>CM066033.1:442654729-448459142 GCA_033557465.1 Ichthyophis bannanicus
TGTTATTGCGGGCTTGAGTTTGGGTTATATGTGAAGAGACATATGTGATTAGTATGTTGTGTGTGTGTTATGTAATAGTGGATTGGGGGGATCTTTGATATGTCTTACAAAACATGTTGTCGTAACAATAGGTTTTTATAGTGAGAGAATTTGCTGTTGTGATAATACAACAGCTGTCCAAAAATAGATACATTGTCTCCTTTCCAAAGAGTTGTCCATTTGGTCCATGTGTATCTCTGAGAGGGGGGTGGGAGGGACCATAGGATCTGCAACCATGTCCACTGCATAAGCTACTTTTTGCCACACACATATACTATGTCCATGATCCACCACAGTATGTGATGTTTCACTAGCACAATGTGTCAACCACAGGCCTCTGCGCCTGCCAGGGCATACAGTGTGCACAGACATACCAGTGTACGACATGGGTGGGGAACCGTGATACTGTGGCAGCCGCAGAACCCAGTCAGGTTCTAGAAGAGCATACAATCTCCTACTTGTATATGCTGCGCGGATATAATATCTCACCATTACAATTATCATGCACCACCTTACTGGTTTGTGTCCCTCCAAGAGCTGGATTTTTTGAGGAGAGCGCTGTCCGTTTACACCTCTGTCATGTACGATTTATTTTCGGGCTGGGTGCAAGATGTCACAGGACATCGGGCATGGGTTTTATTTTGGAATGCGTAACATTGCTCCCTGTTTTCTCACCAAGACATGTAACGGGTGGTGGCAAAAAGCTGGCAATATGTTGGTGTGGGGGAGGAGGGTTGCAGGAGGAATATGGACACACTACTAGGTAAACATGTGTGATGTCGGGGGAACATCTGCGCCTTGCCCACTCAACATTCGATAATGGCCAGAGGGTTGTGAATCACAGGTCTCTTCCCAAAAGCGAGCCCTGGAGGGCCGAAACTTCAGTCACGCTGGACAGGATATCTCCAATTCCAATATATCTCTGCCACACTCATTAGGAATATTTCCAACACATGACTGCCAACCTGCCGGATCTCTATCTACAGAACCACGTTGTTTTTGGTCCACCAACCCTTGATGTGGGACACAGGGGTACTGATGTTTATAAAATGGCCTGTTTTACTTGTTCCAATACACATCACCATCTGCCAAACCCGTTCATATATGGGACACATTGCGTTGCCATAGGTTGTGAACCTGTTGCCCTCACGCTATATTAAAGTGGGTCACATGCACCCGCCAACCCACCCATAGGGATGCAATGATTTACCAGAGGCAGGGACATTTGTGAGCCCGCATATTTTGCCGGCTCATATGTAAATGTGAGAAACATTGTGGTTTATGTATATGGCATCCCTGTGGCAAGTACGTCTGTGGGGCAGCCACTACATGGTAACATGTAATGCAGCACCCTGCTATCACACACCTACACACATGAGTTTCCCGACACACTGCATGTGGTGCCAATTGTGGTATCACACGCATGTTTACCCGTCAGGGATGTATGTGGCTGCACACATATGACATGCTGGCATCTATAGGCATATGCTACGTGAGACACGTGACCATTACAGGGTTCAGAAAAAATACTTTAATATGTACACACAAAACTAAAACTATATACATATCTAGGGTAGGGGGAAAATGCCATCACCCACCCACCAAATCAAACCCTCCCCACCCCCCGCACACACACACCCGCAATAACCACACTCCCCACACTAACCCCGAACCCCCACATTACCCCAACCCTCCCTCAGCCTGCCCCGTGATGGCGGACAGGGCAGCACAGGGCACATGTGTGGACGTCACAGGCACCATCAATGATGCCTGTGACGCCCTTCAGGGGTGGCTGCTGACATGGCAGATGCTCAATGTCAGGCAACCACCCTCTCCATGGCTCCCGCCATCCATTCCTGCAGGTGCACCAACCGGTGCACCCGCTGCTCCAGGGCATCCAGAGCCTCACACAGATGTACAACACATCTGCCACCACACACACACATTGTTCCTGGTGTTTGTGTGGTGGCATCTGCATGCACTGTGTGTGGGGCCCTGGATGTTGGAGCCACCTGCCCTTGATGGCGGGAGCCAACAGTGCCCTGTGCTGCACTGTCCTCTATGTCACTCTCCCAGACACCCTGTGGCCACTCTTCCCCCCTGACTCCTCCCCAACACCCCCCACCACCTCCCCCCCACCCACATCACCTGCGCCCTCACCCCCCCCTTGTGACCCTGGCACCCACACCTTCCGTCCCAGCATCCCCCATGACCCCCTCCGCTGTGTCGTCTGCAGGACCCTCTGCCTCCTCCCCAGTGGGGTCCAGGACTACCACCTCCACGGCAGCGCGGGAGGTGGGCCCTTCGGAGGCATAGGCAGAGGTACTGGGGTCTTCGTCACTGTCATCATTATCTGTTGAAGATGACAGTCATCAGCACACGTAGATGTTTGTGACACATCACATGTAACAATGAAGGTAACATGCACACTGATGGGCCACTGTGACATCTGATTGTGGGCAGCCATGTCATCAATACGCACCATCACCATGTGATGATTCAGCATTCCTCACGCGCTCAAGGTATGCGCCATGGTGCAGGCGCAGCTCCCTCCCTTTCTTTCTCAGATCCTCGACCTGTGTGTGTGAGAAATATGGGTGGGAGCATGAGTGAAGCAGCACTTACGTCTGGTGGGTGGGCAACAGAAACATAGAACAGTGTGTCCTGGGTCTGGACACTTCAGCTACACTGATGTGTGTTTCATGTATAGGTTAGTTCAACACGTGTCACAGGGGACTCATCATGGGCACATGGAATGTGTTATCACATGTGGACAACACCATTACCAACTGAGCCTACTCACCAATGTTGGTCATCGTCACATATGTCAGTCTCTGGAGCCATGCCATGGTGCCTTGCGTGATGCTACTTGCTGTCCAATATTTGCATCTCTTGTTGTGTATGTTTTGCACACCAGGAGCGGGTGCAGGGATACATTGGAGCAGTTGTTGAAGCGACAGAACCCAAGGGGGACAGGGATGTTTGTTAATTTGTGCATCCTGCTGTGTCTGGCGACCACCTGTTACGGCAATGAAGCTATGCTATCAGCAGCTAACAACATGGCTAAGTCACACATGTGGGAAACAGTGGGATGAGGAGGGCAGGAAAGGGTTACAAAACTGATCATGTGCTGAGGAGGGTCTGTACCTCCACCCATGTTGGCTGGCCATCCAGTGTGAGAGTCAGGTTGGGGTGTATTATGTATGGGGTATGTTTTGTAGAGCTGCCTAAAACAAACATACAACAACTGCAGGTGCCCTTATCTGAGCTTACCGTGCCACATGTCGGCTGGCCTATATCTTGTGGAAATGGCACTATGACCTATGACCTGTATGATGACAGCAGGTGTATTTTGATAAACCATGGACAGACACCAAACAAACACACTACGCAATTGCCACCTGTGCTCATGTGGCTGCTTGTGTCTGTGGTGTCCAACCACAGAGGTGACTGTAGCCTTTCCTACAACATCAGTTCTGTTCACCTGCTACAAAGGTAATGGATGTGTAGGAGGTGTGAGGATGGGTACCTAACTATGCATAAAGTGAGGGGACTATGGCTCTGTTACGGCCTTTGGGAATATCTTTGCCTAGGTCATGGGGATGTTGTACCTATACACACATCAACATGTGCACATAGCTTTTCATCGTGATACATCACAGACATGTGTGATGAGATAGTGACCTCACAGACTATGTGAGAGGTGCAACTTACCTGTCATAACCTACCCCCACATGTGACTGAGATACCCACCAATGCAATGTGGCTTACGGCCCGATGGGGGTTGCGTGTTGTGACACACATCATCAGCTTCATATCCCATTGGAGTGGGATCATATACAAGTGACCTTACACAGGTCATAGGACTGCTGGAGATAGGGAGAATGTATTGAACTGGTTAGGCACACACAACCATATCCACCAGGGTGCGTGATAGACCACTGTGATGGCCTCACTTAACTCCTGGGGATAGGATGCTCTATTAAACTCTTTATTCACACACAACCATATCAACAGGGTACGTGATATGCCGACTGTGATGGCCCTCACATAACTCCTGGGGAAAGGGAGGATCTCTTACAACTCTTTATGCACACACAACCATATCTCCAGGATGAGTGAAAGGCCACTGGGGATGGCCTTTGAGGGCTCCTGGAAATAGGGTAGATGTAATGAACTTTTTCAGCACACAGAAACCATAGCTCCAGGATACATGAAAGGCCACTGGGATGGCCTTTCAGGACTCCTGGAACTAGGGGTGATGTTATAAACTGTTTCAGCACACAGAACCATCGCTCCAGGATACATGAAAGGCCACTGGGATGGCCTTTCAGGACTCCTGGAACTAGGGGAGAATATTTTAAACTGTTTCAGCACACATCACCATAGCGCCAGGATACATGAAAGGCCACTGGGATGGCCTTTTCAGGACTCCTGGAACTAGGGGAGATATTTAAACTGTTTGAGCACACATCACCATAGCTCCAGGATACATGAAAGGCCACTGGGATGGCCTTTCAGGACTCCTGGAACTAGGGGAGATATTTTAAACTGTTTGAGCACACATCACCATAGCTCCAGGATACATGAAAGGCCACTGGGATGGCCTTTCAGGACTCCTGGAACTAGGGGTGATTTTTTAAACTGTTTCAGCACACATAACCATATCTCCAGGATACATGAAAGGCCACTGGGATGGCCTTTCAGGACTCCTGGAACTAGGGGAGATATTTTAAACTGTTTGAGCACACATCACCATAGCTCCAGGATACATGAAAGGCCACTGGGATGGCCTTTCAGGACTCCTGGAACTAGGGGCGAGATATTTTAAACTGTTTGAGCACACATCACCATAGCTCCAGGATACATGAAAGGCCACTGGGATGTCCTTTCCAGGACCCCTGGAAATAGGGTAGATGTAAATTGAACTGTTTCAGCACACTAACCATATCGCCAGGGATACATGACAGGGCCACTGTGATGATCTTACAGCACCCCTGGGGATAGGGATATTGTTTTGTACTTTGACAGCACACAGACCAATATCACCATGATGACCAGGTGAGCCAGTGTGATGGCCTCTCTAGTCCCCTGGTGATAGGGTGTATGTATTACAGTGCTTGAGCACACACAACCGTATCTCCAGGGTGACTGATAGACCACTGTGGTGAAGCTCTCAGGACCACTGGGGATAGGGGGGCATATTGCACAACCATTGGCAAAAACAACCAGATCACCTGGGTGATTGGACATACCATTAATGCTTTGCTTCACATACCCTTTCTGTGGACGGAAAGGTTATTTTTCTGCAGCTACACATTTCACCATATTCATATGATGTGATTTGGATATAATTAAGCTGATCTATTGGTTTGCTTTCTTACAGTATTGTTGGCACGTCCACAAGCAGCAAATGCCAGGTATAATAGGGCTAGCATCATGACCTGTGTGACCATATCCATCACCACCTGGGTACAGGTCAAACCTGTCACATATTATACAAGACAATATGGGATGTATGTTCAGCTGCAGCACATTACTTGACACACAATACCTGACCCCAACAGCATGAGGATCTGCAATGCACACAGCCTCTAGATATATATGTCATTTTCTAATGACCTGTCCCCATCCACTACCTCCCTTGGAAGTCAGCTTCTCTATTGAAGCGTCTCTGTAGCCGTTCCCAGGCCCTGCGGACCTTTCTGCTGTCCCTGTACCTGTTTTGCCCGGGGAACAGCTTCTCCTGCCTTGTGGCAATCAGGCGAGACAGGGTGCGGAGCTCCCGAGGAGTGATGCAGGCTTTCTTGTTCTGGACGCCATTTGAGATATTATCACCTGATTGCACGCAGCGTCATTGACGCGCATGCGCCCCGCAAATGCCCACATTTCCAATGTTTTACGTGCAACTGTGCCCCGCAAGTGGCGCAGTTTTAGCGACGTATGACGTCCAACTGCGCCCCAGAGATTGGCGCACCTTGGCGACGTAACACGTCTCATTGCGCTCCGCATCTGCTGCATGTTTTATAAATATTTCGTCCCACAGCGTCCCGCAACTGGCGCAATTTATACACATATGACGTTCAACTTCGCCCCGCACATTGTTTTGCGGAACGAGTTGCGCACATGCGCACAACAACTGCAATATACAGTGCTGTGTGTCTCTTATATAAAACACATAACTATTTCATGACCTCATGGTGTTGACACATTTGGGACTTGAACTTATCATCACTTGCACACTGGTTCTTAGGCATTTGTTTGATGTGATGTGCTACGCCTTTCACATTGCACTGACTGCCACTACAACTGCTACCTTCAACAAGGTGTTTTGAGGGACCATCAGATTGGCCTATCAGGCACCCTGGTGATATATGGGGATATGTGTCGCAATAGATGATATTCATACTCCATCTCAATGTCAACCCATACATTATGTATGTGGTGGCAGGGGGGGGGGGGTGGCGTCTGCACATGCTACAACCACATTAGGTTGCATAGCACAGAGATTGAGCTTATTGAGATTGCCAGGCGATGGACATGGATGTAGAGGTTAGGTGGCTGTGCTGACATACGGAGTGAGTGGCTGGTGTGTGCGACACATTCACTGTCATACCTACCTATGTTACAGACGTCGTGTTTGCCTTCACACCATCAGCCTAATCTATATAACTTGCTGGCACATTACTATCTACTAATCAACAGTGGTTTTGTGGCCTTTGCGTTTTGGATTTGTTTTTTGCAGAAACACACTGTGACATTGCAATAACCTAGTGTGGCACATCAGGTACCCTATGAGTCACTTCAGAGAGGACAATATGAGGTGCAGTGGTCCACAACAGCCCTTCTAATGTTCAAATAAACGAACCTTGTAAGGTACTTTTGAGGGACCTTCATGCTACAGCATTGAGGGTGGTGTTGTTGGTGGCACACCAAATGACATTACAAAGGGAAGAGGCCTCAGAGAGCCATATTAGATTAGACCACTGTAGAATCAGGGGCATTACCTATGTCTGTACACGTTGTGACATCACAGGGGGCGAAACCTCCATAGCTCTGTGTATGAGAGACACTCCTCCTTGAACCCCTAGGCCAGTCTGCTGATCAGTATAGCCCTAATTAATATGCATGAGATCTATAGGCATCAGAGCTACCCTGGCAACCTCAACAGATTTGTGGCCCTACAGGTCTGTATTTTTAGACCCCTGTCTTACACCTCTGTCATTTAGGTGTGTGACTGTACAAAGTGCAGATGTCAGTGACATGAAAAGCATATATACTCACTTTGACATACTTCCTCATTCTCATGCCCACCATTCAGTTCTATAATATATAAGATGTTGTTGGTGGTGAGAGGCAGAGAAGCATGTTACACAGTTTATGTGAACATTTTGATGTCTTGCTCATCAGCACCTTGCCCACTTAAAAACGTGAATGACAGAGATGTTTGTCAGGGTTGTTGATGGCCATCCCTGGAGGGCCACACTCCACTCCGATTGGCAAGACATCTGTTAATGCCATATATATCTCATGCATCTTCATTTGTACTAACATAAACACATGTCATGGCTAGACTTTCACGGAGGACTGCTTCAGAACCACTGCCATAGCTGCTAACACACCCCTGGCTGGCTACAGTTTGAGTATGGGCCAACACATGACCTGTTTGCTTTCTTTACCACGATAGACTTCAATCACACATACCCATGATGCACTGCACATGTAAATAAGCAGTCTACAAATATAAGCACTATGGTTTATGCAGCCACTGAAACACCTACGTATGTACATGATTAATGAGCGTGTAGGTTAATGACACAGAGTTAGTCTTGGACATCACATTGTGCGGCTCCTGTGCTCACCCTGAATGTGAGAGGGGAGACCCAGAACCATGACCACAGCACCTGGCTCAGCTAAGATAGCCTATGGTGTGAGTCCACATCAGTCGCAGTGTCTGATGAGTAGCACTTGTTGATGCACATACACTTACACTTCTGTGCATCTGTTATTTCCCTGTGATGTGTAGCCCTTTAAGCAATTTGCTGCAACCACATCAGTCATATCCTGTGTGGTGGCCATTGTCATCGCCACATTAGTTATGGGAGGGGGAGAAGTGTGTTAGACAGACGGATTATGTGACAACACCCAAACGTAACATTCAGACTCATCACTGCAATGGTGCTGCTGGTGGGAAGTGATAACCTCTGTCCAGCAGAGGAAAATACAACTTACAGCATGGGGCATGCATTTATGTGACCATCAATAAGGTGACAGCAGACAGATGGCATGCCTGGACATGCTCAGCAGCCCACCACCACTATCTGACATTGTCCAGCAGCAAACACAGATAAGCTGCAGCTGCTACACCCTTCAAAGTGTGGCACCCTTACACATACTAGGTGCAAGCAGTCTGATAGCTTATCCATACTGCATACTACTGGTGACAATGTGTGCAACCCAAACTGGGACGTCTGCACACTCACCGAGCAGTTACGTTCGTGATTGGGCTCCAAAAGGCAACCCATAGATATCACTTGCAAAAGATGTTGTTGCCACTACAGCTGACCTAGCCATGCTATGGTAACTACTCAGTCAGGGTGAGACTGACCTTCCAGGAGGACATGCTTGGGGCTACCTTGTCCATGCTACTGATGACCACACACTGCAATTTCACTTACATTGCCCTACGTTCTGTCCTCATGCATCCTGCCGAGACCAGCCTGTCGGGGGTATGACCACAATACCTAGCACCTCATTATGCACAATGGCAAGCTAACACTGCACACAGTACAAACATTGTGCGCTGAGTAAGGTGTTGCATACATCACACACTGGATGTACAGCCACACAATCCCACAGCTATGCCATCACTGTGCTACTATAGATAGTTGTTCCAGTCTATGCCAAATCAGCAGTCGTGGACACAGTGCATGCATGGCTAGGCTATGAAATAGTGCTACTGTCACACCCCATGGTGGGGAACATCGTCAAACAACAGACCTGAGACACACTCCACATACATCAGACATATTGGTGTGATACCACTCAATAACCATATTGTGGTGTACGTAGACATTGATATCTGCCACTGATCAGATCAACATGTTGCTATATGTGTGGTGTATTTCAAGGTTTATGGTGACAGTGCTACAGTGCGCACATACTAGTTTTATGATATGGACGCAACGCACACTATCATGACTGTCCAATTGGCTTTGGGTCCTGAAGCCTGTGTGTCTGGTCATTTCGCCTCCTGTTGATCGGTAATCTCTGGCACAGGTCCCCAACTCCAGTCCTGTTGTAACAGACACTGCTACATTTTCACAAATGTGCGTCAGATATATGCATGAGATATATCTGCATACCATGGACCGGCACATGCAGATGAACAGAGACATCTTTATTTAAGACATCATAACATGTGAATAAATTGTGGCCCTCCAGGACTGCATTTGAGGAAATCTGATCTATGTGATGCACATTTCTCTCTTATATGTCCACCTTGAGAGACAATATACATGTACTGTCCCTGTTTTCACTTTTCCCACTACAGGTGGTTTGTTTTTGAGAAAAATTAGGGGATGTGACAATTGCAGGGATTGGTTCGGCAGACCTGACACACGTGATTTGAACTTGTGACCTTCACCTCCTGCAGGCAGTGCCTGTGTGCTTTGCACCACCTTCTTGACACAGAGACAGTGCATTTCCAGGTACATCCATGTCTGTTTGTCAGACTAACCCTGTCTGTTGCACTACACAGCACCCACCTAAAAACAGATAGGCCATGGTGTGATGTGGACAGGTGTCACCAGTTCCCCTGCCGTCAACATGTTCACATGGCCTTATATTGGAGTCTGCATTACCCTTTAATGATGTGGGGCACTCCAGGACTGCTTTTGTTTGACTCTGCTGTAGGTGCTGCACATGTTTATGTGGTGGGTACTGTTGATGATAACATAAACATATGCCAAAATATCTTGGGTTCTCAGCAGAAAAGTATCAGTCTTTAATGCCTGGTTTTTTCAGGGTACACTTATGTGCACTAGTTGCAAGGAGCCACAGACAGGATTTGAACCTGTGACCTTCTGTTGTTGCACACACTGTCTGTGTACACTGCACCACTGTTTCTAAACATATATTCTGCATTCCGAGGGAAGTCCATGACTTTACATCTGACAGTGCCTGTCTGTTGTTGTGTACGGTGCCAGGCTACACACGCCTACGGCACTGTCTGCTGTGGCTTGCAGTCCTTATCTGGCAAACCCATATAACCTGATTGCGTTGTGGCACTCCAGGACGGAATTTGAGGGACTCGCCTGTACATAATGGCCATTGCTCTGGTTTGTGTGCGGTGTGGGGTAAAATGTAGGTGTTGAGCCCATGCTTATGTTCTCTGCAGTACAGCAGTGTGTGAACTCTCACTGTTTAGTGGTGGTTAAAAATATGGGTACTGGGTTGCCAGAACCTCAGCTGTGATTTGAACCTGTGAACCTCTCGTCATACAGTCACTGGCTGTGTCCGCTGCACCACACTGTGCCCACAGAGACTGTGCAGTATCTGGAGATAGGAAACCTGGCTGCACAAGCCTGACACCCTGCTCTGCATAGGTTTACTGTGGCCACGTTTTCTTTGTATGGGGACAGGGGTGCAGGACACACACAAATATGCCTTCCAAATAGGTGCAGTCACAGAAATAAACCGAACAGTGCATCAGTGATATCACTGGATGACCTGATATGCACTCCCAGGACAGTTCCATTACATTGCAGTGCTTTTGAATGTGTCCACGGACCATGGACCCTTCCAATATTCATTTCAATTCTTTGGAGCTTTCCTGGGAGTGTTTATTATTGTTGCCCATTAATAGCAGTGTTTCCCAGCAGACTTATGATTTTCGCATCCTTGGTTGTGGTTATTTTCATGTTACATTTGCGAGTTTGTTCTGTGCACATGTTTCACACTGCTCACGTTTTTTGGGTTTCCACGATGTTGCTGTACATTGCTGACGGAAATGGTTTCTCTTCCCTTTAAATCACCTCTAACGCGTGTGTTTCACTGGCGGTATTTTTTCTTGTAAATTCGGGCACGCTCCTGTGCGGAGGGTCTCTCCCCTCCCACATTCCACCCATTGACCCCATCTCTCCGCCCCTCGGGGGCCTTCCTCCGCCCTCATTTCGCCTTTCCACGCCTCTATCGCACATGAGCGCCCCGCAAACGTGCGTGTTTGCGGCGCACGCGTGCGGGACCCGTTAATGTGCCGCGCACGCGTACGGGGTGCTTAAGAGCACTTAACTGCATCATTTTAGGGCGCTCAGGTGCGCCCCGCAAAAGTGCCCCGTTTAGTAAACATGCCCCTAATAGGCATCAGAAAAGCTCTTATTCTGCTACCAAAATACCTGGAGAGGGTAGACAATAAAGTACTCTGATATCCACGATACTTTTCACAACCAAAAAGAAAACAGAAGGGAAACACAGACACTTGTTTTCTAGTTGGCATGCCATTACACGCCTCTGCTTGCAAAATAATAGGTAGGGACATGACTGCAGCATGGGATAGACATCCCCATTCTAAATCTTTGTCACGGGGACATCTATGTGGCCGCGACTGACACTGTCCATATTGAGCATGTGCAATTTTCTGAAATCGGGCCCCAACTTGCATGTGGTGGACCTTTTTTTCATCCATTTTGACCTGCAGATCCCAGATTGCACCAAGACATCATTTCTAAAATGTGCCTTTAAGCCCCCCTCAAGAGGCTTGTCAGAAACGGGATAGAAGGTACTGTCTTATGTAGATTGGTAACTGGCTAAAAGACAACAAGCAGAGAATAGGACTAAATGGTCATTTCTCTCAATGGAGAAAAGCAAATCATGGAGTATGCCAGGGATCTCTGCTGGAACTGGTACTTTTTAGTATATTTATATGGAAAATGGGGCAATGAGCAGGATCAAATTTGACAATGACACAACATTATTTAAAGTAGTTATATAATGAGTGGATTTATTTTATTTATTTATTTATTTTTATTTCTTATATACCGCGCTCTTTTAATCAGTGCGGTTTACAAATGAACAAGTTAAACACAATGGTACAATCAGCATTGGTTTTTTACATTTAACAGGGTACAAAAACTAGGAGGTAAACAGGGTTAACTATCTACAAAATATAGTGTTAACTATATACAAGGTATAGGGTTAACTATATACAAAATGTGAATAGGGTTAACTATGAAATGGCAATTTTTAGGTAACTACATGGTAGCAGTGACAGAGAATATTATAGTACAGTATAAATATAAATAGAATATGAGTAGCGTGTGACTGAAAGGATCAGCAGAATTAGCCGTTTTCTACCGGGGATAACTGGGAAAGATCAGTATGAGAGCTGTGTTCATTTGCGGTTGTTTCAGAGTAGTATGCTAGAAACAGGTGGTATTTTAAGGCCTTTCTGAATGTAGTGAGGCTAGTGATGGCTCTGAGTTCGGGTGGGAGGGCATTCCAGGCCCTAGGTGCAAACAGTGAGAAGGCCCTGGAGGCTGTGGTTTTAGAGCATTTGATAAGGATTTTTGGTAGGTTGATGGAGTTCAGAGCAGCAGGTCTCCTGGCTCTGTTCGTTACGGTGACTTGAATCATATTGCTGATTGGTGATAGGGCTGGGCTCTTGACAGCTTTGAAAGTCATGACCAAGGTTTTATATAGGGTCCTGGCCTGGAGGGGTAGCCAGTGTAAACTCTTCAGTATCGGAGTTATGTGTTCTGAACGTGGAGCACCTACGAGGATTCTAGCAGCTGAATTCATGGCTAACCGGAGGGGATTTAGGGATTGTAATGAATTATAGAGGCACTTTGCAAAACTGGAGGACTGGATACCGAAGTGGTAGTTAAAATTTAATGTGAACAAGTACAAAGCGATGCATATAGAGAAAATTAATCCAAATTATAGGTGCGCAATACTGGGTTAAGTTTTAGGTATCACCACCCAAGAAAACGATCTTGGGGTCATTGTAGAGACTATATTTACATCCTCAGCAAATAGAATATTAGGAATTATTAGGAAAGGAATGGAAAATAAAACAAAGGATATCATAATGCATCTGTTTCACTTCATGCTGTGGCCAGACCTTGAGTACTGTGTGCAGTGCTGGTCATTCCATCTCAGAATGAAACTAGGAAAGATTTGGAGAAGAGCAATCAAAATGATAGGCGATGGAAAAGACTTCCCTATGAACTCCAGAGCTCTTCAGCCTGGATAAGAGATGGCTGAGAGGAGACACAACAGAGGTCTATAGAGCCATGAGCGGGGTGGAATGATTAATTACCCTTTCAAATAGTACTAGAACTAGGAGACAATCTGTGACACTCATAAGTAGCACCACACTGTTAAAAGAAATCAGAGAAAATATTTTTCACACAATACACAGTTAGACTGGTGAAATAATATGGTGAAAACAGCAAAGTTGGGTTAAAAAAGGGTTTAGACAAAGCCCTGGAGGAAAAGTCCATAAAGCATTATTAGTCCTGTAGACGTGAGAAAGCCACTGGCTATCCCCGAGTTTGAGCAGGAAGGACCGCATCTTCTATGGATCCTGCCAGGCAGGGCCGGCCCGTCCATTGAGCAAGAATGTTTTTTGCACAGGGCCCCGCGTTTCAGGGGGCCCCGCGCAAAGAACATTCTGCTTTTTTTTTTATTACATTTAAAAACAAAAACCTGGCTCTAGCTGCTGCCGCTGCCCGCATCATCCGTCGCAGCAGCGGCAGAATGGCGTGTCCCGCGGGGCCCCTACTCCTCTTCGAGCCCTCTGCAAGGGCTTTCAGATTCGCGAAGGGAGAGTTGTGCTCCCTCGCGTCTCTGTAAAGCCCGCAGGGGCTAATGGGAAATTTCCCATCAGCCCCTTTAGACGCGAGGGGCTGATGGGAAATTTCCCATTAGCCCCTGCGGGCTTTACAGAGACGCGAGGGAGCACTCTCCCTTCGCGAATCTGAAAGCCCTTGCAGAGGGCTCGACGTGGAGAGGGGGCCCCGCGGGACACGCCATTCTGCCGCTGCTGCGACGGACGCGGCAGCAGCTAGAGCAAGGTTTTTGTTTTTAAATTTGCCGGAAGGGAAGGGAAGGGAAGGGGGGGGGCTGATGGAGGCTGTCTGGAAATGGGGTGATGGGGGGTTAGGACTGGAAATGTGCAAGGGGGGGGGTTAGGACTGGAAATGTGCAAGGGGGGGGGGGTTAGGACTGGAAATGTGCAAGGGGGGGGGGTTAGGACTGGAAATGTGCAAGGGGGGGTTAGGACTGGAAATGGGCTGGGACTGATGGAGGCTGACTTGAAATGGGCTGGGGCGGGGCTAGGACTGGAAATGGGCTGGGGCTGATGGAGGCTGACTGGAAATGGGCTGGGGAGGGGTTAGGACTGGAAATGGGCTGGGGGGTTAAGACTGCTAATGGGCTGGGGCTGATGGAGGCTGACTGGAAATGGGCTGGGGGGGTTAAGACTGGTAATGGGCTGGGGGGGTTAAGACTGGTAATGGGCTGGGGGTTGATGGAGGCTGACTGGAAATGGGGTGATGGGGGGTTAGGACTGGAAATGGGCTGGGGGGGGTTAAGACTGGTAATGGGCTGTGGCAGGGGCGGCCCAAGGGGGGTGCGGGGCCATGTGCGGAGACTCGGTGCGGGGCCTCATTTGCATAAGTGGCCTTATTTGCATAAATATTTGCATAATGTTACCATACACTAACTTTTAGTAAACATGTCTCTTAATGAGTGTATGGATAAAGAAAGACTAAAAGATTTCTACATTACTATAATCCAGTGCCAACCGCCAGGCACATTAGGAACTACTACAAACGCTGCCCATTTAGAACCCATAGCAAACCCGCTGTATCCTGACAGCATTACCAGGACTCACAAAGCACCAGTCCCTACCTATCAAAAGGAAACACTGCAAATATTAAACCAGTACATTTCAGAGAATACTGGGGAAAGAGAACAAGTGGCAATGTCAAATAGGAATTACATAAACAGAATACCTCAGCTCAGTTACACATGCAGAACATAGACCATCACCAAACAAGGAATCGCAATTTAGAAACAGGAAGGCAATAATTTAAACTGGGAACCCCAAAAGCCAAACTTGGAATGTACAACAACACTGTAGAAATAAAACTATAAATCAATTTCCTCTTGTACCAAACAAAGCGCAGACGTTAATGATGCACATTTCCCAGAACTTTCATATTCCAGTTAATAAATTCAAAATAAAGAGATATATTTCTACCTTTTGTGCATTTTTTTTCAGTTGCAATTGCTCCAGCCACTTTCTTCTGGTTTCTTCATGTTTTCTGCTAACTCTCCATCGTCTGCTGTCCATTTGTCCTTTCTTCTCTCTTCTAGTTTTCTTTCCATCCTCTCTCTCTACATCTGCTTTAACATACTAATCTTTATCCTTTTGCTCTTTCCTCATTCTTATTTCATCCACACAAATTTTACCCCTCCATCCTCAATCCCCACTTACTCTCCCAATACCCGGCCAATTGTAGATTTTTCATCCCTCCCACACAAAATATTTTTCCCCTCTCCATTTTACTCTCCCAGCCCCATCCCATTCTAATCCTCCCCCAACATCAGCTCCCTTCTAGTTCCAGTCTCACCCAGCATCCATTCCCTTCTAGTCCCTGCATCAGCCCATTTCCAGTCCTAGCCCCCCATCAACCCATTTCCAGTCCTAGCTCCCCCATCCATTTTCAGTCTGAGTCCCTTCATCAGCTCATTTCCAATCCTAGCCCCCCATCAGCCCATTTCTAGTCATTTCCTAGCCCCACCATCAGCCCATGTCAAATCCTAGCTCCCCTCCACTCAGCCCAATTCCAGTCCAAGCCCCCCCCATGAGCCTACTTCCAGTTCTAGCCCCTCCATGAGTCCATTTCAATTCAAGCCCCCACCACAGCCCATTTCCAATCTTAGCTCCCCCCAACAGCCCATTTCCAGTCCTATCCTAGCTGCTCCATCAGCCCATTTTCAGTTCTAGCTCCCTTCCCTCACAGCCCATTTCCATTCCAAGCTCCCTCCCCATCAGCTATTTGCAGTTCAAGCCTCCCCGTCCACTCAGTCCATTTCCAGTCATAGCAATCCCCCAACCCATTACCAGTCCTAGCCCCCCATCAACCCATTTTCAGTTTAAGCCCCCCCCTATAACCCATTACCAGTCCTAACCCCCCATCAGCCCACTTCCAGTCTTAACCCCATCAGCCCATTTCCAGTCAGCCCCCCATAGCCCAATGCCAGTCCTAACCCCCCCCATCAGCCCACAGCCCATTACTAGTCCTAACCACATCAGCCCACCTCAAGTCCTAACCCCTCCCCATCAGCCCTTTTCCTGTCCTAGCGCCCCCATAGCCCATTAGCAGTCATAACCCCCCCCCCCATAGCCCATTAGCAATCCTAACCCCCATCACCCTATTTCCAGACAGCCCCCATCAGCCCACAGCCCATTACCAGTCTTAACCCCCCCCAGCCCATTTCCAGTCCTAACCCCCCATCACCCCATTTCCAGTCAGCCTCCATCAACCCCCAGCCCATTACCAGTCTTAACCCCCCCAGCCCATTACCAGTCTTAACCCCCCAGCCCATTTCCAGTCAGCCTCCATCAGCCCCAGCCCATTAGCAGTCTTAACCCCCCCAGCCCATTTCCAGTCCTAACCCCGCCTCCCCCCATTTCCAGTCCGCCTCCATCCGCCCCAGCCCATTTACAGTCCTAACCCCCCCCCCAGCCCATTTCAAGTCAGCCTCCATCAGTCCCAGCCCATTTCCAGTCCTAACCCCCCCCTTGCACATTTCCAGTCCTAACCCCCCCCTTGCACATTTCCAGTCCTAACCCCCCCCCCTTGCACGTTTTCATTCCTAACCCCCCCCCTTTCACATTTCCAGTCCTAACCCCCCCTTGCACATTTCCAGTCCTAACCCCCCCCCCCTTGCACATTTCCAGTCCTAACCCCCCCCCCCTTGCACATTTCCAGTCCTAACCCCCCATCACCCCATTTCCAGACAGCCTCCATCAGCCCCCCCCCTTCCCTTCCCTTCCCTTCCCTTCCGGCAAATTTAAAAACAAAAACCTTGCTCTAGCTGCTGCCGCGTCCGTCGCAGCAGCGGCAGAATGGCGTGTCCCGCGGGGCCCCCTCTCCACGTCGAGCCCTCTGCAAGGGCTTTCAGATTCGCGAAGGGAGAGTGCTCCCTCGCGTCTCTGTAAAGCCCGCAGGGGCTAATGGGAAATTTCCCATCAGCCCTCGCGTCTAAAGGGGCTGATGGGAAATTTCCCATTAGCCCCTGCGGGCTTTACAGAGACGCGAGGGAGCACAACTCTCCCTTCGCGAATCTGAAAGCCCTTGCAGAGGGCTCGAAGAGGAGAAGGGGCCCCGCGGGACACGCCATTCTGCCGCTGCTGCGACGGACGCGGCAGCGGCAGCAGCTAGAGCCAGGTTTTTGTTTTTAAATGTAATAAAAAAAAAAGCAGAATGTTCTTTGCGCGGGGCCCCCTGAAACGCGGGGCCCTGTGCAAAAAACATTCTTGCTCAATGGACGGGCCGGCCATGGGCTGTGGGCTGATGGGGGCTGTCTGGAAATAGGGTGATGGGGGTTAGGATTGCTAATGGGCTATGGGGGGGGGGGTTATGACTGCTAATGGGCTATGGGGGCGCTAGGACAGGAAAAGGGCTGATGGGGAGGGGTTAGGACTTGAGGTGGGCTGATGTGGTTAGGACTAGTAATGGGCTGTGGGCTGATGGGGGGGGGTTAGGACTGGCATTGGGCTATGGGGGGCTGACTGGAAATGGGCTGATGGGGTTAAGACTGGAAGTGGGCTGATGGGGGGTTAGGACTGGTAATGGGTTATAGGGGGGGGCTTAAACTGAAAATGGGTTGATGGGGGGCTAGGACTGGTAATGGGTTGGGGTATTGCTATGACTGGAAATGGACTGAGTGGACGGGGAGGCTTGAACTGCAAATAGCTGATGGGGAGGGAGCTTGGAATGGAAATGGGCTGTGAGGGAAGGGAGCTAGAACTGAAAATGGGCTGATGGAGCAGCTAGGATAGGACTGGAAATGGGCTGTTGGGGGGAGCTAAGATTGGAAATGGGCTGTGGTGGGGGCTTGCATTGAACTGGACTCATGGCGGGGCTAGCCCTGGACGTCGGCTCAGGGGGGGGCTTGGACTGGAATTGGGCTGAGTGGAGGGGAGCTAGGATTTGACATGGGCTGATGGTGGGGCTAGGAAATGACTAGAAATGGGCTGATGGGGGGCTAGGATTGGACATGAGCTGATGAAGGGCCTCAGACTGACCATGGCTGGGGGAGCTAGGACTGGACATGGGTTGATGGGGGGCTAGGACTGGAAATGGGCTGATGCAGGGACTAGAAGGGAATGGATGCTGGGTGAGACTGGAACTAGAAGGGAGCTGATGTTGGGGGAGGATTAGAATGGGATGGGGCTGGGAGAGTAAAATGGAGAGGGGAAAAATATTTTGTGTGGGAGGGATGAAAAATCTACAATTGGCCGGGTATTGGGAGAGTAAGTGGGGATTGAGGATGGAGGGGTAAAATTTGTGTGGATGAAATAAGAATGAGGAAAGAGCAAAAGGATAAAGATTAGTATGTTAAAGCAGATGTAGAGAGAGAGGATGGAAAGAAAACTAGAAGAGAGAAGAAAGGACAAATGGACAGCAGACGATGGAGAGTTAGCAGAAAACATGAAGAAACCAGAAGAAAGTGGCTGGAGCAATTGCAACTGAAAAAAAATGCACAAAAGGTAGAAATATATCTCTTTATTTTGAATTTATTAACTGGAATATGAAAGTTCTGGGAAATGTGCATCATTATTTATTTATTTATTTATTTATTTAGACAGTTTTGTATACCACCTTATCCTTCAATCAAAGCGGTCACAACACAATTGGGGGATACATTTAACACGCGGGGATATGAGACACATACACTAATACTTACAGGGAACATGGGCAATGGTGGGTTAAGTGGCTTGCCCAAGACCACAAGGAGCATCTGTGGGACTAGAAACCCCAGTCCTTCCGGCCCAAGGTTGCTGTCCTCTAGTGGGATTTGAACCCCCGACCTTCCGGCCTGAAGTACCTTGTCCCAACCACTAAGCTACTCCTCCCAACTACTCCTCCCATTAACGTCTGCGCTTTGTTTGGTACAAGAGGAAATTGATTTATAGTTTTATTTCTACAGTGTTGTTGTACATTCCAAGTTTGGCTTTTGGGGTTCCCAGTTTAAATTATTGCCTTCCTGTTTCCAAATTGCGATTCCTTGTTTGGTGATGGTCTATGTTCTGCATGTGTAACTGAGCTGAGGTATTCTGTTTATGTAATTCCTATTTGACATTGCCACTTGTTCTCTTTCCCCAGTATTCTCTGAAATGTACTGGTTTAATATTTGCAGTGTTTCCTTTTGATAGGTAGGGACTGGTGCTTTGTGAGTCCTGGTAATGCTGTCAGGATACAGCGGGTTTGCTATGGGTTCTAAATGGGCAGCGTTTGTAGTAGTTCCTAATGTGCCTGGCGGTTGGCACTGGATTATAGTAATGTAGAAATCTTTTAGTCTTTCTTTATCCATACACTCATTAAGAGACATGTTTACTAAAAGTTAGTGTATGGTAACATTATGCAAATATTTATGCAAATAAGGCCACTTATGCAAATGAGGCCCCGCACCGAGTCTCCGCACATGGCCCCGCACCCCCCTTGGGCCGCCCCTGCTGCCAGGTGCCTGTGACTTGGATTGGCTACTCTCAGAGATACAATACTTGATTTGGTGAATCTTGGTCTGAACCATTTTGGCATGTTTTATGTCCCTGTGGTCAGAGAAAATGCAACTAGTCAGCAGGGGGGATTTTTAATAGATAACCCACAAAGTTATCCAGACAAATGTTTTGAAAGCCACTGTCCAAGAGTCGCACATGCTGAGTCTGATATGGAATGAAATTGTGGAAACCATGAAGGCTGGGAACTGAGAGAAAAAGAAAAGGCTTGATCTGCCCAAATTCAACTTATAAAAAATCTAGAATAAATCTAATCATCTGCCATGACAAATAAAAATGTTAAGACAACATGCCTCAGAAGCCCCACATGCTGTATCTTAAGAAAACCAAATAATTCCTCTTGACATTGGCTTTTAGACTGGCCCCACTGGGAATCGCATAATGCACTAGCTTCTTTACAGTGTGCATGGCCCTCATTATTACCTTTCCTGGTAGTCTCTTTCCAGACATCTGGAACCAGGCTAAGAAGAATATTGAGAATACTCCTGCTGTGATGTCACTACAAGTTACGGGCGAGAAGAGAAAAAGCTTTGCACACACTCCAGTCACCATAGTTCAAAGTCCATATATAACTTGACCCATAGGCATTCATGTGACAATGAGGATACATACATGGAAGCAATAGTTTTCTCATTTACTTTGCTAAACTCTAGCTAATCTCATATGTGTGAGAAGAGGGGGCAGAGCACCAGAGGGCAGAGGGCCTGTCCGGAGCACAAGGCTTGCATGCTCCAGCCTGCGCTGAATCTTTAAAATCAGTTTGCTGCTGCTGCTGCCCTGGAAGCTCTTGGAAGGGGGAACGGAGGGCTTTTCCCCTTCCCTCCCCCCAGTTGGCAGAGGGCAAGCGCAGCCTCGGGGGGAATGGGGAACAGAGCACCTTCCCCCCCCCCCCTTTGCCTATGAGCACTCAGCAAATAAATCCGGTCCTGCTCTGATCTGGCAGCTGAAAGAAGAGTGGGAGAGGCCCATAACCATTACTGTGGGCAGTGGTCTGTCTATTTTCTCCACCCCCTCCCATGCATTGTCTCAGCAGGAGGAGGCGGTGAGCAACAATTCTTACCAGCTGCTTTCTCCTCTGCTGATTTTACAAACCCTGCAGAGCCATATCAATAGGGGTTTAAAAGTGCATATATATTACCATGAGGGGTCCGACAAAGTGTTAATCCTGCCCTGATCAAAGGATATGGTTCAATATCTTTGTGAGCAATATGGTGGCAGATTAGGAGGAAAGGTTTGTCTTTTTGCAGATGACTTGAAAATCCGGAACAAAGTGAACACACTTTATGGAGTAGAAGTATAAGAAGTGATCTTTAAAAGCTTGAGGAGCAGCCGACAACTTGGCAGCTAAGTTTTAAAATCCATGTCCAGACCTCTAACGTTCTGCTGTGAGTGTCTGCAGAAACCTCCAGTGACTCTATCAAAATGGCTTATCTCAACCTTTCACGCCACTCAGAACATGGGAAGGCTTCCAGAATATGGGAAGGCTGTCCTTACCAGTGAGGTAATGGTAGGAGACAGGAGTTTCCTATCTTTGGATGGATAAGTCATACAGGGGCAGATGTTTTTGGTTCTAAGGAGGAGTTGAGGGTGTTTGGCTAACTCAGCCATTGAGCCAGAATAAGGGTAGTTAAGTGGCAGCATAGGTCTATGTATTTACATCTTTCTTAAGGAACTTCAAGAAGCTGCTTGATAAGAGGAAGCCTCTGCATATCTAGAAGAAAAGGGGTGCCACTCATCCTGGAAAAGAGAAAAAGAGGAGATGGTGGATGACCCTTGGCACTGAGAGAAGGAGGGTTGGGTTCTGCAGGTGTGCAGGGCCTGTGATCACATCAGAGTCCAGCATCTACTGTAGCTGCAGAGAGACTTCCTGACTCAGGAGCAAGTCTCAGAATAAGACAAGAGTCTCTGGTTAATTCAGGGAAAGTCCCAGCAGAAGGACAGAGTTTGCAATTGTTATGTTTTTATACTCTTAATATTGTTTTTCACCCGTAAAGACTTTCAGAACACTTTTGGTTCAGAACAAATCCTGACCTTGGCTAAGTTATTAGAATGGTGGTAAGGTATGGAGTAAGTTGATCTAAGGAGCTAATGAACTCCCAGTTAAGTTGGTCCTGACCTGGAACCCAGAAATCCCAGAGAATTGCCCTCTTTGGTGTGATAAAAGTATTGCGGCGAGAATAAGCTATAAATTTGAGAGACTGAGATCGATCTCTACCTACCCTGGCTTAGGAGTGAGGTTCACAGCTGTCATTGTATGCACCAAACTAAGATCTTCAAGTACCAAGAAATGCAGTTAGAGACCAACAGAATGTGGCAGAAAGATGCTGAGTTATTTCCCATTATGTTGGGTGACACAGGCTTGATTAAGAAGTATTTCTAAGCACACCTCGATAAATTACCCATACATGTTACATCTTACAAACTCCAGAAGGAGGTTCTTTGGCATGATGCAACTACTACACTGAGCATTAGCAGTAAAGCAGAGAGACTGAGATCACACTCTACATATCCTGGGCTTAGGTTCATGACTGTCACAGTATGCACAAAACGAATCCACAAAACAATCTCTCTTAGCAAAAGTATTCTTCTAAACACCACTCTTAAATTAAATTGAAACAGTGGCTAGTAACTCACGGATACCAACACTTTAAGGTTGAAAGAGACCTTAGGATGGCTACATACCCTTCACTTGGCGAACACAGCCACCATAGGGAATAGCAAAATACTCACATCACTGGTCTCAAACCTCCTCTCTATTACAGCTTTTAAACCAAATCACCCTATAATTAAATTCAATATTATCCAAAAAAGTACTTCTCAGGATTTCCATTATATATTAATATAAAGAATATGTCATTCTTATACTCTTCATAAAACAATATCTTAATAATATTCAGCGGCAAACGTCAAAACTAGCCCACTCTGGAATCACAATCTGCTTTTCCTCAAATCCTGCAAACAAACGAAAACTTCATTAGCACCTCTATTCCATAAACTTCCATAGAGGAGTGTAGCAATTACTTATCTTAGTAGTCTGAAGTTTTAAAATCCAATGGGCTTATTTGCCCAATCTTCATAGTCCAAAACAAACTTCATACCACAAATTTAATTACGCCGAACTCCGTTTCACCTATAACGGCTTCCTTTTTTAATCAATCTAAGGTCTGTTTAGCAATTTCTACTGCAAATGCACAAAACTTAGCCATTTGGAGAAATTGCCCCTGAAGTTCTACCTTCGGTTTGCCACACAACAAAAAGAATGGCAGTGAGGATGCCTAGACCACTAGGGGCTACACTAAAAAATGAAGAGTTATGTATTTTGGGTGCATAGTGGGGGTTGAATTACTGATGTCCATAGAATGAGCAAGAGAACTTGAGATGACCGTGTCCAATAATTTTAAGATAGCAAAACAGTGTGAAAAGGCAGTGGCCAGTACAGAGTCTTTGGAGACTTCTGTACAACAGTGGCCCTCAGGCAGGTCACCGCTATCATAGCCCACAGAGCTCCTACCACCTATCTCAATATTAAGGATGCTGAAGCACCCACAGCACCCATGGGTTGAGGAATGCTATCGTCATATTGAAAACTGATATTATTGTTGCTGTAGTGGATTGATGTATTTTAATTGAGGGTTGGGTGAGGGATGATGTGGTATACAAGTATCTGTTATACTATATTGTAAATCACCATGGGTCTCATGATAGCGGTGATCTATAAATCAAAGTAAATCAATAGATGCTACTGACACCTATAGCAAGCACCATGATCTCAGTAAGGAAAAATAGCTCTGGCCCTATATATGAAGTGTTTTGCATGGGAAACTTTAGCCAATATTTAAAAATAAGGGAAGGCTGTTAAAATTGTTTTGACAGTATTATCAGATAAAATGAAAGGTTTGCTTAAGCTACCATTCCTATTTTGTAAAAGTGTTTGCTCCCATAATAAGTAATGAGTGCTGTGATAATTTCAGTGTGGAAGTATGGACTTGGCTGGTCTTGAACAGGAACAAGTATATTTGTTTTTAAGGGCTGGTAGAAGTGAATGAAAGAGACATATGTGTTTAGGTGAATTAGCCCACTTTGATGTGTCTGTGGGCACAGTGGAAGACATTAGTAGGTCATCTCTTTATTTATTTTTTTATTTCGCATAATCCAAATATTAGCTGACCTTGGAAGACTACAATACAACATCCATAGAACCCGGGCTATTTCTGTAAAGGTGTGAGAGAAATCCAAATCACACTTCCTCTTCTATTCCCTTCACCCATTTTGGACTCAAGGACACCCAATATATAGCGACTCATGTGACTGGGAAGAGGCAGAGGTAGTGGCCCATGTGCACCCAAAGAAGGTCCAGAAGGGTGAGAGATACCAGCCTACATGATGGAAGGTGGCAGGGGCCAAGGCCATGCAGCCTTGAGGAAGTATAAAGATCCTTTAGGTTTTGCTCCGGTGAGTAGCAGAAGTCTTGAGTGATCCTACAAATGTATTGTTCTGTAATCTTTAAGGGTTCTGATAATTTCCCAGAACCAGGGAGGTTACTGTCTTTGTGTTATCATGCTGGGAGGAGATTTCTTTAAGAGGGAACATTCAACCGCTTAAATCCCCAAAGGCTGTCTGTGGCTTGTCTAGCAATCGTACCATCAAGATGTCTCCACCTAGTTAAGCAGAACCCAGAGGAGAGCAGTGGGGTTGGAGAGTGACATAGGTTGCTTAGGCCTTATATCCAATATCCAATGTGTCCTGGTGAACCCTGCCAGCACATAAACTGCTCAGAAAAAAGAGGAGTCAGCCCTACCAGTGGAGAAGAGAAAGAGTCTAGCAACAGAATATCTAGGAGCTGCTGATCCAAAGAAGAATGGAGGAGATCTAGAGGAGCATCCCTGTAACCAAGAAGCATCCAGAGCTAGGAACATTCAAGATGCCGTACTGCACTCTCTGCATCAACAGCCCAGCCTAGAATTCTCCCTCCCCAGCCTGACCCCAGTACGTTTCCCTTCTCTCCATGATCTCAGCACTCTTCCAGACCAACTCATAATTTCTCCCCTCTTCACAGCCTGATCTCTTCATGCTCCCTATTCCTTCTTCTTTTCTCTGAGCCTGCAAAACCAGGCCCATTCAGCTTCTGCTGTGCCTCTCCTCTAGCCCCAGGGGCAGTTCTAGAGTGAGGCAGTCACCTCAGGCAGCAAAGTTTGGGGGGGTGGCAAAAAATGCCCACAAAACAGCCAAGAGGCTGCCACCTCACTCTGCCTTCTAAAGTTAAAAATAAAATAAAATGGACTAGCTGCTGCTGCTGCCTCCACGTCTCCTGGTCAGCAGCAGCAGAATCAAACACCACCACTCCTGCCGCCGGTGCCCTTTCCCCAGATTTGGGGACACTGAAGCAGCAGTGGCAGAAAAAAAAAGCGCAAAATCTTTTGAAGATTCCACATGCTGGTAAGCCCCTGATGTTCCATCCCCCTCTGATATGAAAAGCATCATTAGAGGGGGCGGGACCCATCAGGGTCTTATAAGCATTCAGGAGTTGCAAGAACCAGTGCTTTTGTTTTCTGGGGGGGGGGGGGGGTTCAAGTTGACAGTTCACTGCCGCTTATATGTGCAGCAAGCTATCAACTTTGAAAAACTGGAAAGCAAAAGCATTGACTCTTGCGACTCTGTCATGCTTGTAAAACCCTGACGAGTCCTGCCCCCTCTGATGATGATTTTCACATCAGAGAGGGGTGGAACCCGCAAGGACTTAGAAGCGTCAGAGTCTTGAAAACCCCGACTTTTGCTGTTCCGATAGTGGAAAGGTGGCTGGAAGATGCTGGACAATGGAGGGGAGGGAAGGACAGGAGGGCAAATGCTAGACAAAGGGGGGGGGGGCATGAGGGCAAATGCTAGACAAAGGGGGGGGGCAGGAGGACAAATGCTGGACAACAAGGGGGGAGGGGCCAGGAGGATAAATGCTGGACAACAAGGGGAGGGGGAAGCAGGATAATAAATGCTGGACAACAAGGGAGGGAAAGCATGAAGAAAAGTGCTTAACCAGTGCCAGCACTACCCAGTAAGCATGGCAGGGGGACCCAGACATCAGGAAGGTTCTGTCACTAGCCACCTTTCCCCCAGTCCCCATTCAGGATAATCTGCAGAGCCCCTGCTCACAGGATGCAATGCTCCCACAGACAGAAGGCTGTGAGAAGTCACAATCGCTTCTCAGTCTTGTGTCTCGCGGGCAGGCTCTCTACTAGGCCACCGGTGCTCGCAGGTCATCCTGAATGGGGAGTGGAGGTGGGCAGCCAGTGATGGCGTCCTCCTGCCGTCTGCTCCTGTGGACAGGCTCTGTTTCTCTGGGCTGCATCATGACTTGATACAGCCCAGAGAAACAGATTGATTCGGTAATCAAGCTGCCAGATTGATTACCGTATCAATAAAACACGAGCACATCACCCCCACCTTAAAAGATCCACTCTGTCTACCTATCAGAGCCAAAATTGAATATAAGGCCTTAGATGACATACAAAATAGTAAATAATCAGTCCGCCAAATGTCTAAATGACATAATCAGAAAAGTACTAAACACACGCTCAAGGAGGAAACCCCATCAAAACACTCTATCAACAGGTTCCATACCATCGAACTCCACACAAAGAGTACTCCATAGAGCATTTGAATACTACTCACCAACACTTTGGAATTCACTCCCATCCTACCTAAGAGAGATCACAGACAGTACCGACTTCAGAAAACGCCTAACAACATATCGGATAGACAACCATAGAATTGAACTCAGCACTTAACTTTCCCCCTCAAACAAAAGTCTGTATCACTGTACATAGTTATGGAGTTGTAAATGTTTAAATGTAAATAGTTCTTAAAGTTGTTTACTGTTAAATGTAAAGAGTTCGTCCACTGTTTATTGTAATAATGTTCTGTTCTCTGTGAACCGCTTTGATAAACTTGAAAAGTGGTATACAAAAAATGTTAAATAAATGACTTGAACAGCCCCTGTCCACAGGACATGCTGCTCCCGTAGACAGAAGGGTGTGGAAGACACTGATCGTGGCCCAGAGAAGCAGAGCCTGCCCGCGGGAGCAGCGTGTCCTGTGGGCAGGGACTGTGCAAGGTCAATTGTGCCTGCCTCTCTGGACTGGGATCACAGCTTGCACAGTCCCTGCCTGTGGGACATGTTACTGCTACTGCTGAACATCTCTGTGGGCAGACTCTACCCCTTCTACATTCAAGGGGGTGGACATGGGGGGAGGGGGACAAGCACAGGGAGTCAAAAAGGGAGATGCTGGATGCAGGGGGGAGAATAGGGAGGCAGCAGGGATAAGATTGAGGTGGGGGGCTAGGGAGATAGAGATACTGGACATGGAAAGGGACATAGAGAGAAGCAAGGAGGAGAGACTAAGTGATGATGTTGGCCAGGGGTTTATAGAAAGACTATGGGAAGATGCTGGACCTGGGGAGGGGGGGGCAGAGGGGAGATGCTGGACACGGGGTAACAAGCGGAGAAGGAAATGCAGGACATGGTAGTAATAGGGAGAGAAATGGGAGAAGATGGTCATGAGGTAAATAAGTTGAGGAAGAGATGGAGAGATGCTAGACATGGGAGTAATAAGGTAGATGCTGGTTGCAGGGGGATAGGAAGTGAGAGGGCAGATATGGAAGGAAAGAGCGCAGAGGTACTGGATGGAGGGAAAGAGAGCCAGAGAGAGATACACTGAATGGGAGGGGGGTGAGAGATGTTAGACATGGAGGGGAAGAGAGTGAGAAAAGGCTAGGGAGTAATGGACCAGGGAAGAAGAGCTGTGGAATGGAAGAATTAGGATGAAGTTTGAAAAGCGGTAGGTAGAAGGTGTAAAAAAAGAGGGAGACTGAGAACTGGATAGTAAGGAGAAGTGAAATCTGGATGGACAGAGAGAGAGAAATAAATGGAAGGAAGCTGAAAGGAAAAAAAATCAATTAAGATGGAAGGAAGTGAAGAAAACAAAAGGAGAGCCAAGACATGGCAGATGGACTAGAGATCATACAAAGAGAGCTAAGAGAAGACAGAAGAAAGCAGAAGCCTCAGATCGGGACCAGCATGATCAGAGAATAGAATGGTCAGACAACAAAGGTAGAAAAAATAATTTATTTTTAATTTAGTGATTGAACATCGCACAATATTTATATTTTACACAGCATGGGGAACTGTGTCTCTTATTTCTCTGGTGTTGTCCTCTTGTGGAGTCTGGCTTCTTGGGTTTTTAGTTTAATTTTTGTCTACATATTTTTATTTTTACTTTAGGTTGTGGTCACTTGGTGAGGGTCTGTGTTCTGAGTGTGTGACTGAGGCCAGGCATTCTGTTAACATGGTGTACTGTAGTAATTTGACTTGTAAAGCATAATCCAATCCAGCCTTTGAATTCATGGCTACCAGGATTATTTTCTCACATTTTATATCTTCCTTCCTCATCAATAATCTGGTCATAGCAAAATAAATCTGATGTGAAGATACTTATAATGGTTTGATTGGCAGGGCTGTGTAAGTGGCTTTTCATTCATCAAATTTAATGTTTATTATTATGTTTTATTTTAACATCCATTTTATTAAATTGCATGTGTATGTTTGGAAGCCACCTAGGATATTAGATGGGTGGCATATACGTTTCAAAATAAAGTATACCAAATTTATACAAATTATCCGCAATGAATCTGCACACATGGCTCTGCATCACCGTCATGTCGCCCTTGTCCATTCTAAAAGCACCCCCAAAGAGCGTAACTTCTCTACCCAGGGGATAACAACATCCCCTATCTTCGGCAGCAGGTGAAGCGTACTCTGCTCCATACCACCCATAAGAAGACATGCAGAATGTATTTGATCAAGACAGGAGTTCAAAATCCCCAAAGCCGATTCCCAGTCTCCATCCAGCGGAACTAAAATTTGCACATCATACGCATATGCAAAATATGACAGTCCAAAGGACTGCACCAGTACCCCCAGAAGCTGCAAATAAACATTAAACAAAAGGGGCGACAGAGGGGAATCTTGCAGGACCCCCCACTCCCAGGTACATTATTCCAATGTCTGAGACTCACGCTTCACCCAGAAGCCACGCCCACACATAAAGGAATCAATCCACTACAGTACAGACCCTCCTATCCCTAACCCGGCACACTATTCCAATAACAGCGGCTTCTCCGTGGCTTTTAGGGTATGGTCACTTATTCTGTACTTGGTGAGGCTCTGTGTTCTGAGTTTGTGTCCAAGGCCAGGTGTTCTGTTAACATAGAGTTTGTACACAGGGATCTGTACTGTAGTAATCTGATTTGTTCAGCTTTTCAAATAGGTGTTGGATGTTCCAGGGCTCATTTTCAGTATTTACAATGCTGCTTTTTTTGAATAGGCTCCTTATGTGACTTTTGGAAGTTGGTGCTGGTGTGGTAGGGTAGATTTGCTCTACAGATCCTCAGTGACTTTGTTATAGGATTTTGTGTTAGTTCACAATATTCCTAACAATGGAGAATGTTTGCTATTGTTAGTGAGATGATCGGAATTTTTTTTTTTAGATATTGAGTTCTGTGGGTGAATGTCCTAGTTCTGTTCTGCTCCACACCCATTGTTTGAATGCAAAATATATGTTCAAAAAGAAAAAGCAAGAACAATAATGCAGTTAAAATAAAAATGAGTTATAATTTGATGTTATAAATTGTGCTGTGGTTCTTGCTCTCTCTTTTAGTTCCTTGGTGTGCGAATATCTTGCATTTCCTCCACATTATCTAATCAGCTTTTTTGGTTTGGTTCAGTCTCTGACTGGAGTTTTGAGAAAGCCTTCCCCACACCACCCCAGCTCCTGGGGGGGGGGGGGCATCTCATCCCTCACCTCAGGCAGCAGATTGCTTTGAGCCGGCCCCTGTCAAGCCCATAGATCCTGTCTCCCCTCACTACTTCCCCCACCCCCTAGTTTTGATAAGGTAAAAAAAAATCACAATTGTTCAATTGATTCAGAGCACAAGCCTCATGTGCCTAATGTAGCAACACTCTTGGGTATCCTACTGAGACCACAAAGAGTTTAAGCAAGTTGAGCTGAGAATTAAGGGAGGGCGGAGCAAACATGGTCTAGAAAGATGGGGTTTGGGAGAAGGGAGCACTCAACTGAGAACAGCAGTGGAAAGGGAAGTTGCAATGGAAGCACAAAGAACAGCAGTCAAGCTGGGAGTGGCAGGCAAGCATTGCCCTGTGTTTTCCATGATTCTATGCCAGTTGGCCACTTCTGCACAGAATCACAGAAAAGCTACTTTATGAGTCTCATGTTCCACTGACACAAGTTTTGGTTTCTACAGCAAACTGTTCTCCTGCGAAAGCTCTACCTAACATGGCTCCAATGCAGTAATAAAATGCTCCGAAAAAGAACCGACCAGAGGAATTTTCTAAGGGTTGCTTTTCTGGATAGTTTTCTTCACATCACCTTACAGAAATAAGAGAATGGAAATGAGGATGATAAGTCTGAGCAAGACATTTTACATGAAGCAGAAGAGAGAAAATGATTACTAAATGAAGGAAGCACATAAGGGTTAGAAAGGTATACCTGTTGAGCCCCACAGGGCAGAAGATACACCAACCTGCCTCGGATGCCTTACATCTACAGTACCAAAAACTGAAAAACGCAAAAATAACAGCAAAAGTGTGGAAAGTAAACTGAGAAGCATGTCGACTAACGGGCGCTACCAGGATAGCGCAAGGTTAGCATGTGGTATTGGCGCCATGCTGAAAAGTAGCACAGGCCGCGCACAGAAAATGCCACCTACCCTTGTAGCATGCATTGGGTGGTGACTGGGCAGGACAGGGGTGTTCCCACCACATCACAACTAGTGGGGGCATTTGGAGCCTGTGCTACCTGTGCTTGGCGGGTGGGTGGTATTAGTTGCCCCCATGGCCGGTTTACCATGGTGATGCCTGGTAACTGCAAGGGACGGCTGGACACACCATTCTGCAGCACACAGCTCCGCACTAGTAATGCAGGCCACATGCTCATTACCGGAATGGAGCTTAGCAAACATGCCCCTGAAAGCTCTATTTTGGCATGCTGATCATTGTGACTGACAGATGCTTTGACCAATAGGGTTTTGCTGTGAGGTAAATAACGGTCAGTCAAACTTATTCCAAGCCATGTATTGAAATATTCACCATGCACAAGTGTGAGTTGCTGTCAGTGAAGCAGAAAACTCTTTATTTTCACATTTTTTATAAAGAATTGTCTGTAACGATTCCTAAGGGTTTATTTAATTCTCCTTGGCAATATTTTTTTTTATTACTGATGGTTTCATATGATTACTTCCAGATATGCAGCACATGTAAAATTACATTAAAATTATTCTACTAAACTGTAGTTAAGAAAAAAACAAGTCTGAGATTCTTTTCTCTCAGACTAACAATTGCATCACTCTACATTTTAACTGCCTATAGGCAAATGTAATAACACAGATTATTAAGAAGTTGGCAACACATGAAGGGATGAATTCATTTTTGTCTACTTGAAAAATTAAACATTTCCAAGATAAAAGAAAGGCTTAGATGTCAGAAGAGAATGACTCAATTTTGCATAGAAATAAAGGTTAACAAATAAAAAAATATGATATCGAGGGGCATATTCAATGGAGGCAGCCAGTGCTGTTAAAGCAGCTGGCCATTGCTGGTTTAAATTATGTCTAAATATTCAATGCTGGGGCCATATCTGATCAACGGCATTGACTAGCTGGGTTGCCCGGTTAGCAGTGATAGTCAACTGCTGGCCAGATAGCTAAACCAGCTAAAATTAGGACAGCCTTTTTTCTGCCAAACTTTAGCTGGTTTAGGTTAGCTGGTTAGTGACTGAATATCGCCACTGTCTGGCAAACCTATGTCGCCGTCCACGGTTCGCCCCCCAGTGCTAAGCAGTTAGTGTCGGGGTGTTTAAACCAGGCAGAAGGGCAAGGGGGCAATGAGAGGCTATAGTCCAGTGCCACTGAAGATCAAGCTGATTGGCTAAATTGCTTTAAATATGCTCCCCAATATTATTTATTCCATCTATTAGTGCACCACTTAAGTGATTATAACATAACACTCAATATAAATAAGCAGGTATAAAAACCAGATACAAAAAATCAAACATTAAAAGCTGGCTCAAACAAATCTGTTTTTAGGCTCCTACAAAATGATGAATGGCATATCAGATCATGTATAGCCTGAGGTCTAGAATTCCAGAGCATGGGCCCTTCAACAGAAAAAGCACGCTTGCATATTACGTCTTTACAAACCAAAGCCACTGAGCAAATACGTGACAAACTGTGGGAAACAGAACGTAGCACACGTATCAGAGAGCAATGTCGACAATTCAGTACGAGTCAGAGAATGAATAACCTTTTAAAGCACAGTTATACATTTGAACTGAATTCCAAAAGACACAGGCAGCCGATGCAGACTGAAGAGGGCTGTAGTGATGTGCTCATGCCTCTGCAGTCCTATCATCATTTGGACTGCTGAATTCTGCGCCAGCTGGAGGTGAAACCTTCTTATCGGACTAATTTAATATATTCAGGGCCAGCCCATGGGTATCTGCCACCCTAGGCAAACCTTCAGCCATGTCACTCTGCCCCCCTCCCCCTTGGTGGGTCAGGGTCCTTCCTCTACCCACCTTCTCTTCCATACGCTCCTCCCCCCCTCCCATCTCCCCTTCCCCCCCCCCCCCCCCAGGTATCCAGCATCGTCTCTTTCTTTGCCTATCCCTCCCAAAGGTGTCCAGATTTCCTCTTCCCTTCCCTTCCTCCTCCCCCAAACGTCCAGCATCTCCTTTACCCTTCCCCCTCACCCAAATATCCAGCATATCCTCTTTCCTTCCCTAACCTCACCCAAGGGTCCAGCACCTCCTTTTCCCTTTCCCCTCACGCAAGTATCCAGCATATCCTCTTTCCTTCCCTAACCTCACCCGGGGTCCAGCACCTCCTTTTCCCTTTCCCCTAACCCAAGTATCTAGAATCTCTTCTGCCCTTCCCTTCTCTAACACCCCCCTGACAGTTGTCTGGTATCACCTCTTCCCTTCCACCTCACCCAAATGTCAGAAACAGACCTCGGGGGGGGGGGGGGGCCCCATGGCCCCTTCACATCCTGCAAAGACAGTGGCAAGCAAACCACTGTCAGCATGACTGTGGGCCTTTAAGTACACATGTGTGTACACTGTCATGACCTGCTGGTCCTGCCTCCTCCGATGCAAACTTCCTGGTGGAGGGGGTGGAAGCAGCAGGCCTCAAGTGCGTGCTGATGCTTAAAAACTTGCTGCCACACTGACAGTGGTTTCATCTGCTGCTGCCTTTGCAGAATGTTATGGGGCTGTGGAGCTGCCTCTAAGGTCTGCCGCCCTAGGTAGACACCTAGTCTGCCTAGCAGATAGTCCAGTCCTAAATATACTTGTAGACTAGCTTTGGGGAGCCGACATTCGTTTCCTCAGGCTCTTTATTAATTTTTCATAATGCTTTATTTAATGTATTCATATATTACATCATACTCCATATATGGGGGCCCAAGAAGAAAAAAATAAAAATTATAAGAACTACTACTACTATTACTGAACATTTGTATAGTGCTACAAAACATACGCAGCACTGCAGACACATGTAAAAGACAGTTCCTGCTCATCAGAGTTTACAATCTAGTCAAGACAGACAACACAGTAGCTGTAGATATAGGATACATCTAGGGGGAATGGTACGGAAACACAAAGGAGATGAGGTGAGTCAAGATCCGAAAGCAGCAGCGAAGAGGTGAGTTTTCAGCCTGGATTTGAAAAGGGTCAGAGAGGCGCCTGACGTACAGACTCAGGTAGTTCGTTCCAGACATAAGGAGCAGCAAGATGAAAGGAGCGATGTCTGGAGTTAGCAATAGAAGAGAAGGACACAGATAGATAGTAGCAATTTGCCACAAGAGTGGAGTTCCTGAGGGGGGATGTAGGGAGAGATAAGAGAGGAAAGGTAGTGAGGAGCTGCAGAGTAAATGCACTAATAGGTCAGCAGGAGAAGTTTGAACTGGATATGGAAATGGATAGGAAGCCAATGAAGTGACTTCAGAAGAATATGAGCATGACAAGGCTAGCGGAAGATTAGTCATGCAGCAGAGTGTTGAACAGATTGATGGGGAGAGAGATGATTCAGAGGGAGACCAGCAAGGAAAAGGTTACAATAATCCAGACGGAAGGTGACTAAAAGGTAGATAAGTATCTTAGCGGTATGTTCAGAAAGGAATGGGCAAATTTTGTTGAAGATGTAGAGAAAGAAACAGCAGGTTTTAGCTATCAGTTGGATGTGTGTGAAGAAGGAGGGAGATGAGTCAAAGACCACCCCAAGGTTGCAAGCTGAGGAGACAGGGAGGAGTAGAGAGTTATGCACAGAGACTGAGAAAGGAAGAAGGGGAGATGAGGGCTTAGGGGGAAAAATAAAAATCTCAGTTTTGGCCATGTTCAATTTCAAGTGATGTTGAGACATCCAAGCAGCAATGTCAGAAAGGCAGACAGAGATCCTGGCCTGGTTTGCTGGGGAGATTTCAGGTGTAGAGAGGTAGATCTAGGAGTCATCAGCATAAAGATGTTACTGAAAGCCATGGGAAGAGATGAGTGCACCAAGGGACTGGATATAGAGAGAGAAAAGGAGTGGACCCTAGACCGATCCTTGGGGTACACCAACTGAGAGCGGGATAGCAGTAGAGGAGGATCCACCAGAACAAACACTGAAAGAGTAATGGCACAGATAAGAAGAGAACCAGGATAGCGCAGAGCCCTTAAAACCAAGTGAGGACAAGGTATCAAGGAGAAGACTGTGGTCAACAGTGTCAAAAGCAGCAGAGAGGTCAAGAAGGATGAGGATTGAGTAAAGGCCCTTGGATTTTGCCAGGAACAGGTCACTGGAGACTTTGGCAAGAGCTGTTTTGGTAGAATATAAATGACAAAAGCCAGATTGTAGAGGATCCAGAAGGGCTTGAGAGAAGAGAAAGTTGAGGCAACAGCGGTGAACCACACATTCAAGTAGTTTGGAAATGAAGGGGAGGAGGGACATGGGTTGATAGTGAGAAGGACGGGTAGGTCTAGTGAGGGTTTCTTAAGTAGAGGAGTGACACCAGCATGCTTGAAAGCTGCAGGGGAAGTTGCAGTGAAGAGCAATAGGTTGAGAATATGAGAGATGGAAGGGACTACAGTGGAGTAAATGGAGCTAAGGAGATGGGTGGAAATAGGATCAGAGGAGCAGGTAGTAAGTTTGAAGGAGGAAAGAAGGTGAGTGGTTTCCTCCTCAGAGATAACAAAAGGAAGAAAGGGTAGCAGAGGAAGGGGAGGGGGAAAGTTGGGAGCAAAGAGGGGGAAGAGGAGAAGTAGCTGACCTCATGGGGAATTAGAGTGTGATCTTGTGGATTTTGTCATGGAAGTAGTCAGTCAAGGTTTGGGCAGAAAGGGAGGGAGAGGTCAGAGGGAGAGGCACCTTGAGGAGAGAAATGAGAGTTCTAAAGAGACGGAGAAGGTCAGAGGCAAGAGAGTTAGTCAGATGGACATAAAAGTCTTTTGTTTGGCGAGTGCTATGGCTGACTGGAAAGAGACAAGCATGAATCTGAAGTGCAGAAAGTCTGCAAGGGTGCAGGATTTGAGCCAAGCACGCACAGCTGAGTGGGCGCAGGAACATAGGTAGCAGGTAGTGGAAGACAGCCAGAGCTGAGGTACAGTACGCCTCACAGGACGTGGCATGGATGGAGCAAGAGCATCCAGAGCAGAGGAGAGTGCAGTGTTATAGGATGCTACTGCCTCATCAATAGACTCTGATGACATAGTGGAGGACAGAGGTGATGAGACTGTGGAGGAGAGAGCCAACGGGTCAATAGCATGAAGATTTCCAAAGAGGTTGGAGGAGACAGGTGAGGTTGAGGTAGCAGTTGATAAAGAGTGAAGCTTAGCAGGTGATGGTCCGATAAGGGAAGAAATGAGGTACAGAAGTTGAGGGTAAGCAATTAGAGATGAATACAAGGTTGAGACAGTGGTCTTGCTGGCAGTAGGGGCATAGAAACATAGAAACATGATGACAGAAAAAGACCACATGGCCTATCTAGTCTGTCCTTCCATATCAACAACTACAACAGTCCCCTTTTTACCTTTAGAGATCCTCTGTGTTTGTCCCATGCCTTTTTTAATTCAGTTACTGTCCTCATCTCTACCACCTCCACTGGGAGACTATTCCATGGATCCACTACTCTTTCCATAAAGAAATATTTCCGCATATCACTCCTGAATCTATCTCCCTTCACCCTCATCCCATGTCCCCTCGTAGCAGAACTTGCTTTCAATTGAAAGAGGCTCTCTCCCTGAACATTTATGCCACTGAGGTATTTAAACATCTCAATCATATCACCTCTATCCCACCTTTCCTCTAAGGTGTACATATTAAGATCCTTCAGTCTGTCCTCAAATGCTTTACAATGAAGACCACTAATCATTTTAGTAGCCACCCTCTGCACCGACTCCATCCTGTTCACATCCTTTTGAAGGTGCGGTCTCCAAAACTGCACATTATACTCCAAATGAGGTCGTACCAAAGACTTATACAGAGGCATTATCACCTCCTTTTTTCTGCTAGCCATTCCTCTCCGTATGCGCCCAAGCACCCTTCTAGCTTTTGCCGTCGCCTTTTCTACCTGTTTAGCTACTTTAAGATCATCAGACATAACCACGCCTAGGTCCCGCTCTTCTTTAGTGGACAAAAGTACTTCACCCCCTATACCAGCGATGGCGAACCTATGGCACGCGTGCCAGCTGTGGCACGCGAAGGCCTTGCAGCTGGCACGTGGGAAGGTCCGCAAGTAAAATTTAAAAAAAAAAAAAAGCTGTCTTCTCCCGCTGCCGGGGCCGCCGCGGCAGAATCGAGTGTGCCGCGGGGCCCCCCCTGCCCTGCACAGCCTGCCCTCCCCCTCTATCCGCTCTCTCGTCGCAGCTCACAGTGACACACGCCGGCTTTCAGAGAGCGAGGGAAGAGTTTCTCCCTCGCTGCTCTGTTAAGCCCACGGGGGCTGATGGGAAGTTCCCATCAGCCCCCGTGGGCTTAACAGAGCCGCGAAAGGGAAACTAATCCCTTCGCGCTCTGAAAGCCGGCGTGTGTCACTGTGAGCTGCGACGAGAGAGCGGATAGAGGGGGAGGGCAGGCTGTGCTGGGCAGGGGGGGCCCCGCGGCACACTCGATTCTGCTGCGGCGGCCCCGGCAGCGGGAGAAGACAGCTTTTAAAATAAAAAAATTCCCTCTGCTGGGCTGGGCTGGGGGGGGGGGGGGTTAGGATTGCTGATGGGCTGGGGGGGGTTAGGAGTGCTGATGGGCTATGGGGGGGCTGGGGGGGTTAGAAGTGCTGATGGGCTGGGGGGGTTAGGAGTGCTGATGGGCTATGGGGGGCTGGGGGGGGTTAGGAGTGCTGATGGGCTATGGGGGGGGTAGGAGTTCTGATGGGCTATGGGGGGGCTGGGGGGGTTAGGAGTGCTGATGGGCGATGGGGGGGCTGGGGGGGGTTAGGAGTGCTGATGGGCTATGGGGGGGCTAGGACAGGAAATGGGCTGATGGGGAGGGGTTAGGACTTGAGGTGGGTTGATGGGGTTAGGACTGGTAATGGGCTGTTGGGAGGTTAGAACTGGTAATGGGCTATGGGGGGGTTAAGACTGGTAATGGGCTGTTGGCTGATGGGGGCTGTCTGGTAATGGGCTATGGGGGGGTTAGGACTGATAATGGGCTATGGGGGGGCTAGGACAGGAAATGGGCTGATAGGGAGGGGTTAGGACTTGAGGTGGGCTGATGGGGTTAGGACTGGTAATGGGCTGTGGGCTGATGGGGGTGTTAGGACTGGCAATGGGCTATGGGGGGCTGACTGGAAATGGGTTGATGGGGTTAGGACTGGAAGTGGGTTGATGGGGGGGCTAGGACTGGTATTGGGTTGGGGGGTTGCTAGGACTGGAAATGGGCTGATGGGGGGCTAGGACTGGAAATGGGCTGATGCAGGGACTAGAAGGGAATGGATGCTGGGTGAGGCTGGAACTAGAAGGGAGCTGATGTTGGGGGAGGATTAGAATGGGATGGGGCTGGGAGAGTAAAATGGAGAGGGGAAAAATATTTTGTGTGGGAGGGATAAAAAATCTACAATTGGCCGGGTATTGGGAGAGTAAGTGGGGATTGAGGATGGAGGGGTAAAATTTGAGTGGATGAAATAGGAATGAGGAAAGAGCAAAAGGAGAAAGATTAGTATGTTAAAGCGGATGTAGAGAGAGAGAATGGAAAAAAAAAACTAGAAGAGAGAAGAAAGGACAAATGGACAGCAGATGATGGAGAGTTAGCAGAAAACATGAAGAAACCAGAAGAAAGTGGCTGGAGCAATTGCAACTGAAAAAAATGCACAAAAGGTAGAAAGATATCTCTTTGACAAGTTATCAGCATGCATGCAACAACAAACATCACATTAATTTTTTTCATGTATAGATTCTTTGGGAATACACACCGAGTCCTGACACAGTTAACAGTTTTAAGAAGTTTATCTTTTTTTTACTCAGGATACATTTGACATGTTATGTGAATAATACATTTAAAATATATTGTGTAACTGAATCAAATTCTTCCTAAATTCATTAAATTGAATGAAATCATTAAAACATTATAAATTGCCAATAAATTGAAATGAAAACCAAAGGATTGTGAATCAAATTGATTCTCTGACAATACAAAGATTCCAACCTTTACAAATGATGTTATATAGTTCAGGCAACTTTATAAAGAGTTTTTAGATACTAAAATCTTGTTGTTAAGGTTTAATTGACGTGCTGGCACTTTGAGGAAATTCTTTGGTTTTGTGCGGCAGTTTGGGCACTCGGGCTCAAAAAGGTTAGCCATCACTGCCCTATACTATATTGCTCCCTTGGCTTGCTGCAGCCCAAATGCATGACCTTACATTTTTTAGCATTAAATTTCAGTTGCCATATTCTAGACCATTCTTCAAGCTTAGCTAGATCCCTCCTCATGTTATCTACACCTTCCTGGGTGTCTACTCTATTGCAGATTTTGGTATCATCTGCAAAGAGGCAAACCTTACCCAACAGCCCTTCCGTTATATCACTAACAAAGATGTTAAACAGAATCGGATGAAGGACAGATCCCTGGGGCACACCACTGGTAACATCCTTCTCAGAATGAGCTCCATTTACTTCTACTCTTTGTCGCCTCCCACCCAACCAATTTCTAACCCAAGCAGTAACTTTAGGGTCCATCCCTAGGGTGCTCAGTTTGTTTATAAGTCGCCTGGGAGGAAGAGTGTCAAAGGCTTTACTGAAATCTAAATACACCACATCTAGGGCTCTCCCTCGGTCCAACTCCCTGGTCACCCAGTCAAAGAAATCAATCAGATTTGTGTGACAAGACCTGCCTCTGGTGAATCCATGCTGCCTTGGATCCTGTAATCTGCTGGACTCCAGAAACCTCACTATTTTCTCTTTCAGCGGTGTTTCCAATAATTTACTCACCACCGAAGTTAAACTAACCGGCCTGTAGTTTTCAACCACATCCTTACTTCCGCTTTTGTGTAAAGGCACCACATGAGCCTCTCTCCAGTTCTTTGGCACCACTCCCGACTCCAACGAGGCATTGAAAAGGTCAGTCAGTGGAGCTGCTAGAACGTCCCTAAGTTCCCTCAGTATTCTAGGGTGTATCCCATCCGGTCCCATCGCTTTGTCTACTTTAAGTTGAGCTAGTTTCTCACAAACACAGTCTTCTGAAAATTGTTCAAGGTGTTCCTCACTTCTGTTCCTGTTTGTGGGTGTTTTCTGAGGTCCTGCTCCTGGTTCTTCATCTGTGAACACAGAACAGAAATATTTGTTAAGCAATTCTGCTTTATCCTTATCAGCTTCTACATATTCCTCCCCTGCACCCTTGAGTCTGACAATACCACTTTTGCCCTTCCTCTTCTCACTAATATATCTGAAAAATGTCTTATCCCCCCATTTTATTGCATTGGCTATTTCCTCCTCCTTTTGAATCTTTGCCTTCCTGACTACTTTGCTAGCTTCTCTAAGTTTTTCCGAATACAGATGCCTGTCTTCCTCTCTCTGTGATCTCTTGTATTTCTTGAAAGCCTCCCTCTTTTTCTTCACTTTTTCAGCTACTTCTTTTGAAAACCATAGCGGTCTCCTTTTCCTTTTACCTTTATTTACCATTTTAACAAAAAGGTTGGTTGCCCTTAAAATATACCCTTTCAGATTTGCCCACTGTTTTTCTACATCCCCCAGTTGTTCCCATCCCACTAACAACTCCCTGAGGTATTGGCCCATCTTGGCAAAGTTAGTCTTCCTAAAGTCTAAGATCCTCACCTTTGAATGGATTCTAACAGACCTAGTCCTAATACTGAACCACACCATCTGGTGATCACTGGATGCAAAATGATCTCCCATTACAACATCAGAAACACTTTCACCATTGGTAAGCACCAAGTCCAGTATGGCCCCTTCACGTGTGGGGTCTGTTCCCAATTGCCTGAATAGTTCTCCCTGTAGAGAATCCAGGATCTCCTTACTTCTAGATGATACTGCAGCAGGAATGTACCAATCAACATCTGGCATATTGAAATCTCCTATCAGTAGCACTTCCCCTTTCCTAGCAATGCTGCATATGTCTTCAATTAACTCTCTGTCCACCTCTTCCTCTTGTGAGGGAGGTCTGTATATCACACCAATGCAAATAGATTTCTCTTTCCCTCTTTATAGTTTAACCCACAATGCCTCCTCTCTCCCTTTTAAGCTCTGTAATTCCTAAGCTTTAATATTATTTTTTACATATAGTGCCACTCCTCCTCCCCTTCTTCCTACCCTGTCCTTTCTGAATAAAGTATAGCCAGGTATAGTTACATCCCAATCATGGTTTTCTGTGAACCATGTTTCTGTAACTGCCACTAAATCCAAGTCAGCCACTCCCACCAAAGCTTCAACATCATGGATCTTATTTTCCATGCTACGGGCATTTATACACACTGCTTTCCATATGTTACCCCTGTTACCCATTTCCATAAAGGTATTTAATGTATCACCTACCTGGGGGCTTTCACCTACCTGGGGGCATTCTTCACCCATCCCCAATGAATCGAGTTAAAAGCCCTCTTCAGTAGATTAGCCAGTCTACTACCGAAGACGCGTTGACCTTTCTTGGACAGATGGATGCCATCTTTGCTCTGCAACCCTTGGAACAGCATCCCATGGTCTAGGAAACCAAAACACTCTCGATGACACCATCCACGCAGCCATGCATTCATCTCCAGGATGCAAGCCTCTCTGCCTTGGCCTTTACCCTCAACAGGGAGGATTGAAGAGAACACCACCTGTGCACCTAACTGCTTCACCCTCTGTCCCAGAGCCATGAAGTAACTTTTGATACATTCCGAGGTGTACCTGGCAGTATCATTTGTTCCAACATGGATTAGCAACATTGGGTAATAGTCAGTGGGCTTGATGAGTCTCGGCAAACTCTCCATAACATCTTGGATTTTGGCACCAGGCAGTAGAGCAAAGCTGGAGATTGAATGATGAGGTGAGAGAGAGGAGCTTTAAAGCATAAGGGTCAGAGGGGTTATCAACATGAATGTTAAAATCACAGAGAATAAGAGAGGGGAAGATGAATACAGAAAGAAGGAAAACCATGAATCAAAGTCAGAGAGAAAGATAAGAGGTGGACTGGTCAGGTGGTCAATAAATAACAGCTAATCAGAGAGGTAGTGGAGTAAAAAGCCAGGCCTTCAAAGGAAGGAAAGGAGTGAGACTGAGGCAGAAAGAGGGGTTGAAATTGACAGGAAGGAGAAAGTAGAAGCCCAACACCACCACCACAGCCAGCGAGACGAGGCATGTGAGAGAATTGATAGCCGTCATAAAAGAGAGCAGCGACTGAAGCTGAATCTTCTGGAAGGGGTCAGGTCTCAGTTAGAGCAAGAAGATGGAGAGCATTAGAGATAAAGAGATCATGGGTAGGGAAGTAGAGGGTGCCTGCCTGGAGCCTGAGGAAGTTGCAGCTGAGCAGTGGGTGTCGGCTTAGCCTGCTTGAGGCCTGGAGATCGGTGTGAGAGTTGCGGCTCCGCCCATTTGCTGGTGTCATCTGCCTGTGCCTCCTCTTTAAAACCGGGGCTTCTCCCAGTGCTGTTGTGAGTAGAGGGTGCCTGCCTGGAGCCTGAGGAAGTTGCAGCTGAGCAGTCGGTGTCGGCCTAGCTTGCCTGAGGCCTGGAGTTCGGTGTGAGAGTTGTGGCTCCGCCCATTTGCTGGTGTCATCTGCCTGTGCCTCCTCTTTAAAACCGGGGCTTCTCCCAGTGCTGTTGTGAGTAGAGGGTGCCTGCCTGGAGCCTGAGGAAGTTGCAGCTGAGCAGTCGGTGTCGGCCTAGCTTGCCTGAGGCCTGGAGTTCGGTGTGAGAGTTGTGGCTCCGCCCATTTGCTGGTGTCATCTGCCTGCACCTCCTCTTTAAAATCCAGGGCTTTTTTTGTGCTGCCACAGACACTTCAACGAAGGGACACAAAACACAGGGACTTGTCCCTTTGTTGTTAGTTCGGTGTTAGGAAGCTGACTTGGAGAGATGCCGCATAAAAGGAAGAACTTCTGGGAGTTCAGCAACTGTGAGTAAAATAGTGGGCCCTATGGATAGACATGTTTCTTCTTCTGTTGTAACAATCCAGGCAAGTTCTCCCACGCAGCTATCTTCACCCTCTGAGTTGGGGGCTACTTTAAGCCCTATTGCTCGAACTCCACCTCCACAGCCTTTAGCTGCCCTGGAGCCACTGGGTGAGAGGGAACAGACTTCGGGACTGGTTATCCCAGAGTTTAATCCCTCTATCTCCCCCTTCTATTGTATCTTCGGAGACTATGCCATCATGTTTGCATTTTGATGTTTCTTTAACTCCTCAGTCTTCGATGGGATCTGTTCCTGCCTCTGTTACTTTAATGGATATTTGGACTGTAGTTGCTCAGACAAATCAGTATCTTAAAACTGTTTTTGATCAGACAGCCAGTTTCTCTAAAGAGGTTGTTGCTAAGTTTGAGCAACAGGATGTAGTCCTTGCTCAACTTAGCAATGGATTATCTAGATTGGATCGTCAGTTCTCCAATGTTCAGGCAGCCAGTTTGACAGGGATGAGAGATGCCCTGCTTTTTATATGGGCGGTTTGAACTGTTGGAGAATGTGATACGTAGTAAAAATTTAAGATTTCTCAATTTTCCTAAAACTCTTTTTCTTTCACCATTAATTTTGCTGCGGAAATACTTTAAGGAATGTTTAAAAATGGAAGAGGTGGAAAAGATACAGGTTACTAAGTTATAATATTTGCCGGATAAGCCGGCTAATATACCAGCAGGGTCCTCTCCAGTTTCCATTGATTTGTCCCAATTCTTGGAACAGTCAGTGGATGATATTCCTGGGAGGGCCACTTTGGTAGTTTCTTTTGCTACTGCTACAGAACTCCCAACTTCACACCCTACTGTCTCGACCAGCCCACGGCAGAACTACCAGACAAGCCTCCAGCAATTCCCTCACCGTCCCTCACAAAAGAACCAAATGCTCACAACGGATCTGCAACCGAGCCTTTGAACTCTATGCTCCCTCCTTATGGAACTCTCTACCGAGTTGTCTCCGCAATAATGCCAATCTACTATCCTTCAGGAAACAGCTGAAAACTATCCTGTTCCAGGAATACCTTAACACGACCCCCACCAAAAAAGCAAACTAACCTTTGATCTCACCCACCATGACCCCCCAATGCAAACCTGTACTAACCTGTCCATGTCCAAACTCCGTCCCATGTCCAAAGTCTATCCTATGTTGAAATCATCAATGTCGCCTCCCCGGTGATGGCCCTGCCCTATACTTAAATTCCCCCCACCCTTTTATATGTAACGCTGCTTTGACCCGGTGAAAAGTGGGATATAAATACAGCTAAATAAAAATAAATAAATAAATAAATAAATATTGAGACATCTCAGGTTATGAAGTTATAATTTAAGTATAAGACTGTGTTTTATTTTGTGCTCAGTTGGTTCAAGTTTTTCCAGATGTGGCTAGGGCCACTCAAATTTGACATGAGTTTCCTTCATTTAAAATCCCGGGTGATAGCACTGAGAGCTACTTTTGATTTGAGATTTCCTTGCAAACGTGTGGTATCTCTGTTGGGTGTCTGTTATGTTTATACAGACCCTCAACAGTTAGAGGGCTTTTTGAAGAGCAGGGAAGGTGGGGTATGTAGTGGTACCTAATGGGTAGTTCTCTTATGTATATTATATGTGATTTTGTTTTGTTATTGGGATTTGGGAATTTAGAGCTTGACAAAGTAATTTGCCCTAGGTCATTGTTGCCCTCTGCGCTCCTGGATGTGGTCTAATTGCAGTACATATTTTTTTCTTTTTGGTAATCCTTTGGGGATATGATTTCCCTTGTTTTTTCCTTCTTTTGATGTATTTCACATATTTCTTTGTATATTTTTCTGTTGTATTAAATAGAAATTCTTAAAAAAAAATCATGGGTAAACGCAAGTTTATTTGAGATGGAGTGTGCGCTCCGCAAGGCACATGAGAAAGGGAGAGAGGAGGGGGAAAAAGAGAGGGATATGAATAAGATTTGAGCTGTTGCATGAGGATTTATTCTGGGAGAGTGACGAAAGTCTAGGGAGGCCAGGATTGGGGTTGATATCTCCAGAGGAGAGAAGAAGGAGTAGATGAGTGCAGGGCAAACAGGAAACAGCACGGTGGTAACGAGGGTAAGGTTGCTTCAGAGAGAGAAGAGATGGCTGAATAAGAGGGAGAAAGTGATGGAGCTCAACAGCTGCTGATAGGCTAGAAGACAAGATGGTGGGGAAAGTGAGGACGGTAAAGGGGAGATAAGGGGGCGGAGCTTGAAGATGTTGGCAGGAAGGGAGACAATTACGGAGTATGAGCAATAGGAAGAGAGTGTTGTGGAGCCATAAAGAGAGAGCTAGAGAACAGTACCAAAGTCAGAAGAAATAAAAGGTGGTAAAACTGCAGGGGATAAGATGCACCTGCGAGTGATCGTGGTAATCCGCACAGGGTGGCTGTAAGAGACTGTAAGCCACAGGGCGGGTGGATGGGTTGAGGGGAGGGAGGGTGGGATAATAAGGAAGAGGAGAGAGAGACACACACACACAGCTGAAAACAGAAAGGGCGAGCTGAACAAGATCACAAACAAAAAAATACTGAAAGACAAGGCAATCTATAACAATCATAAGATAAATAAATAATATATACCTATATACAATAATATAAATATATAAATAAATAATCAATCTAGAATGGAATGCCAACCAGCTGAGATACACTCTACGTAAGCTTCAAATTTAAGAGTTTAAATCAATATTCAAAATATCTCCTCCAAAAGAGTTTGGAGAAATGTCTTAAACTAGTCAGGATCGGAGGAAAAATATTGATCTGACTGATGCTCGATCTTACATCTACAAGGGTGCTCCAATAAAGAAAAAACATTAGCACCTGGAGCTTTCAAAGAAAAGAACTGAGGACGGTGTGCTAAAGTTTCAAAAGACAAGTCCAAATGCGTTCTAATAAGTTGTCCAGATAAATCCTCAAGTTCAAACAAAATGAGCAATAGATAACATTACCAGAAAATGCAAGTCATAGAAAGCATTCCAGTCCTAGTCTGAAGAGGGAAGATGGGGGACGCATGGGTGATAAGAAAGCGACGTGCAGGAAGCTTTGTTAAATCCTTTCTAGTCAATTCCAAAGCATCTGATCATTTAAACTTCAGACGTTTTATGTTCTTGTATTGTTTTTAAATTTCCTTTGAATATCCCAATCATTGATGCAGTGGTCTGAACCTGAAAAGTGCACCCCACAGAAGTATCACCTTGGCTTGCTTTGTGGTGTGTGTGATCAATTTGGCCTCTTTCTATAAACGGTTCATTTTTTTTCTATACAAACCTTGTTTAGGTGATAATCCTGAACACAGGCATAGAGGGAGGTGACCTGTACGGCACAGTAGTTACTACCACTCTTGCCATCTTACTGGGCAGACTAGATGGACCATACTGGTCTTTATCTGCTGTCATACACTATCTTACTATGTTAGATGTCGGCCAATCAAGAAAGGAGAATAATGAGCATCCTTGATTTTGATTCTGAAACACTAGATCCCTTTCAGAAAATGTTTTTGCCTAGTTCACAATTTACTTTGAATATTCTTTTCCTGCTTTTAGCAAAAATGATCCTGAGCCACCTGGCTGAAGTGCGACTGCAGTCTAGTGCAACTAGCTACAGTGTTGCCATGAGTTGAAATTGAATCGATGGCACTTTAACACAAACAACTTGAGGTTACCACCAAAACAAAGGGCCCTTATACTAAAATGCAGTTAGGTTTTGCACTTGCCCTGTAGTAAGTGCCCAAATTACAGCGCATTAACTGCAAAGCTTGTATACAAACTATTTAGGGTGTGCCCAGTATGTGTGTGAGTGTGTGTAGTGCGGTGAGGGTGTCTTTCTGTGTGTACGGTACAGGGGTGGGGTGTGTGGGAATAGGGTGTCTGTGTGTGCGTGCGCGAGTGTGTGTGTGCTGCAATCACGAGGTGTCTGTGTTTGTGTGGGGTGCAAGCTAGGGCCAGTGTTAGGAGGTGGCAAACAGGGCAATTGCCTTGGACTCCCATGCCAAAAGCAGAGTTGCCAGGTTACCCAGTTCCAGGAGTGAGATTTTAAATTTGCATTGCAGTGCAGTATGGTATTTGTAGTACCTGATTTTACCCACTGAAATCAGTTCTGCAGGTCCCATAATGCATCAGAATGAGATTGTCAGAAATCCAAGACTGGCTTAAAAATCTCATTCCTGGAAACGGGTAACTTGGCAACTGCAAAAAAGGCCACAGGCCTGCCTGCAAGTGGGCTTTGACCCCCCTCACCAGTCTGTCCAGGGCCTCTGCATGTTTAATTCCTGCTCTGGTGCAAGTGTGTGGTGCCTGTGTGTGTGTGTTTGTATATGTGGAAGGTGTGTGTGTGTGTGTGTGTATGTGTGTGTGTGTAGGTAGGATGCTGTGGTTTGTAGTACAGAGATGGGGTGTTTGTGGGAGTATAGTACAGTGATAGGGTGCTTTCTTTGTGGTTTGTGTGTGTGTGTGTTTCGTGCGGAGTTGAGATATCAGTGTATGTGGTATGAAGTGGGGTGTGTGAGTATGCACAGATGGTGCTGGGGTAAGATGTGTGTGTGTGTGTTGCAAGGATGGGGTGTTTTCTGTATGGTATGCATGTGGTGAAAGGGTGGGTGCTTGTGTGTGTGCTGTGCAAATATTGGGTGTCTGTGTGGGTGGTACGAGTGTGTGTGTGGTACAGGGATGTGTGTATGTGTGGTGTGGCGGTGAGGTATCTGTATGTGTGTGCAATGTAGTGAGGAAGTATTGTGATGAGGTAACTAGTACAGAGCCTATGTTATATGAGGAAAAGACTAGCTCAGAGCCTATGTTAATAGGAAAAGAGGAAGAGCTTACCTCACAAACACATAGGCAGCAAACATATTCAGCTTTCAAAAAGCCCAAGTATAGTGGAGAATACTTTCCATTCACCAAAGGTGATGCAGCAGAAAGCCAAAAGGCTAATCAAGCTCACCTGAGTGGAAGGGCATGTACAACGTGCAGAGAACAGCAGCATAAAAACTACAGGGAAAGCCCAGTAGAGGAGCAAAAGGAGGGGCTGGAGCCAAGGCAGCAAAGGCAGGAGCAGAAGCCAAAGGGTGGAGCAGGCTGTAGCTGCAGAGGAGTCTCCCAAGCCAGAGGGGGCCTCGGTCACTGGAGAGTGAGTAACCAAGAGGAAGGAAGTCCTCTCAACCAGCAGACCTTGCTAGAACCAGGAAGTGTCCCGGTAGCAAGAGGCAGCAGACACAGACTCTCTTCAGAAAGTGATTACAGCTTGGACCCGGCTACAGAGACGTGGAAGTCTTGGAGAGGAGCCAGCCAAAGCCCAGAGAGAGCAGCCCATTACCCAGGGACAAAAGCTAAGTACCCTGTTGTGGCTAGAGGGAAAAAGCCAGGCATTGCCAGCAGAGCAAAACCCAGTAGTTGGGAGGAAAATCCCTTTGGAGAAGGAACCTGAGAGAGACCATTCCTAGCAAAGGACTCTTGAACCCTGTTGATATAGAGCACTTACCAAATAGAATAACCAGTGTCACTCAAGGGAAGAGCTGTGAGGATTTCAGTTGTAAAGATTGTTATGTGCCTCCAAATACAGACTATGAGCAGATGCAATGGGAAAACCAGGAGTGTGATATCGAACCGGATTCCATGGATTGCACGCTTTGTCTGTCTGATGAAATTACATCCCTATGTTAGCCAAGCAAGCAGGAGTTCTGTGATACATTGTGCTGGCGAAGTGTTTATTTTCTATACTGTGAAGAAACCGTTTTTCTTTTGTGTTCCATTTGTGCTGTTCATAAAGAATCCTATGTGGGACGGGGAATAAAACCCGAATTATTTCTTTTGCCTTAATTACACGGCTACTGACTATTTCTTTAATAAGGCAACCCACACCTCTCGGCCCTAGGCGGGCGCCTAACAGGGCCAAAAAGGGGTGCTGGTGACAGTATCTGTGTGTGTGTGTGTGTGTGTGTGTGTGTGTGTGTGTGTGTGTGTGCGCACGCGTGCATGATGTAGTGGTGGGGTGCCTGTGTGTGATGCAGGGGTGGAGTGACTGTGTGTATGTGTGCGGGGGGCTGGGGATCTGTGTGTGTGTTGTGGGAGGGGGTGCTACATGTATGTCTATGTGTGCGTCTGTGTGTGTGTGATGCAGTGATGGGGTGTCTGTGTGTGTAGTGCAGTGGTGGGATGTCAGTGTGTGTGGGGGTGTGGTGTGGGGGTGTGGTATGTGTGTGTATATGTGGTGTATCTGTGTGTGTGGGGTGGAGTATGTGTGTAGTACAGAGGTGGTGTGTTTGCTGTGTGGTGTGTGTGTGTGTGGTGCAGTGGTGGGATGTCAGTGTGTGTGTGTTGTGCGGGGTTGGGTGTCTCTGTGTACGGGTCGCACCAGGGTGGTGTTTTTGGGATTGAGGGTGTTTGTGGTGCAGGGGCGGGGTGTGTTGCCTGCTGCATTCCGTCTTCGTAGGTATTGCTTTCTTTGCACAGATGGATTCACCCTCAACAAAAGCCGATTTTTCCCTGATACAAAGCATGCCTGAAGAGTCCAGAAAACATCCATAGCAGCTTAGCAAGGTACAAATCATGATGAATTGTTAGCATGGAAGGCCAGTATTGATGAAAAATACACAAAATAATCGGTCTTGTCTATGTAATCTTTCTTTTCCAGATCATTTAATAACAGCACCATTCAATATTCAGTTCCTACACTGATTTCATTATTTTGATTTATTTTTATTTTAGAATATATGTAGCCCATCATCTGGATACTGATGAGATATAAAAAGGGATGGGGGGGGGGATAATCTATTTCAATGCTCAAGGCATACCAATTCTAGTTAAAGGAGACACTCTAGACATGAGGGTAATGTTCCAAAACAAAATGGACCAGATTTTCGAAGGCATTTACACAGGTAACTGCCCTAGTTACCCTTGTAAATACCTTATCCGGGATTTTCGAAAGGCATCTACATGGGTAGTGCCTTTCAAAAATCCCAGACAAGTCCCTAACCTGTCCAGATTCTAGGCGGCTAGTATTGGGACGTGTTGGGGGCGTTCCAGGATGGAGCGGGGGCAAAGGAAAGGGCTAAACGGGTAGCAACGATTTTCGATGCTATCCACTTAGCTCTCTGTGTTTTAAAGATAGGCGAGGTTTTTCCTCACCTAGCTTTAAGGCACAGGAGCTAAGTGGGTAGCATCGAAAATCTCTGCTAACCATTTAGCTTCGGTGGCTGCTGGCACATCCATCATAACCCAGATTTTCCCTTCCGCAGCAAATCCAGTTTAAGGGGGTCAGTGGGCAGGCTGTGCACCAACACGGCACATAGCCTGCCTAACTCAAAATCAGGCCCAATGTCTTTACTGAATAATTATTTTCTAGAGCATGATAACTGTCACAATTTTGAATATAATTCTAGAATATGCAAACACAGGATTTGCACTCCTATTCTGCATTCTTTCTTCCACACACTTCTGGGACCCGTTCTCTGGTAATACGACTCCCTCTCAAATTCTCTGGCCTCCCTGGCTCCACAATAGCCCCCTGTGGCAGTTGATATTCTAAAGTTTGAATCTCTCCACTCTGGAATCCACTGGACTCCTAGATGCAGCTATGGTCAGAGAGCTTAATCCTTGCCTCTTTTTTACTCTTCTCAGACACCTTCAGAAAATAGAATTTTAGGCCAGTGCAAAAGTCTGAAGCGTTCTTGCTTGATTCTTTACTCCTGCAACAACTGAGATTGCGAACCACCTTCTCCAAGCTCTTTAATGACTTCTCTAGTGGGACCAGGCCTGCCGCTGCAGCCTTCCTAAACCAGCAAGTCCTGGGAGAGAGATAGGATACACCTGGTGCTGGTGCCAAAGTTGGTTCAAGGTGTTGGCACTCTAAACAGACCTTGAGATTAAACCCCTCCTCCGTATCCAGTTCAAACCTTTCCTACTGATCCATAAGTGCCCTCATTCTACAGCTCCTCATTACCTTTCCTCTGTTATCTCTCCCTACACCCCTCCTCGGGAACTCTGCTCCTCTGGCAGATCCCTTCTGTCTGTGCCCTTCTCTTCCACTGCCAACTCCAGACTTCGATCTTTCCACCTCCTTATGCCTGAAACACACTACCTGAGTCAGCACATCAGGCTTCATCTCTGGTCCTTTTCAAATCTAGATCAAACACTCCCCTCTTTGAGGCTGCTTTTGGATCCTGATTGGCATAGTCTCCTGCTCTCCAAATATGTGTTTCCTTACCATTCCCCTAGACATGTCCTAGTCCCCAGCTGTTGTATCATCTGTGTTGACTAGACTGTAAACTCTGATCAGGAACCATCTCTTACAGCCTCTGTACAGCGCTGCGTATGCCTTGTAGCACTATACAAACGATCAGTAGTAGTAATAGGCTGTGAAAATCTATCATTTAGCTTTGACTTCCCTGCTTGTTGCCGCCCCAGGCAGCTACCTTGTTTGCCTAATGGTTGCGCCGGCCATGGATACGCCTTTTGATCTTTTTCTGTCCTCCAAGAGCTCCCGACTCAGTTACCTCTTGGACACGACGACTAATCCTACTGGACCACTTTGTACCAATCTATCACTCCTAGAGGCGAGCACCAGACAGATGATTCAGGCCTCTTTACACTCTGCTCGCCTCTCTGTCTTCCATATGTTACTCTGTAGGGAAACATGGGATCCTCATACAAAATGCCACCCAATGGGGACCCATAGGCACATATATATAGCACCCTAAACTGGAACTTATGTAACAATTTATATATTGTTACTACTATTAGCATTACAGGTAGAGTCAGTCCCTGCCCCAAAAGGCTGTGATCCAATTTGGTACCTGAGGCAACGGGGACAAAATTACTTGCCTTGAGGTCACAAAGAATGGCAATAAGAGAAAAAGGATATAAACTTGCAGCTCAGGACATCAGTATGGAACATTATAGGACATATTTACTAAATATGTGCTAATGAAGTTAAATGCCACAATACAATAGGAACAAAAGACTTCATGCACTTAACACACATCGACTTCATTATCTCACGTTAAATCCTTTAGCAAGCATTCCCCTAAGTAGAAGGATAGTGGAAAATAGAGCCTCATCTGCCTCAGAGGAGGTCTTCAGTTCTGCCATGCCTTGATATTTTATGCTGTTTTAGCTCATTTTCATTTTAGTCTATGTTTTTGATTGTATTGTGCATTGATTTATTAGGTGTGCTTTGCGTCTCTCTGTATGCATAGCTTTGTTGGCACATTAGCCAACACCCCATCCCACAACAGACAAACACACACACACAGACACCCTACCCACTCTCACACACACACAAACACTCTTTAAACTGGCACCACACACACAGGGGCAAATTGCCCCATCAGGCATTCGGGCATGCTCCAGTAGACAGATGATGCCAGTCATATGGTGACTCACTGACTGCTGCGGTGGGAGTTTGTGCTGGCAATGCTCTCAGCTCTCTCCTCCGCGAATTCATTGCTCGTATTGTAAAGCCGCTTTCCCTCTCCACGTTACCATCACTGCCGCAGCTTCTCCCAAAAGGTAGCCCACAAAAAATAAACAATTATCACGGGGACTTTGAGGCCTGTTCCTCCCTCTAAAAGCCCTGCCAGCCCCGCCCCCTCTGATGCGGCAGCCAGTGTCAGAGGAGGTGGGACCAGCAGGGCCTTCAGAGGAGGGAATGGCCTCAAAGTCCCACTGGTAATTGTTTCTCTCTCTTTGGTGACCTGCTTTTCAAGAGAAGTTGCAGCAGTCGTGGCAACAGGGACAGGGGGAGCAGCTTTAAAAAACAAATGCTGCTTGTATGGGAGGCCACGGGTGATAAGAACATAAGAACATAAGATATGCCGTACTGGGTCAGACCAAGGTCCATCAAGCCCAGTATTCTGTTTCCAACAGTGGCCAATCTAGGTCATACGTACCTAGCAGTTTCCCCAAGGGACACAGGTTCCACAATGCTTGTATTGGTTCAAGCATTGATATCCTGGGTCCCTTCTTAATAATGGTTTATGGACCTTTCCTCCAGGAACTTGTCCAAACCTTTTTTAAACCCAGCTACACTAACAGCCTTTACTACATCCTCCGGTAACAAATTCCAGAGTTTGATTACACGTTGAGTGAAAAAATATTTTCTTTTATTAGTCTTAAATAGTTTACCCTGTAGCTTCATTGCATGTCCCCTAGTCTTTCTATATTCTGATAAGGTAAACAATCGATCTACGTTTACCCGTTCCACTCCGTTCATTAATTTATAGACTTCTATCATATCTCCCCTCAGCCGTCTCTTTTCCAGGTTAAAGAGCCCCAACCTTTTTAGCCTTTCTTCATAGGAGTAGCCTTCCATCCCCTTTACCATTTTGGTGGCTCTTCTCTGAACCTTTTCTAAAATTGCTATATCCTTTTTAAGATATGGCGACCAGAATTGCACACAATATTCAAGGTGCGGTCTCACCATGGAACGATATAGAGGCATTATAATATCTTTTGTTTTATTTTCCATTCCTTTCCTTATCATACCTAGCATTCTATTTGCTCTCTTGGCCGCCGCTGCACACTGGGCCGAGGGTTTTAACATGGTATCCACAAGGACGCCTAAATCTTTTTCTTGGGTGGTGGTTCCTAATGTGGAACCTTGCATCGTGTAACCATAGTTTGGGTTGTTCTTCCCTAGGTGCATAACCTTGCACTTCTCCACATTAAATTTCATCTGCCATTTTGATGCCCAGTCTTCCAATTTATCAAGATCCTCTTGCAATTTTCCACAATCCTCCTGGGTTTTAACAACTTTAAATAGTTTTGTGTCATCAGCAAATTTGATAACCTCACTCGTTATTCCACTTTCCAGGTCATTTATGAATATGTCAAAAAGCAGCGGACCCAGCACAGATCCCTGGGGTACACCACTATTCACCTTTCTCCATTGGGAAAATTGGCCATTTAGCCCTACCCTCTGCTTTCTATCTTTTAACCAGTTCCTGATCCACAGTAGTACACTGCCTCCTATCCCATGACTCTTTAGTTTTGCCAAAAGTCTCTCATGAGGGACCTTGTCAAAGGCTTTCTGAAAGTCCAGATACACAATATCAACCGACTCACCTTTGTCCACCTGTTTATTCACTCCTTCAAAAAAACATAACAGATTAGTAAGACAAGATCTTCCTTGTCTAAAGCCATGTTGGCTGTCTCCCATTAGGTCATGACTATCTATATGATGAGTAATTTTATTCTTTATGATGGTTTCTACCATTTTTCCCGGTACTGATGTCAGGCTCACCGGTCTGTAGTTTCCCGGATCACCCCTCGAACCCTTTTTAAAAATTGGTGTTACATTGGCGATCCTCCAATCCTCAGGTATTAGAGATGATTTTAATGTGGATGTGGAGGAAGGAGGAGTCGCATAGCATTAAAATATAAATGGTGATTGGCAGGGACAGGGGCGAAGCAGAAGCACAGAATGAGGCAAAAGGGGACACAGAAGAAGCTGAGAGGGGTAGGGCATACAAAAACGGATGGGAGAGATTGATACTGGGGGGAGAAGGGTCATAGGAAGGCAGAGGTGAGAGACTGATACTGGGGGGGCATAGGGAGATGAAGGGGGGATGCTGATGCAGAAGGGCTGAAAGAGACGGAGAGGAGATACTGGACATGGAGGATGAGGTTCTGCAGAAAGGCTGGACACAGGGAGGGGGTCCTGGGGAGAGGTTGGACACATGGGGGCATAGGATGAGAGAGGGGTGATGTTGGAGGGGGCGGCAACATAGGGAGATAGGGGGTGATGCTGGACACAGTCGGATAGGTTTGGAGAGAAAATGAGGGGAAGATACTGGACATGGGGAGAAAGGGAAGGGGAGAGTTAGTGAAAGACATGAGACTAAGGATGGGGAATGAGAAGGCTGGGGTGAAGATTGAAAAGTGGCAGATACAAGCAGTGAAAAGAGGGAGATTGAAATGCTAAGGAAGAGTGAAATCTGATGACAGAGACAAATAGAAAAATACATGCTGGAAAGATGTCAGATCCGTGTGGGAGGAAATGAAGAGGGCACAAAGGGAAAGAAGTGGCAGATTGAGAAGAGACCCTGGCAAGAGAGTTAAGACAGAGGAACACAAAAACTTGAGAGTGGGACCAACATGATAAAAAAAATAGCCAGGCCACAAAGGGAGCAAATAATTGTATTCTCAATTTCGTGATTGGAATGTGTCAGTGTTTGAAATTTGCATCTACTGCCTTTCTCTTTGGCAGCGTACAAGGGGAAGTACATGTCTTCATATTTCTCTGGAGTTGCACTGCATGAAGAATGTACAGTAGATTCTTGTGGTTTCTGTTTCATTTTTGTCTACATATTTCTAGCTTGTGGCCACGTTTTGTGTAAGTGATGAGGGTCTATCTATGTTCAGCATGTGTGACTGAGACCAGATAGTCTAATGATATTGGGCCAGAATTTCAGTCCTGCCTAACCCGGATTTTCCATGCTGGGGTCATATGCGGCCCTGGCATTGAAAATCCGGGTGTTACCGCACAGCCAGGTAGCCGCAGGAGCTATCCATGTAGCACCGATTTTCGATGCTACACGGTTAGCCCCAGCGCCTTAAAGATAGGCAAGGTTTTCCCACGCCTATCTTTAAGGCACAGAGCGCTAACCATGTAGCATCAGAAATTGGTGCTACATGGTTAGCGCCATGACCCACCTCCGCTCCGCCTCGGAATGCCCCCAACACGCCCCAGCGCTATGCAGATAGCATCTGGCGTGTTAGGGACATATTCAGGATTTTCAAAGGGCACTACCCGTATAGGTGCCCTTCAAAAATCCAGGATAGGGCCTTTACATGGGTAACTAGGGAAGTTACCCGTGTAAAGGCCTTCGAAAATCAGGCCCATTGAGTTTTTATGTAAAGATTTGTAGCAATTTGACTTCTTTGGTTTCCCAATAGGTTTATGAACGTTCTAGGATCCCCTGTAATATTTACGGTGCTGGTCTTTTCTAGGTAGACTCCTTAGTGTATGAGTTTAGGAAACTGCTGCTGCTGTTACGATATGGTGATTTGTTCTATAGATTCTGAATGACTTTAATAGTATTTAGTATTAATTCACAAGACTAGTGAGTGTTTATATTGCTGATATTAAGACACCAGAATCATACTTTCTTCTGTATGTTGAGTGCTGTGGGGAAATGTCCTAGTTCTCCTCTGCACCCATTATTGGGGAGAGGGGTGGATGTGGATGAAGAATATATGTTTTAAAAAAAAGTGAGAGCCTAGTGCTGTTCATAACACCAAAATAAAATGAGTCAATTTTATTTTGGTGTTATAAACTGTACTGTGGTTTGTGTTCTTATTTTCTGTTCCTTGGTGAGCATCCTTGAATCTCCTGTGCTTTTTGCAGAATATATATTTTACATTTGACACCATGCCAGTCCCGTATGCAGAGTTGATAACTGATAGTGTCAGGAGTCTGTATGTTTTATGTTAGTCCCAGGGTATATAACTAAACTGCTACAATTTTTGTTGCATGTAAACAGCATAGTAACTTTTTTCAAATTATATAACCTGGAAAATGTTGCTTCCTTTTTTCTTTGGGCAACCACCTCACTGGTGGTCTGAGTGAGGAGACCCCCTGCTCCCTGAATGAATCTCCTTCCCTCCCCCACCCCATTTTGGGTGCCTTGGAGAATGGGGGACACCAGCTCACCCCTCGCCTCAAGCAGCAGATTCCCTGAGCTACCCCTGGCTCAGTGTCCTGCTGTCATCTGCCCAATTCACCTTGTAAAGATGCAGCTCAACACACTGAAAACAGCTGAAGGTACAGGTCAGGACTGTACCAAGCTCGAAATGCACCCCGTTAGACTAACAAATCTGGCACCCCTCCACCCAGCCACGTGCACTAACTCACTATTTTCAAGTTTCCTGGAAGCCCAGTGATGATAATGGCGCCCCTTTCGTACTTGCGCTCTGTGAGGCTGCACCACTAGCACAGCCCTAGGTACAGATAAACTAAATTTGAAATATCTGCAAAATGAAATTAAACTTAGGAAAGTTAAAATAACTTTACAATCAAATGAAAGGTAATCTTAGCTACCCATGATTCTTGCTGAATAGGATCCAGAACACAGAACATTTCTTTTATCTACTATTAATCATTTATATAGCGCTACAAGGCGTACGCAGCACTGTACGAACATATAAAGAAGACAGTCCCTGCTCACAGAGCTTACAATCTAATCAAGATTAGAGACAGAACAATACAAGAGATTAGAAAAATACAAGAGAAACAAGGGGGTTCAAATAGGGAAGGAGACACAAGGAGAACAAGGGATTATCTTTCTTTATCTTTATCTTTATTTACATTTAATATACCGCCCTTGTCGAAACGTGAGGGCGGTTTACAATAAAATAATATAAATAAAAGCATTAAAAACAGAAAGGAAATCCATTAAAATAAGGAAAAGATGGACCAAAGAGGTCACAAAACAAGACAGACAATAAACAGACTAGACAAACCATACGTAAACATAAGCAGACAAAACAAGTGGACAGGGCTACTGGGAGGGGAGATCATATGCCTGTTGAAACAGATGAGTTTTGAGCAGACTTTTGAAATGTTGATAGGAGGATTCTAGGCGAAGAGAAGAAGGTAGAGAATTCCAGAGTGAGGGACCCAAAAAGAAAAAAGCGGCATGACGTGTCTGTTCAAGGTGAGCTCGAGAAGGGGGGGGAAGAAACAGACGGTTAGCATGCAATGACCGGAGCTGACGATAGGGAGTGTGAAGAGAGACCAAATTTGCTAAGTACTGAGGATTAGAAGTGTGAATGACTTTATGTAATATTATAAGAACCTTGTATTTGAACCGGAAGTGCAGCGGAAGCCAGTGGAGGCGAAACAAAAGAGGAGTGACATGGTCTGATTTCCGGGCAAAAGTGACAAGACGGATCCAAATGCGGCCTTTAGCATGGATTTGAAGAGGGGGAGAGAAGAGACTTGATGTAAAGATAGAGGAAGTTTGTTCCATGCATAAGGAGCAGCAAGGTCGGACTGGAGTTTTCAGAAGAAAAGGCATAGAGAGAAGAAAGCCAGAGGAGAAGCGGAGTTCATGAGGAGGGGTGTTGGAAGAGAGGAGAGAGGAAAGGTAATGAGGTGCAGTAGAGTGAATGCATTTATATGTTAGAAGGAGAAGTTTGAATTGGATACAGAAATGGAAGGGGAGTCAGTGAAGTGTTTTTAGAAGAGGGGTTCTATGAGTGTATTGGAGCTTGCGGGAGATTAGCCACACAAGAGTTCTGGATGGATTGAAGAGGACACAGATGACAATTGAGGGAGACCAGCAAGGATGAGGTTGCAATAGTCAGTATGGGAGGTGACCAAAGAGTGGACAAGAGCCTTAGTAGAGTTTTCAGAGAGGAAGGGACACATTTTGTTAATGTTGTAGAGAAAGAATGACAGATTTTAGCTATATGTTAAATGTGTGTGGAGAAGGAAAGGGAGGAGTCAGATGACCCCAAGGCGCAGCGGGCTGAGGAAACAGGAAGAAGAGTGTTGTCAACAGTGATAGAGAAAGAAGGAAGGGGGGGAGGGTTTAGGGTGAAAAATAAGAAGTTCCGTTTTAGCCATATTCAATTTTAGGTGGTGGTGAGACATCCAGGCTGCAATGTCAGATAAGCAAGTAGAGATACGAGTTTGGAGCAAAAGAGAGATGTCAGGTGTGGATAGATTTGTAGTCATCAGCATAAAAATGATATTGAAGCCATGGGAAGAGATGAGGGCACGAAGGGACTGAGTATAGAGAGAAAAGGAGAGGGCCCAGAACAGACGTTTGAGAAACACCAACTGAGAGAGGGATGGCTGTAGAGGAGAAGCCTCCAGAACAAACACTGAAAGAGCAAATGGAGAGATAAGAAGAGAACCAAGACAGTACAGGGCCTCTAAAACCAAGTGAGGATAAAGTGTCGAGGAGGAGGTGGTCAACAGTATCAAAAGCAGCAGAATGATCAAGAGGAATGAGAACTGAATAAAGGCCTTTGGACTTGGCGAGGAACAGTAGAATGAAATGGATGAAAGCCAGAGTGAAGTGGATCAAGGAGGGCTTGAGAGGAGAGAAATTCAAGACGGTGGTGGAGAAATGCACGTTCGATTATCTTCCAACCTTAGCCCATACAGTATGGTTATAATAGATTGCTATCTCATGTCGTTCTTTCTTCTTACGCTATAGAACTCTACTAGTATATGTGCTTTTTCTTTCTACACTTGGTACAGGTTTATTGCTAGATTCCCTCCCATCTCTTTTTGGTGTTTTGAATGGTCTTGATTGATCAAAGTTTCTTTGATCTTCTGCATTTATGTAAAAAACAAATAAGCACTGTAGATTGACTGTGTGCTGGGGATGGGAAGGGGTGCTTGAGAGAAAATGTGTGTATACTGGGTGAAGAAGGCAGCTTGAGAGATTTCTAAAATTTTCAGTCTCTGCAGTTTATTTGAGCAGTTTTGAATTTTGTTGAATAAAAACTGATTGAATAAAAGAACATGTTTTGACGTTAGTGTAAATTTCATACTACAGGGAGGAGTGGTCTAGTGGTTAGGACAAGGTACTTCAGGCTGGAGGGCCGGGGGTTCAAGTCCCACCTGGGGACAGCAATCTCAGGCCAGAGGGACTGGAATTTCTAGTCCTATAGGCACTCCTTGTGGTCTTGGGCAAGCCACTTAACCCTCCATTGCCCATGTTCCCTGTAAGTATTAACGTATGTGTGTCATATCCCCTCGTGTTAAATGTATCCCCCAATTGACCGCTTTGACCTGGTGAAAAGCGGAATATAAATACAGCTAAATAAAATAAATAAATAAATACATGGCCCACTTTGACAAAAAATACTCCAGGCTACTACACTCCTGCAATCCCCCCCCCCCCCCCCCCCCCCCCCCCGTCTTGGGTAGGGACTGGCTTGGGAAAAGAAGAGAGAGATTAGAGGGAACTGGCTGTGGGAGGGATAGAGAAAGAGACGACTGCTCAGGGTCGATGCTGTCATTAAGCAAACTAGGCAGTTGCCTGGTGTGCCAAACTTTAGAGGGTAGCTCATTCCTGCCATTGCCACCCCTCTCTTGGACCTGCAGCATGGCAATGACAATAAAACAGCAAAGTAGAGCTTAGCAGAGCATCTGAACTGTTGCGTGAGGTTGGTGCTCAACTCTGACTGGCTAATTCTGCCTCCATGCAAACAGGAAGTCTGCGTCCGAGGGGGTTGGATTGGTTGGTCAGAGCACAGCACCAACAGCAGAGCAGCAGTTCAGAGGCTCTGGTAAGGGCTGCAGCACGTCCTGGAGAGGGGTGGCAGGACAGCAGTGGGGGTGGGGTGGGAACAGGACAGCAGGAATGAGGATTCGCCTAAAGAGCTTAATTTCCTTGCACTGGCCCTGAGACTGATGGGGATTGGCTATGTGGAAAAGAGATTGGTAAACACTAGCTAAGGGAAGGGGGAGAGAGAGAGAGAGAGACTGAAGGGAAGTGGCTGAGTGGAAGAGACTGAGACGGGTGAGGACTGGCTGGAGAGAGAAATTGGTGGAGACAGGAAGAATTAAGGGAGATAAAAAGGACTTAGGGCTAAGAGGAAGGATTCAGGAAGAGTGGTGGGGATGAACTGGGGGTCCCTGAACCTTTTGGAGATTAATAAAGGATCCACACAATCAAAAAAGTTGGGAACCTCTGGCCTAGCAGTCAAGCAGCAGGTTAAGAACCCGGGAAACCAGGGTTCCAATCCCACTGATGTTCTTTATGGCCTTAGGCAAGTTACTTAGCCCTCCATTGCCTCAGTTGTAAGCACTCTTGGGATAGGGAAATACCTACTGTACCTAGAGGTAACCCCAGGTAGTTAGTGACCCACTAGACAAACTAGGAAGTGCCTCCATGCAAACAGGAAGTCTGCATCAGAGGGGGCGGAAGCAGCAGGTCACATAGAGCAGGAAGAGCAATGCACTGCTGGAGAGTTTGAGGAAGCAGGACCCAGAGAGGGACGGTGGTGGTGGAAATGAGGGTGGGGTGGGGTGGGGTGGGGTGGGGTGGAAGTGGCAATGGAGGTGGCAGGATCGAGGGCTCACCTAGGGGGCCTCATATCCTTGAACGGTCCTCTGGAAAGGCAGGAGCTAAATACAAATAGAGAAAGCAGTACTGTGATGAGTACAGCACATCATGGTGGCGCTTATTTATTGAAAAGTAGCTGGGAAGCATCCTAACTTGCTCAGTAGCCACACATGGTTACACCACATTCAACCTCACATGTCTACAGCACTGGGACCTCCACTCATTTGTGGCAGGTGAAGGCCTGTGATCCACAGTGTCTGACATGAGCAGGCAGGCCTGGCTAGCTTGACCTGTAAATGAAGCCTGTGAAGAGGCTCATAGGAATTACACATCCCCCAACATGCTGCTATTGTAGGATTAGAACTCAGTAAAAGTATTGAATTAGCTTAGACAAGCAGAACTGGAAGATGGAAAAATACAGAAAAATATGTTTAAAAGTTACTGATAAGAAAGTACATCTGCAAGGGATTTAATTGGGATTGCTGACAGATGAGTTGCAGAGCCCTGCTCCCCTACATGCACAAATTGGCTCTATGGCAGCGATGGCGAACCTATGGCACGCGTGCCAGCTGTGGCACGCGAAGGCCTTGCAGCTGGCACGCGGGAAGGTCCGCAATCAAGATATGCGGCATTAAAAAAAAAAAAAAAAAAGCTGCCGCTGCCGGGGCCGGGGCCGCGGCGGCAGAATCGAGTGTGCCACGGGGCCCCCCCGCCCAGCAGAGCCTGCCCTCCGTCCCCGGTATCACCTCTCTCAGCTGCCTCCAGTCACACGCGCCGGCTTTCAGAGCGCGAGGGAAGAGTTTCTCCCTCGCTGCTCTGTTAAGCCCGCGGGGGCTTAACAGAGCAGCGAGGGAGAAACTCTTCCCTCGCACTCTGAAAGCCGGCGCGTGTGACTGGAGGCAGCTGAGAGAGGTGATACCGGGGACGGAGGGCAGGCTCTGCTGGGCGGGGGGGCCCCGCGGCACACTCGATTCTGCCGCGGTGGCCCTGGCCCCGGCAGCGGCAGCTTTCTTTGTAAAAAAAATTTCGCTGGGGGGGGGGGAGGGGTTAGGAGTGGTGATGGGCTGGGGGGGTTAGGAGTGGTAATGGCTGGGGGGGGTTAGGAGTGGTAATGGGGGGGGGGGTTAGGACTGGTGATGGGCTGGGGGGGGTTAGGAGTGGTAATGGCTGTGGGCTGTTGGGGGGTTAGGACTGGTGATGGGCTGGGGGGGGCTAGGACAGGAAATGGGCTGATGGGGGGGTTAGGAGTGGTGATGGGCTGGGGGGGGGTTAGGAGTGGTAATGGCTGTGGGCTGTTGGGGGGTTAGGACTGGTGATGGGCTGGGGGGGTTAGGAGTGGTAATGGTTGTGGGCTGTTGGGGGGGCTAGGACTGGTACTGGGCTATGGGGGGCTAGGACAGGAAATGGGCTGATGGGGGGGGTTAGGAGTGGTGATGGGCTGGGGGAGGTTAGGAGTGGTGATGGGCTATGGGGGGGCTATGGGCTATGGGGGAGCTAAGTCTATATGGGCTGACGGGATTAGGACTGGAAGTGGGTTGATGGGGGCTTAGGACTGGTAATGGGCTATGGGGGGCTAGGACAGGAAATGGGCTGATGGGGAGGGGTTAGGACTTGAGGTGGGCTGTTGGGTGGGGTTAGGACTGGAAATGGGCTGATGGGGGGTTAACACTGGAGGTGGTCTGATGGGGTTAGGACTGGTAATGGGCTATGGGGGGGTTTAGGACTGATAATGGGCTATGGGGGGGCTGGGACAAGAAATGGGCTGATGGGGAGGGGTTAGGACTTGAGGTGGGCTGATGGGGTTAGGACTGGTAATGGGCTGTGGGCTGATGGGGGGGTTAGGACGGGCAATGGGCTATGGGGGGGTTAAGACTGGTACTGGGCTGTTGGCTGATGGGGGCTGTCTGGTAATGGGCTATGGGGGGTTAGGACTGATAATGGACTATGGGGGGGCTAGGACAGGAAATGGGCTGATGGGGAGGGGTTAGGACTTGAGGTGGGCTGATGGGGTTAGGACTGGTAATGGACTGTGGGCTGATGGGGGGTTAGGACTGGCAATGTGCTATGGGGGGGCTGACTGGAAATGGGTTGATGGGGGTTAGGACTGGAAGTGGGCTGATGGGGGGTTAGGACTGGAAGTGGGCTGATGGGGGTTAGGACTGGAAGTGGGCTGATGGGGGTTAGGACTGGTAATGGGTTATAGGGGGGGCTTAAACTGAAAATGGGGTGATGGGGGGTTAGGACTGGAAGTGGGTTGATGAGGGGGGGCTAGGACTGGTATTGGGTTGGGGGGTTGCTAGGACTGGAAATGGGTTGGGGGGCTGCTAGGACTGGAAATGGGCTGATGCAGGGACTAGAAGGGAATGGATGCTGGGTGAGGCTGGAACTAGAAGGGAGCTGGTGTTGGGGGAGGATTAGAATGGGATGGGGCTGGGAGAGTAAAATGGAGAGGGGAAAAATATTTTGTGTGGGAGGGATAAAAAATCTACAATTGGCCGGGTATTGGGAGAATAAGTGGGGATTGAGGATGGAGGGGTAAATTTTGAGTAGATGAAATAGGAATGAGGAAAGAGCAAAAGGAGAAAGATTAGTATGTTAAAGCAGATGTAGAGAGAGAATGAAAAAAAAAAAAACAAGAAGACAGAAGAAAGGACAAATGGACAGCAGATGGAGAGTTAGCAGAAGACACGAAGAAACCAGAAGAAAGTGGCTGGAACAATTGCAACTGAAAAAAAATGCACAAAAGGTAGAAAAATATCTCTTTATTTTGAATTTATTAACTGGAATATGTCAGCTCTGGGAAATGTGCATCATTAATTTTTGCGCTTTGTTTAGTACAAGAGGAAATTAATTTATAGTTTTATTTCTACAGTGTTGTTGTATATTCCAAGTTTGGCCTTTGGGGTTCCCAGTTTAATTATTGTCTTCCTGTTTCTAAATTGTGATTCCTTGTTTGGTGATGGTCTGTTCTGCATGTGTAACTGAGCTGAGGTATTCTGTTTATATAATTCCTATTTGACATTGCCACTTGTTCTTTCCCCAGTAGGTCATGTATTGTTGTTCTCTGAAATGTATTGGTTTAATATTTGCAGTGTTGCCTTTTGATAGTTAGGGTATGGTGCTTTGTGAGTCCTGGTAGTGCTGTTAGGATACGGCGGGTTTGCTATGGGTTCTAAATGGGCAGCGTTTGTAGTAGTTCCTAATGTGCCTGGCGGTTGGTACTGGATTATAGTAATGTAGAAACCTTTTAGTCTTTCTTTATCCATATACTCATTAAGAGGCATGTTTACTAAAAGTTAGTGTATGGTAACATTATGCAAATATGTATGCAAATGAGGCACCTTATGCAAATGAGGCTTTAATTGACATGCTGGCACTTTGAGGAAATTCTTTGGTTTTGTGCGGCAGTTTGGGCACTCGGGCTCAAAAAGGTTAGCCATCACTGCTCTATGGCCTTGAGAGTATGAAAGTAACAAGTTGATGAACTGGCCATTGTAATTGGGACTAGAAGGGGGGTAAGCAGGTGCTGAGCCCACTGAAGGAACATAATTGGATAATCATATCAGTACCGGCACCAATAGAAGGGGTACGGGAGGTACGGGAGAGTACCGGGACCAATGAAATGTTTTTCTATACCTAGAATGGAGTAAAAGTCTATAAAAGTTGTTGTATTGCTAGAAAACTTTGCTCAGCCATTTTGAAATTGACTTTGCTTGAGACTTGTGCACAAATAAATGATTTGGACCTTCTGAACAGACTCCTGGTATTATTGGTTTGTCTGCGCTCTGCTGCTACATATTCTTGGTGCGTTGGCCGGGAAGTTGTGGAATCAGAGTGTATATAGGGCAATATACCACGACTTTCCGCCTCTATAGGCTTGGTCCTGCCTGGATCGCGCCCTTCCGACGAGGGCTGCTCCCTGGCGCCGCCGGTCCCTTGCATCGGAGGGAGCTGGTCGGACCTCGGCGGGTGCCGAGCCCGGCTGGAGCCAACGCCTCGAACCCGAGTGAGGGGAGTCCGAGGTCCAACTCATGCGCCTGCTTGGGAAGTTTGAGGACCGGATCCGGTGAGTATAGTTTTGATTTGTTGTCTAGACAGAGATAGAAAGAGCAGTGCTGCCATTGGAACTTGGAATTTGTAATCTCGAGAAAATTGGAAATTGGTAAGAGAGCTTGATCACCTCTCAAAGACGGACCGAGTACCCCCGCATGAGTATTCGCAGGGCGAAACTCCCGTCTTTTTGTAATTGGAAATTGGGAAAGACTAGTCAGAATAGACAGAACAAAATGCATTTTGGGATACGTTGCTAGCATGATTGTATGAATGAAGTGTGGATGAGAGGTCTGACAGCACGGACCAAGTGAAGGCGGACCCCTGAGTAGCGCATTTCCTGACCGGGCGACCGCGTTCAGATCGCAAAAAGGGGGAAGCTATTGTCATCTTGTCTTGTTATTTGTTCTCCTTATACGTTTCCAGGGCCGTGAGGATCCCTTACCCACGGTCCGCCCTCCTTTTCCCTTTTGTCTGTTGTAGCGCGCACACATCGAAATGGGAGGGGCGGGGTCTACTAGGAACACTCCATTAGAATGTATGATCGCACACTTTAAAGAGGGATATTCTGGAGATTATGGTATTAAAATGACAGCAGCCCGTCTACAGATTTTGTGTACTAGGGAGTGGCCCGATTTAGACCCTACCTGGCCCCGAGAGGGAACTTTTAATGTAGAAATTATCCAGTTAGTACACCGTAGAGTGCGGATAGCGCACCCCGATCAGTACCCCTATATAGATTCCTGGTTAAGTATTTGCGAAGATCCGCCCCCTTGGGCGCAGCGCTGTTATGAAGAACAGTGCAGAATAATGTTAGCGAAGACAGATTATAGTCAGAAAACAGAACAGCCTAGAATGAAAGGGCAGGATAAGAAGTCCAGGAAGAAGCCCATCCTGGTAGATCCTGATTCCCCAGAAATGATTCCCCGGCAGCCTCGAACTCCAGGTCCAGTAAGGGTTGCCCGGCGTCCCGCCCCAGAGACCCCGAGACAGCCGAGGCGGGACCCAACCCCAGAGCTATCACCCGAAGAGCAGGAAGATGAATCCTCTTTACATGAAGGTGATTCGTCTGAGACAGAAAAAGGAGAGTCAGATACAGAAGCAGAGCAATTAGAAACTGAAAATTCCCTAAGCGATGCTGACAGTGTAAAAGTGGGTGCCAGTACTAGCTTGCCAGCCAAATGCACATCCAAAGTGAAACATGTAGAGAAGAAGAAAGTGACCCCTGATAGGACAGTTACGAAAATATCCCTTAGATCCCAAAAGATATCTACTGCCAAGATGATGCCCTTACGGCAAGTCCCGGGAGTGCCCGTAAAGAATGAAAATGATGAGGTGATAGCGGGACCCCTAAGTTATGTGTATGTCCCTTTCTCCACAACTGATTTGTTAAATTGGAGGACACATTATGCCTCCTATACCGATAAACCCTTGGAACTTACAGAATTAGTAAATACTATTATGGAAACCCACCAACCCACTTGGGCAGATTGCCGCCAGCTCCTGACCACTCTATTCACGACAGAGGAGCGAGCACGAATTAGAAAAGCAGCTATAGATTGGCTGGCGGATAACCCTGTAGCTCCGGGACAGGGGACGGAGAGAATAGACCATCGAGAAGCGGCCCTGAGAGAATTCCCGAATGAAGACTCCCGATGGGATCCAAATACAGAGGTAGGATCTGCAGCCCTAGCCCGTTTTCGCCAAGGCTTTTTACAAGGTCTGAAAAGGGGGGGCCAGAAGGCTATGAACCTTTCCAAAGTTGCAGGAGTCATCCAAGGTATAGAAGAGAGCCCCACAGAATTTCATGAAAGATTAACTGAAGCATACAGAATGTATACTCCCTATGATCCCGAGGCACCAGGAAGTTTATGTATGGTGAATTCTGCTTTTGTAAACCAGTCTCAACCAGACATTAGACGTAAATTGCAGAAGTTAGAGGGATTTGCGGGCATGAATACAACTCAGTTACTGGAAGTCGCTCATAAAGTGTATGTGAATTGTGATAATGAAAGGCAGAAAGAATGTGATCGAAAGATGAAGAAGAAAGCTGATTTTTTGGCTGCGGCCTTAGTTGAACAGAAAAGGGGAGGTGTCCCTAGTCGAAGGAGCCGAGGAAGGGGGCGGGGCCGAGGAGGAAACCGGCCCCAAATAGGCGTAAACCAAAGCGCCTATTGCTGGGAAGAAGGACATTGGAAAGATGCATGCCCGCAACTCGAAGACACCCAGCAAGATGACGAAAACAATCATCAGTGGCGAGAAGAAAGACGGGGTCGTCCCCGAAACCGTGGAGGAGCCAATCGAGAACAATTCCAGCGAGAAAGAGGAGGAGCCATCCAAGCAGTGGCTACGATAATCCATGATGAAAATGACGTGGACTAGGACAGACCAGGCTCCGAGTTTGCTTTAGGTCTCCAGGAGCCTATGGTCGGAATACAAATAGGAGACCAAGTTATGAACTTTATGGTTGATACTGGAGCAGAACATTCAGTAATAGACAAAAAGATAGCCCCATTTTCTACAAAAGCAGTCACCATTATAGGAGCAACTGGTGCCAAAGCTACAAAATCTTTTCTTCAGAATCGTATATGCAGTCTAGGAGGACAGCAAATAACTCATCAATTCCTTTACATGCCCGAATGTCCAGTGCCACTACTGGGACGAGATATGTTAGCCAAGCTTCAAGCACAAATATCTTTCTCTGAAAAAGGAGAAATGCAAATGACAGTAAATCCCCAAGTCAAACCAGCAGGAATAATGCTGCTGACAGTTCCCCGAGAAGAAGAATGGAGGTATTACATTGATGACTCTGTCCAAGACACTTATTTCGAACAAACTTTAAAGAACATTCATGCACCACCTGGAGTATGGGCAGAAGGCAGTCCTCCAGGCCTAGCCAAACATATAGCCCCAGTAATTGTAACCCTTAAGCCTAGTGCTACACCAGTACACGTCAAACAGTACCCTCTCCCAAGAGCTGCAATTGAAGGCATTCATCGCCACTTGCAAAGATTGCTCGAATATGGCCTACTAAAAGTATGTCAATCCCCATGGAACACTCCACTTTTGCCAGTAAAGAAACCTGGGACGGATGATTACCGCCCAGTGCAAGACCTAAGGAGAGTGAATGATGCAGTTGAAACTATACATCCAGTTGTACCCAATCCTTACACTCTTCTAGGACTGATACCTGCTGAAGCTACCCATTTCACTGTACTAGATTTAAAAGACGCGTTCTTTTGCATAAGATTAGCCCCTGTAAGTCAAATATTGTTTGCATTCGAATGGCAGGACCCCATCTCTGGAAGAGGGGGCCAACTCACATGGACACGATTACCCCAAGGATTCAAAAATTCGCCCACCATCTTTAGTGCTGCACTGAATCAAGACCTTTCAAGCTATCCAGTGGCCCCGGGGAAGAGAGTGCTTCTCCAATACGTGGACGATCTGCTGATAGCTGCCGTATCAGAAAGTGAATGTATACAAGCCACCAAAGATCTCTTGCAGTTACTAAATGAAGCTGGATATAAAGTTTCCAGAGCAAAAGCACAACTATGCCAAAAAGAAGTGAAATACTTGGGTTTTCGTATAACCCAAGGAAGCCGAAGATTAGGCAGAGAAAGAAAAGAAGCAGTATGCAGAATTCCAACCCCAACAACCAGAAAGCAAGTCAGAGCCTTTCTGGGAGCGGCAGGATATTGCCGAATCTGGATACCCAACTTTGCCCAAATTGCCAAACCACTGTATGAAGCCACAAAAGGAGAAGAGAAGTCGCCACTGGAGTGGGGACTTGAGCAGGATACAGCCTTCAAGAAGTTAAAGGAAGAATTGATGTCATCACCAGCACTTGGACTACCAGATGTTCACAAGCCTTTCCACTTGTTTGTACATGAAGCACAGGGAAATGCCTTAGGCATGTTGACTCAGAAATTGGAAAATTGGGAGCGACCTGTAGCATACCTATCGAAACAGTTGGACACTGTGGCCAAAGGATGGCCACCTTGCCTGAGAGCAGTTGCAGCTACAGCATTACTAGTAAGTGAAGCGGACAAGCTCACATTAGGACAGAACATACGAGTCACTGTGCCACATGCAGTCCTTGCCCTCATGGAACAAAAAGCGAATTATTGGCTCACCAATTCCCGAATGTTGAAATACCAGAGCATGTTATGTGAAAACCCACAGATACAACTAGAAGTGAGTCATGCCTTGAATCCAGCCACCTTGATACCCATTAGTGAAGAACTCCCAGAACATGACTGTATCGAAGTCATGGACACTGTGTTCTCCAGTCGACCTGACCTGACAGATGTGCCCATAGACAACCCTGACCAAGTCTATTATGTTGATGGGAGCAGTCTCATCCTCGATGGACGACGCTGTGCCGGATATGCAGTTGTCACCCAACATGAAGTAGTTGAGTCATCAGCTTTAGCCTCAGGCACATCAGCTCAGAAAGCCGAATTGATAGCACTCACCAGAGCATTATTATTAGGAGTGAAACTTGTGCTAAATGTATATACAGATTCCAAATATGCCTTCACTACTCTACATGCCCATGGAGCTCTCTATAAAGAACGAGGGCTCATCACATCCGGAGGAAAGTCAGTCAAGTATGGCCCCGAGATACTGATGTTACTTGATGCAGTTTGGGCCCCAACTCGTGTAGCTGTCATGCACTGTAGAGGACATCAAGCAGGAAAAGGAGAAGTTGCCCGAGGAAATAGGTTTGCAGATGCCTCAGCACGACAAGCAGCTATGACGGGATAAATTACACCACAAGCTATGCCAATGCAAGCAGCATTGTTTCCAGTACCTCTGAATTTATGGACACCACGATATACCACCAAAGAATTAGATTACTATTGTAACAAGGAAGATGGAGTACTGAAAGATGGATGGATTGAGCTGCCACCAACAGAGGGCAGTCAACCCCCTGGACGAGTAGTAATTCCTGAACTGTTAGGACCATCTTTTGTCAAAGCTTTTCACGAAGCCACCCACTATGGAAAAAGTGCTATGGAAAAAGCACTCAGACCACATTTTTACATTACTTTATTGACAACCATATCAGCTTCAGTAGCACGTCAATGTCTAACTTGTGCCAAAAATAATGCCAAGCAAGGCCTTATAACGGCACCCCGAGTTCAGTCAGGAGGTGTAACCCCCATGCACAACCTCCAAATTGATTTTACCGAAATGCCAAAAGCCAATGGATATCATTACCTATTAGTATTAGTCTGTACTTTCTCTGGGTGGGTAGAAGCCTTCCCAACCAGAACTGAGAAGGCCCGAGAAGTTACCAAAGTTTTAATGAGAGAGATTGTCCCTAGGTTTGGAATTCCAGCAGTAATAGGGTCAGACAATGGACCCTCATTTGTTTCTCAGATTACCCAACAGTTAGCTAAAGCTTTACAGATACAATGGAAGCTCCACACTGCATATAGACCCCAGAGTTCAGGGAAAGTTGAGCGAATGAATCGTACCCTAAAAGCCCAAATGTCTAAGCTTTGCCAGGAGACACACTTGAAGTGGCCTCAAGTGCTCCCAATAGCTTTACTTAGAATACGCTCAGCTCCTATAAAGTCAACAGGTTTTTCCCCTTTTGAAGTTCTGTATGGTAAACCCCCACCAATAGTGCAGGGAATTAGAGGAAGTCTAGCCCAAATTGGTTCAGAAATAACCAGGCAAGAACTCCTAGCTCTTAGTTTTGTTCTGCAGACTCTCCATGCGTGGATCCAAGACCAGTTGCCTATCAACTTGACGGAACCTCTGCATCCCTACCAGCCTGGTGCCTCGGTGTGGATCAAAGATTGGAAGAAGACACCGTTGGAACCCCATTGGAAGGGACCATACACCGTCATCCTGTCTACCCCAACTGCAGTAAAGGTAGCAGAGATCGACGCCTGGATCCACCACAGCAGAGTCAAGCCCGCCGCTGATCCTGAACCTGAGCAGTGGACAGCGGAACAGCATCTTGATGCACCCTTGCGAGTTACTCTAAGACGGCAACCAGCAACTTAGACACTTCATCACAGTGCCTTGCAGTAGCCAAGTCTTTCGAAGAGGATTGCTGATTTCCATGCAGCAACAGTTTTGTTTCAACGAACCCAATTTGCGTGCGATTTTGCACACTACTTTGATACTATATTGACCCATACTTCAAAAACCAACTGAACTTGCTAAGTTGGTTGAGGTGTGATGGACAACTTGAGGATCTTCAATCAACACTCAGCTCCCGTTGAATTGCTTCATTAGCGCACGGGACGAAGAAAAAGAACGTCGTGGTCAAGATCTGCAAGCTGAGGATTCAGAAGAACTCCAATCAACATGTATCTTTGTCTTTGCTTTGCCCTGGTTGCCTTCTTTGGAGGTTTTGAACTGACTTATGCTTTACCTCCATGCACTGCTTGCATTACTTCTACTCGAACTGGACTAAAAGTAACTCAGACTTTGAGTTACCATTCTTATTATACCTGCACTGGAAAAGTGACTCGGTGTATTTACAACACCACTGAACTAAATGTATGCACCAATGGCAAATCTAGAGTATGCTATAATCCGCATCAGAATCCATCCTATTACACGTTGGAAATACGATGGAAGGATGCAGATGGACCTATAATAGCTGCTACGCCACCACTTAAGGACATTACTAGACCTGCTGTTTTGAATTTTGATGCATGTAATGTCATAAACAGAGATAGTCGCTCCACCTGTGGTACCTGGGAAAAAGCGTATCGGAATGACCATAAGTATATGTGCTCAGAAGGTGCCATAGGATGGAGAAAGTGTACAGGTAAAAAGGAACCAGGCTATAGTACTGCCCCTGAAGCAGATTACTATTGCCCGGATTGGGAATGTGTGTTTTATGCTACATGGAATAATGGTATAGTTGACGAAAAGATAGATAAACGAATGGCCACTTTAACCAAGTCAACAACAAATGATAAATGTCAGAAAGATGCTTGTAACCCCTTACACTTGCAGATACACAATCCCAATGCATGGAAGCAAGGATACAAGTTTGGTTTACGTATTGCTAGTGGAGCGATAGATCCTGGGACCATTGTGTATATCAGATTGAATACCCAAGCCCACAAGTCATCTAAATATCATATCCATAATACCTTCTATGAGGCCATGCATGTAAATAAGTTTGAGATCCCTCACCCTTCTCAGAATTTATTTCTAGAATTAACCGGAGCAGTAGTATCTAGTCTTAAAATCTCGAACTGTTATTTCTGTGGCGGAACCCAAATGGGAGACCAGTGGCCATGGGAAGCCCAAGAATTAAATTATTCTCTGACTTACAATCAGACTGAATTACACAAGACTACTAGCGAATGGGTGTTAGCGCACTCAATAGTTGGACGTCTTTGCTATGCCAGAACTGGACCCCAGTTCACCCAACAGGTAGGACAGCTGGTCTGTCTTAGCCAGAAATTCTATAATGCCACTACCAAAAAGACGTCATGGTGGTCAGGAATCAAACACCCTGAACCTCCTAACCCATTAGCCAGATTTCCTGAACTTGCTGATTTATGGACTAATCTTGCCAAAGTCCATGCCTGGCAAGCCCCACCTGGCCTCTAGTGGAGCTGTGGGAAACCGAGCTTAAGCACAACTCCCGCCACGATGGGGAGGAGCATGTGTCTTAGGGACCATCAGACCTTCTTTCTTCCTTTTAAACACTGAACATGGAGAACAATTAGGATACCCAGTATATACTACCCACCGACACAAAAGAGCATTGAGACAGAAGAGATCACCCCTCCAGATAGGCAAGTGGGAGAAATGGCAGGGTGATGATTGGCCACCAGAAAGAATCATTGAGTATTATGGGCCTGCCACTTGGAATGATGATGGAATGTATGGATATCGAACCCCAATCTATATGATTAATCGTATTATCCGCTTACAAGCAGTAGTTGAAATAATAACCAATGAAACTAGCCAAGCTCTTACACTCTTAGCTAGACAAAGCACTCAGATGCGCACTGCTATATATCAGAATCGCTTAGCACTTGATTATTTATTAGCAGCTGAAGGAGGAGTATGTGGTAAACTGAATTTAACTAATTGTTGTTTAAAAATAGATGATAAGGGTCAAGTAGTTGAAGAAATTGCTAAGGATATGCAAAGACATGCTTATGTGCCAGTACAAACTTGGCACTCATTGAAATTCCCTAATTGGTTTGCTAATCTGTTCTCATGGCTGGGAGGATTTAAGACTTTCATTGTCTTAGTACTAATCCTTGTTGCTGTTATTTTCTTATTACCATGTTTAATCCCATGTTGTATGCGTTCTATTCATAATGCTATTGATAGCACAGTAGAGCGGAAGACCGCAACTAAAATAATGGCCCTATATAAAGCTAGTCCTAGTCGGAATCCTTCAACCATGGCATAACTATTTTTGAAGTGATTTAATTCTCACACCGTATTAAGTAATAGGGTGAGATTAATCAAAGGGGGGAATGTGGCAGGTGAAGGCCTGTGATCCACAGTGTCTGACATGAGCAGGCAGGCCTGGCTAGCTTGACCTGTAAATGAAGCCTGTGAAGAGGCTCATAGGAATTACACATCCCACAACATGCTGCTATTGTAGGATTAGAACTCAGTAAAAGTATTGAATTAGCTTAGACAAGCAGAACTGGAAGATGGAAAAATACAGAAAAATATGTTTAAAAGTTACTGATAAGAAAGTACATCTGCAAGGGATTTAATTGGGATTGCTGACAGATGAGTTGCAGAGCCCTGCTCCCCTACATGCACAAATTGGCTCTATGGCCTTGAGAGTATGAAAGTAACAAGTTGATGAACTGGCCATTGTAATTGGGACTAGAAGGGGGGTAAGCAGGTGCTGAGCCCACTGAAGGAACATAATTGGATAATCATATCAGTACCGGCACCAATAGAAGGGGTACGGGAGGTACGGGAGAGTACCGGGACCAATGAAATGTTTTTTTATACCTAGAATGGAGTAAAAGTCTATAAAAGTTGTTGTATTGCTAGAAAACTTTGCTCAGCCATTTTGAAATTGACTTTGCTTGAGACTTGTGCACAAATAAATGATTTGGACCTTCTGAACAGACTCCTGGTATTAATGGTTTGTCTGCGCTCTGCTGCTACACATTCATGCACACATATCACCCAACCTGTTCGCTAACACGCAGCAAACACAGAAGTTCCACAAAATAGAAAACATTTTCAAAAACCCACAGAATTAGTCATTGCTTCTCTTCTTGTGAGAAGGCTGCCTGTTCGGGATGGGAGGAAGCAAGTTTACATATCCTCTGCCACCTACGTGGGATCACCTTCTCCTCCTCATGCCACTGCCTTTGGAAGAGGTGTACAAGCATGTCTAGGCAAGGCTGAAAGAGAAAGAAGCAAATCAGTCAGGAATCAGGATTCCTCACAAACAATATAGAAAACAGCTGATGCAAAGCAATAAAAAAAAAGGCGGCACATAAATGACGTTTCCGATACTGGGCATCTCATCAGTGCGAAAGCAAACCCCAGGGAAGGCATGCAAGCTTTTACTGGTGGCGGGCTGTTTGCAGAGGCCATCTCAAACTCTGAGAAATCAGAGGAGAAGAAACTCAGATACAAGCAGCTATTAAGCTATCAGAAATTTTAGGTCAGATCAAGAAGAACTATTAATCATCCCCTCACTACATGAGTTTAAATACATTAAAACAAGAGCCAGAACTTTCTAAGTAGCAGCCCCTGAACTCTGCAATCCCTTATCCAGAGAAGTGAGATAGCAAAACAATTATGTCTTTTTCCTGAGGTAACGGAACACTTTTTAAATATTTTTCTTTAGCTGACATAATTTCAGAGACTGGCAGGCATCCAACTCGTATGAGAGGTTTTTGCATTTGATATGTTGAGTCACACTAATGATTAGAGCAGAAGGGTTCGAACCCAAGCGGTGCTCCTTGGTACGTTAGGTAAGTCATTTAATCCTCCATTGCCTCACATACAAACGTAGGGGCCCTTTTACTAAAGTGTGTTCGGTTGTTGCACTAAACTCACATTTAATGACAAAACTAAAGTGTGCCAAGTGCAAAGGCTCGCTGGTAATAGTTGGGGGCGTGGCCAAACTTTTCCCAGCAGTTACTGTGGGGACACCTCCCCTAATGTGTGCTGCAATTACCATGGATGCACATAATGTTACTCCTTGAGGTGGCATTCCTTGCACCTGTGCTGACTGCAACATTGACAGCAAGCGATATGTTCCCCCACGCTAACTGCAATGTGCTCTTCATGCTCACTCTCGACTCTGAACCCGGCCCATTTCCTGCCCCTGCACACGATTTGCAGTTGAGATGGGATTTTGCATGCAGGAACTGTCATGCATGTGCTGTAACAGTTACCATGGACGCTTGTGCACCGTTACCATGTGCAAAACACACCATAACTGCTTAACGTGCTTTAGTAAAATAGACTCTTAGATTGTAAGCCTTCAAGGATAAGGAAATAGCTGTTAAACCTGAATGGAGATTACCTTGAACAACTACTGAAAAGATATGAGTTAAATGCAAATAAAATTCTGTGTTTAAGCTACAACTGGGAAATTTGATTATCCCCATTTGATCAGAGGTTAGTATTCCAGCTATCTTATTTGATCGCAAGTTGTCAAGGAAAACTAACGTTCAAGCAGTGGACCATTCAGCCGCCTTCTAAAAGCTGAAATTGGTCAGGCATGTGGAGGTTAATTTTAAAGCCATTTCTGCTCCTATAGTGCATAAATGGGCTCTGATATAATTAGATGAGATGTGAAAGTTCATATGGTGCCAGCCTATGAGTGTGTTTACAGTAGGCATGCACGGGGGTGGGATTTGGGCAGAGTTGCAAGTATGAATGTATCTTATAAAATCAATGCATATGCGCATAAATTACACACTGATATTTCCTACTGCCCTTGAGCAGGTATAATGTCCCCACCTATAATCTTGGCATGATCTGCACTATTGTTTTTTAAAGACGAGTAGCTGCAGACTTGTCTTCATTAAAGAAGTGCAAAAGAAGCACCTTCCTGGCCACTTCTCCCTCATGGACAGTGATTTTTAGAAGGAGGCGCCTTCCGCAAGCGTGAAAGCAGATGCCTACTTAAGACCGGAGGCATCGGAACGCCGTGTTCTGTGGGAGGGACGAGCTCCACCTCTTGGCCAGCTGAACTCCATGCGACTGCGATCACTGGCCTTCCCCTACTTCTGCCTGCAGGAAATCAAGTTCTCACGAGCCGAAGCAGGAGAAGCTCCAATCGCAGTAGCGAAGTTTTGATGGGGCCAGGGCTCCTGTAGCCCCACTCCCTCCCCCCACCCCCATTCTGACACCTATGCTTAAGACACTATTTTAGAAAGAAAAGTAGGTGTCTGGGTTTTTTTTTATAAAATACTAGCATAAGTGGCAGAGCTGGTCGTTTACACTAGCCCTATATTTACACCTATGCTTTTCAGATATGTGCATAAATTATAGTAGGTATATTTGTGTGCTCTGACCATGCGCATGCTCACTGGTAAAGTGCACATTATCATTTCACTGCATGTATGTTTTACACTGTGCGCAATTTTACAAGAGGTCATTTATGGGTCCATGTGGCCAAATATATGCATTAGAAACTAAAACAGCCCCTTTTAGGCACTTATCTTACCACCTAAAATAGATACTGCTTATAAAATTATCCACTTAAAGCATTTCCTTGCTCCTGATCACTGCCATACGGCTGTTCAGTCACTAGTGTTGTCTGGGATAGATGACGAGCCTCCTAAACTCATATTCTCCAACTTCATCACAACATGCTTGCTCTCATGATTAATGGCAACTTGGTTTTACCAAATGATGATCATGCCAAACAAATGTGATTGAGTTCTTTGACTGGGTGACCAGAGAACTAGATCAAGGGCATGTGATAGATGTGATCTACCTAGATTTCAGCAAAGCCTTTGATACGTTTCCTCATAGGAGGCTTATCAATAAGCTTAGCAGCATGGGGATAGGTCACAAGGTGGTGAAGTGGATCAGAAATTGGTTGAATAGATGATAGAAGGTGGTGGTAAACAAAACTCACTCAGAAGAAAGTAAGGTGATGTGCCCCAGGGAATGATCCTGGCACCAGTACTGTTTAATGTATTTGTAAATTATATTGCTGAAGGATTGAAGGAAAAAGTCTGCCTTTTTGCAGATGACATGAAAAGCTGCAACAAAGTGGATTCCTTTGATGGAGTGGACAACATGAGGAAAGATCTACAAAAGCTGGAAGAATGGTCTAATGCTTGGCAGTTAAGATTTAATGAGAAGTGCAGAGTCATACTCTTGGGATGCAGAAGCCAAGGGAATTATATGAGATAGTGGGCAATAGGTTGGTGTGCCCAGACCAGGAGAACGACCTTGGAGTGATTGTTTCTGAGGATCTCAAGGTGGCGAAACAATGTGACAAGGCAGTGGCCAAAGCCAGAAGGATGCTGGGCTGCATGCAGAGAGGAATTACCAGCAGAAAGGAGGAGGTACTAATGCCCCTGTACAAGTCGTTGGTGAGGCCTCACTTGGAGTATTATGTTCCATTTTGAAGACCATATCTCACAAAGGTTATAAGAAGACTTGAAATGGTTCAGAGGAAGGCAACCAAATGATTTGGAGCCTGCACCAGAAGACATATGAGAAGAGACTTGAAGACTTAAATATGTACACCCTAAAGGAGAGGAGGGACAGGGGAAATATGATACAGACATTTGAATACTTAAAGGGTATTAATGAATAAACAATTTTTTCAAAGAAGGGGAAGCTGTAAAACTAGAGGGCATAACATGAAGCTGCAAAAAGGTAAACTTAACAGCAACTCCAACGGAAGTGGTGGGGGCAAATACAGTCACGGAATTCAAACTGGCATGGGAAAGACACAGTGAATCCCTTTATAGCAAGAGGATAAAATCAAAATAACCTTAACTATTTTTATACTTCAACAAATAGAGAGGAGTGACCTGCATGGTGCAGTGGCTATAACCCTTAGCAATGGCATAGAGGGGGTGACCTGCACTGAGCGATTGGTACACCTTCTCTATCCACCTTACTGGGCAGACTAGATGGACCATAGTGGTCTTTATTTGCCGTCATACACTGTTACTATGTATGTTACTATATTTTTCAGGCAGTCTTCTTGTTAATCTCTGCATTTGCTGGATATAGAGTTTTAAATTCATCAGAGTAAATATTCTTTGTTCATTTGTTGAATAATGCTGTGCTGTCACTACTTTTGCTATTAAGATTTTATTATATTTTATTTATTTAAAAAAATTAGGCTAGAGTTGATTGCTAAATATCAGAAAGTTGTCAACACTTCCTCCTGCTGGCATTCTGCACACAATAATTCAAAATTGTATACTTTTTTGTGATATTTTTTCTGTATTGTATTTTAAATTAAGTATCACTCAAACGCAATGTGCTTTGTTGTTTTGACAATCAAAGCATGCAGACGTTTACATAATTTAGACCTTTTGACCCAGAGGTTTGAATGTTCATTGCAGAACTTCAGCAGGAGTAAACCCTGGAGTTATTTTATGGTAAATACAGTTTTGACTAGCAGCTATAATATTTTATAAAAGGCTTTTGAACTCACATCCATTTTCTGACCTATATGTAGTTATCCTCTTTGATTGTTAAGGGGAGGGATTGTGAGAAAGGGGATTGTGATCAACAAACCTCCTTCTGCTAAAAGACATACGGAAGGCGTGCTACGTGTTCAAAGCTGAGGTCTTCTGACTTCTACTTCAGAAGAATAAACTGACACACAATAGTGTATCATCATTTATTTCCAGAGGACAATAGGCTGCAACTAACAGGGAACAACGTCATATAAACCAACTAGATTGATGATGACAATTTGATGGTGGTCAGGTACTATCTAGCCAGGACCAACTCCAGTGTTGGTTCAAGGTGTTGGCACCCAGGGTTGGCCCATTCACTAGGTGAGCTAGACAGCCGCCTAGGGCAGCAGATCTCTGCAGGCAGCAGGCCATGTGCTTTGGCACACATGGCCTGCCACCCCCCTTGCATACCGAGCCGTGCTGCCCTTCCCCACTTCCGTGCTGAGCCGCATCACGCTGCCACTGATTCCAGTGGTGAGGGGGGGGGGGTGATGGTTAGACTCGGCTGCAGGCTATGTGCTTCAGCACACATGGCCTGCTGCTTCTGAACCCCCGAAGTTATGTTGGAGGGGGGATCAGAAGTGGCAGGTCAGGTGTGCAATGTCCTGCCGCTGAGTGGCGCCCCCAACTCTGCCACCAGAATCGTCAGTGGTGTGGCTCTGCACGAGGGGGGCAGCATGAGCTGGGCTTCATCCTTGGGTGCCAGAAACCCTTGGGCCAGCCCTGTTGGCACCCTAAGCAAACCTTAAACCTTATGCCCCCCCCGGCTGTCAAAATCCATTGTTTAGCTTTGAATGCCCTGCTCTTTGCCACCCTCCCCCCTACAGAAGCTACCAACCTAGGTGACTATCTAGTTTGCCTGATGCTTGGGCCGGCCCTGATTCCAGGAAAGTCACTGATACCCTATGCAACTTGATGTTTGGGCAACAATATCAACAATATTCAGGAAACAGACTCACTAGTTTTGATAGCTGTTTAGATTATTACAAATGTTGATAGTAACACCTGGGAGATGGGTACCCATGTTGGATGGCAAAAAAAAAATCAAAGAAAGGCAACAAAAACTGATTTGAATAAGGAGTGCAATCCTACAAGCAATCAAGCTTTGTAGGTCGGCAGTTGAGATCCATCCTCGGTAGTGTGAACTGGAATAACCTGGTGGACTGATGAGCAAATTAGTCTTTGCTGCCATCATCTGCTCTGTTCCTATGCTCTTCACGCCTTCAGTGAGATCTTCAGCATGTAACAGTCTGAACCTTTATAGACTATGGGGTTACTAATGAAGGTCTGATTATTGTCTTCAAGATTACACATATGAGTTTATGTCCACCTGACACAGATAGACTTAAATAGGTTTAGAAAGGAATGTATATGAATTTGCCTGTAAAGTTAAGTTCAGATGATCACAGACAGACTGAGCATGATATCCGAGCAAGGTTCAAAGTGACTATTATATTTCTTTACCTTTCTCTGTACAACTGCCAATATGTCCCAAAACATTTCTACAGGCCCTGTTAATGGCAATTCTAATGTGCCCTTTATACTTCCAGGATTACAAACCAATTGAACTTTGTAATATAACAGAGCATCAGGGTATAAAATAGCATAAGGTTTTACCATTTAAATAGAAGTCTTACATCCGTAGACAGGCCAAAGACTGATATCCTGTTATTGAAATCTGAGACGCTGTGGTAAGCACAAACAGCATTCATGTCTGGAGTATTAATTGTCTCCTGTCCAGAACGCCACACCTTGTAACTGAAGAAGAAACTCTTAACATGCAACCTAGGAATGTATAAGGTGTGTATGATCTCACATTTACAGGCTATAGGATTTCTGAAAGAGACTCAGCCCTAGCTATGTAAGACCTGTGTTTCCATATAGGGCTGCTATGAAAAATATTTTAAGCTGATGGAGAAGAGGAAAGGCGGGGAATTGGGGAAAAATGTAGCAGCAAGTATGGTTTTCCAAGAAACAATAACAGTTGCTGGATATTAGAAATAGTGTAATCCCAAAATTATATATTTATTAAGATTTATTAACCACCTTTATGATGTTTTAGGCACTTGTAGCAGGAGTCTTACTAGGCTGAGACACTTTTCAGAAAACCAACAAAAAAGATATGAGCGTCTGAGATCTCAAGGGCCTCTGCTTCACAGCAGGTTTGGAATTTTGTCTTCCATGTTCGTACATTCTGAGGGACATCGGCCCTTCCACTTTATCCATACCTAGAGGCAGGAGCACTGGGAAAGCAGGAGGGATGATGTGGCGGGACAAGGCTTATGCCAAGGTCACCTTGCTCAGGTTCAGCTGTGTTTGACTCTCATCATAAAGTATTCCGGGATCACAGAATGTACGAATATGGAAAAACAAGATCCTCTGGGGGGGGGGAGGTGAAAGAAGAGAGGAAAAGAGTATCTGTAGAGGGGGGGAGGTGAGAAGGGAGGAAGAGCTTCTATAAACAGAGGGGATGAGAAGAGGAATGTATGTGAGTTTGCCTGTAAAGTTAAGTTCAGATGATCACAGACCTTGCGCAAGATATACGAGCAAGGTTCAAAGTGACTATTATATTTCTTTACCTTTCTCTATACCAAGGAGTAAGGAAAGGAATGGGCATGAAGGAAAATAGGGATATAGTTCAGGGAGGAAAGGAACAGTTGCAAAGGGGGATAGAGTGTCTGGAGGAAGGAAAAGAGTGGTTGTGAAGGTGGATAGAACGTCTGGAGGAAGGGAGATAGAGTTAGGGTTGCCAACTGGCTCCAGATGCGCCCAACACATTTGATCCAGTCCTAGGTTTATCCCACTGAATGCAGGGACATGTAGTTCTGATTTTTCCATTGCACTCCATAAGAAAAGCAAGACTACATGTCCCTGCATACAATGGGGTAAACCCAGGACTGGATCAAGCCTGTTGGGTGCATCAGGAGCTAGTTGGCAACCCTAGCTAGAGTGTCTGGAGGAAGTCAAGGAGCAGTTGCAAAGGGGGATAGAGATCTGGAGGAAGGAAAGGAGCAAAGAGTGTCTGGAGGAAGGAAAGGATGGCTACGAAGGGGGATAGAGTGTCTGTCTGGAGGAAGGAAAAGAGCAGTTGCAAAGGGGGATAGAGTGTCTGGAGGAAGGAAAAGAGTGGCTGTGAAGGGGGATAGAGTGTCTGGTGGGAATGAGAAGGGAGAATGGTGTCTGAAACGAGTGGTTGTGAAGGACAAAGATTCTCTAGAGATGAAGCGAGGGGAAGGGGGCAGGATCTGGAAATGCTTGAAAGAGGTTTGAGAAGAAATGCAAAGAGACAGGGAACTGTAGAAGGAGTGAGATCATGGTACTGTGAAGGAGATAGAAAAGGAGGAATGGGAAGCTGGGTATAGAGTAAGGATAAGAGAAAGAAGAAAGGACCTAGATTTTAGGAGAAGTGAAAGAGAAGGAGCTGGGGCTGGGGCTGGAGAAGATTTGAGAGCCAGAGGAAGATGGATGATGGTTTGGGAGTGGTGAGTACAGAGGATGGAAATGAAGGAGCAGCTGAAGAGAAAGACATAGGGAGAAATAAATCTGGGAAAGGAAAGAAAGGCGGGACAGTAGGAGGTTTGTGGAGGGGTGAAAGTGGGAGACTGAGGATTGGAGGACAAGAGAAGGGAAGAATGATTGATAAAATGTAACTGAGTGGTGAGGCAATGAAAAGAGAAATGGAAAAAAAAAGATGAAAGGGAAGATCAGTGTCAGATATGAAGAAGGAAGAGAAAAGAAATGGAGAAGAGACTTTGAAGAAGAACCTAGAAGATTGACACAAAGAGACTGGAATCAACCCACTTAGAAAAATAATATGCACAGACAACAAAGGTAGAGCATGTTTGTCATGGGTCTGCTTTGGGAGATGTGCATCTTCTGTGTTGTATAGTTTGCATAGTAAAAGAGGAAATGCATTTCTGCTTCTCTTTTTTTCCAGTGCTGCATTGGGGAGTTTTCATTTCCTTTTTTGTCTGCCAGTTGTTTCCGGTATGTGGTCCCTTATTCTGTATTAGATGAGGGTCTGGCAGTAGTCTATGAATGTGACCAATGTTAGAGATTCTGCTAGTATATAGTTTTGTGTAGGGGGCTGTAGCAGTCATGTTCTGTTTTCCTAGTGCTAGCTGTATTGATGTTCTTGTGTAAAATTTACTGTTTTTTCATAGGTAAGTTATTGCAGTTTTGAGGCTTGGGGAGTTGGGGCTTTTATAGTATGGTAAGTTTGTTATATAAGTTCTGAGTGTCCTTTTGCAGGCTTTTGGGTTATTTTGCATGTTACTGTTTCTGAGGTGACTCCACAATTTGAATATTATTTTGGATGGCGAGTTGTAAGGTCCTAGCTCTACTTCTGAGGAATGTGGAATGGTTACAGCACTAGAGGTACAGGTCTTAAAATGAAATTCCGTCCAGTCCTATATATATAATTCAGACTTCACTCTAATGCAAAATTAATTAGTTGAATGATGCCATCAATTATAAGACTCGTAGCAGTTTTACTGGATGGCTGATACTGGCTGGGGGTTTTCTTTATGCATAGAAAGTTCTTGGGCCTTTTTCTTGTAATGTCTTTTATAGCTGATTTAAAGGCGGGGGAAGCGATGTGATGTGGTGGTGGGCACAATGCGTGAATATTCCACTTTGGCTTGCCCCTATCATACCTAGCTTTCCCTTTTTTGACATCCCAAATACTTCTGTCCAGAGATCTCACTGGCCTGCTGGCCTCGTCATCCCCATCTTGGCTGACAGATTATTCAGCCTTAGCAATTTTTAGGAGAACCAGTACTGCAGCTCCATGGAGCCACTTGCCCTCACAACTAAACAGCTCAAATTTTAACAATTCGAAAAGTGTGCACTTATAGTCAGGGTCTGTCCCAGAGTTGGTACCCTATGCAAACCTTAAGCCTTATGCCCTCCCCAACTGTCAGAATCTATTGTTTAGCTTTGAATGCCCTGCTCTTTGTGGCCTTCCAGAAGCTGCCGCCCTAGGCAACCACCTAGTTTGCCTAATGGTTGGGCCGGCCCTGCCTATAGTATGGCAAATATCATGTTTCCTTATGCATGAGTTTGCAAATGGAAGAAAAGGAAACATGCTATTTTGCCATACCATAAGTAGGGCCGGCCCAACCATTAGGCAAACTAGGTGGTTGCCTAGGAGAGGCAGCTTCTGGAGGGCCGCATGTCTGGGGGGGGGGGCTGCATATGAAGAGACACATAAAAGTGTGCATTGTTAGGATAGCAGGAGCTGTATGAAGTGTCTCTGAGTAGTGCCTTAGGCCAGCGTTCTTTTTTCTGACCTCCATTGAGAGAGCTGTTCAAGCACTGGATTCTGAGCCCCTGAAGCAGGTGGGAGTCACTGAACTACCACAGTGCCATTTTTGCAGTGTCGGACTTGGGCTTGAAAAGATGTCCCATGGATATACTGTAAGCGAGTGGGGACGTCTATACGCCAAGGATGCAAACAAGTGTTTAGCTTCAACAGCAAGCCAGCTGTTTTGTGTTTTCCACATTTGGAGAGAGACTGTGAATTCTATGAAATGATTGGACTGTTTGGACGGGGTGACAATTTGCAGTAGCAATGAAAGCATTATTACAAATTCTATTATGGTAAAAGACTTTTTAAGTGCCACACAAATAGCAAAAATTCTATGATGCTGGAGGTAACTTTTTAAGTGTGACAAAAATAGTGATAGTAGGGGTAGTTGATGAGAACATCACTGAGGTGTGTCTCGGCTAACAAATTTTTGCATTTACATGATCTTTGACTGGTACCTTGTAAAACTGTTTTGATACCCCTCAAAATATTAACAATATTTAGATATACATGGATAGTTGTTGCAGCTCCATGTTGAGAATGATCATGGTGGCATCTTTTTGAGCTGTTTTGAAAAGAAACTACACAAGTGAATAATCGTCATACAAAGAAGAAGTGATGAAGTTTTTTTTGTATATGTTTTTTGAAAAGAGATGTTTTGGAGTTCTGCTTTTTGATTTATTTGTTATAAATGTGGTGCAGATCACAGTTGTGTCCTGTTTTTTTCCTTATGTATATTTGTGTGTGTGTGTGTGTTGGATGGAGGCGAGGGGTGATATATGTATGTGTATTATAGGGGTGGGAGTGGTATGTGTGAGTGTGTGTCAGTGCAAAGAAAACCATCTATATGGTTGGATGGGCAGAGAGACAGTCAGAGACAGTTGGCTTGACAGCAGGAAGCCAACCTGGATTTATCCAAGGAAGGTCTTGTCTTACTAATCTGTTATATTTTTTTGAAGGTGTGAATAAACAGGTAGATAAAGGTGAGCCGGTTGATATCATGTATCTGGATTTTCAGAAAGCCTTTGACAAGGTCCCTCATTAAAGACTTTTGCAGAAACGGAAATGTCATGGGATAGGAGACAATGTACTATTGTGGATTAGGAACTGTTTAATAGATAGGAGACAGAGTAGGGCTAAATGGACAATTTTCTCAATGGAGAATGTGAATAGTGGAGTACCCCAGGGATCAGTGCTGGGCCCACTGCTTTTTAACATATTTAAAAATGAGCTGCAAATGTGAATAACGAGTGAGGTGATCAAATTTGGAAATGACACAAACCTATTCAAAGTTCTTAAAATGCAAGAAGACCTTGAAATATTGGGAGACTGAGCGTCCAAATAGAAGATGAAATTTAATGTGGACAAGTGCAAAGTTATGCTCCTAGGCAAGAACAACCCAAACTATGGTTACACGATGCAAGGTTCCACGTTAGGAATCACTACTCAGGAAAAGGATTTAGACATCATAGAGGATAACACATTGAAACCCTCCACCCAGTGTGCAGTGGCGGCCAACAAAACCAATAGAATTCTTGGAATCATAAGGAAAGGAATGGAGAATAAAACAAAGGATATTATAATGCCTCTGTATCACTTCATGGTGTGAGTGCACCTTGAATATTGTGTGCAATTCTAGTCACCATTTCTTTAAAAGGATATAGCAGAATTGGAAAAGGTACAGAGAAGAGCCACCACCATTTTTATGGAAAGATATGTCTGAGGAAAGGGTTGAAAGGTTAGGGCTCTTCAACTTGGAAAAGAGACGGCTGAGGGAAGATATGTTAGAATCGATAAAATAACGAATGGAGTGGAACAGGTTAATGTAGATCGGTTGTTTACTCCTTCAAAAAGTAGAAAGTCTAGAGGACACACAATAAAGCTAAAATGTGGCGCATTTAAGACTAATCTGACAAACTTTTTTTTCTCTGTCTGTAATCAAACTCTGGAATTCATTACCGGAGGATGTAGTAAAAGCTGGTAGTTTAACTGGGTTCAAAAACAGGTTTGGATGAGTTCCTGGAGTAAAAAGTCCATAAAACATTGTTAAAGAGGATGGGGAAATCCACTGCTTACCCCTGGGACAAGCAACATGGGATGTGAATACCTTTAGGAACCCAGCAGGTACTTGAAACTTGGAATGGCCACTGTTGGAAACAGTATACTGGACTTGATGGACCCTTGGTCTGACCTAATATAGCATATCTTATGTTCTCATGTTCTTAGATTTATTTCCCTTCCCCCTCCCCACTTTTAGGGACATGTCATTCTTGTGAGAGTGCCTATTAAGGATAGTCCATCTGTCTATCTACCCCATGTGCAGAAAAAAGCTAGTCCTGCATCTGTAGGTGTCATTTCCAAATGAAATCCATAAGAGGTCTAAGCAAAATGAGTTGCACATCTTAATAATCTCTTACGCATAGGATTCTGCCTCACTATGAGTATTTAGCTCCACCTTTCCAGTAGTACTTGAAAGTGAGTTACATTCAGGTGCAGTAGGTATTTACCTGTCCCCAGAGGACTCACAATCTAAGTTCATACCTAAAGCAATGGAGGGTTAAGTGGCTTGCCCAAGGCCGCAAAGAGCGCCAGTGGGATCGGAATCCTGGTCTTGCTGGCTCCCAGCCTGCTGTTCCATCCACTAGGCTACCCCACTAAAATCTCCATCGCTGTTGGCATACATATTGGCAGTAGTAATACCAAACACTGACCAGGCATGGAGGCTGAGTTATCTCACCTTCTTAATGGTCTCTCCAAAGCACACTAGCAGGGTAGTTTGGGAAAGCATCCCCACTGCCACCATGCTGTCCTTTTTTCTTTCTGCAGCAAAATAGGGGACTTCATTTTCTAATGCTGAAAATATGGCATTTTTCATAAGATCTAAATTCATCAAAGCTTTTTTTTTTTTAAGAAATCTGTTATGCATCAGTTCTTCCATGGGCTGCCCTCAGCCCTCCACTGCATCCGAATGAATGTCAGAGCAGGCTAAGAGGAAACACCTGAAAAGATCTCCAAGGGTAATTTTAGGCTTATTTTTATTTCTTGAAAAATAGAGTGCTTCCTGAAAACGTTTTCAAGAATATATGTCACATGGCTGGGTAATAGTCTTTTAGACCAAATTTGCCGCATCTACAGTATAAAATTCAGACTAAATGACTTTCTTCAAGCAACAGTACCGCCAGCATTCTTCAAAAAGCAGCAAACGGAACAGGCTTTAACAGACAACGGGGATGGGTTGACCTGCTTAATTAAAAATGTAACTTCTTAAAAAATGGATTTACTTTCTGGGGTGGAATGAAGAGAGTGATATTTTTCCTTTAACATCTGTGGCCAGGAATAAAGTGAAACCCTGCTTTGACTGGCCTCGGTCCAGCATGGTGGGGGTGAGAGGGTTCTTTCATGTCTAGAGCAAAGTAAGTTACATAAACATTCCACCTCCTTCCATAAATTCGTTGCAGTTTTTGAACAATAGAGTTACTGTGAAAAGAGAAACCGCAGACACACCCCCCAACTGTTGGCCACATAGCCAAACGAGAACCAAAGACACATTCTTTCAAAGTAACTAACAAAAAGGAAATCCACGGTCTTAGGGGGAGACCTTTTGTGATATGCTTGGAAACATTTCTCTCCCCTCTTTTAGACTTTCATAATAAGCAAGCTGCTTCTATGCTTGCTTGGGCCTTTGTGTTCTCATAATACTTGTAAATTATGATTAATTTATAGATAGTGAAAGAATGCTACTCCTTGGTACCTTGAATCATATTCTTTTAGTACATTAGGGAGTCTCCATTCACATATCATGTTACCGCTTCACGATGGAAACATGTCTTTTAATGTTAACTGTGCTTAGCTCATGAAAAAATATTTTATCTTAATATGCCTAATGCTAGCTTCGTCACGCAAAGGATAGTGAGCATATGGAACTTGTTACAACAGGGCACTGTGGAGGAAGCAGCTTAACAGGATTCATAAAGGGACAAGACAAATTTATGGAAGACAGATTCAGATGGAGTGCATCACTGAACCGTGAGCTCTAGACATTGGAAAAGTGTGATAACAGATTGACAACTTTGCACCTGCCCTATTTTTCATAAAATTTCTCTTGGCACAGTTAGGAGGGTGAGCCAAATACACCCTTGGTCTGACCAATTTTGGTAGTTCTTAGCATCTTTACTGATCACCAAGTGTTTCACCTTTACACATTAAGGGGAACACGACCGATAGCACAACACCTCTCAAAAACTCTCAAAACTATCATATAGGCTAAGAAGTCTAGGTCCTGCAGACCCTGAGAAGAGTATCCACTAGCCCCTCTTGAACAGCTTATGCCTCTCAAGGGCCAGGTCCCCCAGTCAGCTATACCTTGGATGGAACCCACCAGATCTCATTGCGGGGGCTTACCTGCTCTTGCCGGCTGCCAATGAGTCCAGGAATCACTGAGAGCTCTAAAAAGACTTCCCCTTCTTTGATCTAGGAGGGATAAGCCCTATCTGGACTCCTAGTAGTCCGAGAGTGTATTTGAGCCCCACGCAAGTCCCTTCGATCCGGATGCCTTTGACAGTGTGTCTCCCCAAGGTCCTCCACCAAGTTCCTGAGATGTGTTTGTATCATGCTTTATGACTGTGTTTGAGTACGGCAATATTTGAGGATCATTATAAATCATAATGTAATTTACTTATTTGGTCATTTGTTGTATATTCTGCCAGTCATAAGGTTTTTGTCCTTAGTGAATTCCAAGTATGCTTGGGACATACAGGGCCTGATTTTATAACAGGAAGCAAGAAGCCCAAAAGGGAACGTACTTTAAGCCTGTTTTATAAGAGCCAACAATAGCACAGTTTTCCCAAATATAATCATACAGATATTTTATTAAAAGGACCTCAGATATAATCAGATTATATTTGATTATATTGAGGTCCTTTGAATAAAATATTTGTATGATTATATCTGGGGAAACTGTGCTATTGTTGGAATATATTCCATATATATGTTTTCCCATATGGACAAGGTCTTGAGTGTTTGAATTGTTTTATAAAGCCAATATAGGTATCTGTGCCTTTATAAAATAGGTTCCTAGTAGAGCCCCCAAGAGTGTACAAATACCAACGCACCAATTTACATCAGTGTGTGGATGTGCCGTATGCATGCGCCTGTGTATTTTATAAAATATGTATGTATATCACAACTGTGCCTCCATGCCATTATGCAGACTGCATAATTTTATAGAAGCTCTTGCTGCATGTAAAATAGTCTTTACAACCGGAAAAAGCTTTAGAAAATTACCCCCTTAGAGGACAATAAAGACATATCTATTATACAGTTGTGTCTATTTGTAGTGTGGGTGTGGGGCGTCCGTGTATGTGTGTGGTGGGGTGGGGGGGGTGTCTGTGTTTTTGTGCCATGCCAGGTTGTGGTATGTACATGTGTGTGGGGGTAGGGTGTGTGTGTGTGTGTGGTGGGGGGATGGGGTCTATGTGTGTCTTTGTAGTGTGGGGATGGGGTGTATGGCCTGTTGCATTCTGTCTTCATAGGCAAGGTTTTGGTTGCACGTGCACAAACAAAACCATATGTCTGGACAGACAGACAGACAGACAAATGGACTGACCCACAACAATAGACTATTTCGCCTTATGCGAAACCCACCAAATAAAGGTAGAAAACTTTTTGAGTTTAAGTTTTTAGAGATTGGCTTATGTCAACTTTGGGAATGATCATTTCATAGATGTTTGCATATTGTCTGCTATAGGCAGAAACACTCGTCTCTTTCTCTGTCTCCAGGGTAGCATTGCTTATGGTCCACTTTCTCCAGGTTTCCATTTTCAGATTTCATCTGCATGTTTGTTTTTAATTTGTGGACGCTTATTTTGTCTGCCCATGTTCTGCATGTGTGACTGAAGTAAGAGATTCTACTAACGTGCCTGGGCAGAGAACCATAGCAGTCCTACCTGTTCCGTTTCTCCAATAAGCCATGTGGCAGTGTTCTATGGACTGGTATAATATTTATATTGATGGTATCATATTTACAATGCTATCTTTTCATAGGTTCGGTGACTGATTGCGGGAGGCATGACTACTGTGGGGCAGGGCACTGCGTGATCACCCCACCTCCTAAAAACAGACCTGCATAGGACTATCTGCACCTATTTTTCTAGCAAAAAAGCACTGACTTGGGTCATAAGAGATGAGACTTGAGAATCTAAATATGTAACAACCTAGAAGGAAGGAGGAACAGGAAAGATATGATACAGACATTTTAAATATTTGAATGGTATTATTGCACAAACAACCTTTTCCAACAGAGGAAGAGCTGTAGAACTAGGGGACATTATATGAAACTGCAAGGAGGTATAGTCAAGGTCAGCCTCGGGAAATATTTCTTCATGGAAAGGGTGATGGATGCCTGGAATGCTCTCCAGAGGAGGCAGTGAAGACAAAAATGGTGATGTAATTTAAAAAGTCATGGGATGCAATAAAATAAAAATAAAAAGGCATGACTGCAAGGTGTTCTCCCGGCCCACGCTCCACCCCAAACCCACTCATTTGCTCCCCTATTACATCATGGACAATTAGTATGGAAATCCAGCCACATTGTCATGGCCCCACGCTAGTTGTTAATGTGTGTCCCAGCATATCTTCAGCACACGCCAGAACATGTGCTGACAGCTATTGCCATTTAGTAAAAGACCCCCTTAGGGCAATAATGGAGTATCTACAGTGCTTTCTGAAAGTATTCATCCCCTTGGTTTTTGTCCTGTTTTGCCATATTACGTACAAGCTGGAATGAAAATGGAGGTTCATTTGGATGTTATTAATGGACCTAACAGTGTAGTCCAAATTGGTGAAGTGATATGACAATGAAATACCTTGTGTATATATAAAAAAAAAAAGTAAAAACTGAAAAGTTGTGAGTGCATATGTATGCATCCCTTTTGCTAAGAAATTCCTAAATAAGATCTGGTCCAACCAATTAACCTCAGAAGTCACATAATTAGTTGATTAGGGTCCACCTGTGTGCAATCAGTGTCACATGAACTGTCACATGATTTCTGTATAAATATACCTGTTCTGAAAGGCCCCTGACTCTGCAACACCACTAAGCAAGCAACATGAAGACCAAGGAGCACTCCAAACAGGTCAGAGACAAAGTTGTGGAGAAGTATAGATCAGGGTTGCGATATAAAAAAAATCCCAAATTCCGAATATCCCACAGAGCACCATTAAATCCATTATAACAAAATGGAAAGAATATGGCACCACTACAAACCTGACAAGAGAAGGCGGCGCACCAAAACTCACAGACTGAGCAAAGAGGGCATTAATCAGAGATGCTACAAAGACACCAAGGATAACACTGAAGGAATTGCAAAGATTCACAGCAGAGATGGGAGTATCTGTCCGTAGGCCACGTTAAGCCATACACTCCATAGAGGGGCGCTTGATGAAAGAGTGGCCAGAAAAAAAGCTATTGCTTAAATAATGAAATAAGAAAACACTTTTGAAGTTTGCACAACAGCATGTAGCAGACCCCCCAAATGCATGGAAGAAGGTTCTCTGGTCAGATGAGATGAAAAGTAAACTTTTTGGCCATCATGGGAAACGCCATGTGTTGCGCAAACCCAACACTTCTCATCACCCCGAGAACACCATTCCCACAGTGAAACATGGTGGTGGCAGCATCATGCTATGGGGATGTTTTTCTTTGGCAGGGACAGGAAAACTGGTCAGGACTGAAGGAACGATGGAAGGCACTAAATACAGGGCAATTCTTGAGGAAAACCTGTTTCAGTCTGCCAGAGATTTGAGACTGGGACAAAGGTTCACCTTCCAGCAGGACAATGACCTTAACATACAGCTAAGGCTGGTTTAAAGGGAAATATTTAAATGACTTGAAATGGTCTAATCAAAGCCCAGACCTCAATCCAATTGAGAATCTGTGGCATTACTTGAAGATTGCTGTACACCAACGCAACCCATCTAACTTGAAGGAGTTGGAGCAGTTTTGCCTTAAGGAATGGATGAAAATCCCAGTGGCTAGATGTGCTAAGCTAATAGAGACATGCCCCAAGAGACTTGCAGCTGTAATTGCAGCAAAAGATGGCTGTATTGACTTGGGGGGGGGGGGGGTTAAATACCTATGCATACTCCTGCTTTCAGGTATTTTTGTGGTCTTAATTATTGTTTGTGTCACAATAAAGGATATTTTGCACCTTCAAAATCATAGGCATGTTGTGTATATCACATAGTGTTAACCCCCAAAACTTAATTGTAATTCCAGGTTGTAATTCGACAAAACAGGACAAACATAGAGGGGATGAATACTTTTGCAATGCCCTGTATAGTGGCCCCTTCCCAATATTTTGAGATCTTTCTTTTTCCAGCAAAGCCCTTAATACTTGCTACCATTCGCTGTCTCTTGTCCAAAAATTATTTGAGAGAATCGAGCTCCTAGTTAAACACGTTCCATTTGTTTTGTTTTTTTTTGTTTTATTTAGCAGCTTATCACTGTTTATTACCATTCTGGAAAACCTTATATATAGGTCCCTAATGAACTCCTTGAAAAGATCAATTTGCATTATTTATCCAGTCTCTCTTGTAGAATATATTGGTTGTTTGGAAAATGAACTTTCAGATTAAAACAGAAGCAAAAGTGCAAAATTTAAACTAAACTAGTTTATGGAATGGAAAAATTTGTTTCAAATTGCACAATTGTCCCAGATCCAAAACAACAGAAGCATTTAAGTGTTTGTGATATTACAATATTATGTAACATATATCATCTAAGGCAATGGATACCCCCAGGCCAGTCAGGATTTCATGATATCTCTCATGCATATTCATTGTGGATACCCTGAAAACCTGACTGGCCTGGGAGTGCCCGAGAACTGGATTGGGAATCACTGATCTAAGTAAAGAAAATTTGGAATAATTTTCTAACAAACTGCTTAGATTGACATGCAAACAACGTGCATAAATCTAGGTATTTTAGTCTTATACAGGCATGTTGTTGTGTGCCGTCGAGTCAATGCTGACTCTTGGTGACTTAGCCCCTAGGTTTTCTTGGCAAGGTGCAATTGAAAGTAGATTGTAAGGCCTTTCTTCTGCCCAGTAAGCCTACAGCACCTGGTATTCCAAGGTGGCCTCCCATCCTTACACGCATGTAAGTGGCTACTCATATGTAAAAATGGCGCAGTCACGATTCTGTAAGCATGCACACACATCCAATCACACATCCTTTCACCATGGGGGTGCGCTGGAGTGGAGTTTGGAAGGAACACACAAGTACATGCACACATTATACAAATCTTCTATTTTACGTGCATTCCTTACAAATTTAGGTGCAGGAATTTACACCAGCCCTAGGTCCAGTGTAATTGATTATGCCTTAAATTAACACATGTTTTCGTCCATTTGGGCTACTTTTCTATAACGTAAAGCACACACATACTTGACTTTATAAAACCGGCATGAAATGTACACAGAAAAACCAGTTAACTACACAGGAGTTAATAAAATCACCCTGAATGCGTACCTTCTGTTTCCTCGGAAAGCAAGTGAAAGAACACAGTCATGGAGAAGATGCAAAAACACAGTTAACTTTTTCACACAATTATTGTTGCTGTTGGTATTCACTATAATGAAAACTAGTTTATTTTTGGAGAAGTAGGAGCCATGGAAAGGAGTAATGGAATTCGGGTTTTATGTGTCTCTCCCCCCCCCCCCCCCACACACCACCCCCCACTCCGAAATATAAACCACATTTCTCATCACAACTGCACACTGTTAATTCCAGGCATGTGTTTGAGAAAAGCTACCCTATAGTCTGCACCAAAAATAAACATCTGCTTTAAATCATCTTCTTTTGACATTTGAAGGGGAAAATTAAAACAAGATGCAGCCTTAACACATTAGAAACTAATGGGCTTTGGCAGCTAATTCAGACTTGAGCATGCCTTTATTTTCTAATTGAATTATATTAATTATTATGTATCAGACAATAATGCTGTCATGTTAGGTCCCACTGGCCACCTCTCTTCATTCATGGCTCCTGCATCTGTTGCTCTCATCCTTCAGTTGCCAATGGCGTTAGTGTCACCGGAAAACAGAAGGAAGGCTCCTTTTCACTAGGAAGATCTCCTATTACAAGAAACAGTAAAAACAAGTTACAGTCAATTGCAACATGAAATCCTGCAAACTCTTGAATGTAAAGGTGGAAATAGCTGCATGATTTGTAGCAAGGAGAAACCTATCAGAAAATGTGCTGTCCACTCTCTACAGTAAAACCAACTTTCCTTTGCAGAATTTTTACAGTTCCAAGCCTGTTCTCAAACATTTCTCCATGACAATTTCCTCTGGTTCATTTCTACGGCTTCTTCAAGCCAACTTTCTTCACTAGTTTGTAGTCTGAATGTTGACATGATAGTATTACAATCCATGAGCCAGATTCAATAAGAAACTTAAGGAAAAACGCTCAACTCACCCAAGTTTGGAATTTAAACAAATTTCTAAAGAACAAGTGGGGAAAGCATGCAGAGCATGGCTGATGGAATTCTTTCCAACCCCTCTGTGTGTGTGCATGCACACTCCATCTATATTTGCATTGTCTGTGTGTGTGTCTTCTGTATGTGTTTAGTTTGGATGTATTTGTTTTGCTTATCTATGGTGTATATGTATTTTTGAGAGCTAGTATGTGTATGCGTGTTTGTATATATGTTTGTGTGTCATTGCAGGTTTGTGTTTGTGTGTCAGTACATGCTTGCATATGTATGCATGAATGTTTGCAGGTATGTGTCTGTGCATGTGTGGGCTTGTGTGTGATTATATCTATTTGCATGTATGTGATTGGGGGAGGAGATGAGAGGGGAGGACTGTCTGATAGGTGCAATGTCATAATCGCTATGTTACTGTGAATCAGTGCTTGTATGCTGTAGCTGATGGAACAGCTTTTACATAGTGACATAGTAACATAGTAAATGACGGCAGATAAAGACCAATATGGTCCATCTAGTCTGCCCAGCTATATGGCAGGAGTAGGTGCACCCCTTCCCATGTCTTTTAGGGAGTAGGTGCACCCCTACCCATGTCTTTGCTTAGTGGTGCACCCACCAGGAGAAGGAAAACCCCTCCACATGTCTTCACCCCTCCCCATATCTTTGTTTCTTTGTTTGTTTAGGGGTGAACCCACCACTCCTCCCCTCATCGCTCCATGTAGGACACCCCTATTTGTTGAGAAATGTACTGAGGCACACCTTTTGGCGAGGGGAGAGCTTCCTTTATCTTCCATCTCCCACCACATGCAGAAACTTAATTTGTATGACACAGGAATTTGCTCCCACCTCACCTCTTCTTTTTTGGTGACTACAGCAGCAGAGATGCCTAATCTCACTCATTAGGAGCATGTCACGCTCATTTAAGAATATAAAAACATAATAATGCCATACTGGAGCAGAGTGGAGGAGTAGCCTAGTGGTTAGAGCAACTGCCTAGTACCCAGACAATCAAGGGTTCAATTCCACCTTGGGCAAGTCACTTTACAAATTTCCATTGCCTCAGAAGAAAAGGCTGGCAATCTACTTCCAGTAATACATTGCCATGAAAACCTAGAGGTAGCTGGGTCACTATGAGTCAACACTAACTTGATGGCACTAAAAAAAAAAAAAAAAAAGCCATACTGGTTCTGAGCAAGGGTCTATGAAGCCCAGTAACCTGTTTCCAACAGCAGCCAATCCAGGTCACAAGTACTTGTCAGGTGCCCAAAAAATAGACAGACTCCATGCTGCTTAACCCAGGATTAAGCAGTGGGTTCACTTTCATAATGGATTTTTCCCCCAGGAATTTCTCCAAACCTCTTTTAAACCCAGCTACCCTAATAGCTTTTGCTACACTCTCCGGTAATGAATTCCAGAGTTTGATTATGCATTGAGCAAAAAAATATTTTTCCGATTAGTCTTAAATGTGCTACAGTCTTTCTATTTTTTGAAAGAGTAAACAACCAATCTACATTTGCCCGTTCCATTCCACCAGCGCTGTACCTAGCCCTGTGCCAGCGGTGCAGCCGCATAGGGTGCAAAAGATTAGGGGCGTATTTGGGGTTGTCGGCCTTTGCCCCTTCCCCACATTGCCTGACCTTGCCCTGATTCCACAGCTTTTCATGTTCCTACTACTACCGAGCATTTCTATAGTGCTACAAGATATACGCAGCGTTGCACAGACATATGTAAGAGACAGTTCCTGCTCCAGAGCTTACAGTCTAATCAAGACAGACAGCACAGTAGCTGCAGACATGGGATACCTCTAGGGGCAATGGTAACGAAACACAAAGGAGATCAGGTGAGTCAAGATACGAAAGCGGCAGTGAAGAGGTAAGTTTTCAGCCTGGATTTGAAAAGGGCCAGAGAAAGCACCTGATGTACAGACTCAGGTAGGTAGTTCCAGGCATAAAGAGCAGCAAGGTGAAAGGAGCAAAGTCTGGAGTTAGCAACAGAAGCAATTTGCCAGAAGAGTGGAGTTCCTGAGGAGGGGTGTAGGGAAAGATAAAAGAGGAAAGGTAGCGAGGAGCTGCAGAGTGAATGCATTTATAGGTCAGCAGGAGAAGTTTGAACTGGATGTGGAAACAGATAGGGAGTCAATGAAGTGACTTGAAAAGAGGGGTAATATAAGCATGAGAAGGCTGGTGGAAGATTAGCCATGCAGCAGTGGGTTGAACAGCTAGAAGCAGAGAGAGATGATTCAGAGGGAGACCAGCAAAGAGTAGGTTGCAATAGTCAAGACTGGAGTGACTAAGGAGTGGATAAGTGTCTTAGTGTGTTCCCTCAGCGATGGTGGCTGTAGCAGTAGTAGTAGTGGAGTGGACCTGACTTTAAATTCAAAAGTAAAGCCCACGGGTCCTTCCGACTCCATGCTGGCATGCAGATCTGATCCCTCCCTCCTCCAACATAGGCTCACATCCAGAGGTGGGAGGAACCAGACCGGCCATTCAAACATGGGTCTTTGGAACACTGCGCTTGAATGGCTGGTCTGGTCCCTCCGTCCTCTGATGCGATCCTGTGTCAGAGGAGGGAGGAATCTGATCTGCGTGCCATCATGGAGTCGGAAAGACCCACAGGGTTTTCTTTTAAATCGGAGGTCAGGTCCGCTCCACTGCTGCCACTACCACCGCCAAGGGAACACGAAAAGTGGCGGCAGTGGGGCAAGGCCAAGCTGCATGGGGGGAAGCCGACTGGAAATGGAGGTGTGGGGTAAGATGGGGAGATGTGATGGGGTAAGGGAGGGGGGTGCGCTTGATGTGCAAATCACGCAGGGCGCATTTACGGTTTGGTATGACCCTGCACTCCACTCATTTTATAGACCTCTATCATATCTCCCCTCAGCCATCTCTTTTCCTTACCTTTTAAGCCTTTCCTCATAGGGGTATCTTCCATCCCTTTTATTGTTTTGGTGGTTCTTCTCTGTACCTTTTCTAATTCTGCTATATCTCTTTTTAAGATATGGCACTCAGAATTGCCCACAATATTCAAGATGCAGTCATACCACGAAGCAATAAAATATCCTTGCTTTAATTCTCCATTCTTTTCCTTATGATTCCTAGCATTCTATTTGCTTTCTTGGCCTGGGCAGAGGGTTTCAATGTATTATCCATGATAACGCCTAGATCCTTTTCCTGGGTGGTTATTCCCAATGTGGAACCATTGGAACACTCTCTCACCCTTACACTCTTTGAGCCCTTTCTTTCAAGCATAACAGCCCCAGCCCCAGTGCCAGTGCACGGACCCTGATCACTACTTGCCTGAGAGAAATAAAAAAACAAGCAGCCAAGCCAAAAGGAAGACATCTGAGCTCACCTTTCTGTATCCTGTCTCTTCCTGCATCATCCCTCTCATCTGTACCTACAAGTAGGGCTGCATACTTTTAGCCACTGAGTGGGGGGCAATTTTCAGCCCAGAGAATTTATCCATGTTGTTGTTGTTGTTGTTAAGTGCCGTCGAGTCTGAGTCGACTCATGGCAATCCTCTGGATAGTTGTCCTAAATTGTGTTTGGTCTTCAGTCAGGCTGCTCATTGTTGACAGACTGGTACCCGTAGCTGCTGTTATTGTATCGAGCCATCTCATTGCTGGCCTTCCTCTTTTGTGTTGACCTTCTATCTTGCCAAGCATGATATCTTTCTCTAATGATCTCTCTCTTTGCATGATGTGTCCATAGTATGAAAGTCAAAGTCTTGTCATCTGAGCTTCTAAAGAAAGCTTAGGTTTGATCTCCTCTAGTACTGACTGTTTGTTCTTCGGGCAGTCCATGGTATACACAGTTTTCGCCACCAGCACCATAATTCAAAGGCATCAATTTTCTTCCTATCTTTTTCACTGTCCAGCTTTTGCATCCATATGATGTTATTGAAAATACCACGGCTTGAACGAGTCGAAGCTTTGTATAGAGAAAGACATCTCTGCTCTTGAGAAACTTGTCTAGGTCTTTCATAGCTATTCTGCCAAGAACAAAGCGTCGTCGGATTTCTTGACTGCTTGCTGCTTCTTTGTTGATAGTTGATCCAAGTAGGTTAAAGTTGTCCATGATTTCAATTTCTTCTTCTTCAACGATGAATTTACTGATTTTGCCAGTTGTCATGATCTTTGTCTTCTTTACATTAAGGTGCAGGCCCATTTTAAGACTATGTTCCTTGATCGTGAAAAGCAAATGTTTCAGATCATCATTACTTTCAGCCAGTAATGTGGTATCATCAGCATAGCAAAGGTTGTTACTGAGTCTTCCACCAATCTTCACACCTCTGTTGTCTTCATACAATCCTGCTTCTCTGATGATGATTTATTCTGCATATAAATTAAATACCTAGGGGGAAAGTATGCAGTCTTGTCGTGCACCTTTGCTTATTTTAAACCATTCTGTTTCTCCTTGTTCCGTTCAAACGTTTGCTTCTTGATCAATCAGGTGTTATGGTATACCCATGCTTCTTAATGTGGCCCAGAGCTTTTCATGGTTTACACAGTCAAAAGCCTTGCTGTAGTTGATAAAGCACAAATAGCTATCCTTTTGGTATTCTTTAGTATTTTCAAGGATCCATCTCACATCCGTGATGACGTCTCTCGTTCCTCGCCTTTCCTGATCCCTGCTTGCACTTCAGGTAGTTCTTGTTCCAGGTATAGTTGTAGTCTCTGTTGAATAATCTTCAGTAGAATCTTGCTGGCATGTGGGATCAGAGCGATTGTGCGATAATTTCCACAGTCAGTTGGATCACCTTTCTTTAGTATTAGTATAAACACAGATCTTTTCCAGTCAGTTGGCCATGATGTTGTCTTCCAAATTTCTTGGCAGAGCCTTTTAAGAATGGTAACAGCTGCATAAGATTGCTATAATACTTCTATGGGAATGCCATCAATGCTTGGTGCTTTGTTCTTTGATAAGGCTTTCAATGCTGCTTCGACTTCTTTTATCACCAATGGTTCCGGATCATAAGGTACAGGTTGAAACGGCTGTTGGTCCACTTGATCTTTATCATATAAAAACTGTGTATATTCTTTCCACCTTCTCTTGATCTTCTCAGCATCATTCAGCATATAACCTTGAGTATCTTGTAACATTCCAATTCGAGGCTGGGATTCTCTCTTTAACTCTCGTAGCTTTAGGAAAGCTGATTTTGTTCTTCCTCTAATAGTTTCTGCTTCTATTTCCTTGTGTGTGTCATTGTAGTACTTTTCCTTGTCCTGTCTTGCTGCACGTTGGAAATCTCTGAATTCTATGGTTGTCTTTCTTTCTCCTCTGGCTTTAGCTTCTCTGCATTTCTGGGCAATTTTCAGAGTTTCTTCCATCATCCATTTTGGCCGTTTTTGCTTTTTCACCTTTTGTAGAGACTTCTGGCTTTCTTCCAACACAACCTTCTTGATGTTATTCCATAACTCTTCTGGAGCGCTGTCATTTGTATCTAAAGCAGCAAATCGATTTTGCAGGCGGTCTTTAAATTCCAGTGGTATATTCTCAAGGTCATATTTTGCTACATTCATGAGTGACTTGCTCTTTTTCAACTTTAGCTTGAGTTTGCATACTAGTAGTTGGTGATCTGTACCACAGTCAGCTCCAGGTTTTGTCTTTCTTGATGTTATAGAGCTTTTCCATCATTGACTTCCACAGATGTAGTCAATTAGATTTTTGTACAATGAATTGGGTGAAGTCCATGTATACAGTCGCCGCTTGTGTTTCTGGAAGAAGGTGTTTGAGATGAATAAATTGTTGGTCGTGCAGAATTCTATCAGTCTTTCTCCAGCTTCATTTCTGTTGCCGAGTCCATATTTTCCAACCACTTTGCCTTCTTCTTTGTTGCCAACCTTTGCGTTCCAGGCACCCAAGACTATCAGGATATCCTGTTTGCATGTTCTGTCAATTTCAGCTTGTACTTGTTCATAGAACTCATCGATTTCATCCTCTTCTGCAGCTATTGTTGGGGCATATATTTTAATTATAGTTGTGTTGATAGGCATTCCTCGTAGACTAACAGAGATTAAGCGTTCACTGACTGCATTGCATTTCATTACAGTTCTTGCAAGTTTCTTTATTATAAATGCAACACCATTTCTTTATTTGTCTTTCATTTCCAGCATAGTAGACCATGTGATCATCTGATGCAAAGTGCCCAATGCCAGTCCATTTCAGTTTGCTGACACCCAACAGATCAAGTTGTAAATGTTGCATTTCATTCTTGATGACCTCCAACTTCTCTTGGTTCATGCTTCGTATGTTCCATGTCCCACTATGTAAGACATCTTTACAGCTTCTGACTCTCATTTCATGTGCAGCTACATCAACAGTCAGTCGTCCCGAGGGCTTTGATCCAACCACATCATAAATGCTGGCTTTACTCTGAAAAGTCTTCAGCTCTTCCCCAGTAGGTAGTTGAGTACCTTCCGACCTGGGGGTCTCATCTTCCAGCACTAGAGTGCAATTTGTTTGTTGTGACTATCCATTGGGTTTTCATGGCAAGATACAGAAGTAGATTGCCAGGCCTTTCCTCCATGCAGTTTAAGTTTAGTGTTGTTGTCATCACAAAAACGTGATCCTCTGCCGCCAATACCGTCCCATTATGCTGCTGCCCAGATGGGTTTTCATGGCAAAGATACAGAAGTAGATTGCCAGGCCTTTCTTCTGCACAGTTTAAGTTTAGTGTTGTTGCCATTGTCACAGAAATGTGATCCTCCGCCGCCCAACACTGTCCCTTTCTGCTGCTGCCCAGATGGATGGTTTGTCTTGGCCTGGCACCTCAGCTGAGACCTGTCCATCTTGGGAGACCCTGCCAGAGTTAACTACCGATAGCTTAGCCCTCAGTGTCACTGATGTACCCAAGCCCTCACAGCACGACAAGCTGCAAACCAAGTGAGGTAATTTACCCATTTTGCCTTCATTATGTCTGTGTCCTTTCAGAGGCTCCAAAGAAAACAAATATCATTTTATTCTTCTTTTTTCATTGTCAAAGCAATACTGCATTTAAATCTTTCTGGATCACCATCTCAAAAAAAAAAACCTCTTTAGAGTTCAATTTCACCCTCTGGGATTGTTCACCCTTTGCATCTCTGCAGCAGAATTTTAGTGCTCTGCTCCCACAGCCTTCCCATTGGCTGTATTCTGCCCACAGTCTCTGCTGCTAGGTACCTTGGATTCAGGAAGGGCAGGCTCACAGTGAGGAAGATTAAAACCTCTATCTATAGTTTTCTAAACTCAGAAAAATGTCCATTGGACCCCCAGCAGCATGGCTTCCACCCACGGCATAACATTGATACATGCTTCACTGCTTTCTTTGATACAAAGAGGCTTAGATAAGCCCCATCAAGGATTCATTATGATCTTCCTAGACATCAGTGCTGCCTTTGGCTCAGTATCACATCACAACCTCATAGCCAGACTCAGAAACATAGAGGCCTGCTTAACAGCACAATAAACTGGTTCACATCTTACCTCACAGACAGAACGCTACAAATTAAAGTCGGACCCAGCAATTCCAAACTATTTAACCTAAAACAAGGCATACCACAGGGATCAGCCTTATCCGCCCTATTATTTAATATTTACATGCAGCCCATATGCAACCTACTAAGAAAATGGGACATGCACTTTCATCTATATGCAGACAACACCATGTTCTACATGCCCTTCAACATGCTCACCCCGGACTTCTCAGTCATATCGGACTGCTCCACGGCTGTCACAAACCTTCTTGCAGAATAAAATCTGCAGTAGCAGTGAATAAAAAAGAAAGAAGCACTACTAATCTTCAGAGACCCATCTTTATTTATTTTTATTTATTTATTTATTTGCATTCTCTTATATACCGTGCTATTCTGCATCAGTGTAGTTTACATTGAACAAACTGAAATTACATTGAACAGGGCATTATAACTTAGAGATAACTATTTTACAGGGAACATGGGCTATGGAGGGTTAAGTGGCTTGCCCAAGACCACAAGGAGCACCTGTGGGACTAGAAACTCCAGTCCTTCTGGCCCAAGGTTGCTGTCCTATAGTGGGATTTGAACCCACAATCTTCTGGCCTGAAGTACCTTGCCCCAACCACTAGGCCACTCCCCCACTCCATTTCAATCCACCAGAGAAAATCATACTTCAACACGCTGAAATTAACATAAAAAGAGAAGTCAAACTCTCGACAGCAACCTTAATATGCTCTCACACATCAAGAAAGCAGCCAATACAGCATACCTGAAACTTAGGACCCTCCGATATCTACGTTCTATTCTCCAAGACAACAATTACAGGCCATCATCACACCCCATCTCGATTATGGCAACATACTGTATCAGGGACTGCTGAAACAGGCATTATCTCCCCTTCATTTAGTGCAGAACACTGCCACTAGAATCCTAACAGGTACATCAGGTCAACACATAACTCCAACTCTCAGGAGATTACACTGGCTATCAGTTGCCCAAAGGATTAAACACAAGATCATAACCACAATCTATAAAATCCTTCATAAACTATCTGCTCCCTGTCTTGACAATCTAATCACAAGATCTAATCACAAGATCATCGACAACAAGGCCAAGATCATCAGAAAATTGGAATCTTCTTGCCATCCTCCCTTCAAGACCAAATGTACAAAGCCTACAAGCAATAAAGCCTTCACGCTATTCACTCCAACGATTTGGAATGCACTATCAGAAGCCTTAGATCTGAAGAAACTCTTAAAAACCAAGCAATTCATTGAACATTTTGGTCCTAATGACATTACCTAACTGTATACACCATAACCATCCACACACTTTTGATTTATGTATAACCCCCATATTTAACTCCACGCTTACTTGCCCATGTTCTATGTAACACAACTCTCTTGAGCTTGTATACTGTTGTTCTATGTAATCCGCCTTGGATTAATGGCTGTATATAAACACCTGTTAAATAAATTAAATAAAGAAATAGATGTTAGCCATCCTTCAGCCAGACAGCTGTCAGGTCTAACATATTAAGCACAGAGAAGGGCGGTCTGAGGGTGATGCGTGGCCATGGGCGGAGATTCTTTGGAGAGCTTCATTTGCATAAATATTTGCATATCCACTGGGCCTTGATCAATACTGGAAAGGCATGAACTAAAACATAAAATATAATGGGACCTGCATTAAAGTGCAATGATTCGTGTTAATTCATTAATGCAGGATAATAAATCTAGTCCTATATTCCTTAGATTGCTCATAGTTTACACAAGGTATTTTGGATGACTTTGCGAGAGATCTCTCAGTCCTGGAGTCGGACACAGACCTTTGGAAATTTTTGAAGAAAGTAAGATGCCATTCTGTCTACTGAAAGCTGGCTATCGTCAATCATCACATAGAATGTATGTACTGTAGCTGGTAAGATGAGATGTATTTCGCATGATACATTTTTCAGCTAGTTTGAAATAAAACATGTAACTCCTCAAGGAATTTAAGAAGATCAGATATCAGAGGTATTAAAACAAAGAGTATAGGCTACTGAGGCCGGCAGAAGGTTTGTCAACCCTATTCTGTAGTTTTAGAAAAAGGGGTTAAATTGTACTTGGCAATAGGTTAATATGAAATTAATAATACATGTATTTTTAACATGTTCCTAGAATTTAGTGAAAATACTGTAGTAGAAACACTTTTTCCATTTAGGGACCCTTTTACTAAAATGCCTCTGGTTTTGCACCTAATATGTGAATAGCATGAAAAATTACGCATATTAAGTGCAAAGCCACCATGTTAACTGTCGGGGGAGTTGACAACATGTTCCTGGCCATTAACCTGTAGCACTGTACCCCAACATGGGGCGCTATTACTATGGGTGCACAAATCCACCTATTGAGGTGGCGATAATTGCACCTGCATTTACATTGTGACAGCGCATAGTACTTACTTCTACGCTGACTGCAAGGTACTTGCCACATCCACTCACCACCCCTAGCTCACCAATGAATCACCCCAACACGTGAGTTCCAGTTATCATAAAAATCGGCCTTCAATATCTGTCATATCCCCACACTAACAATTACCACAGACCCTGGCACGTGGTTACCATACACCTAAACCTGCAATAGCTGCTTAGCACACTTTAGTAAAAGACCCCCATAGTGTTACTGCTCTTTATATATTACTCACATTAGTATAGTTTTTGACTAAAAAAAAGACTCTGGGCCTGATATGCGAAAGGCATTTACACGGTTTACAGTTCGCATCAGGGCATGTTGGGGGCATTCCGGGGCAGAGTGGAGGCGGGGGGTCCCAGTAACCGGTGATATTGGACCGCTACCTGGTTAGCCATCCACGACTAAAACTAAGCAAACATTTGGCTCACCTAGTTCTAGCCATGGATGGCTGACGAGGTAGCGGTCCAATATCTCCGCTACCCGATTAGGCTCTGTGGGTGAATCCCCTTGGCACCTAACCCAGATAGTCAATGCCATCACCACAACATTGACTATCCAGGTTTAAAGGTCAGCAAGCAGGGCTACGCACTGTTCGGGCCCTCTGTTTTTAAAAAAATATAATGATCTTAGAACTGGGATAACATATTCCAGGTTATACAGGCAATTTGCATTTCACAGGTGCTGACAAGCACTCAGCTGCTAACCTCAGGCTTATAATTTACCTCCACTATGTATACATATTTTTATTACCATATTTTACCATGGTGACTAGATATTTTCACATGGCACCCAGAGTTCTCATGCTACCACCGCTGAAACAGGAAAGGGCTTCATGTCTGCACCACACAATCTTTAATGAATTTAAGCCATATGGCACAAGAACTCCTGTACGGGTGGTCTCACGGCAGTTTATATCACAAGACTAGAGCAAGCGTTCCTTGCACCATGCACTTCGAACCTTGTGAGAGCCACGCAGTGAAGAAGAGAAGCAGAGTGCAGGGTGAGGAGGGGAATGCGAGAAGGGGCTAACTGGTTAGCTGGGCGAATTAGCTGATGACCTGAACGCCATCTACCCCATGCTCAATCTCTGATTTTTAGACTGTTAAGCCAATTAAAGGATAGGAGGGAAATGTTTCACCTCAAGGTTTAATTGGTCATTTTCATCGGCAAGATATTAGCCCATAGCAATAGATTAGTTCTAGACCCTTGCAGTTCATCTTGAAACACTACCACTACTACTACTGAGCATTTGTATAACGCTACAAGAAGTATACAGCGCTGCAGACATGTAAGAGAGACATGTAAGAGACAGTCCCTGCTCATCAGAGCTTACAATCTAGTCAAGACAGACAACACAAAAGGTGTAGACAGGGATACAAAGGAAGAATGGTAAAGAAACAAGGAGATCAGGTGAGTCAAGATCCAAAAGCAGCGGCGAAGAGGTGAGTTTTCAGTCTGGATTTGAAAAGGGTCAGAGAAGGTGCCTGGCGTAGAAGAGAAGGGCACAGATAGAAGCAATTTGCCAGAAGAGCAGAGTTCTTGAGGGGGGGGGGGGTGTAGGGAGAGATAAAAGAAGAAAGGTAGTGAGGAACTGCAGAGTGAATGCACTTATAGATCAGCAGATGTCTGAGCTGGATGCAGAAATGGGTAGGGAGCCAGTGAAGTGACTTGAGAAGAGGGGTAATATGGGCATGACAAGGCTGGCAGAAGATTAGCCATGCAGCAGAGTGTTGAACAGATTGAAGGGGAGAGATATGGTTCAAAGGGAGACCAGCAAGGAGTAGGTTACAGTAGTCAAGACGGGAGGTGATTAAGGAGTGGATAAGCGTCTTAGTAGTGTGTTCAAAAAGGAAAGGGTGGATTTTGTTGATGTTATAGAGAAAGAAACAGCAGATCTTAGCTATCAGATGGATGTGTGTGGAGAAAGAGAGAGAGCAGTCAAAGACAACCCCAAGGTTGCGAGCCGAGGAAACAGGGAGAAGTAGAGAATTATCCACAGAGACAGAGGAAGAGGAGAGGAGGTTTTGGGGAAAAAATAAGCTCAGTCTTGGCCATGTTCATTTTCAAGTGACAGTGAGACATTCAAGCAGCAATGTCAGAAAGGCAGGCAGAGATCCAGGTCTGGATTGCCGGAGAGATTTCAGGCATAGAGAGGTAGATCTGAGAGTCATCGGCATACAGATGGTACTGAAAGCCATGGGAAGAGATGAGTGAACCAAGGGACTGGGTATAGAGAAAGAAAAGGAGTGGACCCAAGACATATCCTTGGGGTACACCAACTGAGAGTGGAATAGCAGCAGAGAAGGAGCCACCAGAACAGCACTGAAAGAGCAATGGGAGAGATAAGAGGATAACGAGGATAGTACAGAGCCCTTAAAACCAAGTGAGAACAGGGTATCAGGGAGAAGGTTGTGGTCAACAGTGTCAAAAGCAGCAGAGAGGTCAAGAAGGATGAGGCCCAAAAGGCCCTTGGATTTTGCCAGAAACAAGTCACTGGAGACTTTGGCTAGAACAGTTTCAGTAGAGTGCAAAGGACGAAAGCCAGATTGTAAAGGATCCAGGAGGGTTTGAGAGGAGAGGAAGTCAAGGTAGCAGCGGTGAAATGTGCGTTCAAGTAGTTTAGAAATGAAGGGGAGGAGGAAGATGGGTCAATAATTAGAAGGACAGGCAGGATCAAGTGAGGGTTTCTTGAGGAGAGGTGTAAATACAGCAGGCTTGAAGGCTGTATGGACAGTTGCAGTGGAGAGCGATAAGTTGAGAATATGAGAGATGGAAGGGACAACAGTGAAGGAGATGGGGTTTAAGAGATGGGTGGGGATAGGATCAGAGGAAACAAATATAAAATAAATAGCACAGAATATAACTAATAAGTTTAAGGGACTTTATATTAGTTTAAGTATTCCTACTCCATTAGGAACTTTTTTTAGTTCAATCTTTTTATTGAGCATTTGAAAAAGAAGCTCTTACATCAGAAACAAGTACCAAGCAACCAAACAAAAATCACAGAACAAAAAGAATAATCAAATGATAAGATCAAACAGAGATACAAATGACCAAAAAAAATTACGCAAAAGAAAATTTTATCTAGCCATACCTCCAACAGTTGAAAAGAAATAAAGAAAAATAAGCTTTATATCAGACGTCTTCCATATCTTCCTTACTAATTTCTGCCTTTCTTTGATAAAAAAAAGACTTCAACTGATCAAGATTGAAGAAGGCATACAAGTGCACTGTACATCTAGTTCTACACTTTCACGGGTAGTTTAATGCAAAAGATGCACCCAAAGTAATGTCAAGAAACTCTGTCTACAGGATTGAGTTTCATAAGAAACGTCTGGAAACATTTTTACGAAACAAACTAGAAATTTTTTATCACGAGCAAGAAAAGACATCTTAAACAACCACTTTCTATCAGATTCCAGAAGCAAAGTGACCAACTAAATAGCGTTCTCACTTACTTCAGGAAGCAAATCAGCAGAAACAGCAGCCAAGTAAGAATTAGATTTAGTATTAGAAACTCTAGGCTCCTTCTGACCATTATTTACGATGCCTTTTGAAGGAAATATGTGAACAATATAGGAAGCGAAGAAACCTCCAGCATTTCTTTGAGATTGCTTTTGAACAAATTTAAATCTGTAATATAAGGACTCTTAAGAAAATTTTATATTCTAATATTGTGATATTTATATGAATATTTTCTGATTTGCAAAATATAGCCATGGAGGGCATTTTCGAAAGGATGTCCAAGTGCAATATGGGATGTCTAAGCTAGAATGTCTGAGAAAAAAGCAGGCACATCCAAGTGCAGACATGATTTTATAAACCTGGATGTCCGATAGGGACGTCTGTGGGGCATCTACATAGACATCCCTAGAATAGTATCTATTCCAGACTATAAATGTCTAAGACTAGCCTTATAGTTACAGTAGTGGGCTAAGAACAGGAAAGCCAGGGTTCAAATCCCACTGCTATGATTGAAATTGTGTTGAATACTGGGGATGATGAAGTGATATCTTCTCTGTACCCTTTGGATGTTGTTGGGTTTTTTTAGCCAAAACGAGCCTTTTCAGATGCTTGTTTGTTTGTGCCTGGAGCAGGTCTAAACTTACATGTGACTCCAGACATCCAGGACATCTCTGAGATTAGGCAGTGACATACATCCAGGTTGCTGGGGATGCCCCAGCCATACATCCACCACACCCCCATTCAGACTTGAATGTCCTCATGCTAGGGATGTCCACAGACCCAGCTTCTAAAAGGGCTCTTTGTGCGTTGGACATCTCTATGCCCCTTTTCAGATGTACAAAGCACGAATAGGGCTTCCAAAATGACCCCCATATTGCCTTTGGAATAATGAGATCTCTTTCAGATGCTTCACCTCTTCTTCCACAGTAGCAATTGTTTGAGTGCAGGTTTCCACCTTTTGTTCACAAGATCGTAGTCAACTCTACAACAATGTCATTTTGTAGCTCAAGCTTAGTTATAGTAAGTTTCTCCAGGTCAGCAAAAGCTTTCAGAATCTTGATCTTTATCTTTATTTGTTTCTTGATATACCGCACACGCCAAAGACACCAGCACGGTTTACAACAAGCTTAAAATAAGAGGCATAACATTGCTTCTAGAAAGAGAGGACAGAAGAAACAGAACTCCATTAGTGCAATAGGAAAGGGACAGAGGTAGAGAAAGGAAAGAGAACAGAAGAGTAGGTCAGAGATAGACAGACCGACAAACTGAGGAAAATGAGACAACCTATGAGGAGTCTGTAGGGATGGAGGAGGGAAAGGGAAGGTCGTAGGCAGTACAAAAAAGGTGGGTCTTCAGATCGGCTTTAAATTTACAAAAGGATAATTCAAGACGGAGGGCATGGGGGAGCGAGTTCCAGAGCCTGGGACCAAGGCAGAGGAACGGGTGGATTCGAGATGAGCAGAGGCGGGGGGGGGGGAAGAAACATACGGTTAGCATGGATGGAGCGCAGGGAGCGTTGAGGGGCATGGAGACGGACCAAGTTAGAAAGATAGCACGGGACACCAGTATGTATTGCCTTATGAACGAAAGTGAGGATTTTAAATTGAATCCGGTAGGAGATGGGAAGCCAGTGGAGACCAATAAGAAGGGGAGAAATGTGATCATAACAGGAAGCATTAGTAAGTAGCCGGGCGGCGGAGTTTTGGATAAGCTGTAGCCTTCGGAGTTGGCTAATCAAAGCAGTAGATGCATCAGAAGAATCTTGAGCTAAATCCAACTCCTCATCCAAAATTAAAGTCTGTCTAACACTGTTAGCAATCACCATGTCCATCGAGTATTGGCTACCACAGTTGGTATCCAAAATACTGCAGAACATAAAATAGGCTTAGAGTGAACAACTGACAAAGTTACCTTTCAAATTAGAATCGGCCCTGTACATCCAGGGCCAGCGACCGCCCATTACCCCCCCCCCCCCCACTCTCTGCCCCCAGGCCGCCCATTCCCCGCCCCCGGCTAACTTCCCCGGCTATTCGTGTCTCAGAATAACCCCCTCTATGTTTATCATTTTAATATATTTTTGTAGTGCTTTATTCCAATTAGCTTTTACTTCTGAGAGACTCTACACTATTACAAGTCTGGTATGTTCACAGTATAAGTTTTTTCGCTTTGGTATGTACTTCCTTTATTTATTTATTTATTTAGTATACATTTGTATACCGCTACTTCCAGCGATCAGCAGCGGTTTGATTACAGATTGTAAATTGTCAAATCATGACAGGAAATTTTTTTTTTGAGGTATAAACACATTGATTAGACAGGAAAGCACAGCACACAGAGAACTAATTTACAGGGAACATGGGCTTTATGTTTTTATGATTATTGCTTTTTGACATTTATATTGTTTTCATGTATTGTATATATTTGTATATTTTAGACCCCTAATGAAGGCTCCTATAGCTGAAACTTGGCTGTCGGGCTATGGACGTTTCCTCCAGGAACTTGTCCAAATCTTTTTTAAACCCAGCTACACTAACAGAGTTTGATTACGCATTGAATGAAAAAAATATTTTCTCTTATTAGTCATAAATGGGCTAAATTGTAGTTTGATTGCATGTCCCCTAGTCTTTCTACTTTCTGAAGGAGAAAGAGGAAGAGAAGGAGGGCTAGGATACTTCATCCACGTCAAAGCAGGAGGAGGAAGAGAAGGATGAGGAAAAAGAGGGCCAAGTCACCTTATCCCCAGAGGAGGAAGAGGAAAAAGAGGTGCAGAAGAAGGAAAATGAGGAGGAGGTTGCATCACATGAGGAGGAGGCCAAGGAAGAACTGGAGATGCTGATGCCACCCATGGCACATGCACCAGAGGGAGAGGAGGAGGAGGCAGCATGTGCACCACCCCAGGGACTTGAGGAGAGCACTGAGTGATTCTGGCAATGTAGAGGAACCCCCACACACATGCCCGTCTAAACTGATAAAAAGTGCCATATATGCCTCTAACTCAAAAATCTAGCTCTCAGTAGGGGCAGAGCAGGTGACAGGGTTCCATCTAATCCAGGCCAACATATAAATCACATGCACTTTTTCCAATGGGGGAAGTACTATCAATCTCTGGTGTCTGGAAAGATGTGTGTTGATGGTCATGGGTCCATTCGGTTTACCCTGTCTGAGGGCTCCTCAAATATAGTCACATGATGGAAATAGTTTGGCACACTCACAACTATATGATAGCAGAGAACATGACAAATGGGAAAGATGTGAACATTCTGTATTCACATACTAGTACCGAGAGCACCTCAATAGGCAAGAGGTAATGCTGGTACATGTGCCTCTGGAGTGTAAATGCAAAGCAGTGTTGAGGAGCATAATGGCAGTCGACATCATTGGTGTAGGTGTTTACAGAATATTGGAATCATTAGGAGCAAATGGAGGGTACATGTACATGGTGCTCCACTCAATGGGGCTAGAACAGTTATCACCACAGCCTTCCCATCAATATGCAGGTGATGTGCATGATGGAGTGCCAAGCAGCTGAGCAGCATACAGTAAACACAACCCAGGCCACACAAAGCATACGGAGGTACTGAGTCATCTACACCATGAATCACAACCTCTGCACCACCAGATGAGGGACATATTGTGGGACTTATGAGCACCCTCACTTGACCCTACCTGTCCTAACTATTGACCCATCTCCCTCCTCCCCTTCATTTCTAAACTACTTGAATGTGCAGTTCACCGCCGTTGCCTTGACTTTCTCTCCTCTCAAGCCCTCCTGGATCCTTTACAATCTTGGTTTCGTCCTTTACATTCTGCTGAAACGGCTCTTGCCAAAGTCTCCAGTGATTTGTTCCTGGCAAAATCCAAGGGCCTTTACTCATTCCTCATCCTTCTTGACCTCTCTGCTGCTTTTGACACTGTTGACCACAGTCTTCTCCTTGATACCCTTTCCTAGCTTGCTTTTTTTTTTTTTTAATTTTCATCTTTATTAGTTTTACCACATCAGATACAGCTCATAAACAAAATACTACAGCAAATTTCCATTTATTTCCTATAAACTAACAACGATTCCATCTCTCTCGCCGCCAATCTGCATTACCCAACCCTCCCCACCTTCCTCCGACCCTCCCACCTCCCCTCTTCCCCTCTAGCCGCTTTGAATGCTTTCCGCAATATATATTTCATAAACATAACAACAAAACAAGCTTAAGCTTGCCACACTATCTACACATAACTATTTCTTCTCTCCCCTTCTACCCCTCAACCCTTCCCTCCCCTTCCTCCCCCACCCTCCTGCCTTTTAACCATTTCCAGGTGAGAACACAAACCAAGGCAATAAACACCCTTTTTCTCAATATTGTCTGGCCTGACCACTGCTTCCCCCGCCATCTACTGATATCTCAACCCTCTTCCCTCTATTTCTAAACCATCTCCAAACCCCCTCCCATTGTCTCTCCACCTTCTCCCCTCTCCCCTATTTTAAACCTGTTAACCTATGCATCATGTACAAATCTGCCAGACGCCTGGCATAATTCCCTATAGGTGGCTTATTGGTGCTGTTCCAATGTGAGGCTATTTCGCATCTTGCAGCAGCAATGCAGTGTCTCACTATTGCCCAATCTCCTCCCCGCTCATCACTATCTTTCCAATTTCAGGAGACTGAGGTAAGGTTCTCTCTGTAATTTTACCTATTATAGATATAATCTTTCCCCAGTATTGATAAACCAAGGGGCATGTCCACCACTTGTGTAACCACGTACCCTTACCCCCACGCTTTCTCCAGCAATCATCTGATACCCGCACCTTTGCCTTATACAAACGCTCTGGTGTTAAGTACCATCTACTCAGCAAATTATAGTCATTCTCACGCAGGGAAGTAGCTATAGATAACTTTGCTATTTCTTGCACTATTTCCTCCCAATCAGTAATATCCCATGACACTCCCAGGTCCTTCTCCCACGCTTGCATGTATCTTAATTTCCCCGGGCCCCTCATGGTTATCCCTCTTGATAGCACGCCCTTTCTACCCATTGACCCAAGGCAGCTACCTTCAAACCAGCTGACCTCCCCCCAGATATCCTGCCATTGCTCTCGCTGCCTTTAAATATGAACCTATTTGCAGGTAGGGATTACGGTCCTTTTCCAACAAGTGATATAGATCTCTGATACTCTCAAATCCTCTCACTCCCTCGCTTGAAACTATTTGTGAAATGTGGCTTGGTCTCCGTTCTGCCCACCTGCCTAGCACGGCTCTACCCGGCCCTATCCCCTCCCCGCAACAAGCCAAGAGTGACATTGTGGGCGAGCATCTCTTGCCATCTAACAGCAGCCATCGGTGTTGTTGCCATAAGCTAAAAGTGTGACGGACAAAAGGGTTCCCCCCTCATCTCCTCTCCCTCCCCATACCATCCTTTCCAATGCACCTGGCGGGAGATTGGTTCCTTCCATAATCACCCAATGTTTCTGCTGTTCCCTAAGCCATGAATACACCGCTCTCAGCTGCGCTGCTTTATAATACTTTAAAAAATTGGGTACTCCCAATCCCCCCTCCATCCTAGCTCCTTGCAAAATCCGCACAGCCACCCTTGGGGCCCTGTTCTGCCATATGAAACCATCTACCTGCCTTTGCAATTTTTTAAAATCCTTTACCGGAATTGGTATTGGTAATACCTGAAAGTAAAATAAGAACTGGGGCAGCAGCATCATTTTAATTACTGCAATACACCCAAACCAAGAGATATAACCTCTGCCCCACCCACTTAACTGCATCTCTACCTTTCCAAATAACTTCTTATAATTTAACTCATAAAGCTCATCCAGGTCCCCCCCCAGCTGTACTCCCAGATAGTGAATTGAATGTTTTACCCACCAAAACTGATATCTACTTTGTAGCCAGACTTGTTCTTTCTCCACCATCAAATTTAATATCTCCGATTTATTCCAATTAATCCAGAAGCCTGCCAATCTTCCATACTCCTGAAACTCCCACATAATAAAAGGTAGAGTCCGCCGAGGGCTAGTGAGCATTAATAAGATATCATCTGCAAATAATGACATCCGATAATCCCTCTGCCCCATCCTCACCCCCTGAATGTCCTGTCTCATCCTTATCCGCGCTGCCAGTGGCTCCAATGATAATGCAAATAGAGCAGTGACAGAGGGCAACCCTGACGAGTTCCCCTCCCCTATGGGAAAAAGCTTGAGTAGCCCCCATTTACCCGAACATACGCTTTTGGTTTAGTATACAGAGCTCTTAACCAATCCACAAACCCTGCTCCAAATCCCATGCTATCAAGCACCAAAAATAGGAACCTCCAAGACACCTGGTTGAATGTCTTTTCGGCATCCAAAGAGAGAAGTAGAGCCGGCTCTTGGTTCCGCTTCACTGTCCATATCACATTCAATATTTTCCGGATATTATCAGCCACCTGTCGTCCTGGGATAAACCCCGCCTTATCTCCATGTACCAACTTACCCAAAACACCATTAAGCCTCTCTGCCATTATTTTAGCCAACAACTTAGCATCTAAGTTCAATAATGAGATGGGCCTGTAGGACACACACTCCTGGGGGTCTTTCCCCTCTTTGTGAATTAACGATATACCTGCCCATCCCATTGTCTCTGCCAACAACTCCCCTTCCCTAGGTAAGTTAAAGAATTGCGTCAAAGGCTTCAGCAACGCTCCTTTAAAGTTTTTATAGAAACTGCACACACACATCCATCTGACAGCTAAGTCCTGCCATTTCTTTCTCTGTAATATCAACAAAATCCGCCCATTCATTTCTGAACACACTACTAAGACGCTTATCCACTCCTTAATCACCTCCGATCTTGACTATTGTAACCTACTCCTTGCTGGTCTCCCGCTGAATCATCTCTCTCCCCTTCAATCTGTTGAACACACTGCTGTGCAGCTAATCTTCTGCCAGCCTCATCATGCTCATATTACCCCTCTTCTCAAGTCTCTTCATTGGCTTCTTATCCGTTTCAGCATCCAGTTCAAACTTCTCCTACTGACCTATAAGTGCATTCACTCTGCAGCTCCTCACTACCTTTCCTCTCTTATCTCTCCCTACATCCCTCCTTGGGAACTCTGCTCTTCTGGTAAATCACTTCTATCTGTGCCCTTCTCTTCTATTGCTAACTCTAGACTTCGCACCCTTTACCTTGTTGCGCCTTATGCCTGGAACAAACTACCTGCGTCTGTACATCAGGTGCCTCTCTGATCCTTTTCAAATCTAAGCTAAAAACTCACCTCTTCACTGCCGCTTTCGGATCTTGACTCACCTGATCTCCTTTGTGTTTCCTTTCCATTCCCCCTAGATGTATTCCATGTCTACAGCTACTTTGTTGTCTGTCTTGACTAGATTGTAAACTCTGATGAGCAGGGACTGTCCCTTACATGTCTGTGCAGCGCTGTGTACGTCATGTAGAGCTATACAAATGCTCAGTAAGTAGTAGTAGTAGGAGCATCTATGCAGATCAGAGGGCTGGTGTGTGCACAGTACATACATTAGGGATATGAAATCCTTTGGAAATACATCATAAATACTCAAAAATGTAAAGGCCATAATATGCTATACAAGTATCATCAGGGACTTAGCCTCAAAACCATGATCCCTGAGAGCTGGAAGGTAGTAAGCTCCAAGATGAGCTATGACATCTCCTGGGTGTCTCTCTTTAGTCCAACTGCACTTGTCCGTATAGTATAGTTATGGTGCACATAGTTCCTATGACATTATTGGGCCAACGTGTATGTGGTTTTGAGCAACAAATTCCAAGGTTTAATCCCATATTTAATGAAAAAAAATATTTTCTCTGATAAGTATTTATGTGCTGTGTTTGTAGCTTCATTTCATGTTCCCTAGTCTTTGTACTTTTTGAAAGAGTAAACAACCAATAGAAACATAGAAAAATAAGTAGCACTTCCTAGCAATGCTGCATATGTCTTCAATTAACTCTCTGTCCACCTCTTCCTCTTGTGAGGGTGGTCTGTATATCACGCCAATGCAAATAGATTTCTCTTTCCCTCTTTCTAGTTTAACCCACAGTGCCTCCTCTCTCCCTTTTAAGCTCTATAATTCCTAAGCTTTAATATTATTTTTTACATATAGTGCCACTCCTCCTCCCCTTCTTCCTACCCTGTCCTTTCTGAATAAAGTATAGCCAGGTATAGTTACATTCCAGTCATGGTTTTCTGTGAACCTTGTTTCTGTAACTGCCACTAAATCCAAGTCAGCCACTCTCATTAAAGCTTCAACATCTGGGATCTTATTTCCTACATGCTACATACCATTTTCCATATGTTGCCCCTTTTACCCATTTCCATAAAGATATTTAATGTTTCACATACCTGGGGCTTTCACTTATCTGGGGGCTTTCTTCACCCATCCCCAATGAATCTAGTTTAAAGCCCTCTTCAATACTGTAGATTAGCCAGTCTGCTACTGAAGACACGTCGACCTTTCTTGGACAGATGGACACCATCTCTGCTCTGTAACCCTTGGAACAGCATCCCATGATCCGGGAAACCGAAATGCTCTCGATGACACCACCACGCAGCCATGCATTCATCTCCAGGATGCGAGCCTCTCTGCCTTGGCCTTTACCCTCAACAGGGAGGATGTTTACTCATTCCACTCCACTCCACTCATTTTAAAGACCTCTTGTATCTCTCCTCAACCGTCTCTTCTCCAAGCTGATGAGCTCCTACCTTTTAAGCCTTTCTTCATAGGGGTGCCTTTCCATATCCCCTTTATCATTTTGGTCATCGTTTTCTGTATCTTTTCCAATTCCGCTATCTTTTTAGATGTGGCAATCAGAACTGCACACAATTTGTGCAGTTTGTGACCCCACAGGTCCCATATAGGCCTTCGCCTAGGGCCCCGGGGTTATAGTTGCCTCCCATCTTGCAGAACAAAATAGTCTTCAGTCGAGTGTTAAAGCAAAACAAAGATAAGGGCTTTATTCCCCTTCCCTCAAGGATATCTTTTTGTACAACAAAACTTGGAAACAAAACAGTACTTCCAAAGAAAATTATGCTCTTTTCCTTTGTAGCTTACAGGTCTTCAGCGCAAGGATTCAACATCATCTGACATGCATAACGTACAGTCCATGGGAGCACATTCAGGAATATTGTTATTACTTTCCCACTGCATCAGCTCGCATTCACCCGGTGTTACACTTGGGTTTAAATCCTCATAGATGTTTCTGTACAAGCCTCTCTCTGAGGATTTAGTTGGACTACAAGGGTACAGTTCTAAGCAAGTAGGTTTTGGAATACCTGTTACTGCAGTATGTCCTCTCTGACTCTCCTCCTCTAACGGCTTGGAATTGTTTTATATCTTCATGTAGTTAATTCATGCTCTGTGCACTGCTCTGACCCTCTGGTACAAACAGACATTTTAGCTTTCCCTTTGATAAAGCTTGGTTCCCACCTGTATAAATGGTGAGGTCTTTTCTCTGGTAATGAGGACTGTGGACTCCCCTGCTCTCCCAGTCTGGACAGCTTTCTGACCTCAGCTTGGTCTCCTTCTCTCTGGAGTTATAGCTTCTACCTCTTGGCTGTAAGCAGGCTCCACCTCAGACCTCCAGTTGCTAGCACTCTGAGCACTTCGACGGCCACGTTCTTCTGAATCCTTTCCCTTGCTGCTTCCTGTTCCAGGGCTACTCCCACTGCTTCCTGGATTCAGCAGGCTTCCCTCTCTGTGACTCTGCTTCCTGCACGGCTGCTGCTCGCACTGACCTCTGCTGGATCTACCCAGCAGCTTTTATCTCCCTCTCCACTACACGTTCCCTGTGCTTTCCTGGACAGGTGATAATAATCAGATCCTAAACTTCTAGCTGCGTCCTGGCTTGGGTGTAGTAATCCTATTCCACTGTTTCTTTGCTCCTTCTGAGCTGTGTGTGCTGGCTGCCTAACAGGTTTTAAGGTACATTTCTCTTTTTCCTCTATTATCATAGGCTCTGTATAGGCTTCCATGTCACAAGTTGTACCATGGAGCGATGGAGGCAATATAATATCCTTTGTTATCCTGTAACTATAGTGTGGGTTGTTCTTCCCCGTGTGCATAACTTTGCACTTGTCCATATTAAATTTCAACTACCATTTGGATGCCCAGTATCCCAGTTTCTCAAGGTCCTCTTGCAATATCTCACAATTCTTTTGTGATTTAACAACTTTGAATAATTTTGTATCATCTGTAAATCTGATAACCTCCCTACTTGTTCCATTTCCAGATAAGTTATAAATGTGTTAAAAATAAATGGACCCAGTAAGGAGCCGGCCTGCCTTAACCTCTGTCTATTCATGGACTCCATTTCTGCTCGATGTTTAGATTTGGTTCTATGGCCATTGTGCTCTGACTTCTGCCTGCTCCTGGACTCCACCTCTGCCTGCTGTTTGGATTCACTGCTACACTATGTTCTTTTCCTGCCTCCTCTTCTACCCGGTGTCCGGTATCTACTTCACTCTGCTAGGAATGCCTATGCTTCAATTCCTGGCTGTTTCCTAGTAACAGAGGGCTCAATACAAAGGGAAAGGGAGCTATTATAGGTGAAAGCGAATTCTCACAGTCCCGGGAGTGGTTCTTGTTGTGACAGAGAGGGGTTTATCATGACTGTTGACCTGAACTATCAAAATCTCAAGGAGCCCATATGGGCCCGAGTTATTTAGGCACAGAATACCTCTGTAGAAAGGAAAAGATCTGGTTCTGAAATTATTAGATTCTAGGGCAATTCAGTTTTATTTAACTGTTAATTACTATGTTCCATTTATAACAGCAAATGTATTTATTTCTTTATTTTATTATTCGTTTAAAATATTTAATATGCCATTCACAGTAGAAAACCAACAGCAAAGCTGTATACAATATTCAAAGGTAATATATGAAATTATGAATAGGATAAAAACAGAACAATACAATGCACAACCATCTGGAGCAATAACAATCCCCAAAACAACAAGAGACAAAATAATAGAGGAAAAGTCATCAGAGGACAGAGTCCCAACCTTGGTGAAAAAAACCTGAGTAAATAGCCAGGTTTTCACAGCTAAGTATGCTGTAGCAGACTTTTCCTTCTCTAAAAGCAAAAAATTGGATTTCAGTATGAGAAAGTAGTTCTTTCTGGTCCGATACTGGAGGAAGAAGGAACTACTAGCAGCGGTTCCCGAGAAGACCTTAACATTCGAGAACGACGATATGGTAGCAATACTAACTCCAGACAGGGCCGGCCCAACCATTAGGCAAACTAGGTGGTTGCCTAGGGCAGCAGCTTTGGGAAGGGGGGCAGCAAAAGCAGGGCATTTAAAACTAAGCAATTCATTTTGACAGCGAGGGGCTTAAGGCTTAAGGTTTGCCTAGGGTGTCAACACCTTGAACCAAATGTAGGGCCAACCCTGATGTCAGATAAGACAGGAGACGAGTAGAGTAAGTTTTGAAGGTTAGCACCAAAAATATAAACCTGATTCTGGCTACAATAAGAAGCCAGTGTTCCTCTTTCAGTAAAGGAGTCACATGATTAAACTCTTAGCATCATGTAGAGGTTTTACTGCAGTATTTTATAAAATCTGAAAGCACTTCATATTAGCCATATTCAGTCCAACCAGGATTAAATTACAATAATCCAGTTGATTCAACAGAAAGGTATGGATTAGTTTTTGAATAGATGCTGGGTCCTAGAGGTGTGCATGACCAAAACAAAGTTTGGTTCATGCTTGTTTCAAATAATTTGTCCCTGATGTTTGGGCATTTTTCATTGTTGTTTAAGTCATTCATATTAGTGCACATGCATTCTTTGTGCACACAAGGTTAAGAATGTATGTAATCAATTATATACTTTAATTCATAAGCATACGCACGCACAAATGATTTGCACATGCTTTCACTTTTAAGGTGCTCAGATCAACCAAATGTGTAATGAATACCTCCCCCCGTTCTAGGTACAAATAAGCACCACCAAACTAATTATTGTAAGTAAATTCATAGCTTTTTGTACGAAAAATGAGGTGAGTGCTTAAATGTCAAATGTTTATCAACAGTGATGCATACAATGGTTATAGAATCCTCCAGTGCTAAAACAGGCGCAGCACAAAGGGGTGGCAGTAGAAATCCACCCAAAAAACATATGACTTCTGATTTCAAAGATTTAATTTTCAATCAATCCAATATAGAAGCTAGACATCATCTCCATACATATAAATACTTTCTCCAAACATTGCACTAATACAGAAAGCGGGGCCAGAAAATCATTAAAGTGGGGACTAATATAGACTCCTGTAGAAGCATATAAGTTTTGTGAACAGAGAAAACATCTCCTAAAAAATATGAAAAGATCTGCCTGATAAATATAACTTATTTATTTATAGGCTGTTGTCCTGGATAACCATTCAAAGCAGTTCACAACATCAAAATGTAAATAAAGCATACTTTAAAAACTTAAAATAAATACAAAAAAATATTCAAACAATAGGTAAAATAAACAACTGATACCAGCCCCTTACTGTTGCCCTCAATACACACACTGCGCATCTCAGAGAACCCCCATCAACATTGACAGCTGGCAAACAGATACGTTTTAAGCTTCCGCTAAAATAATAAGAGGGACCTCTATAACCACACTTCCTCAGGCAGTTGATTCCATTAACTTGGACTACAACTGAAAAAGGCCGATTCTGAAATACCACCTAAGGGCAATACTCCTCAGTTTTGTAGCAAATGCTTCTTCCTGTTGAGTCTTAGAGGTGATCTCCCTGCCATTTTCCCTGCATCCCCACCCTTACCCTCTATCTACCTCCATTGGGTGTCCAGTTTTGGTCTGTGTCAAAACTAACAACCTACTTGGAGAGCATCTCTCTTCTCCTACCCCATTTGCTCTTCAGTCTTGGATGGAAGCAAAGTTATGCCTAGGGACATAGCCTGAGAGCAGGAACCAGCAGTCTAACCTTAGAGAGGAAGAGTATCACCAGCAAGGAATCCAAGTCCCAAAAGTTAAAAGGAGACAGCAAGTCTGAGCAGGAAGCCAAAGAGAAACCAGCAGAGGTTCCTAAGCCCCACTGGTAACAATTACTTGGGGCGTGTAAAGGCATGGACTCCAAGCCATTATTGATAAGCGGAAACAGCACACACCACAGGCTGTTGCCCCTGTAGAAGAAAGGGCTGCTGAGATTCTAAGCTCCTGCCACTTCAGAAGAACTGGTGGTGAAAAGAGGCAGCAGAGAGAGGAGGCGATTGGAAGCTGCAGAGTGCTGATGAGGTGAGAGGGAAAGAATGGGGAAGAGAGGGAGGGAAGAGAAGGAAAGTAAATAAAAAGGGATTATACAAAGTGGAACGGAGGGGAGTGAGGGAAAAGAGGGAAAGCTGAAGTGAAGGGGGCAAGGGAAGAGGGGGAGGGAAAGGGAAAGATACAGACTGATTCAAACATACCCAGCACTCAAGCAGTCCCTCTGGCAAGGCCAAATAAAAATCCCCCTCCACATTCACTTATATTTAGTAACATAGGAACATGACGGCAGAAGAAGACCACATGGCCTATCCAGTCTGTCCTTCCATATCAACTACAATAGTCCCCTTTTTATCTTTAGAGATCCTCTGTGTTTGTCCCATGCTTTTTTGAATTCGGATACCGTCCTCGTGTCCAGTGCCTCCACTGGGAGACTATTCCACGCATCTACCACTCTTTCCATAAAGAAATATGTCCACAAAGTATTCCTGAGTCTATCCCCTTTCAGCCTCATCCTATGTCCCCTCGTAGCAGAGCTTGCTTTCAGTCGAAAGAGGCTCTCCTCTTGTGCATTCATGCCACGGAGGTATTTAAATGTTTCAGTCATATCACCTCTATCCCGTCTTTCCTCTAAAGTATACATATTAAGATCTTTAAGTCTGTCCTCATATCAGTGGCGTAGCGTGAGTTGTCAGCACCCGGGGCAAGGCAAGTAATTTGCGCCCCCTAACCCGTGGATTTTAGCCGCCGGGGAGCTTCTTTGCGCGGGGGAGCCGACCGTGATCCTACCCCAGGAGGGAGCGATCGTCAGCACTGACCTCGCTGAGCCGGAGTCCAGGGAAACGAACAGCACAGCAGCAAGAGCCCGACAAGCATGGTTAAACGCCCAACAGCAGGGAAGAGGAGGAGATCCGGAACCAGAAACTCGCGATGCCGCCCTGCAGCTCTGCCTTCTCGAGCGCACAGGGCAATCCGACCCCAACCCCAGCTTTACATTGAGATCGAGGGGCGATGACGCGATAAACAGTCCCCCTCCCACCCCGCCCCGGCAGCTTGTGTGAAATAGCTACCTAGAGGGGGTCAATCGCATCGCCTGCGCTTTGTTGCCGAGGGTTTGCCAAGAACAATGCGACTCCCAGGACTGCGGGCTCGAGGGCTATAGCGCAAACCTCTTTGCAGTGCCACCACCAGATGGCGTACGCGCCAACATGTATCATAGGGACCTGCCTTTCCCCCTCCTCGGCAACAGAGAGCTGCGAGTGCGAGCGCCCCCCCCCCCATGTTGCGCCCGGTGCGGCCGGCCCCCCCTGCACCCCCCACGCTACGCCTCTGCCTCATATGCTTCATACCTAACCATTTTAGTAGCCACCCTCTGCATCGACCCTAACCTGCCTATATCCTTCTGAAGGTGCAGTATCCAGAATTGCACACAATACTCCAAATGAGGTTACACTAAAGACTTATACAGAGGCACTACCACCTCCTTTTTTCTGCTGGCCATTTCTCTCCCTATACACCCAAGCATCCTTCTGGCTTTCACAGTCGCCTTTTCTAACTGTTTAGCTACTTTAAGATCATCAGACACAATTACGCCCAGGTCCCGCTCTCCTTTTGTGGACAGAAGTATCTCAGCCCTGACACTGTCCAGCTCCTTTGGATTTTTGCAGCCTAAATGCATGACCCTGCATTTTTTAGCATTAAATTTCAGTTGCCATATTCTAGACCATTCTTCAAGCCTAGCTAGATCCCTCCTCGTGTTGTTGACTCCTTCCTGTGTGTCTACTCTATTGCAGATTTTGGTATCATCTGCAAACAAGCAAACCTTACCAGACAGTCCTTCCACAATATCACTACCTGGGACACACCACTGGTAAACTCCTTCTCCTCAGAGTGAGCCCATTTACCTGTACCCTTTGTCGCTTCCCACTCAGCCAATTTCTAACCCAATCAGTAACTTTAGGGTCCATCCCTAGGGTGCTCAGTTCGTTTATAAGTCGCCTATGTGGAATGGTGTCAAAGGCTTTACTGAAATCTGAATACACCGCGGCACTTATTCCGCTTATCTGACATTGCACCCCCACTAGCCATAACCTCTTAATCTACTCACTTTGCACTCACAGCAGTCATAACTCCCATCTACCTATTCAGTCACTTTCCTGCCACTCATTACCCCCTCATCTGTTTATTCAGTCAGACCCTGTGCCGCTCAAACGCCTGTCCAATCACTTATTTGGCCCTTCTGGCACTTATAACACCCCATCCAGTCATTCACTCACTGGACCCTTGCTGTCGTTCGTAACTCAGCAGACACTTACTCACTGAGCCCCCAACCCCCTTGCCACTCATAACCGCCAAATGTACTCTCTCAGATCCCTGTCACTGATATCATCATGTACCCATTCCTTCACTCAGTTCTACTGCCACTCATAATGCCCATCTACTCTGTTATCCTGCACCTGCCACTCATAACCAATCCATTCGCTCAATCTCCTTACCACTCTTATCACCACCATGTATTCCATCACACCCCTACCCTAGCCAAGCACTGCACGAGCGAGACATGCAATGCTTACAGCATGCATCTTCCAACTTGTTTTGGGCTTTGGAAATAAATTCAAACTTAGTCATTTTAAAACACTCACAAGCAGAGAGAGAACACTGCAAACTAGGAAACCCCAAAAAGGTTAATGTAGTAGAGATCAATAGAAGTAAACCAGCACCGCAAGTGTGAGAGCCTGTAAATCAAACTAAAATATATGCAAGGATCCTAAAGACTGGAGATCATCTCTAACTTAAGGAATACAATCAAATAAATTATGCTAGAAGCATGTTGATTTCTCTTGCAGTTAAAGGATGACACAAAAGATAAAGTAGATAGATTAAACACCACACATCCACTATAGCTTTACTTTAGTCTTAAGTGCCTACCCTAACTTTTATCTACTGTTCATATAGCATCCAAATGTCATTCTCTGTACAGAAAAGTGGAGCAAATGGTTTGTGTCACAGAAATCAGCCTTTTAAAAATGATCATTAAAAGCTTCAAAAGAACAATCTGTGATGGTACACCTGCTTTATGGAACAGGTCTCTAAGGAAAACATTGGAATTTACTGTTGATGCCTCCTTTCCTACAAGGAGACTCTTTAAAGCAGCCTAAGTGCTCTATCATGTGATGCTGAAGTTAGGAAAGTACTAAAACACTTTGTAGGAAAGTATACAGCAGACAGATATGCCTAAATTATCAGTAGTGAATATAATGGCAGATTTATGCTTGAATTTTCAAGCGCACACAAAAATCCCTGGAAAATCTGCAAACTGACTTTAAAAGCTTGGTCAACAAGAATCTCTAATGTGTGCACAAAAGGTTAACCAGTTCACGAAATGGCACAAATTTGCTTGATTAAACAGCATAGCATTTATGCATACAATATTTCCAGCGTGCTCTGAGAAACAGCCATTTCCTAGGAGTGCAAAGTTGCACATGCAGAGGGATAAGCAGTAATGTCATCTTTTGACAGCCACAGAGACGGTGCTCCTAGAAACCTGTAGAAAAAACAAAAACAAAAAGCATTTTGGGACATGCATGGGATATTTTGAATAGCTGCCACTTTAGAGGGCCCCCTCAATCCTATGTTTTTAGCAATCCTGCTTTGTATGGTGATGAGGGTGTATACATGTAACCGCTTATCCTTTGAAAAAAACAATAACCAACTCTTCTTTTTTCAAGGGTAAGAATAATGTGCACAGATGCATGGGAACTTAAGGGTTGCTTTTCAACAGAAAAGGGGACAATAGAACTCCATCAATGGATGGGAACCTCTTATGGACAACAACTTGAAATGAGGGGGTATGAAGTTTGATTCTACCTCAGGTGTTTCCCACTCAACGAATATATTGTTGGCAATATCCTGATCAGGGACCACTCATGGGTGTCGCGAGCTCAAATGAATCTATCTGCTGGAACATTTTTTCATGCTAGGATCATCCCTTGAGAGACTGCTCAGTTGTACATCCTAACGGTTTCCTCACACAGAAGGAATGACCTTGTTCTTTCCTGAATATTTGGGTAGAACATGAATAAACAATTGTCTTTTTAGATTAGGGCAATTCTGTTGACCACCTGATCTCTGAAAGGGATGTTACCAGTACTATGCCAAATGGATCGATCCTTGGTACGGTTCTTTAAAAGTTTTGTAAGCAATATTGCAGAAGGGCTGTCATGAAAAGTTCACCTCTTTGCAAAATATAACAACACTATGGAAGGTGTGGATAATATGAGAAGAGATCTAGTAAATCTTGAAGAATGGCCTAGAATTTGGCAACTAAAATTTCATACTAAAAAAACTGCAAGGTCATGAATTTGGGCTGCAAAAACCCAAAGGAGCCGTGCATTGAGAGTGGGACATGAGGCTGCTTATATCTAATGACCTTAATGTGACTCATGTATCTGTGTGGGCAAGGCCAGCAGTTTGAGCCCCTTTTGCATCACCAATGCTGAGCCAGGACTACTGGGCACCAACTCTCCCACAGGGCAGGACACAAAAACACACCACCCTTCCGTAAGATTGCAATTTACATTCATGAAATGTTTCCCCAGAAGTCTGAGCAAGGGGGTGGCAGAAAAGGTTAAGATTATTGCAAGTAGGAGGGAGTGTTAGTGGGAACAAGACAGAAGTGAGGTGTTTAACAAATTTTGTTTGTTGAGGTGAGAAGGTGTCCCTCCTCGAGAGCCACCTCTTTCTCACTGCCTTCGACCTCCCACCCTCGCCTCCCTGACATCTCTTTCCTTTTCTCTTCTTCCCTCCTACATTCCCAGCTGTTTGATTGATAACCTCTGTCCTATCTGACTATGTAGTTCCTTTCCTTTTCTTTGGGTTGGCCATTTTACTTTACATTTTTATGTCTTTGTAAACCACGCTGATGTAACAAAGGGCGGTATAACAAATGTGGAATAAAGATAAATAGGGAATAAGAATAAAAGAAACAAACTGTTGGAAAACAAGCAATACAAGCAAATGCAGTTCCCTACAGTCAGTTTGAGCAAATATTACTATTAATCTACAACCAAATTTATACTTTATATCATGAAGGTCAAACTCAACCATCAATTTTTTTCAGTAACCACTTTAAGTGAGTCTTTTTAACACTTTGAAGGGAATGCAACTTGTGCTAACTCCCCTGCCATATCACAGTTTGTATATAGCCAGTCTCGTCAATTACTCCTGGGGGGATTCTTCGCTTCGCAAAATTCTGCATTTGCTCTGCAGAATTCTGCACAGGCATCAGATTGTAAGGCAACACAGCCACAAGGGCATTTCCATTTGCTCCCGCGGCTGTGCTAGAGTCACCGGTGCGTTTTGAAAGGTACACAGGAAGTTTAACTTTCAAATTGCACCAACATCGGATTCCAGCACCACCACACAGCAATGCTAGAGTTTGATGCTGGCATGATTTGAAAGGTACACTTCCTGTGTACCTTTCAAAACACGCCGGTGACTAGCACAACCGCTGAAGTAAATGGAAGTGCTCCTGCAGCTGTGTTCTTTTGATCGGGAGTTGAGAGGGGCTGGCTGCTGGTAAGTGAGGGTGGGTTGCTGGGGGCAGGAGATGGGTTGTTGGTGAGTGGGGGGATTGCAAAGGGCTGGAGATGGGCTGTTGGTGAGCGTGAGGAGGCTTCTGGGGGCTGGAGATGGGCTGCTGGTGTGTCGGGGGTGACGGGGCTAGAGAGAGAGAGAAAATGAGGAGACAAGGATGGGCTGGGGACAGAACTGTGATAGGAGAAAGAGAACTAAGGAGGAAAAAGGCAGGAGACGTTTCAGGTCTAGAAGAGAAGCTAAGCTTTATGATGGGGAATTCTGTGTAAAAATGTACTAATAAAGCATGCAGAATTTTTGCAGAATTTTAAAATACTGCACACAGAACTTTTAAAATTTTTGCGCAAAATTTTAAATTTTATTGTACAGAATTCCTTCAGGCGTATTTAGTGTCAACGGAGCTTAATTAAATTAGTGTTCTGGCCAGTGGTGTAATAGTGCAAGCTTAGGTCTCACTAGTGGTTACCTCATGTATAGTCCCTGTCTTTACAGCTAACCACAGCTTCAGTGTTTCTCTCTCGGCTTGCAAGTGGCTGCTCCTCTCAGTTAGCAGATCTTACAGTGCCTGTCAGGTACAGCTCCAGCTGTAGACTTACTGCAGAAACTGTCCCTGAGCTCTGTCTTCTCTCCGCTTTCCTTCACTGCTGGGTTTAACTTCCTTGACAGTTCTTCACTAGGATCCCTCCCAGGGGCGGCCCAAGGGGGGTGCGGAGATTAATTGTGGGACCTCATTTGCATAGGGAGCCTCATTTGCATAAATATTTGAATAATGTTAACATGCTCTAACATTTAGTAAACATGCTTTTTAATGAGTGTCTGGATAAAGAAAGACTAACAGATTTCTACGTTACTATATTCCAGTGCCAATAGCCAGGCCCATTGGGAAGTACTATAAACACTGACCATTTAGAACTTATAGCAAATCCACCATATCATAATAGCTCTGCCAGGACTCACAAAGCACCAAACCCTACCTATCAAAAAGCAACACTGCAAATATTAAACCAATACATCTCAGAGTATACCAATGCATCTCCTAGTGGGGAAAGAGACCAAGTGACATGGTCAAATAGAAACTACATGAAGAGAATACCTCAGCTTGGTTAAAATGCAGAACATAGACCGTCACCAAAGAACAAGGGATCACAATTTAGAAATAGAAAGACAATAATTAAATTGGGAACCCCAAAAGCCAAACTTGGGATGTACAACAAACACTGGAGAAATAAAACTATAAATTAATTTCCTCTTGTACTAAACAAAGCACAAAAGACGTTAACGATGCACATTTCCCAGAGCTGATATATTCCAGTTAATAAATTCAAAATAAAAAAGTATTTTTCTAACTTTTGTTGCTTGTGCATTTTCTTTTTCAGTTGCAATTGCTACAGTCACTTTCTTCTGGTTTCTTCGTGTCTTCTGTGAGCTATCCATTTGTCCTTTCTTCTCTTTTAGATTTTTTTCCAAATTTTTTCTCTATATCTGCTTTAACATACTGATCTTTCCCCTTTTGCTCTTTCCTCCATTTCTTTCCTTATTCCTTTATCATCCACTCAAATTTCACCCTTCCATTCTCAATCTCTACTTACTCTTCCTATACCTGGCCCATCGTAGACTTTTCTTCCCTCCCACACAAAATATCTTTTCCCCTCTCCATTCTCATTCCCCATCCCTTTCTAGTCCTCCCCCAAAATCAGCTCCCTTATAGTTCTAGACCCACCCAGCATCTGCCCCTTTCTAGTCCCAGTCTCCCAAGCTTCCACATCAGCCCATTTCCAGTCCTAGCCCCCCATATGCTGTTTTCCAGTTCCATTCCAGCCCCCCATCAGCCCATTTCTAGCCCTATTCTAGCCCATCACCCATTTGCAGTCCACATTCCCCCCATCAGCTCATTTTTTGTCCTATTCCAGCTCCTCATCAGCCCATTTCCAGTCCTAGCCCCATATGCTCTTTTCCAGTTCCATTCCAGTCCCTCATCCACCCATTTCCACTCCAAGCTCCCTCATCAGCCAATTTCCAATCCTAGCCCCCTCGTCAGCCCACTTTGTCCTATTCCAGCCCCCATCAGCCCATTTCCAGTTCTAATCCAGCTCTTCATCAGCCCATTTCCAGTCCAAGTTTCCCCTCCCCAACATCACAGCCCATTTCATCTGGTCCCCCCACATCACAGCCCATTTGCAGTCCTATTCCCCCCCAACATCACAGCCCAATTGCAGTCCATTCCCCCCATCACAGCCCAATTGCAGTCCATTTCCCCCCCACCATCACAGCCCACTTGCAGTCCTCCCCCCATCACAGCCCAGTTGCAGTCAGTTCCCCCCCACCATTACTGCCCATTTCCAGTCCATTCCCCCCCCCCCCCCACCATCACAGCCCATTTCCAGTCTGGTTCCCCCATCACAGCCCACTTGCAGTCCTCCCCCCCATCACAGCCCAATTGCATTCCATTCCCCCCCCCCCCCCACCATCACAGCCCACTTGCAGTCCTCTCCCATCACAGTCCAATTGCAGTCTGTTTCCCCCCCATCACAGCCCATTTCCAGTCGGTTCCCCCCCCCACCATCACAGCCCATCCAGTCCTAGCCGCCTCCCCCTCCTCCTCTGAAGACCCCTGCGCCATCTAAGGGGCTGCAGAGGTCTTTAAAAAGTCTTAAATAGGTTACACTGTAGCTTCATTGCATGTACTCTAGTCTTTCTATATTTTGATGGTGTAAACAATCAATCTACGTTTACCCATTCCACTCCATTCATTAATTTATAGACCTCTAGCATATTTCCCCTCAGCCTTTTTTGAAGTTGAAGAGCCCTAACCTTTTAAGCCTCTCCTCATAGGGGTATCCTTCCATCCCCTTTACCATTTTAGTGGCTCTTCTCTGTACATTGTCTTATTCCGCTATATCCTTTTTAAGGTATGGCGACCAGAATTGCACACAATATTCAATGTGCGATCGAACCATGGAACGATACAAAGGCATTAATTATAATACCCTTGGTTTTATTCTCCATTCCTTTCCTTTTGATACCTAGCATTCTATTTGCCCTCTTGGCTGCCGCTGCACACTTTGTGGAGGGTTTCAACATGTTATCTATGGTGACACCTAAATCTTTTTTCTGGGTGGTGGTTCCTAATGTGGAACCTTGCATCGTGCAACCATAGTTTGGGTTGCTCTTTCCTAGGTGCATAACTTTGTAACTTGTCCACATTAAATTTCATCTGCCATTTGGATGCCCAGTCTTCCAATTTATCAAGGTCCTCTTGCAATTTTTCACAATCCTCTTGTGTTTTAACAGTTTTCAATAATTTTGTCATTTGCAAATATGATCACCTCAAATTTATATTAGTGATACCATTTAGGATGCTGATGCAATATTAGAGACAAGATATTATTAAAGTCAAAATGAGGATGTGTAGAGCAGAGAAATTAAAAAAATATTGTTTAATGAAGAATGAAAAAGAAGGATTTAATCAAGACCGTACCAAGGGCTGTGCGAGTGCTGTGGCCGCACAGGGCACAAACACAGAAATGGGTGCCAATATCATCACTGGGTTTCCAGGAAGCTCAAAAAGAGTGAGTTACTGAATGTGGCTGGGTGGAGGGGGCAGCAGATTCGTTAGTTGCACAGGGCGCATTTCTAGTTAGGTATAGTCCTGGTTTTAATTACCACCTGACAGTAGAAAGTTAATTGTAAATATATTAAACAACCAAGGATTTTAAGAGTGTCGACCATAGTTATCTGATGATTTTCAATTGAAGATAAAGATAGCTAAAATGGAGTCACCTCAGGAAAAGGTTTGGGAAACACTGTAATAGAGACATTTAAATCCCTCTGTGGTGTAAATGCACAGGAGGCAGGCCTCTTATTTGATAGGAAGCTCTGAAACAAGAGGTCAAGGGATAGGGATCATAGCACCCACCAGGGTCTGCCTCCCTAGGTGATCGCCTAGTGGACGAGCCGGCCCTGGGTAGATGCTTGGAACAGACCTTCAGCGAAGGTGGTGGAGACGAGGACTGTATCTGAGTTCAAGAGAGCATAGGCAAGCACAAAGGATCCCCAAGGGAGAGGAAGGGATTGCAGTAGTTGGTATTGATGGGCAGACTGGATAGGCTGTATGGTCTTTAGCTGAAATAATTTTCTAGGTCTCATCCCCAGAGTGGGCTCTGGCTCCTCCCTCCTTCTGCCACCAGGAGTAGGGCCTCCAGCAGCAGTCAGGCCTCATTTCTGGTGTGAGGTTGTGATAAGGAAGCTTATCAAAGCTCATGGAGTAAGGACAAAAGAGGGGAATTTACTCTGATCAAGGGACCTGTGCTGACAGGTCAGAGAAATAAGACAGCTTGTTTCCCTAAAAGACTACATGTTCCAGGATGCACCAGTTTGCAGAAAGCCCCTAGAGGAGCTAAAGTGGAAAAGCATGAGTCTAATCAGAGAAACCATTATGTCATCCCTAATCAATCACCTTCTAGGAGAGAGCTTAATCCACAACGCCTGAAGTATGCAAGGGAGGAGTTGCAATCTAAACCCTTTAAAACTAGAAGGGAATCTTCAGGAGGAAGGAACCAGGACAGGAAGAAGAACGAGAACCAGGATGGGAGCAGGAGGAACAGGAACAACCGGAACCTGAAGGAACAAGGACAAGGAAGCAGACGGTCCAAGAGAGGAGCTCAGAGAAGTACGTATGTCTGGAGAGATTCCTGGGGGAAACAACCTTCAGAGGACTGGAGAAAGCCAGAGGTCTGGAGATCCACAGCCAGGGACCCTCAAGCATCACCTAGAAGGAATACTGCTGCAGCTAAGGAGAAAAGGAGCCCAAATACCTCTTGGAGGACGTATGGAGAAAAGGCCCTGAGGTCCAGAGATATCAACTGGAGGACAGGACACAGAAGCTCTATTGCATACTGGCCAGAATACCAAAGGAATCAGCCTGATGCCAGCCTAGATTCAGGTATGAACTGTGAACGTTTCTCTAGCTCTGAGCATTGCAAACAGCAGGGAAACAGTTTCTCTCCGTATAGAGGTCAATTAATAAAGCCCTCTGAGTCAGTCAGTGAAATTGAACCCATGCAATTCCAGGAGCAAGGTTTAATGTCTGATGAAGAGAATGTATGGACTGTTCCTTGTGTAGGTTAGTTTAGAAAAATCCTCCAAATAAGAGCAAACATCAAAAGGAAACATTCTAATTATTGGCTCCCCAGAAAGTTCTCTTAGAGAGAGAAAGCTTTTGGGGAGGTTTGCCCGTGTGCTGAGAACAAGCTGTTAATTGCATTTGGATTGTCACCTGTTGCTAGAGCAGAGCAGAGCACAAGCCAAGCACACGTGGAATGCAAAAGTTCTTTTCTGTGTGGATAAAGAGAGCTGGGTTTTTTTGTATAAAGAAGTTTTTTTCCTTTTTGGTTTGTTTCCACCTCAGCACTGCTACAAAGTTTGATAGCAGTGGCTGTAAGAAAGCCTTTCTCTTCCATAAAGGACTTTGATACTTATTTACATAAGCTTTTCAGTTGCCTTGTTTATGTTCAATAAACCCTGGAGAAGTTATCTGGATGGTGTTACCAAGTATATCTGTGTGTGGAATATTCACCCCATAAGTAAATTCTAATTTTGCCTTACACTCGACCAACTATAAGTTTCTTCATTTATTTAAAAGGCAAGCTTTGTGTGAATGGACTTCAATAACCACAATTCTTTGCAAGACAGTTAATTTACATACTTGCCAAGGAGTTGGTACCTTCATAGCAAGCACCCCCTTTTACAAGGTGCAGCATCTCCCTTCTTCGACTGCTGGGAGTCAGGTCCTTGGTGGCAGTTACTGATCTTCAGGTAGCAGGGTCTGACTTCCCCGATACCCTGTTCATTTTCAGCGCCTCCTTCTGCCTGCCCTTAGCATTGGTTTTTCTGTGCAAGTACAGACAGACACTTGGAGGCTCCACCATAGGTGCTATCACATTAGCAAAATGTGCCTAAAAAAAAATGAAATTAGTTCTTACCTGCTAATTATCTTTCCTTGAGTATTCTCCGGGCCAGTCCAGGGAAGGTTAGGTTGTCAATCCCCTTCAGCAGCTGAGGACATGAAGACATCAAGTTTTCTTGAGCCGTGAAGCCACTCCCCCTGAGGTCAAACTGCCAGTCTTCTTTCTGACAAAGCAGCCAACTAATATCGAACTGAAATAAAACATAACATCAACCCATACAAACTGATCATGTTCTATAGTCCTACCGAAACAGAGGAATCTAAGAACCCCTGCTTCTTAAAATTTAGAATTTAACCTTTTTCTTACTCTTTTTTTTTTATTTTTTTTAAATAATATAAACAATTAGCTATCTATCTAAAGATAAAAACATAGAAGCCCCGATACTTCCTCTTCACTTGAATACACAAAAGGGTGGGACCCTGGACTGGCCCGGAGAATACTCAAGGAAAGATAATTAGCAGGTAAGAACTAATTTCATTTTCCTTTTCGCTTCTCCGGGCCAGTCCAGGGAAGGTTAGAGCAATACCAGAGCAGTACCTAAACTCGGGAGGGACCAGCCAGCCCTGCAATAAGAGCTGAAGCGCCCACTTTTGCATCTTCCCTGGCCTGAACATCCAGGCGGTAATGCTTCGTAAACGTATGCAATGAAGACCACGTCGCTGCTCTACAAATATCTACCGGAGGCACAAAAGCAAATTCCGCCCAGGAGGTCGCTTGAGCCCTAGTAGAATGAGCTTTCAACCCAACTGGTGGAGATCGTCCCCCAGCTTGGTAAGCCGCTGTAATAGCACAGCGCACCCAACGAGCAATCGTTGACTTTGAAGCTGGATGCCCCTTATTGCGCCCAGCATATTGAACAAACAGCCTATCCGTCTTCCGAAAAGGCTCCGAAATTTTAAGGTAATTCTTTAAAACCCGATCAAGATCCAGTTTTCGGAGAGCTCGATCAATCGGAGAACTTGATAAGTCCGAAAAAGTAGGCAGCACCACCGACTGATTAACATGAAAAACAGAAAGTACTTTTGGTAAAAAACAAGGAACCGTACGAAGTACCACTCGTTCAGGCAGAAGCTGTAAATAAGGCTCCTGACAAGACAAAGCCTGTAAATCGGAAATTCTCCGCGCTGAACACAAAGCTATCAAAAACGCCATCTTCCATGAACATTCTCGTGGAGATCGCGAGGAAACGGAAGCCAATGGCGAACTCGATAAAGCCTCTAGAACAATATTTAAATTCCACGGAGCCACAATCTTACGTAACGGAGGCCGGAGAATTCTTGCCGCCTTAAAAAATCTTTGTACATCTGGATGAAATGATAATCTACATTTTTGGACCAATCCCCTGAAACATGTCAATGCGGCCACCTGAACCTTAAGAGTATTAACCGCCAAACCTTTATCCAGACCTTCCTGAAGAAACAAGAGCAATTGTGGCAAGGAAGCCAAACGCGGAAGAACATTGTGCCGTCCACACCAATCTTCGAATAATCGCCATACCCGGACATATGCAAGAGATGTTCCCGGTCTTCTAGATTTAAGCAAAGTAGCCACTACAGAACTTGCATAACCTTTGCGCGCTAAGCGAGCCCTCTCAAGAGCCAAGCCGTAAGCAAGAAGCGATTCACCTGTGGCATGAGTACGGGTCCTTGAAATAATAGATTGATCCGGACCGGCAGACGCCAAGGAGGTGCTATTAGAAGCCGCATTAGATCCGCATAACAAGGACGGCGAGGCCAATCTGGCGCAATCAGAATCACGGAACCTCGGTGTCCCGCTATGCGTTGAAGTACACGATTTACCATTGGCCATGGAGGAAAAACATACAAAAGTACGTTCTCTGGCCAAGCCTGAACTAGAGCATCGAGCCCCTCTGATATGCGTTCCCTGCGTCTGCTGAAAAACCGGCTTGCTTTGGCATTGCTGAAAGTTGCCATTAGATCCATAACCGGTTGACCCCATTTCAAGGTCAATTCGTGATAACCGCCACATTTAACTCCCATTCTCCTGGGTCTAAAATGTTGCGACTGAGATAATCGGCCTGAACATTCTCTCTGCCAGCCACATGGGCAGCCGACAACACCAGAAGATGGCCCTCCGCCCAAGCCATTAACTCCTGACATTCGCTTAGGAGAGAGGAACTCTTGGTCCCTCCCTGCCGATTGATATATGCCACTGTAACAACATTGTCTGAGAACAAACGGACTGCCTTCCCCGTGAGAAGGCGTTCGAAGTGTAGAAGAGCCAATCGAGCCGCGCGCAACTCCAGCATGTTGATCGACCATAAAGCCTCTTCTTGAGACCAAAAACCTTGAACCATTTGAGACTGACAATGCGCTCCCCAGCCCGCTAAACTGGCATCCGTGGTGACCAAAACCCATGCGGGCTCCCGCAAAGGTACGCCTGCAGAGAGATGCACAGGGTTCAACCACCACTCCAGACTTTTCCTTACTAGCTCTGGACAAAACAGGCATTGAGACAGCGGGTGAAGCTGCGGAGACCAACGGGAAAGCAAAGCCTGTTGTAACGGTCTCATGTGAGCCCTGGCCCACGGAACCAGATCCAAAGCTGCCGCCATGGATCCCAAAAGTTGTAAGTACATCCAGGCCGATGGAGCCTGAACTTTTAAAAACGCCTTCACCTGCTGCAAAATCTTGTTTATTCTGATCTCCGTCAAGAAAACTGCTCCTCGAGTGGTGTCGAATAAGGCTCCTAGATAAGTCAGTTGCTGAACTGGCTGCAAGTGACTCTTGGCCTGATTTATGACCCAACCTAGTTGCTCTAAAAGCTGAACAACTCGAGCCGTTGCCGCTACCGAAGCCAAATGAGAATCGGCCCTGATCAGCCAGTCGTCGAGATATGAATGAACCCTGATGCCTTCTTTTCCCAGAGCAGCCGCTACCACTACCATGAGCTTTGTGAAAATCCGCGGAGCTGTGGCAAGGCCAAACGGCAGTGCTCGAAACTGGAAATGACCCATTGGAAGGGCAAAACGCAAAAACTTTTGATGAGAAAGCCTTATTGGAATGTGAAGATATGCCTCCGTCAGATCTATTGACGAGAGGAATTCTCCTGGACGTACTGCTCGAACTACTGTACGCAGCGTCTCCATGCGAAAATGAGGCACCCGCAAAGCACGGTTGACGCCCCTGAGATCGAGTACTGGACGAAAAGAATCGTCTTTTTTGGGAACCACGAAATAGATCGAGTATCGACCTTGTCCGTACTGGTCTCGTGGCACAGGAACTATCGCCTGTAGCTGTAAGAGATGAAATATCGTCTCCGCTACCGCTTTTTCTTTTGACCCCGGGGCACAGGGAGACAGGACAAATGCGGGTGACAAGGGGTAAGCGAAATCTAGTGCATACCCTTTTTGAACTATCTCCAACACCCACTTGTCCGTCGTGATCGCGGTCCAGGCTTTTAGAAATTTCTGTAGACGTCCATCTACAGGAACTAACGCCTGGACCAACAGACCTTCATTGCGGCTTCTTAGTTGCAGTTTGAGAAGTTGGGAAGTAAGATCTACCGTAACCTCTTGCCCCACGAAAGGACTGACCGTGAAATCCCGAACGACCTCTGGCATAAGGGACGAATCGCGCCCCCCGAAATCTCCTAATGTCTCGTCCGGCACCTCGTAGACCTCCTGCGCCTCGTCCGGGCCTCTGCCTATCCTCAGGCAAACGCCCTCCTTTAGAATCACCAAGATCCTTCACAATTTTCTCAAGCGCTTCTCCAAAAAGCAATTTCCCTTTATAAGGCAACTTGCTAAGACGCGACTTAGAAGACACATCTGCTGCCCAGTTACGCAACCACAAAAAACGCCTAGCCGCAATCAGCGATGCCATAGTTTTGGCGGCAATCCGCAGCAGATCATAAAAGGCATCCGCCATATAAGCAGCAGCCGATTCCAATTTTGCGGTTTCTGCTCCCCGCAACAAATCTGGATCCCCAGATACATCTCCTTGAAGCCACCGAATGGATGCTCTAGATACATATGCCCCACAAACTGCTGCTTGCAGAGCCAAAGCACTAGAATCAAATGCTTGCTTAAGAAGAACTTCTAACTTTCTATCCTGCAAATCCTTAAGAGCAGCTGCTCCCTCAATTGGGATAGTAGTTTTCTGTGTTACTGCCGCAACTATCGCATCCACCTTAGGCATTCGTAATAAATCCTTCTCTTCCTGCGGCATAGGACTGGAAAGGACTGGAAAGGGGGGCTGTTACTTCTGGAGAGAAATCTGAAATTGTGAGTATATACTTCTGGGAATTTTTCTGAAAGGAATTTTTTTTCTTTTAAAGCTAATTAATCTGTGAACCCACTATTTTTTTTGTTAAATCAGTCAGGGCCTAGTAGCAACAGTTTAAGATTCAATTTAAAAACACAGAAGAGAACTTTCTGGTTACCTTTCATACCCAGTAGACAGCTGTAGTTTAAATTTCATAGTCACTCAAGGCCTAGCATCAGCAAAGTACTTTTAGTTTCAAATTAAAACACAGAAGAGAGCTTTCTGGTTAAATTTAGAATCCAGCAGAGAGCTTGTAGTTTAAATTTCATAATAGGTTAGAGCCTAGTAGCAGCAAAGAGCTATAATTTAAATCAAATCAGAATATAGCTTAGCACAAGAGGCAAAACAAGGTCAATTCTCCTTGAGCAGCATATAAAGTCTTCTAGAGACCTTTACAAAGAGGCCTTCTACCTAGTGGGCAAGCAACCTGTGAAGCTTTTTCAATAGGTGTTAACACCAGCTGGCAGTTCAAAAGGCCATTTTGAAAGACTCCTTCTATCCAAGCAAGGACTGTTAATTACCCAGGAAGTAGGTCACTGCTACCATCATCAGCACAAGCATAAATAGCTCAACCAGAGCTCTGTGACCCTGTCTTGAAGGACTGTAAAGGGGGGCTGTTACTTCTGGAGAGAAATCTGAAATTGTGAGTATATACTTCTGGGAATTTTTCTGAAAGGAATTTTTTTTCTTTTAAAGCTAATTAATCTGTGAACCCACTATTTTTTTTGTTAAATCAGTCAGGGCCTAGTAGCAACAGTTTAAGATTCAATTTAAAAACACAGAAGAGAACTTTCTGGTTACCTTTCATACCCAGTAGACAGCTGTAGTTTAAATTTCATAGTCACTCAGGGCCTAGCATCAGCAAAGTACTTTTAGTTTCAAATTAAAACACAGAAGAGAGCTTTCTGGTTAAATTTAGAATCCAGCAGAGAGCTTGTAGTTTAAATTTCATAATAGGTTAGAGCCTAGTAGCAGCAAAGAGCTATAATTTAAATCAAATCAGAATATAGTTTTCCTCAGCAGCACAGGACAAGGTACTGTGTAGCAGCCCTTTTTTAATAAGTGTTATATCCCTCCCTCCCTCCCCACACCCACCCTCCCCTGGGAAAATCACAGCTTTATAGGTACTTGCACAACTTAAAAGACAGGAGGTGCTCTCAGGTGAAGCTCATTACCCAAATCAGTCATACACCAAGGACCTGAGATTAATTAAGCTTCAGGTGAACAAGGTATATTAAACTTCTTAGGTACAGTTTTAGTGGTATAAATATCCATTGCACCCTTTAGTACATATAGAACTTAAAGATCTAAACACAAACTTAAAACTAAGATGCAGACAGCAGTCCAGCAGCGGGATGTGGGCTTTCCAGTCTTTTGCATTGAGTGTCACATGTATGATTTTCTCCCAGCTGGTGAGAGGTCTTACGTGTGCACTAGGTGCAAGGAGCTCTCTGCTCTCAGGGAACGAGTCCGTTCTCTAGAGGCTAGAGTAGCAGACTTGGAAAACATAAGACAGACAGAGAGGTACATAGACGAGACCTACAGGGATATAGTCCTGAAGTCCCACCTCCAGTCTGGCAGCATCCCTGTTGCCATGGAGGAGAGAGGTCACGTGACAGGAGAGCATCACCCTGGTGTGGCAGGAAGTGATCCTGTAACTAGGACCTGTCCTCCAGGTGATGTAAACCCCTCTCGCACCGAGGAGGTTTCTCCAGGGCCAAGTGCCCATGCGGGAAGGGTTAGGACAGCAGTTATAGTTGGTGATTCGATCATTAGGCATGTAGATAGCTGGGTGGCTGGTGGACGTGAGGATCGCCTGGTAACATGCCTGCCTGGTGCGAAGGTAGCGGACCTCACACGCCACCTAGATAAGGTCTTAGATAGTGCTGGGGAGGAGTCTGCTGTCTTGGTACATGTTGGTACCAATGACATAGGAAAATGTGGTAGGGAGGTTCTGGAAGCTAAATTTAGGCTTTTAGGTAGGAAGTTGAAATCCAGAACTTCCAGGGTAGCGTTCTCCGAAATGCTTCCCGTTCCACGCGCAGGACCCAATAGGCAGGCAGAGCTCCGGAGTCTCAATGCGTGGATGAGACAATGGGGTTCGGATTTGTTAGGAACTGGGGAACATTCTGGGGAAAGGAGGGGCTCTTCCGAAGGGATGGGCTTCACCTTAACCGGGATGGAACCAGGCTGCTGGCATTAACCTTTAAAAAGGAGATAGAGCAGCTTTTAAACTAGATAATAGGGGAAAGCCGACAGTCGCCCAATAGCGCATGGTTCGGAAGAATGTATCCTTGAAGGATACTACAAAAAGCAGAGAGGTTCCAAAAAAGAGTAAAGTAGCCCAAATGCCCTCGAGTATGGAGCAGACAGAACTTAAAGATCCCAAATTACCCATGTCTACCAATAGCCAAATTAATATGAATAAAATACAGTCTCTAAAATGCTTGTATGCAAATGCTAGAAGTCTACAAAACAAGATGGGAGAGTTAGAATATATAGCACTAAACGAGAGGTTAGATATGATTGGAATATCAGAGACATGGTGGAAGGAGGACAACCAGTGGGACACTGTGATACCTGGGTACAAACTATATCGAAATGATAGAGCTGATCAAATTGGTGGAGGGGTTGCGCTCTATGTTAGAGAGGGCATTGAGTCAGAAAGGATTAAAGTTTTGCAAGAAACAAAATTTGCTGTAGAATCTCTATGGATTGAAATTCCATGTAAAAAGGGGAAGGCGATGGCAGTGGGGGTGTACTATCGTCCGCCTGGCCAGAATGAACAAATGGATGATGAAATGCTCAAAGAAATCAAGGAAGCTAGCAAATGTTACAGTGCAGTAATAATAATGGGTGATTTCAATTACCCCGGCATCGACTGGGTCAGTGTCACAACAGGACATGCTAGGGAGATAAAGTTCCTAGATGAAATAAATGACTGCTTCTTGGAGCAGCTGGTTCATGAACCGACCAGAGGGGAAGCAATATTAGACCTAGTCCTTAGTGGAACACCAGATGTAGTGCAAGAGATAAGGGTGTTGGGGCCACTTGGCAATAGTGATCATAGCATGATCGCCTTTGATTTAATTAGTGGAGGAGGGATAGTAAGGAAATCCACAGTACTACCCTTTAACTTTCGAAAGGGAGACTATGATAGAATGAGGAAAACAGTTAAGAAAAAACTAAAAGGAGCAGTTGCAAAGGTTAAAGACGTACATCAAGCTTGGGTGTTGTTGAAAAATACTATCTTGGAAGCCCAGACCAGCTGTATTCCACGCTTTAAGAAAAGTGGAAGGAAGTCCAAAAAATTGCCAGCATGGTTTAAAGCTGAGGTCAGAGAGGCTGTTGTTGCCAAAAAAGCATCTTTCAAGAAATGGAAAAAAGAGCCAAATGATGAAACCTGGAAACAGCACAAGCACTGGCAAGTCAAATGCAAGGCATTGATAAGGCAGGCAAAGAGAGAATTTGAGAAGAAGCTTGCTGCGGAAGCAAAAACGCGAAATAAAGACCTTTTCAAGTATATTCGTAGCAAAAAACCCGTGAGAGAGTCAGTTGGTCCATTAGATGATAAAGGGGTTAAAGGAGCACTAAGAGGCGACAAGGCGATAGCGGAGAGACTGAATGAATTCTTTGCTTCGGTCTTTACTGAGGAAGATGTAGGGATGTTACCCACGACTGAAGTGGTATTTAAAGGTGTGGAAGAATTGAAGGAAATATCGATACATCGGGAAGATGTCTTACAACTATTAGATAAACTGAAGAGTAGCAAATCACCTGGGCCGGATGGTATACATCCAAGGGTGTTGAAAGAACTGAAATTTGAGATTGCAGACCTGCTATCAGTAATCTGTGAACTATCATTAAAATCATCTCTAATACCTGAGGATTGGAGGATCGCCAATGTAACACCAATTTTTAAAAAGGGTTCGAGGGGTGATCCGGGAAACTACAGACCGGTGAGCCTGACATCAGTACCGGGAAAAATGGTAGAAACCATCATAAAGAATAAAATTACTCAGCATATAGATAGTCATGACCTAATGGGAGACAGCCAACATGGCTTTAGACAAGGAAGAACTTGTCTTACTAATCTGTTATGTTTTTTTGAAGGAGTGAATAAGCAGGTGGACAAAGGTGAGTCGGTTGATATTGTGTATCTGGACTTTCAGAAAGCCTTTGACAAGGTCCCTCATGAGAGACTTTTGGCAAAACTAAAGAGTCATGGGATAGGAGGCAGTGTACTACTGTGGATCAGGAACTGGTTAAAAGATAGAAAGCAGAGGGTAGGGCTAAATGGCCAATTTTCCCAATGGAGAAAGGTGAATAGTGGTGTACCCCAGGGATCTGTGCTGGGTCCGCTGCTTTTTGACATATTCATAAATGACCTGGAAAGTGGAATAACGAGTGAGGTTATCAAATTTGCTGATGACACAAAACTATTTAAAGTTGTTAAAACCCAGGAGGATTGTGGAAAATTGCAAGAGGATCTTGATAAATTGGAAGACTGGGCATCAAAATGGCAGATGAAATTTAATGTGGAGAAGTGCAAGGTTATGCACCTAGGGAAGAACAACCCAAACTATGGTTACACGATGCAAGGTTCCACATTAGGAACCACCACCCAAGAAAAAGATTTAGGCGTCCTTGTGGATACCATGTTAAAACCCTCGGCCCAGTGTGCAGCGGCGGCCAAGAGAGCAAATAGAATGCTAGGTATGATAAGGAAAGGAATGGAAAATAAAACAAAAGATATTATAATGCCTCTATATCGTTCCATGGTGAGACCGCACCTTGAATATTGTGTGCAATTCTGGTCGCCATATCTTAAAAAGGATATAGCAATTTTAGAAAAGGTTCAGAGAAGAGCCACCAAAATGGTAAAGGGGATGGAAGGCTACTCCTATGAAGAAAGGCTAAAAAGGTTGGGGCTCTTTAACCTGGAAAAGAGACGGCTGAGGGGAGATATGATAGAAGTCTATAAATTAATGAACGGAGTGGAACGGGTAAACGTAGATCGATTGTTTACCTTATCAGAATATAGAAAGACTAGGGGACATGCAATGAAGCTACAGGGTAAACTATTTAAGACTAATAAAAGAAAATATTTTTTCACTCAACGTGTAATCAAACTCTGGAATTTGTTACCGGAGGATGTAGTAAAGGCTGTTAGTGTAGCTGGGTTTAAAAAAGGTTTGGACAAGTTCCTGGAGGAAAGGTCCATAAAGCATTATTAAGAAGGGACCCAGGATATCAATGCTTGAACCAATACAAGCATTGTGGAACCTGTGTCCCTTGGGGAAACTGCTAGGTACGTATGACCTAGATTGGCCACTGTTGGAAACAGAATACTGGGCTTGATGGACCTTGGTCTGACCCAGTATGGCATATCTTATGTTCTTATGTTCTTATGATAAAGGCAAGATAAGGCATGGCTTCCACGAAGCGTAGCCTCCGGGCATTCCCATTCAGATTCAATCATTTGCCTTATCACCCGGTGCATTGGGAAGGAGCGTTGTTCCGCCTTAAACCCTTGTAATAATGGATCCTCTAAAGGTTCCTGAGATGCAGCGGGAAGCAACAGATGTAAGGCAGACAATGAATGAGAAATAAGAGCCGAAAGCTCCTCCTTGCGGAAAACCCGAAACATATTAGGGTCCTCTCCAGGAGCAATCTCACCCTCTTCCAGCTCTTCAGATGCCATGTCTAAGCCTGTAAGAGAGAGACATTCTGTTTCCCCCTGACCTAAATTCACAGGGAGCTGAGGAGCAAAAGGGTCCAAAGGATCCCTAATGATCTCTTTAGTTAGAGAAGTACCTTCTCCAGGATCCTCTGGAACAGAAAGCTCCATAGGCACTGATGAAGAGCTTTTAAACATTTCACCAGAAACAGAATTAGAAGATCTTACCAAAAAAGCCTTGTGCATAGCCAAAATAAATTCTGGTGAAAAGAAAGATAAAACACTTTCTTTTGCCTCTGCCAGAGGTTGCTCAGTCTTCTCCTGCCTCAAAACGTTTTTAGAAGTCTTGCTCTTCTTTTTAGCAGGCCGTTGCTTATCTGACGGCAAAACAGCCGGTGAATTCAAAATGGCCGCTTTACCGGCTTTTTCAGCGTTTAAAAACTGCTTTTCAGCCTCTATGGTAATCTTCTCTGCCATCGGAAATACTTATGCCGCCAATTAAAATTTAAATGCTTAAATTTGCCACACTACCCCAAAGAGCAGGCAATCAGCACTTATTTCAATAGCGCCGTTGAAAATGCCCTCACACTGCAGTGTAGATAGTTTATGTATATAGTTAACCCAGTTATCCAAGTTTGTACTCCTGTTCAATGTAAAACCTGACAGTTTGTCGTTATGGTCGTTTTGTTATGATGTAAACCGCACTGATTCTAAATAGCGCGGTATATAAGAAACTGTAATAAATAATAAAATAAATAAATAAACTAACGCTGCAGTTTTTGTTCTGTTGCTTGCCGCGTTCCGTTGCTTGCCGCGGCACAGTTGAGAGCAGACAAACAGCCGCTTGCATCAATAGCGCTGTTGAAGAACAACAAACGCTTACCAGACACACTCAAAATCTGCCCAATTGCTGCAGTTTTTGTTCCGCTGCTAGCGGAACACTGAAAAGGATGGCAATTACAATCACAGAGGAAGTACTGGGGCTCCCAGATCCACTGCGCTTTGAGAGACTGACGGATTACACTAGGCAGGCTCTGCCTAGTCCGTGATTAATAAACAATGTATGTCTCCCTGCTAATAAAAGCACTCCAGAATAATATATAATTAAGGACTATAAACAAAATCAGCTCTGCTAGAGCCAATTTCACAGTAAGCAACCAAATAAAAAATATTTGAAGGAGAGAGCTAATATCGATCCTCTTCAGCTGCTGAGGAATGAAAGATTGGCAGTTTGACCTCAGGGGGAGTGGCTTCACGGCTCAAGAAAACTTGATGTCTTCATGTCCTCAGCTGCTGAAGGGGATTGACAACCTAACCTTCCCTGGACTGGCCCGGAGAAGCGAAAAGGAAACAACTTTATGACAGTGTTTCTGTAGAGAACTATATAAAACACATCTGGCTAGTGACTGAAAAGCATTTACAGTATGTGACCAGAAGCAGCACCAATAACATAAATGTGTTTGTGTAAAAATAAATTCTGCAATGAATCTACACATGGAATGGCCAAATTTACCTGTTGGGAAAAGGGGCATAATTTGGGGTGGACAAGAACAGGCAAAAAAGTTGATCTGAACAACAAAAACACACCACCTACAGGAACCAGCAGAAAGGAGCAGGGCTCATGACACACCATGAAGTGACAAAGGCTTTATTGAGCATCCAGAGGTCAACACCCTACACGTGTTTTGGCAGTTGCCTTTATCACAGGCTTGAAACCTACAAGGATGGATACAGAACTAGGCACTCTTGCCAAAGAATACGTCTAAAAGCACTTGTGGATGTCTAAGTCACAGTGTTCTTTGAGCAAGTGGAACACTGTGACTTAGACATCCACAAGTGCATTTATATGTACTCTTTAGCAAGAGTGCCTAGTTCTGTATCCATTTTTGTAAGTCTCAAGCCCCTGAAGAAGGCAACTGCTGAAACACATGTAGAGTGTTGACCTCTCAATACTCAATAAAGCCTTTGTCACTTCCATGGTGTCGTGAGCCCTGCTCCTTTCTGTTTCCGGCAAAAAACTTGTACATTCAACTGCAAAAGGTAGCCACTGAACCTTTCATTTATACGTACGTCTATAACCCCCAAGGTCTTACTTAACTTGCTACATGCAGCCCCACTGATGGGACAGGACCCATACACTTGCCGATCACTGGATCCCACCTATCTGAACTATACACTAGGTCCTGGTATCTGAGTTCTTGAGACTTTTGTCAGATGAAGCTGGAAGGGTATATACTGGGCAGGCCCGTACCTAGCCCTGTGCGAGTGGTGCGGCCGCACAGGGTGCAAAGGTTTAAGGGGTGCATTTTAGCTGTCTTCCATTGTCTGCCGCCGCCACTTTTTCTTCTCTCAGCAGCGGCAGGCAATGGCAGGACAGCTAAAATGTGCCCCTTAAACCTTCTCACTGGCATGCTAAGCAGATCTTTCGGAAAGATCTGCTTAACATGCCGGCAACTTGCACATCGGGTGCGCCTCTTCTCTCCTGCCACGTGAGGGGGGGGGTGTGCGCGCACCCAATGTGCAAATCGCACAGGGCGCGATCTTCCCTCGGTACGGCCCTGATACTGGGGACAACTATCCGACTTTCTTCCTCTGATGCACCCTCAGGCAAAAGCACTGATATTCAGAGCTGCCAAGTTAGTGAGATCCAGGAGGGAGATTTTAGGCTAGCCCTGGATTTATAACATCCCTATCAGGGTAGAATCAGGAATTACAAATACTACCCTGCTTTGGTCAAATCAGTTCCAGCCAAAAAGTCCTGGAACTGAGTAACTTAGCAGCTCTGAACTTTCCTCAGTATTACTATCAATCACCTCTCTACAGCCACAAATTACCAACAATGAAAGGCTTTATTTTACTGCAGTCTGAACAGGCCATTAACCAAGCAAATTAAATTTACTCACACCAGAAGCGTAATTACAGAAAGCAAGAGGTCAAGTTAATATACATTAGGAAATCTTTGCTGGTTGTACATGAAAAATATGCCCTTACATGTACCCAGATCATAAATCTTAGGCCTTACAATAATAAAACCAACACCCCTTGGAGGAAAACTTTCTGCTACAGCAGAACTCTTTGGAGGGGAAAAAACAGCATTAGTCTCTGGTTAGTCTGATGGTGTGCTCACAGGTGATAAATGAATCCCATATCTGAATGAGGTCAATTTGAATGCAGCTCTCTGAAGCAGGCCTTGACATATTTTGTTTGGATTTAGGAGCAAATGGTTGGACCTCTTCCCCATCTCTCCAAGTCCCCCCTCCTCCCAATTGTCTCTATTCTCCATCAAAGCTGAGGAGTAGAAAAGAGAGGGGTGGGCAAACACAGCTCCTTTAGGAGCCTGATTTACTAAGACTGTTTGCCCATTCCATGTACAAGGAGAAAAAGGCTTAGTAAATCAGGTTCTTAATGCACCCTGCAGGCCATTAGCAGAAATACGCTGCCAGCAGCCTCCTCCCCATCCTGCTACTTTGGTGTCACCCAGTCTCATGTTCTCTCTCCCCTCACCCTCTTGTCACCCAGACTTGCTTTCTCTCTCCCATCCCCACCTTCTTGTCACCCAGTCTCCTCCCTCCCTTAAAATCAGTCACCCCTCAGCCCTACTATTACAAGCCAGTCACCCCCCTTGACCTCTACTCTGCTCCTGAAACCCAGTGAGTCCCCTAGCCTCTATCTCGGCCCCCATCTCTGCAGGCTAATCAGCCTTCCTCCCAGCTAACCATTCAGTCCCCTGGCCTCTATCCCTGCCCTTACCCCTGCATTCAAGTAACCCCTCCCCAGGCTTCCCCTAGCTAGGCAGTCAGCCTCACCCAGCCAGTTCCCCCCAGCTAAGCAGTCAGCCCTCTCTAACCTCCCCAGCTCCTACAAGCTGGTCAACCTCTCCCCCAACAAGCCAATAAGCCCCCTATCCCCCCCCCCCCACCACTGCACCATTGTTCCTCACGTTGATCTATGGCTGCCCTCAGAGCAGAATGTTCCTTATGTTTGTGTCGTATGACTCTGACTCACACAGAGCTGCACAATGCAAAGATAAGAACCTCCTGCTATGGCCAGATATCATGGCTGCATCATGCAGCTCTGTGTAAGTCTGAGCCATGTGGTGCAGGAACTCTCAGTCTGGTCTTGGCATCTTAAGTCTCTCAAGAACAGCACCAGAGTTATAGTTTATTTCATTTGACATACTACCTTTTGTTACTAGACATACAGAGGGGTTTACAAGTTCTAGAAACAGTCAGAAAATTAGAAAAGAAACTCTAGTGCTTACAGAAATGTAACATCTAAGCTGATGAGACCCAACAACATATATAAATATGGAGAAACAGCATGAGGTTTACAGAAGAAGAGAGAGTGCTTAGTCTGCCTCAAGCCCAAATGCCTGCTGGAATAAATGTGTTTTAAGAAGAGTTTTGATTTTGTTAAGAACCATGCACCATGAATTTCAGACTCGCACAGAGCTCTGAGGTGCAGAGAGAAAAAGCCTCCTGATCCAGCAGTTGCAACGCAGCGCAGCAAATCAAAAAGAAGAAGCAGGGGCAAGAAACTCCTAGGCACCAGGTGCAAATTTCTAGTTGCCATGGCGAGGTGGCACCTGGTATTCATTGAGCTTTGTTCTAAGACGATCAGTACGTGGCTTGCCCACTTCTTCCAGCACTCACCTACTGTAGCTGGCTCCCACTAAGTTTGATTTTGGCTTTCTTTATGGTTAGCTTAGCTCATAGATTGACCACATGCTCAACCCCCATTTGTCCAGTTCACCATACTTGAGGAAGGAAAGAAGAAAGAAATCCTTCTAATGCTTGTGCTTCAGCTGTGTGAAGTATTGTGATTCACTGACCGAGGAATGGGGGGGGAGCAGGTCTCCCTCTAGTCCTTGCAGGCACTCTTCTGCTTGGAATATCAGCAGCTGTATTCATTCAGGACATGATCACTCCTCTCCACACTCATAATTTTGTCTGAACCCATTCTCCTGAACTTGGATAAAGCTAGACTTCCTCTGCTTTTCTCCTTCCGGAGCTCTCCTTGCACTTCCCTGCAACAACCTCATGGTTCCTAGCACTCAAAGTTTAGGTATTGAACTTCTCATCTCCACCACACTGATCAGGGGAGAAGCCTACCCCCCTTCAAGTGTTGTGTTCCTATTAGCCCTTCAACATCCCCTTGTCTGCAGGTAATCCACTGACAATTGTTTTCTTTTGTTTTTCCTAACCAAATCATTTCAGTCAGATGCCATGGGCTACCAGATGCTGTCTGAAAGCCACTGTGTTTAGAATCCATCAAGCAGAGGGAAAAAAAATTCAGAACTCCTCAAATTCACTACTCAAGTTACTATGAGCTCTTTGGAATGAGGGCCTTCGGGTGGTAAGGCCCCTCACACATCTATGTGCTGATATACAAATACAAAGTTGCCAAGTTACACAGTTCCAGGAGTACGATTTTTAAGTCAATCCTGGATTTCTGGCAAGTTATAGGACCTACAGCAGTGATTCCAATGAGTAAAATCCGGGACTACAAACACCACACTGCACTGCAAGGCACATTTAAAACCAAAACTGGCAAAAGATCTTACTCCTGGAACGGGATAACTTGGCAACTCTGAAAATAGCAGGTATAATTCTTAGCACTATAGTTCTGTGTCTTAGGTTACATGTGTATTTTAGTTCAAATTTGTTTATTGACAGAGAAACAACAACCCTCTTGACACGTGGGTACACTTACACATGCCTGAGAGAACCAAACATGTTACACATTCACCATTTCTTTTCATTCTTTGCTTAAAGAACTCACCCCCCCCCCCCCCTACAGAGGAAGTCAAATACTTGGAATAATACTCGACCAGAGATTATTCTTCCAGCCACACATCAAAAAAGTAGTAAAATCAGCATACCACAAGGTGAGAATCATTCACAGATTGTGCCTCCTGCAGAATCAATCAGATTTCAAGGATGTATGTCAAGCTCTGCTAACCCCAATATGGGACAGCTGTAATACAATATACCATGGACTTCCGCAAGCTGTCATTCACCCTTACAAATAGCACAGAACATTGCGGCTAGACTCATATCAAATTAAGAAGGGACCATATCACCCCTATCCTAGCCAAGCTAAACTGGCTCCCAATATTCCCTGGATCAAATACAAAGTCCTACTAACTCCATTCAAGATCCTCCATGACACCTCTGCGGACATCCTACAAACCCTAATTCATAGGGCATTAGAATCAGAAGTATGATTTCTCAGGATCTCCTACTATACCACACCTTCAGTTCAAATGTAACCAGTCAACATCAAAAAGAGCCTTCTCACTATTTGTGTCTGCAGAATGGAACTCCCTACCTGCTGACAAATGTTCGTCCAATGCCATCGCTGAGTTTTGGTGCAGACTAAAGACTTCCCTATTTACAGAGCACTACGGTTCTTACATATAAACCTCACCCATGGCACTATTGCCATCTTTCACAATGCCTGTACATACCATAACATAGTTTATATAATCTTGTTGTATAAACTCCTACTTACTCTACCCACCCTCTGTTTTTTGTTACTCCACAGTTCCATGTAAATCGTTTAACAGTTGTGTTAATTATAAACCACTGTGACTAGTAGATATAGCACTATAAAAAAGTTGCTAAATACAGTTACCAACCAGTCCACCCAATCCCAAACACCAGATGGAGAACCCCTGACCCCCAAGGGTGAGGATCAAAGTTACATAGAGCTACTCCTAGTCCACTCCTACCAGAGAAGCGAGGAGGTATGGTCACCCTCTGGTCTGGGGCCCAGTTCCCCCATCCTCCCCCTCCCCCCACACCATACTTCCCCTGTGCTGCTACTGTCACAGGAGGTCTACCCGGTTCCCAAAGGATCTCCAAGATATGCAGTGTCATAGCTTCCAATCCTTAGCAGCTCCTCTCCTAGAGATTATTTAAAACAAGACTCCTATTTCTAGGTGATAGTCCTTGTATATAATTCTCCCAGACCATCAAAAACTTCCCCACTCTCTGCCCTCCCCCTTTAGCCCACAATCTGTCCAATTGCATATGGTGGTGCATCATATTATGCCAGTGCCAAAAGCATGGGGGCTCGGAAGACATCCAAATAGACAAAACAGCTTTCTTAGCCAACATCCAGGCACCCCAAAGCCACCCTCTCTGTCTCCAACCCACCACCGCTACTGCTTCCAAGGAGTGAAACAGAGTCTCCTCAGGAAGCAGAGCCCATTGACAATACAGAGCCTGTTCTATGTAAGCATTTACTTCTATCTAGTATTGTTGGGTAAGGGGGAATTGCTGAAACATATGACTCAGAGAGGCCCTAAACTGTCCACACTTAGGACAATCCGCTGTGTCTAAACACCCCATCGCATTAGTGTGAATCAGAGCCACATATGCCCATCTAACAATTTGATACTGCATGTCAAGCAAAGACACCCATCTAGTAGAATTAGGAAACTGCACCAAAAGCTTCAACAGTCCCTTGCCCGTCAGAGCAATCATCAACTCAGCATTCCATTTTGCAACCAAGGCATCATACATGGCCAAAGCAGTGGGTCTCACAAAAAAGCTGTGGACTCAGAAAATCTGAATTTAGGCAGAACCTTCAGCTAAGAAAAAGTCCTCTAGTTCTGTGGATTCTCCATCACCAAAGTCCTCATATAACTATATACAGTAACTGAAGATATGAAAACCCATCACTAGGAACCAGATCATATTAAACACAAAGTTCCTCGGAAGACAAAAGATCTCCATCATCCGTTAATACCTGATCTAGTTAACTGAGGTCTTTCCTTCCCCAAACCTGAAAGCCTTTAGACTAGAGTCCTGGAAAAAACTCTGCATTGCCTTGAATGGGCAAGTATACTGATTGTACCGCCGAATGTTGCAATCTAGAACAAATCCCTTTCCACGTCTTCCTGAGGGGCGAGATCAACATGGAGTGGTGCTGGTGTGTCGGTAGTCTACTGAGCTTAGCATGAAGAAGATATTTAAGGGACACTGGGGTACCCAAAGCCCTCCACAATCCAATGGAGTAAATTCCACGGAGTCAAAGAACCAATCTCGCAAATGTCGTGGAAGACATGCAAGATTGTAACATTTCAAATCCGGGAGACCCATGCTCCCCCTCCTCCAGGAGCCCATAAAGAACTGAAAGCCAGGTGAGGCTTCCTCCTGTGCCACAGAAATTTTGATGAAACACCAAAAATCTGGTCTTTTCCGTGAGCAATAAACTATACTAAACTAAAATCAAATGCTCAATTATATCAACTCGGGACAGAAATTTTGATAGCAGCCCCGCCACCTTCCTTAGGTCCCGTACAACCAAGCATAAAGGAAGAGTCTGAAGAACATAAAGCCAATGCGGAAAAAAACATTTTAAATAGTGCAATCCGACCCCCCAGAGACGAGGGTAGATCATGCCACCTGTGTAGAAATATCTCTGTCTCCCTAAGCAGGGGAGGGGGACATTGAAGACATAAAGCCTAGATAGGTCTGCAGGAAGCACAATCCCTAGGTAGCGAAAAGAGTCTGTTGTCCATTGCAAAGGAAATTTCCCCCAGCCATGAATGTTGCACGTCCCTATGCATCGATAAGGCCTCTGATTTGTCCAGGTTCAACTTATACCCTAGAAACCTTCCAAAATGGGAGAACTCCTGAAGCAATGTATTGAGAGAATCCAAAGGGTCAGTCAGATGTACCAACAGGTCGTCTGCAAAGGCTGAAATCTTACCGGAGAATGACCTGATAAGTAATCTCTTGATGTCTCCATTTCATTTCATTCATTTATTAAAGCTCGATATACTGTCCTTAGTGGGGACAGCAGAGCAGTTTATAATAAAATACAGTAAAACCCAGAAAAAGAAAAGAATGCCAATAATATACAAGAAAAGAGGGGAGCACTGGACATGAGAATACAAGGGCCTTAAAAGAAAATGCCATTAGTTTGAATGTGACTCAGCAAAGATTTGAAAACCAGCAGGAATAGCAAAGGAGAAAGAGGACAGCCCTGGTGGGTCCCTCGATGTAGTGAGAAACTTTCTGTCAGGAACCCATTGACAAGCATGCATGTGTGGGGGTCATCATACAAAGCCCGAATAGCCTGTAAGAACCAACCCCAAAAAACAAACCGCTCCAACACAAGGAACGTGTATCCTCAGCTAATCCTGTCAAAGATTTTTTTCAGCATCAAAACTAATTAGCAAAGAGGGTATCATATGGGTCGAGCAGTGGACCATAGATGCCAAGATCTGATGTATATTGACCACTGCATGCCTGACACGCACAAATCCCACCTGAGAAGGGTGAATCAAGTTAGGTAGAACAGGTGCCAAACAGTCCATGAGAATCTTAGAAAAGATCTTCTGGTCCACATTTATCAAAGATATCGGCCTGTAAGATGTCAAGAACATGGGGTCCTTACCTGGCTTAGAAATCAAGGTAATCAGCGCCTTATTAGTACAGTATGAGAAGCCCTCCTGATCTATATACTGCGCAAATATATCTGTCAGTGGGGCACTCACCTTCTCCTGCAATAATTTGAAAAATTTGCTACTAAATCCATCCAGGCCAGCGGTTTAATGAGTGTGCAGCCCCTTAATAGCAGTTTTCACCTCTACGCCAGTTATGGGTGTATTCAAGACCATGAGATGCTCCATTGACAGCTCAGGAAGAGCTGTGACCTGCAAATAGGCAAGGCAAACACCCTATCGATTGCATCTGCTGTATATAACTGCTAGTAAAACTCATGGAAAGCCTTTTCCAAAGTTGACTGCAGCAAAGTATTTAGGTACCCTCCCCCTCCTAATCAAGGAGGACAAGAGCTTTCCCAACCTATTGCCAAATTTATAAAGAGAACACTGAAACTACAGCAAAGATTGTTAGGTTCTGGCATGAATAAGTGCATTGAGTTTGCTCTGCAGGGCCAAATACACTGCGGGGTTCTCATCGAAATTGTGCCCAAGTAGCCTTCTCTTCAGTATTCTCAACTGCTTCCTCAAGGCCAACAACCATTTTTCCAACCCTCATTTCCGCCGACTAACAAACCTGATGATCACTCTCCAGAAATATGCCTTAGCCAGAACGAGGCCAGATTATCTTTATTTATACCACTAGTCTCTTTAAAAATGTTTCATTTGTCCCTTTAGAACTGCCTAAATCCCTCATCTCCATACAAGTAGAAGGGAAAGCGTCATTGGTGGGGACACTGTACCCCTCCTGCCAAAGCCAGGTCAACCCAAAACATGGCATGATCAGAAATCTGAATGTCTCCTATACAAACTTCTTGAGTCACTAGTAGTAAGTCACTAGACAGCAAAAAATAATCACTCCATGACCAAGAGCCATGTGCATGGGAGAGATGGGTAAAGTTCTTCTCAGCTGGATGGAGGAGTCTCCAAACATCCAACAGATCATAAGTCTCACAGAGACTAAAAGACATCTCTGCTTTCGCACATCATCCCCTGCTTCCTAGACAAATGGTCCAGAAGCACATCAAGCCCACAATTATAGTCCCTACCCAAGATTACTTGGTAGTCTTCCACTGAGGATAAATGATGCACCAACATATCAAAGAAGACGGGGTCATATGCATTGGGACCATACACACTACTCAGTACTATGGGCTTATCATATAAGTTGCCATAAACCAACACAAACCTGCCCCCTGGATCACTGATAACCTTAATCAGATGAAAACCCAAGGTCTTACGAAAAAGTATAATCACTACTGCCTTTTTCCCACCCAATGAAGCACCATAAGATGAGCCCACCCACCATCGCTGTAACTTAGCATGTTCTATGATAGTCATGGATGGAGGAGTAGTCTAGTGGTTAGAGCAACTGCCTACTACCCAGAAGATCAAGGGTTTGATTCCCACTGGCACTCCTTGTGATCTTGGGCAAGTCACTTTACCTTCCATTGCCTCAGAAGAAAAGGCTGGCAATCTACTTCCGGTGATACATTGCCAAGAAAACCCAGAGGTAGCTGAGTCGCTATGAGTCTGACTTGATGGCACTAAAAAAAAAAAAATGATAGTCATCTATGTCTCCTGGAGGAAAGCTACTGTATGTCAGTGCATCAATCCCTTAAAATTTTAAAAATCTTGTGACACTTAATGGGGGAGCCAATCCCGCAATCTTTCCAAGACACTAGTCTCACTCCTTGCTTCTTCACGTCACCCCACTACTGATGATATTAGCTACAAAAAAATCCAGCTTTACCAAGCAAGTAGTCCTCCCAGCCTGAGACCCCTCCCTTATTTCCACTAACCCCCAAGGACAGGTGCAGCACATTCCCTCCGCCATCCCAAACTTCCTGAAAAAAACCCCACACACAATATCCAGCTCCAGCACCCAAAAGAACCACCCCTAGAAACCCACTCTCCCATACCTTTCCAATACTTCCCTCAAAATCCCAATCCCTACAGTCTATTTGCCGACTATCAGCATGTAGGTCTCTAGGGATGTGACAGGACCCTCCCAGTAACCCCCAGACATGACCCATCAGGTTCACACCACACCACTACGGAAGCAAAAACACGAAATAAAGACTTTTTCAAGTACATTCGTAGCAAAAGGCCTGTGAGAGAGTCAATTGGACCATTAGATGATAGAGGGGTAAAAGGGGCAGTAAGAGGAGACAAGGCTATAGCGGAGAGACTGAATGAATTCTTTGCTTCGGTCTTTACTGAGGAAGATGTAGGGATGTTACCCAAGACTGAAGTGGTATTTAAAGGTGATACTGCAGAGGAATTGAGAGAAATATCGCTACACCGGGAAGATATATTACAACTATTTGATAAACTGAATAGTAGCAAATCACCTGGACCGGATGGTATACATCCCAGAGTGTTGAAAGAACTGAAATATGAGATTGCAGACCTGCTATTGGTAATCTGTGAACTTTCATTAAAATCATCTGTAATACCTGAATATTGGAGGGTCGCCAACGTAACACCAATTTTTAAAAAGGGTTCCAGGGGTGACCCAGGAAATTACAGACCGGTGAGCCTGACGTCAGTACCAGGGAAAATGGTAGAAACCATCATAAAGAACAAAATTACACAGCATGTAGATAGTCATGGCCTAGTGGGAGACAGCCAACATGGCTTTAGACAAGGAAGATCTTGTCTTACTAATCTGATATGTTTCTTTGAAGGTGTGCATAAACAGGTAGACAAAGGTGAGTCGGTTGATATAGTGTATCTGGACTTCCAGAAAGCTTTTGACAAGGTCCCCCATCAGAGACTTTTGGCGAAGCTAAAAAGTCATGGGATAGGAGGCAGTGTACTATTGTGGATCGGGAACTGGTTAAAAGATAGAAAGCAGAGGGTAGGGCTAAATGGCCAATATTCCCAATGGAAAAAAGTGAATAGTGGAGTACCCCAGGGATCTGTACTGGGTCCGCTACTTTTTGACATATTCATAAATGACCTGGAAAAGGGAATAACTAGTGAGGTTATCAAATTTGCAGATGACACAAAACTGTTTAAAGTTGTTAAAACCCAAGAGGATTGTGGAAAACTGCAGGAGGATCTGGATAAATTGGAAGACTGGGCATCCAAATGGCAGATGAAATTTAATGTGGACAAATGCAAAGTTATGCACCTAGGAAAGAACAACCCACACTATTGTTACACGATGCAAGGCTCCACATTAAAAACCACTACCCAGGAAAAGGATTTAGGAGTCATCGTGGATAACATGTTAAAACCCTCCGCCCAGTGTGCAGCGGTGGCCAAGAAAGCAAATAGAATGCTAGGTATCATAAGGAAAGGGATGGAGAATAAAACAAAGGATATTATAATGCCTCTGTATCGCTCCATGGTACGACCGCACCTTGAATATTGTGTGCAATTCTGGTCACCGTATCTTAAAAAGGACATAGCGTTATTAGAAAAAGTACAGAGAAGAGCCACCAAATTGGTGAAGGGGATGGAAGGCTACTCCTATGAAGAGAGGCTAAAAAGGTTAGGGCTCTTTAGCCTGGAAAAGAGACGGCTGAGGGGAGATATGATAGAGGTCTATAAATTAATGAATGGAGTGGAACGGATAAACGTGGATCAATTGTTTACGCTATCAGAATATAGAAAGACTAGGGGACATGTAATGAAGCTACAGGGTAAACTATTTAAGACAAATAAGAGAAAATATTTTTTCACTCAACGTGTAATCAAACTCTGGAATCTGTTACCGGAGGATGTAGTAAGGGCTATTAGTATAGCTGGGTTTAAAAAAGGTTTGGACAAGTTCCTGGAGGAAAGGTCCATAAACCACTATTAAAAAGGGACCCAGGATATCAATGCTTGACCCAGTACAAGCATTGTGGAACCTGTGTCTTTTGGGGATATTGCTAGGTACGTATGACCTAGATTGGCCACTGTTGGAAACAGGATACTGGGCTTGATGGACCTCGGTCTGACCCAGTATGGCATGTCTTATGTTCTTATGTTCACATCGTAAGACACAACCTCAATATTCAACACCCCACCCTCAAAGCATTCCAACATCACATCATCATCCTCCCGACCATAGTCAGACAACTGCCCAGGAACCTACCCCCTTAGAGGCAGAGACCCTAGCTTGATTTCCACCTTAATAACAGCCCACTCCCCCATAGACAACCTAACAGCCATTCACCCCAATGCCCCCCCCACACACACACACACACACTCCCCAGGCATGCCATCCCCATACATACAAATATACTAAACAGCCTATGCAGGCAACCCCAGCACCCATGACAGAAACAGACACAAGGGGTATGTGCCATAATGGACCCCAGGGCAGAGCCCAAGAAAGAACAAATCCTTAACATCAGTGAATAGAGAATCATACCCCACTCTGGCAGACAAAGCTTATAGGCAGAGGGCCCCACACACACACATTCAGTCAGCACCCACTCTTCTACTAGATCAGGCACACATACAAAAAGACTAGACCACATATTCAAATAACCCCATTAAACATTACAGAAACATATATTCAAGGGCCAAGGTCCACCACTATGAAGTCCAGTGCTCACATTCAAACTGATGCAATATCCAACAGAAACAAGTCCATACTGTCAGGAAGGGGAAGGTTATACCCCACTCCAAGTCTCAAGGACTATAACCGAAAAGCAAACATCCACTGGAATGCCACTCCAAGATCACATTAAGGCAGGAGATCAAGACATAGGCTCTGGTTATAAGATTGTATGCATCAGGCATCACCTCCAGAGGATCTGAAAGAAGCAGTCCCCTGGACCAGTTAAGACATGCCATCCATAAGGAAAGATCAAGCCTTAGCTGCCTGTCGCAGTTCCCCCAATTGTTGTTCCTTGCAGAATTTTTTGGCGGGATCAGGTGAGTGAAAGAATTAGGGTACTCCATTACAGTACAACCACAAGTTAGTGGGGTATTTTAGCACAAATCTAATCTGGTTGTCAAAAAAGCCAGGAACAAACCGATGAGAAGGTTTTACGATGCTGCAAGACTAGCTGGGAGTAGTCCTGGAAAATCAGAATGTGTTGCCCGGCGTGCCCTACAGAACGATCTCTTTGTATCATGTGGAGCACTTCCTCTTTGCATGCAAAGTCAAGGAAACAGGCTATGACTACCTGCGGTCTGCTCTTGGCTCACACTGCAAGCCTAAGCAATGTGCACGCTCAATATGTATAGAACTGGAGGACAGGCCCAGGTTCAAGGCAAGGGGCAGCCATGTCTCAAGGAATCCCTGCAGTTCCTGCTCTGCAATGCTTTCAGGCACTTCTATAAAACACAGGTTATTGCTCCACAATTGATTTTCTAGAAAATCAATTTTTTCAGCTTGTTTGGCCACAGCTTCTTTCAAGAATGCAAGGTCCTGGGTCAACTGAGAAGTGCCATCATCCATATCACTCACTCGCTGCTCGGGCCCAGCTTCTCAGCCCTGGAAGGGCTCCAGGGAGGCAGACATTTCTGATATCTGTGTATTTAGCCATTCAAATTTAGAATCAAGAGCAGCCATGACCACCGTTGATGCTTCTCCCACTAGGTTGCTAGGGGCCCCAGACAAACTCACTGCCAAATCCTCCGTCACCATCTTGGATACAGCGGGCCACATTTTTTCCTTCTCTTTACATTGGGGTTTGGCCGCCATTCGTCTTAGTGAGGGTACTAGACTGTAGTGGGTGGCAGCAGTGGGCACAATGGGACCCAACTGGCAATAAATCAAAATTGTAGCTTTATGGTTAAAAGTCGCAGGGAGGGCCCAGAAGTCCGGCAGCTGTGCTGCTGCCTGTGCTCACCACATCTTGTGATCCCCCTACATGTGCATTTTAAAAGAGGCAGTTACATATATAAGTACCACTTAAAATACATATGGAAAATATTTATATTTTTAAACATGTAATTATATGTCTGGAACCATGGTTCCCAACCTGTGGTCTGCAGATTCTGGGATCCATAAGATCATTACAGGAGATCCAAAGGATACAGAGAAGAGTAAAGAAAAAGTTCTTTGCATGCTGCTATACACCATGTAAGCAGAATTCAGAGGCCGCTATAGAAGAAGGATCAGCAATGGCTATGGAGAACAGAAGAAGCAACTGCTAAGGAGGTGCGATTGGAAGTGGCTGCACAGACCAAAAGCAGAAGTGGTTGTGAGGAAGGAGTCAGCAGTAGCGGCGATGGGGGTGTGATCACAGGCCGCAGTGGAAGCTGTAAGCAGTAGCGCCAGGACCAGCATCAGCCTGCAGGGCCTGAAATCAATAGAGGAGGAGAGAGGGGATTGGCTGGGGGGAGGGGGAGAAAGAGACTGCTGTGGATAGATGAGACAGGGAGAGAGAAAGGGCTTGTGAGACTAAAGAGCAGGGGTGAAGAAAGAGAGAGAGACTAGCAAGGAAGGAGAGAGAGACTGATGGAGACAAGAAGGGGAAGGGAGATAGAGGGCTAGTGGGGGCAGGCTTGGCCCTGAGATGAGAGGGGACAGTAAGAGTAGTGGGAAAGAAATGGGAGATTCCTCGACTTTTTGGAGGTTCATAAGAGGTTGGGAATCTGTGGTACAGAAATTACATGGTAAATCAACTGAATATCTAACACAGTACAGTTTTGGATTTACTTGTGCTTTTACTTATGGACTTTGCAGACTTTGTTTTCCTAGATTTGTGACCAGGAATACCCACAGCATGTTGTTAATTTCTCTCCTAGCCACAAAAGGAATGAAAGTGATAGGCACTCCCATGTGACAATGAGGCAGCTGTTGAAGAGTCATAGTGATGTGCTGACTTGGATGAAATGTAAGTTTCCATTTGCTTCATCTACTGAAGAACTGTGATGAAGAGGTATCTCAGTTAATTACAGCAGTAAAATCCACTAATTACTTCTCAAAAGGTACTATGTATGCTCCATCTTTATGAGAGAAGTATTCTGTAGGTTCGGGTCAGGCTGTTGTTCCCTGACAGGGTGGCACTACTCCATTTGTTTAGGGTAAGAGCACACTCTGTTGAATTGTGTTAGCCCACAGCAGAAAGGTTAAGAATCCCACACAGCTGCACATATTATTAAATTGAAAACAATTGTTTTCCTATTTGTTCGGTGGGCTAAATGGTCTGGTCAAATCCTGACCTGCATCAATTGCAGCTTTATATCCAAGGCTAAAGGCCTAATTTAGAAAGTCATATTCCCCATTCTATGGGCAGAAAAGCTTACCATATCAAGCCTGAAGACCTTAAACCCAAGCATTTAATTTTTTTTTATCATTTCAGTCAAAGTGGTTTACATTGTAACTTAAACTTGGCAGTGTACATTTAACAGGGACATTGATAACTTGGATTTTTTCTGAGGTAATGGGGGTTAAGTGACTTGCCTGAGACCACAAAGAAGGCTAGTGGGAATTGAACACTGGTCGCTTGGTTCCCAAGACAGTGCTCTAACCATTAGCCTACTTCTCCATTCCATAGTAGCCTTCAGTAGTTTTCAGAATGTAGTTTGTAAAAACAGATATAAGTTCAAGCATATTCTGAAAAGAAAAATCAAGTTTCGTGGGTAAATTAAAGAGAACTTCACAGACATAGAAAGTTGGAACAACATGATCCATGGTAGCTATCAGAGGTGGGTCACTCTCCTTTCCAGATACATAGCAGCTAAATATCACTGCTGGCAGGATAGTGCTGGCTCTGACTGCAGTATCCAAATATCTGAATTTTTTTACCCATGGTGATGGGTATTTAAAAATAAACACTGACTGCCGTGGGTTTAACATTGCCCCAGAGATTCTACAAGTCACAGCAACAGCTGAACAGGTTGGGGCCAACTTTTCAAAGGGGATAAAAAGTTGTGGCACTTAAATATCGGTAGGATATTCAGCGGCAGTCTCTGGATACTCTGGAGGAAAGGCAGGGGAGGGCAATGTTCCCTCTAATTTTCTGTAGGCTGTGTGCGCATAAAATATCAGTTGTGCAGCTTCTGAAGGAAGGTTAAATTTTTGTGCGCCACATAACGACACTCGGAGTTATATACTTTAAAATTTGACTACACGTCAGAATACAGTATGTACACCACATTGATTGCACTAGAAAATATTGTAGAACTTGTGAAAACCGTAAATACACAACAACTTTTAAATTTTAAGACATCTGTGTTGTTTTCTATCAGAATCAGAACCATAATTTTTGTGCGCTCTGTTGTAAAGTATGTGCGCTCGCTCGGCGAGGTGTGTGCACGCGTACACGCACAGCTTAGAGGGAACAGTGGGAGAGGGGTTATATGATAGAGACAGTTAAAATACTTCCATGGTGTAAATGCATAGGAGGTGGACCTCTTCCAGTTAAAAGAAAGCTCTGGAACGAGGGATCATAAGATGGAGGTGAAAGGGGATAGACTCAGGAATAATCTGATGCATGGAATAACCTTCCAGTGGAGGAGGTGGAGATGACATCTGAATTCAAGAAAGCATTAGGCAAATATGGAGGATCTCTGAGGGAGAGGAAGGAATCAGAGTCCTCAGCTTTCCTGATGGAACCTTCTCTTTGGCTGATCTCTAAAGCTAAACATGGTCAGTCCTGGCTAATACTTGTATGGGTGACCACTTTGGAAAACTAGGGGCTGTAAACTCACTGTGTGGAAGAAAGACCTGGAAATCCACTTCCTCTCACACTTTGCCAAGAAAGCCCAGGGGCTGGATTGCCATAGCATAAACATTGAGATCTTTAAGTCTACCCCATATGCCCTATGATGAAACTACTGGCTATTTTAGTAGCCACTCTCTGCACCAACTCCATCCTGTTCATAGCCTTTTGAAGGTGCAGTCTCTAGAACTGTACACAGTACTCCAAATGAGGTCTCACTAGAGACTTAATCAAAATCACTATCACCTTCTTCTTCCTACTGACCATTTCTCTCCCTATGTACCCAAGCATCTGTTTGGCTTTTGCCATCATCTTTTTTTACCTGTTTGGCCACTTTAAGATAATCCTACAATCACTTCCAGGTCTCACTCTTCATTTGTGCATTGAAATACTTCACTCCCTATATTGTACCGCTCCCTTGCATTTTTGCAACCCAAATGTATGGCCTTAAGTATTAAATCTTAGCTGCCAAACTCTTGACCAAGCTCCACTAGATCCCTCTTCATATTATCCACACCTTCCAAGGGTTTCTATCCTGTTGCAGATATTAGTATCATCCGCAAAGAGGCATATCTTTCCTGACACTGACTCGACAGTAGTTAACAACAACAAACTTCCTGTCCTGGAATGTTGTCACCACTTCCAGGACTGCATACTAGTTACTCAGTTCTGATGGAGTGGGATGTTGAGTCTGCAGGTTCTGGTGATATGTGTCCAGCTGTCATCTTTTCGTACAGTTTCATCTTCCCTTCTGTAGGAGATCTTAGATGCCTCTAGAAGCCTTTCATCAATGCACCTCAGATTGTCATCGATGCTTCTTAGCCTCACCACTTCCTCTTTCAGTTCCTCAATTTGTTTCCTCAGGAATTCAATCTACAGCCATCTTGCACACTGAACTGTTTCAAGGCCCTGGATCTGGTTGTCCATCAGGATGGATGTAGAAGTGGTAACTGGGGAAACATCTTTGGCACCACAATGTTTCCTAGCCATATTTCTGCTGTAAGAGTTTTGGTACCTGTTGGAAAAAAATGAGAAAAAAGACTTACCAAAATCCCTACCATGTCCTCATCTGTCCTGTCAGTACTCGTAAAAAGAAGCTTTTTTATGTTAAAATTACTCCGTGTTTACTGTATGGTCCTACTTGTTTGCCCACCTATTATTGGGGTCTATTATAGTGTACCTTATCTCTTCAGTCTGCAAAATATGTTTATTTATGTGGAGTGTTTAGTATTGCGTGTTCCCTTTGTAGAATTGCCTCAATTAAGATAGTACTAATCACAGACCCCTGAAATATACATATTAAATTATTTCCACAGAGAACCTAAATTTGGCCTATATCTTTAACTCTCTAATCTGCCTACCCAGGGATAAAACTATCTAATCTAACCCTTTAATTGGGGGATCTGGTCTATATAGGGAGATTCCACACTGGAGCGGCTGGGAGCTGGGATGGGAAAGGAGGGATCTAACACCTCAGCAGTGCAGTGGCTTCAAAGAGCCAGATAGTAACTTAGGCCTCTTTCATATGGCCTATGCTGGCCAGATAAGTGCCGGCACTTAAAGGTAGCACGATTTTCAACTGGTACTTATCCAAATAGCACTGGCACCACCCTTGCTCTGCTACTGGACTACCCCTGCACTAACCAGATACTGATAGGGTGGTCTGTGGAGATATTCAGCGGCTTTATCCAATACATTTGTCCAAACCATCTCCTGTTGGCTATCCAGATATGGGTTGTGAATAAGGCCCTGTTATATTTATATATATATTTATATAAGAGGTCAATATTCAGTGGGATGGCCAACATATAATTTTAGATGGATAAGTTATCCATTTAAAATTATGGAGGTGTTCACAAAAACTACACATTCAAGTATAAATGCTGAAAATGCCAGCCTAACTTTAAATGTTTAAAATTATTCCTGCTATTTCTGCATTCAAACTCAAATGCATAAATTAGATGAAGAGGGGCTGAATTTCTCCATTCTCCATATAACGTTTTAGCCCACCCCCAGATTCCTCCAAATACTGCCTCAGTTTAAAATGGAGAACTTTGGCCCTATAGCAGCTTCTATGGCCAAACGTTATCTGAATAAGCATCAGCAGTTTCTGTTAGCCTTTATGTAAACACCTGATGATGACCCCATTAGTGCTTCTGAATATTGGGCCTATGTCTTTTTAAAACTTGACACAAAAACATAGGGTCTGCCATTCAAAAAAAGCTTAGCTCTTAAATTTAGGTTCCTATGTTAGGCCTTTCATCTTCTGCTCCACTCTTAGCCCCAGTTCAAGCAGCAGGCCTCAAGAATACAGAGAGAGGACCGTATAAAAAATCAGAGCTGGGGATGCAGGATACGGCATTTAAGGATCCGCGTTTTGCAGAAGACATTTATTTGGAAGGCCATAAGCAAAGGAAAGCAGTTACCGGGTTATTCTTCTAACAGTGGCATGCTATGTCATTTCCATAAAAACTCATTCGAGCTATAGTCAGCTGAAGGCACTGATACTAGACTGGGGATTGCAAAGAGCAGTGACAGAAAACAAAAAGAGGAAATCTGTCTCCCAAGCCTCCTCCCACAGTGAGATTGCAGATGAGCAGTCCTGATACTTATGTAAGAAAGTCATCATGGAGGAGAAGGACTGGCATTTGGCATCACCATCCCAGGGAAAGAGACAGACAGCATTGGAAGTGGTCACAGAGTGTATCTAGGAGAAATGATTGTCCTAGATGACCAGCCACAGCTGACCAAGGCAGAGGGTAGTACCATGCATTTCACCAGTGATATCTGGATCAACCAATGTGATACATATACCTACCTCTCCCTGATGGCATACTGGTGGTCTCTAGATGAGGTGTAAGCAGGCTGTAGTTTGGTTTACCAGCACTAGGGTAAAAGTGGGCTGTGCTGCACACCCAGGTGATAGATGAAAGCCATATTTTAAATTTAGCCCATATCTTAGTGGAAATAAGAGCAATAAGGGAGAGCTGGAAGCTAGGCCGAAGAAGGATAACTTTGGTTCCTGGCTATTTGGTAACAACGGTGGCAAAGAACAGAGTGAAGAAATGAGATCCAAAGCTTTGCACGCTTGCTGCATCTGGCAATACGAAACTCCCTGAGACCGGGGACTAAAAGAAGCTGAGGCCGTGTCCTGGAGCTGAATTAAAGTGCAAAAAAATAGCAGGGTATTTTCACTGGAGTATGAAGGGTGGACATGAATTGCATTAGTTTTAATTAAATTTAATTTAAAACAGCTTTTATGTTCCTCTTGGCTCAACTCATGCAATTTAAGGTGGATTACAAAGAAGTTAAAAATTACAATCAAATCAAAGCATCAGTAATAAAGAGCCAACACAAATTTATTCAAATACAATTTAATTTATATAACACCTCCCTAGACATCAGTCTACTAACAATACCTGTACGTCACTTCTAAAGATTCCATTTACTTAGGCGTCAATCATATAACTATAAATCTTTTATATCCTCTTGATATATTATACTTCTATCAAACCATAAGAAAGAGATATTTTTTCAATTTCTTTCTGAAGAGTATGATTCCATTCCAGTCTCTATTCTTTTGGAGTAGCATTCCAAATCCTAAATGCTATTCCCATCAGAATCCTATATTCTTATATTTTTTAACAGATGGGATTACTAACAATAGATCTGATTTAGAACATAACATACATTTGGGGGGGGGGTGTAGGACATTACCCATTGACACAAGTAACATGGTCCTGCTCCCCAAATAATTTTATGAACCATACATAGTAATTTAAATCTGATCCTTTTTATGAATGGGCAATCAATGTTGTTTCTTTAACAGTGATGTAACTATCCCATTTCTTTTCCCTAAAATATGCAGTAATTTTAGCAGCCATATTTTGAATTAACTGAATTCTAGCCACTTGCTTTTTGTCGTTCATATTTATAATTACTGCCTGAATTATCCGCCCCAAATTCATCTCCACTAAGTAGCTAGGAAGTTGACAAATCAGTCTTAATTTTAAGAATGCTTTTCATACTATCGAAGAAATCTGCTTATCCAAATTTAGTTGTGAGTCTAACTCAGTACCAATGTACCTCTGCAGCAACTTACTTTGGATGTAGACACCAGCTGGAATTCCACCTATGCGATGCTAGAGAAGTTAGTGGAGCAATGCGCAACCCTCCTTCAGCTGTCACCATATACCAAGATCAATATTGCAAGTCCAGGATACCATAGAGAAACTGACTTCAAAAAGGATTAACCAGGGGGCAAGATGGCATTGTGGTAGGACACTTCTGTGGACGCTTTTGGACTGAGGGATTCTAACCTTGCTCTTGGCACTGCTTTTCAATATACCTTCGAAAAAGCAGAAGTTGAAAAAGCTCTGCTTGGTGTCTTCGATCCTGCCGATGGCAGCGGCTCAGAAATCTCTTGACGAGTTTCTCCAAAAGCATGGAAGTGTTGCAGTCTTCTCAGCCAGTCTAGCAGCTGCTGTTTCACCAGACTCGATCAGTGAAAGGGTTTCACTAAGCCCCGAGTGCCCTGCACTGCACTGACAGAACACACCCAGTGCATGCCGAGGGAGCTCCAGCTGCCATCTCATCCCCGAAGGAGATGGGAGATTCTATGGACATGGGGAAAGCTTTCAGCAGACAGGAGGAGCAGGAATCGCCCTTTGGAGACCAGGTTGTCGGCGTTCCAGTGAGCATAATTTTTGACCTCCTTAGGGAGGCCATCTCTCGTTTAAACTCTTCTATTAACTTAAGCCTGTTTAAAGTGAAGGAAGATGATGTTGGTGTGACTATGGAAGGTCTTGCTCAAGAGCAGACCCAGCAGGGAATCCGACTGTGTATCTTGGAAGCCCAGTCGATTGAACAGCAGACTTTGTTGTGGCAATGGTCAATGAGAGGATGCTGGTTGCCTGTAAGCTGGAGAGATTGGAAAACCAGAGTTGGCATAGTAATTTGTGCCTCCTGAATTTCCCAAAGTCTCCAGTAGTTGCGCCTATTGAGATGCTTCGCAAATACCTTATGGAGATATTGAAGATTCCAGCTGAGTCTTTCCCTCTGGTGGTTAGGGCTCAGCATCTTTCCTTGAAAAATTATTTTAAATGGTCTGGAGGCCTTGTAATGTCTCAGGACTCACTGGACTTAACTGGCTTTTTAGAAAGTTCTTTGGAGGTTGTGACGGAGAGATCAACGCTGCTGGTAACTTTTGCTCTAGAGTCGGACAGAAGCATGGTCTTGGGTTCATATTTCCATAATATGGATGCTCTGTTTTTTGGTGCTACAATTCAAATATTTCCTGACTTCTCTTGAGAAACACAGCTACGGCGTCAGGAGTTCCTAGCCTTAAAATCCAGGGTCCTGGCGCTGGGAGCTGTATTTAATTTGAAATTTCCTTGTCATTGTGTTACTTCCTTTCAATCTAAAAATGTTTTGTTCTTTGAACCAAAACAGTTGCTGAACTTTTCAGTATCTAAGGAAAGTCTTAAACCTGATGCTGCTGCTTGCTAAAATTGATGTCACCTCATATGTGTCCTATCAGATAATGTTTTTCTGCTTGTGGTTTTCTTATATTTCCTGTACCTTGCTCTCAATTTTTGTGGGCAATCGTTATTTCTTTTGTTCTTTCTGTGTATATGGAGAATGTCAAATGAGCATAAATAAAATATTTAAAAAATAAATAAATAAAAAGGATCAACCAAGGCAAAGTCATCCTGATGAATATCCTGGAGCAGAGGTTAGAGGGTTTTCAACAGGGAAAGGGAGTGACATCAGAACTGACATCAGAACAAAGGTTGTAACTCCTCACCAATAAAGATACTTGCATACTATTGCATACTAGCCATTCTGAATAACACAGGGATTATGGTTTATGGTTTATTTATTATTTGATATACTACCTTTAACCAATGGCAGCAAAGTGGTTTATACCTACAAAGACAACCCCATTTATGCGATTCCCTCTTAACTCAGTCCCCTTCATCTGGTCATCCTTCAACTCCATCAGCACCAATAACATTGAAGCCATCATTACCTCCCTCAATAATACTACATCACCCCTCGACCCCTGCCCTGTAACCTGGATCAAGGCAACGAAAACTGAACTCAGCCCCATCCTCACAAAAATAACTCAAATGTCTCAAACTCAAAGACTCATGCCAAACAGCCTCAAGACCTCATCCATTCGTCCCATCCTAAAGAAAACTGACCTTGACCCAATGGATCCACATCATACAGACCAATTCCTAGCCTTCCCTTCATGGCTAAAATCATAGATAAAGTCATCTGCCATCAGCTTCATGACCCACAACAACAAGGATTCTGCAGTCACTATGGAATCAAAACCTTCCTCCTCTCCCTCCTAAGCAGACTCATCCAAGGCATAAAGAATGTACAACAAGGATTCATCTTAGTCTTCCTTGATATTCCCACAGCATTTGACTCCGTAAACCATCCCATCCTCCTCCAATGCTACAGTCCATCGGAATTCAGGATACTGTATTAAAATGGTTTCGATCCTACCTATCCAATCGTCAACAGCAAATCAAAATGGATAATATCTCCTCTACCCTCTACACTGAAACTCAGGGTATCCCACAAGGCTGCACTCTCTCAGCACTATTATTCAATATTTACCTTCAACCTCTATGCACTCTCATAGAGTCCTACAATCTGTTCTACCACCTCTATAGATGACATTCTGATCTACACCCTCTTTGACACCAAACAACTTATCTACACAAAACTACAATAATGCTTTACCTCTCCATTAACTACAAGAAAACAGATGCACTATTCATCACCAAAGATACCACATCCACACCACCCACCTCCATCACCCTAAACAACACCCATATCAAGGTTCAACCGGAAATTAAACACCTTGGCATCACACTGAACCAAAACCTCACTTTTAAACAGCATGTGTAGAAAACAGTGAATATGATATCAGCACTTCAAGCATCATTCCTTCCACACTTTGATCATTGCTGCTCCATTTATCAAGGACTTCCACAATCAAACATCTTGCCATTATGCACAGCCCTTCACACCACAACACGTATACTGCTAGCAGCCCCTAAACATGAACACATCACACCCATCCTAAAGCAACTCCACTGGCTATCACTGAACAACTGTATTGTCATCAGCAATCCCTGGTGGCCAGTGGCTGTAAGGGTAGGCTGAGCATTTTTATTGTTTCAAGGAGGAAAGGGCTCTTTAAGGCCAAGTGCAGGTTGGTCTTTGTAGTCCAGCTCCTTGTATGAACAAATTGTATAAGCCAAATAGAGGGTATTAAGGCTTTTATTTCCCCTTTAACGCAAAGGCTCAGTAAGGCACAGAAATAAAGAATGTCCTTTCTTTCAAGGTTCCACCAAACATAAGCAAGAAGAAAAACTGTTACAAGTTTCACAGTTGATTGGAGAGATTAACTAAAAGATTCTCTTACTTCAGAGCAACTTAAATAAGCAAAACAGTTCTCTGGCACTTAGCACAAAAGATGAGAATTCTTAAAGCAAAAAGGTCTGTTCAATTCACAGTTCTGCTAATGACTCAAGGCTGCTAGCAATACACAAGGTACAATCCATAAATTCATCTGGAGGCATGGGAATAGGATTCTCTAGGTCTATTTCCATGAACTCTGGGTCACTGGCCTCGTCCTCTGAATTGGAGGTCTCCCTTGCTGCTATACTTTCCCAGACTCTGTCTCTGTTTGCTTGTTTCCAATAGGGCTGTTCTAAGGCTCCCAAACGAACATGGCCTGTTCTTCTGCCCTTAAATACTGGTTTGTAAAGCTCTGACTTGTTTCCTTTTCTCCTGCACTGAGCATCTGTTTCACCAGGGCTTCTAGGAGATAAACTTTCTTTTATAAATGAAGTGGCACCATATCTGGGCTTCCTCCTGTAGCCGGTATAACTGGAGCTTTCTCTCTGAGGCACCTCCCTCTGGAGATAGGCTTTCCCTTGGAACCTTCTGAGCAGTGTTTGCCCCTTTTGTAGTTTAGGAAAACCTGGTGAGGAATCCGGATTTCCTTGCTTCTGGGTAAAGGTAGCTCTGCTATCAGAATCTTTCCTTCTTGTACCTCTTAATCCTGATTCAGACTCCTCTGGTGAGCGTAGGCCTCTCTCAAAGCATGGCTTTCTCCTCCCAAGCTCTTTGCCTCTGTGGTCCTTTGCTACCGAGTCTCTCTCCAGACTGACTCTCCTCGAGCTGTCTTTCTTTCTGACTTTCTCTGCTCCTTTTCCAGCACTTACTGTTCTGGGTGTTCTGCTTGATCCAGCTACGCTGCTTGGGCTGGAGGTGTCACTCCTTCTGTCTGAAGTGCTTCTCCTGGCAGTCTCTCTCTGGACTGTCCCTCTCTGGACTGCTTTCCTCCAGACTGCTTCCTTCTGGACCAGTTCCCTCTGAACTGGTTCCTTCTGCTGGCCTGCTTTCCTCTGGACTGGTTCCTTCTGCTGGCCTCCTTTCCTCTGGACTGCCTTTCTCTTATAAAGGCATTCTACCTTTGAGTTTCCCGGGCTTGTCGTCAGGTGCAGCTGATTAGCTCTTACATAATCAGTGGCTGGGTGTGTTAACTCAGCCTCAGTAGATTTGCTCCTGCTCCCTCTAGCTGGGCTGCAAGGTAATTGCATCCTCTGCACATCAACAGCTCTGTGAAAGACAGGGTTTTTTTCTAAGTCTGCACTCTCAGTATCTTCAGCTTCATGACAGTATCAAATATAAGACCCTAATGATAACTTACAAAGTAGTAAATGGACACTCCTCCACCTACCTCCAAATACTCCTCCACCTCTTCCAATCCAAAAGAGCCAGCCGACAAACCAACAGGAACTCACTAATTGTTCCCCACAAAAAAATAAAGAGCACTCAACACTCCGGTTCAAGAGCTTTCGAATTATATGCACCTTCCCTCTGGAACTCCCTCCCAGACAAGATCAGAAGTACCCCAGAACTCTCCACATTTCGAAAGCAACTGAAGACTCATCTGTTTCTTGAGCACTTTGGATCAGTAACTATGTAATATTTTCTGTTACAATGTAAACCACTTTGACCAGTGGATAAAGCGGTATATAAAAATTGTTAAATAAGACATACCCAGTTCATTCACATCCTTAGCCCAATTCACACTCACATGCACAATAAATCACTAATACAACCACTCTCACAACACCTCTCACACAGACCAATGTAAATAAGTTAAGTATATTGTATATAGTTGATGTTCCTTGTATTTAATATACATTCAGTTGATTGTAAACCGCTTTGACCTGACAAAAAGCAGTATAGAAGCACAGCCAAATAAAGTAATGCTAATAGCGTAAGTAACACTGAAAATAACAAAAAGAAATATAAGAGAGAGGACTGAAGAGCCAAAGAGCAGAGGAACAGAGCAGCCCAGTGGCTCCGGATCCCATCTCCTTATAGAGTGCAAAGGGCTTGTTCAAAAAAATAGGTTTTTAGACTCTTCTTAAATGATTTCAGTGAGTTGTCTTGCCGGGGCCAGAAAAGAAATGCCGATTGCCGCGTAGATTCGTAATGGGCTACATTACTTACTGGAACCACAAGATGGTCATTAATGGGAGTATCACCCTACAATGCAACCTATTGATTTAGTGGAGGGATGAGGGAGGTGAAGGAAGGAAGCAGCAGAGGCAAAGGGGCAGTGGGGATGCTGCAGAAGAAAGAGTAGGCACCACAGTCAATAGCACTGTTCATATGAGATGAGAAGCACTCTGCCAACTCGTCCTCTCCCCACCTTTATTGGCAAGTCCCCCATATGAACCACAGAACAGACTTTGTTGGCACAGATCATAGATGCAGTAGAGACCAGCATTAGTGTGCTACAACTGAGACCCCTGCACAGATTTCTGTAATGCTGTACCTTATACTGTAGATCCCATCAAGGTCACAAACACAGACTCAGGATACTAGGCCACGGTTTGAACAGACCTACAGTAGATAAGGTCGCCCAGCATTTCCTTTCCTACCCTTGACCATCATGCCCACTGAACAGGTATTCACGCTTAGCACCAAAGGCAGAAAAGCTGCTGTTACTAAAGAGAAAACGTTTGCTGCTTGATTTGCCTCGATTTCCATGCGACTGGGAGGAGGACTGAATGCACAACTCCACTGAAGCAATGCGTGCCCACATGCCCATAATCTTTGCCGTTAGTGGGGCCCATTTGGTAAGCTGTGTTATGTGCCCAACACAGGAATTAACATGCACAAACAACACAGCACCGTGTTAGCGTTACTTGTTAATTTTGAAAATCAGCATGTTAGGGTGTGGAATGGGCAGCGAATGAGTAGGGTCTGCACCATGCAGTTAAGACAGAGGTCATTACTGTGTTTGAACGTGTAACATAGTGCAAGCTACCTACTGTACCTAAATGTAACTCTTCTTGAGCTGCTACTGAATAATACAGTGCAGCTGGCTACACCTCTGGAGACAAAGCTAACTGTATTCTGCATTATCTGCTCTGCAGTTAACTCGTGGTTGCAAAATTGCTTTACATTAACTCCTTAGCAACCCTCGCAAAAGCTCTGGGAATGTCCAGAGTGCCTCAACTTTTGTAGCTAGCTTGCATTATATGCAAAAGCTTAGCAATCTTTAGTAAATAAGGGCCATTGTTTTGATATATTTTTACCAGTTCCCTCTCTAGTTCCTGCTGCCCAGTCTCTTGGTTCTAGCAGGGCCATACCAAGGGGTGTACGAGAGGTGCAGCCGAACAGGACACAAGTATAGAAAGGGTACTGATATCATCATTGGGCTTCAAGGAAGCTCAAAAAGAGGTGAGGGGGCGCAGGGAGACACCAGATTCGCTAGTCGCACAGGGCTCATTTCTAGCTTGCTAAGGTCCTGGGTTCTAGGGTGATCTTTCGGCCCCTAGCTACAAAAACATGAAAAGAAAAAGCAGCAAATCCCCTCCTCATCCATTAGCCCTCTCTGTTGCTGTGTTTGACGCTGCTTAACTGGTTCTCTTTGTTTTCTATTTTATCCCAAAAATACAAAAGCATTAAAACATAGAATCTTCCTCCTCCTCTGCCCATCTCTGCTGCCCAGCCTCCTCTCAGTGGGATCTTTTAGCCCCCAAATACAAAAAGAAAAGAAAAGGAAACCGCTTCATCTTGCACCATTCTCTGCTCCTGCTTCTGTCCGCATCCAGTCTGCTATAGGTCCTGCTGCAACATCCTACTGTATTATTGCCAGTGACACTCTTGCTACCACTTCCCAGCCTGCATTGCTGCAATGTCACTCTCTTGTTTCCACTGGGGTGTTTTGTTGTCGTCCCTCCCCCCGACCCGCCAAAAAAAACCAACATAAAAATAAAATAAAATCTCTTTTTTTCCTCTTCTAACACTGGCTGTTCATACCACAGTTCTGCTTTGGGCCATTCGCACTATTGAAGCTGCTGCTCATTGCGATCTGATGCCCCGCCGTTCTCTTGTTTCCACTGAATGTTTTGTTTCCAAAAGGAAAAACCCCCCACAAAGAAACACAGAAAAGATTGATTTTCATGTTTAATTGTGCATTTTTACAAGGTAATTATGGGAGGGGTACTATTGGGGTGAATATGATTGGTTTGTTTGTTTAATTCAAATTCTCATTTGAGAATTAAGGAGCTTGACACTTAATTGAAGGGGACACAAAGCTGAAGACTTGCCCAGAGCCACTAATACGTTTGCACTGGTCCTACTTAAATGACAAATGCAAAACAATCTGGATTACTGTAAGAATATGGTGTGTAAACTGGCTTAGTTAAGTATTCTGAAGATGGGCAATGGTACAGAGCTTTTGAAAATCTGCTTCCAATATCCAAAAATGCAGACAGAATTCTTTATTTACCCATGCAACCTATTAAATGTATTTTGACTGATATTCCTGCTAATGTTTTAGAACAAGTTAGAAAGTAGCGTGAAAAGGGCGTCATGGACAATTAAAGGCATGATTGCTGCTGAAGAATCAGATGGAAAATTAATAGTCAAACTTTATTATGGAAACATTCAAATTAAACAGAAAAACAAACAAAATTTATTCACTGCAACCTGACATGACCCTGTTTCAGCAATGACATGCCTGTTTCCGGGATCATAAAACCCTTCGACACAAATCAAAATGTCACATATATAAAGCAAACAATAAAAATATACATGAGTATATGCAAACCAGAGAGTAAAACGGAGCACATAAAAAATAACAAGACTAAAAGCGAGAGGCTAAAAAATGATGATAAAAGATAGCCGGCATGTTAAGTTAATTGGCATCTTTAAGACACCCAAGTGATAAAACCATAAAAATACTCTAGGTAAACTACCAATTTCCCATGGAAATTCTTGTTTTAAAACCCAAATAACTTACACAAGGAGCCCGTACTAAACGTTTTTGGAAATCTATGTAATTAAAATACCTAAGCATGGCATTAAAAAGCATATTACATTTTTCTTCCTCTGATTTTAAGATGAAGCGTGTTCAAAGATAAATTAAAACGGAGTGTTACTGGCCCAAAGCCATAGATGCCTTGCTAAAGGCAATACAGAAATATCCTTTTTGAACACAATAATAATTAACACTTAAAAGAACTTCACAGAGATCCCAGTGACAAAAATAAACTTATAAGCAGAGTTTAAAAAACATATGGAAAGGAACTAGACATGGTATGTACCAGTTAAAACTTGCCAAAGGGCAATTTTATATCACAAAAGTTCAGCAGCCACTAGCAAAAGCATAGGCAGAATAAAAAATGGCTAAAGATGTAAAGTGAGGTGATGAGGCTTTTTTCAGATATGTTGGAGAGAAGAGGAAGGTCAAAAGTGGAATTTTAAGACTGAAAGATGCCGAGGACTGCTGTGTAGAGCGTGACAAGGAAAAAGTGGAAATGCTGAACAAATACTTCTGTTCTGTCTTCACGGAAGAAACTCCTGGAGATGGGCCACAGATGACTGATAAAAATACATATGGAAATGAGTAGATACCACACCATTCACCGAAGAAAGTGTCTATGAACAACTTGAAAAACTAAAACATCTTGGATGGATCTCTTCATAAAGGCAGTTAATAGAGCTTAATTAATCAATCAAATCTAAAAAAAAGCCTTGGAGCCATACAAGATACATTCCGGTATATTGAGGGAGCTTAGAGAGATTCTAGTGGGTCCTCTTAAGGATTTGTTTAATAGATCCTTAGAGACAGGAGAGGTTCCTTGGGACTGGAAAAGGGCTAATGTGGTCCCCAAAAGTGGCAACAGAGAAGAGGTGGAAACTATAGGCCAGTAAACGTTACCTTGGTGGTTGGAGACACTACTAAAGAAAATGATAATGAACTTTCTACAATCCAATGGGTTGCAAGACGTCAGGCAATGTGGTTTTACAAAGGAAGATCATGCCAGATTAATCTAACTGATTTTTTTGATTGGGTGACCAGAGAACTTGTTCAAAGATATGCATTGGATGTGGTCTACTTGGATTTCAGCAAAAGCTTTGATAGTGATCCTCATAGGAGACTCAGGAATAATCTGAGCCGCCTGAAACTAGGACCCACGGTGGTGAACTGGATTAGAACCTGGTTGACTGACAGATGACAGATAATGGTGGAAAATGGAATTCATTTTTAAGAAAGAAAGGTGAGTAGTGGAGTGTCTCAAGGATCTGTACTGGGGCCACTTCTGTTCAACATCTTTGTAAGTGGCATTGCTGAAGGTAAGAAGGAAGAGTTTGCCTTTTGGAGGATGACATGGAGATTTGCAACAAAGTGGACACTCCAGAGGCAATTGTCAACATGAGAAATGATATACAAACATTAGAAGAATGGTCTAATGCAGGTCTTGACAAATTTTCTTGGAATCTAGGAGCCAGCCTAAAAATCTAGCAGCCAGCTGCTGAAACCTAGGGCAAAGTGCACGCCCCATCCCCCAAAAAGGTCTATCGCGGTTATTTTTTTAGGTTTTAGGGCCTGATTCACTAAGACTGTTTCCTCCTCCCTCTCCCACCACTCTGATACATTAAGCTGTGCGTGTGTGTGTATGTGAGTGTGTGGTGTGGAAGTGGGGTGCCTGCAAGTGTGTGGTGGGAAAGGGTACACCTTTTGCACATGTACATTGTGCCCTTTACTTCCCATGCATTCATCTCTTCACCCTCCAACCCCTTGCACTCTACCCTTCCCCACCCCAACTGTATCCCTTCCCAGACTCTCTTTTTCAACCTCCCCCCCCCTTGTATTTACACCCTGCCCTCCATTCTCCCACCGTTAATTAGTTACTAAAAGGTACTGGCCCTTTAATTTATTCAGCCATCTGGGCAACAATCTCTAACCTTTTTTTAGCAGGCTGTTCAGATGCCAGATTTCCCTGCTGGAATTGCGGCCCTTTTCTGTACTTCTGCCGGGGTGGGTTGCGATCCCCATGAGCAGACATAGGCTACTGCTTCTGAGCCCCAGGTGCCAGGGCCATTTTTTGGTCACCATGGCGACCTGGCGCCTATGGTTTTTCAAGCCCTGGTCTAATGCTTGGTAGTTAAGATTTAATGTGAAAAAGTGCAAAGTAATGCACTTGTGGTGCAGAAATCCAAAAAAAGCAATATGCAATAGGAGGTGAGAGGATAATGTGCAGGACCCAGAAGAGTTTCTTATCCTTCCTCCTAAATCCACCTCCACCTTCCCCCCTTAAGTCCTTTCTCTGTTTGTGGATAACACTCTAATCCTCCCTGTTTTCTCCTTGCAACCTTGGGGTCATCTTTGACTCTTCCCTCTCTTTCTCCATACACATCCAACAGATAGCTAAAACCTGTTATTTCTTTCTCTATAGCATCAGCAAAATTCATCCCTTCCTTTCTGAACACACTACTGACCCTTATCCATTCTCTAGTCACCTCCCATCTAGACTATTACAACCTCCTCCTTGCCACTCTTCCTCTAAATCATCTCTCCCCACTTCAATCCGTTCAAAATTCAGCTGCACGGCTAATCTGCCAGTGTCACTATGCTCACATCACCCCTCTTCTCAAGTCACTTCATCAGCTTCCTATCCATTCCTGCATCCCTTTCAAACTTCTACTATTGACCTATATGTGTCTTCATTCAGCTGCTCCTCTGTACTTTTCCTCTCTTATCTCTCCCTACACCCATCCTCGAGAACTCCATTCTTCTCGTAGATCCCTTCTGTCTATGCCCTTCTCTTCCACTGCCAACTTCAGACTTCAATCTTTTTTACCTTGGTGCACCTTATGCCTGGAACAAACTACCTGAGTCAGTATGTCAGGCTCTGCCTCTGGCCCTGTTCAATCCAAGCTAAAAACTCACCTCTGTGAGACTGCTTTCAGATCCTGAGCCCCTTAGTCTCCACCTCCTATGTGCTTCCTTCCCATGCCTCTAGATATATTCTAGTCCCTAGTTGTTGTGTTGTCTGTCTTGACTAGACTATAAGCTCTGATGAGCAGGGGCCGTCTCTTACATGTGACTGTACAGCACTCCATGCGTTATATAGCACTATACAAATGATAAGTAGTAGTAGCAATAGGAGAGAGACCTCAGGGAGATATTGTCAGAAGACCTCAAGGTTGCAGAACAATATGACAAAGCAGTGGACCAAGGTTGCATAGAGTGGGATTTAACAGGCTGAAAGGAGGAGCTGATAATGCCTCTGTACAGGTCGTTGGTGAGGCCTCACATGGAGTACCTTGTTCAGTTCTGGAGGCCATATCTCGCTAAGGATATAAAAAAAGACCTGAAGCAGATCAGAGGAGAGTGACCAAAATGGTATGGGTTTTGCTGCAGAAGACGTATGAAAAGAGCTTGACCTGAGGGATGGGAAGATATGATAGAGATATTTACATTCTTGAAAGGTATTAGTAAGCAAACAAACCTTTTCCAAAGACAGAAAGCTATAAAACTAGAGAACATGAAATGAAGCTGAAAGGAAAAAAAATTAAAAGCAACATCAGGAAATACATTTTCACAGAAAGGGCAGTCAATGCCTGGAATTCCCTCCCACTGGAGGTGGTGAGAACCAAGACCGTGACAGAATTCGAGAAGGCATGGGATAAGCACAGAGAATCCCTATATAGGAAGAGGGGGATTCCTGCTCAAAGCAAAACTTAAATGACTTTCACACTTCAAAAAAGCAGAAAAGGGTAGCTGTCACAGAGTGGCACTTAACAACCCAAAGTAAAAAGCATAGAGCACAGAGCAGCAGCACAACCATAAACACCTTGCTGGATAGCCTAGATAGCCATGCTGATCTTAATCTGCCATCATTTCCTATGTCATTATAGCTATATGTATATGAGTGGAGGAGTAGCATAGTGGTTAGAACACTGGTTTGGTAACCAAGCAACCAGGGTTCAGTTCCCACTAGCACTCCTTGTGGCCTTGGGCAAGGTACTTAACCCTCCACTGCCTTGGAAGAAAGGCCTGGCAATCTACTTCCAGTGACACTGCCAAGAAAATCCAGGAGCTTCTGGGTTGCCAGGAGTCAGGACTGACTTGAAGGCACACATTGCATTGCATACATATAGATCTAAATATATATGGATGCAGCTTGTTGTGCTGTGAGGGCTTGTGTGCATCAGTGATGCTGAGGGCTCAGCTATCAGTAGCTTAACTACTGGCAGAGTCTCCCAAGATGGACAGGTCTCAGCTGAGATGCCAGATTAAGACAAACCACCCTTCCAGGCAGCCGCACAATGGGATGATTTTGGCGGCGGTGGATCACATTTCTGTGACAACAGCAACCAACTAACATTATCTGTGTGAAAGAAAGGCCTGGCAATCTACTTCCATATCATGCCATGAAAACCCCATAGATAGTCACAACAGAACAAATTGCACTATAGTGCTGGAAGATAAGACCCCCAGGTTGGAAGGCACTCAACCGGCTACTGGGGATGAACTGAAGACTTTTCAGAGTAAAACCAGAATTTATGATGTGGCTGCATCAAAGCCCTCAGAACGTCTGACTGCTGATGTAGCTGCACATGAAATGAGAGTCAGAAGCTGCAAAGATGTCTTACATATTGGGACAAGGAACATACGAAGCATGGACCAAGGGAAGATGGGAGTGATCAAGAATGAAATGGAAGTGCACAAATCGATCTGTTGGGTGTCAGCGAACTGAAATGGACTGGCATCCGGCACTTTGCATCGGATGATCACATGGCCTACTATGCTGGAAATAAAGACAAAGAAGAAATGGTGTTGCATTTATAATTAAGAAGAAACGCGCAAGAACTGTAATGAAATACAATGCAATCAGTGAACACTTAATTTCTATTTGTCTATGAGGAATGCCATCAATCAAACTATTATTCAGCTGCAGAAGAGGAAGAAGTTGATCAGTTCTATGAACATGTACAAGCTGAAATTGGCAGAATGTGCAAACAGGATATCCTGATAGTCATGCATGACTGGAACGCAAAAGTTGGCAACAAAGAAGAAAGCAAAGTGGTGGGAAAATATGGACTGGGCAACAGAAATGAAGCTGGAGAAAAACTGAGAATTCTGCAAGACTAACAATCTATTCATTTCAAACACCTTCTTCCAGCAACACAAGTGGCGACTGTACACATGGACTTCACCCAATGGATTGTACAAAAATCATATTGTTTACATCTGTGGAAGTCAACGATGGAAAAGCTCAATAACACCAACAAAGACAAAACCCAGAGTTGACTGTGGAACAGATCATCAACTACTAGTATGCAAACTCAAGGTAAAACTGAGAAAGAGCAAGCCGCTCGTGAATGTAGCAAAATATGACCTTAAGAATATACCACTGGAATGTAAAGACTGTCTGCGAAATTGATTTTCTGCTTTGGATACAAATGACAGAGCCTGCCACATGCCAAGCCGTGCTGCCCCCCCTGAGCCTCCCCCCGCTGATGCTGATATTAGCAGCGGGGAGGGGGGGGGTGATGGCTAGGCTTGGCAGCAGGTCATCCAGGCACACATGGCCTGCCACTTCTGACCGCCCTCCAACAGAACTTCGGAGATTCAGAAGCGGCAGGTCACACGGCCTGCCGCTTCTGAACCTCAGAAGTTCTGTTGGAGGGGGGTCAGAAGTGGCAGGCCATGTGTGCCGAAACACGTGGCCTGCTGCCGAGCCGTGCCCTCCCCCCAACAAAATCAGCAGTACTGAGGCTCAGCAAGGGGGGACATGATGTCCCGGCTCAGGGGGTGGCAAGGTTCAGGGGCGGCACAGCTGGGGCTTCTGCCTAGGGCGGTGAAAACCCTTGGGCCGGCCTTGTCTCCCCCGCTTGATGCAGCTGAGGTTCACTCTCCTATTTGAATGGGGAGGGGGAGAATCACGGCTGCTCATGGTTCTGTATAAGGTGCCCTACCCGACCATCTGCCTTTTGTCAGGAATCATACTGGACTGGTCTCTGTTTGACCTTTTATTTATTGGCTATATCTATATACTGCTGTTCACAAAGATCAAAGCACTTTACAGAGAACTTGATTTTACAAACAATATTTACATTGAAACAGGCAACTTTGTACACTGAATAAGGAACAGGGTGGTTAGCTTAGATTAACTGTGTACAGGATGATGAGCTATTTACATGTTCTTGTAAAGTTTTGTCCTTCATGCAATATGGAAATGCTGTTCGGCTAATGGTAAGGAAGGGGGGTAGGGATTATTTATTTATTTATTTATTTATTTAACATGTTTTGTATCCCGCCTTTTCCTTCAATCAAAGCGGTTAATACAGCACAAAGTTAAACAAAGGTGAGGGAAACATACATTGCATTATCATTACATCACAACAAAACACTAGGAGTACAAACAGGGAACACAGTACATAACTTACATTACATTACCTTACATTAACTACAAACAGCATATCGCTGAACAGAATGAGCATATAGCAGCAGATAGTGGGTCCCGCACGGTCCACCGCCTAAGGGCCACGCCAAAGGGCCCTCTTGCGAGGCCCTCAGGCGCGGGCCCGCAAGGCACGGGCGCGCCATTGCTGAAGGGATTTTAAATGATTTGAAAAGTGCTCAGGTTGGCTGCAGTTTTCTCTCACACACAGTTCCCAACTAAGTAGGCACAGCTGATTCTCACTCACTGCTCACAGGATCGTTGGAGCCTTTGCTGAAGGGATTCTAAATGATTTGAAAAGTGCTCAGATTGGCTGCAGTTTTCTCTCACACACAGTTCCCAACTAAGTAGGCACAGCTGATTCTCACTCACTGCTCACAGGATCGTTGGAGCCTTTGCTGAAGGGATTCTAAATGATTTGAAAAGTGCTCAGATTGGCTGCAGTTTTCTCTCACACACAGTTCCCAACTAAGTAGGCACAGCTGATTCTCACTCACTGCTCACAGGATCGTTGGAGCCTTTGCTGAAGGGATTCTAAATGATTTGAAAAGTGCTCAGATTAGGAGGATGTGGGACCGGAGGGTGAATAGATGGGTCTTGAGGAGTTTGCGGAAGGATAGGAGGTCTGTGGTGGTTCTTATGTGGGCAGGGAGAGAGTTCCATGTTGTTAGTGCGTAAAGTTCAAAGGATCTGGCACGGGCTTGTTGGGTGCTTGGGGGGTAGTCAGTGTTCATGGTGGAGGCTCTCTGTGGTCTGTTCAAATGCTGTGGTGTGATGAGGGAGCGAAGGTGGGTGGATGATTGACGTTTTCTTGTTCTCCTTTCTAGACCGTGTGGGTCATAATAAAGACCATATTACAATTTATAATCTGTTTCAATAATGCACTCCGTTACGGTTCATGCTATTTTGGTAGTATATACGACTGTATAGTCCAAGGATGAATGTACTTTTTGGATTAGTATTTGCCTTCGGGCCATGTTTTATATCCCCTTTATGCAATATGTGGTCTATGAGCTGCTGGGAATGGGGTGAGGGGGGGTATGATATATATTTATGTGTGAATACCTATGTACGTGCAGTTGTGGTCTGCAATGACCTTTGGTGGTTATTGTATATGATTATGCTGTCCTCACTGTTATCTCCTTTGTATAATATGTTATGTCCTCTTTTTTTCTCAATAAACCACAAGTTACAAAAAAAAGGAAGCATGGGTAGACCAGCACACCTGACAGCTCTCTTGCATAATCTTTACATTGATCAAGAAGCAATGGAACAAGGAGAAACAGACTGGTTTAAAATCAACAAAAGTGTATGACAAGGTTGCATACTTTCCCCTGTTTAATTTATTTTTATTTATTTTATTTTATTTAATGCTTTTATATACCGCGCTTTTTAAAATCAGTGCAGGGTAGGAAGAGCCTATCTTGCACTTACAATGAACGGGTAGTACAACTTGGATTGATAACAGGGGAAAACGTATACAGGCTATATACAACATGGATTGATAAAAGGGGAAAGCATATACAGGCTATATAGATGCTATATACAATGGGGGGTCGTTATGCGGCTATAGCGACATGGCGTGTCGTGAGGGCTACATACAAGGATGAGAATTAATTCATTGGGTTGACTGTTCTTTATGGTTGGGACATAGGGATGAGGCCGGGTAATGAGGTGTTGTTGGCCTGGGCATAGTGTAGGAGAAAAAGGAGGTGCTTTAGTGCCTTTCTGAACTGGACAAGGTCCGTTATCATGCGAATGGTTACTGGGAGTTCATTCCAGCAGGTAGGAGCGTAGAGCCTGAACGCTCTTTTACTTGTGGCATTGGTGCTTTTTGTTACTTCACTGGGGGTTACTAGGGTGTTGGTGGTAAAGGACCTTCTTGTTCTAGATGCGGGTGTGGGGTGGATAAGGTTTGTCAGGGAGCTGGCAGTTCTTTTGTTAAGGGCCTTGAAAGTTAGGAAAGCAACTTTGTATATGATCCGACAGTAAATTGGTAACCAGTGCAGTTCCTTTAGGATTGGAGTGATGTGCTCTCTTCGAGAAGCTCCTTGTAGGAATCGGGCGGCAGCATTCATTGCTAGCTGTAGAGGGTTAAGTGTTTTCTTGGGGAGTCCATGTAGGATTATGTTGGCGTAGTCGAAGTGGGGGGTTACTAGCGCCTGGAAAATTGTTCGGAAGTCTTCTGGTTGCAGCAAGGGTCGGAGGTGTCGAATTGTCCTCATCTTATGGTAGACCTTCTTTACAGTGTTGCCTATGTGTGCTCTCATGTTGAAGTGCTGGTCCAGCGTGACACCTAGGTAATGGATGGTAGAGCGGCTCGGAAGCTCGGCATCTCTTGTCTTCAGTGTTGCTGGTGGGGAGAAGGTTTGATTTCATGTGATAAACAGCACTTCTGTCTTGCTGAAATTTATCTTGAGGCTCTGTGAGTGAAGCCAGTCCGTGACAGCGTCAAAGCATTTTATTAGTGAAGAGAAGTCTGGTTGATTGATGGTGAATGGGGTGAAGAGTAGTACATCGTCTGCATAAATCAGGCAGGAACTGTTGAAGGAGCGGATGATTGCACATATGGGCTGCATGTATATATTGAATAGTAGGGCGGATAGCGAGGATCCTTGGGGGACTCCATGTTTTTGCTGAAATGGCTCGGAGGTCGCAGAGCCTGTCCATACCTGCTGCCATCTATCTGTTAGGTACGACTTGCACCAATTCCATGCTGAGCCCTGGATTCCCTTTTCCTAGAGACGTACTAGGAGCTGCTCATGGTTGACTGAGTCTAAAGCTGCGGAGATGTCTAGGAAGATCAGGGCATATCCTTGTCTGTTGTTGTCAATCCCTGTGATTAATGTGTTAAAAAGTGTGGCAAGGAGCATTTCAATGCCATGTGCTTCCCTGAAACCATGTTGGCATGGGTCAAGAGGGGCCATGGAGTCGATGTGTTCTTGGATTTGCCATTGAACTACCTTCTCAATGATCTTGGCTAAAAGCGGGATGCTTGAGATTGGCTGATAGGATTCAACCTTCTGTGGATTCAGCTTGTTGTTCTTCAGAAGGGGCCTGATCGACGTCTGTTTGAGGCATGCTGGGAATTTTCCTGTGGAGAAGGACAGCTCTATGATCCTGACTAGGGTTGGACGGAGTTCTTTGCACAGGGACCTTATCCAATGTGCTGGGCAGGGGTCGTTTGGAGCTGTGGTAGCGTTGATAGTTGCAAAGATGTCTTCAATGCCTCTGGCTGAAGGAGTTGTAAGCGAGTTGAGCGGCAATGGTTGGCATGGGTTGGGTCCAGGGGTGGGTTTCATAGCTATGCTGATATTGCTGGCTTTAGCTAGTATATAGTCTGCATATTCCTGCGGTTGCAGTGTTGTACTCTGTGTGGGTGAAGGTTCTTTCGTTATGGACTTTACTAGGTTGAATAGGTCATGAGGTTTGTTTAGCGAGTGGCGTAGGAGTTTGGAGTGGTATTCTTTCATTTTCACAGCTATAGAGTTGCGGAGTGTGTTCAGGTGGGTGGAGTAGGCCGCTTGGGGACCAGGATTGCCGCCATTTTCTCTCTAGTTTCCTAAGGAGCAGTAGAGAGGACCGTAGCTCCGCAGAGTACCATTGTGCCGGTTTCCTACCTCTTGGTGTTTTGTATGGGGTCTTGAGTGAGGTAAGTGGGTATGCAGCAGAGTTCAGGCTGTTATTCCAAGTGGCCATCAGTTCATCCAGGTCTGGGGAATCTAGCTGGAAGTTTGGAAGGACTTCTTTGAGGATCGCCTCTTTGTCAAAAGGTCTGCATCGTCTCGTGGGTGGGGATGAGCTTTCGGCAGCTTTCCTAGGCAGGTTGCTGACCTGGTGCATGGGTATCTGGAATTTGATTAGGTTGTGGTCGGACCATGGGACTGGGATGATATCTAGTTCAAAGTTGTGGTTCGGGCTTATGTCTGGGCGTGGAAGGAATACGAGATCTAGTGTATTTCCTTTCCTGTGGGTGGATGTTTCAACTATCTGCTCGTAGCCCAGATCGTTGAGTGCTTCAAGGAAGGCCTTAGACTGGGTATCCTGGAGAGCCGGGAGGTTAAAGTCTCCAAGTATCCAGTTTGGCCTGTGGGAGTTCTTGGGGTTACAGGTAAGGTTAACTAAGGTTGCAAGGTCATCAGGGGAGGAGGATGGTGATCTGTAGATTAGGTTGATGGTGTTATGGCGGTTATGGTGAGTGTATCGAGATGGGTTGTGCTGCTGGAGTTGATCAGTTGGTATTGGAGCTCTGCTTTTGATAAGAAGAGAACGCCACCTCCTCTGCGGTTAGGTCTGTGGCAAGTATGGCTTGAGAAGTTGGGGGGGATGAGTTGGTTAATAAGGACTGAGTCTGAGTTGGTGAGCCATGATTCAGTAACCATAAGGATGTCTAGTTCGAGATGGGTTATAAAGTCGGTGATGGCTTGCCATTTCTTGCGGACTGATCGTGCGTTTATAAGGGCACATTTCAGGTTTCACTGGCTTTGGGACTGTGCAGCTTTGAGTTTTTCGGAGTGTAGGATTGGTATGTGGTACGTAAAACAAGTCATCAGAGAAACAAGACAGTATGAAGGCAACCGAGGTGTGAAGATTGGTGGAAGACTCATCAACAACCTTTGCTATGCTGATGATACTGCAATACTGGCTGAAAGTGAAGACGATCTGAAACATTTGCTTCTCAAGAGCAAGAAACATAGGGCCCAATTTTCGAAGGCATTTACATGGATAACTTCCCTAGTTACCCATGTAAAAGCCTTATCCGGGATTTTCAAAGGGCACCTACACCCTTCGAAAATCCCAGATATGTCCCTAACGCGCTCAGATGCTATTCGCTTAGCATCAGGACATGTTAGGGGCGGGCCATGATGCTATTCATGTAGCACCAATTTTCAGTGCTACACAGTTAGTGCTCTGCGCCTTAAAGATAGGCACTGGGGCTATCTATGTAGCATCAAAAATCGGTGCTACATGGATAGCTCATGTGGCTTCCTGGCTGTGCGCAACACCCGGATTTTTGATGCCGGGGCTGAATATGACCCCAGCATAGAAAATCCGAGTTAAGGGGGAGGGGGCGGGCTATGCACTGACACGGTGCATAGCACCGCCCAGCTCAAAATCGGGCCCATAGCCTTAAAATAGGCCTGCACCTTAATGTAAAGAAGATAAAGATCTTGACAACTGGCAAAATCAATAAGGTCATCATCAATGGAGAAGAAATTGAAACAGTGGACAACTTTAACCTGCTTGGATCAATAATCAATAATCAATAAAGAAACGACAAGCAGTCAAGAAATGCAACGTCGCATTGCTCTTGGCAGAATGGTTATGAAGGACCTAGACAAGATTCTCAAGAGCAGAGATGTCTCTCTCCATACAAAGATTCATATGACAATAAAGTCATATGGATGCGAAAGTTGAACAGTGAAAAAGATAGTAAGAAAATCAATGCCTTTTAATTATGGTGCTGGCAAAGAATACTATGTATATCATGGACTGCCCAAAGAACAAACCAGTCAGTACTACAGGAGATCAAACCTAAACTTTGTTTAGATGCTCAGATGACAAAACTTTGACTTTCATACTTTAGACACATCATGCAAGAAGAAAGATCGTTAGAGAAAGACAACATGCTTGACAAGGTTGAAGGTCAATGCAAAAGAGGAAGGCCAGCAATGAGATAAATCGATACAATAACAGCAGCTATAAATGCCACTCTATCAACAATGAGCCGCCTGACTGAAGACCAAACACAGCTTAGGACAACTATCCAGAGGGTCACCGTGAGTCGACATCTACTCGACGGCACTTAACAACAACAACAAAGATATAAATATACAGTATTTGTATATATAGAACTTCAGTTCAACTATCACTTGATGGCCATGAAACAAAACTCTCTGTAATGAATAGTCCCTTCAGCCCCTCAGAGGGTATGCCAAAAGTTAACATATATTGTTCTTGGACAGCTATTTTTATAAAATATAACTCCTGCTTTTTTTTTTTTTACTGCATGCTAAGTTTTTCACCCTCCTAAGATTCCACTGCATAACGAATAAAATCTCCATCATCTTTAACTGTAGTAACTGTGCATGGCTAGAATGCAAGGATAGCAAATTGAGAAAAAGCAGTCTGTGCTGACACCTGGTGGAGATTAACTGAAGAAACATTCATTGAAAACCAGGCTGACAGGATCTGGGATTTCTTCTACATTCTGAAGAAGATGGAAGCTTTGCATTTCTGTTAAAACTTCCTTTTACAAATGCCCCCATTACCTTTATCTCTTTTTTAAACTCCTACTGCAGTCATGCTGCTGTTACCTATTTGTGCAGATTGACTCTTTTATTGATCACTCCCTCAAGAGTCTATTTTTCATTAACCAAGTGAATGTCTCACTGTTCCCAACTTTTAAGTTCAGAGATAAATTTTCTTTTGAGCAAAAAAACAACTGATGATCTTACTGTTAATTCTAGCTTTACTACTTTGATGGGGAGGCCTCCATGTTCTGACTATATTTTTTTTTCAATCATATTTCACATATTTGGAAACTTGCTTATGTATTTCCCATTTTCAATACTATTCCACTGTTCAAGCACAGGAAAAGTAAAAGGCATTTCCACAAGTAAATCAGTGCTTTACCCGCAAATATGGCTGTTACAAACTTGCATGTGTGGTATGTGGACAAACTTGCATGTGTGTAGCCTTTACATGCCTAAGTTTACTTGATGTTTGAGGAGCTGCTTCTAAGGGTTGTGTTGGGGAGGGGCTAGCATTTAGACACGTTTTGAATTTTCACATGTATGAACACATTTTAATCCGGAAAATTTGTGCGCCAAAAACATCAGGGTGTAAGTGTGAGTAGAGTTTACCTGGGGCAATTTTTGAAGAAAAACGATGTGGGTACTTCCACTTTTGTCATCCAGCAATCCGTGGAATGAAAAACAGGTGTGTAATATTCACTTGTGCACATATATTACCCCAATACTATCCTCATCATCGTTAATGCCAAACTTTTATATCTAGAGATCTCAAAGTATGTTACAGCAGTTAATATGTACACTCTTAAAACCCAATTTTGTACAGGTTGTCTAGGCTGGAAAAAGGATATCTTAGTCAGGATGTTCACAATTTACAGCTTATTATTCAAAGGCTTGTTAAATGTGAAGCCTTTACCAAAATATGTATAAGGTTGTAGGGAAAACTCTGGCATTTTGTAGCATGTACAATGGGAACAAACATTTCACGCCAAGTGAAGGAGAGCTGAAAGGCACAACTGTATGTACAGTGCCGCGTATGCCCTATAGTGCTATACAAATGATAAGTAATAGTAGTTCATACGGCGTCTTGTCTCAGAGATGTGGTGGATATGGAACACCTATGTTAACCTCTCCATTCTGAGCATAGTAGAGCTGAAGACGGACAAGTGGACACAGGCAAGATTTACAACAAGATGAAGCCAAATCCTACTTATAATGCATTTGGTCCAGATAACCCATTAGTAAAAGCACCACGGAGGCTCAGTTTAAGGAATGACAAGTGGGAAGGCCCATTAGAAAGCATGCTGTGGTGGTTATGGATAAGGGCCTATGGATCAAGAGAGATTCTGTGAGCTGGATCCTCCCTGAACGAAGCCTAGTGTAAAACAACGGACCCAAAATGGTACAGTGCCTGAGTCAACATTTTCTTGCTGGTTTATGATGAGCTCCTGGGAGACCAGTGGGGACTTTGTTTCTAAATGTTTTCTGTGTTATGTCTTTGTTTGTCTTGTGCTCTAGTGCAGGTACATAAGAACATAAGAAATGCCATACTGGGTCAGACCAAGGACCATCAAGCCCAGCATCCTGTCTCCAGCAGTGACCAATCCAGGTCACAAGTACCTGGCAGGTTCCCAAAAGACACACAGGTTCCACAGTACTTGTCCCAGGGCCAGCAGTAGATTTCCCGGGCCTTCTTAAATAATGGCTTATGGACCTTTTCTCTAGGAACTTAACCAAACCTTTTTTATGTTTAAATATGTTTATTATCAACAGCAAACAATACCATACGAGATCTGTCCCAAAAGTAATAAGAATGATTTAAAAAAGAAATTATTGAACATACATGCAATTACAGTTTATCCCCTTCAAAATAGGCTCCTTGTGATCAAATACAGCTATTCTAGCATTGCTGCCACTCTTCATAGCAGTGGAGGAAGTCTTCACTTGAGATGTTCAAAGCCCTCATTGCAGCTGCCTGGATGTTTTCAACTGTCCCAAAATGATGTCCTTGGAGGTGTGTTTTGAGCTTGGGGAATAAAAAGAAATCACACAAAGCCAAGTCAGGGCTGCACGGTTGGCGGGGAAGTGTTGTGATATTATTTTGAGCCCAAAATTCCCTCACAGCGAATGATGTGTGACTTGGCGCATTGTTGTGGTGAAGGAACCACATGTTTGCAATTTCATGGCGGATGCGTACAACTCTGTTTCTCAAACATTCTAGTACCTGTAGGTAAAATGTCTGAACAACGTGATCATCGAGGGACTCCCCAGAAAGAAGTTCTGCCCAATTGGGGCAGATCGCACCATACTTAAAGAAGTGCCATCCGGCGCGCCCGCGCCTTGCAGGCCCGCGCCTGAGGGCCTCGCTAGAGGGCCCTTTGGTGTGGCCCTTAGGCGGGGTCCTTCAATCCATCGATCATTTCCAGCAACTGAGTCTTCAGTGAGATGATCCCGCTTAAGCACTGTGTCCTGCCTCACTTGCCGATTGTAGACTGAGCCAAACACCAAACTCCAGGATACTAGTTTTACTTGTAAGTGATACAGTTGTGCTTGAAGCTGTTACAATTTATACTTGATACTATACTAAACTGATAATAGTTTCTCTTGTAAGTGATACAATTTGTGCTTGACTTTACAATATTCTGTTCTGGTATCTGCACCTTCCTACCTGTAATAACTCTCTGTCACAAGCTTAATCACCTAAATCATTACCCTAAACCTATCTTGCACAGCCAATCTGAGCCCCCTGTATTCACCTAGCCAATCATGCCTCCCCTCACCCCAATTACATACTTCCATGCTCTATTCAGCTGCCTCATATTGATTACTTTAACACAGATTTCCCAAGCTCTCACCCCCACCTTCAGCCCCATTCCAATTCTACACAGCTCCTGGAGGAAACCCCATAGCTACCCTCACTACCAAACAGTCAGACAGGCCATATACCACACCCCCATCTCATCTACATTGCCCTACACCAGACCAAAACCTCTCAGAAAGACCCTCACTCCCCACCTTGTGATCTTAAATGTGCCCTCCTAAACGCCCGCTCTATCCGTAAGAAATGGCCTGCCATAACTGAAATACTATCAACCTTCGACCTCGACATCCTATGTATCACCGAGACTTGGTTGTCACCCTCAGACACTGTTCTCCTTCATCAGTTTGTCCCCCCTAATTTCTCCTCTCACTCATGCCACAGAGTTGACAGAAGAGGAGGAGGAGTTCTCATATTAAGCAAGACCTACTTACAATTCAAGACGATTGCCTCCAATACTACCCCCCTACCTTGACCATATCTCCATAACAAATAAACACCATTCCATCAACTTGCTATACCGGACACCCTCATCATCATTATTATTATTATTATTATTATTATTTACTGCACATTTATATACCGCTACTTCCAGCGATCAGCAGCGGTTTGATTCATGTTCGGGGATTGTCAATCAAGACTGGGGGGAGGTGGTATGTACAAAGAACTGGGGTCACAGCACACATGGTTAGCGTCTTAGGGGGTGACTTATACATTCTTACATCTATATATACATATTTACATAATTATACATATAGCAGTTTTGAATACTCTCTCAGTTGATGGTCATAGCTGATTGTAATGACATCGAAATAGGTGAGTTTTTAGCTCCTTCCTGAATTTGGTGATGTCCTTGGTTAAACGCAGCTCACACGGGAGGTGATTCCAGATAGTTGGTGCAGAGAATGAGAACGCTCTACGACTCATACTTGTTTTCACTGTTCTGAAGTTGGTGGGGACTTGTAGGTTGCCTGAGTTGATAGTTCTTCTGTCCCTATTTGTAGGTTGCGTGCTGATTAGTGATGATAGGAATGATGGGGATATGTTGTTTATTAGTTTGAAGGTGGTCACTAACATCTTGTATTGTATCCTAGCTGCAATTGGGAGCCAATGTAGCTCTATCAGGATGGGGGTAATGTGTTCAGTAATGCCTGTTCCCATTATGATCCTGGCCGTCACGTTTTGGGCCATCTGAAGTATATTTAGTGATTTTTTAGGCAGACCTTGAAGGATGGCATTACAGTAGTCTAGGTGTGGCATTATGAGGGCTTGTGCTACTGACCGAAAATCACTGGGCTCAAGTATTTTCCGTAGTGGTTGTATCACTCTAAGTTTATGGAAGATGGCTTTATTTGTTTTGCGTAGGTGTGTCTCCATTTTCAGGTTGCAGTCGAGTGTTACTCCGAGATATTTGATTTCCTTCTTCGTGCTATACGTGTTGTTGCAGAGGGTGATTGTGGGAGGGGGGTTGAAGTTTGGTTTGCTGGATATATACATGACTTCTGTTTTCTTATGGTTAATTGCCATGTTGTTGTTTTGTAGCCATCTTAACATCTCCTCCAGACAATTTTCGAGCGGAGTATAATGAGGGTCCTCGGTATCTAGTTGCGTGTACAGCATAATATCATCTGCATAGATGTGGTATTTAATATTATGCTTTTTGAAGATGTCACAGAGGGGTTGCATGTAAACGTTGAACAGTAATGCCGATAGGGCTGAACCCTGGGGTATGCCCTGCGTTTGAGAGAACGGTTCAGCTTTCTCCCCGTTGAATTGTACCTGCGGCCTTCTGTTCGTTATGTAAGAGGAGAACCATTTGAGGGGGGTTCCCATTACTCCTATAGATTCCAATTTATTGAGGAGGATCCCATGGTGTACAGTGTCAAAGGCGGCAGAGATGTCAATGAAAATGAGTATAAACATTTTCTTTTTGTCTTCTAGGCCTTCGAGGAGATTGTTCATTAGCGCTATCAAAAGAGTCTCAACTCCATGATTTCTTCTGAACCCGTATTGCTGCGCATCTAGGGTTCAGATGATCTCTCTACAATCATTGATCTCGCCTGCAATCCCACCGTGACACACATTCCAAACTGGATACTTGGTGACTTCAATCTCCCTTCCCTTCAAGATACTCAGGCCAAAGCCCTTATCGAAGCATTTGAATCTTCAGGCTACACCCAATTGATCAATGCACCCACCCATGTCAAGGGAAATATGCTTGATCTTATTTTCGCTCCACAAATACCCTCCAGTCACATGCACAAGATCGATCTCTCAGTATGCGCAGTACCATGGTCCGACCATAACCTAATCAGGTTTACTATGCCACCATACCCCCCACTCACTGCTCCACAAACCCCAACGGAACCATCATCATCAACCTCAACACGGTTCCAGCAATTCAATAGAGAAGAGATATTGGAAAAGATACAGCATCTCCACACCCTACCAGCACAAGACCTAAACAACATGATTTCCTCATGGAATAAATGCCTCAATGTGACAATAGACTCTCCTCCTACTAACAACAGACCTCTTAGAAGAACAAGGGCTCCCTGGTACTCACCTGATCTAAAGAACTCCCTCTATAAACTCAGACAGCGTGAAAGATGCTGGCGCCGCTCCAGATCAACCGAAAGCCAGGACGCTTACTTTGCCCATCTAGACGCCCACCGCATAGCAGTCTCCAAGAGAATGAAGCAATATCATGCAGAAGTACTACAAAGAGCCTTAAACAAACCACATGAGCTCTTCAACCTGGTCAAAACCTTAACTAAAGAGCCTTCCTCGGGTCAATCAATCCAACCTGACCCACAGGCATACGCAGATTACCTGCAAGCCAAAACAAGCCTACCTACTATAACTGTGAACAACTGCCCCCCAGATACTTCACCTGACCTCTCCCCCTCTTCTTCACCTCCATGAAACCTATTAGGGGCCCAACAACTCATCACCTCCTTCACCACTCCATCCGAAAAGGAGATCCAAGATACCATCATGAATATAAATACCTCCACTGCACCAAACGATCCATGTCCAGCATTCTGGATAAAAACCTTACGATCTGAACTCAGTCTTTTCCTTGCCAAACTGATAGGAACATCTTTCCAGACAGGTACCTTCCCACTCAGTCTAAAGCAAACATCTATCAGACCACTACTCAAGAATAATAAACTGGACCCAGAAAAGATGGACTCATTTAGACCCATCTCCAGTATCCCACTCCTAGCTAAAATCATGGAAAAAATAGCCCAACGTCAACTGAACCACCATATTGAGAACAATGCTCCCGTTGACCCCTGTCAACATGGATTCCGGGAGTCTCATGGTGTCAAAACCCTGTTAACAACTCTATTCAACACCCTAATGATAGGTCTGGATAACATCAGACAAGGCTTCGCTCTTGTTTTCCTCGACATTGCAGCCGCCTTTGACTCCGTCAACCACGAGCTACTCTTGCTATGCCTAAATGAGAAGGGAATACATGGAAATGCTCTCGCCTGGTGCGCCTCCTATCTGAAGGACAAATGGCAGCATGTTCGTTCTCGCTCCTCCACGTCCACCCCTTTCCCTCAACCATGGGTGTCCCACAGGGATCATCTCTTTCAGCCCTATTCTTGAACGTGTATATGCAACCTATTTGCACCATCATCAGATCTTTCAACATCAATTGTTTAGTCTATGCCGATGATGTCCTTATGTTTACTCCAATATCCACCGAACACCCAGACTTGTCTCAGCTATCCTCCTGCTTTGATGCAGTCTCTGATTGGTTACAATCTCAGAAGCTAATGATAAACCTCAAAAAGACAGATGTTCTCTTTCATCAGTAGAGATCAGAAATTCATCCCACCTTCTTCACTGAAGGTACGTGGCGCAGAGCTTCCTACTAAGACTTTGTTACGATACCTTGGAGTAACCCTTGACCAACACCTTGACCTAAATGCCCATATAAGTAACCTAGTAAAAGCGATTTACCATAAAGTCCGGATGCTGCGACACATGAGACAGCTTCTAGAGCCAAAAGACTTCCGAACAGTATTTCAAGCAATTGTGATGCCTCACTTTGACTATGCCAACTCCATACTGCACGGTCTGCCAAAGAGCTCACTTCACCCTTTGCAGATTGCAATGAACACTGCAGCAAGAGCCCTATTCGGAGCATCCAGAAGAAACCATATTACTCCTATCCTAAAAGCTCTACACTGGCTCCCGGTTCACTGTAGGATCACTTTTAAAATACTGACAATGACATTCAAGGCCATTAACAACTGCACATCCAGCTCCCTTTCCGAACTTATACGGCTCCCCTCCCCCCCCCCCCTCCCATTAGACTGAGAAGACCCGCCGCCTCTAACACTTTGTGTCTCCCAAAAGCATTCACCAAATGTACTAAGGCTACAGGAAACCACGCTTTTGCACTTTATGCCCCCCACTGCTGGAACACTCTACCAGCAAACATTTGTGCAATAAACAGCTTCTCTCAGTTCAGGAAAGAGCTGAAACATCACCTCTTTCTTCAGTACTTCCTCAACTCGGATGACATCACATAACCAACCACAGATCACACATCCCTCTTCCCCCTCTTCCGCTAATCCCCTCCCTGTTGTCCCAGCAAATTATCTAGCCATCTCCTAGCCTGAAACATTTAAATGTTTACGCTGCTGTTTCTCATGCCGTGTTCACGATGAATAGAGCTTAGTGGATGTTTTCCTATAGTTATCAACCTGTATATAGTTCCATTATGTATATAGTTCGCCTGTGTTCCATGTTCAACTCCCTGTTTAATGTAAGTGCAATGTGGATCTTCCCCATTGCACAAGTTTTGTTACCTGTGAACCACGCTGATGGTAAATAGTGCGGTATAGAAAAAAACTATAAATAAATACAAATAAATAAAGATTTACAGTCTGTCCGGGTGGCACAAACTCCTTGTGAACAACTCTCTATGAATCAAAAAAAAAATGATGAGCCTGGATTTCACTCTTCATTTGCTCATTCAGGCCTTCTTTGGTCGAGGTGACTGAGAAGTGTGCCACTCTGAACTCTGTCTTTTGGTTGTGGGATCATACTCAAAATCTCAAGTTTCATCTCCGGTTATCACTCACTGCAGAAAGTCGGGCTCACTTGTCACACAATCCAAGAGTTCCCGAGAAACCAACACACGATTGTCCTTTTGTTCATCGGACAAATTTTTTGGGACCAGTTTCACATAAATTTTTCTCATGTTCAGATCTTCCGTAATGATTCGGTGGACATCCATTTTTGGTAGTCCTACCTCCTCTATGATTAACTGCACATTAAAACATCGGTCCCTATCCAGAACAGCCGTCACACGAGCCACATTGTTCTCAGTTCTTGAAGCTGAAGGACACCCTGCGCACTGTTCGTCCTCAACGCTCTCCCTTCCATCCTTGAACGCGTTATGCCACCTGAAGACTTGGGCTGAAGAAAAAACAGCATCCCCATAAGCTGTCCTCAACAACTGCAACATTTCAGAACCAGATTTTCCGAGTTTCACGCAGAACTTGATTGCGTAACACTGCTTCAGACTCCTCTGCATTTTTGCTCGTGACAAGACACAAAAACTACTACACACTTTGCTAACGTACCGACTGCTACAAAGGCGCAGACTCAACTGAGGAAGGTCAAACTGTATACCTGGGTCCCCTCTCCACCTGCCTCGACCTCCACTTTATTTTCCTGACCCTTCTGTGCTGTGCAAAAAAATCATTCTCATTATTTATTTATTTATTTATTTATTTACATTCTCTTATATACCGCACTATTCGGCATCAGCGCGGTTCACATCGAACAAAAATCTCAGTACAATCAACATGCATGAATTTACAGATAACAAGGGAAGGAACTTGGATCAAACGGGGAAACTATTTACAGACTATTTACAGATGTGGTACAACTAAATAGTAACATGTTACTAGTAACAGGTGCTAGGAATATATTCACTTGTTATATGGAATCAGCCAAGCATGTTATTGAGGTATCATGGGATTGGGTAATTGGGTGAGGTCACAGAGGTCAATAGGTGTGGATGACTCTATAAGGAACTTGTTGAAGAGAAAGAATTTGAGGGCTTTCTTGAATTGTAATAAGCTGTTGATAGCCCGGATGCCAGGGGGTAGTGCATTCCAGCACCTAGGGGCACAAAGGATAAAAGCTCTGTTGGCCGTAGAGGATGCACAGCTTGTAAGGGCCTTAGGGAGCTTTAGGGAGTTGATGGTTGAGGATCTTCTCGCTCTGTTTGGTACAGTAGAGTGAATAAGGTCAGATAAGGATGTAGCAGAGAGGTTATTAAGAGCTTTGAAAGTGAGCAATAGGGTTTTGAAGATAATTCTGGCCTGAATGGGTAGCCAATGTAATTGAATCAGCAGAGGGGTAACGTGGTCAGTTCTGGAGGCTCCCTGAAGTACCCTGGCTGCGGCATTCATTGCCAGCTGTAGCGGGTTTAAGGTGGATTGAGGAAGACCTTGAAGAATGACGTTAGCATAATCAAAGTGGGGGATAATCAGTGCTTGGTATATTGTCCTGAAATCTTTTGGTTCCAGCATGGAGCGTAGATGTCTCAACAAGCGGATCTTGTAGTATATGGTTCTGACGGTGTTTCCTATGTGGGATTTCATATCTAGGCGTTGATCCAGAATGACTCCAAGGTAACGTATTGAGGGTTTGGATTGCAATTCAGCTTCCTTAGTCTTGAGATGTTGAGGTGGGTTGAAGTTGGGATTCCTTGTGATAAAGAGGACCTCCGTTTTCTTATGTTGTATACGGAGGTTTTGAGAGAGAAGCCAGTCAGAAACCGCATTGAAACAGTTTATTAGAGGGGAGAGATCCAAATGTTCAGTGGAGATTGGGGTGTAAAGAAGAACATCATCGGCGTAGAGCATGTAGTCAACCTTAAATGACCGTATGATCTCACAGAGTGGTTGCATGTAGATGTTAAATAGGAGGGCAGAAAGTGAGGAGCCTTGAGGGACTCCCTGATTTAGGTGGAAGGGTTCAGAAGTTCTGCCTCCTGAGCGGACATGCTGCCATCTTCCGGATAGATAGGACCTGCACCATTCAAGCGCTGTTCCAGTGATGCCTTTCTCAGTTAGTCTCGCTAAAAGGAGTTCGTGATCTACTGAATCAAACGCTGCGGCGATGTCCAGAAATATGAGGGCAAAACCTTGGCGGATGTTATCTATGCCAGAGATCAACTTACTGAAGAGTATGGTGAGGAGAGTTTCGACTCCATGGAGTTCTCTGAAGCCATGTTGGCATGGGTCTAGTGGTGCAACACAGTCAATATGGTCCTGTAGCTGTCGTTGGACCACTTTTTCTATGATCTTAGCAAGTAGAGGTATGCTGGAGATGGGTCTATAGGATTCTACCTTTAGAGGGTCGAGCTTGCAGTTTTTCAACAGGGGTCTAATTGAGGTATGCTTAAGGGCTGTGGGGAATAATCCAGTTGAAAAGGAGAGGTTCATTATGTTGGCGATAACTGGGCTAAAGTGACTGCGAAGCTCCTTGATCCAGAAGGCAGGGCATGGATCGGACTGGGATGTGGTAATGTTGAGGGCTGTAATGGTGTCTTCAATTCCTTTCTTGGAGGGGATTGAGAATGCAGAAAGAGTGCCAGGGATGACCTGCACAGGTGTAGCGGTTAGTACAGAGGATTTGTTGATAAGGCACATCTTGGATTGTAGGTGCGTTGCGAAGTCTTGAGGGTGTATCTCCACTTGAGGTCCTGAGGCTGGCTCCTTGGATAGGGACTTAACTAGGTCAAAGAGGTCATGTGGTTTATTGAGGGATCTCATCAAGGTATCAGAGTGGTACCGTTTCATTGATTCGGAGATTGCCTTGCGGTGAGCAGCTAGGTGGCTGTTGAATGTTGTCAGGTCTACAGAGGCATGGGAGCGACGCCAGCGTTTTTCAAGTTTCCGTAATAGGATGAGGGAGTCTCTGAGGTCCTTTGTGTACCAAGGAGCATTTTCTCTTTTTCTTAACTGCTTTATTGATGAAGGACGCACAGCGATAGCACTGAAACTGTTGTTCCAGTGAGAGATTAGGTCATCGAGGTTTGTGGTAGTGGTATTGATGAGCTGTTGCGTTTCAGCAAGGATGATCTCTCTGTTAAATGGCTTAAAAGATCTAGAGTTAGGTCTCGTCATGTCAGCTGGTGTCTTGATGTTCTTGGTGAGGATTTTGCTTGATGGAATCTGGAGGATGATCAGTTTGTGATCAGACCAGGGAACAGGGGTTATGGATGTAATAGGATCAAGAGGCTGGTTGAGGGATGACTGTGGGGCAAATACCAGATCTAGAATGTTGCCTTTAGTATGAGTGGGAACTTTCACCAGTTGCTTGAATCCTAGGTTCTCAAGGGCGTCTAGGAAGGAAGTTGCTTGGTTATCCTGTAGTGTTGGTAGGTTGAAGTCCCCTAAGATCCATATTGGGGTGTGTGGGCTATGTGTATTGGAGGCGAGCTCAAGGATGGAGGCTAGTTCATCAAATGACATCGAGGGTGCTCTGTAGAGTAGGCTGATAGAGCAGCGTCTGTTGGAGATGGTAATGGTTTCCATGTGGCTTGTACTTGTGGAGTGTATCGTCTTGAACTTGAGGTCGGATCTGGTAAGAATGAGGACACCACCCCCTCTTTTATCTTGCCTGTGGCTGGTGTGTATTGTAAAATTTGGGGGAAGGAGCTGGTTGATTATGACATTGTCTTCCTCAGATAACCAGGTCTCTGTAACCATGAGTATGTCAAGTTTGTGAGTGCAGATTAAGTCGGTGACAACAGGCCATTTCTTCCGAATGGATCTTGCATTGATGAGAGCACATTTTAGATTGTTGGGGTAAGGTTTTTCAGATTGTTTGACTCTGGCAGAGTGTTGGGGAATTATGTGGAGGAGATGGGAGTGACGAGGGCATGTGTCCCATTGTAGGTTGTTACGAGATGTACCAGACTTTATCATTACTTTTGGGACAGATCTCATATACATGAACCACCGGCTCCACAAGTTCTATATACAGGTATACCATACAGTTCAATTACAATAATACAATGTTGCATCTAAAAAACGAATCTAAGTCCCCCATACCCAACCACTGGAAAGCTGTATGCCCCTCTAGAAAAGAACGGGGGAAAGATAAAAATTATATTAGAAGCACAGAGTCATGCCGATGACACGGCCAAGACAATTTTTGTGTAGTTTTTAGTTTTTAATACCTTCCCATTCCCCCCAACCCAGCCCCTCCCACCTACTGCATCCAAGCTGCCCTAAAGTTACACGACTCTAATGGTCAGCAGCCAAACAGGTAGTTCCAAGCCTTTTTAAAACCCAGCTACACTAACAGCTTTTACTACATCCTCCGGTAACGAAAGAGTAGTTACTCACCTGTAAAAGGTGTTCTCCAGGAGCAGCAGGAATCAGTCCTCACATATGGGTGACGTCGACGGCGACAGAGCCCCCATGCGGAGCATTTCCCCAGCTTTCAAAGAAAGCCTTCAGGAATGCAGGCACGCATGCGCGGTCCCCTTCCCGCCCAAAGGTGCCATCTTGCTCAGTCTGATGACATAGCTAAAAGACAGCACAAAAAAGAACATGAACTATATATAACTGCAACTCCCAGGGGAGGAGGGAGGGTCATGAGGACTGATTCCTGCTGCTCCTAGAGAACACCTGTTACAGGTGAGTAACTACTCTTCTTTCTCCAGGACCAAGCAGGAAGTCAGTCCTCACATATGGGTGACTTCCTAGCTCTGGGCTACCAGGAACCCAGGCTGAAACCTAGAGCTCCCTCTAGAGCCTCAGCAACAGTGAGAGAATCTTCTCTGAGACCACACCTGAACGGTAGCCCAACACCAGGGCCGGAGGGTAGGAGTTGCCTAAACCTCAAAGAGATTACGGAGTACCGCTTGCCCGAAAGCACTGTACCTACGGGACTCCCTCTCGAGGCAGTAGTGGTCCGCAACAGTCTGGCTTGAAGACCAAGTAGTGGCCCAGCAGATGTCTGCCAATGGAACAGAGCAGAAGTGAGCTACTGATGCGGCCTTTGCCCTGACTCGGTGGGCAGGGACTTGACCCTCCAGGGAGAGGCCGGCTGCCCTGTACACCCAGGCGATACAGTCCGCCACCCAGATGGACAACGTACGCTTAGTGACAGGCAACCCCAATTTATTAGGGTCAAAGGAAACGAAGAGCTGAGAAGCCCGTCTATGGCCCTGCGTACATTCTAGGTAAAAGGACAGCGCCCTTCTACAATCCGGGATATGCAAGACAGTTTCGGCCCTACTGGCGTGTGGCCTGGGAAAAAACGTCGGAAGTACCACCTCCTGGTTGAGGTGGAAGGAGGACACTACCTTTGGAAGGAACTTAGGATGAGTCCTCAAGACTACCCTGTTCTTATAAAACCTGGTATACAGTCTATCCGAGACCAGGGCCTGAAGTTCACTCACATGCCTAGCCGAGGTGAGTGCCACGAGAAACAACACTTTCCAGGAAAGGAAACGTAAGTGGCAGGTAGCCATCGGCTCAAAAGGTGGGCGAGTCAGTTGCTGCAAGACCACATTGAGATCCCACTCAGTGGCCGGTGGACGAATAGGAGGCTTGAGCAGAAGCAGGCCTCTGAGGAAGCGGGACACCAGAGGGTGGCCCGAGAGGGATTATCCATCCACCGCCGAGTGGTGAGCAGAGAGGGCACTGAGGTGGACCTGGACAGAGTTGGACTGAAGTCCCAGGTCAGACAGGTACAGTAGGTACTGCAGCACCACCGGGACCGAGCAGGAGAAGGGATCCTCCTGCTGTTGAGAACACCAAATGGAAAACCTACGCCACTTCAGAGCATAGGCCTTCCGAGTGGAATGCTTTCTGGAGGCCAACACCACCTCTTCAACCTCCTTTGGTAGGAACAAGGGAGCAAGGACTACCCTTTCAGCAGCCAGGCCATCAAATTGAGGGATTTGAGGTTGGGATGCAAGAGGGACCCCTGATCCTAAGTCAGAAGGTCGGGTTGTAGCCCTAGAGGAAGTGGAGCATCCACTGCCAACTGCAGAAGAAGAGGGCCACCTGGGGGCTATCAGGATCACCGTGGCTCAGTCCTGCTGGATTTTGAATAGAGTCCGGGCCACCAGAGGTGTGGGAGGAAATGCATACAGCAGGCTCTCTGACCAAGGGATCAGGAATGCATCTGCCGCTGCTCTCAGAGGATGCAGTTGTCTGGAACAGAACTTGGATAGTTGCCTGTTCAGCGGACTGGTGAAAAGATCCATGGTTGGAAGTCCCCACTTCAGAAAGATCTGTTGGACTACCCGAGGATCCAACTGCCACTCGTGAGGCTGCAGGAGTCTGCTTAGCTTGTCCGCCAAGTAGTTTTCCTGGCCAGGGAGGTAGACCGCCTTGAGGGTCATGTCCTGATTGATAGCCCAGGAGCAGAGAGCTTGTGCTTCCAGGCGCAGGAGCCAGGATCCTGTACCTCCCTGCTTGTTCATGTAGAACACAGCCACCTGGTTGTCTGTCTGAATTAGGACAGACTGGTGAGAGAGGACCGGAGAGAAAGTCCGTAAGGCTAGTCAAATGGCTCTCAATTCCAACAGGTTGATCTGCTGGGCGGCCTCCCACGGAGACCACAGGCCTTGGGTGCAGGTCCCCTGGCAATGTGCCCCCCAGCCTTGCAGGGAAGCATCGGTTGTCAGTACCTGAGTGTGCGGGGAGGCCCAAAAGGGAACTCCCCCGACCAGGTTTGGGAGATGCCTCCAGCAGCGCAAGGAGTCCACCAAGAGTTTGGACACCTTTATCCTGTCTGTCAACTTCCCTGTGGCCTGTACCCACTGTGCCCTGAGGCACCACTGAGCCAGCCTCATGTGCAGACGGGCATTCGGGGTGACATGCACTGTGGATGCCATGTGACCTAAGAGCCGGAGGAAGTGTCTGGCAGAGACCAGAGAGTTCGTCTGAAACTGGCCGGCCAACTTCATCAGCCTGTGAGCTCTGTCCACAGGCAAATAGGGCTTTGCATGGATGGTATCCAACCTTGCCCCTATGAACTCCACGTCCTGTGAGGGGACTAAAGTGGACTTTGGGAAGTTTATAACGAACCCCAGGTGCTGAAGCAGGGATATGGTTCAGAAGGTGGCCTGCCTGGCCTCTTGTGGAGACGGGCCCCTGATAAGCCAGTTGTCTAGGTAAGGGAACACAAAGATTCCTTGTTTCCTGAGGTAGGCCGCAACCACCGCCAGGCATTTTGTAAAAACCCTGGGGGCGGAGGTGAGGCCAAAGGGAAACACTCTGTACTGGAAGTGGTTCCCTCCCACCATAAATCTGAGGTATTGCCTGTGACTGGGATAGATGAGGATGTGAGTATAAGCATCCTTCAGGTCTAAGGAGCATAGCCAATCTCCCTGCTGGAGGTAGGGCAGTAAGATTCCAAGGGTAAGCATCTTAAACTTTTCCCTCTCCAGAAACTTGTTGAGATTTCTCAGGTCTAGGATGGGTCTGAGGCCTTCTGTTCTCTTTGGTACGAGGAAGTACCTTGAGTAGAAGCCTTGCCCTTCCAGGTAGTGAGGCACCGGTTCCACCGCCTGGTCCTGTAGCAGACCTTCCAACTCCTAGAGGAGTAAGTTTCTGTGCAGAGGGGGTCTTGGAGGCTCCCCTGGAAAGTAGGAGTGGGGTATCTGGGTGAAGTGGAGCAGATAGCCCCTCTCGATGATATTTAACACCCAAGTATCCCCTGTGATGGGTGGCCACCTGTCTGCGTACAGGGTTAGCCAACCTCCTGTGCCCTGGAGAGGAGGAGAGGTTATGCTGGCATAGTCAAAAAAACCCTCCCTGCTGAGCAGGAGCCGGAGTAGGAGGCTTGGGGGCCTTCTGCCTACGGGGCCCATGACCCTGCCCCTTGGCCTGCTGGACCTGTTGGGGAGCTACAGAGGCCTGGTAGTGAGGGTAGGTTTTGTAGGCAGTGATCTTCCTCGGGTAAAAGGTCTTTTTCCCCGAGCCCTTCTTCTTCTGAGAAGGGGCAGAGGTTTTCCTGGACAGCCTTGTCCGGGTAAGAGTCTCGGTCTCGGGTTCTGCAGCCTTTTCAGCCATGGGCTTGCCAAAGAGGTTTTCACCTCGACAAGGGAATCGACCAACTTGTCCTGTACCCAAGGCTCGAGGTCTGAGGATTGTAGCCAGGCCTGGCGGCGTGCACTGATGCCGGCCCCTGCTACTCAGGCCGAAGCCTCAAATCCATCATAGGCTGCTCGAGAGATAAACTTCGAGCACTCTCAAATACCAGAAGACAAAGCTTTGAACCTCTGTAAAGGTTCCTCGGACAGACCAGCAGAGAACCCGGCAATCTCCTTTGCCAGGTCTCAAAGGTAGGTCTGGATGTGGCAAGCAAGTATAGAGCCCTGGAAGCACTTTCTACCGAGAGCATCCAGGTTCCGGGCTTCCCTGCTGGGAGGCACCGAGGAGTGCATCTTCTGACTCTTCAGGGGATGCATGGCCGATTCCACAACCATGGAGTGGTGCAGTAGCTGTGCCTTTTGGAACCCGGGGCTCTTGCGGACTCGATAGATGGAATCGACCCACTTGCTTAAAACTGGCATCGAGACCGGTGTCTCCCACATGCAGAAGAGCAGCCGCTCCAGTATCGGAGGAACTGGTACAGTAAAGGCCTCCTTGGGAGGAGAGTCATACTGCAGGGCCTCGAGCTCTTCGGCTCGAGGCTCCTCCTCGGGGTCCGCAGGGAAGGCCAAGGCTTTGGCCATATCCCGTACGAAATCCAAGAACCGGGTATCCTCCGGGGGGGACCTTGTCCGAGGCTCGGATCCCGGTGAGTCCGAAGGGACGCACCGGGTCCGGAAGTTGTCCGGGGACTCCTCTTCCTCAGTTTCCCACGCCGATTCCTCCAAGGAGGAATCGAGCGACTCCGAGTGGGCGGGCACTGATACCATCCGCCCCAACGCCAAGGGTACCGGCGTCGATGACCTCGGTCCCGAACGGGAGGCCGAGGGTGACCTTGGCCGAGGATTGACTCGAGTTCGCATGGTCTCAAGGATCGGCTCGGCCTCCTGGGTCGACTTGGACGTCGAGGTCCCGGTGGTCGGGGCAGAGCTCAGGAGACCCAGCAGCCTCCGACTCGGGCCCCGACGGCAGCTCCCCTGGAGGAGAGTCCACGAGGACTACAGTACTCACGTGACTCGGGGCCTCCGACTCTACACGAGGATGCTTTGCAGGCTTCTCCGACTCTGAAGACCCGGGACGGCGATCGGGGCTATGCAACCTTGCCCTCAAGGAGCCAAGAGTGTCCAGAAATGCCGCCCTCGCGGGTTTCTTCTTCCTTCGGTGTTCCCTCGAGGGGGACTCCCTCTCAGAGGAGCCCCGACGATGCTCGGGGTCAGACTCCCGAGATGTCGAGGCCTCTGACGAAGTCCGGACCCATCCAGACGCAGAATCAGAGAAGATCCTCTCATGCTGGTGCTGATGGCTCCGCAATGCCTTCGAAGACATTTTGCCACAGGGACTACAGACCTTAGGATCATGGTCAGGCCCTAGGCACCGGAGGCAGCAGTCATGTGTGTCGGTGAGAGACATTAGTTTCTTGCACCGATCACACTTCTTAAAGCCACTGGCAGCCATTGGGGGAAAAAGGACCCCTTCAAGATCAAAAAAACTCGGGCTGCCAGGGAAAAGAAAAATTGGCGCGAACGCAGTCTCTAAGGACAAAAACTGAAAAAAAGAGATCTGGGCTCGGCACCGGTGTACCGAGTCCAGGCGGGAAAGGGAACCGACGTCGAACTGAAGAAAAAACTTGACTCAACGCAGGAAAATCCACTTTTTCCATGGGTGACAAGGACACACGTCCATAGGGCTCCGCGGAAAAAAGAAGACTGAGCAAGATGGCACCTTTGGGCGGGAAGGGGACCGCGTATGCGTGCCTGCATTCCCAAAGGCTTTCTTTGAAAGCTGGGGAAATGCTCCGCATGGGGGCTCCGTCGGCGCCGATGTCACCCATATGTGAGGACTGACTTCCTGCTTGGTCCTGGAGAATTCCAGAGTTTGATTACGAGTGAAAAAATATTTTCTCTTCTTAGCCTTAAATGGGTTATGTTGTAGCTTCATTGCTTGTCCTCTAGTCTTCTTACTTTATGATGGCGTAAACAACCGATCTATGTTTACCCGTTCCATTCCATTCATTAATTTATAGATCCCTATCATATCTCCTGTGATGCAGTAGACTATAGAAAGCCTGTAGGGGCTAGTAAAAAGGAAGAGCTTACCTCAAACTTGGCTGGACAGGAAGACTCAGCGTATGTGAAAACAGCTGAGCAGCCAGTGCCGTCAGCACAAGTAAAGCAGAAAGGGTTTAAAATGAAGTTTCCCTTCTCTAGTAGTGACGCAGGTAGAATTAGAGAAACTCATCAGGATCACCTGGCCTCAGAATCTGACGTAACGTGCAGAGAGAGGAGGTATATATGTTCCTGGTCAGAACCAGGAAGTGGTCAGAACAGCAAGAGCAAGGAGTACGAGAGAAAGACTTGGAGAAGAGCTGAGAGTCCCAGAGGAAGTTCCAGTTCCAGGGGAGGTCTTGGGGGTCTGGGAGGACCCAAAGCTCTCAGAGGAAGTTCCAGGAGAGACCAAGGGAGCAGTAGAGCAGCTGGTCTCTGGAACGACAGTCCTAGGGAGGATTCCCACACGAGCAGAAAGTGGGGCAGTGTCTCTGAGGGATTGCATGAGCCACGGAGGAACCTAGCTCAAGCTGGAGGAACTGGGCCAGGGGAAAGAAAGCCCAAGGCTGACTTCAAAGCCTGCAGTAAGATAACAAGCTTGAAGCCTTATTTTTATAGAGAAGAGGCTGGAAGTTTTAATGGGCACAGCCCTGAGCAGGGTTTTAACTCAGAAAGATACTCAGACTTCCTACTAAAAGAGCCAAGAGAGGCAAACCAGAAAGAGACATTATCTGTACCAGGTTTCTATAACCCTGACTTTGATAAGTACCTTGGAAGAAAAGGGGTTTATCAGCCACAAGAGAATAAGCCATGCTCCAGCACATGTAAGGAATGTGATACGGAGAATATTGGGAGTGGTCCAGGCTTAATGCAGTGGGAGAGTGTTAACAGTTGTACAGACCCTGAGCCAATGGACTGCACGATTTGTCTATCAGATGACATAACCTCTTTGTGTTAACTTCAGCCAATGTGACCTTGTGACGTGAACAAGGAAAGAAGAAGAGATGTTCTAGCTATTTTCGTTCAGTTGCTGTTTTTGTTCTGTGTGCTTTTGCAAAGAATGTTTTCTGTCCAGGAAAGGGAATAAAACCCTAATTTTTGCTTTAATCACTTGACTGACTGACTCTGTTTAAAGGAGAGAAGCAGTTTATTAAAACCACAATACCCTAGGCATTGGCCTATTGGGTCCACAGAGGCTCTACTCAGGGTCTCCGTGACAAATGGCGTAGTTGGGGCGGATTTTCATTCCAGAAGCAAGCCCACCAGGACGTTGCACAGTTCAACGGAAGGAGCGGACGTTGCCACGCCCAGAAGGATCCAGAAGGAACCGGAGTGGACTACATAAAAAAAACAAGCACCTTCTCAAAGCGGGACCCTCCACCTGGCTCAGGTAAAAGGGTATATGGGCACAGGCTGGGGAGGATTCAAAGTGAGAAGGAGTTGCTTTTGAAAAAAAAAAAAGAAAAGGAAAAGTTTTTTCCAGAGGTACCGCACTTGGTGGTTGTTTGTGGTTTGTTTTACAGAGTCTGAAAGCCGCAAGATGGACGTCCAGGAGGTTCTATGCTGGATGAGCCTCCAATTTGATAAGCAACGGGAGCTGGCCCAGCAGAGTCAGGAGCAGGCCATGGCTGCCCTGCAAGCGCAGCAAAAACCCTTGACGGACTTGGTGCGGACACTGTTGGAAGAACCACGGAAGAGGACAACACCAGAAGACTTCAGTAGGGTAGGCCCACAACAGTGTGGGATATGGACATTTGGTCATATGACCGATAAAGACAATTTTGATGACTTTGTAGAGTTGTTCGAGAGGGTAGCTCTCCACGCACACTGGCCTAAGGAGCAGTGGGCGGTTAGACTCGCCACCTCCTTAACAGGAGAAGCTCTATCGGCGTACCGAGCAATGCCTGCCGCTTTGGCAGCTGAATATGAGGAGATCAAAAGAGCAGTGCGGGACAGGCTAGGCCTGACACCGGCTGTATACAGAAGAATGCTCAGGTCCACTAAATTACAGGCAGGTGAAACACCGAAAGCACTGTGCCATAGGGTGCGCAGTTTAGTTTTAAAGTGGCTGGAACCTGAGGGTAAAACTGTGGATAGCCTGATTGACATGATTGTCCTGGAACAGTATTTTGAGGCAGTTCCATTAGAGGTAAAAACCTTTTTAACGTTACAAGACTGCACAACCTCCATAAAGGCAGCGCAATTGACGGAACGGTTTCTTGAAGCCGAGATGGCCAAAAAGACACCAGGAAGCGCTGAGTGGAGGCTGGGGTTAACCAGTCCTGTAAAGTTAAATAAAGGGCCTCAAATAGACACGCGATGCATAAAGGAATGTTTACCTAAGAGAAATGATAAAAGTGTTTTTGTGAAATGCTTTAAGTGCGGAAAGATAGGGCATATGAAGAAGGATTGCCTAGATCGCACAGTCCTAATAACGAAAGGTAATGAGCGTGTACAGCAGGGATTCCGCATCAAGGTAGAGGTGCAAGGAGTCCCCGCCATAGCCTTACTGGACTCGGGGGCCGATCAAAGTATGGTCTCCCGCAAGTTTTGGGAAATCATACAGGCCCTAAATGATTTTCCCCCGAGTCAGCAAGATGGCAAAGCTAGCATAAAATGTGTGCATGGAGCGACAAGCCAGTATCCCCTTTACAGGATAAAAGTTAAGGGTTTAGGAACCCAGAGAGAAATCCGGGTAGCGATAATCCCCAAGTTACCGTACGATATCGTACTAGGTAGGGATTGGCCTCCTTTTTACCGAGGGATTGGGGAAGATACACACATAAGGGGAAGAATGGTGTCCACCCGGTCTCAAGCAAAGGCTGTAGAAGCACAGGGTGAGCCTCCAGAAGAGAATCCTGATCACACAGGGGCAGAAGAAGAGCCTTTAGGGGAGGAAGATAGGGTTCAGGAAGAGGACCTAAGTGAACTTCCCCATCATGAGGAGTTAATAGGCACTCCCTCTAAAGAAGAAAAGAAAAGTAAAGGCGAAAAACGCCAGGAAAGACACCACCGGGCTCAGGTGAGGGCTGGAGTAGCGGATGGGCAAGGTTTACCCTGGGTACCCAGTGACTTAGTAAAGAAATTCCCATCCTTTCCAGGGGAACAAAAGGCGGACCCAGTGCTAAAGCATGCCTTTGAGTTTGCCCAGACAGGTAGGGATGTGCTCTCCAGGTTCCTGATAGAAGAGGACATTCTATATAGGGAGAGCAGCAACCCCCATACCGGGGCCATTAGGAAGCAGCTAGTGGTCCCCACTACCTATAAGACCGTAGTGTTAAGACTGGCCCATGACCACCCCGTTGGGGGACATAAGGGAATTCAGGGCACTCTTGACCAGATCCTAGAGCGTTTCTATTGGCCGGGGGTCTTTAGGGAAACAAAACAGTTCTGCGAAGCATGTCCTTCATGTCAGCGAGTAAGTGCTGTCAAGCCGGTAGGAGTTCCCCTAGTCCAGACCCCAATGATAACGGAGCCAGTTCGCTGGATGGCAATGGACATTGTAGGTCCACTAATAAAACCCCCCAGAGGATTTCAGTATATCCTCGTAGTAATGGACTGCGCCACTAGATTCCCTTGGGCGATACCTTTAAGGAGCATATCAGCCAGGTTCATAGCTGCAGAATTGGTTCAACTGTTCTGCGAGGTAGGGTTCCCAAGGGAGATGCTGACCGATAGGGGGAGCAATTTTGTTTCCAGATACCTAGCTCAGGTATGGGATGCTTTCGGCATCCATCATATAAAAACCTCCGCATACCATCCACAGACCAATGGTCTGGTCGAGCGGTTCAACCAGACCCTTAAACAGCTCTTAAGAAGAGCGTTGGATGGACAGATGGCTGACTGGGATGTTATGCTCCCATTTGCCCTGTATGCCAGTAGGGAGCGTATCCAAGCTTCACTGGGAGCATCCCCTTACGAGCTAATGTTCGGGCGAGCGCCACGGGGAGTCCTAGACATTCTAAGGGACCAGTGGGTCGAGCCAGAAGGGTAGGAAATGGGGGTTCCCCAATTTCTATGTGGGCTCCGAAGTCGCCTACAGAGGGCTTCGCGAGTCGCAGAAGGGCATTTGCAAGGCAGTCAGCTAAGCCAGAAGAAATACTATGATAGGGGCAAGAAGGCACGGCAATTGGCCATTGGTGATAAAGTGGTAGTGATGGTCGCTGACCCTGGGCCAAAGTTCGAGGCCCAGTGGAAGGGTCCTTATACAGTGGTGGAGTGTAAAGGTCCAGTGACATATGTGATAGAGAATGACAGGGGCCGTCGTCAGACCTACCATAAAAATGTATTGAAACCCTGGCAGGAGAGAACGGCCGCAGCTAGCCGCTCTTGGATAACAAGCAAGAGTAGAGCAATGGGGGCGGGCCGGAAGGAACCCTGGCAAGGGAATACAGTAGTAAACAGCGGGTCCGGCAGAAAGGGGAAGATTCTTGCGGAGATTCCGGGCTGTGAAAATGATAATTCCCCATCCCGGAATATCTTAAGGGGGGGATATGTGATGCAGTAGACTATAGAAAGCCTGTAGGGGCTAGTAAAAAGGAAGAACTTACCTCAAACTTGGCTGGACAGGAAGACTCAGCGTATGTGAAAACAGCTGAGCAGCCAGTGCCGTCAGCACAAGTAAAGCAGAAAGGGTTTAAAATGAAGTTTCCCTTCTCTAGTAGTGACGCAGGTAGAATTAGAGAAACTCATCAGGATCAACTGGCCTCAGAATCTGACGTAACGTGCAGAGAGAGGAGGTATATAAGTTCCTGGTCAGAACCAGGAAGTGGTCAGAACAGCAAGAGCAAGGAGTACGAGAGAAAGACTTGGAGAAGAGCTGAGAGTCTCAGAGGAAGTTCCAGTTCCAGGGGAGGTCTTGGGGGTCTGGGAGGACCCAAAGCTCTCAGAGGAAGTTCCAGGAGAGACCAAGGGAGCAGTAGAGCTACTGGTCTCTGGAACGACAGTCCTAGGGAGGATTCCCACACGAGCAGGAAGTGGGGCAGTGTCTCTGAGGGATTGCATGAGCCACGGAAGAACCTAGCTCAAGCTGGAGGAACTGGGCCAGGGGAAAGAAAGCCCAAGGCTGACTTCAAAGCCTGCAGTAAGGTAACAAGCTTGAAGCCTTATTTTTATAGAGAAGAGGCTGGAAGTTTTAATGGGCACAGCCCTGAGCAGGGTTTTAACTCAGAAAGATACTCAGACTTCCTACTAAAAGAGCCAAGAGAGGCAAACCAGAAAGAGACATTATCTGTACCAGGTTTCTATAACCCTGACTTTGATAAGTACCTTGGAAGAAAAGGGGTTTATCAGCCACAAGAGAATAAGCTATGCTCCAGCACATGTAAGGAATGTGATACGGAGAATATTGGGAGTGGTCCAGGCTTAATGCAGTGGGAGAGTGTTAACAGTTGTACAGACCCTGAGCCAATGGACTGCACGATTTGTCTATCAGATGACATAACCTCTTTGTGTTAACTTCAGCCAATGTGAACTTGTGACGTGAACAAGGAAAGAAGAAGAGATGTTCTAGCTATTTTCGTTCAGTTGCTGTTTTTGTTCTGTGTGCTTTTGCAAAGAATGTTTTCTGTCCGGGAAAGGGAATAAAACCCTAATTTTTGCTTTAATCACTTGACTGACTGACTCTGTTTAAAGGAGAGAAGCAGTTTATTAAAACCACAATACCCTAGGCATTGGCCTATTGGGTCCACAGAGGCTCTACTCAGGGTCTCCGTGACACTCCCTTCAGTCGTCTCTTTTTCCAAGTTGAAAAGCCCTAACCTTTTAAGCCTTTTCTCATATTGGTATCCTTCCACCCCCTTTACCATTTTGGTAACTCTTCTCTGTAACTTTTCTAATTCCACCATATCCTTTTTAAGATACGATGACCAGAATTGCACACAATATTCAAGGTGCGGTCGCACCATGGAACAATACAGAGGCATTATAATATCCTTGGTTTTATTCTCCATTCCTTTCCTTATCATTCCTAGCATTTTATTTGCCTTCTTGGCCACCGCTGCACTCTGGGTGGAGGGTTTCAACATATTATCCATGATGACACCTAAATCTTTTTCCTGGGTGGTGGTTCCTAAAGTGGAACCTTGCATCGTGTAACTGTAGTTTGGGTTGTTCTTTCCTAGGTTCATAACTTTGCACTTGTCCACATTAAATTTCCTCTGCTATTTGAACGTTTAGTCTTCCAATTTATCAAGGTCCTCTTGCAATTTTTCACAATCCTCTTGGGTTTTAACAACTCTGAATGATTTTGTGTCATCTGCAGATCTGATCACCTCACTCGTTATTCCCATTTCCAGGTCATTTATGAAGATGTTAAAAAGCAGCGGGCCCAGCACAGATCCCTGGGTACTCCACTATTCATCTTTCTCCATTGAGAAAAGTCTTCTGGTACAGTGCCCAGAAGACATAGCAAGTGGAAGCATTGAAGCAACTAGCTGCATTGAAAGACTTGATTAAGTTGAATGGACTGTTTGAGACAGCAGGTATATTGACAGCCTGAGCAAGTTAGCCAGGCTTTTTTTCTTTGAGAAGAAATGATTGTATTTGTGAAAATGGTTTCAAAAAATACTATCAACATAAAAAAATTATTAAAACTCTTTAAAAAAAGTACAAAAATGTAAAATCAATTCTGTACAAATGAACAAAATGACAAAAATCTATAAAAATACAAAAAATAGAAAATGTTCTGAGCCATTTCCTGTTTTTTTTTATTTTCTTTTTATCTAGTCATGCTGTGAATTGTGTTTTCTTTAGGATAATAAGAGACAATATAGCAATTTTCTGTATTTTGAGTACTCTTGCTTAAAAATATGATTTGGATATGTTTAACTACTTTTTATTTCTAAATCAATTCTGAAAGGATTAACAGTTAAACATTAATTGTTGGGCGCATACCCCAGTGGATATCCCATAGGGTGTAAAGTGGTTGTAATTTTAAGAGGTGCAGTGTGATCTCCCATCTAGAGATTAACTGAAGATTAATTGGAGTGTAATCTTTCTTAACCTGAGAATTATTGAAAAAGGCATCAGGAGGGTATTGTTCTAGAGACTTTACCAGGAAAAGTTAAAATGCATTTTGTGTTCCTGTCTAGGGGACGCTTGGAATACATTTGAATGTAACAGATGTCTTTTCTAGTGTGAAGTCATGGCTTATGACCTTGCAGCCCAATAGATTTGGACTACAATTACTATTTATTTGTATAGAGCTACAAGGCGTAAACAGTGCTGTACATATAGATGTAAGACACAGTCCCTGCTCATCAGAGCTTACAATCTAATCAAGATGAAGAGCATCACAAAACTAGAGAGTAGAGTATGGTAAGGTACACATAAGTAATGAACAAGAAAGTGAAGAGCATCAAGATTCAAAAGCAGCCTCAAAGAGGTGGGTTTTTAGCCTGGATTTGATTAGAGCTAGAGGAGGAGCCTGCCATACTGACTCAGATAATTTGTTGCAGGCATACGAAGCAGCAAGGTGGAATGAATGAAGTCTGGGGTTGGCAGTGGCAGAGAAGGGCACAGATAAAAGGGATCTGCCAGAGGAGCTGAGTTCTGGAGTAGGGGTGTAGAGTGAGATAAGAGAGGAAAGATGGTGAGGAACCGCAGAATGAATGCACATAAAGATCAGTGGAAAAGTTTGAACTGGATGCGGAACTGGATAGAGAGCCAGTGAAGTAACTTGTTTAGAAGGGTTACGTGTACATAGCGACACTGGTGAAAGATAATCCATGCAGCTGAATTTTGAACAGACTGAAGTGGGGAGAGAGATGATTCAGAGGGAGACCAGCAAGGAGCAGGTTACAAAAGTCAAGATGGGAGGTGACTAAAGAGTGGAAAAGGGTCTTAGTAGTGAACATAAGAAAGCCATACTGGGTCAGGCAAGGTCCATCAAGCCCAGTATCCTGTTTCCAACAGTGGCAAATCTAGGTCACAAGTACCTGGCAGGTTCCAAAAAAGGTAGACAGATTCCACAATGCTTATCCTGGAGTAAGCAGTGGATTTTCCCTGGTCCTTTTTAATAATGACTTATGGACTTTTCCTCCAGGAACTTGTCCAACCCTTTTTTAAACCCAGCTACACGGAGGACACTATTTCCTTACTGATTGTTGTACCTAATGGTTGCTGGATCCCTGCACCCACGCTGAAGGCATGTTGGAATCTAACATCAGACGGAAGGGCTATTTAAGATCTAGCTCTGCCGTGGGCATGTGCTCGTGAGCGTTTTCCCGAAGGGGCAGGCACTGCCCCTTTCAAGCCCCTTCGGAGCAAGTAAGGAGCTCGTGTGGTGAAGTTGTTTTCCTGTTATTGGGAAATGGAAGAAGAAGGCTCAACAAACCTCTAGTGCAAAGGTAGCCAAGGTGGATAGCCCTATGGATTCCCATGTTAACATTTTGGGACATGTTGATCTGGAAGGACAGACCCCTGGCTCTGAAGTTATATCATCATCAGTGAGTACTCTTTCGCCTTCTCCATCTCCTGTTATTAAGTGCATTGAAAACCCACCCAGTCAGTGTGATGGATCTGCTCCAGGGAACACCTCTCCTAGGAAGGATGAGGATACCCCTTCAGGCTTGACTCCCTTGACGGAACCTTCCTCCTTTGTAGATGCTTCTTTATGGAGGAGAACATGTCCTTTAACCACTTCTATAGATTATACCTTGTCGAGTGGAAAAACCTTTGCCTCCCAAGGACATTTCCTTCAGAGACATATGAGTAGTTGTTACTCATACTGAATTATCCCTTCCTTGTTAAATGTCTCAGATTTTTCTAAGGAGGTAGTAGTGAAGCTTGCTGAGCATGAGACAAAATTATTGACAGTTGTTAAATGTTTTACTAAATCTGAATCGCAAGTCTCTGTCATGCAAGCCGTACTCTCCTCCTCTGTTCAGGATTCTTTGTTATTTCATTGTCAGATAGAATCTATGGACGTTTTTCATTTAAAAAATTTGCATTTCTTGAATTTTCCCTGTACACGCTACCTTTTGCTAATGATTCTTTTTCTTAAGTATCTTAAAGAGGTCTTGCAGTATCTGGAAGCGGATAATGTTCAGGTCTCTAAGTTTTATTATAGTCCTAAAGGAATTAAGATGGTTTTGAAAGGTGGTAGTGTTCCATGTAACGAATTTGATCAAATTTCACCCATTGATAGTTTAGATCTCTCAGCTTTTTTAGAGTCTTCCGTTGAAGAAATTTCTTCCTGGGTGACTCTAATTGTTACCTTTGTTGCTGAAATGGATAAGGATCATATTATTAATTTATATTTTACTAAGAAGGACAACGGGTTTTGTGGACAGGCTATCCAGGTTTTCCCAGACGTTTCTAAATTTACTCAGAAACGTAGAAAGGCACTCTTAGAACTTAGGCCTAGGGTCTTGGTGCCTCCTTTTTCCTTAAGTACCCATGTAAGTGTCTGTTACTTTATCAGGGTAATAGAGATTCTTTTTTGTTATTCTGATCAGTTGGAGAGGTTCCTACAAGGGAAAGAGTAATTTCTGTTATATATGTATTGTTTTCACTATGGCTATGATAAGAAGATCTTTTATTTTTCTCTTCAGGGATCATCTGTGTTTGTATTGGTTGTCCTCTTTGATGTGGACTTGAATTTGTACAGTTTTGTATATATTGCTTCTTTGTATAATTTTGAAATATAATTTAAAAGAAAACCAATAAAACAGCTACACTAACAGCTTTAGTGTGTTCAGTAAGGAAGGGACAAATTTTACTGATGTAATAAAGAAGCAATAAGTTTTAGCTATCTGTTGGATGTGTGCAGAGAAAAAAAGAGTAGAGTCAAAGTTGATCCCCAAGGTTGAAAGCTGAGGAACGGGCAGGAGTGTAGTGTTATTCACAGAAATAAAGAAGGGAGGAAGGTGGATTTAAGGGGAAAGATAAGAAGCTCAGTTTTGGCCATGTTCAATTTCAGACAGCAGAAAGACATCCAGGCAGCAATGTCGGATCAGCAGGCAGAGATCCAGGCCTGGATTCCCAGAGAGATTTCAGGTGCAGAGAGGTAGATCTGAGATGTAAAGATGGTACTGAAAACCATGGGAGGAAATAATGTGCACCAAGGGACTTAGTGTAGAGAGAGAAAAGGAGAGATCCCAAGGCAGAGCCCTGAGATATACCAACTGAAAGCAGGATGGCAGTAGAGGAGAATCCACCAGAACATACACAAAAAGTGTGATAAGAGAGATAAGAAGAAAACCAGGTCAGAAAAGAGCCCCTAAATCCAAGTGAGAATAGGGTATCAAGGAGAAAGTGGTGATCAACAGTGTCAAAGGCAGCATAAAGGTCAAGAAGGATGAGGATCAAGTACAGGCCCTGGATTTGAAGAGGAACAAGTTGCTGGAGACTTTAACAACAGCTGTTTCTGCAGAATGTAGAGTGCTGTCTTTCTTCATATTGTAGGATGGCATGTGATCCTCAAAAGATTTTTGGAAAGAGCTATCTTTCTGTCCTAGCACACATAGAAACATTGGTGAGCCTCCTTTGTGTATATTGGTACCAGCTGAAGTAAAGATTTTTCTGTAAATTTTTACTTTCACCTACAGTATGGGTAAGCTGCAGCACCCTAGGTCTGTAATCTGCAAAAACATGATTGTATCTTCTAAATCAGAAGAGTAGGAAGGAGATTTGACTCGTTTCCTTTCCAGGGATGGTTTCTACACTGGACACAGACCCACTAATATGGCCACTTAGCATTTCCCTGGTAAAGGAGCAAAGTTAAGGTGAAGTGATGTGTGTGGGGAAAAAAACTACATCCAAGTTTAGCATCCAGCATCCAGAAAGGTATTCCAAGCAAAAAAGGGAAAAGAAACGAGTCCCTAGCCTCATGGATAGTCCCTGCAGGATGACGGTGTATGGTGGTTGTCCTATTTTTTGTCACACTACCTTGATTCTGATATGGTTTTTCCCTAATAAGCTTTTCAGTAAACATTTTGGTTCATAACAAAATCTTGCCTTGCCTAAGTTATTGGGAGTCATAGAACTAGAGGCGTTCCTAGCCCCTTGGCTACTGCGGTGGGCCTCCCCTCGTGTGGCACCGTGCTGTGCGCTATAATTCACACACACCCCGCCAGGCCCATGGAGGCAGTGCAGCAAACCTACCGTAAAGCTATTTTGCCAGGCTGCCTCCGTGGACCCAGCAGCTCCTCTCTTCAGCCGAAGTCTCACAATTCATGAGATTTCAGCCAGGTGAGAAGAATGGCCAGGCCTACGGAAACAGCGTGGCAAGCCAGTTTATGGTAAGATTGTCATGCTACCTCTGTGGGCTCAGTGGGGGTGTACCTCCCTCCCGGGAGGCACCTACCATGCCACCCTTGGTATGCCACTGCATGGGGCATAGAGTGATAAGATCAAAGGTGCAATGGCCTCCCAGTTTAACTGGCCCCAAACTAGAACCCTGAAATCCCAGAGAGTTAAACCTGAAAAGACGGTGCTAACTCCCAGAAGTTGTATCTCCAGTTTGATACACAGCTGAAAATAGCCACCATGAGGGTGTCCAGAGTGGTCAGAGCTACAATCAAAATGTAAAGTGCATTTTCTTCTCTAGCAATGATGCTTATGTATATCTTTTCACTTATTGGCAACTGCCAGAGAGTATTCTTGGAAAGTTTATAGTTTACAGTCTCCATACACTGAGGCCGATTTAGAACTGTGCACGTCCGGGCTGTCCAGACATGCAGAAAATGTACAGGGCCAAGTTGTACCCGATTCTGCAACCAAGAGAGCTATATGTTCCTGCGGTTGCAGAATCACAGCACTTGGATGGCCTAGTATGCACAGCATTCTGAACCGGATATGTCCAAGTGACTGCCCGTCCCCACCGCTCAAAGCTCCAGCTGGTGTGCCGGTGCTGTGGCGTACCATCCAGAAGTGAAGCTACTGTGAAACTAACGAAGCATAAGCTTCAGGGCCCCTAATCCCGGAGGGGCCCCAGAAGTGACTTAAGCCCACATTGCTTAAAAATTATGGGTCTGTTATATGAGATGGGGTTTTTAAAAAATACACTATATTATTAATATTATTAATTCAATACAAAATAATAGTTAAAGGTCCGCCACTGGTCTTGTTGCCATGGCATCGGCACGTCCAGCCTGAGAGTCCAAAAACCAATCACATATAAGAGCTATTTCCCCACCGCCCGATCCTCAGTGGTGGCAGCCAAGGCCAGAATCGGGCGGCAGGGACTGTCCCATGGCAGCCTTGTTATTTTGGAGGTATTGTATGCCCCGATCACACTGGCACATTGCACTTAATCCACCTTCGAGGTGGAATAAGCCATGCGTCCAAATTGGGGCCACCGGACATACAGAGGCCCAACCTGAATGGTACATCTTGCTGCTTCGGCCCACCCCCAATCTGCCTCCATGCCACCCATTCCCACCCCCATCAAGCACTCCCTGCCCAACAGCCTTGTACATGCGGGGAGAACAAAGGACGTAATAAGGTGCAACAGCTGAGTGCAGGTTGTACGTCCAACCCAGACATACAACCCCACTCTTCGGGGATCCGAATCGACTCCTAATTCTTTCTAACAACATGTCTGGAGGACTGCAGTTTTATCAGCAAAATTGCATAGTCTGGCATTGACCGCTCAGGATGAATTATAATTTTGTTTTCCTAGCACCAATCCTATTTGCTGTCTCTATGTGCAGTTTCCCCAAATGATTCAGTAGACCTAACTCCTACCTAAGCCACATTTCCAGAAGATCTAGAGTTGATTCAGTTAGGCCTACAAATTTTAAACTACTCCAGGTTTATGCATAGGCCCAGATTTATGCATAGATAATGTAGGCAACTGCCTCTAGAGCCAAATTTTGATAGGCACTGGTGCATTACTGCCACTGCCATGCCTTGATCCGGGCCTAGGGTTGCCAACTGGCTCCAAATTAATGAATGGAGTGGAACGGGTAAACGTAGATCGATTGTTTACATCATCAGAATATAGAAAGACTAGGGGACATGCAATGAAGCTACAGGGTAAACTATTCAAGACAAACAAGAGAAAATATTTTTTCACTCAAAATGTAATCAAACTCTGGAATTTGTTATTGGAGGATGTAGTAAAAGCTGTTGGTGTAGCTGGGTTTAAAAAAGGTTTGGACAAGTTCTTGGAGGAAATGTCCATAAACCATTATTAAAAAGTGGCCCAGGATATCACTGCTTGACCCAATACAAGCATTGGTGGAATCTGTGTCTTTTGGGGAAACTGCTAGGTACGTATGACCTAGACTGGCCACTGTTGGAAAGAGGATACTGGGCTTGATGGACCTTGGTCTGACCCAGTATGGTATATCTTATGTTCTTTTGTTCTTAACTTGAGGTAGTCCTGGGTTTACCCCATTGCATGCAGGGATATGGAGTTCTGATTTCTCTATTGCACATCATAAGAAAAGCAAGACTACAAGTCCCTCAATGCAATGGAGTAAACCCAGGACTGGATCAAGACTGTCGGGTGCATCTGGAGCCAGCTGGCAAACTGTCTGGGCCTGGTGTGGTTATTCCTAAGATCCCTGCAGCAACCAGCATTGTGCCTTGATGTACATCATTCTGGAGTCTTCGGAGAAGGGTGGTATCAAAATATGAGTAAGAAACAAATAAAGTAACTTTACTGTCACTGACTGGCCCTATTGTGAACAAAGGGATGCTTTAGTTCACTGTAACGTGCTTTCTCAGCAGAAAGACAAGCAAGCAGAAAAGCTATATCAGCCACCATTTTTGAGACATTTCACTTTAGCGATCACTATGGTGCCCTGCTCCTTGCATGGGTTTCTATGGTGACAGGAAGCCCATGCCAAGGAATAATTGGGTCATAGCAGGGCCTGTCAGTGTACAAGTACCGGAAGTCCCTGTGCTGGAGATTTAATTAAACAAGGAGCATTCCTGACTGGTATAGGGAATCTAAGGTAGAGTGCGTAGGTAAGAGGGCACCACAAAAGCGAGATTCTGGGCAAGGGCAACTGGAGGGGAGCGCAATTCAGTGATTTTGGGAGGGGACCATTCCACCTTTTCCTGTGGGTTCCCATAACTTAAATCTGGCCCTGCTTGCAAAAGCAAATTTTCTAATTTTTGATCTTCTTTCTTTGCTGATGTTTTAATAGCTTTATTTCTTTTTATAATCTCATGGATGTTATTTTCCATGCCTGATACTTATGCATTAGTTTCTATTTCTTGGATTTCAAACTCCTCCGATTTCTTATTTGTTACATCAATTTTACCATAAATCTTATCACACTTGGTTTCAAGAGCTTTTGTTACTGTGTCCACTACTTCTGAGATGAGTGTGTCACTCATTGGTATTCATGGGAGTTTCCGCAGATTGTTCTGCCATCTTAGATTCCAACTTCTTGGTCTTGTATTTCTCTTTGTCTTTAGACATCATGGTGTTGGTGCCTCTCAGTTTAAATATGTCCATACACTACTAATATATTGCATATTTAAAGATCTCTGCAGATGGTTCAGTAAGACGGCAGTGATGGGGGGTGGACAAACAGACCCTGTATCAAAGGAATTGGTGTCCTTCTCTTCTCAGCCATAAGCCCAACATAATTAATTTACATGAAAAATGTCAGCAGAAAAAGAGAATAGGGCCTATCCTGCCTGCCTATCCAAACCAACAGCCCAATCTTTACAAACTCTTCTTCTCCCTTAAAGATCCTTAGTGCTTGTTATATGCTTTCTTGAAATTTGATAATGCCCTTGTCTCCACCAACTCTACTGGGGGCTGTTCCATGCACCCAATATCCTTTCTGTAATGAGATATTTCTTTAGATTACTCCTGAGCCTGCCCCTTTCACCCTCATCCTATGACCTCTCATTCCAGGGCCTCCTTTCCATTGAAAAAGGCCCGACTACTGTGTATTTATTCCTTAGAGCTCTTTAAATGCCTCTGTCATAGCTCCCTTTTCCTGTCATTCCTCCCAGATATACATATTTAGATCTTCAAGTATGTCCCTATATGCTTTATGATAAAGTTTGTTGACCATTTTAATAGCTGTCGTCTAGACTGACTCCACCTAGTTTATATATTTTTGAAAGTATGGCCTCCAGAATTGCACACAGTACTGTAAATGAGGTCTCACCATAAATTTACACAGACAATATCACCTCCCTTTTTCTGCTGGCTACTCCTCTCCTAGGCATAATGTCATGCTGATGTATGCTGACACATATTTCTGTCTTTTCTGCAAACTTATCTACCTCTTTGCCTACTTTAAGATCATTGTATATGATCAACTCCAGGTCCACTTCTTCCTTTGTGAACAGAAGAACTTGACTGCCCATACTGTACCACTCCATTTCAGTTTCCACAGTCCAAATGTATGACCCGGCAGTTTTTAGTATTAAATATTACGGGACAAACTCCAGGTCCTCCTCATGTTTTCCATTTTTCAGGGTGTCTAACCAGTTGCAGATTATATCATCTAAATAAGGTAAACCTTTTCCAACAGCACCCCACAAATGTCACTTACAAAAATATTGAAAAGAAAAGGACCAAGGATTGATCCTTGCAGCACATCACTGGTAACACCCTTTTCCACCTATCTCACCTCCCACTCAACCAGCTTCTAGCCCAGTCAGTCACTTTTCGAACCATGCCAAAGGAGCTTAGATTATTTATTAATTGCCTACATGGAAACATGTCAAAAGCCTTTCTAAAAGCCAAGTACACCATATTTAGCACTCTTCCCAATCTAGTTTTTGTGCCACCCAGCCAAAGAGATTGATCAGATTTGTCTGACAAGAGCTATCTCTGGTAAAACCAAATTACCTCTTATCCTGTAATCCACCGGGTTCCAGAAACTGTACTGTTCTCTACTATAGTAGCAACTCTATAAATTTGCTCATCCCTGAAATCAGCCCATAGTTTCCTGTCTCCTCCTTACTTCCTCTTCTGTGGAGAGGAACTCATCCACGAGTCTCTGTCCCTCCAGACAGGGTCACTTTAACCACTTATAGGGCTCTGGGCAACGTTTGAGGATGGGCCCCCTTTAATTTTTACTTTTGTTCTCTCACTGCTCCCCAAGCACACACATACATTAATTTTTTATTTTTATTTTATTTTATAGATGGCTTGCCCCAAAAGGCTGTGGAGCAGTTTACAGCAATAGCAAAACAAAATAACAAATAAATAACAAATGTCTTTAGCAATACCTACTAAAATTAATCATAAATCAGTGACCACACAGAAGCAAAGGGTAGTGGTGGTCAGTGACTCCCTTCTGAGGGGTACAGAGGAGTCCATTCAGACCTGCTGTCCCAGGAGATATGCTGTCTACCAGGGGCCAAAACCTGAGTTGTTACAGAGAGTTTGCCGAAGCTCAAGCTTACTGACTATTATCTGATACCACTCATCCATGTTGGCACAAATGATACTGCTAGGTATTCCTCTGAGCATATCAAGAATGGCTTCATTGCTCTGGAAGCAAAGGTAGAGTAGATAGGTGCACAGGTGATGTTCTCCTTCATCCTCCCTGTTGAGGGTAAAGACCGAGGCAGAGAAGTTTGCATCCTGATGATGAATGTGTGGCTGCATGCATGGTGTCATCAAGAGCATTTTGATTTCCTGGACCATGAGATGATTTTCCAAGTGCTGCTGAACAAGGAGGGTTGAAGTGTCTTCCGGAGCAGAATGACTAACCTACTGAAGAGGGCTTGAAACTAGGTTCATCGGGGATGAATGAACAATGCTCCCAAGTAAGTAAAAACCCTCAGGTAAGTAAAATATTAAATAGCTCTGTAGAAATGGGGGGAAAAGGGGGCAACATCTGGAAAATGGTATGTAATAATTTATTTTTAGGCATTTATAGATCGCCCAAGTGCCATTGCATTCAAGGCAGTTTACATTCAGGTACTGTGTATATTTCCCTTGTCCCCAAAGGACTCACAATCTTTCTTGTACATGAAGTAATAGAGGGTTAAGTGGCTTACCCAAGGCCACAAGGAGCACCTGTGGGACTAGAAATCCCAGTCTTTCTGGCCTAAGGTAGCTGTCCTCCAGTGGGATTCAAACCCCTGGCCCTCTGGCCTGAGGTAACTTGCCATAGTATGGAAAATAAGATTCTGAATCTAAAGGCTATAATGAAAGAGGCTGATTTGAATTTAATGGTGGTCATGGAAATATGGTTCTCAGAGAATTATGACAAGTATATAATTATACCAGGATATAATTTATTCAGGAAGGACAAAGGAGGAAGAAAAGGAGGAGAAGTGGAACTATATGTAAAAAATAATATTAAAGTTATGAACTGCAGGACTTACAAGGTAAGGCGAAGGCACTCTTGCTTAATCTGGAAAGAGAGAATGGAATACCCATTTACATTTGTGTGATATACAGACCTTCTTCACAGGCAGAAGTGGACAGAGATTTAATTAATGACATTCAAAGTATTGCTATGAAAGGAGAAATGCTACTCATAGGTGATTTCAATATGCTGAATGTTGATTGGGATATCCCTGCAGCAATATCATCTAGAAGTACAGAGATCCTGGAGGCTGTACAAGGAGAAATATTCTGGCAACTGATAATGGAACCCAGGCGGAAGGGGGCTATACTGGACCTGGTGATTACAAATGATGAGAGTGTTTCTGATGTTCCAGTAGGTGATCATCTTGCATCCAGTGATTAGTAATGGTCAGGTTTGGTATTAGGACAAGGGCAAAAGATGGTTCGTTCAAAAGTGAGGGTCATAGACTTTAGGAAAACTAACTTTGTCAAGAGGAGGGAATGCTTCAAGGAATTGTTAGATGTATGGGAACAGCTGGAGAGTGTAGAAAAGCAGTGGACAAAACTGAAAGTGGATATTTTAAGGACAATAACCTTTTTGTTAGAAAAGCAAATGAATGTAAAAGGAAAAGAAGGCCACTATGGTTCTTGAAATAAGAAGCTGAAAAGATAAGGAAAAACAGGATGTATTCATAAAATATAAGAAATCATACAAGCAGTAATATTTGGAAAAACTAAAAGTAGCTGGGAAAGTAGTCAGGAAAGCAAAGATGTAAATAGAAGAAAAAATAGCCAATGCAGTAAAATGTGAGGACAAGACATTTTTTAGATATGTTTGTGGTGGAGGAACCACAAAAGTGGTATTGTCAGACTAAGGGTGAAGGGAAGGAAAATGTAGAAGCTGATGAGTTTAAAAGCAGAATTGCTTAACAAACATTTCTATTTTGTGTTCATAGATAAAGGACCAGGAGCTGATACCTCAGAAAACACACACAAATAAGCATAGAAGTGAGGCAGATCTTGAACTATTTTTAGAAGATTGTGTTTGCGAGGAGCTAAATAAAATAAAAGTAGACAAAGCGATAGGGAGGATGTTAAATATCTGAATACTGAAGAAGCTTAGGGAAGTTATGGCAGCTCTGCTGTCTGACCTTTTCAATGCTTCTTTAGAGTCAGGAGTGGTCCCAGGAAAACTGGAGAAGGGTGCATGTGGTCCCTCTACACAAAAGCGGAAGTAAGGAGGAGGTTGGGCGCTACAGGCTGCTTAGACTGACCACTGTGATGAGTAAATTCATGGAAACACTGCTGAAACAGAGGATAATGAGATTTCTGAAATTCAATGGATTGCAGCATTTGAAGCAGCATTAATTTACTAGAGGTAGGTCTTGTCAGACAAATCTGCTTGATTTCTTTGACTGAAAGACCAGAGAGTTGGACCAAGGGAAGGCGCACAAGTGACTTTTAAATAAATTGAGCACACTAGGGATGGACCCTAAAGTGACTGACTAGGTTAGAAACTGGTTGAGTGGGAGGCAACAAAAGCTATTGGTAAATGGAGTTCACTTGCAGGATAGAGAATTTACTAGTGGTGTGCACAGGGATCATTCCTTGGTCCGATTCTTTTTCATATTTTTGTAACTGATATTGTGGAAGGCCTGTCAAGTAAGGTTTGCCTCTTTGCAGGTGATACCCAGGAATGTGTAGATAATATGAGGGAGAATCTAGTAAAGCTCAAAAAATGATCAATAATTTGGCAGCTGATATTTAATGCCAATGTAGCCAAATGTAATAAAATAAATAATGAGAGAAGCCCCAAAATAAATGTCTTTACCTGTAGCTGGCACGGATTAAGACTCCACTGGGGGGAGTTCATGGGCTGTGGGCCTGAGGGTTTGATTCACGGGGACGTGTAGCCATGGAGAGCCGTGGCCTGCATTAAGCAACCAAAGGGATTCTGGTTTTTAAAAAAAGGAAAAAATATTTTACTGCAGAGAAGGAGGGCCTCATGCTGGCTGACACTCACAGTAGGAGGTGTATCCAACAGGTGTCTCAGCAGCAATCAAGGCTGCAGCACCAGGAAGAGGAGGACAAAAATGTTGTCTAACGGCACCTAATAGGGCGATGGTGAGGCTGTGGTTCTGCAATGGGATGTCAAGCAGGAGTCGGCATCCCGAGCCTGCTCAACAGTGTTCCAACGCAGCCGGGAAGGCCCTTGTTGGTGGGCCAGGTAGTCATGGAGACAGCTGACCACTGGCTGGCAGAGACAGAAATCTTTGGAGCAAGGTTCCAATTGGTGTTTTGGACAATGGCCAGAACAGCGAGTGAAGAGCAGTGCTGCAGCTTTGGGAGGGCTTCAGGCCACAGGAGCAGAGGAGCAACTGTTCTTTCAGGCTGTCTAAGCCCTATATGAGGGAGGCAATCTGGGGTACATCGGGGCAAGGCCCGGATGGAGGCCACAGCATGAATCAGAGCAGGCACTGGTGATGGGCCTAAGCCACAGAAATGGTTGGGCTGACATCGGCCAGCTTTGGGGGACAGCTGGCTTCGAGTGCACTTCACAGGTGTATCCAGGGATGGGACTGAAGTGTTGCAAAGTCCCAAGCAAACTGCAAACCGTGAGGGGGCGGGCCAGGAAAGTTGCAAATGATGAGGCCTCAAGAGGAACTAGGGCCTCTTTAAAAGGGTAAGACCAGCAGCAATCAGGCCTTCTCAGACAACTGGTGATGGAACCAACCAGGAAAAGTTTGATGCTGGATTTAGGACTCACCAATGGAGATAGCGTGTCAAATGTCCGGGTGGGAGCCCATGTGAGCTGTAGTGATCATCACACAGTGTGATTTAAGGTAAAAGCCAAGGCAGAGTACAATCACAGCAAACTCAAAGTCCTAGAGTTCAAAATGCTAACTTCAGTAAAATGGGAAAGTACCTGAAGGAGAAGTTGGCAGGGTGGGAGGAGATAAGGGAAGTGGAATTGCAGTGGGCTACACTAAAAGAGGCAATAAAAGCGGCAACAGATATACATGTAAGGGCTTTAAATAAAAACAAGAGGAAAAGGAAACCTATATGGTTCATCAAAGAAGTGGTTGCACAAATAAGGGCAAAAACCACAGCTTTCACAAAATTCAGAAGATCACAAAAAGAGGAACACATGCTCATGAAGTAATTTACAAGAATCAGTGTATGTCAAGACTGTACATTCCTAAAGCTGAAGGACGGCTAGGACTTAAAGAGATTGATTACATCTACAGAGCTACAATCATAGGCCTCCAAGCCTACCTAACAGCATCATTGGATCCAAATATGCAAAAAGTGCTGAAATATGAAAGTAAACATCCGGAATCTGTCTCCATCATCAACCTTGGACAAGCATTCCGACAATTAGAAGGAATGAGTAAGAATCCACAGGCATGCATGGGAAAAGTAGTAACAGAATTTGCAAAACAAGAGAAAAAACTCTTTTAAGAATTAAATCAGCAGGCGAGAAAAAACAAGTAGCAAATGCACAAATACAGTGGAAAATACAGAGTGTTACTCCAAGAACTTTTTGTCAATCAAGAACGGACACATGAATGGCTAAAGAGAGATGAAAGGAAACCGAAGGATGAAAGATTGATAGTTGCAGCCCAGGACAGCGGATTACGACAAGATGGTTTACGGCAAAACAGACATATGTTGATTCTGTAAGAAAGATCTGGTGACTCACATTATAGCAGGCTATGAAGTTCTGATCTCTTCTGGGTCGCCAGGATTCAGCATTGACTCGAAGGCACACAGTGCATTTTCTGAAGTTCTGATGGCAGAAAATTTCTATACAGAAAGGCACAACAAAGTAGCACGTCTCCTCCATTGGAAACTCTGTAAACACTACAACATCACTATCCCTAAAAAGCACTGGGATCATAACCCTAAGAGACTGACAGAGAATGAAGAGGTTATGATCACCTAGGATATTCCTATTCTGATGGATAAGAAACTGGATGCTAGGAAACCTGATATAGTGGTAAAGGAGAAGAATACCAGAACGGCATTGATAATAGAAGTGTTGGTACCAAGTGATTATTCTGTGAATCACATGGAGAGGAGAAGATCCCGAAGTACCAAGAAATGCAGTCAGAGATGAAGATAATGTGGCAGAAAGATACAGAAACCTTTCCCATTGTACTGGGAGTGACAAGCTTGATAAAGAAGAATTTCCGAGTACATCTTGACAAACTACTCATACCTGTTACATCTTACAAACTCCAGAAGGAAGCTCTCTTTGGCACAATGCAAGTATTACACCAAGCATTAGCAGTAAATTTGAGAGACTGAGATCATATTCCACATACTCTGGCTTAGAAGTGAGGTTCACAACTGTCGTGGTATCTGAAAAATTAACCCATTAATGCCCCAAAAGAATACAGGATAAAGCTAAAAGACAGAGAGAGAAATAAGGATAGCAAAAGCAAATGCAGAAGAAAACATGGCTAAAGATGTGAAGCATGGAGGCAAAACTTTTTTCAGGTATATTCAAGAGAAGAGGAAGATCAGAAGTGGAATTGCAAGCCTCAAAAGCGCTGAGGACGGATTTGTGGAAAGTAACATTAAAAAAGTGAAAATGCCAAACAAATATTTCTATTCTGTATTCACGAAACAAAATCTTGGAGAAGGACCATGTAAGACTGACAAATATACTGTACAAATGAGAATGGAATAGATACCACACCATTCACAGAAGATGATGTTTTTAAACTGCTTGCAAAACTGAAAGTGGACAAGGCCATGGGACCAGATGGGCTCAGGATACTGAAGGAGCTCAGAGAGGTTGTGCCAGGACCTTTAAAGGATGTTTTTAATAGATCCTTGGAGATGGGAGAGGTTCCACAGGACTGAAGAAGAGCTGATGTGGTACCTCTTCACAAAAGTGGTAATAGTGAAGAGGTGACAAACTATAGGCCAGTAAGCCTTACCTTGGTGGTGGGAAAAGTAATGGAGGCGCTCTTGAAAAAAGAATAGTGGACTTTCCTGAAACCAATGGATTGCATGATCCAAGGCAACATGGTTTTACCAGGGGAAGATCATGCCAAACAAATTTGATTAAGTTCTTTGACTGGGTGACCAGAAAACTAGATCAAGGGGCATGTGATGGATGTGATGTACCTAAATTTCAGCAAAGCCTTTGATAATGATCCTCATAGGAAGCTTATCAATAAACTGAGCAGCCTGGGGATAGGTCCATAGGTGATGAACTGGATCAGAAATTGGTTGACTGTCAGATGACATGAAGTAGTGGTAAATGGAACTGACTCAGAAGAGAGGAAGATGCGTAGTAGCGTGCCTCAGGGATCCATCCTGGGACCAGTGTTTTTCAATGCATTTGTGAATGATATTGCAGGACTGAATGGAAAAGCTGCCTTTTTGCAGATAACACGAAAAGTTGCAACAGAGTGGACACTTCTGAGGGAGTGGACAACATGAGGAAAAATCTAAAAACACTGGAAGAATGGTCTAATACTTGGCAGTTAAGATTTAATGTGAAGAAGTGCAGAGTCATGCACTTGGGATGCAGAAAGACAAATTAATCATATGTGAAGGGGGAGAGAGGTTGGTGTGCATGGACCAGGAGAGGGATCTCGGAGTGCTAGTGTCTGAGGATCTCAAAATGGCAAAACAATGCGACAAGGCGGTAGCCAAAGCCAGAAGGATGCTATGCTGCATACAGAGAGGAATAACCAGTAAGGAGGAGATATTAATGCTCCTGTCGTTGATGAAGCCTTACTTGGAGTATTGTGTTCAGTTTTGGAGACTATATCTCACAAAGCATATAAAAAGACTTGAAATGGTTCAGAGGAAGATGACCAAAATGATTTGGAGCCTGCGCCAGAAGACATATGAAGTAACTTGTAGACCTAAATATGTATACTCTAGAGGAGAGGAGGGACAGGGGAGATATGATACAGACTTTAAATACTTAAAGAGTATCAATGAACCAACAAACCTTTTTCAAAAAGGGGAAGCTGTAAAACTAGAGGGCATACGATGTAGTTGCAAAGTGGTAAACTTAAAAGCAACATCAGGAAATACTTTTTCACTGAAAGGGTGGTGGAGGCATGAAATGCCCTTCTGATGGAGGTGGTGGGGGCAAGTACAGTGATGGAATTCAAAATGACATGAGACAGACACAGTGGATCCCTTTATAGCAAGAAGATGAAATCAAAGCAAATATCTTTTATACTTCAATAGAGGGGGGCTGACCTGCACGGAGCGGCAGTTACGATCGCTCTAGCCACCTTACTGGGCAGACTAGATGGACCATACTGATATTTATCTTCTGTCATTTACTATGTGTGGCGACGGCGCCCCCACTAGGCGGTTGCCTAGTGAAAGCGGCGGGCCATCTTGTATCTTGTATGTTGCTTTAAGCTTCAGGGCTAAGACCTCTGAATGTGTAGTTGCGTGCAAAAAGCAGTCCAAGTGGTATTTTGGCCAACACAGGAAAATTTATTAAATTTTTCGTTTTAAATTTCAGCTTTGCAAACAGACCTTTGTAGAAGGCTCCAACCACAACAACAGAAAAAAGGATGTTTTCTCCAAATAAACTTTCTTTACAAAAAAGTGTATTTCAGCAGTGTTATCAATGAGCAGTTTCTTCCAGCTCTTTAACAAAAGAATTTCTTCTTCCAGAAACAAACATAATTGAACTAGTATTTAACAGCAGAGTCCAGCAAACCTTTTAGCTTCCGTTAGCTGCTTCAGGTTTTAACTTTAAAACACTTCTCTGCTTGTCAGCACAGAAACTAAAACTGCTGTGTTTAAACTTTCACTCAGCACAAGTGTTCTTGTAGCTTTAACCATGAGATTTCCTTCTCTCTCTAAAGCTTCTTAGCTACAATAATCAGGATAACTGTTTCCTGGGTTTCCTTCCTATTAAACCCTTAGCTTTTCTCAGTCAGAGATTATGCACAAAGAACATTCCATTTGGGAGTCTGTGGAGTCAGGTTCCTCTCCACAGAATTCCACCTCCATGTCTTCCTCTGCATTACATGACTGTGGGGCTTGGACAGGTTCAGGGATTTCAGGTTTTACTTCCTTTAGAACAGGGGTGGGGAACCCTGGTCCTGTAGAGCCGCAGACCAGTCAGGTTTTCGGGATATCCCTAATGAATATGCATGAGATATATATGCATTAGAGATATCCTGCCAACCTGACTGGTTTGTGGCCCTCCAGGGCTGGATTTGGAGACCCCTGCCTTACACCTCTGTCATTTAAGATTGTGAGTGGGCAAGGTGCAGATGTCCAAGACATCAAAAAGGTTAGATAGAATGTGTCACATTCCTCCTCACTTCTCACCACCACCAAAATATTGTCTATTAGACAACCTTTTGGTGGTGGTGAGAATCGAGGAGGAATGTGACACATTCTATATACCTTTCGATGTCTAGGACATCTGCACCTTGCCCACTCACAATCTTAAATGACAGAGGTGTAAGGCAGGGGTCTCCAAATCCAGCCCTGGAGGGCCACAAACCAGTCAGGTTGGCAGGATATCTCTAATGCATATATATCTCATGCATATTCATTAGGGATATCCCGAAAACCTGACTGGTCTGCGGCTCTCCAGGACCAGGGTTCCCCACCCCTGCTTTAGAAGCTTGAACAGTCTTTCCCACTGAACTTCCCTTCTTCTCCCCGGGATTATATTAGTGTTCTCAGACTTCTTTCCCTTTAGTAAAACATTTAAAGGCTTTGTTTGCTTTACCTTATCTGTAAAAGCATTCTTCCTGGCATGCGTCCCATAAGGTACAGCTTCTTCCTCAGAATCGGGTATACTTATTTCTGAGTCAGAGTCACACACATTAACTCCCTCAAACTTTCCCCTCCTACCTCTGAGCTTGACTGTAGACCTTTTACAGCAAGGGCATCTCCTAGGAGTAGCGTCCTCTGAATCAGAGCTGCCTGGGGGATCACTGCAGTATTTGTCTCTAGCCCTTCTAGGCTCTCCAAGCCTGAAGACTTGTTCCTCTTCAGATGGAGCTGAGACCTCCTGCTCCAGCTTCCTCACAGCTAGCCTTCTCGCTTCCTCTCTCCTGGAAGGAGTGCAATTAGCCTGGATTCTGGCTCTTTCCCGACTGCCGTCTTTCAAGCTGTTCCCATGTCTTGCTTCTCTCCTGCCGGTCTTGCTGACGCTTCCTGCTCTCTCTGTTTGCCTGTGCTTAAATGTTTGCAAGCGTGCTCTCTCTCCTGGCCCCACCCACAGGTGTCTCCTATCACTTCCTATAGTTGCCCTGGAGTCTGGGTGTGGCCTCAGCCTAGCTTTGCAAGTGTGGGTTTTTCCACTGCTTTCATTTTGGAACATGTGCTTAGGTGAGCCCATCCCCCTTATGGAAGAAAAAGTTTCTTTTTTCTTTGTTTCCCAGGGCTGTGCTGCACCCTCCTTACCACATATGTTATGTTACTATGAGAGTAAACAAGCAGCCAACCTAGCCAGGCAGTCGTGGGATTGCAACCGTGCAAGATAAGTAGAGGCAGCACAGCAGAAATGGTGAGTTCAGGGTCCTGGGGGTTACAGGACATCCAGAGAATGGAGCAATGCAGAGAAAAAGAGAATATATATAAGTAAAAGGGGAAATATGGTCACAAGTCGCAGCTAAGTGAAGCATTGGGGACTGACTGATCCTGAGGCATCAGTTTTTGAAACGGCTGGTGGGGTGAGATATGGGAAGGCTCTGTCTGGGAGTCTAATTTATTAATAAAATTAATACTTTTGATTAGGCCCGAATCCAGAAGAAAGGGGGCTTTCCTGAGGATGTGCAGCTCTGGCATGTGGAGAAAGTGTGTCTGCACAAGCTAGAGAGGCGTGGAAGGAGAGTAAGAAGAGAGCTGTTAATGGCATAGTCTTAGGGAAGGGCTAGAGCTGGCGCAGTTTATTTATTTTTATTTGAATTATTTCTATACCGCGCTCTTTAAAATCAGCGCGGTTTACAGGTAACAACAATTTGTACAATGCAACGGAGCATACAATGCACATTACAGAGAACAGGTATAACAACTTGGGTTTAACAGGGGTAACTATATATAACAGAGCAGTTTATAATTAAATATATGAATATAACCTTCTATTGGCTCATAAATGTATTTTGAGGATGTAAATGCCTGACATGGGGTTGGTTATTTTGGCAGAGCAAGAAATGTTTACGAGATACCTCTGATGGGTACTAATTTTCCATGGGAGAGGCGGTAGAGGGTTCGTGTCTTATGAGGGAATGTGGAACCCTGAGTGAATCTGTGACAGTTGGGACCTGATGCTGCTGAGAGTTGGGTGTATTTATTTTGTTTTAAAAAACATATTTATATACCGCAAATATGTCAAACATTTCTATGCAGTTTACAGAACAATAAAATTTTACAAATACAATCAAAAAGGACTCCCACCGCATCTCTCCCTCCTATCCGCCTATTCCTAAGGCTCCCTATAGCCATCTAACTAGGGAAAAGAGAAGTTTTTAAGGATTTTTGAAATCACCCCATATCCAGTTCCTGCCTTAATGTAAGGGGGAGTTTATGCGACCACATGGGAAAAGGGGTCTTAAACACTCGCCCCCTCCATTTCTACTATCACACTTCATAATGATCCAGCATTGCCAAAAATCTATCCTGACTAGATCTTAGCGTATGACCTGGCTGCTTCCACTGCAGCACATCCTGCAAATAACTCAGCCCACCCCCTCTCAACACCTTAAACATCAGTACTTACATTTTAAACATGCAATGTTCATGTATCGGGAGCCAATGCAATTGCTTCAAGACATCTCTGACCGATTCTCTCCGACGCTGACCTGACACAACTCATGCAGCTGCATTTTGGGCCACTTGTAGCCTCCTCACTAACACATCTAGCATGTAGGAGGTTGCAGTATTCCAACCCTGTAATCACCAGCGCATGAGTTACCATCTGCATAGCTGCGTCGTCCAAATATGGACATAGCTGTCATGCTATCCTCAACTGTCCACTGACCATTCAAACCACCTTGGAGATTTGAGTGTGCAGAGATAGATCTGCATCATGTAACAATCCCAAATCCCTCATCTCCTTTTTCCAGTCCAGCCTCGCACCTTGAATACATAACCACTCTGGCAGTACCTCACGATCTAACTCCCCACATACCAAGACCTCAGACCTCTAGGCATTTAGTATCATGTGACTTTCCTCCAACATTCCATCACCTTCTGCAAACATATATTAACCTTTTTTATAGTGACCACCCTATCTATCCCCAAGGGCATGACAATCTGTATACCATCAGCATATAAAAATCCCTCCAAACCAAAACTGCGAATAATACTAGCCAAGGGCTGCATAAAAATAAATAAAAGAGGGGAAAGTGGTCTCTGTGAGTGGAGTGTGTTCAAAGAGAAAAAAAAAACCCTGAAGTTTGGTTTTGCCTGACTAGAGCTTTTTGGAGAAAAAGAGATATTTGTTGGATTTGGTTTGGGGCTGATTTTTTTTTTTAATTTTCTTAAGAGTTTGAGTGCCTGAGGGTTTGGCTGAAGAAAGGAGGTCTTGCTGGAAGTGTATGGCTTAATTTCAGGCTGACACTATTTTGCTCTACAATCATTTAAGTCTGAAAAACTAGTCACAGACCTTTGGTTACAGAACTGGGGCTTTTCCATTTCTGCTGTGCCAGGATGAGTGTATAATGGAGGTGAAGGGAAAATTTGTGGACAAAGTTCTGAAAGGAGTTTAAGTCAGAGAAAAATAAATTAAAGTAAAATCACTTCAGCTATAAGAGTAAAATCACTTCAGCTATAAGAACTGAGCAAAAGGTTAACCCTCTACTCCTAAGAGTTTTTTCTCTCGGGGTTTAAAACTGTAATAATGGTTGAGAGCTGGCTGTGTGTGACAAAATTGAGCACTAATTTCTAAAAAAGAAAAAGAAGAGAAAATTCCCCTGATTCTGTGAGGGAAAGTGTCTGCCTGCGACTGATCTCTGGTCTGAATAAATGTAGAGAAAGAGAATTCTGTGAGATAACTGTTTGGGTTTGATGCTGGCCAGCTGCATGTGGGTGATGAATGACTGGTTTTGGGGCTGGAGTTAGTTAGGGATATCTAATTATAATTTTAGTTTTGTGGGCAAGTTAGGAACAGTAAAAAGAAGTAATGACTTGTGCCTCTTAAAAGAAGCTCTCTCAGTCATGCGTTTAAAATCCTATCACTGACTGAGAAGGGAATATAAGAACATAAGATATGCCATACTGGATCAGATCAAAGGTCAAACACAGTATCCTGTTTCTAACCGTGGCCAATCCAGGTCACCTGTGAGGTTCCCAAAAAGTAGACGGATTCCATGCTGCTTTTCGTAGGGGTAAGCAGGGGATTTCCTCAATCCATTTTAATAATGGTTTATGGACTTTTTCTCCAGGAATTTGTCCAAACATCTTTTAAATCCAACTATACTAACAGCTTTTACTATTTCCTCTGGCAACTAATCCCAGAGTTTGATTACGTGTTGAGTGAAAAAAATATTTTCTCCAATTAGTCTTAAATGGGCTACACTGTAGCTTCATTGCATGTCCCCTAGTCTTTCTACTTCTGGAAGTAAATAACCAATCTACTTTTATCCGTTCCACTTCCCTCGTTATTTTATAGACCTCTATCATATCGCCCCTCAGCCATTTGTTTTCCAGGCTAAGGGGCTCTAACCTTTTAAGCCTTTGCTCATAAGGGTATCCTCTCATCCCCTTTACCATTTTGGCGGTGGTTCTCTGTACTTTTTCTAATTCCGCTATATCATTTTTAAGATATGGTGACCAGAATTGCACATGATTTTCAAGGACTAGTGCTAGGCTTTCTTTCTTTGGTTTTAAGAGATAGGGAGTAGGAACATCCTCTGGACCAGAAGACCCTGAGAGGTGGACAGGAACCAGAATCAGTATCAACAGGAAGACCAGGACTGATAATGAACCACTCTGAACACTCTCTTATGTGTCGTATTTTTTTATTTGAGTGCACTCATATAGTTTTTGTCCAATTTAATTTAACTTTAAGTTTTCCCTTGGTAGTCTTTACATAAAATAATTTGACTCCAGTATTTAAAGAGGGAAAAAGTATTTAAAAGAAAACATTACTTACCTGTCATTGGCTTGATTGTTGCATATATCTATAAAAGAAAAACAACATAAACATTTACACAAAGAATTCTGGTTTTCTTACTGTGATTGAATATTTAGTGAAATTTTGTATTAATGATGGAATTCAAAAAGGCACGAGACAGACACAGAGGATCACTACATAGCAAGAGGACGGAATCAGAGCAAATGTAAATAACTTCATAAATAGAAAGGGGTAACCTGATTGAAGCAGCAGGCACAACCTTAATCAAAGGCACAGAGCGGCAGGTGCAGCTCTACAACTAACCACCTTACTGGGCAGACTATGGTGGTCTTTATCTGCCGTCATTTACTATGTTACTACATACTGAAGACACTTATCTTAATTTGTCTCAGGAAAATTCGGGTGATATTGATGTCATTATTCTCCTGTGAAAGAGCAAAATGTTATGATTATTTAGCTCACACCTTTCCAGTAGTAGATCAAGGCAAGTTACAATCTGGTATAATCAGGGGCGGCTCTATAATGAGGAAGAGTGAGGCAGCGCCAACTTCAGAAGGATGCCATCGCTAGCTACCCGCCCCCCACTCCCTATTCAGGATGGCCTGCAGAGTGCTAACAGCCTAGTGGAGAACCTGCCTGCAGGTCCCACTGGTCCCACGGGCAGAAGGCTGTGGGTAGTGATTGCGGCCTCTCACAGCTTTCTGTCCATGAGAGCAGCTTGTCCTGCGGGTAGGCTCATCAATAGGCCCCTGGTGCTCTGCAGGTCATTCTGAATAGGGAGTGTGGGCGGGCAGCCAGTTATGGTGCCCTCCTGACATTGGCTCCTGTGGGCAGGATCTATTTCTCTGGGCTGCAGTCACAGCTTGCACAGCCTCTGCCTGCAGGACATGCTGCTCCCGCAAACAAAAGGATGTGGAAGGCAATGATCGTGGCCCAGAGAAGCAGAGCCTGCCCATGGGAGCAGCATGTCCTGCAGGCAGGGGCTGTGCAGGGCCAATTGTGCCCTGCCTCTCTGGGCTGGGATCACAGCTTGCACAGCCCCTGCTCATGGAACATGCTGCTCCACGGGCAGGCTCTTCCCCTTGTACATACATGGGGGAGGGGAGTGGACATGATGGGGCATTGGGAGGTGGACATGAATAGGCACAGGGAGTCAGAAGAGAGATGATGGGTGCGGGGGGGGGGGCAATAGGGAGGCAGCAGGGATAAGATTGAGGTGGGGGGCTAGGGAGATACAGGGAGATACTGGACATGGAAAATGGAAAGGGAGATGAGGAGAAGCAAGGAGAGGAGATGTTGGCCAGTGGGTTATAGGGAGACTATGAGAAAATGCTGTACTTGGGGAGGGGTGACAGAGGGGAGATGCTGGACACGGGGTTATAAGGAAAGAAATACAGGAAATGGAGGTAATAAGGAGCGAGAGGGGAGAAGATGGACATGGGGTAAATAAGTTGAGAAAGAGATGGAAAAATGCTGGACATGAGAGTAATAGGGATGGGATGGAGATGGGGTAGATCCTGGTTGAAGGGTGATAGAAAGGGAGAGGGCAGACATGGAAGGAAAGAGAGAGCAGAGGTACTGGATGGCGGGAAAGAGAGGCAGACAGAGAGAGACACTGGATGGGGGTGAGAGATGTTAGACATGGAGGGGGAGAGAGAGTGAGCAAAAGACTGGGGGAAAATGGGCCAGAGAAGAAGAGCTGGGGAATGGAAGAACTGGGGTGAAAGTTGAAAAGTGGTAGGTAGATGGCATAAAAAAGAGAGACACAAAGGGAGAGCACCAAACTCGCAGAGAGTCCAAAACAAACAAAGGAGTGAGCAGGATAAGAGGTCACTGGCACTTTATTAATGAACAACCCCAACGCGTTTCGGCAGGTGCCTTCATCAGGGGGCTAAAAAGGACTGCAAACCAAATAAAAACATTTAACAGAACATCAATAAATACATATTAAAATAATAAATATAATAAATATAAAAAAATGATGAATATAAACATCCATATATGATCACAAGTAAATTATACTTACACGTTGTACTTCTAGTCATGCATTAAAGGAAGCACATAAACAATGGAAATAGCTGAAAAAAACAATAAATACGTTAAAATATAAAACTGCATATAGTTCCACGTTAAAAAATAGAGGAAAATGGGAGACCCAGACCAAAAACCAACATAATATAGAGGTATATATATAGTATAACAATAACATCTATGTCATAACACCAAAAAGAAATAAAAATATAAAAATTAAAAACAAAATAATTTAATACATCAATATGAAATACAATCAAAAAAGCATGAAATCATTGGCAAATAAAACAATAAAAATAATAATAAGAGTAATTATTAATAAACAATAAAAAACTCTAGGTATAAAAACATTAAAACAACTATACAATAAAATTGCTAGGTGATACATATTTGTTGTGTAGGACATGCCTATGCATGAAGCTATAGCATAAGGACAAATAATGACATACTAAAAATAAATAAAACAAATACGATTAGGTGTATCAACCTTTAAACCAAAAATAAATATAAAACCGTACAGTGTAAGATCATACCAAAAGGAGCTAAAAAAAACATATAGATAAATAAATATATTAATAAAAAAACTCTTTGTAAACACCATTGATCAAGACCTCATTTATCCAGATTGAAGAAGGGGCCGCTCGTACCTTAAGCAATTGCATGAGGGATTACAATGTTTTAAAAAAGGGGGGTAACTCAGTGTAAGCATCGATAAACCGACTGTATTTGGATGGATGTTTAGGCAACCAGCATACTAATCTGGCTTATAAAAAAAAAAAAAAAAATGTGACCATGTCCACAACCTCTAACATAAAGGATACAGAAAAGATTATATATCCAAAAAGAAATACTCATACGAAAATAAAAATAAAGTCAAAGGACATAGTACTTCAATTTTTTATATAAAAAAAAAAGGGGGGAAACAATCTTAAAAGAACGTTGAATTTGGTGCGTTTTAAAAAAAGGACACAAGCCTCACCGTATATGCCTTTGTATTAAAAACCTAATAATACCGAAAAGAACAAATACCAACGTCATATCTTACGTGTGGACAAAAGCAGCCAACAGCGATTAACCAACTTCATCTAAATAAATGTTAAGGCAATGTACCATATTGATCTAATAAAGGAGTAAAATGTATTTAAAAAATGATACAAAGCCTACTTGGAGGCAAACTGATACAGCCCGATGTCAGTGCGTTATGTAAACACAGAAGGGGGTATTGAATGCCGCGTATATAAACAAACGATCAGTAGAAGAAACCATGTATATGTACCGTCATGGCAACTGCACCTAGAAAGTCAACTAGAAATCAATGCAACATCAACTAAAAACAGGAAGGAGATAAAGAAACCATACATGAGAAGACACACATACCTTCAGACCGGCATAGGGAACTGAAACAGCCTTAGAACGACGCGCTGAATTTTGGCGCGTTTAAGAAAATCACAAGACCCGATTTTGCATAAATGCATATGCATTAGAAAACGTGATAGCATCAGGTGATGGTGAAAGTCTAATGCTAAGAATAGCTTGTAAATTACAAGGGTGTATAAATGTCTGCTATTTTATCAACGTTGCTAATATCATTATTGATTGAAACCCAACCACGTAGAACAATTGGGCCATATACATAAGAAAAACATTAGTACAACATCTAGGCTGCAGGAAACCTCCACACAAAATCTAACTAATGACTATGGGTACAAATCTGAAAGTGCATAAGGAGACACACGTACCTTCAGACCGGTATAGGGAACTGAAACAGCCTTAGAGGGACGCGCTAAATTTTGGCGCATTTTAAGGAAATCACAAGACCCGATTTTGCATAATTGCATATGCATTGGAAAACGTAATAGCATCAGGTAATTGCGAAAGTCTAATGCTAAAGACAGCTTGTAAACTACAAGGGTATATAAATGTATGCTATTTTGTCAACGTTGCTAATATTATTATTGATTGAAACCCAACCACGTGAAAACAATTGGGCCATACACATAAAAAAACATTAATACAACATCTAGGCTGCAGGAAACCTCTACACAAATCTAACTAATAACTATGGGTGCAAATCTAAAAGAATAAATAAATAAATAAAATAGAGCCCTGTCAATAATATAGGAAGTAAAAAGCTGAGATAAAATCACTAAAAAACACTCAAAATTGTACAATAATAAATAGACATAAAACACATGCACCATTAAAAACCAATGAAACTAATAAAGAATCCTAGCTAATGAACAGGCAGTTGGTTCCAGCTTAACATAAATATTGTAAAACAATTAACAAACCAACAAAAAGGGGGATGCATCTAGAAAAACACAACCTGACAGACATGAGCACAAAAAGGGGACTAAAATACCAAATTTCAAAAAATGTTTTTTTTTTTTAAATGTCTTTAAATGTTGTTTAAATTTGAAAACTGGTCATAAAAAAACAGACAAATTAAATTCTTGATTAAGACCAAGTGGTTCAAGCGACTGTAGCTCATAAATGTAACGTTGCTCCAACCTAAGGAGAATCTGATCCACATTACCTCCTTGCCAATGTGGATGTACCACCTTAATGACAAAAAGCTTAAGATCAGAGACTAAATGGCCTTTGTTGATCCAGTGCTGAACTAAAGGTTTTTCTTCCACCCGTCTGCTCAAACAACTTTTGTGTTCAATAATGCGCGTCTTAATAGGACGAGTAGTCTTCCCAACATACAAAAGCTTACAAGGACACATGACAACATATATCACATTACTCATGGTACAGTTAGAAAAATGATTCAAGAAAAATTTTTGGGCAGTAGTGGGATGTACAAAGGCATCTTTAATAGACAAAGGGGTCTGTTTACTAAACGGCGCACTTGTACGGGGCGCACATGAGCGCTCTAAAAGATGTATTTAAGTGCTCTTAAGCGCCCCGTACGAGTGCGCGGCACATTAACGGGTCCCGCAAGCGTGCGCCGACAACGCGCACATTTGCGGGGCGGTAATGTGCGAAAGAGGGCGTGCCAAGGCGAAATGAGGGCGGAGGAAGGCCCCCTAGGGGCGGAGAGACGGGGTCTGTGGGCGGAATGTGGGAGGGGAGAGACTCGCCGCGCAGGAGCGTGGCCCGAATCTGCAAAGAAAGAAATTTACCGCAAGTGTAACACTCGCGTTATAGGTGCTGTGCAGGGAAAATAAACCGTTTCCGTAAGCAATGTGCAGCACAATATTGGAAGCCCAAAAACCGTGATCAGTGTTATCTATGTGCACAGATCAAACGCCGTTAATGGTCACAGGGCACTAACCACACGGGCGCCGCGCACCTTAGCGCATCTGTCAATCACAGCTTCTGTTCTTCACGACGGAACGCCCACTCCTTATACGGCACCCGCTCGGTACCGCGGACCGCACAACACCGGCCTTTAGTAAACAGACCCCAAACTGTTTAAACAGACGGAACACCGTCCGCATGTAAAGTGCCCCTTAACTCTGACTATTGGTTTAGGTTTTGCAAGAGCTGATGGAACTAGAATATTCCTGATATTGCGGTTTCTTTTGTATGCAACCATCAAAGACTTTCGTGCCATTCCTGGAAGAGAGGAAAGAAGGTGCCATTCGCGTCTCAAAATATGGGATATGTCTTTAGAAAATGAGGAAAAAGTGAGGGCACATACTATCCGATCTTCTTTGGGCAGTATGCGCTTCTGCAATAGTTCATTTCTATTGGAAGATTTAGCCCTACCATATGCGTCTTGAATAACATGTGCCGGATAGCCCCTATCTTTAAACCTACCAACCATGTTGGCAGAGTGGCGCTCAAAATCATGAACCGAAGTGCATAAACGCTTGACATGTAAAAACTGCCCATAGGGTAAATTATTCTTTAGGGACTTATTATGAAAACTATCATATCGCAGCAGAGAATTACGATCCGTAGGTTTTCGAAAGAGATCTGTCTCAAAACCATTCTTACCTATTTTAATGTTGATATCAAGATATGAAATTTGCGTAGAGCTAAAAGACCCTTCGAATTGTAAGTGCTCATCTTTAGAGTTAAGCCACTGGAAAAAAGCCTGCAAAATGTCTTCAGCACCATCCCAAATGAGAAGAACATCATCGTAGCCATAACTTAATGTATTTCTTAAAAGGATGAAACTGAAGAAACCTACTCTCAAAATTAGCCACATATAAATTTGCGACGTCTGGCGCCATGGAAGACCCCATAGCCACGCCCTTGATTTGCTTATAAAAAATACCTTGAAAGCAGAAAAAATTCTCACACATAGCGATGGCTGCCATCTGGGTCAAAAAGCTAGTAGGAATACGTACTGGTGGTTCTCGCTGAATAAGGGTGTTTGCAATGACTTCCAGAGCGTCTGCTTGTGGGATATTAGTATAGAGCGAGTTGATATCCAACGTTGCCAAAATCAATTTATCATGGTAATTTGTAAAATCTCGCAAAATGTTAATAACGTGTGTGGAATCACGTACATAAGATGGAATTTTAGGAACAAACGGACGAAGGAAAAAGTCCAAGAACTTGGATAGGGGTTCTAACAAAGACCCAATGGCTGATATGATAGGTCGTCCAGGAGGACTACGGAGGGACTTGTGGATTTTAGGAAGAACATAAATGGTGGGTATGACAGGATGTTGAACAGTGAGAAAGCTAATTTCATTGGGAGTCAAATAGCCTGCTTGTTGTCCAATGAAAATTAGAGTATCCACCCTATGTTTAAGGTTGGCTGTAGGATCATCAAAAATCTTTTTGTAAAAAACAATATCATTAACTTGACATAATATTTCCTTAACATAATCTGTCTTGTTTTGAATAACGAAAGCTCCGCCTTTATCGGCCGGTTTTATAATGATAGACAGATTATTCTTTAATTCACGAAGTGCTGCCGTCTGGGTAGACGTAAGGTTGTAGAATGGATGACCCTTCTTTTTATAAAGTGCTTCCACCTGGGATAACACCGTAAGGTTGTAGAATGGACGACCCTTCTTTTTATAAAGTGCTTCCACCTGGGATAACACCAAACATAAAAAAGAGAGAGACTGAGAACTGGATAGTAAGGAATAGTGAAATCTGGGTGGACAAAGACAGAGAGAAATAAATGGAAGAAAGGTGGAAGGAAAAAAAATCAGTATCCAGTTCAGTCAAAGCAGTTTATATTGTAACTTAAACTTGGTAATATACATAAAACAACATGGATTCCGCCCGTCTCATGGAGTCGAGACCCTCATGATATCCCCACTGAACACCCTAATTAAAGGTACACAGGTCAATCACTCTAGATATGCTATGGTATTTCTAGATATATCCGCAGCTTTTGACACAATCTCCCACAACACCGTCCTACACAGACTACAGGAGATTGGCATCAAGGACATCGTGTTACAGTGGTTCTACTCCTACCTGACCAACAGACAACAACTGATCTGCACAAGCATGGCAACTTCCCCCCCTTTCGACAGCATCAAGGAGTACCCCAAGGCTCCACACTCTCTGCCATGCTCTTTAATATCTACCTGCAACCACTCTGCTTGATAATATGCTCTCACAACATCAACTACCATATCTACGCAGACAACTTTATTTTATTTATTTATTTAACTGTATTATATCCCGCTTTTCACTGGGTCAAAGCGGTTTAACAACAAAGGGAGGGGGGCAGTAATCAATTCTTAGGGTGGAGGGGCTGTCACCGGGGAGGCCAACATTAATGATCTGAACAGACAGTAAGGACTTAGACAATGGATATAGGTCTCTTAGTAGGTAGACCTGTGGGTATGTTAGAAGGTCTGGAGGGGTAGTCAGTGATGGATGTTTGTTTCTGGTCCGTGGTATTCCTGGAACAGGATGGTTTTTAGTTGTTTTCTGAATGTTGAAGGATCTCCATTGTTTCTGATTTGACTTGGTAGGGAGTTCCAGAGGGATGGTGCATATAGTTCAAAGGCTCTGTTGTAGGTCCGTTGATTGTATTTAGTTCGTTCGTGGGGGATGGTGAGGGTGTTGCTGGTGGTTTGTCTGGTTGTTCTGTTGTGGGTGGGTTGGGGCAGTAGAGTGTGGAGCTGGGAAGTCTGCGTTTGATAGAGGATTTTGTGGATAAGTAGGGCAGATTTATATTTGATTCTTGCTTTGAAAGGGAGTATGTGCAGTTCTCTCAGGACTGGGGTGATGTGATCTTGTTTTTTTGTTTTCTGGATAATTCTTGCTGTGGTATTTAAGGCAGTTCGTAGTGGGTTGGTGTGGGTGGCGGGTAGTCTGTGATAGATTATATTGCAGTAGTCCAGGTGAGGGAGCGTCATAGCTTGCATGACTGTCCTGAAGTTCTGTGGATCAATGAGAGGCCTGAGGCGTTGTACTGTTGTTGCCTTGTGGAATATTATTCCGGTAGTCTTTTTGATCTGTTGCTTGAGTGTGAGCGCTTGGTCTATGATGATTCCCAAGTATTTTATGTGTGGTTGAATTTGTATTTTTGTGGTTCCTAAGTTGAGGTGTGGTGGTGGTGTGAAGTTTGGGTTCTTGGTTACTATGAGGGCTTCTGTTTTTTTTATGTTGATGGATATGTTGTTCCTTTGTAGCCAGCTGGAGACTTCTATGAAGTAGTCTGATAGGTGATTGTTTGTTGGGTTGATGGTTGTGATCGGTCCATAGAGCATTATGTTGTCTGCGTAGATGTGGTAGTTGATGTTATGAGCACGTATGATCAAGCAGAGTGGTTGCAGGTAGATGTTGAAGAGCATGGCGGATAGTCTGGATCCTTGGGGTACTCCTTGGTGTTGTTGAAAGGGGGGGAGGTTGCTATGCTTGTGCGGATCAGTTGTTGTCTATTGGTCAGGTAGGAGTGGAACCATTGAAGTACGATGTTTTTGATGCCAATTTCTTGGAGTCTGTGTAGGAGGATGTTGTGGGAGATGGTGTCAAAGGCTGCGGATATGTCCAGGAACAGCATAGCATATCCAGAGTGCTTGGTCTGTGTGCCCTTGATGAGGGTGTTCATTAGTGATGTCATGAGGGTCTCGACTCCGTGGAATGGACGGAAACCATGTTGTTGCAGGTCCAGTATGTTGTTGGTATCTAGGTGGTCTTGAAGTTGTTGTTGAACTATCTTCTCAATGATTTTGGCGGTGAATGGAAGACTTGCTATAGGCCTGAAGGAGGCGGGGTCAAGGGGGTCCAAGTTGTGTTTTTTTAGAGTTGGGCGGATGATGGAGGTTTTGAGGATGTTTGGCATGTGTCCTTGCCTGAGGGTTTCGTTAACAATGTGGGTTAGGGATGTGCTTATGTCCTCTATACAAGGCACTCTTGTCTTCAGCTAGCGCAGAGAATTTATATCAGTCATTACCAATGAGCAGTCCATGTCTTCAATATAAGGAGTTAAACTACTTGGCTCCGTGATCATGGGCTCTTCAACCACCTTACTTTCTTTAGGGCAGAGAGTTTGGAACTTTCTTAAATCAGTCCCTGGACTTTCCTCACAGCTCTCTCCACAATATGGCAAGTAGTTACCAGATAGCTTGTAAAACTGCCCTATTCTGTTCCTAACAGACTTTTCCCTTTGCAGTCTTCTGGAGGGCTTTAAAGACACCCATTCATCTTCTTCACTCATACAAATGTCTTCAACTGCATTACTTTCCTTTTCCCAAGGTTGCAAGTATTTCAGGCAGCTCTGCCTTTCACTTATATATGGTTCCTTACCAGCTGCCTTCCGTTCCTTCCACTGAGCTCTGTATCTGGGAAAATCTTCCTGCGTCAGAGGTGAGGGTTTCCTGTAGTTAATCCCTCTACTGGCAGATAGCTTTCTTTCCCTTCTCAAATCCCCCCTTGGCTTTATGCTCCAAGGCTCAAACAAAACAGAATCAGCATGGGAGTATTCTGACCCTCCGTCTGAGACCTGCAAGTCTTCCCTTACTTGCCAAGCTTCCTGTTCCTCGTGAACTTCCTGCTTGCCCCGGTCTCTCTGATCCTCCAAATCTTCAAAACCCTCTGAGCTTCCAAAACCTCTCTGAGCTAACTCTGTTTGCTTCACACGTTTTTTATACAGGTTTTGGGGCGTTTTCCTACCCATGTGCAAACTGTTCTCCTGATTACTTGGGGAGTGTTTGTTAGCTAGGCGTGCCTTCAGACCTCGTGTCTCAGCCTGCTTTGGTTGCCCATGGTAACTGGGAAGCTTTTGATCTCGCTGCCTGTCAGAATCTGTGCTAAACCCAGCAGATTTCTGTGTTTTAAAGGCAAAGGGCAGATCTTCGGTGTCACAGTACCTAGCAGTTTCCCCAAAATACACAGAATCCGCAATGCTTGTACTGGGTCAAGCATTGATATCCTGGGTCCCTTCTTAATAATGGTTTATGGACCTTTCCTCCAGGAACTTGTCCAAACCTTTTTTAAACCCAGCTACACTAACAGCCTTTACTACATCCTCCGGTAACAAATTCCAGAGTTTGATTACACGTTGAGTGAAAAAATATTTTCTTTTATTAGTCTTAAATAGTTTACCCTGTAGCTTCATTGCATGTCCCCTAGTCTTTCTATATCTGATAAGGTAAACAATCGATCTACGTTTACCCGTTCCACTCCGTCATTAATTTATAGACTTCTATCATATCTCCCCTCAGCCGTCTCTTTTCCAGGTTAAAGAGCCCTAACCTTTTTAGCCTTTCTTCATAGGAGTATCCTTCCATCCCCTTTACCATTTTGATGGCTCTTCTCTGAACCTTTTCTAAAATCGCTATATCCTTTTTAAGATACAGCGACCAGAATTGCACACAATATTCAAGGTGCGGTCTCACCATGGAACGATATAGAGGCATTATAATATCTTTTGTTTTATTTTCCATTCCTTTCCTTATCATACCTAGCATTCTACTTGCTCTCTTGGTCGCTGCTGCACACTGGGCCGAGGGTATTTTTATTTATTTATTTATTTATTTATGCTTATTTCTATACCGCTTTTTCCAAAGATCAAAGGCGGTTTACAGGTAACATTTAGTGAACATGGTTTTACATAGAACATCGTTTTTTGTTTTTTGTTTTTTTTTGTTTTTTTCATAACTATGTACAGTTAACATGATAAACGATAACATGGAACATTGTTACAGAACTAAATACAGTTTAACATGGATTATTGTTACAGAACTATATACATTTTAACATTAGCTAGTAATGCTTTGGCTATTTACATTGATTCTTTGTTAAATTAAGCTTTGTTTCTTAAATGTAGTGAGTGTTGAGGCTTGTTGAGCTGTAGTTAAGGAGGATTGTTATGGTTGTGTGGTGTGTTGGGTGGATAGGATTCATTTAAATTTGTGAAGTGTTCTTTAAATAGAAATGTCTTTAGTTCTTTCCGAAATGTTTGAAGATCTTTTATTTTGCGGAGTTCTAGCGGGAGTTTATTCCATAGGGTGGGGGCTGCATAAGAGAAGGCTCTTGAGCTTGTGGTCTTCTTTGTTTTCCGGATGGATTTTTTTATTTCTAGTGAGTAGGTTGCGTTTTGTCTGCGGGTTCTAATTTCTTTTGGAGCTTGAATCAGAGTGGTTAAATGTGAGGGTGAGATGCCGTTTGTTATTTTAAATGTGGTTAGGAGTATTTTGTATGTTATTCTACTATTTATGGGAAGCCAGTGTAGTTCGGCTAATACGGGAGTTATGTGGTCAGCGAGGCGGGCTTGTGCTGTTACTCGAGCACAGATGTTTTGAGCTCTTTGGAGTAGGTTGGTGCTTGTAAGAGGGAGGCCAATAAGTATGCTATTGCAATAGTCGAAATGAGGAGTGATAAGTGTGCTGATGACAGATCTGAAGTCATGTGTGTCAAGTAGTGGTCTTAAGTGTTGGGTGATCCTAAGTTTATAGAATATGGTTTTCACTGTTTGTTTTATATGAGGAAGCATACTAAGTGTGTGGTCTATTATAATGCCTAGGTATTTTACTTCTTTTTTAACTGAGATTATTGTGTTGTTAATTGTTATAGTTTCAGGGAGATTAGAGTCTGTTTTTCTTGATACTATCATTGCTTCAGTTTTTTTTAGGTTGATGCTGAGATTATTGTTTTCTAACCAAGTATTTGCTTCACTGATACAGTCTAGTAATTTCTGGTATGTGGGATTATTTGTGTTTATCGGTAGGGTGAGCATGATATCGTCAGCATATATGTAGTGGTTTACTTTATATTTTTTAAATATATTTGTGATGGGTTGAAGATACAGGTTGAAAAGAAGGGCAGATAGTGCCGAGCCTTGTGGGATACCTTGTCCTTGTGTGAAGGGCTCTGAGGTGGTTTGGCCTAATTTAACGCGTATCGATCTGTTTGTGATATATGATATGAACCATTGCAGAATTGTTCCACCTATTCCTAGGTTTAGGAGTCTATTAATGAGTGTGTTGTGGTGTACATTGTCAAAGGCTCCAGTTATATCAATGAATATGAGGATGTATCCTTGGTTGTGTGAGTCAGTGCCTTTGATGAGGTCGTTCATAAGTGTTATTAGTAGGGTCTCGACTCCGTGGGATGGTCTGAAGCCGAATTGGTGTGAGTCAAGTGGAGTATGAGTGTCAATAAAGTCTTGTAGTTGTATCTGTATTATTTTTTCTATTATTTTGGCAATAAATGGTATGCTGGCTATTGGTCTGTAGGAGTTCGGGTCTTTCGGATTGAGTTTATTATTTTTTACTATTGGGCGTAAGGAGGTGAGTTTTAGTGCTTCAGGCATGATACCTTGTGATAGTGATTGGTTCACTATATTTAGTATATGGATAGCAAGATCAGCTTTGGTGTTCTTTATCCATGATACGGGGCATGGATCAAGGGGGGAGGTAGTGGTGTTGATCATTGATATTACATTGATCAGGTGTTTGTGATCAATGTTTTGGAAGGTTGTCCATGTATTTTTTGTTTCTATGTCTGTGAGCGTAGTTATGGTTGTGCTAGATGAATTATTTTTTAGTTTATTAGCAAAATGAGTTGCAAGGGTTTGTGCACTTATTGTTGTTTGTTCTGGTTCTGTTGTTTGGGTTTTTGTTAGTGCTTTTATAATTGTGAATAGTTCTCTTGGGCGGTTGACCGCCATGTTTATCATTTTTGTATGGTATTCTCTTTTTGATTTATTAATTGTGTCCTTGTATTTGTTGAGGAGATTCATGTATTGATCTTTATTATCGCTCGTTTTATCTTTCCGCCATCGTTTTTCTTGTTTTCTTAGTTGCTTTTTTAGGTTAGAAAGGTCTTTATTGAACCATTTTTCTGATTGTTTTTTTATGAATTGTTTTGGATTAGCTTGTTTGGGAGTGGCTGCTTCTTTTATTATTGAGTTCCATTGGTCTATTAAGGTGTTGACTTCTGTCGAGTTATTTGTGAAGTTGGGTAATACAGTATTTAGGAAGGTATCTTTGTTAAAGTGGGCAAAACGGGATTTATAATGTGTTGGAGTTGTTTCAGTGTTGTTGTTAGGTAGTGAGTTTAGTGTGAAGGTTATTAAATGGTGATCTGACCATGGTACTTCTGTAATAAGGGGTGATGATTGGAGTTTATGTTTATTGAATGGTATGGGAATGAATACAAGGTCTAGTGTATTTCCTTTTATGTGAGTGGGAGTCTGTATGATTTGGTTGTAACCCATTTCTTTCATGGCATCCATAAAGTTGGAAGTGTGTTGTTGGTTGAGCGAAGGAAGGTTTAGGTCTCCTAATATGATAAGTGGTTTTTTCTGCGAAGCTGTACATGCAAGGTCTAGGATGGGCGTAAGATTTTTGTGGTCCGCTGAGGGGGGTCTGTATATAAGAGATATTGCAAGGGTTTTATTCTCTATATTTATGATGTCCATACTGTCAATGTTATTCATACTTGTTAGTGAGTATTTGAGTTCTTTTTTTGTGATGATAAGGGCTCCGCCTCCCCTTTTTGCTTCTCGGTGGCAGTTGAATAGGTCGTACTGGTTCGTGTTAAGTTGATTTAGGAGGATTGAGTCTGTAGGTGAGAGCCATGTCTCCGTGATAAGAAGGATATCAGGCTTTTTATCAGTGATTATGTCATTTATTAGTGATATTTTATTTCGTATGGATCTTGCATTTATAAGAATGAATTTTTTGATGGTGTTTGAGTTAGGAATTCTGTTTGTAGGTTTATCTGGTTGGAGATTTATTTGTATTAATCTTGCATGTCTGGGAGCATTTGGACGGTGAGTTTGGTTGAATGTATATGGGTATGGTTGAAGTGTGTTTTTGTGTGTGCTTTGAATGATGGGAATGGTATTGTATGGTGCATGAATAGGTTTGTATGCATGGATGTTGTGAACTAAGTGAATGGTTAGTATAATGATAAGAAGGTAAGATTGATACTTTGTGAGATCCATGATTCTTCAGGAGTGAGCTGTGAAATGTGCTGTAATATGACAGTGAAAGATTGCACAGTGTCTACAAATGATGTTACTGGTAGTAGAATATAGGTGTAAATCTATTGACAATAGATATTATGTTGTAGCAGTTGCTAGGTACTGAGAACAATTACTATATGTTGAAAAACAGTTGTGATATGTGAGAAGATCGTGGGGTTACTGACTATAGTGATTAAGTTGCTGCAATCGCTAATTGCTGTGAATAGTTGCTATACAGTGAAAAATTGTCAGGTATGAGATAACAGTAAAAGATCAAAAACATCAAAGCTGTCAGGTATGAGATAACATTCTGAGAAGACAATTGTCAGTTATGAGAAAACAGTTACAAATAGTGGCTGCAAGTAAAAACAAATTGAAAGTACCTATAGTGTTACTGCTAACAGTAAATTATTGTGCTTCTGTCAACATTACTGAGAATAACATTATAGTGTTACTAACAGCGGTAATTATATTTCTACTGACAACAGTATTTGTAGTGTTCTTTGTGGGACTATTAACAACTATTGTTATAAACTAGATATTGATTTAGGGATGTCTTTCACGGTGTCCATTAATGTATCATATGTCTATGATATATGGTATACTTGCGATTGTTGAGATCGTTGGAGGAGATGAACCACTCGTTGCTAAGTTGGGTTAGAGAGGTTTCACGATGCTATTTCGTTGTTTCTTTTGTGGAGTTGACTGTGTTTGAGTTTCTGCGGTGCGCGAGTTCCACTCTAGGGGATCTTGGCGGTATTTGCTCCACTTGGAGAGTTCCTACCTTTTTTTCGTTTTCAGAGTGCCGGTTAAGCGCCTTAGCCTAAGGGCCGTGCCAAAGGGCACTCTTGCGCGGCCCTCAGGCGCGGGCCCGCAAGGCGCGGGCGCGCTTGTTGGCGTGAGCTTTTAAAGCCCTCAGATGTGTCCCGATTGGGTGGAGGAAGTGCCGCTGCTGCCGCTGCTGCTCTTGATGCCGGAGGCTCTATCCCCGGGCTGGGGAGAGCTGTGGATGGTGTCGGGAGTGCAGAGGACCACGCGCTTGTTGGCGCGAGCTTTTAAAGCCCTCAGATGTGTCCCGATTGGGTGGAGGAAGTGCCGCTGCCGCCGCTGCTGCTCTTGATGCCGGAGGCTCTATCCCCGGGCTGGGGAGAGCTGTGGATGGTGTCGGGAGTGCAGAGGACCACGCGCTTGTTGGCGCGAGCTTTTAAAGCCCTCAGATGTGTCCCGATTGGGTGGAGGAAGTGCCGCTGCTGCCGCTGCTGCTCTTGATGCCGGAGGCTCTATCCCCGGGCTGGGGAGAGCTGTGGATGGTGTCGGGAGTGCAGAGGTATCCATGGTATCCACAATGACGCCTAAATCTTTTTCCTGAGTGGTAGTTCCTAATGTGGAATCTTGCATCGTGTAACCATAGTTTGGGTTATTCTTCCCTAGATGCATAACCTTGCACTTGTCCACATTAAATTTCATCTGCCATTTTGATGCCCAGTCTTCCAATTTATCAAGATCCTCTTGCAATTTTCCACAATCCTCTTGGGTTTTAACAACTTTAAATAGTTTTGTGTCATCTGCAAATTTGATAACCTCACTCGTTATTCCACTTTCCAGGTCATTTATGAATATGTCAAAAAGCAGCGGACCCAGCACAGATCCCTGGGGTACACCACTATTCACCTTTCTCCATTGGGAAAACTGGCCATTTAGCCCTACCCTCTGCTTTCTATCTTTTAACCAGTTCCTGATCCACAATAGTACACTGCCTCCTATCCCATGACTCTTTAGTTTTGCCAAGTCTCTCATGAGGGACCTTGTCAAAGGCTTTCTGAAAGTCCAGATACACAATATCAACTGACTCACCTTTGTCCACCTGATTATTCACTCCTTCAAAAAAACATAACAGATTAGTAAAACAAGATCTTCCTTGTCTAAAGCCATGCTGGCTGTCTCCCATTAGGTCATGACTATCTACATGCTGAGTAATTTTATTCTTTATGATGGTTTCTACCATTTTTCCCGGTACTGACGTCAGGCTCACCGGTCTGTAGTTTCCCGGATCACCCCTGGAACCCTTTTTAAAAATTGGTGTTACATTGGCGATCCTCCAATCTTCAGGTATTAGAGGAGATTTTTTTTTTTTAATTGAAAGACTTCCAAAGAATAGAGATACAAGAACCACAAAGATCTTCAGAAAGAATGCAACAGTAACAACATAACGCCAGGTCACAATAGTATTCTACAATATGTCTTCATTTTTGCAGGTATTAGAGATGATTTTAATGATAGTTCACAGATTACTAATAGCAGGTCTGCAATCTCATATTTCAGTTCTTTCAACACCCTTGGATGTATACCATCCGGCCCAGGTGATTTGCTACTCTTCAGTTTAACTAATAGTTGTAATATATCTTCCCGATGTATCGATATTTCCTTCAATTCTTCCGCACCTTTAAATACCACTTCAGTCATGGGTAACATCCCTATATCTTCCTCAGTAAAGACCGAAGCAAAGAATTCATTCAGTCTCTCCGCTATCGCCTTGTCGCCTCTTAGTGCTCCTTTAACCCCTTTATCATCTAATGGACCAACTGACTCTCTCACAGGTTTTTGCTACGAATGTACTTGAAAAGGTCTTTACTTCGCGTTTTTGCTTCCGCAGCAAGCTTCTTCTCAAATTCTCCCTTTGCCTGCTTTATCAGTGCCTTGCATTTGACTTGCCAGTGCTTGTGCTGTTTCCAGGTTTCGTCGTTTGGCTCTTTTTTCCATTTCCTGAAAGATGCTTTTTTGGCAACAACAGCCTCTCTGACCTCACCTTTAAACCATGCTGGCAGTTTTTGGACTTCCTTCCACTTTTCTTAAAGCGTGGAATACAGCTGGTCTGGGCTTCCAAGATAGTATTTTTCAACAACAGCCAAGCCTGATGTACGTCTTTAACCTTTGCAACTGCTCCTTTTAGTTTTTTCTTAACTGTTTTCCTCATTTTATCATAGTCTCCCTTTCGAAAGTTAAAAGGTAGTACTGTGGATTTCCTTACTATCCCTCCTCCACTAATTAAATCAAAGGCAATCATGCTATGATCACTATTGCCAAGTGGCCCCAACAACCTTATCTCTTGCACTAGATCTGGTGTTCCACTAAGGACTAGGTCTAATATGGCTTCCCCTCTGGTCGGTTCATGAACCAGCTGCTCCAAGAAGCAGTCATTTATTTCATCTAGGAACTTTATCTCCCTAGCATGTCCTGATGAGACACTGACCCAGTCGATACCGGGGTAGTTGAAATCACCCATTATTATTACTGCGCTGTAACTTTTGTTAGCTTCCTTGATTTCTTTGAACATTTCATCATCCATTTAGTCATTCTGGCCAGGCGGTCGATAGTACACCCCCACTGCCATTGCCTTCTCCCTTTTACATGGAATTTCAATCCATATAGATTCTACAGCAGATTTTGTTTCCTGCAAAACTTTAATCCTTTCTGACTCAATGCCCTCTCTAACATAGAGAGCAACACCTCCACCAATTTGATCAGCTCTATCATTACAATATAGTTTGTACCCAGGTATCACAGTGTCCCACTGGTTGTCCTTCCACCATGTCTATGATATTCCAATCATATCTAACCTTTCATTTAGTGCTATATATTCTAACTCTCCCATCCCATTAAGTGACAAGATGGAAGGGAGTGAAGAAAACAAAAGGAGAGACAAGAAATGGCAGATGGACTACAAACCATAGAAAGAGAGCTAAGAGAAGAGGCCCGGCCCTCTGTGCGCCCAGTCGGAACTGGACGCACAGAGGGAGTCGCATTTCTGATCCCGCGAAGCACGTCTAGCCTCGCGGAATCAGAATCGCAAACAGGCCTTTACGTGCAGGCCGGGACCCCGATTCAGTCCGGCCTGCACATACAGGCCTTCCCCAGCTAACTCAGTCAGGGCAGTTCAATGGAGCTGCAGTGCCATGGCGTCTGGTTGCCATGGCACCATGACTCCATTGAAAAACTGGGTTCTCCGGCCACCGGCTGCAAAACTACTTTCCCCATAGCCCAACCCCCAATCTGGCATCCTAAGGCCAGGGAATCTCCTCTGCCCCCTCCCACCACTTCCCAGACCTGGGCCTGCCAAACCCTGCCGACTGGGGAACTTATTCCACCTCGGAGGTGGAATAAGTTCCTCATGCAAACCGCCAGCCCCGGACATACAGGGCCAACATTAGAATCGGCCCTGTATGTCTGGGACTGATGACCGCCCACTGCCCGTCCTAACGCTAGCCCCGATCCGCCCCTTTCCCGCCCCCATGTAACTTCCCCGTACAACACGCAGGGAAGGTAGACGGGGTCGGGAAGGGCCCGAATAGCAGGGATGGACGTCCCAATGGGACGTTTGTCCCCGCTGTTTGTGCCTCAGAATGACCCCTTATGGGGAACTGAATCTCTTTATTTCTCTGGTGTTGCTCCACATGTAGAGTTTGGCTTCTTGGAGTTTTAGTTTAATTTTTGTCTACATATTTTTATTTTTACTTTAGGTTGTGGTCACTTATTCTGTACTCGGTGAGGGTCTGTGTTGTCAGTGTGTGACTGAGGCCAAGCATTCTGTTAGCACGGAGTTTGTACATAGGGATCTATACTGCACTGTAATAATTTGACTTGTTCAGCTTTCCATATTGGTGTATGGATGTTCTAGGGCCCACTGCAGTCTTTACAGTGCTACTTTTTTCTGGGTAGACTCCTTGCATGAATTTTGGAAGCTTATGCTGGCATGGTATGGTAGATTTGGCCTTGTAGATATTCGGTGACTTTTTTAGGGTTTTATATTAGTTCGCAATATGCCTGGTACTGGAGAATGTTTATGCTGCAAGTGAGATGATCAGAATCAGATTGTTTTTAATACCATATATTGAATTTTGTGGGTGAATGTCCTATCTCTCCTCTCCACTTTTTGTCAATGGAGAGGTTTCTGTGGATGCAGAATGTATATTCCAAAAGAAAAAGTGGAACCATAACGCAGTTTATAACAAAATTAAATGAGTTATACTTATATAATTTGGTATTATAAACTGTGCTGTGGTTCTCACGTTTTATTTTAGCTCCTTGGTGCGCAAGCATCTTACATTTCCTGTTTTTTGCAGAATATATATTTACATTAACACCATGCTGGTCCAGTGTGCAGTTTCAAGAGTTATGTTGGTGTTGCCAAGCCCTTCTTGGTGTTTATGTTGGCGTGGGAGGTGTTGTGTTGGGTCACAAAGTCCCTCTTGTTTTTCAGGGTATGGGAAGTGCTGTGTAGGGGCCATTGAGCCTCTCTTGTTTTTTAAAGGGTGGGAAGTGTTGTGTTGGGGTGTCAAGTCACTCTTGTTTTTGTGGAAGTGGGAGTTGCTGCATGGGTGCTGTTCAGCCCCTCTTGTTTGGCTTATTTAGCACCATGTTTCCTGGTAACATATGAACATAAGACATGCCATACTGGATCAGACCAAGGTCCATCAAACCTAGTATCTTGTTTCCAACAGTGGCCAATCCAGGTCACAAGTACCTGTCAGGTTCCCAAAAAGGCACACAGGTTCCACAATGCTTGTCCCAGGGTAAGCGGTGGATTTCCCAGGTCTTCTTTAATAATAGTTTATGGACCTTTCCTTCAAGAACTTGTCCAAACCTTTTTTAAACTCAGTTACACTAACAGCTTTTACTATATCCTCTGGTAATGAATTCCAAAGTTTGATTACATGGGGCCATAGGCTAACTGCAGGGAGGCAGTTACCTCCCCCTGCAGTTACTGCATTTCAACATGGCTAAACAGCTGCTGGTGCAACTAAGGCCACCCATTGAAGTGGCATTAGTTGCATTCATGCTACTTGCGCTGAGCCATTATGTTAGTTTCTGCCGACAATGCAGATGCCTGTGTGTGAGAATTCTTTTTCTTGCCTCTCTCTGGAGTAAAGTATAATTTTGGGAAATAAATCCTGTAAACCTAAGAGTAATGGGTAAAGCATTTCTTGTCTGCATATGTCTGTTTTTAGTTTATATTAATATATTCCCTACTTGGTGAAGATCTATCTCTGTTCTACATGTGTGACTGAGGCTATGTATTGTGTTAGCACAGAGTTTCTATGTAGGGATCTGTAGTAATCTGGCTTGTTCAGTTTTTTGAATAGGGATATAGATGTTCTAAGGCCCACTGCAATATTTATGGTGCTGCCCTTTTCTGGGTACCCTCCATGTTGTGTGAGTTTTGGAAGTTAATGCTGTTATGGAATAGTAGATTTGCTCTATGAACCCATTACACTGGGTTCTTGGTGTAGTCAACTGTAGGGTATTGGTTGGGGGAGTGATACTGGAATATGGATTGTCTTTGAGATTTCCATTTTTGCGCTCTTTATGCTGCCAGTCAGAAATTTTAAATATTTTGTCAGTTCAGATTCAAGGACATTTCAAATTTTAAGGGATCGTCTCAATTCACTTTTGTTTAGAAGCCTGATAGCTTCACTGCTGCTGAGTTCCAGACTTTTCCAGCTTTAACACAATCCAATCCAGCCTTTGAATTCATGATAATCAGGATTAGTTTCTTATTTTATATCTTCCCTCCTCATCAATAATCTGGTCATAGCAAAGTAAATCTGATGTGCAGATACGTATAGTGGTTTGATTTGGTGGGTGGGGGCTGGGGCTGTGTAAGTGGCTTTTCATTAATCAAATTTAATGTTTATCATTATCTTTCTTTTATTGTAACATCTGTTTTACTAAATTGCATGTGTATGTTTGAAAGTCACCTAGGATTTTAGATGGGTGGCATATACATTTTAAAACAAAATATACTAAAGTTATGCAAATGATGTTGCAATGAGTACATGGCCCTGCATCACCCTCATGCCATCCCTGGGGGGAAGTAGACAGGAGGGTGCATTGGGAGGCAGAGGAAAGCAGAAACCTCAGATTGGGACCAGCATGATCAGAGATTAAAATTGTCAAAGGTAGAAGAGAATTTTATTTTTAATTTAGTGATCGGACTTGGTGCTATCTTTATAATTTATACAGTATAGGGAAAGGCATCTCTTTTTATTTCTCTGGTGTTTCATTGTTTGCAGACTCTGTCTTCTTGGGGTTGCAGTTTAATTTTTATCTATATATGTTTATTTTTAGGTTATGGTCATATATTCTGTACTTTGGTGAGGTCTGTGTTATGAGTGTGTGGTCAAGGCCAGTGTCCTGTTAACATGGAGTTTGTATATAGGGATCTGTACTATAATAATCTGAACTGTTAATTTTTTCAAATAGGTGTTTGGATGTTTCAGGGCCCACTGCATTATTTACAGTGATGCTTTTTTTGGATAGACTCCTTGTATGAGTTTTGGAAGTTAGTGCCGATACGGTATGGTAGATTTGTTCTATAGATCTCAGTGACTTATTTGTAGTGTTTTGTATTAGTTTTTTGTATTAGTTCACAATATACCTGGTACTGGAGAATGTTTGTTGTTGTTAGTGAGATGACCAGAATCAGATTTTTTTTTTAGATATTGAGTTCTGTGGATGAATGCCCTAGTTCTGCTCTGCACCCATTGTTGAGGGAGGGGGTACTGTGAATGCAAAATTTATATTAAAAAGAAAATGCAAGAATCATAATGCAGTTTATAACAACAAAATAACAATGAGTTATAATTTGGTTTATAAACTGTGCTGTAGTTCTCGCTGTTTCTTTTAGTTCTTTGTTGTGCAGACATCATGCATTTTCTCCACATTATCTAATTGGCTTTTTGGTTTGGTTCAGTTCCTGACTGGAGTTTTGAGGAAGCCTGCCCCCCCCCCACTCCTGGGGAGGGGCACCATCTCATCCCTCGCTTCAGGCAGCCTTGAGCCACCCCTGGATATAGTAGACATTTACAATCTAAGTTTTCACCTGAGGCAGTGAAGGGCTAAGTGACTTGCCCAAGGCCACAAGGGCTACTAGTGGGATTTGAACCCTAGTTTTTCTGGTCCCAGGCTGCTGCCATAACCACTAGACTATTCTTCTAAACTGCAGCATATGTTTTTGGAGGACTGATAATTGTTATAGTTAATCTGTTTTTACTACAGTTCTGTATGAAACTGTTGAAAATATATTTAACTAGCATGATTCATACTTACCATCAAGCAGGGCCAGCCCAGAGTTGGTTCAAGGTGTTAGTGCCCTAGGCAACCCTTATGCCCCCTCCCCCTAATCTATTGTTTGGTTTGAATGCCCTGCTCTTTTCCACCTCCCAGAAACTGCTGCCCTAGGTGAATACATAGTTTGGCTAATATTCAGACCAGCCCAGCCATCAAGGTATTTTGAAATAAATATCACTTGAAATTCAGTTTCTCTGTGGCAGTAAATTTCACTACCTGAAATAGGCTCAGAGAAAAACAAATCTGTTAAATATTCTTTCTCAACACCCATAAGATTACAGTGGTTTTAACATCTTACCCACTAAGCAAAATCCTTTTGTTTTTTTCACCCCTCTCATTGTAATCAGGAGAGGCAAGGTTAGTGAAGTCTGTTTTATTTAAACCTGAATTTGATAATCATCACACTGGTTAAAGTAAAGGTCACGACTACTACAATATTACATCAGAGGGTAAAGTAAGCCAGATTCCTCAACCTGGGTTACACAAAATATGAAGGGTCATGCCTTTGGGCTGCAAAAAATCCAAGGGAGCCGTACAGTATAGAGATGAAGTACTTCTGTCCATGAAATGAGAGCAGGACCTGAGGGTGATTGTTTCTGATGATCTTAAGATGGCTAAAAAGATAGAAAAGGAAATGGCGAAAGCTATAAGGATGCTTGCGTACATAGAGAGAGGAATGACCAGCAGAAAAGAGGAGGTGATAGTGCCTCTGTATAAGTTTTTGGTGAGACCTCATTTGGATTATTATGTGCAACTCTGGAGATCGCACCTTCAAAAGGACATGAATAGGATGAAGACAGTACAGAGGACAACTGCTAAAATGGCCATTGGTTTTTGTCATAGAGCATATGGGGAGAGACTTAAAGATCTCAATCTGTATATCTGTATATTTTGAAAGAAAGGTGCGTAAGGGGAGACATTTAAATACAGTACCTCTGTGGCATAATTGCAGAGGAGAGCCTCTTTCAGTTGAAAGAAAGCTCTGGAACGAGGAGTCATAGGATAAAGGTGAAAGAGGATAGACTCAGGAGTATTCTAAGGAAAACTTCTTTATGGAAAGAGTGGTGGATATGTGGAATAGCTTCCCAGTGGAGGTGATAGAGGCGAGGACTGTCTCTGAATTCAAGAAAGCATGGGATTGTAGAGCTTAGTAGTTGCTATGGATGGGAAGAATGGAAAAGGCCATCGGTCTATATCTGCCAACATTTTTTCTCTGTTTCTATGAACAAATTATGCACACCACCAATTGATTTAGCCCTCAGCCCAATCATACTATCATTCAAGAGCGATCTCCTCCTTAGTTAATTGGAATCTAATATCTTGATACTAGCCCAGCTCATTCCTTCTCTTCACCTCCTCTTCCCACACCATTACCAACACTGTAAATGCAGTTTCTCCACACAAATTGCGTTAATCATGTTCAGCAGATCCACTCAGACTCATTTGCTCCTGGATCCAACTCTGGACCTCCCTATTCCTTGCATTTGTAGGTGTCTCAGCTCTCTCTTTCACTGTGTCAACCGAGTTTTTATTAAGACAACACATCACTTAGAGGTAGCTTTGTCCTAGGTTCTTCTCTTGCACTCAACCCTTTCCCTTTTCTAATGATTCAGGCCTTATCCAGTGCTTCATCTCCTGTGATATTGGTGCTTACTCTGGCAGTTATCAGCTGTATAGAAAAGCATGGTAGGAGTCCAACTTCATTCTTAGGTGAACCTTTTTTCCTTTAAGGTGTCCCTCTTTAGGGTACACCTTTTTTAATCTACCCTGAGATCCTTCGCTGTCCCAAAGATATCTGCTGCCCTAGGCAAACCTTTAGCCATGTGCCTCCCCTTGGTTAGGCTCAGGATTTTGCACCCATCCTTCTGGACATCTCAGGGTCCTATTCCCCCTTCTCCTCAAGAGTGGCTCAGTCCTACCTCCCCCATAGTCCAGCATCTCCCCTTCCCTTCCTACCCCTGTAATCCAACAACTCCCATTCTCTCCCCTCAGGGTGTCCAGCATCTCCTTTTCCCTTTCCCCTCACATAGGTGTTCAATATCCCCTTCCCTTCTCTTCCACCTCCCCCCTCCCCCAAGTGGAGAGCAGCAGCAGGCCTGCTGGGGGGGACGGGGGACAGGACACTGCAGCCTCTTTATAATTTGCAAGAAAGTGGCAGAACTAGCTGCTGTTGGTGCATTGATGGGCCTTGAATCTCTTTATGGCCTGCTGCTCCCCCCTCTCTGACAGAAAGTTTGCATTGGAGAAAATAGGACCAGCAGGATATAAGTGTATATGCATGGGTGCTTGAAGGCCCATAGCTACACAGACAGCAACTTGCTCTGCCCCTGCCTTGAAGGATATGGAGGGGTCACAGTGCCAATCCCCTGAGAAGTTAAAAATCTTACATTGGTCTAACCCAGTATGACAGTTCTTAAAGGTCCAACAAGCCCAGTATCCTGTTTCCAGCAGTGGCTAGTCCAAGCCACAAGTATGATTTATGGTTTATTTTTATTTTGATATGCCACCTTTCATAGCGACCTGGCATATCCCAAAAGTAGCCAGATTCCATGCAACCTATCCCTAGAAATAAGTCTTAATAACTGTCTATGGATTTTTCCTCCAGTAATTTGTCAAAACCTTTTCTTAAATGGTTTATGGTTTATTAAAAGGCTTGATATACCCCCTCAACAAGGTATCAGGGCAGTTTACAATAAAACAATAATAAAAGCAATAAAGAAAAAAAAGAAAGGAACACTATTTTAAAACAGAACAGAACAAGTAGAAGTGTAAGAGACAGTCAGGGAGGGAAAGAGAGGGATGAGGGAAGAGCTTCCAAGTGTTCTAGGAGAATGATAGAAAGGGAGGTTATCCAGATTCGTAGTGATGTTAAAAGCCTGCTGAGAAAGGTGTGACTTGAGCACTACTTTGAATTTTAGGAATGATGATTCAAGGCGTAAGATTAGTGGAAGTGAGTTCCATGATACTGGGCTGAGAAAGAAGAATGCAGAACTGCGGGTACTGTCTAGGCGGGTGTATGTTGGAGCCGGTAAATAGAGACAGTGGGCGTGTATGGAACAAAGTGAATGCGTACATGCATATGAGAGGATAAGAAAGCAGGAATACTGGAATTGAGAATATTATGTATTGTAAAAAATGCAATGTGTGCCTTCGAGTCAGTCCTGACTCCTGGCGACCCAGAAGCTCCTGGGTTTTCTTGGCAGTGTCACCAGAAGTAGATTGCCAGGCCTTTCTTCTGAGGCAATGGAGGGTTAAGTGACTTGCCCAAGGCCAACCCTGGTTGCTTGGTTACCAAGCCAGTGTTCTAACCACTAGGCTACTCCTCCACTCCGTATTATGTATTGCAATGAACAGTTTATATTGAATATAATAAGGGATAGGAAGCCACTGGGACTTGATGAATAATGAGGTGACATGCTCATAACGGGAGGAATGACTGATTGTTGGCATTTCAGCTGATATTGTGGAAGACTGGCATAGATGGTATTACAATAGTTCAGCTTTGAAATGACTAGAGAAAGAAGCAAGGTAGTGATAGCAGTTGTGGGCAGAAAAGATCGAATAGCTCGGACCTGATGCAAAGAGAAGAAACATTGATGAATTTGACAGTGAAAAGTGAGAGCAGGATCAAGAACAACCCCTAGGTATTTAAGTGACTGAAATATTGGGATAATGCCTTCAAGAGATGGCGATGCAGATGGGAATGAACCTGAAAGCCACAAGGCAGATGTCTTTGCTGGATTAAGTTTCTGACTGTTCGTCTTCAACCAGGCAGCTATCAGATCAAGACAGGTGTTTACTGAGGAAAGATCGGGGGATTTGGGTGGGTGTGGAAAAGCAGCAGGATGTCATTCACATAGAAATATGAGGACACACCCTGCTGCTGGATAAGCAGTGCAAGTGGAGCAAGAAAGACATTAAACAGAAAAGGGGCTAGTACTGACCTCTGCAGAACACCGCAAGGCAGAGAAAATGAGTTGAATTAGCGGATTGAAAGGAGACATGATAGAAACATAGAAACATAGAAATATGACGACAGAAAAAGACCACATGGCCTATCTAGTCTGTCCTTCCATAACAACTACAACAGTCCACTTTTTGCCTTTAGAGATCCTCTGTGTTGGTCCCATGCTTTCTTGAATTCAGTTACTGTCCTCATCTCTACCACCTCCACTGGGAGACTATTCCACGGATCCACTACTCTTTCCGTAAAGAAATATTTCCGCATATCACTCCTGAATCTATCTCCCTTCACCCTCATCCCATGTCCCCTCGTAGCAGAACTTGCTTTCAATTGAAAGAGGCTCTCTCCCTGAACATTTATGCCATGGAGGTATTTAAACATCTCGATCATATCACCTCTATCCCGCCTTTCCTCTAAGGTGTACATATTAAGATCCTTAAGTCTGTCCTCATATGCTTTATAATGAAGCCCATTAATCATTTTGGTAGCAACCCTCTGCACCGACTCCATCCTGTTCACATCCTTTTGAAGGTGCGGTCTCCAGAATTGCACACCATACTCCAAATGAGGTCGCACCAAAGACTTATACAGAGGCATTATCACCTCCTTTTTTCTGCTAGCCATTCCTCTCCGTATGCACCCAAGCATCCTTCTAGCTTTTGCCGTCGCCTTTTCCACCTGTTTAGCTACTTTAAGATCATCAGACACAACCACGCCTAGGTCCCGTTCTTCTTTAGTGGACAAAAGTACTTCACCTCCTATACTGTATTGCTCCCTTGGATTGCTGCAGCCCAAATGCATGACCTTACATTTTTTAACATTAAATCCCAGCTGCCAAATTCTAGACCATTCTTCAAGCTTAGCTAGATCCCTCCTCATGTTATCTACCCCTTCCTGGGTGTCTACTCTATTGCAGATTTTGGTATCATCCGCAAAGAGGCAAACCTTACCCGACAGCCCTTCCGCTATATCACTAACAAAGATGTTAAAAAGAATCGGACCAAGGACAGATCCCTGGGGCACACCACTGGTAACATCCTTCTCCTCAGAGTGAGCTCCATTTACTTGTACTCTTTGTCGCCTCCCACCCAACCAATTTCTAACCCAAGCAGTAACTTTAGGGTCCATCCCTAGGGTGCTCAGTTTGTTTATAAGTCGCCTGTGAGGAACAGTGTCAAAGGCTTTACGGAAATCTAAATACACCACATCTAGAGCTCTCCCTCGGTCCAACTCCCTGGTCACCCAGTCAAAAAAATCAATCAGATTTGTCTGACAAGACCTGCCTCTGGTGAATCCATGCTGCCTCGGATCCTGTAATCCGCTGGACTCCAGAAACCTCACTATTTTCTCTTTCAGCAGCGTTTCCAATAATTTACTCACCACCGAAGTTAAACTAACCGGCCTGTAGTTTTCAACCACATCCTTACTTCCGCTTTTGTGTAAAGGCACCACATGAGCCTCTCTCCAGTCCTTTGGCACCACTCCCGACTCCAACGAGGCATTGAAAAGGTCAGTCAGTGGAGCTGCTAGAACGTCCCCAAGTTCCCTCAGTATTCTAGGGTGTATCCCATCCGGTCCCATCGCTTTGTCTACTTTAAGTTGAGCTAGTTTCTCACGAACACAGTCTTCTGAAAATAGTTCAAGATGTCCCTCGCTTCTGTTCTTATTTGTGGGTGTTTTCTGAGGTCCTGCTCCTGGTTCTTCATCTGTGAACACAGAACAAAAATATTTGTTAAGCAATTCCGCTTTATCCTTATCAGCTTCTACATATTCCCCCCCTGCACCCTTGAGTCTGACAATACCACTTTTGCTCTTCCTCTTCTCACTAATATATCTGAAAAATGTCTTTTCCCCCCATTTTATTGCATTGGCTATTTCCTCCTCCTTTTGAATCTTTGCCTTCTTGACTACTTTGCTAGCTTCTCTAAGTTTTTCCAAATACAGATGCCTGTCTTCCGCTCTCTGTGATCTCTTGTATTTCATGAAGGCCTCCCTCTTTTTCTTCACTTTTTCAGCTACTTCCTTCGAAAACCATAACGGTCTCCTGTTCCTTTTGCCTTTATTTACCATTTTAACAAAAAGGTTGGTTGCCCTTAAAATACCCCCTTTCAGTTTTGCCCATTGTTTTTCTACATCCCCCAGCTGTTCCCATCCCACTAACGACTCCCTGAGGTATTGGCCCATCTTCGCAAAGTTAGTCTTCCTAAAGTCTAAGATCCTCACCTTGGAATGGATTCTAACAGCCCTAGTCCTAATACTGAACCACACCATCTGGTGATCACTGGATGCAAAATGATCTCCCACTACAACATCAGAAACACTTTCACCATTGGTAAGCACCAAGTCCAGTATGGCCCCTTCACGTGTGGGGTCTGTTACCAATTGCCTGAATAGTTCTCCCTGTAGAGAATCCAGGATCTCCTTACTTCTAGATGATACTGCAGCAGGAATGTGCCAATCAACATCTGGCATATTGAAATCTCCTATCAGTAGCACTTCCCCTTTCCTAGCAATGCTGCGTATGTCTTCAATTAACTCTCTGTCCACCTCTTCCTCTTGTGAGGGAGGTCTGTATATCACTCCAATGCAAATAGATTTCTCTTTCCCTCTTTCTAGTTTAACCCACAATGCCTCCTCTCTCCCTTTTAAGCTCTGTAATTCCAAAGCTTTAATAGTAGTTTTTACATATAGTGCCACTCCTCCTCCTCCTAGGTCTGGGTAGCGAGAAAGGAGTGAAACCAGTGAAGGACTGTGGATGTCAAGCCAACAGAGGAAAAACGAGATAGAAGAGCGTGATGAACCAAGTCGAAAGCACTGGAGAGATCGACTGATATTGCTAGTGAGATGTTACCTTTCTCCCAAGACATACGGACTTCATTGAGAACTGATAACAAGATGGTTTCCAGCTACACTATTTATTTATTTATTTAACGCTCTTATATACCGCACTTTTTATCATCAGCGCGGTTTACAGTAAACATAAAGTACTCACATATAGCAACAGGCTGTCATGAGTTTACATGTAACAGGAAGTCCAACAGGATACAGCATAGGGGAAAACTTTGTACATATAAATCTATCTGCTTTTACCATAGCTTTCATCAGTGAATTCCAAAGCTTAATTGTGTTGAGAGAAAAAATATTATCTCTTATTTATTTTAGATGTACTATTTTGTAACTATATGGTGTGTCCCCTAGTCTGTACTTTTTGAAAGAGTAAACAATCAGTTAACATTGACCTGCTCCACTCCACTCAGGATTTTATAGACTTCTATTGTATCTCCCCTCAGTCATCTCTTCTCCAAGCTTAAGAGAGTCATTCCATCCCCTTTAATCTATTTAGTAACCCATTTTTTGTATCTTTTTCTAATTCTGCTAAATTTTTTGAAATGAGGTGAACAGAATTGCACACAATACACTAGGTGCAGTCGCACCATGAAGTGGTACAGAGACATTATGTTTTCTTCTCTATTCCTATGCCTAACATTTTATTTGCTTTCTTGCCACCACTGCACACTGAGCACTGGGCAGAAATCCCATTGCATCAACACCCACCGCAGGGCTTTGTGATGATTTAATTAAACAGTCAGATTTCCCCGGTCTGCACGAGGTCTAGGTCAGCTGCTAGGTACTGGCAGAGGCGGGACACTGGCCCGCCTGCGACGCCTCTTGGGGAGAGTGCGGAGGGGAAAAGACGCCCGCTGCAGATGGGGCAATCCACAAAAAGGGCCTGGCTCGCGTCGAGAGTCGCTACCTCTGCTGCACCACCCTGCCCCGTGAGGGGAGGGGTTGGCAGTGTGCCTCATCCACTAAGCAGAGGAACTCAATGTATTATCCATGATGATACCTAGATCCTTTTCCTTGGTGGTGACTCCTAATGTGGAACCTTGCATCATGTAGCTATAGTTTGGCTTGTTCTTCCTTAGGAGCATTGCTTTGCACTTGTCCACATTAAATTTCATCTGCCATTTGGATGCCCATCTCCTAGCTTCTCGAGGTCATCTTGCAATTTCTTGCGATCCTCTAGTGATTTAATAACTTTCAATAATTTTGTGTCATCTGCGGGTTTTTTTTGCCTTTTTTCAAACTTTATTATCAACATAAAGTAAATAGACACCATCCTCAGAAAAAGCTTATCCAAAATGTATAGATTATACAAAACATATATATCCTACCCCTGAGAATCCAAGAAATTAATCACATACAAGGAAAAATGAACATAAATCTAAGCAGTAGCATGAACCAGTCTCGGAAACATTATAAGCTTCAAACATATTAGGAGTCCAAATCAGAGTCTAAAGATACATCTTTCAAATGATTTTGCTGAATGTCTTAAGATGGTCTGAGTAAAAAAAAAAAACAAAAAAAAACACAACAATGATTAGACAAATATTTTAACCATCTGGAAATTTGATCACCTCATTTATTGTTCCCATTTCCAGATCATTTATAAATATGTTAATAAGCAGTGGGCCCAGTACATATCTCAGGAAAACTCTGTTGTTCACCTTTCTCCACTGAGAAAATTTGTTGTTGTTGTTAAGTGCCGTCGAGTTGGTGTCGACTCATGGCGACACTCTGGATTGTTGTGCTAAATTGTGTTCTGTCTTCAGTCAAGCGGCTCATTGTTGACAGACTGGTATCCATAGCTGCTGTTATTGTATCGATCTATCTCAATGCTGGCCTTCCTCTTTTGCGTTGACCTTCTATCTTGCCAAGCATGATGTCTTTCTCTAATGATCTCTCTCTTCGCATGATGTGTCCAAAGTATGAAAGTCAAAGTCTTGTCATCTGAGCTTCTAAAGAAAGCTTAGGTTTGATCTCCTCTAGTACTGACTGGTTCTTCGGGCAGTCCGTGGTATACGCAGTATTCACTGCCAGCACCATAATTCAAAGGCATCAATTTTCTTCCTATCTTTCTTTTTCACTGTCCGGCTTTCACATCCATGTGATGTTATTGAAAATACCATGGCATGAACAAGTCAAATCTTTGTATGGTGAGAGACATCTCTGCTCTTGAGAATCTTGTCTAGGTCTTTCATAGCCATTCTGCCAAGAGCAATGCATCGTCAGATTTCTTGACTGCTTGTTGCTTCTTTATTGATAGTTGATCCAAGTAGGTTAAGGCTGTCCACAATTTCAATTTCTTCTCCTTCAATGATGAACTTGTTGATTTTGCCAGTTGTCATTATCTTTGTCTTCTTTACGTTAAGGTGCAGGCCCATTTTGAGACTATGTTCTTTGATCGTGAGAAGCAAATGTTTCAGATCATCTTCACTTTCAGCCAGTAATGTGGTATCATCAGCATAGCGAAGGTTGTTGAGTCTTCCACCAATCTTTACACCTCTGTTGCCTTCATACAATCCTGCTTCTCTGATGATTTAATAGGTAGGGGGAAAGTATGCAGTCTTGCTTATTTTACCTTTGCTTATTTTAAACCATTCTGTTTCTCCTGTTCGAACTATTGCTTCTTGATCAATGTACAGATTGTGCAAGAGAACGATCAGGTGTTCTAGTATACCCATGCTTCTTAATGTGGCCCAGAGTTTCTCATGGTTTACACAGTCAAAAGCCTTGCTATAGTTGCTAAAGCACAAATAGATATCCTTTTGGTATTCTTTAGTCTTTTCAAGGATCCATCTCATATCCGCTATGATGTCTCTCGTTCCTCGTCCTTTCCTGAACCCTGTTTACACTTCAGGTAGTTCATGTTCCAGGTATGGTTGTAGTCTCTGTTGAATATTCTTCAGTAGAATCTTGCTGGCATGTGAAATCAGAGCGATTGTGCGATAATTTCCACAGTCAGTTGGATCACCTTTCTTTAGTATTGGTATAAACACAGATCTTTTCCAGTCAGTTGGCCATGATGTTGTCTTCCAAATTTCTTGGCAGAGCCTTGTAAATACAGTAACAGCTGCATCAGATTGCCTTAATACTTCTTTGGGAATGCCATCAATGCCTGGTGCTTTGTTCTTTGATAAGCCTTTCAATGCTGCTTCAACTTCTTCTTTCATCACCAATGGTTCCGGATCATAAGGTACAGGTTGAAATGGCTGTTGGTCCACTTGATCTTTATCATATAAAAACTCTATATATTCTTCCACCTTTTCTTGATCTTCTCAGCATCATTCAACATAGAACCTTGAGCATTTTGTAACATTCCAACTTGAGGCTAGAATTTTTTTCTTTAACTATCGTAGCTTTAGGAAAGCTGATCTTGTTCTTCCTCTAATAGTTTCTGCTTCTATTTCCTTGCATGTGTCATTGTAGTACTTTTCTTTGTCCTGTCTTACTGCACGTTGGAAATTTCTGAGTTCTGTGATTGTCTGTCTTTCTTTCACCTCTGGCTTTAGCTTCTCTGCGTTTCTGGGCAATTTTCAGAGTTTTTTCCATCATTCATTTTGGCTGTTTTTGCTTTTTCACCTTTTGTAGAGACTTCTCGCTTTCTTCCCAGACAACCTTCTTGATGACATTCCATAACTCTTCTGGAGCTCTGTCACTTGTATCTAAAGCAGCAAATTGATTTTACAGGCAGTTTTTAAATTCCAGTGGTATATTCTCAAGGTCATATTTTGCTGCATTCATGAGTGGTTTGCTCTTTTTCAACTTTAGCTTGAGTTTGCATACTAGTAGTTGATCTGTACCACAGTCAGCTCCAGGTTTTGAATTTGTTGATGTTATAGAGCTTTTCTATCGTTGACTTCCACAGATGTAGTCAATTTGATTTTTGTACATTCCATTGGGTGAAGTCCATGTGTACAGTCACCACTTGTGTTGCTGGAAGAAGGTGTTTGAGATGAATAGATTGTTGGTCTTGCAGAATTCTATCAGTCTTTCTCCAGCTTCATTTCTGTTGCCACGCCCATATTTTCCAACTACTTTGCCTTCTTCTTTGTTGCCAACTTTTGCGTTCCAGTCACCCATGACTATCAGGATATCCTGTTTGCATGTTCTGTCAATTTCAGCTTGAACTTGTTCATAGAACTCTTCAATTTTGTCCTCTTCTGCAGCTGTTGTTGGGGCATATACTTGAATTATAGTTGTGTTGATAGGCATTCCTCGTAGACGAACAGAGATTAAGCGTTCACTGACTGCATTGTATTTCATTACAGTTCTTACAAGTTTCTTCTTCATTACAAATGCAACACCATTTCTTCTTTGTCTTTCATTTCCAGCATAGCAGACCATGTGATCATCAGATGCAAAGTGCCCGATGCCAGTCCATTTCAGTTCGCTGACACCCAACAGATCAAGTTGTACACGTTCCATTTCATTCTTGACCACCTCCAACTTCCCTTGGTTCATGCTTCATACGTTCCATGTTCCAATATGTAAGACATCTTTAAAGTTTCTGACTCTCATTTCATGCGCAGCTACATCAGCAGTCAGACGTCCCGAGGGCTTTGATCCAACCACATCATAAATGCTGGCTTTACTCTGAAAAGTCTTCAGCTCTTCCCCAGTAGCTAGTTGAGTGCCTTCCAACCTGGGGGTCTCATCTTCCAGCACTAGAGTGCAATTTGTTTTGTTGTGACTATCCATTGGGTTTTCATGGCAAGATACAGAAGCAGATTGCCAGGCCTTTCCTCTGCGCAGTTTAAGTTTAGTGTTGTTGCCGTTGTCACAGAAATGTGATCCTCTGCCGTCAACACTGTATCAAATATTTAGTCCAACTCTTTGTTTGTTTTTTAACCAATTCCCAATACACCATAGGATGCTGCCTCTTATCCATGATTTTTAATTTTCTCTCGAGTTGCTTATAAGGGTCCTTGTCATGCTTTCTGAACTTTGTCAAACACCATCTGCACTGTAATGTTAAAATCAGGCGCTCCTGTGCTGGCATGTGTGTCTCATCATGTCCTTGCTTTTTGGACCCAGGTTTTTAGCCCTAATGAGCTGAGGAAAGAGAGAGAAGTTTGATATTGGTTCTGCACCCCTGGTCACTAGCATGTCTTGGTCTTTTGTCTTAGATTTGATCATGTGACCCCAAGGGTGGAGGAATGCTGGTCTAACACCTAACAAGTTTCTTGGATGCGGGGTTTAAGCTAATCCTACATGTATTCCTTGCTTGTAGACAGCAGTTATGAATGGAGTTATATCGGTTGCTTCAGTGCAATTTTATAATATATTGCAGATCTTTGTCCAGTTGGAGAAACAACAGACTGTCACAGTGTTGTATCCGGTAAATTATATTCTTCTGGAAAAGCTTGGATTTATAATGGAGAATATACAGTATTTTGTCTACAGTATATAGTGACTTACCAGGTATTTATGATTTGACTTTAAATACTGAAGATACCTTCTATTACTTTCTGAGGTTGTGTATAGAAGTGAAATGCCTTGGTACAAGAAGGGATTAGGATGGAGTCTTTGCATTCAAAAAAGGAGAGAGTGGTGACTGTGCACATGTACAATCCTTTTATGGATACAGAGGACATTTATACCTAGGGAAATTCTGAGCAAAAAATTTAAAATTCAGTGCAAAAATTTAGAACATTCTGCATGCAGTATTTTAAAATTCTGCATGCTTTTATTAGTAAATTTTTGCATAGAATTCCTTTGTCATAAAGTTTAGCTCCTCCTCTAAACCTGAAATTTCTGCCTTTTTCCTCCTTAGCTCTCTTGCTCCAATCACAGTTCTGTCCCCTGACTCACCAGCAGACAGATCACAGCAACATAGCCATAAGAGCACCGCCGTTTGCTTTGGGTGGGAGGCGACAAAGGGTACAGGTAAATGGAGCTCACTCTGAGGAGAAGGATGTTACCAGTGGTGTGCCCCAGGGATCTGTCCTTGGTCCGATTCTTTTTAACATCTTTATTAGAGATATAGCGAAAGGGCTGTCAGGTAAGGTTTGCCTCTTTGTGGACGATACCAAAATCTGCAATAGAGTAGACATCCAGGAAGGTGTAGATAACATGAGGAGGGATCTAGCTAAGCTTAAAGAATGGTCTAGAATTTGGCAGCTGGGATTTAATGTTAAAAAATGTAAGGTCATGCATTTGGGCTGCAGCAATCCAAGGGAGTAATATAATATAGGGGGTGAAGTACTTTTGTCCACTAAAGAAGAGCAGGACCTAGGCGTGGTTGTGTCTGATGATCTTAAAGTAGCTAAACAGGTAGAAAAGACGATGGCAAAAGCTAGAAGGATGCTTGGGTGCATACAGAGAGGAATGGCTAGCAGAAAAAAGGAGGTGATAGTACCTCTGTATAAGTCTTTGGTGCGACCTCATTTGGAGTATAGTGTGCAATTCTGGAGACCACACCTTCAAAAGGATGTGAACCGGATGGAGTCGGTGCAGAGGGTGGCTACTAAAATGGTTAGTGGTCTTCATTATAAAGCATATGAGGACAGACTTAAGGATCTTAATATGTACACCTTAGAGGAAAGGCGGGATAGAGGTGATATGATTGAGATGCTTAAATACCTCCATGGCATAAATGTACAGGGGGAGAGCCTCTTTCAATTGAAAGCAAGTTCTGCTATGAGGGGACATGGGATGAGGGGGAAGGGGGATAGATTCAGGAGTGATATGCGGAAATATTTCTTTATGGAAAGAGTGGTGGATCCATGGAATAGTTTCCCAGTGGAGGTGGTAGAGATGAGGACAGTAACTGAATTCAAAAAAGCATAGGACTAACACAGAGGATCTCTAAAGGAAAAAAGGGGACTGTTGTAGTTGTTGATATGGAAGGACAGACTAGATAGGCCATGTGGTCTTTTTCTGTCGTCATATTTCTATGTTTCCTCAGCTGTGCTATAGTCTGATTACGGCACACTTTCAAAGGTACACAGGAAATGTACTTTTCAAAATGTGCTGGCATCAGAGTATAGCACAGCTGCAGGAGCAAACGGAAGTGCTCCCGCATCTGTGCTGCTAATAACAGTGAGGCAGGATCGGTTCTCTTAAAGCTTGTGTGCCCAATCCTGCCTCACTTTCTGGCCGCTCAGTGCCTGTGCTGAATGCTGCACAGCAAATGGGGAATTCTGCGCAAATTCTGCATTGCACAGTTGTGCAGAATTCCCCAGTAGACATTGCTACATTTCGACCAAGGTATTGTGATTCTGTACAAGGTGGAATTAAAGTTTTAAATAAACTGGGCATTTGGAATGGGAAATGAATATTTTTTGTCTCTTTCATAAAGCAAGGACTTATGTTTCCACTTTGGAATGTCAGTATTGGAAACAATAAAGAATTTCTGGTGTATCCTGGGCAGCCCTCCTTTTGTAGGAGATGTAGAACAGATGGACACATCTATTTTGCCTGTAAGGACATTTCTTGTCACAACTGTGGCAAAGATGGACATACATCTAGCAACTGTTCTGAACCAATGCACTGTATTGTTTGTGTACAGTCTGGACATGTATATAAGAACTGTCCAAAGAAGGCTGGAACATCTGCAGGCAGAGTTGCACATGAGGACATGCTAAATGAACAGGATCTTGTCCAACATACAGACATGGGTGGAGAGACTCAAATTACAGAGAAAGGATCAGCGACACAGCATCATCAGGAGCCTGGACAGGACATCAAGGAACCCCAACTGGTAGCAGAGGAACCTGGTCTGCAAGATAATAGGGCAACGATAGTGAAGACATTAATGGAGTCAGAGACACCAGATGACTTGGAGCTACGGTTGCCAACTGGTTCCAGATGTGTCCGACATGCTTGATCCAGCCCTGGGTTTGCCTAATTGCATGTAGGGACATGTAGTTCTGGTTTCTCCATTGTACTCCATAAGAAAAGGAAGACTGCAACTCCTTGCATGCAATGGGGTAAACCCAGGACTGGATCAAGCCTTTCAGGTGCATCTAGAGCCAGTTGGCAATCCTACTTGGAACAGAAGCAGTACAACCGAGATGAGACGTAAATGTCTTTGGTTCTGGCCACAACAAGCAACATGGAACGAGACAGAGTAAACGAGAAAAAGAGGAAGAAGGGAATAACAGAAAAGCAGGTTAAAAACAAAACAAAAAGATATGCCATGCTGGGTCAGACCAAGAGTCCATCAAGCCCAGTATCCTGTTTCCAACAGTGGCCAATCCAGGGCCAAGTACCTGTCAGGTTCCCAAAAGGTATCCAGATTCCATGGTGCTTGTCTAATGGGTAAGCAGATTTCCTCAGTCCTCTTTAATAGTGGTTTATGAACTTTTCCTCCAGGAACTTGTCCAAACCTCTTTTAAATCCAGCTACATCTTTTACTACATCCTCTGGTAACGAATTCAAGAGTTTGATTAAGCGTTGAGTGAAAAAATATTTTCTCTGATTAGTTTTAAATGTGCCACATTATACTGTAGCTTCATCGTGTCACCTAGTCTTTCTACTTTTTGAAGGAGTAAACAACCGATCTACATTTACCTCTTCTACTCCTTTCATTATTTTATAACCTGTCAGGAACGGTTCTATCATTAGGCCACCTGAGGCAGTCGCCTGAGGCGGCAGTTTCAAGAGGGTGGCACTCTGGCAGTCGCGGCTGTGCTTATTTCTGATTTTGCCACCTCTGGCCTGCCACTGCCTTCCTGCTGCTTTTTTTCCCTGCTCAAGATTGTCCAAGCAAGAAAAAAAGCAGGGGGAAGGCAGTGGCAAGCCAGAGGCAGCAAAATCAGAAATAAGCACAGCCACTATTGGTTACTCCAAAGATTCAGGCTGATTCCTTGGAAGAACTAATAGCGGATGAGTTTGAGCAGAAAAAAAAGCAGCGGTGGGGGGAGGCACTCCGGCAGCTGCAGCTTTGTTTATTTGCTTTTGCCACAAACTGCCTTCCCCCGTTAAATCTGCCCGTGCAACCGTCATTCCCGCACAGACACCTTTGAGGCCCCTACCTCCTCCGCCACGTCCAGCAGCCAGAGCAATGGAGCAGCACTGAGGAGTCATGATTCGGGCACCAGGAGGAGGGCGGCAGAGGCCAAACCATGAAGCTGGATCAGTCAGAGTGGTAAGACCTTTGGGGAGGGCGAGGACGTGCAAAGACTGCTGGCTCCGGGCTACTTGTGGACTCTCACCATTGTAAATATGTGGTGCTGCATGTACAGAAATGGGGAGGAGTTTGGGCTTTATTTTAAGGGGGGTGATTAGCTTTATCTATTTAAGTTTTAATTTTTGTTTGTTATTGGTTTTATTATTTATAGTATTCTCCGGTGTCGTTGTCTTTTGGAATTGATTCATCATTAATTCCGTTTTTACATGTGATAGAGTCCTGCCTACAGTCTTTGCACTCTCGATCTCCACCCAAGTTAGGACTTGCATCCACATCCGAGGTCTGATCTTCTTTTGGAAAAAGTTTTATTGACTTTCAGCTCTTGTTTTTAATTAATTTTATGTCAGGTTTTTAGTTAAATTTTCATTGATCACATTATATTTATAGGCTAGTTGTTGGAGAGTTACACATTATAATAACTGCACGGTGCATATAGCCAACTTATGTTTTGTGCTTAATTTTTAATCTTTTGTTTTAGTAAGGTCATCATTCCATTATATTCTGGGTTATGTTAATTTGATTTTATTGTAATATTAGCATTGTTTTAAGTGGGTATATATATATATATTAGGGTTATGACTTTTTTGTAACCCTATGTTCCTGTGTCATAATTCAATGAACATATTCAAAAGTAACGAAAAAGGTATCAGTTTTAGTTTTTGAAAAAGGTCACCCCAAAAACGAAAATTTGATTTTAAGATATATGTGTGTAATACTGTATTTTTTTGTGCCATGAAGTCAGTGTTGACTCATGGTGACCCAGCTACCTCTGGGTTTTCTTGGCAATGTATCACTGGAAGTAGATTGCCAGCCTTTTCTTCTGAGGCAATGGAGGGTAAAGTGACTTGCCCAAAGTCACAAGGAGTGCCAGTGGAAATCAAACCCTTGATCTTCTGGGTACTAGGCAGTTGCTCTAACCACTAGGCTACTCCTCCACTCCTGTAATGCTGTATATAACAATATTTTTTAAAAATTAATTTTTAGAAGTATTCTTATATAATTTGATAGTGCTTGTGCAGTTTTGGTTTTGCTATACTTTTTTTGTTTGGTTGTGGACTGTTCTGATTTTTCAGACTCTTCATATTCACCCTCAGTTTCTGATTCAGGAGTTGGGATTGTTGTTGTTGCTATTGTTGACGTAGGCTCCAAGGTCATTTTCTTTCTTTTGGATAGATGAATAGTTTTGAAACTCGAAGCCTTCCCAGTTGCATACCCAACCTGGCCCTTGCTTTCGATCTGAAGGTGATATAACCTTTGGTCCTCGCTGCATAACCATTCACCATTTTCTTTTGTGATGTCAAAAACTTCATTCAAAGGATCATATTTTCTTCGTTTAAACACATTCATCGTAGGTGTGCAGGATTTGGTCCAGTTTAGCTTGTACAACTTGAATTGATAAAGTTGGAAAATTAAATTTCTTTTGTCATAAACTTGTTACTTCTTTCACTATTTCCTTTACACGTTCTTTCCTTCCTTTTATTGATGCTCCAAGGAACAGACAGCGACCAACAATTTGGATTTTGAGTGCTATTCTGCTTTTGTTTTCCAGTGATTCTTCTTCCAGTGGAACAGTTCTTCTTTTTCTGTTTCTGTAAACTGCACTTTTCTTATGAGACGTGAATAAAAAATAATCTCAGAGATCTAAAAATGATACAGAAAATCAATTAGCATGCTCAATCATAAAGCTTACAGAAAGTTCCATAAAGTTCCAGAAATTTTAAGAAAGTTCTAATGGGCTCCAGATAGTTCTATTACCTGCATATACTACTTATATACGATTTTAGAAATTTTGTATGCGGGGTGTCATTTTTTGAAAACAAAACAGAAAATTAAACCTTTTATCATCACTTTTTAGCAAATGTTTATCAATTCATGACACAGGAATTCAATAATTTGTCAAAAAGTCATAACCCTAATCTATATCACCCAGTCTGTATGGGGGATGTCACCTGCATGTACCATGTCTGCTATGGGAATGGGAATGTGTCCTGATTTCCTGTATGCCTTGGGTATGCAATAGGGATATGTCTTGCAAGTAATGAGTCTGAAATAAGAGTGTATCCTGCATGCACCCCATCTAAGATGGAGTTGGGGAGTGTGTCCTGCATGCATGCCATCTACAATGGGGAGGTGTCCTGCATGCACCCGGTCTGGAATGTTTCAGGGGGGGGGCAGTATTTTTAGGTGGGGGGTACTGGGAGGGGAGGAAAGCAGAAACCTCAGATTGGGACCAGCATGATCAGAGAATAAAATGATCAGGCAACAAAGGTAGAAGAGAATTTTATTTTCAATTTAATGAATGGAGTTGGTGCAATCTTTATATTTCAGGGAAATGCATCTCTTTTTATTACTCTGGTGTTGCACTGAATGCAGAATCTGGCTTTTTGGGGATGCAGTTTAGTTTTTATCTATATGTTTATTTTTAGGTTATGGTCACTTATTTGGTACTTGGTGAGGGTCTGTGTTCTGAATGTGTGACCAAGGTCAGGTGTTCTGTTAACATGGAGTTTGTACTTAGGGATCTGTACTATAGTCATCTGAATTGTTCAGCTTTTCAAATAGATGTTGGATGTTCCAGGGCCCACTTGCAGGATTTACAGTGATGCTTTTTTTTTTGGATAGGATCCTTATGTAATTTTTCAAACTTGGTGCTGGTATGGTATGGTAGGTTTGCTCTATAGATCCTTAATGGCTTTGTTGTAGGGTTTTGTATTAGTTCACAGTATGCCTGGTACTGGAGAAATGTTTGTTAGTGAGATGATCAGAATGAAATTTTTTTTTTTTTAGATATTGAGTTCTGTGGGTGAATCCTAGTTCTGCTCTGCACCCATTCTTGAGGAGGGGGTTCTGTGGATGTAAAATGTTCAAAAAGAAATAGCAAGAACCATGATGCAGTTTATAACAGCAAAATAAAAATGATTTATAATTTGGTGTAATAAACTGTGCTGTGGTTCTTGCTCTTTCTTTTAGTTCCTTGCTGTGCGAACATCTTGCATTTCCTTCACATTATCTAATTGGCTTTTTGTTTTGGTTCAGTCCCTCACTGGAGTTTTGAGAAAGCTCCTCCCCCCCCGCCCACTTCGGGGTGGGGGGCGCCATCTCAAACCCTCACCTCAGGCAGCAGATTGCCTTAAGCCGCCCCTGACCTCTGTCATATCTCCACTGAGCTGTCTCTTTTCCAAGCTGAAGAGCTCTAACCTTTTAAGCCTTTCCTTGTAGGAATATTCTTACATCCCCTTTGCCATTATTGTCGCTCTTCTCTGTACCTTTTCTAATTCTGCTATATCCTTTTTAAGATATGGTGACCAAAATTGCACACAATATTCAAGATGCAGTCGCACCATGGAGCAATACAGAGGCATTATAATATCTTTTGTTTGATGTTCCTTTCCTTTCTTTATGATTTCCAGCATTCTATTTGCTTTCTTGGCCGCTGCTGCATACTGGGCGGAAGGTTTCAATGTGTTATCCATGATGACGCCTAAATCCTTTTCCTGGTGGTAGTTCCTAATATGGAACCTTGAATCATGTAACCGTAGTTTGGGTTATTCTTCCCTAAGGGCATAACTTTGCACTTGTCCACATTAAATGCCACCTGCCATTTGGATGCCTAATCTCCCAATCTATCAAAGTCTTCTTGCAATTCTTTACAATCCTTTTGTGTTTTAACAATTTTGAATGATTTGGTATCATCTGCAAATTTGATCACCTCACTCATTATTCCCATTTCAGGCCATTTATAAATATGTTAAAAAGCAGCAGGCCCAGCAAAGATTTCTGAGGTATTCCACTGAGAAAATTGGCCAGTTAGCCCTACTCTCTATTTTCTATCTTTAAACCAGTTCCTAAACCACAATAGTAAATTGCCTCCTATCCCATAGTTTTTTAATTTTGCTAAGAGTCTTTCATGAGGGACTTTGTCAAAAGCTTTCTGAAAATCGAGACACATTATAACAACCGGCTCACCCTTGTCTACCTGTTTATTCACAACTTCAAAAAAATAAAACAGTTTAGTAAAACAAGACTTTCCTTGGCTAAATTCATGTTGGCTTTCTGCCATTAAACCATGACTGTCTATATGTTCAATAATTTTGTTTGTTATAATGGTTTCTACCATTTTACCTGATACTGATGTCAGGCTCACTGGTCTGTAGTTACCCAGATTATCCCTGAAACCCTTTTTAAATATTAGCATTACATTGGCCACTCTCCAATCTTTGAGTACTACAGATTATTTTAATGATAGATCACAGATTACTAATAGTAGTTCTATAATTTCATATTTCAGTTCTTTCTGTATTCTGGGGTGTATGCCACCCGGTCCAGGTGATTTGCTGCTCTTTAGTTTATCATTTAGCTGTATTACAGTAAATCTTCCAAATTTATACAGATTTGTTTCAATTCCTCTGATACATCACTTTTAAATATCATTTCTGGCATGGGTAAGTTTCCTACATTTTCTTCAGTATAGGCTGAAGCAAAATATTAATTCAGTCTCTCTGCTATGCCCTCCAATTATAATCCATTACAAACAGAGTACAAAGAAGAAGAAGAAAATCACAGCAGAGATGGAAGGTAAGGAGACTGTAATGCCCGAGTACTATTTGAGTCCTAGATCAGTGGAACTCTTCACAGAAACAGTGGGAATGAGGGAGAGGGAGGGGAGGTGGAAATGGACAAGGGAAGGCAGACATTACCAGAAGGGAGGTCATAAGAACATAAGAAATGCCATACTGGGTCAGACCGAGGTCCATCAAGCCCAGTATCCTGTTTCCAACAGTGGCCAATCTAGGTCATACGTACCTAGCAGTTCCCCCAAAAGACACAGGTTCTGCAGTGCTTGTACTAGGTCAAGCATTGATATCCTGGGTCCCTTTTTAATAGTGGTTTATGGACCTTTCCTCCAGGAACTTGTCCAAACCTGTTTTAAACCCAGCTATACTAACAGCCCTTACTACATCCTCCGGTAACAGATTCCAGAGTTTGATTACACGTTGAGTGAAGAAATATTTTCTCTTATTTGTCTTAAATAGTTTACCCTGTAGCTTCATTACATGTCCCCTAGTCCTTCTATATTCTGATAGCGTAAACAATTGATCCACGTTTATCCGTTCCACTCCATTCATTAATTTATACACCTCTATCATATCTCCCCTCAGCCGTCTCTTTTCCAGGTTAAAGAGCCCTAACCTTTTTAGCCTCTCTTCATAGGAGTAGCCTTCCATCCCCTTCACCAATTTGGTGGCTCTTCTCTGTACTTTTTCTAATAACTCTATATCCTTTTTAAGATACGGTGACCAGAATTGCACACAATATTCAAGGTGCGGTCGTACCATGGAGCGATACAGAGGCATTATAATATCCTTTGTTTTATTCTCCATCCCTTTCCTTATGATACCTAGCATTCTATTTGCTTTCTTGGCCGCCGCTGCACACTGGGCGGAGGGTTTTAACATGTTATCCACGATGACTCCTAAATCTTTTTCCTGGGTGGTGGTTTCTAATGTGGAGCCTTGCATCGTGTAACTATAGTGTGGGTTGTTCTTTCCTAGGTGCATAACTTTGCACTTGTCCACATTAAATTTCATCTGCCATTTGGATGCCCAGTCTTCCAATTTATCCAGATCCTCCTGCAGTTTTCCACAATCCTCTTGGGTTTTAACAACTTTAAACAGTTTTGTGTCATCTGCAAATTTGATAACCTCACTAGTTATTCCCTTTTCCAGGTCATTTATGAATATGTCAAAAAGTAGCGGATCCAGTACAGATCCCTGGGGTACTCCACTATTCACCTTTTTCCATTGGGAATATTGGCCATTTAGCCCTACCCTCTGCTTTCTATCTTTTAACCAGTTCCCGATCCACAATAGTACACTGCCTCCTATCCCATGACTTTTTAGCTTTGCCAAAAGTCTCTGATGGGGGACCTTGTCAAAAGCTTTCTGAAAGTCCAGATACACTATATCAACCGACTCACCTTTGTCTACCTGTTTATGCACACCTTCAAAAAAACAGATCAGATTAGTAAGACAAGATCTTCCTTGTCTAAAGCCATGTTGGCTGTCTCCCATTAGGTCATGACTATCTACATGCTGTGTAATTTTGTTCTTTATGATGGTTTCTACCATTTTCCCTGGTACTGACGTCAGGCTCACCGGTCTGTAATTTCCCGGGTCACCCCTGGAACCCTTTTTAAAAATTGGTGTTACGTTGGCGACCCTCCAATCTTCAGGTATTACAGATGATTTTAATGAAAGTTCACAGATTACCAATAGCAGGTCTGCAATCTCATATTTCAGTTCTTTCAACACTCTGGGATGTATACCATCCGGTCCAGGTGATTTGCTACTATTCAGTTTATCAAATAGTTGTAATATATCTTCCCGGTGTAGCGATATTTCTCTCAATTCCTCTGCAGTATCACCTTTAAATACCACTTCAGTCTTGGGTAACATCCCTACATCTTCCTCAGTAAAGACCGAAGCAAAGAATTCATTCAGTCTCTCTGCTATAGCCTTGTCTCCTCTTACTGCCCCTTTTACCCCTCTATCATCTAACGGTCCAATTGACTCTCTCACAGGCCTTTTGCTACGAATGTACTTGAAAAAGTCTTTATTTCGTGTTTTTGCTTCTGTAGCAAGTTTTTTCTCAAATTCCCGCTTTGCCTGCCTTATCAATGCTTTGCATTTAACTTGCCAGTGCTTGTGCTGTTTCCAGTTTTCATCATTTGGCTCTTTTTTCCATTTCCTGAAGGTTGCTCTTTTGGCAGCAACAGCCTCTCTGACCTCACCTTTAAACCATGCTGGCAGTTTTTTGGACTTTCTTCCACTTTTCTTAATGCGTGGAATACAGCTGGTCTGGGCTTCGAGGATAGTATTTTTAAATAACACCCAAGCTTGCTGTAAGTCTTTAACCTTTGGAACCGCTCCTTTTAGTTTTTTCCGAACTATATTCCTCATTCTATCATAGTCTCCCTTTTGAAAGTTAAAAGGTAGTACTGTGGATTCCTTTACTATCTGTCCTCCACTGATTAAATCAAACATGATCATACTATGATCACTATTGCCAAGTGGTTCCAACACCCTTATTTCTTGCACCAGATCTGGCGTTCCACTAAGGACTAGGTCCAGTATGGCTTCCCCTCTGGTTGGTTCATGAATCAGCTGCTCCAAGAAGCAGTCATTTATTTCATCTAGAAACTTTATCTCTTTAGCTTGTCCTGCTGTGACACTGTCCCAGTCGATACCGGGGTAATTGAAATCACCCATTATTACTACTCTGTTGTGGCTTTTGTTAGCTTCCTTGATTTCTTTGAGCATGTCATCATCCATTTGTTCATTCTGGCCAGGTGGTCGATAGTATACTCCCACTGCCATCAGCTTCCCCTTCATAAATGGAATTTCAATCCATAGAGATTCTACAGCAAATTTTGTTCCCTGCAAAACTTTAATCCTTTCTGACTCAATGCCCTCTCTAACATAGAGCGCAACCCCTCCACCAATTTGTTCAGCTCTATCATTACGATATAGTTTGTATCCAGGTATCACAGTGTCCCACTGGTTATCCTCCTTCCACCATGTCTCTGAGAGTGCAATCATATCTAACCTCTCATTTAGTGCTATATATTCTAATTCTCCCATCTTATTGTTTAGACTTCTAGCATTGGCATACAAGCATTTTAGAGACTGTATTTTATTAATATTAATCTGGCTATTGGTAGGCATGGGTAATTGGGAATCTTTATGCTCTGTCTGCTCCTTACTCAAGGGCATTTGGGCTACTATACTCCCTTTTGGAACCTCACTGCTTTTGGTAGTATCCTTCAAGGATACCTTTGTCCGAACCATGCGCTCCTGGGTGACTGTCGGCTTTCCCCTATTTTCTAGTTTAAAAGCTTCTCTATCTCTTTTTTAAAGGTTAATGCCAGCAGTCTGGTCCCATCCTGATTAAGGTGAAGCCCATCCCTTCGGAAGAGCCCCCCCTTTCCCCAGAATGTTCCCCAGTTCCTAACAAATCCAAAACCCTCATCTTTGCACCATTGTCTCATCCACGCATTGAGACTCCGGAGCTCTGCCTGTCTTTTGGGTCCTGCACGTGGAACAGGAAGCATTTCGGAGAACGCTATCCTGGAAGTTCTGGATTTCAACTTCCTACCTAAAAGCTTAAATTTAGCCTCCAGAACTTCCCTACCACATTTTCCTATGTCATTGGTACCAACATGTACCAAGACAGCAGACTCCCCCCCAGCACTATCTATGATCCTATCTAGGCGGTGCGTGAGATCTGCTACCTTCGCACCAGGCAGGCATGTTACCAGGCGATCCTCACGTCCACCAGCCACCCAGCTATCTACATTCCTAATGATTGAATCACCAACTATAACAGCTGTCCTGACCCTCCCCTCATGGGGACATGGCCCTGGAGAAACGTCCTCGGTGCGAGAGGGTTTTACATCACCTGGAGGACAGGTCCTAGTTACAGGATCACTTCCTGCCACACCAGGGTGATGCTCTCCTGTCACGTGACCTCTCTCCTCCATGGCAACAGGGATGCTGCCAGACTGGAGGTGGGACTTCAGGACTATATCCCTGTAGGTCTCGTCCATGTACTTCTCTGTCTTTCTTATGTCTTCCAGGTCTGCTACTCTAGCCTCTAGAGAACGGACTCGTTCCCTGAGAGCAAAGAGCTCCCTGCACTTAGTGCATATGTAGGACCTCTCACCAACTGGGAGAAAATCATACATGTGACACTTAATGCAAAAGACCGGAGAACCCCCATCTCGTTGCTGGACCTCTGTCTGCATCTTAGTTTAAAGCTTGTGTTTAGGTCTTTTAAATTCGGTATATAATAAGGATTGGTGTAGATGCTTATACTAATAAAAGTGTATCTAATACCCCTAATACACCCTGTGTACCTGAAGCTCAATTAATCTCAGGTCCTCTGTGTATGACTGATTTGGATTAAGAGCTGCACCTGAGAGCAGCCCCTTTCCTCTAAGATGTGCAAGTACCTATAACACTACAATTACCCCAGGGGTGGGTGGGTGTTGGGGAGGGAGGGAGGGAGGGAGATAAGTCCTATTAAAGAGGGCAGTTACAAGGTACCCTGTCCTGAACCCTCAGCAGGGGGATGGGGGTACCACACAAAGCCCAGTTAGTTGAGAGAGGCAAGGTAAGTACAGCTGAGAAGGCTGAACTAGCACACCACTAAGACAAACAATAAATAATTAAACAAGCAGTCATTTAACCCATGGAACTTGTTGTTTCAGTTAATGGAAGAGGACTGAGAAATTCACTCAAAGAGTTGCATTTTTTCTTTCCTTACAACAAATAAATTTTCATGTTGGTTTCATTCAAGAATGTCATTTAAAGGATGAGGAAGATATTAAAACCTTTCATGAGGATTGAAAGTTGCCTTGGTGTTGGGTGGTATATCAAGCACTGCAATAAAGATAATGTGGGAATATTCAATATGGAACATGGGCATTATATTTAAAAGAGATAATAAAGTGAACCCAGGGAAAATTTTATGTGCAGGGCAGGTGCGACTCACTGTGTAAACCATGCATTTGCATGGGGCAGCAGCCTAGGGAGGGCAGCATGGTTGGCACAGAGAGCCAACTAAGCTCAGTTGTGGGGCAGGTAACAGGCGGCACAGCCAGCTGGACCCAATGGTGAGTGACAAACAGCGGGCAGACAGGCAGTAAACTTCAGCATGGGGCTTTGAAGCCCATGGGCGCACTGCATGTCTGACATGCAGTGCATGAATGGGCTCCAAAGCCCCACACTGGTTTTCAGGGGCACTTTGCTATGAGGTCAGAAGCAATTCCTGCACTGCAATCAGCTCTCTGAATGAGGAGCTGCATGGGTTAGGAAGTTCGCACTGCTCTCACAGTTTTTGAGAACAACTTGAACTTCCTGCCCAGTGTGGCTCTACAATTGGAGTGGTGGAGTGTCCTGACGAGTCTCCTCAAATGCTGCAGTTAGCCCCTGGTAAGGGGGAATAGTGGGCATAGATGAGTCAGTGGGCACAGAAGGTGGGTCCAGCTTGGCATGGCAAGGCAGGCATTCTAAGTGAGCAGCACACCACCTATTTTTTTTACTATGTGTTCATTATGTTAATAAAGCTGTGGCCATACTTATTGCACCTTTGAACTTGTTGCCATGTGTTATTTTATTTAAGGAAGGAGAGGTCAAGGAGTTGTCCTGTCTGCTATTGTTACCATTTTTATTTGCTCTGCAGTGAAGGAGATCCAGAACAGCTGCATTTTGGGCTGTGTCCTCCTCCTCTGCTGCCTGGAGTCAGACTGCTGGTTTGAATCACAGGGCAAACTGTACAGTTATGTCTCCTTCTCCTCTTGACTGGTGATTGGTGCCATCAGTGAATGTATGCTGGGTGGCAGGAGGAGCTGCTACTGCTACTGCCTGTTCAGAATTCTGCAAAGGAGAATTCTCTGCAAATCCTGCATTTCACAGTTGCACAGAATTTCCCCCCAGCAGTAGAAAGCTTAGGCACCTTAAATTTATTGACAACCCGCCCATGCGCAGGATGGCAGCAGTTGTACCAGTGGTGGCAGCAAGAAAGAAATGAGCCCCGTGTGGCAGTGGTTAGCGATATCTCTGTACCTCTTGATTTTTACTGCAAATGGTTGAACATAGTGCAGTAGAAAATAAAATAGGGAAAAGCAGCATCACCTCGCCTCAGTTATGAATGAAGGCTCTTGGCACCATAGCCATATCCCAAAAGAAACTAATTCTGATTTAGCTGCAATTCCAAAAGAGCCGGAAAAAACTTGCTGGGGCGAAAAAACAATAAGTCAGTATCATCAACAAGATAAACTCATATCAGAAACAGCAGTTTCAAAACCAAAATTCTTGAAATATTCCATCTGCTTTGAAAAGCTAAAACAACGAAATCCGAATCCTGCCTGGAACTTCGGACGACGACGAGGATCCCCAGCTTCTGGAGACACTCGAGCTCGAGCAGAGCGTTAACCAATCTGTGAGGCAACGTTCAGTGACCAATCAGGAGCTCGTTGACATCTGGAAGCATTCCTACATGGAAAAAGCTTCCTGGGGCTCAGCCTGCCAGGCACACGTGCCCTGCTTCCTCACACTATTTGGCAGTGTTTACTGGCCTGAGAGCGAGGTGATTGACAGGAGAAGTGACCATTAGGTTTCCTGAAAGAATGTCAGGAGCTTCCCACGCGCCAGTAAGATTTAAAAGAAAAGGCTCTGTGTAGGTTTTCTCTATACTTGTCCCTTGACTCCCTTGGAGGGAAGCAAGAGTGCTTGAGCCGTTCGGAATGAATGAGCGTAGAGGGGGAACCTGGCAGGTACTAGGAAAGTTTCGTTTTTAAGTTGTTTGACTGGTGTCTGTTAAATTCATGTTTGTTAATCCAATTACGATTTGTTTTGCTGTTGTTCTTTGGAAGATAGACTATGGTGGTGTATCCTGCAGGTGTTTGCAGTATTTGCCATGAAACTGTTTTTTGTTTTGCTTGTGCTTGAGCAGTTCTGCCCCGTAACTTGATGAGACTTCAGCAGCATGCTGGCAACTTTGGAGCAGAGACGGTAACAGCTTCTAAAGTGTACAAAAGATGCAGTAGTTTTTTAAATGTTGAGTCCTCCACACTGTGGTAACATTGGAAAGTATTTTCAGAATGGTGACTGGCGACAGGGTGCTACTGCTGTTAGATATACAGTATATTATTTCTGCTGGAATACTGCACACAATTCAAAATTGTGCATTTTTTTTAGAAAAAAATCTGTATTCTACTTTTAATTAATCATTACTCAAAAACAATACAGTTGTGGTCAACATTATTATTATTTATTTATTTACATTCTCTTATATACCGCGCTATTCTGCATCAGTGCCGTTTACATTGAACAAACTGAAATTACATTGAACAGGGCATTATAACTTGGGGATAACTATTTTACAGGGAACATGGGCTATGGAGGGTTAAGTGGCTTGCCCAAGACCACAAGGAGCACCTGTGGGACTAGAAACCCCAGTCCTTCCGGCCCAAGGTTGCTGTCCTCTAGTGGGATTTGAACCCCTGACCTTCCGGCCTGAAGTACCGTGCCCCAACCACTAGGCCACTCCTCCACTTGCATTTAAGGTATGTTGTGTACAATATCCTCAGAAATAATTGGAAATATTCTGACTGTATGTTATAATATTCTAATAGTATGTTCAAAAGTATGCAAATGCAAATGCAATGTGTGCCTTCGAGTCAGTCCTGACTCCTGGCGACCCAGAAGCTCCTGGGTTTTCTTGGCAGTGTCACCGGAAGTAGATTGCCAGGCCTTTCTTCCAAGGCAATGGAGGGTTAAGTGACTTGCCCAAGGCCACAAGGAGTGCTAGTGGGAATCGAACCCTGGTTGCTTGGTTACCAAGCCAGTGCTCTATCCACTAGGCTACTCCTCCACTCCATACAAAAAGGAAAATGCCTGTGCAACGCAGATGTAGTAATTTCTTAGAAAAATAATATGACCTGGACAGGATTAATGGCACCCTTCACTAATATTTGCTTGCATAACCCTTGACAGTGATGACAGCCTCCAAACATTTCTTGTAGCCATCTATAAATTTTGTACATCTGTCTGCTAGTAGTTTCACCCAGTCTTCAACTGCGATTTTGTTCCAGCTCATAAATGTTTCCAGAATTTCAACATTCAAAGAGCTTAAGGCTGACCTGGAGCAGTCTGGAGTGGTGGTTTCAACCCACACCATACAAAGAAGGACTTCATGGGCAAAGGCCAAGGAGGACCCCACTGCTCAAAGACGGACATAAAAAGGCATGCCTGATCTTTGCCCAAGCCCACCTTGAGAAACTATAATCCTTCTGGGAAAATGTTCTGTGGACAGATGAAACCAAACGTGAGCTCTTTGGTAATGCAGGCCAGCAATGTACTTACAGACGAAGAAATGAAGCTTATAAGGAAAAAGCACCCTTCCTACAGTTAAATATGGTAGATGTTCCATAATGTTGTGGGACTGTTTTGCTGCCTCAGGAACTGAAGGCCTGGAACGTATTAAAACAATCATTAAGTCGAAAGACTACCAAAGTATTCTGGAGCAAAATGTGCTATCTAGTGTTGGAAAGCTAGGTCTGGGTCGAAGGTCATTGGTCCTCCAGCAGGACAGTGACCCAAAACATACATCCAAAAGTACAAAAGAATAGTTGGTTTAAAAAGGAAAAATCGGGCTGTTTTTAAACTGGCCAGCAGTGAGTCTTGACCTCAATCCAATCAGGAACCTTTGGAAAGTCTGCCATTGGTAAAAGCAATCATGGAAACATTCATGAGCTGGAACAAATCACAGTTGAAGAGTGGAAGAAACTACCTGCAGACAGATGCATGAAACTTATAGATTAACTACAATAAACGTTTGGAGGCTTTCATCACTGTCAAGGGTTGTGCAACCAAATATTTGTGAAGGGTGCTATTAATCCTGTCCAGGTTATACTTTGTGTGTTTTTTTTTTCCTCAGAATTACGACATCAAAGCTGCACAGGCCTCTATTTTTTATTGTATATCTTTGAACATGCTATTAAAATATTATGATGACATATAATTGGAAATATTCCAACTGTTTCTCAAGATATTGTACACAACATACCTAACATGCAAGGGTGGCAATAATGTTGACCATAACTGTATTTATAAATGATATAGAATTGGGAACAGATGAGGTGGTTAAATTTCGCAGAGGGCACCAAATTATTCAGAGTTCTTAAACTGTATGTGTATTGTGAGAAACTGTAGAAGGAACTTGTGAGAGTGAGCATCTATTCTAGATAGATGAAATGTAATGTAGACAAGTGCAAATCATGCAAACTAAAGGCAATGCTAGATTCCATGTTAAGCGTCGTTACCCAAGAAAAGTATCTAAGTGTGATGATAGACAGAACATTGAAATCTTCTGTTTGGTATGTGGTAGCGGCCAAAAAAGTAAACAGAATGTTAGGAATCCTTTTTATTAGGAAAGGAATAGAAAATTTAAAACAAAGGATATCATAATGTCTCTTTATCGCTGCTTGGTGCAACTGCACCTTGAGTTCTGTGGGCATTTCTTGTGTCCGCATCTCAAAAAAGATATAGCAACATTAGAAAAGGGGTGGCCAAAATGATAAAGGGGTTAGAAATAGGATACTGGGTTTGATAGGCCTTTGGTCTGACCCAGTATGGTAGTTAGGTTCTTATTTTATAAAGACACATAGCCGCCCCCTTATAAAATTATTCTTCACGTATGTAAGGTTTTATATTGGCCCAAGAATATATGGTCAGGATTGAAATTGTTTCACTTATGTCATAATGTACCTAGATATTGCTGAAATATATCAGTTTTTATTTTAAGCCCTACATTTAAACCAGAAAATGGGGCTTAGAAGCTCCCCCCCCCCTCACCAGAGGGGTCAAAGAATTGTAGCTCTTTAACGAAGAGTACTAGCAGCCCTTGACTTGTTGGGAATTATGATATCTGATCTAGTCACTATTTCGGCCATATTGAGGATTGCTCTGGCATTATACAAACACACACCCTTAGAATTTTATGACTCTTAGCAAGTCATTAGTATTGGGGTAAATGATTTTTGAGGTTGTAGGCTCGCTGGCACTCAACAACAATGTTGTCTCCTGGTGACCCTGTGGATAATTGTCTTATGATGTGACTATCCCCTGGGTTTCCTTGGCAAGGTGGGACCGGAAGTAGATTGGCAGGTTTTTCTTCTGTACAGTAAAACCACAGCACCTGGTATTCCAAGATGGCCTGATTCTTGCGGTATTTTGATTAAAATGGTTTGGAGTTGATAGGAGAGGAAGGCGGGCTCTTCTCGGACTTCTTGTAGGAAGGCAGACCTTCTGCAGTTCTTAAGGGCTGGACAGAAGGGGGGTGGGAGAGATTTTTGATTTAACACCCCCTTTTTCTGGAATAGCTCAAGGTGAGTTACATTCAGGTACAGTAGATATTTTCCTATCTCTGGTGGGCTTACAATCAAAGTTGGTACCTAAAGGCAATGGAGGGTTAAGTGACTGTCCAAGATCACAAAGAGCAGTAATGAGATTTGAAACCTGGTATCCCTGTTTCTCAGCTCACGGCTCTATCCATTAGGCCAGGGCTCTCCAACTCTGGTCCTGGAGGGCACCAGACTACTCAGGTTTTCAGAATATACCTAATGAATATGCATGAAATATATTTGCATGCATGGCCCCTATTGTATTCAAATTTATCTCATGCATATTCATGATCAAAATTAACAAAAAACCCTCCCAGACCTAAATTCCTCAATAAAAATACACCACAAATCTAAAAACTTACAGAAAAGCTTCCTAGAGCTAAAACACTGAAACTATTAAAAAAAAAACCCCAAAAAAAACCTCCCCCCCCACCCTTTTAAATTATACAACTTACCAATTACATACAAAAGGTGCAGGGAAAGGATGGTCACTATACCCACCATTGAAACCAAAGTGTTTCCAATTCAGTCTACCATACTTTCAAAAGATTACTCTTCCAAACATTCAGTCAGCACTGCCTCTGGGCACTGCTACAGTGGACTAAACCATAGATCAAGGGATACCGCAAAGCAGAAGCTTGTCCCTATAACCAAAATCAGAAAATTCATTCACACAAGCCCAACAGCCCATTGTGAAGTCTATGGTCAAACGCTTTAAAACAACTGCCAGATGACATATACTAGCAAAAAACAAACATCCTTTCCCTGCATATTTTGTAATTGGTAAATTGTATAATTTAAAAAAAAGGGGGGGAGGTTGTGGTGGTTTTTTTTTTTTAAATAGCCAATGATGTTGAGCTCATTATCTCCCCTATGGCCTCATGTTGCTGCATAGTGGGAAGAGATTTGGTCCCTAGGCTTTTTCTCCCTGTTCTTGAGGAAGTCGCTGCTGTTGCTGTGGTTTGGCATAATCTCCTTTTTTAAGGAGTTTCAGTGTGTTTAGCTCTAGGGAGCTATTTTGTAAGTTTTGTGGTGTATTTTTATTGAGGAATTTAGGTCTGGGAATGTTTGTCAATTTTGCTAGTGTGATACAAAATATCACACTGAGAGTATGCCTCTTCATAGGGATATCCTAAAAACCTGATTAATTTGGTGCCCTCCAGGACCTGAGTTGGAGACCTTTGCATTAGGCTATTCTTCCACTCCACTCAAGATAACGATATATGATATTACTGTAGACAAGATAGTGATATGTGAAATAATAATTCAGACTGTGTGAGAGCTAGACCTTCTTGTAGTTTCTTGGGGCAATTCCTTGGACAGGGTAGGGAATGAGAAGGGCCCTAATTTTATAAATTATAAGGCTTTAATCCATTTTCGGCGTCACAATTAGCTTGAAGATCATGTACTGGGCTTTGAGGATTATGAGATTGGGGGGGGGGGGGGGGAAGGTATCCGATCAACAGAAGGAGTTGTTTCTTATGACTGAAGATACTATGTAAAATGTTTGTAACAGAAGAACTGTGGAATACTGCCAGGAAACGGCTCACATTTTTATTAATGTTTCTTATATTTCCATTAGTCTCTTCCTTTTTGGAGATGTAAATGTCTTTTTTTTTAAAGACTTCCTTCAAATATACTTTAATGCATCTGAAACTATTCAGGCAGTGTCTAAGATATGGCTTATCTTTCTGTCTCTACAGTAAGTGCAAGTTTGTCCATAGAAATAAGAGTTGTGGATACTTAACATGAGTTAATTTCATTAATGCATGTTAAAGCCTTACTCTTCTAGAGCCATCTTTGCAATTGCTTCCCAACTTTTGGCCCTTACATCCCCTTTTAACGGTCTGTATTAACGCCTTGAGAGAAGGGCTATATTGACCCACTTCTATGATAAAATTGCTACAGCTCAACAGGGCCTACCTCGGGCCAACCCATTTATTCTCCCTACGCCTTCGGAATCTCCTGCTTCTCTTGTGCTGGCTCATACCTGGTCAGAATTTGCTCAGCTTATGGAGGCTACGCTACACAAAATAGCTTCCCCTAGTTTAAAAAACAATCACCCTATCTGTTTGACAGATCCTATCCCTTCACAGTGGATCCCCGAAATAGCATGGGCAAAAGGTAGGAAAACTAAAGCTATCATTAGCGAGAGCTTTGTTACCAGCCACTTCACACAAGCATGGAAGAAAGGGGCTTTGAGGATAGCTATCATATGCCCTAAGTTGGACCCCCTGGTCCCTGCTAGTTATCGCCCCATATCGAACCTACGGTTCCTCTTCAAACTTGCTGAATATCTAGTTCTGTTGCAATTAACAGACCATGTTGAACACTGTATGGCCCTTCATCTCCGGCAGTCAGGGTTCTGCACGCATCACAGCACAGAAGTGATATTGACTGCAGTTAATGAAATTCACAGTGTCCTTGATGCATGAAAATTCTCTGTAGCCATCTCCCTTGATTTATCAGCAGCATTTGATCTGGTAGATCATAACCTTCTCCTTGCACATCTTTTCAGTATTGGCCTTCAAGGAAAGGTATTATCTTGGTTTAATTCCTACCTTACTGACCGTACATTTCAAGTCCACTTCAGTCATTCACACTCCTCCCCACAGCGGTTGCTGTGGGGGTGCCACAAGGCTGTATCTTCCTCTACTCTTCACTATTTTCCTTAGCACTCTGGCCTCCCTTATTCAGTCAACAGGTTTTTCCACTTATTTCTACACTGACGATATCCTTCTTATTGCCCATCTTGACAATTTTGTTTCCTGACCTTTCTGCAATTAATGACTGTCTAGGGAAAGTGGCTGCATGGCTCCATGAGAACGCTTTGAGCTTAAACCCGTTCGAACAGTATGCCAAGAAATTATAGTTATCCACTTAAACTACAGTAATATAATCTACCATGGATTATCTAAACACACTCTATATCCACTTCAGTTGACGCAAAGTACCGCAGCATGAATCATATATGGCGTATCATGGCACACTCATATCGCCTCCATATTAAGGCAACTGCATTGGCTTCCCATTATCACTCAAATTACTTTGTATTTAATACTTGGCATATTCAAGATACTACACAACCACTCAGCGGAACGCTTGCAAACATTAATAAGGAAAACCACGGGTGACAGATTAAGAAGGCACAGTACAAAGAATCTCCTCGCTATACCACCCCAAAGGACAAAGAGCAAATGGGACACTTGCAATCGGGCCATCACGCTCTACGCCCCAACCATCTGGAGCTCCCTACCATCAGAACTAAGAGCCATAGAAGTTCTAGCCAATTTCCGAAAGAAACTATAGACTCATCTGTTCTTAGAATATTACAGCCCAGACTCCCAGCAGCAATAAACACACATCGACTTCGCCACATCAGGTGAAAACATGAAACTCGTCACCCACAATACTTGCCACATCGAAATACTCATCCTCCACTCTACCTTACTGCTTATCACAATAATACTATTCACAATACCCTCACTGTCCAGAAAAGAATAAATACCTTCACAAAATGTCTACATTCACTGGAATACTCATCCACACATACAAGAATAATAAGACAGTAAAGGAAATCCAATCCTTGCTTCACTATACATAAGTCAATTTAGCCAAACTAGCTTGGTTTTAAACACCTGCTAACTATTGTTCCTCATTATCTGTAAAACTGTTCATGAATACCATGTCCTTATTTAGTTGTACCCAGTTAGGTGTAAAACACTTTGACTTTTAGACAAGAGGTATAGAACAAGTGTTAAATTAAACCCACAAAAAATGACGGCCACTTAGATAACAGGGATGCCTGCCCTTCTTGGCGACATCCCCCTTCACCCTCTTTCTAGTATCTAGGCATCCTCCTTGATTTTGAACTTTTTGTGCACAACTTAAACTAAATAAGAGTGCCTTATGAAAGTATTCATCCCCTTGGTGTTTGTCCTGTTTTGTCGCATTACAACCTGGAATTAAAATGGAGATTTGGGGGTTAGCATCATGTGATTTACACAACATGCCTACTGTACACCTGCTCTTGCCATCTTACTGGGCAGACTAGATGGATCATACTGGTCTTTATCTGCCGTCATTTACTATGTTACTTTGAAGATGCAAAATATCCTTTATTTTGACACAACAATAATTAAGACAAAAAACCCCCACCCCCTACTCAATACATTGTAGAGTCACCTTTTGCTGCAATTATAGCTGCAAGTCTCTTGGAGGGAGGGGGGGGGGTTTATGTCTTTATTAGCTTAGCACATCTAGCCACTGGGAGTTTTACCCATTTCTCAAAGCAAAACTTCTCCAACTCCTTCAAAGTAGATGGGTTGCGTTGGTGTACTGCAGTCTTCGTTAAGCCATAGATTCTCAATTGGATTGAGGTCTGGGCTTTGACTAAGCCATTTCAAGACATTTAAATGTTTCCCTTTTGAACCACTCCAGTGTAGCTTTAGCAGTATGTTTAGGGTCATTGTCTTGCTGGACCTGAACCTTCATCCCAGTCTCAAATCTCTGACAGACAAACGGGTTTTTCTCAAGAATTGCCCTATATTTAGTGCCATCAATCTTTCCTTCAATCCTGACCAGTTTTCCTGTCCCTGCCGATGGGGGGTGGAAGGGGGGAACATCCCCACAGCATGATGCTGCTACCACCATATTTCACTGTGGGAATGGTGTACTCGGGGAAATGTTGGGTTTGCACAACACATTTCCCATGATGGCCAAAAAGTTCAAATTTTGTCTCATCTGACCAGAGAACCTCTTCCATGTGCTTGGGGGATCCGCCACATGCTTTTGTGCAAACTCCAAATGTGTTTTCTTATTTCTTTAAGCAATGGCTCTTTTCTGGCCACTCTTCCATAAAGCCCCGTTCTGTGGAGTGTAGGGCTTAAAGTGGTCCTAAGGAAAGATACTCCCATCTCCGCTGTGGATCTTTGCAGCTCCTTCAGTGTTATCCTTGGTGGCTTTGTGGCATCTCTGATTAATGCCCTCCTAGCTCGGTCTGTGAGTTTTTTTGGTGGGTGACCTTCTCTTGTCAGGTTTGCAGTGGTGCCATATTCTTTGTATTTTGTTATAATGGATTTAATGGTGCTCGGTGGGATATTCAGAATTTGGGTTGGGTTTTTTTTATAACACAACCCTGGTCTATATTTCTCCACAACTTTGTCTCTGACCTGTTTGGACTGCTTCTTAGTCTTCATGTTGCTTGCTTAGTGGTGTTGCAGAGTCAGGGGCCTTTCAGAACAGGCATTATGTGACAGATCATGTGACACTGATTGCACTCAGGTGGACCCCAATCAACTAATTATGTGACTTCTGAGGTTAATCGGTTGGACCAGATCTTATTTAGCAAAAGAGATGAATACATATACACCCACAACTTTTCAGGGTTTTTTTTTATTTTTTATATACACAAGGTATTTTATTGTCATTCCACTTCACCAATTTGGAATATATTATTAGGTCCATTATCTAATATCCAAATGAAGCTCCATCTTCATTCCAGGTTGTAATGTGACAAAACCAGGATAAAAAGCGAGGGGATGAATAGTTTTACAAGGCACTGAAAATCTGCCTTTGCTGCTCTCCGTTCTTCTTGAGCTATCCACCCCTTCTAGATTCAGCAGCACAAACATTCCTACTTCTCAACACGGAGATAGGACAGCTTTTAAACTAGATAATAGGGGAACGCCAGCAGTTGCCAAAGACCTCATGGTTCAGAAGGATGTATCCTTGAAGAATACTAGCAAAAAAGGAAAGTTAAGTAATTTTGATACTTTTATCATTATTGGAACTAACTCAGATGCCCTTAAATACAGAACAGATTGAACTGAAAGATTCCAAATTATCCCTGATAACCAGATTGTATTTTATTCATGTTATTCTGTAAAATGTCTGTATGCAAATGCTAGAAGTCTAAAAAATAAGATGAGAGAGTTAAAATATATAGCACTAAATAAAAGCTTAGCTACAATTGGCATCTTGGAGACCTGGTGGAAGGAGGACAACCAATGGGGACACTGATACCTGGGTACAAACTATATCCCAATGATAGGATAGATCAAATTGGTGGAGGGGTTGCACTCTTTTATGTTAGAGGACATTGAGTCACACAGGATTAAAGTTTTCAGGAAACAAAATATATTGTAGAATCTCTGTGGATAGAAATTCCATGTAAAAAGGGGAAGGAGATGGCAGTGGAGGTGTACTACCGTCCACCTGATAAGAATGAACAGATGGATGATGACATGCTCAAAGAAATCAAGGTAGCAAAGAAAAGTTGTAACACAGTAATAATGGATGATATCAATTACTCCAGTATCGACTGGGTAAATGTAACTGCAGGACATGCTAGGGAGAGAAAGTTTCTAGATGAAATAAATGACAGCTTCCTCTCTTAACGGTTCATGAACCAGCTGCTCCAAGAAGCAATTTTGGACCTAGTGGGATACAAGATCTGGTATAAGAGATAAGGGTGTTGGGGCCACTTGGCAATAATGATCGTAGCGTGATTGCATTTGCTTTAATAGATCCATAGCACTACCTTTTTAATTTTCAAAAGGGAGATTATGATAAAATGAGGAAAATAATTTAAGAAAAAACTAAAAGGAGCAGATGCAAAGGTTAAAGATTTACCTCAAGCATGGGTGTAGTATTAAACAATCTTGGAAGTGCAGACCAGATGTATTGCATGCCTTAAAAGTGTAAAGAAGGCCAAAAAACTGCCAACATGGTTTAAAGGTGAGGACAGAGGCTGTTATAGCCAAAAAGTATCCTTCAGGAAATGGAAAAAGGACCAAATGACGAAAACTGGAAACAACATAAGCACTGGCAAGTTAGATGCAAGGCATTGATAATGCAGGCAAAGAGAGAACTTGAGAAGAAGCTTGTTGTGGAAGCAAAAACCCAATAAAAACTTTTTCATGTATATTTGTAGCAGAAAACCTCAGTCAGCTGGACCATTAGATAATAGATAATAGAGGGATAAAAGGGGCGCTAAGGAAGGACAAGGCCATAACGGAGAGACTGAATGAATTCTTTGCTTTTGTTTTTTTACTGAAGATGATGATGTAGGTAGTTACCCATGCCTGAAATGGTATTTAAGAGGTGATGTATCGGAAGAATTGAAACAAAAAGTTACAATGTTTAGTTCTACGTATAGCAGAAGCCTAACAAAGCCTTGCTATGTTCCTGTTTAAATGTAAACCGCCTTGAATGGTGGAAAGGAAGTATGAAAACAGGTTTAAATAAATAGATATAGATAAATAAAATATACATCATCCTAGTTTTTCAATATTTTAACTATTTTATAAACTGAAAAGGCGCAAATTACTTGGACCAGGTGGTATACATCCAAGGATGTTGAAAGAACTGAAATATGAAATCACAGATTACTAATACTATCATTTAAAATCATATGTAGTACCTGAAGATTTGAGAATGGCCAATGTAACGCCATTTTTTAAAAAGAGTTCCAGGGGTGATCCAGGAAACTACAGACTGGTGAGCCTGATGTCAGTACCAGGCAAAATGGTAGAAACCATTATAAAGGACAAAATTACTGAACATTTAGATAGACATGGCTTTAGACAAGGAAGGTCTTGTCTTACTAATCTGTTATTCTTTTTTGAAGGTGTGAATAAACAGGTAGACAAAGGTGAGCCGGTTGATTTATAGTGTGTCTGGATTTTCAGAAAGCTTTTGGCAAGGTCCCTTATGAGAAACGCTTGGCAAAATTAAAAAGTCATGGGATAGGAGGCAGTGTAATATTGTGGATCAGGAAGTGATTAAAATATAGCAGAGAGTAGGACTAAATGGCCAGTTTTTTCAGTGGAGAAAAGTAAATAGTGGAATACTTCAGTGGCTGGACCCGCTGCTTTTTAACATCTTTATAAATGACCTCGAAATGGGAATAATGAGTGAAATGATCAAATTTGCAGATGACACACAACTATTCAAAGTTCCTAAGCGTCCCTCCAGTCCAGTCCCTTTCCTCTGGGTTGTGCCCTCCCTTCCAGCAGTTTGGAGACTGAGCCTATCATCCTTTGATGACAGCAGGATATAAATACCACTGGCACCTCCCACCAGCTCCAGTAAGCTCAGTCTCCAAGCAGCTGGAGGGACTCAGTAAGCCAGGGAAAAGGGCTTACTGGAGAGACACTTAGGCTTGTTTCCTTTTTTGCTTAATTTGATTTGATTTCCTTTCTTTCCCAGCTTGGGGTTCTGCTCAGTCCTTAAGAATTTTCTCCTTCCTCCTTCCTCTTCCCTGTAGCTCTGGGGGTTAGGAGGAGGCTGCGGCTGTTCGCAACAGTTTAAAAAAACAAAAAAACAACAAAAAAAAAAGAAAGTGAAGCAGGGAACACAGTTCCCGAACCCGTCGGGGTGAGGAACCATCGGTGCGGCGTTGCCTGCAGGACCTGCCTCTCTGTGCACTCCCTCCTCATTGCCGAAGCCATTGGGTAGGCTGAGCATGAGGGTGGGAAGACGTGGCCGCTCAGACGTTTGGAGGAGAAGCGCTGCCGGCCTGTGAGTCCTGGGATGAAGCGGAGCTGGGTGGAGCTCCACGGTGTCCTGCTACCATGCCTTCTAGAACTCAGTGTTTGGTTTGAGGAACACAGAGGGAAGCGGTTTCGGAGGCCGGCGTATGCAGGGGCTGCGCAGTGGAGGCCACCTCAGTAGAACAGGGACTCCAGGTCAGCATGGCTCAGGACCCTCTGCCTTCTGTCTCCCAAGAGTCAGGAGACCCCCTTGAAGAGAGGTATCTCCAGGAACAAGCAGGAATGAGTCTTCACATATGGGTATCGTCTGTACCGACGGAGCCTGCGCGGGAACACTCCCCAGCATCCAATAAGAAAGCTTTTGGAAGCATCCCACGGCGCCTGCGTGCTGCCTTCCCGCCTTTCCCAACCGCCTCTCTCCAGTTCTTCTTTTCCGCAGAGCCAGCAGGTCGTGTTCCTGTCACCGCAGAAGAAGTTCTTTATTTTTTCTTTATTCTTTTGTGTCGCGTCTGCCTTCTTCGACGTCGGACCGGTACCGCCGGTCTTTCTTTTCTTTCTTTAAAAAAACAACAAAAAAACCGCTTTATCTTTACTGTGCATTTTCAGTTTTTGGGCCCTAGGTCTAAAAATATTTTCCTCACGGAGAAGCCCGCTTCTGGGTTTAAAAAATGCACAAAATGTGGCGGTACTATTTCTGTCACCGACACCCATGACTGGTGTCTAAAGTGTTTGGGACCTGACCATTCCATCACGGATTGTATGTCCTGTACCATGATGTCTAAAAGAGGTCGGCAGAACCGAGCAGCCAAGCTGAGTACCCTGTTTCCCTCTGATGCAGCTTCGGTAGCATCGACGTCTTCCAGGGCTTCTTCTTCCTCCCATGGATCTCAGGTAACCAAGCATAAATCTGGCTGGTCCTCGAAGGGCAGATCTCCCTCCAAGCATTGAGATGCCTCCAGGCTTGCCCTCGAGGATTCCGCACCGGCAAAATTACCCTGGCGGGAAGCTCCGGCTTCCAAAGCATTATCTATGGGGTCACAGGTTGACATCGATGGCTCAGCCTCGACAGATCACCTGTTGCCATGTTCTGGGGTACCGGTGGCTCCCACTGGTACCGACATCCAGACTTTGGTGGCATCGATGGATCAGAAGATTCTGACCATGCAGCGCACCTTAACGGCTTTCATATAGGCTGCGACGCCTCCGGTACCGCAACAATCCCCGTTGCTGGTACTGGCTCCGGTACCGGCATCACTCCCGGTACCGGTACCGATTGCGTCGGCTTCGGTGTCGACTGCAACGGTACCCTGTCCTATGATGCCCATCGGTACCGAACCGGTACCGATTACTCCCGATGTCGATCCCACACGATACGGTTATCGGGCTTTACAGGAGCATCCAGACAGGCGATACTTCGATTCCTCTGAGGACTCTGAGTCTGAGGGTTCTGTAGAAGCATCGATACTTCTTCCTCAGGAGTCTTCTTCACCTAAACGAAGAATTTCTCCTCCAGAAGACTTGTCTTTTCAAGACTTTCTTAGGGAAGTGGCTAGGGGCCTCTCTATCACAGTGGCCCCTGAGTCAGAACCCAGAGCCAAGGAGTTGGATATTTTACAATATCCTAAAGCTCCTAAGGAGGCAACTACTTTACCTGTTCATGAGATTCTCTATGATCTGATGTTGAGGATGTGGGAGACACCTCTCACCACCTCTCCTCATTCTCGCAGGTTAGACACCATGTATCGTGTCCCTCCTTGTCCTGGCTTCCACAAGACTCAGCTTCTTCACCACTCTATTGTGGTAGAGTCTGCCATCAGGAAGATAAAGAGTGCAAAACGACACTCATCTAATCCTCCAGGGCGTGAATGCAGGACCCTGGATGCTTTTGGCCGAAGGGTTTTCCAAGCTGCTATGCTAGCTGCTAGGATCAATTCCTATAATCTCTATATAGGAATGTTTCTAAAAGAAGTCACAGATCATCTGCAGACTTTAACCCCTTTCATTTCAGAGGATAAAAGAGGAGTTTCTCACTTGGCTCAAACATGCCCAAGATGTCTCCAAATTTTCCAACCGTGCAGCCTTTGACTCTTTTGAGTGTGTAAGCAGAGCTTCGACTATTGCCATAGGGGCACGCAGAATTGCTTGGCTACAAGCTTCTGAGTTGGAGCTCTGGGTCCAAGATGAATTGGGAAATCTCCCTTGTAAAGGTGAAAACCTTTTTGGTAAGGATTGGCAAGCAAAGGCCACTCAGATGGATGCTGAAAACTTAGACTTTGAAAGTCGATCCAAAGCAATCTCTGCTCCTGTTAAGAAAAGATTGTTTAAAAAGACATCTTTTTCCAAAAAGGGAAGATACTATCCTGCTTATGGTCAGCAGGCATCTTCTGCAGGTCTTTTTGCTGCAAAGCGTCAGCAACCACCTAAACAGGCCAAGTCAAAGGCTGCTAGATCTTCCACGGCCCAGCAGCCTCAGCCTACTCAGGGCCTTTGACTTGCGACTAGAGAACTTAGCCTTTCTAGCTCTGGAAGGACCAGAGCCCCTTACCATCCCAGGAAGGTTGACTTACTTTGCTCCCAGATGGGAGCAAATCACAGCAGAGCAATGGACACTCTCCATCATAAGGGAAGGGTACAAGCTTCATTTCTTAAACCTTCCCCCTCACACCATGGTGAAACAGTTCAATTCTCCAACATCTCTCCTCAACCTTCTAGGTCAGGAGATTGCCATCCTTCTTGCCCAAGGGGCAATAGAAGAAGTACCTCTTCTTCAACAAGGCACAGGGTTCTACTCCCCTTATTTTCTTATTCCAAAGAAAACAGGGGGCTACAGACCCATCTTAGATCTCAGAGAATTGAACAAATTTATGTTCAAGGAGAAATTCAAGATAATTTCTCTCGGTGCTCTGCTTCCATACCTTCAGAGTCAGGACTGGCTTTGTTCTCTAGATCTCAAGGATGAGTACACCCATGTCCTCATCCATCCAACTCACAGAAGGTTCCTTCGGTTCCTTTTTCAAGGAAAGCACTACCAATACAGGGTGCTTCCTTTTGGTCTGGCCTCTGCACCAAGGGTGTTCACGAAATGCATGGCAGTAGTAGCTGCATTTCTACGCACTCTAGGAATATTCGTCTTCCCATATCTGGACGACTGGCTCATTCGAGCTCCATCTCATGCAGAGGCCAAGACTTGTCTAACCTGCACAATGCGTGTCCTTCAGTATTTGGGACTAGTAATAAACATCCCAAAATCCAATCTCACCCCTACTCAGTCCCTCGAGTTTATAGGGGCTTGGTTGGATACCACAACTGCAAGGGCCTATCTTCCTCAGGCCCGTTGCCTACGCTTGGTGCAGTTAGCCTCCCAAATACAGTTAAAGCCCTTTTTAACTGCTCGAAATGTTACAACTCTTAGGCCACATGGCATCCACTGTGCATGTGGTTCCATATGCTCGCCCTCACATGAGGGCAGCTCAATTGGCTTTGTCCACCCAATGGACTCAGGCATCAGGTTGCCTGTCAGACAAAATAGCAAACTCCAGTCACCTTTTTTGGTCTCTCCAGTGGTGGAAGTCCTCTCAAAACCTGTTGCTGGGGTCCCCTTTTCAACTGTCACTTCCCCAAGCAACCCTTACAACAGATGCCTCTCCAATGGGTTGGGGAGCTCATCTACAAGATCTCTCCACCCAGAGCATCTGGTCTCCACAGGAGACTTCGCTACACATCAATCTCTTGGAACTCAGAGCAATTTTCTTAGCTCTCAGAGTGTTCCACTCCCTGCTCAGCTACAGGACAGTCCTCATCCACACGGACAACCAAGTAGCCATGTTCTATGTGAACAAGCAGGGAGGGACTGGCTTTGTCGCTTTGCAACGAAGCTTTGCGACTGTGGGCCTTCGCCAGAGAGCATCAGATTCATCTTATGGCAGTATATCTTCCAGGTGTTCAAAACTCTTGGGCAGACAGACTCAGTCGAGTTCTGCTTCCACACGAATGGTCCCTCCACAGGGACCAGGTAGCCAGGATGTTTCGAATTTGGGGAACCCCGGACATAGGTCTATTTGCAAGTCCGTGGAATGCCAAACTTCCCCGGTTCTGTTCCAGGATTCCGTGTCAGGGAGTTCAGGCCAAGGATGCCTTCCTCCTTCACTGGGGTCAAGACTTCCTTTATGCCTTTCCACCCATTCCCCTAATTCCCAAAACACTGTTCAAGCTTCAGAGAGACCAAGGTTCTATGATCCTCATAGCACCACATTGGCCACGCCAAGTGTGGTACCCTCTACTTCTGCATCTCTCTCAAGCTCCGTCCCTGGAGTTGGGCTCTGCTCCAGATCTTCTCTCCCAGGAAGACGGAACGTTGTGGCACCCAAACCCCCAGTTTCTCCATCTCAGGGCCTGGTTGCTGAAGGCCTAGACCTTCAAGTTTTCCATCTCTCTTAGCAAGTCAGAGATATTATTCATGCTTCTAGAAAGCCTTCCACTAGATGTTCCTATGCTTTCAAATGGAAAAGATTTACCCTTTGGTGTTCAGAGAAGGGTCTTAACCCTCTTGCAATACCTTTGAATTCTTTACTAGAGTATCTTCTGCATCTTTCCCATGCAGGCCTCAAAACAAATTCGGGAAGAGTGCATTTGAGTGCTATTGCAGCGTCCCTCAAGCCTCTCAATGGACAGCCTATTTCCTCTCATCCTCTTATAGCAAGATTCATGAGAGGCCTTCTTTTAACTAAACCTCTCATTAGACCACCTCCAGTGGCATGGGACTTAAATCTGGTTCTTGGCCAGCTTATGAAGCCACCCTTTGAACCTTTAGCCACCACCACCTCCTTGAAATTTCTTTCTTGGAAGGTTATCTTTCTCATTGCAGTCACCTCAGCACGTCGCATCAGTGAGTTGCAAGCCTTGGTGGCTAATCCTCCTTATACAAGGTTCCATCATGATAAGGTAGTCCTCAGGACCAATCCACACTTTATGCCCAAAGTGGTCTCGCCTTTTCATCTGAACCAAGAGAGGTATACTTACCTGTCTCTTTTTTTTCCAGGACCTCATGCATCAAGTGCAGAGAGGAATCTTCATACTTTGGATTGTAAAAGAGCTCTTGCCTTTTACTTACAAAGAACACAGCAACATAGAAAGTCTTCTCAACTCTTTGTTGCTTTTGATCCTTCCCATTTAGGACTTCCAGTTTCTAAGAGAACACTGTCCAACTGGATTGCTCAGTGTATTTCTTTTGCCTACCAGAGTAAGAACCTTTCTCTGGAAGGCCATGTCACAGCTCACAATGTGAGGGCCATGGCAGCCTCAATGGCTCATCTAAACTCTGTGTCCATCGACCAAATCTGTCAAGCGGCCACCTGGGCCTCGGTTCATACCTTCACAGCCCATTACTGTTTGGACAAGGACTCCCGCCGGGATGCCTCGTTTGGTCAGGCTGTTCTCAAACACCTGTACCATTCCTAATCAACTCCTACCCACCTACCCTGGTTGGATGCCAGAGATCCATGGGGGGAGGTGGAGCCCTTTTCAAGGACACACAACCCTGGGGTCTCTCCCTGGCATCTGTAGCTAGGGAATCCCCATATGTGAAGACTTGTTCCTGGAGATAGCACAGTTACTTACCTGTAACAGGTGATCTCTGGGAACAGCAGGAATAAGTCTTCACAACCCACCCACCTCCCCTAGGATTTGTATCTCTCTATCTATCTTTCTCTCTCTTTGTTTCAGCTTTAAAATTTGAACTGGAGAGAGGCGGTTGGGAAAGGCGGGAAGGCAGCACGCAGGTGCCGTGGGATGCTTCCAAAAGCTTTCTTATTGGACGCTGGGGAGCGTTCCCGCGCAGGCTCTGTCGGTACCGACGATACCCATATGTGAAGACTTATTCCTGCTGTTCCCAGAGATCACCTGTTACAGGTAAGTAACTGCTTTTTTTGCAGAGTCTCCCTGGCTTTCATCTTTGGAGCAGTTGGCCTTGCCTCAGGCTCAGTCCATGCCCTCCACTTCATTAGGAAGGCCAGAGGGGAGGAGGGGACCTTGGAGTCTTATCCCTGGAATTTGTATTGCTGTTAAACAAGGCTTTCTGCTTGTGTCAGCAGGGGACTCAAGGACAGTCGGCAGGACAGGGGAGCTCAGCTAGGAAGGCTGAGGAGTGAAAGGAGCCAGAGGAGTCGGGGGTTCCTCCTAAGCGGCCTAGGCTGTCTAACGAGGAGGTCCTTCTCCCCTCCCTGTCAGAGGCTCTGGAGGGGGAGTCCTCGGACCGGGAGTTGGGGGAGGATGAGGAGCTTGACGAGGGCGAGATTCCTGAGCAGGAGCAGTCCAGGATTGTCTGGGTCTTTTGCCGGGAGGAATTGCTGGTGTTGATTGCTGAGTCCTTGCAAGTCCTCAGTATTTCTGCAGGCATCCCTCAGGAGGATGAATCCTTGGAGGATCCGCTTATTCAGGCAGTTAGGAAATCACAAAAGGTTTTTCCAGTACACCGGGTGGTTCGTCAGATGATTCAGGAGGAATGGGACCAGCCGGGCTAAGGGGGGTACGGTCTATGGTGCGGTTATACCCTTTGCCTGAGCTGGAGAAGGAGTTGCTTCGGTCTCCTAGAGTGGATGCAGCCATGTCGGCAGCTACCAAGAAGACAGCCAATTCTGGTTAAGGGTAGCGCGGCTCTAAAGGATGCTCGGGACAGGAAGCTGGACACGTTATTGAAGCAAGCTTTTGATATTAGTGCTCTGGCTCTACAGGCTTCGGTGTGCAGGGCTTGGGTAGCCCGGGCTTGCCTGAGATGGTCTCAGAGGCTTCAGTTCCCTAGGGATCTTCTGGGGGGATCTTGGGGGGGGGGGGAGGAGCGGCCAGGATTGAGTCAGGAGCGGCCTATCTCACGGATAGCCAATATGATCTCATCAGGAGCTTAGCTTAGCAAAGAACATGGCCTCGGTGGTAGCAGCGCAGCATTACCTCTGGCTCCGCAATTGGGCGGCAGATGGTTCTTCTAAGGTCCGCCTTAGCAGGCTCCCCTTTAAGGGCAAGCTGCTCTTCGGGGACGAACTGGACAAATTGAAGGTGTTAGGGGAGTCTAAAGGGGGCAGGCTCCCAGAGGACAGATCGAAGCAGAATCACAACCTCACTTCCACGAGGCCTCGGCCACTTCGTTCTGCTCGGTCGACGCCCTTTCAGAGGGGACGTTTCCTCTCCAGGGGATGGGGGTTTCAAGGGGCTGGAAGGGGGTTTGGCTCCTCTTCCTCCGCCGCTGGCACAAGGAAACCACAATGAGACAAGGGGGGTCCAGGAGGAGGTGCTACCAGTGGGAGGGCGCCTGTGGCAGCTTCTCTCCGCCTGAGCCCAAGTCACATCTGGTCAGTGGGTGTTGGAAGTAGTGAGAGATGGATATGCCCTCGTGTTTGAGCGAATGCAGGAAGAACTGGTCTCGCAGTCTCCTTGCAGGTCTCCGGCCAAGGCTGCAGCGGTGGAGGAGACTCTGCAGCGACTTCTGCTATTGGAAGCAGTTGTGCCAGTGCCCAACAGCCAGTTAGGTTGCGGTCGGCACTCCATTTATTTTGTGGTGCCAATAAAGGAGGGTTCCTTTCGCCCCATCCTAGACCTCAAGCGAGTCAATCAGTGCCTCAGGATTCCTCATTTTCGCATGGAGACTCTGAAGTTGGTGATAGTTGCGGTTCGTCAGGGAATTCCTAATGTCCTTCAGTCTCATGGAGGCGTACTTGCATATCCTCGTCCGCAACTCACATCAACAGTTTCCGTGCTTTGCAGTGCCAAGGGGACATTTTCAGTTTCAGGCACTGCTGTTTGGTCTGGCGATGGCTCCTCGCACCTTTACCAAGGTGATGGTCGTGGTGGCTGCGACGCTACGAAAAGAAGGGGTCCTGGTCCACCCATACCTTGACGATCAGAGTAGTCGCACTCTTGAGAAGCTTGGGGTGGGTGATCAATCTGTCAGAGAGAAGATCGAGTATTTTTGAGCGAGGTTCGACACCGGCAGGGGCAAGGTGTTCTTGCCGGATCAGAGGGCAAGGGAGCTGCGGCGGCTGGTGTGCCAGTTCCTGGTGATGAGGGCACCCTCAGCTTGGCACTGTCTTCAGGTCCTAGGGACCATGGCGGTGACAATTTGAGTTTACCTTGGGCCAGAGCCCACATGCGGCCACTTCAGTGATCCCTTCTTCGCCGCTGGTCCCATCAGCATCAGCTCTTGTTCACAGTGCTGCTCTGTCCCCCCCGTGACCAGAGGCGCCTTGTGGTGGTGGCTCTGGCCGGGGAATCTGGAACAGGGTATGCCCCTCGAATCCCCGATCTGGTTTCAGTTGATGACTGATGCCATTCTAAGCGGTTGGGGGGGCTCACTGCGAGGGCCAATTTGACCAGGGCTGCTGGAGTGCCCAGGAAGCCAAGTGGTCCATCAACAGGTTGGAATTGCGCCTGTGGCACTGGCCCTCAGGGCGTTCGATAAGTGGCTCGACAAGAAAGCAGAACGGGTGTTATAGGCCACTGCGGTCACATTGTCCGACATCAATCGTCAGGGAGGCACGAGCCATCCTGCCTTGGAGGAGGAGGCAGAGAGCCTGTTGGAATGGGCAGAAGGCCATTTGATGGCCTTGTCAGCACAACATGTAGTGGAGTAGAGAATGTCACGGCAGACTATCTGAGCAGGTGCAGGATAGATCACGGCAAGTGGGAGCTCTGTCAGGATGTTTTTGAGCAGGTGGTTCACCAATGGGGTCCTCCCATCATGGATCTCATGGCGCGTTGGGAGTCGACCAAAGCGAGCCGCTTCTTCAGCAGAAGAAAGGAAAGTATGTCAGAGGGCCTGGATGCTCTGGTTCAAAAGTGGCCCTTGGAGGGGCTGCTGTATGTGTTCCTTCCGTGGGCTCTCATAGGCAGGGTCCTTCAGAGAATAGAGGCCCACCGAGGGTGGGCAGTTTTGATAGCCCTGGACTGGCCACGGCGTCCGTGGTAAGCCGATCTTACTTGGCTGGTCGATCATCTGTGGTGCCTGCCAGTGAGGGAAGACCTCCTGGCCCAGGGTCCCGTGCACCTAGGCTTAGCTATTGAAAGGGCAAGGTTGTGTAAGCAAGGATATTCCGGGGCCGTGATTACAACCTTGTTAGATGCACGGAAGGGTTTGCCCTGGCTTTCCTATGTGAGAGTCTGGCGCATTTTTGAGGCCTGGTGTTCGGCACAGAGAAAGAGGCCTTTGGTGGTTTCCATTGCAGATGTGCTGGAATTTTTACAAGCAGGTTTTGAGAAAGGGCTTGCTGCCAGCTCATGAGTTCAGTTGGCTGCTATTTTTCTGTTATAGGGGCAAGATTAAAGGCAAGATGTTGGGGGAACATCCTGACACTGGACGGTTCTTGAGGGCAGTGCAGCACCTACAGCCTCAGCTGAGGGCGACGGTTCCTTCCTGGGATCTTAATCCAGTGCTGGATACTCTTACGGGTGATCCTTATGAGCCGGTGGAGCGAGCCTCCTTTGAAGGATTTGAGACTCAAGGTGGTTTTTCTGGTTGCGATCTGTTCGGCAAGGCGTATCTCAGAGCTTCAGGCATTTGTTGTGCCATCCGCCCTTCCTCTCCTTGTATAAGGAGAAGGTAGTCTGGAGGACCGTACCTTCCTCCTTGCCTAAGGTGATTTCGCCTTTCCATGTGAATCGGTCCATGTCTCTTCCCGCCTTTTCTAGGGGGGGAACTCGATGCTGCTGATCCGCGTTTGCGCCACCTAGAAGTGCACAGGATTTTGAAGTGTTACAGAACACTGCTGTGGAATCCAGGTAAGTTGGAATGACAAATAGGGACAGGAGAACTACCAACTCAGGTACCCTCCAAGTCCCCACCAGCATCAGAACTGTGAAAGCAAGTACTAGTCGCAGGGCGTTCTCATTCTATGCTCCAACTATCTGGAATCAACTCCCATTTGATCTGAGATCAATCAAGGACATTACTGCTTTCCGGAAGGAATTAAAACCTCATCTATTCAAAAGTCACTACAATCAGCTGTGACTCTCAGTTCGATAGAAATGAAGCAAAGCAGTCAACTAATTATATTCTGTTGAACTGATGTATGTAAATATGTATAAATGTAAAAAATTGTAAATACGTGTAGTACAATCCCCAAAACACTAATCCTGTGTGCTGTGCCCTACCCACAGATCTATGTATATATCTGCCCCACTTTTCTGTCTTGATTTGACAGCCCCCAAAGATGTAATCGAACCGCTACTGATCGCTGGAAGTGGCGGTATATAAGTGTGTACTAAATAAATAAAATAAATCCTGTTTGGGGGGTCTGCGTAGAGGAGAAGCGGCAGCCAAGGCCTCCATTTCAAGGTGGATCAGGGAGGTCATTGTGGCGGCCTATATCTACTTTGGTTCCGCCACTGGAGATCTGTAGGGTGGCTGCTTGGTCTTCCCTGCATACTTTTGCCAAGCATTATCGTTTGGATGTTCAGGCAGCGGGAGATGCAGGATTCGGAGGAGTGGTGCTTTGGTCCGGCCTTGCTGGCCCTGCCCATGCTTGAACTGCTCTGTTTAAATCCCAGAGGAAAGGGACTGGACTGGACTGGAAGGCCGCTTAGGAAAGAGTAATTAGTCCTTACCTGCTAATTAGTGTTCCTGAAGGAACTCCAGTCCAGTCCCTGGTCTCGCCCAGTTTTTGGATTCAGAGGTAGATGTTGGTCGCCGGTCTGAAGCTTAGGTGGGCTATAGCAGAGACAGTTGCTGCAGGTTCCGTGCGGTATGCTTTCGGTATTAGGGCGGGGTGAATGGAATTACTGTCCTACAAACTGGTTGGGTGAGGGCAGCTGTTATTTCAGGTAAGCCGCCTCCTCCTCCTTTTTGGAGAAGTCCTTTCTGGGGGAGGTGGGAAGGGCTACATTTTATAGTTTTTTATGATTGATATGGTGGTTTTGTGCTTAATTGTCTCTCCGTTTAAGTTTGCTTTGTCAATAGAATACTGGAGCTGGTGGGAGGTGCCAGTGGTATTTATATCCTGCTGTCGTCAAAAGATGACGGGCTCAGTCTCCAAGCTGCTGGAAGAGGGGCACAACCCACAGGAAAGGGACTGGACTGGAGTTCCTTCAGTAATGCTAATTAGCAGGTAAGGACTGATTACTCTTTCTTAAGACAAGAGGATTGTTTAAAAAAAAAAAAAAAAAAGACCTTGATAAACTGGAAGACTGGACATCCAAATGGCAGATGAAATTTAATGTGGACAAGTGCAGTTATGCACCTAAGAAAGAATAACCCAAACAATGGTTACATGATGCAAGGTTCCATATTAGGAACCACCACCCAGGAAAAAGATTTAGGTTTCATTGTGGATAATACATTGAAACCCTCCGCCTAGTGTGCAGTGGCGACCAAGAAAGCAAATAGAATGCTGGAAATCATAAGGAAAGGAATGGAGAATAAAACCAAGGATATTATAATGCCTATCATTTCATGCTGCAACTGCAACATTGAATATCGTGTGCAATTCTGGTTGCCATATCTTAAAGGAATATAGCAGAATTAGAAAAGGTACAGAGAAGAGCCACCAAAATGGTAAAGGGGATGGAGGAAAGGCTTAAAAGATTAGGGCTCTTCAACTGGAAAAGAGAAAGCTGAGGGGAGATATGATAGAGTTCTATAAATTAATGAATGGAGTATAATGGGTAGACGTAGATTGGTGCTTACTCCATCAAAAAGTAGAAAGACTAGGGGACAGCGTTGAAGCTACAGTGTAGCTCATTTAAGATTACACGTTGAGTGAAAAAATTCTCTTATTAATCAAACTCTGGAATTCATTACCGGAGGATGGTAAAAGCTGTTAGTGTAGCTGGATTAAAAAAAAAAAAAAAAAAAGGTTTGGACAAGTTCCTGGAGGAAAGGTCCATAAACCGTTATTAAAGAGGATCCAGGAAATCCACTGCATACCCCAGAACAAGCATTGTGGAACCTATGTACTTTTTTGGGAACTTGGATTGCCCACTGTTGAAAATGGTATACTGGGCTTGATAGACCTTGGTCAGACCGAGTTTGACATTTTATTATGTTTTTATGTTCAGTTTCTGGTGTCTGCTTGCTGTCCTCCCATAATAAGCAGTAAGGGGTTTAAATACCCCATCCTTTACTTTCACCTCTTCAGCCTTGTCCTCTCTGTGAAGAAGCTGGGGAGACGAGGAGGGACTCCCTGTCTTCAACAGGTGAGGTAGCAGAGGAAGGGAGGCTTCCCCTGGCAGAGGGGAGGATCAGCCAGTGATTGATTGTTTTTATTTCGTAGAGAACCTCTCCACTATGATTCTGGATGCTAGAGCAGCTGTAGGCATTGTTGGGTCCCCTCCTGGACAGGTTTCACAAAAGGATCTTATTCAGGGGAGCCTTGATTCTTGGCTGGTGAAGTGTTTTTTGACCATCTTCGCACCTTTCTCATTGCCTGCCCCCGAAAATTGCAAAACTGGAAGTGATGATGTCAGCAGCTCCATGGGCTTTTAAAAGAACTGTGTGCCACGGTATGTAGTCCGCATTCATGTGAGTGAAGAGGCATGATCAAAGGAATATGCCCCTTTGGAGCCTAGGGTGAGCTAAGTGAGGGTTTATGCAAACATATTGGGTTTTTGTCAGCCAGTGAGTGGAACTAGCATGGGGAAGAGGAAAGGTAAGGAGAAAGCTGTGAATATGGTTGATAGTAGTACAAGAGCCTATGGATAATTTTGTATCAGTGGGAGGTAAAGTGGAGGTATCGAGTACTTGTTCTACTCCCAATATTGTTAAAAGATCAAGTAGAATCACCTAATGAGCATCTCCCTCAGTCCTGTCCTCTGCTTCCTGCCCCCACTTCCATTCTCTATTCAGGATGTGTCCCTCAGGGGTGGGGGACCCAGTAGAGGTTCTATCTCATCTGGAGAACTAGATATCCGAGCCCCTACTTGTTCAGTTTTACTATCCAACTATGCTCAGGTTATCTACTTTGTCTGTCTGGATTAGAGCAGGGAGGGAATATAGTGAAATCTGACAAAAGGAATGTAGATAAAGGTCTTATGAGACCTATTACATTTTCTGGGAAGCTGTCCTGTGAAACAGCCCTGCCAATGTCACCTCCTAGGGAGATTTTGAATTTGTAATTCCTTATCAGTCCTCCAGTTTAGTCCTCCACCTCTGGGTTGTGCACCTCCTCCTGCAGCTTGGAGACTGGACATGTCACAAAAAAGTGACATCACTGGATGTAACCTGCTGCTCTCTCCCATCATCCCCAGTGTGTCCAGTCTCCATGCAGCAGGAGGACATAGTGAGCCTAGGTGCTGGGCTCACTTGAGAGCAGATAAGGAGCAGTTAGATTAGGTTTCTGTTTTTGGATTGCATTGTCCCTAGTGAGTATTTTGTATTTTGTCCCTTTTTTGGGGGGGGGGGGGGGGCGCGGCGGCTGTACCTTTTAAACAAAAAAAAAAAAAAAAAAAAACCCGCCTAAGGAAGAGTGCTGCCTTTTTGTGCCTAGTCCTGCTTCCCTCTACCTTTATTTTTCTTCTATTCAGTTCTCTGCCGGTGACGATCTCTCCCCCCTGATCAGTACGGGGGAGAGCTCAGCAGCACGAAGAGCCAGCTTGGTTCCAGCAGTACGGAGCTGCTGCGATTCTGCTGCCATGCTTCAGTTTCTTAATGGAAGTCTGCCAGTCGGTTCCCCGCTCACAAGCGGAGTGGAGCCACGTGGTTTGAAGCGCTGCGGTGCCGGGAGCACTCATTTTGCATCGCCTTGTGAGTAGGGGAGAGAGAGCTGTTTTTTGGTGAAGGGGGGACAGCGCAGTCGTGCTGTGCAGGACTCAAAGCTTTTGGCGCCTTTTTTTTTCTGCCTCTCTCGGTCAGCGGCAGCCATTTTAGCAGCGTGCCTTTTTTTCAGGCATACAACTGCATGCCGCGGTACTCAATTCCCTTCAGATTCAGGAGCTTCAATTTTTGGTTGTTTCTTTGGTTTTACTTTATTTTATTATTTAATTACCTTGCTGTTTCGTTGAGGATTTTATAACAGGTTATTTATTTATTTATTTATTTAACATCTCTTCTATACCGCGCCATTAAAATCAGCGCGGTGTACATCGAACAAATATACTGCAATGCAAACAGGTAACATTGAGTTTACAGAGAACACAGGAATATATAACATGGAGTAACAGGGATAACTATGTACAGTCAACATTATACTATATATATGCTTTTACTATATAAATATGTAAATTCGAGTGGAAATTGTATGTGTATTCATGTAGGAGGCACAGATCAACAGTGGGGAAGTGAGGTTCTTTGGGGAGTTATTACTCATATAGTTCTATTTTGCTGCCTGAGTCAGGGAGCAAACCTCCTCATTTCTGCTACTGGTCAGAGTCCTTTGCTGACTGCCTTGGCTATTTAAAAAAAAAAGGGAAGCAGATAACACAGGTACACTAAAAAATTTTTTTTTTTAAACTGCCTCTAATGTTTCGATTGATTTTTACGTTTTTTGGTGCGCTGAATCCAAATCTGGTAACCAATTTGCTCCATCACGTACAGATTTTTTGCTACATTGGGTTAGCAGTTTGAGGTGAACGTTTCAGATTGAGTGCGATCGAGATAAAAGTTTCTTGGATGAATTCTTTATACTAATTGTTTAGTAGTTATTCAAATAAGAATAAAGAAAATTTGTAACAAGGCAGCACATAAGAATAGAGTAATGTCAACAAAACACACTGTGATGGTAGCAAAATTGTCTGCACTTAAAACAGCCACATACTTGTGCACAAACATTGAGCATATAAGAGCGAGGTTAGACACAAAGCAAAGCAAAGCAAAGAAATGTGCAAAAAATGTTGTACAGGTATGTATGTAAGAATAGAAAACGCAAACCGCACCATTGCAATACATGAAGACAAACACCCGATGGTGTGAAAATAAAATTCTAATAAATGAGATCCGACACTGTGGTAATAACTAGCAAATATTTATTTCAAAGTTTAGTAAAAACGATATTTGTCAACACAGTTTAGATTTTAAAGTCATTCTTGGGTCAATCAATCTCCTGGTGGGCCCGTTTCTTCTTCCCCCGAATGCTTCTCTTGGTGCGCTGCTTGGCGTATTTTTCATCTGGGGTTTCCCGCAGCAGCAACCAGCAGAAATCAGCCATCATAGTGGTGTTCCATCTTCCTTGGTACCTTCTCTCTGCGTCCTTGATGTCCTGGTGAAACCTTTCACCTTGTTCTTCACTGTACGCCCCCAGGTTTTCGGGAAAGTAGTTCACATGGGAGTGCAAGAAATGGACTTTCAGGCTCATGTTACAGCCTTGTTCTTTGAAGGCATTGAGCATCCTGGCAACAATATCCTTATAGTTCTCATCCCGCCTGTTCCCCAAGAATTTGAGAACAACATCCTTGAAGGAATCCCAGGCTTCTTTTTCCTTCTCAGACATCGTTTCAGTGAATGCTCCATCTGAAATGAGTTTCCTTATATCAGGGCCAACAAACACTCCTTCCTTTAGCTTTGCTTCAGAAAGTCGGGGGAACTTTGAGCAAAGGTACCGAAAGCACTCACCATCTTTTGGAAGGGACTTGTTGAATTGCTTAATGAGACCCAACTTAATGTGGAGAGGTGGTAATAGAATTTTATCATGAGGTACCAAGCTCTCATGAAGAACATTTTTCTCACCGGGTCTCAAATACTCCCGAATTGGCCAGTCTTTTTTCCCCCAGTGTAGGTCGCGGGCCCGGCTATCCCACAAGCAAAGGAAGCAGGGATATTTGGTGAAACCGGATTGCTGCCCTAATAGCATGGATAGAATTTTAAAGTCTCCACAAATCATCCACTTATGCTCATCATAACGAATCTTCTGAAGAATCAGGGCCAAATTCTCGTATTTTTCTTGGAGAATAACAGAGTGAGCAATAGGAACTGAAGCGAATGTGTTGCCATTATGAAGAAGAACACCTTTTATGCTGTCTTTTGATGAATCAATGAACAGCCGCCATTCAGCAGGATCATACTTGAGTTTAAACCTTTCCATCACTCCGTATATATCGTTGCAAAATACCAAATCTTCCTCTTTGCTGAAATACTTCAAAAATTGTGTCTCGCGGTTGCGGTACCAATAAAACGTTGTTCCTGGTGACAATAGATTTTTCTGTTTAAGCCGAGAACCTAGCAGTTGGGCAGCATCTTTTGGGAGTCCTAAATCCCGGACTAAATCAGTCAATTCAGCTTGAGAGAAAAGTTCAGGTTTCGGATCTGGTTCAGTTTCAAACTCGGAAGTACTGGACTCATCGGGAAAAGCCATCTGATGAGTCTCATCATGATTAGAACCATCCACACAAATATGATCCAAAGATTTTGGTGGTTCAGGCACAGGTACTTCGTTGCTATGAGGCATAGGTCTAATTGCTGAGGGAAGGTTGGGGTAACTTATTACGTTCTTATTTTTTAAGTTGTATCCCTTCACAATGCAAGAGCAAAAATAGCAGTCACTGCTGTGGTCTCTTTGTTCACGCCACATCATAGGTATTCCGAAACGAAATGCTTGTTTTTTACCTTTCATCCATAAGCGTAGATCTTCCTCACATGTCTTGCACACTTTGTGAGGAGCCCACGGTTTGTCTTGATCGCCTAACTTCAAACCGAAATAGGCGAAATATACTTTTTTAATAAATGCAGAAATGTTCCTCTGCCGCTTTTTCACGGTATATTCCCCACAAATAAAACAAAAACTGTCCGGAGAGTTGACGCAATCTCTGGCTCTGTGAGCCATCACAAATACACAGCACTGCAAACTACAACTGTAGTGAACCACTTCGGAATAAAGCTGGATTACGACTGAGCAAACAAAAGGTAATAATGAACTTGCAAGAAACTGAAATTTGACAGGAATGTTCATGTCGCAACCACCGTGTTTGAGCGAGCGAACGAGGCGAGGCGAACAGGAAAGAACATGCGCCAGCGCGAGTACTGGATTTAGCCCCCCGCCTCCCTATTGTCCTGTTAATGTATAAAATGAATACAAAACACTCTAAAATATCATGAGGGAGTGTTTCTAGTTAGTTAACCATTACAACCTCTATTTTGGGCCAAGAAAATAAACTGCAGTTGGCTAAAAAGAAATTATGTGAACATTCCTTATATGGGTAAGAAATCTAATTTTGCAAGAAAACGTGACGTGATGGAACATTTTGGCTATTTTTCCTGGATTCAGCACCCCAAAATCTATAGGAATCAGTTGCAAAACTGGAGGCAGTTTTTTGGTAGTGTACCTGTGTAATTAGAGCATACTTTGAAGTTTGAAAAAAGAGAAACAAAGAATCATTGAGGCAATGGCCTCGCGCCCGCAATATGTAGTGTGCAATACCCGTAGAGGGGCTATCGCCAACTCTGGCATTTGTCAGGACTGTACGCAGCTGTCTACCAGCGTGGAGCAGCAAATGGAGGTTAAGGTAGGTCAGGAGTGTCAAGGGTCCTCGGCTGCATTGGACGTGGAGGAGCTGCAGTCTCCCATGCCAGCAGCCGGGTTCGAGGCGACCACCGGTCCGACCGGGGGTCCTTTTGACTGTGATGCCACAGCCTGGGGATTTTTGTCCTGACTTTGTGTTAATTATGCATCAGGCGTTCTGTTTGTGACGGCAAAGAAAGGTGCCAGAGGGCCTTTCACTATCTGTGGTGCCACAACAGCCAGGTCCAGCTGAGCCGAGTGCCAGTTCTTTGCAACCACCAAAACGAGCAAGGACTCGGGAGCCCTCGATTTCTGAGTTGGAGGGGCATGAGTCCGAGGAGAACGAGGTCGACCTGGAAGGTGGAGATGAAGAGTTGGAGGAAGAAGAGATTCCTGAGCCAGAAGATCAGGCGAAAATTATTTGGGTGTTCGGAAGGGAGGAATTGACAGCGCTTATCACCGAGTCCCTTCAGACGCTTAAGCTTGCCACGGAACAGACTGTGGAGGAAGACAATGGTGAAGACCTGATTTATTCAGGCAGTGAGACAAACGCTGGTGGTGTTTCCAGTTCACAAGGTAGTGGACAGAATGATACAGGATAAGTGGGATCAGCCGGAAGCAGGGCTCGGGGTGTTCTCATTATGAATAGGCTGTGTCCGTTAGCGGATAAAGACAAGGAGAGGTTCCGATCCCTGCAGATTGATGCAGCGGTGTCAGCGGTGACCAAAAAGACCACTATTCTGGTAGAAGGCAGCTTGGCCTTGAAGGATGCGCAGGATAGAAAGTTGGATGGTTTGCTGAAACAATCCTTTGAAGCCGACCCGGTGTCATTACAGGCCTCCATTTGTGGGGTGTGGGTGTCAAGAGCGTGTCTTCGATGGTCGCAGCGTTTAAGACAGTCTACTCAGTTGGAGCAGGAAGGTCTGAGAGAGCTGGACCGCCTGGAGTCAGTTGGCTTATCTGTCAGATGTTCATTATGACTTAATTAGGGCCCTGGCTAATAGTATGGCTTCGCTTGTGGCCGCTCACAGATCCCTGTGGTTATGGAATTGGGCGGCAGACGGTTCTTCCAAGGCACGTCTCGGTAAACTCCCTTTCAAAGGAAAGTTGTTGTTCGGAGAGGATCTTGATAAGTTGTTAAAAGATTTAGGAGAGTCTAAAGGTGGCCGGTTGCCGGAAGATAAGCCCAGACAAGGGAAGTCTGCGTCAACCTTTCAGGATTCCTTTAGAGATTTTCGGAGATTTCGGACTTCTCGCTTGGGTGGATTCCAAAGAGGAAGATTGCTCCCCGAAATCCTCGAAACCCCTTGGTCTGAGGAGCAAGGTAGAGGTTTTGTGGCGGCAGCCTCAACAGCCAATCGAAAGCCGCAATGAAGTGAGGGGGACCCCGGCAGGAAGTTTGTTGATAGGCGGGCATCTTCGGAACTTTCTTCCTCCCTGGGTCCAAATAACGACCGACCAGTGGGTGTTAGAAATCATCTAGGAGGGCTATGCGCTGGCGTGCGCACGGCCCGTGCTGGATTCATTCGTACAGTTGCCCTGCAGGGGGCAGCAGAAAGTTCAGGCAGTCGGTTGCACTCTGAATCGGCTGTTGCGCTTGGGTGTGGTCGTCCTGGTGCCCAGGGAAGATTACGGCAGGGGTCGATACTCAATTTATTTCGTGGTACCAAAGAAGGACGGGTCGCTTCGTCTGATTTTAGATCTAAAAGGGGTGAACCGCTGTCTTCGGGTAATGTATTTCAGAATGGAAACGTTGCGGTACACCAAGGGGAGTACTTGACATCCCTCGATCTCACGGAGGCATATTTACACGTTCCGATCAGGGCGGGGCATCAAAGGTTTCTCCACTTTGCTCTGCCAATGGGCCGCTATCAATTTCAGGTGTTGCCTTTCAGCCTTGCAATGGCGCTGCAAACATTCACCAAGATCATGGTGGTGGTAGCAGCGGCGTTGTGAAAGGGATGAACCAAAATACCTTCCTATCTCGACGATTGGTTAATTCGGGCGAAGTCCAGAGCCGAGAGCGTGCAAGTTATAGACAGTGGTGAAATTCTTGGAGAAGCTCGGCTGGGTAGTCAATGCAAGCAAGAGTCATCTTACTCCATCCCAGAGCCTCGAGTACCTCCGGGGTACAATTCGACACCCAGAGGGGAACGGTGTTTCTGCTCGATCGGTGGGTCCAGGCTCTACAGCAAGTGGTTCGCCAGTTCAGCTCTGCTCCGGTTCCTTCGGCCTGGAATTATCTCCGCATGTTAGGTATGATGGCGGCATCCTTGGAGATGGTGATTTGGGCCAGAGCTCATATGCGGCTGCTGCAGCGGTCGTTGCTTCACCGCTGGTCTCATCAAACCGACCTGCTGAGCAGACGTCTGCCCTGCCAGCTCGGGGTTTGACGAGTGTTGCAGTGGTGGCTACTTCCAGAGTCGTTGAAGGCCGGAAATGCCCCTGGAACAGCCAGAGTGGATACCATTGACAGATGTGAGCCTCGCGGGATGGGGAGCACATTGTGGGGAGTTCTTCATGCAGGGTCTGTGGTCAGCTCGGGAGAGCACATGGTCAATCAACAGGTTGGAACTCAGAGCGTTTAGCGTTAGCGTTGCAAGTGTTTGAGGGCACAGTGCGGGGTCGGGCAGTAAGGGTACTATCGGACAACTCCGCGGTGGTGGCCTACATTAATCGACCAAGGTGGTACACGAAGTACGGCCATGGAAGAAGAGGCGGAGACACTCTTTGCTTGGGTCGAGCTTTGGCTGCTAGCGATTTCAGCGGCACACATTGCCAGAAAGGACAGTGTGACGGCGGATTTTCTCAGCAGAGTCCAGGTGGATGCCGGCGAATGGGACTTGAATCCGGAGGTCTTTGCACAAGTGGTGTGCAGGCGGGGGCAACCTTTCACTCCGCAAAGGCCAGTTCCTTATCGTTCCTCCAGTTTAGTCCTCTACCTCTGGGTTGTGCACCTCTTCCTGCAGCTTGGAGACTGGGCATGTCAAAATCATGACATCACTGGATATAGCCTGCTGGTATCTCCCATCAGCCTCCAGTGTGTCCAGTCTCCATGCAGCAGGAGGACATAGTGAGCCTAGCTTCTGGGCTCCCTTGGGGGGAACAGATAAGGAGCATTTAGTGTGACAAATTCTATTCTGATTTTACTTTTGATTTTTTACCTTTAATTTTACTTTTAATTCAGTTACCTTTGGTTAATTGGCAATCAGGGATTAGTTCCCTTTAGTTAGGAGCAAATTTCCTTATTTACAGTAATTTTTAAATTTGAGCCTGGCTCTTTAAATTAGTAGCAGCTCTCGCCTTCCCTCCTTCTCATTTATTTTCATTTGCTACAGGCATTTGCCGGTGCGGCGCTCTCTCCCTTGACTGTACGGGAGAGAGCTCCGGGACCCGTACAGCCACACTGAAGCTCTGTGAGACGGAGCCTCTCCGTTGCTGCGGGATTTTAATTTTACTCTGTGGAACCAGCTGAGCGATCCTCACCGCAGCTGCCAGGCACATCAGCGCGGCTTGAGGATCGGAGGAATTCAAGGTGGTAGGAGCAGGCTGTGTGGCTTTCTGCCCTGCAGGTAAGGCCTTTGGGCTCTGTCGATCTACTGAGGCCTCCTTTTTGCAGCAGCTGTTCTTGGCGCCAAAATTCTTTGGCGAAGGGGCAGCCATTTTCTCTCTAGGTATTTGGATCGCATGGCGAGAGCTGCAGGGAGCTGCCTGTGTGAGGAAGACAACAGGCAGAATAGCTAGATTTTTGGGCCTAGTGTTTCTTTCTTTTGTTTGTAGGATTTTTGAGGGTTGGGGGGGGGGGGGGTCCTCAGCCTTAAGGGGGCTGTTGTCAGTCCTCTTTATTTGTAAGTTTATTCTTAGTTTTATAGGACAGCAGTTTTGGCATTGATCCCTGATACCACATGTTCTTTCCCTCCTAATCATGTCTCTGAGGAGCATGTTAAGTCCCAGGATATTAGGCAGATGGCCAGTTTTTAGGTTCAAGAGCAGAGCCCTAACTTGTAGTTGGAAGGAGGGACAGCCTGGAAGTGTGCTTTTATGTATTCTATAGTGAAAGTTGCCCAGAATTCACAGGGACAGGTTTAGGAAACCTTAGGATATAAAAAAAAATAGACTGACAGTTAAACTGTCAACCAAGAAGTGCCTGTGCTACGGTCTATGGCCACCAGAGGGCAGCTGGTACACTCAATAGTGCCTTTCTATGACTGTGTGTATGCAGCCATTATCAAATTGATCATTCTCTGCAAGTCAGGGAACAAATACCCAGAGCCACCTCATGGGCTCTCAGGGGTTAGTGACTAAACAAGCAGTTGTAATGTAATGTGGGCTTTCTAGTCCCACAGGTACTCCTTGTGGTCTTGGGCAAGCCACTTAACCCTCCATAGCCCATGTTCCCTGTAAAATAGTTATCTCCAAGTTATAATGCCCTGTTCAATGTAATTTCAGTTTGTTCAATGTAAACCGCACTGATGCAGAATAGCACCGTATATAAATAAATAAATTAAATAAATAATGTTCTGCAAATCAAGATTATATGACAAGATTTAAAGCTCTTAACTTCTGTATCGTTTGTCGGGCTCTGGTGCCCTAAAGGCCACCGGATGGTAGCGCTGCTCATGAATCACATAGTATTCAGTGCCCCCATCCCTGGGGGGGGGGGGTGGTAAAATACAAAATCGTATTACTCATCAGGTTCACACAGGCAGCTACCTCTAAGACCTCCATTTGCAAGGTTGTCAGTGTATTCCACTGCTATTTCTCTGACTGCAGGAAGGCCGGGGGGGGGGGGGGGGGGTGCCTGTGTGTTTCATAGCTCCACTTCGCATGCCCTTCCCAGGAAATTCTCATCTATTTCTAGAGCAGGGTTTCATTTCATTTTATTTCTCTGGTTGTGGTTAATGCACAGCGTTAGGGGCTGTGTTCGAAAGCTTGGGTCCCACGGACTTCGGTGGGATTTCAAAAAGAAGAAAACTCTCTTTAGTGAGAGATAGCCTTGTTCATTTTTAGCTAACTGTTGATTTATTCAGTGGCCTTTTGCGTCCTGAACCCCAAGGTCAGGACACTGTTTGCTTCCAGAGGTTATACTTTCTATTTTGCTCTTCAGCTCCCTGGCAGACACAGCAGGCTGGCAGGGGGTGCGCAACACGTCCTGCAATGCTGAATCCCTCAGGATAAGGGGGGAAGGAAAACTGGGTGCAGCAGGGGCTGGTAGCTTCTTGCAAAGCTATAGGAGAGGTTCGGGTAATTTTAGCTGATCTCCTTTGATTTCATTGGAGTCGGCGGAAACTTGGTTTTTGGAGTCCTATACTTTAAAAAAAAAAAAAAAAAAAGGATTTACAAGAATCTCCTTCTGCTATCCATAGAAGGTCCTATAACGCGTTATAGTCGGTTCATATGGCAGAGTAATATTTTGGCTTAGCTGCTCTTGATATAGCACTATGATCCACTGTAAACATATTCAAGTTACAAGGAATTATGGTGATAACTCTTGGACAGTTGTAACAGGTGCTTGGGTGAGCGCCATGGCCAGTCCACAGATGTGGAATGCTCTGCCATAAGCATTATGTCATGAGAGGGGTTTTATAGTTGTGTGGTTTCTTAATGGAAAAAATTCCCGTTTAGTTTGGCTTTGCCCAAATTATAAGATTTTATGGTAGATTTGTAATGTCTTAATTTTGGCTATATGTGGTTTAATTTTACATATGGAAAAGGCAGCTCAGCGGAGAGAGGTTGCAAAATAGAGAGGTTGCCTTTGAAGCTATCTATGCTCCCATTCCATTTATCAGAGGTTCTCCAGTACGGAGAGTCTCTGCTAGTGTTCAGCAAATGCTTTCATGGGGGCCAGAAGCACGCAGCCAGGCTAGTTCTCTAGCAGCAATGGCAGCAGCTCAGATTCTAGTAGGCATACATCATATGCTGAGCTTACAAGATGGCTTCCGCGCTGATCGGTATCAGCCAAGATGGCTGCCGGTTTAGACTGTGAATGTGGAGTCAGCCTGGATGAGGGACCTTGCGTTCTCTGGAAAATGCCCTGTATACACTGAATCGTTTCAATTCGATCAGCTACTGGCAGGGCACAAGGCACTCTTGCATGCTTTTTTTTTTTTTTTTTGCTTCAGTGGTCTAAAAGTGGAGTCTTTTACCAGGTGGTATAATGGGAACTTGTCTGCAGTTTTTCGGCTTCTTCATTGCTGACTCAATTGCCACTGCGGAATGAGAAAGCTGTATTTCCTAACACCAGGTGCTAGTTGAACTTAAAATATAAAGTCCATCTTTGTGCAGTCAGACGGAATGGGGCGTTACTCTAGCAGGAAGGCCGTGGATTAGTATGCCTGTGTTTTGGGAGTTCTTTCTACTTCATATTGTTGGCACTGAAAGAGCGTCTCTTAACATATGCTGAAGGAATTTTTGGTTAAGAGATGTCTTTGTGGGGAAAACAAAGTATTCAGCTGTCCTGAATTCGCCTGTTCTTGTTTGACATTTTGAGGCTAAGCAGGGGCAGGCCTGGGTACTACGTGGGTGGGTGCACACCTTGCACTACCAAGGGGTGTGGACTCACTGTATGGAAGAGAGCCCTAGCAATCTTCTTTAGCGCAAGATAGGAAAGTAGATGGTTCACTGAAGCGATCGTTGGGGGCAATGCTCTGTCCTTACAAGCTCCCATTTGTGGAGCCTGGGGAGGCGAGAGCATGCTTCAAGTGGTCGCAGTGTTTACGGCAGTCTACTCTCCTGGAACAGGAAAGGATCAGGGAGTTGAATAGACTAGAGCCTGATTTGCTTTGTGGCAAATGTGCATTATGGCTTAATTCGAACGCTAGCTAATATTATTGGCTTCCTTGGGGTTCACCCGGAGATCTCTCTGGTGGAGGAATGGGGCGGCTGGCTCGTCCAAGTCGAGGCTCAGTAAGCTCCCATTTAAGTCTGTCTTGTCCTTTCCCTGTGGGCTCTCATAGGGCAATTAGTTGGCGGATCGAGGCTTTCGGGGAAAGGTACTCTTGGTAGCACCCGGTTGGACGAGACGGCCGTACTAGGCTGATCTCATTTGCCTACTCGACAGGCTTTTCCTAGAAGTTGCCGGTAGCGGACGTTCTGCTGTGGCTAGGTCCGCGACGAATGTCTCAGGTGGATTGGTGCCCGCCTACGGTTTGGCCTTTGAATGGGTGGGGCTGAAGAAGAAGGGTTATTCTGTGGCAGTCTTCGCCACCTTGTTGAGAGCAGGGAGGCAGGCTGCTTCTGGTACATAGGTCCGTGCTTAGCGCCCTTTTGAAGGCTGCTGTTCACGGCGGCAGGTCCGGGCGACAAAGGTGTCGGTATCCTTGGTCTGAGTTCTCTGCAGGACAGTGTTTGAAGGAACTAGCGCCCAGTTCCTTAGAGGTCCAGCGGGTGACTGTTTCCGGCTGTAGAGGTTCTGTGGAGGGAATAGCGCTAGGTGTTCGGATCGATGTGTAGCGTTTCCTTAAGTTGGGACCCGACTGTGCTCCTCAAGGAGACTTCAGGTGCTGCTGGGGGATCCCAATTGGGCCTTAGAGGCGTTAACTAAAGAGCCCTTTGATTCTTTACTCCAGGCGTCGGTAAAGGATTTGCTGTTATAGACAGTGGCTTTGATAGCTCTTTGTTCGGCGTGACGAGTTTCAGAGTTTCAGGCATTGTCATGTAATGAGCCGTTTTCACCCTTTCTGGATAGAGGGTGGTGTTTGCGAGCAGTCCCGTCGTCCTTCCAAAAGGTGGTATCTGATTTTTCTCCTGAGCCTATTGGTTTCTTTTCCAGTTCTTGGTTTTTCTGGAAGGGGAGGTTTTTATTCGTAGCTTACGCCGATAGGAAACATAAAATGCAGGGTGCAGCGTTCGTTTCTTTGTTTTTGTGTGTTGGTTGGAGGTCCCCGCAAAGGGGAAGCAGCAGCGAAGGCAGCCATTTCGCACTGGGTTAAGGCGGTGGTTGCCTCAGCTTTCTGGTGGCGAGGTTGTATGATTCCGGGGGGCTTTCTGACTCTTGCTACTAGGGCGCAAGCAGCTTCATGGGTGAATCACTGTCATTACACCAGGGGGATTGGTAGAGCAGCTTCCAGGTCGTCTCTTCATTTCCTCAGTAACCTCTACTGCCTAAATGTTTTGGCAGTAAAGGATGCCTGTTCCGGGTCGACGGTGTGGTGAGTTGGCTGGATAGGTCCCTCCCAATGATTACTGCTCTGTTACATCCCAGAGGTGGAGGACTAAACTGGAGGAACGATAAGGAAATAGAAATTACACTTACCTGGTAATTGTTGTTCCTTGAGTGATGACAGTTTAGTCCTCATTCCCGCCCAGGGGTGTGATTTCTTCAAGAGTTTATTTTCAGGCGGAGTGGAGCATCAATCTCAAGGAGTAGACAGATCCTTTTGTTTCTAGATCGCAGTGAGTATCGCTCTCTATTTCTTCCTTCTCTCTTATTTAAATGAGGGGATGGTATAGGAAATGTGTTTGCATAGGGGGGACGTGAATGTAAAGTTTAAAAAAAAAAAAAAAAGACGGATATGGTTAAAAAGGTTCCTCAGGTTGAGGAATGGGGAGTTATTTAAAGTTATGGTATAGTTGCTTATTTGTTGTTCCTTTGAGTTTGCTTTGTCAATAGTACACTGGAGGCTGATGGAAGATACCAGCAGGCTATATCCAGTGATGTCACGACTTTGACATGCCCAGTCTCCAAGCTGCAGGAAGAGGTGCACAACCCAGAGGAGGAGGACTAAACTGTCGTCACTCAAGGAACAACAATTACCAGGTAAGTGTAATTTCTATTCGTTTCTTCAGCAGGCGTCGAAAGGATGTCGGAAGGGATTGACGCCCTGCTGCAATGCTGGTCGGGTCTCCTCTACGTATTCCCTCTGTGGGCTCTCATAGGTCGGGTGGTGCAGCAGATCGAGGCCCATCCGGGAAGAGTGTTGCTAGTGGCTCTGGAGTGGCCACGGTGTCCGTGGTATGCCGACCTCATGCGCCTGCTCGATGGGTATCCGTGGAGATTGCCGACGTCAGACAGTCTGCTACTTCAAGGGCCGCTGCGGATGCCTCGTGGATCGGTTCTCGCTTACGGTCTGGCCATTGAAAGGGCACGTTTAAAGAAAAGAGGTTACTCAGGAGCAGTCATTGCGACTTTACTTAAGGCTCGGAAGTCGTCTACGTCTCTGACATATGTTCGCATTTGGCGCATTTTTGAGGATTGGTGTTCCAGAAGGCAATTGCGCGTGATGACCGCACCCGTTGCAGTGATTTTGAGTTTCCTGCAGGATGGGTTCGAAAATGGTCTGGCGGCCAGTTCCTTGAGGGTTCAGTTAGCTGCGCTGGCTTGTTTATAGAGGCAAGGTGCAGGGAATAGCCTTAGGGGCTCGTGCTGATGTATTGCGTTTTCTCCGAGCAGTGACGAGGTTAAGAACATAAGAACATAAGAAATGCCATACTGGGTCAGACCGAGGTCCATCAAGCCCAGTATCCTGTTTCCAACAGTGGCCAATCTAGGTCATACGTACCTAGCAGTTTCCCCAAAAGACACAGGTTCTGCAGTGCTTGTACTAGGTCAAGCATTGATATCCTGGGTCCCTTTTTAATAGTGGTTTATGGACCTTTCCTCCAGGAACTTGTCCAAACCTTTTTTAAACCCAGCTATACTAACAGCCCTTACTACATCCTCCGGTAACAGATTCCAGAGTTTGATTACACGTTGAGTGAAGAAATATTTTCTCTTATTTGTCTTAAATAGTTTACCCTGTAGCTTCATTACATGTCCCCTAGTCCTTCTATATTCTGATAGCGTAAACAATTGATCCACGTTTATCCGTTCCACTCCATTCATTAATTTATAGACCTCTATCTCCCCTCAGCCGTCTCTTTTCCAGGTTAAAGAGCCCTAACCTTTTTAGCCTCTCTTCATAGGAGTAGCCTTCCATCCCCTTCACCAATTTGGTGGCTCTTCTCTGTACTTTTTCTAATAACTCTATGTCCTTTTTAAGGTTGCAGCAGTCTCGTAGGATTGTGGTTCCTCCGTGGGATCTCAACTTGGTTTTGGCGGCCCTGGCTAAGGAGCCCTTTGAGCCCTTACAATAAGCGTCCGTAAAGGATTTGACCTTGAAGACGGTGTTTTTGGTGGCCATTTGCTCAGTGAGGCGAATCTGTTACAGGCGTTGTCGTGCAGAGAACCATTTCTGTCACTTTTTAAGGAAAAGGTTATGCTCCGTCCGGTTCCCTCCTTTTTGCCCAATGTAGTTTCTCCATTTCATATAAACCAGACGGTTTCCCTTCCAGTGCTGGGTTCATTAGAAGATAGCGCGACGGACCGGTGATTGCGTTGGTATTTGAAGGTCTCAGAGGTGTTTCGCAAATCCGACCGCCTGTTTATTTTATTCGGTGGAGTCCGTAAGGGGGAGGCGGCGAAGGCTTCCATTTCTCAAGGGATTAGAGAGGCGATTGCTTCGGTTTATCTGGTGTTGGGGCGACAGATGCCGGCTGGGTTGCGAGCTCATTCTACTAGAGCTCAAGCGGCCTCATGGGCGGAACACAGTTTGGTGTCACCTGTGGAAATTTGTAGGGCAGCTACTTGGGCCTCTCTTCACACTTTCAGTAAACACTACCGCCTGGATGCCTTGGCAGCAAAGGATGCTGTATTTAGGGCGGCCGTGTTGAAGGGTCCCTCCCGATGAGTACTGCTCTGTTACATCCCAGAGGTGGAGGACTAAACTGGAGGACCGATAAGGAAATGGTAATTACAGTTACCTGGTAATTGTTCTTCCTTGTGGGTCGACAGTTTAGTCCTCATTCCCACCCGGGGTAGTATGGAGTTAAGTAGCGGAGGTTCAGCCGTCCGGAGGATGAGATTACCGGTAGGTAGATGTTTTTTTGCCTAAAATTCTTTGTCTCTTCTGGTTCTTTTTGATCTATCTTTTGGTGCAGACGGAAGGCGAGGGCACAAGAAGAAAAGCCTACCTTCCAAAACGAGAATGTTTCTTGTATAAAGTGGTTGTTCTACATTCACTGGGAATGTTGTTTTATTAGTTACTTATTTGTTGCTCCTTTTAAGTGTGCTTTGTCAATAGTTCACTGGGGATGATGGGAGAGAGCAGCAGGTTACATCCAGTGATGTCACTTTTTTGTGACATGCCCAGTCTCCAAGCTGCAGGAGGAGGTGCACAACCCAGAGGTGGAGGAATAAACTGTCGTCCCTCAAGGAAGAACAATTACCAGGTAAGTGTAATTACCATTTGTGGCGTTTGATTGCCAGAATGCAGTCTACTTTATCAACCTGTCTGACAGTTATGCTCTTTTTACAGGAAATGCTGTGGAAAGATTTAATAAAACAGATTTGCAGTTAGAACAGGTTGAATCCCAGATTCAGTCTCAGAACCAGCATTTAGGATCAGCTTGGTCAGTGAGTGCAGCCCTTATTGTCAAGGATATTATTACCTCTAACAAGCTTGATAGGTTAGAGAATTCTATTTGCTATAATGACTTACATTTCCTGAATTTCCCCTATATAAGATTGATTTCTCTTTTTGAGATGTTGAAGCAGTATTTCTGGGATGTACTTGGGCTGGACCTCCCCTCCCACCCTTCTGTCTCTAGGGCCTATTATATTACGGGCTCTATTAGGAGATTGGTGGCGGGGAGGAATGGACCAGGAATCCCTGAGTTTGACCTTACAATTGGAGACCTCCCTCCAAGTGACATACAATAGGGCAACTTTAGTTGCCTTTTTTGTTATAGCCTCAGACAGGAATATGGTCTTGAGATTGTTTGTTTGTTTTTATGCAGCTAGGTTGCAGGATTTTTCATGGATTTAGGGTCTTATGTATTTCCTGATCTCGCTGATATGACACACAGGATCAGGAAAGACTTTCTTTCTTTCTCTCCGTTCCGAGCTTTGGTTCTGGGAATGAGTTTCTTTTTGAAATTTCCTAGGAAATGTTTCATTAAGTATAGGGGGCAAGTTTATGTGTTCTTAGAAACTAAACCATTGGAAGAGCATATTTTTGTTCAGGAAAATGCCACTACTGGGGAAGCTGCGGATATCAACAATCCTGTGTGAGATTGGGGGTATGTGAGGGCTTGTAAAGTATATTTGCCAGGTTTTTGAAAATGTATATAGTTTTCTTTTCCTTACATATTCTTATTAGTTGGTCTCCCCCTTTATTTCCTCATTCGATTCTGATAGGAGTGGAGTTTATTGCATAGTTTTTTCTTTTGATACATGAATGTGCTCCTTCAGTTTATTGCTATTATATTTGTATTCTTCTTCGGTGTTTTATATTTCTTTATTTCTGGAATGTTTGAAAATGCAATAAATAATACATTTTTAAAAAAGGACCTTATTCTAGAAGGTTTGAGACATTCCTCGGGTTTCTTTGTCTCCTTAGCCCTTGCAGAAACTTGTGGAAGACACCAGAGCTGGGGCTGAAGGATAATTAGGTCCTGGCATGATTGTATCCTCTACCCCAAGGGGAGATGGGGCAGCAGTTCATGATCCCTAAAGTGGATACCTTGCTTACGGCACTGACAAAGCACACCACCATCCCAGTCAAGGATGATGCTGCTCTGAAAGAGACCCATGATAGGAGGGTAGAAGTCATCCTCAAGAATGTCTGTCTATCTTCCTTCATGGCTTTGGCCTTGGAGACTCAGGCAGCACTTTGTGCAGGTGTGGTGGCCCGAGTGCTCTTGTGCTAGATCTAGCAGTTGCCAGATAGCCTGGAGATGGGTGAGGTGTCGGGGACTTTATTTGCAGCAGATGCCTTGTACGGCTTAATTGGGATCTTCTCTAAGACCATGGCTGTGGATGTGGTGGCTCACAGATGGCTCTGGGTTTGGAATTAGTCTGTGGATATCCTATCCATACTGTGGCTGATCAAGCTTTCCTTTAAGAGCTGGCTGATTTTTGGGGAGGACTTGGAGAAGCTAGTGAAGAACCTTTGGAGAAGCTCGTCCACAAAGGCTCGCAGAAGTTAGGCGCAGAGATTCCAGGGGTTCCTCTTGTAAGACCCAGCAGGGATCAGGGGGATGGTTTAGGGCCAGCAGGAGCTCTGGCATGGTCTATTCCTCCTATGGCTTTAGGTTCAAGAAGGGCTGATTTCCCCCCCCCCTTTTTTTTTTTCTTTTTGGGATGTGGTAAGATCTCACAATGAAATCTGGTGGGTCTCTTCTGAGGAACAGGTGGTCTAAAGGTGTCTCTGGGTGTTTCGCATCTCTCTGAGATGCTGTTGGAGTTTTTTTTTTTTTTAGTGTGGATCCTTGGCTGAAATTGTGATGGTCAAGGAAATTCTCTTGCGCACTTCCTGTAATTACAGGCTATTCGTACCCATACCCATGCTCTGGCCAGCACTTCTCCCAGGGCTCTCCGGGATCACAGGGCCTCCTGGCTTTGAGCAGCTTCTGAAGCAACTCATGGCTACATTCAGACCTTCCTAGCTGCTTGGCAGCCCCTTGTGGTGGCATCTGGGGCCCAAGACTCCCCTCTGGGGGACCCAGGGCCCTCAAGTGTGTCTGCTATAGGCAGAAAGGGGCTTGTGTCTTCATGCAATGCCTTCATCTGCCCGTTTTCCCTGTAAGCCTTGCCTTAGCCCCCATGGAGGTTGCTAAGATGAAGATGAGGATTCTTTCTCCCTGGAAGGTGAGTGTGAGGAGGAAGAGGCGTTTCCCTTCATAGAAAGTGGGAATCTTGTGATCTCCCTATAAAACAGGCAGGACTTCCCTGCCTGAAACAGGATGCAGTGGCAGCTCTGCAAAGTCTGTTCCAGCACAAACTTTGCCTGTTGACCTCGTTTTGGGGATTTTTCCCTCTCTCTGAACCTATGTATCAGCTCCTTGTCTTTTAGTGGGCGACAGCTGTGTTGTGCCTTAAGGGTCCTAAGGTTCTCTCAGCTGTACCTTCTGACTCAGGGCGAGCTGGATCTGTGTTTTATCATCTTCGGTGACTAAGCACATGACCATACTCCATGTAAGGGGATGCTGTGCTCAAAGAACCTTATGATAGAAGGCTGGAGGACTTCCTTTAAAAATGCCTTTTCGTCCTTGGCATTGAGCTATCAGGCAGTGCTGTGCATGGGCTTGGTGGTCCGTGCTCTCTTACACTGGGTCCAGCAATTGCCAGATAGCCTGAAGATTGAGATTGGAGTCAGGCACTGCGTATATGGTGGATGGCCTGTGACTTTTTATCCGTACCTCCTCCAAGTTCCCGGTGGCAGTTCTTAGTAGCTAGAGAGTGGATGTTGCTTTACAGTTGGTCGATGGATACTGCCTCCAAGCTCCATTTGACTAAACTCCCATTTTGGGGTAGGTTGCTCTTTTTGGAGAGGATCTGGAGAAGCTGATTAAAGACTTTAGAAAGGCATGACCTCAGTAGCTCTCTGAAAATAGGCTTTGGGGAGGGGGCAGGAGTGCACCCTGTAGGCTAGACCTTGACAAACGTTCTTAGAATCTAGAAACCGGCCACCAAAACCTACATCACGGTTCATGTCCCCGCTCCCCCCCAAAAAATGTATTGCAGTTACTTTTTTAGGTCTTAATTTACTAAGACTGTTTGTTTGTTTTTTTTGTTCACATTTTCTATGGGAAAAAGCTTAATAAACCATCCTCTTAATGGGCCACTGTGCACTGCCAGGAAAAGTCAGTGGCCTAACTTCTCCTCCTCCTCCTCCTCCTCCATCTCCATCTCCCACCACTCCCACTGCCCCTTTAAGTGGTGCTGAGAGTGGGGTGCAGTGCTGATCTCACTGCTTGCACTCTTCCTTCCTCCCCCCCTTTCCTTCTCTGTCCCTCCCCCAGTTCTTTGATTCCCAGATTCTTGCATGCACCCCCTGTCCTCTATTCCCCATCTTCGTTATTAAATCAAATCTGCTGCCCCTTTAAATTAGCTTCTCCAGGAAAAAGCAGGAAGTCAGTCCTCACATAATGGGTGATGTCAGCGCCGACAGAGCCCTCGTGCAGAGCAATTCCCCAGCTTTCAAAGAAAGCCTTTGGGATTGCATCACGCATGCGTGGTCCCCTTCCCGCCCAAGGGTGCCATCTTGCTCAGTCTCCCTTTTTCTGCGGAGCCCAACGGACATGGTCTGAATTCCATTGCCTAAAAAGTGCGTCAACTTCTCAAAAGATTCTTGTCCCCTCCCCGCCTCGATGCCGGGTCCCCTCCCCGCCTCAGTTCGGTACACCAGTATCTGATCCGGTCCCTGTTTTTTGTTTTTTTTGTCCTTATTGACTAGCGTTCGCACTCTTCTTTTTCACTGGCAGCCCGGTCGTTTGACCTCGCAGGGCCCTTTTTTCCCCAATGGCTGCCAGCGGGTTTAAAAAGTGTGACTGGTGTAAAAAGTTAATGTCAGGAAAATACTTTTTCACAGAAAGGGTGGTGGATGCTTGGAATGCCCTCCCGATGGAAGTGGTGAGGGCAAACACGGTGACGGAATTCAAAATGGCATGGGACAGATACAGTGGATCCCTTTACAGCAACAGGATAAAATCAAAATAAACTGAACCATCTAATTTCTCAACAAGTAGGGGTGTCCTGCATAGAGTGGTGGGTTCACCCCTAAACAGGGACATGGGGAGGGGTGGCCTGCACGGAGCGGCAGATGCACCTACTCTTGCCATCGTGCTGGCAGACTAGATGGACTATGCTGGTCTTTATCTGCCGTCATTTACTATGTTACTATCACTGACACACATGACTGCTGTCTCCGATGCCTCGGGGTTGACCATGACCCAGTGGCCTGTGGCCCGTGCGGCAAGATGTCTTCTAAGGCACTTAGAAATAGGCAGAAGCAGCATGAGAGGATTTTCTCAGAGTCTGCATCCACCCGGGTCCGGACCTCGTTAGAAGCCTTGACATCTCAGGAGCTGTCGGACTCCGAGCACCGTCGGGGGGTCTTCTGAGAGGGGGTCTCCCTCCAGGGAACCCCGGAGGAAGAAAAAACTCGTGAGGGCGTCGTCGTTGGATGCCTCTGATAGGCCTGGTTCTTCGCGGGCCAGTTCTCGGAGTCCTGACCGCCGCCCCGGGTCCTCGGAGTCGGAGCGGCCTGCTAAGGTACCTCGCATGGAGCCGGAGACACCGAGGAAGATAAATATTGTTGTCCTCATGGACGCTTCTCTGGGAGAACCGGCATCGGGCCCGACGATGTCAGGACCCGAGCCAGAGGCTTTAGAGCCTTCTGGATTCGGTCTCGGAATGGTGGTCTTGGAGCGCAGCATGGCTGCCTTCATGGAGCAGCAGCGGGCACTGATGGCTGGTCTCACCGGTCCATCTGCCCCAACTACCGGGACCTCGATGTCCAAGTTGACCCCGGAGGCTGAGCCGATCTTCAAGGCTCTTCAAGCTTGATTCGATCCTCGGCCGAGGTCTCCCTTGACCTCCCGTTCGGGACTGAGGTCGTCGACGCCAGTGCCATCAGCGTTGGGGTGGTTGAGACTGAAGCCCTCATGGCCGGAGCCCCTCGATTCCTCCTCAGAGGGCTCCGACTGGGAGACGGAGGATGAAGACTCCCTGGGCACCCACCAAACCCGGTGTGTCCCATCGGACTCGCCGGGGTCCGAACCTCGGAGAAGGTCTCCCCCGGAGGATACCCGGTTCTCGGAGTTCGTACGGAACATGGCCAAGGCCTTGGCCTTCCCAGCGGACGCCGAGGAAGAGCCTCGAGCCGAAGAGCTCGATGCCCTCCAGTATGATTTTCCACCGAAGGAAGCCCTTACTGTACCGGTTCGTCCGATGCTGGAACAGCGGCTGTTCTGTATGTGGGAATCACCGGCCTCGATGCCGGTGCTCAGCAGGCAGGTCAATTCCATCTATCGAGTCCGCAAGAGCCCTGCATTCCAGAAGGCACAACTGCCGCACAACTCCATGGTTGTGGAATCGGCCATGCAAAGGCTCAAGAACCAAAAAAACACACTCCTTGGTGCCTCCTGGGAGGGAAGCCCGGAACCTGGATGTCCTCGAAAGTGCTACCAGGGCTCGATGCTGTCATGCCGTGTCCAAACGTACCAGCTGTACATGGGCATGTACTTACGGGACCTGGCTAAGGAAATGGCCGGGTTCTCAGCTGGCCTCTCCGAGGAACCCTTGCAGAGATTCAAGGCCTTGTCCACGGGGATTCGAGAGTGCTCAAAGTTCATGTCTCAAGCAGCCTATGATGGCTTCGAGGCTTTGGCCCGGGTAGCCGCAGCCGGCATCGGTGCCCGACGCCAGGCATGGCTAATTTCGTCGGACCTAGAGTTATGGGTACAGGACGAGTTGGTCAATGTCCCATGCTGAGGTGAGAACCTGTTTGGCAAACCCATGACTGAAAAGGCTGCGGAAATCGAGTCCGAGTACTTGACCCGGACAAGACTCTCCAAAAAGACTTCTGCCCCTTCTAAGAAGGGCTCGGGGGGGAACCCTTTTTCCCGAGGAAGGGTACTGCTTACCGCAACTATCCCACTCACCAGGCCTCCCCAGCTCCCCGACATGGGCAGCAGGCCAAGGGACAGGGGCATGGCCCGCATAAGCAGAAGACCCCCCAAGCCCCAGGCACCAGCTCCCTCCCAGCCGGTTGGGGGTTTCTGACAGCCACTGTATGGTCTCTCCAGCCAAGAGTGAGACTGGGCGCAGGAGGGAGGCTGGCCCTATATGCTTACAGGTGGCCAGCAGTCACCACAGACACCTGGGTCCTACAAATAGTCCAGAAGGGCTATTTGCTCCACTTCAGCCAGGTGCCCCTCTCCTATTTTCCAGGAGAGCCTCTAAGACCTCTACACAGGAACCTCCTTTTACAGGAGTTAACAGGTCTCCTGGAGGATCAGGCGGTGAAACCAGTACCACACAGCCTGCAAGGGCAAGGCTTCTACTCCAGGTATTTCCTGATACCAAAGCGAATAGGAGGCCTCAGGCCCATCCTCAACCTGCGAAACATAAACAAGTTCCTAGTGAGGGAAAGTTCAAAATGCTTTCCCTTGGAATTTTGCTGCCCTACTTCCACCAGGGAGATTGGCTAAGCTCCTTAGACCTGAAGGATGCTTACACACACATCCTCATACATCCAGACCACAGACAATATCTCAGATTTGTAGTGAGAGGAAACCATTTCCAGTACAGAGTGCTTCTATTCGTCCTAGCCTCCGCCCCCAGAGTGTTTACCAAATGCCTGGCAGTGGTGGCAGGGTTTCTCAGAAACCAGAGTATCTTTGTCTTCCCATACCTGGACGACTGGCTCATCAGGGCCCCGTCGCCTCAGGAGGTCCAACAGGCCACAACTCGCACTATCAACATACTGCAAAATCTAGGCTTTGTCATAAATTAGGCAAAGTCCACCTTGCTCCCTACTCAGAACTTAGAGTTCATAGGGGCAAAACTAGACACACTGCAGGCAAAAGCTTACCTGCCATTGGACAGGGCACAGAGGCTTCCGGAGCTAGTGCGCCAGATAAACCACAGGTCTCAAATATTAGCAAGGCATTTCCTGCGTCTCTTGGAACACATGGCTTCCACAGTGCATGTGACCCCAAAAGACCGGCTCCACATGAGGACAGCTCAGTGGTGCCTCCAGAATCGGTGGACGCAGGCCACAGGTCGACTCCGAGACAGGGTAAGGGTGTCCAAACGACTGCTAAAGTCGCTGGTCTGGTGGCTTCACCTGCCCAACCTGCTCGGAGGAGTCTTTGACGACAGATGCATCCCTGCTGGGCTGGGGAGCCCATTGTCAGGACTCCTGCACTCAGGGGTTGTGGTTTCCCCAAGAGGGGACACAACAGATCAACCTATTAGAGCTCCGGGTGATACGCCTAGCTCTGCAAGCCTTCTGCCATGTTATCTCGCTTCAATCTGTGCTCGTACAGACAATCAGGTGGCTATGTTCTACGTGAACAAGCAGGTAGGGACAGGGTCCCATGCCCTGTATCAGGAGGCACTGGACCTCTGCTCCTTTGCCATCAGACAGGGTATGTCTCTCAAGGTGGTTTACCTGCCAGGCCAAGAGAACTACCTGGCGGACAAACTAAGCAGAATTCTTCATCCTCACGAATGGCAATTGAATCCGGAGGTAGCCCAGCATATCTTCCACTGCTGGGGGTATCCGTCTATAGACCTCTTTGTCAGTCTGCAGAATCATCAGCTACCCCGGTTCTGCTCCAGACAGCCACATCCCGGGAGGATGGCTGCAGATGCATTTCTGATCTCCTGGTCAGTGGGCCTCCTATATGCGTTTTCCTCCCACGTCCCTCGTGGCCCGAAATCTGTTCAAAATCCTTCGGGACAAGGCCTCAGTCATTCTGGTAGCCCCCAGATGGCCGAGACAACCTTGGTTTCCACTTCTCCTCCAGCTGGCAGTGGAGATCCCACTCCCGCTGGGGACAAGGCCTGATTTCCTGTCTCTGAAACAGGGCTCTTTTACATCCCAATCTCAGGTTTCTCAACCTGATGGCATGGCTGCTGAAAGGGTAGTATTGGCCCCTCTCCTCCTACCTAAGGATGTAGAAGAAGTGTTACTGGCCTCCAGGAGGCAGTCCACGAGAAAAACCTATACCTTCAAGTGGCGTAGATTTGAGGTGTGGCGTAGCCAGCACAGTGAAGACCCTTTCTCTTGCCTTGTGCCTGTGGTGTTGCAGTACCTGCTTCATCTTTCTGACTTAGGCCTCAAGTCTAACTCTGTAAGGGTCCACCTGAGTGCGTTGTCAGCACACCACTCACCAGCGGAAGGGCATCCTCTGTCGCTTCATCCCTTGGTGTCAAGGTTCCTCAGAGGTCTACTTCTACTAAAACCCCCGGTTTGCCCTCCGGCGACGGAGTGGGATTTGAATGTAGTCTTGCAACGGCTTACTCGCCCACCTTTTGAGCCGATGTCTACTTGCCATCTACGATTCTTCTCCTGGAAGTTACTCTTCCTGGTGGCACTCACGTCTGTGAGGCGAGTGAGTGAGCTGCAGGCTCTGGTTTCAGAAAAACCGTACATACGGTTTTACAGGAATAGGGTGTCCTACGCACCCACCCTAAGTTCCTCTCAAAGATAGTCTCTCAATGCCACCTCAACCAGGAGGTGGTTCTTCCGACATTCTTTCCCAGACCGCATACCAGCCGGGCAGAGGCGATCCTGCATACCCTTGACTGTAAGAGGGCGTTAGCCTTCTACCTGGAGCGTACGAGGGGACATTGAAGGGCTCCTCAGCTCTTTGTCTCTTTTGACCCCAGTAAGCTGGGGCTTCCTGTCTCCATTGTACGTTGTCCACCTGGGTGGCAGACTGCATAGCCTGGGCGTACAGGGCTGCCGACCTTCTGTTGCAGGGTCGAGTCACAGCCCACCATGTCAGGGCTAGGGCCGCATCAGTGGCTCACTTCTGCTCTGTTCCACTGGCAGACATCTGTCGGGCGGCCACCTGGTCTTCAAGCCAGACGTTTGCAGCCCATTACTGCTTGGATGGAGAGTCCTGCCGAGACAGTGCTTTCGGCCAGGTGGTACTCAGGAACTTATTTGAGGTTTAGGCAACTCCTACCCTCTGGCCCTCTGGTGTCAGGCTACCAGGGGTGTTGTGTCTCTGCTGGATTCCTATCACAGCTGCTGCGGCTCTTTTAGAGGGAGCCATTTTTCAGTTATGGGTTCTCGGTAGCCTATAGCTAGGGAGTCCCATATGTAAGAACTGACTTCCTGCTTGTTCCTGGAGAAAACATAGTTACTCACCTGTAACAGGTGTTCTCCAGGGACAACAGGAATCAGTCCTCACAACCCTCCCTCCTCCCCTGGAATTACAGTCCTACCATTGCTTTTCTTCTTTTTGCCGCCATCAGCTATGTCATTAGACTGAGCAAGATAGCACTCTTGGGCGGGAAGGGGACCGCACATGCGTGATGCAATCCCAAAGGCTTTCTTTGAAAGCTGGGGAATTGCTCCAAACGAGGGTTCAGTCTATGCTGATGTCACCCATATGTGAGGACTGATTCCTGCTGTCCCTGGAGAACGCCTGTTACAGGTGAGTAACTACACTTTTTGTGCAAATTTTTTTAAAGGCTCCAGCTTTGAAGCCCTGTCTGCATGCAGTGATTCCATCTCCTGCAGGCAGAAGTACTGCAAAGTGCTGCGATTTGTGGCTGAGAGGGCACTGGCTGCCTGCAGGAGATGGGATCCCTGCGGGCAGACTGTGCTATCCTTTCGGCCACAGTGGCAGCCTTTTGTAGCACTTCTGCCCACGGGGATCCCATCTCCTGCAGGCAGACTGTGCCGGTCTCTGCCATGATCTTGGCCCTTTGCAGTGCTTCTTCCCACATGTGCTTTGGATCCTAGGCGCCAAGTCTGATTTTTCGGTCGCCATGGTGACCTGGCATATGGGGTTTTTCGAGCCCTGCTATAGGGCCTTATGAGGAGCTTGAAGACTCACTTGGGCTACTAGAAGTCTGGGTAAGTCCTCTAGTTGCTTGGTCAGCAGCCCACATAGCTAGAATCAACAATGTGCAAGCTGACTTGAGTCAAAACTCAGTGGAGCTCTGTGAATGGGAATGTGGTAGGGCCTCCCAGTATTCAATTCCAATTTATAAGTCCTCTGACATGCTATCATGTGTTGAGTAATCACTTTGCTTCAGGGAGTTCATCTCTTCATATATTCACTATAGTTTCTCCTTCGCTTTTACTCTAAGCAGGCATTATTTCATTCCATTCCTACATTCTTGTGGAGTGACTACATTATCTATCTGTTTTTTTTTATACTGCTTTATCCTGTAGTCAAAGCAGTTTACATCAAACAGAATGTTCCTTATCGTTCCTCCAGTTCAGTCCTCCACCTCTGGCTAGTGTATGTCCTCCTTCAGCATGGAGACTGGGCATGTCAAAACTGTAACATCACTGGATGTAGCCTGCTGGTCTCTCCCATCAGCCCCAGTGTGCCCAGTCTCCATGCAGCAGGAGGACGTAGTGAGCCTAGGTGCTGGGCTCACTAGAGGAATAGATAAGGAGCTTCCTAGGATAGTTTTAAACACATTTCTTTTATCCCCTGTTACTACTTTTGATTTGGTTAGGACTGTCACTTAATCAAATTCATCTATTATTTTTTTTTGCCTAGATGGGGTTAGACCAGTCTGGGGTTTCTTTCCTTCTCCCGTCTAATTCTGGCTAAGGTGCCTTGGTCTGTCCTCCCCTCCTAGTTGGAACGGAGGGGAGCTGTGCAGTAACCGTTCGTCCTGCCCCTTCATCTCCATATCGCCACGGGGAGCAGAAACAGGCAGCTAAAGCTGAAGGATCAGCCATCTCCACGGACGCAGCTCACTTCTTCGGTGAGCGGCGTCGCGGATCGTAGGGCTGTGCGGCAGACTGGTGCAGCAGAGAAAGCTGCCTTTGGGGCATTCTGAGGGCGGCAATGGAGTTGAGCACCTTAGTGGCGCGCAGGCCGGTAGGAAGGTGTTTGGGCCTGCCGTGGGCGTTTTGGTGCCAAAAAGGCCCAACTGCCTGTGTGTCTGCTTCTTTCCGTGCTTTTGAGCCGCAAGGCAACGGCAACGCGCTCAGCCAAGCAGGAAAGGAAAGGAAGGCTAGTTCAATGACAAGGGGGTACACAGTTCTTTCATAGGCGCTAGAGGACCCTAATTAAAGTTGATTTTTGTTTAATTTTGGTTTTGCTTTGGGGTTTTTAGTGGAGTCTTGCCCTTGGGGGTAAAAAAGCAAACAAAAAAGAATTTATTAATTATTCAAATTAGTGTTAGGACAGGACTGTTATAGACAGACAGTTGGATTTCCTCTACTGGAAGACAATTCATTGGATCCTATGGCTAATGCCTTCACGTCCGCAGTGCCTGGTGTGTGGCACACGCAGAGATGCGGTCTTGGATGCAGGGGTTTGCCGGGGCTGCGCTGCGGCATCAACCAGTATGGAGCAGGAGATACAAGATAAAGCTCCCGAAGGAGGTCCTTGCTCGTCGGCAAGGGTCAAAAGCGAGTCGCCGCAGGAGTGTTCGTTGGGGCCTCTCCTGGAAAGCCCGATAGGACCATCTAGTGCTGGGGCTCCGACGGTCTCTGGGGTGGCCCTGGGGGCTTTTCCCCCAGACTTTGTGCTGATAATGCATCAGGCATATTGTTTGCGACAGTAGGGGCCCGTGCCAGGTCCTATTCCGCTGTTGGTGCTAATACAGCAGCCCGGACAAGAGATGGTTGGTAGTGTGGTGAGACTGTCCAAGAGGGCTCGACCTCAAGAAGATCAGTCCTTGGATTCGGAGTGGCTTAATGAGGAAGATGTGGCGTTGGAGCCTGAGTCCGGAATGGAAGAGCTGGAAGAAGGGGAGATTCCGGAGCCTGAGGACCAGGCGAGAATCAGTCGAGTATTTTGAAAGGATGAGCTTACCACATTCATTACGGAATCTCTCCAGGTGCTCAATCTAGCACCCGTCCAGCCTTCGGAGGAAGAGGGTCTGGAAGATCCTTTCATTCAGGCAGTGCAGCAAACTCAGGCGGTGTTTACGGTCCACCAGGTGGTTGACCGAATGATCCAAAATGAATGGGATTTGCCAGAAGCTGGACTCCGGGGCATTAGAGTTATGAATAGACTCTACCTCTTGGCTGACAAAGAAAAGGAAAGGTTTTTCTCTCTGCGGGTAGATGCAGCGGTGTCAGCGCTTACAAAAAAGATGACTATTCCGGTAGAAGGTAGTGCAGCTTTGAAGGATGCTCAAGACAGAAAAGTGGATGGATTGTTAAAGCAGGCCTTTAAAGTTAATGCCCTTGCCTTGCAGGCTTCCATTTGTGGGGCAAGGGGGGCGAGAGCTTGCCTCCGTTGGTCCCAACGTTTGCAGCAGTCCGATCCGCAGGAGTGCTTAACAGAGGTGACACGACTGGAATCCGGTTCGGCATATTTAGCAGATGTCCACTATGATTTGATTAGGACGTTGGCGAATAGTATGGCTTCCTTGGTAGCTGCATGCCGTTATCTGTGATTAAGGAATTGGGCGGCGTATGGTTCTTCTATGTCACGTCTCAGTAAGCTTCCTTTTAAAGAAAAATTGTTTGAAGATCTCGACAAGTTGGTTAAAGATTTGGGTGAGTCCAAAGGCGGAAGATTGCCGGAGGATAAGCCTAAGCAGGGCAGATCTCTCCCGGCCTCACGAGGTCAGTTTAGGGACTTCAGAAAGTTTTGTACCTCTCGCTTGGGAGGTTTTCAAAGAGGAAGATTTCCGTCAAGGGCCCAGGGGTTTTGTGGGTTCCGTGGAGCAGGCAGAGACTTTGCAGCTTCCTCAACCACGGTGCGAAAGCCACAATGAAGCGAGGCAGGCCTGATTTAGGAATTCGACCGATTGGGGGATGTCTTCGGGAATTTCTTCCTGCCTGGGTCCAAATAATTTCTGACCAATGGGTATTGGAGATAATACGCGAAGGTTATGCTTTTGAATTCGCTCATCCAGTACTAGATTCGTTCGTGCTTTCGCCTTGCAAGGGACGACAAAAAACATTCGCTGTGAGACAAACAGTAGATCGTCTCTTACAGTTAAGTGCTGTAGTGCTGGTGCTGCAGGGGGATTACGGCGTCGGTCGTTACTCTATTTATTTTGTAGTACCCAAGAAGGACAGCGCTCCCAGCCTATTCTAGATCTGAAAGGAGTGAATCGCTGCCTTTGGGTGCCGCACTTTCAAATGGAAACATTGCATTTGGTAATAGTGGCGGTGCGACAGGGAGAGTTCTTGACGTCATTAGATCTCATCGAGGTATATTTGCACATGCCTATCAGGCCAACTCATCAGAAATTCCTCAGATTTGCTCTCCTGTGGGGACACTTTCAGTTTCAAGCATTGCCCTTCGGGTTGGCGACGGCTCCGCGCATCTTCACCAAGGTTATGCTGGTGGTAGTGGCGGCATTGCGAAAGGGATGCACCAGAATAGCTTCCTATCTCGACGATTGGTTGATTCGGGCGAAATCCAAGGCCAAGAGCGTTCAGGTTACAGACAAAGTAGTGAGGTTCCTTCAAGGTCTCGGCTGGGTAGTTAATGCCGCCAAGAGCCGTTTGGTCCCATCTCAGAATCTAGAGTACTTCTGGAGTATGCTTCGACACGCGCAGGGGAGTAGTGTTTTCTTCTGGTTCGGAGAGCTCAGGCCCTGCGGCAATTAGTGCGCAAGTTCCTTTCGACTCTTGCTCCATAGGCATGGAGCTATCTTCGCGTACTGGGAACAATGGCGGCAACCCTGGAGGTAGTTTCTTGTGCCAGGGCTGACATGCGGCCATTGAAGAGGTCATTACTTCAGGGAGTCGTTCTGGTGTGACCACCGCCGAACAGACATCTCCCCTGTCCCCTGCGGGTCAGGCAATCCCTTCAGTGGTGGCTCTGCCCAGGAAATCTGGCGGTAGGCCTGCCATTAGAACAACCACAATGGCTTCTAGTGTTGACGGATGCGAGCCTCACAGGTTGCGGAGCACATTGCAAGGATCTCTTCGCTCAGGGAACTTGGAACGAACAGGAGGTTCAGTGGTTGATCAACTGTCTCGAACTGAGAGCTGTATTCCTAGCGCTTCAAGCGTTCAAAACCACGCTGAAAGGATGAGCGGTACGAGTACTTTCGGACAATTCTGCGACGGTGGCTTACCTCAGTCGTCAGGGCAGCACAGGCAGCGCTGCCATGGAGGAGGAAGCAGGAACTCTGTTCACCTGGGTGGAGCCTCGGCTGCAGGTGATCTCAGCGGCGTATATTTCAGGAATGGACAATGTGATGGCAGATTTTCTAAGCAGAGTCCGGGTGGATACCGGGGAATGGGAGCTTCATCCAGAAGTATTTGCTCAAATAGTCCGCAGGTGGGGCCCTCCGATTATGGATCTCATGGTGACCTTCCGTTGGGCCAAAACAAGTCGGTTCTTCAGCAGAAGAGAAAGTTTGTCGGAAGGAATTGATGCCCTGATGCAACCTTGGCCATCGCCGGATCTGCTCTGTCTTCCCTCCGTGGATGCTCATAGGACGAGTGGTTCAGCGCATCAAGGCTCATTGGGAGAGAGTGGTGTTGGTGGCTCCAGACTGGCCAAGACGCCCGTGGTATGCCGATCTAGTCCGACTCCTCGACGGGGATCCTTGGAGATTGCTGGCAACGGAGAATCTTTTGATTCAGGGTATGCCTCAAGTGGATCGGTTCTCGCTTACGGGTTGGCCATTGAAAGGGTGAGGTTAAGGAAGGAAGGTTATTCTGGAACGGTTATTGCAATCTTACTTAGGGCCAGGAAGAGGTCCCACATCCCTAGCATATGTGCGTATATGGCGCATACTTGAAGACTGGTGCTCTAAGCAGCAAGTACATTCTTCCACGGTTTCTGTGCCGATGGTGCTCAGTTTCTTACAGGACAGTTTTGATAATGGTTTGGTAGCCAGCTCCTTAAAGGTTCAGCTACCGGCTCTTTCTTGCTATAGAGGTAAAGTCCAGGGAGTGGCCCTGGGCTCTCACGTCGACGTGGTTTGTTTCCTTAAAGCGGTCTCTAGATTGCGCCCTGCTCGTAGAGTGGTGGTGCCTCCTTGGGATCTCAACTTGGTTCTGGGGGTGTTGACCAGGGAGCCGTTCGAGCCCCTGCACCAAGTGTCACTTAAAGACTTAACCTTAAAGATGGTATTTTTTAGTGGCCATTTGTTCGGCAAGACGAGTTTCAGAGTTGCAGGCCTTGTCCTGTCCGGAGCCGTTTTTGTCTTTTTCTAGGGAAAAGGTGGTGTTGCTTCCGGTACTGTCTCTTTTTTTTTTTTTATGCCCAAGGTAGTTTCTCCTTTTCACATGAACCAATTGGTGTCGCTGCCAGTGTTTAGGCCCGATGGAGGGAAACTCCTCGCACTGTAGTCTGCGCTGTTTGGATTTGAAGAGGGTTCTGTGTCAATACTTACAAAAAGTTTCTGAGACCTTTAAGTCGGAACGCTTATTCATTTTGTTTGGGGGTCCTCTGAGAGGGGAAGCGGCAGCAAAAGCTTCAATCTCCAGATGGGTCCAAGAAGCGATAGCGTCCGCATACATTTTGCAGGGTCGTCAGGTGCCTGTGGGGTTACGGGCTCACTCTACAAGAGCGCAAGCGACTCCTTGGGTGGAACAGAGTTTGGTTCCGCCAGTGGAAATTTGCAAAGCGGCCACCTGGTCGTCTCGCCATACCTTCAGTAAACACTATCGCCTGGACGATCAGGCAGCAAACGATGCCTGTTTCGGGTCAGCGGTCTTGCGATCCGGGTGGACAGGTCCCTCCCAATGATTACTGTTCTGTTACATTCCAGAAGTGGAGGACTGAACTGGAGGAACGATAAGGAAAGAGAAATTAGACTTACCTGCTAATTGTAGTTCCTTGAGGAACTCCAGTTCAGTCCTCATTCCCGTTCAGGGATGGTTTGCTCACAGGTCAGTGCGGTTTGGAAGGAGTGTCAGGCACTTGGGGTATAAGAACCTTTAATGCTGTTGGAATTGCGGGGGTTCTTCTACTCTAGTCTTATTTGCGTTCTTTCTTTTTCTTTCTTTCTTTCTCTTTCTCTCTTAGGGGGTTCCGGAAGAAAGAGACAGTTAAGATAAATAGTTTCCCTTTTTAATAGAAGGAAATTTAGTAGTTGAATTAAAGTTGAAATTGAAAGTTGAATTTAATGCATTAGCTACTTATTTGTTGCTCCTTTTGAGTCTGCTTTGTCAATAGTATACTGGGGCTGATGGGAGAGACCAGCAGGATCCAGTGATGTCACAGTGACATGCCCAGTCTCCATGCTGCAGGAGGACGTACACTACCCAGAGGTGGAGGACTAAACTGGAGTTCCTCAAGGAACTACAATTAGCAGGTAAGTCTAATTTCTCTTTATACATTTAACAGGGACTTTAAAAACTTGGAGAAAATCTTCGTGTAAGGGGGAGTAGGAGTTTAAGTGTAGGAGGGGGTTAACAAGGGTTAGGGGGGACAAGGGAAACAGGGCAGAGGCAGGTGTGCAGTGATACTAAGTTGTGTCTTCGGAGAAGCATGCTGTAAATAGATGAGTCTTTTTAGAGTCTTTCTGAATGATAGTAGATCCCCCGCCCACAGGGATCCCATCTCCTGCAAGCAGTCAGTGCCATCTCAGCCACAATTGCAGCCCTTTGCAGCACTTCTGCCTGCAGAAGATGGAATCTCTGCAGGCCTCTCTCTCCTCTGGGAAGAGAAGTACTTCATTGCAAGCTCTGCTGGAACGTTAAATCTGCTTGCTTTCTGTGAGTCCTGTCTGCCTCCCTCTATATATTTATTTATTTATCATTGTTAGTGTGCTCTCTTACCTCATTGTGCCTTGTTTAGCTTTTCTCAGCTGAATAACTTATACCCCACCCACTCCCTGGCACTCAGTGTCTTATAGCTGTCATCTGCTCAATTACCTTGCTTATTCACAGGTGCACCTACTCCCCTGTGAGCTCTCTCCCACCTATCTATTTCTTCTGGCCTCTTCTCCTCTCCATCTCCCTTCTATGGCTCCTCATCACTTAGTCTTCCTATTCTTTATACTATCTAATTGTCTCCCCTCCTACCAACACCTTCACTCCTTCCTTCCTTATCTCCCCTTTACCATCCTCACTCTCCCCTCCATTCTGTCCTCTACCCTGTCATCCACTCTTGAGCGTCGCCACTTTCTTCTCTCATTCAGCCATCTCCTCTCTCTCCCTCTCCCTAAGACAGCCTTCCCCTCGTTTCCGCTGTGCTGTCTCCTCTCCTGTCCCACACTCTTCTACTCCTTCTCCTTCTCTCATCCAGAGATATGAGCCCCAACCCTGGCCCCCCTAGACTTTTGTCACACTCTGAGAAGAGATCTTCACATAACACCTGTAATCTTATTCATAGCCCTATCCTTTTCCCTTCCTCTCCCTTTCTCATGTGCCTTGTGGAACGCACACTCTATCTCAAAAACTTGCTTTTCTCCAGGACCAAGCAGGAAGTCAGTCCTCACATATGGGTGTCATCGATGCCGATGAAGCCCCAGTGGAGTATTTCCCCCAGCTTTCTATGAAAGCCTTTGGGAATGCAGGCACGCATGCGCGGTTCCCTTCCCGCCTAAAGGTGCCATCTTACCTCAGTCTCTTTTTTTCCGAGAAGCCCATCGGACGTGCGTCCTGTCATCCCGGATAAAAGTTTGATTTTTTTTGGCGATTCTCGCTATTTTTCTTCCCGGTTTGGCGCCGGTTCCCCTCCCGCCGGGTTCGGTACACCGGTATCGAGCCTGATTCTTCTTTTTCGGTTTTTGCCCTTCGTGGCTAGCATTCGCCCCCTTTTTTGATTTTTCCCTGGAAGGCCGGTCCTTTGAACTCGCGGGGACTCTTTTTTTTTTTTTTTTTTTTTTTCTTTCCCCGATGGCTTCCAGCGGTTTCAAAAAGTGTGATCGGTGTAAGAAGTTGATGTCTCTCACCGACACACACGACTGCTGCCTTCGGTGCCTCGGTCCTGATCACGACCCTAAGATGTGTGGACCATGTGGGAAGATGTCTTCCAAGGCACTGCGAAGTCGCCAGCAGCAGAAAGAAAGGCTTTTCTCGGACTCAGCCTCCGGCCGGGCCCGGACCTCGTCTAAGGCCTCGACATCTCGGGATTCGGATCCCGAGCGCCGTCAAAGCTCCTCGGACAGGGGGTCCCCCGACCGGGAACGAAAGAGGAAGAAGCAGCTCGTGAGGGCGTCGTCGGAAGAGGTCCCTGGTTCCTCAAGGGCCAGGTCTAAGACCCCCGACCGTCGCCCCGGACCCGTAGAACAAGAGAAGCCTGCCAAAGTTCCTCGCGTGGAGCTGGAGTCTGCTGGACACGTAAGCCCTGTGGTCCTCGGACTCTCCTCCCAGAGAGCCGACGTCGGGCCCGGCACCGCCGGGGCCCGAGTCGGTGGCTGCTGCGTCTCCCGAGCTGAGTCTCAGGATGACAGCCTTGGAGAGCAGACTGTCTGCCTTCATGGAGCAGCAGCGGGCACTGATGGCCAGCCTGTCTGGCGCATCTGCCCCGACCACCGGGACATCGACATCAAAGTTGACCCCGGAGACCGAGCCGATACTAGAGTCCATCATGGCTCGAAGTCTACCTTGGTCGTGGTCTCCCTCGACCTCCCGTTCGGGACCGAGGGCGTCGACGCCGGTACCTCCGGCGTCGGGGCGGGTGCTCCAGGGCCCCGCGGGGTTGGATCCTGACTCCTCGTTGGACGAGTCTGCCTGGGAGACGGAGGATGAGGAGTCCCCCGACACATTCAAGACCCGGTGTGTCCCCTCGGACTCATCGCAGTCTGAGCCCCGGAGTAAATCCCCTCCGGAGGACACCCGGTTCTCGGAGTTTGTCCGGGATATGGCCACCGCGTTGGCTATTCCGGCGGACCCCGAGGAAGAGCCTCGAGCTGAAGGGCTCGAAGCCCTACAGTATGACTCTCCTCTGAAGGAGGCCTTTAATGTCCCGGTTCCTCCGATGCTGGAACGGCTCCTCTTCCTGATGTGGGAGGCGCTGGCCTCGGCGCTGGTTCTAAGCAAGCGAGTCGATTCGATTTATCAACTCCGGAAGAGCCCTGGCATTCAGAAGGCGCAGCTACCACACCATTCCATGGTGGTGGAATCGGCATGCATCGTCTGAAAAGCCAGAAGATGCATTCCGCGGTGCCCCCCCCCGGCAGGGAGGCCCGGAACCTCGATGGTGTGGGTAGAAAGTGCTTCCAGGGCTCGATGCATGCTTGCTTGCTTGCCATGTCCAGTCTTACCAGCTGTACATGGGCATGTACTTGCGAGACCTGATCAAGGAGTTGGCCGGGTTCTCTGCTGGTCTCTCCGGGGAGCCCTTGCAGAGATTCAAGTACTTGTCTTCGGGGATTCGGGACTGCTCGAAGTTTATGTCCCGCGCTGCCTACGATGGCTTCGAGGCTTCGGCCCGTGTTGTGGCAGCCGGCATCGCGGCTCGACGCCAGGCATGGCTGCAGTCATCGGACCTCGAGCCATGGGTTCAGGACAAGTTGGTCGATGTCCCTTGCCAAGGTGAAAACCTTTTTGGCAAGCCCATGGCCGAGAAGGCCGCACAGCTCGAGACGGAGCACCTTACTAGGACAAGGCTGTCTAGGAAGACCTCTGCCCCTTCTCACAAGAAGAAGGCCTCAGGTAAGAAGCACTTTTACCCGAGGAAGGGCACTGCCTACAAACAGTACCCTCAGTATCAGGCTGCCCAAGCTGCACCCCAGGGTCAGCAAGCCAAGGGGCAGGGTAATGGGCCCCGTAGGCAGAGGACCCCCAAGCCTCAGGCCCCTGCTCCCACTCAGCAGGGTGAGGGGTTTTGACTCCTTGAGCGTAGCCTCTCAGTCCCTGCTCTCCCAACCCTGCACAGGAGGTCGCCTCGCCCTCTTTGCCCACCAGTGGCCCCACATCACTGGGGACAGTTGGGTGTTGAACATAGTCCACAAGGGCTATGCACTGCATTTTCACCAACTGCCTCCGCCATACTTTCCAGGGGAACCTCCAAGGCCTCCCCTGCACACAGATCTTCTCCTTCAAGAGCTTCAAGGTTTGTTGGCGGACAGGGCGGTGGAGCCTGTGCTTCCCCACTTGCAAGGTCACGGATTCTACTCCAGGTATTTCCTGGTGCCCAAAAGAACCAGTGGCCTTCGACCCATTCTGGACCTCAGGAACCTCAACAAGTTCCTAGAGAAAAAAGTTCAAGATGCTTACTCTTGGAACATTTCTGCCCTACCTCCAGCAGGGAGATTGACTATGCTCCTTAGATCTAAAGGATGCGTACACTCACATCCTCATTCATCCAGACCACAGAAAGTACCTCAGGTTCATTGTGGGAGGAAACCATTATCAGTATAGAGTACTGCCTTTTGGCCTCACCTCTGCTCCCAGGGTCTTTACCAAATGCCTGGCAGTGGTGGCAGCCTTCCTGAGAAATCAGGGAATCTTTTGTCTTCCCCTATCTGGACGACTGGCTCATCAGGGGTCTGACGTGCCAGGAGGCCAGACAAGCCACCCTCACAACTATTGCTCTTCTTGAAAGCCTGGGGTTTGTAATAAACTTCGCAAAGTCCACTTTGCTCCCCTCCCAGAACTTGGAGTTCATAGGAGCAAGGCTGGACTCTCTGCTGGCAAAGGCTTTCTTGCCAGAAGACAAAGCACAAAGATTGATAGCCTTGGCAAACCAGTTTCTCAGCAGGTCATTAGTCTCCGCCAGATTCTGCCTGAGGTTTCTAGGCCACATGGCTTCGACAGTACATGTGACCCTCAATGCCAGGCTCCATATGAGGCCTGCACAGTGGTGTCTTCGGACTCAGTGGTCACAGGCCACAGGCAGCCTCAGGGACAGGATAAGGGTGTCCAGACAATTTCTGAACTCCCTCAGTTGGTGGTTGCACCCACCCAATCTACTAAAAGGAGTGCCCTTTCAAATTCCTGGGTACACAGTGGTACTGACCACAGACGCCTCCCTGCAGGGCTGGGGAACTCATTGTCTGAACAAGTGCACCCAGGGCCTGTGGTCTCCTTGGGAGGCTGCACTGCAGATCAACCTCCTAGAACTCAGAGCTATTCGATTAGCACTCAAAGCTTTCTCTCCTACCCTGGCTCATCAATCTGTCTTGGTTCAGACAGACAACCAAGTAGCCATGTTTTATGTGAACAAACAGGGCGGGACTGGGTCCAGACTCCTCTGTCGGGAGGCTCAGGACCTTTGTTCATTTGCTCTCAAGCACAACATGCTCCTCAAGGCTGTGTACCTTCCAGGCCAGGACAACTACCTGGCTGACAAGTTGAGCAGGATTCTACAGCCCCACGAGTGGCAGCTGCATCCTTTAGTAGTTCAGAAGATCTTCCTAAAATGGGGTCTCCCTTTGATAGATCTCTTTGCCAGTCCACTGAACAAGCAACTGCCAAGGTTCTGCTCCAGGCAACCACATCCTCTGACAATAATAGCGGATGCTTTTCTGATTCCCTGGTCTCAGGGCCTCCTATATGCGTTTCCTCCCACGCCCTTGGTGGCCCGAACTCTCTTCAAGATTCTTCAGGACAAGGCCTCGGTCCTGCTGGTGGCTCCCAGGTGGCCGAGACAGCCTTGGTTTCCACTTCTGCTTCAACTGGTGGTGGATCCCCCACTGCCTCTGGGGTTGCAACCCGACCTTCTCTCACAGGAGCAGGGTTCCCTTCTGCTCCCCAATTTCAAAGCTCTCAATTTGATGGCCTGGAGGCTGCAAGGGTAGTTTTGGCTCCCTGGGGCCTACCTCAGGAAGTTGAAGAGGTTGTCCTAGCCTCTAGGAAACAATCCACTAGGAAAACCTATGCTCTCAAATGGAAAAGGTTTTCTCTGTGGTGTCAGCTACGTACAGAGGATCCTTTCTCCTGTACTGTGCCAGTAGTGCTTCAGTACTTACTGCACTTGTCCAATCAGAGACTTAAGTCCAATTCTGTTCGGGTCCACCTCTCAGCTCTAGCAGCTCACCACTCACTGGTGGAAGGACATTCTCTGTCGGTTTACCCCTTGGTGTCCCGCTTTCTCAGGGGCTTGCTTTTTGCTCAAGCCTCCAATCCGTCCTCCTGCTCCTGAGTGGGAGTTGAATGTGGTCTTGCAGCAGCTGACTCGCCCACCCTTTGAGCCGATGGCTACTTGCCCTCTACGCTTCCTGTCCTGGAAGACACTCTTCTTGGTAGCCCTTACCTCGGCTAGGCGAGTGAGTGAGCTTCAGGCCCTGGTCTGTGATAAGCCTTACACTCACTTTTATAGGAACAGGGTTGTCCTTTAGGACACATCCAGAGTTCCTTCCAAAAGTTGTCTCCTCCTTCCACCTTAACCAAGAGGTGGTTCTTCCAACATTCTTCCCTAGGCCTCATGCAAGCCAGGCTGAAGCAGTCCTGCATACCCTGGACTGTAGGAGGGCCTTATCCTTCTATCCTGTAAGTATTAGCGTATGTGTGTCATATCCCCTTGTGTTAAATGTATCTCCCAATTGACCGCTTTGACCCGGTGAAAAGCGGGATATAAATACAGCTAAATAAATAAATAAATACCTTGACCATACGCAGGGACATAGAAGGGCTACTCAGCTCTTCATCTCTTTTGACCCTAATAATTTGGGGTTGGCTGTGTCCAAGCGTACCTTGTCCATCTGGGTGGCTGACTGTATCACTTGGGCTTACAAGGCGGCTGACCTACCTTTTGCAGGGTCGGGTCACGGCCCACCATGTCAGGGCAATGGCTGCCTCAGTGGCTCACCTCCGCTCTGTGCCCTTGGTGGACATCTGCAGGGCTGCAACTTGGTCTTCAAGCCAGACCTTTGCGGCCCATTACTGTCTGGAGAGGGAGTCCCGTAGGGACAGTGCTTTCGGCCAAGCAGTACTCCGGAATCTCTTTGAGGTTTAGGCAACTCCTGCCCTCCTGCCCTCTGTTGGGCTACCGGTGGAGATTGTGTCAGTGAAAAGCCTTTCTTTGCTGCTGGGACTAGAGGGAATTCTCTTGTTCAGTCTGGGTTCCTCGGTAGCCCAGAGTTAGGGAGTCACCCATATGTGAGGACTGACTTCCTGCTTGGTCCTGGAGAAAGAGTAGTTACTCACCTGTAACAGGTGTTCTCCAGGAGCAGCAGGAATCAGTCCTTACAACCCTCCCTCCTCCCCTGGGAGTTGCAGTTGTACATAGTTTACTTTTTTCATTTTTGTGTGCTGTTTCTAGTTATGTCATTTGACTGAGGTAAGATGGCACCTTTTAGGCGGGAAGGGAACTGTGCCTTCATTCCCAAAGGCTTTCATAGAAAGCTGGGGAAATGCTCTGCTGGGGCTTCATCGACGTCGATGACACCCATATGTGAGGACTGATTCGTGCTGCTCCTGGAGAACACCTGTTACAGGTGAGTAACTACTTTTTACTCATGATCTCTTTAATGCTCTCCATCTTCTTGCTCTGAGACCTGGCTCTTCCCAGAAGACATGGCTTCTGTCACTGCTCTCTGTTATGGTGGCTATCAGTTCTCCCACACGCCTTGTCCCACTGGCCATGGTAGTGGTGTTGGGTTTCTACTTTCTCCTTCCTGCCACTTCAACCCCTCCTGCTGCCTCAGTCTCACTCCTTTCTCTCCTTTTGAAGTCCTCTCCATCCGCCTTTTCACTCCACTACCTCTCCGGGTAGCTGTTATTTATCGACCTCCTGACAAGTCCACCTCTACCTCTCTTTCTTACTTTGACTCATGGCTTTCCTTCTTTCTGGATTCCTCTTCCCCCACTCTTATTCTCGGATTTTACATTCATGTTGAGAACCCCTCTGATCCTTATGCTTTTAAAGTTCCTTTCCCTTACCTCATTCAACCTCCAGCTTTGTTCTACTGCCCCCACTCACCAGCCTGGCCACTGCCTTGACCTTTTTTTTTTTTTTTTCCTCTTATTGCTTACCCTCAAACATGGGTACCTCAGTTCTCTCCTTATCTGACCATCGCCTGCTAAGCTTCGCTCTTTATCACCCACCACCTCAACCTCATCCTGTCTCCTCCATCCTCTTTAGAAATCTTCATGCTATTGATCCTTTGGGTCTCTCCTCCACTGTTTCATCTCTTTCCTCCACTATATCATGAGTCTGTTGATGAGGCAGTAGCTTCCTATATCACTGCACTCTCCTGTACTCTGGATGCTCTTGCGCCACCCATGTCTCGTCCTGCGAGGCATACTGCACCCCAGTCCTGGCTTTCAACCACTACCCACTATCAAGAAATCAAGACTTTACCCCCCCCCCCTTGAAATCAAGATACAAAAACACCATCATTCAAGTAAAACAAGAGGTAGAATACCTGGGAATCATCTTGGATAAATCTCTCAGTATGTCATCCTATGTAAGACAAACAGCCAGGACTATGTTCTTTAAACTAAGAACCATCCAGAATCTCAGACCTCTTAGAACCCAGCGATTTCCGAAATGTAGTCCAAGCGCTTATAACTTCCCACTGGGACTACTGCAACAGTTTACTTCAGGGTCTGCCCAAAAAGACAACACCCAATAATTATTACTTTTAAACTATTCAATAAATTCTCGCCTCCTTCCTCACATCTAAGATTCACACACAAGCAGACTCAAGCAGCAGAAGAAAAGGCAATCAAAATACACTTGCAATACTAGCATCAATCCGCAGAGCAAAACAAGTAACCAGCAACAGGGCCTTCACTTACACTGCTCCTAAACTATGGAACTCACTGCTAGACCCCATCAGGTCATTCAAAGATCTACAGACATTCAGAAAAGAAATAAAGACACTGCTATTCACGGAATACTATTACAACAATGCCTGAAGTATTTCCCATTCATTTCTGACCCCTAACCAATATAAATGTATATGGTTGTATATAGCTGATGTTTCCCTTAACCAATGTCACCTGATCCGGGCAGCTACTGTGTACATAGTTGTAAGGTTTTATGGATTGTATGTATTGTTCTCAGTAACCAGTACGTTGAATTTAAACTGCCCCTGATCTCTGGAAGGAGCGGTATATAAAAACTGACTAAATGAATAAAATAAAAAAAATCTATGTTCCTGTGCCTATTCAGCAGAGTGTGCTGGGCTCAAATCCCGCTCCCTTGCAGACTTTCTGCACTTCAAATTCATGCTTGTCTCTTTCCAGTCAGCCATAGCACTTGCCAGACATGACAATTATGTCCATCTGAATAATTCTCTTGCCTCTGACCGTTGCCGTCTCTACAACTTTCAGCTCTCTCCTCAAGGTGCCTCTGCCTCCGATCCCTCCCTCCCTTTCTGCCTGAACCCTGGCTGACTATTTCCATGACAAAATCCACAAGGTCACCTGCCAATTCCCCACAAAGTCAACTACTTCCCCTTCTTCCCTCCCAACTTTCCCCCTCTACCTCTGCTACCCTTTCTTCCTTTACTATGATCTCTGAGGAGGAAACCACACACCTTTCCTCCCTCAAACTCACTACCTGCTCCTCTGATCCTATTCCCACCCGTTGCCTAAGACCCATCTTCTCCAATGTTGTCCCTTCCATCTCTTATATTCTCAACCCATCGCTCTCCACTGCAACTGTCCCTGCAGCCTTCAAGCATGCTGTAGTTACACCTCTCCTCAAGATACCCTCACTTGATCTACCTGTCCTAACTATCGACCCATCTCCCTCCTCCCCTTCATTTCTAAATAACTTGAATGTGCAGTACACCATCCTTGCCTTGACTTTCTCGCCTCTCATGCCCTCCTGGATCCTTTACAATCTGGCTTTCGTCCTTTATATTCTACTGAAACGGCTCTTGCCAAAGTCTCCAGTGACTTGTTCCTGGAAAACTCCAAAGGCCTTTACTCAGTCTTCGTTCTTCTTGACCTCTCTGCTGCTTTTGACACTGTTGACCACAACCTTCTCCTTTTATGCCCTGTCCTTGCTTGGTTTTAAGGGCTCTGTGCTATCCTGATTCTCCTCTTATTTCTCCTATCACTCTTTCAGTGTTTGTTCTGGTGGATCCTTTGCTGCTATCCCACTCTCAGTTGGTGTACCCCAAGGATCTGTATTGGGTCCACTCCTTTTCTCTCTCTATACCCAGTCCCTTGGTGCACTCATCTCTTCCCATGGCTTTCAGTACCATCTTTATGCTGATGACTCACAGATCTACTTCTCTACATCTGAAATCTCTCCGGCGATCCAGATCTCTGCCTGCCTTTCTGACATTGTTGCTTGGATGTCTCACCGCTCCTTGAAATTGAACATGGCTAAAACCGAGCTTCTTATTTTTCCCCTTAAAACCTCCTGTCCTCTTCCTCCTTTCTCAGTCTGTGGATAACTCTCTACTCATCATCCCTGTTTCCTTGGCTCGCAATCTTGGGTCATCTTTGACTCCTCTCTCTCCTTCTCCACGCACATCCATTTGATAGCTAAGACCTGTTGTTTCTTTCTTTAGAACATTAACAAAATCCGCCCAATCCTTTCAACAGCCTCGTCATGCTCATAATACCCCTCTTCTCAAGTCATTTCATTGGTTCCCTACCCGTTTCCACATCCAGTTCAAACTTCTCCTGCTGACCTATAAGTGCATTCACTCTGCAGCTCCTTTCTTACCTCTCCCTACACCCCTCCTCAGGAACTCCGCTCTTCTGGCAAATTGCTTCTATCTGTGCCCTTCTCTTCTGTTGCTAACTCCAGACTTTGTTTCTTTCACCTTGCTGCACCTTATACCTGGAATAAACTACCTGAGTCTGTACGTCAGGCTCCTTCTCTGACCCTTTTCAAATCCAGGCTGAAAACTCACCTCTTCGCTGCTGCTTTTGGATTTTGACTCATCTGATCTCCTTTGTGTTTCCCTTGTGTTGTCTGTCCTTACTAGATTGTAAGCTCTGAGCAGGACTGTCTCTTACATGGCTGTGCAGTGCTGCGTACGTCTTGCAGCGCTATACAAATGCTCAGTAGTAGTAGTAAGGCCTTTGTGGCTTTGAATTTGAGTTCCGGAGGGATGGTGCATATAATGAAAAGGCTCTTTTGGAGGTAGTGGTATTGGATCTGGTGAAGAGTGCTGGTATGTGTAGGGTGTTCTGGGATCCTGTTCACCTGATACGATATCATGAAACATGATATCATGTGGAGGATCCATAAACTGGAATAAGATAAGTATAGTTGTTTATATATTAAGCACTGAGTTGAGAATTGTTTGGGGAGGCATCTCACAAATGTAATAAGTTAAATAAAATTTCCCTCAAAATATGAAAATATATGATACATATGAATGCTGTACAGAGTAAATATTTATGCTAGGCCTTGGAATCTAGGAGCCAGCCTAAAAATCTAGGGGTCTGCCACTGAAACCTAATTTACAGTGTACACCCAAAAAGGTATATCGTGGTTACTTTTTTAGGGCCTGTTTTTTTTTTCCCACTTTTTTAAAATGGGGACCCGATCTCAGTGATCCTGTGCGTGCGTGCGTCTGTGCATGCTTGCATGTGTGTGGTATTTTCACTTTCCAACCGCTTGCACTCTTACCCCCCCCAACACTCATCCTGCTGTCCCTGCCCCCCATTCCCCCCCTCCCCATTCCCCCCCCCCATTCTTCCTTTTTTTTTTTTGGCAGACTCCGGAGGTTGTTGCAGTACTTCTGCCCACGGGGATCCCATCCCTACAGGCAGACTGTGTCATTCTCTGATGTGATCTTGCAGCACTGCCTACGTAAGATGGTGTGGTCTGCTAAATATGGTCGAAACCCGACCCCAGTGTAATTAAGTGATTTAACTCTCACACCTTATTAATAATAGGGTGAGATTAATCAAAGGGGGGAATGTGGTAGGCGAAGGCCTATGATCCATGGTGTCTGAAATGAGCAGAGAGGCCTAAGTAGCTTGACCTGTAAATGAAGCCTGTGGAGAGGCCCAAAGGAAGTACACATTCCCCTGAATGCTGCTACCATAGAATCGAAACTTAACTGAGCACCATTAAGTATAGCTAAGCAGAATCGAAACCTAGAGAATATAGAAAAACAAGTTTAATTGGTATTGATGAGAGTGAAGCTTCTATGGAATTAATTAACTCTGTTGAGAGAGAGGTTACAGTGCCCTGCTTTCCCACATATTCCAGCTGAAAAGTGACCTTGGAGGAGAAAAGTATCTAAGTTGGTGAACTGACCATTGTAATTGGGACTGAAAGGGGGGCAAGCAGGTGCTAAGCCCAGTCAAAGGTTCTAATTGGATAGCTACGTAACGGTACCAGAACCAATAGGAGGTGTAAGAAGGGTTACCCGGACCAATGGAAAGTTTGCGTATGTCTAGAATGGGAAAGAAAGCTATAAAAGCTGTTGTTTTGCTAGAAACCATTGCTCAGCCATTTTGAATTTGATTCTGCTTGAGACTTGTGCACAAATAAATGATTTGGACCTTCTGAACTGACTCCTGGTATTATTGGTTTGTCTGCACTCTGCTGCTACAATGGAATCCCTGCGTGCTGAAGTGCTGCAAAAGGCTGTGATCGTGCCCGGGACGTGGAGATGGGATCCCCGCAGGCAGACAGCACCGGTCTTGTCTGCGATGGTGGCCTTTTCCAGCCCTTCTCCCCCATTGTGCTCTAAGCTCCAGGCCCAATTTTTGTGGGGTGTTCTTTTGTTTTTCAGTTGTCATGGCAACCTGGCGCCTGTGGTTTGAGCCCTGATGTATGTATAAATTATATAATATGTAGTTCGTCATATTTAATAACTTCGATATTTTTTTTCCATAGGGATCATCGCAGTCTTGGGAATTGTGAGATCAACCTTTGCAGAGCTCAGAAATACCTGACCTGCACATGATTATGTTGCCCCGATGGGAAATTCTAATTTACTTGTTGCTTTCCATTGGTTTCCACTTCTATTCTTTTTATGAAGTTTACATAGTCTCTAGAGGTAAGTCTGCAAGAAAGATGTTTGTTTTGTGTTCTGATTGCTTATTTGTAGATTTCTTGTAATTATTTACTATATTGCAAAATCAACAAAAATCAGGGCATAAGTCATGCAGTATGTTAGTCTGATGGTTTCCTGTGCTCCTTTAGCTTCTGTCTCAATCAGAACCAGCCTTTATTTGGCTGCGGAGCCATGAGCCTTCATTCGTATCTCAAGGAGGGGGTTCTCTTCCGCCTCGCAGTGTTTTTATGGATAGTCTGAGAAAGGAGTGCCGGTGGATTGTGGATAATCTATTTTTATTTATTTATTTTTTGTGTCAACAGTTAGACTTTTGTTTAGTTCTTTATGCTTATCTCCACTACAATTAGTTGTAGTTCCTAGTAGGAGCAGCCCAAAGGAGATGCAGATCTATATGTGGAGATTCATTGTGGGGCCACCTTTGCATAAATATTTGCATAACCATAGAATCTTGGACCTATGCCCCTATTCAGTCTGTTTTCGTAGATGTAAAGTGTGTGTGTGTGTGTGTGTGTGTGATAGTATAGGACTAAAAACAGGCTTGTGTCTCTTAAAGTGACATTTAAGAAAAGGAGAGTTCAACATTTTGCAAGGCAAGGAAAATCAGAGGGCGGTATCTGTAACAATCAGTTTAATTGTTACTTACACTGCTTCTTATTTTGTTAAGTCTAAGCAATATGATGCTTTTAATAACATGATTTAGTAAAAAAGCTTTTTATTTTTTTATTTTTTTTATTTATCAAATTTTTCAACAAACTTACAAAAGCAAAGTTCAAGCAACTCAAAGTGAAGTTATACAACACAAAATCATTAAGTACATCCATTAAGGAAAATACATACACCCTAACGTCACTTAATCCTAGCCCTCTATACTGGGGAGATATAAAACCCAAGAAACAATAATATAAAAAGAAAACTAAGGGGTATGTTTACTAAACCGGGCTAACGGTTAACCTGGGCTATCTGCAACTAGGTCCCATTGAATAATATGGGACCTAGTGGCAGATAGCCCGGGTTAACCGTTAGCCCGATTTAGTAAACATACCCCTAAGAGTTATAGCACTCTAAATACCAACAGCATTTAAACAATCTCTCCTAAAACCCCCCTACTCTTTGCTATGACTCTCCTTACCAATCAAAAACTATTCCAATTGCGAAGGTTCCATAAAGATAAATTTTTAACCCTGCAAAGTAATTAAACATTTGCAGGGATAACGAAGAAAAAAAGAAGCAGTTAGGGCCAAAACTCTAGGCTTCAGTGCCAAAAAGGCCTGTCTCCTAACCTGTGTAGCCCTACAAACATCTGGAAATATCTGAATTTTTGCACCACAAAACAAGGAAGACATTTTCTTGAAATAGCTACGTAATACCAAAACTTTATCCTTATCAGAAACAAAAGTTACTATCAATGTAGCACGTGATAATATATTATCCTGAGAATCCTCGAGAAATTTGGTGAGGTCAAGCTCAGGACGAGCCTGAACCACATCAAAATCTCCAGGGGAGTTAGGAGCAACCCCACGCCCCGTCAGGTAATATAATTTAGAAATAGCAATTGAATCAGCAGTAGCCAGACCCAACACTTCTCTAAAATACTTCAAAAGTAAAATTTCTGGAGAAAGTAAATGACAAACGGGAAAATTTAAGAACCGGATATTCTTGGACCGTAACCAATTCTCATATGATTCCAATTTGTGGTGAATATTTAAACTATCCTTAACAGTAGAGGAATGTACAGCCTTTAAAGAGAGACATTGATTTTCACAAGCAGACATTCGAGACATAATATTCCCCACACACCAGAAAGAGCCAGAAAGAACAGCCCGATTGAGAGGGAACAGGCTCCTGCTCCGGTGGCCCCGACGTCATCAGGGGGCCTCGTTAAAGCCCGGGAGGTGCGGTGAGCAGTTGGGAGAGCCAGAAAGAACAGCCCGATTGAGAGGGAACAGGCTCCTGCTCCGGTGGCCCTGACGTCATCAGGGGGCCTCGTTATATGCCCATCTCACAGGCGCAGCCGGAGGCGCGAGTCCGGGGCAGCGATCTAAGGGGCTAGATACAAGGGGCGTGACAGGCCCCTTGGGAGCCCCTTGGAGAACCAAAGGAGAAGCGTTGTAGGGGTCCCAGGCCTCACAGTATTCAGATGGGTAAGAGGAAGAAAAAGATTGTGTCGGAAGCGTCAGCTGCGGCTGCTGCTACAGTGGGTCCTATGGACAAACACATTAAGGTACTGTCTGCTGCTGATGTGTCCTTGGGCCCTGACGTTTTGACTTTGGGGTCGTCTGCTGCATCCCTTAGTTCCCCTGATCGTTCTCCTCCTTCCCCCCCCATGTGTAATCTCACCTGCACCCCTATCTACTGAGGGCGGTCAGTTTCAGCAGAGTACTCCAGTAGTTCTGGGGGACAAGCTGAAACCTGTTGCCTGGTCTGCTGTTCCAGGTGCTGCCGGGGATTTACCTGATGCTCAGGTTACCTTGGCAGACATCTGGAAAGCTGTTAACCGGATCGAGAATTCTCTTGTTCCTACTGTTAAATTGCTTTGTGATTTTTCCTCTGAGACTTCTAGTAAGATTAGTAAAAAAGCTTTTATCACTGTTGAACAGATTCATATTGAAGTAACGAACGATGACAGCCCAGTCCAATAGTAATGGTAACACTTAGGACTAATACTCCGTTTTAACATAGTATGCACGTTCATAAGTTTACAACACACTTCAGATGCTAGTATTGGAATGCTGTAGTCCAAATATACATTTCACATGAAACGAGGAACAAAACAGCACAGCAGAAAAAGTAGAGAGGTTTCTGTGAAACAGATAAATGGAAGAGAATCCCTGTTGAGTTCCTTCTTATTTCTCTGAACACAGCAGGTGGAAGCAAAATCCCTATCTAACTAACTTGACATCATATAGTTCTGTTTTTAAAATTAATGGTAGAGTCTAGTGGCACTGGGGAGGCAATCTTACTCTAGTCATGAATTCAGTTAAATGCTAGCTTGTACTTTTGGGACTCTGTCACCCATCCTACCTCCACAGCATGGTCTGAGGTGAAGTTGTTGAACTAAAATAACACCATAAAGAATTTGTATCCCGACATAGGGGAACAGCAGACTATCCAGTTTGCAAATAAACTGAAGCTAAGCTATAGACAGCCCAGAACTATCCACAAGCTATGGTTTCCCTGGTTCATAATTCAGTGCTTTAACCATTTGGTTACTTCTCTAGGAACAAGCAGGAAGTCAGTCCTCGCATATGGGTGATGTTGGCGCCGACTGAGCCCATGTGGAGCATTTCCGCAGCTTTCAAAGAAAGCCTTTGGGACATGCTATCATGCATGCATGGTCCCCTTCCCACTCAAGGGTGCCATCTTGCTCAGTCTCCTTTTTTACACGGAACCCAAAGAACGTCTGTTTTTGTTTCCCTGGAAAAATTCTTGCTAATTATCCTTAAAGTTACTTTCCTGGTTTGCGTACCGGTGCCTCTTCCCACCTCGAGCCAGCACTGGCACTGGTGCTGTTCTCGGCTCCTTTTATCTTTCTTGATCGAGGCTCACCTCGACCGGCGTTTTTGCCCTTTTTTTTCCCAGAGGTCGTCGACCCCCATCTGAGTGTTACGCCACCATGTCCCCCAGTGGATTTAAAAAATGCGACCGCTGCAGTCATCCATGTCATTCACAGACACCCATGACTGCTGCCTGGGCCCGGAACCAGAACATGACAGCACCTCCTGTGACCTGTGCCAAGCCATGACACCTAAGAAGAGGTCAGAGTCGCAGGAAAAACTGTTCCCCAGGTCCAACTTGGCATCGGCCTCCCTGACTCTGAGCTCCAAGCCCAGCACTTCCCATGAGGCCCAAGAGTCCTCTGAGTCCCGCTGCGGTGGCTCCTCTTAGAAGATCCTGGACCCTAAGAGAAAGAAGAGAAAATCCTCGAAGTCCAGTGAGGTTGCACCAGAGAAAAACGGTAAAACTGACTGGGGGGACTCGGGCGGCTTCAAGAAGGATTCCTCAGCCGGCAAAGACCGTGCAAGGTTCTTGAGACCGTAATCCTCATCGAGGACGCACTCGTAAGAGTGCCGGTGCCGGGCCCGAGATCCTCTGTGCCCATGCCGAAAGCTGCGGAGCCTTCTGGCTTGGAAACCAAAATGACAGTCTTGGAGCAGAACATCACTGCTATCCTGGCCCTGCAGCAGGCAATGATGGCTGGTTCGTCTGCTTCATCTGTTCCGATGACCAGGCCCCCAACTGCAGAGGAGACCCCGGTCGTCGAGTCGAGCTATGAGGGCCATCGTCCTCTGGTAAGCCCACAGTGCCATTCCTTGGGCAGCTGATCCTCCCTGGCCATTTTCCACAACTTGGACCCCCAGGTCCTCCGGAAGCTGCCGGTCACTTGGTGCCATCATCAACGTAATGAGTCACAGGGCCTCAGACTCGTCACCTTTTGACTCCGAGTGGAAGACCAATGATTGGCATCCCAGAAAACCAAATGGCACCGAGATATTCCCTCTTACCTGTCTACCCCCGGTGCCCCGGCACCATTCTCCTCTGGAAGATGTGGTCTTCCATGACTTTGTCAAGGATATGGCCAGAGCCCTCTTGGTGCAAACCAAGGCTGAGGAAGATCCGTGCACTGAAGAACTGGAGATTCTCCAGTACGAGTCTCCACCCAAAACTCTCATGGTGCCCATGCAACCGATCCTCGAGCGGCTACTACTCAGAATGTGGGAGATGCCAGCATAGGTGCCGATGGTGAGCCGGCGCCTCGATGCCATGTACCATGTCTAGAAGGACCCAGGGTTCTACAAGCCCCAGCTCCCACATAACTTCATGGTCATTGAGTCGACCATGCAGAAATATAAGAACCAGGAGACCCACTCCTCTGTCCCTCCTGGAAGGGACGCTAGAGCCCTCGATGCCCTTGGGCGCAAGTGTTACCAGGGCTCCATGCTGGGTTGCCGGATTCAAGCCTATGAACTGTATCTGAAGACCTTAATCCAAGAATTGTCTGGGTTTTCAGCAGGGCTTGCCAGGGGAACCCCTCCTGCTGTTCCAATCCCTGACCTCCAGGATCAAGGACTACTCAAAGTTCCTTTCCTGGGCAGCCTATGATCGCTTAGAATCAGTGGCTCGTGTAGCAGCAGTCAGCATCGGTGCCCAGCGCCAAGCCTAGCTATAGTCTTTTGACCTCGAGCAATGGGTCCAAGACAAACTGCTCAACATCCCCTGCACTGAGGAGAACCTGTTCAACAAGCCTATGACCGACAAGGCAGCTGAGATCGAAGCTGATGTGACTTGCCAGAAGCTCTCCAAAAAGACCTCGTCCTTTCCCCATAAGAAACCATAGGAGAAAAGACCTCTGTTCCTGAGGGCCCTTTCATTGGAGTCACCACTGCCAGCCCTTCTCGGGCCAGCAAAAGCCCCAGGCACCAGCTCCTGCCCAACCCGGGAGGAGCTTTTGACTCCCAGGGCAGGGCCTCCCCTTCCCTGGGAGACCTTCACCAGCCCACAGGGGGCCGCCTGGCACTCTTTGCCCACAGGTGGGCCAATGTCATCTTGGACCAGTGGGTGCTGCAGGTGGTAAGGGAGGGATACCTCCTCCATCTACAGCAGGTACCACCCAGGTTCTTCCCAGGAGAGCTGGTGTAACCTCTTCTTTGCCAGGCCATTCTGCTCTGAGCTCGCAGGTCTGCACAGGGACAATGCAGTAGAGCCTGTACCCAAACACCTATGGAGAAAAGGCTTCTACTCCAGATACTTCCTTGTCCCAAAGAGAACTGGGGGCCTCGGGGCCCATACTAGACTTGAGAAACTTAAACACGTTTCTGGTGAGGGAGAAGTTCAAGATGCTCTCCCTTGGAACACTGCTGCCTTACCTCCACTAGGGAGATTGTCTGTCTGTCTGTCTGTCTGTCTGTCTGTGCTCCTTGGACCTAAAGGATGCATACACACACATCCTGATCCACCCTTCCCACAGGCAGTACCTATTATTGTTTGTGGTGGGAGGCGGGCACTACCAGTACAGGGTGCTACCCTTTGGCCAGGCCTCCTTGCCAAGGGTTTTCACCAAATGCCTGGTGGTGGTAGCTACCCACCTGCACCTACAAGGGGTTTTGTCTTCCTCTATCTAGATGGCTGCCTAATCAGAGGTGTTACAGCCTTTGAGGTCAGTCAGGCCACAGAGTGTGCAAACCTTCTCTTGTAGCACCTGGGGTTTGTCATAAACTACCTCAAATCCCATCTCTCTCCAGTCCAAAGCCTGGAGTTCATAGGTGCTCAGTTGGACACGTTACAGGTCAAGGCTATCCTTCCAAGAGAGAGGGCAGAACGCCTCAGCCAACTGGCCAGTGCAGGCTTGTCTCCTCCTCTGCCTGTTGGGCCATATGGCCTCGACAGTCCACATCATGCTCAGCCTATTTACACATGTGGACAGCCCAGTGGTGCCTCCACTCGCAGTGGACTCAAGCCACGAGCAAGCTACGGGACATGGTCAGAGTTACCTGCCAACTGGCAGAGCCCCTCAACTGGTGACAAGATTTGTGCCACCTCCAGGAGGGAATGCCCTTACAGGCACCTGTGCTGCAGAGGACCCTGACCACAGACTCCTCCCTCCTGGCTTGGGGGTCGCTTTTTGTGTGGGACCGTCGCACACAGGGCAACTGGTCTCGGGAGAAGTCACCCCTACAGATCAATCTCCTGGAGCTCAGGGCAATCTTCTTGGCCCTACGAGCGTTCCACCATCGCCTGTGACACTGGCCCATTCTGATCCAGACGGACAACCAGATCGCCATGTTTTATATCAACAAGCAGGAGGGCACAAGTTCGTACTCTCTCTGTCAAGAGGCGGTGGCCATCCTCTCCTTCACAGCACACAACTGCCTGCTTCTGCGAGTGGCGTACCTGCCTGGGCCAGGACAACTGCCTAGCAGACAGGCTGAGCAGAGTCCTTCATCCACACAAGTGGCGCTTAAACCCCAGGGTAATGAAACAGCTCTTCCACCTCTGGGGCAGGCCCGTGATGGACCTATTTGCCTCCCCGGACAGCATGCAGCTGCCTCGCTTCTGCTCGCATCAGCCACACTTGGAGAAAGTGGCAGCAGATGCCTTCCTGATCTCATGGTCCGAGGACCTATTCTATGCGTTCTCACTGATTTCCCCCCCCCCCGTCGCCAGGACCAACTTCACGGTCCAGAGTGACAGGGCATCGGTTATACTGATTGCCCCGAGGGTGGCCCAGGCAACCTTGATTCCCTCTGTTGCTTTCCCTGTCAGTGGCATGCCTAGTTCCACTGGGCTGAGCCCCAGACTTCCTGTCCCAGGAGGAGAGCTCCCTCCTGCACCCCAATCTGGGGTTGCTAACGCTAACAGGGTGGCTGCTGAAAGGGTAGCATTGGTCCCTTTCAATCTTCCAGGAGATATCGGAGATCCTACTGGTCTCCCGAAAATCCTCCACTAGACAGGCTTATGCTTTTAAGTGGAGAAGGATCTCTGCAACTAAGCAAACTTTGTCCACTTGGGTGTTGGACTGTATTGCCCTCGCATATGAGTGAACTGGCCTCCCTCGAGCAGTAGATCACAGCACATCATGTGAGGGCGATGGCCACGTTGGTAGCCAACCTCTGCTCAGTGCCGGTGACTGAGATCTGCAAGGCCACCACATTGTCTTCAATTCATATGTTTGCAGCTCAGTACTGCCTGGAGAGCGAGTCCCACAGGGACAGTGCCTTTGGCCAGACAGTACTCCATAATATTCTCAGGGTGTAGACAACTCCTGCTCTCCTGACCCTTCTGTGTTCTGGCTACTGGAGTGATAGTTTACTGGATGCTAGGGTCTGCAGAGTCTCTCAGTGGGGACTCGCCTTCTGCAACTCACGACTACCTGATTGGTCGCCATTGGTGCTGTCGTGGTTCGGTCCTCTGGAGCCTGGAGCTAGGGAGTCCCATATGTGAGGACTAACTTCCTGCTTGTTCCTGGAGAAAGCATAGTTACTCAACTGTAACAGGTGTTCTCCAGGGACAACCCTCCCTCCTCCCCTGTGAGTTGCCTCTCCACCTTGTGTTAGTTTTTAGGACAGTCCTAGCTATGTCATTTGACTGAGCAAGATGGCACCCTTGGGCGGGAAGTGGACCATGCGTGTCTGGTAGCATGTCCCAAAGGCTTTCTTTGAAAGCTGGGGAAATGTTCGGCATGGGCTCCATTGGTGCTGAAGTCGCCCATATGTGAGGACTGATTCCTGTTGTCCCTGGAGAACACCTGTTACAGGTGAGTAACTACTCTTTCTCGTCCCCCCTCTCTCCTTCAGTGTTACAAATCAATCTTCCTTATCACCCTGCTACAGTAGACCGGTCCAGACAAGTGGATTATGCTCCCTTGCCAGCAGGTGAAGACAGACTTGAACATCTTTCAGTGATGTCATCAGAAGGTACTTATAACCACTGGTGCAGCACCAAGAGATGCCAGTATTCCATATTGCCCCTCCAATCCAGTCCAGGGAAGGATATGATCGGGTTCCCCCCACTCCTTTAACAGCTGAGGATTGAGCATGTCAGACGTTTGATGCCACAGCCTAAGAGCTCCCCCTCTAGCTCAGACTTCAATATGTTCAGTCCTCAGCAGCTGAGGGAGCATCCTTTCCATGGGGAACCCCTGCTGAAAGGATTAGGGACATCTGTTTTGATCTAACTACTATAAGGTTTCCTACTACCTAGTGATAGTGTGTGTTACAACTGGGTACTCTCTCTTTCACCAGAAGTGATTGAGACACAGCTGTGAGTGCTGCAGGGGCTGCTGCATTGTGACACTAGGGCTCTTGACAAGGTCTAGTGGGCCCTAGGGGTTAAAAACCTGGTGGTCCAGGTTCCTTCCCCCCTCCCCAACTTGGACAATTCTAGTCTCTGGTGGGGACCTCTGGGATGATCACTATTTATTAGTGCTGCTTTGGGGCTAAGCCTTCCTTCTCCTGAGAGGGGGCTGCCTAGGAGGGATGGGAAAAAAAGCGAAGGACAACGATTGGCAGGTGGTGGCTGTCTTCAGGGTGCAGACACAAACCGGCGTACCACAAAATCATTCTGAAGAGCAGTGCTGATTTGAGTGCTGAGGGATCAAGAGCCGGGGTAAGTGAAGCACGGGCTCACTTAGGTCTTGGTTTTGGCATTTTTTTTGTTCCTGTTGATTGGTGTTGGGGCTCTTCTGTTGTGCATTGCTTTGGGGAGACTGGAATTTGGCGATTTTCGAGGTTGGCATCACGTGTAGGGGGTGGGTGGGGGGGGCTGCGGGATAGATTCTCTTCCCTGCTGAGGTCGGTAGTTGGGGCATGATTGTTTTGGGTTGGCAGGAAATGGAAAACCCAGAGGAGATGTTGCAGGCAAGCACGGTAGGCCTGTTGGTTCCTTTGGTTTTGGTGGGAACTGCAGCCATTTCCCCTCTGGGCATAAGTCGGCAAAAAAGAATACGAAATCTCGGGGACACCGCTTCTCCGGACCGCTGGAAACTGATGTGAAAGAGGAAGTCTTGTTTTCAGCAGACTTCAGTTTGTCCATGCACAGGGCGTATTTGTTAGTCACAAGCTGGTTCAATGTGTCGGACTGCATGTCCAGCACCCTTGCCCAGTCCGGCCCTGCAGAAAGGGCCATGAGTCTCTGGGGAGCCCCAGATCAAGACATTAAGAGATGAGATGGAGCTGTGGAGGGGGTGGGGAAACAGGAGTCCCCCCAGTCCCAGTCCTCTGAGGACCCGGGAGAGGGGCCCTCGAATCTGTGGGGGAGAAGAAACGGCTCAGGCCTTGGAGGAGGGAGAGATCCCTTCTGAAGAATACTCTAATGTGGTTTGGTCCTTTCCAATAGAGGAGCTAACGGCATTAATTAAACATCATCTTGCTGCTTTGAACATTGTGACTTCTCCACCTGCAGTAGAAGAACCATTGGAAAACCTATTGTTGCAAGAGTTTCATGGTTCCAAGGTTTGTTTCCTAGTGCATTGGGATAGCAAAAATTTGATAGAGACTGAATGGAAGGTCCCAATGGAGGGGGCAAGAGCGTTAAAGGACCTTCAAGACCGTAAGCTCAAATCCCTCCTGAAGTAAGCCTTTTGATACCAGCGCCCTGACACTACAGGCTTCTATATGTGAGGCTTATGTCTCAAGGGTCTCCATTCGCTGTCTCCAGATTCTGGTGTCAGAACTGGCAGCCCAAGCTGTTGCGGACACCTTTTATGACTTTATATGTTCCTCTTTCAAGATGATTGCATCGCTCGTAGCAGTGCATTTGTTCCTGTGGTTAAGGAATTGGGCAGTGGATGTGTCTTCGAAGACCAGATTTAGTAAACTGCCTTTTAAGGGGAAAATGCTCTTCAGTGAGGCATTGGACGAGTTAGTCAAAGACTTGGGGGACTCCAAGGATTGTCATTTACCCAAGGATCGGGGAGTAAACAGTCAGCGGCACAGTGAGGCCAGACTAGAAACTTCCACAGGTTTCATTCCAGTCACTTCTCTCCTTTTCAGAGGGGCCGATTTTTCTCTGCGGGGCCAGTCCTTTCAGGGTTTTTGTGGATCTGGGAGGGAATTCTACTCAGCCTCTCTGCCAATCTCCAAGAAATCACAATGAAGCTGTCCTGGTCCAGGTAGAGATTGTTTCGGTTGGGGGTCATTTGCAATGATTCTTCTCAACCTGGACCAGCATAATAACCGACCAATGGGTGCTGGAGATCATTCGAGAAGGTAACACCTTGGAGTTTTCTCACCCTCTTTCCAATGCCTTTCTGCAGGCCCCTTGTCCAACCACAAAAGTGGAGTTGGTAAGGAGCACCCTACACAGTCTACTGGCTTTGCAGGCAGTAGAACCTGTGCTCCCAGACCAGTGCAGCGTGGGATGGTGTTCTGTATAGTTTGTGGTAGCCAAGAAGGAAGGTTCTTTCTGACCGATTATTGATTTCAAGTGTGTCAACCGAGCCTTGTGGGTGCCCTTTTTCCACATGGAAACACTGCAGTCGGTCATCCTTGCGGTATGACACGGAAAATTATTTTATTTCTTTTATACCGCGCTCTTTAGAATCAGTGCGGTTTACATGTATACTAACAGGTACTTTTTATTCCCTTGTCCCCAAAGGGTTCACAATCTAAGTGTACCTGAGGCAATGAAGGGTTAAGTGGCTTGCCCAAGGCCACAAGGAGTGGCCATGGGACTAGAGACCCCAGTCCCTCCGGCCTGAGGTTGCTTGTCCCCATGTGGGAATTGAACCCTTGGTCTTCTGGCCTGAGGTAACCTGTCCCAACCACTGAGCCACTCCTCCCTCTGATGGCATTGGATTTCATGGAGGTGTATCTCCATATTGCCATTCAGCTGGAACATCAACAGTTCCTATGGTTTGCTCTGCCAGTGCGACATTATCAGTTTCAGGTTCTGCCTTTCGGTTTTGCTACTGCCACATGAACTTTCATAAAGATCATGGTGTTTGTGGCAGCGGCCTTGAGGAAGGAGGGGGTGTTGGTACATCCCTACCTTGACTACTGGCTCATCCAGGCAAAGTCGGAGGCTGAGTCCATGGCAGCAACTCAGAAGTTGGTGCAGTTGCTGCAGAATTTGGGCTGGGTGGTCAACTTGGCGAAGAGTCAGTTGCATCCCGTCAGGCAGTTGGTCTACTTAGGAATCTTGTTTGACACTCAAACCAGGTGCATCTCATTGTCTCAGAGCAGGATTCAGAAAATGCAAGCCCAAGTGACCTGGTTTCTAGTGGTGAGGGTGCCATAATTGTGGGACTATCTGCAACTTCTCGGTTCCAGGGCAGCAGCTCTGGTCTTGGTCCCTTGGGCTTGAGCTCACATGCGGCCATTGCAGACAGCGCTGTTGTCCCTTTGGTCACCTCAAAATCATTCACTGGCTCAAAGATTAACCTGTCTGGAGGCTGCGTGGGCCAGTTTGCACTTGTGGCTACAGGTCAGCAATTTGGAGCGAGGAGTTCCCTTGGAACCACCAACTTGGATGCTACCGGCGATTGATGCCAGCCTCTTGGGATTGGTGGGGGGTGCATTGTCAGGCACAGGTAGTGCAAGGACAGTGGTCGGTGGAGGAGCACTAATGTCCATCAGTTGCTTGGAGATGAGGGAGTTTTTCTGGCTCTTCAGGCCTTCCACCAGCTGGTGAAACACAGAGCGGTTGGAGTGTGTTCGGACAATGCGACCATGGCAGTGTACATAAACTGCCAGGGTGGCACAGGAAGTGCGGTACTGGTGGAGGTTCGGCCTCTGCTGCTCTGAATGGAACAATGGCTCAGCACACTGTCCCCTATGCATGTGGCCAGCAAGGAGAACATACAAGTGGACTTTCTCAGTTGACAATACTTGAATCCTGGTGAATGGTAGCTAAATATGGTGGTGTTCTATGAAATTGTCTGTCTGTTGCTGGGGGCTCCAATCATGGACCTGATGGCGACCATGGCGAACACCAAAATGGCTCGCTTCTTCAGCAGATGGTAACACATGTCCAAGGGCTTTGATGCTCTTGCACAACCTTGGCTGATGATCAGGCTTCTGTATGTCTTCCCACCATGACTTCTCATTGGGCGATTTGTTACAATGCATAGAGAGCCACAGAGGGACAGTAATCCTGATTGCTCCAGATTGGCCCCGCCAGCTGTGGTATGCAGACCTCATTCAGCTTCTGACAGCAGAGCCATGCAAGCTCCCTGATAGGGTCAATCTATTCACACAAGGCCCAAGCCTGATGCTGCAGGTGGCTCTGTTACTGCTTGGCTCTTGAAAGAGCACAACTAAAATGTAGGGGATATGCTCCATTGGTCATCGCCATGCTGCTGAAGTTCCGAAAAAGGTCTACCTCCTTAGCTTACATTCGCATCTGGCAGATATTCGAGCATTGGTGCGAGGCCAATCAAGTTTGGCCATTCGTAGCCGCTCTCTCTGACATCTTACTGTTTCTTCAGGATGGCTTGGAGACAGGTTTTGATGCTCAGCTCATCGAGAGTGCAAGTAGTGGCTATCTCCTGTTATTGAGGCGATGTGCAGGGGCGATCACGTGCAACGTAGCTGGATATCATGCGTTTTCTTAGGGCAGTGAAACAGGTACTGTATGTCTGGCCAGAATTCCCACTGTGGGATCTTAATATCGTCTTGTCAGCCTTGGCAGAGATCCCCTTTGAGCCCCTGGCAGAGGTGTCATTGAAGGGCTTGTCCTTCAAAGCAGTGATCTTGATGGCAATCTGTTCCGTGCATCACATTTTGGAGTTGCAGGCGTTGTCCTGCCGGGAACCCTTCCTGATCATTACCAAGGAAAACGTTGTCTGCCGACCAGTGCCTTCTTTCCTTCCCAAGGTGGTGTCCAGTTTCCATATAAATCAGTCCATGGCACTGCCAGCCTTTTTGGGCCTGGGGAGTTCACAAGAGAATACAGCTGCATAAACTGGATGTCAGAAGAGTGTTGTGTCAATATTTGAAGAGAACGCAGTCGTTTCGGAAGTCTGACAGCTTGTTCATCCTGTTCAGCAGTCTGCGAAAAGGGGAAGTGGCTTTCAAAGCCTCAATAACACTGTGGGTAAAGGAGGCTATCATTTCCGTTTATGTTGCTAGGGACCAGCTGGTCCCACTGGGGTTACGGGCTCATTCTACTCTGTCCCAGGCAGCGTCCTGGGCCGAATACAGCCTGATTCCTCTGGCAGATATCTGCAGGATGGCGACCTGAGCGTTGCTGCATACCACTCATCATTACCGTTTGGATGTGCAGGCATCGGTGGATGCGTGGTTCAGAGTGTCAGTGCTTCAGGCAGGACTCGCGGGTCCATCCCATCATTAGTACTGGTCTGGTACATTCCGATCGCATCCTTTTCCTGGACTGGTCTAGAGGGACGATATGGAAGATGAAATTAGGCCTTACCTGCTAAAATGTCTTTCCTTGAGTCAGTCCAGTCCAATCCAGGCCCCACCCAGAGAGAGCTTTCATTCTGTATCTAGCTTACAGAGTAAGGCGAGTCCTGCTGTGGGGGAGATAGATGGATCATCTGAAGAGTTCACGGGTCATCAGTTCACTCTTCCTTTGCCTTAATGAGTGCAGCGCTGGAATGGTGCTTGCATTTTGCAAACAGTGGTTCCTATGAGGACCTACGTTCTTTTCAGTTCTAGAACCTAGCTGTCACATAAACTGTGTTGGGTGCTGAGGCAGGCCTTTTTGGGGCCTGCTAAGGTGTTCAGTTGGGTTTGTTGTGTGTTCTCCCTTTTTTCTGCTTTTGTCAATAGAATACTGAAGTTTGTGCTAGGGAGGGAGTTCTTAGGCTGTGGCATCAACTTCTGACATGCTCAGTCCTCAGCTGTTGAAGGAGGGGAAAACCCAATTGTATCTTTTCCTGGACTGGACTGGAGGGACTCAAGGAAAGACAATTAGCAGCTAAGGCCTAATTTCATCATTGTCTGTCTGCCTCCAGCAGATGGTGCCTGGACTGGTGCAACAGTACAGATAAGCTCGACTCTCCTGGTCCACACAGTGATGCATTGACCTTAGAATTGAGTTCCAAAGGGCCCAACTGTGCTTTGAGCAAGGATGTGCTCTTGACTTTTTAAGCTCGCAGCCATCCAGTATCCAGCATTGTTTCCTATGGGTTACTAGCGCTCAGTGGCCAGAAGAGGAACAGGATGGCCTCTCCTTGAGTCCTGCTAGGCCAGTTCAGGACCCATCCCTATGACCTATTTTCTGTGGTTTGTCCCTGTGGACTATATTCCTCTTGACAGACCTTCTGCCCAAAGGGTATTCTATATATAGTTATGTTCTTTGGACTGTTGGTCCTTCTTGCCTTCAATGAAACTGTGCGGTCGGGGGTTTTGACTAATACTGGGGAAGTATGTCCCTAGCTGCCTCGGATATGGTTGCAGAATGAGGTCATAAGAAATCTCTAGATATTTTATTGGTCTCCACTTCTTCTGGTAGGGGGACACAACCCACTTGTCAGGACTGGCCTAACAGGATTCATGGAAAGGACATTATCTGATAAATACAATGCCACCATTTATGTAGAACTAGAATAAATAATCATACTCAACTGTAGCAAATTAGGTACTTATTCTTCATCCTCCTGCTTAGTATCCATCATCCATGCAAGGCACGACACAAATTTTATGGAGTTGACATCCTTCTTTATTGAAATTAAAGAAAATAAAAGATATATTATCAAAATTCTATTACCTTGAACATCCACTCAATTAATTTACTGGGCACCTCCTCACTATGCTTAAAGTAGAGCAATTATGTATTACTAATACTTAAACCTGGGTTTTCAGTGCAAAAACATTGAAAATTCTGTGCACAGTATATAAAAATTCTGCATGACTTATTAGTAAATCTTTGCGCAGAATTTCCCCATCATAAAGCTTAATGCCTCCTCTAGATCTGAAATTGCCCCTGCCTTTTTCCTTCTTAGATTTGATTGCAGTAACACAGCTATCCCCAACCCATCCTTGTCGCCTGTCCCTATTTCCCTCCCTCTAACCTCTAGTCCCCAGCCACCCTCCGACTCACCAGCAGCCCTTCTTTTTACTACTACTACTACTAATCATTTCCGGCCTATCTTCAAGGCCTATCTGCACAGTGCTGTATAAGACATATGAGTCACTCCCTGCTCATAAGAGCTTACAGTCTAGTCAAAACCAAGAACACAACAAGTGGGAATGGATATATGTATCTAGGAGAATGGTAAGAAAATGCATAGGAGGTGAACAGGACACTAGGGGGATCAGGATCCAAAAGCAGTCTCAAAGAAGTGAGGGCCCGATATTCAAAGGCATTTACTCTGTTTACAGACCTGTAAACCATGTAAATGCTGCTTTAGAGATATTCAGAGACACTAACACGTTTAGTGCCATTGAATATCCCCGAGTAATGCCCGATGCAAAAGCTGGCCTGTCTTTACCCGTGGGAGCTAACGGACAGTGCAATATCTCCACTACCCAGTTAGCTTCTGCGGCTGTACGACAATTCTGGATATTCGATGCCGGGCTGCATATGACCCTAGCATTGAATATTCACGTTTAATATTCAGCGCCGGCTTCTAGCCGCTGTAATCGTGCTACCTGCCAGCTCCTGAATATCAAGCCCTGAGTTTTTAATCTGGATTTGAACAGGGTCATAGATAGAGCCTGATGTACCAACTCAAGTATTTATTTATTTTATTTACATTCTCTTATATACTGTGCAATTCTGCATCAGTGCGGTTTACATTGAACAAACTGAAATTACATTGAACAGGGCATTATAACTTGGAGATAACCCTCCATAGCCCATGTTCCCTGTAAAATAGTTAAGTGGCTTGCCCAAGACCACAAGGAGCACCTGTGGGACTAGAAACCCCAGTCCTTCCGGCCCAAGGTTGCTGTCCTCTATTGGGATTTGAACCCCCGACCTTCCGGCCTGAAGTACCTTGCCCCAACCACTAGGCCACTCCTCCACTCCAAGGTAATTGCTTCCAGGCATAAGGAGCAGCAAAGTAGAAAGATTTGGAGTTGGCAGTGCAAGAGAAGGGCACAGATAGGAGGAATTTGCAAGAAAAGGAGTCCCCAAGGAAGGGTGTAGGGAGAGATAAGAGAGGAAAGATAGGTACGAGCAGCCGAATAAAGGCACTAATAGGTCAGTAGTAGAAGTTTGAACTGGATGTGGAAATGAATAGGGAGCCATTGAAGTGACTTGAGAAGAGGGGTGACATGAGCATAGCGACACTGACAGAAGATTAGCCATGCAACTGAGTTTTGAATAGATTGCAGTGGAGAGAGATAATTCAGAGGAAGACCAGCAAAAAGGAGGTTGCAATAGTCTAGATCAGGGGTCTCTGAACCTGTCTTGGAGGACCGCAATCCTGTCAGGTTTTTGGGATATCCTTAATGAATATGAGATATATTTGCATGCACTGCCCCCATTGTATTTGAATTGATCTCATGCATATTCATTAGGGATATCCTGAAAACATGACTGGTTTGCGGCCCCTCCAGGACTGGATTTGGAGACCCCTGGCCTAGATAGGAGTTGATGAGAATGGATAGGGGTCTTAGTGTGTTCAGAAAGGAAGGGGTGAATTTTGGCAATCTTTTGTAGAGAAAGAAGCGACAGGTTTTAGCTATCTGTTGGATATGCGGCGAGAAGGAAAGGGAGGAGTCGAAGAAGACCCCAGGGTTGTAAGCCAGGAAGGATTAGAGTGTTATCCACAGAAATAGAGAAAGGGGGGAGGTGGGCTTAGGGGGGAAAGATAAGGAGCTCGGTTTTGGCCATGTTCAGTTTTAGATGGTGGTAAGTGTCATAACGCGGAACCTATGAAGGAAATTGTTTTAGAAAAAAACCCTGTTTTTCATGGAACTGAGAAGATGCAGAGAGCCCAGTTCCAGCGCAGCGCAGCACAGCCAGAGGGCGTATGAGCAGTTCCACACAGCCAAGAGCAACGTGCTCTGACACTGATTGCATTAGCAGCAAGCAGTTTCACCTGAGATCAAGCCCAAAAGGTTCAAACAAAAAAAAAAATCCCTTTATAAAGGAAACCAGATGATAGAAGAGAGGGACAGCAGCAAGGAGAGCATTAGTAAGAGCCGGCAAAGCAGCAAGGAGAGCCGTGGAAGCAACAGGAGCGGCGAAAGTAGCCTAACCAGGAACATAGCCTGAAGCACAGCAAGTATCACTGCAAGAGGCTCGGCAAGAGGCTCAGGACGGAGCACAGTCTGGAGCAGCAGTTTGGATAGCTGTGGGAAAAGGAACCCGGAACAGGACAGCTTCCACGTGCAGCCAACTCAAAGAGACAGAATCCAAAGGAGTTTCACTCAAAGGGATCAAGTCCAGAGAGGCCAAACATATTGGGACAGAGTCCATAGCAAAGCAAACAGAAGAAGCAGTCTGCCGGATAAAAGCAACTCTCCTAGCCCAAGTAAGTTCATTGTATCAAACCAGCAAGGAACAAGGAGGGGAAGTTCCTACTACAGAGATACCTTTGCTAAGAACCACAAAGGGTGGAAATCCATACCGGGTTTGCCTGATAGCCCTGAAAGCAGAGCACTGCATAGAACAGCTTGTCTGCCTGAGAAAGCACGTTACAAGGAGAGCTCTGGGTGTGGCAGCTTAGAGAAGCCAAGGTATGCAAAATCCTTAATTCTAAGAGAGTTTTACTGATGAAAACCCTGTTCAAAGAGTTAAACTTTATAAGGGGAGAAGAAGTAAAACTGACCTTTTAAAAGCATTTCCCCAAAGCTTAGTAAGAGAGTTTTATGGGAAGCAAAAGAATCCCTGTGAGGAGTTAACAGGGAGTGAAAATGTATCATTCATCTGAGGAGGGCAGTGACCCTGAGTCAATGGACTTTGAATATGAAAACAGTATTCCCATTCCTCAGGAGGAGCCGATGGAATGTAATCTTTGTTCAGCAGCTAGCATGAATTCCCTGCAGGATTTCTAGAGAGAGAAGAACTCTGCTGATGGTGAAGTTTGTAACCATTTCTCTGCTGATATATTTTGTTTTGATCTAAAAGAAGCCTTAGCCCAGACTTACACTTAACTGTGAAACCTACAACAGTTGATTGTTTGAAATGTTGGTGGAACCTTTTTGTTAAAGAGAAGGACTGTATTTACTTTCTTTGTGTCTTACTGGACCTTAGCGTTGACCGGGGAAATAAAGCCTTGTTACTCTACACTTTGGCTTGAATCGTTCTTCATAAGGAGTTCTGTACTACAAGGACCAGAATCCTCTAGGCCCTTTAGGTCAATCACTCCTTAAAAATTAATTAAATGCGCCAGATGCCCTTACTCCAACCAACCACTAGGGGCACCTGGTGACATAAGACATCCAGGCACTAATATTAGATAAGCAGGCAGAGATCCAGGCCTGGATACCCTGAGAGATTTCAGGTGCTGAAAGGTAGATCTGGGAATCATCAGTGTAGAAATAATACTGAAAACTCTGGGAGCAGATAAGTGGACCAAGGGACTTGAGTGTAGAGAGAGAAAAAAGGAGAGGTCCCAAGACAGAGACCTGGGGTACACTGTCTGAAAGCGGGATAGCAGTAGAATGGGATCCACCAGAAGATACACTGAAATTGCAGTGGAAAAGATAGGAAGAAAACCAGAACAGGACAAAACCCCTAAATCCAAGCGAGGACAGGGTATCATGGAGAAGGTGGTGATCCACAGTGTCAAAAGCAGCAGAAAGGTCAAGAAGGATGAGGATCAAGTAAAGGCCCTTGGATTTGGTGAGGAACAAGTCCATTGGAGACTTTGGCAAGAGCTGTCTCAGTAGAATGTAGAGGGTGAAAAGCAGCTACAATAGATATAGAAAGGGCTGAAAGGATGAAAGTCAAGACAGTGGCAGTGAACCACGCATTCAAGTACTTCAGAAATAAAGGGAAGGAGAGAGATGGGTCAATAATTAGGTCAGGTAGGATCAAGGGATGGTTTCTTGAGGAGAGTTGTAATCCCAGTATGCTTGAAAGCTGCAGGAACAGTTGCAGTAGAAAGTAATAGGTTGAGGATATGACAGATGGAAGGCATGACAGCAAAGGAAACGCAAAGCTTTTCCTTTTTTCATTCCTTCTCTCCACCCACTGACTGACTGCAGATGCCCTAGCGGTTCAGTAGATTTGTGTGTTCCTCGATATTTATCCTCTAATTCCTCTTGTATAAATAGTTTTTCAAAAAGTCCAACAAAGCCGAGTTACCATGGTATTAATTGTTCCTTACTGGCCTCCGCAGAACTAGTTTCCCATTTCTTTCGCATATTAGCTGTCCTTTCGCTATGAAACTCTAATCCTTTACAGCTTAGAAATTCAAAACTCTTTAATATTATCTCTTGGTCTACAACAGCCAATTCAAGACATTCTTATAGCTGCCATAAAGAACATATGCCATGAGAACATATGCTTTCAAATGGAAAAGATTCCCAAAATGGTGCTTCTCTGATGGTCACGTCCTCGTCTTATGCCCTCCCACAACCATATGGCAATATCTCTATAATCTATTTAGACTGTGATCTATTTTTTTGCCCCATAGGTATCATCTTTGTTTGAAATCAGCTTTCTATTGTTTGCGCCAACTTATGTTTTCTCTCAACAAGCAGGATTGAATCAGATGCATAAATGGGTAATGTTGCATGGCACCAGGACAGAACAGCCCTTCCAGAGCTCAGAACTAGTGGAAAGTTCTGAGCATGTAGGTCCTTCCTATGAGCAGTGCTGTCCTCTGTCTCATTCGTTTTTCTGCTCTGCTGAATGAATGCAAAGCAAAGATCTCCCAAAACCTTTCGAGTTTTATGATCTTCAAACATTACTATCTTTTATTTCTTTTCTCACATGCAAATAATCTCAATTTAAAAAAAAATGATTAGCTGTGGGAGCTGCTGGCCATAGCTGCGGCACTGCTCTACATGTGGGCAGGATTGTGAACTTCAACACCTCAGCCTAAAGCACAAACATCTTTGTTGCAATTGCACAGATCTGAGCACCTTATCACCCCATGGTCTCAGGGCTCCAGGCGATTGAGTTGTCATCTGTGTGCAGAGGCCATAGTACTAATTCCAGGTAGAAACAGCCACATGCTTTTCTTGTACCATTCGAATTCCGTTTAATGTTTTAAACCCACCAACCAAGAACCATTCACTTATATCACTGTGCGAAATATATCACTATATAGAATACAGGCCGCAGTAGAATCTTACAGCACTGCAGCAAGGGTGTTAACCCATTAACTGTGCGCGGCGTTTGTATTGAGACTCCAGAAGAAAGTACCGTCCGAGATGAAATAAGTAATGGAAACGCGGGCAGCAAGATAAATGAAGCCAAGATGCACAGTTCCCTGATGAAACCTTGATGTGAAACGCAGGGGGTGCCCATTGGAGGCGTTGGATTACGCAACGGGATCGATTGTATTCCAGTCAGTTTTTGGTTTACTGCTGACAAGCTAAGTGCTTACATCCAGCTCAGACTTTAAGCATGTGATTCATTATTGTATAACTTATGAGCTGTTTAAAGGCTGGTTCTCTTATTGGACACTAAAAGAAGTTGCAGGACATTATAAGAAGGTGTTCAAGAACTTTGTGACCTTAACAACAAACTGACACGAGAATCTATTAGAGTCCCGTTTTTTGGCTATCATTGGTTGTTTATATTTTATTTCTTCAGCTTTAATAAGAAGTTCATGAATAATTGCTAGCTGAGGAAAAGAGCTACAGATTAAGTTTCACAATTATATCGTTGATTTTGTTTGTGTTCCTTCAGCTTACTTGAGAATTGTGTGAGAGTTAAATAGCTGAGGAAATATATTCTAGGTTAAGCTTTACAAATATATCGTTATAAGAAACGGGCCATTGATGTGATGAGAGGCACAGTTAATGGGTTAACACCCTTGCTGCAGTGCTGTAAGATTCTACTGAGGCCTGTATTCTATATAGTGATATATTTCGCACAGTGATATAAGTGAATGGTTCTTGGTTGGTGGGTTTAAAACATTAAACGGAATTCAAGTGATTTTTACCACGGTATACCGTTTAACAAACATTAGGCAACTCTCTCAGGTATTTCTTGTACCATTAGTATCAAGTAAGAAATCTCAAACCTCAGGTATAGACATCTTTGGCTCTATATGCACATAAGCACAAGATTTTCTGGACCTTGTGCACTGGCCTCCCTGTAACACTGTCTGTGAAGAAGCAGTCTATTCGCCAACACTGTCACAGACCATACATCCGCACCAGCAACTAGAATGCATCCAACTTCTGTACAGTGCTATTTCTTGCACAGAGTTGGTGTAGGTGTCTTCCTATTCATCAATTCAAATGGGGAATTCTGAATTATTCCTTGCTCCATGACATTCTTTTTGCTGGCTACTTTGAATACTCAAGCGGCAGGATTAGAACCACTATTGTCACCTCAGTTTTGGTCACGGACAAATGAATCCACCCCATTAGTTTGTGTCTCTTTAAGCAACCTCATTCATTTCTGCAGAAGATGTTTAATGACACTTGGTTCCATCATAAGAAGGTAATTTTAAGTATTCGTCCTTAATTTACTTTTAGTTTAAACTGTCAAGCATGAACATGAGAAATTCCTCTACTTTAGTCTACAAATGGACTCTCACTGTCCGAAGGATGAAATCTGTCTGGAAGTCTATGAAGCTGTTTGTCCCCCTTCGCTCCCAACAGGCTGATAACGTAAACAATCGATCTACGTTTACCCATTCCACTCCGTTCATTAATTTATAGACTTCTATCATATCTCCCCTCAGCCGTTTCTTTTTCAGGTTAACCTTTTTCCTGGCACTACCACAAAAACGCTATTAATTTCTTAAGTGTTCTTTTTCTTACTACATGTAATGACTGCAAGACATAAGTATAGTGTCAATAGATTCAGAGTTTCTTTGTAGTTTTTTTATCTATGTTCCTATACAGGAAAATTGCCAAGAAATTGTATGCTCAACCCGTGCAAGAGAACATCCTACTAGAACGCAAAAATAACAGATAAATCAAGAGATACTAGTGACTAATGCTACAGTATGCATGTCTGTCACTTGTGGTAGTCCACAAAGCAAGTTTTGCCCTTTTATCAGAGTGAAGCCGGACCTTGCAGACCCTGTACATGACCGTAGTGTTCTTCGAACACATGCGACAGCGTCCCTGCGTGCAGCTGATGCGTTCATGAAGTAACTCCTGTGCCTGCCGGACATCTTTTGGCAAGTTGGCTACGTGATTTGATCTGATTGAATGTTCTCGAATGGCAGTGCCCTTCAAGAGACACAAGGTGATGTCACATCTGAATGTCCATGAAGGTGACAGTGTATTTTCCAAGCAGCCACGACAGATACGTTGAGGACGTTTGTGAATAGTGGCCACCACCATTTCTTTCCACGCACAGATGGCCTGTAGCTTGCTAAGAACCTGTCCATGAGATCCACTCTACCCATTCCTTCATTATAGCGCTTCACCACAAAGGGTTGAGATACAGCAACATCTGATGTACCCTTGACTCGGCAACGTGCAGTTTGAAGTGGCTCATGTGTGAGATTGTTGCTGGCAATGCAGACAACAGAATTGTCATGCCACTTTGCTGTATAGACTGACCCATCACATCGGTAATCATAGTCTCCTCGTTGTCCACTCTTCTTCATGTCCTTTGTACTTCGAAGTTCTTTGTGTGCTCTGTCAGTTCTCAGTTCCCGAATGGTTCCTGTAGCTGCAACACTTCTCTCTGCGAGTAACTTGATCAGTGCGTAACTTGTAAAAATAATTATCGAAGAACATGTGGTGACGAATTACATCTGAATGCTTTTCAATAACATCAACCATATGGTTTATGACCCTGGAGGCCAGAGGTTTCATCGAATGCGTAGAACTTTCTTGTCCGGTGTACAGCTTAATGTTGTAAGGGTAGCCGTCGATGCCACACATACACTATCACTTAAAACCAAATCTAATTGGTTTTCCTCTTATAAACATTTTCATGCTGTGGCGGCCAAAGTACGGAGTCATAGACTCATCAATACTCAATTCATGGTGAAAAAAAACAAACTGCACCAAATTTGCATTGACGGCAATAATAAGTGGAGCAACCTTAGCCGTCTTGTTGCCTGCTTTGAGTTCAGCATTGTCAGCCAAGTGAAAGTATTTTTTGATGGTCTGATACCTCTTGCTGCTCATGGGCTCACGGACAATAGGCACGCCTAGATCTTGCTGACTGCTCTAGTAGTCTGACTCCTGTGGCAGGACGTGATAGCCAGACAACAGCAGGATTCCCAGAAAGCGACAAATTTCATCCACTGTGACTTGAAACTGACTGTTGTTCTTATCTCGGTTAGCGTAAAGGTTGCTTTGCGTTAGTTTTCGTCAGCATTTTGTCATTGAATATAAGGCTCCATATGGAAAATGGAGAAAGCGACAACAGAACAGGAAAATTGTCAGGTAAATTACTTGGCACCAGCGATGAAATTACCTTAGTAAACTTTGACTTTTTCCTCTGAATTGCCTGTTTCTGCTTCAGATTCTTACACTTTTTTGCTGGAGGGCTGCTTTCATCTTCACTACTAACACTCTCATCTTCGTCTGTCTCTTCTGCTATCACTTCCAGTTCGCCAGCAGTTTCAAAGGGGTCATCATTGTTCAAATTGTCAGGAACATCTTCGACATCACTGTCGGCTGCAGAATCACCTGCAGACGGCGGCAACACAATGATGGTTGTCGGACGAGTTAAACGTTTCACAGTTGACATAGCATCTTGGACTGTAACTGCCTGATGAATTTTGCTACTTCTGGTGCCATAGAAGCTTCTTGTATCCATTGTTTATCAAAACTGAAGTAATTATCTGAAAACAATGCGCATTGGCAATTATTAGTCGACTTTTGGATAATCCTGGCAGTGTTCCTATATAGGAACATAAGACATATACATAAAATTTACCCCCATCACAAATCAAATAAAATGTGAGTGCACATGTGCAACACGACCAGGCATGCCTCGTACACAATGATCAGGGTCAAAATGTAAAACAACCAAGTATCTCAGAATTATAACTGCTAAATTTGACTTACCCTCAAATTGTTAAAAATGTGAAACTTTAAGTGAAATTAAAACTGTTGTGCAACTGAGACTGTTAATGTTTGCACCACTGTTAAATATGACGTCACCACTTGTTCACATTCTGCAAAGAATATTTGTATTTGAAAATCGTGTACATAAAAAAAATAGGTAACGTTTGTCATGTTCCCATACAGGAACATTGCTGGGAAAAAAGAGCCCTAACCCTTTTAGCCTTTCTTCATAGGGGTATCCTTCCATCCCCTTTACCATTTTGGTGGCTCTTCTCTGAACCTTTTCTAATAACACTATATCCTTTTTAAGATACGGTGACCAGAGTTGCACACAATATTCAAGGTGCGGTCACACCATGGAAAGATACAGAGGCATTATAATATCCTCCTGTTTTTTATTTTCCATTCCTTTCCTTATGATACCTAGCATTCTATTTGCTCTCTTAGCTGCCGCTGCACACTGGGCGGAGGGTTTTAACATGTTATCCACGATGACGCCTAAATCTTTTTCCTGGGTGGTGGTTCCTAATGTGGAACCTTGCATCGTGTAACCATAGTTTGGGTTGTTCTTCCCTAGGTGCATATAACTTTGCACTTGTCCACATTTAAATTTCATCTGCCATTTTGATGCCCCGTCTTCCAATTTATCAAGATCCTCTTGCAATTTTCCACAATCGTCATGAAGCCCCAAAGTGCGTCAATTGATGCAAATGCATCTTCGAAGTTGTATACCAGTGCCACTGCTAGAACCATGTCAGTCATGTTCCATGACTTTGTTAGCAAGGTCAAGATGTTCAAATATGTGCATCGAAAACACAGGTCTGCAAAAACTTTTTTTTTCCAGAGCTGTTTTGGTTATTCCACGTAATCTTTGTTTTTTGGTGTGCTGAATCCGAAAATGACCTCCATTTTGTCATAGGACATCACGTTTCCTGACAATTTTAGGTAACTATGTTAAATAAGGCAATATCTCAAAATAAATGGAAATAGACTTATAAAATTAAAGTTTTATTACAATATTTTCATGAAAATCCTTTTTTGAACTGAAATGAGCTCACCTACACACACTAAACTCGATTCTTCTTCCTTGTGAGGCTCCTCTTGGTGCATTTACACTTGTGAGTAGCATCTGGAATGTCTCTCTGAAGCATCCAACAGTAGTCTGCCATCATTGTAATGCTCCATTTTCCCAGGTATCTCATTTCCATCTCTTTAATGTCTTGGTGGAATCGTTCACCTTGTTTCTCACTCACAGCTCCCAAATTTTCAGGAAAGTAGTCAAGGTGGGACTGGAGGAAATGCACTTTTAAACTCATCAGGCAACCTAAAGCTTGAAATGCTTTCAGCATTCGTCCGATCTTTTTGTAGTGAGGATCTTTGTTATTGCATAAAAATGTCTGTACAACTTTAAATGCAATCCACCCTTCTTTTTGAGGATCCGTCATGGTATTGACAAACTCTTGATCAACATAAGCCTTCTAATGTCTGGTCCGACGAACACACCTTTCTTCAATTTTGCCTCCGACAGGCCTGGAAACTTGGTGACCAAGTATTTGAAGCATTCGCCATCTCTTGGAAGTGATTTTACGAATTGCTTCATCAATCCCAATTTTATGTGGAGAGGTGGTAGAAGAACTTTATGGGAATGTACCAGAGTTTCTCGGAGGACATTTTTTTTCACCGACTGTTAGCACCCTCGGCTGTCAACTCTTCTTGGTCCAGTGATTTTGTCGGTCTCGACTGTCCCATAGACACAGAAAACAAGGATATTTGTTATACCCAGCTTGTTGCCCGAGCAGCATGCACAAGACCTTCAAGTCCCCACACACTTACCAACCATGGTCTTCATATTTAAGTTTACGAAGAACCAATTACAAGTTCTCGTAGGTTTCCTTCAAGTGTACGGAATGACCTACAGGTATGGAAGCGTAAAAACCGTTGTGGAGTAAAACTGCTTTGAGACTTCTTTTTGAAGAATCTATAAAAAGACGCCATTGCTCTGAATCATAGTGGATTTTAAATTGACCCATCAGACCTTCGACATCGATGCAATAAACCAACTTGTCGTCTTGGGCGAAGTAAGGAACGAACTCCTTTTCACGATGTCTGAACCAAGAAGATGACACTCCTGGCAACAATAAATTCCTGCTTTTCAGCCTTGATCCGAGTAACTCAGTGGCATCTTTGGGAAGATTCAAGTCTCTTACCAAATCATTCATCTCCTCCTGAGAAAACAATTTTGGTCTTGTATCATCTTCAAAGACAGAACTTGATTTGTCATCTGGTTCAGGTATGACTTCACCTTTATCGGAGCTAGGTATCTCTTCCAAGGTAGCAGGGGGCTTGGGTACTGGTATATCTGTGCCATGGGGGATGGGACGAATTGCCGAGTGAAGATTGGGGTATGAAATGGAATGCTTCCATTTGGAATTAAACCCTTTCACATCGCATGAACAAAAGTAACAGTCGTCACTATGGTTCTTTTGCTCTCGCCATACCATAGGAATCCCATAACGGAAAGATTTTTTTCTTACACTTGAACCAGTTTCGGAGGTCCTCAACACACCGTTTGCACACTTTATGAGGCGCCCAGACTTTATCTTGATCTCCAATTTTTAGTCCAAAGTATACTTTTTTCACAAAGTCTGTAATATTCTGCTGTTGCTTCAACACTGTATATTCACCACAGATGAAACAGAAACTGTCTGGCGAATTAATACACTTTCGCGGAGCCATAACATAACGGTTGAAGAATGACGAGCTAACACGAATTGCGATGAAAAAGTGTGAACAGCCTAGAACCAAGAACCTGATGATTCGTGCACAAGTGTGGCATGCAGGAAGAGAGCAGCTCTGTGTCTGTACACGAGATGTCACAGTGCTGGCCACGCCCCCCTGCACTGACCGGAGCTGCTACTATCTGCCCTGTGTCTCCCTCCCACTGAATTCTTCAGGAAAGATTTAACCCCTTCTACCATTAGAAGCACGGACTTAAAACTTGCTTAGCTTATGTATATATTGCTGACCATCAGATTTACAGTGCTATATTTTTTTTTTACATAACTCGGATAACCCCTTTAAGGTTGTTTTGGCATTTTATATCTTAAATGCACTTATGTGAATTAATTAATAGTAATTTGAAAAAAAAAAGAAATTTTGAAGACAATTTTGCATGTTGTGGCAAATCATGACGTCTAGGAGTTTTCAATATTTTATTTGTTTTCAGCACACAAAAATACATGGAAACTAGATGAAAATAATCAAACAGCTTTTTAGTCGCAGACCTGTGAAATTAATGATAGATGCACCACCTAGCAGGAAAATGAATTTATACCTAGAAGTCCCAAAGTACGTCAATTGATGCACTCAATTGTTTTGGATGCGTCAATTGACATACTTTGAGGCTTCTAGGTATAAATTCATGTTCCCACTAGGTGGCGCATCTCAAACACTGTTTACAGTTTTACTCCGACATTACAAACAAACACATGATGTCATGTAATGACGTCACATACTGCACGTATTTAACAAATAAGTAACTTCACATTAATTCACATCTGCATTTTATGCTAAACGCAGTTGTCTTGATAATGCGTCAACTGCCGCACTTTGGGGTTTCTAGGTAAAATGCCTTTTGGGGCTTCTAGTGTTAAATAGTTTTGTGTCATCTGCAAATTTGATAACCTCACTCGTTGTTCCCTTTTCCAGGTCATTTATGAATATGTCAAAAAGCAGCGGACCCAGCACAGATCCCTGGGGTACTCCACTATTCACCTTTTTCCATTGGGAAAATTGGCCATTTAGCCCTACCCTCTGCTTTCTGTCTTTTAACCAGTTCCTGATTCACAATAGTACACTGCATCCTATCCCATGACTTTAGTTTTGCCAAAAGTCTCTGAGGGACCTTGTCAAAGACTTTCTGAAAGTCCAGATACACTATATCATCCGATTCACCTTTGTCTACCTGTTTGTTCACACCTTCAAAAAAACATAACAGATTAGTAAGACCAGATCTTCTTTTTCTAAAACCATGTTGACTGTCTCCCATTAAGCCATGATTTCCTATATGTTGAGTAATTTTGTTCTTTATGATTGGTTTCTACCATTTTTCCCGGTACTGACGTAGGGCTCACCGGTCTGTAGTTTCCCAGATCACCCCTGGAACCCTTTTTAAAAATTGACGTTACATTGGACATCCTCCAATCTTCACGTATTACAGATGATTTTAATGATTAGTTCACAGATTACTAATAGCAGGTCTGCAGTCTCATATTTCAGTTCTTCCAACACCCTTGGATGTATACTATCCGGTCCAGGTGATTTGCTACTTTTCAGTTTATCAAATAGTTGTATCGATATTTCTTTCAATTCTTCCACAGTATCACCTTTAAATACCACTTCAGTCATGGGTAACATCCCTATATCTTCCTCAATAAAGACCAAAGCAAAGAATTCATTCAGTCTCTTTGCTATAGCCTTGTCCTCTCTTACTGCCCCTTTTACCCCTCTATCATCTAATGGTGCAACTGACTCTCACAGGTTTTTTGCTACAAATGTACTTGTAAAAGTCTTACGTGTTTTTTTCTTCCACAGAAAGTTTGTGCTGGAGTTTGTGAGGCCTCTGTCCGAAACCTTTGCCCAATCGCCTTGCCGAGCGCCGGAGAAGAAGGAAACTGTTTGTTCCACTCTCCAGCGCTTGATCCAACTGGAGGCTGTATTTCAGTACCCTGAGACCAGTATGGGTCTGGTCGATACTCCATTTACTTTGTGGTTTCCAAAATGGAGGGGTCTTTCGGCCCATCCTTGAGCTCCAACAGGTGAATTGGTTCTTGAAGGTACCGCAATTCTGCTTTGAAACGCTGCGGCCAGTCATTTTGACAGTGAGACAGGGGGAGTTTCTATCTTCACATTTTCATCAGGCCAGCACACCAGCAGTTCCTCGGTTCGTTGTGCTCATGGGTCATTTTTAGTTCAGGGCCTTGCCGTTTGGACTGGCCACTACGTCACGTAGTTTCACGAAGATCATGGTGGTGGTGGCAGCGGCTTGGCAACAGGAGGGGATTCTAGGTCATCCTTATCTGGATGTTTGGCTCATTCGGGCGAAGTCTGAGGCAGAGGCCATCGCCGCAAAGCGGCAGGTGATACAGTTTCTACAACGGCTCAGCTGGGTGATTGAATCGCACTGAACCAGCTTCAGTTGGTGCAACATCTGGTGTACCTCAGGGCACTGTTACAAAGGCTGGGAGTGTATCACTGCTCGAAGACAAAGTACAGAAGCTTTTGAGGCAGGTCCAGTGGTTCCTGCATATGGGAGCTCCAACCATGTGGTACTACATGCAACTATTGTGCTTCATGGTGGCAGCACTGAATCTGATCCCATGGGCCAGGGTGCATATGCAGCTGCTGCAACAAGCGCTTCTTTTGCGGTGGTCCCTGCAGAGACACTCCCTATCTCAGAAGTTGTCGTGTCTGGAAGAGATGAGAGGCAGTCTGGAAAGGTGGCTGAAGCCTGCTCACCTAAAGGCAGGGGTGCTTTTAGACCAGCCATTGTGGATGCTAGTGACGATGGATGCCAGCCTCTCCAGCTGGGGAGCACACTGTCTTTCTCAAATAGCACAGGGCTGTTGGTTCCTAGAGGAAATCTCTTGGTCCCTCAATCAGCTCGAGATGCGAGCAGTGCTTCTGGGGCTGCAGCACTTCCAGAAGCTGGTGGAAGGGAAGGCAATGCAGGTCTTCTCCGACAATGCAGTGACAGTAGCCTATGTCAACCTTTACGGTTGCACTGGCACTGCTACCTTGGTGAAGGAGTCAACTACTCCCGTCTTGGACAGAGGCAGATCAGCTGGCCCTGTCAGTGGCGCATGTCGCTTGGAGGGACAATGTTTAGGCGGACTACCTCAGCCAGAACACCTTGGATCCCGGAGGGTGCAAACTCAACGCAACCGTATTTCATGAAATTGTGCTCCAGTGAGAGCAGCCAGGCAATTACACGGTTTACAGCCCAGTAAACCATGTAAATGTCTTTAATATTGGGCCTGTTTAGAGTCTCTCCTGAAGTTCACAAGATATTTTTGGTAGAATGCAAGTACTACAAAGAGCATAAGCAGTAAATTTGGGAGACTGAGATTGTACCCCACATACCCTGTCTTAGGAGTGAGGTGCACAAACCTAACCCATTTAGAGAAATTGCCCCCAAAAGTACTCTACAATTGTCATCTGTATCTGTACTCAGATTGGAGGCACCTGACATGTGGCCTTTACATATGTCCCTAGGGTGTAAACTATTGAACAAGGCACCAGGTGACACTCAGAAGACATTATTGGAATCTGATGTAATTATGTGCTTTAATTGTAAATTTGGATTGTAAGGTTTTTTTGTTGTTGCATTTTACTTAAGTCGCCTAGATATTGTGGATCATAGACGAAACAACATAGAAGCTAATTTAAACTAAGATATACAGGGTCAATTTTCAGAAGCAACTACTATCTGGATAAGTGTCACTGAAAAGGATATTCAGCAGTACTGTATGGCTAGTGTCACCAGATATCCTGACAGAAAGCCCCAGCACTATCCTGGAGGAGTGGAGGTGGAGCTGGTAGATATCTGTATGACAGCAATATTCAGCACCACTCTCTGGATAATTATCTGGATAACTTAGGAAAATCTCTCCTAATGACTATGAGTCTGATATTTAGAAGCAGCAGCAGAGGCAGGTGTACAGCGCCTAGCCGCCACCTCTGAAGAGGTAACTTGGTTATTCAATGCTGGACCATATCCGGCCACCGGCATTGAATATCTCTGGGTCTGCTGCACAGTGTCGCATGGCACAGGCTAACCAGGCAGTGGCGATATTCGGTTTAGCGACAGAAGTTAGGACAGTTTTTGATGCGCCTAATTTTTGCCGCTGAAGGATAACCGGGCAGCGGCAAAATATCGCCTCTGACCAGTTATTCTCAGGTACCACCCCTGGAATGCTCCGATGTTAACTGTGTAGCGGTGGTATCCGGGAATATTCAGCAGCACTAACTGTGTTTAGTGCTGCTGAATATCCCGCTTAGAAGTAGTTACATGGTTTATGGGTCTGCAAACCGTGTATCTGCTTTGGAGTATTGGACTCTATATGTATAGTGGTGCTAGATATTGCTACTATATGGATAGTACCAGTGCTGGCCGCATTAAGTGGATATTCAGCACCAGCCACAGTCTGGATCTGGCACTGAATATTTGGTTTGAACCTGATTACTTAAAAGGGTTTAAGCACTTTGCAGATCTTGAAAACCACAAACGCTGCTGTTTCCAATTATTCAGAGGCACTTACCAGCCAGCACTGTTAATATCCCCACAGACCGCCTTGGCACAGTTTGGGCAGTGCGAGGCCATTCAATGAATGGGGCTTTGGTGATCCTAGCACCTATCTGGTCAGCAGCAGTTTTCAGCCTGCTAATCAAATAAGTAACTGCACAAAGTTTTGACATTTCAATAGATGTCTTAACTTCTATCTGGTTTTGCTAGCCGGTTAATGGCTGAATATCGCCGCTGACCAGATAGCAAAACAGGATGGCAGCAAAACAGGATATTTAGTGCCAGATCTGTTGAATATCCGGTTTCACTTTTGCCTGTGACAGCCAGGTACTTCATCAGCGCTAACTCCCGCTCCCGCTCAGAAGCTCTTGCCCAATCGGGGCAGTGGGAGACCTACAAAAGGAGGGCTCCTTCGGCATGCCTGCGCCTGAGGGCCTCGCCAGAGGGCCCTTTGACGTGGCCCTTAGGCGCGGCACAGAGGCAGGCACAGAAAGAACAGAACAGACCCACCTACAAGGCCCACAGGAGCCATACAAAACTCCGGAACCAACAAATCAACAAGAGCAACTTAACCCACAGAAACCACCATAAAAAAGCTACAGAAGAAAGCTACAGCCCCAGGACACACAGGTACACCTACAAGCCATGCCACCCTTCCTAGCCCCAATTTACCTTCTAGTACCATTCCTAACCCTCCACCCCTCCACCACAGACACACTCTCCAACCATCCCTTGCCAAACATCACAACCATACAAACCAAAAACACCAACAACCCCCCCCTACATGGGGCGAAACCCACACACCACCCACACCAATCCATACCCCCAACACCCTAGACAGCGGCCCACTCTCCATCTCACTGATAAACGCTCGATCAATCAGAAACAAATACCACATGCTCCAAGACCTGATCACAACCCAAAAGATTGACATCCTATGCATAACAGAAATTTGGCTAACAGACACAGACACTGTGCTCATGAACCAACTAACACCGAATGGATACAGTCTTCACCACTGCTCTCGAACACACACCAGAGGAGGAGGAGTAGCCATCATTGCGAAAGCCTACCTCCACCTCAGGAATCATGCCTCAGAAACAACCAATGAAGCAGACATACTCGCCCTCACTAACAAGCACCTCTCCATATGCCTGATCTACCGAGCACCCATCTCAAGCACCGACCTATCGGGTATACTGCAACACATCTGAGAGCGCCATCTCCACAAAAGAACAAATAATCCTCAGACTTCAACCTCCCATCATTCCAAGACAAACATGCCGAAGCCTTCACCAATGCCATGGAAGCAATGAACCTGACACAGATCATACATGAACCAACACACGAAAAAGGGAATACACTTGACCTCCTATTCCTAAACTCCCAAAATGCCACCACATATAAAAACCCAGAAATCGCATGTGTACCATGGTCTGACCACTACCTCATCAACTTATCCCACATCTACCAACATACTAACGTCAATGAGAATAAACATCATACAAGAAGATTCAAACCATTCATCAGAGAAGATTTCCTGGCACACACACTACCTAAACTCCAAACAAGCTCCATCAATATCAACAACCTAATCTACAACTGGAATACCACGATCTCATCTGCATCCAGTGCAACAGCAAACAAGACCAAAACCTCCAGACATACCTCGACAAAAGCCTGATTGGTTCACCCCCAACCTACGGAAATTAAAGACCAAACTCAGAAGAGCAGAAAAAGTGGAGAAAAACCAAAAAAGAGGACGACAAAACAAAATACATGTGTGAACTAGACGCATACCACACAGAAACCGATAAAGCAAAAAAGACCTACCACACGAAGATCATAAACACCTCAATAAACAAACCACGGGAACTCTTTGAGATTATCAAGAAACTAACAAAAGCACCCAACCACTCTGACCAACTACCGAATATCCCGCCAGAACTACTAGCACGCCAATACAAGCAGCTTCAACAACCACAAAATCCACAACTGAATGCAGAGACGACGACAACCCACCCTACCAACATAGACACACACTGGAGCACGTTTGAAACAATCACAAAAGAAAAAGTAGAATCAACCATCTCCCGCCTAAACACCACTACCTCTCCACTAGATCCCTGCCCTACAGAATGGATAAAGAAAACCAAAGAGGACTTAAGCGCACCACTTACCCACATTATTAATCAATCCCTCAGACAAGGACGCATGCCAGACCACCTCAAAACCTCAATCATCCGCCCAACCATAAAAAAAAAACACAACCTGGATCACCTTGACCCCGCCTCCTTCAGACCTATAGCAAGTCTCCCGTTCACCGCCAAAATCGAGAAGATTATACAGCAACAACTCCAAGACCACCTAGATGCCAACAACATACTGGACCCACAACATGGCTTCCATCCATTCCATGGAGTCGAGACCCTCATGACATCACTAATGAACACCCTCATCAAAGGCACATAGGCCAAGCACTCTGGATATGCTATGATCTTCCTGGACATATCTGCAGCCTTTGACACCATCTCCCACAACATCCTCATACACAGACTCCAAGCAATTGGCATAAAAAATGTCGTACTTCAATGGTTCCACTCCTACCTAACCAATAGACAACAATTGATCCCCACAAACATAGCAACCTCCCCCCCCCCTTCAGCAACACCAAGGAGTACCCCAAGGATCCACACTATCTGCCATGCTCTTCAACATCTACCTGCAACCACTCTGCTCAATCATACGTGCCCACAACATCAACTACCACATCTATGCGGATGACATAATGCTCTATGGTCCAATCACAACCACTAACCCAATGAACAAACACCTAGCAGACTGCTTCATAGAAGTCTCCAGCTGGCTACAAAAGAACAAGGTATCCATGAACATAAAAAAAAAACAGAAGCCCTCATAGTAACCAAAGACCCAGACTTCACACCACCTACACACCTCAACATAGGAACCACACAAATACAAATTCAACCACACATAAAATACCTAGAAATCATCATAGACCAAGTATTCACACTCAAGCAACAGATCAAAAAAACTACCGGAATAGTATTCCACAAGGCAAAAACAGTACAACGCCTCAGACCTCTCATCGAACCGCAGGACTTCAGGACAGTCATGCAAGCCATCACATTCCCCCACCTGGACTACTGCAATATAATCTACCACGGTCTACCTGCCACCCACACCAACCCACTACGAACTGCCTTAAATACCACAGCAAGAATTATCCAGAAAGCAAAAGAACAAGATCACATCACCCCCAGTTCTGAGGGAGCTGCACATACTCCCTCTCGAAGCAAGAATCAAATACAAATCTGCCTTACTCATTCACAAAACCCTCTACCAAACTCAGACTTCCCAGCTCCGCACCCTACTGCCCCAACCCACCCACAACAGAACAATCAGACAAACCACCAGCAACTCCATCACCATCCCCCAAATATGGACCAAATACAATCAACGGACCTGCAACAGAGCCTTTGAACTATATGCACCATCCCTCTGGAACTCTCTACCAAGTCATATCAGAAGCAACGGAGATCCCATGACATTCAGGAAACAACTAAAAATCGTCCTATTCCAGGAATATCTCTGACTAGAAACAAGCACCCACCACTGACTACCCCACAGACCCCCTAATTCACTCCCCCGGCTCTTTTCTCTAAGAGACTGATGTACATTGTCTATGTCTTTAATATCTGTTCAGATCATTAGTGTTGGCCCCCCGGTGATAGCCCCAACCCCAGAGTTGATTATTGTCCCCCTCCCTTTAATGTTAAATCGCTTTGACCCGGTGAAAAGCGGGATATAAATACAGTTAAATAAATAAAATAAATAAACAAACTGCTGTGCACTGAATATTGACCCAAAAATATTTAGCTGTGGCGGCTGAGGTTTAAAATAAAACAACTCTTTCCAGTGCTATTCAATATTGACCTGAATGTTAATGCAATTTGCTATTAGTGTCTGTTTAGCAGTACATCCTCAGTAGGTATAGATAGCATTAGACGGTTGTGAACTACAGAACTTCTTTTTTTTGGGGGGGCTTTTTCATATGCTTTGTTCTTTCGGCTAATGAAGGTGTTGTTTGTTTGCAGAATATGAAGAGGAAGAGGAACTTGATGGTGAATTTGAGCTGGAGAGGAATACTCTATTTTTGGGATTTAAAAAGGTAACCTTAATAAATGTTGCTTGATCTTTTTGATGTTTTTGGATTAAATTAAATTAAATTAATGTCACATGCTCATACTACAACAGATATCACAAAAAAAACCATGCACGCATAAAAATATATATTATTTAAATGGACCTTGAATATAAGGAGCAGAATAGCTTCCAGCACGCCGAGTCAATGCACCCAGCCAAGACTATTAAACCAGGACATTGCTCATTTCATCATCGGTCCAAAAAAGCTAAAAAGTAGTAGATAAATATCTTAACACTTTTTCAAATAGACTCCAGGCTAGAGTAGTTTAGCTGTAACGGTCATTCCTTATCATCCCTCCAGTCCAGTCCCACACCTCTGGTTAGTCAACCCCCACCAGCAGCTTGGAGACTGAGCATGTCATCTTTTGATGACATCAGTATACTTAGTCAGTTGGCACCACCTACCAGCCCCAGTAAGCTCAGTCTCAAGCAGCTGGTGTGGGTTATCCCAGAGATCTGGACTCACTGAAGGGACAACGAAGGAGTAGTTGGTTAATTTTAATTGTTTCAAAGGCTGTGTTGTATTTAGTTTCTATAGGGAATCTTGCCTTTCACATTGAGTTAAAAAAATCAGGAAAGGAGCCACAGGGTAAAGATTGGGAAAGGGGTTGTCCCCCTGGGTAAGAAGGAGGGAGTTTGTTTGTTTGTCTGGTCCCATAGCCTCAGTGGCAGTGGCTCCTGAACCTGTCATCAGGTGAGGAGCCGCTACAGGAAATCAGGCATTGCAAGCGGATTTCTGGCAGAACCTCCACCTCAGTGCTGAAGCCAGAAGCAAGGGCAGAGAGCTAGGCAGGGAGCAGATAAGAACTTCCATTTTGTGGTGGACTTGGGGGGTAAGCAGTGGGGAAAAAGCAGCAGAAACCTCAAATCTCTCTTCATCTTCTTCACGATTCAGGCTGCATGCCTGCAACCTCATGGCTCTGCTCAGTTTTTGCAAGCAGCTTGGGAAGGACGGTGTGGACGGTCTTCAGGAGGACGGTGTGGACATCTTGGGGTGCACAGGCTCCTCAGACGTCAGCGAGCATCTTCCAATCCAAGGAGGGTCATGGCTTGTCTGCAGGGACGGCAGGAGAGTCCGGTTCTGCACCATCCCTGTTAGAGCCGTACAGCAGAGGGCACACCTCCAAAGCCCTCAACTTCCCAGGGACTGGGGAGAGAGAGTGCCCCGGGGGGGGGGGGGGGGTTGCCTGAGTTCGTCCTCCTCATGCCTAGGGTTTTCTGCACGAGGCATCGACGGAAAGAAGGTCCTTCCTCTGTGTCTGGACGGGTCAGAAAGAGGCCAGCAACAGCCATGGAACCAGAGGGGGGATGAGGAGCCTGTCCTGTGCAGGTATAGGCTCAAGGGCAACTCGTTAGAGTGGAGGGAGTCACCTCACTCAGAGGAGCCAGAAGATCTGGATACAGAAGCAGAGTGGGCATGGACACAGATGAGCTGGAGGAAGGTGAGATTCCACAAGAAGAGGAGTCCCAAATTATCTGTGTCTACCGCCAGGAGGAGTTGGCGGCGCTCATAGTGGAGTCATTGAAGACGCTTAATATGCCAGTGGAGTGGCTTCCAGAGGAAGTCATGCTGGAATACTCGCTATTTCAAGCTGTTGGATAGTCGCAGAAGGTGTTTCCCTTGCATCGGGTGATCAAGCAGATAATCCAGGATGAGTGGGACATCCCAGAGGCTGGGCTTCGGTGAACTATGACCATGTTCCGACTTTACCTGCTGCCGGAGCAGGAGTGGGAGATGCTACATTCCCCGAAGGTAGATGTCATGGTTTTGGCTGTGACTAAGAAGACCACAATCCAGGTGGAGGGAAGTACAATCCAGGTGGAGGGAAGTACGGCGATCAAGGATGTACAGGACAGGAAGTTGGATACCTTGATGAAGCAAGCGTTTGATATCAATGCCCTCTCTTTATAGGCGGCCATTGTGGGGCCTTTGTGGCCAGGTCTGCCTGCGGTGGGTGCAGTGTGTGTTGGAGCCGAACGAAGAATCTCATGACCCTACAGAAGCAGTGGCGAGATTGGAGTTGGGGGCCATGTACTTGGCAGACAACTTCTAGGATCTCAGAAGTCTTTCAGAGAGCATGTCATCAGTAGTGGCGGCCCACCCCTATCTATGGTTGCGGAATTGGGCATTGGATGTCTCCTCCAAATCCTGGCTAAGTAAGCTTCCGTTTTAAGAGTAAGCTGTTCGGGGAAGAGCTGGAAAAGTTGGTGAAGGACTTAGGATAGTCAAAAGTGGGGGCGGGCGCCTTCCCGAGGACAAGCAGAGACAAACAAGTTTGATCCTTGGCACCGGCGCAATGTCAGTCGAGGGACTATGGATGGTTCCACACAGTGCGGTTTACACCTAATCAGAGGGATAATTTCAAGGAGCAGTGCGGGGCTATTACTCTGCTTCCCCGGCCTCTGGGCCAAAAAAGATACAATGAAACGAGGGGGACCTAGGTAATGGTGCAGCCCATGGGAGGTCTGCCGTGACATTTTTTCCCTGCCTGGGTCCAGATTATGTCCGACCAATGAGTATTAGAAGTCATTCGGGAGGGCTTCACACTGGAGTTTGCCAGGCTGCTGGCTCCCTCCTTCATGCAGTCTCTATGCAAAACACTTGCAAAGGCCAAGGCAGTGCAGGACATCCTGATATGACTCCTGCACTTTGGGGGCCGTGGTGTGTATTCCCCAGGACTAGTGCAGCTCCGGCCGATCCTCCATGTATTTTGTGATGTCAAAGAAGGAAGGCTCTTTTTGGCCCATTCTCGTTCGTGCAAGTGAACTGGTATCTGTGGGTGCCTTGTTTTCACATGGAGATCCTACGGTCTGTCATGGCCGGCGAGAAGGAAAGTTCTTGACATCACTCGTCCTCACGGAGGCATATTTGCACATTCCTATCTGGTCAGAGAATCATCGGTTCCTCCGCTTTGCAGTGCTCATGGGGTACTGTCAATTTCGAGCGTTGCCCTTTTGGCTAGTGACAGCCCCCTGTACGTTCACCAAGGTGATGATCGTGGTGGCGGTGGCGCTTCACCAAGAAGGAATCCCAGTGTATTCTTACCTTGATATCTGGCTCATTCGGGCAAAATCAAGATGAGCAAACAAGCAACATCAAAGGTCATCGAGTTCCTGCAAAGTCTCGAATGGGTTATCAACGTATCCAAGAATCACTTGGTACCGTCCCAGAGTACCTGGGGGCCCAATTTGACACCCGCAGAGGCAGAGTTTTTCTACTGCAACAGAGGGTGCAGGCTCTACATAAGTTGGTACACCAGTTCCTCGAGATGAAGGCACCGACAGCATAGCATTATCTTCAATTGATAGGGACCATGGCTGTGACTATCGAGTTGGTCCCATGGGTGCATGCCCACATGCGACTGTTTGCAGAGGACACTGTTGCACAGGTGGTCACATCTGCTGCATCCACTGACATGGTCGTTGTCCTGTCCAAAGATGACCAGGAGTGCTCTCTGGTGGTGGTTACGCCCTGTGTAGCTCTCGGCATCTCTGCCTTTGGAATCTCCACACTGGATTCCGCTAACAATGGATGCCAGCTTATCTGGCTGGGGGGCTCACTGCGAGGTGTGCATTGCTCAGGGGCAGTGGACCCCGAGGAATTAGCTTAACCAATCAACTGGCTGGAAATGAGAGCGGTTTCTCTCGCGCTGCAGGGGTTTCATCCTTGGCTGCAGGGGAAGGCAGTCTGGGTCTTCTCAGATAACGCTACCACAGTGGCCTATGCCAATTGTCAAGGAGGCACAGGCAACGTGCAATTGGACACTGAGGCCGAAGCATTGTTGGAATGGGCAGAGAATCATGTTCCCGCCACATGTATTGCTGAAATTGCTTGAACAGAAAACGTGACACTGATTACCTAAGTCTGTTTCACTTGGACCGCAGAGAATGGGCACTCAGTCATGCAGTTGTCTTGCTGATAGCGCAATGGAGGAGAACACCAGTCATGGATCTAATGGCGACTTTTACGACAGCCAAGGCGAGCCAATTCTTCAGCAGGAGAAGAGAGAGAATGTCGGAAGCCCTGGACGCCCTGGTGCAGAGGTGGCCCACAGAAAGACTCATCTGTCTTTCCACTGTGGGCACTCATGAGCTACATGGTATAGTGGATCGAAGCACACTGTGGGATAGTCATTCTGATTGCCCCCAACTGGCCGAGTTGCCTGTGGTATGCAGACCTGGTACAGCTGACGGTGGACTGGCCATTGCAGCTGCCATTCCGAACTGACCTCTTGACCAAGGGGCCGGTACTAATGTCTCAGATGGATTGATTCTCACTTACGGCATGGCTCTTGAAAGGGCTCAGTTGAGGAAGTGAGGCTTTTTGGGACAGGTAATTTTTGACCTTGTTGAAGACCCGGAAAAGGACCACATTGCTGTCATATATCAGTGTGGTGGATCTTTGAGGCCTGATGTGTACAGTGACAGTGTGGACCGTTGTTAGTGACAGTGACAGATGTACTGGCCTTCCTGCAGTCTGGTTTGGAGAAGGGTTTGGCATGTAGCGCCTTAAGGATGCGGTGGCAGTGATTACTTGTTACTGCAGCAGGATTCAAGGGAGGCGCACCTGGACATGGTCTGGTTCCTAAGGGTAGTGAAGCAGCTTCGTTCACTGCTGCAGTCAGTGGTCCCTCCTTGGGATCTCAACTTGGTCTAATCGGTGTTGACAGAAGAGCCATTTGAACCTCTGAGCTCCTGCATAGTGAAGGACTTGATGCTTAATACCCATTTTCCTGGTTGCGATTTGTTCCACCTGGAGAATTTCGGAACTCCAAGCTTTTGTTATGTAGGATACACTAAAAGAGCTCATCCACAACATTTCACCAAATAGATCCAGAAGATCTACTGCAATGAAATACACTAATCATTCCGAAGGCATTAACAAAATGCACCATGGCAACAGCAAACAGGGCCTTCAGATTCTACGCTCCAAGATACTGGAACGCACTACCACCTAATATCCGGGCAATCTCTAACTTACCCCAGTTTAGAAAGGCACTCAAACATCACCTCTTCCTCAAACACTACCCAGGCAACAACGCGTCAAGACGCCCCCCCCCCCATGAATGTAGCTACACCAACATTCCCAGCAAGCTATCCATGGCCATTGAACTCTGTGTGCATGTAATGTCGTGACGCCTGTATGTATATAGTTACCCCTATGTTATCCAAGTTTCGCGTCCCTGTTCTCTGTAAACACAGAACGGCTTGTTCTGATGATTTCGTTGCATGTAAACTGCACTGATGCCGAATAGCGCGGTATAAAATATAAAATGTAAATAAATAAATAAATGTAGTGAGCCGTTCCTTTCCATCTCAAAAGAAAAGGTGGTGCTCTGTCCGGTGCCCTCGTTTTTGTTCAAGGTCCTCCCCATTTTTCACTTGAACCAGCCGGTCACTCTGCCAGCGCTCTTGGGAGGACCGGAGTGGGGCTCGGATCCACAGCTACACCTTTTGGCATACCGTAGGTTTTGCGGCATTATTTGAAGAGGACAGCTGTGTTTCGGAAATTGGACAGTTTGTCCTGTTTGGAGGTCCCAATAAGGGGGAGGCAGCAGCCAAGGCCTCCATTTCTAGTGGATTAAAGAGACTATTGCATCAGCATATTTGTTGAGAAGGAAGATTGCGCCAACGGGGCTGTGGGCTCATTCAGCCAGGGCTCAGGCGGCCTCACAAGCAGAGTATGGTCTAGTTCCACCAGGAGATATTTGTAGGGTGGCCACATGGTCCTCACTCTACACCTTTTGAAGCATTATTGCTTGGATGTGCAGGTAGTGGGGGACACCAGGTTCAGTGTGGTAGTAATTCAGGCCGGACTTTCAGCCCCTCCCATCTATAGTACTGCTATGTTACATCCCAGAGGTGCAGGACTGGACTGGAGAGAGAAGGAAGATGAAATTAGGCTTTACCTGCTAATTGGCTTTCCTTGAGTGCCTCCAGTCCAGTGCCAGAACCCTCCCTGAGTAAATTACTGCATAGAGGCATTAGTGACCCTGGGCCTGAAGAAGGTCAACATTATGGTTTTGGTCCAGGGTGTTACAAGTGGAAAGCTACGGCATTAGAGGCTTGGGAGTGTCTGCGAGAGAATTGAATAGCTTGGGGTAGCGCCTTAGTAGGTGTTTCTTAAGAAGGTCCGTTTTCCCTTCTTGGAAGGTTCTCATAGTAGTTTTGCGCTTTCAAGTACAAAATAGATAGGTAAGATTCCTTGCTCTGGGGGAGGAGGGCCCAGCTATAGTAAGGCTTTTGTTTTTAAATATTAACTGCTTATTTGTTGCTCCTGTGAGTCTGCTTTTATCAATAGGTTTCTGGGGCTGGTAGGTGGTGCCAGCTGACTAAGTACACTGATGTCATCAAAAGATGACATGCTCAGTCTGTAAGCTGCTGGTGGGCGTTGACTGGTGGCCAGAGGTGCGGGACTGGAGGCACTCAAGGAAAGCCAATTAGCAGGTAAGGCCTAATTTCATCTTAATATTCATAACCATATAGAGTCATTAGCATTTCTTAGAACAGCAACAAACACTCAATAGAGTGCAAGGCACGATAGTCCCAACAGCTCAATTTATGCTTATAACTATTACTCTAACATCCACATCTGACACAATATTGTGTTTCAATTTATCTGCGTCGGGTATCTTCAAACAGTTACATCGATAACCCGCTCACTGGGTCCATCTTCACAGCAGCCATATTTACAGTAGGAAGATTAGCAAGGCACATCTGTCTCACAGCAACTTCTGTCTTGAATCAAAAAAATAAATAACAGATGGCAGAGATCACCTGATTATTTCCACCAAGACACCCAATCACTCATACTAACAGCAAGATAATTTTTTGATTCAAGGTGGAAGTTGCTCTGAGCCGGATGTGCCCTTCCTAAATGTGTCTGCTGTGAAGATGGACCCAGCGAGCGGGTTATCGATGAAGCATTCTTTGCAAGGCTGCTTTTGGATCCTGACCTCCTTATTCTCCTGATTTAATACTCATGTGTGTTTAATCAATTCCCTTAAAGAAATACCCTAGCCTAGTCCCTTGTTCGGTCTGTCTGTATATGTTTTATCATTTTGTACACGTTTTTATATGTCTGTGCCCCCTGACACAGGAGGTGCTCCAAAACATGTTGGGCTTTAAAAAACAAAGTTTTTAGAAAGAACTCCTACTTGAAGCTATTTGTGAATACATTAATTGTTTTATCTTGATTTTGAGACATGAAATTAACCAATTCGACACCTTCGTTCATAACAACATTCTACCAAAGTCAGTACGTTTTGAAATTCAGGACTTTGAGTTGTGTGACAACTCCTCTCCTCCTTGGCCAGTATATCGGACCATACCGTCTGGGTTGACTTTTGAAGTTATTGCTTGAATTCTCAAAAATATAGTTGTCTCTGTGTTACTAGGGTCCTAATATTCAGGAGAGTAGAGGAGTAGCCTAGTGGTTAGAGCAACAGCCTAGCACCCAAGAGATCTGGGTTTGATTCCTGCTCCTACTCCTTGTGACCTTGAGCAAGTCATTTTACCCTTCATTGCCTCAGAAGAAAAGGCCTGGCAACCTACTTCTGGTCATACCTTGCCAAGAAAACTAGGGGCTGCTGGGTCATTAAGAGTCAGCATTGTCTTGATGGCACTTTAAAAAAACAAACAAAAAAAAATTCAGGAGTAGTGGATAAGTGGATTAGAATCACAATTAGTTATGTATGTGTAGGCCAGGACTGCGATTCAGTCCTGCCTGCACGTACATGACTAGCCCGACTAACTCAGTCAGGGATTTTAAGTGGCGCCATGGTACCATGGCTCCATTTAAAAGCTGCAATGCTAGCTGCCGGAAAAAAATGCTTATTCCCCACAGCCCGACCCCCGAATTGGCCTTCTAAGGCGAGGGTAGGGCTGCGGGGAATGTCCTCCGCACCCCTGCATTTAAATAGAAACACTTCCAGGGAAGTTATTTCACCTCGGAGGTAGAATAACTTCCCCGCGCATGTTGCTGGCCCTGGACATACAGGGCTGAAATTAGAATCGGCCCTGTACGTCCAGGGCTGGCAACCTCCCAGACTCTGCTCCTGGGCCACCCCATCCCTGCAGAACCAGAGGGGAAGTTAGACATGGGCAGAGAAGGCACGAATAGCAGGGATGGAGGTTTTAGTTCATCTATTCAATCCATATGGATTTTTTTTTCTTCCAGATGATGGCAATTCTGAAACATTTTTTTTGAAATAGGTATTGACAAGGCTGCAAATAAGTACACTAACTTCTTGAGTAACATCTTTATTTTAACGACTCTTCCTATCCAAGTTGGATTCAATTTGTGCCATCTATCCAGTTCCTAAGAAGCTCCTTGAAGCAAGGGGGTATAACTGAGTTCAAAGGGATTCTCCTTCTGTGCTGTGGTCTTCACTCCTAAATATTTGGTACAAGTTTTTGCCCATTTAAAAGGCTGTCTCTCTATTAGTTCTGCATCTCCTTCAGTGGTGATGATACATTTTAACATTTTGATCTTTGATCAAAAAAGAGGAATCTGGTCTAGTTCAGTTGCTTTTATCTTTGATTAATAATAGCTTTTCTTCTGGAAAATTCCCAGATTGTTGGAAACCTACTATTATTTGTCCTTATCTACAACAAATGTTGTTGGATTCCCTCAGTGCCTAGTAATTACAGGCCATTTCACATCTTTGTTTTCCATCTAAGACTTTGGAGAAGATTGTTCATTCTCATTTTTGTCTTTGTTTCAATAAAACCTTTACCACTTTGGTTTTCGGGCAAGGCATTTTACAGGGACTTTGCTTGTTTGTATGCTAAATGACATCAAATGTAGGACTGACCATCAACAAGCTGTCTTTATTATCTCTCTGGATCTCAGTGCAGCATTTTATTTAGTTGACCATTCGCTTCTTAACGTCATTTGGCAGATATTGGTTTATTTCTTGTCCTCAAGATCATACTTTTTCAGTTTTCTTGGCATAGTTTCCGTTCTGCATAGTATACTTTTACTGTGGTGTTCCCCAGGGAACTATTTTTACCCCCTACTCCTATTTAGTGTATTTCTTGCCCCATTGGCTACACTCATTTAAAGTTCTGATCTTCATAGTTATGTATTTTCTGATGATATTTAGTTAGTTTTATTTTATTTTTTTATACTGATTCATCTCCCAATCACTCTTATCTTTTGGCCTCTCTTTTATTGCTGATTGAGTCAGTACTTGCCAAATTAAATTAAATCTTTTGAAGTCTATAGCTATGTGGCTTTCTCGATATTCTTCTCCTGCCTTGATAACCCCAGAAATTGGTCAGCAGTTTATTCCTCTGGCTCCCCTTCCATTTCAGTATCCAGTTCAAACTTCTCCTTATAACATATAAATTCATTCACCCTACTGTCCCTCCATTACCTTTCCTCTCTTCTCTCTCCCTACACCCCTCCTCGTGAACTCTGCACCTCCTCTGGCTTTCTTCTCTTTATGCCCTTTTCTTCTGTAAACTCCAGATTTCAGTCTTTTCAGTTTGCTGCGCCTTATCTTTATGTCAAGTTTCTTCTCTCCCCCCTCTTCAAATCCATGCTAAAGGCTTACCTCTTTGAGGCCGCATTTGTATCCTAATCCCTGGTTCTCCTGTGTCTCCTTCCTTATTTGAACCCCCCTTGTTTCTCTTGCTTTGTTTTGTCTGTCTTGATTAAATTGTAAGCTCTGTGAGCAGGGACTGTCTTCTTTTATATGTTTGTACAGCACTCTGTGCACCTTGTAGTGCTATATAAATGAGGAGGAGGAGGAGTAGTAATGGAGTGGAGGAGTAGCCTGGTGGTTAGCACACTGGCTTTGTAACCAAGAGACCACTGCCACTCCTTGTAGCCTTGGGCAAGTCACTTGACCCTCCATTGCCTTGGAAGAAAAGCCTGGCAATCTACTTCCTGTCACAGTACCAAGAAAATCCAGGAGCTGCTGGGTCACCAGGAGTCATTGACTCAAAGGCACACATTGAATTGAGATAATATTATAATCCCATCTCTTTAACTGATAGGTGTGAGGAGGGCATTGGTCAAATACTTGACAATTACTAATCCCTTCTGTTGATCTGATCGTCTTTGTCTTCTTTAGCAGTTTGAGAAAAGAACAGGCAGTGGTCAAGTCCTCTGTTGCCCATTGGATTAAGGAAACTGTTGGTTCAGCATACATTTTTGTCTGGAAACCGTGTGCTTGAGAAAGTCAGAGCTCATTCCATTAGGGTACAGGCCTCCTCTTGAAAGGATAGGTTGCATATGAGATCTAGTGCAGATAGTGACTGGTAGCGCTTTACCAATGCTCAGTAGTAGTAGTAGATAGTGGCTTTGGCAGGAAAGTTTTGTCCAGAGAATTGTCTTCCTCTCACTCTGGTCCTGACTGGTCTAGCAGGATGATAAGGAAGGAGAAATTTTACATACCTAATAATTTTCTTTCCTTGAATCCTGCTAGACCAGTTCAGTATCTGTCCTGGAAGACTTCACCTATAGGTTTGAATGTCCTATTGTCTCTTGAATGCTTTGAATTTCTCATTATCTGACTCGGAGTTATTTATGATAAGAGTTAAATGCGTGTTCCAAATGTTTGTTGTACTTTATGGTTGGTTATTAATACTGGTAGTCTTTTTTTTTTCTAAGTTTTTCAGTCTGACTTACTGCTTGGGAAATTCCATACTGGCTTCTTTCAGTGCTGTGTCAGTAGTTGTACCAAGTGATGACATCATTGAAAGTTGCTCTGGTCAACACTTCTGGCAAGGGAGCATAACCACTTGTCTGGACTGGACTGGATTAGCAGGATTCAAGAAAACAAAAAGATCAGGTATGTAAAATGTCTCCTTTCTTAATGTGGCTGAAGATAAGCACATTATGAAAGAACAGTCATACTTTCGGCAAATAAAAATCTACCAACATATGTTCAAGCAAGCTAGCTATCTTAAAGCCCAATTTTGAATAGACCATCTAGCTTGGAGTGGAGGAGTAGCCTAATGGTTAAAGCAGTGGACTAGTAGCAGGGAAGCCAGGGTTTGAATCCCACAGCTGCTCCATGTGATCTTGGGCAAGTCACTTAACCCTCCGTTGCCTCAGATACAAACTTACATTCAGGTACAGCAGGTATTGTCTTGTCCCTGGAGGACTTGCAATCTACTCCCCCCCTTGAATTTCTGAGAAAAGGTGTAAGCTAAATGTGATTCCCTTTAGGTTGTAAAAGGGATGCCATGTGAGGATGTTCACAATTTATAGTGTATTTTACAAAATGCTTGCTAAACCCAGAACCTTTTGTAAAATATATTTAAACATTGAAAAATATATATATGGCAGCACATATAGCAGGAACAGTCATTTTACAAATGTATATGCTCAAGAAAAGGAGTATATATGCTGGGGAACAGATTTTGCAACCTTCATACTTCCAAGGACCATCCCTAGCCATACCTTCTCTAAAGGAAATCATTTGATGTGACTCCCGCCAGCGAGACTCCTCAGGAGCAGCCCCCACACTCTGGCATTCCCTTCCAGAAAGGCTTCATTTAACCCAGGACTATGTCTACTATAGGAAGCAGGTGAAAGCCTGACTGTTCCCCAGGCTTTCAGTAGAAAAGACAACTAAATAGACGGTCATACACACGTACTGCAGAAGGACTTGTTTTCCACACACACATGCACATGCACAGCTCTATTTGAACTCACGTTAACTCTGTTTTTATCTGTTTATGTATTTTACCTCCGCTTGTCTGCTTTGCTGTACATTAAGATGCTTTAATATGTACTGTGCTGACATTGTAAGTAACATACATCCAATATATTGATGTTTTCCTAGGCTGTGTGAATATTTTACTCTTGTAATTGCATATTGCTTATGTCCATGTTACACTTGCTGTACACTGCCTTGGGTGAACTTCTTTGAAAAGGCAGTAAATAAATCCTAATAAATATATGCTGGTACTCACATATATATTTATTTAAATAGTAGAGTTTGCAAAATTGCATGTTCCATTTTTTTACTGTACATTTTCCCCTTCAGTCACTCTTCCAAATCCCAGATCCAAATTAGCTGACAGTGTTGTGTACCCCAGATCAGGTAAATTTTGCTGTGGAAATTTTGTGTTAAGTAATGGCTCGATATTCAGTTGCGCATCGCCGCTGAACCTTAACCCCGGATATTCCATCCCTGGCCATATCTGGCCACCGGAATTGAATATCTGGGTCTGCTGCAATGTGCTGCATGGTGCATAAGCTACCGAGCAGCGGCGATATTGAGCTGCTGCCTGGTTAGCTCCCACGAGTAAAGACAGTCAAGGTTTTCCCATGCCTACCTTTACCTGTGGGTCACTAACCGGGCAGTAGTTCAATATCGCCGCTGACCAGTTAGAAAAGAGTGCCACCTCCACTCCGTCCCAGAACGTCCACAACATGCCGCAGTTCTACACAGATAGCATCAGGGCGTGTAATGGCGGAACCGGGGGATTTCAGCGATTTACAGGTTTTTAAACCGAGTAAATACCGTTCAGTATCAGGCCCTATATATGTTCCTTGCAGAATATATATATATATATATAATATATTTACTTTCAAGGTTTGGCCAAACCACACTCAGAACATGCTGCTTTCACATCTGTGCATGCTGCAGATATACACTTGTGAGTAGCATGTTTTGTAATATTGCTTCTTCCACTTGTGTGGCTATGTACAGTCTTTTTGCACATGTAAACAGCACCTAACCCTTTGAAAACCTCCATAGTGCATGTTTTTATGTGCATGGATCCTGACTAAGCCTTTAAAAATTTACCACACAGTATTTTTGAAAAGATACGTCAAAGGTAGCTAAATTAGCAAAGTACCAAATGTCTGTCAGAGGGTGTAAGGGAGAAACTAATGATCTGCCTTTAGTATGCTGGTTAGAACGTGGAACTGTGAACCTAGAACAGGGGTCTCCAACTCCAGTCCTGGAGGGCACCAAACCAGTCAGGTTTTTGGGATATCCCTAATGAATATGCTTGAGATAAATTTGAATACAATGGGGACAGTGCATGCAAATATCTCTCATGCATATAGAAACATAGAAAAATGACAGAAAAAGACTACATGGCCTATCTAGTCTGTCCTTCCATATCAACAACTACAGCAGTCCCCTTTTTTCCTTTAGAGATCCTCTGTTTGTCCCATGCTTTTTTGAATACGGATAGTGTCCTCATCTCTACCAACTCCACTGGGAGACTATTCCATGGATCCACCACTCTTTCCATAAAGAAATATATTTCCGCATATCACTCCTGAATCTATCCCCTTTCACCCTCATCCCATGTCCCCTCGTAGCAGAACTTGCTTTCAATTGAAAGAAGCTCTCCTCCTGTGCATTTATGCCCCGGAGGTATTTAAACGTCTCAATTCCTTAAAGGAAAGGCGGGATAGAGGCGATATAATTTTTTTTGTTGTTCTAATAAACAAAAAAATTATATCGCCTCTATCCTGCCTTTCCTTTAAGGCTGGGGTCACCAACCTCCAGAGGGCCGCGGGCCGCACAGCCGACTACCGGGACCTCGCGGGCCGCACCCCCCTTCTCCCTGCCCCCGCGAAAAAAAACAACAAACGCAAAATTATGAAAACAATGGCTGATCACCTTTATTGAATTTAATGAGATGGCTGATGATTCATGCTAGCAGACAAACGCTTAAAGTCCGGCTTCACAGATGACACTGACAGGAGAAGGGACGCTTGCAGGTGGTCGTCGGTGAGCTGCGAGCGCGTGGATACAATGGCGGGAATCCTTGGCGGGCCGCATGTAATGTTAACCGGGGTAGAGCCTCGCGGGCCGCACAAAGGGACCTCGTGGGCCGCAGGTTGGTGACCCCTGCTTTAAGGTGTACATATTAAGATCTTTAAGTCTGTTCTCATATGCTTTATAATGAAGACCACTAACCATTTTAGTAGCCACCCTCTGTACTGACTCCATCCTGTTTGTATCCTTATATTCATTAAGAATATTCTGAAAGCCTGACTGGTTTGGTGCCTTCCAGGACTGAAGTTGGAGACCCTTGACCTAAAAGGTCTAGTTCTAATTTGCTTATTCTTTCCAACCTAATGAAAGTTGGAAAGAATGTCCATCTTTTGGTCTGGAAGCAAAATAAAACTCCAAACATGGGAAGAAGCTTGGGATGTACGAAAAAGTGGTAAAGAGAGAGAGTTTGAAAATGGGTCTAATTGGACAAGATGGTTCCAGAGAAATAAGCCTCCCTAAACCTATGTGAGAAGGAGTTCCAGCATATGTAGCACAGAAACTTACATACAGTGAAATATAGCAATTAGGAAATTCTTCTTTTCAAACTGGCTCTCCCGGTTCTCTACTGTCCCAACCAAACTGCTCTCTCCCCCAAAATTACTCCACCTTTGCAACTGCCTCATCCCCAACAAATACCCTGCTACGACTGAACCAACACCTTGCAAGCTGCCCCCATATCCATAAATACCCTGCAAACTGCTGCACCTCAAAAACTAGCCCCTGCAACTGCATGGCCACTTTAAATACTGCCCGCTCCCCCCCAAAATACCCCAGCAACTACCCCACAACCCTGCTATATCTACCCCACCCCAAGTATCTCTCCAGCAACTACATCACAACGCTGCTAACTGCATGTCCTCAATATCTACCTCTTGCAACTGCTTCCACCCTAAAAAATTACCCCACAGCTGCCCCACCCCATGTACATTACCTCATTTCCAAATGTTACTCCCCCTGAGCTGCTTCATCACCATGCAAACTGCCCACACACCAAAACTACCTCCACAACTGCCCTACCATCCTGTAAACTGCCGCAGCCCCCAAATAGCCTGCCTGTTCCTCACCACTGCACAAACTGCCCGAACCCTAAAAAAACGACACCTACAACTGCCCAAATACTACCACCTTTTTTTTTTTAAGTGCCTTCAAGTCAGTGCTGACTCCTGGCAGGCCAGCAGCCCCTGGTTTTCTTGGCAAGGTTTAACCAGAAGTAGACTACCAAGCCTTTTTTTCCAAGGCAATGGAGGATAAAATGACTTGCCCAAGGTCTCAAAGAGTGGGAATTGAAACCTGAGCTGTTGGGTACAAGGCTGTTGCTCTAACCACTAGGCTACTCTTCCACTCTAGCTGCCTTACTCCCATGCAAAATGCCCCATTTCCCCAAAATAGCTTCCTGCAACTGCCCCACCCCTCCAAAATGTCCCCACCCCCAAAACAAATCAACCAAACTTAACTCCCAGTACCCATCTTTCTTCGCTAGTTGTGATGTGTTGCATTTTAGTTTATTCTTTGTTGCCAATTGTACTGTGAAAATAATGATAGACTATTACAGTTTTCTTATTGGTGGCAACTAATTTCTTTTTTTCATGGGCAGGGCTAGATTAAGGCCCTGCCCAAAGGGCAATCCTTGATGGGAGGAATAGTGGAAGGCAGCTCTAGTTACAGACTGAGGGTAGGATCCAGCCAATATGAAAGCTGAGGTGTTAGAACATTTGAATGCTGCTGTAGTCATAGGAAGAGGGGTGAGCTGATGGAAGTTTCTGTGCTAAGTGAAAGTTCTGCATGTGGCAGGAGATGGAAACTCAATTATTCCTCCTTGCATTTCTATGGCAAAGGAAGTTCTAACAGCTGCAGCATACTAACACTGATTCAGAGTACCAGCAATCACGGATTTGAACCTTTTCAAACACATGCAAACATTCACGCACAAACAAGAAAGCATGCACTGACACAAATACATACAAGCCCAGAAAGGTATGCAAAACATACAAACAGATACGCACACACAGACAAAACACAGACACAGGAAGATTATATAAGAACATGGAAACATAAGAGATGTCATTTTGGGTCAATCCAAAGGTCCATCAAGCCCAGTATCATGTTTCCAGTAGTGGCCAATCCAGGTTTCAAGTACTTGTCAAGTTTCCAAAAAGTAGATAGATTACATACTGCTTTTCCCAGGGGTAGGCAATGGTTTTCCCATTCCACTTTAATAATGGTTTATAGACTTTTCCTCCAGGAACTTGTTTAAACCTCATTTAAACCCGCTACACTAAGCTTTTACAACATCCTCTGGCAACAAATTCCAGATGGTGGTGGTTAAGTGCCATCAAGTCGGTGTCGACTCATAACGACCCTCTGGATAGTTGTCCTAAATTGTGTTCGGTCTTCAGTCAGGCGGCTCATTGTTGACAGACTTGCACCTGTAGCTGCTGTTATTGTATCGATCCATCTCGTTGCTGGCCTTCCTCTTTTGCGTTGACCTTGCCAAGCATGATATCTTTCTCTAATGATCTGTCTTCTCATGATGTGTCCAAAGTATGAAAGTCGAAGTCTTGTCATCTGAGCTTCTAAAGAAAGCTTAGAATTGATCTCCTCTAGTACTGACTGGTTTGTTCTTCGGACAATCCATGGTATACACAGTATTCTTTGCCAGCACCATAATTCAAAGACATCAATTTTCTTCCTGTCTATTTTTTTCACTCTCCAACTTCAGCATCCATATGATGTTGAAAATACCATGGCTTGAACAAGTTGAGTCTTTGTATGGAGAGAGACATCTCTGCTCTTGAGAATCTTGTCTATGTCTTTCATATTCATTCTGCCAAGAACAGTGCGTTGTCTGATTTCTTGACTGCTTGTTGCTTCTTTATTGATAGTTGATCCAAGTAGGTTAAAGTTGTCCACTATTTCAATTTTTTCTCCATCAACGATGAACTTATTGATTTTGCAAGTGTCAGGATCTTTACCATCTTTATATTAAGGTGCAGGCCCATTTTAAGACTGTTCCTTGATCTTGAGAAGCAAATGTTTCAGATCGTCTTCTCTTTCAGCCAGTAATGTGGTATCATCAGCATAGCAAAGGTTGTTGAGTCTTTCACCAGTCTTCACACCTTTTGTTGTTTTCATACAGTCCTGCTTTTCTGATTTGTTCTGCATATAAATTAAAGAGGTAGGGGGAAAGTATGCAGCCTTGTCATTTACACCTTTGCTGATTTTAAACCATTCTGTTTCTCCTATTTCTATTCGAACTGTTGCTTCTTGATCAGTGTAAAGGTTGTGCAAGAGAACAATCGGGTGTTCTGGTATACCCATGCTTCTTAATGTGGCCCAGAATTTTTCATGGTTTACACAGTCAAAGCCTTGCTGTAGTCAATAAAACACATATAGATATCCTTTTTGGTATTTTTTTTGTCTTTTCAAGGATCCATTTCACATCCGCGATAATGTCTCTTGTTCCTCTCCCTTTCCTGAACCCTGCTTGCACTTCAGGCAATTCTCGTTCCAGATATGGTTGTAGTCTCTGCTGAATGATCTTGAGTAGAATCTTGCTGGCATGTGAGATCAGAGCAATTGTGTGATAATTTCCACAGTCAGTCGGGTCACACTTCTTCAGTATTGGAATAAACACAGAACATTTCCAGTCAGTTGGCCATGAATTTGTCTTCCAAATTTCCTGGCAGAGCCTTGTAAGTATGGTAACAGCTTCATCTGATGGCTGCAATAACTCAATGGGAATGCCATCAATGCCCGGTGCTTTGTTCTTTGATAAAGCTTTAATGCTGCTTTGACTTCTTCTTTCATCACCAATGGTTCCTGATCATAAGGTACAGGTTGAAACTGCTGTTCCTTTTCGTCTCTCCGGGCCAGTCCAGGAAACAGTAGGGTAGTCAACCTCCTTCAGCAACTGAGGACTGAAAACATCAAAACTTTGCTGACAGCTCACCTTGCTCCCCCTGGTGTCAGGGAGCCAGTCTTTTCAGTCCTCAGCAGCTGAAGGACGTCTTGCTGACAGGCTCCGAGAGAGGGAAACTATTTTTACCTGGTGTGTCTCCTTGCTTGCCCTAGCTGGGTTAGTTATAGGAGTTTCTGAGGCATCTTTTGATTTTTGATTTTTTTCTTCCTAAGGTGGTGTCGAGTTTTCATGTGAATCAGTCTATTTCGTTGCCTACATTTCGCTCGGCCGGAGGGGCTGAGAGTGGGGTGCCCCTGCATAAGTTGGATTTGGGAAGAGTGCTACACCGTTATCTTCAGCGGACGCAGGCTTTTCGGAAATCGGACAGGTTGTTTGTGCTGTTCGCTGGCGCACGTAAAGGGGAAGCGGCCTCTAAGGCCTCGATTTCGCGCTGGGTGAAACAGGCGATTGCAGCTTCGTATCAGGCCGGCGAGAAAGAAGCGCCGGAGGGGCTTAGGGCTCATTCGACTCGGGGGCAAGCGACGTCCTGGGCCTAGTGGGCTTTGGTTCCTCTGGTGGATATTTGCCGAGCGGCGACCTGGTCGACCTTGCATTCCTTTGCGAAACATTATCGCTTGGATGTTCACGCGGCGGGGGACGCGAAGGTTGGCGCAGCTGCGATTTTGGCGGGGCTCTTGGGTCCCTCCCGTGAGTAGTTACTGCTTTGGTACTACCCTACTGTTTCCTGGACTGGCCCGGAGAGACGAAAAGGAAGATGAAATTAGGCCTTACCTGCTAATTGTCTTTCCTTGAGTATTCTCCGGGCCAGTCCAGGACCCTCCCGGAAGTTAAGGGGCGTAGTTTCTTCTTCTGTCCAGGGGCAGCTGCGGGGTTGCGAGTTCAGTAATGTTTGGCTCGAACTGTCTTAGACTTCCAGAATCGGTGGGTCCTCGGGTTAGCCTGGGGATCTTTTTGCAGAGGATCTGGCTATGGGGCTCCCGTGGTGTTTGGTGGCACGTGTTCGGACGGGGGGACATAGCTTTTTAGTGGGAGATTATGGTCCATAATGGTAGTGTTAGGTTTTTGTTTGGCTTGGTTTTTTGCTTCACTGCTTGGATATTCTTAGACTGGCTCTGACACCAGGGGGAGCAAGGTGAGCTGTCAGCAAAGTTTTGATGTTTTCAGTCCTTAGTTGCTGAAGGAGGTTGACTACCCTACTGTTTCCTGGACTGGCCCGGAGAATACTCAAGGAAAGACAATTAGCAGGTAAGGCCTAATTTCATCTTGGTCCACTTGATAGCTTAGTTCTCAGCATCACTGATGCACACAAGCCCTCGCAGCACGACAAGCTGCAAACCAAGTGAGGGATTCCAGATGGGGAAATTATAAATATACAAGTTAACACCCAGTGAAACATTCCCTGTCTTGCCTGACCATACTGGACCTCCCGCTAGTCTGCATGGCAAATTGCTTACCCATCTCCTGGGGGCCTCCTTCCAGCCCATGAGCCTTGTGACCATTTGTCTTTTGACAGCACAGGAATTCCTTCTGTCCCATGTGCTTGCTGGAGTAAGGTAGACATGCACATTAGTAGGTCCACATATGCGCTAATGCGTATGCACACCCTGAGCATCAACAGGGCAATTTTTGGAGCCAAGAGTATTTTTATACGGAGGTCTTAAATATTTATTTAATAAGGATTTTTCCTTTGGAAGGCGCAGCTGGAAAAATTATTTGCCAAGTCCTTATAAATAAGAAATTCTTTTAGGAAAGGCATGAATTTAACACACAGAATGTACATTGCCATATCAGGACACTGATTCTCTCCCCCCCCCTTCACTCCTCCTCCCCCAGGTATACTGTAGACATACCTGACACTACAATAGGAGCAGAGACAGTAGGAGCAAACAACAAAGACATAAAACTCTGAGTTTTACCTGATGTAAATTTAATGAACTGATTCATTTTTACACTAGTAAAATAAAACTTGATTACCCATTTTGACCTGATGGAGCGTGAAGACCTAAAATGATTCTTCTATTTCAAAGGTCAGCAGAACTAATAACCAATTTAATGAGGAATTATTCTCTTTATGACAGAGGCAAGAACCTGCTTTTGATAATTACATTTTGTCTTGAAATGGTTTGACATTGCTTTGTGGTTTAAAGCGGGATACCAGAGATCGGACTTAGGAGCTTATGCAGTGTAGGCCGGGTCCACCTACAAAGTCTCCCCAATTACCAATAAACAGTTCAGACAGCAAGTTGCTCAGCTACAAATAAACTTTTTTTATTTGGCGCAGCAAACAAATGGTTATAGAGGCAGATAGCAAGTGCCTGTCTGAGGGACAGTGGGGCAGACTTCTCTCTGCAAGGGGAGAAAAGAACTGCCCCCAGACCCTCTAAAATTGCTGTCTTATATATACCTCTCTGCTTCAAATTCTAAATAGTTTCAGCAAATGCAAAACTCTTTCCCAGGGCCTTCTATGGTTATGCAGGTTATGCAGCTAGATCTGCTGATCAAGGCTTGCCTATCTATGCAATCAATCATAGCCCTCTGCCTCCTCCTGTGTTTTTCCATCTGCTGGCACCAATTGAAACCTTCAGGGCAAGAGCATTAGTTGAATTCCTGGCTTGACCTGTTTGAACCTAGGCTTATATCCTTGGACACTTCTGTCCAAAGTATAGCTTTTTTTTTAGGCTTTATAACAGTCATAAGCTGCATGTACTCTTTTCCTGTTGCCCACCTGCTTTGTGCCACCCATATGTTGCTGTGTCTGTTTCAAACAGGCCAGAGTGCAGTTATAAGGCAGATATATATGCAATCATAAGGCAAACATATAAAGCAGATCTGAGCTGATTATCCCTTTATTCCAATTATCCCTTCAGCAGTAAATTTTAATGTGCAGATTAAGGCCCTGTTTATGCTGTAATGTCTTAACATGCATGCAAAAGTGGCTTTGGAAAGTATGTCCTTGCATGTGGGTGAATGTCATGTGCTAACAAAGCTTTTGTGTGCGTGGGTACACTGTTTCCAGATGCTTGCTAATGGCATTCTACTTCATACCTGCCTTGGACCACATGATAACTTGCTAACATACATACACTTGTGGCTGCTCAATTAATTGAAAACATAGGATTTGAAAAATGGAGATCATGTACAGGAGCTGACGCTGTACCCAAAGGCCTTGGAGATGAATATATTTTAAATATTTTATTTAAATATTTTATTTGGCATTACACACTTGGAAATTTTTACATCACTTTGTCTCCACATACACAATAGAGTGTACCATACATATCACTATCAATAACAAACCAACTCTCTAATCACCCTACTTGGCCTACACCGTGACATCAACATATCCTGCTTATGCATTTATACCAACTAATACGCAAAATACACATTTCCTCTTACCCAACCATAATTACCCCCGTATCGTACCAAAACCTTTTTATAACTTGTTCCCCTTTAATGCGTGTTCCTCCAACCATCTCATACAACCTTGAATATTGAACAATCTCCAGGAACAAGCAGGAATGAGTCTTCACATATGGGTATCGTCGGTACCGACGGAGCCTGCGCGGGAACGCTCCCCAGCGTCCTAAAGGAAAGCTTTTGGGAGCATCCCACAGTGCCTGTGCGCTGCCTTCCCGCCTTTCCTAACCGCCTCTCTCCAGTTCTTCTTTTCCGTGGAGCCAGCAGGTCGTGTTCCTGTCACCGCTGAAGAATTTCTTTATTTTCTTTTATTTTCTTTGGTCACGTGTCTGCCTTCTCGACGCCGGACCAGTACCGCCGGTCTTTTCTTTCTTTATTCTAAAAAAAAAAAAAAAAAAAAAAAAACTACTGTTTTTTTTCTCACTTCAGTGCATTTTTTCTTTCTTTGGCCTTAGGCCTAGGAAAATGTTTTCCTCATGGAAAAGCCCGCCTCCGGGTTTAAAAGTGCACGAAGTGCAGCGGCACTATTTCTGTCACCGACACCCATGAATGGTGTCTAAAATGTTTAGGTCCTGACCATTCCATTATGGATTGTGAGTCCTGTTCCATGATGTCTAAAAGAGGCCTACAGAATCGGGCAGCTAAGCTCAGTACCCTGTTTCCCTCTGATGCAGCTTCGGTGGCATCGACTTCTTCCAGGGCTTCTTCTTCCTCCCATGGATCTCAGGTAACCAAACTCAAGTCCAGCCTGTCCTCGAAGGGTAGATCTCCCTCTAAGTATCAAGATGCCTCCGGGCTTGCTTTCGAGGAATCCGCACCGGCAAAATTACCCCGGCAGGAGGCTCCGGCTTCCAAAGCTTTATCTATGGGGTCACAGGTTGACATCGATGGCTCGGCCTCGACCGATCACCTGTTGCCATGTTCTGGGGTACCGGTGGTTCCCACTGGTACCGACATCCAGACATTGGTGGCGTCTATGGATCAGAATATCCTGACCATGCAGCGTGCCATTACGGCATTCATACAAGCTGCGACGCCTTCGGTACCGCAACAAACTCCGTTGTCGGTACCGACTCCGGCATTGGTACCGATATCGGTTCCGGTGCCGGTACCGATTGCATCGACATCGGCTTCGGTGTCGACTGCACCAGTACACTGTTCTGTGATGCCCATCGGTACCGATCACTCCCGATGTCGATACCACTCGGTATGCGTATCGGGCTCTGCAGGAGCATCCAGACAGGCGATACTTCGATTCCTCCGAAGACTCTGATGAATCAGAGGCCTCTGTCGAAGCATCGGTGATCCTTCCTCAGGAGCCCTCTTCTCCAAAAAGGAGAATGTCTCCTCCAGAAGACTTGTCTTTTCAAGACTTCATTAGGGAAGTGGCCAGGGGCCTTTCCATCTCAGTGGCCCCTGAGACAGAGCTTAGAGCCAAAAAATTAGATATTTTTAGGAGCCTTAGGATATTGTAAGAGGCAGCCACTCTACCAATACATGAGATTCTTTATGATAACATGTTGGGCATATGGGAGACTCCTCTCACCACCTCCCCTCATTCTCGAAGGTTGGACACCATGTATCGTGTTCCTCCTTGTCCTGGCTTTCATAAAACTCAGCTTCCTCACCACTCCATTGTGGTGGAGTCTGCTATGAAGAAGATAAAGAGTGCAAAAAGGCACTCTTCTACTCCTCCAGGAAGAGAATGCAGAACCTTAGATGCCTTTGGCAGGAGAATTTTCCAAGCCAATATGCTTGTTGCCAGAATCAACTCCTATAGTCTCTATATGGGGATGTTTCTCAAAGAAGTTACAGATCATCTGCAAACTTTGTCTCCTTTTATTTCAGAAGATAAAAGGGAGGAGTTTCTCACTTGGCTCAAACATGCCCAGGATGTTTCCAAGTTTTCCAATCGTGCAGCCTTTGACTCTTGAAGGTGCCAGCAGAGCCTCGGCTATTGCTATAGGTGCACGCAGAGTTGCTTGGTTACAAGCTTCTGATTTGGAACCCTGGGTTCAGGATGGACTAGGAAACCTTCCTTGTACAGGTGAAAACCTTTTTGGCAAGGATTGGCAAGCAAAGGCCACCCAGATGGATGCTGAAAATTCTGCTTTAGATAGACTTTCAAAGTCTACTTCTGCTCCTTTTAAGAAAAGGTTGTTCAGAAAGGGATTTTTTTCCCAAAAAAGGAAGATATTATTCTGCTTATGGTCAGCAGGCATCTTCTGCAGGTCGTTTTTGCTACAAAGAGACAGCAACAACCAAAACAGGCCAAGCCTAAGGCTGCTAGGACTGCTATGGCCCAACAGCCTCAGCCACCTCAGGGCCTTTGACTTACCACTAGAGAACTTAGCCTTTCTGGCTCTAGAACAGCGGTTCTCAACCTGTGGGTCGCGACCCCAACGGGGGTCGCCACAGGATTTAGCGGGGGTCGCTTAGCCTCCACCAAGTTTAAAAAAAAAAATTAAGATGTGCACAAGTTGCTGCCGCTGCCGAGTCCGCTTCTCGGCAGCAGCAAACTCCGGCAAACTCACCGCCTTCTTCTGCAGCCGCGGCTCCCTGCCTTTTAGGGAACCGCGGCTGTACTTGTAAAATCGTTGCGGAGCCCTTCCTGTCTCGACGGGCTCCGTGCAGCATTGTCCCGCCTCCAAAGGAAGTGGTAAACAACTTCCTTTGGAGGCGGGACAATGCTGCATGGAGCCCATCGAGACAGGAAGGGCTCCGCAATGATTTTACAGGTACAGCCGCGGTTCCCTAAGAGGCAGAGAGCCGCGGCTGCATTAGAAGGGAGGCAGACAACCTGCAACACGGCTGACATCGACAGAGGGGTGCTGACATGGAGGGAGGGGGGCTGACATGGACAGATGGAAGGATGGGGCTGACATGGAGGGAGGGATGGAGGGAGGGGGCTGACATGGACAGATGGAAGGATGGGGGCTGACATGGAGGGAGGGGGCTGATATGGACGGATGGATGGAGGGGGCTGACATGGACAGATGGAAGGATGGGGCTGACATGGAGGGAGGGAGGGAGGGAGGGGGGCTGACATGGACAGATGGAAGGATGGGGCTGACATGGAGGGAGGGAGGGAGGGGCTGATATGGATGGATGGATGGATGGAGGGAGGGGGCTGACATGGACAGATGGAAGGATGGGGGCTGACAGGGAGGGAGGGAGGGAGGGATGGGGGCTGATATGGATGGATGGAGGGAGGGAGGGGGCTGACAGGGAGGGAGGGAGGGATGGGGGCTGATATGGATGGATGGATGGAGGAGGGCTGACATGGACGGATGGAAGGATGGGGGCTGACATGGAGGGAGGGATGGATGGAGGGAGGGGGGCTGACATGGACGGATGGAAGGATGGGGGCTGACAGGGAGGGAGGGAGGGAGGGGGCTGACAGGGAGGGAGGAAGGGAGGGAGGGAGGGATGGGGGCTGATATGGATGGGTGGAGGGAGGGAGGGAGGGAGGGGCCTGACAGGGAGGGAGGGAGGGAGGGAGGGATGGGGGCTGATATGGATGGATGGAAGGAGGGAGGGGGGCTGACATGGAAGGATGGGGGCTGACATGGAGGGATGGATGGCGGGAGGGGGGCTGACATGGACGGATGGAAGGATGGGGGCTGACATGGAGGGATGGGGCTGACAGGGAGGGAGGGAGGGAGGGATGGGGGCTGATATGGATGGATGGAGGGAGGGAGGGGCCTGACAGGGAGGGAGGGAGGGAGGGATGGGGGCTGATATGGATGGAGGGAGGGAGGGAGGGAGGGGCTGACAGGGAGGGAGGGAGGGATGGGGGCTGATATGGATGGATGGATGGAGGGAGGGAGGGAGGGGGCTGACAGGGAGGGAGGGAGGGGATGGGGGCTGATATGGATGGATGGAGGGAGGGAGGGAGGGAGGGAGGGGGGCTGACATGGACGGATGGAAGGATGGGGGCTGACATGGAGGGATGGATGGAGGGAGGGGGGCTGACATGGACGGATGGAAGGATGGGGGCTGACAGGGAGGGAGGGAGGGAGGGATGGGGGCTGATATGGAGGGAGGGAGGGAGGGAGGGGCCTGACAGGGAGGGAGGGAGGGAGGGATGGGGGCTGATATGGATGGATGGATGGAGGGAGGGAGGGAGGGAGGGGGCTGACAGGGAGGGAGGGAGGGATGGGGGCTGATATGGATGGATGGAGGGAGGGAGGGGGGCTGACTTGGAGGGATGGATGGATGGGGGCTGACATGGAGGGATGGATGGTGGGAGGGGGGCTGACATGGACGGATGGAAGGATGGGGGCTGACAGGGAGGGAGGGAGGGAGGGGGCTGACAGGGAGGGAGGGAGGGAGGGAGGATGGGGGCTGATATGGATGGATGGAGGAGGGAGGGAGGGGCCTGACAGGGAGGGAGGGAGGGAGGGAGGGATAGGGGCTGATATGGATGGATGGAGGGAGGGAGGGAGGGAGGGGGGCTGACATTGACGGATGGAAGGATGGGGGCTGACATTGACGTATGGAAGGATGGGGGCTGACATGGAGGGATGGATGGAGGGAGCGGGCCTGACAAGTACGTATGGAAGGATGGGGGCTGACATGGAGGGAGGGAGGGAGGGGGCTGATATGGATGGATGGAGGGAGGTGGGCTGACATGGAGGGAGTAGGCTGGCATGGACAAAGGGGAGAGACATGGGGACATACTGGACAGACGGGATAAATGCTGGACAGAGGCGAGAGACAGTGCGGGTTAGGATTATAATGGGCTGATGGGGGTGCTAGCACTGGTAATGGGCAGATGGGGGGGCTACGAATGGTAATGGGTTGATTAGGGAAGGCTAGGACTGGGAATGGACTTATCAAGGGGGGGTAGGACTGGTAATGGACTGATGGGGGTCTAGCATTGGAAATGAGCTGATCAGTGAGGTTAGGACTGGAAATGGGCTGATTAGGGGAGCCTAGCACTGGTAATGGGGTTGAGGGGGGGACTAGCACTGGAAATGAGCTGATGGGGGGTAGGACTGGTATTGGGCTGATTAGGGGGGGGGGGTAGGACTGGTAATGGGGTTGAGGGGGATTAGCACTAGAAGTGAGCTGATTAGGGGGCTTTGACTGGGAATGGGCTGATTGTGGGGAGGGAGGGGAGGATAGAGCTGCTGACCCTGGAAGAAAACTGGGGGCTAAGGCTACAAGTGGGCTGATACAAGGGGATGGGAGCATGGAACTGAAAGGGAGTGGATCTGAGAGGGGCTGCCATGGTATTTGTACTAGAAGGGACTGATCAGTGGGGAAGGAGGGGGACTGGAAGGGAATGGACACCAGTGGCAGTCATGGGAATGCAAGTTGACATTGGAAGGTACTGGGAGTGAGGACTGGAAAGGGGCTGATACTGGGGAGGGTTACTGGGACTGGAAATAGGCTGATGGAAAGAAGTGAAGAAAACAAAAGAGATAAGAACTGGCAGATGGACCATAGACCACAGAAAGAGAGCTAAGAGAAGACAGGAAAGCAGAAGCCTCAGATCGGGACCAGCATGATCAGAGAATAAATTGGTCAGACAACAAAGGTAGAAAAAAAAAAAATTTTATTTCATATTAGTGATTTGACTACAAAATCATCATAATTTTGAAATCAAATATTGTTACTTGTTGTTTTGATTATTTAAATAAGTATTTTATAAATAAAAACATATTGCAAAGGCCTATAATATATTAATAATTCAACAAATGATTACAGCGACAATGCGTTAACGGTAAAGGAAGAGAGACGCATTTGATTTTATCATTGGGGGTCACCACAAGTTGACCAACGGTAAAAGGGGTCACGGTACAAAAAAGGTTGAGAACCACTGCTCTAGAACATCCAGAGCCTCTCACCATTCCAGGAAGGTTAGCTCACTTTGCTCCCAGATGGGAACAAATCACAGCAGAGCAATGGACCCTCTCCATCATAAGGGAAGGGTACAAGCTTCATTTCTTAAACCTTCCCCCTCACACCATGGTGAGACAGTTCAATTCTCCAACATCACTCCTCGACCTTCTGGGTCAGGAGATTGCTACCCTTCTTGCCCAAGGGGCAATAGAAGAAGAACCCCTTCTTCAACAGGGTTCAGGGTTCTACTCACCCTACTTTCTCATCCCAAAGAAAACAGGGGGCTACAGACCCATATTAGATCTCAGAGAATTGAACAAGTTTCTATGCAAGTAGAAATTCAAGATGACTTCTCTCGGTACTCTCCTTCCATACCTCCAGAGTCAGGACTGGCTTTGTTCTCTAGATCTCAAGGATGCGTACACCCATGTCCTCATCCATCCAACACACAGAAGGTTCCTTCGGTTCCTTTTCCAAGGAAAGCACTATCAATACAGAGTGCTTCCCTTCGGTCTGGCCTCTGCACCAAGGGTGCTCACAAAATGCATGGCAGTAGTAGCTGCATTTCTACGCACTCTAGGAATATTTGTATTCCCATATCTGGACGACTGGCTCATTCGAGCTCCATCCCAATCAGAGGCCCAGGCTTCCCTGGCCTGCACAAGGCGTATCCTTCAGTATCTGGGACTTGTAATAAACATCCCAAAATCCCATCTCACCCCTATTCAATCTCTGGAGTTCATAGGGGCCTTACTGGATACCACCACTGCAAGGGCCTATCTTCCCCAGGCCCGTTGCCTACGCTTGGTGCAGTTAGCCTCCCAGATTCAGTTAAAGTCCCATTTAACTGCTCGAGAGATGTTACAACTGTTAGGCCACATGGCATCCACCGTGCATGTGGTCCCTTATGCTCGCCTTCACATGAGGGCAGCTCAATGGACTCTGTCCACCCAATGGACCCAGGCATCAGGGTGCCTGTCAGACAAAATAGCAACCTCCAGTCGCCTTTTTTGCTCTCTCCAATGGTGGAAGTCCACCCAAAATCTGTTGCTGGGGTCCCCCTTTCAACAGGTGTTACCCCAAGCAACCTTTACAACAGATGCCTCCCCAAGGGGGTGGGGAGCTCATCTGCAGGATCTCTCCACCCAGGGCATCTGGTCTCCAGAGGAGACATCTCTACATATCAACCTCTTAGAGCTCAGAGCAATTTTTCTAGCTCTCAGAGTCTTCCACACCCTGCTCAGCTACAAGACAGTCCTCATCCACGCGGACAACCAAGTAGCCATGTTCTACGTGAACAAGCAGGGGGGGGACTGGCTCTCTGTCGCTTTGCAACGAAGCTCTGAGATTATGGGCCTTCGCCAGAGAGCATCAAATTCATCTCATCTCATGGCAGTGTATCTTCCAGGGGTTCAAAACTCTTGGGCAGACAGACTCAGTCGAGTTCTGCTTCCACACGAATGGTCCCTCCATGGGGACCATATAGCCAAAATCTTTCAAATTTGGGGAACCCCAGACATAGACCTGTTTGCAAGTCCGTGGAATGCCAAACTTCCCCGGTTCTGTTCCAGGATTCCGTGTCAGGGAGTTCAGGCCAGGGATGCCTTCCTCCTTCATTGGGGGCAAGGCTTCCTCTATGCCTTTCCACCCATTCCCCTAATTCCCAAGACCCTCTTCAAGCTTCAGAAAGACAAGGGGTCTATGATCCTCATAGCACCACGTTGGCCACGCCAAGTGTGGTACCCTCTACTTCTGCATCTCTCTCAAGCTCCCTCCCTGGACTTGGGATCTGCTCCAGACCTCCTTTCCCAGGAGGAGGGAACGTTGTGGCACCCAAAACCCCAGTCTCTTCATCTCAGGGCCTGGTTGCTGAAGGCCTAGACCTTCAAGATTTGCATCTTTCTCAGCAAGTAAAGGATATCCTTCATGCTTCCAGAAAGCCTTCCACCAGACGTACCTATGCTTTTAAATGGAAAAGGTTTACCATTTGGTGTGCAGAGAAGGGTCTTAACCCTCTTGCAATACCTCTGAATTCTTTACTAGAATATTTGCTGCATTTATCCCATGCAGGCCTTAAAACGAATTCAGTAAGAGTCCATCTGAGTGCTATTGCAGCATCCCTTAAGCCTCTCAATGAATAGCCTATTTCCTCTCATCCTCTTATAGCAAGATTCATGAGAGGCCTTCTTTTGACTAAACCTCCCATTAGACCACCTCCAGTGGCATGGGACTTGAATTTGGTTCTTGGCCAGCTTATGAAGCCACCCTTTGAACCCTTAGCCACTACCTCCTTGAAATTTCTTTCCTGGAAGGTTATTTTTCTCATTGCAGTCACTTCAGCTCGCCGTATTAGTGAGCTGCAAGCCTTGGTGGCTAATCCTCCTTATACAAGGTTCCATCATGACAAGGTAGTCCTCAGGACCAATCCACACTTTATGCCTAAAGTGGTTTCACCTTTTCATCTGAATCAGGTGTATTTACCTGTCTTTTTTCCAGGACCTCATGCATCAAGTGCAAAGAGGAATCTCCATACCCTGGATTGTAAGAGCGCTCGCTTTTTACTTACAAAGAACCCAGCAACATAGAAAGTCCTCTCAACTCTTTGTTGCTTTTGATCCCTCTCATTTAGGACTTCCAGTCTCTAAGAGAACTCTGTCCAATTGGATTGCTCAGTGTATTTCTTTCGCCTACCAGAGTAAGAACCTTTCTCTGGAGGGCCATGTCACAGCTCACAATGTGAGGGTTATGGCAACCTCTGTGGCTCATCTAAACTCTGTGTCCATCGACCAAAACTGTCGAGCGGCCACCTGGGCCTCGGTTCATACCTTTACAGCCCATTACTGCTTGGACAAGGACTCCCGCCGGGATGCCTTCTTTGGTCAGGCTGTTCTCAAACACCTGTTCCATACTTAAACAACTCCTACCCCCATCCCTGGTTGGATGCCCGAGATCCATGGAGGGAGGTAGAGCCCTTCTCAGGGACTCACAACCTTGGGTATCTCCCTGGCATCTCTAGCTGGGGAGTCCCCATATGTGAAGACTCATTCCTGCTTGTTCCTGGAGATAGCACAGTTACTTACCTGTAACAGGTGATCTCTGGGAACAGCAGGAGTAAGTCTTCACAACCCACCCACCTCCCCTAGGAGTTGTATCTCTCTATCTATCTTTCCTTTCCTCTCTCTCTCTTTGTCTCAGCTTAAAACTCGAACTGGAGAGAGGCGATTAGGAAAGGCGGGAAGGCAGCGCGCAGGCGCTGTGGGATGCTCCCAAAAGCTTTCCTTTAGGACGCTGGGGAGCGTTCCTGCGCAGGCTCCGTCGGTACCGACGATACCCATATGTGCAGACTTATTCCTGCTATTCCCAGAGATCACCTGTTACAGGTAAGTAACTGTGCTATATCACCCAACCTTTCCCTCTTCAAATAGCCTACTGAACTCATGCCCATATCCCCCCTCCCCCCCCCCACTTCCCCTCCCTCCTACCCCCTCTTAACTGCCCCTTTAAGCTTTTGAACCCAGGAATTGTTGAACATGTAAGCCCATTGTTATCCTTCTTTCCTCCTTTCTACGGTAGCTCCACCCATACCCACTCCTGTCCCAGCCTTTCACTCCCCCCACTTAACCAATTCCATAGCCCCCCACTGTCTTTCCACCTTTTCCACGTTACCTTTTTTTAACCCTGTTATCCTATGCATTTGATACAGTTCCGCCAGTCGCCTAGCATAATTTTCTAGAGGCAGCAATAAGCAAGTCTTCCAGTGCAAGGCAATTTCGCATCTTACCGCTATTATACATTGCCGTACTATGCTCCATTTGCCTTCCCTCCCCTCTCCCTTCTTAAGCAACAGGCACAGCTCTGGTGTCAATACCAGACTTGTTCCTGTAATTTTCCTAACACTATCCCCAATTGTCTCCCAATACTGATGTCCTGCTGGGCATATCCACCACATGTGCAGCCAGGTTCCCTTCTCTCCATACAACCTTCAACAATCATCTGACTTACAGACCTCCGCCTTAAACAATCGTTCCGTTGATAGATACCATCTGGTCAACACTTTCCACCCATTCTCTCTAAGGGAGATAGCTATTGAGGATTTTGCTATTTCTATAGCTATCCGCTCCCACTCCTCAGTCTCCCAGGTCACCCCCAGCTCCTTCTCCCAAACCTGCATATAGCTGAGTTTCTCCTCCCCCCTCGTAATTAAGCCTTTATAAATTCTTGAGATAACCCCCTTCCTCACCATCGAACCTAAACAGCTACCTTCAAACCACACCGACTCCTTAACAATATCCTGCCAGCGCTTTCTCTGCCTGACATATGATCCAATCTGAAGATAAGGGATTCTGTCGCTATCCCGCAATTGATAGAAATCCCTAATCCCTTCAAATTCTCTTACCCCTTCTCTGGCAATTATCTGAGACACTTGGCTTAACCCCTGCTGTGCCCACCTTTGCAGCACTACTAAATCTGATCCCATTCGCTCATCACAGCACGCCAGCAGTGACATTGTGTGTGCACAGCTCTTATCCCCTAGCATCCACTTCCGGTGTTGTTGCCACATATTCAAAGTATGGCCTACCATTGGATTATCCCTACGCCTGCCCTTTCCTCCCCACACCATTCTCTCCAACTCCCCTGGTCTCAAACCCATTTCTTCCATCATTACCCAATGTTTCGTCTGTTCCCGCAGCCAAGAATAAACCGCTTTCAACTGTGCCGCTTGATAGTACTTCATAAAATTAGGCACCCCCATACCTCCCTCCACCCTAGGAGCCTGTAATGTCCATGCCGCCACTCTGGGACGCTTATTCCCCCCCCCATATAAACCCCTCTACTTGCTTTTGCACTCTTTTTAGCACCTTTGCAGGTATCTCAATTGGCAACACCTGCAAATAGAGGCACTGGGGGAGCAACATCGTTTTAATCACTGCCATCCTCCCCATCCAAGATATATACCCCCTCTTCCAGGCCTCTAACTGTATTTCTACTTGCCCGAAAAGCTTCTTATAATTCAAATCATATAGTTCCTCCAAGTCCCTTCCCAACTGAACTCCCAAGTATCTGATCGATTGTTTTGCCCAACGAAATTGGAATTGATGTTGCAGATTCCTTTGCAACTCTATCCCGCATGTAAGATTTAAGATTTCGGATTTACTCCAATTTATTCTAAAGCCTGCCAAGTCCCCATATTCCTGCACCTCCCTCATAATTGCGGGCAACGTCACACTAGGCCTAGTAATCATAAGTAAAATGTTATCCGCAAACATTGCCATTTTGTATTACCTCTGCCCCACCCTTACCCCCTTAATATCTTGGCCCCTCTGTATCTTCCCTGCTAACGGTTCCAAGGATAATGCAAATAACAGCGGCAATAGGGGGCATCCCTATCTGATTCCCCGTCCCAGGGGAAAAATTTTTGAATATCCCCCCATTAACTCTCATGCATGCTTTATAACGCCTTCACCCATTCCACAAAGCCCTTTCCAAAGCCCATGTATTTCATCACTGCGAACAGAAATTTCCACGACACCTGATCGAACGCTTTTTCTGCGTCAAGCGAGAGAAGTATTACCTGATCACTCGTTTCACTGTCCATATTACATTCAATATTTTCCTAATATTATCAGACACCTGCCTACCCGGTATAAAATCTGCTTGATCTTCATGAACTAATTTACCCAGAATTCTATTGTCTCCCTGCTAATACTTTGGCCAGCAACTTCACATATATATTTAGCAGCGAGATAGGCCTGTATGACGCGCACTCTAGAGGATCCTTCCCCTCTTTGTGGATCAGCGTTACTCCTGCCCACCCCATCATCTCCGCTAACTGTTCCCCCTCCTTTGGCAAATTGAACAAGCGCGTCAAGGGTGTCAACAACACTCCTTTAAATATTTTATAAAAGCTAGCCGTCAGCCCATCAAGCCCTGGGGCCTTCCCTGGCTTCAAGTCCTTGATTGCCTACTCCACTTCCACTACCTGTATTTCTCTATCCAATTCACTCCTCTCCCCTTCCTCCAAGTGTTTGAGGCCTGCTGCCTCCAAATATTCCCACATCTCCCCCTCCGGCCTATCTGGTTTTGCCTCATATAACCTCTGATAATATTCCACAAACTCATCTCTTATCTTCTGCACATCCCTCTCCACCCCCCACCCCCTACACCTAAGCTGTGTTATCTGTGTCAAATTCCTCTTCTGCTTTAATCTCCGCGCCATATACCTTCCCGCCCTATTTCCCCCTTTGAAAAATTCCTGCCTTAATAATTGCAACCGAAAATGAATCCTTTCAGTCTCCAACCCATTAAGCTTAGCCCTGGTCTCCAAAACCTCTCCCCTATATTTCCCGTTGACGTCCTTGGCATCCGCCTCTTCCAACCTAACCAACTGCTGCCGCAGTTGAAGTTCCTTTCCCTCTTTATTCTCGCCCCCCATTTTATCAAGATACCCCGCACCACTGCCTTAAAAGCATCCCATACCATCTCTACCTTCACCTCTCCATTCGCATTCCTTGCAAAATATTCTGGCATCACCTCCTCTAGCTCCTTCACCACCCTAGTATCTTCCAATAGGGCCTCATTCAATTTCCAATATTGTGTCCCTTTATTTTCTCTCCTACAACTCAGATGCACAATCACCAGTGCATGATCAGACCACATGATCGGCTCCATTTCTCCCCCCCCCCCCCACCGAATCCTCCCAGCTATCTCTTTCCCTATCCAAATGGTATACAACCTGGAGTAAGTGCCATGCACCGCTGAATAGAACGAATACTGGCGCCTACCAGGGTTGATCAATCGCCACGCATCAATCAAATCATGGTCCTTTACGAACTTATGATACTGCCTCCTATCTGCTCTCCTCCCTCCCCCCTTCCCCGTAGAGTCCCTCCCAACCTTCCAGGGCATGTTAAAATCCCCACCACAGATCCTCGCTCCCTCCCCCAATAGACTCGCTTTCTTATCCACTTCCTCCCAAAATTCTTTTTGTGTCCCTGTGGGTGCATACACATTGATCACACAGAACCATTCTTCCCCTATCCTCATTCGCACCATTAAGTACCTTCCCCCTCTGTCTCGAACTATCGTGTGGATTTCTACCTTAAGTTGCCCACTTACCAACAATGCTACCCCACCTTTCTTCCGCTCCCTCATATTAGAAGCAAACAATAGTTCAGTATATCCCTTAGGTTTCACCACTGACTCATGCCTCTGTAACAAATGTGTCTCTTGCAGTAAAACAAGTGAGGCTTTCTGCCGTGATAGTTCCTTATACAATTTCGGCCTCTTAAAGGGTGAATTTAAACCTTTCACATTCAATGTAACAATTTTTTCAATTCACCTGTGCTACCCCCCGCTCTCCCTCTCACCCGCTCTCCCTCTCCTCTTCCCCCTTTCCCTTCCCCTCTCCCTCTCCCTCCCCCCTCCCCCCTCCCCCCATCCACCCTACCACCCTCCCTCTTCCCCCCCCCCTTTCCTCAAGGGAGAATCGTCTGCCATTACAGTGACGAACTGTCAGGCCGTGCCTGTCTCATATCCCTCCATTCCCCTTCACCTCCACTATCCTCACCACTCTCTATTGACCTCACTTATCTCTATCCTTCATCTTCTCCTACCCACTTCTAAACCCCCCTCTACCCCCACCTCTTTACCCCTGCCATCCCAGGACCGACATCACGTCCAGGGGCTCAATCCTATTCCACGTCTCCTCCCCCCCTACTGTTTCTATAGGCCTTCTAACCTTTCCCCCCTATGTAACTTCTTCATCCTTAGCATAATTTTACAGTGTCCTCCACTTCAGCCAGCTGCATTCTCCGCCACTTGCGCTGCTCCTGGGCTCTCTCTATTCCGCCTCGTCAGCCTTCTCCCTGCCACTGGAACTCTGTGCCACCTCTGACTGTTCCTCTTTGCACTGGGCACGGCTGCTGAAGTAGTTCCCGCCATCCTTTTATCCCCTTCTGGCAGGTTCGTTAGTCCCAGGTCTTTAAGTGCTTTCCAGGCTTCCTCGTTGTTCTGCACTCTTCTCGATCTTCCCTTTACAGTCATCAGCAAGCCAAATGGGAACAGCCATTTATATCTCATGTCCTCACTTCGCAAGTATGCCTTCACCTCTTTAAGATTTCTTCTGCGCTGTAGTGTTCCCAGAGATAAGTTTTGAAACAATTCGAGCTTATGCTCCTCCCAGATGAATTGTCTCTCTGCTCTAGCTGCTCTCAGCAGCTTTTCTTTAGTTTTAAATGAACGTAAGCACACTACTATCTATGTCTCGTGGTCTATTGTCTCTGGCCGGACCCAGACCTCTGTGTGCTCTCTCAATTTTTATGTTCTCTACCTCTCCCCCTTCTTCGGGATCTCCATGAGGTAATAAAGAGCCAAAGATTTTTGCCATCACTTCTTCACAGTTCTTATATTGAGGTTCCTCTGGGAGGCCGTGTACCCTAATATTACATCTCCTGGAGCGATCTTCCAGCTTCACCTGTTGTTCTACTTGCATGCGCTTCAATTCTTCCCAGCCTTTATGTAATTCATCTAACGATACTCCTTGCTGCTCCACCTGGCTCTCTATTTCTTCTACACGATTTCCCATGTCCACAATATCTTGCTGCAGAGCCTGTATTGACTCCTTCAGTTCATTTTTTTACCCCACTGATCTCCATCTTGATCTCCTTTTTCAACTCCGTTTAACCATAGTTTTAGCATGGCTGCCATTCCTGGGCTACAGGCTCTTTCCATCTTCTCCTCCTGCTCGTTTGGGCCTTCATGCTGTGTTCTGCCTTCCTTCTCCCCCTCTTTTCCTCCTTTAGTTGTCACATACGAGGATCTGTATTGCGCCAATTTCTTCCTCACTACTTGACTGCCCTTTGTCTTGTCCATGAGCGCTCTTTTACCCCCCGGCCGGAATGTCCGTGCTTCTGGTTAGCAGGTAAGGGCAGTACCTCAGATAGTTACTCTGGCAATCTTATTGATCACACTGGGAGTACTTCCTTTAGCTTCTTAAAATTGATTATCTGTAGCTTTGTACTGTGTTGTGCCCTTGTCCTGCGTGGGATTAGACGGACTCCTTTATTCTTCCTTAAGTTTATCTTCTCTCTCGTATCGGGCTGCCTGCAAAGATAATCTCTCTCGTATCCCTCTATCAATTCTCACTTGGCTTTCCAACTTGTGGCCTTTCCTCCACTCTGCCCCACAGTGTTTCTCTCTTTACTGCTCTGTCTCCTCTTCCACTCTCTCACCAGCATTTTTGGGTACTCTCGGTGCTCCCTGCTCCTCTGTATCTCACTTCAGTACTCCACTGCTGTTCACTCCAGGTTCCTGGGTTACTATGCGTCTCCCCTGCAGCCACTCTTCTTCCCCCAGCCGGGCTCAGTTTCAACAGTGTCTCTCCTGCCCCCCTGGACACTGACTCCACTGCCGTCTCTGCTCGTGAACTCACTCATTCACTCACCAGCCCTCTTGCTTTATTGTGGCCAGCTCCGCACCTCTGCTCTTCTCTCCGGCCCTCTGCTCTTTTCTCCGGGCCTTCGACCCTCTCTCCGGGCCTCAGCTTCTCTCTCAAGCTGCCACGCGGTCCTCCACTCTGGCTTGCCACGCGGTTCTCCTCTTCGGTGTATTGCTGCCTCTCTCTGCGGCCCGTGGTGCGCCCGCTGCTAAAAGTGCCTTATTCCTGGGCTTCTCTTCTCCTGCCTCACCCCTCTCGCTCCTCTTTAATTGCTCATTTAGGGGTTCTTTCCCTCCCTATTACAGGCTTTGACGGTGGAGCTAGTCTGCTACACTGCCATTTGCCCTGATGACGTCACTGGAAGTCCGGAGATGAATGTATTTTACTACACTTTTTTGCAAAAGCAAAGCACAACCATCACGCTGTCTTCCTGGAGTTTTTATGCACTTAGATGTATTTGTGATGTGAATATGTCCTCTCGGACAAAATAGTTACATATCACAGAGGCTCTTGAAGCTTTGCTTGCACCTCGCAATGTACATGGCACAAAATTTCATAGTGGTGTGTAACCAGACAATATTCAAGATAATAGCATAATTGTTAGGATCATTAGTTTAATTAGTCTGCCACTGACCACTTCAGGTGGTTAGAGGCTTGACTATGAACAATATTAATTTTTTTGGGAGGGGTGGGGGATGTTTCCTAGCTTTCCCCCCCCTCCCAAGCCTAACACCCGACTACTCACAAAAGTAGGAGGCATCCTCTAGCAGGCTAGTGACTAGCCAATGGGTGCCCAATCCTTTCCGAGTATGAAAATAAAATTTCCGCAGAGCACCTTCAGGATAAGTGTATAAATGGAAGAGAGGGATAGAATGACAGCATGAAGGAGGCGACGGAAGAGAGACACTAATACATACTTGAACACTTCATAAATAAATCTGCATTTATTTATATAAGGGAAGAATATATTTGGAAGGAATAGGACAACATCAAATAGTTCTGTAAATGTAAGGCCTGATATTCAGCGGTGGCGGCTAACATTGCTAAAGTGGCTAGCTGTTGCCATTGAAACTTACACCTGGATATTCAATGGCAGGCCACGGCCTTGAATATCCAGGTTGCCTGGATTGCTGGAAAGCTAACAAAGCAGCAGTGATATTTAGCTGCTGCCTAGTTAGCTTCTGAGGCGCAAGTTAGGCCACCCTTTACTGTGCCTGACTTTTTTACCATGTGTCATTATCCATGCAGCACAAATCAAATGCCAGTATCAAAATGAAGAAAAGTAATAGACCAAGCAATAACTTCAATCCACTAAACTGCCGTATTGGACTAGGACCGTTTCCATGTAAAGGAGATAAAGGATCTTGGAATGGAACCAAAACAACCTTTGGTGATAGATGCGCAACCCTCGGTTTATACCCCACTCATCAGGGATCATAAAAAACCCTCCCATACTATATCAAACTTAATTTTGAAAGAAAATAGCAGATATTTATTTAAATATATCTTGAAGTGATTATTGAGGAGATGTTAAACTCCTTTCGAGCACCTTCCATCCTCTAGAGCAGTGGTTCTCAACCCAGTCCTCTGGGACCCCCAGGCCAATCAGGTTTTCAGGATATGCACAATGAATATGCATGAGAGAGATTTGCATGCACTGCTTCCATTATATGCAGATCTATCTCATGCATATTCATTGTGGATATCCTGAAAACCTGATTGGCCTGGGGGGTCCCAGAGGACTGGGTTGAGAACCACTGCCCTAGAGCATAGTGCATAAACAGCTGAAACAACATCTCTCAGATCACAAACTCAACGTGCTTAAAGGTACTTAAAGTAAACTCATCTGTGTAGAGATCTGCAGTTGTTCAATATTGCCCCGCCTCATCAGATGCCTTCATCAGCGTTTTACAGATAGCTTCATCAGGGGGGGGGGTCAGGAAAACATGCTTTAAGAGATGGAAAGTAAAAATAATGAAGGATAAGAAAGGTCCCCTTATCTGTCTCAAAAAAGCAAGAGAAATCATAGACATCATATCAAACAAAAAATACCTGGAACAGTGTCATACTTGATGGTATCACCAACAGATTAAAAACCCCAGAATCATTGCAAACGCAGTCCATTGTATAAGCCTACCAGATAGCAGACTAGAATATAGTGTGGCCTAGGACTATGCTGCTTTCAGGGGATTACTTGAAAAAAAAATGCCATTCAAGCACCCTCCTGTTACATTTCATGGAAGGCACCACATTCAAGAACCTGCCGAAAATACATCAGCCAGTGTAGAGGTATCAAAGGCTAAAAACCAGAAACAAGATCTAACTAAAAATGGCCATTGGCAACAAAAGGACCACCCTCCCTCTGCACACAGAATCACATGCACACACCCCAGTAAATCTGCATATTCATGCGAAAAGGCTGGATAGTATTCAAAAGGTATATCCATTTCTGCTCACAGTGCAAGAGGGATCTACCCCTGTCCCAGCCATTCCTCCCTGTCAAAACCCGATGCAAAAGCACCTTAGATCTGTGAACTCATGGCCCCTTATTAAGACAATCCTGCACTATGGGGGCTTCCCTATAAGTCTACTACGGTGCTCATCCATTCGTAACTTAAAAGGGCGAATCGTTTTAGCAATGTAGGCTAACTCATAAGGACATCTGATTATGTATACAACATAATCAGATGAACATGACATAGAGTGCCATAGCTTATACTCACAGCTCCTGTGGACAAAACTAACCATATCCAGGGACACCTCACATAATGAACAGTTCCCATAGGGATGATGACCTACATAACCTACAATTGAGGTACTGGGGGACTGCAAACATGCTGGACTTAAAATCTCCTTTGTTTCAGCCCCGAGACCAAACAAGACGGGCACGTTGGTCTTTGAGATCTGGCATGGTTTGTACGACCCAAAAATGCTTCCGCACTATGCTCTGCAGCTTAAAACTAAGGGGTGAATAGTTGGTCACAAAATGCACAAAACCATTCCCCTCCATTTGTGTGCGCTTAGGGTGTAGGAGGCAGTCCCTGTCATTAAAACAGACTTGCTTATAGGCTCAGTCTATCACAGACTTAGGGTAACCCTGGGCCAGAAAATCAGGCTTTAACCTTTGTGGTTGCTCAATAAATTCAGAAATAGAGGAACAATTCCTCTGAAAAACAATAAATTGGGAGTATGGCAACCGTTTCCTAATCCTCAAAGGATGAGCACTAGAGAAGTGCAAAAAAAGTATTGTGGTCCTTGGGTTTCTCATAAACAGTAGTATGCCAACCCCCATCCTTCACTGAAATGCTCACAGCCAAAAAGAGACAATCACATCAAAACAGAGAACTGGATGTTAGGATCTTGGCTGTTAAGCCAAGCATGAACTTGCAATAGGCAATCAACATCTCCTGCCCATAACATGAACACATCATCGATGTACTGTCTCCACGTAATAATGTGCTGCTGAAAAGGAGAGGAAACCAACCATCTCCGTTCATAGGCCCCCATAAATAAACTGGCTATAGAAGGGGCAAAAGTAGACTCCATCACCACACAACTAACTTGTTGATAGATCTTCCCTTCAAACTAAAAAAAAATTGTGTCTCGGTGCAAAACTGGTCAAATCCATCAAAAAATTAATTGAAAAGGAGAGTGCCTCCAGGTGCGGGATCAGCACAGAGATACCATCGTCTCTGGCCCCCGATCAGCATCGGGGAAGGGAGTCAGAAGGACAGATCTCCCTGCCCCCCTCCACAAGGCTGATTGGGCCCATCTGCAGCAGTACAAACAATTGAAAAGGAGCGCGTCCAGGCGTGCCTACACCTGAGGGCCTTGCCAGAGGTCCCTTTGGTATGGCCCTTAGGGGAGGACAAAAAAACCCCAACGAGATGTAACAATAGCAATATTGGACAAGACACACAATACTGCAAGGAATAAGGCAACCGCAGCAACTGAGAAGGTATAACATCCAACCAATCGGGACCAATCCAGCCGAGTCAACAAAGAAACACAGGTACAACAGATCACATGCCTCCATTCCTACCGCCAGCATATTTCCTAACAGCAATACCATCTTCACAATATTACATCAACAATCATGCCAACACTATCTTCATGCCACAATCTCTCCCACATAGCACCTCACAGAAACAATCACTGTTGGGTCTTTTCCCCTAGGACACAACCACAATGAAGACTCACAGATATCCCAACCATACCAGAACACCCCACAACCCCATAAAACCAGTAGCTACATAAACACTACAATTCTCACTCATAAATGCACGATCCATGAGGAATAAACTCCCCGTAATCCAAGACCTCATGACATCTCAAAAGATAGACATGTTTCAGTTATACAGAAGATATCAATCTGAAACAGATATTGTACTCATGAACCAGCTCATCCCACATGGCTACAGCCTCTTCCACTGTTCACGCTCCCATTCCAGGGGAGGAGGCATGGCCATAATAGCAAGAACAAGCCTCCACCTCCAAAACCATGCAACAGAAGGCATAGAAGAAGCAGACATAATCACAATACCCAACAAACATCTAACATTCTGCTTGATATGCAGAGCTCCTACAACAATCTCTGACCTATTGGATGTTTTCAAACAAATGACTGAAATCGCCAATACTACAAAAGAACTGGTAATCCTTGGGGACTTCAACCTTTCATTGGTGCAAGAGAAACATGTGACTGCCTTCCTCGAAGCAATGGAAGCTTTGGAACTGGCACAAATCATCCACACACCAACACATGAGAAAGGTAACACCCTGGATCTCATATTCCTCAATTCCCAAACTCATCACATTCAACACTCCTCAGATCACAGCTGTACCATGGCCTGACCACAGTCTCATCACCTTCATTATATCCAACCAACCAATTACTATTACAGGTAATACACTCCTAATAAGATGATTCAAACCATTTAATAAAGATAGCTTTCTCAAACAAGCCTACTGAGCATACAATAAGGGTACTCCGACCATGATGCATTAACCAATTGGTACAATATAATAGCTACAGCAGCACAATCAATGAGAGCCGCCAAGGGAAATAATGAGAAACCAGCAAAAGCCCACCTTATGGAATCTAAAAACACAACTTAGAAGAATTGAGAGAAGATGGAGGAAAACCAAACTGGAACCAGACAGAACAAGATATATGAATGCACTAAACAACTACCACACTGAAATTGACAACACGCAAAGAGACTACCATGTAGAGCTCCTAAACCCATCTCTTAACCACCCACGTGAGTTCTTTGATATCATCAAACAGCTGACCTAAATCCCTAACCATACCAAGCAACTCCCAAACATTCCACCACAACAACTCGCTGCACAATATAGACAACTCCACTCAAACCCCATTATCCCACCCGCTCCAACAGGGAACTGGAACAATGTCACCCCCAATAACACATGGGGCACATTTGAAACAATCAGCAAAGAGGGTCGAAAGCATCATAACAACCCTCAACATCACTACCTCTCCCCCTTGATCCCTGTCCGGTCAGCTGGATCAAGATGACAAAGCAGGAGCTAAGCCCAGCACTCACCACAATTGCACATGAATCTCTCAAACAAGGCCAGATGCCTGCTAGCCTCAAAATGTCCATCATCCACCCCACCCTTAAGAAGTCTGTACTTGACCTGTTGGATCCTACCTCCTTCAGACCAGTAGCGAGCCTCCCATTCGCCACCAAAGTCATTGAGAAGACAGTACAGCAGCAACTACAGGACTACATGAACAGGAACAACCTGCTTGACCCACAGCAACATGGCTTCTGACATCACATGGAGTTGAAACACTCATGGTCTCATTAATAAGTACACTAATCAAGGAAAAACAAACCAAATAAACCGGATACACACTCGTCTTTCTAGATATATCAGCAGCGTTTGGTTTGACACCGTATCACACATCATCATCCTCCACTGACTACAAGAAGCCGGCATACAGGACAAGGTTCTTCAAAGGTTCCAATCCTACCTGACAGACATGTATCAGCTAATTCAAATAAGCCCTGGTACCTCCACCCTCTACCGCCAGACTCAAAGAATACCTCAAGGCTCTGCACTATCAGCACTGCTCTTTAACATCTATCTACAATCACTCTGCTCCATAATATGGTCATACAACATCATATTTCACATATATGCAGATGACATTATGCTATATAGACCAATAACCACTGCAAACCCAATAGACACACAGTTATTGCATTGCTTCAGTGACTTCTCCAGATGGCTCCAAGAAAACAATCTTGCAATCAACCTCAAGAAGACAGAAGCATTATTTGTCACAAAGGATCAAGCCTTCACTCCACTAACCCACCTCACCCTGGAAACAATCCAAATAAGAGTTCAAGCACAAATAAAATACCTAGGAGTCATTCTTGACCAAACTCTCTCATTCAAGCAACAGATAACAAAAACCTAAAGAACAATATTCTTCAAAATCAAAATGATATAGTGCCTCAGACCACTCCTAGACCCCTAGGACTTCAGATTAATACTACAAGCAATGATACTCCCCCACCTTGTATATCAAGGACACCCACTTTCCACTCTCCATCCGCTATGGACAGCCCTTAACACAACCACCAGGATCATCCAAAGGGCAAAGAAGTATGACCACATCACCCCAGTACTGAAGCACCTCCACATCCTCCCATTGGAAGCTGGGATCAAGTACAAATCTTTACTACTGATTCACAAAGCACTACACCAACAACAGACATCACATCTCCACACCCTCCTACCACAACCAAACTCTGGAAGATCCACAAGGCAGACCACTAACAATGTTCTGACCATACCACATGCAAGGACAAAACACAATCATCAAACATGTACCCTTGCATTTGACCTCTATGCCCTGTCCCTATGGAACTCTCTCCCAACAAAAGTCTGGAACAAGGACCTCTCCTCCTTTCGAAAACAAACAAAGATTCATTTATTCAGAGAACACTTTGGCACAGACCCGAGCAACATCCAATGAATATAAGATTACATTGTATGCCAGATAAATTTGAGGCCGAGATATGAAGATGAATTGTAAATAAGTTAGGAAATCCTGATGCATACCCAATTGGGATTGTAAATAAGTTGAACCATTTTGAATGTATAACTCCCTGTAAATATGTTTTGACCTATTCGATGTATCTCTTGTTTTTAATGTAAACTGCTTTGACCCAGTGAAAAGCGGTATATAAGCATAGCTAAATAAATAAATAAAAATGTGGTCTTGTAACAGATTTCCCTGACCAACTAAGGATTTGTTAACCACACTATAATCATCCTGGGGAATACTGGTATAAAAGGCCAACACATCCAATGTAACCAATAACAGATCATCCTGGCCACAATGTTCCCCCAACTCTGTTAGGATATTAAAAAAAAAAAAAAAGTGTGGTGTTGCGGATGTAGGATGGAATTTGAACCAACAGAGGGCGTAGAAAAGAATCTGTGTACATTGATAATGGTTCAAGTAAGAAACCTCTAGTTGAAACAATTGGACGCCCTGGTGGATCCTGCAATCGCTTATAGATTTTAGGCAATAGGTAAAACACAGCCACCCAAGGAAAATCAACATTCAAAAATCAGTGTTCCTTCTTTTTGGCCTGCAGGGTGAGCTCAATCAGTCAGCCCCTTAATCTGCTTCTGAAGGCTTATAGTAGGATCTTCACTCAAAATCATATAAGTATTCAAGTCCCCCAGCTGCCAGAAAGCTTCCTTAAGATATTCTTTTCTGTTGAGCAAAACAATGGCTCCACCTTTATCGGCATGTTGGATCACCAAATCGGACTGTGATTTCAATTCAGACAATGCTGGCCATTCATCAATGGAAAGACTTATAAAGAATCTTCTATATCATGAACTAGCCAATTGTCCAGCAACCTGCAGCACTAACTGCCTGAAGACATTCAATGCAGGTGATAATGGGCCAGGGGGAGTCCAATGTGACTTATAGGGAAGGGGGACATGTCCAATATTTCCAAATAATGCACTTTCCATACCAGACTCTTCCTGGGCGGGATCTTGTGCAACCGAAGAAAAAAAATGCTTTAATGTTAAGTTTCGGAATGAACCTTTTAAGATCAAGGTGAAACTGAAACATATCAAACCTTGCCTCAGGTACCAAGGGAAAATCTCTCTTCAAAACCTGAGTCTGTATAGGTGTCAACTCAGAATCAGAAAGGATCACTATTAATGTCGAGCCTACTTTTGAGGCCACATCCAGGGTCTCCTGGACATTTGTGGTTGAGGATCCTCGTCTTGCTAGTGATCATGTAGGGGCTTCTTCTGTTGTCTCCTGCCTACTGCTAACCTCATGACTTCGTGTGGTAGACCCAGATGAATCTTGGGAAGACTCTTCAAAATCAACCCGTTTTTGGCTCCTGTTCACCTCTGTTCTTTTGGGATTCATCCATAGATACACATATTCACTAGTGTAATAAGTTTCATCCCGCTTATAATTTTTTTTAATTTCATTTTTTTACTATCAGACTGAAACATATCCATTTGTTGCTGAAGATCAGTCTGCTGTTTAAAGAGGGCATCCTCTGATGCTAAAACTTTCAAAACAGTGAGGGCTGTCTCAGTATCTTTCTGTAACACAGTTAGATTTTCTTTAATAGCAGCAACAGTCAACACCATAAGATCCAAGGCACGTTTGTTCAAGATCTTGTTCCATTGTTCAATGAAAGCCTTACACGAGGTGTGACAAAAAAGAAATGAGACTGTGGCAGCCATGCCCATGACTCGATGCCAATTGGCTAACCGCTTATGTCACTGTTGTGCAACATCTCGCCACTATTCTGCTATAATATTTTTCATCTCTCTCACTCTGTTTTTCTTTTTCAGGTTTTTTTTGTAGCATACTGCTCCATCGCTTTGTCACGCAGCTGGAGGTGGCAGAAATATGGAGCAAAGAATCAACTTGAAATTTCTGGTTAAGTTGGAGACGGGCCCAACTGAGTGTCTCCAACTTCTCCAAAAGGTTTAAGGAGAAGATGCAATGTCAAGGCCACGAGTCTTTGAGTGGCACAAATGCTTCAAGACTGGTTACGAGGAGGTGGAGGATGACCCCAAGTCAGGACGGCTTTCCACACAAAGATGACTGAGAACACTGACAGAGTGAACCAGCTGGTGCGGAGTGATCACAGATTGACTGTGCAGATGATAGCTGAGGAGCTCAGTCTGAACAGGGAGTCAGTGTGGACCATCTTGATGCAGAAGCTGGGGATGCGGAAGGTGTGCGTCAAGATGGTGCCCAAGCTTTTATCGGACGACAAGAAGGAGCACTGGGTCAATGTTTGTCAAGACTTGCTAGAGAAGATCGGAGAAGAGCCAGAGTTTATTGGCCGAGTCATCACAGGAGACGAGACTTGGGTCTTCCAGTATGACCCTGAAAGCAAGAGCCAGAGCCTGCAGTGGAAGACTCGATTGTCACCCAGACCCAAGACGGCGCGCATGTCCAGATCAAGGTCATGCTGATCGCATTCTTCGACCAGAAGGGAGTGGTCCATCATAAGTTTGTGCCTGAGGGTCAGACAGTCAACCAGCACTTCTACCAGTAGGTCCTCAATTGCCTCCTGGATTCGGTGCAGCAGGCGGGCTCTGTGGAGAGACAAGTCGTGGCTGCTCCACCACGACAATGCACCCGCACACACTGTACTCGGTGTGAGGCAGTTCTTGGCCAACAAACAGATCTCAGCTCTCGACCACCCTCCTTATTCCCCAGATCTCGCACTGTGCGACTTCTGGCTCTTCCCCAGGCTGAAGACTGTGCTCAAAGGAACTCATTTCGCCTCTGTAGAAGAGATCAAAGCCACTGTGACGAGGGCGCTAAGGGACCTCAAGGAGGAGGACGTTACCGAGTGCTTCCGTACATGACAAGCAAATGCAGAAGTGCATTAACTCGGGGGGGGGGGCGGGCGGGGGTTACTTTGAAGGGGACAATGTGTAATTTCTCAGGTTTTGTAATAAAACATTTATGGGACAGTCTTGTTTTTTTTGTCACACCTCGTATGTAGTAAATTACCATGCAGCGGCAATACTGAACAGTAGTTATTGACTGGTGCCACCCCAAAATACTCCCAGCACTCTCCAAAGCTAACCAGTTAGCATCAGGGCGTGCAGCAATGGCACCTGTGAATATTCAGTGCCACTAACAATCAAAGGTCAGCCCCTGTACATGTCCACAGTGAAAGTATGTACCATCAATTCGATGTGTGTGCTTTCAGACTAGTGACCACCTATATTATCTGGTCATTTATGCACCTAAACTACTAAAATTCCATGACTTACCTGTATGCGCCTTAAATTACCCCTTTATTGATGTTTTTGGGGACATATTTACTAAAGTGTGCTGCACAGCACAGGTTTTAATATGTGCTAACCATTAGCATGGGCCTATGGTAATAGGTACTGCAAGCTAAAGACAGCCACATGGTAAAAAAAAAACATGTAGGATGGAGATTGGATATGGACAAAACAGACAGTATATGGTAGATTACTACTCCCTCCTTGTCAAGGTTGCCAGTACCATGGGTGTATTTAACACCACAAGGCGATTTTAACTGCACCTGCACTACTGGCAGCAGTTAGTGTGGTTATGACCCAACTGAAAATGAAAGAACCCAGCCAACCCCTGACACTGCTGATGATGTATCCTTGCCCCCTCTCAACCGCGGAACTTCCTGGGGGTATCATGGTGTTATAATGGAAGAGCTGGAGTAATCTCCCTATTACTCCCCCCCCCCCCCCTTATTGATACCTGGGTTCAAAATAGTGGCTCTGATCCCTAGTGGTAGTCTTGCCATACTACCTCTAGGTGTCAAAATAACAAATAAAGAACACTTGTCCATATATTTCAGGCACTCGGCCCATGGCTGTCTATTGGTTGGTGGATTTTGCTCGTGTTTTTCATCTCGTGAACTTCAAGTGCTTTCTAGCCACCCCCTGAAGAAACCTTTTAGGTGAAACGCATATCAAGTGCATGCAGGAGCGTTGGGGATTTTGCTACTGGCTCAGCACCATTTCACGAGCATTGCTACAGACTGCAAAGCTAAGTTCCCACTCTTTTGTTCTTAACACTCTGAATTTTTGATGTTTCTTAATGTTTCATTAATTTTTGATAAGTGAAAGAGTTGGCTGCTATCCATCTCAGAGCAACGTTAGTTTATGGGTCACTGATGTTATCAGGGCTTTACCTTGTCAGAAAGTTTCTGACAGGTTTTGTTTTTGCCCGGGAAGACTGAGACCCTTGGTTGCTTCTGTGGATGGGTGTTCTGGCTATGCGAATGCTTTCTTCTGTGAATTTTCTAAGTGGCCTCTGGTGATACATTTACTTTCTAGTTTTAATACAGAGTTTTTCACCCATTTTTTGACAATATTAGCTCTGTGGTAGTTTGACCACTCTTTATTTGTGTTGTCTATTGGATCCAACTTTATCATGCATTTCTCCACCCTCTGAGTCTGCCAATGAAGAAAGGGGAAATGTTCCATTGTGTCACACTGTAAGTGTGCACTTGTTAATTTGTTTGATTCCAAATTTGCTTTATCTCACTCATTCAACAATCAATTTTATAAATCCATGGCCATCTATACTCCTAATTGATCTAGCAACTCTTAAGTTCCTCCAAGAAAGAAGCACTGAGCAAATAGGTATGTCAATGCAGCAGAAAACGATGTTAATTTTTCATACTCTGGGAGTTTGTGGGACTTCATGGATGTGGCAACCACAGTACGAGAATTGGATGCTGATTTGGAGGGCAAGGACCAAGATCATATACTGAATGGTTTGTAGATATGAAGGCTACTGTTGTGGGAATAAAAGGAGAACTTTAGACTCTGATTGGTTTACTTTAATTGGCCCTCATGGAGGTGGGCCAGTGGTTGATGGAGATCGAGGCAAGAATGGAGTATGCTGACCTTGCACAGGCACACCAGCAGCTCATGGGATTGCTGGAGAAAATAAATGTAGGAAACATGGGGAAAATAGAAGATGTAGAGAATTGCTTTGAGAGATGTAATTTGTGGGGATTGCTTAAGCTGTCAGAGTACACACTGTGCTGCAATCACTAAGAAAGTTTGTAGAATAATTTTAGAGCTGGCAGGAAATTATGACTCTTTCAGAACAATAAAATTGAGCGAGTACATAGAGCTTTGTGATCACCACAGAAGAATAAATTATGAGATATTGTGGAATGTTAACATAGGCAGCAGAATGGGATGGACAGCAGGGGCTATGGCCTAATCAGTTTTTTATCTGCACAGCATTAGTAATTTAGAAACTTGGGGGATGGGGATGGAGATTTATCCCCCTCACCAACCAAAAAGGTGTTCAGCTGGCTGGCAAGCCTTGAATAAAATATATGTAGGGCTTTCATTTTATGTGGAAGAGCCAACAGACTAAAGACCCCACACTGATCTGTCGGTTGATGCTGAGAAGGCCTTTGCCAAAGTCTATTGGCCTCGCATGATTTAGGCTCTAGAAAAGGCAGAATTGGGAAAACGATTTGTAAAGTGGATCACAGTCCTCTCTCGTAAGATCTTAGCTTGTTGAAAAATAAATGGAAGTTATTTGGAGGCATTTGAACTTGGGAAGAGCACATGCCAGTAGTGTCCCTTGTCTCACCACCTCTTTGTGTTAGTTATGGAACCACTAGCCCAAAGGGTGAGAGACAGTGTTCAAGTGGAAGGAGTGGTGGTACAAGGTGTCGAGTACAAAAATTCTTTATTTGCAAACAATGTCCTGTTTTCAGTTATTGAGCTTTTGAAAACTCTCCAAGCATTAATTGGTGATATGAAGACCTAATGCAGTTTCAGGGCTCTAGGCGAACATGACCAAATCAGAAATTTTGAATATACATGTATCTGGAACCCTAACATGGGAATTGCAAAAGCAGTTTTTTTTAAATGGCCATCAATCTCCTTTTGATGTCTGGATATTAACCCTTGATGGATAGGACAAGGAAAAACAACTGGAGGGAAAGTGCTATTCCCAATACAACCCATCATGTTCAATCAGGAGATCACTGAGGAAGGATAATAAGTTCAAGAGGTGGGAACAACGAGGGACATCTTGTGTTGAGCAGCTATTTGAGCAGGGGCAATGGCTCGAGTTAAGAGTTATTGAAAGATTGTGCTACCAGCTGTTGATGACCTGCATTGCTTTGGCTCAAAACTCATTTAGTAGTGAAAATGAATAACACTTAGGGGTATGTTTACTAAGCAGTCTTAACGTGCGCCCAGTGCTAGTGTGCAGGCTGCCATAAAAGGAGTGGGCATTTCGATCTAAACGCAGCAAAACGGGATTATCGCGCGATAACGTGCGCTGCCCACATTATTGGGTGAGATGCCGCTAAGCACGTTAACGCGCGGTAATCTTAAGTAGGCGTGCTGACATCTAAACACAGAAACAGAGGTGTAGCACAATGGTTAATACACTGACTGATGGTACTGAGGACATGAGTTTGATCCCCCAGTGTGCCTAATGAACAAGGCTGGCTGAGGCATCTCCCTTTATGTTTAAGTAGTGCTTTTTGAGGCATTGTAGTTTTATTTTAATTAGTGCTGCCAGAAAACACACCCTCACAGTGGCGTAACCTATGGTGCCGCATAAGGCACCCTATAAGGCACTCCAGAGGGCACATTATAAAGTGCACTGTCCGCCAAGGCACCCTACAATGTCCCTTATAAGGCGCTTTATAGGGCGCCCTATAAGGTGCCTTATAGGGCGCCCTATAAGGTGCCTTATAGGGCGCCCTATAAGGTGCCTTATGGGGCACCTTAAGGTTACAATACTCTGAGGGTGTTTTTGCTGGCAGCACTAATGTACATTAAAAATAGACAATGCCTTGGACAGCCCTATCAAATAACCCCACTGTGGGCTAGAACTCATGACCTCTAGCTCCACAGACAGTGAAGTAACCAGTGGGCTATAGCTGCTAACAAACCCCTGGCTGGCGACAGAAGGACTGCACGTCACCACACAAACAGTCTGCTGTGGCTACCAGGATAGGGGCAACCCACCTGTACCCATGATGCACAGCACATGCATATCAGCAGTCTACAGATGATCACAAGATGGGGTATGCACCCCACAGCACCTCAGCCTGGTAGGGGGTGCCGACGGTGTGTGTTAGTGGCACAGAGTAGCTACAGACCGTCACATTGTGTGGGTATTGTGCTCACCCTGAGGGTGAGGTGGGGTGGCCAGCACCAGGTCCACAGCACCTTCAATGGCTGAAATAGGCCATGTCGCAGATACCCATCAGTGCCAGTGTGTGATAGGTAGTTCCTGCAAACACACCTAGGATACATTAGTGTCTATCTGAAGTTGTCAATCAGGTCTGGCCCTTATGGGCTATGATGCACCCAGAATATTCTGTCTTTGTGCCATGGTAACATGATGTGACAGGGGGGTGTTTGGACCCATAGGTGGATTATGTACCACCACCCAACCCACCCTCTGTGGCTCAGGGTGGGAGACAGGATTCCCCCATCAACAGATCCACATTCTACCTCCCTGCAAAGGTGGCAGTAGAGGGGGGCCATCAACCCCAGTCATGCTGGGGAACAGACACCCTACAGGGCAGCCAATGCAGAGCTGTACACATCCCTAAGGCAATGGCAGGAAGACAGTAGGCCTGGAAATGCTCAGCTGCCCCCCACCACCATCTGACATTCACCAGCCGCTGCACCTTGCAAGGTGTTCCAGCCATACATGTATAACTGCAGACAGTCTGCTAGCTAGTCCACAGTGCATGATCCTGGAGGAGATGTGTGCACCCAAAAGCTGGGATGCAAGCACACCCACCAAGCAGATAATTTATTATTTATTTATTTACATTTTCTTATATACCGCACTATTCGGCATCAGCGCAGTTTACATAGAACATAAAATCAGACAGGAAAACATGTGCCTTAGTTTACAATTAACCAGATAACAAACTTAAGATAAGTCAGTGATTAGGCCCCAGAGAAAAGAACCCATATATTTCACTGAAGAGGAATACAATATAGCACTATGGGGGAGCCTAGCCATGCCGTGGTCACTGCTCAGTCGGGGTGAGAGTGACCTCCCAGCAGGACATGCTGTGGCCACCCTGTCGGTGCAGGTTGTGGCTGGGCACTACAATGTCCGAGCCATTGCCCTATGCCCTGTGCTGATGCATCCAGGCCAGGCCACCCTGTCCAGGCTATACCCACAGTACCTTGCTCCTCATTATGCACATTGGCAGGCCAATACTGGCAACAGTGCTAGCAGTGTGGGCTGAGGAAGGTGTTAGCAGACACCACACACTGGATAGACAGACACACACTCCCCACACCTATGCCAGCATTGTGCAACTATAGAGGTGTTCGGCAGCCCTGGCCACCGCACCAGTCCTGGGCACAGTGCAGGCATGGCTATGGTACGCAATATTGTTGGGGTCACTCCTCAGGGTGGTAAACACTGTCAGACACCAGACCTGAAGCACACTCCACAGACATCAGAAAGATTGCTATGATGCAGCTCAATCAGCAAATTGTGCTTAACGTAAGAATTGCTATCTGCCAGTAATCATAGCAATCTTTTGATAGCTGTGTACCGTATTCCCAGGTTTAGGGTGGCATTGCTAAGGTATGCAAGTGCTACTACTGGGAGATGCACGCAGGGCCCAACATCCTGCCTCTCCAGCAGGCATTGGATAATGGAGCCTGTGGGTGCGGGTGTATCTGCCCCTGTTGGCCGCTGCTTTAGGGCAGAGGTGCCCTACTCCAGTCCTGGTGGGCTAAACACTGTTCGGGTTTTCATGCTGTCCCTAATGAATATGCATGAGATACATCTGCATACTATGGGGGCAGCACATAGAAATGCAGCACAGCCATATTTATTAGAGGCAGCATGGAACCTGAATGGTGTTTGGCCCTCCAGGACTGCATTTGGGAGACTCTGCTCTAGGTAATGCGCATGTTTATGGTTTCTGTGCTCTGTAGGCTAAAATGTAGGTGTTTTGGGCATGTTTACGTCATCTGCAATAAAGGTTCTGTCTGTATTAGCACGTTTTAGTAGTGGGTAAAATATGGGGACTGGGTTGGCAGGAACCACAGCTGGGACATGAACCTGTGACCTTCTGCTTCTGAACACACTGGCTGTGTGCATTGCACCACCATGTTGCCACAGAGACAGTGCATTCCCTGGGGATACCATGACTGTTTGTCAGACAGGGCCTGTCTGTTGCAGTGCATGGCACCCACCTACACAGGGCTAGGCCATGGTCTGCTGTGGGCAGCAGCCACTGGCCCCTCCACCACCAGTACCCCTCTGCCACCATGCTGACATGCCCTTCTGCTGGTGGTGCGCGATCTCAGGCCATCCAGTGTGCGGGTAGGCGGCTGCCTTTGGTGCAGGTTCTGGGATAGGGGTGCCTGCATAGCTGTCCACGCTTCCCCCCAGCGCCGCCTGCCAGTGTTCTGTGCCCTTGGGGATACCTCTGGGTACTATCCCCTGTGACACTGTGGGAGACACACTTGCGCTCATCAGTTGCTGTCTGGCTGCTCTACTGTTTCAGCATTCCCATGGGCCACCTAGGCATCACCCTAGTCCGCACTGTGGCCCAGCTGCACCACAGCATGTGCCGCCTGCAGCCCTCTGTGTCCCCTTTTCCAGCATCTGTCCAGTTGCCCGTTCCGACATGCCCGCCCTGCTGTTGCGGAACATGTGCACACCATAGGAAATCTGTCCAATGGAGAGGGAAAACCCTGATCAGCGCAATTTCACTGTGAGCTCATTCACCTTGTATGGGGACGGAGCATAGACCCTTCCAAACTTCATATCTTTTTTTGGAGCTTTCTTGGGAGTGTTTTTTGCTGTTTCCCATTAATATTGGCCAGCTTGGTTATGTTTTTTTTCCATTTTGTTCAGGTCATTTTCAATGTTTATTTGCCCTTTTGTTCCGTGCACATGTATCACACATCACTTTTTGTAGGTTTCTCTGGTTTTGCTGTACATTGCTGACTGAAATGGTTTCTTTTCCCTTTAAATCTGCTCTAACGCGAGGGTTTCACTGGCGTTAGTTTTCAGCCCCAGATTCCATGGCGTTAGTGTGCAGGGAGCCTCTCCCCTCCGACTCTCTGCCCATTGACCCTCTCTCTCCGCCCCTGGGGAGCCTTCCTCCATCTTCCGGGAGCCTTTCTCCACCCTCAGCGCTCATTCGCGCTGCTGCATGCGTTATCGCGCGCTAAGGTACCTTAGCGCCCGGTAACGCGCCTTCATCGGGCGATAAGGTACCTTATCGCCCGATAACGTCGCCGGGCGCACGTTAAGACTGCTTAGTAAACATACCCCTTAGTATTTCATTTACGTTTTATTTATTCTCCTAGAGTGTTCACTTGTCATGTTATATTAGGCCAGTATATATATTGAAGTAGGGTACGTTATGTGCAAACTATATGAATATTTTATTTATCTTTATTTATATCCTAACCACTATTATAGTTTGTGCACACACTGTTTGAAATGGTAAGATATTGGGTTATGTATGCTTCCTCATTATGTTAATAGCTTAGTAAATTAACTCATTCTGGTGTTCTAGGATATAACTGACTTTGAGTGGAGTTTTTGGACGGAATGGGGAAAGCGGTCCTTGCTATGGCTTCTGATCGGACATGTAGTAGTATCACGGATGACTAGAGCCTTCACAGGAAAGGTACGAGTGCATCTATTTAACAGTAAGGGTGTGCGTGATTTTATTGTTTCATTACTTCAGTTTGTTTCTCTTTTTTTTAAATCATTTTTGTTGATTTCATTTGGAAAGTAATATCACTTATGTTAATAATTTTGTTGCCATTTAAATCATTGGGGGAAGCAACAGATTCTATTTTTCATTCCAACATTAGGCTTTCCATCCAGGTTTTATGAAATTTGCAGGCAGGCATCAGTATTGGAAACAACAGCATATCAAGGCACGAAGAGTGAGGGGAAAGTGGTACCATCAGTAGCATGAATACCTGAAGGTGTTGAGAGAGGGCAAAGCAGTAGGAGCAGTGTTCTGAACATTCCAAAGCATCATAAAAGGGTCAGCAAGCATCAACAGTTGCTTGAATGGGTCTAAAGCACTGCAAGGAGGTAAAGGACGTCAACTATAATGGCATGAACCCCTCAAGGCACAATGGCATCATTGCAGCAGCATAAATGTCTAAATGGATGGTGAGAGGGGCAAATTGCACCAGGAGTATTGGCAGAAACACTCCAAAGCACTGCAAGAAGGGCAGAGTAGCATCATAGCACCAACTGCAGCAATATAGACACTACAGCAGGATATCATTATTACTGCCACTGTAAAAGAGACAAAGCAGCACCAACAATAGTGACATGAATGCTCCTGGGCATTGCAACAGGTAGAGGACAGTGATAACAGTGGCACGAGCACTCCAAGGCATCAAAATATGGTAAATGGCACCAATCATAGTAGCATGAATGCTGCTATATGTACCACCATTGCTGCTGTTGCTCATGGCTACAACTGGTACAGATGTGCCTAGAGCAGGCTACCATCATGTGCCTTTCCCATGTCTATGCATATTAATTGTACTTGGCATAACATTTTCATAAGAAAGATATTACTACTGGTTGAGGGCTGGGGCATTGTTACTGTCAACGTGCACATACTACAGTGAATGCACACTGATGGTCATTATCAGATTGTTACAGCACTCATTTCTATGGTCACACTGGCACTTAAGGCACATTAATGTTTAGTAAATATGCCCTTAAGTCATTGTTTGGACAAAAAATAGGTTTGTGAATGGCTGTTTTGGAAATCACCTAGGATTTTAGATGGGCAGCATATAAATTTTAAAATAAATTACAATTGTGCAAATAAGGCCCAGTGGATATGCAAATATTTATGGAAATGAGGCCCTTGAGTGAGTTTTCACATGTGGCCCTGCATCATCACCCTTGGGCCATCTGTGGTCTCAGTGCTCTACTTAATAGGTTTTGTAAGTTGCCATGATGTGCTTCATTATCAGTATGATACATTTTGCAAAATAGATAAATAAATAGTGGGCCACACACATTTGTGTTCCTCCCTTTTTAGACTCGGCTATGCAGAATTCCATCTTGCTTAGCACAATAATAGCCTGATTAGACTATTGCAACATCATCTACTCTGGATTTCCAGCCTATAAGCTCAAAAAATGACATGGTCTGTGACAACAGGGCTACCATGTCTGGCCATACCCTTCTCACTCCTGGGTGCCCTCCCCTACCTGCTCCGTTCCATACTACTGCCACTAGCAGTGGCTGTCTGCCATTTGCAGATTGCTCACCATTTGGCACGCATACTGCCCTTTGTGCAACTATGCCACAGTAGCTTTTGTGTTGCATCCTTGCTTTACAGAGCATCTCTGGCCCCTCACATTAATCCTTGCGAGAGTGAATACTATGCGGGAACAGTATGCTGATGAAAGGGCAACAAGTGGAGCTGTCACCACTCACAGGTCCTTCTCATACCATGCCATGTGCACAGTCCGTGCACCCTATATAAGGGCTGGCAGTAATGGTGATAGTTGTGGCATGTGTCCTACCTAACATGGTATGTCCACATAGCACAGCACTGCCTGACCTGTTCTGGGTTGAATGACTTCCCTCATGTTCTTAACCTGTTCAGCATGCTGATGCAGACATCACGCATCCCATATGCATGGGTTTGGTACATGACAGGGATGGGACAGGGACTGGGCTGTACAGAGCAAGAGGTGTGCAGCTACATGGTTGTAGGTCTATTTGGGTTCCTGTGTTATCTGCAGTTTTGCCCTTTCTCTGGGAACAAACAGGAAGTCAGTCCTCACATATGGGTGACGTCAGCACCGACGGAGCCCTTGCGGAAGCATCCCTTCAGCTTTCAAAGAAAGCCTTTGGGAGATGTCACCACACATGCGTGGTCCCCTTCCTGCCCAAGGCTGCCATCTTGCTCAGTCTCCTTTTTTTCTTGGAGCACTTCAAACACTCATCTGGCTTGTCCCCAGAAAAACTGCGGAGCCGGCAGGACGTCGTCCTGTCACCGCAGAAAATTCTTCTTTTATTTTTTATTTTTCTTGTGGTCATGACTGCCTTCCCCGACGCCACCGGTACCGCCGGTGTTTCTATTTTCTTTTCTTGTAAAATTTTTCCTTTTTAAGGAATATTTTTCCTGCTCAGTGTCTCACGGTTTCTCAGGCCTGTTAGGCCTCTCCTTTTTCCTTCATGGAACCGCCAGCCACTATCCCCAAGAAATGTACTAACTGTGGCAGTACAAATTTATTTTTAGACACTCACAATTGGTGTCTAACCTGCTTGGGTCCTGACCATTTTCCTCCGGAGCCCTCTGGCAATAGTATTGTGGGAAGAAGTTTTCAACATTGAGTTCCCCTCGACACGCGGTCCCCATACAACTTCAGGGCACCGACCATATCTTCTTCTACACAGGATCAGGTAACCCAAAAACAGTCTAACCAGTCCTCGAGCGGCAGTTCTCATGCACAGCATAGAGATGCCTACGGCCTTGCCCTCGAGAAACCACTGGCTTCAAAACCCCGGTGGGAGTCTTCAGCCTCCAAAGCCTGTGTGGGGTTTCAGGTTGTTCCTGAGGTTCACCCCTCCCAGAACATACCTGAGCCATGCCCGGTGGTGGCATCCGCTTCGAGCGGTACCGATACCCCGGCATCGGCAATGGTGTTGGATGAAACATTCCTCACCAAGGATCGTCGTCTGGCGTCCTCAGTACCTACGGGGCCGTTGGATACGCTCCAGACCAACCTTCCAGTATCGGTACCGGTATCGATACTAGTACCGACGTCGGTACCCTCCAGACGTGCATCGATAGACTCGCTTCCTTCGATGCCGAGTCTGGACTCGATCTCTAGTCTGGAGGACTGGGTACCGACTCGCCTTGGTACCGACACCAGACGGTACCGAAGGCTCGGTTCCGATAATTCGGATCCGCAACTCTCGGTTTCTTCGATACCGTTAGAGTTGCCACCGGCTGGCCTTCATCCACCGGTATCGGATACGGTACCGAAGTCGGTACCGTTATCCACATTACCATTGCTGTCGGTGCCTTCCATGCTTCTCTCGTCAGGCTCGCTTCCCTTGATACCGAGTTTGGAATCGATCCCTAGCATGGACGAAGTGCTACCGACTGGCGCTGGTCCCGACCTCCTGCAGTACCAGCGGCCATCCTATAAGGATTCCATACTGCACCATCCAGGATCTTCTATTCCTATAAGCTTGGATAGATCCCTCGGTGCCAACGCTAGTTCTTCATCAGACCTAGCCTATCCAAAGGAAGTTCCCTCTGGGGATCCTTCTTTTCAGGTTTTCCTCCTAGATATGGCAAAATTCCTTGCCATTTCTATTCCTGGCCAAGGTCCTACACAAGGCAATACAGGATCCCTCTATATTCCTGAGAGAGCAAAGGAAAACATCATGCTACCTTTGCATCATTCCTTGCAGGATCTCCTTCTACGAATGTGGGAAGCTCCTTTAAAGGTACCCCCACTTTCCAGAGCAACTGATCTTCTATATCAGGTGCCCCCTTCTCCAGGATTTCAAAAGACTCAACTTCCTCATCATTCCATTGTTGTAGAATCAGCAATGAGGCGGGTGAAGAGTACTAAAAAGCACTCTTCTTATCTGCCAGTTCGTGAGTCTAAGACTTTAGATGCCTTTGGACGCCAAACTTTCCAGGCATCCATGCTTTCAGCAAGAATTCTCTCATATATTTTTTATATGGGCTTATCTCTTGAAGAGGTCACAAAGAAATTACATATTTTGACTCCTTTTCTTCAAGAGCCCAAGAGTGCAGACTATTCCTCACTGGTTAGTCATGCTCAAAATATCTCTAGATTGCTTACTCGTGCTTCCCTACACTCCTTTGAGTCTGTTAGCAGGACCTCTGCTATAGCTATAGCAGCACGACGTAAAGCCTGGCTCCAAGCTTCAGACTTGGACAAATGGGCACAAGTTAGACTGGGAAATACTCCTTGCACTGGAGAAAATCTCTTTAACAAGGAGTCTTTACTCCAGGTTGCTCAGTTAATAACTGACTGTCCTGTTCTACGCCTTCTTCTTTCCCAGTTGGTAGGAAATGTCCTGCCAAAATTTCTTCCCCTAGGGGAAGAAGATTTTCTTCATCTTCTGCCCATCATACAGATGTTCCCAAACAGGGGAAACATCACTCTGCTCTGAAGAATCCACAACCTCAGTAGGGTCAACAAACCCAGCAGTCGCAGGGTTTACAATAGATCATCATTGCCCCGCTTGGTTGGTGGTTAGAGTAGCAGTCTGCTTCTTTTCATTTGCAGTATCTGCACTAAATTTATTCTAACCTTCCTAGATATCTCTTCATGAGACATCTTTTCTTTAACTTTAAGAGTCTTTTTGATGATCATGCCCATACTTAACAGGGTTTTCCTCTTCCTCTTGGAGGAAAGAGAACTAACAACTATTAATAGACAGTTGTTTTCCCTGTACTGGCATGTATCATCTCACCTGTAAGAGACTTCCTCCATAGTCAGTCTCTTTTAACTCTGTCTTACCTCCCTCTTACCATAACATTTGGTTTGTAAGAGGGACCCTTTTACACTGGTAAGCCCCTATGGTCCTCTACCTGTTCTACCGGGGGATTCTCCCTTCTGGAGTTGTTTCCCCCCCTTGTTACCTTGTTACCTTGTTCCCCCCCTTGTTACCAATAGGAAATCCTACCAGGTCTGTTGTTTCTTTTTCCCAATCTAAAAGAGGGAGAGGGAAAAGAAATTTCTCCACTGCCCTGGTACGTTGCTGCAGATACAGCAATTCCTAGTGGTTAGGTCACTGGTTCTGTCCACCACACAATCAGGGATTCTCCTCCACTAGCAATCCTTCTAGCCTCAGTGCTAAGTCCCAAACAGGTTATCAACCTCGTTTGGGAAATCCTCTTATCACAGCCTGGTTGGTTAACTTCTATTCTTCGCCCCTTGTCATTGGCAGAATACTTGGTTACCTGCTGGCTTTCCACAGCCAGTTTTTCTTCTAACCAACCTGCAGCATGCTCTCTGCAACTCTACAGAGTAGCTTTGCACTATGGGCCCTTGCTAGAGAGCATTAGTATCTTGCCTAGCAGATAACCCCAGATGGTTAAAAGGGGTTACCCCAGTCATGTTTCCATGACTGGTAGGTATTTCCTACCCTTACCATCTCATCTTAAATCTCTTTTGAGACATCAATCTCAGGCCTTTCATTACGTGAAAACCTAAAGAAGGGCCAATTCCCTGGCTTGGCCCATATCTCCTTTGGTCTTCTCATCAGAGATAATTTTCTTCAATGGCAGCTAGAGGACGCCCAATACCCCTCTTGCCCTCATAGGCAAGTCACTAGGGTATCTTCCTCCAGTGGCTTCCTCGATCCATTTTCCATATGGCAATTCTGGAGAAATCTGGACTTCCTGCCTACAGTCTGAAGTTATCCTCTGCCTTTTTCACGTAGGCCATCCTGGTTATTCAAGAGCTCAAAATCTGAAAACAATCCAGACTTCTCTTGTCAGGGAGGCCTCTCCTCTAACTCTGCTAATCATAACCAGGAAAAGAGATTTCTCTGTATGTCTATTCAAGCAGGTATTAACCTTCCTGCTCTTAGATGAATATTTTTCTCTCCCTATATCCCTAGGGGGGATCAGCTTCTATAGACCTCTCTCCTTCCACATACCTGGAGATATGTGTCTATATGTCTACATATTCTCATATATATATATATATATATATATATACACACACACACACACACACATATCTATATCTATATCTATTCATCTATATCTATCTGTGTGTCTTCTGCCCCTACATATCTCCTATAGATATATTCATATATACCCTATATGTGTATATATTCAATATATATATGTATATATTTATAGATCTACTGAGATATATTTTTAGATAGATGAGTATACGGATACATATCTATCTGTTCTGTTAGGTTCAGATATCCGTATATTCCTATATGATCCTGACAGATGGGCACTACCCCTATCATTGCTATGCCAGCATACTTAGGGGACGACACTTATAACCACTTCCTGTGGTAATTAACAAAATTTTCCTTACCATATAGGTTGGGTACTCCTGAAGCTCTCCATGTACCTTTCTTCTTTCCTAATTGACCCCATTTAGGAAAGACATTGCGGAGCTTCAGTTAACCTAATGCTAAGCGCTCCTGAGTCTGTCCTTACTTTCTTATCAGATACAAGGGTCTCCATACCCTTTCTCCCCTAAATGGACTGATTCCATCCCCAGTCCAGTTAGGTCAGACTCATTTTTTCTTTGGGTCCTAAATTTATACTGTTTTTGGACCTACACAGCTTAAGCTTTCTTTAATACTGCCTTCTGCGTCTCCGCTGAAGCTCTACCTCTTATACTACCCCAGTCTTTCTCCTGGGGCCATTTCTCACCCTGAAGGGTTCTGACCTCCACTTGTTTTTCTCTGCTTTTATTACCTCTACTTCTCAGTGAGGTGCCCCTTGAGCACATTCACTGGCTCTCTAATAGATCCATATGTACATCAGTGGAATTGTGCAAGGTCTACAAGGGAGGCCCAGATTACAATATTTTACTACAAAATACCCTCTATACAGGGTCTTCCCCTTTAGAAACCCTGTTCTAGCCAGCTGTTCCACAGCTCCTCTTCTGTATTCAACTCCTACCCTTCATCCCCAGGATGCCTGAGGTCTTAAGCAATAGCATGGCTCGTTCTAGACTTGCAACATGCTAAGACTCCCTCTGGGCATCTGAGCTTGGGAGTCCCCATATGTGAAGACTCATTCCTGCTTGTTCCTGGAGATAGCACAGTTACTTACCTGTAACAGGTGATCTCTGGGAACAGCAGGAATAAGTCTTCACAACCCACCCACCTCCCCTAGGAGTTGCTTTTTCTCTATCTCTATCTTTCCCTTCCTTGCTCTCTCTCTCTTTGTCTCAGCTTTCAAACTTAACTGAGGAGAGACAGTTGGGAAGGCGGGAAGGCAGCACGCAGGCATGTTGGGATGCTTCCAAAAGCTTTCTGATTGGACGCTGGGAAGCGTTCCCGCGCAGACTCCGTCCGTACCCATATGTGAAGACTTATTCCTGCTGTTCCCAGAGATCACCTGTTACAGGTAAGTAACTGTGCTTTATCTGCCGTCATTTACTATGTTACTATGATACCTGTGCCACTGCGACGTCCCATCCGACTCTCCCGTCTCGGAGCCTCCACGGCAGGCCCAGTCCGAGGATATGGGCTTCCTTGATTTTGTCAAGGACATGTCTAAGGCCCTAGTGTTCCCCACAGAATTGGAGGAGGATTCTCGGGCGGATGAGTTGGAAATCCTCCAGTACAAGGCCCCTCCGAGGGAATCACTCACGGTGCCCATCCCTCCCATCTTAGAATGGCTGATGCTCCATATGTGGGGAAACACTGGCATCGGTGCCGATGGTGAGCAAGCAGCTCAACTCAATGTATTGAGAACGCTGGAGCACTGGCTTCCAGAAATCACAATTGCCGCATAACACCATGGTGGTGGAGTCGGCCATGCATCGGCTGAAGAGCCAGAAGACTCGCACCTCGGTGCCACCCCGGCAGGGAGACCTGCACCTTGGACGTCCTCGGCAGAAAGTGTTACCAGGGCTTGATGCTCATCGGTCGCATCCAGGCCTATAAACTGTACATGGGCATGTACCTGAGAGACCTGGCGAAGGAACTCGCCAGGTTCTCAGCTGGTCTCTCTGAGGAACCCCTGCAGCGGTTCAAGAACCTGGCCAAGGCCGTCTATGAGTGCTCCAAGTTTGTCTCGGGCAGCCTATGACGGGTTCGAGTCAGTGGCTCGAGTAGCGGTGGCGGGTATCGGTGCATGATGCCAAGCTTGACTGCAGTCATCCGACCTCGAGCAGTGGGTTCTCCGGGACCAGTGGACTCAAGCCACGGGGCGCCTCCGAGACAGAATCTCGATAACCCACCAACTGACAGACCCTCTGTTTGCAGTCTCTCCAGTATCTCGGTGGGCATGCCTTTTCAGGCCCCGAGCCCCTCCATTGTCCTCACCACGGACGCCTCCCTGCTTGGCTGGGGAGCTCACTGCAAGGAGCTCCGCATCCAGGTCAGCTGGTCACCAAACAAGAGCACCCAGCAGATCAACATCCTGGAGCTGTGGTTGGTATACTTAGCACTGCAAGCTTTTTGCCACTGCCTGCGTCACCAGCCAGTGCTGGTCCAGATGGACAACCAGGTGGCAATGTTCTGTGTCAAGAAACAGGGGGCACAGGGTCTCGTGTCCTCTGTCAGGAGGCAGTGGTCCTCTTCTCATGCGCAGTCCAGGGTTATCCTCCTGCGGGCCAGAGCAAGGCCAACAGGCTGAACAGAGTCCCCCAGCCACACAAGTGGCAGCTGGACACCAGGGTGGCTGGTCAGCTGTTTCAGATCTGGGTGAAGCCCGTGATGGACTTCCTGTTGCCCCCTTTCTGTACCTGGCAGGCCCACCCCTCCAGGGTGGCAGTGGTCTTGTTCTTTGTATCATGGTTGGAGAGCCTCATGTACGCCTTCCCTCCCATGCCACTGATTGCCAAAACTTTGTTCAGGACCCTCCACGACAGGGCCTCGCTTATCCTGATAGCCCCTTGGTGGCCCAGGCAACCATGGTTCTCACTGCTCCTTCGCTTAACAGTGGAAACCCCCATTCCATTGGCGACCTCTCCAGGACTCCTGTCTTAGGAAGGGGGCTTTCTCCTGCACCCCAACCTGGGGTCCCTGTCGCTGACAGCGTGGCTGCTGAGAGGGTAACCCTAGTCCCTTTCATCCTCTCGGGTGAGGTAGAGGACATCTTGCTGGCCTCTCGCAAGGCCTCTACCAGGAAAGCTTATGGCCTCAAATGGCACAGGTTTTTGGCCTGGTGTGCCAAACACAGGGATGACCCGTTCTCCTGCCTGGTTGGGTTGGTGTTACAGTATGTTCTCCACCTCTTGCAATCCAGGCTCAAGTCTAACTCCATCCGGGTGCACCTTAGTGCCCTGGTGGCACACCACCACCCGGTGGATGGCAAGCCCCTCTCGATCCAACCATTTGGCGACCCATTTTCTTAGGGGTCTGCTCTTATCGAAGCCCCTGGTTCGCCCTCCAGTAACCAAATGGAACCTCAACGTGGTGTTGGTGCAGCTCACTCGCCCACCCTTTGAGCCTGTGGCTACTTGCCACCTCCGCTATCTTTCTTAGAAGGTGGTGTTCCTGGTTGCACTCGCCTCCACTCGTAGAGTTGGCAAGCTTCAGCTCTTAGTGGCGGAGGCGCCTTATTCCAGGTTTTACAAGAACAGAGAGGTGCTTCACACACACCCCAAGTTTCTTCCGAAGGTAGTATTGTCCTTCCATCTCAACCAGGAAGTAGTACTCCCTACCTTCTTTCCGAGACCTCACTCTAGTAAGACAGAGACAGTCCTTCACACCTTAGACTGTAAGAGGGTTTTATCCTTCTATATCCAACGCAATCAGGGCCACTGCAAGGCTACTCAGCTTTTCATCTCCTACGATCCCAGTACGCTGGGAGAGGAGATGACCAAACGTATGCTGTCCACCTGGGTGGTGGACTGTATCGCCCTCGCTTATGAGTAGACCGGGCTCCTGCTGGAAGGCCATGTCACGGTGCACAGTGTCGGGGCCATGATGGCCTTGGTAGCAAACTTGCACTGTCCCGATGGTGGACATCTGCTGGGCCACCACCTGGTCTTCAGTTCATACCTTCACAACCCATTACTGCCTGGAGAGAGAGTCCCGATGGAGCAGTCCCTTCGGCCAGGCTGTGCTCCGTAACCTTTTTGGGGCTTAGGCAACTCCTACCCTCTGACCCTTCTGTGTTCAGGCTACCGGAGCGCTGGTTTCATCGGACACAGGGGTCCTACTGTGGTCTGTGGCTACAGACTTTTGCTTCTGCTCACAGCTCCCCTTGATGGAATCCGTGTTTTTGCTATGGGTTTTTGGTAGCCTATAGCTGGGGAGCCCATATGTGAGGATTGACTTCTTGCTTGTTCCCAGAGAAAGCATAGTTACTCACCTATAACAGTTGTTCTTCGGGGACAGCAGGAATCAGTCCTCACAACCCTCCCTCCTCCCCTTGGAGTTGCTCCTTTACCATCTTTTATTTTTGCCGTCTTTTAGCCATGTCATCTGACTGAGCAAGATGGCACCCTTGGGCAGGAAGTGGACCATGCATGCGTGGTGGCATCTCCCAAAGGCTTTCTTTGAAAGCTGAGGGGATGCCTCCATGAGGGCTCTGTTGGTGCTGATGTCACCCATATGTGAGGGCTGATTCCTGCTGTCCCCGGAGAACACCTTTTACAGGTGAGTAACTACGCTTTATGTACACACCACTCTGAGTGAGCCTGATCTTGTCTGATCTGAGAAGCTGAGCAGGGAAGAGTCCATAAACCATTATTAAAGTGGACCAGGGAAATCTGTCGCTTGCCTCAGGATTTGCAACATGGAATCTGTGTATCTTTTTGGGAACTTGACCATTACTTGTGACCTGCATTGGCCGCTGTTGGACACAGGATACTGGGCTTGATGGACCTTGGTCTGACCCAGTATGGCATATCTTATTGCAGGGCTCAACAAACCCCAGGCACCATGTCTCCATGGCGACTAAAAATCAGACCTGACGCCTGGGGATGCAGGGAGAGCATAAGAGTACTACTAAAGATTTGTATAGCTTTACAAGATGTACATAGCTCTGCACAGACATGTAAAAGATGGTCCCTGCTCTCAGAGCTTACAGTCTAGTCAAGACAGACAACACAGTAGCTGTAGGCAGGAGATACATCTAGGGGGGAATGATAAGGAAACATAAAGGAGACCAAGTGAGTCAAGATCCAAAAGTGACAGCGGAGAGGTGAGTTTTCAGCCTGGATTTGAAAAGGGCCAGAGAAGGCGCCTGATATAGACTCAGGTAGTTTATTCCAGGCATAAGTAACAGCAAAGTGAAAGGAGCGAACTCTGGCGTTAGCATTAGAAGAGAAGGGCACAGATAGAAGCGTTTTACCATAAGAGTGGTGTTCCCCAGGAGGGGGTTGTAAGGAGAGATAAGAGAGGAAAGGTAGTGAAGAACTACAGAGTGAATACATTTATAGGTCAGCAGGAGAAGTTTGAGCTGGATGCAGAAACAGATAGGGAACCAATGAAGTGACTTGAGAAAAGAGCTAATATGAGCATTACGAGGCTGGCGGAAGATTAGCTGCACAGCAGAGTGTTGAACAGATTGAAAGGGAGAGAGATGATTCGGAGCGAGAACAGCAAGGAGTAGGTTACAACAGCCACTCTTTAGTCACCTCTTTTCTAAACGAAGTGTCTCAGTAGTGTGTTCAGAAAGGAATGGGCAAATTTTGTTGATGTTATAGAGAAAGAAACGGCTGATTCTAGCTATCAGTTGTATGTGCGTGGAGAAGGAGAGAGAGTATAATCAAAGACGACCCCAAGGTTGCAAGCTGAGGAAATGGGGAGAAGTGTTATCCACAGAGACTGAGAAAGGAGGAAGGGGAGAGGAGGGTTTAGGGGGAAAAATAAGAAGCTCAGTTTTGGTCATGTTCAGTTTGAAGCAGCGGTGAGACATCCAGGCAGTAATGTCAAAAAGGCAGGCAGAGATCCAGGTCTGGATTGCAGGAAGGATTTCAGATGTAGCTGACTGAAAAGAGAAGCATGAATTTGAAGTGTTGAAAATTCACAAGGGTGCAGGATTTAAGCCAAGCGTGCTCAGCTGAATGGGCACAGGAAGACAGCCAGGGTTGGGGTCCTGTGCTGAATGGGCACAGGAAGACAGCCAGGGTTGGGGTCCAGTATGCCTCACAGGACGTGGTATGGGTGGAGCAAGAGCATTCAAAGCAGAGGAGTGTGCAGTGTTATAGGACGCTATTGCCTCATCAACAAACTCAGATGACATAGTGGAAGAAAGAGGTGAAGAGACAGTGGAGGAGTGAGCCAAGGGTCAGTAGCACGAAAATTTCTAAAGAGGTTGAAGGAGAAACAGCGAGCTTGAAGTGGCAGGTGATGAAGAGTGAAGTTTTGCAGGTGATGGCCAAATAAGGGAAGAACTGAGGTACAGAAGTTTGAGGGTAAGAAATTAGAGAAGAATTCAAAGTCAAGACAGTGGTTGTGCTGGTGAGTGGGGGCAGTAGAGCAAAGATGGAGGTCGAATGAGGAGGGTAAAGGAAAGGAGCTTTTAAAGTATAAGGATCAGAGGGGTTATTAACATGAATGTTAAAATCCCCAAGAATAAGGGAGGGGGAAGATGAATCCAGAAAGAAGGAAAGCAATGAGTCATTCAGTGAGAAGGTAGAGGTGGATTTGTCAGTAGATCGATAAATAACAGCTAACCAGAGAGGTAGAGGAGTAAAAAGGCAGATGGCGTGGACTTCAAAGGAGGGAAAGGAGCGAGACTGAGGCAGCAGGAGGGGTTGAAATTGACAGAAAGGAGAGAGTTAGAAGCCCAACATTACCACCAACCAGTAGATGAGGTGTGTGGAAGAATTGATAGCCGCTGTGACAGAGAGCAGCGACTGAAGCTGAGTCTTTTGGGAGGAGCAAGATTTCAGTTAGAGCAAGAAGATGGTGAGCATTACAGATAAAGAGAACATGAGTAAAGGCAAGTTTATTTGAGATGGTGTCTGCATTCCACAAGGCACATGAGAAAGGAAGAAAGGGAGAGAGGAAGGGGAAAGGAGAGGGATATGAATAAAATCTGAGCTGTTGCATGAGGATCTATTCTGGGAGTATGACAAAAGTCTAGAGGGGCCAGGGTTGAGGTTGATATCTCTGGAAGAGAGAGAGAGAAGGAGTAGAAGAGTGCAAGGCAGAGAGTAGACAGCAAGATTGTCCTTTGGTAAACCTGTTGTTTTCGGGAAAATCCACTGTTCTCTCTTTCAGGAGCACCTCCATTACTTTTCCCGCCACCGAGTTAAGGCTTACTGGCATGTAGTTTGTCACTTCTTCCTTATTACCACTTTTGTGAAGAGGTAACAACACAGCCCTTCTGCAGTCCTGTGGAACTTCCTGTCTCCAAGGATCTATTAAAAATATCCTTTAACGGCCCTGCAAAATACAGTCAAACCTCGGTTTTCATTTGCCCCGGTTTTCATACGCTTCGGTTTTCAACGTCTTTTTTTGACTGAGATTTTGTCCCGGTTATCATACATCGCTTCGGTTTTCGTAAAGTACAGTACTGTAAATACATACACCCTCGCGCTGCACACCGGTCTGTATACACTGCCAGAACGCCCGCCCGGTCCCGGCAGCACTGCCCCCCGGACTCACCTATTGCCAGCGTGATGAGAAGTGAAAGCCAGCTGAGCACGTAAATGAAACACATCCTCGAGCCTGGTCAGAGTTAGAGAGGCAAGGATTGTGCGGAGAGGAAGGCCCCGATCTCATCCACCGCCTGCCCGTTCTCTGGAGCACCCCCTCAGGCTCGGAGGTAGCAGGGAAGAAAAGCTGTCAACGTAAGCAGGAGATGTTGCATGAATGTGGGAGGCAGTTCTTTCTCTTGCAGGGTACGTCTGAAGCTATATCATTAAGATTTTCTGCCATTCTGAAGCATTGAGCAGATAATGTAAAGGTATTTTAATGGGCTGAATCCAATGTGATTCCGAAGAGAGCTGGGCACAGCAGCTTGTCAGGGGTGGCTAAGGCCAGATGCTAACATACTGTACTGTACAGTACTGTACTTAGCTTGCTTTCAGTGATGTTAAATGTTCATTTATCCATTTCATTAGTCATTTATATTTACTTCTCATTGTTTTCTGTATGTAAAAATATAGTTATTCTCTATAAAATGTATTTTTTGTTAATATTTTTGGGTGTCTGGAACGGATTAATTGGATTTACATTATTTCTTATGCTAAATATTGCTTCAGTTTTCATACGTTTCGGTTTTAGTCAGACTTTTTCGAACGGATTAATCATGAAAACCGAGGTTTGACTGTATCCTTTAATGCCCCTGCAAGGTTCTTGCAGGGCCATTAAAGGACTGCTGGATTGAGGTTTCTGGGTAGGAAAATGACTATATGGCATTTTTGCCTTCCAGCTGTTGCTGGCTATTGTCATGGCCTTCCCCGAACCTGTGACCTCTGCCCAGAACAGTGATCACCCATCAAGAGGAGCTATTATGCTTCACAGTGGGCTGAGCCACTCCAGCCAGCCCCTCACTATGCAATGACAGATGGGTACTAGAAGCCTCTGCTTTGTTTGGCCCCACATGTGTCTGCTGCAGGGCAGATCCTGGATGGGCAGTCTGTGATACAGACCATTGAATAACCAGGATCTGGGGTTAGCAAGGAAAATGTCTCGGGCAGTACAATTGGATGTGTAAATACAGCTGTTCTGGCTGCTGTAAATATATAACGTCCTTTGAAAATGGGCCCCTTAGTATTCAGCCAAGTAGGGCACAAGTAGGACCGTTTTTTCCCCTACTTGATTTTGGAATACTTTTAGAGTTTGTGGTGGTAGGGGGGGAAAGGAGAGAGAATGTCACTTTATGATTTTGTTTCTTAAGCTGGAAGATCATGGGCAGAAGGGAGATGGAATCTAAAACTGCTCACCCATTACTTTTTTTTTTAATTTGGGAGGGGGAATGGGGGTTGATTGGGGCCTGATTTTTGGTATCTAGATAACTTTAGGACTGCAGTTTGACGGACTCCAGTTATCCAGATAATTTTAGCTAGTCTGTGCTGAATACCAGCAGTGTTTTTGCTGCCTTTCTTAATCTGGGTACATTTTAGCAGGCAATGATTCACTTGAGAAAACTCTGTAATGAATACTCTACATGAGTGATTGAAAATGAGATTTATAATCCATGAAATATGTACAACTTTAAAATCTTTATCACATCTTAATCCAAAAGCAATGTCCCAGTCCTTCATGAATATCTGAAAATGCCTGTATCAACTATGACCAAAGTTTCAGCCCCTTGGGCTGCTTCAGGATTGAAGCATTTCCAACATTACTCATTATTTAGAGGAAGAAATAATAAATGATCAGCAAGAGCGTGTAATAACAATTAGTATTTACTACATAGAACAGGCATACCTTTATCCCAACAGCATAGCTGTTTCAGACCCAGTCTTTCAAAAATAGTGCCCAGCTATGCTCCTTATAAACAAACAAACAAACAAACAAAAAAGCCCACCAGATCACATGGATAAAACCACCCAATAAGAAACCAAAACAAAATCACAGAAAATGCTGCCACTCAGTGATGACATTTAAACCTACTGGGATTATCAATATCGAGCACAATTTAATGATCTGTTTTTGCTTGGCATGGCTTAATAGTAGATTGTGATCATCACTATGTTTCAAAGGTGGATTGTGATTTAACAAGTCATTAAAAAACATTGAACTTGTGCCCAGGATGAAAACTTTGTGTAAAAAAAAGTCTCCTGTCTTTATAATTTAATGTTATGTTTGATGTTCTGCAAAGCAGTGGTAAAGATGTAAAATTTGTGCACATGTTTAATGGATTATAAATGCCATTTTCAACCACTCATAAAGATTATTCAAGACCGATGATGGTGTTTTGTCCTCCATTTAAAACCATCGGAACATTATTAGCTCTAGTGGTTTCTACTGAGGTCTTTTTCTGCATTTACATCAGCAAGTAGCAGAGGAATTTTATTTGAAGAAATGGTTATTTTGTAGTTGCTTTGGCTATTCTACTTCAATCTTTTTATTTTGTGTTGGTACATGATTTGCCTGGGCAAAAGTCATCCGGTGAATGGAAGGACATTTCTAACATTGGGATTTGCGTATTGACCTCAAAATCCCTATTGAGACCAATGTAATTCCCGCTTTGTTGCACTGTTTTTTGCTGGTACGATGATATTTAAATATGTATTTGCTTCTTAGTAATTGGACATCTTCTGAGACTATGTATCATTAAAAAAAACTCTGACACTTCACTGAAGTGTGGGGTCTCAGCAGAATATCTTCAACCTTTATTAGACAATTAGCATAGCAGTGAATCATAGCATATACTTTAATTGTGAGTCATTAATATGATCAGGCCGCTTCTTCATACTGTTTGAATTATGATTTAGTCGGCCACAATGCCCTATTCTATCTTTGCAGTATGCTTGTTTAAAAAAAAAAAACACAACCAAAAGCGTGACTCATTTGATATGCTTTGTTAGTGATTAACTATGCAAAACTGGTATTTTATTAGTTGCTTCCAAGAGTCTTAAGAGCTCCTTTGAGCCTATGCTTCATGGAATTTGTGCTGGAAACACATGGTGAAATAATAGACTCTTCAGGGATCTTACCGTGATGCTATTCATTGCTAAGCAATGCCACACTTTTCATACATTTTCTTTGCTAGTGTTTCTATGAACCGTAAAAGCTTTTGGAAGCTGAAATAGATTTAGATCAAGTGAGAGATGACAGAAGAAACTGCATTTAAAGAGGCAGGGAGGTAAAATTTCAACCAAAAAAGGGGAAGCGGAAATCTCAAAATAAAACAAAATGACAAGTTTCAGAGATAAGTGACATAAGTTATAGAATGAGACATAAAGAAGCTAACAGAATCTTAAAAAGAAAGGTGTGAAAACAAAATGGGAGAGAAAAACAGAAACACAGCAACAGGGACCAGTACTGACATCCCAACTATACTGTACAATGAAGCATAGATAGGTGAAAATTTTAGAACTGGGACTGAAGGGGGAGCTGTTGAGCAACCTGACATGATGATATCAAATTTGGTAAACTGAATCTAGATAAAAGTAGTGAACAGGTTTGGCTAACATGAACATTAACAACAGTGGTGCTTTGTATGGCTGTCGTAAATCAAAGAAACACCTCTTTTGGAAAATTCTCAGCCAGGGATCATGTGAATCCCCTTAGCTTATTAGGCCTGTGAGAAAAGAACATGGGGAATAGTCCTTTTAGTACTGTCTTTATCCATCTGAATGAAATAGCAAGATGGAAGCTTGACCAGACACTATAGAATGCAATTAGAACTCTTTGTGATTGATAACAAAACTGAACATCAGGCAGGATGTAATTTTTTTTTATTTGCCAAAAATGCAAATGAACCAGAAAGTAAGCCTGATGTTATCAGCAGAGATGCAGTAATACACCATGCTGTCTGCCTGTGACAAGACCCAGATGATGGTAACAGCTGAAAAATGTTTTTCTCCTCTGAGGCACTCCTTCTCATGTCAATCAGTTGGAAGATTCTAATAGCTTATTTTGGGGTCTGCTACTATGACATCTTGTGATTTTCTTATTTGTTACTTGTAGGCTTTACATTATCATACTTACTGAAAAGTGTTAAAATCATGGTTCTGTTTAAAAATCCTTGTCAAAGGCACTGATGGCCTAAATCTGATTTGTTTGGCAAAGTCCCTCAATCAGAACCTAGCATCTGGCAAGCACAGTTCCTAATCTGCAGTAGAGTTTAACAGTGAGTTGTTTATGTTCTGATACTGTGAGAGGCATGAGGGTGAGTGGCAGCAGTGAAGGGAAACACGTATTAGTGTCATTTGAAATCACTCCATTTCCACTCTGAAAGATGAATGTTCTAGTAACTGATTCTGACAATGGCCCCATGCAGTTAGCAAGGCCAGGTACGTGCACGTCACAAACGTGGACGTCTCCGAATTGCACGCCTACAGAACTGGGTACCTGGACTTCCCGGTTGAGGAAAGTCAGAAGAGGGGCATCTGTTATGAGAATAGCATATCCTGGCCAGTCATTTCAGATAATCAAACATATTTAAGGCCCACCACCATATGTCTGGAGTATGTATTTACCTGCAGATTTCTCGGGAAGGAAATATGAACAGTGGCAATGAAAGTGCATTACAGCCATGAAACGAGTATTCCTTATCATCCCTCCAGTCCAGTCCCACACCAGCTCTTCCAGCAGCTTGGAGACTGAGCGTGTCATCTTTTGATGACACCAGTATTAATACAAGAGGGACTGCCCACTAGCTCCAGTATACTCAGTCTCCAAGCAGCTGGAGGAGGTAGTGAGCAAGGGTGCTGGACTCACTAAAGGGGCAAGTAAGGAGTGTTAGTCAGGGTTTCAGTCTGGTTTGGCGTGTTAGGGTTCATTGGAGCCACTCATTTAATTTTCTGCTGGTCTCCTTAATAAAAAAAAAAGAAGATGGAGCAAAGAAGAGGATTGCAGTGGAGAAGCCTCCCCTCCCCCTCCCCCTCCCCCTCCCCTGGGTGAGCGGGGGGGGGGGGGTGTGTGTGTGGAGGCTCTCCATGAGTCCAGGGTGAGGAGCCGGTCGAGGGCTGCAGAAAGTTGCTGAAGCAGCAGATGTCCTCAGAGACCCTCCCCCCCCCCGGCACCAAAGCCGCGATTCCGGCTGAGCGCGGGAGGAGGGAAGCTGCAGCAGAAGTGTGTGAAACCTCAGTACAGCTTTGGTGGTAAGAGAGTTTCAGCCTCCGGGGGGGGAGTCTCTGCGCGGGAAGAGCAGGGAGCCCATTGGCGGCAGAGTATTTTGGTGGGGCCGGAAAGGCTTAGTTAATTGAGCAGGCCCAACCGTGTGGTAGCAGGGCTGTGTGCGGGAAGAAAAGCAGTTTCTTTTTTTCCTTTCATTTTCTCTCTCCCTTCTTGGGTGCATTTTGGGAGCTACGGTCCTTTGGCGTTGGTTATGGTAGGTGTAGCTGGAAGAGTGTACCTTAAAAAAATTATAGTAAATGAAATAAAATAAAAAGGAGAGTTTGGCATATATCAGTACAGTTTACTGGGGGGGGGGGGGCATTTCAGAATGGCAGAGGCACCTTTGGGGCGGATCCCTACCAGTCTGCCGGTATGTCCCGCAGACCCCAGTGCCTGGTGTGTGCCACATGGTGAGGGGCTGTTTCAGAGGACGGCCTTTGTGGAGGCAACCTCTATGGAACAGACCTTAGGGGACAGTTTGGAGCAGCAGAAAGAATCTCCTCCGGTTAGGGAACCGCAGGACTCCATGACCTCCCTACTGCCGTTGCAGGAGACAGCTTCCTGCTCCTTGGCCACGCCCAGTCTCTCTCTCCCTCCAAAGTCTGGGTCAGGTAGAGGTTCCGGCTGCTTTTTCCCCCGAGTTTGTACTTCTTCACCAAGCGGTCTGCAGGGATCAGGGGGAGATTCCTCGGAAGCGGAACACAGGGGAAAGCGGCCGGGGGCTTCTGCGGGGGTTGAGCCAGGGGCAGTCCCCACGAAGAAACCTAGGCCCTTGGAGGAGGGACCTGAGCGGTCTCCTGTGTCTGAGGGTCTGGAAGGGGAAGACCATGACACAGAGCTGGATATAGAAGAGGAAGACGGTGAAATCCAGGAACAGGGAGAGCAGGCGAGGATTGTTTGGGTGTTTTGCCGGGAGGAATTACCGGCGCTCATCATGGAGTCCCTTAAAGCTCATAATATACCCGCTAGTCTTCTGGCAGAGGACTATTCTTTGAGGACCCCTTGCTGCAAGCAGTAAGAAGATCGCAGAGGTTTTTCCAATTCATAGAGTAGTCTATCAGATGATCAAAGAAGAGTGGGAGATGCCGGAAGCAGGTCTTAAGGGATCAAGGTCTATGTCGGATCAGGACCGCAAACTCTTTCGGCCACTGAATGTGGATGCAGCGGTCTCTGCAGTCACCAAGAAAACAATGCAGTCCTCCAGGACATCCAGGATAGAAAACTGGATATACTGTTGAAGCAGGTCTTTGACATCAATGCCCTTTCACTACAAGCCTCCATTTGTGGGGTGTGGTTGGCTAGGGCTTGCCTCTGATGGTCCCAGCGGATGCAGCAGGGGGAGTCAGCGGCCAAGCTAGAGTCTGGTGCAGCATATTTGACTGATATCCACTATGACCTTATATGAGGTCTCTCGAAGAGTATGGCGTCAGTGGTAGCGGCTCGCTGCTATCTCTGCTTGTGTAATTGGGCGGCGGACAGTTTGTCCAAGGCCCAACTAAGCAAACTCCCCTTTCGAGGAAAGCTGCTCTTAGGCGAAGACCTGGACAAATTGGTGAAGTACTTGGGCGAGTCCAAGGGCGGTCGTCTGCTGGAGGATAAGCAAAAACAGAGCCAACCCTCTCCAGTGCCCAAAGGGCAACAGCGAGAATTTAGGCGTTTCTGTTCAGCACGATTTAACCAATTTCAGAGAGGAAAATTTCACGCCAGGGGTTTTAAGGTTTTTGAGGGACAGGCAGAGGTTTTGCCCCCATCTCGTCCTCAGGACTCAAGAAAGCACAATGAAACGAGGTGGGCCCAGGTGGCGGTAGAGCCTGTAGGGGGTCGGCTGCGGGAGTTCTACCCTGCCTGGGTCCAAAATTGCCCTTCTTAGGATTGCTCAGAAGTACATCTCTTTACATATTCGTGAAGCTTTCAATCAATTTAATATTATAATAGCAGAATTTACAAGTTACCTGACACCTTTTTGCTTTTATTTTTGATGCTTTCTGATATTGAGAATTTGTTCTTGTCATTGTTTACCCATATACACAAAAACCATCATTGAATTATGAAAAGCATGCTTGTGTGATCAAGTATTGGGTAGCATTGTTTGCACCCAATACTCCTTGAGAATCGGATCAGATTATAGTGGCCCATTCAACTCAGTAGTTCTGAACAGCTGCGACAAATTATTTTGGAGTTTAATTCATGGTTGTCTGCTGATGCATCCATTTAGATCTGAGGAAGATCTGAGAAGAGAATGGAACATGGCTAAAGCAGAGCTCCTTAACTTTCCCCCTAGACGCCACCTCTGCCTTCCTCCTTCATCTCTTTACTTCTCCCTGTTTCCTCATCTCGCAACCTTGGGGTCATCTTTGACTTTTCTCTCCTCTGAACACATCCAACAGATAGCTAAAACCTGCCATGTCTTCCTCTATAACATCAGTAAAATTCATCCCTTCCTTTCTGAACACACTGCTAAGACCCTTAGCCATTCTCTTGTCACCTCCTGTATAGACTATTGCAACCTGTTGCTTTCCAGTCTCCCTCAAAATCCCCTCTCTCCACTGTTCAAAACTGAGCTGCATGGCTAATCTTCTACCAGTCTTGCTATGTTCACATAACTCTCTTCTCAAGTCACTTCACTGGCTCCCTATCCATCTATGCCAGAGGGGGGGAGGGGGGAGGGGGGAAGGAGGGGAGGGGGGAAAGGGAAAGGGAAGGAAAAGAAAGAATGGGAAAAAAGGGGGAGGAAAGAGGGAAGAAAGGGAGGCAATTTTATAATTTGTTTTTTAGTGTGCCCTGATAGCCCCTGATGAAGTGACATACGAAACACGGCCTGTGTTGGGCTTAGGCCACTTATTTGGTAATATTAAAGTTATTGGGTGTTGAATCTGCCGCTTCTTGTTTTTGTTTCTGCTCGTTTGAGTGGCTAGCGCTGTTCTTTTTGTTGGACCCCAAGAGTAGGTGCAGGCCACCCCTCCCCATGTCTGTTTTAGGGGTGAACTCACTGCTCCATGTAGGACACCCCTATATGTTGGGAAATTAGTTAGTTAGTTTATTTTGATTTTATCCTGTTGCTGTAAAGGGATCCACTGTGTCTGTCCCATGCCATTTTGAATTCTGTCACTGTATTTGCCCTCAACACTTCCATCGGGAGGGCATTCTAAGCATCCACCACCCTTTCAGTGGAAAAAGTATTTCCTGACATTGCCTTTCAATTTACCCCCTTGCAGCTTCATGTTATGCCCTCTAGTTTTACAGCTTCCCCGTCTTTGGAAGAGGTTTGTTTGTTCATTATTTCTCTTTTAAGTATTTAAAGGTCTGAATCATATCTCCCCTGTCCCTCCTCTCCTCCGAAGTGTACATATTTAGGTCTTCAAGACTCTTCTCATCAGGCTTCTGACGCAGGCTCCAAATCATTTTGGTTGCCTTTCTCTGAACAGTTTCCAGTCTTTTTACATCCTTTGCAAGATATGGTCTCCAAAACTGAACACAGTATTCCAAGTGAGGCCTCACCAGTGACTTGTACAGTGGCATAAGTACCTCTTCCTTTCTGCTGGTAATTCCTCTTTGTATGCAGCCCAACATCCTCCTGGCTTTTGTCACCGTCTTGTCGCACTGTTTTGCCACCTTGAGATCTTCAGAAATAATCACACCAAGGTCTTTCTCCTGATTTGTACATCAACCTCTCATCCCCTATCACATACATTTCCCTTGGATTTCTGCTACCCAAGTGCATGACACTGCACTTCTTCGCATTAAATCTTAATTGCCAAGCATTAGACCATTCTTCCAGCTTCTGTAGATATTTCCTCATGTTAACCGCTCCCTCAGGGGAGTCCACTCTGTTGCAAATTTTTGTGTCATCTGCAAAAAGACAGATTTTTCCATTCAGTCCTTCAGCAATATCACTCACAAATACATTGAACCTTGCCGGGCCCTGGACCGAACCCTGGGGCACCCCGCTAATCACCTTCCTTTCATCCGAGTGAGCTCCATTTACCATCACCTTCTGTCGTCTCTCAGTCAACCAATTTCTGATCCAGTTTACCACCTTGGGACCCATCCCCAAACTACTGAGTTTATTTATAAGCCTCCTATGAAGAACAGTATCAAAGGCTTTGCTGAAATCCAGGTAGATGACATCCATCGCATGCCCCTGGTCTAGTTCTCTGGTCACCCAGTCAAAGAACTCAATCAGATTCAATCTATAAATTTGAATCTCACACAAAAGAGCAAAGCAATTAAAACACTGAAGTGTGTATATCCAAAAAAGGGAGGTGGGGGGATCACAGTAGAGAGCTTGGACTTGGAGGCTAAAGATCAGATAATTAATAAGCCAAAACTGATACAATTCTATAGACCAGCTGGCATGGGGGAAGCATGTGTGTGGTCAGAAATTACGATTGAAGTGGGTAAAAATTATACATATCATAAAAATATATATCAATTATGGTGAATACATAATGTATAAATATATGTAGGATGGTAAGTTTGTATCATGAGATGTAACAGCAGGACTTTAGGGGGGGCTGATAAAAACAAAAAAAAAAATGATACCCATAGATCACTGTTCCCTCTAAGCTGTGTGCGTGTGCGCGCACACACACCTCGCCGAGTGAGCGCACATACTTTACAACAGAGCGCACAAAAATTACGGTTCTGATTCTGATAGAAAACAACACAGACGTTCTTAAAATTGAAAGGTTGTTGTGTATTTATGGTTTTCACAAGTTCTACAATATTTTCTAGTGCAATCAATGTGGTGTACATACTGTATTCTAACTTGTAGTCAAATTTTAAAGTATATAACTCTGAGTGTCGTTATGTGGCGCACAAAAATTTAACCTTCCTTCAAAAGCTGCACAGCTGATATTTTATGCGCACACAGCCTACAGAAAATTAGAGGGAACATTGCCATAGATATAATAAAAATTCCCCTTATCCAAATGATAAACCCCCAGAAGAAAGCGGAAATGCAAACCCAACCATCCATATATGATAAGAGTGTGACAATACATATGGTATGTATACTGTCCATAATAAAAACATAAAACCAAATATGTAGACCAATTGGTATCATAAATGAAGCAATATATATACTACATAGAATTTATCAATTAAAATAATATAAAAATAACATCATAAAAGTGATAAAAATGTGGTAATACAAACTACATTTAAAAACATATAGAGAAAAGTGTCTTATAAAAACAAATGTATACTATAAAAAATATTCAATAAATAAATAAACCAATTGGTATTGTGAGTAAAAAATAATAAATAAAAAGAAATAAATATAGTGGACAGTACAAACTCTAATAAAACCAATAAAAGTATAGTTAAAAACTAATATGTACACATGGGGACCAATGAGGCTGTATCAAATCCTGCACAGAGGCTCAACAACAGGATTTGCACTCATATTGTACTATACTGAGGCTTGGAGGGAATATTGGGAAGTGACAAGGTTGAGGACTTCACAAGAAAACTGAGAGGTCTGTTTCCTGGTTCAGGTCCTTGGGATATAATGTATCCATCTCATGAATTAATCTCTGTTCCAATCTCAAAAGGGTTTTATTTAGATCCCTGCCATGCCAGTGTGGACATACTTTCTTCAATCCTAGAAATCTCAAATCTGAAGAGATGCTTCAATCCAGTGGCTCACAAGAGGTTTTTGAATTGCCAAACTATGAATAGCACTGCGGTGTTAAATGATTCTAGTCTTGATACTATGGCTGGTTTTGCCAGTATACAGCATATCACATGGGCTCTAGATATATCATATTTTCAGAGTTACAATTGGTGACGTCTTTGAGGGGAATTTTGGCCTGTGTTCTTGGATGTACAAAAAATGTTTTACTAACAATGGCTAGTGGGCACAAGGAACAGGAGCCACATCTGAAATGACCAACAGGGCTGGTTTCCTCTGGGCAATAGGTAAGGCTGAGTGTACCAATATTTCTCCAGGACCAAGCAGGAAGTCAGTCCTCACTTATGGGTGACGTCGGCGCCGACGGAGCCCTCGCGGAGCAATTTTCCCCAGCTTTCAAAGAAAGCCTTTGGGAATTGCAGCGCGCATGCGCGGTCCCCTTCCCGCCCAAGGGTGCCATCTTAGCCAGTCTTCTTTTTTCCGCGGAGCCCTACAGACGTACCCGTTGTGTCCCCGCGAAAAAGTTGATTTTTCTTCATAATTATTCTTTTTTCTTTCGGTTCGACGCCAGTCTTTTTCCCGCCCGGACTCGCGACGCCGGTCACGAGTCCTTTCCTTCCTTTTCGGTTTTTCTGACTTAGTCAGTTTTCGTTTCGGTTTTTCCCTGGCAGCCCGGTCCTTTGACCTCGCCGGGGCCCTTTTTCCCCCGATGGCTGCCAGTGGTTTCAAGCGGTGTGGTCAGTGTGACCGAAATATGTCACTAACTGACACACACGACAATTGCCTCCGCTGCCTGGGCCCGGATCATGAAGAAATGATCTGTGGGCCTTGTGGCAAACTTTCCTCCAAAGCGTTGAGAAGTCGGCGGCATCAGCGGGATAGAATCTTCGCTGACCCCAGCCGTACCCGGACCTCGTCGGAGGCCTCCGCGTCCAGGGGTTCCAGCTCGGACCGTCGCCGGAGTTCCTCCGACAGGGGTTCTCCCTCCGGGGACCATCGACGGAAGGTGAAACCCGCGAGGGCGGCGTCGGTGGACGCTCCTGGCTCCGCGAGGGCCAGGTCGCATAGCCCCGATAGCCGCCCCGGGTCCTTGGAGAAGGAGCACCTCACGAAGCGACCTCGCCTGGAGTCGGAGCTGCCTGCTCGGGTAAGTCCTGTGGTCCTTCTGGACTCGCCTCCGCGACAGCCGACGTCGGACCCGACGCCGTCGGGGCCCGAGTCGGGGGCTGCTGGGTCACCTGAGCTCGGACTCAGGTTGACGGCCTTGGAGAGCAGACTGTCTGCCTTCATGGACCAGCAGCGGGCACTGCTCGCTGGCTTCGCTGGCGCCGCTGCCCTGACCGCCGGGACGTTGACGTCCAAGTCGACCCCGGAGACCGAGCCGATCCTCGAGTCGATGCGAACTCGAGTCGATCCTTGGTCGAGGTCACCCTCGGCCTCCCGTTCGGGACCGAGGTCGCCGACGCCGACTCCCTCGGCGTCGGGGCGGCAGGCGCCGCGCCCTGCCCGGGCCGACCCCACCGAGTCCTCGTCGGAGTCGGTCTGGGAGTCTGAAGAGGAAGAGTCGCCTGATTCTTTTCGGACTCGGTGTGTCCCCTCGGACTCACCTGAGTCCGAACCTCGGAAGCAGTCTCCCCCGGAGGATGCCCGGTTCTCGGACTTCGTCAGGGATATGGCCAAGGCTTTGGCCTTCCCTGCGGACCCCGAGGAGGAGCCTCGAGCCGAAGAGCTCGACGCCCTCCAGTATGACTCTCCCGCCAGGGAACACTTTACTGTACCGGTTCCTCCCATGCTGGAACGACTACTCTTCCGCATGTGGGAGAGTCCGGCCACCTCGCCGGTCCTGAGCAAGCGGGTCGATTCTATCTATCGAGTCCGCAAGAGCCCTGGCTTCCAAAAAGCACAGCTACCACACCATTCCATGGTAGTGGAATCGGCCATGCATCGTCTTAAGAGCCAGAAGATGCACTCCTCGGTGCCTCCTGGCAGGGAGGCCCGTAACCTGGATGGCCTTGGTAAGAAGTGTTTCCAGGGCTCTATGCTCGCATGTCGTGTCCAGACCTACCAGCTATACATGGGCATGTATCTCCGAGACCTGGCTAAAGAGCTAGCCGGCTTCTCCGCTGGTTTGTCCGAGGAACCCTTGCGGAGGTTCCTGGCCTTGTCCACTGGCATTCGGGAATGCTCAAAATTCATGTCCCGAGCAGCCTATGATGGCTTTGAAGCATCGGCTCGAGTGGCCGCAGCCGGCATCGGTGCCCGCCGACAGGCTTGGCTTCAGTCGTCGGACCTTGAGCCCTGGGTGCAGGACAAGTTGGTCGATGTCCCCTGCCGAGGCGAAAACCTCTTTGGCAAGCCCATGGCTGAAAAGGCTGCACAAATTGAGACTGAGACTCTCACCAGGGACTAGGCTTTCTAGGAAGACCTCCGCCCCTTCCCAGAAAAAGAAGGGCTCAGGAAAGAAGTCCTTTTACCCGAGGAAGGCGGCTGCCTACAAACAATACCCCCAATATCAGGCCCCTCCAGCTCCCCAACAGGGCCAGCAGGCCAAGGGACGGGGTAACGGGTCCCGTAGGCAGCAAGCCCCCAAGCCTGCACCACCAGCCCCTGCTCCGCAGGGTGGGGGTTTTTGACTCCTTAAGCATAGCCTCTCCCCCCCCCGCTGGTTCCTCCCAGCACCGGAGGCCGGCTGGTTCACTTCGCCCACAGGTGGTCCAGCATCACCTCAGATGCCTGGGTGCTTCAAGTCGTGCGAGAAGGCTATCTTCTCCACTTCCACCAGGTCCCTCCCTCCTATTTTCCGGGAGAACCTCCACGACCCCCTCTGCACAGGGAATTACTCCTTCAGGAGTTAGCAGGTCTTCTACAGGAACAGGCGGTGGAACCGGTGCCCCACCACCTGAAAGGTCAAGGCTTTTATTCCAGGTATTTTCTAATACCAAAAAGAACAGGAGGCCTCAGACCTATCCTGGACTTGCGCAACCTCAACAAGTTCCTCGTGCGGGAGAAGTTCAAGATGCTTACCCTTGGAATCCTTCTGCCCTACCTCCAGCAGGGAGATTGGCTATGCTCCTTGGATCTAAAGGATGCCTACACGCACATCCTCATCCACCCAAGCCACCGCCAATACCTAAGGTTTGTGGTGGCAGGAAATCATTACCAGTACAGAGTACTGCCCTTTGGCCTGTCCTCCGCACCGCGAGTCTTCACAAAATGTCTCGCGGTGGTGGCGGCCCATCTCAGGCTTCACGGCCTCTATGTCTTTCCGTACCTCGACGACTGGCTCATCAGAGCAGCGTCCGCTCTGGAGGTCACCAACGCCACGCGCCGCACGGTGACTCTTCTGCAGTACTTGGGCTTTGTTATAAACTTCGCAAAGTCCACTTTGCTCCCCTCACAGGATCTCGAGTTCATCGGCGCAAGGCTGCACACTCCTCAGGCACGAGCGTACCTACCGCTCGACAGGGCTCAACGGCTCATGGACCTAGCCGACCGTTTTCGCAGCCAGCCCCTGGTCTCCGCCAGGCGCTTCCTGAGACTACTCGGCCATATGGCTTCCACCGTCCATGTGACCCCCAATGCCCGCCTGAATATGCGGCCCGCTCAATGGTGTCTCCGCCAGCAGTGGCGACGAGCCACAGGCGGCCTAGCAGACCTGGTGCGCGTCTCCGAGCCGCTGATCTCGTCTCTCCGGTGGTGGCTTCAGCGGCCGAACCTGATATTCTGCATGCCTTTCCAGTCACCTCAGCCGGCCCGGGTGCTGACAACAGATGCATCCCTCCTGGGCTGGGGAGCGCATTCCCAAGGGGCACGTACTCAGGGCCTCTGGACCACGTGGGAGTCTGCTCAGCAGATCAACTTCCTGGAGCTCCGGGCGATCCGCCTGGCTCTCAAGGCCTTCTCCCACCTGACTTCTCACCAGTCCGTCCTTGTCCAGACGGACAATCAAGTTGCCATGTTCTACGTGAACAAGCAGGGGGGCACAGGCTCCCTCCTCCTCTGCCAGGAGGCACAGAAGCTCTGCTCTTGGGCCGTCAGTCACGGCGTTCTCCTCAAGGCAGTTTATCTCCCAGGCCAAGAGAATTGCCTGGCGGACAAACTCAGCAGGATCCTTCAGCCGCACGAGTGGCGTCTGTATCCCTTGGTAGTTCAGAAGCTCTTTCTAAAGTGGGGCCTCCCCACGGTGGATCTCTTTGCCAGTCCTCACAACCGGCAGCTTCCTCGCTTCTGCTCTCGTCAGCCACACCCCCTTCGGGTTGCGGCGGACGCTTTTCTACTCTCATGGTCGGGGAGCCTTCTGTACGCTTTCCCTCCCATCCCGCTAGTCTCTCGGACTCTTTTCAAGGTTCTCCGAGACAAAGCCTTCATGATCCTGGTGGCCCCTCGCTGGCCCAGACAGCCGTGGTTTCCGCTCCTGCTGCAATTAGCGGTGGAGGATCCCCTCCCTCTGGGGTTACAACCGGATCTCCTCACTCAGGATCAGGGGTCTCTGCTACACCCCAACCTCAGGTCTCTCAACCTAATGGCCTGGCTGCTGAGAGGGTAGTCCTTGCTCCCCTTCTCCTGCCGGCAGAGGTGGAGGAGGTCGTCCTAGCTTCGCGGCGACCTTCTACCCGCAAATGCTACGCCCTTAAATGGCGTCGTTTTTCCGTTTGGTGTACCCGACAGTCTCAGGATCCCTTCTCCTGCCCGGTGTCGGTGATCTTGCAGTACTTGCTACACCTTTCTAATCTGGGACTTAAGTCCAACTCCGTCAAAGTTCACCTCAGTGCTCTTTCGGCACATCATGTGCCGGTGGACGGCAGACCTCTCTCCAACGATCCTCTCGTAGCGAGGTTTCTCCGAGGTCTCCTTCTACTTAAACCACCTCTGCGCCCGCCAGCGCCTGACTGGGACCTGAATGTGGTTTTGCAGCGGATCACCTGTCCGCCTTTTGAACCTATGGCTACCTGTTCTCTCCGTTTTCTGTCTTGGAAAACACTGTTCTTGATAGCCCTCACTTCCGCTAGACGCGTAAGTGAATTGCAGGCCCTCGTGTCTGATCCCCCTTACACTCGGTTCTACAAAAATAGGGTAGTCCTACGGACTCACCCAAAATTTCTTCCAAAAGTGGTCTCCCCTTTTCACATCAATCAGGAGGTGGTACTTCCGACCTTCTTTCCCAGGCCACACTCCAGCCGAGCTGAAATGGTCCTGCATACCCTGGACTGTAGAAGGGCATTGAAATTCTACCTTGACCGTACGCGGGAGCACCGTAAAGCTGCTCAGCTTTTTGTATCTTTTGACCCCAATAAATTGGGGCTCCCGGTCTCCAAGCGTACTCTGTCCATCTGGGTTGCGGACTGTATCTTTTGGGCTTATGGGGCAGCCGGACTCTCCTTGGAAGGTCGAGTCATGGCTCATTGCGTTCGGGCAAAGGCTACGTCAGTGGCTTCCCTCCGCTCTGTTCCGCTGGCAGACATCTGCCGGGCCGCTACTTGGTCTTCGAGCCAGACTTTTGCGGTCCATTACTGTCTCGAGAGGGAGTCCCGCAGGGACAGTGCTTTCGGACAGGCAGTCCTCCGTAATCTCTTCGAGGTCTGAGCAACTCCTACCCTCCATCCCGGATGTGGGCTACCGGTGGGTATTAATTCAGCGAAGATTCTTTCCTTCTGTGCTGCTGAGCTAGAGGGAGCTCATTTTTGTGCTTAGGGTCTCCGGTAGCCTTGAGCTTGGGAGTCCCATAAGTGAGGACTGACTTCCTGCTTGGTCCTGGAGAAAGCGTAGTTACTCACCTGTAACAGGTGTTCTCCAGGAGCAGCAGGAATCAGTCCTCACTACCCTCCCTCCTCCCCGTGGAGTTGCAATCATCTGCTTTAGTTTTTTTGCAAATTTTTATGCTGTCTTTTTTAGCTATGTCATCTGACTGGCTAAGATGGCACCCTTGGGCGGGAAGGGGACCGCGCATGCGCGCTGCAATTCCCAAAGGCTTTCTTTGAAAGCTGGGGAAAATTGCTCCGCGAGGGCTCCGTCGGCGCCGACGTCACCCATAAGTGAGGACTGATTCCTGCTGCTCCTGGAGAACACCTGTTACAGGTGAGTAACTACGCTATTTAGCAAATTAGTATTCCTCTTGTAGGCAACTGTCAATTCTTGGAATTCAAATCCAGGAATGTCTGTATTATGTGTCATTCTTCTTTTAAAATAGGCGAGATCTTCTTAGAGTGGATTGAAAACATAATAGGACAAACAGCTTTTTTTATGTTGGGGTTTATCCTTTGTGAGGGGAAGGGAATTGCGATCTGTGTTGATAACTTTAGCGTAGGCCTTATGGATGAACTTCCTAGGATAACCCTTTTGACTAAATTGAGTGGCAAGAGTGTGTGAATTCTCCTCAAAATCCACTTGATCGGAACAAATCCATCTAATATGTAAAAATTGGGTCTACTGGCTTGTACGTGCAGGCTGGGCCTTGATTCTGAAGGGCCGCACATCCCGCCACATTATGTCTAACTCTGCCTGGCGCTGCAGTGCCATTAGAAAAGGTTCAGAGGAGAGCCACCAAAATAGTAAAGGGGATGGAAGGATACTCCTATGAAGAAAGGCTAAAAAGGTTAGGGCTCTTTAACCTGGAAAAGAGACGGCTGAGGGGAGATATAATAGAAGTCTATAAATTAATGAATGGAGTGGAACGGGTAAACGTAGATCAATTGTTTATATTATCAGAATATAGAAAGACTAGGGGACATGCAATGAAGCTACAGGGTAAACTATTTAAGACTAATAAAAGAAAATATTTTTTCACTCAACGTGTAATCAAACTCTGGAATTTGTTACCGGAGGATGTAGTAAAGGCTGTTAGTGTAGCTGGGTTTAAGAAAGGTTTGGACAAGTTTCTGGAGGAAAGGTCCATAAACCATTATTAAGAAGGGACCCAGGATATCACTGCTTGACTCAATACAAGCATTGTGGAACCTGTGTCTTTTGGGGAAGCTAATAGGTACATATGACCTAGATTGGCCACTGTTGGAAACAGGATACTGGGCTTGATGGACCTTGGTCTGACCCAGTATGGCATATCTTATGTTCTTATGGCATCTCGTTGTCATGGCACCATGGCTCCATTATGGAGCTGCGACTGCCGGCCACTGCCGAGAATGTCCTTTCCCTGTAGCCAGACCTCTGTTCTGGCCTCCCATGGCCAGGATCCGGCTGTGGGGAACCCCCTGCATGCCTCCCTCTTTGTCCCTGCTGGCTGCTGCTGCTACCCTACATCCAGGGGGACTTATTCTCCCTCTGAGATGGAATAAGTCCCTCATTTAACCGGCATACCCCGGACGTACAGAGCTGACCTCAGAATTGGCCCTGTACGTCCAGGGTGACGACCTGCTCATGCACCGTGCTCGCTCCGCCTTCCTCCCACCCTGTCTAAGACTCCTCATACAACTCTGCTGTTTATACAGGGAGCCTTGCACGGGGACGGCAAGGGGTACGAACAGCAGGAATGTATGTCCAGGCAGGGCTTGTATCCCAACTATTCATGGCTCAGAATGACCCCCTATATGTATAAATTGTATTTATGGTTCCTTAGCATCTCTCCAGGCTAGTCCTGAAACATTGGGTCTTGCTCCTCCTCCAGCAGCCTTGGAGACTGAGAAAACGTCACTTCTCTTGATGTCACCAGTATAAGTACCTTGGATCCGCCTCCAGAGATCAGTATTTCTCAGTCTCCAAGCAGCTTGGAGGTCTGGTGAGCCCCAGTTTGGGCTCACTTTGAGGAGCAATTAAGTGCTGGGTATTTTCCAAATTTAGGTGCCCTGGTTTGGGGTAGTTTACTGGTTGGGCTGTAGTGGTGCTGAGTTGCTTCGTGCTAGCTGTCAGCTTTTTTCTTTTCCTGCCTCTCTGTCTCCCCCCCCCCCTGTTGGGTTTGGAACTCTGCCTGCCTAGTTTAGTGTGGAGCAGTCCGGAGGCTGGCGTGGCTGTTGTCCTTCGGGTCCCGAACCCACTCTTTGGGGTGAGGAACTGGAGTGGACGAGTGGCTGCACAGCGATTCCGGTGTCTGTCAGTCTGCCGAAGTTCCTGCCGGCGAAGCTGCACAGACACTGGGTAAGTCCGGTAACAGAGTGGAGCCTGAGCGCCGAAGCCGCATTAACGGCTGAGCGCTGGATGCTGCTTCCCCACATTTGCAGAGGCTGTGTTGAGGTAAGGAGCCGGGATCGTCGGAGTTTCACCGATAGCAGGCCCAGAGCCGCGTGGTGAGCTGGCGGCGGGCCACGCGTTGCTGTACTCGCGCGCGCGGGGGAAAATTTTCACAACAGCACTCTTCTTCCCTTTGGTGGTATTTCGGCGGGGGAGCCTCGTTTCCATTCGGGATTTTTAGTTTCGGGGTCGGGGCGGTTTGCGGGTCCCGGATCACGCAAAATAACAAAAAAAAAAAAAAAAAAAAAAGGAAAATTTGTTCTCTGCACTGGCATAATCGCCTCCGTTGTCACTGCTAGGGTTTCATCGGTGGGCAGGTAGACTTCGGGGGCTGAGGTAGACAGGGGGCCTTCTCCTGCTTTGTAGGCATGCCCTCCAAATCCCTCTGTCTCATTTGTGGCTCTAAGCGAGGGGCTGTATCTGAGACGGGTGTCTGCCGCAGTTGTTGCAGAGAAGCAGTCTCCATGGAGCACGGTCGCTCTGACAGTGCCGACGATCCCAAGGAGGGGCCCTCGGGCCTTGCGGAGCAAAAGGGCCTGGAGGTCTCTTCCCAGGAGCCAGTGGCTGAGCCCTCGCCCGCCCTGGGGAAACAGGTCTCTCAGGGGCCGGTCCCGGGGGGGTTGGAGGCCATCTTTTCCCCTCACTTCATGTCCCTACTGCAACAGGTGTTGGCTGGGGCGCAGGCTTCTCCCTCCACCAGTGCAGAAGAGAAGGGTCTAGGGGTGAAGCGCCCGGGTCCTTCGCTGGACCTCGGGGGGTCCGGCAGTCCGGCGAAGAGGCTGTGGTCCGTTAGGGAACCGTCTGGTCGGTCTGTGTCCTCTGAGTCCGTGGATTTGGGAGACCTCGGGCAGGACCTAGGGCAGGATTTGGAAATAGACGAGGATTTGGAAGAGGGGGAGCTTCCCGAGCAGGAGGACCCAGGCCCGGGTTGTTCGGCTTTTTCGGAAAGAAGAGTTGCCGGCGCTCATTTCCGAGACGCTAAAGGTGCTTAACATGCCCACTGTGGGTCAGCCGGAGGAATCGGAAGTAGAGGATCCCTTGTTGCTAGCCTTTCGGAAGCCGCAGAAAGTTTTTCCAATGCACAGGGTGTTTAAGGAGATGATTCAAGGTGAGTGGGATATGCCGGAGTCGGCTCTGAAGGGCTCCCGGGTGATATCCCGCCTTTATCCATTGGCTGAGCAGGATCGGGAGTTATTGAAGTCTACTAAGGTGGATGCGGCGGTGTCTGCAGTGACGAAGAAGACGACTATTCCGGTGGAAGGCAGTGCAGCGTTGAAAGATGCACAGGACCGGAAGTTGGACAATTTATTGAAGCTCGTTTTTGATGTTAATGCGCTGTCCCTCCAGGCGTCCATTTGTGGCGCTTGGGTAGCCCAAGGGCTGCGAGAGGGGCCGGTGGGCCCAAGGGCTGCGAGAGGGGCCGGCGGTGGACGTGGCAGCAGAGGCGACCAGGTTGGAGACGGGGGCCGCTTATCTGGCGGATATCCATTATGATCTAGTTCACGGTTTGTCCAATAGCATGGCGTCCGCGGTGGCGGCCCGACGGTCTTTGTGGTTGCGGAATTGGTCGGCGGATTCCTCTTCGAAGTAGGCTTAGTAGGCTTAGTAGGCTACTGTTTCGGGGGAAGTTGCTCTTTGGTGATGACTTGGACAAACTGGTGAAGGATCTGGGAGAGTCGAAGGGCGGTCGGCTCCCTGAGGATAAGCAGCGGCAAGGTCGAGCGGGTCCGCCGGCCAAAGGTCCGCAACGGGAGTTTCGCCGTTTTCGTTCCCGAGGTTTGGTCAGTCTCCTCGGGGGCGGTTTTCCTTTCGTGGCCAAGGATTTCGGGGTTTTCGAGGGGCCAGCAGGGGTTTGCGTCCTCCTCTGCCTCCAACTCCCGAAAGTCACAATGATGCCAGGGGGGTCCAGGCAGGGCTGGAGCCGATCGGGGGAAGCCTGCGGCGCTTTTACCCTGCCTGGGCCCGAATCACGTCCGATCAGTGGGTGCTGGAAGTCATCCGCGAGGGCTATGCTTTGGAGCTGCAGCGGTCCGTGGCGGAGTTTTTTGTGATGTCCCCGTGCAAGGCACCCGTCAAGTACGCGGCGGTGCGAGAGACGCTGGACCGCCTGTTGTCCCTCGAGGCGGTGGTGCCCGTTCCTGCAGACCAATGCGGCTCCGGTCGTTACTCTATTTATTTTGTGGTGCCGAAAAAGGAAGGCAGCTTTCGGCCGATTTTGGATCTCAAAAGCGTGAATCGCTGTCTCCACATGTCTCACTTTTGGATGGAGACCTTGCGGTCGGTCATCGTCGCAGTGCGCAGGGGCGAGTTTCTGACGTCACTCGATTTGTCGGAAGCGTATTTGCACATTCCCATTCGTCCAGACCATCAGAAGTTTCTGCGGTTCGCGCTCCCGATGGGGCACTTCCAATTCCAGGCTTTGCCTTTTGGCTTGGTGACGGCGCCACGGGTGTTCACCAAGGTGATGGTGGTAGTAGCCGCGGCGCTGAGGCAGCGAGGAATTCTGGTTCATCCTTATTTGGACGATTGGCTGATTCGGGCAAAGTCCGAGGAGGAGAGCGCATCGGCAACGAACACGGTGGTGGCGTTCCTGGAAAGTCTCGGTTGGGTGGTCAATCGGGCCAAGAGCAGGTTGACGCCTTCTCGGTCCCTAGAGTATCTCGGTGCGTGGTTCGACACGGCGGTGGGACAGGTGTTTCTTCCGCAAAGCCGAGCACAGGGTCTCCGGCGGCTGCTGCGCAAGTTTCTCCGCAGTCCGTGTCCGACGGCCTGGCAATACCTGCAAGTGTTGGGCACCATGGCGGCGACGATAGAGGTGGTGCCCTGGGCGAGAGCGCACATGCGGCCGCTACAGAGAGCATTGCTTTGCCGTTGGTCCCATCAGAACGACAGTCTAGGCCGGCGTTTGCGCTGTCAGCCGGAGACTCGCCTATCTCTGATATGGTGGTTGCGAGCGGAGTCATTGGAGAACGGGATGCCGTTGGAGGTGCCGGAGTGGGTCCCCCTGACGACAGATGCTAGCTTGTCCGGTTGGGGAGCGCATGTCCAGGGCGCGTTCGCTCAAGGGGAGTGGTCCGTGCAGGAAAGGGCGTGGTCCATCAACCGGTTGGAGTTGCGTGCGGTGGTGCTGGCGCTTCGGGCCTTTCAGCGGTGCTTGCGCGGGAAGGCCGTGAGGGTGTTCTCCAACAACGCGACGGCCGTGGCCTATATCAATCGGCAAGGGGGGACCGGCAGTTCCGCGCTGGAAGGCGAGGCGGCACAGTTGTTTGTGTGGGCCACGAGGTATCTGTTGGCGCTGTCAGCGGCGCATGTCGCAGGAGTGGAAGATGTGGAGGCCGATTTCCTCAGTCGGGTGCGAGTGGATCCGGGGGAATGGGCCCTTCATCCGCAGGTGTTCGAGATGTTGGTTCGGCGGTGGGGCGTTCCCGTCATGGATCTCATGGTGACCTTTCTCACCGCACGGGCCAGTCGGTTCTTCAGCAGAAGGCGAGAAAGGATGTCGGAGGGCCTGGATGCCTTGATTCAGCCGTGGCCGGAGGGCCGTCTGCTCTACGTGTTCCCGCCATGGGTCTTAATCGGCCGAGTCCTGCAGCGTATCGAGCTCCACAGGGGGCCTGTGCTTTTGATTGCGCCGGATTGGCTGCGGAGGCCGTGGTACGCGAATCTGATTCGACTTCTGGCGGACGACCCTTGGCGGCTCCCGGTTCGGAGGGACCTGCTGCAGCAGCAGGGTCCTCTGTGTATGCCTCAGGTGGATCGGTTCTCGCTTACGGCTTGGCTATTGAAAGGGCGCAGTTGTTAGCAAGAGGTTATTTGTCGGCGGTGGTTTCGACTTTGCTGAAAGCTCGCAGGAGGTCTACGTCTCTGGCGTATGTGCGTGTGTGGCGCGTTTTCGAGGCATGGTGTGAGGTCCACAAGGTTTCCCCTTTGCGGGCTTCCATTCCACAGGTACTGGCGTTTTTGCAGGATGGTTATGACAAAGGCTTGGCGGCGGCCTCTCTGAAGGTGCAGTTGGCTGCTTTGGCTTGCTACCGGGGAAAGATCGGTGGCCAGGCGCTTAACGCACACCCGGATGTCAAACTTTTTTTAAGGGCGGTTGTGCTTTTGCGGCCGCCCCGTCGGCAGGTAGTCCCGCGGTGGGACCTCCATTTGGTTTTGGACGTGTTAGTGCGAGAGCCGTTTGAGCCTTTGTCGGGTGCGTCTTTGAAGGATTTGACCTTGAAGGTGGTTTTTCTGGTGGCGATTGCCTCTGCTCGGCGGTATTTCGGAGTTACAGGCTTTATCCTGCAAGGAACCTTTTTGGTTTTGGGTGAGTCCAAGGTGGTGTTACGGACCGTGCCGTCCTTTCTGCCTAAAGTGGTGTCACCGTTTCATGTGAATCAGGTGGTCTCTCTGCCAGTGTTTCTTGGCGGGGAGGCCTCAGCTATTCCGCGATTACATAAGTTGGATATAAAAAGGGCGTTGAAGCGGTATTTGAAGGTCACCGCCTCGTTCCGTCGTTCGGATAGGTTGTTTGTGCTGTTTGGGGGCCCTAACAAGGGTCAGGCAGCGTCCAAGGCCTCTATTGCGTGGTGGTTGAAAGAGACCATTGCGTCCGCTTATCTTTTGAAGAAACGGCCCGTTCCGATGGGCTTGCGCGCCCATTCCACTAGGGCGCAGGCTACCTCTTGGGCGGAGCGTAGTTTGGTTCCGGCGGCAGACATTTGTCGGGCGGCTACTTGGTCTTCTCTGCATTCCTTTATACGGCATTATCGGCTTGATTTGCAAGCGCAGGAGGATGCCTGTTTTGGAGCGTCAGTGCTTCAGGCGGGTTGGTTGGTCCCTCCCGATGATTCTGGGCACTGCTCTGTTACATCCCCAATGTTTCAGGACTAGCCTGGAGAGATGCTAAGGAAGATGAAATTAGTCTTACCTGCTAATGTTGTTCCTTTAGGATCTCCAGGCTAGTCCTGTATCCCTCCCGGATTCTTATCTTCGATTTGCGCCTGAAGCAGTCCTAGCATAACAGGTAAGCAGCTCGGGGGCCATTTCCCGAGAGGGATCCACTATGGGGGGTTGATAGTGGGATGTCTCTGCATCTGTCTCTTCTGTTCCTTTCTTTTCTTGTCTTTCTCTTGTTCAATGGCGATCTCAGCACTGGCGGAACGGTGTTTCGCACCGACTCTAGTTTCATAGCTTGTAGTTGGTTGTTGATATCATCTCTGCTTAATTGTTGCTCTGGTGAGTTGCTTTGTCACTAGGTTACTGATCTCTGGAGGCGGATCCAAGGTACTTATACTGGTGACATCAAGAGAAGTGACGTTTTCTCCGTCTCCAAGGCTGCTGGAGGAGGAGCAAGACCCAATGTTTCAGGACTAGCCTGGAGATCCTAAAGGAACAACAATTAGCAGGTAAGACTAATTTCATCTTTTATTTAACTGTTATTACGGATTTTTTAGAGGTCTCAAAACTCCAAAGAAGGCCCCCGTCTGAAACATGTGCCAGGTTTACCTCCCCTTTGCTGAATAAGGTAGTCCTTCCATGGCTAATTGTGTCCTGCTCTTGGTTATGCTTGTTTGATGCTGCAGGAGGGATGTTCTCCTTGTTTCTTGTACGTGTGTAAGATCTACCATAGAACTGGTGTTAATAATTGCGCCTAGATTTGACACACATTTCCCATTATTTACATCTTTATTTTACAAAGTAAAGTACACGCGCACTTGACTTTATAAAATAGGTAAATTGATGCCTGTAAAAATGTACATTAACTAAGGCGTACCTTTATAAAAATTACCCTCTATGGAGGTTATTCCAAAACATGAATAAGCTGTGTAGATGTGTTGCTCATCTCGTGAAAACGTCTAGGACCATATCCTGAAATGCCTGCAGCCTGCTCGTACATGGCAATAAAACAGGGATCGCAGAATGTGGGTGAGAGGGGTGGAACGGGGGCATGGCCACCCACAGAGACATACAAAGCATGTATAGGAAAGGTTTGTGTATGTCATCGGTGTTTGACCCATACGTCCATGATATACCTGTAGAAACATGGAATAAGGGTAAGACTTAGAATATTTTCTGCCCCGCTCTGCAATGATTCCCATACTGAAGAATGGCTCTGACAAGTATGTCTTGTGAACTGGTGTGTCTGCAGTTATGGAGAACACGAGTTGCAGATTTACAGAACAAAATGCAGAGGTGAGGGAAGTATGAAGGGCAAAGAAACATTAATAAACACCCCAACAGAAACATGAAGGAGAGCAAAAGTGTTTATACTGGCTATGCTGACAATTGCTGTTTGTGCAAATGCAATTAATCCAGATTCCCCCAACATTTCCCATGTCCTGAAAATGACACTGTGTATGTAGGTATATTATGTGCATGTGTATGGCAATGTTGTCCATGTGGTGAGAAACATGGATCAGATATGTACTTCTGGAGATGGTGCATTGGGACATGTAGTAGTGCCTTTTGCATTGCTGTATGCTCTCAATTGAGGGTCTCATATTATTGAAGCAATTAGCTACAGGTGACCCTCTCTGAATACTACCAGTCCATGTGTTGCAATACAGAGACTGTATGCAGAACTGAGCAGTGCAAGAATAACTCTGGTGTTCCTCCACTGCCATGTTTGTTGAGATGGAAGGTGTGTCTGGACACACATATCATTTAATACAGCAGGCCCCAGGCTGAAGCCCTCCATCCCTCACTCCCTCATCTGTGCTAGAGGACTTGGTCCCTCTTGTCCACTAAAATATGCCTCCTTTCCCTTGGAGTAGGTGGACACCACAGCCACATCAGTTGCACCCTCCCCTTCATCACCTCCTTCCTCTGAGGGGGTGAAAGCATGATGGGGCTACCAATCGGGTGGCTGTTGTCTGGTGACACTGCTGCTGCTGCTGCTCCCACGTGGGCTCGGGGAGGTGGATTCTCCTGCATCCTCTGCCATGTCTACTGCAGATCTCTCAGGAGAGGGTGGCGGGGAGTCCTCAGGAACAGCTGTAAATGGGAGAGCAAAAGGTTGTGGTTAGCTGCACCTGATGGTTTGTGTGATAGCTGCTTCTCAGCTCTACATTGCACTGCTGGTGGCTGGGTGTGGTGGAGGGGCAAACTGATATGAGCCTAGATGTTGCATCATAATGTCATAGGTTTGATTCCCACTTAGAGTTCTGTTGGGGTTGGCCAGGTCCCTTATCTGCACATTGCCCATAGTGGATCCCTGCAATATATGTGACTGTGTGAGCAACATTAGACCTTTCCTGTCTTGGATTACATTTATATGCTGGTTCAGGTCACCACCTGATTCCTGGACTGGGATGCTATTTTTGGACCTCAGGGCCACTCCATCCAGACTGACTTCCAAACAGTCCATCTTGCATGTGCACTACTGTATGTATGGCTTTCTTTTTCGGGCTTTCATGAACAATACCCTCTGTATCAGTTGTACCTCACTATGTGGGAGCAGTGCTGTTATTGCAGTGTTGGAGCTGACTGGCCACTACTGCCACTCACTGATCCCTAGATGGCATAGATGTGCATGTGTGGCTCTGACATCAATTCTGACTCTTTAACTATGTCATAACTCCCTACAGTTCGCTTGTCTGTGATACTTGTGCTGGTGATTTATACAGAACATTGCTGTCATGTGCTTTTCCTCAGTTCTGTGGAACGTACACTGGATACCTGTGGCCAGTCGATTCAGGACGTGTCCCTTTAGCACATTGTATCGGGTGACTGCAGTGACCAGTGTCATGTGTTGTGGCATCTATCTTATGCTCCTTAGCCCATATGGCCATGTGACTGCTGGGGCTGTGGCACACCTGTGCAGAGGCCACATGTCCTACATGTGCTATGTGTGCAGCTGCGTCGTGGAGTGGCTGTGCGGATTGCCTGAGCCAGGCCACTCAGGCTGGCATCCCTTTTAGGGTCACCAGTAAGTTGGGGCTACTCCATGTTGATTTCATGCCAGTCCCAGCCCTGTTCCCGTGTCAGCTCTTCTCATGTCAGCACAGTGCCTCTATATGGTTCCGTGGCTGAGGTGCACAGTGATCTCTCTGAGCAACACATATCACCCTTAGCTATTCAATATATTCAGCAACACATATCACCCTTAGCTATTCAATATCTACATATGTACCCCTCCTTGGGGGCTGCATGCTTGTGTCAGACCCAGTTTCTGCATGTCCTTTACAGAAGGCACCTGCACACACCCTTACTTCTTGCTTTTTGTTTCTTGGATAGCATACCATTGTGAGTGGCTCAGACTCCCTCTCTGACCTACAAATGCATGTCGTTCCAACAGCTCTATTGTGCTCATGCAGTTCTTTCCCATATGCACCGTGTCTGTGTGTGTTCATATACTCTAGCCCCATGTGTGTCAGTGTTATTCGTGTGGGTTAGATTTGTCACCCCAGCTGCCCAGCATTCTTTCAGCAGTTGTATATGGTATCCCCTCTGCCATATGTGTTTGGGGCTGTGTGTGGCTCTCCTTTGATTTTGTTTGCTTTGCGGAATCTTGTAACATCCTGTTTTGCAATGGATTGTACCTTCTGGGTACCCATTGTAATGCCACACTAGGCATTTAGGTGGGGGGCTACCTGGACTGCAGTAACTGCTGGTCATGATAGGTTGCAGCGCTGGCCTAATGGTTAGGGCTATGCCTTCAGACCCCAGGGGACAGGGTTCAATTCTCATTTGTGACCATGCCACTTCATGTTGCATTAAATTTGTTTTTATGTCAGATTGGACTTCTCAGAGGCTCTCTCTTCTGTGTGGCAGTGTTTAGGTGGCAGTGTATAGCATTGCGCATACATGCTGATGTGCTGTAAACACCATGCATGTTGACTGCTGACATTGTGGGATGATTTCTCCCTGCCTTGCCTATTCATGCCTTGTATTGTACATGCTCTGTTGGCCACCACTAAGCACTGGAAGTAGGTTTAGCTATTTTTGTGGCTTCATTTTTCATATAGCTGACATTTGTGTTCTAACTTTCTTGTGCTGCTGACTGCACTGTCTCCATCATCACATAGTAACATAGTATATAATGGCAGATAAAGACCATCATGGTCCATCTAGCCTGCCCAACAAGACGGCAAGAGTAGGCGCACCTGTCACTCCATGCAGGTCACCCCTCCCCATGCCTTTGTTTAGGGGTATACCCACTGCTCTGTGCAGGTCACCCCTATTTATTGAGATAGCAGAGAAAGTTAAGGTTATTTTGATTTTATTCTGTTGCTATAAAGGGATCCACTGTGTTTGTCCCATGCCATTTTTAATTCTGTCACTGTATTTGTCCCCACCACTGCCATTGGGAGGGCATTTCAAGCATCCACCACCCTTTCAGTGAAAATGTATTTCCCGATGTTGCCTTTGAGCTTACCCCCTTGCAGCTTCATCTATATCTGTGTCCTCATTGGGCCTTCATGGTGTTCCTGCATGCATCTGTTCTCCCTAGTTTCATTGTTCACGGGTGCTGATCTGCTAGCTATATTTGCCATGCTGTTGCTGTTCCGCCTGCATGCATCCTGTACATGACAGGTCTTTGATATTTCTGTACTGCCTCTCTCACTTTATGTATGCTTGTTTCAGTCTCTGCATGGGTGCTACTACTGCCCGCCCGCTTCTCTCTATTCTTATGTCTGTCTGTCTGTCTACTGTACTTACTGGATGAGGATGGTCCTGATCCTTTCCTAGCCCCTATGTGCTGCTGCTGCATGGGCTGGCTTCCTGTGCCCAGAGTGCAAGAGCACCTCCTCCTGCAGCACCATGGTGACTAGGAGCCTAGTCCCTGCCTCACTAAAGTTGGGCAGCCTTGTCGCCATGTTGATGTGTGTGTTATGGCTTTTGGCCGGGAGGGGGGGCGGGGAGGGGGGTGAAGGGGACACTCCACCCTGTTTCTTGTTGCACGTGGACTGAGCTGCATGGTGGTGGAACCGTTTTTGGCACAAGTTGGACGTCTTGTGAATGCACACACATCAGACGTTCGGCAGAGTAGCAAGTAGCACATGTAGTGCCATTGATATGTGTCCTAATTCTGTAAAAATGTGTGCGTCTACACATGCAGTTGCGGAATCTGGTTCAGAGTGGCACATCTTCACTCTAGATGTGCCCGTGGCCCAGATGTGTGTGGATGGAATAGGGCTCTATATGGATAGTGCTGGGACAGTCAGTCATAGTTTCAGCAGTACTGTCTGATTAGTGCCACTAAAAATATCTGGAATTTCCTGGCTATTGGTATATAACTGGATAATAGAAACTGAATATTGGGCAGTGAGTTTCTAAAGGACAGGTCCATTAACCATTATGTAGCCAAATAGCATCCACCACCTGCTTCCGGGAGTTAGCACTATGAAATGGTTTTCTTATTTGAGATATGTCCAATACATCAATTGATCTAGACTGGTTAGTGTTGAAGACAGGATGCTGTGCTCGATGGACCACTGTTCTAAGAAGCTGTAGTAATACCCTGCTATGATATTGTGTTAAGCTGAAGTGATACCCTGCTATGATACTGTTACATTGTGGCTGAAAATTAGCATGAAACTCGAGTTTGGTGCTATCGTATCTCCAGGAACAAGCAGGAATGAGTCTTCACATATGGGTACGTCGGTACGGACGGAGCCTGCACGGGAATGCTCCCCAGCATCCAATCAGAAAGCTTTTGGGAGCATCCCTCACGCCTGCGCGGTGACTTCCCGCCTTTCCCACTGCCTCTCCTCAGTTTTCGTTTTTCCGTGGAGCCAACAGGACGTCCTCCTGTCACCGCAGAAACTTTTTTCTTTAAAATCCTTTATTTTCTTGTTTTCTTGTGGTCGCGGCTGTCTTCCCGCCGATACCGGTACCGCCGGTGCTTTTTTCTTTTCTTTTTCAAACTTAGAGAAATATTTTCTCCTCAGTTTTTTGTTTTAACTTTTGGGGCCTTCCAGGCCTTTTCCAACATGGAGCCTTCTTCCCCTAAGAAGTGCCTTCACTGTGGAAACTTAGTTTTCTTTTTAGACTCCAATGCTTGGTGTCTAACCTGTTTGGGTCCTGACCCTTTTTCCCCTGATAACTCAGGCTATATTATTGGGAGAAGACCTTCCCTTTTTCGAGTTTCCCTCAATGCCGTTTTTCCTCCTGAGGTGAGGACACCAGTTTATTCTTCTCTCCAGGATCAGGTAAACCATAAACAGTCTGTTAAGACTAGCCAATTCTTGAAGGGTAAGTCTCATGCCCAGCATGATGACGGCTCCGGCTTTTCCCTCAAGACCTCAATGGCAATAAACCCCCGGCGGGAGTCTTCGGGCTCCAAAGCATTTACGGGGTTTCAGGTTGTTCCTGGGGCTCACCCCTCACAGAACATACCTGAGCTATGCTTGGGGGTGGTATCCGCTTCGAGCGGTACCGATAACCCGGCATCGGCACCGGTGTCGAGTGTTTCACTCTTCACCAGGGATCGTCATCTGGTGTCCTCGGTACCTTCGGGGCCGATCGATACGACCCAGATTGACTTTCCTGTATCCCAGCCATGTTCGGGGTTGGTACCGGCTTCGAGCGGTACCGATACCCCGGCATTGGTGTCGAGTGTTCCACTCTTCACCTGGGATCGTCATCTGGTATCCTCGGTACCTTCGGGGCCGATCGATACGAACCAAATTGACTTTCCTGTATCTTCGCCATGCTCAGGGTTGGTATCAGCTTCGAGCGGTACCGATACCCCGACATCGGCGCCGGTGTCGAGTGTTCCACTCTTCACCAGGCATCGTCTTCGGACGTCCTTGGTACCTTCGGAACCGATCGATATGACTCCGATTGACTTTCCTGTATCGGCATCGCCGATACCACCACCACCGTCGGTACCTTCTAGACATGCATCGATAGACTCGCTCCCTTCGATGCCGAGTCTAGAATCGATATTCAGTCTCGATGACTTGGTACCGACGCGTTTCGGAACCGATCCATTTCGTTTCCGACTACGCAGTACCGAGGATTTTTACCAAGGCTCTCTGGTTACCTCGGCACCGCTTCAGCAGCCCCCGATTCCTGCTTTGATGACATTATCGTCTCCGATGCCGGTACCGGTATCGATGTCGATTCCTGCAGTTCCATCGGTGCCATCGATCCTTTCTATGCCTAGTTTGGAATCGATCCCAGGCACTGACAATGCAGTACTAACTGCCTCAAATCAGAACTGTCAGTATCACTGTCCATCTAGCAGGAATCTTTTTCTGCACCAGGCCAGTATGTCTTCTGGTGCTCAAGCTGCTCCTTCAACCTCAGCTTACCCAGGAATAGTTCCTATTGGAGATCCTTCTTTTCAGAAATTTCTCCTTGACATGGCAACCTTTCTTGCCATTCCTATTCCTGGCTTTACTCTGGACCAAGATCCTGCAGATAAGGAAAATATAATGCTTCCTTTACATCATTCTTTGCAGGATCTTCTTCTGAGGATGTGGGAATCACCCTTAAAGGTTCCTTCGCCTTCTACAGCCATGAATGTTCTGTATCAGGTGCCTCCCTCTCCAGGGTTTCAAAAAAATCAACTTCCACATCATTCCATTGTAGTGGAATCAGCAATGAGGAAGGTAAGAAGCAAGAAGAAGCATTCTTCTTATCTGCCAGGTAGTGCATCTAAAGCACTTGATACCTTTGGACGTCAAACCTTCCAAACTTCTATGCTGGCTTCAAGAATTATCTCATATATTTTTTATATGAGTCTGACACTTCAGGAGGTCACAGAGAAATTATCTCTTTTGTCCCCTTTTTTGTCGGAGCCTAAGGCCACTGACTATTCCTTGCTTCTTAATCATAGCAGGAATATCTCTTGGTTTCTTTCTCGTGCTTCCCTAGACTCTTTTGAGTCTGTTAGCAGATCCTCTGCTATTGCCATTGGGGCATGTCGTAAAGCCTGGCTGCAAGCTTCAGACTTGAACAGATGGGCACAACATACACTGGGTAATTCTCCTTGTACTGGAGAAAATCTCTTCAATAGAGAGGCTTTACGTCAGGTTGCTCATTGCTCCACTAACTTCCCCGGTTCTCGAAACCATCCTAAGCCCTCTTTTTCCCCAGGACGTAGGAAATGTCCTACCAAACCTCCTTTCCCTAAGAAAAGAAGGTTCCACCATTCTCCTGCCCATCTTCCAGATGTACCCAAGCAAGGGACATCTCATCTTAGTCTGAAGTCTCCAGACTCTAACCAGTCTAATCATAACCAGCAAGCATAGGTTCCTGTATGTTACAATCTACAGTTAACTTCTTCTTAGCAGAAGTTTATTCTTCAAACTCTACACTGGTTTTTTCTGTTTCAGTATGCTAAGCTGTTAGGATACTTTTGTCCATGGGTTACAAAATTCTCCCCTTCTTACTACTACGAAGGGAGGTTACACCTATCCCATGATAGTTTTTTGTCCCCATATGGACATCTTTTCCTTCAGCTGACTTACCATATGGTTAGTCACCTTCCATCCCCCTCTCTTCCAGGGTTTCCCCTGCTTGAGTTGGTACCATACTGAAACACTTCTCTTTCTTTCCAGTGTAGACTTTTTTCATTATCCTTCAATGCAACTCATCAGACAGGGACGGGAATATCTCCACTCCCTTTGTCTGTTTTTTCTCTCTGTCTTTATACAGGAGAATCCCCTCTGCTCTTTTGTTCAGTTGCTGTGCATGCAGGAGTTCCAGTGATTACTCTAGTGCTCATTGCAAGCTACTTTCAACTATCTTGCATAATACTACTCACTGCAAGTTATCATCTTCTAGCCATATCCTTACCTAGGATGTGGCAACACACCTGACTTCAGTCACTTTTATCTCATAATTCTCCTGCACAATGCTCTCTGCAATCTTCAGAGAAGCTTACTACTATGGGCCCTTGCTACAGAGCATTGAACTTTATCTCTGAGGGTTTTTTCCATATAGTAGAAAAAACTTATATAATCAGTCCCTGACTATATGGGTTCTTTATACCCTCTTGTCTCCTGTTGTGAAACAGAAGACAAGCTTTTTCTGCGTGAATGTCCAAGGAGTTCCCAATCTTGCAGGAATCTACCCCTTTTTCCTTACAGCTTGGCATTATGCTTTTCTGCTCCACTTGGACAACGCATACTCTTCTGCTGTACCTGATACCCCTATGTCCCTTGGCTGGGTCATCCTGGTATCTTAGTTTATGCGTTTTTCTTTTGTCCTTTGGACATGTCAGAGTCCTAAAGTACTCCTGACGTGCTCTTGCCAGACTGCTATTATCCTCTGTTTTTTCACGCAACCATCCTGGTTATTCCACTGAACTACATTCCTGCACCGCAGAAATAGATTCTCTATATATCTTTAGGTGGTTTTCACCTCCTTATTATTAGATGAATCTTTTCCCATCACATTCCCCAAGGGAATGTTTTTGTGGGGCTCAGTTGCAGGCATGTATCCTCAGACTCATCTTCATGTATGTATATGTCCTATTCATACATATTTTCTGTAGTCTGTGTAGGCATAAGTCATGCCCATATATATATATATATATATATATATATATATATATAGATATAGATATATATATATATATATATATATATATATCACACATATCTAGACATATATGCACATATATATAGATATGTATGTCTCTCCATCTATCTATATATATATCTATATCTATATCTATCTATCTATCTATCTATCTATATATATATATATATCTATATCTATATATATCTATATATATATATATATATGCCCATTGGGAGATGTCCATAGGACGCCATGTATTACCTGCTCTCTCCCTCACTGTCTGTGCTATAAAGCTTTTACCTTCTTAAGAGGTCCAGACAGTCTACTTGCCTATTCTCATGCGGCTCAGTAAGTGGGAGCGGTTATACACAAAATTACTGCTGTGATGTCAACAGCTTCTATTTTTGTTACAGATCTCCCTGTCTATGAAGTATCAAACTTCATTGTCTTCCTATCTCTCACCAGCTAGGAAAGACAGTGTACATCTTCAGTATTCTGAGTACACTTCTGTTCTCCTTGGGAATAGGGGTTTTTTTCCATACCCCCTCTTCCCTTCAAGACTGGGCTAATTCTCCAGATCGGTCAGTCTTCTTCTTTTAGTCCTCAATGTTAATAACTCTGTACCTAAAAGAGTTTTCAGCTTTTTCCCATAAAGCTTTCCATTGAAGACCTGCCGTTCTTCTCTCCTGCCCCAGTTGACACCTGGGTTACCTGCCCATTCCAGGTTGGAACTTCATCCTCACTGCTGTGAAGTTACCTTGAGGATTCCGCTACTGCATCTACAGTACACTCCATCACAGTTCTACTTCCTACAATCCAGTAGGTAAGCTCTATATTGTACTAGTTCATTAAATATTTTAATGATACTTGACATACATTCTAAAGACTCATTTTTTTCTCTAGTCTTTAGATTTGCTGTTCCTCTACAGCTCTTCTCTATTCAACTCCTACCCCCCATCCCTCAGGGGATGCCGGGGATCCAGATTTGGGAAATGCCGTCCTGTTCCAGGGATACGCATTTTATGGGATCTCCCCTGGCACCCACAGCTAGGGAGTCCCCATATGTGAAGACTCATTCCTGCTTGTTCCTGGAGATAGCAGTTACTTACCTGTAACAGGTGATCTCTGGGAACAGCAGGAATTAGTCTTCACAACCCACCCACCTCCCCTAGGAGTTGTATCTATCTATCTCCTTTCCTCTTTCTCTCCTTCTGTCTCAGCTATGAAACTCAACTGAGGAGAGGCAGTGGGAAAGGCGGGAAGTCACCGCGCAGGCGCGAGGGATGCTCCCAAAAGCTTTCTGATTGGATGCTGGGGAGCATTCCCGTGCAGGCTCTGTCGGTACCGACGTACCCATATGTGAAGACTAATTCCTGCTGTTCCCAGAGATCACCTGTTACAGGTAAGTAACTGTGCTATATTTGCTCATTCTATTTACTGACATGTAGGTCAGCTAAAATAAATAGTAAAGTAGTAAGTTTTTAATGCTTTTTCAATTTTTCTTTGTTTTGTAGTTTCAACCCTTCGTTTCAGTGGGATATGGTATGATGGCCTGCTGGTTTCTGTTAGGAATCAATGGCTTGCTAATGATTATCCTCCATGCAGTTATTTCCTTTGTTGTCGCTCAATTGAAGACTCCAATGTTGACATGGTCATGCTCAATGCTGCTATTGTCTACTTTGCACATGAGAGCCGTAGAAGAAGTTCAGGTATTTACGTTCAGCTTGGTCAGTAATTTAGAATGTTTGTATCATGGTTTATATATAATGTTTTGTCAATTATATTTTCTGTACAGAAAATGTTACGCAAAAGGTAAATTCATTTGTGTGGACTTTCTTTTCTCTGTCAATATGTTTTTGCTTTCACTCTGCATCTCCTCATGTTTCTGTGAGGATGAACCCACATGGGGCACCGAGAATGGGAATAATTAAATTAAATGGGCAAGGTTAAGAGCCTGAGTAGGAAAAAATCATTTAAGTGTCACATTTACCCATTTTGGCAAATTGTGTATGTTTTACGGATTGTATAGCATTGTTTTTTTTTTCTCTTTAATCAGTAGTATATGTATTTATTTATACTAGTAACTTGAATGATAGACTAAGAACTGCAAGGCCCATCAATTCTATTCCTGTTGCAATACCACAGAACTTACCTGATCTCAGGCTTTACCTTCAGATTCTTGCATCTAAAACTCCTCTGTTCTATAACTATTTGTATTGCTGTCTCTGTTGCCTTGGGCCGGACCATGACAACTCGGACTGCGAACTTTGCAAGGCGAAGACCACAAAGGCCATTAAGAGCCGGCAGCTGCAGCAGGGAAACGTTCTTTCACAAGTCCAACTCTGCACTGGAGTCTCTGGGGACACCGCGCTCCAGGGCCCACTCCAGTACCTCTGTGCCCCACAATGCCCAAGATGCAAGAAGTGGAACACAAGAAGTCAAAACCCTCGAAAACCGCCCCAGTGGATGAGTCTGTGAAAGCAGGTAAATCCCTTTCCAGGCCCCGCAGTCCCTGGTGTGAGTCTGAGGGGTCGGAATGGGAGCGGCCTCACAAGCTGCCCCTGAAAGAGTCGTCGGTAGCTGGCGACCAGTCTCAGACCCCCAAGGCAATCCTCGTCAAGGACTCCCCCTTGACAGAGCTGATGCTGGGCCCAAAGTCCTTGGTGCCGGTGTCAAAAGCTGCGGAGTCAACTGGCATGGAGACCAGAACGGTAGCCTTGGTGTGCAGTATATCTGCCCCCGTGGCCCAGCAGCGGGCGTTCATGTCCAGTTCTTCTCCAGGACCAAGCAGGAAGTCAGTCCTCACATATGGGTGACATCGACGTCGATGGAGCCCTCATGCGGAGCATTTCCCCAGCTTTGGGAATACACCCACGCGTGCGCGGTCCCCTTCCCGCCCAAAGGTGCCATCTTGCTCAGTCTTTCTTTTTCCATGGAGCCCAACGGACATCTGTCCTTGTCACCTGGAAAAGTTGAATTTTTTCTGCGATTCTCGCGCCTCTTTTTGTTCGGTTCGACGCCGGTTCCCCTTCCCGCCTGGGTTCGGTACGCCGGTATCGACCCGATCTCTATTTTTCATTTTTTTGCCCTTCGTGGCACGCGTTCGCGCTCTTTTTTTCTTTTCCCTGGATGGCCAGTCCTTTGACCTCGCGGGGGCCCTTTTTTTCCCCGATGGCCTCCAGTGGTTTTAAGAAGTGTGATCGTTGTAAGAAACTCATGTCTCATACTGACGCACATGACTGCTGCCTGCGTTGCCTCGGGCCTGACCATGATCCCAAGGTCTGTGTCCCATATGGCAAAATGTCCACCAAGGCACTCAGGAGCCGGCAGCATCAGAAGGAGAGGATTTTCTCAGACTTGGCCTCTGGACGGGCCTGGACCTCGTCAGAGGCCTCGACGTCTCGGGAGTCGGACCTCGAGCTTCGTCGGGGTTTCTCTGAAGGGGGGTCCCCCAGTCGGGAGCATAAGAGGAAGAGAAAGCTTGTGAGGGCGGTGTCGGAGGAAGCTTCTGGTTCCACGAAGGCCAGATCTCGGACCCCTGACCGCCGCGCTGGGCCTTTGGAGCTGGAGAAGCCACCTAAGGTATCCCGTGTAGAGCCGGAGTCTGTCGAGCATGTAAGTCCTGTTGTCCTCGAGGACTCTCCTCCTAGGGAGCCGCCGCCGGGGCCCGAGTTGGTGGCTGCTGAGTCTCCTGAGCTTGGACTCAGGCTGACAGCCTTGGAGTGCAGATTGTCTGCCTTCATGGTTCAGCAGCGGGTACTGATGGCCAGCCTGACTGGTGCATCTGCCCCAACCACTGGGACGTCGACGTCTAAGTCTACCCCGGAGACAGAGCCGGTTCTCGAATCCATGAAGGCCCGAGTCCGGTCTCGGTCACGGTCTCCCTCGACCTCCCGTTCGGGACAGAGGGCGTCGACGCCGATTGTCCCGGCGTCGGGGCGGGTGTTGCCGAACCCACACGGTTGGAGTCCCTCGACTCTTCTTCGGATGAGTCTGCATGGGAGACGGAGGACGAGGAGTCTCCCGATACTTTTCGGACTCGGTGTGTCCCTTTGGACTCGCCACAGTTTGAACCCCGGAGTAGGTCCCCTTCAGAGGATACCCGGTTCTCGGAGTTCATTAAGGACATGGCCAAGGCCTTGAATGTTCCTGCGGACCCCGAGAAGGAGCCTCGAGCCGAAGAGCTCGATGCCCTCCAGTATGACTCTCCCCCGAGGGAGCCTTTACTGTGCCGGTTCCTCTGATGCTGGAATGGCTCCTCTTCCGAATGTGGGAGGCACCGGCCTCGGCGCCGGTTTTGAGCAAGCGGATCGATTCCACGTATTGAGTCCAGAAGAGCCCTGGTTTTCAGAAGGCGCAGCTGCCGCACCATTCTATGGTTGTGGAATCGGCCATGCATTGTCTGAAGAGCCAGAAGATGCACTCCGCAGTGCCCCCCGGCAGGGAGGCCCGAAGCCGAGATGCCATTGGCAGAAAGTGCTTCCAGGGCTTGATGCTTGCTTGCCGTGTCCAAGCCTACCAGCTGTACATGGGCATGTACTTGTGGGACCTGGCTAAAGAGGTAGCCGGGTTCTCGGCTGGTCTCTCTGGGGAACCTTTGCAGAGGTTCCAATCCTTGTCCTCAGGGGTCCGGGAATGTTCTAAATTCATCTCCCGGGTGGCCTACGATGGCTTTGAGGCTTCGGCCCATGTAGCGGCAGCTGGCATTGCTGCTCGACGCCAGGCATGGCTACAGTCATCGGACCTCGAGCCATGGGTGCAGGACAAGTTGGTCGATGTCCCATGCCGGGGTGAAAACCTCTTCGGCAAGCCCATGGCCGAAAAGGCCGCTGAACTCGAGACTGAGACTCTGATGAGGACAAGATTGTCTAGGAAAACTTCTGCCCCTTCTCATAAGAAGAAGGGCTCGGGGAAAAAGGCCTTTTACCTGAGGAAGGCGCCTACCTACAAACCTTTCCCTCATTATCAGACCTCCCCAGCTCCCCAGCAGGGTCAGCAGGCCAAGGGGCAGGGACATGGGCCCCGTAGGGAGAAAGCCCCCAAGCCTCCAGCTCCTGCTCCTACTCAGCAGGGAGGGGGCTTTTGACTCCCTCTGCATAGCCTCTCCACCCCTGCTGGCCCACCTCAGCACGGGGGGTTGCTTGGTCCCGTTTGCCCACCAGTGGCTACCCATCACAAGGGATGCTTGGGTACTGAGCATAGTCCAAAAGGGCTATCTGCTCCATTTCAGTCAGGTACCCCCTACCTACTTCCCAGGGGAGCCTCCACGGCCTCCTCTGCATCAGGAACTCCTTCTCCAGGAACTGCTAGGTCTGCTTCAAGACAGGGCGGTAGAGCCTGTACCTCCACACTTGTGGGGACAGGGCTTCTACTCCCAGTACTTTCTTGTGTCAAAGCAGACTGGAGGTCTCCGGCTCATTCTGGACCTGAGAAATCTCAACAAGTTCTTGGAAAAAGAGAAGTTCAAGATGCTAACTCTTGGAACACTGCTGCCCTACTTCCAGCAGGGAGATTGGCTATGCTCCTTAGATCTAAAGGATGCGTACACTCACATCCTCATTCATCCAGACCACAGAAAGTACCTCAGGTTCGTGGTGGCAGGAAGCCATTTTCAGTACAGGGTACTGTCCTTTGGCCTAACCTCCACCCCATGAGTTTTCACAAAGTGCCTAGCTGTGGTAGCGGCCTACTTGAGAAACCAGGGTATATTTGTCTTCCCCTACTTGGACGACTGGATCATTAGGGGTCAGACTCTCCAGGAGGCCAGGCAAGCCACCCTCCTTACTGTCTCTCTCCTTCAGCAACTAGGCTTTGTCATAAACTTCACAAAGTCCACTTTGCTCCCCTCCCAGAACCTGGAGTTCATAGGGGCAAGGTTGGACTTCCTGCAAGCGAAGGCTTATTTGCCAGAGGACAGGGCAGAAAGGCTGATGAGCTTGGCCAGCCGGTTCATAAGCAACCCACTGGTTTCCGCCAGGCTTTGCCTACAGCTCCTAGGCCATATGGCATCGACAGTGCATGTGACCCCCCCAATGCTTGCCTGAATATGCGGCCTGCACAGTGGTGTCTCAGAACTCAGTGGAGGCAGGCCACAGGAAACCTCAGAGACAAAGTAAGGGTGTCCAAACCCTTCCTGAACTCCCTGCAGTGGTGGCTACACTCCCCCAACCTGCTACAGGGGATTCCTTTTCAGGTACCTGTTCCCACAGTGGTACTCACAACCGATGCCTCCTTGCAGGGCTGGGTTGCACATTGCCTGGACAAGTGCACACAGGGCCTGTGGTCCCCATGGGAGGCCACTCAGCAGATCAACCTGCTAGAATTCAGGGCGATACGTTTAGCCCTCAAGGCCTTCGTCCATACCATGGCCCACCAGGCTGTCTTGGTGCAGACAGATAGCCAAGTGGCAATGTTTTATGTCAACAAGCATAGGGGCACAGGGTCAAGGCTCCTGTGTCGAGAGACACAGGCCCTCTGCTCCTTTGCACTTCAACACAATATGCTGCTCAGGGCTGTCTATCTTCCTGGCCAGGAAAACTTTCTAGCAGACAGATTGAGTAGGGTCCTACAACCTCACGAGTGGCAACTGCACCCTTTAGTGGTCCAGACCATTTTTCTGAGATGGGGACTTCCGTCTATCGACCTTTTTGCCAGTCCCCTGAACCGGCAGCTGCCCCAGTTCTGATCCAGGCAACTGCATCCCAAAAGATTGGCGGCGGATGCCTTCCTGATCTCATGGTCCCAGGGCCTACTGTATGCGTTCCCTCCCATGCCCCTGGTGGCTCGAGCCTTGTTCAAGATTCTAAGGGATAGGGCCTCGGTCAACCTGGTGGCCCCCAGATGGCCAAGGGAACCCTGGTTCCCCCTCCTGTTACAGCTGGCGGTGGACACCCCTCTTCCTCTGGGGTTTCATCCCGATCTTCTTTCTCAGGATCAGGGATCCCTTCTGTACCCCAATCTCAAAGCTCTCAATTTGATGGCCTGGAGGCTGCAAGGGTAGTGCTGGCTCCCTGGGGCTTGCCTCAGGAAGTCGAGGAGGTTGTTTTAGCTTCAAGGAAGCAATCTACCCGAAAGACCTATGCCCTGAAATGGAGGCGGTTCTCCCTGTGGTGTGATCAGCGCCAGGAAAACCCCTTCTCCTGTCCTGTGCCAGTGGTGCTTCAGTACCTGCTGCACTTGTCTAACCAGGGTCTTAAGTCCAATTCGGTTAGGGTACACCTCTCTGCTCTGGCAGCCCACCACTCCATGGTGGAGGGGCACTCTTTGTCGGTTCACCCCCTGGTGGCCAGGTTCCTCTGGATTTAAGGGATGCCTACATGCATATCCTTATTCATGCAGATCACAGAAAATTCCTTCGATTCCTAGTCAAGGGAAGACGTTTTCAATACAGAGTCCTTCCTTTCGGACTTGCCTCTGCTCCAAGAGTCTTCACAAAATGCATGGCAGTAGTAGCAGCATTCATGAGGACTCTGGGAATTTTTGTCTTCCCTTACTTAGACGATTGGCTCATTCGAGCACCGTCAGCTCTAGAGACAAATCATGCTTTTTCTCAAGCAAAGCAAATACTTCAGTATTTGGGATGGGTTATAAATCTTCCAAAGTCCCAGCACACCACATCTCAATCCCTCGAGTTTATAGGGGCTCGCTTGGACACACAGCAGGCAAGGGCTTTTCTGCCTCAGCCACGCTGTCTGCGCATCATGGAGCTAGCATCTCAAGCAGTGCTGCAAACCTTCCTCACTGCCCGACAGATGCTTCGACTTCTAGGACACATGGCATCTACAGTCCATGTGATTCCTTATGCACGCCTTCACATGCGAGCGGCCCAGTGGACCTTAGCTTCCCAATGGTCCCAGATCTCAGGATGCCTGTCAGACAAAATCAGAGGTACCACACGCCTGATTGCGTCTCTCCATTGGTGGCAATCTCTGGAAAACCTTATAGTAGGCTCTCCTTTTCAGCAACCGCTACCTTAGGCTGTCCTGAAGTCAGATGCATCCAAGTTGGGTTGGGGGGCCCACTTGGGCGATCTATCTACTCGGAGTCTTTGGACCCCACAGGAGGCTTCTTTTCAAATAAACCTCCTAGAACTCGGAGCCATCTCCAATGCTATTCAAGTCTTTTGCATTCATCTCAGAAACAAGAGAGTTCTGGTGCAAACTGACAATCAAGTGGCCATATTTTACCTAAACAAACAAGGCGGAACAGGCTCTCTGCAATTATGCAACGAAGCTTTGCATCTATGGGCCTTTGCCAGAGAGCATCAGATTCATTTATTGGCAGTATACCTACCAGGCATTCAAAACGTTTGGGCGGACAGACTCAGCCGAGTCCTGTTGCCACACGAGTGGTCCCTCCACTCATATCAACTTGCTTGAGTATTTCAGGTCTAGGGAACACCAGACATAAACCTCTTTGCAAGTCCACAGAATGCCAAACTTCCCCTGTTTTGTTCCAGACTTCCGGCTCAAAATTGTCAGGCGAGGGATGCATTCCTGCTCCACTGGGGCCAGGATTTTCTTTATGCTTTCCCGCCAATCCCCCTAATTCCCAAGGCTTTATTCAAACTCCAGAGAGACAGAGGACGCATGATACTCATAGTGCCATGCTGGCCAAGACAAACGTGGTACCCTCTTCTCTTGTGTCTCTCTCAAGCCACTCCTCTGGAGTTGGGGAATGCTCCGGATCTTCTGTCCCAGGACAACGGATCTTTACTGCACCCCAATCCCCAGTCCCTACATCTGAGGGCCTGGTTACTCAAGGCCTAGAATTTCAAAATCTAGGCCTTTCACAACAAGTGAAGGATATTCTTCTGGCTTCCAGAAAACCTTCCACAAGGCGATCCTACACTTTCAAGTGGAAGAGGTTCTCAGTCTGGTGTTCCCAAAAAGGGCTTAATCCCCTCTTGGTACCAGTAGAGTCCCTACTGGAGTATCTCCTTCACTTATCTGCTTCTGGTCTCGACCAATTCTGTTAGAGTCCATCTTAGTGCTATTGCTGCATCTCATAAACCCTTGGATGGACAACCAATTTCCTCTCATCCGCTTATTTCAAGATTTATGAGGACTCCTTTTAACAAAACCTCCCATCAAACCACCTCCGGTGGCATGGGATCTTAATCTTTTTCTACGTCAACTCATGAAGCCACCTTTTGAACCTTTAGCTATTTCGGAACTAAAGATTCCCTCATGGAAAGTCATTTTCCTAATTGCTATCACTTCTGCAAGACACATTAGTGAACTTCAGGCTTTAGTGGTTGACCCACCTTATACAAGGTTTCATCGTGACAAAGTAGTCCTTAGGACTCATCTTCATTTTCTTCCAAAGGTGGTATCACCTTTTCATTTAAACCAGTCAGTTTATTTTCCAGTTTTCTTTCCTAGGCCTCATGCCTCCAGTGCAGAAAGAAATCTTCATACTTTGGACTGTAAAAGAGCTCTGGCTTTTTATCTCCAGAGGACCCAGCTTCACAGAAAGTCTTCTCAACTTTTTGTAGCTTTTGACTCTAGCCATTTAGGACTTCCTGTCACTAAAAGAACTCTCTCTAAATGGATTGCAGATTGTTGTATTTTCTATACCTTCTTTTTCTATTTTTTCTACTTCTCTCCTTCAGTCTCAGCTTTAAACTCAACTGAAGTGGGAGAGGTAGATAGGCGGGAAGGCAGCGCGCATGCGTGCATGCATGCTTCCAAAAGCGTTCCTATTGGACGCTGGGGAGCGTTCCCGCGCGGGCTCTGTCGGTGCCGACGATACCCATATGTGAAGACTTATTCCTGCTGTTCCCGGAGATCACCTGTTACAGTTGAGTAACTCCACTTTCTGTTCAGGGTTTAGGCAACTCCTGCTCTCCGCTCCTTCTGTGTTCAGGCTACCGGAATGCAGATTTCTCACTGGACACTCATGCCATTCTGGAGTCTGTATCCTTGGACTCAGTTATTGCTGTTTATGGTTCCCCTTGGAGGCATTCATGTTTTTCTATGGGCTTTCGGTAGCAGGTAGCTAGGGAGTCCCATATGCAAGGACTGATTTCCTGCTTGTTCCCTGAAAAAGCGTAGTTACTCACCTGTAACAGGTGTTCTCCGGGGACAGCAGGAATCGGTCCTCACAACCCTCCCTCCTCCCCGTGAAGTTGCTTCCTTGATGTTTTATTTTTGCTGTCTTAGTTATGTCATGAGACAGGCAAGATGACACCCTTTGAAAGCTGGGGAAATGCTTCCGTGAGGGCTCCATCAGTGCTGATGTCACCCATATGTGAGGACTGATTCTTGCTGTCCCTGGAGAACACCTGTTACAGGTGATTAACTAAACGTTTTCTCCGGGAACAAGGAGGAAGTCAGTCCTCACATATGGGCGATGTCTGCACCGACAGAGCCCGCATGGATCCACTCCCTAGCTTTCACAGAAAGCCTTTGGGAGTTACACCGCGCATGCACAGTCACCTTTTCATCCAAGGGTGCCATCTTACCTCAGTCTTCTTTTTTCCATGGAGCCCTGCAGACGTACTGTCTGTGCCCCGTTCTAAGTCAATTTTTTTCTACATTTTTTTTCTTCACGATTTTCTCCAGATCGGTTCCAATCACCTTTCTGCTGCCTGAGTCTACTGCCTCTGCATCGTGTTTTTCTTGGGTTCCTCTTTTTTTCTTTTCTTTTCGGGTCCCTCATTTTTTCTTTTTTTTTCGGCACTTGGGTCTTTGTTCATGGCCTGGCTGATTGAGACATTCGAGTTTGACCTCACGGGCACTCTGGGCAGATCTCGATGTGTCTATCTTGCTGCTCTACCAACAGTTGTTGGCAAAGACCCAGAAGGACCATAAAAAGCATCAAGGAGAGCTGTTTGGATTGAAGTCTGCCTTCGGACCAACATCAGGGGTGGAATCCTTGCCCTCAGAGCCAGCATCTGATGACTCCTCATTATGTGCCCTGGCTCATTCTGAGCCCCAGGATTGCAAAGCCTCGGACCCAAAATCATCCTCCATGGACCCCCCCCCTCCCTGTGGGTCATGGTCATTGTCAAAGCCGAAGGCGAGGATCCCAGACCGGCAGGTAAGACCTCAGGTACCTACCTGGCCTCGGAGTCCTCAACTCAATGGCGATGGCAGGGAGTGGCCTTCCAAGCAGCCCCGGCGTGAGGAGACTCCCACGGCGTCGGGGGATTGGGTCAGATCGCCTGATGCCATCACTATTGGTTATTCCCTGACGAGGGACTTGGCTTCGGGCTCGACATCCTCGAGACCTGCGCCAGCTGTTGTGCAGCAAACTGGCATCAAGGCCAGGATGGCGGCCTTGGAACGCAGCTTCACTGCATTCCAAGAGATGCAGTGAAGTCTGATGCCTGGAACTTCTGGGTCATCGGTGCCGTCCTCGGTGCCTCCTCAGCAAGGAGTTTCCCGGAAGAGGTCCATCCTGTCTTTGAGAAATTAGTCCGACCAGCAATGACTCCATTGGTGTCTGATTTGAGGCACAACTTGCCACCAGGCGCCGTGGCTGTGGAGCATGGGTGTCATTGACACCGAGTCTATTCAAGGATCGTTTGGTGCTGGACAGCGACTCCAATTCAGAGTTGGATTGAGAGACTGACGAGGAATCTCCTGACACCATCTTCCACCAAGATGTCCCTTTTGACCACCAGAGAATCTTGCCTTTCTAGACTTTGTGAGGCAGATGTCCCATGTCCTCGCCTTCATGGTGGTGCCTCAGGATGAGCCTTCGACTAAGGACCTGGAGATTCTCCAGTATGAGGTTCCCCCGAAGGAGGCACTGGTGGTGCTCATTCCCCCCATTCTTGAACGACTGTTGTTCAGGATGTGGGAGAACCCGGTGACTATGCCGATTAGGAACCATCAGCTCTACTCCCAGTATTGAGTTGGCTGGACCCCTGGCTTCTAAAATACATAGCTGCCTCATAACTCCATGGTGGTGGAGTCGGTCATGATTCAGATAAAGAGCCAGAAGACTCACACATCGGTGCCCCCCGGTAGGGAGGCATGCACTATGGATGCCTTTGGCAGAAAGTGTTACTAGGACCTCATGCTCACTGCCCACATCCAGGCATACCAGCTGTTCATATGCATGAACCACTGGGGGACCTGGCGAAGGAGCTCGCCGGGTTCTCGGCTGGGTTGACAGGTGAACCTCTTGAGCGTGTCAGGGTCCGAGTCTCCTCGCTCAAGGAATGCTCCAATTTTCAAACTCGGAAAGCCTTTGATGGCTTTGAGTTGGTGGCTTGTGTAGCTGCAGTGGGCATTAGTGCTCGCCGCCTCGCCTGGCTACAGTCCTCCGACTTGGAGCAATGGATATAGGACATGCTGGCTGATCCCTTGTCGGGGAGAGAATCTCTTCAGTAAGCCCATGACAGAAAAGGCGGCTGAGCTGGAGGCTGAATTTCTGACAAGGACTAGGCTGTCCAGGAAGACTGCTGATCCTTCCCGTCAGAAGGCTTCGGGGGAAAAAGCCCTTCCACCCGAAGACCAAGAAGGCTTACGGGAAATACCCCCAGTTTCCAGCCTATCAGGCTTCTCAACAGGGGCATGGCCTCCATAAGCAGAAAGCCCCAAACAGTGCCCCAGCCACAGCTGGGGGGGGGGGGCTTTTGACTCCTTAGGCATAGCCTTCCTTCCCCAGGAGATAACGGGCCCAAGGTTCACGGGAGGACGGCTGGTCCACTTTGCGCACCTCTGGCTGGACATCACCACATATGCTTGGATGCTGCAGGTGATCCGAGAGGGGTACCTCCTTCACTTTGTCCAGCTGCCTCCTCTCTTCTTCCATGGACTCCTTGCACAGGGAGCTCCTTCAGAGGGAGCTTGTGTCCCTGCTCGAAGATCGAGCTATAGAACCTGTTCCCTAGTCTTTTTGGGGCAAGTGGTTCTACTCCCGCTACTTTTTTGTGCCCAAGAAAATTGGGGGCTTCTGGCCCATCCTGGATCTGTGGGACCTCAACCACTTCCTGGTCAAGGAAAGTTCAAAATAGTATCCCTTGGAACCCTGCTGCCTTACCTCTTGCAGGGAGCTTGACTATGCTCCTTGGATCTCAAAGATGCCTGCACTCACATCCTGATCCATCCAAGGCACTGTCAGAACCTCTGCTTCGTCATCGGATGCCACCACTATCAATACAGAGTGCTTCCCTATGGCCTTGCCTCGGCTGCTTGGATATTCACCAAATGCCTGGCAGTCATCGCTGCCCGCCTCTGTCTCCTAGGGATCTTTGTCTTCCCCTACCTGGACGACTGGCTCAACAAGGCCAGCTCGCAAGAGAAGGTGCACCACACAGCACATTGAACCATAGGGCTGCTGCAGCGTCTAGGGCTTGTGGTCAGTTTCCTGCTCCCGGCCTAGCACATAGACTTCATAGGCACCCTCCTGGACTCCATCCAGGCAAGGGCCTTCCTCCCGCAGGATTGTGCACTGCGCCTGTCTGCCCTGGCCAAGGAAGAACAGGCCTTCTCTGTGGTGATGACACGACAAATGCTACGCCTGTTGGGGCACATGGCCTCGACAGTCCATGTCACGCCCTTTGCCCGCCTCCAAATACGGCAGACCTAGTGGACACTCAGCTCCCAATGGACCCAGGCCTCTGACCGTTTGGAGGACAGGATTCGGGTCATGCCGGCCCTTGTGGCATCTCTTACCTGGTGGCAGAGCCTCTACAACCTTAGGGCTGACTTGCACTTCCGGGCACCACAGGTACAGCATGGTCTCACGACAGAAGTGTCAAAGCTGGGCTGGGGAGCCCACTGTGAACACCTGCAGTCACAGGGCCTATGGACTCGCCCCAAGTTCTGCCCAAGGTGGTTTTTACTTTCCACCTAAGTCAAGAGGTGGTGCTCCCCACCTTCTTTCCCAGGCTTCACTCCTCCTGGGCGGAGGCCTCCCTGCATACTCTTAATTGCAAGAAGGCTTTGTCCTTCTACTTCCAGAGGACACAGCCCACTGCCACTCGGTGCAGCTCTTTGTCACTTATGACCTCAATCCCTTTCCTGGTGGATGGCCGATTGCATTTCCTTCACCTACAAGCAGGCTGGGCTTTCTCTGAAACGTTATGTCACTGCACACAATGTGCACGCCATGGCGGCCTCTGTGTTCAGTCTACACTTGTTGCCTTTGCTGTCAGGCCGCCACCTGGTCCACTGTCCATACCTTCGCAGTGCAGTACTGCTTGGAGGAGAGCTCACGGTGTGATAGCACCTTTGATCAAGCCGTATTTCATCACCTTTTCGGGGAATAGTGCAATGCCTTCCCTCCAGCTCTCTGTGTACAGGCTACCAGAGAGGGGATTACATCTTTGATGTTGGTGCTGCATTGCTGGACTTCCAGCCAACTAGCGCTCCCTGCTCTCCTTTATGGTCCACTTTTTAGGTCACCCATGGCTTCTACGGGGTTTTTCTTAGCGTGTAGCTTGGGAGTCCTATATGTGAGAACTGACTTCCTGCTTGTTCCCGGAGAAAGCATATTACTCACCTATAACAAATGTTCTCCGTGAACAGCAGGAATCAGTCCTCACAACCCTCCCTTCTCCTCGTGGAGGAGTTTTCTTTTTTTCTGCTTGATTAAACTATGTCATAGTACTGAAGTAAGATGGCACCCTTGGGTGGGAAGGTGACCGTGCATGCGTGGTATAACTCCTAAAGACTTTCTGTGAAAGTTGTGGAGTGGATCTGCACAGCCTCCGTCTGCACCGTCACCCATATGTGAGGACTGATTCCTGCTGTCCCTGGAGAACACCTATTACAGGTGAGTAACTACACTTTCTCAAACCATCCCTAACCCAGGACCTTGGAGCTTGATTTCGTGGGTACTGTGTTCCCCACTATGTCCTCGGTTAGTGGATTTAAGCAGTGTGACTGTTGCAGGCACACCATATCCCACATGGATCCACATGGCTGCTGCCTGTGGTCCCTCGGAACTGACCACTATGCCTCTGCCTGCTCACTCTGTCTTCAGATGACGAGCAAGGGCCATCGGAACCATGAAAGGTAGCGGGAGATGCTATTTGGCCACAAGTCCTCTTCTTTAGCTCCGGCTTTGAGCAAGGAATAGACACTCTCGGGGGCCGCCGTGGAGGCCTCGGACTCTCCTGGTGGCCATGTCCACTCAGAATCTCAACGTCACAGGGCATCGGATCGGGGATCATCTTCAGAACACTGTCCCCAGAAGGATCAGATTTAAGGCCGATACTGGAACTGGGGTTAAGACCCTTGGCCACCGGCATAGGAGCCCTCACCATAATGCCAAAGGTGATGGCCAGGAGAAGCCCTTGAAGCTGTCCCGTTGGGAGGAGACTCCATTGACATTGGGGTATCGGCACCAGTCTTCCAAGGCCATTGTTATCAAGGAATTCCACTCGACAGTGCCAGCATCGGGACAGATTCCCTTGGTACCCATGCCGGTAGCTGAGGAGCCTTCTGGCCTGGAGGTCAGGATGGTAGCCTAGGAACGCAGTCTCGCTGCCTTCCTGGCCCATCAGTGGGGTCCAGGGCCCAGTTCTTCCAGGTCATCGGGCCTGGTGACTGTTCCCTCCACTACAAGGGTGTTGCATGACTAGATGCAGCTGGTGCTCGAGCGACATCACCTTTGGTCCGACTCCCGGCATCGGTTTCGGTCTCTGTCCTGCTCGAGGCCTTGGGTCTCACCCATGAGTGTCTCCAATTCGGAGTGCTGAGACTCCATGACCCAAGTCAACACCCTTGACTGGAGATGCACAAAAGGCCTGTCTGATTCTTGAGGTCTCCATGGATTCCGACTCAGAATGAGAGACCAATGACGAGTCCCCGGCCACCCGGTGACACCGGAACGTCCCCTCAGACACATCTCCGCCTCAGTAGCAATAGAGGTCACTGCCCAAGGACCTCTCCTTCCTGGACTTTGTCTGGGATATGGCAAAGGTTCTGGTCTTCACCATGGAGTCCGAGGAGGAGCCTTGGATGGAGGATCTTGAGATCCTGCAGTACGATGCCCCTCCTTAGGAGGTTCTCACGGTGCCCGTTCCCCCTATCTTGAAACACTTATTGATCAGGATGTGGGAGTTGCCTGTTTCGGTGTCCATTGTGAGCAAGTGGCTTGATTTATTTTTTTTATTTTATTTTATTTATTTCGAATTTGATATACCGCTCAGGCCAGTGGCATTAGAGCGGTTTACAATGCAAATCATTCAAGGAAATAGAAAAGAACGCCATTTATATGATAGGACAGAATAGAGGACAGAGACAGTCAGACAGAAAAGAAGAGGAGAGGAACACGGGACAGCGAGTTACCACAAAGTAGAAGCAAGTCGACCCAGTCCATGTATTGAGGCCGTAAAAGCCCTGGGTTCTAAAAGACACAGCTACCTCACAATTCCATGGTGATGGAGTCGGCCATGTTTAGGATCAAGAGCCAAAAGACGCACTCCTCTTTGCCTCCTCATAGGGAGGCCCATACCATGGATGGTTTTGGTAAAAAGTATCCAGGCTTATCAGTTGTACATGGGTATGTACCTGAGGGACCTGGCCAAGGAATTGGCTAGGTTCTCATTTGGTCTGTCTGAGGAACCTCTTCAGCGGTTCCTGAACCTGGTGTCCACGGTCAAGGAGTGCTCCAAATATGTTACTCCAGCGGCCTATAGAGGCTTTGAGTCTGTGGCTAGAGTGGACGCAGCTCCATTTGCTGTGATAGGTTCCCATTATCACTGCTACAGACTTTGCTGCCACTCACTAGTAAACAGAAGTCCAGAGTTGTTTTCCTTGTCTTGCTTTCCTCAGTCCTAGGGAGAAAAAAGCTACAAAGTCCACTTGGGCACTGATCCCCAAATTGTTAGCAACAGTCTCTGCGCCTTTACTTCTAGGGGCTAGTCTATAACCAGGAGAGGGAAATCTCCCATCTCACCTTTCCTGCTTTGCTGCTGTTTGTGCAGGGTTACGTTTTAGAGGCCAGCTATGACTACTCTTGGCTCACAATTCCTTCATGCAACTCAGTCATTCAAAAGAAGGGCATTTTCCAGTACAGTTTAGTAAAACACCAGCCCAAGAAACAGCCAGGCTGGCTGCTCAGAGTATAAGGAAGAGAGCTGGGCAGCAGCTTCAGCCCTGGGCTTTCTATTTATCCCAAGCCCAGGGCTGAGGCTGCTGCGCAGCTCCCTTTTGTTATACTCTGACCGGCCAGCCTGACTATTTCTTCTGCTCAGCCGCACAAAGTTCTCCATGGATGAGCAGGAAGTAAGTCCTCATGGATGGGTGATGTCCCCGATGGAGCCCCATGTGGGAATGCTCCCCAGCTTCAATTAGAAGCTCTTGGAAAGTTTCACCACACCTGCACGCCTCATTTCTGCCTGCCACTGCAGCACCATCTTATTCAGTATTTTGTTTTTTGCAGAACCCCACGGACATATTCCAAGTCGCTCTCTGCTTGGTAAATTCTTTTCCTCTTCTGGGGTCCTAACATAATGAAAAGTATCAAGCTTTGCCTTTTTGCCTGCTATTGCAGTTCCTCTTGTTTACTTTTGTTCTTTTCATGTTTCTCAATAGTTATTTTATGGCACCAGAGGTGCCCCTTCAGGCCTACCTTCACCATTGAGCCATTTGATTTTGCCACAGCCATTTTTCCCAACATGTCCCAAAAACCAGCTAGTGGTTTTAAAAAATGTACCGAGTGTGCCCGGACCATATCCGTCACGGTTAAGCACAACTGGTGCTTCCAGTGCCTGGGACCTAATCACTAGCTCTCTTCTTGTGATTTGTGTCTGCAGATGACACAGAGAGGCCTCAAGGATCGGGAGAAACAGCAAGAGTCCCTTTTTGGCGCTCAGAAGTCCGATCCATCACCTTTTGCACCGACAGCATCAGTCCCCATGGCTTCGAAGGCTGCACAGGATGTGATGCATCAACATTGAGGAGCTCTTGAGCTCAGTCTGAGCCAAATACCCATAGTGTCCCAGAACCTCAGCCATCTGTCAACTTCCCAGTGAGGAGGGATCTAGCCTCATCTCCATTGATACTGAGGGGTGATCATAACGAGCATCAGATGAAGGCCCTAGTGCATCAGCACCGGAGCCCAAGACAGGACATTGAGAGCAATGGGGTTCAGTGTGAGCATCCATTGAAGGTGCCCCAAAGGGAGACTGCTCAACCACTGGGGTATTGCAGGGGTGTCAACAGCCTTCCAACAGCCAATATTGAGCTGCTGATACCTTGCACAGATGCCAGGTACATCGGTCAAAGTTGCTCAGTCCCCTCCACCTTTGGAATCAGCGACCATGGAGAAATGACTCCTACAGGCACTCGAGGATCGTATTGCTGCTCTCCTCATGTTGCAGCATGCTGGAGCCTTGACATTGTTCAAGAGTATCAAAGCTTATTCCTCGGTGCCCCCGGGAAGGGAGGCTTGGACGTTGGACTCTTTTAGGAGACGGTGTTTTTAGAGCTCCATGTGGTATTTCCATGATTGCTTTACTGGATGCAAACTTTGCCGGTTTGGTTGCTGCGCCGTGACCTTTTGTGTATAGAGCGGGAGATTCGTGGTTTCCTTTGGAAGGATGCGAGGGTGTGTATTCCGCTAAACCGGCTGAGAGGGGGATGGAAGTCGGGAGGGGTTGAGCTCCCTGATCTGTGGAGTGGAGGAGTGGCCTAGTGGTTGGGGCAAGGTACTTCAGGCCGGAAGGTCAGGGGTTCAAATCCCACTAGAGGACAGCAACCTTGGGCCGGAAGGACTGGGGTTTCTAGTCCCACAGATGCTCCTTGTGGTCTTGGGCAAGCCACTTAACCCTCCGTAGCCCATGTTCCCTGTAAAATAGTTACCTCCAAGTTATAATGCCCTGTTCAATGTAATTTCAGTTTGTTCAATGTAAACCGCACTGATGCAGAATAGCGCGGTATATAAGAGAATGTAAATAAATAAATAAATATGCTTTGGCTTGTCAGTCTCGACACCTTGGGGATTGGTTGGGGGATACAGAGGATTATACCCCCGGGGCGTTGGAAGAAGCGTTCGTAACTCCACATGCCCTGACAGCGGTTTTGCATCAGGACCGTTCATTCTTACCCAGCCGGACGGTGAATAGTATTTTGGTGGTGCCGCTTCAACGTACTTGGCAACAATTGAATAAATATTGGGTACTTCACCGGTGGTCTCGAGCTGGCTACCCCTGCAGGGCAATGCTAGTTTTACCCCGGGAACGGACACTGCTCTTTACCAACAGTGGAGATGACAGGGGATACGAAGTCTTGGGCAAGTGGTTACCCTAGAGGGGAGATGTAAGACCTTGGCCGTGCTTTGCAGAGAATATGACTTGAACTCGGGGCAGTCCTTTTTTGCGTATCTGCAACTCTCCCATTATGTTGGCGTCCTGTCACAACGCGAATTGACGGTTGAGCATTCGGCGCGGATATTGGAATTTTTTGCCCTGGGGAAGGGAGCACCCCCTAGTATAGCTTAATTGAAACACGGACTGGATCAATATGGTTCTCCTCCCGATTACTTGAGAGAAGAGAATGCGTGGGCGAGAGAGTTGAGCTGTGAGTTGGCCCCGGGGTCGGTGGGCAGTGCATTGGGTCGGATTGCGAGTCTGACCGAAGGGGCTAGATGGCGGGAGGTGCAGTTTAAATGTATTATTCGGGCCCATTTTTCCCCACGGCGAGCATTGCGAAGTCATCTTACTGACTACGGGGGATGTCCGAAATGCTCCTGTTCCTTGGCAGATTTAGGTCACATGTGGTGGGGCTGCGTGTGTATTAGGCGGTATTGGAGGCGAATTGTGGCTTATTTGAGTGTATTGCTGCAGCAACAGATCTGTTGTACCGGACCGCTAGTTGTGTTGGATCAGTTGGGACCACTCCACCCGAAGGGCAGATGGGAGAGAATCTTAGTGCGGAAGGCCTGCTTGGTAGGGAAGGGGCCTATACTTTGTCGGTGGCGGGAACAATGGGCTCCCTCATTTTGGGAATGGCGGAATAGCTTCCACCAATTTATGCTCTTGGAAAGGCGAGCGGCGAGTGGGGCGGCCCAGCGTTGGGCCTCCTTTTTGTTGATTTGGATGCCTTACATTCAGAAGCTGGGGCCTAAAGCCAGAAGCGAGGTTTTAAAGGTGGGTTAGGATGTGGGGATGTTGGGTAGGGGAACCCGATGGGAAGGCGGGAGTTTGGCTTATTCTATGATTGATGACATGTTTGCTCCATGGGGAAGGTTATTGTCATGGTGGCTGGGGGGGGTGGGGGGGAGGGAGGGGGAGCATGTATGTATTTCCTTTATTAAGTATTGTGTAGCGTATGGTATTTGTCATTGTTATGACGCAAATTGACGGTTGAGCATTCGGCGTGGATATTGGAATTTTTTGCCCTGGGGAAGGGAGCACCCCCTACTATAGCTGAATTGAAACGCAGACTGGATCAATATGGTTCTCCTTGGACAAGCAGGATGAGTCAGCCACACTTGGTGATGTCATCCGACGACGCCGAGACAGAAGTACTCTCCATAGCTCAGAAGGGCTTTCGCCCTTCTGAGCATGGGCCAACTGGCCCCACCCCCTGCCGGCCCCTAGCTATCCAGTTTCAGTTCTTCCGCCTTGCCAGCAAGACGGACTTTTCTACTGTCCACCAAGTTTAACTTAAGAAATTCTAATCCTCCTAATCGTATATATATAGCAGTTTTACTTGACTTAATGTTTCCAAAGCTTCCTTTTCAGATCTGGGGCAGCGGAACTTAGATTCCTGCGGGCCATGTGCTCCCAGACTCAACATCTTATGAAATATTCTCTTACTGTATGTTCAGTTTCAACTTGCATTTTTCTTCCTACTCGTATGTATATTGCAGTTTAAACTTGCATTAATACTCTATCCAAGCTTTGTCTCAGATTGCTAGGGCTGCGCTTAAGCTCCTATACCAGCCAGGCGCTCTCAGCAGATGGCATAACTGCTTCTTCCTGCGGGCCACTACTCACGGACCTTCGTGGGACCTCTCCGACACCCCGCCAGCTCTGCCGCCGCTCAGGTTGTGCCTAAGGGCCTCCAACCCCAGCAGCGAGCTTAGATGTCCAACACGACTCAAAACCTAGAGGATTCCTCCGGGTGGAAAGCCCTTGCGGCAGCCGGGGCCTCCGCCCCAGGACTCTGCCGGGACCTTCCTCACACGTGGGTGAACCATGGGGGCGGCCATCTTCCTGCGACTGTGTACTGCTCGCAAAGCCACGCCCCCTCTGCCGGATTGGACGCACAAGCTTGGACGACATATCAAGTTGTATCAACCGGCACAGCATCTTCTGGCTTCACGTCATTCCGCCCTCAGCTCCATTGGCAGGCGTCACCTCAGGCCGGCCCACTCAGCACAACGCCACGGGCTGGCGCCTTACCTGATTGGACGGCATCTCAAGTTTGGATTGCACGGAACTCCACTCGTCCGTGCGTGCAATGGCAGCAGCGGCACAACAGAGAGGCCTGCTCGACCTATCCCTACTTCGGTGCCGAGATGCCATTGGACCCCTCGGCGCCATTGGCTCCCTCTGAGTCCACCACCTCTACTTCGTCGCAGCGATGCCATTGGACCCCTCGGTGCCATTGGCTCCCTCTGACTCCACCCCCTCGGCGCCACTGGGGGAATCCAGGGCGGGTACCGCACCTTATACCGCCATCCAGGGCAAGCCTTCATAGGCTTATCTGAAGGTGGGGCGGCACGGCTGACTACGATGATGCCGATACTATTCCCGTGTCGGCTCCACCCCTTGCCTAAGACAGCAGTGGAGCACACTCACCAATTGGGACCTCTTCACCGGGCAGAGGGAGAGAGAGAGAGAGACAAGATCATAGCAACATGGTGCTGAAGCTCACTGGAGGCTCACCGGAGCAGAGAGAGAGAACTCCTTGGCCTAGAACCACCAAACAGCTCTAAGACTCTGACAGCAATAGTGGTGAGCCTCTGGCACAGACAATTCTAAGCTCTGATAGCGCCAACGGTGATCCCTCCAGCACAAACAATTCAGACAGGCTCCCGGCCACAGGCAAGGCAGCGACCCAGAGGGGGGACCTCAGGCTCAAGGGTTACACAGGGGAATGGAGTCCTGCAGGAGTGATGGCTCCACCAATAAGCTGCTGCCCTTACAAGTTACCGGACATTAAGGCAACACTGAAGGGATGTTTGCTGTGAATGGCGGTGCACCCCCCCTCCCCATTCAATTTTTACCTTTGTGGGGTCCTCACGGTTACTCTTCTACCACCAAGCATCAGCCACAGCCAAGGTTATACTGGTAATTTACCAGCCATCAGTGGTATGGTCAGATTTCAAACGGCTTCTCCTGCATGTGCAGGCTGACCAAGGTTGGAGTATCAGCCTAGGGTTTGAGCAACAGCTCAGACCCTGATGTCCTGCGTGCAGTGTCCACAAAGGGCTGCGGTGGGGTAGAGGCCCTGATCCTATGTCCTGGAATCTCAACCAGTGTGACCTAGACCACTGAGAACAAGGATTCTAGACAGTGCACAGGAATTAAGAGACCCCGTCCACATTGCACTTCCACTTCTCTACTTCCCGGCCGGACCCCAGGGACTGGGCAGGGCAGTGGGAAAAGTAGAAAGAAAGGTTCCAGACCCGCTTAGTATCTGGCTCAATCCAGATAGCTGATTATTCAGATTCTAAAGGGAACAATGGGTACCGGTTCAGCCATGGGCGAACCTCACAGGTCAAGTTTGGTGTCAGCCAACAATAAGCTGGGGCACTCAGTGCCTCGAAACCCAACACAGCTCTACTTCACCGCAACGACTTCAAGACAATATGGCTCATGGAATGGAGGAGTGGCCTAGTGGTTGGGGCAATGTACTTCAGGCCGGAAGGTTGGGGGTTCAAGTCCTGCTAGAGGACAGCAACCTTGGACCGGAAGGACTGGGGTTCTAGTCCCACAGTTGCTCCTTGTGGTCTTGGGCAAGCCACTTAACCCACCATAGCCCATATTCCCTGTGCAAGAATTATCTCCAAGTTATAATGCCCTGCTCAATGTAATTTCAGTTGTTCAATGTAAACCACACTGATGCAGAATAGCACAGTATATAAGAGAATATAAATAACAAGGTCATATAATAGCCTGACTCACCTGTTCCTCTCTGCCGGTGTCCGACTGGGGTGTGCTAACGCCAGGACCCAACTGAGGGTGGGATAACACCACCTGGACAGCAGTGACTCACTGGTAGTGGCCTCGCCCACCTTCCTCCTACACAGGTTGGCACGTATGGCATCCTCCCTGTCTCCCTAGTGATGACATCCTAGATAGACACCTGTCAGAGGTGGTCGCAGAAGCACCTGTTGTCCTGCATTGCCTATACCAATATCACTCTGGACAGACCTTCACATAGCCTAGCATTTAGAACCAGTGCCTAGGGCATAATAGATCAAAGGTTCAATTCCGCTCAAGTGCAAGCCCGCTGGTGCTCCTTACGGTGAGCTAGTCTCTTCACAACATGCACTAATGCCCGTAAAAGATCAAGGGTCAGCGCCCATAAAAAAGATCAAAAGTTTAATCTCGCTAGCGCTCCTCAAGGTTGGGAAAATCTTACAACTCGCCCTATCACCAGCACTCGCACTAAGAAGCCACCCCTGCCTGCCTCCCCATGACAGATGATCCTGATACGGACAACGAGGACCAGCGACAGAAGGCCCAACCTTGACATGGTAATTCTTCAACCCCAGTACCCAGGGCAGCAACTGGATGTCTTCAACCGTCACGCTGCACCAACTGGACCCCTTCCACGAACCCTTCGGTTCCTTGTCCCTCAACCGGACATCTTCTCCTGTCAGGTTGCACCAACTGGAACTGGATGTCTTTGCACCAACTGGTCCCCTTCTATGAACCACTCAGTCACCTCTACTGTAGATCACATTTAAACACTGCCCAGAGGGATCTAGTAGCACAGGCTATCCAGCCTCTATCAGCTCTACATTGCCCTCAATCAACCAAGGTGTGAGCCATGCCAGCTCATGTAAGCTGCTGAGAACACCACCCAGAGGGACCTAGCACAGGCTATCCGGCCCCTATCAGTTCAACATCGCCCTCAATCAACTGCGGCGTGAGCCAGGTCAGCTCATGTAAGCTGCTGAGATGAAGTGGTTGTCGTTGTTAAGTGCCGTCGAGTTGCTGTCGACTCTTACGACCCTCTGGATAGCTGTCCGAAATAGTCTTCGGTCTCTCCTCAGGCGGCCCATCAGTAGCAGACGGGCCCATAGCTGCTGCGACTGTATTGATCCATCTCATTGCCGGCCTCCTATCAAGACGGGCAGGATGCCCATCCTCTAATGATATTCCCTGCAGAATGATTCCCCTTAGACCGGCCTCCTATCCCGACAAGCGAGGATCGGGGAACCACAAGCCTTATGGTGTACCCATCTTATGCGCAGTCCTTCCAGGACTGAGCCGCCTCCCAGATCAGGAGCACACCACGCTTCTTTGGAGGAAGAGGACTCCACACTCTAGACTGCATCAGGGCCCTGTGCATCTACTAACAGGACATCACTCCAGTCTCGAGAGACCCTGCGTCAGTCCCAAGAGACCCTGCATCTGGTTCCTGCGCAGTAAGAAGCCTCATCTTTGTGGGAGCATAGCTTAGTGGAAGAGCATTTGACTACAGATCAAGAGGTCCCTGGTTCAAATCCAGGTGCTCCCTTTCCAGCTCTACTTTAAGTGGCAACAGTGTGGTGCAGTACGCACAGCCAGTGAAGGTCACAAATTCAAGTCCCAGCTCTGGCTCCCACCAACCCAGTCCCCATATTTAGCCCACTGACACGGGATAATGCACCAATGTCAAGGGACCCAACCTGGGCTCTTCGACCCTTCTGTACAGGACACCCTCCACCAAGGAGACAGCTTACAGCAGCACCTTCTGCCTAGACTGATAGGAGCCCCCGCCAACATGAGAATAATGCACCAGCTACAGACGCAAACCACCCAATTCCTGCACCCTGCTTGCGTCTGTAGCCCCAACCTGGCTGTGTGAGCGGTTGACCACAGTGATCTGCACTGTGGTCAACCGCTCACACAGCCAGGTTGGGGCTACAGACGCAAGCAGGGTGCAGGAATTGGGTGGTTTGCGTCTGTAGCTGGTGCATTATTCTCATGTTGGCGGGGGCTCCTATCAGTCTAGGCAGAAGGTGCTGCTGTAAGCTGTCTCCTTGGTGGAGGGTGTCCTGTACAGAAGGGTCGAAGAGCCCAGGTTGGGTCCCTTGACATTGGTGCATTATCCCGTGCCAGCAGAGATGCGCAAGCATGCAGGGAATGAGGACACACACCCTGAATGCAGGGTATGACTGGATTGCCACGCCTGTAGCATGGCGGTGCACAGTATTCTGTTCCAACAGTGACCAACTCAGGTCATGTACAATACTGGCCAATTCAGGTCATGTCTCCCCAAAGACAGTCTCCCAGAGTCACAAGTTCCCAAGGCTGGACCCAGCAGCAATCTCCCGGTCCCGATACCCTGCTATGCTAATGGTTCTCGACAGACCCCAGGGGTGGACTACACAAAAATATTTAAAAAAAAAAATAATAATAATAATTACATAAATAAATAAATAATAATAAGAGATGCCTCTCTTATTAGTGGGGTATTCACGCCCCATTTGCACCGTTTGCACCATTCTCGTACCCAGCGCTATTGTGGCTGGTCTTCTTCAGACTGCCCGACGGACCTATATCTCGGTTACCTCACAAGTGTGCCTTGGTTACCTCACAAGTGTGCCTTGTACCGCACCCTTTGCACATACGTGCTTCGCATCTGCAGACCACTACGGGCCTAAATGCTCTTGTATCAAAAACAAAATTGCTCAAATTGAAAGAATACTATGATTGATTAAGGAAAAGGGTCTCAGAATGAATGAGGAAGGGTCTAATCAGGCTGCATTGAGCTATAAGCCTGAGGAGACACAATCCCCTTCGTTACATCAAGGACCCATGTATTCCTGGTACTAAGATGAGATAAAATTGTAACTGCAGGCACTATTTCAATCTGCAATGGCACTTTTCAATACGCCAACTGTGTTAGGCTATGAGAAGAATTAAGCTGCAGGGAGAATCCCGACTACATGCTCTTGTGGCAACATGCTGCACCACAAGGCTGCCTGCTAGCCTAGCCTGTAGACTAACCCGAAGAAGTGCCTCGGCCTCCCCCCTTCCACCACAGCTCATGGCAGCTTGGGAGGCACCAAGTGTGGCTGACTCATCCTGCTTGTCCTAGGAGAAAACGGAGTTACTTACCTGTAACTGGAGTTCTCCGGGGACAGCAGGATAAGTCAGCCACACATACCCGCCCACCTCCCCTGGGAAGGGGTCGGCCTCCGTCCTGGTGCCTGCCTCCTAGCGGCAAACGGCTCAGCTAGGGACATACTGGCTAGCTAGGGGCGGGCAGGGGGTGGGGCCAGTTGGCCCATGCTCAGAAGGGCGAAAGCCCTTCGGAGCTATGGAGAGTACTTCCGTTTCGGCGCCGTCGGATGACGTCACCAAGTGTGGCTGACTTATCCTGCTGTCCCCGGAGAACTCCAGTTACAGGTAAGTAACTCCGTTTTCTCCTCCCAATTACTCGAGAGAAGAGAATGCGTGGGCGAGAGAGTTGAGCTGTGAGTGGGCAGTGCATTGGGTCAGATTGTGAGTCTGACCGAAGGGGCTAGATGGCGGGAGGTGCAGTTTAAATGTATTATTCGGGCCCATTTTTCCCCACGGCGAGCATTGCGAAGTCATCTTACTGACTACGGGGGATGTCCGAAATGCTCCTGTTCCTTGGCAGATTTAGGTCACATGTGGTGGGGCTGCGTGTGTATTAGGCGGTATTGGAGGCGAATTGTGGCTTATTTGAGTGTATTGCTGCAGCAACAGATCTGTTGTACCGGACCGCTAGTTGTGTTGGATCAGTTGGGACCACTCCACCCGAAGGGCAGATGGGAGAGAATCTTAGTGCGGAAGGCCTGCTTGGTAGGGAAGGGGCCTATACTTTGTCGGTGGCGGGAACAATGGGCTCCCTCATTTTGGGAATGGCGGAATAGCTTCCACCAATTTATGCTCTTGGAAAGGCGAGCGGCGAGTGGGACGGCCCAGCGATGGGCCTCCTTTTTGTTGATTTGGATGCCTTACATTCAGAAGCTGGGTCTTAAAGCCAGAAGCGAGGTTTTAAAGGTGGGTTAGGATGTGGGGATGTTGGGTAGGGGAACCTGATGGGAAGGCGGGAGGTTGGCTTATTCTATGATTAATGACATGTTTGCTCCATGGGGAAGGTTATTGTCATGGTGGCTGGGAGGGGGGGGGGGAGTGGGAGGGAGGGAGGGGGAGCATGTATGTATTTCCTTTATTAAGTATTGTGTAGCGTATGGTATTTGTCATTGTTATGTAGCCCCAAGGGTGGTGGATAAGGAACAACCCCACCAGGGGTGTTGTAAACACAAAAAATGAGGATATGTTTTCCTTTTTATTGCTCTCTGTTTTACTGTGTTGAGTTAATAAACAGATTTTGAAGAAAAAAAGAAGAAGCTGGAGCAGTATTATACCATGGTGGGCCATGTGACACCTTCAAAACGGTATCAAAAACTGCTACTATAGGTATTGGGGCCTGGAGACTCTCCTGGCTCTAGTCCATGGACCTAGAACAATTGGTTCAGAATAAGCTTGCAGACATGCTATGCTTGGGGGGAGGGGAGAATCTATTCGGTGGACAGGTAGAGGAGAAGGCTGGCATTATAGAAAAGCAGCATGTCACTCTTACCAGGCTCTCAAGGCACACATCTGAGCTGGCCTATTGTAGGCGGTACCAAGGAAACAGCCGGAAAAAGACCTACTATCCTCCGCAGGTGTCAATACTTCTCTGGGCCCAAACCTCCCAGCAGAAACAACAGGCTCCTCTCCTGCAACAGCACAGAGAGAAGCTTCAGAAGGCCCAGCCAGCCCCACAGTCAAAGCCTGGAGCGGGGTTTTGACTGGTTCCTTCAGAGCATCGATAATCTACCAGTGATCCCTGTGAGAAACCGTCCAGTTGGTAGGAAGCTCACGCATTTTACTCAGAGGTGACCCCTCATAACCTCGGACTCATGGGTGCTACAGATTGCATTTTTTCTAGCTGCCTCCAGTTTGTGCTCAGAGGGCATATCACCTCGACCCTCTACATCAGGAGCTGCTTTAGAGAGAAATCTCCACCCTCCTGGCCGATCTCGCCATCGAGCTCGTAACAAAAGAGCAAATAGAGTGGGGTTTTCTTACTCCAGGTACTTTCTGATCCCCAAGAAAATGGGGGGCTTCTGTTCCATCCTGGATTTTGGAGACCTAGACAATCATTTGGTAAAAGGAATGTTTAAGATGATTTATCTGGGCACCCTGCTTCCATACCTTCAAAAAGGAGATTGGCTATGCTCCCTGGATCTAAAAGATGCATATGCTCGTGTACTGATTCATCCCACTCACAGGAAGTATCTGAGATTCGTCCTGGGAGGGCATCACTTTCAGTATTGACTGATGCCTTTTGGCCTGGCCTCGGTGCCTTGAGTTTTCATGAAATGTTTTGCTGCAGTAGCAGTCTTCCTCAGAACACTGGGAGTGTTTGTTTTTCCTTACCTGGATGATTGGCTAATGTCCAGAGGGAGTTTGAGAGTTGATATGCTTGACTGTTCACATGTTGGAGCTGTTATGATTTGTGGTCAATTACCCCACCTTCAGCCTACCCAGCAGCTGGAATTCATAGGAGCCCTGCTCAACATGACTGAGGCAAAAGCTTTCCTTCCACCAGCTACAGAGGCTGACAGCCTTAGTGCAGGACACTCAACTGACTCAGCAAGTGATGATTTGCAAGATGTTAACTGTCCTAAGCCACATGGCCTCCACAGTGCATGTCACACCCTTGGCACGTCTTCATTAGAGGCAGATTCAATGGACTCTGCGGACTCAGTGGACCCAGGCCATGGGTCGCCTGCGGAATCAGGTGTATGTCATCCGTTCCCTAGTCCAATCACTGTACTGGTAGACAGTTTCTTAGAATTTGCTCAAAGGCCTCCCCTTTCAGAAGGCCTCGCCCCAGAAGATTTTGATGACAGACACATTCATATTGGAATAGAGAACTCATCTTGATGGTTCCCACACTCAAGGAAACTGGTCCATTCAGTAAAGTCTTTACCAGATCAACTTCTTGGAGTTGAGAGCCTTAGCAAATGCTCTGAAGCCTTCTGAGTTTGGCTTGCCTACTAAATTGTCTTCATTCAGACCAACAATCATGTTGCTATGTTCTATATCAATAAGCAGGGGGGCGCAGGTTCCTATCTCCTGTGCTGGGAGATGGTCAGGTTGTGGAAGTTCATGGGATAGAGCTGAGAGCCACATATCTGCCAGGAGATCAAAACACTCTGGCAGACAGACTGAGTTGTGTCCTTCAGCCACATGAATGGACGCTGAACAGAGAGGTGGTGGCCCATATCTTTTTGAAGTTGGTACTCCCTCAACAGACCTGTTCACCACTCTGCAAAACACCCCTCGTGGATCAGTTCTGCTCCAGAATGGATTCTCACAGGAGGCTGAAGTCCGATGCTTTCCTCCACTGGGGAGAAGGGTCTTCGGTATGCTTATTCTCAAGTACCTCTCATAGCGAAGACCCTCCTGAAGCTCCAGACAGGCAAAGATATGATGATACTTATCGCACCGTATTGGCCCAGACTGCCGTGGTTCTCTCTGCTGCTACTTTATCCACACAAGAACCCCTCCGGCTCAGCAATGCTCCAGATCTAATATTGTAGGATGATGAGAAGATACTACATCCCAACCTCCAGTCCTTGGCCCTCAGTATGGATGTTGAGAGGCTAGTCCTGTCTGAGCTCAATCCGCCTGACACCATAATTGATGTCCTGTTGACCTCCAGGATGGCCTCAACAAAAAGATCTTATGCCTGTAAGTGGAGGAGGTTTGCTGTCTGCTGTGAGGGCCAGGCCTTAAATCCTTTCGTCTGTCCCACATGGAGACTGCTCAAGCATATGCTACAAACACAATTAACAGTTTACCACTACAGCAACCTGAAATCCCTGGATCCCAATTATGTACAAATGCTAACTGATTTACATTGTAATAGTTGAAAACCACAGAGGACTGTTACTCTGTTTAACTAATTATATTGTAAATAGTTAAAACCTTGAATACAATTACCCTGTTAAATGTTACATTGTTCAGTTCTATGTACACCAGAGGCCCACCACAGCCCTGCCACACTCCTGTTAAATACTGCCTTGAATGGTAGAAAGGCGGTATATAAACAAGTACAAATAAATAAATCGGAAGCTTAAATTGAATGTGAAAGTGGATGGATAACCAAAGTAGTGATTTCAGAAGAGGGATTACATCATAATAACCATATCTGTGGAAGATTTACTGAAGTTTGTACAGATACCAATGGAGATAGATGAGAGCAAGTTGTAGGTTTAGGCAAGAGATGATGAGAGAGTGCATACGCATTCTGGCAGTATGCTCAGACAAAAGGTACAAATTTTGGCAATGTATAGAAAGGGGCAACAGTTCTTAGCAGTTCTGTGGATGTGATTATACAAAGACAGGGATGAGTTGGATGACTAAGATTACGGTTTAAGAGGGTGGAGAGTATAATAATATTATTTATATTGATCAAAAAAGGTGAGTGTGGCTTTAGGGGGAGAATAAAAAGCTCTGTTTTAGCCATGTTAAGCTTGAGGCAATGGTGGGACATTAAAGCAACAACATCGAATGGGCAGGTTGTAATTTCAGTGTGGATTCTTCAAAGGAGCTCTAGTGCAGAGTTTAGAAGGTAGAGAGCCCAGGGAAGAGCCGTGACGTGCACCAGCTGATAGTTGTATGGTAGTGGGGGAAAGGGATCCAATGGAGGATATTCTGAGATTGTGCTGGGTAAAGTAGATGAAAACCATGATATAATTGAATTCTGTTACTGTTTTGGCTTCTTCCAGCCTTTCTGTAACGAAATATTTCCTATGTTACTCCTGATTGTATCCCTTTTGAGTTGCACTTGCACTTCATGATTCATTATTCTAGGACATCCTTCCACTTGAAAAGTGCTTTTCTCTTGTGCATTAACACCAACATTGAGGAATTTGAATGTCTGTTATATTATGCTTCTCTATGCTGGACACTTGCCCTTGTTAACCTAATAGTTTAATACAAGCTTTAATAAATCTCACCAAATGAGATTTATTAAAAATTCACCAAATGAGATTGTCAATAAAAATTCAGCAGCTTGCTGGCAGCATAGCATATAAGAACAGCCTCCAGACATTTAGTCCAAAATACATTTTACACAACTCTTCATCAGCAACGGTAACAGTTGTTATTCATTATTGATAACTCCCTTAATCCTCTATTAACCCGATGTCATTTAATGTGTTGTACATCACGTTGAGTTTCTCTCAAAAAGGCAGATAAATTACAATAATAGTAGCATCCAAAGAGGTGGTCAGACAGATATAAGGCAACAGCAAAAGCCAGAAAAATGCTTCGGTACATAGGGAGAGGAATGGCCAGGAGGAAAAAGGAGGTGATAGTGCCTCTCTAAAATCACTGATGAGCTCTCATTTGGAGTACTGCATGTAATTCTGGAGACTGCACTTTCAAAGGATATAAACCAGATGCAGATGGTCCAAAGATCCAAACATGTATGCCCTATAGGAGAGGTGTGAAAGGGGAACTATGATAGAGATCTTTAATATTCCTCCAAGGTGCAAATGTGCAGGAGATGAGCCACTTTCAATGAAAGAAGGCTCTGAAATGAGGACTTGTAGAATGAGGCTGAAAGATATAGACCAGAGGCATAATTTCTGCCCAAGCAGCTCTTGTAATGCAGAGTGCCCTGGACAGGAGGGGGGCCCACATGGCGGCGTGCCTCCCTCATACATGGCAACTTATTTTAATTTGTTTGCCGTGCTGCCTCCGCTTCAAGTCCGTCGACTGTCACCTCCCGGGTCAAAGTCTCGCAATAACAGCTGGACTGCGAGACTTAACAACTGCTGGGCTTGCAGTGGAGGTAGCACAGCAAACAAGTTAAAGTAAGTTTTCCACACATGGGAGGAGGGGGGGGGGGGGACTGACCATGCGGGGCCCTCATCAAAATTCTGCTTCAAGGCCTCTCATTAACACTTTCACCACTGAGATAGACTCAGGAATAATTTAAGGAAAGAATAGTGGAACAGCCTTCAAATGGAGGTGGTGGGGTTGAGGACAGTATCAGAACTCAAGAAAGCATGAGACAAGCATTCAGTATCTCTGAGGGAGAAGGGATTGTAAAGACTGACTGGGCTGTTAGTTTGGGTGGGCAAACCAGGTTGCTCGTGTGGTCATCCACCACCATTTTTCCAGTTACTATTAAACCAGCATGCAAGGTGTCCTTTAAATGATGGCAATTTTCATTTAAGATTATCTGTCATTTTAAATAGAAGATCGTTTAAGAAGAATAAAAAATATTCACTAAGGGGGTCATTTTAAAAGTCTTAGTCATGATTTATTTACTTATTTAATTTAAGGGTTTTATATACTGCCTTTCAGTAAAATCAAAGCAGTTTACAAATAACCAGTAAAAAAACATTACATTTTAACAAGTGTCAAACAGGTTACAGCATAGAACGAAGAGGATATATTAGAAGGTTTGCAATTGAACTGTGCAATGTAACAACATAACTAATTTACAAGAATGAACAAGTGTACATGTAATGGGTAGATTTTAAGCAAGCAAGAGTTGATTTCAGTATAGATTTCTTAGCATGGCTGTGGTCAATAAGGAGGTCATTCTGTCCCGCAAATAATGGGGAGGGATGTCCATCCCTGCTAGTCGCCCCCTGCCAGCCCCGGCAGAAGCCTCCCCGTATGAACAGCAGGTTTGTATGGGGAGGCCTAGATAGGGGCGGGAGGGGGCATTCCAGAGGCGGAGTGAGGGTGGGGCATGGGCAGGTAGCGACCCCGGATGTACAGGGTTGATTTGGGGGTCGGCACTGTACCTCTGGGGTCTCTGATCAAGATGGAGGACTTATTCCACCTCAGAGGTGACATACGTCCCCCTGGACACGGCGCTTTGGTGGTGGCTGGCAGAGACATGGAAGGCAGGGGTGCAGGAAGTTTCCCGCAGCCAGACCCTGGCCACGGGAGGCCAGATCGAGGGTCTGCCTTCAGAGAAAGGAAGATTTTGGCGATGGCCAGCATTCATGGCTCCTGAATGGAGCCGCAGTGACATGGTGATGGATGCCATGGCTCTGCGGCTCCATTTAGGAGCCTGACTGAGCTAGTCTGGTTGTGGCTGGGCGTGCGGCTAGTTAGAATCGGGTCCCGGCCTGCACATCCAGGCACTAGACCTGATTCTGCTCCTACGGGGGCCATGGGATCAGAATCGGGTCTAGCTTTGCATGGCCCGCTTCTGACTGGGCATGCAGGGGGGCTGGATGGCCTGCATAGAATAGGCCTCTGAGGAGGGGGTAATGAGGGAGGAGGGGAGACCAGTGTCGTCTATGTGAGGATTGGTAAGTTGGTGTTACGTGGGGAAGAGGTCTTGCATTGGTTCTTCTGTGCCAGAATGTCCTATAAACAGATGCATCTTAAGCTCTTTCCTGAATGTTCTTAGGTCAATAGTGGATCTAAATTTATGTGCTAAAAAGCTCTGTTGGTCATTGTCCTGATGAGTTTTCGGTAAGATGATGGTATGAGTAGAGTGTTTTGATTACATTCCCTTCTTATTCTGTCATTGGAAGGGCTCTTTATGAGGCCGGTTAGGTGTGATGATGACAGATCCTGCATTAGTTTGAATGTAGTCATTAGTATTTTATATTTGATCTGCTATGAATTGGCAGCCAATGGAGCTTGTATAGAACGGGTGCAATGTGCTCTGTTGGGTTTGCTTTGACACTTATCCTTGCAGCTACATGTTGGGCCATGCTAAGGTGGTTTAAAGCTTGACTTGGGAACCCTTGGAGGATGCTATTACAGCAGTCAATATAGGGGAATACCATAGCTTGGATTACAGATCTAAAGTCATGGTGTGGTAGTAAGGGCCTCAAGTGTTTAATAAGCCTTAGTTTGTTATAGATTAGACCAGCTGGTTTATTTTTTTTAAATGGGTTGTTAATTTTAGAGATTTATCAAGGGTAGCACCGAGGTATTTCACCTCATTCTTTATCATTAGTGATATGTCCTCAACCCCACCTCAAGGTAAAATTTTGGTTTCTTGTTACAAATAGAATCTCGGCTTTTCTTAGTTTTAAAGACATCTCCAGTGCAGGGATGTCTGAGTAATCAGGGAGCATAATGGAGGCATGTCTGGGGAGGTGCAGTGAACTAAGATGTTCCTGTTCGATTTCAGAAATGTTGGGGACATCTTCCACCTGGACCACATTTAGATCTACTCCAGGCACAAACGGGCATTAGGAAAATGATTGATTGTTTTTGCCTCAAAACATCCAAAAGATATAGATATAGGCCGGAAGGTCGGGGGTTCAAATCCCACTAGAGGACAGCAACCTTGGGCCGGAAGGACTGGGGTTTCTAGTCCCACAGATGCTCCTTGTGGTCTTGGGCAAGGCACATAACCCTTCATAGCCCATGTTCCCTGTAAAATAGTTCTCTCCAAGTTATAATGCCCTGTTCAATGTAATTTCAGTTTGTTCAATGTAAACCGCACTGATGCAGAATAGCGCGGTATATAAGAGAATGTAAATAAAATAAATAAAATAAATAGAGAAGATGGAGAATTAAGTGACCATAAGGAGCAGCACTGGGACTGAACGTTGGCCACCCTGGTCCTAACCCACTACTCTAACCGTTTGGTTATTAGACATCCCTGTTCTGAAATGCTATTCTGGGGACCTCTATATAGATGTCCTCATAAACATCCATATTGGGCATGTCTATGTTTGTGAAATCTTGCCTGAACTTGCATGTGCTTGTTTTTTTTCAGATGTTCTGGCTTGTACATCCCAGATTGCACTTGGATGTCCTTTGTAAAATGTGTCTTTAAACATTTCTCTATTGAAACCTAATAGATCAACACACAACATTTAAAATTAATACATTTGCTCACTGAATAAGGGATGTTTATGTGCTTAAAACTTTATACAGTACAACATTTTTGAAATATTGATTCTACTAAGAATCCAGAACTCTGTACTATTTAGTGCAGATGTTTGTGGGAGTTGATTAGATACCAATAACTGAGAAAAAGTAGAGGATCTCAGATAGATAGAAAGCTGTTCCTTATCGGTCCTACAGTTCAGTCCTCCACCACTGGGGTAGTGCACCTCCTCCTGCAGCATGGAGACTGGACAAGTCAAACTTGTCACCGGGTATATCCTGCTGGTCTCCTCCCAGAATCCTCCAGTGTGTCCAGTCTCCATGCAGCAGGAGGATGTAGTGAGCCTAGGTGCTGGGCTCACTAGCAGCAAAAATAAAGAGTAGTTAAGGTAGTTAGGAATTTCAATTTGATTTCATCTCTCTGATTTAATTTCCTTTCATCTAGTTTAGACCGTTGTTTTCTAGTGCCGATGTAAAAAAAAAAAAAAAAAAAAAAAAAAAAATTATTGGAGCGAGATTCCCCTGGCAGATCTCACCTCCTGGACTGTACGGAGGGGAGCACTGTACTACACGCACAACGTGCCTCTCTGCCGGTCCCGGGCTGCTGGGCTGTGTCGGGGCGAGGGGCAGGAGAAAGATGATTTCGCTCGGCGGCTGACAACTCCCTCCTGTGTGGAGCAGTGCCGCGCGAGCTGGAGAGGTGCCAGGCATGGTAAGAGTTCCTTTTGGGTTCTTTGTGCCGGGATTTAATGCAGGGGATCCGTGCTGTCAGCGGGCAGTGAGCCAGATACCCATTCCTTTTGTGCTAAGGTAACAGTTTTTGGCGCCAATTCCGGCGTGTTAATTGCGGCAGCCATCTTGTACGAGCAGGCTTTGCCGCGTGGCCGGCTCCTGCGGGGCAGATCGCATCGGACTTTCCAGTGACGCAGCTCTCGCCGGCAGGAACAGTTCAGGCAGAGGTGTTTTGTTCCTTAATTGCTTCGTGTTTCTTCATTAGTCCACCCGTGTTATGTCGGTTGGGGTTGTCATAGCCTATGGTAAAAAAAAAAAAAAAAAAAAAAAAAAGAATTACCCCCACCCCTTAGAGGGTACTCATGTCCCATTTCATAGCTATGGCCTCGGCTACGGGTTCTTCGGGCAGGCGCGACTGCGCCCGTTGGGGGCTTGCGAACCTGACGGTGGGAAGCCGGTATGGGCTTCGTGATCTCAGGTTCCTGCAATTTGCGATCATGGGCTAATTTTGGATCTAGATATATGAGGGAAGCACGTATGTAGCCAGTAGTGGTGTTACATCGCGAGCCGGTGGTTTGTCTTTTTCGGGCCGCCCATCCCTGAAGGCGCGGAGCAGGACCATCCCTCGGGATGCAGACCAGGCCGGCCCTGGACTGGTGCATGCGTTTGCTTTTTGCTCTGCAGGCAGTGGTCTGTGGGAGGCGGTTTCCCGCATGCTCCACCTGTCAGCCCCGGTCCTCGTTTGTTCATTTATTTTGGGCTGTTGTTTTAAAAAATAAAAAAAAAAAATAAAAAACTATATTTCTATATATATCTGTCTATATATATATATATATATATATATATGTATATATATATATATATATATGTAAATGTTAACGTCAAAACCAAGGAATGGCTTGGTCCTGCCTGAGTTGATGTCCTTCTCCCCCAACGTTCTCTGCTTTGGGCGAACTGATCTCCCCTCCTTGAGTGCACGGAGGGGAGTGGTGCAACAGGGCAGCCGGTTCTGATGTCGGCACCGGTGATCGCCACCTGCTGTTTTCAGCGTTGGCTGAGCAGGTGGGGTAAGAGCTCTTTCCGCGATAGCAGCTTACAATCTGGTGTGCACAGCGGCAGGGACGACAGGGCTGCCGTTTGTATCACCGACGTCGAGTCTGCTGTCTTGCGGTTCCCGCTAGCCAGGTAAGAGCCTCGGGGAACTGCAGCTCGGCTGCGAGAGTGTTCTTGCTGCAACGGGGATCGCCGTGGCGATCAGGCCCAACGCGTTTTGGTGGGCTTTCTTCCCGCACCTTTTTCGGCCGCGCGGCAGATGTGGCTCGTTGTCCGGAGCTTAAATTCCCTGTGGATTGGGATTCTTTAACTTGGTTTTCTTTTTCGTTAACTTCCAGTTAGTTTGCATGAAGGCTGAAGAATGTTTTTTATTTTTGGATTGATGACACGTAGATGGTTCTTGGTGGTTTTACGCGTCTTTTAGTCGCGTAGCAGGGACAGCACGGCTCAATGAGTCAGTGAGTGAAACTATTCTCACAGTCCACTGGGCTCTCGTGGTGCCTCCCTCTTCCTGGGGGGGGCAGTTGTTTACGGCTGCCGGTGGGCTTCGTGTCTTTTAGTTTAGGGTTCTTTTTTTCCGCTTCTCAGTTGAAAAAAAAAAAAAAAGGACCGCGAGAGCAGCGCTGAGGCCCTATCATTAGGTGCGCTGGCAGGCCTTGCGGGTAGAAGATTTTAGTTCACTTCATTTATTTTGCGGAACTTCTTTTGCTGCTGTTCTTTATTACTCTGATTTATTGTTCTGGTATCGGCCTATTATTTGTCGGTTCCATGGGCTGTACATTCGGTACGCTCAACAAGGCTCTGGTGCTGTTCCGTTCTCCCTTCCTCCCGCAGGTAGGATGCTCTGGAGATTGCTTTTGGAACAGCAGCCGGGGCAGTCACTTTTCCTGGGTTTAGTTTGGTCTCAGCTAGGTGTATGTGCAGTCAACTGAATTTCAGTATACAGCATGCATTTGTGGCACGAGAGTGCTCCATATAGATACAGCCAATTTATTGTCTGCAAAGCTCCGACAAGGTAACTTCCAACAAGGTCCGAGCAATGGAGTCCTGGAAGTTCTTATTGTTATTTATTTAGTTTAGTTTCTTATATACCGCACTATTTAGTATCAGCGCGGTTTACATGGAACAGTGAAACATAATGAACAAACGTTAGTTTTACAGAGAACAAGGAAATACAACTTGGATAACTTATACCTTATTTTTCCATTTGCTACCGGCGCGCTTTCTATTGGTCCCAACGCCCCTTGCACCTGTCCAGTTAGTGTCCATTTCTGGGCTTCACACCATGTTCCCACTTCACAGGTCAGTTTCACAATGGCCTAGTCTCAATCTCTGTACTTCTCTACTGTACGGAAGTTTCTAGCTCTGGAACTGCACGTTCCCTGTAAATCGTTATCTTCCAGTTCTAATGCCCTGTTCAATGTCCTTTCAGTTTGTTCCATGTGAACCGCCTTACGATCTCATAAGGCGGTATATATGTCCGAAATGTTCACTAAATTCATAACCTCAATAATGGGTTAAAACATTTCTCTTCTAAGAGCACAGGAGCCTCATATGAGCTCGGTGAGTTCATAGAACGCCTATTGTCACAGACTTTACAGATTCTGGGTTCTTCTCTGCACTGCTAGTCTTAGGCGTAGAGAAGGTATCTTAGTTGCCTTGCCTCAGCGAGGGAGCGTTCGACGTCCGTCCTGAGCTGAAGGGGTGCAGATTACGCCCAGACAGGTTTCGCTGCTTCAGAGGCCCTGGCATGCTCCAGGCAGTCAAAAGTGCCTTGGGCTGTCTCCAGATCTGGATAGGACGCAGACAGGGTCTGGTAGTACGTTTTGCTGTTCCAGTGAGAACGGGGTTTCCGCTGGGGGGGCTCCGTGAGTTGGGGCCTTCGGGCGCCCCTTTAAAATGGGAAGTTATGGTGCGGGTCGGGCCAGCATGGTCCGCTCAGCAAATGGTTTCCATGTCTCGCACCGGTCCTGGATGGTGGAAATATCTCACAGAGATCGGGCAGGCTGTCGCCACTGGGTCTTGTGCAGTGGGTTCCGATGTGGCTGGCCGTGATCCTTACAGACTTGTGTGCTCATTGCACGGTTCCATTTGCTCAGGAAGCTGGAAAGAGTCAGGCGTTTCAAACGTTTGTATTCCGAGTGATGGTGGCAACAGGGTCAGGTCTGTCCGACAGATACTTCGCGGTGGTTCTTCTATTTTGGCGTGAGGATACCAGCTGGGCGATTTTGATTGCGGAGTCTAGGGTTCTCTTCGTGTAAAGGGCGTCTCGTCTTCCGGCGTTTGTGGGTTCATCCAAGATGTACCATCTTTTCTGGGGCCGGAACCTTCTCCGGTGGAGTCCAGAAAGTTGCCGGTGGGTGGCAGCTTCGTCAGGGCACTTTTCATACGAATAGGCGTCGGAGGGGCCCTTCGATCCTGGCCGCCAGGGCGATCTCTCTGGCTGAAGTGCATATTTTGGTGCCAGTAGTAGGCAACGGCAGACGTTGGTCCTATGCCATTTTCTTCCGCAACCGCATTCTCGCTGTTTTGCCCTGCCGTGGTGTTCGTGGGGCACACTCAGGTGGTCTATCCCATTCTTGAGGTGATAGAGCGATTGCTTCAGAAGGAGTGGGACCATCCAGAAGTACGTTTCTGGGGGTAGGCTCTATGAATAAGCTTTAGCTCTTGTCTGTAGGGAGCCGACCGGTTGGGCTCCTTGGCGGTGTATCGGTTGGCTGCGGTTTCTGTTGTTTCGCAGGTGATTAGATTTTCTCTTATGACCTAGCATTCGCACAGGGTGCGTTTCTAGGGTATGCCTAGGGTGGGTTTCGGGTAACCAGCCTAGGTTGAGGCAAGGGCTGTACCATTCCTTTTCGCGGGAGCAGTTATGGCGTGTTGTCCAGATTTTCTCTGTTTGGCGGTCGATCCCGTTTTTGGCGGTTTCCAGTTCTAGGGGTCTCGGGCTGCGGCCGCGACCCGCCCGCCGGATGGTGGTTTCTTCGGGGGCCCTCAGTTGCATATTGGAGGGGGCCGTCGCTGGTGATTCTTCGAGTCCTGGGGGCATGTTACAGCCTAGGTTTTGGGAGACTGTGCTCTAGTAGCTAGCTGTTGGGTTTGCTGAGCTTGGTTGACAAGAATGGTCTTGGTTGGAACCGTCCTTGGTCTTGGCTCGGGAACGGTTGGTTCTATGCACAGGTCTCTACCTCCTACCCCTGGTGGTTCTACCGTTTCTTGACGCGGTGGTCTCGTTTTCCTTCTTTGGAGTTATTGGTAAAGGAGTTTTTTGCGTTAGCAGTCTGCGTCTCTTGGTTGTAAGCAGAGTTCCGTGGGCGCGCGATTGTGTACTGGGGTTTTTTAATTAAAAAAAATAAATAAATAAATTAAAAAAATAAATAAATATCTATATATATATAACCAGACCAGTACTTGGTTATTTGCTTTTTTTTAGGGTTCTGCCGAAGGCTTCTCGGCGGTCTCATATCAATGTTTGGTGGTACCAGGAAGGCATTAGTTGAGGCTAGGTTCTTTCCTGGGTGTCAGGCATTTGTGGGATTGCCCTTTACTGGGTCTGCGGGACAGTCGTTTTCCTGGACAGAACGGTGGGTGGTTCTGGCTACGCAGACCTTACAGTCTGGTGACGTGGTCGCCTGGCCATACTTTCAGTTGACGCATTTGGCTGTTCAGTTGCCGGGCGTGGCCGGTTTCGGACGGCGGTGTGGCGCTATGGCTGAAAGGGTCCCTCCCAAGGGTTACTGCTCTGTTACATCCCAGTGGTGGAGGACTGAACTGTAGGACCGATAAGGAAATGGAAATTACACTTACCTGGTAATTGTTGTTCCTTGAGGGAGTACAGTTCAGTTCTCATTCCCGCCCAGGGATGAATGCCTCAGACGCGAGGTGTCGCTTTGGGGGGGCTTGCCGGTCCAGGCGTAGGCCACGTATGGTGTTCTGCTTCCGATCTCGGGCGCAGCTTCTTTCTGTGATCTTTTCTTCCTCCTTCCTTACCTCTATCGGTCTTGCTATAGTCTGCGGGCAAGTGGATGGGGTGGAGGAGGAGGGTGTTATTTGCCCTTTATTTCAGGGCACTGCAGGTTGAACGTAGGGGTTTAACCCTAGTTGTGTATTTACTTCCTTAACTACTCCTTTGTTGTTCTTTCAGTCTGCTTTGTCAATAGGTCACTGGAGGATTCTGGGAGGAGACCAGCAGGATATACCCGGTGACAAGTTTGACTTGTCCAGTCTCCATGCTGCAGGAGGAGGTGCACTACCCCAGTGGTGGAGGACTGAACTGTACTCCCTCAAGGAACAACAATTACCAGGTAAGTGTAATTTCCATATATTGTTGAAACCTTTGAGGGCCATTTATCATGGGGGTAGAAGAGGTTTGGATGGGTTTGGGATGAGGCTCAAGGGAGATGAGGGAAGGTTGACCTTATATGTACAATACAATTATTTTTAGTGCTGTGAAAGCAATGAATAAATTGAAATAATAAGTAAGTGGGAGAAATTGACTACTATGGGTCATCTTGATATAGATGTGCAGCCAGACACACTATTGACATTTGTTGTTTCAGTAATGGCTGCTGTTTTTGTTTATTTCTACTATGTAGTCTGACAGAAGATATTTTCTAGTTGTGATGATCAGAATTCTTAAATGCCACATGCAAGCTCTTTGACCCTATAATGGCAGCGAAGATAAGATGTGCCAGTTTTACATGATTTAACTTGTTTATACAGCTGTTCAGTTTCTTCTCAGATTCATGTGGGCTTAATTTGACTTGTAAATGTTCAAATCAAAAATTCATATTTATCTGCTTGTGCTTGGATTTTTTTCCTTTTTCTGTCTATAGGGAAAAAAGTCTTAGGAAAATAGCAAAACACCAGTGTGTCAACAAGATATCAGGGACTGGAGGGTCCTGTAGGATCTCGGACTGTACTAGATTTTTCAGCTATGCATTTTCATAAGCAGTTGGTTCTTCTGACATACTGTATTATAATTTTAGTATCAAAGACACAATTTATGAGCATCAGTCTTCAGGGAATGTTTAACAGCTTTCCTTCCTGCAATCTTTGTATATCATATCTTTATTAGGTGAAAATGGTAGAGCATTAAACTTCCTCTCATATTACAGAGTCACTAGGTATTCTGACATTTCCCTCCACCCTTCACTGGATGCGTACCAACCCAGATTATACAATTTACTGCGACAATGATAATAACCTTTGAAACATAACATATATTATAAGAATAACAGAACAACTGAACTTGGAGGGATGTTCTCCTCCACCCCCCACATCCCTGCTGAGCTGTAAGCCCATGCTTCCATTCGCCCCAGTCTGTGGAGCTCACATCTTCATTAACTTCCAAGGCCTGCTTAAGCTTCCATCCTCGTCTCACCCTCTTCTCTGGCGCCTACCATTCTCTTCTCCCACTGCAGATACAGAGTCCACAATTTTTGCCACTTCCATTCTTTCCCTTGTAGGCTGTGCATGATTTTGTCAAATCTAAAAGCCTCCTCCATTTTATGGCACCAATCATCCCGTGAGGGACCATTCGGGGTTTTCCCCCCTCCAGGCTAATGCTGCCCATGCTGCTAATTGCAGTTTATCTCTGAGCCTTCGCATATATCCCTCTTTTTTTTTTTTTTGGTGGTGGCTTGCCTGCCCGCTCCCAGTAGCACCTGAAGTGGTTTTTGGAGTACTGTTTCACCCAAGATCTCATTCATTTCCCAAAAAAACATCTCCCAGTATCTCAGAATTACTGGACATTCCCACCACATATGAAAGAAGGTGCCCTCCCCCCTCCCAGCATAATCCCCCCCCTCTTTCCCCACCTTCTCCAACTGCTGTGGTGCGATATAGCGTCTACGTAGGATCTGCAGTTGTGTGTGCCGCCATAATATTACCAAGGTCCACTGATTCACCCCTTCGTGAATCCCAGCCCACCCCCTCTCATTCAGTCGCTGTCCACTCCATTCTTTCCATCCTTTTGTGTGAAGCGGAAGGGTACCCACCACCTCTCCCTCAAACCCTTTATATAATCTCAAAAGTAATCTCCAGGAACAAGCAGGAATGTAGTCTTCACATATGGGTATCGTCGGTACCGACGGAGCCCGCGCGGGAATGCTCCCCAGCGTCCAATAGGAAAGCTTTTGGGAGCATCCCACAGTGCATGCGTGCTGCCTTCCCGCCTCTGTACCTCTCTCACTTCAGTTCTTCATTTTCCGTGGAGCCGACAGGACGTGGTACCCTGTCACCGCAGAAAATTTACTTTTATTTCTTGTTTTTTGTGGTCGCGTCTGCCATCATTCAACGCCTACCGGTACTGCCGATTCTCTTCTTCTTTCCTTTAAAAAAAACCAAACTTGTATTTCTTCAGGGATCTTTACCTGCTTCTGGTGCTAGGTGCCATTTTGGGCACTAGGACCATTTTTCTTCAAGCATGGAGAAACCAGCTAGTGGTTTCAAAAAATGCTCAAAATGTAGCGGTACCATTTCTGTCACCGACAACCATGATTGGTGTCTAAAATGTTTGGGTCCTAAACATTGTCCAACGGAGTGTCTCGCCTGCACGAGGATGACCAAAAGGGGCCTGCAGAATAGAGCTGCAAAACTCGGTATCCTTTTTGCCGCCGACATGATGTCAGTTTCATCGACATCTTCCAGGGCTTCATCTTCCTCCCATGGATCTCAGGTAACCAAATTGAAGTCTTCTAAGACTATCCGGTCCTCGAAGGGTAAATCTCCTTCAAAGAATCGAGATGCCAGTGGCATTTCCCTCGAGGATACTTCACCGGCAAAACAGCCCCGGCAGGAGTCTTCGGGCTCCAAAGTACTAACGGGGCTCCAGGATGCTCCAGAGGCCTCCACCTCTGCGGATCTACTGGTGCCATGTTCTGGGGTCATAGCCGCTTCCACCGGTACTGGCACCCAGGCATCGGCAGGAGCGATAGATCACAGAATCCTCGCTATCGAACGCAGTCTAGCGGCCCTCTTAGCGGCTTCGGTACCGCTAAGACCGCAACAGACGGTTCAGCATACATCGGTACCGGTACCGTCAGTACCTGCTTCGACAGGACTGCTTTCCCCCATGCCAATCTCCGGTATCAGGGATCAGGAACGAAGACATTTCGGTACCGACTTTGAGTGGTACCGATACCATGCGTTACAGGAGCACCTGGTGCTTGAGTCTTCCGATTCCGATGACTCTGACGATTCTACCGGTACCAGAGCGAATCTATTAGAAGATTCGGTTCCTTCTCCTCAAAGCAGAGTGTCTCCTCCAGAGGATATGTCCTTCCAGGATTTCATTTGTGATTTAGCAAAGGGCCTTGCAGTCACTGTGATTCCAGAAAAGGAACCTAGGGCAGAAGAATTAAGAATTCTACAATACCCTATGGCTCCCAAGGAAGCAGCTATGCTTCCCATTCACAAGATGTTACATGATCTAATGTTGAGAATGTGGGAAACTCCTTTAACAATATCTTCACATTCCCGACGTCTTGAAACTATGTACCGAGTGCCAAGTTGTCCTGGTTTTCAAAAAACTCAGTTACCACACCATTCAATGGTAGTGGAATCGGCCATGTGAAGGATCAAGAGTGCTAAAACACATTCTTCTAATCCTCCACGCCATGAATCCAGGACTCTCGATGCCTTTGGCCGTCGATGCTTTCAATCCTCCATGCTAGGAGCCAGGATCAGTTCCTACATTCTTTATATGGGAATGTTCCTGGAAGAAGTCACAAAAGACTTAGAGCTCCTTAGTCCTTGTGGTTCGAAGGCAAAAAGAGCAGACTACCTTATTCTGGTCAAGCATGCCCAGAATGTCCCAAAATTCATGAACCGTGCTACCTTTGATTGCTTTGAATGTATTAGCTGAACCTCTGCTATATCCATAGGAGCACGTCGTATTGCTTGGCTTCAAGCATCAGACTTAGAACAGTGGGTGCAAGAAAAGCTGGGAAACATTCCTTGCACAGGAGAAAATCTCTTTGGCAAGGACTGGCAGGACAAGGCTAATCAGCTTGAATCTGACAATACTACTTTAAACAGATTGTCAAAGTCTACAGCCAACCCAGCAGAGAAGAAAATATTCAAAAAACCCTTTTTCAGTAAGAAAAAGAAGCCTTACCAATCTTACACCCATCAAACTCACTGTCCGTTCCATGTTCCCCAGAAGGGGCAACAACAGAGCAGACAGCAAAGAAAGCCGCAAGCTCAAAAAGCTCAACTGGCTCAACAGACCCAGCCCCCTCAGGGTCTTTGACTTCTGTCTAGAGAACTTAGTCATTCTGCCCCTAAAAGGTCCAGAACTCTTGACCATTCCAGGAAGACTATGCTTTTTTGCCAAAAGATGGCAACAAATAACATCCAAAAATTGGACTCTGTCCATTGTATAACTGGGGTACAAGCTTCATTTTCTCAACTTGCCCCCACCTACAATAATAAAACAGTTCAATTCTCAGGACACTGCCACCGACCTCTTGTGGCAGGAGGTCACATCACTTCTAGCTCAAGGAGCAATCGAAGAAGTACCCATTCCCCAGAAGGAGACAGGGTTATCTCCAGGAACAAGCAGGAATGAGTCTTCACATATGGGTATCGTCGGTACCGACGGAGCCTGCGCGGGAACGCTCCCCAGCGTCCAGAAAGAAAGCTTTTGGGAGCATCCCACAGCACCTGCACGCTGCCTTCCCGCCTTTCCCAACCGCCTCTCTCCAGTTCTTCTTTTCCGCGGAGCCAGCAGGTCGTGTTCCTGTCACCGCTGAAGAAGTTCTTTATTTTCTTTTATTTCTTTGGTCGCACGTCTGCCTTCTTCGACGTTGGACCGGTACCGCCGGTCTTTTCTTCTTTCTTCTTTAAAAAAAAAATAATAATAATTAGTTTCCCACTTCTGTGCTTTTTTTGGGGGGCCTTAGGCCTACAAAAATTTTCCTAATGGAAATGCCCGCTTCCGGGTTTAAAAAGTGCACGAAGTGCAGCGGTACTATTTCTATCACCGACACCCATGAATGGTGTCTAAAATGTTTGGGTCCTGACCACTCCATCACTGATTGTGAGTCCTGTTCCATGATGTCTAAAAGAGGTTGACAGAATCGAGCGGCCAAGCTCAGTACCCTGTTTCCCTCTGATGCGGCTTCGGTGGCATCGACGTCTTCCAGGGCTTCTTCTTCTTCCCATGGATCTCAGGTAACCAAACATAAGTCCAGCCGGTCCTCGAAGGGTAGATCTCCCTCTAAGTATCGAGATGCCTCTGGGCTTGCTCTTGAGGATCCCGCACCGGCAAAATTACCCCGGCGGGAAGCTCCGGCTTCCAAAGCTCTATCTATGGGGTCACAGGTTGACATCGATGGCACGGCCTTGACCGATCACCTGTTGCCATGTTCTGGGGTACCGGTGGTTTCCACTGGTACCGACATCCAGACATTGGTTGCGTCGATGGATCAGAATATTCTGACCATGCAGCGTGCCATCACGGCATTCATACAAGCTGCGTCGCCTCCGGTACCGCAACAAGCTCCGTTGTCGGTACCAGTTCCGGCACCGGCACCGATATCGGTTCCAGTGCTGGTACCGATTGCATCGACATCGGCTTCGGTGTCGACTGCAGCGGTACCCTGTTCTGTGATGCCCATCGGTACCGAATCGGTACCGATCACTCCCGATGTCGATACCACTCGGTACGCATATCGGGCTCTGCAGGACCATCCAGACAGGCGATACTTCGATTCCTCCAAAGACTCTGATGAATCAGAGGCTTCTGTCGAAGCATCTGTACTCCTTCCTCAGGAGCCCTCTTCTCCAAAAAGAAGAATGTCTCCTCCAGAAGACTTGTCTTTTCAAGACTTCATTAGGGAAGTGGCCAAGGGCCTCTCCATTTCAGTGGCCCCTGGAACAGAGCCTAGAGCCAAGAAATTGGATATTTTACAATATCCTAAGGCTCCTAAAGAGGCAGCTACTTTACCAATTCATGAGATCCTTTATGATCACATGTTGGGCATATGGGAGACACCTCTCACTATCTCCCCTCATTCTCGTAGGTTGGACACCATGTACCGGGTTCCTCCTCGTCCTGGCTTTCATAAGACTCAGCTTCCTCACCACTCTATTGTGGTGGAGTCTGCTATGAAGAAGATAGAGTGCAAAAAGACACTCATCTAATCCTCCAGGAAGAGAATGCAGAACCTTGGATGCTTTTGGCCGGAGAATTTTCCAGGCCAATATGCTTGCTGCCAGAAACAACTCCTATAGTCTCTATATGGGGATGTTTCTAAAGGAAGTTACAGATCATCTGCAAACTTTATCTCTTTTTATTTCAGAAGATAAAAGGGAGGAGTTTCTCACCTGGCTTAAACATGCCCAGGATGTTTCCAAATTTTCCAATCGTGCAGCCTTTGACTCTTTTGAGTGTGCCAGCAGAGCCTCGGCTATTGCCATAGGTGCACGCAGAGTTGCTTGGTTACAAGCTTCTGATTTGGAACCCTGGGTCCAGGATGGATTAGGAAATCTTCCTTGTACAGGTGAAAACCTTTTTGGCAAGGATTGGCAAGCAAAGGCCACTCAGATGGATGCTGAGAATTCTGCCTTAGATAGACTTTCAAAGTCTACTTCTGCTCCTGTTAGAAAAAGGTTATTCAAAAAGGCTTTCTTTCCCAAAAAGGGGAAATATTATCCTGTTTATGGTCAGCAGGCATCTTCTGCAGGTCGTTTTGCTGCAAAGCGTCAGCAACAACCTAAACAAGCCAAGCCTAAGGCTGCAAGGACTGCTACGGCCCAACAGCCTCAGCCTCAGCCTCCTCAGGGCCTTTGACTTACATCTAGAGAACTTAGCCTTTCTGGCTCTAGAAGAACCAGAGCCTCTCACCATTCCAGGAAGGTTAGCTCACTTTGCTCCCAGATGGGAACAAATCACAGCAGAGCAATGGACCCTCTCCATCATAAGGGAGGGGTACAAACTTCATTTCTTAAACCTTCCTCCTCACACCATGGTGAGACAGTTCAATTCTCCAACATCACTCCTCGACCTTCTGGGTCAAGAAATTGCTACCCTTCTTGCCCAAAAGGCAATAGAAAAAGTACCCCTTCTTCAACAGGGCTCAGGGTTCTACTCCCCCTATTTTCTTATCCCAAAGAAAACAGGGGGCTACAGACCCATTTTAGATCTCAGAGAATTGAACAAGTTTCTATGCAAAGAGAAATTCAAGATGATTTCTCTCGGTGCTCTTTCTTTATCTTTATCTTTATTTAGGCACTTGATAAACTGCCCAGGCCGAAGCATCAGGGTGGTGTACAATGACAAAAATGACAGCTACTGGAAAAAAAAAGAAAGAAAGGAACGCCAAAAACAATAGGACAGAGAGGGACGGCAAAACAGGTAGAAGACAGAGGAGGCCTGTAGAGGGGCAGGCGGGAGGGGAAAGGGAAAGGGGGGAGAAACGTGTGGGAATCAAGGGGGATGGGGGGTACGACTAGGGGATGAGGCACCATCAGCAGGGGGAGGAAGATCAAAGGCCTGACAGAAGAGATGTGTCTTGAGGAGGGCTTTGAAACGAGTATAGGACAGTTCGGTGCGAAGTGGGAGAGGAAGAGAGTTCCAGAGGGCGGGACCTAAGAAAAAGAAGGCGGAACGACGGGTGGACTCCAGGTGGGCCTGTGTAGGGGAGGGGAGGAAAAGGCGATTACCGAGAGACGAACGAAGAAGACGGGGGGAAGGCTGAAAATGAATAATGTTGGCTAGATACTGGGGGGGTATCAGCGTGGAGAGCCCTGTGGGTGAGAATTAGTAGTTTGAAAACAAACCGGAACTTAATTGGGAGCCAGTGCAGGGAGAGAAGACAGGGGGACACGTGAGAGCGAATAGAAGACAGGGTGACAAGACGGGCGGCGGCATTTTGAACGAGTTGGAGACGACGAAGTTGAAAAGAAGGAAGGCCAGCATAGATAACATTACAGTAATCGAGACGAGAGATAACCAAGGACAGAACGAGAGTGACGACTGAGGACATCACTCCTGCCATACCTTCAGAGTCAGGATTGGCTTTGTTCTCTAGATCTCAAGGATGCGTACACCCATGTCCTCATCCATCCCACACACAGAAGGTTCCTTCGGTTCCTTTATCAAGGAAAGCACTATCAATACAGAGTGCTTCCCTTCGGTCTGGCCTCTGCACCAAGAGTGTTCACAAAATGCATGGCAGTAGTAGCTGCATTTCAACGCACTCTAGGAATATTTGTATTCCCATATCTGGTCGACTGGCTCATCCGAGCTCCATTCCAGTCAGAGGCCCAGGCTTCCCTAGCCTGCACAAGGCGTGTTCTTCAGTATCTGGGACTTGTAATAAACATCTCAAAATTCCATCTCACCCCTACTCAATCATTAGAGTTCATAGGGGCCTTGCTGGATACCACAACTGCAAGGGCCTATCTTCCCCAGGCCCGTTGCCTACGCTTGGTGCAGTTAGCCTCACAAATTCAGTTAAAGTCCCATTTAACTGCTCGAGAGATGTTACAACTGTTAGGCCACATGGCATCCACCGTGCATGTGGTTCCTTACGCTCGCCTTCACATGAGGGCAGCTCAGTGGACTCTGTCCACCCAATGGACCCAGGCATCAGGGTACCTGTCAGACAAAATAGCAACCTCCAGTCGCCTCTTTTGGTCTCTCCAGTGGTGGAAGTCCACTCAAAATCTGTTGCTGGGGTCCCCCTTTCAACAGTTGCTACCCCAAGCAACCCTTACAACAGATGCCTCTCCAAGGGGTTGGGGAGCTCATCTACAAGATCTTTCCACCCAGGGCATCTGGTCTCCACAGGAGACATCTATACATATCAACCTCTTGGAGCTCAGAGCAATTCTTCTAGCTCTGAGTCTTCCACACCCTGCTCAGCTACAAGACAGTCCTCATCCACACGGACAACCAAGTAGCCATGTTCTACGTGAACAAGCAGGGCGGGACTGGCTCTCTGTCGCTTTGCAACGAAGCTTTGAGATTGTGGGCCTTCGCCAGAGAGCATCAAATTCATCTCATGGCAGTGTATCTTACAGGGGTTCAAAACTCTTGGGCAGACAGACTCAGTCGAGTTCTGCTTCCACACGAATGGTCCCTTCATGGGGAGCAGATAGCCAGGATCTTCCGAATTTGGGTAACCCCGGACATAAACCTGTTTGCGGTTCTGTTCCAAGATTCCATGTCAGGGAGTTCAGGTCAGGGATGCCTTCCTCCTTCATTGGGGGCAAGACTTCCTCTATGCCTTTCCACCCATTCCCCTAATTCCCAAGACACTGTTCAAACTTCAGAGAGACAAGGGGTCTATGATCCTCATAGCACCACATTGGCCACGTCAGGTGTGGTACCCTCTACTTCTACATCTCTCTCAAGCTCCCTACCTGGACTTGGGATCTGCTCCAGACCTCCTGTATCAGGAGGAGGGAACGTTGTGGCACCCAAATCCCCAGTCTCTTCATCTCAGAGCCTGGTTGCTGAAGGCCTAGACCTTCAAGATTTGCATCTTTCTCAGCAAGTGAAGGATATCCTTCATGCTTCCAGAAAGCCTTCCACTAGACGTTCCTATGCTTTTAAATGGAAAAGGTTTACCATTTGGTGTGCACAGAAGGGTCTTAACCCTCTTGCAATACCTCTGAATTGTTTACTAGAGCATTTGCTGCATTTATCCCATGCAGGCCTTAAAACAAATTCAGTAAGAGTCCATTTGAGTGCTATTGCAGCATCCCTTAAGCCTCTCAATGGACAGCCTATTTCCTCTCATCCTCTTATAGCAAGATTCATGAGAGGCCGTCTTTTAACTAAACCTCCCATTAGACTACCTCCAGTGGCATGGGACTTGAATCTGGTTCTTGGCCGGCTTATGAAGCCACCCTTTGAACCCTTAGCCACCACCTCCTTGAAAACAAAAAGAAAATGTATATACTCCTATTCATCGACATCTCAGCTGCCTTTGATACAGTTAACCATTGAACCCTCATAAACAGAATCAAGTCAATAGGAATATCAGGAACCCCACTAAAGTGGTTCACATCTTACATCTCAAACCGAATGCAACAGGTACAATTCAACGGCGAAAAAGCAGAAGCATTCTCTCAAACACAAGGTATACCACAAGGCTCTGCACTCTCAGCACTCCTTTTCAACGTATATATGCAACCACTATGCAAAATATTTACACAGCATAAAATCAACTACCACATTTATGCCGATGATATTATGCTGTACACACAACTTGACACTGACAACCTGGACTACAGCCCACTCGAAACATGCCTTGGCGAGATGCAAAACTGGTTATAACAAAGCAGCATGACAATCAACCACAAGAAAACTGAGGTGATGTATATCTCAAGGAAAGCAAACTTTGACCCACCTACATCAATAACCCTGTGCAACAACACTTATCAAACAAAGAAAGAAATAAAATATCTAGGAGTTACATTTGACTGCGACCTAAGAATGGAAACTCACCTGCGCAAAACCAACAGGGCAGTCTTCTACAAACTGAGAGCGCTACAACCCATACGGAATATTATTGAGCCCCACGACTTCAGATCCGTTGCTCAAGCACTCATCATGCCACATTTCGACTATTGCAACGCCATTCTTCAAGGACTTCCTAAGAAAACCCTGAACATCCTTCAAATGGCACAAAATGTAGCTGCCAGGATCATCATGAGGAAAAGTCTTACTGAACATATTACACCAGTACTAATTGAGTTACACTGGCTCCCCATAGCAGCCCGCACAAAATACAAAATACTGACGACCACCTTCAAACTCATCCACAGCATAGCACCATCCTTCCTCGACACCCTAATCAGATTGCAACCTTCCAACAGAAACAGGAGAACCATCAATTCCAACACCCTCCACACTCTAACAGATATCAGATCAGTCAAAATAATCACTAGTAACAGGGCTTTCTCATACACAGCACCGACACTATGGAACCAACTCCCACCCGACCTACGAGCCAGCATTGATCTAGCCGACTTTAGAAAGAAACTCAAAACCCATCTATTTCAAAGTCATTTCAACCTGTATTAAACTCGCATGAGGGAAAACCTGTAATGTATAAATGTACATATGTAAATTATTATCCCCTTAGCTAAGAAGTAGATCATTTTCTGCGTGACGTGCTAACCTCTCGAATCTTTATGTACAAACCAAAATTATTCTGTCTTGATTCGACAGCTTTTTCTATGTAATCTTACCCGCTTCTGATCGCTGGAAGGAGCGGTATACAAATGCTTGCTAAATAAATAAAATAAATAAATAAATTCCTTTTCTGGAAGGTCATTTTTCTCATTGCAGTCACCTCAGCTCGCCGCATCAGTGAGCTATAAGCCTTGGTGGCTAATCCTCCTTATACAAGGTTCCATCATGACAAGGTAGTCCTCAGGACTAATCCACACTTTATGCCTAAAATGGTCTCACCTTTTCATCTGAACCAGGAGGTGTATTTACCTGTCTTTTTTCCAGGACCTCATGCATCAAGTGGAGAGAGGAATCTCCATACCCTGGATTGTAAGAGAGCGCTCGCTTTTTACTTACAAAGGACACAGCAACATAGAAAGTCCTCTCAACTCTTTGTTGCTTTTGATCCCTCTCATTTGGGACTTCCAGTCTCTAAGAGAACTCTGTCAAATTGGATTGCTTAGTGTATTTCTTTTGCCTATCAGAGTAAGAACCTTTCTCTGGAGGGCCATGTCACAGCTCACAATGTGAGGGCCATGGCAGCCTCTATGGCTGATCTAAACTCTGTGTCTATCGACAAAATTTGTCGAGCAGCCACCTGGGCCTCGGTTCATACCTTTACAGCCCATTACTGCTTGGACAAGGACTCCCACCGGGATGCCTTGTTTGGTCAGGCTGTTCTCAAACACCTGTTCCATACCTAATCAACTCCTACCCCCCATCCCTGGTTGGATGCCCGAGATCCATAGGGGCAGGTAGAGCCCTTCTCAGGGACTCACAACCTTGGAGATCTCTCTGGCATCTCTAGCTGGGGAGTCCCCATATGTGAAGACTCATTCCTGCTTCTTCCTGGAGATAGCACAGTTACTTACCTGTAACAGGTGATCTCTGGGAAGAGCAGGAATAAGTCTTCACAACCCACCCACCTCCCCTAGGAGTTGTATCTCTCTATCTATCTTTCCTTTCCTCTCTCTCTCTCTTTCTCAGCTTAAAACTCGAACTGGAGAGAGGCGGTTGGGAAAGGCGGGAAGGCAGCACGCAGGCGCTGTGGGATGCTCCCAAAAGCTTTCTGGACGCTGGGGAGCGTTCCTGCGCAGGCTCCGTCGGTACCGACGATACCCATATGTGAAGACTTATTCCTGCTGTTCCCAGAGATCACCTGTTACAGGTAAGTAACTGTGCTTTACTCCCCCTACTTCCTTATTCCAAAGAAGACAGGGGGACATAGACCTATATTAGACCTCAGCGAATTAAACAAATATTTGTTCCAAGAAAAGTTCAAAATGATCTCCCTCGGAACACTTTTACCATACTTCCAAAGTCAGGACTGGCTATGTTCTCTAGATCTAAGAGGTGCGTACACGCATATTCTCATCCACTCAGATCACAGGAAGTTCCTTTGTTTCCTGGTCCAAGGAAGACACTTCCAGTACAGAGTTCTTCCCTTCGGACTAGCCTCTGCTCCAAGAGTCTTCACAAAATGCATGGCAGTGGTAGCAGCATTTATGAGGACTCTAGGAATATTCGTCTTCCCTTACTTAGACGATTGGCTCATCGAACATCGACAGCTCCAGAGGCCAGCTTCGCTCTCTCTTGAGCAATGAGAATTCTTCAATACTTGGGGCTGGTCATAAACCTCCCAAAATCTCATCTCACCCCCTCTCAATCTCTAGAATTCATAGGAGCTTGTCTAGACACATGGCATTCAAGGGCTTTCCTGCCCCAGCCACGCTGTCTACGTATAATACAACTGGCATCTCAAGCATCTATGAAGGTATTCCTTACTGCTCGGGAGATGCTTCAACTGCTGGGACACATGGCATCCATTGTCCATGTGGTTCCCTATGCTCGCCTCCACATGTGAGCAGCCCAGTGGACCCTTTCCTCTCAGTGGTCACAAGCCTCTGGTCGACTAACAGACAAAATCAGAACTACCACACGTCTGATTTCGTCCCTACAATGGTGGCAGTCCCTGGAAAACCTCCTTGCAGGTTCTCCTTTCCAGCAGCCTCTATACCAAACCACTTTGACAACAGATGCGTCCAAGATGGGTTGGGGGGCCCACTTGCACGATCTCTCCACTCAGAGTCTTTGGACCTCCACAGGAGGTTTCCCTCCACATAAACCTCCTAGAGCTGAGAGCCATCTTCAATGCTATTCAAGTCTTTCAGGGCCATCTCAGCAACAAAACAGTTCTGGTCCAAACCGACAATCAGGTAGCTATGTTCTATGTGAACAAGCAAGGTGGAACAGGCTCTCTGTCGCTATGCAACGAAGCTTTGCGAATATAGGCCCTCACCAGAGAGTTACAAATTCATCTGTTTGTGGTATACCTTCCGGGCATTTAAAATTTGTGGGCAGACAAACTCAGTCGAATTCTGCTGCCATATGAGTGGTCCCTCCACTCATACCAGCTTGCTCGAGTGTTTCGAATCTGGGGAAAACCAGATATAGACCTCTTTGCAAGTCCACAGAATGCAAAACTTCCCCGATTCTGTTCCAGAATTCCGGTTCAAAACTGTCAGGCAAGAGATGCTTTCCTACTCCACTGGGGACAGGACTTCCTCTATGCCTTCCCACCCATTCCCCTCATTCCCAAGACTTTATTCAAACTTTGGAGAGACAGAGGTCGAATGATACTCATAGCTCCATATTGGCCATGGCAAACATGGTATCCTCTTCTTCTGCGTCTCTTTCAAACCACTCCTCTGGAGTTGGGGAATGCTCCAGATCTCCTGTCGCAGGAGAATGGATCTTTACTGCATCCCAATCCCCAGTCCCTACATCTCAGGGCCTGGTTACTGAAAGCCTAGAATTCCAGGATGTTAACCTTTCTCAACAAGTAAAAGATATCCTCCTGGCTTCCAGAAAACCCTCCCACAAGACGTTCCTATGCTTTCAAGTGGAAAAGGTTCTCTATCTGGTGTTCACAAAAGGGACATAACCCCCTTTTAGTACCGGTAGAGTTGCTACTAGAGTATCTTGTACAATTATCAACTTCTGGTCTGAAGACCAATTCAGTTAGGGTCCTTCTTAGTGCTATTGCTGCTGTTCATAAGCCTTTCGATGGACAACCTATTTCCTCTCATCCACTTATATCAAGATTTATGAGAGGCTTACTTTTAACAAAACCTCCCATTAAACCACCACTGGTGGCATGGGATCCAAATCTTGTTCTTTGGTCAGCTTATGAAATCGTGCTTTGAACCTTTAGCTACTTCAAACCTAAAGTTTCTTTCATGGAAAGTTATTTTCCTAATTGCCATCACTTCTGCAAGACGCATTAGTGAACTACAGGCATTAGTAGCTGACCCTCCTTATACAAGGTTTGTCAGACGGCTGCCTGGGTGAGAATCTTCACACTCTTGGCAAGTGCATATATCTATATTTTTTGCAAGGTATTGTGGGCAATGTAGTTCATTCACACCAGACACAGCTGCTGACAATAATTTAGTTGTGCTCTTGGGTAAAGCCAATAAGATATTTATTTATGGGGTTATTTCTCCCAACACAGATATGCTTGGTAGCACATAAATTAGGTTACTTGCTTTCAGTGTTAACTTGGAAAAACAAAGTCAAAATCAGGAAAACAACAAATGAAAAGCCACATAGCAAGAAACAAACTGTTCTTTTCAGGTTAACTTCTGATTACTTCCCACATAGATACAGAAGTGATTCTCTCCTAGCTCACAAGCAATTAGGTAAGGCTTAATTGCTAGCAGTTATCCAGCTGAAACCTCTTAGCTGGCTTGCTTTCTACTGTGTGGGTCAAATCCTGCTTCAGGAGATTTTCTGAGTAGATTAAAGAACAAATTTGTATTTCTTTGTGATGGTTGCTGTACTTTTTAACAGAAAGTTACCAACGGAGTTTAGATAGAGAACAATCCATATAAATACATTCTTCATCTGCAATCATTTCCCCATCTTCAACAAGCATAGGTTCAATATCATGGATTGGCACAGATGAATCTCTCAATGGAGCATTTTCAGGAGAATACTTGTTTCCCTGCTGTCTTTCAAGGTTATAGCTAGGGCATAGATCAGTGTTCATACCTGAGCTTCCATTGCTGTTAGAGTTCCTCTCTATATAACCTGGCCAGTATGTAGTCCAGTTCTTATGTCCAGCCTTCCAATCCAGATCCCTGGACACTGGATCTCTCTTCACATACCTTCTGGCATAGGTCTTAGGGTCCCTTCCACGTGCAGCCGTCTCCCTCACAGGTAGCGTCTGGTGATTCCTAGCTCTGCAGCACCATTCCTCTGGCTTTCCCCAGTCCAATGGTGTATGCTGGCCCTTGAAATGCCTCCCAGTATACGTACTACTTTGGACTCTTCTAGACCTCTCAAAGGCTTTTCTCCTCTTTCTTCCAGAGGGTCTCTTTTCCTCTCTGTCCGTCCGGTTTGGCTTCTGCTTCTGATGATCCTTCAGATGAAACTGAGGATAATTCTCTGGATATCCAAGGTGATCATGAAGATGGTCATCTGTAGAATAAACTCTACTCTTATTCTGCTTGGATGAGTGCTCCTCCCTAATACAGCGCAGCTGTGCTGAATCAGGCCCTGCCCTTTGAGATGAGTGCTTAGGGATTACCTCATAGCCCTCCTGATTGAACACACGTTTCCCCACTTCAGCTCCTCTAATGGCTGTTGGAAACCTGGTGCATTCTGGGACTGGTAGTCTTTTATGGGAAAATTCTGTTTTCTTATTTCTACCAGAACTGACAGGTTGCTTGTTCAGAGTCACTTCACCTTTTCTATAGCTCCTTCCTGAGCTATGATAAGCTTCCTTATCACAGGTTTCACCATGATAAAGTAGTCCTCAGAACTCATCCTCCCTTTCTGCCAAAGGTGGTTTTGCCTTTTCATTTAAACCAGTCGGTTTATCTGCCTATATTCTTCCCTAGGCCTCATGCCTCCAATGCGGAAAGGAATCTTCACACATTGGATTGTAAAAGAGCCTTGGCTTTTTATCTCAAAAGAACTAAGCCACCTAGAAAAACTTCTCAGCTTTTTGTGGCTTTTGACTCTAGTCATTTGGGAATTCCAGTTTCTAAAAGAACTCTGTCAAATTGGATTGCAGATTGCATATCCCAGAGGTTCCCAACGTCTGTCCTCGGGGAACCCCAGGCCAGTCAGGTTTTCAGAGTACCCACAATGAATATGCATGAGATAGATCTGCATGCACTGCTTCCATTGTATGCAGATCTATCTCATGCATATTCATTGTGGGTACTCTGAAAACCTGACTGGCCTGGGGTTCCCCGAGGACTGGGTTGGGAAATCCTATACATATCAGAGTAAGGGACTTTCTCTTGAAGGCCATGTCATGGCTCACAATGTGGAGAGCAATGACAGCCTCAATGGCTAACCTTCGTTCTGTCTCTATTGATGACATCTGCAAAGCATCCACTTGGACTTCGGTACATACCTTCACAGCCCACTGTTGCTTAGACAAGGACTCCCGTCAGGATGCCTCGTTTGGCCAGGCTGTTCTACAACATCTCTTCCATACTTAATACAACTCCTACCCACCATCCACAGTTTGGATGCCTAAGGTCCATGGAAGGAAGCATGACCCATCTCACCTGGGTTCGCAGCTAGCTGGGGTCACCCCTTGGCATCTTTCAGCTGGGGAGTCCCCATATGTGAAGACTACATTCCTGCTTGTTTCTGGAGATAGCGTAGTTACTCACCTGTAACAGGTGATCTCCGGGAACAGCAGGAATTTAGTCTACACAACCCACCCACCTCCCCTAGGAGTTTGTCTCTATCTCTCTCTTTCTCTACTTCTCTCCTTTGGTCTCAGCTATAAACTCAACTGAAGTGAGAGAGGTACAGAGGCGGGAAGGCAGCACGCATGCGCTGTGGGATGCTCCCAAAAGCTTTCCTTTTGGACGCTGGGGAGCGTTCCTGCGCGGGCTCCGTCGGTACTGACGATACCCATATGTGAAGACTAAATTATTAGACTTTTAATTATTGGACTTTTAAGAAACTTCCCCACAAGTTTCACAATCTGCCTGCAACTTCAATACACTGTACTATATCAAACCAGTATACTGAAGGAATGTTTACTGTAGGAATGAAATCCGATCACTCCCATACCACCTGATTTTGTCATTAATTAGATGCAATAACCATACGGATTAATCCCTCTCTGTAATACCTGCAATTCTCTGTAATACCTGTAATACTTGTAATACCTTTCTGTAATTCTCTGTAATACCTGCAATACCTCTCTGTAATACCTGCAATTCCAAACCACTTATTGCTCATCTCTCACATGGTATCAGAAGTTTTTCCCGTTATACTTATATTTTATATACTGATTGAGACATCACATGTGCGACAGCTAACAAATGACCGTAAACTACAAGTAAATAACCTCTGCCACCTTCGCACAGAATTTCTCCTCCAAGGATTTCCATAACAAACTCTGCACCACACCCAACCACACAAACCATGGCACCCATCACCTATATGGTAATTCTCTGCCTCTACGTATCCCTAGCCGCATACGCATACTTACCACACTTGACGCAACACCAGGCAATAGGATGGCATCCTTTCCTTATCCATGGCCAAATACTGTTACCCCTACTAACTCCGCTAGGGCCAACATACATAGCCCATGATGAAACCCTACTCAACCCAGGCCTGAACACTGCGTTAAAGGTCACTGAAAACCCCCATAAAAGACGTAGCTCCAAACAAAAAACATAATAAACATAGGAAACCGACAGCCACAAAGACCAGAAACAAGCAACAGCAACCACACCAATTATCACAAACCCCCATCACAATCTGTCTCATCAACGCCAGATCCATTAGAAATAAAACCCACATCATACACGATATCATTACAGACAACAAACCCGATATCCTCTGTGTCACCGAGACTTGGATCACTGACACTGACCCAGCAATACTAAACCAATTACCCCATCCCAACTACACAGTATTTAACTGCCCCCGTCACAACAGGAGAGGAGGAGGAGTACTTGTCATTGCCAAAACCTCCCTCATGTTCTCAAGCCCCTCCCTAACTGAATCCAAAGGCATTGATATACTCAAGATCGAAAACAAAACATCAATACTTTGCTTAATCTACAGACCCCCCTCAGCCCATCATGAAACCCTGGCCACCGCACTAGAAAATATCTCAACCTCTGCAACCAAAAAACTGCGCATCATTCTGGGTGACCTAAATCTCCCATCGATTCCCCCTGTACAGGCAGACGCATTCTTTGAAGCCATGCATCAGCTCGGCTACACACAAATCATACAAGAACCCACACATAACAAAGGTAACACCCTTGATATGGTGTTCTTATCACACAACATCCAAAAATACACCAAACCTCGAGTAACCCCAGTCCCATGGTCCGACCATTTCCTAGTCGAAATTGAAATCCACCTACCTCCACAAAAGGTAAAGCCTCAAGCCGACCCAAAAACACATCAACAGAGGAAATTCCAAAAATTCAATAGCGAAGCTTTGGTAACTTCTATATCTACACATTTTGAGTACACCACCACAGACCTAGACAAGCTGGTAGACCAATGGAACTCAGGGATCGAAGCAGCTGCAAGTCCAACATGGAAGAACACAAACGCTGTAACAAAGACAGGAACCGAACCATGGTACTCTCCCACGCTATCTAAAATGAAGAGAGAACTACGCAAACTTGAAAGGAAATGGAGGAAAAAGCAAACCGAAGAAGGCAAGCAACTATACCTAACACTCCTCGCAAGATACAAGAATGAGGTAAACCTCGCTAAAAAGACACACCACACTAATCTACTCAACAAAGCGCTCAACAGACCCAGAGAACTTTTTGAACTCGTAAAATCTCTGACCAAATCTTCACAAAACTCCATCTCTGCAGACGATATAAAGGCCCAGACGCTTGCCGACCACTATGCCAAAAAGCTAAATCCGAAACTTCCCACAAGCATGACCAAAGGCATGCCACTAGCTCTCACCACTCGAGAAACCACAACTGCCCCTCAAGCAGACCCAGAAACAGAATGGAACACCTTCCAGCAATTAGGTGAGCAACAAATCTTAAACATCTTAACCAACTTAAACACCACTACCTCCCCCCTCGACCCATGCCCAGCCGCTTGGATGAAAGCAACCAAGAAAGACAACGCAAAACCCATCGCGCACATTGTCAATCAGTCTCTGAAACAAGGAATCATGCCGTCTCATCTCAAGAAATCAATTATTAGACCCATATTAAAAAACAAGTCGCTCAACAAAAGTGACCCTGCATCATATCGCCCAATCTCAAGCATAGCTTTCCTAGCAAAGATGATTGAAAAAGCGGTCCAGCACCAACTCCAGGACCACATGGACGAGATAAAAGCCCTAGATGAACATCAATACAGATTCCGTCAGAATCACGGAGTGGAAACACTACTACTGGCACTCCTTGACAATCTACTTAGGGGCCTCGAGAACAAAAACTCCATGTTCATGCTCATATTCATCGATATCTCAGCGGCATTTGATACAGTACATCACACCACCCTTTTGGACCGCCTGGCCTCGCTAGGTATAACAGGGACCCCCCTGAAATGGTTCACATCATACATATCCAATAGGATGCAACAAGTGCAATTCAACAACGACAGAGCTGATGCTTTCCCCCAAACCCAAGGGATCCCTCAAGGGTCTGCCCTCTCATCCCTACTGTTCAATTTGTATATAAAGCCGGTATGCAGTATTTTCCAGAAATACAACATAAATTACCACATATATGCCGACGATGTGATGTTATACACACAGCTCGACATAACACAGCCTAACTTCAGTCCACTAGAAGAATGCCTTGACATGCTCCAATCATGGCTTCAGCAAAACAACATGTCAATAAATCACAAAAAAACAGAGGTCATGTTCATGTCCAAGAAAGCCAATTTCATCCTGCCCACCACAGTCACACTAAACAAAAACATATACGATACAAAGCCTGTAATAAAGTATCTAGGAGTCCTACTTGACAGCAACCTCAAGATGGACAAACACCTGAGAACAGTTAACCGAGCCATCTTTTACAAACTCAAAATCCTTCAACCACTCCGCAATATCCTCGAGAAATCCGACTTTAGGTCTGTTGCTCAAGCACTAATCATTCCCCACCTGGATTACAGCAATGCCATTCTACAAGGGCTTCCAAAGAGCACACTAAGCATCCTGCAAATGGCTCAGAACGTGGCTGCAAGAGTCATCATGGAAAAGAAAGTCACCGACCACATAACCCCAGTTCTAATGGATCTGCACTGGCTCCCAGTGGCCGCCCGCATCATCTACAAACTACTCATCACAACATTTAAACTCATCAATGGCATCGCACCATCCTACCTCAATAACCTAATCACTATTCAACCTAGCAACAGGAGCAGGAGAACTATGAATCTCAACACCCTATGTATCCCGACCAGCATAAGATCTGTCAAGGCCGAAACAAGCAATAGGGCGTTCACATACTCAGCGCCAATCCAATGGAACCAACTACCGCATGAATTAAGGCTCACAAACAACCTGAACGAATTTAGACGAAAACTGAAAACCTATCTGTTTCAAACCCACTACAACTTGATCTAACTGCGATACCCTACCTCAACCAGATCTCCTCTGCCGCACTCGGCAGCATATAATCTAATAGTATATAGTCATGTATAACTTGTACACCTTGGCAACTAATTCCGTACAAATTGTATATAACCATGTATAGTCTGTACACCTTGGCAACTAATTCTGTACAAATTGTATATATGGGGCCCTCCCCCAATCTACTGAAATCAAATGTATACCTTGATCTGTGTGCTTTAATCAAATATGTATCGTATCCAAATGCTTGTCCCGTGTTACGTAATCATTGACTAATCAAAATGTAAAACTGAAATCTCAATGTACCGTACAATACATTATGATTCTGTAAAGTAAACCGCTGCTGATCGTAGGAAGCAGCGGTATACAAGTGTTTACTAAATAAATAAATTCCTGCTGTTCCCGGAGATCACCTGTTACAGGTGAGTAACTACGCTTACCCCGTGAGCTCTTCCCTTTGAGCAAGACCACTTGAAACCCAATCGGGCGTCTTTGCAGTGCGTGCCATCTGTCAGGCTGTAGCAGAAAATATCTAACCTGGAAATAATAAAAGACAGGGTTCCGGGATCCTAACTTTTTTTCAAGGTCTCCCATCGAGATACTGCCCCCCTGGGCCTTTCCACTCCTCAAACTTACCCATCCTCTTTGTTTCCAGCAACCTCAACAATGTTTTAAAAGGCGCAAAGGGCTGGTGATCTCGAAGCCGTGACCACCCTGTGGAAGTGGTAGGAATTAGCCCCCTTTATAAGCAGACCCTCCCTTGTCCTATTAGGTGTTCCAAAAATGGGTGCCTTATGGGTCTGACATCTCCATCCTCCACTGGTCCCCTCCATCTCCCAATCTCTTCAAAAATCAATCCGGGGGTTAATTCTGCTGTCTACAGACCCCTCCATTGAATCTCTCCTGGATGTTTATGATAATATCTTAGCGCCTTCAATACTGCTGCTTTGTAATACCATCTCAAATCAGGGAAATTGACCCCACCCCGTTCCTGCCTCTGAGTGAGCCTCTGCACTATCTTACCCCTCCATCCGCTCCATCCGAAACATAATAACCGCTTTTTCCAGAGATGCAGGAAAGTACCGGGTAGAGCTTATTGCTGCCTGAATAAGAATATAAATTTCGGGACAATTGTATTGTATTTTTTATTTGCTTAATATTGTTTGTTAGATCTGAAACATTTGCTTCTCAAGATCAAGGAACTTAGCCTTAAAATGGGCCTGCACCTTAATATAAAGAAGACAGAGATCATGACAAATGGCAAAATCAATAAGTTCATTGTTGATGGAGAAGAAATTGAAATAGTGGACAACTTTTAACCTACTTGGATCAACTATCAATAAAGAAGCAATAAGCAGTCAAGAAAACTGACGCTGCATTGCTCTTGGTAGAATGGCTATGAAGAACCTAGATGAGATTCTCAAGAGCAGAGATGACTCTCTCCATACAAAGATTCAACTTGTTCAAGTCATGACATTTTCAATAACCTCATATGGATGCGAAAGTTGGACAATGAAAAAGATAGGAATAAAACTGATGCCTTTGAATTATGGTGCTGGCGACGAATACAGTATATACCATGGACTGCCCGAAGAAGAAACCAGTCAGTACTAGAGGAGATCAAACCTAAGCTTTCTTTAGAAGCTCAGATATCAAGGCTTCGACTTTCATACTTTGGACACATCATGCGACGAGAAAGATCATTAGAGAAAGACATCATGCTTGGCAAGGTAGAAGGTCAATGCAAAACAGCAAGGCCAACAATGAGGTGGATCGATACACTAACAGCAGCTATAGGTGCCAGTCTGTCAACAATAAGCTGCCTGACTGAAGACTGAACACAATTTAGGACAACGATCCAGAGGGTCACCATGAGTCGACACTGACTCGACGGCACTTAACAACAACAACAACATTAGTTCAAAATTCAACACCCGAGGGCAGTGGGTACACTTACATTGTGCCCGGTATACAAAGTACATTAAACAAATATTTCCATTTTTGTTTTCAATTCTCTACCCCCCAATTCCCCTTCCTCCTTCCCTCCCCCTGCACTCTTCACTTCCTCCCCCCCCCCCTGTATCTAACGGTGGCCCAGACGTTCACATCCTCAATCATACTCCAACAGTTTCCAAATTCTGGTGACATTCTCCCTCCCCCACCCCCCCCCCCCCCCCAGTTATATTCATATAGCCCTTGAACCAGCTCCTTCCATCCCCCGGCCAGGAGCTTCTTAGAGGGTCAGCAGATCATTGCATGTTTGGGGTGCTAGGATATTAACATATCATTCCCACAGCTGCAGAAATGCCTCCCGCCTTTTCCTGTTCCCTTGAGCATCAAGACTTTTTAAAAGCATCAGTTGATGAAAGCAGCTCTGCCACTCCCAAAAGGTAACAATTTCTCTTCAAATGCTCCACTTCAACATTCTACGTGGTAGAAACACAACAGTGTGGACAGGTTTAAATCATTAACCAAAGTAGTCTCAGACTCAGTCGCGCAAGAAGTCAGCCTGTATAGCTGCCGACTATAGCACTTATAGCATCAACGACTTCTCTGGAAATTTTTTTATATCTATCATGCGTTTATATCAAATCTTAACACTCTAAGAAAAATATGAAAATGCTTATCTTTCTCATAGTCCCCAACGCCACCTTCAGGCGCCCATTCAAACGTTTCACTCTACTCAGAGTTTCTTCAGGGGGTCAATTATTAAGCATTCTTGAAGATGCTGCCCACATTTTCTGTATCTCACTGTTCTATGGTTTTTACCAAAAAACAACGCCACCTTCAGGCGCCTATTCAAACGTTTCACTCTACTCAGAGTTTCTTCAGGGGGTCTGAAAATAAAAACGAGCATTTCATGAAGCTAACTGTTCCCCACGATTTTCATTATCAGTTACTTGTTACCACAAGCTACATACCAATTATTAAGCATTCATGAAGATGCTGCCCACATTTTCTGTATCTCACTGTTCTATGGTTTTTACCAAAAAACGCCGCGCATGCGGATCTGAGTATCGTCTTTGATTTATTAACCTGGAACGTAATGACATCATCACCATCCAGGTGAATTCATTAAAGATCTTCCAAACGGATTCTGAATGTTTATACACATACCCCCCCAATCTATGCCAGAATTTAAACCTGCCGGTATTATGGTCTTCCAAATCAATTTTTTGTCGGACATAAATTGTGAAGGGAGAGATACATCAAAACTCCCCCAAGCCACAATACATGCCCCTTTTATTCAAATCCATAAGGTTAGAGTAGCAGTCTAAAAGTTTTTAGTCATTGTTCCATTCAAATGCACTTATCTGAATTAGTACGCGCTTCAGATAAGTGCATTTGAATGGAACAATGACTAAAAACTTTTAGACTGTTACTCTAATCTTATGGATTTGAATAAAAGGGGCATGTATTGTGGCTTGGGGGAGTTTTGATGTATCTCTCCTTTCACAATTTATGTCCGACAAAAAATTGATTTGGAAGGGGATTTCACGGTAATTTGGTGTTGTGTTCTGATTATTATTTACTGTTTTTGGGGCATTAGAATTTTGTTTGGGTATTATGGTCTTGACATTGAAAATCCAGCGCTGTTCATATACAAGTAATGTTTGTTCCTGTGTTTTACCGTGAATTGCATAATTCACTTGCTTTATACCGAAGCAGGGAAGATCACCAAATTCGTGAAGAAAGTCCTTGCAATGTTGCACAATAAGTGCTGTCAAAACATTACATTTAAGGCGACTTCTGTGTTCCATTATACGCACTTTCAAAGGTCGTGATGTTTTTCCTATATATAAAAGATTGCACGGGCAACGAATTGCATACACTACTGAACTGGAGACACATGTCGTCTTGGTTTTTAAACAATATGTTTGGCCATGATAAGTAAACTCTTTAATTTCCTCTGTTATACTACAAATTTCACAATGTCCACATTTCTGATGACCCTTCTCTATCAGGTCATCCTCTCTATTGATCACAGGTCTGAGAATCGCCGGACTCAGATGTTCTTTCAGGTTTTTATCTCTGGTCCACACACAACGTATGTGCATATCTTCCAAACCCGCCACATGTTTCAAGATGTTCACATGTCTCTTTAGAACTTTTTGAGTTTTATAACTAAGAGGTGAAAATCTAGTTATTAAATTAATATGTTCTAAACTTTCACTTTGTCGATTGTTGTTAACTGAACTATTTAACCAAGATCTATCGTTGAAAAGCGCCCTTCTGTATGCTCGTTGTACAATCTTTCTCGGGTAACCTCTATCTACAAAATCCCTTTGTAAGGCCATTGATTGTTTCTTAAAATCCACTAACTCTGAACAATTTCTCCAGAACCTCAAAAATTGTGAGAAGGAAAGGCTGTTTTGTAATTTTTCAGGATGTGCGCTAGTATATTGTAAAAAGGTATTGCGATCTGTTGTTTTTTTATATACAGAAGTGTGCCACTGTTGTTCTCCCTTCTGTATCAACACATCCAAGAATGAAATTTCCTTGCTGTCTACAGTATGGGTAAACTGGCTGCGTCCATGCTATTCAGCCAGTGTACAAAACATGTTACTGATTCCATAGAGCCTTTCCACAGCATAAAAATGTCGTCGAAGCGATACCACATTTTTATCTGAGTAGCATATTTTGAGGAAAAAATCCACCGTTGTTCAAACTGACCCATAAGAAGTTTGCAATCGACGGGGCGCAACTGACCCCCATCGCTACTCCAGACACTTGGTGATACATGATTTTTTCAAAAGCGAAATAATTATGAAAAATCACCAAACGAGCTAACTCAGATAAAAAAGCCAGCAACATTTCTGATAGATCCCCTCGACGACTTAACTCTAATAGCACAGTATCATAGGCAGCTTCCTGAGGTATACTTGTATAGAGAGCTTTTATATCTAGTGTAACCAGAATTAATTCTGGATCTGCCACCCAACAAGTGTGTTGGTCTAATATCTCCAAAAAATGAGAGGTGTCCCGTATATATGAAGGTATGTCAATGAGTAATGGACGAAGATAAGAATCCAAAAAAACCGACAAGGGTTCTAACACAGTTCCTCGTGTAGAGACTATAGGCCTCCCTGGGAGTTTTCTCAAATCTTTATGTATTTTAGGAACTAGATAAAACTGTGCCACTGAAGGGGTCTTTACATTTAAATATTTCCATTCTTTCTTGGAAATAATCTTGTTTCGCAGGGCTGACGTGGTGATTTCCTTAACCTGAAGTTGAAGATGCTTTGTGGGATCTTCTTCCAACACCTGATAAATATCCTCATCAGATAACTGGTGCCGGGCTTCATGAAGATAATAATTTCGAGCTAAAATAACCACCGCTCCCCCCTTGTCCGCCCTGCGGATAACAATGTCAGTCCGGGCTCGTAATTCCCGGAGGGCACGCCATTCTAAGACTGACAAAACACTTTTCGAATGGACGTTCTTTTGTTCTATCTCCCCAATGTCTTTTAGCACAGCTTCTTTAAAAACAATAATGGCAGGGTGCATCTGACCTGGCGGTGACCAGGTAGATTTAAATGGTAAAGGTGTTCTACGATTTGCTAATTGAGTATTCACATCATCCCCAGTCGTTGGCGCTAAAGCAAAATAATTTTTCAAATTCAGTTTCCTCATCAGACCTTCAAGATCCAGCCGAAATTGAAAGGGGTCATGAATAGCAGTTGGTAGAAAGGATAAACCTTTCTCTAATATATTAATTTGATCTGATGTCAAAACCACTCTGGACCACTCTGGACAAATCAAAGACGATACTCAGATCCGCATGCACGGCGTTTTTTGGTAAAAACCATAGAACAGTGAGATACAGAAAATGTGGGCAGCATCTTCAAAATGCTTAATAATTGGTATGTAGCTTGTGGTAACAAGTAACTGATAATGAAAATCGTTGGAAACAGTTAGCTTCATGAAATGCTCATTTTATTTTCAGACCCCCTGAAGAAACTCTGAGTAGAGTGAAACGTTTGAATGGGCGCCTGAAGGTGGCGTTGAGAAATATGAGAAAGATAAGCATTTTCATATTTTTCTTAGTGTGAAGATTTGATATAAATGAATGATAGATATAAAAAAATTTCCAGAGAAGTCATTGATGTTATAAGCGCTATAGTCGGCAGCTATACAGGCTGACTTCTTGCGAGACTGAGTCTGAGACTACTCTGGTTAATGATTTAAATCTGTCCACACTGTTGTGTTTCTACCACGTAGAATGTTGAAGTGGAGCATTTGAAGAGAAATTGTTATATATTGTGCTCTGGTGAAGACCAACAACTAGGTTTGTAAAACTCCCAAAAGGTAGGCACCACGGACTCCCACAGTGCCACCACATGTGGCCTAGATCTGCCATCGGCGTTAAGCACCATGGGCAGCTACCCTCCTGTCCCAAGTGGCTCCGCAATGCCTATAGTGGAGAAAAATGGGTGTGGCATATCACTCAAAACTGTATCTCTCGCAAGCTCGTTGATTGGACCAAGCCTGGAATACGCTGTATTGTACTCAATATCGTGCCTGTAGCGGCTGGGAGCTCCAATTCTTCTGCCCACTTCCGCTTCAATTTGGAGAAATCTGGAAGGCTCATCCAATTGGCTAGCTTATCTGAATATTTGGAGACCGACATATTCCCCTGCTCCCCCTTTTCAAAAAATTGCACGATTTGAGCAGCTATCTCTACCATTAAAGGCTCTCGCAGGAGGGACCCAACATGTTGTAGCTGAAAATAGGCAAAAAGATGTTTACTCCCCAAGCCGTATTCCTCCTGTAAATGTTTGAAAGGATTTGCAAGCACCCAGTGTTTCAATCACATGTCCCAAATTTCTTCTCCCTTTCACTGCCCACTCGCGGAACTGAGTCCGCAGCTGCTGCAGCACACTGCTGAAATTGTGCCTGCAGGTTCCCTGTTGAATTCCCAAATACGTGAAAGCTGTATCCGCCCACCGCAATGGAAAAGATGTTCCACATGATGAGTGCAGCCTCCCCAGCACATCCAAGGCTTCAGACTTGTTTTGATTTATGTGGAGACCTGCTATCTCACCAAAAGCGGCATATTCTGCAAGCACTCTGGACAAGGACGACTGTGGTGAGGTAAGATGGACAAGCATGTCCTCTGCAAAGGCAGAGACTTTGAATTCCACCCGCCCTATCTGAACTCCTGGCGTCCCCTTGCAATCTAGCAACTGACATACCGATGGATCCAGAACAAACAGCAAGGAGGACAGGGGGCAACCCTGTCTCATCCCATGCCCCAGATTAAAGACCTCTGAGAGCACTCCATTTGCCACCACTGCCGCTGTGGATTTGGCATACAACAACTGCACCATGCAAATAAATTGGTCCCTGTAGCCATAAAAAGGTAGAAGTAAGTTTATTTAGATATTTAAAATTTATTTCTATACTGCCTTTCTACAATTCAAAGTGGTTTACGATTAACAGTTGTGTAACAGGGCCTGGTCAGCATACTGTTTTACATGAAACTGGAACAGTAAAAACAGTGCAACAATAGTTTAACATCTAATTATTTACAGTTATGGTTCTGCTGGTTAGATTAGTCAACTTATATATATATACTGGAGTATCTGTCTGTTGTGTATTTAGAGTGTACTTTAAGGTGGTTGAGTCCTTGAGTCCGTGTCCACATTATCTGCAATCTCCAGGAACAAGCAGGAATCTAGTCATCACATATGGTACCGACGGAGCCTGCGCGAGAACGCTCCCCAGCGTCCAATCAGAAAGCTTTTGGGAGCATCCCACAGCGCCTGCGTGCTGCCTTCCCACCTTTCCCAACTGCCTCTCTCCAGTTCTTCTTTTTCCGCGGAGCCAGCAGGTCGTGTTCCTGTCACCGCAGAAGAATTTCCTTATTTCTTTATTTCTTTTTGTGCTCGCGTCTGCCTTCCCCGACGCTCTACTGGTACCGCCGGTATTTCTTTTCTTTTAAAAAAAAAATTTAATTTTTCCATTCTTTTACTTTCTTCAGGTGCACCTGTCTTTTTGGGCCTTAAGGCCCAGAAATTTCCTTAATATGGAAAAACCTGCTTCAGGTTTTAAAAAAGTGCATAAAATGTGGCGGTACCATTTCCGTCACCGACGCCCATGAATGGTGTTTAAAATGTTTAGGTCCTGACCACTCCATCACAGATTGCGTGTCCTGTGCTATGATGTCTAAAAGGGGTCGACAGAACCGAGCTGCTACGCTCAGTACCCTGTTTCCCTCTGATGCGGTTTCAGTGGCATCAACATCTTCCAGGGCTTCTTCTTCCCGTGGATCTCAGGTAACTAAACATACGTCTAGCCAGTCCTCAAAGGGTAGATCTCCTTCTAAGCATCGAGATGCCTCTGGCATTGCCCTCGAGGATTCTGCACCGGCAAAATTACCCCGGCGGGAGGCTTCGGCTTCCAAAGCACCATCATCGGGGTTCCAGGATGTTCTCGATGGCTCGGCCTCAACAGATCTCCTGGTGCCATGCTCTGCGGTACCGGCAGTTTCCACTGGTACCGATTTCCAGGCATTGGAAGCGTCTATGGACCAGAGAATTCTGTCCATAGAACGCAGTCTAGCGGCTTTCCTTGTGGCATCGATGACCTTGGTATTGCGACAGACAACTCCACCGGTACCGGTATCGGTACCGGCACCGGCATCGGCATCGATGCCTGCTGTGCCAATACCCTGTCCTTCGATACCCGCCGGTACCGATTCCCCAGTACCGGTTATTCCCGATACCGATTTTGCTCGGTATGGGTATTGGGCTCTGCAAGAAGAATCTGAGGATTCTGAAAGTTCTGTCGATGCAGCGATGATGCTTCCACAGGAGTCCTCCTCCCCTAAACGCAGGGTCTCCTCCAGAGGACATGTCTTTCCAAGACTTCATCTGAGAGGTGGCTTGGGGCCTGTCCATCACTGTGACCCCTGAAACAGAGCCAAGGGCCAAGGAGTTGGATATTTTGCAATATCCCAAAGCTCCTAAGGAGGCAGCTACCCTACCCATTCATGAGATTCTATATGATCTCATGTTGAGGATGTGGGAAACACCACTTACCACCTCTCCTCATTCTCGTATGTTAGATACTATGTATCGTGTCCCTCCTTGTCCTCGTTTCCATAAAACTCAGCTTCCCCACCACTCCATTGTGGTGGAATCTGCTATGAGAAGGATTAGAAGTGCAAAAAGACATGCCTCTAATCCTCCAGGACATGAATGCAGAACTCTGGATGCTTTTGGACGTAGAGTCTTTCAAGTGTCCCTTGGGGAAACTGCTAGGTACGTATGACCTAGATTGGCCACTGTTGGAAACAGAATACTGGGCTTGATGGACCTTGGTCTGACCCAGTATGGCATATCTTATGTTCTTATGTTCTTAAGCTTCCATGCTTGCTGCAAGAATCAGTTCCTATAGTCTCTACATGGGAATGTTCCTAAAGGAAGTTACTGATCATCTACAGACTTTAAGTCCTTTCATCTCTGAGGATAAAAGGCAGGAGTTTCTCACGGCTCAAACATGCCCAAGATGTCTCTAAATTCTCCAACTGTGCAGCCTTCGACTGCTTTGAATGTATAAACAGGGCCTCGGCTATTGCCATCGGTGCACGTAGAATTGCTTGGCTCCAAGCATCTGATTTAGAGCTCTGGGTACAAAATAAATTGGGAAATATCCCTTGTACTGGTGAGAACCTGTTTGGTAAAGATTGGCAAGAAAAAGCCAATGAGATGGATGCTGAAAATTCCACTTTTGATAGACTATCCAAGTCTACTGCTGATCCTGTTAGAAAAACGTTGTTCAAGAAAACACCTTTTTCTAAGAAGAAGAGATTTTATCCTGCTTATGTTCAGCAGGCATCTTCTGCAGGTCAGTTTTCAACCAAATGTCAGCAAACCACCCAAACAGAAGAAAGCAAAGGCTGCTAGGCCTCAACCGGCTCAGCAGCCTCAGCCTCCTCAGGGCCTTTGACTTTCAGCTAGAGAACTTAGCCTTTCTGGCTCTGGAAGGACCAGAACCGTCCACCATTCCAGGAAGGTTATGCCATTTTGCTCCCAGATAGGGGCAAATAACAGCAGAGCGTTGGACACGCTCCATCATAAGAGAGGGGTACAAACTTCATTTTTCAAGCATGCCCCCTCCCACAGTGGTGAAGCAGTTCAATTCTCCGACCTCTCTCATCGACCTGTTAGGTCAGGAGGTTACCATCCTTCTTGCCCAAGGGGCAATAGAAGAAGTGCCTCTTCATCAATGGGGCACAGGGTTCTATTCCCCTTATTTTCTTATCCCAAAGAAAACACGGGGATACAGACCTATCTTAGATCTCAGAGAATTGAACAAATTCCTGGTCAAGGAGAAATTCAAAATGATTTCTCTTGGAACTCTGCTTCCATACCTTCAGAGTCAGGATTGGCTTTGTTCTCTAGATCTCAAGGATGCATGTTCTCATCCATTCAACCCACAGAAGGTTCCTTCGGTTCCTGTTTCAAGGAAAGCACTACCAATACAGGGTGCTTCCTTTTGGTCTGGCCTCTGCACCAAGGGTGTTCATGAAATGCATGGCTGTGGTAGCAGCATTTCTACGCACTCTGGGAATATTCGTCTTCCCTTACTTGGATGACTGGCTCATTCGAGCTCCAACACAGTCAGAGGCCAGGACTTCTCTATCCTGCACAATGCGTATCCTTCAGTATTTAGGGCTGGTCATAAACATCCCAGAATCCAGTCTAACTCCTACTCAATCTCTAGAGTTCATAGGAGCCCTGCTGGATACCACAAAGACAAGGGCCTACCTTCCCCAAGCCCGTTGCCTTCGCTTGGTGCAGTTATCTTCTCAAGCAGCCCTAAAGCCCTTTTTAACTGCTCGAGAAATCTTGCAGTTGCTAGGCCACATGGCATCCACCGTGCATGTGGTACCATATGCTTGCCTTCACATGAGGGCAGCTCAGTGGACTTTATCCACCCAATGGACCCAGGCATCAGGTTGCCTGTCAGACAGAATAGCAAATACAAGTCGTCTCATTTTGTCTCTCCAATGGTGGAAGTCCACTCAAAACCTGTTGCTGGGGTCCCCCTTTCAGCAACCTCTGCCACAAGCAACTCTTACAACAGATGGTTCTCCAATGGGTTGGGGAGCTCATCTGCAAGACCTCTCCACCCAGGGCACTTGGACTCCACAAGAGAGTTGTCTACATATCAATCTCTTGGAGCTCAGAGCAATCTTCCTTGCTCTGCAAGTGTTCCACACCCTGCTCAGCTACAAGACAGTCCTTATCTATACGGACAATCAAGTAGCCATGTTCTATGTGAATAAGCAGGGGGGAACAGGCTCTCTGTCGCTTTGCAACGAAGCTCTGCGACTGTGGGCCCTCGCCAGAGAGCATCACATCCATCTTCTGGCAGTGTATCTTCCGGGCGTTCAAAACTCTTGGGCAGACAGACTCAGTCGAGTTCTCCTTCCACACAAGTGGTCTGTGCATGCAGACCAGGTGGCCAAGATTTTTCAACTTTGGGGAACCCCGGACATAGACCTCTTTGCAAGTCCGTGGAATGCCAAACTTCCCCGGTTCTGTTCCAGAACTCCGGCTCAGGGAGCTCAGGCTAAGGATGCTTTCCTCCTTCACTGGGGTCAAGACTTCCTGTATGCCTTTCCACCCATTCCCCTAATTCCCAAAACCCTCTTCAAGCTTCAGAGAGACAGAGGCCACATGATTCTCATGGCACCACATTGGCCACGGCAAGTGTGGTACCCTCTGCTTCTACATCTCTCTCTCAAGTTAGGGTCTGCTCCAGATCTCCTATCTCAGGAGAACGGAATGTTATGGCATCCAAATCCCCAGTCCCTGCATCTCAGGGCTTGGTTGCTGAAGGCCTAGATCTCCAAGATCTTCATCTTTCTCAGCAAGTGAAAGATGTTCTTTATGCTTCAAGGAAACCTTCCACTAGACGTTCTTATGCTTTCAAGTGGAAAAGGTTCAGTGTTTGGTGTTTAGAAAAGGGTCTTAACCCCCTTGCTATACCTCTAGAATCTTTACTGGAGTATCTCCTCCATTTGTCTAATGCAGGCCATAAGACAAATTCAGTAAGAGTCCATTTGAGTGCTATTGCAGCTTCTCTTAAACCTCTAAATGGACAACCTATTTCCTCTCATCCTCTTATAGCAAGATTCATGAGAGGCCTCCTTCTAACTAAGCCTCCCATTAGACCACCTCCGGTGGCATGGGACTTGAATCTGGTTCTTGGGCAGCTCATGAAGCCACCTTTCGAACCCTTAGCTACCACCTCCTTGAAATTTCTTTCTTGGAAGCTTATCTTTCTCATTGCAATCACATCAGCACGCCGCATTAGTGAATTGCAAACACTAGTAGCTAATCCACCTTATACAAGGTTTCATCATGACAAGGTAGTCCTTAGGACTCATCCACACTTTATGCCTAAGGTGGTCTCGCCTTTTCACCTCAACCAGGAGGTCTACCTACCTGTCTTTTTTCCAGGACCTCATGCATCAAGTGCAGAGAGGAATCTTCATACCCTGGACTGTAAAAGATCTCTGGCTTTTTATTTACAGAGGACACAGCAACATAGAAAGTCTTCTCAGCTCTTTGTTGCTTTTGACCCTTCTCATTTGGGACTGCCAGTCTCCAAGAGAACACTATCCAACTGGATTGCTCAGTGTATTTCTTTCACCTATCAGAGTAAGAACCTTTCTCTGGAGGGCCATGTCACAGCTCACAAAGTGAGAGTCATGGCAGCCTCAATGGCTCATCTGAACTCTGTGTCTGTTGATGACATCTGTCGAGCAGCCACTTGGGCCTCTGTTCATACCTTCACAGCCCATTACTGCTTGGACAAGGACTCCCGCTGGGATGCCTTGTTTGGTCAGGCTGTTCTCAAACACCTGTTCCATACTTAATCAACTCCTACCCACCATCCCTGATAGGATGCCAGAGATCCATGGGGGAAGTGGAGCCCTTCTCAGGGACACACAACTTCTGGGGTTTCTCCCTGGCACCCAAAGCTAGGGAGTCCCCATATGTGATGACTAGATTCCTGCTTGTTCCTGGAGATAGCATAGTTACTCACCTGTAACAGGTGATCTCCAGGAACAGCAGGAATTTAGTCCTCACAACCCACCCACCTCCCCTAGGAGTTGTATCTCTGTATCTCTCTCTCTTTCCTTTCCCTCTCTCTCTCTTTGTCTCAGCTTTAAAACTCAACTGGAGAGAGGCAGTTGGGAAAGGCGGGAAGGCAGCACGCAGGCGCTGTGGGATGCTCCCAAAAGCTTTCTGATTGGACGCTGGGGAGCGTTCCCATGCACGCTCCGTCGGTACCGACGATACCCATATGTGAGGACTAAATTCCTGCTGTTCCTGGAGATCACCTCTTACAGGTGAGTAACTATGCTTTCTGAAAGAGGTATGTTTTGTTTTAAGCTTTTTTTCTGAATTCTGACAAGTCAGGGTTTTCTCTTAGTGTTGGCAGGAGGGAGTTCCATAAGTGTGGGCGTATAGTGAGAAGGCTGGATTGCAAATGAACTGCTTGCTCTTGATTTTCTGTGTTGGAATATTTAGGAGGTTATTGTAGGAGGTTCTTCAAGACCTCTCAATTGTAGATTTGGAGATCAGAGGCAGCAGACAGCTAGCAGATTCCCTGTGTAAGATTTTAAATGTTATGTTAAGGGCTCTGAATTTGATTCTGGCAGAAATTAATACGTATTTAATTTCCCTGTTTTCTCTCCCATGTTCAATTCCCTGTTCTTTGTAAACTCAATGTTATTTGTATACATTGCAGTATTCTTGTTCGATGTACACCGCGTTGATTTTAATAGCGCGGTATAGAAGAGAATGTTAAATAAATAAATAAATAAATGGGAAGCCAGTGGAGCTGTATAAGTAATGGGGTGATGTGGTCTCGACGAGGGACTCTGGTGATTAATCATGCAGCCATGTTCTGGGCCATTTGCAAGATGTGAAGGGTGTGTTTGGGGAGGCCTTGGTAAATGATGCTACAATAATCCAGGACAGGTGTAGCTATGGCTTGGCAGAGGGTACGAAATAGATCTGCAGAGAGAAGGTGGCGGAGATTCTTCAGGGTTTTTAGCTTTTGGTAGACAGTGGATGTTCTCTTTATATGTGGTTGGAAAGTTAGATGCTGTTCAAGTGTTAGGCTCAGGTATTTAATTTCAGATTTGACTTTGATTTCTGCATCGTCAAGTTTCAGTGTTGGTGGTGAACAGAAGCTTGGATCAGTAGTTATGTATAAGGCTTCAGTCTTTTCGTTGTTGATGTGTGTGTTGTGTCTGGTGAGACATTCCATTGCATCCTTGAAAACGTTTTGGAGGCTAGTGAAGTCGGGAGAAAAGAGGTTAATGGGTGTGAAGATCATTATATCACCTGCATAAATTTGATATTGGATTCCGGATTGTGGAAGTCCTGGCAGACTGGCTGTATGAAAATATTAAAGAGGAGGACTGAGAGACTTGAGCCCTGAGGAACTCTGTTGAGTGAATGGGGTTGAGGTCTTTCTGTTGATTCTTGTTAAAAGTAACTTGAAGTGGGGTACCAGGGCCCTCTGAAAAGGGTTAATATGGAGAATGGCTTGGAATGTTTTTGGCAGTCTGAAGCTTAGCAGCCTGGAGAGAGATGTGTTATAAAAACCTAGGTTTTACTTTGAGATTGTATGTATGTATGTATTTATTTATTTAACATTTCTTATATACTGCCTTTCATGATATCAAGATGGTTTACATTGAACAAACTGAAATTATATTGAACAGGGCATTATAACTTGGAGATAACTATTTTACAGGGAACATAGGCAATGGAGGGTTAAGTGGCCTGTCCAAGACCACAAGGAGCACCTGTGGGACTAGAAACCCCAGTCCTTCCAGCCCAAGGTTGCTGTCTTCTAGTGGGATTTGAACCCCCGACCTTCCAGCCTGAGGTAACTTTCCCCAACCACTAGGCCACTCCTCCTTCAATGAGATGACATTGTGAGAATGAGACAGAATGATTTTGTTTTTAGAATGCTGGAGCAGAAATGTCTCTGCTCTGACCAAGGACATATACAGTAGATAGACAAAGCTTGACGTAGAGCTGAATTTGAATTTCCTTAATAAAAGGAGGTGTGACAGCTTAGCTTGAGAGGGGGAATCATGGGAACCTGCACAAGTTTGCACACCTATGAATTCCTCACTTAAGCTTAAGTTGTACTGTTTTATATAACTCTCTGTATCTGTGCTTCCTTATTTGCAGTTGAATTTAGAGAACTGAAGCCAAGAACTGAGGTTAAGTTTTGCTATCTGGTCAGAAGTAGGCCACAGGTTAAAAGATCCATTCAGTTGTGCCAGGGTTATTCATTTCTCCTCATTCAAGGCAAAGCAGAGAAGATTGTATGAAGTACAGACAGTGTTTGAGAGGCAATTGTAAATATGGTGATATTGTGAAGTCCTTTAGGAGGGATTTTTTTCAGAGGAGCTGCAATGTTTGAAGATAATGGTACATGTGAAAAATTGAAGAGAAAAATATAAGTTGTTTGCATTAGAAGAGAAAGTGTATAATGATTAATTTGTTTGCTTTTCTGACATTAGTGTTTTTAAAAGGATAATGCTTTCTGGTTGTAAAAGATCTAAAAAGCCTGGCTGAAACTTGGTAATTAGTTGTGTTTTCATATGCTGATTTTCTTCTTTAGTAACTCAGAGCTGTATTTGTCAGACATGTAAATTGATATTTGAAATGTCTCTCTTCTTATCTTGGTTAGTCTGTAATGCATAAAAACAGTTTTGTCTTGTTTTGCTTCACTCTTGGGTCTTAGGTAAGGTAATTTCAATTGTTTTTCTATTTTGAGTTGTGTGTTCTGATTTCTAGAGGTGCATTTTGTTTTGATAGCTTTCTGATCTCAGTATGAATGTAAATGTTGTAGCACCGTGATTTCTGTGCATGCTGATTTTTTTGTTTTTGTTTTTGGTAATCCTTAATTTAAAAATAGCTGTAAATTTTGGTAAGTCTTAGTCTGTCAGGATTAGTGTGTTATGATGTCTATGCATGTATGTTAGATGGTATGAGGATGTAGTTGGTGGTATGAACAAGTGATTAGAAGGTATTGTATAAAGTGAGATATGATATTAATAGTGATAGAGGGATTTTTTTGACAAAATAGTAAACTGATGATGGTATTCTAATAATGTGATGTGATGTGTTGGTTTAATGAATATGGAAAGGGAGACTAGATTCAATGAGGGAGGTGTGGCCTAGTGGTTGGGGCAAGTTACCTCAGACTAGAGAGCAAGAGGTTCAAATCCCACAGCAGCCTTGTGCTGGAAGGACTGGGGTTTCTCCAGGACCAAGCAGGAAGTCAGTCCTCACATATGGGTGTCATCGGCACCGATGAAGCCCCAGCGGAGCATTTCCTCAGCTTTCCATGAAAGCCTTTGGGAATGCAGGCACGTATGCGCGGTTCCCTTCCCGCTAAAGGTGCCATCTTACCTCTGTCTCTTTTTTTTTCCGTGAAGCCCGTCGGACGTATGTCCCGTTTTCCCGGTTAAAATCAGATTATTAGCAATTTTTTGCTCCTTTTTCTACCGGTTCGACGCCGGTTCCTCTCCCGCCAGGTTCGGTACACCGGTATCGAGCCCGATATTTCTTTTTCGGTTTTTGCCCTTCGTGGCTGGCGTTCGCGCCCTTTTTTCTCTTTTTCCCTGGAAGGCCGGTTCTTTGACCTCGCGGGGACTCTTTTTTTTTTCCCCGATGGCTTCCAGTGGCTTTAAGAAGTGTGATCGGTGTAAGAAACTTAATGTCTCTCACCGACACACACGACTGCTGCCTTCGGTGTCTCGGCCCCGACCACGATCCTAAGTCGTGCGGGGCCTGTGGAAAAATGTCTTCCAAGGCACTACGAAGTCGACAGCAGCAAAAGGAAAGGCTTTTCTCGGACTCAGCCTCCGGCCGGGCCCGGACCTCATCTAAGGCCTCGACATCTCGGGATTCCGATCCCGAGCGCTGTCGAAGCTCCTCGGACAGGGGGTCCCCCGACCGGGAACGCAAGTCAGTTTCTCAGCAGGTTCCTGGTCTCCGCCAGACTCTGCCTGCGGCTTCTAGGCCACATGGCTTTGACAGTACATGTGACCCCCAATGCCAGGCTCCATATGAGGCCTGCACAGTGGTGCCTTCGGTCTCAGTGTTCACAGGCCACAGGCAGCCTCAGAGACAGGATAAGGGTGTCCAGACAATTTCTGCTCTCCCTCAACTGGTGGCTGCACCCACCCAATCTACTGAAAGGGGTGCCCTTTCAGATTCCAGATTACACAGTAATGCTAACAGATGCCTCCCTGCAAGGCTGGGGAGCACATTGTCTGGTCAAGTGCACCCAGGACCTCTGGTCTCCCTGGGAAGCTGCACAGCAGATCAATCTCCTCGAACTCAGAGCTATTCGATTAGCACTCAAAGCTTTCACTCCTACCCTGGCTCAACAGTCTGTCCTGATTCAGACAGACAACCAAGTTGCCATGTTTTATGTGAACAAACAGGGCGGAACTGGGTCCAGGATCCTTTGTCGGGAAGCTCAGGACCTTTGTTCTTTTGCCCTCAAGCACAACATGCTCCTCAGGGCTGTGTACTTTCCAGGCCAGGACAACTACCTGGCAGACAGGTTAAGCAGGATACTGCAGCCCCACGAGTGGCAGCTGCATCCTTCAGTAGTTCAGAAGATCTTCCTGAGATGGGGTCTCCCTTTGATGGATCTCTTTGCCAGCCCCATCAACAAGCAACTGCCACAGTTCTGCTCCAGGCAACCACATCCTCCGCGGACAGCAGAGGATGCTTTTCTGATATCTTGGTCTCAGGGCCTCCTCTATTTTTTTTCCCCATCGCCCTTGGTGGCCTGAACCCTATTCAAGATTCTCCAGGACAAGGCCTCGGTCCTGCTGGTAGCTCCCAGGTGGCCGAGACAGCCTTGGTTTCCTCTTCTGCTTCAACTGGCGTTGGATCCTCCACTTCCTCTGGGGTTGCAACCCGACCTTCTCTCACAGGACCAGGGTTCCCTTCTGCACCCCAATCTCAAGTCTCTCAATTTGATGGCCTGGAGGCTGCAAGGGTAGTTTTGGCTCCCTGGGGACTACCTCAGGAAGTTGAAGAGGTTGTCCCAGCCTCCAGGAAACAATCCACTAGGAAAACCTATGCTCTCAAGTGGAAAAGGTTTTCTGTGTGGTGTCACCTACGTACAGAGGATCCTTTCTCCTGTACTGTGCCAGTAGTTCTTCAGTACTTACTGCACTTATCCAATCAGGGACTTAAGTCCAATTCTGTTCGGGTCCACCTCTCAGCGCTAGCAGCTCACCACTCATTGGTAGAGGGACAATCTCTATCTGGTCACCCCTTGGTGTCCCGCTTTCTCAGAGGCTTGCTTTTGCTCAAGCCTCCCATCCGTCCTCCTGCCCCTGAGTGGCAGCTGAATGTGGTCTTGCAGCAACTGACTCGCCCACCTTTTGAGCCGATGGCTACTTGTCCACTACGCTTCCTCTCCTGGAAGACACTCTTCCTGATAGCCCTTACCTCGGCTAGGCGAGTAAGTGAGCTTCAGGCCCTGGTCTGTGATAGGCCTTACACCAGGATTTATAGGAACAGGGTAGTCCTTAGGATTCATCCAAAGTTCCTCCCTAAGGTTGTCTCCTCTTTCCACCTCAACCAGGAGGTGGTTCTTCCAACATTCTTCCCTAGGCCTCATGCAAGCCAGGCTGAAGCAGTCCTGCATACCCTGGACTGTAGGAAGGCCTTATCCTTCTACCTTGACTGTACGCAGGGGCATAGAAGGGCTACTCAGCTCTTCGTCTCCTTTGACCCCAATAAGTTGGGGTTGCCTGTGTCCAAGCGTACCTTGTCCCTTTGGGTGGCTGACTGTATCACCTGGGCTTACAAGGCAGCTGACCTTCCTTTGCAGGGTAGGGTCACGGCCCATCGTGTCAGGGCAATGGCTGCCTCAGTGGCTCATCTCCGCTCTGTGCCCTTGGTAGACATTTGCAGGGCTGCAACTCGGTCTTCAAGCCAGACATTTGCAGCCCATTACTGCCCGGAGAGGGAGTCCTGTAGGGACAGTGCTTTTGGCCAGGCAGTACTCCGGAATCTCTTTGAGGTTTAGGCAACTCCTGCCCTCTGTTGGGCTACCGGTAGAGGTTGTGTCCTAGAAAAGCCTTTCTTTGCTGCTGAGACTAGAGGGAGTTCTCTTGTTCAGCCTGGGTTCCTCGGTAGCCCAGAGCTAGGGAGTCACCCATATGTGAGGATTGACTTCCTGCTTGGTCCTGGAGAAAGAGTAGTTACTCACCTGTAACAGGTGTTCTCCAGGAGCAGCAGGAATCAGTCCTCACAACCCTCCCTCCTCCCCTTGGAGTTGCAGTTGTACATAGTTTATTTTTTCATTTTTGGGTGCTGTTCTTAGCTATGTCATTTGACTGAGGTAAGATGGCACCTTTAGGCGGGAAGGGAACCACGCATGCGTGCCTGCATTCCCAAAGGCTTTCATGGAAAGCTGGGGAAATGCTCCGCTGGGGCTTCATCGGCGCCGATGACACCCATATGTGAGGAATGATTCCTGCTGCTCCTGGAGAACACCTGTTACAGGTGAGTAACTACCCTTTCTAGTCCCACAGGTGTGCCTTGTGGCCTTGGGCAAGCCACGTAACCCTCCATTGCCTCAGGTACAAAAACATAGATTGTGAGCCCTTCAGGGACAAGGAAAAACAATATATACAGTACCTGAATGTACACTGCTTTGACTGGTAGAAAAGAAGCATATAAGCTTAGTAAAATAAATGACTGATTTTGTAATGACCACTAGTTTTTTGTTTTTGTTTTTGTTTTTTTTGTCTGTATGAGTGTGCTGTAGCATGGAATGGATTCTCCGAGTCAATCGATTGGAATATATTGTATACTGAAGTAAGGACCTTAGAAGTAGACAGTACAGATAACAAGTCTGGCATAGTTCAGTGTGTTTACAGTAACTCTGTAGGGAGAGATATTGTGTGCAGTTAAATCTGGCGAGAAGACCTTGACTGCAAGTTTTGTTATAGAAAAAGTTTCTTTTAAATAAAAAAAAAAAAGTATAGCTTGAATGCTGCTAATTCTTTTTTTCCCCTGTGAATATATAATAAGAACAACTTCTGATTCAAATTGGCAGTAGAGTTATTCAGAAATAAATCTGCATGATCGTAATTGTATTATGTTTAAGATTATTTGGATTTGACAAGTGAGATAGAGAGGGAAGGAAGAAAGAAAATGAACCATTTCTTTATTTGTGTACCGTAAATAAGTTTAATCCACGATGTATACATTTTGTTTTCTAGGTTAGGGATCTGAGTGTATCCAGGTTAAGAAAATTTGTCTGCTGATTTCATTCTGCGTTAAGAGATTAGAGTAGCAATGTCCCGACTATAAGCCACCTACAAGAGTCTGTTGGACCTTAAAGTCTTATGTTGTGTGTTTCAGTTTTGTTATTATGGAATGACCCCTGCAGAACTGTTTTGTTGCTAGTGGAATAGGTAATAAATTAGTATCACTGATGGTGGTAGATTCAAGGTGTAAATAAATTTCCCTGTGCAAGAGATTAATTGATCTTTTATAAAGTGTTAACAGAGAAGTTGTAAACACTGACAGCTGAATTTCTAATTGGTTTAAACCTCTGTTTTGAAAGTTTTGTGGTTATGAATGCATTATCTTTTGTTGAGCATAATTCTTGGAATTCTGTGTAATGACCAATGATATCTCCAGTAACAAGCAGGAATGTAGTCTTCACATATAGATGATGTCTGTACCAATGGAGCCCACTCAGGAACGCTCCCCAGTGTCCAATAGTCAAGCTTTTGGGAGCGTCCCACTGTGCCTGCGTTGCTGCCTTCTCAACTCTCCCACCACAGTTCTTCGTTTTCCATGCAGCTCTAGCAAATCCTGTCACTATATAAAATTTCTTAATTCATTTCTTTTGTTTTTTTGTGGTTTGTGTCTGCCTTCCCATCGACGCCGGAACCGACTCCCGTCAGTTTTTTCATTTCTTTCTTCTTTCTTTCTAAAAACAAAACAAAACACAAAACCCATAGAACTTTTCTCAGGCGTATCAATGCCATTTTAGGCCTAGGCCTACCATACTGTTTACCGAAACAATGGAGTAACCAGCTAGTGGTTTTAAGAAATATTCTAAGTGTGGCAGTACCATCTCAGCTACCGACACCCATGACTGGCATCTCAAATGCCTTGGCTCCGACCACCAGCCATTAGAATGTCCTCTATGCAAGAAGATGACAAAGAGAGGCCTATAGAATCGAGCTGCAAAGTTAGGCACACTCTTTGCCCCAGATGTGTTTTCTTTAGCATCGAGGGCATCATCTTCCTCTCATGGATCTCGGGTATCGAAACATAAGTCGTCTTAGAAGACACGCCGTTCCCTCAAGGGTAGATCTCTTTCTAAGTATCGAGATGCCTTGAGCATTGCCCTGGAGGTGAATCAGCATGCAAAGCACCCCTGGTGGGGGGGGGGGGGGGCCTTTCCTCCAAAGCCATCAAGGGGTCCCAGGATGCTCCCGAGGCTTCCACCTCCGGAAAGCTCCTGGTGCCATGCTCTGGAACGGTAGCCCAGTACATTCCTAGTACCGATGCCTTAGCATCAGCAGGCTGTATGGATCAGTATATCCTAACCATCGAGCGCAGTCTAGCAGCTCTACTGGCGGTTTCGGTACCGGTAAAAGTTTTACTGATGATATAGATGACACCAGCACCTCCCACGGTACTGATGCAGACTACATCTAGTTATATGCCACTCAGTACACTACCACCCATGCCTGCCCTCGAATCCCTTCCCGGTATCGGGGGTTCTTTCAGACAACTCCCTCGATCTGATACAGACTTTGATCGGTACCAAGAATTAAAGGAGCATGGACATCGTTCACATCGATACCTCGAGTCTTCCGATTCCGATTCTCCTGATGATGACTCGATTGATACCCGAGGACTTCAAAGTATGCCAGAGGATCCTTCTCCTTCTCCAGAACACCACATGTACCCCTCCTGAGGATATGTCTTTTCAAGAATTTATTAGGGACCTAGCAAGGAGCCTTTCTGTAACAGAAAACTCTGAAAAAGAACCCAGAGCAGAGGAATTGGAGATTCTCCAATACCCTACAGCTCCTAAGGAGGCGGCCACGCTTCCTGTTCACTGCATTCTCCATGATCTCATGCTCTGGATGTGGGAGACACCCTTGACTATTTCTCCACATACTCGACATCTCGATACAATCTACTGAGTACCGGAGTGTCCCGGCTTCCAAAAGACACAGTTTCCGCACCATTCCATGGTGGTGGAATCAGCGATGTATTGAATTAAAAGTTCTAAGATGCATTCTTCCAACCTTCCAGATAGGGAATCGAGAACCCTCGATGATTTTGGACGCCGGTGTTTTCAGGCTTCCATGCTTTCAGCCAGGATCAGCTCATACATACTCTATATGGGTATGTTCCTCAAGGAAAGTTACCAGAGATCTGGAGTCAATGTCGCCTCTTCTCCCTGATGATAAAAGAACCGACTACCTTACTTTGGTCAGACATGCCCAGAACATCTCAAAGTTTGTTATAGGGCAACTTTTGATTGTTTTGAGTTCACCAGTAGAGCCACATCAATCTGCATCGGTGCACGCAGAATTGCTTGGCTTCAGACATCACACCTTGAACAAGGGGTGCAAGATAAACTAGGTAACATCCCTTGAGCAGGTGAAAACCTCTTTGGTAAGATCTGAGAATGCCACACTAAATAGACTTTCCAGAATTACTGTCGACCCTGCTAAGAAGAAAGCATCTGCAAAGAAGACTTTCTTTAGTAAAAAGAAGAAATATTATCCTTCTTACACCCTGGTTTCTCAATGCCAACCTCAGGGTGCTCAGAAGAGGCAACAGCCTCCTAAGCAACAGAAGAAGCCGCCAACTCCCAAAACTCAACCAGCTGTGCAGGCTCAGCCTGCTCCTGTTTTTTGATTTTTTCCTAGAGAACATAGCCACTCTGCCTCTGGAGAACTCCCTTCCCCTTCACATTTTCGGCAGACTCTGTCATTATGCCCACAGGTGGCATCTCATCACTTCAGAGCAGTGGGCACTAACCATAGTGAGAGAAGGGTACAGACACCGTGGTGCAGGAATATCATTTTCAGCCCCTTCTCACGGCCTTTCTGCTGCAGGAGGTGACTTCTCTCCTATCCCAGGGTGCCATAGAAGAGGTCCCGGTGTCTCAGCAAGGGATGGGCTCCTATTCTCTATACTCTCATTCCAAAAAAAACAGGAGGATACAGACCCATCCTGGACCTCAGAAACCTCAAGTTTCTGGTCCGTGAGAAGTTCAAGATGGTATATCTGGATTTCCTCCTACCTTATCTCCAGAGTCAGGACTGTCTTTGTTCTCTAGATCTAAAGGAAGCATACACACATCCTTATTCATCCAGAGCACAGGTAATATCTACGCTTCATGTTTCAGGGAAGACACTATCAATACAGAGTTCTATCTTTCGTACTCGCCTCTGCCCCAAGAGTCTTCACAAAGTGCATGGCGGTCGTAGCCGCATTTCTAAGATCTCTATGGATATTTATCTTCCATTACTTAGACAACTGGCTCATCAAGGCTCATACCTCCCAGGAGGTCAGCCTGTCTCTATCTCGTACCATGCAGGTACACATCTGGGATTTGTAATAAATTTACCAAAATCCCATCTTGTTCCTACACAAACTTTAGAATGCATAGGAGCTCTCTTAGACACTGGGCTGTCAAGGTCTTTTCTGCCCCAGGCCTGCTCTTTGCATCTTGTTCAACCCACATCTCAGGTGTGTCTCAAACTGCTCGAGAAATGCTGAAGCTCCTAGGTCATATGACCTCAACAGTACACATAGTTCCATATACCTGTGTACATATGCCAGGGGCCTTTCTATAACAGTAAGCTCAATGGGCTCTGTCCTCCTCGTGGAAACAGACCTCAGGACATCTCAGGGACAAGATCCAAGGCTTTGCCCCTCTGGCCACCTCCCTTCAATGGAGGTGTTCCCCAGAGAATCCCCTCATCGGGTCACCTTTTTCAGATGCCTCCACATCAATGTATCCTGATGATAGATGCCTCCAAACTGGGTTGGGAGGCCCATCTGGGCACTCTCCACTCAGGGCCTCTGTACAGAGCAGGAGGAGTTGCTCCAGATCAACCTCCTAGAGCTTCGGGCTATCTTCAATGCCATCAAGGTGTTTCAACAGCACCTTTGTTTCCAGAGGGTCCTGGTTCAGACGGACAATCAGGTAGCAATGTTCTATGTGAACAAGAAGTCTGGAACAGGATCTTCGCCCCTATACAGAGAGACTCTCCATCTCTGATCTTTGCCATTGCTCATCACATACACCTCCAAGCGGTATATCTACCAGAGGATTAAAATGACTTAGTAGACAAATTGAGTTGGAGCCTCCTTCCCCGTGAATGGTCTCTACACAGGGAGACAGCATGCTTTATTTTTCAGATCTGGGGGACTCCAGAGATAGACCTCTTTGCCACTCCACAGAATGCCCAGCTTCCTCGATTCTGCACCAAGACTCCTAGGTCAGGCAACCACCAAGTGGATGCATTTCACTTCAGCTGGGGTTGAGGGCTCCTCTACGCTTTTCTTCAATTCCCCTAATTCCCAAAACGCTTTTCAAGCTCCAAAAGGACAGGGGCTTCATGATTCTCATAGCCCCGTGCTGGCCATGTCAAACATGGTTTCCTCTCCTGCTACGTCTCTCTGACTCAGCCCCTAGATAATAGGATCGGCTCCAGATCTTCTTTCCCAGGAGGGGGACGCTGCTCCATCCCAATCTGCAGTCTCTCCACCTCACAGCATGACTACTGAGAGCATAGTCTTACAGGATCTTAACCTTACCTAGGAAGTAAGAACATCCTCTTAGCTTTCAGGAAGCCATCCACCAGACGTTCTTATGCCTTCAAGTGGTGTAGGTTCTCTCACTGGTGTTCTCAGAAGTATCTTAATCCATTCTCAGTGCCAGTGGAGGCACTCCTCCAGTATTTCCTCATCTGGTCTTATGATCAACTCTGTAATAGTTCACTTAAGTGCAGTAGCAACCTCTCATCATCCCTTGAATGGGCAGCCCATCTCCTCACAGCCGCTTGTAGTGCGCTTTATAAGAGGACTTTTGCTGATCAAGTCTCCCATCAGACCACCTCCGGTGGCATAGGATCTCAATATCATTCTAGGGCAGCTTCTCAAGCCGTCTGTTGAGCCCTTGGCTACGAATCCACTAAAGTTCCTAACCTGGAAGGTCATCTTCCTAATTACCCTCACTTCAGCTAGACACATTAGTGAGTTTCAGGCGTTGGTGGTGGATCCTCCTTATACCCGCTTCCACCATGACAAAGTTGTCCTTAGGACTCACCCCTATTTTATGCTAAAGGTGGTGTCTCCTTTTCATTTGGCTCAGTCAGTGTACCTTCATGTCTTTTTTCCTAGACCACATTTGTCTAAGGCAGAGGCAAACCTCCATACTCTTGACTGCAAGAGTGCCTTAGCATTTTATCCTCAAAGAAATTGAGAACACCATAAGGCTTCTCAATTGTTCATTTCCTTTGATCCTAGTCACCTGGGGTTGCCAGTATCCAAACGTACTCTCTCTCTAAATGGATAGCAGATTGCATCACATTTGCCTATGATAAAGCAGGACAATCTCTAGAGGGTCATGTCACTGCCCATAATGTTCGGGCAATGGCTACCTCAATGGCAAATTTATGCTCTCTCTCCATTGACGAAATATGCAAGGCAGCAACTTGGTCTTCAGTCCATATCTTTGCTGCTCATTACTGTCTGGACAAGGACTCCCGACGAGATGCCATGTTTGTTCAAGCTGTTCTCCAGTACCTCTTTCATACTTAACTTCCGGGATGGAGGGAAGGAGTTGCCTTATCGATACCAGACATCCTTAAAGGATACATGAGCTCTGGAAATTTCCCCTGAGGCAAACCTCTGCCAGTTCTGAGGTCATTTTCTCTGGCATCTTCTAGCTAGGGAGTCACCCATGTGAAGACTACTTTCCTGCTGGTTCCTGGAGATAGCGTAGTTACTCACCTGTAACAGGAATTTAGTCTTGACAACTCACCCTTCTTCCCTAAGAGTTGTAGGTATTTTTTTTCTTTTCTCTCCGCTATAAACTCAGCTGAGGTGGGAGAGTTGGGAAGGCAGCAATGCAGATGCAGTGGGATGCTCTCAAAAGCTTTCCTATTGGACGCTGGGGAGCATTCCCGTGCAGGCTCCGTCCATACCAACGTCACCCATATGTGAAGACTAAATTCCTGCTGTTCCCAGAGATCACCTGTTACAAGTGAGTAACTATGCTGTATCTGTTTCCTTTTGCTTTGTGTCCTGATGTCCTTCCTTTGTGAGTTGAGATGTCTATATTGCAGACAATGTTCAGAGTAATGTGAGTCAAACCATTACCTGAGATAAGAGATCGTTCCTGAGAACTTTTGGTGAACAATTGAAATGAGTTTAATTTATTTGCCATAAACTGTCAGTTATGTTTTAATGTTTGTTACCCCTTAAGTAATAAGAGTAACTATACTTTGTATATTGTCAAGGTTGGAGAACAAATTACAAACATAATTAGTGATATGCACATGTACATTGTCCACCTGATAAGAGAGGTGTGCCTATTAGGCCACATGCTAACTTTAATTTGGTAGATAAAGAGAAAAATTAAGGAATGCAGAGGCAAAATAGAAGTATGTATATAGTTAAGGAAGTTGTAATAATTTAGTGCTAGCAGTAGATGTATTGTAATTAATTAACATTATTTATTTATTTGCTTTTATATATCACACTATTTAATATCAGCGCGGTTTACATAGAACATGAACAGTCAAGCCTACTTTACATAGAACAGGTACGTATTTAACACACAATCTAGTTTACATAGAACAAATAATAAATAGAAAAAAGTGGTTAGGTTAACATGCCATGGGGATATAAACTTGGATGGGGCAGGGGAATTAGGGGAGGGATGGGAGAACTAATTACAAGTTAGGCAGCCGAACCTCAAGGTTATAGGTTATATAGGTGGAGAGATCAGTCAAGATAATTCTGTTCAGTAATTCTATATTGCCATTAGTAATTGTGCATGTTTGCCATTGTGGGGAATCAGAAGAATGCTGTTATGGTGAGTTTTTGTTCTGCAAATTATATATAACATGCACTGAATCCTATGTGCCGAAGATGACAAGTACCATGACTGCTACTGAAAGCCAGATGGAAGCAACGATCAGCGATTCTATTACTGCTACACAAAGATATATATGCAGCCATGAAGCTGGGTAACAGTCACTGAAACCTTTCCAGGAAATGGAAAAAAGAGCCAAATGATGAAAACTGGAAACAGCACAAGCACTGGCAAGTTAAATGCAAGGCACTGATAAGGCAGGCAAAGAGAGAATTTGAGAAGAAGCTTTCTGTGGAAGCAAAAACGCGTAATAAAGACTTCCTTATCGTTCCTCCAGTTCAGTCCTCTACCTCTGGGTTGTCAATCTCCTCCTGCAGCTTGGAGACTGGTATGTCAGAATGATGACATCACTGGATATAGCCTGCTGCACTCCTACTTCCATCCCAGTGTTACGTCTCCATGCAGCAGGAGGACTTGACGAGCCTTGTAGAAGGGCTCTCTGGAGGAATTGATAAGGAGCCTTTTGTATAGTGTGGTAGCTAAGGGTAGAATTTGGCTGTTATTTGGCAGTGCTTCTTTAAAAAAATAAATAAATAAATAAAAGACAGAACAGCTTAGCACAGTGCCTCCCGGCTTTCTTGCTCCCTGCCTGTGCCTGTGGGGGCATTTTGGGGGTTCTGCCTCAGGACTTTCGAGTTTTCCCCCCTGCGGAGCCCAGAGGTCTCTCCCCCCGGACTCTTCTGGGGAGAGCCCATCTTACAGAAGGCAGCATTTTCCGGACAGCCGGCCTGCCTTTACCGCGGCTTAGCTGCCTGCACTGAATCTCAGCGGCGCAGCTTCGGGCCGGTTCTGGAGGCATAAAGCAGCTTCATTTTCGCAGGGCAGCTGCAGACCTGGCCGGTAAGTCATCCACCGGCGTCAGGCTGCTTTTCTGAGGGGGACACCTTCTCTGGCGGTACAGGGGCACTCGTGGTGCTTTTAGCGCCTTTTTTCCTGCTCGGCGATTTCTCGGCGGCCATTTTTAGTGCCGCGGAGCAGCCGCGTGGTAGCAGGGAGACTGCCGTTTCAGTGCAGGGTGAATCAGGGGTCTTATTTCTTTTGTTGTACTTGTTTTAATTGTTTTCTTTGTTCTGTTTTGGGGGATTCCCTTGTTAGTTGGGTAGTTCGTCTTTTCAGCCATCCCACAAGGGAGGGGGGTGGGCTGAAGGGGAACTCTTTCCCGAGGGAGCAGTGCGTTTAAAAAAAAAAAAAAAAAAATCTGAAGCAGTATAAAGCAGAAGACTAACTCTCTCTTCGGGTTTGCCAGGCTGCTGGTGTCAAAAAAAAAAAAATAATAATAATAATTATACCAGACTGCTAGAATAGGTGAAAGTGCTTACGGTAAGCCCCTGGGGGTCTGGCTGGGTTGATGTATGGCTGCCAGACCTCAGTGTATTGTGTGTGGCACTAGGAGGGGCACAGTGACTGATACCGGGGTTTGCCGGGGCTTTGCGACCCTCTCATCCACGGTGGAGCAGCAGATGGAATTGCAAGAGTCCCCGGAGGCGCAGAGAGCGCCCGCGGGGGTGCGGGCTGCGTCCCTGCGGCCTTCGGCGCAGGGAGCGGCGTTGGAGGAGCTGGCGGGGCCCTCTGGCATCTCTCTGCCGGCCCCGGCGCCGGCTCTCGGTGAGTTTAGTCCTGAGTTTGTGCTGCTGATGCATCAGGCTTTCTGCCTAAGGCGACAGGGTAAAGGAGCGGGCTCCGGGTCGCTGGCATCTCCAGCTCCGCAGTTGGGGGCGGCTGAGGAGTTGGACGAGGGGCCGCCGGCGCCTAAGCGAGCAAGGGCTAGGGACCCTGTGTTGACGGAGGGCGACTGGCCTGAGGCCTCAGCTCCGGAATGGGATCCGGAAGAGGGTACCCAGGACCTCGAAGAAGGGGAGATTCCTGAACCCGAGGATCAAGCTAAGATAGGGTCTTCCGCAGAGAGGAGTTGGCGGCCTTGATCTCGGAGACCTTGCAGATGTTGAATCTTGCTACGCAGGCAGCGGTGGAAGATGAGGTTGAAGATCCCGTCATACAGGCAGTTCGACAGACTCAGGTGGTGTTTCCGGTGCACAAGGTAGTTGACAAGATGATTCAAGATGAGTGGGATAAGCCGGAAGCAGGTCTTGAGGGGCTTACGGACACTGAATAGATTGTATCCTTTGGCCGATAAGGAAAGGTTCCGGGCACCGTGGGTGGACGCGGTGGTATCTGCGGTTACAAAAAAGACCACCATTCCGGTAGAAGGAAATGCGGCCTTGAAGGATACCCAGGACCATAAGGTTGACGGTCTGCTCAAGCAGGCTTTTGAAGCGGATTCTATGTCGCTGCAGGCCTCCATCTGTGGAGCGTGGGTGGCCAGAGCGTCTCTGCGATGGGCCCAGCGACTGCGTCAGTCCCCACATTTGGATCTCGAGGAGCTAAAGGAGCTGGATCGCCTGGAGTCCGGGGCAGCCTACTTGGCAGATGTGCATTACGACTTGATAAGGGCGCTGGCTAATAGCACAGCGTCTGTGGTGGCCGCCCGGAGATCATTGTGGTTACGGAATTGGGCGGCAGACGGACCTTCGAAATCCCGTCTTAGCAAGCTTCCCTTTAAGGGGGGTTTGCTGTTTGGAGAAGATTTGGATAAGTTAGTGAAGGACCTGGGGGAGTCCAAGGCGGGTCGACTTCCGGAGGATAAGCCGAAGCAGGGCAAGTCAGGCCAAGGCTTTCGGGGTCAGTTCCAAGATTTCCGGAGATTTCGTTCGCCGCGGTTCAGTAGTTTCCAGAGGAGCCGGTATCCGTCTCGAGCCCAGGGATTTCGCGGGTTTCGGGGGGCGAATAGAGGTTTCTCCTCCAACCCGGCTACCACATCACGTAAGTCACAATGAAGCGAGGCGAGTTTCGGCGGAAGGGCCTCCCATAGGCGGGCGGCTTCGGGAGTTTCTTTCCACTTGGACCCACATCACCTCCGACCAGTGGGTGCTAGAAATAATTCAGCATGGCTATGTGCTGGGGTTTTTCAAGACCCGTGCGGGATTCCTTTGTCATGGCCCCTTGCAGGGGCCCTAAGAAGACGACAGCGGTTCGCGGTACCTTGGAACGACTCCTTCAGTTGGGAGCCGTGGTAGAGGTCCCCAAAACCGATCATGGCATGTGTCGGTACTCGATTTATTTCGTATTGCCGAAGAAGGGTGGCACGTTTCGGACCATCCTAGACCTGAAGGCCGTAAACCGTTGTTTAAGGGTGCCGCATTTCCAGATGGAGACCCTGTGGTCGGTCATAGTGGCGGTGCGTCGCGCGGAATTTTTGAGGTCTCTGGATCTTACGGAAGCGTATTTGTACGTCCCCATCCGTTTGGCTCATCAGAAATTTCTGCGGTTCGCTCTTCCTTGGGGTCATAATCAGTTCCAGGCCTTGCCTTTCGGGTTGGCCACGGCACCGCGGACCTTCACCAAGATCATGGTGGTGGTGGTGGTGACGGCGGCATTGCGCAAAGAAGCCATTCTCGTCCACCCTTATCTCGACGATTGGTTGATCCGTGCCAAGTCCGAGGAGGAGAGTTTCCGGGTGACAGACAAGGTGATGAAATTTTTGCAGGGTCTTGGTTGGGTGGTCAACATGGCCAAAAGTCAGTTGAAGCCCACCCAGGTCCTCGAATACCTCGGAGTCCGGTTCGACACCAAAAGGGGGCAAGTGTTTCTGCTGCGCAAGCGGGCCGAGGGCTTGAGGTCCCTGGTCAGACAGTTTCTGTTGGTGTCAGCACCGTCGGCGTGGGATTATCTCCGAGTGCTGGGCACCATGGCGGCGACGCTGGAGGCGGTGCCATGGGCCAAGGTCCATATGCAGCCTCTCCAAAGAGCACTACTCTGCCGCTGGTTGCATCAGGCCGATTCCTTGAACAAGCGGCTTCCTTGCACGCTCAACGTCAGGCGCTCTCTTCATTGGTGGTTACTCAGGTCGTCGCTGGCAGCCGGCATGCCGCTGGAACAGCTGGAGTGGCTTCCGTTGTTGACGGATGCCAGTCTAGCAGGCTGGGGAGCCCACTGCGGGAGCCAGTTTGCGCAGGGGCTTTGGTCTCCGCTGGAGGCCTCATGGTCGATAAACCATCTGGAACTTCGAGCGGTGTTCCGGGCTCTTCAGGCGTTCAAAGAGGTGCTCCGCGGGCGACCCGTAAGGGTGCTCTCCGACAACTCGGCGACGGTGGCCTACATCAACCGCCAGGGGGGCACGGGCAGTGCCACCATGGAGGAAGAAGTGGACGAGTTGTTTGCCTGGGTAGAGCTTCGATTGTCCACGATCTCGGCAGCGCACATTGCAGGGAAGGACAATGTCACAGCAGACTCCCTCAGCAGAGTTCAGGTGGATGCGGGGGAGTGGGAGCTGCATCCCGACGTTTTCACACAGATAGTAGATCGTTGGGGAACTCCGGTGATGGACCTCATGGTGACCTTCCGGTCGGCAAAGGTCGCCCGGTTCTTCAGCAGAAGGCGCGAAAGGAAGTCGGAGGGCATAGACGCGCTGTTACGACAGTGGCCGTCCGGTCTTCTATATGTCTTTCCACCATGGGCGTTGATAGGCAGGGTAGTTCAAAGGATCGGAGCGCACGCGGGGAAAGTCCTGTTGGTGGCGCCCGACTGGCCGAGGTGCCCTTGGTACGCGGATCTAGTGCACCTCTTGGACGGCGTGCCCTGGCGGCTTCTGGTGCGGGTGGATCTGTTGTGGCAGAGTCCGCTGTTCATGCCTCAGGTGGATCGGTTCTTGCTTACGGTATGGCCATTGAGAGGGCTAAGCTGAGAAAGAAAGGCTATTCGTCGGCGGTCGTGGTGACCTTGCTTAGAGCACGAAAGCAGTCAACATATTTGGCGTATGTGCGGGTCTGGCATATTTTTGAGGATTGGTGTTCTAGATGTCAGGTTCGGGCGACCACTGTGTCCGTTCCGGTGGTCTTGGAATTTCTGCAGGACGGGTTTGATAAAGGTCTTGCAGCCAGTTCCTTGCGCGTCCAGTTGGCAGCCCTTTCCTGTTATCGTGGCAAGATCAATGGAGTGCCCTTAGGGGCTCACCCTGATGTGGGTCGCTTCCTGAAGGCGGTCGCTAGATTACGGCCGGTGCGTAGGGTGTGCATTCCGCCGTGGGATCTCAATCTCGTCCTTGCGGCGTTGGTCAAGTCGCCCTTTGAGCCTTTGTGTCGTGCATCAGTGAAGGATTTGACGTTAAAGACGGTGTTTCTGGTAGCGATTTATTCGGCTAGAAGGATTTCGGAGTTGCAAGCGTTATCGTGCCAGGAACCATTCTTATCTTTTTCTAGGGAGAAAGTGGTTCTACGTCTGGTTCCGTCCTTTTTGCCTAAGGTGGTATCTCCTTTTCATTTGAATCAGTCAGTGTGTTTGCCCGTTTTTGGGTCTCTGGAGGGCGGCGGTTCGGATCGCAGCCTTCGTCTTGATGTGAAGAGAGCATTGCGTCAGTATTTGAGGGTAACCGAGTCCTTCCGTAAGTCGGATCGGTTGTTTTGTTCGGTGGAGTGCGCAAAGGGGAGGCAGCGGCTAAGGCTTCCATCACTTGGTGGGTTAAGGAAGCGATTGCCTCCGCTTATTTGTTTCAAGGTCAGATTGGGCCCATTGGATTGCGAGCGCATTCCACCAGAGCGCAGGCGTGTTCCTGGGCGGAGCACAGCTTGGTTCTGCCGGGAGACATTTGCAGGGCAGCGACTTGGTCGTCGCTACACACTTTCAGCAAGCATTACAGGCTGGACGTAGCAATGGTTTCAGATGCTCGTTTTGGGTCGGCAGTTTTGTCCGCTGGCTGGAAGGGTCCCTCCCAATGATTACTGCTCTGGTACATCCCAGAGGTAGAGGACTGAACTGGAGGAACGATAAGGAAATCATAATTACACTTACCTGGTAATTGTAGGTCCTTGAGTGACGACAGTTCAGTCCTCCTTCCCGCCCGGATGTTTCTAGGAGGTTCCAGGTTTGCTGACGGGCAGAAGAGTGTTACAGGTGAGTCCAGATTCCTTAAATTTGCTGTGGTGTTCACTTTCTCTCTGGCAGCGCAGGGTGTAAGAAAGCCTTGCCGGAGGGGGTGGATGGTTAGGAGGTCAGTATTCGTTGTGTTACAATGTTTATGGTTGGCTACTTATTTGTTGCTCCTGTGAGTCTGCTTTGTTAATAGTTCACACTGGGATGGAAGTAGGAGTGCAGCAGGCTATATCCAGTGATGTCATCATTCTGACATACCAGTCTCCAAGCTGCAGGAGGAGATTGACAACCCAGAGGTAGAGGACTGAACTGTTGTCACTCAAGGAATTACAATTACCAGGTAAGTGTAATTATGATTTTTTCAAGTACATTCATAGCAAAAAACCTGTGAGAGAGTCAGTTGGACCAATAGATGATAGATGGGTAAAAGGGGCACCAAGAGGGAATAAGGCCTTAGTGGAGAGACTGAATGAATTCTTTACTGAGGAAGATGTAGGGATGTTGCCCATGACTGAAGTGCACTGTTCCCTCTAAGCTGTGCGCGTGTGTGCGCACACATACCTCGCTGAGTGAGCGCACATACTTTAAAACAGAGTGCACAAAAATTACGATTCTGATTCTGATAGAAAACACCACAGACGTCTTAAAATTTAAAACTTATCGTGTATTTACGGTTTTCACAAGTTCTACAATATTTTCTAGTGCAATCTTATAGACCTTCAGGATATAAGATCTTTGGTCTTAAACTTTAATTGGCGCATTGAGAAACTTCCGCTTCCATACTTTGGCTTGCGACATGCGTGAGTAGTCCAATTGTAATCTGTAATTCGAATTGCATTATTAAATTTTTTATAACATTGAAAACTGAAAGACGTTAATTTCTAAAATGTCAAAACCGATAGTGATGAGAGGTACAAAACGTAAGAGAACGGCCGGAGCTTTTAAGCCTGAATGGCTTGAAGAAATTGTTGAAACGGAGACACCGAAATCTTGGGATAAAACGTGCGTTCAACTGCATGAAATATTCACTCATGAAGAGGATGACGGAGTAGTCTGTTTATACTGCCGAGATGCAAAACCCATCAGAGTGTTTGAGTGGCAAATTTTGGGATGGTGTGTGCAAACTGGACTTGAAACAACATCTGTCTAGTAAGTCTCATACTGAAAGTGTTAAGAAACTTACAGCTAAAAATCCAAATTTAAGAGGAGGATTATTTAACTTGTTGCTTGAGAGCACCGCTGAAAAAGAGAAAAGGCAAATTAGTAATGAACAGAAGCGTTCTACACCAGAAGAAATTAAAATTCTAATTGATAGTGTTTTTGCTGGCTATTCGAATGAATATTTCCATGCTCTCTGTTCAAGATATTAATGAACACATGTCCAAGTACATAACCATACCTGACAGCTGAAGAAGCAAAATTCATTTGAATTTCTTGAAATTATAAACATCAATGTCTAAGATAAGCTCATAGCAGATGTTGCATCAGCAGCGTATCATACATTAACTATTGATGAAAGCACAGACATTTCTGTCAACAAATACTTAATACTGTACAAATATCGGCCAGTAAATTCATGTCTGTATAAAACTTCATTTGGTGGGATGCTACAGTTGGAAGCATGTGATGCTGCATCAGTAGTCATTGCACTCCGGGAATTCTGTTGGAAATACAAGCTTGACCTTAACATAATCATCATGTTTACTTTGGATGGTGCCTCTGTCATGTTAGGCAGAATAAATGGTGTTGCTGCGCAGCTAAAAAAAACCATTTTGCATTTAGTGCAGCAGCATTGTATTGCCCATCGTGAAAATTTGGGGATCTCTGAATCATGGAAGGAAGTAAAGTTGATGAAAGAAGTTGAAACTTTCATGAGAACTGTTTAGACAACCTTTTGTTGATCTTCTACTAAAAGGTCACAATTTAAAGAATTAGCAGATGCTTCTGAATGCGAGTTAATTGCTTTTAGACCTCTGAATGAAGTGCGGTGGTTATCTAGACATTTTGCTCTTCAAGTATTTATTCAAAATTATGATCCATTATAAATACTTTAAAGAAGAGAAGGATAATGATCCCATTGCAAAGTACTGTTATAAAAAGCTAAACAACCATCAATTCCATATAACACTGCAAATTTTGAATGAAGTTTTATCTGAACTAGCTTCATTAACAATGGCATTTCAAAAACGTGGGCTAACACCACTGGAAACATATCATCTTGCACAGGGTAAGCTGAACAAAATCCGAATACAATACTTGGGTGACACAGTAAAATGGAGTGATAATGTTAAAAATCTTCTTGACAAGATACCTGGAGATGTTTCAGTGGATACTGGTTCCACACTTATTTTCATTAATATGCTGTGTCTACATTTAGGGGAAAGATTTCCTGAAAATGAAATTGAGGAATGGTCTGCTTTTGACTTGACAGCAATAGCACAGTGGGATTATGAATTTGGAATTGAAAATGTCTGATCACTGCTTAAAGTACAAACAATTTCTTATAGAGGAATATATTGTTATTCAACGGTACAATGACTTCAAGTTCTTAGTCGCAGAAAAAATCAAAAGCAAATTGATAAACAGTTTTCCGGATATGGTGACTTTGGTGTTTCAGAATGCTCACTTTGCAGATTTAGCGAAATTGATGGATATTGGTGGAACATTTTTGGCTTCTAGTGCAGATTGTGAGCGTGGTTTCAGCTTGATGAACAGTTCAAAAAACAAAATAAGGAACCGCTTACAGTTACAACATTTGGAAATGCTGATACGTGATAAGTCATCTTCAAGATGGCGGATTGGTAGACCTTGATAAAATTTATTCAGACTGGTTAAATTTGAAAGATCAAAGAGAAAAATTTTGAGACTGAACTGTTAATAGTAAACTTGTTCTCTTCTTCCATACATAAATTATTTACATGAAATAACAATGACTTTCAATAAAAATTAACTGAAATAATACCGCATTTGTGACTGTAATTACTAGGAATTTTCCGCTTCATTTAGTAATCGTCTATTTTCATTTAATTTGATTAAAATCAATGTGGGGTACATACTGTATTCTGACGTGTAGTCAAATTTTAAAGTATATAACTTAGAGTGTCGTTATGTGGCGCACAAAAATTTAACCTTCCTTCAAAAGCTGCACAGCTGATATTTTATGTGCACACAGCCTGCAGAAAATTAGAGGGAACATTGCTGTAGTGGTATTTAAAGGTAATACTGCGGAAGAATTGAAAGAAATATTGATAAACCGAGAAGATGTATTACAACTATTTGATAAACTGAAGAGTAGCAAATCACCTGGACCAGATGGTATACATCCAAGGGTGTTGAAGGAACTGAAATATGAGATTGTAGACCTGCTATTAGTAATCTGTGAACTATCATTAAAATCGTCCGTAATACCTGAAGGATGGCCAATGTAGCGCCAATTTTTAAAAAGTTCTAGGGGTGATCCGGGAAACTACAGATCAGTGAGCCTGACATCAGTACTGGGAAAAATGATAGAAACCATCATAAAGAACAAAATTACCGAACATGTAGATAATCATGGCTTAATGAGACAGCCAGCATGGCTTTAGACAAGGAAGATCTTGTCTTACTAACCTGTTATGTTTTTTTGAAGGTATGAATAAACAAGTATACAAAGGTGAGTTGGTTGATATAGTGTATCTGGATTTTCAGAAAGCCTTTGACAAGGTCTCTCATCAGAGACTTTTGGCAAAACTAAAAAGTCATGGGATAGGAAGCAGTGTACTATTGTGGATCAGGAACTGGTTAAAAGATAGAAAGCAGAGGGTAGGGCTAAATTGCCAATTCTCCCAATGGAGAGAGGTGAATAGTTGAGGTACCCCAGGGATCTGTGCTGGGTCCGCTGCTTTTTAACATATTCAGAAATGACCTGGAAATGGGAATAACGAGTGAGGTTACCAAATTTGCAGATGACACAAAACTATTTAAAGTTGTTAAAACCCATGAGGATTGTGGAAAATTGCAAGAGGATCTTCATAGTTTGGTAGACTGGGCATCCAAATGGCAGATGAAATTTAATGTGGACATGTGCAAAGTTATGCACCTAGGAAAGAACAACCCAAACTATGGTTAGACGATGGAAGATTCCACATTAGGAATCACCATCCAGGAAAAAGATTTAGGCGTCATTGTGGATAACATGTTAAAATCCTCCACCAAGTGTGCAGCAGTGGCCAAGAGAGCAAATAGATTGCTAGATATCATAAGAAAAGGAATGGAAAATAAAACAAAGGATATTATAATGCCTCTGTATCATTCCATGATGTGACTGCACCTTGAATATTGTGTGCAATTCTGGTCGCCGTATCTTAAAAAGGATATAAAGGGGGGGAATTAAGATGGCGGCAGGAAGGTGCACCTCGGTGAGCCGCTTGTTCCCTAACACCTGAGAGTTTGAGTTTCTGCGGCCGATGCCATGAGGTGCAGGAAACGCAAGCAGCTGGACTTACCCTCGGGTCCTGTTGTGCAGATCTCTTTTGGTCAGAGAACGTTGGTTTCTTGCAGTTTCGCTTTTGGTGCTGGAGCGGTGTCTTCAGCCGGGCCGGCAGAAGATCTGCCGGCTCTGGGCACTTCGGGTGTACAGCTCTTGCTGGAGCTGTGCACCCCCCCCCCCCCTGCCGCAACCCAGAAGTGAAGGGCCAATACGAGTTGTGCTTCCCTCTGGCTTGCCGACTAGCACGCCATTAAAGGGGAGTGAAGGGTGCTGTCTACTGGCTGGGTCAGTATCTCCAACACCTGGGGCACAGAACAATGGCGATGGTGTGGTGAAGTCCATGGCAGAGAGTGCTTCTTTGGTGAGGATTGGAGCCTCGATATCTTCCAGAACTATGACAGCGGTTGTAAGTTTGTATGCACCATGGGAAGCAGCTGTAAATTCTTCTTTTAGTTCTCTTGTGGGTGCTTTGAATATTGATTTGCATGGGGTTAAGAATGTTTGTTTCTTCTGGGATCTCAATGGTGCAGGAACAGCAGGCAGGGAAAATCCTCCATATGGAACAGGAGCTGGGCCAACTTTGGGGTCTGTTGGAGGCCAGACTAAGGACAGGTTGGTGTCTTAGAGGAAGATGGAATATCTGGAAAATCAAGTCCGACAGTGTAACATCAGGTTTTTGAATTTACCTATTTCTCCAGTTTTATCAGCGATGGAGATGCTGTGGAAATATTTTGGTGAGGTGTTGAAAATTTCCTCAGGAACACGTCCCACTTGTGACTCAGACTCAATACCTGTCTATGGAGGCTGGGGACCATGGTGATGTGCCTGGAGCTGTTTCCCTGGAGGGGTGGGGACCTCACTGGGCTTTTGGGAAATTCCCTGGAGGATTTTACAGGTAGATCTACTTAGCATGTTACACTTGCCCTGGAGTTAGATAAAGCTTTAATTTTCTGCTCTTATTTTAGGAATTTCAATCAGATTTTTCTGGGGTCTCAGGTTAGGTTATTTCCTGATTTGTCTAGGGGTTCTCAGCTAAGGAGGAGAGAGTTCATGGGCCTTCAGCCTATGGTCTTGGCTATTGGGGCTTCTTTTCAGTTAAAATTTCCTATTCGATGTTATGTTTCCTGTAAAGATGAGGTTTATGTGTTCTTTGAATCCAGACAACTGTTGGAGTTCCTATGTGCTAGAGAGGACGTGTTTGTACAAACTGTAGTTCCTTCTCATATGGCTGACGTGTAAGACTCCACCTGCTACTTTTTTGTTTTTTCTTTTGGATGGGGAGGTAGGGATTTTGGTCCCTGACCCTATTTTTGTTTTATTGCCTATTTCCCCCTGTCTTTATTTTCCCCTTTTTTTGTGGACTAGTTTAGATATGGATGGGTATTTCTTGTGATATTTTTCATGTTTTGTTGTCCATTATCTTTGCATTCATGGATTTTATTTTTTTGGATGTGTAAATTTGAATTCTATTAAATATAAAGTAAAAAAAAGGGATATAGCGTTATTAGAAAAGGTACAGAGAAGAGCCACCAAAATGGTAAAAGGGATGGATGGATGCTCCTATGAAGAGAGGCTAAAAAGGTTAGGGCTCTTCAACCTGGAAACGAGACAGCTGAGGGGAGATATGATAGAGGTCTATAAATTAATGAATGGAGTGGAATGGGTAAACGTAGATCGATTGTTTACGTCATCAGAATATAAAAAGACTAGGAGACATGCAATGAAGCTAGAGGGTAACCTATTTAAGACTAATAAGAGAAAATATTTTTTCACTCAATGTGTAATCAAACTCTGAAATTTGTTACCGGAGGATGTAGTAAAAGCTGTTAGTGTAACTGGGTTTAAAAAAGGTTTGGACAAGTTCCTGGAGGAAAGGTCCATAAACCATTATTAAAAGGGACCCAGGATATCACTGCTCGACCCAATGCAAGCATTGTGGAACTTGTGTCATTTGGGGAAACAGCTGGGTACTGTGATAAGGAAGCTTATCATAGTTCAGGAAGGAGCTATAATAGAGGTGAAGTGACTCTGAACAAGCAACCTGTCTGTTCTGGTAGAAATAATAAAACAGAATGTTTCCATAAAAGACTACCAGTCCCAGAATGCACCAGGTTTCCAACAGCCATTAGAAGAACTGAAGTGGGGAAACGTGTGTTCAATCAGGAGGGCTATGAGGTAATCCCCAAGCACTCATCTCCAAGGGCAGGGCTTGATTCATCACAGCTGCGCTGTGCTAGGGTGGAGCATTCATCTAAGCAGGATAAAAGAAAAGCTTATTCTACAGAGAATCATCATCTTGATCAGAGGCACCTTGATCATCCTGATCATCATCATCAGCAGAAGCCAGAGCTGACGGACAGAGAGAGAAAGAAACACTTTGGAAGAAAGAAGAGGAAAGCATTTGGGAGGTCTAAAGGAGTCCATAGCAGTACGTATACTGGGAGGCATTCCAGAGGCAAGCATACACCATTGGACTGGGGAAAGCCAGAGGAGTGGGGTTGCAGAGCCAGGAATCCCTGGACGGCACCTGTGAGGGAGACAGCTGCACTTGGAAGGGACCCTAAGACCAGTGCCAGAAGGTATGTGAAGAGAGATCCAGTGTCCAGGGATCTTGATTGGAAGGCTGGACATAAGAACTGGACTACATACTGGCCAGGATATTTAGAGAGGAACTCTAACAGCAATGGAAGCTCAGGTATGAACACTGATCTATGCCCTAGCTCTTCACTGGGAAGATAGCAGGGAAACAAGTATTGTCCTGAGAGTGTTCCATTGAGAAATTCCTCTGTGCCAATCCATGATATTGAACCCATGATAGTTGAAGAAGGGGAAGATGTTATAAATGGAGACTTTGAATACATGGATTGCTCTCTGTCTAAACTTCTGTGGTAATATGCTGTTACAAAATACAACAACCATCACAAAGAAATATAAACCTGTTCTTTAATCTACTCAGAAAAGCTTCTGAGTAGGATTTGAGCCACGTAATAGAAAGTAAACCAGCCAAGAGGTTTTCAGCTGGTAATTGTTAGCAATTGAGCCTTGCCTAATTGCCTGTGAGCTCTAAAGGGACACTTCTGAGTGTGTGTGAAGATACAGGAAGATATCCCTGAAAAAGAAGGGTTTTTTTCCTACTTTGTGGGTTTTGTTTGTTCTTTGAAGCACTGCTAAGGAGAATTAGCAGGAGCTTACAGAAAAGACCTTTCTGTTCCCATCAAGGTCTTTATGCTTTGATTTGATTGCTTAACAAGTTCAGCTGTTGTTTTTTCCTTATTTGTTTTTCTAAGTATAATACTGAAAGCAAGTATTCCTTTTTATGTGCTACCAAGTATATCTGTGTTGGGAGAAATAACCCCATAAATAAATATCTTCTTTGCTTTACATTCGAGCAAGCACAACTAATTTATTGTGAACGGCTGAGTCTGGTATGAATGGACTACATTTCCCACAATCCTTTGCAAGTCATATTAATATTTGCCTTTGCCAAGACTGTGGACATTCTCACCCAGCGCCCCCGTTTACAGTACTTATGACTTAGATTGGCCACTGTTGGAAACAGGATAGTGGGCTTGATGGACCTTGGTCTGACCCAGTATGGCATATCTTATGTTCTTATATGCATAGTACAGCCCAGAGTGAAAAAGAGAATGATTCTGGAGAACTTACATTTGTGACCAGTGTCATGATCTGAATGTGAGCATAAACATCTGCACTACTGAAAGATCTATGAAGAATAGTTGGACACTGTCTGCATATAGTGCTTGCAAACATAATTGGTAAAGCTTTACTCTCTGTACACATTCTTATTGAGATCTAGCAAGGACATACAGCGTCATACAGTTTTGGTTAATTTGCAGGATGCTTGTAATCCTTTGTCTATACTGTCAAATGAAGCATATATATAAAGACGTTTTCCAACCAGCAAGTTGAAGTTCGCCTGTGAGCCAGATGTGGTGCCTAGGACTCTGAAGCAAGTGAAGAGAGAGGCGTCCCCTACTATGGCAGAAGATTTATTTTGTACTCGGATATGTTTGAGCTGTCATTCATTTGTAGTGATTCAGTCCAGAATCAGAGGTGGGGACTGTTGAAAGTAACTTGAAGAGGAGTACCAGGGCCCTCTGAAAAGGGAGAATGGCTTGGAATGTTTCTGACCATCTGAAGCCTAGCAGCATGGAGAGAGAAGTGTTATAAAAACCAAGGTTTTACTTTGAGATGACATTGTTTGTGAGAATGAGACAGAATGCGTTTGTTTTTAGAGAATCTAGGTAAGAGTGGAACCAAGCGAGTGTGATCCTATGGAGTCTGATTTCCAAGAGCCTCTGAAGTAGCTGGTAGTGAGGAATGGAATCGAAGGCAGAGGCAATGTCGAGGAATAGCAGGATGAAAACATTTTCATGACTTTGTGATCCTATTATAAGCATATTTAGTAGAGAGCTGATAGGTTTCTACCCCATGATGTTGTCTGAATCCATGTTGGGTTGAGTGGGGCATGTTCTGTAAGGTGGAAGTTGTGTGAGTACGATTTTCTCCAGGATCTTTATGACAAATGGGATGCTTTATATAGGTCTATAGGACTTTGGGCAGGCTGGGTCAAGCTTGGCACGTATTATGAGAGGTTGGATTGATGATAGATTCAGTGCAGTGGGTACTTGCCCTAGGGACAAGGAGGTATGAACAATGTTCATTAGATAGTTGCTGAAGTAAGGATAGGTGATTTTCACCCATGATTCTAGACATGAGTCAAGTACAGAGGTTGTTGAGAGCCTGGATTATGTCTTCTATGTTTTGGAGTGATGGGAGGTTTCTGGGGTATGGTAATGTGGTAAGCTTTCATTGAGGAGTGGATCTTCGGGAGTGTGAATAGCTGTTTGGAGATTAGATAAATGGTAAACTTATATTTCCAAAACCGCAGCAATTTGGTTCCCTCATAGTTCTACTTGCCCACTGCTTGCTCCTTCCTTTTCAGGTACTCCAATCTCACTTATGTCCAAGCTCCGTTATCTAGGTATCATTCTTGACAGTGCTCTTTCATTGAATGGCCATATTTCTCAGGTTTCCCAGCGTTCTTTCTTTTTCCTTCGACGCATTCGTGCTATCAGGCCCTTCCTTTCCCCACAGGCTTTACTCACTCTTCTTCTTTCGCTGGTTATAACTAGGCTAGATTTTTGCAACCCCATACTCGCCGGTATTCCTCAATATCAACGTCGCAGGTTACAATTATTACAGAACACTGCAGCCAGGATGGCATCTCATGCATCTTCTCGAGATCACTTTTCTCCAATTCTCCAACGCCTTCACTGGCTGCCATTAGATTGTCGGATACAATTTAAGATTCTTACTTTGGTGCATCATGCTCTCTATTCCCACAGACCGCAGTACTTGGCCGATCTATTAAAGTTTCATACACCTTCCCGCAGCCTCTGCTCTATCCACATAAATCGCCTATACCTTCCCTCTCCCTCACAGGCGCATCTCCAATCAACCAGACATTTGGCCTTCTTTTACCTCGGTCCCTCCCTGTGGAACTCTCTGCCCGCCGCCCTTCGACTGGAGGAGTCCTACCCTGTTCCGCTCCCTACTGAAAATCCACCTCTTTTCCACTGCCTTTAACCTTCCCCCCTAACTTCTATTTCCTATTCTCTGCAGAATTTAATCTTTAAAGTTTTCTTTTCTCTTTTCTTTCCTAAACAAAGATTGTAACTTCATTTCCTTTTCCTATACATCTTTTTTTTTGTATTGTAAACCACCCTGATATAATGGGGGCTACTAGTGAAATCTCTGAATGTTGTTTTCATGTTTGTAACCTGATGCTTAGTTTGGAGAGGGCTGTCTAGAGGGAGGCTGCTGTAAGTACCGTTGATCTCTGAGGAGGGGCTTGTCGTAGTGTTCCTTATGAGGGTGTAGCTTACCAGCATTAGTGGGAGACCGCTGCGGGTGCAGTTGATTTTCTGAGGAGAAGCTGGTCGCGTTGTTGCTTATGAAGGTAGAGCTTTCTGGTGTGAGAGATTGCTTTGTTGTACCTGCATTTGGTGGGAGAAAGTGGAAGTCTTTCTGGTTGATTTCGCATCGATCTCGTGTGGTATGCAATGTCTGTTGGCCGATTGGTGGTGGTACCTCGCCTTGATCTTGTGTTTTTGCCCATGCCTAAGGACTGTGCCAAAGGGCCCTCTAGCGAGGCCCTTCGGCATGGGCCTGCCCGATGGAGCGGCACCTTTAAACTTGCTGCCGGTGGGCCTGATTGATCTCTGTGATGGGGAACGGGGTGGAGCTAAGTGGCCCTGCTCCCTGTTGCTGATGCTGATCAGGCCACTGTTGCTGTTCAGCGCGCCCGATGGAAACAAGTATGCCCACCCTACCTGGTTAAAAGCCTTCTCGTTGTCAAAGCTGATCAGTAAAGACAGCAATTGATGCTTGTTGACCCACTCAAGGGAAGCTATTATCTTCTGCTGGTTATGGGACACATATCTGCCTCAAACAAACCCTACCTGGGAATCCTGCACCAAACTCGGCAACTTAGGCACCAGGCATTCCGCAAGAATTTTGGCCAACAACTTCAGATCAAAATTAATCAGGGAAATCGACCGATATGATGCAGATTGGAGGGGGTCTTTTCCGGGTTTCAAAAGTAGCGTAATATGTGCTTGGTTTCCCCCCAAACCATATGTCCCTGATCTATCTGCTCCTGGAACATATCTAACAAGGGAGGAGTGACCAGGTAATGAAAGAGTTTATAAAATTCAGCATTGAATCCATCCGAGCCTAGTGATTTACAACACTGAGCCTTCTTAATTTCCTTTTGCACTTCCTTTTGCTGATATTGGTGCACCCAACATTACCGCCTGCTGATCTGTGAGCTGCGGTATAGACAGGCCCCACAGATAAGCTGATATTCTTGTAGGAGAAACCTCCTCCCCAATATACAGAGTTTGGTAAAAGGCACGAAAAAGACACAAAATCTCAGCTGCCTACCTGCAAAGTCGACCACTCTCATCCTGTAGGGCGGCTATCATCTGTAGTCCTCTGCCCCCCTTAAGGCAGCGGGTCAAAAGGTGTCCTGATTTATCGCTGTAGCGACACAACTGGTATTTGTAATACATCATTGAATTTTTTGTCCTTTGATGCAATGTTTCGTTCAGAGCAACTTGTACCTCCATAAGCCAGGCCTTGGTCAGCATTATGGGATATTTCGCATGACACCTCCTCTCCAACACCACCTGTTTCTTCAACCTGATCAACTTGGCATTAAGCAAACATTGTCTGCTGGCTACATAGGCTATGATGTTTCCCTCGAGGACAACCTTTGCAGTTTCCCAAAAGTGTTCTGGTGTTTCTTTGTGTTGCGCATTATAGGTGGTAAATGACTACCAACACTCGCAAAAGTAGATGTGAAATTGCTCATTTTTATACAGATAAAATGCCAGAGGCGCTGTTGCGTTGTCTTTCTGCCATACAAAATCTACCCAGACCGGAGAGTGGTCAGAGATTTATCAGGGCCGATCTGTGCGTCTGCCACCCGTGAAAATAAAGATTCAGAAATCAGTAAGTAATCAATATGGGCACTGGTCCCATGAGCTTGAGACCTATTAGAATAGTCTCGTTCCAAGGGGGCTGTAGAAGACACCATGGGTCTACTAAGCGTAGGCGCCACTTAAGATTACAAAGCGTACATGTAATTTCTCCAGGACCAAGCAGGAAATCAGTCCTCACATATGGGTGTCATCGGTGCAGATGAAGCCCCAGCGGAGCATTTCCCCAGCTTTCTATGAAAGCCTTTGGGAATGCAGGCACGCATGCGCGGTTCTCTTCCCGCCTAAAGGTGCCTTCTTACCTCAGTCTCTTTTTTTCCGTGAAGCCCACCGGACGTGTGTCCAGTTTTCCCGGTTAAAATTAGATTTTTCAGCGATTTTTTGCTCTTTTTCTACCGGTTCGACGCCGGTTCCCCTCCCGCCAGGTTCGGTACACCGGTATCGAGCCCGATTCTTCTTTTTCGGTTTTTGTCCTTCGTGACTGGCATTCGCACCCTTTTTTCTCTTTTTCCCTGGAAGGCCGGTCCTTTGACCTCGCGGGGACTCTTTTTTTTCCCGATGGCTTCCAGTGGTTTTAAGAAGTGTGATCGGTGTAAGAAACTAATGTCTCTCACCGACACACACGACTACTGCCTTCGGTGCCTCGGCCCCGACCACGATCCTAAGTCGTGCGGGGCCTGTGGAAAAATGTCTTCCAAGGCACTACGAAGTCACCAGCAGCAAAAGGAAAGGCTTTTCTCGGACTCAGCCTCTGGCCAGGCCCGGACCACTGTTCCCTCTAAGCTGTGCAAGTGTGCGCGCGCACACACCTCGCCGAGCGAGCGCACAAACTTTGCCATAGAGCGCACAAAAATTACAGCTCTGATTCTGATATAAAACAACACAGACGTCTTAAAATTTAAAAGTTATGATTGTAATTACTAGAAATTTCCCGCTTCATTTAGTAATCATCTATTTTCATTTAATTTGATTAAAATCAATGTGGTGTACATACTGTATTCTGACGTGTAGTCAAATTTTAAAGTATATTACTCCGAGTGTCGTTATGTGGCGCACAGATATTTAACCTTCCTTCAAAAACTGCACACAGCCGATATTTTATGTACACACAGCCTACAGAAAATTAGAGGGAACATTGGCCCGGACCTCGTCTGAGGCCTCGACATCTCAGGATTCCGATCCCGAGCGCCGTCGAAGCTCCTCGGACAGGGGGTCCCCCGACCGGGAACGCAAGAGGAAGAAACGGCTCGCGAGGGCGTCGTCGGAAGAGGTCCCTGGCTCCTCGAGGGCCAGGTCTAAGACCCCCGACCGTCGCCCCGGGCCTGTGGAACCGGAGAAGCCTGCCAAAGTTCCTCATGTGGAGCCGGAGTCTGCTGGACACGTAAGCCCCGTAGTCCTCGTGGACTCTCCTCCCAGGGAGCCGACGTTGGGCCCGGCGCTGCCGGGGCCCGAGTCGGTGGCTGCTGCGTCTCCCGAGCTGAGTCTCAGGATGACATCCTTGGAGAGCAGAATGTCTGCCTTCATGGAGCAGCAGCGGGCACTGATGACCAGCCTGTCTGGTGCATCTGCCCCGACCACCGGGACATCGACGTCGAAGTCGACCCCAGAGACCGAGCCGATACTCGAGTCCATCGTGGCTCGGAGTCGACCTTGGTCGCGGTCTCCCTTGACCTCCCGTTCGGGACCGAGGGCATCGACGCCGGTGCTTCTGGCGTCAGGGTGGGTGCTCCAGGGCCCCGCGGGGTCGGACCCCGACTCTTCCTCAGACGAGTCGGCTTGGGAGACGGAGGACGAGGAGTCTCCTGATACCTTTAAGACTCGGTGCGTCCCTTTGAACTCACCGCAGTCTGAGCCCCGGAATAGGTCCCCCCCCCAGAGGACACCAGGTTCTCGGAGTTTGTCCGGGATATGGCCACTGCCTTGGCTATTCCGGCGGACCCCGAGGAAGAGCCTCGAGCTGAAGAGCTCGAGGCGCTGCAGTATGACTCTCCTCCGAAGGAGGCCTTTACTGTCCCGGTTCCTCCGATGCTGGAACAGCTCCTCTTCCATATGTGGGAGGCACCGGCCTCTGCGCTGGTTCTTAGCAAGCGAGTCGATTCAATCTATCGGCTCCGGAAGAGCCCTGGTTTTCAAAAGGCACAGCTACCACACCATTCCATGGTTGTGGACTCGGCCATGCATCGTCTGAAGAGTCAGAAGATGCACTCCGCGGTGCCTCCTGGCAGGGAGGCCCGAAACCTCGATGGCGTCGGTAGAAAGTGCTTTCAGGGCTCAATGCTTGCTTGCCGTGTCCAGTCTTACTAGCTGTACATGGGCATGTACTTGCCGGATCTGGCCAAGGAGTTGGCCGGGTTCTCTGCTGGTCTCTCCGGGGAACCCTTGCAGAGATTTAAGTCCTTGTCCTCGGGGATTTTACCCGAGGAAGGGCACTGCCTACAAACAGTACCCACAATATCAGTCTGCCCAAGCTGCCCCCCAGGGTCAGCAAGCCAAGGGCCAGGGTAATGGGCCCCATAGGCAGAGGACCCCCAAGCTTCAGGCCCCTGCTACCACTCATCAGGGTGGGGGTTTTTGACTCCTTGAGCATAGCCTCTCCTCCACTGCTCTCCCAACCCTGCACAGGAGGTTGTCTCGCCCTCTTTGCCCACTAGTGGCCCCTTATCACCGGGGACAGTTGGGTGCTGGAGATAATCCACAAGGGCCTCCAAGGCCTCCTCTGCACACAGACCTTCTCCGTCAGGAGCTTCAGGGTCTGTTGGTGGACAGGGCGGTGGAGCCTGTGCCTCCCCACTTGCAAGGTCACGGATTCTACTCCAGGTATTTCCTGGTGCCCAAAAGGACCGGTGGCCTTTGTCCCATTCTGGACCTCAGGAACCTCAACAGTAGATTGGGTGGGTGCAGCCACCAGTTGAGGGAGTGCAGAAATGGTCTGGACACCCTTATCCTGTCTCTGAAGCTGCCTGTGGCCTGTGACCACTGAGTCCGAAGGCACCACTGTGCAGGCCTCATATGGAGCCTGGCATTGGGGGTCACATGTACTGTCTAAGCCATGTGGCCCAGAAGCCTCAGGCAGAGTCTGGCGGAGAACAGGGACCTGCTGAGAAACTGACTTGCCAAGGCCATCAACCTTTGGGCTCTGTTTTCTGGCAAGAATGCCTTTGCCAGGAGAGAGTCCAACCTTGCCCCTATGATGAAAGAGGATGTGAGTGTACGCATCCCTTTGCCCTACCTACAGCAGGGAGATTGGCTATGCTCCTTAGATCTAAGGGATGTGTACACTCACATCCTCATTCATCATAGGGGCAAGGTTGGACTCTCTCCTGGCAAAGGCATTCTTGCCAGAAAACAGAGCCCAAAGGTTGATGGCCTTGGCAAGTCAGCTTCTCAGCAGGTCCCTGGTCTCCGCCAGACTCTGCCTGAGGCTTCTGGGCCACATGGCTTAGACAGTACATGTGACCCCCAATGCCAGGCTCCATATGAGGCCTGCACAGTGGTGCCTTCGGACTCAGTGGTCACGGGCCACAGGCAGCCTCAGAGACAGAATAAGGGTGTCCAGACCATTTCTACACTCCCTCAACTGGTGGCTGCACCCACCCAATCTACTGTTGAGGTTCCTGAGGTCCAGAATGGGACGAAGGCCACCGGTCCTTTGGGCACCAGGAAATACCTGGAGTAGAATCCGTGACCTTGCAAGTGGGGAGGCACAGGCTCCACCGCCCTGTCCACCAACAGACCTTGAAGCTCCTGACGGAGAAGGTCTGTGTGCAGAGGAGGCCTTGGAGGCTCCCCTGGAAAGTATGGGGGTGGCAGTTGGTGGAAATGGAGGGCATATCCCTTGTGGACTATCTCCAGCACCCAACTGTCCCTGGTGATAAGGGGCCACTGGTGGGCAAAGAGGGCGAGACGACCTCCTGTGCAGGGTTGGGAGAGCAGTGGAGGCTATGCTCAAGGAGTCAAAAAACCCCACCCTGCTGAGTGGTAGCAGGGGCCTGAGGCTTGGGGGTCCTCTGCCTACGGGGCCCATTACCCTGGCCCTTGGCTTGCTGACCCTGGGGGGCAGCTTGGGCAGCCTGATATTGTTTGTAGGTACTGTTTGTAGGCAGTGCCCTTCCTTGGGTAAAAGGGCTTTTTACCCGAGCCCTTCTTTTTATGAGAAGGGGCAGAGGTCTTCCTCGACAGCCTTGTCCGAGTGAGGTGCTCGATCTCGAGCTGAGCAGCCTTCTCGGTCATGGGCTTGCCAAAAAGGTTTTCACCTCGGCAAGGGACATTGACCAACTTGTCCTAAACCCATGGCTCGAGGTTCGATGACTGCAGCCATGCCTGGCATCGAGCCGCGATGCCGGCTGCCGCAACTCGGGCCGAACCCTCGAAGCTATCGTAGGCGGCGCGGGACATGAACTTCGAGCAGTCCTGAATCCCTGAGGACAAGGACTGAAATCTCTGCAAGGGTTCCCCGGAGAGACCAGCAGAGAACCCGGCCAACTCCTTTGCCAGATCCCGCAAGTACATGCCCATGTACAGCTGGTAAGACTGGACACGGCAAGCAAGCATCGAGCCCTGAAAGCACTTTCTACCGACGCCATCGAGGTTTCGGAGTGCATCTTCTGACTCTTCAGACGATGCATGGCCGATTCCACAACCATGGAATGGTGTGGTAGCTGTGCCTTCTGAAAACCAGGGCTCTTCCGGAGCCGATAGATCGAATCGACTCGCTTGCTAAGAACCGACGCCGAGGCCAGTGCCTCCCACATACGGAAGAGGAGCCGTTTTAGCATCGGAGGAACCGGGACAGTAAAGGCCTCCGGAGGAGAGTCATACTGCAGCGCCTCGAGCTCTTCAGCTCAAGGCTCTTCCTCGGGATCCACCGGAATAGCCAAGACAGTGGCCATATCCCGGACGAACTCCGAGAACCGGGTGTCCTCCGGGGGGGACCTACTCCGGGACTCAGACTGCGGTGAGTCCGAAGGGACGCACCAAGTCTTAAAGGTATCAGGAGACTCCTCGTCCTCCATCTCCCAAGCCGACTCGTCCGAGGAAGAGTCGGGGTCTGACCCCGCGGGGCCCTGGAGCACCCGCCCCGATGTCGGAAGCACCGGCGTCGATGCCGTCGGTCCCGAACGGGAGGTCGAGGGAGACCGCGACCAAGGTCGACTCCGAGCCACAATGGACTCGAGTATCGGCTCGGTCTCCGGGGTCGACTTCGACGTCAATGTCCCAGTGGTCGGGGCAGATGCGCCAGACAGGCTGGCCATCAGTGCCCGCTGCTGCTCCATGAAGGCAGACAATCTGCTCTCCAAGGATGTCATCCTGAGACTCAGCTCGGGAGACGCAGCAGCCACCAACTCGGGCCGCGGCGGCGCCGGGCCCGACGTCGGCTCCCTGGGAGGAGAGTCCACGAGGACTACGGGGCTTACGTGTCCAGCAGACTCCGGCTCCACACGAGGAACTTTGGCAGGCTTCTCCAGTTCTACTGGCCCGGGGCGACGATCGGGGGTCTTAGACCTGGCCCTCGAGGAGCCAGGGACCTCTTCTGACGACGCCCTCGCGAGCCGTTTCTTTCTCTTGCGTTCCCGGTCGGGGGACCCCCAGTCCGAGGAGCTTCGACGGCGCTCGGGATCAGAATCCCGAGATGTTGAGGCCTCAGACGAAGTCCGGGCCCGGCCGGAGGCTGAGTCCGAGAAAAGCCTTTCCTTTTGCTGCTTGTGACTTCGTAGTGCCTTGGAAGACATTTTACCACAGGCCCCGCACGACTTAGGATCGTAGTCGGGGCCGAGGCACCCAAGGCAGCAGTCATGTGTGTCGGTGAGAGACATTAGTTTCTTACACCGATCACACTTCTTAAAACCACTGGAAGCCATCGGGGAAAAAAGAGTCCCCGCGAGGTCAAAGAACCGGCCCTCCAGGGAAAAAGAGAAAAAAGGGTGCGAACGCCAGTCACGAAGGGCAAAAACCGAAAAAGAAGAATCGGGCTCGATACCGGTGTACCGAACCTGGCGGAAGGGGAACCGGCGTCGAACCGGTAGAAAAAGAGCAAAAAATAGCTGAAAAATCTAATTTTAACCGGGAAAACTGGACACACGTCCGGTGAGCTTCACGGAAAAAAAGAGACTGAGGTAAGATGGCACCTTTAGGCAGGAAGGGGAACCGCGCATGCGTGCCTGAATTCCCAAAGGCTTTCATAGAAAGCTGGGGAAATGCTCCGCTGGGGCTTCATCGGCGCCGATGACACCCATATGTGAGGACTGATTCCTGCTGCTCCTGGAGAACACCTGTTACAGGTGAGTAACTACTCTATCTCCAGGAACAAGCAGGAATGAGTCTTCACATATGGGTATGTCGGTACCGACGGAGTCTGCGCGGGAACGCTTCCCAGCATCCAATCAAAGAGCTTTTGGAAGCATCCCACCACGCCTGCGTGCTGCCTTCCCTCCTTTCCCAACTGCCTCTCCTCAGTTTTCGTTTTTTTGCGGAGCCAGCAGGACGTCCTCCTGTCACCGCAGAAAATTTTTTTTCTTATTCTTAGTTTTCTTGTGGTCGCGGCTGTCTTCCCGACGCCACCGGTACCGCCGGTGTTTTCTTTTCTTGTAAAATCTTCCTTTTCAACGGGATATTTTTTCTTCATAGTGTCCCATGGTGTCTTAGGCCTTTTAGGCCTCTTCTTTTTCCTTCATGGAACCGCCAGACACTTTCTCCAAGAAATGTTCAGACTGTGGCGGTACAACTTTATTTTTAGACCCTCGAAGTCGGTATCTAACCTGCTTGGGTCCTGACAACAGTTTGGTGAGAAGACGTCTTCCGCATCGAGATTCCCTCCATACACGGTTGCCCTCCAACTTCGGGGCACCGTCCCCTTCTTCGTCCACACCGAATCAGGTAACCCACAAACAGTCTGTTAAGACTAGCCAGTCCTTGAGTGGTAGATCTCATGCACAGTATGTAGACGGCTCCGGCCTTGCCCTCGATGGCCCCCTGACTTCAAAACCCCGGCGGGAGTCTTCGGTCTCCAAAGTGTATAAGGGGTTTCAGGTTGTTCCTGGGGTTCACCCCCCACAGAACATACCTAAGCCGTGTACGGTGGTGGCGTCCGCTTCGAGCGGTACCGATACCCCGGCATCGGCACTGGTGTTGGATGAAACACTCCTCACCAGGGATCGTCATCTGGCCTCCTCGGTGCCTTCGGGACCGATGGATACTTCCCAGATTGACTTTCCATTATCGATACCAACACCGATACTACCACCGACGTCGGTACCCTCCAGATGTGCATCGACAGCCTCGCTTCCTTCGATGCCGAGTATGGAATCGATCTTCAGTCTGGAGGACTGGGTACCGACTCGCCTTGGTACCGTCTCGCGGCGGTACCGAAGACTCGGTTCCGATGGCTCGGATCTGCAACTCTCGGTTCCCCGAGGCCGATTGAGTTGCCACTGGTTGACCTTCATTCACCGGTATCGGACACGGTACCGAAGTCGGTACTGATGTCTTCATTACCCTTACGGTCGGTGTCTTCCATGCCTCGCTTCTCAGGCTCTTTGCCCTCGATGCCGAGTTTGGAATCGATTTCTAGTCTGGAAGACTGGGTACCAATAGGTTTTGGTACCGACACCGATGAATACCGGTGGCTCGGTACCGAGGATAGCAGCCGGATGTTTTCGGTTCCCTCGGTACCGATTGAACTGTCACCGATGACTGCTCCGATGTCTCTGTCGGGCTCGACTCCGACATCGGTACCGGTATTGCCATCGGTACCGGTATCCACAGTAGCATCGTGGCCAACTCCTGCCATGCTTTTTTCAACAGGATCGCTCCATTCTATACCAAGCTTGGAGTCGATACCTGGCATGCACAATGTGGTAAGGACGATTGCTGCTCCTGAAAGCCAGTACCAGCAACCATCCCTTAAGCATTCCATACTGCACTCTGCAGGATCTTCTATTCCTATATATTTGGATAACTCTGTGAATGCCCAGGCTAGTTCTTTAGATCTCTAACCTGTCCAAGGGAGATTCCAGTTTGGGATCCCTCTTTTCAGAGTTTCCTCCTGGATATAGCAAGATCCCTTGCCATTCCTATTCCAGGACATGATCCTGCACAAGGCTCTGTTTCTACCAAAGCAAAGGACAACATAATGCTTCCTTTGCATCATTCCTTGCAGGATCTCCTTCTAGGAATGTGGGAAACACCTTTAAGAGTACCCCCACCTCCCAGGGCAACTGATCTCTTATATCAGGTACCCCCCTCTCCAGGGTTTCAAAAGACTCAACTTCCTCATCATTCCATAGTAGTGGAATCAGCAATGAGACGGGTAAAGAGTAAGAAAAAGCACTCTTCTTATCCGCCAGGTCGTGAGTCTAAGACACTAGATGCCTTTGGACGTCAAGCCTTCCAGACATCTATGCTTTCTGCAAGAATTCTCTCATATATTTTTAAAGTTGAAGTTTATTGTTCAATGTAAATAGTTGAATCTGACTGTTCAATGTAAATGTATACAACTGTGTACAATTGTTAAGATGTTTCATGTAAACTGCCCTTGATCGCTGGAAGGGGCGGTATAGAAGAAAATAGATAAATAAATAAATAAATATGAGTCTTTTTCTTGAAGAGGTCACAAAGCAATTACATCTTTTGACTCCTCTCCTTCCAGATTCTAGGAGTACAGACTACTCCTCACTACTTAAGCATCTCCAGAATATCTCTTGGTTTCTTTCTCGTGCTTCCCTAGACTCTTTTGAGTCTGTTAGCAGGACCTCTGCTATAGCTATAGGGGCACGACGTAGAGCCTGGCTCCAAGCTTCAGACTTGCACAAATGGGCACAACAACAGCTGGGACATACTCCTTGCACTGGAGAAAATCTTTTCAACAAGGAGTCTTTACGTCAGGTTACTCAGTTGTCCACTGATTTACCTGTTCCTAAGAATTGTTCTACACCTTCTTCTGTCCCAGTAGGTAGGAAATGTCCTACCAAACTTTCTTCCCACAGGAGAAGAAGGTTTCATTCATCACTTGCCCATCATACAGATGTTCCTCAACAGGGGAGACATCGTCCTGGTCTGAAGAATCCAACCTCTCACCAGGCTCAGCAAACCCAGTACCTGCAGGGTTTCTGATCAATCATCATCAGATGCTTGTGACTCTTGGGGTTAGAATCTACAGTTGCTTCTTCTCAACAGAGGCAATCCACTGCTTCATTCTAACCCCTACACATGGATCTCTTTCCAAAAGACTTCCATGTTTTCCATTTTTCTATGAGCTGTCAGGATGTTCATGCCTATAGGTCACAGGTTTCTCCTCTTTTCCTGCTAGGGAAAGAGGTCTGACCACTATCAAATGATAGTTCCTGTGCCAGCATGTATTTTCCTTTCTATAGGCTTACTACTTGGTAAGTCTTCTTCAGCTCCATTCTCTTCACCCTCTTACCACTGTAAGAGCGGAATTAGTTGCTGGGGGGCTTTTTCTTCAGCCTCTCTAGTGTTTGTTACTTTCCAGTGCGGAGTTTTCCTCTCTGAGTTACCTCCCCTGTTTCAATCTTACTTTGAGGCAGCTTATCAGACATGTCCAGAGTTTTCTACTCCTGTCTGTTCTTTCTGTTTTTGAACAGTAAGATTCTTTCTGCTGTCTTGCTAGCAGCTGCCTATGCAGGAGCCTTAATGTTTGGTCCACTGGTTCTTGTCCACAAACAACCAGATTTGTCCTCCACTAACATTTTGTCTAGTCTTAGTAGTGGCTCCAAGTCGGTGCTTTCATCTATCTTGGAGATTATCTCACTACAAGCTTTCTGGATTGGTCTTCTATTTCTGCCATCTCCATTCCCCTGGGTTTGGCAGCATAGTTGGCTGAGATACTGGCTCTCTAGCAGCCAGTTCTATCTCCTCATTCTCCTACATCATGCTCTCTGCAATTCTACAGAGAAGCTTTCCACTATGGGCCCTTGCTAGAGAGCATGGGTTTTTTTTCTCCAACAGCTATCTTAGATGGTTGGAAAAGGCTTTTCAGTCATGTCTCCCATGACTAGAAGATTCTCTCTTCTTTTACTATCTCCTTTTGATATAAAGGACATAGGCCTTCTCTTACGTAAAGGCTTAAGGAGTTGCCAGTTCCCTGCTTTGGTCCATAGCATTCCCAATCGGGGATATGCTCTTTCTCCTTGCAGCTCGTCCTCATGGTAAGAATGCATGATACTTTTTGCCCTTAAGCAGGTCAACTTGGTATCTCATCTCTATGCGTCTTCTGTCCACTTACCATGCTAGAGTCCTGCAAGACTCAGGACTCCTGGCTGCAGATTGATATTATCCTCTGTTTTTCATGTAACCTTCCTGGTTATTTCACTAGCTAGCATCCTTGCAGATCATAACCAGGGGGAATAGATTCTCTATATATCTTCTCAAGTAGGTTCCACCTCCTTGTTGTTAGATGAATCTTTCCTCTCCACATATCCTATGTGAATACCATGCTGTAGGCTTATCTCTGTCTGTTTAATTACAGACACCCATATTTAGGCCTACATATTCATATTTATCTTTTGTGTGTACTTTATGCCCCTCCATATCTCACTATAGATATATTTTTATATGTCTATCTATATATCTATATGTGTGTATATATATATATATATATATATATATATGTGTCGAGATATTTCATTATAAATATGTCTCCACATACTTATCTATCTGACTGTCTATGCTCATATAGCTATATGTTTCTGACAGAGGGACTTTACCCATACCTATGCTATCCAGCAGGTTTGGGGTTCTACGCACACAACCACTCCTATGGTAGTCAACAATTTTTATACCATAACCTAATGGTTTAGGTACCTCTGAAGCTCTCCGTGCCCAATATCTCTCCTAGCTTACCCCAGTTAGGAGAGACATTGTGGATCTTCAGTTAATCACAGGCTTTAACGCCTCAGGCCTTTGTCCTCTCTTTTTGGGATACAAGGGGTTCCCATACCCTTTCTCCCCACAAGGACTGTGCCTGTTTGTCCAAATCGGTTAGCCTTTCTCTTTTTGCTCCTAAGAGTGAGTTACTCTGCCGCCAAAAGAGTTTGGTTTTTGTCATACAGCCTTCCGCTGAAGGCCCACTGTTTTTGTACTACCCCAGTTTTTCCTACTGGGGTTACCTCTTACCTTTCAGGATTCTGACCTCCACTATTTTTCCTACAGGTTTATTACCTCCACTTACAGTGAGGTCCTCTTTACGGTTCCTCTACTGAGATAACCAGTAGATCCATGAACCTACATACTTCTATGAAATCCTGTCAGGGGAGGTCCATATTGCAATATCCTTTGCAGTATCCTTGATGACAATCATCATCCACACATGGACTCCTTCTCTGCAGTCCTATGCTAGCTTAGCTGTTCCACAGCACCTTTCTATCTCCAGGAACAAGCAGGAATGAGTCTTCACATATGGGTACGTCGGTACCGACGGAGCCTGCACGGGAACGCTGCCCAGCTTCCAATCAGAAAGCTTTTGGCAGCATCCCTCGCGCCTGCGCGCTGACTTCCCGCCTTCTCCAGAGCCCCTCTTCAGTTTTCGTTTTTCCGCGGAGCCGGCAGGACGTCCTCCTGTCACCACAGAAACTTTTCTTTTTACTTACTTTAATTACTTTAGTTTTTGTTTTCTTGTGGTCGCGGCTGTATTTCCCGCCGCCACCGGTACCGCCGGTGGATTTTTGACTAAATTCTGAGAAACGTTTTCTTCAGTTTTTTTGCCTTAACTTGTTGGGCCTACCAGGCCTCTTCCTCATGGAGCCTTCTTTTCCTAAGAAGTGCATTCGATGTGGAAACACCTGTTTCCTTTTAGACTCCAATAGTTGGTGTCTCAATTGTGTGGGTCCTGACCCTTTTTCCCCTGACTTGTCAGGGGATACTTTTGTGAGGAAACCTTCAGTTTTTAGAGTTTCCCTCGATACCGTTTTTTATTCGGCAGTGAGGGAACCTGGTTTCTCCTCTTCACAGGATCAGGTAACCCACAAACAGTCTGTTAAGACTAGTCAATGCTTGAGTGGTATGTCCCATGCCCAGCATGGTGACGGCTCCGGCCTTACCCTCAAGAATCCATTGGCATTACCCCTGCGGGAGTCTGCGGGCTCCAAAGCATTAAAGGGGTTTCAGGTTGTTCCTGGGGCTCACCCCTCACAGAACATACCTGAGCCATGTTCGGGGGTGGTATCTGCTTCGAGCGGTACCGATCCCCCGGCATCGGCACCGGTGTCGAGTGTTCCACTCTTCAACAGGGATCGTCATCGGGCATCCTCGGTACCTTCGGGACCGATCAATACGCACCGCATTGACTTCCCTCGATCCCAGCCGTATACGGTGCGGGTATCCGCTTCGAGCGGTACCGATTCCCCGGCATCGGCTTCGGTGTCGAGTGTTTCACTCTTCACCAGGAATCGTCCTCTAGCATCCTCGGCGCCTTTGGGGCCGGTCGATACGATACCGATGGACATTTCCATATCTCAGCCATGCTCCGGGACGGTACCGGCTTCGATCGGTTCCGATACCCCGGCATCGGCTCCGGTGTGGAATAACGTTCTCCCGGCGAGAGGTTGTCATCGGGCATCCTCGGTACCTTCGGGACCGATCGATGTAACCCAGGCTGCTTTACCGGTATCGGCATTGCCGATACTACCACCGATGTCGGTACCCTCGAGACATGCATCGATAGACTCTCTTCCTTCGATGCCGAGTCTTGAATCGATATCTAGTCTCGAGGACTGGGTACCAACGCGTCCCGGAACCGACTCCCGTCGTTTCCAGATAAGCAGTTCCGAGGATCCTAGCCATAACTCTCGCATGATCTCGGTACCATTGCAGCAGTTCCCGATGGCAACTTCAACTGCTGACCCTGTGTCAGTATCGATGTCGATGCCTGTTCTTGCACCGATGCCTAGTTTGGAACCGATACCTGGGGTTGCTGATGCAGTATTCACTGCCTCTAAGTTACCATGCCAGTATCCTTGTCCATCTACTAGGTTTCTCTCCTCACACCACGGTACGTCCTCTGGTGCTCAGCCTCTTTCTTTAGCCTTACTAGGGAAGGTTCCCATAGGAGATCAGTCTTTTCAGGCTTTTCTCCTGGATATGGCAACCTTTCTTAATATCTCTATCCCTGGTTGTGATGCTATTCATGGCTCACCGGCACAAATGGAAAATATGATGCTTCCTTTACATCCTGCTCTGCAGGATCTCCTTCTGAGGGTCTGGAAATCACCCTTACGGCTTCCTCTAGCTTCTACAGCCACTGAGGTTCGGTACCGGGTGCCTCCCTCTCCAGGATTTCAGAAGCCTCAACTTCCTCATCGTTCCCTTGTAGTGGAATCAGCACTGAGGAAGGTTAAGAGCAAGAAGAAGCATTCTTCTTATCCGCCAGGTCGTTCTTCAAGAACACTCGATGCGTTTGGTCGTCAAGCCTTCCAAACATCTATGCTGGCCTCCAGAATTCTTTCATATATTTTCCACATGAGTCTCACACTCCAGGAGGTCACAGAGAGATTGTCTCTTTTGACCCCTTTTTTGCCAGAGCCCAAGGCTACTAATTATTCCTTGCTACTCAATCATAGCCGGAATATATCTTGGTTCCTTTCTCGTGCTTCTATAGACTCTTTTGAGTCTGTTAGCAGATCCTCTACTATTGCCATTGCAGCACGTCGCAGAGCCTGGCTCGAAGCTTCAGACTTGAGCAGATGGGCACAAACTATATTGGCTCATTCTCCTTGTACAGGAGAAGGTCTCTTCAATAAGGAGGCTTTACGTCAATGCTCCGCTGACTCTCCTTCCAATAAGGACCATTCTAAGCCACCTCCTTCTTCGAGAGGTAGGAAATGTCCTACCAAACCTTCTTTCCCTAAGAAAAGAAAGTTTCATTCATCTCCTGCCCATCATTCGGCTGTACCTAAACAAGGGACACCTCAGCCTAGTCTGAAGTCCTCCAGCTCTGGCCAGTCTCAGCATTCCCAGCAACCATAGGGGCTGGGAATTATACTCTACAGTTCACTTCTACCCATTAGAAGTTTATTCACTGTGCTTTTCTTTTTCAGTGTACTAAGCTGTCGGAAAAGTTTTGTTCAGGGACTACAGACTTCTCCTCTTCTTACTCTCTAGAAGAGCAGTTGCAACTATCCCCTGATAGTTCTGTCCCAACTGAACATTTTTTCCTTCAGTTGACTTACCTACCCTATGGGTACGTCACCCTCCAATTACTTGCTCTACCCTCTCAACTGGGCTTTTTCCCTGACTGAGGGGTACCATACTGAAAAGCTTCTCTAGCAAGCTCGTTCCTCAGACAGGGAGAAGGGATATCTCCTCTCCTTTCTTGTCTGTTTTTCTTTATTGGGCACAGGACAATCTCTCTGCTGTTTCCGTCAGCAGCTGTGCCTGCAGGAGTTACAGTGATTGTATTACTGGTACTTTTTACAAGTTCCAGTCCCTTGTTCAAAATTTTGTCTAGCCTCAGTAGTGATTCCAAGCTACTCGTCAGCTATCTTGGATCCTCCTTCTCTTTTAGGCTTTCTCACATTATTCTATCCATCTCCTCTCCTAGGATATGGCAACACACCTGACTTCAGTCAGTTTATCTCATATCTCTCCTGCACAATGCTCTCTGCAGTCTTCAGAGAAGCTTTCTACTATGAGGGCCTTGCTATAGAGCATTGACCTTGTCTCTGAAGCTTCTCTATTAGTAGGGAAAAGCTTATAATCCCTTCCCATGCCTGTGAGGGTTCTCCACACCTTCTGGCCTGGGGTGTTAACATGAAATATAAGTTCTTCTGCGTGAAAATCCAAGGCTGATGTTTACGCATGCTACCTCTGGGTCCCTCCAGTAGGTCCCTCTGGTATCTTCTTCTGCGTTTCTGCACATCTGCCATGTCAGTGTTCTGTGGAAATCCCGCCTTGTTCCTTATAGATTCATATGATCATCTGTTCTCACGCAAACATCACGGTTATCTTGTTGGATTGCCTTCCTGCATCCCTCAATCCACGGAAATAGATTCTCTATACATATCCCAAGTGGGTTCACCCTCTTGTAGAGCGAAGAATCTTTTTCTTTTATATTCCCCATGTACAATTATGGGGCTGGGTGGTAGACATGTATCTTCAACCTGTTGTCTTGTATGTAGCATCTCCATATATGTCTACATACCTATATCATTACTCTGGTGGTGCACAACCATGCCCCACAAATGTATATATATTTAGGTATATCATATATATATATTTTGATACATTTCTCCACCCATATCCTAATATACACATATGGACATTAGATATATATATATATATATATTCCATCCACATATATATATCTGTATATATATGTGTCTGTTGGGGGGCTTCTTAAGGGTTGATATGTCTTACACACTATCACCCTTACTGTCTATACTAAATGTTTTACCTTCTAGAGGTTTTAGACAGTCTATCGCCCTACTTCGCATACCATATTACGATGCAGAAACTGTTATGCACCAATAACTACTGTGGTGCTAACATCTTCCATTTTTTCTTTAAGTCCTTGAAGCATCAAGCTTCAATATTTTTCCTATCTCTCGCCAGCTAGGAAAAATAGTGTACATCTTTATCTTTGAGTACACAGCTGTTCTCCTTGGGAATAGGGGTTTTTCCAGTCCCCCTCTTCCCGCCAGGACTGGGCTAGTTCTCCAACTCCGTCAGTCTTCCTTTAGTCCTCAATGTTAATGACTTTATGCCTAAAGGAGTTTTCAGCTTTTTCCCATAAAGCTTTCCATTGAAGACCTGACGTCTAATCCTACCCAGTTGACACCTGGATCGTCTGCTACCTCCAGGTCTGGACCTTCATCCTCACTGCTGGGAGGTCACCTTGAACCGCCACTGCTTATCCAGTAGACTCCATCATGCTCTCTACTTCCTACAATACAGTAGGTAAGCTGCATATTTTAAGTGTACATTAAATGTGTTTTAATGCTACTCATCATATATACCAAGGACTCCTGTAGTCTGTAGGACCCTGTAGTCCTTGGCTATGCTGTTTCGTTCCTCACAGCTCCTTTATTGTCAACTCCTACCCTCCATCCCACATTGGATGCCGGGGATTCCTAGAGACAAAATGCACCCCTGGTCCAGGCTCCTGCATTTTTATGGGATCTCCCCTTGGCATCTCTAGCTAGGGAGTCCCCATATGTGAAGACTCATTCCTGCTTGTTCCTGGAGATAGCACAGTTACTTACCTGTAACAGGTGATCTCTGGGAACAGCAGGAATTAGTCTTCACAACCCTCCCACCTCCCCTAGGAGTTGCATCTCTTTATCTTCTTCTTCCTTTTCTCTCCTCGCCTTTGTCTCAGCTTTGAAACTCAACTGAAGAGAGGCTCTGGAGAAGGCGGGAAGTCAGCGCGCAGGCGCGAGGGATGCTGCCAAAAGCTTTCTGATTGGAAGCTGGGCAGCGTTCCAGTGCAGGCTCCGTCGGTACCGACGTACCCATATGTGAAGACTAATTCCTGCTGTTCCCAGAGATCACCTGTTACAGGTAAGTAACTGTGCTTTCTTCAACTCCTACCCTCCATCCTCAGGGTGCCTGGTGTTGTGGGGGATAGCATGTTCCAACCTATGACATGCTGGGACTCCAGGCATCTCAGCTTGGGATTCCTAGAGACAAAATGCACCCCTGGTCCAGGCTCCTGCATTTTTATGGGATCTCCCCTTGGCATCTCTAGCTTGGGAGTCCCCATATGTGAAGACTCATTCCTGCTTGTTCCTGGAGATAGCACAGTTACTTACCTGTAACAGGTGATCTCTGGGAACAGCAGGAATAAGTCTTCACAACCCACCCACCTCCCAGGAGTTGTATCTCTATCTATCTTTCCTTTCCTCTCTCTCTCTTTGTCTCAGCTTTAAAACTTAACTGAGGAGAGGCAGTTGGGAAAGGCGGGAAGGCAGCACGCAGGCGTGGTGGGATGCTTCCAAAAGCTCTTTGATTGGACGCTGGGAAGCGTTCCCGTGCAGACTCCGTCGGTACCGACGTACCCATATGTGAAGACTTATTCCTGCTGTTCCCAGAGATCACCTGTTACAGGTAAGTAACTGTGCTAATTCTCCTGGCCTCCACTCCTCCCTGGCCTCAGACATCCACTGCTGGATCCAGGACTTCATTGAGGTCACCACCTAATATTAGGGGGCCCTAATGTAGTTCCTCTATTCTAGAGGCCTATCGCATGTAGAAAATAACATACGAATTGTTAGGGCCATATATATTGCAGAGAATAAAAGGTTTGCCTTCTAGGTCGCCTCGTAGAATATGATATCGGCTAGACAGGTCAGATAACTTAACAGTACAATTAAATCGGATGTTCTTATGAATCAAAAAGGCCATTCTCTTCCCTGTGCTGGAACTCTGAATACCTGACCCACCCAGTCTCTGCCCAACTTAGTATGTTCAGATGCTGTCTGAGTTTCCTGGAGAAAGGCTATATCGCATTTATGTCTAGCTAAGGCTCGAAGGATTTTAGAGCGTTTAATGGGAGTGCCCAGTCCAGACATTCCAGGTTATGACCTTCAGGGGACTTCCCACAACACAGACCCATTACTTGTCCAGCTGCTTCCCCAGTAGCAATAGGGGTCCCTCAAGCCTAGAACCTCCATCCTCCTTTGCCACCGGATGTGTTTCTTCCAATCTACTCTCCACCCAAATCTACTCCAGTCACCAGTCTGTCCTTTACCCCCTCCCCTATATCCCTTTTCCCCTTCCCCCTCGTTCCCTCTCCCTCTGCACCCCTCTCGTCTATCCATATGCATCCCCCTTCCAGTCACACCTGGATGTGCCAGGGTTCCTCCCCTATATTATTACCACAATCCCTTCCCCAGAATCCTGTTTACCCCTATAGTCCTAGGGGGTGGGCATATCTACATACTGATTCCTCATTCTCTCTCACTTCCTCTCAACACCTCCTCCCTTTTCAAGGCCATCTGCTCCTCTCAGGCACATACGTGAATCTTACAACTGGGCAGCTCCTCTCCAACGGCTATTCCATGAGTCAAGTCCAAGACCAAAATTGTTAGAGGTTATGGCTGAGATCTGCTCCCCTAGGGATATCCCGGTGGTCCAGTCAACAGGTTCAACAGCCGGCAGATGGATGCCAGTGGAAACCCAACAGGGGAGGGGGAACCACCCGAGGCATCTCCAGACCACACAGCCCAACTCACACTGTGCATGAGTAAGAACACTCAGCATAACACACAACAAATTCAGCTATGCATGGGTATATCCATCATGAACCCATTCCCTCCAGTAGGCAGCGTGGGTCCGGGGTCTTCCAGCTCTGAAATGGGGAATGCCAACAACCAATCACTGGTCAGGCCCACCCTGTCAACAATGTGCCCGTCAGCCTCAAGTGCATAAATCCCAACAAGCTTCCACATAAGTATCGCTACCTCTTCCCCCCAGTTAGCTCCCCCCCCCCGAGTCATCTATCCACTTCTGCTTTGATAGCTCATCAGGCAGGGTCCTCCCCTACATCCCCACTCGCCGGCCCCGCCCACACTGTAACACAAGAATGTAAACCCCTTCCTCCTGGTATCTAAAATGTATACTAAATGTATACTAAAAAAAAAAAAAATCTATCCATTACCCTTTTGGTTCACCTCTCCATCTCTACCCCCCCCCCCACATTCATATCCTCCATGCTTCCAACAGGTGCACATCATGTGCTTCCCACTCTCAAAGTTCATACCCCCTCCCCCCAACTTCTTCCCGCCTATCTACTCCCCTTCCAATAACATGGCCCCTCTGCAAGAGAAACACACTGACCTGTAAACTGTATAACTCCAAACCATGCCACACAAAATATAACCAATTAGCACATGCAAGTCTATCTAATATAAAGTCTTTAGTCAGCAATTAGTGTTCATATGTCCCTGGAAGCAACTGCTCATTTGCTGTAGTCAATGCCCTGGCAATCTCCGCACTCCTGGTCAGTGCATTGATGGCCTAAGTGCAGGGGAAGACAGCCAGTCAAATAAAGGCACACAAAGGGTGCCCACTTTAACGTAGTCACAAATAACATAAGCAAATGCTTAGCCAGCAAAAACTGGATTTGAGGGATAACAGAGGCCGGCTTTGTGGCCTTCCTAGCTGGACGCTCCAATATCCTGTAGGTGGTCAGCCCAGTTTTCCAGATGAGATCCCTCTATCAAGTATCTTCCAGTTCGTAAAAATCACGTTATTAAACATTAAATGTCTCATACTTGTTGTCATGTCTCTAGCAGGGAGGTAGGCATCTCTCCAACTCCAGCATGTCAACACGGCTGCCCCCTCAAATCTCCTCATGGTCCACAGCTCGTATTCCCTCATGCAGGAGCCAAGCAATGTGTGTACTTACAATATAGCAAGATCTGCTGAATCAAAGATTCTTGATGTGCCGTTCATGAAGATCCAGAGGCATGCCCGGGTATAGGACCATAAATTTCACTTTAGCATCGACTAGCCGCTGGCATACCCTGCCATATGCATGTCTTTTTTTGGCTTAACACTGGAGATTAGTCTTGAAGGATTTTTATTTTTGTCCCCTCATGCAGGATCAGTCTCTTTGTGCGGGCTGCATATGAAATGTCCTTTTGTGCAAAATTAAGAAAGCGTGCCAGCACAATATGGGGCCTCTGGTCTTATGGATGGAGGGGTCCTACCCGATGTACCCATTCAATGACTGGACCCCTGCTGGAGACCCCCAGCTGCAACACCAGCGGTAATAGTGTGTATCCTCTAAGCTCTGCATCTTTCACCATCTCAGCGATACCTGTAAAATGCAAGTTGTTGCGACGACTTCTATTCTCAAGGTCATCTAATTTGTCAGGGTGCTTTACCACCAGGTCGGAGAGACGTTGCAGCTCTTTTCCTGCCTCAGAGAGGTCATCTTCTTGATGGGAGATCCTCTGCTCTACCTGTTGTAAGCAGCTCCCAAGCGCTGTGAAAGTTTGAGTCTTAGTGTCTAATTTGCCGCTTAGTTCCTCTAATTTGGAACTCAAAGCCCCAACCACAGCATCTGTTACATCCTCCACTAGAGTAGCCGCCTCTGCTATTTTTGAGGTTCCTGGGTAGATGTCTCCTGATCTCTCCTTGCTGATTTCATCTGTGTTTTATGATATCCACTGACTCAAAATGTAGGATGAGCTTCTAGTGAGGTTACCACTTCTCGGGGTCGATACTTGTGGGGTACAGCCGGCAAATTAATAGTGTTAGGGGAAAAAACCCAGGAGAGAGATCAGAACACATCTGGTCTCTTCTACCACATCATGTGACCCCAACAATGTTCATTTTTATCGCCGTGATACGTTCCATCCAACTTAGATGGACCTTTCCCCACCCCGTCAGTTCTTTATCAACTGTCTGCATCAGGGGGACATAATTTAGTCAATATAATTCCTTTAGGTCTGCTGATAGATATACCCCCAAGTATTTTATCTTCCCTTCGGCCCATCAGAATGGGAATCTTGATATGGCGCGCCTGGGAAGTCCCCCCAGATTCAGGGCTTCATTTTCCCAAGGTTAACCCGAAAGCTCAAGATACCCGAGAAGATATCTATTTCCTCGAGTAAATAAGGGAGGGATGTCTCCGGTTTTGCCATAAAGACCAAGGTATCATATAATAGAATTTTATGCTCTTCTGGGCCTTCCTTGATGGGTCTTATATTGGGGTTTAGCATAACTTGGGCTGCAAAAGCTTCATTGGTGATCGCGAAGAGTAGTGGGGGGAAGGGGTTGCTATTTGGTTATAAGAACATAAGATATGCCATACTGGGTCAGATCAAGGTCCATCAAGTCCACTATTCTGTTTTCAACAGTGGCCAATCTAGGTCATTAAGTACCTAGCAGCTTCCCTAAAGATACAGGTTCCTCAATGCTTGTATTGGGTCAAGCAGTGATATCCTGGGTCCCTTTTAATAATGGTTTATGGACCTTTCCTCCAGGAACTTGTCCAAACCTTTTTTAAACCCAGCTACACTAACAGCTTTTACTATATCCTCCAGTAACAAATTCCAGAGTTTGATGACACGTTGAGTGAAAAATATTTTCTCTTATTAGTCTTAAATAGGTTACCCTGTAGCTTCATTGCATGCCCCCTTGTCTTTTTATAGTCTTATGACGTAAACAATCGATCTACGTTTACCCGTTCAACTCCATTCATTAAATTATAGACATCTATCATATCTCCCCTCAGCCGTCTCTTTTCCAAGTTGAAGAGCCCTAACCTTTTTAGCCTCTCTTCATAGGAGTATCCTTCCATCCCCTTTACCATTTTGGTGGCTCTTCTCTGTACCTTTTCTAATAATGCTATATCCTTTTTTAAGATACAATGACCAGTATTGCACACAATAATCAAGATGTGGTTGCACCATGGAACAATACGGAGGCATTATAATATCATCCTTTGTTTTATTTTCCATTCCTGTCCCTATGATACCTAGCATTCTATTTGCTCTCTTGCCTGCTGCTGCACACTGGGCGGAGGGTTTTAACATGTTATCCATGATGACGCCTAAATCTTTTTCCTGAGTGGTGGGTCCAATGTGGAACCTTGCATCGTGTAACCATAGTTGCCCGAAATAGCTGGAAATCCTCTGAACATGTACCATTAGCCAATACCCTAGCTCTTGGGATGGTATACAGGGCTCTGACCCCTCTGATAAACCCCTGTCCCAGGTTAAACTGCTCTAACATGGCAAATAGAAAACCCCATTCCATTCTATCAAACACCTTCTTGATGTCTAGGACTATGCATAATTCTGGCTCTTGTTGATGTTTGTAAAGGTATATCAAATTTACCACCCTCCAAATGTTATCTGCTACCTCATTTGGAGTATTGTGTGAAATTCTAGAGACCACACCTTCAAAAGAATATAAACAGGTTGGAGTCTGTACAGAGGGTGGCTACTAAAATGGTTAATGGTCTTCATTATAAAGCATATAAGGACAGATGTAAGGATCTTAATATGTATACTTTAGAGGAAAGGCGGGATAGAGGTGATATGATTGAGACATTTAAATAACTCCATGGCATAAATGTACAGGAGGAGAGCCTCTTTCTATTGAAAGCAAACTCTGCTACGAGGGGACATAGGATGAGGGTGAAAGGGGATAGACTCAGGAGTGATATGTGGAAATATTTCTTTATGGAAAGAGTGGTAGATGCGTGGAATAGTCTCCCAGTGGAGGTGGTAGAGATGAGGACAGTATTTGAATTAAAAAAAGCATGGGGCAAACACAGAGGATCTCTGAAGGGAAAAAGGGGACCTGTTGTAGTAGTTGATATGGAAGAGCAGCCTAGATAGGCCATGTGGTCTTTTTCTGCCATCATGCTTCTATGTTTAATTGCATGCCCTTTAATAAAGCCTTTTTGATCTGGATAGTTCAGATATAGCATAATGTCCTCCAGCTTCTTGGCTAAGACCTTCACATACAGTTCTGCATCACAATTAATCAAGGTGATAGGGTGGTAGCTGCCACATTGATCTGCCAGTTTACCCTCCTTTGGAAGGACAATAATGTTGGCATATGCCATAGAGGTTGGTAGTGGTTTCCCCCTTAGCGGCCCTGTGAATACCCTGGCTAAGAGTGGAGACACCTCCTATCTGAGAAGTTGATAAAACTCGATGAAAAGCCATCTTCCCCTGCCGCTTTCCCTTTAGGGGAGTGACTTTATAACCATTTTAACCTCCTCTGTAGTTATTGGTTGCTGTAATCTGTTGGCTTCCTCTTCCTTTAGCCTGGGCAGCTACAGTGTCCTTAAAATGTTTTCCAGTGTCCCCTTCTCTTGCATGTCCTTTGAGGTATACAGAATTTAGTAGTAAGTCCTCAACTCCTGACAGATTTTAACAGTTTTTTTTAAAAATACTGCTTTCTTATTTCAGTCAAAGTGGGAATGGTGGTTTACATTGTAACTTAAACTTGGTAATGTACATTAAACAGGGACATTGATAACTTGGATTTTTCTGAGGCAATGGAGAGAGTTAAGTGACTTGCCCAAGGCCACAAGGAGTGCTAGTGGGAATCAAACCCTGGTATCTTGGTTCCCAAGCCAGTGCTCTAACCATTAGGCTGCTACTCCATTCTGTATGTCTGTAATCACCTGGCCCCCCCCCCTCCACAAATTTCTCCCACTAATCTCGCCGTCCGCCTCTTTTTTTCGTTGCCAGGTCAGCAACGCCCTTGCTCTATTACCCTGTTCCTGATATTGTCAATTCTTCATGCGAAGCAGATGTGATACGTTCTGTTTCAAGAGCTTGAAATTGTGCCTTAATCTCTCCCAGTTCTCTCCTTATCCCTTTTTCCCCTGTGGTTGAGTGTGTAATTTGTAATCTCTGAATCTCCTCCAACAAACTACAACTCTCTCCTGCTGTCTTTTTCGTTTCTTCTGTATTACAAGCTGAATAAGAACACTCCTCAGGGTGGCCTTCCTTGCATCCCACAATGTACATTCTGTCTCCTCTCCTGGGTTACGCAATAGGTACTGATGCCATTCTTTTTTAACCCTGCCAATAAACCTTATCTTATTGTAGCAGGGATACATTCGCTCTCCACCACCTTCTCTGCGGTACATCCCCAAGCCCCTTAGCGAGCCATCTCATCTCTACCATCCTATGATCAGCTACAACTATCGGGTAGATGTGTGTTTCCCTGAATCTTCCCATTTGCTCCCTTCAGGTGAAATCATCCAGGTCCCACTCCAGCACCATTTCTCTGAGCACTTTCCCTTCTCTAGTGTGAGCCCTTTGTTGAGTTCTTTCTATTGAGCTTCCCCATCACACAGTTCATATCCTCCCCCTTCCCACAAGCCAGTCCCGCTTTGCTTCTTGTCAAACTTCATCTTCCAGTCCTTAAAGAATGGGCCCATTGGGAGCATATAAATTGAGGATAGAAACTTCTGAAGTCTCTACCCGCCCACTTATCTACACCACCCTACACTGGGAGTCTCCTCCTGATGCGTACACAACCAGAAGAACCCCTTTATGTATTAGAATAGCAACCCCCCTCTTTTTTGAGTTATATGCCAAAACAAATACTGCAGTTTGGTATATTCAACAGAAGTTAAGTGTGTTTTCTGAAACAGGAACACGTCTATATGAGCCTTGTGGGCAGCTGCCAGCACTGTTTTCGCTTGATGGGATCCTGTATCCCTTGTACATTGAGAGATGTTATCCTGAATTCCTCCATCCCATGATCAGCTCCTCCCATTCTCTCTATTTACCATTCCCAGTCTACGGCCCGGAACCTCCATTGCCATTTCCCTCTCTGCATGATTAATACAGTGCAGCAGCCCCCTCTCCTCTTCCCTCCTTCCCCAACAAATAACAGCCCCCCCCAACAAGTGTCCTCTGCCCCCATGCTCTCTTTTTTAACATTTCATGCTTTCCCAGGCTAGTAACCTTTCAACCTTACCCCTTCCCCTCCCTGCACGCCTCCATTCCCGCCCTTCCTATACCTCCCGCCATTCTACCTTAGAGTCCATTTCAACTTAATGTCCCTTTTCCTGTCCCATCAGGGGAATGTCTTTTACCAGGGTTCTCCCCCTTTACTTAGTCTGTTGCACCAATGTCTTACCCCTGTTCTGCTGGTACCACCATCTCCAGCATGTCAGCAACACTTTAATCTTTGTGTCAAGTGGTAGTAACCAGCCCCCTGCCAAATTCGTTAGTATCAGACCAAAAAGCAAAGGAGAAAAAAAAAAGAACATAGGCCATGTCTGCGTCAGCTCTATAATGGGTCTTGTTCAGTCTCGTGGCGCGCTTCCTCTGCACCATTTTCTGATGATGTCTGCATCGCCGGTCCCTCCTGCTCTTTCTGAGTCTCCATCATCTTGGAGGTGGGTTGCCGCCGGCCGCCTCTATGGATGGGCAAGAGTGATCCCGCTCGAGCCTGTGCTGTATTCTGACCCTGTTCTGCTGTGTTGTCTTTCACTGACTTGAAGGCCCCGTCTACCATAAAAGTCGACTTCGCAGGGTACCATATTGCTACCTTGATACCCCATTGCGCCAGTTGCTCCCAGCATTTGAGTAATCCCTTGTGGCGCCATACTGTTTTGGCCGCTAATTCAGGAAATACCATCACCCTCCAGTTTTTATACTCAACGTACCCTGTTCATATAATATACTTCTCCAGGACCAAGCAAGAAGTCAGTCCTCACATATGGATGACGTCGGCGCCGACGGAGCCCCCGTGTGGAGCATTTCCCCAGCTTTCAAAGAAAGCCTTTGGGAATGCAGCGCGCCTGCGTGGTCCCCTTCCCGCCCAAGAGTGCCATCTTGCTCAGTCTTTCTTTTTCCGCGGAGCCCGATGGACGTGAGTTTGTGTCACCCGGGAAAAGTTGGTTTTTTTCCGGCAATTTTCGCGTTATTTTATCCTGTTCGACGCCGGTTCCCCTTCCTGCCTGGGCTCGGTACACCGGTATCGAGTCCGGACTTGTGATTTTCGGTTTTTGTCTTTCGTGACTAGCGTTCGCGCTCTTTTTGTGTTTCCACTGGAAGCCCGGTCGTTTGACCTTGCAGGGGCCCTTTTTCCCCCGATGGCTGCCAGCGGGTTCAAAAAGTGTGATCGGTGCAAGAAACGTATGTCTCTCACTGACACACATGACTGCTGCCTCCGATGCCTCGGGCCCGACCATGACCTGCTGGCCTGTGGCCCATGCGGCAAAATGTCGTCGAAGGCGCTTCGGAGCCGTCAGCATCAGCGTGAGGGAATATTCTCCGATTCCGTGTCCGGCTGGGCCCGGACTTCGTCAGAGGCCTCGACATCTCGGGGGTCCTCTGAAAGGGAGTCTCCCTCACGGGAGCACCGAAGGAAGAAAAAGCTCGTGAGGGTGGTGTCGGTGTTGGCGCCTGGTTCCTCGACGGCCAGGTCGTGTAGCCCTGACCGCCGCTCCGGGCTCTTGGAGTCGGAGAGGTCTTCCAAGCTACCTCGTGTGGAGCCGGAGTCCCTGAGTCACGTAAGTGCAGTTGTCCTCGTGGACTCTCCTCCGGGGAGTCAACGTCGGGGCCCGAGTCGGGGGCTGCTGAGTCTCCTGAGCTTGGACTCAGGTTGACGCCCTTGGAGAGCAGCTTGGCTGCCTTCATGGAACAGTGGGTGCTGATCGCCTGTCTGACCGGTGCATCTGCCCCGACCACCGGGACCTCAACATCTAAGTTGACCCCGGAGACCGAACCGATCCTCGAGTCGAAGTCTCGAGTCGATCCTCGGTCAAGGTCCCCCTCGACCTCCCGTGCGGGGCCGAGGTCGTCAAAGCCGATACCCTCGGTGTCGGGGCAGATGGCACCGAGGCCCACATGGCTGGAGCCACTCAACTCCTCCTCGGAGGGGTCGGAGTGGGAGACGGAGGATGAGGAGTCCCCGGACACCTTCCGGACCCAGTGCGTCCCTTCAGACTCACTGGAGTCCGAGCCTCAGAGAAGGTCAACCCCGGAGGATACCCGGTTCTCGGACTTCGTGAGGGACATGGCCAAGGCCTTGGCCTTCCCTGCAGATGCCGAGAAGGAGCCTCGAGCCGAGGAGCTTGATGCCCTCCAGTATGAATTTCCTACAAAGGAAGCCTTTACTGTACTGATTCCTCCGATGCTGGAACGGCTGCTCTTCCATATGTGGGAGGCACCGGCCTCGACGCCAGTTCTTAGCAAACGGGTCCATTCCATTTATCGAGTCCGTTAGAGCCCTGGGTTCCAAAAGGCGCAGCTACCGCACCTCTCCATGGTTGTGGAATCGGCCACGCACCGTCTGAAGAGTCAGAAGATGCACTCCTTGGTGCCCCACGGCCAGGAGGCCCGGAACCTGGATGCCCTCGGTAGACAGTGCTTCCAGGGCTCTATGCTGTCTTGCCGTATCCAGACCTACCAGCTGTACATGGCCATGTACCTACGGGACCTGGCAAAGGAGATTGCCAGGTTCTCAGCTCGCCTCTCTGAGGAACCTTTGCAGAGGTTCAAGGCTTTGTCAACGGGGATTTGAGAATGCTCGAAGTTTATCTCTCAGGCAGCCTATGATGGCTTTGAGGCTTCGGCCCGGGTAGCCACGGCCGGCATCGGTGCACACCATCAGGCCTGGCTACAGTCATCAGACCTGGAGCCATGGGTGCAGGACAAGTTGGTCTATGTCCCCTGCTGAGGTGAAAACTTTTTCGGTAAGCTCATGACTGAAAAGGCTGCAGAAATCGAGACTGAGACTCTCACCAGGACAAGGCTGTCCAGGAAAACCTCTGCCCCTTCTTAGAAAAAGAAGGGCTCGGGGAAAAAGTCCTTTTTCTCGAGGAAGGGTGCTGCCTACAAATCCTACCCTCAGTATCAGGCCTCTCCAGCTCCCCAACAGGGCCAGCAGGCCAAGGGGCAGGGGCATGTGCCTCATAGGCAGAAGACCCCCAAGCCACCAACTCCGGCTCCTGCACAGCAAGGAGCGGGGTTTTGACTCCCACAGCATAGCCTCTTCTCCACAGCTTGCTCCACTCAGAACAGGAGGTCGGCTGACCCTGTACGCCTACAGGTGGCCAGCTATAACAGGGGATACCTGGGTCCTCAGCATAGTCCGACAGGGCTACATGCTCCACTTCCACCAGTTACCCCCCTCCTACTTTCCAGGTGAGCCTCCAAGACTCCCTCTGCACAGAAACAAGTTTCTGGAGAGGGAAAAGTTCAAGATGCTTACTCTTGGGATACTGCTGCCCTACCTCCAGCAGGAAGACTGGTTATGCTCCTTAGACCTAAAGGATGCTTATACTCACATCCTCATTCATCCAGACCACAGACAATACCTCAGATTTGTGGTGGGAGGAAACCATTTCCAGTACAGGGTACTTCCCTTTGGCCTGACTTCCGCCCCCAGGGTTTTCACCAAATGCCTGGCGGTGGTGGCGGCCTATCTCAGAAATCAGTGAATTTTTGTCTTCCCATTCCTGGATGACTGGCTCATCAGAGGTCAGTCTCTCCAGGAGGCCAGACAAGCCACTCTTCGCACTGTCTTTCTTTTTCAGCATCTGGGCTTTGTCATAAACTATGCAAAGTCCACTTTGCTCCCCTCAGAGAACCTAGAGTTTATAGGGGCAAGATTAGACACCCTGCAGGCAAGGGCTTACTTGCCTGAGGATAGGGCCCACAGACTGATGGACTTGGCCAACCAGTTCCTAAGCAATTCTCAGGTCTCCGCCAAACACTTCCTTCGGCTCCTGGGCCACATGGTGTCCATGGTGCATGTGACCCCGAATGCCCGTCTGCACATGCGGGCGGCTCAGTGGTGCCTCATAGCTCTGTGGGTGCAGGCCACAGGCGACCTCCGAGACAGAGTAAGAATGTCCAAATCACGCTTAGACTCCTTGCAGTGGTGGCTACATCGCCCAAACCTTCTCAGGGGGGTACCTTTTCAGGCCCCAGCACACACAAGGGTGCTGACGACCGATGCTTCTTTAAAGGGCTGGGGTGCACATTGTCAGAGCACGTGCACTCAAGGCCTCTGGTCTCCTCGGGAGGCCACACCGCAGATCAATCTTTTGGAGCTGCGAGCAATACGCTTGGCTCTACAGACTTTTTCTCATGCCCTCTCTCACCAGTCTGTCTTAGTTCAGACAGACAATCAGGTAGCAATGTTCTATGTGAACAAGCAAGGGGGCACAGGGTCCAGACTCCTATGTCAGGAGGCGCAGGTCCTTTGCTCCTTTGCAGTCAAACAAGGCATGTTTCTCAAAGTGGTTTATCTGCCTGGTCAGGAGAACCTTTTGGCAGACAAACTAAGCAGGATTCTCCAACCTCACGAATGGCAGTTGAATCCACTGTTGGTTCAGCGCATCTTTCTACGATGGGGACTTCCATCCATCAATCTCTTTGCCAGTCCACTGAACCGTCAGCTGCCCAGGTTTTGCTCCAGACAGCTGCATCCCCTGAGGGTGACAGCAGATGCTTTTCTGATCTCTTGGTCGACGGGCCTCCTGTATGCGTTTTCTCCCACGCCCCTGGTGGCCCGAAATCTGTTCAAGATTCTACGGGACAAAGCTTCGGTCATTCTGATAGCCCCCAGATGGCCGAGGCAACCGTGGTTTCCACTTCTTCTGCAGCTGGCAGTGGAAACTCCATTCCCTTTGGGGTTGCAACCCGATCTTCTGCTCGGGATCAGGGTTCCCTCCTGCACCCCAATCTCAGATCCCTCACTCTGATGGCCTGGCTGCTGAAAGGATAGTGCTAGCTCCCTTACTTCTACCTAGGGAAGTTGAGGAGGTGGTCCTGGCCTCGAGGAGGCAATCCACCAGAAAGCCCTATGCACTCAAGTGGCGCAGGTTCTCAGTGTGGTGTGCTCAGCACAATGAAGATCCTTTCTCCTGCCTGGTGCCAGTAGTGCTACAATACCTACTTCACCTATCAGACCTAGGCCTTAAGTCCAACTCTGTTTGGGTCCACCTCAGTGCTCTTTCAGCACACCACTCACCGGTGGAGGGACAGTCACTGTCGGCTCACCCCTGGGTGTCCCGTTCCTCAGAGGCCTGCTTTTCCTCAAGCCTCCGATTTGTCCCCCTGTCACTGAGTGGGACTTGAACGTGGTCTTGCAACTACTGACTTGCCCACCGTTCGAGCCGATGGCTACTTGTCATTTACGCTTCCTTTCTTGGAAGGTGCTCTTCCTGGTAGCACTTACCTCGGCTAGACGTGTGAGTGAACTACAAGCTCTGGTTTCTGATAGACGGTACACACTGTTCTATAGGAACAGGGTGGTCCTTCGGACTCATCCGAAGTTCCTTCCAAAGGTTGTCTCCTCTTTCCACCTCAACCAGGAGGTGGTTCTAATGACATCTTTTCCCAGGCCACATACCAGCCGGGCTGAGACAGTCTTGCATACTTTGGACTGTAAGAGGGCGTTGTCCTTTTACATTGAACATACGCGGGGGCATCGAAGGGCTACTCAGCTCTTCGTCTCCTTTGACCCTAATAAATTGGGGTTACCTGTCTCCAAGCGTACGTTGTCCACTTGGGTAGCAGATTGTATCGCCTGGGCGTAAAAGGCAGCCGACCTCCCCTTGCATGGTCGAGTCACGGTCCACCGTGTCAGGGCGAAAGCCGCATCAGTAGCTCATCTCCGCTCTGTTCCATTGGCAGACATCTGCTGGGCCGCTGCTTGTTCTTCAAGCCAGACTTTTGCAGCCCACTACTGCCTCGAGAGAGAGTCCCAAAGGGACAGTGTTTTCGGACAGGCGGTACTCCATAATCTCTTTGAGGTTTAGGCAACTCCTACCCTCTGGCCCTTGTGTTGGGCTACCGTACGGGGGTGTTCTCAGACGATATTCTTCTCACGGACGCTGAGGCTCTGCAGAGGGAGCCATTTTTTCAGCTTTGGGTTCCCGGTAGCCTAGAGCTGGGGAGTCCCATATGTGAGGACTGACTTCCTGCTTGGTCCTGGAGAAAGAGTAGTTACTCACCTGTAACAGGTGTTCTCCAGGAGCAGCAGGAATCAGTCCTCACGACCCTCCCTCCTCCCCTGGAGTTGCAGTCATATACTTTATTTTGATTTTTGCTGTCTTTTAGCTATGTCATCAGACTGAGCAAGATGGCACCCTTGGGTGGGAAGGGGACCACGCAGGTGCGCTGCATTCCCAAAGGCTTTCTTTGAAAGCTGGGGAAATGCTCCGCACGGGGGCTCCGTCGGCGCCAACGTCACCCATATGTGAGGACTGATTCCTGCTGCTCCTGGAGAACACCTGTTACAGGTGAGTAACTACTCTTACCAGTCCTGGAATCTGAACATTTTAATGATAAAAGCCCTTGAGTGACCTCCCTCAGCTGGCCTCTTTTCAATTCCCGCTGTGCTTTTTCAATCTGAATGTCTCCTGGGACCAGACAACCAGGGAAACAAGTCTGCAGGAGCCACCAGACAAATTTCATCGGGTCTGTGCCTTCTTCTCCTTCAGGCATGCCAAAGATATGTAAATTGTATCTTCTGTCCCTGTTTTCATGATCCTCTAACTTTTCACATATCCAAGCAAGTTGTTGTTTTAAATAAGAGACCTCTCCCTGCATGCGTGTCTGAGAATCCTCCACGACTCCGATCCTGGTCTGGGCCTCCTCTAGTTGGACTCTCACTGCCCCAAATTTTTTCCTCGTTCTTGCAAGCCACTGTCTCCATAATCTCTCTTTTGGATGCACGGATTTCTTTCAATACCTGCGAGAGTTCCGATTTGAGCTCCGGGCCACTTTCTTCTCGTTCACTCGCCACCGAGGAGGTGGGGGAGAAGGCCCGAGACAATTGTTCGACTGCTGCAGGAACTGCCTTCGATTTTATCCCGTACAGCTCTCAGAGAGTTTTAGAGTTGTCTTCAGCTTGACTGTTTTTGGCATCTTTATAATTTTTGGTCTGTTTTTTTTGGTGGGAAATGTTGGTGGATTGTGCAGGGAGGTGAGAGAGCAGAGCCTAAACATATCTGTTCAGAGCATCAGCCAGACCGGAGGCCCCTTTCTGGTATCTTTTTGATACATGCTGTTTCACCATATGTGAAGGCACATTAGAATAAAAACATGGAGATCAGAATTGAGATGTGCAGGACATCATGTCTACAGTTCTGACAGTATTTTAGAAATTATGCTGGTGAAGGTGGTGCAGTTTCTAAAATATATATCCATGTGCAGCAGGAGGCTCTATCTTACAAATGTGCACATGTAAAAGATGAATGGAAGAACCCCAACAACTTACATGTGTATCCCGGCCATTTTGAAAACTTGAGATTTCAAATTCCCAACGTTTTGATTTGGAGGAGAAAAAAAACATGGGGGTGGGGCATAAGATGGATATCCCCCTTAAGCCCTCCTGTGAAAGGGTGGTCAAAGGAGGACTTTGCACATCTGTTTATGTCTGGGGGAGGTGTAAGTTCAGACGTGGGCAATTCCAATTGTACACATGCATCCCCTATAAGAAATGAGAGATATATGTGTAGATTTTCACCCCACCCAGATCATGCTCCAAAACACCTTTTGAATGCCTCCCACCCAAGCATTTTTATATAGACATGCCTGCGGCAGAAATGTTTCAACTGTAATTTTTTTGTTTTTTGCATTTAACATTTTTATTAAATTTATGTCACATATCATATGTTTATGTTTATTACATTTGATATACCGCTCAGGCCAAAGCATCAGACCTTTCTTAATTCAACAAGGTATACAGATTTTATAACATCAATCTAACATTAGCTGGACAAATTTCCCCCTAAAATCTAATGCAACATTGCATTAGTATTGACTCCGCAACCTATCCCCCATTCCCTCCCTCCCAATTACCTCCCTTTATACATTCACATTGTGGCAGGCTATGGCCTAGCATGGCCTGCTACTATGAAAGGCCTGTAAGTTTATTTATTTTATTTATTTATTTACATTCTCTTATATACCGCGCTATTCTGCATCAGTGCGGTTTACATTGAACAAACTGAAATTACATTGAACAGAGCATTATAACTTGGAGATAACTATTTTACAGGGAACATGGGCTATGGATGGTTAAGTGGCTTGCCCAAGACCACAAGGAGCACCTGTGGGACTAGAAACCCCAGTCCTTCCGGCCCAAGGTTGCTGTCCTCTAGTGGGATTTGAACTCCCGACCTTCCGGCCTGAAGTACCTTGCCCCAACCACTAGGCCACTCCTCCACTCCTTAGGCCTGGATCCTAACTCCCATTATAGCTAGAAAAGAACCAAAAATCTGTGAAAAATGAGAAAACTGTTTTAAACTGCTTAATAAGAAGTTTTTATGAATTCATAAGTCTTTCATTATTCTCTTGTGTGTGAAAGAAAAGAAATGTTTCAATACATGCATTCCTGGAGCTAGGGATAACCTTGCAGTAGAGAAGTATCAAAATCAAGAACTGCACCATTGTTAGAACAATCCTAAGGGAGGGGGCTGGTTGCTAGGCCCCGCAGGGATTTCTAATTGGACAGGTGCAGGGAACGTGAAACCAATGAGAAGTTTGTATGTATCGAGCTAGAACCAATAGAAAGTTCTCATGTATCAAACTGAAAAAGAGGTATAAATGGTTATGTCTCTGTAAAAACCTTTGCTCAGTTCCTTTTGAAGCTTTGACTGACTTAGCCAGTGCACAATAAACTGGCTTGGACCCTGTCAATTGACTCCTGGATTTATTCATTGATTGCACTTTGCTGCAACATATTCTTGGTGCATTGGCCGGGAAGTGCAAGCAGTAAATGGTATTCAAGTGAATAATCCACGAAATTCGCCTTGAGGTTTGGCCCAGTTGGAACCGTGTCCGTCCGACCGCGGGGGAGACCTCAGGCGCCGCCGGCCCCTTTGTGCTGGAGAGGGTTCCGCCTGCCTCAGCGGGCCATCGGGTCCAGCTGGCCAACACCTCCGACCTGGGGGAGTCCAGGTTCCAACTCAGGAGCTGGTGGGGTATCGGGGACCGGATCCGGTGAGTAGACATTTTTGTGATTTGATAGTCAGGAAGAACAGCCTGGGACAACGTCTTGCATGCGCAGGACTGATTTGGTATATTTGGTATAGACTAACTGGGGAAATCTCGAATGAGTGTGTGCGAGACAGGGGAGCCTGATCACCTCCCATAAGGGCGGTCCTAGTAAGCTCCGCGTAAGAGAAAGCGGAAGCCGAAGCCATCGACCCTTCTTGTTTGAAATAGTCAGTTAGTCAGGAAAACCTGGGCACTTGAAAAAAAGATTTCTTGTTGAAATATGTTTGCTTGTGTGATTGAGAGGTCTTGAAATACAGACCGAGCGAGAGCGGACTCCTAAGTAGCGCAGTTCCTGGCCGGGCGACCACGTCCAGGTCGCGAAAAAGAGGACGCGAGTGGTGTTTGTCCCCCCCCCAGTGTTCTGTGAGCTGTACGGACCCCTTACCTACAGCCATACTACCTATCCTTATTGTTCGTTGTCTTGTACGTCATTACATGTACGTAGAGTACGTAGCGTATGTAGTTAGTAGAGTACGTAGTTAGTGTACATAGTTACGTTTAGATTATGGGAGGGGTGGAGTCCACGCAAACTCCGTTGGAATGTATGATCAAGAATTTCCGTAAAGGATTTTCGGGAGATTATGGTATGAAAATGACTCCGTCTAGATTAAAAATGTTATGTGAAAGGGAGTGGCCCACGTTAGCTGCTTCATGGCCCCATGGGGGCACCTTCGATTTAGAAACAGTTTTTCGAGTTCATCAGCTTATACAAAGAGTGTATCCTGACCAGTTCCCCTATATAGATTCCTGGTTAAGTGCTTGTGAACAGCAGCCCTCATGGATGAAGCGCTGTAAAATATTTGTAGCTACTACTAGGGGAACCAGAAAAGTTAAGGAGGAGAAGCCGCCTGTGTATTCTGCCCCAGAGTCTCCAGATATCCTGGCTAGGTTACTCCAGTACCTGCAGAAGTTAGTTCCCCCAGCACCATGGCCTGAAGTGGAGCCAGATGAGGAGCCCCAGAAAATACCGCTGCAGCAGCCTAAGAAGCACCCCACCCCGAGTGATAGTCCCGAGTCAGGCCCAAGCACGTCGGGAGGACTCGAGTCCTCTGACGAGATAGAAAGCGGAGGCTCTCCTGCCAGTTCAGGGTCACCCACCAAGGAGACTTGTGCCCGGGAGCCTTATGATTTAAGAAGCGTAACTCCCAAGAAGAAGAAGGAGAAAACAGGGCACCTAATGCCATTACGCCAAGTGCCAGGAATACCTGTTTTAAATGATCAGGGCCAAATGGCGCCAGGACCAACCAGCTTAGTTTATGTACCCTTTTCTACCACAGATTTTTTAAACTGGAAAACACATTATGCATCCTACACAGCCAAGCCCCAGGAATTAACAGAATTAATGTCTAGCATTATGCAAACCCATCAGCCTACTTGGGCCGATTGTCGCCAGCTTCTGTCCACCCTCTTTACTACTGAGGAGCGAGGGCGAATCGGGCAAGCAGCCCTCCGTTGGTTAGAAGAGAACCCTGTAGAGGGGGGAGGAATAAATCCCCCACAATCAGCTGTTGCAGAATATCCCAATGAAGATCCCGGGTGGGACCCGAATGATGAAAGTGGGGCGGCGGCCCTAACCAGATTTCGCCAGGCCTTATTACAGGGCCTGAAGAAGGGAGGCCAGAGGGCCATGAATATCGGGAAGGTATCGGAAGTTCTCCAGGATCCAGATGAGAGCCCAGCGGCCTTTTATGAGCGGTTGTCTGAAGCTTATAGATTGTATACCCCATATGATCCCGCCGCTCAGGAAAATTTACGCATGGTAAATGCGGCCTTTGTCAGTCAGTCCCAGAGAGACATAAAACGAAAATTGCAGAAATTGGACGGATTTGCGGGCATGAATACAGCACAGTTAATGGAAGTCGCTCAGAAAGTGTTTGTGAATCATGAAAATGAACGAGACAGAGAAAGTGAACGAAAGATGAAGAAGAAGGCAGATCTTCTTGCTGCTGCTATAACCGAACGACGTGGAGGAGGTTTTCCTAATCAAAGGACTAGAGGACGTGGAAGAGGCCGCGGAAGCGAAAGGCCTCAATTGGGTGCGAATCACTGCGCCTACTGCAAGGAAGAAGGACATTGGAGAAATGAATGCCCGCATCTGGACTCTGCCCCCGCGAGGGGAGGAGGGAGTCCCTGGAGGGCAGGAGGACGATTTCGAAGGAGGGGAGGAATGAACCGAACACAGTTCCAGCAAGAGAGGGAGGAAGCCATTGAGGGAGTGGCAGTAGCAACGGGCTATGACTTGGATGAAGACTAGGCCAGACCGGGTTCCAAGTTCACCCTGGGTCCCCAGGAGCCTATGGTCAGTTTGAAGATAGGGGACCAATACATGGAATTTATGGTAGATACAGGAGCAGAACATTCAGTAGTAGCCAAGCCAGTAGCTCCTCTATCCTCACTATCTGTTACTATAGTTGGAGCCACTGGAAATAAAGCCACAAAGTCATTCTTACAGAACCGCATGTGTGAACTAGGGGGACAGAAAATAACGCACCAGTTCTTGTATATGCCTGAGTGCCCTATTCCTCTACTGGGCCGAGACATGCTTGCTAAGCTCCAGGCACAAATATCTTTTGCTGAAGGGGGAGAAATGAAAATGACTGTGAACCCAAAGCCTGCTGGATTGATGGTGCTCACTGTTCCCTGAGAAGAAGAGTGGCGGTTCTATAGTGCACCTCCAATAAAGTCAACCAGTCCCTGTATACCTGCCAACCTCATAGCCCCACCTGAAGTATGGGCAGAAGATAATCCACCTGGCCTAGCGAAGAACATAGCCCCTGTCATTGTCACCCTCAAGCCAGGAGTGGAACCAGTGCATGTGAAGCAGTATCCTCTCCCTCGACCAGCCATTGAAGGAATCCACTGCCATTTGATGAAACTGCTGAAGTATGGACTTCTCAAGGAATGCCAGTCACCTTGGAACACCCCCCTTCTCCCAGTTAAGAAACCTGGGACAGGGGACTACCGCCCAGTACAAGACCTAAGGCGAGTGAATGATGCAGTTGAAACTATACCTCCTGTAGTACCAAACCCTTATACTCTCCTGGGACTGATCCACGCTGAGGCTACTCATTTCACCGTCCTGGACCTAAAGGATGCCTTTTTCTGTGTACGCTTAGCCCCTACTAGTCAACTTTTATTCGCTTTTGAATGGCAAGACCCCACAACAGGAAGGCGGGGCCAGCTCACCTGGACCAGATTACCCCAAGGATTCAAGAATTCACCTACCCTCTTCAGTGCTGCCCTGAATCAAGATCTCTCAAGTTACCCAGTGGACCCAGGAAAGAGGGTTCTTCTTCAGTATGTAGTTGACTTGCTCATAGCCACTAACTTGGAAAGTGAATGCCTACAAGCTACTAGTGAACTCTTGTACCTTCTCAAAGAGGCTGGGTACAAAGTCTCAAGAGCCAAAGCAGAACTATGCCAAACTGAAGTCAAGTATCTAGGATTCCAGTTGTCCAGTGGGATCCGACGTCTGGGACCCGAACGCAAAGAATCTGTATGTAGTATCCCTACTCCAACCACTAGGAGGCAAGTAAGAGCCTTCTTGGGTGCCGCGGGGTACTGTCACATATGGATCCCCAACTTCGCGCTAATTTTATTTATTTATTTATTTATTTATTTAGTACATTCTCTTATATACCGCGCTATTCTGCATCAGTGCGGTTTACATTGAACAAACTGAAATTACATTGAACAGGACATAATAACTTGGAGATAACTATTTTACAGGGAAATGGGCTATGGAGGGTTAAGTGGCTTGCCCAAGACCACAAGGAGCACCTGTGGGACTAGAAACCCCAGTCCTTCCGGCCCAAGGTTGCTGTCCTCTAGTGGGATTTGAACCCCCGACCTTCCAGGCTGAATACCTTGCCCCAACCACTAGGCCACTCCTCCACTCCAAAACCACTGTACCAAGTCACCAAAGGAATGGAAAAATCTCCACTAGAATGGGGACCTGAACAAGATGCAGCATTCCAGTCTCTGAAAAATGCCCTGATGTCATCTCCAGCTTTAGGTCTTCCAGATGTTCAGAAGCCTTTTCATCTTTTTGTCCATGAGTCACAAGGAAACGCATTAGGAGTATTGACCCAATCTCTTGGATCTTGGCAGCGACCAGTAGCCTATCTGTCAAAACAATTGGATGTAGTTGCAAAAGGATGGCCCCCTTGTTTGAGAGCTGTTGCAGCAACAGCCCTCCTAGTGGGCGAAGCAGACAAACTCACACTGGGGCAAACTCTTCAAGTCACCGTACCACACTCTGTTTTGACTCTCATGGAACACAAAGGAAACTTCTGGCTGACCAATACACGAATGTTGAAATATCAGAGCATGCTGTGCGAAAACCCCCAGATACAGTTGAAAGTCAGTCAAGCTTTGAACCCTGCTATGTTGTTTCCAATTAGTCCTGGGCCCCCTTATCATAACTGTTTAGAAACCATGGACACTGTATTTTCAAGTCGCCTTGATTTGACTGATGTCCCTCTAGAGGACCCTGAACGGACTTTCTTTGTGGATGGAAGCAGTTTGATCATCAATGGACATCGTTGTGCTGGATATGCAGTGGTGACCCTTGATCTGGTAGTTGAGTCCTCAGCCCTGACCCCAGGAACTTCTGCACAGAAAGCTGAATTGATAGCCCTCACTAGAGCCTTGACATTAGGAGAAGGACTCCGCATAAATGTGTACAAAGATTCCAAATATGCTTTCACCACTTTGCATGCACATGGAGCCTTGTATAAAGAGCGAGGGCTAATCACCTTAGGGGGTAAGGCCATTAGGTATGTGCCCGAGATATTGATGTTATTAGATGCTGTGTGGGCCCCCAAACAAGTAGCAGTCATGCACTGCCGAAGTCATCAGGCAGGAGCAGGAGAAGTCACTCGAGGGAATAGATTTGCAGATGCCACAGCCCGGAAGGCAGCCACCACAGGACAAGTTAGGACCCAAGATACTGTAATGCAAGCAGCCCTATTCCCTGTGCCCCTTAGTTCCTGGGCACCCCGATACACTACAAGAGAGTTAGACTATTATTGTGAAAAGGAGGGAGGAGTCTTGACAGAACAAGGTTGGATAGTGTTGCCACCCCCAGAAGGTAGTCCACCTCCAGGTCCTACAGTCATCCCTCAAGCATTAGGGCCAGCCTTTGTTCAAGCTTTTCACCAAGCCACACATTATGGAAAAACAGCTGTGGAAAAAGCCCTGAGACCCCATTTCTGTATTTCACTGTTAGGATCCCTGACCGCCTCGGTGGCACAGCAATGTCTGATATGTGCCAAAAATAATGCTAAGCAAGGTCCCATTCCACCCCCAAGAGTTCAGTCAGTAGGGGTGACCCCAATGAGTGATATACAGGTAGACGTTGCTGAAATGCCCCTTGCAAATGGGTATCACTATATGTTAGTGTTAGTCTGCACATTTTCGGGATGGGTGGAAGCCTATCCCACTCGAACTGAGAAAGCCCGAGAAGTCACTAGGGTATTGCTCCATGAGATCATTCCCCGATTCGGAATACCATTATCTATAGGGTCAGATAATGATCCATCATTTGTATCCCAAGTGACCCAACAGTTAGCTCGAACTTTGCAAATACAATGGAAGTTACACACTGCTTACAGACCCCAGAGCTCGGGAAAAGTAGAACGTATGAATAGAACCTTGAAAACTCAGTTATCCAAACTTTGCCAAGAAACACACCTAAAGTGGCTTCAAGTTCTCCCAATAGCCATTCTTAGGATACGTTCAGCTCCCACCAAGTCCCTAGGAGTCTCCCCTTTTGAGATTTTGTATGGGCGACCTCCACCCCTTGTGTAGGGAATAAAGGGAGACATGAGACAGATAGGATCTGAAATAACTAGACAAGAACTATTAGTTTTAGGTTCTGTCTTGCAGAATCTCCAAACGTGGGTGCAAGATCGACTACCCATCAACCTGACCGAGCCTCTGCATCCCTTCAAGCCAGGAACGTCCGTGTGGGTGAAAGAGTGGAGAAAGACCCCGCTGGCGCCGCATTGGAAGGGACCATACGTCGTCATCCTGTCAACCCGAACAGGCTCAGCGACATCAGAACCATTTCCTCTGATGCAAGGTGTACCTCAAGGTTCATCCCTTTCTGCATTAATGTTTAATATCTATATGCAGCCCATTTGCGCATTGATCCGTTCCTTCAACATCCAATGTCTAGCCTATGCGGACGACATCCTGATGTATGCTCCTTTCAAGATTCACCAGCCAGACTTCGCACCAATAGTAAGATGCTTTGAAGCCGTAGCGAACTGGCTCCTCACACAAAACCTTCGTATAAACCATAACAAAACAGATGTCTTGTTCGTCACAAGGAACTCAAGCTTCAAACCACCATCTTCACTACAAGTCAATAAGATGGAACTGAAGGCACAATCCACAATCCGATATCTAGGTATTACGCTAGATCAGCGGCTAGACATGTCAGCGCACATTAAGAACTCCACCAAAGCAATATACCATAAGATCCGATCACTTCGACATCTCCGCCCATTACTTGACTCCTCCGATTACCGTTCAGTCTTCCAAGCCTTGGTAATCCCACATCTAGACTTTGCCAATATCATCCTACACGGGCTCCCACAATCAACACTGAACCCTCTCCGTCTGGCCATGAACTCAGCTGCGAGAGTTCTCGTAGGAATATCACATTCCGACCACATAACGCCAGTCTTGAAGAGCCTACACTGGTTACCTCTACAGGCCAGAACTCTCTGTAAAGCTCTAGTCATGACATTCAAGGCCTCAAAGATCCAACCCCTCTCTCCCATCAGTAATCTTATACATGCCACTCCAGCTAATAGAACCAGGAGGCCTTCTTCTTCGAACACCATTGATCTTCCAAGATTGTTGACGAAATGCTCTAAAACAACAGCCTCCAGAGCTTTCTCCCTTTTCGCACCCAGAGCCTGGAATGCCCTCCCACCTGAAATCAGAGCCATCACAAATTTAACGTCATTTAGGAAAGCTCTTAAACACCACCTGTTTCTAATATATTATCTGGAACCTACACCCAGTATGCACTGCTCTCCAGGCGACTCCATTTCTAGGACCCCTTCAGAAAACGGTTAACTGACATGTTCCCTTACACTCACCACGCCCTGTTTTTACCCCTTTTGATATTCAGTACTACTCTTGTAATGTAAAGTATTTACTACAATCATGTTAATTTAATGACCATACCATGTATATAGTTCCCCCAGTTATCTCCATGTTTAGTCGACCCTGTTCATTGTAAAAAACAATGTTGCCTTGTACATTGTGTTTGTTTTGTTGTTCATATGTACACCGCACTGATTATAGGAGCGCGGTATATAAGAAATGAAAATAAATAAATAAAATAAATATAACCCCCACTGCAGTGAAAGTTGCAGAATTTGAACCCTGGATCCAGACCAATGGACGTCAGTGAATGATCCCGAGACTCCATTGCGACTCACATTGAGGAGACAGCCGACGCTATAGAGAATCTTCAGTATCTATCTTCGTCACGCTAGGGTGACCATCGCAGCAGGAGAAAAGAACACTCAACAAGTTCACCATACCCAACTTTCCAGTTGACCTCCAAAGACGGTAATCACAATGTTTTTCCACTATTGCCTTGTGGGAGTGGTGATCCTGGGAATCCTGGAAAAGACCTTTACCCTACCCCCTTGTGCAGCCTGCATAACCACCACCCGAACAGGACAGAAGATTACTTAGACTTTACTCTATCATTCCTACTATACTTGCACTGGAACAGTCAGCCGGTGTATTTATAATCCCAAACAAAAGAAGAGTGAATAGGCAAAATTTGAGCATAAATCAAAATAAAGACCTAAAAATTTCTTGTCGGAAGATCAGCCATGAGGTTAATACTCACCGGCATGGCAGTTTACTAAAGCGTTGAGACAGGGCATGGAAGTTAGATATGCCCGAAACGCAGTGCTGTGTTCTTTCGGACAACTGCTGTTTTTGGAACATCTCCGTTTTGGTATTTCTATGAAATTGAAGAGTACCTTGATCGGTTGATGTTGGGACTTCAAATGACCTATGACGATTCAGATAAGTTAAAGGATAATGCTGAATTTTTTTAAATTTTTTTTGGGTTTTTAAATTATTATGAAGGTGGCACCTATTTGTGGTTTCTTTTTTCCACCTTTTCTTGCTCTTTAGGGGGCATATAAGAATTTCTATAAAATTGATTAAAATGGAAGTAACAGCTTCGGGAGGCTATTAACCTCATGGCTGATCTTCCGACAAGAAATTTTTAGGTCTTTATTTTGATTTATGCTCAAATTTTGCCTATTCACTCTTCTTTTGTTTGGGGTTACTTTTGTTGAGTGTTTTGTTTTTGTAATTGTGGTGTATTTATAATGGCACCGAACTGAATATTTGCACAAAGGGGAAAAGTAAGACTTGTTATAACCCCCGACAAAACCCCTCATATTATACATTTGAGATACGTTGGAATTACGAAGATGGAGCCATCCTGAATGCGACAAAACCTCTTGCAAACCCCACAAAACCTATTATCTTGAACTTTGATGCTTGTGATGCAATTAACAGAAATGCTTACCACAGATGTGGGTCATGGGAGCGAGCATACTACCATGATGATAAATATATGTGTCCAGAAGGAGCCTACGGATGGGGACGATGCACAGGAAAGAACTCTGCAGCCACTACTTACACCACTACATCTAAACATGATTACTTTTGCCCAAAATGGGACTGCGTATATTTTGCTACATGGAAGAATGCACCTGTGAGACGAGATGGTGATCACCGCAAAAGGCAGTCTGACGAAGATCAGATTACCTGAGCCCAAGAAATGCCAGAAAGGTGCCTGCAATCCCCTGCAACTCCTCATAGTCAACCCTAGCCAATGGAAGCAAGGATACAAATTTGGGTTGCGTATAGCAGGAGGAGGTATAGATCCTGGGACTATCTTGTATCTGCAATTAAACACCAAGACCCATGTATCCTCACCCTATCGTATACATCATTCCTTCTACGAGGCCATGAAAGCAGAGTTCGAAATTCCTCCTGCCTCCCAGAACTTGTTTCTTGAGCTATCGGGAGCAGTTGCATCTAGTCTTCACGTTTCAGACTGTTTATTTTGTGGAGGAACTATGCTGGGAGACCAATGGCCTTGGGAGGCACAAGAACTGAACTATTCTGTTCCATATAATCAAACTGATATACATAATACCACGAGTGAATGGGTATTGGCCCACTCCATTGTGGGTAACTTATGTTTTGCTCGTTATGGACCATTGTTTAATATGGAAGTGGGGCAGCTGGTCTGTCTCAATCAGAAGTTCTACAACAGTACCACTAAGAAAATGACTTGGTGGTCAGGAGTCAACGCTACTGAACCTTCCAATTCTCTAGTTCGTTTTCCCAAACTTGCCAGTATCTGGACAAACTTAGCAGCATATAATTCCTGGCAAGCACCACCTGGACTGTACTGGATTTGCGGAACCCAAGCATATGCTAGACTCCCTCACCATTGGGGAGGCGCATGTGTATTGGGAACCATACGACTTTCCTTTTTCCTTTTGCCTACATCCCAGGGAGAACAACTGGGATATCCTGTGTACAGAAGTCGACAGCTGAAGGAGGCCTTGAAGATAGGCCAATGGGACAAATGGGATGCGACATCTGAAGAATGGCCACCTGAGAGAATTATCTCATACTATGGACCTGCTACTTGGGAGCAGGATGGGACATGGGGATATCGTACTCCTGTTTATATGATTAATCGAATAATACGTTTGCAAGCTGTTGTTGAAATAATAACCAATGAAACTAGTAAAGCACTAACCCTTTTGGCAAAGCAAAGTACGCAAATGCGCACAGCCATTTATCAAAATCGTTTAGCTTTAGATTATTTGTTAGCAGCTGAAGGTGGGGTATGTGGAAAATTGAACTTAAGTAATTGTTGTTTACAGATTGATAATAATGGGCATGTAGTTGAAGATCTAGCCACCCAGATGAGAGAGCAGACATTTGTGCCTGTCCAGACCTGGCACAGTTTGAAGATGGATGGGTGGTTTGGTTCATTATTTTCATGGATTGGTGGTCTAAAAGCCCTTATGTTTATTGTATTATTCATATTAGCTATGTGCTTATTGCTCCCTTGTCTCCTACCCCTTTGCTTACGCATGGTAACTTCAGCAATTGATAACACTATAGAGCGGAAGGCAGCTGTGAAGGTATTAGCCATGTGGCTATATTATCCTATACCCCACGATGATGCTATTACACCAGTATAATGTGTTAAATGACTAATGAGTGATTTAATTCTCACCCTTTCTCACTTGCAGGTGAGAATAATCAAAGGGGGGAATGTGGCAGGCTGTGGCCTAGCATGGCCTGCTACTATGAAAGGCCTGTAAGTTAGGCCTGGATCCTAACTCCCATTATAGCTAGAAAAGAACCAAAAATCTGTGAAAAATGAGAAAACTTAAACTGCTTAATAAGAAGTTTTTATGAATTCATAAGTCTTTCATTATTCTCTTGTGTGTGAAAGAAAAGAAATGTTTCAATACATGCATTCCTGGAGCTAGGGATAACCTTGCAGTAGAGAAGTATCAAAATCAAGAACTGCACCATTGTTAGAACAATTCTAAGGGAGGGGGCTGGTTGCTAGGCCCCGGAGGGATTTCTAATTGGACAGGTGCAGGGAACGTGAAACCAATGAGAAGTTTGTATGTATCGAGCTAGAACCAATAGAAAGTTCTCATATATCAAATTGAAAAAGAGGTATAAATGGTTATGTCTCTGTAAAAACGTTTGCTCAGTTCCTTTTGAAGCTTTGACTGACTGGGCCTGTGCACAATAAACTGGCTTGGACCCTGTCAATTGACTCCTGGATTTATTCATTGATTGCACTTTGCTGCAACAACATCTTGTGCTCCACCTCCTTTCGCTTGTAGCACTTATACATATCTAGGTATTTCTGCTACTTAACTCAACAGCCATTCCTTTTGTTTACTCTCAGCTTTGTATGGTTGTGTCCCCCTCCTTCCTTTCTTTCCATTTTCCCAGCCATTTCCAGACCCCCTGCCAGTGTTTCATAACCTTTTCCCCTTTCCCATGTCGCAACCCTGTCAATCGATGCATCAAACCCAGGTCCTCCATTCTGCTGATAAATCCTTCCCTCTGAGGCCTCCCCTCCCCCGTCCAATGTTGTGCTATTTCATTTCATGCTGCTGCTATGCAGTGATGTAATACCCCTCTCTCCCCTTCCTCCAAATCCTCCCCCAACATATGCAAGAGACACACCTCTGTTTTTTTTTGTAAGGCATGGCCAGTCATTTCATAGATTATCGATAATACCTCCTCCCAAAAGTGTTGAATTGGTTCACACTGCCACCACATATGTAACATATCCCCTTTCTCCGGACATCCTCTCCAACACCTATCCGATATTCCCCTCCCCATCTTTTTTTGTTATATCGGTGTCCAATACCACCGTTAGAGTACTTTATAGGCATTTTCTTTTGTGTGAGTGGCAGTGGATATCCCCGCTATGGTCCCTATGACTTTTTCCCACCTCTCAACTGTAAAGTTTTAAAAATCGCGTTTGACACATGACTGCAGCTTGTGCAGTTTTCTGCAGCCACATCCACATTTAGAATGCGAATAGGGCTTTTAAAATAACCCCTTTAAGTATGCAGCCTTGTTGTACACCAGCACCAAAAGCCCAATAGATTCATGTAGTTGGTTTGGAAACCTTTCTCTGATAGGATGGGCAAGAACTGAGTATAGCTTGCATGTAGAGTCTCCTAATGTCTTATGTTCCCTTTTTGTACCATTAATGCAATTTTTAATAGAGTTCATGACTAGATTTGGTAAAATTCATGCTAATTCTTCATGAGATACGGTTGGCAGCTTTCCATTTGTCAAAGTGATCTGCAGAGAGAACTGTTATATTTCTAGGAAGAACAAATTTAAGCTTAATATAACTAAAACAAGCATTTGGGATTGGAGAATAGGACCACTATCCTGATTTCAAGATTAGGCTAGAGAGGGTGGTAGTCCTATTACATCCTAAGGTTAAGAACTTTGGAGTATAAGATACTGGTCTGAATTTTGTTCCACAGATTTCATCAGTAGTGATATCCATATCTGTCTGACATAGACCTTATTTAACATCAGAAATTTTGATTATGATCACTCAGATGCAAATTATCTCCAATTTTAGATTATTGCAATGTGCTGTACTGTATGTTGGCCTGCCTAAAATTGCTATAAAAAAGCTTCAGTTGCTGAAGAATACAGTAGTCAGGATTCTAAAAGGATTGGGATGGACAGATCATGTTTTTCCAATGTCAATGCATTTGTATTGGTCACCAGTAGAATTTTGCTTCCATTTTGAAAGCCTAACAGGGCTGGTACAAAGGTATTAGGCACCTAGGCGAACGTTTAGCCTTGTGCCCCCTCAGTTAGTTTTTAGACCCCTAGTGCTCCCCCCCACCAAAGATTTTGATTATTAAATTAAATTAAATTCTAATCATTTCAACATCTGTCTCTGAACAATCCTATAAAAATGCATATTCCTTATCGTTCCTCCAGTTCAGTCCTCTACCTCTGGGTTGTCAACCTCCTCCTGCAGCTTGGAGACTGGTATGTCAAATCATGACAATGGATATAGCCTGCTGATCTCTCTCTTCCCCTCCAGTGTAACCAGTCTCCATGCAGCAGGAGTACGTTGTGAGCCTTGGAGAGGGCTCACTGGAGGAACGGATAAGGAGAGAGTAGGAGTAGAGTAGTTTAAGTTGTTGTTTTATTTTTGTTAGCTTCCAAATTCTTTGGGGTGCTATCCCTTTAAAAAAAAAGAAGAAGAGGGCTGAATGTTTAGCGTTTGATTGCTCCCTGCCTGTCACCAAACAAACAAACAAAAAAAAAAGGTAAAGGAGAAGGAGTTTGAATTGCTATAGCCGGAGGATCTCTCCCCCCGGACAATACGGGGGAGAGCCCTCTCTTGGAGCCGTGCACCCTGCCAGGCCGCCAGGACTGCAGATTGCGGCTTCGGAGGTCCAGGAATCTGCTGACAGGTCTGAATAGTTCAGACGCAACCGGTGGTGCAGCGAGGCTCCGGGAAAGATCGGGTGACAGCGCAGACCTGCCCGGTAAGCTTTTCACTGTGGCAGGCTGCTTTGGCGGGAGAGAAAGCCCTGTGGAGATTCAGAGCGCTAGGCCGGCTTTAGTTTGGCGCTGTTTTCTTCTTCGGGTTTCCCGTGGCCATTTTAGGTGGCGCGGGAAGCTGCGTGGCTGCTCAGCATCGAGGGGAAACAGAGCAGGTATGCAAACAACGTTTGATTGTTCGGGATTTAGCTTTTTGCTTTAATTTTTAGTGAATTTTTAGTTTTTGTTCATTCCGCGAGTGTGAGAACGCCGCTGAGGAGGGTAGGGGTCCTTCTGGTGGCTGCAATAGCCCAGCACTTCAAGCAGGGGTATTCCCACACAGGGGCAGAGTGGGAAACGCTAGTTAATTATAGTTCTGGATTCTCAGGGACCAGTCTTCAGTTAGTTGAAAAAAAAATTATAATATCAAAGAATAAGGAGAAGAACTGTTGGGTTTGCCAGATTTATGGCGGCGCGTCCACAGTGTGTCATCTGTGGCACCCGGAGAGGCACGGTGGCAGAGTCAGGAGTGTGCTGCAGTTGTGCTTCCCTTTCGTCCACGGTGGAGCAGCAGATGGACTTTAAGGAAGTGGCAGAGGCGCAGGGGGTGCAGACAGGGTCGCTGGCTGAGTCTCCCCAACCCCCCGGGCAGGAGTGCCCTGTAGAGGAGCCGGCTGGGACCTCTGCAGCGTTGCTAGAGACACAGCTGGGGGATCCCACTGAGTTTTGCCCGGAGTTCATATTAATGATGCACCAAGCATTCTGTTTGCGGCGCCAGGGTAAGTTATCAGGAGTTTCGCCACTTACGGTTTCGGCTTCGCAAATGGCGGGGTCGGTCGAGGTGGGCGAGGGACCCTCGGTGCCTAAAAGAGCTAGGACCCGAGCTTCCTCAGCTGTGGAGAACGACTGGCAGGAAGTCAGGAGTCCGACTGGGAGAATGAAGAGGGTGCACAGGATCTGGAGGAAGGCGAGATCCTGGAACCTGAGGATCAATCTAAGATCATTAGGGTCTTTCATAGAGAGGAGCTTCCGGCGCTGATTTCAGAGTCGATGCAGATGTTAAATCTGGTGGCTCAGGCATCCGCGGAGGATGACGTGGAGGATCCTGTCATTCAAGCGGTTCGTCAGACACAGGTGGTGTTTCCAGTGCATAGAGTGGTCGATAAAATGATTCAGGATGAATGAAACCAGCCCCAAGCGGGGCTCAGAAGCATGCGCACGATGAATAGGCTTTATCCGCTGGCCGATAAGGAAAGGTTCTGAACGCCGCGGGTTGACGCGGTGGTGTCGGCAGTTACGAAAAAGACTACCATTCCGGTAGAGGGAAGCGCAGCGTTGAAGGATGCTCAGGACTGTAGGGTTGAGGGGCTCCTGAAGCAGACCTTCAAGGCTGACTCCCTTTCTTTGCAGGCGTCTATCTGTGGAGCCTGGGTGGTGCGGGCGTGCTTGCGCTGGGTGCAACGGTTGCGTCACTCGCCTCATTTGGATCTCGAGGAGCTCAAGGAGCTGGGGCGCCTGGAGTCCGGAGCAGCATATTTAATGGATGTGCACTATGATTTGATCAGAGCGCTCACGAATAGCACGGCGTCCGTGGTGGCCGCTCGCAGATCCGTGTGGTTGCGTAACTGGACGGCAGACGATTCTTCCAAGTCCCGACTCAGTAAGCTGCCGTTCAAAGGGAAGTTGCTGTTTGGGGACGATCTGGATAAGTTACTAAAGGACCTCGGGGAGTCCAAGGCGGGTAGGCTTCCAGAGGATAAGCCGAAACAGGGAAAGTTCGGTCAAAGTTTTAGAAGCGACTTTCGGAGATTTCGGTCGACACGGTTCGTGTCCTTTCCGAGGGGCAGATTTCCGTCCCGAATTCAAGGGTTTCGGGGGTTTCGGGGAGCTAGTAGAGGTTTCTCCTTGGGCTCCGCGTCAACAGCTCAGAAACCGCAATGAGATGAGGCGGGTCCCGGCGGAGGAAGCTCCCATAGGCGGGAGGCTCCGGGAGTTTCTTTCTGCTTGGACCCTCATCACGTCCGACCAGTGGGTTCTACAGGTAATCCGACAGGGCTATGCTCTAGAGCTGGCGCATCCTTTACGGGGTTCCTTCGTCCTGTCCCCTTGCAGGGGTCAAAAGAAAACTCTAGCGGTCCGCAGCACGTTGGAGCGGCTGTTACAATTAGGGGCGGCTGTGGAGCTACCGAAGGCAGAGTACGGTTTGGGTCGGTACTCCATTTATTTCGTGGTGCCAAAGAAAGGTGGAGCGCTGCGGCCTATCTTAGACCTCAAGGGTGTAAATCGTTGTCTGAGGGTGCCTCACTTCCGTATGGAAACGTTACGGTCGGTAATTGTGGCGGTGTGTCAGGGAGAGTACTTAATGTCATTGGATCTGACGGAGGCCTACTTGCACATTCCCATCTGGGAGGCTCATCAGAGGTTGTTAAGGTTTGCTTTGCCCTGGTGCCACTATCAGTTCTAAGTGTTGCCCTTTGGTCTCGCGACGGCGCCGCGCACATTCACCAAGATTATGGTGGTAGTGGTGGCGACGTTGCGCAAGGAAGGTATTTTGGTACACCCGTACCTCGACGATTGGTTGATTCAGGCGAAGTCCGAGGCAGAGAGCGTACAGGTGACAAACAGGGTAGTAGAGTTTTTGCAGAGCCTCAGTTGGGTGGTCAATCCGACCAAAATCCGTCTTCAGCCTTCTCAAGTTCTCGATTATCTGGGAGTTCAGTTCGACACTCTCAAAGGGCAGGTATTTTTGCCGCTCCGGAGAGTGCAGGCCCTGCGCAGTCTGGTGTGCAGGTTCAGAGCCACTCCAGCTCCGTCGGCATGGTTATCTCTTTGCGTACTCGGAACGATGGCGGCAACCCTGGAGGCGGTGCCTTGGGCCAAAGTGCGTATGCGGCTTCTTCAGAGAGCTCTGCTGCGCCGTTGGTCTCATCAGGTGGACCCGTTGATCAAGCAGCTCCTGTTTCCGCTCAAGGTGAGACAATCACATCGGTGGTGGCTGGCTCCGTCATCGTTAGCGGCCGGGATGCCCCTGGAGCAGCCGAAGTGGGTTCCATTGATGACGGATGCCAGTCTTGCGGGCTGGGGAGCCCACTGCGGGAGCAGATACTCGCAGGGGCGTTGGTCCCAGCTGGAGGCCACTTGGTCGATAAATCGGTTGGAATTGCGAGCAGTGGTGAGAGCGCTGCGGGCGTTCGAGGACTTGGTTTTGGGGCGCCCAGTTCGGGTGCTCTCAGACAACTCAGCAACGGTCGCCTACATCAATCGTCAGGGCGGCACGGGGAGCGCAGCAATGGAGGAGGAGTCGGATTTGCTGTTCGGCTGGGTGGAGAGTCGGTTGACAGCAATTTGAGCGGCGCACATTGCAGGAAAGGACAGTGTGATGGTGGATTTCCTCAGCAGAGTTCAGGTGGATGCCGGAGAGTGGGAATTACACCCCAAAGTCTTTGTGCAGATGCTGGGCCGTTGGGAGGCGCCAATAATGGACTTAATGGCAACCTTTCAGTCAGCAAAGGTCACGCGATTCTTCACCAGGAGACGAGAAAGAATGTCAGAGGGCATAGACGCGCTGTTGCAGCGATGGCCAACTTCGGGTCTCCTTTATGTTTTTCCGCCATGGGCGTTGATCGGTCGAGTAGTTCAAAGAATCGAGGCTCACCAGAGAAGGGTTCTAGTTGCGCCTGACTGGCCAAGGTGCCCGTGGTACGCGGATCTGGTGCGACTCCTAGACAGACAACCCTGGAGGCTTCCGGCAAGGCCGGACCTGTTGCTGCAAGGTCCCCTGTTCATGCCCCAAGTGGATTGGTTCTCACTTACGGTATGGCCATTGAAAGGGCTCAGCTAAAGAAGAAGGGCTATTCGGCGTCTGTGATATCTACGCTGCTTAGGGCTCGGAAGCAGTCCACTTTGTTAGCGTATGTGCGAGTCTGGCGTATTTTTGAAGATTGGTGCTCGAGACGGCAGATCCGGGCATCAATGGTCACCGTCCCTGCTATTTTAAATTTCCTGCAAGATGGCTTTGATAAGGGGCTAGCAGCTAGTTCTTTGCGGGTGCAGCTGGCGGCGCTTTCCTGTTATTGCGGCAAGGTTCAGGGTATAGCTCTGGGTGCTCATGCGGATGTGCTACGTTTTCTGAGGGCGGTGGCTAGGTTGCGTCCTTCTCGTAGGGTGACAGTTCCGCCTTGGGATCTTAATCTGGTCTTGACGGCGCTTTCCAAGCCGCCCTTTGAACATTTCTTTATTTATTTATTTATCTGTATTTATATCCCACTTTTCACTGGGTCAAAGCGGTCAATTGGGAGATACATTTAACACAAGGGGATATGACATACATACGCTAATACTTACAGGGAACATGGGCAATGGAGGGTTAAGTGGCTTGCCCAAGACCACAAGGAGTGCCTATAGGACTAGAAATCCCAGTCCCTCCGGCCTGAGATTGCTGTCCCCAGGTGGGACTTGAGCTCCCGGCCCTCCGGCCTGAAGTACCTTGTCCTAACCACTAGGCCACTCCTCCCACCATATGGCGTCGATGGCATATGGCGTCGATGAAGGATTTGACATTAAAAGCAGTATTTCTGGTGGCGATCTGTTCAGCGAGACGCATTTCGGAGTTGCAAGCTTTGTCTTCTAGGGAACCATTCTTGTCCTTCTCGAGAGAAAAGTTTGTTTTGCGCCCTGTTCCGTCGTTTTTGCCTAAGGTGGTGTCTCTCTTTCACTTAAATCAGTCGGTCTGTTTGCCAGTTCTAGGGTCCTTAGACAGGAGCCTGGTGGACCGCAGTTTGTGTCGTTTGGATGTTAAGAGAACTTTGAGACAGTATTTGAAGATTACAAAGTCCTTTCATAGGTCGGATTGGCTTTTCGTGTTGTTTGGAGGTAGGCGTAAGGGAGAGGCGGCGTCAAAAGCTTCCATTGCCAGGTGGATTCGGGAAGCGATCGCTTCCGCCTACTTGATTCAGGGGCGTGCAGTACCGGACGGCTTACGAGCTCATTCCACTAGAGCGCAAGCGGCTTCTTGGGCGGAACATGGTTTGGTTCCTCCAAGTGAGATTTGTAGGGTGGCTACTTGGTCGTCTCTGCACACGTTCAGTAGACATTACCGTCTTGATGTCACAGCGGCTAATGATGCCTGCTTCGGGGCGGCAGTGTTGCGTACCAGCTGGAAGGGTCCCCCCCAATAGTTACTGCTCTGGTACGTCCCAGAGGTAGAAGACTGAACTGGAGGAACGATAAGGAAATGATAATTACACTTATCTGGTAATTGTAGTTCCTTGAGTGACGACAGTTCAGTCCTCATTCCCACCCGGAGGTTCTTCAGGAGAGGGGCAGCCAGGTGGCGCGTGGACAGTCATTACAGGTAAGTCAGTCTTTCATCGGTTAGATTTGTGAAGTTGACTGGCTCATGTTTTCGGTGTCAGTGCAGGGCGTAAGAAGACCTTGTCTGTAGGTTAACATAATATTATAGTTAAATAGGTTAGGTTGCAAGTTGAATTATAGCTACTTATTTCTTGCTCCTTTGAGTCTGCTTTGTTAATAGTTCACACTGGAGGAGAAGAGAGAGAACAGCAGGCTATATCCAGTGATGTCATGATTTGACATACCAGTCTCCAAGCTGCAGGAGGAGGTTGACAACCCAGAGGTAGAGGACTGAACTGTCGTCGCTCAAGGAACTACAATTACCAGGTAAGTGTAATTATAATTTTGGACATAACACTTTTGAATATTACGTTTTGTTTTGTAAGTATATGTGTAATAAGGGATATTTCAAAAAGCCACTTCCATATCACCCTGCTAGACCAATCTAGACAAGTGGATTGTGTTTCTCTACCAGCAGATGTGGAGACAGAGAAAAGATTCCAGAGGCTTCTTATGATATTACGTGCCATTATTGACATGAGCCATTATGGGCATATCTAGTATTTCTCTGTCTCCAGCAGATGATGGATGCAAGTTTTTTAGCTCTGGTGAAATCTGAACGAACAAAGAAGATTGAAGACGTAAAGATTTATTTGGCTTGTGAACGACCCCCCCTCAGGTGACTGTCTCACTAGAGTGTGACGTGGGAGGGTTCCACTAGGCACTCGGGGCTGACCTGTCTGCTAGGTGAACTAGGCAGTCGCCTAGGGCGGCAGGCCCTGGCGAGTGTCATACTCCTCCTTTGAAGCGGCGGCACTTCAGCTGCTGCTTCAGCATCGCGGCAGGTATTAAAACCCATGCATGAGTGCAGTCATAGCCTGCCACTCCTGCCCCCTCCAACACAAAGTTATGTTGCAGAGGACAGGAACGGCAGGTCATGAGCGCCTGCCTGGGCATTTTAAAGCTTGCCATGGCTGAACTGCTGCTGCTTCAAAGTAAGAATCAGTATGCTGTCCCCCTCCCCCAGGTGAGTAAATGGATGCCTGTGGGGGAGGGGCAGCACCTCAGGCACGAGGTGGGGGGGGGGGGAGTGGGGTGGCAGAAACCCATAGGCCAGCCCTGTAGACATCTTTCAAACTGGTGTTGATTTTGGAAGCCATAAGGAGGAGGGGAACTGGTTCAGCTCTGTGCCCTTATCCTATTAAGGACTTGTTGAGCAGCCAGAAAATTGGATAAGGAGTTTGGAAAGGACTGTACACAACCTCAATGCCCCTTCCCTCCTCCTCCTGCCTACTCTCCATCGAAGATTGAAGAAGGTTCTTCAGAGATATGTAACTGCAGGTCCAGCAAAGGGGAGTAGCACCTAGTCTGGCATGGTTTTATCTGCTTTGGGGCTCCCTGAGGGTGAGTACTGAGAGTGAGTCTCTGCCTGATTTTATGGGGATTCCCAACCTCGTCCATTGGGGGGGCGTAACTTGGGCTGGGCCACTCTTTATCTTTATCTTCTGGTATCTTCCCCTCAGCCTGGAAACACGCCCTTATCCGTCCACTCTTAAAGAATCCCTCCCTTGATCCTTCTACACTGGCTAACTGGCGTCCCGTGTCAAACCTTCCTTTTCTGTCTAAAATCTTGGAAAAGCTTGTGTTTACACAGCTCTTTGCTCATCTGGACTCTACCCTCTCCCTCCACCCACATCAATCCGGGTTTCGTACGGGTCACAGTACAGAGACCATTCTCACTTCCCTTCTGAGTGACGTCCATCAAGCCCACGATCGAGGTGATCTTTCCCTTGTGGTGACTTTAGACCTTTCCTCTGCCTTTGATATTGTGGATCATCACACTCTTCTAACTCGGCTGGCTGATCTTGGGATCTGCGGGCCCGTCCTTGCTTGGTTTCGTTCTTTTCTTTCCTCTCGCACTTTCTCAGTAAAGACTAGTTCATCTACTTCCTCTTCTCTACCCCTTCTTTGTGGTGTTCCCCAGGGCTCTGTCCTTGCTCCTCTTCTTTTTAACATTTCCAAGTTATAATGCCCTGTTCAATGTAATTTCAGTTTGTTCAATGTAAACCGCACTGATGCAGAATAGCACGGTATATAAGAGAATGTAAATAAGATAAAATAAAAAATTTTTTCTTGCCCCTTTAGCACTTATCGTCCAACAGTCAGGGATCTCTGGATATTTCTATGCTGATGACATCCTTCTTGTTCACCACACTAGTTCCCTCTCACCGGATCTTTCCGCTCTTAACCTCTGTCTCACTCGTGTTGCTACATGGATAAACACTAACTTTCTCCATGTTAACCCCTCTAAATCAGCTGCACTTTAGCTCTCCTTTAACACACCTCCACCCACCTGTTCTCCTCTCTTTCTCTCTACTCCTATCCCTTTAGTCTTCTCCCTCCGCTATCCTGGAGTCACCCTTGATGTCTCCCTCTCATTTCAGCATCATATTTCTTCACTCGTTCGTCGTTCTTTTTTCTTCCTACGTCAAATCTGAGCTGTTCGCCCTTTTCTCTCTTCCTCCTCTCTCACCTCTCTAGTTATTTCTTTAGTACTTTCAAGGTTAGATTGTTGTAATACTGTTTTAGCAGGTCTCCCACAATATCAGCTTTGGCGCCTCCAATTAGTTCAGAATATGGCTGCATGTTTGCTCACTTATTCCTCCCCCCGTAACCACATTACTCCCCTCCTTCTCCGTTTGTACTGGCTTCCATTTAACTTCCAGTTCCATTACAAAATACTCATACTCACCCACAAAGCATTGCACACTGGCTGTCCTCAGTATCTAGCCAATTCCATCCGTCTACAACCTTCCCCCCGTCTTCTTCGCTCAGCACATGGTTACCGTCTCTATCTTCCTGCCCCATCCTCAGCTCACTTAGAAACAACACGTCACTCTGCCTGTTACTTCCTGGCCCCAGTCCTCTGGAATTCACTCCCATTTGCCCTCCGCATCGAGTTATCCTTTCAAAGATTTAAGTGCCTGCTCAAGATCCATCTGTTTCAGCAGGCCTTTGATCTCCCAGACCCTTAAGACCGGTCTTTCCATCAATACCTTCCTTAACTTATTTCTTTCCTGCTCTTGCCTTTTTCTGCTTCTTTCTGTCCTGTCTAAATAATGGCGTTCCTTTCCCTTTCCTGCTTTTGTTGATTGATTATATTGTACACCGCCCTGATGCACCTGCTTGGGCAGTATATCAAGCAGTAAATAAAGATAAAGATAAAAGATAAACATCTAAGAGGTGCTATCTTGTCTTTAGACAGCGGAGAGTCTCGTCATTGGATTCTGGTATCTGTGCTTCTTGCAGGAAGGATGAGCTCATGGAAGTTTCAGATGTGCCCTTGGAGGGCCCACTTCCCCTCACCCAACAAGGGGACACAGGTGAGCCAGCCTTAACTGCCTCACTGCAGGAGGTGGCGGATGGTGCTACGAAGAAAGATGACTGACCAGCTTTGAGTTCCTTTGCTCGCTCTTCTGGCCACTCTCCTTCTAGTAAGGGTCCAGCAACTGCAGTTTCTCCTGAGATAAGGGGGCCAGACTCCTGTTAGGGAGATCTGGGTTGTCATCCCCAAAGATCTTCTCCTTTCTGTAGCAAGTATGGTCTTTCTGGTTTGGTAATTCAGTCCCTAGGGCCTTTAGGTACTCTTTTTGCTCGCTCAGAAGAAGGGCAAGCAGTGATTCGGAGCCCAACTTGGATGCTGCCTTCTCAGCGAAGATTAGAATCGGGAGATTTGGATCCACTGTCATTTAGCCGAGATCTGGAGTTGGTTACACAATGCAAGGTTGTACAGTAGGAATCACCACTCAGAAAAAGGTTTTGGGCATCATCATGAATAATATGTTGAAACCCTCTGCGCAGAGAGTAGTGGTGGCCAAGAAAGCACACAGAATGCTAAGAATCAAAAGGAATGAAAACCAAGGCCATTATAATGCTTCTGTATCGCTCCATAGTACGACCACACTTTGAATATTGTGTGCAGTTCTGGTCACCATATCTTAAAAAGGATATAAAGGAATTGGAAAAGGTATAGAAAAGGACAGCCAAAATGAAAGGGGATGGAAGGATACCCATATAAGGAAAGGCATAAAAGGTTAGGGCTCTTAAACTTGGAAAAGAGATGGCTGAGGGGAGATATGATAGAGGACTACAAAACAATGAATGGAGTGAAATGGGTAAATGTAGATCGGTTGTTTACTCCTTCAAAAAGTATTAAGACTAGGGGACATGCAATGAAGCTACAGTGTAGCACATTTAAGACTAATAATTTTTCACTCAGCGCGTAATCAAACTCTGGAATTTATTAAGGATGTAGTAAAAGCTGTTAATGTAGCTGGATTTAAGAGAGGTTTGGACATGTTCTTGGAGAAAAAGTCTATAAACCATGATTAAAGAAGATCTGGGAAATCCACTGCTTATCCATGGGATAAGTATCATGGAATCTGTCTACCTTTTGGGAACCTGACGGGTACTTGTGACCTGGACTAGCCACTGTTGGAAACAGGATACCGAACTTGATAGATATTTGGTCTGGTCCAGTATGGCATATTTTATGTTCTTATAGCCCTGGCATGATGTAGTGATGCCTCCCTCTGCATATGCTGTGGGCACAATGGCTGCCCAATGTGGTTGGATGAGCTGTGGCCTGCTTTAGGGTTGATGAGTGCATAGCCAGTGGCAGTCTACAGACAGGGCGACACCTGTGTAGATACTGAGGGCCCTGACTGGCCTCTTTCAGGCATGGTAGAGCATGGACAACCCCTGGCACTGGAGCCCTGCCTGGCATGTGCTGTGGGCAGGTGTGGAGGACAGTGATATGGTGTGTATCTTCATGCATTTTGTGTATGCTGGCATGGATGTAGGTGGACACCCTGCCAGACCTGCGTCTGCACACCTGCATCACTTCCCACTGGCTGCCTCTTCCCCTGCACCATCATATGGATGATGGCAGTGACTGTGTTCTGTGGGGAGGGGGTGTCCTAGGCAAGGGATGGTGGGCACATGCCTTGTCCCCTGGATGGCAGTTTGGGACCACATAGCTTTATGTGAGGGAGGGCTGCCAGGGAATGGGGTCCAGGACCATTGCATTGCTAATGTGCCAGGCCTGGTATTTCCAGGTGCCATGAGGCAGCTGGGAATATTGTGGCAGACATAAAATGGTCATTTGCCCTTGGGTGGTGCCATAGGATACATGCTGTGGTTATGGAATGGTGGAGAATGCACTGGAAAACACAACTCTGGACTGTATTGGCGGGGTCTTCTACATTGCCTTTCTCTGTCCATGAAGCCTGTTCTATAAGTCCCTTATCCTTGCTTCTGCCCGTCCCCCCCTGCAGCTCCATATGCTTGTGGATATCATGGCTTGCTGGACCCACCTTGGGCCCTCTTTACAGCTAATGCCAGAAGTTATGAAGGACTCTCTGCTACATTCTACCATTCTGACCTGTGCCCAGACTGCTGTGACAGTGCAGCTGGTGCTCCAGTTTTGCAATCCATATTGTGGATTCATGGTGCTGACATGCATCTCCTGGTTTTGTACATTGCAGATGGTGATCCGGGGGGCCCTCCCTACATGTCACATCTAGCTATGTGTCATAACTTACCTTGCTGCCGCTGTAACTTCAGCTTGAGGTGCTGCAGCAATTGGAGCTAGGCAGGGCTGGATTTAAATTGTTGATGCCTATAGGTACGACCAGTGAATTACAAAAAAGGCCCCTTGGGCAACAAACACCACCAACCCAATAATACCAAAATCATAAACGGTGGGTTCAAGAATAAAGAAAAACTTCCCAAAATCCCTAAGTGAATCACTATTGTCGGGCACTGAACCCCAACCCAGGACAAAAATGTAAAGTTAAGGGATTCCCAGCCCTTGACTTTAAATTTTTGACCTAGGTTGGGGTTCATTGCCTGGCAAAAGTGATTCACTTAGGGATTTTGGAAAGTTTTTCTTTATTCTTGAACCCACCGTTTATGATTTTGGTATAGGTACGACCAGACAACAGATCACAGAGAGCACAGGGAGGGGGGTTGTCAGAGATCCCAAAGTTTGGAGAGCTAGAAGAGGAAAAGAAGATGGCCACAGTTTCACAATGATGTCCTTCTGGAGCAACATATACAAAGGATCCTAAAGTAAGTGGGTACTGACTCATCTTTGGCCTGAACGTTTAGCACCCTAGCCAGTTGCCTATGCCTACATCCAGACTTGGGGCTGGGTTCTCTGCACGGCCGGGACCTGATCTTCAAGGACTCTAGAACAATGAGAGTGTGGAAGTGGCTGTTTGGGGATAAGTGGTGATATGCTTAGCCATGCTCTTTTCAGCAGTTCTTCCCCTGCCACCTACCTGACTCTCTCACTCTGTTGACTTTGAGTTGAGGATCGGCTCTGTTCAGGTCCTTAGAGGCTATGCCATGTGGTTATTGGGTGTGCCCTGGCACTGGATGTAGGCAGGGCTGGCAGTGCCATTAGGTGAAATAGGCATGCCAGACCTCAGGGCACCATTGCCACCACTGCCTCCTCTCTGGGGCCTTTTGCGGCAGCAATAGCCCTCAAACCGTGACACAGCGCTTAGTAACATTCCAGTGCTGCGTCACAATTTCTTTCTCTTCAGAATGTGCTGTTTCCACTTCCCTCCGAAATCAGAAGCAACATTGAGGGGGGCATTAACAGCACACTGTGAACAGGAGGAAACTGTGATGCAGCGCCAGAGTGTCATTAAGTGCTGCATTGCGGTTCGGGGGCTATTGTCACCACTGTAGGCCCTGGAGAGGGGCAGCAGCAGTGGCAATGGGGGTGGGAGGTGCAGGGTGGCAGGGTGGAGGGCCCGCCTAGAGCACCTCCAATCCTTGCACCAACCCTGGTTACAGGTGACATCTTCTACCCCCTTCCTTCTGACATCATGGTCCCCAGTGTGACCCATGTACATTGCTGTTGACTGTCATATATTGTGCACTATCTGGCCACAGTGTGGCTGCTTTTCTTCTGTTGTGCTTCAGTATACAAGCACTGCTGCAACCATATGCACATTGTGCTCTGCATGTGCCCCGACCTGGGAGTTGGGGCCTTATAAGCCTCATGCGTGTCTGCAAATATGGTCTTACCTCTCCATGGCCATGGGCCATGGCATTTCCAGACATGCCTGTGTGCTACCGGCCACATATCCCTGCACGCTAAACATGTCAGTTGTGTCCTGCCAGTCTCATGCCTCATGTTGCTTTGCCACTGCTCTGCATGGCTTTTCTAAAATGTGCTTTATAATGTAGTAGGCCACTATTCTGTAAGTATGTGCATCAGGCAAATGGTGTGTACTTTTACTGTGGGCATGCAAAGGGGTGGAGCACAAATTTAAGTGCATATGTTAGATCAGTTAGAAGATACTAATGCGAAAAAATCAAGGTGCAGGCAGTTACATTATCTATAGAGCAGGTGTAAGTCCTCATATTTAGTTTGGTATGCATTTTTCACCATCTATCCCCCTATTTTATAAAGGATCCTGTGTGTATTTTTATAAAATAGGTGTGAAATACACATTAATCTAGGTGACCTTATAAAAATTACCTTCTTAGTGTGTGCCAGTGGCATTAGCGCATGATGTCTACTGCCACAGACCATTTTATTCCTATGGGCAAGGTGGAAGATGGAACATATTAATACTTAGTGTGCACTGAGCATTGTAAAAGGGGCCCAATGCTCTTTTTATTCCTGTTTTCCCTCTCCCCCACACTAAATTTGCTCCTGCTCCATAAATTTTTTCCCCCAGAGGGACCTTTTCAATCCCTTATGTATAATTTCTTTCAAACATTCTGTTGGATTCAAAAGAATTAAAAAGGTGGTGATAATGTTCTCTGCAGGTTGATGGTGGGCCCTTACCCTTTTATCTAGTTACAGAATTCCTACCTCTGAAAGATTGGAATTATCCAAAGAGATGCTACCAAAGTTGTATGAAGTCTGCATCAAAATCTTTAGGAGATGAGTCTAGGGACCTAAATACAGTATATATGCCATCTAAAACCTATACGCAAAAACAAGGAATCCCACAAGGATCTGCATTGTCAGCTCTACTCTTTAACATATATTTACAACCTATATGCCACATCATTCAACATTGCAAATTAAAATATGCAATTTATGCTGATGATGTTATGATTTACCTCCCTATGGACATAGACTCCCTGGATTTCTCTAATATCAAATCATGCTTCACTAAAATGACGCAATGGCTAAATGAACACAATCTACACATTAACTTCAAGAAAACAGAAGCATTATTTGTTTCTAGAAATCAAAAATTTACCCCCCAACAGAAATAAAAATTGAAAACATAAGCATCTCCATAAAAGATGAAATAAGATATCTTGGCGTTATCATAGACAGAACGTTAAGTCTAACAACACACATCAGGAATACAACAAACACAATATATAATAAATTAAGATATCTTAAAAATCGAAAACCATTATTATCAAACCTGGACATCAGATCAATCCTTCAAGCCCTGATCCTGCCTCACTTAGATTTTAGTAACATAATTCTTCAAGGTATTCCAAAACATGCTTTACATCAACTAAAAGTAGCACAACATGTTGCTGCAAGAATGCTTATAAATGCAGGTCCAACTGAACTCATAACCCCTATACTGTACAAACTTCACTGGTTACCTATACAAAGTAGGATAAAATACAAAGTTATCATAACAACGTTCAAACTGATAAGAGATATAGCCCCATCATATCTAACTGATCTACTGACAATTCATTCAAGGACCAGAACAGTGAGACAAAGGAACCTGAACACTCTACTTGTTCCAAACAACTTTTCAAAACTCAATAAAACTACAACAAATAGAGCATTCAACTTCAATGCTCCTTTAATATGGAACGCTCTGCCGGATAAACTCAGAGATATCACAGATCTTTCAGCATTTAGAAAAGATCTTAAAACTCACCTTTTTATAGAGTACTTTGGAGACTCATTCCCAAAAGATGAAATATTTCCCACTTAAACTCATGTATACTCTTATTCATTAATACATAACTTACTTTTTCCTTTTTCTTACTCTATCTTACAATACTCAGTTCTCCACATTATCATATTTAATCATTACATTAATAATTCTAGTGAACTACAATACATTTTTCCTTGCTCAGATAAGATGAAAAGATTTTTAAAACTTGTAAATATTTTAAATCTGTATATATGTTTAAACTATCTATATACCTAATCAGCATTTACTCAGCATTGTAACCCTCAAATTACCTTTTCTATTATGTACAATTTAATGTTCGCTGTAATTTCAATTGTTTGAATAAGTTTCAATGTAATGTTCAAGTTTTGTTCTATGTAAACCGCTTTGATTTTTCTGAAAGGCGGTATATAAAACCGTTCAAGAAATAAATAAATAAATAAATAAATAGAAGAGAGAGAAGGAGATGTGATGTAGATATTCAAGCATCCCACAAAGATATAAATGACACTTTTTCAGAGGTAGAAATACTTCAGAACCTGAGATGACATTATGAGGGTCCAAGAGAGTAGACTCAGGATCACTGAGTTTGGTGAATGCATAGAACGATTTTCCAGTGGATGTGTTGGAGGCAAAATCAATAAAGAATTAAAGCATGCATGGGATAAACATAAAGGATTCCTAATTGCATAGAAATGAGTATAAAGCTGGAGAGCAGTTTGGGTCTATGTTCTTAAATGCGGAATGATACTGAACAAGCTAGATTGTGGTACTAACCTGCCATAATGTTCTGTTTCTGTTCACTTACAAGAGACAGATGTATGCATCCAGATGATATTTAACTAACCAATCCCTTTTGCTGTATGAAAAAAATATAAATTAGGTGGGCTAAATGTCACCAGTGAGGTGTTGGCATGCCTTGGATTTTCTTTCTGTTTGAATATGGAACCAATTTATACACCGGCGTAACTGGCATCTCAGGAAATTAAAATCATGAGATAGGAGGAAATGTTCTATTGTGGACTAGGAACTGGTTAAAAAATAGAAAACAGAATAGGACTAAATGATCAATTTTCTCATTGGAGAAAGGTGAATAGTGCAGTGCCCCATGGATCTACATTGGACCCACTGTTTTATAGCATATTTCTAAATGATCTAGAAATGGGAACAAGTGAGGTGAAGAGATTTGCAGATAACATCAAATCATTCAAAGCTGTTAAATCACAAGAGGGTTGTGAGAAGTTTCCAGAGGACCTTGAGAAATTGGGAGACTGAGCATCCAAATGGCAGATGAAATTTAATGTGGACAAGTGCAAAGTGATGCACCTAGGGAAGATGCAAGGTTCCACATTAGGAGTGGGAAGAGCAACACAAGTCTATAGGTGCAAGGTTCCACATTAGGAGTCACCACCAAGGATCATTATGGATAATACATTGAAATCTTCTGCTTAGTATGCTGGGGTGGCCAGGAAAGCAAATAGAAATACTAGGAGTTATAAGCAAAGGAATGATGAATAAAACAGAGAATATCATAATGCCTCTGTCGCTCTGTGGTGGAGCTGCTCTTTGATAAACAGTTAAACTCTCCCCATGGAAGATAGATATGCACGTCATGCCATTGATCCAAGCACACATATGCACCCTGTGTACACTCTCCGACCCTATGCCCACCCCATCCCACATGCCCTGTTACCCTCTTGAGATGCACTTTACCATGACTTTCAACTACATCCCCCACACAGGCATTCCTGGGTCAGCAAATGGAGGAAAAGGGAAACGGCCCATTTTGGCACAGACGTGCACTTTTCAACTTGTTTTTTCCTTTTATCTATCTTGAATAGATCGTTAGTTCTGTAGCAGTAGTGTAGCTGGTTTTAAAAAAAGGTTTAGACAGATTCCTGGAGGAAAAGTCCATAGACTGTTGTGAAGGCAGACTGGGAGGAAAACCACTGTTTATAGCTGCAGATATGTAGCATGGAATCTATCTGCTTTTGAAATCTGCCTAGTATTTGTAAGCTGGACTGGCTACTGTTGGAAACAGGATATTGGGCTTGATAGATCTTTGGTCTGACCCTGTATGTCGGTTCTTATGTTCAGTGAACTATGTAAAGTAATTAAATAATAGGATAGGACAGTGCCACAAAATGGTGTAAATGGAAAATATAGATACAATGGGCTTTGCTTTTCTTTTGTTTTTTTTACAGAGGAATTGGTATGAAACAGAAAATGAATATTACTTGCTTGTGTTCACCCTGACAGTCCGATGTCTGTACTATACAAGTTTTAGCCTGGAGTATTGCTGGGACACACCCTGTCAGAAAAACAGCCATTCGTTCCTTTGGATGCTGTTCTACATCTTCTACTACCCAATGTTCCATAATGGACCCATTATGAACTTTGATGAATTCAGAAAACAGGTAACAGTATTTCTAAGGCTGTTTGATAGTTGATGTTTTCTGAAGATAAAGGACATAAAGTAAAAAAAAAAAAAAGAAAGAAAACATAAGCTATACGTTAATTTAGAGTTAATGGGCGTATATATTCAAAGTGTGATAGAAAAAGAAACGCTGTAATATTTTCAGTAACAGCATTACCATTTATTCACATGAAAAAACTTATTTCCTTTTTAGTGCATTATGAGGCCTGTATATGAAACCTTGTGAAAAGGGCATATTAAAAATAGTGTCTTAATGTAAGTTAGTGCCTATAGGATTTCCTAATTTGTGATATAAACATTGTCGATATCATACAATAACAAGGTTTTAACGCTTTTTGCTGCGTTATAGCAGTTTAGTAAATAAGCCCTGATTGATACTCTGGATGAAGTGGATGAATTGTAGTGTTCGAAAACATCAGATTAACAACTGTGCCAGTCAGCTCAATCCTGATATGCTTATATTCCATTTTTATCTTACTTTCCAAATGCAAGAAGGGATCTCCAGGAACAAGCAGGAATGAGTCTTCACACGTAGGGAGACGTCACCGACGGAGCCCGCACGGGAATGCTCCCCAGCATCCAATCAGAAAGCCTTTGGGAGCATCCCCCGCGCCTGCGCGGTGGCTTCCCGCCCTTCCTACTGCCTCTCCCCAGTTTTTCGTTTTCCGCGGAGCAGGCAGGACGTCCCTCCTGCCACCGCAGAAATTTTTCCTTTTTTCTGTAGTCGCGGCTTTCCCGCCGACAGTGGCACCTCCGTGCCCCCCCCCCCTTTTTTCTTTCTTTCTTTTAATTATTTTTCATTTAATTTTCGTCGCCCCCTCCGGGCGCTGAGGACCGGGGCATGGAGCCTTCTTCCCCCCAGCCTCACGGCGGGGACTTAATTTTCCACGTGGACTCCAATGCCTCGTGCCTCTCCTGTTTGGGGCCTGACCCTTTTTCCCCGGATTCCCCAGGCTACAGTGTCGGGAGAAGACCCTCCCTCTTTCGGGTATCCCTCGACGACGTCTTCGCGCCCAAGGCGCGGTCGTCGGGTTGTTTTTCTCTCCAGGATCAGGTAACCACACAACAATCTGTTAAGACTAGCCGAGTCTTGAGGGGCGAGTCTCATGCGCGGCATGGCGACGGCTCCGGCCAACCCCTCAAGTCCTCCTTGGCTGATATACCCCGGCGGGAGTCCTCGGGCTCCAAAGCATTTACGGGGTTTCGGGATGTTCCTGAGGTTCGCTCCTCACAGAACATTCCCGAGCCATGCCCGAGGGAGGTACCCGCTTCGAGCGGTGCCGATTCCCCGGCATTGGCGTCGGCGTCGAGTGTTCCACTCTTCGCCAGGGATTGTCAGCCGGTGTGCTCGGCGCCTTCGGGGCCGATCGACTCGACCGGGTCTGACCTCCCTACATCCAAGCCATGCTCGGGCGTGGTAGCCACTCCGGGCGGTACTGAGCCCCCGGCATCGGCGTCGGTGTCGAGCGCTCCGCTCCTCACCGAGGATCGCCGGCTGCTGTCCTCGGCGCCTCCGGGGCCGATCGACTGAGTCCAGCCTGGCGTTCCTCCATCCCTGCCATGCGCGTGGGCGGTACCCGCTTCGGGCGGTACTGACCCCCTCGGCGTCGGTGTCGAGCGTTCCACTCCTCACCAGGGATTGGCGGCTGCGGTCCTCGGCGCCTCCGGGGCCGACCGACTTGCGCCGGTATGGCGTTCCTACGGGGGTGGTATCCGCTTTTGGCGGTGCCGACCCATCGGCGTCGGTGTCGAGTGACCCGTTCCCCACCGGGGATCGCCAGCCGCTGCCCTCGGCGCCTCGAGGGCCGATCGACTCGACACTGTCTGATGGCCCTACGTTCAGGTCATGCGCGGAGGTAGTACCCGCTTCGATGGCGCGGGCGTCGGTGGTTCCGCCCCGCGCCGGGGATGGTCATCTGGCCTCCCTCCCCTCAGGGCCGCTTGCTTCGACCCGCGCCGGGTCGCCGGTATCCCAGCCCTGCGCAAGGGTGGTACCGGGTTCGAGCGGCGCCACTCCGCCGGCGACAGCAGGGGCGTCGAGCACGAGGGACCGCCATCGATCTTCCCCGGGGACCTCGGGGTATGTCGGCCAGCGCACGGGCGACTCCCCGGCATCGACGCGGCCGTAGAGGGCCCCGCCCTTTCCTAGAGAAGGGGCCTCGGGGTCTTCGACCGCTTCGACCCAATCTGGGTCTGCGCCGCCCCGCAACGGTACCCCAACATCGGCGCAGGGGCTTTGCACTCCCCCCCCTCGCAGGGACTCGTCATCGGGTGACCGGGGTCCCCTCGGGGACGGGCCGTATGCCCCGGAAGGATTTCTCTCCGGGTCGGATGGGTTCGAGAGGGAGCCCGGCACCGGGCAGTGCCCGCCGATCGACATCGGCGCCGGCGTCAGATGACCCCCATTCCTCCGAGCACCGGCCTCGGGGGCCCTTGATGCTCGTGGCACCGGTCGGCGCGGTTCCGATCCGCGCTCCGGGATCACCACCGGCGCGGTCACTCCCGCCGGGGGCCTCGAGGAAGGAGTCGATCTCCTCGCTCGGTTCGATGCCCAGCCTGGAGTCGTTGTCCAGCCTTGAAAGCCTGGCCACGGCACGTCTCGGGATCGGCCACTGTCCTCTCCTGCAGAGCAGAGACCGCTGGCCCCTGTCCTCCGGCGGCCGCGGATTCGCTCCAGTCACGGGGGGAAGCGCCGCCCCCGGGTTCGGGGCCGAGGCCGGTTCCTGCGGCGCCGTCGGTGCCATCGACTTCTTAGATGCCTAGCTTGGAATCAATTCCAGGAGCCGACGACGCCATGTTGACTGCCCCGATCCGGGTCGGTTGGTCCCCTCCTCTGCCCAGCGGGCATCGGCCCGAGCGGCCTCTTAGTGCCCTGGCGGCCTCTCCCGCCATAACTGCTCCGGCAGAGCCGCCTTTCCAGGATTTCCTCCTTGACATGGCGGACTTGCTGGCCATCCCTATTCCGGACCCGAGCCCAGGCCCTGCGGAACAGGCAGCCGCGATGCTTCCTCTGCATCCCGCCCTGCAGGATCTCCTGCTGGGGGCTTGGCGGTCGCCTTTGAGGGTTCCGGCGCCGCCGACTGCGATGCAGGCTCTGTACCGGGTGCCTCCGTCCCCGGGGTTTCGGCAGCACCAGCTTCCATATCGGTCCATTGTGGTGGAATCGGCGCTGAGGAAGGCCGGAAGCAAGGAGAGGCATGCTTCTCGCCCTCCAGGCCGCGCCTCGAAGACGCTAGATACTCTAGGACGTCAAGCCTTCCAAACGTCTATGCTGGCGGCCAGAATTATTTCATATATATTTTATATGAGTCTGTCGCTTCGGGAGGTCACCGAGAGGTTATCTCGGTTATCCACCTTCGTATCTGCAACCAAGGCCTTTGAATATTCCCTGCTTCTTTATCATTGCAGGAATATCTCCGGGTTCCTATCTCGTGCTTCGCTGGACTCCTTACGGTCGGTCAGCAGAGCCTCTGCTATTGCCATTAGAGCACGCCGCACGGCATGGTTGCAGGCGTCCGAGTTGTGTAGGCGGGCACAGCACATCCTGGGTAATTCTCCCTGCGACGGAGATCACCTCTTCAATAGCGAAGCCTTACGTCAGGTCGCACAGTGCTTCGCTAACCTTCCCAGAGTTAGCAGCCAGCCTAGGGCCCGGCTTCCCCCCGGTGGTGGTAAACGCCCCTCCAGACCCCCCCTTCCCTAGGAAGAGGAAATGTCAGCCCTCCGCCCACCCTCCAGGCGCGCCCAAGCAAGGGACCTCTCACCCCGGGTTGATGTCCCCGGGCCCGCGCCAGGACTCTCATACTAGGCATTTTTAGGCTCAGGTGGGCGGCTGCCTGCCCTTAACCTCCTTATCAGAAGTTTTGACTAGAGCTCTACTCTGGGGCTCGTCCAGTTGGAAAATGGTTCGGGGACTTATCTAGGGGTTCAGGTCTTCTCCTCCGTGGGAAAGGGAGACCACCTTACGCCGTGATCGCTATGGCCCACGGTCACCCTACTTACTCCTCAGTATGTCCCCGAACCCCTCTCAGCCAGTATCCTCTTGCTGATTGCTTCCGTACTGGAATTCCCCTCCAGCCGCTATAGTCCTCCTATACTCACCAGGGACTATACCCTCATGTCCCCCGATTGTGCGGGGGACAATTTCTACGCGCAGGTCCTGGGGACACATTACGGCCTCCAACCCCTGCGGCATTCTACCGGACTGATGCTATCCTCCGTCCCCCGCGCTACCGCGCTCTTAGCTCGCCGATCTGCCCTTGCCCTCCGGGAAAGATCCCTCCCCTGACGGATCTTGCGGCCACCTCTCCAGGTGGACGTTCTGGGGATCGATGGCAGATCCGCCTTACCTGAGTGCTGCTCATGGAGGCAGGCCCCCCGGCGTGCCGGCGTTAGTACCGGAGGGGGCGTCCCCATGTCCACCGGCTTAGATATACTAGATATCTCCTGCTTGGCAGGCGCCTTTGGGGGATCCCCACAGTACCTGTGTTTACCGCCTTTTCCCCCTATGGCCGGTACTCACCCCCCCCCCCCAGGGGTCCGGCCAGTCCGCCTGCCTATTCCCCGATCGGCCCGCGGACTGGTGGTACCCTACTGCTGTGAAGTCAACAGTCCCCTTTTTCAGTTAGGTCCTCCTCCCGGAGGTCCGGACCCTTGTCTCCCTATCTCTCGCAAGGGCAGACTGTGTACCCCTTCTGCTCCGGGGTACACCTCTACTCTTCTCCGGGATAGGCTCTCTAGTTCGGCCTGTCTTCCACTGTTGGTCCTCTGAGTTATGGACTCTACTCCTAACGGAGTGCTCAGCTTGCCGTGAGCCCCCTGGAAGACCTGCCGTCCTTCTCCTGACCCAGCTGACGCCTGGATCCCATGGCCTTCCGGATTTGGAACTTCCTCCTCGCTACGGTGAAGTTTCCTTGATGACCTCGCTACTGCGTCTACAGTGCCTTCATCACAGGACTACTTCCGACATCCCGGTGGGTAAGCAATACAGGGTTCTAAACCATTAATTCATTAAAACTTAATTGCCGGTAAGCTCTGTATGGTACTAGGTCATTTACTCATTACATGCTTAATGATTCCCTTCATGCACCCCTCTGACTACTCCCGTAGCCTGTTTTTTTTTTTTGCTGTATCCTAATGATACCTGTTCTGCACTCTAAAGACTTGCCTCCGTAGTCTTTGGATTCGCTGTTCCTCTATTCAACTCCTGCCCTCCATCCCTCAGGGGATGCCAGAGATTCAGGCTGGGCAAATGCCATCCCGTCTGGGCTGCGCTTATGGGATCTCCCCGGGCATCCTAAGCTAGGGAGTCCCCACGTGTGAAGACTCATTCCTGCTTGTTCCTGGAGATAGCACAGTTACTTACCTGTAACAGGTGATCTCCGGAACAGCAGGAATTAGTCTTCACAACCCGCCCACCTCCCCTGGGAGTTGTATCTCTCTTTTTCTCTATTCCTTCCTCTCCTCTCCTTCCGGCTCAGCTATGAAACTCAACTGGGGAGAGGCAGTAGGAAGGGCGGGAAGCCACCGCGCAGGTGCGGGGGATGCTCCCAAAGGCTTTCTGATTGGATGCTGGGGAGCATTCCCGTGCGGGCTCCGTCGGCGACGTCTCCCTACGTGTGAAGACTAATTCCTGCTGTTCCGGAGATCACCTGTTACAGGTAAGTAACTGTGCTTTATGAGCTCGCTCTCTGTGTGTATATGTATCAAAATGTTAATATTTAGTGGTGCTATACCCAGTTAAAAAATATGTAGCCGCCTGGGTGGATGGGGACTTTTACACCAACTGTTCAGTGTGAGGAGGTAAAACCTGCAGTCTCCTGACCATTGGAGCCGTGTTGGGTAGGGGATAATTAACTCTCACTAGCCAGTCTCTGAATAAAGGTACAGTTTGAAAGTATTTTTCATTAAAAAGACATAACACACAGCTAAATACTAATAAATAAAGAAATGATTAATAGTAGTATTAGTGGGCATCTTCACTGATCTTAAGCACTAGCCAACTCTCTATCTCCAGGAACAAGCAGGAATGTAGTGTTCACATATGGATTTCGTCTGTACCGACGGAGCCTGCGCAGGAACGCTCCCCAGCGTCCAATAGGAAAGCTTTAGGGAGCATCCCACAGCGCCTGCATGCTGCCTTCCTGCCTTTCTCAACTGTCCCTCTCCAGTTCTTCGTTTTCCGCGGAGCCGACAGGTCGCACATCCTGTCACCGCAGAAAATTTCCCTTCTTATTCTTCTTTTTCGTGGTCGCGTCTGCCTTCCCTCGACGCTATACCGGTACCGCCGGTTCTTCTTTTCTTTTCTTTTTTTCAAAAAAAATAAAATAAATAAAACTTTGTTTCTGGAGTCTTTTCCAGTAAATTTCTTCTCGGGTGGAATGCGCCATTTTTGGGCACTAGGCCCAACTTTTTTCCTCAGAATAGAAAAACCCGCTTTGAGTTTTAAAAAGTGTTCTAAGTGTGGTGGTACCATCTCCGTCACAGACACCCATGAGTGGTGCCTCAAATGTTTAAGTCCTGACCACTCTATTTCAGAGTGTGTTGCCTGTGGGATGATGTCGAAAATGGGCCGGCAAAACCGAGCTGCTAAACTTAGCACCCTTTTTCCCTCCAATGCAGCCTCCATGGCATCGACGTCTTCCAGGGCTTCATCTTCCTCCCATGGATCTCAGGTAACGAAAAATAAATCTAGCCGGTCCTCAAAGGGTAGATCTCCTTCTAAACATCGAGATGCCTCTGGCGTTGCCCTTGAGGGATTTTCACCGGCAAAATTGCCCCGGCGGGAGACTGCAGCTTCCAAAGCACTAACGGGGCTCCAGGATGTTCTCGAGGCTTCAACCTCAGCAGAACTACTGGTGCCATGCTCTGGGGTTCCGGCCGCTTCATCCGGCACCGATATCCAAGCATCGGCAGCGTCGATAGACCAGAGATTCTTGGCTATTGAACGCAGTCTGGCGGCTTTTCTCACGCCTCAATGCCCCTGAAACCGCTTTAGACAACTCAACCGGTACCAGCACCGACTCTGGTACTGGCACTGACTGAATTGACATCGGCAGGTATTCTTCCGGGACCGAGTCATGCGTCTCTATCCGGCATCGACAAGTCGGTACCGGACCACTCTGATGCCGACTTCGATCGGTACCAGTACCATGCCTTGCACAATCACTCGGATCGGAGATACTTTGAATCCTCGGATGAGTCTGAAGACTCTGAAAGCTCTGCCTATACCAGAGTACTTCTTCCTGAGGATTCCTCTTCTCCTCAGCGTAGGATGCCTCCACCAGAGGATATGTCCTTTCAGGATTTTATCCGAGATGTGGCCCGAGACCTTTCCATCACAGTGGCTCCTGAAAAAGAGCCTAGGGCAAAGGAATTAGAAATCCTACAATACCCTAAAGCTCCCAAGGAGGCAGCTACCTTACCTATTTATGAGATCTTGCATGATCTTATGTTAAGGATGTGGGAAACACCTCTGACCACATCTCCTCACTCTCGAAGACTCGACACCATGTATCGAGTTCCTCCTTATCCTGGGTTTCAGAAGACTCAATTACCACACTATTCCATGGTGGTGGAATCAGCCATGAGACGGATAAAGAGTGCAAAAAGGCATGCATCTAATCCTCCAGGACATGTGTGTAGGACTCTTGACGCCTTTGGACGTCGATCCTTCCAGGCTTCCATGCTTTCTGCTAGGATCAGTTCCTATATTTTGTATATGGGAATGTTCCTTAAGGACGTCACAGGAGACTTAGAGGTTATGAGCCCTCTCCTTCCTGATGATAAAAGGCAGGATTATCTTACTCTTGTTAAACATGTTCAGGATGTTTCCAAGTTTGTGAATCGTGCAGCCTTTGACTGCTTTGAATGCATAAGCAGAACCTCTGCTATTGCCATAGGTGCACGTAGAATTGCCTGGCTTCAGGCATCTGACTTGGAAATCTGGGTAGAGGACAAACTGGGGAATATACCTTGCACAGGAGAGAATCTCTTTGGCAAGAATTGGCAGGAAAAAGCTAATGAGATAGATGCTGACAATATCACTTTGGATAGATTGTCTAAATCTACAGCTGATCCTGCGAGGAAATGATCCTCTAAGAAACTATTTTTCAGCAAGAAGAAAGTTTTATCCCTCCTATACCCAGCAGGGTCATCGTTTAGGTCAGTCTGCCCAAAAGGGACAGCACCAACATCTTAGGCAACAAAGGAAACCAAAAGCAGCTAAGCCTCAACCGGCTCAGCAGACTCAGTCTCCACAGGGGCTTTGACTCCTTTCTAGAGAACTCTGCCTTCATGGCCCTGAATGGCCCAGAACCCTCCACCATCCCAGGAAGATTATGTCATTTTGCCCCCAGATGGGTTCAGATAACAGCAGAAAATTGGACTCTGTCTATTGTAAGAGAGGGGTACAAGCTTCATTTCCTTAGCATGCCCCCTCCTACAATAGTAAGTTCAATTCTCAGACCTCTCTCAACGACCGGTTAGGTCAAGAAGTCACTATGCTCCTTGCTCAAGGGGCAATAGAAGAGGTACCCATTCCCCAATGGGGTACAGGGTTTTACTCCCCCTATTTCCTTATTCCCAAGAAAACAGGAGGACACAGACCCATTCTAGACCTCAGAGAATTGAACAAATTCCTGCTCACAGAGAAGTTCAAAATGATTTCTCTAGGAACTCTGCTGCCATATCTTCAGAGTCAGGATTGGCTTTGTTCTCTAGATCTCAAGGATGCGTACACTCATGTTCTCATCCATCCAACTCACTGAAAGTTCCTTCGATTCCTGTTTCAAGGGAAGCACTACCAATGCAAGGTTCTTCCTTTTGGCCTGGCCTCTGCACCAAGGGTGTTCACAAAATGCATGGCTGTGGTAGCAGCATTTTTCTGCACCCTGGGAATGTTCGTCTTCCCTTACTTAGACGACTGGCTCATTCGAGCCCCTTCAGAGCCAGGGTTGCTCTGACTCGCACAATGCTCATCCTTCGGTATTTGGGACTTGTCATAAACTTCCCAAAGTCCAACCTTGCTCCCACTCAATCCCTAGAGTTTATAGGAGCTCTTCTGCATACCAGACAGACAAGGGCCTTCCTCCCACAGCCCCACTGCCTTCGCATTGTGCAGCTAGCTTCCCAAGCAGTGCTAAAACCTCACCTCACTGCTCGGGAAATGCTACAGTTGCTAGGCCACATGGCATCCACCGTGCATGTGGTTCCTTATGCTCGTCTCCATATGAGGGCAGCCCAGTGGACCTTATCCACTCAGTGGACTCAGGCCTCAGGTTGCCTGTCAGACAAAATAGCAAACTCAGATCGTCTTATTTTGTCCCTCCAAAGGTGGCAGTCACCCAAAAACCTTCTGGTGGGGTCTCCTTTTCAGCAACCCCCACCCCAAGCCACTCTAACAACAGATGCTTCACAGGTGGGTTGGGGAGCCCATCTGCATGGCCTCTCTACCCAGGGTACCTGGATTCCACAGGAGGCCTCTCTCCATATCAACCTTCTGGAGCTCAGAGCAATCTTCCTTGCTCTTCGAGTATTTCACACCCAGCTCAGCTACAAGGCAGTCCTAGTTCAAACGGACATTCAGGTAGCCATGTTCTATGTGAACAAGCAGGGCAGAACAGGCTCTCTGTCGCTGTGCAACGAAGCTTTGCGACTATGGGCCCTCGCCAGAGAGCATCAGATTCATCTCCTTGCGGTGTATCTTCCAGGCATTCAAAACTCTTGTGCAGACAAACTCAATCGAGTTCTGCTTCCACACGAATGGTCTCTCCATGCAGACCAGGTGGCCCAAATTTTTCAAATTTGGGGAACCCCGGATATAGATCTCTTTGCAAGTCCGCTGAATGCCAAACTTCCCTGGTTCTGATCCAGAATTCCGGCTCGGGGTTGCCAGGCCAGGGATGCTTTCCTCCTTTATTGGGGTCAGGACTTCCTGTGTGCCTTTCCACCCATTCCCCTAATTCTCAAAACTCTGTTCAAGCTTCAGAGGACAGAGGTCATATGATCCTCATAGCTCCACGTTGGCCAAGGCAACAGTGGTACGCTCTGCTCCTACATCTCTCTCAAGCTCTGCCTCTGGAGTTAGGATCTGCTCCAGATCTTCTTTCTCAAGAGGACGGGATGCTGTGGCATCCCAATCCCCAGTCTCTGCATCTCAGGGCCTGGTTGCTGAAAGCCTAGAACTTCACGGTCTTAACCATTCCCAGCAGGTAAAAGATATCCTTTATGCTTCCAGGAAGCCTTCCACAAGACTCTCTTATGCTTTTAAGTGGAAAAGGTTTACCATATGGTGCTCGCAGAAGGGTCTTAACCCTCTTGCGATACCTCTGGAATCATTACTGGAGTATCTCCTTCATTTATCAAATGCAGGGCTTAAGACCAATTCAGTGAGAGTCCATTTGAGTGCTATTGCAGCTTCTTTCAAGCCTCTAAATGGACAACCTATTTCCTCTCATTCTGTCATAGCGAGATTTATGAGAGGCCTTCTTTTAACTAAGCCTCCCATTAAGCCACCACCGGTGGCATGAGACTTAAATTTGGTACTTGGGCAGCTCATGAAACCGCCCTTTGAACCATTAGCCACTACCTCTTTGAAATTCCTTTCCTGGAAGGTTATCTTTCTTATTGCAATCTCATCAGCACGTCGCATCAGTGAATTGCAAGCGTTGGTGGCTGATCATCTTTATACAAGGTTCCATCATGATAAGGTAGTCCTTAGGACTCATCCACACTTTATGCCGAAGGTGGTGTCGCCTTTTCATTTAAACCAAGCGGTTTACCCTCCTTTATTCTTTCCAAGACCTCACGCCTCAAATGCAGAAAGGAATCTTCATACTTTGGACTGTAAAAGAGCTTTGGCCTTTTACTTGCAAAGGACACAGCAACTCTTTGTTGCTTTTGATCCTAGTCATTTGGGACTTCCAGTCTCCAAAAGGACACTGTCCAGCCTCCAAAAGGACACTGTCCAGCTGAATAGCATAGTTACTCACCAGTAACAAGTGATCTCTGGGAACAGCAGGAATTTAGTCTTCACAACTCACCCACCTCCCCTAGGAATTGTATCTCTCTCTCTTTCTCTCTTTTCCTCTCTCTTTTGTCTCAGCTTTAAACTCAACTGGAGAGGGACAATTGGGAAAGGCGGGAAGGCAGCACGCAGTCGCTGTGGGATGCTCCCAAAAGCTTTCCTATTGGACGCTGGGGAGCGTTCCCACGCAGGCTCCGTCGGTACTGACAATACCCATATGTGAAGACTAAATTCCTGCTGTTCCCGGAGATCACCTGTTACAGGTGAGTAACTATGCTATATCCTTGTTCCTCTGGTATTCTTCCCTTTTGCTCCTGTAGGGACACAGCCCCTCTGTGGTACTCCTGTCTTCTGTCCTAGGCAACCTTTATTCTAGTGAACTTGCGATGTGGGGATCCTAGTGCCCTCCTTTTGATACTTGCTCCTTGAACCTGCGATGTGCTTCAGCGCTGTTTTGATGTCATCTTTGGGGCCTTAAAAATTGCAGCCCCTCCTGAGGGTCATACCCCTTTGAAGCGCCTATGGAGCACTGAGGGGCCTTAGGAGGAGTGCTTCAATTAAGAATGGGGAAGAGGAAAAAGACTTTTGCTGTGAGTACTTTTAACCCTGTAAAAGTTGTTAAAGTCGGTCTAAGGATAGGCATCTTGTTTCCGGCTCTGAGGAAGAGGTGATTCTCCCATTGCTGTTAGTACTGACTCCTTTGTTGGCTCCCCTCTGGGGGATATGACTCCTCCCCTGCAACCTGGGTCAAGACAATTGGAGACTCAAGTTGCTCTCATGTTAGTAGAGGAACTTCTAGGTCTCCTTCAGGGCTCCAGGGAGGCTTGAATGTATTGCAGCAGAACCTAAAGGTGCCTTTGCCATGAACTGTGCAGTTTCCTTTTGGATCTGCCTCTATCTGACTGTGCAACGTGGAAATCTAGCTCAAGGAGGTGAAATATCCTTAAAGGACATCTTGGAAGTTGTTTCTCATACAGAGGTTACCCTGGTTGTCTCTTGCAGCAGTTCTCTGAATTCAATAAGGAATCAGCTGCAGAATTCTCTCAAGTAGTATCAATTGATTCTCATCCTACTAAGAATGAATCAGCTGTCTATGGGCAAGTTGATATGATCTCAGCCATGAAAAATAGTTTATTGGAACATTGTCATTTGGAAATGTTGGAGAATGTGGCTAGGGTTAAAAACCTGCGCAGTCTGAATTTTCCTGTAACTCAATATTTGTCCCCTTTGATTCTGTTTCAAAAATATCTTAAGCAGGTGTTTAACTTATCAGAATGCAGAAACCTTGAATTTGAATAGTAACATAGGGAGTCATTCTGAGGCACAAATAGCAGGGATGTACAGCCCTGCTATTCATCCTCCTTGCCGTCCCCATGCAAGGCTCCGTGTACAAACAGCGGGGCTGTATGGAGAGCCTTAGATGGAGGCAGGAGGGGGCAGGCTGGAGGCAGAGCGACGGCGGTGCATGGGTGGGCTGTCACCCTGGACATACAGGGCCGATTCTGAGGTTGGCTTTATACGTCCTGGGTTGGCCTTCTAGACTGGAGATAGCGGAGGCTGGCAGCGGCAGGAAGGTGAGGGGGTGCAGTGGGTTCCCTGCAGCCTGATCATGGCCATGGTAGGTTGGATTGGGGGTTGGGCTGCAGGGAAAGGGGGACTCTGTCCAGCTGTTGGTAATCGTGGCTCCTGAATGGAGCCATGGTGCCATGACTACAGGATGCCATGGCATCTCAGTTCCATTCAAGAGCCTAACTGAGTTAGCTGGGGATCTGTAGGGCATGCGACCTTCAGAATCAGGGCCCGGCCTGCATGTACAGGCCGGTAGACCTGATTCTGAGGTTCCATACAGGGGCTGGACATCCATAAGGGAATTGGCCTCATAGTATATGACGGCAGATAAGTATGGTCCATCTAGTCTGCCCAGTAAAGTGACTAGAGTGGTTGTAACCACCACTCCATGTAAGTTATTCCGCCTCTATGCCTTTGTTTAAGGTTGTACCTGCCATGCCATGTAGGTCACCACCCTCTGTTTATTGAAGTATAAAAGATATTTAGGTTTGCTTCATTTCCTTCTCTTGCTATAAATGGATCCACTTTATATAAGAGTCTTTTAGCAGTCTGGGGACTATTGCACTGCATCTACATTTGTAAATAGCAGCATTTCCAGATATAAAAGACAGGAGCGGCCTAGTGATTGGGGCAAGTTACCTCAGGCCGGAAGGTTGAGGGTTCAAATCCCACTAGAGGACAGCAACCTTGGGCCGGAAGGACTGGGGTTTCTAGTCCCACAGGTGCTCCTTGTGGTCTTGGGCAAGCCACTTAACCCTCCATTGCCCATGTTCCCTCTAAGTATTAGTGTATGTGTTTCATATCCCCTCGTGTTAAATTTATCTCCCAATTGTGTTGTGACCACTTTGATTGAAGGATAAGGTGGTATACAAAAACTGTCTAAATACATGTGCAAATACTGGTGTTAAAATGCTTCTATTTACATATGCAGATGCTGTGGAACACATGGGGGGATATTCAGTGGTAACAGCTAGCCCTTGGAAAGCAATTAACCATCTCCGCTGAACTTTAAATCCGGATATTCAATGCTGGGTCCATATCCAGCATCGGCATTGAATATCCAGTTTGGCTGGATAGCGCCACAGCTAACTGGGCAGCGGCAACGACCATCCTTAAGAAGCAACCGCCAGCCTCATACATGCAAACAAAAAAAAATTGCTTAACTGCTGTTTTTTCTCAATGGCTGCAGTGCTCAGGTACTCTTCCCAATTGTATAGCTTTTACCCAACAGCTGTACACAATGGCGCCCATTAAACGTTTCGCTTCATAGAAGCTTTTTCAGGGGTAGAGCTATGGGGTAGAATCTTAATACCAGAGGATGCTGCAGACGTCCATTCAAAACACACTCTTCTCAACGTGAACAACACTGAGCAAAAAAATGCCGCGCAGTTAAGCAATTTTTTTGCTTGCATGTATGAGGCTGGCAGTGCTTCTTAAGGATGGTCGTTGATGCAACTAGGCATAAGCAGTTTAGATATCTAAATTGCTTAAGTTAATGCCGAATGATTCTGAGACCTCCTTTGTTCTTTGTTTTTTTGTTTTGGCTTTGTTATATTGGCAACAAGCGAGAATAAGAAGGTTCACCTGAATGACTTTATGTTAACATTTGTGTTTCATTTTGAGTGATTGTTCTTTATATTTTTGACAATATTTTTCACTCTAAAAGACTGACCAGTGTGTTTGTTTCATCACAGCCATGGAATAATGAGCTAGTGGCTGAATATTGCCGCCAGCCGGTTATCCTCTGTTGCCGCTTCAGTTCTGCCTCTGGAATGCCCCAATACTAGCCAGCTAGTGTATTATTTGCCTAGGGATATTAAATCTAATGTGGAGGGGGCAGAGGAATTGGATCAGATTTCTCTTGTAGGCAGCTTAGATTTGTGAAATTTTCTTGAGTCTTCTAAACACTAGATTCCAACACAGGCAACTTAAATGAAACTAATAAACTCTGAATTAGATAAAAATGTTATTTTGAAACTGTATTTCAGAAAAAGAATCAACTATTTTGTGGGCAAATGGCTGATTTGCAGTGACCTCTGGAGTCCTCTTTTTGGACGGATATGCAGATGAGTCTTCTGGTCCTCTGCAGCTGGGAAGAGTGCGTGGTCTGTGGCTGCCCTTGCCTGACTGACTTGCAGTGAACTCTAGAAACCTCTTAGCAACATTTGCATCACAGATGATAGGACCTACTCAGAACAAGAATAAAGCAGGTTCTCCAGAGGTTATCCTAGTCAGCTCGAGTCATGCTGGATCTCTCTTGCAATGAGTTCTGCTTCCCCAGCCCCAAAAGCAACGAGTTCCACTTCCCCAGCCCCAAAAGTGGTTGATGGAGGCTTGCACAATGAAGACACAATTTTCCCTGATGTATTTAGACCAACACAACTGAGATGTAAAGCCTTTTTGGCCTTAAAGCCTCGTATTTTGGCCATAGGGGCGACCTGCAACTATTTGATCTCGCCTAAGGGTAACTACTACATCTTTTATAAACCTGTTCAATTAGAAGATTTTCAGAAATCTAAGGATGATATTTTTATTTGGCTATGCCCTGGTTGACTAATACTGTTCTACAGCCACTTGGTTTCATTTGGTTTCCAGCTTGTCGTGCTGTGAGGGCTTGTGTGCATCAGTGATGCTGAGAGCTAAGTTATCAGTAGCTTAACTACTGTCAGGGTCTTCCAAGCTGGACAGGTCTCAGCTGAGGTGCCAGATCAAGACAAACACGCATCTGTGCAGCAGCAGAATGGGACGGCAACAGCACTAGAATTAGACTGCATGGAAGAAAGGCCTGGCAATCTACTTCTGTACCTTGCCACCAAAATCCAGTGGATAGTCACAACAAAACAAATTGCATTATAGTGCTGGAAGATGAGACCCCCAGGCCGGAAGGCACTCAACCGGTTACTAGGGAGGAGCTGAAGACTTTTCAGAGTAAAGCCAACATTTATGATATGGTTGGATCAAAGCCCTCGGGACGTCTGACTGCTGATGTAGCTACCCATGAAATGAGAATCAGAAACTGAACCAAGGGAAGTTGGAGGTGATCAAGAATGAAATGGAACATGTACAACTCGATCTGTTAAGTGTCAGCTTACTGAAATGGACTGGCATCGGGCACTTTGCATCTGATGATCATATGGTCTACTATGCTGGAAATGAAAGACAAAGAAGAAATGGTGTTGCATTTATAATTAAGAAGAATCTTGCAAGAACTTAATGAAATACAGTGCAATCAGTGAACGCTTAATTTCTCTTTGTCTATGAGGAATGCCCATCAACACAACTGTAATTCAAGTATATGTCCTAAAAGCGGCAGAAGAGGACGAAACTGGTAAGTTCTACAAACAAGTACAAGCTGAACTTGACAGAATATGCAAACAGGATATCCTGATAGTCATGGGTGACTGGAACGCAAACGTTGGCAACAAAGAAGAAGGCAAGTGGTTGGAAAATATGGACTTGGCAACAGAAATGAAGCTGGAGAAAGACTGATGAAATTCTGCAAGACCAGTGATCTATTCATCTCAAACACCCTCTTCCAGCAACACAAATGGTGACTGTACACATGGACTTCACCCAATAGATTATACAAAAATCAAATTGACGACATCTGTGGAAGTCAACAATGGAAAAGCTCTATAACATCAACAAAGACAAAGCCTGGAGCTGACTGTGGTACATGTACATTCACCAACTACTAATATGCAAACTCATGCTAAAGTTGAAAAAGAGAAAGCTACTTATGAATGTAGCAAAATATGACCTTGAGAGTAAACCACTGGAATTTAAAGACTGCCTGCAAAATTGATTTGCTGCTTTAGATACAAATGACAGAGCTCCAGAAGAGTTATGGGATGTCATCAAGAAGGCTGTGTTGGAAGAAAGTGAGATGTCCCTACAAAACGTAAAAAAGCAAAAACAGCCAAAATGGATGACCGAAGAAACTCTGAAAATTGCCCAGAAATGTAGAGAAGCTAAAGCCAGAGGAGAAAGAAAGATAATCACAGAAATCAACAAAGATTTCCAACGTGCAGCAAGACAAGACAAGGAGAAGTACTACAATGACTCATGCAAGGAAATAGAAGCATAAACTATTAGAGGAAGAACAAGATTGGCTTTCCTAAAACTATGAGAGTTAAAGAAAAAATTACAGCCTTGAATTGGAATGTTACAAGATGCTCAAGGATCCATGTTGAATGATGCTATGCCCTCCGAGCTTTCCGCTACCGGTTGCAGCACCAATTGGTGCTGGTCTAGATGGACAACCAAGTTGCAATGTTCTATGTCAAAAAGCAGGGGGGGGGGGCATGAGGTTGTACTGCCTCTGCCAAGAAGTGGAAGCCCTCTGCTTATATGCGACATGCAACAAGATGCTCCTGTGGCTGTTTACCTCCTGGACCAGCAAAATGTCCTGGCTGAGAAGCTGAGCAAAGACCTCCAACTGCACGAGTGGCGCGTGGACCCCAGAGTGACCTCCTGGCTTTTCCGGCTCTGTGGTGTCCCCCTAGTGGACCTGTTCGCCAGCCTGGAGAACACGCAGTTGCCCAGCTTCTGCTCTTGCCCGCCGCAACTGTCCTGGGTGGCTGCAGGTGCGTTCCTCATTCCATGGATGGAAGGCCTTCTATATGCCTTTCTGCCAAAACCGCTAGACGCCAAGATGCTCTTCAATGTCCAGAGCAACAGAGCGTCACTAATACTGATAGCCCCCAGGTGGCCCAGGCAACCTTGGTTCTCGCTACTTCTCCGCCTGTCGGCGGCAGTTCTAATTCCCCTGGGACGCGCCTCAGGACTTCTGTCACAGGAGGAGGGCTCTCTCCTGCACCCCAACCTGGGGTCCATGTTGCTTCTGGCCTGGCTGCAGAAAAGGTAGCCCTAACTCCCTTTGACCTCTCGCAAGATGTGGAGGATGTCCTTCTTGCCTCCATGAGAAAGGCATATGCCTTTAAGTGGCATCATTTTTTGGTGTGGTGCACCGAGAGGTGGGTGAACCTGTTCTCCTGCTTGGTGCAGCTGGTGCTCTAGTATGTATTCCACCTTTCCCAGGTGGGACTGAAGTCCAGCTCCAGTCGGACTGCACCTAAACGCTATTGCGGCACACCAACACCCTGTTGAGTGCAAGCCCCTCTCGGCTTAGCCCCTTGTTTCTCGTTTTTCTGTGGGGGCCTCATGTTGACTAAGCCTCCTGTTTACCCTTCAGTGGCAGAGTGGGATCTCGGCGTGGTCTTCTCACAGGTCACTAAGCTGCCATTTGAGCCCCTGGCTACCTGCCACTTGCAGTACCTCTCCTGGAAGGTTCTCTTTCTCGTGGCACTCGTGTCAGCTCGCAGGGTCAGTGAGCTTCAGGCTCTGATGGAAAAGCCACCCTACATGAGGTTCTACAAGAACAGGCTGGTGCTCCGCATGCATCCCAAGGTTTTCCCAAAGGTGGTATCTCACTTCTACCTCAATCAAAAAGTGGTGCTCCCCACCTTCTTCCCGAGGCCTCACGCCAGCAAGGCAGAGACTGTTCTCCATATTTTGGATTATAAAAGGGCCCTGTCCTTCTATCTGCAATGGACTCAGGGCCACTGCAAAGCACCTCAGCTTTTCGTATCCTATGACCCCACCTGACTGGGGCTTCCAGTGACAGCAGGAATCGGTCCTCACAATCCTCCCTCCTCCCCTTGGAGTTGCTGCTTTACCATATTTTAATTTTTTCCATCTTAGCTATGTCATTAGACTAAGGCAAGATGGCACTCTTGGGCGAGAAGGAGGAAGGTGCATCTCCCAAAGACTTTCTTTGAAAGCTGGGGAGATGTTTCCACACGGGCTCAGTCGGCACTTACAACACCCATATGTGAGGACAGATTCCTGCTGTCCCCGGAGAACACCTGTTACAGATGAGTAACTACACTTTTTGCCTGGTACTGACATCAGGCTCATTGGTCTGATCACCCCTGGAACCCTTTTTAAAATTTGCCATTACATTAGCCATTTGCCAATCTTCAGGTATTACAGATGATTTTAATGATAGTTCACAGATTACTAATAGTAGGTCTGCAATCTCATATTTCGGTTCTTTCAACACCCTCGGATGTATACCTTCTGGTCCAGGTGATTTGCTTCTCTTTAGTTTATCACATAGTTGTAACACATCTTCCTGGTTTATCTGTATTTCTTTCAATTCTTTCGATGCATCACCTTTAAATACCATTTCAAATAAAGGCAAAAAACACAGGTTTCACAAATGAGCACACATTAACAATGCCTGAGTTGATCTGAAGACCAAAGTGGCAGGCAGGAATGCCAACCATCCCACAAAAAGGTTAGGGCTCTTTAACCTGGAAAAGAGACGGCTGAGGGGAGATATGATAGAAGTCTATAAATTAATGAATGGAATAGAACGGGTAAACGTAGATCGATTGTTCACCTTAGCAGAATATAGAAAGACTAGGGGACATGCAATGAAGCTACAGGGTAAACTATTTAAGACAAATGAAAGAAAATATTTTTTCACTCAATGTGTAATCAAACTCTGGACTTTGTTACCGGAGGATGTAGTAAAGGCTGTTAGTGTAGCTGGGTTTAAAAAAGGTTTGGACAAGTTCCTGGAGGAAAGGTCCATAAACCATTATTAAGAAGTGACCGAAGATATCAATGCTTGACCCATTACAAGCATTGCGGAACCTGTGTCGTTTGGGGAAACTGCTAGGTACATATGACCTAGATTGGCCACTGTTGGAAACAGGATACTGGGCTTGATGGACCTTGGTCTGACCCAGTATGGCATATCTTATGATCTTATGATCTTATGAATTCAAAAGCTTGCAAACAGAAGAACACAGAAATGAATACAGGATCAAACTCAGAGTCAAAAAGAGAAATAAGGATAGCAAAATCAAAGGCAGAGGAAAAGATGGCTAAAGATGTTAAGGGTGGCGACAAAACTTTCTTCAGGTATATTCGGGAAAGGAAGAAGATCAGAGTTGGAATTGCAGGACTCAGAAGTGCTGGGAAAAGACTCGTGGAAAGTGACATAGAAAAAGCGAAATTGCTAAACAAATACTTCTGCTCTGTTTTTACTAAAGAAAATCCTGGAGATGGACCAGCTGGGACTCCCAAATATAAAAATGGGAACAAAATAGATACCACACCATTCACAGAAGATGAGGTGTTGGAACAACTTGCTAAACTGAAAGTGGGCAAAGCCATGGGACCGGATGGGATACATCCCAGGATACTGAAAGAGCTCAGAGAAGTTCTATCAGGGCCGTTAAAGGATGTATTCAACAGATCCTTGGAAACAGGAGAGGTTCCTCAGGACTGGAAAATGGCTGATGTCGTACCTCTACACAAAAGTGGTGACAGGGAAGAAGTGTCAAACTACATACCCGTGAGCCTTACCTCGGTGGCGGGAAAAGTAATGGAGGCGCTCCTGAAAGAGTGAATAGTGAACTTTCTCAAAACCAACAGGTTGCAAGATCCGAGGCAACATGGTTTTACTGAAGGATGGTCTTGCCAAACTAATCTGATTGAGTTCTTTGACTGGGTGACCAAGGAACTAGATCAGGGGCATGCGATGGATGTCATCTACCTGGATTTCAGCAAAGCCTTTGATACTGCTCCTCATAGGAGGCTTGTCAATAAACTCAGTAGCTTGGGAATGGGTCCCAAGATGGTAATCTGGATTAGAAATTGGTTGACTGACAGACGACAGAGGGTGATGGTACATGGAGTTCACTCGGATGAGGGGAAGGTGATTAGTGGGATGCCCCAGGGTTCGGTCCTGGGCCCGGCACTGTTCAATGTCTTTGTGAGTGATATTGCTGAAGGACTGAATGGAAAAGTCTGTCTTTTTGCAGATGACACAAAAATTTGCAACAGAGTGGACTCCCCTGAGGGAGTGGATAACATGAGGAAAGATCTACAAAAGCTGGAAGAATGGTCTAATGCTTGGCAATTACGATTTAATGCGAAAAAGTGCAGTGTCATGCACTTAGGTAGCAGAAATCCAAGGGAAATGTACGCGATGGGGGGGGGGGGCGAGAGGTTGGTGTGCAAGGTTCAGGAAAAAGACCTTGTTGTGATTATCTCTGATGATCTCAAGGTGGCACAACAGTGCGACAAGGCGGTGGCAGAAGCCAGGAGGATGTTGGGCTGCATACAAAGAGGGATTACCAGCAGAAAGGAAGAGGTACTTATGCCACTGTACAGGTCGCTGGTGAGGCCTCACCTGGAATACTGTGTTCAGTTTTGGAGACCATATCTTGCAAAAGATGTAAAAAGACTGGAAAGTGTTCAGAGGAAGGCAACCAAAATGATTTGGAGCCTGCGTCAGAAACCTTATGAGAAGAGACTTGAAGACCTAAATATGTACACTTTGGAGGAGAGGAGGGATAGGGGAGATATGATTCAGACCTTTAAATACTTAAAGAGGAACGATGAACAAACAAACCTCTTCCAAAGACTGGGAAGCTGCAAAACTAGAAGGCATAACATGAAGCTGCAAGGTGGAAAATTGAAAGGCAATGTCAGGAAATATTTTTTCACTGAAAGGATGGTGGATACTTGGAATGTTCTCCCGATGAAAGTGGTGGGGGCAAACATGGTGACGGAATTCAAAACAGCATGGGACAAGCACAGCGGATCCCTTTACAGCAACAGGATAAAAACAAAATAAACTGAACCATCTAACTTCTCAACAAATAGGGGTGTCCTACATGGAGTGGTGGGTCCACCCCTAAACAAAGACATGGGGAGGGGTGACCTGCACAGAGCGTCAGGTGCACCTGCTCTTGCCGTATTCCTGGGCAGACTGGATGGACCATGCTGGTCTTTATCTGCCGTCATTTACTATGTTACTATGTATTTCAGTCATGGGTAATTTCTCTACATCTTCTTTAGTAAACGCCGAAGCAAAGAATTCAGTCTCTCTGCTATGGCCTTGTCTCCTCTTAGTGCCCCTTTTACCTCTATCATCTAATGGTCTAACTGACTTTTTCACAGGTTTTTTGCTACGAATGCACTTTAAAATATTTTTATTATGCGTTTTTTGCTTCCACGTCTAAGTTTTTTTGTTGGTCCTCAGATTCATGAACTTCTTTGAGATGGTACATTTAACCATGCACTATGTGGCAAAGGAAGGACTGCATGGAAAGCCTTCCAGTTAGTGGCAAAATGTTTTCTCCGAAACAGCAAGGCAGACAACTACAGGGAGTTGGTGGAAAAACTTTTCAATGCATACAAACATATTAGATGCAACATGTCACTAAATACACAATTTGTTTGCACTCTCATCTTGATTTTTTCCACCGAACTATGTGGCAGTGAGTGATGAGCATGGTGAGCGATTTCATCAGGACATTGCAGCGATGGAGAAAAGATATCAAAGCAAATTGAACCCATCAATGCTTGCAGACTATTGCTGGACAGTGACAAGGGATGCTTCATTTACAGAATACAAGAGACAAGCCAAGAAACGCTGAGTAGACACTGAATAAGGTCTGAAAGGAATACTAATGCATACATAGTCATTTCTTGCTTTCTGTTTCATACTAAAATTTTTAATAAATTGTATTTAAATAATCTTTTGACTGATTTTTAAACAAAGGCGACAGGTGAAATATTATCAAGTGCATATATATAGTAACAAACACATGAAAAGACCTAGATTCATAAATATATATGGCAATGATAAACACATGAAAAGACCTAGGTTTATAATAATTTGTGATTAAAACTCTACTACCAACATGCTGTATATGCAGTTTGCATAAAATGGAAAAGCTTAGATATCTTGGAAACAGTAGCCAATCAACGGTTTTAATTGTCATTTTTGAATTCAGCGCACCAAAATTCATAAGAATTGGCAGATGTCTCTGAAGCAGACAGCTTTTAAAAAATTGTATTATTGTTTCTTGGAAATATTAATCGGGGCTAGTGTCCCTGGGTTTTTTTGATTATTTAAATTGCCACTTCTACCCTCCCCTATTAGTGGGCTGGTTTTTATTTAAAAATTTTCCCGTATGTGAATTTTTTTTCTTTGTTTGTTTTCCTTATATATTCCAAATGTATAATTGAAAATGCTTGACTAAAAAAAGTTAACTGGATTTTCTTATCTAGTTAACTTAGAGCTACTTTATATGCAGTCTGATATAACGATGCCTATACTCAAGGGGTTAAATTTTAACTGGTCAGCAAATGCCAAATTTGAAACTGTGTCACTCAGGGGGAAGTTATTAAACTACCGTAAAATATAGCATTTTACCGCAGCTTTATTTACTGCCGGGGGCCACTAACCTGCTTTATTTGGAGGGAGCAAGGGATAGGGAGCTCAGATTAGTGGCGGGGGAGGGAGAAACTTTCTGTCCCTTCTCTCAGATGAACATTGATTAGCTTTCTCCAGAGACAAGCAGGAGGATGCAGGCACACTCTAAATATCTCTGATAGCTCAGAAAAGCTTTTTGTGCCTCTTTGAGCATGCATGCCTGCTTACTACCTGTTTGCCTCCAGAGATGTCAGGGTTTTTTTTCTGACCGCTCAGAAACAATCATGGCTCTCCCTCTCTCTCTGTCAAGCCTGCTGGGAAAGCAAGATCTCCAACCCTGATCGCACCCTCCGTGATCCTCCGTCAACCTGCCAAAACCAAATCCACAAAAAAACTTCAAAAAACCAACTGGCTGGGCCAACTGCCAACAGAATTGCACAGATCAATGGAGGCCTCAGCCACGATCTCCACACAGCCACAATTTCAAAAAGAAAAAGAAAAAGAAAAAAAAAAGCACCAGCACTGGACCATGCTCTGCTTAGCAGTCATGATTGCTTCTGCAGGTCCTTCCCACCATGTTCGTGGCTCCCAATCACTCTTCCTCCCTCCTCCTATCAGGCCCAGCACTGGCACCATCGGGGTCCTTAAGAGAAGCCACACTTCCGGAGGCAACTCTCTCTCTGACAGTGACTTCAGGATTAGGAGGACCTTATCCTGCCAGTCTTGCCGACCAGCTTCACCCCTCCCCTTCCAGAGCTTACCCCCAATCCCTCTGCTTCTTCTCTCAGCCAGAGAGCAGCAAGAAAATTGGGGAATAAAGCCAGGGGGAAACATAAGCAGCAGAAACTCTACCCCTCTCCCTTAGGGGTCATCTCTGCCAAGGCCTCAGGTAAGGCTGCCCCAAGTGCCATGGAAGCTGCATTCAGTAAAGCCCCCCTTCCCAAGCTACCTGCTCTAATGCCTAGTAGCCCCCCCCCCAAAAGCCGTGAGGCCAAGTCTTCCATCCTCCTTCATCTCCCTCCTCTAGAGGTTTGTGCAGAACAGTTTAGCCATACTTCAGGCAGCCTCACCCTCCCCTAATCCTGGGTCAGAGGCACCCTCTGACCCAGGATTTCACCATGTTCCGGGATCCCCAGGGTCACCCTTCCTCATTGACTGGCGACCTCCGCCACCCCTTAACGATGACTTGGGGTCCTTATGGGTTTACCCATACCACTGGGAGTCCTGTGACTCCATCATGGGCGAAATTTTCATGAAGAACCAGTGGAAGACCTTTCCTACCCCAAATTTTTCCAAAAGATCTCCTGGGCGCTCGCCCTTAGCAATTTGCAAGCCCCTATGAACAAACATGACTTCCAATCTATTCTCAAGGGCTGCAGCACCCCCAAGGAGGTCCTAGCTCCACCAGTCTCCAGATTTTCCAAGATTTGCAATCCTCCATCTGCGAAAACACCACCCTCAGGCAGTGCTACATCTCGGTGGCTAGACTTAAAGTAGAAGGTTCTACCAGCTCCCAGCTTCGAACACCAGCAACTTCCTTACCAGACAGTGGTAAAAGAAGCAGTTTCAAAGAAATCCAAGAGTACTAGGCCCTTGTCTTAAATGCCTCCGGTAAGGAGCAGCGAACCCTAGATGCTATTGGCTGAAAATCCTACCAAAGTAATATTTTAGTCATGCGGACTCTAGTTCACCAACTATAGATGCTCCACTACCATCATGATCTTCTCTGGCCTGGATGACGCAGCTCAGTTTGCAACTGAACTTCATGAATCCCTTTACCAAATCATTCGCGCAACCTACAATATCTACGATTCAATAGCATGCTCTGCATCTACATCCATCTCAGTCAGGCAGATAGCCTGGCATCGAGTATAAAATTCAGAGAAGACCTTCACAGCCGCCTAGTGGATGCCCCCCTGACAAGGTGACAGTCTCTTTGGTTCCGAGGTACAAGAGGTGAAGAATTCCACCGTCCGAGAAATGGCAGCTGAACCGGAAGAGTTAACATGTTCAGCTCTTTGCCAGACACTCCCTCAGTATTGACGTCTCTATCAAGATGAATATTTTCAACAGTTTATTCCATGTCACCATTACCAACCCTACTCCTGGCCGCCTAAGCAATGCCTCTAAAATTAGCCCTACAGTCAACTCCCTTGGCAGCTGAAAAGAAAGACTCACCTATTTAAACTATCATTCCCAAATCCACCCCTAGCTTTTGACTACCGACTGGTAGGCAGCTATATCTGACATGTCAGAGAGGCCTAGTAATCCATCATCACAGACTGCTGGGTCCTCTCCATCATACAAGCAGGTTACAAGGTAAATTTCTCCATGCTCCTACCTATTCAACCTCCCGGCATCAGCAAGTTTCTGGGACATCATCTACACCAGCTGGCTCAAGAAGTGAACCAACTGCTGCTCAACGATGCCATCGAGCCAGTTCCTCCTGATGAGATCGGTCAGGGCTTCTACTCAAAATTCTTCCTGATCCCTAAAAATTTGGGGCACCTTCGACTGATCCTTGACCTACGTCATTTAAACCTCTTCATAAAGAGGGCAAAATTCAAAATGCGGTACTAAACACCATCCTCCCCTTCCTCAGCCGCAAGGATTGGCTTGCCTTTCTGGATTTGAAGGATGCCTAAACTCTCGTCCCCATTCATCCTCATCATTGGAGATATCTTTGATTCAAATTCCTAGACAGCCACTACCAATACAAGGTCTTTCCTTTTGACCTTTGTTCCACACTCTGTCTTCCCAAAGTGCCCAGTGGTAGTAGCCGCCCACTTGAGGTGCCAGGGATACTGCATCTACCTCTAACCTGACTGACTGACTTATCTCAGGGCATCACAGGAAGCAACACTCCAAACCTTCCAGGCCACTTCAGCTATCCTACATGTTCTGGGCTTCATGTTAAACACGCAGAAGTCCGAATCCATACCTCAGAAATGGCTGAACTTCATAGGAGTGCACATAGATAGTCTTCAGGCCAAAATCTATCTCCAGGAACAAGCAGGAATGTAGTCATCACATATGGGTATCGTCAGTACCGACGGAGCCTGCGCGGGAATGCTCCCCAGTGTCCAATCAGAAAGCTTTTGGGAGCATCCCACAGCACCTGCGTGCTGCCTTCCTGCCTTTCCCAACTGCCTCTCTCCAGTTTTTCTTTTTCCGCGGAGCCAGCAGGTCATGTTCCTGTCACTGCAGAAGAATTCTTTTTTATTTATTTCTTTTTTGTGGTCGCGTCTGCCTTCCTCGACGCTCTACCGGTACCGCTGGTCTTTTTCTTTTCTTATTTCTGTAAAAAAAAAAAATATATATATATATATATTCTTTTTTTTTTCTTTTCTTCAGGTGCACGCGCCTTTTTGGGCCTTAGGCCCAAAAACTTTTCCTTACTATGGAGAAACCTGCCTCAGGTTTCAAAATGTGCACCAAGTGTGGCGGTACCATTTCCGTCACCGACACCCATGAATGGTGTCTAAAATGTTTAGGTCCTAACCACTCCATCACGGATTGTATGTCCTGTGCCATGATGTCTAAAAGAGGTCGGCAGAACCGAGCTGCTAAGCTCAGTACCCTGTTTCCCTCTGATGCAGCTTCGGTGGCATCAACGTCTTCCAGGGCTGCTTCTTCCTCCCGTGGATCTCAGGTAACTAAACATAAATCCAGCCGGTCCTCGAAGGGTAGATCTCCTTCAAAGCATCGAGATGCCTCTGGTGTTGCCCTCGAGGATTCTGCACCGGCAAAATTACCCCAGCGGGAGGCTTCGGCTTCCAAAGCATTATCGGGGTTCCAGGATGTTCTCGAGGCCTCGACCTCGGCAGAACTACTGGTGCCATACTCTGGGGTACCGGCAGTCTCCTCCGGTACCGACATCCAGGCATTGGCAGCATTGATAGACCAGAGAGTTCTGGCTATGGAATGCAGTCTGGTGGCTTTCCTTGCGGCATCGAAGCCCTCGGAACCGCGACAGACAATTACACCAGTACCGACACCGGTATCGGTACCGGTACCGATAGCATCGACATCGGCATCGGTGTCTGCTTTACCGGTACCCAGTCATCCGATGACCTCCGGTACCGATACCCCGGTACCGATCCTCCCGGTACCGACTTTGGTTGGTACAGGTATCGGGCTCTTCAAGAGCATCCGGACAGACGATACTTCGAGTCCTCAGAAGAATCTGAGGATTCTGACAGTTCTGTTGATGCAGCGATGCTTCTCCCAGAGGAGCCCTCCTCCCCTAAACGCAGGATGTCTCCTCCAGAGGATATTTCCTTCCAAGATTTTATCAGGGAGGTGGCTCGGGGTCTGTCCATTACTGTGGCCCCTGAAACAGAGCCAAGAGCCAAGGAGTTGAAAATTCTACAATATCCTAAAACTCCTAAGGAGGCAGCTACCTTGCCCATTCATGAGATTCTATATGATCTCATGTTAAGGATGTGGGAAACACCTCTTACCACCTCTCCTCATTCTCGTAGACTGGATACTATGTATCGAGTCCCTCCTTGTCCTGGATTCCATAAGACTCAGCTTCCTCACCACTCTATTGTAGTGGAGTCAGCTATGAGAAGGATCAGGAGTGCAAAAAGACATTCCTCTAATCCTCCAGGACGTGAGTGCAGAACCCTGGATGCTTTTGGACGTCGGGTCTTCCAAGCTTCCATGCTTTCTGCCAGGATCAGTTCCTATGGGAATGTTCCTGAAGGAGTTCACAGATGATTTAGAGGCTTTAAGTCCTTTTCTTCCTGAGGATAAAAGACAGGCTTTTCTCACTTTGGTCAAACGTGCCCAAGATGTTTCAAAATTTTCCAACCGTGCAGCCTTTGACTGCTTTGAGTGCATAAGCAGAACCTCGGCTATGGCCGTAGGTGCACGTAGAATTGCTTGGCTCCAGACCTCTGATTTAGAGCTCTGGGTACAAGACAAATTGGGAAATATCCCTTGTACTGGTGAGAACCTGTTTGGTAAAGATTGACAGGAAAAAGCCAATGAAATGGATGCTGAAAATTCCACCTTGGATAGATTATCCAAGTCCACTGCTGATCCTGCTAGAAGAAAATTGTTCAAGAAACTATTCTTTTCTAAAAAGAAAAAATTCTATCCTGCTTATGTTCAGCAGGGACGTTCTGCAGGTCCGCTTGCCAGGAAAGGTCAGCAACCACCCAAACAGAAGAAAGTAAAGGCTGCTAGGCCTCAACCGGCCCAGCAGGCTCAGCCTCCACAGGGCCTTTGACTCTCATCTAGAGAACTTAGCCTTCCTGGTTCTGGAGGGACCAGAACCTTCCACCATTCCAGGAAGGTTATGTCATTTTGCCCCCAGATGGGGGCAAATAACAGCAGAGCATTGGACACTCTCCATCATAAAGGAGGGGTACAAGCTTCATTTTTCAAGCATGCCCCCTCACACAATAGTAAGGCAGTTCAATTCTCCGACCTCTCTCATCAACCTGTTAGGTCAGGAGGTCACTATCCTTCTTACCCAAGGGGCAATAGAAGAAGTAAACCTTCATCAATAGGGTACAGGGTTCTATTCCCCTTATTTTCTTATTCCAAAGAAAACAGGGGGTTACAGACCTATCTTGGACCTCAGAGAATTGAACAAATTCCTTGTCAAGGAGAAATTCAAAATGATTTGTCTCGGATCTCTGCTGCCATACCTTCAGAGTCAGGATTGGCTTTGTTCTCTAGATCTCAAGGATGCGTACACCCATGTTCTCATCCATCCAACTCACAGAAGGTTCCTTCGGTTCCTTTTTCAGGGAAAGCACTACCAATACAGGGTGCTTCCATTTGGCCGGGCCTCAGCACCAAGGGTGTTCATGAAATCCATGGCTGTTGTAGCAGCATTTCTCCGCACACTAGGGATATTCGTCTTCCCTTACTTAGACGACTGGCTCATTCGAGCCAAAACAGAATCAGAGGCCAGGACTTCTCTATCCTGCACAATGCGTATCCTTCAGTATTTAGGGCTGGTAATAAACATCCCAAAATCCAGTCTGACTCCCACTCAGTCTTTAGAGTTCATAGGAGCTTTCCTGGATACCACAAAGGCAAGGGCCTATCTCCCCCAGGCCCGTTGCCTTCGCTTGGTGCAGTGAGCTTCTCAAGCAGTGCTAAAGACTCATCTAACTGCTCGAGAAATGTTAAAACTACTAGGCCACATGGCATCCACCATGCATGTGGTTCCCTATGCTCGCCTCCACATGAGGGCAGCTCAGTGGACTTTATCCACCCAATGGACCCAGGCGTCAGGGTGCCTGTCAGACAAAATAGCAAACACAAGTCGCCTCATTTTGTCCCTCCAGTGGTGGAAGTCCACTCAAAGCCTGTTGCTGGGGTTCCCTTTTCACAACCCTTACCCCAAGCAACTCTCACAACAGATGCTTCTCCAATGGGTTGGGGAGCTCATCTGCAAGACCTCTCCACCCAGGGCACCTGGTCTCCACAGGAGAGTTATCTACATATCAATCTCTTGGAGCTCAGAGCAATCTTTCTTGCTCTGCGAGTGTTCCACACCCTGCTCAACTACAAGACAGTCCTCATTCATACGGACAATCAAGTAGCCATGTTCTATGTGAACAAGCAGGGGGGAACAGGCTCTCTGTCGCTTTGCAACGAAGCTTTGCGACTATGGGCCCTCGCCAGAGAGCATCAGGTTCATCTTCTGGCAGTGTATCATCCAGGCATTCAAAACTCTTGGGCAGACAGACTCAGTCGAGTTCTGCTTGCACACAAGTGGTCTCTGCATGCAGACCAGGTGACCAGGATATTTCAACTTTGAGGAACCCCGGACATAGACCTCTTTGCAAGTCCGTGGAATGCCAAACTTCCCCGGTTCTGTTCCAGAATTCCGGCTCAGGGGGCTCAGGCCAGGGATGCTTTCCTCCTTTACTGGGGTCAAGAGTTCCTGTATGCCTTTCCACCCATTCCCCTGTTCTATACTGTTCTGTATTAACACTAGTTGTTTATCTTATTGTTATTTGGTCATATGATGTTTTATGTAAAACAAACTCTGATTTGTTAACTGTTGTTTATTGTGAACCGCAACTGAACTATGGAAGATGCGGTATATAAATCATTGTTAAATAAATAAATAATTCCCAAAACCCTGTTCAAGCTTCAGAGAGACAGAGACCATATGATTCTCATAGCTTCACATTGGCCACGGCAAGTGTGGTACCTTCTGCTTCTACATCTCTCTCAAGCTCCCTCCCTGGAGTTAGGGTCTGCTCCAATTCTCTGAACCCAGGAGGACGGAATGTTATGGCATCCCAATCCCTAGTCTCTGCATCTCAGGGCTTGGTTGCTGAAGGCGTAGATCTCCATGATCTTAATATCACTCAGCAAGTGAGAGATATTCTTCTTGCTTCCAGGAAACCTTCCACAAGACGCTCTTATGCTTTCAAGTGGAAAAGGTTTACCATATGGTGTTCGCAAAAGGCTCTTCATCCCCTTGCGATATCTCTGGAATCATTGCTGGAGTATCTCCTTCATTTATCCAATGCAGGTCTTAAGACTAATTCAGTAAGAGTCCATTTGAGTGCTATTGCAGCTTCCCTTAAGCCTCTAAATGGACAGCCTATTTCCTCTCATCCTCTTATAGCAAGATTTATGAGAGGCCTTCTAACTAAGCCTCCCGTTAGGCCACCACCGGTGGAATGGGACTTAAACCTGGTTCTTGGGCAGCTCATGAAGTCACCTTTCGAACCTTTAGCTACTACCGCCTCGAAATTCCTTTCTTGGAAGGTTATCTTTCTCATTGCAATCACATCAGCACGCCACATTAGTGAGTTGCAAGCACTAGTAGCTGATCCACATTCTACAAGGTTCTATCATGACAAGGTAGTCCTTAGGACTCATCCACACTTTATGCCAAAGGTGGTCTCGCCTTTTCATCTGAACCAAGCGGTCTACCTACTTGTGTTTTTTCCAAGGCATCATGCATCAAATGCAAAGAGGAATCTTCATACCTTGGACTGTAAAAGAGCTTTAGCTTTTTACTTACAAAGAACACAGCAACATAGAAAGTCCTCTCAACTCTTTGTTGCTTTTGATCCTTCTCATTTAGGACTTCCAGTCTCCAAGAGAACACTGTCTAACTGGATTTCTCAGTGTATTTCCTTCGCCTATCAGAGTAAGAACCTTTCTCTGGAGGGCCATGTCACAGCTCACAATGTGAGTGCCATGGCAGCCTCAATGGCTTATCTGCACTCTGTGTCTATCGATGACATCTGTCGAGCAGCCACTTGGGCCTCGGTTCAAACCTTTACAGCCCATTACTGCTTGGACAAGGACTCCCGCCGGGATGCCTTGTTTGGTCAGGCTGTTCTCCAACACCTGTTCCATACCTAATCAACTCCTACCCACCATCCCTGGTAGGATGCCAGAGATCCATGGGGGAAGTGGAGTCCTGTTCAGGGGCACACAACCTCTGGGGTCTCTCCCTGGCACCTAAAGCTAGGGAGTCCCCATATGTGATGACTACATTCCTGCTTGTTCCTGGAGACAGCATAGTTATTCACCTGTAACAGGTGATCTCCGGGAACAGCAGGAATTTAGTCCTCACAACCCACCCACCTCCCCTAGGAGTTGTATCTCTCTATATATCTCTTTCCTTTCCCTCTCTTTCTCTCTTTGTCTCAGCTTTAATACTCAACTGGAGAGAGGCAGTTGGGAAAGGCGGGAAGGCAGCACGCAGGCGCTGTGGGATGCTCCCAAAAGCTTTCTGATTGGACACTGGGGAGCGTTCCCGCGCAGGCTCCGTCAGTACAGACGATACCCATATGTGAAGACTAAATTCCTGCTGTTCCCAGAGATCACCTGTTACAGGTGAGTAACTATGCTTTATTTCCAAGGAAAAGACCCAGACCTTGCACCTCCTCAGCAGCAACCTAGCTACATGCTGGACAGCATGGCCCGCATGCTCCTGCAACTTCTGGGGCACATGGTTGCTTGAATTCATGTTGTCCTGCTAGAATGGCTGCACATGCACCCCTTACAGTGGTATCTCAAACCCAGTTAGTGTCAGTGCTCCCAGTCTCTACGTCTGCATGATTCCCATGGGGGTCAGAAATCAGGTGGCTCTTCAAAACAGCCTTCTGTGGTGGACAGCACTGTTAAAACTCGCTGAAAGCTGTCCCTTCCAGGTACCACTTCATCACCTTATTCTGACAACTGGTGCTTTCACACAGGGTTGGGGTGTGCACCTGCAAAAGCTTTTGACACAGGGAACATGGCCATCTCACGAAAGATTGCTACACATCAATATTTTGGAGCTATGAACCCTCTACTATGCCCTCACCGTTTTTTTGTGCCAGGTCCATCACAAGATCATCCTCTTATGAACCGACAATCAAGTCTCCATGTTTTACATCAACAAGCAAGGAGGGACAGGTTTGTTTCAACTCTGCCATGAAATATTGTGACTCTGGCCCTTCACTTTCAACCTTGGGATGACTCTCTGGGCAACCTATTTACCAGGATCACAAAATCAGCTAGCTGACACATTAAGTCATTAACTGGATCCGCACCAGTGGTCCCTCGAGTCAGTGATCCTTCAGGTCATCTTCAATGCCTGGAGCAAGCCAGACAGATTTCTTTGCCTCTGTCGAGAATACCAAATGTCCAGTTTTCTGCTCCTTCCGGCCCAGCTAGCCGCGCTGGGCACATGATGCTTTTATCATGAATTGGTCCCAGGTGCTTCTATATGCCTTCCCACCGCTCATCACGTGTGTCCTGCTCAAGATCAGACAGAACAGTGCCTCTGTCAAAATGGCCTTTGTCAACTCTGGTTTCCGCATTTCCTGGTCCTCCTACAAGGGCGCCCCATACCACTGAAGCTCAACTGGGCCTACTTATTCAGAGCCAGGGGCTCCTGGTGCATCCCAGTCTCAAGAGTCTCTCTCTCACCTTGTGGAGACTTCAGGGAGTTTGATGCTAAATGACTCCATGTCTAAGGATATCCTTGCCGCCATCTGTGTGACACAGAAACCTGCAGCACAGAACTCTTATTGATGCAAGTGGTCCCATTTTCCCAGCTGTGCCACTTCCAGTAATCAGGATCCAATCCATTGTTCTCTGGGACATGTACTCTTTTACCTCCTGCACCTGTCAAATTCCGGCCTCCAGACCAATTCCATTCATTACCACTTGTCTGCAATCGCAGTTTCCCATGTTCCCATTGAAGGACCGCCTGTCTCCATGCATCCTGTCATATACAGATTCATGAAAGAACTCGTGAACATCAAACCACTCATTCGACCACCCATATCAACATGGGATCTCAACGCGTGGGCACCTTTTGAACCCATGGTGTCCATTTTCATCAAACACCTCATTTGGAAAACAGTATTCATTTTAGCCATCACTTCCGCCAGAAGGATTGGGAACTTCAAGGCTCTCATATACAAACCTCCTTACACTCAGTGTCTTCCTGATAAGGTTATCCTCAGAACCCATCCCAAATTCCTCCCCAAAGTCATCTCGGACTTCCACATCAATCAGCCTCCTGTCCTTCCTGTATCCTTTCTGATGCCACCAGTGGGCTCCCCGGTGAACTTCACACTTCAAGCTGCAGGAGAGCTCTCTTGTATTATTTATATCACACAAACACACATCACAAGTCCTCTCAGCTTTTCCTAACCTTCAATCCAATAACCCAGGGCATCCAGATTTCAAGCAAACCATTTCTTCATGGATAGCGGACTGCATCACCTTCTGCTATGAGCAAGCCAATCTACGACCTCCAGGACGCATTGGCTCCCATAGCCTCAGAGTCACTGCTGCATGTCGCCAGCTTGGCATCCCTTTCCTTGCAGGACATCTGCAGGGCAGCCACTTGGATGTCCATCCATACTTTCACAAAACATTACAATCTGGACCACTCTTCAGCTTAAGACTCTGCCTTTGGCCAAGCGGTGCTCCCAGAATCTCTTCACAACTTAATCATTCTCCTCCTTCCTCCTCTCACATGGACTGTGCTAAAAAAAAAAAAAAAAAATGGAACTTTGATAGGGGGTTCTCAGCTCTGGACTCGCCTTCAGAGTATGCCTACTTATCTCCGGAAAAAGTTGTAGTTCTCTGTAGATAGCATGGTATGCAGTCACACTCGCCCTCCCGCCATCCCCATGCAAAAAAGGGGAACCCCTCCCCCCCAAATCTCAGAGTACACATGGACAAGTCCCAGCTCCAGCACAGGATGGCGAATTACACACTAAGGACTTCAAGGGGCCATTCTCTGCTATCTTATAGACTGACATCTCCAGAGGCAAACAGGCAGGAAGCAGGCACACATGCTCAGAGAGGCACAAAAAGCTTCTCTGAGCTATTGGAGATCCAGGCAACTCGGGCTCAGTCAGGACTTCACCTTCAGAGTGTGTCTCCATATCTCTGATGTCTATGGAGAACCCCCATTATGGTTAAGCTTTCTCTGAAACAGAAGCTCTTTTCCACACATTTTCCTATACACACTATCACACTGTCTCAGCTACCACTCCTCCCAGGACCGCCGCCACTTGCCTCAACCTTCCCATGTGTTCAGTTGTAATTGCAGCAGGGTGACATTAAAATATTTTCAAACCTTTGTATTTTTTTTTGTTTCTAGTTGTATTCTTTTATTTGGATTTAGTTTCAGTTCTCTAGCCTTTCCTTGTATATCATTTTTTTCCCGTTTCCTCTCCCCTATGATTGCTGTGTTTTTCTTCTGTTATCCATGTTATTCTCTCAGCATTTCCTCTGAATGTTTCTATCCTGTTGTCATCTTGTTTTAGCTTATGTTATGGGTTCCTTTTCTTTTCTCTTCACTTTTTCTTGTGCTTCCCTTTATTCCACCTATGCTCTTCCATTCTCCTCTTCCCCCTCCTTCTCTCACACACATCTTGCTATGCGTCTTCCTACACTGTTCCCCTCCTTGTGTCTCTCTTGTCCGTACCACCCTCTCCCTTCATCCTTCTCTCCACTTATACCTCTTTCCACTTATCTCTCCTCCCATTCTTCTCTCAAGCTCTTCTTCTTCCCCTCCCCTCTCATCTCTTCCCTTTCTCCTCTTCCTCACCCTCCCTCTCCTCTTGATTTTTTCCATTTGTCTTCCCTCCTTTATACCCCCCTTCCTTTCCCCTTCTCACATGCTTCCCTCTTACATCTCCCATCTCTTACCTTCCTCCTTCCTAGCATACTCTTTCTCCTTTTCCTTCCTCCTCCTGCCACACTCTGCCTCCTCCAACCTTCTTGGTACTCATTCACTCTCTCCTGCCAACCCTCCTGTTACCCTTTCTTGGCATTCCCTCCCTCTCTATCTTCCCTCCCTCTGCTTCCCCCAGCACACGCATTCTCTAGTGCCAGCCACTGTGTGAAGTAATCAAAAGCCTGCAAATGGATACTCGAAAGCTTATCATACTATACAAACACCAAATCCAAGGACTCAAAATGCTCCAACCCTACCTACGTAAAGTCAGCACTCTAAATATTTTAGAACACTTGTACACCTCCAGTTTGGAAAAGAGAATGAGCCAGATTGCTACCTATTTCTGTGCAGATCCTACATGTTAATAGAATCTCTCATTTCAGTTACACTTGGAAAACACAAACCATCACCTAGTAAAGAATATGAGACCACAAATTAGAAACATAAATATACCTTCAAAAAAGGAAATGGAAAACCTCAAACATAAAAACAAAAAAACCCTAAACAAAACCAGTGAGTTGTGGAACACTGAAGAGGGAGAAACAGAAATGCACTTCTTCCTGTACTGAGCCAGATTCAAAAGGCATGCACATTTTCAAAGTGATGTATTTTATTTTCTATAACTGAACATTAATATTATATAACTTTTTCTGATCATTTGATTTTTCCAGTTGGATTGGTCCTGATCTCTCTCTACCACTTCCTCTTGTTTTGGCTTATGTCTTTTTTTCCAGGATCTCATTTCCATGTTTTGTTTCTTCATGCCACCTCCCCACCCAAACATTCTCTTTTCTCCCTTGCATCTGTCTCTGACGTTGGTTCCCTATTTCCATTCTCTGTACTCATTTCCTCTCTAGTCTCATCTACCTCTATCTCTCATCCCCTTACAAAGTCCAGTTTCTTCCCTGTCCCTCACTCTACCTCCAGTTCTTTTCTTGTGCTTTATTCCTTATCTAGGCTCTCATTCCCCTTTTAACTTTCCCCATTTCCACCCTCTCTCACCTCCTTCATAACCTACCATCTTTCTTTGTCTCCTAACTCTCTTCATAACTCTCTTCCTCTTTCTGTCATTTCCTCAGTATCTATTGCCCCGTTTCTCCCTCTTCCAAGCATCTGTTCTTCATCTCTTCCCCTATACCTCCTTCCCCAGCCTCTGCCCACTTATCTCCTTCTCCAATATTCATTTGCGCTACCTTTCCTCCTCCGTGCCCCAGCATTCATGCCTCTGCTCCTTCTCCACCTTCTGCTGCATATGCCCTTGCTTTGCTCCTCCCTCCCTCCAAATTTGGTGCTACTTTTCCTTCTCTATCCCCTAGCATCAGCCCCCTTCTCCTAGCCCCAGCATCAGATCCTTTTTACATAACCCCCCTTTCTCTCAAACTACTATATGTTAGTGTCCATCTCTCTCCCCATCTCCCTCAATCCAGCTATCTCTCTTCTTTTTCCTATTCCCTCCTCCCTGTGTCTATCATTTCCCCTCTCTTGTCAGTCTCTCTGCTTCCCCAACAAGGTCCAGCATCTTTTCTTGCTTTCATTCTCCCCTCCACACATGATGCAGCGTCCTTTCCCTCCCTGCCTCCATCCCCTCCCCCATCCTGCCTCTCTCCACTGAGGTCCATGACCTCATCCAGTCCCTCCCTTCCCCTAGTCCACATCCTCCCTTCAATCCTCCATGGTACCTGCCTTTCGCGGTCAAAAGAAAAGAAAGAGGCCATGGAACCTCATTCCAAAGTGCTCTGCTGGTCCCGCTCCCACAGCGGCAGGAAGTATGCATCTGAGAGGGTGGGACCTGCAGAGCTTTATAAAATGCTTTGGAGCGAGGCTCTGCAGCCAGTTTCTTTTCTTTTAACCACAACAGGCAGGTACCATGGAGGTTTGAGGGAAGGGGGTAGACTGGAGGAGGGATGGACTGAGCAAAGTCATGAACCACAGCCGGGGAACTTGGATGAGGGGACATAAGAGATGTAGGACCACATGGGGGGAGAGCACTTCTTCTGCACTTAGTTCTGGAACGTTTGAAGTGACAATGCTCCCCTCCCCCCAAACTACACCTGTGGTCACTGTTCCCTCTAAGCTGTGCGCGTGTGCACACGCACACACCTTGCCAAGCAAGCGCACATACTTTACAAAAGAACGCACAAAAATTACGGTTCTGATTCTGATAGAAAACAACACAGACGTCTTAAAATTTAAAAGATGTTGTGTATTTACGGTTTTCACAAGTTCTACAATATTTTCTAGTGCAATCAATGTGGTGTACATACTGTATTCTGACGTGTAGTCAAATTTTAAAGTATATAACTCCGAGTGGCGCACAAAAATTTAACCTTCCTTCAAAAGCTGCACAGCTGATATTTTATGCGCACACAGCCTACAGAAAATTAGAGGGAACATTGCCTGTGGTTTATGTTTGTTTATTTCATTGCTTGATAGACCGCCCTTCATAACACCAGCGCGGTGTACATTATACAAATTAATTAGAGAATAGCTAACACCGAAATGGAAAAGGAACTACAGTGTTGGATAGGAAAGAGACACAGAGATAAAGGACATATATAAAACAGGTAGTGGTTTCTGAAAGGGATAGATCCTCAAGGGGAGGAGGGGGGAAGATCAAAGGCGGAACAGAAGAGATGAGTTTTTAAACGTGCTTTGAATTTAGGGAAAACTGTTTCTAGCCGGAGGGTGGTGGGAAGGGAATGGAGAAAATGAATAGAATCAAGTTGGTGGACAAGCTGTGAGAAGACTGCCTTTTTGAGGATTTTAGAGAGAAAAGAAAGGTTAGAGACTGGGTGATAGTGGGCTGGGTCAATAGAGTCAAGAGGTGTTTTTTTTAGGAGTGGACAGACTATAGCGTGCTTCCACGGAGCAGGAAAGGTATTGGAGGAGAGGCTGATGTTTAGCATGTTGAGTAGGAAAGGCAGAAAGGGATGGGAAGGTTCCAGCAACCAGGAGGAGGGTACTGGGTCCAGAGAGCAGGTTGTCTTCCGTGATGAAGAGATGGACTTAGGCAATTCTGCATTAGTGAGTGGGCGAAAAGATGTCCAAGCATGTCAGAGGAGATTAGAGGGGGAGAGGGCAAATGGGAAGAGTTGGGTGAAGGTCCTGAATCTTCGAGGCAAAGAAAGAAGCGAGCAGAGAGGGAGGGGGAGGGAGATTGGCAGGGCAGAGCAGGACGACGGTGAGGGTTGAATGTTGGAAAGGGTTTTAAGGACTGAATATACATGATGAATGGTGTTGGGAGCTGTAGAAATAAACTGAGAGAAGTAAGAGCATTGGCTTGATGGACAAGAGTACAGTAGTGTTGGTGGGAGGATCTAAAGTGCTGCAGAACTGCAAGCGACGACATTTCCTTCAACGGTGTTCAGACTGGCGAAGCTGAGAACGTACCAAACGAAGTCCAGAGTGGTACCAGGGCTGGCATGAAGGACCAGGAGGAAGTCGTGGTTGAAGGGGTGCTAGCTGGTCCAAGGCAGTGGATAAGAAGGAATTCCAGCAGGAGACGTGGGAGTCCGAACAGAGTGATGAAAAATTGGGTAGGGTCACCTTGAAAGCTTCCCATATGATTCCAAAGTGCATTTGTGCATTATTATTATTCTGGAAAAAAATCTATGATTACTTTACTTATTTTATTCTCAAAGATGCTTCAAGCAACAGATTATTTCTGAAGCACCAAGGGGGTCTAGGATCAGCTTATACCCAAAGTAGAAGAAACAGAACAACTGCAGCATGGTCTGAAATGTGCTTTGGCCCAATGGTGCAAATCTTAATTTCAGGAAGGATAGATTTTGATACAAAGAGGTAATCAATACGAGAGTAAGACTGATGCAGGAAAGAAAAACAGAATATTCATGGGCAGAAGGGTTTAGACTATGCCAAGCATAGCATATCCATCAGGTTTTGCAATTTTAGGGATGATTTCAAATTATATTTTCTACGTACAGATGACCCCCCAAGAAAATTATTAAGCACAGTATTGAAGTCACCACCAAACACCATTACATCATTCCCTAAAGTTAGTATTGCTTAACACAATTCTTCAGAAAACTAGAGTTTTCACAGGTTAGTGCATACACATTATCGAGGGTACATCTTTTATCACCCAGAACCACATCAGCACAGCCCACCTTCCTGCACAGTCTGTTTTCTGCTGCAGTATTTGCAAGGATATATCTTTTCTGAAGAGGATGGAGACACCATTCTTTTAAGTCCAGGATAAAAAAATATGGCTATCTATCCAACACACTTTGAGCTTGACACAGAACTCATGAGACATATGAGTTTCTTGGAGAAAGAGAACATCAGCTTTCAAACTATTAAGATAACAGAAGATTTTCTTACACTTAATGGGGTTGTTTAAACCATTAACATTCAGTGAAATAGGACCCAGAGTGATTCCTGGAGGCGTGAGGGGCTTGTAGAGGGCCCTGAGACTGTGGGAGCTGTGTACCTTGCTTGAGCACTTGCCGTTTTTCCCGATTTCGGGCAGGCATAATGGGGACATCTTCAACTTGCAAGGATCCTGCAGCGAATAAAAACTCTGTTCCAGCTACTCTCCGTGGACCCGGAGTGATTCCTGGAGGCGTGAGGGGCTTGTAGAGGGCCCTGAGACTGTGGGAGCTGTGTACCTTGCTTGAGCACTTGCCGATTTTCCCGATTTCGGGCAGGCATAGTGGGGACATCTTCAACTTGCAAGGACCCTGCAGCGAATAAAAACTCTGTTCCAGCTACTCTCCGTGGACCCGGAGTGATTCCTGGAGGCGTGAGGGGCTTGTAGAGGGCCCTGAGACTGTGGGAGCTGTGTACCTTGCTTGAGCACTTGCCGTTTTTCCCGATTTTGGGCAGGCATAGTGGGGACATCTTCAACTTGCAAGGACCCTGTCAGTATAATTGTGGGCTGTTTAGATGACCGCGGAGCGTGTCCGCGGGGCGTGATCCGAAGGGGCGTGTCCAAAGGGGCGGGACACGCCCCTTTGGCGCCCCTTCGGCGTCACAGCGGCGAACAGTGAGTTTTGTGTTTTTATATTGCTTGGTGTTATTTGTTTTATACTTATGGGTAAACGGAAAGCCAAACCTGGGCGTGGTGAGGAGGGATCGACTACCAGTGTTACGGTTGTCGGTCCCTTAGATAAACATCTGGTCCCACGCCCAGTTGCGCAGTCTTCTCCCGAGGGTGCCTCCCTTAGTCCTAGTGGGAGGACCCCTACTCCTTGTCCTGCTGCTTGTTTGTCTTTGGTAGGGTCGGAAGTGTCCCCTGAGTCGACGAGGGCCGCCGCTCAGGCGACGGTTCAGTTGCCTAAACCTGTTACTTTGGCTGGCCCCGGGGGCGCTTTGTGCCCACCGGTTTCCTCTGTAGGTTCGGAGATAACCCTGAAGGATCTGTGGCAAGTCTTGCAGTCTATTGATGCTAAAGTGTCCTCAACTTTAAGTGCATTGTGTGATTTTTCCTCTCAAACTGTTACATCCCTTCAGCAATTGGACAGTAAGATTTCTGTGGTAGATGCTGCTTGTGTTAAGCTTGAGCAGCAACTCCCCTCTTTGCATTCAGCAAATATAGCTGGGATGAAAGAAGCTTTGATTTTGCACGGCAAGGTGGAGGCACTTGAAAACACCTTGCGTGCTGCTAATTTACATTTCCTTAATTTTCCATATACCTCTCTCCCTTCGCCAAAAATTCTCCTTGATAAATATTTCAAAGAAGTATTGCTTTTTTCAGATCCTGTCGAGGTGTCTCAGTTATTTTATATTTCCACTAGCTCTAAGTGTATCAACCCGGTCGAGGGCGGGTTGGACGTAATTGAGCCTTCTCTTACTAACTTAACCGATTTTTTGGAGGATTCCTCCGATGTAATTAATTCGCGTGCCACATTGGTAGTGACTTTGACATCAATTGAATGTAAGCAGCGTATTCTTAAGGCCTTTTTCAGATGCAAGTCGACTGCCTTTTGTGGTCATAAGATAAATATATTTCTGGATGTCTCACGTAGCACCCAACTTAGGAGGAGGCTTTTTCTTGCGTTAAAGCCTCGGGTCCTTAAGTTGGGTGCTACTTTCTTTCTCCGATTTCCCTGCAAGTGTGTTGTAAATTATGAGGGTGCGGTTTATATTTTTTCTGATGTTGCTCAACTGGTGAATTTTGTTTTGGAGCGGCAGGGCATTGCTGAGGTTAGTCGGGATGAGTAAGTAAGTAGTATATGCCTCTATATTGTGGGTTTGTTAACCTTGGTTTTCTTTTTCTTTGTTTCCTTTCACTCTTTCACATCTGGGTCCCAGTGATGTGGAATTAATCATATTTGTGTTACTAATTATGTTGATATTCCTTATGTACTTGTTTCTGATTGTCTTGATTTGTATTGACTTCATTTGTTATGTTTGTTAAAACTCTAATAAAAAAAAAAAAGAACATTCAGTGAAATAACTTTCAGATCCATTTTCTTTTATCTAGATTTGTTGACATAAGGATCTGTATACTTGCAAAAGTTGAATATAACCAAAACAAACAACTAATTAAAAACAAAATATATAAACTGCTTAAAACACAGCTGCATTTAATTTAAGCCAGTGACTGTGCTAGCTGAAAAATGGCCCTTTTGTTTTTACTTTTAAACAAAGGGTCTTATTTTAGTCTGGCAGAGCATAGCTTCTTTGGTGCATGATTTCTATTATTATACAATGACTATACCACGATGTTGCTGACAAGAGTTTTAATCTCAAAACTGAAATGGAAATGTCATTGTTTTACTGCTTTGTAAGAATAATTTACCCCTGTATATATGGTTAGGGGATTACTTTATAACCGGTTACATCCTTGCATAAAAATATGCACATCATTATCTCTAGGAACAAGCAGGAATAAGTCATCACATATGGGTACGTCGGTACCGACGGAGCCTGCGCGGGAAAGCTCCCCAGCTTTTCAAATGAAAAGCTTTTGGGGCCTCCCACTGCACATGCGCGCTGCCTTCCCGCCTTCCTGACCAGCTCTCCTCAGTTATCGCCGGTCTTTCTTTCTTTCTATATCAAAAAAAAAAAAAAGACTTTTTTATTTTTCTTCAGCACAGCTTGGTACCCGGTGTTAGGCCTTAAGACCTACACAATTTCTCCTCATGGAGAAGCCAGTCCCTGGTTTCAAAAAATGTACCAAATGCAGTGCTGTCATTTCTGTCACAGACACCCATGAATGGTGTCTCAAATGTTTGGGACCTGAGCACTCCATACCGGACTGCCCATCCTGCACCCAGATGTCTAAACGCGGTTTGCAGAACCGGGCTAACAAGCTTCATGTGCTGTTTCCTTCAGAAGCATCACAGTCATCCAGGTCTTCCTCTCCGGATGGATCTCAGGTAACCAAAACTTCTGTGGGCAAATCCTCTAAAAGCAAATCTCTTTCTAAAGATCGAGAGGCTCTCAGTTCTGAGTTTGAGGATTCTGCCCAGGCCAAAAAACCCCGGCGGGAGGTTCCGGCCTCCAAAGCAATCATGGGGTCACAGGTTGACATCGATGGCACGGCCTCGACAGATCACCTGTTGGACTGCTCTGGGGTACCGGCCCATACCGGTACCGACATCCAGGCAGTAGTGGCGTCTATGGGCAGTACTGTCCAGACCATGCAGCAGGCCGTACTGGCATTCATTAAGGCTGCGACGCCCTCGGTACCGATTTCATCGGTACCGACCCCGGTTCCGGTATCTACACCGGAACCGAGACCATCGACTTCTAAACGTCGATCGGTTTCGCATGCCGGATTCCGGCTTTCGCCCGGTACCGATCCCATGCCCGATACGCCCGATGTCGATACCGATCGGTATGCGTATCGTACATTGGAAGCACAGAAAGAGTACTCAGATTCTTCTGATGAATTTAATTCCTCTGATGACTCTGCTGAGCTTACTCTTCCTGAGGAGCCCTCTTCTCCCAAGAGGAGGATGTCTCCTCCAGAGGATTTATCCTTTCAGGATTTCATTGTTGATGTAGGCTTGTTCCTAGAGATAGCACAGTTACTTACCTGTAACAGGTGATCTCTGGGAACAGCAGGAATTAGTCATCACAACCCACCCGCCTCCCCTAGGAGTTGTCTCTCTATTCCTCTATCTTCCTGTCCTCTCTCTCTATTGTCTCAGCTTTAAACTCGAACTGAGGAGAGCTGGTCAGGAAGGCGGGAAGGCAGCGCGCATGTGCAGTGGGAGGCCCCAAAAGCTTTTCATTTGAAAAGCTGGGGAGCTTTCCCGCGCAGGCTCCGTCGGTACCGACGTACCCATATGTGATGACTAATTCCTGCTGTTCCCAGAGATCACCTGTTACAGGTAAGTAACTGTGCTTTCTCTGTGTGGACTTGACTGGATTTTCCAAGCGAACCTACGTGTGTACTTTCTCTTTGAAAATTACTCCATGGACAGGGCCAGCCCTAGGAGATGAGGCGCTCCAGGTGAACCTCATCCATTATGTCTGCCCCTCCCCTTCCCTCTCCCCCCTCCAGCGCCCATTGTCGCCCCTCTCCGGGATGTGCAGCAGCAGCAATGGCTGCAAACAGCCTGGCCTGTTTGCAGCAGGAAGTCGGTATTGGCCATCAGAGGGGCGGACGCAAACAGCCCCACGCACCGAAGTTTAAGGTGCCATGGGCTGTTTGCAACCATTGCTGCCACTGCCTGTCCTGAGAGGGATGACATTGGCAGTAATAGGCACACCCAGAGGGTCGGCACTCTATGTAGCCGCCTAGTTTGCCTAATGGTAGTGTTGGCCCTGCTCTTTGAAATTATGCACCTATCTTTACACGTTCTCTTTGGCATGCACACATATTCGAGGTTAATTTACGGATATACACTTGAATTTTCATAAATATGTGTGTAAATGATACTCTCTTTAATCCTGTCCCTGAAAATGTCTCTCCACTCAGCCGAGGTAAATTTACATCAATCTCCCGGAAGAAGCAGGAATGTAGTCTTCACATATGGGTATCGTCGGTACCAACAGAGCCTGTGCGGGAACGCTCCCCAGCGTCCAATAGGAACGCTTATGGGAGCATCCCTCAGCACATGCGCGCCGCCTTTCCAACTGTCCCTCTTCAGTTCTTCGTTTTCCGCAGAGCCGACAGGACACATACCCTGTCACCGCAGAAAATTTCTTCTTTAATCTTGTTTTCTTGTGGTCGCGTTTGCCTCCGCATGACGCCTACCGGTACCGCCGGTTCTTTTCTTAAAAAAAAAATAATTCTGAATTGTTTCTCTTCGGAAACTTTTCTTTTTCGGTGCTAGGCACCATTTTGGGCACTAGGCCCCATTTTTTCTTAAAGATGGAAAAACCCGCTAGTGGTTTTAAAAAAAAAAATGCACTAAGTGTGGCGGTACCATTTCCGTCACCGACACCCATGACTGGTGTCTTAAATGTTTAGGCCCTGACCATTCTCCATCTGAGTGTCTCTCTTGTATGGGAATGACTAAAAGAGGAAGACAGAACCGGGCTGCAAAGCTCGGTACCCTCTTTTCTTCGGATGCCAGGTCCATTGCATCGATGTCTTCAAGAGCCTCTTCTTCCTCCCATGGGTCTCAGGTAGCTAAACATAAAAGCCGGTCCTCAAAGGGTAGCTCTCCTGCTAAGCATTGAGAGGCCATTGGCATTGCCCTTGAGGGAACCACACCGGCAAAACAGCCCTGGCGGGAGGCTTCGGCCTCCAAAGCATCAACGGGGTTCCAAGATGTTCTCGAGGCCTCGGCCTCGACAGAACTACTGGTGCCATGCTCAGGGGTCCCGGCAGTCTTCACCGGTACTGACACCCAGGCATCGGCAGCGTCGATAGACCAGAGATTTCTCGCTATTGAGCGCAGTATTGCAGCTCTCCTTACAGCTGCGGTACCGTTGACACCGATGGTTCATCGGGCATCGGTACCAACACCAGTAATGATGCCGGTACCGGCACAGATAGTGGTACCGGCCCCAGTGGGAATTCTTCCCGTGCCATCTTTGCCGGGCATCGAAAGATCGGTACCGGATCAACTTGGTACCGACTTTGATCGATACCGGGACCGTGCCTTACATGAACATCGTGATCAGAGATACTTCGAATCCTCCGATTCCGATGACTCTGATAATTCTGCCGGTACCAGAGTTTTTCCTCCCGGAAGACTCTTCTTCTCCCCAACGCAGAATGTCGCCTCCGGAGGACATGTCTTTTCAGGATTTTATTCATGATGTTGCCAAAGGCCTTTCAATCACGGTAGCTCCTGAAAAGGAACCTAGAGCAAAGGAATTGGAAATTCTCCAATATCCTAAAGCTCCAAAGGAGGCAGCCACTCTGCCCATTCATGAAATTCTTCATGATCCGATGCTCAGAATGTGGGAGACACCTTTGACCAAATCTCCTCATGATCCGATGCTCAGAATGTGGGAGACACCTTTGGCCACATCTCCTCATTCTAGGAGGCTTGGTACCATGTATTGAGTTCCACCATTTCCTGGATTTCAAAAGACTCAGCTGCCACACCATGCGTAGGATGAAAAGTGCAAAGAGACATGCATCCAATCCTCCAGGTCGTGAATGCAGGACTCTTGATGCTTTTGGACGTCGACCTTTTCAGGCTTCCATGCTTTCAGCTAGGATCAGCTCATATATATATATATTTTTTAATACTTTATTTACAGACCACCAAGATAACATCAACATACAGTATACAAACATCTCCAGGGAGGGGTGGACTCTGATCCCCTCCCAGAGACTCGGATAGCAAAAACAAGCAGGTGGGTTATAACAAAACATCCCCGCCCCCCACCCTCCCCCCTTCCCCCCTACCCTCCCCTTCCCCCCCTTCCCCCCCTCCATCCCTACACTCCACCCCTTATCCATGAGAGGTCCACAACTACATGCCACTGACCTCCCTCCCCCGTCCACCTACGTAGCCTGCTCAACTACCCACCTGTAAAATTTCATTACGACAACGAGCACCCAAACTCTGACTATAGGGTTCCCAAACAAGCATAAAAGCTGTCCAATGTTTGACACTGCCCCGTGCTAACCATCTCTCCGTTAGCATGAAATGGTGAAAACAATTGCGCCATTCCCCAAAGGTAGGGGGATCCCGCTCTCTCCAAAGGTGAAGAATCGGCCCCTTCCCCACCAGACAGGCCTTATGCATCAGCAAGCGTTCCCCTGCTCTCAGAGGGCCTGGCGAATCGATCCGGTCTAGTACCACAAGGGGGGCAGACCAACACAATCTCTGCTGTAGAAGACCACTTAGAAACCTAGAAATCCGAGCCCAGTAAGAACGGATGCACCTACATTCCCACCACATATGCAACAAAGTCGCCAAGCCCTCCAAACATTGAGGGCAGCGACCATCCGTCGTCATATGACTACGCAGCGCCCGCCGCGGAGAAAAATGAGCCCTGGTGATACATTTGAATTGCACCTCTCTCCACCGTGCCCCTTGCGCGATTTTCACTATCCGTTTCAAAGCCGTACGAACCGTGCCGGGGAGTACCTCTCTGCGCAATTCCGCCTCCCAGGCTTCCTCTACCGTCCGATAGTCCGGGACTACCCCAACACAATCCAAACGAAGCTTTAATTCTGAAATCGATGGCGGACTGTCCCCCCTATACCAAAAAAATTCCATGATCTGCGCTGAGCGTTCTATTCTCAGCGCCTCCCGCGGTAACGAAGACACGTAGTGGGAGACCTGTATATAAGCAAAGCAATGTCTAGAAGACGGGTCATATTCCCGACTCAAGGCCAAAAATGACTTACATTTTCCAGTAGGATCGACTAAATGCCCTATATTCCGCAATCCCCTATCGATCCAATCCCAGAAAGTCGCCGTTTCGGAACCGGGAGTAAACTGTACATTCCCTTGTATCGATAGCCAGCTAGATGCGTTCCACGGAATGTTCCAAAAAGTATTGAGTTGTTTCCAGGATCTTCTAGCAGAATCCATCAGCTCACTGTGTACTATCCTACTAGGTAAATCACCATGCGCCCCATGTAGGACCCCCGTCAACGTGTGTGGGGCCACTTAACATTCCTCCAAGACCCTCGGCGTATAGACATCCGTCCCTCCTAGCCAATCCCCAATATGCCTGGCTTGACACGCCAGGGCATAGATCTTTAGGTTTGGAAGTCCCATCCCCCCCTCCCGCCATTTCCCCACCATCCGGATCCACGGAATATGTGCCCTACCTCCCTTCCACAAGAATGTTCTAAGAATGGATTCCAACCGGCGCAAATCCCGACTTAACAACCATACCGGTAGGGTCTGCAGCCAATACAAAATCCGCGGCAATATCACCATTTGGATCGCTGCCACCCTTCCTGACAGGGAAAGCGGAAGGTGCCCCCATGCCTGCAATTGAGTTTGCAACCCCCTGATGATACGATCCAAGTTACGCCCATATAGTGCATTAGGCCGGCTAGGAAGCACAATCCCTAAATATTTAAACTCTCTATCAGCCCACTTGAGCGGGAACCTCTCCCACCGCCCTCGCAACCGACCGGAAATATCCAACGTTTCCGATTTGTCTTTATTAATTCGCAAGCCCGCGAAGTGTCCAAATCGCGTAAGTTCCGCCAACATACACGGCAGGGAATGATCTGGGGAGAGCAAATGCACCAGGAGATCATCTGCAAAGGACGCAAGCTTAAACTCTTGCATCCCTATCCTAACGCCCTTTATCGCTCGAGAGGCCTCTATGGTCCGTATCAGGGGATCCAGAGAAAGAACGAACAATAAAGGCGAAAGTGGACACCCTTGTCTGGTACCCCGTTCCAAGGGGAAAGCCTCCGAGAGCACCCCATTACAAAGGACCCCAGCTGTCGGCTGCGCATATAGGCTGTCCACCATTTTACAGAAATAACCACCAAGACCATATCGTGGGAGCAGACCACGCAAATATTGCCAGTCAACCCTATCAAAAGCCTTTTCAGCATCGAAGCTAACAAGCAAAGAAGACAACTGTCGGTCGTGTACCCACTCCAACGAGGCCAATATTTTTTGCATGTTCCGGACCGCATACCGCCCTTTAACAAACCCCACCTGGGATTCATGCACCAGATCGCCTAGCATTCCTGCCAAACGCGTTGCTAGAATCTTCGCCAACAATTTTAAATCAAAATTTAGCAGTGAGATCGGCCGATACGATGAGGCTTGGACAGGGTCTTTGCCCGGTTTAGGAAGCAGTATGATATGAGCATGGTTGTGCCCCCACCGAAACCCCCCCTGTTCCGTATGCCTACCAAATACCTCAACTAACACGGGACTTACAAATTCCTTAAGAATCTTATAAAACTCCGCACCTAGACCATCCGGTCCCGGCGTTTTACAACAGCAGGCTGTAGAAATGGCCTTACACACCTCCTGCACAAATACGGGCTGGTCCAGCAGTGCCCTCTGCTCCTCGTTCAATTGGGGCAACTTCAACTCCCTCAGATAGTCCAATTCCATACGGGGCGCTGATTCCGCAGTATACAAGGATTTTAAAAAGATGCGAAACACATGGGCTATCTCGATACTCTCTTTATGTAACTGTCCCCCATCATCCCGGATGGCCGCTATTAACGCTGAACCGCGGTGGCCCCTCAAGCATCTGGCTAGCAGTTTCCCAGGTTTATCCCCATAGCAATGCAATTTATAGCGATAGTAGAGAGCCGACTTCTTGGCCCGCTGATGCAGCAGTTCGTTGAGGTCCACCTGTGCTTCCCAGAGCCTCTTCTTGTTCACAAGTGTCGGAGTGCGCGCCCTCAGGCGTCGTAAGCCAGTGACCTGTCGCTCGAGACGAATTATTCTCTCCTCAATCATCCGGCGTTTCCGGGCCATATACCCAATTACCTCCCCCCGAAACACCACTTTAGCCGTCTCCCAAACTAATTCAGGGTCATCCTTATGGGATTGGTGGTCACTCTCAAACTCCCAAGAATCACAAGGGGCAGGAGACGTCGGATGAATAAAATCTTCTTTATTGTAAGGAGACCCCAACGCGTTTCGGCAACGCCTTCTTCAGGGGGAGAAGCTACAATTATATCTTAAATAATAAGCAAAATAAAATAAATGCAAAAATAGAATGATAAAAACAGTAATGAAATAACATAACACACCTGGCATGTTGTGTAGTAAAAAGACAGACAATCATATAACATAGAAAATAAGATACCATTGGAACATATATATACTGTGTGACAAGCATATAAATAAATAATCGCATAATAATGATTAAAAATCACAACAGAACAGACAAACGCAGGGCTGAGGAACCACCAAATGAAACCTTGCAGAGGGTATCAAACAAACTAGGTGGAGAAAAAAGGAGATTGAAAATAATGAGGAAAAATAGATAAAAATAATAATACTTGATCCTAGTGAAACCATTAAAAAAACATAGATCATTGTAAATAACATCAATAAATAAATGTTAAAAAGTGATGTATAATAATTATATAATATAATAATAATAAATATAATTATATAAAAAAAGAATGATAAGAATATTAGAGAACATGTACAGTAAATAATGATAATACTAAATAGTTATTAAAAATAATAAATAGTAAAATGGAAGTCCTAATAAAATAAAATAATATAAATATAATAATAATAAAATGAATATGAACAGCAATAATAAAAATTAGATAAATACATAAATACAAGTCATATTATGAAACATAGCACTAAATACTAAAACCAATAAATAATGGGAGTCATCTCATGATTATAAAATTGGCAAAAAGTTTTTAGTAATCAAAGTAACATCATGTGTATTGTGTTTAAAATTAACTCGAAGATGACTTCGATTGTAGCTTCTCCCCCTGAAGAAGGCGTTGCCGAAACGCGTTGGGGTCTCCTTACAATAAAGAAGATTTTATTCATCCGACGTCTCCTGCCCCTTGTGATTCTTTGGATTTCCTGCAGGAGCACCTGCTCCTCTTTGTGTGCCCGGTTCCCCCGAGCAATGTTCTCTCCATGGAAAGAGGTCCTCAGTTTTAAAGAAGACGATTTACGCTCTATGCTCCCGGAGGACCCCTTCTATACAGAAGAAGAAAATATACCTGATTTGGAAGAAGAATGGAGAGACTGTGTCTGGATGACACAACGACATATCAGAGAAGAATTACATGCAGCATCTCTTTTAGAATACTGTAGAAGGAAAATTATACCTAGAGGACTACGAGTTCAGAAGGCACCTGGCATGTTCAAAGACGATGTCACATTCATGTCCAACTGGATCAAGATACTCAACAAATGTTCTTTGGACTTGATGATTCTTTTAATTAATACCTCCAAACGCAGGGTTGAGGTTCTAAAACCTCAGATAGAACAAAAGATTGAAACCCTAAAAAAGAAAGATGTTCAATTTGACATAGAAAAACGGAAATTTGACCAAAATACAGCAGAATATAGACAAGGTGTAAGAGAAAAAAGATTTAAAAATTAAAAAGGGATGAGGAAGACTATAAGTCGAATACAGTCTATTATTGGACTTACAATAAGTCAGATTTTAGAGATAGGAAGCGAAGTGTTTCATATAAAAGAGTCCACTCACCAAAACAAATACAGAAAAATCATCCTAGAGATAAGGCAAAACATAGATCCTTATCCACTACTCCAGAAATAGAAAGGAATAATAAGAGAACACGGCGCCACTCCCGTGAAGATATTAATCCATCAGCCTCTTTATTCTCGAATGAACGACGCTCTCCTAAGGTTAATAATCATGTGTCTAGACGGGATTTTCAAATGGACAAGTTATGGGAAAAAGGAAAAAGAGATTTGTCCCCAAAGTCACCATGCCGTCGACCAAACCAACCACGGTATTCACCAAGCAAACAGTATCCACAAAGAGTAAGAACGCACAGTCAGGGACTAATGACCAAAAAACATCTGGATTGGGACCTTTAAATGTAGTTATTAATCTCTCCAAACACCAATTAACTGACATGGAACTAGAGGTTCTCAATAAAGGTCTTTCGTTTGTCCCTACTAAATCCCATGACAAGTTCGCAACACATATTGAGCTTTATAAGTTCTTCCGTAAATTAAAAATCATCGACTATTTTGATCATCATCAGACTGACACTACCGATCCATCCATTGTCAAAAAACCCTCCACATGGATACCGCCAGTTAAGCCTAATATCATGATAACAGCATACGAGAATATTGTTTTGAACAAAATAGATACCTTATACAAAACATCTAAGAAACATCCCTTTAACAATTTCACAGGCCCACAAAAATTAGCCCTACAGGGCCTAAGATCAAACCAGAACATTATCATAAAACCGGCTGACAAGGGTGGTGCCATAGTTGTACAAGATAGAGATTCTTATGTTATAGAGGTTCTACGACAATTAAATGACAAGGAGTATTACTTGAAAATTTATGATGACCCTACTGAGTACTTGCGACAAAAGGTGGATACATTATTGTACATAGGTAAGGAGGCTGGCTATTTGACCACCAGAGAAATTTCTTTCCTCACTGTGTCACACCCCATTATACCAACTATATACATGCTCCCTAAAATCCATAAATCCCTACAAAACCCCCCAGGACGACCCATCGTGTCTGCTATTGGGTCACTTTTTGAACCTCTGTCCAAACTTTTGGATGCTTATCTGAGGTCCTTTGTCACACAGGCACCGTCGTATGTTAGGGATTCTACCCACATTATAAAAATTCTCCAGGATTTCCAAGGTTTTCACAACCAATTGGTTTTGGTTACATTTGACATCAGATCCCTATACACGAATATTCCTCAGCACGCCGCGTTAGAGGTGTTAGCAAACACTCTAATCAAGAGGTCAAAACCGGTACGTACACCGACTTACTTTCTTACTCAGCTTGCATCCTTGGTAATGACGGAAAATTATTTTTGTTTTAAAGGGGTTTTTTATAAACAGATAAGAGAGGTTGCCATGGGGTCGCCTATGGCACCCGATGTGGCCAATCTGTACGTTTCTGATTTTGAAGCCAAATTTTTAACCTTTCATCCTTATCAATCCAATGTTTGCCTTTGGAAGCGTTACATCGATGATGTTCTTGTAGTATGGAATGGGACAGTTGAAACACTTCATACCTTTCACATCTGGCTTAACTCATTGGATCCACATTTACAGTTTGAGGGCACCTATAGTACGGTAGAAATTCCATATTTAGACATATTGATTAAAAAATCTTACACAGGGTTTTCAACCACCTTATATCGAAAACCCACCGATCGCAATACATTACTCAAGTATGATAGTCACCATAATCCATCCCTCAAGAGGAATCTTCCCATCAGCCAGTTTTTAAGGATTAAACGTCTATGTACGAATAATGTGGACTTTGAAACACATGCTAGTGACATGAAGAATAGGTTCCAACAACGTGGTTATCCTCAATCCTACATCCAGAAGGCCTACCATAGAGCACGTATGACTGATCGTTCCACACTTATGAGCAAGACATCACATACACACACAGAAAAAAATTGTCTGTGCTTTAACTTTCTCTGGACAGTCCAAGGCCATTGTGGACATTCTTAAACAAGAGTGGCACCTTCTCACCACTATACCTTCTTTCGCCACCAAGCGATTAATGGTTGCCTATAAACGTGCTTCTAATTTAACTGATCTTTTGGTTCCATCTGCTCTTACAGTTCCAAGACCATCGCCCATAGTAAAGGGACATTACAGCTGTAGTAAGTGTTCAGTCTGCGTACATGCTATTACAGTTAAAAATTTCTTCACATACATACCCTCTGGTCGCAAACTTTATTTACAACACTACTCAAATTGCAAAACCATCAATGTTGTTTATCTCATCCAATGTCCTTGCAATAAATTATATATAGGCAAGACTCTTAGACAGATCCGCACACGTATAATAGAACATAGAAGCAATATTCAGAGGCAACAGATGGATAAACCATTAGTTACACATTGGTTAGAACACAAGCATACCATTAGTGATATAAAATTTGCAGTCATTAAAACAGTTATCCCACATTGGAGAAGGGGGAACATTGACCAAACGCTGCTTAAATTCGAGCAACGCTTTATTTATGAGTTTAATACCCTAGAACCACATGGCTTAAACCAGGAAGTAGATCTCACAGTTTTTCTGGGGTAAGCCTGTTCTACTTTCTTTCTGCTGTCCTTTTCACACACATTTAAAGGCCATCTGTAATGCATCTTCACCTCACTAAGTGCTCCTATAGCACTGATTCTATTTAATATTGTCATTAGTTTGTTACTCTGCCCATATATCAGTACAATCCCTCTTAGTTTTTTAATACATATATATAAATAAAGTTAGCCTAAGAGATACATATACACATCGTATTTATAAGCCGTTCTCCATTTTTTCAAGAAACGTCAAACTATGTCACCACAGCTAGTAATCTGAAGCTCCTTCCACAGTATCAGGTTACCTTCACTTGGCGGGAAAATCGGCGTTTTTAAAAGAAACTGCATCGGCTTGTCCCCTCTTTCATTCGCATGCAGTATATGCTGTGCAGTAGTCCTATCGACGGAACTTCCTCTTCAGGTTCGTCTTTTGTCTAATATACCCCTTTAAAACACTACCCTCCTTTTAAATTAATGCATCACTTTTTACCTCCGTCTCTGAGATCAATAACGACGCACATTTGGTTCAATCATTTATTTATTTCATCCCGTTACAGTGCCATTCTACTTTTACCGGTTTGACATCATCACTTAGCTGCACATGTATATTTGATACAATTACCTGGGTAAGTGTAACATTTTTTTACGTGCACGCTGATGCGCACCTCAAGGCAGATTCACAAATTCCGTTCCGGTTTACTACTACCCATATTGTGAGGTTTCAATTTCATTTAATATGACATAATACACATTGTCTGACTGCTGATATTATAATGTTCAGGACTTGTTTCTACTTTCAATTTTAGCCCGCACATACACAATGTATAGTTAGAACGCCTTCTCCTGACTTCTGCAGTTTGTTTTTGAACACTCTTATGTTAGAATAGCACGTGAACTGCCCGTGATTCTGCTAATAAGTATTTCACTAACTCTGTCGTCAGACTCTCATTATTCTGTTTGTGACACAACTATTCATTCCTTATTCATACCCGATTAATGTTTATTCCTCTTAGAGTCTCTCTGGTGTGTCTTCACCAGTTCTTTAATACCACATGCTGGTACTGGTCATTCAAAGTTCTTTTTTAATAAAAATTTTTTTTAGAAAAACAAAGTCTCTAATAAAAACTCTCTTAACCACACATAATATATTTTTTCACATAGCATATGGTTATTTAACCTCAGGAGAAGTCATCTTCGAGTTAATTTTAAACACAAAACACATGATGTTACTTTGATTACTAAAAACTTTTTGCCAATTTTATAATCATGAGATGACTCCCATTATTTATTGGTTTTAGTATTTAGTGCTATGTTTCATAATATGACTTGTATTTATGTATTTATCTAATTTTTATTATTGCTGTTCATATTCATTTTATTATTATTATATTTATATTATTTTATTTTATTAGGACTTCCATTTTACTATTTATTATTTTTAATAACTATTTAGTATTATCATTATTTACTGTACATGTTCTCTAATATTCTTATCATTCTTTTTTTATATAATTATATTTATTATTATTATATTATATAATTATTATACATCACTTTTTAACATTTATTTATTGATGTTATTTACAATGATCTATGTTTTTTTAATGGTTTCACTAGGATCAAGTATTATTATTTTTATCTATTTTTCCTCATTATTTTCAATCTCCCTTTTTTCTCCACCTAGTTTGTTTGATACCCTCTGCAAGGTTTCATTTGGTGGTTCCTCAGCCCTGCGTTTGTCTGTTCTGTTGTGATTTTTAATCATTATTATGCGATTATTTATTTATATGCTTGTCACACAGTATATATATGTTCCAATGGTATCTTATTTTCTATGTTATATGATTGTCTGTCTTTTTACTACACAACATGCCAGGTGTGTTATGTTATTTTATTACTGTTTTTATCATTCTATTTTTGCATTTATTTTATTTTGCTTATTATTTAAGATATAATTGTAGCTTCTCCCCCTGAAGAAGGCGTTGCCGAAACGCGTTGGGGTCTCCTTACAATAAAGAAGATTTTATTCATCCGACGTCTCCTGCCCCTTGTGATTCTTTGGATTTCCTGCAGGAGCACCTGCTCCTCTTTGTGTGCCCACTCTCAAACTCCCACCATCGTTGCTGTATAAATTGCTGGAATCGAACATTGTGATATAGCTCCAGTGGGAATCGCCATATCCGTGGCCGTGCAGGATCCACCCCCACCTCAACTCCATCCAGACCCACGCATGGTCTGATATTTCCGTAGGGCCTATCTGTACGTCTCCTGTCTGCGCAAACAAGCCCCCCAACAGCAAGAGATAATCAATACGAGCGCTGGATCCATGTGATCGAGACTGATGGGTAAAATCTTTCTCCAGCGGATGTACCAGCCGCCACGGATCGATCAGGCCCAGTCTTTTACAAAAACGCTGCAGCATTCAGGCTGTGGGAACGCGTTCCCTCGCCTCCTCCCCTCGAGAAGTATCCAAGTCTACATCAAGGACCCCATTGAGATCCCCTCCCAGAAGCAGGGGGCACTCCGGCAGCTGTTCCACCTTGGAAGCCAGTGCGCTATAAAAACTGGGGTCCAACACATTAGGCCCATAAAGATTCCCCACAAGCAGAGGTTTCCCCTTTAAGTTTCCATATAGCAACATGAATCTCCCCTCCTCATCTCCCACCGCAGTTATCACCTGAAATCGAACTCGTTTATGAATCAAAATAGCTACACCCCCTTTTTCCCCCTAGCAGGTGATCCCCACACCTGTCCCACCCACTGTGCTCATCAGCCGTCTGGTGGGTTTCCTGCAGGAGAGCAATATCACACCGCTGCCGGGCTAATGCCTGTAAGATTTTGTATCGCTTAATGGGATTCCCCAATCCACAAACGTTCCATGTAATAATCTTCAGAGTCACAGGGCAGTGTCAAGATCCGTCAGCACGACAACCTCTATTTGCACAGAAGGGACTCCCCCAGCCTGGAACCCCCCGTGATTATTGGATGAAAGCATGCAGGTCAAACATAAATGCAGTAGTGGAGTGTACACTAACCCTCCCCCTATAAACCTTCCCCTCCCCCCCGTCCATCCCCCCTCTGCCCTTCTCCCCTACCTCACTACCACCTGGTCCCCCCATGAGACCAAACTAACTTCCTATGGCATTCGGCTCTACCCCTCCTCCCACTCCCCCCAGATCACCTTATACCTGAATGTCTAACCTACCCCATAGACCCAAGGCCGCCCCCAATCCCAAGGCTTATATCCCAGACTCCCTTCCCCTCTCCCTCCTCCAAACCAACTGGGGCAGTAGAACCCATACCTACAGTCACTCAACATCAGGTTCCAGAATTCCCCGAGTGGTCGCGAGGCACCCCACGGGCAGTGTATTAGTTAAAACCCACCCTGGAGTGATTCGCTCCCTCATCCCTCCTGAAGTCAGCTACCAACTCACCTCCTGTCTTCCCGCAGCTGCCCCCTGCTAACCACAAAACGAACGAGGCTGCCCCTCACACTGTCTCACCTCCAGTATCGGAGCCTCTTCCATAGGATCCCGATCCCCCAACCCCTGACGAGAACCGTCTAACTCCACCCCCCGGCCTTAATTAGCAATGCTACTCCCTCCCCCTTCCCGCCATAGCAGAGAGTGTGGAGCCAAACTAAGAAACCCCCCACAGTGTGCACACCCCCTCGCAGCCTACCCCCCTAACATGGAAGCAGCATAAAAAGAACCCCAGACACCCCCTGCCCCCCCCTCATCAGAGCACGCATGCATCAACCACTCACTGATCCCTGATCCCCATAGTCTAGAAAAAAGAAACAAAAACCCAGAACCAGGGCAGTACAGGCAACAGTATTGCAAACGAAACAAATAAAAAGAGCAACAAAGAAGAACAGGCACAAAAATGTAACAGTTTGTATCTGCGGCCCACAATCGCAAGCCAATTAACACACTGCCAACATAAACGAAGCCCTCATACATACAGTCTACTACAGGCACTCGCCTCCCGATTCCGGCCAGGATGCCCCAGCCACCAGGCTCGATCACAGGACCAGGAAGGGTGGATCATCAGTCCCCAACACCACAGGCCCTCCCAAGCTCCCCCTCAGTCTGGGAAATAATCCTCTGCTGTGACTGCTCCCGTCGCCGTATGGTCACCCCCACTCTTACCGGGCTGGGTCTGCGGCGTCGGCCAAACTTTCCAGAAAAGATTGAGCCTCCCCCGATGTCAGCAGGAAGCGGGTCTGTCCCTGGTAGTCAACACGCAGTCTAGCCGGGTAGAGCAGGGAGAAGCGAACACCTTTATTCATCAGCTGGGCACAGATAGGGGTGAAGGCGCGTCGTTGTTGGCTCACCAGGGCTGAATAGTCTTGAAAGACCAGGATAGGTGCCGTGTCCCCGGTTGATACTTTGCGGCCACGAGCAGCCCTCAGCACAGCCTCCTTCTGACGAAAGTCCAAAAAGCGTGCGATGACCGCACGTGGCCGCCTCGCCTGCTCACGTTTAGGGCCGAGCCTATGCACGCGCTCCAGCCGTATGGGGCCTTCCCCCCTGCCGCTCAGCAGCTTCTCCATCCAGGCAGTCAAATAGCCGAGCAGGGCACCATCTCCCACACTCTCCTCAATCCCAATGAAACGGAGATTGTTACGATGCCCCCGGTTCTCGAGGTCATCGATCTTTTCGCCTTGTTGTTTCACCACACGTTCCAGGGCTTCAACTTTGGCTGTCAGGGACTGCTGAGTGTCCTCCACATCAGAGATGCGGGTTTCCGCCTGCTCCATACGTCCCGTGAATTCAGTGAAGCGCTGGCTGATAGTTTGCATCTGCTCCGCCAGGTTTTGAAATCGGGCATCCAACGCCTGTACCACTGCGGCACTAACCTCAGCCACCAGGCCCTGATCGCCAGCTGATTTAGGGCTCTTAGGCGCCCGCTCCGCCATCTTCACCTCTGGGGCACGCGGCTTCTCCCTCTGAGGTGGTTTTGCTGTCATCAGCCTGTCTCTCACACTTGGATCTCTCACTGCCGTTCACCGGGTGCCTCCTCAACCAACAGCCAGAGAAATTAGTGGTGATCCCCCACTTTTTTTTTTTTATTTATACTTTATAAGTCAGTACAAAATCAAGTATACAGCCACATCAGCAGTGAAAACCATTTAGAAACCCCCCACTCCCCCCCCCATCCTACCACTGTCCCGTCATACAAAACTGCAATAGCAATATCAATTAGCAATTAACACTTTTCCAACACAAATATTTCTCCCAAACTTTTAGAAACATTTTGGAACCATTATTCTTAAGGGCAGTCGCCTTACTCAGTAAATAAGTGGAGTCTAAGGACAAAACATATTCCCTCATAGTGGGCGTAGTCACCTGCCTCCAACTCCGGGCAAGCAGCTTCCTATACGTCACACAACCCACATTAACAAAGAAACTCTCTGCCTGGGTGAGGTTCTCCAGTCTCAACCCCAACAAGGCCACTGCAGGGCTGGGCTCTATTAGTGTCCCCAATATATCACTGAACAGGCCAAACACCTCACCCCATCGGGCATATACTACTGGACAGGACCACCAAATGTGTAAATATACTCCCCTTTCCCCACACTCTCGCCAACACTTATCCGTCTGTCCTGGAAACATAACATGCAATTTCTCGGGCGTCAAATGCCACCTGTACAGTATTTTATAATTATTTTCAATACAACTGGCAGCTAATACCCCTTTATAGCGATTCTGGAAAAGGTCAGTCCACTCCTCCTTATCCCACTTAGTCCCCAAATCATGTTCCCAGGCCTTTTGAAAAGGTCCCTGCCCCCCAACCTCCTCCATCATATTGTAGAATTTAGTCAGTAATTTCTTCATTTGCCCCATCAAAAATACTTTCTCAAGCTCCGTGGGGTCCCCTTGTAAATCCGGTAAAATCTTATGGTTCAGGTAGTGACACATCTGCTGGTAGGGGAACAGATCCTTATCATCTAAACCAAATTGCCTCATCAAAACAGTGAAGGCCTTAATCTCTTTGTCCACTAGTAAGTGGCCTATATGGGTTATCCCCTTCTGAGCCCATGTCCTAAAGTCACTACGGCCCACCGCTGGCGGAAAATCCGGATTATCAATTAGAGGTATCAATCTAGACACCTCTCCCACCCCTAACCACTTCCGCCGCCAGCGATGCCAGAGGATTAAAGTCCTCTGTATATAAGGGTTACAGTCCCGCACCCCTCTATGCCGCCCTCGCGGCAGCCAAATCCAATCAGATAACTTCCCTACTCTTAAATCTTCCGCCTCCATACGCACCCACTCCTTACTATCCTCCGCACCCCAATCCACTATGGCACACATATATCTGTTCACATCGGGAATGGCCATTCCTCCATTACGCCTACTTCTAGTAAGCAAAGGCCACGCCACGCGATTACTTTTCCCTCCTCCAATAAACCTCATAATGATCTGTTGTATCTTCCCCACAAAACGTCTGGGCATCCCCACCGGGAGTGCCCGAAATAAATACAACCACTGGGGCAAGATCACCATCTTGACAGCGGAAATCCGCCCTAGCCAGGATAATTTTTTACTCTCCCACAATTCGAGGTCTCTCCGCATCTTGTGTTCCATCCTACCAAAGTTCACTCTCCCCAAATCCCATTCATTGGCCATTAAACATATCCCCAAATATTTCACCCACTGCTTAGCCCATTTAAATGGCAATCTCCCCTTCATCACCTGCTGAGTCTGTAGATCCGTGGAGATATTTAAAATCTCAGATTTCGTGGCATTAATCTTAAAGCCCGAAAATCTGCCAAATTCCAGTAAAATCCTATAAAGCGCCTCAACCGATTGCAGGGGCTCAGTCAGCAGAAAGAGCAGATCATCCGCGAACAAGGAAATTTTACTCTCCCACGTCTTTCCCTGGACCCCCTTCACTATTGGACTCTCCCTCACCAATTGAGCCAGGGGCTCCATAGATAGCACAAAGAGGAGAGGGGAGAGCGGACAGCCCTGACGTGTCCCTCTTCCCAATTCAAAGGGGGCAGAATAGTCGCCATTAACACGAATCCGCGCCAGCGGAGCAGAGTAAAAGGCCGTAACCCAATTTAAATACCCCCCCCCCAAACCCATTAAGTCTAACAACTGCAACAAATATGGCCAGGACACGCGGTCAAAAGCTTTCTCCGCATCAATGGACAAAAGGACGAACGGTATGCCCGCTTTCTTTTCCTTCCAGATCGTATTCAACACCTTCCGAATATTATTGGCTGTTTGTCGACCTGGCACAAAACCTCCCTGGTTTTCATGTACCAACTGGGGCATGAAGGGTAAAAGTCTATTAGCTAAAATTTTGGTGAAAATTTTAAAATCAGATCCCAACAGTGAAATAGGTCTATAGGAGCTACATAATGTTGGATCCTTCCCCTCCTTTGGCAGTAAAGTAACACCCGCCGTTCGTAATGTATCAGGGAGTCGTCCCCCCTCCCGGAAGGAATTGTAAAGCCGAGCCAAAAGACCACTCAGCTCCGCTTGGAAGGTTTTGTAGAATTGGTTAGTGTATCCATCGAGCCCTGGTGCTTTATGAGCCGGTAGGGATCTAATCACTACCCCCACTTCCTCCGCTGTAATAGGCCTCGCAAGCAAGGCCGCCTCCGCCTCGGATAGTTTAGGCAACTTCATTGTCAAATAATGAGCACGCTCCTCCTGAGACCCAGACTCCTCTGCCCGGTATAAGTTCTGATAGAACTGCACAAACTGCTCCCTAATCTGTTCCCCTTTCCTTACCTCTCTCCCCCCCGCCTCACGGATCTTGGTAATAAAATTCCGCTTATTACGCTGTTTCAGCCGATACGCTAACCACTTGGTAGGTTTGTTGCCAAGTTCAAAGAAAGTTTGTTTCAATTGATCCTGGGCAAATTTTATCTCCTCCAATTCTATATCCCCCAGTGCTCTTTTTGCTTCCCGTAACTCCAATAACCCCCTTTCATCGAGCTCTCCCCTCTGATGGCGCCCTTCCCCTTCTCTGATCCGAAGTCTCAGGGAGGTTTTCCTTTCCTCCTTCATGCGTTTCACATAAGTTCCCAGAGAGATTAACTCTCCCCTCACAACCGCTTTTAAACACTCCCAGTGGGTCGCTACTCTACACCCACCCTATCGTTCAACTCCAAATAATTAGCGATAACGGCAGCTACTTTTTGCCGTATTTCAGGAGTCTCCAATAGGGCCTCATTTATTTATTTTTTTTAAACGTTTATTTTCATTTTACAACAAACCAAGGAACAACACAGCAAAAGAAACAGATACACACATACAATAAAGAAAGCAACCCCAAGTACCCCCCACCCCAATGCTTCTTCTCTAAGCTAATTAGAATTATCACATGAGCGCCAACACACAACAATTATTGTACATCAAACAAACAGAAGGAAAATCTATAATATCGGATGAGCATGTGACAAGGAATAATACAGAATCAAACAGTCAACGAAGAGCATCAAAATTTTAAACATAATCGTTGAGCGTCTTCTGGCTAGACCAATAGTAAATAGTTTGAACGGAAGAGGCAGACATACTGGGCATTTGCGCACAGTTACTATACAGACAGATATGTTTCCCAATATTTCGTGATTGAGGAAACAGGGGACAGCAATACCCAACATGAAGACTGAGAGAAGTAAGCCGATTTAGGAAGAGAGGGGAACTCCGCAGCTAGGCGGAGCCCCACAAACTTCCCAAAAGGGGATCCAGAATATATAAAATAGAATGAAGACAACCTCAGACCCGACTCCAGTGATACTGTAATGCGGGACAATTATACGTAACAGGAGTATATTAGACCTAAGGCCACATAGCAGGTCCCGCATCAAGCGCACTGGATGGCATTCCAATGGATAACCTATCAGGAGTATTTGTCTACATGAGATAGCAGTACTGAGGAGATAGGAAAAAATCTGATCTAGAATGTGAGTGATGGGGGGGGCTAGGAAAAGGTGAGCTCCAAGTCTGAGAGGTGAAGCAACTTCCATATAGCAATTCACGCAAAATCTGTCATCAGGGCTGGCAGGGTGTGGAGACTCTTGGGCGGACCACTCGTTCTAGGCGGCAAACTATCTATCAAGGAACAAATACTTGGTAGGAGTCACCGCCAAGTAACAATAACAGGGTCATCCACATTCGGAGCATAAGTACCGATACACGCAGATGCACTATTTCTAGCCTTAAAGTACACACAGGCCCAGCTACCCTTCCCATCAGAGCTAGTATCCATTACAGTGATTGGCTAAGTATCTCAACTAAGATGGCTACCTCACCACGCTCAGAAACAGCGGGAGAATAGGCAGCCACCATATAAGGTTTGGCAGTGAATTTCAGTGGTTCGACAGAAGTAAAATGGATTTCTGAAGAAACACTAAATCAGTATGATCATGATTAAAATAACTAAGAGTGGTCATTCTATTGATTGGACTATTAATGCCTCTTACGTTCAATACTAAGAGCATACATAAGGCCATACAACAAAGTCAAACATTCTGAGAAAGGAGCATGATGGCGTACCGAGTTGCGCGATATCCCTCATATCAACTATAAATGACTGTACACACGATATGATAGAAAATAAGCCAAGAAAATCATGAAGCGCCCTATATAACAGTAGAAGAAGCACCGAAGTGCCTTAGAGAAGAAGCATAACCCCAGAAATTACAGGCGACCTGATGTCTGCGGGGTGAAACCCCAGAGAAGGCCTAAATTGAAACATATAACCGGTATGTCTGTGCGTGCTCCGAATCCAACCGAGGTGCACAACATGGAGGAAAAGGAGACCAAAAGAGGTAGATATAAAAGAAAGGAAGGTCCAGGCAGTCTCCATTCCAGGCAATAATTACCGCGCGCCGGACCATTCACAATGGCGGGCGGTTCCAGCGAAGACCATCCAAATTGTTGACTCAGCGCATCAGGTCTGCCTCTTTGGAATCCAAAAATGTTGCTAGCAGAGTAGGATCTTCGAAGGTTCTAGTTTGGTTATGAAGAGTCACTCTGAGCTTCGCTGGATATAAGAGGCCAAAGCGAGCCTGTAACTGTTGAAGCCTTGGACGAAAAGCGAGAAGTCCCTTCCGCCGGTCAGCTGTGGGCTTTGCCAAGTCGGGGAAAAAAGAGACTTTATGGTCGTCAAACTGCAGATGTGGCATCACCCGGGCGGCTTTGAAAATTTGCTCAACTTGCTGGTACCTCAGTAAACGGAATATAATGGGCCGGGGGGTCGTCCGATGGAGTGCAATGTTGATAGGAGCACGATATGCTCGGTCAATTTCCAGATCTCTGCTAAAGGTAATCTTCAGCAAGGAAGGGAGAGTTTTAACCAGGAATTCTCTGATATCTCCTGCTTCCGCCCCTTCTGGAACTCCAATGAGCCTGACATTGTTGCGACGAGCACGATTATTGCAATCCTCTAACTCTTTTTGAAGATTCTGTATGTGACGTTCAGCCTGGTCCAGGTTTACCAAACGCACCGCGTGCGAATCGAGGACCCCCGCCATGTTGTCCAGCCGTAGTGAAAGACCTTCAAGCCGGTCCTGAAGCATAACGAAGTCTTCTCGCATGGCTCGGAGCGCCTCTCCGTTGGACTGTACCAGTTCCTTCACACCACGTATTTCCTCCAAGATCTCCTGTTGCAGTTCCGGGCTTACCCGAAGTGGAGCCATCTTAGGTGGGGAAGACAATTCTGTTTTGGAGCGTTTTCCATGCGAAGAAGAGGGAGACCCGAAATCCAAGCGCACTGGTTTGTGGGTCGCCATTTCCCCCAAGGCACCCCGGCAAGTTCGGTAGAAAATATTAAAGTTATGCAGATGTTTAGTCAGGATTCTAAGTAGGCCCCTCGGGAGCTTCAGCGCGAAGCGTCTACCCCGCTGGACATCAGGCTCCGCCCCCTCAATAGGGCCTCATTTAACATCCAGCTTCTCTGGGGTTTCTGCTCGGTCCCTACCACCACATCTATCCAGACCGGTGCATGATCCGTCCATATCCTTTCCCCTATTTCACAATCTAGCACCTCTACCAGCAGAGTGTCAGAAACCCAGATCATATCCAATCTTGAAAAAGTATTGTGTACTGGAGAAAAGAATGTATATTCCCGTTTCCGGCCTCTCAACTCCCTCCATGTATCCCTAATACCCAGGGACTGACTCATCAACTTCAACCGCCGCCTATCCTTAGCATTACCCCCACCTCCACCCTGGGAGTTATCCAATGCGGGATTGACGGTCAGATTAAAATCCCCCCCCATGATCACTTCCCCCTCCACAAACTTTTCCACAGTCCTAGTTAAGTCTGCATAAAACTTCCCTTGAGCAGAATTGGGGCCATAAACATTCACTAGGGTGATCCATTTACCCCGAATCTGAAGCTTAATAAGCAGGAAGTGTCCCTCTCTATCCCGGAGAACCTCCCCCAATGTGTATTGTAGTTTCTCATGTATCAAGATCCCCACGCCCCCCTTCTTCACTTCAACCTTATTGGAAGCAAACCACTGTCCTGAGAACTTTTTATGTTGCACCCTCCACTCATCTCCCCTCTTTAAGTGGGTTTCTTAGAGAAAAATAATATCCCCCCTAAGCCTAATATATTCTTTAAACAGGCGCTGTCTTTTGGTCGGGGAGTTCAGTCCCCGGACATTTAGTGTTAAGACGCGTAGTTCAGCCATAATCCGTTATGACCGAGAACCTTAAAACTGACGGACACATGGCAGGATGAATCCCCCCTTCTTCCCTATCCCCCACCCTCACCCCACTGAGCCCCCTCCCTCTCCCCCCCTCCACCTCCATCCCCCCGGTCACCTCTTCTCTCCCCTTCCCAATTCTAGAAGGCATGACATCAACCCCGACAGCATATTAATATTACACATATCCCTCCCACCTGCCACACATCACATAAAACACACTCCCTTACTCCTTGACCCCAGCCAACATTACCCCCTTCAAAACCACAGGAAAACCAGATATAAATCTAGGAAAAAGGTCCCAAGTTCATTGATGCGCTCCCGCAACAGCCACGGTCTTCTTTGGCTTCCGCAGATGCTTTCCCCCAGGGATACCCTCCTCCAGCGTCCTTCCTCCGGCTGTTGCTGCTCTTTTGAAGGACTCAGAGAATTCACAGTCCAACCACCCAACTTGTTGCATGGCTGCCGTAGCTTCCGCCGCAGACCGCACGTGGGAAGAGACTCCCTCCACGCTAAACATCAGGCCGAAAGGGAAAGTCCATTTATAACGAATATTCTCCTCCCGCAGCCGTTTTGTTAAGCCACTCAGAGCTCTGCGCTTTCTCATAGTAATAGCTGAAAGATCAGCAAACAGCTCAATTTTGTGATTGTCCCAACTCACCTCCGTGAGTTTGCGTGCCGCTGACATCACCATATCTTTCGTATGATACTCGTGGAAGCATGTTATAATGTCCCGCGGTCTGCCATCCCTTTTTGGGCCCAGTGCCCGATGCGCCCGATCCACTGTCCAACACAGTCCAGCACTGTCCACCCCCGCTTGCTCCAAGATCCGCTTACCAATCTGCACCACCATAGACATGCAATCCTCCTTCTCTTTGCTTTCTGGGAGGCCCCGGATTCGTACATTCGATCTTCTCGACCTATTCTCTAGGTCTTCCAATTTAGTCCATAACTCCTCTTGCTCACCCAGTGCTCCATCCATTTTGCCTTGCAGGCTTCGGAGTGTGTCCTCTTGTTCCTCCACCTTGCTTTCTACTTCCACCAGTCTCTGGCCCACCTCCTTCACCTCCTCCTTCAACTCCGCCATCCAGTTCTGGGCCTCGGCCTTAAATTGAGCCAGATCTTGTCTCAGGGCTGCGAACCAGCCCTTCAACTCCCCTTTGAAAGTCGCCAGTTCCATCTCGTGGAGCTCCACATGCCTCCTCCATAGCTCCACATGCCTCCTCCGCGGCCCCCACAGCCGCCGCCGCCATTTTTGCTTTCCCCGCGGCACTTCCGCTCGAGGATTTAAAGGTGAAATTTTTTAGATCGGTGGCGCTCTTCTTCGGCCCAGACATCTCCGCACCACACACACAGCTCGAACCTCTGTTTTCCGGGGTCACCACTTTACCGGGGTCACTTTTGTGCAGGCTTTTCCATCAACCACAACGGAGCTCCGTCTTCAAGCTGCCATCTAGCTGGATGATGTCATTTCCTCCGATCGATCCCCCACTTTTTGAAAGGATTGTTGCAGATTTTCGGGGTAGAGTAGCCGGAGCTGATCGTCCCCTGTCTGATCAGCTCATTGCCAAACCGGAAGTCCCACAGCTCATATATTTTATATATGGGAACGTTCCTCAAAAAGGTCACAGGAGATTTGGAGCTTATGAGCCCACTTCTCCCAGATGACAGACGACAAGACTTCCTTACGCTTGTCAGGCATGCTCAAGATGTCTCCAAGTTTTTGAATCGTGCAGCCTTTGACTGCTTTGAATGCATCAGCAGAACCTCTGCTATTGCCATTGGTGCACGACGGATTGCCTGGTTTCAGGCATCAGACTTGGAGATTTGGGTACAGGATAAATTAGGCAACATCCCTTGCACAGGAGAAAACCTCTTTGGCAAGAATTGGCAGGAAAAGGCTAATGAGATAGATGCTGACAATATCACCTTAGATAGATTGTCAAAATCTACAGCCACTCCAGCCAAAAAGAAACCCTATAAAAAAACCTCTTTCAGCAAAAAGAGGAAGTTTTATCCATCCTATACCCAGCAAAGCCAAGCTCACGGTCAAGTTGCCCAAAGGGGACAACAACAGCAATTTAAATAGCAGAAGAAGCCAAAAGGCCCGCGAACTCAACCAGTTCCTCAGGTTCAGCCCCCTCAAGTGCTTTGACTCCTTCCTAGAGAGCTTAGCCTTCCTGCCTCTGAGGGGTCCAGAACCCCTAAATAGTCCAGGCAGGCTATGTCATTTTGCCAACAGATGGCACCAAATAACAACAGAAAATTGGACTCTGTCCATTGTAGGAGAGGGGTACAAGCTTCATTTTCACAGCATGCCCCCTCCTACATTCCTAAGGCAGTTGAATGTCCAGACCTCTGCAGACAATCTGCTGAATCACGAGGTCTCAACACTTCTTGCCCAAGGGGCAATAGAGGAAGTACCCATCCTCCAGCAGGGTACAGGGTTCTACTCCCCCTATTTTTTTATTCCAAAGAAAACAGGGGGACACAGACCCATTCTAGACCTCAGAGAATTGAACAGATACCTGTTCCGAGAGAAGTTCAAAATGATTTCTCTAGGAACTCTTCTGCCATACCTTCAAAGTCAGGATTGGCTTTGCTCTCTAGACTTAAAGGATGCATATACTCACATTCTGATCCATCCAGATAACAGGAAATTCTTATGAGTCCTTTTCAAGGAAAAACACTTCCAGTACAGGGTTCTTCCCTTTGGTCTGGCTACCGCAACAAGAGTTTTCACGAAATGCATGCATAGCAGTAGTAGCTGCATTCCTGCGAACCCTAGGGATATTCGTCTTCCCTTACTTGGATGACTGGCTCATTCAAGCCCCCATGAGTACAGAAGCCAGCTCTACACTGTCTCGCACAATGCGAATCCTCCAATACTTGGGATTGGTAATGTTGTTGTTGTTGTTAAGTGCCGTCGAGTCGGAGTCGACTCATGGCGACCCTCTGGATAGCTATCCTAAATTGTGTTCGGTCTTCAGTCAGGCGGCTCATTGTTGACAGACTGGTACCCATAGCTGCTGTTATTGTATCGATCCATCTCATTGCTGGCCTTCCTCTTTTGTGTTGACCTTCTATCTTGCCAAGCATGATGTCTTTCTCTAATGATCTCTCTCTTCGCATGATGTGTCTAAAGTATGAAAGTTGAAGTCTTATCATCTGAGCTTCTAAAGAAAGCTTAGGTTTGATCTCCTCTAGTACTGACTGGTTTGTTCTTCGGGCAGTCCATGGTATACACAGTATTCGCCGCCAGCACCATAATTCAAAGGCATCAATTTTCTTCCTGTCTGTCTTTTTCACTGTCCAGCTTTCACATCCATATGATGTTATTGAAAATACCATGGCTTGAACAAGTCGAATCTTTGTATGGAGAGAGACATCTCTGCTCTTGAGAATCTTATCTAGGTCTTTCATAGCCATTCTGCCAAGAACAATGCGTCGTTTGATTTCTTGACTGCTTGTTGCTTCTTTATTGATAGTTGATCCAAGTAGGTTAAAGTTGTTCACAATTTCAATTTCTTCTCCTTCAACGATGAACCTATTGATTATGCCAGTTGTCATGATCTTTGTCTTCTTTACATTAAGGTGCAGGCCCATTTTGAGACTATGTTCTTTGATTGTGAGAAGCAAATGTTTCAGATCATCTTCACTTTCAGCCAGTAATATAGTATCATCAGCATAGCGAAGGTTGTTGATGAGTCTTCCACCAATCTTCACACCTCTGTTGTCTTCATACAATCCTGCTTCTCTGATGATTTGTTCTGCATATAAATTAAACAGGTAGAGGGAAAGTATGCAGCCTTGTCTTACACCTTTGCTTATTTTAAACCATTCTGTTTCTCCTTGTTCCGTTCGAACTGTTGCTTCTTGATCAATGTACAGATTGTGCAAGAGAACGATCAAGTGTTCTAGTATACCCATGCTTCTTAATGTGGCCCAGAGTTTCTCATGGTTTACACAGTCAAAAGCCTTGCTATAGTCGATAAAGCACAAATAGTTATCCTTTTGGTATTCTTTAGTCTTTTCAAGGATCCATCTCACATCCGCAATGATGTCTCTCGTTCCTCGCCCTTTCCTGAACCCTGCTTGCACTTCAGGTAGTTCTTGTTCCAGGTATGGTTGCAGTCTCTTTTGAATAATCTTCAGTAGAATCTTGCTGGATTGGTAATAAACTTCCCAAAATCCCAACTTGTTCCTTCCCAGTCTCTGGAGTAAATAGAAGCCTGTTTAGATACCAGACAGTCAAGGGCTATCTCCAGGAACAAGCAGGAATGTAGTCATCACATATGGGTATCGTCGGTACCGACGGAGCCTGCGCAGGAATGCTCCCCAGCGTCCAATTAGAAAGCTTTTGGGAGCATTTCCCAACTGCCTCTCTCCAGTTCTTCGTTTTCCACGGAGGCAGCAGGTCGTGTTCCTGTCACCGCAGAAAATTTTCATTCTTTTTTGTGGTCGCGTCTGCCTTTCTCGACAATTTACTGGTACCGCCGGTTTTTCTTTCTTTAAAAAAAATTTCTTAGTACTTTTTTCCCATATTTTTTCCAGGTGCACGCGCCATTTTGGGCCTTAGGCCCAAGATTTTTTCCACAATGGAAAAACCCTCTTCGGGTTTTAAAAAGTGCACCAAGTGTGGCGGTACCATCTCCGTCACCGACACCCATGAGTGGTGTCTGAAATGTTTAGGTCCTGACCATTCCATTTCGGAATGTATGGCCTGTGCCATGATGTCCAAGAGAGGTCGATAGAACCGAGCTGCCAAGCTCAGTACCCTGTTTCCCTCTGATGCAGCTTCGGTGGCATCAACGTCTTCCAGGGCTTCGTCTTCCTCCCGTGGATCTCAGGTAACTAAATACAAGTCTAGCCAGTCCTTAAAGGGTAGGTCTCCTTCTAAGCATCGAGATGCCTTTGGCGTTGCCCTTGAGGATTCTGCATCGGCAAAATTGCCCCGGCGGGAGGCTTCGGCTTCCAAAGCACTATCGGGGCTCCAGGATGTTCTCGAGGCCTCAACCTCGGCAGAACTACTGGTGCCATGCTCTGGGGTACCGGCGATCTTCTCCGGTACCGACATCCAGGCATCGGCAGCTTCGATAGACCAGAGAGTCCTGGCTATTGAACGCAGTCTGGCGACTCTCCTTGCGGCATCGATGCCCTCGGAACCGCGTCAGACTTTTCAACTGGTATTGGCACCGACTCCTGCACCAGTATCGGTACCAGTACCGATAACATCGACATCGGTGTCCGCATTGCTGGCACCCAGTCATCCGATGCCTTCCGGTACCGATACTCCGGTACCGATTACTCCCGGTACCGACTTCGGTCGGTACGGGTATCGGGCTCTTCAAGAGCATCCAGACAGGCGGTACTTCGAGTCCTCAGAAGAATCTGAGAATTCTGATAGTTCTGTTGATGCAGGAATGCTTCTCCCAGAGGAGCCCTCCTCCCCTAAGCGCAGGATGTCTCCTCCAGAGGAGATTTCCTTTCAGGATTTTATCAGGGAGGTGGCTCGGGGTCTATCCATTACTGTGGCCCCTGAAACAGAGCCTAGGGCAAAGGAGTTGGAAATTTTACAATATCCCAAAGCTCCTAAGGAGGCAGCTACCCTGCCCATCCATGAGATTTTGCATGATCTCATGTTAAGAATGTGGGAGACATCTCTTGCCACCTCACCTCATTCTCGTAGACTGGATACTCTGTATCGAGTCCCTCCTTGTCCTGGTTTCCAAAAAACTCATCTTCCTCACCACTCTATTGTAGTGGAGTCAGCTATGAGAAGGATCAAGAGTGCAAAGAGACATGCCTCTAATCCTCCAGGACGTGAGTGCTGAACTTTGGATGCTTTTGGACGTCGTGTCTTCCAAGCTTCCATGCTTTCTGCCAGGATCAGTTCCTATAGTCTATACATGGGAATGTTCCTAAAGGAAGTCACAGGTGATTTAGAGGCTTCGAGTCCTCTTCTTCCTGAGGATAGAAGGCAGGAGTTTCTCACATTGGTCAAACATGCCCAAGATGTTTCTAAATTTGTCAACCGTGCAGCTTTTGACTGTTTTGAGTGCATAAGCAGAACCTCTGCCATTGCCATAGGTGCACGTAGAATTGCTTGGCTCCAGGCATCTGATCTGGAGCTCTGGGTACAAGACAAACTGGGAAATATCCCTTGTACTGGTGAGAACCTGTTTGGTAAAGATTGGCAGGAAAAAGCCAATGAGTTGGATGCTGACAACTCCACCTTGGATAGATTATCCAAGTCCACAGCTGATCCTGCTAGGAAGAAATCTTTCAAGAAACCATTCTTTTCTAAAAAGAAAAGATATTATCCTGCTTATTCTCAGCAGGGACGTTCTGCAGGTCAGCTTGTCAGGACAGGTCAGCAACCACCCAAACAAAGAAAAGCAGAGACTGCTAAGCCTCAGCCATCCCAACAGTCTCAGCCTCCACAAGGCCTTTGACTTTCAGCTAGAGAACTTAGCCTTCCTGTCTCTCGTTGGAGCCGAGCCTTCCACCATTTCAGGAAGGTTGTGTCACTTTGCCCCCAGATAACAGCAGAGCATTGGACACGCTCCATCATAAAAGAGGGGTACAAGCTTCATTTTTAAAGCATGCCCCCTCCCACAATGATAAGACAGTTCAATTCTCCGACCTCTCTCATCAACCTGTTAGGTTAGGAGGTCACTATCCTTCTTGCCCAAGGGGCAATAGAAGAAGTACCCATCCATCAGCAGGGTACAGGGTTTTACTCCCCCTATTTTCTTATCCCAAAGAAAACAGGGGGATACAGACCTATTCTGGACCTCAGAGAATTGAACAAATTCCTTGTCAAAGAGAAATTCAAGATGATTTCTCTTGGAACTCTGCTGCCATACCTTCAGAGTCAGGATTGGCTTTGTTCTGTAGATCTCAATGATGCGTACACCCATGTTCTCATCCATCCAACTCACAGAAGGTTCCTTCGGTTCCTTTTTCAAGAAAAGCACTACCAATACAGGGTGCTTCCATTTGACCTGGCCTCAGCACCAAGGGTGTTCACGAAATGCATGGCTGTGGTAGCAGCATTTCTCCGCACTCTAGGTATATTCGTCTTCCCCTACTTAGACGACTGGCTCATTCGAGCCCCAACAGAGTCAGAGGCCAGGACTTCTCTATCCTGCACAATGCGTATCCTTCAGTATTTGGGTCTGGTAATAAACATCCCAAAATCCAGTCTAACTCCCACTCAGTCTTTAGAGTTCATAGGAGTGTTGCTGGATAACAAAAAGGCAAGGGCCTATCTCCCCCAGGCCCGTTGCCTTCGCATGGTGCAGTTAGCTTCTCAAGCAGTGTTAAAACCTCATCTCACTGCCCAAGAAATGCTACAATTACTAGGCCACATGGCATCTACTGTGCATGTGGTTCCCTATGCTCGCCTCCATATGAGGGCAGCTCAGTGGACTTTATCCACTCAATGGACCCAGGCATGAGGATGCCTGTCAGACAAAATAGCAAACACAGCAAAATAGCAAAATAGCTGGGGACCCCTTTTCAACAACCCTTACCCCAGACAACTCTCACAACAGATGCTTCTCCGATGGGTTGGGGAGCTCATCTACAAGACCTCTCCACCCAAGGCACCTGGTCTCCACAGGAGACTCATCTACATATCAGTCTCTTGGAGCTAAGAGCAATCTTCCTTGCTCTTCGAGTGTTCCACACCCTGCTCAGCTACAAGACAGTCCTTATCCATACGGACAATCAAGTAGCCATGTTCTACATGAACAGGCAGGGGGGAACAGGCTCTCTGTCGCTTTGCAGCGAAGCTTTGCGACTATGGGCCCTCGCCAGAGAGCATCAGATTAATCTCCTGGCGGTGTATCTTCCAGGCATACAAAACTCTTGGGCAGACAGACTCAGTCGAGTTCTGCTTCCACATGAGTGGTCTCTGCATGCAGACCAGGTAACCAAGATATTTCAAATTTGGGGAACCCCGGACATAGACCTCTTTGCAAGTCCGTGGAATGCCAGACTTCCTCGGTTCTGTTCCAGAACCCCGGCTCAGGGGGCTCAGGCCAGGGATGCTTTCCTCCTTTACTGGGGTCAAGGCTTCCTGTATGCCTTTCCACCCATTCCCCTAATTCCCAAAACCTTGAGAGGCCGTATGATTCTCATAGCTCCACATTGGCCACGGCAAGTGTGGTACCCTCTGCTTCTACATCTCTCTCAAGCTCCCTCCCTGGAGTTAGGGTTTGCTCCAGATCTCCTGTCTCAGGAGGACGGAATGTTATGACATCCCAATCCCCAGTCTCTGCACATCAGGGCTTGGTTGCTGAAGGCCTAGATCTTCATGATCTTAATCTTCCTCAGCAAATAAAGGATATCCTTTATGCTTCTAGGAAGCCTTCCACAAGACGCTCTTATGCTGTCAAGTGGAAAAGGTTTACCATATGGTGTTTGCAGAAGGGTCTTAACCCCCTTGCGATACCTCTGGAATCATTACTGGAGTATCTCCTTCATTTATCCAATGCAGGACTTAAAACTAACTCAGTAAGAGTCCATTTGAGTGCTATTGCAGCTTCTTTCAAGCCTCTAAATGGACAGCCTATTTCCTCCCATCCTCTTATAGCAAGATTTATGAGAGGCCTTCTTCTAACTAAGCCTCCCATTAGGCCACCACCGGTGGCATGGGACTTAAACCTGGTTCTTGGTCAGCTTATGAAGCCACCTTTCGAACCCTTAGCTACTACCTCATTGAAATTCCTTTCTTGGAAGGTTATCTTTCTCATTGCAATCACATCAGCACGTCGCATCAGTGAGTTGCAGGCATTAGTAGCTGATCCACCTTTTAGAAGGTTCCATCATGACAAGGTAGTCCTTAGGACTCATCCACGCTTTATGCCAAAGGTGGTCTCGCCTTTTCATCTAAACCAAGCGGTCTACCTACCTGTGTTCTTTCCAAGACCTCATGCATCAAATGCAGAAAGGAACCTTCATACTTTGGACTGTAAAAGAGCTTTAGCCTTTTACATACAAAGAACACAGCTACATAGAAAGTCCTCTCAACTCTTTGTTGCTTTTGATCCTTCTCATTTGGGACTTCCAGTCTCCAAGAGAACACTATCTAACTGGATTGCTCACTGTATATTTTTTGCCTATCAGAATAAGAATCTTCCTCTGGAGGGCCATGTCACAGCTCACAATGTGAGAGCCATGGCAGCTTCAATGGCTCATCTGCACTCTGTGTCTATCGACGCCATCTGTCGAGCAGCCACCTGGACCTCGGTTCATACCTTCACAGCCCATTACTGCTTAGACAAGGACTCCCGCCGGGATGCCTTGTTTGGTCAGGCTGTTCTCCAACACCTGTTCCATACCTAATCAACTCCTACCCACCATACCTGGTAGGATGCCAGAGATCCATGGGGGGAAGTGGAGCCTTTCTCAGGGACGCACAACCTCTGGGGTCTCTCCCTGGCATCTAAAGCTAGGGAGTCCCCATATGTGAAGACTACATTCCTGCTTGTTCCTGGAGATAACATAATTACTCACCTGTAACAGGTGATCTCCGGAAACAGCAGAAATTTAGTCCTCACAACCCACCCACCTCCCCTAGCAGTTGTATCTCTCTGTCTTTCTCTTTCCTTTTCCCTCTCTCTCTCTCTCTTTGTCTCAGCTTTAAAACTCAACTGGAGAGAGGCAGTTGGGAAAGACGGGAAGCCAGCATGCAGGCACTGTGGGATGCTCCCAAAAGCTTTCTAATTGGACACTGGGGAGCGTTCCCGCACAGGCTCTTTCGGTACCAACGATACCCATATGTGAGGACTAAATTCCTGCTGTTCCCAGAGATCACCTGTTACAGGTGAGTAACTATGCTTTCCTTCCAGAGGCCCGGTGTCTTCGCATAGTGCAACTAGCTTCTCAAGCAGGGGGAAAATCCTCCCTAACTGCTCAAGAACTGCTACAGTTACTAGGACACATGGCATCCACAGTTCATATAGTTCCCTATGCTCACCTCCACATGCGAGCAGCCCAGTGGACCCTATCCACACAGTGGACACAGGCCACAGGACGTCTGTCAGACAAGATATCAAACTCTCATCGACTGATCTTGTCCCTTCAATGGTGGCAGTCACTGGAGAATCTTTTAGTGGGGTCTCCTTTCCAACAACCTCTATTCCAGGCCACCCTAACAACAGATGCATCACAGGTGGGTTGGGGAGCACACCTGCATCATCTCTCTACCCAGGGCACCTGGACTCCACAGGAGGCTTGTCTTCACATAAACCTCCTAGAATTAAGAGCAATCTATTTAGCTCTTCGAGTATTCCATGCCCAGCTCAGCTACAAGACAGTCCTAGTCCAAACGGACAATCAAATAGCCATGTTCTATGTGAACAAGCAGGGCGGAACAGGCTCTCTGTCATTATGCAACGAAGCTTTACAACTTTGGGCCCTCTCCAGAGAGCATCAAATCCACCTTCTCGTGGTATATGTTCCAAGCATTCAAACCTTTTGGGCAGACAAACTCAGCCAAGTACTGCTTCCTCATGATTGGTCTCTCCACCTAGGCCAGGTGACAAAGATATTTCACATCTGGAGGACTCCAGACATAGACCTCTTTGCAAGTCCACTGAATGCCAAACTTCCACGGTTCTGTTCCAGGATTCCAGCTCACAATTGCCAGGCAAGGGATGCCTTCTTCCTTCACTGGGGTCAGAACTTCCTCTATGCCTTACCACCTATTCCCCTCATCCCCAAAACACTTTTCAAGCTTCAGAGAGACAGAGGTCATATGATCCTCATAGCGCCACGGTGGCCATGCCAAACGTGGTATCCCCTGCTTCTACATCTCTCTCAAGCTGCGCCTCTGGAGTTAGGGTGTGCTCCAGATCTCTTATCCCAAGAGAGCAGGACCCTATGGCACCCGAATCCCCAGTGCCTGCATCTCACGGCCTGGTTGCTGAAAGCTTAAATCTTCAGGATCTCAACCTTTCCCAACAGGTAAAGGATATCCTTCAGGCTTCTAGAAAACCTTTCACAAGACGATCTTATGTCTTCAAGTGGAAACATTTCACTATATATTGTTCTCAGAAGGGGTTAAACCCCCCGGTGATACCTTTGGAAGCGAAACTAGAGTATCTACTTCATTTATCAAATTCTGGTCTAAAGACCAATTCAGTAAGAGTCCATCTTAGCGCAATTATAGCTTCCTATAAGCCTCTAAATGAACAACCAATTTCCTCTCATCCTCTCATATCCAGATTTATGAGAGGTCTTCTGTTAACAAAATCTCCCATCAAACCACCACCGGTGGCATTGGAATTAAATATAGTTCTCGGGCAGCTCATGAAACCGCCCTTTGAACCATTAGCCACTACTACCCTGAAGTTTTTGTCCTGGAAGGTCATCTTCCTAATTGCAATCACCTCTGCACGTCGCATTAGTGAATTACAAGCGTTAGTGGCTGATCCTCCTTACACTAGGTTTCACCATGATAAAGTTGTCCTCAGAACTCATCCACACTTTATGCCTAAGGTGGTTTCGCCTTTTCATTTAAATCAATCGATTTATCTTCCTGTATTCTTTCCGAGGCCTCTTGCCTCTAATGCAGAGAAGAACCTTCACACTTTGGACTTAAAAGAGCCTTAGCTTTTTATCTACAAAGAACACAGCAACATAGAAAGTCTTCTCAACTTTTTATTGCTTTTGATGCTAGTCATTTTGGACTTCCAGTCTCCAAGAGGACTTTATCCAAATGGATTGCATGATGCATATCCTTTGCTTATGAGAGTAAGAGTCTTCCTCTTCAAGGCCATGTCACAGCTCATAATGTAAGAGCCATGTCAGCCTCTATGGCTAACCTTCACTCTGTGTCTATTGGTGACATTTGTCGAGCAACCACCTGGGCTCCGGTACATACCTTTACAGCCCACTACTTCCTAGATAAAGCCTCCTGTCGGGATGCCTTCTCTGGCCAGGCTGTTCTTTAAAATCTCTTTCAAACTTAATACAACTCCTACCCACCAACCCTGGTAGGATGCCAGAGATCCATGGGAAGAAGCATGGCCCACCTCACTATAGGTGGCAGCTTCCTGGGGTCATCTCCCTGGCATCTTCAGTTAAGGAGTCCCCATATGTGAAGACTACATTCCTGCTTGTTCCTGGAGATAGCGTAGTTACTCACCTGTAACAGGTGATCTCCGGGAACAGCAGGAATTTAGTCTTCACAACCCACCCATCTCCCCTAGGAGTTGTCTCTTTCCTCTCTCCCTGTCTCTTTCCTCTCTCTCTCTATCCTTTCACTCAGCTACAAACTTAACTGAAGAGGGACAGTTGGAAAGGCGGGAAGGCAGCGAGCATGTGCTGAGGGATGCTCCCAAAAGCGTTCCTATTGGACGCTGGGAGCGTTCCCACGCAGGCTCCGTCGGCACCGACGATACCCATATGTGAAGAAACATTCCTGCTGTTCCCAGAGATCACCTGTTACAGGTGAGTAATTACGCTATATATGCTGTATATGCTTAAGTTTACTTGCTTATCGGACAGCTAATTTTGCGACAGCAGATTTCCTTGAGTGAATGCTTTGGAAAATTACCCTTTTAGTACTTAGTACATATAAAAAAAAAGCATAGATAATGCTGCCATAAATATTATAGGCTTAATTTCACTTTCATTTTACTGTTAGTTCTAATCCATTAACTAGACTTCCTCAGGTTCTAGCATTATAGGCACGAAAAGAGATTTCCATATTAATTCACATATTTTATTTATTTTATTTTATTTTATTTCTTTATATTCTCTTATATACCGCGCTATTCTGCATCAGTGCGGTTTACATTGAACAAACTGAAATTACATTGAACAGGGCATTATAACTTGGAGATAGCTATTTTACAGGGAACATGGGCTATGGAGGGTTAAGTGGCTTGCCCAAGACCATAAGGAGCACCTGTGGGACTAGAAACCCCAGTTCTTCCGGCCCAAGGTTGCTGTCCTCTAGTGGGATTTGAACCCCCGACCTTCCAGCCTGAAGTACCTTGCCCCAACCACTAGGCCACTCCTCCACTCCGGATAATTATGTATAATCTGTCTAGGTCATTAAATGGATAGTAACATAATAATATAGTAACATAGTAAATGACGGCAGATAAAGACCAGTATGGTCCATCTAATCTGCCCAGCAAGGCGGTAAGAGTAGGTGCACCTCTCTGCAGGTCACCCCTCCCCATGTCTTTGTTTAGGCGTGTACCCACCGTTCCATGTAGGTCACCCTTATTTGTTGAGATACAAGAGAGAGTTATGTTTATTTTGATTTTATCCTGTTGCTATAAAGGGATCCTTTGTGTTTGTCCCATGCCATTTTGAATTCTGTCACTGTATTTGCCCCCACCATTTCCATCGGGAGGGCATTCCAAGCATCCACCACCCTTTCAGTGAAAAAGTATTTCCTGACATTACCTTTCAGTTTACCCCCTTTCAGCTTCATTTTATGTCCTCTAGTTTTACAGCTTCCCCGTCTTTGGAAGAGGTAGGTTTGTTCATTAATACTCTTTAAGTACTTGAAGGTCTGAATCATATCTTCCCTGTCCTTCCTCTCCTCCAGAGTATAGATATTTAGGTCTTCAAGTCTTTATCTTTATCTTTATTTGGTCATTTGATATACCACCCAGGCCATTGCATCTCTTCTCATACGTCTTCTGATGCAGACTCCAAATCATTTTGGTCGCCTTCCTCTGAACCGTTTCGAGTCTTTTTATATTCTTTGCGAGATATGGTCTCCAAAACTGAATACAATATTCCAAGTGTGGCATCACCAGCGACTTGTACAGTGGCATTAGTACTTCTTCCTTTCTGCTGTTAATGCCTCTCTGTATGCAACCCAGCATCCTTCTGGCTTTTGCCACCACCTTGTCACACTGTTTCGCCACCTTGAGATCCTCGGAAACAATCACTCTGAGGTTTTTCTCCTGGTCCATGCACACCAACCTCTCACCCCCTATCGCATACAATCCCCTTGGATTTCTGCTTCCCAAGTGCATGACACTGTACTTATTAACATTAAGTCTTAACTGTCAAGCATTAGACCATTCTTCCAGCTTTTGCAGATCTTTCCTCATGTTATTCACTCCCTCAGGGGAGTACACTTTGTTACAAATTTTCATGTCATCTGCAAAAAGACAGACTTTTTCATTCAGTCCATCTGTATAAAAGTACACAGATATTTATCAAATGCTTAGTTAGCTCTGAGTTTTTTTTATAAAATATGTTTCCTTCCATATCCTCCTGCTAGACCAGTCCAGACAAATGTTTGTCTTCCCCTACCAGCAGATTGGTGAAGGTCCATGTTTCAGTGTCATCACTCCTATGCCTCTATTCGCCTCAACCACCAGAGGTCTCTTCAGTATTTCTTTGTCTCCAGCAGATGGTGGATGGATTTTCTTCTCTGGAGAATTGAGAGGAAAAGATTGATAAAAATACTTGTGACAGACCATTTTGAGGGTGACTCTCTCACTTGAGCATGACGTGGGAGGCTCTAGTAGACTGCAGTCTATTCGGTAGTCATAGCAGGAGAGAAAATTGGTTCGGCTCCACACTCTTACCCTGGATAAGAGCCTGTTGAGCAGCCAGAAAATTGAAAGGATCTGAAGGGATGGAAGGATTCAGCAATTTCACGCAACCTCATCGCTCCTTCCCTCCTCCTCTGTCCCCCTTCTCTCTCCTGAAGTTTTTAGAAGGTTCTAAGAGGAATCTGCCTGCTGGCCATGTTAAACACAGTGCCACCAAGCCAGAGAAATGGTTTCAGGGGAGTAGAGCTGAACTTGGCTTGGATTCTCTGCCTGGGGCTCTCAGGGAGGTGAGTACCAAGGCTTGACCTTGTCATTGTCCTTGTTGGGAGCTCCTGATTCTGTCTGGGACGCAATTCAAGGTGGACTGTTCGCAATCATTGGCGCTGTGTGAGGGTTTCCCACCATTTTCTGCATGCACTAGTAGCGTTTTTAATATTATGCATCTGGCGGTCTCACTGTCCTTGCGTGCGTCCCAGCCAAGCGGCTCCAATGCGCGAACCTACCCCAGCGTCTTTAACACATGTTGAAATAAAAGCATAATTAATGTGCACCACAGTAAAAATGCAGTTAACATGCTCCTTCGGGCCGCTGCAGCTTTAGTGCTCACTGTTGTGAGACTTGCCTTAACTCTGTCTTCTTTCAGGAAATGTTTGACCTCTGGCAAGCAAAGTGCCTCATCTTCAGATTCTGGACTCTGCTCTTTTTGCATGGCAGCTTCTGAGATCCTTGGAGGGCCTGTTCCCCCCCCCCCCCCGCCTCTCATAAAAACATAAGATATGCCATGCTGGGTCAGACCAATGTCCATCAAGCCCAGTATCCTGTTTCCAACAGTGACCAGTCTAGCTCATACGTACCTAGCAGTTTCCCCAAAAGACACAGGTTCCACAATGCTTGTACTGGGCAAGCATAGATATCCTGGGTCCCTTCTTAATAATGGTTTATGGACCTTTCCTCCAGGAACTTGTCCAAACCTTTTTTAAACCCAGCTACATTAACAGCCTTTACTACATTCCCCGGTAACAAATTCCAGAGTTTGATTACACGTTGAGTGAAAAAATATTTTCTTTTATTAGTCTTAAATAGTATACCCTGTAGCTTCACTGCATGTCCCCTAGTCTTTCTATATTCTGATAATGTAAACAATCAATCTATGTTTACCTGTTCCACTCAGTTCACTTATTTATAGACTTCTATCATATCTCCCCTCAGCCGTCTCTTTTCCAGGTTAAAGAGCCCTAATCTTTTTAGCCTTTCTTCATAGGAGTATCCTTCCATCCCCTTTACCATTTTGGTGGCTCTTCTCTGAACCTTTTCTAATAAAGCTATATCCTTTTTAAGATACGGTGACCAGAATTGCACACAATATTCAAGTTGCGGTCTCACCATGGAACGATATAGAGGCATTATAATATCTTTTGTTTTATTTTCCATTCCTTTCCTTATGATACCTAGCATTCTATTTCCTTTCTTGGCTGCTGCTGCACACTGGGCCAAGGGTTTTAACATGTTATCCACAATGACGCCTAAATCTTTTTCATGGGTGGTGGTTCCTAAAGTGGAACCTTGCATCGTGTAACCATAGTTTGGGTTGTTCTTCCCTAGGTGCATAACTTTGCACTTGTCCACATTAAGTTTCATCTGCCATTTTGATGCCCAGTCTTCCAATTTATCAAGATCCTCTTGCAATTTTCCACAATCCTCTTGGGTTTTAACAACTTTAAATAGTTTTGTGTCATCTGCAAATTTGATAACCTCACTCGTTATTCCCTTTTCCAGATCATTTATGAATATGTCAAAAAGCAGCTTACCCAGCACAGATCCCTGGGGTACCCCATAGTCACCTTTCTCCATTGGGAAAATTGGCCATTTAGCCCTACCCTCTGCTTTCTATCTTTTAACCAGTTCCTGATCCACAATAGTACGCTGCCTCCTATCTCATGACTCTTTAGTTTTGCCAAAAGTCTCTGATGAGGGACCTTGTCAAAGGCTTTCTGAAAGTCCAGATACGCTATATCAACCGACTCACCTTTGTCCACCTGTTTATTCACGCCTTCAAAAAAAACATAACGGATTAGTAAGACAAGATCTTCCTTGTCTAAAACCATGTTGGCTGTCTCCCATTAGGCCTTGACTATCTACATGCTGAATAATTTTGTTCTTTATGATGGTTTCTACCATTTTTCCCAGTACTGACGTCAGGCTCACCGGTCTGTAGTTTCCCGGATCACCCATGGAACCCTTTTTAAAAATTGGCGTTACATTGGCGATCCTCCAATCGTCAGGTATTACAGATGATTTTAATAAAAATTCACAGATTACTAATAGCAGGTCTGCAATCTCATATTTCAGTTCTTTCAACACCCTTGGATGTATAACTTCCGGCCCAGGTGATTTGCTACTCTTCAGTTTATCTAATAGTTGTAATACATCTTCCCAATGTATCGATATTGCCTTCAATTCTTCCGCACTTTTAAATACCACTTCAGTCATGGGTAACATCCCTACATCTTCCTCAGTAAAGACAGAAGCAAAGAATTCATTCAGTCTCTCCGCTATCGCCTTGTCGCCTCTTAGTGCTCCTTTAACCCCTCTATCATCTAATGGACCAACTGACTCTCTCACAGGTTTTTTGCTATGAATGTACTTGAAAAAGTCTTTATTTTGTGTTTTTGCTTCCGCAGCAAGCTTCTTCTCAAATTCTCCCTTTGCTTGCCTTATCAATGCCTTGCATTTGACTTGCCAGTGCTTGTGCTGTTTCCAGGTTTCATCGTTTGGCTCTTTTTTCCATTTCCTGAAAGATGCTTTTTTGGCAGCAGCCTCTCTGACCTCACCTTTAAACCATGCTGGCAGTTTTTTGGACTTCCTTTCACTTTTCTTAAAGCGTGGAATACAGCTGGTCTGGGCTTCCAAGATAGTATTTTTCAAGAACACCGAAGCTTGATGTAAGTCTTTAACCTTTGCAACTGCTCCTTTTAGTTTTTTCTTAACTATTTTCCTCATTTTATCATAGTCTCCCTTTCGAAAGTTAAAAGGTAGTACTGTGGATTTCCTTACTATCCCTCCTCCACTAATTAAATCAAACACGATCATGCTATGATCACTTTTGCAAAGTGGCCCCAGCACCCTTATCTCTTGCACTAGATCTGGTGTTCCACTAAGGACTAGGTCTAATATTGCTTCCCATCTGGTCGGTTCATGAACCAGCTGCTCCAAGAAGCAGTCATTTATTTCATCTAGGAACTTTATCTCAGCTAGGGGATGCAGTTAGTCAGGTCTTGCCTGCCTCAGAGCAGGAGGTGACGGATGGCACTATGTGTAAGGATATCCAGCCGGCTGGAGGTTCCGGCGACCATGCTGTGAGCTGCTCCTCATCTTCTAGGGGGTCTGCGGCAGCTGTGCCCCCTGGTGTAGGGGTATCATTTCAAAGAGGAGAGCTTCTGGATTCTGGATTGTCCTCCACAGAATTCTCCTTTTTTGCAGCAGGCCTGGTCATCTGGTGTGGAAATTCAGACTCTTCGACCTCTGGGTACCCCGATATGCAGTCTCATGCAGAGCAGACTGAGAGTGATAGCCCTGTTTGATTGCCTTTGGCTAAGTGTCCCTGGTGGGGGGGCATACCCTGGAGATGGGGGGCACGCCCTGGAGATGGGGAACAGCTGGGAGCGTTTTGAAATTTTGACTATGACTTGGATTCAAATGGCTCAGTATTGGGCTCTGACATGGATGAAGAAGTATTTTCGCCTTCAGAAGATTGCGAAGAGACTGGCATGATCCACCTATTCTCCAGGACCAAACAGGAAGTCAGTCCTCACATATGGGTGACATCGATGTCGATGGAGCCCTTGCGGGGTATTCCCCCAGCTTTCTATGAAAGCCTTTGGGAATGCAGGCACGCCTGCGCGGTCCCCTTCCCGCCTAAAGATGCCATCTTTCTCAGTCTCTCTTTTTCCGTGAAGCCCGTCGGACGTGTGTCCTAGTCCTCCCGGAAAATAGTTGGATTTTTTTGCGATTCCTTCGCTGTTTTTCTCCGGTTCGACGCCGGTTCCCCTCCTGCCGGGTTCGGTACACCAGTATCAAACCCGATCTTATTTTTTCGGTTTTTGCCCTTCGTGGCTGGCATTCGCGCTCTTTTTTTATTTTTCCCTGGAAGGTCAGTCCTTTGACCTCTCGGGGACTCTTTTTTCCCCGATGGCTTCCAGTGGTTTCAAGAAGTGTGATCGGTGCAAGAAACTAATGTCTCTCACCGACACACACGACTGCGGCCTTCGGTGCCTGGGTCCTGACCACGATCCTAAGATCTATGGACCATGTGGAAAGATGTCCACCAAGGCGCTTCGAAGTCGACAGCACCAAAAGGAAAGGCTTTTCTCCGACTCGGCCTCTGGCCGGGCCTGAACCTCGTCTGAGGCCTCGACATCTCGGGAGTCTGATCCCGAGCACCGTCGGGGCTCCTCGGACAGGGTGTCCCCCGACCGGGAACGAAAGAGGAAGAAGCGGCTCGCGAGGGCGACATCGGAGGAGGTCCCCGGCTCCTCAAGAGCTAGGTCTCAGACCCCCGACCGCCGCCCCGGGCCCGTGGAACAGGAGAAGCCGCCAAAAGTACCTCGTGTGGAGCCGGAGTCTGCTGGACACGCAAGTCCTGTAGTCCTCGTGGACTCTCCTCCCAGAGAGCCGACGTCAGGCCCGGCACCGCCGGGGCCTGAGTCGGTGGCTGCTGAGTCTCTTGAGCTGGGTCTCAGGCTGACAACCTTGGAGTGCAGATTGTCTGCCTTCATGGAACAGCAGCGGGCGCTGATGGCCAGCCTGTCTGGCGCATCTGCCCCGACCACCGGGACATCAACGTCGAAGTCGACCCCGGAGACCGAGTCGATACTCGAGACCATGAAGGCTCGAGGTCAACCTCAGTCGCTGTCTCCCTTGACCTCCCGCTCGAGAACGAGGGCGTTGACGCCGGTGCCTTCGGCGTCGGGGCGGGTGCTCACAGGCCCCGCGCGGTCGGAGCCCGATTCCTCATCGGACGAGTCCGCCTGGGAGATGGAGGACGAGGAGTCCCCCGACACCTTCCGGACTGGGTGTGTCCCGTCGGACTCACAGCAGTCTGAGCCCCGGAGTAGATCCCCTCCGGAGGATTCCTGGTTCTCGGAGTTCGTCCGGGATATGGCCACTGCGTTGGCTATCCCTGCGGATCCAGAGGAGGAGCCTCGAGCCGAAGAGCTCGAGGCCCTACAGTATGACTCTCCTCCAAAAGAGGCCTTTACTGTTCCGGTTCCTCCGATTCTGGAACGGTTCCTCTTCCGGATGTGGGAGGCACCGGCCTCGGTGCCAGTTCTAAGCAAGCGGGTCGATTCCATTTATTGACTCCGGAAGAGCCCTGGTTTTCAAAAGACGCAGCTACCACACCATTCCATGGTGGTGGAATCGACCATGCATCATCTCAAAAGTCAGAAGATACACTCCGCGGTGCCCCCTGGCAGGGAGGCCCGGAACCTGGATGGTTTTGGTAGAAAGTGCTTCCAGGGCTCGATGCTTGCTTGCCGTGTCCAGTCTTACCAGCTGTACATGGGCATGTACTTGCGAGACCCGGCCAAGGAACTGGCCGGGTTCTCTGCTGGTCTCTCCGGGGAACCCTTGCAGAGGTTCAAGTCTTCCTCCTCGGGGATACGGGAATGCTCTAAGTTTATGTCCCGCGCTGCCTACGATGGCTTCGAGGCTTCGGCCCGTGTTGCGGCAGCCGGCATCGTGGCCTGACGCCAGGCGTGGCTGCAGTCATCGGACCTCGAGCTGTGGGTTCAGGACAAGTTGGTCGAAGTCCCTTGCCGAGGTGAGAACCTTTTTGGCAGGCCCATGACCGAGAAGGCCGCACAGCTCGAAACCGAGCACCTCACGAGAATGAGGCTGTCTAGAAAGACTTCTGCCCCTTCTCAAAAAAAGAACGGCTCGGGTAAAAAGCCCTTTTACCCGTGGAAGGGCACTGCCTACAAACAGTTCCCACAGTACCAGGCCTCCCATGCTCCCCCACAGGGTCAGCAGGCCAAGGGGCAGGGGAATGGGCCCCGTAGGCAGAGGGCCCCCAAGCCTTCGGCCTCTGCTCCCACTCAGCAGGGTGGGGTTTTTTGACTTCTTAGGTATAGCCTCTCTGTCCCTGCTCTCCCAACCCTGCACAGGAGGTCGACTTACCCTGTTTGCCCACCGGTGGCCACTCATCACTGGGGACAGTTGGGTGCTAAGCATCGTTCACAAGGGCTATATGCTACACTTACAGCAGCTGCCTCCTCCATACTTCCCAGGGGAGCCTCCAAGGCCTCCCCTGCACACAGATCTTCTCCTTCAGGAGCTCCAAGGTCTGTTGCGAGACAAGGCAGTGGAGCCTGTGCCTTCCCACCTCCAGGGTCAAGGGTTCTACTCCAGGTATTTTCTCGTACCAAAAAGAACCGGTGGCCTCCGGCCTATCCTCGACCTCAGAAGTCTCAACAAGTTCCTAGAAAAAGAGAAATTTAAGATGCTTACTCTTGGAACACTTCTGCCCTACCTCCAGCATGGAGATTGGCTATGCTCCTTAGATCTAAAGGATGCGTACACTCACATCCTCATTCATCCAGACCACAGAAAGTACCTCAGGTTCATTGTGGGAGGAAACCATTATCAGTTCAGGGTACTGCCTTTTGGCCTCCCCTCTGCCCCCAGGGTCTTTACCAAATGCCTGGCAGTGGTGGCGGCCTACCTGAGAAATCAGAGTATCTTTGTCTTCCCCTATCTGGACGACTGGCTAATCAGGGGTCAGACGTGCCAGGAGGCCAGACAAGCCACCCTCCGGACTATTGCTCTTCTTCAAAACCTGGGATTTGTCATAAACTTCGCAAAGTCCACTTTGCTCCCCTCCCAGAACTTGGAGTTCATAGGAGCAAGGCTGGACTCTCTGCTGGCAAAGGCTTTCTTGCCAGACGACAGAGCCCAAAGACTGATAAACTTGGCAAAACAGTTTCTCAGCAGGTCACTGGTCTCCGCCAGACTCTGCCTGAGGCTTCTTGGCCACATGGCTTCGACAGTACATGTGACCCCCAATGCCCGGCTCCATATGAGGCCTGCACAGTGGTGCCTCAGAACTCAGTGGACACAGGCCACAGGGAGCCTCAGAGACAGAGTAAGGGTGTCCAGACCATTCCTGAACTCCCTCCGCTGGTGGCTGCACCCACCCAATCTACTGCAAGGGGTGCCTTTGCAGATTCCTGGGTTCACAGTGGTGTTGACCACAGATGCCTCCCTGCAAGGCTGGGGAGCTCATTGTCTGGGCAAGTGCACCCAGGACCTGTGGTCACCCTGGGAGGCCACGCAACAGATCAATCTACTGGAACTCAGGGCTATTCGTTTAGCCCTCAAGACTTTCTCTCAGACCCTGGCTTATCAGTCTGTCTTAGTTCAAACAGACAACCAAGTAGCCATGTTTATGTGAACAAGCAGGGCGGCACTGGTTCCAGGCTCCTTTGTCAGGAGGCACAGGACCTTTTCTTGTTTGCTCTCAAGCACAACATGTTCCTCAAGGCTGTGTATCTCCCTGGCCAGGAAAACTACCTGGCCGACAAGTTGAGCAGGATTCTGCAGCCCCATAAATGGCAGCTCCATCCTTTGGTGGTTCAGAAGATTTTCCTGAAATGGGGACTTCCATCCATAGATCTGTTTGCCAGTCTACTGAACAAACAGCTGCCAAGGTTCTGCTCCAGGCAACCGCATCCTCTGCGGCTAGCAGCAGATGCTTTTCTGATTTCCTGGTTCCAGGATCTCCTGTATGCATTTCCTCCCACGCCTCTGGTGGCCCGAACCCTATTCAAAATTCTACAGGACAAGGCCTCGGTCCTGCTGGTAGCTCCCAACTGGCCGAGACAGCCTTGGTACCCTCTTCAGCTTCAACTGGCAGTGGATCCCCCACTGCCTCTGGGGTTGCAGTCCGACCTTCTCTCTCAAGATCAAGGTTCCCTTCTGCCCCCAAATCTCAGAGCTCTCAATCTGATGGCATGGAAGCTGCAAGGGTAGTTTTGGCTCCCTGGAGCCTACCTCAGGAAGTTGAGGAGGTTATCCTAGCCTCTAGAAAGCAGTCCACTAGGAAAACCTATGCCCTGAAATGGAAAAGGTTTTCTGTGTGGTGTCAGCTACGTATAGAAGATCCCTTCTCCTGTGCTGTGCCAGTAGTGCTTCAGTACCTACTACACTTATCCAATCAAAGACTTAAGTCCAATTCTGTTCGGGTCCACCTCTCAGCTCTAGCAGCTCACCACTCACTGGTGGAAGGACATTCTCTATCGGTTCACCTCTTAGTGTCCAGGTTTCTCAGAGGCTTGCTCTTGCTAAAGCCTCCAATCCGTCCTCTAGCCCCTGAGTGGGAGTTGAATGTGGTCTTGCAGCAACTGACTCGCCCACCTTTTGAGCCGATGGCTACTTGTCCTCTCCACTTCCTGTCCTGGAAGACACTCTTCTTGGTAGCCCTGACCTCGGCCAGGCGAGTGAGTGAGCTTCAGGCCCTGGTCTGTGACAGGCCTTACACCTGCTTCTATAGGAACAGGGTAGTCCTTAGGACTCATCCAAAGTTCCTCCCAAAGGTTGTCTCCTCTTTCCACCTCAACCAGGAGGTTGTTCTTCCGACATTCTTCCCTAGGCCTCATGCAAGCCAGGCTGAAGCAGTTCTGCATACCCTGGACTGTAGGAGGGCCTTATCCTTCTACCTTGACCGTACGCAGGGGCATAGGAGGGCTACTCAGCTCTTCATATCTTTTGACCCTAATAATTTGGGGTTAGCTGAGTCCAAGCGTACCTTGTCCATCTGGGTGGCTGACTGTATCACCTGGGCTTACAGGGCGGCTGACCTTCCTTTGCGGCCCATTACTGTCTGGAGAGGGAGTCCTGTAGGGACAGTGCTTTTGGCCAGGCAGTACTCCGGAATCTCTTTGAGGTTTAGGCAACTCCTGCCCTCCAGCCCTCCGTTGGGCTACCGGTGAAGGTTCTTTCAGTGAAAAGCCTTTCTTTGATGCTGGGACTAAAGGGAGTTCTCTTGTTCAGCCTGGGTTCCTGGTAGCCCAGAGCTAGGGAGTCACCCACATGTGAGGACTGACTTCCTGCTTGGTCCTGTAGAAAGAGTAGTTACTCACCTGTAACAGGTGTTCTCCAGTAGCAGCAGGAATCAGTCCTCACAACCCTCCCTCCTCCCCTGGGAGTTGCAGTTGTACATAGTTTATTTTTACATTTTTGTGTGCTGTTTTTAGCTATGTCATTTGACTGAGCAAGATGGCACCTTTAGGCGGGAAGGGGACCGCGCATGCGTGCCTGCATTCCCCAAGGCTTTCATAGAAAGCTGGGGAAATGCTCCGCAAGGGCTCCATCGACATCGATGTCACCCATATGTGAGGACTGATTCCTGCTGCTCCTGGAGAACACCTGTTATAGGTGAGTAACTACTCTTTGTCTCCCCTCCTACCAACACCATCAAGCCCCTCCCCTTTATCTCCCCTTTACCATCCTTGCTTCCCCCCACCATCTTGTCATCTGCCCTATCATCAGCTCTTGATCTTCACCACTTTCTCCCTCTCATTCAGCCATCTCCTCTCTCTCTGAAATAAACGTACCCTCGTTACTGCCGTGCTGTCTCCTCTCTGTCCCACACTCTTCTGCTACTGCTCCTTTTCTCTTCCAGAGATATCAACCCCAACCCTGACCCCCTAGACTTTTGTCACACTCCCAGAACAGAACCTAATGCAACAGCTCAAATCTTATTCATATTGTTCTCCTCTCCCACTACTCTCTTCCTTTCTCATTTGTCTTGTGGAATGCACACTCCATCTCAAATAAACTTGCCTTTACTCTTTATTTCTAATGCTTTCCATTTCCTTGTTTTAACTGAGACCTGACTCCTCCCTGAGGACTCGACTTCAGTCCCTGCTGTCTGTCATGGCAGCTATCAATTCTCCCACACGCCTCATCCCACTGGCCACTGGAAGTGGAGGTGTTGGGCTTCTACTCTCTCCTTCCTGTCAATTTCAACCCCTTCTTCTGCTTCAGTCTCACTCTTTTCCCTCCTTTGAAGTCCATGCCATCTGGCTTTTTACTCCACTACCTCTTCGATTAGCTGTTATTTATCAACCCCTTGACAAGTCCACCTCTACCTTTCTCTCTGACTTTGACTCATGGCTTTCCTTCTTTCTGGATTCATCTCCCCCCCCCCCCCTTATTCTTGGGGATTTTAACATTCAGGTTGATAACCCCTCTCACCCTTACACTTTAAAGCTCCTCTCCTTTACCTCATCATTCAACCTCCAACTTTGCTCTACTGCCCCTACTCACCAGCAAAGCCACTGCCTTGACCTTGTATTCTTCTCTAAATGCTTACCCTCAAACTTCTGTACCTCACTTTTTCCCTTATTGGACCATCACCTGCTAAACTTCACTCTTCATCATTCATCACCTCAATCTCACCCTGTCTCCTCCAACCTCTTTAGAAATCTTCATGCTGTTGGTCCATTGGCTCTCTCATGCAGTCTCTTCACCTCTTTCCTACACTTTATCATCTGAGTCTGTTGATGAGGCAGTAGCTTCCTATAACACTATACTCTCCTCTGTTCTAGATGCTCTTGCTCCACTCAAGCCACGTCCTGTGATGCGTACTGTGCCTCAACCCTGGCTGTCTTCCACTACCTGCTATCTACGTTCCTGTGCCCATTCATCAGAGCGTACTTGGCTCAAATCACTCACCCTTGCGGACTTTCTACCCTTCAAATTCATGTTTGTCTCTTTTCAGTCAGCCATAACACTCGTCAAACAAGAAGTATTATGTCCATCTGACTAATTCTCTGGCCTCTGACCCTCGCTGTTTCTTTACAACTCTCTACTCAAGGTGCCTATGTCTCTGACCCCTCCCTCCCTTTCTGCCCAAATCCTGGCTGACTACTTCCATGACAAAATCCACAAGATCACACTCCAATTCCCCACAAGGTCAGCTACTCCCCCTCCTCCCCTTCTTCATTCCCAACTTCCCCCCCTACCTCTGCTACCCTTTCTTCCTTTTCTATGATCTCTGAAGAGGAAACCACTCACCTTCTTTCCTCATCCAAACTCATCACCTGCTCCTCTGATCCTATTTCCACCCGTCTCCTTAGCTCCATCGCCTCCAATGTAGTCCCTTCCATCTCTCATATTTTCAACCTATCGCTCTCCACTGCAACTTTCTATGCAGCCTTCAAGCATGCTGTGGTCACACCTCTCCTCAAGAAACCCTCACTAAACCTTACCTGTTCTTCTCACTATCGACCCATCTCCCTCCTCCCCTTTGTTTCTAAACTACTTGAACATGCAGTTCACTGCCAGTGCCTCGACTATCTCTTCTCTCAAGCCCTTCTGGATCCTCTTCAATCTGACTTTTGTCCTTTACATTCTACCGAAGCGGCTCTTGCCAAAGGGGCTTGTTTACTAAGCCGCGGTAGCGGCTTCCGCCCGATATCGGAGCCGCAGCCCCATTGAATTCAATGGGGAGGGAGAATGTAAAGGACAGGATGCTTTCCTTCGGCCTCGTGTCCACCCCACGGGGGTCTTCACAAAATGCCTGGCCGTGGCAGTATCCCACCTCCAGTTGCAGGGCACCTTCGTCTATCTTATCTAGACGACTGGCTTGTGACAGAAGGAATGACCTCTGAGGCTCGGCGTGCCACGGACCACACCATTCACCTTCTGGAGCACCTGAGATTTGTGGTCAACTACCCAAAATCCCACCTCACTCCGGTACAATCCCTGGAGTTCATCAGGGCCTGCTTGGACACTCTGTGGGCCATGACCTTCCTGCCCCCAGACAGAGCAGACTACCTCGTGTCCCTGGTGTCTGGCATGCAATGCCAAGGCGCGGTCTCGGTTCGGTCGATGCTTCCCCTTCTCAGCCACATGGCCTCCACGGTCCATGTTGTACCCAATGCCCACCTCAACATGCGGGTGGCACAGTGGTACTTCCACGCACAATGGACCCAAGCAACAGGCCGACTTCGAGATCACATCTCGATCACACCCTGCCTGACGGAGTCCCTGACCTGGTGGCGGGATGCATGGAACCAGCTCCGAGGCATGCCCTTCCAGACCCCGACGCATCAGACAGTCTTGATGACAGATGCCTCCCTATTAGGCTGGGGGGGGGCCCACTGCAAGGGACTGCATACACAAGGGACTTGGTCTTCCGAGGGGACTCGGCAGCAGATCAATCGGCTGGAGCTCCGGGTTGTTGTCCTCACGTTCAAGGCTTTCTGGCACCGCCTACAACATTGAGCAGTGCTCGTCCAGATGGACAACCAGATCACAATGCTCTACATGAAAAAGCAAGGGAGCACTGGCTCTTACAGCCTCTGCCTGGAAGCGGTGGCTCTGTGCTCCTTTGCGGTGAGCCAGGGCATCACCTTCCGAGCCACCTATCTTTGGGCCAGGACAATGCCTTGGCGGACCGGCTAAGCAGGGGGCTCCAGCTGCACAAGTGGTACCTGTGTCTCTGGACGGCGCAGCGGCTCTTTCAGTGTTGGGGGACTCCAGACCTGGATCTCTTTGCCAGCCCTGTGAACTCTCAGCTCCCCTGGTTCTGCGGCCCCTCCCTCACTCGGGCAGGGTGGCTCCGATGCCTTCCTCTTGTCCTGGACCACCGACCTGCTGTATGCCTTCCCCTCCCACACCACTCATTGCTCGGAATCTTTTCAAGGTCCAGTGGAATAGGGCCTTGGTAATCCTCATGGCCCTAAAGTGGCCCAGGCAATGATATTTTCCTCTGCTGCTCTGTCTCTCGACGGAGCCCCCGGTTCCTCTTGAACTTGCCAGAACTGCTGATGCAGAAAGAGGGTCTGCTACTTCACCTCAATTTGAGGTCGCTATCCTTCACAGCTTGGCGGCCGAGTGGGTCACCCTAGCCTCCTACCATCTCCCCATGGTATCTCAACCAGGAGATAATACTGCCCACCTTCTTCCCGAAGCCCCATGCTGACCTGGCGTTGGTGATTCTTCATACGCTGGACTGTAAGAGGGCTCTCTCCTTATACCTGCAGTGGACTTGGGATCGCCGCAGGTCCAGGCAGCTCTTCATCTCCTATGACCACAGCCGGCTGGGGTTGGCGCTCACCAAGTGAACCTTGTCCATCTGGGTGGCAGACTGCATCGCCTTTGCTCAGGCCCAGACCAGGTTTCCCCTGGACCGCTGAGTCACAGCGAACAATGTCCGAGCGATGGTGACGTCGGTCACTAGTCTACGCTTGGTGCCACTGGCAAACATTTGCTGGGCCAGCTACCTGGTCCTCCACTCACACATTCGTGGTACATTACTGCCTGGAGAGGGAGTCCCATCAGGACAGCGCCTTCAGTCAGGCCGTTCTCCGTAATCTATTCAGGGTTTAAGCAGCTCCTGCCCTCCGACCCTTCTTGTTCCGGCTACCGGGAGCATGGCCATCCAGGGACTCGGAGTCCTTGGGCTGCCTTCAGTTTTTCACTTGCGACTGCTCATGGCTCTGCCATGCTTTTCCTACAGGACCTCAATAGCCTGTAGCTGGGGAGTCTCATATGTGAGGACTGACTTCCTGCTTGTTCCTGGAGAAAGTGTAGTGACTCACCTGTAACAAGTGTTCTACAGGGACAGCAGAATTCAGTCCTCACAACCCTCCCTCCATCCCTTGGAGTTCTTCTTGGTAGGGCTTTAGCTATGGCACTTGACTGAGTAAGATGGCATCATTGGACAGGAAGGGGACCATGCATGTGTGGTAGCATTCCCAAAGGCTTTCTTTGAAAGCTGGGGATATACTCTGCGCGGGCTCCGTCGGTGCTGACGTCACCCATATATGAGGACTGATTCCTGCTGTCCCTGGAGAATACCTGTTACAGGTGAGTAACTACACTATATAATGAAATCCCTGGTCAATTGAAAATGTGATGTTCTGCTACCCAGTTCTGTTTCTGTAAAAATGTATAGAGTGTATTGTATTGGAACAGTATCAGAATTATATAACTTCTCACTTCCCACTTGATCCATAAAAACATGGATTTCAGAAGCACCACAGGGTTGAAACACTTACGACATTGATTGATTGACTGATGTGTGGATTGGAAAGAAGAAATGTGGGCTTTGCTCTGATATTCTTGGACATCTCAGCTGTGTTTGATTCTGTACATGTTACGTCTATGGCATTTGCAATTGGTTGGCGTTAGGTCTAAAGTGCTGTGGTGTTTTCGCTTCTGTCTGATGAAACATGAGCAGCAGGTCAGAGTTGGAGTGAACACCTCTGCATGGTATAAATTGAAAAGAGAGGCTCAGCAAGGTTCGACACTGTCAGTGTTATTTAACATTTATTTACAGCCCCTATGTAATGTCATACAAGCCGTCTGTCATCTACCGTTGCTGTGCACATGACACAGTGTTTGTACCTTTCCTCATCACTATGGTGTACAATAAAATCAACTACTGCTGGGCTTTGCTGTGTTAATTATTCAAAAACTGAATTTTCTATTTGTGATCCATGATCCTTTTTTTATTTATCCAGCAACTTTTAAAATGGGAGATGTGGAGTTTATTATTTTATTTATTTAACAGGTTTTCTATACCACATTATCTTAAAATTCAATGTGGTTTAAATAAAACTCAAACAAGCAGTGTACATTGAACAAGGGATATTAACTTGGGCAAACATAGGGTATAAAGTAAGGTAAAATGTGCATGGGAGGATAGGTTAAATTTACCATTCCAAAGTTATCTTTGAAGAGATGTGTTTTTAGAGCCCTTCTGAAATCCTTAACGTTAGAGGTGGATCTGGAAGGGCAGACTGGATAGGCCATATAATCTTTTTCAGCTTCATGTTTCTAAAACTGAAGTAGGCTATTTGGGAGTAGTTTTAGACAAAGGCAATTATTACATGCACATACAAGTGGAATAATAAAGGCAGCGTTTAGCAAAATGGGGCTGATATACAGTTTGTGCCTCTCCTATTGGAGGAGGATTTTTGGACAGTGTTCCAAGCTTTGTTACAGCCTTTGCTAGATTACTGTAGTATTATATATTAAGGCCTACTTGCCTCTACACGAAGGACTCTACAGATGGTGCAGAACACTGGCGCAAGGTTATTATTTAAACAATCCAGATTTGCCCATGTGACTGATGATCCAGCTCCACTGGCTTCCACTGGAGTTTAAAGTAGTTCTTACAGTTTTTAAAATTGCACGAGTTGTGTCCCATTACGTTTTGTTCCCTGTTGTGAACTTATTTACCCAGTCGTCCGATGAAAATGTGTTCTCAGAATACATATGTGATCCCGCCATTGAGTGCAGGAAGGAACCATTGACAGGAGCTAGGGCATTTTCAATCTATGCATCAGGCATATGGAACACATTGGCAAACAAAGAATGACGATGATGGGGTGCTGGTGAGCCCAGTTGTGGATGGCTGCCTGATCCTTCGGCTCTCTCTCTTGATCAGGAAGCTTGCCCGATATGCCCTTCTAATGCCGTTCAGACTGTCGATTGTGATGCTGCCCAGACGATGAGAGCTCCTCAGCGGTCACTTGCCTTGATGTTATGCAACGACGAGTGCTCCCACTATTCTGAAGCCTGTGCCATGCTAACTGAGAACGCAGCCCGTTATGACGTCACCTGATGTGGAGAACATGAGATGGGACTTACTGTGCCAGAGAGGAGCTGCTTATGTCTCGCATGCCCCAGAGCGCTACACAATGGTGACAGCGTCCTGACTGGCTCATGGGTGTTTGCTGCCTCATTAAATGGGGAATGAGCTTTGGGTCAGGGAAGACGACACAGCAGCAGCACAGAGCACGGCCTAATACCCGAATGCAAGAGCATGCTGTGGGTGAGATATTCCTGTTGGATAATAGAAACATGCTGCAGAAGAGGGCCAAGTACCATAAGTAAGTGCTGTGCTTCTGGGTCACCATATAGAGTACATGGGCTACATAGTAGCTCTATCAGCCCCACTGTGGAGACCTCATATAACCACTATGGTCATGAAGAGTACTATCAGGAGTGTGAATGATGGGACTGCCTGCAGATCAATGTAGACTTTGATATCTTGCTGCTACCTGATTTTGTTGGTTCTGATCCTGCCCACTGTTAGAGAAAAGACTGAGCACACATCCTGTAGATACTGCCTGCCTTCTGAGTATACTTACTAAGTTTTGGGATCCAAGACTCTGCTGGGGCATTTTTGAGGGGAAAAGGGTGGTTTTTGGGGTCCTCGTAAGGGGGTTTCTGAACATATGGACCCCACACTTATTCCCTCCTAAGAATCGCTGCCTCGGCACACCCTGGTCAGGCCTAAAGGATATGGAAACCAAGGCTAGCTATGCGGAGGCATTGGCAACGTTCAGTGCTGCGTATGACTTGTAGCGCTATATAAATGTTCAGTAGTAGTAGTAGCCAGAACTCCAGAGATAGAGCAACGGCACCTCAGACAGAGGAGGAGTGGGGGGTGGGGGGGGGGCAACACTAAATGCTCCTGTTACAATGGTGGACTGTCTGGAATTGTTTTGAGAGCTAAAGCTGTTTCAGGGAGACTTCGCCAAGACAGTGAGAGAAATCAAGCAGAAGATCAAAGCGCTCATTGAGAGAGTCACCCAGAATAAAATAAACCTTGGGGAATAAATCGATGCTACAGCAGTGTTCCAGTATAAACTGCGCAAGCTAGAAAAACTTGTTCTCCAGGACCAAGCATGAAGTCAGTCCTCACATATGGGTGACATCGACGTCGATGGAGCCCCCATGCGGAGCATTTCCCCAGCTTTCTAAGAAAACCTTTGGGAATACTGCACGCATGCGCAGTCCCCTTCCCGCCTAAAGGTGCCATCTTGCTCAGTCTCTCTTTTTCCATGGAGCCCAATGGACGTCTGTCCGTGTCACCCGGAAAAGTTGACTTTTTTTCTTGCGATATCTTCGCGGTTCTTCTCCGGTTCTTCTCCGGTTCCCCTTCCCGCCAGGTTCGGTACACCGGTATCGAGCCCGTCTTCTATTTTTCGGTTTTTGCCCTTCGTGGCTGGCATTCGCGCCCTTTTTTCTCTTTTCCCTGGAAGGCCAGTCTTTTGACCTCACGGGGGTTCTTTTTTCCCCGATGGCTTCCAGTGGTTTCAAAAAGTGTGATCGGTGTAAGAAACTGATGTCTCTCACCGACACATACGACTGCTGCCTTCGATGCCTGGGACCGGATCATGATCCTAAGGTCTGTGTCCCGTGTGGCAAAATGTCCACCAAGGCACTTCGAAGCCGCCAGCATCAGAAAGAACGGATTTTTTCTGACTCTGCCTCCAGCCGGGCTCGGACCTCGTCTGAGGCCTCGACATCTCGGGAGTCTGACCCCAAGCATCGCCAGGGTTCCTCGGATAGGGGGTCCCCCGATCGGGAGCGTAAGAGGAAGAAAAGGCTCGTGAGGGCGGCGTCGGAGGAGGTCCCTGGTTCCTCGGGGGCCAGGTCTCAGACCCCCGACTGCCGCCCCGGGCCCTTGGAGCAGGAGAAGCCGTTCAAGATGCCTCGCATGGAGCCGGAGTCTGCCGGGCACGTAAGTCCTGTTGTCCTCGAGGACTCTTCTCCTAGGGAGCCGACGTCGGGCCCAGTGCCGCCAGGGCCCGAGTCGGTAGCTGCTGGGTCTCGAGCTTGGACTCAGGTTGACAGCATTGGAGTGCAGATTTTCTGCCTTCATGGATCAGCAGCGGGTACTGATGGCCAGCCTCGCTGGTGCATCTGCCCCGACCACCGGGACATCACGTCTAAGTCGACCCCTGAGACCGAGCCAATATTCGAGACCGTGAAGGCTCAAAGTCATCCTCAGTCACGGTCACCCTCGACCTCCCGCTCGGGGCCGAGGGTGTCGACGTCAGTGCCTTCGGCGTCGGGGCGGGTGCCGCCGAGGCCCGCATGGTCAGAGCCCCCCGACTCCTCTTTGGATGTGTCCGCGTGGGAGATGGAGGACGAGGAGTCCCCTGACACCTTTCGGACTTGATGCGTCCCTTCGGACTCACCGCAGTCTGAGCCCCGGAGTAGGTCCCCCCCCCGCCCCCCGGAGGACACCCGGTTCTCGGAGTTCGTCCGGGACATGGCCAAGGCTTTGGCGATTCCCACGGACCCCGAGGAGGAGCCTCGAGCCAAAGAGCTCGAGGCCCTCCAGTATGACTCTCCTCCAAAGGAGGCCTTTACTGTGCCGGTTCCTCCGATGCTGGAGCGGCTCCTCTTCCAGATGTGGGAGGCACCGGCCTCGGCGCCGGTTTTGAGCAAGCGGGTCGATTCCATCTATCGACTCCGTAAGAGCCCTGGCTTCCAGAAGGCACAGCTTCCGCAACATTCCATGGTGGTGGAATCGGCCATGCATCGTCTGAAGAGCCAGAAGATGCACTCTGCGGTGACTCCCGGCAGGGAGGCCCAGAACCTGGATGCCATCGGCAGAAAGTGCTTCCAGGGCTCGATGCTTGCTTGCCGTGTCCAGTCCTACCAGCTGTACATGGGCATGTACTTACGAGACCTGGCAAAGGAACTTGCCGGGTTCTCTGCTGGCCTCTCCGGGGAACCTTTGCAGAAGTTCCAGACCTTGTCCTCGGGAATCCGGGAATGCTCAAAGTTCATGTCCCGAGGTCCGATGACTGCAGCCATGCCTGGCGTCGGGCCCCAATGCCGGCTGCCGCTTCACGGGCCGAAGCCTCGAAGCCATCGTAGGCCGCTCGGGACATGAACTTTGATCCTTTGGCTTAGGCATTTGACGTGTTTGGAGGCTGGCTCCAGGAGGCCGAACACTGCCTGTCTCAGGCCGAAGAGGTGGTGAGTACGACAGAAAAGGAACTCCAGCTCCTCAAGGACACTGTGGCTCGGCACATGGAAAAACTCAGTGACTTTGAGAATCGAGGCCGTCGCAATAGCTTTAGATTTATAGGCATCCTGAAGTCGGTTAAGGATTCAGAGTTCTGAGGATATCTGGAGATGCTCTTACCGGTTTCCTGAAGCTTAGAGATGATTATGTACAGCTAATAAAAGAGCTTGCATACCGCGTGGTGCCTCTGTGTGCCACAGATCAGTGCCCGGGGATTGTATTGGTGTGCTTCTTAAACTTTGCCCAAAAAGATGAAGTGCTGTGAGTGGTATGGGGCCAAGGGCCTATTCAGTGTGAAGGACACAGCATCAGTGTATTCAAGGACACTTTCATGCAGCTTAGCCAGTGGCGGAGGGCCTATGCGAGAGTATGTCAAAAACTCATAGAGGCAAAGATCCAGTTCTCCGTCCAATACCCGGCCTATCTCTCTGCGTATTCTATAATGGCATATCAAAGGTATTTGATGGTCCGGACTTAGCCCAGCTGTATGAGCCAACACTTGTGCAGCCCTGAGCAGCTGAGGTGGAGTAAGGCTGGGTATTTTTGACAATTGAAAGTCTGTGGCGCTTCTGCATGGACATTTTGGGTGATCTGACTATGTATCTCCAGCTGAGAGGTCTGTCTGAGGAAACTACTAGACCTGGTAATTACTGGACGGGGTACATTTTGGCCTAGTGTTTCAAGAGACGCTGGTGGGACCACCTGAATGCACTGGCTGGTTGAAAGAGTGCTCTTCTGAGTCTACTGTTTGTGGAACAGACATGGGACAATGGTGAGAACCTATGTCAAGACTTTTCTTTGAGTGTCACATCCACAGACAGGTGGCTTAATGCAACTTATCTCATGGCAGGCTGCTGTCTGTGGGCTGGTGGGAGTGAAGAGAATGCTTCCTAATCCTGGTGCCCCAAACCCTCTGTTTAATGTTTTGTGTCATGTTCATTTATGTATGTTTTTGCTTCTCCTGTCCATGTTTAATGTTGGGTATTGCTTTTCAATCCCAGTGTCTATTATAGCATATTACTTGGGGATAGCGATGGGGTGGGGGAAGAGGGAGAGGAGAGGGCTGGGGAGTTAGTTTTTGAGGGACAGAGTGGGATCATAGGGGGTGAGGCATGGGGGAGATGGTGGGAGATGGGCGAAGGATGTGTTGGTTGCGGGGTGTGGATGTGAGTGAGAGGGGGTCACATAACTATTTAGTTGTGTTTGCGGGGGATGGATGAGGCTAGATGCATGTAGTTGTGGGGGAGGGGGAAGGCCCGACACATCTAGAAGTGACCAGAGAGAGATGTGTTGTGTGGTGTTAGGGGAGCAGAGGGGGTGGTGAGGGCAGATAGGGGAGTGGAAACGAGTTGGCAACTGGATTTCGGGTGGGTTGGTCGTCATGGAACGGAGGAATGACAAAACTCACAGGGGATGCGAGTGGGGATGTCCTAGGCTGGGAGGATGGCCCTTCCCATGGTGTTGGTACTGGGAGAAGAGGTACCTAGAGACTGAGAATTATCTCACAGAATGTGTGTGGTTTGGGTTCCCCGATCAAGTGCCATAAGGTGCGTGCGCTGGCCTGTCAGAAATGTGATATAGCATTTCTTCAAGAAACCCACCAGATGGCCATAGAACATGGTAAATTGAAGAGGGAATGGGTGGAGCAAGTGTTTGGGGCTTCAGCTATGGGGAAAAAAGGGGAAGTGGCCATCCTAGTTAATAAGAGAGTGCGCTTTGACTACCGCTGAGGTCTTCGATGCTATGGGAGGTTATCTCCTCTTGGGAGTTCCCTTGAGGGTTGCCCAGTAGTGCTCTAACATTTATGGCCCAAACAATCCTGACCTGTCATTCTTTGCATGTCTTGCTTCTGAAATACAACAGCTCCCAGATGGGCGGCTGGTGGTGAGGGGTGACCTCAATGGGATCTTGGACCCACAGATTGATACATCCCAGGGGAGGCACGGTGCGCATTTGGGGACCTCCTGTATTCTACTTCAGTTACAGCTTAAGTTATGGCTTGTTACCCCTAGTACTTATTGAGGCCCACAGACAGGAACTACATACACCTCTCGCGGGCACACAGGACGAGCTCATGTATTGATTATCTGCTTATTTCTCCAGGACCAAGCAGGAAGTCAGTCCTCACATATGGGTGACGTCGGCGCCGACGGAGCCCTCGCGGAGCAATTTTCCCCAGCTTTCAAAGAAAGCCTTTGGGAATTGCAGCGCGCATGCGCGGTCCTCTTCCCGCCCAAGGGTGCCATCTTGCTCAGTCTTCTTTTTTCCGCGGAGCCCTACAGACGTTGCCTGTGAATCCCCGCAGAAAAGTTGATTTTTCTCTATTTTTCTCTATTTTTTCTTCGGTTCGACGCCGGTTCTTTTCCCGCCCGGACTCGCGACGCCGGTTGCGAGTCCGTCCTTTATTTTTCGTTTTTTTGTCCTTCGTGACAGATTTCACGCTTTTTTTCTTTTTTCCCTGGCTGCCCGGTCGTTCGACCTCGCAGGGGCCCTTTTTCCCCCGATGGCGGCCAGTGGTTTCAAAAAGTGTGAACTCTGTAAGAAACTTATGTCTCTTACAGACACTCATGACTTCTGCCTCGGCTGCCTCGGCCCAGATCATGACCCCATGATCTGCACGCCATGCGGCAAAATGTCCTCAAAAGCATTGAGGAGTCGGCAGCACCAGCGGGAGCGTATCTTCTCTGACTCCGGCCGGGCTCGGACCTCGTCAGAGGCTTCGACGTCTCGGGACTCTGGTCCTGAGCATCGTCGGAGTTCCTCTGAAAGGGGGTCTCCTACCCGGGAGCATCATCGGAAGAAGAAACCCGCGAGGGTGGGATCGGTGGACGCTCCTGGTTCCTCGAGGGCCAGGTCACATAGCCCCGATTCCCGTCCCGGGTCCTTGGAGTCGGAAAGGCGGTCAAAACATCCTCGACTCGAGGTGGACTTGCCCGCTCACGTAAGTACTGTTGTCCTCGTGGACTCACCTCCGAAGGACCCGACGTCGGGCCCGACGCCGTCGGGGCCCGAGTCGGGGGCTGCTGGGTCTCCTGAGCTCGGACTCAGGTTGACGGCCTTGGAGTGCAGTTTATCTGTCTTCTTGGACCAGCAGCGGGCATTGATCGCTGGCCTCGCTGGCGCTTCTGCCCTGACCGCCGGGACGTCGACCTCCAAGTCGACCCCGGAGACCGAGCCGATCCTCGAGTCCATAAGGGTTCGAGTCGATCCTCGGTCGAGGTCTCCTTCGGCCTCCCGTTCGGGACCGAGGTCGTCGACGCCGACTCTCTCGGCGTCGGGGCGGATGGCATCAGTGCCCGCCCGACCGGAGCCGGTCGACTCCTCCTCCGAGGAGTCGGCCTGGGAATCTGAGGACGAAGAGTCACCTGGTTCCTTTCAGACTCGGTGTGTCCCTTCGGACTCCCCCGAGTCCGAACCTCGGAGACGGCCCCCCCCGGAGGATACCCGGTTCTCGGACTTCGTGAGGGATATGGCCAAAGCCTTGGCCTTCCCTGCGGATCCCGAGGAGGAGCCTCGAGTCGAAGAACTCGATGCCCTCCAATATGACTCTCCCCCGAAGGAGGCCTTTATTGTACCGGTTCCTCCAATGCTGGAACGGCTTCTCTTCCGCATGTGGGAGAGCCCGGCGTCGTCGCCGGTGTTAAGCAAGCGGGTCGATTCCATTTATCGAGTCCGCAAGAGCCCCAGGTTCCAAAAGGCACAACTACCGCACCATTCCATGGTGGTGGAATCGGCCATGCATAGACTGAAGAGTCAAAAAATGCACTCCTCGGTGCCCCCGGGTAGGGAAGCCCGAAGCCTGGATGCCCTCGGTAGGAAGTGCTTCCAGGGCTCTATGCTTGCTTGTCGAGTCCAGACATACCAGCTTTACATGGGCATGTATCTCCGAGACCTGGCTAAGGAAATAGCCGGGTTCTCTGCTGGTCTCTCCGACGAACCTTTGCAGAGGTTCCAATCCTTGTCTACTGGCATTCGGGAGTGCTCCAAGTTTATCTCTCGAGCAGCCTATGATGGTTTTGAGGCTTCGGCTCGAGTAGCCGCGGCCGGCATCGGTGGACGCCGCCAGGCTTGGCTTCAGACGTCCGACCTCGAGCCCTGGGTACAGGACAAGTTGGTCGATGTCCCCTGCCGAGGTGATAACCTCTTTGGCAAGCCCATGGATGAGAAGGCTGCACAAATCGAGATGGAGACTCTCACCAGGACTCGTCTCTCAAGGAAGACCTCTGCTCCTTCTCAAAAGAAGAAGGCCTCGGGGAAAAAGCCCTTTTACCCGAGGAAGGGTGCTGCCTATAAATACTACCCTCAGTATCAGGCCTCACTAGCTCCCCCACAGGGAAAGCAGGCCAAGGGTCGGGGTAATGGGCCCCGTAGGCAGCCAGCCCCCAAGCCTGCACCACCGGCCCCTGCTCAGCAGGGTGGGGGTTTTGACTTTCTCAGCATAGCCTCTCCCCCTCAGCTGGTTTCTCTCAGCACAGGAGGCCGGCTAGTCCACTTTGCCCACCGGTGGTCCAACATCACCACAGATACCTGGGTGCTTCGGATAGTTCAAAAGGGCTATCTTCTTCATTTTCACCAGGTACCTCCCTCCTACTTTCCAGGGGAACCTTCCAGACTCCCTCTGCACAGGGACTTACTCCTTCAGGAGTTAGCAAGTCTTGTTCAGGAACAAGCCGTGGAACCGGTGCCCCACCACCTGAAGGGTCAGGGGTTTTATTCCCGATACTTCCTGATTCCGAAAAGAACAGGAGGCCTCAGACCCATCCTAGACTTGCGCAACCTCAACAAGTTCCTTGCAAAGGAAAAGTTCAAAATGCTTACCCTTGGAATCCTGCTGCCCTACCTCCAGCAGGGAGACTGGCTATGCTCCTTAGATCTGAAGGATGCGTATACTCATATCCTTATTCATCCAGACCACAGACAATACCTCAGGTTTGTGGTGGACGGACGCCATTACCAATACAGAGTACTGCCTTTCGGCCTATCCTCCGCCCCCAGAGTGTTCACCAAATGCCTAGCAGTGGTGGCGGCCTATCTGAGACTTCAGGGTCTCTTTGTGTTCCCATACCTGGACGACTGGCTCATCAGAGCCCAGTCTGCCCAAGAAGCCACTCAGGCTACTCATCGCACGGTGGCTCTGCTCCAGCACTTGGGATTTGTCATAAACTTCGCAAAGTCCACTTTGCTCCCCTCTCAGGATCTAGAATTCATCGGCGCCAGGTTGAACACTCTTCAAGCGCGGGCCTTCCTGCCTCTGGACAGGGCCCAAAGGCTCATGGATCCTGCCAGCCGCTTTCACAGCAATTCCCTGGTCTCGGCCAGGCACTTTCTGAGACTGCTCGGCCATATGGCTTCCACGGTCCATGTAACCCCCTATGCCCGCCTGAACATGCGACCTGCTCAATGGTGCCTTCGCAAACAATGGCATCAGGCCACTGGGAGCCTAGCGGACTCCGTACAGATCTCCGACCAGCTGGTCTCCTCTCTGCGATGGTGGCTTCACCTGCCAAACCTAGTGCTCGGGGTGACTTTTCAACCCCCTGCACATTCTCAGGTCCTGACGACCGATGCTTCTCTCCAGGGCTGGGGAGCACATTGCCAAGGGACTTGTACTCAGAGTCTCTGGACTCCTTGGGAGTCCGCTCAGCAGATCAACTTCCTGGAGCTCAGAGCCATCCGCCTAGCGCTCAAAGCCTTCTCTCACCTGATTTCTCACCAGTCAGTGCTTGTCCAGACAGACAATCAGGTTGCCATGTTCTACGTGAACAACCAAGGCGGAACCGGCTCCTTCCTTCTCTGTCAGGAAGCACAGAAGCTCTGCTCTTGGGCCGTCCATCGCAACATCGTCCTCAAAGCTGTCTATCTCCCAGGTCAAGAAAACTACCTGGCAGACAAACTGAGCAGGATCCTCCAACCGCACGAGTGGAGATTGGATCCGCTTGTGGTTCAGCGGATTTTTCTCCGGTGGGGCCTCCCCACCATGGATCTGTTCGCCAGTCCTCTGAACCGGCAGCTTCCCAGATTCTGCTCTCGACAGCCGCATCCTCTCTGGGTAGCGGCGGATGCTTTTCTGATTCCATGGTCCACAGGCCTCTTGTATGCCTTTCCACCCATGCCTCTGGTTTCTCGGACGCTCTTCAAAGTTCTCAGAGACAAGGCATCGATGATCCTAGTGGCTCCCCGGTGGCCGAGACAACCTTGGTTCCCGCTTCTGATGCAGCTGGCGGTGGACACCCCTCTTCCTCTGGGGTTTCAGCCCGACCTCCTCTCGCAGGATCAGGGGACGCTCCTGCACCCCAACCTCCGGTCCCTTCATCTGATGGCCTGGCTGCTGAAAGGGTAGTCCTCGCTCCTCTCCAGCTACCTCCAGATGTGGAAGAGGTCGTCTTGGCCTCCAGGAGGCCTTCCACCCGGAAGTCCTACGCTCTTAAGTGGCGTCGGTTCTCCGTCTGGTGTACTCAGCAGTCTCAAGACCCCTTCTCCTGTTCGGCATCAGTGGTCTTGCAGTACTTGCTTTCTCTTTCCAATCTTGGACTTAAGTCCAACTCGGTCAAGGTCCACCTCAGTGCTCTTTCTGCGCATCACATGCCGGTGGATGGTAGACCTCTTTCCAGCCACCCTCTGGTGGCTCGTTTTCTCAGAGGCCTCCTTCTCCTTAAACCACCTTTGCGCCCGCCAGCCCCGAACTGGGATCTCAATGTGGTTTTACAGCGGCTTACCTGTCCGCCTTTTGAGCCTATGGCTACCTGTCCTCTTCGTTTTCTTTCCTGGAAAACCTTGTTCTTGGTGGCCCTCACTTTTGCTAGACGCGTTAGTGAGCTGCAGGCCCTGGTATCTGATCCTCCTTACACTAAGTTCTACAAGAACCGGGTAGTCCTACGGACTCACCCTAAGTTTCTTCCTAAAGTGGTTTCCCCTTTTCACATCAACCAGGAGGTGGTACTTCCGACCTACTTTCCCAGGCCATACTCCAGCCGAGCTGAAATGGTCCTGCATACCCTGGACTGTAGAAGGGCGCTGAACTTCTACCTGGACCGTACGCGGGAGCACCGAAGGGCGGTTCAGCTCTTTGTGTCTTATGACCCCAACAAGTTGGGGCTCCCTGTCTCCAAGCGTACTCTGTCCATCTGGATTGCGGACTGCATCGCTTGGGCTTACGAGGCTGCGGGCCTCGTGCTGGAAGGTAGAGTCACCGCTCATCGTGTTCGGGCGAAGGCTACGTCAGTGGCTTACCTCCGCTCTGTTCCGTTGGCAGACATCTGCCAGGCCGCTACTTGGTCTTCAAGCCAGACTTTTGCAGCCCATTACTGCCTGGAGAGGGAGTCCCGCAGGGACAATGCTTTCGGACAGGCAGTCCTCCGTAACCTCTTCGAGGTATAGGCAACTCCTACCCTCCATCCCGGATGTTGGGCTACCGGTTGGAGACGTATTCAGAGAAGATTCCTTCCTTCTGTGCTGCTGAGCTAGAGGGAGCTCATTTTTGTGCCTAGGGTCTCCGGTAGCCTTAAGCTTGGGAGTCCCCTATGTGAGGACTGACTTCCTGCTTGGTCCTGGAGAAAGCGTAGTTACTCACCTGTAACAGGTGTTCTCCAGGAGCAGCAGGAATCAGTCCTCACAACCCTCCCTCCTCCCCTTGGAGTTGCAGTTTTATGCTTTCGTTTTTGCTAGTTTTTGCTGTCTTTTTGCTATGTCATCTGACTGAGCAAGATGGCACCCTTGGGCGGGAAGAGGACAGCGCATGCGCGCTGCAATTCCCAAAGGCTTTCTTTGAAAGCTGGGGAAAATTGCTCCGCGAGGGCTCCGTCGGTGCCGACGTCACCCATATGTGAGGACTGATTCCTGCTGCTCCTGGAGAACACCTGTTACAGGTGAGTAACTACGCTTTCTGAGCCTTTGTTTGAGAGGACGAAGGATGTTGCCATAGACCTTATTGAAATATCTGACCACTCACTGATATGATTAGATCTGGCCTGGCATGGACAGGCCCGGGGATCGTGTTTATGGTGCTTCCCACTAGAACTTTGCTGTGATGAGCAGTTTGCTCTGTACTTGTGAGAGCGGTGGCAAGAGTATGTAGCTCATAATGCCCAGCACATAGATACACCGGAATTGTTTTGGGAAATGGCCGAAGTAGTGCTGAGGGATAACATTATTGCATATGCGGCCTGGTGGCGATGGCTGTTGAATGCGTGAGTCTTGCGCCTGGAGCAACAGATTGTGCTAGACTGGAAAAGGCATGCACGCTGCCCGACATCAAGATCCAGGATGCGCCTTCTGGAAATACAAGCAGCGCTGAATGAGGTTCTGTATCAAAGGGCGAAGAAGTCTGTTTTGTACTTCAAATTCCAGCTTTATCAGAATGGTGATCGTACGGGGAACCTACTTGTGCATTGCTTGAAAGGGGCTAGGGGCTCCCACTCCGTTGTAGCCTTGTAGGACAGCCAAGGCACTTTGCAGCAAGATATGGGGGCGATCGCTCAGATATTTTGAGAGTTTTGTAAAACCCTTTATACGGGAGATTGGATTTCCCCTACTTGGGTAACCGAGTACGTTGGGACATACATGTACCGCGTATTACAGAACAGAAGGTGACTATGCTTGGGGCACCGATTTCTGCTGAGGAGATGATGGATTTAATGCCGAATTTTATAAATTGCTGCAGGACCAGCTGGTGCCACCTACGGTGGCTATGTATTAGCTCCATGCTGAACACGTTCTCCTGGGGTGCCAACCAGGCATACATCATGTTGATTCCTACACCTGGAAAAGATCCATTGAATTTCAAATCCTATTGCCCCATTTCCCTGTTCAACTTTGACCTTAAGTTGCAGGCCAAGATCATGGCGGACTGTCTGGCCGTGCTGTTGCCAGGCTTAATCCATGAGAGTCAGGTGGGTTTCGTGCGAAGTCGTTATGCCGTAAGTAATTTGTGAAAAACCCTGGTCTTCCTGGAGTGGGTTCATAAGTGGCATCAACCATCCTTGCTTATTTCCTTTGATGCCGAAAAAGCTTTTGACAGGGTGAAGTGGGAGTACTTGTTTGACGTGCTGCCAAGATATGGTCTTGGAGCTCTCTTCCTACAAATGGTATGCTTTCTCTATACTGCCCTGACCATGGCCATATTGGTCAACAGGACTCTGTCAGGGACTTTTGACCTTAGATGGAGTACACGGCAGGATTGCCCTTTCTCCTCCCTATTATTTGTGCTCTCCCTAGACCCCTTATTGTGGAACATTACACACCAGCAGGAGGTGCAGGGCATCATGATTGGGAAATCCAAATTCAAAGAGTCAGCTTTTGCAGACGACCTGCCTGTGCACTTGTCCAGCCCCCGGGACTCCCTGCCCACCTAGCTTGTGGAATACTGACGCTTTGGTGCAGTAGCTGGCCTTAAGCTCAATATGGACAAGTTGGAAGCCTTGAATGTGCTGGACCAAGTGCAGCCAACATGGGGGTCAGGTTCCCCCCTGCAGTGGGAAGAGCCGGTCTTTACTTATTTGGAGATGTAGCTACCTCGGGACCTGGGCAGGCTCTGTAAACTAAATTGCAATTCACTATTGGGGCACTTGAGAAGGAAGATGAGAGACTGGCATCATTGCCCTTATCCATGATGGGGAGGGTGGTGGCCTTTCGTATGACCTTGTTTCTGAAAATGCTGTATGTGCTTCAGTCTCTGCCGGTTCAGTCTTCAGGAGAGATATCGCCTTGTTTGAGTGGGAGATCCAGCACTTTGTGTGGCAGGGCGGCAGGGTGCTAGTGTCCTTAGTTGAAACTTCAGGGGGACTGGAGGAAGGCGGGTATTGACCTCCCAGACTTCCAGATCTATGATATGGTTTGTCAGATGTGACATTTGAGGGATTGGCTGAGATATATATTGGTGTTTACTTCTCAGGGCTTTGAGGAAGATTTGTCTTCCTCAATATCCTGCTGGCGGTGCTCCATGTGGAGCATCGGGTGCTTTCCCCATGTCTTTTTTTGAACCCTTTTGATTCGCCTGTTTCGGGTGGTGTGGCACTACCTCTGCTCTAAATTGCAGAACTCCCCGGAGGTGTCGGTTTCCTACTAATCCGGGGCAACAGTCAGTTTGCACCAGGGATGGAGATGTGTCTGTTTGGGACTGAGAGAGGACTGGTCTGTGCCTCCTTTGGCAGGTGGTTATGGATGATGGGGTTATGTAGCCTTCAGTTTCTGCAGGAGGAATTAATAGAAACACAGAAACATAACATCAGAAAAAGACCATATGGCCTATCTAGTATGCCCTTCCATATCAACTACATAGTCCCTTTTTTCCTATAGAGATCTTCTGTGTTTGTCCCATGCTTACTTGGTTTCAGATACTATTGCCCCCACTGGGAGACTATTCTACACATCTACCACTTATATAAAGAAATAGTTCTTACATGTAAGTGGGCATCACCTTTTTGCTTAACTTCAGCTTCAGCATTATGTGGACTTATTGCCATGTTCTGCACTATCCGCAAGCATGTGGGAGTATGTAGAACAGGTTTTTGAATTCGAAGATAGAGACATCCAGTCTATCTCACAATACTATTGTAAGATGGCAGTCTGGGTGCCGGTTCGAGATTATGCTCTGCTGAAAGCCCGCTGGGCGTCTGAGCTTGGTGTGGCTGTGCATCAGGGTACCATGTTGAAGGCTATAGTGAGCATTCCAGGTTTAGTTAAGTCATAGTTGGGCCCATATGTCTCCCTTGAGGGCTCTGCGCGGTGGCATCACTGTGGGAGGATTGTGTCCCTGGTGTATCTGACCATTGGCTGACCTGGATCATATGTGGTGGGAGTGCGTGGAGATCCAGTGGTACTGGCAGCGTATACAGGCCTACATGTCCACCCTTCCTGTAGCAGGAGATGGGGGAGACGATAGAGCTTGTCATCTTTGATGTTCTTGGACCCAAACTGCTGAAGGGCAAAGCGGCGCGACTATTGGCTTGCAAGCCTGTCTGGTGGGGAAGCAGCCCATTCTCAGTCATTGAAGAGATGACACCGCTCCCTCTTATTGGGACTGGAGCAGCTGTTTCCATGGCTTAATGTTGATGGAGTGGTTGGCAGCACGGGGAGTGGAAACCAGGAAGGCTGCTTTTTTTGGAGCTTTGAGGGGACTACATTGCCACTCTGGCTCCGGGGGCACGGAATGAGTTAGTAATGCTTTAAGGGGGCCATAAGCGCTTAATCAGAGAGGCCGTATGGGAACAATCCTCTAGGGCAGGCGGGGTGAGAGTGAGTCTGCAGGGAAAAATGGCATGGGTTTCTGGCAGAGTGCGATGAGGGGCTGGGAGAGGGAGAAGGATGATCATAGTGGAGTGGTGGCGTGACTTTATACTTTTGTACACTTGATAATCTGGAAAGTCCAATTGCCTGGGAGGGGTGGGGTCTGGAGGAATGGGATATTCGGGGGGTCTGTTTATGTAAAACTTGAAAAATTGTTTGAAGGTTGTACCACGTCCTGTGTTGGGGTGTTGTGTAAGTGCGCCCACAGCGCCCTGAGGATGTGGTTTGTTGTTATGCCAATAAATATATATATATATATAAAAAAAAAACAACAACCCAGAGATGGACACAACTAAGCCACTATGAGGAGGGCACTGACACCACTCGTGGAGTGGTTGTAGGTTGTAGCCTTGGGGTGGTGATGAATTGTTTACATTCCAAGTATGCCCTTTCTGCCCTTTTTCTTTTTTTGAAGGTTGTACCACATCCTGTCTTGGGGTGTGTCATCAACCCCCCCTGGTGGCCAGTGGCTGTAAGGGTAGGTTGAGCATATTATTTTCTGGGAGTAGAGGGCTCTTTTAAGGCCAAGGGTATCTTGGTCCTTGTAGTCCTGCTCCTTATAGAAACATAGAAACATGATGACAGAAAAAGACCACATGGCCTATCTAGTCTGTCCTTCCATATCAACAACTACAACAGTCCACTTTTTACCTTTAGAGATCCTCTGTGTTGGTCCCATGCTTTTTTGAATTCAGTTACTGTCCTCATCTCTACCACCTCCACTGGGAGACTATTCCATGGATCCACTACTCTTTCCGTAAAGAAATATTTCCGCATGTCACTCCTGAATCTATCTCCCTTCACCCTCATCCCATGTCCCCTCGTAGCAGAACTTGCTTTCAATTGAAAGAGGCTCTCTCCCTGAACATTTATGCCACGGAGGTATTTAAACATCTCAATCATATCACCTCTATCCCGCCTTTCCTCTAAGGTGTACATATTAAGATCCTTAAGTCTGTCCTCATATGCTTTATAATGAAGCCCACTAATCCTTTTAATAGCCACCCTCTGCACCGACTCCATCCTGTTCACATCCTTTTGAAGGTGCGGTCTCCAGAATTGCACACTGTACTCCAAATGAGGTTGCACCAAAGACTTATACAGAGGCATTATCACCTCCTTTTTTCTGCTAGCCATTCCTCTCCGTATGCACCCAAGCATCCTTCTAGCTTTTGCCGTCGACTTTTCTACCTGTTTAGCTACTTTAAGATCATCAGACACAACCATGCCTAGGTCCCGCTCTTCTTTAGTGGACAAAAGTACTTCACCTTCACTGTATTGCTCCCTTAGATTGCTGCAGCCCAAATGCATGACCTTACATTTTTTAACATTAAATCCCAGCTGCCAAATTCTAGACCATTTTTCAAGCTTAGCTAGATCTCTCCTCATGTTATCTACACCTTCCTGGGTGTCTACTCTATTGCAGATTTTGGTATCATCTGCAAAGAGGCAGACCTTACCCGACAGCCCTTCTGCTATATCACTAACAAAGATGTTAAAAAGAATCGGACCAAGGACAGATCCCTGGGGCACACCACTGGTAACATCCTTCTCCTCAGAGTGAGCTCCATTTACTTGTACTCTTTGTCGCCTCCCACCCAACCAATTTCTAACCCAAGCAGTAACTTTAGGGTCCATCCCTAGGGTGCTCAGTTTGTTTATAAGTCGCCTGTGAGGAACAGTGTCAAAGGCTTTACTGAAATCTAAATACACCACATCTAGAGCTCTCCCTCGGTCCAACTCCCTGGTCACCCAGTCAAAGAAATCAATCAGATTTGTCTGACAAGATCTGCCTCTGGTGAATCCATGCTGCCTCGGATCCTGTAATCCGCTGGACTCCAGAAACCTCACTATTTTCTCTTTCAGCAGCGTTTCCAATAATTTACTCACCACCGAAGTTAAACTAACCGGCCTGTAGTTTTCAACCACATCCTTACTTCCGCTTTTGTGTAAAGGCACCACATGAGCCTCTCTCCAGTCCTTTGGCACCACTCCCGACCCCAACGAGGCATTGAAAAGGTCAGTCAGTGGAGTTGCTAGAATGTCCCCAAGTTTCCTCAGTATTCTAGGGTGTATCCCATCCGGTCCCATCGCTTTGTCTACTTTAAGTTGAGCTAGTTTCTCACGAACACAGTCTTCTGAAAATTGTTCAAGATGTCCCTCGCTTCTGTTCCTATTTGTGGGTGTTTTCTGAGGTCCTGCTCCTGGTTCTTCATCTGTGAACACAGAACAAAAATATTTGTTAAGCAATTCCGATTTATCCTTATCAGCTTCTACATATTCTCCCCCTGCACCCTTGAGTCTGTCAATACCACTTTTGCCCATCCTCTTCTCACTAATATATCTGAAAAATGTCTTATCCCCCCATTTTATTGCATTGGCTATTTCCTCCTCCTTTTGAATCTTTGCCTTCTTGACTACTTTGGCAGCTTCTCTAAGTTTTTCCAAATACAGACGCCTGTCTTCCTCTCTCTGGTATTTCATGAAGGCCTCCCTCTTTCTCTTCACTTTTTCAGCGACTTCCTTCGAAAACCATAGCGGTCTCCTTTTCCTTTTGCCTTTTGCCTTTATGTACCATTTTAAGAAAAAGGTTGGTTGCCCTTAAAATACCCCCTTTCAGTTTTGCCCACTGTTTTTCTACATCCCCCAGCTGTTCCCATCCCACTAACGACTCCCTGAGGTATTGGCCCATCTTCGCAAAGTTAGTCTTCCTAAAGTCTAAGATCCTCACCTTGGAATGGATTCTAACAGCCCTAGTCCTAATACTGAACCACACCATCTGGTGATCACTGGATGCAAAATGATCTCCCACTACAACATCAGAAACACTTTCACCATTGGTAAGCACCAAGTCCAGTATGGCCCCTTCACGTGTGGGGTCTGTTACCAATTGCCTGAATAGTTCTCCCTGTAGAGAATCCAGGATCTCCTTACTTCCAGATGATACTGCAGCAGGAATGTGCCAGTCAACATCAGACATATTGAAATCTCCTATCAGTAGCACTTCCCCTTTCCTAGCAATGCTGCGTATGTCTTCAATTAACTCTCTGTCCACCTCTTCCTCTTGTGAGGGAGGTCTGTATATCACACCAATGCAAATAGATTTCTTTTTCCCTCTTTCTAGTTTAACCCACAATACCTCCTCTCTCCCTTTTAAGCTCTGTAATTCCAAAGCTTTAATAGTAGTTTTTACATATAGTGCCACTCCTCCTCCCCTTCTTCCTACCCTGTCCTTTCTGAATAAAGTATAGTCAGGTACAGTTACATCCCAGTCATGGTTTTCTGTGAACCATGTTTCTGTAACTGCCACTAAATCCAAGTCAGCCACTCCCACCAAAGCTTCAACATCAGGGATCTTATTTCCCATGTTACGGGCATTTATACACACTGCTTTCCATATGTTACCCCTGTTACCCATTTCCATAAAGGTATTTAATGTATCACCTACCTGGGGGCTTTCACTTACCTGGGGGCTTTCTTCACCTATCCCCAACGAATCTAGTTTAAAGCCCTCTTCAGTAGATTAGCCAGTCTACTACCGAAGATGCGTTGACCTTTCTTGGACAGATGGATGCCATCTCTGCTCTGCAACCTTTGGAACAGCATCCCATGGTCTAGGAAACCAAAACGCTCTCGATGACACCATCAACGCAGCCATGCATTCATCTCCAGGATGCGAGCCTCTCTGCCTTGGCCTTTACCCTCAACAGGGAGGATTGAAGAGAACACCACCTGTGCACCTAACTGCTTCACCCTCTGTCCCAGAGCCATGAAGTCACTTTTGATACATTCCGAGGTATACCTGGCAGTATCATTTGTTCCAACATGGATTAGCAACATTGGGTAATAGTCAGTGGGCTTGATGAGTCTCGGCAAACTCTCTGTAACATCTTGGATTTTGGCACCAGGCAGACAGCATACCTCTCTGGACATCAAGTCTGGTCGGCAGATGGACGCCTCAGTACCCCTCAGAAGAGAGTCTCCAACCACCACTACCCTTTGTTTCCTTCTGGTCACTGATTCTGCAACTTTGGGGTACTTGAACTCTGGTTCTTCCCTTTCCAGGGATGCTTTCACCTCCTCCATTTCCAGGGCTGCATAATGGTTCTTCAATTCAAGGGCTGGAGAAGTTGGATTGGTGATTTTGCAGGCCCTGGTGACTTGTGTCCAACCATTGACATTCTGTTGGCACCCATCTTCTCCTGTGCTGGAGAGCTTGGTTGCTGCAAGAAGCATCTCATCAATGTACTTCTCAATGTGAATAAATTGTGTATGCCAAGTAGAGGGTAAATAAGGCTTTTATTTCCCTTTTAACGCAAAAGATTCGCTGAGATACAGAAATACAGAAAGTCCTTCTTTTCAGGCTTCCACCACAACATAAGTAAAGAGGTAAACTGTTACAAACTTCACAGTTGCTTGTAGGATTTAACCCAGGATTTTTTCAAACTTTAGAGCAAAACAAAGGAGTGAACATTCCTCTTTCATTCAGCACAAACATGAATATTCTCAAAGCAATGTCTGTATAACTCACAGTTCAGGGAGTGATTCAAAACTGCCTGCAATACAAATGGAGCAATCCATTAATTCGTCTTGAGATAAGGGAATAGGATCCTCAAGCGCTATCTGCATGGGCTCTGGGTCATTGTTATCTCCCTCTGAATTGGAGCTTTCCCTGGCCGCTATAGTTTGCCAGTCACTGTTTCTGTTTCCTTGTTTCCAGTAAGGCTGTTCTAGGGCTCTCAAATAAGCATGGCTTGTTCCTATGCCCTTAACGTCCTGGTTTATAAAACTCTGGCCTGCTTCTTTTCCTTTCAAACTGGATATCTGCTTTACAAGAGCTTCTAGGAGCTGAGCTTCTCTTTATGAATAAAGTGTCACCATACCTTGGCTTCCTGTAGCCGGTATAACTGGAGTTTTACTTCTCAGGCACTTCTCTCAGGACACCGTCTCTTTGGCAGACTTTCTCTTGGAAGCTTCTAGGCACTGCTTGACCTTTCTGTAGCCTAGGAAAACCTGATGAGGAATCCAGACTTCCTTGCTTCCTGGTATAGGTAACTCTGCTATCAGTACCTTTCCTTCTGGAGCCTTTCAATCCTGTTTCAGGGTCTTCTGGTGAGCGTAGGCCTCTCTCCGGGTATGGCTCTCTCCTTCTGAGCTCTTTACCTCTGAGGTCTCCTGCTACCAAGTCTTTCTCCGGACTGAGACTCCACTGCCCGTCTTTCTCTCTGGCTCTTTCTGCTCCTCTTCCAGCTCCTGCTGTCCTTGTCGTGCTGCTTGTCTTGGCTGCACTGCTTGACCTGGCTGGGCTGCTGTTCCTGGCTGTCTCAGCTCCCCTTCTCCTCCTTCTCCCCTCTCCTGCACTAGCCTTCTGCTTATAAAGGCATTCCACGTTTGAGTTCCCTGGGCTACTTTTCAGGTGCAGCTGATTAACTTCTGCAGAATCATCAGCCGGGTGTGTTAACTCAGCCTCTGTAAGTTTTCGCCTGCTCCCCCTAGCTGCGCTGCAGTGCAATTGCATCTTCTGTACATCATTTGTTTTGTGAAAGACAGCGTTTTTTTCTAAGTCTTCACTTTCATTAGCATCCGCTCTATGACAGGTGTTGTGTAAGTGCGCCCACAGCGCTCTGAGGATGTGGTTTGTTGTTATGCCAATAAATATATATAAAAAAAAAACAACAACCCAGAGATATACACAACTAAGCCACTATGAGGAGGGCACTGACACCGCTCGTGGAGTGGTTGTAGGTTGTAGCCTTGGGGTGGTGATGAATTGTTTACATTCCAAGTATGCCCTTTCTGCCCTTTTTCTTTTTCCTTCTACAAGTCTTTTTATGTTCTCTTCTGTATGGTATCTTAGTTCTGGGTACTAAATGTATTGATTGCATTTGTTCAGTTTAGTCTGTCCTTTCCCTTCTCTTTGGACTTTAGGGCAAGTTATACACTTGGATTATGTTAATGGGTGGGAAGAGGAGGGGCGGTATGGAAAGCAAACTGATTTGAGAGCGCCTCTTGAACGGAGGGATGTTTACCCACTCTGAGGAGGGGGGGAAGAGGGGTGATGGGGTATTGGGAAGGAGGGGGGTTGACCTTTATCCTGAGTTACTATGCACAAGGGAGTGTCTTTGGATATACGGATTTTCGATACAGATTCAGCAATTTAACGGGGAGTATGATTAAATTGGTGTTCTGGAATGTCTGGTGTTTGATCTTTCCTTTCAAGAGAAAGAGAGTCCTTGAACAGTTAAAGAAGTCCATAGCTGACCTGGCGTTCTTGCAAGAAACACCTTTGACCGCGGAGGAACATTTGGAAGTTACAAGGTAGGAGGCGGGAAAATGTTTGCGCTGCACACTTCCAGGCGTATAAGTGTGTGTGTGGGGGGGGGGGGGAGGTGGTAGCTATTCTGATTGCCAATAGTTAGGAACCAACCAAATTCACAGAAAAAATGCGATATTTCATGGGAGGTCTCTGAAAATGTGTCATATTTCACGGAGAATTCACGGGCACAGATGTACTTGACATTATGCAGGTCCTCATTCGGGCAGCAGCAGAAAGAGAAATTCCATGCAGCAAGTGAGGGAGTTATCTGTCCAAAAGAGTCCGCAAAGAAATTTCCTTCAAGACGCCAACAGGAAGTGCTCTGCAGCCACCGGAAACATTCTCTTCCTGCTCATGAGAGGGAGTTCTGCGTTCCAGGGCCGCGTGGTAACAGCCGCAGCAGCATGGGGCCCCGAAATTGCAGTAAGGCAGCCTAACAGCAAAGCAAGGGCACCACCAGCACACCCACGCTTGTCCTACCATCAAGCTCACCACCCGAACAGATGATCGTCGCAGCACAGCACACCCGGGCCGCATAGGTAGTTGTAACAGATAACCGGCTCTCTCCTTCACCATAGACTAGCTTATAAGGCAGGATGTAAGCTATTAAAGGCTCGGAGTAGCAGCAACATCACAAGAGACAGGTTTAGATGTTGCACATGAGGGCACGGGGTATCTAAGACCTACAGGAGCTCAGTGTTGGCAGGAGGCTCACCAGGTTTCTAGCGAAAGCAGCACCAGGGTAATCAGCGCTAGTGGCATTTTCTTCTATTGCAATTCATGAAGCGCGGGACTGCCGATCTGCAGTGAAGTTTTAGATAATCAACGATGTCCTTGAATTTCACCGAATTTCACAGAAATGCCCATTTTTCACGGAAGACGGCCAATTTCACGGAAAATGTCACGGCCGTGAAATCGTGAATTTGGTTGGTGCCTACCAATAGTGTGAACTTCCAGCTGACTAAATTGCTGACAAACAGGGATGTTTTCCAATCCTGATGAGATTGATGGGATCTGACCTGGGCAAATGTTTATGCCCGCAATGTACAGATAGAAAAGTAGAAACATGACGGCGGAAAAAGACCATATGACCTATATAGTCTGCCCTTTCATATCAGCTAGAGTAGTCCCCTTTTTACCTTTAGAGATCCTCTGTGTTTGTCCCATGCTTTTTTTAATTTGGATATTGTCCTTGTGTCCACCACCTCCACTGGGAGACTATTCCACTCATCTATCACTCTTTCTGTAAAGAAATATTTCTCACCGGGGGAGGAGCAAGATGGCGGCAGTTTGATTCTCCCGGCCGGAGCTCTCATTTTCTGGGGTCTGTTTGTTGCTACGCCGTATTCCGAGGCCATTATGGGCCGAAGAAAGAGGAAGCAGGCTTTACCCTCCCTCGGGGAGATGGCTTCCAATGCAGCGGCACAAAGGACTCTTCAGATGTGTGGCTTCTCTGGTCCTGTGGAGCGAGCGGCGTCTTCAGTGTGTACGGAGGGTTCTCTGGACCTGAGCACGGTATCCGGGGTGTTCCTTTCTCCGGAGCAGCGGGCCCCCCCTCCATGCCCCGGAAGCGTTCTTGCCGTCAGAGGTGATTCTCCTGCTGGCGTGGTGACGAGTACGCCGTGGCAGGAGAGTGTCGAGGGCTCCTCTCTCGAGGTGAACGCTCCGAGTGGGGTTCCTGGTGTTCGAGTTCGATCTGGGGCTGGCTTGGAGATCCCGGGTAGCCCTCTCCGGGAGAATGAGTCCCTGCTGGTACAATCAGGTGCTGGAGTGTTGGTGAAGCCTGCAGTGATTACTATGGAGGTGCTATGGGAGGCTCTAGCCACAATCAATGCTTCCTTGGAGAAACCTGTGGTTTCGGTGAGTTCTGAGTCTATTACTGTGAAGAGTCAAATTCAACAGGTCTTGTCGGTACAGAAGGAACAGGAGGGGAAACTGGTCCAGTTGACTACTGAAATGGAACATTTCCGTGACTTACACCAGGCCCATGTGAAAGATCGGATGGTGAATATGAGGAAGTTGGAATACCTGGAGAACCAAGTCCGGAAGAACAATTTAAGACTGGTTAATTTTCCCAGGTCTCCTTTATGCTCTCCTCTGGAAATGGTTCGCAGATACTTCCGGGAGGTTTTGAAAATCCCCGAGGAGGCTCTGCCGCCATTAACCAGAGTTCAATATTTACTGGTGGGCACGGGTAGTCAGGGAAATCAAAGTCTTCCCCTGGGGGCTCCTGGGGACCTCACGGGATTCCTAGAGAGCTCCTTGGAGTTAGTTACGGCCCGTACTACCCTCCTTATTATGCTTGCCCTTGAGTCTGATAAAGCATTAATCTTTCGTTTGTATTTTAGAAATTTCCAGGAGCAGTTTATGGGAGCAAATGTACGGATTTTTCCTGATTTAGCACGGAGTACCCAGCTTAAGAGGAAGGAATTTCTGGGGTATAAACCCAGGGTACTTTCCCTTGGCGGGTCATTTTTGTTAAAATTTCCTTCAAGATGTTGTGTTTCATATGATGGGAAGTTATATACCTTTTTTGAGCCCTCTCAGCTCTTGGAATTTCTGGTAGCTAGGGAAGAGATTGTTGTGAAAGTTTCCTCCCGTTTGGCTGACGCATAAGTCTCACACTGCTTTAATTTCTTTTTAATAATTTCTTTTCCTGATTCCTCCCCTTATTTGTGGTCTGATTTTGGTATTGTTAAGAATTTGTTTTTTTTTGTTAAATTGGCTGTAATATTGTATTACCATATTTCCTGTCATTCAGATATTTGAATGTTAAATAAGAAACTCAATAAATAATAAATTTAAAAAAAAAAAGAAATATTTCTGCATATTACTCCTGAGTCTATCCCCTTTCACGCTCATCCTATGTACCCTCGTAGCAGAGCTTGCCTTCAATTGAAAGAAACCCTCCTGTGCATTTATGCCATGGAAGTATTTAAATGTCTCTATCATATCGTCCCTATCCCGCCTTTCCTCTAAAGTATACATGTTAAGATCTTTAAATCTGTCCTCATATGCTTCATAACAAAGACCATTAACCATTTTAGTAGCCACCATCTGCACAGATTCCAACTTCCCTATATCCTTCTGAAGGTGCGGTCTCCAGAATTACACACAATACTCCAAATGAGGCCACATCAGAGACTTATACAGAGACACTTATCACCTCTTTTTTTTCTGCTGGGCATTCCTCTCCCTATATACCCTTCACACTTTCTTTCGCAGGCTCACTGAGGAAATGGAGAGGGTGGTGTATTTAGCGTGGGACTTCAACTGTACTCTACTACCAGCGATCCAAGATTAAGATAACGAACCGGATGAGGGTCAGAGCTCTTCTGAATTGGTTAGATGAATTAGAGCTGGTGGATCTTTGGCATTGGTTACATCCTGGCAAGTGGAACTATATTTGCTACTCAGCAGTTCACCGGACATATTCCTGCATTGACTTTTGGTTTGTCTCTCATTCGGTCAAGGCAGGCATACAGGACTGTGCTATTCACAACATTACTATCTCTGACCATGCTATGATTGATTTCTTTGACTGGGTGACCAGGGAGTTGGACCAAGGGAGAGCCCTAAATGTGGTGTGTTTAGATTTCAGTAAAGCCTTTGACACTGTTCCGCACAGGCAACTTCCGCAGAGGCAACTTATAAACAAACTGAGCATCGTAGGGATGGGCCCTAAACTTACTGCTTGGGTTAGAAATTGGTTGAGTGGGAGGTGTCAAAGGGTACAGGTAAACGGTGCTCATTCTAAGGAGAAGGAGGTTACCAGTGGTGTGCACCAGGGATCTGTCCTTGGTCCGATTTTTTTTTTTTTTAACATCTTTGTTAGTGATATTGCGGAAGGGCTGTCAGGTAAGGTTTGCCTCTTTGCGGATGATACTAAAATCTTCAATAGAGTAATGTTCATTTTCAGAAACACAACATTCAAGCCACCTCAAGAAATCAAAATACTGCACAGGACAATAACAATTAAGGACGAAGTAAAATATCTAGGTGTCACCCTGGACAAGAACCTCAATCTCCAATCCCACATAAACAAGACTGCAGCGAAAGCATACCACCGTTTAAAGATCATCAGACGACTCAAGTTACTCCTCAGCCAAGACCACTTCCGCACCATATGCCAGGCAGTCATCACTCCCATACTGGACTATGGAAATTCCTTATACCAGGGGTTACCAAAGCAAACTGTGCACCCACTTCAAATGGTCCAAAATACTGCGGCTCGCATAATCACAGGCACAACCAAATACGAACACGTAACACTGGTACTCCGACAGTTGCACTGGCTACCTATAATTGCACGGACAAAATTCAAGGCTACACTATCCATCTTCAAGATCATACACCACTGCTCAGCAGAGGTTCTACAGACATTGATAACTAAAGACACAAGCAACAGACCTAGGTGAACCCAAGGCAACAATAGAATCTGCACCCCAGCCGGATACTACAGGACAAAGCAAGCAACTTCCAGAAGGGCGTTATCACTCTTGGCACCGGATCTATGGAACTCTCTCCCTGAGGATCTGCGAGCACAAAAAGACCTCAAGGACTTCTGCAAATCCCTTAAAACCCACCTGTTCATGGACTCATTTGAACAACCCCCATAACTCGATCACCAACGATGCAGACACCAACCACCAACAAACCAGAATTGGGCTCGCCCCCCAGAATTATATGTCTGTCTATTCACCCTCTGTTCAATGTAGACCCTTTGTCATGTCCCTAGCCACCTTGATTGAAGGAAAAGGTGGAATACAAAATTGGCTAAATAAATAAATAAAATAAACAGACACCCAGGAAGGTGTAAATAACATGAGGCGGGATCTAGCTAAGCTTGAAGTATGGTCTAGAATTTGGCAGATGAGATTTAATGTTAAAAAATTCAAGGTCATGCATTTGAGCTGCATCCAAGGGAGTGATATAGTATAGGGCTGAGATACATATGTCCACAAAAGAAGAGCAGGACCTAGATGTGATTGTGTCTGATGATCTTAAAGTAGCTAAACAGGAATATGCTCAGGAATACGGTAGCCCAACACAAGGGCCGGAGGGTAGGAGTTGCCTAAACCTCAAAGAGATTACGGAGTACCGCCTGTCCGCAAGCACTGTCCCTTCGGGACTCTCTCTCGAGGCAGTAGTGGGCTGCAAAAGTCTGGCTTGAAGACCAAGTAGCGGCCCGGCAGATGTCTGCCAACGGAACAGAGCGGAGATGAGCTACTGACGCGACTTTCGCCCTGACACGGTGGACCGTGACTCGACCCTGCAAGGGGAGGTCAGCTGCCTTGTACGCCCAGGCGATACAATCTGCTACCCAAGTGGACAAGGTACGCTTGGAGACAGGTAACCCCAGTTTGTTAGGGTCAAAGGAGATGAAGAGCTGAGTAGCCCTTCGATGCCCCCGCGTATATTCTATGTAAAAAGACAATGCCCTCTTACAGTCCAGGGTATGCAAGACTGTTTCAGCCCGGCTGGTATGCAGCCTGGGAAAGAATGTCGGAAGAACCACCTCCTGGTTGAGGTGGAAAGAGGCGACAACCTTTGGAAGGGTGGGTCCGTAGGACCACTCTATTCCTATAGAACCATGTGTACGGTCTGTCAGAAACCAGAGCTTGTAGTTCACTCACACTTCTGGCCAATGTAGGAACTACCAGGAAGAGCGCTTTCCAAGAAAGGAAATGCAAATGGCAAGTAGCCATCGGCTCAAATGGTGGGCGAGTAAGTTGCTGCAAGACCACGTTCAAATCCCACTCAGTCGTCGGTGGACGAACCGGAGGCTTGAGAAGAAGCAGATCTCTGAGGAAGCGGGACACCAAGGGGTGACCCGACAGAGACTGCCCCTCCACCGGTGAGTGGTGCGCTGATAGAGCACTGAGGTGGACCCGAACAGAGTTAGACTTAAGGCCTAGATCTGACAGGTGAAGAAGATACTGGCACAAGGCAGGAGAAAGGATCCTCATTGTGCTGAGCACACCAAATTGTGAACCTACGCCACTTGCGAGCATAGGACTTTTCTGGTGGACTGCCTCTTAGAGGCCAAAACCACCTCTTCAACCTCCTTAGGCAGAAGCAAGGGAACTAGCAGTATCCTTTCAGCAGCCAGGCCATCAGATTGAGGGACCTGAGATTGGGGTGCAGAAGGGAACCCTGATCTTGAGACAAGAGATCGTGTTGCAACCCCAGAGAGAAAGGCGTTTCCACTGCCAACTGTAGCAGAAGTGGAAACCACGGTTGCCTTTGCCATCTGGGGACTACCAGAATCACCGAGGCCTTGGCCCGGAGAATCGTGAACAGAGTTCGGGCCACCAGGGGCGTGGGAGGATATGCATACAGGAGGCCCGTAGACCAAGAGATCAGAAAGGCATCTGCTGCCATTCTCAGGGGATGTGGCTGTTTGGAGCAAAACCTGGGCAGCTGATGATTCAGTGGACTTGCAAAGAGATCGATCGATGGAAGTCCACATCGTAGAAAGATCTGCTGGACCACCAATGGATTCAACTGCCATTCGTGGGGCTGGAGAATCCTGCTTAGCCTGTCTGCTAAGACGTTCTCCTGACCAGGTAGATAAACTGCTTTGAGAAACATGCCTTGTTTGACTGCAAAGGAGCAAAGGGCCTGCGCCTCCTGACATAGGAGTCTGGACCCTGTGCCCCCTTGCTTGTTCACATAGAACATTGCTACCTGATTGCCTGTCTGAACTAAGACAGACTGGTGAAAGAGGGCATGAGAAAAAGTCTGTAGAGCCAGGCGGATTGCTCACAGCTCCAAAAGAATGATCTGCTGTGTGGCCTTCCGAGGAGACCAGAGGCCTTGAGTGAACGTGCCCTGGCAATGTGCACCCCAGCCCTTTAAGGAAGCATCGGTCGTCAGCACCCTTGTGCGTGCTGGGGCCTGAAAAGGTACCCCCCTGAGAAGGTTTGGGAGATGTAGCCACCACTGCAAGGAGTCCAAAAGTGGTTTGGACACCTTTAGTCTGTTTCGGAGTTCGCCTGTGGCCTGCGCCCACTGAGCTCTGAGGCACCACTAAGCAGCCCGCATGTGCAGACGGGCATTCGGAGTCACATGTACCGTGGATGCCATGTGGCCCAGGAGCCGCAAGAAGTGCCTGGTGGAGACCTGAGAATTGCTTTGGAACTGGTTGGCCAAGTCCATCAGTCTGTGGGCCCTGTCCTCGGGCAAGTAAGCTCTTGCCTGCAGGGTGTCTAATCTTGCCCCTATTAACTCTAAGTTCTGTGAGGGGAGCAAAGTGGATTTTGCGTAGTTTATGACAAAGCCCAGATGCTGAAGAAGAGAGACAGTGCGAAGAGTGGCTTGTCTGGCCTCCTGGAGAGACTGGCCCCTGATGAGCTGGTCGTCCAGGTATGGGAAGACAAAAATTCCCTGATTCCTGAGATAGGCCGCCACCACTGCCAGGCATTTGGTGAAAACCCTGGGGGCAGAAGTTAGGCCAAAGGGAAGTACTCTGTACTGAAAATGGTTTCCTCCCACCACAAATCAGAGATATTGTCTGTGGTCTGGATGGATGAGGATGTGAGAGGATGTGAGTATAAGCATCCTTTAGGTCTAAGGAGCATAGACAGTCTCCCTGCTGGAGATAGGGCAGCAGTATCCCAAGGGTAAGCATCTTGAACTTTTCCCTCTCCAGAAACTTGTTTAGGTTTCGCAAGTCTAGGATAGGCCGGAGGCCTCCTGTCCTTTTTGGTAGCAGGATGTACCTGGAGTAGAAGCCTTGCCCTTTCAGGTGGTGAGACACCAGTTCCACTGCCTGTTCCTTTAGAAGACTTGCCAACTCCTGAAGGAGGAGGTTTTTGTGCAGAGGGAGTCTTGGAGGCTCCCCTGGAAAGTAGGAGGGGGTAGCTGGTGGAAGTGGAGCATGTAGCCCTCTGGACTATGCTTAGAACCCAGGTATCCCCTGTGATGGCTGGCCACCTGTAGGCGTACAGGGTCAGCCGACCTCCTGTGCTGAGTGAAGCCAGCTGTGGAGGAGAGGCTATGCTGTGGCAATCAAAACCCCGCTCCCTGCTGTGCAGGAGCTGGAGCTAGCGGCTTGGGGGTCTTCTCCCTATGGGGCCCATGTCCCTGCCCCTTGGCTTGCTGGGCCTGTTGGGGAGCTGGAGAGGCCTGATATTGAGGGTAGGATTTGTAGGCAGCAGCCTTCCTCAGGAAAAAGGGTTTCTTTCCCGAGCCCTTCTTTTTCTGAGAAGGGGCAGAAGTCTTCCTGGACAGCCTTGTCCTGGTGAGAGTCTCAGTCTCGATTTCTGCAGCCTTTTCAGTCATGGGCTTACCGAAAAGGTTTTCACCTCGGCAGGGGACATCAACCAACTTGTCCTGCACCCATGACTCCAGGTCTGATGACTGTAGCCAGGCCTGACGGCGTGCACCGATGCCGGCTGCAGCTACCCGGGCCGAAGCCTCGAAGCCATCATAGGCTGCTCGAGAGATAAACTTCGAGCACTCGCGAATCCCTGTTGACAAAGCCTTGAACCTCTGCAAAGATTCCTCGGAGAGGCCAGCTGAGAACCCGGCAATCTCCTTTGCCAGGTCTCATAGGTAGATGCCCATGTACAGCTGGTAGGTCTGGACACGGCAAGATAGCATAGAGCCCTGGAAGCACTTTCTACTGAGGGCATCCAAGTTCCGGGCCTCCCGGCCGGGGGGAACCAAGGAGTGCATCTTCTGACTCTTCAGGAGGTGATTGGCTGATTCCACAACCATAGAGTTGTGCGGTAGCTGCACCTTTTGGAACCCAGGGCTCTTGCGGACTCGATAAATGGAATCGATCCGTTTGCTAAGAACCGGCGTTGAGGCTGGTGCCTCCCACATATGGAAGAGCAGCCGTTCCAGCATCGGAGGACCCGGTACAGTAAAGGCTTCCTTCAGAGGAAATTCATGCTGGAGGGCATAGAGCTCCTCGGCTCGAGGTTCCTCCTCGGCGTCCGCATGGAAAGCCAAGGCTTTGGCCATGTCCCTCATGAAGTCCGAGAACCGGGTATCCTCTGGAGGGGACCTTCTCTGAGGCTCGGACTCCGGGGACTCCTTATCCTCTGTCTCCCACGCCGACTCCTCCAAGGAGGAATTGAGCGGCTTCGTCTGTGTGGGCCTCGGTGCCAGCTTTCCCGACGCCGAGGGCACCGGCGTCGACTACCTCAGCCCTGCATGGGAGGTCGAGGGGGACCTTGACCAAGGATCGACTTGACTTCATTGACTCAAGGATCGGCTCAGTCTCCGGGGTCGACTTGGACATCGAGGTCCCGGTGGTCGGGGCAGATGCACCGGTCAAACCGGCGATCAATACCCGCTGCTGTTCCATGAAGGCAGCCAAGCTGCTCTCCAAGGCCGTCAACCTGAGTCCAAGCTCAGGAGACTCAGCAGCCCCCGACTTGGGCCCCGACGGCGGCTCCCCGGAGGAGAGTCCACGAGGACAACTGCACTTACGTGACTCGGGGACTCCGGATCCACGCGAGGTAACTTGGACAGCCTCTCCGACTTCGAGAGCGCCCGGAGCGGCGGTCAGGGCTACGCGACCTGGCCCTCGAGGAACCAGGAGCTTCCACCGATGCCGCCCTCGCGAGTTTCTGTGCTCTTCAGTGGGAGACTCCCTCTCAGAGGAGCCCCGACGGCGCTCGTGGTCAGACTCCCGAGATGTCGAGGCCTCTGACGAAGCCTGGGCTGGCCGGACGCGGAGTCAGAGAAAATTCTCTCACGTTGATGCTGACGGCTCCGAAGTGCCTTCAACGACATCTTGCCGCATGGGCCACAGGCCAGCGGGTCATGGTCGCACCGGAGGCAACGGAGGCAGCGGTCATGTGTGTCAGTGAGAGACATAAGTTTCTTGCACCGATCACGCTTTTTGAACCCGCTGGCAGCCATCGGGGGAAAAAGGGCCCCTGCCAGGTCAAAAGACAGGGCTGCCAGTGAAAACACAAAAAGAGCGCGAACGCTAGTCACAAAGGACAAAAACCGAAAATCAAAACTCCGGACTCGATACCAGTGTACCGAGCCCAGGCGGGAAGGGGAACCAGCATCGAACCGGATAAGACAAAAGGCAAAATCGCAGAAAAAAATCAACTTTTCCCAGGTGACACGAACTCACGTCCATTGGGCTCCGCGGAAGAAGAAAGACTGAGCAAGATGGCATCCTTGGGCGGGAAGGGGACCGCGCATGAACACTGCATTCCCAAAGGCTTTCCTTGAAAGCTGGGGAAATGCTCTGCACGGGGGCTCCATCGGCGCTGACGTCATCCATATGTGAGGACTGACTTCCTGCTTGGTCCTGGAGAAGAAGGAATATCCTTCCCTCAGCCCTGTTGTCCCCTGGGTTCTCTCTGTTCCTTCTGCTTTTTTTTTTTTTTACTTCTGCCTTTAAAAATAAAGAAACCTGCACCCTTAACAGGGGAAATAAAAGCAAACTCTTACTAAACCTATCTCCTTAGTTGTTTCTCAGTGAGTCCAGCACCCTGGCTCACAACCTTCTCCAGCTGCTTGGAGACTGAGCTTACTGGGGCTGGTGGGCGGTGCCAGCTGCATATGTACACTAGTGTCATCAAAAAGATGACATGCTCATTCTCCAAGCTGCTGGAGGAGGTGCACTACCCAGAGGTGCGGGACTGGACTGGAGGGATGATAAGGAAAGGTTGAGCATTTCCCCTAACAAGGTCATGGGGGTCAGAAACATACAGGAAGGCATCCAAAGGAACGGGTTTCAACCAGGCAGCCTCTAGCACAATCCATGCTGGTTGGTGCCCCGTGCAGCTCCAGTAGCAAGTGGCTCTCAAGCAGGCACTCTAGTAAAAACTATGACATCAGGGAATCACCCCTCCCATTTCCTTAAGTGTGGAAAACCTATCCAACGCAATCCTGGGCGACTTCCCTTGCCATACATAGTTAGCTAGGACTTTTCACATCTCCTTAAAGAATGACCTGGGTAATAGGATTGGGAGGCTTGTGAAAAGAAAGATGAGATGAGGGAAAATTAGCATTTTTATAATATTGATCCTCCCCAACCAAGATACTGCCTGATCCTGCCACTGTTGCAGGTATGTTCTAATAGCACCCAGAAGGCTTCGTAATTCAGGCAATATAACTGTGAGGGATCTTTAGATATAAACAATGCCTAAGTAGTGGCAGAGATGTTTTTCTCCATACAAAGATTTGACTTGTTCAAGCCATAGTATTTTCAGTAACATCATATGGATGTGAAAGCTGGACAGTGAAAAAGATAGACAGGAAGAAAATTGATGCCTTTGAATTATGGTGCTGGCGGCGAATACTGTGTATACCATGGACTGCCCGAAGAACAAACCAGTCTGTACTAGAGGAGATCAAACCTAAGCTTTCTTTAGAAGCTCAGATGACAAGACTTCGACTTTCATACTTTGGACACATCATGTGGAGAGAGAGATCATTAGAGAAAGACATCATGCTTGGCAAGATAGAAGGTCAACGCAAAAGAGGAAGGCCAGCAGTGAGATGGATCGATACAATAACAGCAGCTACGGGTACCAGTCTGTCAACAATGAGCCGCCTGACTGAAGACCGAACACAATTTAGGATAGCTATCCAGAGGGTTGCCATGAGTCGACTCCGACTCGACGGCACTTAACAAGTAGTGGAACTTCATTATCACCTGGAAATTCAGCCGATAAGCTCCGCAGGGCAGCATGACCGATTTCTGGAAATTAGTAGTAAAGCAGAGAGGTCTCTGAACATCCCAGTCTCTCATAAGAGTATGGACAGAGGGGACTCGGGGTGTTTTACATAAATGTGGGTGTCATCCACATACAAGGGAGATAGCATGTCCTTGACCCCCTATCATTATCCCAATATCATCCACCATCTCGCAGAGCTGGCAAGCCAGAGGCTCAGTAGCTAAGGCGAATAAAAGTGGGGACACAGGTCACTCCTGCCTGGTGCTTTGTCCCAAAGCAAAATAGCGCAAAAGGTGACCATTAACCAATATAGCTGCAAAAGGCGAGCTATAAATAATTATAATTCTAAATAATTATAATTCATATCCAATTACAAAAGTTAACCACAAAAACAAAGCTTTTAAGGATGGAGAACAAGTAAGGCCATTGATTTTGCCTAGTGACACAATGCATAGCTCCCCTCCAATCCCTGCAAGGCCTGGATGATATTCACCAGGGTCACTGGTTTGATCTGAATGCACAGATCCTGTATAACCCTTTCCAGTCTAAAACTTAGGATCATCGCCAAAATCTTGTAATTAGTATTAAATAAGGAGATTGGGCAATAGATGTTGCATAAGAGGGAGTTCTTCCCTGCCTTGTGATAGAGGCCTCAGAAAAGGATTTAGAGAATGCTTGTCACGCCAGCACATCATTTACTACATCTGTTAAAACAGGGGTGAACTACTCCCGAAAGTGCATGTATAATTCAGCCGGCAGGTGATCAGTGCCAGCTGCCTTATTATTTTTAAGCAATGATATAGCTTTATTAACTACTAAAGTCTCTATGTAGTGACTGCATCATTGTTTCAATCAGTTTCGGTAGATTCTGTTGCCTGAGCCATTCATCTGTCTGGGGCTGGGATCTACCTAGCTGGGAGGTGTACAGTCCCTTATAGAATTCCGCAAAACACTCCGCCATCTGAGCAAAAAGCAAAGTGGTTATTCCTTTAGCATCCCTGATCTGATGAATCTGTTCCTTAAGGTGGATTTTTTTCAGTTACTATAGCCTTATCTGAGTGCTTAGCTGCATTGTCTGAACTGTCTGTTCCAAAGTGAGAGAGTTCAGTTCCCTGCGGGCAATGAGCAGCTTCAGTAGGATATCCTCATCCCCCTTCATTCTATGGAGGTGCTCTAATCTAACTAATTCTGAATACAGGGCCTCATACTTAAGGAGATGATGTGCCCCTTAGTACTGCTTTTGCGGTTTTTCACAAAAGACCCGGGAAAACCTCAGACAGCTGGTTAAACGCAAGTACTCCTCCCAACCCTACCGCACTTGCTCCACAAAGACAGGGTCTTTTAACAACATCCTGTTCATGAACCAGCTGAAGGGCTTCTATCCAGGTCCACGTGTTGTAAGGACACAGACAACATAGCACAGAAACATAGAAACACGACGGCAGAAAAAGACCACATGGCCTATCTAGTCTGCCCTTCCATATCAACCACTACAACAGTCCCCTTTTTTCCTTTAGAGATCCTCTGTGTTTGTCCCATGCCTTTTTGAATTCAGACACTGTCCTCATCTCGTATACCACCTCCACTGGGAGACTATTCCAGGGATCTACCACTCTTTCGTAAAAAAATATTTCCCCATATTACTCCTGAGTCCATCCCCTTTCACCATCATCCTATGTCCCCTCATAGCAGAGCTTGCTTTCAATTGAAAGAGGCTCTCCTCCTGTGCAAATATTTATGCCACAGAGGTATTTAAATGTCTCAATCATATCACCTCTATCCCGCTTTTCTTCTAAGTATACATATTACGATCCTTAAGTCTGTCCTCATATGCTCACAAATGCTCACAAATCTTAAAGTAGCTAAACAGGTAGAAAAGGCTATTGCAAAAGCTGGAAGTCTGCTTGGGTGCATACGGAGAGGAATAGCCAGGAATAGCTCACAAATGCTGAGGCTCTTGAGAGGGAGCCATTTCTCAGCTTAGGGTTCCTGGTAGCCTAGAGCTGGGGAGTCGCATATGTGAGGACTGACTTCCTGCTTGGTCCTGGAGAAAGAGTAGTTACTCACCTGTAACAGGTGTTCTCCAGGAGCAGCAGGAATCAGTCCTCACGACCCTCCCTCCTCTCCTGGAGTTGCAGTCATATACTTCATTTGTTTTTTTTACTGTCTTTTAGCTATGTCATCAGACTGAGCAAGATGGCACCCTTGGGCGGGAAGGGGACCGCGCATGCGCGCTGCATTCCCAAAGGCTTTCCTTGAAAGCTGGGGAAATGCTCCACACGGGGGCTCCGTCGGCGCCGATGTCACCCATATGTGAGGACTGATTCCTGCTGCTCCTGGAGAACACCTGTTATAGGTGAGTAACTACTCTTTCCCCCTCTCTCCCCAGGATTTCTGGGGTGGGGGGAGTTCTGTGGGGGGCCTTCCTCAGTCCGAGACTACTGGCTGCTCCCGAACCCGTTATCGGGTGAGGAGCTGCTGCAGGGGCTGCAGTTGCTTGACAGGAGTGAAAGCTGGCAGCCCCGAGTCACCCCCCTCAGCGCCAAAGCCGAGAAGAAAGGCTGAGCTCGAGGGGGTAGAAAAGCCATGCGCAAAGAGGCTCCAAGGTAAGAGTGGCGGGGTGGGGGGGGGCAGCAGGAACCCCTAGCAACTGCCAGAACACGAGGAGACAGAGAGCGGCCTGCAGCCACATGTTTGGGAGCCTGCAGCGGTGTGGGAAGCTCCCTCTGCTGCATTTAGGCGCGATTTCTTCTTATTCAGGCCCGCATGTGTTTAAGTCCCTGCTGTGTTTTGGGTGCCTGGGAAAGGCAGCCACCAGAGAATAAAGCAGGACAGAGCAGCCTCTTCCTAGGGGGCCATTTGCAGTTTCTTTTTAATTTCAGTTTCGGTTAATTAGATTTTGGTTTGATTTTATTTTATTTTAGTTCAAGTACTCTAGTGCTCTGTGCCTGAGCCTGTGGAGGTGCACTGTGCTGGGGATCCTTTTACCTTCCCGGGTATAGATTGAGGGCGTTCCTGGGGAGTGCCCCCAGCCCTTCCCACCATGCCGGCCAGACCGCAGTGCCTGGTATAGGATGGTATCAAGGGGCGTGAATCCCACTTAATCCTTAAGCATTCCTTGTGTTATACAGCTCAAAACTGATTCAGTGCACAATGACTTGATGCAGACATGTGGGAAAGGCCTAATCAGATAGGCCATTGTTTGTTGCTGGGCGGCTTTTCAGAGGGCTATGGTGCCTGGTCAGGTGATGTAAAGTGGCAGTTGGTTAAAACATTGTTGCTTTCTCCTGAGAAAGGTTAGATAAAAAGAGACAGAAATAAAGATGAGTGTAAAAAGAAAAAAAAAAGAGGAGCTGCATATAGGTTTGTAGCAGTTACAGCTCTGGGGAAAACAGGAAGTACCTGCATACAAGAAATGTATGTAATTTGAAAGATAGTCAGTCAGTGGATTGGACGCAAATGAAATCCTTCTATCTGTCTATGGTCAGTGAGTAACCTGACATAATCATCTCTTGTCGCTTAGCTCAGATTATATACCTATTAAATCTGTAATATTGCTAGTAAGGGAAGCTGTACTCCCTTATAGCCATTTGTAGTATTAGAAGAAAAACGTAAACTTTACTCTGAGAACGTGTCAGTTTGATTGGATCAGGGCAAGGTCCATTTCATATCTTTAAGATACAACAATGCAGCTCAATCTAAAAATTTTCAAGATATGTGGTCCCCAATGTGGTGTGGTCTCGGAAGCAGGCGTCTGTCTAAACTGCATGCAAGAGGCTGTCATGGGAGCAGGACCTGCAGGATGAGATGAGGCAGGAGAGTCCCTCCCGATTGCAAGAGACCCTGGGACGGGGGGCGCCATGTTGCCTTCAACGGATCCGGTCCCCGGTCCCTGCACTATGCCCAGACCATCCACCCCTTGAGCCCAGGGAGCAGTAGGACTCCTGGGGGAGTTCTCACCAGAGTTTTTCTTTTGCAGAAGGCGTTTTGCCTACTAATTGGCTCCTCAGCTCCAGAACACAGGGCTAAGAGGATGTCAGATGCAAAAGAGCACGAGTCAGGAGCAGTGGCGTCTAAGCAGGCTAGAGGCTTAGAGAAATGGCAGCATTCGCTGTTGTTGGAGGGGCTGGATGGGGAAGACCTTGACACAGAGCTAGATCTGCAGGAGGAGTTGGAAGAAGGAGAGAGCCTAGAACAGGAGGATCAGGCCCGGATTGTTCGGGTTTTCCGCCAGGAGGAGCTACCAGCGCTCATCTTTATGCTTATGTTTATGCAATTTCTTGATATACTGCCCAGGCCGAAGGCCATTAGGGCAGTTTAGGGGTACTGATACAATTCCTCATCCCCAAAGGGTTCACATTCTGAGTACCTTTGAGACCCTCAAGGCCCTGAATATGCCTGCTGACCTCCCGGCAGAGGAAGAGGCGCTGTAGGATCCGCTGTTAAAGGCGGTACGGAAATCGTAGAAAGTCTTACCAGTACATGGAATAGTAGAACAGATGATCTTGGATGAGTGGGATCTGCCGGAGGTTGGCCTTAAAGGGGTGAAATCCATGACGCGCCTATACCCACTGCTGGAGCAAGAACAAGCTCCTTTGATCACCCAAAGTGGGCACAGCGGTGATGACAGCAGTCAGAGACCTTGACTTGTCTCCTGCAGTTGAGAGCCGTGGAACTGGTTCCATGAGTACGTCTGCGGTCGATGCTTCATGTATTTCGTGGTGCCCAAATGGAAGGTTCCTTTCGCCCAATTCTCGACTTTGAGGGCATGAGCTATGGTCTCCAGGTGCCGCATTTTCACAGTAATAATGGCGGTAGGAAGCAGAGAATTTTGGCGACTCTCGATCTCGCAGAGGCATATCTGCACGTTCCTATCCATCCAGAACATCGGCAGTTTCTCCGCTTTGCGGTGCCAAGGGGCCATTTCAAGTTTCAAGCATTGCCCTTCGGTCTGGCGACCATCCCCCATACCTTCACCAAGGTCATGGTGGTGGTGGCGGCAGCTCTCCACAAGGAAGGGGTTCTTGCCCCCCTTACCTAGACGATTGGCTGGTCCAGGCGAAGTCCAGGGACGATAGCAAAAAGAGCAACAGCGCGGGTGGGAGAGTTCCTTCAAAGTCTCGGTTGGGGTCAACCTGGCCAAGAGTCAGATATGGCCGGCCCAGGAGCTATGTTTATGTTTATTAAAACTTTATATACCGCCCAATACAGTTAGCATCTGGGCGGTTCACAATACATAAAAACAATTTAAAATTGTTAAAAAAGAGAGAGCTGCGAAAGAGAGCCAGAAAAGGAACGCCATAAAATCAAAGAAATGGGATAGAAAAACAGAGAGATAGAGGGGTAAAAGATGGGTAACAAAAGGAAAAAGAGGAGGGGACAGCAACAACATAGAAGATAATGAGGGACAGGGGTAGGGGTATGCTGTCATAGGCCTAGAGGGGGGGGGGGGGGGGAGAGATGGGGCCGGGAAAGGAAGGTTAAAGGCAGAACAGAAGAGATGGGTTTTGAGGGCAGTTTTAAAGGACGGGTAGGAGGCTTCTAGACATAAAGAGGGAGGAAGGGAGTTCCCAAGCCTTGGATCAAGAAAAAAGAAAGCGGAAGACCGAGTGGATTCTAGGTGTGCTTGGGAGGGGGAAGGTAGAAACATACGGTTAGCGTGAATAGAGCGAAGAGGACGATGAGGGGTAAGAAGGTGGACCTGGCTGGCAAGATACAGGGGGGTACCTGAATGGATCACCCTGTGAACAAAAATAAGAATTTTAAACTGAACACGAAAGACAACAGGAAGCCAATGTTTATGTTTATCGAATTTGATATACCGCTCAGACCCTAAGGCATAGAGCGGTTTACAATAATACATCATTTAAGGAAAGAAGAAAGGAACGCCATTTATATGATAGGATAGGGTAGAGGAGAGAGATAGTTAAATAGGCAAGAGGAAGAGAAGGACATAGAACAGCAAATTACCCCGATACATAGGTAGTATATCAAACATCATCAGGGACTCCAGATGCAGATGCCACGGACCAACGCCTAAGGGCTACGCCAAAGGGCCCTCTGGCGAGGCCCTCAGGCGCGGGTGCGCCTCAGCAACGGCGGTTTTAAAGCCGTTGGGCCCCGATGGAGGTAGGCGGGCTCAGGGAGGAAGGGGGAGCTCCTGCTCACACCCCCGGCACAAGCGCTGTTCTTCTGCGTGCCTCAGCAACGGCGGTTTTAAAGCCGTTGGGCCCCGATGGAGGTAGGCGGGCTCAGGGAGGAAGGGGGAGCTCCTGCTCACACCCCCGGCACAAGCGCTGTTCTTCTGCGCGCCTCAGCAACGGCGGTTTTAAAGCCGTTGGGCCCCGATGGAGGTAGGCGGGCTCAGGGAGGAAGGGGGAGCTCCTGAAAATGTATTAACAGAGGGGTGACATGATCAAACCTTGAAGCATGGGAAAGGACACGAACAGCAGCGTTTTGAACACGTTGAAGGCGACAAAGTTGGGATTGGGGGAGACCAGCAAGACAAACATTACAATAGTCGAGACGAGACATAACAAGGGAGATAATAAGAGTAGTCATAGAAGAAATAGTAAGAAAAGGACGTACAGCTAGAGTATTTGAGAGCTTGCTTTGATACCTGCGTGGGCAGGATTTTCCTGCTGGTTCGCCGAGTGCAGGAGCTATGACAGTTGATACGGCAGGTCTTGAAGATGGCAAGACCATCAGAGTGCTGGCATCTGCAGGTTCTGGGGACCATGGTGGCCACTCTCAAGCTAGTTCCATGGCGCACATGCAACCGTTGCAGAGGGCTCTGATCAGTCGATGGTCCCATCAGAGTCAACCCCTGTCCCAAGTACTCCCCTGCCCGCAGAGCGTCAGGAGAGCCTTCAGTTGATGGCTGCATGTGGGGAGCCTGGAAGGAGTCCCTGGTATGGGTTCCTCTGATGACCGATGCCAGCCTGTCAGGTTGAAGAGCCCATTGCGAAGGATGCTTTGTTCAGGGACAAGAGACCACAGGAGGCCCTGTGGTCGATCAACAGGCTCGAGATGCAAGTGGTGACCTTGGTGCTAGATAGTTTTGAGCCATGGTTGCAGGGGAAGGTTGTCCAAGTCCTCTCGGACAATGTGACTACGGTGACTTACATCAACCGAGAAGGAGGCACAGGCAGTGCAGCCCTGGAGGAGGAAGCCAAAAAGCTGTTTGGATGGGCAGCGATTCGTCTCCAGGCATTATCCACAGCGCACGTAGCAGGAGTTGACAGCGTGATGGCAGCCTATCTCAGCCGAGTGCGCATGCACCCTGGAGAGTGGCAGCTCAATCAGGAGGTGTTCGAGCAGGTGGTCCGCCGATGGGGCACACCAGTCATGGACCTAATGGCAATGTTCAAGTCAGCCAAGGCCTGCCGGTTTTTCAGCAGAAGAAGAGAGGAAGTCCAAGGGCCTGGATGCTCTAATTCAGCAGTGGCTTGAAGAAGGTCTTCTCTGTTTTTCCCCTGGCGCTCATAGGCCGGTTAGTGCAATGGCTAGAGCTGCACCAGGGATTTGTAATTCTCCAGGACCAAGCAGGAAGTCAGTCCTCACATATGGGTGACGTCGGCGCCGACGGAGCCCTCGCGGAGCAATTTTCCCCAGCTTTCAAAGAAAGCCTTTGGGAATTGCAGCGCGCATGCGCGGTCCCCTTCCCGCCCAAAGGTGCCATCTTGGCCAGTCTTCTTTTTTCCGCGGAGCCCTACAGACGTTGTCTAATAGTCACCGCCGAAAAGTTGATTTTTTTCCTTATTTTTGTCAGTAATTCTTCGGTTCGACGCCGGTCCTTTTTCCGCCCGGCCTTGCGACACCGGTTGCGAGGCTTCCCCTTCTTTTTCGGTTTTTTCTGTCCTTCGCGACATCTTCGCGCCTTTTTTCCTTTTTCCCTTTTTCCCTGGCGGCCCGTTCGTTCGACCTCGCAGGGGCCCTTTTTCCCCCGATGGCCACCAGTGGCTTTAAAAAGTGTGTTAAGTGTAGGAAACTCATGTCTCTTACCGACACACATGATTGCTGCCTCCGTTGCCTGGGCCCCGATCATGAAGAAATGATCTGTGGGCCCTGTAGCAAAATGTCCGCGAAGTCTTTGCGGAGTCGGCAGCATCAGCGGGAGAGAATCTTCTCTGACTCCAGCCGTACCCGGACCTCGTCAGAAGCTTCGGTGTCCAGAGAATCTGGCTCTGAGCACCGCCGGAGTTCTTCTGAGCGGGGGTCCCCTAACCGGGAACATCAGCGGAAGAAGAAGCCCGCGAGGGCGGCGTCGGTGGACGCTCCTGGCTCCTCGAGGGCCAGGTCGCATAGCCCCGACAGCCGTCCCGGGTCTTTGGAGCTGGAGCGGCCGTCCAAACAGCCTCGTCTGGAACTGGACTCCTCTGCTCACGTAAGTGCTGTTGCCTTCGTTGACTCACCTCCGACTGGTCCGACGTCGGGTCCGACGCCATCCGGGCCCGAGTCGGGGGCTGCTGGGTCGCCTGAGTTCGGACTCAGGTTGACGGCCTTGGAGCGCAGCTTGACTGCCTTCATGGACCAGCAGCGGGCATTGATCGCTGGCCTCGCTGGCGCGTCTGCCCTGACCGCCGGGACGTCGACGTCTAAGTCGACCCCGGAGACCGAGCCGATTCTCGAGTCCATGCGGGCTCGAGTCGATCCTCGATCGAGGTCACCTTCGGCCTCCCGTTCGGGGCCGAGGTCGTCGTCGCCGACTCCCTCGGCATCGGGGCGGACGGCGTCTGTGCCCGCCCGACCGGAGCCGCTCGACTCCTCCTCCGAGGAGTCGGCCTGGGAATCCGAGGTGGATGAGTCACCTGGTTCTTTCCGGACTCGGTGTGTCCCTTCTGACTCCCCCGAGTCCGAGCCTCGGAGGCAGTCCCCCCCGGAGGATGCCCGGTTTTCGGACTTCGTAAGGGATATGGCCAAGGCTTTGGCCTTCCCTGCGGATCCCGAGGAGGAGCCTCGAGCCGAAGAGCTCGATGCCCTCCAGTATGACTCTCCTGCGAAGGAGCACTTTACTGTACCGGTTCCTCCGATGCTGGAACGACTTCTCTTCCGCATGTGGGAGAGCCCGGCGTCGTCGCCGGTATTAAGCAAGCGGGTCGATGCCATATATCGAGTCCGCAAGAGCCCTGGCTTCCAGAAAGCACAGCTGCCACACCATTCCATGGTGGTGGAATCGGCCATGCATCGGCTCAAGAGCCAGAAGATGCACTCCTCGGTGCCTCCCGGCAGGGAAGCCCGCAGCCTGGATGGCATCGGTAAGAAGTGTTTCCAGGGCTCTATGCTTGCTTGTCGGGTCCAGACTTAGCAGCTCTACATGGGCATGTATCTCCGGGACCTGGCTAAAGAACTAGCCGGATTCTCTGCTGGTCTCTCCGAGGAACCTTTGCGGAGGTTCCTGGCCCTGTCCACTGGTGTTCGAGAGTGCTCCAAGTTCATGTCTCGAGCAGCCTATGATGGCTTCGAGGCATCGGCTCGAGTGGCCGCAGCCGGCATCGGAGCCCGCCGCCAGGCTTGGCTCCAGTCTTCCGACCTCGAGCCCTGGGTGCAGGACAAGTTGGTCGATGTCCCCTGCAGAGGTGATAACCTCTTTGGTAAACCTATGGACGAGAAGGCTGCCCAGCTCGAGACAGAGACTCTCACCCGGACTCGGCTCTCCAGGAAAACCTCTGCCCCTTCCCAGAAGAAGAAGGGCTCGGGAAAGAAGCCCTTTTACCCGAGGAAGGCGGCTGCCTATAAAGACTACCCCCACTATCAGGCCTCCGCAGCTCCCCATCAGGGTCAGCAGGCCAAGGGACGGGGTAACGGATCCCGTAGGCAGCAAGCCCCCAAGCCTGCGCCACCGACCCCTGCTCCGCAGGGTGGGGGTTTTTGACTCGTTCAGCATAGCCTCTCCCCCTCCGCTGGTTTCTCTCAGCACGGGAGGCCGGCTGGTCCACTTTGCCCACAGGTGGTCCAACATCACGTCAGACGCCTGGGTGCTCCGCATAGTTCGAGAGGGCTATCGGCTGCACTTCCACCAGGTACCTCCCCCCTACTTTCCAGGGGAGCCTCTGCGAACCCCTCTCCACCGGGACTTACTCCTTCAGGAGTTGGCAAGTCTTATTCGGGAACAGGCGGTGGAGCCGGTGCCCCACCACCTGCGGGGTCACGGTTTCTATTCCCGGTACTTCCTGGTACCGAAGCGGACTGGAGGCCTCAGACCCATCCTAGACTTGCGGAACCTCAACAAGTTCCTGGAGAGGGAAAAGTTCAAGATGCTTACCCTTGGAATCCTGCTGCCGTACCTCCAGCAGGGAGATTGGCTATGCTCCTTGGATCTAAAGGATGCCTATACTCACATCCTCATCCACCCCAGCCACCGACAATACCTAAGGTTTGTGGTGGCGGGCAATCATTACCAATACAGAGTACTGCCCTTTGGCCTATCCTCCGCACCACGAGTCTTCACAAAATGTCTCGCAGTGGTAGCGGCTTATCTCCGGCTTCAAGGCCTCTTTGTCTTTCCGTACCTGGATGACTGGCTCATCAGGGCCCCGTCCGCCACGGAGGCCACTCACGCCACGCAGCGTACTGTGGCTCTGCTCCAGTACTTGGGCTTTGTCATAAACTTCGAAAAGTCCACTCTGCTCCCCTCTCAGGACCTCGAGTTCATCGGCGCCAGGTTGGACACGCTTCAGGTGCGGGCTTTTCTGCCGCTCGACAGGGCTCAACGGCTCATGGCTCTTGCCAGCCGTTTTCACAGCCATTCCCGGGTCTCGGCCCGGCTCTTCCTGAAGCTGCTCGGCCATATGGCGTCCACGGTCCATGTGACTCCTAATGCCCGCCTGAACATGCGGCCGGCTCAGTGGTGCCTTCGCTCTCAATGGCGTCAGGCCTCGGGGAGACTGGCGGACTCGGTATGCATCTCCAGCCCGCTAATCTCTTCTCTGCGATGGTGGCTTCACCTACCCAACCTAGTGCTCGGAATGCTTTTCCAGTCTCCTCCGCCGGTTCAGGTTCTGACGACCGACGCTTCTCTCCTGGGTTGGGGAGCACATTGCCAGGGGTCATGTATTCAGGGTCTCTGGACCCCGTGGGAATCTGCCCAGCAGATCAACTTCCTGGAACTCAGGGCCATTCGCCTGGCCCTAAGGGCCTTCTCCCACCTCACGTCTCGCCAGTCAGTGCTGGTCCAGACGGACAATCAAGTTGCTATGTTCTACGTGAACAAGCAGGGGGGCACGGGCTCCTTCCTTCTCTGCCGGGAAGCACAAAAGCTCTGCGCTTGGGCCGTCAGCCGGGGAATCCTCCTCAAAGCGGTCTATCTCCCAGGTCAAGAAAATCACCTGGCAGACAAACTGAGCAGAATCCTCCAACCGCACGAGTGGCGATTGGACCCGTTGGTGGTTCAGGGGATCTTTCTCCAGTGGGGCCTTCCCACTCTGGATCTCTTTGCCAGTCCTCTGAACAGGCAACTTCCTCGATTCTGCTCCCGGGAACCGCATCCCCTCCGAGTGGCGGCGGATGCTTTTCTGCTCTCATGGTCCACGGGCCTTCTGTATGCCTTTCCTCCCATGCCGCTGGTGTCTCGAACTCTTTTCAAGGTTCTTCAGGACAAGGCCTCCGTGATCCTGATCGCTCCCCGGTGGCCCCGGCAACCGTGGTTCCCGCTTCTGATGCAGCTGGCGGTGGATACCCCGTTGCCTCTGGGGTTTCAACCCGACCTCCTGACCCAGGATCAGGGGTCCCTCCTACACCCCAACCTCAGATCTCTCCATCTGATGGCCTGGCTGCTGAAAGGGTAGTCCTTGCTCCCCTCCTGTTGCCTCCGGAGGTGGAGGAAGTCGTGCTGGCTTCCAGGCGACCCTCTACCCGGAAATCCTACGCCCTTAAATGGCGTCGCTTTTCCAACTGGAGTGCTCAACGGTCCCAAGATCCCTTCTTCTGCCCGGTGTCGGTGGTCTTGCAGTACTTGCTTTCCCTCTCCAATCTTGGGCTCAAGTCCAACTCGGTCAAGGTTCACCTCAGTGCTATTTCGGCACATCATGTGCCGGTGGAAGGCAGGCCTCTTTCCGGCCACCCCCTCGTGGCTCGGTTCTCCCGGGGCCTCCTTCTTCTCAAACCACCATTGCGCCCCCCAGCCCCTGACTGGGACCTGAACGTGGTTTTACAGCGGATCACCTGCCCGCCTTTTGAACCCATGGCTACCTGTCCTCTCCGTTTTCTCTCTTGGAAAACCTTATTTCTGGTAGCCCTCACTTCCGCTAGACGCGTTAGTGAGCTGCAGGCCCTGGTGTCTGATCCTCCCTACACTCAGTTCTATAAGAATAGGGTAGTCCTGCGGACTCACCCTAAGTTTCTTCCAAAAGTGGTCTCCCCTTTTCACATCAATCAGGAGGTGGTGCTTCCGACCTTCTTTCCCAGGCCACACTCCAGCCGAGCTGAGAGGGTCTTGCATACCCTGGACTGTAGAAGAGCGCTGAACTTCTACCTTGATCGTACGCGGGAGCACCGTAAGATGGTTCAGCTCTTCCTGTCTTACGACCCTAATAAATTGGGGCTCCCTGTCTCCAAGCGCACTCTGTCCATCTGGGTAGCTGACTGTATCGCTTGGACTTATGCGGCGGCAGGTCTCTCGCTGGAGGGTCGAGTCACTGCTCATCGGGTTCGGGCGAAGGCTGCGTCAGTGGCTTACCTCCGCTCTGTTCCATTGGCAGACATCTGCCGGGCCGCTACTTGGTCTTCGAGCCAGACTTTCGTGGCCCATTACTGCCTCGAGAGGGAGTCCCGCAGGGACAGTGCTTTCGGACAGGCAGTCCTCCGTAATCTCTTCGAGGTTTAGGCAACTCCTACCCTCCATCCCGGATGTTGGGCTACCGGTTGGAGATTACTCAGAGAAGATTCCTTCCTTCTGTGCTGCTGAGCTAGAGGGAGCTCATTTTTGTGCTTAGGGTCTCCGGTAGCCTTAAGCTGGGGAGTCCCATATGTGAGGACTGACTTCCTGCTTGGTCCTGGAGAAAGCGTAGTTACTCACCTGTAACAGGTGTTCTCCAGGAGCAGCAGGAATCAGTCCTCACAACCCTCCCTCCTCCCCTTGGAGTTGCAATCTTCTGATTTAGTTTTTGCAATTTTTCTGCTGTCTTTTCGCTATGTCATCTGACTGGCCAAGATGGCACCTTTGGGCGGGAAGGGGACCGCGCATGCGTGCTGCAATTCCCAAAGGCTTTCTTTGAAAGCTGGGGAAAATTGCTCCGCGAGGGCTCCGTCGGCGCCGACGTCACCCATATGTGAGGACTGATTCCTGCTGCTCCTGGAGAACACCTGTTACAGGTGAGTAACTACGCTTTCTGGTGGCACCAGACTGGCCGAGGTGCCAGTGGTATGCTGACCTGATTCGGATACTGGCGAATTGACTGTGGTGGCTTCTGGTTGGAAGGACCTCTTGACACAGGAGCCACTTTGTATGCCCCAGGTGGATCAATTATCGCTTATGGCATGGCTCTTGAAAGGGCGAAGCTGAAGAAGAAAGGATAATCAGGCTCAGGGATAGTGACCTTGCTTACAGGTCCAGAGGTGGTCTACAAACCTGGTGTGCATCTGCGTAGGGCGCATCTTTGAATCATGGTGCAGAGAGAGGCTGGCGCGCCATTCTACTGCCTCCGTCCCAGACATCTTAGCGTTCTTGCAATCCTGTTTTGATAAGGGTCTAGCTGCCAGTTCCTTGAGGGTGCAACTGACGGCGATTTCCGGATATTGCGGGAAATTCCACAGGGTGCCGTTGGGTACACACCCAGATGGGCTGAGCTTTCTAGGGGCGGTGACCCACCTTCGTCTGCCAAAGAGGGCAGTGGTACCACCTTAGAATCTCAATCTGGTGCTGATGGTGCTGTCTGGGGAACCCTTTGAGCCATTGAGCCAAGCTTTTCTGAAGGATTTGACTCTAAAAATGGTATTCCTGGTGGCGATTTGCTCGTCACGCAGGATTTCGGAGCTTCGGACCCTGTCATGCCAGGAGCAATTCCTTTTCTTCTCCAAGGAGAAAGTGGTCTTGCGCCCAGTATCTTCATTTTTGCCCAAGGTGGTGTGAGCATTTCATTTAAATCAGGCCGTTTCCTTACCGGCTCTGGCGAGCTTGGATGTGGGCGAGAGCAGATATGGGCTCTGCCACTCTGCAGCTGTGAAAAGGGCTTCGTCCTTTTGGAGATCGGACCTTCTGTTGCTTCTGTTTGGCAGGTTGCGCAAAAGTGAGGTGGCAGCTAAGCCTCCATTTCCAGATGGATCAGTGAGGCAATCATGCCTGCATACATCTTGAAGGGTGGAGCAGTGCCGGTGGGGTTGCAGACGCATTCCACGAGGGCTCAGGCAGCCTCATGAGCAGAGTATAGTTTAGTTCCGCCGGTGGAGATCTGTAGGGTGGCATACTTTATCTGAACATTTTTTCCTGGATGTCCAGGCGGCGGGGGACACTCATTTTGAATCGGCAGTGCTTCAGGCTGGTTGTGCGGGTCCCTCCCATTAGTTTAACTGCTCTGATACATCCCAGAGGTGCGGGACTGGACTGGAGGAACGATAAAGAAAGAGAAATTAGACTTACCTGCTAATTGTTCCTTGAGGAACTCCAGTCCAGTCCCGGAACCCTCACAGAGTGCTTTCTGTGATAATCTATGCACACCCTGGTCCTGAAGCTGGTTCCCTTGGTGGAAGAAGTGGCCAGGGGGAGCTGGGGAGGGGTATGTAATCACTGTTTGGGGGAGGGGAGGACCAGAAGAACCATCGGTTGCTTGCTTCCTGCTGGTTGGAGTTACTCAAGCGCTCAACGGGTAGGCCTCCCCAACCTGGAAGGGGGTACAGGGTATCCTTTCCAGGGGATGGAGGGGGTACTAGTTTATTTAGACATAGAAATGTTTGTTGCATATTTAACTACTTATTTGTTGCTCCTCTGAGTCTGCTTTGTCAATAGGTACTGGGGCTGGTGGGCGGTGCCAGCTGTATATGTACACTAGTGTCATCAAAAAGATGACATGCTCAGTTTCCAAGCTGCTGGAGGAGGTGCACTACCCAGAGGTGCGGGCCTGGACTGGAGTTCCTCAAGGAACAACAATTAGCAGGTAAGTCTAATTTCTTTTTTTTGCGAGTGGTTCGAGGATGCTGGATCCAGATGTTCAAACTAGCAGGTACTTTCCCCTTTTATGTTCCATTTACGCCCTTAACTTTTTACAGTTTTGTCAGCCAGATGGGAAGCAGATTCTGGGGGAAGTGCGGTGTGGTGTGTTTCTCAGACATATTTGAGGGAGGGATCCTAGTGACAAAAGCGCGCTTGGAAGAGAAGCTTGGTCAGATGATCCCATACTGTCAGTACTTTCAATTTCTGCACTGTGTGGCTGGACTTGCTGAACATAATCTATTCTCGTTTGGGGTGGAGCGGATTTTGTATCAAGACATGGGGGACCCAGTATATGAAAGGCATTTAGACAATTTACAGACCTGTAAACCGTGTAAATGCCTCTGAATGGGATATTCAATGGCACTTACTTGGTTTAGTGCCACTGAATATCCCTAACTAATGTCACTGTATGCCCCAATGCTAACTGCTTAGCATCGTTGCATGTCATGGGCGTTCCAGGGATGGCAACAGTTGCTAACTGGGTAGTGGCGATATTGCACCACTACCTGGTTAGTGACCTGTGGGTAAAACTAGGCATAGCAAAAGCTGGCCTAGTTTTACCCACAGGAGCTAACTGGGTAGCGGTGTGCCGCTACCCCATTTAGCTTCTGCAGCATTGGAGGCTGTGTGGTGACCCCAGATATTCATTGCCAAGGCTGCTTATGACTCTGACATTGAATATCTGTGGTGAGAGGTTGACAGCGACTGCTGTGCACCGTAATGGCGCATAGCATCCCATTTGAATATTGGGCCCATAATTGGACAAGGTGCTGGTGGTTCTCAAATTTTATCTTTATCTTTACTGGAATATTTGATATACCTCCTGTGCCAAGGCATCTAGGCAGTTTACAAAAATAAAAATGCTATAAGCTGTGTCAGAAAGAAGAAAGGAATGCCATTATTAAGACGGGAAAGGAAAGAGGAGGGAGAGAAAGTCAACAAATGCAGGAGGGAGGGAGGTAGAAGGGCCATGAAACTGCATCTAGGTGGTGGGGGATTGAATGCAAGGGAGAAAAGGTGGGTTTTCAGTAGGGTCTTAAAACGGGGGAAGGAGAGCTCCAAATGGAGATGGGGTGGGAGAGAGTTCCAGAGGCCGGGACCAAGGAAGAAGAAAGCAGAGGAGTGAGTAGATTCAAGATGGGCATGCGTGGCAGATGGGGGGAGTAGGAGTTTAGCATGAATCTGTCTAAGGGAGCGGTGAGAGGTGTGCAGATGAATTAGGTCTGAGAGGTAGCGTGGGGTGCTAGTGTGAATGGATCAGTGAACTTGTGTAAGAATCTTATATTGAATGCGGTAGGGTATTGGTAGCCAATGCAGATGAATAAGTACCGGAGTGATATGATCAAAGTGGGAGGAGTGTGTGAGAATGCATGCAGCGGTGTTCTGGAGTAATTGAAGACAGCACAGTTGGTATTAGGGAAGTCCAGCAAGAGGAATGTGGCAGTAGTTGATACAGGTCATGACTAGGGAGAGGAGGAGGGTAGTCAGTGAGTGGGGTGAAAGAAATGGGTGAACAGAGTGGATCTGACGGAGAGAGAAGAAAGAGCTTTGAATAATGGACTAGATATGGCCATGGAAAGAAAGGGAAGAGGATGATGCCGAGGTAATGAAGAAAGGTGACCAGTGGGATAGGTATCTGGGCCAGGGCGGGAGCGAGAGAGGGGGCACAGGTGGAGAGAAAAAAACAAATGGCGGCGATCTTAGAGAGGTTGATGTGGAGATAGTCGGAGGCCATCCAGGAGGCTACGGCGGAGAGGCAGGTATTCAGAGGAGACAGGTCTGGAATGGAGGGGTTAGTACGATGGATGAGGAGAATGTCATCTGTGTAATAGTAGGCTGAAATGCCCTGTTGCTGGATGATGAGGGTGAGAGGGACCAAGAGACCTGGGGAACACAGCAGATTAGGGGGATGCAAGGGGAAGAAGAGGAGCTGGTGTGAACAGAGAAGGTCCGTGATGAAAGAAAAGTGGAACCAATGGAGGACAGACCCAGAGAGACCTGGATTGTGAAGGCGTAGGAGGAGGGTGCGATAGTCCACTAGATTGAAAGCAGAGGAAAGATCCAAAGAGACAACCAAAGAAATGTTACCCTGATCCTGTTCGGTGTGAAGTTCATTGAGAGAGGATGATGGTTTCTGTGCTGTGGCCATGTCGGAAGCCAGATTGACAGGGATGCAGGATCAGAGTGGCATTGAGTTGGAAGGAAAGCTGAGTGAAAACAAGTTTTGCAAGAACCTGAGAAAGAAAAGGGAGAGTAGAGATGGGGCGCCAGTTGGCGAAGGTGGTAGGATCAAGGGACGATTTCTTAAGAAGTGGAAAGATAATGGCATGCTTCCAGGGAAGAGGAAAGGTCCTAGAGGAAAGGCTTGAGTTGAAAATGTTAAGGATAAGCCGGAGGAGGGCTAAAGAGGGAATGGTAAGCCAAGAGAAGGGGATGGGGTTGGAAGGGCAGATGGTCTTACGAGAGGAGAAAAGGGTCCAGAAAAGTTCCGGTGAGGAAGTAGGCTGGAAAGAATACCAGGAGTGAGAGAGGGGAGGGACAGAGGGAGAAAAGCGGGTGTGTAGTTGGGGAGGATGGGAAATAGGAGTGGGACAGGCAGGAAAGGAGCCACAAATGGTGAGGATCTTATCAGCAAAGTGAGTGGCTAGAAGAGAAGGGTCAGGGAAAGAGGGGACAGGGTGGGGGGAGGAGGAGGAGTGCAGGGAGGACAGAGATCGGCGGATAGAGTATATCTCATGGGAGGAGTTAGATGATGAGGATATGCGGTTAGAGTAATAGGAAGACTTGGCAGAGTGAATAAGGGAATGATAGTGGGAATGGCAATAGCAAAAATGGGCAAGAGATATTGTAGAGGGGTTTACGCGCCAATAACACTCGGCACCGTGGAGATAAGATCGATGAAGAAGGCCAGGGTGAAACCAGGGGTGGCGGCAGGTGCAAGAGCGGGGCTGGGATGGAATAAAGGGGGAGGGGCGAGGGTGTCGAGGGCTGCGGATAGAATGGAATTCAAGGATTCGACCTGGTGATGAGTTGAAAGGGACAGGAAATCAGGGGGAAAGAGCTGGTTGGAAGAGGGGCATTGCTGATGGGTAAGAGCTGAAACATAACGTGCAGGGAGGGGGGCAGAGGCAGCTGAGGTGGGTGGAGGAGGGCGAGAGGCAGATTGAGGGGGATGGTAAAGAGAAGACAGAAGTGGTCAGACCAGGGGATGGGGAGGCTTGAGATATTGGAGGGAGAAAGAGTGAGGAGATCAGCGGGGGATATGATGAGGTCGAGGAAACGGCCAGCGGTGTGAGTAGGGCAATGGACATGCTGGCATAAAGAAAGATCATCAAGAAGGGAGTAGAAGAGACGTCATGAGGGCAGGCAGGTGAGCACAAGTGCAGATTAAAGTCGCCAAGAATCAAGAGATGAGAGTCCCATACGTGGGAGGCAAGGGGGGGCATAGATAAGAAGGAAGAAGAGTGGAGGGGCTGAGTCATGATGAAGAAGTAGAACTGCAGCGTAGTGGAGCACAGTGGAGGAAACCTCAGTGAGGGAATAGAAGGAATGGTGAAGAACTGCCACACCACCACCGCTATGGCCTTGGTGAGGCCCGGAGATGGCAGAGTAGCCCGGGGGGAGACAACAGTTGAGAAGAGGCTTCTCGCCATCCCGGTGCCAGGTCTCTGTGAGGAAGAGCGCGTCTAAAGCATGGAGCAGCAGAAGATCGTGAATGAGTAGAGACTTTGAGTGCAAGGAATGACATTTGAGGAGAGCATCCTCTGCATCATCAAAAGGTTTGGAAGAATGTACTGGGGAGGAAAGAGGAAGTCTTTTGACACCACATCTTCCTGTATACACATAAGATATCCATATCATTTAACCTAGTGACTGTTCAAATGAGAATTCTGATGAGGTTTTAATGTCCCCAGTGCAAATAGCGAAATGGAATACTAAGGAATCTGCTCACGGGGATGTGAAAGTTATGCTAACTTTGATCACATGTGGTGGGACTGTACAGTGATCCAGATCTTTTGGAGGGAGGTTCATGGGACTATTCAGGCTGTGATGGGGATCTACCTCCCTTTTTATTATGAGGTGTTAGTTCTTGGAGTGGAAAACGCCTGGTTTGTGGCTAGAGCTACCACGCACCTTATTATTAGTAATAGTAAATGCCTGCTGATAGCAGTTTGCTGTATAGTGACTCGGCACTGGAGAGACCAGAGGCCTCCTGCGAAGGGAGAGTGGTTGAAAAGAATCTGACAGTTTTGTTCTGGAGAAACTAACCTTTCTTTTGTGAGAAGAAAGCCTATCCATTCAGGAAATTTGGACTCCCTTTATAGATTTTGTTTCTAAGTAGGATATTATTGTTTATACAGTCCCTGTTCCAGAGCACTACCTACTGTTGACTTGTGATGGGTGGCTTTACAGACTTACAGTACTTAAATGTTTAGACAGGCTGATTTCTGCGAATTATGGTAGACTGTACTACTTTTTTCTTCAGAGGTTCTCCATGAGCAAATAGGAAATAAGTCCTCATGTATGGGTGATGTCACTGACAGAGCCCCACACAGAACACTCCCCTGCTTCTAGAAGAAGCTTTTGGGAGATATGTTGCGCATGTGCGCCTGCCTGCTGCACTGCCATGTTCTCCAGTCTTCTTTTTTTCTGTGGAGCCCCTAGGATGTGTTCCTGCAGTCGGGAAAAAAGTTTGAATTTCTTGCCCTTGTGGCTGAGCTTTTGCTCAGTTTTTCACCCCCCTGTCTTTGATTAGTTTTTTCTCACCCCTTCGGTGTCTTTTTCTGTTTTTTTTTTTGTGTGTGTCTTTTCCCTTTAGAGAGATTTTTCCCTCCCATGGCCATTTTTCAGTTTGATTTTGCCAAGGCGGTATTTTTCATCATGTTTAAGCCTGTTAGTGACTTTAAAAAATGCACCATATGTGGCAAGACCATTTCTGCCACTGACTGCCATTGGTGCTTGCAATGGCTTGGACCTCACCATTAGCTGATGTCCTGCGAACTCTGCTTGCAGATGCGTCGAGGGCTGAAGAGTTGGGAAAAACAGGAGTCCCTCTTTGCCTCCTTTGATTCAGTATCCTCAGCCCCGATCCCCTCGTCCACACCTGAGGTGTCCAAGAGAAAAGAGCAGAGGGCTCAGTCAGAGCAGAAGGAGAAGCACTGAAAGGGGAGCACAAGGAGAAAATATGCGTGCAGCACCATCGCAGCTCCTCTAGGCAGTAGAGGGACAGCAAGGGCTGAGAACGGCTGACCAAACTTACTCGGTGGAAGGACCTGACCTGAATGGTGGAGTCCATTCCCAGTGCCCAGGAGGGTTGCCGGATGTCTCCTGATGCTCCTATCATCTTGGAGTCCCCACCTGAGTGTTCACTGGTGATGGCTGCAGCTGCAGCATCAATGTCCTCATTGGTGGTGGTTCTGGAGGAACACCTACGAGCCTTAGAAACTCACCTGGTCACGGTGGAAGTCCTGTGGAACACTGGCTTCACAGCGCAGAGTGCGTCATCACCACATTCCAGCTGATCTTCAAAACCCTTCCCTGCCTACCTTGGGCTGAGACATCGGGTGGGAGACTGGTATTGATGCCAGTGGCTGGAGCCATCTCTCTCTCCAGTGTATCAGAGTCCGAGGTCCCCAGGCATCACCATCGGCATGCCGGGTGCAAGGGGGACAGTCAACATCCACCCTCTCCTAAGCCGCGCAGTCAGCACTCGGAGGAGACTCGGCATTACTTTGACTTCTTCTCGGAATCCGAATCGGAATGGGAAACCGAGGTAGAATTGATGGTGTCGGACCTTCGGGCCCAGGATTTCCTGTCTGATCCTTTGCCCCCTCCGGATCGGCGGAAGTCTCCTCCGGAAGATATGTCCTTCCAGGATTTTGTTTGGGACCTGGCCAAGACCATTCCCTTTTCTCTGGAATCTGAGGAGGAAATGAAGGCGGAGGAACTAGAGCTCTTCCAGTACCTCTCAGCCCCTCACGAGATGGTGACTGTTCCGATCTACCTTGTCCTGAAAAGGCTGCTCCTGTGGCTGTGAGAGGCACCACTCACACTCCCAGCTGTCAGCCACCAACTCAATTCTCTGTACTGGGTCCCAAAGGCTCCGGGGTTCGAGAAGCCTCAATTGCCCCACAGTTCTATTGTGGTTGAGTCTGCCTTAAAGCAGGCAAAGAGTGAAAAAAACCCGCACTCTTTGGTACCGCCCATGCAGGAGGTGCGCACCCTGGACTTCTTCGGGAGGAGGTGCTTCCAGGGTTCCATGCTGCTAGCTCGGATCTTGGCCTACCAAACCTACATGGCTATGTTCCTCAAAGGCGTCATGCTGGATATCGAGGACTTCGCTTCTCTCATCCCTGAGGGCCGTCACAAGTCTTTTCAAGATCTTGTTGCTCACAGCAAAGATAGCTCAAAGTTTATGGTCTGGGGCACTTACAATACCTTTGAATCCTCCAGTAGAGTGGCGGTCATAGGGATCGCCATGCGGCAGATGGCCTGGTTGCAGTCACCTGACCTGGAGTAGTGGGTCCAGGACAAGATTGCCAATGTCCCCTGTTGGAGTGAAAACTTCTTTGGTAAGCCCCTAGAGGAAGCTGAAGAGCTGGAAAAGGAGCAGGTGACCCTCATCAGACTCTCCAGAAAGACTGCGGATCCCACATGGAAGAAAATACCAAATAGAAGGCTTTCCTTCCGCACCCGCGGAGGTACTTCCTGTTCCAGCTGCCAGTGCACCCTAAGACCCAGGCCTCCCACTCTCAGCGGAGGGAGAAGACCCCAAAGGCACATCCCACCCCCCATCCCAAGTCAGGTGGAGGTTTTTGACGGGGCATAGCCTATCAGTCATCGTCGGAGGTTCCCCCACAAATGGCTTGTCCACTTTGTCCGCCGGTGGCCTTTTGTCACCTCAGATGCCTGGGTGCTTCAGATCTTCCAGAGTGGCTATCAGTTGCATTTCACCCAATCCTGGGGAGTACCCCACGGACCCCGCGCTCTGGAGTTTTCTGCAGACCAAAGTCGTAGCTTTACTGGCTGACCTCGCCATCAAATTGGTTTCTCTGGCCCGAATTGGGCAGGGCTTTTACTCCAGATACTACTTGGCTCCCAAAAGGACCAGAAAGCTCCGCCCCATTCTGGATCTGCACAACCTCAACAGGTTTTTGGTGTGCAAAAAGTTCAAAATGCTTTCACTGGGGATGCTGCTTCCATTCCTCCTACGAGATGACTGGGTTTGCTCCTTGGATCTGAAGGATGTGTATGCGCATATTCCAATCCACCCACATCGCAGGCAGTACCTTCAGTTCATGCTGGACAGCCAGCACTACCAGTATCGGGTGCTGTCCTCCGGGCTGGCCGCAGCCCCCTAGGGCCTTCACGAAGTGCCTGGCTGTCATTGCCACCTTCCTCAGGACCTGAAGGGTCTTTGTCTTCCTGTACTTGGATGACTCACTCATAAAGAGTGCCACGCCGGCCAGTGTACAGCAGTCCACTGAGCTCACTATTCTGGTGCTCAAAGGCCTCTGCTTCGTGGTCAATTACCCAAAGTATTACCTCCAGCTGGAGTTCATTGGAGCCCTCTTCTATATCACTCGGGCGAGAGATTTTCTACCGGCGGACCAACTTGCAGCATCTCATCGAGGTCATGGGCACCTTGCAGCACTACACCATGGCACTTGGCTGTTGAGAACCCTTGGTCACATGGTGGCTATGGTACATATTATCCCTCAGGCTTGCCTTTGCATGCAACAGGCTCAGTGGACCCTGCAAACGCAATGGCAGCAAAACTCTGTCCGTCTGTGGGACAAGGTGGTGGTCACTGCACCTCTCAGTCTCTGATACGGTGGCTTGTGACTGCAAACTTGCATTGGGGCCTTCAGTTCCAATCAGCAGCGCCCTGCAGGCTGTTTGCAGTGGATGCCTCTAAGCTTGGCTGGGACGCGCACCTGGATGATCTTTGCATCCAGGGCCTGTGGTCCGAAAGTGAGAGTCTCTATCAGATCAACTTCCTCAAGCTCAGCACCATCATGAATGCTCTCTGTGCCTTTTGGGCACATCTGGCAAATCAGGTAGTCCTGATCAGATGGACAACCAAGTCACCATGTTCTATGTGAACAAGCAGGGGGAAACGGGCTTGTACCCCCTGTGTTGGGAGGCAGTTCACCTCTGAAAGTTTGCCCTGCTCCATGGCATGGATCTCAGAGCGACATATTTGCCCAGTGAGAGCAACAGTCTAGCGGATTGACTCTGCTAGGTTCTTCAGCCACATGAGTGGTTCCTCAAGAGGGAGGTGGTGGACTGGATCTTTTGGGAGTGGGGCATCCCCGATGTGGACCTCTTTGCTATGGCACAGAATGAAGCTCAGTTCTGCTCCCGGAGACCAGCCAGCAATCGTCTGGCTCCGGACGTCTTTCTGGTCCACTGGTGGAGAGGCCTGCTTTTTGCCTATCCTCTGATTCTGTTCATCGCAAAGACTCTTGAAGCTCCAGACCAAGAGGAGGATCCCTGATTCTCATTGCTCCTTACTGGCTTCAACAGCTATGGTTCCCATTATTGCTACAGCTTTTGCAAATGGAACCCCTTCATCTGGGCTCTGACCAGGACCGCATCTCGCAAGGAGTCAACGCGTAAAGCCTACGCATTCAGATGACAACGGTTTGCCATCTGGTGTGCTGGTTAGACATTGGACCTCTGTGAATAGCAGGAATAAGTCCTCACAACCCTCCCACTTCCCTGGGGAGTTGCCTTCTTTGTCTCCTGCTATGTGATTATACTGGAGAATATGGCACCGCTGCAGGCGGGGACGGCAGGCGCGTATGTTCAGCATATCTTCCAAATGCTTCTTCTAGAAGCTGGGGAGTGTTCCGTATGGGGCTCCATCAGTGATATCACCCATACGTGAGGACCTATTCCTGCTATTCATGGAGAACACCTGCTACAGTTGAGTAAATAAGCTTTATCTACCCTTCGCTTGGTTTATATGTTCAACAGAGCTGTTGGGCAGGAAGTGTTAGAGGGGGGAGGGAGGGGTTGGGGGTGTTTCTATCTTTTATGATATGACTTATTCTGTGTCTTCTAAGTGTCCTTAATATTATAGGTTTGCTACTATGGGAGGTATTATATTTCAGCTCCAATTTCTTCTTTTTTTTTCTGTCCTGTGTACTGGGCTGCTGTGGTATATTACACTTATTCCTTATGCTATCTTGCTGTATGATTTACCTCATGAATGTTTTGTTCGTTCACTCAGCTCGGTACATAGCAACTTTTCATTTTTCTTGTCAGCTACCATTGTAATGTTTGTTCTTTGTTGGAGCTATACTTCATAATAATAAACAGTTTGAAAAAAAAAATGATGACGAATATTAATACTTTTTAGAAGGGCCTAAAAACAGACTTGTTTATGCAGGCCTTCAGTTTAGTTCTTGGAATCTTTATGGTAGCTATTTATAGTTAGGAAGTTTAGAAACAGCAGATAAAATTGTGTAGAGGGGTATTTGTTTGTTTTGTTATCCCGATGGGATGATGTTATTGTCTTAACCAGTATTATATGATCTCTGAGAACAAGTACAAAGTCAGTCCTCACATATAGGTGCTGTCGGCGCTGATGGAGCCTGCATGGTAACCTCTCCCTAGTTTTCAAAAAAAGCCTTTGGGAGATATACCACATTTGAGTGATCCCCTTCCCAACTAAAGATCCTATATTGCCTCAGTCTCCTTTTTTTCCACAGAGCCCATTGAACGTGTGTCTGTTCTCCCCCCCCCCCCCCCCCTGAAAAAATTGATTTTTCTTGTCTTTTTCTCTGGTCTCGTATCAGTTCTGTCCTGCTTCCTGATTCTGCTTGCCTCAGCATCACGTTTTTCCTCCTTTGGGTGGGTTTTTGCACCCTTTCTGGCCGGGCTAAGGGAGTTTGACCTCGTGGGGATTGTCTTTCCCACCAGTGCTTTGGTCAGTGGCTTCAAGCCTTGCGACCATTGCACTTACAATATGTCGTGCACGAACCCGCATGGTTTTGTTGCCTTCTGTGCCTCAGATCTTAATGCCTTGGCATGCGTTCTCTGCCAGCAGATGACCCCCAAGGCTCTCCGAGGCCATAAGAAGCAGCACAAGTCTGTTTTTCACAAGACCAACTCAGCCCCTTAGCCGTCTGTGGGACCAGCGCCTTCGAGGACTGCCATGAAGGTCTTGGCCTCGTGCGGCGACTTCAGTGCCCTGAACCTCGAGGTCATGGAGTGTTCAGCTGGGGCTCCCTAGGTGAGGGATGCCCCAAGAAGAGCCTGATGTCAGTGGCCTCCTCAGATGACAAGTACGGGACTGTGGGGAAGTCCCATGGTCCCTGATCTCGGAGCTCTCGACGTGAGGCTAAGGGCGATGGCCGGGGATGGCACTTGAAGCTGTCCCGGTGGGAGAAAACACCATCAGCGTCTGGGGATTAGTCTCTGCCCTCCGAGGCCATCTTCATCGAGAACACCTCCTCAATGGCACCGGTGTCGGGCCTGAGGTCCTCAGTGCCCGCACTGGTGGCTGCGGAGCCATCTGGCATCGAGGCCAGGATGGCGACCTTGGAACACAGTCTGTCTGCCTTCATGGCCCAGCAGCGGGCTCTGAAGCCCAGTTCCTCTAGGTCAGCACTCCTGACCACAGGCCCATCCACAACAAGGGCTTCTCTAGAAGTGGAGCCGATCCTCGAGCGCCATCGGCCTTGGGAGGCTCCCCGACATCCCTGCACAGTGCATCTGATGTGGAGCGCAGGGACATCAGAATCGTCAACTCCTGGTTGGACTGGGAGACCGAGGATGATGAGTCTCCCAGATACCCAGCTCCACAGGGATGTGCCCTCTGACCTGTGTCCTCCAGAGGCCTGGCGCCGGTCCCCACCTGAGGATCTGGACTTGTGAGGGATATGGCAAAGGCGCTTGCCTTCACCACTGAGTCCGAGCCTCGGGCAGAGGACCTCAAGATTGTCCAGTATGAGGCTCGCCTCCAAGGAGTCCTTTACAGTGCCCATCCCTCTTATCCTGGAACAACTGCTCTTCTGTATATGGGAGATCCCGGCCTCGGTTCCCATTGTGAGCAGATGACTAGACTTGATGTATCAGGTCTGTTGAAGCTCTGGCTTCCAGAAAGCTCCAGTGCTTCACAACTCCATGTTGGTAGAGTCGGCCATGATTAGGCCCAAGAACCAGAAAATGCACTTCTCAGTGCCCCCGGGTAGGGAGGCCCATGCCATGGACGCCCTGGGCAGGATGTGCTTCCAGCCCAGGCCTACTAGCTGTACATGGGCATGTTCCTGCAGGACAGGGTGAGGGAACTCACTGGGTTCTCAGCTGGTGTCTGTGAGGATCCTCTTCAGCGATTCTGGACCCTGGTCTCCACAGTCAGGAAGTGCTCCAAATTTATGACTCAAGTGGTCAATGACAGCTTTGAGTCAACAGCTAGAGTAGCAGCTGTGGGCATTAGTGCCCATTGCCATGCCTGGCTACAGTCTTCCGACTTGGAGAGATGGGTACAAGACAATTTGGTCGATCTCCCTTGCCAGGGAGAGAACCTCTTCGGCAAGTCCATGATGGATAAGGCCACTGAGCTGCAGTCTAAATTCATATTCATGACCATGACCAGGACCAGGCTCTCTAAGAAGACAACTGACCCTTCCTGTAGGAAGGCTTCGGGTCAAAAGCCCCTATACCCAAAAAAGGAGGAAGGCTTATGGAAACTACCCTCAGTGCTCAGCCTTCCCAGTGCCCCAACAGGGCCAGCAGGCCAAGAGACAAGGGCACAGCCCACATAAGCCTAAGGCCCCCAAGCCCCAGCCTGCGCCTCAGGTGCAATCTGGGGGTTTGACTCCTGGAGCATAGCCTCTCTTCTCCTGGAAGGGCCTGCCCCACAGCACACGGGGGGAGGGGGCCCATCTGGTATTCTTCGCCCACTGCTGATCTGCCATCACCACTGACGTGTGGGCCTTGCAGGTGGTGAAAGAGAGGGTACCTCCTCCACCTTGAATAGACACCCACGCCATTCTTTCCAGGAAAGCTTCCAATGCATCCCCATTCACCAGGATCTGCTTCAGCAGGAACTCGCAAACTTTATGGCAGACAGGGTGGTGGAACCTGTCCCTTTCCAGGGGCAAAGGGTTCTATTCCTGCTACTTCCTGGTGCCCAAAAGGACCAGGGGGTTTCGGCCCATTCTAGACTTGCGAGACCTAAACCGGTTTCTAGTGAGGGAGAAATTCAAGATGCTTTCCCTTGGAACATTGCTGCCATACCTCCAGCAGGGAAGCTGGCTATGCTGCTTTGATCTAAAAGATGCCTATATTCACATCCTCATCCACCCCCTTCACATGCAGTACCTCCACTATATGGTAGGAGGCTGCCACAGTCAGAACAAAGTTCTACCCTTTGATCTGGCCTCCACCCCGAGGATCTTCACCAAGTGCCTGGCAGTGGTCGCCACCTTCCTGCATCTACAGGGGGTGTTCGTCATCCTTTACCTGGACGACTGGCTCATAAATGGCGGCACCACCGTAGAGGTTCATCGGGCAATGGCCCACACCATTCTCATTCTGGAACATTTGGGGTTCATCATAAACTACCCAAAGTCCCATCTTCAACTGACACAATGCCTGGAGTTTATAGGGGCGCTGCTGGACACTGTCCAGGCCAAGACCTTCCTCCCTCCGAACAGGGCCCAGCGCCTCAGGATGCTCGCAGAACACATTCATGGTCAACCTTTGGCCTCTGCCCGCCTCCTGCTTCGTCGTCTTGGCCACATGGCATCCATGACCATGTCATCTAAGATGCCCGCCTGAACATGTGACCCAGTGGGCTCTGAGCTCCCAGTGGTCACAATCAATGGGGTACCTATGGGACAGAGTGGTTGTAACCTGTCCTCTGGCCAACTCCCTCAGCTGGTGGCAACAGCTCCAGCACCTGCAGGCCAGGATGCCCTTCCAGACCCTCACACCCAGAGGATCTTTACCATGGATGCCTCCAAACTGGACTGGGGAGCCCAATGCGACAACCTCTGCACTCAGGGCAGCTGGTCACAGATGGAGAGCCTCAAGCAGATCAACCTCCTGGAGCTCTGAGCGATAGTGCTTGCCTTCTGGGCTTTCCAGCACTACCTTCAGCACCAGGCAATCCTCATCCAGACTGACAACCAGGTGGTGGTGATCTTCATCAACAAGCAGGGTGGAATAGGTTCATCCCTCCTGTGCCAGGAGGCAGTGAACCTCTTCTCCTTCGCCAGCAGCAGTGGGATGCTCCTGCGGACAGTCTACTTCCCGTGCCAGGACAACATCCTGGCTGACTGGCTCAGCTGAGTCCTCCAATCACACAAGTGGCGGCTGGACCCCATTGTGGCCAGTTGACTGTTCTGCCTCTGGGGACTCCCGCAGGTGGACCTCTTTGCCAGCCTGACCAATATGCTGTTACCCCGCTTCTGCGGGTTGCAGTGGATGACTTCCTCATCGTATGGATGGAGGGCCTCTTCTACACCTTCCCACCCACACTGCTGATAGCCAAGACCCTGTTCAAGGTCCAGCTCGAAAGAGCCACATTGATATTGGGGGCTCCTCAGTGTTCCCTGTAGCTATGGTTCCCACTGCTCCTCTGCCTGTCCCAGGTGCCCCTGGTCCCTCTGGGGTGCAACTTGGGCCTGCCCTCTCAGGAAGACAGCTCCCTTTTGCACCCGAATCTGGGGTCCCTGTCTGACAGCTAGGCTGCTGAAAGTGTAGCCTTGGCCCACTTCGATCTCTCCAGTGAGGTGGAGGCTGTTCTTTTGTATTCCCATAAGCCCTTTCACTCACTGGCCTGTGTCTTCAAGTGGCGAAGGTTCTTGGTTTGGTGCATGGAGAGGCAGATTAATCTTTTCTCCTGTTCGGTCGAGCTGGTCCTCCATTACCTGCTGCACTTGCCCCAAGCAGGGCTGAAGTCCAACTCTGTCAGAGTTCACCTCTGCCTGCTTTTGGCGCACCATCATCTTGTTGAGGGCAAACTCCTCTCCGCTCAGCCTCTTGTGACTCGCTTCTTTTGGGGCCTACTTCTCTCTAGGTCACCTGTTTGCCTCCCGGCGGCGGAGTGGCACTTTAACATGGTTCTCTCAAAACTTACTGCACCGCCATTCGAGCCTCTTGGCTCGTGTCACCTCAGGTATCTCTCCTGGAATATGGTCTTCCTCTTGGTGCTCACCTTAACTCACAGAGTCAGCGAGTTCCAGGCCCTGGTATCTCATCCACAGTAACAGGGTTGTGCTCCAACGCACCCCATGTTTCTCCCAAAGGCGGTGTCTCCATTCCACCTCAACCAGGAGTTGGTACTTTCCACATTCTTCTCACGGCCCATGCCAATAGGGCTGAGGCCACTCTCCATATTCTGGACTGTAAGTGGGCACCTGTCCTTCTACCTGGAGCGTACCCTGGCCCACTGCCTCTCCTCACACCTCTTCATCTCCTATGACCCAAATTGGCTGGGGACAGCGGTCTCTAATTGTACCCTGTCTACTTGGGTGGCAAACTGCATTTCCTTTGCTTACGAAAAGGCTGGTCTTTTGCTGGAACGCCCTGTTACGTTGCACAGTGTCCTGGCCATGGTGGCTTCTGTGGCAAACTTGTGCTCTGTTCCTTTGGCAGAGATCTGTTGGGCCACCACCTGGTCCTCAGTACATACCTTTGTAGCTCATTACTGCCTGGAGAGGAAGGTCTATCAGGAAGTGCCTTTGACCAGGCAGTACTCCGTCATTTGTTTGGGGTGTAAGGCAACTCCTTACCTCCGGCGTGTTCAGGCTACCAGAGGACTGCTCCTCTCTTGACATTTGGGGCCGCTCGTGGGTCTGGTGTTCCTTGACTTGGTTGCTGCTTCTCATGGTTCGCCTTTTTCTGGTCTCCCATAGTTTTTACAGGTTTTTTCGGTAGCCTGTATTTAGGGAGTCCTGTATAAGGTTGCCAACTGGCTCCAGATGCGCCTGACAGACTTGATCCAGTCCCGGGTTTACCCCATTGCATGCAGTGACTTGTAGTTTTTCATTTCTTATGGAGTGCAATGGAGAAATCAGAACTACATATCCCTGCATGCAATGGGGTAAACCCAGGACTGGATTAACACTGTCGGGCGCATCTGGAGCCAGTTGGCAACCCTAGTCCTCTATGTAAGGACTGACTTCCTGTTTGTTCCCAGAGAAAGAGTAGTTGTTCACCTATAGCAGGTGTTCTCTGGGTACAGCAGGAATCAATCCTCACAACCTTGCCTCCTCCCCGTGGAGTTGCTTTTCTTTTTGCAGTCTTGAGCTATGTTATCATACTTAGGCAAGATGGCACCCTTAGGCGGGAAGAGAACCACACATGAGTAGAACATCTCCTAAAAGGTTTCTTTGAAAGTTGGGGAGAGATTATCGCGTGGGCTCCGTCGGTGCCAACATCACTCATATGCAAGGACTGATTCCTGCTGTCCCCAGAGACCACAGGTGAGTAACTATGCTTTTTTTGTATCTTGCCTTCAGGTATAGTGACTAGGTGGGTTATAAGTAAATGTAGATAGGTAGATAAATAAATAAATAACCTAGGACAGCAGAAAAGCTGTCCTAAAGCTACTTGGATAGCTATACATATAACCGTTTATATGGATAGTGGCAGCGCTGGCTGCACTGTTTGGATATAGTATTCAGCACTGGCCACTAAATGGATAACAGCTAAATATGCAAAATCTGTTTTTAGCAGTGGATGTAAAAAAAAAAAAGCTGACTGTTTTGGCTTGATATTGTCTGGAAGGACTTTTTCAAAAATGCAAGATTGAAAAAGAATAATATTTCCAGCCTGAGAGAGAACAGTGCATGTCTAATAGGCAGAATAAATCTAATGTCTTGCTTTGTTTTGTTGGTTTAGATGTTGAAACAGGAAACCAGAAATTTGAGAGCTGATGTTTTCACTTTGATTGGGGGCATTGTCCATATTTTCTTTTGGTGGTGTTTGGCGGAGTTGATGATTCATCTCATGTACATGCATGCCATCTACAGCAGCTATCCAGTTTTGAATGAAGTATCCTGCTGGACGTTAGGTCGGTGCAAAATACATTTTCATTTATTTTTCTTTGACTGGCTTGTCTAAATGTTTATTTCTGATCATTTTCAGATTACAGAAACAAGGATAATGGAACATTTTTACTAAGTGCAATACCAGGATAGTGCAGGGATAGCACGCGGTATTGGCGTCATGCTGGAAACCTCATGCCACTCTTGCGGTGCATGTTGTGGCAGAGACTGGACAGGATAGGAGTGTTCCCATTTTGGTGCAAGTAGCGTGAGCATTTGTAGTCAGCACTAACTGCGCTGGACACGTGTACTGTTAATATCTCTGGTAAATGCAGAGGGAGGAGTGGAGGACTAATTTAGTGGTAAGAGCAACTGCCTCGTACCCAGAAGATCAAGGGTTCAATTCCCACTTGCACTCCTTGTGACCTTGAGCAAGTCACTTTACTTTCCATTGCTCAGAAGAAGAGACCTGGCAATCTGCTTCCAGTGATGCAATGCCAAGAAAACCCAGAGGTAACTGGGTCAGCAGGAGCCAGCACTGACTTGAAGGAACTAAAAAAAAATAAAAAATACAGAGGGATAGATGTACCCTCCTCTTGCATTTAGTGTGAAGTCCCGTGCTGATAACACAGCCTATACACGTGACTTAGTAAACATGCTCCACAGAGTTCAGGTTTTGGTCTTCTTTTGGTACTAGGGGAGAAACTGCAGAGAAAAAGAAGCAATAGAAAGATCATTTGCTCTTTATTCTTTATTTATTCCTTTCATTTAATAATCTGCTTAGTGCTGAAGAGCGCAATGATGTGCATAATACTAAGTAAATCAAATAAAGTGGTGATCCTCTTTTACATAGTATGATAATTAAAGATATAAAAAAATGATCCTTTCATTTTTCAAATGTATTCTAACAGATTTCCCAACCCTAACACATATTTCGTCAATACAGAAGTTCAGTCTGGAATCGGCTAACAATTTTTTTCACAAAATAAATTGCAGATGCCAAATATTGTGCCACTAGGCCTACTGAGTGAAAGGCCAAGCTTTCAGTTTATTTTGAAAGAGTAAATAGTTAACAGTACTATGAAAATGCAGTGAGAGCAAATTCCATAATTTGGGTGCATAACAAGAAAACACTAAGTACATGGTAGAAGACAATTTGGCAAAAGTTTAAAAGTATCTTTAAATAAATAAACAAACAAACATACAAATTGATAGAAGGGAAGACAAGGGTAGTAGTTGCTGTGAGATTGCAGTAATCTAGTGAGTTTACACCATATTAAGTATGTCCAAATACTATCTATCTTGGGCTGTTCAAGACTTTTGTAATCCAAGTTTAAGACTTTAAGCTTAATTTGATTCACAACAGGGAGTTGATGATGGTACTGCCGAATCGGAAATAAATGTTCCTTCTAGTTTTTCGAACTAGCAGCTTGGGTGGCGTCATTTAAGATTAGTGCCTGCAAGACCCTGCTGCAGTGCATTTCAGTAATCTAATTGGTTCCTTATCAAAACATGAGTGATTGCAGTCATTCATTTCACATATTTTATATTCTGATAATCCAAATCATCCTTATGCTCAGTGGTCTACAATGTTAAACATACATAAAATTAGGCTACATGCACTGTAGACCATGGGTCTGCTATTCGAAAGGCATTTACACGATTTACAACCCAGTAAACAGTGTAAATGCTTTAAATCAGGATATTCAATGGCATTTACATTATTACTACCGTTGAATATCCCCTTCTAACCCCGCTACACACCTCAATGCTATATGGTTAGCATTGGGACTTGTTGGGGGTGTTCTGGAGCGGAGGCGGAGACAATTGCTAACCGGGTAGCGATGATATTGCACCACTACCTGGTTAGCGATCGGCAGGTAAAACTAGGTGTAGCAAAAGCTAGCCTAGTTTTACCTGTGGAAGCTAAACGGGTAGTAGTGCAATATTACGGCTACCCGGTTAGCTTTGGCTTGCCAAGGAATGTGCGGCGACCCCGGATATTCAATGTCATTGCCATGGCATTGAATATCTGGGGTTAAGGGTCAGCGGGTAGGGCTGTGTGTTGCAGCGGCACATAGCCTGCCCAGTTCAATATTGGGCTCCATATATCCACTTTAGTGCTAAATGCATTTACAATAAGATCCCTTTCCTTATCATCCCTCTAGTCCAGTCCAGACGCTTGGGTTATGCACACCTACCAGCAAATGGAGACTGAGGATCTTGATCTTTCTGACGTCATGGTACAAAGGGGTCTGTGCAGCCTTAATCTCGCCAGTATTTCTTAGTCTCCAGCAGAAGGGGGTTGCTTCCTACTGTGCAGTCTGGAATGGATGGAAGTTGAAGGTTTTAGTTCTTTTATTGGGCTGGTAGGCAGACAAACAAACAAATAATAATAATAATATAGATAAGAATGCTCCGGGGTGCAGAACCTGGTAGGCACTAGGTCCCTCCCCCTTCCTCCCCATCGTCACACACCTCGGAGATGGAGGTAATCTTTCTTTCTCCAGGACCAAGCAGGAAGTCAGTCCTCACATATGGGTGACGTCGACGGAGCCCCCGTGTGGAGCATTTCCAAAGCTTTCAAAGAAAGCCTTTGGGAATGCAGCGCTCCTGCGCGGTCCCCTTCCCGCCCAAGGGTGCCATCTTGCTCAGTCTTTCTTTTTCCGCGGAGCCTGACGGACGTGAGTTCGTGTCACCCGGGAAAAGTTGATTTTTTTCTGCGATTTTCGCGTTGTCTTATCTGGTTTGACGCCGGTTCCCCTTCCTGCCTGGGCTCGGTACACCGGTATCGAGTCCGGAGTTTTGATTTCGGTTTTTGTCCTTCGTGACTAGCGTTCGTGCTCTTTTTGTGTTTTCACTGGCAGCCCGGTCTTTTGACCTTTTAGGGGCCTTTTTGCCCCTATGGCTGCCAGCGGGTTCAAAAAGTGTGATCGGTACAAGAAACTTATATTTCTCACCGACACACATGACTGCTGCCTCCGATGCCTCGGCCCGACCATGACCCGCTGGCCTGTGGCCTATGCGGCAAAATGTGTCAAAGGCTCTTTGGAGCCATCAGCATCAACGTGAGAGAATTTTCACTGACTCCGCATCCGGCCGGGCCTGGACTTCGTCAGAGGCCTCGACATCTCGGGAGTCTGACCCTGAGCGCCGTTGGGGTTCCTCTGAAAGGGAGTCTCCCTCCCGGGAGCACAGAAGGAAGAAAAAGCTCACGAGGGCGTCGTCGGTGGAGGCTCCTGGTTCCTTGAGGGCCAGGTCGCGTAGCCCTGACCGCCGCTCTGGGAGTCGGAGAGGCCTTCCAAGCTACCTCGTGTGGAGCCGGAGTCCCCAAGTCACATAAGTGCAGTTGTTCTCATAGACTCTCCGGAGGAGGAGCCAACATCGGGCCCGACGCTGTCGGGCCCCGAGTTGGGGGCTGCTGAGTCTCCTGAGCTTAGACTCAGGTTGACGGCCTTGGAGAGCAACTTGGCTGCCTTCATGGAACAGCAGTGGGTGCTGATCACCGGTCTGACTGGTGCATCTGCCCCGACCACTGGGACCTTGACGTCTAAGTCAACCCTGGAGACCGAGCCGATCCTCTAGTCGATGAAGTCTCGAGTCGCTCCTCGGTCAAGGTCGCCCTCATCCTCCCGTGCGGGGCCGAGGTTGTCGACGCTGATACCCTCAGCGTCAGGGCGGGTGGCACCGAGGCCCACATGGCCGGAGCCGCTCGATTCCTCCTCGGAGGAGTCGGAGTGGGAGACGGAGGGCGAGGAGTCCCCGGACACCTTCTGAACCCGGTGCGTCCCTTCGGACTCACTGGAGTCCGAGCCTTGGAGATGGTCCCTCTCCCCCCCGGAGGATACCCGGTTCTCGGACTTCGTGAGGGGCATGACCAAGGCCTTGGCCTTCCCTGTGGATGCCAAGGAGGAGCCTCAAGCCGAGGAGCTCTATGCCCTCCAGTATGATTCTCCTCCGAAGGAAGCTTTTACTGTACCGGTTCCTCCGATGCTGGAACGGCTGCTCTTCCGTATGTGTGAGGCACCGGCCTCGACACCGGTTCTTAGCAAACGGGTTGATTCTATTTATCGAGTCCATAAGAGCCCTGGGTTCCAAAAGGCGCAGCTACCGCACCACTCCATGGTTGTGGAATTGGCTATGCACCGTCTGAAGAGTCAGAAGATGCACTCCTCTGTGACCCCCGGCCTGGAGGCCCGGAACCTGGATGCCCTCGGTAGAAAGTGCTTCCAGGGCTCTATGCTATCTTGCTGTGTCCAGACCTTCCAGCTGTACATGGGCATGTACCTACGAGACCTGGCAAAGGAGATTGCCGGGTTCTCAGCTGGCCTCTCCGAGGAACCTTTGTAGAGGTTCAAGGCTTTGTCAACAGGGATTCGAGAGTGCTCGAAGTTTATCTCTCGAGCAGCCTATGATGGCTTCGAGGCTTCGGCCCGGGTAGCCGCAGCCGGCATCAGTGCATGCCATCAGGCCTGGCTACAGTCATCAGACCTGTAGCCATGGGCGCAGGACAAGTTGGTTGATGTCCCTTGCCGAGGTGAAAACCTTTTCGGTAAGCCCATGACTGAAAAGGCTGCAGAAATCGAGAGTGAGACTCTCACCAGGACAAGGCTGTCCAGGAAGACTTCTGCCCCTTCTCAGAAAAAGAAGGGCTCGGGAAAGAAGCCTTTTTCCCGAGGAAGGTTGCTGCCTACAAATCCTACCCTCAATATCAGGCCTCTCCAGCTCCCCAACAGGGCCAGCAGGCCAAGGGGCAGGGGCATGGGCCCCATAGGCAGAAGACCCCCAAGCCGCCAGCTCCGGCTCCTGCACAGCAGGGAGCGGGGTTTTGACTCCCACAGCATAGCCTCTTCTCCACAGCTGGCTCTAATCAGCACAGGAGGTCGGCTGAACCTGTACGCCTACAGGTGGCCAGCCATCACAGGGGATACCTGGGTCCTCAGCATAGTCCAAAAGGGCTACATGCTCCACTTCCACCAGATACCCCCCTCCTACTTTCCAGGGGAGCCTCCAAGACTCCCTCTGCACAGAAACCTCCTCCTTCAGGAGTTGGCAAGTCTTCTAAAGGAACAGGCGGTGGAACCGGTGCCTCACCACCTGAAAGGGCAAGGCTTCTACTCCAGGTACTTTCTGGTACCAAAAAGGACAGGAGTCCAGACTTGTGAAACCTAAACAAGTTTCTCGAGAGGGAAAAGTTCAGGATGCTTACCCTTGGGATACTGCTGCCCTACCTCCAGCACGGAGATTGGCTATGCTCCTTAGACCTAAAGGATGCTTATACTCGCATCCTCATCCTTCCAGACCACAGACAATATCTCAGATTTGAGGTGGGAGGAAACCATTTTCAGTACAGAGTACTTCCCTTTGGCCTGACTTCCGCCCCCAGGGTTTTCACCAAATGCCTGGCAGTGGTGGCAGCCTTTCTCAGGAATCAGGGAATTTTTGTCTTCCCTTACCTGGACGACTGGCTCATCAGGGGTCAGTCTCTCCAGGAGGCCAGACAAGCCACTCTTCACACACTGTCTCTCTTCTTCAGCATCTGGGCTTTGTCATAAACTATGCAAAGTCCACTTTGCTTCCCTCACAAAACCTAGAGTTTATAGGAGCAAGATTAGACACCATGCAGGCAAGAGCTTACTTGCCTGAGGACAGGGCCCACAGACTGATGGACTTGGCCAACCAGTTCCAAAGCAATTCTCAGGTCTCCGCCAGGCACTTCCTGCGGCTCCTGGGTCTCATGGCATCCACGGTACATGTGACTCCGAATGCCCGTCTGCACATGCGGGCTGCTCAGTGGTGCCTCAGAGCTCAGTGGGCGCAGGCCACAGGCGACCTCCGAGACAGAGTAAAGGTGTCCAAACCACTTTTGGACTCCTTGCAGTGGTGGCTACATCTCCCAAACCTTCTCAGGGGGGTACCTTTTCAGGCCCCAGCACACACAAGGGTGCTGATGACCGATACTTCCTTGAAGGGCTGGGGTGCACATTGCCAGGCCACATGCACTCAAGGCCTCTGGTCTCCTCGGAAGGCCACACAGCAGATCATTCTTTTGGAGCTGCGAGCAATCCGCTTGGCTCTACAGACTTTTTCTCATGTCCTCTCTCACCAGTCTGTCTTAGTTCAGGTAGACAATCAGTTAGCAATGTTCTATGTGAACAAGCAAGGGGGCACAGGGTCCAGACTCCTATCTCAGGAGGCGCAGGCCCTTTGCTCCTTTGCAGTCAAACAAGGCATGTTTCTCAAAGCAGTTTATCTACCTGGTCAGGAGAACTTCTTGGCAGACAAACTAAGCAGGATTCTCCAGCCTCACGAATGGCAATTGAATCCACTGGTGGTCCAGCAGATCTTTCTACGATGGGGACTGCCATCCATCGATCTTTTTTCAAGTCCACTGAACCGTCAGCTGCCCAGGTTTTGCTCCAGACAGCCGCATCCCCTGAGAATGGCAGCAGATGTGTTTCTGATCTCTTCGTCTACAGGCCTCCTGTATGCATTTCCTCTCACGCCCCTGGTGGCCCGAACTCTGTTCAAGATTCTACGGGACAAGGCCTCGGTGATTCTGGTAGCCCCCTTATGGCCGAGGCAACCGTGGTTTCCACTTCTTCTGCAGTTGGCAGTGGAAACTCCATTCCCTCTGGGGTTGCAACCCGATCTCCTGTCTCAAGATCAGGGTTCCCTTCTGCACCCCAATCTCAGATCCCGCAATCTGATGGCCTGGCTGCTGAAAGGATAGTGCTAGCTCCCTTACTTCTACCTAGGGAAGTTGAGGAGGTGGTCTTGGCCTCTAGGAGGCAGTCCACCAGGAAGTCCTATGCCCTCAAGTGGCGTAGGTTCTCAATATGGTGTGCTCAGCACAATGAAGATCCTTTCTCCTGCCTTGTGCCAGTAGTACTACAATATCTACTTCACCTGTCAGACCTAGGCCTTAAGTTCAACTCTGTTCGGGTCCACCTCAGTGCTCTATCAGCACACCACTCACTGGTGGAGGGACAGTCTCTGTCGGTTCACCCCTTGGTGTCCCGCTTCCTCAGAGGCCTGCTTTTGCTCAAGCCTCCGATTCGTCCACCTGCCACTGAGTGGGATTTGAACGTGGTCTTGCAACAACTTACTCGCCCGCTGTTTGAGCCGATGGCTACTTGCCATTTACGCTACCTTTCTTGGAAGACGCTCTTCCTGGTAGCTCTTATGTCAGCCAGACGTGTGAGTGAACTACAAGCTCTGGTTCCTGATAGACCGTACACACTGTTCGATAGGAACAGGGTGGTCCTACGGACCCATCCAAAGTTCCTTCCAAAAGTTGTCTCCTCCTTCCACCTCAACCAGGAGGTGGTTCTTCCGACATTCTTTCCTAGGCCGCATATCAGCCGGGCTGAAACAGTCCTGCATACCCTGGACTGTAAGAGGGCGTTGTCCTTTTACATAGAACATAAGCGGGGGCACCGAAGGGCTACTCAGCTCTTCGTCTCCTTTGACCCTAATAAACTGGGGTTGTCTGTCTCCAAGCGTACCTTGTCCACTTGGGTAGCAGATTGTATTGCCTGGGCGTACAAGGCAGCCAACCTCCCCTTGCAGAGTCGAGTCACGGCCCACCGTGTCAGGGCAAAAGCCGCGTCAGTAGCTCATCTCCGCTCTGTTCCGTTGGCAGACGTCTGCCGGGCTGCTACTTGGTCTTCAAGCCAGACTTTTGCAGCCCACTACTGCCTTGAGAGGGAGTCCCGAAGGGACAGTGCTTTCGAACATGCAGTACTCCGTAATCTCTTTGAGGTTTAGGCAACTCCTACCTCCGGCCCTTGTGTTGGGCTACCGTATGGGGATGTGCTCAGAAGATATTCGTATCACGGATGCTGAGGCTCTTCAGAGAGAGCCATTTTTTCAGCTTGGGGTTCCCGGTAGTCTAGAGCTGGGGAGTCCCATATATGAGGACTGACTTCCTGCTTGGTCTTGGAGAAAGAGTAGTTACTCACCTGTAACAGGTGTTCTCCAGGAGCAGCAGGAATCAGTCCTCACGACCCTCCCTCCTCCCCTGGAGTTGCAGTCATATACTTCATTTTGTTTTTGCTGTCTTTTAGCTATGTCATCAGACTGAGCAAGATGGCACCCTTGGTCGGGAAGGGGACCACCCAGGCGTGCTGCATTCCCAAAGGCTTTCTTTGAAAGCTGGGGAAATGCTCCGCACGGGGGCTCCGTCGGCACCAATGTCACCCATATGTGAGGACTGATTCCTGCTGCTCCTGGAGAACACCTGTTACAGGGGAGTAACTACTCTTGCTTCTCCTAAGCTTGGATGGAGGCAGGAGGACTGGTCTGCTGCTATTTGGAAAAGAATAAAATTCACAGAACAAAAAAAAAAATCCGAGCAGATGTTCCGCGGCTACCCTAGGCATTGCTTGCCTTTATGGGCTGCTGTTTCTGGAAATATTTGTGGGGCGGCTATTTCTTTATAAGGTGGAAGGCTGAGGCACAGTCACGGCTGCTGTCCCTTGGAGTGGGGTAGCAGCCATTGATAGTGCAAATCTACTTAAGTCAGAGGGGGATTTACTCTGTTCTGAGGACGAATATGGCAGTCAGTACAAGGCCTTACTGAGGGAAGGGACTATCTCCAAAGGCCTGCATCCCTCTGCCCCACTCTTTGTGATGGGCGGAGGGAGTCCAGGGCCATTTTCAGCAAGGTATGTGTCCTGATTCCCTGCTTCGTTATAAATTTAAATAAAAAAAAAATTATGGTAATAATAATAACAAAAGATAAATGACTGCCTTTCTTGTTTCTGGTTGACGTCTCCTTGAGGGGAGAGGAGGCTGGAATCCTGTCGGTTGCTGGCTCCTGGGGGAGTATGGGCTGGTGACGCTTACGGTACAGTGGACTGCCGCTCCTTTCAGTGGGGGGACAGTCTGACCTCCTGCAGTTTCTTTTGGGAGCCTCCTTTGGGGAGAGTTTAATTTTCGGTGCTGCAGGTAGTACAGTATAATACATGAGAGTCCTGATCCTTTTCACTTATCAAGCAAACCGCTCACCCTGTGGGTTTTCTCTCGATTCTGAGTTCCTTATGATCGGCCAGCATTTTTGGCACGAAAGCAACCATCTTGGGGTTTTGTGCTGGTTCATTTCTTGCTCTAGCCATTTTTGCTGCTTGAGGAAAAGGTGTGTGGCCAATTTAATTGCTTGGGCCGTGAGGTGAGAGCTCTGTGTTTTCTCGCAGGGCTCAGCTGGCATGTCTGACTAGTTAGTTGATTTTGAAGCTATTTCGGGGTTGGGAAAACAACCTTTGTTTGTTTGTTTTCTCGTTTACTGGTCAGCCCTCTTAGGTGGGGAGCCATCACTACTTGGTTTCTCTTAGGCAGCAGGATTGCATGTTTTAGGGGTCTATGGACCATCTGAGGCATTTGGCTAGGGGCTGTTGCGAGGTTGGAGGTTAAGTTTCGCTGCTGCCACTTTTATGGGACTGATTTCCTTTGCATTCTTCTACATTCAGTAATTCTAACTGCCTCTGTTTGGTCGGAATTCAGGTTCCCTGGTTTACTTTTCATTTCACTTTGTGTTGACTTAATCTGCATTCTGGAAATATTATTCAGCAATAGGGTAATGGCAGGCTGCCCGATTGTTCTGATTTGCCCTGAATTTTCCTGAACTGAGTGCACCTATGGGCCCCTGGCTTGCTTTGTCTTAATCCTTAAATTAGAGAAGCATTAAGAATATGGCCAAAGTACAGGGACAGATTTGTTTTGAAGCCTTAAATTATTCTCAAAGGTCTCTTGGGAGAGCATTCCATAAATAAGGAGCTGCACACAAAAAGGCTCACAAGCTCAACTTATACATTCTTGAGGAGGGGATAGAAAAGTGAAAATCACTCCCTAATCTAAGATATCCATCTCGAACATTCAGTGAAGCTTCATTTTATATGCCAAATAACAGCCCCATGCAATACAGAGTCATAAAAGTAAGGCACAGAACCTTAAACTGGGCTATAAATAATATAGGAAGTTAGTGCACTAATACAGGGAAATATGAGTCTATAAAAGCATCCCTGAAATTGACTATGCTGCTGCATTTTGGATTAATTGCAAAGGGTAAAGGATAATCCCCAAAAGGAATTATAATAATGGATTTTTGAAAAAAAAACAAGAACACGCAAAACCTTTGTAAAGCTTAAATGTGATAAGAAATAGCTTAGGGACTTTTTCCTAAGGTACGCTATGCAGTTAGTGCAGGTTATGGGTGCACGTTAATTGCATGCTGGGCTTGTGGTAACTTAACATAGGGTCAGCACAGTTAATGTGGCCTGATTTCCATGTGTTAGGGGTGGTAGGGTGGTGGGTTAGGGATGGAGAAGAAGTGTGGTGAGCACTGTGCAGTTAGTGTGGGGGTAAGCACCGCATTCTAACTGTGCCTCTTGCTTAGCACAGGCTCAGCTAAGGTCACCTCAGTAGGCGGAGTTAAGTGAGCACGTGGTAATTATGGATGCTGCTGTGATGCGTTAAGGTACCGTTCTGTGCAGTGATTGCTGGGAACATGCTGGACTTGCCATGGGCAGTTAGTGTACAGAGGTTGCAACTACCGCCCATTACATTAGCATAAAACGCGCAATAATTGTGAAATTCTAGTGCACTTTAGTAAAAGGGCCCTGTAATATAGAAAATAACCCTCGAAGAGAGCCAATCATTTTTAAATGGGCAAAACATGTTTCTAAAAATTAAACTGACAATCACACAATGCCCCTAAGCTCTACATCCATGGGCTTGACTACAAGAGAACCCCACCCAGAATATTTTGACACTGGAGAGTATAGATCTGCCATATTCACCTTAATCATAGGATCTTAGTATTGATTGTGTTGAGGTACAGTCTGTTATATATCATTCATTTGAAGATTGTTGCTGACCATTCATAGGCATATGAAATAAAACCAGAAAGGTCATTAATCTGAGAGCAATAAATGTGCAATCATCAGTGTAACATTAACTGTGAAGCCAAAAACTTATTAACATCCAGTAAGGGGTAAAGGTAAACAAAATAAGGGACAAAATAGCCTCCTGAGGAACCTCACAGCTCCAGTTAGTCAATTGAAAGGATTTTCCCTGCCAAAGACCTATGAAAATCAATTGGATTAAAAGCACTAAAACCAGTGCATAATCCTGCCCTTGACACCGATTACATCTGTTCTGAATAACAAAATCCCATGATTGATGTTGTCAGAGGCAGATGTTAGATCTAAAAGGATCAATGAGGAGAACTTTTCAGTATAGGTAAAACATGTTTGGCAGAAACAGGCATTTTCATTTGTTGGATGAGCCCAAACACCTTGGGCCCAACATTCAAAAAGACAAATATTCAATCACCATGGCAGTCAGTTACGGTACTTCAGTATCAGTGGGATATTCAGCGACAGTGTCCGGATAGGAGCTGCTGCTCAGTATCTGGGATTGCAACTTAGGCCTTCTTTTCATGTTTCTCAAGTTGTCTAAATGCATGCAGGCTGAATAATGCACTGTCTAATGAGTGTTAGCACTTATCTGGACAGCACCGACATGCCCTCTTTCTGCCCATGGACCATCTCTGCACTACCTGAATAATGCCAGGGTGGTCTTTGGAGATATTCATTGGCACTGTCCAAACAGTATCGCCGAATATCGCGATCAGCACCCTTATCTGGATGGCCCTCCTATTTTTCTTTTTTTGTATACCATTTTTAGAACACTTTGCCTCACAGAGGCAGCCTTAATTTATTTTCCTGATCTAGTTAATTGGATTAGGAACCTGTTACGTGGTACACAACAGAGGGCAGCAGTAAATGACATTTCCTGTTCGGTAATCCAGTTTAGTCCTCCACAATCGGGTAGTGCCCCTCCTCCTGCAGCCTGGAGACTGGACCAATCAAGTCTTCTGTAGTATATATGCAGACGGAGCTCCCAGAAGCCCCCAGTGTGTCCAGTCTCCTTGCAGCTTGAGGACTTCTGTGCCCTTTCTGGGCACACTAAGTGACACTTGAAGGAGCAACACTAGTTAGTTAGTTCTTTTGGGGTTTCGTTTTTGGTCCTTTATTTACCATTTATTTACCATTTATTTGCTAGGTAGCTGTATCTTTAAAAAAAAAAAAAGCATTGCACAGGGGACATCCTGGGGGAAGCCAGACCTGCTTGGGCTCCTGCCTTCCTGCCTGGGAATTTCTGAACCCTGGGTTGAGCTCTCCCCTAGGCTGTACGGGGAAGAGCCATACCTGATTCAGCATTGCCTGTCACTTGGAGAAGTTGGCTGAGTTCCTTGCTGTTTCCTGAGCTGGTAGGAATTTTCCTTGCTTTAACTTTGCAGCTCTCTGTTGTTTGCATTGTCAGAGGCTCTGTCGGCTCCCCTGGCTCCCAAATTGCACTTTTTCCTGATTTTTTTCGCTTGCCCTGTATTAGAGGGTTGTTTTCTTTCTTTTCCATATTATTTGGTTACCTTTGTATTTTCGCGCCCTTTTTTACCGAGGGTGAAAAAGTGCTGCGGCCATTTTGAATTTCTAAAGTGTGCTTTTTAAAGGCACTTTTTAACACTTGTGCACGGGTTCCCCTTGCATTTTTGGGGTTTCTTTTGCTGGCGATTTTGCTCAGGGCACCCCTAGGATTCTGGGGAGTGTTTTGTTGTCTGTAAAACAAAAAAAAAAAAAAAAAAGTTTTAAATTTCAGTCTGTACTGTTTTACATAGGGTTGGTCCCTTTGGTGTGGGCTTCCCTGGTTCTGTTCCATTCTTTCCCGCTGAGCGGAGGTTGCCTTAGCATGTATGCCAAACCCCAATATATGATTTGCGGGTCCCGCAGAGGTGCAGTGACTGACTCTGGCATCTGCAGGGGCTGCACCTCAGTTTCTTCAGACCTGGAATGTCTTTCTCCCACTGCTGTCTGTAGCTCTGTGGTAACTCGATTGATTTTTCTTGATTTTTCAGCGATTTTAGGCATTTCTCTCATGCCTGCAACCCTCCCACCTTCTCCTTTGACGTTTTAAGTTAATTCCTTAGTTTTTGGGGGTTTTAATTCACTCTTTTTGTGTTTTATTTTTGCTGGCGGCCATTTTGAATAGCTAATGAGCCTCGGTTTTGGGCGGGAAGCCAGATTGCTTCTCTGCTGGCTTCTCACAGCTATATTGCTGTTTCAGTTTTTTTCCACAACACTTGCTAGATGTCAGTTGTGCAGAGGTTACTTTTTTCTCTGCCTATGTATGAACAGAAGGGATAAAAAGTACAGAAGGCATGGATAGAGAACAGTATGCAATTCAGAGCCACAGTACAATGCTGAGTCACTGACGAAGGGTGCAGGGCTCATGGGTTACATTCCCCACTGTGCCCAACAACGAAGGCTGGCTGAGGCATTACCTATTATGGGGAATATTGTTGAATGCCTGTTCCTGCGGGACACAGTTATTTGTTTTTAGTTCTCCCTGTGCCTTATTCCGGTTACGCTGCATAGGCTGTCAGAAGAGACACAGGGACCTCATGCATCCGCTCTGCTCTTCCCCCAGCATCTTGCTTCCCAAGATGACCTTGGGAACTCCGGAGCTTGGCTTCAGGGGAGCTCTCCATTGGCTTTACGCTGCACTGAGTCTTTACCACGAGAGTTTGGATACCTCCAGGAAGTTCAGGTATCATTTTTTGTATGAAAACTGTGAGTACTCTGTTTTTGTTTTTTCTTCCTCGCCTCAGCTGCTCTGGGATGATTTCAGCTGTATCCGGACCGGCTGCCTCTGAGTTTGAAGTTCCTATTTTAAATTTTTAGTCCCCAAACTGCAGCCGGGTTACTTTGTACGTCCTTCTGATTATTGTACCTGTCTTATTCAATATACCATTTGGTTGAGGTTTTAAGTCAGTGTTTTGGATCCTGTCTGTTTTGGGCTCGGCCTAATTAAGCATGCTCACTGTAATTTTCCTACGGCTGGATTGCGCTTCTACATCCCTCCCCAGAAACACCTTTCAGCCCCTACCTGGAGGTCTGAATGGCAGCGGAGGGATCCCACTCTAATTTCCCTACTTTCAGTCACTGTAATTGCCTTACCCTGACTTGAAAGTTTCTCTATGCCAGCACAGTGAATGACTGCCAGTTCCCTTCTCAGTTCTGTAAATACCTGACAGCTTTTCGGTGCCAGCGGCTGTTTTGTTTTTCTCTTCAGTGTTTCTTTTTAGAGGAAACAGCTCTAAACAGCAGTTTCCACACATTTAATCTTGCTGTGAAGGCACGTGGAGTTTCACAATCCGTTTCTTGAAGAGTCTTGGGTTTCCCTGAGCCTTCCTTGCTTTTTGTTTTCAATGCAAAAAAAAAAAAAAGAAATAAATAAACCCCACACAAGAAGAGGAAAGGTGGTTTAAGTCTCTACAATGCCCTTTTCTCTGGCTGTATTATAGCTGAAATGTACTCAGCCGAAGGGAACATTAATAGCTTGCTTGTGTTCCACCTGCACGCTGCATCCCGGAGGTTTTCCCCATGCCCACTGCGTTGCTAGCTGGGTCCCTCAGCACCTTATCTCCCCCCTCCTCAGAGCCCCTGCTGCAGGATCTTCCACAGCCGCTGAAGACCACATTACACATTCCCATCCGGCCGTCTCATCAACGGTTTATCCGCTTCGCTCTTCCGTGGGGCCCCTTCCAATTTACGGCCATGCCGTTTGGTCTCGCCACGGCCCCCCGCACCTTCACAAACGTGATGGTAGTGGTCGCGGCGGCCTTGTGCAAAGAGGGCGTCCTGGTCCATCCGTATCTCGACGACTGGTTGATTCGGGCAAAGTCCAGTCAGGAGTGTGTGCACGTCACGAGCAGGGTGGTGGCTCTGTTGCGGTCCCTCGGCTGGGTGGTGAAAGAATGCAAGAGTTGTCGGTGCCCGACGCAGGATCTCGAGTATCTGGGAGTGCGCCTCGACACAGCACGGGACTTGGTGTGCCTGCCTGAGCGTCGCATTCGGTCTTTGTCCGACTCTTCAAGGGGATGCCCGCTCCGTCTGCATGGTGGTACCTGCAGCTCCTCGGTACGATGGCAGCAACCTTGGAGGTGGTGCCCTGGGCGCGCTTCCACATGCGCCCGCTGCAGAGTGCTCTGCTGCGCCGTTGGTCCAACCAGTTCGACTCGTTGAACAGGAGATTGCCTTGCTCAAAGGCGGTTCGCCGTTCACTCCGGTGGTGGCTCTCCTCCGAGAACCTGACGCGGGGATTCCCTGGAGCCTCCACTTTGGGTTCCGTTCACAACGGATGCCAGCTTAACCGGCTGGGGGGCTCCCTGCGAGACCCGCTTCGCTCAAGGGGAATGGTCTCCCCTGGAGACTTCTTGGTCGATCAATCCGCCTCGAATTACGGGCGGTGCGGCTAGCCCTCTTGGCCCTCGAAGCCCTAGTTCTCGACCGGCTGGTGCGAGTCCTCTCAGACAAGGCGACCAGCGTAGCTTACATCAATCGCCAAGGGGGCACCGGCAGCGTGGCCCTGGATTCAGAAGCGACGGCCTTGGTCAATTGGGTGCAGTCTCGTCTTCTGGCCATCCCGGCAGCGCATATTGCAGGCGCAGACAATGGTCCGGCCGATTTTCTCAGCAGAGTGCGGGTGGACCCCGGAGGGTGGCAGCTAAGCCCGCAAGTTTACGCGCCAATAGTTCGTCGGTGGGGGCCGCCCATCATGGATCTCATGGCGACATTTCAATCGGCCAGGACAGGACGCTTCTTCAGCAGGCGAAGGGAGCGCATGTCCGAGGGGCTCAACCTCTCATTCAGCCGTGGCCAACGTCCGGTCTTCTTTATGTCTTTCCTCCGTGGGCTCTGATCGGCCGGGTCGTTCAGCGCATCGAGGGCCATCGGGGTCGAGTATTCCTGGTGGCCCCGGATTGGCCTCGGAGGCCCCGGTATGCTGATCTGGTCTGGTTGCGCGACGGCATTCCTTGGCTCCGGTCCGCGCGGCCAGATCTTCTTCTTCAGGGTCCCTTGCGGATGCCCCACGTGGGTCGATTCTCGCTTACGGTTTGGCCATTGAGAGGGCTCGGCTGAAAAAGATGGGTTACTCCCCCGCGGTGATTTCTACCCTACGGCGGGCGAGGAAAAAGTCCACTTCTCTTACTTACGTTCGGATTTGGGGGATCTTTGAAGACTGGTGCTCCCGGCGTGGAGTCCGGGCGGTGACGGTTTCCGTTTCCGTCGTTTTAAGTTTCTTCAGGATGCTTTTGATAAGGGCCTTGCGGCTAGTTTCCTGAAAGTCCGGTTGGCGGCTGTCTCTTGTTATCGAGGCAAAGTTTTAGGCCGTCTCCTCGGTTCTTATCCGGACGTACGTCGTTTTGTTACGGCTGTTGTTCATTTGCGGCCCTCCCGCAGGATTTTCGTTCCTCCGTGGGACTTGAATCTAGGGCCGCGGGCCCTGGTTCGTGAACCTTTTGAACCCCTGAGTAGGGCGTCTCTGAAAGATCTTACGCTGAAGACTGTTTTTCTTGTAGCCGTCTGTTCAGCACGGCATATTTCAGATCTACATGCGTTGTCCTGCCGAGAACCTTTTTGTCTTTTTCCCCGGTCTCTTCCTTTTTGCCAATGGTGGTTTCTCCTATACATGTGAATCAGGCAGTGTTTCTTCCGGTTCTTTCTTCGCACTCTGTCGGGTCGGCGGACAAAAGTCTTCACCGTCTCGATGTGGGTTGTGCACTTCGTCGTTATTTGAAGGCTACCGAATTTTTTAGGAAGGCTGGCCGGCTATTCGTGCTCTTCGGTGGTGCACGTAACGGGGAAGCGGTGGCTAAGGCCTCCATTGCAAGATGGCTCAAGGAAGCGTTCGCGTCTGCGTATCTGTTGCAGCAGCGGTCTATTCCGGAGGGGCTACTGGCTCATTCCACTAGGGCTCAGGCGACCTCTTGGGCGGCGTATAGCCTAGTTCCGCCAGCAGATATCTGTAAGGCGGCCGCTGGTCGTCTCTGCATGCTTTCAGTGAACACTATCGTTTAGATGTGTCAGCGGCTCGGGATTCCTGTTTTGTTCGGCGGTTCGGCGCGCCGGATGGTAAGGTCCCGCCCGGTCTTGACTGCTCTGTTACATCCCGATTGTGGAGGACTAAACTGGATTACCGAACAGGAAATGGAAATTACACTAACCTGGTAATTGTAGTTCCTGGAGGGTCCAGTTTAGTCCTCCTTCCCTCCCGACTATCTGATATAATAATGCGGCGCGCTTTCCGAACGGTGGATCATAAGACGGTTCCTCTTGCCGTTCGAACCTTTTTTTTGCAGCCGCGTTTTTGGCTATGGCTCTTTCTTTCTCAGGTGTTCAGTCAGCTCCTGAGATTTCTGATACGGAGCTGTGTTTTGATTTCTGGGGCGTCTGTTCCAGCGCAATACAGTGTTCTGACTTCCTCGTTTGGGGAGAAAGTTGGATATGTTTGTGGGGGGAAACAAATTGTTCCTTAATTATGTCATTTTCATTATGTCATTTTGTATATTAATCTAATGTGTTGCTTCGTTAAGTATGCTTTGTTACTAGTACACTGGGGGCTTCTGGGAGCTCCATCTGCATATATACTACAGAAGACTTGATTGGTCCAGTCTCCAGGCTGCAGGAGGAGGGGCACTACCCGATTGTGGAGGACTAAACTGGACCCTCCAGGAACTACAATTACCAGGTTAGTGTAATTTCCATTTACTCTGAGGAAAGGAAAGTGAACAGTGGAGAGCAGGGAATAGTACAGTTCCCAGATTTGTTTAAAATTTTGACAAAAGCTAACAAGGGTAAAGCATGAGATCATTTAGGGTCTGTAGTATTGTTACAGGAAGAAAAAATAGGCAGGCTGTGTTTGATTTGATTTATTAACGTGATATACTGCTTATCACAAGCCTAAAGAGGTTTACACAAAATAAATACTACACAAAATATACAATAAAAATAAATAAATTCAACATAATAAAATATCAAACAAGATAAATATTTCAGCTTTGTCTTCTCTCTGTACCATCAAAGGGTAATCATACACCAAGAAGAGACACAAAGAAAAACATTTTTCAAAACTCTTAACTCCAACCCAGTATTCTTCTGGCTTTGGCTACCACCTTGTCACATTGTTTTGCCATCTTTAGTTCCTCAGACACTATCACTCAGAGGTCCTTCTCCTGGTCTGTCCACACCAACCTCTCTCCCTCATCACATACATTTCCTTTGGATTTTTGCATCCCAAGTGCATGACTTTGGTCAAATGCTTGGCAGTTAAGATTCTTCCAGCTTTTGTAGATCTTTCCTCATATTATCCACTCCCTCAGAGGAATCCACTCTGTTGCAAATCATTGTATCATCTGCAGAAAGGCAACCTTATCCCTTCAATTCTTCAGCAATATCACTCACAAATACAACCACTCATAATTCAACCACCATATATTAATAAAAACCAAAAGCTACTGTGACAAGGAAGATAAAGACAGCTATAGACTGAGAAAAGTCTTCTTATCAGCCATTGACATTTCAAGCTTCTGAATTTGCAGAACAAAATTCCACCAAATGTGAATATTAAATAAATTCTCCAGCAGCAAGCAGGAAGTCGATCCTCACATATGGGTGACATTGGTGCTGATGGAGCCCACATGGAGCTTTTCCCCAGCTTTCAAAGAAAGCCTTTGGGACATGCTACCACGCATGTGTAGTCCCCTTCCCACCCAAGAGTGCCATCTTGCTCAGTCTCCTTTTTTCCACAGAGCCCAACAGACATCTGTCCTGTTTCCCCAGAAAAATCCTTGCTAATTATCCTCAAAATAGTTTCCTGTTTTGTGTACCGGTTCCTCTTCCTGCCTCGAGCCAGCACTGGGCTCGGTGCTGTTCTCAGCTCCTTTCCAATTTTTTTTCATTAAGGCTTGCTTCGTCTGACGTTTGCGCCGTTTTTTTCTCGGTGGTCGTTGACTCCAGAGGGTTGTTTCCTACCATGACCCCCGGGTGGGTTAAAAAAATGTGACTGTTGCAATCAAACTATGTCCGTCACTGACACCCATGACTGCTGCTTACACAGGAAACAAAATTTGCTGTAGAATCTCTGGATTGAAATTCCATGTATGAAGGGGAAGGTGATGGCAGTGGGGGTGTACTATCGACCGCCTGGCCAGAATGAACAAATGGATGATGAAATGCTCAAAGAAATCAAGGAAGCTAACAAAAGTCACAGCAGAGTAGTAATAATGGGTGATTTCAATTACCCCGGAATCGACTGGGTCAGTGTCACTGCAGGACATGCTAGGGAGATAAAGTTTCTAGATGAAATAAATGACTGCTTCTTGGAGCAGCTGGTTCATGAACCGACCAGAGGGGAAGCCATACTGGACCTAGTCCTTAGTGGAACACCAGATCTGGTGCAAGAAATAAGGGTGTTGGGGCCACTTGGCAATAGTGATCATAGCATGATCGTGTTTGATTTAATTAGTGGAGGAGGGATAGTAAAGAAATCCACAGTAATACCTTTTAACTTTTGAAAGGGAGACTATGATAAAATGAGGAATATAGTTAAGAAAAAACTAAAAGGAGCGAATGCAAAGGTTAAAGACTTACATCAAGCTTGGGTGTTGTTTAAAAATACTATCCTGTAAGCCCAGACCAGCTGTATTCCACGCATTAAGAAAAGTGGAAGAAAGTCCAAAAAACTGCCAGCATGGTTTAAAGGTGAGGTCAGAGAGGCTATTGCTGCCAAAAAAGCATCTTTCAGGAAATGGAAAAAAGAGCCAAACGACGAAAACTGGAAACAGCACAATCACTGGCAAGTTAAATGCAAAGCATTGATAAGGCAGGCAAAGCGAGAATTTGAGAAGGAACTTGCTACGGAAGCAAAAACACGAAATAAAGACTTTTTCAAGTACATTCGTAGCAAAAGGCCTGTGAGAGAGTCAATTGGACCATTAGATGATAGAGGGGTAAAAGGGACAGTAAGAGGAGACAAGGCTATAGCGGAGAGACTGAATGAATTTTTTGCTTCGGTCTTTACTGAGGAAGATGTAGGGATGTTACCCAAGACTGAAGTGGTATTTAAAGGTGATACTGCAGAGAAATTGAGAGAAATATCGCTACACCGGGAAGATGTATTACAACTATTTGATAAACTGAATAGTAGCAAATCACCTGGCCCGGATGGTATACATCCAAGAGTGTTGAAAGAACTGAAATATGAGATTGCAGACCTGTTGTTAGTAATCTGTGAACTTTCATTAAAATCATCTGTAATACCTGAAGATTGGAGGGTCACCAATGTAACGCCAATTTTTAAAAAGGGTTCCAGGGGTGATCCGGGAAATTACAGACCAGTGAGCCTGACGTCAGTACCGGGGAAAATGGTAGAAACCATCATAAAGAACAAAATTACACAGCATGTAGATAGTCATGGCCTAATGGGAGACAGCCAACATGGCTTTAGATAAGGAAGATCTTGTCTTACTAATCAGATATGTTTTTTTGAAGGTGTGAATAAACAGGTAGACAAAGGTGAGTCGGTTGATATAGTGTATCTGGACTTTCAGAAAGCCTTTGACAAGGTCCCTCATCAGAGACTTTTGGCAAAACTAAAAAGTCATGAGATAGGAGGCAGTGTACTATTGTGGATCAGGAACTGTTTAAAAGACAGAAAGCAGAGGGTAGGGCTAAATGGTCAATTTTCCCAATGGAAAAAGGTGAATAGTGGAGTATCCCAGGGATCTGTACCGGGTCCGCTACTTTTTGACATATTCATAAATGACCTGGAAAAGGGAATAACTAGTGATGTTATCAAATTTGCAGACGACACAAAACTGTTTAAAGTTGTTAAAACCGAAGAGTACTGTTGGAAAACTGCAGGAGGATCTGGATAAATTGAAAGACTGGGCATCCAAATGGCAGATGAAATTTAATGTGGACAAGTGCAAAGTTATGCACCTAGGGAAGAACAACCCAAACTATGGTTACACGATGCAAGGTTCCACATTGGGAACCACCACCCAGGAAAAAGATTTAGGAGTCATCGTGGATAACATGTTAAAACCCTCCGCCCAGTGTGCAGTGGTGGCCAAGAAAGCAAATAGAATGCTAGGTATCATAAGGAAAGGAATGGAAAATAAAACAAAGGATATTATAATGCCTCTGTATCGTTCCATGGTACGACCGCGCCTTGAATATTGTGTGCAATTCTGGTCGCCGTATCTTAAAAAGGATATAGAGTTATTAGAAAAGGTACAGAGAAGAGCCACGAAAATGGTAAAGGGGATGGAAGGCTACTCCTATGAAGAGAGACTACAAAGGTTAGGGCTCTTCAACCTGGAAAAGAGATGGCTGAGGGGAGATATGATAGAGGTCTATAAATTAATGAATGGAGTGGAACGGGTAAACGTAGATCGATTGTTTACGCTATCAGAATATAGAAAGACTAGGGGACATATAATGAAGCTACAGGGTAAACTATTTAAGACAAATAAAAGAAAATATTTTTTTGCTCAGCGTGTAATCAAACTCTGTAATTTGTTACCGGAGGATGTAGTAAGAGCTGTTAGTGTAGCTGGGTTTAAAAAAGGTTTGGACAAGTTCCTAGAGGAAAGGTCCATAAACCATTATTAAAAAGGGACCCAGGATATCAATGCTTGACCCAATACAAGCATTGTGGAACCTGTGTCTTTTGGGGATACTGCTAGGTACGTATGACCTAGACTGGCCACTGCTGGAAACAGGATACTGTGCTTGATGGACAATGGTCTGACCCAGTATGGCATATCTTATGTTCTTATGCCTGGGACCGGACTATGATAGCACCTCCTGCGACCTGTGCCAGGCCATGATGCCTAAAACCAATAAAAAATGGTTGGAGTTGCAGGAGAAACTGTTCCCAAGGTCTGACTTGGCACTGGCCTCCCTGGCACCGAGCTCCAAGCCCAGTGAGGCCCGAGCGTCCTTGGAGTCCCGTGGCGGCGGCTCCTCCAGCAAGACATTGGACTCTGAGTAAAAGAAGAAAAAAATCCTCTAAGTCCGTCAAGGTTCCACTGGAGAAACCTGGTAAGGTGGCTCAGAGGGACTCTAGTGACTCCGAGAAGCAGCTCACCAAGGTCCTCAAAAAGGATTCCTCAGCTGGTGGAGACCATGCGAGGTTCCTCGAGACTTTAGTCCTCGTTGAGGACGCACTCGCGAGAGTGCTGGCACTGGGCCGAGATCTTTGGTGCCCGTGCCGAAAGCTGCGGAGCCTTCTGGCTTGGAATTCAGAATGGCAGCCATGGCGCAAAACATCACTGCTATCCTGGCCATGCAGCAGGCAATGATGACTGGTTTGTCTGCATCATCTGTCCTGACGACTGGGCCCCCACCTGTGGGGGAGTCTCCGGTCATCGAGCCGAGCTCCGAGTGCCACCTGGCTCAGGAAAATCCTCGGCCCCGGTCGTGGTCCCAGCCCCATTCCTTGGCCAACTGGTCTTTCCACGGAGACTCAGATCCCAGGTCCTCGGGAGGGCCACAGCCCTTCAGCACAGGCCTCGAGCAAGGAGTCGCAGGGCCTCAGACTCATCGTCCCCCTCTTGACTTTGAGTGGAAGAACAAATATGAGGCCTCCCTGGAAACCAGATGGCACTGAGACATCCCCTTGGACCTGTCTCCCCCGGTGCCCTGGTGCCTTTCTCGGCCAGAGGACATGGCCTTCCACAGCTTAGTCAGGGACATGGCCAGAGGCCTCTCGGTGCAAACCGAGGCAGAGGAGGACCCATGCACCAAGGAACTGGAGATCCTCCAGTTCGAGTCTCCACCCAAGGAAACTCTCACGCTGCCAGTGCAGCCGATCATCAAGCGGCTAGTGCTACAAATGTGGGAGACCCCGGCTTCAGTGCCGGTGGTTAGCCGATGCCTCGATGCCATATACTGCGTCAGGAAGGGGCCGAGTTTCACAAGTCCAAACTTCCACATAACTCCATGGTGGTTGAGTCAACCATGCAAAAACTCAAAAGCCAGAAGACTTACTCTTCTGTCCCCCCTGGAAGGGATGTTAGAGCCTCGGCGCCCTTGGGCGCAAGTGCTACCAGGGCTCGATACTGGGGTGCCAAATCCAGGCCTATGAGCTATACATAGAAATGTATCTGAAAGCCCTGACTCGGGAGTTGTCCAGATTCTCTGCGGGGCTGGCCAGGGAACCTCTCCAGTGGTTCCAAGCTCTGACCTCCGGGATCAAGGACTGCTCAAAGTTCCTCTCCTGGGCAGCCTAAGATGGATTTGAGTCAGCAGCTCGAGTAGCAGCAGCCGGCATCGGGGCTTGACGTCAAGCCTGTCTACAATCCTTGGACCTCAAGCAATGGGTCCAGGACAAGCTGGTCCCTACACCTTTGAGAACTTGTTTGGCAAACCCATGGATGACAAAGCAGCCGAGATAGATGCCAAAGTGGTTACCCACCAGAGGCTCTCAAAGAAGACCTCTTCCTTTCCCTGCAAAAAATCCTTGGGGAAAAGGCCCCTATTCCAGGGGAAACAGGGGCACTTCCAACAGAATCACCGCTACCAGTCCTCCTTGGGCCAGCAACAGGGTTCTCACCCTAAGAGACAGGGCCAAGGAGCTCAGAAGCCCAAGGCTCAATAGCCCCAGTCCCCGGCCCAAACCAGGTGGGAGCTTTTGACTCCCAGGGCAGAGCCTTCCCTCCCCCAGGACACCTTCACCAGCCTACATGGGGCCGCCTGGCTCTCTTTGCCCACAAATGGTCCAAGGTCACCTCAGACCATTGAGTACTGCAGGTGGCAAAGGAGGGATATCTCCTCCACCTACAACAAGTACCACCCAGGTACTTTGTAGGAGAACCAGTGCAATCTCTCCTTCACCAGACCGTCCTGCTCTCAGAGCTCGCAGGTCTGCTCAAGGACAAGGCAGTGAAGCCTGTACCAAAACATCTGTGGGGAAAGAGCTTCTACTCAAGGTACTTCCTTTTCTCCAAAAGAACATGGGGCCTCGGGCCCATTCTAAACCTGCGAAACCCGAACAAGTTTCAGTGAGGGAGAAGTTCAAGATGCTCTACCTTGTACCACTGTTGCCCTACCTTCATCAGGGAGAATGACTGTGCTCCTTGGATCTAAAGGATGCGTACACTCACATCCCGATCCATCCCTCCCACAGGCAGTACCTATGGTTTATAAGAGGAGGGAGGGCACTACCAGTACAGAGTGCTCCCCTTTGGCCTATCCTCCTCGCCAAGGGTCTTTACCAAGTGCTTGGTGGTGGTAGCTGCCTTCCTGCACCTACAAGGTGCTTTCGTCTGCCCCTACCTGGACGGCTGGCTCATGAGGGGTGGCATGGCCTCAGAGGTCAGGCTGCAGAGCGTACAACCTGCCTACTGCAGCACCTGGGGTTCATCATCAACTACTCCAAATCTCATCTGTCTCCAGCCCAAAGCCTGGAGTTCATAGGGGCTCAGTTGGACACATTGCAATCAAGGCCGTCCTCCCAAGAGAAAGAGCAGCCTGCTTCATGCAACTGGCAGGAGAGGTACAACGCCGCCGATCCGTACCGGTTCACAGCCTCCTCCGGTTGCTAGGCCACATGGCCTCAATGGTCACACCATTAGCCTGTCTACACATGTGGACAGCCCAATGGTGCCTCCATTCATAGTGGACTCAAGCCATGGGCAGGCTACGGGACACGGTCAGAGTTACCCACCAATTGGCGGAGTCCCTTATCTGATGGCAAAACTTGCGCCACGTCCAGGTGGGAATGCCATTCCAGGCACACGCACCACAGAGGACCCTGACAACAGATGCCTCCCTCCTGTGTTGTGGGGCACATTGCGTGGACAACTTCATGCAAGGCAGCTAGTCCCAGGAGGAGTCACTCTTGCAGATCAATCTACTAGAACTCAGGACAATCTTCCTGGCCCTGTGAATGTTCTGCCGCTGCCTGCAGCACCGACCAGTCCTGATCCAGATGGTCAACCAGATTGCCATGTTTTAAATAACAAGCAGGGAGGCACAGGCTCGTACTTCTTCTGCTGGGAGGTGATGGCTCTCCTCTTCTTTGCAGTGCGCAACATGCTCCTGCGAGTGGTATACCTACCAAGACAGGACACCTGCCTAGCGGACAGACTAAGAGTCCTTTGCCCATACGAATGGCGCTTGAACCCCATGGTGGCAAGGAAGCTCTTTCACCTCTGGGGTAGGCCCATGATGGACATTTTTGTCTTCCCGGACAATGCACAGCTGCCCCACCTCTGCTCGCACTAGCCGCACCCGGGGAGAGAGCGGAGGATGCCTTCCTGATCTCGTGGTCTGTGGGCCTTCTTTATGTGTTCCCCTGGTCGCCAAGACCCTATTCAAGATCCATAGTGAGAGGGCATCTGTTATACTGATCGCTCCCAGATGGCCTAGGCAACCATGGTTCCCTCTGTTGCTCTCCCTTTCGGTAGTGCTCCCAGTCCCACTGGATCGAGCCCCAGACCTACTATCTCAGGAGGAGGGCTCCCTCCTACACCCAAATCTGGGGTCGCTAATGCTAACAGCATGGCTGTTGAAACATTTGCATTGGCTCCTTTCAATCTCCCGGGAGAAGTTGAGGAGGTCCTGCTGACATCCCAAAAACTCTCCACCAGACAGGCGTATGCCTTTAAGTGGAAAAAGGTTCTTCATCTGGTGTACTACACCTGTTGCACACCAGACTGAAATCAAACTCTTTGAAGGTGCATCTGAGCACCATAGCAGCGCATCACCACCCTATTGAGGGAAAACCTCTCTCAAACCAGCACCTGGTCTATAGGTTCCTCCTGTACCTCCTGTTATCAAAGCTCCCCCTCCGCCCTCTGGTGGCGGAGTGGGACCTCAACATTGTGCTCTCCCAGCTCACTAAACAGTCATTCGAGCCCCTAGCCACTTGCCACCTGAGATATCTGTCTTGGCTTTCAAGGGTGAGCGGGCTCCAGGCCCTGGTAGCGGATCCACCATATATAAAGTTTTATAAGAACAGAGTGGTGCTCTGCACACACTCCCAATTCCTCCCGAAGATGGTATCTTCTTTCCACCTCAACCAAGAGGTGGTCCTCCACACCTTCTTTCCGCGGCCTCATGCTGGCAGGAAGGAACTAATACTTCATATACTAGATTGCAAGTGGGCCCTGTCCTTCTACTTACAGCAGACTCAGGCCCATCAGAAAGCTCCTCGACTTTTCATGTCTTATGACCCCAGTAGACTGGGGCTCCCCGTTACTAAGCAAACTCTGTCCACTTGGGTGGTAGACTGTATTACCCTCGCCTATCAGCAAGCCGGCTTCTCCCTTGAGCACCGGATCAAAGCACATCACGTGAGGGAGATGGCCACATTGGCGGCCAACCTCCACTCAGTGCCGGTGACAAAGATATGCAAGGCCATCACATGGTCTTCAATTCATACATTTGCAGCTCACTACTGCCTGGAGAGTGAATCATGCAGGGACAGTGCCTTTGGCCAGGCAGTACTCCGTAATATTCTGGAGGTATAGGCAACTCCTGCCCTCCAATCCTTCTGTGCTCAGGCTACTGGGGTGATAGTGTCGCTGGATGCTAGGATCTTGCAGAGTTTCTCAATGGGAACTCACCTTCTGCAACTCATGGCTGCCCAATTGGTCGCCATTGGTGCTGTCGTGGTTCGGTCCTCAGTAGCCTAGAGATAGGGAGTTCCATATGTGAGGACTGACTTTCTGCTTGTTCTTGGAGAAAGCATAGTTACTCACCTGTCACAGGTGTTCTCTGGAAACAACAGAAATCCGTCCTCGCAACCCTTCCTCCTCTGCTGGGGGTTGCCTCCCTACCTTGTTTTAGTTTTTACTGCTATCCTAGCTATGTCATCTAACTGAGCAAGATGGCACCCTTGGCCGGGAAGGGGTCCATGCATGCATGGTAGCATGTCCAAAAGGCTTTCTTTGAAAGCTGGGGAAATGCTCCATGCGGGCTCTGTCAGCGCCGGTGTCACCATATGTGAGGACTGATTTCTGCTGTTCCCGAAGAACACCCGTTACAGATGAGTAATTACGCTTTATTGTTTTTCCAGCAACCAAATATCATTTTAAGAGCTATTAACAGTGGGCTCAATTTTCAGCTGCCTGCGGTTTGGAAGGGCTAGGCGCCAATGAGGCGCACTGCCCTCCCTGCTGACCTCTAAACTGGATATTTAAGGCTGCAGTGACAGCCTTGAATATCTGGTGATCACCACAGAAACAGGAAGCAGCCGAGGCTAACCAGGCAGCAGTGATATTGCATGCTGCCCAGTTGGCGATTGGCACCTTAAAGATAGGCAAGGGTTTTCCTCGCCTATCTTTAAGGGGCGGATTTTTAACCAGGCAGCATGCAATATTGCTGCTGACCGGTTAGCACCATTCTCCGCTTCTGCTCGGCTCTGGAACACCCCAACACACCTCAATGCTAACCAGATGGCATCTGGGCATATAGTGGACATAGATGGGGATATTCAATGGCACTAACCATATATGTGCCATTGAATATCCCCATCTAAGGCATTTACATTATTTACTAGGCTGTAAACCATATAAATGCCCTTTGAATATCGGACGCAGTATGTCTAACAACTTTGCCTGGGAAGGAAAAATGTCTAGACAATCCACAATATTACTCTTGTGTATATGACTTCAAACTAGAAACCAAAGACAAAACAAATAATACTACATGATTCTTTAAGAATATATGAAATTTAGTACCTTTATTATTCTTACATGACCAAAAGAAAAAGGAAGAATATAGGTTTGTTATACAACTTCACCAGTGTCCAAATAGCCTGATAACTAACAAAAAGCATGATTGCATAATGCTTGCTGATGTCAGGGCTCTATTGGGCTAAGATGAAAATTGCAACCACTTTTCCGGGAGCAGCTCATAATTAAGATCTGAAGCCGACATCCCTCCAAAAAATGTTTCTGCAAAGATAGGGTAGTGGATGCATGGAACAGTCTCCCACTGGAGGTAGTGAAGGGAAAAATGGAAGGGAATTCAGGAAATCGTGATCGACTTTACAACGTTTGGAACGATTAAGATTTGGCAGTAACAGATAACTGGCTCCCAGCTAATTACATTAATCAACAAAAAAAAAGTTTAAAAAATTGTGCCTTAGCTTTCTTATGGAAAGCAAGAAAACTTTGTAATCTAATATCCTAGGGTAAGGAAGTCAAAGGTTTGGGATCCAGCCATTGAAAATGCTCCTACATGTCGAATCAAGATGGGCTACCCTGATAGTGGGAACTGCTACAAACACAGAGTTTGCAGACCTTAGTAGTTGGGAAAATAATGGGCAAGCTACCAAATCCTGAATATATCTAGGAGCTTCTTTGTGAATGGTTTTAAACATTGACAAAACTAATTTGCCATATTACAGGTAACCAATATTACGCTTTCAAGAGGGGTAATATGCTCACGATAAGCACAGTTCATCAAAAGATGAGCAGCAACATTTGAATTAATTGCAACATCTGTGAAAGAGAACTAGGGGTACCAAGATATGAATTATAGCAATCAAGATTTATGGTTATGACTGTGTGCCAACCCTTGAATGCCCCAATGCTATCCAGTTAGCATGGGGGTGGGCATTAGTGGTGGCACCAAATAGTATTGGTAAAAATTTCTTTGAGCAATTTATTGTACTCATATTTGATTTTCCATAACTGAATTAAAACTATGCAGTCTTTGCTCTCTATGGGACATATTTATTTAAAGGGTGAGCCAGTAGTGTGTGTTTGGGCAGTGAATATAGCAAGGAAGCTCCCACCAACATTAGGGGTATGTGTATCTGTCCTCCTACCGTTGTCACATTGCTAATGTGTGGCACCGTGCCATCCCACATGCGGGTGCACTTAATGCCACCCATTGATGGCATCTACTTGTGCTTCGCACATAGGTGGCCTTTTATAGACTTACCCTCCTCACGACGGAAAATCTTTAGAACACCAGGCTGTTGGTAGAGCAAGCAGTTAATTAGTACAAGTTTGGAACATGTAAGTAGTAGCACCAATTCCAAAGTTCTAGCTTGAGATGAATGAATTTAAGATTTATATTTGTTTTTCGAAGCACTTGAATTATAATTGTTTATGAAAGCTCTGCAAATAGTCATCATCTGTGATCAAAGAAAATCACAAAGAGGATGATATTTAAAAAAACAAACAACTCTTAGATTTATGCTTCTAAGGATCCTAAATTTGTACCCTATTTTCAGCCATACTTATAAGCCTAACTTTTCAGCTGAAAATTCTTCTTATTTTCCAGGAACAAGCAGGAAGTCAGTCCTCACATATGGGTGACGTCGGCACCAACAGAGCACATGCGGAGCATTTCCCCAGCTTTCAAAGAAAGCCTTTGGGAATGCTACCACGCATGCGTGGTCCCCTTTCCGCCATCTTCGACCTCGCAGGGATCCTTTTTGTCCCAATGGCCTCCGGCTTTAAGAAATGTGATAGATGTTCCAAAAACATGTCTCTCACGGACACCCATGACTGTTGTCTCAGATGTCTAGGAGCTGACCATGACTTGGAGCTATGCTCCCTCTGTAAGATGTTCTCCAAGGCCATCCAGAGTCATAAGCAGAAGCTGGATGATCTCTTCCGTAAGGCAGCCCTGGTATCCCCGGTAGCCTCCCACTCTTCGGCCCCACAAGTTCTGGAGTCTCCAAAGGCTCCTCCCCGGGCCTGGTGACACTCTGACCAGGAGTCACCTGAATGCGAGCAGAAGGAGAAGAAGGCCTCAAAGACTCTGTCGGGGGTGCCAGACAAGCGTGAGAGGTCACGCGCCTGGTCTCTCAGCCCCCCTCAGCAGTCTCTGGAGAGGCAGTGGCCCAGTAAGGTACCTCGAACCGATATGGAGGCCTCTGGCAAAGGCGCCCAGTCTCCCGAGGGTTGTCCTGGCGAGGACCCCCTCTCCTCCTCGACACCCGACCTGGTCACCCTGGTGTTGGTGTCGCAGGGCCCCACTCCTGAGTGGGAAGCCAGAATGCTGGCCTTGGAATGCAGCTTCTCCGGGAAGAAGCAGGAAGTCAGTCCTCACATATGGGTGACATTGATGCCGACGGAGCTCGGGTGGAGCAAATCCCCAGCTTTCAAAGAAAGCCTTTGGGAATTGCTACCACACATGCGCGGTCTCCTTCCCGCTCAAGGGTGCCATCTTGCTCAGTCTCCTTTTTTCCATGGAGCCCATCGGACGATTGTCCCTCGTGTCCCAGAAAAATTTATTTTTCTGTGCCTTTTGGCGACTGGTCAACACCAGTATCCTTCCCGCCTCCAGTTTCGGTACTTTGGTATCGGGTTAGTCCTGTTTTTTCTTAGTTGTTTTTTACCTTGCGCGTCTTCGCGCCCTTTTTTCTACTTTTCCTCGCTGGCTGGTAAGGTCTTCAACTTAGCCGGGGTCCTTTTACCCCCCGATGGCCACCAGCAGGTTTAAAAAATGCGATCGGTGCGGAAAAATAATGTCCCTCACCGATACGCACGACTGCTGTCTCCGGTGTCTTGGTCCAGACCACGACCCGGCGGTCTGTCCTCTATGCAAGAAAATGTTGTCCAAGGCCTTGCAGAGCCGCCAGCAGCAGCATGACAAGATTTTTCCAGAATCCCCCATGCCTCCGAGAGCCAGGACCTCATCTGAGGCCTCGACGTCTCAGGGGGATCACTCCAAGCCCGAGCATCGTCGGGGCTCCTCAGAAAGGGGGTCTCCCTCACGGGAGCACAAGAGGAAGAAGAAGAAGTCCTCGAAGGCGGCATCTCTGGATGGCTCCGAATGACCAGGTTCCTCACGGGACCGATCGCGGAGCCCCGAGCATCGGCTGGAATCGTTGGAGAAGGAGCGCCTAGCCAGAGTTCCTTGATGGGAACCGGACCAGCCAAGGCAAGTACTGACTGTTCTGGTCGTGGATTCCCCTCCGGGGGAACTGGCGTCGGGTCCAGTAACTGCAGAGCCTCCAAAACTCATATACAGGATGGCGGCTTTGGAGCGCAGTTTTACTGCCTTCATCGAGCAGCAGTGGGCGCTGATATCTGGCATGTCTGGCACCTCCGCCCCGACCACCGTGCCCTCGATGTCCCTGTAGGCCGAGCCGATCCTCAAGACCTTTCAGACCAGAGTCGATCCTCATCCGAGGTCTCTCTCGGCCTCCCGTTTGGGACCGAGGCCGTCGCCGCTGAGTCTATAGGCGTTGAGGCAGACGGTGCCCGGGTCCTCAATACCCGAGGAACCCCTCGAATCCTCCTCGGAGGCCTCTGCCTGGGAGACGGAGGACAAAGAGTCCCCAGATACCCAGAGGCATCAGGACATTCCCTCAGATTCTCCCGTGTCTGAACCTCTGAGAAGATCCCCACCGGAGGATATGGGTTTCCTGGACTTCATGCGGGATATGTCCAAGGCGTTGGCTTTGCCGACGAGCTCGAGATCCTCAAGTATGAGACTCCTCCTCGGGAGACGCTCATGGTACCCATTCCACCAATCCTGGAACGACTCATGCTCCGCAAGTGGGAGACACTGGCGTTGATGCCGGTACTCAGCAAACGGCTGGACTCCATGTATCGAGTACGTCTGAGCCCTGGATTACAGAAGTCGCAGCTGCCGCACAATTCCATGGTTGTGGAATCGGCCATGAGTTGGCTTAAGAGCCAGAAGACGCATTCCTCGGTGCCCCCCTGCAGGGAGGCCTGCAACCTGGATGCTCTCGGCTGAAAGTGTTTCCAGGGCGCAATGCGGCATTGTCGAATCCAGGCGTACCAGTTGTACATGGGAATGTACCTGAGGGACCTGGCGAAGGAACTCGCCGGGTTCTCGGATGGTCTCTCCGAGGAACCTTTGCAGTGCTTCAAGGGCCTGTCCAAAGCTGTCCGTGAATGCTCCAAGTTTATGTTTCGGGTGGCCTATGATGGGTTTGAGGCGGTGGCTCGAGTAGCTGCAGCGGGCATTCATGCGAGCTGCAAGGCTTGGCTGCAGTCATCCGACCTTGAGCAGTGGGTTCAGGACAAGTTGGTTGATGTCCCATGTCAAGGGGAGAACTTCTTCGGTAAACCCATGACCGACAAGGCCGCAGAGCTGGAGACCAAGTTCATGACGAGGACACGGCTCTCTAAGAATACCTCTGCCTCTCCTCGTAAGAAGGGCTCAGGTAAAAAGCCCTTTTACCCAAGAAAGGGAACTGCTTACCGAAACTACTCCCCCTTACCAGGCCTCCCCTGCTCCCCCACAGGGGCATCAGGCCAAGGGACAGGGGCATGGCCCACGTAAACAGACTCCGGCCCAGCCTGGTGGGGGTTTTTGATTCCATCAGCATAGCCCCTCTCCCAGCAGGGACGGGGCAGCCCACAGGGGGTCAGCTAATCTTGTATGCCCACAGGTGGTGGGCCATCACCACCAATTCCTGGTTATTGCAAGTGGTCAGGGAGGGATACCTTCTCCATCTAGCCCACGTGCCTCCATACTACTTCCCAGGAGAGCCTCCAAGGTCTCTCCTTCACTGGGACCTTCTTCTGAAGGAGTTGGCAGGTCTTCTCGAGGACCGTGCGGTGGAACCGGTGCCCCACCACCTCAAGGGCAAGGGGTTCTACTCCAGGTATTTCTTCGTCCCAAAGAGGACAGGGGGCCTAAGGCCCATACTCGACTTGTGCAACCTCAACAAACAAATTCCTGGTGAGAGAGACGTTCAAGATGCTCTCCCTTGGAATATTGCTGCCCTACCTCCGCCAGGAAGACTGGCTATGTTCCTTAGACCTAAAGGATGCCTACACACACATCCTTATCCACCCAAGCCACAGGCAATACCTGTACTTTGTGGTGGGGGACAACCACTACCAGTACAGGGTGCTTTCCCTTTGGCCTTTGCTTCGGCCCTCAGGGTGTTCACAAAGTGCCTGGCGGTGGTCACCACCTTCTTCAGGCTTCAAGGGATCTTCATCTTCTCCTATCTCGACGACTGACTCATCAGGGACACGTTGGCCGTAGAGGTGCAGCAGGCCACAGCCCACACCATCCAAGTCTTTCAGGACTTGGGGTTTGTAATCAACTACCCCAAGTCCAGTCTCTGCCCATCTCAGGAACTAGATTTCATTGGGGGCTAGGCTCAGTACCCTGCAGTCAAAGGCCTTCCTGCCTGCAGACAGAGCAGACAGGCTTATAGCCCTCGCAGGGAAAGTATGGCGCAGCTCCTCAGTGGCAGCTGCTGCGCCTCCATGGACACATGGCTTCCACGGTCCATGTCACTCCAGATGCCCACCTCCACATGCAAACTGTGCAGTGGTGCCTCACAGACCAATGGTCCCAGGCCACTGGACACCTCCAGGACAGGATCAAGGTGACCAGGCGTCTGGTACAGTCCCTGACCTGGTGGCTCTCACCCCAGCACTTGAGGGCAGGTATGCTGTGGTGAAGAGCGCCCTCCTGAGGCTATGGAGGCAGATGAAAATCCTGAAGGGCAACAGGATTTACGTCAGATTGTCAATCCTGGAAAGAAAGAGAGACTTCGTTCTGCTGAGCTGAGCATGGATACCAGCCCAGGGGAGGAGTCGTGCACTCCTGATTGGGCACACCCAGTGCTTGGAAGGGGCGTGTCTAGAAGAGAACCTGGTTTTAAACCGGAGTATGGCTTTGCTAAGGAGAAGTGGAAGGAGAAGAGAAGGAGCCCAGGGAACAGTCAGAGGAGCAGCAGTCAGAGAGAGAAGGCTAGCAGCCAAGGACTGAGCCGAAGCAGTAGAAGAAGACCTGCAAGAATCTGGTCAGAGGCAATAAAGGGAAGTCCTGAGGAAAGTGGACCTAGCCCTGGAATAGACACCTGGAGGAAGGCAGAGCCCTGGGAGAGGAAGCCTTCACGGCAGGCAAGAGAGAAAAAGAACTCATTCTGGGAATTACAGTTTGGCCCAGAGAGGCACGGGAACTCTCACAACTGGAGGACGTCTGAGCCACCTAGGATAAGAGGGGCTTGGCAACAAGTAAGCGGTTTGCATAGGAGTTTCCCAAGTGAAGGTAAACCCAATTCTCCTATATTTGAAACCTTAACAAAAGAGCCTAAAAGTTACCAGGATTCACTTAACCTGAAAGAGGAAAAGGGAAACAGCCTTAATCAAGAGGGAAGTTTAATAACTGATAACAATTCCTTATCTAGCAGACAACAGGCTGAATTGCTTCTCCAGGATTTTAAAGAGTTTTTAAAGCTAAAAGCAAACAGACAGCCAGTATTGCAGGAAGCTAATAATTCTATACAGTCTGAGGAATTAGTGCAACTTAATTCTGACTTACCTGACTGTGAGAGCATGGACTGTACTATTTGTTGTGTGGAAATACCAAACTGAAGAAAACTGTTTTGCTGCCATGCTAGGAAAGCTTTAATTACCTGCACCTGAAGTGCCCCAGCACTGTGAACGTAACAGTATGTGAAAAGAGGCTGCATTTAAAGTGAATGACCTCTTGGGGCAGAGCTGAGTAAACTGCTTAGAAGTAAAGCTGAATTTCTACTTTAAGTTGACTTTATACCTGAGTTCTTTCTGTTCGTGTTAAAGCACCTGTTTTGTTCATATTTCTGAATTTGTCATGCGATGGAAGAATAACCTTAACCATAATAAAAATACTTGCAAATAAGCCTTACCGTCTCTGGCGCACAACTACACTTTATTTCGGAGTGAAAGGAGCAGAAAAACTACAGTACCCAGCATTCCAGGGGAATAGGTTTAAACTCCTTCCTCACGAGGCAATAGGCCCCGCTCCTGTCTTTAGCCCTAAGGCGGGGCAGGAGCGCCGCAATGCCTTTTCAGGCCCTTCCCCATTCCAGGGTCTTCACCACAGATGCCTCCTTACTGGGCTGGGGGGCCCATTGCCAGGGGTTCCGCACACAGGGAGTGTGGTCCCCGGAGGAGAGTGCCCAACAGATCAACTTGTTGGAGCTCCGGGCCATCCGCCTCGCCCCGAGGGTTTTTAGGCAGGATCTGGTTCACAAATCAGCCCTGGTCCAAACGGACAACCAAGTGGTTATGTTCTACGTGAACAAACAGGGGGGCATGGGATCACACACCCTTTGTCACGAGGCCCTGGACCTGTGCTCTTTAACAACCCACAGGGGATTCTCCTCAAGGCAGTTTACCTGTCGGGCCAAGACAATTGGCTGGCCGACAGACTCAGCAGGATCCTCCAGCCACACGAGTGGCAACTGGACCGGGCGGTGGCCAACAGTCTTTTCCAGGCCTGGGGGGAACCAGTGATGGACTTGTTTGTGAGTCCAGACAATCACCAGCTTCCCCATTTCAGCTCGAGGCAGCCACATCCTTCCAGGGTGGCTGCCGATGCCTTCCTAATCTCATGGTCGGGGGGTCTTCTGTATGCTTTTCCCCCGACGCCTCTGATTGCACAGACTCTGTTCAAGATCCTTCAGGACAGAGCTGTTATTATTCTCATAGCCCCACGGTGGCCCCAACAGCCGTGGTTCCCTCTTCTGCTGCAGCTGGCGGTGGAGATCCCCATTCCCCTGGGATCGTCTCCATGTTTCCTCTCCCAGGAGGGGGGCTCTCTTTTGCATCCCAACCTCAGCTCCCTTTCGCTGATGGCGTGGCTGCTGAGAGGGTGACTCTCGCCCCACTCCTCTTTCCGGAGGAGGTGGAGGAAATCTTGCTGGCTTCACACAGGCCGTCTACTAGATGAATGTACACCTTTAAGTGGCGCAGATTTGCTGTCTAGTGTGCTGGGCAAAAGGTGGACCCCTTTTCTTGCCCAGTGGTTGTGGTGTTGAAATACCTTTCTGAGTTGGGCCTTAAATCCATTTCCGTCAGAGTGCACCTCAGTGCCCTAGCGGCGAACCACTTTCCCGTGGACGAGAAGCCTCTCTCTGCTCACCCAATGGTATCACGGTTTCTAAAGGGCCTGCTTCTGTTGAAACCCCCAGTCCGTCCTCCAGCGACTGAATGGGACCTTAATGTAGTTTTGGGACAGCTTACCCGGCTGCCCTTTGAGCTTATGGCCATGTGCCATCTCCGCTATCTCTCCTGGAAAGTGGTATTCTTGGTTGCGCTCACTTCTGCCCGGAGTGTGAGTGAGCTCCAGGCTCTCGTGGTGGAGAGGCCTTATACCAGGTTCTACAAGAATAGGGTGGTGCTTCGCACACATCCCAAATTCCTTCCGAAGGTGGTCTTTTCATTTCACCTCAACCAGGAGGTGGTTCTTCCTACCTTTTTTCTCAGGCCGCATGCCAGTCGGGCAGAGACGGTCCTCCATACCCTGGACAGTAGGAGGGCCCTGTCCTTCTACATCCAGCATACGCAAACTCACTTGAAAGCCTCCCAGATTTCTGTTTCCTATGACCCCAGTAAACTGAGGAAGGTGGTAACAAAGCGTACGCTGTCCACTTTGGTGGCGGATTGTATTGCCCGGACTTATGAGGCAGCAGGGCTTCCGTTGGAGGGACGTGTTACTGCTCATAGGGTCAGGGCCATGGCGGCATCAATGGCTCACTTATGCTCTGTTCCATTGGCAGACATCAGCCGGGCCACCAACTGGTCTTCGGATCAGACCTTCATGGCTCATTACTGCCTGGATAGGGAGTCCTGACGGGACAATGCCTTCGGCCAGGCTCTGCCCCGTAACCTATTTGAGGTCTAGGCAACTCCTGCCCTACGAACCCTCTGTGTTCAGGCTACCGGAGTGCTACTTCCCTGGTTAGGGTTTCATTGCAGCTGTTTGCGGCTCTCAAAGAGGGAGCCTTTTTTGGGCTATAGGTTTCAGGTAGCCTGTAGCTGGGGAGTCCCATATGTGAGGACTGACTTCCTGCTTGTTCCCAGAGAAAGCATAGTTACTCACCTGTAACAGGTGTTCTCCAGGGACAGAAGGAATCAGTCCTCACAACCCTCCCTCCTCGCCTTGGAGTTGCAGTCCGATTATTTTTATTTTCTCTTTTATTTTGCCATCTTTTTAACTATGTCATTTGATTGAGCAAGATGGCACACTTGGGCGAGAAGGAGATCACGCATGCGTGGTAGCAACTCCCTAAGGCTTTCTTTGAAAGTTGGGGGATTTGCTCCACGTGGGCTCCGTCGGCGTTGACGTCACCCATATGTGAGGACTGATTCCTGCTGTTCCCGGAGAACACCTGTTACAGGTGTGTAACTACGCTATTTCTGCGTTCCTCACTGCCCAGCAGGCGCTGATGCCCCGCCCTGCTGGCACGCACCTCGAGATCTTAGGGACCTTGACCTCAAGGACTCCCCGGGCCAACATTGTGACCCCCGAGAGCCAGAAGCCTTCCTAATGATCTTCGGCGCTGGTCTCGATCTTTGTCCTGTTCCTCGGGCACGAGATCCTCATGAGCAAGCGCCTCCGGCTCCTGGCAAGTTTTGGCCTCTGAGATCCAGCACGGGTCACCAACCTATCTCGAGTTGCCCGACCTCGAGTTCTCCACGAACTACTCAAATTGGGAGTCTGACGGAGAGATCTCCCCGGAGACTCTGTCCCACCGAGACTTCCCCTCAGACCCCTCCCCGTTGACTCAGAGGCGGCAGTCACCTCCCAAGGACCCCTTCTTCCTGGAGTTCATCCGGGACATGGCGCTCGCCACTGAGTCGGAGGAGAAGCCCTGTGCCGAGGTACTTGATATTCTGCAATACAAATCTCCGAGGGAGGCTGTCTCGGTGCCGGTTTCTCCCATTCTGAACCGCCTCCTACTCCGCATGTGGGAGACCCCGGCCTCTGTCCCGATTGTGAGCAAGCTCCTGGATGCTATGTGTAAGGTCCAGCGAGGTCCGGGGTTTCGGAAAGCCCAGCTTCCTCACACCTCGATGATGGTCGAGTCAGCCATGCGGAAGCTAAAGAGCCCAAACATTCATTTGTCAGTCCCACCAGGCAGAGAGTCTCATACTCTTGATGCCCTCGGGCGTAAGGCTTATCAGGGCTCCATGTTTTGTCATGCCGCATCCAGGTTTTCCAATTATATGTTGGGATGTTCCTCCACGATCTAGCTAGAGAGCTCGGAGGTTTTGCGGTGGGTCTTGATGGAGACCATCTCCTGCGTTTTCAGGCCTTTTCAAAGTCCGTCGGGGAATGCTCGAAGTACCTCTTGTGAGTAGCATACGACAGCTTCGAGTCTTCCGCCTGGGTGGCAGTGGCTGTCATCGGAGCCTGCCGGCTGGCTTGGCTCCAGTCCTCGGACCTGGAACATTGGGTCCAGGAGAAACATAGAAACATGATGACAGAAAAAGACCACATGGCCTATCTAGTCTGTCCTTCCATAACAACAACTACAACAGTCCACTTTTTACATTTAGAGATCCTCTGTGTTGGTCCCATGCTTTTTTGAATTCAGTTACTGTCCTCATCTCTACCACCTCCACTGGGAGACTATTCCATGGATCCACTACTCTTTCTGTAAAGAAATATTTCCGCATATCACTCCTGAATCTATCTCCCTTCACCCTCATCCCATGTCCCCTCGTAGCAGAACTTGCTTTCAATTGAAAGAGGCTCTCTCCCTGAACATTTATGCCACGGAGGTATTTAAACATCTCAATCATATCACCTCTATCCCGCCTTTCCTCTAAGGTGTACATATTAAGATCCTTAAGTCTGTCCTCATATGCTTTATAATGAAGCCCATTAATCATTTTAGTAGCAACCCTCTGCACCGACTCCATCCTGTTCACATCCTTTTGAAGGTGCGGTCTCCAGAACTGCACACCATACTCCAAATGAGGTCGCACCAAAGACTTATACAGAGGCATTATCACCTCCTTTTTTCTGCTAGCCATTCCTCTCCGTATGCACCAAAGCATCCTTCTAGCTTTTGCCGTCGCCTTTTCTACCTGTTTAGCTACTTTAAGATCATCAGACACAACCATGCCTAGGTCCCGCTCTTCTTTAGTGGACAAAAGTACTTCACCTCCTATACTGAGAAGCTGCTGGATGTCCCCTGCCTTGGCGAAAAGCTATTTGGCAAGTCCATGGAGGACAAGACCACGGAGATTGAGACAGAGTACGTGATTCGCACTCCCTTCTCACTGAAAACTTCCTCCCTCCCCAGAAGAAGCAGCAGAACAAGAAGTCTGTCTTCCAGCAAAAGGGGCTCCTGTATAGGGGCTACCTGCCTATCCGCCAGCATTGACTCCCATTCAGGGCGGCCAGGGAAAGTCCACAGCCCTCATAAGCCAAAGGTCCCGAAGACCCAACCTGCGGCTCCGGCTCAACCAGCCTCGGAGTTTTGATGCCATCGGCATAACCCCCTCCAGGAGGGCAGCTGTCCGTTGGGGGTGCATGTGGTCTATTTCTCCCATAGGTGGGAGTCCATCTCCACCGATGCCTGGGTTTTCCAGGTCGTTTGGGAGGGCTATCATCTCCATCTGGACGAGGCCCCTCTTCCGTACTTTCCTGGGGAGCCACGTCTGCTTCCCCAGCACCAGGCCCTCCTGAGTCAGGAGCTCACAGGCCTCCTTGGGGACGGTACAGTAGAACCAGTCCCATCGCACTCCTGATGATATAGAAACATGACGACAGAAAAAGACCACATGGCCTTCTAGTCTGTCCTTCCATATCAACCACTACAACAATCCCATTTTTTCCTTTAGAGATTCTCTGTGTTTGTCCCATGCTTCTTTGAATTGATACTGTCCTCATCTCTACCACCTCCACTGGGAGACTATTCCACGGATCCACCACTCTTCTGTAAATAAATATCTCCAGGAACAAGCAGGAATGTAGTCCTCACATATGGGTATCGTCGGTACCGACGGAGACTGCGAGGGAACGCTCCCCAGCATCCAATAGTAACGCTTTTGGGAGCATCCCTCAGCACATGCGCGCTGCCTTCCCGCCTTTCTAACTGTCCCTCTTCAGTTATTTGTTTTCCGCGGAGCCAACAGGACCTATTCCCTGTCACCGCAGAAAATTCTATCTTTAAAATTCTTTTTTGTGGTCGCGCTTGCCTACCGCACGATGCCTACCAGTACCGCCGGTTCTTTTCTTAAAAAAAAAAAAAAAACAACCTTTCACCGTTTCTTTTCAGAAACTTTCCTGTTTTGGTGCTAGGCGCCATTTTGGGCATTAGGCCCCATTTGTCCAAAATCATGGAAAAGCCAACTAGTGACTTTAAAAAATGTACTAAGTGTGGCGGTACCATTTCCGTCACTGACTCCCATGATTGGTGTCTAAAATGTTTATGACCTGATCATTCTCCTACTGAATGTCTCTCCTTCATGGGGATGACTAAAAGAAGACGACAGAACCGGGCCGCAAAGCTCGGCACCCTATTCTCTTCAGATACCAGATCCATTGCATCAACATCGTCAACGTCCTCTTCTTCCTCCCATGGATCTCAGGTAACTAAACATAAAAGCCGGTCCTCAAAGGGTAGCTCTCCTGCTCAGCATTGAGAGGCCATTGGCATTGCCCTTGAGGGAACCACACCGGCAAAACAGCCCCGGTGGGAGGCTTCGGCTTCCAAAGCATCGATGGGGCTTCAGGATGTTCTCGAGGCTTCAACCTCGCAAGAACTACTTGTGCCATGCTCAGGGGTTCCAGCCGTTCTCACCGGTACCGACACTCAGGCATCGTCAGCGTCGATAGACCAGAGATTTCTTGCTATCGAATGCAGTATCGCAGCTCTTCTCTCAGCTGCGGTACCGGTGGTCCCAAGGGCACCGGTGCCAACATCGATACCGATGCCGGTACCGACACCAGTACAGACACCGGTATCGACACCAACGATGCCGGTACCGATGGTACCGGCCCCGATGGTAACCCTTCCTATTCCACCTCCGGCTGGAGTGGATAAAGTGGTACCGGGTCACCTCGGTACCGACTTCGATCGGTACCGGGATCGTGCTTTGCAGGAGTATCGGAGTCAGGAATACTTTGAGTCCTACGATTCCAAAGACTCTGACAATTCTGCTGGCACTAGAGAGTTTCTCTTAGAAGATCCCTCTTCTCCACAACGCAGAATGTCACCTCCAGAAGACATGTCATTTCAGGATTTCATCCGTGATATGGCTAAAGGTCTTTCAATCACAGTAGCTCCTGAGGAGGAACCCAGAGCAAAGGAATTGGAAATCCTCCAATATCCTAAAGCTCCTAAGGAGGCAGCTACTCTGCCTATCCATGAATTCTGCATAACTTGATGCTCAGAATGTGGGAAACACCTCTGACTACTTCTCCTCAATCTATGAGACTTGATACTATGTATCGAGTCCCACCATGTCCTGGTTTTCAGAAAACTCAGCTGCCACAACATTCAATGGTAGTGGAGTCAGCCAAGCGTAGGATGAAAAGTGCTAAAAGACATGCATCCAATCCTCCAGGTCGTGAATGCAGAACTCTGGATGCTTTTGGACGCAGAACGTTTCAAGCTTCCATGCTTTCAGCTAGGATCAGCTCATATATCCTATATATGGGAATGTTCCTCAAAGAAATCACAGGACACTTGGAACTTATGAGCCCATTTCTCCCATATGATAACAGACAAGACTTTCTCACTCTGGTTAAGCATGCTCAGGATGTCTCCAAGTTTGTCAACCGTGCAGCCTTTGACTGCTTTGAATGCATCAGCAGAACGTCTGCTATTTGCATTGGCTCACGACGAATTGCCTGGCTACAGGCATCAGACTTGGAGACTTGGGTACAGGACAAGTTAGGCAACATTCCTTGCATGGGAGAAAATCTCTTTGGCAAGAACTGGCAAGAGAAGGCTAAAGAGTTAGATGCTGACAATTCTACCTTGAATAGATTGTCAAAGTCTCCAGCCACTCCAGCCAAAAGAAAGCCTTATAAAAAACCCTCTTAGCAAAAAGAGGAAGTTTTATCCTTCCTATACCCATCAGGCTCAAGCTCCAGGTCAGGTTGTCCAAAAGAGACAAAACTAGACAACAAAAGAAACCAAAAGGCCCGAGAGCCCAACCAGCTCTCCAGGTTCAGCCCCCTCAAGGGCTTTGACTCCTTCCTAGAGAGCTTTGCCTTCCTGCCTCTGAGGGGTCCTCAACCCCCCAATATTCCCGGCAGGTTATGCCACTTTGTCAACAGATGGCATCAGATAACAGCAGAAGATTGGACTTTGTCCATTGTAGGGGAGGGGTACAAACTTCATTTTCACAGCTTACCCCCTCCTACAATTCTAAAGCAGTTCAATTCACAAACCTCTGCAGACAATCTGCTAGATCACGAGGTCTCCACTCTTCTTGCCCAAGGGGCAATAGAGGAAGTACCCATTCTTCAACAGGGTGCAGGGTTCTACTCCCCCTATTTTCTTATTCCAAAGAAAACAGGGGGACACAGACCCATTCTAGACCTCAGAGAATTGAACAAATATCTGTTTTGAGAAAGATTCAAGATGATTTCTCTGGGAACTCTTCTGCCATACCTTCAAAGCCAGGACTGGCTTTGCTCTCTAGACTTAAAGGATGCATACACTCACATTCTTATTCATCCAGATCACAGGAAATTTTTATGTTTCCTTTTCAGAGGAAGACATTTCCAGTACAGGGTTCTTCCCTTTGGTCTAGCTTCAGCATCAAGGGTATTCACGAAATGCATGGCAGTAGTAGCTGCATTTCTATGAACCCTGGGGATCTTTGTCTTCCCCTACTTAGACGACTGGCTCATCCGAGCCTCCACAGTGACAGAAGCCAGCACTGCACTGTCTCATACAATGCGAATCCTCCAATACTTGGGATTGGTAATAAACTTCCCGAAATCTCAACTAGTTCCTTCCCAATGCCTAGAATTCATAGGAGCCTGTCTGGATACCAGACAGGCAAGGGCTTTCCTTCCACAAGCCCGGTGTCTTCGCATAATGCAGTTAACCTCCCAAGCAGCAGGCAAGTCCTCCCTCACTGCTCGGGAGCTACTGCAGTTACTGGGACACATGGCATCCACAGTTCATGTAGTTCCATATGCGCGCCTCCACATGTGAGCAGCTCAATGGACCCTCTCCACACAGTGGACACAGGCCACGGGTCATTTGTCAGTCAAAATAATCTCTCAATGACTAATTTTGTCTCTCCAATGGTGGCAATCATTAGAAAATCTGACAGTAGGGTCTCCTTTCCATCAACCCCTCTTTCAGGCCACCCTAACAGATGCATCACAGGTGGGTTGGGGAGCACACCTGAATCATCTCTCTACCCAGGGCACCTGGACTCCACAGGAGGTTGGTTTACACATAAACCTCCTGGAGTTAAGAGCAATTTATTTAGCTCTTCGAGTATTCCACGCCCAGCTCAGCTACAAGACAGTCCTAGTCCAGACGGACAATCAGGTAGCCATGTTCTATGTGAACAAGCAGGGCGGGACAGGCTCTCTGTCATTATGCAACGAAGCTTTACGAATATGGGCCCTCGCCAGAGAGCATCAAATTCATCTTCTAGTGGTATATCTAATAGGCATTCAAAATCTTTGGGCAGACAAACTCGGTCGAGTACTGCTACCTCACGAGTGGTCACTCCACCTAGACCAGGTGGCAAAGATATTTCATCTTTGGGGCACTCCAGACATAGACCTCTTTGCAGTTCCACTGAATGCCAAACTTCTCCGGTTCTGTTCCAGGATCCCAGCGCACAACTGTCAGGCAAGGGATGTCTTCCTCCTTCACTGGGGTCAGGACTTCCTTTATGCCTTCCCACCCATTCCCCTCATCCCCAAGACACTCTTCAAACTTCAGAGAGACAGGGGTCGCATGATCCTCATAGCACCACGATGGCCATGCCAAACGTGGTATTCCCTGCTTCTCTCTCAAGCGCCACCTCTGGAGTTAGGGCATGCTCCAGATCTCCTTTCCCAGGAGAACGGGATGCTATGGCACCCGAATCCACAGTCCCTGCACCTCACGGCCTAGTTGTTGAAGGCTTAGACCTCCAGGATTTCAACCTGTCCCAGCAGGTAAAAGATATCCTTCAGGCTTCTAGGAAACTTTCCAGAAGAAGATCTTATGCCTTCAAGTGGAAACGTTTTACTATATGGTGCTCCAAGAAGGGATTAAACCCGCTGGTCATACCCTTAGAATCAATACTAGAGTATATCTTTCACTTATCGAATTCTGGCTTAAAGACCAATTCGGTAAGAGTCCATCTTAGTGCAATTGCAGCTTCTTATAAGCCTCTAAATGGACAACCAATTTCCTCTCATCCACTCCTATCAAGATTTATGAGAGGCCTTTTATTAACTAAACCTCCCATCAAGCCACCACTGGTAGCATGGGATCTAAATCTAGTTCTCGGGCAGCTCATGAGGCCGCCTTTTGAACCTTTAGCCACTACAGCCCTTATGTTTTTGACTTGGAAGGTCATCTTCCTGATTGCAATCACCTCTGCCCGTCGCATTAGTGAATTGCAAGCTTTAGTGGCTGATCCTCCTTATACTAGATTTCATCATGATAAGGTTGTTCTTCGAACTCACCCACACTTTATGCCAAAGGTGGTTTCGCCTTTTCATTTAAACCAATCAATTTATCTTCCTGTATTTTTTCCGAGGCCTCACACCTCTAATGTAGAAAGAAACCTTCATACTTTGGATTGTAAAAGGGCCTTAGCCTTTTACGTTCAAAGAACACAGCAACATAGAAAGTCCTCGCAACCTTTTGTAGCTTTTGACCCTAGTCATTTGGGACTTCCAGTCTCCAAAAGAACTTTATCTAAATGGATTGCCCAATGCATATCCTTTACTTATGAGAGTAAGGGTCTTCCTCTTCAGGACCATGTCACAGCTCACAATGTGAGAGCCATGGCAGCTTCCATGGCTAATCTCCACTCTGTGTCTATCGATGATATTTGTCGAGCAGCCACCTGGGCTTCCGTATACACCTTCACAGCCCACTGCTGCCTAGATAAAGCCTCCCGTCGGGATGCCTTCTTTGGCCAAGCTGTTCTTCAAAATCTCTTTCAAACTTAAACCAACACCTACCCACTAACCCTGGTGGGATGCCAGAGATCCATGGGAGGAAGGGTTCTCATCTTCGACGGTGGCACTTTCCTAGGGATATCTCCCTTGCATCTTCAGCTAGGGAGTCCCCACATGTGAAGACTACATTCCTGCTTGTTTCTGGAGATAGCGTAGTTACTCACCTGTAACAGGTGATCTCCGGAAACAGCAGGAATTTGGTCCTCACAACCCACCCACCTCCCCTAGGAGTTGTCTCTTTCTCTCTCTTTGTCTCTTTCCTCTATCCCTCTATCCTTTCACTCAGCTACAAACTTAACTGAAGAGGGACAGTTGGAAAGACGGGAAGGCAGCACGCATGTGCTGAAGGATGCTCCCAAAAGCATTCCTATTGTTACGCTGGGGAGCGTTCCCGCGCAGGCTCCATCGGTACCGATGATACCCATATGTGAGGACTAAATTCCTGCTTTTCCCGGAGATCACCTGTTACAGGTGAGTAACTACGCAATCTCTGCATATCACTCCTGAATCTATCCTCTTTCACCCTCATCCCATGTCCCCTCATAGCAGAGCTTGCTTTCATTCGAAAGAGGCTCTCCTCCTCTGCATTTATGCCACGGAAGTATTTAAACATCTCATTCATATCACCTCTATCTCACCTTTCCTCTAAGATGTACATATTAAGATCCTGAAGTCTGTCCTCATATGCTTTATAATGATGACCACTAACCACTCCAGCCTCTTTGTATCCTTTTTAAGGTGCAGTCTCCAGAATTGCACACAAACTCCAAATGAGGTTGCATCAAAGACTTATACAGAGGCACTATCATCTCCTTTCTTCTGCTGGCCATTCCTCTCCGTATGCACCCAAGCATCCTTCTAGCTTTTGCCGTCGCCTTTTCTATCTGTTTAGCTACTTTAAAATCATCGGACACAATCACGCCTAGGTCCCGCTCTTCTTTAGTGGACAAAAGTACTTCACCCCCTCTATACTATATTGCTGTCTGTGATAAGGAAGCTTATCATAGCTCAGGAAGGAGCTATAGAAAAGGTGAAGTGACTCTGAACAAGCAACCTGTCAGTTCTGGTAGAAATAAGAAAACAGAATTTTCCCATAAAAGACTACCAGTCCCAGAATGCACCAGGTTTCCAGCAGCCATTAGAGGAGCTGAAGTGGGGAAACGTGTGTTCAATCAGGAGGGCTATGAGGTAATCCCCAAGCACTCATCTCAAAGGGCAGGGCCTGATTCAGCACAGCTGCACTGTGATAAGGTGGAGCACTCATCAAGGCAGAAAAAAGGTAGAGTTTATTCTACAGAGAATCATCATCCTCATCATCTTCATGTTCAGCTTGGATATCCTCAGTTTCATCTGGAGGATCATCAGAAGCAGAAGCCAAACCGGACGGACAGAGAGGGCAAGAAACCCTTTGGAAGAAAGAAGAGAAAAGCCTCTGGGAGGTCTAGAGGAGTCCGTAGCAGTACGTATACTGGGAGGCATTCCAAGGGCCAGCATACACCATTGGACTGGGGAAAGCCAGAGGAATGGTGCTGCAGAGCTAGGAATCTCCAGACGGTACCTGTGAGGGAGACGGCTGCACGTGGAAGGGACCCTAAGACCCGTGCCAGAAGGTATGTGAAGAGAGATCCAGTGTCCTGGGATCTGGATTGGAAGGCTGGACATAAGAACTGGACTACATACTGGCCAGGCTATATAGAGAGGACCTCTAACAGCAATGGAAGCTCAGGTATGAACACTGATCTATGCCCTAGCTATAACCTTGAAAGACAGCAGGGAAACAAGTATTCTCCTGAAAGTGCTCCATTGAGAAATTCATCTGTGCCAATCCATGATATTGAACCCATGATTGTTGAAGAAGAGGGAGAGATTGCAGATGAAGGCTGTGTTTACATGGTCTGCTCTCTGTCTAAACTCCTTTTGTGATTTTCTGTTATAAAATACAACAACCATCACAAAGAAATACAAACTTGTTCTTTAATCTACTCAGAAAAGCTCCTGAGTAGGATTTTTAGCCACGCAGTAGAAAGCAAGCCAGCTAAGGGGTTTCAGCTGGGTAACTGCTAGCAATTGAGCCTTACCTAATTGCTTGTGAGCTCTGAGGGAATCACTTCTGAATCTATGTGGGAAGATATAAGAAGTTAACCTGAAAAGAACAGTTTTTCCTTTCTTTGTGGATTTTGTTTGTTGTTTGATACACTGCTAAGAAAATATTAGCTAAAGCCTACAGAAAAGACCAGTTTGTTACCAACCAGGTCTTTATTCTTTTGCTTTGATTGTCTGACAAGTTCAAATGTTGTTTTCCTGTTTTTGTTTTTCCAAGTTTAACACTGAAAGCAAGTAACCTGATTTATGTGCTACCAAGCATATCTGTGTTGGGAGAAATAACCCCATAAATAAATATCTTATTGGCTTTACCCTCAAGCACAACTAATTATTGTGAGCAGCTGTGTCTGGTGTGAATGGACTGCATTGCCCACAATCCCTTGCAAATCATATTGATATATGCACTTGCCAAGACTGTGAACATTCTCACCCAGGCAGCCGTCTGACATGTCTTGGATTGCTACAGCCCAAATGCATGACCTTGCATTTTTTAACATTAAATCTCAGCTGTCAAATTCTAGACCATTTTTCAAGGTTAGCTAGATCCCGCCTCATGTTATCTACACCTTCCTGGGTGTCTACTATATTGCAGATTTTGGTATCATCCGCAAAGAGGCAAGCCCTACCCGACAGCCCTTCCGCTATATCATTAACAAAGATGTTAAAAAGAATCGGATCAAGGACAGATCCCTGGGGTACACCACTGGTAACCTCCTTCTCCTCTGAGTGAGCGTCATTTACCTGTACCCTTTGTTGCCTTCCACTCAACCAATTTCTAATCTAAGCAGTAACTTTAGGGTCAATCCCTAGGGTGCCCAGTTTGTTTATAAGTCGCCTGTGAGAAACGGTGTCAAAGGCTTTACTGAAATCTAAATACACCACATCTAAGACTCTCCCTTGGTCTAGCTCCCTGGTCACCCAGTCAAAGAAATCAATCAGATTTGTCTGACACCTACCTCTGGTGAATCCATGCTGCCTCGGATCCTGTAATCCGCTGGACTCCAGAAACCTCACTTCTTTCAGCAGCGCTTTCAATAATTTACTCACCACCGAAGTTAAACACTTTATCTACTTTATGTTTATCTAGTTTCTCATGAACACAGTCTTCTGAAAATTGTTCAAGATGCCTCTCGCTTCTTTTCTTGTTTGTGGGTATTGTCGTGCACCCCCTGGTGGCCAGTGGTCGCAAGGGCAGGTGGGACATAAAATATTATTGTTATGATAGGAGAGTCCTTTAAGAACCAAGTGGAACTTGGTCTTAGTGGTTTTTAGTTCCAATCTTTAAAGAAATCAATGAAAGCAGAGTGGTGGGAAGAAAAAGGCATTTATTCCCTTTACGCATGGGTTCAAAATTGGGTTACAACTCAAAGCAAATGTCCTTAAATTCAGGAATGAAAGAAACTCTTTGTTTAAGGAAAAAAACTGTTAAACTTCACAGTATTAGCAGCACTCAAAAACAGCTTCCAGCTTGAAACCACATTTTCATTATTCTTCAGCTTAGCAAATTAAAGACACTCTGAAGACAATACCAGCAGTTCATAAGTCTAGAAAAGACTTTATGCTACTGGAAATACAGAGAGAGCAATCCATCTCTTCCTCTGATAACTGTTCAACCAGTTCCACTTGCATCGGCTCTGGAGAAGATATGTCTACCTCTGTGTCATCCCTTTCTTGGATAATACATTCTGGAGGTTTATATATCTCTTGAAGTACTTGCTAGTGTCTTGGGCCTAGGCTGGGGCGTTGGCCACGTGCTATATTAGGACTAGCTGTGCTTTCTCTTCTCAAAGGTTTTACACTACCGTCTCAAGAACTTTTGAAAGGTACAGCTTTCCTCCTAGGAATGTAATTAGCATACCTTGTATTGCAGCAGCATGAAGACGAAAGCTTTTCTCCTTTTGCTTGCTTCCCCCACTCAGAAGCTTGGTGCCAATCTTTTCTTTGAAAGTTTGGTTTACCTTTCAGCCTTGGAATCAGCTCCCCTGGTAAGCGCCTGCTTCTGCATAAGCCCAGTTCCTGGCTTCCCTGCTCAGCCTGGCTCTGCTTTCCCAGCTGATTCTCCTTTGGTTCCTGCTTGCAATTAGTGCATTGCTTTCGCCTCTGCCAGCAAACAGCTTTCTCTCCAGCTTGACCCGGTCCTCCTCTAGCTCGAGGTGGTCCTCTCCTAGCTTGAGCTGGTTCTCCTCTTGCTTCTGGTGGTTCTCCTTTCCAGTCTTCCTTCCTCTCCTTATAAAGGACTCCTGCCTTTGAGGAATGTGAATTGTTTGTCAGGTGCTCTTGACCAGCTGGGCGTGGCCCTTCAGTCTCTCTGAATGTATTCCTGCTCCCTCTAGCTGGTCCCTGTGAATATTGCACCTTGTGCACATCTTTTCCTTTCTGACAGACAGCTTCTTTTTTTTCATCTTGGCTTTCATCAGCCCTCGCTGCATGACAGTATTTTGAGGTCCTGCTCCTGGTTCCTCATCTGTGAACACAGAACAGAAATATTTGTTAAGTAATTCTGCTTTATCCTCATCAGCTTCTATATATTCCTCCCCTTCACCTTTGAGTCTGACAATACCACTTTTGCCCTTCCCCTTCTCACTAACATATCTAAAAAATGTCTTATCCCCCCATTTTACTGCATTGGCTATTTCCTCCTCTTTTTGAAACTTTGCTTTCTTGACTACTTTGCTAGCTTCTCAAAGTTTTTCCAAATATAGATGCCTGTTTTCCTCTCTTTGTGTTCTCTGATATTTCATGAAGGCCTCCCTCTTTTTCTTCACTTTTTCAGCTACTTCTTTCAAAAACCAAAGCGGTCTCCTTTTCCTTCTACCTTTATTTACCATTTTAACAAAAAGGTTGGTTGCCCTTAAAATATCCCCTTTCCTTTTTGCCCTCTATTTATCTACATCCCCCAGCTGTTCCCGTCCCGCTAACGACTCCCTGAGATAATGGCCCATCTTGGCAAAGTTAGTTTTCCTAAAGTCTAAGACCCTTGCTTTTGAATGGATTTTAACAGCCCTAGTCCTAATACTGAACCCCACCCTCTGGTGATGACTGGATGCAAAATGATCTCCCACTCTAACATCAGAAACACTTTCACCATTGGTAAGCATCAAGTCCAGTATAGCCCCTTCACATGTGGGTTCTTTTACCAGTTGCCTGAATAGCTCTCCCTGTAGAGAATCCAGGATCTCCTTACTTCTACAGTAGATGATACTGCAGCAGGAATGTGCCAATCAACATCTGGCATATTGAAATCCCCCTTTCCTAGCAATGCTGCATATGTCTTCAATTAACTCTCTGTCCACCTCTTCCTCCTGTGAGGGAGGTCTGTATATCACGCCAATGCAAATAGATTTCTTTTTCACTCTTTTTAGTTTAACCCACAGTGCTTCCTTTCTCCCTTTTAAGCTCTGTAGTTCCAAAGCTTCAATATTATTTTTTACATATAGTGCCACTCATCCTCCCCTTCTTCCTACCCTGTCCTTTCTGAATAAAGTATAGTTACATTCCAGTCATGGTTTTCTGTGAACCATGTTTCTGTAACTGCCACTAAATCCAAGTCAGCCTCTCCCAATAAAGCTTCAACATCTACGATCTTATTTCCCTTGCTATGGGCATTTATACACACCGCTTTCCATATGTTGGTCCTTTTACCCATTTTCATAAAGGTATTTAATGTTTCACTTACCTGGGGGCTTTCTTCACTCATCCCCAACAAATCTAGTTTAAAGCCCCCTTCAGCAGATTAGCCAGCCTGCTACTGAAGACATGTTGACCTTTCTTGGACAGATGGGATGCTGTTCCAAGGGTTGCAGAGCAGAGATGGCATCCATGGTCCAGGAAACCAAAACACTCTCGATGACACCATCCACACAGCCATGCATTCATCTCCAGGATGCGAGCTTCTCTGTCTTGGCCTTTACCCTCAACACGGAGGAATGAAGAGAACACCACCTGCGCCTCTATCTGCTTCACCCTCTGTCCCAGGGGCATGAAATCACTTTTGATACGCTCAGATGGATACCTGGCAGTATCATTTGTGCCGACACGGATTAGCAATATCGGGTAATAGTCATTGGGGTTTTACTCCCGATATTTCTTCATCCCGAAGCAGACAGGGGGTCTTTGGCCTGCGGAACCTCAAGAAGTTCCTGGTGTGGAAGAAGTTCAAGATGCTCTCCCTTGGAACGTTACTGCTCTGCCTCCAGCAGGGCGATTGGCTATGCCCCTTGGACTTAAAGGATGCCAATGCTCACATCCTCGTCCAAGCCAAACACAGAAAGTACCTCCACTTCATGGTTCAGGGAAACTATTACCAGTATAGAGTGCTTCCCTTAGGCCTTGCATCCGCCCCATGGGTCTTCACGAAGTGCCTGGCTGTGGTTGCGGCCCATCTGCGGCTGCAGGACATCTTTGTCATCCATATCTAGACTGGCTCATAACGGGGGGCATGGCCTCCGAAGCCAGGTAGGCCACGGATCACACCATTTGCTTCCTGGAGCATCTGGGGTTTGTGATCAATTACCAAAAGTCTCACCTCTCTTCAGTTCAGTTCCTATAGTTCATCGGGGCTTGCTTGGACACCCTTCGGGCCATGGCTTTTCTTCCTCAGGACAGGGTAGACCGCCTCGTGTCCTTGACGTCCGAGTTGCAGTGCATCAGTGCCATCCCGGTTCTTCCATGGTTCATGTCATGCCCACGCCTGTCTCAACATGCGGGCGATGCAATGGTGCCTCTGGGCGCAATTGGCACAGTCAGCCAGCCACCTCAGAGACCCCATCTCGGTCTTTCCCAGCACGGCAGAGTCTCTGGCTTGATAGCAGGCGTTTCTGAGCCTGCTTTGCGGTATGCCCTTCAAAGCCCCCAGCGCATCAGGTGATCTTGACCATGGATACCTCCCTGGTGGGCTGGGGAGCCCACTGCGAGGGACAGCGCACTCAGGGGTCTTTGGCCCCTCGAGGAGTTCTGGCAGCAGATCAACCTCCCTGGAGCTCCGGGCCATTCGCCTTGCTCTCGGGATTTTCAGGGACTGCTTGCAGCACCGAGCAGTGCTGGTCCAGATGGACAACCAGATCATGATGTTCTATGTGAACAAACAGGGTGATACTGGCTCCTACAGCCTCTGTTCAGAGGTGATAGCCCTGTGCTCCTTTGCGGTGAGCCAGGACATGACCGTCCTGGCCACTTACTTTCCGGGTCTGGACAATGCTTTGGCGGATCGGTTCAGCAGAGGCCTCCATCCGCATGAGTGGCGCCTTTGTCCCTGAACAGCGCAGCGCCTCTTCCAGCATTGGGGGACTCCGGACCTAGACCTCTGCCAGCCTGGCAAACTCGTAGCTTCCTCGGTTCTGTGGTCCCCTTCCTCATCCAGGCAAGGTGGCCCCCAATGCCTTCCTCATCTCGTGGGAAATGGGGTTACTATATGCCTTCCCCCCCATGCCCCTCATCGCCTTCACCCTTCTCAAGGTCCAGCGAGACAGGGCCTCTATGATTCTCATAGCCCCGATGTGGCCCAGGCAGCCTTGGTTTCCCCTGCTGCTCTGGCTCTCGATGGAGCCCCCAGTCCCGCTCGGGTTCTCACCGTAGTTGCTGACACAGAAGGAGGGTCTGCTTTCCACCCCAATCTGAGGTCCTTGTCCTCATGGCTTGGTGGCACAGTGGGTCGCTCTAGCCTCCTACCATCTCCATCTGGAGATTGAGGACATTCTTTGGCCTCACGAAAGGACTCGACCAGACGGGCTTACGCCTTCAAGTGGCATCGGTTCTCGATGTGGTGCTTAGAGCTCCGAGCGGACCCATTTTCATGCCCTACCAGTTTGGTCTTGCAGGACCTGCTCCATGTCTCGCAGTCTGGGCTGAAGTCTAACTTGGTCAGGGTTCATCTGAGTACTATCTCAGCGAACCACCACCCCATCAAGGGCAAACCTCTTTCGGGGCTACCGCTTGTCTCTCGCTTCATGCAATGCTTGCTTCTTTCCAAGCCCCTACCCGCCGTCCTCTGGTGGAATGGGACCTCAGTGTGGTCCTCACACAGCTGACCAAGCCACCCTGTGAGCCCATGGCTACCTGCCCGCTGTGGAACATGTCATAGAAGGTGGCCTTCTTGATAGCTTTCATCTCCGCCCGGGGAGTCGGTGAACTCCAGCCGTTGATGGCCGATGCACCGTACACGAGGTTCTATAGGAACTGGGTAGTCCTGAGGACTCACCCCAAGTTCCTTCCGAAGGTTGTCTCGGATTTTCATCTCAATCAAGAGATAGTGCTGCCCACTTTCTTCCCGAAGCGCCACACCAACTGGGTGTCGGCAATTCTCCACAATCTGGATTGTAAGAGGGTTTTCTCTTTCTACCTGCAGCAGACTCTGGACCACCACAGATTCGAGCAGCTCTTCATTTCCTTCGACCCCAGCCGCTTTGGGCTGGTGGTCACCAAGCGTACTTTGCCCATCTGGGTGGCAGACTGCATCGCCTTTGCCCAGGCCCAGGCCGGGTTTCCCCTGGAACGCTGAGTCATGGCTCACAATGTCCAAGCGATAGCGACGTCTATCGCTAGTCTGTGCTCGGTGCCACTTGCAGACATCTGTCAGACCGCCACCTGGACTTCCACTCACACCTTCACAGTGCATTACTGCCTGGAGAAAGAGTTCCGTCGGGACACTGCCTTTGGCCAGGCTGTACTCCATAATCTGTTTGGGGTTTAAGTAACTCCTGCCCTCCGACCCTTCTTGTTCTGGCTACCGGGAGTGTAGCTATCCATGGACTTGAGGTCCTTGGGCTGCCTTCGGCTTTCACTGGCAACTGCTCATTGCAATGTCGTGCTTTTTCCTACAGGTCCTTGGTATGTGAGGACTGACTTCCTGCTTGTTCCTGGAGAAAGCGTAGTTACTCACCTGTAACGGGTGTTCTCCAGGGACAGCAGGAATCAGTCCTCACAACCCTCCCTCCTCCCCTTGGAGTTGCTGTACATTTTTGCCATCTTCTTGAAGGAGCTATAGCTGTAGCATCTGACTGAGTAAGATGGCACCTTTGGGCGGGAAGGGGACCACACATGCGTGGTGGCATTCCCAAAGGCTTTCTTTGAAAGCTGGTGAAATGCTCTGCATGGGCTTCATCGGTGCCGACATCACCCTTATGTGAGGACTGATTCCTGCTGTCCCTGGAGAACACCTGTTACAGGTTAGTAACTACGCTGTTTATGCAGGCCTGCCCTTCATTGCCTAGACTGTTGAGCCTAATTTATGAGCCTAGTTCTGAAAATCAGTACTAAGCTCCTATCTTTTTCCCCTGCTCTAAAATTGCCTCTGTTACTACTCACTTTTTATGCTCCTAATTTTAAGAATTTGAGTGAAACTTTGAGTATAAACTTAGGAACTCTGCTATACTAAATTTTTAAAGTGCCCAATTTAGGAGCACACTCTGAAAGGAGCATGTTCACTAAATTGTACTAATTTTTAGTGCGTGTCCTAACGTCTGCTAAGCCCACCACGGTAGCCATTGCAGCAAAATTCCTGTGTTAACCACTTAGGTCCCGATATTCAATTATTTGGATTTTGGAAGGGCTATGATATCCATGAAATGAGAGTCAGAAGCTGTAAAGATGTCTTATGCATTGGAACATGGAACGTACGAAGCATGAACCAAGGGAAGTTGGAGGTGGTCAAGAATGAAATGGAACGTGTACAACTTGATCTGTTGAGTGTCAGCGAGCTGAAATGGACTGGCATCGGGCACTTTGCATCAGATGATCACATGGTCTACTATGCTGGAAATTAAAGACAAAGAAGAAATGGTGTTGCATTTATAATAAAGAAGAAACTTGCAAGAACTGTAATGAAATACAATGCAGTCAGCGGACGCTTAATCTCTATTCGTCTACGAGGACTGCCTATCAACACAACTATAATTCAAGTATATGCCCCAACAACAGCTGCAGAGGAGAATGAAATTGAAGAGTTCTATGAACAAGTACAAGCTGAAATTGACAGAACATGCAAACAGGATATCCTGATAGTCATGGGTGACTGGAACGCAAAGGTTGGCAACAAAGAAGAAGGCAAAGTAGTTGGAAAATATGGACTTGGCAACAGAAATGAAGCTGGAGAGAGACTGATAGAATTCTGCAAGACCAATGATCTGTTCATCTCAAACACCTTCTTCCAGCAACACAAGCGGCGACTGTACACATGGACCTCACCCAATGGATTGTATAAAAATAAAATTGACTACATCTGTGGAAGTCAACGATGGAAAAGCTCTGTAACATCAACAAAGACAAAACCTGGAGCTGACTGTGGTACAGATCATCAACTACTAGTATGCAAACTCAAGCTAAAGTTGAAAAAGAGCAAACCACTCATGAATGCAGCAAAATATGACCTTGAGAATATACCACTGGAATTTAAAGACTGCCTGCAAAATCGATTTGCTGCTTTAGATACAAATGACAGAGCTCCGGAAGAGTTATGGAATGACATCAAGAAGGTTGTGTTGGAAGAAAGCGAGAAGTCTCTACAAAAGGTGAAAAAACAAAAAAAGGTGAAAAATGGATGACGGAAGAAACTCTGAAAATTGCCCAGAAACGCAGAGAAGCTAAAGCCAGAGGAGAAAGAAAGACAATTGCAGAACTCAACAGAGATTTCCAACGTGCAGCAAGACAGGACAAGGAAAAGTACTACAATGACACTTGCAAGGAAATAGAAGCAGAAACTATTAGAGGAAGAACAAGATTGGCTTTCCTAAAGCTACGAGAGTTAAAGAAAAAGTTCCAGCCTCGAATTGGAATGTTACAAGATGCTCAAGGTTCTATGTTGAATGATGCTGAGAAGATCAAGAAAAGGTGGAAGGAATATACAGAGTTTTTATATGATAAAGATCAAGTGGACCAACAGCAGTTTCAACCTGTACCTTATGATCGGTAACCATTGGTGATGAAAGAAGAAGTTGAAGCAGCATTGAAAGCCTTATCAAAGAACAAAGCACCAGGCATTGATAGCATTCCCATTGAAGTATTTCAGCAATCTGATGCAGCTGTTACCGTACTTACAAGGCTCTGCCAAGAAATATGGAAGACAACATCATGGCCAACTGACTGGAAAAGATCTGTGTTTATACCAATACTAAAGAAAGGTGATCCAACTGACTGTGGAAATTATCGCACAATCGCTCTGATCCCACACGCCAGCAAGATTCTACTGAAGATTATTCAAAAGAGACTACAACCATACCTGGAACAAGAACTACCTGACGTGCAAGCAGGGTTCAGGAAAGGGCGAGGAACGAGAGACATCATTGCGGATGTGAGATGGATCCTTGAAAAGACTAAAGAATACCAAAAGGATATCTATTTGTGCTTTATCGACTATAGCAAGGCTTTTGACTGTGTAAACTTCTGATCGCTTCTGATCGCTGGAAGGAGCGGTGTATAAATGTATGCCAAATAAAATAAAATAAATAAACCATGAGAAACTCTGGGCCACATTAAGAAGCATGGGTATACCAGAACACCTGATCGTTCTCTTGCAAAATCTGTACATTGATGAAGAAGCAACAGTTCGAACGGAACAAGGAGAAACAGAATGGTTTAAAATAAGCAAAGGTGTAAGACAAGGCTGCATACTTTCCCCCTACCTGTTTAATTTATATGCAGAACAAATCATCAGAGAAGCAGGATTGTATGAAGATAACAGAGGTGTGAAGATTGGCGGAAGACTCATCAACAACCTTCGCTATGCTGATGATACCACATTACTGACTGAAAGTGAAGATGATCTGAAACATTTGCTTCTCACAATCAAAGAACATAGTCTCAAAATGGGCCTGCACCTTAATGTAAAGAAGACAAAGATCATGACAACTGGCATAATCAACAGGTTCATCGTTGAAGGAGAAGAAATTGAAATTGTGAACAACTTTAACCTACTTGGATCAACTATCAATAAAGAAGCAACAAGCAGTCAAGAAATCAGACGACGCATTGCTCTTGGCAGAATGGCTATGAAAGACCTAGATAAGATTCTCAAGAGCAGAGATGTCTCTCTCCATACAAAGATTCGACTTGTTCAAGCCATGGTGTTTTCAATAACATCATATGGATGTGAAAGCTGGACAGTGAAAAAGACAGACAGGAAGAAAATTGATGCCTTTGAATTATGGTGCTGGCAGCGAATACTGTGTATACCATGGACTGCCCGAAGAACAAACCAGTCGGTACTAGAGGAGATCAAACCTAAGCTTTCTTTAGAAGCTCAGATGACAAGACTTCGACTTTCATACTTTGGACACATCATGCGAAGAGAGAGATCATTAGAGAAAGACATCATGCTTGGCAAGGTAGAAGGTCAACGCAACAGAGGAAGGCCACCAATGAGATGGATCGATACAATAACAGCAGCTATGGGTACCAGTCTGTCAACAATGAGCCGCCTGACTGAAGACCTAACACAATTTAGGATAGCTATCCAGAGGGTCGCCATGAGTCGACTCCGACTCGACGGCACTTAACAACAACAACAACAACAACATGATATCCAGGAACAATCAGGAATGAGTTTTAACATATGGGTACGTCAGTACCGACAGAGCCTGCGCGGGAACGCTCCCCAGCGTCCAATAGGAAAGGTTTTGGGAGCATCCCACCACGCCTGCATGCTGCCTTCCCGCCTTTCCCAACTGCCTCTCCTCAGTTTTCGTTTTTCTGCGGAGCCGGCAGGACGTACTCCTGTCACTGCAGAAAATTCTTCTGTTATTTTTGTTTTTCTTGTGGTCGCGTCTGCCTTCCCTCGACGCCACCGGTACCGCCGGTGTTTTTTCTTTCTTCTTTCTACAAATTTTTCCTCTGTAGGGAATATCTTTCCCTGTTTAGTGCCTGATGTTTTTTTCGGCCTGTTAGGCCTCTTCACTTTTCTTCATGGAAACGCCAGCCACTATCCCTAAGAAATGTTTCAACTGTGGTGGTACGAAATTAGTTTTAGACACCCATAATTGGTGTCTACCATGTTTAGGTCCTGACCACTATCCGCTGGAGTGTCCCTGCTGCAGCAGTGTATCCAGAAGAAGTCTTCAGCATCGAGCTCAACTCGATACGCGGTTCCCATCAGACACGAGGGTACCAGCTAAAACTTGTTCTTCACGGGATCAGGTAACCAAACAAAAGTCTGTCAAGTCTAGCCAGTCCTCGGGTGGTAGATCTCATGCTCAGCATCGAGATGCCTCTGGCCTTGCCCCCGAGGACAACTTGGCAATAAAGCCCTGGCGGGAGTCTTCGGCCTCTAAAGCTTTAACAGGGTTTCAGGTTGTTCCCGGGGTTTTTTTCCTCTATGAACATACCTGAGCCATGCTCGGTGGTGGTATTCGCTTCGAGCGGTACCGGTACCCCGGCATCGGCAATGGTGTTGGATGAAATATTCCACACCGATGATCGCAGTCTGGCGCTCACGGTTCCTTCGGTGCCGTTAGAGTCGCTGCAGACCGATCTTCCAGCATCGGTATCGATTCCGGTACTGGTACTGGTATCCACGTCGGTACCCTCCAGGTCTGCTTCGATAGACTCGCTTCTTTCGAAGCCGAGTCTGGAATCGATCTCTAGCCTGGATGATTGGGTACCGACTCGTCTCGGTACCGACCTCGGACGGTACCGAAGACATTATTCCAGTGATCAAGGTCCGGCCCTCTTGGTGCCTTTAGTACCGCTAGAGTCACCACAGACTGATCTTCCGGTATCGGTACCGGCTACGATACTAGTGTTGGTACCGTTCTCTAGGTTAGCATCGGTACCTTCCATGCTTACTTCCACATGCTCGCTTCCTTCGGTACCGAGTTTGGAATCGATCCCTAGCATGGACGGGATGCTACCGATTTGTCACGGTACCGACCTCGAGCGGTACTGACGACCATCCTTTCAGGACAATCCGATGCTCCACCCTTTGGAGTCTTCTAATCCAGTGGATCTGGATGAATCCATTGGTACCAAGGTTAGATCTTCAACAGGTCTAGCCTTTACTCCTCATGGTAGAGGATCCTCCTCTGGGGAAATTTCTTTTCAAGCGTTCCTGCTTGATATGGCAAAGTTACTTGCCATTTCTATACCTGGTCAAGATCCTGCACCAGGGGATTCAGAACCTCTGCATATCCCCTGGCGTCCAAAGGAGGTCATCATGCTTCCTTTGCATCAGACCTTACAGGATCTCTTACTTAGAATGTGGGAAACTCCCTTAAAGGTATCCCCACCTTCTACAGCAACTGATTTTCTGTACAAGGTGCCCCCTTCTCCAGGTTTTCAAAAGACTCAACTTCCTCATCATTCTATTATTGTAGAATCAGCAATGAGGCGTGTTAGGAGTGCTAAAAAGCACTCTTCTTATCCGCCAGGTCGTGAGTCTAGCACTTTAGATGCCTTTGGACGTAAAAGCTTCCAGGCATCCATGTTTTCAGCAAGAATTCTCTCATATATTTTCTATATGGGATTATCTCTTGAAGAGGTCACCAAGAGTTTGCTACCTTTGACCCCTTTTCTTCAAGAACTCAAAAGAGCAGACTACTCTTTACTGGTTAGTCATGCTAAAAATATCTCTAGGTTCCTTACTCGTGCTTCCCTGGACTGTTTTGAGTCTGTTAGCTGAACATCTGCTATAGCCATAGGGGCACTATGCATGGCCTGGCTCCAAGCTTCAGACTTGGACAAATGGGTACAAGAAAAGCTGGGAAATACTCCTTGTACTGGAGAAAATCTCTTTAACACGGAGGCTTTACGCCAAGCTGCTCAGTTAACCACTGACACTATTGCTTTCAGAGGATTGTCAACACCTTCCTCTATCCCAGTTTGTAGGAAATCTCCTACCAAACTTTATTCCCCTAAGGGGAAAAAGTTTTATCCATCTTCTACCCATCATACAGCTGTTTCCAAACAAGGGAAACATCAAACCAGGCTAAGGAAACCACAACCTCAGCCGGTTCAGCAAACCCAGCAGCCGCAGGGTTTCTGATAGATTCTTCATTGAATCTTTCTTTCCTGTTTGAGGTTTAGAACCTGTAGTCTGCTTCTTCTCAATAGAAGCATCTACACCGGTTCCATCCTAAACTTTACACATGAATCTCTTCTAAAGACACATCCATTCTTTTAGCTCACAGAGCTTTTCAGGATGATCATGCCTTACAGATAGCAGGGTTCCTCCTCTACCTGCTAAGGGGACAACAGGACTAACAACTATCAATAAGGTTGGCTATGCCTTTACCTTTGACAGTTTTTCATGTGTCACAGACAGTAAGGGAGTCTAACCACTCCTACCTATGTCTGTAGGTCCTTTTTCCAATCTTGGGACTAAAACTTTTTTTCCGCTGCCTTAGCAATAGCTAAAAGTGCAGGAGCTCCTAGTGGTTAGACCTCTGGCTTGTTGACCAAGTAACCAGGGTTCGATCTCCACTATCAATCCTTTCTGGCCTTAGTAATAAGTCCCAGACAGGTTAAAAACCCTTTTTGGACACTTTATTGTTGCAGGCACATCACTTTACCTTCTATTCTTAGCCATCTCCAATTCTTTGGGCTTTGGCAGAATAGTTTAGGTTACATACTGACACTTAAACAGTCAGGTTTTTTTTCTAACCAACCTGCAACATGCTCTCTGCAATTATACAGAGCAGCTGTACACTATGGGCCCTTGCTAGAGAGCATCAGAGTCTTTCCTAGCACATGATTCCAGATGGTTAGGAATGGTTTTACCTAGTCATGCTCCCTCATGACTGGTGGGTTTTCCCTACCCTTACCATCTCCATTAGTCTCCTTTTAGAACAAAGGACACAGGCCTTAAATTACGTGAAAACCTAAAGAATTACTCAATTCCCTGGATTGGTTCACATCTCCAGTGGACCCCTTCACCAGGGATATTTTTTCTTTTCATAGCAGCCAGTCCTTGTCTAGTATTTTCCTTTCACTCCCAATTCTTCATTGGAAGCTCATATTGAGCGCAAGAACGCATGATACTCATCTTGTCCTCAGAGAAGGGACGACATGGTATCTCATTCCATTGCGTCTTCTTCTCCAGCTGCCATACTGGAGTTATGGAAGGATCTAGACTTGCTGCCTGCAGATTAAAGAGATCCTCTGCACTTTTTTCACGTAGACCTCCATTCCTGGTTATTCAAGGGCTAGAATTCTTAAAGGAATCTAGACTTCTCCTTGTCAGTGAGAGCATTTCCTTAGCTCTCCCACTTATAACCGGGGAGAAAAGATTCTCTATACATCTCCTCAAACAGGTATTACCCTTCTTGTTATTAGATGAATCTTTCTCTCTCCACATATTCCTATGTGGATGTCTTTATATATACATGTCTCTATCTAGATATGTAGGGACATGTGTGTATATATATATATGTGTGTGTATTGGTGTATCTATCTACATATATATATATATCGGGATATATAATAATAGGTAGATATGTATATATATACTTATCTATCTGTCTTTCTAGGTTCATATATTATGACACAGTAGGCAGTATAGAGCACATGGAAGTAAGAGAAAATGAGGAACTTACCTCAGATTTAGCTGAGCAGCAAATACATTCAGCACAGGAGAAGCCAAAAGGCATTAGAATGAATTTTCCTGGTGATAGTCCTGACGTAGTTAGAAACAGAAAGCCTCATCAGGAACACCTGTTCACAAAGACCCACGTAGCATGCAGAGAAGGGAAGCATATAAGTTGCTGGCTAGAACCAGGAAAGGCCAGCAGGGGCAGCGACTCAGGAGGACTGAGCAAGCAACCAGTGAGCACGTGTCATGCTGAAGGAAGTTTGCCGGGAGAAGGAAATAGTAGGTCTGACACCAGAGCAGGAAGCAGCTAGGAACGTGGCCAGGAGCCTGCTAGGTTTGATGGTGGTTGGAGAGTCCGGGAGAGAGCTGTCAGGAGCCCAGAAACAAGAACCAGAAACACAGTTAAAAGGTGGGAACCTTGCTTTTCTGAGGAAAAGGCTAAAAGCTCTGTGTGTTTTAAAGGGCAAGGGCGTGGCACTGAAGTGATTTTGATGTTGAAAGATATCCAGTGATTCCACCAGGTTGGAAGAGAAAGGAAACCCAGAAAGAAGCTATCACCATACCAGGCATTCAGAGCCCTAGGTTTGAAGAGCACTTTTTGGGAAAAGTAATCCATGCACCACAGGAGGGTTTTCAGGAAGCCAGCACATGTAAAGAATGTGACCCTTATGCTATCGGGAGTGAATCCGAATTAATGCAGTGGGAGAATAACAGCTGTACTCCTGACCCGGTCCCTATGGATTGCACAATATGTTTTTCAGATGATGTCATATCTTTATGTTAAACCTGTGGAAAGCAGCCCTGTGCTAGTGTCAAAGGAAAAGAAGATATTTTTCTTTGTAGCAGTTTCTTTTTGTTTTCTGCTGTTTGTTTGCGTTGTATCCAAAGAATATCCGTTTGGGAAGGGGAATAAAGCCCTGACATTATTTTGCCTTACCATTTGACTGCAAGACTCTTTTTGGTAGAAAGGCATTGTGAACTTTAAAGCCCTAGGCAGCCGCCTAATAGGGTTCCGAGAAGGTCTATCTTACAGACCCCATCACAAATGGAGTAGTTGGCAGGATTATTCAAAAAGGAGTGTACAACCGTGATGCAGCAGAGGACAGCGCAGAGGAATCGGACGTTGGGACACGCCCGGAAGGTTCCAGACCCTGAAGGAAAGACAAGCACCTTCTCAAAGTGCGAATCTCCACCTGGCTCACGTAAAGGTATATGGGCACAGGCTGGGAGGATTCGTGTGAGAAGGAGTAGCTTAAAAAGGGAAATAAGACTAGGCACAAAAAAACACTAGTAGTGCCACACTTGGTGGTTGTTCTCTGTTTGTTTTCTAGAGTGTGTGAGCCTGGAAATGGATGTCCAGGAAGTCTTGCGATGGATGAGCTTACAGTTAGACAAGCAGAGAGAGCTAGCCCAGCTGAGCCAAGAGCAGGCCATGGCAGCTTTACAGGCCCAGCAGAAGCCCCTGACAGAACTGTTGCAAGCTCTGCTAGAAAAACGGAAAAAGGAAGAAGCACTGCCAGAGCACTTCTGTGGGGTAGGCCCACAGAACTGTGGGGTACTGACATTTGGACAAATGACTAAGGATGATAACTTTGATGATTATATTGAGGCATTCGAGAGGGTAGCTCTCAATGCGCGTTGGCCTAAAGAGCATTGGGCAGTGAGGCTGGCCTCCTCCCTAACAGGAGAAGCCTTATCAGCTTACAGAGCTATGCCCGCTGCTCTGGCAACAGAGTACGAAGAAGTGAAGAGAGCCATACGTGACAGACTAGGCCTAACACCTGCTGTATATAGGCGTATGCTAAGGTCAACCAAACTCCAAACAGGTGAAACACCTAAGGCACTGTGCCATAGGGTGCGCAGTCTTGTTTGGAAGTGGCTTGAGCCAGAGGGGAAGACTCTGGAAGGTATAATAGATGCAATTGTATTAGAACAGTATTATGAGGCAGTTCCTGCAGAGGTGAAAACCTTCTTAACCCTGCAAAATTGCCAGACCTCAACCGAAGCAGCGCACTTAACAGAACGGTTCCTGGAAGCCGAATGGGCTAAAAAGCCACCAGGAGGCGCTGAGAGTAAGTTGGGGATGGTTAATTTTGGGAAGGCAGATAAAGAGCCTCGGATGGGTGCTCGGAATGTGAATGAGTGTTTGCCCAAGAGGGATGGTAGGAATGCTTTGTTGAAATGTTTTAAATGTGGGGAAATGGGACACATGAGAAAAAATTGCATCTGGCGAACAGCACTGATAACAGGTGATAAAAGAAATATACAGGAAGGATTCCGTATAGATGTGGAAATGCAAGGAGTCCCCGCAAAAGCTTTGCTTGACTCGGGGGCGGACCAAAGTATGGTTTCAAGAAAATTCTGGCAAACCATACAGGCCCGAAATGGTTCCACCCCGTGTGAAACAGAAGGAAGGACCAGGATAAAATGTGTACATGGGGCCTCAACATATTATCCTCTTTATAGACTGAAGGTTAAGGGATTAGGAACCCGGAAGGAAATCCTAGTGGCTATAATCCCCAGATTACCATACGATATTGTACTGGGGAGAGATTGGCCACCTTTCTATAGGGGAATAGAGGAGGGCACACACCTAAAGGGGGGCATGGTTTCCACCCGCTCCCAGGCCGAAAGCTCGGAGGCCCGAGCGGAGCTTCTAGAGGAGGATCCTGACCCTCTAGGAGAGGAAGAGGAACCTTTAGAAGAAGGGGGTAGGACTGCAGATGAAAGCCTAGGAGAGCTTCCCCAGCATGAGGATTTAATCAGTGTCCCTTCTAAGGCTAAGAAGAAAAGTAAGGGCGAAAAGCGCCAAGAGAGACACCATAGAGCTCAACTGAGGGCAGGAGTAGAAGATGGGCAGGGTTTGCCCTGGGTACCTGCCGACCTTGTTAAAAAATTCCCATCCTTTCCGAAGGAACAGAAGGCAGATCCAGTGTTAAAGCACGCCTTTGAATTCGCCCAGACGGGTAGGGACGTGCTCCCCAGATTCCTAATGGAGGAAGACATATTGTATAGGGAGAGCAACAATCCCCAGACCGGTGCTGTTAGGAAGCAATTAGTGGTTCCCACTTCTTTTAAGGCCGTCGTCTTGAGACTGGCCCACGACCACCCCGTTGGGGGACATAAAGGAGTTCAGGGTATGCTCGATCAGATACTGGACCATTTTTATTGGCCAGGGGTGTTCAGAGAAACAAAACGGTTCTGCGAGGCCTGTCCTTCTTGTCAGCGGGTTAGTGCCGCCAAGCCCATAGGAGTTCCTATGGTACAGACCCCTACAATAACTGAACCAGTACGCCGGTTGGCGATGGATATCGTGGGACCCCTCGTAAAGACCCCTAGGGGATTCCAGTACATCTTCGTAATAATGGACCATGCCACCAGGTTCCCCTGGGCGATCCCTTTAAGAAACATCTCAGCTAGGTCCATAGCATCAGAACTAATCAAGTTATTTTGCGAGGTGGGATTCCCAAAGGAAATGCTGACCGATAGGGGGAGTAATTTCGTGTCACAATACCTAGCCCAGGTATTTATTTATTTATTTTATTTTATTTAGTAAAAACTTATATACCGCTACTTCCAGCGATCAGCAGCGGTTTGATTACAATTTTGGGATTTGTCAAAAATCAAGACAGAAAATTTGGGGCATAGAGAGAACAGGGGTAATACACAGCACACATATTAGGGTCTATATTTAGACCATAATTACTATCACAATCGATTATATATTTATATAAGCAATTATACATTTACACACGCGATTATCCGTCATCTATGTACAGTTTTACATACAGCTATTCACTCTCTTTTATCTTCTTGGCTTTACATCTGTATATAGTGACAATTGAACAGGTGCGTCTTTAATTTTTTTCTGAAATCGGTTATGTCTTTAATTGCTCTCAGCTCGTGTGGGAGCTGGTTCCATAAAGTGGGGGCAGAGAAGGAGAACGCTCTGCGACTAGTACTGACTTTTACGTGCCTAATGCTGTTTGGGACTATTAGTGTGTCTGAGTTTATGGTTCTCCTGCTTCTGGTGGTAGGTTGTATGGAGATCAGGGTGGAGAGGAATGAGGGGGCCAGGTTTTGAATTAACTTGAATGTCGTTACCAATGTTTTGTATTGAATCCTGGCAGCGACTGGGAGCCAGTGCAGTTCCATCAATACAGGTGTGATATGCTCAGTGACGCTTGTTCTCATTATGATCCTTGCTGCTACGTGTTGTGCCAGTTGTAATATGTTAGTGGTTTTCTTTGGTAGACCCTGCAGGATGGCGTTGCAGTGGTCAAGGTGGGGCATGATGAGTGCTTGTGCAACTGATCGGAAATCGCACGAATCCAGTACGTTCCTCAGGGGTCGTAGTACTCTAAGCTTGTGAAAGATGGCTTTGTTGGTGTTGATATGGTGTTGTATGGGATGCTTTCGGCATCCACCATATAAAGACCGCTGCTTATCATCCACAGACCAATGGTCTTGTGGAGCGCTTCAACCAGACCCTCAAACAGATGTTAAGACGGGGGCTGGATGGAAAAATGGCTGACTGGGACGTTATGCTCCCGTTTGCCTTATATGCCAGTAGGGAACGTACCCAAGCCTCATTAGGAGCTTCTCCTTATGAGCTGATGTTTGGCCATACCCCAAGGGGAGTCCTGGATATTTTAAGGGACCAGTGGGTCGAACCTGAAGGGGAAGTAATGAGGGTACCTCAGTTCCTTTGCGAGCTCAGAAGTCACCTACAGAGGGCTTCTCAAGCTGCGGAAGGGCATTTGCAAAATAGTCAGCGATATCAGAAGCGATATTATGACAGGGGCAAGAAACCATGGCAACTGGCCATAGGCGACAGAGTGGTGGTAATGGTTGCAGACCCTGGGCCAAAGTTCGAGGCCCAGTGGAAAGGTCCTTATACGGTTGTAGAACGTAAAGGACCAGTATCATATAGGGTAGAGAATGGCAGGGGACGTTCTCAGGTGTACCATATAAATGTGCTAAAACCTTGGCAGGAGAGAACGGCAGCAGCTAGCTGCTCCAGCGTAAAAGTCAAGAGTAGATCAGTGATTGCGTGCTGTAAGGAACCTTGGCAGGGGAGCGAAGCAGCAGATAGCCGATCCAGCATGAAGGTCAAGTGTCCAGCAGAGATTACGTGCTGTGTGAACAGCTGTTCCCCATCCCGTAATATCTTAAGGGGGGGGGGGATATGTGACACAGTAGGCAGTATAGAGCACATGGAGGTAAGAGAAAATGAGGAACTTACCTCAGATTTAGCTGAGCAGCAAATACATTCAGCACAGGAGAAGCCAAAAGGCATTAGAATGAATTTTCCTGGTGATAGTCCTGACATAGTTAGAAACAGAAAGCCTCATCAGGAACACCTGTTCACAAAGACCCACGTAGCGTGCAGAGAAGGGAAGCATATAAGTTGCTGGCTAGAACCAGGAAAGGCCAGCAGGGGCAGCGACTCAGGAGGACTGAGCAAGCAACCAATGAGTACGTGTCATGCTGAAGGAAGTTTGCCGGGAGAAGGAAATAGTAGGTCTGACACCAGAGCAGGAAGCAGCCAGGGACATGGCCAGGAGCCTGCTAGGTTTGATGGTGGTTGGAGAGTCCGGGAGAGAGCTGTCAGGAGCCCAGAAACAAGAACCAGAAACACAGTTAAAAGGTGGGAACCTTGCTTTTCTGAGGAAAAGGCTAAAAGCTCTGTGTGTTTTAAAGGGCAAGGGTGTGGCACTGGAAGTGACTTTGATGTTGAAAGATATCCAGTGATTCCACCAGGTTGGAAGAGAAAGGAAAGCCAGAAAGAAGCTATCACCATACCAGGCATTCAGAGCCCTAGGTTTGAAGAGCACTTTTTGGGAAAAGTAATCCATGCACCACAGGAGGGTTTTCAGGAAGCCAGCACATGTAAAGAATGTGACCCTTATGCTATCGGGAGTGAATCCGAATTAATGCAGTGGGAGAATAACAGCTGTACTCCTGACCCGGTCCCTATGGATTGCACAATATGTTTTTCAGATGATGTCGTATCTTTATGTTAAGCCTGTGGAAAGCAGCCCTGTGCTAGTGTCAAAGGAAAAGAAGATATTTTTCTTTGTAGCAGTTTCTTTTTGTTTTCTGCTGTTTGTTTGCGTTGTATCCAAAGAATATCCGTTTGGGAAGGGGAATAAAGCCCTGACATTATTTTGCCTTACCATTTGACTGCAAGACTCTTTTTGGTAGAAAGGCATCATGAACTTTAAAGCCCTAGGCAGCCGCCTAATAGGGTTTAGAGAAGGTCTATCTTACAGACCCCATCACAATATATATATATATATGAAGGATTGTATGAAGACAACAGAGGTGTGAAGATTGGTGGAAGACTCATCAACAACCTTCGCTGTGAAGATGATCTGAAACATTTGCTTCTCACAATCAAAGAACATAGTCTCAAAATGGGCCTGCACCTTAATGTAAAGAAGACAAAGATCATGACAACTGGCATAATCAACAGGTTCATCGTTGAAGGAGAAGAAATTGAAATTGTGAACAACTTTAACCTATTTGGATCAACTATCAATAAAGAAGCAACAAGCAGTCAAGAAATCAGACGACGCATTGCTCTTGGCAGAATGGCTATGAAAGACCTAGATAAGATTCTCAAGAGCAGAGATGTCTCTTTCCATACAAAGATTTGACTTGTTCAAGCCATGGTATTTTCAATAACATCATATGGATGTGAAAGCTGGACAGTGAAAAAGATAGGAAGAAAATTGATGCCTTTGAATTATGGTGCTGGCGGCGAATACTGTGTATACCATGGACTGCCCGAAGAACAAACGAGTCGGTACTAGAGGAGATCAAAGCTAAGCTTTCTTTAGAAGCTCAGATGACAAGACTTCGACTTTCATACTTTGGACACATCATGCAAAGAGAGAGATCATTAGAGAAAGACATTATGCTTGGCAAGATAGAAGGTCAACGCAAAAGAGGAAGACCCGCAGTGAGATGGATCGATACAATAACAGCAGCTACGGGTACCAGTCTGTCAACAATGAGCCGCCTGACTGAAGACCGAACACAATTTAGGATAGCTATCCAGAGGGTCGCCATGAATCGACTCCGACTCGACGGCACTTAACAACAACAACATCGAGCCATATAGAAAATATATATATATATTTTCTATATGGCTCTGACGGATGGTCACTACCCCTATCAATGCTGCTCCAGCATGCTTAGGGTTCTACATAGACAACCACTTCCCTGTGGTAATTAGAAAATTCTTCTACCATAACCTTTCAGGTTAGGTACATCTGAAGCTCTCCATGTACCATTTTTCCTAAGTGACCTCAATTAGGAAAGACATTCCGAATCTTCAGAAAATAGGAGGCTACAACGCCTCATACTTCTGTCCTTATATTGTCATCGGATACAGGGGTCTTCAATACCCCTCTTCTCCTACAAGAACCATTTCTTCTCTAAGGTCAAAAGAGCTTAAGCCTTATCTAACAAGGCCTTCCGCGTTTTCTCTGAAGTCCTACCTCATTGAACTACCCCAGTTTCCTCTGGGACTACTTCTCACCCTTAAGAGTTCTGACCTCCACCTGTCTTTTGCACAGTTTATTTACCTCTGCTCTACAGTGAGGTACTCCTTGAGGATATTCTACTGGCTCGTACTAGCAGATCCATATGAACCTCCATAAACATTTTACAATACCACCAGGTGAGGTCCATATTAGTATATGGCAATTCAATATTTACTGCTAAATATCATCTGCACAGGGACTCCTATCTAGACGTCCTGTTTAGTCCAGCTGTTTCCACAGTACATTCTTTTTAGTTCAACTCCTACCCTCCATCCCCAGGATGCCTGAGGTTCTGAAGAATAGCATGGCCCATCTTAGATTCGCAGCATGCTGGGACTCCCTCCAGGCATCTTAGCTTGGGAGTCCCCATATGTGAAGACTCATTCCTGCTTGTTCCTGGAGATAGCACAGTTACTTACCTGTAACAGGTGATCTCTGGGAACAGCAGGAATTAGTCTTCACAACCCACCCACCTCCCCTATCTTTCCCTTCTCTCTCTCTCTCTCTCTCTTTGTCTTAGCTTTAAAACTCAACTGAGGAGAGGCAGTTGGGAAAGGCGGGAAGGCAGCACACAGGCGTTGTGGGATGCTCCCAAAAGCTTTCCTATTGGATGCTGGGGAGCGTTCCCAAACAGGCTCCGTTGGTACCGACGTACCCATATGTGAAGACTAATTCCTGATGTTCCCAGAGATCACCTGTTACAGGTAAGTAACTGTGCTTTCCTCGTCGGCGCATAGCCCTTTCCACTGACCTCTAAACTGGATATTCAATGCTGCGGAGATGGCATTGAATATTCGGTGATTGCCGCAGAGATAAGAAGTCACTGAGGCTATCTGGGCAGCATTGATATTGGATGCTGCCCAATTAGCTCCCATGCATTAAAAATAGGCAAGGATTTTCCATGCCTATCTTTTAGGCTCGGGTCGCTAACTGGGCAGCATCCAATATCACTGCTGCATGGTTAGGCACAGTCTTCCGCCCTGCCCGGGAATGTCCCCATGCTAACCTGATAGCAACGGGGCACGTAGGGGATATTCAATGGCACTAACCATGTAGGTGCCGTTGAATATCCCCATTTAAGGCATTTACACAGTTTACTGGGCTGGAAACCATGTAAATGTCTTTCCAATATCTGGCTCTTAATGCATATTCCTTATTGTCCCTCCAGTCCAGTCCCGAAACCTCTGGATTGAGCACCTCCACGAGCAGCTTGGAGACTGAGCATGTCATCTTTTGATGACTCCCATATAAATACCCGAGGGACCGCTCACAGACTCCAGTTTACTGAGCAGCTGGAGGAGGTGGTAAGCCAGGGTGCTGGACTCACTTGAGGTAAACACAAATAGAAAATAACCCCTTAGGTCCGGACACTATAATCACATCAAAAAACCAAAACTATAAAGATATACGACCCACTTTAACAAACTTTTTTTTGTCGGAGCTACACCGTAGGAAGGTCGAAATAGAAAACGACCCTCTCCAAGCGGGCAGCTATTGGAGAGGGTCGTTTTCTATTTCGACCTTCCTACGGTGTAGCTCCGACAAAAAAAAGTTTGTTAAAGTGGGTAGTATATCTTTATAGGTTTGGTTTTTTGATGGGACTCACTTGAGGGACAAATAAAGAGCTTTAGTACTTAGGTTAAGCTAGGCTTGCAACTTTTATATTTAAATTGGTGCCTGTCAGTCTGAGGCTCTGTGCAAGAGGGGGTGGACTTGGAGAGCTTTCCCCCTTTTTTCCTCCCCCTCCTTCCTTCTGTGGAGATCGGGGTTGAGGTGCAGAGACTCCGTTGGGCCCCCGGGGCTGATCGAGCTGGCTCCCAAACCCATAGATTGGGTTAAGAGTCGGTGGAAATTTGTGGAGTGGCAGCGGGTGAAGCAGTTGCATCTGGAGTCCTCCCCCTCCCTCCCTCCTCCCCCCCTCCTTCTCACCCTGATGCTGAAGCCGCGAATTTGGTTGAGCACAGGAGGGCGAGACAGGCGGTAGGATCGAGAGCAGAGAAGGCAGCGTTTTGGCGGTAAGGAGCATATCGGGGGGGGGGGGGTATGGAGGCTATAGCTGAGTGGGAACAGAAGCGGATGCCTTAGCAGACCGTCGGGTGAGGAGCGCGCTTAGTAAGAGCAGGCCCTACCGCGTGGCAGCAGCGCGGGAAGTGAAGCAGAGTGGTTTGTTTTTCTTTCCCCGGTTATCCTCGACAGTTTTTAGCGTCCCCTAGGCCAGTGTTTTTCAACCTTTTTTGTGCAAAGGCACACTTTTTTCATGAAAAAAATCACGAGGCACACCACCATTAGAAAATGTTAAAAAAATTTACCTCTGTGCCTATATTGACTATATATAAAGTAATTCTCTTGAATAGGAATCAAACACTCACACCAACCCCCCTCCCCTGCTGGTTCACACCAACCCCCCTCCCCTGCTGGTTCACTCACACCCCCCCCCTCCACTGCTGGTTCACTTACCCACCCCCCTGTCACTTACTCACCCCTCCTGCTGGGTCACTCACTCACTTACCCCCCCTCCCCTGCTGGTTCACTCACACCATCGCCCCCCCCTTGCTGGTTCACTCACACCACCCCCCCTCCACTGCTGGTTCACTCACACTCCCCCCCTTGCTGGTTAACTCACACTCCCCCCCCCCTTGCTGGTTCACTCACCCTCCCCCCCCCTTGCTGGTTCACTCACACACACACACTCCCCCCCCCTCTGCCCAAGCCGCTGCTTCTGCTTTGTACAGAGCAGCGGCTGCACTACACTTACATTGAAAAGTAAAGAGAAACTGTGTCAGGAGCCCTCCAGTCATCGCAGAGCCCGAGGAAGTGATGTCATGGGGGCGGGCTCCTCACAGGCTGTCTTTCCTTTTCAAATTAACTTTAATAAAGTTTCTCTTTACTTTTCAATGTAAGTGTAGTGCAGCCGCTGCTCTGTACAAAGCAGAACCAGCGGCTGCACTGCTATAGGGAATCGCGATCGCGTTCGCGCCGCGGACTTCGGCACAAAAGCCGTTTTTTTGCTCTGGCCGCTCCCGATCTTGCGGCCAGAGCAAAAAACCGGCTTTTCAATGGCCGGTTTTACAACTGTGCCGGCAGCTGGCCTGGCCATGGAAAAACTGGCCAGGCCGGCTGAAAACCGGCCGGTTGGCAACCCTAATTTGTGAGCCGAGGCCACATGTTATGGATGAAATTGGAATTTTTCCCACGGCACACCAGACAATATCTCACGGCACACTAGTGTGCCGCGGCACAGTGGTTGAAAAACGCTGCCCTAGGCAATGGATGGCTGCAACTTAAGTGTTCTTTTTGCGATTCGGGCTGGAAGATTGTATACAGGGTACTCCTTGTAAAAAAAAACAAAAAAAATCCTGTAAGACCCACAGGGCTGGTGTCAGTTACTCCCTGGCTGTTGGTGGAGTATGCCTTCCAGACCCCAGTGCCTGGTGTGTGGTACGTGGCGAGGGGCTGTGTTGGAGGCAGGCATTTGTAGGGGGTGTGCTCAGGAGGCAGCCTCTATGGAGCAAGCTCTAGAGGACAGTTTGGAGTGACAGACAGTGGCTGCTCAAGTTGGGGAGCAGCAGGAGTCACTGTCCTTGCTTTTGCCAGCGCAGGAATCTGTACCTTGCACCTCAGCCAGCCCTAGTCTTCCCCTCCCGCAGGCCCTGGATCATGTGGGAGCACCAGGGGGTTTCTTGCCGGAGTTTGTGCTGTTGCTCCACCAAGCTTTTTGTCTGCGTCAGCAGGATCATGGTGCTATTTCTGCAGGGGCAGAGCATGGGGAGAAGCGGGCGGATGCCCCCTTGGGGGTGGGGGCAGGTTTAGTCCCCGCGAAGAAGCACAGATTCTATGAGGAGGGTTCGGATTGCTCGGCTCTACTAGGGGGCGGCATATTTGGCTGATGTCCACTACGATCTCATTAGTGCATCCCTACCTCGACGATTGGCTGATCTGGGCAAAGTCAAAACAAGAAAGCGAGCGGGCCACGGCCCGGGTGGTTCAGTTTCTGCGAAGGCTAGGCTGGGTAGTCAATATGTCCAAAAGCCGGCTGGTACCTTCTCAGAACCTCGACTATTTGGGAGCACGGTGCAGTACACGGGAAGGGAAAGTGTTCTTCCCAGAGTTGCGGGCAAAAGGGCTCCGCAGGCTAGTGCACTGGTTTCTGGCCAGGACTTCTCCCACAGCCTGTCACTTACTTCAGCTCTTGGGGACCATGGTGGCATGCTCGAGTTGGTGCCATGGGCAAGGGCACACATGAGACCATTGCAGAGGGCTTTGTTAGGAGGTGGTCTCACCAGACCCATCCCCTTTCGAAGAGGCTGGTCTGTCCATGGGAGATCAGGCAGGCCCTTCGGTGGTGGCTTTGCCCAGGGAACCTGGAGAACGGAATGCTGCTGAAAGCACCGTCCTGGGTTGCGCTAACGATGGATGCCAGCCTGTTTGGCTGGGAGGCCCACTACAAGGGGCATTATGCCCAGGGACAGTGGAATATTCAGGAACGGAGTTGGTCGATAAATAGGCTAGAGATGAGGGCCGTGTTCCTGGCGTTTCAGCAGTGGTTGCAGGTGAAGGCGGTGAGAGTGCTGTCGGACAATGCAACCACGGTAGCCTACATCTATTGTCAGGGGGGCACAGGCAGTGTGCTCTTGGAGGAGGAGTGCGATTGGCTCGTAGGTTGGGCTGAAGTACACCTTCAAGCGCTGTCGGCAGCGCATGTGGCAGGGATCAAGAACATGACAGCAGATTATCTCAGTCAAGTACGGGTGGATCCTGGAGAGTGGGTGCTCAACCAGGAGAGGTTCTTCCAGGTGATGCGTCGCTGGGGCATACCGATTGTGGATCTGATGGCGACCTTCGAGTCGGCCAAGGCCAGTCGCTTCTTCAGCAGATTGTGAGTGAGGATATCGGAAGGCCTCGATACCCTGATGCAGCGGTGGCCTGAGGAAGGGCTGCTGTACGTATTCCCACCATTTATTTTTTTATTTTATTTAGCTGCATTTATATCTCGCTTTTCACCTGATTAAAGTGGTTTAGCACAAAAAGGGGGGGGGTACAATAATCATCTCGACAGAGAGAGGGGGAGGGTCCAGCACCAGGGGTGGGCCAACATTGAAGATTTAGACAGAGTGTAACAGTACTAGACTTTAAACGCGAGTCTCTCAGGGTGCAGCTGACAAAGAAGAGATATTTACCATGGGCTCTAATAGGGCAGAAAGTGCAGAAGACAGAGGCCCATCGTAGATCTAGTGATTCTTATAGCTCCGGATTGGCCAAGGTAGCTGTGGTACACAGATCTCATTCGGCTTCTGGAGGGTTATCCATGGCAACTTCTGGACTGGGAGGATCTCCTAATGCAGGTGCCGGTGTGCATGCCGCAAGTGGATCGATTCTCGCTTACGGCTTGGCTCTTGAGAGGGCGTGGCTGATAAAGAAGGGATATTCAGCCGCGGTGGTCTCCACCTCGTTGATGGCCAGGCGCAGATCCAGTTCTCTGGATGTTCGCATCTGACGCATCTTCAAAGCTTGAGGGGCAGAAAGTCAGGTTTGACTGACCAATGCTTCAGTATCTGACGTTTTAGCGTTTCTACGGGACGGTTTCGATAAGAGTCTGGCAGCGAGCTCCTTGAGGGTCCAGCTGGCTGCGATTTCCTGTTATTGAGGTAAGATCTAGGGGGTAGCCTTAAGGGCACACCCTGATGTGGAAAGGTTCCTAAGGGCGGTGACGCTGCTTCATCCGCCAAGAAGGGTAATCATATCAACGTGGGATCTCAATTTGGTGCTGGAGGCGTTGATACACGGAACCTTTTGAGCCACAGGGCAGAGCCTTGCTCAAGGATCTCACTCTGTTCCCCGCGTAGAATTTTGGAACTGCAGGTGTTGTCCTGCCGGGAGTCATTTCTATTCTTTGCTAAGGAGAAGGTGGTGTTGAGGCTGGTTCCCTCCTTTTTGCCTAAGGTGGTCTCGGGTTTCCATGTGAACCAGGCTGTCGTTCTGCCGGTTTTCGGTAGTGACGAGAAGGAGATGGTAGGAAATCAATTATGGCTTCTAGACATACGTCGGGTCCTGAAGAGATATCTGAAAAGTACAGCACCTTTCCGCAGGTTGGATCACCTGTTTGTGCTGTTCAGTGCACTGTGGAAGGGAGAAGCAGTGGCAAAGGCGTCGATTTCCCGATGGATTAGAGAAGCTATCGCATCGGCATGCCTGGTAGGTGGTAGGATGGTTCCGGTTGGCCTGCGGGCGCATTCCACGAGGGCTCAGGAGGCTTCAAAGGCTGAATATAGTTTGATGTCTCCGGTAGAGATTTGTAAGGCGGCCACCTGGTTGCCTCTACATTCCTTTGTCAAGCATTATCGTCTGGATGTCCAGGCGGCAAGGGATGCCTATTTTGGATCGGCTGTGCTTCAGTCCGGTTTGGCAGGTCCCTCCTTTTGAAATTTACCGCTCTGTTACATTCCCAGAGGTTTTGGGACTGGACTGGAGGGACGATAAGGAAGGCGAAATTAGACTTACCTGCTAATTGTTTCTGGGATGCAGAAGATGGGGGTGAGGACACAGAGGGCGTCGGTTCCACATAGCCTGAAAGGAAGTTGGCGGGCACCTGGAGGAGTTTCTGGTAGGTTCCCACAGTTCGGAGGAAAAGGGGGTGCTCTTTCTCCATGTGGGGGTTCTTAGGTGCAGTTCAAGTAGTTGATAGGTATTATGAATTTTGTTGCATGTTAACTACTTATTTATTGCTCCGGTGAGTCTGCTTTGTCAATAGGTTACTGGAGTCTGTGGGCAGTCCCTCGGGTATTTATACAGGAGTCATCAAAAGATGACATGCTCAGTCTCCAAGCTGCTGGAGGAGGTACTCAACCCAGAGGTTTCGGGACTGGATTGGAGTTCCTCAAGGAACAACAATTAGCAGGTAAGTCTAATTTCGTCTTAGGGCAGAGATTGGATGGGTTAGGAGCAGAGTGTGGGCATTTACTACACATTGAGGTTAGCTCTAGTATCTTTGGTTAATGCTGACCATTAATGTTAGTTATGGTTTATTGTTTCCTAATTTTTTTTTTTTTACGTGCCATCAAGTCAGTACTGACTCCTGGCAACCCCTGGGTTTTCTTGGCAAGGTGTGACTGGAAGTGGATTGCCAGGTCTTTTCTTCCAAGGCAGTGGAGGGTAAAGTGACTTACCCAAGCCAACAAGGAGTGCCAGTGGGAATCAAACCCTGATCTCTTGGGTACTGGGCTGTTGCTCTAACCACTGGGCTACTCCTCTGTTCTTCAAGCAAGCAGCAGGGCGGTTTACAAATAAAATTATGGGTTTGGAAAGTACCCGAAAGGAGCTAAAAATCAAAACGGAAAGAGATAGAGGGAAAGAGAGAGCAGGACTAGATAGATAGCAAGCATGCATTGCAGGCCATAGGTAGGAATCCCGAGTTGCAAGTTGCAGGTGCCTCAGTGGGAAGCTGTAACTGCACCTGTGGTAATCATGGCAAATAGCTTAGCACAGAGATGGCTCTGGACCGATGGTACAGCAGTCTGGTGCCACCCCTGTTAAGTTTTGGGGCTGAATGTGTAAACTACAGCAGTTTAGTAAATTTACCCCAAAGTTCGGAGCAGCACCGTACCTAGTCCTGTGCAAGCAGTGCAGCTGCACAGGGTGCAAAAAAATAGGGATGCATTTAGGGTTGCCGGTCTCGGCTCCTTTCCACAGTGCCTGCCCTTGCCCTTCCACTACTTGTCATGTTCCCTTGGCGGTGACAGCAGCGGATCTCCAATTGAAAAAAACACATGTGGGTCTTTCTGACTCTGCACGCATGCTGGCCTTATCTCTCCCTCCTCCAACATATGCTCCTGCCAGTGGAGGGAGCGATCAGGCCAGCATGCAAACGTGGAATCAGACTCCCCGTGTTTGATTTTTTTTCAATTGGAGGTCCACTCCACTGGTGCCATCACCAAGGTAACACAAAAGGCAGTGACGACAGGGCAAGGGCAGGTCAGGGGGAACCGGCTGGACATGGAGGTAAGATGTGGAGATGCTGGGCATGGGGCAATTGACAAACCTGGGGGGGGGGGAGGGGGGTCAGATGTTCAAGTCGCACATGGTGCATTTATGACCTGGTACGGCCCTGGTTGGGAGCCTAAATCCTTTCAGTATTGGGCCCAAAATATATAAACATAGAAACATGATGACAGAAAAAGACCACATGGCCTATCTAGTCTGCCCTTCCTTATCAACCACTATAACAGCCCCCTTTTTTCCCTTAGAGATCCTCTGTGTTTATCCCATGCTTCTTTGAATTCAGATACTGTCCTCATCTCTGCCACCTCCACTGGGAGACTATTCCACGGATCTACCACTCTTTCCATAAAGAAATATTTCCGCATATCACTCCTGAATCATGAAACTTCTTTTTCTTGTTAAATAACCTTTTAACGATGGAAATCTAAAACAAAATATAAAATTGAATAGCTGTTTCTGACATATCTTTTATTTTAACATGCTAAAATGCGATTATGATAGATTTTTTGCATGCGATAGAACTGAGCTGAAGGCTGAGGAAAGGAAGATGAGTGAATTTTATAAAACCAGTATCTAACTGAATTTCAAACTCTTCGTGTCTTGACTAAACTCATTCTTCATTACTGGTATATACCACTAAATATCATTTGATCAAAATTGGCAGTCGACATTTTTTAAAAAATGACAGTCGTGACATTAAAAAAAGTCATGTCTGTTCAATGCCACTACGAATATAGTCAATGCTGCTGAATTTATACCTATGTTTGTTATGCATTTTCTAAACCTCCTCTGTGTTAAGTAGCGAGGCAGTGTATAATAGTCTATTAAGAAAATTGAAAAGGAACTACAAACAAATTAGAAAGGGATAGTATAGTAGGGAAGGTAAGGATAGAGTACAAACAGGTTGTGATATCCAGCTGCTATAATATAGTTGTGTAGTTTAATTTAGGGAATCCTTTATTCTGTCCTAAATTAAACTCCTTAACTATACGGATAGCAGCTGAATGTTGCTGCTAGATATATATAACTCTGCCCTAACACTATCCTAGGGTTATTAGGGAGTGATGCTCAAAATCTGTGGATATGTGACTTACACATTTAGAGGCTGCTGTAATATTTGTTCATTCATTCATTCATTCATTCATTTATTTTTTGTTTACCATGTTTGCTAACTACTTCATTGAGTATATATAAAAATCCTCAGAGAAGTTGACATTAATAAGAAGGCTAATTCATTTGTTACGATGCTTTTATCTATGGTGGAACTACCAGAAAGGGCCATAGGATGGCAGTAAATACCATTAATTATCTTATGTTAAGGTATCATTAGTAAAAGATTAGAAACAATTATAGTAAAGAACATTTTAGGTTACCTTCGATTTTTAAGATGTGTAGCTAATGAAGAAAAACATGTATGACATCTCTAACACTCTGTTCCGTCTTTTTTATAAAATATAAATTTGTATGCTCCTACCACATTTCCATCCCTCTTGAAATGCTTTATATGAAATGCATACTTCATACTGCATTATGCTCCAAGGAAATGCAGAACAGAAGGTGAATGTAGTACATTAATATATGGCTAAAGGCTTTTCTTCAGGAACAAGCAGGAAGTCAGTCCTCACATATGGGTGACGGTGCCAACGGAGCCCGCTCAGAAGAATTTTTCCAGCTTTCAAAAGCCCTTTGGAGATGCACCACGCATGTGTGGTCCACTTCCCGCCCAAGGGTGCCATCTTGCCTCAGTCTCCTTTTTTCCTTGGAGCCCATCGGACATTGTCCAGTTTTCCCCGGAAAAAGTCTGCTTTTTTTTTTTTTTTGGTTACGTTTTGTCTGATTTGCATACCGTTTTTTTCCCATCCCCCAGCCAGCTTGCCGTGGTGTCACTCCTCGGGTTTGTTCATTCCTTTTTTCATCAGGGTGTTTCTCGACCAGCATTCGTGTCCTTTTTCAGCCAAAGGCCTCAGACCCCTGCCTGACAGTGGGGACCCCCTTTTTCTGATGGCCTCCAGTGGCTTCAAAAAGTGTGACTGATGTGCAAAATGTCACTCACCGACCCACGCGACTACTGCCTTTGATGCCTTGGCCCGGAGCATAATGCCTCCGACCGCAAACTCTGCAGAACCATGACCTCAAAGGCCTTAAAGAATCGCCATTGGAAGCAGTAAAAATATTTTCAGAAGTTCGAATCCATGCCAGAGTCTCCGGTGACACCAGACTCCAGGGAACCTTTTGATACTTCGGTGCCCCATGAAGCCAGAGCTGCTTCGGAGTCCCACGGCCGCAGTTCCTCTGAGCAGAAATCCCTGGAGGTGGAGCACAAGAAGAGGAAACCCTCAAAGACTGCCTCGGAGGACGGATCGGGGAAGAAAGGGAAATTCTATCCCAGGACCCACAGTCACAGGCGTGAGTCTGAGGAATCAGGACAGAAGTGGCCTTCCAAGCTGCCCCATAAGGAATCGTTGGCACCTGCCAACTGGCCTTGGGCTTCCGAGGCCATCCTCATTGAGGACTTCCCCTCAACAGTACCGATGCCGGGCCTGAAGTCTTCAGTGCCCCTCTCGAAGGCTGCTGAGCCAACTGGTATGGAGACCAGAATGGCAGCCCTAGAGAGCAAACTTAGACAATATAGACGGAATAGACAAAACTTAGACAATATAGACGGAATAGACATTGTCAATATAGAAAATAGAACCCTTGCCCTCGCCCTCATCTACCGACCCCCATCATCCGATCAAAATAACCTCACCCCTATCCTAGAACTTGCTTGCACAGCATCTCAAAGCAAACCACTCATACTCCTTGGTGACCTGAACCTTCCATCGCTGACCAACTCACAATCGAATAACTTCATAGAAGCTATGACACAAATGGGATATACACAGATAATACAAGCCCCCACACACAATAAAGGTAACATACTTGACCTAATCTTCCTTCCCTCTATGCTCTACAGTCACCAGCCACACACCACTCCAACCATAACCGAAGTACCATGGTCCGACCACCACCTTATTACAACTTACCTACCAATACAAGCTCCAAAAAAACACCACAAGCACACCTCCACATACATCACGATTCGCACACTTTAACAAGAATACATTCCTCAACGAAGTATTACCCAAACTCAACACAAACTCATCAGACATCAATTCAACCATAACACATTGGAATTCAACCATTCAAAATGCAGCTGTCCCCACACAAGTCTTACATAGACAAACAAAAAAGACCGAAAAGTGGTTCACGAAAGAGCTAGCAAAACTAAAAAAGCAACTAAGGAAACAAGAAAAGAGATGGAGGAAAACAAAATCGGATGAAAACAAATCCCAATCCATGTTAATACTTACTGGATACAAAAATGCAATCAACAAATCAAAAAGAGACTACCACTCTAAAGTACTAAACTCAGCCATCAACCGCCCGAGAGAACTATTTGCGATAGTAAAAACACTAACTAAAACTAATAACACCGAGCCTAAACAACCAGCAATAAATGTACAAACACTAGCAACACACTTTGCAGCGAAACTAAAAACAAAACCACTACTCTGACACCAATATTTGCAAGCACTAAACTCATAAACGAATGGACAAACTTCCACATAATAGACCAAAAACAACTCCTTAAAATCGTAACAATGATCAACACAACAACCTCCCCACTAGACCCATGCCCTGTATCATGGATTAAATGTGCAAAGGAGGAACTGGCGGAAAATCTACAACACATAGTGAACCAATCCCTCTCACAAGGCATAATGCTTGATGCCTTAAAACTCACAACACTTAGACCAATAATAAAGAACAACAAGCTTGACCCAAAAGACCCGAACTCATACAGACCCATAGCCAGCATCCCATTTATAGCTAAAATAATAGAAAAAACAATTCAAATACAGTTACAAGAACACATTGATGAACATAAACCACTTGACTCACACCAATTTGGGTTCCGCCCATTCCATGGAGTAGAAACTCTATTAATCACCCTAATGGATTTCCTCATCAGAGGTACAGATGACAACAACCAAGGCTTCCTACTTCTATTCATAGATATTTCTGCCGCCTTTGACAACATTAACCACTCCACACTGATCAACAGACTACAAAGCTTAGGAATAGGCGGGACTGTCCTTGATTGGTTCAAGTCCTACATATCAAACAGACTAATACGCGTACAAATTGACCAAGAAGCATCAGAACCATTCCCCCAAGGCCAAGGAATACCCCAAGGATCAGCCCTCTCCGCCCTCCTATTTAACCTGTATCTACAACCAATAACAAACATATTTAAAAAACACAGGATTAAACATTTTATATACGCCGACGACATCATGCTCGCTATCCCTATAACCGCTAAAAACCCCTCATATGACACACTATCAGAATGTATGACTGAGACCTCCTCCTGGTTAGAATCTAACTACCTCAGCATCAACCTCAAAAAAACGGAAGCAATGTTCGTAACAAGGTAATCAACCACAGAGAACACCTTCCCAGAAACAATCACAATTAACAGAACATCCATACCTGTTAGAAAAGAAGTAAAATATTTAGGTGTGATAATAGATCACACACTCACCATGCTACCACACATAAAACAAACCGTAAAAACCATCTACTACAAACTAAAAACTATTCAGCACCTAAGGCCACTCCTAGAAACTCAAGATTTTAGATCTGTAAGTAAATACACTAATCACCCCCCACTTTGACTACTGCAATAGTCTATTAATAGGCCTCCCTCAAAAAAGCACATACCTTCTTCAAAGAGCTCAGAACATCTGTGCAAAAGTAATAGCTAAAGCACGTCTAACAGACCACGTAACCCCAATACTGCTAGAACTACACTGGCTCCCAATCAATAGCCGAATCAGATACAAAACTATCCTAACAACCTTTAAACTCATAAAAGACATAGCCCCCTCACACCTATCCACACTACTGCAATCACCAAACAAAACTAGATCACACAGACAAAACGAAGCCCACTCCCTTATCACACCAAAAGCCTTCAGGAAGACAAAGAAAACCACTAGCTCCAGAGCATTCACATTCACTGCCCCTACGCTCTGGAATGACCTCCCAATAAACCTTTGCGTCATAAATGACCTCTATCAGTTCAGGAAAGAGCTAAAAACGTACCTCTTTACTGAACTGAAATCCCATATTCCCCCAAAACACCTCCATAACCATGGTATTACACACACGAACCCCCTTACTCCCCCTTACTCAAAACTAAATAACTCACCCCCCCCCTGTCTGAAACCCCATACACACCCCCGATTTACGTCATAAAAGGAAATAAATTCCAAAATATACACAACACACAACCACTGTAAATATCCATTGTAATTAATTTAATTTTTGTTTTTTTTACTAATAGATATTTTAGTTGTTGTTTTGTTTAATGTAAATATTTTAACTTAACCGTTCATTGTAAATAGTTGAATCTGATTGTTCAATGTAAATGTATACATCTGTGTACAATTGTTAAAATGTTCCTTGTAAATCGCCCTTGATCGCTGGAAGGGGCGGTATAGAAAAATATAGATAAATAAAATAAATAAATAAATAAATAAAGAGCAGTATATCTGCCCTAGTGGCCATTCAGCTGGCATTCATGTCTGGCTCATCCCATTCATCCACCCGACGACAGGATCCCTGACATCGAGGGCTTCCCCGGACGTCAAGCCGAACCTTGAGAGCCACTGGCACCGGGCAAGTTCCCGGTCCCATTCCTTGGGACACTGGTCCTCCCTGGTGAGCATCAGTGGCCCGGAATGCCGATTCTCCAGAGGTCACGGACTGCTGGGAGCAGTCCCCAACCGAGATAATCAGACTTGTACTCTGACTTTGAGTCCAAATGAGAGAACAAGGATGAAGAGTCCCTGGACATGAGGCAACACCAAGACATGCCCTTGAACCCATCTCCCCGATGTCCCGATGCCATTCCCCGCCTGAGGATGTCGCGTACCTCGATTTCGTGCGCGTCATAGCCAAGGCTCTCACTATTGAGACCGAGGCCGATGAGAATCCACACACTGTGGAATTGGAAATACTCCAATACGAGGCACCCCCGAAGGAAACCCTTACGGTCCAGTGCCCCCGATCCTTGACCGCCTCTTCTCCTGGATGTGGAAAACACCAGCATCGGTACCAGTTTTTAGTAGGCGCCTCGATGCCACGTACCGGGTATGCCGAAGCCCTGTGTTCCAAAAGACCCAGCTTCCCCATAACTCAATGGTTGTGGAGTCGGCCATGCGCCAGTTTAAAAGCCAAAAAACTCATTCGTCGGTCCCACCTGGTAGGGAGGCTCGAACCCTTGACGACCTCGGCCAGAAGACCTTTCAGGGCTCAATGCCAAATTTTAAAAAGACAATTTTTTAAAAAGGGTTCCAGGGGTGATCTGGGAAACAACAGACCGGTGAGCCTGACGTCAGTACTGGAAAAAATGGTAGAAACCATCATAAAGAACAAAATTACTCAGCATGTAGATAATCATGGCCAAATGGGAGACAGCCAACATGGCTTTAGACAAGGAAGATCTTGTCTTACTAATCTGTTATGTTTTTTTTGAAGCTGTAAATAAACAGGTAGACAAAGATGAGTCGGTTGATATAGTGTATCTGGACTTTCAGAAAGCCTTTGACAAGGTCCCTCATCAGAGACTTTTGGCAAAACTAAAAAGTCATGGGATAGGAGGCAGTGTACTATTGTGGATCAGGAACTGGTTAAAGGATAGAAAGCAGAGGGTAGGGCTAAATGGCCAATTTTCCCAATGGAGAAAGGTGAATAGTGGTGTACCCCAGGGATCTGTGCTGGGTCCGCTGCTTTTTGACATATTCATAAATGACCTGGAAAAGGGAATAACGAGTGAGGTTATCAAATTTGCAGATGACACAAAACTATTTAAAGTTGTTAAAACCCAAGAGGATTGTGGGAATTTGCAAGAGGATCTTGATAAATTGGAAGACTGGGCATCAAAATGGCAGATTTTTTATTTATTTTTATTTATTTAATTCGCTTATATACCACGCTCTTTAACATCAGTGCGGTTTACATGGAACATGGGGTATTTTACAGTGGGGGTTAACACCGTAATACATATAACAGGTAGCTCAACTTGGATAACAGTATTAACTATTTACATTTGTAATGATAAAAGAATGATATTCACACTTATATACAATACATGGAGGGTGGTTACATGTGGTCGTGAGACTATGTTGTGAGTGGGGGAGTTGGTGTACGTTCCTCCGGGTAGCATTTGAGGAAGAGATAGTGTTTCAATGCTCTCCTGAATTTAGTTAGTTCCGGATTGCTCGTATATTGGGTGGAAGAGCGTTCCAGCATCTGGGTGCACAGAGACTGAAAGCCCTGTTTATGGTTGTCTGAGTACAGTGGGTCATTGCTTTGGGGATTACCATAGTGTTTATAGCAGTAGATCGTCTGGCTCTATTTGGGGGGGTAATGTGAGTGAGGTCCGCGAGAGAGGAGGGGGCGAGTCCATTGATGGTCTTGAATGTTAGTAGTAAGGTCTTGAAGGTGATTCTGCTGTGGATTGGGAGCCAGTGGAGACTTTTGAGGATGGGTGTTATATGGTCCCTCTTTGAGGCGCTATGTAGGACTCTGGCTGCAGGGTTCATGGCGAGTTGGAGCGGGCTCATAGTGGATTGTGGGAGTCCTTGAAGGATTGCGTTGGCGTAGTCGAGATGTGGGATGGTTAGTGCCTGGAATATTGTTCTGAAATAGACCGGTTGCAGGAGAGGGCATAGATGTTTGAGTGTCTTGATCTTATGGTATGTTGATTTTACCATGTTGCCAACGTGTGTCTTCATATCCAGTCTTTGATCCAATGTGACACCCAGATAGCGGATTGAGGATTTGGTTTGCAGTTCTAATTTTCCAATTTTTAGGCAGGCTGGAGGGGAAAAATTGGGGTTTCTGGAGATGAACAGCACTTCAGTCTTTTTGTGTTGTATTCGAAGATTCTGGTTTAGAAGCCATTTTTCTACTGAGCTAAAACAGTTAGTTAGTGGTGTGAGGTCAGTCTGGTCAATCTGGAATGGCATGTATATGAGAACGTCGTCAGCATAAATCATGCATTCGACGTTGAATGATCGTATGAGGTCACAAATTGGCTGCATATAGATGTTGAACATTAAGGCTGAGAGGGAGGATCCTTGCGGAACACCCTGTTTCTGGTGAAACGGTTTGGAGGTGGAGGATGCCGTCTGCACGTGTTGCCATCTATCGGACAGGTATGACTTAGACCAGGTTAGTGCTAGGTCACAGATGCCCTTCTCTTTGAGCCGGCTCAGGAGGGTTTCGTGACATACTGAGTCGAACGCTGCAGCTATGTCCAGGAATATCAGGGCAACTCCATGATGGATGTTATCTATTGCATAAAGTATATTGTTGAAGAGGGTGGTAAGTAGCGTCTCGACACCATGGGATTCTCTGAATCCGTGTTGGCAGTGGTCTAACGGAAAGGTATTGTTGATGTGTTGTTGAATCTGGTATAGGACTTCTTTTTTGATTATCTTTGCTAGCAGTGGGATGCTGGCAATTGGTCTATACGATTCTACTTTCTGAGGGTCCAATTTGCCGTTCTTTAGCAGGGGTCTGATGGATGTGTGCTTGAGATTCAGGGGGAAATAGCCTGATGTGAAAGATGCGTCAAAGAGTCTAGCTATGAATGGACTAAATTCTGTCCGTAGTTCCTTTATCCAGAAGGCAGGACAGGGATCGGTCTGAGCGGTAGTGGTGTTGATTGCAGAGATGGTGTCGATGATTTGCTCATTGGATGGGGTGGTGAACATTGCTAATGTCGCTGCTTTTGATGGTTCCACGGTGCAAGAGGGCGGGTCAGTCTTGTCTGTCTGACATAGTTTTGATTGAAGGAAGTCAGCGTAGTCCTGGGCGTGAATCTCGGGTGTTTGCTCAGAACCTGGTTCTTTCGTTAAGGTTCTTGACGAGGTTAAATAGGTCGTGTGGTTTTCGTAGTGAACGCATAAGGGTGTCTGTGTGTGTTTGTCTCATTTTCTCAGTTATCCCATTGCGGTGTATTGACAGCTGGAGGTTATAGGCTACCTGGTTTTCTGTGGATCGTGAGCGCCTCCATCGCCTTTTGAGTTTTCTAAGTTTGATGAGAGAGGTCCGTAGATCTGCAGAGTACCAGGGGGGCGGGAGCTTTTTTCTTAGGGGCTTTCTTGTGGGCTGTGCGTTCAGATGAAATTTAATGTGGCCAAGTGCAAAGTTATGCACCTAGGGAAGAACAACCCAAACTATGGTTACACGATGCAAGGTTCCACATTAGGAACTACCACCCAGGAAAAAGATTTAGGCGTCATTGTGGATAACATGTTAAAACCCTCTGCCCAGTGTGCAGCGGCGGCCAAGAGAGCAAATAGAATACTAGGTATCATAAGGAAAGGAATGGAAAATAAAACAAAGGATATTATAATGCCTCTATATTGTTCCATGGTGCAACCGCACCTTGAATATTGTGTGCAATTCTAGTCACCGTATCTTAAAAAGGATATAGCGTTACTAGAAAAGGTTTAGAGAAGAGCCACGAAAATGGTAAAGGGGACGGAAGGATACCCCTATGAAGAAAGGCTAAAAAGGTTAGGGCTCTTTAACCTGGAAAAGAGACGGCTGAGGGGAGATATGACAGAAGTCTATAAATTATTGAACGGAGTGGAACGGGTAAATGTAGATTGATTGTTTACGTTATCAGAATAAAGGAAGACTAGGGAACATGCAATGAAGCTACATGGTAAACTATTTAAGACTAATAACCGGACTCAACGTGTAATCAAACTCTGGAATTTGTTACCGGAGAATGTAGAAAAGCTGTTAGTGTAGCTGGATTTAAAAAAGGTTTGGACAAGTTCCTGGAGGAAAGGTCCATAAACCATTATTAAAAAGGGACCCAGGATATCACTGCTTGACCCAATACAAACATTGTGGAACCTGTGCCTTTTGGGGAAACTGCTAGGTACGTATGACCTAGATTGGCCAAAGGATACTGGGCTCGATGGACCTTGATCTGACCCAGTATGGCATATCTTATGTTCTTATGTTATTGCTAACGTGCCGGATCCAGTCCTATCAGCTCTATATCAGCATGTACCTGAAGGAACTGTTGAAGGAGCTTGGTGGATTCTTGGCAGGCCTCGAGGGGGAAGGCCTACTGAGGTTCAAGACCCTGACCTCGGCGGTAAAAGAATGCTCAAAGTTTTTGTCCCGAGCAGCCTACAATGGCTTTGAGTCATTGGCCAGGGTGGCGGCCACAGACATTGGGGCATGATGCCAAACATGGCTGCAGTCGTCCAACTTGGAGCAGTGGGTGCAGGACAAACTGATTGATGTCTCCAGCCACAGAAAATACCTCCGGTTCATGGTGGGGGGACAGCACTATCAATACAGGGTTCTGTCCTTTGGTCTAGCCTCATTACCAAGGGTCTTCACAAAGTGCCTCGCGGTGATCACAGTCCACCTCAGGCTCCAAGGGACCTTTGTCATCCCTTACGTGGATGACTGGCTCATAAAGGGGGGCACGGCTGCAGAGGCACAATGCGCCACCAGGCACATCATCAACACCCTAAGCACCTGGAGTTTGTCATAAACTATCCCAGTCCCACCTCACTCTATCCCAGCACCTAGAATTCATAGAGGCACAACTAGATACCTTCTGGGCAAAAGCCTTCCTCCCTCAGGAGAGGTCAAAACATTTCAGGAAATTAGCCGTGGAGATATGCTGGCGCCAGACGTTACCGGCCAGGTTCCTACTCCGCCTGTTGGGACTCATGTCCTCCACGGTTCACATAACCCTGTATGCACACCTGCATATGAGAGCAGCACAGTGGTGCATCGGTTCTCAGTGGACACAAGCCACAGGTAGGCTCAGGGACAGAGTGAAGGTAACCCATCGGTTGGCAGACTCCCTCGGATAGTGGAAGATCTCGTGTCACCTTCAGGTCCGGATGCTCTTCCATGCAACCAACCCCCAGAAGATCCTCACCACAGACACCTCACTAATGGACTGGGGAGTGCATTGTGAGAGCCTCCATATGCAAGACGGCTGGTCCCACAGGGAATTGTGAATGCAAATCAACCTACTAGAGCTCCGGGCAATATACCTAGCTCTCCGAGCCTTCCACCACCAGCTACAGCACCTCTCAGTTTTGATTCAGACCAAGAATCAGGTCGCAATGAACTATTTATTTTATTTATTTATTTATTTAGTATACATTTGTATACCGCTACTTCCAGCGATCAGCAGCGGTTTTGATTACAGATTGGAAATTGTCAAATCATGACAGGAAATTTTTGAGGTATAAACACATTGATTAGACAGGAAAGCACAGCACACAGAGAACTATTTTACAGGGAACATGGGCTATGGAGGGTTAAGTGGCTTGCCCAAGACCACAAGGAGCACCTGTGGGACAAGAAACCCCAGTCCTTCCGGCCCAAGGTTGCTGTCCTCTAGTGGGATTTGAACCCCCGACCTTCAGGCCCGAAGTACCTTGCCCCAACCACTAGGCCACTCCTCCACTATGTGAACAAATAGGGGGGAACAGGGTCATAGCCCCTCTACCAGGAAGTGGTAGCCCTCTGCTCCTATGCTGTTCGCAGAGGGATGCTCCTAAGGGCAGTGTACTTCCTGGGCCAGGACAAACTGAGCAGGATCCTCCAGCCGCATGAGTTGATCCGGTAGTAGTCTCGTGACTGTTTCATTTCTGGGGCATCCCCTCGATAGACTGTTCGCCAGCCCAAACACGTAGTTGCCCCAATTGCGCTCCCACCAGCTGCACCTGTCCCGGATGGCAGCGGATGCGTTCATCATCCTGTGGACAGAAGACCTCCTGTCGCCTTCCCACCGACGCCGCTGATAGCCAAGACACTATTCAAGGCCCAGCGTGACAGGGCATCACTAATAATGATAGCCCCTCGGTGGCCCAGGCAGCCCTGTTTCCCATTGCTCCTCTCCCTAGTGGTGGCATTGCAGATTCCCCTGGGTTGAGCCCCAGAGCTACTCTCATGGGAGAAGGGCTCTATCCTACACCCCAACCTGGGGTCCCTCTCACTCACGGCTTTGCTGCTGAAAGGGTAGTGTTAGTCCCCTTCAACCTCCCACGGGACGTGGAAGAGATTCTTCTGGCCTCTTGCAAGGCCTCTACAAGAAGGGCGTACAACTTGTGATAAGGAAGCTTATCATAGCTCAGGAAGGAGCTATAGAAAAGGTGAAGTGACTCTGAACAAGCAACCTGTCAGTTCTGGTAGAAATAAGAAAACAGAATTTTTCCATAAAAGACTACCAGTCCCAGAATGCACCAGGTTTCCAACAGCCATTAGAGGAGCTGAAGTGGGGAAACGTGTGTTCAATCAGGAGGGCTATGAGGTAATCCCCAAGCACTCATCTCAAAGGGCAGGGCCTGATTCAGCACAGCTGCGCTGTGCTAGGGTGGAGCACTCATCAAAGCAGAATAAAGGTAGAGTTTATTCTACAGAGAATTATCCTCATCCTCAGGATCAGCTTGGAGATCCTCGTCTTGGACATCTTCATCATCGGGAGGATCATCAGAAGCAGAAGCCAAACCGGACGGACAGAGAGGGCAAGAAACCCTTTGGAAGAAAGAAGAGAAAAGCCTTTGGGAGATCTAAAGGAGTCCAGAGCAGTACGTATACTGGAAGGCATTCCAAGGGCCAGCATACACCATTGGACTGGGGAAAGCCAGAGGAATGGTGCTGCAGGGCTAGGAATCTCCAGATGGTACCTGTGAGGGAGACGGCTGCACGTGGAAGGGACCCTAAGACCCGTGCCAGAAGGTATGTGAAGAGAGATCCAGTGTCCAGGGATCTGGATTGGAAGGCTGGACATAAGAACTGGACTACATACTGGCCAGGCTATTTAGAGAGGAACTCTAACAGCAATGGAAGCTCAGGTATGAACACTGATCTATGCCCTAGCTATAACCTTGAAAGACAGCAGGGAAACAAGTATTCTCCTGAAAGTGCTCCATTGAGAAATTCCTCTGTGCCAATCCCTGATATTGAACCCATGATTGTTGAAGAAGGGGAAGGAGCGGTCTTAGATACAGGCTGTGAATATATGGATTGCTTTCTGTCTAAACTCCTTTGGTAATTTTCTGTTACAAAGTACAGCAACCATCACAAAGAAATACAAACTTGTTCTTTAATCTACTCAGAAAAGCTCCTGAAGTAGGATTTGAGCCACGCAGTAGAAAGCAAGCCAGCTAAGGGGTTTCAGCTGGGTAACTGCTAGCAATTGAGCCTTACCTAATTGCTTGTGAGCTCTGAGGGAATCACTTCTGAATCTATGTGTGAAGATATACGAAGTTAACCTGAAAAGAACAGTTTTTCCCTTCTTTGTGGGTTTTGCTTGTTGTTTGAAACACTGCTAAGAAAATATTAGCTAAAGCCTACAGAAAAGACCAGTTTGTTACCAACCAGGTCTTTATTCTTTTGCTTTGATTGCCTGACAAGTTCAACTGTTGTTTTCCTGATTTTGTTTTTCCAAGTTTAACACTGAAAGCAAGTATCCTGTTTTATGTGCTACCAAGCATATCTGTGTTGGGAGACATAACCCCATAAATAAATATCTTATTGGCTTTACACTCAAGCACAACTAATTATTGTGAGCAGCTGTGTCTGGTGTGAATGGACTGCATTTCCCACAATCCCTTGCAAATCATATTGATATATGCACTTGCCAAGACTGTGAACATTCTCACCCAGGCAGCCGTCTGACAAACTTCAAGTGGCACCGATTCTCAGTGTGGTGCGCAGAAAGGTGGGCAAACCTGTTCTCCTGTTCAGTACAGGTGGCGCTCCAAAACCTGCATCACCTGTCGCAGGCGAGACTGAAGTCCAATTTGTCCAGAGTCCACCTGAGCGCCATCGCAGCGCATCACCATTCCGTTGAAGGAAAACCCCTCTGGGCTCAGCCCCTTGTGTCCTGATTCCTACGGGGCTTCATGTTATCCAAACCCCCCATCCGCTCTACAGCGGCAGAATAGGATCTCAGTATGGTGCTCTCACAACTCACCAAGCCTCTGTTTGAGCCTCTTGCTACCTGCCACCTCCGGTATCTGTCTTGGAAGGTCACCTTCCTGGTAGCACTCACATCAACATGCAGAGACAGTGAGCTCCAGGCTCTGATGGCGGAACCGCTCTGCAAGAGATTCTACAAGAACAGGGTGTGCTCTGCACACACCTCAAATACCTGCTGAAGGTGATGTCCCCATTCCACCTCGCCCAGGAAGTGGTGCTCCCCACTTTCTTTCCGAGGCCTCACACCGGAAGGGCGGAGACCATTTTTTGGGAACAAGCAGGAAGTCGGTCCTCACAAAACGGTGACATCTGCGCCGATGGAGCCCTCGCGGAAGCATCCGTCCAGCTTTCAAAGAAAGCCTTTGGGAGATGCCACCATGCATGCATAGAACCTTACCGCCCAAGAGTGCCATCTTGCTCAGTCTCCTTTTTTTCATGGAGCCCTTCAGACATCTGTCTGCTCTTCCCCGGAAAAAGTTGATTTTCTCGACCTGAGTTTTATAGTCTCCTCTGATAGTGCACCGGTTCTCTTCCCGACACCTGAGCCTGCTGCCCCAGCATTGAGTCTCGGGTTCTAAGTTTTCTTAGTTTTTCTTTTTTCCCTTCCCAGAGCCTTTGCGCCTTTTACCAACTGGCAGCGCCGCGGGTCTTTGACCTCGCTGGGATACTTTTTTCTCCCATGGCTACCAGTGGCTTTAAGAAGTGTGATCAGTGTGCCAAAATAATGTCCCTGACCAACAAACACAATTGTTGTCTTCGCTGCCTGGGAATAGACCCCAACCCCATGGCATGCAGCCTCTGTAAAAATATGTCCACCAAGGCCCTCAAGAGCTGCCAGCAGCAGCACGATAAGTTTTTCTTGGAGTCTCTGGTACCTCCGAAGGCCAAGGCCTCCTCCGGAACCACAGAATCTTGGGACAACCTGATGGACCCCAACCAATGTTGTGGTTCCTCGGAAGAGGGTCTCCCTCAAGGGAACTCAAGAAGAAGAAGACCTCGAAGGTGGTGTCCCTTGATGGCTCCGATGGGCCAGGTAAATCTCGAGCCAGGTCCCACAGTCCTAGACGCTCATCTGAGGGATCGGAGAGGGAGCGGTCTGCTAAGTTTCCATGAAAGGACTAGACATCTGACATGAGGACTCCACTTTGGGGGACATGGTGTCGGATCCAATTCCCTCAGTGCCCGCGCCAATGGCTGCAGAGCCTTCTGGCTTGGAATCCAGAATGGCAGCCCTGGAGCGCAGTTTGTCTGCCTTTATGGACCAGCAGCAAGCACTGTTGTCCAGTACTACCGGTTCCTCTGCCCAGATCACCGTGCCCTCAACATCGAGGATGTCCCCAGAGGCCAAGCTGATCCTCATGGTATTGCGGCCTCAAGTCGATCCTCGGCCGTGGTCTCGATCTGGTTCCCATTCCAAGGGGCCGCGATATTCCCCAGCCAGTGCGCTTGGCGCCAGCCCTGGCGTTGGTCCCCGACCAAGGACATGTTGTTCCTCAATTTCATCAGGGACATGTCCAAGGCCCTAATGTTCCTGATGGAATCAGAGGAGGACCCTCGGACGGAGGAGTTAAAAATCCTCCAATATGAGGCCCCTCTGAGGGAATCTTACAGTGCTCATCCCACCCATCCTGGAACGGCTATTGCTCCATATGTGGGGGACACAGTGGAATTGGTGCCGGTGATGAGCAAGCGGCTCGACTCGACTTAATGTATCAAGTTCACCAGAGCCCGGGTTTCCAGAAGTCACAGCTGCTGCACAACTCTACGGTGCCCCCCGACAGGGAGGCATGCACCCTGGACACCCTTGGCAGAAAGTGCTACCAGGGCTCGATGCTCATCATCTGGATCCAGGCATACTAGCTCTACATGGGCATGTACCTGAGAGACATGGCAAAGGAACTCGCTGGGTTCTCAGCTGGTCTTTCCGAGGAACCCCTGCAGTGGTTCAAGAACCTGGCCAAGGCCATCTGTGAGTGCTCCAAGTTTGTCTCAAGCAGACTATGATGGCTTCGAGTTGGCAGCTCAAGTAGCGGCGTCGGGCATCGGTGCCTGATGCCAGGCTTGGCTGTAGTCGTCCGACCTCGAGCAATGGGTTCAGGACAAGTTGGTCGATGTCCCTTGTCAAGGAGAGAACCTCTTTGGCAAACCCATGACCGACAAGGCTGTCGAGCTGGAGACCGAGTTCATGATGAGGACCAGGCTCTCTAAAAAGACCACTGCCCCTCCCCGACGGAAGGGCTCAGGTAAAAAGCCCTTCTACCCGATGAAAGGGGCTTCTTACTCTAACTACCCACCTTTTCAGGCTTTCTTGGCACCCCAGCAAGGGCAGCAGGCCAAGGAACATGGGCAAGGCCCTTGTAAGCAGAAGGCTCCCAAGTCCCAGGCGTCGGCTCCAGCCCAGCCAGGGGGGAGTTTTTGACTCCTTGGGCATAGCCTCTCCACTCCAAGGAGGTCGGCAGCCCACAGGGAGGCGTCTCATTCACTATGCTCAAAGGTGGCCAGCCAGCCATCACCACCAACTCTTGGGCATTCCAGGTGGTCAAGGAGGGCTACCTCCTCCATCTGGCCCAGACACCTCCCCCTTTCTTTCTGGGAGAGCCCCCCAGGACTCCCTTCACCGGGACCTTCTACTGAAGGAACTGGCAGGTCTTCTTGAGGACAGAGCGGTAGAACCAGTTCCCCATCATTTCAGGAGCAAGGAGTTCTACTCCAGGTACTTCCTCATACCAAAAGGAAAAGGGGGCCTAAGGCCCATCCTCGACCTGTGCAATCTGAACAGGTTCCTGGTGATGGAGAAGTTCAAGATGCTCTCCCTTGGAACATTGCTGCCTTACCTCCAGCAGGGAGATTGGCTATGCTCCTTGGATCTGAAGAATGCTTACACACACATCTTCATTCACTCAAACCACAGGCAGTACCTGAGCTTCATGGTGGGGAGGCAGCCATTACCAGTACAGGATGCTGCCCTTTGGTTTGGCTATCGCCCCAAGAGTCTTCACCAAGTGCCTGGCAGTCATGGCTGCCTTCCTCCATCTCCAAGGGGTCTTTGTTTTCCCCTACCTGGACGATTGGCTCATAAAGGGGGGCACGGCCTCAGAAACGCAGCAGGCAACCGCATGTACCATCCAGGTTCTGCAGCATCTGGGGTTCATAATAAACTACCCCAAGTCCCACCTCATCCCGACCCAGTGTCTGGAGTTCATAGGGGCAAGACCCTCCAGGCAAAGGCCTTCCTTCCAGGGGATCAAGCCGACCGCCTCAGAGCACTGGCCTGGGACATACAACACTGCTCTTCGGTGTCCGCTTGGCTACTGCTATGTCTACTCGGCCACATGGCCTCCACGGTCCATGTCACCTCAGGTGCCCACCTTCACATGAGGACCGCACAGTGGTGCCTTTGGGACCAGAGGACACAGGCCACATGCCGTCTCCAGGACAGAGTCTTAGTGACCCGCCAGTTGATGGAATCCCTGACCTGGTGACAAAGCCCCCAGTACCTTGAGGCAGGGATGCCCTTCCTGGCTGTGTGCCCCTTAAGGGTTCGCACGACGGATGCCTCCGGGCTGGGGTGGGGAGCCCACTGCAAGGAACTCTGCATACAGGGCAGCTGGTTGCAGGATGAAAGCAATTAGCAGATCAGCCTCCTAGAATTGCGGGCAATATGCTTAGCCCTTCGAGCCTTTTGCCTCCATGTACAGTGTCAACCGGTGCTGGTCCAAACAGACAACTAGATGGCTATGTTCTATGTGAACAAGCAGGGGGACATGGGATCCCATGCCCTCTGTCACGAGGCGATGGTCCTCTGCTCCTATGCAGTCCAGCAGGGCATTCTCTTACGGGCAGTATACCTGTCGGACCAGGGCAACTCATTGGCTGACAGATTAAGCAGGGTCCTCCAGCTGCACGAGTGGCAGCTGGACCCCAGAATGGCCAACCGGCTTTTTCACCTATGGGGGAACCATGGATAGACCTGTTTGCCAGCTTGTACAGTTGCCCCGCTTCTGCTCTCAGCAAGCCCACCCCTCCTGGGTGGTAGCAGATGTGTTTCACATCTCATGGTTGAAAGGTCTCATGTATGCCTTCCCACCCATGCCACTAATTACCAAAACATTATTCAAGATCCTTCGCAACAAGGCCTCTCTGATCCTGATAGCCCCTCGATGGCCCAGGCAGCTGTGGTTTCCGCTGCTCCTCCGGCTGTCAGTGGAGACTCCCATTCCATTGGGAGCTCCCCAGGCCTCCTGTCTCTGGAGGGGGGCTCTCTTGCATTCCAGCATGGGGTCCCTGTCACTGACAGAGTGGCTGCTGAAAGGGTGACCCTAGCCCCTTTCAACCTCTCGGGAGAAGTGGAGGAGATCTTGCTGGCCTCCCATAAGATTTCTACCAGGAAAGCATACGCCTTCAAATGGTGCAGATTTTCTCTTTGGTGCACGGAGCACGGGGTTAACCAGTTCTCCTACCTGGTGCAGCTGGTGCTGTACTGCCTTCTCCATCTCTCCCACTCTCTGAGTGTAGCTCAGTGCCTTGGCGTCGTACCACCATTCGGTTGATGGTAAACCCCTCTCGGCCCAGCCACTTGTGACTCGCTCCATGAGGGGATTCCTTCTGTCAAAACCCCCCGGTGCGTCCCCCAGCAACCGAGTGGGACTTCAATGTGGTACTGGTGCAGCTTACTCGCTTGCCCTTTGAGCCCCTGGCAACTTGCCACCTGCGATACCTCTTGTGGAAGGTGGTGTTCCTGGTTGTGCTCACATCCGCTTCCAGGGTTAGCAAGCTTCAAGCTTTAGGGGAAGAGGCACCTTACACTAGGTTCTACAAAAACAGGGTTCTGCTCCACACACCCCCCAAATTCCTTCCGAAGGTGGTATCGCCCTTTCACATCAACCAGGAGGCGGTGCTGCCTACCTTCTTCCCAAGGCCTCACACCAGTAGGGCAAAAACTGTCCTCCACACCTTGGACTGTAAGAGGGCCCTGTTCTTCTTCATCCAGTGTACCCAGGACCACTGTAAAGTTTCTCAGCTTTTTGTCTTGTATGACCCCAGAAGGCTGGGGGAGACAGTGACCAAATGTACGTTACCTATCTGGGTGGTGGACTGTATTACCCTTGCCTATGAGCAGGTGAGGTTCCCGCTGGAAGGCCAGGTCACGACGCACTGTGTCAGAGCCATGGCGGCCTCTTTGGCAAAACTGTACTCTGTCTCTTTGCTGGACATCTGCCAGACCGCCACCTGGTCTTCAGTCCATATCTTTGCAGCTCATTCTGCCTGGAGAGGGAGTCCCAACAGGACAGTGCCTTTGGCCAGGCCATGATCCGTAATCTTTTCAGGGTCTAGGCAGCTCCTACCCTCCGACCCTTCTGTGTTCAGGCTACCGGAGTGCTGGTTCCCATCGGACACACAGGTCCTACTGCAGTCTGCTCCTGCGGACTCAATTGCTGCTGCTCACAACTTCTCCTGAGGGTAACTGTGATTTTTCTCTATGGGCTTTTGGTAGCCTGTAGCTAGGGAGTCCCATATGTGAGGACTGACTTCCTGCTTGTTCCCAGAGAAAGCGTGGTTACTCACCTGTAACAGGTGTTCTTCAGGGACAGCAAGAATCAATCCTCACAACCCTCCCTCCTCCCCTTGGAGTTGTTTCTTACCATTTTTTAGATTTTTGCAGTCTTTTAGCTATGTCATCTGACTGAGCAAGATGGCACCCTTGGGCGGGAAGGGGACACACATGCGTTGTGGCATCTCCCAAAGGCTTTCTTTGAAAGCTGGGGGGAAGCTTCTGCGAGGGCTCTGTCAGTGCCAATGTCACCCATATGTGAGGATTGATTCCTGCTGTCCCCGGAGAACAGCTGTTACAGGTGAGTAACTATGCTTTCTCCACAATCTGGATTGAAAGAGGGCCCTGTCCTTTTACCTGCAACGGACACAGGGCCACCGTAAAACAGCACAGCTTTTCGTATCCTATGACCTCAGCTGTCTGGGGCTCCCAGTGACTAAGCAAACTCTGTCCGCTTGGGTGACAGATTGCATTATCCTTGTCTTCAATCAAGCAGGGATTTCATTGTACTAGAGGGTCATGGCACACTGCATCAGGGTCATGACTACCTTCTTGACAAATCTGCATTCCTTCTCCATGACAGAAATCTGCCGGCCCGCCACCTGGTCTTCGGTCCATACCTTCGCAGCTCACTACTGCCTGGAGACGGAGTCCCAACGGGACAGCGCCTTAGGCCAGGCCGTAATCTCTTCAGGGTGTAGGCAACTCCTGCCCTCTGACTCTTCTGTGTTCAGGCTACCGTAGTGCTGATTCTCTGCTGGACACTTGGGTCTTGCAAGAATCTCTCAGCAGGGACTCAACTGCTGCTGATTACGGCTTGCAGGTCGCAGTGGCATTTTTAGAGGTTCTTGGTAGCCTGTAGCTGGGGAGTCCCATATGTGAGGACTGACTTCCTGCTTGTTCAAGAAAGTGTAGCTACTAGCCTGTAACAGGTGTTCTCTGGGGACAGCAATCAGTTCTCACAACTCTCCCTCCTCCCCTTGGAGTTGCTTCTTTCCGTATTTTATTTTTGCCATCTTAGCTGTCATTAGACTGAGGCAAGATGGCACCCTTGGTCAGGAAGTGGACCACACATGCGTGGTGCATATTCCAAAGGCTTTCTTTGAAAGCTGGGGAGATGCTTCCGCACAGGCTCCATCGGCGCCAACGTCACCCATATGTGAGGACTGATTCATGCTGTCCCTGGAGAACACCTGTTACAGGTGAGTAACTGTGCTTTTTCATTAATATGAATGCAAATTCCAGAATTAAAGTGGTTATATTTGACCTTAGAAAATAATTGTACAGACTGTAATGAACTATTCATGCAGCAGTATAATTATATGCTTTCATAGTGGCTGCTCTGACCAGTGCGTAGTGTACTGGATCTGCTTTGGGAAGAGTTGCCAAAGTCATTCAACACATTGTATAGTTCCTGAAGTTGTTGATATTGACATTGTAAAATGTGCAAATAGCTGCTGCTTCCAAAGCTTTTGAAGATATACCAACTAAATACTGCTAGGCGATGGAAGAAGCTGTTTTGGGTTCTTCTGCCATAATGAGATGGATGAATTTCATCTATTGGCACTACTACTGGGAATGTATCTGCGAAGATCTGACTAGTGCTAACAGATCCGCAATTAAGATGTCGACATTCATATGAAAAAAGAATAAACTAGCTTTTGACACTGTCTGAGGAGGCTCATAAATAAATATTGCAGCCTAGAAGATGGGTCCTAAGGTGACTGACTGGATTAGAAGCTGGTTGAGCAATAGACCACAGAGAGTAGTGATAAATCGAGTTCACGTAGAGAAAAAAGTTTACCTTGAAATGGTTCTGTTCATTATTTGCATGAGTAATATAGTCTAAAGATTAGCATGCAAAGTTTGTCTTTATGCAGAGGAAGCAAAGATTTGCAACAGAATGGACACTCACAAGCTCGGTAGACAAAGGGAAATGTGTAGTAAAGTGTGTTATCAGGGTAGCACGGAGTTAATGCACAGTTTCTGTGCCACACTGAAAGGTAGCATGGGGCTGAAAACCCACAGTTTGGGGTGGAGGCTGGGTGGGATGGGTACATTCCTAGCGTAGCTAGTGTGGGTATTAGTGCCCCACACTAACCGCATTTGATAGTAGCGCGGGCGCAAATAACACCATCTCTGTGGCATTAGTTACATCCATGGCGGTTGGCCACATTAAAGTGTGGCATTCCTGTGATAACTACAGGAAGACTGATGTACATTTGCATTACTGGCTCAGAGCTTAGAAGACATGCTTCAAAATGAACTCTTCAGGGAAGCATGAGGAGTAAGCAGGTGTCTGGAAGCTAGGATTTAATACCAAAAGGGGATGAGGGTAAGAGAGGGTATGAGATATTGATGTGAATCAGTCAGAAGAGAGGAATTAGGCAACAGTAAACTGATGATCTCAAGGAAACAGAACAGTGCAACAAGAGGATCTCCAGAGCCAAAATAATGCTAGAAGTACTTTTTAAAAATCCTTTTAAGTGAGTGCTGTATTCTATATTTTCTAGCCAACTTGGTAAACCCGAGAAAACCTGACAATTATAATGTATAGATATTTCCCATTTTTGACAACTGAATGTTATTACAAGTTTTTGAATACTTTCCCTAATGAAGAGGGCTTTAAACTAGATTTGTTGAGAATGGGTAAAGTAAGATCTCAGGTAAATGAAAGCTCCCAGGTAAGTGAAACATTAAATTAAATTAAACAGCTCTATAGAAATGGGTAAAAGTGGCAACATCTGTAAAGCTGTGTATATAAATGCCTGTAGCATGGGAAATAAACTGTTTTACTGTTCACTTTATATGTTAACCGCATTGATTTCAAAGAGCGCGGTATATAAAAACAAACAAATAAGATCTCAGATGTTGAGGCTGACTTGGATTTAGTGGTGGTTAGAGAGACATGGTTCATGGACAAACATGACTGGGATGTAACTATACTGGGCTATATTTTATTCAGAAAGGACAGGTTTTATTTATTTATTTATTTTATTTAATGGTATTTCTATCCCGCCTTTTCCTTTAATCAAGGCGGTTACACAGCAAACAATCAATTGAATTGTAATTGGGTTCAAGGTGTGCATATAATGTACAGTGAATTGTGTGGGTGTGTTGATTAGTGTGCGCTATTTATATCATGAGCTTTATACAGTGAATGTGCAAGGAGCGTGCGGTTAAGTTGTTAGTCCATGGTTGGAGGACTCAATATGTGTTCAGGCCGTAGTGCTCCAGGAATAGCAGTCTTTAGTTGTTTCCTAAAGTCCTTAGTGTCTTCCGTGGCTCGCAGTTCATCTGGGAGTGCATTCCACATTCCAGGTGCTGCCATTGACAGCGCTCTTCGTGCGGCGGACTTGCATGCCTTTGTGTAGTCTTTTGGCGTGTTGATTGTATCTGCTGTGGCTCTTCTTCTGGGTCTTGTACTGGCATCAGGTTGTACGAGGGGAATGAGGCTGAGGGCTGAGTTCCTGTGTTTGATCCTGAATATGTTTAGGATTGTCTTGTATCTGATACGTGAGCTGATTGGGAGCCAGTGTAGTTCTTTTAGTATGGGTGGGATGTGGTCTTGTTTGGATGCACCGGCTATTATTCGTGCTGCCGTGTTTTGGGCCATTTGTAGTGGTCTGAGCGATTATTTTGACATGCCTGTATAGATCAGGTTGCAGAAATCAAGTATGGGGGTTATTAGAGCTTGGCAGACTGTGTGGAAGTGCTCGTGTGTGAGGAGTGGTTTGAGGCGTCTGACTATTCTCATTTTGAAGTATGCGTTTTTGGTGGTTCTGCTGATGTGTGATTGAAAGTTTAGGCCTATATCGAGTGTTACTCTGAGATATCTCACCTCATTTTTTAGCGGTATGGTTGCATTGTTGACTTTGATGGAGGGTGGTGGGCTGAAGTTGTTGTTTCATGTGATGAGAAGTGCTTCTGTCTTGTAATTTATGGCCAGGTTATTGTCATGTAGCCAGGTGGACATGTTGTTGAGGCAGTCTGTTATTCTGGTGTAGTCTGGGTTGTCGAGGTTGACTGGGGTGTATATCGTGATGTCATCTGCGTATATGGTGTAGTGTATCTTGTGCTCTTTCATGATGTTGCAGATCGGTTGTATGTAGAGGTTGAATAGTAGTGCGGATAGGGCGGAGCCTTGTGGTACTCCTTGCTTGATCTTTGCAGGTTGAGATGTGTTGGGACCGATCTTGACCTGGAACTGTCGGTCAGTTAGGTAAGAGTTGAACCATCTTAGGGTGGTGCCATTTATTCCGATGTTCTGTAGTCTGGTTAGTAGGATTTTGTGGTCCACTGTGTCGAAGGCAGCTGATATGTCTAGGAAGATCATTAGTGTTCCTTTTTTGTGGTTGTCTATGGTTTGGAATATGTCGTTGAGTAGGTATAGCAGTAGTGTTTCGACTCCGTGGTTTGGCGGAAGGAAGGTTAGGAAGAAGGGGAGGAGGAGTGGCACTATATATAAAAAGTAATGTTAAAGCTATAGAATTACAATGCTTAAAAGTGAGAAAGGAGGCACTGTGGGTTGAACTAGAAAGAGGGAAAGGGAATCCATTTATATTGGAGTGATATATAGACCCCCCTCACAGGGAGAAGTGGACGGAGATTTAATACGACATACTCAGCATTGCCAGGAAAGGAGAAGTGCTACTGATAGGTGATTTCAATATGTCAGATATTGATTAGCACATCCCAGCTGCGCTGTCATCTAGAAGTGAGGAGATCCTAGTTCTTTACAGGGAGAACTAGTCAGGCAACTGGTAACAGAACCCACATGTGAAGGGGCCACACTAGACTTGGTATTACCACTGGGAAAAGTGTTTCTGATGTTATAGTGGGAAATCATCTCACATCCAGAGATCACCAGATAGTGTGGTTCAATATTAGGACTAGGGCTGATAAAATCCATTCAAAAGCGAGGGTCTTAGACTTTAGGAAAACTAACTTTGCCAAGATGGGACAATACCTCAAGGAGTCATTAGCGGGATGGAAACAACTGGGGGATGTAGAAAAACAGTGGGCAAAACTGAAAGGGGATATTTTAAGGGCAAGAAACCTTTTTGTTAGAAAGGTTAAGAAATGTAAAAGGAAAAGGAGGCCGCTATGGTTCTTAAAAGAAGTAGCAGAAAAGGTGAAGAAAAAGAGGGAGGCCTTTAGGAAATACAAGAGATCACAGAGAGAGGAAGACAGGCATCTATATTTGGAAAAACTTAGAGAAGCTAGCAAAGTAGTCAGGAAAGCAAAGGTACAAAAAAAAGAAGAGATAGTCCATGCAATAAAATGGGGGGATATGTTAGTAAGAGGAGGAAGGGCAAAAGTGATATTGTCAGACTCAAGGGTGAAGGGGAGGAATATGTAAAAGTTGATGAGGATAAAGCGGAATTGCTTAACAAATATTTTTGTTCTGTGTTCACAGAGGAAGGGCCAGGAGCAGGACCTCAGAAAACACCCACAAAGGGTAACAGAAGTGATGGAGAGCTTGAGCAATTTCCAGAAGACTATATTCGTGAGAAACTAGCTAAACTAAAAGTAGATAAAATGATGGGACCGGATGGGATATTTCCGAGAATAGTGAAGGAAATTGGGGATGTTCTAGTGGTTCCACAGTCTGACCTTTTCAATGCTTCTTTTGAGTCAGGAGTGGTCCCAGAAGACTGGAGAAAGGCAGATATGGTCCTTTTACACAAAAGCAGAAGTAAGGATGTGGTTAAAAACTATAGGCCGGTTAGTCTAACCTCTGCAATGAGTAAATTATTGGAAATGCTGCTAAAAGAGAGAATAGTGAGCTTTCTGGAGTCCAGTGGGTTGCAGGATCTGAGGCAGCATGGGTTTATCAGAGGCAGGTCTTGTCAGACAAATCTAATTGATTTCTTTGACTGGGTGACCAGGGAGTTGGACCGAGGGAAAGCTCTAAATGTGGTGTACTTAGATTTCAGTAAAGCTTTAGACACTGTTCCGTACAGGCAACTTCTGTACAGGCAAACAGAGCATCGTAGGGATGGACCCTAAAGTTACTGACTGGATTAGAAATTGGTTGAGTGTGAGGCAGCAGAGGGTACAGGTAAATGGAGCTGACTCTGAGGAGGAGGAGGTTATGTAGTGTGCTGCAGGGGTCTGTCCTTAGTCCGATTCTTTTTAAGATCTTTGTTAGTTTTAACAGTGCGGAAGGGCTGTTGGGTAAGGTTTGCCTGTTTGCGGATGATACCAAAATCTGCAATAGAGTAGACACCCAGGAAGGAGTAGATAACATGAGGAGGATCTAGCTAAGCTTGAAGAATGGTTCAGAATTTGGCAGCTGAGATTTAATGCTTAAAAAATGCAGGGTCATGCATTTGGACTGCAAAAATTCAAGGGAGCAGTACAGTTTAGGGGGTAAAGTACTTCTGTCCACAAAATAGGAGCGGGATCTAGGCATGATTATGTCTGATGATCTTAAAGTAGTTGAACAAGTAGAAAAAGCAATGGCGAAAGCCAGAATAAAGCTTGGGTACATAGGGAAAGGAATGGCCAGCATAAAAAAGGAGGTGATAGTTTCTCTGTGTAAGTCTCTAGTGCGACATCATTTGGAGTATTGTGTTCAATTCTGGAAACCACACCTTCAAAAGGATATAAACAGGTTGGAGTTGGTGTAGAGGGTGGCTACTAAAATGGTTAGTGGTCTTCTTTATAATGTATATGAGGACAGACTTAAAGATCTTCATATGTATATTTTAGAGGAAAGGCGGAATAGAGGAGATATTATAGAGATGTTTAAATACCTCTGTGGCATAAATACACAGGAGGAGACTCTCTTTCAATTGAAAGCAAGCTCTGCTGCAAGAGGACATAGGAGGACATAGGATGAGGGTGAAAGGGGATAGGGATATAACGCGGCAATAGTTCATTACACAAAGAGTGGTAGATGCATGGAATAGTCTTCCTGTGGAGTTGGTAGAGGCAAGGACATTATCTGAATTCAAAAAAGCATGGGACAAAGGCAAAGGATTTCTAAAGGTGAAAATGGGACTATTGTAGTTTATATGGAAGAGCAGACTAGATAGGCCATCTTTTTCTGCTGTCATGTTTCTATGTTTCTAAATATGACATACATATCAATATTTTAAAATAATTCATTTGGATACAGTTTAAAATCAGAGTACTTAGGTCTATTATCAGCTATAATCTGCATACATCCTACTTTTACTATTCTTTAATTTTGCCATTTTATTATTTTATGTTCAATTTTATTTTACAATTGCAGAAGTTTTAATTGTCCTAAATTGATATTATTTTTCCATATATAATTAGAATGTTTGGCTGCATTTTCCAAATAAGGCACAATCCTTGCTTTATATAATTAGAATGTTTGGCTGCATTTTCCAAATAAGGCACAATCCTTGCTTATAGCTGTATGGTTATTTTCAGGGTAGTTTTTAGTTTAATTAAACCCTTGCTTTCTTATTCTGATGGGTGTTATCTGTAGATCATAGCTTTTTGTTATCAGCAACTTTTTTAGTTGTTCTAAATTGCGATGCTCTGAAACTTACATTAATTTGTTGCCCCTTTTTCCCTCTCCTTTTCCTTTCGTCCTGTACCATTCATGTTTTTATTGTTGCTGCAAACTGATTAATGGTCATCTGATGTTTTTACCCCTGATAAAGGCATGCTTTTATGAATGTTAGTTCATACCTGTATTTTGTGCTTTTGGTGGTGTGGCGTGTGGTGGGAAAGGGCTTTCTGTTAAAATACCAAACAGGCAACAGCTCAGGGAAAACAAAATGTGTTTTTCTCCAGGACCAAGCAGGAAGTCAGTCCTCACATATGGGTGACGTCGGCGCCGACGGAGCCCTCGCGGAGCAATTTTCCCCAGCTTTCAAAGAAAGCCTTTGGGAATTGCAGCGCGCATGCGCGGTCCCCTTCCCGCCCAAGGGTGCCATCTTAGCCATTTATCTCTCTTTTTTCTTCGGTTCGACGCTGGTCTCTTCCCCGCCCGGACTCGCGACGCCGTTGCGAGTCCTTCTGTTATTTTTCGGTTTTTCTGATTTCTGTCAGTTTCGTTTTCGGTTTTTCGCTGGCAGCCCGGTCCTTTGACCCTGCAGGGGCCCTTTTTCCCCCGATGGCTGCCAGTGGTTTCAAGCGGTGTGTTCAGTGTGACAGAAATATGTCACTCACTGACACACATGATAATTGCCTCCGCTGCCTTGGCCCGGATCACGAGGAACTGATCTGTGGGGCCTGCAGCAAAATGTCCTCCAAAGCGTTAAGGAGTCGGCGGCATCAGCGGGAACGAATCTTCGCTGATCCCACCCGTACCTGGACCTCGTCGGAGGCCTCGGCATCCAGAGGTTCCAGCTCTGACCGTCGCCGGAGTTCCTCCGACAGGGGTTCTCCCTCCGGGGACCATCATCGGAAGGTGAAACCCGCGAGGGCGGCGTCGGTGGACGCTCCTGGTTCCGCGAGGGCCAGGTCGCATAGCCCCGATAGCCGTCCCGGGTCTTTGGAGAAGGAGCATCTCCCGAAGCGACCTCGTCTGGAGTCGGAGTTGCCTGCTCGGGTAAGTCCTGTAGTCCTCCTGGACTCGCCTCCGAGCGGTCCGACGTCGGGCCCGATGCCGTCGGGGCCCGAGTCGGGGGCTGCTGGGTCACCTGAGGTCGGACTCAGGTTGACAGCCTTGGAGAGCAGACTATCTGCCTTCATGGACCAGCAGCGGGCACTGATCGCTAGCCTCGCTGGCGCCTCTGCCTCTGCCCCGACCGCCGGGACGTCGACATCTAAGTCGACCCCGGAGACCGAGCCGATCCTCGAGTCCATGCGGGCTTGAGTCGATCCTCGGTCGAGGTCACCCTCGGCCTCCCGTTTGGGACCGAGGTCGTCGACGCCGACTCCCTCGGCGTCGGGGCGGCCGACGCCTCCGCCCGCCCGGACCGACCCCACCGATTCCTCCTCGGAGTCGGCCTGGGAGTCTGAAGAGGAAGAGTCACCTGATTCGTTTCGGACTCGGTGTGTCCCCTCGGACTCGCCTGAGTCCGAACCTCGGAAACAGTCCCCTCCGGAGGACGCCCGGTTCTCGGACTTCGTCAGGGATATGGCCAAGGCTTTGGCCTTCCCTGCGGATCCCGAGGAGGAGCCCCGAGCCGAAGAGCTCGATGCCCTTCAGTACGACTCTCCCGCCAGGGAGCACTTTACTTTGCCGGTTCCTCCCATGCTGGAACGACTACTCTTCCGCATGTGGGAGAGTCCGGCATCGTCGCCGGTATTAAGCAAGCGGGTCGATTCCATTTATCGAGTCCGCAAGAGCCCTGGCTTCCAAAAAGCACAGCTACCGCACCATTCCATGGTGGTGGAATCGGCCATGCATAGGCTTAAGAGCCAGAAGATGCACTCCTCGGTGCCTCCTGGCAGGGAGGCCCGCAACCTGGATGGCCTCGGTAAGAAGTGTTTCCAGGGCTCTATGCTTGCTTGTCGGGTCCAGACCTACCAGCTCTACATGGGCATGTATCTCAGAGACCTGGCTAAAGAGATAGCCGGATTCTCCGCTGGGCTGTCCGAGGAACCTTTGCGGAGGTTCCTAGCCTTGACAACTGGTATTCGGGAATGCTCCAAATTCATGTCTCGAGCAGCCTATGATGGCTTTGAAGCATCGGCACGAGTGGCCGCAGCCGGCATCGGTGCCCGCCGACAGGCTTGGCTTCAGTCGTCTGACCTTGAACCCTGGGTGCAGGACAAGTTGGTCGATGTCCCCTGCCGAGGTGAGAACCTCTTTGGCAAGCCCATGGCTGAAAAGGCTGCACAAATCGAGACGGAGACTCTCACCAGAACTAGGCTTTCTAGGAAGACCTCCGCCCCTTCCCAGAAGAAGAAGGGCTCGGGAAAGAAGTCCTTTTACCCGAGAAAGGCGGCTGCCTATAAACACTACCCTCAATATCAGGCCTCCGCAGCTCCCCAACAGGGTCAGCAGGCCAAGAGACGGGGTAACGGGTCCCGTAGGCAGCAAGCCCCCAAGCCTGCACCACCGGCCCCTGCTCAGCAGGGTGGGGGTTTTTGACTTCATCAGCATAGCCTCTCCCCTCAGCTGGTTCCTCCCAGCACAGGAGGCCGGCTGGTTCACTTTGCCCACAGGTGGTCCAACATCACCTCAGATGCCTGGGTGCTTCAGGTGGTGAGAGAAGGCTATCTTCTCCACTTCCACCAGATCCCTCCCTCCTATTTCCCGGGAGAACCTCCACGACTCCCTCTGCACAGGGACTTACTCCTTCAGGAGTTAGCAAGTCTTCTTCAGGAACAGGCTGTGGAACCGGTGCCCCACCACCTGAGGGGTCAAGGCTTCTATTCCAGGTATTTCCTAATACCAAAAAGAACAGGAGGCCTCAGACCCATCCTGGACTTGCGCAACCTCAACAAGTTCCTCGTCAGGGAGAAGTTCAAGATGCTTACCCTTGGAATCCTTCTGCCCTATCTCCAGCAGGGAGATTGGCTATGCTCCTTGGATCTAAAGGATGCCTACACGCACATCCTCATCCACCCAAGCCACCGCCAATACCTAAGGTTTGTGGTGGCAGGAAATCATTACCAGTACAGAGTACTGCCCTTTGGCCTATCCTCCGCACCACGAGTCTTCACAAAATGTCTCGCGGTGGTGGCGGCTTATCTCCGGCTTCACGGCCTCTATGTCTTTCCATACCTAGACGACTGGCTCATCAGAGCATCGTCCTCTCCAGAAGTCACAAAAGCCACACACCGCACTGTGACTCTTCTGCAGTACTTGGGCTTTGTCATAAACTTCGCAAAGTCCACTTTGCTCCCCTCGCAAGACCTCGAGTTCATCGGCGCAAGATTGCACACTCTTCAGGCACGAGCTTTCCTGCCTCTCGACAGGGCTCAACGGCTCATGGACCTAGCCGGCCGCTTTCGCAGCCAGTCCCTGGTCTCCGCCAGGCGCTTCCTGAGACTGCTCGGCTATATGGCTTCCACCGTCCACGTGACCCCCCAATGCCCGCCTGAATATGCGGCCTGCTCAGTGGTGCCTTCGCAAGCAGTGGCAACAGGCCACGGGCGGCCTAGCCGACTTAGTGCGCATCTCCGGCCCGCTGGCCTCTTCTCTACAGTGGTGGCTTCATCGGCCGAACCTGGTGCTCAGAATGCCTTTTCAGTCTCCTCCGCCGGCTCAAGTGCTGACGACCGATGCTTCTCTCCTAGGATGGGGAGCGCATTGCCAAGGGGCATGTACTCAAGGTCTCTGGACCACGTGGGAGTCTGCGCAGCAGATCAACTTCCTGGAGCTCAGAGCAATCCGTCTGGCTCTCAAGGCTTTCTCCCACCTGACTTCTCACCAGTCCGTCCTTGTCCAGACGGACAATCAAGTTGCCATGTTCTACGTGAACAGACAGGGAGGCACGGGCTCCTTCCTTCTCTGTCGAGAAGCACAGAGGCTCTGCTCTTGGGCCGTCAGCCACGGCATTCTTCTCAAGGCAGTTTATCTCCCAGGCCAAGAAAATTGCCTGGCGGACAAACTCAGCAGAATCCTCCAGCCGCACGTGTGGCGCCTGGATCCCTTGGTAGTTCAGAAACTTTTTCTGAAGTGGGGCCTCCCCACGATGGATCTCTTTGCCAGTCCTCTCAACCGGCAACTTCCTCGCTTCTGCTCTCGGCAGCCGCATCCCCTTCGAGTAGCGGCGGATGCTTTTCTGCTCTCATGGTCGAAAAGCCTTCTGTATGCCTTTCCTCCCATACCGCTAGTCTCCCGAACTCTTTTCAAGGTTCTCCGAGACAAAGCTTCCATGATCCTGATAGCTCCTCGCTGGCCCAGACAGCCGTGGTTTCCACTCCTGCTGCAATTAGCGGTGGAGGATCCGTTCCCTCTGGGGTTTCAACCAGATCTCCTAACACAGGATCAGGGGTCCCTGCTACACCCCAACCTCAGATCTCTGCATCTGATGCCCTGGCTGCTGAAAGGGTAGTCCTTGCTCCCCTTCTATTGCCGGCAGAGGTGGAAGAGGTCGTCCTAGCTTTCCGGCGCCCTTCTACCCGCAAATGCTACGCCCTTAAATGGCGTCGCTTTTCCGCTTGGTGTGCCCAGCAGTCTCAGGATCCCTTCTCCTGCTCGGTGTCGGTGATCTTGCAGTACTTGCTCTACCTCTCTAATCTGGGACTTAAGTCCAACTCCGTCAAAGTTCACCTCAGTGCTCTCTCAGCACATCATGTGCCGGTGGATGGCAGACCTCTTTCCAGCGACCCTCTCGTGGCGAGGTTTCTCCGAGGTCTCCTTCTGCTTAAACCACCTCTGCGACCGCTAGCACCTGACTGGGATCTGAATGTGGTTTTACAGCGGATCACCTGTCCGCCTTTTGAACCTATGGCTACCTGTTCTCTCCGTTTTCTTTCTTGGAAAACCTTATTCCTGATAGCCCTCACATCCGCTAGACGCGTAAGTGAATTGCAGGCCCTCGTGTCTGATCCCCCTTACACTCGGTTCTACAAAAATAGGGTAGTCCTACGGACTCACCCAAAACTTCTTCCAAAAGTGGTCTCCCCTTTTCACATCAATCAGGAGGTGGTACTTCCGACCTTCTTTCCCAGGCCACACTCCAGCCGAGCTGAAATGGTCCTGCATACCCTGGACTGTAGAAGGGCATTGAACTTCTACCTTGACCGTACGCGGGAGCACCGTAAAGCTGCTCAGCTTTTTGTATCTTTTGACCCCAATAAATTGCGACTCCCGGTCTCCAAGCGTACTCTGTCCATCTGGGTTGCTGACTGTATCGCTTGGGCTTATGGGGCAGCCGGACTCTCCTTAGAAAGTCGGGTCACGGCTCATTGTGTTCGGGCGAAGGCTACGTCAGTGGCTTACCTCCGCTCTGTTCCATTGGCAGACATCTGCCGGGCCGCTACTTGGTCTTCGAGCCAGACTTTTGCGGTCCATTACTGCCTCGAGAGGGAGTCCCGCAGGGACAGTGCTTTCGGACAGGCAGTCCTCCGAAATCTCTTCGAGGTTTGAGCAACTCCTACCCTCCATCCCGGATGGGGGCTACCGGTGGGTAATAATTCAGCGAAGATTCCTTCCTTCTGTACTGCTGAGCTAGAGGGAGCTCATTTTGTGCTTAGGGTCTCCGGTAGCCTTAAGCTTGGGAGTCCCATATGTGAGGACTGACTTCCTGCTTGGTCCTGGAGAAAGCGTAGTTACTCACCTGTAACAGGTGTTCTCCAGGAGCAGCAGGAATCAGTCCTCACAACCCTCCCTCCTCCCCTTGGAGTTGCAATTATCTGCTTTAGTTTTTTTGCAAATTTTTATGCTGTCTTTTAGCTATGTCATCTGACTGGCTAAGATGGCACCCTTGGGCGGGAAGGGGACCGCGCATGCGCGCTGCAATTCCCAAAGGCTTTCTTTGAAAGCTGGGGAAAATTGCTCCGCGAGGGTTCCGTCGGCGCCGACGTCACCCATATGTGAGGACTGATTCCTGCTGCTCCTGGAGAACACCTGTTACAGGTGAGTAACTACGCTTTATTCAGATCCAATTTGTTAAACCTTCACAAGGCTGGTCTCCTGGCCTTTCCTTGAGCCATGTTAAAGTTCCTTACCTAGTTACATTTCCTACCTTTGTATGGTTTGCCTTGAAAGAACTTGTTGCTCCATGGGCCTCTCTCTTTTCTCCAGCCTGCTGTTTTATTAACCTCTTCCTGTGAGCCACGCCCTCCCGGTCCTGATCTCTAAGCTGCAGCTCTCTTAAAGGGGCCTGTTGAAAATCCCTCTAGAGAGGGATGGGCAACACTCTATAGACCCCATCACAGTAGTTCTTTGGTTTTATAAGGTTTTTGCACTCCAGAGTAGTTCTGTTCTTTGGAATCCCGAAAACCTTCTTTTTGACCTTTGTACAATAGCAATGGTTTTTCACTTCTTGATTTTCCTATTTGGACTTGTGTTGAGCAAATTAGGCAGACCAGTTGGGCGTTTTGGTCTTTATAAGCTGTTAAAGTCTGTTGTCGTCAGGGTTCAGAAAATAGACACAAGATGAATTTTGGATTTTAAAACAAATTGCTATATCTAACGGAAATATGTCAGTTCCAAACTAAATTTTTTAAATTATGCTCAGTACACATACAGATCTTTCAGAATTCTGAAATTAAGGGCTTTTTGACTGTAGTTTCCTTCCTGCTACTTTGTACCTCAAATTCAGTTGGAATTGGGACTAAAATCTGGCACCATGAGACTAGGCAATTATGTGAGGATTTCTATCTTATTTTACATCCCCTCACTACCCACACCCAAGATATATAATCTAGTCATGGCTTTTAGGGCCATGGGCCATACACCAGGAGTTCTAGATTCTTGCATTCATGGGTCATAAATCCAGTCAGCAGATGCCACCCTTAACAGTGACCCTAACTTTAGCAGCCCTTTTTATTAGAGTGCAGTGAGTGTTTGCACTTACTTCACCTTAACTGCAAAGATTAAGGAGTAATCTCCAGGAACAAGCAGGAATGTAGTCTTCACATATGGGTATCGTCGGTACCGACGGAGCCTGCGCGGGAACGCTCCCCAGCGTCCAATAGGAACGCTTTTGGGAGCATCCCTCAGCACATGAGCGCTGCCTTCCCGCCTTTCCAACTGTCCCTCTTCAGTTCTTTGTTTTCCGCGGAGCTGACAGGACACATATCCTGTCACCGCAGAAAATTTATTCTTTAAACTTGTTTTCTTGTGGTCGCGCCTGCCTCCACACAACACCTACCGGTACTGCCGGTTCTTTCTTCTTTTCTAAAAAAAATATATATATATATTGTCGTGCCTCCTACTGGCTAGGCGGTTGCCTAGGAGTAGAGGGCGTACCTCTTAATGTCCCTTTTCTGTTAGTTGGGTTCCCAGAGCCAAGGCTGCTGGGTAGTGTAGTTGTGTGATAAAGAATAGCCAGGGTTTTCAAGGCAAACGGGAAATTTTTTTTTTCTTCTTAGCCAATGAACTTTTCAGCAGTTCACAATTACAACAACATAAATTGGATGCTTCTCCGTTGAAACAGGAAACAAAAACTTCATAGCAAACTGTTATAGCAAACACAGCAGCACTGTTTCTCAGCTTGTTTAACACAGCAGTAAATCTTTTCCTTCATTAAAGATTTTAACTTTAGGTTCCTGGCTTGGTTCAGCACAAACCTTTACTTCAGCTGAGCTCTGTACAGCACTTCACTTCTTTTCTACAAGTTGCTAAACATTTGCTTCCTTCCCTTCAAGCTGCTAAACATTTGCTTCCAGGCTGCAAGCATTCAAATCAGTCCTTTGAATCTTCCTGGCTAGCACAAGAACGTTAGCACTTCATTTGCATAATTCTCCAGCAGGTTAAGCCCTTAGATAAGCATCTTGGTTTTTCTAAATCTTTAAAACCTTAGAGCTTTCTCACTTCTGGCACACACAGAATGAGCAGTCCATTTCCGAAACCGAGGAAACATTATCTGAAGCACATTCATCTATCTGCATGCACTCATCATCTAAGTCAATTGGCACCTGGCTGGACTCAGCGTCTGGAACTGCAGGTTTTAATTTCTGTAACAACTTTAAAACCTTTCCCCACTGGGATTCCTCTCTACGCTGAGGGACACTGGAAGGCTTGAGGAGATCCTTATCCTTTATCAAACTTTGTAAGGTTTCCAATGTGCTCACCTTTCTTCTAGCACCCAGTCTCTTCCCAGACTTTGCTGAAAGAGGACACACTTCTTACCGGCTCTCCTAAGGACACTCCCGTACGTTGCTCATAACCAGCATTTTCCACAGGGCAAACTCTCCTGTCCTCCCAGCCAGCTGTAATTCTCTTACAAGCTGAACTACCTTCAGAACTAGAGCTTCCTGAATGCTGCATGCAATAGGGATTCCTCCTGAGACAGCTGCTGGAACACCTTCCTCTCACAGGGTTCCTCCTGGTTTCCTTACTTCCTGCTTCCTTGCAAGAGTCTCCTCCCTTGGATACACCTTCCCTGGTGATCACTCTCTCACCCGGGGTCTCTCCTTTCCTGGTGGAAACCTCCTCCCCGGTGGATGCACCTCTCCTTCCTGCTTTCCTGAGCTTATATGAGTGTGAATGCCCCATAGCCTCAAGCTCCACCCCTGGGTAATCCTCGTCACCTCCCCTGGTTACCTTGGAGCTGGGGCGTGGCTTACTCTCAACAGCTCTGTGAATGCAGTTTTTTTCTTTAGCTGGAGTTTTAACCCTAAAACTCCCTGAACTATTTCCTTGCTCAGAGGAAAATGACTGTTTTTTCACCATTTTCTCAGGCTCTACAACAGTCTCGCCACCACAATATATATGTTTTTTTTTTTTTGTAACTGTTTCTCTTCAGAAACATTTTCTTTTGGTGCTAGGCGCCATTTTGGGCATTAGGCCCTATTTTTCCCCAAAGATGGAAAATCCAGCTAGTGGTTTTAAAAAACGTACTAAATGTGGCGGTACCATCTCTGTCACCGACACCCATGACTGGTGTCTAAAATGTTTAGGCCCTGACCATTCTCCATCTGAGTGCTTCTCCTGTATGGGGATGACTAAAAGAGGAAGACAGAACCGAGCTGCAAAGCTCGGTACCCTCTTTTCTTCAGATATCAGGTCCATTGCATCGACATCTTCAAGAGCCTCGTCTTCCTCCCATGGATCTCAGGTAACTAAACATAAGAGCCGGTCCTCAAAGGGTAGCTCTCCTTCAAAGCATCGAGAGGCCATTGGCATTGCCCTTGAGGAAACTACACCGGCAAAACAGCCCCGGCGGGAGGATTCGGCCTCCAAAGCATCAATGGGGTTCCAGGATGTTCTCGAGGCTTCGATCTTAGCAGAACTACTGGTGCCATGCTCAGGGGTTCCAGCCGCTTTTACTGGTACCAATACCCAGGCATTGGCAGCGTCGATAGGAATTTTCAGGATTCCTCGTTATCGAACGCAGTCTTTCAGTTCTCCTTACAGCTGCGGTACCATGGACACCGGTGGTTCAACGGGCACCAGTACCGATGCCGGTACAGATACCGATACCAGCACCGGTACCGGGCCTGGTGGGAATCCTTCCCATGCCGACTTTTTCTGGCATCGACAGATCAGTACCGGACCAAATCGGTACTGACTTTGATCGATACCGAGACCGTGCTTTGCATGAACATTGGGATCAGAGATATTTCGAATCCTCTGATTCTGATGACTCTGATAATTCTGCCAGTACCAGAGTGTTTCTCCCGGAAGACTCCTCCTCAACGCAGAATGTCTCCTCTGGAAGACATATCTTTTCAGGATTTTATTCGTGATATAGCCCAAGGCCTTTCAATCACGGTAGCTCCTGAAAAAGAACCTAGAGCAAAGGAATTGGAAATTCTCCAATACCCTAAGGCTCCCAAGGAGGCAGCCACTCTGCCCATTCATGAAATTCTTCATGATTTGATGCTCAGAATGTGGAAGACACCTTTGACCACATCTCCTCATTTTAGGAGACTTGATACCATGTATCGAGTTCCACCATGTCCTGGTTTTCAAAAGACTCAGCTGCCACACCATTCAGTGGTAGTGGAGTCAGCCATGCGTAGGATGAAAAGTGCAGAGAGACATGCATCCAATCCTCCAGGTCGTGAATGCAGGACTCTTGATGCTTTTGGGGTTGATCTTTTCAGGCTTCCATGCTTTCAGCTAGGATCAGCTCATATATTTTATATATAGTTATTTATCGTTTCTCTGTATCTTCACCTTGTTCTCTGTATTTTGAATTGTGTTCGATGTAAACCGCCACTGATCTTGGGAAATGGCGGTATATAAAAATGTTGCAAATAAAATAAATAAAAATAAATAAAAAATATATGGGAATGTTCCTCAAAGAGGTCACAGGAGATTTGGAGCTTATGAGCCCCCTTCTCCCTGAGGACAAATGACAGGACTTTCTTACTCTCGTTAAGCATGCTCAAGATGTCTCCAAGTTTGTAAACCGTGCAGCCTTTGACTTCTTTGAATGCATCAACAGAACCTCTGCTATTGCCATTGGTGCACGTCGGATTACCTGGCTTCAGGCATCAGACTTGGAGATTTGGGTACAGGATAAATTGGGAAACATCCCTTGCACAGGAGAAAACCTCTTTGGCAAGAATTGCCAGGAGAAGGCTAATGAGATAGATGCTGACAATATCACTTTAGATAGATTGTCAAAATCTACAACCACTCCAGCCAAAAAGAAACCCTATAAAAAAACCTTTTTCAGCAAAAAGAGGATGTTTTATCCGTCCTATACCCAGCAAGGGCAAGCTCAGGGTCAACTTGCCCAGAAGGGTCAACAACAACAATCCAGACAAAAGAAGCCAAAAGGCTTTAGAGCTCAACCAGCTCCACAGGCCAAGCCCCCTCAAGGGCTTTGACTCATTCATAGAGAACTTAGCCTTCCTGCCTCTGAAAGGTCCAGAACCCTTAAACATTCCAGGCAGGTTGTGTCATTTTGCCAACAGATGGCACCAAATAACAGCAGAAAACTGGTCTCTGTCCATTGTGGGAGAGGGATACAAGCTTAATTTTCACAGTATGCCCACTTCTACAATCGTAAGACAATTCAATTCCCAAACCTCTACAGGCAATCTACTGGATCAAGATGTCTCAACTCTCCTTGCTCAAGGAGCAATAGAGGAGGTGCCCATTCTTCAACAGGGTGGAGGGTTCTACTCTCCCTATTTTCTTATTCCAAAGAAAACAGGAGGACACAGACCCATTCTAGACCTCAGAGAATTGAACAAATATCTGTTCTGAGAAAAGTTCAAAATGATTTCTCTGGGAACTCTTCTGCCATACCTTCAAAGTCAGGATTGGCTTTGTTCTCTAGATCTAAAGGATGCATATACTCACATTCTGATCCATCCAGATCACAGGAAATTTTTACGATTCCTTTTCAAGGGAAAACATTTGCAATACAGGGTTCTTCCCTTTGGTCTGGCTTCGGCACCGAGAGTGTTCACGAAATGCATGGCAGTAGTAGCTGCATTTCTGCGAACCCTGGGGATATTCGTCTTCCCTTACTTGGACGACTGGCTCATTCGAGCCCCCACGGTTCCAGAATCCAGCTCTGCACTGTCTCTCACAGTGCGAATCCTTCAATAATTGGGATTGGTCATAAACCTTCCAAAATCCCAACTTGCTCCGTCTCAGTCCCTAGAGTTCATAGGAGCTTGTCTAGATACCAGACAGTCAAGGGCTTTTCTCCCACAGCCCCGCTGTCTTCGTATAATGCAGCTAGCTTCTCAAGCAGCGGTGAAGTCCTACCTAACTGCTTGAGAACTACTACAGCTATTGGGACATATGGCATCCACGGTTCATGTGGTTCCCTACGCTTTCCTTCATATGCGAGCAGCCCAGTGGACCCTGTCCACACAGTGGACACAGGCCACAGGACGTCTGTCGGACAAGATTTCAAACTCACAACGACTGATCTTGTCCCTCCAATGGTGGCAATCACTGGAAAATCTTCTAGTGGGGTCTCCTTTCCAGCAACCCCTATTCCAGGCCACCCTAACAACAGATGCATCACAGGTGGGATGGGGAGCACACCTGCATCATCTCTCTACCCAGGGTACCTGGACTCCACAGGAGGCTTCTCTTCACATAAACCTTCTGGAACTCAGAGCAATCTATCTAGCTCTTCGAGAGACAGAGGTCGTATGATCCTCATAGCACCACGGTGGCCACGCCAAACGTGGTATCCCCTGCTTCTACATCTCTCTCAAGCTGCACCTCTGGAGTTAGGCTATGCTCCAGATCTCCTCTCCCAAGAGAACGGGATGCTATGGCACCCGAATCCCCAGTCCCTGCATCTCAGAGCCTGGTTGCTGAAAGCTTAGACCTTTAGGATCTCAACCTTTCACAACAGGTAAAGGATATCCTTCAGGCTTCTAGAAAACCTTCCACAAGACGCTCTTACACCTTCAAGTGGAAACGTTTTACTATATGGTGTTCACAGAAGGAGTTAAACCTCCTTATGATACCTTTGGAATCGATACTAGAATATCTACTTCATTTATCAAATTCTGGTCTAAAAACCAATTCAGTAAGAGTCCATCTTAGTGCAATTGCAGCTTCCTATAAGCCTCTAAATGGTCAACCTAGTTCTCGGGCAGCTCATGAAACCGCCTTTTGAACCTTTAGCCACTACAACCCTAAAGCTTTTGTCCTGGAAGGTCATCTTCCTAATTGCAATCACCTCTGCACATCGCATTAGTGAATTGCAAGCTTTAGTGGCTGATCCTCCTTATACTAGATTTCACCATGATAAGGTTGTTCTCAGAACTCATCCACACTTTATGCCAAAGGTGGTTTCGCCTTTTCATTTAAATCAATCAATTTATCTTCCTGTATTCTTTCCGAGGCCTCATGCCTCTAATGCAGAAAGGAACCTTCATACTTTGGATTGTAAAAGAGCCTTGGCTTTTTACCTGCAAAGAACACAGCAACATAGAAAATCTTCTCAACTTTTTATTGCTTTTGATTCTAGTCATTTGGGACTTCCAGTCTCCAAGAGAACTCTATCCAAATGGATTGCATAATGCATATCCTTTGCTTATGAGAGTAAGAGTCTTCCTCTTCAAGGCCATGTCACAGCTCATAATGTGAGAGCCATGACAGCCTATATGGCTAACCTTCACTCTGTGTCTATTGATGACATTTGTCAAGCAGCCACCTGGGCTTCGGTACATATCTTTACAGCCCACTACTGCCTAGATAAAGCCTCCATCGGGATGCCTTCTTTGGCCAAGCTGTTCTTCAAAATCTCTTTCAGACCTAATTCAACTCCTACACACCAACCCTGGTGGGATGCCAGAGATCCATGGGAAGAAGCATGGCCCATCTTACTATAGGTGGCAGCTTCCTGGGGCTATCTCCCTGACATCTTCAGCTAGGGAGTCTCCATATGTGAAGACTACATTCCTGCTTGTTCCTGGAGATAGCGTAGTTACTCACCTGTAACAGGTGATCTCCGGGAACAGCAGGAATGTAGTCTTCACATCCCACCCACCTCCCCTAGGAGTTGTCTCTATCTCTCTGTCTCTTTCCTTTCTCCCTCTGTCCTTTCGCTCAGCTACAATCTTAACTGAAGAGGGACAGTTGGAAAGGCGGGAAGGCAGCGCGCATGTGCTGAGGGATGCTCCCAAAAGCGTTCTTATTGGACGCTGGGGAGCGTTCCCGTGCAGGCTCCGTCGGTACCAACAATACCCATATGTGAAGACTAAATTCCTGCTGTTCCCGGAGATCACCTGTTACAGGTGAGTAACTACGCTGTATATGCAATGCCAAGTGGTAAATGCAGGGCACATGTCTAGCATCTGCCCTACATTTATGTACAGGGCAGACACCCCAGGAACTCTGTATTATTTGAATGGGAAGATACTCAGGAGCATCGGCGCCTCAACCCCTGGCCAAGAATATCATAATCAGCGAAGACAGTGGCACCCTCCTGATCCCAACCCCGATTACGCTTTACCGGTTCCACCTCTTGATCCCAACCTCAACTCTGACCATACTGAAAAAAAAATCTGATCCTCCCCCCCTCGATGGCCCAACATACTCCCTCCTGCCCAAGGTCAACTAGATCCATTCGTAGTTGTGCATTCCAGAGATACATGGTGGCTTTCTCCAAATCTACCTGAATAATAATTGTTTATGAATTTTTACTCTAGGAACTTGTTCAAGCCCCTTTTAAACCCATCCATGCTAGGTGTCTTGCCCATATCCTTCAGTAAAATCTTAACTGGAGAAACACTTTTTTCACTAAGCATTCATAGAAACATAGAAATATGATGACAGAAAAAGATCACATGGCCTATCTAGTTTGTCCTTCCATATCAACAACTACAACAGTCCCCTTTTTTCCTTTAGAGATCCTCTGTGTTTGTCCCATGCTTTTTTGAATTCAGTTACTGTCCTCATCTCTACCACCTCCACTGGGAGACTATTCACTCCCACCACTCTTTCCATAAAGAAATATTTCCGCAAATCACTCCTAAATCTATCCCCCTTCACCCTCATCCCATGTCCCCTCGTAGCAAAACTTGCTTTCAATTGAAAGAGGCTCTCCCCCTGAACATTTATGCCACGGAGGTATTTAAACATCTCAAGCCTATCACCTCTATCCCACCTTTCCTCTAAGGTGTACATATTAAGATCCTTAAGTCTGACCTCATATGCTTTATAATGAAGACCACTAACCATTTTAGTAGCCACCGTCTACACCGACTCCATCCTGTTCACATCCTTTTGAAGGTGCGGTCTCCAGAATTGCACACTATACTCCAAATGAGGTTACACCAAAGACTTATACAGAGGCACTATCCCCTCCTTTTTTCTGCTAGCCATTCCTCTCTGTATGCACCCAAGCATCCTTCTAGCTTTTGCCGTCGCCTTTTCTACCTGTTTAGCTACTTTAAGATCATCAGACACAACCACTCCCAGGTCCCGCTCTTCTTTAGTGGACAAAAGTACTTCACCCCCTATACCAGCGATGGCGAACCTGTGGCACGCGAAGGCCTTGCAGCTGGCACGCGGGAAGGTCCGCAATTGAAAAAAAAACAAAACCTGTCTGCTGCCGCTGTCGGGGCCGCCGCGGCAGAATCGAGCATGCCGCGGGGGCCCCCTGTACACGGCAGAGCCTGCCCTCCCCGTAGCAGCTCTCTCTTTGGAGCCGCAGTCAGACGCGCCGGCTTGCAGAGCGCGAAGGGAAGAGTTTCCCTTTCGCGACTCTGTTAAGCCCGCGAGGGCTGATGGGAACTTCCCATCAGCCCCCGCGGGCTTAACAGAGCAGCGAGGGAGAAACTCTTCCCTCGCGCTCTGCAAGCCGGCGCGTCTGACTGCAGCTCCAAAGAGAGAGCTGCTACGGGGAGGGCAGGCTCTGCCGGGTACAGGGGGGCCCCGCGGCGGCCCTGACAGCGGCAGCAGACAAGTTTTCTTTTTTTTTTAATTTTCACTGGGCTGGCTGGGCTGGGCTGGGGTGGGGGTTAGGAGTGGTGATGGGCTGGGGGGGGGTTTAGGAGTGGTGATGGGCTGGGCTGGGCTGGGGGGGTTAGGAGTGGTGATGGGCTGGGCTGGGCTGGGCTGGGGGGGGTTAGGAGTGGTGATGGGCTGGGCTGGGCTGGGGGGGGTTAGGAGTAGTGATGGGCTGGGCTGGGCTGGGCTGGGGGGGGTGTTAGGAGTAGTGATGGGCTGGGCTGGGGGGGTTTAGGAGTGGTGATGGGCACTGGGCTGGGGGGGTTAGGAGTGGTGATGGACACAGCTGGCTGGGGGGGGTTAGGAGTGGTGATGGGCACTGGGCTGGCTGGGGGGGTTAGGAGTGGTGATGGACGCTGGGCTGGGGGGTTAGGAGTGGTGATGGGCGCTGGGGGGGGGTTAGGAGTGGTGATGGGCGCTGGGGGGGCTTAAACTAAAAATTGGGTCATGGGGGATTAGGACTGGAAATGGGCTGGTGGGATTAGGACTGGAAGTGGGTTGATGGGGGGTTAGGACTGGTAATGGGCTATGGGAGGGCTTAAACTAAAAATTGAGTGATGGGGGATTAGGACTGGGAGTGGGCTGATGGGGAGGTTAGGACTGGTAATGGGCTATGGGGGGGGGCTTAAACTAAAAATTGAGTGATGGGGATTAGGACTGGGAGTGGGCTATGGGGGGCTAGGACTGGTAATGGGCTATGGGAGGGCTTAAACTAAAAATTGAGTGATGGGAGATTAGAACTGGGAGTGGGCTGATGGGGAGGTTAGGACTGGTAATGGGCTATGGGGGGGCTTAAACTAAAAATTGAGTGATGGGGGATTAGGACTGGGAGTGGGCTATGGGGGGCTAGGACTGGTAATGGGTTGGGGGGTTGCTAGGACTGGAAATGGGCTGAGTGGAAGGGGGCTTGAACTGCAAATAGCTGTTGGGGATGGGGCTTGGAATGGATTTGGGCTGATGGGATTTGGGGGGCTTGAACTGCAAATAGCTGATGGGGACGGGGCTTGGAATGGAAATGGGCTGAGGGGAAGTGGGGGGCTTGAACTGCAAATAGCTAATGGGGAGGGGGACTTGGAATGGAAATGGGCTGAGTGGAAGGGGGCTTGAACTGCAAATAACTGATGGGAAGGGGGGCTTGGAATGGGCTCTTAGGGGAGGGAGCTAGGACAGGAACTGGGCTGATGGATGGGCTAGGATAGAACTGAGAATTGGGTGTTGGGGGAGCTAAGATCGGAAATGGGCTGTGGTGGGGGCTTGGATTGAAATGGACTCATGGAGGGGCTAGAACTGGAAGTAGGCTCATGGGGGGCTTGGATTAGAAATGGGCTGAGTGGAGGGGAGCTAGGATTTAACATGGGCTGATGGTGGGGCTAGGAAAGGACTAGAAATGGGCTGATGGGAGGCTGGTATTGGAAATGAGCTGATGAAGGGACTCGGATAGGACTGGAAATGGATGGGGGAGCTAGGACTGGAAATGGACTGATGAGGGGACTAGAAGGGAGCGGATACTGGGTGGGGCTGGAACTAAAAGGGAGCTGATGTTGGGGGAGATTAGAAGGGGATGGGGCTGGGAGAATGAAATGGAGAGGGAAAAATATTTTGTGTGGGAGGGAAGAAAAATGTACAATTGGCCGGGTATTGGGAGACTAAGTGGGGATTGAGGATGGAGGCGTAACATTTGAGTGGATGAAATAGGAATGAGGAAAGAGCAAAAGGAGAAAGATTATTATGTTAAAGCAGATGTAGAGAGAGAATCAAATTGATTCTCTGACAATACAAAGATTCCAACCTTTACAAATGATGTTACATAGTTCAGGCAACTTTATAAAGAGTTTTTAGATACTAAAATCTTGTTAAGGTTTAATTGACGTGCTGGCACTTTGAGGAAATTCTTTGGTTTTGTGCGGCAGTTTGGGCACTCGGGCTCAAAAAGGTTAGCCATCACTGCCCTATACTATATTGCTCCCTTGGATTGCTGCAGCTCAAATGCATGACCTTACATTTTTTAACATTAAATCCCAGCTGCCAGATTGTAGACCATTCTTCAAGCTTAGCTAGATTCCTCCTCATGTTATCTACACCTTCCTGGGTATCTACTCTATTGCAGATTTTGGTATCATCCGCAAAAAGGCAAACCTTACCCGACAGCCCTTCCACTATATCACTAACAAAGATGTTAAAAAGAATCGGACCAAGGACAGATCCCTGGGGCACACCACTGGTAACATCCGCCTCCTCAGAGTGAGTCCCATTTATTTGTACTCTGTCGCCTCCCACCCAACCAGTTTCTAACCCAAGCAGTAACTTTAGGGTCCATCCCTAGGGTGCTCAGTTTGTTTATAAGTCACCTGTGAGGAACGGTGTCAAAGGCTTTACTGAAATCTAAATAGACCACATCTAGGGCTCTCCCTCGGTCCAATTCCCTGGTCACCCAGTCAAAGAAATCAATCAGATTTGTCTGACAAGACCTGCCTCTGTTGAATCCATGCTGCCTCGGATCCTCTAATCCGCTGGACTCCAGAAACTTCACTATTTTCTCTTTCAGCAGCGTTTCCAATAATTTACTCACCACCGAAGTTAGACTGACCGGCCTGTGGTTTTCAACCACATCCTTACTTCCACTTTTGTGTAAAGGCACCACATGACCAGTTCAATTCATACAGTAAATGAGCCTCTCTCTTCAATTTATACAGTATTAGATCTTCAGGCTCTCTACATGTTAATCTGATGTAGTGTTACCTAGTTCTGATACCAATTGAAAGATTAAACAACCATTCCATATTTGATCTTTGCAGTTTTCCAAGTCATGCCCCATCTTAGTAAGTGGAACTGACACTTCAGCCATGAAGCTGTGGCTTTCTTCACCCTGCGACTGAGACGTCTGTTCCACTTACTAAGATGCGGCATGACTCAGAAAACGCAAAGATTGTGCAGAATCCATGGAAGGGAATTTTAGAAGGGACGACTGCCAAAAAAGCAGACAGAGTGGGCGAGCTGAGGGCAAGATGGTAGCATGAGCAGCTGCATGGTTGAACACGGAGTAAATTGGTTGAGGCTGTGAGACCCGAATGCCTCACACGAGGAAAGCGAAAGCCCTGGTGCCTCTCTCTACCTTGATGCCGAAGGCTATGGTCCAGTCTCAGCATACCTTCATGTCGGCTGCTCCGATGAAACAGTCCTCTTTGGCTTTGTCTACAGTGATCTCCACAGATGCTAGCGAGAGTGGGGCTTTTCTAAGGACTGAGCAGTGGACAGCCCTGCCTCTGCTGCGACCGGATGCAGCACCTGTGGGGAAGATGCTGGTTCTCGGAGTGCATTCTCTGGGCTCTCTTTCATCGTTGGAGGTTCCCCCGGTTCAAGAGTATTCTTTAGAGGGCTAATTGGAGGCTCCAGGTCGGGGAGTTCTTTCTGCAGAGGCTGTGAGACTGGCTGTTGTCATACTGGATGTGTTATGGGACGCTATTAAAGCAGTAGACTCTTCTTTGTCAAATTTTGCTGGTAGTTTTAAGTCCTAATCGAATCAAGTTGTGGTCAAGACAACAGAACAGGATCTGGTTCTGGCACAACAGGCTACAAGGTTGGAAAGAGTGGAAGCTGCTGTGGAGAATCTCCAAACTCTGAGTAGTGCCCAGATGAAGGAAAAAGAAGTTTTAAATAGGAAACCTTTGTTCCTGGAAAACTGTGTTTTGGAAGAACAATTTAAGATTTCTTAATTTTCTGAAATGCCCACTGATTTCACCTGTGGACATGCTGAAGAAATACCTTGGAGAAACTTTGAAAATACCTGGGGAGGAATTCCACCAATTGTTTGGGCTCAGTATATATCACTCAACCCCTGTTTAGGGAGTGGAGGTGGTAGTTCTGAGCTGCTCATGTTCTCGATTCTGAGAATTTGACTGTCTTTCTCGAGTCGTCATTGGAAGTCATCATGGAGAGGACTACCTTGATTGCCTGTTTTGCTTTTCAGTCGGATAAGAACGCTGTCTTATGTTTATTTTTTCATAATATGTCAGCATTATTCCTTGGAGCTAAGATTTATTTATTTTGTGATGTATCTAGGGATATACAAAGGAGGCTCTGGGAGTTTTTGGCTCTGAGAACCTGGGCCACTAAACTGGGCACCTCTATGAAGTTACAATTTCCTTGTAAATGTTTGATTTTTTGGCAAGCTAAGCAATTTGTTTTCTTCGATCCTGAACAATTACCTCAATTTCTTGTGACTAGGGAAGGTCTTTCTGCTCAGGTGGCTGACCCTATAGAAGCCGCTAGTTAAGGCCAGCTAAGGTTGCAGCTCTTGGATGATAACTGCTAGTCTTAGGCTTTTCTTTATTTTTGTGCGGTTAGCACTTTTTCCTGTTCTTGCCTTTCTTGTGGTAAAGTTGTGGTCTATCAAAGAAAAAATGTGATTTTTTTTGTATTGTAAGTTGAATTACCTGATTTTGTTTTCTTGTATTGCCTGTCCATTCAGTTTTGTTGGATGTAAAATTGCTAAATTGTATAAGTAAAAAAACAAAACAAAAAACAACAACCAGGCACGTCCACGATTTCACAAACATGGATATGCCTGATATGGACGACATCCCCAGAACCGTATTTCAGAACCTGGATATCTATGATAGCCTCATAGTTAGAATAATGGACTAGGAACAAAGCAGTCAGGGTTCAAATCCCACTGCTGCTATTGTTGACATTGTGCTGAGTACTGGGGGTGATGTGCCATCTTCTATACACCTTCTGGATGTTTTTCAGCTAAAAGAAGTACTTTTCAGGTTCCTGTTCATTCCTGAAGCAGGTCTAAACTTAGATGCAACTCTAGATGTCCGTAACGTTTTTGAGATCAGACAGGGAGATCCAGGTTTCTGGGAACACCCTAGCCACGCCTCTGCCATGCCCACATTCATCACTGGATGTCCCTTACACTGGGAACATCCCCAGAGCTGGCTTCTAAAATGGCTCTGGAGATGTCTCAGGGCTTTGTACATACATCTCTGTCTGTTTTCAGATGTCCAAAGGCTTCCAAAACGACCACCTAAGAGAAACCATTCCATATTTACCTGTCCCATCCCACTCATGATTTTGAAAAACCTCTACCATATCCCTTCTTGATCATCTCTTCTGCATGCTGAAAAGCCCAAACCTGTTTAGTCTTTTTTTCTCAAGAGAGCCAGTCCACCCCCTTTATCATTTTGGTTGCCCTTCTCACTGTCTTTTTTAGTTCATCTATTACTTTTTTTTTTTACTTTAACCATTTTTATTGATAATTTTCAAGTATAATACAAACTCCCCTTTACACAACAAGAAGAACTTCTAACACTCAGCTCTACCAATCCTACCCTTCCCCCCTCCCAACATACCCCCTTCCCATGCCTTCTGTATTATTCAAGGAGAAGTAAAGTTCACACATTTACAACTTACTTGGGTGTCGGTATTAAATATCTTAATTCACTAGGTTTCCTGAGGGTTAGCCTTCTCCCGCCCCTACCTCTGCCCAGTCCATAAATGGTTGCAATATCTTCTCAAATTCTCTCAATCTATCTTAGCTCAATGCGGTCAACCGTTCCAAACAGTACATCTCATGCAATCCAATTTCCCATGCCTCCATCGACATTGGACAAGCACTTTTCCATTTTTAAGCAATCTCCCTTCGAACTGCAATCACGCAAAACTTTATCAATAACCTCCTTTCCCCCTCCCTTCTCTTTCCTCTAACCCTGAGCTACACATTTTCCCCCCATTCTACTTCCTTCCCTACCAATTGAATTACAATTCCTTTTACCACCTCCCAATAAGGGCACAATTGTTGGCACTCCCATCACATATGGCTGAGTCCCCCTTAACCAAACATCCTCTCCAGCATTGCATTTGTGCACTGCCTCCCATTCTGTAAAGTTTGTCTGGAGTAAGGTGCCATCTATTTAGTGGCGGACTGCCACTAGCTCTTCTGTCATTTCTTTATAAACCTCTTGCCAACTCGTGCAATCCATGGTAGTCCCTAGGTCTTTTTCCAATGACTCTGAAAGCACTCCCTCTCCCTCCTTCAGCATGCGATAGATATTTGACAGACTTTTTTTTCTTGTTTGGAGTAAGCCACCCCATTTTTCAAACTCCGTTAATCCTTCCTCCGTAGCCTTCTTCCATCCTCTCCCCCCTAACCAGTGGCGAACTTGTAGATAGCCATAAAAATCCTGTCAGGGTAACCCAAATTTCTCCTGAATATCTTCAAACTTCCTTATAGCCCCTTTGGAGCACAACTGATAAACTGTATGCAGTCCTTTATCCTCCCATCTTTTGAATAGGGGATCCTCCATCCCTGGAGGAAACTCTGATCTCTAGGAACAAGCAGGAATGAGTCTTCACATATGGGTACGCCGGTACCGACGGAGCCTGCACGGGAATGCTGCCCAGCTTCCAATCAGAAAGCTTTTGGCAGCATCCCTCGCGCCTGCGCAGTGACTTCCCGCCTTCTCCACAGCCTCTCTTCAGTTTTCGTTTTTTTTCCGCGGAGCCGGCAGGACGTCCTCCTGTCACCGCAGAAACCTTTCTTTTTAATTACTTCAATTACTTTAGTTTTTTGTTTTCTTGTGGTCGCGACTGTATTTCCCGCTCCCACCGGTACCGCCGGTGTATTTTTGACTAAATTCTGAGAAACTTTTTCTTCAGTTTTTTGCCTTAACGTTTTGGGCCTACTAGGCCTTTTCATTATGGAGCCTTCTTTTCCTAAGAAGTGCATTCGATGTAGAAACACCTGTTTCTTTTTAGACACCAATAGTTGGTGTCTCAACTGTGTGGGTCCTGACCCTTTTTCCCCTGACTTGTCAGGGGATAATTTTGTGAGGAAACCTTCAGTTTTTAGAGTTTCCCTCGATACCATTTTTTCCTCGGCAGTGAGGGTACCCGGTTTCTCTACTTCACAGGATCAGGTAACCCACAAACAGTCTGTTAAGACTAGTCAATGCTTGAGTGGTATGTCCCATGCCCAGCATGGTGATGGCTCCGGTCTTACCCTCAAGAATCCATTGGCATTACCCCTGCGGGAGTCTTCGGGCTCCAAAGCGTTAAAGGGGTTTCAGGTTGTTCCTGGGGCTCACCCCTCACAGAACATACCTGAGCCATGCGCGGGGGTGGTATCCGCTTCGAGCGGTACCGAGCCTCCGGCATCGGCACCGGTGTCGAGTGTTCCACTCTTCACCAGGGATCGTCATCGGGCATCCTCGGTACCTTCGGGACCGATCGATACGCACCGCATTGACGTCTCTCAATCTCAGCCATGCTCCGGGACGGTACCGGCATCGATCGGTTCCGATACCCTGGCATCGGCATCGAGGTGGACCGCCTTACCCTTGGCAAGGGGGGGTTATCGGGTATCCTCGGTACCGTCAGTACCAATCGATGTAACCCAGGCTGCCTTAGTGGTATCGGCATCGCCGATACCACCACCGGCGTCGGAACCCTCGCGACATACATCGATAGTCTCGCTTTCTTCGATGCCGAGTCTTGAATCGATATCTAGTCTCGAGGACTAGGTACCGACGCGTCCCGGAACCGACTCCTGTCGTTTCCAGATGGGCAGTTCCGAAGATCCTAGCCATAACTCCCTCATGATCTCGGTACCACTGCAGCAGTCCCCGATGGCAACTTCACCTACTGATCCTGTATCAGTATCGATGTCAATGCCTGTTCTTGCACCGATGCCTAGTTTGGAACCGATACCTGGCATTAATGCAGTACCCTCTACGTCAGGGGTCTCAAACTCAAATTGCTTTGAGGGCCAAATGAGGACTTGTAGAGTAACCCGGGGGCCGCACAAGACCCAGGCCTCATTTGCATAAGGGCATCATTTGCATAAGGGCACATTTGCATAAATATTTGCATAATGTTACCATACACTAACTTTTAGTAAACATGCCTCTTAATGAGTGTATGGATAAAGAAAGACTAAAAGATTTCTACCTTTCTATAAACCAGTGCCAACCACCAGGCACATTAGGAACTACTAGAAACACTGCTCATTTAGAACCCATAGCAAACCTGCCGTGTCCTAACAGCACTACCAGGACTCACAAAGCACCATACCCTAACTATCAAAAGGCAACACTGCAAATATTAAATCAACACATTTCAGAGAATAACAATACATGACCTACTCGGGAAAGAGAACAAGTGGCAATGTCAAATAGGAATTACATAAACAGAATACCTCAGCTCAGTTACACATGCAGAACATACACCATCACCAAACAAGGAATCACAATTTAGAAACAGGAAGACAATTAAACTGGGAACCCCAAAAGCCAAACTTAGAATGTACAACACTGTAGAAATAAAACTATACATTGATTTCCTCTTGTATTAAATAAAGTGCAGACGTTAAAGATGCACATTTCCAAGAGCTGACATATTTCAGTTAATAAATTCTAAATAAAGTGATATTTTTCTACCTTTTGTGCATTTTTTTTTCAGTTGCAATTGTTCCAGCCACTTTCTTCTGGTTTCTTCGTGTCTTCTGCTAACTCTCCATCGTCTGCTGTCCATTTGTCCTTTCTTCTTTCCTAGTTTTTTTCCAGTCTCTCTACATCTGCTTTAACATACTAATCATTCTCCTTTTGCTCTTTCCTCATTCCTATTTCATCCACTCAAATTTTACCCCTCCATCCTCAATCCCCACTTACTCTCCCAATACCCGGCCAATTGTAGATTTTTCTTCCCTCCCACACTAAATATATTTCCCCTCTCCATTTCACTCTCCCAGCCTCATCCCATTCTAATCGTCCCCCAACATCAACTCCCTTCTAGCTCCTGCCCCACCCAGCATCCGCTCCCTTCTAGTCCCCGCATCATCAGCCCATTTCCAGTCCTAGCTCCCTCCCCTCCCAGCCCATTTCCTTTCCAAGCCCCCTTCCACTCAGCCCATTACCATTCCAAGACCCTGTCCCAATCAGCTAATTGCAGTTCAATCTCCCCCTTCTACTCGGCTCAGTTCCAGTCATAGCACCACCCCCAGTCCATTACCAGTTCTAGCCCCCCCCCCCATAGCCCATTATCGGTCCTAAGCCCCCCAACAGCCCACTTCCAGGCCTAACCCTTCCATCGCCCCATCTTCATTCTTAGCCCCCCCATAACACCATTTTCAGTCTTAGCCCCCCAATCAGACCACCTCCAGTCCTAACCCCCATCACCCCATTTCCAGTCCTACCCCCCCCCAGCAGCCCACATCAAGTCCTTCTCCCCCCCCACCATCCCACATTTAGTCCTGCTCCCCCCCAGCAGCCCACATCAAGTCCTGCTCCCCCCCCAGCAGCCCACATCAAGTCCTGCTCCCCCCCCCAGCAGCCCACATCAAGTCCTGCTCCCCCCCCCCAGCAGCCCACATCAATCCTGCTCCCCCCCAGCAGCCCACATCAAGTCCTACTCCCTCCCTCCCCCCGGCAGATCCCTTCCTGCTTGCCTGCCTGCCTTGCTTGTGAGTTCTTCTCTGCTTCGGCTTTCAGAGCCGCGAAGGGAGAGCTTCTCCCTCGCGACTCTTTTAAGCTCGCCGGGGCAGATGGGAAATTTCCCATCTGCCCCGGCGAGCTTAACAGAGTCGCGAAGCAGAGAAGAACTCACAAGCAAGGCAAGCAGGAAGGGATGGGGGCGGGACTTGCGATATTGCTGCTACCGCCGCGGCAGCAGCCAGCTTTTTTGTAAAGTTTAATTTTCCCGCGGCGGCAGCAGCAGCAGCAGAAGCCGGTTTTTTTTTTTTCCTGGGCATCGCGGGCCGAAGCCGGTTTTTTTTTTTTCCTGGGCATCGCGGGCCGCACAAAGGTCTCTCGCGGGCCGCATGCGGCCCGCGGGCCGCGTGTTTGAGACCCCTGCTCTACGTCCTCTGGTGCTCAAGCTCTTTCTTTAGCCTTACCAGGAATGGTTCCCATAGGAGATCAGTCTTTTCAGGCTTTTCTCCTGGATATGGCAACCTTTCTCAATATCTCTATTCTTGGTTGTGATCCTACTCATGGCTCAGCGGCACAAATGGAAAATATCAAGCTTCCTTTACATCCTGCTCTGCAGGATCTCCTTCTGAGAGTCTGGAAATCGCCCTTACGACTTCCTCTACTTTCTACAGACATTGAGGTTCGGTACCGGGTGCCACCCTCTCCAGGGTTTCAAAAGCCTCAACTTTCTCATCGTTCCCTTGTAGTGGAATCGGCACTGAAGAAAGTTAAGAGCAAGAAGAAGCATTCTTCTTATCCGCCGGGTCGTTCTTCAAGGACACTCGATGCTTTTGGTCGTCAAGCCTTCCAAAACTCTATGCTGGCCTCCAGAATTCTTTCATATATTTTTCACATGAGTCTAACACTCCAGGAAGTCACAGAGAAATTATCTCTTTTGACCCCTTTTATACCAGAGCCCAAGGCTACTGATTATTCCTTGCTCATCAATCACAGCCGGAATATATCCTGGTTCCTTTCTCGTGCTTCTATAGACTCTTTTGAGTCCGTTAGCAGATCCTCTGCTATTGCCATTGCAGCACGTCGCAGAGCCTGGCTTGAAGCTTCAGACTTGAGCAGATGGGCACAAACTATACTGGCTCATTCTCCTTGTACAGGAGAAGGTCTCTTCAATAAGGAGGTTTTACGTCAGGTTGCTCAATGCTCCACTGACTCTCCTTCCACTAAAGACCATTCTAAGCCACCTCCTTCTTCAAGGGGTAGGAAATGTCCTACCAAACATTCTTTCCCTAAGAAAAGAAAGTTTCATTCATCTCCTGCCCATTATTGGGCTGTACCTAAACAAGGGACGCCTCAGCCTAACCTGAAGTCCTCCAGCTCTGGCCAGTCTCAGCATTCCCAGCAATCATAGGGGCCGGGAATTGTAATCTACAGTTCACTTCTACCCATTAGACGTTATTCACTGTGCTCTTCTTTTTCAGTATACTAACCTGTCGGAAAATTTTTGTTCAGGGACTACCGACTTCTCCTCTTCTTACTATCTAGAAGAGCAGTTGCAACTATCCCCTGATAGTTCTGTCCCAACTGAACCTTTTTTCTTTCAATTGACTTACCCTATGGGTACGTCACCCTCCAATTACTTACTCTACCCTCCCAACCGGGTTTTTTCCCTGACTGAGGGGTACCATACTGAAAAGCTTCTCTAGCAAGCTCGTTCCTCGGACAAGGAGAAGGAATATCTCCTCTCTTTTCTTGTCTGTTTTTCTTTATTGGGCACAAGACAATCTCTCTGCTGTTTCCGACAGCAGCCGTGCCTGCAGGACTTACAGTAATTGTATTACTGGTACTTTTTCCAAGTTCCAGTCCCTTGCTCAAAATTTTGTCTAGCCTCAGTAGTGATTCCAAGCTATTCGTCATCTATCTTGGATCCTCCTACTCGTTTAGGCTTTCTCGCATTATTCTAACCATCTCCTCTCCTAGGATATGGCAACACACCTGACTTCAGTCAGTTTGTCTCATATCTCTCCTGCACAATGCTCTCTGCACTCTTCAGAGAAGCTTTCTACTATGAGGGCCTTGCTATAGAGCATTGACCTTGTCTCTGCAGCTTCTCTATTAGTAGGGAAAAGCTTATAAACCCTTCCCATGCCTGTGAGGGTTCTCCACACCCTCTAGCCTGGGGTGTTAACACGAGATATCAGTTCTTCTGCGCGAAAATCCAAGGCTGATGTTTACGCATGCTACCTCTGGGTCCCTCCAGTATGTCCCTCTGGTATCATCTTCTGCGTTTCTGCACATCTGCCATGTCAGTGTTCTGTGGAACTCCCGCCTTGTTCCTTACAGATTGATATGATCATCTGTTTTCACGCGAACATCACGGTTATCTTGTTGGATTGCCTTCCTGCATCCCTCAATCCACGAAAATAGATTCTCTATACATATCCCAAGTGGGTTCACCCTCTTGTAGAACGCTGAATCTTTTTCTTTTATATTCCCCATGTACAATTATGGGGCTGGGCGGTAGACAGGTATCTTCAACCTGTTCTTTGGTATGTAGCATCTCCATATATGTCTACATACCTATCTTATTCTGGTGGTGCAAAACCATGCCCCACAAATGTATATATATTTAGGTATATCATATCTATATATATCTATCTATATATATATATATTTGCTATTTTTCACCACCCATATCCTAATATACACATCTGGACATATGTGTATATATATATATATATATATATATATATATATATATATTCCAGCCACATATATATATTCCCCTCTATATATGTGTTTGATGGGGGGCTTCTTAAGGGTTGGTCTGTCTTACACACTATCACCCTTACTGTCTATACACATGTTTTACCTCCTAGAGGTTTTAGACAGTCTGTCGCCCTACGGCCCATACCATGTTACGATGCAGAAACTGTTAGGCACCAATAACCACTTTGGTGCTAACATCTTCCATTTTTTCTTTAAGCCCTTGAAGCATCAAGCTTCAATATTTTTTCCTATCTCTCGCCAGCTAGGAAAAACAGTGTACATCTTTCTCTTGAGTACACAACTGTTTTCCGTGGGAATAGGGGTTTTTCCAGTTCCCCTCTTCCCGCCAGGACTGGGCTAGTTCTCCAACTCCGTCAGTCTTCTTCCTTTAGCCCTCAATGTTAATGACCTTATGCCTAAAGGACTTTTCAGCTTTTCCCATAAAGCTTTCCATTGAAGACCTGACGTCTAATCCTACCCAGTTGACACCTGGATCATCTACTACCTCCAGGTCTGGACCTTCATCCTCACTACTAAGAGGTCACCTTGAAGATTCCGCCACTGCTTATCCAGTAGACTCCATCATGCTTTCTACTTCCTACAATACAGTAGGTAAGCTGCATATTTTAAGTGTACATTAAATGTGTTTTAATGCTACTCATCATATCTACCAAGGACTCCTGTAGTCTGTAGAACACCTAGTCCTTGGCTATGCTGTTTCTTTCCTCACAGCTCCTTTATTGTCAACTCCTACCCTCCATCCCACATTGGATGCCGGGGATTCCTGGAGACAAAATGCACCCCTGATCCGGGCACTTGCATTTTTATGGGATCTCCCCCTGGCATCTCCAGCTAGGGAGTCCCCATATGTGAAGACTCATTCCTGCTTGTTCCTAGAGATAGCACAGTTACTTACCAGTAACAGGTGATCTCTGGGAACAGCAGGAATTAGTCTTCACAACCCTCCCACCTCCCCTAGGAGTTGCATCTTTTTTATCTTCTTCCTTTTCTCTCCTCGCCTTTGTCTCAGCTCTGAAACTCAACTGAAGAGAGGCTGTGGAGAAGGCGGGAAGTCACTGCGCAGGCGCGAGGGATGCTGCCAAAAGCTTTCTGATTGGAAGCTGGGCAGCATTCCCGTGCAGGCTCCGTCGGTACCGACGTACCCATATGTGAAGACTAATTCCTGCTGTTCCCAGAGATCACCTGTTACAGGTAAGTAACTGTGCTTTATGCCATATAGATTGTAGCATGGATTTATCCCTATGCAGTTTCCCCCCTAACCTAGGCATCCTCCACAGCTGTTCGATATGTGTAAGAAAAACCCCCTCACTGTTCACCTGTTTGTTCCCCAACCATAGTCTAAAGCGTAAAGGACTTTCCCCTTCCTTCATTTGCAAAATTTGGACCCATTTCCTCTATTCCTCCTCTTCCCACCACAGAATGCTGGAAAACTTGGCTGCCGCATAGAATCAAAATAAGTTTGGGACCCCCAGCCCCCCTTCTTCACGTGATCTATACATTATGCTTCTGGCCATCCTTGGGGGACGGTGATTCCAGATATAGTGAAGCAACTTTGTATTCCCTCAGGCACCTTTCTTGGGACTTTTACTGGTAGTGTTTGAAAAAAATATAATACTCTAGGCAGCACCACCACCATTTTAATGGTTTCTATATGACCTGTTCGCCTTTGTTAAATTAGTGATTTATTTCAATGTTGGAATAGTAAGGAACGTTGGGGTTTAGGAAGGTTGGCGTTCGTTTTAATATTATATTTCCCTTCCTTGCAGTTGTTTTTTGGTTAGTTCTATATGACCCAACCATGACACTGCGTACTTCCTCCATCTATCCAAGTCTTCTATTATTTTTTTCCATGATGGTATATAATTTATCCTATATAGTTGGAACATCTCCCTCATTAGCTGGATCCCCAGGTATCTTATTGGTCCCTTTGTCCATCTAAATGGGAATCTTTTTTCCAACTCTTGTTGTTCCATTTCTGTAATGGTCAGGTTCAATATTTTCATTTTTTCTATATTTGTCTTAAACCCGGCTACCCTATGGAATTCCTCCAGTTCCTCCACTACTCCCTCTAATGATTGCCCTAGCTCCGTTAAAGTCAGGAGAATATCGTCCGCAAATAATGCTATCTTATATTCCTGGCCCCTTATCTTTATGCCACCTATTTTGTCCTTAACTCGAATTCTCGCTGCGAGTGGTTCCACTGAAAGTGCAAAAAGCAGGGGTGACAGAGAACACCCCTGCCTTGTTCCTCTGCATAGGAAAAAAAGGGAGAATAACCTCTATTTACTTTTAATGCTGCCTTGAGCTTGGCGTATAGCGCTTTCACCCATCCCAAAAATTTGTCTCCTATACCCATTTTGTGCAAGGTGGCCCATAGGAACTCCCAATCTACCCTATCAAATGCCTTTTTGGTGTCTGTGGCCATCAATAATGTTGGAATTTGCTCCTTCTGTACATGCCTATACAGATTGACCACTCTTTTATATTATCCACCAGTCTCCCATGAATGGAGTCCTGTTTGGTCTGGGTCTATTAATTTAGGCAGATACCTACCCAGCCTTCCCACTAATATCCTTGCCAGGATCTTAGCATTTAGATTGATAAGCGAAATAGGCAAATAGGTAAGACTCACGTTTCGATGCATTTTTTCCAGGTTTTAGCAGAATGCTGACTCCAGCCTATCCCAAGGATTCAGGTAACTCTCTTTCTTCGCTTACTCCATTGTATATCTGTAACAACCTAGGAACCAATTGCGCTTTAAAACATTTATAAACCTGTGCCGTAAGGCCGTCTAGGCCCGGCGCCTTTCCATTTACTAGAGCTGAAACCGCATTCTCCACCTCTTCTATTATAATTTTATAGTCTAGTCTATCTTGCTCTTCTTTTGTCAATTATGGCAACTTACTGCATCCAAATATTTTGCCACTACCTCTCTGCTATATAATTTTTGGTAAATGTCTGAAATTTTCTTTGTATTTCTTCTCCACTGTATGCCCAACCCCCGTCCGCTTTTCTTATCTTTCCCACTGCTATCTGCATCTGCTGTTTCTTGAGACTGTGAGCCAGTAACTTCCCTGGCTTGTCTCCATGCTCATAAAAGCATTGGTGGTCACATTGAAGATGAAATGCTATTGACTCTACCTGTAGCTCATTCACTCGCGACCTTGCTGCTGCTATCTCTCTAGTTAACTTCCCTTCCACTTCTTTGCCCCATCCCCTCTCTAAACACGTTAGTGTGTTCAGAGCTTTTTCCAGTGCCTTCTGGTTCTCTTTTTTTTTTCTTTGCCCCCCACTTTACAAAGTGTCCCCACAAGTATGCTTTAAACGTATCCCACACCACTTCTGGCCTGACCTCCCCCCCCCCCCCGGCATTATACTGAAAGAACTTTTCTATATTACCTACTATCTCTGCCATTATCACTTGATCCTTCAGTAAGCTATCACTCATATGCCAATATTTCGCTCCATCTTGCAGCCCCCAGTTCTTCAACTCAACCCATGCCATACCATGGTCAGACCATGAGATAGGCTTGTAGTCTATCATCCCAATCTCGGGCATAAGTGCCCACTGAATTAGAATCAAATCTGTACGCGAATATGTGTCATGAGGTACAGAGTAGCATGAGAAAACCCTACTCCCCGGGAATATCTCTCTTCTCCAGGAACAAGCAGGAAGTCAGTCCTCATTTATAGGTGACATCGGCACCGACGGAGCCCACTCAGATCAATTCCCCAGCTTTCAAAGAAAGCCTTTGGGATTGCTGCCATGCATGCGTGATCTTCTTCCCACCCAAGGGTGCCATCTTGTTTGGTCTCCCTTTTTCCGCAGAGCCCTTCGGACGCATGTCCTCGTCCCTCGGAAAAAGCATTTCGTTTTCGGCCTACTGGCCCTCTATTTTTCCAGTTGCACTGGTCTTTTACCCGTCCTTCCCCTGCTCTATCTTTTTAGAACCATTAGGGGATGTTTTTCTTCGCTTTTTTGCCATTAATGGGGCTTTGCGCCCTTTTTTCTTCCAACTGCTGGCCACGTGGGTCTTCGACCTCGTGGGAGCCATTTTTGCCCCTATGGCCACCGGATTAAAAAAATGCAATAGATGCTCTAAGAACATCACGCTTATGGACACCTATGACTGTTGCCTGCGGTGTCTCGGGGCTGACCATGATCCAGAGCTCTGTTCACTTTGTAAGAAAATGTCCACCAAAGCCCTGCTCAGTTGTAAGCAGAAGTCTGAAGACATTTGTTATGGCCGATGCAAATGGGAAATACCATCTGTACTGGATTCCTCGCTCCCGCAGTTGCCCTGTGATATCTCTGAGTTCTCTCCTCCTCCTCAGAGTGACTGGTGATAAATCTTCATATATCTCCACTTTATGATTATTCCAGCTTAGACTGCTTGCTTTTCGGGCTTTTATCAAAAATTGTTCTTTTGTGGTGTAATGGTGAAAACACACCACTATATCTCTTCCCTGGTTTTCCCATTGTGGTCATAGTGCTGTATGCACTCTGTCTAAAGACATCTTTGGGCAGTCTCCCTCTGACCATAACTGTTGCATAAGGTGCTGAACTACTGCTGTACAGTCCTGCGAAGTGGCCTCCTCCGGGACCCCTCTAATCTTTAATTGCACCTTCTTTGTCTGTTTTCCAAGTCCTCAATTTTATCTGATAGAGCCTGCTGGTTTGCTTCTATCTCAGCGATTTTTGCAGTGTGTTCCTCTACCATGGACTCATGCCCCGTCACTTGCTCCTCTATGGACTCAGTGCATCTTCCTACTCGTACATTTCCAACCGGAGGTCTGCTGCCATGGTGCCAAAATCCCCTCTCAGGCTTTGTATCTCCATTTTTAGCTCCATTAACAGATTTTTAATTTCTCCATCTCACACTATTGTTCTTTCTTTCATCTCTGGTTCGCACTCTCTCCCAGGGCTTTCAGCGAGCACTTGGCTTTTCCCCAGCTTTCCCAACGCCATCTTTGGCTCCCTGCGTGATAATGTCGCTTTTGAGAAGGCAAAGTCCTTGATATCTACTTTCTTTTTGCTTGCCATGTGCTCCATAGCTTCCTTCTCTTTATACACTCCGCTGTTGTCGTTTTTCTCGTGGAGGACTATTGACTAAGCGCATTTTTGCATCGGGGGAAAGGGGAGCCCTTGATTCACACCACCATTCCTTGGATTGACGTCACTTCCCCCTGTCATCTATTACTTTTTTGAGATAGGGCAAACAAAACTGCACAAAATATCCAAGGAGTGATTGCACCATAAATCTATTAAGAGGCATTATGATATTTCTGGTTTTATTCTCCATTCCTTTCTGAATAATTCTTACTAACATTCTTTTCGCCTTTCTGGCCACTTCCATACACTTGGTTATTTCTTATCACTTTGGGACATGTTTACTAAAGTACGCTGTTAGCATGCGATAGAGCCACGAATCTAGTACCGAAGACCATGCTAGCAGCAGGAAGAGTGTGTGTTCAGCATCCTGCCATTACCATTTTGTAACCACACCTTACTGCCCTAACTGGCACCTAGGTGCACTTAACACTACCCATTGAGATGGCGTTAAGTGCATCTATGCTAACAGCAACAACCACTGTTAGTGCATGCCAGAGTTACAAGTGCTAACCACACTGTGCTGTCAATGCCCATGTTCCTCCTAACCCACCTTATCCCCATCCAATTGCACGCTAACTGGTTACTCTGGGATTTTTACTGCAGGGCCTCCCCTGTTAACTTTTACTGTGACACACGTAGCACATAGCAAACTCTACACTAACTGTTAGCGCACTTCAGTAAACATGCCCCTTTATCTAATGCTTCTTTGGTTTTCAAAGTTTATTTGGGCAGATTTATTTGTGCTCTCCAGTCTGACAAGATCCTTCTGCAGTTCCTTTTAGTCTGCTTCTGTTTTAACTACTTTTCCTTATGATCCTGCTAGACCAGTCCAGACGAGTGAGTTATGCTCCCTTGCCAGCAGGTGGACGCAGACTAAACATTTTTTCAATGATGTCATCAGGAGGTGTATCCACTAGTACCTCGTTAGAGAAGCACATATTTTCTGCCTTCAGCAGATACCATGGGTCCCCCATGGTAAATCCATGGGGAGGCATGGTAGTGATCGAGTGCACAGAGCTATCAGCAGCTCTGTGCTCCCTTCGCTGCCATGCCCTCCCAACTGCCGTGATTGGGCTTCTTCCCCATCCCCCAATATCGTCAGTGTCGGGATTGATAGCACTGACAATATAAAGGATTACTGTGTTGGCCCCCCTTCAGCACTGATCCCCCCGTGGACATTTCCCAGTCTCCATCAGGAGCTGCCCAGGGGGGGATTGGTGCACCCCCCAACATTAAAGCTGTCAGTCGGCTGAGCCCCCCTCCATACCCCCAATACACAGTTGCAAGGATGGGGGGCCCTGCTAGAGAGCAGCACTGTGACATTGTGGCCATCTTTGTTTGGGCCTATGAGAAGGGAAGGAGGTCTTCTCTCCTATTCTTATAGGCTTAATCAAAGATGGCCACAATCTTGTGGTGATGCTCCCTAGTGAGAGTCTAGAGGGCAGCACCATGTGATGGTGGTCATTTTGTATTGGCTGCAAGATGGGACAGGAGTGAAGAAGATTAAGAACATAAAATATGCCATATTGGGTCAGACCAAGGGCCCCCTCAAGCCCAATATACTGTTTCCAACAGTGGCCAGTCCAGGTAATAAGTATTTTTCAGGTTCCCAAAAGTTATAAAGAATCCATGCTGCTTGTCCAATGGGTAAGCAGTGGATTTCACTGGTCGTCTCTAATAATGGTTTATGGACTTTTCCTCTAAGAACTTGTCCAAACTGCTTTTAAATCCAGCTACACTAACAGCTTTTACTACATCCTCTGGTAACACAGGTCTGCAAAAAAATTTTTTTCGAGAGCTGTTTTGGTTATTCCACGTAATCTTTATGTTTTTTGGTGCGCTGAATCCGAAAATGACCTCCATTTTGTCATAGGATATCACGTTTCCTGACAATTTAGGTAGCTATGTTAAATAAGACAATACCTCAAAATAAATGGAAATACTTATAAAATTAAAGTTTTATTACAATATTTTCATATAAATCCTTTTTTGAACTGAAATGAGCTCACCTACACACACTAAACTCTATTCTTCTTCCTTGTGAGGCTCCTCTTGGTGCATTTACGCTTGTGAGTAGCATCTGGAATGTCTCTCTGAAGCATCCAACAGTAGTCTGCCATCATTGTAATGCTCCATTTTCCCTGGTATCTCCTTTCCATCTCTTTAATGTCTTGGTGGAATCGTTCATCTTGTTCCTCACTCACAGCTCTCAAATTTTCAGGAAAGTAGTCAAGGTGGAACTGGAGGAAATGCACTTTCAAACTCATCAGGCAACCTAAAGCTTGAAATGCTTTCAGCATTCGTCCGACGATCTTTTTGTAGTGAGGATCTTTGTTATTGCCTAAAAATTTCTGTATGACTTCTTTAAATGCAATCCACCCTTCTTTTTGAGGATCCGTCATGGTATTGACAAACTCTTGATCAACTATAAGCCTTCTAATGTCTGGTCCGACGAACACACCTTCCTTCAATTTTGCCTCCGACAGGCCTGGAAACTTGGTGACCAAGTATTTGAAGCATTCTCCATCTCTTGGAAGTGATTTTACGAATTGCTTCATCAATCCCAATTTTATGTGGAGAGGTGGTAGAAGAACTTTATGGGAAGGTACCAAAGTTTCTCGGAGGACATTTTTTTCACCGACTGTTAGCACCCTCGGCTGCCAACTCTTCTTGGTCCAGTGATTTTGTCGGTCTCGACTGTCCCATAGACACAGAAAACAAGGATATTTGGTATACTCAGCTTGTTGCCCGAGCAGCATGCACAAGACCTTCAAGTCCCCACACACTTGCCAACCATGGTCTTCATATTTAAGTTTACGAAGAACCAATTCCAAGTTCTCATAGGTTTCCTTCAAGTTATGGAATGACCTACAGGTATGGAAGCGTAAAAACCGTTGTGGAGTAAAACTGCTTTGAGACTTCTTTTTGAAGAATCTATAAAAAGACGCCATTGCTCTGAATCATATTGGATTTTAAATTGACCCATCAGACCTTCGACATCGATGCAATAAACCAACTTGTCTTCCTGGGCGAAGTAAGGAACGAACTCCTTTTCACGATGTCTGAACCATGAAGATGACACTCCTGGCAACAATAAATTCCTGCTTTTCAGCCTTGATCTGAGTAACTCAGCGGCATCTTTGGGAAGATTCAAGTCTCTTACCAAATCATTCATCTCCTCCTGAGAAAACAATTTTGGTCTTGTATCATCTTCAAAGTCAGAACTTGATTCGTCATCTGGTTCAGGTATGACTTCACCTTCATCGGAGCTAGGTATCTCTTCCAAGGTAGCAGGGGGCTTGGGTACTGGTATATCTGTGCCATGGGGGATGGGATGAATTGCCGAGTGAAGATTGGGGTATGAAATGGAATGCTTCCATTTGGAATTAAACCCTTTCACATCGCATGAACAAAAGTAACAGTCGTCACTATGGTTCTTTTGCTCTCGCCATACCATAGGAATCCCATAACGGAAAAAGATTTTTTCTTACCCTTGAACCAGTTTCGGAGGTCCTCAACACACCGTTTGCACACTTTATGAGGCGCCCAGACTTTATCTTGACCTCCAATTTTTAGTCCAAAGTATGCAAAGTATACTTTTTTCACAAAGTCTGTAATATTCTGCTGTTGCTTCAACACTGTATATTCACCACAGACGAAACAGAATTAATACACTTTCGCGGAGTCATAACATAACGGTTGAAGAATGTCGAGCTAACACGAATTGCGATGAAAAAGTGTGAACAGGCAAGAACCAAGAACCTGATGATGATTCGTGCACAAGTGTGGCATGCAGGAGAGAGCAGCTCTGTGTCTGTACACGAGATGTCACAGTGCTGGCCACGCCCCCCTGCACTGACCAGAGCTGCTGCTATCTGCCCTGTGTCTCCCGCCCACTGGATTCTTCAGGAAAGATTAACCCCTTCTACCATTAGAAGCACAGACTTAAAACTTGCTTGGCTTATGTATATATTGCTGACCATCAGATTTACAGTGCTATATTTTGTTTTACATAACTCGGACAACCCCTTTAAGGTTTTTTTTGGCATTTTATATCTTAAATGCACTTATGTGAATTAATTAATAGTAATTTGAAAACATTTGATAAATTTGAAGACAATTTTGCATGTTGTGGCAAATCATGACATCTAGGAGTTTTTTCAATATTTTATTTATTTTCAGCACACCAAAATACATGGAAATTAGATGAAAATAATCAAACAGCTTTTTAGTCGCAGACCTGTGTAATGAATTCCAGAGTTTGAGTATGTGTTGAGTGAAAAAATATTTTCTCTTATTAGTCTTAAATATGCTACATTGTAGCTTCATTGCGTGTCCCCTAGTTTTTGTACTTTTTGAAGGAGTAAACAACAGATCTACATTTATCCGTTCCACTCCATTCCTTATTTTATAGACTAATATCAAATCTTCCTTAAGCTGTCTCTTTTTCCAAATTGAAGAGCCCTAACTTTCTAAGCCTTTCCTCAGAGGGATATCCTGCCATCGCCTTTACCATTTTTGTTGCTCTTCTCTGTACCTTTTATAAATCTGCTATATCCTTTTTTAAGAAATGGTGACCGGAATTGCACACAATATTCATGGTGTGGTCGCACCATGGAAGTACACTGAGCTCTTTTTTTTTTTTTTTTTTTTTAGAGTTCAGCCATCAAGAAGTATTACCACCCCAGGTAGGACTCAAACCCAAAATCCCAGGCTTAGAAGGTCAGTACCTTATCTGTTCAGCCACCGGGGTCAGACATTGCTCCTGCCTCATTCTCTACTAGAGCACCATGGATGTTAAGGTATGTGGGTGGGAGCCATGGCCCCTCCCCCCTTTGCCAGCTGGCTTGCCAAGATACCTTGTTTGTAAGGAGAGGTAGGAGAGGAGGGGGAGAGCAGTGGACCCTCCTCCACCCTTTCAGTTGTGTATTGGGGGGGATTGGAGGGGGGCTTAGCTGATTGGCTATCTGGGACAGTTTTGACATCGGGGGTGCACCGATCCCCCTGGGAGGCTCCCGTTGCGGATCAGGAGCTGTCCAGGAGGGATCGGTGCTGTGGGAGGAGGCCATACAGAGTTATATTTATATTGTTGGTGCCGTGGATCACAGTGCCATGGCACTGACAATATTGGGGGTGGGAGGGGCCCAATCGTATACAGGGCAGAGCTCTTTATCGAGCTCCTTGCAGATAACATCACCTCTTGAAGTGTCGTTATCTGCTGCTATGATCTGGCCTGATTTTGGCAGTCATAGCACAAAATATTTTTCACGTGGTGGCTGCCAACCATTGCCACCCCCTCTACCCACCCCAAGGGAACTGCATCAGGCGAAAATCAGATATCGCGGAAAATTGCCTGTGAATATCTGATTTTTTTTTTGGGGGGGGGATTGTTTGCAGGTTAGCTGCTACCGTAGGGCATTAATCCTGCGTTAGCCCCTTGGTAGCAACTAACATACTTTAGTAGACATACTCCTTGGTGTTGTAGTCACAGTAATTGAATCCTGTAAAACCCAACCTTGATCAAATTGGGGTATGCCCTTGTCTGCTGGAGCTAACAGCTGCCCTGTTCCCAGAACTATTTCCTCAGGTTCCAGCTCTGGTGCACTGAAGAGGAGCAGTAAGACCCTTTGGGACCCCTGAGGGGGTTAGTAAATTGGGCCCAAAACCCCTCCCCTCTTGCTGTCCCTTATCAACATTCTAACATTCTTTTCTAATTTTTTTCAATTATTTTTTTTAATCCCATTCATTTATATTGAGCTGTTTTTGGCTCTCTTTCTGTTTGAATAAAGTAGATGTAAAAAACAACAACAAAAAAGATAGTTTAAGCCTTGTTTCTCAGCAGCAAAGTCTCCAGGCCTGGGTGAGCGTTTCCGCAATCAATCTTTAAGGTGCTGGGATTCCTTTTACACCACGGCTGTGCTGTTTTTTTTTGGCAGTTCTTTCTTTTTTTTTTTTGACATTTCATTTTGGTGGGCTTTTTGGCTTTTTTATCTCCAGGAACAAGCAGGAATGTAGTCTTCACATATGGGTATCATCGGTACCGACGGAGCCTACGTGGGAACGCTCCCCAGCGTCCAATAGGAAAGCTTTTGGGAGGATCCCACAGTGCCTGCGTGCTGCCTTCCCCCATTCCAACTCTCCCTCCTCAGTTTTTAGTTTTCCGCGGAGCCGACAGGTCGCATACTCTGTCACCGCAGAAAATTCTTTGTTACTTCTTTGTTTTATGTGGTCGCATCTGCCTTTATTCGACGCCTACCGGTACCACCGGTTCTCTTTTCTTCTTTACTAAAAAATAAATAAATAAATTTTTTCTGAAGTATGTTCTTGAGAAGACTTTCCCTCTCGGTGCTAGGCGCCATTTTGGGCACTAGGCCCATTTTTCTTTTACAATGGAAAAAACAGCTACTGGTTTTAAAAAAATGTTCCAAGTGTGGCGGTACCATATCCATCACCGACACCCATGACTTTTGTCTCAAATGTTTAAGACCTGACCACTCTCCATTGGATTGAAGGATACTACCAAAAGCAGAGAGTTTCCAAAAAAAGAGTAAAGTAGCCCAAATTCCCTCGAGTATGGAGCAGACAGAGCTTAAAGATCCCAAATTACCCATGCCTACCAATAGCCAAATTAATATGAATGAAATACAGTCTCTAAAATGCTTGTATGCAAATGCTAGAAGTCTAAAAAAAAGATGGGAGAGTTAGAATATATAGCACTAAATGAGAGGTTAGTAGATATGATTGGAATCTCAGAGACATGGTGGAAGGAGGACAACCAGTGGGACACTGTGATACCCGGGTACAAACTATATCGTAATGATAGAGCTGATCAAATTGGTGGAGGGGTTGCACTCTGTGTTAGAGAGGGCATTGAGTCAGAAAGGATTAAAGTTTTCCAGGAAACAAAATTTGCTGTAGAATCTCTATGGATTGAAATTCCATGTAAAAAGGGGAAGGCGATGGCAGTGGGGGTGTACTATCGACCACTTGGCCATAATGGACAAATGGATGATGAAATGCTCAAAGAAATCAAGGAAGCTAACAAAAGTTACAACACAGTAATAATAATGGGTGATTTCAATCACCCCGGTACCGACTGGGTCAGTGTCACGGCAGGACATGCTAGGGAGATAAAGTTCCTAGCTGAAATAAATGACTGCTTCTTGGAGCAGCTGGTTCATGAACCGACCAGAGGGGAAGCTATATTGAACCTAGTCCTTAGTGGAACACCAGATCTGGTGCAAGAGATAAAGGTGTTGGGGCCACTTGGCAATAGTGATCATAGCATGATCGCCTTTGATTTAATTAGTGGAGGAGGGATGGTAAGGAAATCCACAGTACTACCTTTTAACTTTCGAAAGAGAGACTATGATAAAATGAGGAAAATAGTTAAGAAAAAACTAAAAGGAGCAGTTGCAAAGGTTAAAGACTTACATCAAGCTTGGGTGTTGTTGAAAAATACTATATTGGAAGCACAGACCAGCTGTATTCCACGCTTTAAGAAAAGTGGAAGGAAGTCCAAAAAACTGCCAGCATGGTTTAAAGGTGAGGTCAGAGAGGCTGTTGTTGCCAAAAAAGCATCTTTCAGGAAATGGAAAAAAGAGCCAAACGACGAAACCTGGAAACAGCAAAGCACTGGCAAGTTAAATGCAAGGCATTGATAAGGCAGGCAAAGGGAGAATTTGAGAAGAAGCTTGCTGCGGAAGCAAAAAACGTGTAATAAAGACTTTTTCAAGTACATTTGTAGCAAAGACCTGTGAGAGAGTCAGTTAGTCCATTAGATGATAGAGGGGTTAAAGGGGCACTAAGAGGCGACAAGGCGATAGCGGAGAGACTGAATGAATTCTTTTCTTCGGTCTTTACTGAGGAAGATGTAGGGATATTACCCATGACTGAAGTGGTATTTAAAGGTGTGGAAGAATTGAAGGAAATATTGATACATTGGGAAAATGTATTACAACTATTAGATAAACTGAAGAGTAGCAAATCACCTGGGCCGGATGATATATATCCAAGAGGGAGGAGTGGCTCAGTGGTTGGGACAGGTTACCTCGGGCCGGAAGGCTGGGGGTTCAATTCCCACATGGGGGCAAGCAACTTCATGCCAGAGGGACTGGGGTCTCTAGTCCCATGGCCACTCCTTGTGGCCTTGGGCAAGCCACTTAACCCTCCATTGCCTCAGGTACACTTAGATTGTGAGCCCTTTGGGGACAAGAGAATAAAAAGTACCTGTTAGTGTACATGTAAACCACACTGATTCTAAAGAGCATGGTATAAAATAAATAAATAAAGGGTGTTGAAAGAACTGAAATATAAGATTGCAGACCTGCCATTAGTAATCTGTGAACTATCATTAAAATCATCTGTAATAACTGAAGATTGGAGGATGGCAAATGTAACGCCAATTTTTAAAAAGGGTTGCAGGGGTGATCCGGGAAACTGCAGACTGGTGAGCCTGACGTCTGTACCGGGAAAAATGGTAGAAACCATCATAAAGAACAAAATTGCTGAGCATGTAGATAGTCATGGCTTAATGGGAGACAGCCCACATGGCTTTAGACAAGGAAGATCTTGTCTTACTAATCTGTTAGGTTTTTTTGAAGGTGTGAATAAACAGATAGACAAAGGTGAGTTGGTTGATATAGTGTATTAGGACTTTTAGAAAGCCTTTGACAAGGTCCCTCATCAGAGACTTTTCGCAAAACTAAAGAGTCATGGGATAGGAGGCAGTGTACTATTGTGGATCAGGAACTGGTTAAAAGATAGAAAGCAGAGGGTAGGGCTAAATTGCCAATTTTCCCAATGGAGAAAGGTGAATAGTGGTGTACCCCAGGGATCTGTGCTGGGTCCGCTGCTTTTTGGCATATTCAAAAATGACCTGGAAAAGGGAATAATGAGTGAGGTTATCAAATTTGCAGATGACACAAAACTATTTAAAGCTGTTACAACCCAAGAGGATTGTGGAAAATTGCAAGAGGATCTTGATAAATTGGAAGACTGGGCATCAAAATGGCAGATGAAATTTAATGTGGACAAGTGCAAAGTTATGCACCTAGGGAAGAACAAGCCAAACTATGGTTACACGATGCAAGGTTCCACATTAGGAACCACCACCCAGGAAAAAGATTTAGGCGTCATTGTGGATAACATGTTAAAACCCTCGGCCCAGTGTGCAGCGGCGGCCAAGAGAGCAAATAGAATGCTAGGTATCATAAGGAAAGGAATGGAAAATAAAACAAAGGATATTATAATGCCTCTATATCATTCCATGGTGAGACCGCACCTTGAATATTGTGTGCAATTCTTGTCGCTGTATCTTAAAAAAGATATAGTGCTATTAGAAAAGGTTCAGAGAAGAGCCACCAAAATGGTAAAGGGGATGGAAGGATACCCCTATGAAGAAAGGCTAAAAAGGTTAGGGTTCTTTAACCTGGAAAAGAGACAGCTGAGGGGAGGTATGATAGAAGTCTATAGATTAATGAACGGAGTGGAACGGGTAAACGTAGATCAATTGTTTACATTATCAGAATATAGAAAGACTAGGGGACATGCAATGAAGCTACAGGGTAAACTATATAAGACTAATAAAAGAAAATATTTTTTCACTCAACGTGTAATCAAACTCTGAAATTTGTTAGCGGAGGATGTAGTAAAGGCTGTTAGTGTAGCTGGGCTTAAAAAAGGTTTGGACAAGTTCCTGGAGGAAAGGTCCATAAATCATTATTAAGAAGGGACCCAGGATATCAGTGCTTGACCCAATACAACCATTGTGGATCCTGTGTCTTTTGGGGAAACTGCTAGGTACATATGACCTAGATTGGCCACTGCTGGAAACAGGATGCTGGGCTTGATGGACCTTGGTCTGACCCAGTATGACATATCATGTTCTTATGGATTATCTCTCCTGTAGAAAGATGACCCAGAGGGGCCTGCAGAATAGAGCTGCAAAACCCGGTACCCTTTCTACCGCAGATGCGGTGTCCGTTGCATCGATGTTCTTCCAGGGCTTCATCTTCCTCCCATGGATCTCAGGTAACTAAACATAAGTCTGCAAAGACTATAGCCAGTCCTCAAAGGGTAGATCTCCTTCAAAGTATCGAGATGCAATCAGCGTTGCCCTTGAGGAAAGTTCACCGGCAAAACAGCCCCAGTGGGAGGCTTCCAAAGCACTAACGGGGCTCAAGGTTGTTCTCGAGGCTTCCACCACTGCAGAACTACTGGTGCCATGCTCTGGGGTGCCGGCCGCATCTACCGGTACTGACACCCAAGCATCGGTAGGAGCGATAGATCAAAGATTTCTCGCTATCGAACGCAGTCTAGCGGCTCTTCTAACGGCTTCAGTATCGTTGAAACCGCTTCAGACCATTCAACAGGCACCGGTACTGACACCGGTACCGGTACCAACGGCACCGGCCTCGGCAGATATGCCCCCCCTATGCCGAGTCTTGAGTCCATCCCCGATATCGAAAGATCGGTACTGGGACATCTTGATACCGACGTTGATCGATACAGGTACCGTGCCTTGCACGAACATCGGGATCAGAAATATTTTGAATCTTCCGATTTCGATGACTCTACCGATACCAGAGCACTTCTTCCGGAGGATCCATCTCCTTCTCCTCAGCGTAGAATGTCTCCTCCAGAGGACATGTCCTTCCAGGATTTCATTTGTGATGTGGCTCGAGGTCTTTCAATCACTGTGGCTCCTGAAAAAGAGCCTAGGGCAGAAGAGTTAGAGATACTTCAATACCCTAAAGCTCCTAAAGAGGCAGCTGCTCTGCCCATTCATAAGATCCTTCATGATCTTATGCTGAGAATGTGGGAGACTCCTTTAACCACATCTCCACACTCTCGCAGACTCAATACCATATACCGAGTTCCACCTTGTCCTGGCTTTCAGAAGACTCAGTTGCCACACCATTCAATGGTAGTAGAATCGGCCATGTGTAGGATAAAGAGTGGAAAAAGACATTCTTCCAATCCGCAAGTCCAGGACTCTTTTCGATGCTTTTGGCCGTCGATGCATCCAGGCTTCCATGCTGTCAGCTAGAATCAGCTCATACATCCTATATATGGGGATGTTCCTCAAAGAGGTTACAGGAGACTTGGAGCTTATGAGCCCTGATGATAAAAAACAGGATTTTCTTGCTCTGGTCAGACATGCCCAAAATGTTTCCAAGTTTGTCAACCATGCAGCCTTTGATTGCTTTGAATGCATCAGCAGAACCTCTGCTATCTCCATTGCTGCACGTCGTATTGCCTGGCTTCAGGCATCAGACTTGGAAATTTGGGTACAAGATAAACTGGGCAACATTCCTTGCACAGGAGAAAATCTCTTTGGCAAGAATTGGCAAGAAAAAGCTAATGAGATTGACTCTGACAATATTACCTTGGACATTTTGTCAAAGTCTACAGCCAACCCAGCAAAGAAAAGATCTAATAAAAAACCTTTTTTCAACAAGAAAAAGGAGTTTTATCCTTCTTATACCCAGCAGGGTCACTGTCCAGTCCATGCTGCCCAAAAGGGACAACAGCAACAAACTAGACAACAGAAGAAACCAAAAGTCCCAAGAGCTCAGCAGGCTCAGCCTACTCAGGGGCTTTGACTCTTTTCTAGAGAACTTAGCCTTCCTGCCCCTGCAGGGTCCAGAACCCTCTACCATCCCCAGCAGATTATGTCAGTTTGCCACCAGATGCCACCAAATAACATCAGAACATTGGACTCTGTCCATTGTACAAGAGGAGTACGGACTTCATTTTACCTCCTGCCCCCTCCTACAATCAGAAGACAGTTCAATTCTCAAACCCCTGTTGCCAATCTTCTGAGTCAGGAGGTCACAATACTTCTTGCCTGGGGAGCAATAGAAGAGGTACCCATACCTTAACAGGGTACAGGGTTCTACTCCCCCTATTTTCTCATCCCAAAGAAAACAGGGGGACACAGACCCATTTTGGACCTCAGAGAATTGAACAAATATCTGTTCCAAGAAAAATTCAAAATGACCTCTCTCGGAACACTTCTGCCATATCTTTAGAGTCAGGATTGGCTACGTTCTCTAGATCTAAAGGATGCTTATACTCATATACTCATCCATCCAGATCACAGGAAGCTCCTTCGATTCCTTTTCCATGGAAGACACTTCCAATACAGGGTTCTTCCCTTCGGTCTGACTTCTGCCCCAAGAGTTTTCACAAAATGCATGGCAGTAGTAGCTGCATTCCTACGGACTCTGGGGATATTCGTCTTCCCTTACTTGAATGACTGGCTCATTTGAGCACCCACAGCTCCAGAAGCCAACTCTGCTCTTACTCGCACAATGCGAGTTTTGCATTACTTGGGATTGGTCATAAACCTTCCAAAATCCCATCTCGCTGCTTCTCAGTCCCTAGAATTCATAGGAGCTCGCCTAGATACCAGACGATCAAGGGTGTTGATTCCACAGCCCCGCTGTCTTCGCATAGTGCAGCTAGCTTCCGAAGCAGCGGTAAAAACCTCCCTAACTGCTCGGGAAATGCTTCAGCTACTGGGACATATGGCATCCACTTTACATGTGGTTCCCTATGCTCATCTTCACATTCAAGCAGCCCAGTGGACCCTATCCTCTCAGTGGACACAGGCCTCGGGTCTCCTGTCAGACAAAATAAGAAACTCAGAACATCTTATTTCGTCCCTCCAATGGTGGCAATCGCTGGAAAACCTTCTCATAGGCTCTCCTTTCCAGCAGCCCCTATTCCAGGCCACTCTAACAACAGATGTGTCCCAGTTGGGATGGGGGGCCCACCTGCATGATCTCTGTGGACCCCAGAGGAGGCTTGTCTTCACATAAACCTCCTAGAACTCAGAGCAATTTTCCTTGCTCTTCGAGTATTCCAAGCCCGGCTCAGCTACAAGACAGTCCTAGTTCAAACCGACAATCAAGTAGCCATGTTCTATGTGAACAAGCAGGGCGGAACAGGCTTTCTGTCGTTATGCAACGAACCAGGCTCGTCAGCCAGCAGGAATACAAACTAAGTTGTTGAAGTACTTAGCGCAAAAAGTGAACACTCCAAACTTGATGTTATCCACTTGGGCACAAATGACCTGGCTAGAAACAGTGCTTCTACAGTCCAAAAGGACTTCCAATCTCTGGGAGAGAAACTCAAGCTCATTCTTAACACTGTTGCATTCTCAGAAGTTCTGCCTGTTCTTGGTAAGGGGACAAAAAGGCTACATCGCATTAACAGCTTTAATACATGGCTCCAGACCTGGTGCAAACAAGAAGGATTCAAATTTATTGGTGACTGGGGAAACAGATGGACCAACAAGAGACTATATACTGTGCTGATGGACTACATCTCTCTGTCGCAGGGAAAAGAATCCTAAGTGAAAAATTCAGGCAGTATGTGGATATGCATTTAAACTAGGAAAAGGGGGTGACGGAGGTGGAAGGTCAAGATCTGCACGCCACCCCCGCAAAAGCAGAATAACATCAGAAACAGCCACACTTTTAAACCACACATCAAAAACAAGTGGGAAGAAGTGGGCAGAACAAAATCAATGCAAAATACACACAAGCCAGGTAAATGCTGGAAAGCAATGAGCACAAATGCTCTAAGCTTAGTCAACAAAGTTCCGGACCTGGAAGCCCTAATGGTGGAAATGGATTTGGAATTTGTGGCCATTACAGAAACATGGATTAATGAATCGCATGATTGGGATATAGCCATAGCTGGCTATAATCTATTCAGAAGAGACAGAGAAAATGGAAAAGGAGGAGGAGTAGCCTTGTATGTCAAAAGCAATATTAAAGCTACTGAAATGCAGGGGACATGGGGAAAAGAAGAAGCGCTCTGGATTGCGTTGGAAAGAGGAGATGTCACTGTCATCCATACTGCTATAGTCTACAGACCTCAGACTCAAATTGAAGAGATAGATAATGAATTGATTATAGATATTACCAAGATAGCCACAAAGGGGGAAGCGATCATTTTGGGTGACTTTAATCTACCTGATGTGGATTGGATTACTCCTTCTGCACATCTGGAAAGAAGCAAATAAATTTTAGATGCTCTCCAAGATGCATTACTTAAACAAATGGTGAAGGAACCAACCAGGAAAAGCTCAACGCTGGATTTAGTGCTCACCAATGTTGATAGCGTGTCGAATGTCTGCGTGAGTGCCCCTGTGAGCAGCAGCGATCATCACATGGTGTGGTTTGAGATAAAAGCCAAGGTACAGGCCAAGCATAGCAAGCTCCAAGTCCTAAACTTCAAAAACACTGACTTCAATAAAATGGCCAAGTACCTAAAGGAGGAGATGACGGGGTGGAAGGAGATAAGGGAAGTGGAATTGCAATGGCCTAAACTAAAGGTGGCAATAAAAGGGGAAACAGATAAATATGTAAGAAAAGTAAATAAAACAAGAGGAGAAGGAAACCTATTTGGTTTTTCCAAAGAAGTGGCTGCTCAAATAAAGGCAAAAAACACAGCTTTCGCAAAATTCAAAAGCTTGCAAACATAAGAACACAGAAATGAATACAGGATCAAACTCGGAGTCAAAAAGAGAAATAAGGATAGCAAAATCAAAGGCAGAGGAAAAGATGGCTAAAGATGTTAAGGGTGGCGACAAAACTTTATTCAGGTATATTTGGGAAAAGAAGAAGATCAAAGTTGGAATTGCAGGACTCAGAAGTGCTGGGAAAGGACTCGTGGAAAGTGACATTGAAAAAGTGAAATTGCTAAACAAATACTTCTGCTCTGTTTTTACTAAGGAAAATCCTGGAGATGGACCAGCTGTGACTCCCAAATATAAAAATGGGAATGAAGTAGATACCACACCATTCACAGAAGATGAGGTGTTGGAACAACTTGATAAACTGAAAGTGGACAAAGCCATGGGACCGGATGGGATACATCCCAGGATACTGAAAGAGCTCAGAGAGGTTCTTGCAGGGCCGTTAAAGGATGTATTCAACAGATCCTTGGAAACAGGAGAGGTTCCTCAGGACTAGAGAATGGCTGATGTCGTACCTCTACACAAAAGTGGTGACAGGGAAGAAGTGTTAAACTTCAGGTCCGTGAGCCTTAACTTGGTGGCGGGAAAAGTAATGGAGGCGCTCCTGAAAGAGCGAATAGTGAACTTTCTCAACACCAACAGGTTGCAAGATCCAAGGCAACAGGGTTTTACTGAAGGACGGTCTTGCCAAACAAATCTGATTGAGTTCTTTGACTGGGTGACCAAGGAACTAGATCAGGGGCATGCAATGGATGTCATCTACCTGGATTTCAGCAAAGCCTTTGATACTGTTCTACATAGGAGGCTTGTCAATAAACTCAGTAGCTTGAGGATGGGTCCCAACATGGTAAACTGGATTAGAAATTGGTTGACTGACAGACGACAGAAGGTGATGGGACATGGAGCTCACTCGGATGAAAGGAAGGTGATTAGCGGGGTGCCCCAGGGTTCGGTCCTGGGCCCGGCACTGTTCAATGTATTTGTGAGTGATATTGCTGAAGGACTGAATGGAAAAGTCTGCCTTTTTGCAGATGACACAAAAATTTGCTAGAGTGGACTCCCCCAAGGGAGTGGATAACATGAGGAAAGATCTACAAAAGCTGGAAGAATGGTCTAATGCTTGGCAATTACGATTTAATACGAAAAAGTGCAGTGTCATGCACTTAGGTAGCAGAAATCGAAGGGAAATGTACGTGATAGGGGGTGAGAGGTTGGTGTGCATGATTCAGGAGAAAGTCCTTGGTGTGATTATCTCTGTTGATCTCAAGGTGGTAAAACAGTGCGACAAGGCGGTGGCAAAAGCCAGGAGGATGTTGGGCTGCATATAAAGAGGGATTACCAGCAGAAAGGAAGAGGTACTTATGCCACTGTACAGGTCACTGGTGAGTCCTCACTTGGAATATTGTGTTCAGTTTTGGAGACCATATCTTGCAAAAGATGTAAAAAGACTGGAAACTGTTCAGAGGAAGGCAACCAAAATGATTTGGAGCCTGCATCAGAAGCCTTATGAGAAGAGACTTGAAGACCTAAATATTTACACTTTGGAGGCGAGGATGGATAGGGGAGATATGATTCAGAGCTTTAAATACTTAAAGAGAAACGATGAACAAAGATGGGGAAGCTGTAAAACTAGAGGGCATAACATGAAGCTGCAAGGTGGAAAATTGAAAGGCAATGTCAGGAAATATTTTTTCACTGAAAGGGTGGTGGATGCTTGGAATGGCCTCCCGATGGAAGTGGTGGGGGCAAACACGGTGACGGAATTCAAAGTGGCATGGGAAAAGCACAGCGGATCCCTTTACTGCAACAGGATAAAAACAAAATAAACTGAACCATCTAACTTCTCAAGAAATAAGGGTGTCCTGCATGAAGTAGTGGATTCACCCCTAAACAAAGACATGGGGAGGGGTGGCCTGCACAGAGCGACAGGTGCACCTACTCTTGCCATATTGCTGGGCAGACTGGATGGACCATGCTGGTCTTTATCTGCCTTCATTTACTATTTTACTATGTTACTATGACTATGGGCCCTCGCCAGAGAGCATCAAATTCACCTCCTCGTGGTATATCTTCCAGGCATTCAAAACCTTTTGGCAGATAAACTCAGCCGAGTACTGTTTCCGCACGAATGGTCTCTCCACTCAGACCAGATTGCCCGAGTATTCCAAATCTGGGGAACCCCAGACACAGACCTCTTTGCAAGTCCACAGAATGCCAAACTTCCCCGGTTCTGTTCCAGAATTCTGGCTCAAAACTGTCAGGCAAGGGGTGCTTTCCTTCTTCATTGGGGTCAGGAATTCCTCTATGCCTTCCCACCCATTCCCCTCATCCTCAAAACACTGTTCAAGCTTCAGAGAGACAGAGGTCGTATGATACTCATAGCTCCACGTTGGCCATGGGAAACTTGGTATCCTCTGCTTCTACATCTCTCTCGTGCTACACCTCTGGAGTTGGGATACGCTCCAAATCTTCTCTCTCAGGAGAACGGGACGCTATGGCACCCGAATCCCCAGTCCCTGCATCTCAGGGCCTGGTTGCTGAAAGCCTAGAACTTCAGGATCTCAACCTTTCTCAACAGGTAAAGGATATCCTTCAGGCTTCCAGAAAGCCCTCCACAAGGCGATCATACGCCTTCAAGTGGAAACGGTTTACCATATGGTGTTCTCAAAAGGGACTTAACCCTCTTGCGATACCTTTGGAATCATTACTGGAGTATCTCCTTCATTTATCAAATTCTGTTCTTAAGACCAATTCAGTAAGAGTCCATCTTCGTGCTATTGCAGCCTCTTACAAGCCTCTAAATGTACAACCTATTTCCTCTCATCCACTCATAGCAAGATTTATGAGAGGTCTTCTACTAACAAAACCTCCCATTAGACCACCACCGGTGGCATGGGATTTGAACCTTGTTCTCGGGCAGCTCATGAAACCGCCCTTTGAGCTTTAGCCACTACAGCTCTATAATTCCTTTCATGGAAGGTCATCTTCTAATTGCAATCACGTCTGCACGACGCATTAGTGAGTTACAAGCTTTAGTGGCTGATCTTCCTTATACAAGATTTCACCATGATAAGGTTGTTCTTAGGACTCATCCTCACTTTATGCCAAAGGTGGTCTCGCCTTTCCAATTAAACCAAGCGGTTTACCTTCCTGTATTCTTTCCGAGGCCTCTTGCTTCCAATGCAGAAAAGAGCCTTCATATCTTAGACTGCAAAAGAGCCTTAGCCTTTTACCTGCAAAGAACGCAGCAACATAGAAAATCTTCTCAACGTTTTGTTGCTTCTGATTCTAGTCATTTGGGACTTCCAGTTTCCAAAAGAACTCCCTCTAACTGGATTGCACAGTGCATATCCTTTGCTTATTGAGAGTAAGGGGCTTTCTCTTGAGGGCCATGTCACAGCTCACAATGTGAGAGCCATGGCAGCCTCTATGGCTAACCTTCATTCTGCATCTATAGACATCTGCAGAGCAGCTACTTGGGCTTCAGTGCACACTTTTACAGCCCACTACTGTTTAGACAAGGACTCCCGTTGGGTTGCCTTGTTTGACCAAGCTGTTCCTCAGCATCTCATTCAGACTTAATGCAACTGCTACCCACCATCCGGGTTTGGATGCCAGAGATCCATGGGAGGAAGCATGACCCATCTCACCATGGGTTTGCAACTTCCTGGGGCCATCTCCCTGGCATCTTTCAACTGGGGAGTTCCCATATGTGAAGACTACATTCCTGCTTGTTGCTGGAGATAGCGTAGTTACTCACCTGTAACAGGTGATCTCCAGGAACAGCAGGAATTTAGTCTTCATAACCCACCCACCTCCCCTAGGAGTTGTTTCTCTATCCCTCTCTTTCTCTCTCTCCTACTCTACTTTGTCTCGGCTATAAACCCAATTGAGGAGGGAGAGTTGGAATGGCGGGAAGACAGCACGCAGGCGCTGTGGGATGCTCCCAAAAGCTTTCCTGTTGGATGCTGGGGAGCGTTCCCGCGCAGGCTCCGTCGGTACCGACGATACCCATATGTGAAGATTAAATTCCTGCTGTTCTCGGAGATCACCTGTTACAGGTGAATAACTACGCTTTTTTCACATTGTTCTTCTTCAAAGCCTTGCGGAGCCTGGCAACTATGTCACATGCCTGGTACTCTGCCTCCTGTGGCATGTATAGAGTCAGCTCCACAGTGGTCTTGTTGTGATGGACATGGCGGGAACCCAAATTCTTTGCCATCATTGAGACCCCACTATAGGTGACCCAGGGCCCCATGTCAGATTTGGGACCTTCTCAGTGTCCTTTGCACTTGCTTTGCCCACAGGGAAGGCAGCCTTCATGACAGTAAGTACTGAGGCAGTCTCAGGCTCTGGCCAGCAAACTCCCTCTGGGCTGTAGAGGTCCCAGTCTGCTGGTTTTTGAGCAGCAGCTGCTAAATTAACTTATGTGCTGCTTTCAGTTATTTTTAGCTGCTTTGTAACCCTCTTCGCATAGGTTCTGGGTCCAGGTCTCCCGTATGGGGGATTCCAGGTCCTTGAGTGGCATTGACTCAGCCGTTAAGGGGACTAAGTGCCCTCACCTCATCTTCTTTGTCTTAAAATGCAGGCCCATTATAAGACTATCAGGCCAATGCAGAAAGCTAGCGCAGCCTTTAAGAACACAACGCCACGTTTAAGCACACTTTCCGAACCTTTTGAATTCAAAAAACAGATGTAAACACCGACGGAAAAACTAACGCCCAATTAATACCACGAGTATTTAAATGTATTTTAATCAGCTACACATAATGGTCTGGTATGCAAATCATGACTTTGCCCGATGCAGAGACAGGCGTAGAGGATTTCGCAACCAGCCATAGCGCCAAAGGTTTTACTGCAGGGTCTGAGGTAACTTACCCTCTAACGTGTATCCCCAACATTATTTTGATGGCACTGGGTGATTTCTCCGATGCCTAGATCATCTTCTCCTCAGATGATCAGGCATTGGGCAAAGCCCTCAATGCCATCAAAACACTGTTGGGGGCTCAACCTCGACAGGATTTTGATGGCATCGGAGACTATCATGGCATCGGGAAAAGCCCCTGATGCCATCAAAACACTGTCAGGGGCCGGTGTCCCAACCGAAAGTAAGTACCTGGTGGTCTAGTGACCCCTGTACTCCCCACCCCCACCCCCAAGTAAAATAAAATAAAAATCACCTGGTGGACTAGCAGCCCCTGTACCCCCTACTAAAATAATATAACCTGGTGGTCTAGCAGTCTCCTGTACCTCTCACCTCAAATCCCAAGTTAAATAAAATAAAATAGAAATCACCTGGTGGTCTAGTGGCCTCTAAATCCAACCCCACAATTGATAACTCTGTTTTCCTCTACCTGGGTTCCGTCTAACACCACCAATGTCCTCATTGAAGCTTTTGAAAAAGTGGTTTATTCTCGAGTAGAGGCTTTGTATACCAAAAAACTTCGTTCTTTTCATAACTTGACGTTATTACAAAAACAGGCGCTCTATGAAATGCAAAATAATCAATCTATAGTGATTAAACCCGCTGATAAAGGTGGGGCCATTGTCATTCAAGATAAGAATGTTTATATCAATGAAGTTGTATGACAAATAAATGATACATCATTTTATAAAAAAGTTTATGAAGATCCTACCGTTTCTTTGAAGAGCAACATTGGCACTTTATTATTTGTGGGTCAACAAGCAGGTTACCTTACGACCCATGAAGTAGAGTTTCTTACAGTTTCTAATCCTGTCACTCCTACAATTTATATCTTACCCAAAATTCATAATTCATCCACTAATCCCCTTGGATGGCCGATAATATCAGCTATCAGCTCTTTATTATAACCTTTGTCTAAGTTTTTGGATTATTTTCTTCGTCCCTTTGTTCCACAAAGTCCCTCATATGTCCGTGACTCTACACATGTAATTAACATTCTAGATGCATTTACAGAATATGATACAAAACTTATAATGGTGACTTTGAATATTAATTCCCTTTATACAAATATTCCGCAAGGTGCAGCTTTGGATATTATTGCCAACACTCTTATACAACGAGTTAGACCAGTAGGTATTCCTACGAGCTTTTTAGTTCATATGGCTACTCTAGTTATGTGTGAGAATTTCTTTTGCTTTCGCGGCATTTTTTATAAACAGATTAAGGGTGTATCCATGGGGTCCTCCATGGCCCCTGACGTAGCTAATCTATATGTTGCGAACTTTGAGAATGTCTTTTTACAAAGACATCCCTTTAAGAAATTTGTGAAGTTATGGCTACGTTATATAGACAACATCTTTATGCTCTGAGATGGCACTGAAGATGATCTGCAAATTTTCTTTATTTGGCTAAATTCCCTCGATGAACATTTACAATTTGAGGGTACATTTAGTATGACCTGGATATCTTATTTGGATATCACTATAAAAAAAGGAGATAATGTTTTTTTAACTGAGTTGTATCGTAAAGAAAGAGATAGGAACACACTTTTACGCTATGATAGTTTTCATAATAAATCACCAAAAGAAAATTTACCATATGGTCAGTTCCTTAGGGTCAAACGTCTTTGTACCTCTCAAAGCGATTTTGAAAAACATGCATCTGAAATGAGCCATAGGTTTAAAATGAGAGGTTATCCCGAACATACAATTCGTAAAGCTTACAATAGAGCTAAAGCCACAGATAGGACTACACTCCTTAAAAAGCAGGTACAGTCTAATAAAAATCAAATTGTATGTGCCCTTACTTTCTCATCTTTAACTAACGATATCTCTAGGATTCTTCGAGAAGAGTGGCACTTTTTGACTTCACTTCCTTCTTTGGCCAAAAAAACTTTGACCATTGCTCATAAAAGGAATATGAATTTAAGGAATTTTTTGGTCCCATCCGCCCTTTCTAATCCTAAACCTTTGTGTAAAGTTAAAGGTCATTTTCAGTGCAGGAAGTGCTCCGTCTGTGTTAATGCTTTATCAGTTAAATAAATTTTTATACACCCTATAACTAAGGAGAAGTTCTTTTTGAATCATTATTCGAATTGTAACACTGTTAATGCTATTTATGTAATCATACGTCCATGTAACATGATATATGTTGGTAAGACCAAGCGCCCAATAAAAACAAGGATAATAGAACATAAAAGCTGTTTAAAAAGACGGCTTTTAGAGAAACCAATGGTCAGCCATTGGATTGATAAAGGGCACAATGTCTCCGACCTCAAGTTTTTTGTTATTAAAGTTATCCATCCACATTGGAGAGGAGGAGATATCGAAAGAATATTACTTAAATGTGAGCAGCGGTTCATCTATGAGTTAAAGTCCCTGGAGCCTTGTGGCTTGAACCAGGATTTCAATTTAACTGTTTTTTTGTAAGCCCCTTTAAAAATGTAATTGCTCATTATCAATCATGGTAAAAATTACACTATGGATTTTGCCTTTTCTAGTTATACAATTTTAAAGGTTTAAACAGTTGTTTTTATATGTGCTTTGTTGAGCGCATTTTTGACTCGGGGTGCACATTTTATTTGTTTGTCTGTTTAGTTACCCTGCTCCTCAATGTTTATTTTATTTTATTTTACTTATATTTTATTTTATTTTTGTTTCTCCTCTTTTGAAAATACAATCCTCCTCTTTTAGATGGACTCTGTAATATTGCATGCTGGGATGCATAATAATTGTATGTGTCACGAATCCTCAATGACGTATCACTTTAAAAAGGCGCGAATCTGGATGTTTTTTTTCAAAAACATTCACCCAAGTTTTCAGGTTATGACAGGTACTGCTTTCTTGAATTCTAGTCATTTGATATAATTTTTATATATGGGTGGGACGGTTCCTTCCCCTCTTTTATGTTGTTTGACCTCATTTATCTATATTGTTCACGGATTCTTATTCCTCGGGTTACTGTGACACCCTTTCACGGTAAAGCTCTCTTCTTCATTTTGTCTTTGTCATTTAGTTAACCTTGTAGTTTATTGTGTAGGGAATTATCTAGTCATCTTGTGCCACTTGCATGTTTATTTATGGATTTTATTCACTTTAAAGCATCGTTTCTTCTCCCCCTTTTTCTTCAAGGTTACTACCGGTTGATATATCGTGAGTGACGAATGTCCTCAGTCAACGTTTTTAATTTTAGTCTCAGCTTTTTTGAGGCGTCCTTTCTTTTATATTTTTATATTATCATATTTATTTAAATATGAGCTGCACATAAAAATTAATGATATATTTTCAGTGTTGTCAGACGGCTGCCTGGGTGAGAATCTTCACAGTCTTGGCAAGTGCATATATCTATATGATTTGCAAGGGATTGTGGGCAATGCAGTTCATTCACACCAGACACAGCTGCTGACAATAATTTAGTTGTGCTCAAGTGTTAAAGCCAATAAGATATTTATTTATGGGGTTATTTCTCCCAACACAGATATGCTTGGTAGCACATAAATCAGGTTACTTGCTTCCAGTGTTTAACTTGGAAAAACAAAATCAAAATCAGGAAAACAACATTCAAACTTGTCAGGCATTAGCTAATGTTTTCTTAGCATATATCAAACAACAAACCAAAAGCCACAAAGCAAGAAAAAAACTGTTCTTTTCAGGTTAACTTCTCATAACTTCCCACATAGATTCAGAAGTGATTCTCTCCTAGCTCACAAGCAATTAGGTAAGGCTCAATTGCTAGCAGTTATCCAGCTGAAACCGCTTAGCTGGCTTGCTTTCTACAGCGTGGACAGAAATCCTACACAGGAGCTTTTCTGAGTAGATTAAAGAACAAATTTGTATTTCTTTGTGAAGGTTGCTGTACTTTATAACAGAAAATCACCAAAGGAGTTTAGACAGAGAGCAGTCCATGTAAACAGGTTCTTCATCTGCTATCATTCCCCCTTCTTCAACAAGCATGGGTTCAATATCATGGATTGGCACAGATGAATGTCCCAATGGAGCACTTTCAGGAGAATACTTGTTTCCCTGCTGTCTTTCAAGGTTATAGCTAGGGCATAGATCAGTGTTCATACCTGAGCTTCCATTGCTGTTAGAGTTCCTCTCTATATAGCCTGGCCAGTATGTAGTCCAGTTCTTATGTCCAGCCTTCCAATCCAGATCCCTGGACACTGGATCTCTCTTCACATACCTTCTGGCAAGGGTCCTAGGGTCCCTTCCACGTGCAGCCGTCTCTCTCACAGGTAGCGTCTGGAGATTCCTAGCTCTGCAGCACCATTCCTCTGGCTTTCCCCAGTCCAATGGTGTATGCTGGCCCTTGAAATGCCTCCCAGTATACGTACTGCTCTGGACTCTTCTAGACCTCTCAAAGGCTTTTCTCTTCCTTCTTCCAAAGGGTTTCTTTCCCTCTCTGTCCGTCCGGTTTGGCTTCTGCTTCTGATGATCCTTCAGATGAAACTGATGATCAAGCTCAAGCTGATTCTCAGGATAAGGATCTCCCAGATGAAACTGAGGATAATTCTCTGTAGAATAAACTCTACCTTTATTCTGCTTTGATGAGTGCTCCACCCTAGCACAGCGCAGCTGTGCTGAATCAGGCCCTGCCCTTTGAGATGAGTGCTTGGGGATTACCTCATAGCCCTCCTTATTGAACACACGTTTCTCCACTTCAGCTCCTCTAATGGCTGTTGGAAACCTGGTGCATTCTGGGACTGGTAGTCTTTTATAGAAAAATTCTGTTTTCTTATTTCTACCAGAACTGACAGGTTGCTTGTTCAGAGTCACTTCACCTTTACTATAGCTCCTTCCTGAGCTATGATAAGCGTCCTTATCACATACCCCCCTGCTTAAGTTATTACGGACTGGTTTAACTGATGAAACTTCTTCTCTACAGACCGTAATACCTACGAGAGTGTTTTCTTTTTGAAGCTCACTTACTTCCTGACTGGCTTCAGGGTCATTATTATTTACAGGCCTCTCCTTCCAAGACTTAAGTACATTAATATGGTAGGTCTGCCTATGCCCTCTTGCATTTTCTACCATATAAGACACTGGGCTCACTTGTTTAACAACCTTCCATGGCCCTTTCCACTGTACTTCAAATTTTGGGGCTGTACCTGCTACTTGAACCAAAACCTTTTCACCAATGCTTAATTGGCGGCTTTTGGCCTTCCTATCATACCACCCTTTCTGGCGCACTTGACTGTCCTGCAGGTTCCTTTCAGCAACCTGCGAGGTCCTTTTCAAACGTGCTCTCAAGTCACGTAGAAACTGTGGCACTTCCTGACTTCCTGGTTCAGGATCAATCCATTGTTCCCTCAAAATATCTAACAAACCCCGTGGAGCCCTACCATACATCAATTCATATGGAGTTACACCTAGGGACACCTGAATTCTTTCCCTGCAGGCATATAAGGCAAAGGGCAATAACATATCCCATTCTTTTACCTCTCCTGCTAACCCCCTTCTCAACATTTGTTTGAGAGTTTGGTTGAATCTCTCCACCAAACCGTTTGATTGTGGATGGTAGGCTGAGGTTTTCACGTGATGAATGCCAAAGGCATCCCAGACCTGGGCCAAATATTTGGATACAAAATTGGACCCTCTGTCAGTCAACACCTCTCTTGGGAATCCCACTTCACAAAACAATTTTTCTAGCTCTAAAGCTATTGTTTTTGCAGAAACATTCCTCAATGGTATGGCCCAGGGAAACCTTGTTGCCTGATCTACCATAACTAGGATGTATTGGAAACCTCGGGGCGTTTTGACTAATGGGCCTACAATATCCATAGCAATGCGACCAATTGGGTCTGTGATAATTGGCATGGGAATCAATGGCACCACCGGTGGGTGAGCCGCTATAACTCGCTGACACGCTGGACATGCAGCACAAAACTGGGCAGTTTCTTTGAAAATACCTGGCCAGTAAAAGCGCATGAGTATTTGATCCAACGTTCCTTGCATCCCTTTATGACCTCCAACTGGATGATCATGTGCTAATCTAAGTACTAGCCCTTTGAAAGTTGTGGGTACCACCAATTGTTTACGTATGGTCCCATTCCTGGGGTCCTGACTCTCTCTATATAATATGTCATTATCTAGTCTGAATCTGGGCAACTCCTCCCTGACCTCCTGAGCATACTTAAAAGCTCGGGTGAGAGCTTGATCAGCTCGCTGCTCTTGTGGAAAGTTAGGAAACTTTGCCACTAACTCAGCTGGCACCTAGGGTAAACTTTGACCAGCTAACATCTCAGCCCTACCCTGTGCTCTGCAAAGTCTCTCACGCCGCTTTTGTGCTTTCAACTTTCTTACTTTACCAGATGATGAGGTTATTAAATCATCATGAGAGGGTAAGTCTCCTAATAACTCTGCCTGCTCCCCCTCCTCCTTCTGCTGGCTCTCTACCTTAGCCTGCGAGCGGGTGGATACAAGGCCCCTCTTATTACCCATAGTTTGGCCTTCTGGAAGCTTAACCATCTTTTTAGCTAGGGACTGAGGACTTCCAAAGAAAGGCCCGGGAGCTATTTCCATTATCCCTTTTCCCTCCTTCTTTCCTAGCCCTTCCACTAGACCCTGCTTAAATCTTGGCCAGTCTCTTCCTAGAACCAAATCAAAGGGTAGCCTGGGCACCACTGCTAACAGGACTTCCTCTTGTTCCTCCAGGCACTTAACCTTTAGCCTATAGGTGGGATATGATGTTGCAGCACCATGAATGCATCTGATGTGAACTTGGCTTTCAGGGGTTCTAGGCACAAATCCTTCTTGGGCCTCTATCCTCTTCCAAAGCCTTTTTGACATCATACTCTGGTCTGCCCCAGAGTCTAACAAAGCATTTGTGGTAATTCCTTGCACATCAACCATCAAAAGAAATCCTTCTTTGGGCTGTTTTAAATCCACCCCCATTAAGCTAGTGTGTCTCTGGCATCTCTTTTCTAAATGTCCCCATTTTCCACATTTGAAACATTTCTTTTCATTCCACTGTCATCTAGTTTGATACAGTACATTCATTTTCAGAAACATTTTTAATTATTTTCTTTTCTGATACAGCACATCTTGCCTCAGCACCAATCTTCAGAGGGCCACGCATTCTATGGCAAGCCTGCGTGGCTTCCAAGAATCTCTCTGCTAGCATGGTTGCTTCTCCAAGATTTTTGCAATTTTGCTGTATAAGGAAAGTGTGCAAATCTTTAGGGACCGCAGACATAAATTGTTCAAGCATTATAATGTCTAATAACATTTCTACCGTCTTTTGCTCAGGCTCCAACCATTTTACAGCTAAACCTCTGATTCTCTGACTCAGAGCCCTGGGTGTTTCACCCACTCTCAATGTAGTAGCTCTAAACATTCGCCTATACTCTGAAATAGACAACCCTAGGCGATCTCTAATAGCAGCCTTTACATCCTTATAATTCAAAGCCTGGGCTGCTGGCATTGCTCTGTAAGCTGCAAGCGCCTCTCCAGTTAATGAGGCTGCCAGCCTTACTGCCCACTGGGTCTCTGGCCATGCTAATGCTTGTGCCACTCTTTCAAAAGACTCTAGAAAATCATCAACATTATCATCTGGAGTTAGCTTCCCAAAACTAAATTCCCCAATCCCCTGATTGAGTCCCACACTGTCCACATGTGGTGTACCAGTATTTACTGCTGGTCTTGCATCTGTTCCACTTTGGTTCTGCAGCTGAACTAGGGCTTGCACCAGATCAAGCACTGGCCTCTGCTGTTCCATTAAGGCTTTCATAGCAGTGTCCTGAGCCTGCTGTGCTAGCTCCTGCTGCCTGCTAAACTGGGCTGCCATCCAATCAGCTAGTTCCCTTGGATCCATCTTGATCCCTGCAAGAAACAAAAAAAAAAACAAAGTGCACCACCTTCCAAACAGGTGTGTGGTTTTTTTTTTTTTTAAATTACCGCTGTGCCTTACTCCCATCCACCACTAGACATGCCCAGGTACTTATTACCTTGTGTCAGTGATGAATCCAGCTATGCACAGGGTCTTTTCCTCCTGGGACAGGTTCCTGGAACATCCACTTCTCCTCCAAAGTGCAGTTGAGGGAAAATCCTTTTTTCCAGCTTTAAACTTGAACTTTAGTTGTAATCCTCAGCAAGTAAATCCCCTTTGTGCAAAAGCAATCCGAAAAACTACGCCATTTGTCAGACGTCTGCCTGGGTGAGAATCTTCACAGTCTTGGCAAGTGCATATATCTATATGATTTGCAAGGGATTGTGGGCAATGCAGTTCATTCACACCAGACACAGCTGCTGACAATAATTTAGTTGTGCTCAAGTGTTAAAGCCAATAAGATATTTATTTATGGGGTTATTTCTCCCAACACAGATATGCTTGGTAGCACATAAATCAGGTTACTTGCTTCCAGTGTTTAACTTGGAAAAACAAAATCAAAATCAGGAAAACAACATTCAAACTTGTCAGGCATTAGCTAATGTTTTCTTAGCATATATCAAACAACAAACCAAAAGCCACAAAGCAAGAAAAAAACTGTTCTTTTCAGGTTAACTTCTGATAACTTCCCACATAGATTCAGAAGTGATTCTCTCCTAGCTCACAAGCAATTAGGTAAGGCTCAATTGCTAGCAGTTATCCAGCTGAAACCCCTTAGCTGGCTTGCTTTCTACAGCGTGGCCAGAAATCCTACACAGGAGCTTTTCTGAGTAGATTAAAGAACAAGTTTGTATTTCTTTGTGAGGGTTGCTGTACTTTATAACAGAAAATCACCAAAGGAGTTTAGACAGAGAGCAGTCCATGTAAACAGGTTCTTCATCTGCTATCATTCCCCCTTCTTCAACAAGCATGGGTTCAATATCATGGATTGGCACAGATGAATGTCCCAATGGAGCACTTTTAGGAGAATACTTGTTTCCTTGCTGTCTTTCAAGGTTATAGCTAGGGCATAGATCAGTGTTCATACCTGAGCTTCCATTGCGGTTAGAGTTCCTCTCTATATAGCCTGGCCAGTATGTAGTCCAGTTCTTATGTCCAGCCTTCCAATCCAGATCCCTGGACACTGGATCTCTCTTCACATACCTTCTGGCAAGAGTCTTAGGGTCCCTTCCACTTGCAGCCGTCTCCCTCACAGGTAGAGTCTGGAGATTCCTAGCTCTGCAGCACCATTCTTCTGGCTTTCCCCAGTCCAATGGTGTATGCTGGCCCTTGAAATGCCTCCCAGTATACGTACTGCTCTGGACTCTTCTAGACCTCTCAAAGGCTTTTCTCTTCCTTCTTCCAAAGGGTTTCTTTCCCTCTCTGTCCGTCCGGTTTGGCTTCTGCTTCTGTTGATCCTTCAGATGAAACTGATGATCAAGCTCAAGCTGATTCTCAGGATAAGGATCTCCCAGATGAAACTGAGGATAATTCTCTGTAGAATAAACTCTACCTTTATTCTGCTTTGATGAGTGCTCCACCCTAGCACAGCGCAGCTGTGCTGAATCAGGCCCTGCCCTTTGAGAGGAGTGCTTGGGGATTACCTCATAGCCCTCCTTATTGAACACACGTTTCTCCACTTCAGCTCCTCTAATGGCTGTTGGAAACCTGGTGCATTCTGGGACTGGTAGTCTTTTATAGAAAAATTCTGTTTTCTTATTTCTACCAGAACTGACAGGTTGCTTGTTCAGAGTCACTTCACCTTTACTATAGCTCCTTCCTGAGCTATGATAAGCTTCCTTATCACAGTGTCCATGTTGGATCCATATCTTTTTTATGTATACTTTATTTTTTGTCAGTGTTGTCACCTTGCTGCCTGCAAAGTGTGATTAATGCCTCTAGTATACTCGCTCTGCACAGGTTTTTTAGTCAAGTTTCCATTTTTACATCATGCCTTGGGGACATTTTATTATATACAATTTTATAATTGTTTACTGTTTTGACTATATTCTTAATATATTTTACACAAACCCCTTGTTTTTGATCTCTCTTTTTAAACTACTGTTTTTGAGTCCTATTCTTATTGTTATCATTTGTACTTATGTTCTTAACGTTTACATATTTTTATATCTCTACTTTTCCTTTATTGTTGGTATTGCCGTGGCTTCATGGTTAAATTAAAACTAGTTCTTTTGGTTCATAAACATTTTTGGTCCTGGTTTCCAGCTACTTTTCTTTATAGACATAAACCTTTCATATCCAATTTTATTATATGTATTTACTTGTTTTAATCTTGTTATTTTATGAAACAATTTTCAGCTAATGCTTTATACATATGAGCACAACGGTCGCTGTGCATTCCGTAGTGGTTGTTGATCTCCTATAATCTGTAAGTACCGTTAATCTTTTGCATGTGAGTTTTAGCATTTAGTCCATGTTTGTATTTACAATGACCTATTTCATTGTTTTTAATCATGTTATCCATCTTAATAGTAATTCTATTGTTATTGCCATACATATTTTATATGTGTTTCACATAGTCATGTAATTTATTTTTATCTATATTTTATTTTTATGTTGTTCTTTTTTATGATTATTGTGACAAGGCAGAGCTGTCAGAGCACAAGAAAAAGGGTTTTAAACACACTTTTTCCTCTGAAGCTGCCAGACATGCAGGGCAAGAAAGGGTTAAAACCTCAGCACACAAAGTTGCAGTGCAGGAGAGACGAGAAAGGGAGCCACACCCTAGCTCTAGGCTAACAGCGAGAGCTAGCCTATCAGGGAAAGGGGTGGACTCTCACCTGATTGGACAAGGCAGTCCTCATAACCAGGAAGTGGTAGTTTCAATGGAGGAACCTGAGGAGGAGAACCTGGGGAGGCAAGAGAATCGAAGAAAGGAAAGGAAGGAGGAACGGAGAAAGCAACGCAGAGACTTACCTTTGGCACAGCTGGGAGAAAGTGACTCCAAAGAAGCAGATACAGACTTGGAGTCAGAGTTTCTTTCCAGAGAGACAGAGAGAGACTTAATTTCCCAAAGAGGCAGAGCTGGAAGCAAGTGGAAGCAGGTGGGGACCAATTACTTGGACGGTTGCCAGCCACCTTGCACGGAGGAAGCCACGTCTCGGGGAAGACAGCTGGGGGTGCTGCCAGAAAGGAATAGCCCTCAAACAAAGCCAAAGCAGGTTAGAAAATCTTATAAGTCTTTTAAACAAAGTTTAGAGTCGTTGTCTGAAAGGGACAGAAGCATTTCAGCAGATAGTTTCCCTGGGACCAGACAGACAAGAGAGAAACTGGGTGGAAGGGAAATCCCAGTGTATGAAAGACAAGCGTTGCCTCACAGCAGTGAACGTGTCAGAACCTGCAGGCTAGAGTCTAGCACAGGTGCACCTCAGCAGACTCCTAATTGGCAGCAGCGTGACACAAGTCTAGAAACAGATTCTGATGACCAGGAGATATTAAGAGAGCCTGTAAATTACAGTCAGAAGAGATACGTACCTACTCACCAGAGAATAAGACCCAGGCAAGCTAGGGAAGAGAGAAATCCTTACGCTCAACTCTTTAAGAAGGTTAATAAACAGATATCCCTGCAAGAGCCCAGGAGGGATAAGGAGAGGGGAGAGAAGCAGTTACAAGCTCTCCTCAAACACCTTAGATCACTAGACTCGAGTGAGCCTTATATCCAAGAAGCTCCAGTTAGTGAAGAGGAACCAATGCAGACAGATAATCCATTATCTTATAGTAGCAGCTCAGAAATGGAATGCGGTATCTGTCAAAGAGACTTTTAAATGCCTAGCTCTAAGAGATAGCTTCAAGCCCAACTAGATTACTTCTAGGAGAAGTTTTATATAGAAGAAGGATTAAAGCTCATAGAAGAAGCTTCTGTTTGACTTAGAGGCTAGAAGAGAATAACTCCAGTAGATGTGGACCAGGAAAACCACAACTTGGAAACTTCATTATTGAATATCTTATGTGAGAAGAATATCGCTGTTATGAAGAATATATATGTTTTGGAAAGTGGAATGCACTAAGAGAAGCTGATCTTTGATTTGCCTAATATACCCTGAGAAGTATCAGGAAGCTGTTATACAGGACTTTATGTGTTATCTTTATGGTATCCTTTGACCTCTGTTTTGGGGGGAAGAAACCCTGTGCGGAGAATAAACATATTGTTTTCCCTCAACATACTTTGGCTGTCATCATTGAGCTACAACTACACAAGCACATCAGGATAACAGCGTGAACAGAGTAACTTTACCTGTACCCCCTCTCTTACTGCCTCCATACTGGGGTAGGCAAGGGAGAGGTGTGACATTATACATGTATTTGTTATATTTATTATTATTTAATTTGTTGCTTTGCAGTTCTCAGCCCCCTGACGAAGGCTGTGCCGAAACGCGTTGGGGCATTTTTTAAATTTAATAAATTATTAGTGACCACCAAACACCTCTCGCCTCTTGTGTGGTTGATCATGGTTTTCTACAGGTTCTTGGTAGCCTGTAGTTAGGGAGTCCCATATGTGAGGACTGACTTTCTGCTTGTTCCTGGAGAAAGCATAGTTACTCACTTGTAACAGGTGTTCTCCGGGGCAGCAGGAATCAGTCCTCACAACCCTTCCTCCTCCCTGTGGAGTTGCTGTACGTTTTTGCCGTCTTCTTTTGTCAGCTCTAGCTATATCATCTGACTGAGCAAGATGGCACCTTTGGCCGGGAAAGGGACCATGCATGCGTGGTGGCATCTTCCTAAGGCTTTCTTTGAAAGCTGGGGAGATGCTTTTGCGAGGGCTTCATCGGCGCCGATGTCACCCATATATGAGGACTGATTCCTTCTGAACCCAGAGAACACCTGTTACAGGTGAGTAACGATGCTGTTTTTTGGCCAGTTTTGCGTTTTTACCTTTTGCAGAGACTTTTCATTTTCCTTGCACACAGCTTTCTTGATGTCTTCCTATAACTTTTCTGGTTTTCTGTCATTTGTATCCAAAGTGGCAAATCAATTTCAGAGGCCATCTTTAAATTCCAGTGGCGTATTTCCAAGATTTTGCTGCATTCATGAGTGGCTTTCTCTTTTTCAGCTTTAGCTTAAGTTTGCATACTAGTAGCTGGTGATCCGTACCACAGTCAACGCTAGTTTTTGTCTTTGTTATTGAGTTTTTAATTATTGACTTTCACGGATGCAGTCTATTTTATTTTTTTGCAATCCATTGGGCGAAGTTCACGTGTGCAGTTGCCGCTTGTGTTGCTCGAAGAAGGTGTTTGAATTCTGCAATTCTGCATCTATTCATCTCTATCAGTCTTTCTCCAGCTTTGTTGCTGTTGCCATGCCCATATTTTCCAACCACTTTGACTTCTTGTTTGTTCAATTTCTTGCAAGTTTTTTCTTAATTATAAATGCATCAGCATTTCTTTTTTGCCTTTCATTTCTGGCATAGTATGCCTTGTGATCATCAGATTCAAAGTGCCCAATGCCAGTTTATTGATACCAGTCCATTTGGTTCTTGACCAGCTTCCCTTTGTTCATACTTCATACATTCCATGTCCCAATATGTAAGACATCTTTGCAGCTTCTAACTGTCATTTCATGTGCAGCTACATCAGCAGTCAGATGTCTGAAGGGCTTTGTTCTAAGTGTATTATAAATATTGGCTTTACTCTGTAAAGTCTTCAGTTCTTCCCCTGTAGCCCATTGAATGCCTTCTGACCTGGGAGGTTCATCTTCCAGCACTATATTGCAATTGTTTTCTTGTGACTAGCCACTGGGCTTTCATGGCAAGATACAGAAGTAGATTTCCAGGCCTTTCCTTCATGCAGGTAAATGCCAGTGTTGCATTGTTACAGAAATGTTGCTACCTGCTTTTTATTCTTCCAAACTTAGGAGTTTAGTGACATTTTGAGTTTATATTTAGACATTCATCTCTAGTAAATTTTTAAAGAAACCAATTTAGGAGTGTAACTCTCAAAGTCAGTAGCATAAATCTTTTGAATATCAGGCCCAAAATGTTCTATGGATACAGACAACTCAATATTGAAACACAGTGGTTAATATTTTTGAATATTCAATGCCGGTGCCCAGACAGAATTGTAATCAGTGCATCTGAATGTTCATAGATAATTTTGCAGAGTGCAAATATCCAGTTAACATCTGCTGTTATACAGACATTTGCTTCTGAATATCGAGCTGAGAATTTCAGTTTAACCCAAATCTCTCTTTTCCCCAAATTTTAAGAGTTTTACTGGAGGGAAGTGCAACTGCAGATTCCTCCCCTATGTGAATTTATAAAATACTACGTAAATCCATATATATATATATATGTGCATTTTATAAAATATGCACTTAAATTGTGACTGCTCTTGCTCCACCCAAACTGCACCACTATGCATGCCTACTGTACAAATATGTTTCGGCTTCCCCCATGCATACTTTTAGGTGTGATCATGGCCTTAGCAAGGGCTGTGCGAGAGGTGTGGCTGCACAGGGCACCAGTTCAAAAGGGGTACTAATGTCATCACTGAGCTTCCAGAAAACCTGACAAAAGTGAGTTCCTGCACACTGCTGAGTGGATAGGTGGGCGCCAGGATCACCATGCGCACAGGGTGCACTGCTAGCTTGGTACAGTCCTGGGTGTGATAGTCTGTGGTGGCAGCAGGTAGCATTGCTGAAGCGGCTAACTTCTGCTGCCGCCAAAGTTGACCTGGAAATTCAGCTGCCCCGGCATTGAACATCCAGGTTGCCCAGATTGCCATAAAGCTAACTGGGCAGTACTGATACTCAGCCCAGTTAGCTTCAGCAGCGCAAGTTAGACCAGCCTTTATTGCGCCTGACATTTTGCTGTGTTCCAGTAACCGAGCAGCAGCTCAATATCACCACTGGCTGGTTATCGCTGAGTGCCGCCCCACTCCAACCTTAGAACGCCCTGGTGCTAGCTGCACCTGCAGATATTCAGCAGCACTAACAGTGTTAGCGGCCAAGGGGATTAACGCTGCCAACCGTGTTAATCACTTTGAATACTGGGCCCTAAGTTTATAAGAGCTAATTTATGCGCAAGACTGGTTTAGAAAATGACCCGCCCAGTGAGAGAAATCCTTTCATATATCTGATCCGTAGATAGGAATGTAAGAAAATATAGTCCCTAGAAATAAATGAAACCATCTGGAGGGAAATGACTGACTGATATTAGTTTTCTGCTGCTGTCTGGTGGAACCAGTAGCCAGAAGAGAGTGAACATCACTTTCCTCTCAGTAGTTAAGCTGGGAGCATGGCATAGTGGGAGGCCAGAGATTCATACACCATCTGACAGAATTGGGAGATAAGAACTCTGGTCAGCTTGAATCCTATCAGGTACTTTCTCTGTGAGCTCCTCTAAAATCTAAAATATTTTACTGCAAACGGCTGGGTGTCTTCTGCAGTGTGCATAAGGCTAGTTGCACGTGTTCAGCCATAGAGATGTTGTCACATGCATGTCCATCTTAGAGGAGTAATTACTAAGTTGCAGTAAAATGCTTTATTTTACTGCAGCAAAATTTAATGTGCCAGTCACTAGCTTGCAGTTCCTAAGTACCAAAGGATAGTGACTAACAAGGTAAATTTAATTTTGTATTGCTGCTGTTAGAAACAAAAGATAGTAGCCTCCAAGTCATGCCAGCTACATTTCACGTAAAGAACCAGTGCAGATTCTATGTAGCCCCCCTCATCCTTTGGCAGTCTCATTTCTGAAATCTCCTCCCATCCTTCAAAAGCTCCTTTTTGGAGATCCCCCAACTTTTCCCAATCTTTTCGGTATCTACTGGTGTCTCCATGGTGGCTAGTAGGGGGTAAGAGTGATGCTCATTTGCTCCTGCGCTCTCTGTTCCCAGATTCAAAGTGATGCCCAAATCCTGCTAGCAGTAGTCTTGCAGTTACCCCTGAAATTAAAAGCTCATTGGGGCATTTTTATCAGGACTTTTATTGAGAGTGTGTGCAGTGTGGTACAGAGCACAGACTTCTTACTCATTACCTGCTGAAACTGACCCATGTTCCTCGTTTATTAATGAAAGAGCCCTGCATATGAGTACTGACACTTTTTTTCCTAAGAAAAATGCACTGGATAAAACAAAGGGTGTATTTTTGTTGTTTGAACTGTTTTTCATTTCTTTTATTTTATTCTGTGATATAATGAATGTAACCAATTTCTTAGTCTACTTTCTTGTCGGCCATGATTGTATACTTGATAGATTTGCTGAGACATGTTCTGAGAGGAGTACAATAAAGTTATCACAGCATGTAGCAGGACACGCCATGAAACTAACAACCAGCAGACTGAAAACAAATCTGGAAAGTATTTTTTTTCACATAGTTCATAATTGAGCTGTGGAATCTGTTTGCAAAGGACGTGGTTATGACAACTAACATAGCAGGTTTCAAAAGGGGTTTGGACAAATTCCTGGAGGAAAAGGCCATAATAAATTGTTTGCCTGATAGACTGGAAAATACCCACTGCTTATCCCTAGGAATTAGATGTGAGCAATGTATCTGCTTTTTGTGATCTACCACTGTTGCAGTCCACAAAAAAGCACACTACCACATTCGCTGAAACCAGAGAAAACACACAAGAACGAGTAGGTCACGTTCTTTATTGAAAAACCCCAACACGGCCGAGTTTCAGCATTGCCTTCATCAGCGGGTACTGCATGGAGAACAGCAATGAACAAACAAATAATCAAAAGGATAGATGAATCAATAAATACATGTACATCAAACGAGAATCAATTAAAAAAACATACATAATAAAATAAACAAATGAACTAATTTATGCCAAGAACTGATAAACACCAAAGCGTGCTTATATTAGAAACAAGCTTTGTACGTATAAATAAATGCAAACTAAAACATTATACAATTGAGATGTTTAAAGGAGCGAGACATATAGAACTAAAAAAAACCTAATAGAAACATAATAAAAGGAGACAAGGCATGGAATTGAAGGTGGAAGAGAACATACTCAACTCAGTGGATGAGGAGGAACACAACAAATACTCCATTTCAAGATGGTGGGACAAACCTTGTGTGTCCACACTAATGTAGTCAACAAATTTTGCACTATCTGTCAGTAAAGAATGATATAAAACATGTTCATAAAATAGAAAAATTAAAAATATAAAAGAACCATGTAGGTAACAACAGAAACAAAACATAGGTACTGTCATGCCCATAGCCCCTTACATGTGTATGGAGGGGCGTGCTTATTATGTAGAGTTCCCCAATTAAGCAATGTTCCAGACTGGCTAGCTTGCAAAGGATTCTGGTAAAGGTAGTCCAGTCATACGGTGCTTGCCTTGGAGGTCAATGAAAACAATTGTAGTTGGCTCGAGTGTAAGGCAGTAACAGAATATTTATTTATGAGGTTAATCCAAATGCACACAGATTCACTTGGTAACACCTTAGGATGTATTCTCCAGGATTTTATATTCAAAATAATAATAATACAACTGAATGGTTAAGCAAATAGCTTGTAACGTCCATTAACAGAAATTCTCTCTCAGTCACTGCTGACAGCCCTTGCTCAGCAGTGCCGTTGGAAAGGAAAACAAAAATAGTAATTCACAAAAACAGCTTTTTACATTCCACGTTCAAAGCACTTTTGTATCCAACATGTGCATAGCCTGAGCTGTGTGCTGCTCCAATACCAGCTGGCTAACAAGCTTCAATCAACAGCTCTGCTCGTCTCTGCAGAAGTACTTACAAAAACTTCTAGTGCCAGTTACCAGAACGTTTCCTTTTATGTTAATCCTACTTTCAGGATTTCTCTGTGCTAGCAACCTTGCATAAAGAACAGTCCATAAGACTATCGTCTTCCTCTGTAATTATGGCTTGGTCTTCTGCTTGCATAGGCTCTATGTCAAGAGCTGGATCAGAGGGCTTTATTAACTGACCTACCTTAGGAAAGGAACTGGGTCTAAACACCTTGCCTTGCTCTAGGTTAAACAAACGTTCATAGTTCCTATCTGAGTTGCTGGCATTAGGCTGTCCTTTCAAATATTCTGGCCAGTAAGTATGGGAGTTTTTATAACCTGTCCTCCAGTCTATATTCCTGGACCTCAGAGCATCTGCTCCATACCTCTGCTTAGGGTTCCTAGCTGCAGTTCTCCAAGCCTTTGAATTTCCCCAATCCCTTGGAGCTGGCTTCTCCCAGGAATCTCCCCAAGAACATGGATCTCTCAGAGCTCCTCTCTCCTTGCTCTTGCGCTTGCCTTCAAGCTTTCCTTCTCTTCCAGGTCTTCCTTCTCTGCCAGGCCTTCCTTGGCTTCTCTTCACTGCTCCCGGCTTTCCGTCTCTGCTCTCTGCATATTCTGTTCTAGTTTTAAAGTTCCCAGTTTCCAACCCCTCCCTTGCAAACCTCAGGTGGTGCTGATTAAAGTCTCTCCTGGCAGCTGAGTAATTAGGAGTGACGTAAGGGTTTCTCAATCTGGGCTTAAACTGCTGCACCTCATCTCTACTAGAGGCTCTCTGCAGGCCACTGCAGCCTGGAATAACCTGACTTTTAAATAAATATGGAGTTTTATTCCTGTGACCTGGCAAAACAGGTACCTTGGTTAGGGTAAATTCCCTTCCTTTAACACTATTCTCTGGGCTCTGGGCAGCTTCCTCATCACAGTATATTTTACTGGAAGAGCATATGGGACATGAGCCACTATAGGACAATCATAAAAAACAAATGGTAGACACACCACTTACGATTAGCATTAATCACTTCTGTAAAAACCAGTAGTGAAATAAATACAACAAATCATTGAAAACGAAGCTGACCAAATAGCAAGGAGACCGCTAAAAAACAGTTTAAAAAACAAACGATAAAAAACGGGAATTGGGAAAACGGGCCCGCTTTTTGTAATGATAAATGAATAATGGTAAAAAGCTAATAGAAAATGTAAAAGATAAATACCAATTAAATATATAAATGAAAGAATGAATAAATAAATAAATGAGTAAACAAATATATATATAGAACAGAGATCCAATTTAGTTATGTAAAACGGCATTGGGGGACACAGGCAGGGAAGGGGGAGGGGAGGAAAGGGAAAAGGAAAGGGAAAAATGAAGGGAAGAGAGACACAATCTATAATGAGAAATTATTAAAAAGCAATAAAACAGCATCATATCACACAAAGATGTGTAACAGAGCAAACTTTAAAAAGGTACTCCACTAAAAACATAATTCATGTTTTCTAGGAACAAGCAGGAAGTCAATCCTCACATATAGGTGATGTCGGTGCCGACGGAGACCGTATGGAGAATTTCCCTAGCTTTCAAAGAAAGCCTTAGGGACATGCTACCACGCATGCATGGTCCCCATCATGCCCCTTCCTGCCATCTTGCTTAGTCTCCTTTTTTCCATGGAGCCCAATTTCCTGTCTGTCCTGTTTCCTCAGAAAAAATCCTTGATAATTATCCTTAATAAAGTTAGTTTCCCAGTTTGCGTACCGGCTCCTCTTCCCGCCTCCAGCTGACACCGGCACTGTTCTCGGCTCCTTTTGTCTTTTTGGATTGAGGCTCACCTCAACCAGCGTTCATGCCCTTTTTCGCCCGGAGATCTTCGACCCCGTCTGGTTGTTTCCCTACCTTGTCGTCCCATTAAGTTTAAATAATGCAACCGCTGCAGGCAAACCATATTGGTCACTGACACCTATGACTACTACCTGTGCTGCCTGGGCCCGGAACATGACAGCACCTCCTGCGACCTGTGCCAGGCCATGATGCCTAAGCCCAATAAAAAGAGGTCAGAGTTGCAGGAAAAACTGTTTGCCAGGTCCGACTCTGCACTGGCCTCCCCGAAGCCAAGCTTCAAGCCCAGCACTTCCCATGAGACCCAAGCATCCTTGGAGTCCCATGGTGGCAGGTCCTTTAAGAAGACCCCGGACCCTGAGAAAAAGAAGAAAAAAATCCCCAAAATCTGCTGATGTTGCACTGGAGAAACCCAGTAAAACTGGCCAGAGGCACTTGGGCGGCTCCGAGAAGCACCCTACCAAGGTCCTCAAGAAGGATTCCTTGGCAGGCAGAAACAGTGTGAGGTTCCTCGAGACTGTAGTCCTTGTCGAGGATGCACTCAAGAGAGTGTTGGCACTATCTCGAAATCCTTGGTGCCGCACCAAAAACTGGAGCCTTCTGGCTTGGAAATCAAGATGGCAGCCTTGGAACAGAACATCACTGCTGTCCTAGCTATGCAGCAAGCAATGAAGGCTGGTTCATTAGCATCATCTGCAACGACCGGGCCACTGAATGCGAGGGAGTCCACAGTCATCGCGCAGAGCTCTGAGCGCCATCGGCCTCGGGTAAGCCCTTTGCTCTGGTCAAGGTCCCGGTCCTGGACCTCGGGTATCCGATCCTCTCCAGCCAGTTTCCGTGATGGACCTTAAGTCCTCCAGAGGCCACCGGCCCCTTGGCACCAGCCTCAATGTAGTGAGTCACAGGGCCTCGGACTCGTCATCACTCCTTGACTTCAAGTGGGAGACTAATGAGGCATCCCCGGAAATCAAATGGCACTGAGATATTCCCTTGGACCAGCCTATCCCAGCGCTCCATTGCCAATCTCCTCCAGAGGACATGACCTTCCACGACTTTGTCAAGGATATGGACAGAGCTCTCTCTGTGCAAACCGAGGTGGAGGAAGACCTGTGTACCAAAGAACTGGAGATTCTCCAGTATGAATCTCCACCCAAGGAAACTCTCATGGTGCCCATGCAGCGATCCTCGAGCGGCTACTGCTCAGAATGTGAGAGATGCTGGCGTTGGTGCCGGTGGTGAAGCTGCACCTCGACACCATGTACCGCGTCTGCAAGGGCCCTGGGTTCCATAAACCACAGCTCCCACATAACTCCATGGTCATCAAGTCGACCATGTAGAAACTTAAGAGCAAGAAGACCCACTCTTTTGTTCCCCCTGGAAGGGACGCAAGAGCCCTTGATGGCCTTGGGTGCAAGTGTTACCAGAGCTCGATGCTGGGTTACCTAATCCAAGCCTATGAATTTGTACATAGGCATGTACCTGAAGGCCCTAAGCCAGGAGTTGTCCAGGTTTTCAACAGAGCTTGCTGGGGAACCCTCCAGTGGTTCCATTCTCTGATCTTTGTGATCAAGGACTGCTCTAAGTTCCTTTCCCGGGGGGCCTATGACTGCTTTGAGTCAGTGGCTCGAGTGGAGGCGGCCAGCATCGGTGCCCAACAGCAAGCCTGGTTACAGTCTTCTGACCTAAGCAATGAGTCCAAGACAAGCTGCAAGCTGCTTGACATCCCCTGCACCGGGAGGAAACTGTTTGGCAAGCCTATGGCTGACAAGGTGGCAAGATTGAGGCCAACGTGGTGACTCATCAGAATCTCTCTAAAAAGACTTCATCCTTTTGCTGTAAGAAGCTATCGGGGAAAAGAACCCTGTTCCTAAGGAAAAAGGGGCCTTTTCAGCAGATTCACCATTACCAGCCCTTCTCCGGCCAGCAGCAGGGATTTCACCCTAAAAAAACAAGGCCATGGAGCTTAGACGCCAAAGGCACAGAAGCCCCACGCCCCAGCTACCGCCTAATCCAGGGGAAGCTATTGACTCCCAGAGCAGGTCCTCCCCTCCCCCAGGAGACCTTCACTAGCCCACAGGGGGTGCCTGACGCTCTTTGCCCACAGATAGGCCAATGTCACCTCAGACAAGTGGGTACTGCAAGTGGTAAGGGAAGGAAACCTCCTCCACCTACAGCAGGTACCACCCAGTTTCTTCCGAGGAGAGCCAGTGTGATCTGTTCTTCACCAGACCCTTCTGCTGTCGTAGCTCCCAGGTCTGTTCAGGGACTACGCAGTAGAGCCTGTACCCAAGCGCCTATGGGGAAAAGGCTTATTCTCCAGATACTTCCTTGTCCCCAAGAGAATTGAGGGCCTGAGTCCCATACTAGACCTGAGAAACTTAAATAAGTTTCTGGTGAGGGAGAAGTTCAAGATGCTCTCCCTTAGGACCCTGCTGCCTTACCGCCACCATGGAGATTGGCTGTGCTTCTTGGATCTAAAGGATGCGTACACACACATCCTGATCCACTCTGCCCACAGGCAGTACCTGCAGTTTGTGGTGGTAGGAGGGCACTACCAGTACAGGGTGCTACCCTTCAGCCTTACCTCCTCGCCAAGGGTCTTTACCAAATGCCTGGCAGTGGTACCCGCCCATTGATGCCTACTAGGGACTTTTGTCTTCCCCTACATAGACAACTGACTTATCAGGGGTGGTACAGCTTCAGAGGTCAGTCAGACTGCAGAGCGTGCAACCCTCCTTTTGCAGCACCTTGGGTTTATCAACTACCCCAAATCCTACCTCTCCCCAGCCCAAAGTTCATAGGTACTGTCACAAGGTAGACCTAGGGCAACCCGAGACAAGGCAGATCAGCATGAATGATCACAGAAAAATTGACAAGGTAAACAAAGAAATGTTTGATGGTTGCTATGAACAACCTAGGCACACGTGCACAGAGCCCATGAGGACACACCCAGACAGCAAAGGATGGAAATTCGCTTTGCCTGATCAGGATCAGCTGGGTGGAGGTGGAGTCAGGAAACACGAAGATAAAATAGGCTCCCAAACAATTAGAAGCAGAGAGGAGTTGAGGCAGCAAAGGTCACAATCTGAGAGGCAGCAGCAAATACAGTTGAAGCCGTGGAAAGCCTGGAGCTGGTGTGAAAGAGAGGAAGAGAGTGAGAATGGGTCATTGAAGCAACAAGGGAGCCAGCGTGGAGGTCGGAGAGAATCCTACGACCTGTGTGAAACAGTGGGAAGGCAGCAGCCTGAGAGTGTGTATGTATATGGAAAACAAGAGAAACGTGGGAAGACTGCAATAGCAGGTACCGGTGCAAGTAGTGAATGTAAGAGATATTGGCTACATGAGAGGGAAAAACCCTGGAGGTATAGAAACAGCCCTAGCTATCTAGAGGCTGAGAATAACTTTTCCCCTGGTTATAGAAAGCCTAGGAGAAAAAGGATTTACTTGCCAGAAGAAGTTGAAGATTTTCCCAATCAGTGTAAGCTCCCAGCTTCTAGAAAATCCTCGTCAAACGCTTTGCAATCTAACTCAGCTGAGTTCCGAGGGCTAGCTCTGAACAGGCAGGAAGCCTGCCGTAATTATCCAACTAGCAGAGCAAATAGAGACCTGAGCCATCTGCTAAGATACCAGGAGGGGCAGAGCTCTGAAAGGCTCAGCTCAAAGGTATATGGTGGTTCCCAGAGAGGCAGTTCTTCAGAGGGAGAGAGAAACTTCCTGGGTAACGAACTAAGCCAGCCATACTTTCATTCCACATCTGACGTTAAGAATGATAATGCTAATGATCCTGAATTGATGGAGTGTGAAAGTTCTGAAGTACCTGTAAGTCCAGAATTGATGGATTGTTCTCTAACTGTAACTGAGCCAGAGTTCTCATTAAGATAAACGCTTACTGTGTGACCTTAGCTCCAGTGATATAAGCTGCATGCTGCATCTCACTCACTCTCCAGCCAAACAGACGTGAGCTGTGCTATAGCTGTGATAGCAGCCACGAGAGAAAGGATTTGTAATTGAAACAGTTAGGCTGTTTGTTCTTTTGTTTTGTTTAAAGTTAAAAGCTGAAGGAAGCTGTTTGTGTTGCTCATTTAACTTTTGTTTATGCCAAAGTTGGTTCTTAATTTATGTTTACCTGAAGATAAAGAAACCTCAAGGGACAGGGAATAAAACCCTAAACTTAAAAAGAAGTTCTCTTTGTGATTTATACAAGTGAAGGCACAACTACCACACACACAGAGCCAAGCAATACCAGTTGCCACCGCTTGGGCTCACAGGGTGTGACAGTACTCAGTTGGACACATTGCAGGTCAAGACCATCCTCCCAAGAAAAATGGCAGAATGACTCAGGCATCTGGCAGGATAGGAACAATGCTGCCGGTCAGTGCCGGCTCGTCTCTTCTTCCGCCTCCTGGGCCATATGGCCTCGATGGTCAATGTGATGCCGTCATTATGCTTGCACATGCGAACAGCCCAGTGGTGCCTCCGCTCACTGTGGACTGAAGCCAAGGGCAGGCTACGGGACAGGGTCAGGATTACCCGCCAACTGGTGGAGTGTCTGAACTGGTGGCAAAACTTGCACCATCTCCAGGCGGAAATGCCCTTCCAGGCATCTGTACCACAGAGGACCTTGATCACTGATGCCTCCCTCTTGGGTTGGAGGTGCATTGTAGGGACCGCCGCACACAGGGCAGCTGGTCTCAGGAGGAGTCATTCTTGCAGATCAATCTGCTGGAGCTCAGGGCAATCATTTTGGCCCTACGAGCATTCCGCCACTCCCTGCGACACTGGCCCATTCTGATTAAGTGCCATGTTTTATATCAACAAGCAGGGGGGCACAGGTTCGTACTCCCTCTGCCAGGAGGCGGTGGCTCTCCTCTTCACAGCATGCAACAGCATGCTCTTGCGAGCGGTTCACCTCCCGGGCCAGGACAATTGCATAGCAGACAGGCTGAGCAGAGTCCTTCATCCACACGAGTGGTACTTGAATCCCAGGGTGACGAAGCGGTTCTTCTACTTCTGGGTCAGGCCCATGATGGACCTGTTTACCTTCCCGGACAACATGCAGCTGCCTTGTTTCTACTCGCATCAGCCGCACTTGAAGAGAGTGGTGGCAGATACTTTCCTGATCTCGTGGTCCAAGGGCCTACCCTGAGCATTTCCACCTACCCCCCTGGTTACCAGGACCCTCTTCAAGGGCATCAGTTATATTGATTGCCTCCAGCTGGCCTTGGTTCCCTCTGTTGTTTTCCCTGACGATGGCACTCCCAGTCCCACTGGGCTGAGCCCTGGACCTCCTGTCCCAGGAGGAGGGCTCCCTCCTACACCCCAATCTGGGGTCGCTGATGCTAACAGCGTGGCTGCTGAAAGGGTAGTGTTGGTGTCTTTCAATCTTCCAGGAGAAGTCGAGGAGATCCTATTGGCTTCCCAAAAACCCTCCATCAGACATGCTTATGCTTTTAAGTGGAGAAGGTTCTCCGCCTGGTGTGTGGAAAGGGAGGGAACCCCTTCTCCTGCCATGTGCAACTAGTACTCCAGTATCTAATGTACCTGTCACACACCATGCTGAAATCTAACTCTGTGAGAGTACATCTGAGCACCATAGTCACTCACCACCACTCTATCGAGGGGGAAAAACCCTTTTAGGCCAGCCCTGGTCTCCAAGTTCCTCTGGGGCCTTCTGTTAGCTAAGCCCCCTCTCTGCCCTCCAGCGGCAGAGTGGGACCTCAACATGGTGCTCTCCCAGCTCACCAAATCGCCATTTGAGCCCCTAGCCATTTGCCACCTGCCGTAACTGTCTTGGAAAGTGGCCTTTCTGGAGGCCCTCATGTCTGCTCAAAGAGTAAGCGAACTCCAGGTCCTGGTGGTGGATCCACCATATACAGGGTTCTATAAGAACAGGGTAGTGCTCCGCATACACCCCAGATTCCTCCCAAAGATGGATCTCCTTTCCACCTCAACCAAGAGATGGTCCTCCCCACCTTCTTCCTGCGGCCTCATGCCGGCAGGGAGGAACTAGTACTTCATACACTTCTACTTACAGCTTCTACTTACAGCAGACCCAGGCCTATAGCAAAGCTCCTCAGCTTTTCATGTCTTATGACCCCAGCAGACTGGTTCTCCACATGACTAAGTGAACTCTGTCCATTTGGATAGCAGACTGTATTGCCTTTGCCTATGAGTGAGCTGGCCTCTCCCTTGAACACCGGATCACAGCACATCGCTTGTCGATGGCCAACCTCTGCTCAATGCTGGTGATGGAGATCTGCAAGGCCGCCACATGGTCTTCAGTTCATATGTTCGCAGCGCACTACTGCCTGGAGAGCGAGTCCCGCAAGGACAGTGTCTTTGGCCAGGTAGTACTCCTTAATATTCTCGGGGTGTAGGCATGCCCTCTGACACTTCTGGGTTCAGGCTAATGGATTGATAGTGTCGCTGGACGCTAGGGTCTTGTAGAGTCTCTCAGTGGTGACTCACCTTCTGCAACTCATGGCGACCCGATTGGTCGCCATTGGTGCTGTCGTGGTTTGGTTCTTGGCAGCCTGGAGCTAGGAAGTCCCATATGTGAGGACTGACTTCCTGTTGTTCCTGAAGAAAGCGTAGTTATTCACCTGATTCAAGTATTCTCCAGGGACAGCAGGAGTCAGTCCTCACAACCCTCCCTCTTCCCATGGGGGTTGCCTTCCTATCTTATTTTATTTTTTACCACCGTCCTAGCTATGTCATCTGACTGAGCAAGATGGCACCCTTGGGTGGGTAGGGGACCATGCATTTGTGGTAATATGTCCCAAAGGTTTTCTTTGAAAGCTGGAGAAATGCTCAGCATGTGCTCTGTCGGCGCCAATGTCACCCATGTGTGAGGACTGATTCCTTCTGTCTCTGGAGAACATCTGTTACAGGTGAGTAACTACGTTTTTGAGTGGTTTGACATGCTGCCTTTATCATGCAGGTTAGTTGTTTGAAATGTTCTCTTTAGGCTACAATCTCATGTCATTCTAAAATAGTATACAGCATTATTTAAATGGATCACATTTATAGGTCATTTCCACATTTTGTTTCAGTGTAAGACATTTTCTTTCTTTCCTTTTCTTTGACGTTTATGTCACACAAAGTTTTTACCTGATTGGTTGCTGAGATTGGCGCCTCTTTTCCTTTTAAAAGAGCTCCACGGCGCCAGACTGTTCTGTTTGCTAGCCGGTCAGATTGGTTTTGTTATTACTTGCTCTGGGTAAGTTTGTTTGATTTCTCTCATAGGTTTTGCTTTTTCTTTTTTGAGGTGCAGTTAGGTATGCAGTTGGCACAGTTCACGTTTGTAATTCAAACATAAGGGATGGAATTTAATAAACTCACTGCGATTATGAATTGCTTTTAGCGTTCTCTTAAAGAATAGAAGTACATACAGTTTGGACACACCGTTTACGTTCCGTTTATTTTATATTGGATTTTATTTATTTATTTATTTATTTATTTAAAGTCTCTTTTATACCGCGCTATTCAGCATCAGCGCGGTTTACAATAAACAGTGAACATACACATTTCCAATAGTACTTTGTGTTTACATATGAACAGGATATTCAACTTGGCTAACAGGGTAACTATGTACAACCACAATATATACAATATATACAATTTGTAGGCTGATCATGTGTTTGTATGGTTTTAGACAGTGGTGATTTGGGTGGTTTCGGCAAATGGTGCTTTCTATTGGTTTCAGGGTAATGTATGAGGAAGAGGTAGTGTTTCACGGCCTTCCTGAATTGGAATATGTCTGGGATTGATCTGATGTTGTGAGGGAGGTTATTCCAGATCACTGGTGCATAAAGTTTGAAAGTCCTGCTGGATGTTGACTTGGTGCATTGAGTTATAGATCTTGGGACTATCAAGGTGTTTTGAGCTACTGACCTTCTGTCTCTGTTGTGGGGTGTCATCTGGATTAGCTCAGTTAGTGAAGTTGACGAGAGACCTTTGGTGGCTTTGAAGGTGAGCAGCAAGGTCTTGAATGTAATTCTACCTTGAATCGGGAGCCAGTGGAGTTGTTTCATTATAGGTGTGACATGGTCTTTCCTGGATGCTCCGTGCAGTACTCTTGCTGCGGTGTTCATTGCCATTTGCAGTGGGTTTAGGGTGGTTTGGGGGAGACCTTGAAGTATTGCATTTGCATAATCGAAATGCGGGATAATTAGTGCCTGATAGATAGTCCTGAAATCATCTGGCTCCAGCAGAGATCTTAGGTATCTAAGGGATCTAATTTTATGATATACTGCCCTTACAGTGTTACTTATATGAGCCTGCATATTTAGGTTCTGGTCTAGTGTGATGCCGAGGTATCTGATCGCGGATTTGGTCTGGAGGTCTGCTTCCTTCACTTTCAGTACTGTTGGGGCAGTGAAGTTACGGTTCCTTGTAATGAACATCACCTCCGTCTTCTTGTGTTGAATCCGGAGGTTTTGGGATTGTAGCCAATTGGATATTTCGTTTATGCAGCATGTTATTGGTTCGAGGTCTGGGTTTTCTGTTGCAAAAGGCGTGTATAATAGCACATCATCTGCGTATATCATGCAGTTAATGTTGAAAGACCGGATCAGGTTGCAGAGAGGTTGCATGTATATATTGAATAGTAAGGCGGAGAGGGAGGATCCTTGTGGGACACCTTGGCTTTGGTGGAATGGTTCTGATGATGTGTTTCTGGATCTTACCTGCTGCCATCTGTCCGAGAGGTAGGACCTGCACCACTCGAGTGCTTTACCGGATATATGTACACACATGGATGGTGTTTTGATCTTAACATGTAGGAGATCACCAGATACCACCATCTATAATTTTTTTGTTTTGCACACTTGTTTGCAGGTGCTTTGCGGCTTTTCAAAGAAAATACTAAGAGTCGTTTACTCACAATGTCTTCCTCTTTTCATTTGCATATTCATTGATTTAATGTTCATCCTAAATGGTTTTATAGTGAGGTAAAATCTCTGTATCGCCATAACACACCAAGGAACATGTCTTTTCATAAATGCACATTTACGGATCACACACTTCGTTGGTTGATGTAATGGTGATATTATCTCAGATGTATGATTCCCTTATACTATACAGTATGAGCACTGTTGCTAAACTTCACTAATTGTTTCCAGTAAATTATTTGACATTTAATTTTTTGAGCACACTGTACATTCTGGGTTTCGACTGCTGCATTTTTTTCCTTTTTTTCTGTTGCATGATGCATCTCATGAATTGTTTTTAATGGAGTACTTTTTAATAGTTTCCTCTATCACACATTTTTGTGTGAGATGATGCTGTTTTTTGCTTTTTTATCAATTTCTCATTATAGATTGTCTCTTCCCTTCACTTTTCCCTTCCCTGATCCCTTCCCCCTCCTCCCTTCCCTTGCTGTGTCCCCCAGTGCCATTTTACATGACTAAATTGGATCTCAGTTATATATCTTTGTTTGTTCATTCATTCATTCAATTTGTATTTATGTTTTACATTTTCTATTAGCTTTTTACCATTATTCATTTATCATTACAAAAAGTGGGCCTGTTCTCCCCATTACCATTCTTTTATCGTTTGTTTTTTAAACTGTTTTTTTAGCTCCTTGCTATTTGGTCAGCTTAGTTTTCAATGATTTGTTGTATTCATTTCACTTCTGGTTTTCCCAGAAGTGCTTAATGTTAGTCGCGAGTGGTGTGTCTACCATTTGTTTTTTGTGATTGTCCTATAGCGGCTCATGTTCCATGTGCCCTTCCAATAATATGTATATATGTTTTGTTTCTGTTGCCTACATGGTTCCTTTATATTTTTAATTTGTCTATTTTGTGAACATGTTTTATATTGTTCTTTATTGACAGATAGTGCACAATTTTATTTATTTATTTACAATCTCTTATATACCGCACTATTCATCATCATCAATTTGTTGGACTACGTTTGTGTGGACACACAAGGTTTGTCTCACCATCTTGAAATGAGTATCTGAATTGAGTATGTTCTTTCTCACCTTCAGTTTCATGCCTCGTCAACTTCTTTTATGTTTACTTTAGTTTTTAGTTCTAGATGTTTCTCCAGGACCAAACAGGAAGTCAGTCCTCACATATGGGTGACGTTGGCGCCGACGGAGCCCTCGTGCGGAGCATTTCCCCAGCTTTCAAAGAAAGCCTTTGGGAATTGCAGCGCGCATGCGCGGTCCACTTCCCGCCCAAGGGTGCCATCTTGCTCAGTCTTCTTTTTTCCGCGGAGCCCGACGGACGTAGTTCGTTTTTCTCTTTTTTTTTCGGTTCGACGCCGGATCCTTTTTCCGCCTTGGCCCGATACGCCGGTATCAAGTCCAATCTCTCTTTTTCGGTTTTTGTCCTTTGTGACTAGCGTTCGCGCCATTTTTCTTTTTTCACTGGCAGCCCGGTCTTTGACCTCGCAGGGGCCCTTTTTCCCCCGATGGCTACCAGCGGGTTTAAGAAGTGTGATCGGTGTAAGAAACTTATGTCTCTTACCGACACACATGACTGCTGCCTCGGACCCGATCATGACCCGATGATCTGTGGTCCATGTGGCAAAATGTCCTCGAAGGCATTGAGGAGTCGGCAGCACCAGAAGGATAGGATCTTCTCTGACTCCGCGTCCGGACGGGCCCGGACCTCGTCAGAGGCCTCGACGTCTCGGGACTCCGGCCCCGAGCAGCGTCGGGGATCCTCTGAGCGGGGGTCTCCTTCGCGGGAACATCGCAGGAAGAAGAAACCCGCAAGGGCGGCGTCGGGGGACGCTCCTGGTTCCTCAAGGGCCAGGTCGCATAGCCCCGATTGCCGTCCCGGGTCTTCAGAGTCGGAGAGGCCTGCCAAACATCCTCGTATCGAGATGGAGTCTCCTGGACACGTGAGTGCTGTAGTCCTCGTGGACTCTCCTCCAGGGGAGCCGATGTTGGGCCCGACACCGTCAGGCCCCGAGTCGGGGGCTGCTGGTTCTCCTGAGCGCGGACTCAGGTTGACGGCCTTGGAGAGCAGCCTCGCTGCCTTCATGGAACAGCAGCGGGCATTGATCTCCGGTCTCACCGGTGCATCTGCCCCGACCACCGGGACCTCGATGTCCAAGTCGACCCCGGAGGCCGAGCCGATCCTCGAGTCCAAGCGGGCTCGAGTCGATCCTCGGCCACAGTCTCCCTCGGCCTCCCGTTCGGGACCGAGGTCGTCGACGCCGGTACCCTCGGCGTCGGGGCGGATGGCATCGGTGCCCGCCTGACCGGAGCCGCTCAATTCCTCCTCCGAGGAGTCGGGCTGGGAGACGGAGGACGAAGAGTCATCCGACACTTTTCGGACTCGGTGTGTCCCATCGGACTCGCCAGAGTCCGAACCTCGGAGACGATCCCCACCGGAGGATACCCGGTTCTCGGACTTTGTGCAGGATATGGCCTTCCCCGCGGATCCCGAGGAGGAGCCTCGAGCCAAGGAGCTCGAGGCCCTCCAGTATGACTCTCCCCCAAAGGAGGCCTTTACTGTACCGGTTCCTCTGATGCTGGAGCGGCTGCTCTTCCGCATGTGGGAGACCCCGGCCACGACGCCGGTGTTAAGCAAGCGGGTCGATTCCATCTATCGAGTTCGCAAGAGCCCCGGGTTCCAAAAGGCACAATTACCGCACCACTCCATGGTTGTGGAATCGGCCATGCATCGACTGAAAAGTCAGAAGATGCACTCCTCGGTGCCTCCTGGCCGGGAGGCCCAGAACCTGGATGCCCTCGGTAAGAAGTGCTTCCAGGGCTCTATGCTTGCTTGCCGTTTCCAGACATACCAGCTCTACATGGGCATGTATCTCCGAGACCTGGCAAAGGAGATTGCCGGGTTCTCTGCTGGTCTCTCCGAGGAACCTTTGCAGAGGTTCCAGGCCTTGTCCACTGGTATTTGAGAGTGCTCGAAGTTTATCTCTCGAGCAGCCTACGATGGCTTCGAGGCTTCGGCCTGAGTAGCCGGGGCTGGCATCGGTGCCCGCCGACAGGCTTGGCTACAGTCATCCGACCTCGAGCCATGGGTGCAGGACAAGTTGGTCGATGTCCCCTGCCGAGGTGAAAACCTCTTTGGCAAGCCCATGGCTGAAAAGGCTGCAGAACCAGAGACCGAGACTCTGACCAGGACTAGGCTGTCCAGAAAAACCTCTGCCCCTTCTCAGAAGAAGAAGGGCTCAGGAAAAAAGACCTTTTACCCGAGGAAGTCATCTGCTTATAAACAATACCCTCATTATCAGGCCTCTGAAGCTCCCCAACAGGGTCAGCAGGCCAAGGGGCAGGGTCATGGGCCCTGTAGGCAGAAGGCCCCCAAGCCACCAACACCGGCCCCTGCTCAGCAGGGGGGGGGGGGGTTTGACTCAGCAAGCATAGCCTCTTCTCCTCAGCTGGCTCACATCAGCACAGGCCGGCTGGCCCACTTTGCCCACAGGTGGTCAGCCATCACATCAGATACCTGGGTGCTCCATATAGTCCAGAAGGGCTGTCTTCTCCATTTTCACCAGGTACCTCCCTCCTGTTTTCCTGGGGAGCCTCCAAGACTCCCTCTGCACAGGGGCCTACTCCTTCAGGAGTTAGCAAGTCTGCTAAAGGAACAGGCTGTGGAACCGGTGCCCCACCACCTGAGAGGTCACGGCTTTTATTCCAGGTACTTTCTAGTACCAAAAAGAACAGGAGGCCTCAGACCCATCCTAGACTTGCGCTACCTGAACAAGTTCCTGGAGAGGGAAAAGTTCAAGATGCTTACCCTTGGAATCCTGCTGCCCTACCTCCAGCAGGGAGATTGGCTATGCTCCTTAGATCTAAAGGATGCTTATACTCACATCCTTATTCATCCTGACCACAGGACAGTATCTCAGATTTGTTGTGGGGGGAAACCACTACCAGTACAGAGTACTTCCCTTTGGCCTAATCTTCGCTCCCAGGGTGTTCACCAAGTGCCTGGCGGTGGTGGCGGCCTACCTGAGGCTTCAAGGTCTTTTTGTGTTTCCATACCTGGACGACTGGCTCATAAGGGGCCAGTCTTCCCAGGAGGCCAGTCAAGCCACCCTTCGCACTGTGGCTCTGCTTCAGCACTTGGGGTTTGTCATAAACTTCGCAAAGTCCACTTTGCTCCTGTCCCAGAACTTGGAATTCATAGGAGCTTGGCTAGACACTCTTCAGGCGAGGGCTTTTATGCCAGTGGACAGAGCCCACAGGTTGATGGATCTAGCCAGGCAGTTTCACAGCAATTCCCTGGTCTCTGCCAGGCAATTCCTGAGACTTCTCGGCCATATGGCTTCCACGGTTCATGTCACCCCCATTGCCCGCCTGCACATGCGGCCTGCTCAGTGGAGCCTTCGCACTCAGTGGCATCAGGCCACAGGGAGCCTTGCAGACTCGGTGAGAGTATCCACCCTGCTCGTCTCCTCTCTTCAATGGTGGATTCATCTTCCGAATCTGGTACTCGGGGTGGATTTTCAATCCCCTCCGCATTCTCAGGTGCTGACGACAGATGCTTCTCTTCTAGGTTGGGGAGCACATTGCCATGGGGCATGTACTCAGGGTCTCTGGACTCCTTGGGAGACTGCTCAGCAGATAAACTTCCTGGAGCTACGGGCAATCCGCCTAGCTCTGAGAGCCTTCTCCCACCTCACATCTCACCAGTCTGTACTGGTCCAGACGGACAATCAGGTTGCCATGTTCTACGTGAACAAACAGGGAGGCACAGGCTCTTTCCTTCTCTGTCAGGAGGCACAACGACTGTGCTCTTGGGCCGTCCATCACAGAATCCTCCTCAAGGCTGTCTACCTCCCAGGTCAAGAAAATTACCTGGCGGACAGACTGAGCAGGAACCTGCAACCACACGAATGGAGATTGAACCTGTTGGTGGTTCAGCAGATCTTTCTCAGGTGGGGCCTCCCCACCATGGATCTTTTTGCCAGTCCTCTGAACCGGCAACTCCCGATATTCTGCTCTAGGCAACCGCATCCTCTCAGAGTAGCAGCGGATGCGTTTCTGATCTCGTGGTCCACGGACCTCCTGTATGCGTTTCCTCCCACGCCACTAGTGTCCAGAACACTGTTCAAAGTCCTCAGGGACGGGGCCTCGATGATCCTGATAGCCCCCAGGTGGCCAAGGTAACCGTGGTTCCCACTTCTGCTGCAACTGGCGGGGGACACTCCTCTTCCTCTGGGGTTTCAGCACGATCTCCTGTCTCAGGAACAGGGGACTCTCTTGCACCCCAACCTCCAGTCCCTTCATCTGATGGCCTGGCTGCTGAAAGGGTAGTCCTGGCTCCCCTACTACTGCCTCGAGAGGTGGAAGACGTCGTCTTAGCCTCTAGATGGTAATCCACCAGGAAATCGTACGCTCTTAAGTGGCATAGATTCTCCGCATGGTGTGGTCAGCACAGCGAGAATCCCTTCTCGTGCTTGGTAGTGGTAGTATTGCAATATTTGCTTTACCTCTCCAATCTGGGCCTTAAGTCCAACTCTGTCAGGGTTCACCTCAGTGCCCTCTCAGCGCACCACTCGCCGGTGGATGGGCGGCCTCTTTCCAACCACCCTCTGGTGGCTCGTTTTCTCCGAGGCCTCCTTCTGCTTAAGCCTCCTTTGCGTCCACCAGCCCCTGAGTGGGATCTGAATGTGGTCTTACAGCGGCTTACTTGTCCGCCATTTGAACCTATGGCTACCTGCCCTCTCTGTTTTCTCTCCTGGAAAACCTTGTTTTTGGTAGCTCTTACCTCTGCTAGGCGAGTGAGTGAGCTTCAGGCCCTAGTGTCTGATCCCCCTTACACTAGGTTCTACAGGAATAGGGTAGTCTTACGGACTCACCCTAAGTTTCTTCCTAAGGTTGTCTCCCCTTTTCACCTCAATCAGGAGGTGGTTCTTCCGACCTTCTTTCCCAGGCCACATGCCAACCGGGCTGAGATGGTCCTGCATACCCTGGACTGTAGGAGGGCGTTATCCTTCTACCTCGACCGTACGCGGGAGCACCGGAGGGCTGTTCAGCTCTTCGTTTCTTTTGACCCCAATAAGTTGGGGCTACCTGTCTCCAAGTGTACTTTGTCCATATGGGTCGCTGACTGTATCGCCTGGGCTTATGGGGCAGCTGGCCTCTCGTTGGAGGGTCGGGTCACGGCTCATCGTGTCAGGGCGAAGGCTGCGTCAGTGGCTCATCTCCGCTCTGTTCCGTTGGCAGACATCTGCCGGGCCGCTATTTGGTCTTCAAGCCAGACTTTTGTGGCCCATTACTGCCTTGAGAGGGAGTCCCGCAGGGACAGTGCTTTCGGACAGGCAGTACTCCATAATCTCTTTGGGGTTTAGGCAACTCCTACCCTCCGACCCTGGTGTTGGGCTACCGGTCGGGGGCGTTCTCCTTCCTTACGTACTGACGAGCCAGAGGGAGCTCATTTTTTCGGCTTGAGGTCTCCGGTAGCCTTAAGCTGGGGAGTCCCATATGTGAGGACTGACTTCCTGCTTGGTCCTGGAGAAAGAGTAGTTACTCACCTGTAACAGGTGTTCTCCAGGAGCAGCAGGAATCAGTCCTCACAACCCTCCCTCCTCCCCTTGGAGTTGCAGTCATATGATTTATTTTGCTAATTTTTTGCTGTCTTTTAGCTATGTCATCAGACTGAGCAAGATGGCACCCTTGGGCGGGAAGTGGACCGCGCATGCGCGCTGCAATTCCCAAAGGCTTTCTTTGAAAGCTGGGGAAATGCTCCGCACAAGGGCTCTGTCGGTGCCGACGTCACCCATATGTGATTCCTGCTGCTCCTGGAGAACACCTGTTACAGGTGAGTAACTACTCTCTCTCTCCTTTAAACATCTCAGTTGTATAATGTTTTAGTTTGTATTTATTTATATGTACAAAGCTTGTTTCTAATATAAACATGCTTTGGCGTTTATCAGTTCTTGGCATAAATGAGTTTGTTTATGCATGTTTTATTAATTGATTCTAGTTTGATGTACATGTATTTATTTATCCTTTTAATTATTTCTTTGTTTGTTCATTGCTGTTATCCATGCAGTACATCCTGATGAAGGCAATGCCAAAACACCATGTTTGGGTTTTTCAATAAAGGACCGTGAGCTACTTGCCCTTGTGTGTTTTCTCTGTCACTGCTGTAGACAGAATACTAAGCTTGATGGGTCCTGTTCTGACTCAGCATGACTAATTTTGCAGTATGTGTACTAAAGTGCACTGATGGCGCAGGATATACTGCACACTAATTGTGCTGTGCTGTTGTCATGCTGCAGCATGATAAAACCCCAGTGCTAACCGCAAAATGCACAATGGGGTAGTGGCTGGACGGATTAGGGTGGAGTATAGGCAATGATGGCACATCACGATTAGAATGGGCCTTGTTGACGTGCACAAACTGTAAATGTTTCCTTTAGGACAGGTGCACTTACTGTTTCTAAGTGGGTGGTGGTACGTGCACCTGCATTAAGCATGCTTTCAGTTTAGTCCGTTGAGGTACATCGCCCCACAGTAACTGCAAAAAGACATGCTGGACATGCCTCCAGCAGTTAGCACAGGTCTAGTTCACTACCTGTGCTATCTTTTGGGACTTAATGTCTGCTACAATAGTACGTTTTAGTAAACATGCACCTTTATGTTCTTTTGTTTACTTGATATTCTTTACTGTATAAAGCGAGCATAAAGAATAGATGTTTGGATAGCAATTTACAGAACAGAAAAGGCTTTGGCAAAGTCTGTTACAAATGTATTCTTAGCTTTGTAATTTTATTGTACTATTCCTTTCATAACTCTATATTTAATTGAAAGCATCCATTATTGCAGTAACTTATGAACAGAAACATTAATATAAAATTACATTGTAACAAATGTTTGATATTACAGAGCAGTTTTCTTATATTAGCTTCATTTGATGCTTTTATAAAACCTTATTCCTTTTCCTGCAGACTTCAGCGTTTACTTTCACTGCGTGTCTGATTATAGTTTAGTTTTTACTTACATTTCAAAACCTCTTTTCCAGTTTTAACTCAGTTGTGTACAGCAGTATACTAATAAAAACAAAATAATAATTGGAGCAGATATATACAGTATGATAAGAAAATAAATGGAGAAAAGAGTAGAAATTATAAAATAATTCTAAAAGCCAAATATTAAAATAAATAAAACTGTCAGCATCATAACAAAAATAAAATAAGCATCAAAAACTTATAAAATGAAATAATAAATGAAAATCCTAATGATAAAATCATAAAATAGACTAAGATGAAAATATAATTCAAGCCATGTAATTATAAGAAAATTCCTCATACATTACAGATGTGGAGGGTAGTTTTGTAACTGGGTTTCTAAGTAGGAGAGGCACATTGGTATAAATGTTGCACCTATTTTATAAAGTCAACACACCTGCTCTGATCCTTGCAAAAATTTCACTTCCTCTTTTACACAACTCTGCATGTATTTTATTTGGGTCAATCTTTATTAATCACCAACAATATACATTGAAGTATCGGAAAAGGCATCAGGGCTGGTGCAAGGAGATGAGGCACCCTAGGCAAACTTAAACCCTTGGGCCCCCACACCCCCTGCAGCACCTATTTCCGCTGCCGCTGCTGCCCCTCTCTGGGACCTGCAGTGGCAGCAATGGCCACAAACAGCGCTGCAGTGCCAAAGTTGTTTGCTTCTGCCCCACCTCAGACTTCCAGTTTGCAAACAGGAAGTCAGCATTGGACATCAGAGGGGATGGACGCAAACAATCCTGCTGCACCAAAATTGTAAGGTAAGCACCTTGGGGCTGTTTGTGGCCATTGCTGCCGCTACAGGTCCCAAGAGGGCTGACAGCAGTGGCAGTGGGCGCTCTTAGAGGGCTGGTGCTAAGCGGCTACCTAGTTTTCCTAATGGTAGTCCTCGCCCTGAAAGGTATTTGACAATTGAAAAAAATGAGCAGTACAAAATCACAGTTAACTCAGAATAACCGTCCACTACCAATAACCATCCAGTGTTGTTCATTTAAGTTCAAAAGCATTGAAGGGAATATTTACTAAACCTTGTGCTATTAAGCCGGGTTTTGGCCATGCTACTAGTTTGGGGATCTCTGCTAAATACAGGGGGGTGGGTACACCCACCCCCTTGCATTTACCACGGGCCACCATTGGCATTTACCACGGGCCACCAATGAGGTGGTGTTACTTACACCTGCACTACCTGTGCCATGTGTGGGTTTCAAATGCTCATGCTAGCAGTGCTGTGGCGGGAGTGCCTCAGTTCCGCCCAGATGTGTGTTACCTGGATAACATGGAGTTTTTATTGCAGGGACCTGTGCTACCTTAGTGTTGAAATCATGCATTAACCCTGTGCTACTTGGGTGGTGCACGTTAGTAAACATGCCCCTGAGTTTTTCACTAAGGTAATGTGGAGTGAGTGACATAACCTAAGGATGCCAGATCATCACAAATCATTTCCCATGAGCCTAAACAATGGACAGTGCAATCAGGCGCTCCATACGCAATGTGCATCTGTTGTCTCCAGCATCCCAATGAGGGAAGCCCATGCTCAGCCTATATAAGCATAATATATTTTTTAATAACCCAAAAATATTTCCTAACAAATGATAAGTCTGTGCCAATGGAAGGCCCTCAATCATGCCCAACAGACAGACTGCAGAATTTATCTTTATTTCCATCCCTAGCAATCTGGATACATGTGCAAATATCTGTTCCAGAATAATATTATGTATGGGCGTGTCTAAATATAGTGCAATAGCTACCTTTAACTGCCCACACTTTGGACATCCCTAAGTGTTGACCACTTTCGCGCTATACACCCATTTCGGAGGCTTATATAGATGATGTAAAAATGTTAAATGCATTTCTCTCTAAACCACAATCTCCATATGCACTTACATTAAAATTTTCAAGACTCAAGATCAACATTCAAGTCACGCTTCCATTTCTGTACTGTTGTCGACTAGGAATCCCCCCACCAACCTTTGCAGTAAATTCTTATATAGTCACTTTCAGCAAATGTTTTCAGAAGGATACGATCAAAGGGATCTTCCTGCAAAACACCACCCCCCACCCCCAGATCTCTCAGCCACAAATCAGAATCTATAAATAGACATAAAACCCCCTTATTATTCTCTCATTTAAGGGAATCAAACTTGTCCTCCCATCTGCTTCAATAAACTGCCTCAGATTGTGCAGCTCCTGCCTATCCCATTCCTGAAAAATGGATTTTTTTCCTATCCCTGGTAAAAAAAAAACAAAAAAACTAAAAAAAAATCTTTTCATGTATTTTATTTTATTTTCATATTATCCTGTTTAGATCAGTCTGGACAAGCAGAGGTGGTGACACAGAAAAAACTCTCCCTGACAGCAGAGGTGATGACACAGAAAAAATTCCAGAGGTTAATCATCTCTTCTTGCTGTAATAGCTAATACAGCTAGGGGCACACCAATATTTCTGTCTCCAGCAGATGGTGGATGCATCAGTGCAACTCTGATGAAAATTCTGGGAAAGATTTGATTTAGCTCGTGAGTATCCACCCTTAGTGGTGACTTGCTTACTGGAGCTCGATGATATAGGCTCCACAAGAGTCACCCTTAAAACCAGTGCTATTTGGGGTATTGCCTTACAGAAGAAGGGAATTGGTTCAGCTCTTCATCCTCATCTGGTTAAGGACCAGAAGTTTGGAAGAGGATTCTTCACCTTGCACAACCTCAGTGCCCCTTCCCCCCTCCTTCTCCCAGGCTCTTCCCCGAAGATTAGAAGTAAACTCCTTGCTAGCAGGGGAGAGTAGCACTGAGTTCAGCATGGTCTTCCTACCTTGGGCTTCCAAGGGGTGAGTACCAAAACTGTCAGGTTCTGGGTTGTTTGGAGCAACTCTTGGTGAGGCATGGATTCTTTCCTACTGGTTCCCACCTCATTGTGTCTGTGTGTGTTAGCTGTGCTAAGTACACTCCTTACTGCACAGTAATCTTGCGTATCTTGGATCTGCATGTGGCTGTAGCATGCAGTGGTGATGCTTGCACAGCTGGGGCACATGTTGCAGCATGCTTATTAGAACGTCATGAACCTGTGAAGCCGGGCTGTTAGCGATGCATAAGACACACATTATGTTTGTTTATTAAAACTTGATATATCGTCTTTCACAGTAGCAGCAGGACGGTTCACAATAAAACTCAATTAAAATAATAATGAAAAGGAAATACAATTTGTATGATAAGGGAGACAGCTATAATGATTCCAGGAAGGATGGGGAGGTAGAGAGAGATGAGGAAGTAATACATAGGAATTTTAGATGAAATCAGGTGATGGGAAGGTCAAAGACTTTGTGAAATAAATGTTTTAAGTTTAGCTTTAAAGGCAGAATGTGATGATTCTAGACGGAAGTCAGGGGGCAGGTTGTTTCAGAGGCTGGAACCAAGGAAATAAAATGTGGAGTGCCGCGTGGACTCCAGCTTAGTCTGGGAAGCAGGGGGAAGTTAAAGGCGGTTGGAATTAATTGAGCGGAGGACACGATAGGGAGTGCGGAGACTAATGAGGGAAGAGAGATATGACGGGATGTCAATGTGTAGAATTTTGTGAACCATGATAAGAGGTTTATAGTGAATACCGTAATATAGGGGAGGCCAATGAAATCAAAGTAATAGGGGGTAAAATGGTCATACCAAGAGGCATGGGCTAACAGTCAGATGGCAAATCACTGTAATTCTTAGTTTGGGAGACCATCAAGGCCAACATTACAGTAATTTAAGCACATGATGACCAATTTATTTATTTATTTGAGCACATTTTTATACCGCTCCTTCCAGTGATCAGCAGCGGTTTACAGTTAACAATTAACTCTGCAAAGATTAGCAGTTACATAAAACAGTAGGATCATAACATTTGAACATTAAAAGTGAAAAATTGTTTAGGATAACTCAAAAAATAGTAATAGAAAAACTAAAACTAAATACATGATATAGGAGGGAACATGTTAACATACATGAATTTGATTAACTATATACATTATTTGTGTAGATAATATAAGTAGGTTCATTATTTTGATTCTTCATGGACTTGGGGGAACTAACTGGTAGAAGTGGAAGAATATCTTCCTTTAATTGTTTTCATCACGGAATTACTCTGTTATTTCTGACTGATTGAAGTATTCTTGAAATAGATGTGTTTTAAGGCTTTTACGGAAATATGTGAGATCTTTGTTAGCTCTTAAGTTGTCGGGGAGTTTGTTCCATTGTGTTGGAGCAGTGTATGTGAATGCTCTATTACTAGTGAATGCCTTTGCTTTGCAAATAGAGAGGGGGTGTGTAGTATATTTAGGTTGTGAGTACGTCTTTTCCTGTTTGTAGTTTGCGGCATTATGAGTGTAGCAAGATGAGATGGGGCAGAATTGTTTATTAGTTTGAATGTTGTAATTATTATTTTGTATCGTATACGTGCATGTATAGGTAACCAGTGAAGTTCTCTTAGGATAGGTGTGATGTGATCAGAGAAGGGTACGTTCATTAGGATTCGGGCTGTTACATTTTGTGCCATCTGAAGTATGTTTGTTGTTTTTTTGGGCAGGCCTTGAAGTATGCCATTACAGTAGTCTAGATGTGGCATTATGATTGCTTGAATTATTGATCTAAAGTCTGATAGTTCAATGATGTTACGTAATGGCTGTAGAGTTCTTAATTTGTAGAAGATGGTTCTATTTAAAAGTCTTAGGTGGGTTTCCATGTTAAGTGTGCTATCTAGTGTGACACCTAGGTACTTTAGTTCTTGTTTTGTGTTATAAGTAGTATTATTTAATATGATTGTAGGGGGGTGTTTAAACTCCGGATTTTTAGAGATAAACATAACTTCAGTTTTTTTGTGATTAATAAGCATATTGTTTTGTTGAAGCCATTGTTGTGCTTCATTAAGGCAATTTTCTATGTGACTGTAATCAGGGTTACATATATCCAATTGAGTATAAAGCATTATATCATCTGCATAGAGATGATAGTCAATTTTGCGTTTCTGGAATATTCCGCAAATTGGTTTTAGATATAAGTTGAATAATATAGCGGATAGTGCTGAGCCCTGTGGGATACCTTGTGTCTGTGGAAAGGTATTGGATAGGTTTCTATCAAAATATACTTGTTGTATCCTGTTGGATATATAAGACGAGAACCATTTTAGGGGGGTTCCATTTATACCTATTGTTTCTAGTCTTTCAATGAGGATCTTATGATTCACTGAATCAAAGGCTGCAGATATGTCGATGAAAATTAGGACAAACATTTTTTTGCAGTTTTCAATGCCTTTATAGAGTCTGTCGAATAATACTAGAAGCAGTGTTTCTACTCCATGCGATTGACGAAAACCATATTGTTGAGCATCAAGTGCATTTGTGTTATCTATGTGGTCTTGCAATTGGTATTGTACAGATTTTTCAATAATTTTGGCTAGAAAGGGTATACTGGATATGGGTCTGAATGAGGATAGATCTGTATTGTTTAGTGATTTGTTTTTTAGTATAGGTCGTATTACAGATCTTTTTAATTCTGTTGGCATGTTTCCTTGTGTTAGAGAATGGTTTACAATGTTTAGTATTATGGGCGATAATTCTGTTTTAGCATTCTTGATCCAGTCTACCGGACATGGGTCAAGAGGGGATGTGGTGGTGTTTAAGTTTGTGATGATGTTTTGAAGTTGTCTGTTATCTATTGAGTAAAAATTTTCCCACACTATAGTGGGGTTGGTATTTTGTGTTATCCTTTGAAATGCATTAGTTTCAATTTTATGGGAGATTTTTTCTTCGCTAGGGTTTAATTTTTTTAGAGTAGTGATCAGCCAGTTCTTGAGCATTTATAGGATAATTTGAATTATCATCTTTTGGGGGTTTAGTGGGTGATTTTACAAGCTCAAATAATTCCCTTGGCTTATTTAAAGCATTAGTTAGTTTTTTGGTGTGATAGTTCTTTTTTGCTGTATTTACTGTTTCTTTATAGGATTTAAGTAGAGATAAGTATTGTTTTTTGGTCTCAGTTGATGTCCTAGCTCTCCATTTTTCTTCCATTTTTCTGAGATCCTTCCTTAATTTAGCTAATCCTGCTGTGTACCAAGGTTCCGATCTTTTCCTTAGTTTGTTATTTGCATGTGAGGTGATTTTAGATGTTTGTTTAGAAACAGTTTCAATTCCGTTGTTCCATTGTTTTATTAATTCGTCCAGGTTTGAGGATTCTGTATTTACATGTGAAAAGATCGAATTTATTAGTTCTTCTTTATCTAGTTTTTTAAACATGCTTTTATGTGTATTATTATTAGGTTCTATATTAAGTGATTGTGATGGCATTTCAAATGTGAATTGTATAAGGTGGTAGTCTGACCATGGCACCTGAGTTATTTTAGGTGGTGTATTTGTTACTGTGGTGTTTGAATATTCTTTGGGAAGAAATACTATGTCTAAGATATTTCCCTTGTCATGTGTAGGTGTTTGGATTATTTGACGGTAACCCATCTGATCCATGGCCTCATTAAATGTATTAGTTTGTGTTGTATTGAGTGAAGCAAGGTTTATATCGCCTAATATCATGTGATATTATTTTAATGCGGTTTCGCATATTGTTTCGAGGGCTGATGCTAATGCTTCATGTTTTCCAGAAGGTGGTCTGTAAATGAGGGAAATAGCAAAGGTTTTATTTTCCACCTTAAGGATGTCTATACCTTCAAGAGACTTCTGGGCAGTGCAGGATAGGTTTAGATTTTTTCTTGCTATTATTAGCACCCCACCACCTTTTCCTTTGTTACGAGGGCAATTAAATATATTATATCCAGTTACATTTAGCGTATTAAGGGGGATTGTGTCAGCCTCTGAGAGCCATGTTTCTGTGATGCATAATAGATCAGGTTTTTCCTCAGTAATAAGGTCCTGTATAATGGGCAACTTGTTTTTAATAGACCTAGTATTTATTAGTATGCATGTTTGAGGGATTAGTATGCTAGACTTGGTGTGAGTATCATTAAGGGTAGGTTTGATTGTACTTAGTCTTGAGCGTGGTTTCGTTACCTTTGATTTATATTGGTGTATATTATGTTTGGATTGATATGGGAACCATTGTGTGTATTGTGGTAGTTGGTATAGGTATATGTGGCTTGGTGAATAGATGGGATACGTGTATAGGTATGCTTGTGATGTTTTTGTGTGCAGGATGATACTTATCATGGTGATAAGAAGCAGATTTAGGAGTTCCATCTTTATCCTTTTTGTTAGTAAATATCTTACTTGTAGGTTGAGAAAAGGTGTGTATAAAGGGTGTTATTCGTATGATCTAGTTAATATGGTATTTAGGTCTAGAATAATCTCAAGTGTCTAAGATTGTAACTATTTAAATCAGCAGTAGGGTAGTTAACTGGGTATGCTACAGATTAGAGGTTATTGGTAAGTTACCGGTGGAGTCAATAGCAACGGTGCAATGGAGACTGGCATTACTAGGGCTACTGTCAACAGTATCAATATATGGGATTAATATAGCTACTGGCAAAATTATCAGAGATGAGATATTGATAGGTCTACTGGTAATAGTATCAAGGCTACTGGCAATAGTATCAAGAAATAGCATTGGGAGGACTACTGGCAACAGTATCAGGGCTACTGGCAACAGTATCAAGAAATAGCATTGGGTGGACTACTGGCAACAGTATCAAGAAATAGCATTGTAGGGACAGATAGGCAGTGATAAATTGCTGGCAACAGTTAGTTACTGGCACTATTAAGGCTATTGTCAACAATATATATATAAGTAGCAAACTGATGTTTTGGCTATACTTGAGAGGATATGATTGCAAATATACAGCAGGGAAATATAATAATTATCTGAAGGTAGATGTTAAGTCAGGATCCTGTAGCGTGGGGTCAGTTTTTCTGGCGCCAGACAGTTCATTTCATTAAGTTTAAAGCTATGGTGTTATCGTTGATGAAATAGCTCCGCCTCAATGGCGCTCAGTTTATAGGATCATTGTGAAGAAAGTCAAGGAATTACCGACCTTTACGTTGCCTTTAGGCCAACTGCCTAAGGGCCACGCCAAAGGGCCCTCTGGCGAGGCCCTCAGGCGCGGGCCCGCCGGCGCAGGTGCGCCGGATAACGCCTTCTTTAAATTGTAGTCGGGCTGCCCCGATTGGGCAGCGGCTGTTTCAGCGACCAATGATAGAATCAGGGTAGTTAGAGATGAGGGGGTGAGAAATGTGTGTCCAGCCCTGATCTTATGGAGAGAGACAACAGAGCTGTGAATGACAGAACTGATATAATCATGAAAAGTTAGTGCTGAATTGACAATGACCCCGAGATAGCAGAAAAAAGACACCAGGGGAATAGAGACACCAGAGAGAAGAGGAGATACAGGTGGGTACATACATTCTTTTAAGAAATGCTGCCTAGTCTATGGACAGTTATGTCCACAGACTCCAGCTTCTGTACTTCCTGCATAGGGACTTCAGATGTGCCCTTGTAGGGCCTATCCCTCATCTTGCAGCAGGGGGACATGGGTGCCCTGCCCTTGTTGTTCTCGCTGCATGAGGCAGCAGACACAGTGGTGAAGAAGGATAAGTCCCAAGTCTTGGACTCAGGCTTTTGCTTTTGGGATGGCCCTCCCTTATCTTAGGGGCCTAGCAGCAAGTCTGCCCCCTACTAGTGGTGGGACTAAGCTTGACAGGAAGTTCTGGTCTCTAGGTTGTCCTCCTCAGAATTCTTTTCATTTCCTCAGCAAGCTTGGTCCTTTTGGTGAGGCAGTTCAGACTCTGGGGCTTCTGGGTCCTCTCGATCTCTCTCTGATTGGTCGGAAGAGGGCCCTATGATAAAGGATAGATGAAGCCCAACCTGGGCCCTACCACCTAAGTAATCTCAGAGAAGATTGGAGTCTGGAGGTTCAGACAGTTTCTTCTTTGCCCGAGGTTCAGTCCAGTTCTGATACCTTTTGTGACGATGCCATTTTTGAGGACTAATTATCTTCTTCAGAAAATCAGGACTATTCTCGTATGATCCACCTGTTCAGGAAGGAAGAACTGGTAATGTTAATTGCTCAGATGACTTCTGCTCTGCGGTTGGCTGATCTCCCAATGGCAGAATAAATGCCACAGATACACCCCTCTTGCAGGGGGATTTGGAAGCCTACTAGGGTTTTTCCTGTTCTGAGGTTGTCAAAAACATGGTCCATTCAGAGTGGGACCTGCTCAGCTCCCTGTTGAAAAGGGTCAGAGATATGAAGCTTTATGCCTGCCACAGGAAAATTGCACTGCATGGTGCAGCATGCCTCAGGTGGATGTGCCTGTCATTGTAGTCACAAAGTGGACCACCATCCTAATGGAGGATGGTGGGCTCTAAAAGACCACTTGGATCGCAAGATGGAAGCTCTTCTAAAGACTAAGTTTTCAGCTTTCTCTATTATTCTCCAGTTAGCCGTGTGTGAGTCTCATGACTTGAGCTCTCCTTCAGTGGATTCAGTTGCTTCTTCATCAGTAGCAAACTTTTCTGTTGGACGCTATGTATGATCTAATTCTCTTAACAGCTAAGGATATTGCCTTCTCCACAGTGGCATGACTCTGGCTGTAGCAGTGCCATGGGGCAGCAGACTCTGGCTCCAAGTCTTGGTTGTTGGGATTTGCCTTTAAGGGGAAGCTGTTTGGGGAGGATTTTCAGAAGCCGGTTAAGGAGTGGGTGAATCCAGACATCATCATCTCCTGGAGGTTAGTCCGAGGGTGCCTGGAAAGCGAGCTGGCCCATCCTCTTCCTTGACGTCTGCCCATTATCCTCATTCCTGATACTTGGAACTCTAAAGTTCTCAGGATTTCCATTGGTATTGCCCTGGAAAGCCTACCTTTCTTCCTTTTCTGGTTTTCATTCCTGGGAACAGTCCTTTCATGGGGCTTGCAAATTCCGAGAGTCTGTCATCTCCAGAAATACCTCTCCCATCCAGCACAGTGATGGGTTTGGGGCCCATTTCGGGGTGCCTTCATTGGGTGGCAGGCTATACTAGGAGTGGGCCCAGCTCACCAAGGATCGCTGAGTGCTAGACACCATACAGCTTGGCTACATTCTGGAATACAGGAAGCCTATCTCAGATCCCTTCATCATCTCTCCATGTGGATCTATGGCCAAGAGGGCTATCATTTAGGCTACGCTGGAAAGATTCCACAGTCTTCAGGCGGTCGCCCCTGTCCCCTCTGAGCGGAGCAAGGGCCGGTACTCTATCTATTTCCTGGTGCCAAAGAAGAACAGGACCTTCCATCCAATCCTCAAACTCCAATCCTCAACCTCAAAGGGGTCAATGCCCACCTGCAAACCTTGTACTTCCATATGGAGACTTTACAATCAGTGATACAGGTGGTGCGGCACAGGGAGTTTCTCACATCCTTTGACCTGGCCAATTTCCACATTCCTTTCCGTGAAGATCATCAGTGCTTCCTGTGTTTTGCCATTCTCTGCTCCTATTTTCAGTTAGCTGCTCTTTAGCTGCACTGAAGCATGAAGGGATCTGCGTGCATTCTTTTCTGGATGACTGACTGATCCAAGTCAGGTTGGATTTGGAAGCATCTTGGTGTTTACCCAAGTGGTGCAGTCCTGGAGAATCTCACTAGAATAATTGGGAGTACATTTCAACACTTGTGTAGGCAGAGGTTTTCAGCCTAAGGAGAGAGTGAGAAGGCTGTTGTCTCAGCTAGCAGTCTTCAGGGCGCATCAGGCTCCCAAAGTTTGGAATTCTCAACTTGATGGTGGCATCAATCGAAATGGTTCCTTGGGCACGACCTCATATCAGGCCGCTGCAGAGATCCTTGCTGTCTCTTACTCTTTTCATAAGTTAGACTATCTGTTGTTCTGTTTGCAGGCATGTGTAAGGATGATGCGGCCAGCAAATCTATTCTGGGGTGCCTTAGTGAATCTGTTGCAGAATTGGCTGGTTCTGGAGGGTTTGTTTGCACACTCCACTCAAGTACAGCATCCTCCTGAGTGAAAAGGAGTTTGGTTGCCCCCACAGACATTTGTTGGGCAGTGACATGGGCATCATTTTTCACCTTTTTAATGCATTATCGCTTGGATGACCACACTTGGGCAGACACAGCCTTTGGTACAGAGGTCTGTAAAGCCACCGTGTCTCCTTTCCCTCAAGTGGAGTTGTAGCTTTGGTAGGACGACGTGGTAGGGGACATTTTACTTACTGGATAATGTTCTTTCCTTAAGTCCTGCTAGACCAGTCCAGGAACCATCCCTGTGACCTTTTATGCTCTGCTGTGTTTCTCTGTGGTTAGCCCTGAGGACCTTTATCCCCTTGACAGCTTTCGGTCTGGAGATTCTCTTGCAGGTAGTTATGGTTCCTTGTTCCACAGAAGAGTAAAGTAGCCCAAATGCCCTCAAGTATGGAGCAGACAGAGCTTAAAGATCCCAAATTACCCATGTCTAACAATAGCCAAATTAATATGAATAAAATACATTCTCTAAAATGCTTGTATGCAAATGTTAGAAGTCTAAAAAATAAGATGGGAGAGTTAGGATATATAGCACTAAATGAAAGGTTAGATATGATTGGAGTATCAGAGACATGGTGGAAGGAGGACAACCAGTGGGACACTGTGATACCTGGGTACAAACTATATTGAAATGATAGAGCTGATCATATTGGTGGAGGGGTTGCTCTCTATGTTAGAGAGGGCATTGAGTCAGAAAGGATTAAAGTTTTGCAGGAAGCAAAATCTGCTGTAGAATCTATATGGATTGAAATTCCATGTAAAAGGGGGAAGGCAATGTCAGTGGGGGTGTACTATCGAGCGCCTGGCCAGAATGACCAAATTGATGATGAAATGCTCAAAGAAATCAAGGAAGCTAATAAACGTCACAGCACAGTAATAATAATGGGTGATTTCAACTACCCCGGTATCGACTGGGTCAGTGTCACGTCAGGACATGCTAGGGAGATAAAGTTCCTAGATGAAATAAATGACTGCTTCTTGGAGCAGCTGGTTCATGAACTGACCAGAGGGGAAGCCATATTAGACCTAGTCCTTAGTGGAACACCAGATCTAGTGCAGGAGATAAGGTTGTTGGGGCCACTTGGCAATAGTGATCATAGCATGATCGCCTTTGATTTAATTAGTGGAGGAGGGATAGTAAGGAACTCCACAGTACTACCTTTTAACTTTCGAAAGGGAGACTATGATAAAATGAGGGAAACAGTTAAGAAAAAACTAAAAGGAGCAGTTGCAAAGGTTAAAGACGTACATCAGGCTTGGCTGTTGTTGAAAAATACTATCTTGGAAGCCCAGACCAGCTGTATTCCACGCTTTAAGAAAAGTGGAAGGAAGTCCAAAAAACTGCCAGCATGGTTTAAAGGTGAGGTCAGAGGGGCTGTTGTTGCCAAAAGGCCATCTTTCAGGAAATGGAAAAAAGAGCCAAACGACGAAACCTGGAAACAACACAAGCACTGGCAAGTCAAATGCAAGGCATTGATAAGGCAGGCAAAGGGAGAATTTGAGAAGAAGCTTGCTGCGGAAGCAAAAACACGAAGTAAAGACCTTTTCAAGTACATTCGTAGCAAAAAACCTGTGAGAGAGTCAGTTGGTCCATTAGATGATAAAGGGGTTAAAGGAGCACTAAGAGGCGACAAGGCGATAGCGGAGAGACTGAATGAATTCTTTGCTTCGGTCTTTACTGAGGAAGATGTGGGGATGTTGCCCATGACTGAAGTGGTATTTAAAGGTGCGGAAGAATTGAAGGAAATATCGATACATCGGGAAGATGTATTACAACTATTGGATGAACTGAAGAGTAGCAAATCACCTGGGCCGGATGGTGTACATCCAGGGGTGTTGAAAGAATTGAGATATTAGATTGCAGACCTGCTATTAGTAATCTGTGAACTATCATTAAAATCATCTCTAATACCTGAAGATTGGAGGATCGCCAATGTAACATCAATTTTTGGAAAGGGTTCCAGGGGTGATCCGGGAAGCTACAGACCGGTGAGCCTGACATCAGTACCGGGAAAAATGGTAGAAACCATCATAAAGAATAAAATTACTCAGCATGTAGATAGTCATGACCTAATGGGAGACAGCCAACATGGCTTTAGACAAGGAAGATCTTGTCTTACTAATCTGTTATGTTTTTTTGAAGGAGTGAATAATCAGGTGGACAAAGGTGAGTCAGTTGATATTGTGTATCTGGACTTTCAGAAAGCCTTTGACAAGGTCCCTTTTCAGAGACTTTTGGCAAAACTAAAGAGTCATGGGATAGGAGGCAGTGTACTATTGTGGATCAGGAACTGGTTAAAAGATAGAAAGCAGAGGGTAGGGCTAAATGGCCAATTTTCCCAATGGAGAAAGGTGAATAGTGGTGTACCCCAGGGATCTGTGCTGGGTCCACTGCTTTTTGACATATTCATAAATGACCTGAAAAGTGGAATAACGAATGAGGTTATCAAATTTGCAGATGACACAAAACTATTTAAAGTTGTTAAAACCCAAGAGGATTGTGGAAAATTGCAAGAGGATCTTGATAAATTGGAAGACTGGGCATCAAAATGGCAGATGAAATTTAATGTGGACAAGTGCAAGGTTATGCACCTAGGGAGGAACGGCCCAAACTATGGTTTCACGATGCAAGGTTCCACATTAGGAACCACCACCCAGGAAAAAGATTTAGGCGTCATTGTGGATACCATGTTAAAACCCTCGGCCCAGTGTGCAGCGGCGGCCAAGAGAGCAAGTAGAATGCTGGGTATGATAAGGAAAGGAATGGAAAATAAAACAAAGGATATTGTAATGCCTCTGTATCCGTTCCATGGTGGGGACAGCACCTTGAGTATTGTGTGCAATTCTTGTCGCCGTATCTTAGAAAGGATATAGCGATTTTAGAAAAGGTTCAGAGAAGAGCCACCAAAGTGGTAAAGGGGATGGAAGGATACTCCTATGAAGAGAGGCTTAAAAGGTTAGGGCTCTTTAACCTGGAAAAGAGACGGCTGAGGGGAGATATGATAGAAGTCTATAAATTAATGAACGGAGTGGAACGGGTAAACGTAGATCGATTGTTTACCTTATCAGAATATAGAAAGACTAGGGGACATGTAATCAAGCTACAGGGTAAACTATTTAAGACTAATAAAAGAAAATATTTTTTCACTCAACGTGTAATCAAACTCTGGAATTTGTTACCGGAGGATGTAGTAAAGGCTGTTAGTGTAGCTGGGTTTAAAAAAGGTTTGGACAAGTTCCTGGAGGAAAGGTCCATAAACCATTATTAAGAAGGGACGCAGGATATCAATGCTTGAACCAGTACAAGCATTGTGGAACCTGTGTCTCTTGGGGAAACTGCTAGGTACATATGACCTAGATTGGCCACTGTTGGAAACAGAATACTGGGCTTGATGGACCTTGGTCTGATCCAGTATGGCATATCTTATGTTCTTATGTTCTATTGAACTTGTTATCCTCACTGAGGTATGCGGTCAGGGATACTTGACCTTTATGCTTGGGTACGAATACTGAAGTGTGCCCCTAGCTGCATCAGCTATTAAAGTAGGATGAGATCATAAGAAACTTCTGAAATTTTTTCTCTGTCTCCACCTGTGTTGGTACGGGTGGACAGCCCACTTGTCTAGACTGGTCTAGCAGGATTCAAGAAAAAGACATTATCAGGTAAATAAAATGTCACTTTATAACTCACCTATCCAACTATCCGTGTAAACAGGGAATTTTTGAAGGCACCTACACGGGTGCCTTATGCGCCCCGATGCTATTCGGTTAGTATTGGGGCATGTCGGCGGCATTCCGAGATGGTGTGGAGGTGGGCCATGGCGCTACCCATTAGCACTGATTTTCGATGCTACACGGTTAGTGCTCTGCACCTTAAAGATAGGTGAGGGAAACCCTCACCTGTCTGAAAGGCGCCAGGGCTAACCACGTAGCATCGAAAATCGGTGCTACATGGGTAGCTTCTGCAGCCTCCTAGCTGTGTGCCGATGACTGGATTTTCAATGCTGGGGCCGCATAAGACCCCAGCATGGAAAATCTGGTTTAGGCGGGAGGGGGGCGAGGTATATGCGATGCGGCGCATAGCACCACCCAGATCAAAATCGGGCCCCATATGCCTAAAACAAAGGGCGGTATATAAATGCAGTAAACAATAATATAAAACTGTTCAGAAAGAAGCTGAAAACATTATTTCAAAAACACTATGGAATAGAAAACAATAGACATTTTGGTTAATGTATATGCAATAGAAGTTATAATTATATAACTGATATAAAGTGATATATTATTTGTAATGTTTTATGTTATTTGTAACGCGCTTTGAACTAAAGTGATATGGCAGGATATAAATTGATTATGGGGGTCATTTAGAATCCTTATTTATGTTTTGGATGCCCGAAAACAGGCCTAGAGATGTCCAAAGCACAGAGACGTCTCCAGAGCCCTTTCAGAAGCTGGCTCCGGGGATGCTCTCAGCATGAGGACATTTGAATATGAATGGGGATGTGGAGAAGGCATGGCTGGGAAATTCCCAGGGACCTGGAGGCATGTTTAGGGCACAGAAAACACAAACAGCAAGCAGAGTTGAGGGTCAGTTACGCTTTATTGATTATGCAAAGCCCAACTTTGCATAATCAATAAAGCGCAAGTGACCCTCAACTCTGCTTGCTGTTTGTGTTTTCTGAGCCTTTTCTGCGAGCAGGAACTCTTGTTTGTGTTTGGCATGTTTAGGGCATTCCCAGGAACCGGACAGAAATGCCATGCACATCCAGCATCACATCTAACCTTAGACTTGCTCCAAGGCATGCATAGAGTTGAAAAAACATCTGAAAAGTGCTCGTTTTAACTGAAAAACATACACAAGGTGTAAAAGAAATACGCATTCACTCATCCCCAGTACTCAGCACATTGTCAACGATAGCAGCAGCAAGATTTGAACCCTGGGTGCCCTGTTTCTAGCCAACTACTCTAACTTTTAGGCTATCCTAGATATCCAGGTTCTGTAATACCCTTCTGGGTAGACACCCCTGAAGACATCCATATCGGGAGCATCCAGGTTTGTGAAATCACGTCCTCACCTGGACATGCCTGTATTTTGTTTCAGACTTTCAGGCTTAGATGTCCCAGATTGAACTTGGACGGATCTTCTAAAATTCCCCTCTAAATAAATAAATAAATATTCAACATACACTGGCTTATTAGGATTGAGGGTCATTACTGTCATGGTATGTGCAAAACTAACCTATTTGGAAAATGGCCCCCTCAAAGAGCAACACAGAGACCCAGAGGAGAGGTCTGTGATTTTTTGTGGGAGTGATAAGTGGGCAAGTGGTGATCAAACTACTACTACTGAGCATTTGTATAGCGCTACAAGTCATACGCAGCGCTGCACAGATATGTAAGAGAGAGTCCCTGCTCATCAGGGCTTACAATCTAGTCAAGACAGACAACACAGAAGGTATAGACAGGGATAAAACAAGGGGGAAAGGTAAAGAATCAAGGTCAGGTGAGTCAAGATCCAAAAGCAGCAGCGAAGAGGTGAGTTTTTAGCCTGAATTTGAAAAGGGTCAGAGAAGGTGCTTGGCGTATAGACACAGGTAGTTTGTTCCAGGCTTAAGGTGCAGCACGGTGAAAGGAGCAAAGTCTGGAGTTAGCAATAGAAGAGAAGGGCACAGATAGAAGCAATTAGCCAGGAGAGCGGAGTTCCCGAGGTGGGGGGGGGGGGGGTGTAAGGAGAGAAGGGAAGAGAGAAGAAAGATAGTGAGGAGCTGCAGAGTGAATGTACTTATAGGTCAGCAGGGGAAGTTTGAACTGGATGTGGAAACAGATAGGGAGCCAATGAAGTGACTTGAGAAGAGGGGTAATATGGGCATGACGAGGCTGGCGGAAGATTAGCCGCGCAGCAGAGTGTTGAACAGATTGAACGGGAGAGAGATGATTCAAAAGAAGACCAGCAAGTAGTAGGTTACAGTAGTCAAGATGGGAGGTGATTAAGGAATAGATAAGCGTCTTAGTAGTGTGTTCAGAAAGGAATTGGCAGATTTTGTTGATGTTATAGAGAAAAAAATGGCAGGTCTTAGCTATCAAATGGATGTGTATGGAGAAGGAGAAAGAGGAGTGAGACAACCCCAAGGTTGCGAGCCGAGGAAACAGGAAGGAGTAGAGTTATCCACAGACTGAGAAAGGACGAAGAGGAGGTTTTAGGGGGGAAAATAAACAGCTCAGACTTGGCCATGTTCAATTTCAAGCAGCGGTGATACATTCAAGCAGCAATGGCAGAAAAGCATGCAGAGATCCGGGTCTGGATTGCCGGAGAGATTTCAGGCGTAGAGAGGTAAATCTGGGAGTCGTCAGCATAAAGATGGTACTGAAAGCCATGGGAAGAGATGAGCGCACCAAGGGACTGGGTATAGAGAAAGAAAAGGAGTGGACCCAAGACAGATCCTTGGGGTACACCAACTGAGAGCGGGATAGCAGCAGAGGAGGAGCCACCAGAATTAACACTAAAAGAGCGATGGGAGAGATAGGAGGAGAACCAGGATAGTACAGAGCTCTTAAAATCAAATAAGGACAGGGTATCAAGGAGAAGGTTGTGGTCAACAGTGTCAAAAGCTAATGTTTATGCTCCAAATCATGGACTGCCACAATTTTTTATCTCCTTTTTCCAGACCCTGAAATCCCTTGCTAGGGCTTCAAAGGATGCTTGGGTGGAGATTAAATTGTGTGCTATCCTCAAAGAATAGGTCAGGATGACGGTGCTGCTAGGTCTGAGACTCTTCGCTGATATATGAAGTATCTGCAGCTATATGCTGATTTGGCAGAAAGGTGTGAGGGGGAAGAGAGACCATGCCTTTGCATCGGTCTTTTTCCTGGCTTTATGTTTAGTTTATGTCTGCTGATCTTTTAAGATCACTGTAGACCAGTGATATTGGCTTTGTTTATTGTTCAGTCATGCACAGGTCTCTGGAGTTGGTAGGACTGTCTGGAGATAGCTCTTGTAACTGTTGGTCTAGGAATAGGCATCTATTAGCTGATCCAGAATTTATTAAACAGCTCAGTGAGGCATGGAAAGAGTACATCTGATTTAACCAAAATCCAGAGATTACTTTATTCAGTATATGGGATGTCACAAAGGCAGTCCTTTGGGGACAAATAACATCCATCTCTGCAACTCTTAAAAATACTACAATCCCAGCTGGCTAAATGGGAAGCAACACCAGAGGGAGTAGCCAAATACTTCCTAAACGGTATAACTCATTAATGTTTGTAACAAAAAATCAGTTTAATATCCTAAACTCAACAACTTGGAACAATTCTTATACATCATAGTAAAGAATACAGGTCTCAGAAGAAACTCACAGCACTAAAGCAAGGGTGTCAACCCGTTAGCAGTGCTAGTTCTCACATCAATAAATGGGAAGCAAAGCAAAAAGGTACTAATAGTGAAAAAGAGTTACAGATAATCACTGTTAGAGGAGAGCTTAATACTTTAGAGAGCTGACATACTGCTTATTATTTGAAATTGACACAGAGACACTTTTATGAACATGCAAACAAACCAAGTAAGTTTCTATGGCAACTGAACTGAGCCAAAGCAAGCAAAAGATTATTTAAGGTGGCGGGGAGATTGTTGCACTGTGACAGCCTTGGCAAATGGCTGAAAGTTTTGATACATTCTTCCAGAATTTGCGCACATCCTAGTTAGTGGCAGGTGAGGGTTTTATTTCCCAGTGGTTGGACTTCTTTAGATTTGCCTTTGTTGAAGAAGTTCAATGGGCCATTGATAAAATGTTTACTTCACTGGAAGTAAAATGAACAATAAGGTGCTTGAAACAGAACACTGCTGGCCCAGATTACTTGCTGGTGGAATTATACTGGATAATTTCTGACTGTTTTGTCCTGGTTTTATTAGGTATTTTTAATTAACTTCTGGAAAAGGAAAGTTTTCCCAGTTCTTTTTATGAAGCTGCTATCACTGTTATATCAAAGGAGGTGGGGCGGGGTGGGGGTGGGGGGGCCTTTGCTGTGTGCTAGCTACAGTGTTATGTCACTTTAGAATGTTGATTATAAACTTTTCACAAAGATGTTGTGTTTTAAAATGGAAGAGCATGTTCCAAGTATAGGCCTTCCAGACCAACCGGGCTTCATAAAGACTGATACGATTTGGTAAATATTCTGCATCATGTCCAGATCTCTGTTATTTATTATTTCAACGGCTTATTTACAGCATTTCCAAAGATCAAAGCAGTTTATGGGTAACAGTAACATAACATTACATGGAAAAAGTTAACATTACAAGGAACAGTAAGCAATACAATTAGCCCGTAAACATTAATGAACCAGTAAACATTTCAGTGTACTAGTGGCATATAATGAACTAGTAAAATATCACAGGGAACCAGTAATGTTAGAAAGTACAGTTAACGTTACAATTATTTATTTATTTATTTATTTTATTTATTTAACAATCATTTATTACCCGCATCTTCCAGAGTTCAGTTGCGGTTTACAATAAAACAATCCACAAAGCAAGAGCTTAGTTTTACATCGAACATTTTGTAACAATAAAGAGTAATGGTTAACAGCATGAACCAATGCATAACAGCACAAAACTGGCTTGTAAACTATGTACAATAAACTATATACAAATACAAGTTGTAGGTACTTTAGAATTGAATCATAGTGTTTTTAGGATAGTGTATTGTCTGTTAAGTTGTTAGAAATAGTATTACTCAGTCAGGGTTTTTTAGCCTTTATCAGGATTTTTTAGCCTTTATCTGAGTGTATCAAGGGGTTATCTGTGTTGCCATAGTGCATGGAGAATAAATAGGTTTTTAATTTTTTACGGAGTTCCATAATTTCGGTTATAGTTCGTAGGTCCTCCGGAAGGGAATTCCAAATCGATGGGGCTGCATGAGAAAAAGCTCTGTTGTTAGTTAATTTATTTGCTTTTATGAAATCATTAGGAGTGTTTAGTTTATTTGAGTATCCTTTTCTGTGCGTAATTTTTTGAGATTCCATGCTGATTAGATTGCTTAGTGGGATTGGAGCCATGTTATTTAAAGCTTTATATGTAGTTATTGTGGTTTTATATATTATCCTACTTTGAATTGGCAACCAGTGTAGGGAAGCTAATATTGGTGTTATGTGCTGGAATGAGTGTGCTTTCATTATAATTCTAGCTGCTGCGTTTTGTGCTAATTGGATTCTTTTTATGTTTTGTTTCGTTATTCCTAAAAGAATTAGGTTGGCAAAATCAAAGTGTGGGGTTAATAAGGGACATAACAATAATTTAAGAGTGTGAAGGGATGGGTAAAAGGACTCGTATCTTCTGAAATGATGGTCACATGTTTATAACACGAGTTGAGCGTGCACTAATTAGTCTGTATTTTTGCGACACCCTCAAAGTGCATTTGGAACAGGTGCATTTTTAATAGCTTCCTGAAGTCCTTAATGTCTGCGGTGGTTCTAATTTTTATAGGTAAGGAGCTCCATATTGCTGGAGCATATAAGGAGAATGCTCGTCGTATACATGCTGATTGGTTGAATTTAATCTCTGGGTGAGATGTGAGGAGTAACTTGGCCATTGTATTGTTAGATTGTTTTGATAAAATAGAATGACCCTGTTTATTTTCTATTCTGCCTGAATTTGGGTTTGGGGAGGGTTTTATATGCTGGATAAGAAATTTCTATGCCCTCTTCAGCCATCACCCAGTGTCTCTCTCTCTCTTTCATAACTGCCGCCCCCCCCCCCAAAAAAAATATTCACCTAATCTCTCTCTCTCAAGTCCCCCAAGCCATCATCACAAATAGCAGAATAGGGGTTGGGCCATCCCCCCCCCCCTCCACTCTGGGCCGGCCCAACCCCTATTTGCTATTTGTAGCTGCACTAAATAGACTGCACTGCTTTCTCTCCACAGTCAGCTCTTTGCAAGGAGCTTGAACCACATGGTGGAAGAAGTTTTGGCTGATCTCGTGAGATCGGTCTGAACTTTCTCTACTGTCCAGCTCAAGCTCTTTGCAGAGAGCCAATCGTAGTGGAGGAGTGAGGCAGTGGTGCATAAAAAGAAGGACCGGCGCATACAAAACGAAAAAAGAAAACAGGTTTTAAGAGACAGATGATGATAGGAGCTTATAGGCTGTAATAAGATAATTATCAGCCTCGAGCAGATATTTGTTTGATGTGTCTCGACCTTTATATAAAAAAATAATTTCTCGTGGATAAGACAGTATAATATAGAAGTTTTATCTAAACACAAAAGTGGGCCTACACTGATCTTAAAAATGCATACTTTTAGAGGGTGATTTTATAAGGGAGTTCGGAAAGACCTACAGCTCCTACGTGCTCAAGGTGAGATTTTCCTGGACTAGCGCATATTCATGGGCACTTCCATGCATGCTTTCCATGGGTGGGATTCTGTAAGAGTGTGCGGAAGTGCTGTGTGCGCCGATCCTGCATGCATGGAGGTATGGTGTGAGTGGAGCATAGGTGTGACCTCGAGGGACACATGTAGGTTGTAGAATACTGTGATATCCCTGCACCAATCTAGGCCTGTCAACTATGTTTGTTCTAGGGCAGGTATAGCTGATGCACCTATTTCAGAAAGTGGGACACATGCATGCCTCGCTTTATAAAATAGGCTGCTGCTTTTTGACATATTCATAAATGACCTGGAAAGGGGAATAATGAGTGAGGTTATCAAATTTGCAGATGACACAAAACTATTTAAAGTTGATAAAACCCAAGAGGATTGTGGAAAATTGCAAGAGGATCTTGATAAATTGGAAGACTGGGCATCAAAACGGCAGATGAAATTTAATGTGGACAAGTGCAAAGTTATGCACCTAGGAAAGAACAACCCAAACTATAGTTACACGATGCAAGGTTCCACATTAGGAACCACCACCCAGGAAAAAGATTTAGGCGTCATTGTGGATAACATGTTAAAACCCTCGGCCCAGTGTGCAGCGGCGGAAAAGAGAGCAAATAGAATGCTAGGTATCATAAGGAAAGAAATGGAAAATAAAACAAAAGATATAATGCCTTTATATCGTTCCATGGTGAGACCGCACCTTGAATATTGTGTGCAGTTCTGGTCGCCGTATCTTAAAAAGGATATAGCGTTATTAGAAAAGGTTCAGAGAAGAGCCACCAAAATGATAAAGGGGATGGAAGGATACTCCTATGAAGAAAGGCTAAAAAAGTTAGGGCTCTTTAACCTGGAAAAGAGACGGCTGAGGGGAGATATGATAGAAGTCTATAAATTAATGGACGGAGTGGAACGGGTAAACGTAGATCGATTGTTTACCTTATCAGAATATAGAAAGACTAAGGGACATGCAATGAAGCTACAGGGTAAACTATTTAAGACTAATAAAAGAAAATATTTTTTCACTCAACGTGTAATCAAACTCTGGAATTTGTTACCGGAGGATGTAGTAAAGGCTGTTAGTGTAGCTGGGTTTAAAAAAGGTTTGGACGAGTTCCTGGAGGAAAGGTCCATAAACCATTATTAAGAAGGGACCCAGGATATCAATGCTTGAATCAATACAAGCATTGAGGAACCTGTGTCCCTTGGGGAAACTGCTAGGTACATATTACCTAGATTGGCCACTATTGGAAACAGAATACTGGGCTTGATGGACCTTGGTCTAACCCAGTATGGCATATCTTATGTTCTTATGTTCTGAAGTCAGCGAAGCTGGGTGTTAGCACCTGCTGGGAAGCGATGAACGCAGAAACGCTGCATTCTAATGCCAGCATATGGGACTCCTACGCATGCATGGGGCCCTGCGACTTATTAAAAGAGGGCTGCTACACAGTACCCTGTCTTGTGCTGCTGAGGTAAGCTATATTCTGATTTGATTTAAATTATAGCTCTTAGCTGCTGCTAGGCTCTAACTTCTTATGAAATTTATACTACAAGCTCTCTGCTGGGTTCTAAATTTAACCAGAAAGCTCTCTTCTGTGTTTTAAATTTAAGCTAAAAGTACTTTGCTGTTACTAGGCCCTGAGTGACTATTAAATTTAAACTACAAGCTCTCTGCTGGGTATGAAATGTAACCAGAAATTTCTCCTCTGTGTTTTAAAACTAAAAGTACTTTTCTGATGCTAGGCCCTGAGTGACTATTAAATGTAAACTACAAGCTCTCTGCTGGGTTTCAAATGTAACCAGAATGCTCTCTTCTGTGTTTTAAATTTAAGCTAAAAGTACTTTGCTGTTACTAGGCCCTGAGTGACTATCAAATTTAAACTACAAGCTCTCTGCTGGGTATGAAATGTAACCAGAAAGTTCTCCTCTGTGTTTTAAATTTAAGCTTAAACTGCTGCTACTAGGCCCTGACTGATTTAACAAAAAATAGTGGGTTCACAGATTAATTAGCTTTCATACAAAGAATTCCTTGTGCCCAGAGATCGTCAGCTCCCTCGCATGGAATGGCGAAATCCGTCCAGGAAACCTCTGAGAGCTGCAGGCCTCATGAGGGTCCTCGGAGTCGGTCTCGCTCACAATCCCATTCCTTGGGGGCGAGATGCTCCAGGGTTTCCGGCTCCAAGCAGTCCTCGGCCGCTAGTCGGGACGACCAGGCCATTTTGGATTCCTCTTCCGGCCTCTCAGACTGGGAGTCCAACGGGGATACCTCCCCGGAAACCAATGCCCATCGGGACCTTCCGTCAGACCCCTTCTCGCCTGCATTCCAGTGGCACTCGCCGCCCAAGGACACCTCTTTCCTGGTGTTTGTTCGGGATATGGCAAGAGCTCTCAACCTGGTCACCCAGACTGAGGAGGACCCTTGAACTGAAGAGCTCGACATCCTTCAGTATGAGTCCCCATCTCGGTTGTCTCTTACTGCCCCTGTTCCTCCCATCCTTTCCAGGCTGCTGCTCTGCATGTAGGAGGCACCTGCCTTGGTCCCCATCGTGAGTAAGCAGCTTGACACCATGTAGAGTCCAGCATGGCCCTGGGTTCAGGAAAACCCAACTCCCCCACACGTCCATGGTGGTAGAGTCAGCCATGAGAAAGCAGAAGAGCCCGAAGTCTCACTCTTCGGTTCCCCCGGGCAGGGAGTCAAGGGCCCTCTACATCCTGGGCCACAAGGCCCACCAGGGTTCCATGCTATCCTGCCTTATTCAGGCATACCAGTTATACATGGGCATGTTCTTGCGAGACTTGGCCAAGGAGCTCAGAGGTTTCTCCGCGGGCCTCGAGGGCGAACCCCTCAATAGGTTCGGTATTCTACTAAAGTCTGTCACAGACTGCTCTATGTACCTCTCCAGCGCCGCCTACGATGGTTTTGAGTCCTCGGCTCGAGTGGCGGATGTCGGCATCAGGGCCCGGCTCCAGGCGTGGCTCCAATCCTCAGATTTGGAGCAGTGGGTACAGGAGAAGCTCCTAGACTTACCCTGCCTCGGTGAGCAGCTTTTCAGAAAGTCAATGGAGGACAAAGCCGCGGAGATAGAGACGGAGTTTGTCATCCGGACCCATCTCTCATGCAAAACCTCCACCCTCCCTCGAAGGAAGCAACAGGCTAAGAAACCTTTCTTTCTGAGGAAGGACCTGCCCTTCTGGGGCTACCCACGGTACCCACCCACTCCCATGCCGACCATTCCGGCACAAGGGACGTCCGGCCAGGGTCACCGCAAGCCGAAGGGGCCTAAGGCCCAAACCCTGGTTCCGCCGCAGCCTGCGCAGGGGTTTTGACGCCTCTCACCCTTCGGCGACTCAGCAGCAGGTGGGGGAACACCTATCCTCTTTCGCCCCTCAGTGGGCTTCCATCACCTCGGGCAACTGGGTCCTCTGGGTTATCTGGGATGGCTATCACCTCCCACTCAAAAGGCATCCCCCGCCCTTCTCCCTAGCAGAGCCTCCTCGACTCCCCGTGCATCAAGTCTTCCTGCAGCGGGAATTAGTCAACCTCCTCGCCCAGCGGGCAGTTGAGAGGGTGCCGTCACACCTCTGAAGTCGGGGCTTCTATTCCTGGTACTTCCTCATCCTGAAGGAGACAGGGGGTCTGCGGCCCATCCTCGACCTCCAGAAGCTAAACAAATTCTTAGTGCAGGAGAAGTTCAAGATGTTATCCCTTGGCGTTCTGCTGCCCTTCCTCCGGCAGGGCAACTGGCTATGCTCCTTGGATCTAAAGGACGCTTACGCCCACATTTTGATTCTCCCCTAGTACAGGCAGTACCTGCGCTTCAGGGTGCGGGGAGAGCACTTCCAATACAGGGTGTTCCTGTTCGGCCTTGCGTCCGCTCCGTGGGTCTTCACGAAATGCCTCTCCACGGTCACCGCCTCCCTCAGGCATCAGGGCGTACCAGTCTTCCCCTACCTTGACGACTGGCTCGTCACGGGATCCTCGGTCGAAGAAACCTGCCTGGCGGCATCGTGCACGATTCTCCTGCTCGAGCTCGTGGGGTTCTTGGTCAACTATCCCAAGTCCCACCTTGAACCAGTGCAGGTCTTAGAATTCATCGGCACACACCTCCATACTCAGCGGGCGACCGCATTTCTACCAGCGGATTGCGCCGACCTCCTCCGAGCCCTGACAGCTTAGGGCCAGAGCACCCCTCGGGTCACGGTCCGAACTATGCTGCGCCTCTTTGGCCACATGTCCTCTACTGTCCATGTGGTTCCCCACACCCACCTGCACATGCGGACAGCTCGGCAGTGCCTCAGTGCCTAGTGGAAGCCCATCTGTCGGCTACCTTAGGGACCCCGTAAGGGTCTCCCACACCCTTTGCCTGTCCCTGAGCTGGTGGTAAAACCCCCGCAACCTCCTCCCGGGGTTACCCTTCCATATCTCGTAGTACGAGATAGTGCTGACAATGGATGCCTCCCTGCTGGGGTGGGGAGCCCACTGCGGTGCCTTGTGCATGCAGGTGCGGCGGTTGCCCGAGGAGTCTCAACAGCAAATAAACTTGCTCGAGCTTCGGGCGGTTTGATGGCCCCTAAGGGCCTTCGAGGATCACCTCAAGGGGAGGTCTTTGCTCGTGCAGACCGACAACTGCATGGCAATGTTCTACATCAACAAGGAAGCGGGCACCGGATCACACCCCCTGTGCCGGGAAGTGGTCCTCCTCTGCTCTTTCGCCTTCCTTCAGAGGATGACCCTCAGGTCGGTCTACCTCCCAGGCCAGCAGAATGTTCTAGCAGACAGACTCAGCAGAATCCTCTGCCCTCACGAATGGCGGCTGGATCCGGGTTTGGCCGGCTGGCTGTTTCGGTGGGGGATCCAGACCATGGACCTATTCGCCAGCCCACGGAATGCACGGCTCCCCCACTTCTGCGGCCCAGTGCCGCACCCGAGCAGGGAGGGCTCAGATGCATTCCTTCTAAGCTGGTCCTCCAGCCTGCTTTATGCGTTCCCTCCTACTCCTCTCATTGCGAGGACCCTCCTCAAGGCTCAGCGGGACCGGGTATCGATGATCCTCATAGCTCCCTCGTGGCCTCGACAGCCCTGGTTCCCGCTCCTGCTCCTGCTGTCGACAGAGCCTCCAGTACCCCTGGGCTGTACCCCGGGCCTGCTAACGTAAGAGGAGGGACAGGTACTGCACCCAAACCTGAACTCGTTATTCCTCACAGACTGGTGACTGAATGGGTCTCCCTAGCCCTGCTGGGTCTCCCGGAGGAGGTCGAGGAGGTCCTCCTTGCATCGAGGAAGACCTTGACTAGACGAGTTTACGCCTTCAAGTGGTGACGCTTCTCGGTCTGGGGCTCCAGATTGACCCATTCTTTTGCCCCACTTGGTGGGTCCTTCAGTACCTCCTCCATCTCTCAAGGGAAGGCCTGAAGTCGTACTCCGTCAGGGTACATTTGAGCGCCATCTCAGCGAATCATCTCCCCGTCGAGGGAAAACCCCTCAAGGCAACCCTTGCTCTCCCGCTTTATGCGGGGTCTCTTTCTGTCCAAGCCACCCATCCAGCCTTCCCCGGCGTAATGGAACCTGAACGTAGTGCTCATGCAACTTATGCTTCGGCACCTATCCTGGAAGGTGGTCTTCTTGGTAGCTCTGACTTCGGCCCACCGAGTCAGTGAGCTCCAGGCTGTCATGGCTGACGCTCCTTACACTAGATTCTATAGGAATAGGGTGGTCCTCCATACCCACCCCAAGTTCCTGCTGAAGATTGTTTCGGACTTCCATTTCAATGAGGAGATAGTCTTACCAACTTTTTTTCCCGAGACCCCATGCCGACCAGGCGTCGGTGGCACTCCATACACTCGACTGCAGAAGGGCTCTTGCCTTGTATTTGCTGCGCACCCAGCTCATCACAAGTCTGGCCAACTCTTTGTGACCTACGATCCCAATCGACTGGGGCAGGCAGTCACTAAATGCACCCTCTCCATTTGGGTGATGGACTGCATCGCCTTTGCTCACACTAAGGCGGGTGCCCCGTTAGATTGTCAAGTCACCACGCACGGGGTCCTGGCCAAAACGGTCTCGCTGTGCTCCGTGCCCCTGATGGACATCTGCCAGGCAGCGACCTGATCTTCAGTGAACACCTTCACTGCTCACTACTGCCTGGAGAGGGAGTACTGTCGGGACAGCGCCTTCGGCCAGGCCGTACTCCGTAATCTGTTTGGGATATAAGCAACTCCTGCCCTCCGACCCTTCTTCACGGCTACCGAGGGCTTCGCCCCGAGGACCCGAGGAATCGGGCTCCTGTGAGCATTGGCTACTGCTCATGACCTTGTGGAGGTGGTTTTTTTTGGTTACAGGTTCGGTAGCCTGTAGCTGGGGAGTCCCATAAGTGAGGACTGACTTCCTGCTTGTTCTTGGAGAAAGCGTGGTTACTCATCTGTAATAGGTGTTCTCCAGGGACAGCAGGAATCAGTCCTCACTACCGTCCCCTGATGAGTTGCTGGATTTTTATCCTTCCCTTGCCATCTGCTTGGTAGGGCTCGAGCTAAGGTCCTAACTGAGTAAGATGGCACCCTTGGGCGGGAAGAGGACCACGCATGCGTGGCAGCAATCCCAAAGGCTTTCTTTGAAAGCTGGGGAATTGCTCCGTGCTGGCTCAGTCGGTACCGACATCACCCCATAAGTGAGGACTGATTCTTGCTGTCCCTGGAGAACACCTGTTACAGGTGAGAAACCATGCTTTCTGAAGCAGACGACAAAAGACTTGTGCAAAAACCTATACAAAAATATTAAATAGGAGCATGTAAAAATGAAAAGAAAAAGGAACAAACATAGTCAGTCACCCATAAATAAATAAAGAAACAGAATCCCAGGGTGCATAGATGATAAATAATTAATCTCTAAAAATGGCTCATGAGGGTGAAAAGACAGGACCGGACATTACCTGATACTGCAACACTCTGAATTCCTGAGACAGATTGAAAGTCTTTTGTATACACTCTGCGTAACAGAAGGATATCACAGAACTCAAACTATGATGGGTAAAGCATATCAGTGAATGCCAATTGAAATGTATCCCTTGCTACTATGTATTTATGGCCCATTATTGGAAGCTTTTTTGCATAGGTCTCTAACACGTCCAATAACAAAGAGGATGGTTTTAGGAATACAATTTTTTATTTGATAGTAATAGACAGGCAGATTTCTCCTCATGTTAATTTGAATTCTCCGGGAACAAGCAGGAAATCAGTCCTCACATATGGGTGACGGTGCCAACAGAGCCCTCGCAGAAGCATCTCCTCAGCTTTCAAAGAAAGCCTTTGGGAGATACACCATGCATGTGTGGTCCCCTTCCCTCCTAAGGATGCCATCTTGCTCAGTCTCCTTTTTTCCACGGAGCCCTTCAGACGTCTGTCTGTTCTTTCCCCAGAAAAAGTTGATTTTCTCGACTTGAGTATTATACTGTCCTCCAGTAGTACACGGGTCCTCTTCCCGCCCCCCCCCCCCCCGAGCCCGCTGTCCCATCTTCGAATCTCGATTTTGTACTCTTTTTTTTTTTTTTTTTTCTTTCCCCCTTCTTGGCACCTTCGCATCCTTTTTTCCAACTGGCGGCATCGCGGGTCTTCTACCTCGTTGGGATACTTTTTTCTCCCATGGCTACCAGTGGTTTTAAAAAGTGTGATCGGTGTGCCAAAATAATTTCCCTGACCGATACGTATGACTGCTGCCTTCGCTGCCTGGGACTGGAACACGACCCCACAGCATGCGCCCTCTGTAATAAGATGTCCTCCAAGGCCCCCAAGAGCTGCCAGCAGCAGCACGATACGTTTTTACCTCTGAATGCCAAGTCCTCCTCTGAAACAGCAGAATCCCAGGGTAGCTCACAGACCCCGATCAATGCCATGGTTCCTTAGAAAGGGGGTCTCCCTCGAGGAAACTCAAGAAGAAGAAGAAAGCCTTGAAGGCGGCGTCCCTGGATGGTTTGGATGGGCTGGGTAAGTCCTGAGCCGAGTCACACAGTCCTAGACGCTCGTCTGAGGAATTGGAGAAGGAACGACCTCCCCTTGGAGTTCTTCTTTACCATATTTTATTTTTACCGTCTTTTAGCTATGTCATCTGACTGAGGAAGATGACACTCTTGGGTGGGATAGAGACCACACATGTGTGATGGCATCTCCCAAAGGCTTTCTTTGTAAGCTGGGGGGATGCTTCCGCAAGGGCTCCATTGGCACCGACGTCACCCATATGTGAGGACTGAGTCATGCTGTCCCTGGATAACACTTGATTCCAGGAACAAGCAGGAATGTAGTCTTCACATATGGGTATCGTCGGTACTGACGGAGCCCGCGCAGGAACGCTCACCAGCATCCAATAGGAAAGCTTTTGGGAGCATCCAACAGCGCCTGTGTGCTGCATTCCCACCTTTCCAACTATCCCTCTCCAGTTCTTCGTTTTCCGGGGAGCCAACAGGTCACATACCCTGTCACTGCAGAAACATTTCGTCTTTAATCTTTGTTTTTGTGGTCACGTCTGCCTTCCTTCGACGCCATACCGGTACCGCCGGTTCTTTCTTCTTTCTTTAAAAAAAACAAAAACAAACATTATAGTTTCTGAGGTGTTTTACTTTAGAAACTTTTTTTTCCTTGGTGCTAGGTGCCATTTTGGCCACTAGGCCCAATTGTTTCCTTAAAAATGGAAAAACCTACTTCAGGTTTTAAGAAATGTTCTAAATGTGGCATTACTATTTCCGTCACCAACACCCATGATTGGTGTCTCAAATGTTTAGGTCCTGACCACTCCATTTCAGAGTGCCACTCCTGTGGAATGATGTCAAAAAGGGACCGGCAGAACCGAGCTGCTAAACTTAGCACCCTTTTTCTCTCAGACGTGGCATCTGTTGCATCGACGTCCTCCAGGGCCTCATCTTCCTCCCATGGATCTCAGGTAACTAAACATAAATCTAGCTGATCCTCAAAGGGTAGATCTCCTAAGTATCGAGATGCCCCTGGTGTTGCCCTTGAGGAATTTTCACCGGCAAAACTGCCCCGGCGGGAGGCTTCAGCTTCCAAAGCACTAACGGGGCTCCAGGATGTTCTTGAGGCCTCAACCTCGGCAGAACTACTGGCGCCATGCTCTGGGGTTCCAGCTGCTTCTACCGGTACCGATACCCAAGCATCGGCAGCGTCGATAAACCAGAGATTCCTTGCTATCAAACGCAGTCTAGCGGCTCTTCTCATGGCTTCGGTACCGTTGAAACCGCTTCAGACATCTCAACCGATACCAGTACCGACACCGGTACCAGAACTGGTACTGACTGCATTAGCATCAGCGGGTATGCCACCCATACCAAGTCATGCGTATGTCTCCGGCATCGACAGATCAGTACCGGAACAACCTGATACCGACTTTGATCGATACCGGTACCGTGCTTTGCACGATTACCGGGATCGGAGGTATTTTGAATCCTCTGAGTCTGAAGACTCCGAAGACTCTGCCGATATGAGAGTACTTCTCCCAGAGGATTCCTCTTCTCCTCAGCGCAGAATGTCTCCGCCAGTAGTTCCTGAAAAAGAGCCTAGGGCAAAGGAATTGGAAATTCTCCAATACCCTAAGCCTCCCAAAGAGGCAGCTACTCTGCCTATTCATGAGATTTTACATGATCTTATGCAAAGAATGTGGGAACACCTTTAACCACATCTCCTCATTCTCGAAGACTCGATACCATGTATTGAGTTCCACCTTGTCCTGGCTTTCAAAAAACTCAATTACCACACCATTCAATGGTGGTGGAATCATCCATGAGAAGGATGAAAAGTGCAGAGAGACATGCATCCAATCCTCCAGGTCGTAAATGTAGGACTCTCTATGCCTTTAGGCATCGATGCTTCCAAGCTTCCATGCTCTCAGCTAGGATCAGTTCTTATATCTTGTATATGGGAATGTTCCTTAAAGAGGTCACAGGAGACTTGGAGCTTATGAGCCCCCTCCTTCCTGATGACAAAAGGCAAGACTATCTTACTTTAGTCAAGCATGCTCAGGATGTTTCCAAGTTTGTAAATCGTGCAGCCTTTGACTGTTTTGAGTGCATAAGCAGAACCTCGGCTATTGCCATTGGTGCATGTCAGATAGCCTGGCTTCAGGCATCTGACTTGGAAATTTGGGTACAGGATAAATTAGGAAACATTCCTTGCACAGGAGAAAATCTCTTTGGCAAGAATTGCAAGGAGAAGGCTAATGAGATAGATGCTGACAATATCCACCTTGGATAGATTGTCCAAATCTACAGCTGATCCTGCAAGGAAAAAATCCTCTTAAGAAACCATTTTTCAATAAGAAAAAGAAGTTTGATCCTTCCTATGCCCAACAGGGACACCGTCCAGGTCAGACTGCCAAAAGGGACAACAGCAACAACCTAGACAACAAAAGAAACCAAAAGCTGCAAAACCTCAGCCACCTCAGCAGGCTCAGCCTCCTCAGGGGCTTTGACTCCTCCCTAGAGAACTTTACCTTTCTGCCTCTGAAGGGTCCAGAACCCTTGACTATCCCAGGCAGGTTATGTTATTTTGCCCACAGATGGTACCAAATAACAGCAGAAAATTGGACTCTGTCCATTGTACGAGAGGGGTACAAGCTTCATTTTCAGAGCATGCCCCCTCCTACAATTGTAAGACAGTTCAATTCTCAGACCTCTTTCAAGAGTCTCTTAGGTCATGAAGTCACAATGCTCCTTGCTCAAGGAGCAATAGAGGTAGTACACATTCTCCATCAGGGTACAGGGCTCTACTCCCCCTATTTCCTTATTCCAAAGAAAACAGGGGGACACAGACCCATTTTAGACCTCTGAGAATTGAACAAATATTTGTTCCGAGAGAAGTTCAAAATGGTCTCTCTAGGAACTCTGCTGCCATACTTTCAAATTCAGGATTGGCTTTGTTCTCTAGATCTCAAGGATGCGTATACTCATATTCTCATCAATCCAAATCACAGGAGATTCCTCTGATTCCTGTTTCAAGGAAAGCACTACCAATACAAGGTTCTTCCCTTTGACCTGGCTTCTGCGCCAAGACTGTTCACAAAATGCATGGCTGTGGTAGCAGCATTTCTCCGCACTCTGGTAATATTCGTCTTCCCTTACTTAGACGACTGGCTCATTCGAGCCCCTACAGTGCCAGAAGCCAGCTCTGCTCTGTTTCGCACAATGTGAATACTTCAGTATTTGGGACTGGTCATAAACCTCCCAAAATCCAATCTTGCTCCCATTCAGTCCCTAGAGTTCATAGGCGCTCATCTGGATACCAGGCAGACAAGGGCTTTCCTTCCGCAGCCACGCTGTCTTCGCATAGTACAACTAGCTTCCCAAGCAGTGCTTGAACCTTGTCTCACTGCTCGGGAAATGCTACAATTGCTAGGCCATATGGCATCGACCGTGCATGTGGTTCCTTATGCTCGCCTCCATATGCTCGCAGCCCAGTGGACTTTATCCACTCAGTGGACACAGGCCTCAGCCTGCCTGTCAAACAAAATAATAAACTCAAATTGTATTATTTCGTCTCTCCAATGGTGGCAATCACCCAGAAACCTTCTGGTGGGGTCTCCTTTCCAGCAACCCCTATCCCAAGCCACCCTAACAACAGATGCATCACAGGTGGGATGGGGAGCCCACCTGCACGATCTCTCTACCCAGGGTACCTGGACTCCACAGGAGGTCTGTCTTCACATCAACCTCCTGGAGCTCAGAGCAATCTTCTTTGCTCTTCGAGTATTTCACGCCCAGCTCAGCTGCAAGACATTCCTAGTTCAATCGGACAATCAGGTAGCTATGTTCTATGTGAACAAGCAGGGTGGAACAGGCTCTCTGTCGTTATGCAACGAATCTTTGCAACTATGGGCCCTCGCCAGAGAGCATCAGATTCATCTCCTTGCGGTGTATCTTCCAGGCATCCAAAACTCTTGGGCAGACAAACTCAGTCGAGTTTGGCTTCCACATGAATGATCTGTCCACCCAGACCTGTTTGCCCAAATATTTCAGATTTGGGGAACCCCGGACATAGACCTCTTTGCAAGTCCGCTGAATGCCAAACTTCCCCGGTTCTGTTCCAGAATTCCGGCTCCATGTTGTCAAGCAAGGGACACCTTCCTCCTCCACTGGGGTCAGGACTTCCTATATGCCTTCCCACCCATTCCCCTCATCCCCAAAACCCTATTCAAGCTTCAGAGAGACAGAGGTCATATGATCCTCATAACGTGGTACCCTCTGCTCCTTCATCTCTCTCAAGCTCTTCCTCTGGAGTTGGGATCCGCTCCAGATCTTCTCTCCCAAGAGGATGGGATGCTCTGGCATCCGAATCCCCAGTCTCTGAATCTCAGGGCCTGGTTGCTGAAAGCCTAGAACTTCAGGATCTTAACCTTTCCCAACAGGTTAAGGATAACCTTCATGCTTCTAGGAAACCCTCCACAAGACGCTCATATGCCTTTAAGTGGAAAAGGTTTACCATATGGTGCTCGCAGAAGGGTCTGGAGTGGAGGAGTGGCCTAGTGGTTGGGGCAAGGTACTTCAGGCCGGAAGGTCGGGGGTTCAAATCCCACTAGAGGACAGCAACCTTGGGCTGGAAGGACTGGGGTTTCTAGTCCCACAGGTGCTCCTTGTGGTCTTGGGCAAGCCACTTAACCCTCCATAGCCCATGTTCCCTGTAAAATAGTTATCTGCAAGTTATAATACCCTATTCAATGTAATTTCAGTTTGTTCAATGTAAACAGCACTGATGCAGAATAGCACGGTATATAAGAGAATGTAAATAAATATATAAATAAACACTCTTACGATACCTCTGGAATCGATACTGGAGTATCTCCTTCATTTGTCAAATGCGGGTCTCAAGACAAATTCAGTAAGAGTCCATCTTAGTGCTGTCGCAGCTTTTTACAAGCCTCTAAGTGGACAACCTATTTCCTCTCATCCTCTCATAGCGAGATTTATGAGAGGCCTTCTTTTAACAGAGCCTCCCATTAAGCCACCACCGGTGGCATGGGACTTAAATCTGGTGCTCGGGCAGCTCATGAAACCACCCTTTGAACCATTAGCCACTGCATCTTTGAAATTCCTTTCTTGGAAAGTCATCTTCCTCATTGTAATCACATCAGCATGTCATATCAGTGAATTGCAAGCGTTAGTGGCTGATCCTCCTTATACAAGGTTCCACCATGATAAGGTAGTTCTTAGGACTCATCCACACTTTATGCCAAAGGTGGTTTCGCCTTTCCATTTAAACCAAGCGCTTTACCTTCCTGTATTAACATAAGAACATAAGATATGCCATACTGGGTCAGACCAAGGTCCATCAAGCCCAGTATCCTGTTTCCAACAGTGGCCAATCTAGGTCATACGTACCTAGCAGTTTCCCCAAAAGACCAAGGTTCCGCAATGCTTGTACTGGTTCAAGCATTGATATCCTGGGTCCCTTCTTAATAATGGTTTATGGACCTTTCCTCCAGGAACTTGTCCAAACCTTTTTTAAACCCAGCTACACTAACAGCCTTTACTACATCCTCCGCTAACAAATTCCAGAGTTTGATTCTTTCTGAGGCCTCATGCCTCCAGTGCAGAAAGGAACCTTCATACCTTGGACTGTAAAAGAGCTTTGGTCTTTTACTTGCAAAAGACACAACAACATAGAAATTCTTCTCAGCTCTTTGTTGCTTTTGATCCTAGTCATTTGGGACTTCCAGTTTCCAAAAGAACTCTATCTAACTGGATTGCTCAGTGCATATCCTTTGCCTATGAGAGTAGGAACCTTGCTCTTGAAGGCCATGTCACAGCTCACAATGCGAGAGCCATGGCAGCCTCAATGGCTCATCTTCACTCTGTGTCTATCGATGACATTTGTCGAGCAGCTACTTGGGCTTCGGTACATACCTTTACAGCCCACTACTGCTTAGACAAGGACTCCCGCCAGGATGCCTTGTTTGGCCAGGCTGTTCTTCAACACCTTTTTCAGACTTAATCAACTCCTACCCACCATCCCTGGTAGGATGCCAGTGATCCATGGGGGGAAGTATGGCTCTTTATCTTCATCTTTATTGCCAAATTTGATATACCGCTTTGGTCGAAACATATAAGCGGTTTACAATAATAAAAAAGACTACGCTCCCTAACTATAGAAAAAGAATGCCATAGTAAAATAGGAAAGAGGGAGAAAGGACAGTACAAACATACAGCAAAATACAACGGACAGAACAAGATCAAACTCAGGAAGGGATGGTAGAGGGCAGGTCGAAAGCTTGTTGGAATAGATGGGTTTTTAGCACTTCCTTGAACTTTGTATAAGAGGGTTCAAGACGGAGGGAAGTAGGGAGGGTGTTCCAAAGAACAGTGCTGAGAAAGAAAAAAGCTACGTGACAGGTTTCTTCGAGATGAGCCTGAGCTGGTGACGGCAGAGATAAACGATTTGCGTGCAAGGAACGAAGATGACGGTAAGGTGTATGGAGTGAAATGAGGTTATATAAGTACAATGGGGTGGATGTATGGATAGCTCTATGTGTCAAAATAAGAAATTTATATTGAAACCGGAAACGAAGGGGCAACCAGTGGAGATGATAAAGAATAGGGGAGACATGGTCATAACGACGAGCAAATGTAAGAAGGCGAGCAGCGGTATTCTGTATGAGTTGGAGACGTTGCAACTGATAAGCTGGCAGATTGGCCAGAAAGATATTACAATAGTCGAGTCTACTAGTGACTAATGCCAGCACCAAAGTAATCAAGGAACTAGTGGGAAGAAAGGAACGAACAGCTCTGATGCGACGTAATGCTGCGAAAGAATGGCGGGTAAGCGTAGAAAGGAGAGAGGAGTATGAAAGGAGAGAGATGAATCTAAGATCACTCCGAGATAACGGAAGGAGGTGACAAGAGGGATCGGAGTCTGATCAATCAAGGGTGCAATTGTCGGACAGGAGCCACTTAGAGAGACCCTCATTGCAGTGGATTTGGAGGGATTTAGGTGCAAGAAATTAGAAGATAGCCAGGAGGCAACATGAGAGAGGCATTGGTTAAACTGAGAAATGTCCAACTGAGCAGGTGAAGTGTGAAAGAGAAAAATGATATCATCAGCATATATGTAAGTAGAAACTGGGAACTGTTGGATCAGGAGTGGAAGTGGAGAAAGAAAAATGTTGAACAACAGGGGGGAAAGAACAGAGCCCTATGGAACTCCACAGGGAAGAGACAAAGAGGAGGAGGACCGACTGTTGGCATGAACAGCAAAAGAACGAGCTGTGAGGAAGGAACGAAACCAATCCCACACAGTACCACGTACACCAGAATCATACAAACAGGAAAGGAGAGTTTGGTGATCTACTAAATCAAACGCGGCGGACAAATCGAGTGACACAAGAAGAGTGACATCTCCTCGGTCATGAGCAACGTGGATTTCATTTAACAATGCCAGGAGAACTCTCTCGGTGCTATGCCCCTGATGGAAGCCTGCTTACCGGGGATGGAGAATGTTAGTTGCTTCGACATGCGAATTAAGTTGTAGAAAAGCAAAGCGTTCAAGCAGTTTAGCCAAAAAAGGGAGATTTGAAAAGGCCTAACAACTTCCTGGGGCCATCTCCCTGGCATTTGCAGCTAGGGAGTCCCCATATGTGAAGACTACATTCCCGCTTGTTCCTGGAGATAGTGTAGTTACTCACCTGTAACAAGTGATCTCCAGGAACAGCAGGCATTTAGTCTTCACAGCCCGCCCACCTCCCCTAGAAGTTGTATCTCTCTCTCTCTCCCTCTCTCTTTTGTCTGAGCTATAAACTCAACTGGAGAGGGACAGTTGGAAAGGCGGGAAGGCAGCACGCAGGTGCTGTGGGATGCTCCCAAAAGCTTTCCTATTGGACGCTGGGGAGCGTTCCCGTCGGTACCGACGATACCCATATGTGAAGACTAAATTCCTGCTGTTCCCGGAGATCACCTGTTACAGGTGAGTAACTACGCTTTACAGGTGAGTAACTACGCTTACTGGGTCTCTGAAATTGCTGGGCTTCTTAATTAGATTTATACATTATAGTTTGCGTTCTGTGATATCCTTCTGTTTCGCAGAGTGTATACAAAAGACTTTCAATCCGTCTCAGAAAATCATAGTTCTTCAGTATTGGATAATGTGAAGTCCTGTCTTTTTTCACCTGCATGAGCCATTTTTAATGGTTAATTAATTATTCCTCATCTATGCACCCTGGATTCTGTTTCTTTATTTATAGGTGATGTTTGCTCCTTTTTATTTTTATATGCTCCTATTTAATATTTTTGTATAGGTTTTTACATGTCTTATGTTGTCTGCTTCAGAATGTCTATTATTTGTTTTTTATACTTTTATTTATTATTACTTCTTTTAATCCTTATGTACAAGGTTTTTAATTGTTTAGTTTGTATTTAATACTTATGGTCATATGTCTATGTTATGATTATTTGTTATAGTGCTATTACACCCTTGAAGGCAAGAGCTGAATCATGACCTGTGTTGGGTGTGGTTACACCGTACCCCTCAATAAAGTTCCTGAACCTTTTTGGTAGTCTCGCTCCTTGTTGTCCTGCTGCTTGTCTGCGAGTCTATGGAGTGCTTCTGCGTTGGACTGTCATTTTTGTTGCTGGGTCTGCTGAGGGCCTGACAAGGCTTGGAAGTGCGGAGTAGTACTGAAACCCCCTCTCTTCCTCAGGAAAAAGGGCTTTTCCCTAGGGGTTTTCTTTTGAGGTTGCACAGAGGTCTTTTTCGAGAGCCTAGTCTTCATCACATACTTGGTCTGTATCTCCGTTGCTTTGTCCGCCATGGGTTTCCTGAACAGGATCTCACCTGTGCAGGTGACATCAATCAGTTTGTCCAGTATCCATTGTTCTAGGTCTGACGACTGCAGCCATGCTTGGCATCATGCCCCAATGCCTGTGGCAGCCACCCTATCCAATAACTCAAAGCCATCATAGGCTGCTTGGGACAGGAACTTTGAGCATTCCTTTACTGCCAAGGTTAGGGTCTTGAACCTCTGTAGGGGTTCTCCATTGATGCCTGCCGAGAATTCCCCAAGCTCCCTTGACAGTTCCTTCAGGTATATGCCGATGTAGAGCTGTTATGTATTTATTTATTAACCTGTTTTCTATGCTGCCTTATCCTTCAATCAAAGCAGTTTACATTATGTAATTGCTACAAACAGTTACTGAATATATCCCCTCGTCCCCAAAGGGCTCACTGTCTATTTGTACCTAAGGCAACGAAGGGTTAATTGGCTTGCCCAAGGCCACAAGGAGAGCCTATAGGACTGGAAACCCCAGTCCCTACAGCCTGAGATTGCTGTCGCCAGGTGGGACTTGAACCCCTGGCCCTCTGGCATGAGGTACCTTGTCCTAACCACAAGGCCACTCCTGCTGGTGTGAGTGGATTCGGCATGCCAGCACTGAGCCCCGAAAAGCCTTGTGGCTGAGGGCATCAAGGATTTGGGCCTTCTTACCATGTGATGCCGATGAGTATGTTTTTTCTCTTAAGCAAGCGCATGACTGACTCCTTGACCATTGAATTGTGGGGGAGCAGGGCCTTTGGAACCCAGAGCTCTGGCATACCCGATATAGTGTCGAGATGCCTACTGACCATTGGTAGCAACGCCGGTGTTTCCCACATCTGGAGGAGGAAGCGGTCGAGGATAGAGGGCACTGGAACCGTAAGGGTTTCCTTTGGGGGTGCCTCGTATTGGAGTAGCTCCAATTCCTCAGTTCGCCGGTACTCCTCGGCCTTAGTCTCAATTGTGAGAACCTTGGCCATGTACCTCACAAAATCGAGGAACAGAATGTCCTCGGGTGGGGAGCAGCATCGGGTCACCAGGGAGACATGTCCAAGGAGACGTCATGGTGTCACCTCGTGTCCAGGGACTCTTTGTCCTCAGTCTCCTATTTGGACTTGGAGTACGAGTCCTAATCCACATGATCACCTCAGTTGAGGTCTGCTCTCTGTGGTGCAAGACCTCTGAAGGATCGTCAGTCCGAGCCTTGGGCACTCGCCCGGTGTCCCAAAGAATGGGACTGGGACCTCGAACAGGGCTGGGGTCTCTCTTGAGGCCGGTTGCGCTTGAGGACCGGCTTGATTCCAGGGAAGCCCTCGATGTCAAAGGTCTTGTTGTCAGGGGCAGATGAACCGGACGAACCGGACATAAATGCCTGCTGCATGGCCACTAGGGCAGATATACTGCTCTTTAAGGCTGCCATTCTGGTGTCCATTTATTTTTTTTTATTTATTTAGAGATTTTTCTATACCACCTCTTCCACAGATCAAAGGCAGCTTACAATTAAGAAACGCATACATTAAACTTGATACAAGTGACTTGTACTTAAACATCATGAATAAGATAGAGGTAAAGGAGCATATATTACAATCAACATAGTTACAATCAACATATTTACAAAAGAGTTAAATACTTTCAATGAGTGATTGAGGTAGGAGGGATTCATATTGGAATTAGAAGTATTCCTGTCTGTATTAAGGATATAGAAGCAGAGGGGATATTATAGCTAGTTATGGAGACTATGAGGAGTATATTGTTAAGTTGGGTAAATTTTATTTTGATCCACTAAATTGCCATAATATTTGATAAAAAGATATGTTTTAATTTTCTTGCGGAAAATTTGAAGATCCTTAATGGCTTTCAGATTATCAGGAAGAGCATTCCAGAGCACAGGTGAAATGTAAGAGAATGCTGTGTTACTCGTCGATCTGTTAGTATTGCGGTAGTCAGTAGGGACTGCTATAGTATTTTGAGTGCATCCTCTTAGTCTTTCATTAGAATATATGCTGATAAGTAAGTTAAGATATGAAGGGGCTATGTCCCTCAATAGCTTAAATGTTGCCATGAGGACTTTATATTTAATACAGCTTATCACAGGTAACCAGTGCAAATTGTAAAGTATTGAAGTGATGTGTTCAGCGTTGTGTGTCTTACTGATAGCACAAGCAGCTACATCCTGTGCCATCTGGAGTTGGTTAAGCATTTGCTTAGGAAGGCCTTGCAGAATTCCATTTGAAAAATCAAAATGTGGAGTGATCATTGCCTGTAGTACAGATCGAAAATCATGACTAGTCAGCACTATTCTAAGATGTTGGAGCATTCGTAGCTGATAGAAGATCGTTCTGGTTATTAGTTTTATATGCGTAATCATACTGAGTGTCTGATCAAGAGTCACTCCAAGGTATTTCACTTCAGTTTTTACTTCTAGTTCAACGTCTTGTAGATGGAGCTTTTGTGTGTGTGTGTGTGGGGGGGGGGGGGGTGGGGGTGGAAGTTTTGGTTCCTTGTAATGAATAAAACTTCAGTTTTGTTGTAATTATCTTTAGATTGTGTAGATTTAGCCGTTGCCAGTTGGCTCTGCAGCCTTTAACGCGGGCACTGAGGACTTTGGGCCCGGCGTCAGTACTGTCGAGGGGGAATCCTCGATGAGGATGGCCTCAGAGGTCCGTGGCTGATCAGCGGATGCCGAAAACTCCTTATGGGGCAGCTTGGAAGGCTGCTCCTGCCCCGACTCCTCGGACTCACACCTGGGACTGCAGGTCCTGGAGTGGGATTTATCCTTCTTCCCGGATCTGTCCTCTGAGGTGGTCTTCGAGGATTTCTTCTTCTTGTGCTCCACCTCCAGGGATTTCTGCTCGGAGGAACTCTGCCGCCGAACTCCGAGGTGGTTCTGGCTTTGCGGGGCACCAAGGTATCTGAGGGGTCCCTGGACTGTGGTGTTACTGGAGACTCCAGGGCAGAGTCAGACTTATGAAATAATTCTTCCTGCTGCTGATGGCAACTCTTTAAGGCCTTTGGGGTCATTGTTCTGCAGAGTTCACAGTCGGAGTCATTGTGCTCCAGGTCAAGGCATTGGAGGCAGCAATTGTGTGGATCGGTAAGTGACGTAACTTTGCCACACCAGTCACACTTTTTAAAGCCACTTGAGGCCATCAGAAAAAGGGAGTCCCTGCCTCCTGCAGAGGTCCGAAGCCTTTGGCTGAAAAAGGGCGTGAACGCCGGTTGAGGTGGATCTTGATGAAAAAAGTGGAAAATGGATAGACGAACCTGATGCGAGCTGGCTCGGAGGTGAGAAGGAACCGGTACACAAACCGGACAAAATTTAACTATTAAAAAAAATCAGACTTTTTCCAGGGGAAAAATGGACAATGCCCGAAGGGCTCCATGTGAAAAAGGAGACTGAGGCAAGATGGCACCCTTGGGTGAGAAGTGGATCACGCATGTGTGGTACATCTCCCAAAGGCTTCCCTTGAAAGCTGGGGAAATGTCTGCGCCGACAGAGCCCACGTGGAAGCATCACCCATATGTAAGGAATGACTTCCTGCTTGTTCCTGGAGAAATTATATGATTTTAGAATTTACACATGCCCAAACTCTGCTCCTGTGCATGCTCACGTGAAAGTACGCACCATTGAACTTACACGCGTACTTATAAAATAGCGATAAGGTGATTTATGTGTGTAAGTGGCCACTTATGCACAGAAATAACTAAAATATCAAGATTTACGTGCATTGCTGGCGCTTAAATTCAAGCGACTCCTTATAGAATTAAATATTCTTAAAGGTTGTTGCCCTGCTGAAATATTTATATTTAATTATTAGTGGAATATGGTTCTTAAAAGTGTTGGATGAGTGAATTTAGATATAACTATTTGTCTTATAAGAAAAAGACTTTAAAGCTGGCGGGCACTGCAACTGGTGGTTAATAAAGGTTACCCCTGGCAGTGGTCTCAGAAATAGATTGGCTGGCCCTTCCACAAAAAGGGTGCACAGACCTGGCCAAGGTCATAGGTGAGATTTGAAACCTGGGCTCTGCCGAACTGTAACAGTGCCGTAACCAATATGCCACAGCTCCACGTGCCTGCCTATGGCACACTGAACAATAGTCTGAGCCGGTGACGGAGCCGCAGCATACATAGCAGGTAGTCGCTGCCACCGGCGCATGGTAGCAGGTGGCATATGTGTACAGTGTTCAGGAGCCAAGCATGTGGAGCTGTGACTGATTGGTTAGAGCACTGGCTCAGTATGGCACAGCCCAAATTCCACATGAGAACCTGTCCAAGTCACTGCACCCCCTATCATCTACATGGAAGGACCAACTAATCAATGTCTGATCCCACCACCCTGAAGACCCATAAGCTGTGGATGGCCGAGCACTATATTGCTGTAAGGGCATAAGGTGGCTATTATCGGGAGCACCTTTGCTGATCGTCGTGAGCTGCACCTTCCAGCTATGTGTGTTGCGCCCCCACTGAATAACACATGGCCATGGCACATATACTCTGCATTCGCTGTCACTGGTGGTTAGTAAAAGTCACCCAGAAGACAGCCAATGTGTGCCCTCAAAGCAATATAGCTCCTGGCAACCCAGCAGCTCCTGGTTCCTCCAGGTAGTTGGAACCTAAATAGATTGGATGGCCGTTCCACAGAGACAAAGAGGGTTCAGTGACTTGGCCAAGGTCACAAGTGGGATCTGAACCCCTGGCTGCGCCTTACTGAGCCAGTGCCCTAACCAGTCAGCTACAGCTCCACATGCTTGGCTTCCGAACACTGAACACAGACTCTGGTTGCTAACAAGCACTGGTAGCAGTGACCACCCACTAGATGTGCTGTGGCTCTGTTGCCGGCCCTGACTATTGGTCAGTGTGCCATCTGCAAGCACGTCGACCTGTGGCTGAATGATCATAGCACTGGTGCAGTAAGGCACAGCACAGGTTTCAAATCCAACATGTAACTGTGCCCGAGTTACAGCCTCCTCCCTTATGTAAGTGGAAAGGCTGCCTAATATATTTGATCCCACTGCCTGGAAGGCCCAGGAGCCGCAGGGCCATTGGGGTCTGAATTACTCCAAGGGTACACAGTGGCTGAGTTCTGTGGTTCCTTTACTAACTGGCAGTAGTGGTGACTACCTGCTATGCGTGCCACATAGTGGCCAGTTGCTGCCACGGCCTTCCAATAAAGGTACCCCAGAATAAAGCCAGTTTGTGTCCTGAAAGTAATACAGAGTCTGGAGACCCTGTGGCTCCTGGATCTTCCTGTTACAGGGATCAGAAATATATTGGCCGGCCAGTCCACTGACAGAGAGGGTGCTGTGACCTGGCCAATGTCATTGGTGGGTTTTGAACCCTGTGCTGTGTTTTACTGAATCAGGGCTCCAGCCATTCAGCCACAGCTCCACTTGCTTGGCTGCAGCACATTCCACAAGATACCACAAGATGGGTCCCTTCCAGCAAGAGTGTCAGCCACAGGCTCCAAACAACCTGCCAGGCACATGCTGAACTTTGGAGGGAACTTTGGGACATGCATACATTGTCACACATTTCTCATGGCCAGCACTGGACATGCAGTACCACAGCCATATGACACTCACACACAGTAACAGTAGTCATCACTGCTACAGTTACAGAGCCACATGTGAGGGCAAGATGCCCAGCTTCCCACTGTATCTCCCAAGCCAAACAGCTGTTGGAAACAGAGCTGTGCTGCAGTTCAGTGTGTCACCAATCACTGAGGCACCATATGTGCAGGGTGTGCCGTCCCATGTGAACTGCTGCACACTACAAGACGAGCACCGTTGCACATACTGCAAATGCCTATCTCAATCACGCTTTGTGAGATCTGTCCCATCTGTGCCTGAAAGATGGTTGGCCTGTTGGCCCCAATGTATCCTAGGTCTATTGAAAGTGGCTAGTTTCGTTATGTCCCTGGATGTACCTCATATTCAGGCCACCTTTACGCTGCATCTAAACCAATGTAGAATGCCGTGATCCATCACATAAGCCCATGGAGATGTTAGGGTAGGATGCCCGTGCATGGCATGTGGCTCCTATGCCAGCACATAGAATGGCAGAAGGCTATTTCTGAGGCTGGGTGGTGTGGTGTGCTGTGTAGCATTTCTACATGTGCATGCTGCATATTCACATCCTATGGCATAATGGTGACATCAGTGGTTTTGGATAAAGATCTCCAAGTCACACATTCCCATGTGTCGCGGTGATCCAGGACCAGTCATTGGGGGAGGAGGTGGGGACTGGATCATAGTGGATGATGTCTACAGCAGTGGCAACCCATGGGACAAGCCTGCTGACAGGTATATTGGACCTGCATTGGGCACTGCTGGAAAATGGTCTGTGATGGAGGCGTGTTGGCACAGAGTATGCCATATCCTCTGTCTAGATGCTTCTTCCAGTGCTGCAGATACTTAATGAGTGACCACAGCAGGTAGGAGGTACACAACACCATGCCAACCCCCTATCCCAGGATGCACAAGACCTCTCATGTCCCTATTCTGATCACGCTGCCTGTATAAACCTCAAGTTTTCCCACACCTGGTCCTGCTTGACCTAAATAGCAATGATGTCACTCTGCCAGACAGCCATGTCACAGTGTGAGGCAACCCCTGGTAGCCAAATCATGGCATGTGCTGGGATCACAGACTTGGGTACAGCATGTCTCCCCTATGTATTGTCCATGTACCATAACTACTGATGGACTGCACCCCTGACCCCAATGATGGGCCACAGGTATAATAAGCACCCCTTGAACGATTGTGCATCAGTAATGTGTCCAACCCCAAAGGTCACATGGTGCTCATGGCTCCCTCAAAAGCCATAGGGCAAAGTATACATATCATTCCACTGACTGATATATAACAGCTGTTACGTGCAATCCTGATACACACAGCTACCCCTCAAATTAACACCATATGACTGCTCCACCGCTATCAGCCGGGCCATGTGGAACTTGCACTGTGCATGGGGATGGACATCATCCCCCTCCAGAGGCCACTGCAAAGCTGAGGACACCCACATGCATGGCAGCATCAAGACATATATCCAGAGGAGAATATGGTGCCTATTGCAGTAATACACTAATTGTAATGCAAGGAGATGCCAAGCAGTGCAGAGGTTTGTTAACTCATACAACGTCACAGACATCCATGGTCAGGCTGTTGGAGGTGCTGCAATCTGCATCACAAAAAGGAGGGCCCACATGTTGTTGTACAAGTCTGGCCAGCTAGCTGTAAGAATAATGCTGTCCGTAGGAGTCCATCTGCATGTGCATGGTAGCTGGTGCGTGGACAGAATATTTGCAGTGTACAGCAAGCATGTTGCCATGTAATGATCTCTGAAGCCAGCATCCACATCCCTCTGTGCATCTGTTGCTCCTGGCACCACCCATAGGGGCCAGTCTGCATGGATTGGCCAACTGAGGTCACACATAAGTTCAAGACGAGGCCACTCAGACAGCTTTCCTGTGTTAAAAGGCTATGTGGTGGTCAATGTTCCCCCAGGTGGTGTGCCACAACATATGACTCTGGTGATGCCAGATGGCACGACCATTAGGCAGCCTCCTTGGTGAGATGGCCCTGGTCATCTGTTGGTAAAGGAGCCCCCCATGCCCCTGGTAATATAAGTAAAGAGGACCACCACATGTGACTTATGTGTGTGATAGGGGTCAGTCAGTCACATTGCTAGATTTGTAAATAGTTCTCCCAGTTGCAGTTCCAAGTTATTGATCCTGTTTCAATGTATGCACGAGACTGTTCCCTTTGTCTTGGCAAGAATTTGTTATTTGTAAACCGCACTAATGCTGAAGAGCGCGGTATAGAAAAGCTGCTAAATAAATAAATTGCTGCATATCTATGTGGCAGAGTTTTCCAAACAGAGTGCAAATGGTCACAATGCAGGAAGTTACTGTGTCTGAGCCGCTTGATGATATGTATGAGAAGACTGGACAAGAGTCTGCCAAACTGTTGTGGAAAAAACCCACCCCCTCCAGAGAGTGGAACCCAAAGCTTCACACAAGTAATGCAGAGTTCAGAACACGAAAACTATATTTACATTATAAGTACAGTATAAACATATTTTTGCAAACATAAAAAAAAATATAGGTCTACATCAGCCCCTCAAGAAATTCACACACAAACCAAATAAAACATTATAAAAATTATATGATCAAAAAAACATCTTTGCTGCCAACTAAGCAGCTCCTGGACCTCACTGGCAGGAGAGCTTGAAAGGCACAGTGCAAGGCCCACTAGTCTGAGGTGATGGAGGGTAAAGTGATTTGCTGTAGGCCATGAGTGGTACCTGTATGAAACTAACCCAGAATTTCTGGATTGCAGGCTCTTGTGCAAACCACTAGGCCACTCCCATACCTTCTGACAGGCCAATGACCCAAAAGGAAAGTGGCATGACTCTGCTCTCTGACCACATTTATTTAATTAATTTATTTAACATTTCTTGTATACCACCTTTCTCCGGGAACAAGCAGGAAGTCAATCCTCACATACGGGTGATGTCAGCACCAACAGAGCCCTCATGGAAGCATCCCCCAGCTTTCAAAGAAAACCTTTGAGCGATGCCGTCATGCATGCATGGTCCCCTTTCCGCCCAAGGGTGCCATCTTGCTCATTCTCCTTTTTTCCGCGGAGCCCTTTAGATGTCTGTCTCTCTTGTCCCTGGAAAAAGTTGATTTTTTTTCTCTCCGAGTTTCATACTCATCTCCGGTATCGCACGGGTACTCTTCCCGCCTACTGACCTTGTTGCCTCAGCATCGAGTTCAGGTCTATTTTTGTAGTTTTTTTCCCTCACATCTTTGCGCCTTTTTTCTCCCAACTGGCAGCCCGGAGAGTCTTTGACCTCGCAGGGGTACTTTTTCTCCCCATGGCTATCAGTGGCTTTAAGAAGTGTGATCGGTACTCTAAAATTATGTCTTTGACCGACATACATGAGTGCTGTCTCTGCTGCCTTGGGCCAGACCACGACTCAGCAGCCTGCGGTCTCTGCAAAAGGATGTCCACTAAGACCCTCAAGAGCCGGCAGCAGCAGCACGATATGTTTTTCCCCGAGTCCCTGATTCCTCCAAAGACCAGGGCCTTGTCTGAGGCCCCGATGTCTCAGGTGGAACCTTCCGAACCCGAGCCCTGTCGTGGGTGCTCAGAAAAGGGGTCTTCCTCGAGGGAACCCAAGAAGAAGAAGAAACCCTCGAAGGCGGCATCCTTGGATAGTTCTGACCGTTCGAGTACTCCCTGGTCCCGCAGTCTGAGACGTTCGTCTGAGGCTTTGTAGAGGGAGCGGCCTGCTAAGGTCCCCCAAAAGGATCTGACCGTGGACCGGCCTCAGTCCCCAGACACCATCCTCATTGAGGATTCCCCTTCGGGGGAACCGGCGTCGGGCCCGAGTCTCTCAGTACCCGCTCCGAGAGCTGTGGAGCCTTCTAGTCTGGAGTCCAGAATGGCGGCCCTGGAGCGCAGTTTGTCTGCCTTCATGGATCAGCATCAGGCGCTGTTCAGCACAACTGGTTCATCCGCCCTGACCACCAGGCCCTTGACATCCAAGACGTCCCCGGAGGCCGAGCCAATCCTCGAGGTCCTTTGGCCTCGAGTTGTACCTCGGCCGAGGTCACGCTCCAAATCCCGCTTGATGGGACCGCGGTCATCCCCGGCGAGTATGCCGGGCGCCGGCTGCAGGGCATTGGGGGCTTCGAGGCCTGCAGAGCAGCTCTCCTACAAGTCCTCCATAGACTACTCCACCACAACGTCCCATCAGACTCTCCCGTCTCGGAGCCTCGAAAGCGGTACCCACCAGAGGATATGGGCTTCCTTGATTTCGTCAAGGACATGTCAAAGGCCCTGGCGTTCCCTACCGAGTTGGAGGAGGACCCTTGGGTGGATGAGTTGGAAATCTTCCAGTATGAGGCTTCTCCAAGGAAATTGCTTACGGTGCCCATTCCTCCCATTCTGGAACGGCTGATGCTCCGGATGTAGAGACACCAGCTTTGGTACCAGTGGTGAGCAAATGGCTCGACTCGATGTACCGAGTCCGCTGGAGCCCGGGCTTCCAAAAGTCACAACTGCCACATAACTCCATGGTGGTGGAGTCGGCCATAAATCGGCTGAAGAGCCAGAAGACGCACTCTTCGGTGCACAGCAGTAGGGAGGCCCGTACCTTGGATGCCTTCGGCAGAAAGTGCTTCCAGGGCTTATTGCTTATCGGCCGTATCCAATCCTACCAACTGTATATGGTATGTACCTGAGAGACCTGGCGAAGTAACTCACCGGATTCTCAGCTGGTCTCTCCAAGGAATCCTTGCAGTGGTTCAACAACCTGGCCAAGGCTGTCCGTGAATGCTCCAAATTCATGTCTCGAGTGCCTATGACGGGTTCTAGTCAGCAGTTCGAGTAGCGACGGTGGGCATCAGTGCATGCCGCCAAGCTTGGCTACAGTCGTCTGACCTCGAGCAGTGGGTTCAGGATAAATTGGTCGATGTCCTCTGCCAAGGAGAGAATCTCTTTGGTAAACCTATGACTGACAAGGCTGCCGAGCTGGAGACCAAGTTCATGACAAGGACCAGGCTCTATAAAAAGACCGCCATCCCTCCCCAATGGAAGGGCTTGGGTAAAAGTCCTTTTGCCCAAGGAAGGGAACTGCTTACAGAAACTACCCACTTTTTCAGGCCTCCCCAGCTCCCCAACAGGGTCAGCAGGCCAAGGGACATGGGCATGGCCCTCGTAAGCAGAAGATTCCAAAACCCCAGGCACTGGCTCCGACCCAGCCAGGGGGGAGTTATTGACTCCTTTAGCATAGCCTATCTACCCCAAGGAGAGCAGCAGGCCACAGGGGGACGTCTGACCCTCTATGCCCAGAGGTGGTTGATCATCACCACTGAATTCTGGGCACTTCGGGTAGTCAGGGAGGGTTACCTCCTCTGCCTGACTCAGACACCTCACTCTTATTTTCTGGGAGAGCCCCTCAGGTCTCTGAGACAGTCAGCTTGGTCCCTGGGCAAGAGGGCCTTTGACTAGAGAGTGTCAAGCTCTGTCCATCAGGACCTTCTACTGAAGGAATTGGCAGGTCTTCTTGAGAACAAAGCGGTGGAACCGGTTCCCCACCATCTCAAGGGTGAAGGGTTCTACTCCAGGTACTTCCTCCTGCCAAAAAGGACAGATAGTCTAAGACCCATCCTCGACCTGTGCAGCCTCAACAAATTCCTGGTGAGGGAGAAGTTCAAGATGGTTCTCCCTTGGAACATTGCTGTCATATCTCCAGCAGGGATATTGGCTGTGCTCCTTAGACTTCAAGGGTGCTTATACTCACATCCTCATTCACCTCAACCACAGGCAGTACCTGTGGTTTGTGGTGGGGGGCTGACATTTTCAGTACAGGGTGCTCCCTCTCGGCTTGGCCTCGGCCTCAAGACTCTTCACAAAATGCCTGGCAGTCGTAGCTGCCTTCCTCCACCTCCAGGGGCTCTTTGTCTTCCTTTTATGAGCCAGTCGTCCAGGCACAGGAGGCATGGCCTCAGAAGAGTAGAGAACCACTCACACCATCCAGGTTCTGCAATGCTTGGAGTTTGTCATAAACTACCCAAGTCTCACCTCCTCCCAAAATAGAGTCTGGGGTTCATTGGGGCAAAGCTCGACACTCTCCAGTCAAAGGTCTTCTTGCCCAGAGACCGAGCCGACCATCTCAGGACTCTGGCACGGGACATACAATGCTGTCCCTCAGTGCCTGCCCGGCTTCTGCTCCTTCTCGGGCACATGGCCTCCAAGGTACATGTCACCCCAGATGCTCACCTCCACTTAAAAGTGGTGCAGTGATGCCTCCGGGACCAGTGGTCTCAGGCCATGAGTTGCCTCTGGGACAGAATCGCTGTAACCCTCCAACTGGTGGACTCCCTGGTCTGGTGGCTGTCTCTCTGGCATCTCAAGGCGGGAATGCCTTTTCAGGCTCCGATCCCCTCAAGGTCCTCACTACGGACGCCTCCCTGCTGGGCTGGGGAGTGCACTCGGAGAGCTACACACACAGGGCAACGGGTCACCAGATGAGAGCGCCCAGCAGATCAACCTCCTGGAGCTCCGAGCCATATACTTAGCCCTGTGAGCCTTCTGCCACCACCTGCGTTACCAGCCGGTGCTGGTCCAGATAGACAACCAGTTGGTGATGTTCTACAAGAACAAACAGTGGGGTACAGGGTCTCGTACCCTTTGTCAGGAGGCACTAGTCCTCTGCTTGTATGCAATCCAATAGGGCATCCTCCTGCGAGCAGTGTACCTGCCAAGCAAGGAAAGCATTCTGGCCAACAGGCTGTGCAGAGTCCTCCAGCTGCAGGAGGAGGGGCTCTCTTCTTCTCCCCAAACTGGGGTCCCTTTTGCTGAGAGGGTGACTCTGACCCCTTTCAACCTTTCAGTTGAGGTGGAAGAGATTCTGCTGGCCTCTCCCAAGACCTCTACTAGGAAGACTTATGCCCTCACGTGGCGCAGGCTCTCTGCTTGGTGCGCCAAGCACGGGACTGACCTATTCTCCTGCCCAGTGGAATTGGTGTTACAATACCTTCTCCACCTCTCTCTTTCTGGGCTTAGGTTTAACTCCGTCCGAATGCACGTTAGTGCCCTGGCGGCGCACCATCACCTTGTGGATGGTAAGCCCCTCTCAGTCCAATCTTTGGTGACCCATTTTCTTCGGGGCCTGCTGTTATCGAAGCCCTCGGTTCACCCTCTCGCAACCGAATGGGACCTCAACGTAGTGTTGGGGCAGCTCACTCGCCCACCCTTCGAGCCTCTAGCTACCTGCTACCTATCTTGGAAGGTGGTTTTCCTGGTTGCGCTCACCTCCACTTGCAGAGTTAGCGAGCTTCAGGCCCTTGTAGCGGAGGCGCCTTATACCAAGTTCTACAAGAACAGGGTGGTGCTTCGCAAGCACCCCAAATTCCTGTCGAAGGTAGTATCGCCCTTCCATCTCAGCCAGGAAATAGTGCTCCCTACCTTCTTTCCAAGACCTCACTCCAGTTGGGCGGAGACGGTCCTTCACACCTTGGACCGTAAGAGGGCTTTGTCCTTCTATATCCTACGCACTCAGGGCCACTGCAGAGCTTCTCAGCTTTTCATCTCCTACGACCCCAGTAGGCTGGGGGAGGCGGTGACCAAGCGTATGCTGTCCTCCTGGGTGGCTTACTGTATCACCCTCATCTATGAGCAGGTGGGGCTCCCACTGGAAGGCTGCGTCATGGTGCACCGTGTCAGGGCCATGGTGACCTTGGTGGCAAATTTGCACTCTGTCCCGATGGTGGACATCTGCCGGGCCGCCACCTGGTCTTCAGTCCATACCTTCGCAACTCATTACTGCCTGGAAAGAGAGTCCCAACGGGACAGTGCCTTCGGCCAGGCTGTGTTCCATAACCTTTTCGGGATTTAGGCAACTCCTACCCTCCGACCCTTCTGTGTTCAGGCTAGCGAAGCGCTGGTTTCGTCGGCCACAGGGGTCCTACTGTGGTCTGTGAACATTTGCTGCTGCTTGTGGCTCTCCGTTTGGGAGTCCCTATTTTTGTTATGGGCTTTCGATAGCCTGTAGCTGGGGAGTCCCAAATGTGAGGACTCACTTCCTGCTTGTTCCCGGAGAAAGCATAGTTACTCATCTGTAACAGGTGTTCTCCGGGGACAGCAGGAATCAGTCCTCACAACCCTCCCTCCTCTCCTTGGAGTTGCTCCTTTACCATCTTATTTTTTGCCGTCTGTTAGCTATGTTGTCTGACTGAACAAGATGGCACCCTTGGGCGGGAAGAAGACTACGCATGCTTGGTGGCATCTCCCAAAGGCTTTCTTTGAAATCTGGAGGGATGCTTCTCCGAGGGCTCTGTTGGTGCCGACGTCACTCATATGTGAGGACTGATTCCTGCTGTCCCTGGAGAACACCTGTTACAAGTGAGTAACTATTCTTTCAATGTTATCAATGTGGCTTATATTTAACTCAGCAATTATATATGGAACTGGTTCAGGTATAACTATGTTACATCCTAGAGAAATAACTATATTAATGCCAACAGCGGCAACTATTTACATTTAAATGTTAATGGTAGGCATTAAGGGTACGGGTTGGTCAGTCAAGTTTATTTACATTCCAAATGTGGGTGGTATTGATTGCCTCAAGTAATTAGAGTTATGATTGGGTTTTTAAGTGTCGGGCTGTAGTAATCTGTGAACAGTTGAGTTTACAGCATTTTCCTAAAGTCAGAAGAGTCATTGATTGATCTTAGGTGATGTGGAAGTGAGTTCTAGAGTGTCGGGACCGTAAATTTCAGAGGCTCTCTGGCAGGTTGTTTGTGAGCCATTGGTCCTGAGAAATGGGGTTGATAGGGTATTTTTGTGGTGTTTCCTCCTTGTTCGAGACTCTGGGACCATCTGGATCAGTGATTATAAACGATCAGTGGGTTGCTTGTGTATAGTCTTGTATGTCTTCATTATTGCTTTGTATTTTATGCGGGATTGTATTGGTAACCAGTGAAGAGATTGAAGGACTGGCGTGATGTGATCTTGTTGTTTGGATCCAGTGATTAATCGGGCTACAGTATTTTGAGCCAGCTGTATTGCTTGAATGGTGTTTTTGGGGAGGCCTTGAAGTAGTAAGTTGCAATAGTCTAGGTGTGGGGCAATTATTGCCTGGCAAACGGTGCACAAATAGCTATGGTCTAGTAGAGGTCGTAGGTTTTGTAGCAACTTCATTTTGTAGTATGCATTGGATATCATCTTCTTAATATGCGCTTGAAAGTTGAGCCTCTGGTCTAGGATTACCCCTAGATATTTTACTTCCTTTTTCACCAGGATAGAGAAGTTGTCTATTTTGAGCAAGTCAGGTGGAATATTTGTGGAATCTCTCATGATCGTAAGGACTTCTGATTTGCTATAGCTGATTGTGAGCTTGTGAAGTTGTAGCCAATTTGTGACTGATTTCATGCAGGATGTTATAGAGGAGAAGTTTGATTTTGCAGATTTGAAAGGGGCATAAACCATCAGATCACCTGCATAGAGGTGTAGTATAGGTTCTGTTCTCGTATAATTTTGCAGACCAATTGTATATATAAATTGAATAGGAGAACTGATAATGAGGATCTCTGGGGTATTCCTTGTTGTAATTTAATTGGTTTAGAGGTTCTGTTCTTTATTTTGACTTGGTATTGAGGATCTGATAGGTAAAAATGGAACCATGAAAGAGGTGTGTCGCTGATTCTGATCTCCATTAGTCTGTTTATGAGCATGGTGTGATTTAGGGAGTCAAAGGCAGCTGCTATATCTATGAAGATGAGTATAAATCCTTTTTGGGGGTTCTCGATTCCTTTAGTTAATGTGTTGGTCAGGGAGGTTAATAATGTTTCTACTCCTTGATTTTGTCTAAACCCATGTTTTTGTGGGCCCAGAGGAACAATAGAGTCACTGTGGTCCTGTAGTTGTATTTGCACTGTTTTTTCTATTAGCTTTGCTAGAAAAGGTATGCTGGATATAGGTCAGTATGAGGAGGGCAAGTTGGGATCTGCTGTGTTGCCCTTCAGTTGAGGTCTTATTGAGGAAGTTTTTAATATGGGAGGCATATATCCTTTTGATAGTGAAAGATTTATTATTCTATTATTCTACAGAGCATGGGTGTGAGTTCTTGTTTGGACATCTTTATTCAAGAAGTGAGGCAAAAATTAAGAGGTGATATAGTTGTGTTCAAGTTAAATATTTAAGATTTTACTGCAAAGATATTCTGTGATTGGGTGGAAAGAGGACCAAGAATTTGGTTTATCTGTGTCGATCCTAGGTGCAGAGTTTGAAATCGTATAATTTGTGCAGCTAAATTTATTCTATAGGTATGTTGCAAAGGACTCTGGGGTCAGAGTAGCGTTATCTTGGTTCTGAGGGGATTGTGTGAGTGATTTACTATCTCAAACAGTTCTTTGGGGCGGTTTAGGGATTTCATGATGGTATTTGTGTGGTATTCCTTGTTGTGGGTGAAGATGCGTTTGTTATATTCTCTCTGTTTTGTTGTGTATTCTTGGAGGGTGAGTAAGATTTCTGATTCCTCTCCATTGTCATTCCAGCTCTCTGAGCTTGAGCTTGGCTTGCTTTATGTCTGATGAATACCATGGTTTCTTATTTGATTGTGGAGATGTCTTTTTCTGAGGGGCGAGTGCTATTGGCGTAATGGTGTCATTCCAATTCATTATTTCTGCTGCGAAATCGGTCAAGACGGTGTCTAGTTTTGGTAGTTTGGAGCCAATTATGGTGTCTTTATTGAATTCTCTGAAGCATCATCGGTGGGCTGTATGTTGCGGCTTAGGGTAGTTGATCTGGAAGCCCAATTGAGATCATGAGATGGTCAGAACAAGGTATTGGCGTTATCTGGTAGAGGAATGCAAGTTGTGTTGGAGTGGAGTCTGGTGGGTACAAATATAAGGTCTAGGGTGTTTCCACCTGCATGTATCGGTCCTTCAAGGATTTGGTTCAGGTCCATCGTGTTTAGGGCATCAAGGAAGGCAGAGGATTGTGTTGCAGGGGCTGAAGTCAAGTTGAAGTTGCCTAACATAATAAGAGGTTTACCTTTGCTAGAGTAGGTGCATGCCAGCTCTGTTATAGATGAAAGATCTTCTGAATCAGCGTTTGGTGATCTGTATATCAGGCATAAAGTCATTTGTGTGTTTTCCAATAGTATGGTATTTAGTGTGCTATTTGATATTGTGGTGATTGGCTTGAGGTTCAGTCACTTATTTGATAGAATGAATACTCCTCCACCCTTGCGATGCTGTCTAGAGTAGTTGTGAATGTCCATGGTTGAAGAGGTGAGTTGGTTCATTAAGATGGTATCGGTGTATGTTAGCCAAGATTCTGTAATGCACATTATATCAACGTCTTGTATGTAATCTGATATAATGTGAATCTTATTACAGACAGAGCATTTGATTTGTTGAGAGTGTTGCGGATTTATGTGAGGAGGATGTGGAGTTGATATGGTGTATATTGGTATAAACCGCTGTAGTCTCCTATGTGTATGTGGTTGCGGTGGGAGTGTAGTTAGGTGGTGTCTCTCTCTATGCAGTATTGAGATCAGGCTGTACCATAATTGTGTAGAGCTGGATGATTTTATTAGGAATAGTACGACGATGAGTAGCGTACAGATGCCGAGCCATTTCAAGTTTCCAGGTATTTGTGGGTCTTGATATTATCGATAATTGGAGTTGTTTGAGCCCTTAATAATGTTGATATATTTATCCCTGTTGCTTGATGGCTGTAGAGAGAGGTCTTTCTTTGGAGGAGTTTTGTGATAAGAAGTTGCTGTTTCAGATGCTCCTACAAGTGCTTTCTGCGTTGTTGGTGTCGTAGGGTGTATCAGCATCTAGCAAAGCCATTTGAGTTACTCTTTTTAATCTTTTAGCTGGATGTACAGATTCGTTTGTTGTTGTTGGCCATGTTAAAGTTGGTAGTGTTTTGCTTGAGTAATTGTTATTGAGGGAGTCTCTTGTGGTGTGCTGTTGTCCAGTCCACGCCTAAGGGCCATGCCTGATAGTGCTCCATGATTTAAATGTCCGGTGGCCTGGTAGGTTTGTTTGCTGAGGCCTGATTGGCCTTGCCGCTGGGATGCGGGGAGGAGTTTCCTTACTTGCTACCTTCCATTAATGCCAGTCGGAGCACAGAGGGTCTGCGCCTGCTCCTACTCCTTGTGATATACATCTGGGTGTATGTCACATTATCTGAGTTGCAGATCACATCCATCACCATGATATGTCCCCTGCATGCACCATCCTCATGCAAATGTCCATTGCTTGTATTCACATGGATATTGGAGGTCTCTTCCAATGTAGGCCAGGAACAATGCAGGTAATAGCATGCCTGTGCAGCCACAAAGCGCTGGATCATTGCAATGGCCAGGCCATAGGTCATAGATATGCGGCCATGCTCAGTCAGGCTGGATGCTGCCAAATCTCTAAGACACTAATCTTGTGTGCTGTGCCTCACCCCCAAAACTATGTATATATTAACCCCACTTTTCGGTCTTGATTTGACAACCCCCAAAGATGTAATCAAACCGCTGCTGATCGCTGGAAGTGGCGGTATATAAGTGAGTGCTAAATAAAATAAAATAAATAAATAAATAAAATATAGTCCATTAAAACTGCTGTCATAGATATGCGGCCATGCTCAGTCAGGCTGGATGCTGCAAGTATAGTCCATTAAAACTGCTGTCAGTCACACATTAGATGCATGATGTTGATATCAGTTTGTTTATACCACTGTAACATGCACAGGACAGAATCTGTTTGAAATGACAATGCAGTACAGCAGAAATGTTTCCACATAGTGGCCACTGATGCAACACATATGACCATATCTGAGGTGAGCACATGCAGAAGTCCAAAACATGAAGCATGACTACACTTCTGAAGAACTTGCATGAGTTGGCTGTTAGTTGTCAAGTAGGTCAAGCTGAGCAATATTTGCTACAACACATAGCATATGGAACATGTGATGTCACTCCCTGAGCAGACTATGGACTTATCCGGAATCCCAGGGTAGCTGCAGTCTGCATGATATGGTGAGAAAAGATGGATCCTATGCTGGCTTTTAATAATGCTCTGACCAATGTAGCTGGCCTCTCTGCAGAATATATGCCAACCTGTTGAGCAACCCAGTCTGGCCAAAGCCATGACACCTGTGCCAGGTGATTCAGTAGTATTATGCAGAAGCCATTGGAAACCTGGGGCCTGCATGATGTAGATGATGGCATAGTGCATGGGCCTAATGTGTGAAAGGACATGCAACCAGAGTGCAACTCACAGATGTCAGCTGTGATTCATCTAATAAGAAAGTCAGAATGGAGTGAGCTGCTGAGTGACTGGAGGTGGACAGTAACACAACTTGAACAATGTTGTCCACAACATGTGGCAAATATAGAAATCCTAGAGGAGCAACATTGGCAGAGGAATCATGTGCTGCATTGCCACATGGACCTCAACCCTGCTGAGCTTTCATCACCCAATTCTGAACATAGTGAGAGATGTCCCAAAGAAGTAGAGCAAAATAACATGGAGTCATGCTAACTGGAACCCTGCAGTGATGGATGGCCACTGCTGCACACTGAGATGCGAGGCCACTGATGGTGCTGACAAACTCAAGTGGTGTGCAAGACTATCCTCCTGTGGGTTCATGTGGGCCACATCTGCATTTTTGTGCGAAGAACCATAGTCCAGTCTATCATGCTGCACCCTTATCTATAGCCAAATTGCAGTGGCAAACATCAGATGTGGATGGATATAAATTGTAAATAGTTTCCCCCAATTATCCCATGTTGATTTCCCCTGTTTTATGTAAACTCTGATTGCCTTTGCTGTCATTGAGTCATTTGTTATCTGTAAACCGCACTGATTGAAAAGAGCGCGGTATAAAAGAAATGTTAAATAAATAAATAAATAAATATGTGCACATCCCAAAGCTGTGCATCATCATCCCTGGGCAAGTATCAGGAACAGAATCATGCCAGTTCCTTTTGAGTCAGGATTGGCAACCCGAGCTCCAACAGTGCTATTTCTAAAAGCACGAAGGGGTGTGGTAACAGAAGGGGGTAGGGTAGGGGCACAACCACAGGCTTCAGACTCCTCCAGATCCATATCCCAGAGCTGCCAGTGACGATGGAGGTGACGCCATATCTCACTCTCCAACAGCTCCATGTCCCTGGACAGCTGTGTGATGTGGATCCTGTGTGTCTCCATTGTCTCCTCATGGACACTCAGTCTCTGGCATAGCAGATAGACTGAGGCAGCCAGCTTACATTCATGGGGGCTGGTCCCCATGTGCCAACAGCATGGGGCCTGGCAAGCCACCAGTGACTGAGAGCTGGCTGTTGCAGAAGTTGCAACCCAAGCTTAGGCTTCACCCTGAGGGGCCACATGGAGATGCACAAGGCTCACCCTGGGCTCCCCTGCAGTCTGTTGTTCAGGGGGAGGGGGAAGAAGGTCAGGAGGGTTGAGGGCCACAATGACGCTGTGGCAGGCAGTGACCTGAACCACCTCCGGCGCCACCTGCAGAGTCACTCCATTCCCTGGAGGTCTCCCTTGCTGCCTCCAGGGGGACAGCAGTTTCCACCTCCTCTGCTATCCCCTCCTCAGGGACCTCTGCAGCTGCACCAGCGGGGGGATCCCGGTTCAGTGCTGGCAGCGGTGGTAGCTATTGCTGGGCCTGGAGCAGTAGAAGGACCGGCACCTGTGGGAACATACAGTAAATGTATGCTTAGTAGCAGATCCCACAATAAATCCTATACAACAGCACAGCAGTATGTCCACTGCCACATTAACCCAACCTCACTGAGTCTCAGTATGCATACACCATGTAAACCAACCATCATAGTAGAACACCAGACTGCCAGAGACATCAAGTGCAGCTGTCACCAATGACTGACTGCTCATCATGTCCCATGATCCTGGTCTCAATGAAAGCACGCCACATCTGAGCAGTGCAAGTGCTTATGGCACAGTCCTGAGCAGAGCAGTAACAGGGTAAACCATGTAGTGCATCAATGGCTGTTACCTCCGACAGGTAAGAAGGGATCCGCTGGGTCAGTCCCATGTCAGCAATAGTGATGACATTGTATTTGCCCCCCCCCCCACACTTTTTGCCATTATGAGTGCTGTCCACACATCCATCATCCTGTCCCTGAAAGGAGTATAGGTAGATGTTGTGATGACATTGTCCACCTTGCAGCCTCATCATATGTCGAGTAGCTGAACAGCATGCTCCTCTAGGAAAAAGGTTGTCTTGCCTCCCCGATATACTGCACATATATCAAGATGTGTCTCAGATACCCAAAGTCCCTCCACAAGTATGAGTGTAAACAGATAGATAGGTCATCATGTCTCTATTCAGACATCCTCTGGCACTGGACCCAAGTCATGTGGCTCACCCTCTCCAGAGCTGCCTCATGTACCCTCACATCTCAGCACCTGAAACGGGTCTGAAGAAGCCGAGCAAAAGGATCTGCAGCGTGTGCCCGAAGATGTATGCGATGAGACCTCAATGTTGGAATATGTATACCTCACAGTAGAGGAGGGGCAGATAGGAAAGCACATTGACCATGCAATGAAGAAATGGGAGTCATGTACAAGAAACCTGTTGCTCAGAGGAAGGACAAGCTGCAACACTGGAGGTCATATGAGGGTGCAAGGTGTAAAATGTCACAGCTCCATCCACAAAGACGTTGCCACACAAAGAGTGCTGGATGACATGAATGCCTCCCCTATGGAGAGGGTGGGGGACAGACATTGCCAGAATGCACAAAGCCATGGAACAGACATACTGTATCCCCCCAGACCTAGACAATACATACAGACCGAGACACAATACCTAGTAAGGGAGGGAGGCAATCAGCTTGGAGCACCAGTCATAGCCATGCTGGGCACCTTACAGGGCATACAAGACGGACCTGACTGGTCTGCATCTGCTGCCAATTACTATGTAACTATGTTCTGCTAAGCATTGCACATGTCTCCTAGATATCCATTACATATGCCATTAAAGCACATCCACTGAATGCAGTACCACTATAAGGTCAACCAATGCACCAATAATATGAGTCAAACAATCTTGCCAATGTACCCAATATTGCCTGTGGATGATGCCTGGCCAGGAGTGTGAACCTGTGCAACATCGCTGCATATGATGACATTCCTGGACCATGTAGGAATGACTAGGGGATGTGTTGTTCTATGCCGTGTCCACACAGCTGTATGCCAGTGACACAGATCCTCAGATCTGGTTTGGCAGTCCCTCTCACACTGCATATGAACATGCATGGCAGTGTGGTAGTGGACCCACCTTACCATTCTTTTGTGCAAACTCCAAACAGCCTAGGAGGTTCCCTGCTCACCAGCATTGGAGTGTGCCAGTGCATCTGTGGGTACATTTGAAGTGGCAGTTACGTGTATCCACAACTGCAGTGATACTCTGTCCATCAGGTCTGTCAATGTACGGCTTGATGAACATGGGGGTCTAAAAATACCAGCTCTCTGTGAATGAGTCAGCACTTCAGTAGGGATGCGCAATAACATGATTGCTGTCAAGATGGTGGAAGGGGCAGAAAGTAACCAACCACTATGCCATGACACTGCTTCATGTTCAGGGTCTGTGCAGCCAGCATACAGCTGCAGGACAGCAGCCAGGGAAAATGCATCTGCTTGAACACACAGCACTGTGACTGCCATTGCAGGACCATACTGGCATGGGAGTGACATCTAGTATGCCACTCTCATCAACAGCATGCCAACAGCCAAAACACAAACAATATGTGTGGCATGCATGTCACGTCACCTTTGTCAACTGAGTCATACATGTCCCATGTTGCTAATGCTAGAACACCATATGTCTCTCCTAAACAGGAGGGACGTCGGGGAAACTGAGTGAGTGTCGGAGATGCTCAGTGGGAGACATGAATGAGCAGCAGCAGTAGATACACAGTGAGAGGTGTACAGGAGATGATGTCCAGTGTCATGGGAATGGAAATGCTGTGAGGCAACCTCCTGCATGAGGGGGGCATCCCAGCAATGTGTGACCATCCGATGATACATAGCACGACTGACATATGAATTGATGAAAGGGTGGGGGGATGAGTCAGGGAGACACCACTCAAGGGGTTGCAGCAATAGTGCAGATGGAAGGTGGCCAAAGAGTTTACACTTGATGTCACAGTGTGCAGTGAAAGGAATGGGCTGCACAGTGCCAATGTGAGGGCAAGAGAAGGCACAGGTTCAACCTGTGAATAGGCTGATGGCTGTGGTTGAGCCAATAGAGTCAGGATTGATGACACTGATGTGGAATGCTCATACCTGCATGAGTGAGCATTCCCCCACAGATCTCTGGTACAAAGGAATGATGGGAGGAGGTGGATGCAGGCTGATAGGGAAGAGGACACATCTGAACTAGGTCCAGAGATGGAGCCCACTGAGATGGCTGGCCAGCAATGTTGGAAGAGCTGCCTGGGAACTGGATATGGTGACATGTCAGGCATGGGGCCGGTTGATCATAGATGTGTCCCTATGTTGAAGGTCAGGACAACCATGCTTGTACAGCAGAGCAGCAAGGGATGGAGGCTTGAGATTGGGAGTACTGGGTCCCTGGACCATGACCCAGGTCAAAATATGAAGAGGGACCAGGTGTTATGAGTAGAAATAATGGGACCCCCACAGAATGTGCAATGGCAGAGTCATGAGGACAATATGGACCCAACAGAGTTCCCATGGGCAGATGAGGACAGGGTGGGTAGGCTAGGATTTGGATGCATGGTATCAGAAGCATCAGATATGTGACTGACGTTTGGGAAAGGGTACAAGCGATTGTATGTGTGACACAAATATGGGTACAGATGACATTGCCACGAGCCAGGTCTGGGGACTGTAGATGAGTGAGCCTTGAACATAGGACAGGCACAAGCTATTGAGTAGTAGGAACCCCCTGACAACAAGGGTGATCTCCTCCTGCACATGGTACAGTCATCAGGATCAGGAAAGAGTCTGCTTATGAACAGGAGGAAACAGTGGGGTCAGGAGCAATCCCCTTCTGTGGAGGTGGGGGCACTGCTTGTCTCGGTGACAATGGAACAGTTGTGCAATATGATATGGTCTGCACCGGACACATAAAAGGGACAATGTTGGGTGATCTGGTGGGCATGAGATGGGTGGGGATGGGATCAGGGGAGCATTTGATCAGTCAGTGGGAGGAGCCAATATTTACTGTCACCACCACTGTGACAGCTGAAAGGAAGTAAAGGGTAAGCGAGGGAGTGGCCAGGTCATGGAACTGAGGAGGGGCAGGTTAAGGTGGTGATGACCATGTCAGGGATTGGTGGCCAGGCTACTAGTGGTGTACCAGAGGTCACCAGGGACACTAATGTGACAGTGGTGGCATGGAGTTGAATGAGGGACACAGGTGGCCCTGCCAACTGCACTCTGCTTGGAGGGAACACACCACCCAGTCTTGGGATAACAGTGCTGGGCGTGCAGACATGTGATTGTGCAGCCCCCATTGGTGACCCCAGGAATGGCCAGATAGCCAGTGCCTGCAGCCAGTAGGGAATCACCAGACCTGAATGAAGGTGAGCCCCATCTATGCACACAGTCAGCAATCCTTGTTGGCACAGAACCACAGGTGAATATATGCAGTGCACATGGGCTATGACCGGAGGCAGCCCTTGCCCTGTGCTAAGAGTCCTGTGGCTAGTACTGTGGCAGCAGTGTGTGACAAGGTCTGCACTGACAGCGCAATTGCCACAGAGGTCGGCTGCAGGTAGGAGTGGTGGCAACACTGCTCCAAAAGGCTGATGGCATAGGTGGGAAGAGACAGGATGTCACAGGGCAGGAAGAGGCATGACAATGACAGCCACCCTATTGATCCAGCCTTGGTACCATTACAGCCACAGCAGGGACATATACCTGGCGAGCACATATATTGGTTTCTGATGGGATTGGCTACAGAGCCCCATATGCACCCCCATCCCACCCCAGCACTGGCTGCAGCCCAGTGTAAACAGGATCCTGAGGTCTAGCTGGTCACATGGATTGCCACAGGAAACACAGAGAGACATGACTGTATACAATGGAGGGACACAAGAATTGCATGTGGGCTGCAGGGAGCATCTAGGGCTATAGTGGTGGGATGGAGGGATGGAGCTGTGCAGTGGTGTGCGAACCTCAGGCATAGGCTGCATGATCTATCCAAAGCCAGCTGTATTATGGCAATCTGTCCAAGGTCAGTGGCAGATCCTAGACATATCATACACTTTTTGGTGCCAACTCTGAGGCAGCAGCCACCACTGCATGTGAACTGACTTGTCTTTGAACATATGCATGGCTGTCCTGAGGACATAATGTCCCAGTACAGACAACTGGAATATGAGTCACACTGCGATTTGAATGATCTATCAGAATTATCTGCCAGCCCAGCAAAGGGGACGGAATATGTGATAGCCAATCAGCGCATGGTGGTATGGCAGTGCATAGGTTCAAGGGTGATGTAGATCAATGGGTGTGTATTGCATCTGATGATCCATGTCCTGGCATGGTGCAGAAGTGACATTGTCCATCAATGGAGGACAGGGTCCAGGTCATTAGTCTCAAAGAGGATGGACATTCCAGGCCCCACATTGCAGCCAGGGTCAGCTGTAACCACAATACTCTTGTCCACATGATTCAGATGCATAAGGGGATAGAAAAGACACAGGACTGACATCGTAGCAGTTGGCCTAGAATGTCAACCAAGAGGGACGCCGGGCCCTTGCTAAGGACATCGCTAGCCTTCAGCAAGCCAACAATCCCAAAGTGTTTGCGGGAATGGCAGGAAGAGGTGGTCTATTGCAGTATGCGTGTCCACTGTGAAGAGACACTGCTTGGGGAACGGGGTACGATGCGGTAGAAATCGCTCTAATGGTAGAGCAGAAGAATGGATGAAAAGCATGGGCATTGAGGTGCCCAAACTGGTACAAAGCTTACTGAGCAGATGACCTGTACTGTGTCGACAGCACATTCTGCATTATGGGTGTCCAGGCCACAACCTATGTGAGGTGCTTTCCACCTGAGGGGTATGAGGCAGAGTGCCTGTATATCCCTGTCAAGCATCCAACCAATGTCATGATGTGGGGATGTGTGGCAGCCAATCATGTGGGAAAACTCTACATCGTTGATAGGATGGGGAATGCCGTGACAAACACAGGTATGATGCAGACATGCATCCTGCCATCAGCTCAGCAGTTGTTCCCTGGTAGATATCTCCATCAGGATGACAATGCACATTGCCGCAGAACACTGTCTGATGCAGAGTGTAAGACAATATAGGGAGGTCAAATGGCTGCCTGGCCAGCGCAATCACCTGATTGCACCATAAATGAGAATCTGGGTCACAGGGTAGTAGGTGAGCACGCCATGAAGCAGCCCTCAAACAAGACAGAGCCTATTGAGTCACTGAGTGCTGCCCGGAAGTGCATCATAATGCCAGACCACCTTGTCAAAATGGCCCACCATATGCTATACAGATGTTGTCTGGTGAGAAGGAACAAGGGCAGGTGCATCAGGTAGAGATGTCCACCAACAACATTACACCACCTTTTCCAGGGCTACCCAATGAGAGTATGAAACCAACATGCACACTGCCAACATACATGGAACAGGGGACACAACGAATCAATAGTCACATATAGCATCATTGTACACTGGTTCACAACCAAGAAAGCATTGTACACACACAATCCTTGGGGAACACACAGTAATGGCAAATATGTCAGATCTGCACAAACACTGAAAGGGTTAGCAAAGTCACAGAATGGGATGTAGACAGTAGCACATTGTGACCCTTGGAGCCAAACAACAAAACTGCCAAATCCTCACACCCTAGGCCAGACCTTCACACACCACTGTACTGTAGCGCCATGGTGAGAGCAGTGGTGTGTGAGGCAGGAGATCTGGTGCCACCTCTCAGTGGGTCCCCATGTGGCCATTCGGGTTGGGCATGTAACATGGGCCTGCAGCGGCACTGTTGGCAGTCCTCATGGAAGATTATCATGGCAATGTTAAACATATACACACAACCCAAATGTGGCATAGAGCTATGTGGGCGCATTGCAAAACAGCACCTGTGATAGCCAGACGGTGCCACCTGCCCATGGAAACGGGTGACAGCCACAAGGAGTCTTCTGGTCTGCAATCCAGTGCAGATACCACTACTCTACACTTATGCATGTATTAGTGGCAAGGAGCAAGTTGCAGATGGAGAGCAAAGGCCCCAAGAGAAGGAGCCTTCTCAGGCAGCCATAGACTTACCATGCGCGGGTAACCGGCATTTCCCTTTTATCACTGATATAGCAACCCCCCAGGCCCTCATCAGGCATTCACGGTCATACTGGACGCAAGTGGTGGTGAAAAGTTTCCTCTGCCATGGGGCAGTGAGGTGGGCTAGCAAGATCAGGTCTGTATCTGAGAAATCCAGGTTCCGCATGTGGCCAGCCATTTTCTTGATGAAGCACAGACCTGCAGTGGAGAGTCACCGACCTTAGCAGCAGCCGTGTCACAGCGCACCATACACCGTGGGACACCCCTTAGCAAAAAGCAGAGTGGTTGTGGCAGAGGTGTGCGATGTTGGGGCCCTGTGGCCATGAACTGCTATCACAGGATATGTCCACAACGATGCACTCCTACCGAGCATTGCCATACAGGTGGCCACGGCACAAGCCTCCCTGACCAGGGCACATTGCCAGGTGCAGTGGCAACACCTAGTGTCTGGCTTCCTGATGAGCTGGCCCTGCACAGTGAATGCACACCTGCATCGGCCCCCATTGGCAGATGTCCGTGGTGCGCCATATCCCAGCTCAGCAGAGTACCTGTCACTGAGCACTGCCACTGCGCTTCCTAGTGTATCTATGTTTGGGACCAAAAACAAGGATGCTGCTGCTGTGGTGACAGGTGCCATGGGAAGAGGGTCATGCGTTGCCATGGACAAAATCAGTGGTAGGGAGACACGAACCTCATGTGCCCTAACCTCTCAGCTGTGCAATATGAGGAATCCAACCGTGTGTGGTGCACTATGAGGCAGATACTGTGAACAGCAGCCGACTGGCGCCGTGATGAGATGGTCCGCACAGTAAGTGCATGCCAGCACTGGCACTTATTAGGAGATGTTTGTTGCGTGCTGTATCCCAGTGAATCAGGGAGACAGTCTCCAAACACTGACATAGCACTGGGTAATGTACTATGCCTCTCACTGGAGTCAGTCTATTTGCCATGATCCTCCTCAGCATGGGGACACATGCAAGTACTGGAGACAATGTAGACTGGACACACATTCCCATCTAGAGTGCAGACATGTGGTGGCAGGTGTTTGTGGCTGTTGCACACCTTCCCCAAAAAGGTGTGGCTGTACTGTCATACCATTCATCCTGACCTAGAGGGTGTGCTCATGTGGGTTGGTCACCCTCAGCACCAACGAAACATATGGCCTCCACTGTCGGTGGTTCACAATCCAATCATGCCGTGAGTGCTGCAAGACCACTCTGCTGTTTGCTGGACTCACTGCTGCACAATGCAGTCTCGTAGAATAGTGCAGCCAGCTGACTTGCGCCATGAGCAGCAAGGACTGCTCAGCATGGGGGTTGTGGACAGGATCAGAGGGATGCTCTCATGGTGGTAACCAGAGTGGGGATGACTGTAATATCTTGGCCAGACACAGCTACTGAGACCATCCTCTGCCTTGTCCACCTCTGTCGACATGGGGGATGCAGACAAAATCAGGAGGTTGCCCCCATGGGTGGGGACAGGTGTGGGGAGGACTCTGAGATCTCAATCAGACACCATCGCCCAGGCCAGCCTCTGTCTGACCACCTTTCGGTACATTTGCTGTAACACGTAGCCAGGGCATTTCCATCTCCATGGGCATCTCTGGGATGGCCCCATACTCACAGGGGACTGACGAAGGATGTGGCTGTGTCAACCACTGCCCTACCATGTGGGCATGCCCAGCTGCACATCATCGCATGGGTGCATGTAGCCACCATAATGTTATAGCTGCAATGCTCATAGCATGGGGGTGAGGCAGCTAGTCCAGAAAAGTGGCTAACATCTTTTGTAAATATGTCATGAAATATTTGTAAATAATTGTGTTGAGAGCAAGTATGTACTCTGGATTACATGTCCCAGCATGCAATGGAGTGAATCCAGGACCGGCTCATGCCTGTCAGTCAAATCTGGAGCCTTTTGCTAGCCGCACCCCACACCATAGTAACCAGGTATCCAGCATGCTAATACGTGTGGTTGGCCTCTGCAGGTTCTGTGGGCATTCTGTAGAGGCTTCGTGACCTTGGGAGTCTGACAGACTTGTTTTAGGACACAGTGTTGCTTCTAAGGCACCCCTACATCACCATGTGCCCTTTGAGCAGGCTGATGCGCATCTGCACTCATAGATGGCTCTCTGACATGCGGCATCAAAGGCGGTCATTAGAGATGCCTAGGTCAAAGGTTTGGATTCTCAGGACATCTCTGGAGGGCATCTATTCTTTCCATGTGTTTCCCACTTCATGCCCTTTTTTTCTCCCCCTGCAGTCAGTAGTGGCAAATTTCACTATTCATCTAATAATGAATGTGTGAGGGGTGCTATGCCTGCAGATCTCACTATGTGACCTCAGTAATTATCCTGCCCTTGTGGTTTTACTTGTGCTGTGGCCCAGCTGGGTCCCTATCAGCTAACATCCCACTGAGGGGTTGTATCTCCATTAGCCAGACCACAGTTCCCAGGATGCATCTGGATTATGTGGCCTCAGAGGCTGCACTAAGTGACATTGTCACAGCAGCAATTCTGTATGGTGGATACCCCTCAGCTGCCTCAGGGTCAAATTTTGGATGGATATCGAGCACTAGGAGATGTGGTTGGATTCTGCTGGTGCTTTGAGCATGCAGCTGTCTAGCAGATATTTCTGGAAATCAACTGGTAGCTTCCATGCCACCCCAACTCACTTACACCTATACAAGCTGAGTGACTTTGTATCTTTGGCTCTCCCACATACAGCACAGAGTTGGAGCATGTGCCATGGCAGAGTCAGACTATTGAGTCCATTACAAGCTGTTTCTTTATTTCCTGTGCCACCTATTTCCCCCTAGGAGATTCATTAGTTTGCTGCCATCTATCTTCCTTCACCTGTCTTCCCTCATCTGTCTCCTTGCATGCAATGCTATAGATTCCACACACCATTCACAGGGGACTATTGGTGAGACTGGACTGTCTACTAGTATAAGTTTGGGAACTGTGTAAGTTAACCCTTCTTCTATTGTGGGTCACACGTTCCCTGGTGTGCTTTTCAGTGATTGGGGGCAAGTGATTAGTGCCTGCAGTCTGAGCTGGTTGTACACATTGACATGCGCATTGCAGTCCCACAGATGCAATATGGTTCCATAGTGGCACAGGCCAAACTGCCTGACCCTCTCATCCCTGCAAGTGTGTAACATGGTATTAGAGCAACTCACTCCTTGACATGGTTACCCTGGCCTTTCTGTGACTCTGAGCAGGGTGATCTGCATTGATGGTGTTGCCTTATCTTTTGGGCTTGTTTCTGTTACATTCACAGTTCCCATAGGTATCAGATGGTTCAACTGAATGTGGTTGGGGAAATACATGCTTGTTGCTCCAGTGGTCAGTGGTACAGGCCCAGGCCTATCTCTCCCAGGTACATTGACTGTGTGGCTCTATCCCCCCTAACAGGCCACATTCTCATAAGCGTTTCTGGTGCCCAGCCTAGTCTAGTACATTGACTATATAGCTGTATTCCTCCTACCATGTCTCATTCTCATATAAACGTTTCTGGTTCCCAGCCTGGTCTATTACATTGACTGTGTGGCTCTATTCCCCCTAACAGGCCCTATTCTATAATCTTTTCTGGTGCCCAGCCTGCCTAGTACATTGACTGTGTGGCTTTATTCCCCCTACCAGGCCCCATTCTCATATAAGCTCTTTAGGTGCCCAGCCTGGCCTAGTCCATAGACTATGGGGCTGTATTCCCCCTACCAAGCCCCATTCTCATATAAGCTCTTCAGCTGCCCAGCCTGGCTTCATACATTGACCGTGTGACCCTATTCCCCCTAACAGGCCCCATTCTCACATGAACTCTTTAGGTGCCCAGCCTGGCTTTGAACATTGACTGTGTGGCTCTATCCTCCCTAATAGGCCCCATTTTCATATAAGCTCTTCAGATACCCAGCCTGGCCCAGAACATTGATTGTGTGACCCTATTACCCATGACAGGCCTCATGTGTACTGAGGGACCCATTTCTATTCCTATTCCCCAGTCTGGCATGTGTACACCACCACTAGCATTTTTGGAATAATAAGAGGTCACTCACCCAGCAGCTAGCTGTCTCCGTACAGTCCCTCCTCAAATTGTTAGAACAGTGCCGAGTGATGCAGGATGTACGAGTAGTGGGTTGACGCATTAAACGTGGCCACCACATTCAGTATGTGCATATTTACATTGCACATGACCTGCACATTTAGGGAATAATAGTTCTTGCAGTTACAGAACACCACTTCCCTGTCTTGGGGTGGATAAGTGCCACATGTGTGCGCAATCAGTGGCTTCCATCACGTGTGGTAGGCCCCCTATTCTCTCAATTTGCTGTTTGAGGGTCACTTGCTTTGTAGGGGAAATACAATGTAGTTCCTAACCCAGCTGATCATCGCTCACAGTACTTGGTGGAGGCATCTACCAAAGGTGGCCCTGGATATTCCTCCAACTGCAGCCACAGATGTTTGGAAGCAGCCAGAGGCAAAGAAATATAGTGCACTCAGGAGCTTGGTCAGTCCTGGTATGGCATGTGAAAGACTCGAGGTCAAGTCTTAGATCCTCCTAGAGATCACTTATGGCCCCTGTGCTCAGCCTGTAGAGGGCGAGCATCTGGTCCTCATGAAGGTCAAGGAGGCTGGCCCTATCTCTGAAGATACTGGGCCTTCTGGGCTGCACCTCCCTCCTCCGAGGACACAAGACCCGTCACTCACCAGGCTGGTGACCCTTCACTTTGGCCCCCACCCCCTGCGCAGGGGACAGGGGCTGAGCCAGGTGTTGTGGGGCCTGTCATCTGCCTCTGATCAGTCACCCTCCAGCCATCGAGACACTCACACTGCTATATGGTAGTCCATGATGTAGCAAGGCAGGGGCCCCAGCCCACAGTCATTTATAGGCTAGATTGTTGGTTGGCTCTGCTGTATTGGCTGTTGTTTGGCTATTTCACGGCCGTTAGCAGGGGCCGGCCCAGTTAATGCCAGCTTTGAGTTGGCATTACGGTTCCCTGCTGCTGCACCTTTGATGCCAATGCTCCGCCAACTCCACGCCCCTTTTCCACCCCGTTGTACCTTACTGCACAGTAACATGCTACTGGGTTGCAATAATGGCTGCTAGCTCACTTACTGCCATTTAGTAATCATACCCCATAGACTTTGTTACATAAAATGGCCATTGCTTTTAGTAGGTTAAAACTTTCCTGTCATTTCAAGCAAAGTTTGATGAGCCATTACATTCAAACAATAGCTATAGCTTGCTAGATTCTTAAGACTGTAAATTTTCTGTTATGTCATCCTTGTTGAAATCTTAATGCTGAATCCCAAGGCATGAATTATTTGTTTTTGTAGTGTTCTGGAACCTATCTTAAGAATTTCTTTGGGTAAGGCATATTTATGTTTCCATCCTTTCTCATATTTCTTCTTAGCTCCAGTGGAATAAATGGAAGTGCTTTGATCTTAAACTCTCAATGTTCAGTACTAGGAATATGTGCCTAATTGAGAGTTAAGATTAAATTCAACAGAGCAAACCAGCAGAGGCTTCAAAGCTACGGAAGATGGATAGCATGACTGTTTTATTGATCGTTCTGTTTTTGCTTATGAGTTATTTGTAGTATGGGAAACACATACAAATTTATTTCAGGGGTCTGACAGGGTAGGTGCACCCAGCATTAAGTTTAGTGAATATGCATCAGGAAAATAGATCTGGGTAGGAGCTGTCCTATGAATAGCCTAGAAGAGGCCCGGCTTTGCATTGAAATGGGTCCCTGAGATAGCATTCTTAAAAAAAAAGAGTAGTCTTGAGTTCAAACCTGACAGGCTTGGCCAGGTGAAAGAAATCGTCAATTAAAGCAGTGTAAAAGGAGGTAGCTGGTACCTTAATTTGCAGAGAGGGAAGAAACAAAGGCTGGTGTGCCCTGTAATAGAATTGTGGAGAGAGCTGAGTAATGTGGGACCTGTAAGCTTCCTCTCTCATACAGACTCGTCACCAGACAGAGATTTAGATGTTGGTTGCACAAGGTCGCAGCTTTATTGGAGACCTACAGGTAATGACATCATAAACCTGAGCCATCTTCAGGAGGTCAGTTTTATAATCTTCTGCATAGTTCAAGTGTTTTACCATACGCATATGTGAAGCCTGTTTTAAAAAGTGGAGTGCGTGATTATTTTACTTTATAAAATAGGGATATCGTGACATACCTTAACCTTGTCATTACAGTTGCGCCTACTCTAGAGCAGATGTAAATGCCTGTACCAAAATTGTTCAGAAACATGCTAAGTTACAATATTGAGGCATAAATTAGGGGTCAACTGCGCTTAGCCCAGACTCCGCCCCTGTGCACACTCAAATTGAAAGTACGTGCAGTTCGACTTTACATGTGTACTTGCTCAGTAGCAACCATCTAGAACATCATCTAAGTCCTTTAAAATAGGGACTTACATTTTTACTATCGTGTTACTTTCCACGTGTTCCTTATAAAATTATCTCCCAGTAGTCCAATGTCTATTTGCTAACTATCCACCAGCTTGCATCAGGACCAGTTCACCTAGCGCCATGGAAGGCTCTGCTGTCATCCTGCTCATACCGTCCCCCCCCCCCCATGCGTCTACCCAGTAGACCAGGTGGCGCTTCTCCATCCTTTGCTAATTTCTCTTTTCAAATCCCTCCCATTGGCTGGGTATCTGCCCCCGCTGCATCAGAATCTAATCCCCTTTTTTTATTTGTTGTCCCACATCGACGAACATGCACTGGGTGAGTAGGCAGGAAGGGGAAAATGAGGCTGAACCTCCTGCTTACTCGCCCCTTCCTCCAGCCCTGTCAGGTCGCTTCTTCTGGGACCACCAGGCAAATGAGGAGAGGGTAGGTGGGGAGCCTGGTCCTTCATCCCCTCTCCTCGAGAGACGCTACAACTCTGTTATCCCTGTCCTTAGGCACTCCAGCTCAAGGACTTCTCTAAAGGCATAATGATTGAGTGGGACAATTTGCCACCATTTCAAAAGACTCTGCTATTGAACTTAAAACCAAGAATCAGACTTACTCTGTAAGTACAAAGAAACTCTGCACTTTAACCACTTGTGAATAGACTGTACCAGTTGTAAGATCAGCAAACGGCAATTCAGCATTTTGCCTTTATGTTTAAAATGTTATTTTGTTCTCCAGGAGCAAGCAGGAAGTCGGTCCTCACAAATTGGTGACGTTGGTGCAGATGGAGACCACACAGTAATCTCTTCCCAGCTTTCAAAGAAAACCTTTGGGAGATGCACTATGCATGCGTGGTTTCCTTCCCGCCTAAGGGTGCCATCTTGCCTCAGTCTACTTTTATCTCCAGGAACAAGCAGGAATGTAGTCTTCACATATGGGTATCGTCGGTACCGACAGAGCCTGCGCGGGAACGCTCCCCAGCGTCCAATTAGAAAGCTTTTGGGAGCATCCCACAGCGCCTGCGTGCTGCCTTCCCGCCTTTCCCAACTGCCTCTCTCCAGTTCTTCATTTTCTGTGGAGCCAGTAGGTTGTCGTTCCTGTCACTGCAGAAAATTTTTCCTATTCTCCTTCTTTTTTGTGGTCGTGTCTGCCTTCCCTCGACGCTATACCGGTACCGCCGGTTCTTTCTTTCTTTCTTTTCAAAAAAAAAAATATATATATAATCTATTTTTTTCCAAACCTTTCTTCTTCAGGTGCCCACGCCTTAGGCCCAAAATTTCCCTTACTATTGAAAACCCACTTCGAGTTTCAAGAAGTGCACCAAGTGTGGCGGTACCATCTCCGTCACCGACACCCATGAGTGGTGCCTTAAATGTTTAGGTCCTGACCACTCCATTTCGGAGTGTATGGCCTGTGCCATGATGTCCAAGAGGGGTCGACAAAACCGAGCTGCTAAGCTCAGCACCCTTTTTCCCTCCGATGCAGCCTCTCTGGCATCGATGTCTTCCAGGGCTTCGTCTTCCTCCCATGGATCTCAGGTAACTAAACATAAGTCTGGCCGGTCCTCAAAGGGTAGATCTCTTTCCAAGCATCGAGATGCCTCTGGCGTTGCCCTTGAGGGTTCTGTACCGGCAAAATTGCCCCGGCGGGAGGCTTCGGCTTCCAAAGCATTATCAGGGCTCCAGGATGTTCTCAAGGCCTCAACCTCGGCAGAACTACTGGTGCCATGCTCTGGGGTACCAGCTGCTTTCTCCGGTACTGATACCCAGGCATCGGCAGCGTCGATAGACGAGAGGTTCCTGGCTATTGAACGCAGTTTGGCGGCTCTCCTTGCGGCATCGACACCCTCGGAACCGCGTCACACAGTTCAACCGGTACCGGCACCGACTCAGGCGCCGGTACCGGTACCGACAGCATCGACATCAGTGTCTGCATTGCCGGCACCCAGTCATGCTATGCCTTCCGGTACCGAAACACCGGTACCAAGTCCCCCCGGCACCGACTTCAGTCGGTACGGGTATCGTGCTCTACAAGAGCATCCGGACAGAAGGTACTTTGAATCCTCGGAGGAGTCTGAGGATTCTGACAGCTCCGTCGGTACCAGAGTACTTCTCCCCGAGGAGCCTTCCTCTCCCAAACGTAGGATGTCTCCTCCAGAAGATATCTCCTTTCAGGATTTTATCAGGGAGATGGTTCGAGGTCTTTCCATTACTGTGGCTCCTGAAACAGAGCCCAGGGCAAAGGAGTTGGAGATTCTACAATATCCCAAGGCTTCTAAGGAGGCAGCTACTTTGCCTATCCATGAGATCTTACATGATCTCATGTTAAGAATGTGGGAAACACCTCTTACCACCTCTCCTCACTCTCGTAGACTGGATACCATGTATCGAGTACCTCCGTGTCCTGGCTTCCAGAAAACTCAGCTTCCTCACCACTCTATTTTAGTGGAATCAGCTATGAGAAGGATCAGAAGTGCAAAGAGGCATGCCTCTAATCCTCCAGGACGTGAGTGTCGAACTTTGGATGCCTTTGGACGTTGTACTTTCCAGGCTTCCATGCTTTCTGCCAGGATCAGTTCCTGTATTTTATATATGGGAATGTTCCTTAAGGAAGTCACAGGAGATTTAGAGGTTTTGAATTGCCTGGCTCCAGGCATCCGATTTGGAGCTCTGGGTGCAAGATAAACTCGGCAATATCCCTTGTACAGGTGAAAATCTATTCGGCAAAAATTGGCAAGAAAAAGCCAATGAGTTGGATGCTGACAACTCCACTTTGGATAGATTATGCAAAGCCACAGCTGATCCTGCAAGGAAGAAATCTTTCAAGAAACCATTCTTCTCCAAAAAGAAGAGTTTCATCCCTCTTATTCTCAGCACGGACATACTGCAGGTCAACCTGCCCTGAAGAGTCAGCAACCACCTAAACAAAGGAAAGCAAAGACTGCTAAGCCTCAACTGTCTCAGCAATCTCAGCCTCCGCAAGGCCTTTGACTTCCATCTAGAGAACTTAGCCTTCCTGGCCCTCAACGGACCAGAACCTTCCACCATTCCAGGAAGGTTGTGTCACTTTGCCACCAGATGGGGGCAGATAACAGCAGAACATTGGACTCTCTCCATTATAAAAGAGGGGTACAAGCTTCACTTTTTCTGCATGCCCCCTCCCACAATGGTAAGACAGTTCAATTCTCAGACCTCTCTCATCAACCTGTTAGATCAAGAGGTCACTATGCTTCTTGCCCAAGGGGCAATAGAAGAGGTAGCCATTCTTCAACAGGGTACAGGGTTTTACTCCCCCCTATTTCCTTATCCCAAAGAAAACAGGGGGACACAGACCTATTTTAGATCTCAGAGAATTTAACAAATTCCTGTTCAAAGAGAAATTCAAGATGATTTCTCTGGGAATGCTGCTGCCATACCTTCAGAGTCAGGATTGGCTTTGTTCTCTAGATCTCAAGGATGCGTACACTCATGTTCTCATCCATTCAACTCACAGAAAATTCCTTCGGTTCCTTTTTCAAGGAAAGCACTACCAATACAGGGTGCTTCCTTTTGGCCTGGCCTCAGCACCAAGGGTGTTTACGAAATGCATGGCTGTGGTAGCAGCATTTCTTCACATTCCAGGAATATTCGTCTTCCCCTACTTAGACGACTGGCTCATTCGAGCCCCATCAGAGTCAGAGGCCAGGATTTCTCTATGTTGCACAATGCATATCCTTCAGTATTTGGGTCTGGTCATAAACATCCCAAAATCCAGCCTAACTCCCACTCAGTCTCTAGAGTTCAAAGGAGCTTTGCTGGGTACCAGGAAAGCAAGGGCCTATCTTCCCCAGACCCGTTGCCTTTGCATGGTGCAGTTAGCTTCTCAAGCAGTGCTAAAGCCTCATCTCACTGCCCGAGAAATGTTACAACTACTAGGCCACATGGCATCTACCATGCATGTGGTTCCTTATGCTCGCCTCCATATGAGAGCAGCCCAGTGGACTTTATCCACTCAATGGACCCAGGCATCAGGGTGCCTGTCAGACAAAATAGCAAACACAAATCGCCTTATTTTGTCCCACTAATGGTGGCAGTCCACTCAAAACCTGTTGGTGGAGTCCCCATTTCAACAACCTTTACCCCAGGCAACTCTCACAACAGATGCTTCACCAATGGGTTGGGGAGCTCATCTGCAAGACCTCTCCACCTAAGGCACTTGGACTCCACAGGAGACTCATCTACACATCAATCTCTTAGAGCACAGAGCAATCTTCCTTGCTCTGCGAGTGTTCCACACCCTGCTCAGCTACAAGACAGTCCTCATTCATATGGACAATCAAGTAGCCATGTTCTACGTGAACAAGCAGGGAGGAACAGGCTCTCTGTTGCTTTGCAACAAAGATTTGCGACTATGGGCCCTCACCAGAGAGCATCAGATTCATGTCCTGGCAGTGTATCTTCCAGGTATCCAAAACTCTTGGGCAGACAGACTCAGTCGAGTTCTGCTTCCACACGAATGGTCTCTACATGCAGATCAGGTGGCCAAGAGTTTTCAAATTTGGGGAACCCCGGACATAGACCTCTTTGCAAGTCTGTTGAATGCCAAACTTCCCCGGTTCAGTTCCAGAATTCCGGCTCAGGGCTCTCAGGCCAGGGATGCTTTCCTCCTTCATTGGGGTCAAGACTTCCTTTATGCCTTTCCACCCATTCCCCTGATTCCCAAAACACTGTTCAGGCTTCAGAGAGACAGAGGCCATATGATTCTCATAGCTCCACATTGGCCACGGCAAATGTGGTACCCTCTGCTTCTACATCTCTCTCAAGCTCCCTCTCTGGAGTTAGGGTCTGCTCCAGATCTCCTGTCTCAGGAGGACGGAATGTTATGGCATCCCAATCCCCAGTCTCTGCATCTCAGGGCTTGGTTGCTGAAGGCCTAGATCTTCATGATCTTAACCTTTCTCAGCAAGTAAAGGATATCCTTTATGCTTCTAGAAAACCTTCCACAAGATGCTCTTATGCTTAAAGTGGAAAAGGTTTATCATATGGTGCTTGCAGAAGGGTCTTAGCCCTCTTGCGATACCTCTGGAATCATTAGTGGAGTATCTCCTTCATTTATCCAATGCAGGACTTAAGACTAACTCAGTAAGAGTCCATTTGAGTGCTATTGCAGCTTCTTTCAAGCTTTTAAATGGACAACCTATTTCCTCCCATCCTCTTATAGCAAGATTTATGAGAGGCCTTCTTCTAACTAAGCCTCCCATTAGTATGGTATGGGACTTAAACCTGGTTCTTGGCCAGCTCATGAAGCCACCTTTCGAACCCTTAGCTACTACCTCATTGAAATTCCTTTCTTGGAAAGTTATTTTTCTCATTGCAATCACATCAGCACGTGGCATCAGTGAGTTGCAGGCACTAGTGGCTGATCCTCCTTATACAAGGTTCCATCATGACAAGGTAGTCCTTAGGACTCATCCATACTTTATGCAAAAGGTGGTCTCACCTTTTCATTTGAACCAAGCGGTCTACCTGTCTGTGTTTTTTCCAAGGCCTCATGCATGAAATGCAGAAACAAATCTTCATACTTTGGACTGTAAAAGAGCTTTAGCTTTTTACTTACAAAGAACACAGCAACATAGAAAGTCCTCTCAACTCTTTGTTGCTTTTGATCCTTCTCATCTGGGACTTCCAGTCTCCAAGAGAACACTGTTCAGCTGGATTGCACAGTGTATTTCCTTTGCCTATCAGAGTAAGAATCTTCCTCTGGAGGGCCATGTCACAGCTCACAATGTGAGAGCCATGGCAGCTTCAATGACTCATCTGCACTCTGTGTCTATCGACGACATCTGTCGAGCAGCCACTAGGGCCTCGGTTCATACCTTCACAGCCCATTACTGCTTGGACAAAGGCTCCTGCCGGGATGTCTTGTTTGGTCAGGCTGTTCTCCAACACCTGTTCCATACCTAATCAACTCCTACCCACCATCCCTGCTAGGATGCCGGAGATCCATGGGGGGAAGTGGAGCCCTTTCACAGGGACGCACAACTTTTGGGGTTCTCTCCCTGGCATCTAAAGCTAGGGAGACCCCATATGTGAAGACTACATTTCTGCTTGTTCCTGGAGATAGCATAGTTACTCACCTGTAACAGGTGATCTCCGTGAACAGCAGGAATTTAGTCTTCACAACCCACCCACCTCCCCTAGGAGTTGTATCTCTCTATCTCTTTCTCTTTCCCTCTCTTTGTCTCAGCTTTAAACTCAACTGGAGAGAGGCAGTTGGGAAAGGCAGGAAGGCAGCACACGTGTGGGATACTCCCAAAAACTTTCTAATTGGACTCTGGGGAGCGTTGCCACGCAGGCTCCGTCAGTACCGATGATACTCATATGTGAAGACTAAATTCCTGCTGTTCCCGGAGATCACCTGTTACAGGTGAGTAACTATGCTTTCTGCGGAGCCCATCAGACGTGTGTCTGTTCCCCTCGGAAAAAATTGGTAGTTTTTGTCTTTTTTTTTTTTTTTTTTTTGCTTCTCCAGTCACGTACCAGTGCTTTCTCATCCCCGAGTCTGCTTGCCTTGGTGTCATGTTTTTTCAGTTTCTTTTTCTTTTTTTTTCTAAAATTTTTTGTTCGTCGTGGGTTTGCACCTTTTTCCTGGCCTGGCCAAATGAGTTTGAACTCGTAGGGGCTGTCTTCTCTGCCATGACCTCGGTCAGTTGTTTCAAGCTGTGCAACCGCTGTGCACACAACATGTCACGTACGGACTAGCGTAACTGCTGCTTTCAATATCGCAGGCCGGATCATGAATCTTTGGTCTGCAGTCTCTGTAAGCAGATGACTCCAAAGTCCCTTAAGAGCTGTCAGCAGCAGCGTGAGTCCATCTTCCACAAAGTTGACTCAGCCCCGGAGTCGTCTGTGAGGCCTCTCTCCAAGTCCTCCTCCAGGACCTCGGACCCCCATGGGGACCGAGCAGCCTCTGAGCCCCAAGGCCAAAGAGCCTCCAGCAGAAAACCCTTGAAAACCGTGTCGGGGACGAGCCAGGGAAAGTGGGGAAATCCCACGGGCCTAGAACCCGATATCGAGGGATTGGCCTCAGACCTCTGGGGTCATCCTCATCGAGGACTCCCCCTTGACAGAGCCAGCACCTGGCCCGAAGTTCTTGATTCCCACACCAAAGGATACAGAGCTATTTGGTCTTGAGGCCAGGATGGGAGCTCTGGAGCGCAGCTTGTCTGCCTTCTTGACCCAGCAGTGGGCTCTGATATTTATTTTATTCATTTATTTTATTTAACTGCATTTATATCCTGCTTTTCACCGGGTCAAAGCAGTTTAACATAAAAATCGGGGGGGGGGGGGACGATAATCAAGTTGACAAAAGAGAGAGGGAGGGGGGCCGTCACCAGGGGGATAACATAAGTGATCTTCACAGAAAGTAACAGTGCTAGACAGTGGACATTTTACGGAAATCTCTTAGATGGTTGCTGGGGGGGGGGTTGGTCAGAGGGTTTGGGTGAACAGTTATTGAGAGATGTCTGTGTCAGGTCCAAGATATTCATGAAACAGGATGTTTAACTGTTTCCGGAATGCGGAGAGGTCTTTGGTGCTTCGGATCTGGCTCGGGAAGGAGTTCCAGAGGGAGGGTGCATATAGTTTGAATGCTCTGTTGCATGTTTCCTGGTTGAACTTAGTTCGTTCATGGGGGATAGTGAGAGTGTTGGTGGTGGTTTGACGGGTTGGTCTGTTGAGAGTAGGGTGAGGTAGTAGGGTCCGCAGTTGTGTGGTTTGGGTTTGATGGAGGGCTTTGTGGATAAGTAGGAGGGATTTGTATTTGATCCTTGCTTCGAGGGGCAGGATGTGGAGTTCTCTCAGGACGGGTGATGTGATCATGTTTTTTTGCCTTATGGATGATTCTTGCAGTGGTGTTTAAGGCAGTTCATAGTGGGTTGGTGTGGGTGGCTGGTAGTCCGTGATAAATTGCATTGCAGTAGTCCAGGTGGGGGAGCGTCATGGCCTGCATGACTGTTCTGAAGTCCTGTGGCTCGATGAGTGGTCTGAGCCATTGTACTGTCTTTGTGGAATATTGTTCTGTCCATCTTTTTGATCTGTTGTTTAAATGTAAGTGCTTGATCAATGATGATTCCCAAGTATCTTATGTGGGTTTGGACTTGTATTTGGGTGGCTCCCAAGGTGAGGTGTGGCGGTGGGGTGAAGTTTGGGTCCTTGGTCACAATTAGGGCTTCTGTTTTTTTAATGTTGATGGAGAGGTTGTTTTCTTGTAGCCAGTTGGAGACATTAATAAAGCAGTCTGATATGTGATTGTTTGTTGGGTTTGTGGTTTTGATGGGTCCGTAAAGCATTATGTCATCCGCGTAGATGTGGTAGTTGATGTTGTGAGCACGTCTTACCGAGCAGAGTGGTTGTAGGTAGATATTGAAGAGCATCGCTGATAGTGTGGAGCCTTGAGGTACTCCTTGGTGTTGTCGAAAGGGGGGGGGGGGGAGGTTGCCATGCTTGTGCGGATTAGCTGTTGTCTATTGGTCAGGTAGGAGTGGAACCATTGTAGTACGATGTCTTTGATGCCAATCTCTTGTAGTCTCTGTAGGAGTGTGTTGTGGGAGATGGTGTCAAATGCTGCAGATATGTCTGGAGAGATCATGGCATACCCAGAGTGTTTTGTCTGTGTACCTTTGATTAAGGTATTCAGTAGTGATATCATGAGGGTCTCAACTCCATGTGATGGGCGGAATCTGTGTTGTTGTGGGTCCAGGATGATGTTGGTATCTAGGTGGTCTTGAAGCTATTGTTGAACTATCTTCTCGATGACCTTAGCAGTGAATGGGAGACTTGCTGTTGGCCTGATACCCGGTTCCTCCAGGTCATCACTCTCAACCATGGGGCCCTCTGTGTCGAGGGACTCCCTGGAGATCGAGCCGATCCTCGAGCGCCACTGGCATTAAGAGGTTCCGCTGTGTCAGTCACGTTTCTCAGGGCCGTAGTCTTCCCCGCTTATTGCTCTCAGCTCTGAGCAGCGGGCGTCCGGGACACCAGAGCCATTGGTGCCAGGGCATGACCCCGAGACCTGTGAAATCCTTGATTCTTCCACCGCCTTGCAATCGGACTGGGAGACTGAGGACGATGAGTTCCCGGATACCCACTGGCACCAGAATGTGCCCTCGGACCCGTCTGCCCCAGAGATGCGGCGCCAATCCCCTCCCAAGGACATGGCCTTGAGGGATATAGCGAAGACTCTCACCTTCACCATTGAATTGGAGGAGGATGCTCACTTGAAGGACCTCGAGATCCTCCAATACGAGGTTTCTCCGAAAGAGGTACTGTCACGACTTCGTGGGCCCTAGGCGGTTGCCTAGGTATATGAAGTGGTGAGAGTCTTTTATTTATAAGAGTGCCTATGGGGTGTTGTTGTGATATGGGCAAAAATAACTTCAGCCGAGCAGTAATATAGGCACGCAGGATTTTATTCTCCACAAAGCCAAAAGGAACCTTTACACACAGTCCCAAATATTCAACACAAAGGCGGGTAATTTCCAGAAAAACAGGTAACAAAATAAACAGCTTCCAAATGCAGCTTGTTCCTGAACTTAAACAAAGTATTTCTTCATACCATTGAAATAAGGTTGGAAATAAAAACCTCCTTTCCAAAAATGATTTTAAAACATTTGCAGTCTCTTCAGCAAAACAGCAGTGCCAAACTTTCTCTGCAAAAGGTTTTCTTTTTCTTTCTCAAACCAGGTTTCTTTGTCTGCCCTTCTAGCAGACTCAATATACTTTGTGTGCAGCCTTTCACATTAAGGGTTAAGCTTCTCAGGCTTTTCAGCAGGGCCGGCCCGTCCATTGAGCAAGAATGTTTTTTGCACAGGGCCCCGCGTTTCAGGGGGCCCCGCGCAAAAAACATTCTTAAGCATCCCAAGTTAAAAAAAAAAAAACAACAAACCGGCTGCTTCTGCCGCGGCAGCTTCAAGAGCTCTGCCGCGGCAGCTTCAAGAGCTCTGCCGCGGGGCCCCCCCCTGCCCGGCAGAGCCTCCGTGCATCTTCAGCTCTTCACGTCCAAAACGCGGGCTTCTTTCAGAGCCGCGAGAGTTTCTTTTCTCGCGGCTCTCTTAATCCCGCGGGGCTGATGGGATTTCCTATTTGACATTGCCACTTGTTCTCTTTCCCCAGTAGGTCATGTATTGTTGTTCTCTGAAATGTATTGGTTTAATATTTGCAGCGTTTCCTTTTGATAGTTAGGGTATGGTGCTTTATGAGTCCTGGTAGTGCTGTTAGGATACGGCGGGTTTGCTATGGGTTCTAAATGGGCAGTGTTTGTAGTAGTTCCTAATGTGCCTGGCGGTTGGTATTGGATTATAGTAATGTAGAAGTCTTTTAGTCTTTCTTTATTCATACACTCATTAAGAGGCATGTTTACTAAAAGTTCGTGTATGGTAACATTATGCAAATATTTATGCAAATGAGGCCCCTTATGCAAATGAGGCCCCGCACCGAGTCTCCGCACATGGCCCCGCACCCCCCTTGGGCCGCCCCTGCTTTTCAGCCAACCTAATTTGCATAGGCCCCTCGGCTCAGCCTTTGAACACGGCTGCTAGTTTAATGCTTTCAAAAACCCTCTTTAGTTACTATAATGAAACAGGAAGACATTCCATTTCTGTCTCAGAACTAAACTCTTGGTTTATAGCACATTCAAAATCCATGCTCTCAGGTTCAGACTCTGTTAGAACAGCCTCATGTTTAAAACCAGCTATCTCTGGCTGCAAAAGGTCTAACAATCTAAGAACCTTCTTTAAGGCAGTATCTCTCTTCTTCTGGGTAATGTCCCCCTCAGCCCCCTCTGGTGGCGGCGTAGTGGTACCACCGGGGCTGGGGAGCGCATAAGAAATAGGGGTTTTAGGGTTGACCTGTTGTCAATGAGGTAGCAGCCCTCTGTGTCAGCCTCATGGTCAACTTCCCAAAAAGCAACTCTTAGCCAAGTGTAGGGTAAAGAAAAGGCATTTATTTCACCTTTGCGCAAAAAGAAGTTCAAAATAGGCGGTTATGAGTAACAGAGCGATAACTTTCCTTGTATCAAAATGTAAATCAGCAAAACATTCAAAGTAACAATGTTAACCTTCCCAAACTCAAAGCATAAGGTCTCCTGTATTCTTTTCATACATTGGGTTTGCTTCCCTTAACTTAAACACGTCTCATTGTGCAATAATTACAGTCCATCGGTTCGATGGCTTCCATAACCTCAGATTCCCCTGGCAGCCATTCCATTTCTGAGGGGTCCGAGTCTGATGTCTCAGGAATGTTAAAATCTGACTTTCTAAAAGCATGCCATACCGTATCCCAGTGTTGGCTTGACAGTTTGGGGCATCGGCTTTTAGGTATGTTGTAACACCCTGGATTTTCTGCTGTTACAGGATTAAAAGTTTGCTTATTCCAGTCTTTGGCAGCACTAACCTTTTTCCTATAAAGATTATCTGGTATTTCTGGTTTAAAACTGTCCTTATCATCCAGATAAAAGTTAGTCCTTTGTTTCTCTCTTGGTCTAGGCCTTGGTAGACACTTACAGGCACCAACTGTTTCCCCTTTAAACTTCCTGCAATCCCTTTTGTGTAAGGCTTGAGGCCTAGTCTGAATGTCCTCCGCTTCAGGCAGTTTCCAGTGATCCCAGGATATCTTTCCTGCTTTAGAATAGGGTATAACTCTTTTGAGGCAGGGCTGCTGCTGAAGCGCCTGTCTTCCACCTCCACCCCTGTGGCAGTTGGCTACTGGCCACGCCCTCTCAGCTATGTCCTCTTCCCCATGCCTCTGAATCTTTCTTTCCTCTTTCAGGTCACCTTTATAAAAACTTTTAAAAGTACCTTTTCCTCCTTGAAGATTCCTTTCCAGTGGATATATCTTCCTCTGCTTGTATCCCCGTCCTTCTCCTTGGACAAGGCTTCCTCTCCAGCTGGAAGGGTAAGCACCTCCTTCCTTGGCTGCACTCTGTAATACTGCCCCTTGCAGTTGTGTATGGCCTTCCTCTAGGCCTGCTCTTGGGCCTTCACCTCGGCCTGCTCTCCCAGTAGCTTTCACTCCTTGAGTTATTCTGGGTCTGTCAGTGACTTCACCCCGGTCTCTGACTCCGGCTTCTGGAGCTGCTCTTGTCACTGCTTCCTGTAATGCTCTCTGTGAAGCTCTCTGCCAAGCTCCTTGCCTTCTCTCTTGTAATGCTCTGTCCCTGCTTAAATCGAGACCAGCTGCTTCTGGGTCCTGCCCATAGAGGCGTGGTTCCTCTGCTTCCAGGCTTGCTCTCCTGCTCCCTCTATGTGTACCTTCATGTAATTGCGGGTAAATCTTGTTTTTTTCAAGATTTAAAACTTTTTTTCTTTGTGTCAGAGGGCCTGCAGTATCACAGTAATGCCTTTTCTCTCATACAATTCCTTATTCTTAGAATGGTTAAAAGTCTTAGCCACGCTCACCTTATTTTGTGGAGATAAGCACCTGGCTGTCCTTGCAGCTGTTGGCTCAATCTCTGTAAAATCTTCTAGGAAACGTTGTGGATTACTCACATGGTCTGTGAACTCTCGCTGGCCAGCTTTAAAACCCTTGGCTGGTTTTTCCTTTCTGCTTGGAAACTCAGGTAAGGTTTCTTTCACCCTTGGAGTGCCTCTCTTTGGTAATATCCTTGGGTTCTCAGAGTTTCTTCCCTTCCTGGAATTCTCTGACCCAATTACCTTAGAGCTGGTTTCAGGACTGGAACTTCTGTCTCTCCTTTCTCTTTCAGTAGAGGATTCAACGTCAGTGGAAACTGGTCTCCTAAAGCACCTTCCCTTAAGGTTGCCTTTCCCTGCAGGGTACCTCCGTTCTGCTCTCTGAGCACCTCCCTCTCGGGCACTTCTAGGCTGGGCAGTTTGAGGACCTCTCTGCTTGGCTCTCCAGATATTTCCACAAGCTCCTTCCCTTCTGCTTGGGATTCATCTCTGAACTCCTGCACGTCCTGAGCTTTCAGAACTTCCTGACTTCTCCCCGGCTTCCTCTTGCCTCTCCCTGGCTTCCTCTCTCTGTTCAAAGTTCCGGTGTTTATACCTGCAGTTTCTCTCACTGCCTGCTGACTCCACCCCCTGCACTCCCTCGTGCACGGGCTTGGTTACTAGGGCGTGTCCCTTGCCTACCAGCTTTCTGTGTGGAGTTTTTTTCAGATTCAGAAGTTTTAACCCCTGAACTTCTGGTTTCTCTGTCTTTCACTGGGAAAATCCCTGGATTTCTCTCCTCTCTCTTATGCTCTTTCTGGCCTGCGCCGTCACAGTACTTATGGTGCTCATTCCCCCCATCCTGGAATGGCTGCTTCTCCGCATGTGGGAAGCACCCTCCTCGGTGCCCATTGTAAGCAGGCAGCTGGACTCAACATACCGGGTCTGCCAGAGCCCTGACTTCCAAAAAGCCTAGCTGCCTCATAACTCCATGCTGGTGGAGTCAGCCATATGTAGGCTTAAGAGCCAGAAAATGCGCTCCACTGTGCCCCCGGGTAGGGAGGCCTTTGTCATGGATGCCACAGGCAGGAAGTGCTTCCAGGGCTCTATGCTTGTCAGCCGGATCCAGGCCTACCAGCTGTACATTTTTATTTACCGGTACTTAAAATTTATTTTTATACCACCTTTCTACTATTCAAAGTGGTTTATAGTTAAACAACAGATTAACATGACCAAAAAGGTGTGATGTTTTACAGAGAACTGGACCAGTATAACAAGATAGCAATATAACTACATAACATTAGGTATATTTAATTATGAAATATTTACAATGTTTTGTGGTTGTCTTGTTGAGTCCATATTACATTGTTTGTGTCTGTTGAATTAAATTGTTGGATTATACAATAAGGATTTATAGTGGGCGTGACTCTAGGTCAGAGGATATGTTATATTCTTCCTTGAAGATGTGTATTTTTAATTTCTTTCTGAAGTCTGACAGATTTGAGAGTCCTTGCAATAATGGTGGTAGTTTATTCCATAGGAATAGGGCGAATAGTCTAAATGTTCTATTGCAAGTGGATTGCTTGCATTTTGTCCATTGCTGTATTTTGGCGAGCAGGTTAAGGGTGGAGTTTCTTTAAAGTCGTTCGTTCTTTGTGTTTGAGATTAGGGGTTGGAGGCATGCAGTGGATTTGTTCTGAAGTATTTTGAATATTGTGATGAGAATTTTATATTGGATTCTGGCCAAGATGGGAAGCCGGTGAAATTGTATCAGCATGGGGGTGATTTATGATCAATAAGGGGAACCAGCAATTATTCAAGCTGCAGTATTTTGGGCTATTTGTAGTGGGTGGAGAGTTTGTTTAGGTAGGCCCTGGTAGATGATATTACAGAAATCTAGTACAGGTGTAATAATTGCTTGGCATATGGTTCGTAAAAGATCTGGGGTGAGTAGTAGCTGGAGGTGTTTCAGGATTCTTAGTTTGTAGTAAACTAAGGTGGATATTCTTTTTATGTTAGATTGGAAGGAAAGTTAAGATATGCCATACTGGGTCAGACCAAGGTCCATCAAGCCCAGTATTCTATTTCCAACAGTGGACAATCTAGGTCATATGTACCTAGCAGTTTCCCCAAGGGACACAGGTTCCACAATGCTTGTATTGGTTCAAGCATTGATATCCTGGGTCCCTTCTTAATAATGGTTTATGGACCTTTCCTCCAGGAACTTGTCCAAACCTTTTTTAAACCCAGCTACACTAACAGCCTTTACTACATCCTCCGGTAACAAATTCCAGAGTTGCTGATCTAATGTTATGTCCAAGTATTTTGTTTCAGAATTCACCTTGATTTTTACGTCACCAAGTTCTATTGTTGATGGTGGGACAAAGGATGGGTTAGTAGTTATGTAGAGTGCTTTGGTCTTCTCCTGACTGATGAGGAGGTTGTGTCTACCAAGCCAACCTTTTACGTCTGTGAAGCACTTATGTAGGCAGTCATAGGCTGGAGAGAGAAGATTAATGGGTATGGAAAACATTGTCATCTGCATAGATTTGATATAGGATTTTGTGTGTTTTGAAGATCACTCCAAAACTGATATTGCCATCAACTTGGGTACAAATGACCTGGCTAGAAACAGTGCCTCTGCAGTTCAAAGGGACTTCCAGACTCTGGGAGAGAAACTCAAGCCCATTTTTACCACTATAGCATTCTCAGAAGTTCTACCTGTTCATGGTATGGGGGGACAGAAAGGCTGCATCGCATAAACAACTTTAATACATGGCTCAAAATCTGGTGCAAACAAGAAAGGTTTAGATATATAGGCAACTGGGGAAACAGATGGATCAACAAGAGACTATACTCTGCTAATGGACTACATCTCTCCATTACAGGGAAGAGGATCCTAAGTGAAATATTCAGGCAGTATGTGGACAGGCATTTAAACTAGCGAAAGGGGGTGACGGATGGAGAAGGACAAGTTCAGGATGTCGCCCCCAGCAAAAGCAAAATAACATTGGAGACAGTCACACTCTTAAACCACACATCAATGGCAAGCGGGAAGGGACACGTAGAACAAAATCCATGCAAAACACAGGCAAGCCTGTCAACAAATGCTGGGAAGCGATGAGCACAAATGCTCGAAGCCTAGCCAACAGGTTTCCTGATCTGGAAGCCCTAATGGTGGAAATGGACTTAGACATTGTGGCCATTACAGAAACATGGTTAATGAGTCGCATGAATGGGATATAGCCATAGCTGGCTATAATCTATTTAGAAAAGATAAAGAGGGTAGAAAAGGAGGAGGAGTAGCCCCATATGTCAAAAGCAATATTAAAGCTGCTGAAATGCAGGGGACGTGGGGAAAAGAAGAAGCCCCGTGGATTGTGTTGGAAAGAGGAGATGGCACTGTCATCCATACTGGTGTGGTCTACAGGCCTCCAACTCAAACCGAAGAAATGGATAGCGAATTGATTGCTGATATTGCAAAGATAGCCATGAAGGGGGAAGTAATCATACTGGGTGACTTTACCCGATGTGGATTGGAGTATTCCTTCTGCAAATCTGGAAAGAAGTAAAAAAATTGTGGATACCTTCCAAGATGCTTTACTTAAACAAATGGTAATGGAACCAACCTGGGAGAGCTCCGTGCTGAACTTAGTGCTCACCAGTGGTGATAGCATGTTGAATGCCTGGGTGGGTGCCCATGTGAGCAGCAGCGATCATCACACCATGTGGTTTGAGATAAAAGCCAAGGTAGAATCCAATCACAGCAAGTTCAAAGTCCTAGACTTGAAAAACATTGACTTCAGTAAAATGGCCAAGTACTTGAAGGAGTAGTTGGCAGGGTGGGAGGGGATAAAGGAAGTAGAATTGCAATAGGCTAAACTAAAGGAGGCAATAAAAGGGGCAACAGATACATATGTAAGGAAAGTAAATAAAAGTAAGAAGAAAAGGAAACCTATTTGGTTCTCCAAAGAAGTGACTGCACAAAGAAATGCAAAAAACACAGCTTTCACAAAATTCAGAAATTCACAAATGGAGGAACACAGAAAAGAATACAAAATCAAACTAAAAGAGACAAAAAGAGAAATAAGGATAGCAAAATCAAAGGCAGAAGAAAAGATGGCTAAAGCTATGAAGTGTGGGGATAAAACGTTTTTCAGGTATAGTAGGGAGAGGAGGAAAATTGGAGGTGGAACTGCAGGACTCAAAAGTGCTGGGTACGGACTCGTGGAAAGTGACATTAAAAAGCGAAAATGCTAAACAAATACTTCTGCTCTGTTTTTACTAGAGAAAATCCGAAAGAAAGACCATCTGTGATTGACAAATATACAAATGGGAATGGATTAGATACCACACCATTCACAGACAGCTTGCAAAATTGAAAATGGACAAGGCCATGGGACCAGATGGGTTACACCCTAGGATACCGAAAGAGCTTAGACAGGTTCTTGCAGGGCCATTAAAGAATATTTTTAATAGATCCTTGGAGACAGGAGAAGTTCCACAGGACTTGAGAAGGGCTGATGGTGTACCTCTTCACAAAAATGGTAGTAGGGAAGAAGTGACAAACTACAGGCCAGTAAGCCTTACCTCGGTAGCTGGAAAAGTAATGGAGGGGCTCCTGAAAGAGCGAATAGTGGACTTCCTCGAAACCAACAGGTTGCGTGATCCGAGGCAACATGGTTTTACCAAAGGACGATCTTGCCAAACAAATCTAATTGAGTTCTTTGACTGGGTGACCAGAGAACTAGATCAAGGGCATGTGATGGATGTGATCTACCTTGATTTCAGCAAAAGCCTTTGATACTGATCCTCATAGGAGACTTATCAATAAACTTAACAGCTTGGGGATGGGTCCCAAGGTGGTGAACTGGATCAGAAATTGGTTGACTGACAGACGACAGAGGGTGACGGTAAACAGAACTCACTCGGATGAAAGGAAGGTGATTAGTGGTGTGCCCCAAGGTTCGATCCTGGGACCGGTACCGTTTAATGATATTGCTGAAAGACTGAATGCCTTTTTTGCAGATGACACAAAAATTTGCAACAGAGTGGATTCCTGAGGGAGTGGATAACATGAGGAAAGATCTACAAAAGCTGGAAGACTAGTTTAATGCTTGGCAGTTAAGATTTAATGTAAAGATATGCAGTGTCATGCACTTGGGAAGCAGAAATCCAAGGGAATTGTATGCAGTAGGGGGCGAGAGTTTGGTGTGCTCGGACCAGGAGAAGGACCTCGGAATATTTGTTTCTGAGGATCTCAAGGTAGCAAAACAGTGTGACAAAGCGGTGGCAAAAGCCAGAAGGATGCTGGGTTGCATACAGAGAGGAATCACTAGCAGAAAGGAAGAGGTACTAATGCCACTGTACAAGTCGTTGGTGAGGCCTCACTTGGAATATTGTGTCCAGTTTTGGAGACCATATCTTGGAAAGGACATCAAAAGGCTGGAAGCGGTTCAGAGGAAGACGACCAAAATGATTTGGAGCCTGTGTCAGAAGAGTTATGAGAAGAGACTTGAAGACCTAAATATGTACACTCTGGAGGAGAGGAGGGACAGAGGAGATATGATTCAGACCTTTAAATACTTAGGATGGACAAAAAAACCTCTTCCAAAGATGGGGAAACTGTAAAACTAGAGGGCATAACATGAAACTGCAAGGGGGTAAACTGAAAGGCGATGTCAGGAAATACTTTTTCATTGAAAGAGTGGATAATGCTTAGAATGCTCTCCCGATGGAAGTGGTGGGGGCAAATACAGTGACAGAATTCAAATTGGTATGGGACAGACACAATGGATCCCTTTATAGCAACAGGATACAATCAAAATAAGCATAACTAACTCTTATATCTCAACAAATAGGGGGGACCTACATGGAGCGGTAGGTACACCCCTAAACAAAGGGATGGGGAGGTGTGACCTGCATGGTGCGGCAGGTGCACCTACTCTTGCCACCTTGCTGGGCAGACTAGATAGACCATGATGGTCTTTATCTGTCGTCATATACTATGTTACTATGATGGCTGAATGTAGATATTGAAGAGTAGGGCTGATAGACTAGATCCTTGGGGTACTCCTGTATTCTCCGAGAATGGGTTTGAAGTTGTTTCGCTAATCTGTACTTACTGCTTTCGGGATAGTATTTTGAAAAATACTATCTTGGAAGCCCAGACCAGCTGTATTCCACACTTTAAGAAAAGTGGAAGGAAGTCGAAAAAACTGCCAGCATGGTTTAAAGGTGAGGTCAGAGAGGCTGTTGTTGCTAAAAAATCATCTTTCAGGAAATGGAAAAAAGAGCCAAACGACGAAACCTGGAAACAGCACAAGCACTGGCAGGTCAAATACAAGGCATTGATAAAGAAGGCAAAGGGAGAATTCGAGAAGAAGCTTGCTGCGGAAGCAAAAACCCGAAATAAAGATTTTTTCAAGTACATTCGTAGCAAAAAACCTGTGAGAGTCGGTTGGACCATTAGATGATAGAGGAGTTAAAGGGGCACTAAGAGGCGACAAGGCGATAGCGGACAGACTGAATGAATTCTTTGCTTCGGTCTTTACTGAGGAAGATGTAGGGATGTTACCCATGACTGAAGTGGTACTTAAAGGTGCAGAAGAATTGAAGGAAATATCGATACATTGGGAAGATGAATTACAACTATTAGATAAACTGAAGAGTAGCAAATCACCTGGGCCGGATGGTATACATCCAAGGGTGTTGAAAGAACTGAAATATGAGATTGCAGACCTGCTATTAGTAATCTGTGAACTATAATTAAAATCATCTCTAATACTTGAAGATTGGAGGATCGCCAATGTAACACCAATTTTTAAAAAGGGTTCAAGGAGTGATCTGGGAAACTACAGACCGGTGAGGCTCACGTCAGTACTGGGAAAAATGGTAGAAACCATCATAAAGAATAAAATTACTCCATGTAGATAGTCATGGCCTAATGGGAGACAGCCAACATGGCTTTAGGCAAGGAAGATCTTTTCTTACTAATCTGTTATGTTTTTTTGAAAGTGTGAATAAACAGGTGGACAAAGGTGAGTCGGTTGATATAGTGTATCTGGACTTTCAGAAAGCCTTTGACAAGGTCCCTCATCAGAGACTTTTGGCAAAACTAAAGAGTCATGGGATAGGAGGCACTGTACTACTGTGGATCAGGAACTGGTTAAAAGATAGAAAGCAGAGGGTTGGGCTGAATGGCCAATTTTCCCAATGGAGAAAGGTGAATAGTGGTGTACCCCAGGGATCTGTGCTGGGTCCACTGCTTTTTGACATATTCATAAATGACCTGGAAAGTGGAATAACAAGTGAGGTTATCAAATTTGCAGATGATACAAAACTATTTAAAGTTGTTAAAACCCAAGAGGATTGTGGAAAATTGCAAGAGGATCTTGATAAATTGGAAGACTGGGCATCAAAATGGCAGATAAAATTTAATGTGGACAAGTGCAAAGTTATGCACCTAGGGAAGAACAACCCAAACTATGGTTACACAATGCAAGGTTCCACATTAGGAACCACCACCCAGGAAAAAGATTTAGGCGTCATTGTGGATAACATGTTAAAACCCTCGGCCCAGTGTGCAGCGGCAGCCAAGAGAGCAAATAGAATGCTAGGTATCATAAGGAAAGGAATGAAAAATAAAACAAAAGATATTATAATGCCTCTATACCGTTCCATGGTGAGACCACACCTTGAATATTGTGTGCAATTCTGGTCACCGTATCTTAAAAAGGATATAGCATTATTAGAAAAGGTTCAGAGAAGAGCCACCAAAATGGTAAAGGGGATGGAAAGATACTCCTATGAGGAAAGGCTAAAAAGGTTAGGGCTCTTTAACCTGGAAAAGAGACGGCTGAGGGGAGATATGATAGAAGTCTATAAATTAATGAACAGAGTGGAACGGGTAAACGTAGATCGATTGTTAACGTTATCAGAATATAGAAAGATTAGGGGACATGCAATGAAGCTACAGGGTAAACTATTTAAGACTAATAAAAGAAAATATTTTTTCACTCAACGTGTAATCAAACTCTGGAATTTGTTACCTGAGGATGTAGTAAAGGCTGTTAGTGTAGCTGGGTTTAAAAAAGGTTTGGACAAGTTCCTGGAGGAAAGGTCCATAAACCATTATTAAGAAGGGACCCAGGATATCAATGCTTGACCCAGTACAAGCATTGCAAAACCTGTGTCTTTTGGGGAAACTGCTAGGTACGTATGACCTAGATTGGCCACTGTTGGAAACAGGATACTGGGCTTGATGGACCTTGGTCTGACCCAGTATGGCATGTCTTATGTTCTTATGAATCCAGGTAGGAGCAGAACCAGCTGAGGGTGGTGTCGTGAAGGCCGATTTCAAAGAGTCGTAGTAGTTAGTGGTGTTAAAGGGAGTCGAAGGCAGCGCAGATATCAAGGAAAATTAAGACGAATCTGTTCTTGGTATAATGCAAGCAGGTTGTAAGGGTGTTTAGGAGAGAGGTGATGAACTGTCTGAAGCCATGTTGTTGGGGGGTCTAGGGGCACATGTTTGTCAAATTGGTCTTGAAGCTGTCTGAGGACAATTTTTTCTGTTATTTTTGCAACTAGTGGGATGCTATATATTGGTCTGTAGGATTTGGGGGAGGATGGGTCAAGTTTTGTGCTTTTGAGGAGAGGTCAGATTGAGGTTTGCTTCAGCGCTGTAGGCATAAGGCCTAGAGAAAGTGAGGTATGTACTATGGTCTTGAGCTATGTACTCAAGTATGATCTGGTCATCTTTGCCCAGGTGACAGGGCATGAGTCTAATGTGGAAGTTGTTGTGTTGAGGCTTTGTATTGTGTCCTCTGTTTTTGACGGCAGCTCGAACTGAGACCAAATCTTCTGTGAGCTGATGTTGGGGCTTGATGTCGTTGGGGTTTGATCCATTTGGGGTGTTTGTAGTGGTTTCGATAGTAGGTAGGAGGCAATCTTGTGGGGGATATCTTTTCTTGTATGCTGTCCTTGCAAGGTTCTTTTGTGAGTGTCTTTACAATTGAAAATAGTTCTCTTGGTTTGTTTATTGCTGAGTTGACCAGGTTAGCGTGGTATTCCCGTTTTCTATTTAGGATTTCTGTGTTGTATATTTTAAGTTGTTCAATGTAAGTGTTTTGGAGAGGGTCTCTGGAGTTTCTCCATTTTTGTTCGAGGCAGTGTAAGCTGCTTTGCTGTTTCTGTAGAGATGTGGAGAACCATGGGGCACTGTTGAGATGTTTTGGTGCTATTTTCCGTGGGGGGTGCAAGTGCTGCTGCAGATAGGGCATTGTTCCAGATTGATATCATTTTGTTGAGGTCTGAATTTGCTGAATTGATGAGGTCTAGTTGTGGGGTAACTGCCTCGATGAATTCTTCATTGTTGAAGTCTCGGAACCTCCGGGTCATGGATAGTATATTTTTCTGCTTAATTTGCTGGGATGTGGTATGGATGGGGAAAAGAATAGCAGCAGGGTCAGACCAAGGGGCAGGAAGGATTGTGTGTGGAGACTGTTGATGGTTGGAGAGTAGATTTGAAGGTTTGAACACTAAGTCAAGCACATTTCATTTCTTGTGAGTTGGTTCTGTGATGATTTCTGTGTATCCGAGAGAGTTCATGGCTTCCAGGAAGGCCCCTGAGGATGCTAGGTTAAGGTCTCCTAGAATTATCAGAGGTTGGTGACTGTGTGGTGAGGAGCATGCAGTTTTAAGTAAGTTGGCGAGGTCTGCACTATCTGCATGAGGAGCTCGGTATGCTAAACAGAGGGTGATGTTTCTGTTTGTTATGTATAAGGTGTTCATTTCTTTAGTGGAGCTGGTGTTGGAGATGCTGGATGTCAGGTTTTCATTAGCAATTATACACACTCCTTCACCTCTGCTGGTGTTTTGTTATCTCCAGGAACAAGCAGGAATGTAGTCTTCACATATGGGTATCATCAGCACCGACGGAGCCTGCGTGGGAACGCTCCCCAGCATCCAATAGGAAAGCCTCTGGGAGCATCCCACAGCACCTGCGTGCTGCCTTCCCGCCTTTCCCAACTGTCCCTCTCCAGTTCTTCATTTTCCGCGGAGCCAACAGGTCGCACATCCTGTCACCGCAGAAAAGTCCCTTCTTATACTTCTTTTTTGTGGTCGCGTCTGCCTTCCCTCAACGCTATACCGGTACCGCCAGTTCTTCTTTTCTTTTTTCTAAAGAAAAAAAAACAACTTTGTTTCTGGAGTCTTTCTCCAGTAATTTTCTTCTCAGGTGCCACGCACCATTTTGGGCAGTAAGCCCAACCTTTTCCCTCAAAATGGAAAAACCTGCTTTGGGTTTTAAAAAGTGTTCTAAGTATGGTGGTACCATCTCCGTCATCGACACCCATGAGTGGTGCCTCAAATGTTTAGGTCCTGACCACTCTATTTCAGAGTGTGTTGCCTGTGGAATGATGTCAAAAAGGGGCCAGCAAAACCGAGCTGCTAAGCTCAGCACCCTTTTTCCCTCCGATGCAGCCTCCGTGGCATCGATGTCCTCCAGGGCTTCATCCTCCTCCCATGGATCTCAGGTAACTAAACATAAATCTAGCCGGTCCTCAAAGGGTAGATCTCCTTCTAAACATTGAGATGCCTCTGGCGTTGCCCTTGAGGGACTTTCACCAGCAAAATTGCCCCGGCGGGAGGCTTCGGCTTCCAAAGCACTAACGGGGCTCCAGGATGTTCTCGAGGCTTCAACCTCGGCAGAAGTACTGGTGCCATGCTCTGGGGTTCCAGCTGCTTTAACCGGCACCGATACCCAAGCATCGGCAGCGTCGATAGACCAGAGATTCTTGGCTATTGAACACAGTCTGGCGGCCCTTCTCACGGCCTTGATGCCCCTGAAACCGCTTCAGACAATTCAATCAGTACCGGCACCGACTCCGGTACCGGCACTGACTGCATCGACATCAGCTGGTATTCTACTGGGACCGAGTAATGCGTCTCTATCCAGCATCGACAAGTCGGTACCGGACCACTCCGATGCCGACTTCGATCGGTACTGGTACCGTGCCTTGCACGATCACCTGGATCGGAGATACTTTGAATCCTTGGATGAGTCTGAAGACTCCGAAGGCTCTGCCGATACCAGAGTACTTCTTCCCGAGGATTCCTCTTCTCCTCAGCGTAGGATGTCTCCACCAGAGGATATGTCCTTTCAGGATTTTATCCGAGATGTGGCCCGAGGTCTTTCCATCACAGTGGCTCCTGAAAAAGAGCCTAGGGCAGAGGAATTAGAAATCTTACAATACCCTAAAGCTCCCAAGGAGGCAGCCACCTTACCTATTCATGAGATCTTGCATGATCTTATTGTAAGGATGTGGGAAACATCTCTAACCACATCTCCTTATTCTCGAAGACTCGACACCATGTATCGAGTTCCTCCTTGTCCTGAGTTTCAGAAGACTCAATTACCACACCATTCCATGGTGGTGGAATCAGCCATGAGACGGATGAAGAGTGCAAAAAGGCATGGATCTAATTCTCCAGGACGTGAGTGTTGGACTCTTGACGCCTTTGGACATCGATCCTTCCAGGCTTCCATGCTTTCTGCTAGGATCAGTTCCTATATCTTATATATAGGAATGTTCCTTAAGGAAGTCACAGGAGACTTAGAAATTATGAGCCCTCTCCTTCCTGATGATAAAAGGCAAGATTATCTTACTCTTGTTAAACATGCTCAGGATGTTTCCAAGTTTGTGAATCGTGCAGCCTTTGACTGCTTTGAATTGCATAAGCAGAACCTCTGCTATTGCCATAGGTGCACGTAGAATTGCCTGGCTCCAGGCATCTGACTTAGAAATCTGGGTACAGGACAAACTGGGGAATATACTTTGCAGAGGAGAGAACCTCTTTGGCAAGAATTGGCAGGAAAAAGCTAATGAGATAGATGCCGACAATATCACTTTGGATAGATTGTCCAAATCTACAGCTGATTCTGCGAGGAAAAGATCCTCTAAGGAAACTATTCTTCAGTAAGAAGAAGTTTTATCCCTCCTATACCCAGCAGGGACATCGTTCAGGTCAGTCTGCCCAAAAAGGACAGCAACAGCAACCTGGGCAACAAAGGAAGCCAAAAGCAGCTAAGCCTCAACCGGCTCAGCAGACTCAGCCTCCACAGGGGCTTTGACTCCTATCTAGAGAACTTTTCCTTCCTGGCCCTGAACGGCCCAGAACCCTCCACCATCCCAGGAAGGTTATGTCATTTTGCTTCCAGATGGTGTCAGATAACAGCAGAAAATTGGACTCTGTCTATTGTATGAGAGGGGTACAAGCTTCATTTCCTCAGTATGCCCCCTCCTACAATAGTAAGACAGTTCAATTCTCAGACCTCTCCCAATGACCGGTTAGGTCAAGAAGTCACAATGCTCCTTGCTCAAGGAGCAATAGAAGAGGTGCCCATTCCCCAACGGGGTATAGGGTTTTACTCCCCCTATTTCCTTATTCCAAAGAAAACAGGAGGACACAGACCCATTCTAGACCTCAGAGAATTGAACAAATTCCTGTTCAGAGAGAAGTTCAAAATGAGTTCTCTAGGAACTCTGCTGCCATACCTTCGGAGTCAGGATTGGCTTTGTTCTCTAGATCTCAAGGATGCGTACATTCATGTTCTCATCCATCCAACTCACCGAAAGTTCCTTCGATTCCTGTTTCAAGGGAAGCATTACCAATACAGGGTTCTTCCTTTTGGCCTGGCTTCAGCACCAAGGGTGTTCAAAAAATGCATGGCTGTGGTAGCAGCATTTCTCCGCACCCTGGGAATATTCGTCTTCCCTTACTTAGACAACTGGCTCATTCGAGCCCCTTCAGAGCCAGAGGCCAGGGTTGCTCTGTCTCGCACAATGCGCATCCTTCAGTATAACTTCCCAAAGTCCAACCTTGCTCCCACTCAATCCCTAGAGTTTATAGGAGCTCTTCTGGATACCAGACAGACAAAAGCCGTCCTTCCACAGCCCTGCTTCCTTCGCATTGTGCAGGTAGCTTCCCAAGCAGTGCTAAAACCTCACCTCACTGCTCGGGAAATGTTACAGTTGCTAGGCCACATGGCATCCACCGTGCATGTGGTTCCTTATGCTCGTCTCCATATGAGGGCAGCCCAGTGGACCTTATCCACTCAGTGTACTCAGGCCTCAGGTTGCCTGTCAGACAAAATAGCAAACTCAGATCGTCTTATTTTGTCCCTCCAATGGTGGCAGTCACCCAAAAACCTTCTGGTGGTGTCTCCTTTTCAGCAACCCCCACCCCAAGCCACTCTAACAACAGATGCTTCACAGGTGGGTTGGGGAGCTCACCTGCACGGCTTCTCTACCCAGGGTACCTGGACTCCACAGTAGGCTTATCTGCATATCAACCTCCTGGAGCTCAGAGCAATCTTCCTTGCTCTTCGAGTATTTCACACCCAGCTCAGCTACAAGACAGTCCTAGTACAAACACAGAATCAGGTAGCCATGTCCTGTGTGAACAAGCAGGGCGGAACTGGCTCTCTGTCGCTGTGCAATGAAGCTTTGCGACTATGGGCCCTCACCAGAGAGCATCAGATTCATCTCCTTGCGGTGTATCTTTATTTATTTATTTATTTTATTTATTACAAGTTCTTATATACCGCACTATTCGGCATCAGCGCGGTTTACATTATAACATAAAGACCATAACAACAAGCTGTTTGGTTTACATCGAACAGGAGTACAAACTTGGAGAACCGGGGTAAACTATATACAAGAGATAATTACATAGAACAGAATAGAGTCTTAATAATATAAGAACGGCATGGTGTGTTCATGAGTGGGTCACTTCCTCTGGTTCAATTGCTGGTAGGGTAGTATTGAAGGAAGAGGTGGTATTTGAGTGCCTTCCTGAACTGGAGTAGGTCAGTAATGGCCCTTATGTCGGAGGGTAGAGCGTTCCAGCATTTGGGTACATAGAAACTGAAGGCTCTGTTTGAGGTTGTCATGTTGCACTTTGTCAACGCCTTCGAGGTTGTCAGTAGGTTTACGGCTGATGTTCTTCTGGATCTGTTGGGGGGTACAGTGTGAATCAGATCTGTGAGTGAGGAGGATGAGATACCCTTGATTGCCTTGAATGATAGGACTAGGGTTTTAAAGATGAAGGAGGAAACTCTTGGGCAGACAGACTCAGTCGAGTTCTGCTTCCACACGAATGGTCTCTCCATGCAGACCAGGTGGCCCAAATTTTTCAAATTTGGGGATCCCCGGACATAGACCTCTTTGCAAATCCATTGAATGCCAAACTTCCCCGGTTCTGTTCCAGAATTCCGGCTCGAGGTTGTCAGGCCAGGGATGCTTTCCTCCTTCATTGGGTTCAGGACTTCCTGTATGCCTTTCCACCCATTCCCTTAATTCCCAAAACCCTGTTCAAGCTTCAGAGAGACAGAGGTCATATGATCCTCATAGCTCCACGTTGGCCACGGCAACCGTGGTGCCCTCTGCTCCTACATCTCTCTCAAGCGCCGCCTCTGGAGTTAGGATCTGCTCCAGATCTTCTTTCTCAAGAGGACGGGATGATGTGGCATCCCAATCCCCAGTCTCTGCATCTCAGGGCCTGGTTGCTGAAAGTCTAGAACTTCACAGTTTTAACCTTTCCCAGCAGGTAAAGGATATCCTTCATGCTTCCAGGAAACCTTCCACAAGACGCTCTTATGCATTTAAGTGAAAAAGGTTTACCATATGGTCCTCGCAGAAGGGTCTTAACCCTCTTGCGATACCTCTGGAATCATTACTGGAGTGCCTCCTTCATTTATCAAATGCAGGGCTTAAGACCAATTCAGTGAGAGTCCATTTGAGCGCTATTGCAGCTTCTTTCAAGCCTTTAAATGGACAACCTATTTCCTCTCATCCTCTCATAGCGAGATTTATGAGAGGCCTTCTTTTAACGAAGTCTCCCATTAAGCCACCACCGGTGGCATGGGACTTGAATCTGGTACTTGGGCAGCTCATGAAACCGCCCTTTGAACCATTAGCCACTACCTCTTTGAAATTCCTTTCTTGGAAGGTTATCTTTCTCATTGCAATCACATCAGCACGTCGCATCAGTGAATTGCAAGCGTTGGTAGCTGATCCTCCTTATACAAGGTTCCATCATGATAAGGTAGTCCTTAGGACTCATCCACACTTTATGCCAAAGGTGGTTTTGGCCTTTCATTTAAACCAAGCGGTTTACCTTCCCGTATTCTTTCCAAGGCCTCACGCCTCAAATGCAGAAAGGAACCTTCATACTTTGGACTGTAAAAGAGCTTTGACCTTTTACTTGCAAAGGACACAGCAGCATAGAAAATCTTCTCAACTCTGTTGCTTTTGATCCTATTTATTTATTTTATTTATTTATTAACATTTCTTATATACCACACTATTTGCTATCAGCGCGGTTTACATGGAACATAAACATCCAACAATATACATTTGTCTGGTCAATTACATTTAACAGGAAATGGAACTTGGAGAACAAGGTAAACTATAGTCATTTGGGACTTCCAGTCTCCAAAAGGACACTGTCCAGCTGGATTGCACAGTGTATATCTTTTGCCTATGAGAGTAAGAACCTTCCTCTTGAAGGCCATGTCACAGCTCACAATGTGAGAGCCATGGGGACCTCAATGGCTCATCATCACTCTGTGTCTATCGACGACATCTGTCAAGGAGCTACTTGGGCTTCGGTACATACCTTCACAGCCCATTACTGCTTAGATAAGGACTCCTGCCGGGATGCCTTGTTTGGTCAGGCTGTTCTTCAACACCTGTTCCAGACTTAATCAACTCCTACCCACCATCCCTGGTGGGATGCCAGAGATCCATGGGGGGAAGTGGAGCCCTTTCACAAGGGCACACAACTTTCTGGGGCCATCTCCCTGGCATTTGCAGCTAGGGAGTCCCCATATGTGAAGACTACATTCCTGCTTGTTCCTGAAGATAGCATAGTTACTCACCTGTAACAGGTGATCTCCGGGAAGAGCAGGAATTTAGTCTTCACAACCCACCCACCTTCCCTAGGAGTTGTATCTTTCTATCTCTCTCTTTCTTTCTCTCTTCCCCTCTCTCTTTTGTCTCAGCTTTAAACTCAACTGGAGAGGGACAGTTGGGAAAGGCGGGAAGGCAGCACGCAGGTGCTGTGGGATGCTCCCAAAGGCTTTCCCATTGGACCCTGTGGAGCGTTCCTGCGCAGGCTCCGTCGGTGCCGACGATACCCATATGTGAAGACTAAATCCTTGCTGTTCCCGGAGATCATCTGTTACAGGTGAGTAACTATGCTTTATGTGAATATTGTATGCATAGGGGGGCATAGTTGGTTCAGTAAGACTGAGTCAGTGTCTGAGGACCAAGTTTCCGTGATGAATAATATGTCTAGGCTGTGTTCATTTATAAGGTCAGTTAGGGTTTGAAATTTAATTCTCGTTGAGTGGGCATTGATGAGGGCGCATCATATAGGAAGCGACATGCTATTCAGACGGTGTGGTTTCACTGTGCTGTTTGTCAGTTGAGGTATGCGTTTTAGAGTGCAGTAGCATTTTTGGTATTGAGGGCTGGATTGTATTATCAGCATTGTCTTTATTGGGCATCTATCGCTGATAATTATAAGCATTTGGCTGTTGTAGCTTGGTTTAATTGCTGCTGTGAGGTGGGTGATTGTCCAGCTGAGAAGTAGGAGTGCCAAAATGGTGGAAATGAACCTCTGACTTAGCGATTCCATGTTAATGATGTAGGTGGTTTCTCTTGCCTGTTAGTTTATTGATGCGGCTTTGCAGCTTGTGATTCGTGGAGTAGAAGCCCATTTTTATGATCCCTGTGTGATGTTGTGCTCTGTGTGATAAATGTCTTCCATGAGCCAAGCTTGTGCAACTTTGTCAGGTGTATTCACACCTGAGTGGTTGAGGCAGGTTAAAATTGTGAAAGTATTGGGGCAAATATTTAGCTGCTGATTGCTGTTTTATCAATAATTCAGATATTCAGGGTTGCTATCTACATAGAAATGTACTTGCGATGGAGCTCACCAGGTTCTCAGCTGGTCTCTCTGAGGAACCCCTCCAGCAGTTCTGGACCCTGGCCTCCGCAGTCAGAGAGTGCTCCAAGTTTTACTTGTACAGCCTATGATGGCTTCGAGTCGATGGCTAGAGTAGCGGTGGAGGGCATTAGTTATCTGACCTGGAGCAATGGGTACAGGACAAGCTGGTCGATGTCGCATGCCAGGGAGAGAACTTGTTTAGCAAACCCATGATGGACAAGTTGGAATCCAAGTACCTGACAAGGACAGGGTTCTTTAAGAAGATCTCTGACCCTTCCTGGAGGAAGGCTTGAGCAGAAATCCCTCATACCTGAAGAAGAGGAAGGCTTACGGAAATTGCCCCCGTACCCTGCCTTCCCAGCACCCCAACAGGGCCAGCAGGCCAATGGGCAGCGGCATGGCCTGTGTAAGTCTAAGGCCCCTAAGCTCCAGACTGCACCCCTGATGCAACCTGGAGGTTTTTTTTGACTCCTTGGACATAGTTTCTCTTCCCCCAGGAGGCAGAGCCCTGCAGCATATGAGGGACCATCTGGTGCATTACGTCCACAGGTGGCCATTCATCACTACTGACGCGTGGGCTCTTCAAGATGGTCAAGGAGGGTTACCACCTCCTACTCCAACAGATGCCCCCACCATTCTTCCTGGGAGAGCCCCTCAGGACTCCCCTTCACCAGGCCCTGCTCCAGCAGGAACTCGCAGGCCTCCTAGCAAGCAAGGCAGTGGAACCCGTTCCCGTCCACCTCGGGAGCAAGGGGTTTTATTCTCATTATTTCCTGGTCCCCAGAAAGACTGGAGGGTTTCGTCCCATCCTAGACCTGTGAGACCTCAGCAGTTTCCTGGTGAGAGAGAAGTTCAATATGCTCTCTCTTGGAACACTGCTGCCATACCTACAGCAGAGAGACTGGCTATGCTCCTTGGACCTAAAGGATGCATACACATAAGAACATAAGATATGCCATACTGGGTCAGACCAAGGTCCATCAAGCCCAGTATTCTGTTTCCAACAGAGGCCAATCTAGGTCATATGTACCTAGCAGTTTCCCCAAGGGACACAGGTTCCACAATGCTTGTATTGGTTCAAGCATTGATATCCTAGGTCCCTGGCACATCCTCATACACCCCTTTCACAGGCAGTACCTTTGCTTGTGGTGTGAGGAGAACACTGTCAGTACAGGGTAATGCCCTTTGGGCTGGCCACCACCCCACAGGTATTCACCAAGTGCTTGGCAGTAGTCGCAGCCCACCTTTAGGCTCTAAGGGGTCTTTGTCTTCCCCTATCTGGATGACTGGTTGGTTAAAGGCAGCATTGCTGCCAAAGCACAGCAGGCAACGGGCTGCACTATCCTTGTCCTAGAGCACTTGGGGTTCTTAGACAACTACCCAAAGTCTCATCTCCAGTCAACCTAAAACCTGGAGTTCATAGGTGCTTTTCTTCCAAAGGATAGGGCCCTGTGCCTCCAGGCACTCGCAGAGGGTTCCGAGCACTGTTGCTCTCTGTCTGCCCAACACATGCTCCGCCTACTGGGACGCATGGCATCAATGGTGCATGTCACCCTGGATGCCTGCTTGTGGATGTGGGCAGCCCAGTGGGCACTCCACTCTCAGTTGTCCCAGGCCATGGGGTGCCTGCGAGACAGGGTGGCCATCACCAGTCCCCTGGTAGACTCTCTCAGCTGGTGGCAACACCCTCCTGCACCTACTGGCAGAGATGCCTTTCCAGACCCCACTCCGCAGAGGATCCTCCCGATGGATGCCTTAAAATTGGGGCGGAGAGCCATTGTGACAACCTCTGCACTTAGGGCAGTTTGTCGCTGGTAGAGAGCCTTCAGCAAATCAACCTCCTGGAGCTCAGGACTGTTGCCTTAGCCCCCAGGGCTTTTTGCCACAAGCTGCAGGTCCAGGCCGACAATCAGGTGGCGATGTTCTACATAAACAAGCAAGGAAGCATAGGGTTGTCCCTCTTTGCCAGGAAGCGCTGAGCATCTGTGCTTATGCCAGCAGCAATGGGATGCTCCTGCAGGTAGAGTATACCTCCAGGACCATGGCAATGTCCTGGCAGACTGGCTCAGCTGGGTCCTCCAGCCGCATGAGTGGAGGCTGGACCCCAGAGTTACCTACCAGCTATTCTGACACAGGGGGCTCCCATAAATGGATCACTTTGTCAGCCCAGTCAATGCCTAGCTGCCCCACTTTTATTCTCGGCAATTGCATCCCGCCAGGCTGGCAGCGGATGCCTTCCTGATCTCATGGGCTGAGGGCCTTCTTTACGCCTTCCCGCCCATGCCCCTGTTCGCCAAGACCCTCTTCAAGGTCCAGCGCGACAGGGCCATAGTGATCCTGATTTCCCCACAGTGGGCCAGGCAGCCATGATTCCCCTGCTTCTCTGCTTGTCCATAGCACCCCCGGTTCCCCTGGCGTGCGACTCAGGCCTACTAACGCAGGAAGAGGGCTTTCTCCTGCATCCTAACCTGGGGTCCTTGATGGTCATGGCCTGGCTGCTGAGCTGGTAGCCCGGCTCCTTTCAACCTCTCTACTGAGGTGGAAGAGGTGCTTCTGGCCTCCCGTAAGATCTCCACATGCTGGGCATATGCCTTCAAGTGTTGGAGGTTCTCCATCTGGTGCACAGAGAGGCAGGTTAACCCCTTGTCCTGCTCTGTCCAGTTGGTGCTGCAGTATCTTCTTCACCTGTCTCAGGCAGGCAAGCTTGAAGTCTAACTCAGGTTGCACCTTAGCGAGCTGGTGGCACACCACCATCTAGTCGAGGGCAAACCCCTCTCCACTCAGCCATTAGTGGCTCGCTTCCTAAGGGGTCTCCTCCTCCTGAGGCCTCCCATCCGTCCTCCTGTGGCAGAATGGGACTTGAACGTTGTACTCTCAAAGCTTACCATGCCACCTTTTGAGCCACTGGGCTCCTGCCACCTTTTGAGCCACTCGTCTCCTGCCACCTTTTGAGCCACTCGTCTCCTGCCACCTTAAGTATCTCACTTGGAAGGTGATGTTCCTCGTGGCGCTCACTATAAGAACAGGGTCGTTCTCCACATGCTCCCTAAGTTCCTACCCAAGATGGTGTCTCCGTTCCATCTTAACCAGCAGGTGGTTCTTCCCACCTTCTTTCTGTGGCCCAATGCCAGCAGAGAAGAGGCCATTCTCCACACACTGGATTATAATTTTTTATACCGCGCTCTTTAGAATCAGTGCGGTTAACATGTATGCTAACAGGTACTTTTTATTCCCTTGTCCCCGAAGGGCTCACAATCTAAGTGTACCTGAGGCAATAGAGGGTTGAGTGGCTTGCCCAAGGCCACAAGGAGTGGCCATGGGACTAGAGACCCCAGTCCCTCCGGCCTGAAGTTGCTTGTCCCCATGCGGGAATTGAACCCCCGGCCTTCTGGCCTGAGGTATCCTGTCCCAACCACTGAGCCACTCCTCCTCCTGCTGAGCTGCCACCTGGTCCTTGGTCCATACCTTTGCAGCTCATTACTTCCTGGAGAGGGAGTCTTGTCGGGACAGTGCCTTCGGCCAGGCAGTATTCTATCATCTGTTTGGTGAATAGGCAACTCCTGCCCTCTGGCCCTTGCTGTGTTCGGGCTACCGGTGCACTGGTTCCTTGCTGGACACTTGGGTCACTCGTGGGTCTGTTGTCTTCCAACTCAGTTACTGCTGCTCACGGCTCATCTTTTTCTGGTCACCCATGGCTTTTTACAGGTTTTTTCGGTAGCCTGTAGCTGGGGAGTCCCATATGTGAGGACTAATTTCCTGCTTGCTCCCGGAGAAAGCATAATTACCCATCTGTAACAGGTGTTCTCCGGGGACAGCAGGAATCAGTCCTCACAGCCCTCCCTCCTTCCTGTGGAGTTGCTTCTGGCTGTTTTTGTCGTCTTGTGCTATGATATCAAACTGAGGCAAGATGGCACCCATAGGCTGGAAGGGTACCACCCATGCATGGTGCATCTCCCAAAGGCTTTCTTTGAACACTAGGGAGAAATTACCGTGCGGGCTCCTTTGGCACTGACATCAGCCATATATGAGGATTGATTCCTGATGTCCCCTGAGAACACCTGTTGCAGGTTAGTAATTGCGCTTTGTAGTACATTTGATTAAAATGGCTAGTTTTTCTCCTTTATGTGCAGCTCCTAGATAAAAGTTAGTGTTTCCCCCTAGCTTCAGAGAGTTCTGTTACAGGCGATATTATGTAGATGTATAATAGGGTGCCCAAGTCCCATGAGTGAGATTTTCTTTAGCAGCTTAGTGTCTGGCTAAGAAACAGTAGGCAATGGCTTAACATCTGCTGTAGAACCACCATCACTTTCTGCTAAAAATGGCAGAGCAAGAACAGCAAAAGCATCCTGGAACAGCAACTTCTGCAACAATGGGCTCTGCAACAACAGTCTAGCATGTGAGTCAAGCTGGGGCAACAGCATCTCTGTGCCCAGCTGCATCTGAAAGTGATACTTAGTGAACACTAGTATGGCTAAACTAGAACCGAGAGAAGATGTTAAAATTTTCCTCACAACTTTCAGAAAGGTGGCAGAGGTTTGTAGTTGTCTCAGGAAGCAGTGAAGTGTGTATCTGGCACCCTGCTTGACTAGAGAAGCACATGACCCTTGGCCAATAGAGCAACAAGCAGCTGCTGAAATGGATTGCTTGAACATTTAATTTAGTTTAGCTTCATGTTGATATTCCATTTTTCTATGGAAAAACCTCATTCAGAGTGGGTCAAAAACATAAAGCTCCATGACTGTAAACCATACAGGTCCCATAAAAATGATAAAACAAATAATCAAATTTATACAATGTATAATGCAACAAAATACAGAAAATATTAAAAAAAAAACAATCATCATGATTAACGATCCAGATCATTCTCATACCTAGAATAAAAGAAACATTTTAAGGCACATTTTACAATGTGACGTCCGAGTACAATCTGGGACGTTAAAGCCAGAACGTCTGACAGGCAGGTGCAAGTTCAGGCATGATTTCAGAAACAAGTATGTGCTCGATATGGACGTCTATAGAGGCGTCTACATAGATGTCCCCAGAATAGCATCTCAGAACATGAATGTCTAATAGCATAATGGTTAATGTAGTGGGTTAAGAGCAGGTAGTCTGGTTTGAAATCCCAGTGTTGGTCTTTGTAATAGAGTAGTCGTTTAACTCTCCATCTTCTCTATACTCTGGATGTTTTAAGGCCAAAAAAAGCATTTTCCTGATGCCTATTCGTGCCTGCAGCAGGTCTAAATATGGACATGCCTGCAGATGTCTCCGTCATTCCTGAAATCTAATGGAGACGTGTAAGTCCATTGCACCTCCCCAGACACACCTCCACCACATGCCCTTGCTTACTTGGACGTTCCTGCACATCTATAAATGTCTTTTGTGGAACGGCTTCGGAAACATCTTCATGATTTCAACATCCACATGCACATTTTCAGACATCCTAAATCATGACTAAGCTTTTTAAAATGATCCCCTTTACCTCTAAAACTCAGCACAGGGGATAACTGAAACCAGGTCTTGTGTGAATTTTCCAAAGAAATAAGTCACAAGTACTTTTTTCTGGACACTGGGCAAACTGACTTCAACTTGTAGTTCAGAATGGAGTCTGTTCCACAGTTGAGGGACCATCCAGTTAAAGATCTAGCCCTGATGCTACTCAATTTAAATAACCTTATTGCTAGCATGGCCAGATGAAAAACCTGGTTAGATTGCAAAGTACAAGATGGCGTGTATAATTTGGTTCTTTGAGTCAAACTAGGCACACTCCTTTTCCAGAGTCTTCAATATTATACTCAGAATTTTGAGCTAGGCCTGAAATGAAGAGTAACCTGTGCAAAGGACTTCTTTCGTATTACAAGCCCACATGAACTACAATTGGGGCAAAAGGATATTGATCAACACTAATAGCTGATAGCTAAATAAGGGACCCTTTTACTAAAGTGTGCTAAGGGCTACCTCGCAAACCAATCATAGAAAGGTCTATCAAATGTAAAAATCTTAACGCACATTATTGCATGTGGTAACTGCACATGGGCCCGCAGTAACTGTTACTGTGGGGGCATGACAGTTGCTGTGTACTGAGCTGCGCACTGCCAGTCACGCGTTGGGGTGGTGAATGTGCAGGTTAAGGGCAGAGATGGGCATGGTGAGCACATTTATTTATTTAACAAGTTTTATATACCGCTTTTCTAGAATCAAAGCACTTTACAGAGAACAGTAATGAACAAACTTGGGTGGGTTAAGGTAAAGGATTTACAGAGACCTTGGGGGGAGGGATCATGTAAACTAGGAGTAAACAATAGGGTGGGAGAAACTTGTTCTGCGATTATTTAGTTGGTGGTCTTCTTAGAGGTTAAGTGTTAGGTGATCGAATCAGTCCCATAGTATTCAATGAAGAGTTGAGTCTTTAGCTTCTTTCTCAGATCTTGTATAGTCTGGGCCGATCTACTGGGTTCTGGTAGGGAGTTCCAAATTGTGGGAACAAAGAGGGTAAAAGCTCTGTTGCTGGTGTGCTTTGTACATTTTGCCTTTAGCAATGGAATCAATAGCAGATTCTGATTTATACATCTTTGTGATCTGATTTTGAGTGCTCTGTGGATAAGGGACTCAAGGCATGGGGCTGATTGGTTATGGAACATCTTGAAAATTGTAGTCACAATATTGTGTTTTTATTCTCAGTACTGTTGATAGCCAGTGGAGGTTCCTAAGGGTAGGTGTAATATGTTGAAATCGAGAGGTCCCAGGGTGTTTTGCGCCATTTGCAGTGAGTACAATGCGTGCTTTAGTAGGCCTTGATAAAAAATGTTGCCATAATCCAGGTGGGGTGTGATGATAGACTGAAAAACTGTTCTGGAGTCCTTATATTCAAGTGGCGGATGTAGGTTTTGAAGTGATCTCATCTTGAAATATGCTGTGTTTGCTGTTTTCCTTATATGTGATATCATATTAAGGTTTTGGTCTAGCATTATACCCAAGTATTTGATTTCATTTCTTACTGAGATTTTAGTGTGGTGTAATTTTATCTTAGGTGGAGGGATAAAGGAGGGGTCGCTTGTTGATAGAAGGTCTTTGGATTTGTTACTGTTTACTACCAAGTTTAGATTTGCAAGTATATTTAGATATGGTTGAGAAACAGTCTGAAATGGTTGAATAGTCAGGAGCTCGTGTGTTGAAGGGTGAGTAGAACTTAATGTCATCAGCATATACATAGAAATTGACTTTGAATTTTATATCACATATAGGATATGTATGTTAAAGAGTAAGGTGGATAGTGCAGAGCCCTGTGGGATGCCTTGTTATAGGTTGAAGAGGTTTGGTAGATGTGTTCCAATTTTAACTTTTTGTTGTCGGTCAGATAGATAGGATGTGAGCCAATTCAGGGTAGTGTTGTAGAGACTGATTTCCTTGAGTCTCGTTAAGAGCATCTGGTAGCATATAGATTCAAAGGCAGTGGTTATATCAAGGAAGACCATTACAAAATCTTGCTGTGATTTTTCAGTTCCATTGATTAGTATGTCAAGGAGAGATGTGAGGAGGATGTCAATGCTTTGATGGGGTCGGAAATTGTACTGTTGAGGATCCAGTGGTGAGTGAGTGTCAATGTAATCTTAGAGCTGATGTAACACAGCCTTTTCTGTTATCTTGGCTATGAACGGGATGCTTGCTATGGGTCTATAGAAGCTTGGGGAGAATTGGTCAAGTGATGGCTTCTTTATTATGGGCCTTATTGAAGCTTGTTTTAGGGTGTATGTTAAGTATCCTTGTGAGAAGAAGGTGTGGCTGATTCTCTGAATTGATGTGGCGAAGTCAGCTCTAAGAATCTTGATCCATGAAACAGGGCATGGGTCAAGAGGTGAGGTTGTGGTATTAATGTCTTGTATGATGTATGTCTTCATGATGTGGTATTAATGTCTTGTATGATTAATGTCTTCAGTGAGCTCTTGTGTTGATACCAATTTAAAGGTTTCCCAGCCGTGGACTTGAATTGGTGTGATTGTTGGACTGTGAGAGTTATTGAGGATGTGTTGTGTTGGGGAGTTTCTGTTGTAGATGTAGTCAGCCATTATTTGTGTATTGAGGCTTGGTTTGAGGTTGATTAAAGTCACTTCAGTGGGATCTTTTGTGAGGGAGGAGACGACTGAGAAAAGCTCCCAAGGTCGGTTGAGAGATTTCATAATAATGTTAGAGTAGTATTCTTTTTTATGTTTATTTATAAGATTAGTGTATTCTAATTTTTTGGTCATGTATTCATCCTTGAGGGATCCGTCCTTCATTATTCTCCATCTCCTTTTGATTTGTCTGAGTTTACGTTTGAGTTGTCTGGCCTTGTGGGAGTACCAGGGTGCTTGTGTATGGATGGTGTTAATGGTGTTGCTCTTTTGAGGGGTGGGGGATGGCCGTGGAATTAGCATAGTATTATTTCAGATGTGCAGCATGTCTTCTAGGTCATGGGTGTTGAAATTGAGATGTGGAGTAACATCATCTAAGAAATATTGCTTGTTGAATAGTTTGAAGCGCCATTTGCTGGATTGTTGGGGTGGAGATATGACATTTTGGGATCCTAGTGTCAGCGTGAAGGAGATCGTTGCATGATCTGACCAAAGGACAGGTGAGATGTGAGTGGACAGCTGGAAGATTGAGAAGTGTTTGGGAACAAAGACAAGGTCTAGTGTGGAACCTTTTTTATGGGTGGGTTCTTCGATGAGCTGTTGCAGATGATAGGCTTCCATGGCATTTAGGAAGGAGAGAGCTTGCTTGGAGAGTGGATGCAAGGTTTAAGTCTCCTAGCGGGAGGAAAGGTTTGTTTAGTGCCATGTGTGCGCATGCAGTTAGTGCAGGGGGACATATCAAACACTGTCAGTGTTGCAGTTAGCTGAGGTGTACCTAATGCCACCTCAGTAGGAGGAGTTAAGTGCACCCATCGTAATTCACAAGGGCCCAAATCCATGCTAAGAGGCCTGCCTGTGTAGTAACTGGCACATGCTGGTCACGCACCTGACATCTACCATGGAGCAGTTCCACCTAACACACAATGATTTTGGCACCTAAATTTCTAATAGATAAGTGACCATCATACATTTCCAGAAGCAGAGCATTTTTATAAGAGCTACACAAAATATTATTATCAATCCCATATTTAAGTTTTTGCAGATTATTTTCTGTATTGCAAATAAAAATATGACTTTACTGAAAGTGACTCTTATGTAATGAATCCACACCTCCAAAATGGAAAGAATGGTTATCTCACAAAACATTTTCAAAACTCTGGTAAAATGGCATCTGTATCTGTCTCTTGGAAAATAGAAGCTAATGGGAAACTAATGCAAAAATGCTAGTCCAGAATTTTTCTCAATTAGATCAGTCTACACATACAAAATATTAAAAAGGGCTGCTTCACAAACCAATCATAAAAAGGGCTATCAAATGTAAAAACTTTACCAATAAAGATGAAGACCTCAGAGATTCAGTCTCTAGTTGAAGACGAAGAGGATAGCTTGATTCATCCTTCACTAGTCTGGATGAGTCTGCTGCTGAATATAGCATCCTGGACAGAGTTCTCTATAAAGATGTTTGGTTAGTGCATGATATTATGACAACCTATATATGAGATGCCTCATTGTACTGCCTGAAAGATCCTAGTGGTAGTGTCTTTTGTTGAATAGGCCATATAAAAAAAAATATTATTTTACTGCAAGTGACTGGCTGTGCAGCTGTTTCTTATGATCTAGTAGCAGTCTAGTGCACTAGGGCAGGCTATGAGAAATGACCTTTGACAGATTTAATGGATACTGGCAAATTTATTTATCCAAAGAATCAAGTGAGAAGATTTTCACCACTCCTTTGGTGCTGTCATTTTCTCATTATTCCCTTTGAACTGCATAAGGCTCTTACACTGAGGGAGGGCATTTTTCAGGCATCCAGTTACCACTGCAAAGATACTTTTTACCCATCAGATAAAGTTTCAAAGGGATCTAGCCACCTAACTAATGAGTTAAGAGGTCATTTTAAAAGACATTTCTGCAGATAAAACAATGTTTTTGATGCAGAAATTATTTTTGTAAAATAGTCTTGAGTGTATGTGAATAAATGTATTCACATAAGCCTATAATGGGCATAGCTTTATCTGATTTGAGAGAAAGCAGTCCAGAGGATGGAGTTGGGGAGTAGTTATTGCTCATAAGCATATGCATTGTGTAAAATAATCCTGGAAGGTTGCACATACTAAATAGCAAGTGTAGATGTATGTATGTATATACTGTCATGAGGTAGACAGCATGGACCCTGAAATATTAGAGAGTAGTATAAAAGAAGAGCTTACCTTACAGCCACGTGGGCAGTTGCAGCATTCACAATGCAGAGAGGCAGGGAAAAGGGAAACAAACTTTCCTCATGGCTTTAGTGACGCAGTAAGAATTCAGGGTTCCAATCAGGCTCACCTGGAGCCAGACTCATGTTCTACGTTTGATGAGCAGAGAGATAAAAACAGGTGGGAAAGCCCACAGAGCAGGCTGGAAATTGAGCGAGAGCTCAAGCTGGAACTTGAGAGCGACGGAGAACTCAAGCAGGAGCCTGGACTAGGGCTGGAGCAGGAGTTTGAGTTTGAGGAGGAAAGCAGAGACCAAAGGAAGTCTGACTGCAGTTCCAGGCAGGCTTGGAGAGCTAGGACTGAAGTGCAGCCCAGGAGTTTGAGAGGTCAGTCTCAGAGAGAAGGTGAGACAAGAACTCCAAAGCAGTTACAGAAAGACACGTTGCCTTGGAGAACCAGGGCTGAAGAAAGGCAGGCTGATAAACCCGGGAGAGCTAAGAAAGACAGTGACAAAGTCTTCCCAGCCAGAAGGGGTCCTCGTACCGAGGCTAACAGCCAAGCCAACAGAGAGCAAAGGTCACATCCAGGGAAGCTCACTGAAGGCAGGAAGTGAGGTTTATTCAGCTAATACAGTAACCGGTGTTCACAGAGGAAAGCAGTGTGCAAGGCAGAGAGAAAGCCTTGGCTGGAAGCAGAAGGGCTTGAAACCATCTTCTCAACGGAAAGAGATAAGTACCCTATCTTTGGTAAAGGGAGAGAAGTGGGTCCCCGGGGGAGAAGCCAGGCTTACAACAGGCTAGAGAATCCTTACTGGCAGAAGACGTGGGAGGCAATCCCCAGCACAGACCCTGCTATTTGTGACACCCCAAAACAGCTCCAACTTACAGCAGCTGAAATTTCCCAAGGGCAAGACTCGGAGAGCAGCTTCACAGGGGCTCAGTGCCCATGCACAGGACCAGGTCCTGGCCGTATGCAGTGGGAAAGCTATAGCCCAGAAAACATCCCTGAGCCCATGGAATGTGCTTTAGGTATAGCTAATGACATAGAGTCTCTCTGTTAAGAAAGGAGAAAGAAAAGAATTGTGTTTTACACATTTTGAATGTGATGGACTTTATTTGCTGGAAAGAAGCATAATTATTATTGGTTAAGAATCCTTTGCACCGGTGAAGCAACCGTTTCTTTTGTGTTGTCCTTATTTGAAGACATCCTCAAGGGAAAGGGAATAAAATCCAACCTTAATTTTCACTCTGGACACGACTGCAGTGTCTTTATTTCCACAACTTCAGGCTATGCCCAGGTCTAGGCAACCGCCTAAGATCGGCATAGTCTCACAATACTATCTCCAGAAACAAGCAGGAATGTAGTCTTCACATATGGGTGACATTGGTACCGATGGAGCCTGCATGGGAATGCTCCCCAACGTCCAATAGGAAAGCTTTTGGGAGCATCCCACTGCACCTGCGTGGCTGCCTTCCTGCCTTTACAGCTTTCCCTCCTCAGTTCTTCGCTTTCCGTGGAGCCAACAAGGATCAATTCCTGTCCCCACAGAAAATTCCTGGTTTTTTTCATATTTTTGTGGTTCTCATCTGCCTTCCCGTCGACGCTGGTACAGACCTCTGTCGATACTTTCTTTCTCTTAAAAAAAATAAAATTCTGTGATGAAAAGAATTTCTTCTTTTCTTCAGGCGCATCATTGTCATCTTAGGCCTAGGCCTTCCATTTTGTCACAGACAGAATGGAAAAACCATCTAGTGGTTTTAAGAAGTGTTCTAAGTGTGGCAGTACCATCTCAGCCACAGACACCCATGACTGGTGTCTAAAATGCTTAGGACCTGATCATCAGCCATCAGAATGTCCTCTCTGTAGAAACATGACGAAGAGAGGCCTACAGAATCAAGCTGCAAAGCTGGGCACCCTCTTTGCCTCCAACGCCATCTCTTTAGCATCAATGTCATCGAGAGCTTCATCTTCCTCGCAAGGATCTCGGGTATCGAAAACTAAGTCTTCATCGAAGGCTGGCCGCCCCCCAAGGGTAGATCTCCTTCTAAGCATCGAGATGCCTCGGGCATTGCCCTGGAGGGGGACACACCGGCCAAACTTAGCAGGAGGACCTTCCCTCCAAAGCCTTAATGGGGTCCCAGGATATTCTCGAGGCCTCCACCTCCAGAGTGCTCCTGGTGCCATGCTCAGTGACCGTGGCCTGCAATTTGGGTACTGATACCCAAGCATCGGCAAGCTCCATGGATCAATGTATCCTTGCCATTGAGCAGAGTTTAGCGGCCTTACTGGCGGCCTCGGTTCCAGTAAAAGTCTTACAGTCTGTTCCGCAGGCATCAGTACCGGCTTTGGTACTGATTCAACCTTCATCGACTTTTTTGCCGTTTTGCACGCTACCGCCCATGCTGGCCCTCGAATCCATTTATGGTACTGAGGTTCTGACCACACAGATTCCAGGTACTGGCTTCAACCGGTACTGAGTTCGTACAGAGCTGGAACACCTTGCCCGATGATACTTCGAGTCTTCGGATTCCGATTCATCAGATGATGAATTGGCTGATACTCGAGACATGCAAACTCTTCCGAGGACCCATCTCTGTCCCCACAATGCCGCATGTCTCCACCAGAGAACGTATTTCCAAGGCTTTATTCGCGATGTTGCTAGGGCCCCTTCCATAACAGTGACATCAGAGAAGGAGCCTAGGGCCAAAAAATTGGACATTCTTCAATACCCAACAGCTCCAAAAGAGGCGGCTACACTCCCTATCCATCGGATACTTCACGACCTCATGCTTCGTATGTGGGAGACACCTCTAACTATTTCTCCCCATACCCAACAGCTCAATACTATGTACTGGGTACCAGAGTGTCCTGATTTTCAAAAGACACAATCGCTGCAGCATTCCATGGTAATGGAATCGGCAGTATGTCTGATCAAGAGCACGAAAGCACATTCTTCAAACCCTTCGGGTAGGGGAATCGAGAACTTTCGACACTTTTGGTTATTGTTGTTTTCAGGCCTCCATGCTATCGGCCAGAATTAGTTCTTACATACTCTATATGGGTATGTTCCTTAGAGAGGTGGCTAAAGATTTGGAGTTAATGGTTCCTCTTCTCCCTGATGACAAGAGGGTGGATTATCTCACCCTTGTGAAGCATGCTTAGAAATTTTCAAAGTTTGTTAACAGAGCAACTTTTGATTGCTTTGAGTGCATCAGCGGGACTTTATCCATCTGCATCGGTGCGCGCAGGATTGGTTGGCTCCAAGCATCGGATCTTGAACAATGGGTTCAAGATAAACTGGGTAATATCCCTTGCATTGGTGAAAACCTCTTTGGCAAGGATTGGCAAGGCAAGGCCTCTCAGTTGGAGTCTGAGAACACTACCCTAAATAGGCTCTCTAGATATACTGCCAACCCAGCTAAGAAGAAAGCAGCAAAGAAAGCTTTCTTGAATAAAAAGAAGTACTATCCTTCTTATACTCCTGCTGTTCAGTGTCAACATCATACTCCTCAGAAGGGGCAACAACCTCCAAAACAGCAAAAGAAGGCTTAGACTCCCAAGTCTCAGCCACCTCAGCAGACCCAGACTGCTCCGGGTTTTTGACTTCTTTCTAGAGAACATAGCTGTCCTGCCTCTGGAGAATCCTGACCCTGTCCACATTCCCGGCAGACTCTGTCACTATGCCCACAGGTGGCATCTCATCACCCCGGAGCAGTGGACACAAACTTCATCTACGACATCTACCCCCCCTCCCCTGACTTCACCAAGAGTTCCGTCCTCAGCCCCTCTCACTGCTCTGTTACTACAAGAGGTCACCTCCCTTCTACTGCAGGGTGCAATAGAGGAGGTTACAACATTCCAGCAGGGAATGGACTTCTATTCTCCCTACTTTCTTATTCCAAAGAAAACAGGAGGATACAGGCCCATTCTGGATCTCAGGGAACTAAACAAGCATCTCCTGCAGGAGAAGTTCAAGATGATCTCCCTGGGGACCCTTCTTCCCTATCTCCAGAGTCAGGACTGGCTCTGTTCTCTAGATCTAAAGGAAAGAGTACACTCATATTCTTATCCATCCAGAGCTCAGAAAATTCCTGCGCTTCATGTTTCAGGGAAGATACTATCAATACAGAGTCCTGCCTTTCGGCCTCGCCTCTGCCCCGAGAGTCTTCACAAAATGCATGGCAGTAGTAGCCACATTCCTAAGGACTCTACGGATATTTGTCTTCCCTTACTTAGACGACTGGCTCATAAGAGCAAGCACCGCACCTCTCAGGAGGCCAGTCTGTTCCTCTCATGCACCATGCAGGTGTTACAACATTTGGGGTTTGTCATAAATCTTCCAAAATCCCAACTTGTTCCCTTTCAAACTATAGGGGCCCTCTTAAATACTCAGCACTCAAGGGCATTTATGCCCCAGCTCTGCTGTGCTCAACTCAATCAGTTAGTTCTTGAGGCATGCTTGAGATGCTATCTTACTGCTCAAGAAATGCTACAACTTCTGAGTCATATGCCATCAGTGATGCATGTAGTTCCATATGCCCATCAACACATGTGCACAGCCCAATGGACACTGGCATCCAAGTGGTCTCAAGCATCAGGGGGACAAGATAAGTCTCTACCCTTCTGATCTTGTCTCTCCAGTGGTGGCGATCCCCAGAAAATCTTTTTGTAGGGTCACCTTTTCAGATGCTAGCACATCAATGTACCATGTGGTGACGAGGCTGCAGCAGGACCTGGGAAAATAGCCAGAAATGAAACTTTTTCATCTGAGTGGAGGAATAGCTCAGCCAGGCCTACGTATAAAACTGCAGGCAGAGGAAAAACCCACACTAGTAGAACTACTGAGTTCAGACCACACCCAGGCTCCATGGCAACACAGGGTGGAGATAGGAAGGGGAGGAAGCTTACACACATTTAAGCTCTCAGAAACAGAGAGGGAGAGAGCAAGGCACAGAGCAAGTGCGGGAACAGCAGCAGCAAAGCCCGGTCCAGGTGCAAACCACAGTGCAGGGCACGGGAACAGTGCAAGGCACGGGAACAGAGCCAGCCACGGCAGCAGTCACGAGCCGTCCAAGGGAGAGGGACTAAGGAAGCTGACTACAGGCCAGCTGGAAAGAAAGCTCACAAACCAGGCTGAAGAGAACAGAATCTTCAGGGGTGAAAGGCAGAGAGTGTCCAGGGACAGACACAGGAGAAACTCTCAAAGCAGCCGGTATACAGGAGACTGCTCTTCAGAGTGGAGCCCCTGCTGTGGAGACACTGCAGCACGGTTTGAAGGTAGGAGGGATAGCCTTGGGAGAGCGGTGGATTCTAGCTCAGACACAGAGGCAGCCCTAGAAGACTCGGAAGGAGAAATTACCCTTTTTAAAAGGCCTGTGAGAAAGACTGTTCCCAGAAGCAAGGTGAGACAGATAGAACCTTTGAAAGTTTTACTCAGAGGTAAAAAGCCTTGCAGCCATTTTAGAAACTCAGAGGAGAGAAAGAAATCTCATTGGGAAAAGTTGTTCATACTGTTAAAGAAAGTTAAGCCACAATTCTCAGAAGCAGATACAAACCCAGAAACTTATGAGCCTGATTATGAAGATATGGAAACGGAGCCCAGTATAGTGGAGCAGGACTCTGCTGATTCTTTAATGGATTGCTCTTTGTGTCTAAAGTCAGAGTGAAAGGGGGCCAACGGTTTTTAAGCCAGAAAAACCAGGAGCCAAAGCAATTAATGGTCCTGATACTCTGAGGGCTGGAAACCCGGGAGGTAAAGAGAATTGCTAATGAGAAGGCTAAGAGGAATGTTCAAGTGTGAAGTGAATGTGTTGAAGAAATAGCTATGCTGTTTGTAATATAGACAAGCAGGAAAAAAGGCTGTTTTAAAACCCTGAACAGTTGAAGGGAACTGAAGTGTGCTAGACGGTAATAGGAAGCAATAAGCACTGGTTTCAACTGTGGCAGGTGAAGAAAGAAAATACTTTTCTGTTCTATGTAAGCTGATGGAAGCAAGTTTATTTTGTCACTGCAATGTTTGTATGATACCTTTTTGGGTGAAGAAATACCCTTCCTTTGTGTTGTCCTGTTCAAACTTCCCAAGAAGAATTGTTTGCAAAGTTTAAACCACAAAAAGAATAAATTTCCTGTGTTCGCCTCTAAAACCACTCGGACTGCTTTATTTGCCCACAACTACAATTCCAGAAGCCTTAGCTCGGGCTAGAGCATAAAAAGAGACATTAGATGACACGCTGCCTCCTATAGGCAACCGCCTAGACGGGGTGCAGCGCCACAACCCTGACGACTGAAGCAGCCAGACTGGGCTGGGGAGCTCATCTCGGATCTCTCTCCACTTAAGGACTCTGGTCTCAGCAGGAGTCACAGCACCACATAAATCTGCTGGCACTCAGAACCATTCTCAATGCTCTCAAAGTCTTCCAGGACTGTCTTCGTTGCTGCAGAGTCCTAGTCCAAACTGACAGTCAAGTAGCCATGTTCTACATGAACAAGCAAGGTGGAACAAGTTCTTGGACTCTCTGCAGTGAGGCTCTACATCTCTAGTCCTTTGCCATACATTATCGCACTCACCTCCATGCAGTGTATCTCCTGGGCAAGCACAATGTCTTAGCAGAAAAACTAAGTCAAATCTTTCTCCTCCATGAGTAGTCTCTTCATGTAGACAGTCTCTCACATTTTTCAGGTCTGGGGGACTCCAGAGATAGACCTGTTCGGAAGTCCTCAGAATGCCAAGCTCCCTCGCTTCTGTACCAGGACTCCTGCGCCGGACAGCCAACAAGTGGATGCTTTTCACCTCCACTGGGGTCAGGGCTTCCTATATGCCTTCCTTCCCATTCCCCTAATTCCCAAGACTCTTTTTAAACTCCAGAGGGACAGGGGCTTCATGATACTCATAGCCCCATGCTGGCCACGTCAACTGTGGTACCTTCTATGTCTGTCTCAGGCTCAACCTATAGATCTTGTGTTTGCTCCAGATCTCCTCTCTCAGAAGGAGGGGATGCTGCTCCATCCCAATCCACAGTCTCTCCATCTCACAGCATGGCTGCTGAAGGTATAGCCTTCCAAGACATTAACCTTCCCCAGGAGGTTAAGGACATCCTCTTAACTTCTAGAAAGCCATCCACAAGGTGATCCTATGCTTTCAAGTGGCATAGGTTTTATTTTTGGTGTTCTCAGAAAAATCTTAATCCATTCTCATCTCTGGTGGAGGCGCTGCTTGAGTATCTACTCCACCTCTCATCTTCTGGACTCAAAACCAATTTGGTAAGAGTACACCTAAGTGCAATTGCAGCCTCTCACATGCCCTTAGATGGTCAACCCATCTCTTCTCAGCTGCTCGTAGCATGCTTCATGAGAGGTCTTCTATTAACCAAGCCTTCCATTAAGCTACCTCCAGTGGCATGTTGTTCTAGGGCAGCTTCTCAAGCTGCCTATTGAACCTCTAGCCACTACTTCACTTGTTTCTCACATGGAAGGTCATTTTCCTCATTGCCCTCACTTCAGATGCATTATTTATTTATTTATTTATTTATTAACCAGTTTTCTATACCACCTTATCCTTCAATCAAAGTAATTACTACAAACAGGTACTGGATATATTCCCTCGTCCCCAAAGGGCTCACAATCTGTGTACCTGAGGCAATGGAGGGTTAAATGGCTTGCCCAAGGCCACAAGGAGTGCCTATAGAACTAGAAACCCCAGTCTCTCCAGCCTGAGATTGCTGTCTCCAGGTGGGACTTGAACCCCAGGCCCTCTGGCCTGAAGTACCATGTCCTAATCACTAGGCCACTCCTCCCTCTAAGGCCTGGAGCATTAGTGAGCTCCAGGCCTTCGTGGCTGACCCTCCTTACACATGGTTACACCATGATAAGGTAGTCCTAAGGACTCACCCTCACTTCTTGCCAAAGGTGGTCTCGCCCTTCCATTTGAACCAGTCATTCTACCTTCCTGTGTTTTTCCCTAGACCGTACTCAACTAGGGCAGAAGCAACCCTCCATATTCTGGATTGTAAACGTGCCTTAGCTTTTTATCTCCAGAGGACTTGAGCACTGGAAAGCTTCTCAGTTGTTCATCTCCTTTGACTCTAGTCAACTTGGGTTGCCAGTCTCCAAACATACTCTCTCCAAGAGGATAGCTGACTGCATCACCTTTGTTTATGAGAAATAGGACTCTCCCTCAAGGGTCATGTCACTGACCATAATGCTACCTCGATGGCAAATCTACGATCTGTAGCTATTGACGAGATCTGCAAAGCAGAAACTTGGTGTTTGGTCCATACTTTTGCTGCTCACTACTGCCTAAACATGTTTGACCAGGCTGTTCTCCAGCATCTCTTTCAGAATTAGAGCAACTTCTACCCTCCATCCTGGGTTTCGCTACCAGACATCCATGCAAGATACATGACCTCTTTAGGCATACCTGTGAAAATCCACAACTGATTCTGAGGTCATCTCTCTGCATCTTCTAGCTAGGGAGTCCCATATGTGAAGACTACATTCCTGTTTGTTCCTGGAGATAGCATAGTTACTCACCTGTAACAGGTGATCTCTGGGAACAGCAGGAATTTAGTCTTCACAAGCCACCCTCCTCCCCTAGGAGTTGTAGGTCTTCTTTTTCTTTCTCTCCTTTTATCTCAGCTACAAGCTCAACTGAGGAGGGGGAGCTGGAAAGGCGGGAAGGCAGCTATGTGAGCACAGTGGGATGCTCCAAAAGCTTTCCTATTGGACAGCGTTCCCATGCGAGCTCCATCAGTACCAACGTCACCCATATGTGAAGACTCAATTCCTGCTGTTCCCGGAGATTACCTGTTACTGGTGAGTAACTACGCTTTCCATGTGTTAATTTTCAAAGGGAAAATACGCACAGACTTTCCCTTAGAAAATTTGTATCAGCATCCTTGGTCAAATTGTATGTTTCATTGAATCCCCTAGGTGAACAGCAGCAGACATAGGGGGGGCATTTTAGAAGCCCTGTTCAGACTTTGGACGTCCGAAAACTAGCATAGAGACATCCAAAGATGTCTCCAGAGCCATTTTAGATGCCAGGTCTGTGGACGTCTCCAGTGTGAGAACATCCAGATCTGATCGGGGTATGGTAGAGGCATGGCTGGGGTGTTCTCAGAAACCTGGACCTCTTCACCTGATCTCAGAAACGTCCTAGATATCTGGAGTCGCGTCTAAGTTCAGACTTGCGCCAGGGATGAACAGGCATCTGAAAAATGCTCGTTTTGGCTGAAAAACATCCAGAGGGTATAAAGAAGGAAGCACTCCATCATATCCTCTATTCAGCAGAATTTCAATGATAACAGTACTGGGATGTGAACCCTGGCTTCCATGTTTTCGCCCACTACCCTTAGCATTAAGCTATTCCTAGACATGCAGGTTCTGAAATACTATTTTGGGGACATCTGTATAAATACCCCCCACAGTCATCTCTATCGAGCCCACCCACTTTTGTGAAATCATGTCTGCCCCTTAAATGTCTGGGGGTTTTATTTTCAGACGCTCTGGCTTAGATATCTCAGATTGCACTGGGTGTCCCTTCTAAAATTCCTCTCATAACCTCTACATGGTACAGAGTTCAACATAAGGAACCCAATATTCAGTAGCCAGAGGGGTAGGATATAATTTGTAACGTCTAATGTAGATGTTTAAAATTATTTATCAGTGCTATTTGTTTAGGCAGCATAACTGACTATATGGGGTAGGAGTGGGGTGCCCAAAGCAGATATTCTAGTTATTCCTGCTTTTCAGGCAGCACAGCTAAATGTAGGTGTACAGATTATGGAGGTTGTTTTAGAAGCCTTGTGCAGCATTTACACTTCTAGATTGTATATATCTATAAATGCCGATTTTAGAATGCCACTATTTACAGATTCAGATGCCCAGGCCACACAGATTCAAAGGTGGCATGGTTTGGGTGGTCCAAAATGATACATCTAGTTCCAATTTTACAATGGGAATAGCTGTATATTTTATATATCCACATCGGCTTTTGCACGTCCTGCAAGGCATGCATGAATTTCATTTTGACCAGGATTTCCCTCCCCCCCCCCCTCCGATACTTTATATAGCCTTTAAAATGTAAACATTTGCTTCTCTCTTTAACTGGCTGCAGTTATATGTATTAATTTCCAGAACACGACTCTTAGATGTGTGGTCGTCGGCATTCATATACATGGAAGGAAAAGAAATAGGCAATTAAATGTACAATCGCTGGTTTTTACACATAGAAGCTGCTGAGCAATGGCACTCATTTTCTGAATGTATAATTTTATAGAATAGTTGCTCCTGCTCTACATATAGGGAAATAAACAAATTTTTCCTGGCACCCTTACACATTTTACAAAAGGCTCAGGGTTCAGCTGAGCCTTTTACAAATATGGAAAAAATTGTGAATATCTCAACCTTGGCACTCCATCCCCTACATAGGTATTTATACAAAATAGGGCTTCATATGTTTAAGTGGCAACCCCACTGGAAATCCCTAAACCCAGGCCCCTTTTTCTGTGTGCAGTTCTGGACCTGTGAAGGTTACTTTTATAACTAGTTGTCTAGGTAAGAAGGACAAGTAGATGCCTATGGGGCATGTTTTACTAAAACGTGCGACATTAGTGCACGTTCAAACCCAATGATTAACATAGAGCCCGGTGCAAATTTTAGGGGACATGTTTGCATATCCCTCTGCCCTTAGCACATTGAAGCCGTGCTAAACAGCACGCAGGTGCACTTACTGCTACCCCTTGAGATGGCAGTAAGTGCACCTGTGCTAAAAGCAACTTCCTAGTCATACCTCTAGTCCAGTCCACCACCTATGGATAATCTACGCCCTCCAGCAGCTGGGAACTAAGCATGTCAAACTCCTGACCTTACCAGTTAAGAGCCACTCCAGTGGTCCAGTACCTCAGTTTCCTGCAGCTGGAGAGCACCCTTCTGGTGTTAGATGCACTGGAAGGTCTTTTTTGTTTTGAGGTTATATGGATTGACTAAATTGCAAAAAAAAAAAAAGAAACAAAAGGAACGATTAAAGAACAACATTGGGCTGGTTAATGCTGCACCCGCTCCTGAATAGGTCTAGCTGACCTAAGTTTCAGGATATAGGACAGGAGTTCCCTTTGAAAAAAATAAAGGAATGAAGACTGTGAGTCTCTGGTGCAGTGGTGAGTTTGGGGAGGATAGAGCCTCCACACCTGGGTCTTCGCAGGGCAGGGAGTAGCCTGGTGTTTAAGTTTGCCTGGTGGACAGGGCTTCCCTCCCCAGCTGACCCTGCGTGAGGCAGAGGTTCATGCTTCAGTCCTGATCACCTGCAGTCAGTGTGCCAGTAAGTTCCTTGCGGCTCAGGTTAGTTGGTTCAGTTTCTTTGTTTTCCCTCTTCTTCCATTTATCGGGGCGGCGAAAGGAGGGGGGGGGGTGAGGTTGATCGCTGCAATTGGTCTTGTGTGCCACGGAGTTTCCCACCAAGCTCAGCTTCCTCTTAGCCCGTGTGGCAGCAGCAGGCAGTTCATGGGTGGCCCAGTTCATCCCTATGTGGTGTGCTCAGGGAGCCGTGGGCTGTCTTTGGCCGGAGTGTGCAGAGGTTGCTGGCACCAGGGAATAGTGGCGAAGCATACAGCGGGTATGTTGGGGGCAGCCATTCTCACTGAAGAGCAGGCAGCTCCAGTTTTGGCGGGAAGGGCAGCTATCACAGGGGAGCTGGCCATCTTAGCTAGGGAAGAGTTCAGGAAAGCAAACAAGGAGAGGCATGCTGCTTCTGCGGGGGTGTTTTCTGGGGAGATGTCAACTTCCACAAGGAGTTTTTTCTCACCAGAGTTTATTTTGGCAATGCGAAAAGCTTATTGCCTCAAAGAGCAGGCAGGCAAGGTAAAGTCCATGCAGGGGTCTCTATTCCCTCAGGACCCAAGTAGAGGTACCCCTGAGGGAGGAACAGCAGCAGGCCCTGGGAATCTCACTCAATACGGCAGCGCTGGGTACCAGTGAGGACGCTCTGTTGGTCACAGGGTCCTCTATGTCAGAGGGGCTGGGAGAAGGTCTCTCTGGGAGGAGGCTCGTGAGCAGGAGCACGAGGAGGGCAAGATCCCACAAGGAGAGGGCCCGGGCACTTTTCAGGTTTTCCACCAGAAGGAGCTACCCACGCTAATCTCGCATTCCTGGCGGCATTCAACATGGTGCTTGTGGCAGAGGTGTCAGAGGATCAATTGCTGCAGAGCTCTAAGGGGTCTCAAACTTGTTTTCTTATCCATAGAGTAATCAAGAGGATGATAGAATCGGTGGGAAGTACCGGAGTCAACCCTCTGGAGGACTAGTGTGAAGAGTTGCCTTTACTCTATCCCGGAGGCAGAACAGGACTTATTGCGCATGCCCAAGGTGGACGTGCTGGTATCCGCAGTCACGAAGAAAACTATTCCAGCAGAGGGCGGAGTGACCCTAAAGGACCTGCAGGACTGCAAGATGGAGATCCTCTTGAAGCAGGCTTTTAACTCTGGGGCGCTGGCTTTGCAAGGCATCTGTGTAGCCTATGTGGCCAGGGCGTCCATCCGGTAGCTTCAAGGCCTACTACCGGGGACGTGGAGGACTCAGAATCTCCCAGAAGTGACAATGCTTGAATCCGCATCTGTTTACTTGGCTGATGCCTTCTATGATCTGGTACAGGTTTTGGTGAAGAACATGGCATCCATCATAGCGGCCTGAAGATTTCTCTGATTATGTAACTGGGCGGCGGATGTGTCCTTCAAGTCACGGATCACCTAGTTACCTTTTAAGGGAAAGCTGTTGTTTGGTGAGGTGCTGGAGAAGCTGGTGAAGGATATGTGGGACTCTAAAGGAGCCCGCCTTCCTGAGGACAAGCCCAAGGGGACTAGGGGGGGGTCCGCCACAGGGTCAGTTCAAGGACTTCCGATGAGGGATGCTTGTTTTTCCCCCTATCAGTGGGGAAAGTTCCCTCAGAGAATGCAGTCCTTTTGCAGTTTTAGGGACACCAATCGGGGCTATTACCCGCCTCCAGCGGCCCCTCTTAAAAAGCCACAATGAAGTCAGGTAGGTCCAGGTGGAGTTGCCACTTGTGGGAGGCTGATTGCAGTCTTTTCTCTCTACCTGGACCACCATTACCATGGATCAGTGGGTGTTAGAGGTTATTCGCGAAGGATATGCACTGGATTTTGTGCAGTCCCCATGCAAGGCCCCATTAAAGTGTCAGGCCATCCAGGAGACCTTGCAACATCTTCTGGACCTGGGAGGGGTGGTACCCATGCCACCAGACCAGTGCGGGTGCAGACATTACTCCATCTACTTCATGGTCCCAAAGAAAGAGTGCTCCTTTTGGCCTATTCTGGACCTCAAGCAGGTCAACAGAATGCTGAAGGTGCCACGTTTCCAGATGGAGACTTTGCGGTCGGTCATCAGGGCAAGTTTTTGACAGCTCTGGACCTCACAGAAGCCTATCTGCACATACCGATTCAGCTGGAACATGAGGTTTCTCCGTTTTTCAGTACCCATGGGGCACTATCAGTTTCGAGCTCTACCATTCAGTTTGGCTACAGCACCCCATACCTTCATCAAGGTGATGGTGGTGGTAGTGGCGACCCTGCGGAAGGAGGTCATTCTTGTCCACCCATACTTGGACGACTTGTTGATCAGAGCAAAGTCAGTAGACGAGTCGAGTGGCGACAGAGAAGATCACACGACTATTGGAGAGTTTAAGTTGAGTGGTCAATGTCTCTAAGAGTTGTCTCCTTCCAGTCCAGCAACTGATCTACTTAGGGGCTAGGTTCGACACCAGTGTGGGCTATGGCTTTCTGCCCAAGGAGAAACTAGTAAAGTTACAAGGGCAGGTGCAGTGGTTTGTAAGAATTCCATTCCGACAGTTTGGTATTACATGCAGCTGTTGGGATCCATGATGATAGCCTTGGAGCTGCACCCATGGGCATGGGCTCACATGAGACCATTGCAGAAGGCTCTGCATTTGCGTTGGTCTCCACAGTTTCATCCTCTCTCCAGGAAACTTGTATGCCCAGCCGAAGTGAAAGTACAGTTGGAATGGTGATTGCAGCTGACCACTTGGTGGTGGGAATGCCCCTGGAGCCTTCGGAGTGAGTATTGCTTGCAACAGATGCAAGTCTTTCCAGTTGGAGGGTACAGTGCGACAGCACAGTTACTTAGGCAGTTTGGACGGCAGAAGAGAGTTCCTAGTCCATCAATCACATAGAGATGAGAGCGGTGTTCTTGGGTCTCCAAACAGAGACCACTGCAGGGTAGGGTGGTCTGGGTTTGCTCGGAGAATGCGACCACAGTGGTCTACATAAACCATCAGGGGGGCACGGGCAGTACGATCTTGATGGAGGAAATCAAACCCCTACTAGCCTGGGTGGAGATGACTCTGGTGGATCTCTCAGCAAAGCATGTGGCTGGCAAGGACAGTCTCCAAGCGGATTTCCTAAGCCGTCACCGGTTGGATCTAGGAGAGTGGTCTCTCAAACTGTATGTGTTCCATGACATCACACTACGTTGAAACACGCCGATTCTGGACCTGATGGCCATGTCCAACAATGCCAAAGTGAGCAGTTTTTCAGCAGGTGCAGAGAACACATGTCCGAGGGGCTCAATGCTCTGGCACAGCGGTGGCCGTGTGATGGAGTTTTATATACATTCCATAGGTGCTTATAGGGCACCTTCTTCAGTGGATTGAGGCACACAAGGGGACAGTAATTTTTGTAGCACTGGACTGGGCGCGTAGACCCTGGTATGCTGATCTAGTAAGGCTCCTGGCAGCTCTGCCATAGTGGCTTCCAGACAGAGGGGACCTGTTACTCTAGGGGCCCATGCTCATGCCTCAAGTGGATTGGTTCTTATCTATGGCTTGGCTTTTGAGCGGGCGCAGCCGACCTATCGTGGTTATTCGGAGACAGTGGTAGACACGCTGCTGAAGGCCTGCAGGCCTTCCACCTCCTTAGCTACATCCGCATCTAGTGAGTTTTTGAGGCATGGTATGACAGCAGGGACCTTAGGGCTCTGTTGACTTCAGTGCCGCACATTTTATAATTTTTACAGGCTGGACTGGAGAAAAGGCTGGCCTTGAATTCCCTCAAGGTTCAGGTGGCTGCCTTGGCCTGCTACAGAGGCCGCGTCAGAGGGTGTGTTTTGGCGATGCACCTGGACATGGTTTGAGTGTGGTTCTGCCTTGGGACCTGAATTTGGTCTTGACAGCGCTGATGGGGCGCCTTTTGAGTCTTTGAAGGAGGCACCTTTGAAGGATCTTTTGCTGAAAGTCTTTTTGCTACTACTACTACTACTATTTGGCGCTTGTAAAGCGCTACGCACACAGTGCTGCACAGCCAACATACAAAAGACAGTCCCTGCCTATCAGAGTCAAGTTCATCGGCGCTTACAATCTAGTTAGAAGAGTACATTAATTAGAACAGTACAGAGCATTAGTTTGCGCGAGGTACGGTGTGGTACAGATTGGTCTATAGTTTGGTCATAAACGTTGACGGGGGTTAGGGTAAGATGAGGAGGGAGTCAGGATCTGAATGCAACAGTGAAGAGGTAGGTCTTCAACCTGGATTTGAAGAGGGCCAGGGAGGATGCCTGGCGCACAGACGCAGGTAGGCTGTTCCAGGCGTAAGGTACAGCAAGTTAAAAGGAGCGCAGTCTGGAGTTTGCGGTGCGGGTGAAAGGCATTGATAGAATTAGTTTGTTAGTGGAGCGCAAATTTCAAGAGGGGACATAGGGAGAGATGAGAGGTATTGAGGGGCCATAGAGTGAATGCATTTATAGGTCAGCAGGAGAAGCTTGAATTGGATGCAGAGTTGAACAGGGAGCCAGTGAAGCGACTTGAGAAGAGGAGTAATGTGGGCATAGCGAAGCTGGCAGAAGATTAATCGAGCAGCGTGATTTTGTATAGATTGGAGGGGAAGGAGGTGGCTCACGGGGAGACCAGCGAGGAGTAGGTTGCAGTAGTCAAAGCGAGAGGCAATTAAGGAGTGGATAAGCGTTTTGGTAGTGTGTTCAGAGAGGAGGTGGTGGATTTTGCTGATGTTGTATAGGAAGAAGCGGCAGGTCTTAGCTACAAGCAGGATATGAGCAGAGAAGGAGAGAGAGGTGTCAAAGATAACCCCTAGATTGCGGGTCGAGGGAACAGGAAGGATAGTAGAACCATCCACATGGATTGAGAGAGGGGGAAGTGGGGGGGAGGAGTTAGGTGGGAAGACAAGGAGTTCAGTCTTGGCCATGTTCAATTTCAATTGGCGATAAGACATCCAGGCAGCAATGTCCGAAAGACAGGCAGAGATCTTGGACTGGGTTGCCGGAGAGATATTAGGTGTAGAGAGGTAGATTTGGGAGTCGTCGGCATAAAGATGGTACTTAAAGCCATGGGAAGAGATAAGCGCACCAAGGCCTTGGGTATAGAGAGAGAAGAGGAGGGGGCCCAAGACGGATCCCTGGGGTACACCTACATGAAGCGGGGTAGGGGAGGAGGAGGAGCCACTAGAGCATACACTGAATGAGCGATGGGAAAGGTAGGAGGAGAACCAGGATAGTATGGAGTCCTTGAAGCCAAGCGAGGAGAGGGTGATGAGGAGGAGGTCGTAGTCAATGGTGTCAAAGGCAGCAGAAAGGTCAAGAAGGATGAGGACAATAGAGGCCCTTGGATTTAGCCAGGAACAGGTCGTTTGTGACTTTTGTGAGTGCCGTTTCAGTGGAGTGTAGGGGACGGAAGCCGGATTGAAGTGGATCCAGGAGGGCCTGGGAGGTGAGGAAGTCAAGGCAGCGACAGTGGACTGCTCGTTCTAATAGTTTGGATATGAAGGGAAGGAGGGAGATGGGTCGATAGTTAGAGGGGCATGTGGGATCAAGTGAGGGTTTCTTGAGGAGGGGTGTGACAACAGCATTTTTGAAGTCAAGGGGGACAGTTGCAGTGGAGAGTGAAAGGTTGAGGATATGAGTGATGGAGGGGACAATGGTGAGGGGGATGGAACGTAGGAGATGGGTGGGGATAGGGTCTGATGAACAGGTGGTGGGTTTGGAGGAGGACAGAAGGAGTGTGGTTTCTTCTTCAGAGATCAGAGGGAAGGAGGAGAGGGTGGCAGAGGGAGTAGGGAAGGGGGAGGAGAGCCGGGGGGGGGGGGGGGTAGGGAATTGGAGGGTAATTTTGTGGATTTTGTCGTGGAAGTAATTGTCTAGGGTTTGGGCAGAAAGGGAGGCCGGGATCAGGGGTGGGGGGACCTTGAGGAGAGAATTGAGGGTATTAAAGAGATGGCGAGGATCAGAGGCCAGAGAGTTGGTCAGATGGATGAAGTAATCTTGTTTGGCAAGTGCTAGGGCTGACTGAAAGGAGCCAAGCATGAATTTGAAGTGTAGAAGGTCTTCCCGGGAGCGGGATTTGGACCAAACTCATTCGGCAGAACGGGCACAGATGCGTAGGTAACGGATTGTGGAAGAAAGTCAAGGTTGGGGAGTAGATTGTTTGACAGGACGTGGGGTGGGAGGGGCAAGAGTGTCAAGGGTTGAGGATAATGTAGCATTGTTTGAAGATAATGCTTCGTCAACGGAATTGGAGAATAAAATGGACGAAAGAGATGGAGAGATGGTGGAGGAAAGAGTCAGGGGATCAATGTTAGGAAGGTTTCTAAATAGGTCGGAGGAGACAGGATGAGGTTGGGATGGCGGAAGCTGATGCGCTGTCCTGCATAGTCTGAGGGCGCATTCAACCAGAGCCCAGGTGTCCTCTGGGGCAGAGCATCGCTTGGTGCCACCAGGTGATATCTGCCGGACGGCTACATCATCAACCCTTCATTCCTTTATGCACCATTTTCGACTGGATGTTCAGGAGAGATGGGACATGGGGTTTGAGGCCTCGGTGCTTCAGGCTGGACTCGCTGGTCCCTCCCAAAGGTGTTTTGGTACATCCCATAGGTGGAGGACTGGACTGGCGGTATGAATAGGAAAGTGAAATTAGATCTTACCTGCTAACTGTCTTTCCTTGAATACCGCCAGTCCAGTCCCATTCCCTCCCTGTCATGATCTGTATTTTTTCCATTGGCTGTTTGGCTCGTGGGTCACATACATTGGCAAGTCCATCTGGCTGGAAACGATAATAGGAATTCAGGAACATAAGATATGCGTTTTAAGTCTGCGATGTTAAGTTTATGACAGAGGTCAGAGGAGTCTCTGTCCTTCAGACTAATCCCGCTGGTTGTACATAATTCCAGTTCAGAAGAGTTCTTGTTCCTTGGGGAGTATCTGCTTTGTCAGTAGGATGCTGGACCTCTGGAGTTGAAGGGCTGGCTCTTAACTGGTGAGGTTAGGAGTTTGACATTCGCAGTTCCTAGCTGTAGGAGGGAGGAGATTACCCACAGATGGAGGACTGGACTGGAGATATTCAAGGAAAGACAATTATCAGGTAAGATCTAATTTCACCATTTGTGGTCAGTAGACAACAGTGATGTCTGCATTAACCATGATATGCCATCTCTGCCTACGTTCTGCCCCTAACCTGTTCCAAACCCATCCAAGTACACACACATATTGTGGCTCTGCCCAAACCATCCCTAAAGATGGCTACAAATGAGTCACATAAAAGTATGTGCTTTCTTGTCACTGCATGTACTTTTACATATGAACCTGTAGGATAGTTTTATAAGAGGCATTTCATTTGCTTAAAGCAGGGCTTACACACAAAATATTCTCTATAAAATTGTGCCCATAATGGATTATAGGTTTAGAAATGTAGGAACTGTATAATAGGCCACATTTAAAAAAAGAAAAAAGCATATATTCGTTTGTTGCTGGCGCCAAACGTATAAGTGCTTCTGATAATATTCAGTATGTTTCTGCGAATTTTAAAGTATGAAGTCTATTAGCGGCTTTTTTTTTGCAGATTCAAAATAAGAAAAGAGTGATTTTCCCTGAACAAGCATGAAATAAGTACTCATGTATAGGCGACGTCACCGACAGAGCTTCGCACGGAATGCTCCCCAGCTTCCAAAAGAAGCTTTTGGGAGGTACACCGTACATGCGCACCTGCCTTTCTGCCTGCTGCGATGCCTTCTTCTCTAGTCTTCTTTTTTCCATGGAGACCCTAAGGTGTGTTTCTGCAGCTGGAAAAAAAAATTTCTTTCTGGTCCCCATGGACCGTTATTTCCTGGAGTTTCTTTTCCGTCTGTCGTTGGTTATTCAGTTCACTGATTTAATGTTATCTCCAGGAACAAGCAGGAATGTAGTCTTCACATATGGGTGACATCGGCACGGATGGAGCCCGCACGGGAATGCTCCTCAGCTTCCTATAGGAAAGCTGTTGGGTGCATCGCACTGCACATGCGTAGCTGCCTTCCCGCCTTTCCAACTCTCCCTCCTCAGTTTTTCATTTTCTGCAGAGCCGACAGGGAACAATTCCTGTCACCGCAGAAAATTTACTTCTTTTTTGTGGTTGCATCTGCCTTCCCGTCGACGCTAATACTGGAAAAGTTGGTGTTTCTTGGGCAGGCACGCATCAGCCTGCACTCGGCGGGGACTTTCCTTTTTGCCTATAAGTTGAAGGTGGTTTTTCCCATGACCGTGGGGTGTGATCTTAAGGGGTGTGTCTAAAGGGGCAGATTCCACCCCTTTGGCGCCCCTTCGGTGTCACTGCGGCGTTGTTTTGTGTCTTCAGTTTCTCCTTGTTATTTTCCTTGGTTTGTTTTTACTTTGTTTGTTGTGGGATATTGAAATATGGGGAGAAGGAAGGCCAAAGTTGGGAGTGTAAGGTCTTAGGTGCCAATACCGGGGTGGTAGAGGAGGCAGGATTAAGGACAATAGAATATATTGTAATTTGGGAGTTTCAGTTGATTAAGGAGAACCAGATTGGGAAGAGTGGTTTTTCCACCCCATAGACGTGTTCCATACACTTTCTATGTACTTTTCTGACCCCTAATGAAGGCCTTTGGCCGAAACCTTTAGAGTTGGGTCTTCAATAAAGTTGTTTTGATTATTCAACGCTTGGTTGGCCGTGGTTTCTGCCCTCCGCTGTACCTTCGGAGAAATTTTAGCCATACCAGATTCTATTGAAGTTTCTCAAATTTATTATAGCCCCTCAAGCCTCAAAAAAAAAACCTAATCCTGTTGAGGGTGGACTGGATGAGGTGGTTCCCCTCTATGTCTAATTTGACGGCCTTTATAAAGGACTCTCTGGATATTATTAATTTGCGTTCCACTTTATTCCATCTGTTGAGGTAAAACAGCATATCCTTAAGGCTTTTTTTAAGGTTGTCAGCCAAATTTTGTGGACAGGTAGTGAATGTTTTTCTTGATGTGTCTCGTGGCACCCAACTTCGTCGGAGGCAATTTTTACATCTGAAGCCTCAGGTCTTCGCTTTGGGTGCCACCTTCTTCTTGCCTTATCTATTTTGATGGGGCTTCCTTTGTTTTTGTTGATGTTACCCATCTCGAAAAATTTTTAACTGAAAGGGTACAGTAAGGGAGGGTAATAATGGATGATTGAAAGTACCTCCTAATTGCGGGCATATTGCCTTATATTCTATTGGTTATTGTTTCCTTTTTAGTAAGGCAGTAGTTTTCTCTTGATGTGGACTTTGTTGTTGTTGTTAAGTGCCGTCGAGTCGGAGTCGACTCATGGCGACCCTCTGGATAGCTATCCTAAATTGTGTTCGGTCTTCAGTCAGGCGGCTTATTGTTGACAGACTGGTACCCGTAGCTGCTGTTATTGTATCGATCCATCTCATTGCTGGCCTTCCTCTTTTGCGTTGACCTTCTATCTTGCTAAGCATGATGTCTTTCTCTAATGATCTCTCTCTCCGCATGATGTGTCCAAAGTATGAAAGTCGAAGTCTTGTCATCTGAGCTTCTAAAGAAAGCTTAGGTTTGATCTCCTCTAGTACAGACTGGTTTGTTCTTCGGGCAGTCCATGGTATACACAGTATTCGCCGCCAGCACCATAATTCAAAGGCATCAATTTTCTTCCTGTCTATCTTTTTCACTGTCCAGCTTTCACATCCATATGATGTTATTGAAAATACCATGGCTTGAACAAGTCAAATCTTTGTATGGAGAGAGACATCTCTGCTCTTGAGAATCTTATCTAGGTCTTTCATAGCCATTCTGCCAAGAGCAATGCGTCGTCTGATTTCTTGACTGTTTGTTGCTTCTTTATTGATAGTTGATCCAAGTAGGTTAAAATTATTCACGATTTCAATTTCTTCTCCTTCGACGATGAACCTGTTGATTATGCCAGTTGTCATGATCTTTGTCTTCTTTACATTAAGGTGCAGGCCCATTTTGAGACTATGTTCTTTGATTGTGAGAAGCAAATGTTTCAGATCACTTTCCGCCAGTAATGTGGTATCATCAGCATAGCGAAGGTTGTTGATGAGTCTTCCACCAATCTTCACACCTCTGTTGTCTTCATACAATCCTGTTTCTCTGATGATTTGTTCTGCATATAAATTAAACAGGTAGGGGGAAAGTATGCAGCCTTGTCTTACACCTTTGCTTATTTTAAACCATTCTGTTTCTCCTTGTTCTGTTCGAACTGTTGCTTCTTGATCAATGTACAGATTGTGCAAGAGAACGATCAGGTGTTCTGGTATACCCATGCTTCTTAGTGTGGCACAGAGTTTCTCATGGTTTACACAGTCAAAAGCTTTGCTATAGTCGATAAAGCACAAATAGATATACTTTTGGTATTCTTTAGTCTTTTCAAGGATCCATCTCACATCCGCAATGATGTCTCTCGTTCCTCGCCCTTTTCTGAACCCTGCTTGCACTTCAGGTAGTTCTTGTTCCAGGTATGATTGTAGTCTCTTTTGAATAATCTTCAGTAGAATCTTGCTGGCATGTGGGATCAGAGCGATTGTGCGATAATTTCCACAGTCAGTTGGATCACCTTTCTTTAGTATTGGTATAAACACAGATCTTTTCCAGTCAGTTGGCCATGATGCTGTCTTCCATATTTCTTGGCAGAGCCTTGTAAGTATGGTAACAGCTGCATCAGATTGCTGTAATACTTCTATGGGAATGCTATCAATGCCTGATGCTTTGTTCTTTGATAAGGCTTTCAATGCTGCTTCAACTTCTTCTTTCATCACCAATGGTTCCAGATCATAAGGTACAGGTTGAAACGGCTGTTGGTCCACTTGCTCTTTATCATATAAAACCCCTGTATATTCCTTCCATCTTTTCTTGATCTTCTCAGCATCATTCAACATAGAACCTTGAGCATCTTGTAACATTCCAATTCAAGGCTGGAACTTTTTCTTTAACTCTCGTAGCTTTAGGAAAGCTGATCTTGTTCTTCCTCTAATAGTTTCTGCTTCTATTTCCTTGCATGCGTCATTGTAGTACTTTTCCTTGTCCAGTCTTGCTGCACGTTGGAAATCTCTGTTGAGTTCTGTGATTGTCTTTCTTTCTCCTCTGGCTTTAGCTTCTCTGCGTTTCTGGGCAATTTTCAGAGTTTCTTCCGTCATCCATTTTGGCTGTTTTTTCTTTTTTACCTTTTGTAGAGACTTCTCGCTTTCTTCCAACACAACCTTCTTGATGTCATTCCATAACTCTTCTGGAACTCTATCATTTGTATCTAAAGCAGCAAATCGATTTTGCAGGCAGTCTTTAAATTCCAGTGGTATATTCTCAAGGTCATATTTTGCTGCATTCATGAGTGGTTTGCTCTTTTTCAACTTTAGCTTGAGTTTGCATACTAGTAGTTGATGATCTGTACCACAGTCAGCTCCAAGTTTTGTCTTTGTTGATGTTATAGAGCTTTTCCATCGTTGACTTCCACAGATGTAGTCAATTTGATTTTTATACAATCCATTGGGTGAAGTCCATGTGTACAGTCGCCGCTTGTGTTGCTGGAAGAAGGTGTTTGAGATGAATAGATCATTGGTCTTGCAGAATTCTATCAGTCTTTCTCCAGCTTCATTTCTGTTGCCAAGTCCATATTTTCCAACTATTTTGTCTTCTTCTTTGTTGCCAACCTTTGCGTTCCAATCACCCATGACTATCAGGATATCCTGTTTGCATGTTCTGTCAATTTCAGCTTGTACTTGTTCATAGAACACTTCAATTTCATTCTCTTCTGCAGCTGTTGTTGGGGCATATACTTGAATTATAGTTGTGTTGATAGGCATTCCTCGTAGACGAATAGAGATTAAGCGTTCGCTGACTGCATTGTATTTCATTACAGTTCTTGCAAGTTTCTTCTTTATTATAAATGCAACACCATTTCTTCTTTGTCTTTCATTTCCAGCATAGTAGACCATGTGATCATCTGATGCAAAGTGCCCGATGCCAGTCCATTTCAGTTCGCTGACACCCAACAGATCAAGTTGTACACGTTCCATTTCATTCTTGACCACCTCCAACTTCCCTTGGTTCATGCTTCGTACGTTCCATGTTCCAATGTGTAAGACATCTTTACAGCTTCTGACTCTCATTTCATGCGCAGCTACATCAGCAGTCAGACGTCCCGAGGGCTTTGATCCAACCACATCATAAATGCTGGCTTTACTCTGAAAAGTCTTCAGCTCTTCCCCAGTAGCTAGTTGAGTGCCTTCCAACCTGGGAGTCTCATCTTCCAGCACTACAGCACAATTTGTTTTGTTGTAACTATCCATTGGGTTTTCATGGCAAGATACAGAAGTAGATTGCCGGGCCTTTCTTCTGCGCAGTTTAAGTTTGGTGTTGTTGCCATTGTCACAGAAATGTGATCCTCCGCCGTCAACACTATCCCATTCTGCTGCTGCCCAGATGGGTGGTTTGTCTTGGTCTGGCATCTCAGCTGAGACCTGTCCATCTTGGGAGACCCTGCCAGTAGTTAAACTACCGATAGTTTAGCTCTCAGCATCACTGATGCACACAAGCCCTCACAGCACGACAAGCTGCAAACCAAGTGAGGGGATGTGGACTTTACCGATGTTTAATTTCTTCTTTGTATTTTGAATTTTGGCTGTATCTTAAATTTTGAGATTGTCCTTGTACTTTTTTTTGTTATTGTAAATTGACTGAAATCTATAAAAAAAAAATGGGGTCCGGGATGCTCCCGAGGCCTCCACCTCCGGAAACCTCTTGGTGCCATGCTCAGGGGTCGTGGCCTGCTGTTTGGGTACTGATACGCAGGCATCAGCTGTCTCCATGGATCAGTGTATCCTGGCCATTGAGCAGAGTTTAGCGGTCTTGCTAGCAGCTTCGGTACCGCTAAAGCCTCTGCAATCGGTTCCGCAGCCATCGGTACCGACACCGGTACTGAATGTGTCTGCATCGACCTTGGTGCCACTCTCCACGCTACCACCCATGCCGGCCCTAGATTCAGTGTCCGGCATCAAGGGTCCGGTACCGAGGCATTCCAATGCCGATTTTGATTGGTACCATAGTCGTGCTGAGCGGGAGCACCCGGCCCGCCAGTACTTCGAGTCCTCTGATTCAGACTCGTCTAATGAATCGACCGGTACCCGGAAGATGGGAGCTCTCCTGGAAGATCCTTCTCCTTCCCCACCCTCTGTGCTTTTCGTGTGCACCTGACCAATCAGGTGGTTCTGATTCAAATGACAACCTGGTGGCAATGTTCTTTGTGAACAAGTAGGAGGGCATGGGCTCATACCTCCTCTGCTGGGAGGCGGTTTGCCTGTGGAAATTTGTCCTGCTCCACGGTGTGGACCTCAGGGTGACCTATCTGCCCGGCAAACTCAACAGCCTGGAGGATCAACTCAGCCAGGTGCTTCAACCACACGAATGGACCCTCAAGAGGGGGGTAGTGAACCGGATCTTCCAGGAGTAGGGCACCCCTGTAGTGAATCTTTTCTCCTCGACTCACAATGCACAGGTAGCCCGGTTCTGTTCTCGGAGGCCGGCCAATGACTGCTTGGCCTCAGATGCCTTCCTCCTTCCCTGGGGGGAGGGCCTGCTGTATACGTACCCCCCAATACCACTCGTGGCGAAGACCCTCCTGAAACTCCAGGTCAACATACTGACTTTGGCAGCCTTGGTTCCTACTAATGCTGCAGCTTTCACAAAGGGATCCGCTTTGTCTGGGCTCCACCCCAGATCTCATCTTGCAGGAGGGCGGCATCTTGCATCCCAACGTCTCTTTCCTGGCTCTGACAGCGTGGATGCTGCGAGGGTAGTCCTTGCTGAGCTTAATACCTCTGAGGGCATTACCAATATCCTGCTGGTGGCCCACAAGGGCTCTATGTGCAAGGCCTATGCGCTCAAGTGGCATAGGTTTGCCTCATGCTGCGTTGGTAGGGCGTTAGACCCCTTCTGCATCTCCTGCATCTCTCCGATTCTGAGCTGAAGTCCAATTCGGTGTGAGTCCACCTCAGTGCGATAGGGCATACCATCGCGGCTTCGAGGGGAAGCCCATTTCTGCCCAGCCTCTTGTGGCCCAATTCATGAGGGGCCTGCTCCTCTCAAAACCCCCACAATTGCTTGGAATCTCAACATGGTTCTCACCCAGCTAATGCAGGCCCCATTCGAGCCACTGGACTCATGCCCTGTGAAAGTTCTGATCTGGAAGGTTCTTTTCCTGGTGGCGGTGTCGTCGGCACGAAGCATCAGTGAGCTCCAAGCTCTGGTCACTCATCCTCTGTACACCAGGTTCCATCAGAACAGGATGGTGCTCGGTATGCACCACCATTTTCTCCTGAAGGTGGTCTCGGAGTTCCACCTCAACCAGTCGATAGTCTTGTTGACCTTCTTCCTCCAGTCTCATGTCAACCGGTGTGAGGTGGTGCTGCATACCTTAAAGTGCAAGCAGGTTCTGGCCTTCTACCTGGACCGTACGAAGGCACACCGTCAGTTCATCCAGCTGTTTATTTCCTTCGATCCCAGTAGGCAGGGAGCCGCAGTTTCAAAGCACATGCTATCCCTCTGGTTTGCAAACTGCATTGCTTATGCTTATGCATATGCCCAGGCTGGGTTGAGCCTTGAGGGTCATATCATGGTTCACAATGTCCGGGCAATAGCCACGTTAGTGTCTAACCTCCGCTCTGTCTCCACAGAGGAAATCTGCAAGGCTGCAGTGCTACATGGTCCTCTGTCTAAATCTTCACAGCCCATTACTGTCTGGATGGGGATTCCCAACAGGACAGCAATTTTGGCCAGGCCATGCTATTTGGGTCTTAGAGTCAGCTCCTGCCCATTGGCTCCTTTGTCTGTCCAGGCCACCTGCAAAGCCCTTCAAGTCAGTGTTGCTGAGGATACTGAATCAGATGAGTCCCTCGTTGGAGCTTCCCTCCTGTTCTTTCTGGCTTCTCCAGATCGGTGCCCTGTTGGGCTGGTGTTCTCCTACGGTTCCGTAGCCTGTAGCTTGGGAGTCCCATACATGAGGACTTACTTCCTGCTTCTTCATGGAGAAAATATAGTTACTCATCTGTTGCAGGAATAAGTCCTCACAACCCTCCTATCTCCCCAGGGAGTTGCCTTTTTGACTCCTGCTATGTTATTAGACTGGTGGAGATGGCGCCATGGCAGGCGGGAAGGCAGGTGCGCATGCACGATGTACCTCTCAAAAGCTTCCTTTGGAAGCTGAGGAGTGTCCCCATGCAGGGCTCCGTTGGTGACATCACCCATACATGAGGACTTATTCCTGTTGTTCATGGAGAACACCTGCTACAGGTGAGTAACTATGTTACATAAGAACATAAGATATGCCATACTGGGTCAGACCAAGGTCCATCAAGCCCTGCATTCTGTTTCCAACAGTGGCCAATCTAGGTCATACGTACCTAGCAGTTTCCCCAAGGGACACAGGTTCCACAATGCTTGTACTGGTTCAAGCATTGATATCCTGGGTCCCTTCTTAATAATGGTTTATGGACCTTTCCTCCAGGAACTTGTCCAAACCTTTTTTAAACCCAGCTACACTAACAGCCTTTACTACATCCTCCGGTAACAAATTCCAGAGTTTGATTACACGTTGAGTGAAAAAATATTTTCTTTTATTAGTCTTAAATAGTTTACCCTGTAGCTTCATTGCATGTCCCCTAGTCTTTCCATATTCTGATAAGGTAAACAATCAATCTACGTTTACCCGTTCCACTCCGTTCATTAATTTATAGACTTCTATCATATCTCCCCTCAGCCGTCTCTTCTCCAGGCTAAAGAGCCCCAACCTTTTTAGCCTTTCTTCATAGGAGTAGCCTTCCATCCCCTTTACCATTTTGGTGGCTCTTCTCTGAACCTTTTCTAAAATCGTTATATCCTTTTTAAGATACGGCGACCAGAATTGCACACAATATTCAAGGTGCGGTCTCACCATGGAACGATATAGAGGCATTATAATATCTTTTGTTTTATTTTCCATTCCTTTCCTTATCATACCTAGCATTCTATTTGCTCTCTTGGCCGCCGCTGCACACTGGGCCGAGGGTTTTAACAAGGTATCCACAATGACGCCTAAATCTTTTTCCTGGGTGGTGGTTCCTAATGTGGAACCTTGCATCGTGTAACCATAGTTTGGGTTGTTCTTCCCTAGGTGCATAACCTTGCACTTCTCCACATTAAATTCCATCTGCCATTTTGATGCCCAGTCTTCCAATTTATCAAGATCCTCTTGCAATTTTCCACAATCCTCCTGGGTTTTAACAACTTTAAATAGTTTTGTGTCATCTGCAAATTTGATAACCTCACTTGTTATTCCACTTTTCAGGTCATTTATGAATATGTCAAAAAGCAGCGGACCCAGCACAGATCCCTGGGGTACACCACTATTCACCGTTCTCCATTGGGAAAATTGGCCATTTAGCCCTACCCTCTGCTTTCTATCTTTTAACCAGTTCCTGATCCACAGTAGTACACTGCCTTCTATCCCATGACTCTTTAGTTTTGCCAAAAGTCTCTCATGAGGGACTTTGTCAAAGGCTTTCTGAAAGTCCAGATACACAATATCAACCGACTCACCTTTGTCCACCTGTTTATTCACTCCTTCAAAAAAACATAACAGATTAGTAAGACAAGATCTTCCTTCTCTAAAGCCATGTTGGCTGTCTCCCATTAGGTCGTGACTATCTACATGCTGAGTAATTTTATTCTTTATGATGGTTTCTACCATTTTTCCCGGTACTGATGTCAGGCTCACTGGTCTGTAGTTTCCCGGATCACCCCTCGAACCCTTTTTAAAAATTGGTGTTACATTGGCGATCCTCCAATCCTCAGGTATTAGAGATGATTTTAATGATAGTTCACAGATTACTGATAGCAGGTCTGCAATCTCAAATTTCAGTTCTTTCAACACCCTTGGATGTATACCATCCGGCCCAGGTGATTTGCTACTCTTCAGTTTATCTAATAGTTGTAAGACATCTTCCCGATGTATCGATATTTCCTTCAATTCTTCCACACCTTTAAATACCACTTCAGTCATGGGTAACATCCCTACATGTTCCTCAGTAAAGACCGAAGCAAAGAATTCATTCAGTCTCTCCGCTATCGCCTTGTCGCCTCTTAGTGCTCCTTTAAACCCCTTTATCATCTAATGGACCAACTGACTCTCTCACAGGTTTTTTGCTACGAATGTACTTGAAAAGGTCTTTATTTCGCGTTTTTGCTTCCGCAGCAAGCTTCTTCTCAAATTCTCTCTTTGCCTGCCTTATCAATGCCTTGCATTTGACTTGCCAGTGCTTGTGCTGTTTCCAGGTTTCATCGTTTGGCAGGTGCAAACGTTTGAACACCCTTTTAGTCAGCACTTTGTAATACCTCCTTTGGATGAAATAAGTTCCCAAATATTTCCTATAGATAGCTAAGAGTCTTTCCATTGCTACTTTTGGATTTTTTTCTCCACTCTTCTTTGTAGAACTCTTCTAGCTCAGAAATATTGTTAAGTCTCCTTGTATGAACTATATGTTTGAGATCTGCGCACAGATTTTCAATAATATTTGTCTGGAAATTGTCAAAGCCATTCCAAAATCTTCATCTTTCTTTACTGTAAGAGCTTCATGTTTGATTTTGAGGTATGTCTTGTATTATTGTCTTGCTGAAATATCTAACTGTTTTCAGCCTTTTATTTTACTACCTGGGGGATGTTAGTACTTAGGATATGCTGATATTTAGTCCAGTTGAGTATCAGATATCGAATAACAAAACGGGGCCCAGGCTAATAAGTCTCAAATCAAAATGAATTATAGCCAAGACTTCAGTAATGAAAAAATATAAAATAGGAGGAAAAAGACGTCAGCATCCATTCTTATTTGCCCACACAGGGTAGATAATCATGTGGATAATTATAATCAACAATCTTAAAAAACCTCCTTCAAATGCCTTTATTTATTTTTCAATAACTTCATAGTCCTTTTCTTATTTAGTTATTTTCTATAAAAAATCTTCATTTCTTTTAAAGCTGAACGCAAAGTCACAATTGAACAGTTCATTTTAATAACAATCATTTAACAACCCACAGGAATCAATATTCATTGTTCCTGACATCACATTAAGCATTTCAGACAGTAGTCCTAGGTCAGGCACGTGGAAGGTAATTTTGTAACCTTCTGCATACATAATGTGCATCCCCGCATGTGCATAGTCACCCTGTTTTATAAAGTGAGGCATGTGCCTTGAGGCCATGCCTATGCTCTGCCCATGCTGCACCCTGTGCCTGCCCCTACCCAACATCAGCACGCTTGGCACTTCTATGTGCACTTACCAAATTTCACCTAGACAAAAGCATATGCAGAAATGCCCATGCATGTGCAGAAGTCCTAGAGAATTCACACATCAGTGTGTAGGAGGCGTGGATCTTTCCATGGCTCCCTTATAAAATCACCCACTTAATGTTTTCTGAAAATGTCTTTCTATGTATTTTTGGCCTGGGCACATAGTGGACAAACTAGCGGAGGAAGGACACGGCCACACAACTGAAGGATTTTAGAAATAAAGATTTTATTTCTTGAGCGGTGTGGCCGTGTCCTTCCTCCACTGGTTTGTGGTCTGTTTTCTTTTTGCGGAGAGCCCTCCTTCTTGTTGCATTCTCTCTGGGCTCACATTGGGCCAGTTATACTGAGCACTAAACATTTTTCTCTTATGCACAAAATGGGAAAACTCCTTTATTATGCCTAGTCCATTGTGAAGAAGTGATAAATATAGAGAATTTCTACTCAGCCTATATTGTAAAAATGAAAAAAGTGATGTAATTTGGTGTAAATTATTGTGATTTTATTTTTGAGTTTGGACCTTACAAGTTGCTGTTTGTTGTGAAAACATTTTTATGGTGCTGAACATTTATGGAAGTAATTTATAGCTGCCTATATTGATGACAAATATGTGCACACCGTTCACTCTCTGTTTCAACCCTACCCCAGGGGGATATCTCCCTGTGCAGTAGGTAAATGCTTGCCTGAAATGGTGCCGCATGCATACTTCTGCATTTATATAAGTTGGGCAGTTTTATAACGGGCCATTCCTTGTTGTTCCTCCAGTCCAGTCCTGCACCTGTGGGTTGTGTCACCTCACCAGCATCTTGGAGACTGAGCATGTCATGATTTATGACATCAGGGTATACATACTGGTGGCACCTCCCATCAGAGCCAGTATCTCAGTCTCCAAGCAGCTGGGGTGAGGTGATGCCATAGATATAGGACTTGCTAAAGGAATGGATAAGGATAAAGATTCAAAATAAATAAAAAAGAAAGAAAGTAGATGTAAGGCTTGCATTTACCTTTTCGGGGGTGAAGATTGACTGGCTGAATTAAGCTGTAAAAAAAAAAATAATTATAGAAGATAAAACAGAACAAGGATAAAGTGGGGGAAATCTCCGGCCTTGAGGCACAAGAAGGTAGAAAGTGTCCAGGAGAGAGGATTGCTTCTTTGCCCCTCCTGCTACAAGCTGCTGAGCCCGCAGAGGATCGGATGGCAGGAAGCCTCATCTGTGCACTCCTGCTGCCACCAAAGCTCTCCCAGCAGCTGAGCGTCGGGTTGGGCGTGCAGGCGGCACGTAACTCCACACTGAGAGGGTTGCAGTCAGTGAATAGCTTTGGGGCCCTGAAAGTAAGCAGTCTTTTTTGATGACGGTTTCCTGCTTAGTATGACTGCCATTTTGGGGATCACGCTTTTCTTTTACTTTCTTTTAATTTTCATTTAATTTTCTTTTCTTCGGATTTTCTTGGCTGATTAAGGTCCTGAGGAAGGAACAGGGGAAAGACGCAGGCAAGCGGACTCCGGGACAGCCTATTTCATGTTTATTTTTTTGACATCAATACTGTATCTTTACAAGTGTCGGTCTATGGTGCTTTTGTCGTGTGGGTGTGCTTGCAATGGGTGCAGGGCATTATTGAGACCATGGGAAGTGCTTTTCTACTCCCAGAGGAGGCAGCCAAATTAGAGTCCAGCGCGGCTTATTTGGCGGATTCCTTTTATGATTTGATACGTGGCTTGTCCAAAAGCATGGCGGTGGTAGTAGCATTGTGTCACTACCTCTGGCTCAGAAACGGCTTATCCAAGTCACGCTTGAGCAAGTTGCCCTTTTTTGGGAAAGTTCTTATTCGAAGGAGGCCAGTTTCTGAAGAACGGGCAGAAGGCAATTAGGTACACCCTGCACAGCTCAGCCAGTTGCAGAATTATCATTGGTTTTCAGGGGGCAGTCCTTTAGGGCTTGAGGGGCACAGGCAGAGGTTTCATCTCTTCCTCTCCCACAGCCCATAGAGGGTTGACTACAGGACTTTTACCCGGTATGGGCGCAGTTTACATCTGACCACTGGGACTTGGAAGTGGTCAGGGAGGGCTATGCATTGGAGTTTAAGAGCCCTCTCGTGGATGTCTTTGTCCTCTCTCCATGCAAGCGAGAGGCTGTGCATGACACATTAACAAGGCTCTGGGACCTGCAGTCAGTCAGACGGGTGCCAGCTGACTATTGTGGTTATGGTAGATACTCAATTTATTTTGTCGTTCCCAATAAATAAGGTTCTTTCCGGCCCATTCTCGTTCTCAAGCACGTCAATCAATATCTCAGGGTGCCTTGATTCTGCATGGAGACACTTAGATTGGTTGTTGTGGTGGTCAGAGAGGGTGAATTCTTGATGTCCCTCAATCTGACAGATGCCTACTTGTAGATTCTGATTTGGTTGGAACATCAACAGTTCCTAAGGTTCACACTGCCCATGGGCCATTTCCAGTTTCAGGCACTTCCGTTCAGACTAGCAATCGCACCCCACACATTCACAAAGGTAATGGTGGTAGTCACAGAGAGTCTGGTTCAGGAAAGTATTCTCATACATACTTACCTGGATGATGGGCTTATCCAGGCAAAGTCAAAGGAAGGAAGCGAGTGGGTCATGGCGAGACTGACCACACAATTGCAAAGTCTAGGATGGGTCATAAACCGCAAAGAGCTGCAGCCTTCGCAGGACCTGGTCTACCTTGGGGCCCATTTTCAAACAGTGATAGGGGGTCGAGTGTGGAAGCTGCAGGGGCAGATCTGAAGTTTTTGCAATATGAAGACACCCACGGCGTGGCACTACCTACAGGGGTTAGGCTCCATGGCAGTGACCATCGAGCTAGTGCCATGGGCACAAGTGCACATATGCCTTTTTCAATGGAGCTTGTTGTGTATGTGGTCTGCGCAGCACCAGCAGTTGTCACTTCCCCTGCCCTGTCTGGCGAGTACGCGAAGATCGCTGCAGTGGTGGCTTATAGGCAACCACCTTCAGGTGAGCATACTATGGAAAGTCCCAATTGGATGCCACTGAGGACAGATGCCAGTCTTGCAAGCTGGAGGGCTCATTGTGAGGGCCACATCGCACAGGGATGGTGGTCAGCTCAGAAGTCGTCATGGTCCATCAACTGCCTCGAGTTGAGAGCGGTATTCTTGGCCTTGCTGCTGTTCCATTCAGGTTATAGGCAAGGCTGTGCTAATGTTCTTGGACAAAGCCACAACAGTAGTGTACAGCAATCGGCAGGGAGGAACGAGCAGTGTGAACTTAGAGAACAAAGTAGCCTGTTGTAAGCCTGGGCGGAGGAGCATCTGCAGGCTTTCTTGGCGACATGTGGCAGGAAAAGACAATGTGGTGGCCAGTTGTCTCAGCCAGGTACATATTGACCCTGGGAAGAATGCGGTGTTTGCTAACTGATCAGATGGTGGGGTCAACTAGTTATGGGCCTGGGGGCCACGTACGACTCAGCAAAGGCATTGTGGTTTTACAGCAGAAGAAGAGAGCAGATGTCGGTGGCCAGCGCATGGACTGCTCTATGTCTTTCCTCTTTGGGTGCCCATAGGAAGAGTAGTGCAGAGGATAGAGATGCACCAGGGCCTCATGCTGATTATTGCTTCTGATTGGCCTTATGCTGACCCAGGGCGCTTGAAGGTGGACAGTCCTTGGAGGCTCCCACTTCAGCCAGACCTGTTGACGCAGGGGTCCATTCTGATGCCGCAGGTGGATTGATTCTCCTGGCTTGGCTATTGAGTGGGCAAGGTTACGGAGACAGGGCTATCTGACATAGGTAAAGGCCAGACAGTGTTCCATGATGCTGGCCTACACGAGAGTATGGAGAGTTTTTGAGGTTTGGTGTGCACGCTGTCACTGTTGGCTGCTGTCAGCTGTAGTGCTGAAGGTACTTGCCTTTCTACAGGCAGGGTTCGAGAAAGTTTAGCTTGTAGCACCCTTTGTGTGCTTGTCACGGCTATCTCTTGTTATTGGGGCAAAATTCAAGGAGTTTTTTTGGCAGTGCACCCAGACGTAGTCTGGTTTCTTAGAATGATGAAGCAAGAGCGTCTACCACTGAGGACAGTGGTGTCTCCTTGGGATCTCAATTTGGTGTTGTCTATATTAACAGAAGCCCCATTTGAACCGAAAGAGTCGCGTACCTTAAAAGATCTTACGTTGAAGATGGTGTTTCTGGTGGTTATTTGTTTGGCTAGGCAGATTTTGGAGTTGCAGACATTGTAGTGTAGTGAGCTCTTTCTAGTCCTGGCAAAGGAGAAGGTGGTTCTCAGGCCAGCGTCTTCCTTTCTTCCTAAGGTCCTGTCGATATTTCCCATGAATCAATCAGTTATGCTCATGGTGTTTTCTGGGGTGAGGGGGTGATGAGAGGGATCCCCCTCCTGCACTGTTTGGATATCCGTAGGGTATTACGGCGTTACTTGAAAAGAATGGAGTCGTTTCGGAATTCGGAGTGGTTGGTTGGTTGTTTTCTATGCTGGAGCTCATAAAGGGAAGCCCGCTTCTAAGGCTTCCATTTCCCGGTGGGTGAGGAAGGTGATATCTTTGGCGTACATGCTGCACTGCAAGCCAGTTCCTCTCAGGTTGAAGGTGCACTCGACTAGAGCACAGGCTGCATCATGGGTGGAGTAGAGGTTGATTCCGCCAGGGGAAATTTGTCAGGTGGCAACCTGGTCGTCCCTGTACACTTTTGTCAAGCATTATAGGTTAGATGTTCAGGCTGTGGGGGATACACATTTTGGGTCGGTGGTTCTTCAGACCAGACTAGCAGGTCCCTTCCAAGTTTAATACTACTATGGTACATCCCACAGGTGCGGGACTGGACTGGAGGAATGATAAGGAAGGTGAAATTAGGCCTTACCTGCTAATTAATGATCCTTGAGTGAGACCAGTCCCATTCCGATCCCACCTGAGGGGTTTTATTCAATAGGAAACTAGCTATCTCCGGTCCTGAAGAAAGTCAGTTCATAGTTTTTTTGCTGGAGGTGAGTTCATGATCAAGTGGTCTGCACGTCAGGCACAACACGGGGTTCTATAGAGCACGTCCTGACAAAATCTGGAGTGTTCAGACAGAGTTGGAAGCCGACGCATTCATATGGGGTAAGCGATCTCTCAGACAGGGGGCTGTTTTCTGCTTGAGGAGGCTCCATTGTAGATAGTTAAATTGAGTTTTTCTTTTATTACTTTTGTGAGTCTGCTTTGTCAATAGAAACATAGAAACATAGAAATATGACGACAGAAAAAGACCACATGGCCTATCTAGTCTGTCCTTCCATAACAACTACAACAGTCCACTTTTTGCCTTTAGAGATCCTCTGTGTTGGTCCCATGCTTTCTTGAATTCAGTTACTGTCCTCATCTCTACCACCTCCACTGGGAGACTATTCCACGGATCCACTACTCTTTCCGTAAAGAAATATTTCCGCATATCACTCCTGAATCTATCTCCCTTCACCCTCATCCCATGTCCCCTCGTAGCAGAACTTGCTTTCAATTGAAAGAGGCTCTCTCCCTGAACATTTATGCCACGGAGGTATTTAAACATCTCAATCATATCACCTCTATCCCGCCTTTCCTCTAAGGTGTACATATTAAGATCCTTAAGTCTGTCCTCATATGCTTTATAATGAAGCCCATTAATCATTTTGGTAGCAACCCTCTGCACCGACTCCATCCTGTTCACATCCTTTTGAAGGTGCGGTCTCCAGAATTGCACACCATACTCCAAATGAGGTCGCACCAAAGACTTATACAGAGGCATTATCACCTCCTTTTTTCTGCTAGCCATTCCTCTCCGTATGCACCCAAGCATCCTTCTAGCTTTTGCTGTGGCCTTTTCCACCTGTTTAGCTACTTTAAGATCATCAGACACAACCACGCCTAGGTCCCGCTCTTCTTTAGTGGACAAAAGTACTTCACCTCCTATACTGTATTGCTCCCTTGGATTGCTGCAGCCCAAATGCATGACCTTACATTTTTTAACATTAAATCCCAGCTGCCAAATTCTAGACCATTCTTCAAGCTTAGCTAGATCCCTCCTCATGTTATCTACCCCTTCCTGGGTGTCTACTCTATTGCAGATTTTGGTATCATCCGCAAAGAGGCAAACCTTACCCGACAGCCCTTCCGCTATATCACTAACAAAGATGTTAAAAAGAATTGGACCAAGGACAGATCCCTGGGGCACACCACTGGTAACATCCTTCTCCTCAGAGTGAGCTCCATTTACTTGTACTCTTTGTCGCCTCCCACCCAACCAATTTCTAACCCAAGCAGTAACTTTAGGGTCCATCCCTAGGGTGCTCAGTTTGTTTATCAGTCGCCTGTGAGGAACAGTGTAAAAGGCTTTACGGAAATCTAAATACACCACATCTAGAGCTCTCCCTCGGTCCAACTCCCTGGTCACCCAGTCAAAAAAATCAATCAGATTTGTCTGACAAGACCTGCCTCTGGTGAATCCATGCTGCCTCGGATCCTGTAATCCGCTGGACTCCAGAAACCCTCACTATTTTCTCTTTCAGCAGCGTTTCCAATAATTTACTCACCACCGAAGTTAAACTAACCGGCCTGTAGTTTTCAACCACATCCTTACTTCCGCTTTTGTGTAAAGGCACCACATGAGCCTCTCTCCAGTCCTTTGGCACCACTCCTGACTCCAACGAGGCATTGAAAAGGTCAGTCAGTGGAGCTGCTAGAACGTCCCCAAGTTCCCTCAGTATTCTAGGGTGTATCCCATCCGGTCCCATCGCTTTGTCTACCACAGTCTTCTGAAAATTGTTCAAGATGTCCCTCGCTTCTGTTCTTATTTGTGGGTGTTTTCTGAGGTCCTGCTCCTGGTTCTTCATCTGTGAACACAGAACAAAAATATTTGTTAAGCAATTCCGCTTTATCCTTATCAGCTTCTACATATTCCCCCCCTGCACCCTTGAGTCTGACAATACCACTTTTGCTCTTCCTCTTCTCACTAATATATCTGAAAAATGTCTTATCCCCCCATTTTATTGCATTGGCTATTTCCTCCTCCTTTTGAATCTTTGCCTTCTTGACTACTTTGCTAGCTTCTCTAAGTTTTTCCAAATACAGATGCTTGTCTTCTGCTCTCTGTGATCTCTTGTATTTCATGAAGGCCTCCTTCTTTTTCTTCACTTTTTCAGCTACTTCCTTCGAAAACCATAGTGGTCTCCTGTTCCTTTTGCCTTTATTTACCATTTTAACAAAAAGGTTGGTTGCCCTTAAAATACCCCCTTTCAGTTTTGCCCACTGTTTTTCTACATCCCCCAGCTGTTCCCATCCCACTAACGACTCCCTGAGGTATTGGCCCATCTTCGCAAAGTTAGTCTTCCTAAAGTCTAAGATCCTCACCTTGGAATGGATTCTAACAGCCCTAGTCCTAATACTGAACCACACCATCTGGTGATCACTGGAAGCAAAATGATCTCCCACTACAACATCAGAAACACTTTCACCATTGGTAAGCACCAAGTCCAGTATGGCCCCTTCACGTGTGGGGTCTGTTACCAATTGCCTGAATAGTTCTCCCTGTAGAGAATCCAGGATCTCCTTACTTCTAGATGATACTGCAGCAGGAATGTGCCAATCAACATCTGGCATATTGAAATCTCCTATCAGTAGCACTTCCCCTTTCTTAGCAATGCTGCGTATGTCTTCAATTAACTCTCTGTCCACCTCTTCCTCTTGTGAGGGAGGTCTGTATATCACTCCAATGCAAATAGATTTCTCTTTCCCTCTTTCTAGTTTAACCCACAATGCCTCCTCTCTCCCTTTTAAGCTCTGTAATTCCAAAGCTTTAATAGTAGTTTTTACATATAGTGCCACTCCTCCTCCTCTTCTTCCTACCCTGTCCTTCCTGAATAAAGTATAGCCAGGTATAGTTACATCCCAGTCATTGTTTTCTGTGAACCATGTTTCTGTAACTGCCACTAAATCCAAGTCAGCCACTCCCACCAAAGCTTCAACCTCAGGGATCTTATTTCCCATGCTACGGGCATTAATACACACTGCTTTCCATATGTTACCCCTGTTACCCATTTCCATAAAGGTATTTAATGTATCACCTACCTGGGGGCTTTCACTTACCTGGGGGCTTTCTTCACCCATCCCCAAGGAATCTAGTTTAAAGCCCTCTTCAGTAGATTAGCCAGTCTACTACCAAAGATGCGTTGACCTCTTTTGGACAGATGGATGCCATCTCTGCTTTGCAACCCTTGGAAAAGCATCCCATGGTCTAGGAAACCAAAACGCTCTCGATGACACCATCCACGCAGCCATGCATTTGTCTCCAGGATGCGAGCCTCTCTGCCTTGGCCTTTACCCTCAACAGGGAGGATTGAAGAGAACACCACCTGTGCACCTAACTGCTTCACCCTCTGTCCCAGAGCCATGAAGTCACTTTTGATACGTTCCGAGGTATACCTGGCAGTATCATTTGTTCCAACATGGATTAGCAACATTGGGTAATAGTCTGTGGGCTTGATGAGTCTCGGCAAACTCTCCGTAACATCTTGGATTTTGGCACCAGGCAGACAGCATACCTCTCTGGACATCAAGTCTGGTCGGCAGATGGACGCCTCAGTACCCCTCAGAAGAGAGTCTCCAACCACCACCACCCTTCGTTTCCTTCTGGTGACTGATTCCGCAACTTTGGGGTACTTGAACTCTGGTTCTTCCCTTTCCAGGGATGCTTTCACCTCCTCCACTTCCAGGGCTGCATAATGGTTCTTCAATTCAAGGGATGGAGAAGTTGGATTGGTGATTTTGCAGGCCCTGGTGACTTGTGTCCAACCATCGACATTCTGTTGGCACCCATCTTCTCCGGAGCTGGAGAGTTTGGTTGCTGCAAGTAGCATCTCATCAATGTACTTCTCACTGTCTTGAATGCTCCTCAGCCTCGCCACCTCCTCTCTGAGTTCCTCCACCTCTTTCCTCAGAGCTTCAGCATGCAGGCACCCTGCACATGGAACCGGTCCTTCAACCGGCATTAGGACCTCTGTCTGGACCGAGGCAGAAGCTGTAACGGGAGCAACAGCTTTAGCAATACGATTTTTCCCAGCCATTGTTCTTTTCGTGGAGCTTAGGTATCTGTTAGAGCAAAAGAGAGAGATCTACCAAGTACCAGCCGGTTTCGCAGCTGTCTTTATAGAGAAAAAGCAGTTAAAACACTTTAATTACATACAAATGTGCTGGTCCAATTCACTGTGATTTGTGAAAGGGGAGGCGCCCTATAAAGCAAGGCTGCTCACTAGGGGTGGGTGGGAGTCGGGGTGGGTAGGGCGGGAACTAACACCTGATTAGGTGTTAGCAGCTTCTAAAGCTGAGGAGGTCACTGGAGTCAGCAACCTACTGTGCTCAATTAAGGTTCCCCTAAAACAGCAAAAATGAAGTAACCTTGCTTTTAAAAATATACACAAAACCCTTTTAAGAGCTCCCAGTCAGAGAGCTAGCAATGTAATAAAAACAAACCAAACAAAGAAACCCTCAAAACCTTACTTACTGTTTGATGTGTGGAGCCCTGGTTAGAAAAGCCTCAAAGGGGCAGGGCACAGGAGCCTATTTATGCAGGCTTCAACTGCACTCAGGAAACAGGCCCACTATAGGATAATGGCTCTGGTGGGAGGTGCCACCGGTGTGTATATCCTGATGTCATAAATCATGACATGCTCGGTCTCCAAGCTGCTAGTGAGGTGACACTACCAATAGGTGCTGGACTCACTCAAGGAACATCAATTAGCAGGTAAGGCCTAATTTCACCTTTCCATGTGTAAAGCACTATTTGTGGAAATAGCTTTGAAAATTATCTTCTATGGGGTAATTTTAGAATTCTGTGTACATGTAAGTGGAGGAGTAGCCTAGTGGTTAGGGTAGCAGCCTAGAACCAGAAAGACCAGTAACTTGGGCAAGTCACTTAACCCTCCACTACCTCAAGTACAAACATTGTAAGCCCTCTAGGGACAGGGAAATACTTACAATACCTGAATGTAATTCACCTTGATCTACTATTTGAAAGGTGTGAACTAAATATACGAGGTGTGACAAAAAAGAAATGATACTGTGGCATCCACGCCCATGACTCAATGCTAATTGGCTAACCACTTATGTCACCGTGTTGTGTAACATCTCGCCACTATTTTGCTACAATATTTTTCATCTCTCTCACTCCTTTTCTTTTTCAGGTTTTTTTGTAGCACACTGCTCCATCGCTTTGTCACGCAACTGGAGGTGGCAGAAATATGGAGCAAAGAATCAACTTGAAATTTCTGGTAAAGTTTGAGAAGGGCCCAACTGAGGGCCTCCAGCTTCTCCAAAAGGCTTATGGAGAAGATGCAATGTCAACGCCGTGAGTCTTTGAGTGGCACAAACACTTCAAGACTGGCCACAAAGAGGTGAAGGATGACCCAAAGTCAGGACGGCCTTCCACGACAAGGCTGAGAACATTGACAGAGTGAGCCAGCTGGTGTGGAGTGATCGCTGATTGACGGTGCGGATAATAGCTGAGGAGCTCAGCCTGAACAGGAAGTCAGTGCGGACCATCTTGGTGCAGGATCTGGGGATGCGGAAGGTGTGTGCCAAGATGGTGCCCAGGCTTTTATCGGGCGACCAGAAGGAGCACCAGGTCAATGTTTGTCGAGACTTGCTAGAGGAGATCGGAGAAGATCCAGAGTTCGTTGGCTGAGTCATCACAGGAGATGAGACGAGTCGAGTCTTCCAGTACAACCCTGAAAGCAAGAGACAGAGCCTGCAGTGGAAGACTCGACTGTCACCCAGACCCAAGAAGACGCGCATGTCCAAATCAAGGATCAAGGTCATTCTGATTGCATTCTTTGACCAGAAGGGAGTGGTCCATCATGAGTTTGTGCCTGAAGGTCAGACAGTCAACCAGCACTTCTACCAGCAGGTCTTCAGTCACCTCCATGACCGGGTTCAGCACAGCAGGTGGGCTCTGTAGAGAAACAAGTCATGGCTGCTCCACCACGACAACGTGTCTGCACATACCGCGCTCAGTGTGAGGCAGTTCTTGGCCAACAAACAGATCACAGCTCTCGACTACTCTCCTTATTCCCCAGATCTCGCACTGTGCGACTTCTGGTTCTTCCCCAGGTTGAAGACTGTGCTCAAAGGAACTCATTTCACCTCTGTAGAAGAGATCAAGGCCACTGTGACGAGGGAGCTGAGGGACTTTAAGGAGGAGGACTTTACTGAGTGCTTCCGTACGTGGCAGAAGCAAATGCAGAAGTGCATTAACTCTGGGGGGGATTACTTTGAAGGAGATAATGCGTAATTTCTCTGTAGATTTTGTAATAAAACATTTATGGGACAGTCTTATTTCTTTTTTGTCACACCTCGTATAAACAAAATTTAAAAAAATAGTACGTGCATATTTTTCTGTGTGGATACTGGCAGATTTTCAGAACACAAGTGTGTGCATACTTTTGTTCTGAAAATTACCTCAGGGAATTTATGTGCTTACATATATATCTGCTCTTTGATATGCATAAGTTTTCTGGGTTATGTTGTACACGTACAGTACCTGTGTATTTTCAAAAGTAGGTGCTTAAAGGTAAACCCTTTCTGAACCCTGCTCCAGGGAATACCTCTGCTCAATTTAGGCTGTATATGCAATTTTACAAGTTACTATTATGCACAAAAAAAGCTTTTAAAATGTTCCTTTTTATGTAGAGCTAATAAAATAGAGAAGAGGTATATTTGAAGTATATTTTAAATAGTGTGATCCTCCTTGAACTCCCTAAGAAAAGCAGAATATAAATGAAAGATAAATAAAATGGATATGCTTTGTCTGTATTTGTAGGATACACTCTGCCAAAATTTTCTGACTATGAAAAGAGATCCCTGAGCTCTCTACTGAAGAATTTGGCCCCTCATTATCGAAATACCATCTGTACTCCTTTTTAAATTGCAATGAAACACTAACAAAGTCATCTGTTCTGCTTTCTTTTCGTCCTTCAGCCTAATAGGGAAAAAGTGATTAAAGGTTGAGAAGTCAGTCTGCTTTGAAAACTGGAATTGTAAACATAAATTAGGAAGCTGGAAATGATTTTATCTGCAGAAACAGTGTTCCTTTAGATACTTCAGAAAACAAATGATTACGGTGTTAATTTAGATTATTTTTTTCAAATGCTGGACCTCTTATCTTACTATCTTAGCATGAGAGCTACTTAAGCATACCATTTTCTAAGAACCTGAGGCTTATCTTTACAAATCAGCATCAGAAGGCTGTTTGTGACATTAAAAATTTTTTTCATAATACCCAATTTTATGTCTTATAAGCATGGAATGTTTTATTATTTTATTTATTTATTTTATTTATTTACAGTCTCTTCTATACCGCACTATTTGGCATCAGCGCTGTTTACATGGAACAAAAATACTCAGTACAGTTAACACGTATGAGTTTACAGATAACAGGGTAAAAAACTTGGATAACAAAGGGCAACTATTTACAAAGCAAACTGCATAAAGTCATACGAACAGGTAGGTTTCATAGAATCATATGAGCCACTTGGAGTTGGAGTATCTATCTGGGCGTGTTGTTGAGGATCCCTTGATTGCTTGGGGTGTTGTGTCATTGCTATCCATGAGGTACTTGATGAAAAGGTGGTGTTTGAGGGCTTTCCTGAACTGTGTCAGGCTCCTGATTGCCCGAATATTTGGGGGTAATGTATTCCAGCATATTGGCACGCAGAGACTAAAAGCCCTGTTGGCTGTAGTTGTGGTGCATTTTGTTAGTGCCTTCGGAACTTTTAGAGAGTTTATAGCCATGGATCTTCTTGCTCTATTTGGGGATGTGGTGTGGATGAGGGCGGTTAAAGAGGCAGAGGAGAGTTTGTTAACAGCTTTGAATGTGAGTAACATGGTCTTAAAAATGATCCTGGCCTGAATGGGTAGCCAGTGTAACTGCTTCAAAAGAGGCGTCACATGGTCGCTCCTGGAGGCTCCATGCAGAACCCTCGCCGCATTCATGGCGAGTTGTAGCGGGTTCAAGGTGGATTGGGGGAGGCCTTGTAAAATGGCGTTGGCATAGTCAAAATGAGGTATTATCAGCGCTTGGTAGATTGTCCTGAAATCATTTGGTTCAAGCAGGGAGCGTAAATGCCTGAGTGAGCGGATCTTGTAGTAGATTGCTCTAACTGTGTTTCCTATGTGCACTTTCATGTCCAGGTGTTGATCCAAAGTGACCCCTAGGTAACGTATTGTGGGTTTAGATTGTAGCTCAGCTTCTTTTACTTTAAGATATTGTGGTGGGTTAAAATTTGGATTCCTCGTAATGAAGAGTACTTGTTGCATAGTAATATCTCACTATAACTATAGACTGAAATTCATGCCTTGTTTATGCAGCTTTTGTTCAGAAGTTGGCTTTAGAATGGAAAATGTCAGAATAGTAATGAGAAATTGAAAAGGCAGAGAAATCGTCCCAGTGAGCTGCAATTATAGGCAGTTTAGCAGAATGCCAGTAGTGTAGACTGGCTGGCTTGCTTTCAAGCTCTACTTTAATCATTTGTTTTGCTCGAGAAACAAACTGTGGTTAGCTACTTCTTATAAAACAGGCCATCTTTAAACCACTTTTGCTTAATTTTGTTTCAGGTTAGGTACATCAAAACGAACTGTTGACAAACCATATCAGAGTGCTCCAGCTGGCTTTTTCAACCAGAAAATAAAAATAGCTAAATTAAGAAACCTATCATCTTAGTCTGCAATGTAGTTTAGTTAGAATACTACACACTGCAGAATAGGAGATTGAGATCTGCATCCTTCTAACACAGTTGGAGCATGCTGCAGAGATTGGGCTCTCATGCTTGGGACAGGAAGGGCAGCAGTTGTCACCATCCTTGCTAGCATTGCAATGAGGGTTAGTCTCAGGATATTTTCTGACATTCCTTAGCTAACGAGGATGCTAGTATTGTCCAGGCATGGTGTTAGCTTTTCCAAGAATATTATTAAATTGATTTCTATTTCTATGGGTGAAAGAGGGATGAGACCTCTGCAAGGTTTCTGACTGCAGTGAACACAAATCCAAGACTTAGCAGCAAGGGTGCCAGAACTCACCCAGCTTTTTGACTACTACCCCTTGCGGCACGGAAAATACAGGTGAAATAGGTAAGGGCACAGATGGTGTTCTCCTCCTATCCTTTCAGCAAAGGTTAAATACAAGGCAAGAGTTGGACATATTTTAGAGGCAAACATATTGGTACCCCAATTCCTAGGATGGAAGAGAAAAGAGAGGGCAGTAGAACAACAGCTTTGAAAGTCATGTGTTTCAAAGGCTTATAGTTATGGCTTCTGATTTTTGGTTATAACCGGAAAACCCAAATAACCTCCCCACCACCGATGTGAAAATTGTGGCTTGCAGTTATAATAAAAAAAAACATGATAATCACAGCATCCCACAGGGATCTGATGATCCAGCAGCTGCTGTCACAACCAGATAAACGCTATTGTGCCACTTCTAGGAGAGTAGCACTGCGAGGCTGGCACCACTTTACAGAGCTCTGGAGATAAGACGGAAGCCAAGGAGGACTGTTCCTGCCCTGTACACTGCTGGACTACCAGGGACTAGCCTGTAAGGGCCAAGGGTCATTGGGGGTGGGGGGGGGAGGGGCGGCAAGGGAACCTGGCTGCCTATCCAGGATGTTCGATGCAGGGGGAGGGGTCCGAAATGCCTCCCCAGACAGGATAGCTCTAAGGGATTGGTGCTGTCTGGGGGGCTAGGTTCTGAAGTGGGGGGTTGCTGTGATATCTGCTGGTCCTGGGAAACAAGATCGTACAAATGGCAGGCAAGTTTGCAAGTTAAAGCACTCCAAACGAAAATGTTGGGACCGGCAGACCGGGGAAAGAGTAGGCAATCGCTCAACCCCCTGATGTCCACCGTTCCCTTTTTAATTTTTTTCACTACAAACTATTAAAGAGTTTTTTACTTAGCTTGTCATGTTGCAAAAGCAGTTGGCAGTAAATCCAACACACAACACGCGTGTTTCAGGCCAAACCGGCTCTGTTTCAAGTGCAACTGCTGTGTCGTCAAAACCGCAGGCGTCAGACAAATGCCAAAGGATCGCGAGATTCTTATACTATGTCTGGCCAAAAAGAGGAGTTGGCAATCAAATGACATCACATTGTAGGAGGGGTTTCGCCAAAATTCTGATCAAAAGTGAATGAAATGAAATAAAATTGAAATTGAATGAAATAATCGTAGCAATGCTCTGAATTGTGCTAGTGATATGTCCAACCTTGTCAGCACGTCTAATATAAGCTCCACCATTCCCTTTCAACATTTAAACCTTCTGGATGAACAGTCCGCAGTTGGTAGATCCACTGTTGCTCAAGCCATTGCAAGCGGTAGAGTCTATTTCCTCCCCGTGAGTGTGCAGAAACCATGTCAGTTACCCGCCACCAAAAATCAGCAAAAGTGTGACCGTGGGAAACACAATGCTCAACTAGCGGGGCTGTCAGAATGCAAGTTCTAATTCAGGAGAAGTGTTCCCCCCCAACAAATTTTTACAGGATGCGTTGTGCGTCCTATTTATACCAGTTTGCATGGACAGTATAGAAGATACACCACAAAATCCGTTGGACATGTACTAGTGCCAGCAAACCGGTAAGAACGACCAGTCCCTGGATGGGTCCAATGAACGCCCTCAAGAGTAGTTTTGCAGAATTGACATGTGGTGCATGCAGAATGCCCCTGAAAATGGGAATCAAATATCAGGCGATCGATCGACATAGCCGAATGGACCAAATGATCCCGCAAGTAAGACCCACGTGTGAATGCAAAATTCAAAGGTTTGCTGAAGCATTGGTGTAAACTCAAAACCTCCCAATGTCTCCGAAGTATCCTCACCACATCCGAGGAATGGGACATAAATCGAAGGATGCCCGTCATTTGATCATTAACAGGAACGGCATCAACCTGTCCTTCACGGAGCAACCATTTACAATGGGAATAACAGGCCCTGATGAGAGCCCATTTCACCACAACCTTTGGGTAACCGCGTTCCAGCAGGAAGATTGCATAATCCACTAGCCTGGTATTTGAAGTCCTCCAAGTTAGAAGAAATGCGTCGCAGTCGCAAAATTTGACCAAATGGGAGACCTCTCCGTAAAGGAGAGGGATGGTGGCTGTGGAACCTCAGCAAGCTGTTTCGCTGGCTGGGTTTACTAAAAACTGTTGTGTGAAACGTGCCCATAGATTTGTTTATCAAGACATCCAACTCCAATTGACACCTATCAATGTGAGAAGTAAACCTAATATTAGGCTTTAAGGTTTTGAGCCAAGAAATGAAAACCTGAAGATGTTCGATGGTAGATGACCATAAAAAGATGTCATCAAGAAAACGTGACCACAAAGTGACAAACTGGAAATCCCCCGCTGGATAAAAGGACTTCTCCTTCATATCAGCAAGATACAGAGTCGCTATGGAGGGAGCCACCATCACCCCCATTGCAATCCCACCACATTGTTGGTAAAAAGTCCCATTGAAAAGAAAATAATTGTGAGTAAGCACCAAACAAATCAACTCCATCAAAAACAAATGCGGTATGCGAGCAGGAGCCTGGGAAACCGCTGATTGAAGCAACATTAATGCTGCCTCTTGATGAATGTTGGTATAGAGTGATGTGACGTCTAACTTTACTAAATACAGCTGCTTAATAGGTCCAACATATTCAGATAACAACTGTAAAAAATGTGAAGTGTCTCTTAAATATGAATGACTTTCTGTGCTTCTTGTCATAAGAATACATCACAAAACTGCGATGAAGGCTACAAAATAGAACCTCGGCATGAAACGGGCTCTCATCAGGGCCCGTTATTCCCATCGTGAATGGTTGTTCCGTGAAAGGCAGGTTGATGCCGTTCCTGTTAATGATCAAATGACGGGTGTCCTTCCATTTATGTCCCATTCCTCGGACATGGTGAGGATACTTCGGAGACATTGGGAGGTTTTGAGTTTACACCCCTGCTTCGGCAAACCTTTGAATTTCGCATTCACACGCAGTTCTAACTTGCAGGATCATTTGTTCCATTCGTCTGTCGATCGACCGCCCGATATTTGATTCCCATTTTCGGGGGCATTCTGCATGCACCACATGTCAATTCTGCAAAACTACTCCTGAGGGCATTCATTGAACCCATCCAGGGACTGGTCGTTCTTACCGGTTTGCTGGCACTAGCACATGTCGAATGGATTTTGTGGTGTATCTTCTATACTGTCCATGCAAACTGGTTTATACAGGACGCACAACGCGTCCTGTAAAAATTTGTGTGGGGGAACACTCTTCCCGAATTAGAATTTGCACTCTGACAGCCCCGCTAGTTGAGCATTGTTTCCCACGGTCACACTTTGCTGATTTTCAGTGGCGGGTAATTGACATGGTTCCTGCAGACCCGCGGGGAGGAAATAGACTCTACCTCTTGCAATGGCTTGAGCAACAGTGGATCTACCAACTGCGGACAGTTCATCCAGAAGGTTTAAATGTTGAAAGGGAATGGTGAAGCTTATATTAGACGTTCTGACAAGGTTGGACCTATCGCTAGCACAATTCAGAGCGTTGCTACGATTATTTCATTCAATTTCAATTTTATTTCATTTCATTCACTTTTGATCAGAATTTTGGCGAAACCCCTCCTACAATGTGATGTCATTTGATTGGCCACTCCTCTTTTTTGGGCACACAGTATAAGAATCTCACGATCCTTTGGCGTTTGGTCCAAGCCGCAGGCGTCAAAGACAAACAACAGTTGCACTTGAAACAGGGCCGCTATGGCCCGAAACATGCGTGTTATGTGGGATTTACTGCCGACTGCTTTTGCAACGTGACAAGCTAAGTAAAAAAGCTCTTTAATAGTTTGGAGTGATATAATAAGTGCTATATGTGAAAAAATTAAAAAGGGAACAGTGGACATCGGGGGGTTGAGCGATTGCCTACTCTTTCCCCGGTCTGCTGGTCCCGACATTTTCATTTGGAGTGCTTTAACTTGCATACTTGCAAACATGTCTGCCATTTGAACAATCTTGTTTCCCAGGATCATTTTCCAGTGATCATTTCTCTTTGGGGGGGGTTGGTAGTTTGTTTTGTGATATCTGCTGGGGCCGCAGATCTACTTGATCCATGGCAGCGACACCATTTGGCCATCGGGAAGCTCAAAAGGGGCCATTCTGTCATCCTGCTCCCTTCTCTGTAAGCCACATTCCCTGCATCTGCAGGCAGTGCAGGAGTACCTGCGATATCTGCCTATGTAGGGAACCTAAGCCGGTACAGTAATTGCCTGTCCCTTGCAGTATCTGCTGAGCAGATGCTACCATTTTCTCTGCAGATCCCACACAGTTTTTGTACCTACCACACAGCATTTGGATATATGCCACTCAGCAGATGCAAAACCTTTACCACACTTCAGTAAAAGACCCCTTAGTGTAAAGTTCTTTCTCCAGGAACAAGCAGGAAGCCAGTCCTCATATATGGTTGACATCTGCACTGATGGAGTCCGTGTGGAGCATTTCCCCAGCTTTCAAGGAAAGCCTTTGGGATATGCTACCACGCATGCATGGCTCCTTCCCGCCCAAGGGTGTCATCTTGCTCAGTCTCCTTTTTTCCGCGGAGCCCAAAGGATGTCTGTCCTATTTCCACAGAAAAAATCCTTGCTAATTATCCTTAAAAGTTAGCTGTCCTGGTTTGCATACCTGTTCCTCTTCCCACCTCGAGCTGGCACCGAACTCTGCACTGTTCTCCACGACTCCTTTCTTTTTTGATTGAGGCTTGCCTTGACCAGCATTCACACCTTTTTTCGCCCGAGGATCGTCGACCCTGCCCAGGTGCTCCCCACCATGTCCCCCGGTGGCTTCAAAAAATGTGACCACTGAGTCAAACTAAGTCAGTGACTGAGCCCCGTGACTGCTGCCTGTGCTGCCTGAGACCAGACCATGACAGTACCTCCTGTGACCTGTGCCAGGCCATGATGGCTAAGGCCAACAAAAAGAGATCAGAGTTGCAGGAACAACTGTTTCCCAGGTCTGCCTTGGCCCCAGACTCCCCGACGCTGAGCTCCAAGCCCAGCACTTCCCATGAGGCCCGAGCATCCTCGGAGTCCCGTGGCGGCAGCTTCTCCGAGAAGATTTCTGACCCTGAGAAAAAGAAGATAAAGTTTTAGAAGTCTACTGAGGTTGTACCGGAGAAACCTGGTAAAACCGCCCAGAGGGACTTGGGAAGCTCCAAAAAGCGCCCTATCAAGGTCCTCAAGAACGATTCCTCAGCCGGCGGAGACCATATGAGGTTCCTCAAGGCCATAGTCCTCATCAAGGATGCACTTACGAGAGTGCCTGCGCCGAAAGCTGCAGAGCCTTCTAGCTTGGAAACCAGAATGGTTGCTCTTGTACGGGGCGAAGGGTCAGCTGGACTGTGGGCCAGACAGTTCCCAAGAAGACACTTTCCTCTATCCAGAAGGGGAACCACTCAAGGAGGACATATCATTCCCAATAAAAGAAATATCACAGAGAAGACCTACACTTCCTAATAACATCTCACCTTATGCAGGACAACACGCTCGTACATGGTAATAACTATCTCACAGGTTTTTCTTCCAAAAGGATCCTTTTATTATTCCCTATCTTACAGAAACAGAAAACTAAGAACAAAGGAAAACAGTCCAGTAGAATTACAGATCTTGCCACCTCTCAGCAGGCAAACAGGGTCATTCTGTCTTATCTCAGATGAAAATCTCTAAATAGCTACAAGCAAGAATAGGCTTTCCTGGACAGAAGAGATCAGTGTAATAGACATACACAAGACAAAATAGCATGCACACAAAACTCTCAGACATGACAACAGGGATACTGGGGCCATAGGGAACCCAGGGAATCCATACCCCACACCGATCTCTGTTGATCTTCTTCTGAGGCTCTGGCCTTGTCAGATTTATATTGTTATCTGACCTCTGCCCCACTCACTCAGTTCTTCACCTGGTTCTCTTGCTTGGTTCTCTCCCATCTCTCAGTTCCCAAGAAATATATCTCAACTTCCTATGTTCTGACAATTATACTGGGGCCATATGTTCTTCTTCATGCTAAACTGGCATGTTTATCTCTCATGATAGCCTTTCTACCCTCTCTCAAGGTCCACCATTTACTGCTAAGTGTATTTTCACATCTTTTCCATATGATGTCACATACCTCTGAAAATTTCACATACGCACCTCAGTACAATTCCAGCATTCAGACATTTTGATGATTTTTTTTGTGTTACTGTATTAACCCCTTCTCCTCTGGCTCTCACACCCTGGAGCAGAATATCACTGCTATCTTGGCCTCACAGCAGGCAATGATGGCTGGTTTATCTGCATCATCTTCCCTGGCGACTGGGCCCGACTTGGGGGGAGTCCTCGGTCGTCGAGCTGAGCTCCAAGCATCACAGGCCTTGGGTAAGTCCTCAGCGCCAGTAGAAGTCCCAGTCCTGTTCCTTGGGATTCTGATCTTCCCCAGCTAATTTCCGCAACTCAGACCCCAGTTCCTCTGGAGGCCGCCGATCCCTCGACAATGGCCTTGAGACAATGAGTCACAGGGCTTCAGTTTCATCATCATCGACTCTGAGTGGGAGACCGACATTGAGGTATCCTGGAAACTAAACTGCACCGAGATATTCTCTCAGACCCATCTCCCCTGGCGCCACTCCCCTCTAAAGGACGTGGACTTCCATGACCTTTTGTCAATGATATGGTCTTAGCCCTCTCAGTGCAGACCAAGGCAGAGGAGGACCCGAGCACTGAGGAGTTGGAGATCCTCCAGTATGAGTCTCCACTCATGGAAACCCTCACGGTGCCTGTGCAACCAATCCTCAAGTGGCTACTGCTCAGAATGAGGGAGACACCGGCAACGGTATCAGTGGTAAGCCGGTGCCTCAACGTCATGTACCGTATCCGGAAAGGCCCAGGGTTCCACAAACCCCAGCTCCCACGTAACTCCACAGTCATCCAGTCAACCATGCAAAAACGTAAGAGCCAAAAAACCCACTCCTCTGTTCCCCCTGGAAGGGAAGCCCTTGACACTCTCAGGTGCAAGTGTTACCAGGCTTGATGCTGAGTGCCGGATCCAAGCCTATGAACTATACATAGGTATGTACCTAAAGGCTCTAACCCAGGAGCTGTTGGGGTTTTCAACTGGTCTTGTCAAGGAACCCCTTCAACAGTTCCAGTCCCTGACCTCCAGGATCAAGGACTGCTCAAAGTTCCTCTCCCGAGCAGCCTACGACGACTTTGAGTCAGCACTCGAGTCACAGCAGCCAGCATCGGTACCCAATGCCAAGCGTGGCTACAGTCTTCCGACCTCTAGCAATGGATCCAAGACAAGCTGCTCGATGTCCCCTGCACCGAGGAAACCTATTCGGCAAATCCATTGCCTACAAGGCAGCCGAGACTGAGGCCAATGTGGTGACCCCCCGGAGGCTGTCTAAAAAGATCTCATCCCTTCCCTGCAGGAAACTAGCAGAGAAAAGACCCCTGTTCCCAAAGAAAATGAGTTCTTTCCCACAGTCACCACTACCAACCCTTCTCGGGCCAGCAACAAGGTTCTTACCCTAAGAGGCAAGGCCATGGGGCTCAGAAGGCGAAAACACCGAAGCCTCAGGCCCCAGTTCCCATCTAACTTGGGGGGGGGGAGCGTTTGACTCCCAGGGCAGGGCCTCTCCTCCCCCAGGGGACCTTCACCAGCACAGGGGGGCACCTGGTGCTCTTTGCCCACAGATGGGCCAACATCTCCTTGGATCAGTGGGTACTGCAAGTGGTAAGGGAAGGATACCTCCTCCACCTACAGCAAATACCACCTAGGTTCTTCCCAGTAGACCTCCTTTTCCAGACTCTTCTGCTTACAAAGCTCACAGGTCTGATCAGGGACAACGTAGTAGAGCCTATACCCAAACACCTATGGGGAAAGGGCTTCTACTCCAGGTACTTCCTTGTCCCAAAGAGAACTGGGGGCCTCAGGCCCATACTAGACTTGCGAAACCTAAACAAGTTTCTGATGAGGGTGAAGTTCAAGATGCTCTCCCTTGGAACACTGCTGCCTTACCTCTGAGTACTCTCTTCCCTCCATTCTTTCCCTTCTCAATAGGGGAGTATGGTTTTGTGTTCTTTGTAGGTGTTGAAAATCGATGGACCATATGGGCCTGACATCACCAAAAATCACACTAGCAGGCAGGCAGCAGGATTCCTGTGGGGATCCCATCCTCCATGGGCAGAAAAGGAAGGGTTTTTTTCCGTGAACATGGCTTCTTCTTTTGCCCGCAGAGGATGGAATCCCTGTGGGATGCCACCTGTCTGCCAGCCATGATCATAGCAAAAGCCCTTCATGTCTACCCTAGGATCCTCCCGTGGGCAGATAGGAACGGTCTTCGCCATGATCGCAGCCGGCAGGCAGCAGACTGTCCGCAGGGATCCCATTTCCCGAGGGCAGAAGAAAAGCCGTGATTGTGGCAAAGACTCTTCCTGTCTTCCCATGGGAGATCGGATCCGCGCAGGCAGAACAGGAAGGGTCTCTGCCTCTGGGGTGGAGTTAGGGCAGAGCTTGGAAGAGTTCTTGGGTTCTCCTCAAAGAAAAAGCCCTGCTGTTGATCTCAAGGATGTTCTTATGTTTTGTTGATTTTTCATTTGTTAAAAGAATTTCCTTTTGACTTAATTTTTAATCTTAAAATTTCTGTTTAGGATTTATTTTATACTCAGAATAGTTTGATTATGGAGTGGAGGAGAAGCCTAGTTGTTAGCACACTGGCTTGATAACCAAGAGAGCAGAGTTTGATCCCACTAGCACTCCTTGTGGCCTTGGGCAAGTCACTTAATCCTCCATTGCCTGGGAAGAAAGGTCTGGCAATCTACTTCTGGTCATATTGCCAAGAAAACCCAGGAGCTAGCACTGACTGTAAGGCACACATTGTGTTGCATAATCATATGTTGTTTGAGTGAATTTGCAGGAAGATTAGGAAGAAATGCCCAGTAACATTTCTGAGATGCGTGATTGGGGGCTGGGTGAGAGCAGATGGAAGGGAGTGAGTAAGATGGAAAGGGGGATGAAGAAGAGGAGAAGGATGTTGTTCCCTCCCCACATAAGGGGGGCAGATGCAGAGGTCCTAGGAGTGTGGCAGGGCTGCCAGCTTCTGAGAAATTTAGAAATATTTTTTCAAAGTATTTACAGTACCACACCCCTGGGGACCTTATCCTTTGCCTACCTCCTTTCTACCATTTTAAATTATCGAAAGGGTTAGAGATGCTTCCCACTCAGCAAACTTTGAGACTCAGGGAGGAGGACCTTCCCTAGTCCTTTTCGGAGATTTTAAATGTTCTCTATGGCCCTTCCTTGGAAAAGTTTGTGGACCCCTGTTCTAGAACAAAGGAGGCCACAAGGATACTGAATAGAGACATTCAAATATTTTGCAGGCTTCAAGAAGGTAGTATTTTTCATAAAATGAGAAATTCACATGGGTTATTTTATGAAACTGGATTATATCTAAAACTGACATTTGGCAGAGGTGTTATGAGCCAAGATAGCGCTAAAATTCAAACATGCTTGGGAGAGACACAGTGGGACATTAGTAAGAAATCAAAGGTAGAAGAGTACAAAATAATAATTAGGATCTGAAGCAGCTGAGTAGGTGGATATAAGTGGGTAGACTGGTTGGCAAAGTAATTCTTATCTGTTGATGTATATGTTTTATGTTAATTTTTATGATCACAGATACTGTTTTAATCACTAGCTAATTTGTTTTTAGCCATGGAGACAAGTATATGTATCAACTATTTTTTGTGTGATTTAAACATGTAACACAAAAATTTTTCATTCACTTTCAGGTGGCTTGGCTTTGGCTCATGTGCTGTTCTTTTATGTGAAATACCTAGTTCTGTTTGGTGTACCTGCATTGATTGTTCGTATGGATGGACTTGAACCTCCAGAATTGCCTCGCTGTGTTATTGTGATGTATAGTTTCACTGGAATGTGGCGGTTAGTGCATTTATCATTGTACTATAAAAATAAAAACATTTTCAGAAGGGATGTGCATGGAAAAAATGTTTTTCGACATAGTTCATTTCAAACTTTTTTGTTAACAAATTTTTTTAATGTGAGTTATAGCATTTTAATGGATGGGGTATGTTTACTAAAGGCTAACGCAAGTAAGGGCTGCAATGGCCCATAGAAATGAATGGGCAATGGAAGCACTTAACACGTGTTAACTTAATGCGCATTAACCTTTAGTAAACATGTGTGTTGATTCTTAAGTTTCTCCGAGAACAAGCATGAAGTTAGTTCTCAGATATGGGTGACGTCGACGCCATCAGAGCCTAGCGCGGAAGCTTCTCCCCAGCTTTCAAAGGTGCCATCTTGCCTCAGTTTCCTTTATTCCGCAGAGCCCACCGGACGTGTGTCTTTTTTCCCAGAAAAAGAGTTAGTTTTTTCTCTTGGAAATTTTCTTCCCTGGTCAAGCACTGGTTCCCTTTCCCGCCCCTGAGCTCGCTTGCCTCGGCATTGTGTCTGGTTCCATATTTTTTTTCCTTTTTTTCTTTTATTGACTGGCGCGGTTTGTGCCCTTTTCACTGGCAGAGCCCTGGGTCTTCGACCTCACTGGGGCCCTTTTCCCCCCCATGGCCTCTGCCAGCGGTTTCAAAAAGTGTGATCGGACCATGTCCCTCACCAACACACATGACTACTGCCTCCATTGTTTCGGAGTGGACCATGACCCCTTGGACTGTGGTCTCTGTTACAAGATGAACTCCAAGGCAGCAGAAGCATGATAAGATCTTCCAAAGATCGGGCTACCCCGGAGTCCCCAGCGATGCCATGCTCCAAGACTCCTTCTGAGACCCCAGAGCCCCATAGTGACCATGCTGCCTCCGACCCAAGCTGGGGATCCTCTTACTAAGACTACTACTACTATTCATCACTTATAGAGTGCCACACAAGCAGTGCTGTACAGCTAACCAACAAAAGTTAGCCAGAATACAAGAGACAGTCCCTGCCCGTCAGAGTCATGCTCATCGGAGCTTACAATTTAGTGACTCTTAGCAGAGCACCCGGGAGGGGAAACACAAGAAGAAGAAAAAAATCTTTGAGGGTGGTGTCCATGGAGGAGTTAGGGAAGGTGGATAAGTCCCTTGCTTGGTCCCGCAGTCTACGCCACAACTCCAAGGGAGCAGCCTACCAAAGTTTCCAAAAGGATTCATTGGCCTCCAGTGACTGGCCTCGGACCCCCGAGGCCAGTCCTGGTCAAGGACTCCCCCTCATCAGAGCCGGCGCTGGGCCAGAGGTCCTTGGTGCCCACGCTGAAGGCTGCGCAGTCATTTAGACTGGAGACCAGAATGGTGGCCTTGGAGCACAGCATGTCTGACTTCATGGCCCAGTAGCGGGCCTTGATGCCCGGTTCCACCAGGTCATCTGTCCAGACCACCAGGCCCTCGACCTCGAGAACATTTGCAGATGTCAAGCCAATCCTCGAGTGCCATTGGCCTCGAGTCTATCCTCAACACTGGTATCGATCCTGGTCCCAATCCATGGGACCAAGGTCTTCCCCGATGAGTGGCCGTGGCTCTGACCACAGAGCCTCTGAGAACTCCGACCTCGAAACCTGACCTGGCCTCGACTCCTCCACTAACTATGAGTCGGATTGGAAGACCGAGGATGAGGAATTCCCGGACAACCCTCACGACAGCAATGTACCCTTAGACCTTTCTCCTACTGAGACCCAGCGTTGGTCCCAACCCGAGGATATGGCCTTCCTCGACTTTGTGTGGGACATGTCAAAGGTGTTATCCTTTGACACCAAGTCGGAGGAGGACCTTCGCATGGAGGAGCTCAAGATCCTCTAATATGAGGCACTTACAGTGCATGTTTCCCTGATTCTGGAATGACTGCTTGTCTGCATCTGGGAAATACCGGCATCAGTGTCCATTGTGAGTTAATGGTTGGACTCAATGTATTGGGTTTGCCGGAGCCCAAGCTTCCAGAAAGCACAACTGCCACACAGCTCCATGGTGGTGGAGTTGGCCATGCATCGCTTCAAAAGCCAGAAGACGCAATCCTCAGTACCTCTGGGTAGGGAGGCCCACACCTTGGACACCCAGGGCAGAAAATGCTACCAGGGCTCGATGCTCATCAGCCAGATCCAGGCATACCATCTGTGCATGGGCACGTACTTGAGAGATTTTGTGAAGGAACTCGCCGGGTTCTCGGCTGGTCTATCTGAGGAACCCCTCCAGTGGTTCCGGCCCCTGGCCTCGGGTGTCATGGAGTGCTCCAAGTTTATGACTTGTGCAGCCTGCAATGGTTTCGAGTTGGCGGCATTGATGCCCGATGCCAGGCTTGACTACAATCCTCCGACCTGGAACAATGGGTTCAGGACAAATTGGTCGATGTCCCCTGCCAAGGAGAGAATCTCTTTGGCAAACCCATGATGGATAAGGCTGTAGAGTTGGAATCCGAGTTCCTGACGAAGACTAGGCTCTCCAAGAAGACCACTACCCTTCCCTGACAGAAGGCCCTGAGTAAAAAGCCCCCTTACTCAAAGAAGGGAAGGGCTTAAGGAAACTACCCTTAATATCAGGCCTCCCCAACTCCCCAGCAGGGTCAGCAGGCCAAGGGATAAGAGCATGGCCCTTGTAAGTCCAAGACTCCCAAACCCTAGGCACCGGCTACAGCCCAGCCTGGTGAGAGCTTTTGACTCCTTGAGCATAGCCTCTTCACCCCCAGGAGGCCCACCTCAGCAGATAGCCTCTCAACCCGCAGGAGGCCCACCCCAGCAGCCCACAGGGGGACATCTGATCGTGTTTGCTCACATGTGGCGCCATCACCACTGACACCTGGGCCCTCCAAGTAGTCAAGGAGGTCTACGTTCTCCATTTGGAGCAGACTCCACCTCCATTCTTCCTGGGAGAGCCCACCAGGACTCCCCTCCACCAGGCCTTGCTACTGCAGGAGCTCACAGGCCTTCTCGAGGACAAGGCAGTGTAATCCGTACCCCCCACCTCTTGGGTGGAGGGTTCTACTCCAGTTACGTCCTTTTACCAAAAAGAACAGGGGGGGGGGGGTGTAAGGCCCATCCTAGACCTGCGAAGGTCCTGGTGAGGGAGAAGTTCAAGATGCAATCCCTTGGAAAAATGCTGCCATACCTTCAGCAGGAAGACTGGCTAAGCTCCTTGGACTTAAAGGATGTGTATACTCACATCCTCATCCATCCCAGCCACAGGCAGTACCTCAGGTTCATAGTGGGGGGGGGGGGAGGGGGGCGGCGGCCACTACCAGTAAAGGGTCCTACCCTTTGGCCTGGCCTCAACCCCAAGGGTCTTCACCAAGTACCTAGCGGTGGTCGCGGGCCACCTCCGTCTCCAGGGAGCCTTCATTTTACCCTACCTAGATAACTGTCTCATCAGGGGGGGCTCAGCTGCCGAGGTGCAGCAGACCACATCAGTGTCTTACAACACATGGGGTTTATTTATTTATTTAATTTATTTATTTACATTCTCTTATATACCGCGCTATTCTGCATCAGTGTGGTTTACATTGAACAAACTGAAATTACATTGAATAGGGCATTATAACTTGGAGATAACTATTGTACAGGGAACATGGGCTATGGAGGGTTAAGTGGCTTGCCCAGGACCACAAGGAGCACCTGTGGGACTAGAAACCCCAGTCCTTCCGGCCCAAGGTTGCTGTCCTCTAGTGGGATTTGAACCCCCGACCTTCCGGCCTGAAGTACCTTGCCCCAACCACTAGGCCACTCCTCCACTCCATTATAAACCACCTCAGGTCTCACCTCCTCCCGATGCAGTGTCTGGAGTTCATAGGAGCATGGCTAAACACCCTCCAGGCCAGAGCATTCCTGTCCCAAGACAGGGATGACTGCCTCAGGGCGCTGGCTGCAGACTTACAACGCAGACGCACCATGTCTGCTCAGCTCTTGCTAGGCCTGCTGGGCAACATGGCATCAACGGTCTATGTCACTCCAGACGCCCTCTTCCACATGAGGGCAGCTCAATGGTGCCTCCACTCCCAGTGGTCACAGGCCACAGGACAGCCGTGGGACAGGGTGACACTGCCGCCAACTTGTAGACTCTCTCAGCTGGTGGCAGGTTCCATAGCACCTCCAAGTGGGTATGCTTTTCCAGGACCCCAATCCCCAGAGGGACCTCACCACAGTTGCCTCCCTGCTGGGGTGTGTTGCACACTGCAAAGATCTCTGCACCCAGGGCAGCTGGTCTCAGTCAGAGAGTCAACTGCAGATCAACTTGCTGTTGCTTTGGGACATATTTTATTTATTTAGACAGTTTTGTATACCACCTTATCCTTCAATCAAAGTGGTCGCAACACAATTGGGGAATACATTTAACACGAGGGGATATGAGACACATACACTAATACTTACAGGGAACATGGGCAATGGAGGGTTAAGTGGCTTGCCCAAGACCACAAGGAGCACCTGTGGGACTAGAAACACCAGTCCTATCTCTCCGAGCTTTTCACCTCTATTTGCAGCACCAGTCAGTGCTGGTCTAAACGGACAATCAGGTGGCAATGTTCTACATGAACAAGCAGGGGAGCACAGGGTCCTACGCTCTCTGTCAGGAGACAGTGGCTCTCTGTTCCTTTGAGCTCCACAATGGGATGCTCCGGTGTATCTGCCGGGCCAGCTCAGTGCCCTGGCAGATAAGCTGAGCAGGGTCCTCCAGCAACACAAGTGGCATCTGGGCCCCAGGGTGGCCTTTTGGCTCTTCCAGCTCTGGGGGGTTCTGCTGATGGATCACTTCGTGAGGCTGACCAACACTCAGCTGCCCCACTTCTGCTCCAGCCAACTACACCCCTCACGAGTGGCAGTGGATGCATTCCTCATCCCATGAATGGAGGGCCTTCTCTATGCCTTCCTGCACATGCCGCTGATTGCCAAGACCCTTTTCAAGGCTCAGTGTGATGTTGCTGATACTGATTGCCCCTCAGTGGCCCAGGCAACCGTGGTTCCTGCTGCTCCTCCACTTGTCGTTGGCGGCCCCAGTCCCCCTGGGGAGTGTCCCAGTGTTACTGTTGCAGGAGGATGTCTCCCTCCTACACCCCAACCTGGGGTCCCCTTTACTAACGGCCTGGCTGCTGAGTGGGTAGCCTTGGCCCCATTTAACCTTTCAGGAAAGGTAGAGGAGGTCCTTCTGGCCTCCCATAGGGTCCCCATGAGATAGGCCTATGCCTTCAAATGGCGCAGATTCTCAGTGTGGTGTGCGGAACAGCAAGTTAACCCATTCTCATGCTCTGTGCAGCTTGTACTTGCAATATTTGCTCCACCTGTCGCAGATAAGACTGAAGTCCAACTCGGTCAGGGTACATCTGAGTGCTCTAGGGGCGCACCACCACGTTATCGAGGGCAAGCCCTTCTCTGCCCAGTCTCTCATGACCCGCTTCCTGCGGGGCGTCCTGTAATCCAAGCCTCCCATCTGCCCTCCAGCACCAGAGTGGGACCCCAGTGTGGTGTTATCCAAGCTCACTGGGCTGCTGTCAAGCCCCTGGCTTCCTGTCACTTATGGTACTTCTCATGGAAGATCATCTTCCTAGTAGCTCTCATATCTGCTCACAGGGTCAGCAAGCTTCAGGCGTTAGTGGTGGATCTGTCATACACAAGGTTCTATAAGAACAGGGTAGTGCTTCGCACTCAACCCAAGTTTCTTCCCAAGGTGGTGTCCCCATTCCACCTCAGTCAAGAGGTGGTGCTCCCCTCTTTCTTTCTGCAGCCTCACTCCAGCAGGGCGGAGACCATGCTTCATACCCTGGATGGTAAGAGGGCCCTGTCCTTCTTCCTTCAATGTACCCAGGGCAAACCACAAAGCCTCTCAGCTTTTCGTCTCCTATGACCTAGTCAGCGGGGGGCAGCGATGACCAAGCTTGCTCTGTCCATTTGAGTGGCGGACTGCATTGCCCTCGTCTATTAGCAGGCTGGATCTTCGCTGGAGCACCGGGTCCCTGCACACATGGTCTGAGCTATGGCGGTGTCTGTGGCAAACCTGCGTTCTGTCCCCCTTTTGGACATCTGCTGGGCTGCCACCTGGTCTTCAGTCCACACTTTGCAGCTCATTACTGCCTGGAGAGAGAGTCCCAATGGGACAGCACCTTTGGCCATGCCATACTCAGTCATCTGTTCAGGGTGTAGGCAACTCCTGCCCTCCAACCCTTCTTTGTTCAGGCTACTGGAATGCTGGTTCTCACTGGACACTTGGGTCTCCAGGAGTCTTTCCTTAAGACTCAATTGTTCCTGCTCATGGCTCACCTTTTCCTGGTTGCCTGTGGCATTTCTACAGGTTTATCGATAGATTGTAGCTAGGGAGTCACATATGTGAGGACTGACTTCCTTCTTGTTCCCAGAGAAAGCGTAGTTACTCACCTGTAACAGGTGTTCTCCGGGGACAGCAGGAATCAGTCCTCACAACCCTCCCTCCTTCCTGTGCAGTTGCTTTATCATTTTGGCTGTCTTTAGCTATGTCATTTGACTGAGGCAAGATGACACCCTTGGGTGGGAAGGGGACCAAGCATATGTGGTGCATCTCCCAAAGGCTTTCTTTGAAAGCTGGAGAAAAGCTTCCACGCAGGGCTCCATCAACGTCGACACCACCCATATGTGAGGATTGATAACTGCTGTCCCCGAAGAAACCTGTTACAGGTGAGAGTAACTATGCTTAACTTGCGTTGAATCAGTTTTGCACTCTAATTTTTTTAAGACATGTTAATGAATGCATATCTCAAATTTTCAATACTCTCAGAGCACTTAGGCCTCTATTTACTAAGGGGGTCATTTTAAATTTCCTATTTGTGATTTGGATGCCTGCAAACTGGTATGCAGACATCCAAATCATAGAGACGTCCCTGGAACCATTTAAAAAGAAAATTTTAAATGGTTCCAGGGACATCCCAGGCATGGAGATGTCCATCTTGGACAGAGGCTTATCCAAGGTGTTCCATGCAAGGTAGATGTGCATGCCCGATTTCAGAAACGGCGAGCACATCTCCACCCAACAGCAGTAACATCCAGGACTATTCCAAGGCATGAATAGGCATCTGAAAAGCTCTGGTTCTCTCATCTAAACACCCGCAAAGAGTAGAGAAAAAGGTATTTTAATATCCCCAATATGTTTTATGCTCATTGCAAAAACCGAGGGGAAATGTTTTTGGTCAGCCGGCTGATGCACATAACTATATTCAACATGAGATAGATGTCCTTGTCCTAACCTTGGGTTGTGGGAACATGTTGGTGGCTGGGTGCAACGCCGTCCATTTCAGGCATGTGCAAATTTGTAGAATTGGGATGAAGAATATAAAATATGCCGTACTAGGACAGACCAAGATCCATCAAGCCCAGTATCCTGTTTTCAACAGGTGGCCAATCCAGATCACAAGTACCTAGCAGTTTCCCCAAAAGACACAGGTTCCACAATGCTTGTATTGTCAAACAGTGATATCCCAGGTCCCTTTTAATACTGGCTTATGGACCTTTCCTCCAGGAACTTGTCCAAACCTGTTTTAAACCCAGCTATACTAACAGCTTTTACTACATTCTCCGGTAACAAATTCCAGAGTTTGATTACACGTTGAGCGAAAAAAATATTTTCTCTTATAAGTCTTAAATAGATTACCCTGTAGCTTCATTGCATGTCCCCTAGTCTTTCTATATTCTGATGATGTAAACAATGGATCTACGTTTATCCGTTCCACTCCATTCATTAATTTATAGACCTCTATCATATCTCCCCTCAGCCATCTCTCTTCCAAGTTGAAGAGCCCTAACCTTTTTAGCTTCTCTTCATAGGGGTATCCTTCTATCCCCTTTACCATTTTGGTGGCTCTTCTCTGTACCTTTGCTAATAACGCTATATCCTTTTTAAGATACAGCGACCAGAATTGCACACAATATTCAAGGTGCGGTTGCACCATGGAATGATACAGAGGCATTATAATATCTTTTGTTTTATTTTCCATTTCTTTCCTTATGATACCTAGCATTCTATTTGCTCTCTTGGCCGCCACTGCACACTGGGCGGAGGGTTTTAACATGTTATCCACAATAACGCCTAAATCTTTTTCCTAGGTGGTGGTTCCTAATGTATAACCTTGCATCGTGTAACCATAGTTTGGGTTGTTCTTTCCTAGGTGCATAACTTTGCACTTGTCCACATTAAATTTCGTCTGCCATTTGGATGCCCAGTCTTCCAGTTTATCAAGATCTTCTTGCAATTTTCCACAATTCTCTTGGGTTTTAACAACTTTAAATAGTTTTGTGTCATCTGCAAATTTGATAACCTCACTCATTATTCCCAATTCCAGGTCATTTATGAATATGCTGAAAAGCAGGGAACCCAGCACAGATCCCTGGGGTACTCCACTATTCACCCTTCTCCATTGGGAAAATTGGCCATTTAGCCCTACCCTCTGCTTTCTATCTTTTAACCAGTTCCTGATCCACAATAGTACACTGCCTCCTATCCCATGACTTTTTAGTTTTGCCAAAAGTCTCTGATCAGGGACTTTGTCAAAGGCTTTCTGAAAGTCCAAATACACTATATCATCTGACTCACCTTTGTCTACCTGTTTATTCACACCTTCAAAAAACATAACAGATGAATAAAACAAGTTCTTCCTTGTCTAAAGCCATGTTGGCTATCTCCCATTATGCCATGACTATCTACATGTTCAGCAATTTTGTTCTTTATGATGGTTTCTACCATTTTCCTGGTACTGATGTCAGGATCAACGGTCTGTAGTTTCCTGGATCACCCTTGGAACCCTTTTTAAAAATTGGTGTTACATTGGCCATCCTCCAATCTTCAGGTATTACAGATGAGTTTGATATTTCACAGATTACTAATAGCAGGTCTGCAATCTCATATTTCAGTTCTTTCAACACCCTTGGATATATACCATCCGCTCCAGTTGATTTGCTACTCTTCAGTTTATCAAATAGTTGTAATATATCTTACCGGTTTATCGATATTTCTTTCAAGTCTTCTGCAGCATCACCTTTAAATACCATTTCAGTCATGGGTAGCATCCCTACATCTTCCTCAGTAAAGACCGAAGCAAAGAATTCATTCAGTGTCTTCGCTATGGCTTTATCCCCTCTTAGTGCCCCTTTTACCCCTCTGTCAGTGATCCAACTGACTCTTTCACAGGTTTTTTGCTACGAATGTACTTTAAAAATTCTTTATTACGCATTTTTGCTGCCACAACAAGCTTCTTCTCAAATTCTCTCTTTGCTTGCCTTATCAATGCCTTGCATCTAACTTTCCAGTGCTTGTGCTGTTTCCAGTTTTTGTCATTTGGCTCTTTTTTCCATTTCCTGAAAGATGCTTTCTTGGCAACAAAAGTCTCTCTGATCTCACCTTTAAACAGAATTCCTTCTAATTTTCTTAGTGTGGAATACAGCTGGTCTGGGTTTCCAAGATAATATTTTTAAACACCTAAGCTTGCTATAAGTCTTTAACCATTGCAACTGCTCCTTTTAGTTTTGTCTTAACTATTTTGCTCATTTTATCATAGTCTCCGTTTCGAAAGTTAAAAGGTAGTACTGTGGATTTCTTTACCATCCGTCCTCCATTAATTAAATCAAACATGATGATGCTATGATCACTATTGCCAAGTGGCCCCAAAACCCTTATCTCTTGCACCAGATGTGGTGTTCCACTGTCATGAGGCTGGAGCCACGGAAAGTGCAGGTTTAGAAAAAAACCCTGTCTGTCATAGAGCTGTGGATGTGCAGAAGATGCAATTATCTCGCAGCACAGCTAGAGGGGGCAGGAGTAATCCTACAGAGGCTGAGTCAACACGCCCAGCCACTGATTGTATGAGAGTTAACCAGCTGCACCTGAAGGCAAGCCCGGGAGTTTCAAAGGTAAAATGCCTTTATAAAGGAAAGGCAGCCCAGAAGGAGAGAGGGATCCAGCCAGGGGGAATCCAGTTGGGAGAAATCCACTCAGAGGGAACTCAGCCGGCAGCAGTTCAGCCAGAAGGAAGGAGAAGGAGTGTGGAGAAGGAGAGAGTCCACACGGAGCAAGCCCAGAGGGACAGAATCCAGACGGAGATTATCCAGAGGGATAGAGTCCAAAGGGGCAGAGCACAGAGAGACGGAGTCCAGAGAGAGGCTGCCAGGAGAAGCAGTTTGGCTGGAAGGAGTGACACTCCCAGCCCAAGTAACGTAGCTGGATCAAGCAGCACAACAAGAGCAGTAACAGCTGAAAGAGGAGCACAGAAAACCAAGGAGCCATGCTTTAAGAGAAGCCTACATTCACCTGAGTTCGCTGGACCAGGATTACAAGGTACAAGGAGGAGAGGTTCCTATAGCAAAGCTACCTTTACACAGAAGCACAGAGGTTGGGAATCCTCACCAGGTTTTCCTGGGCTTCAGGAAGGCAAAGCACTGCACAAGAAAACCTGTCTCCAAAGAGAAGTACGTCAGAGTGAAAGCTCCAGGTGTAGCAGCTGCAGGAAGCCAAGGTATGGTGGCTCTTTACTTTTAAAAGAAAACCTTGCTCTTAGAAACTCTGATAAAGCAGACGCTCAGTATATGAGAAGAGGGAACAAAGCAGAGCTTTTCAAAACAATACCTAAGGGCTTAACAGAAGAGTCTTACTGGAAGCAAAGAAACAGGGACAGACCCTGTAAACATGTAGCCGCAAGGGAAAGCACTTATTCAGAGGGGAAGCCAGTGACGCAGAGTCCATGGAAATGGAGTTTGAGAATACTATTCCCATTCCTCAAGATGAATCCATGGATTGTACTTTTTGTGCTACTACTAGTCTTGAGTCCTAGTAGAACTGTAAATATAAAAGAAACCCTGCAAGTAATTGTGAAGCTTATAACAGTTTGTTTGCCTGCTTGTTTAATTTACTTTGGAATGAAGGAATCCTCAGTTAAACCCTGCATTCAATTGTGAAGCTTATAACAGTTGTTTGCCTGCTTATTTGGTGGAACCCTTTATAAAGAAGGACTATCTTTATTTTCTTATGTCTTAGTGAACCCTTGCATTAAAGGGGAAATAAAGCCTTATTACCCTCCACTCTTGGCTTATATAATTTGTTCTCACAAGGAGCCAAAACTCCAACGACCAAACTGCACTTGGCCTTAAAGAGCCATTGCTCCTTAAAAATAATAAAATGCTCAGCATGCCCTTACAGCCATTGGCCACTGGGGGCACCTGACGACACCACTAAGGACTAGGTCCAAAATGGTTTTCCCTCTGGTCGGTTCATGAACCAGCTGCTCTAAGAAGCAGTCATTTATTTAATCTAGAAACTTCATCTCCCTAGCATGTCCTGCTGTGACTCTGACCTAGTCAATACCGGGGTAATTGAAATCACCCATTATTATTACTGTGCTGTAACGTTTGTTAGCTTCCCTGATGTCTTTGAGCATTTCATCATCCATTTGTTCATTCTGGCAAGGCGGTTGATAGTACACCCCCAATGCCATTGCCTTCTCCTTCCTACATGGAATTTCAATCCACACGGATTCTACAGTGAATTTTGTTCCCTGCAAAACTTTAATCCTTTGTGACTCAATGCCCTCTCTAACATAGAGCGCAACCCCTTCACCAATTTGATCAGCTATATCGTTATGATATAGTTTCTACCCAGGTACCACAGTGTCCTTCTTTCACCATGTCTTGAGAAACCAATCATATCTAACCTCTCATTTAGTGCTATATATTCTAACTCTTCCATCTTATTTTTTAGACTTCTAGCATTTGCATGCAACAATTTTAGAGACTGTATTTTATTCATATTAAGCTGGCTATCGGTAGGCAGGGGTAATTTGGAATCTTTAAGCTCTGTCTGATCCGTACTCAAGGTTATTTGGGCCACTTTTCTCTTTATTGGAACCTCTCTGCTGATAAGCCCTAATTTCATTCTTTTGGTAGTATCCTTCTGAACCATGCGCTCTTGGGCATCGTTTGGCTCTCCCCTATTATCTAGTTTAAAAGCTGCTCTATCTCCTTTTTGAAGGATAATGCCAGCAGCCTGGTTCCTTCCTGGTTCAGGTGGAGCCCATCCCTTCGGAAGAGCCTTTCCTTTCCTTTCCCCAAAATGTTCCCCAGTTCCTAACAAATCCAAAACCCTCATCCTTGCACTGTCGTCTCATCCAAGCATTGAGACTCCGGAGCTCTGCCTGCCTTTTGGGTCTTGCACGTGAAATGGGAAGCATTTCAGGGAATGCTACCCTGGAAGTTTTGGATTTCAACTTCCTATCTAAAAGCCTAAATTTAGCCTCCAGAACCTCCCTACCACATTTTCCTATGTCATTGGTACAGACATGTACCAAGACAGCAGACTCCTCCCCAGCACTATCTAAGACCTTGTCTAAGTGGCGCGTGAGGTCTGCTACCTTCACACCAGGCAGACATGTTAACAGGCAATCCTCATGTCCACTAGCCACCCAGCTATCTACATTCTTAGTGATTGTATCACCAACTGTAATGGCTGTCCTAACCCCTCCCTCATGGGCCCATGGCCCTGAAGAAAGTTCCTCGGTGCGAGGGCTTTTATATCACCTGGAGGACAGGTCCTAGCTACAGGATCACTTCCTGCCACACCAGGGTGATACTCTCCTGTCACATGACCTCTCTCCTCCATGGCAACAGGGATGCTGCCAGACTGGGGGTGGGAATTCAGTACTATATCCCTGTAGGTCTCGTCTATGTACCTCTGTGTCTTTCTTATGTTTTCCAAGTCTGCTACTCTAGCCTCTAGAGAATGGACTCTTTCCCTGAGAGCAAAGAGCTCCTTGCACCTAGTGCACACGCAAGACTCCTCACCAAATGAGAGAAAATCATATATATGACACTCAATGCAAAAGACTGGAAAACCCCCATCTCGTTATTGTACTGCTGTCTGCATCTTAGTTTTAAGGTTGTGTTTAGGTACTTAAGTTCTTTACCTACTAAGGGTTGGTAGGGCTACTTATACTCATAAAACTACACCTAATACGTTTAATGTGCTTTTTTCACCTGAAGCTTAATTAATCTCAGTTCCTAAATGTATGCATGATGAGGACAAACAGCTGCACCTGAGAGTGAATATGGCATCTCCTTTCCTTTATGCACCTATAAAGCTACAATTAACCCAGGGGTGGGTGGGTGGGTGTTGGGGAGGGAGGAAGGGGAAAAGATTTATTAAAAGCTGGCTGCTATACAGTACCCTGTCCTGTGCTTCTAAGGTAATCTGTGACCAATTTCCAGGGGGAGTCCCAGAGTCCTGGTTTGGATAGAGGGAGTCTTGGGTTCTAAATTTAACCAGAGAAAACTGCGGTGAATTAAATTTAAACTGAAAGCTCTTTGCTGCTACTAGGCCCTGACTGGTTTAACACATACACTGGGTTCACAGATTAATCAGCTTGCACGTGGTCTTCCATTTTAGCAAAGTTTAGACCTGGAAGCCCCAGATTGCACCTGGACGTCATTTCTAAATGTGCCTTTAAGTGTGTTAAGGTTTTGTAGTTAATGCATGTTCATTGCCAAAATCAATGTAGAGCAATTGCAAAAACTTGGGTCATTATTCCGACAGCATGGTCAGTGGTTTTATGCATATTCAGCACTGCAGTCTACAGAAGCTGTGATCCTGAACATATGTATACAGTGGTGAGTGCTGTATATGCCACAATATGGACAGCCAGTGGTATTCAAAAATTCTAAAGTAACTCTACTAACCCTCCACTCTTCTATACAACCAAACTAACCACTAAGAGTAAATATATAGTGACTAAATATTTTTTGTCTGAAGTTTTTGCCTTGAGAGAATTCTCCCTCCTGAAGCGTAACTTCCCTTTTAATCAAAACTGCGGTTCAAAATTCGCTAGTAAAATATCGTGAAATAATTGCACACCCTTTCCAGTGCTATATCACAATAAAATCATTTCCAACGAACCAAGATCCCGGTCACTTCAAAGAGATCTATTTGAACGCTCTACCCACATTTTGCAGTCATTTTCGAACACAGCACTGCATTTAGGGCCAAGTCCTCTCTATCTGGCCCTGTCTCAATGCTTAATATTACTGCAAATATATTGGATATGATGTACTTATCCCAGTGAGGCGTCTAGCTGAGACTTTTTCTCACACGAAGACGCTTTTCATAATTCAGTCCAACTTGCTGACCAAACAATGTGTGTTACAAGAGGTTTTTTAAAATTCCCCCAGCCAATTCCTAGCCGATACGTCACAACAAACTGGCCCAATCCTGTTCCAAATTCAATCCTTTTGGTTCTAATAATGACAAAACGAAAAATCCATGCTTGTTCAAGCCATTGAAGCCGCCGCTCTCTATCTCCCCCTCTTGGATTTTCAGGAACATGATCTAAAATCCTCCATTTAAAATCCAAAAACGTATGTTGTGAGTCAAGGCAAGGCAATGTTGTACTATAGGGGCAGAAATCACGATATTTTACTAGCGGTTTTTGTACCGCAGTTTTGATTAAAAGGGAAGTTACGCTTCAGGAGGGACAATTCTCTCAAGGCAAAAACGTCCGACAAAAAATATTTAGTCACTATATATTCACTCTTAGTGGTTAGTTTAGTGGTATTCAAAAGACAAAAGAGCAAGGGTAAAAGAAGTCTCTTATTTAGAAATTGTCCCAACATGGCCATGTTTCAGCATTACTGCCTTCCTCAGAGGACCTCAGGAGGCAAAACAACAATATGATATTAATACAAATAAAATGACATACATGAATAAAGTAAAATCATCCATGTGGCGCAATAAGTGTCAAATTCAATGACATTAAAAAAGCTTGCTAAACCATTAAATAAAAGTACTGTAAAATCAGGAAACATAAATAGGTGATAAAACGTTAAAACGGGTAAAAGAAAAATACTATATAATAAAAGTGATATAAAGAATTGAACCACTGATTTTACAGTGTATATTTTATACAGTTGTTCTCCTATGTATGTATTTATCTTATGCTAATTTGATTTTATGGTCCAATGAGCTTTTAATTTTAATTTTACTTGAAATCAGATTTCATTTTAATATTTGCTTTTTGTTCTATTTGGTTTTTAATTATGTGTACTTTTATGGATGATTTTTACTTTATTCATGTATTTACATAGTAACATAGTAAATGACTGCAGATAAAGACCAGTATGGTCTGCCCAGCAAGATGGCAAGAGTTGGTGCACCTGCTGCTCTGTGCAGGTCACCCCTCCCCATGTCTTTGTTTAGGGGTGAACCCACCTCTCTGTGTAGGGCACCCCTGTTTGTTGAGAAATTAGATAGTTAAAGTTTATTTTGGTTTTATCCTGTTGCTATAAATGGGGCACTGTGTCTGTCCCATGCCATTTTGAATTCTGTCACTGTATTTGCTCCCACGACTTCCATCGGGAGGGCATTCCAAGCATCCACCACCCTTTCAGTGAAAAAGTATTTCCTGACATTGCCTTTCAATTTACCCCCTTGCAGCTTCATGTTATGCCCTCTAGTTCTTTTTTTAACTTTTTATTTATGCAATTTTTCAAAATACAACAAGTTAACAACTTGTACAGAAAAAGACTCAAGGTCCACAAGTCCACAACAATAACAGCAAGAATGGGTCACAAGCAAAGGAAAAAATTATCGTCTAGCAGATAAAAGGATAAAGACGGACAAAACAGAATGGTGCAAATATCCTAACCGTAGATAGCCCACCTAATCAGGGGGTCTATCCGGAGGGGAAGGAGAAGAAGGAGCCAAAGAATTCACCTGTTTAAAGTTAATAAAAGAGGCTAATTGGGAAGGTTCAAAGAAAATATATCTGTTCCCAGATAATTTCACCAAACATTTACAGGGAAATCTCAGAAAAAACAACCCCCCCAACTGAACAATACCCGAACGATACAGGAGAAACTGCTTCCTTCTTTTCTGGGTGGCTCTCGAGACATCCGGAAACATTCTTATATGAGAGTCCAGGAAATCTTTACTGGAAGACCTAAAAAACAATCTCAGGAGCCAGTCTCTGTCAACCTCAAGGGCGAAGGTTACCAATAAAGTGGCAGTCATCCCTGACGCCGCAGGGGACCGCTCCAAAAAGGTAGACAGGTCTAAACTGTCCGAGGACATCAATAGGTTACCTCCGTCTCCCCTCAGTCCAATCCTCGAAGTCGGTAAATAGAAGGCCTTTGATATTGGAGGAATTGCTTCAGCCGATACCCTCAAAACAGTAATAAGAAACTGCTTAAATAAGTCCAAGGCCGAAAAACCTGGAACTTTAGGAAAGTTCAAAACTCGGAGGTTACGGCTTTTAGCAGCATTCTCAAGGTACTCCAACCTGTGTACAGCCATGCCCTCTAGTTTTACAGCTTCCCCGTCTTTGGAAGAGGTTTGTTTGTTCATTAATACTCTAAGGGGCTTGTTTACAAAGCCGCGGTAGCGGTTTGCGATCGTAATCGCAGCCGCGGCCCCATTGAATTCAATGGGGCCGCGGCTGCGATCGCGATCGCGAACCACTACCGCGGCTTTGTAAACAAGCCCCTAAGTATTTAAAGGTCTGAATCATACGTATCTCCCTTATCCCTCCACTCCTCCAGAGTGTACATATTTAGGTCTTCAAGTCTCTTCTCATAAGGCTTCTGAGGCAGGCTCCAAATCATTTTGGTCGCCTTCCTCTGAACAGTTTCCAGTCTTTTTACATCCTTTGCGAGATATGGTCTCCAAAACTGAACACAGTATTCCAAGTGAGGCCTCACCAGTGACTTATACAGTGGCATTAGTACCTCTTCCTTTTTGTCCCTCTAGTCCAATCCCAGAACCTTTGAGTTCTTTACCTCCTCCAGCAGCTTTGGAGACTGAAACACGTCATCGCTTTCATGACACTGGTATAAGTAGGCAAGGATCGCCTCTCCCCGCCAGTAGTTTCAGTCTCCATAGCAGCTGGAGAAGGTGCTGAGCCTAGGATCTGGGCTCAGAGTAGTAGCAAATAAGCAGAGTGGTTTTAAATTGGTGGATTTTTCTGGGGGTTAGATCTGCAGGGGCCAGAGTTTGCAATGTAGAGCAGGGCTGCACAGGTTGGATTGCCACCTCTGTCTCTCTCTCTTCTCTGTCCTCCTGCTTTCCCCCCTCTTCCCCCCCTCCCCTCCGGGCATGAAACAGTGGACCGCGATGGGGATCCGGCATGAAGAGCCTCCCTGCTCCCGATCCCACATGAAAGGGTGAGAGGAGCAGGTGGCAGGCGCAGCCGGCAGTGTGTCTGGGGCTCGTGGAGGAAGGAGGATCGCAGCAGTGTGTCTCTCCACCCGGAGCCGAAGCCACCGATTCGGCTGAGCTCCAGGGGTGGATTGGGGCACCTGGCATGCAAGGGGAACTGCGTTAAGTGTTGAATTTTATTTCTGGGGTGTCGGCCACGTGCGGGGAGGCCAGGGAACACGGATCGCGGCGTTCGGTGTGCGATCGGGTTCGGCGGGCCTGACCGTGTGGCGTTCGCGTGGGAAGCACGAGAGCGGCCATTTTGTGTTCTTTGGGTTAGCAGGCTCACAGACACCCTGAGGGAAGAGGCAGGTGTTCTTCCAGGGGATCTTTTTTAGTGGGCTGGGGTCTCTGGTGGTCTAGGTTAGAGGCCTACTTAAAAAAAAAATAAAAAAAAGAGACATTTTCTGGCTTTATTTTAAACCCCTGAGGGAAGGAGTTTTGACATCTGGGGAGTGTCTTGAGGCTTCTGGTGGCTGCTTCCGTGGGCATCGGACCCAGGAATAGCATGCCGGCTAGGCCTCGTTGCCTAGTGTGTGGCACGAGGCGGGACTCGGTCCTGGAGTCGGGGGTTTGTAGAGGCTGCACCCAGGAAGCAGCGTTGATGGAGCAGGCGCTAGAGGAGGGGGGGGGGATGGCGGACAGGGGGTTCTGTCCCAGAGCCAGGATGACATCCTGCCTCCGTCCCTGGTCCCCTCAGAGCCCGTGGCCCGGCCGTCTCTTCCGCCGGGACAGGGTCCAGCAGGGGGGAAGCCCATTGTCCCTCCAGATTTCTTTTTGCTCATGCACCAGGCGTTCTCTCTTCTGCAGCCCTGTATGGCCACGCTGCCGGCCAGTGTTTGTGGGGAGAAGCGCCTGTGGAGCCCGCTGGGGCCAGAGTCTACTGGTACCCCTGCTAAGAGAAGTAAGGGTGCAGGGGTAGAGATGTTCGCGGCTACGTCTTCGGAGGATCTGGAAGTGACAGAAGGGGATCTCGAGGAAAATTCGGTAGAGGAGTTAGAAGAGGGCGAACTGCCGGATTCGGAGCAGCAGGCTAGAGTAGTCAGGGTGTTTAGGCGAGAAGAGTTGCCAGCGTTCCTTTCTGAGACCCTCAAAGCGCTTAATATGCCGGCCGCGGTTCCAGGAGGCTTTGGAAGATCCATTGTTACAAGCCGTACGCACGAGTATTATTCATAGAGTATTCAGGAACATGATTCAGGAAGAGTGGGATTTGCCCAAGTCAGCCCTTAAGGGATCTAGGGCTATAGCTAGGCTCTATCTGTTGTCTGACCAAGATAGGGACCTCTTTCGTTCCCCAAAGGTCGGCGCGGCGGTCTCTGCAGTTACAAAGAAGACGACAATCCGGTAGAAGGGTCAGCTGCGCTGAAGGATGGTCAGGATAGGAAGTTAGATACTTTGTTGAAGCAAGTGTTTGACATAAGCGCTGTGTCCATGCATGCCTCGATCGCAGGGGCTTGGGTAGCGAGAGTTTGTCTGCGATGGTCTCAGCGCTTGCAGGTGGATCAGGCGGGTGAGCAGGTGGATGAGGTGTCTCGCCTGGAGTCCGGGTCCGTCTATTTGGCGGATATTCATTATGACATGATCCGGGGGCTTGCTACGAGTATGGCTTTGGTGGTGGCAGCCCGGCGGTATTTGTGGTTGCGGAACTGGGCGGCGGACAGTTCTTCCAAGGCTCGGCTTAGTAAGCTCCCTTTTAGGGGGGCAGCTGTTGTTCGGTGAATATTTGGACAAGCTATTCAAGGATCTGGGAGAGTCTAAAGGGGGTTGGCTGCCTGAAGATAAACCAAAGCAGGGCCGCTCTACTCCAACTCCCAAAGTGTTGCAGAGAGAGTTTCGTAGGTTTCATTCGCCTCGCTTTGGGCAGTTTCAGCGGGGCAGATTTCCTGTGCAAGGCCAGGGGTTTTGAGGATTTTGAGGGGCAGGTAGAGGTTTTGCGCCCTTCTCATCCTCGAACCTTAAAAAGCCACAATGAGATGAGGGGGACTTGGGTGGGGTACTTGTCAGTAGGGGGGCGTCTGCGGGATTTTTACCCTGCCTGGGTCCAGATAACGTCAGATCAGTGGGTGTTGGAGGTGATTCGAGAGGGTCACGCTCTGGAGCTCCAATGGCCAGTGGTAGACTTGTTTCTCCAGTCTCTGTGCAGGGCGTGGATCACGTTCCGGACAGTGCAGGAGACTCTTCAAAGATTGTTGCAACTTCGGGTGGTGGTGCCAGTCCCGCCGGAGCAGTGCGTGTCCGGTCGGTACTCCATTTATTTCCAGTGCCAAAGAAAGACAGCGCATTTTCGCCCATTCTGGACTTAAAAGAAATGAATCGCTGTCTCCTGGTGTCTTATTTCCGCATGGAGACATTGCGTTCTGTGATTTCGGCGGTCAGAAAGGAAGAATGCCTTATGTCATTAGATCTGACAGAGGCCTATTTGCATATTCCCATTCGTCAAGAGCACCAACAGTTTCTTTGGTTTGCGGTGCCTATGGGGCATTTCCAATTCCACGCCTTGCTGTTTGGCCTGGCGACGGTTCCAAGGACATTCACCAAGATTGTGGTGGTGGTGTCAGCGGCTCTCCACAAGGAAGGAGGGCTGGTGCATCCATATTTGGACAATTGGCTGATTTGAGGGAAGTCAGATGAACAGAGCAGAAAGGCCACATCCCAGGTAGTGCAGATGTTACAGAGCCTGGGATGGGTGGTCAACTTTTCCAAGAGCAAGTTGGTCCCGTCGCAGTCACTAGAATACCTGGGGGTGTGGTTCGACACAGCGCAGGGAAAGGTTTTTCTTCCAGTTGGACGGTTGCAGGGCTTGAGGGAGCTGGTGAGGAAGTTTTGGTCTCAGGCGGCTCCCACAGCTTGGCGATATCTGCAATTGCTCGGAACGATGCAGGCCACGATAGAGGTGATTCCGTGGGCCAGGGCTCACATGAGACCGTTGCAAAGGGCCCTTCTTCGGCGGTGATCACATCAGTTGGATGCGCTGTCTCAGCGGTTGGTCTGTCCACTGGAGGTGAGGCAGGAGCTTCTCTGGTGGGCACGGCAAGAGAACTTGGAGAAGGGGATGCCCCTGGAGGTTCCGGCCTGGAGGCCCTTGATGACAGATGCAAGTCTCACAGGCTGAGGAGTGCATTTCCAAGGGAGACTCACGCAGGGACAGTGGTCGGTGCTCAAGAAGGAATGGTCGATCAACAGGCTGGAGATGAGGGTGGTGTATTTGGCCTTGTTAGAGTTCCAGTCGTGCCTGGGTCAATCGGCGGTCCACGTGCTCTTCGACAATGCGACCACAGTAGCCTATATCAACCAGCAAGGTGGCACGGGGGATGCGGCTTTGGAGGCAGAAGCAGGTTAGCTGTTATCCTGGGCCGAACTAAACCTGTTGGCCATCTCAGCTCAGCATGTGGCTGGGATGGACAATGTAGAGGTAGATTATTTGAGTCATCGCAGGGTGGATCCAGGAGAATGGGTGCTTCATCCAGACGTGTTTGCACTAATAACAGAGCGCTGGGGAATGCCGATTATGGATCTGATGGCGACCTTCGAGTCGGCGAAAGCAGCTCGGTTTTACAGCAGACGACGAGAAAGAATGTCGGAGGGTCTCGACGCATTGATGCAGAGGCGGCCTGTCGAGGGTCTCATCTACGTTTTTCTGCCATGGGTGCTCATCGGACGCGCGGTGCAGCGCATAGAGCGTCACCAGTGTCTAGTGATTCTGGTGGCGCCAGACTGGCCGAGAAGGCCGTGTTACGCAGATCTGGTTTATCTACTGGTAGACAGGCTGTGGCGGCTCCCGCTGCGGGAGGTTCTGTTGCTTCAGGGGCCGCTTTGCATGCCACAGGTGAATCTATTCTCACTTACGGCTTGGCTCTTGAAAGGGCGAGGATGAAGACCAAAGGTTATTCAGTGGCAGTCATTGCTACTTTGTTGAAGGCGAGGCGCAATTCTACTTCCTTAGCTTATGTGCGGGTCTTGCGCATTTTCGAGGCCTGGTGTGCGGACAGGCAGGTACGACCTTCGACATCTATTTCACAGATCCTTTCCTTTTTGCAGGATGGTTTCGAGAAAGGATTGGCGGCCAGTTCTTTCCGGGTGCAGTTAGCGGCAATCTCGTGCTACTGAGGGAAGGTTCAAGGAGAGGTGTTGGGGGCGCACGCGGACGTGAAGAAGTTTTTACGGGCCGTGTTGCTCCTGAGGCCTCCTCGCCGGTGCTCGATTCCGTTGTGGGACCTGAATCTGGTTTTGGAAGCGTTGGTCAGAGCTCCTTTTGAGCCGTTAGGTAAAGCATTCCTGAAGAATTTGACATTAAAGACGATTTTCCTGGTGGCCATCTGTTCAGCTTGCAGGATTTCAGAATTGCAAGCTTTGTCCTGTAAGAAACCGTTCCTGTCGTTTTTAGATCAGAAGGTGGTATTGAGGACGGTTCTCGTGTTCTTACCCAAAGTGGTTTCGGTCTTTCACGTCAACCAGACGGTGTCGTTACCAGTGTTCTCTGGAGAGGAGAAGGAGTCAATGGGAGGCAGATTATGTGTTTTGGATGTTCGTAGGTCTCTAAAGTGGTACCTTCGCAGGTCAGCGGCCTTCCGTAAGTCGGATCGTTTATTTGTGTTGTTTGGAGGTTCGCGGAAAGGGGAGGCTGTGACTAAAGCGTCCATTTCTAGATGGTTGAAGGAAACCTTTGCAGCGGCATACATTTTGAAGGGTAAGGTGGTTCCGGAGGGTCTCAGAGCTCATTCGACTAGAGCGCAGGCAGCTTGCTGGGCGGAATTTAGCTTGGTGCCGGCTGTGGAGATTTGTAAGGCGGCGACCTGGTCGTCTTTGAATTCGTTTGTCAAGCATTATAGGCTGGATGTTGTAAACGGGGGTGCTTGTTGTGAAAGTTCCACAATCTTGGCAAGGACATGAATTTACTTGACCTGCAAAGGATTGTGGGTCTTGTAGTTCCTTCACACAAAAACTAGCCATTTAACAAGAATAAAGAATTGTAGTTGCTCAAGTGTAAAGCAGAAAACAGATTTTATTTATGGGGTGTTATTCCCTCGCACAGATATGCTTGGTAACATCAACAGGATAATTTCTTCAGGAGTTTTATTCAGGAAACAAAACAAATAAGGCAACTGAATTACTTATGCAACAACTTAGTAAAGACCTTGATGGAACAGAAAAGGTCTTTCTTCTAGCCCCTGCTAATAAACTTTCTTAGCAGAGCTGGAATGAAAAATAAACCCAAAAGGAAAATTCTCTTTATCAAAAAAACAGCTTTCTTCCTTTCACACAGAGAAGAAGCTTTTTTTCAAAGTCCCACGTGCACTTGTGCCTTGCTCTAATCACAGGTGCTTAACCAGCTGCAAACCATTGCTGGTCCACTCTTCACGTGGCTCCAACTTTCCCCAAAGCTTTCTTTCAAAGAAACTTTTCTGGGAAGTTAAAAAAAAAAAAACAGTACAGTTCCTTTTGGTGTTTGATCCTTATCTGAGGATTACTTTAGAACAGCAGCTTAGAAAGAGAACAATCCATACATTCAGCTTCCTCATTTGATATTTCCCCTTGCTCTTGAAATATCATGGGATCACTTTCAAACACTGGCTCAGAGGATTTCTCTAACTGATCTCTACCAGGATAGAAACTGTTTCCCTGCTGTCTTCCTTGTGCAAAGCTAGGGAACAGATCAGAGTTCATACCTGAGATCACGCTGCCATTAGGTTTCCTCTCTGGGTATTTTGGCCAGTAGGTAGCAAAGCTTCTGTGCCCAGCTCTCCAGTCAGAATCGCTGGACTTTAGGTCTCTTTTCCCATACCTCCTTAAATAGGTATTAGAGCTCCTTCTTTCTGTAGATGCAGCCGTCTCCTTTACAGGTGCTGTCCAAGAGTTCCTGGCTGTATATCTCCAAGCCTCTGGCTTCTTCCAGTCCAATGAAGAATGCTTGCCCCAGGAATCTCTCCCAGTATACGTACTGCCTTGGGCTCCTTTCTTAGATCTTCTGGACGTCTTGCTGTTCTTCCTTCTGTTCACGATTAGTCTCTCCTTCTCCAGCTGTCTCTGCTCTCCTTGCTCTTGCTTTCCTTGCTCTTGCTGTCTTTGCTCTCCTTGCTGTTGCTTGTATGATGAATTTCTTCTAGCTTTAAAGTGCCTAGATGGCCGCTCCACCCTAGCACACTGCAGGTGTTCTGAATTAAGCCCTGCTCTAGGAGATGTGTGATTAGGGATTACATCATTGCTTCTCTGATTAGTCACACGTTTCCCTACTTCAGCTCTCCTAGAGGCTTTCTGTGAACCAGTGCATTCTGGGTCTGGTAGTCTTTTAGGTAAACACTCTGTTTTAGTGCTTTTACCAGCCAGCACAGGTTTCTTATTCAGAGCCAATTCACCTCTTGTATTATCTTATCCTGAACTATGATAAGCTTCCTTATCACAACGTGCAAGCAGCAGGTGATGTGCGGTTTGGGTCAGCAGTTCTTCAGGCTGCTCTTGCAGGGCCCTCCCGTTGATCTTTACTGCTCTGTTACATCCTCAAAGGTTCCGGGACTGGACTAGAGGGACAAAAAGGAAGGTGAAATTAGACTTACCTGCTAATTGTTGTTCCTTGGGTAACTCTAGTCCAGTCCAGGATCCCACCCGGGGTGCTTTTCCAGGTTTTGAGTCAGCCTGAAGTCCTTGCAGAGTACAGTGGAAATAAGAAAGAGTTTCAGGAAGGCGTCGGGTTTTTTTGGTTCGCATGGGGGGCTCCCTCTTTAGGATTTCTCTTCTCGGGCAGAGAGAGGGCAAGTTTTCTATGCAGTGTTTAGTTTGTTCACGGAAGGTCCTCTTCCAGGGGAACTTCTCTTAGGAGTAGGAATGTTAGTAAAGGCATTCAAGTTTCACAGTTAGGGAAAAAAAACAACAACAAACAGGTAGAGGGCAAGAAGAAAGAATAAATGTAACTACTTATTTGTTCCTCTGCTGAGACTGCTTTGTCAATAGGTACTGGCAGGGAGAGGCGGTCCTTGCCTACTTATACCGGTGTCATGAAAGCGATGACGTGTTTCAGTCTCCAAAGCTGCTGGAGGAGGTACAGAACTCAAAGGTTCCGGGACTGGACTAGAGTTGCTCAAGGAACAACAATTAGCAGGTAAGTCTAATTTCACCTTCCTTTCTGCTGGTAATTCCTTTTTGTATGCAACCCAACATCCCTCTTGACTTTTGCCACTGCCTTGTCGCACTGTTTTGCCACCTTGAGATCCTCAGAAATAATCACATCAAGGTCCTTTCTCGTGGTCCGTGCACACCAACCTCTCTCCCCCTATCGCATACATTTCCCTTGGATTTCTGCTTCCCAAGTGTATGACACTGCACTTCTTCGCATTAAATCTTAACTGCCAAGCATTAGACCATTCTTCCAGCTTTTGTAGATCTTTCCTCATGTTATCCACTCCCTCAGGGGAGTCCACTCTGTTGCAAGTTTTCATGTCATGTGCAAAAAGACGAGACTTTCCCATTCAGTCCTTCAGCAATATCACTCACAAATACATTGAACAGTGCCGGTCCCAGGACCGAACCCTGGGGCACCCGGCTAATCACCCTCCTTTCATCCGAGTGAGCTCCATTTACCATCACCTTCTGAAGTCTGTCAGTCAACCAATTTCTGATCCAGTTCACCAGCTTGGGATCCATTCCCAAACTATTGAGTTTATTGATAAGCCTCCTATGAGGAACAGAACATAAGAACATAAGATATCCCATACTGGGTCAGACCAAGGTCAATCAAGCCCAGTATCCTGTTTCCAACAGTGGTCAATCTAGGTCATACGTACCTAGCAGTTTCCCCAAAAGACACAGGTTCCGCAATGCTTGTACTGGGTCAAGCATTGATATCCTGGGTCCCTTCTTAATAATGGTTTATGGACCTTTCCTCCAGGAACTTGTCCAAACCTTTTTTAAACCCAGCTACACTAACAGCCTTTACTACATCCTCCGGTAACAAATTCCAGAGTTTGATTACACGTTGAGTGAAAAATATTTTCTTTTATTAGTCTTAAATAGTTTACCCTGTAGCTTCATTGCATGTCCCCTAGTCTTTCTATATTCTGATAACGTAAACAATCGATCTACATTTACCCGTTCCACTCCGTTCATTAATTTATAGACGTCTATCATATCTCCCCTCAGCCATCTCTTTTCCAGGTTAAAGAGCCCTAACCTTTTTAGCTTTTCTTCATAGGAGTATCCTTCCATCCCCTTTACCATTTTGGTGACTCTTCTCTGAACCTTTTCTAATAACGCTATATCCTTTTTAAGATACGGCGACCAGAATTGCACACAATATTCAAGGTGTGGTCTCACCATGGAACGATATAGAGGCATTATAATATCTTTTGTTTTATTTTCCATTCCTTTCCTTATGATACCTAGCATTCTGTTTGCTCTCTTGGCTGCCGCTGCACACTGGGCCGAGGGTTTTAACATGTTATCCACAATGACCCCTAAATCTTTTTACTGGGTGGTGGTTCCTAATGTGGAACCTTGCATTGTGTAACCATAGTTTGGGTTGTTCTTCCCTAGGTGCAGTCTTCTAATTTATCAAGATCCTCTTGCAATTTTCCACAATCCTCTTGGGTTTTAACAACTTTAAATAGTTTTGTGTCATCTGCAAATGTGATAACCTCACTCATTATTCCATTTTCCAGGTCATTTATGAATATGTCAAAAAGCAGCGGACCCAGCACAGATCCCTGGGGTACACCACTATTCACCTTTCTCCATTGGGAAAATTGGCCATTTAGTCCAACCCTCTGCTTTCTATCTTTTAACCAGTTCTTGATCCACAGTAGTACACTGCCTCCTATCCCATGACTCTTTAGTTTTGCCAAAAGTCTCTGATGAGGGACCTTGTCAAAGGCTTTCTGAAAGTCCAGATACACTATATCAACCGACTCATCTTTGTCCACCTGTTTATTCACACTTTCAAAAAAACATAACAGATTAGTAAGACAAGATCTTCCTTGTCTAAAGCCATGTTGGCTGTCTCCCATTAGGCCATGACTATTGTGAGAGATAGTGAGTGATAGCTACCTCATATGACCCTATTAGGCGGCTGCCTAGGGTGTTAAGATTTAAGTTGCCTTTAATACAAAAAGAGTCTTGTAGTCAAGTGGTAAGGCAAAAGTAATATTAGGGCTTTATTCCCTGCCCTGAGGGGATATTCCTGGGATACAACAAACACTATGAAACAAAAAGAACTGCTGCACAGAAAAAAATCTTCTTTCCTTCAGGCACCATCAGCTGGTTGCTTTGCACACGCTCAACATAAAGATACAATATCGTCAGATAAACAAATTGTACAATCCATGGACACAGGGTCAGAATTATAGCTGCTGTTCTCGCACTGCGTTAACTCAGAGTCACTTACAATTGCATATGGGTCACACTCTTCACAGCTGCTGTCTTCCTTAAAACTCTCCTGTGAGTCATGGGCTAACTTTTCTAGAAAGGGCTCTTTAAATCCAGGGCTCTGAAATCCTGGTATATTAAAGGCTTCCTTCTGGCTTTCCCTTCTTCTCCACGCTGGTGGAATTACTGTATAACTTTCAGTATCAAAGTTACTTCTGGTGCCACGCCCTTGCCTTTCAAACCATACAGAACTTCTTGCCTTTTCTTTAGCAGAGCTAGGTTCCCACCTCTTAGCTATGGTTCTGTCTCTTATATCTGGGCTTCTGGCAGCTCTCTCCTGGGCCCTCCAACCACCAGGAATCCTAGCAGGGCCCTGGGCACGGTGCTGGCTGTTTCCTGCTCTGCTGCCACACCTACTGCTTCCTTCCCTTAGTGGGTTTCCTCCAGCATGATGTGTGTTCACTGGATGCTGGCTTAGTCCTCCCAGGTCGCTGCTCCTACTGGCCTTCCCTGGTTCTACCCTGCAGCTTTTATCCTTGTTCTCTTTGCATGCTGCCTGGGTTTCTGAGAACAGGCGTTCCTGATTAGTCTTCCTGCTTCTAGCTACGTCAGGACTAGTGTAAGGACATTTTACTCTAATGCCTTTCTGCTTTTCTTGTGCTGAGTTTGTTTGCTGCTCAGCTAATTCTACATGTGCTGAGTTTGTCTGCTGCTCAGCTAATTCTACATGAGCTGGGTTTGTTTGCTGCTCAGCTAATTCTACATGAGCTGAGTTTGTCTGCTGCCCAGCTGATTCTGAGGTAAGTTCCTTATTTTCCCCTAACTCCATGGGCTCTGTGCCAGCTGCTGTGTCACAAATCCCCCCCCCCCCTTAAGATATTACGGGATGGGGAACGACCGTTCTCACAGCACGGAATCCTAGATAAAGCATCGGCGTTCTGATGCAATTTGCCCGCCCTATGCTGTACAGAAAAATTGAACGCCTGCAACTCCAAATGCCAGCGTGTGAGGCGAGGGTTCTGATTCCGCATAGTACCCAACCATTTTAAAGGGGCATGATCCGTTATCAGTATAAAGTGACGGCCTGTGAGATAGAACCTAAGCGCCTCAATCACCCATTTAATGGCCAGGCATTCCCTTTCCACGGCTGAGTAGTTGCCTTCTGCCCTGGACAACTTCCTACTCAGATACATGACAGGGTGTTCTGCACCCTCAAATTCTTGGGAGAGGACTGCTCCCAACCCTGACTCTGAGGCATCTGTTTGTAAGATAAAAGGCCGCTTGAAATCTACTCCATATAGCACCGGGGCCTGACATAGTTTTCTCTTTAACAGTGCGAATGCCTCCTCCGCTTCCGGTGTCCACTTCAAATTATTGGGAGCGTTTTTCCTTAACATATTGGTTAGGAGAGTACTGTCTTCTGCGAACCGGGGTAGGAACCGCCGGTAATAACCTATAAGCCCTAAGAAACTTCGGAGTTGTTTCTTATTCACCGTTTGTTGAAAGTTTTGCACACTTTCTATCTTACTGAGCAGAGGTCGGACCGTTCCCTTCCCAACCATATGCCCTAAATACTGGACTTCTGTTCCAGCGAACAGACATTTCCCAGGGTTTAAAGTCAACCCTGCCTGCCATAGGGCCTTCAGAACGGCTTCCACCCTGGGGAGGTGTTGTGCCCAGGTGGTGCTGTGGATGACAATGTCATCCATATATGCCACTGCGTAGTTTTGATGGGGACGTAAAACCTGGTCAACGAGCCTCTGGCACGTCGCTGCTGCCCCATGCAGCCCGAACGGCATACGCCAGAACTGAAATAACCCCAGAGGAGTGCTGAAAGCGGTTTTGGGTCTAGAGGCACGGGTCAACGGTATCTGCCAATATCCTTTGGTAAGGTCAAGGCTGGTCAGATACCGTGCCTGCCCTAGCCGGTCCAGCAACTCCTCGATACGTTGCATGGGGTAGGCGTCGAAGAGGGAGATGGCGTTAACCTGCCTAAAGTCGATGCAGAAACGCAAGCTGCAATCGGGCTTGGGCACCAGGACTACTGGGCTACACCACGGGCTCTTGGACTCTTCTATTACGCCCATGTGCAACATCTCCCGCACTTGTGATATAACCTCCTTCTTACGAGCCTCCGGCAGGCGATAAGGCCTTTGCCACACTACTTTCCTGGGAGGGGTGAGAATTTCATGTGCCACAAGGCCGATTTCTCCCGGCATGGGTGTGAGGACATCCCTAAATCGCTTAAGCAATTGGACTAACTGGTGCCGCTGTTGTAGTGACAATTCCGGGGCTATTCTTGGAGAGGGATCCTCTCTGCAGTCTATGACCTGGGGACCCAGATCATCCTCCATCCTCTCTTCCGAGGTGGCGGTCATTCCCTTCACCTCCCTCGACCCGGTGGAACCGAACCCGCCTCCTCCCCAGCTGGTAGGCGTCAATAGGGGTACCTCTTTTAGCTCCGGAGACCCAATCTGCTCACAAATAAGCTGGGCCACCCTGTCCCCCACTTTAAGCTCAAAATATCGTTCCCCGAAATTAAAAAGCAAAATTTTGACCTCTCCCCTATAGTCAGGGTCTATAACCCCTGCCCCAACATCGATAAAATGTTTGGAGCCCAGTCCAGAATGGAGGGCGATTCGTCCATAACAACCTGTCGGCACTTGTATTTGTAATCCTGTATCTATCAGGGCTTTTCCCCTCTTGGGCACTACCCTATCTACTGCACTAAAGAGATCGTACCCCGCAGCTGCCGCGGTCGCTCTTTGTGGGCTCTGGGCGTTTGGGGATGTCTTGCAGAATTTTAACACAAAACCCTCCTTACCACGGGTTTCTGCTTTTACCGGGTTTTCCACATTTGGGCTTGTCTTTTTAGGCTTCGCAAATAGTGGCTCAGGAATTAAGGTCACCATAGCTTCTCCTCTTCCACTGTCCTCCTGTTCAGGCTTCTTTCCCCTTTCTACCTTCATGGGACCTCCTTGTGGACCCTCTTCTGCCCGACCATCACCCTCCTCTAGGGGATCAACCTGGTCTTCTGTAACTTCGGCTGGAGATTCAACCGAGGGTCTATCCCCTTCTGGGTGTAGGCCTTCCTCTAGTCCTTGGTCAAATGGTGGCCAGTCCCTACCCAGTACTATATCGAAAGGTAATCTTGGAACTAGGGCGACTAGAACTTTCCTGCGGGTTCCTAACCCTTTTATTACTAGGCTGTAAAGGGGGTAACAAGTGGAGGCCCCATGGATGCACCTTATTTTGGCTACTCCTTGTGTTTGACTCGGGGTGGAGCCAGTGCGGGCCTATATGCCATAATTTTCTCAAAACCATACTTTGGTCCGCGCCTGAGTCCAGTAACACTTTAGCGGGGACTCCTTGTACTTCAACATCTATACTGAAGCCTGCCTGTATGCTTTTTCTGTCACCTGTTATCAGAGCGGTACGACCTATACAATCTTTTTTCATGTGACCAATTTTCCCACATTTAAAACATTTTTTCAATGCATTTCTAGCATCCCTCTTAGGCAAACAGTCATTCATATTTTGAGTACACATCCTAGGCTCTTTGACTGCCTTTCCAGAATTGACCATACCCAACTTACTCACAGCGCCTCCTTGTGGCCTATTAGCCAATTCGGTTTCCATGAACCGTTCTGTGAGCTGCGCCGCTTCAGCTGAGGTCTGGCAATTCTGCAAGGTTAAAAATGCTTTCACTTCTGCCGGAACTGCTTCCGAGAACTGTTCTAATACAATCGTATCCAATATACTTTCCAGAGTCTTCCCCTCTGGAGTCAACCACTTCCAAACCAGGCTGCGCACCCTCTGGCACAGCGCCTTAGGTGTTTCACCTGGCTGGAGACGGGTAGACCTTAGCATGCGCCGATAGACCATAGGCGTTAGGCCTAGCCTATCCTTTATTGCTTTCTTTACTTCTTCATAGTCAGTTGCCAGGGTAGCTGGCATGGCTTGGTATGCTGATAAGGCCTCTCCTGTTAAGGAGGTGGCCAGCCTGAATGCCCATTGCTCTTTGGCCCAATGTGCATTGAGGGCTACCCTCTCGAATGCCTCAATGAAATCGTCAAAATTATCAGCCTCGGTCATTTGTCCAAATGCCAATGCCCCACAGTTCTGTGGGCCTACCCCACAGAAATGCTGTTGCGGTGGTTTCTCCTTCCTTCGTTCGTCCAGCAGAGTGTGTACCAGTTCGGTCAGAGGCTTCTGTTGGAGTTGCAATGCCGCCATGGCCTGCTCTTGGCTCAGCTGAGCCATCTCCGCTTGCTTCTCGAACTGTGCGCTCATCCATCTTAGGACTTCTTGAACATCCATCTTGATGCTCACCCACTCTGGAAAACAAACAGAAGAGAACACCAAGTGTGGCACTACTAATGTTATTGTGCCTAGTCCCACTTTCCTTTTTAGCTACACCTTCTCACTCGAATCCCCCTCAGCCTGTGCCCATATACCGTTACCTGAGCCAGGTGGAGATTCACACTTTGGGAAGGGGCTTATCCTTTCCCTCAGGATCTGGAACCTTCTGGGCGTGTCCAGCCTTGGCACTCGTAGGATTCCTCTGCGTTGTTCCTCTGTTGTATCACGGTTGTATGCTCCTCTTAGGAATAAATCCGAAACAACTACGCCATTTGTGAGAGATAGTGAGTGATAGCTACCTCATATGACCCTATTAGGCGGCTGCCTAGGGTGTTAAGATTTAAGTTGCCTTTAATTCAAAAAGAGTCTTGTAGTCAAGTGGTAAGGCAAAAGTAATATTAGGGCTTTATTCCCTGCCCTGAGGGGATATTCCTGGGATACAACAAACACTATGAAACAAAAAGAACTGCTGCACAGAAAAAATCTTCTTTCCTTCAGGCACCATCAGCTGGTTGCTTTGCACACGCTCAACATAAAGATACAATATCGTCAGATAAACAAATTGTACAATCCATGGGCACAGGGTCAGAATTATAGCTGCTGTTCTCGCACTGCGTTAACTCAGAGTCACTTACAATTGCATATGGGTCACACTCTTCACAGCTGCTGTCTTCCTTAAAACTCTCCTGTGAGTCATGGGCTAACTTTTCTAGAAAGGGCTCTTTAAATCCAGGGCTCTGAAATCCTGGTATATTAAAGGCTTCCTTCTGGCTTTCCCTTCTTCTCCACGCTGGTGGAATTACTGTATAACTTTCAGTATCAAAGTTACTTCTGGTGCCGCGCCCTTGCCTTTCAAACCAAACAGAACTTCTTGCCTTTTCTTTAGCAGAGCTAGGTTCCCACCTCTTAGCTGTGGTTCTGTCTCTTATATCTGGGCTTCTGGCAGCTCTCTCCTGGGCTCTCCAACCACCAGGAATCCTAGCAGGGCCCTGGGCACGGTGCAGGCTGTTTCCTGCTCTGCTGCCACACCTACTGCTTCCTTCCCTTAGTGGGTTTCCTCCAGCATGACGTGTGTTCACTGGATGCTGGCTTAGTCCTCCCAGGTCGCTGCCCCTACTGGCCTTCCCTGGTTCTACCCTGCAGCTTTTATTCTTGTTCTCTTTGCATGCTGCCTGGGTTTCTGAGAACAGGTGTTCCTGATTAGTCTTCCTGCTTCTAGCTACGTTAGGACTAGTGCAAGGACATTTTACTCTAATGCCGTTCTGCTTTTCTTGTGCTGAGTTTGTTTGCTGCTCAGCTAATTCTACATGTGCTGAGTTTGTCTATTGCTCAGCTAATTCTACATGAGCTGGGTTTGTTTACTGCTCAGCTAATTCTACATGAGCTGAGTTTGTCTGCTGCCCAGCTGATTCTGAGGTAAGTTCCTTATTTTCCTCTAACTCCATGGGCTCTGTGCCAGCTGCTGTGTCACACTATCTACATGCTGAGTAATTTTATTCTTTATGATGGTTTCTACCATTTTTCCCTTTACTGACGTGAGGCTCACCGTTCTGTAGTTTCCCGGATCACCCCTTGAACCCTTTTTAAAAATTGGTGTTACATTGGCGATCCTCCAATCTTCAGGTATTAGAGATGATTTTAATGATAGTTCACAGATTACTTCTAGCAGGTCTGCAATCTTATATTTCAGTTCTTTCAACACCCTTGGATGTATACCATCTGGCCCAGGTGATTTGCTACTCTTCAATTTATCTAATAGTTGTAATACATCTTCCCGATGTATCGATATTTCCTTCAATTCTTCCGCACCTTTAAATACCATTTCAGTCATGGGTAATATCCCTACATCTTCCTCAGTAAAGACCGAAGCAAAGAATTCATTCAGTCTCTCCACTATCGCCTTGTCGCCTCTTAGTGGCCCTTTACCTCCTCTATCATCTAATGGACCAACTGACTCTCTCACAGGTTTTTTGCTACGAATGTACTTGAAAAAATCTTTATTTCGCTTTTTGCTTCCACAGCAAGCTTCTTCTCAAAGTCTCCCTTTGCCTGCTTTATCAGAGCCTTGCATTTGATTTGCCAGTGCTTGTGCTGTTTCCAGGTTTCGTCGTTTGGCTCTTTTTTCCATTTCCTGAAAGATGCTTTTTTGGCAACAACAGCCTCTCTGACCTCACCTTTAAACCATGCTGGCAGTTTTTTGGACTTCCTTCCACTTTTCTTAAAGCGTGGAATACAGCTGGTCTGGGCTGCCAAGATAGTATTTCTCAACAACACCCAAGCTTGATGTAAGTCTTTAACCTTTGCAAATGCTCCTTTTAGTTTTTTCTTAACTATTTTCCTCATTTTATCATAGTCTCCCTTTTGAAAGTTAAAAGGTAGTACTGTGGATTTCCGTACTATCCCTCCTCCACTAATTAAATCAAAGGCGATCATGCTATGATCACTATCGCCAAGTGGCCCCAACACCCTTATCTCTTGCACTAGATCTGGTATTCCACTAAGGACTAGGTCTAATATGGCTTCCCCTCTGGTCAGTTCATGAACCAGCTGCTCCAAGAAGCAGTCATTTATGTCATCTAGGAACTTTATCTCCCTAGCATGTCCTGCCTTGACACTGACCCATTCGATACCGGGGTAATTGAAATCACCCATTATTATTACTGAGCTGTAACGTTTGTTAGCTTCCTTGATTTCTTTGAGCATTTCATCATCCGTTTGTTCATTCTGGCCCGGTGGTCGATAGTACACCCCCACTGCCATCGCCTTCCCCTTTTTACATGGAATTTCAATCCATAGAGATTCTACAGCAAATTTTGTTTCCTGCAAAACTTTAATCCTTTCTGACTCAATGCCCTCTCTAACATAGAGTGCAACCCCTCCACCAATTTGATCAGCTCTATCATTAAGATATATTTTTACGCAGGTATCACAGTGTCCCACTGGTTGTCCTCCTTCCACCATGTCTCTGATATTCCAATCATATCTAACCTCTCATTTAATGCTATATATTCTAACTCTCCCATCTTATTTTTTAGACTTATAGCATTTGCATATAAGCATTTTAGAGACTGTATTTTATTCATATTAATTTGGCTATTGGTAGACATGGGTAATTTGGGATCTTTAAGCTCTGTCAGATCCATACTCGAGGGCATTTGGGCTAGTTTACTCTTTTTTGGAACCTCTCTGCTTTTGGTAGTATCCTTCAAGGATACATTCTTCCGAACCATCTGCTCTTGGGCGACTGTCGGCTTTCCCCTATTATCTAGTTTAAAAGCTGCTCTATCTCCTTTTTAAAGGTTAATGCCAGCAGCCTGGTTCCATCCCGATTAAGGTGAAGCCCATCCCTTCGGAAGAGCCCCTCCTTTCCCCAGAATGTTCCCCAGTTCCTAACAAATCCAAAACTCTCATCTCTGCACCATTGTCTCATCCATGCATTGGGACTCCGGAGCTCTGCCTGCCTTTTGGGTCCTGCACGTGGAACGGGAAGCATTTCGGAGAACGCTACCCTGGAAGTTCTGGATTTCAACTTCCTACCTAAAAGCCTAAATTTAGCCTCCAGAACCTCCCTACCATATTTTCCTGTCATTGGTACTGACATGTACCAAGACAGCAGACTCCTCCCCAGCACTATCTAAGACCTTATCTAGGTGGCGCGTGAGGTCCGCTACCTTCGCACTAGGCAGGCATGTTACCAGGCGATCCTCACGTCCACCAGCCACCCAGCTATCTACATGCCTAATGATCGAATCATCGACTATAACGGCTGTCCTAACCCTTCCCTCATGGGCACATGGCCCTGGAGAAACTTCCTCGGTGCTGCTGAGGTAAGCTATATTCTTATTTGATTTAAATTATAGCTCTTTGCTGCTGCTAGGCTCTAACTTATTATGAAATTTAAACTACAAGCTCTCTTCTGGGTTCTAAATTTGACCAGAAAGCTCTCTTCTGTGTTTTAAATTGAAACTAAAAGTACTTTGCTGATGCTAGGCCCTGAGTGACTATTAAATTTAAACTACAAGCTCTCTGCTGGGTATGAAATTTAAGCAGAAAGCTCTCTTCTGTGTTTTAAATGTATACTTAAACTGCTGCTACTAGGCCCTGACTGATTTTACAAAAAATAGTGGGTTCACAGATTAATTAGCTTTAATAAAAAGAATTCCTTTCAGAAAATTCCCAGAAGTATATACTCACAATTGCAGATCTCTCTCCAGAAGTAACAGTCCCCTTTTCTAGTCTTTCAAGGCTTTCTAGTATCAAAGGCTTTGCTGAAATCCAGGTAGATGGCATCCATCGCATGCCTCATTTTACTTGTATTAATATGGTATTATTTTGCCTCTTGAGGTCCCCTGAGGAAGGCAGCTGTGCTGAAATACGACCGTGTCAGAACAGTTTCTGAATAAAGGACTTCTTTTACTCCTTGCTCTTTTGTCTTTTGGCATTCTTATTGTGCAAGGGGTTGTGCGTTTGTTTGGTCATAGCCAGTGGTATTCGGCCAGTCTGTGTAGCTATACAGATAAAGTTAGGATAACCTTTTTGCTGTCCTAAATGTATTCATATTGCTGTACAGTCGTCCCTCGCCACTTCGCGCTTCAACTTTCGCGGCTTCACTCTATCGCGGTATTTTCAAATACGAGTGTAATGGTGACTAAAGGGGTGTTATAGGTCGTAAACAGATTTTTTGTGCTCTAACTACGAAAATATTTGATTTAGAAATAAAGAATCCTACTTTATGGAAATTCACTTATTGCAGAAGAGTCTGGAACTGATTATCCGCGATAAACGAGGGACGACTGTATGGATTTTTTTTTAAATGCTGTCAAGTCAGTGCTGACTCCTGGTGACTCAGCAGCCCCTTTGTTTTCTTGGCATGGTGTCACTGGAAGTAGATTGCCAGGCCTTTTTTTCCAAGGCAATGGAGGGTAAAATGACTTGCCCAAGGCCACAAGGAATGCTAGTGGGAATCAAACCTAGATTTCTAGGGTGATAGGTTGTTGCTCTAACCACTATGCTACTCTTCCACTCCTGCTGTATGAATAGTGGCTGAATATCTCTGGCTGGCTGTTGTCTTTGGTGGAATGCTGGCACTCTGCTCTCACACCTCTGTTTATATAGTGAAAACTCATGAGTAGAGGGTTTTCACATAGCAGATGCTGGTGAACTTATAAACCCTTATGAATATTTGTGTTAACTGTTAGGGTGTTCTTAGCAGTTTCCCATGTACTTAATATAGACAGAGTTTTTAACACATTTTAACTGCATTGCTGATAACATGATGTAGTTAGTTACATTAGGTATCTTTAATTGTGCCTTATCAGTTAATGCTGGCAATTTAGGGGTTTTCTCCGGGACCAATCAGGATGTCAGTCCTCACATATGGGTGACGTCACCGACAAAGCCTGTGCGGGAACACTTCCTGGTTTCCAAAGGAAGCTTTTGGAAAGTACTCCATGCATGCATGCTGGCTTTCCTGCCTGAAGGAGCCATCTTACCTCAGTCTTCTTTTGGCAGAGCCCTTTTGGACGTCTATCTGAATCCTGGAGATAAGTTCATTTTTTTACTGTTATTTTTTTGCCGTTTAGTACCAGCTTGTCATGATTTGCATCACCCTTCCCGTCTTCATCAATCGTGGCTCAAGCCACGTTTTTTTCAGGTTCTCTTTTCTTTTTCGATGCACAGGGTTTTTCTTACCCCCCCCCCCCCCTCCACTGGTTGGTTTGGGCATTAAAGTCCTTTGACATAGTGGTAGCCGTCTTCCCTACCATACCTAACCCAACCAGTGGTTTCAAAAAGTGCACTCAGGGTGGTTAGACCATGTGATCACCGACCACACAGTTCATGCCTTCACTGTCTCGTGGCCAACCATGAGCCTTCTACTTGCCCTCTCTGCTTGCAGATGATGTGCAAGAGGCACAAGAACCGAGAAAAGCAGCAGGAATCATTGTTTGTTTCCAAGGCCTCAAAACTATCCCCGGCATCAACCTCAGCTTTGACACTCTCAAAGGTCCCGTCTGAGGTATTGGCTCCAAAAGGGGACCGGGCGACCTCCGAGCCTCGAGGTCATGGAACATCAGGCAGGCAGCTCTCCTTCGATGAGGAGTGTCCCCAGAAGGAATGGACTCCCCCCTGAGTCGATGTCGAAGGGTGATGCTGATACCAGAGGGAAAACCTCTGGTCATTGACATCAGAGCCCTTAGCGCGACTCCGATGGCGAAGGTCAGGAGCAATGTTCCAAACTACCTGGGTAGGAGGAGTTGCCTCCTGAGACCTCGGAGGTTCAGTGCATGGCTTCCGATGCTATAACCCTCATGGAATCCCCTCCGAAGGAGCCAGCATCGACTTCATCAGCACCAATACTGATACCGGCAGCTGCGGAGCCATCCCTTCTGGAAGAGAGGATGCTGATTCTTGAGTGAATCCTGGCTGCCTTTATGCCGCAACCCCCCTCCCCCCGAGGACCAGGGAACTCCGGTTCCTCTACACCAGTGATGGCTCCATCCATGGCAGAGGCTTCACTAGCCGAGGTGCAACCAGTCCTCAAAATCTTTTCGGTTTCCTCAGGATCCCGAGACTGCTCCTGATCCCGTTCAGTGCAGCCCGTCTCCTCTGGTGCCTCTAGGTCTGAGCATCAAGAACTGAGGACCCTTTCCCATCATTGATGGAGTCCTCGATCCCATCGATACTTCAAGTCCTCAGTGACTTGAACTCCAACTGGTAGACTGAAGATGAGTCTCCAAAGACGACAAGGCACCGCGATGTGTCCTCGGATCCCTCATCTCCTCTTGAGCATCGATGGTCCCCTCCCGAGGACCTCTCCTTCCTGGATTTTGTGAGGGATATGGGAAAGGCCTTGCCTTGCATTCTGGAGATAGAGGAGGAGCCTCAAGCAGAGGAACACTATATCCTCCAGTATCGCACCCTGATAAAGGAGGCCATCTAGTCCCTGTCTACCCATTCTGAAGTGGCTCCTTCTGAGGATGTGGGAGACTCCATTTACAGTGCCTACGGTGGGCGAGCAAACAACTCTGTTCCATGTATCGGGTCCACAAGAGCCCAGGCTTTGAGAAAATACAGCTCCATGTGCCACATCAAGAACAATAAGATGCACTCCTCGGTGCCCCTGGGTTGGGAGGCTTACACCGTGGATAGCTTTGGCAGAAAATGTTACCAGGGCTCAATGCTTGTGGCCGATATAGAAGCATACCAGCTGTACCTGGGCTTGTACTTGTGAGACCTGGCAGGGGAGCTTGCCAGGTTCTCAGCTGAGCTTTCTGCAACCATCTCGAGAACATTCGGAGCCTGGTCAGTAAAACCAAGGAATGCTCCAAATTTGTGACTCAGGCAGCATACAGCTGCTTCAAGACCGTGGCCAGAGTGGCTGCAGTGGGCATTGATACCTGCCGCCTGGCATTGCTACAGTCCTCGGACCTGGAGCAATTGGTTCAGGACAAATTTGCTGATGTTTCATGGTGGTGAGAGAACCTCTTCAGCAAACCCATGATGGAAAAGGCTGCTGAGTTGGAGACAGAACAACTCACCATGACCTGACTCTCCAGGAAGACTGTTGGCCCTTCCCATCCTAAGGCTTTGAGGAAAAACTCCTTCTATCCGAAGAAGAAGAGGGCCTACAGTGCCTATCCCCATATCACTCTTACCAGGCGTCCCTACCGGGGAAGCAGCCCAAGGGCCAGGATCAAAGACAGCAGTGTAGGTCTATGACCCACAAAACTCCAACCAGCTCCTCAGCTGCAGCCTGGGGGGGATTTTATCTCCTAGACCACAGCCTTTCCTCCCATTTCAGGCCCAGTTCCGCAACACATTGGGAGGCGTCTCCAGTTCTTTGCCCACCATTGGCTCTGCATCACCCCGACACCTGGGCATTGTAAATAGTGAAGGCAGGTTACTTCAAGCAGAACACCCCTCCGTTCTTTCAGAACCATGGCCTCTGGAACTTCACCATCGGGAACTTCTCGAAGTGGAAGTAGCCAACATTTTGGAAGCCAGGGCATTGGAGCTAGTTCCACCGTCTCAGGCAAGAAACGGGTTCTACTTCCAATACTTCCTGGCCCCCAAAAAGGTAGGCGGCTTCCGGCCCATTCTAGATCTTCGCAATCCTTGGAACATTGCTGCCCTACCTTCAGCGAGGAGATTGGCTGTGCTCCTTGGATCTAAAAATTGCCTACACCCATATCCTCATTCACTTTCTGCATTGACAATACCTCCGTCTCATCCTCAGGGGCAGGCACTATCAATGTAAGGTTCTTCCCTTCGGTCTAGTGTCCGCTCCCAGAGTTTTCACAAAGTACCCAGTGGTCGTAGCCGCTTTTCTCTGTGTGCGGGGGATTTTCATCTTCCCTTACCTGGATGACTAGTTGGTGAGGAGCGGCTCTCTGGATGAAGTTTGCCAGGCCATGCAGCATACTGTCAAGGTCTTGGAGCAGATGGACTTTATAATCAACTACCCAAAGTCCCATCTGCAACCCACTCAGTGCCTCGAGTTCACTGGGGCTCTCCTCGATACTTTGGTAGCCAGGGCATATCTCTTTCTGGCGCATCAGGTTCAGTGCTACTCGATGTTGTCCCCTCGCCAGATGCTTCGCCTCCTGGGCTACATGGCTCCCACAGTTAATGTCACGCCATTTGCCTGCCTGAATATGCGACAAGCGTAGTGGACCCTCTGCACTCAGTGGCATCAAGCATTGGGCTACCTATCCAACAGAGTGCACTCAACCACTCCTCGACTCGCTTCCATGGAGGCAGTGGTCAGTGCATCTTCTAGCAGGGCTGCCCTTTCAAGCGCCCCTGCACCAACAAATTCTGATGACAGATGTCTCCAGGCTTGACTGGGGAGCTCATCTCGGTGGCCTCTGCACGCAGTGCCTCTGGTCGGAGCACAAGAGCCTCTACCAGATAAATTTCCTCAAAATCAGAGTCTTTGTACATGCGTTGTGGAGTGGAGGAGTAGCCTAGTGGTTAGAACACTGGCTTGGTAACCAGGCAACCAGGGTTTTATTCCCACTAGCACTCCTTGTGGCCTTGGGCAAGTCACTTAACCCTCCACTGCCTCGGAAGAAAGGCCTGGCAATCTACCTCCGGTGACACTGCCAAGAAAACCCAGGAGCTTCTGGGTCGCCAGGAGTCAGGACTGACTCGAAGGCAAACATTGCATTTTGTACATGCTTTGCAGGCCTTCCGGACCCAACTGGCTGGCCAGGTCATTCTCATACAAACCGACAACCAAGTAGCGATGTTCTACATCAGAGGTACTCAAATCCAGTCCTGGAGGGCCGCAAACCAGTCAGGTTTTTGGGATATCCCTAATGAATATGCATGAGATATACTTGCATGCACTGCCTCCATTGTATTTGAATCTATCTCATGCATATTCATTAGGGATATCCCAAAAACCTGACTAGTTTGCGGCCCTCCAGGACTGGATTTGAGTACCTCTGTTCTACATCAACAAACAAGAGGGCACGGGCTCGTACCTCCTCTATTAGGAGACAGTCTGTCTCTGGAAGTTTGCCGTGAAGTACTGCATGCTCCTCTGTGCAGTGTATCTACCGGGAGGACACTGCCTTAGTGGACAAGCTCAGCAGAGTCTTGCACTGCACGAGTGTGCTCTCAACCCGCGGGTGGTCTGTCGGATCTTTCAGATGTGGATCATCCCCACCATGGATCTCTTTGGAACTCCTCTCAATGCCCAGCTACTGACGTTTTTCTCCAGGATGCTCTGTCCCAGTCGGGTGGCTTCCAATGCCTTCCTCCTGGATTGGAGCAAGGGCCTGCTCTATGCTTACCCACTGACTCCCCTGATGGCCAGGACCCTTTTCAAGATCCAAGCGGACGAGGCCTATCTTATGGAACAGCCCCCCCCCCCCAATGAGCTGCAAGCCTCTTAAGACACTCCAGTTCATGGAGCACTATGGAAATATCACATAGTCTAGCAAATACAATGTTCTGCCCCATCCCAAACCCGACAGATCACCGACACCACTTTCCAAAAACCGCTCAAACTGTAAATAACCGGCTCAATCTGTAAATAAGTCATGCCAACTGTAAATAGGTTCTATCATGTTAACTACCCTGCATGTTAACCCTCTTCTTTATAGTTCATTGTACCCAGTTTACGTTCTAAGTTACGATGTAAGCCACCTTGATGGAAGGATAAGGCAGTATAATAATCGGCTTAAATAAATAAATACTCCTTGCCCCACGGTGGCCCCAGCAAACGTGGTACTCCTTGTTACTAGAGCTGTCTCGGGCACCTCACTTTCGCATGGGCTGTACATCAGATCTCCTTTCGCAGGAGGAGGGCACCCTTTTACACCTCAGCCTCCACTCCCTATTGCTCATGGCTTGGTTGCTGAGCGGGAAACTCTGGCGGAGTTCTGCCTGCCCATAGATGTTGAGAACATTCTCTTGGCATCTCGCAAAGATTCCACAAGGAGAGTGTATGCCTTCAAGTGGCGCAAATTTTCAGTCTGGTGTGCTTTACTTGCTCGGTGGAGGCGGTACTGACTTACTTGCTTCACCTCTCCAACTCTGGATTGAAGTCTAATTCTGTCAGGATGCACCTCAGTGCCCTTGCAGCATATCACTGCATTGTGGATGATCGACCCCTTTCTGCCCATCCTCTCATAGGATGCTTTATGTGGGGTCTTATGCTCTCTCGTCCCCCTATTCTTTTTCTTTATTCCACATTTGTTATACCGCCCTTTGTTATGCCAGTGGTGTGGGATCTCACTGTCATCCTGCAACAGCTGCTCTCGACACCCTTTGAGCTGCTGGCCACCTGTCCTCTCAAATTGCCCCTACTGACTATTACCCGATGTTGCTCAACCATGTCGACACAAATGATACTACCAGGTATCCCTCAGAGCATATCAAAAGTGACTTCATGTCTCTGGGACAGAGAGTGAAGCAAATAGGTGCATAGGTGATGTTCTCTTCAATCCATCCTGTTGAGGGTAAAGGCCAAGGCAGAGAAACTTGCATCCTGGAGATAAATGCATGGCTGCATGGATGGTGTCATTGAGAGCATTTTGGTTTCCTGGACCATGGGATGATGTTCCCAGGACTGCAGAGGAGACTGCATCCATCTGTTCAAGAAGGGTCATCGTGTCTTCAGTAGCAGACTGGCTAACCTACTGAAGAGGGCTTTAAACTAGATTCATTGGGGATGGGTGAAGAAATCCCTGAGGTAAGTAAAACATTAAATACCTCTATAGAAATAGGTAAAAGGAGCAACATCTGGAAAGTGGTGTGTATAAATCGCCGTAGCATGGGAAATAAGATCCCAGATGTTGAGGCTTTAATGGAAGAGGCTGACTTGGATTTAGTGGTGGTTACACATGGTTCATGGACAACCATGACTGGGATGTAATTATACTAGGCTATACTTTATTCAGAAAGGATAGGGTAGGAAGAAGGAGTGGCGGCACAGTATGTAAAAAAAATATTATTAAAGCTATAGAATTACAGGACTTAAAAGAAAGAGAGGATGCACTGTGAGTTAAACTAGAAAGAGGGAAAGAGAAATCCATTTGCACTGGCATGATATACAGACCCCTCTCACAGGGAGAAGAAGTGGATGGAGATTTAAAGAAGACATACTCATCATTGTCAAGAAAGAAGAAGTGCTACTGATAGGTGATTTCAATATGCCGGATGTTGATTAGCATATCCCTGCTGCTGTGTTATCTAGAAGTAAGGAGATCCTGGATTCTCTACAGGGAGAACTATTTAGAAAACTGGTAACAGAACACACATGTGAAGGGTCCATACTGGACTTAGTGCATACCAATGGTAAAAGTGTTTCTGTTATAATGGGAGATCATTTTGCATCCAGTGATCACCAGACGTTGTGGTTCAGTATTAGGACTTGGTCTAATGAAATCCATTCAAAAGCAAGGGTCTTAGGCTTTAGAAAAACTAACTTTGTCAAGATGAGCCAGTATGTCAAGGAGTTATTAGCAGGATGGGAACATCTGGGTGATATAGAAAAACAGTGGACAAAACTAAAAGGGGATATTTTAAGGGCAACCAACCTTTTTGTTAGAAAGATAAATAAAGGTAAAAGGAAACCACTATGGTACTTCTACATTTTCAACAATGCCGCCTATCCCGGTCTTTTGGGGCTGGCGCCCGGCTTCTGCCTTGACAACTGCACCTGGGCCGCTGGCACGTTGCACCGATAACTTGGTGTACTGTGCCCCTACTCCGACGTCAGTCCTCTCCCCCTCCTATCAAAGCTTCCTGCCAACTACTATGGTAACTTTTAAGCTACTGCTCCTTAACTGCCGTTCCCTTAAGTCTAAAGCTCTCTTATTTCGTGACATTATTGATCAGCATAAGCTTGATCTCTGCTTTCTCACAGAAACCTGGCTTAGGGATGGGGATCACCCCATTCTTTCTAGCTCCCTTCCCCCTAACTACACAGCAGTCTACTGTTCACGGCGGGGCAGATGTGGGGGTGGGGTGGCCCTCCTCCATCGTGCCTCTATTCCTATCGAAGAAGTATCCTCTCCAACGTCACTTCCTCCGGAATCTCTTTTATTAGAGCTCACTTCTCCTTCTCCTTCCCCTCCTCTCCATATCCTTCTCCTTTATTTTCCCCCCTCCCTTGCTGTTTCCCAGTGGGAGGCAGCTCTCCAGACTATCTCTGATCTTGTATTTCATTTTCCAAACCACATTCTGTTAGGTGATTTTAACATCCATGTTGACAATCCCACTAGAGCGAAGGATCAGGCTTTCGATCAATTTTTGAAGGATGTTCCCCTTCATCAACATGTGATCGGCCCTACATAAGAACATAAGATATGCCATACTGGGTCAGACCAAGGTCCATCAAGCCCAGTATTCTGTTTCCAACAGTGGCAAATCTAGGTCATATGTACCTAGCAGTTTCCCTAAGGGACACAGGTTCCACAATGCTTGTATTGGTTCAAGCATTGATATCCTGGGTCCCTTCTTAATAATGGCTTATGGACCTTTCCTCCAGGAACTTGTCCAAACCTTTTTTAAACCCAGCTACACTAACAGCCTTTACTACATCCTCCGGTAACAAATTCCAGAGTTTGATTACATGTTGAGTGAAAAAATATTTTCTTTTATTAGTCTTAAATAGTTTACCCTGTAGCTTCATTGCATGTCCCCTAGTCTTTCTATATTCTAATAAGGTAAACAATCGATCTATGTTTACCTGTTCCACTCCGCTCATTAATTTATAGACTTCTATCATATCTCCCCTCAGCCGTCTCTTTTCCAGGTTAAAGAGCCCTAACCTTTTTAGCCTTTCTTCATAGGAGTATCCTTCCATCCCCTTTACCATTTTGGTGGCTCTTCTCTGAACCTTTTCTAATAACTCTATATCCTTTTTAAGATACGGCGACCAGAATTGCACACAATATTCAAGGTGAGGTCTCACCATGGAACGATATAGAGGCATTATAATATCCTTTGTTTTATTTTCCATTCCTTTCCTTATCATACCTAGCATTCTATTTGCTCTCTTGGCCGCCGCTGCACACTGGGCCGAGGGTTTTAACATGGTATCCACAATGACGCCTAAATCTTTTCCTGGGTGGTGGTTCCTAATGTGGAACCTTGCATCGTGTAACCATAGTTTGGGTTGTTCTTCCCTAGGTGCATAATCTTGCACTTGTCCACATTAAATTTCATCTGCCATTTTGATGCCCAGTCTTCCAATTTATCAAGATCCTCTTGCAATTTTCCACAATCCTCTTGGGTTTTAACAACTTTAAATAGTTTTGTGTCATCTGCAAATTTGATAACCTCACTCGTTATTCCACTTTCCAGGTCATTTATGAATATGTCAAAAAGCAGCGGACCCAGCACAGATCCCTGGGGTACACCACTATTCACCTTTCTCCATTGGGAAAATTGGCCATTTAGCCCTACCCTCTGCTTTCTATCTTTTAACCAGTTCCTGATCCTCAATAGTACACTGCCTCCTATCCCATGACTCTTTAGTTTTGCCAAAAGTCTCTCATGAGGGACCTTGTCAAAGGCTTTCTGAAAGTCCAGATACACAATATCAACCGACTCACCTTTGTCCACCTGATTATTCACTCCTTCAAAAAAACATAACATATTAGTAAGACAAGATCTTCCTTGTCTAAAGCCATGTTGGCTGTCTCTCATTAGTTCATGACTATCTACATGCTGAGTAATTTTATTCTTTATGATGGTTTCTATCATTTTTCTCAGTATTGACGTCAGGCTCACCGGTCTGTAGTTTCCCGGATCACCCCTGGAACCCTTTTTAAAAATTGGTGTTACATTGGCGATCCTCCAATCTTCAGGTATTAGAGATGATTTTAATGATATTTCACAGATTACTAATAGCAGGTCTGCAATCTCATATTTCAGTTCTTTCAATACCCTTGGATGTATACTATCCGGCCCAGGTGATTTGCTACTCTTCAGCTTATCTAATAGTTGTAATACATCTTCTCGATGTATCGATATTTCCTTCAATTCTTCTGCACCTTTAAATACCACTTCAGTCATGGGTAACATCCCTACATCTTCCTCAGTAAAGACTGAAGCAAAGAATTCGTTCAGTCTCTCCGCTATCGCCTTGTCGCCTCTTAGTGCTCCTTTAACCCCTTTATCATCTAATGGACCAACTGACTCTCTCATAGGTTTTTTGCTACGAATGTACTTGAAAAGGTCTGTACTTCGCGTTTTTGCTTCCGCAGCAAGCTTCTTCTCAAATTCTCCCACATTCTACACATGTGGCAGGTCACACCCTGGATCTCATTCTGTCATCAGTATCTTTGCAGCCCGTGATTTCGCCCCCCATCACTTCCCCCATCCCATGGTCAGATCACTTTTGTGTTTTCTCATCAATTTCCTTCCCTCGGATGAAGGTTAGCTCCCAAATCTCCCCTTCCACTCCACTCCTCCGCCGTAAGGTAACTTTAGAAATGCTCCCTGCGTTCCCTCCAGCCTCTATGATTTTCCCTGCAGACTTTGACACTCGCTCCGTCAATGACCAGGCTACCCTTTTGGATTCTCTTCTGTCACAGTCCCTTGATAGTTTAGCACCCCTTCACCCTATCTCTGGGCCTCCTCGAGCGCCTTCTTCTCCTTGGTATCACCCCACTTTACATATCCTACGCTCCCAGTTACGCCAGGCGCAACGTCACTGGACCCGCCATCCCTCACCCGAGCTCCACCTTAGTTTTAAACATCTGTCCTCTGAATATCGTTCGGCTATTCAATCTGCCCGATCAGCTTTCTACTCAGCTCAAATTACGGCGGCAGCTAGCTCCTCCCGCCAACTTTTTAACATCTTGCGGACGTTATCATCCACTAAAACTGGCAATTCTAAGGTTCCGGTAGCTCCAGACCCCCAATCTCTTGCTGCTTTTTTCTCTAATAAGGTGCTAACTCTTCGCTCATCTTTTATCACTCCACCTCCCCCTCCCCCTCTCCCCCTCCTTCCCTCCCCGCCTGCTGTGGCCCCTACCCCCTCCCTACCTCCCTTGACTGTTTTCCCACAATCCAGCTCTGCTCCTGTTGAACCTGTATATACTCATACTTGGTCATCTTTCCAGCCTGTCCTTGCGGCAGAAGTGTTTACATTTCTATCCACTGCAAGGAAAACTACTTGCACTCTCGATCCTGTTCCCTCTAGATGGCTCCTGGAGCCTTCCCTAGAGCTAGTCCCAGTTATCACCACTATTATCAATTCTAGCTTTTCCTCTGGTCACTTCCCATCGTCTTGGAAATCAGCAATCCTCCGCCCGCTACTAAAACAACCATCCTTAGACCCATCCATACTCTCACATTGGCGTCCAGTATCTAACCTGCCATTTCTCGCTAAACTCCTTGAACGGTGTGCCTTTACTCAACTCAGTTCCCATGTTGAGGCTATCAACGCTCTCCACCCCCATCAGGCGGGATTCCGCCAGGGACACAGCACTGAGACTGTGCTTCTGGCTTTACTCAACGAATTACACACATCCCACGATCATGGTGATATCACTCTTCTCGTATCCCTTGATTTGTCTGCAGCATTCGATTTGGTTGACCACCATACACTTCTTTCTCGGCTCTCTGATATTGGTCTTCGTGGTTCTGTTTGGTGTTGGTTTCATTCTTTCCTTTCATCCCGTTCCTTCTCAGTTCATGTAAATGATCAATCTTCATCCATCTTCCCCCTCACTTGTGGTGTCTCACAAGGTTCGTTGCTTTCTCCTCTGTTGTTTAACATCTTTCTTGCCCCTCTGCCCCAGATTATTCAACAATACTCGATTTCATCCTACCTATATGCAGATGATATAGTTCTTCTATTGCACACATCACCTCTCTCCCCTGACATTACACAGCTGAACCTCTGTCTTTCCCACATTGCCTCCTGGTTATCAGAAAATTTTCTTCATCTTAATCCAGCAAAATCTTCGGCAATATGGGTTTCCCTCAGTAGTACATGCCCCACTCTTGCACCTTCTATTGGATCATCTAGCATTCCCCTTACCTCTTCTGTTCGGTATCTGGGTGTAACTCTAGACTCTTCTTTAACTTTCTCTGAGCATATTTCAAAGGTTTCCCGTTGTTCTTTCTCTGCTTTACGGCAAATTAGGGCCGTCCGGTCTGTTTTGCCCTCTAGCGCTCTAATTACTCTTGTCATTGCCCTTGTAATCAATAGACTGGACTACTGCAATGTCTATCTGGCCAATCTTCCCAAATATTGTCTTCAGCGGTTACAATGCATTCAAAATACTGCAGCTCGCCTCGTTACTTTCTCCAGTAGATATGATCACATCACTCCTGTTTTGCTCCGTTTACACTGGCTTCCTCTCCAATATCGCTTTCACTACAAGTTTTTGATTCTCCTTCACCGGACCATTTACACCTGTACTCCTCGTTACCTGGCAGACTGTATCTCACGCTATACTCCCCATCGGTTGCTTCGTTCCACTCAAACTAACCGTCTGTCTCTTCCTTCACCTTCCCAAGCCCGTCTGGAGCAGACGCGGCATTCAGCTTGGTTTTTCCTTGGCCCTTCACTCTGGAATATGTTACCCACCTCACTGCGTCTAGAACCATCCTACCCTCAGTTTAAGTCGTTACTCAAAACTTACCTTTTCCAGAAAGCTTTTGACCTTCCCCCTGAAGCTCCCCCCTAATTGTTTTTTGTCTGTGTGTTCAACCCCAAGTACTGTCCGTGTTTGCCCACTTATGTATTTTTGTACCCTGGTTTGGTTAATATCATTCTCCTTATGATTTGTTATGATTTGATGTTAAATGTTAACATGAGTTATGTGCAACTTATTATGAGTTATTGTTAAGTGTTTTAGTGTGATTTGTTCACTTTCTCTCTAACCCTCTTTCCTGTCTTAATTTTGGCGTTCTGCTTCTTGGATTGTGGTGCTAATCAGTTTTATTGTACACCGCTTAATGCTTTTGCCACAGCGGTATATCAAATTTTAATAAAGATAAAGATACTTAAAAGAAATAGCTGGAAAGGTGAAGAAAAAGAGAGAAGCCTTCAGGAAATAACAAGAGATCACAGGGAGAAGCTAGAAAAGTAATCGGGAAAGCAAAAATACAAAAAGAAGAAGAAATAGCCAATGCAATAAAAAGGAGGGGGGGGATAAGACATTTTTCACATATGTTAGTGAGAAGAGGAAGGGCAAAAGTGGTATTGTCGGACTCAAGGGTGAAGGGGGGAATATGCAAAAACTGCTTAACAAATATTTCTGTTCTGTGTTCACAGATAAAGGGCTAGGAGCCAGGACCTCAGAAAACACCCACAAACAGGAACAGAAGCAATGGGACTCTTGAACGATTTTCAGAAGACTGTGTTCATGAGGAACTAGCTAAACTAAAAGTAGACAAAGCGATGGAACCGGATGGGATACATCCGAGCATACTGAAGAAACTTGGACATTCTAGCAGCTTTACTGACTGACCTCTTTGGAGTCTGGAGTTGGGCCAGAGGATTGGAGAAAGGCATATGTGGTCCCTTTACACAAAAGCGGAAGTAAGGATGTGGTTGAAAAGGCTGGTTAGTCTAACCTCTGTGGTGAGTAAATTATTGGAAGCACTCCTGAAAAAGTAAATAGTGAGGTTTCTGGAGTCCAATGGATTATAGGATCAGAGGCAGCATGGATTCACCAGAGGAAGCTCTTGTCAGATAAATCTGATTGATTTCTTTGACTGGGTGACCAGAGAGTTGGACCAAGGAAGAGCCCTAGATGTGTGTACTTAGATTTCAGTAAAGCTTTTGACACCATTTCGTACAAGAGACATATAAACAAACTGAGCACCCTAAGGATGGACTCTAAAGTTATTGATTGGGATAGAAATTGGTTGAATTGGAGGCGACAAAGAATACAAGTAAATGGAGCTTATTCTGAGGAGAAGGAGGTTACCAGTGGTGTGCTGCAGGGATCTGTCCTTGGTCCGTTTCTTCTTAACATCTTTGTTAGTGATCATGTGGAAGGGCTGTTGGGTAAGGTTTGCAGATAATACGAAAATTTGCAATAGAGTAGACGCCCAGGAAGCAGTATATAACATGAGGGATCTAGCTAAGCTTGAAGAATGGTCTAGAATTTGGCAGCTGAGATTTAATGCTAGAAAATGCAGTATCGTGCATTTGGTCTGCAAAAATCAAAGAACACGGTACAATGTAGGGAGTGAAGTACTTCTGTCCACAAAAGAAGAGCGGGACCTGGGCATGATAGTGTCTGACAATATTAAAGTAGCTAAACAGGTAGAAAAGGTTATGGCAAAAGCTAGGAGGATGCTTGGGTGCATAGGGAGAGGAATGGCCCGCAGAAAAAAAGGAGGTGATAGTGCCTCTGTATAAGTCTTTGGTGCGACCTCATTTGGAGTACTGTGTGAAATTCTGGAGGCCACACCTTCAAAAGGATATAAACAGGTTGGAGTCGGTGCAGAGGGTGGCTACTAAAATGGTTAGTGGTCTTCATTATGAAGCATATGCAGGACAGACTTAAGAATCTTAATATGTATACTTTTTAGGAAAGGCAGGATAGAGGAGATATGATAGAGAGTTTAAATAACTCCGTGGCATAAATGCACAGGAGGAGAGTCTTTTTCGATTGAAAGCAAGCTCTGCTGCAGGGGGACATAGGATGAGGGTGAAAGGGGATAGACTGAGGAGTAATATGCAAAAATATTTCTTTACAGAAAGAGTGGTAGTTGCGTGGAATAGTCTCCCATGGAGGTGGTAGAGATGAGGACAGTATCTGAATTCAAAAAAGCATGAAACAAACACAGAGGATCTCTAAAGGATAAAAGGAGATTATTGTAGTAAGTAGTTGATATGGAAGGGTAGACTAGGTAGGCCATGTGGTCTTTTTCTGCCATCATGTTTATGTAAATTCCTCACCTGGAAAATCATCTATTTGGTGGTGCTTACTTCAACGTGTAGAATCAATGAGCTACAGGAGCTCGTAGCGCACACCCGCCTTATACCAGATTCTTCAACAATAGAGTGGCGCTAAGCACTTATCCTAAGTTTCGCCCTAATATGGTTTCAGCGTTCCACCTAAACCAGTCCTTGGTACTGCACGCCTTTTTCCCGTGGCCTCATGCTTCCAGGGCAGAGGTCTCTCTTCATACTCTGGACTGTAAGAGCTGGACTGTAAGAGAGCGCTCGCTTTTTATCTTGAACGGACGAAGCCCCATCTCTGTTCCACTCAGCTCTTTGTTTCTTACAACCCAAATAGACTGAGTGTAGCTTTCTCTAAGTGCTCCCTCTCCATCTGGGTGGCTGACTGTTTCTCTTTTGCTTATGCCCAGGCTAGGCTTACCTTAGAGCGCCACATCTCAGCGCATAATGCTCACACTATGGCAGCTTCAGTGTCTCACTTGTGCTCTGTCTCCTCAGTAGAGATTCATAGGGCTGCTACGTGGTCATCTGTCCACACTTTTGCCACCCACTACTGTCTGGATAAGGATTCCCAGCGTGACAGCGCTTTTGGCCAAGCCATACTCCGGCACCTCTTTGGGAATTAATTCAACTCCTTCCCTTCTTTTTGTCCAGGCTACCGGAGAGTCGACTGTTTGATGCCTGAGACTGGTGTTGACTTTCAGAACCTCAGCGTTTCCTGCTATGTTCTTGTTTCATTGTTTCTGGTTGCTCTGTTGGGCTGTCTACAGGGTTTTCCGGTAGCCTGTAGCTAGAGAATCCCATATGTGAGGACTGACTTCCTGCTTGGTCCTAGAGAAAGCATAGTTACTCACCTGTAGCAGGTGTTCTCCGGGAACAGCAGGAATCAGTCCTCACTACCCTCCCTCCTCCCTGTGGAGTTGTTTTTTTTTGGGCTTCATTAAGCTATGTCGTCATACTGAGATAAGATGGCTTCTTCAGGTGGGAAGATCGGCACGCATGCATAGAGTACCTTCCAAAGGCTTCTTTTGGAGGCTAAAAAGTGTTCCAGCATGGCTCTGTCAGTGACGTCACCCTTATTGGAGGACTGATTCCTGCTGTTCCCTGAGAACATTTGCTATAGGTGAGTTACTGAGCTATGTCTACTAAAGGACATCAGCTACTACTGCAGGGCAAATGCATATTTACTGCTCAGCAGTAGCAGCTAATGCAGACAAAAAGCACATATCGCAGGCATTTTTCTGTGATATCTGCCTTTCGTGCGTTGAAGGGGTGTTAGAGCAGGAAGTAGTTATTCCGATTGTTGACAGCTATCGTGTGAAAAACATTTTGTGTGATGGCTTCTAAAATCAGGCCCATCGTGGCTGCAGATAACACCTCAAGTGGTGGCATCATCTACAGGTGAGACGATTAGCACAGCAGTACAGCTGCTGCCAATTGGCAGTGGTCGTCTGGCCTAGAAGCGGTCAGCCTTCCAAAATCGAGAGGTCGGGCCCCCCTGATCTGACTATATTGTCGATGCCACAGATGTAAAGATCCGCAGCACAATATAAAAAAATATCTCCCTCCCACCTTCAGCACTGATCCTCCCGTGGACAGCTCCAGATCCCCATCGGGAGTTGTCCAAGGGTTTATTGGTGCACCCTCGGACCAAGATCAAAACCCATCTAGCCAGTTGGGGGTCTGTACCTCATCCCCTCCATTAAAAATAATCCTGGCTAACCAGTCGGCTTACTGGGAGCCCCCCTTCCAAATACTGCAGCCATATTTGTGATTACCAATGAGGAGAGCAGGACTGCTCCTGCAAGAGGCTGCCACAGTTTAGTAGATATGCCCCTTAGTGGGTGTTAACTGTAAGGCACAGTCTCTGTCTATATAATATAGCTCAATAAATAAGACCCTTTGATAATTACATTGAATTTTTCTTAATGTGAATATCATATATTCTAAATACCTTCCATTTAAAATATTTTCTAGTCTACATTAGTAGTTTTGCAGATTGATTCTGTCCCTGTCCTTAATAAAAACATTGTATTGAATATTTTTTTGGCACAAGAATGAATTATATCTGGTTTGCAAAATATAATGCAATACGATGATCAAAATTATTCTCCTGGAACTAGCAGGAAGTCAGTCCTCACATATTGGTGACGCCGGTGCCAATGGAGCCCTCGCGGAAGCATCCCCCCCAGCTTTCAAAGAAAGCCTTTGGGAGATGCTACCACGCATTTGTGGTGGCCTTCCTGTCCAAGGGTGCCATCTTGCTCAGTCTCCTTTTTTCTGCGCAGCCCTTCATCTGTTTTCCCCCCGAAAAAGTTGATTATCTTGTACCTGAGTTTCATACTCTCCTCCGGTTGTGCACCGGTACTCTTCCCACCACCCGAGCCCTCTGCCCCGAGTCTCGGGTCCACATAATTATTTTCTGCTGGGCGCCTTTGCACCTTTTTTCCAACTGGAAGCACCGTGGGTCTTCGACCTTGCTAGGGTCCTTTTTTTTCCCCATGGCTACCAGTAGCTTTAAGAAATGTGATCAGTGTACAAAAATCATGTCCCTCACCGACACACACGACTGCTGCCTATGCTGTCTAGGGCCGGACTACGACCCTGCAGCCTGGAGTCTCTGTAAAAAGGTGTCTTCCAAGGCCCTTAAGAACTTCCAGCAGCAGCACGACAAGTTTTTCCAGGAGTCCCCAGTACCTCCGAAGGCAAAGGACCCATCTGCAGCCTCGGACTCCCGTGGCACCCCTGCGGACCCAGTTTGATGCCGTGAGTCTTCAGAGAGGGGGTCTCCCTCGAGGGAACACAGGAAAAAGAAGAAACCCTCAAAGTCGGCATCCCTGGACCATTCCATCAGGTCGGGTAAGCCCCGAACCAGGTCCCACAGTCCACAACTCTCATCCGAGGGCTCGGAGCGGGAGCAGCCCATCAAGGTCGCCCGGAAGGAATCACCCAAAGATCGGCCTCAGACGCCCAAGCCCATCCTTGTTGAGAACTCTCCCTCGGGAGAACCGGCGATGGGCCCCGAGTTCCTTGGTGCCCGCGCTGACAGCTGTGGAGCCTTCTGGACTGGAAATTAGAATGGTGGCCCTGGAGTGCAGCCTGTCTGCCTTCATGGACCAGCAGTGGGCATTGCAAGTTAAACCCGGCCAGCAAACCTCCAGACCCTACAAACAGGAGGAGGGTATTCCTCAAGGGTCCGCCATCTCTGCCCGTCTTTTTAATATATACCGCCAACCAAAATGTAATATCTTAAAAAAATTCAATGTAACATAACATATATTTATGCGGATGATATTATGCTGTATCTACCCATTGATATCATGGATCCCTTCCCGCAGCAGCTTACATTCTGCCTTAGTGAAATAGAAAATTGGCTACAAACACATAATCCAAAAAATAAACTATACCAAAACTGAGGTTTTATATATCACAAGAAACTAAAACCTTACCCCCCCTCAAAAACTCCATCTTCAACAAGCCGATCTGGAAGTAAAAAACAAAGTGAAACACCTGGGTGTGACACTAGATCGCACACTTAACATGAATACACACATTAAACTGACAACAAGAATGATCTTCTATAAACTAAAAATGATCCAACAATTGAGACCTTTGCTCTCTATCCACGACTTTAGATCTGTGCTTCAAGCTATGATCACCCCACACTTTGATTTTTGCAACAGCATACCGTACTTCAAGGACTACCAAAGCAGGCAATCAACTTCAGATGTTTCAAAATGTTGCTGCCCGTATTATCTAGAAAACCCCCCAGTTTCAGATCACATCACCCATTACTATACAGTCTACATTGGCTACCAGTCTTAAGCCGCATTAAATGCAAATCACTCATGATCACATTTAAGCTTCTGAGAAACATAGCCCTATCTTACCTCACAACTCTAATTAACATTCCTTCTGATGATAGAATTAAAAGAGGATGTACCCAAAATAACATAATAGTCCCTTCTGAATTCCGTAAAACTAATTGTTCTACCAGTAATAAGGCTTTCTCTTCCTTTGTCCCTATACTCCGGAACTCACTCCCTGATAAACAAAAAGCAACTAAAAAGTATTAGTGTATGTGTCTCATATCCCCGCGTGTTAAATGTATCCCCCAATTGTGTTGTGACCGCTTTGATTGAAGGATAAGGCGGTATACAAAACTGTCTAAATAAATAAATAAAATAAATAAAAGCCATCAATGATCTACAAATATTCTGTAAGGAAATTAAAACCCACCTATTCTTCAAACATTTTGGGAACCTAAGAGACCAGCACAAAGTATATCCAACATAGCTATGAAATATTCCGTTAAGCCCCACATTATCCCTTCACTACACAAGACTCAATATCATAGGAAATCTACAATTCATTATTATTATTATGCACATGATACACCTCTATATATACATTGACTGTAATATAATACCTGTAAATGTTGTAAATATATTCTTGGTAAATATGTTATAAGCAGTTCATATTACAGGTATAATTTAATACCTGTAAATATTGTAAATATGTTATGAGCAGTTCAGTTGTTATACGCATGCTTAAAGTTCAATGTATCTGTTATTAATTGTAAACCACCCTTGATCTCTGGAAGGGACGGTATAGAAAAGTTCTCAAATAAATAAAAAATAAACAACCGGTTCCAGACCACCGGGCCCTCGACGTCGATACCTGGCCAAGGTCTAGATCTGAGTCCCGTTCCACAGGACCAAGGTCTTCCCTGGCTAGCGCATATGGCACCAGCCGTGGGGCTTCCGAGGAGTGTGGGCAGAGCTCAGGCCTGGAGCCCACGAGCCACCCTTCCCTCGAGTCTTCGACCGAATACTCGGAATGGGAGACCGAGGATGAAGAGTCCCTGGACACCCATCACCACCTTGACGTCCCCTCAGATTCACCAACCTCCGAGTCCCGGCGTCGTTCCCTGCCTGAGGACATGGCAATTCTTGACTTCATGCGGGACATGTCAAAGGCTCTAGCATTCCCAACAGAATCGGAGGAGGACCCTCAGATGGAGGAACTGGAAATACTCCAACATGAGGTCCCACCGAGGGAATCGCTCATGGTGCCCATCCCACCCATCCTGGAATGGCTAATGCTCCATATGTGAGAAACACCGACGTCGGTGCCCGTCTTCAGCAAGTGACTCGACTCGATGTATCTGGTCCGCTGAAGCCCTGTCTTCCAGAAGGCACAGCTGCCACATAACTCTATGGTGTTGGAGTCGGCCATGTGTCGGCTGAAGAGCCAGAAGACACACTCCTCAGTGCCTCCAGTAGGGAGGACCCACACCTTGGATGCCCTCGGCAAAAAGTGCTACCAAGGCTCAATGCTCCTTGGCTGGATCCATGCCTACCTGCTGTGCATGGGCATGTACCTGAGAGAGACCTGGCGAAGGAGCTCGCTGGGTTCTTGGCAGGTCTCTCCAAGGAACCCCTGCAGTGGTTCAAGAGCCTTACCAAAGCCATCCATGAGAGCTCCAAGTTCATGACTCAAGCAGCCTATGATGGCTTCGAGTTGGTGGCTAGAGTAGCTGTGGCAGCCATCAGTGCCCGATGCCAGGCTTGGCTACAGTCTTTTGACCTCAAGTAATAGGTCCAGGAGAAGGGGAGAACCTCTTTGGCAAACCCATGATGGAAAAGGCTGTTGAGTTGGAGACCGAGTTTGTGATGAGGACCAGGCTGTCCAAAAAGACCGCTGGCCCTCCCCGATGGAAGAGCTCAGGCAAAAAGTCCTTATACCCGAAGAAGGGGGCTGCTTACAAAAACTACCCACAATTTCAGGCCTCCCGAACTCTCCAGCAGAGTCAGCAAGCCAAGGGAAATGGGCAAGACCTTCATTAGCAGAAGGCTCCCAAGCCCCATGCGTCAACTCCAGCACAGCCTAGGGGAGCTTTTGACTCCTTAGGCATAGCCTCTCCACCCCAAGGAGGACATCAGCCCACAGGGGGACCTCTGATCCACTATGCCCACAGGTGGTCAACCATCACCACCGATGCCTGGGCACTTTAGGTGGTCAAGGAGGGATACCTCCTCCACTTGGTACAAACACCTCCTCCTTTCTTTCTGGGAGAGCCCCCAAGGTCTCCCCTTCACTGGGACCTGCTACTGCAGGAACTCGCAGGCCTTCTCAAGGACAAAGCAGTAGAACCAGTACCCCAACATCTCAGGGGCAAGGGGTTCTACTCCAGGTATTTTCTCATGCCAAAAAGAACAGGGGGCCCAAGGTCCATCCTTGACCTGCGCAACCTGAACAAGTTCCTGGTGAGGAAGAAGTTCAAGATGCTCTTCCTTGGAACATTACTGCCTTACCTCCAGCAGGGAGATTGGCTATGCTCCTTGCATCTGAAGGATTCTTATACCCATATCCTTTTTCACCCCAACCACAAGCAGTATATTCGCTTCATGGTGGGGGGAGGCCACTACCAGTACAGGGTACGGTCTGGCATCTGCCCCCAGGGTCTTCACCAAATGCCTGGCAGTAGTGGCCACCTACCTTCGCCTCCAAGGGGTATTTGTCTTCCCCTATTTGGACGACTGGCTTATAAAAGGAGGCACGGCAGCCGAGGTGCAGCAAGCTTCAACACACACTATCCATGTCCTGCAATATCTGGGGTTAGTGATAAACTACTCCAAGTCCCACATCCTCCCGACACAATGTCTGGAGTTCATAGGGCCAAAGCTGGACACTGTTCAGGCAAGGGCCTTCCTCACCCTGGAATGGACTGACCGTCTCAGGGAATTGGCCGCAGATGTGCAACACCGTCCCTCGGTGTCGGCTCCTGTTGCGCCTACTCGGCTACGTGGCATCCATGGTCCATGTCACCCCAGACGCCCGTCTGCACATGAGAGTTGCCCAGTGGTGCCTTCGAGACCAGTGGACACAAGCCACCAGCCGCCTCCAGGACATAGTCTCAGTGACCCACCAGTTGGCGGAATCTCTGACTTGGTGGAAAAACCTGCAACACCTTCAAGCAGGGGTGCCCTTCCAAACTCCGTCCCCGAAGGATCCTCACAACAGACGCCTCTCTGCTAGGATGGGGAGCCCACTGTGAGGAACTTCGCATCCAGGGCAGCTGGTCAGAAGCCAAGGGTAACCAGCAGATCAACCTCTTGGAGATTCAGGCAATATATCTAGCCCTTTGAGCATTTTATCAACGTCTGAGGCACTAGTCAATGCTGATCCAAACGGACAATCAAGTGGCAATGTTCTACGTGAACAAGCAGGGGGGCACCGGGTCTCACATCCTCTGCTGCAAAGCGATGACATTCTGCTCCTATGCAGTTTGTCAGGGAATACTCCTACGGGCTATATACCTACAAGGCCAGGACAACACTCTGGCGCACACACTGAGCAGGATCCTCCAACCGCATGAGTGGCAGCTGGACCCCAGAGTGGCTGCCCGGATTTTCTGACTCTGGGGGACCCCACAGGTGGACCTTTTCGCCATCCCAGACAATTACCAGCTGCCCCACTTCTGCTTCTGTCAGCCCCACCTATACCAGGTAGCGGCAGATGTGTTCCTCATTCAGTGGTCAGAAGGGCTCATGTATGCCTTCCCACCTATGCTGTTGATTGCCATGACCCTTTTCAGAGAGCAACCCAGACCCTATGCAGTGAATAAATAGTAATATAATAAAGAGATTCACCACCTAATTCCCCAATGAATCTTATATAATTTTTGTCGAAGCGTGATTTTGGCCCTCCCACGGCATGCTTCGACAAAAATTATATAAGATTGATTGGGGAATTAGGTGGTGAATCTCTTTATTATATGACCCTTTTCAGGGCTCTTCACAACAAAGCATCACTGATCCTGGTGGCTCCACGTTGGCCCATGCAAGCCGTGGTTCCCGCTGCTCCTCCAATTATCAGTGGAGGCTCCAATCCACCTGGGGAGTTCCCTGGGGCTCTTGTCTCAGAAGGAGGGCTTTCTTCTGCACCCCAACCTGGGGTCCCTGTCCAGGGGCGGCCCAAGGGGGGTGCGGGGCCATGTGCGGAGACTCTGTGCGGGGCCTCATTTGCATAAATATTTGCATAATGTTACCATACACTAACTTTTAGTAAACATGCCTCTTAATGAGTGTATGGATAAAGAAAGACTAAAAGATTTCTACATTACTATAATTCAGTGTCAACTGCCAGGCACATTAGGAACTACTACAAACACTGCCCATTTAGAACCCATTACCCCTAAACTATACCCATGGAAATCAACACATGTAATCCAAAAAACTCTCGATTTCCCACATATATCCTGCTATAGGAACTGACCTAATCTATAGCTTATCACCCTTATTTGCTTTTATTTTTGTTGGATCGCTCACCATGAGAAGAAACTTTTCCTCTCTCGGAGTGAGCCCTCCTTTTTAATCAATTTTAAAATGACCCCAAACAGGCCATAACCGGACAAAACAATACTTATTGCTGTCCATACCCGTGTCCATAATACACTTTGAAACTTCTATACCAAGCCATATCCAAATATGCAAGGAAAGTGTACTTAGCTTAGTCCAATGCCAAAGAAGGGCAGTATTTGTAACCTCCAAGCAACGGTGCAAAGTAAGGCCAGCTTCCAACTTCCCGCTCTCCACCTCCAGGAGTAGCTTAACAGCCTGGCCAGCAACCGACTTCAAAATAGGAGACGAAACCCTTCTTCAGCCTATGCACACAAGGTTCATGCGCAACACCAATCAGTGTTTCAAGCTGCACCCGCTTCTCAGCTCTTCCTCAGGCAGATGAACCCCGTTGAATTGCAGTTCCGGTTAAATATAAATACGAGAATGACGTCATATCCCGTGCTGTCAAAATGCCACAGAAATCGCTCTCTCACAGTACCCCACAGAAAGTCATAACTGAAGGCTCCACCAGTCAATGTCCATATTCAAACCCTCAGGGGCCATAGATCCCAAACGAAATATCCATTGCTGTTCCTTATATTGTAATTGTGCCTGGCGATCTCCTCCTCGAATGGGCTGCGGAACAACCTCCAAAACTCTCCAACGTAAGTCACTGAATTGATGGCCCGCCTGCTGACAATGCGGGACCAAAGGTGCTCCAATTTGCCTTGCATTGATCCTTGAACGATGCTCCCGCAGACGTTTCCGAATCGGACGCATTGTGCGACTTACATATATCAAATTACAGGGACAAATCAAAACATAAACTACAAATTCTGTTTGACAATTAGAAAAATGCAAAGACTTGCAACAAAACTGTGTATGTGGATCCACCCAACTTGTCCCCTGTAAAGTAGTAGAACAAAAATCACAATTACGACAGGCAAAATGCCCTTTCTGTTCAATTAAAGGAGGACGTTCTTTATGATTACTCGTCCGTACTACCCAGTCACCTATAGTTCGTGATCTACGATACGCTATTAACAATGGTCTTTGGAAACAAGAATGGAGAGATAACAACTCCCAATGTTTCTTCAGAACCTGTACAATCTTTGGGGCATGAGGTACAAAGGGAACAACCCCAATAACCGCATTCTCTTTGGGGCGAGCAAGAGAACCCTCCCCCCACCAATCAGGATGGTTATATAATGCCCTTTTAAAAGCTTTACGTATCAATAAGACAGGGTATCCACGCAATCGTAGTCGGTGACTGAGATCTTGTGCATGTAAACGATATTGCTGTGTCGAAGTACATAATCTCCTAATACGAAGGAACTGCCCAAACGGCAAACCTCTCCGCAAAGCTGGAGGGTGAAAACTTGAATATTTTAAAAGTACATTGCGTTGGACAGGCTTCCTGTATAAAGTACTAAGTAAGGATGAACCAGGCTGAAACAAAGTGAGGTCCAAAAACTCAATCTGACAATGATCATATTTAGGAGTAAACTGCAAGTTCTCATTCAGAGAGTTGATCCATATCAAAAATTGTTCCAAAGCCCCTTCTGAGCCCGTCCAAATAAAAAAGATGTCATCCAAAAACCTTTTCCAGGTAAGGATAGAACGAAACCCGGGAGACCCATAGCTATACTGCTCCTCAAACTGGGCCATGTACAAGGTGGCCACCGAAGGGGCCACAGTAGCCCCCATGGCCACCCCGAACTTCTGATGGTAAAACTGTTCCTCATACAAAAAATAATTGTGGTCTAAAACTAACCTCAATAATGATAACACAAAATGTTTAGGCAACCGCGATGGAAGTGACCAATCTAATTCCGCCAGGACGTCATAAGCATCCCCCTGAGGGATATTAGTGTACAATGCGACAACGTCCATCGTTACTAAAATTGAATCAGGCGGAACATGCAATTGTGACATCATAGTCAAAAAATGGAAGGAATCTTTCACAAAAGAGTGAACAGACTTAGTTAAAGGCTGCAAAAAATGGTCACAAAATTTTGAGAGAGGTTCTAAAAGAGAATTCCGACACGAGACTATCGGGCGCCCCGGGGGGTCCAATAACAACTTGTGCACCTTAGGGACCATATACATTATGGGGATAACTGGAAAAGCAGGATTTAGAAACCCATACTCCTTTTTTGTGATCCAACTGCGATCTACAGCTTCCAAGGTCAAAGCTTTTATCAGACTTCGTAACTGACTAGTCGGATCCGCCGGCAAAATGGCATAATACTTCACATCTGACAAATGCTGCAACATCTTATTATGGTAATCGGCTGCTTTTAAAAGAACCGTCGCTCCACCTTTGTCAGCCCTCCGACAAACAATCTGCTTGTCTTCCTGCAAAGATCGCAAAGCTGCAAATTGAGACAATGTGAGATTGGAACACTGTTTGTTGTTGGAAGATTCAATCAAAAGAAGATCCCTCAGAACTAACTGCTGAAAAGTAATCAACGTAGCATCTGTGCTAATAGGCGGTTTCCAGTTGGATTTATTTTTACAGACTGATATATCAGTGGAAACTCCAGGAAACCCCCCCCCCCCCCAATGAAAAATGAAGCATAGTGTGTAATTTCCGAAAAATTACAGTTACATATGACTCCTTTCAAATGCGGATTGCTCTTTACCAATTTTTTCGGAAATTACACACCATGCTTCATTTTTCATTGGGGGGGGGGGGTTCCTGGAGTTTCCACTGATATATCAGTCTGTAAAAATAAATCCAACTGGAAACCGCCTATTAGCACAGATGCTACGTTGATTACTTTTCAGCAGTTAGTTCTGAGGGATCTTCTTTTGATTGAATCTTCCAACAACAAACAGTGTTCCAATCTCACATTGTCTCAAACCCGCTGTATCATAACAGCACTACCAGGACTCACAAAGCACCAGACCCTACCTATCATAAGGCAACACTGCAAATATTAAACCAATACATTTCAAAGAATAACAATACATGACCTACTGGGGAAAGAGAACAAGTGGCAATGTCAAATAGGAATCACATAAACAGAATACCTCAGCTCAGTTACATATGCAGAACATAGACCATCACCAAAGAAGGAATCACAATTTAGAAACAGGAAGACAATAATTAAACTGGGAAACCCAAAAGCCATACTTGGAATGACAACAATGTAGAAATAAAACTATAAATTAATTTCCTCTTGTACTAAACAAAGCACAGACGTTAATGATGCACGTTTCCCAGAGCTGACATATTCCAGTTAATAAATTCAAAATAAAGAGATATCTTTGTACCTTTTGTGCATTTTTTTTCAGTTGCAATTGCTCCAGCCACTTTCTTCTGGTTTCTTTGTGTCTTCTGCTAACTCTCCATCCTCTGCTGTCCATTTGTCCTTTCTTCTCTCTTCTAGTTTTTTTCCATTCTCTCTCTACATCTGCTTTAACATACTAATCTTTCTCCTTTTGCTCTTTCCTCATTCCTATTTCATCCACTCAAATTTTACCCCTCCATCCTCAATCCCCACTTACTCTCCCAATACCCAGCCAATTGTAGATTTTTCTTCCCTCCCACACAAAATATTTTTCCTCTCTCCATTTCACTCTCCCAGCCACATCCCATTCTAATCTCCCCCAACATCAGCTCCCTTCTAGTTTCAGCCCCAACCAGCATCCGCTTCCTTCTAGTCCCCGCATCAGCCCACTTCCAGTCCTAACCCCCCATCTGCCCATTTCCAGTCCTATCCCAGTCCCTCCATCAGCTCATTTCCAATACCAGCTTCCCATCAGCCCATTTCTAATCCTTTCCTAGCCCCACCATCAGCCCATGTCAAATCCTAGCTCCCCTCCACTCAGCCCGTTTCCAATCCAAGTACCCCATGAGCCTACTTCCAGTTCTAGCCCCTCCATGAGTCCATTTCAATCCAAGCTCCCACCACAGCCCATTTCCAATCTTAGCTCCCCCCAAACACCTAATTCCCAGTCCTATCCTAGCCCCTCCATCAGCCCATTTCCTGTCCTAGCTCCCTCCCGTCACAGCCCATTTCCATTCCAAGCCCCCCTCCCCATCAGCTATTTGCAGTTCAAGCCCCCCTTCCCCTCAGCCCATTTCCATTCCAAGCCCCCGTCCCCATCAGCTATTTGCAGTTCAAGCCTTCCCTTCCACTCAGCCCATTTCCAGTCCTAGCAAACCCCCAACCCATTACCAGTCCTAGCCCCCCATAGCCTATTACCAGTCCTAAGCCCCCCATAGCCTATTACCAGTCCTAAGCCCCCATAGCCCACTTCCAGTCCTAACCCCCATCACCCAATTTTCAGTTTAAGCCCCCCCATAGCCCTTTACCAGTCCTAACCCCCCCATCAGCCCACTTCCAGTCCTAACCCCCCCCAACAGCCCAAGGAAAATTTAAAATAAAAAAAAAGCTGTCTGCTGCCACCTCGGCAGCGGCAGAATCGAGTGTCCCGTGGGGCCCCCCCTGCCCAGCAGAGCCTGCCCTCCGTGCATCAGCTCCCTCTCCGCACTTGCTTTCAAAGCGCGAAGGGAGAGTTTCTCCCTCGCGGCTCTGTTAAGCCCGCGGGCAGACAGCTTTTTTTTTTTCATTTTAAAATTTACTTTTAAAGCAGAATGTTCTTTGCGCGGGGCCCCCTGAAACGCGGGGCCCTGTGCAAAAAACATTCTCACTCAATGGACGGACCGGCCCTGTCCCTGTTACTGACAAGCGTGGCTGCTGAAAGGGTAACCTTAGCCCCTTTCCACCTCTCAGGAGAAGTGGAAGAGATCCTGCTGGCCTCCGGTAAGACCTCTACCAGGAGAGCTTACACCTTCTAATGGCACATATTCTAGGTGTGGTGTACGGAGCAGTAGCTAAACCCATTCTCCTGCTCGGTGCAGATGGTACTGCAGTACCTTCTTCATCTCTCACAATCCGGGCTCAAGTCAAACTCTGTCAGGGCAGACCTCAGTGCCCTAGCAGCGTACCACCTATTGAGGGCAAGTCCTTCTTGGTCCAGCCTCTGGTGATCTGCTTCCTGAAGGGATTCCTACTGTCCAAACCCCCCGTCTGCCCTCTGGCGACAGAGTGGGACTTCAACGTAGTGTTGGTGCAGCTCTCCTTCCCACCATTTGAGCCCCTGGATACCTGCCACCTGAGGTACCTCTCATGGAAGGTCATGTTCCTAGTGGCGCTCACCTCCACCCGCAGGATCAGCAAGCTCCAAGCTCTAGTGGCAGAGGGTTTGTATTCCAGATTCTACAAGAACAGGATCGTGCTATGTATGCACTCTATATTACTTCCGAAGGTGGTATTTTCCTTTCACCTCAGCCAGGAGGTGGTGCTACCCACCTCCTTCCCAAGTCCTCAAGCCAGCAGGGCGGAGACCATCCTTCACACCTTGGACTGTAAGAAGGCCCTGTCCTTCTACATTCAATGTACGAAGGGCCACCGCTAAGCTTCTCAGCTTTTTGTTTCCTACGACCCCAGTTGCCTTTGGGAAGTGGTGACCAAACGAACATTGTTCACCTGGGTGACGTACTGCATCGCCCTCGCCTATGAGTGGGTTGGGCTCACACTGGATGGCCATGTCATGGCTCACAGTGACAGGGCCATGGCGGCCTCTGTGGCAAACCTGCGCTCCATCCCGATGTTGGATATCTGCCAAGCCACCACTTGATTTTCAGTCCATACCTTCACAGCTCATTACTGCCTGGGAAGGGAGTTCCAACGGAACAGCGCCTTTGGCCAGGCCTTGGTCAGTAATCTTTTTGGGGTCTAGGCAGCTCCTACTCTCCGACCTTTCTACGTTCAGGCTGTCAGAGCATTGGTTCCCATCGGTCACCCGGGTCCTACTGTAGTCTGTATCTGCGGACTCAATTGCTGCTGCTCACGGCTCCCTTGGAGGGCGACTGTTTTTCAGTACGGGCTTTAAGTAGCCTGTAGCTAGGGAGTCTCATATGTAAGGACTGACTTCCTGTTTGTTCCTGGAGAAAGCGTAGTTACTCACCTATAACAGGTGTTCTCCATGGACAGCAGGAATCAGTCCTCACAACCCTCCCTCCTCCCCTTGGGGTTGCTTCTTTACCATCTTTTCTTTTTGCTGTCTTTTAGCTATGTCATCTGACTGAGCAAGATGGCACCCTTGGGCAGAAAGGGCACCACACATGCGTGGTGGCATCTCCTGAAGGCTTTCTTTGAAAGCTGGGGGGATGCTTCTGTGAGGGCTCTGTCGGCGCCGACATCACCCATATGTGAGGACTGATTCTTGCTCTCCCTGGAGAACACCTGTTACAGGTGAGTAACTTCGCTGACTGTAATCAGTGAATACCATCTGTCTGGCAATTTCCCTTTTTCTAGATATTTGTAAAACATGCTCATTTTTGTTTAAAATTTATACATGGAAGGATAAGCTGGCATCTCATAAAATTACTCTAACAAAAAATGTCATCTAGCAAGTTGCAAAGAATGCATTTCTCTTCCTTCCTGAGATACAAAATAATTGTGTTCCATAAGCAAAATAGTGAAAGCAGATCAAAAATGTTTAAAGTTATTTGCCTGACTGCAACCGAGTATTTCCCTCCCCTCCTCTAGGAGGAACTGCATTCCTATTTTTATTTTTGTTTTGTTTTTATGAGAGCTGTCAGTCTTTCCTGTATGGGTCTGTCTGCTGCTCTCTCTCCTGCCTGTGGGTGTGTCTTGTTCTGACTGGCCTTGATGGGCCCATTCTAGAGTGCTGGGGGTTTATGTGCCCTGCTTCTGGGTCGATCTAGTGCTGGGTTATTGTCAGTGCTTCTCATGTTTACCTGTTTCTGGATTCCTTGTTCATGTCTCAGATTCCGGCTGGCCTTGCTTCCAGATTACATTTGGCGTTGTTCAATTGTGTTCTTGATTGCCTCATCTTTGCGCATCATGCCCTATGGATTCATGCTTCAATTTTGTGCCTGCTTGATGGATTTCACCCTCTGTTGCCTGAGGTGAAAACTTAGGGGCCCTTTTACTAAAGATTTTAACATGCGTTAATTTAAGTTAACGTGCATTAAGTGCTCACAGCACTTTTATTTTATTTTATTTTTTTAACTTGAATTTTATTTCATATCATAATATACATATCCATATCCCCTCCACCCCACAACAATCCTACATATGTTTCATCAATTTCTAATCCAGTCCACTCCAATCCAATATATCCTATTTGCAGCTGAGCCTCTGTCCTCAAGGCACCTCATAGTCCTTAATTCTCAGTCCTGTAGGTGCTGCAGCTCCAGCTGTCTCCTTATTCTCTCCTCCCTCCCCTTCCCCCTTTCCGCCCTCGTCCAGAAAACTGTCCCTTAATCAAACCTTTAACAATGCATACCATCAACTAATTTTCCAACAGTAAATAATAAGCATTGGGTAATAATAAACACAGCAATCATGGTGGAACTACAATTCAGTCCTTAAGTACCACTACGTAGACCATTTCATTTCCCAAGATCAATAATTAGCAATTTATACTTGGGAGAGGAGCATTTGAATTTCACCCCCATACTCTTTTTTTCCCTTATTTAATGCCTTCTCCCAATGCCCCCCCCCCCCCCCATTCCATCATTCCGACTCTCTAACCCTATCCCTTTGAGTTTGCTTCAGCCATCTTCTTACTGGGCCCATCACTGTCTTCTTTTGTCCCATCTTTTATGTGGGAGCTCTGTCAGATGGCTCATAGGATAGCCGTGTTGGAGTCTCTCTAAAATATCCCCTTTTGTGAGAATTTTTAAACTTCGCCATACCCCAGCCAGTGCCATCCACACCATCAACACTACATGGGCTGCCATCATCTTTGTGGGTTCCTCCTCCCCCCCTTAAATAGAAGTAGAAATTCAGTGGTGATATCCATGTCTCTCTGTCACTTCCCTATATAGTTCCCCCACCATATCCCAGTATTCCCTAACCTTGGGGCACCCCCACCATATGTGCAAATAATCCCCTGTTTGTCCACATACCTTCGAACAAACTGAACTACCTGTTCCTCCCCATCTGCTCAGCTTCTGCGGCGTTAAATAAACCCTATACATGACCTTCCATCAATGCTCCTGCATTGCTGCCAACCCCCCCACCCCCTACTTTCACCGTCCTTTGGAAAATCTGATCCTAGGTGGTCTCGTCCCCTCCACTCCTATATCCCTTTCCCATGCTTCCTTAAAGGCACCTTCTCCCCTGGGTTGAAGCAATTGTTGATATATTTGACCTAGTTGTCCCTTAACGTATTGTCCCTTATCTACCATTTGTTCAAACTTAGTTGTTGCCTTCATGTCCTCCTCAACCCACATCCTTCCTCTTAGGAAGCTCACCGCTTGCATATAGGAAAGAAAATGTCCTTGATCCACTCCATATTTACTCTTAAGGGTCTCAAAGTCTTTAATCTGACCCCCCTCTGTTACTAGTTACCCCCACTTTACCAACCCTTTGTCTTCCCACTCTTTAAACCCCCTTGTATCCCATCCTGGCACAAAACCCCATGTACTCCGCATATTCTGCATATATATAGTCCCCCCTCCCTTACCAATCTATTTCAAACTACCCTCCAAATTCCTCTGGTAGCCCCCCTCCCTTAGCAAATGTATTTAAAACTACTCTCCAAATTCCTCTGGTCAGTCCCACAAACGGATGGTCTACTACTCACGGATCTGTACCCCTACTTTCTAACCAAACACCTCTCTTGTGATCCCCTTGCATTAACCCCCATTACATTTCTACCCAATGCTTGTTCCCCATCTTTTCTCCCAATTTGATCATTGCTTGGAGTTGGGCAGCTTGATAATAGCCTCAGAGGTCGGGAACTCCAATTCCCCCGTCCTTTCTCCTTCAGCACATCACCTGCCTGTTCACCGTAGGTGGTTTCCTTTTCCAAATAAACCCAAATATTCTGCATTGGCATCTTCTAAGGAACTGATCAGGCACTGGTATGGGCAACATCTGAAACAGGAACAATATGCACTGCAGAATATTCATTTTAGTAATGGCAATCCTGTCAACGCCCCCCTGCCCTAGGAAAAATAGGGTTTATCCCATATGTCCAAATCCCTATTGATCTGTTTCCACATTGGTATATAATTTAATTTTGAACAGTCCCTCTAGATCACTTCCCAGCTAAATCCCTAGATATCAAATTGCTGCTCTCCCCCATTTAAAAGCAAAAGCTGCCCTCCGTCCGTCTTCCACCCTATGATCTAATACAATCCGCAATATTTCCGTTTTAGTCAGATTAATCTTGTATCCAGAGACTCTACTATACTTATCTATCAGCTGCATCAGATTAGACAGTGCCACCAATGGTTTACTTATAATATATATTATATCATCTGCATATAAAGCCATTTTGTATTCCTTTCCCCCAATTTCCACCCCTGTATATCTACTGAGGCCCACACCGCCACTGCCAAAGGCTCTATTAGCAGAGCAAACAACAGAGGAGATAGGGGACACCCCTGTCTAGTCCCCCGGCCCAGTACAAATTTGTCTTAACAGTTGCCATTCACTCGAATCCTAGCATTAGGACGATGATATATTGCTCTTATCCAGGTAATAAAATTCTCCCCCATCCCCATCTCACGTAGAACCGCAAACATAAATCCCCACTCTACTCTGTCAAATGCCTTCTCCGCATCTACTGCCATAAGTACCATGGGTTCATTCTGTTGCTTTACCTTCCAAATGATATTAAGTAGCTTGTGCATATTATCTCGCGCATGTCTCCCTGGTATAAACCCAGTTTGATCTGTCCCAGCTAACCTGGGAAGGAAATATTGCACCTGGCCCACTAAAATTTTTGCCAGGATCTTGGCATCCAGATTGATCATTGAGATTGGGCAGTATAATCCACAGACCTTGGCTTCCTTATCATGCTTTGGTAGCATGGTAATACCACCACTGCCATTGACTCTAGTAGTCTCCCCCATGTATCACTGCATTGAATAACTCCGCCAAGATTTTGGCTACCTCCCCCCCCTCCAAATACTTTATAAGACGAGCAGTAAGTCCATCTAACCTGGGGGGCTTTTCCCTTCTTCAAATTCTGAATAGCTATTGAAACTTTCTCCGCTGTAATTTCTTTCCCTAAGTCTTCACGCTCTGCTTCCTGTAACCCCTCCAATGGGATATCTTGTAAAAATTTCATCCGTTCCTCTTTCCCCTTCTCTGTTTCTGATGTGTAGAGCTTCTGATAGAATTCCACAAAGGCCTTTTGTATCTTGGCTGTTGAGAACTCCATGTCTCCCTGCCTATTTCGAATCTTCAGAATGCTCTGTTGTACCCTCCTAGCTCTCATTTTTCGAGCCAGCCACCTCCCTATTTTATTCTTATATTCATAGTTATGCTGCTGTAATTTTTCTACCCAGAATGCCCATTCCTCCACATGCAGTGGAGGAATGGGCGTTCTGGCTAGAAAACTGGGTAGAAAGCATGGCAAATTCAAGTTAAATGTGGCTCCAACACATCCATTCCATTCACAGCAAGACAGGGTGTGCACTATTGTTCAACATATACATACAACCAATCTGTTCCATCATCAAAAGACAAGAGATCCACTACACCATATACGCTGACATTATAATGATCTACATTCCGATCAACCTAGACAACCCAGACTACTCAAAAATAGGAGCTTGCCTTGAAGAGATGACATGCTGGCTAACGCAACACAACCTAAGGATAAACTACAACAAAACTGAAGCTCTCATCATCACTGTAGACTCATATATATAGACAACCCCTATAACAAAATACCTGGGCTCTTATCTTCCAGTGCTTCTCAACAGGAAAGAAAAATACACGACACAGTTAATTAATCAATCAATTGCTATAGAGCTCCATAGGGAAGAGACACACCGAGTCTAATTCGACTATCCCAACATGCCTCTTCAAAGATGGTTCCGAAGAGCTTAGCTTTTTATTAGGTGATATCAGCTGATGCAGTTAATTTTTAATTAACATCTGGTACTTTCCAAATTCCACGTGTACATCAATTTTGCCAACATAGACATTATTATTTATACCAAAAAGCAGAAGTTCTATATAAAAATTACATTCATTAGATCCAGCAGGTGTCGCTATACTGCTAAAAGCTAGTTAGTTACTTATTATATTTTGCTGATTTCGGTTATATTTACTAAATGGACTAGAGTCAATTTCATAAGAGCAGGGCATCCTGCCCCAGAGACAGCTTAGCCTATCCTCTTGCAGAATGATCAGCTTCACCCCTTGTTCTATTTAATTAAGGAACTTCAATCTGACCTAATATCTGTTGGGTACATAGACTGTTTGCGTAAGCCATAATGCTTCTAATTTCCCAATTTATGTCTAACTAAAAACGGAAACTATGATTTAAAGGAATAGCTTCAAAAGCAATCTTTAACCTATACTTCTATTCAGGCCTATACTGAGCTGGATTATACTTTTGTGTCCTGTATGGTTTCATGTGTAGCTGACTTTGGTTTCATTCCAATTGAGATTATTGAGCCTGATCTGCTGTCTGTTCCTATATCTGAATCTGAATCTGACAGGTCCAAATCTGCATATCCAGGATAAATCATAGGTGTATAGATTTGTTTATCATCAGTGCTCTCATCAGCTTCATTAATTATATCCAACTTACATTTGGGGCCTAGCTGGGGTAGGCCACGCCCACAATCACGAGACACGTTGGATTTATACCTTCTCCCACACTTAACCTAAACAACACTACGATACCCATTAAACCCGAAGTGAAATACCTTGGAGTCACTCTAGACAGCAAACTGAACCTCCAATCCCACATCAGTAAAACCACCAAGAAAGCCTATCACAAGATACGGATCATCAGACGACTTAAACCACTACTATGTCAAGATAAGTTTTGCACTGTTTGTCAAACGCAAATTACTCCAATCCTGGATTACTGCAACCCCATATACCTTGGACTGCCTAAAATGTCACTATGCTCTCTTCAGATGGCTCGAATTATAACAGGATCTTCAAAGCACGACCACATCACCCCAATCTTGAACCACCTCCACTGGCTCCCCATTAACTCCCGCACCAAAACACTATTAAACATCTTTAAAATCAAACACAACCTCTCTGCACAGACCCTGAAGACCCTTATCACCAATGACAATAGCACAAGACCCAGGAGGCGTTGCACCACAAATATGATCACAACCCCCAGCGCCTGCACCAAGACTAGTCAATCCACATCCGGAAGAGCTATATCACTTGCTGCTCCTGCTCTTGGAACTCTCTCCCGGACTGCCTAAGACACTTCTGATATCAAGGACTTTTGGAAGATGCTTAAAACCTCACTGTACATCGAACACTACAGGAACATTACATAACCTTAGCCGCCCACGGAAAATATTCCATCATTCACAAATGATCTCCCTTACTGTGGTTAGTCTTTAGCTTGCTTGCATTACTTCACTCTGTACAGCTCATGTTAAATAGGCCACTATGTATATAGTTCTCTTGCAACATTCATTATTATGACATATTTGTATAAAGTTAAATTGCAACATCTCTCGCATGCTACCTTACCCTTGTTGTACTGTATGTAAACCTTGTAGTTCCATTGTAAACCGCTTTGATTTAAGGAGAAAGTGGTATAAAAATCCTGTTAAATAAAAATAAATAAATAAATAAATACAGTTCCCTCAGAGCTGCTCTAATCCGCTCCATTTCCCTTAGCGACCTCTGTCCTCCCTTTTCTTTTTGTCTGTCAGACCAGTATGCCAGCTCTGCCCTCAATTGTTCCTCCACCTTTCCTCTTTCTTTCTTTTTCGTGCTCCAAGCCTGATAAGCTCTCCCCTTATAAAAATCTTAAATCTATCCCACACTACCTCCAATCTTACTCCTGGGGTACAGCTTTCTTTAAAGAATCTTTTCCTGGCCCTGCTCAACCTCCCCACTGCTACGCTATCTTCCAAGAGAGATTCGTTTAGTTTCCAAAACTGTAGGCATGCTTCCTTCAGTCTATACTCCACTGTAACCCCTACAGTCTGACCACTCAATCTGACCCACGTCTGCCTCCTGTACTTGGGGGAGGAAAGTGCCATCCATTAAAATCATATCAATGTGACTATATGTATGATGTGCTGGAGAGTAGTACGTACTGTATAATCCCTCTTATTGCCCATTTTCTGTCTCCAGATATCTACCAGCCCTATGATGCCAGCATTCTTTTCAATTTATTCCTGTGATTCCCCTCTCCCTCCCCTTGAATTATCCAATCTGGTATCCAGTGTTAAATTGAAATCCCCTCCCATTATTAAAGGGGCTGCTACTTCCTCTCCTACCCTTCTGCGCAGTTTATCATAAAACTGCCCTTGACCCTCATTAGGCACATATATGCACACTATCACCACATGCTTTGCATTGACCTTGCTTTCCCATGTTAACCACCGTCCTTCGCCTACTCTTTGAAGTTTTTTTTCCTCTACATGCAAATGTTTGGAAAATACTATACCCAACCCCATTTCCATGTCTGTCTTCTATTTCCACAGGTTAGTCCTTTGTTCTAAGCATGCCCTCCTGATTTGACTTCAGGTGGATTTCCTGTATAAACATTATGTCCACTTTTTTTTCTCCCTCCCTCCCTCATAAAACTCTGCCATTTTTGCCATGATGTTAACCCCTTTGCATTACGGGACATCATCTCTACCACTAATCCCCACCCCCTCTCACCTGTCCCCCCCCCCTCTGCCTCCACCCTCCCCCCTCCCTTTCCCCTCACTGTCCAAGCTATCTCTGTCTTCAAGGAATGACTCACCCAGCCCCATTGCTGTCCCGGCCCACAACTTCTCTTCAAACCACCCTTCCAACCCCCTCTCTACCCCCTCCCCTACCTCCCTATCTTTAACCCTCCCTCCATTCCTCTCATTCTCCTTTCATCCATCCAAGCACTCTTTCTTCTTTCGCTTTTTCCCATTCACACCCCTCCCCTTAACCTCCGGATGTCTCCATCTCATTCCATAGTAGACATCACACATTTTTCACATTTCTGCAGATTGTCCTGAGAAAAGAAAAATCATCTCAGAGTCTTAGGCCTCTATTTAGGAGCCTTCTGCCCCTTGAGAGTGCTTCTGTCTTCTTTTGCGCTCTGCAGTCTCCCACTTTTTCTGCAAATCCCTCCAGCTCCGGGACTTATTCAGATTGCTTGTGTGTTCCGACAGATCCTTGAACCCCATTTCCATCATTTCCTCTCTCAGCTCTTCTTCCATCATCACCTTCTTAGTGATAACATTCTTGGTAAATGCAGTGACTTGGGGAAAAAGCCATCTGCATCACACATTCTCCTGCGTTAATATAGTTGTATATCCACTCAACACTCGTCGTCGTACCAATGCCACAGAGACTAGGTCTGCAAATATGTGTCCATGCCATATAAATTTACCAGTCTTTCTCATTTGGGATGTTATGTGCTCCTTTATGCCATATTCGTGTAGGCATACTACTATGTCCCTTTGAGTCTGATTTCTCAACAGTAAAAATGGTCTAAATTTCTTAGAGTAATACCACAGTTAAGCCAAAATGAATCAATTACTCTATCATTGTGAGAATACCAGGTGATAGGTTTAACTCATAACATTTTTTTTGTATGGAAATTGGGTCTCAGACTAAGAGCTATGGCATTTGCTTTTTAATCAGAATGCTCCGTTTTTGCATCAACGACCCTTTTTTTTGGAAATTACTTAAATAGTTTACTTAATTCAATTTAAAAATCAACTTCTTTCAAGAACAACAAGTCAGGCTTATCTTAAATGGAAAATCCCCAATCCCATGCGCGGCGTCTTTTCACATTATCAGAGGAACTCAATAGCGGGGGCTGTCCGTGGTATGTGTTTATATTGACAACTTTGGAAGTCAGTGCACAACCCCTGATGAAACGATATATTCGTGAAACGCAGCAGCGCTGAGATTGGGGATTTTCCATTTAAGATAAGCCTGACTTGTTGTTCTTGAAAGAAGTTGATTTTTAAATTGAATTAAGTAAACTATTTAAGTAATTTCCAAAAACAAGGGTCGTTGATGCAAAAACGGAGCATTCTGGTTAAAAAGCAAATGCCATAGCTCCTTTTAGTCTGAGACCCAATTTCCATACAAAAGAAATGTTATGAGTTAAACCTATCACCTGGTATTCTCACAATGATAGAGTAATTGATTCATTTTGATTTCTCAACAGGCCTAGAGTCCTTTGAGCCCTGTCCACTTTTATGTTATCCGTCTCCGGCCGTCCTTGTTAATTTCTCAGCAGGTGCCCAAAAATCTCTATTGCTATTTTAACACAGTCTGAGAACTCCTCACCCTCTGGGACCCCTTTGATGTGTAGGTTTTGTCTAAATGTACGATTTTCCAAATTTCCAACTTTAGGGCAAGTTCTCATTTGAGCATCTACAACAGACTCCTTCCCCTCCATCCATCTTTCCAGCTCCTCCATGTGATGCTCCACCTCCACCACCTCCGTTCTGAGGCCTGCCATTATATCTGCCACCTCTTTCTTTATTCCAGCAATATTTCTCCTCACCTCTGCATACTAGCGCTGCATTTCTGCTTTCATTATTTGCCCAATCATCTCTGTTCCAGGCACACCCCTCCATTTCGGAATCCATTTTGCAATGATCACTCTGCAGCTCCTTGGGAGCCGCCATCTTGTCTGCCTCTGGATCTGATTCCTTAGGTTTGAGAGAGGCATATTCCTTTAAGTCTGCAGTTTTTCTCGACCCTCTGGTGCTTTCTGCCATTGTTTTATCTGTTTGTGGGGTTGTTTGTCAGGGTGATACTGCCTTTTTTCACCTTTTGTGTGGGTCCAGCCTCAGAGCTCCACTCTTACACGACCATGCAGTGTGACGTCACTTCCTTCAACTTTTATTTCTTAACCCTTTCAGACCGTATGTCCACTGTAATGGACGTCATGTTTATTCAATGAATTCCGTGTACATATATATATATAGATGGTGTCTGTGAAAAAATTCAGGTCTGAAAGGGTTAATGCATGTTAACTTCATTAATGTGCATGTTAACCTTTAGTAAAAGGGCCCCTTAGTGTTAGATTTACTAAGGTGCACTATTGTGCTAGTATGTGCTAACACCGTTAGCTCATGTTATCAGCAAATGGGACCTGCAGTAAATAAAATATCTAATATGTGTTAGCACATGATAATGCAGTAGCACCTTTTAGTAAATCTATGCCTTAGAACAACAGCAACTCCTTATATTGTAACCCTCAGGGGACAGAGGAATACCTACTGTACCTGAATCTAACTTGCCTTGAGCTAACAATGAAAAAGTATGAGCTAAATTCAAATACATAAATAAAATGAGGGCTGGCCCAGTATCTCCATGGCAGTACTGTAAGCTGGTGTGTGGGAGACCCAGGTTTCATTCCTGGTGTTTGATTCTCAGAGATGCTGGAGCTGCAACATTCTGTGGGGGAAAGAGTCTCAACCATTACACAGCAGTGACACCTATTAGCCAGACTTAGGACGCTTGTACGCATGCAGGGTGTCAGAAGCAGCCATTGTTTGTTTCCCCTAGCCAAGGACTGTTGCTGTGATAGATGGACTAGATGGACAAACCTGGGTATGATAAAATTCCCAGGTAGTTGCAAATGAAGGCTCAGGGCACCATAACTAAGGACAAGCTGGTTCCCACTGATTTGGAAACCCAAAGGAGCAGAAGGAAACTTCAGTCACCCCCTGCCTCCGCGCTCCCCCCCCCCCCCCAAAGAAATCCCAAATTATGTTATATTATTCATATAGAAAATTTCATTGGAAAAAATGTTTGTGCAAAAGGAGGGCACAGAAATAATGGAGTTCTAAAATTGTAGAAAACTGAACTGCTAACAAGGCTGCCAGGGCGTCTGGTTGTTAATTGAAACTCTGACTCTAACTTTTGACCTTCAAATTGAATAAGAATCTTGATGTGCTTTGACATCTTGCCAGCTGATTGCAGCATCTTTCAGTAGTTTTTAAATCACTAGCGGTGTTTTCCCTGCTGAGTCTAAGATTGGTCTCTGCAATCTGAGCTTTCACCCTCATGGTATCAACTAAATTGAACATCAGCCCACATGCAGTTGATATTACAAGGAATGATGATACAAGTAGACCTTGACGATTTTTAGCAGAAATTGAAAACTGTGTTCCCGAAATGTTATTCCATTTTGGTATTCATATTAGAAAAGTTAGAAACTTTTAAGTGAGCCAATTTCAGGTTCTAACCATATCTTTCACTCTACCAACTGACACCATTTGCATAAATTTTGAATGTTTTTATATCCAGCTGAGTATTTTCTAATAAGAAATGGATAAATTAGATGCATTCTAATTCATACTTTTTCTGTCCTGTTTCTTACTGATGAAAACTATATTCTAGTCAAACATCAGAATAACGGAATTTTTTTATTTAATGACCTCGCGTGTCCTTACCAATTATGCTACTTTAATTTATATTCATGGCTGTGTAGGTATGTTAGTCACTGTGCAGTCAAAGAAACACAGAGTAAGACTTCAAATGCACAGAATCATATGCCTTGAAAAGTAAATAAAAGTAAAATTCCATCTGGGTTTTATCCTGGGTTTCAGGCAGCTGTCCTGAGAGAATACCAAATATTATCCAAGCCAGCTCCAAATAGTACAGATGGAGTCAAAACAACATAAATAAAACTCTAACTGTGTCTAAGTGATTTCTAAACTGGGTTCATCGGTACCCAATTACAGTGAGGGTAGTCCCTTACTCTGTATCCATCTCTTTGTGGAACCTTTGTGAAGTTCTGGACGTGGGGTCCCTGCAGCAGGAGTTCCCTTTTTTTTTTCCTCTCTCAAGATGCAGTCTACTACCACTACTTACCATTTCTGTAGTGCTTATAGATATATGCCGCACTGTACATATTAAAATAAGAGATGGTCCCTGTTTGACAGAACTTACAATCTATTCAAGACTGACAAACAGGACAAATAAGAGATTAGGAAATCGTATTTATTATGGGAAACAATTAAACACAACATGTGTATTAAACAGGAGAATAGGGGGTTAGAATTTGAAGACAGTCTCTAAAAGGTGGGCTTTTAGGTTGTATTTAAATAGGACCAGAAACGGGGCACGATGTACTGACTCAGAAACTCTATTTGAGGTATACAGTACAGCAAGGTAGAAGGAACAGAGGCTGGGGGTGACAGTAATGGAGGAGGGCACAAGTAAGAGTGACTTACTTGATGAGTGGAGCTCCTGAGGAGGGTTGTAGGGGGAAATAATAGAGGGGAGGTGATGAAGAGCTGCAGAATGAATGCTCTTTTAGAACAGTAAGAGAAGTTTCAACTATGTGCTGAAATGGATAGGGAGCCATTGAAGTGACGAGGGGGTTATATGAATGTAGCAACATTGGTGGAAGATTAGTTGTACAGCTGTATTTTAAATTGATTGAAAGGGAGAGAGATGATTCAGTGGGAGATCTGTGAGGAGCAGATTGCAGTAGTCTGAGCAGGAGGTGATAAGATTGTGGATAAAGATTTTGGTAGTTCAGAAAAGAAGAGACTAGTTTTACTGATATTATAGATAAAGAAACAACAGGTTTAGCTGTCTATTGGATATGTACAGAGAAAAAAAGAGAGGGCTCAAAACTGATTCCAAGGTTATGAGTTGAGGAGACAGGGAGAATGACAGTGTTATCCAGAGAAAGGGAGAGGTGGATTCACGCAGAAAGATAAGAATCTCTGTCTTGGCTATATACAGTTTTAGATGTGGTGGTCAGCTGGAGGACAGCAAGCTAGCTGAGATTTGGGCCTGGATTCCTGTGAAATTTCAGTTGTGGAGAGGTATATCTGGTGAAGATGGTACTGAAAACCATAGGAGGATATCAGAACACCAAGAGAATGAGTACAGAGAGAGAGAGAAGTCCCAAGAGAGAGCCTTGAGGTATATTGATTGATAGTTTGATAGCAGTAGAGGAGTATCCACCAGGACATACACAAAAAGAGTAATAGGAGAGATAAGAAAACCAAAAAAGAATGGAGCCCTGAAATCCAAGTAAGAACTGTGTATCAAAGAGAAGGTAGTGATCAGCAGTCCATGGATCCATTTCCTTTCTTCCTTCCTTCTCCCTCTGTTCTTTTTATAGTCTGCTGGTGGAGTGGACCTAGAGTTCCCATCTATGGAGGTTCATCTTCCAGGGCCGCCTTTGATTTAAAGTGAAATTCCTGCTTGGATGACTGCCTCTACTCCTCCTTCCACTTGGGTTTCTCCAGTCCACCTCATGTGATCCCTGTTGACTATGTTGGCTCTGTCTTTAGCTTCTTTCATACTGTGTAGGGTGTCATACTTTTAGAGTATCTTTGAAGCCTGATGACAGCCTCCCAGTTTTGCTATTGATTATAATCATATTAGAGGTTTCTGATAGAAATATAGTGGGGCCAATTTCCAAAGTGCCAGAAATTTAAGCACTGTGGTGGTCAGCTGCGGTATTTAAATATAAGCCAAACAAATGGATCATGTGATACTATGAGCAGGGGTAGAATAATATGTGAGTGTCCTTTGCTCCTAGCGCTACGCCATCTGACTGCACCCCATTCTTCACCAGCCAAGAATCTGCCAGTGTTGCAGGCTGTCTAAAGGATTATTGTGGTAGCAGCTGTCATTTCAGCCAGATATGAGTGATAATGGTGTCATAAACCCTGAAAGAAGACCAGGAGAAAGTGCAGTCAGCACACACTAAGTTGCTGATGGGCAGGGCTCTGTATCATTGGGTTCCAGTGGTAGCTTCAAAATAGAAATCACAACGGAGGTAACTGCGGCTATGGATCAGGCCCTAGACAGAAAGTTTGAACCAGTTTTTAGAAAACTTGAGCATTTCCAAGGGTGATTTGAAGCCTTCAGGGGGAACTAAGCGGAAAGAGTTTCAGACATGAAAGATATGTCACAACTGGCAGAGGACTGGGCTCACTTGCACAAGCTTAGTAGTAGCCTGTGAAGAGAAACTGGATGAGCTTGAGAATTGCTTGCAGAAGAACAATTTCTGTTTAAAAGGCCTTTCGGGCAGCATAGGAGACTAGGATACTGGGTTTGATAGACCCTTGGTCTGAACCAGTATGGCATATCTTATTTTCTTAAGCTGTCCCAATTATAGGAAGAGCAGTTAGATGAAATGAACGCTTCTTTCACGGAGGAGGAAGTAGGCTGGGTCATCCAATCTGTGCCTATCACCAAAGGCCCAGGACCTGACAAGTTTAAGGGAGAGTTATGCAAGATATTAAAGGATAAGTTCATAGGCTTCTTAGAGTGTTTACCACCATGGTGGACAATGACGAGGAGAAAGGGGACATGAATCTGGCCTAAAATTATCCTCATGCCTAAACCAGGGAAAGATTTGTAGAAGGCGGACAACTATCAACCTATATCATTGCTTAATTTTGATCTTTTCACAAAGGTATTAGCAACTTGATTGGCCCAGTTTGTACCAGATTTAGTATAGGAGCACCAAAGAGGAAGGGGAAGTATCCTGCTAAGAATATGTGGCTTATCTTTTCGTCACATCCCTGCTGCAGTGTCATGTAGAAGTAAGGAGATCCTGGATTCTCTACAGGGAGAACTATTCAGGCAACTGGTAACAGAACCCACACATGATTGGGCTATACTGGACTTAGTGCTTACCAATGGGGAAACTGTTTCTGATGTTATAATGGGAGATCATCTTGCATCCAGTGATCGCCAGATGGTATGGTTCAGTATTAAGACTAGGGCTGATAAAATCCATTCAAAAGTGAGGGTCTTGGACTTTAAGAAAACTAACTTTGCCAAGATGGGCCAATACTTCATAGAGTCATTAGCGGGATGGGAACAGCTGGGGGATGTAGACAAACAATGGGCAAAACTGAAAGGGGATATTTGAAGGGCAACAAACCTTTGTGTTAGAAAGGTAAATAAATGTAAAAGGAAAAGAAGTAGCTGAAAAGGTAAAGAAAAAGAGAGAGGCCTTCATGAAATACAAGAGGAAGACAGGCATCTATATTTGGAAAAACTTGGAGAAGCTAGCAAAGTAGTCAGGAAAGCAAAGGTACAAAAGAAGAAGAATTAGTCAATGCAATAAAATGCGGGGATAAGACTTTTTTCAGCTATGTTAGTGAGAGGAGGAAGAGCAAAAGTGGTATTATCACACTCAAGGGTGAAGGGGAGGAATATGCAGAAACTGATGAGGATAAAGCGGAATTGCTTAACAAATATTTCTGTTCGGAAAACACCGGAAGAGAAGTGACAGGGCTCTCGAACGCGTTTCAGAAGACTGTTCGTGAGGAACTAGCTGAACTAAAAGTAGACAAAGCGATGGGTCCGGATGGGATATATCCACGAATACTGAGAGAACTTGGGAACATTCCAGCGGCTCCACCGACTGACCTTTTCAATGCCTCTTTGGAGTTGGGAGTGGTGCCAGAGAACTGGAGAAAGGCACATATGATCCCTTTTCTTTCTGTCTCTCTTTATTTAACTAGGCTTATATACCGCTTTTCTACAAGCCAAAGCAGTGTACATTCAGGTAATGTATATATATATTTCCCTTGATCCCGAAGGGCTCACAATCTATGTTCTTGTACTTGAGGCAACAGAGGGTTAAGTGACTTGCCCAAGGCCATAAGGAGCACTTGTGGGACTAGAAACCTTTACAGAAAAGCGGACATAAGGATGACATTGAGAACTAAAGGCCGGTTAGTCTAACCTCTGTGGTTAGTAAATTATTGAAAAGGCTACTAAAAGAGAGAATAGTGAAGCTTCTGGAGTCCAATAGATTGCAGGATCCAAGGTAGCATGGATACACTGGAGGCAGGTCTTGTCAGACAAATCTGATTGATTTCTTTGACTAAATGTCCACCTAAATGTGGTATACTTGGATTTCAGTAAAGTCTTTGACATTGTTCCACACAGGCGACTTATAAACAAACTGAGCACCCTTGGGATGGACCCTAAAGTTACTGATTGAGTTAGAAATTGGTTGAGTGGGAGGCAACAAGGGTACAAGTAAATGGAGCTCACTCTGAGAAGGAGGTTACCAGTGGTGTGCCACAGGGATCTGTCCTTGGTCCGATTCTTTTTAACATCTTTGTTAGTGATATTGTGGAAGGGCTGTCGGGTAAGGTTTGCTTGTTTGTGGATAATACCAAAATCTGCAATAGAGTAGACATCCAGGAAGAAGTAGATAACATGAGGAGGGATCTAGCTAAACTTGAAGAATGGTCTAGAATTTGGCAGCTGAAATATAATGCTAAAAAATTCAGGGTCATGCACTTGGGCTGCAAAAATCAAAGTGTAGGGGGTGAGGTACTTCTGTCCACAAAATAAGAGTGAGACATTAGCGTAATTGTGTCTGACGGTCTTAAAGTAGCTGAATAGGTAGGAAAGGCAACTGTGAAAACCAGAAGAATGCTTGGTGTATAGGGAGAGCAATGGCCAGTAGAAAAAAGGGGGTGATAATGCCTCTCTATAAGTCTCTGGTGCGACCTTATTTGGCGTATTGTGCGCAATTCTGGAGACCGCACCTTGAAAAGTATATAAGCAAGTTGGAATTGGTGCAGAGGATGGCTACTAAAAAGGTTAGTGGTCTTCGTTATGAAGCATATGAGGACAGATTTAAAGATCTTAATATATATACTTCAGAGGAAAGGCGGGATAGGGGAGATACGATAGAGACATTTAAATACCTCCATGGCATAAATGTACAGGAGGGTCTCTTTCAATTCAAGACAAGCTTTGCTACAAGGGAGACATTAGGATAAGGGTGAAAGGGGATAAATTCAGGAGTAATATGCAGAAATATTTCTTTACGGAAAGAGTGGTAGATGCATAGAATAATCTCCCAGTGGAGGTGGTAGAGACGAGGACAGTATCTGAATTCAAAAAAGCATGGGATCTCTAAAAGAAGAAAGGGGACTATTGTGGTCTTGCCATCATGTTTCTATGTCATTGGAGGCTTGAGGAGCCAAGGGGACTCCGACCATTCTCTTAAGCTTTGATGTGAAGAAAGCTTCAACCTCTTCAGCTGGGATTGCTTCACGGCATGCTTTAGCTAAATTTGAGTTTACAGTATTTTTTCTGGATGCACTGAACTTTGTACTGGGGACCCCAAGCGGTGGTAGTGATTAATGGCTAGATCTCTGGAAGATTTAAACTGGAGTGTGGGACAGGGCTAAAGTGTCCAATTCCCCCCTTGTTTATCTTCTCGCTAGAATCCCTGGGGGGTCATAAATTCAAAGTGGCAGCTTTCACCAATAACCTTCTAAAACATAACACAGGTCTGCAAAAAAATGTTTTGAGAGTTGTTTTGGTTATTCCACGTAATCTTTATGTTTTTTGGTGAGCTGAATCCGAAAATGACCTCCATTTTGTCATAGGACATCACGTTTCCTGACAATTTAGGTAACTATGTTAAATAAGGCAATACCTCAAAATAAATGGAAATAGACTTATAAAATTAAAGTTTTATTACAATATTTTCATGAAAATCCTTTTTTGAACTGAAATGAGCTCACCTACACACACTAAACTCAATTCTTCTTCCTTGTGAGGCTCCTCTTGGTGCATTTACGCTTGTGAGTAGCATCTGGAATGTCTCTCTGAAGCATCCAACAGTAGTCTGCCATCATTGTAATGCTCCATTTTCCCTGGTATCTCCTTTCCATCTCTTTAATGTCTTGGTGGAATCGTTCACCTTGTTCCTCACTCACAGCTCCCAAATTTTCAGGAAAGTAGTCAAGGTGGGACTGGAGGAAATGCACTTTCAAACTCATCAGGCAACCTAAAGCTTGAAATGCTTTCAGCATTCGTCCGACGATCTTTTTGTAGTGAGGATCTTTGTTATTGCCTAAAAATCTGTGTACGACCTCTTTAAATGCAATCCACCCTTCTTTTTGAGGATCCGTCATGGTATTGACAAACTCTTGATCAACTATAAGCCTTCTAATGTCTGGTCCGACGAACACACCTTCCTTCAATTTTGCCTCCGACAGGCCTGGAAACTTGGTGACCAAGTATTTGAAGCATTCTCCATCTCTTGGAAGTGATTTTACGAATTGCTTCATCAATCCCAATTTTATGTGGAGAGGTGGTAGAAGAACTTTATGGGAAGGTACCAAAGTTTCTCGGAGGACATTTTTTTCACCGACTGTTAGCACCCTCGGCTGCCAACTCTTCTTGGTCCAGTGATTTTGTCGGTCTCGACTGTCCCATAGACACAGAAAACAAGGATATTTGGTATACCCAGCTTGTTGCCCGAGCAGCATGCACAAGACCTTCAAGTCCCCACACACTTGCCAACCATGGTCTTCATATTTAAGTTTACGAAGAACCAATTCCAAGTTCTCGTAGGTTTCCTTCAAGTGTACGGAATGACCTACAGGTATGGCAGCGTAAAAACCGTTGTGGAGTAAAACTGCTTTGAGACTTCTTTTTGAAGACTCTATAAAAAGACGCCATTGCTCTGAATCATATTGGATTTTAAATTGACCCATCAGACCTTCAACATCGATGCAATAAACCAACTTGTCTTCCTGGGCGAAGTAAGGAACGAACTCCTTTTCATGATGTCTGAACCATGAAGATGACACTCCTGGCAACAATAAATTCCTGCTTTTCAGCCTTGATCCGAGTAACTCAGTGGCATCTTTGGGAAGATTCAAGTCTCTTACCAAATCATTCATCTCCTCCTGAGAAAACAATTTTGGTCTTGTATCATCTTCAAAGTCAGAACTTGATTCGTCATCTGGTTCAGGTATGACTTCACCTTCATCGGAGCTAGGTATCTCTTCCAAGGTAGCAGGGGGCTTGAGTACTGGTATATCTGTGCCATGGGGGATGGGACGAATTGCCGAGTGAAGATTGGGGTATGAAATGGAATGCTTCCATTTGGAATTAAACCCTTTTACATCGCATGAACAAAAGTAACAGTCGTTACTATGGTTCTTTTGCTCTCGCCATACCATAGGAATCCCATAACGGAAAGATTTTTTCTTACCCTTGAACCAGTTTCGGAGGTCCTCAACACACCATTTGCACACTTTATGAGGCGCCCAGACTTTATCTTGATCTCCAATTTTTAGTCCAAAGTATGCAAAGTATACTTTTTTCACAAAGTCTAATATTCTACTGTTGCTTCAACACTGTATATTCACCATAGATGAAACAGAAACTGTCTGGCGAATTAATACACTTTTGCGGAGCCATAACATAACGGTTGAAGAATGACGAGCTAACACGAATTGCGATGAAAAAGTGTGAACAGCCTAGAACCAAGAACCTGATGATGATTCGTGCACAAGTGTGGCATGCAGGAGAGAGCAGCTCTGTGTCTGTACACAAGACGTCACAGTGCTGGCCACGCTCCCCTGCATTGACCGGAGCTGCTGCTATCTGCCCTGTGTCTCCCTTCCACTGGATTCTTCAGGAAAGATTAACCCCTTCTACCATTAGAAGCACGGACTTAAAACTTGCTTAGCTTATGTATATATTGCTGACCATCAGATTTACAGTGCTATATTCTTTTTTTACATAACTCGGATAAACCCCTTTAAGGTTTTTTTGGCATTTTATATCTTAAATGCACTTATGTGAATTAATTAATAGTAATTTGAAAAAATTTGATAAATTCGAAGACAATTTTGCATGTTGTGGCAAATCATGACGTCTAGGAGTTTTTTCAATATTTTATTTGTTTTCAGCACACCAAAATACATGGAAATTAGATGAAAATAATCAAACAGCTTTTTAGTCGCAGACCTGTGGTCGGAACCCTCAAAATTCAGTGTTAAGACTCATGGATGACTTGCAGTGGTTCAGATCCTTTGCAGGGTTGAAATTAAACTTAACCAAGTCAGAAGCTCTTCCCATTTAGAAGTTGATCCAGTGATCTTGGATGGGCAAAGTCTTCTTAAGATGGGCTGGGGAGCAGTTTCAGTAATAGGGATTATTTTAACTGCCAAAACAGGCACACTTTGAAGATAATTTTATAACTGGGTCGGAGCCTATCCTTTAGGCCTGATTGTATGCTCGTGCATGTTAATCTAGGCGGTAGAGAAGAGGAAGGGGTTGGATCTTACAAATGTAAAACTTATCGATCTTGGTGTTGATGATTTATTTTGACTGCTGTATCACATATTTTGACATATATGGTTTGCCTTTTTGTGTGCTGCTTTTGTTTTCAATAAAGAGATTTAAACTTAAATATAATCTGGATATTCAATGAGCATTTCTGGATAATGGCCTGCAATGAATATCCAGATACAGCAGTCAGCACTGGTGACTATCCAAATAGTGGTTAGGACATCTTTTGGGCTGTCCTGACTTATGCAGAGAGGAAATCTGCATAAGGGCAAAATTTATCTGGATAGTGGCTTAATATTGCTGCTATCTGAATAATCACTGATACTACCCTTGCTCTGCCCACGAACCACCCCCTCATTAACTGGATAGTGCCAAGACGGTCTATGGGAATATTCAGCAACACTATCCAGATAGTGTTTCTGAAGAGACTTGAAGACCTAAATATGTACACTCTGGAGGAGAGGAGGGATAAGGGAGATATGATCCAGACCTTTAAATACTTAAAGAGAAATAATGAACAAACAAACCTCTTCCAAAGATGGGGGAGCTGTAAAACTAGAGGGCATAACATGAAGCTGCAAGGGGTAAATTGAAAGGCAATGTCAGGAAATACTTTTTCACTGGAAGGGTGGTGGATGCTTGGAATGCCCTCCCGATGGAAGTGGTGGGGGAAATACAGTGACAGAATTCAAAATGGCATGGGACAGACACAGTGGATCCCTTTACAGCAACAGGATAAAATCAAAATAAACGTAACTATCTAATTTCTCAACAAATAGGGGTGTCCTACACGGAGCGGTGGGTTGACCCCTAAACAAAGTCATGGGGAGGGGTGGCCTGCACAGAGCGGCAGGTGCACCTACTCCTGCTGCCGTCATTTACTATGTTACTATGAATATCACTCTCAGCACCCTTATCCGTATAACCTTGGTGTTTATCTTGATAAGGATTCTGAATATCAGTCCCTGTATGTTTCTGCATCTGACTTTAAAAGCTGCTATCCTTTTTTATGCTTTTATTTTGTTTTGTTTTTATGGTGAATTTATTCATTTGCCTAGTGAACATTCCCTGCTAGAAATTATTAAAAGTAATATTTCACATATAAGAATATTTTTGTGTTACAATATTAGCTCACATTCTACTGATTTGATTTCTTGCTCTGAAAGTCATGCAAGTAATAGAATTTCTCATGGTTGCTTGTGAATTATTGGTCAATTTCAATTATCTAGAAAACCTCATACAGCTTTTCCTCTGCATCCCCTGAATAATGATGCTTTCATGGTCTTACATTTTAAAGTGATGGATCATTGCTACCCATGGGGCTGCTATTCTTTATGGGTTCTGTAGCATTTATAAGAATAGCATTATAAGAAGTGGAAGGCAGAATAACAATACCTTTGTCCCAGGAATGTCAGATTAACCTATCAGGAATTTAGAGGCAGTACAGCTCTTCTGCCTCAAGGATTTTAAGAAAGTCTGGGTAGCAAAACAATTTGTATTAAATGTCTGAGTCAAGAGAATATGGTGCCTTCACAGAGCAGGTGGCATTTGCCTACATGAAATCAGTGTATTATAAGACAGCTGGCTATTTTCAGTCAAAAATTAACACCTTGTTTAGTAATTTAAAAAATATATATTTTAGGGAAGCTTATATACCGCTTTCCTGGCTAAAAATTAGCTCCCCAAAGGCAGTGTACAAAATCACAAAAAATTATAAAACACAGAATACAATACCATATATATACATTCATAGCCACAAGTTATAATGTAATAAATTCACAAAGCTCAAGAAAATAGAAACATAAAACAATGGACCTAAGCAAAATAGCATAACATAACACCACTAAGGATAACTACGGCACAACTAAAACTGCCACTCATAGAACTTATCATTCTGTATAACTATGCACCTAGGTTTCCACCAACTCCTAAAATCTCTTTCCATCCATTCTTCAAAACCAGAAACACTACCTTATAAAAACTGCCAACACTAACCAAGCCAAACTTTAATTCTCCTGCCTGATAGTGATTGTGAAACTATTCTAGAACTGGGGGGGCTTGCAACAGTGAAATCCCTAGTTCTGCTACTACCTCTATGCATCTCTTGAACCAAAGAGACAGAAAGGAGGGCCCCCTGGCTAAATTCTAAATTTGCTCAGGCCTATACCACTTAAATCAATTAGGTATAATAGTCCCTTGCCCTTCAGAATGTGAAAAGTTAAAGCCAGACTCTTAAATTTAGCTGTAGCTTCCACAGAAAGCCAGTGCAGGCCACAATGGTGAGGAGTTAACATGCTTTCTGCTAGACCTACCTTAAACCACCCCTTGCAATGATCTTCTGAGCCACCTATAAGTCTAGTTGACAGACCTACAAGCATCATATTAATATATTTAATAATAGGTATGGTTATGGTTAATTTTTTCTCCAGGAACAAGTAGGAAGTTGGTCCTCACATATGGGTGATGTCGACGCTGACAGGTCCCTCGCAGAAGCACCCCCCAACTTTCAAAGAAAGCTTTTGGGAGATGTTACCACGCATGCGTGGTTGCCTTCCTGCTCAAGGGTGCCATCTTGCTTCAGTCTCTTTTTTTCCATGGAGCCCATCAGATGCTGTCCTGTTTTCCCCGGAAAAAGTCTGATTTTGTTGTTAAGTTTTGTTCGGTTTGCATACCAGTTCCTTCCCATCCCCAAGCCAGCTCGCCTTGGTGTCACTCCTTGGGTTCATCCACTCATTTTTCTCATTTTTTCATCGAGGTGTCCCTCAACAGGCATTCACACCTTTTTCAGCTGAATGCCTTGGAACCCTTGGCCTGGAGCATAACGACTCTGACTGCGAATTCTGAAGAACCATGACCTCAGAGGCCTTAGAGTCACCATCAGCAGCAGGAAAAAGAAATTTTCAGAAGTCTAATTCCGCGCTGGACTGTCCAGTGACATGCTCCATGGCCCCCTTCGATACCTTGGTGCTCTGCAAAGCTGGAGGCTCTTTGGAGTCCCGTGGCCGTGGTTCCTCCAAGCAGAAATCCCCAGAGGTGGAGCACAAGAAGAAGAAACCTTCGAAGACCACCTCAGAGAATGGATCCAGGAAGAAGGGGAAATCCCATCCCAGGATCCGCAGTCCTAGGCATGACTCTGAGGAGCCTTCCAAGCTGCCCCATAAAGAGTTATTGGCACCCACCATCGGCCTCAGACCTCCGAAGTCATCCTCATCGAGGACTCCCCCTCGACAGTACCGATGTTGGGCCTGAAGTCCTCGGTGCTGTCAAAGGCTGCAGAACCAACTGGTATGGAGACCAGAATGGCCACCCTAGAGAGCAGTATATCTGCTCTAGTGGTTCATAAAAGTTCATGTCAAGCTCATCTGGTTCATCTGCCCCAACAATGGGGCCCTTGACATCGAGGACCTTCCCGGATTTCGCACCGGTTCTCGAGCACCACCGGCTGGATGAGGTCCTGGTCCCATTTCTTGGGACACCAGTCCTCCCTGGCGAGTGCCCGCAGCTTGGACCACAGATCCTCTGGAGATTGTGGACCGACCGGAGAATCTCCTTGAATGAGGTGACCGTATGGCATTGGACTCCTACTCAGATTTCAAGTCTGAATGGGAGACTGAGGACGAAGAGTCCCTGGACACCAGGCGACACCGAGACGTGCCTTCAGACCCATCTCCCCCAATGACCCAGCACCGTTCCCCACCAGAGGGCGTTGCTTTCCTTGATTTTGTGCGGGACATGGCCAAGGCTCTCACTATTGAGACCAAGGCCAAGGAGGACCCACGCACCGAGGAATTGGAGATACTCCAATATGAGGCACCTCCAAAGGAAACCCTTACTGTCTCAGTGACCACGATCCTCGACCGCTTCCTCCTCCAAATGTGGGAAACACCGGCGTTGGTACCAGTCATTAGCAGGTGCCTCAATACCATGTACCAGGTATGCCGAAGCCCTGAATTCCAAAAGACCCAGCTTCCCCACAAATCCATAGTCATTGAGTTGGCCATACGCTGGCTCAAAAGCTAAAAAACACATTTGTCGGTCACACCCAGCAGGGAGACCCGAACCCTCAACCACCTCGGCCGCAAGATCCTTTTCAGGACTCTATGTCAGATCCAGACCTACCAGCTCTATATCGGCAGGTACCTGAAGGAACTGTCGAAGGATCTCAGTGGATTTTCAGCAGGCCTCGACAAGGAAACCCTACAGAGGTTCAAGACCCTACCTTGGCAGTAAAAGAATTCTCGAAGTTCTTATCCCGAGCAGCCTACGATGGCTTCAAGTCATCAGCCAGTGTGGCTGCCACAGGCATCAGGGCATGATGCCAAGCATGTCTGCAGTTATCCAAACTGGAACAGTAGGTACAGGACAAACTGATTGATGTCCCCTGCATAGGAGAGAACCTATTCGGGAAGCCCATAGTGGATAAGGCAGCAGAGGTAGAGACCGAGTGAGGAGGACCTGGCTCTCAAAGAAGACCTCTATACAGCTCCGGAAGAACACTCCAGGGAAAAAGCCCTTCTTCCTGAGGAAGAAAGGAGGCTTTAGCAGTACACTACACTTCTAGGCCTTCCCGGCCCCTCAACAGGGCCAGCAACAAAAAGGTCAGAGACACGGTCCCAGAAAACAAAAGACCCTGAAGTCCCAGACACCGGCTCTGGCCCATCCTGGGGAGCTTTTGACTCCCTGGATGTGACCTCCTCTCCTCCAGGAGGTCCCCTGCTGCCCACAGGGGGGCGCCTAGCCTTGTTTGCCCACAGATGGACTGCCATCACCACCGACACCTGAGTGCTACAAGTGGTCAGGGAGGGCTACCGCCTCCACCGACAGCGGGTGCCACCCTCGTCCTTCCCAGGAGAGCACACCAGACCTCTACTTCACCAGACCCTGCTTCTTATCGAGCTAGCAGGCCCAATCAAGGACAAGACAGTGGAACCATTCCCGAAACAACTTTGGGGCACAGACTTCTACTCTCTCGGTATTTCCTTGTCCCCAAGAGGACAGGGGGCCTCAGGCCCATCCTGGACCTGTGACAGTTCAACAGGTTTCTGGTCTGGGAAAAGTTCAAGATACTCTCCCTTGGAACACTGCGGCCATTCCTCCAGCAGGGAGCTTGGCTCTGCTCGTTAGACCTAAAGGATGCCTACACACACATATCCTAATCCATCCCATCCACATAAAATACCCTCGGTTCATGGTGGGTGGACAGCACTACCAATACAAAGTGCTGCCCTTTGGTCTGGCCTCATCACCAAGAGTCTTCACAAAATGCCTCGCGATGGTCGCAGCCCACCTCCGGCTTCAAGGGGCCTTCGTCTTTCCTTACCTGGATGACTGGCTCATAAAAGGGGACATGGCTACAGAGGCACAATGTGCCACTGGGTGCACCATAAACATCCTGCAGCACCTGGAGTTTGTCATAAACTACCCCGTCCCACCTCACTCCGGCCCAGCACCTAGAGTACACTGGGGTGCAACTAGATACCCTCCAGGCGAAAGCCTTCCTCCCTCAGGAGAGGTCAGTACTCCTCAGGGAATTGGTTGCAGAGGTACACCAACACTGGACACTGCCTGCCTGGCTTCTACTCCACATCTTGGGACACATGATCTCCATGGTGCACGTGACCCCATATGCCCACCTGCGCATGAGGGCAGCCCAGTGGTGCCTCCGCTCTCAGTGGACAAAAGCCACAGGCAGGTTCATGGAGAGAGTCAAAGTGACTCATCAGCTGGCGGACTCCCTCGGTGGCAGATCCCACGTCACCTTCAGGCAGGAATGCCCTTCTAGGCACCCACACCCAAGAGGATCCTCACCACGGGCACCTCCATACTGGGCTGGGGAGCACATTACAAAGGCCTCCAGATGCAAGGCTGCTGGTCCCAGGTGGAATCCCGGCTGCAAATCAACCTACTGTAGCTCCGGGCAATATTCCTGGCTCTCCGAGCCTTCCGCCACCAGCTACAGCACCTCCCGGTGCTGATCCAGACTGACATCCAGGTCGCTATGTTCTGAGTGAACAAACAAGGTGGAACAGGGTCGTACCCCCTCTGCCAGGAGACAGTAGCCCTCTGCGTCTATGCGGCACGTAGGGGTATGCTCCTCAGGACGATTTATCTCCCGGGCCAGGACAATGCCCTGGCAGACAAACTGAGCAGAGTCATCCAGCGCACAAGTGGTGCCTGGATCCAGTAGTAGCCTTCTGGCTGTTTTGCCTCTGGGGCAGCCCCTCAATGGACCTGTTTGCAGGCCCGGACAATACGCAATTGCCCCGATTCGGCTCCTGTCAGCCATATCCTTCCTTGTTGTCAGCAGATGTGTGCTTCATCCCATGGACGGAAGGCCTCCTGTATGCCATCCCACTGACACCACCGGTCGCTAAGACCCTATTCAAGATCCAGCCTGGTTCCCACTGCTCCTTTCCCTATCGGTGCCGCCGCCGAATCCCCTGGCCCATGCCCCAGGGCTACTTTCACAGGAGCAAGGCTTTCTCCTACACCCCAATCTGGGGTCTGTCTCACTCATGGCTTGGCTGCTGGAAAGATAGCGTTAGCTCCCTTCAACCTCCCACGGGACATGAAGGAGGTTCTTCTGGCCTCGCGCAAGGCCTCCACAAAAAGGGCGTATGCATTTCTTGGTGTAGAGCATAGAAAGACAGGCAAACCCATTTTTGGGCTTAATACAATAAGTTCTCCAGTACCTGCTCCACCTGTCGCAAGTGGGACTAAAGTCCAATTTGGTCAGAGTACACTTGAACGCCATCACAGCACGCCACCCTCCCATCGAGGGAAAGTCCCTCTTAGAGCAGCCCCTTATGTCCCAATTCCTGCGAGGCCTTATGTTATCCAAGCCCCCCGTCTGCCCTCCAGTGGCGGAGTGAGATGTGCTCTCACAGCTCACAAAGCCTCCATTTGAGACTCTGGTGACCTGCCACCTATGATACCGTTCCTGGAAGATTGCTTTTCTTGTAGCACTAGCATCAGCTTGCAGAGTCCGTGAACTCCAGGCTCTGATGGCAGAGCCCCCCTACACGAGGTTCTACAAGAATAGGGTGGTACTCCGCACACACTCCAAGTTTCTGTCAAAGGTGGTGTCCCCCTTCCACCTTAACCAGGAGGTTGTGCTTCCGACCTTCTTTCCGAGGCTTCACGCCTGTAGGGCGGAGACTGTTCTCTATACTCTGAATTGTAAAAGGGCCCTGTCCTTCTATCTGCAACAGACTCGGAGCCACTGCAAAGCACCTCAGCTTTTTGTATCCTATGGCCACAGCTATCTGGGGCTCCCAGCGACTAAGCAAACTCTGTTTGCTTGGGTGGCAGACCACATTACCCTTGCCTCTGAGCAGTCGGGGATTTCACTGGACGAGAGGGTCACAGCACATCGCATCAGAGCCATGGCTATCTCCATGGCAAATCTGCTTTCCGTCCCCATGACAGAGATGTGTTGTGCCTCCACCTGGTCTTTGGTCCATACCTTCGCAGCTCACTACTGCCTGGAGAGGGAGTCCCGACGGCCAGGCCATACTCCGTAATCTGTTCAGGGTATAGGCAACTCCTGCCCTCCAACTCTATGTTCAGGTTACTGGAGTTCTCTGCCGGACACTTGGGTCTTGCAAGAGTCTCTCAGTAGGGTCTCAACTTCTGCTGATCACAGCCCACCCTTTGCAGGTTGCCGTGGCATTTTTTCTTTACGGGTTCTCAGTAGCATGTAGCTGAGGAGTCCCATATGTGAGGATTGACTTTGTGCTTGTTCCCGAGAAAGTGTAGTTACTCACCTGTAACAGGTGTTCTACGGGGACAGCAGGAATCAGTCCTCACAAACCTCCCTCCTCCCCTTGGAGTTGCTTCTTTATCATATTTTAATTTTTGCCGTCTTAGCTATGTCATTAGACTGAGGCAAGATGGCACACTTGGGCAGGAAGAGGACCACGCATGCATGGTGCATCTCTCAAAGGATTTCTTTGAAAGCTGGGGAGGTGCTTCCATGCGGGCTCCATTGGGTGTAGGCAACTCCTGCCCTCCAACCCTTCTGTGTTCAGGCTACCAGAGTGCTGGTTCTCACTGGACACTAGGGTCTCTGGGAGTCTTTCCTTAATACTCAATTGCTGCTGCTCATGGCTCACCTTTTCCTGGTTGCCTGTGGCATTTCTACAGGTTTTTCAGTAGCCTGTAGCTAGGGAGTCCCGTATGTGAGGACTGACTTTCTGCTTGTTCCTGGAGAAAGCCTAGTTTCTCATCTGTAACAGGTGTTCTCCAGGGACAGCAGGAATCAGTCCTCACAACCCTCCCTCCTCCCTGTGGAGTTTCTTCTTTATCATTTTTGCCAACTTTAGCTATGTCATTTGACTTAGGCAAGATGGCACCCTTGGGCAGGAAGGGGACCATGCTGCCTGGTGCATCTCTGAAAGGCTTTGAAAGCTGGGGAGAAGCTTCCGTGCAGGGCTCCGTCGGTGTCAATGTCACCGATATGTGAGGACTGATTCCTGCTGTTCCCGGAGAACACCTGTTACAGCTGAGTAACTATGCTTTCTTGCTATGATCGCCTTTAATAATCTTTATCTTTATTTTCCACTTAATATTCCACACCACACAAGCATATCAAGGCAGTGTACAATACAAAGGTAAGCTGCAGAAAATCAAATGGGAGGAAAGAACGCCATTAATGACAGGATAGAGATAGAAACACACACAGAAAAAGGGGAAACACACACAGGAGTAGCAGAGGGAGGGGACAAGAGAGAGGAAGGGGAGAGAGGGAAATGTTATCAAATGATAACGTGAATGTTGGAAAGGATGGAGTTGCTTTACAAATTTGAAGCTTTACCTTTGAATGCAAACTTAAGAGGCATCTGTGAGTACACCTGCTGCACACCATTTGGGAACCACTGAATTAGCATATATGACAGGGTTCCTCCAAAATGTTTTGGCCCTAGACATGTACCTAATTAGCCCGCACGTAAATTCTACCTTGCCATGTAATGTTTTTGTTGCATCAGAGTGCTAGGTACAGAGCCCAGGTGCTGGCCTGGATTTGAGAATCAGGTCATGATGATTTTTCTATGGGCACACCTGATCAGGTCTGATGGCATACAAATGTGCCATAGCACTCTTGCTAAGAAGTTCTGTTTTATAGAATATCTACTTGTTTGGGAACTATTTGAACCTTGGCTTAAAGAGGAGCTGCTACTGCTGGGAAGGAAGCTGCACTTATGAGTATTTACCTGCTGGGAAATAATTCAAAATCTTGGGGAAAAGGGAATTCTTGGGTTTTAAGATGATGAAATCTGTGTCTATTTTAAAATTCTGTGCTTTATTAAGTAGAGGCCTGATTTTCATTTGGGTGGTGCTATGTGCCGTGTTGGTACATAGAATGTCCGCCGTCCGTCTAACCCAGATTTTCAGTGCTGGAGTCATATGCTATGTAACTTGTTCGTTCATTGCAAACCACCCTTGATCCTGGGAAGGGGCGGTATAGAAAAGCTTTATAAATAAAATAAATAAATATGCGGCCTTCAGCATTGAAAATCCGGTTCTCGTCTCACAACTCGGAAGCCACAGGAGCTAGCTGGATAGCACTGATTTTCGATGCTGCCCATTTAGCTCCATTGCCTTACAGATAGGTAAGGGTTTTCTGCCAGTGGCACCGAGAGGACGAGATCCTCTCGGAGTCAGAGTCCAATGATTGGGAAATGGAGGAAGAATTGCTTGAGACTGTGTTGCATCAGGACATTTCTTCGGATCCCTCACCACTGCGCAAGCATCGGAAGTCTCCTGCAGAGGACTTGTCCTTCCTGGACTTTGTGAGGGACATGGGGGAAGCTATCCCCTTTACTATCGAGGCCAAAGAGGAGCCTCGAGCAGAGGAACTGGAAATCCTCCAGTGTCTCCAAAAGAAGCCATAATGGTACCGGTGCACTGCATCCTGGAGAGGCTGCTCTTCCGCATCTGGGAGGCCCCCTTCTCGGTGTCTATCATGAGCCAGCACCTGTATGCGAAGTATCGGGATAACAAAGAGTCCTGGTTCTGAAAAACCACAGCTCCCACATAATTCTCTGGTGGTCCAGTTCACTATGTGCTGTACCAAGAGTCAGAAGAATCATTCCTCTGTGCCTCCAGGCTGGGAGGCCCATACTATGGATGCCTTCAGCTGCAAATGCTATCAGGGCTCCATGTTGGTTGCACAAATTCAGACAAACCAACTTTACATGGGCATCTTCTTGCGGGATCTGGCTGGAGACCTCTCCAGGTTCTCCTCCTAGCTGTTGGAGGAACAACGGCAGAAGTATCACTCCCTTGTCTCTAAGGTCAAAGAGTGCTTGAAGAATGTCACCAGAGCTGCCTACGATGGCTTTGAGTCCATAGCTTGAATCTCTGCAGTGGGCATTGGGGATGACACCTGGCCTGACTTCAGATGTCAGACCTGGAATAATGAGTCTAGGATAAGTTGGTGGATGTTCTCTGCAAGGGTGAAAACCTTTTTGGGGCACTTATGAGGGAGTTGGCGGGTGAACTGGAGCAAGACCAGCTTACCATGAATCTCCTCTCTTGGAAGACTTCTGATCCCTCTAAAAGGAAATCTGCTGGGAAAAAGTCTTTCTCCCAAAATAAAAAGAAATTCTATGGTAAATATACCCCGTACCATTTGTATCAGTCCTCTCAGCAGACTCCACAACAAAAGGGTCAAGGCCAGCGCCAACAGCGTCGCTCCAAGCAACAGAAATCCCAACCAGCCCCACAACTGCAGCTTGGTGGGGGATTTTGACTTTTTCTTCAAGGACATGGCCTGCCTTCTGGATGCCATTCCTCTGTAAGTGGGAGGACGGCAGGTCCACTTTGCCCACCAATGGCCCACCATCACATCACACTCCGGGGCTCCCAAAATAGCCCAAGAGGGCTTTCTCTCACTTTGTCTGGGACAGTACCCCCTTGATTCTCACCATCACTCTCTCCTCCAGCTCGAGATCCAAAACCTCTTGTTGGACTGGGCGGTGGAGTTTGTCCCACCATCTTAGACAAAGCAGGGGTTCTACTCCTGGTAATTCTGATCCCCAATAAGACAGGGTCTTTTTGTCCCATCCTGGACATCCAGAACCTCAATCATGAAAGAAAAATTCAAAATGATGTCACTGGGTACCCTCTTACCCTTCTCCAGCAGGAGGATTGACTATGTTCCTTGGATCTGAAAGATTCCTATGCACATATTCTAATCCACCTCCTTCATCACAATACCTCCGCTTCATGCTCTTCAGTCGGCACTACCAATACAGGGTGCTGCCCTTTGACCTTGCCTCTGCTTCCAGTCTTCACAGTGTCTGGCAGTGGTAGCTGCTTATCTCCAGGAACAAGCAGGAATGAGTCTTCACATATGGGTACGTCGGTACCGACGGAGCCTGCACGGGAATGCTGCCCAGCTTTCAATCAGAAAGCTTTTGGCAGCATCCCTCGCGCCTGCGCAGTGACTTCCCGCCTTCTCCACAGCCTCTCTTCAGTTTTCGTTTTTCCGCGGAGCCGGCAGGACATCCTCCTGTCACCGCAGAAACTTTTCTTCTTTTTAATTGCTTTAATTATTTTAGTTTTTTTGTTTTCTTGTGGTCGCGGCTGTTTTTCCCGCTACCACCGGTACCGCCGGTGGTTTTTTGGCTAAAGTCTGTAAAACTTTTCTTCAGTTTTTTTGCCTTAACTTCTTAGGCCTACTAGGCCTTTTCATTATGGAGCCTTCTTTTCCTAAGAAGTGCATCCGATGTGGAAACACCTGTTTCTTTTTAGACACCAATAGTTGGTGTCTCAACTGTGTGGGTCCTGACCCTTTTTCCCCTGACTTGTCAGGAGAAAATTTTGTGAGGAAACCTTCAGTATTTAGAGTTTCCCTCGATACCGTTTTTTCTTCGGCAGTGAGGGTACCCGGTTTCTCTACTTCACAGGATCAGGTAACCCAAAAACAGTCTGTTAAGACTAGTCAATGCTTGAGTGGTATGTCCCATGCCCAGCATGGTGACGGCTCCGGCCTTACCCTCAAGAATCCATTGGCATTACCCCTGCGGGAGTCTTGGGGCTCCAAAGCGTTAAAGGGGTTTCAGGATGTTCCTGGGGCTCACCCCTCACAGAACATGCCTGAGCCATGCGCGGGGGTGGTATCCGCTTCGAGCGGTACCGAGCCTCCGGCATCGGCACCGGTGTCGAGTACTCCACTCTTCACCAGGGATCGTCATCGGGCATCCTCGGTACCTTCGGGACCGATCGATACGCACCGCATTGACTTCCCTCAATTTCAGCCATGCTCCGGGACAGTACCGGCGTCGATCGGTTCTGATACCCTAGCATCGGCATCGGGATGGATAGGTGCTCATCGGGTATCCTCGGTACCGTCGGTATCGATCGATGTCACCCAGGCTGCCTTAGTGGTATCGGCATCGCCGATACTGCCACCGGCGTCGGAACTGTCGAGACATGCATCGATAGTCTCGTTCTCTTTGATGCCGAGTCTTGAGTCGATATCGAGTCTCGAGGACTACGTACCGACGCGTCCCGGAACCGACTCCTGTCGTTTCCAAATAGGTAGTTCCGAAGATCCTAGCCATAACTCCCTCATGATCTCGGTACCACTACAGCAGTTCCCGATGGCTACTTCACCTGCTAGTCCTTTATCAGTAGCGATGTTGATGCCTGTTCTTGCACCGATGCCTAGTTTGGAACCGATACCTGGCATTGGTGCAGTACCCTGTACGTCCTCTGATACTCAGGCTCTTTCTTTAGCCTTACCAGGGATAGTTCCCATAGGAGATCAGGCTTTTCTCGGGGATATGGCAACCTTCCTTAATATTTCTATCCCTGGTTGTGATCCTACTCATGGCTCACCGGCACAAATGGAAAATATAAACTTTCCTTTACATCCTGCTCTGCAGGATCTCCTTCTCAGGGTTTGGAAATCGCCCTTACGACTTCCTCAAGTTTCTCCAGACATTGAGGTTCGGTACCGAGTGCCACCCTCTCCAGGGTTCCAAAAGCCTCAACTTTCTCATCGTTCCCTTGTAGTGGAATCGGCACTGAGGAAAGTTAAGAGCAAGAAGAAGCATTCTTCTTTTCCGCCAGGTCGTTCTTCAAGAACACTCGATGCTTTTGGCCGTCAGGCCTTCCAAAACTCTATGCTGGCTTCCAGAGTTCTCTCATATATTTTTCACATGAGTCTAACACTCCAGGAAGTCACAGAGAAATTGTCTCTTTTGACCCCTTTTTTACCAGAGCCCAAGGCTACTGATTATTCCTTGCTCATCAATCACAGTCGGAATATATCCTGGTTCCTGTCTCGTGCTTCTATAGATTCTTTTGAGTCCGTTAGCAGATCCTCTGCTATTGCCATTGCAGCACGTCGCAGAGCCTGGCTTGAGGCTTCAGACTTGAGCAAACGGGCACAAACTATACTAGCTCATTCTCCTTGTACAGGGGAAGGTCTTTTTAATAAGGAGGCTTTACGTCAGGTTGCTCAATGCTCCCCTGACTCTTCTTCCACTAGAAACCACTCTACGCCACCTTCTTTTTCAAATAGTAGGAAATGTCCTACCAAACCTTCTTTCCCTAAGAAAAGAAAGTTTCATTCATCTCCTGCCCATCATTCGGCTGTACCTAAACAAGGGACGCCTCAACCTAGTCTGAAGTCCTCCAGGTCTGGCCAGTCTCTGCATTCCCAGCAACCATAGGGACCGGGAATTGTAACTTACACTTTCCTTCTACATCTTAGAAGTTTCTTCACTGTGCTTTTCCTTTTCAGTGTACTAACCTGTCAAAAAAAAAAATTTATTTTGTTCAGGTACTACACATTTCTCCTCTTCTTACTCTAGAGGAGCAGTTGCAACTATCACCTGATAGTTTCTATCCCAACTGAACATTTTTTCCTTCAGTTGACTTACCCCATGGGTACGTCACCCTCCAACTACTTGAGGACTACCATACAGAACTACTTCTCTGGCAAGCTCGTTCCCCAGACAAGAATAGGAGATATCCCCTCTTTTTTCATGTCTGTTTTTCTTTATTCAGCACAGGACAATCTCTTTGCTGTTTCCGTCAGCAGCTCTGCCTGCAGGAGTTACAGTAATTGTATTACTGGGACTTTTTCCAAGTTCCAGTCCCTTGTTCAAAATTTTGTCTAGCCTCAGTAGTGATTCCAAGCTGTCTTGGATCCTCCTACTTGTTTAGACTTTCTCACATTATTCTAACCATCTCCTTTCCTAGGATATGACAACATACCTGACTTTCAGTCAGTTTATCTCATAGCTCTCCTGCACAATGCTCTCTGCAGTCTTCAGAGAAGCTTTCTACTATGGGGGCCTTGCTATAGAGCATTGACCTTGTCTCTGAAGTTCCTCTATTATTAGAGAAAAACTTATAAACCCTTCCTATACCTGAGAGGGTTCTCCGCACCCCCTCTAGATTGGGGTGTTAACACGAGATATCAGTTCTTCTGCGTGAAGATCCAAGGCATCCACCATGTCAGTGTTCTGTGGAACTCCCGCCTTGTTCCTTACAGATTCCTATCTTCATCTGTTCTCACGCGAACATCACGGATAACTGGTTGGATTGCCTTCCTGCATCCCTCAATCCACGAAAATAGATTCTCTATACATATCCCAAGTGGGCTCACCCTCTTGTAGAATGCAGAATCTTTTTCTTTTATATTCCCCATGTACAATTATGGGGCTGGGTGGTAGACATGTATCTTCAATCTGTTGTCTTGTATGTAGCATCTCCATATATGTCTACATACCTATATCATTACTCTGGTGGTGCTAAACCATGCCCCACAAATTTACATATATCTAGGTATATCATATATATATATATATATATATATATATATGTGATATATTTCACCACCCATATCCTAATATACACATCTGGACATATTTATATATATATATATATATATATATATATGAATATATACATATATATTCCAGCCACATATATATATATCCCCATGTATATGTGTTTGATGGGGGGTTTCTTAAGGGTTGGTCAGTCGTATTCACTATCACCCTTACTGTCTATACTACATGATTTACCTCTTAGAGGTTTTAGACAGTCTGTTGCCCTACGTCCCATACCAAGTTACGATACAGGAACTGTTAGGCACCAATAACCACCTTGGTGCTAACATCTTCCATTTTTTCTTTATGTCCTTGAAGCATCGAGCTTCAATATTTTTCCTATCTCTCGCCAGCTAGGAAAAACAGTGTACATCTTTATCTTCGAGTACACAACTGTTTTCCGTGGGAATAGGGGTTTTCCATTCCCCCTCTCCTGCCAGGACTGGGCTAGTTCTTCAACTCCGTCAGTCTTCTTCCTTTAGTCCTCAATGTTAATGATGCCTAAAGGACTTTTCAGCTTTTCCCATAAAGCTTTCCATTGAAGACCTGACGTCTACTCCTACCCAGTTAACACCTGGATCATCTACTACCTCCAGGTCTGAACCTTCATCCTCACTTCTGAGAGGTCACCTTGAAGATTCCGCCACTGCTTATCCAGTAGACTCCATCATGCTTTCTACTTCCTACAATACAGTAGGTAAGCTGCATATTTTAAGTGTACATTAAATTTGTTTAATGCTACTTATCATATCTACCAAGGACTCCTGTAATCTGTAGAACCTTCTAGTCCTTGACTATGCTGTTTCTTTCCTCACAGCTCCTTTATTGTCAACTCCTACCCTCCATCCCACATTGGATGCCGGGGATTCCTGGAGACAAAATGCACCCCTGATCCAGGCACTTGCATTTTTATGGGATCTCCCCCTGGCATCTCCAGCTAGGGAGTCCCCATATGTGAAGACTCATTCCTGCTTGTTCCTGGAGATAGCACAGTTACTTACCTGTAACAGGTGATCTCTGGGAACAGCAGGAATTAGTCTTCACAACCCTCCCACCTCCCCTAGGAGTTGCATCTTTTTTATTTTTTTCCTTTTCTCTCCTCGCCTTTGTCTCAGCTCTGAAACTCAACTGAAGAGAGGCTGTGGAGAAGGCGGGAAGTCGCTGCGCAGGCGCGAGGGATGCTGCCAAAAGCTTTCTGATTGAAAGCTGGGCAGCATTCCCGTGCAGGCTCTGTCGGTACCGACGTACCCATATGTGAAGACTAATTCCTGCTGTTCCCAGAGATCACCTGTTACAGGTAAGTAACTGTGCTTTCTTCGAACCAGGGGAATATTTGCCTTTCCTTTTTTGGATGACAGTCTGATCAGGGGTGTGACCCCAAAAGATGTCCAGAGTTCGATGAGCTTAGTCATTCAGATTCTAGAAAATCTGGGGTTTCTCATCAATTACCCCAAATCCCACCTGGAGCCCACTCAAAAGGTAGAGTTCATAGGGTGGTATCAAGGAGAGCTCCAATCATGTGCATACCTGCTGAGGGATAGGGCCGAACCTTTGATGGCCCTGGTGAAGGCAGTCCAAGCTGCTCCTCTCGTCACCGCTCATCATATGCTACACTTCTTCGGCCACATGGCTTCCATAGTCCATGTCACCACGACAGCATGCCTTCACATGCACCAGGTACAGTGGACACTTTCTGCTTAGAGATGCCAGGTGATGGGCCAGCTCAGAGACAGAGTCCGCGACACCTCTGCACTCAAGAAGGCTCTATCCTGGTGGCAGCAATCCACAAACCTCCTGGCAGGCCTTCCCTTCCAGGCCCCACTGCACCAGTGCATCCTGATGATGGATGCCTCCAAGTTGGGCTGGGGAGCTCACCTGGATGGTCTGCGCACGCTTGGACTTTGGACGTCCCGGGAGAGCTTCCAACAGATCAACTTCCTCATTGCCAATGCACTCTTGAATTTTCTGGTGCAACTCGCCCACTAAGAAGTCCTCATCAGTTGGACAACCAAGTGTCTATGTTCTACATCAACAAGTACGGTGGCATAGGGTCCTACCTTCTCTGTTGGGAAGCAGTTTGCCTCTGGAAATTTGCCATCCCCCAGGGTATGTCCCTCTGAACAGTATACCTCGAGGAACCACCACGTTCTCGCCGACCGCCACAGCAGAGTCCTCCAACTGCATAAGTGGATTCTCAACAGCCAGATGGTCAACCGGATCTTCCAGGCATGGGGTACACTGTAGATAGACCTCTTCGCCACTCCTCACGATGCCTGGCTGCCGCAGTTTTGCTCTCAGGTGCCCTGCCAACATTGGGTGGCTCCCGATGCCTTTCTCCTTAACTGGAGCAAGGGTCTTCTCTATGCATACCCATCGACTCCTCTAGTGGCTAAGACCCTTTTCAAAGTTTGGGCGGTCGGCACCTCCATGATTCTCATTTTGCCATATTAGCCCAGACAGCCTTGTTTCCCCCTTCTGCTACAACTCTCACAGCGACCACCTCTCTGGTTGAGTTCGGCCCCGGATCTCATTTCTCAGGATGGAGGGGCGTTGCTGCATCTCAACCTTCAATCCATGGCTCTTATGGCATGGATGCTGACCGGGTAGCACTTGCTGCCCACCAGCTGCTGCCAGAGATAGAGAACGTTCTCCTTGCTTCGTGCAAGGACTCCGCATGATGAGCCAATGCTTTCAAATGGCGCAGATTCTCTATATGGTATTCTCTTGTCTGATCAATTCAGTTTTGTCATCCCTCTTACATCTTTCAGACTCTAGTCTAAAGTCCAACTCGGTCAGGATGCCCCTCAGTGCACTAGCCGCTTACTATCATTCAGTGGCTGATAGGCCCCTCTCTACTCACCTGTTGGTGAGTTGTTTCATGAGGGGACTGCTTCTTTCCTGTCCCCCCTATTAAAATGGGTCAACTTCTTTTTCCCCTGTTTGAGCTGCTCATAAGAACATAAGATATGCCATACTGGGTCAGACCAAGGTCCATCAAGCCCAGTATTCTGTTTCCAACAGTGGCCAATCTAGGTCATATGTACCTAGCAGTTTCCCCAAGGGACACAGGTTCCACAATGCTTGTATTGGTTCAAGCATTGATATCCTGGGTCCCTTCTTAATAATGGCTTATGGACCTTTCCTCCAGGAACTTGTCCAAACCTTTTTTAAACCCAGCTACACTAGCAGACTTTACTACATCCTCCGGTAACAAATTCCAGAGTTTGATTACACGTTGAGTGAAAAAATATTTTCTTTTATTAGTCTTAAATAGTTTACCCTGTAGCTTCATTGCATGTCCCCTAGTCTTTCTATATTCTGATAAGGTAAACAATCGATCTACGTTTACCCGTTCCACTCCGCTCATTAATTTATAGACTTCTATCATATCTCCCCTCAGCCGTCTCTTTTCCAGGTTAAAGAGCCCTAACCTTTTTAGCCTTTCTTCATAGGAGTATCCTTCCATCCCCTTTACCATTTTGGTGGCTCTTCTCTGAACCTTTTCTAATAACTCTATATCCTTTTTAAGATACGGCGACCAGAATTGCACACAATATTCAAGGTGCGGTCTCACCACGGAACGATATAGAGGCATTATAATATCCTTTGTTTTATTTTCCATTCCTTTCCTTATCATACCTAGCATTCTATTTGCTCTCTTGGCCGCCGCTGCACACTGGGCCGAGGGTTTTAACATGGTATCCACAATGACGCCTAAATCTTTTTCCTGGGTGGTGGTTCCTAATGTGGAACCTTGCATCGTGTAACCATAGTTTGGGTTGTTCTTCCCTAGGTGTATAACCTTGCACTTGTCCACATTAAATTTCATCTGCCATTTTGATGCCCAGTCTTCCAATCTATCAAGATCCTCTTGCAATTTTCCACAATCCTCTTGGGTTTTAACAACTTTAAATAGTTTTGTGTCATCTGCAAATTTGATAACCTCACTCGTTATTCCACTTTCCAGGTCATTTATGAATATGTCAAAAAGCAGCGGACCCAGAACAGATCCCTGCGGTACACCACTATTCACCTTTCTCCATTGGGAAAATTGGCCATTTAGCCCTACCCTCTGCTTTCTATCTTTTAACCAGTTCCTGATCCACAATAGTACACTGCCTCCTATCGCATGACTCTATAGTTATGCCACAAGTCTCTGATGAGGACCTTGTCAAGGCTTTCTGAAAGTCCAGATACACAATATCAACCGACTCACCTTTGTCCACCTGATTATTCACTCCTTCAAAAAAACATAACAGATTAGTAAGACAAGATCTTCCTTGTCTAAAGCCATGTTGGCTGTCTCTCATTAGTTCATGACTATCTACATGCTGAGTAATTTTATTCTTTATGATGGTTTCTATCATTTTTCCCGGTATTGACGTCAGGCTCACCGGTCTGTAGTTTCCCGGATCACCCCTGGAACCCTTTTTAAAAATTGGTGTTACATTGGCGATCCTCCAATCTTCAGGTATTAGAGATGATTTTAATGATAGTTCATAGATTACTAATAGCAGGTCTGCAATCTCATATTTCTGTTCTTTCAACACCCTTGGATGTATACCATCCGGTCCAGGTGATTTGCTACTCTTCAGTTTATCTAATAGTTGTAAGACATCTTCCCAATGTATCGATATTTCCTTCAATTCTTCCACACCTTTAAATACCACTTCAGTCATGGGTAACATCCCTACATCTTCCTCAGTAAAGACCGAAGCAAAGAATTCATTCAGTCTCTCCGCTATCGCCTTTTCGCCTCTTAGTGCTCCTTTAACCCCTTTATCATCTAATGGACCAACTGACTCTCTCACAGGTTTTTTGCTACGAATGTACTTGAAAAGGTCTTTATTTCGCGTTTTTGCTTCCGCAGCAAGCTTCTTCTCAACTTCTCTCTTTGCCTGCCTTATCAATGCCTTGCATTTGACTTGCCAGTGCTTGTGCTGTTTCCAGGTTTCGTCGTTTGGCTCTTTTTTCCATTTCCTGAAAGATGCTTTTTTGGCAACAACAGCCTCTCTGACCTCACCTTTAAACCATGCTGGCAGTTTTTTGGACTTCCTTCCACTTTTCTTAAAGCGTGGAATACAGCTGGTCTGGGCTTTCAAGATAGTATTTTTCAACAACACCCAAGCTTGATGTACGTCTTTAACTTTTGCAACTGCTCCTTTTAGTTTTTTCTTAACTGTTTTTCCTCATTTTATCATAGTCTCCCTTTCGAAAGTTAAAAGGTAGTACTGTGGATTTCCTTATTATCCCTCCTCCACTAATTTAATCAGTTAAGAAAAAAGGCCATCATGCTATGATCACTATTGCCAAGTGGCCCCAACACCCTTATCTCTTGCACTAGATCTGGTGTTCCACTAAGAACTAGGTCTAATATGGCTTCCCCTCTGGTCGGTTCATGAACCAGCTGCTCCAAGAAGCAGTCATTTATTTCATCTAGGAACTTTATCTCCCTAGCATGTCCTGACGTGACACTGACCCAGTCGATACCGGGGTAATTGAAATCACCCATTATTATTACTGCGCTGTAACTTTTGTTAGCTTCCTTGATTTCTTTGAGCATTTCATCATCCATTTGGTCATTCTGGCCAGGTGCTCGATAGTACACCCCCACTGCCATCGCCTTCCCCCTTTTATATGGAATTTCAATCCATATAGATTCTACAGCAGATTTTGTTTCCTGCAAAACTTTAATCCTTTCTGAGTCAATGCCCTCTCTAACATAGAGCGCAACCCCTCCACCAATTTGATCAGCTCTATCATTACGATATAGTTTGTACCCAGGTATCACAGTGTCCCACTGGTTGTCCTCCTTCCACCATGTCTCTGATATTCCGATCATATCTAACCTTTCATTTAGTGCTATATATTCTAACTCTCCCATCTTATTCTTTAGACTTCTAGCATTTGCATACAAGCATTTTAGAGAATGTATTTTATTCATGTTAATTTGGCTATTGTTAGACATTGGTAAATTGGGATCTAATAGGGATTCTTCCTTGATCATCCTGTTAACTTCCCAGTAGTCCAAACAGTTTCTTAATATCTCTCCAAAATCCAGTATTTGTTCCGGGAAACCTCCCAGGGAACTCTGTCATTCCCATCAAGATGCTACTCTTTCTGCTTGCCATCAGACTGCCTCTGCAGATACCTCTTGCCACTCTCCACTCATTGCCACTTCACCACTGGCTTCCACTGTGTTGAAGGTTCCTGTGGCAGATCAGCCAAGCTCGCAACGCTCAAATCCTTCAGAGCTGCCAGGGCTTCCCTGTGGGTACAAACTTGCACTGTCTTGCCATCTATAGTGACCACCAAGGTGAAAGGAAACTGTCAGCAATAACAGATTCCCCCTTCACGCAATTTCCTTGTAATGTCTCTGAGCTCTGTGACGTTGCAGCATTATAGGGGAAAGATCCTCAAAACTCTCTATCCTGTTATTCTCCCATCGCACCTCTGTCAGTTGCCATACTTTGGCTGCCACTTTCCTTGAGGGCATAGCTATGAAAATAGACCACTATATCTCTAGGTAAATTCGACTGTGGCAGACCGAAAGCCCTATCTGCCCTCTCTACTGTGACTCTAGGCCCTGCTCCCTTCTCTGCATCCCCTTCCAGCAGTTGGACCACAATTTTACTCACAACATCAGCACAGTCCAGATAGACAGCCTTTTCTGGTATATCTCGAAATTGGAGGTTATTGTGGAGTCTGTGATTCTCCAAATCCTCCTCCGTATCTGCAAGTTCCATGTTAACCTGTCCCAGCGCCGCAATTTGCTTCCCCAAATCATCCACACTTTGTTTGCTCTTCCACGTGTCTCAAAGCCCTCCACTCAGTGCCCCAGCTGGCCATTCATCTCAGAGGCCATCTCTGCAATGTCAGTCTTCACTGACACAAACTCCATTTTGAGATTGTGAAACCATCTCCGAAACTCTGCTGGGAACACCTGATCCTCCCTGTCTGATTCGGTGCTGCTTGCTCATTTTTGCTGCTCTCCAGTCCCCTTCAAACATGGCAGCTCCGCAGCCACCATTTTGGGAGCATCTTTCCACACTGCTGGGGAGCACCCCTAAGCACATGAGGTCCACAGATGATTTCTGTAACGCCATCAGCTTCCCCAACAAAAGGGCTCTCTCTACAGCTGGGCAATCAAAACGATTGAGTTGACTGGCGTGGGTAACATCACGTTATAGTATGGGGGTTAATTGAGCCTTCAACTCAAGCTGCCATTCACCCCAATGACATCACTTCCTCCTCTATCTGTGATTTCCTTTCAGATATTTTAATTTCCAAAAATGTAGATAACCTGCCTATAGAGTTTTTGATGTGTCTAAGTTTATATTGATTTAAGGTGAATTTAATTAGAACTGGACACTGGCTCATCAAGAGGGAACATCTGTCTTATTTTGCCAAATTTTGACCATAGCTATACTTTCGGATTATATAGGGAACACAGAGTGATTCATGCTCTTTTTTGGATAAACATTGACTGCACATCTTGATTTCATTTACTAGGAATTGCTGTGTTGGGCAGTTTGATTGATAAATTTGTCTCTCTCCATAGAATGTCATTGAGGTATGTAGTTGATATGCAGCTATATGAGTTTGCTCCTCAATATGCCATAGTTCCATTACTTCAATGAATTTCAGTTGATGATCGGTTTCTCTTCTGGCAGATTTCTCTTCGAAGCATTTTCAGTTTTAGGATGTATTGCAACTTGTTTTAGATAGTGGTATTTAGCTAAATAAAGCTGAATTTTATAGCTGTATATTTAAGTACATTGACTGTCATATATTTCTATTTTATTCACAGACATTTTGATGTTGGGCTTCATCGTTTTCTTATAAGGTAAGAAAAGATGTTATTACTTGTCAAACCATACATTTTGTAAGTTTTGTTTATTTTTGTTTTGATTGTCTATCTTTGTTTTACTTAATCCCAGGCCCCCCAAACAAATTACAGTCAAAATTAAAAAATCAGATCAGAATATTACACTTTACAATGCACTATACCCTTGATACAATCATACAAATAACCAATTGAAGAGCCAAATTTTACTGTCTTCTGAAAGTGCAACTAGGTGGGCTCCAGGCAAATCTCATAAGGTAACAAATTCCACATAGGTTAAAGTCACTGGAAAACGCTGCACCTACATACGCGCAACTTCTCAGCTAGATACTTTAGCACTTCTAGAAGCAGGCTGGTGGTACTTGGTAAGCCAGGTAAGCATGGCAGGGGGGGGTGCCAGTGATAAAGGGCACCAAAATTGCAGTAGGCAGTAGTGCATGTGCCCTCAGGAGCAGCTTGTCCTGGGGGCCGAAGAACAAAAGTGAGCCACGATCCCCTACAACACTGCTGTATGCCTGCAGGACAGGCTGCTCCTACAGCCCAAAGATTGCAACCAGCAGTAGTGCATATTCTCACGGAAGGAGCCTGTCCCATGGGCTGAAGAGCAAAAGCAAGTCACAATCCCCTGCAGTGCTGCTGTATGCCTGCGGGACAGACTGCTTCCACAGGTCGAAGATCATGGCCAGCAGTAGTGCGTGTGCTCACGGGAGCAGCCTGTCTCACAGGCCAAAAATCGCAGCCTGCAGCACTGCTCTATGCCCGGAGGCCAGGCTGCTCCCATGGGCCGATGAGGAGAGAGACTCATGGCAAGAGTGCTGCAAGGATCAAAAACACAGGACATAAGGAAAATTTAAAGTGGCAGTGATCTGAGGAAATAAAGTTGGGGGAGAGGAATGAATGGAGGGCAAAGGGCGAGAATGGAAGGGGGAAGGAGAAAGGGACAGAGGCTGGGAAAGGAGCAGAGTGGGGGAAGGCAGCAGGAGAGAGTCTGCAGGGTGAGGTGAAAGTGCAAGGGGCTGGAGGTTGAAGAGAGGGGAGAAAAGGACACAATGAATATATGCTGAAGACCACAGCTTCCCTCCCCAGAAGGTACACAGGCACTCCATCCCTGCCTCCACACACAGGCACCCTTCTCCCATATCACAAAAGCATGCACACAGAGGCACCATACACACACACAGTCACCTGACCAGTGCAGCGCACATACACACACACACACACACACAGAGGCACCCCATTCCTGCATCTCGCACACAGACTCACACACACACACACATGTATGTAGCCCCTGAGACTCTTCATGACGCAGATATTCACATAGCCCACAACAGGCCTCATTACATATGCACGCATGCATGTAGCACCTGATAGTCCCCATAGCTTGCACATACACACACATATGCGCATGTACTCTCCGGCAGTCTCCATGACACACAGAAAGATACAAGCACATGTACCACTGACACGCGCACCCATTTGCGCACCCTCCAACACTTCCTATGACACACACATGAAGCACCAAACGTCTGATCCTGGAATGAGGGAAACATGCTATTGTGTCACTCTAGAAATACAGAAATATGGCGGCAGATAAAGACCATATGACCTATCCAGTCTCCCTTCCATACCAAACTACTACAGTCCCTTTTTTCCTTTAGAGACTTCTGTGTTTGTCTCATGCTTTCTTGAATTCAAATATAGTCCTCATCTCTACTACCTCTACTTGAAGACCAGTCCACACATCTACTACTCTTTCCATAAAGAAATATTTCTGCTTATTATTCCTGAGTCTTATCCCCTTTCACTTTCATCCTATGCCCCCTCATTGCCAAGTTTTCTTTCAATTGAAAGAGGCTCTCCTCCTGTGCCTTTATGCCATGGAAGTATTTAAACATCTGTCATATCTCCCTTCTCTTGCTCTTCCTCCAAAGTGTATATATTGAGATCTTTAAGTCTGTCCCCATATGCCTTTTGACAAAGCCCACTGACCATTTTGGTATCCACCCTCTGCACTGATGCCATCCTGTTTATATTGTTTTGAAGATGTGGTTTTGATAATTGCACACAGTACTCCAAATGAGGTCCAAAGACTTATACAGAGGCACTATCACCTCCATCTTCCTGCTGACCATTCCTTTCCCTGTGCATCCAAGCATCCTTCTGGCTTTTGCCATCACCTTTTCTACCCGTTAAGCAACCTTAAGATCATCAGAAACAATCACCCCTAGATCCCACTCTTCTTTTGTGGACAGAAGTACTTCATCCCCTGTACTGTACCCTCCCTCCCACTCCCTGCTGTTCCCCTTCTGTTTCTGTACCCCTTCTTTTCCTAGTCTGATCCCATCCTATATTCCTTCTCTTCTGAAATTCACTCTCTCTTTCCACCATCTCTTCCTCCCCTCTCTTTTTCTCTCCTTTCAACCCCCACTTCCTTTCTCTTCCCATCCTGCCCCTGCCTCTGCCTCTTCTCTCTTGCACCCCAATCTCCTGTCTTCCCCACTCTTGCCCCCAATTCTCTTCTCTTATTATTCTAAGCTCCAACCCCACCTGCACTCGCCTCTGTGCTCACTGCCCTTTCACTTTTCTCTTTCCCTTCTTGCTGCTTAAAACTTCCCTCTCTCTGCCTTTCTAGATTTAAAAAATGGCATTGGACTTAGGTCCTTTCTCCTTCTATTTCTGTGATGGTGATAGCCCAGTCTCTCTTTTTAACTTCAATGGCCCACTGGCCCCAGCCAGACTGCCTTTATTCTAGCAGGCAGCATCACTAAGAGCAGTGGTTTCCAAACTGTAGGTTGGGACGTCCAAATGGGGTCACATCATCAGTGGGTGGGTCATAGAAAGAGGGCTGCTCTGCCTCCCTCTAGGCCTCTACTATGACCCGTGCCCAGTAGTGGCAGTCAACAAGGGGCCTTGAGTCAGTGAACATTCACTGGCCTTGCTTTCTCTTCTTGTCTGGTCTTTCTGTTACACTGGAAGCCTATATAGAGTACTGGAGTCCGTGAGTGCACATTGACTGCTGCTACTGTTGCCTCCACTGTTGCTGCTGTCTTGGTATTTTGAATAAGTGGGGGGAGGAAGAAGTGAATGACAGGATGGGAGTGGAGGTCTGCTATTTTGTTTATCATCTCTGGGGTCATGGAAATTTTTAGGTGTTAAAATAGGGTCATATTGGCTAAACCTTTGGGTAGCATTGGCTTTGAGGGAATGAATAGAGGATAGAGATTTGATCAGTAGAGTTAGCTAGTACTGCAGTGCAGTGAAAGGACCAAGGAGAGGAACAGCTGTGAATCAGAGCTCCAGTATGGATTTGAGATGTGTTAATACTGATGTTTGGGGCAGGAGCAGCCTGAGCAGGAAAGAAAAAGGTGTCCCAACGTGGCTTCATAATCAGCATGGCACTGGTACTATATGACTACAAGAAGAGCAAGCATCAGAGAAGGCACAAAATTGTTCCCACTGGCTTGCAGGCAACTTGCTGTGGTGCCCCATGGGCAGGTGCAAAGCTGCAGCTCCTAGTCACTTGCAGGCCAGGAAGAGCTATTTCTAGGTGGTGTGCAGGCAGAAAAAAAATCATTTTGTTTAGTTTCCTGTGTTTGCAGGTTTTTCATTTTGTTTTTATAAGTTTTCATTTCAGGGCAGTTTTGTTAATTAAAAAGGGGCTATGGCTGCTGCCCAAAGAAAAATAAAGCTGAAAGGTTACTAGAGGTTTCCAGGCAAATAAAAAATCCAAAATTTAATATTTTTACCCAGTTTTGTTAACAGTTATCATGGGCCAGCCTTGAATTGATGACCCTTTGGTTGGAAGGCTGTCCTCCTTGTTGCCTAGCTCTAGCCAGCCTATACTTAGCTGTGTCTTGTATTTCTAGTATTGTTAGTTCCTGTTTCCTGATTTGCCTAAAGTTTGTCTGGTCTTGAGCTACATGGAAAACCTTTCCTGGATTTTTTTTCTTGTGAATCTATTGACTCCTGCTCAAGAGACTTAATTCAAAGACTTTTTTCTTGTGCCTGAAATTCTGATAGTATAAATAATTCCCAATTTCGAACAAGCAGGCCTGCCAAGTTACCCCTCTCTAAGAGGGATAGTTTAGGTCATTGCTGAATTTACGACAGTTCCATAATGCGCCATGATGGGACTATCAGAAGTCCAGGAATGGCCTAAAACTTTCCTCTTGGAACTAAGTAACTCTTTCCTGAGCGGTCCTCCAGTTTAGTCCTCCACCTCTGGGTAGTGCACCTCCTCCTGCAGCATGGAGACTGGACCACTCAGAATCTTGTCCTCACCGGCTATATGCTGCTGGAGATCCCATCAGCCCCCAGTGTGTCCAGTCTCCATGCAGGAGGAGGACGTGTGAGCCTTGAGCTGGGCTCACTTAGGGACTAAATAGGCAACACTGTAGTTAGTTTTCAATATTTATTTTTATTCCCTTTGACTTATTTTATTTTCTTTCTTTTCAGGTTACTGGACCTTTACAAAAAAAAAAAAAAAAAAGGAGGAATACCGGGGCATGATTGCAGGGGAGCCAGGCTTTACACTGCCCTTCTGCTCCTTTACTATTCTGCTCTCATTAATTTATGCAGCCGGCAGTTTCAGATCTCTCCTCCTAAACGGTACGGGGGAGAGATCTGTCAGTCACAAGCACATGCTCAGCGGTGCGGGGCCTTGGTTGACAGTGTCCAGCGCGCCGGGGTGGAGAGCAGCGTGCAGGACCCGGCGGCTCAGATCTCAGCACAAGAGGCGTTGCAGCGGAGAAAGCTGGTCTTCTGGGGTAAGTCTCCGCGTATGTTAGGGAGCGCTAGACGTCCGAAGGGCAGCAATCAGAGACATGAAGGCTTGGGCCGGGCCACTGGCTTTTCACGCCATTTGTTTATTTGAGGCGGCAGCCATTTTGTTTTCTTTCCCACGCGGTCAGCGCTGATTAGAGGGCCTCGGTGCAGGGGCTTACTCAGCAGCACGAGCGGGCCGGTGGCAAGAGAGCTGCTTTCTCTTTCAGCTCTCTAGACTGGCTTGGATCATTTGATTATAGGAGATTCGTGTTGCTTGTGGGAGCTCTGCTGGGGGAAAAAAAAAAACGAGTTTAAAGTTATATTTGTTTTTTCCTAGGGAGAGATCAGTTACTTCTGAACCCAGGCAGCAAAATGCACTTCAATCTCTCTTTTTCTCTAGTTCTTCATGTCTACTCATCTGCAGTGCGTGGTCTGTGGCGCACGCAGAGGGACGGTGTCTGATACAGGTATTTGCAGGGGCTGCGCTACTGTTTCTTCCAACGTGGAGCAGCAAATGGAAGAGAGAGCAGTCCAGGACTCCCTAGATGTTGCGGTAAGTGAGCCGTCTCCAGGGACTCTGGCAGCGTCTCCACCGGCTACGCCTGTGGGGCCATCGGGCGTTCGGCCGGTATGGGGTGCTGAAGCGTCATTGGGAGATTTTTCCCCGGATTTTGTTCTTCTAATGCATCAGGCCTTTCGCTTGGGGCAGCAGTGACGAAGATAACAACTATTCCGGTGGAAGATAGTGCTGTGTTAAAAGACACGCAGGACAGAAAGGTGGATGGTTTGTTGAAACAGGCATTTGAGGCCGATGCTCTATCTTTGCAGGCCTCTATTTGTGGTGCCTGGGTGGCAAGGGCTTGCCTACGGTGGGCCCAGACCTTTGCCTGGATCAGCAGGGTTTGTTGGAAGTGACTCGGCTGGAATCCGGCTCGGCATATTTGGCAGATGTACACTATGATTTGATCAGAGCGTTGGCGAATAGCATGGCATCCATGGTGGCCGCCCGGAGGTCCATTTGGCTGCGGAATTGGGCGGCCGACGGCTCTTCTAAGTCGCGGCTCAGCAAGCTCCCCTTTAAGGGCAAGTTGTTGTTCGGAGAGGATCTCGATAAGCTGGTAAAGGACTTGGGGGAGTCCAAAGGAGGCAGACTTCCGGAAAATAAGCCTAAGCAGGGCAGATCCTTGCCAGCAGTTTGAGGGCAATTTCGAGTCTTCAGAAGATTTCGTTCTTCCTGCCTCGGTGGGTTCCAGCGCGGCAGGTTTGCCTCAAGGTCCCAAGGTTTTCGTGGGTTTTGCGGGGCAGGCAGAGGTTTTGTAGCAGCCTCTTCCTCTTTCTCCTTCTCTTCTTTTAGCCGAAAGCCGCAATGAAACGCGGCGGGCCCCGGAAGGAAGTCAATTGATCGGAGGTCGGCTTCGAGATTTTCTTCCTGCCTGGGTCCAAATAACGTCAGATAAGTGGGTGTTGGAGATAATTCAAGAAGGCTATGCTCTGGAATTGGCTTGTCTGCTCTGGGACTCCTTTGTCCTGTCGCCCAACAAAGGACGACAAAAAGCTCTGGAGACCCGTCTAACGTTGGATCGGCTGTTGAGCTTGGGGGCGATAGTTTCCGTCCCTGTTTCCGACCTCAGACTAGGTCGCTACTCCATTTATTTCGTGGTGCCAAAGAAAGACGGGTCCCTTCGGCCTATTCTGGACCTCAAAGGAGTGACTCGTTGTCTGCAGGTGCCACATTTTCGTATGGAAACCCTGAGGTCCGTCATTGTAGCGGTGCATCAAGGGGAGATTTTGACGTCACTCGATCTCACAGAGGCTTACTTGCACGTTCCGATCAGGGCGGCCCATCAAAAGTACCTGAGGTTTGCGTTCGAGTGGGGCCATTATCAATTCCAAGCGTTGCCGTTCGGGCTGGCTATGGCCCTGCGCACCTTCACCAAGATCATGGTGGTAGTGGCAGCGGCATTGCGAAAAGAAGGTATTCTAGTCCATCCTTATTTCGACGATTGGTTAATCCGAGCAAAGTCCAAGGCGGAGAGTTTGCAGGTCATGAACAGAGTGGTGCAGCTCCTGCAGAGTCTCGGCTGGATAGTCAACGCAAAGAAGAGTCACTTAGTTCCGTCTCAGTCACTCGAATATCTAGGTGTACGGTTCGACACTTCAAGAGGCTTGGTATTCTTGCTGGTTCGCCCTGCGCAGGTCTTGCACCAGCTTGTATGCAAGTTCTTGGGGACCCCAGTGCCGTCCACATGGTGGTACCTTCGGCTGTTGGGAACCATGGCGGCGACTCTGGAGGTGGTACCGTGGGCCAGGTTCCATATGCGGCCATTGCAATGGGCACTACTGCGACGCTGGTCGAACCAGTCGGACTCACTGAACAAGCGTCTTCCCTGCCCGATGCGAGTCCGCCGAGCCCTGCAGTGGTGGCTGGCTCCGGAGTCTCTGCAGGCGGGCATGCCCTTGGAACAACCAGTTTGGCTACATCTGATGACAGATGCGAGTCTGGCGGGGTGGGGAGCCCATTGCGAGGGCAGGTTTGCTCAAGGGATATGGTCTGTCCAAGAAGCCTCAGGGTCGATCAACCGCCTCGAACTGCGGGTAGTGTTTCAGGCGTTCGAGAGTTCAGTGAGGAGTCGAGCGGTGCGAGTTCTCACGGACAATTCGGCAATGGTGGTGTACCTCTACCGGCAAGGCGGAACGGGGAGTATAGCCATGGAGGAGGAGTCCGAACAGCTGTTTGAATGGATAGAGCCTTGTCTGCTGGCCATTTCAGCAGCGCACATTGCAGGAAAGGACAATGTGATGGCAGATTTCCTCAGCAGGGTGCGGGTGGACACCGGAGAGTGGGGAGCTGCCAATAATGGATCTCATGGCGAACTTTCAGTCGGCAAAGACAAGTCAGTTTTTCAGCAGACGGAGAGAAAGGACGTCCGAAAGCATAGATGCACTCATTCAGCCCTGGCCGGAGTCTGAACTCCTTTATGTCTTCCCTCCGTGGGCTCTTATAGGCCGGGTGATTCAACGCATCGAGGCACGCCGTGGCATGGTACTGTTGGTGGCTCCGGATTGGCCCAGACGCCTGTGGTACACAGATCTAGTTTGACTGCTCGACGGAGAGCTGTGGAGACTTCCGCCATTGGTGGATCTACTGATTCAAGGTCCCCTACGAGTGTCCCAGGTGGATCAGTTCTCGCTTACGGTATGGCCATTGAAAGGACATGATTGAAAAAGAAGGGATATTCGGCGGTGGTCATTGCCACGCTGCTTCGGGCGAGGAAAACATCCACATCCCTCGCGTACATGTGCATGTGGCGGATCTTCGAAGATTAGTATTCCAGGGGACATGTCCGTGTGGTGACTGCTTCTGTGTCAGTAATACTCAGTTTCCTGCAAGACGGTTTCGAGAAAGGGTTAGCCGCCAGTTCTTTGAAAGTCCAGCTGGCAGCTCTCTCATGTTACAGGGGCAAGATTCAAGGGGTGCCACTAGGATCGCACGCGGACGTACAGTGTTTCCTTAGGGCGGTTTTCCGGCTTCGGCCTTCGCGCAGAGTGTATGTACCTCCGCGGGATTTGAATCTGTTTTTGGAGGCCTTGGTCAAGGAACCCTTTGAACCCCTGAGCCAGGCTTCCGTTAAGGACTTAACATTGAAAACGGTGTTCCTGGTGGCCATCTGTTCTGCAAGGCGAATTTCAGAGTTGCAGGCGCTGTCGTGTAGGGAGCCGTTCTTGTCTTTTTTCTAGGGACAGGGTAATTCTACGGCCGGTTCCATCTTTTCTGCCTAAGGTAGTCTGTCTGTTTCATCTGAATCAGTCGGTCTTTCTTCCAGTATTCAACTGTGGGGCGCAACAGTCCGCAGACCGGGGCTTGCATCGTTTGGACATCCGACGGGTGTTGTGCCGGTACCTAAAAATTTCAAAGGTCTTCCGTAAGTCGGACTGTCTCTTCGTGCTGTTCGGCAGTGTGCGGAAGGGAGAAGCGGCAGCGAAGGCTTCCATTTCCAGATGGGTAAAGGAGACAATTGCGTTGGCATATATTTTGCAAGGGCGTCCAGTTCCTGTGGGGTTGCGAGCACACTCTACTAGAGCGCAGGTGACGTCGTGGGTGGAGCACTGCTTAGTTCCGCCAGCGGAAATTTGCAGGGCGGCTACCTGGTCGTCTCCTCACGCTTTCAGCAAGCATGTTCTGGATGTTCTGGCAGCGGGGGATACCTGCTTTGGATCGGCAGTATTATGCGCCGGTTGGAGAGGTCCTGCCCAATGTTAACTACTCTGTTACATCCCAGAGGTGGAGGACTAATCTGGAGGACCGCTCAGGAAATGGAAATTACACTTACCTGGTAATTGTGGTTCCTGGAGGGACTCCAGTTTAGTCCTAATTCCCACCCGGGAGAGAGAGTTTCTGGCTGAACGGTGCAATAGCTGCGGGAAGAGATGGTATCGATAAGCACATCACAGTATGGTTCATGTTTGGATTTCCTGGCTATGGCCAGGCTTTCTTTTCCCTTTCTGTTCCCTTTTTTCTTGAACTTCTGCTGTCACTATCACTTATTCTGGGGTGAGGGGGCAGAAGCAAAGTGTGGAATCCTGGCTTCCTTGTTTGGGGGGGAGGTCAGGAGAGTTGGTTAAGGCTAATGTTTTACCTTACTAGTTTACAGTTAGTAGTTCTGACCTTTTCAAGTGTTGCTTCTTTAAGTCTGCTTTGCCAATAGTTCACTGGGGGCTGATGGGATCTCCAGCAGCATACAGCCAGTGATTGGTCCAGTCTCCATGCTGCAGGAGGAGGTGCACTACCCAGAGGTGGAGGACTAAACTGGAGTCCCTCCAGGAACCACAATTACCAGGTAAATGTAATTTCCATTTAGGGCTGCTTGTGTGAAATTCCCAGTTACTTTTACAGCACTGCAAACACCTTGTAGCGCTATACAAATGGTTAGTAATAGTACTACCCGCATTTGTAGGCAGGTCGGGCCCTTCTTCCCTTTTCTGAAGTAGGTCACGTCAGAGGAGGGAAGGACCAGGCCAGCCATTCAAACATGGATCTTTGCAACTCCACATTTGAATGGCTGGCCTGGTCCCTCCCTCCCTCCCTCAGATGTGACCTACATTAGAGAAGAGAAGGAGGGACCTAACCTGCCTACAAACGCGGGTCTGCTTCACTACTGCTGCTGCTGCCACCGCCGCATCTGAGAAAATAAAAAAGTGGCGGCAGGGCAACGCGGGAGGGGGGGGACTGTCAGTGCAGGCAAATGGCAGGGGGGGGACGCCAGAAGAGCAAATAGCACAGGGCGCAATTATGGTTTGATATGGCCCTGAGTGTGGGCTCTGATGGTGTCATAGGATGGGTTGGGATACTGTAGTTGGTTCTGTTGGCGTTTGTACATGTCCCATGCTTGAGATGGCAGGTCTAAACTGGTATCTGGCAATAGTGTCTGCTTTGGGGCTGGTGCAAAACCTGCCGTGGCCTTTTTTTTTTTTCTATTTATGTGTATTCCAATTGTAAGAAAGATTTATTTATTTTAACAGGTTTTTTTATACCAGTTATAATTGGATAATTGGATAATTATCATTTCAGTCAAAGCGGTTTACATTGTAACTTAAACTTGATAATGTACATTAAACAGGGACATTGATAACTTGGATTTTTCTAAGGCAATGAAGAGTTAAGTGATTTGCCCAAGGCCACAAGGAGTGCTAGTGGGAATCAAACCCTGGTCTCTTGATTCCCAAACTAGTGCTCTAACCATTAAGTTACTCCTCCACTCCAAATGAAGAATACACTTGTAAATGTTTGGCCTGTTCAAGCCATGTCAAAACCTTTTGTGTGGGAAAAATCCTTCAAAAAATATCCCCATTAAAGAGGGATAGATGCATGGAAATGGCTTGTTATAAAATTATGTGATATATATGTGGGTAAATGTGTGACAAGCAAGGGTGTTCTAAGGGACAGAGTTTAGGTGAAGTTTGAACTTACATATGTTTGTATTTTAGAAAGCATGTTTGCAAATTTTCTCTAAACGTTTGTGTGTACTACATAGCAGGTGTAGTTTCTGTCAGGTAATTTTCAAAGTGAAAGTATATGACTACTTTCTCTTTTAAAACTGATGTAACTTATGCACATGCTTGCTGCACAGGTTAACCTATTACAAAATTAGCCTTTCTGAATGGCTAACTAATGACATTCTTTAGCATTGACTCAACAACACACACACACACACTTTTTTGCAACTTACATGTTGAGTATCCTAGAGAGGAAGTGGCCTAGTGATTAGAGTGATGGGCTGAGAAGAACCACGGAAACTGTGGTTCAGATTCTGCTTCTGCAATTCCTTGTGATCTTGGGCAAGTTTTATTGTTTCTAGTATCCATTTAGATTGTAAACTATTTGTAGGCAGGAAAGGGGGGCTGTTACTTCTGGAGAGAAATCTGAAATTGTGAGTATATACTTCTGGGAATTTTTCTGAAAGAAAATTTTTTTTTTTTTCTTTTAAAGCTAATTAATCTGTGAACCCACTATTTTTTTTGTTAAATCAGTCAGGGCCTAGTAGCAACAGTTTAAGATTCAATTTAAAAACACAGAAGAGAACTTTCTGGTTACCTTCATACCCAGTAGACAGCTGTAGTTTAAATTTCATAGTCACTCAGGGCCTAGCATCAGCAAAGTACTTTTAGTTTCAAATTAAAACACAGAAGAGAGCTTTCTGGTTAAATTTAGAATCCAGCAGAGAGCTTGTAGTTTAAATTTCATAATAGGTTAGAGCCTAGTAGCAGCAAAGAGCTATAATTTAAATCAAATCAGAATATAGTTTTCCTCAGCAGCACAGGACAAGGTACTGTGTAGCAGCCCTTTTTTAATAAGTGTTATATCCCTCCCTCCCTCCCCACACCCACCCTCCCCTGGGAAAATCACAGCTTTATAGGTACTTGCACAACTTAAAAGACAGGAGGTGCTCTCAGGTGAAGCTCATTACCCAAATCAGTCATACACCAAGGACCTGAAATTAATAAAGCTTCAGGTGAACAAGGTATATTAAACTTCTTAGGTACAGTTTTAGTGGTATAAATATCCATTGCACCCTTTAGTACATATAGAACTTAAAGATCTAAACACAAACTTAAAACTAAGATGCAGACAGCAGTCCAGCAGCGGGATGTGGGCTTTCCAGTCTTTTGCATTGAGTGTCACATGTATGATTTTCTCCCAGCTGGTGAGAGGTCTTACGTGTGCACTAGGTGCAAGGAGCTCTCTGCTCTCAGGGAACGAGTCCGTTCTCTAGAGGCTAGAGTAGCAGACTTGGAAAACATAAGACAGACAGAGAGGTACATAGACGAGACCTACAGGGATATAGTCCTGAAGTCCCACCTCCAGTCTGGCAGCATGCCTGTTGCCATGGAGGAGAGAGGTCACGTGACAGGAGAGCATCACCCTGGTGTGGCAGGAAGTGATCCTGTAACTAGGACCTGTCCTCCAGGTGATGTAAACCCCTCTCGCACCGAGGAGGTTTCTCCAGGGCCAAGTGCCCATGCGGGAAGGGTTAGGACAGCAGTTATAGTTGGTGATTCGATCATTAGGCATGTAGATAGCTGGGTGGCTGGTGGACGTGAGGATCGCCTGGTAACATGCCTGCCTGGTGCGAAGGTAGCGGACCTCACACGCCACCTAGATAAGGTCTTAGATAGTGCTGGGGAGGAGTCTGCTGTCTTGGTACATGTTGGTACCAATGACATAGGAAAATGTGGTAGGCAGGTTCTGGAAGCTAAATTTAGGCTTTTAGGTAGGAAGTTGAAATCCAGAACTTCCAGGGTAGCGTTCTCCGAAATGCTTCCCGTTCCACGTGCAGGACCCAATAGGCAGGCAGAGCTCCGGAGTCTCAATGCGTGGATGAGACAATGGTGCAGAGATGAGGGGTTCGGATTTGTTAGGAACTGGGGAACATTCTGGGGAAAGGAGGGGCTCTTCCGAAGGGATGGGCTTCACCTTAACCGGGATGGAACCAGGCTGCTGGCATTAACCTTTAAAAAGGAGATAGAGCAGCTTTTAAACTAGATAATAGGGGAAAGCCGACAGTCGCCCAAGAGCGCATGGTTCGGAAGAATGTATCCTTGAAGGATACTACAAAAGCAGAGAGGTTCCAAAAAGAGTAAAGTAGCCCAAATGCCCTCGAGTATGGAGCAGACAGAACTTAAAGATCCCAAATTACCCATGTCTACCAATAGCCAAATTAATATGAATAGAATACAGTCTCTAAAATGCTTGTATGCAAATGCTAGAAGTCTACAAAACAAGATGGGAGAGTTAGAATATATAGCACTAAACGAGAGGTTAGATATGATTGGAATATCAGAGACATGGTGGAAGGAGGACAACCAGTGGGACACTGTGATACCTGGGTACAAACTATATCGAAATGATAGAGCTGATCAAATTGGTGGAGGGGTTGCGCTCTATGTTAGAGAGGGCATTGAGTCAGAAAGGATTAAAGTTTTGCAAGAAACAAAATTTGCTGTAGAATCTCTATGGATTGAAATTCCATGTAAAAAGGGGAAGGCGATGGCAGTGGGGGTGTACTATCGTCCGCCTGGCCAGAATGAACAAATGGATGATGAAATGCTCAAAGAAATCAAGGAAGCTAGCAAAAGTTACAGTGCAGTAATAATAATGGGTGATTTCAATTACCCCGGCATCGACTGGGTCAGTGTCACAACAGGACATGCTAGGGAGATAAAGTTCCTAGATGAAATAAATGACTGCTTCTTGGAGCAGCTGGTTCATGAACCGACCAGAGGGGAAGCAATATTAGACCTAGTCCTTAGTGGAACACCAGATGTAGTGCAAGAGATAAGGGTGTTGGGGCCACTTGGCAATAGTGATCATAGCATGATCGCCTTTGATTTAATTAGTGGAGGAGGGATAGTAAGGAAATCCACAGTACTACCCTTTAACTTTCGAAAGGGAGACTATGATAGAATGAGGAAAACAGTTAAGAAAAAACTAAAAGGAGCAGTTGCAAAGGTTAAAGACGTACATCAAGCTTGGGTGTTGTTGAAAAATACTATCTTGGAAGCCCAGACCAGCTGTATTCCACGCTTTAAGAAAAGTGGAAGGAAGTCCAAAAAATTGCCAGCATGGTTTAAAGCTGAGGTCAGAGAGGCTGTTGTTGCCAAAAAAGCATCTTTCAAGAAATGGAAAAAAAGAGCCAAATGATGAAACCTGGAAACAGCACAAGCACTGGCAAGTCAAATGCAAGGCATTGATAAGGCAGGCAAAGAGAGAATTTGAGAAGAAGCTTGCTGCGGAAGCAAAAACGCGAAATAAAGACCTTTTCAAGTACATTCGTAGCAAAAAACCCGTGAGAGAGTCAGTTGGTCCATTAGATGATAAAGGGGTTAAAGGAGCACTAAGAGGCGACAAGGCGATAGCGGAGAGACTGAATGAATTCTTTGCTTCGGTCTTTACTGAGGAAGATGTAGGGATGTTACCCACGACTGAAGTGGTATTTAAAGGTGTGGAAGAATTGAAGGAAATATCGATACATCGGGAAGATGTCCTACAACTATTAGATAACTGAAGAGTAGCAAATCACCTGGGCCGGATGGTATACATCCAAGGGTGTTGAAAGAACTGAAATTTGAGATTGCAGACCTGCTATCAGTAATCTGTGAACTATCATTAAAATCATCTCTAATACCTGAGGATTGGAGGATCGCCAATGTAACACCAATTTTTAAAAAGGGTTCGAGGGGTGATCCGGGAAACTACAGACCGGTGAGCCTGACATCAGTACCGGGAAAAATGGTAAAAACCATCATAAAGAATAAAATTACTCAGCATATAGATAGTCATGACCTAATGGGAGACAGCCAACATGGCTTTAGACAAGGAAGATCTTGTCTTACTAATCTGTTATGTTTTTTTGAAGGAGTGAATAAACAGGTGGACAAAGGTGAGTCGGTTGATATTGTGTATCTGGACTTTCAGAAAGCCTTTGACAAGGTCCCTCATGAGAGACTTTTGGCAAAACTAAAGAGTCATGGGATAGGAGGCAGTGTACTACTGTGGATCAGGAACTGGTTAAAAGATAGAAAGCAGAGGGTAGGGCTAAATGGCCAATTTTCCCAATGGAGAAAGGTGAATAGTGGTGTACCCCAGGGATCTGTGCTGGGTCCGCTGCTTTTTGACATATTCATAAATGACCTGGAAAGTGGAATAACGAGTGAGGTTATCAAATTTGCTGATGACACAAAACTATTTAAAGTTGTTAAAACCCAGGAGGATTGTGGAAATTGCAAGAAGATCTTGATAAATTGGAAGACTGGGCATCAAATGGCAGATGAAATTTAATGTGGAGAAGTGCAAGGTTATGCACTTAGGGAAGAACAACCCAAACTATGGTTACACGATGCAAGGTTCCACATTAGGAACCACCACCCAAGAAAAAAGATTTAGGCGTCCTTGTGGATACCATGTTAAAACCCTCGGCCCAGTGTGCAGCGGCGGCCAAGAGAGCAAATAGAATGCTAGGTATGATAAGGAAAGGAATGGAAAATAAAACAAAAGATATTATAATGCCTCTATATCGTTCCATGGTGAGACCGCACCTTGAATATTGTGTGCAATTCTGGTCGCCATATCTTAAAAAGGATATAGCGTTTTAGAAAAGGTTCAGAGAAGAGCCACCAAAATGGTAAAGGGGATGGAAGGCTACTCCTATGAAGAAAGGCTAAAAAGGTTGGGGCTCTTTAACCTGGAAAAGAGACGGCTGAGGGGAGATATGATAGAAGTCTATAAATTAATGAACGGAGTGGAACGGGTAAACGTAGATCGATTGTTTACCTTATCAGAATATAGAAAGACTAGGGGACATGCAATGAAGCTACAGGGTAAACTATTTAAGACTAATAAAAGAAAATATTTTTCACTCACGTGTAATCAAACTCTGGAATTTGTACCGGAGGATGTAGTAAAGGCTGTTAGTGTAGCTGGGTTTAAAAAAGGTTTGGACAAGTTCCTGGAGGAAAGGTCCATAAACCATTATTAAGAAGGGACCCAGGATATCAATGCTTGAACCAATACAAGCATTGTGGAACCTGTGTCCCTTGGGGAAACTGCTAGGTACGTATGACCTAGATTGGCCACTGTTGGAAACAGAATACTGGGCTTGATGGACCTTGGTCTGACCCAGTATGGCATATCTTATGTTCTTATGTTCATATTGCACCATATACAGTATGTCCAGCAGTATATCCTATATATCCAGTGACATTCAATAACTACTTAAAATAGTTAATAGCTATAATAATATTGTTTACAATGTTGTTGTTAAGTGCTGTCGAGTCAGTGTCGACTCCTGACGACCAACTGGATAGTTGACCTAAACTTTGTTCAGTCTTCAGCCAAGCGTCTCATTGTTGATAGAGTGGTGTCCATAGCTGCTGTTATTGTATCGATCTATCTCATTGCCGGCCTTCCTCTTTTACGGTGACCACCTACCTTGCCAAGCATTATGTCTTTTTCCAATGATCTTTCTCTTCGCATGATATGTTCAAAGTTTGAAAGTCGAAGTCTTGTCATCTGAGCTTCTAAGGAAAGCTTAGGTTTGATCTCCTCTAGTATTGACTGGTTTGTTCTTCGGGCAGTCCATGGTATACTGGAGTGGAGGAGTGGCCTAGTGGTTGGGGCAAGGTACTTCGGGCTGGAAGGTCAGGGGTTCAAATCCCACTGGAGGACAGCAACCTTGGGCCGGAAGGACTGGGGTTTCTAGTCCCACAGGTGCTCCTTGTGGTCTTGGGCAAGCCACTTAACCCTCCATAGCCCATGTTCCCTGTAAAATAGTTCTCTGTGTGCTGTGCTTTCCTGTCTAATCAATGTGTTTATACCTCAAAAAATTTCCTGTCATGATTTGACAATTTCCAATCTGTAATCAAACCGCTGCTGATCGCTGGAAGTAGCGGTATACTAAATAAATAAATAAAATATACACAGTATTCGTTGCCAGCACCATAATTCAAAGGCATCAATTGTCTTCCTGTCTATCTTTTTCACTTTCCAACTTTCGCATCCATATGGCGTTATTGAAAATACCATGGCCTGGACAAGTCAAATCTTTGTATGGAGAGAGACATCTCTGCTCTTGAGGATCTTGTCCAGGTCCTTCATAGCTATTCTACCAAGAGCAATCCATTGGCAGATTTCTTGACCGATAGTCCTTTCTTTATTGATTGTTGATCCAAGTAAGTTAAAACTGTCAACTATTTCAATTTCTTTTCCATCAATGATGAACTTATTGATTTTGCCATTTGTCAGGATCTTTGTCGTCTTAACGTTAAGGTGCAGACTCATTTTAAGACCATATTCCTTGATCTTGAAAAGCAAATATTTCAAATCATCTTCACTTTCAGCCAGTAATGTGGTATCATCAGCATAGCGAAGGTTGTTGATGAGTCTTCCACCAATCTTCACACCTCAGTTGTCTTCATACAGTCCTGCTTGTTCTGCATATAAATTAAAGAGAGGGGGAAAGTATGCAGCCTCGTCATATACCTTTGCTGATTTTAAACCATTCTGTTTCTCCTAGTTCCATTCAAACTGTTGCTTCTTGATCAGTGTAAAGGTTGTGCAAGAGAACGATCAGGTGTTCTGGTATACCCATGCTTCCTAATGTGGCTCAGAGTTTCTCATGGTTTACACAGTCAAAAATCTTGCTGTAGTCAGTAAACACATATGGATATCCTTTTGATATTCTTTTGTCTTTTCACCATCTCACATCCGCAATAACGTCTCTTGTTCCTCTCCCTTTCCTGAATCCTGCTTGCACTTCAGGCAGTTCTCGTTCCAGGTATGGTTGTAATCTCTGCTGAATGATCTTGAGTAGAATCTTGCTGCGATAATTTCCACAGTCATTCGGGTCACCTTTCTTCAGTATTGGTATAAACACAAATCTTTTCCAGTCAGCCTGAATTTGTTTTCCAAATTTCTTGGCAGAGCCGTGTAAGTATAACAGCTTCATCCGATTGCTGTAATACTTCAGTGGGAATGCCATCAATGCCTGGTGCTTTGTTCTTTGATAAGGCTTTCAATGCTGCTTCGACTTCTTCTTTCATCCCCAATGGTTCCTGATCCTTTCCATTGCTCCTACCATCACCTTCTTACCACACTAGCTCTCATCAAGCACTGGGTAAGCTGTCTTTCCTAGCTTCTTTTCTCCTGCTTCTCTTTCAACTGTTCTGTCTTACACTACAATTAATCTCAGCAACTTCTTCCGGTATGTCCGCCATTCCTGTACTCTGGGGCAGCAGGCCCACTCCCTCCCCGGCTCCCTCTGGCTTTGTCTCCCGTAACCTCTTATTTATTTATTTATTTAGAAGGATTTAGTATACCGCCTTATCGTTAATTCAAGGCGGTGTGGCACATCAATCAAAATCAATAATAAAGTGTGGTTTGTAGCATGCAGTGTGAGAACTGAGAAGTGTAGTGTGTGGGGCAGTGCGTTAAATTATATCAGTGAACTATTTACATAATGAGCTATATACATATATACAAAATGGGGCTGTTTGAGAGGCATGCTAGGATTGAGATTCTGTAATGTCTTGGGGGTAGGATCGTGATCCTGTAATGTCTTGAGGTAGAACATTTATGTGAGGTCCTTGAAATATACTGTAAATAGATCAGTCTTAAGAAGTTTTCTGAAGTCCTTGAGGTTCTTGGTTGATCTTATGTGGTCTGGTCTAACCTCATTCCTTGTTCTTCCCCTTCCGTAACATTTCACCCCGTACTGACTCTTGTATGTTTGCAACTGGCCCTTCTGAATTGCCGATCTTTTCGTACCAAAACAGCTCTCGTCCAGGACCTCGTATTTCAGCATGCCATCGATGCCCTATTCTTAACAGAAACATGGCTGAAGGAAGGAGAGGAACCTCTATTGAACCGCTGTCTCCCTCCCGGCTACACAGCCTTTTCCACCTGTCGCCGAGGTAGGACCAGTGGAGGGGTTGCCGTCCTCTCCCGCTCTTCATTAGTTTTCCAAGAAGTATCCTCCCCTGCACTCCATTATTCTGAATCTCTTCTCCTTCATCTAAACTCTTCCTCCTCCTCTTTGTATTGTCTCCTTCTCTATGCCCCCCCTCCCCCCATCCCCTCTTCGATGGGATTCCCTCATCTTAACCCTTTCTGAGCTTTCCCTCCTCTATCAGCATATCCTGATCCTTGGAGACTTCAACAATCATGTTGACTCCCCCTCTTCCCCTCGCGATTCCACATTTATTTCCCTTCTCTGACCTCTCTCTCCAGAAATGTATTCACTTTCCTACACACTCTGCAGGCCACTCTTTAGATTTGGTGATTTCACATTCTGCTTCCACCTTGGTCCCTTCTTCCCTTTCCGCTTTGCCAATTCCCTGGTCAGATCACTTTTGTCCAACCCTCTCTCCACCTTCTTCTCAGAACATTATTTCTGCTCCTCACCGTCTCAGTCGTCACATGATACCCTCTCCCGCTTTCCCTCCTCAGATTACCTCTTCCCCCCAGATTTCCACCTACTTCCAGTAGACCTGCAAGCTCAGTCCTGGAATACCATCCTCACGGCTGCTCTGGACAACCTAGCCCCTCAGCAGCTCCTTTCGCCCTCTCGTTCTCATCATCGTTACCCTTAGTTCCATTCGGGTCTCTTCCTGCACCGTTCCTACCTTCGCCGAGCCGAGCGCCTCTGGCGTAAGCGTCCCTCTCCTGCCCATCTAGCCCACTTCCGGTATTGTCACTCTCACTACCACTCTTTGTTACATTCTGCCAAATTGGACTACTTTTCTAATCTCATTTCCTCTTCAACCAATTCCACCCACCAGCTCTACCCAGTCCTGCGTTCCCTTTCTGCCTCACACTCCCTTACTTCCTAACCCCCTTCCCCTATTATTCCCGATCCTGCTCTTCTGGCTTCTCACTTTGTCACTAAAGTCAACGATCTCCACCTACATTTCCCTTCCTGCCCTCCTCCCCTCTCTCCAACTCCCCTCTCTCCAATGTCCCCACCCATTCCCCTTTCCGCTCCTCCTCTCTCTCACCGTTGGTCCTCATTCCAACCTATAACCGCTACAGAGCTTAATAAGCCCTTTTCAACAATCCGGAAAACCACCTGTATCTCTGACCCCATTCCTTCTCACTGTCTCCTGGACACCTCTCTAGCCCTCTCTCCTCTGATTCTTTCCATTATTAACTCTAGTCTTTCTTCTGGCACCTTCCCCTCCACTTGGAAACACGCAGTTGTTCGTCCCATTCTAAAAAAAGATTCTCTTGATCCATCTTCCCCATCCAATGGGCGTCCCATTTCAAATCTTCCTTTTCTTTCCAAGCTCCTAGAAAAACTGGTTTTCGCACAACTCTCCACCCATCTTGAAGCATCTTTAGCACTTCACCCTCGGCAAGCTGGGTTTCGTCCTGGCCACAGCACTGAATCTATCCTACTATCCTTTCTCAATGAACTTCACACTGCGCACGACCAAGGTTTACTTTCTATGGCTGTTTCTCTAATTCTATCTGTGGCTATTGACCTTGTGGATCACCGTACCCTACTAGTACGTCTTCACGACATTGGTCTCTCTGGTTCTGTCCTATTTTGGTTTCGTTCATTTCTTATTAATAGGTCTTTTTCCATTCTGTCAGGTCTTTCCTCCTCCCCTCCCACTTCTCTTCCCTGTGGTGTCCCCCAGATTTCTGTCCTCGCTTCTCTCCTATTTAATATTTTCTTGGCCCCCCTAGCCCTCTTAGTCCAGCAACACAGTATTTCATCATATTACTACGCAGACGACATTATCCTTCTTCATCACACAGATGCCTCCTCCCCTGATCATAGTAACATACTAAATGACGGCAGATAAAGACCAGCATGGTCCATCTAGTCTGCCCAGCACGATGGCAAGAGTAGGTGCACCCGCCGCTCCGTGCAGGCCACCTCTCCCCACGTCCCTGTTTAGGGGTGAACCAACCACTCCATGCAGGACATCCCTATTTGGTGAGAAATTAGATGGTTCAGTTTATTTTAATTTTATCCTGTTGCTGTAAAGGGATCCACTGTGTCTGTCCCAAGCCATTTTGAATTCCGACACTGTGTTTGCCCCCAACCACTTCCATCGGGAGGGCATTCCAAGCATCCACCATCCTTTCTGTGAAAAAGTATTTCCTGACATTGCCTTTCAATTTACCACCTTGCAGCTTCCTGTTATACCCTCTAGTTTTACAGCTTCCCCGTCTTTGGAAGAGGTTTGTTTGTCATTATTTCACTTTAAGTATTGAAAGGTCTGAATCATATCTCCCCTGTCCCTCCTCTCCTCCAAAGTGTACATGTTTAGGTCTTCAAGTCTCTTCTCATAAGGCTTCTGACGCAGGCTTCAAATCATTTTGGTCACCTTCCTCTGAACAGTTTCCAGTCTTTTTACATCTTTTGCAAGATACGGTCTCCAAAACTGAACACAGTATTCCAAGTGAGGCCTCACCAGTGACTTGAACAGTGGCAAAAGTACCTCTTCCTTTCTGCTGGTGATTCCTCTTTTTATGCAGCCCAACATCCTCCTGGCTTTTGCCACCGCCTTGTCGCACTGTTTTGCCACCTTGAGATCTTCAGAAATAATCACACCAAGGTCTTTCTCCTGATCCGTGCACACCAATCTCTTGCCCCCTATCGCGTACATTTCCCTTGGATTTCTGCTACCCAAGTGCATGACTCTGCACTACTTTGCATTAAATCTTAATTGCCAAGCATTAGACCATTCTTCCAGCTTTTGTAGATCTTTCCTCATGTTAACCACTCCTTCGGGGGAGTCCACTCTTGCAAATTTTCGTGTCATCTGCAAAAAGACAGACTTTTCCATTCAGTCCTTCAGCAATATCACTCACAAATACATTGAACAGTGCCGGGCCCAGGACCGACCCCTGGGGCACCCCGCTAGTCACCTTCCCTTTATCCGAGTGAGCTCCATTTACCATCACCCTCTGTCGTCTGTCAGTCAACCAATTTCTGATCCAATTTACCATCTTAGGATCCATCCCCAAGCTACTGAGTTTATTGATAAGCCTCCTATGAGGAACAGTATCAAAGGCTTTGCTGAAATCCAGGTAGATGACATCCATCACATGCCCCTGATCTAGCTCCCTAGTCACCCGGTCAAAGAACTCAATCAGATTTGTTTGGCAAGATCGTCCTTCGGTAAAACCATGTTGCCTTGGGTCTTGCAACCTGTTGATTTTGAGAGAGTTCACTATTCGCTCTTTCAGGAGCGTCTCCATTACTTTTCCTGATACTGAGGTAAGGTTCACGGGCCTGTAGTTTGACACTTTTTCCCTGTCACCACTTTTGTGTAGAGGTATGACATCAGCCGTTCTCCAGTCCTGAGGAACCTTTCCTGTTTCCAAGGATCTGTTGAAAACATCCTTTAATGGCCCTGCAAGAACCTCTCTGAGCTCTTTCAGTATCCTGGGATATATCCCATCCGGTCCCATGGCCTTTCAGTTTTGCAAGTTGTTCTAACACATCATCTTCTGTGAATGGTGTGGTATCTACTTCATTCCCATTTGGGAGTCACAGGTGGTCCTTCTCCAGGACTTTCTTTAGTAAAAACAGAGCAGAAGTATTCGTTTAGCAATTTCGCTTTTTCAATGTTACTTTCCACGAGTCCGTTCGCAGCACTTCTGAGTCCTGAATTTCCACCTCTGATCTTCTTCCTTTCCCGAATATACCTGAAGAAGGTTTTGTCGCCACACTTAATATCTTTAGCCATCTTTTCTTCTGCCTTTGATTTTGCTATACTTATTTCTCTCTTTGTCTCTTTGAGTTTGATCCTGTATTCATTTCTGTGTTCCTCTGTTTGCGAGCTTTTGAATTTTGCGAAAGCTGTGTTTTTTGCCTTTATTTGAGCAGCCACTTCTTTGGAAAACCAAATAGGTTTCCTTCTCCTCTTGTTTTTGTTTACTTTTGTTGCATATTTATTTGTTGCCCCTTTTATTGCCACCTTTAGTTTAGCCCATAGCAATTCCACTACCCTTATCTCCTTCCACCCTGTCAGCTCCTCCTTTAGGTACTCGGCCATTTTATTGAAGTCGGTGTTTTTGAAGTTTAGGACTTTGAGCTTGCTATGATTGGCCTGTACCATGGCTTTTATCTCAAACCACACCGTGTGATGATCGCTGCTGCTCACAGGGGCACTCACGCAGACATTCGACATGCTATCACCATTGGTGAGCACTAAATCCAGCGTTGAGCTTTCCCTGATTGGTTCCATCACCATTTGTCTAAGTAACGCACCTTGGAGAGCATCCACGATTTTTTTGCTTCTTTCCAGATTTGAAGAAGGAGTAATCCAATCCACATCAGGTAGATTAAAGTCACCCGATATGATCGCTTCCCCCTTTGTGGCTATCTTGGCAATATCTATAATCAATTCGTTATCTATCTCTTCAATTTGTGTCGGAGGTCTGTAGACTACAGCAGTATGGATGACAGTGCCATCTCCTCTTTCCAACACAATCCAGAGCGCTTCTTCTTTTCCCCATGCCCCCTGCATTTCAGTAGCTTTCTTATTGCTTTTGACATACAAGGCTACTCCTCCTCCTCTTCCGTTTTCCCTGTCTCTTCTGAACAGATCATAGCCAGGTATGGCTATATCCCAATCATGCGATTCATTTAGCCATGTTTCTGTAATGGCCACAATGTCCAAATCCATTTCCACCATTAGGGCTTCCAGGTCCGGAACTTTTTTGGCTAAGCTTCGAGCATTTGTGCTCATTGCTTTCCAGCATTTAACTGACTTGTGTGTATTTAGCATTGATTTTTTTCTGCCTACATCTTCCCACTTGTTTTTGATGTGTGGTTTAAAAGTGTGGCTGTTTCTAATTTTAATCTGCTTTTGCAGGGGGTGACTTCCAGAGCTTGATCTTCTACATCCGTCACCCTCTTTTTCTAGTTTAAATGCATATCCACATATTGCTTGAATTTTTCACTTAGGATTCTTTTCCCTGCGACAGAGAGATGTAGTCCATCACCACAGTATAGTCTCTTGTTGTTCCATCTGTTACCTCAGTCGCCTATAAATCTGAATCCTTCTTGTTTGCACCAGGTCTGGAGCCATGTATTAAAGCTGTTAAGGCGATGCATCCTTTTTGCCCCCTTCCCAAGCACAGGTAGAACCTCTGAGAATGCAACAGTGTTAACAATGGGCTTGAGTTTCTCTCCCAGAGATTGGAAATCCTTTTGGACTGTAGAGGCACTGTTTCTAGCCAGGTCATTTTTGCTCAAGTGGATAACAACATCAAGTTTGGAGTATTCACTTTCTGTGCTAAGTACTTCAACAATGTGGTTTGTATTCCTGCTGGTTGAAGAGCCTGGGAGGCACTTGACTATCTTCTCTCCTTTGAACTGTGTTCCCAAGTTGGTGCCACTGATGATGGAATCACCAAGTAGTAGTAGTTTGCTGTTTGGTGAGGTTTTCTTCATATTTGGTGCTTTAGCAGGAGATTGGGCATTGTCTATCTCATTTAAGGGCCCTTCAGTTTATTTGGATTGGGCATCCTCATTCGTCAAGGCGGAGAAGGCAATCTCCAGGAACAAGCAGGAATGAGTCTTCACATATGGGTATCGTCGGTACCGACGAAGCCTGCCCGGGAACGCTCCCCAGCATCCAAAAGGAAAGCTTTTGGGAGCATCCCACAGCACCTGCGCGCTGCCTTCCTGCCTCTCCTAACCGCCTCTCTCCAGTTCTTCTTTTCCGCGGAGCCAGCAGGTCGTGTTCTTGTCACCGCTGAAGAATTTCTTTATTTTATTTTATTTCTTTGGTCGCGCGTCTGCCTTCTCGACGCTGGACCGGTACCGCCGGTCTTTTCTTTCTTTATTCTTTAAAAAAAAACAAAAACCTACTGTTTTCTCACTTCAGTGCATTTTTTTCTTTGGCCTTAGGCCTAGGAAATTTTTCCTCATGGAAAAGCCCGCCTCTGGTTTTAAAAAATGCACGAAGTACAGCGGCACTATTTCTGTCACGGACACCCATGAATGGTGTCTAAAATGTTTAGGTCCTGACCACTCCATTGCGGATTGTGAGTCCTGCTCCATAATGTCTAAAAGAGGCCTACAGAATCGAGCAGCTAAGCTCAGTACCCTGTTTCCCTCGGATGCAGCTTTGGTTGCATTGACGTCTTCCAGGGCTGCTTCTTCCTCACATGGATCTCAGGTAACCAAACTTAAATCCAGCCGGTCCTCGAAGGGTAGATCTCCCTCTAAGTATCGAGATGCCTCCGGGCTTGCCCTCGAGGAATCCGCACCGGCAAAATTACCCCGGCGGGAGGCTCCGGCTTCCAAAGCTTTATCTATGGGGTCACAGGTTGACTTCGATGGCACGGCCTCGACCGATCACCTGTTGCCATGTTCTGGGGTACCGGTGGTTCCCACTGGTACCGACATCCAGACATTGGTTGCGTCAATGGATCAGAATATCCTGACCATGCAGCATGCCATCACGGCATTCATACAAGCTGCGACGCCTTCGGTACCGCAACAAACTCCGTTGCTGGTACCGACTCTGGCACCGGTACCGACATCGGTTCCGGTGCCGGTACTGATTGCATAGACATCCGCTTCGGGGTCGACTGCAGCGGTACACTGTTCTGTGATGCCCATCGGTACTGAATTGGTACCGATCACTCCCGATGTCGATACCACCCGGTACGCGTATCGTGCTCTGCAGGAGCATCCAGACAGACGATACTTCAATTCCTCTGAAGACTCTGATGAATCAGAGGTCTCTGTCGAAGCATCGGTGATTCATCCTCAGGAGCCCTCTTCTCCAAAAAGGAGAATGTCTCCTCCAGAAGACTTGTCTTTTCAAGACTTCATTAGGGAAGTGGCCAGGGGCCTCTCCATCTCAGTGGCCCCTGAGACAGAGCCTGGAGCCAAAAAATTAGATATTTTACAATATCCTAAGGCACCTAAAGAGGCAGCCACTTTACCAATACATGAGATTCTTTATGATCACATGTTGGGCATATGGGAGACTCCTCTCACCACTTCCCCTCATTCTCGCAGGTTGGACATCATGTATCATGTTCCTCCTTGTCCTGGCTTCCATAAGACTCAGCTTCCTCACCACTCCATTGTGGTGGAGTCTGCTATGAAGAAGATAAAGAGTACAAAGAGGCACTCTTCTGCTCCTCCAGGAAGGGAATGCAGAACCTTAGATGCCTTTGGCAGGAGAATTTTCCAGGCTAGTATGCTTGTTGCCAGAATCAACTCCTATAGTCTCTATATGGGGATGTTTCTAAAAGAAGTTACAGATCACCTGCAAACTTTATCTCCTTTTATTCAAGAAGATAAAAGGGAAGAATTCCTCACCTGGCTCAAACATGCCCAGGATATTTCCAAGTTCTCCAACCGTGCAGCCTTTGACTCTTTTGAAGGTGCCAGCAGAGCCTCGGCCATTGCCATAGGTGCACGCAGAGTTGCTTGGTTATAAGCTTCTGATTTGGGTTCAAGATGGACTAGGAAATCTTCCTTGTACAGGTGAAAATCTTTTTGGCAAAGATTGGCAAGCAAAGGCCACCCAAATGGATGCTGAAAATTCTGCTTTAGATAGACTTTCAAAGTCTACTTCTGCTCCTTTTAAGAAAAGGTTGTTCAAAAAAGGGCTTTTTTCCCCAAAAAGGGAACTATTATTCTGCTTATGGTCAGCAGTCCTCTTCTGCAGGTCGTTTTGCTACAAAGAGACAGCAACAACCGAAACAGGCCAAGCCTAAGGCTGCTAGGACTGCTACGGCCCAACAGCCTCAGCCTCCTCAGGGCCTTTGACTTATAACTAGAGAGCTTAGCCTTTCTGGCTCTAAAACAGCCAGAACCTCTCACCATTCCAGGAAGGTTGGCTTACTTTGCTCCCAGATGGGAACAAATCACAGCAGAGCAATGGACCCTCTCCATCATAAGGGAGGGGTACAAGCTTCATTTCTTAAACCTTCCTCCTCACACCATGGTGAGACAGTTCAATTCCCAGACATCTCTCCTCGACCTTCTGGGTCAGGAGATCACTACCCTTCTTGCCCAAGGGGCAATAGAAGAAGTACTCCTTCTTCAACAGGGCTCAGGGTTCTACTCCCCCTACTTTCTTATCCCAAAGAAAACAGGGGGCTACAGACCCATATTAGATCTCAGAGAATTGAACAAGTTTCTATGCAAGGAGAAATTCAAGATGATTTCTCTCGGTACTCTCCTTCCATACCTTCAGAGTCAGGATTGGCTTTGCTCTCTAGACCTCAAGGATGCGTACACCCATGTCCTCATCCATCCATCACACAGAAGGTTCCTTCGGTTCCTTTATCAAGGGAAGCACTACCAATACAGAGTGCTTCCTTTCGGTCTGGCCTCTGCACCAATGGTGTTCACAAAATGCATGGCAGTAGTAGCTGCATTTCTACGCACTCTAGGGATATTCGTATTCCCATATCTGGACGACTGGCTCATCCGAGCTCCATCCCAGTCAGAGGCCCAGACTTCTCTAACCTGCACAAGGCGTATCCTTCAGTATCTGGGACTTGTAATAAACTTTCCAAAATCCCATCTCACCCCTACTCAGTCTCTAGAGTTCATAGGGACCTTGTTGGATACCACAACTGCAAGGTCCTATCTTCCCCAGGCCCGTTGCCTACGCTTGGTGCAGTTAGCCTCACAAATTCAGTTAAAATCCCATTTAACTGCTCGAGAGATGTTACAACTGTTAGGCCACATGGCATCCACTGTGCATGTGGTTCCTTACGCTCGCCTTCACATGAGGGCAGCTCAGTGGACTTTGTCCACCCAATGGACCCAGGCATCAGGTTGCCTGTCAGACAAAATAGCAACCTCCAGTCGCCTTTTTTGATCCCTCCAGTGGTGGAAGTCCACTCAAAATCTGTTGCTGGGGTCCCCCTTTCAACAGGTGTTACCCCAAGCAACCCTTACAACAGATTCCTCTCCAAGAGGTTGGGGAACTCATCTTCAAGATCTCTCCACTCAAGGCATCTGGTCTTTACAGGAGACATCTCTACATATCAACCTCTTAGAGCTCAGAGCAATTTTTCTAGCTCTCAGAGTCTTCCACACCCTGCTCAGCTACAAGACAGTCCTCATCCACACGGACAACCAAGTAGCCATGTTCTACGTGAACAAGCAGGGCGGGACTGGCTCTCTGTCGCTTTGCAACGAAGCTCTGAGATTGTGGGCCTTCGCCAGAGAGCATCATATTCATCTCATGGCAGTGTATCTTCCAGGGGTTCAAAACTCTTGGGCAGACAGACTCAGTTGAGTTCTGCTTCCACACGAATGGTCCCTTCATGGGGACCAAATAGCCAGGATCTTCCGAATTTGGGGAACCCCGGACATAGACCTCTTTGCAAGTCCGTGGAATGCCAAACTTCCCCGGTTCTGTTCCAGGATTCCGTGTCAGGGAGTTCAGGCCAGGGATGCCTTCCTCCTTCCTCCTTCATTGGGGGCAAGACTTCCTCTATGCCTTTCCACCCATTCCCCTAATTTCCAAGACACTCTTGAAACTTCAGAGAGACAAGGGGTCTATGATCCTCACAGCACCACATTGGCCACACCAAGTGTGGTACCCTCTACTTCTGCATCTCTCCCAAGCTCCCTCCCTGGACTTGGGATCTGCTCCAGACCTCCTGTCCCAGGAGGAGGGAACGTTGTGGCACCCAAATCCCTAGTCTCTTCACCTCAGAGCCTGGTTGCTGAAGGCTTGGACCTTCAAGATTTGCATCTTTCTCAGCAAGTGAAGGATATCCTTCATGCTTCCAGAAAGCCTTCCACTAGACGTTCCTATGCTTTTAAATGGAAAAGGTTTACCATTTGGTGTGCAGAGAAGGGTCTTAACCCTCTTGCAATACCTCTGAATTCTTTACTAGAGTATTTGCTGCATTTATCCCATGCAAGCCTTAAAACAAATTCAGTGAGAGTCCATTTGAGTGCTATTGCAGCATCCCTTAAACCTCTCAATGGACAACCTATTTCCTCTCATACTCTTATAGCAAGATTCATGAGAGGCCTTCTTTTGACTAAACCTCCCATCAGACCACCTCCAGTGGCATGGGACTTGAATCTGGTTCTTGGCCAGCTTATGCAGCTGCCTTTTGAACCCTTAGCCACTACCTCCTTGAAATTGCTTTCCTGGAAGGTTATTTTTCTCATTGCAGTCACCTCAGCTCGCCGCATCAGTGAGCTGCAAGCCCTGGTGGCTAATCCTCCTTATAAAAGGTTCCATCATGACAAGGTAGTCCTTAGGACTAATCCACACTTTATGCCTAAAGTGGTCTCACCTTTTCATTTGAACCAGGAGGTTTATTTACCTGTCTTTTTTCCAGGACCTCATGCTTCAGGTGCAGAGAGGAATCTTCATACCCTGGATTGTAAAAGAGCTCTTGCTTTTTACTTACAAAGGACACAGCAACATAGAAAGTCCTCTCAACTCTTTGTTGCTTTTGATCCCTCTCATTTAGGACTTCCAGTCTCTAAGAGAACTCTGTCCAATTGGATTGCTCAGTGTATTTCTTTCGCCTACCAGAGTAAGAACCTTTCTCTGGAGGGCCATATCACAGCTCACAATGTGAGGGCCATGGCAGCCTCTATGGCTCATCTAAACTCTGTGTCCATCGACCAGATCTGTCGAGCGGCCACCTGGGCCTCGGTTCATACCTTTACAGCCCATTACTGCTTGGACAAGGACTCCCGCCGGGATGCCTTGTTTGGTCAGGCTGTTCTCAAACACCTGTTCCATACCTAACCAACTCCTACCCTCCATCCCTGACTGGATGCCTGAGATTCATGGGTGGAGGTAGAGCCCTTCCCAGGGACTCACAACCTGGGTGATCTCCCAGGCATCTCTAGCTGGGGAGTCCCCATATATGAAGACTCATTCCTGCTTGTTCCTGGAGATAGCACAGTTACTTACCTGTAACAGGTGATCTCTGGGAACAGCAGGAATAAGTCTTCACAACCCACCCACCTCCCCTAGGAGTTGTATCTCTCTATCTTTCTTTCCTTTCCTCACTCTCTCTTTGTCTCAGCTTTAAAACTCGAACTGGAGAGAGGCGGTTAGGAAAGGCGGGAAGGCAGCGCGCAGGTGCTGTGGGATGCTCCCAAAAGCTTTCCTTTTGGACGCTGGGGAGCATTCCCGCACAGGCTCCGTCGGTACCGACGATACCCATATGTGAAGACTTATTCCTGCTGTTCCCAGAGATCACCTGTTACAGTGCTTTATGCAGGGATATCTCCTGATGCATAGGATGCCTCTGTGTCACAGGTCGCAATCTAGCAGAACCCACTGTGATCCATTTGTTCCTGGGGTGTTTCATTCTTTATGGGAGCGGTGGTGGACTTTGTTCAGTTTGTATCTTAGAAGAGGTACGCTTCATTGCAGCCAGTTCCTCCCTCAGTTCCTCATCCTCATTAGCCAAGGCAGAGAAGGTATTATGCAGGGATATCTTTTGATGCATAGGATGTCTGTGCGTTATAGGTCGCAATCTACCAGAACCCACTGTGATCCACTTGTACTTGGGGTCTTTGATGCTTTGTGGGAGCGGTGGTGGATATTGTTCAGTTTGTATCTTCGAAGAGGTGCACTTCATTGTAGCCAGTTCCTCCCTCAGTAGTGTCACCTCTTTATGCATGGCATCTAGGTCTTCCTTTAGTAGAGTCAGTTCTTTATGCATGGCAGTTGACCTGAGGCACGTAGGACAGTCTCTGAGGTTCCAAATGATTCGTCTTGGAATGAAAGTACTGTAGTTATTGCACTGAATACATGACATGCTGTCCCCCGCAGCCCCCTCTAGTGGCGGCGTAGTGTTTCCACCGGGGCTGGGGAGCGCATAAGATTAGGGGTATCAGGGTTGGCCTGTCGCGAGGGTCATAAGGTAGCGGACCTTTGTGCCGACCTCGTTGCCATCTTCCCAATAAAGTGACTTCACAGCCAAGTGTAGGGAAAAAGGAAAAAGGCTTTTATTTCTCCTTTACGCAATATGGTTCAAAATATACGGTTCAAAAAGTAACAGGGCTGTATCAGACCTTACATCAGGTGCAACTCATATAAAACGGTCAAAGTAACAACTGTTAATCTCCACAGTAACTCAAAACATAAGGTATCCTGTATTCACTTCATACATTCTTTAACTCCAAACAGATTATAGTTTTCCTACTGTACAATAAACGCATTCCATGGGTTCTTCCGCCTCCTCACCCCCAGATTCCACTGGCAGCCATTCCATGTCCGATAGCTCTGAATCGGAAGCTTCAATGGGGCCGAGTTCTGGCTTTTTGAAAGCGTGCCAAACCGTGTTCCAATGCTTGTTTGTCAGCTTGGGGCGTCGGTTCTTGGCTATAGGATAGAACCCTGGCTGTTCATCTGCTATGGTTTTAAAAGCTCTCTGGTCCCAACCTTTAGCACTAACAGTTTTCTTCTTGGGGAAATCATCTGTTACTTTCTGCTTAAAAGTGTCATTATTATACAGATAAAATCCTTTCTTCTGCTTTTCTCTTATGCTGGGTTTAGGCAAACAATCACAGGCAATAACTGTTTTACCTTTGAGCTTTCTGTAGTATCTTCTAGGAAAGGCTTGAGGCCTAGCCTGATTATCTTCTAATTCTTGCTGGCTCAAGTAATCCCCCCGGGTCTCTCTTTCTCTAGAGTGTGGATAAACTTCTTTGGGGCAGGGCTGCAGCTGATGCCCTCGGCCTTTGCTTCCACTCCCGTGGCAGTGAGCTAGTGGCCGCGCCCTCTCAGCTTTTCCCTGTTCACCAGGCCTCCGAGTTTTCCACCCTTCTCTCTGGTTACTTTTATAGAAATCTTTAAGAGTACCTTTCTCTTCTTGAGTATCCTTTTCAGCTGGATATCTTTCTCTCAGATCGTGGCTTAGCCCCTCTCCCTGGATAGGGCTTTCTCTCCAGCTGGATGGGAGAGCACCTTCTTCCTTGACTGCTCTCTGCAGTGCTGCTCCTTGGAGTTGTCTCTGGCCTGCTCTCCGGCCTACTCCTCGGCCTACTACTTGGTCTGCTCTCCAAGTTGCTTCTTGGCCTTCTCCTTGGCCTGCTCTTCGGCCTGCTCTTTGATCTCCCTTTGAACTGCTCTGTCCCTGCTTAAATCGGGACTGACTGATTCTAAGTCCCGCCCATAGAGGCGTGGTTCCTCTGCATCCAAGCTGGCTCTCCTGCTCCCTCTATGTGGGCCTTCAGGATATTGCAACTGAAACTTGTTTTTTTCTAAATTTAAAACTTTTTTTCTTTCTGCCAGAGGGTCCGCTGCATCACAATGCTGAATAAGCAGTCCTAGAAGGAGAAGAGGAAGAAGAAGAAAGGAGGAAGAAGATGTGGGCTCTAACCCAAGTTAAAGGGATAGATGGCAATGTATGCGAGTACTATATAGGCAATGCAGCCCCTGGGGTGGGTGGGGCGAGGGGTAGGGTGGGCGGGAACCTAAGTGTCTCTGGCCAGTAGGCTGTTCCTGAACTGGGGGCACCCACAGATATCTGCTCCAAGGCTACCCAGAGAAGCAGTCAGTCAGATTATCCCCAAGCTTAATTTATAAGCACATTTAAACTTAATATTAGCAATTCCCATAAAACAGACAGTTAAACTCTATATTGGTAGCTAGAAACCAGCAGAGATGAGAAAGAAAATTAGTCTTAGCTTTGTGAAAGATCCACAACTCATGCAGCCGGCCTCAGATCTTACTCCTCTGAACTCCTGCTTAGCCTCTTGCTTCCTGGCTCTCTTCTAACTTTCTGCACATCAACCTCTCTAAAACATTTGCTATCTGGTTCACCTTTGGTTCCCCCAACCCCCCCCCCCCCCTCTTGCCCCTCTTCTCTCTAACTCCCCAATCCCAGTCGTCGCCTCTCTGCGTTATCTCGGGGTAACCTTGGATTCTGCCCTGTCCTTTAAGGAACGCATTTCCCTGGTAGTACGATGATCTTTTCACACTTTGAGATAACTTTGCACAGTTCGTCCCTTTCTTTCAGTCCCCTTCATGACCACGCTGCTTCTATCCCTAGTAGTATCCCGGCTAGATTACTGTAACATTTCCTTGGCAGGCCTTCCACAATCACAACTTCGTAGGTTACAGTTAGTTCATCACACAGCCACCCGCATTCTGACTCATGCCTCTCGCTTCGACCATATTACCCCTATTCTGATTAATTTACATTGGCTTCCGGTTCCATATCGTATACAATACAAAATGCTTATCTATGTTCATAAAACCATTCACACCGCTACTCCCCTTTACCTTGCAGGTCTGATTCGTCTTCACACACCTCACCGTTCCCTTAGATCAATTCATTCCAACCGCATGTTCTTACCCTCCCCATCTCGAAGCCACCTGTTCTTCTGCCTTTTTCTTCCTGGGTCCCCAGCTATGGAACTCGCTCCCCCCTGACCTCCATCTGGAGTCCTCTTATAAAACATTTAAAATCAGATTGAAAAACACCTATTTTGCACCGCATTTGACCTTCCTCCTCCTCCCACCGTTTTATCTCCACCCCCTCGTTAACCTCCATGTGCTCTCCCTTACCACTAACACTGAATTGAGTGCTTTGTCTTACCTTTTGCCTCTGTTATCTCTTTCCTGTCTCTTAATTGGCGTTCCTTTCTTTTTCTGAAGCAGTCTCAAATTTTGTATTGTAAACCACTCTGATACCCCCAGTATGAGCGGTATATTAAATATGTAATAAAGATAAAGAAAGATAAAGATAAGGTACAGGTTGAAACGGCTGTTAGTCCACTTGATCTTTATGGTATAATGACTCTGTATATTCTTTCCACCTTTTCTTGATCTGTTCAGCATCATTCAGCATGGATCCTTGAGCATCTTGTAGCATTCCAATTCAAGGCTGGAATTTTTTCTTTAACTCTCATAGTTTTAGAAAAGCTGATCTTGTTCTTCCTCAAATAGTTTCTGATTCTATTTCCTTGCATGTGCTATTGTAGTACTTCACCTTGTCTTGTCTTGCTGCACATTGGAAATCTCTGAGTTCTGTGATTGCCTCTCTCCTCTGGCTAAGCTTTTCTGCATTTCTGGACAATTTTCAGAGTTTCGTCAGTCATCCGTTTTGGCTGTTTTTGCTTTTTCACCATATGTAGAGACTTCTCGCTTTCTTCCAACATAACCTTCTTTGTCATTCCATAACTCTTCTGGAACTCTATCATTTGTATTTAAAGCAGCAAATTTTTCAGGCACTCTTTAAATTCCAGTGGTATATTCTCAAGGTTATATTTTGCTACATTTATGAGTGTCTTTCTCCTTTTCAACTTCAGCTTGAGTTTGCATACTAGTAGTTGGTGATCTATAGCACAGTCAGCTCCAGGTTTTGTCTTTGTTGATGCTATTGAATTTTTCCATTGTTGTCTTCCACAGATGTAGTCAATTTGATTTCTATACAATCCATTGGGTGAAGTCCACATGTACAGTCGGCACTTGTGTTGCTGGAAGAAGGTGTTTGAGATGAATAGATCACTGATCTTGCAGAATTCTATCAGTCTTTCTCCAGCTTCGTTTCTGTTGCCAAGTTTATATTTCCAACCACTTTGCCTTCTTCTTTGTTGCCAACTTTTGCGTTCCAGTCACCCATGACTATCAGGATATCCTGTTTGCATGTTCTGTCAATTTCAGCTTGTACTTGTTCATAGAACTCATCAGCGTCTTCCTCTTTTGCATCTGTTGTTGGGGCATATACCTGAATTATAGTTGTGTTGATGGGCTTTCCTCATAGATGAATAGAAATTAAGCGTTCACTAACAGCATTGTATTTCATTACAGTTCTTGCAATTTTTTTCTTATTTATGAATGCAACACAATTTCTTCTTTGTCTTTCATTTCCAGCACAGTAGACCATATAATCATCAGATGCAAAGTGCCCAAAGCCTGTCCATTTCATTTCGCTGATACCCAACAGATCAAGTTGTACACTTTGTTTCATTCTGGACGACCTCCAACTTCCCTTGGTTCATGCTGCGTACGTTCCATGTCCCAATATTTAAGACATCTTTGCAACCTCTTACTCTCTTTTCATGCGCAGCTACATCAGCAGATCCAACCACATCATAAATGCTGGCTTTACCTTGAGAAGTCTTCAGCTCATGCCCAGTAGTCATTTGAGTGCCTTCCAACCTGGGGTGTCTCATCTTCCTGCATTATAGTGCAATTTGTTTTGTGACTATCCATTAGGTTTTCATGGCAAGATACAGAAGTAGATTTGCCAAGCCTTTCTTCAGCGCAGTTAATTCCAATGTTGTTGCATTTGTCACAGAAATTTGATCTTTCGCTTACAACACCGTCCCATTCTGCTGCTACCCAGATGGGTGGTTTGTCTTAATCTGGCACCTCAGCTGAGACCCGTCTATCTTGGGAGACCTTACCAGTAGCTAAGCTACTGATAGCTGAGCTCTCAGCAATCACTGATGCACACAAGCCCTCACAGCACAACAAGCTGCAAAAACTAAGTGAGGGATTGTTTACAATACCTCAGGAAAATCTCCACTTCATGTGAAAATATAGTAACATAGTAACATAGTAAATGACGGCAGATAAAGACCAGTATGGTCCATCTAGTCTGCCCAGTAAGATGGTAGGAGTAGGTGCAAATATGTGGACATATTTTGCATTACAGGTATGCCATACAATTTTCGTTGTGGCTGTAGGATTCCATACACCTCATTCTGCAGATTAAGTCTAGGAGGGCTTGCGTTTACTGCACTGTATTATGTTTTGAGGTAAAGCAAACTGAAATACATGTGGACAGTTAAAGACAAGTTCATAGCTGCCAAGTTATATAGTTCTAAGAGGCTGATTTTAGGCCAGCCCTGGATATCTGAGAGGCCTGTCTTGATATAGTTTGGGACTTTCAGCACTAATTTCAATGGGCAGAATCAGAGACTACAAATATCACACTGCTTTGGGATGGAAGTCAAAACAGGACTGTGCGAAAAAAAAGTCTCTCTCCTGGAAGTGGGTAAGGTAGCTCTGGCATTCATGTGAGACAGTGTTGTTTCTTGTGCATGCTCATAAACATTCATGGATGGCCGGAAGGCATGGGCAAAATTTTAATGATCTGTTCTCTTTTACTGCAAAATATCATTGCATTATGTATGACTGAAAATATAAATAATGTTCTCAGTTACAGTACACTACTTGCATTTTCCTTCAGTCTGTGGGATTTGCCCACATTTTCTAAACAAGGTGTGTCATTAACAGGTCTGAATAATAGGCTCTTGTGTTATCATGACTCAGCATGCATACAGTTGAATAATGGCAAGGTTTGTCTTTTGCAAATAGATAAAAGAGTATTTAGCAGTTCATGCACTAAAACCATTTGAGAATGTCAGTGGCAATTTCAGAACACAAATAATTCTAGTAGTCTTGAATATCCTGTTGAGGGCAGGGTATCTGATAAAACAAGATGTTGAACATCACTAAAGGGTTTACAGACACACAAAATGACGTTTGGGAGGTTGGAAGCTAGGCTTCAGTCTGATCTGAGAAGAAAGGTTAGAAAAGATAGCTTGTCTATTATCTCTGTCAGAGGCTTTTTGCTTTCTCTTAAGTATGTGGAATCCTACAGGGCAAGTTCTACTCAAAGCTAACCAGATAATATAATGATGAAGCATCTACAAGGTTGACAGTGTGTTCACAGAATTCAGAAACAGCAAAGCCTGCAGTTAACCAGCAGTGCTTCATCTCTGTGCTATATAATTGCATTTTCCCTTGGTTATCCCTAGTCAGAAAAGTTCATCAATATTAATTCTTTGAAATGTTTAAATAACCGATTATTTGTTTCCTGTTTTTTTTCTTGGTCTGTTTCATTTAGTAATTTCAAAAGCCTAGCCAATTTTTAATAGCCTGGCATCCTTAATTCATCTTTTTGTTATGAAATAAGAGGAAAAGCTTACTGGTGCTCATTGAGGAAAGGCTGGCAGACTCTTAAATAGCATGTTTTTGTTGTTAGGTTTTTTTTTAATTAAAGCACTCGGGACAGACATAATATAATTCATTCTCTAAGATCAATATCTTAAATTGCACAATAACAACACATCTATATAGAACAAAATCCAAACATTTCTTTTATCTACCATGCACCTGGGGAAAATCTCTGCAACCCCCTCAGGCTGCACTTTATCTTAGATGTCTCCTCCAAGCTTTTTCCATTATACCCATTCATTATTCATCCATTCTGTCAGCCTCACCACATTCACACTCTCTCACCACCATGCATGCTCTCATTCATGCATCCTTCCCCAAAGTCTATAACACAGATTTTTATAGTCCATCTAGTCTTTTGCCTATGAGTTCTGATTTCCTAGGATGCCATTTCTATTATCAAACTCTGCCAGCAACGTATCAGTGGTGGTTCTTCACTGAACCAGTATTTCAAAATCACATTTTTAGTCAGTAATATTGCCACATGTACAAATCAACTATATAGCTTTTTAACTGCTTTATCTTGAAGTGGTGCTTCCCATCCCAGTAACAATAGTCATGGATCCACTCCACATTGATGTCTATGGCTCTCTTTATGGTACTAAAAGTCTTTGACCTCAAGATTTTTAATTTGACACATTCCAGAAAGAATGTATTATAATTCCCTCTTTTATTTTGCATTCGGCGCATGAGAAATGGGATTTTAGAAGGGCCGTCTAGGAGGAATCTGCACAACGACCAAAAATCCAAGGAGTGGCAGTAGTGAAAGAAGGAACGTGTAAGTGCCTTCTGAAATCGCTCTGTCTCTGTCCCAAAAGACGAACGCCCCAGTAACAAGTTCTGGTGCCAGACCCTTGTTGATAGCAAGGCTGGGTATGTGCATGGTTATACCTGTTTCAGAAATGTGGACGTCCCTGAATTGCATGGCCATAGAAACAAATACCAGGATGTGCCAGTAGAGGTATTTCAGAAACAGGGCATCTTTGTTATGAGACATACGCATCCCAGCTGGATATTTTAAATAAACAGATGTGCAGCAGCACACCAGTAATATATTTGGACTGTAAATTAGTATACAGAAAAATGAACTGTGGTGATCAGCGCATTTCACTCTTTCCCGCTGCTAGTGCTGCTGCCATGAAGCAAGCACTTTTTTGCATCTTATTCATGGTCAGGCAAGGAAAACCCTCACTGCTGCCCAGTTAGCTTCGGCGACTTCCGGGTTGTGCGTCGATACCTGGATATTCAGTGCTGGGGCCGCATATATGACCCTGGTGTTAAATATCCATGTTTCTCCAGGACCAAGCAGGAAGTCAGTCCTCACATATGGGTGACGTCGGCGCCGACGGAGCCCTCGCGGAGCAATTTTCCCCAGCTTTCAAAGAAAGCCTTTGGGAATTGCAGCGCGCATGCGCGGTCCCCTTCCCGCCCAAAGGTGCCATCTTGGCCAGTCTTCTTTTTTCCGCGGAGCCCTACAGATGTTGTCTAATAGTCACCGCCGAAAAGTTGATTTTTTTCCTTATTATTTTCAGTATTTCTTCGGTTCGACGCCGGTCCTTTTTCCGCCCGGCCTCGCGACGCCGGTTGCGAGGCCTCCCCTTCTTTTTCGGTTTTTTCTGTCCTTCGCGACAACTTCGCGACAACTTCGCGCCTTTTTTCATTTTTCCCTGGCGGCCCGTTCGTTCAACCTCGCAGGGGCCCTTTTTCCCCCGATGGCCGCCAGTGGCTTTAAAAAGTGTGTTAAGTGTAAGAAACTTATGTCTCTTACCGACACACATGATTGCTGCCTCCGTTGCCTGGGCCCCGATCATGAAGAAATGATCTGTGGGCCCTGTAGCAAAATGTCCGCGAAGTCTTTGCGGAGTCGGCAGCATAAGCGGGAGAGAATCTTCTCTGACCCCACCCGTACCCGGACCTCGTCAGAAGCTTCGGTGTCCAGAGAATCTGGCTCTGAACACCGCCGGAGCTCTTCTGAGAGGGGGTCCCCTAACAGGGAACATCAGCAGAAGAAGAAACCCGCGAGGGCGGCGTCGGTGGATGCTCCTGGCTCCTCGAGGGCCAGGTCGCATAGCCCCGACAGCCGTCCCGGGTCTTTGGAGCTGGAGCGGCCGTCCAAACAGCCTCGTCTGGAACTGGACTCCTCTGCTCACGTAAGTGCTGTTGTCTTCGTAGACTCGCCTTCGAGTGGTCCGACGTCGGGCCCGACGCCGTCGGGGGCTGCTGGGTCTCCTGAGTTCGGACTCAGGTTGACGGCCTTGGAGCGCAGCTTGACTGCCTTCATGGACCAGCAGCGGGCATTGATCGCTGGCCTCGCTGGCGCGTCTGCCCTGACCGCCGGGACGTCTAAGTCGACCCCGGAGACCGAGCCGATCCTCGAGTCCATGCGGGCTCGAGTCGATCCTCGGTCGAGGTCACCTTCGGCCTCCCGTTCGGGGCCGAGGTCGTCGACGCCGACTCCCTCGGCGTCGGGGCGGACGGCGTCTGTGCCCGCCCGACCGGAGCCGCTCGACTCCTCCTCCGAGGAGTCGGCCTGGGAATCCGAGGTGGATGAGTCACCTGGTTCTTTCCGGACTCGGTGTGTCCCTTCTGACTCCCCCGAGTCCGAGCCTCGGAGACAGTCCCCCCCCGGAGGATGCCCGGTTCTCGGACTTCGTAAGGGATATGGCCAAGGCCTTGGCCTTCCCTGCGGATCCCGAGGAGGAGCTCGATGCCCTCCAGTATGACTCTCCTGCGAAGGAGCACTTTACTGTACCGGTTCCTCTGATGCTGGAACAAGTAGACTTCTCTTCCGCATGTGGGAGAGCCCAGCGTCGTCGCCGGTATTAAGCAAGCGGGTCGATGCCATATATCGAGTCCGCAAGAGCCCTGGCTTCCAGAAAGCACAGCTGCCGCACCATTCCATGGTGGTGGAATCGGCCATGCATCGGCTCAAGAGCCAGAAGATGCACTCCTCGGTGCCTCCCGGCAGGGATGCCCGCAGCCTGGATGGCATCGGTAAGAAGTGTTTTCAGGGCTCTATGCTTGCTTGTCGGGTCCAGACTTACCAGCTCTACATGGGCATGTATCTCCGGGACCTGGCTAAAGAACTAGCCGGATTCTCTGCTGGTCTCTCCGAGGAACCTTTGCGGAGGTTCCTGGCCTTGTCCACTGGTATTCGTGAGTGCTCCAAGTTCATTTCTCGAGCAGCCTATGATGGCTTCGAGGCATCGGCTCGAGTGGCCGCAGCCGGCATCGGAGCTCACCGCCAGGCTTGGCTCCAGTCATCCGACCTCGAGCCCTGGGTGCAGGACAAGTTGGTCGATGTCCCCTGCAGAGGTGAAAACCTCTTTGGTAAACCTATGGACGAGAAGACTGCTCAGCTCGAGACAGAGACTCTCACCAGGACTCGGCTCTCCAGGAAAACCTCTGCCCCCGCCCAAAAGAAGAAGGGCTCGGGGAAGAAGCCCTTTTACCCGAGGAAGGCGGCTGCCTATAAACACTACCCCCATTATCAGGCCTCCGCAGCTCCCCATCAGGGTCAGCAGGCCAAGGGACGGGGTAACGGATCCCGTAGGCAGCAAGCCCCCAAGCCTGCGCCACCGGCCCCTGCTCCGCAGGGTGGGGGTTTTTGACTCATTCAGCATAGCCTCTCCCCCTCCGCTGGTTTCTCTCAGCACGGGAGGCCGGCTGGTCCACTTTGCCCACAGGTGGTCCAACATCACGTCAGACGCCTGGGTGCTCCACATAGTCCGAGAGGGCTATCTTCTGCACTTCCACCAGGTACCTCCCCCCTACTTTCCAGGGGAGCCTCTGCGAACCCCTCTTCACCGGGACTTACTCCTTCAGGAGTTGGCAAGTCTTATTCGGGAACAGGCAGTGGAGCCGGTGCCCCACCACCTGCGGGGTCATGTTTTTTATTCCCGGTACTTCCTGGTACCAAAGCGGACTGGAGGCCTCAGACCCATCCTAGACTTGCGGAACCTCAACAAGTTCCTGGAGAGGGAAAAGTTCAAGATGCTTACCCTTGGAATCCTGTTGCCCTACCTCCGGCAGGGAGATTGGCTATGCTCCTTGGATCTAAAGGATGCCTACACTCACATCCTCATCCACCCCAGCCACCGGCAATACCTAAGGTTTGTGGTGGCGGGCAATCATTACCAATACAGAGTACTGCCCTTTGGCCTATCCTCCGCACCACGAGTCTTCACAAAATGTCTCGCAGTGGTAGCGGCTTATCTCCGGCTTCAAGGCCTCTTCGTCTTTCCTTACCTGGACGACTGGCTCATCAGGGCCCCGTCCGCCACGGAGGCCACTCACGCCACGCAGCGTACTGTGGCTCTGCTCCAGTACTTGGGCTTTTCATAAACTTCGAAAAGTCCACTCTGCTCCCCTCTCAGGACCTCGAGTTCATCGGCGCCAGATTGGACACGCTTCAGGCGCGGGCTTTTCTGCCGCTCGACAGGGCTCGCCGGCTCATGGCTCTCACCAGCCGTTTTCGCAGCCATCCCCGGGTCTCGGCCCGGCTCTTCCTGAAGCTGCTCGGCCATATGCCGTCCACGGTCCATGTGACCCCCAATGCCCGCCTGAACATGCGGCCGGCTCAGTGGTGCCTTCGCTCTCAATGGCGTCAGGCCTCGGGGAGACTGGCGGACTCGGTACGCATCTCCAGCCCGCTAGTCTCTTCTCTGCGATGGTGGCTTCACCTACCCAACCTAGTGCTCGGAATGCTTTTCCAGTCTCCTCCGCCGGTTCAGGTTCTGACGACCGACGCTTCTCTCCTGGGTTCGGGAGCACATTGCCAGGGGTCATGTACTCAGGGTCTCTGGACCCCGTGGGAATCTGCCCAGCAGATCAACTTCCTGGAGCTCAGGGCCATTCGCCTGGCTCTAAGGGCCTTCTCCCACCTCACGTCCCACCAGTCTGTGCTGGTCCAGACGGACAATCAAGTTGCTATGTTCTACATGAACAAGCAGGGGGGCACGGGCTCCTTCCTTCTCTGCCGGGAAGCACAAAAGCTCTGCGCTTGGGCCGTCGGCCGGGGAATCCTCCTCAAAGCTGTCTATCTCCCAGGTCAAGAAAATCACCTGGCAGACAAACTGAGCAGAATCCTCCAACCGCACGAGTGGCGATTGGACCCGTTGGTGGTTCAACGGATCTTCCTGCGGTGGGGCCTCCCCACACTGGATCTCTTTGCCAGTCCTCTGAACAGGCAACTTCCTCGATTCTGCTCTCGGGAACCGCATCCCCTCCGAGTAGCGGCGGATGCTTTTCTGCTCTCATGGTCCACGGGCCTTCTGTATGCCTTTCCTCCCATGCCGCTGGTGTCTCGAACTCTTTTCAAGGTTCTCCAGGACAAGGCCTCCGTGATCCTGATCGCTCCCCGGTGGCCCCGGCAACCGTGGTTCCCGCTTCTGATGCAGCTGGCGGTGGATACCCCGTTGCCTCTGGGGTTTCAACCCGACCTCCTGACCCAGGATCAGGGGTCTCTCCTACACCCCATCCTCAGATCTCTCCATCTGATGGCCTGGCTGCTGAAAGGGTAGTCCTTGCTCCCCTCCTGTTGCCTCCGGAGGTGGAGGAAGTCGTGCTGGCTTCCAGGCGACCCTCTACCTGGAAATCCTACGCCCTTAAATGGCGTCGCTTTTCCAACTGGTTTGCTCAACGGTCTCAAGATCCCTTCTCCTGCCCGGTGTCGGTGGTCTTGCAGTACTTGCTTTCCCTCTCCAATCTTGGGCTCAAGTCCAACTCGGTCAAGGTTCACCTCAGTGCTATTTCGGCACATCATGTGCCGGTGGAAGGCAGGCCTCTTTCCGGCCACCCCCTCGTGGCTCGGTTCTCCCGGGGCCTCCTTCTTCTCAAACCACCATTGCGCCCCCCAGCCCCTGACTGGGACCTGAACGTGGTTTTACAGCGGATCACCTGCCCGCCTTTTGAACCCATGGCTACCTGTCCTCTCCGTTTTCTCTCTTGGAAAACCGTATTTCTGGTAGCCCTCACTTCCGCTAGACGCGTTAGTGAGCTGTAGGCCCTGGTGTCTGATCCTCCCTACACTCGGTTCTACAAGAATAGGGTAGTCCTGCGGACTCACCCTAAGTTTCTTCCAAAAGTGGTCTCCCCTTTTCACATCAATCAGGAGGTGGTGCTTCCGACCTTCTTTCCCAGGCCTCACTCCAGCCGAGCTGAGAGGGTCTTGCATACCCTGGACTGTAGAAGGGCGCTGAACTTCTACCTTGATCGTACGCGGGAGCACCGTAAGACGGTTCAGCTCTTCCTGTCTTACGACCCTAATAAATTGGGGCTCCCTGTCTCCAAGCGCACTCTGTCCATCTGGGTAGCTGACTGTATCGCTTGGACTTATGCGGCGGCAGGCCTCTCGTTGGAGAGTCGAGTCACCGCTCATCGGGTTCGGGCGAAGGCTGCGTCAGTGGCTTACCTCCGCTCTGTTCCATTGGCAGACATCTGCCGGGCCGCTACTTGATCTTCGAGCCAAACTTTCGCGGCTCATTACTGCCTCGAGAGGAAGTCCCGCAGGGACAGTGCTTTCGGACAGGCTGTCCTTCGTAATCTCTTCGAGGTTTAGGCAACTCCTACCCTCCATCCCGGATGTTGGGCTACCGGTTGGAGATTAATCAGAGAAGATTCCTTCCTTCTGTGCTGCTGAGCTAGAGGGAGCTCATTTTTGTGCTTTGGGTCTCCGGTAGCCTTAAGCTGGGGAGTCCCATATGTGAGGACTGACTTCCTGGTTGGTCCTGCAGAAAGCGTAGTTACTCACCTGTAACAGGTGTTCTCCAGGAGCAGCAGAAATCAGTCCTCACAACCCTCCCTCCTCCCCTTGGAGTTGCAGTCATATGATTTAGTTTTTGCAAATTTTTTGCTGTCTTTTCGCTATGTCATCAGACTGGCCAAGATGGCACCTTTGGGCGGGAAGGGGACCGCGCATGCGCGCTGCAATTCCCAAAGGCTTTCTTTGAAAGCTGGGGAAAATTGCTCCGCGAGGGCTCCGTCGGCGCCAACGTCACCCATATGTGAGGACTGATTCCTGCTGCTCCTGGAGAACACCTGTTACAGGTGAGTAACTACGCTTTAGGGGTCAGCAGGCAGGGCTATTTGCCAACATGGTGTATAGCCTGCCCAGAAAAATATCGGGCTCTAATTGTAAAGCTGCAGAATAGCTTCTGTGCTTTTGTGCAGTACGTAACACATTCATTTTCTTCTTTACCTCCAAATAATCCTGCTTAGCTTCTTTTGTCATCTGAGCTAGGTGGTCTGCCATCCACTTCTTTATCTGTGAGCCTTAAAAGTTGTCAGGTAATTTCTTTCTTCTTGTGTACCACAAAAGCAATAATTTTGCCTCTCATTACCACCTTTGCAGCTTCCAAATAGATTCCTGCATTTACTTCCCCACCATTTTTCTCAACCTTATAGTCTGCCAGTCACCTCTTAGGAATGTCCTATATTCATTATCTTGGAACAGACAGGTTCATTCACCATAATCTGTCTGGTGTCACTTCTACTAATTTTGCCCTCATACTTACTAAGGCATTATCAGACACTGCCGTCATTTAAATATCTGTCTCTCTCAATTTAGAAAACAAGGTCTCTGATAATAACAAACAGTCTAACCTGACAAACATCTTGTGGGGCACTGAATAATGGGTAAATCTCACTTCCCCAGTGTGAAGCATATGCCATGCATCTATTTAATTCTAGCTGCGACATTAAGAAATGTATTCCCTTCTGTCCATGCGTTTTCTTAACTGGTTTTGGCAGTTTATAATTTATTGCAGAATTTTGCACTATTAGTCTCCTCCTATTATTAGCTGGTATCCAATGAAACCTCCTATTTTATCTAACAAAGAGGTGAACTTATAGTTGTAGCTGTTGGGTGCTTAGACATTGCATAAAACAAGCTTGGTGCTATACAGCTCCCCAAGAGGGGGAAAGCAAATAGAAAACATAACAGCATTAAGTTTGAATGCCTGCAGTAGCCAGTGATCAGCGATGTCCCTTAAGAGCATGTGCCTTGCGTGTGGCTCTCTTAGGGGTTCACTGTCCACCACTGGTCTCTCCCGCACTTGTGAAATGGAGGCTAGGGCAGTGGAGGACTGATTCCTTGAGGGCCGGGGAGACGGCTTGCCGGGTCCCTTGTGGGAGCACGAAGGCCTTTCACCAGATAAGAATGCCCAGGGAGTGCCCTTGCCTCAGGCAGGGACAGTGGGGAAGGACTCCTTGGGGCTACCTCCAGGGGCACAGGGCACAAAGAAGAAGTTGGGGAAGTCTGCAAAGTTCTCAAAGCGCGTTCCGGGGGGACCAGCAGATAGTTCTGGTTGCCTTTTCACCAGAGTTTGTCATCCTCTTGCACAAGACCTTTTGTCTAAAGCAGCGAGGAGGGGAGTCAGAAGGGGCGCAAGGCAAGGGACAAAAGTAGGCTTTACCGGGGTCACTCTCAGAAGGAGGAATTCAAGGTGAGCCGGGCCCTAGTAGGAGACAGATGGAAAAGGACCCTTGTGGGAAGATGGCCGCTTTTCAATCCAAAGAGGAAGGAGTAGTTTTCCCATTGGCACCGGAGGTGGGAACGGAGGAGATGGAATTGGAGGAAGAAGAGATTCCCCAGGCAGAGGAGTCACACATAGTGCGGGTTTTTTGAATGGAAGAGCTTGCAGCTTCAATTACGCATTCCCTGAAGGCCCTTAATATGGATGTGGAGGCACCTCTGGAGGACGAGCCGCTGGAGAATCCTCTCTCTCAGGCGGTTAGGAAGACGCAAAAGGTGTTCCCTATGCACCGGGTCATACGGCAAATGATCCAGGAGGAGTGGGACATGCCGGAGGCTGCCTTGAAAGGCACACACACTATAGCACAGCTATACCCACTCTCAGAGAAGGACAGAAACCTCCAGTGGTCCCCAAAGGTAGACACCACAGTGTGGGCAGTGACTAAAAAGACTACCATTCCAGTAGAGGGTAGTTTGGCACTTAAGGATGTTCAGGATAGGAAAGTGGAAACACTGGTAAAGCAGGCCTTTGATGTTAACACTCTCTCCTTGCACGCTTTGGTCTGTGGTGCGTTTGTGGCACACACATGCTTAAGATGGACACAAGGGATTATTGCGTCCCTGTGGGCTTTCCAGCCACTTCCTGCAGAGGTGGCCAAATTGGAATCGGGCACAGCTTATCTGGCAGACTCCTTTTATGATTTGATAAGAGGGATGTCCAAAGGTTTGGTGGCAGTGGTAGCGGCCTGTTGGTACCTCTCACTTCAAAATTGGTCAGCTGATGTCTCATCCAAGTTGCATTTGAGCAAGCTGCCTTTCCAAGGCAGATTCTTATTCGGAGAGGGACTTGATAAACTAGTGAAGGACTTGGGTAAATCTAAAGGGGTGCACCTGCCAGAGGACAAATAGAAGCCTGTTAAGTCCTTTGGCCAAGAGCGGAGTCAGTCGTCGTGTTTTTGGCAGTTTAGAGTGGTGCACTTTGTGCCATATCAGCGAGGCAGGTTACTTTCTCGAGGTCAGTCCGTTCGGGGGTTCAGTCGAACAGGCGGACGTTTCTTCTCTTATGCGGCCACAGGCCCTAAAAAGTCACAATGAAGTAAGGCTCACCCACACAGCGGTAGTACCTATAGGGGGTCGGCTGCAGGACTTTTACCATATGTGGGCACAGATTAAATCCGAACAATGGAGGTAATCAGGGAGGGCTACGCATTGGAGTTGAACAGTCCCCTCACAGATGCCTTCATTCTTTTGCCGTGCAAGGCTTCTCGGATGTGAGAGGCGGTGCAGGCAATGTTGAGGAGACTCTTGGAATTTCATGCCGTCAAACAGGTACCGGATGACCAATGCAGTTATAGTCGATACACAATTTATTTTGTTGTTCCCAAAAAGGAGGGTTCCTACTGGCCCATTTTGGATCTCAAGCCCATCAATCGCTGTCTAAAGGTGACTCGATTCCACATGGAAACACTGCGTTCGATGATTGTGGCGGTCAGGGAAGGAGAATTCTTGACTTTCCTGGATCTGATGGAAGCCTACTTACACATTCCCATAAAGGCAGAGCACCAGCAGTTCCTGAGATTTGCGGTGCCCATAGGACATTTCCAGTTTCAGGTGCTTCCCTTCAGGTTAGTAACCGCACCACGTACATTCACAAATGTGATGGTGGTGGTGGCGGCGAGGGACCTCCGATAGGAAGGTATTCTCGTACATCCATACCTGGACGATTGGCTCATCCGAGCAAAGTCAAAGGCCGAGAATTTGCAAGTCACGGCGAGAGTGATTGCATACCTACAGAGTCTCGGATGGATGATAAACTTCGCAAAGAGCCAACTCCAGCCTTCACAAGACTTGATGTATCTGTGGGCCAGGTTTCAGACTGCGACGGGATGGATATCTTTGCCAGAGAGCCGGGTGAGGACATTGCAAGGGCAGATCTGAAGGTTTCTCAGCATGAAGACGCTGATGGCATGGCACTACCTGCAGGTGTTGAGATCCATGTCGGTGATCATCGAGCTCGTGCCGTGGGCTCGGGCACACATGGGCCGATACAATGCAGTTTATTGCGAAGATGGTCAGCTCAGCATCAGCTACTGTTGCTCCCCCTACCCTGTTTGGCGAAGACCAAGAGCTCGCTAAGGTGGTGGCTCACCGGCGACATCCTTCAAGTGGGCATGCCTCTGGAGACTCCCAATTGGATTCCAGTGACAACTGATGCCAGTTTTACCAGATAGGGGGATCTCATTGTGATGGCCATGTAGCACAGGGGTGTCGGTTGGAACAGGAGACAACTTGGTCAAGTAACCTTCTCAAGTTGAGAACTGTGTTCTTGGCCTTGCAGCAGTTCTGCTCTCAGCTTCTTGACTAGTTGGCATGAATGTTCTCAGACAATGCAACGATGGTGGCATATGTCAATTGCTGGGGGGAATGAACAGTATCAACTTGGAGGAGGAAGTAGCTCCATTGTTAGCCTGGGCAGAAGAAAATCTGCAGGCTCTCTCAGCGGCACATGTGGCAGGAAAGGGCAATGTGGCAACCGATTACCTCAGCTGGGTACATATCAACCCAAGGAAATGGACGCTTAACGAGACGGTATTTGCTCGCCTGGTCAGACAGTGGGGCAGACCGATTATGGACCTCCATGGTGACGTACGAATCGGCGAAGGTAATGCGGTTTTTCAGCAGAAGAAGAGAACAAATGTCGGAAGGACTTAATGTCCTAGTCCAGAAGTGGCCATTGGGGCAGATTGCTCTATATGTTTCCGCCGTGGGCTCTCATAGGACGAGTGATATAGAGAATAGAGGCACATTGATAGCCCCCGACTGGCTTCGTCATCCATGGTATGCCGACTTGATGCATTGAAGGTGGACCATCCGTGGAGACTGCTGCCACGCTCAGAGTTACTGGTGCAGGGCTCAATTCTGATGCCGCAGATGGAACGATTCTCACTTATGGCTTGGCTATTGAGCGAGCGAAGTTGAGACAGCGGGCTATTTGGCTCTGGTGATCTCCATGTTGCTGAAGGCCAGGCGATGCTTGACATCTCTGGCTTATGTGAGAGTGTAGAGAGTGTTTGAGGACTGGTGTGTGAATCGTGACTGTCGACTGGTGTCCACTTCGATGCTGAAGTATTGGCCTTCCTGCAGGCAGGGGTTGATAAAGGTCTAGCATGAAGCACCCTCTGGGTGCATGTCACGGCTATCTCTTGCTACAGGGGAAGGGTGCAAGAGGTTTTTCTAGCGACTCACCCGGATATGGTCAGGTTTCTCAGAGCAGTGAAATGGGAGTGCCTGCCACAGTGGTGCCTCCATGGGATCTCAGTTTGGTGTTATCGGTCCTAACGGCGCCTCCCTTTGAACTATTAGGATCGTGCATTTTAAAAGATGTCACAATGAAAGCGGTATTCTTAGTGGCAATTTGCTCCACAAGATGGATTGAGTTGCAGGTGTTATTGTGTAGGGAACCTTTTCTCATTTTGATGAAGGAAAAAGTGGTTCTCAGACTGGTCCTTCCTTCTTGCCGAAAGTCATGTCGGTGTTTCACTTGAATCAATCAAGAATGCGCCCGGTGTTTTTGGGAGCAGGGGGGAAGGAGACGGATCCTCTGCTACACTGTTTGTATATCAGAAGAATATTGCAGTGGTACTTAAAGAGAATTGAATCCTTTCAAAAGTCAGATCAGTTGTGTTTGTCCTGTATGATGGAGCGCGAAAAGGAGAGGCGACTTCAAAGGCCTTAATTTCCCGGTAGATGACAGAGCGAATGTCTTCGGCATACTTGTTGCGGCACAGGCAGTTACCTCAGAGGTTGCGAGTGCACTCAACCCAAGTGCAGGCCACATCTTGGGCGGAGGCGAGGTTAGTACTGTCAGGAGATATTTGTAGGGCGGCAACTTGGTTGTCCCTGCATACCTTTGTCAAACATTATAGACTGGATGTTCAGGCAGCCAGGGAAATGCATTTTGGATCAGCATTTCTTCAGGCTAGTCTGGCAAGTCCCTCCCAAGCTTAGTACTACTAAGGTACATCCCACAGGTGCGGGACTAGACTGGAGGAATGCTAAGGAAGGCAAAATTAGGCCTTACCTGCTAATTGATGTTCCTTGAGTGAGTCCAGTCCAGTCCTGATCCTACCCTTGGGGCAATAGAGGTCTCCGGTCCTATAGAAAGTCAACTCAGAGGAGGGCCGGAGGTAATGCGTGCAGAAGTGGTGTTGGATTTTTGACCACAGCAAGGAATCATTGGAAGTTCGACTCTGCGGCCTCTAAATCTGCGAAGTTCAGCAGATCCAAGGTTCCCCTGTGGTAAGCAATCTCTCTCTCTCAGGCTGGGGGTTTCCTGCCTGAGCGGGGGGGCTCAATGTACATAGTTTAAATTGGTTCTGTAATTGTTACTTTCGTGAGTCTGCTTTGTCAATAGGATACTGGGTCTGGTGGGAGGTGCCACCGATATGTACCCTGATGTCATCAATCATGACATGCTCAGTCTCCCAGATGCTGGTGAGGTGACACCACCCACAGGTGCAGGACTGGACTGGACTCACTCAAAGAATGTCAGTTAGCAAGTAAGACCTAATTTCACCTTCTTGCAGAAAGCCTATCCAGCCAATGCAGAAAGTTAGTGCAGCCTTTAAGCATAGATAATGCCACATTTAAGCACACTTTAAACACTTTTTAGCTAACGTCATATGCAGAAAACAGACGGATACGTGCATAAACAGTGATGGAAAAGCTAGCACCCAATTAACGCCACGAGTCTTTAAACGTATTTAAATTGTAAGAAAATTAGCTGCCCATGATGGCTGCACCTGATGGAGAGACATGTGTAAAGGATTTCACAGCCAGTCATAGCACACCAATATTTTTATTGCAGGGTCTGAGGTGACTTAAACCTCTGAAGCGTGCCTCCAACAGTATTTTGATGGCACTGGGTGCTTTCCCCGATGCCTAGATCATCATCCTCCTCAGATGATCAGACATCGGGCAAAGTCCCAGATGCCATCAAATTCCCGGTGACTCAGCGGCCCTGATCCTTCGACCCAACAGTATTTTTTTATGCCTTATGTGGCAGGGTTGACTACCATATAAGGCATATTCTACCTTATATGGCAGTCTGACCTCACCTGGTGCATCTCAGGATACACTGCGCAGGATCAGGTGCCACCATTTTTCAAGATGGCGGACCCAAAGCAGGAGCGCATAAGCAGTGCTCCCGCTTATTTTAAGGTACCAGGTAGGGCTGGTAGATTCAGAGGCCACAAGACCACCAGGTTCTTTTATTTTAATTTTGACTGGGAGGTGAGTGTTTCAGGGACCGTGAGACCACCAGGTTCTTTTATTTTTATTTCGGGTGGGGGGTTCAGGGGCCGCTAGACCACCAAGGATCCTCTTTCTGTCAGGGCACTTGCCCCTGACAGTATTTTTTTTTTTTTTTTTTAATTTCTAATTTTAAAAAGTATACATCAAGCAACATTAGCATACTTGAAGGAATGGAAAAGTGTGAACAAGAAATGCTACAAAGGAAACATTTTAAGACAACAAAAAGGCAATATACCAAATTTCACACCTTACACTAAAAGCCCTTAATAAGAAAAGGGAGGATTCCGGAAAGAAGGCATGAATAGTAAGCACAAAAAATCAGAAGAAATATAATTCCTAGGAAAAAAGGAGACCGTACAACACTAATACTTAATAGGTGTCCAAGATGAGTCAATCTAAAAGGACCCCACAGTAACAGACAGCTCCAGGTACATTTCTAGCATCCAAAAATGAACGTAAATGCTTTGGATCATAAAAAATATATCTAGAAGATACAGACTTAACACACTTACAAGGAAATCTTAATATATAGGAAAAACCTAATGAGACTACCTCAGGGCGCACAGACAGAAATAACTTCCTTTTAGCTTGAGTTACATAGGAAAGATCTGGAAAAACCCAGACTTTCTACCAAAGAACAATTTTTCAGCATTCCTAAAATACAATTTTAAAGTCCAAGCCTGACAGGCTCTAACACAAACACCACCAAGAGTTGCTCTCCGCATTGCTTCTTCAGTAGAGGTTTCCAAAACGTGAGACAAGTTCAGTGTGTCAAAGTTGTCCCACTTCTCCCCCACTTCATTAACCACAATACTACTAGAACGCTTCTTCATAGGCATATAGTACACTTTAGAAGTAGGTGGGAGGGCATTCTCCGGCACCTCTAGACCTTCCAACAAATATTTTTTTAAATAGCTCAACTGGAGAAATAGCGGAAGAAACAGGAAAATTAACACCGCTTCCAGAGACTCCACACAGCTAAGCTTTCAGCCTTTCTATTGCCTAGTTTTGTTTTCTAATATAGATTTTAACTGTTGGATAAACATTCATTTTTGGGAATATTCTGACTGCCTACATTCCTTGTGTAGGGGAACACAGGAAGCAAGAGACGTGGGTCGGTACAGACTGCTTTATTGAAAATGGTCCCTACGCGTTTCGGCAAACGCCTTCCTCGGGGGACATACAGCTAACATGAAATACTTAAAAATGTTATTAAAAATATACAAAATATATTACAAACAATACATATCATCATAAATAATACAAACAATAAAAATTGATAAAAAAATTAAGTAAAAGATAAATTATAAAAACTCATTCAAAAACAAGCAATCAAATTAGAAGGGCCGAGACAGAGAAACAGATACTTAGTGGACCAAAGGTTAAGGCCTGTGCACACTTTATTGGGGAACAAGTTGCCATCTATAAATAAGACATAGAGGCTACATAAACAAACTAAATAATGTGAATAAAATTTAACATAATGAAATTAGATAAAACATACTGGATTGAATAAATAATAATATACCAGACATAATAAATAGTTAAGAAGTGATAAAAGAAAATATAAATGTAACAATCAACACCTACCAGTGCTGTGGTAAGTGATATGTCTCTTAAAAACAGTTTGTCTATTTGCTATGTAATAGCTGAAAGATATATATAAAAAAAGTAATTGAATGATTGTACAAATATAAATAAAGTATAAATAATAAGAATCAATTATGGTAAAAGTATGCATACAATATAGAGATAAAATGACACAATACATAAAAACATAAATAGTCATGAAAATATTTAATATCGCTAAAAGTAAAACAATATTTAATATCGCTAAAGATAAAATAAATGAGGTTAGACAAATCACCAAGATCAAGGATTCAGTTATTAAGCCAGTCAAAAACGTGTAAACTCACCGTAATGATTTATGTTAGAAAGTATTCTTTCAAAGGATATTGTAATGCTGGTAAAAATACTAGGAGACAATATAATAAGGATTAGACAGGAGGACTATATAAGCAACATGTGCTGCAAAAATACTCTGAGTCAGGTGAAATACTTGCAAATCTACCAGAAGAGGAAACCCAGATAGTGGAGTAAGGGTGTACTCAAACATAGTACATAAAAGGGGTGAAATTCTTAACTTAAATAAAAAAGAAGTAAAGAACCGTTTAGAATGATATGGCCACAGGTCTAGCAATGGTATGAAGAATTCAACGAAAGTAAAACTTGTATAAAAAAGAGAAAAGACATCGTATCACTTGTGCCGCCCCCCCCCCCGGGGTACTGAAGAAATAAATACTCACTGTAATTCATATGAAATGAGCGCATAAACCGAAACCATGTGTTAAGTGTATGAATATCGTGGTAACAATTAAGGCAAACCGAGGGGAGGAAATCGGTTTTAAATAAACGCCGAAATTCCCGCCTTACAAGATGATGTTTACAAGAGTGAGCGGGGGCATATCCGACAGACCAAATGAATACATACCCGTGTCATAGGGCAGAAATAATTGATAAAATAGGAATAAAGATATATATATCATTTGTGAATGATTCAACAGGAGAAAATGAAAAAATGTCTTGTAAAACAACCATCGTTATTAAAAGAGAGTACTAATGCATTGTTGGTAAGCATAATAAGTGAAAACTAAAAGAAATCCGAGAATTTCTTATGTGCATTGATTAGAAAAGAAAGGCTTGGAAAGGGGAGTGCTACAACATCTGAGTGTATTCGAGGCATTTAAGGCTTACTGGTGAATGTAATAGGTGAATACTATACAGTGCCTGAGAGTTACTAATATACAGTGATTAGAAGGTAAAACCTTAAAAAACAGACGATATTGAGCAACACCAAGAACGGCGATTGTATAAAACCGCTTAGGAATAATATGGCCACAGGTCTGGCAGCAGTATAGAAAGTTTATCAAAAGTGAGACATGTGTGGAAAGGAAGAGGAAAGACCATCGTAAACCTTATGTCGCCACCTCCGGGGTAATGGAAAAGTCATACTTACTGTAATTCGTATCAATTGAACGCACAAACCAGAGCCATGCGCTGAGTGTACTAGTAGTAGTTAAAAATAAAGCAGACCAAGGGGAGGAAACCGATGTTAAATAAACGCCAAAGTTCCCGCCTTTCAAGATGACGTTTACAAAATGGGCGGGGGCATATCAAACAGAGCAAGTAAAAACATTCCCGTGTCGTGAAGGCAAAAATAGATGACAAAATGGGATTACAAGTATAACATTTATGAGACGATACAACAGAAAAAATGTCGGGTGAAACATTAAAACAAACATCATGATTAAAGGAAAATGACCAGAATAAAACTAAACAAAGCATAACATGGAGCAGTGAAACCACGGTGTGAAAGCACCTTAGAGTACAGTCAAAAAATGCAAACCATTAGGTTAAAAAGACACACGGTGGGAAACAATACTGACAAAAGGATAAATCTGTAGACATGTACTAAAAGAGTATAAAATATGTGATAAAACCATAAAAGTATATTGCTAATTAATGTGTATAAAAAGGAAGAATGGCATCAAAACAGGGGGAAATAAATGTATTAGTGGCTCTATGGACAAAAATGGTGCAGGACCGAGCAGAGTAAAAGCGGTGGGATATTAGTATTATAAAAAATGCAATACCAAGGGATCTCAACATAAATAGGATGATGATCAGAGAAAGTACTCATTAAAATGATGATAAGATATAAATATCAATTAAGAAATATGATAAAATAAAACAATAAATAAATAAATATGATTAATAGAAAAGAGTAAAATGAGTAAAATAAAAAGGAAAATATTATAAGACCATAATATAAAACTAGAGATAAAACCTTTTTATAGGAAAACCGAGAGGTCACTCTCTTGATTGAGGCCAAACGGTTCCAAACTATTAAATTCATAAATGAACCGTTGTTCTAACCTGAGTAAAGTATTGTTAATGTTGCCACCGCGCCAATGTGGAACAGCAGTTTTAATGACCAGGAATTTGATATCACTGATAGCATGATCTTTCTCCACCCAGTGCGAGACTAATGGTTTGTCAGTCAATTTTCTTTGAATATTGCTCCTGTGCTCAATGACACGTGTCCGTATTTGTCGTAAGGTTTTACCTATATAAATCATATCACAGGGGCATAATATTAAATAGACAGCATTGATGGTCTTGCAGTTGGAATAATGATTAATAATGATTTTGTGACCTGTGGATGCATGTGTGAAAACATTCTTAGCTGTAATGACATGAAGACAAACAGAACAATTACCGCAACTATAGTGACCTCTAACCTTGGGAGGGGGCCGAGGGACAGTGAGAGCAGACGGAACTAGAAAATGACTTAAATTAGGAGCACGTTTATATGACACCATCAGACGTTTTGATTTAAAAGCCGGTAAAAAAGATATAAGATGCCATTCTTGTTTCAAAATATCCGTAATAGTTTTCGAATGTGATGAGAAGGTCATAGGACAAGTGACTCTATCTGTTTGTAATCGTACTGTATTCTGCAAAAGTGTAGAACGATTCGTGGCCTATGCTCTTTGATATGCTTTATGAATGCATTTGTTCGGATATCCGCGTTGTTCAAACCTCTGATGCAAATCCGTAACATGTTTTTCAAAATCCGTATTGTTTGTGCAAAGTCTCTTAATCCTAAGGAATTGACTGATAGGGAGGTTTTGCTTAAAGGCAGTGTTATGACAGCTATCGTATGTAAGAAACGTGTTTCTATCAGTAGATTTACGGTATAAATCAGTGACGAAACCTGCGTCTGACTTCTTGATTAGAATGTCAAGATAGGGAATAGATTCTGAACTATATGTGCCCTCAAATTGTAAATTGGAGTCCATCGTATTGAGCCATGTATGAAAAGTATGCAAAGTGTCTTCAGGGCCATCCCAAATGGTCTGTCGGATATGCCCCCGCTCACTCTTGTAAACATCATCTTGTAAGGCGGGAATTTCGGCGTTTATTTAAAACCGATTTCCTCCCCTCAGTTTGCCTTAATTGTTACCACGATATTCATACACTTAACACATGGTTTCGGTTTATGCGCTCATTTCATATGAATTACAGTGAGTATTTATTTCTTCATTACCCCGGGGGGGCGGCACAAGTGATACGATGTCTTTTCTCTTTTTTATACATGTTTTACTTTCGTTGAATTCTTCATACCATTGCTAGACCTGTGGCCATATCATTCTAAACGGTTCTTTACTTCTTTTTTATTTAAGTTAAGAATTTCACCCCTTTTATGTACTATGTTTGAGTACACCCTTACTCCACTATCTGGGTTTCCTCTTCTGGTAGATTTGCAAGTATTTCACCTGACTCAGAGTATTTTTGCAGCACATGTTGCTTATAGTCCTCCTGTCTAATCCTCATTATATTGTCTCCTAGTATTTTTACCAGCATTACAATATCCTTTGAAAGAATACTTTCTAACATAAATCATTACGGTGAGTTTACACGTTTTTGACTGGCTTAATAACTGAATCCTTGATCTTGGTGATTTGTCTAACCTCATTTATTTTATCTTTAGCGATATTAAATATTGTTTTACTTTTAGCGATATTAAATATTTTCATGACTATTTATGTTTTTATGTATTGTGTCATTTTATTTCTATATTGTATGCATACTTTTACCATAATTGATTCTTATTATTTATACTTTATTTATATTTGTACAATCATTCAATTACTTTTTTTTATATATCTTTCAGCTATTACATAGCAAATAGACAAACTGTCTTTAAGAGACATATCACTTACCACAGCACTGATAGGTGTTGATTGTTACATTTATATTTTCTTTTATCACTTCTTAACTATTTATTATGTCTGATATATTATTATTTATTCAATCCAGTATGTTGTTTTATCTAATTTCATTATGTTTAATTTTATTCACATTATTTAGTTTGTTTATGTAGCCTCTATGTCTTATTTATAGATGGTAACTTGTTCCCCAATAAAGTGTGCACAGGCCTTAACCTTTGGTCCACTAAGTATCTGTTCCTCTGTCTCGGCCCTTCTAATTTGATTGCTTGTTTTTGAATGAGTTTTTATAATTTATCTTTTACTTAATTTTTTTATCAATTTTTATTGTTTGTATTATTTATGATGATATGTATTGTTTGTAATATATTTTGTATATTTTTAATAACATTTTTATGTATTTCATGTTAGCTGTATGTCCCCCGAGGAAGGCGTTTGCCGAAACGCGTAGGGACCATTTTCAATAAAGCAGTCTGTACCGACCCACGTCTCTTGCTTCCTGTGTTCCCCTTCTGCTCTGCAAGAGCGACGCTCCTCCGCCTTTTTACATTCCTTGTGTAGCCTTTAAATCAGATATCTGAGAGTGCCCTCAGTTCATGTAAAGGCCTACTGGCCAGGGACACTTGTGATATAAAGCTACTTGGAATAGAAATACGTAGATTTGCAGGGACCTGGTCTTTTACCTGAGTCTCCCACTTACTTTAGTTGCAAAGGTATAATTTTGCAATTGTCTATTGCAAGCCTGCTCACAGGGTGGAGCTAATTAAATTACCTTACAGCCTGTCCATAAGTACACGATCAACTCTAGTCTTCACAGCTTCCAGAGACTCCACACAGATAAGCTTTCAGCCTTTCTGTTGCCTGGTTTTGTTTTCAAATATAGATTTTAACTGTTGGATATACATTCATTTTTGGGAATATTCTGACTGCCTACATTCCTTGCATAGCCTTTAAATCTGATATCTGAGAGTGCCCTCAGTTCATGTAAAGGCCTACTGGCCAGTATACGTAGGTTCCCGCCCACCCCAGCCCTCACCCCACCCACCCCAGGACTGCATTGCCCATATACAGTAGTCGTCACATACGTTGATATCTATCCTTTTAATTAGGTGTTAAACCCACCTTTTCTTCTCCTTCTCCTAGGACTCCTAAATCAACATGTCCTGTATTCAGTGCAATAACTATGGTGCTTTCATTCTGAGAAGAATCATTTGGAACCTAAGAGCTTGCCCTATATGCCTCAAGTTAGCTGCCATGCATATAAAATTGACTCTACTAAGGGAAGTACTAGCTGCAATGAAACGCACCTCTTCTAGGATACAAACCGAACTAAGTCCACCACCGCTCTCACAAAGAATCAAACATCCCAGGAACAAATGGATCACAGTGGGCTCTGGTAGGTTGCGACCTGTAACATAGAGACACCCTATACATCAAGAGATATCCCTGCATAATGCCTTTTCTGCCTCGGTTAATGAGGATGCTCAATCTATGGAAACTGAAGGGCCCTTAAATGAGACAGTCAATGCCCAATCTACTGATAAAGCACCAAATATGAAGAAAAAAATCACAAAACAGAAAGCTACTACTACTTGGAGATTCAATCATCAGAGGCACCAGTTTGGGAACAAGTTCAAAGGAGAGAAGATAGTCAAATGCCTCCTAGGTTCTTCAGCCAGCAGGAATACAAACCAAATTGTTGATGTAGTTAGCGCAGAAAGTGAGCCTTAAAACACTTCCTCTTCATTAAATACCTCTCAGCCTCCCCCGAACCCCAGCCACCATGCATGAGCAACACACAATAACTCCATCTCTCATATATACAGTTACCTGTTTAATATTCCACACATGTAGATAGTTTCCCCTGTTATCCAAGTTTACTGCTCCTGTTCATTGTAATGACCTGACTCTTGTTTATTGTCGGATATGGTTTGTTCTATGTAAACCGCGCTGATCGCAAATAGTGCGGTATATAAGAGATGTAAATAAATAAATAAAATAAATAAAATAAATAAATTGATGTTGTCACCCACTTGGTACAAATGACCTGGCTAGAAACAGTGCCACTGCAGTTCAAAGGAACTTCCAGACTCTGGGAGAGAAACTCAAGCCCATTGTTAACACTGTAGCATTCTCAGAAGTTCTGCCTGTTCTTGGTAAGGGGACAGAAAGGCTGCATTGCATAAACAGCTTTAATACATGGCTCCAGACTTGGTGCAAACAAGAAGGATTCAGATTTATAGGCAACTGGAGAAACAGATGGAACAACAAGAGACTGTACTGTGCTGATGGACTACATCTCTCTGTCGCAGGAAGAAGAATCCTAAGTTAAAAATTCAGGCAGTATATGGACAGGCATTTAAACTAGAAAAAGGGGGTGATGGATGGGGAAGGACAAGTTCAGGACATCACTCCCGGCGGCAAAAGCAGAACAACATCAGAAACAGCCACACTTTTAAACCACACATCAACAACAAGTGGGAAGAAGTGGGTAGAACAAAATCAATGCATAATACATGCAAGCCATTTAAATGCTGGAAAGCAATGAGCATGAATGTTCGAAGCTTAGCCAACAAAGTTCCTGACCTGGAAACCCTAATGGTGGAAATGGACTTGGACATTGTGGCCATTACAGAAACATGGTTTAATGAATTGCATGAATGGGATAAAGCCTTAGCTGGCTATAACCTATTCAGAAGAGACGGAGAAAGTGGAAAAGGAGGAGGAGGAGTCTTATATGTCAAAAGCAATATGAAAGCTACTGAAATGCAAGGGGCATGGGGGAAAGAAGAAGCGCTGTGGATTGTGTTGGAAAGAGGAGATGGCACTGTCATCCATACTGGTGTAGTCTACAGACCTCTGACTCAAATCGAAGAAATAGATAATGAATTGATTATAGATATTGCAAAGATAGCCACAAAGGGGGAAGTGATCATATTGGGTGACTTTAATCTACCCAATGTGGATTGGATACTCCTCCTTCAAATCTGGAAAGAAGTAAAAAAATTGTGGATGCTTTCCAAGATGCATTACTTAGACAAATGGTGATGGAACCAACCAGAGAAAGCTCAATGCTGGATTTAGTGCTCACCAAACATGTTGAATGTCCGGGTGGGTGCCCCTGTGAGCAGCAGCGATCATCACATAGGTGTGATTTGAGATAACAGCCAAGGTGCAGTCCAATCATAGCAAGCTCAAAGTCCTAGACTTCAAAAACAATGACTTCAGTAAAATGGCCAAGTAACTGAATGAGGAGTTGGCAGGGTGAGAGGGAATAAGGGAAGTGGAATTGCAATGGGCTAAACTAAAGGTGGCAACAAAAGGGGCAACAGATAAATATGTAAGGAAAGTAAATAAAAAGAAGAGGAGAAGGAAACCTATTTGGTTCTCCAAAGAAGTGGCTGCTCAAATAAAGGCAAAAAACATAGCTTTCACAAAATTCAAAAGCTTGCAAACAGAGGAACACAGAAAGGAATGCAGGATCAAACTAAAAGAGGCAAAATGAGAAATAAGGAAAGCAAAATCAAAGGCAGAGGAAAAGATGGCCAAAGATGTGAAGTGTGGCGACAAAACTTTCTTCAGATATATTCGGGAGAGGAGGAAAATCAGAGGTTGACTTGCAGGACTCAAAAGTGCTGGGAATAGACTCGTGGATATTGACATTGAAAAGGCAAAATTGCTAAACAAATACTTCTGTTCTGTTTTTACTAAAGAAAGAAGGACCACCTGTGACTCCCAAATATAAAAATGGAAATGAAGTAGATACCACATCATTCACAGAAGATGATGTGAACAGGATGGAGTCGGTGCAGAGGGTTGCTACTAAAATGATTAATGGGCTTCATTATAAAGCATATGAGGACAGACTTAAGGATCTTAATATGTACACCTTAGAGCAGGGGTCTCAAACACGCGGCCCGCGAGAGACCTTTGTGCGGCCCGCGATGCAGACGAAACAAAAAAAACCCCGGCTTCTGCTGCTGCTGCCGTTCATGTTTGTAAAGCAGGGACTGTCCCTTACATCTGCGGCTCCAGCATCAGCTCTTCGAGCCCTGCACTCGCTGATTAGCAGCAGAACCGTGCATGGGTGGCTCCGGCACGAGCCTCGTTCCAGGCTAGCGGCGCCCGTTAGGGGGCTGGCTCCGGGCCCCCGATCCGCCCCTAGGCAGGGGCAGGAAGTGCCCTGCACCGCGGCCAATGGCTTTCCACGCCGCGCACGGCCGGGCAGGATGTGCCGCTCTTCCTCGTCGCTCGCAGCTCGGCCCCTGCCTCTGTCGGGCAAGCGGCGGCCCCGATCCCCGTTGCTATGTGGCCTGAGGCTGCGGGCAGGCGGGTGTGAGCGTGGACGCAGGTGAGTCCCGGGGGCGCGGTGGCAGCGGGGGGGGGGGCTCCTTAGGGGCAGCTGCTGGGCGCGGCTCTTACCTTCTTCCCCCTCCGGAATGGATGTCAGCAGCCACCCCCACCCCCCCCCCCCTCCGGCAGCAGCGACTGGGAAAAGTGCCCCTCCTCCCCGATCTCATGACTTTCTATCCAGGATCAGCATCCTCTATCAGGGGCTTTAACTATTTTTACTTGGGGGGGAGGGGGGGTTAGGACTAGTAATGGGGGGGGGTTAGGACTGAAAATGGGGTGATGGGGGGATAGTACTGAAAAATGGGGGGTGATGGGAGGTTGGACTGGTAATGGACAGATGGGGGTTAGGACTGGAGGTGGTCTGATTGGGGGGCTAAGACTGAAAATGGGGTTATGGGGGGGCTAAGAATGCAGATGGGGTGATGGAAGGGTTAGGACTGGAAGTGGGCTGTTGGGGGGCTTAGGACTGGTAATGGGCTATGGGGGGGGGCTAGAACTGGTAATGGACTGGGGGGGGGGCTAGGACTGGAATGGGCCAAGCAGACGGGGGAGCTTGAACTGCAAATCGCTGAGGGGGACAGGGTCTTGGAATGGAAAGGGGCTGAGTGGAAGGGGGCTTGGAATGGAAATGGGCTGATGGGGAAGGGGGCTTGGAAAGGAAATGGGCTGATGAGGGGGGGGGGCTACGACTGGAAATGGGCCGAGTAAAAGGGGGAGCTTGAACTGCAAATAGCTGATGGGGACAGGGTCTTGGAATGGAAAGGGGCTGAGTGGAAGGGGGCTTGGAATGGAAATGGGCTGATGGGGAGGGGGGCTTGGAAAGGAAATGGGCTGTGAGGGGAGGGAGCTAGGACTGGAAATGGGCTGATGATGCGGGGGACTAGAAGGGAGCGGATGCTGGGTGGGGCAGGAGCTAGAAGGGAGTTTGATGTTGGGGGACGATTAGAATGGGATGGGGCTGGGAGAGTGAAATGGAGAAATATATTTTGTGTGGGAGGGAAGAAAAATCTACAATTGGCCGGTATTGGAGAGTAAGTGGGGATTGAGGATGGAGGGGTAAAATTTGAGTGGATGAAATAGGAATGAGGAAAGAGCAAAAGGAGAATGATTATGTTAAAGCAGATGTAGAGAGAATGGAAAAAAACTAGGAAAGAAGAAAGGACAAATGGACAGCAGACAATGGAGTGTTAGCAGAAGACACGAAGAAACCAGAAGAAAGTGGCTGAACAATTACAACTGAAAAAAAAATGCACAAAAGGTAGAAAAATATCTCTTTATTTTGAATTTATTAACTGAATATGTCAGCTCTTGGAAATGTGCATCTTTAACGTCTGCACTTTATTTAATACAAGAAGAAATCAATTTATAGTTTTATTTCTACAGTCTTGTACATTCTAAGTTTGGCTTTTGGGGTTCCCAGTTTAATTGTCTTCCTGTTTCTAATTGTGATTCCTTGTTTGGTGATGGTGTATGTTCTGCATGTTTACTAAAAGTTAGTGTATGGTAACATTATGCAAATATTTATGCAAATGATGCACTTATGCAAATGATGCCCTTATGCAATGAGGCCTGCGTCTTGTGCGGCCCCCGGGTTACTCTACAAGTCCTCATTTGGCCCTCAAAGCAATTTGAGTTTGAGACCCCTGCCTTAGAGGAAGGCGGGATAGAGGTGATATGATTGAGATGTTTAAATACCTCCGTGGCATAAATGTTCAGGGAGAGAGCCTCTTTCAATTGAAAGCAAGTTCTGCTACGAGGGGACATGGGATGAGGGTGAAGGGAGATAGATTCAGGAGTGATATGCGGAAATATTTCTTTACAGAAAGAGTAGTGGATCCATGGAATAGTCTCCCAGTGGAGGTGGTAAAGATGAGGACAGTAACTGAATTCAAAAAAACATGGGACCAACACAAAGGATCTCTAAAGGTAAAAAGTGGACTGTTGTAGTTGTTTTTATGGAAGGACAGACTAGATAGGCCATGTGGTCTTTTTCTGTCATCATGTTTCTATGTTTCTATGTGTTAGAACAACTTGCAAAACTGAAAGTGGACAAGGCCATGGGACCGGATGGGATACATCCCAGGATACTGAAAGAGCTCAGAGAGGTTCTTGCAGGGCTGTTAAAGGATGTTTGCTTTTTTTATGGAAACATTATGGAAAACTAATAAAATATTTCAAAGTACGAGCAAACAAAGCAAAAGCTAAAGCACAAAATCTTTCACATTATGAAGAAAAAGAAATCAAAACAATATAGTCCACAAAAAGAGAGAAACAACCCCAATAAAGAAATAATCAAATTGAAGTAATCACAAGGAGACTAAACTCCATATTTACAGCCAAAACACCCTTTCATCCACCCCCTAAACCTCATAGATCATGACCTCCTTACTAGACAGAAAATTCTCTAACTGAAGCAGATAGAAAAAAAACATATCTAACCCCCTGAAAGGAAAACAGAGATTTACAGGGATAGCGCACAAAAATTGAAGCGCCAAGAGTCAAGACACGGGATCTTAAAGCCAATAAGGGGCCCCACAAAAAGAAATGTTTCTATTCTTGAAATATTCTTTAAATACAGAGACTTTATCACAATCTGAAACAAAAGTCACAAGCAATGGAGCTCTGGAAGGGATATTATCCTGGGTGTCCTCCAGGAACTCGGTTAAATCAAGCCCTGGAGATAACTGTTGCTGAGAACCAACAGCAGACCGCCCATCTGAAATACCCCGGCAAGAAAGGTAATACATCTTAGAAAAGGAAATAATATCAGCATTAGGCAATTTTAATACCTCACAAAAATATTTCCGCAATAAAATCTCTGAAGATAACAAATGACGCATTGGAAAATTCAAAAACCTAATATTCTTAGATTTGGCAACATTCTCATACATTTCTAATTTACGATTAAGCAACATATTATCCTTCACTACAGCTAACAGACCAGCCTGCAAGGACTGGCACAATGATTCCCATTTAGGTAACTGAATTTTAAGCAAATCCACCTGCTTCTTCACCTGAGCCATTCCTGCCATCACAACTTGGGTGAAAGAACAGAGCTGGGTCACTGTGGAAACTAAAGTATGCTCAGTCCGTGTCACCACCCTCTAGACATCAGCCAAGGAGACCTGTGAATCCAAGATCTCCGTAGCCTCAGTCAGAGGGGGAGTCTAAATTACTGATATGAGAGATCTTACCACAACGACTGAAGCACTCTGTTCCAACGGAGAACCACAGGCGGAGTCCGCAGGAGTGCAACCCATAGGAGGACGGGGTGGAGTACGATCCACGGAGCTTAAGGAAGCCCCCACAGATACCTCTAAAGAGGAAACCACAGCTGAATGTGTAGCAGTCCCCGACAAGGGTAACACATGGCTATCCATAGGGCCACTCACCACAGGGGTCAGTAATGCTGTTATTGTTGTTGCTTTCTTCTTCCGTTTCCCCATGAATAAACCCTGCCGCTGCTTCAGGTGGTTCTGCGGTGCTCCAAGGGGCCTGAAATGCCCCTTGTATCGCGCCCCTTTGATGTGCACCACCCACGTGCGCTCACCCGCGCAGAATAGATTAGGAGCTATTAAGTAGATACAGAAAGGCCACCGAGGGCGTCTGGGCTGTCATGCCCACAGCCTGCTGCTCCGATGATCTGCGACTGCCTGCAAACAGTTCCTCTCCACTTCCAGCACTCTGAAGCAGTTTTTAAAGCCCCCGAGGGCGTCGGGGCCATTCTGACCACAGCCTGCCACTCCGATGATCTGCGGCTGCCTGCAAACAGTTCCTCTCCCGTTAAAGGATGTTTTTAACAGTTTCTTGGAAACAGGAGAAGTTCCTCAGGACTGTAAAAGGGCTGATGTGGTACCTCTTCACAAAAGTGGTGACAGGGAAGAAGTGACAAACTACAGGCCGATGAGCCTTACCTCGGTGGCAGAAAAAGTAATGGAGGCGCTCCTGAAAGAGCGAATAGTGGACTTTCTCAAAACCAACAGGTTCCATGATCCTAGGCAACATGGTTTTACCAAAGGACGATCTTGCCAAACAAATCTGATTGAGTTCTTTGACTAGATGACTATAGAACTAGATCAGGGGCATATGATGGATGTCATCTACCTGGATTTCAGCAAAGTTTTTGATACTGTTCATCATAGGAGGCTTATCTATAAACTCAGTAGTTTGGGGATGGGTCCCAAGGTGGTGAACTGGATCAGAAATTGGTTGACTGACAGACGACAGAAGGTGATGGTAAATGGAGCTCACTCGGATGAAAGGAGGGTGATTAGCGGGGTGCCCCAGGGTTCGGTCCTGCACCAGCACTGTTCAATGCATTTGTCAGTCATATTGCTGAAGGACTGAATGGAAAAGTCTGTCTTTTTGCAGATGACACGAACATTTGCAACAGAGTGGACTCCCCTGAGGGAGTGGATATCATGAGGAAAGATCTACAAAAGCTGGAAGAATGGTCTAATGCTTGGCAATTAAGATTTAATGTGAAGAAGTGCAGTGTCATGCACTTGGGAAGCAGAAATCCAAAGGAAATATACGCGATAGTGGGCGATGTGCCCGGACCAGGAGAAGGATCTTGGTGTGATTATTTCCGAGGATCTCAAGGTGGCAAAACAGTATGACACGGTGGTGGCAAAAGCCAGGAGGATGTTGGGTTGCATACAAAGAGGAATTACCAGCAGAAAGGAAGTTGTACTAATGCCACTGTATAGGTCACTGGTGAGGCCTTACTTGGAATACTGTGTTAAGTTTTGGAGACCATATCTCGCAAAGGATGTTAAAAGACTGGAAACTGTTCAGAGGAAGGCGACCAAAGTGATTTGGAGCCTGCGTCAGAAGCCTTATGAGAAGAGTCTTTAAGACCTAAATGTGTACACTCTGGAGGATGGGATGGATAGGGGAGATATGATTCAGACCTTTAAATATTTAAAGAGCATTAATGAACAAACAAACCTCTTCCAAAGATGGGGAAGCTGTAAAACTAGAGGGCATAACATAAAGTTGCAAGGGGGTAAATTGAAAGGGAATGTCAGGAAATATTTTTTCACTGAAAGGATGGTGGATGCTTGGAATACCCTCCCGTTGGAAGTGGTGAGGGCAAATACAGTGACAGAATTCAAAATAGCATGGGACAGACACAGTGGATCCTTCTATAGCAACAGGATAAAATCAAAATAAATGTAACTATCTAATTTCTTAACAAACAGGGGTGCCCTACACGGAGCGGTGGGTTCACCCCTAAACAAAGACATGGGGAGAGGTGACCTGCATGGAGCGGCAGGTGCACCTACTCTTGCCACCTTGCTAGGCAGACTAGATGGACCATACTGGTCTTTATCTGCCATCATTTACTATGTTACTGTGTAACAAAGTGCAAATTAAGCCTCTTGGAGAAGTTCTCCAACTTTTCCATCTTAGCATGAAGCACAGAGCTATCTTTAACAAGGGCAGTGCACTGAGCTTGTAACATGGTCACTTGAGAAGAAAAAGACTCTGTTTTAGCAGACTCTCTACAAACTTGGTCGTGTTGTTCAAACCTTGTCTGAAGGTCTTGGGTAGCCTTTTCCACTAAGTTTAAACGAGTGGAGACAGAACTTTCCAATGAAACTATCGCAGCCCAGATAGAGTCCAGAGTAACCACCGTTGATTTTACCAGGGCACTGCCACTGGCCGGGGTCCCAGGGTTCCCTGCAGACTTTGGGCTAAATGGATTCACCTCACTGGACATCATAGGGACTGGACTCCCAACACTCTGTCCTGAGTCAAGCAGGGAGGCCTCCCCAACCCCTCCGGAAGCATTCAGCAGTGTCCCTGGGCTCGGCATTACCCCCGAAGACGACAAAACAGCAATCACCTCACCTGGACATAGCTGCAGCTGGGAAGCCTGCTCAGCTGTAGATGGAAGAGGCTCATCTGTGGAACAAGCTGCTCGGGGCTGAGACTAACGTCTGAGTTCGAAAGGACTGCCTTCAAGTCAACTCCGACACTAACCCCAGCAGAATTCTGCATAGCTCCAATGGCAACAAACTTGGTTATGATTGCTGCTTAGGCGAAAAGTCAGCTTCAGGGTACTTGACTTTCCCCTTCCTCTTCCCCATCACAAAGATAAGAAACTCAGCACCAAAAGCAAAAATTCTCAAGGCCAGAGTCCATTCACAGTCGGCAGCCAGAGCCCATCCGATCGTGGTCGCCATCTTGGATCCTCCCCGGAAAGAGTCCCCTGACAGTATTTTGATGACATCGGGGGCTTTGCCTGATGCCACTATTATCCCTGATGCCCTCAAACTACTATTGACTAGGGGTATCGGGACCACTGGGTCACCAGGGATTCTCTTTCTGTTTGGGTACTGGCCCCGACAGTATTTTGATGGCATCGGGGGCTTCTCCCAATGCTGCGATCACTCCTGATGCCATCAAACGTCTGACGGGGTGGATATGCAAAATAACCACGCGGTGCCTGTTTCTCTGGGAGATCATGCCAAACTAGGACAGACTTTTTTTTTATGCATGTGATTGGCTTGCTGTCCCAGTTTAACACTGCCATTTTGTGCCCAGTGGCTCATTTGCATGTGCACAGTTATCACATCCTTCATTTACATATTCTATCTTTTCTGCATCGAGCATCAAAAATTGTGCATTGTCGGGACACTACTAGATGCATAAAAAGTCAATTCAGCGCGCATCTAGCATTGGTTTTCTGCATTGGCCTGTATGTCAGCACCCAGTTTCTTTAACTCTGTTAGAACTTTTGTTCTGTTCTCTTGGCAATTAAGTCCACCTATATTCCATGTGTCTACCTTAACTTCATTATTCCAAGCATTTATTTGTTTGCTCATCCATTTAACTATCCATAGTCTCCCAGCTGAGCCCTGTTACATTTGTTTCCTCAATGGCATTTCAGCTGCTCCACGTTTCCATCTGTCATGCTCCGTTCTCCACTATACCTTTGCAAGAATTGTTCTCCATTTGACCCTCTTTCTCCTTCACGTCTTGCATGCATCACCCATTCATTCTCATATATCCCCTCCTTCACCACCAACCTTTCTCATGTCACACCCTCCGACTCCCATCTTACCCCATCCCACCTAAGGCCCTCCCTTATCCTCTGTCTTCCATCAGTCCAGCTCCCTACCAATCCCTGTCATGCATTAAAGTAAATCTCAAAATCTACCTCATCTCTTTGGTTAATGGAGTCCCCTCATAACCAAATTAAGAGTTGAAATTGATGAACGCTATTGTTGAATATGACATCCAAGGCTTAAATGGAAGTATCTAAACAAAACATTTCCATTGATGCTGATATTTAGCAGTGCTAAGCTTTTGCTTATTATCCCTGAATATATGAGCCTGGATGTGTTGAAAAGTGGGCGTATAGTATAAATGTCTGGGTGCTGAAAATAGGCAACTATACATTTAGATTACAGGGGAGGGGGGTTGGGGAGGGTATTTTGGAAGCTCTATTAATGATTTTTGACATCTGAAAATGGGCATTCAGATGTGCAGATCACAGAGATGTGCCCAAACCCATTTTAGAAAGCTGGTAAAATAGATGTCCCTGGTGTGAGCATGTCCATGTAGCATGGGGGCAGAGAGGAGGTGTAGCCTGGGCACAACAATGGAGAAACACATTGTGGTGCTTTTTCAGAATGGCACAAGCATGTTTGGCCCTGGCCTTTATCATGAATAAGGTGCTAAAAAATTGCTCATTTCAAGGATGCAGTGCTTCTAAAGGGAAGAGCAAAATGCACTTTCATTGCCATAATTAATATTTCCTGGCCAAAGAAACCTGTACATAAATACATACTCCAAATATATCACTGGTTCACTGCCACACATCTGGGTATTTGAAATGGCAACCAGGACATACATGTTTCATAATACAGTTCCCCCCACACCCTACCTTCCCATTTCCGAAATATCCTGCTGGCACATCCATGTACTCAGTTCTGAGGCCATGCAATTCAGGGACATCCACATTAGCGAAATGGCCTATACCTGTGCACATACCCAGCCTTACAATCTGCACAGGGCCCATCTCCATAACAGATTACTGGGATGTTCATTTTTCAGGGTGGAGAAGGAGCAATTTCAGAAGGCACTTTCATGTGCCTCCCTTCACTACTGTCACTCTCCGAGTTCTGGACACTCTGCTCTGGATGATTCTTTCTAGATGCTCCTTTTAAAATCCCTTTCCAGCTTAGACCTCGTTTTGCGGTGCCTATACCAAGCGCATAATCTAAATATATAGTTGCCGAAAACCAACGCTTCCTTACTGTGCATTCTGGTGACTCCGCCCTTGGAACACACCAAGCGTGCCCTCCCTGCTGAACTTACATTATTATATGTGATTGGGATATTTAATTCCCACTCTATGTATAATGCCACCGAATATCGGAAACTACAGGCACCTAGGTGTCTCTTCAGAATGCCCATACACGTGATCTCGCAAATTCTCTAACATACTCCCTCTATCCATAGCAGCATGTAAAGGTCACTCACTATGATGCGTCACCGAGCATGGAGACGAGAAGGAGATAAGTCCAGAAATAGAGAGAGGTCCAGTAGTTATGATCACAATGCCGTCTGTCAAACCGATAAACCACCCCTGCATCGAGGACATTTCACCTACTAGTTCCACAACACTGTTCCTTTCACTTGCTGGCCACCAAGGCCTCTCACAAAACATTTGTTGGTGAAACAAAGTGGCTTGCACCACATTTATCTTGCTTTCCATAGATGACACCTCTGTTTCAATTTATGTCCTTCTCATCTTGTTGCACCCCCCTCCCCCCGTAAAGCATTTGTTATACTTCAAGAAGGGACACATCAGTTGAACACTTTTGTATGTAACAAAAATAGTTAACTAACACAATTCTTAAAGAACAGTCTGCATTTCAAATTTTCCCTTGATTTTGTCACTCTGAATGACAATATTTCAGTCCTTAGGCAGCATATCAATGAAGTTCATCAGTTCTTGGGGTGATGTATAAAAGCAGTGTTTGTTTTTACATACCAGCCTCATCTCTGCTGAAAACTGCAAGGCAAATCTTATTCTTCACTTGTGCAGTTCAATACAGTATGGTGCTATCACTGCCTGCTTTTAGCAACTCATGCAGAATAATTCTGGAACAGCAATAGCCTGCTTCCCTCATAATGAAGGTTTAGTTTCTTGCAGTATTGCATCATGATCTTGCTTTTATCAGCAAAATCTAATATGTTTGTGATCACAGTTTGTGGCATGCACTCACCTGCCCTTCTTTGAGGAGCTTGATTTCAAGCAAGGTAATTCTGTGACTTGCTACAAGTTCTCTGCCTTTAAAAAGGGGGTTATTTTTGTTAGATAACATTTTTGCTGGTTTATTTATTTTTTAGCTGGTCGCCGTAGGGGATTTTTCTGTTTTAGACAAGATTTGCTGCTGCTGCTTTTTCTCCCCTTTCCTCTAGCATGCAAGTTCAAAGAAGGAAGCTAGCAAATATTCTTTGAAGCTACTGCACTGCTGAGGTGTTAGATTCCTTCCAACCCATTCCAGTGCTGAATCTTGCTATATAGACTAGGCCCCTCAATTAACAGACTGGCTTAGATAGTTTTATTTTTGAGTAGGCAGATTAGGGAATTAAAAATATAGGCCAAATTTAGGTTCTCTAGGGAAATAATTCAATATTTCAGGGATCTTTGATTAATAATATCTTAATAAATTCTTCAGTTAATTCTTCAAGAAGGCACACTATACTACCCACCCCAGATAAATAAACACTTTTTTGCAGTCTAAAGAGATAAGGAAAACTCCTGCAGACCCCAATAGTAGGCAGCAAACAATAGGACTACCCAGGGAATCTAAACAAAAGTATTGGTTTTCACATAACAAAAGCTAGGTGTTTTTTTTGGTGTTTTTTACTTACAGGGCAGCTGAGGCCAGGGTAGGGATATCAATAGATCTTTTTCTTTCTTTTTTCCCCAAAAGATACCAAAACTCCAATAGCATAAATATGGATGGGAAACATTGTGGTGCCAAAACTGGTGCCCCCATTAATACTTCTATATCTATCCAGTCAGCCAGCCAGATCCAGGGCATGAAACCAGTTCACTATACAAAATACCTACAGGTTGAATCCCTCAGGAAAGAAACTGAGGAAATGAGAGAGGAGGTGGCAAAGCTAAGAAGCATCTGACAACGAGAGGTACATTAATAGAATGCTTCTAGAGCCATCTAAGATCTCCAGCAAAAGGGAAGATGACACTACCCAAAAAGATGACACAGACCACCAGGGCCTGTAGACTTAAATCCCTACTCCAGATTCCTTAGATCAAAGGAACTGCTATGCAGTCCTGGAAAAGGAAGAGGCAGCAACATCCCAGTATCTTAACTCAAAAACCCCAGAGCTGTAGGATCAGCAACCACTAGTAAGCAAAGGATAGTGGCAGTTGGTGACTCCCTTCTGAGGGTAAAGAGGCATCAGGAATTGACCCAATTTAGTTAAAAGACCTACATGCATTATCTGACTTTTATCTATCCTTCCAAAGTAAATAGATTATGTATATAGTTAACCCTGTTTTCCAAGTTTATACTCCTGTTCGATGTAAACCTGACAGCTTGTTGTTATGGTCGTTAAGTTATAATGTAAACCGCACTGATGCTAAATAGCGCGGTATATAAGAAATTATAATAAAATAAATAAAATAAATAATCTATCTGCCATTCAGACATGATAACCTGGAAGATGTGCTGTCTGTCTGGTGTCAAGATCTGGGATTTTCTGGAGAGTTTGCTGGGACTCCTCAAACCTATTAAAAATTATTTAATGCTTTTCGTCCATATTGACGCAAACAGTACTGCTAGGTTCCCATCTGAGTGTATCAAAACTGACTTTGTGGTTCTGTGAGAGAAGGTAAAGTAGTTTGGTATGCAGGTGATGTTCTCTTCAGTCCTCCCTCGTGACGTTCAGGGCTGGGGCTGAGAGGTCCGCTTCTTGGAGATGAATGCCTGGCGGCGTGGATGGCATAATCAAGAGTGTTTTGGTTTTCTGGACCATGGCATGATTTTCCAAGGGCTGCCAAGCAGAGATGGCATCCATTTATCGAAGAAGGGAGTAAATGTCTTCTGCAACAGACTGGCTAATCTACTGAGGAGGGCTTTAAACTAGGATCATCGGGGATAGGTGAACAAAGCCCACAGGTAAGTAAAACATTAAAAGATAGTATAGATAAGTTTAAAAAAAGGAAACATCTGGAGAGCTGCATATACTAATGCTAATAGTATGCGAAATAAAGTATCAGATTTAGAAGCTACAATGGAAGACTCTGACTTGGATATAGGTGGCAGTCATGGAGATATGGTATGTGGAAAATAATGACAGGGACATAGTTATACCAGGTTATAATGTATTCAGCAAAGACAGGTTAGGAAGAAAGGGAGGAGGAGTGAAGCCACGAAACTGTAGGGCTTATAAGAGAAGGAGGAGGCATTGTGAGTTAGTCTGGAAATAGGGAATGGAAAATGTATTTACATTGGTGTGATATACAGACCTCTCTCACAGGCAGAAGAAATAGAAACTTAATTGAAGACATTCACAATATTGCTAGATGTTGATAGGGATAACCTTGCTGTGGTGTCTTCTGAAAATAGAGATCCTGAGTCATCTATAAGGAGAGGTGTTCCGACAACTGGAAATGGAACTCACATGGAAAGGGGCAATACTGGACTTGGTGCTTACAAATGGGGAATGTTTCTAATGTTGTAGTGAGTGATCTGGCTTGTAATGATCACTGGATGGTGAGCTTCAATATTAGGACAATGATTCATTCAAAAGAAAGAGTCTTAGACTTCATGTTATTATTTATTTATCTGGTTCTTTATACCGCCTTATCTGGGAATCATGGTGGTTTACATAGTACTTCGAAAACATTAACAGCATAGAACGTGTTTACAACGTATTTTCAATTGGGACTTATGTATAGGTTGAGCCGGTGGAGGGGGCAATGAATGAGTGGAGGTTGTGGGGGGGGGGAGTGGTGGATGTGGTTTATATGTCCATGGTTTTGCTGGTGTCCAGGGGCATCCCATTTATTGCTGAAATGTTCTTGAATAGTAAAGTCTTGAGATCCTTGCAAAATTTTGTTATTTCGTGTGTTTCTCTGAGGTTGTTGGGGAGTGTGTTCCAAAGATCTGGTGCGTAAGTGGAGAAAATCCTGAGGCAGGTATTTCATTGTATCTTTGTTATTTGCGTTGGTAGCTCAAGGAGGTTCTCATTTCATTTTCATCTTTTTTTTTGTTGCTGTTGGTTGTTGGGGTATGAATGAGTGACTTTAAGTATGTTGCAGATGGATCAGACTGGAGGGAGGAGTGGCCTAGTGGTTGGGGCAAGGTACCTCAGGCCAGAAGGTCAGTGGTTCAAATCCCACTAGAGGACAACAACCTTGGGCCGGAAAGCCTGGGGTTTCTAGTCCCACAGGTGCTCCTTGTGGTCTTGGGCAAGCTTCCATCACCCATGTTCCCTATAAAATAGCTATCTCCAAATTATAATGCCCTGTTCAATGTAATTTCAGTTTGTTCAATGTAAACCACCTTGATATCATGAAAGGCAGTATATAAGAAATGTTAAATAAAAAAAAAATCATGTAATGTTTGGAAATCGTTCATGGTTGCTTTGTACTTGATCTGATGTACTGATAGCCACTGTAGATTTTTTTTAGTTTTGGGGTAATGTGGTCACTTGGTTTTGCTAGAATGCTTGCTGCTGTGTTTTGTGACATCTGTAGTTGATGAAGTGAATGTTTAGGGATATCTTGGTATATACTGTTGCAGAAGTCCAGTAAGGGGAAGAGGAGTGCCTGAAGGACTGAGCGGAAGTTGGAAGTTGCTAGTACAGGTTGAAGGTTGTGGGGTATTTTTATATTGTGGTATATTGCTCTTGAGTTTGTGGTGATATGAGAGGAGAAGTTAAGCTGTTGGTCTAGTGTGATTCCCAGGTATTTGATTTCTTTCTTGGTTTCAAGTTCAATGTGTATTTTGATTGCTTTGGGGGGTGAGAGTGTTTTGTTCCTGGAAATGTAGAGTATGTCTGTTTTTTTTATAACTGATTTGCAGTCCGTGGTTATGTAACCATTGTGTGATTTCCTAGAAACAAGTTGATATTTTCTTGTGGTTTGGATGGAGGATGTCATAGGGTGTGAACATCATTGTCATCAGCGTATATTCTGTATTGTAGGTCGTGTTTGTGGAATATGGCGCTTATTGGTCGCTTGAAGGTATTGAAAAGTAGTGATGATAATGCAGAGCCTTGTGCAACTCCTTTCTGTTGTGTGTATGGTGCTGATTTGATTGTTCCCATACATACATAGTTCAGAGACAAATACAAGATCACATTGATTCCAATGCACCACTGGATCCATGCCAGCATGGATTTAGAGAATCTCACGGGGTCGAGACCCTTCTCACCACACTCTTCAGCAACATAATATCAGGCATCGACAATACCCGCCAAGGCTTTGTCCTTGTCTTCCTTGACATCGCGGCAGCATTTGATTCCGTTAGCCATGAGTGCCTCCTAGAACGCCTCAAAGAAAAAGGAATCTCCGGTAAAGCACTCGAGTGGTGCAGGTCCTACCTCTCGGACAGATGGCAGCAGGTGAGATCCAGAAACACATCATCAGAACCATTCCACCAAAGCCAAGGTGTCCCACAAGGATCCTCCCTCTCCGCCTTACTATTCAATATATACATGCAACCTCTCTGCAACCTGATCCGGTCTTTCAACATTAACTGCATGATATACGCAGATGATGTGCTATTATACACGCCTTTTGCAACAGATAACCCAGACCTCGAACCAATAACATGCTGCATAAACGAAATATCCATTTGGCTACAATCCCAATACCTCCGGATTCAACACAAGAAGACGGAGGTGATGTTCATTACAAGAAACCGTAACTTCAATGCCCCAACAGTACTGAAAGTGAAGGAAGCAGACCTCCAGACCAAATCCGCGATCAGATACCTCGGCATCACACTAGACCAGAACCTAAATATGCAAGCTCATATAAGTAACACTGTAAGGGCAGTATATCATAAAATTAGATCCCTTAGATACCTAAGATCTCTGCTGGAGCCAGATGATTTCAGGACTATCTATCAAGCACTAATTATCCCGCATTTCGATTATGCAAATGCAATACTTCAAGGTCTCCCCCAACCACCCTAAACCCACTGCAAATGGCAATGAACACCGCAGCAAGAGTACTGCAGCATCCAGGAAAGACCATGTCACACCTATAATGAAACAACTCCACTGGCTCCCGATTCAAGTAGAATTACATTCAAGACCTTGCTGCTCACCTTTAAAGCCACCAAAGGTCTCTCGTCAACTTCACTAACTGAGCTAATCCAGATGACACCCCACAACAGAGACAGAAGGTCAGTAGCTCAAAACACCTTGATAGTCCCAAGATCTATAACTAATGCTCCAAGTCAACATCCAGCAGGACTTTCAATCTTTATGCACCAGTGATCTGGAATAACCTCCCTCACAACATTAGATCAATCCCAGACATATTCCAATTCAGGAAGGCCGTGAAACACTACCTCTTCCTCATACATTACCCTGAACCTAATAGAAACTCAGCACCATTTGCCGAATCCACCCAAATCACTACTGTCTAAAACCACACAAACCCATGATCAGCCTACAAATGGTATATATTGTATTTTTATGGTTGTACATATTACCCTGTTAGCCAAGTTGATTATCCTGTTCATATGTAAACACAAAGTACTATTGGAAATGTGTATGTTCACTGTTTATTGTAAACCGCGCTGATGCTGAATAGCGCGGTATAAAAGAGACTTTAAATAAATAAATAAAATAAATAAATACTTGTTGTTGATGGTCTGATAGATAAGATCAAATCCATTGGAGTGTGTTGCCACTGATTCTGATGTTGTGCAGTCTGGCAATTAGGAGGGGTATGTAGAATGGAGTCAAACGCTGCAGATATGTCTGGGAAAATTAAGAAGTAAGCCTGGGTAATCTTCTTGATGCCTTGTACTATGGTATCTATTAGTGAAGTGAGAAGAGATTTGACTCCATAGCATGGTCTGAAACCGTGTTGGTGTTGATTTAGCAGAGCATGTGGGTCAACATAGTTCTGTAGCTGTTGTAGTGCTATACGTTTGAGTATTTTGAAGAGGAAAGGAAGGCTGTTGATAGGTCTGTAAGAGGAAGGGTCGCTTTTGTCAGTTGTGTGGTGTTTCAGTATTGGTCATACTGAGGCCATTTTTAGTTCCTTAGGGATGAACCCTTGTTCAAGTGAGGCCCACGCTATTTGGTGTATGAATGGAGAGAGTTCTGTTTTGGCTATCTTTATTCAGCTGACAGGGCATGGATCCAGTGGGGAGTTGGTGGTGTTGAGACTGCCTATGATGTTTTCTACTGTATGTTCTCTTTAGATATGGAGTCGAAGGTTATCCAGATATTATTGGTTGGAAAGTTGTTCAGTGTTTCATGCTGTAAGGAGTTGGGAGGTCCCATTTTGCTCACAAATAAGTTCGCCATGGTTTGGGGGCAGGGGGAGCTATCGAGTTTCTCAAGGTTTGGTGCTGTAGTTAGTGATCATACAATGTTAAACAGTTCTCTGAGTCGGTTTAGCGATTTCATTAAGATCAGGGCTATAACTGACCTCGCTCAATTCAGGAAGGCCATTAAGTACCACCTTTTCCTTCAACATTACTCCCACACCGACGACATGACACAGTACAGCACACCCTCCCACCCCAGAAGTAATGACTCAACTTGTAAATAATTCTCAGATCATCCCATGTTAATTTGTGCCACATTGATCCACATAAAGCATAACTGCAGTCCACATTTGAAACCACATAAAGCATAACTGTGACTTAAATGCCCAGTTTGTAAATAGCTGTATATAGTTACCCCTGTTTAAATCCAAGTTGTAATACCTTTTCGATGTAATGTTCAATGTATGTTCATCTGGCATTGACAAATTTAATGTTACCTGTAAACCGCGCTGATACCAAAAAGTGCGGTATAAAAAGATTTAAATAAATAAAAATAAATAAAATAAAAATATGCGTATGATGGTTCTTTTTTGCAGTGTTTACCATGTTGCGGTATTGTTTTAATTTTTTCATGTATCTCATTTGCAGTTCAGATTGTATGGTTGCTCTCCATTTACGTTCGAGTCTTCTAAATTCCCTCTTTAAGTTTCTGAGGTCTTTGGTGTACCATGTCGCATTTGGTTTGTGTCTTGTAGAGGGAGTAGCTGAAGGTGCGGATGATGCTTTACTTATGGTCCAGTTCCAGTTCGTGACCATATCTTCTATATTGGAAGAGCTGATTTGAAAGTGAGGTATTATCCCTTTCAGGAATGCTTCTTTGATGAAGGAACAGAATCTGTTGCATAACGTGGATGGTATTTTTCATATGAGTTCTAGTGATGTGAGGGGTGGAGAAGTTGTTCATGGAGTGGTCGGACCATGGAACCGGGAGTGTTTGTATCATGAATGAGTTCTTGTCTGATGTGATGTTTTTAGGTATGAATATGAGGTATGAATATGAGGTCTAGTATATTTCCATGACCATACATGACTCTGTTTCATACATCCATGATCATAACCCCATTCCAGCACTCCTAGGATCAAATAGAAAACAGCACTACAGCTATTAGCAACCTGACCCAAACCTTCATCACAAGAGGCAATCACGCCTGCTCTACATTACACTGGAAACCATTCCTAACAAAAGACCAACAAAGACGACCTGCAACACGAGCTGAGATGTGCACTCATCAACGCACGGTCTGTGCGCAACAAATGGCCTGCCATCACAGACCTGATATCCAACTACAATTTGACCTCCTAATGATCACTGAGTCATGGCTCTCTGACTCAGACACTGTCTAATTAACCAAATCACACCCCCCAATTTCTCACTCTTCGCTTGTAACAGAGATAATAGAAGAGGTGGAGGGGTCTTCATAATAGCAAAGTCAGAGTTGCAATACCGAGTGTCCATAACCAGGAGCTCCCAACATCTAGACACCTTAACTATCGCGAATAGAAGCAAATCTATAAATCTCATCTACTCAGCACCAACTGCAGTATCAGAAGATCTTTCAGATATAATAAACTTAGCCTGCAATCCTGACAACCCCAACAAACCAAACTGGCTGTTAGGTGATTTTAACCTCGCTTCTCTATATCACGACTTATCCAGTACATTCCTCGATGCCATGACAGACCTTGGATACAAACCATCACCATAGCTTGATCTTATTCCTGATTCCAACAAATTCAAACACGCTCACCCAGCCAGTCACCTCAACAACAAACGCAGGGCGATTTAAGCCATTAGACGTAGAGACCCTCACTAAACAAGCGTTGCCAAAACTATCCAAGCCAACGGACAATCTAAATGAGCTGATCTCTAACTGGAATGACACTCTCTATCAATATGCCCAAGCATGTACAAGAAGCTCCCACCCATGAATCGCTCCAACAAAAAGCAGGATGCCCCTTGGTTCTCTTCAGATCTACGTACATCTCTACTCCAACTGAGGAAGTTAGAAAGAAAATGGAGGCACACCCACAACAACCAGATTCAAGAAGAGTATCTCACCCAACTCAAAAAGCATCGCGAACTAACTTGGTCTACAAGGAAAGAATTCCACTCCAATCTTCTCAGCAAAACACTAAACAGACCACGCGATCTCTTCAATTTAGTAAAAAACGCTAACCAAAGATCCATCGCCACCGCATCAAGAATCCATACAACCACAACTATATGCTAATTTCATCCAAGCCAAAATGGTCAAGGCGAACACAACGTCATCACAAATACTAATCCAACTCCCACAGGCCCAAGCATCACTCGATAAATTCTCACCACCATCAAGAAAACCATCGAAGAAATTATCGCTACTATAAATACCACCACAGCACCAAATGACCCATGTCCAGCACACTGGATCAAAACCTTACGTGCCGAGCTTAGCCCTTACATAGCTAAGATCGCAAATATCTCCTATCTAACTGGCATCTTCCCTACCGCCCTTAAACAAACATCAATTCGCCCTCTGCTAAAAAACAACCAGATGGACCCAACGAAGGAAGAATCCTACCGCCCAATCTCCAGCATTCCCTACCTAGCCAAGATACTTGAAAAGGAAACTCAGAGGCAGATCCAACACCACATTGACACAGCAGCCCCGTTGGACCCATGCCAACACGGATTCCGAGAAGCTCACGGAACAGAAACACTCATGACTTCACTACTTAACAAACTCATCTGTGGGATTGACAACATTCACGTGGCCATTGCAATGATTTTTCTGGACATATCAGCGGCATTCGACTCAGTCGACCATAAGATCATGCTAGCTAGACTCCACGAAAAAGGCATCCGCAACCAAGCCTGGAACTGGTGCAAATCTTACTTAGATGAGCACTGGCAACAGGTCCGTACAGGCAACATTACATCTGAACCCTTCAAACAGAAACAGGGAGTACCTCAAGGCTCATCTCTATCTGCATTGCTTTTTAATATATACATGCAGCCAATCTGCCAAATCACCAGAGATTTCGATATATCTTGCTTATTATACGCAGATGACGTGCTAATATTCACACCAATCAATCTATCAAATCCTGACTACTCTCCACTAATCAATTGTTTCAATGCAATAACCGACTGGCTCCTCAATCAAAACATGAGAATAAACTTCAAGAAAACCGAAGTACTCATAGCAACAAGAAACAAGCAATTTGCTCCGCCAACCACCCTCACAGTAAGAGATGCAGAACTCCCTATCAAAGCCTCCATAAAGTACCTCGGTGTGATACTCGATCAACAACTCAATCTTAAAGAGCACATAAAGAACACAGTAAGGTCAATTTACTACAAACTAAAAACACTGCGCCACCTGAAACCAATGATGGAGACCAAGGACTTCCGTACAGTTTTCCAAGCAATAGTCACACCGCATTTCGACTATGCGAATATCATCCTTCATGGTCTCCCCAAGAATACACTAAATCCACTTCAACTGGCGATGAACGCGGCAGCCCGCATCCTATCTGGAGCTTCTATAAGAGATCATATAACACCAATACTGATCGATCTGCACTGGCTTCCGATAAACTGCAGAATAACATACAAAACCCTCCTCATCACATTCAAGGCTATTAATAAATTATCTCCTGCATCGATCTCAAATCTCATCACCCACACACCAAACAACAGACCCAGGAGACTAGTAGCAGAAAACACACTAGTTACTCCCAGTATCTCCACAAAATGGACACAACAAACTATTAACAGAGCTTTTGTGTCCTATGCTCCCAAGTGCTGGAACAAACTACCTCCAAACATCAGATCAATCAGGGATATCACCCAATTTAGAAAGTCCATCAAGCACTATCTATTCACTTTACACTTCAAGCTACCATACACACAATAGAATCCGTCTCCCGCATCACTCAGATAACTACTACACATAACAATCCAGAACAAAGGATCAAAATGTGAAAACACTATATTCTTATCAAATATCAAAACTTGATGTAACCTATTCAATGTATATATAATTATGTATAATTATGTAGATAGTTATTCCCCAGTTAACACCCAGTTTATCTTCCCTGTTATCTGTAAACCTAGATCAGTCATGGATTGACAGGTATGTTGATGTTCAATGTAAACCGCACTGATGATGAATAGTGCGGTATATAAAAAATGTTAAATAAAATAAAAAATAAATAATAAAATTTTTGTATGGGTGGAGTTGTCTACCATTTGTCGGTAGTCTAGTTCATCCATACCCTCTATGAAAGTGTTCTCTTGGTTTTTCAAGAGTGTTGTTAAATTGAAGTGGTTTGCCTAGTGCAATGTTTTTGCTTGCTGTTTCTGGTATGTTGGTTAGGTTGTTGGTGTTGAGTGTAGGTGCTCGGTAGAGTAGGCATATTGAGATGAGGTCATTTGTTATTGTTAGTCTGTCTAGGTCTTCTATGGAGGTGGATGTGATTTGGAATAGAAGGCTCCTTTTGGCGGTGATTACTATTCCTCCTTTTTAGTTCGTTTGTAGACTGTTCAATGTTGTGTAGTCGCTTGTCTTGAGTTGATTGAAGTATGGTGTCTGTTGAAGTTAACCAAGTTTTGGTGATGCAGAGAAGATCTGGTTCTACTTTCATGAGGATGGTGATGATGGAGATTTTGTTGCGTAAAGTGATGAGGGTGCATCTCAGCTGCTGTTTGTGAGTGGAGGTGTTTTTTTGTTTGTTCAGGGTGAGGTGGATTTGTATGACTCTGTTGTGGTTCATGGACCAGGGGTTGTGCTGTGTGTGGTAGGTTTGTTGTGGTTGAATTCTAACAATGATTGGGATGTGCTGAATGTTGGTTGTTAGAGTGGATGCATAATAGAGATTAGCTCCAACAGAAGGATTACATATGTTTGGAGGTAGGGCATGATGGCTTGTGTTGTGGATTTGCTCAGATATTGTGTGTTAGGGTTAGGTGTAGGATAAGGTAATATCATGGACTGTGAGAGAGTCAGGGGATTATAGATCCGAATGATATTTGACTTGTGGTGGAGAGCTCACGGTTTAGTTGTCTTGCATACACTATTGTGAGGTGATTGTGGTCTATGATGGGGAGCAGGGTAGACTTGACCTTCCTTCCTTTTTAGTTGCCTCTACTTTTGTTGTTGGAATGTCTGCAGTGATGAGGAGTATTTCCTCTCTCTGTAGATATTTGTCTCTTCAAGGTGTCTAGTGGGGGAGCATCTAATTCATGCTAGTGAGGTGGATATAGTATGAGGTGGTGGATGAGGAGCAGTGTGATGCAGTAAGGAAGGATTTATGAGCTTACTGGCGGTTAACATGCTTTGCCTGCTGTTGATTTATGTTGGTGATCGCGGATGGAGAAAATTTGCAGGGGACTGTAGTCACTGAAGTGGAATGTGTGATAAGCTGGATTGGTGCTGTGAGATGGGGACATGCAATGAAGCTACAGGGTAAACTATTTAAGACTAATAAAAGAAAATATTTTTTCACTCAACATGTAATCAAACTCTGGAATTTGTTACCGGAGGATGTAGTAAAGGCTGTTAGTGTAGCTGGGTTTAAAAAAGGTTTGGACAAGTTCCTGGAGGAAAGGTCCATAAACCATTATTAAGAAGTGACCGAAGATATCAATGCTTGACCCAGTTACAAGCATTGTGGAACTTGTGTCTCTTGGGTAAACTGCTAGGTACATACGACCTAGATTGGCCACTGTTGGAAACAGAATACTGGGCTTGATGGACCTTGGTCTGACCCAGTATGGCATATCTTATGTTCTTATGTTTTATTGCCGTCTTGCAGTCTTGGATGCTAGTGGTGCGTGTTGCCGCTGGTTTCAGTCCATGTCTAAGGGCCATGCCAAATGGCCCTTTGGTGCAGGCACACCGGTGGAGGGGGTTACATTTAAAGTCCCTCTTCCTGCCGATCTACTGTGCCGCTGTTGGTGGGTCTGGTGGTGGGGAGGAGCTTAGGCTATGCTCAACTCTTGGACAGCAGCAGAGATTGTTCCAGTCTGATCTCTTATGCATGCCGGTGGAAGGATTTAAATTTAAAGTCCCTCTTTTCACTGGTCTACTGTGCCACTATTGGTGGGTCTGGCGGTAGGAAGGAGATATGCAGACTGCAACCATGCTTCCCCCTCTTTTAGGTCTATCAACCAGTAGAGCTGAATGCCATCCATACTGGTGTGGTCTACGGATCTCCTCCTCAAACCAAAGAAATAGATAGTGAATTGATTATAGACCAGGAAAGCTCAATGCTGGATTTAGTGCTCACCAACGGAGAGAGCGTGTTGAATGTCCAGGTGGGTGCCCCTGTGAGCAGCAGTGATCATCACATGGTGTGGTTTGAGATAAAAGCCAAGGTGCAGTCCAATCATAGCAAGCTCAAAGTCCTAGACTTAAAAACACTGACTTCAGTAAAATGGCCAAGTACCTGAAGGAGGAATTGGTAGGGTGGGAGGGGATAAGGAAAGTGGAATTGCAATGGGCTAAACTAAAGGTGGCAATAAAAGGGGCAACAGATAAATATGTAAGGAAAGTAAATAAAAACAAGAGGGAAGGAAACCTATTTTGCTTCTCCAAAGAAGTGGCTGCACAAATAAAGGCAAAAAAGACAGCTTTCACAAAATTCAAAAGCTCACAAACAGAGGACCACAGAAAGGAATACAGGATCAAACTAAAAGAAACAAAAAGAGAAATAAGGAAAGCAAAATCAAAGTCTCAGGAAAAGATGGCTAAAAATGGGAAGTGTGGCGACAAAACTTTCTTCAGGTATATTCGGGAGAGGAGGAAAATCAGAGGTGGAATTGCAGGACTCAGAAGTGCTGGGAATGGCCTTGTGGAAATTGACATTCAAAAAGCGAAATTGCTAAATCGATACTTCTGCTCTGTTTTTACTAAAGAAAATCCTGGAGAAGGACCACCTGTGACTCCCAAATATAAAAATGGGAATGGAGTACATACCACACCATTCACAGAAGATGATGTGTTAGAACAACTTGCAAAACTGAAAGTGGACAAGGCCATAGGACTGGATGGGATATTTTTAACAGATCCTTGGAGACAGGAGAAGTTCTTCAGGACTGGAGAAGGGCTGATGTGGTATCTCTCAACAAAAGTGGTAACAGGGAAGAAGTGACAAACTACAGGCCAGTAAGCCTTACCTCAGTGGCGGGAAAAGTAATGGCGGCGCTCCTGAAAGAGCAAATAGTGGACTTTCTAAAACCAACAGGTTGCATGATCTTTACCAAAGGACGATCTTGCAAAACAAATCTGATTGAGTTCTTTGGGTGACCAGAGAACTAGATCAGGGGCATGCGATGGATATCATCTACCTGGATTTCATCAAAGCCTTTGATACTGTTCCTCATAGGAGGCTTATCAATAAACTCAGTAGTTTGGGGATGGGTCCCAAGGTGGTGAACTGGCTCAGAAATTAGTTGACTGACAGATGAGAGAAGGTGATGGTAAACGGAACTCACTCAGATGAAAGGAGGGTGATTAGCGGTATGTCCCAGGGTTCAGTCCTGGGACCAGTACTGTTCAGTGTATTTGTGAGTGATATTGCTGAAAGACTGAATGGAAAAGTCTGTCTTTTTGCAGATGACACGAAAATTTGCAACAGAGTGGACTCCCATGAGGGAGTGGAGAACGTGAGGAAGAATGGTCTAATGCTTGGCAGTTAAGATTTAATGTGAAGAAGTGCAGTGTCATGCACTTAGGAAGCAAAAATCCAAGGGAAATGTATGCAATAGGGGGCGAGAAGTTGGTGTGCATGGACCAGGAGAAGGACCTTGGTGTGATTTTTCTCTGAGGATCTCAAGAGTGTAAAATAGTGTGATAAGGCGGTGGCAAAAGCCAGAAGGATGCTGGGTTGCATACAAAGAAGAATTACCAGCAGAAAGGAAGAGGTACTAATGCCACTGTACAAAGTCACTGATGAGGCCTCACTTGGAATACTGTGTTCAGTTTTGGAGACCATATCTCGCAAAGGATATAAAAAGACCGGAAACGTTTCAGAGGAAGGCGACCAAAATGATTTGGAGCCTGCATCAGAAGACTTATGAGAAGAGACTTGAAGACCTAAATATGTACACTCTGGAGGAGAGGAGGGACTCGGGAGATATGATTCAGACCTTTAAATACTTAAGAGTATTAATGAACAAACAAACCTCTTCAAAAGACAGGGAAGCTGTAAAACTAGAGGGCATAACATGAAGCTGCAAGGGGGTAAACTGAGAGGCAATGTCAGGAAATACTTTTTCACTGAAAGAGTGGTGGATGATTGGAATGCCCTCCCGATGGAAGTGGTTGGGACAAATACAGTGACAGAATTCAAAATGGCATGGGACAGACAGAGTGGATCCCTTTATAGCAACAGGATAAAATCAAAATAAACTTAACTATCTCTTATATCTCAACAAATAGGGGTGCCTTACTCAGAACGATGGCTACACCCCTAAACAAAGGCCATGGGGAGGGGTGACCTGCACGGAGCGGCAGGTGCACCTACTCTTGCCACCTTGCTGGGCAAATTAAATGGACCATACTGGTCTTTATCTGCCATCATATACTATGTTACTATGCTCTCTAAACCTGGCAGCCGATATAAGATATGTACAATTCAAATGATCATGGGTCTGTTTTTTTACGTGATCATGGGTGTTTGCCTTTGTAGAGAAGTGCAGTATAGCTAAAGGTTGGCAGATGCAAGCCCCTTTCCTATCCACCCCACATATCTGCTGTTGCCTATTGTGTTGCAGCCATTCCATGTATGTACATGCAAGTACCAGCCACTGTTGGACACAGTTGATGAATGTTGGTGTGCCAAAGATGCTACATGCATGCGACAAGAACATATTGCTGTGGTTATTAGACATCACATACATAGCAAGTGATATCATTGCTTGATTCATCAATTTCTCATGATGAGCAAATACTACATGACACCCAACACTCTGTACATGATGATGTCCTGGGTTCAGTGTCCTTGGTTGTGGAGAGCAGAAGGTCCAATGTCCTGGAGGCCATCAGCCATGATGACACAACCCACGATACTCAGGAACATAAGAAATGCCATCCTGGCTAAGACCAAGGTGTATCAAGTCCAGTATTCTGTTTCCAATAGCGACCAATCTAGATCACAAGTACCTGGCAGGTTTCTATAAAGGTACATAGGTTCCACAATGTCTGTCCCCGGGTAAGCAGTAAATTTCCCGAGTCCTCTTTAATAATGGTTTATGGACCTTTCTTCTAGGAATTTGTCCAAACCTTTTTTAAACCCAGCTGCACTAATAGATTTTACTGTATTCTTCGGTAACGGATTCCAGAGTTTGATTATGCGGAGTGAAGAAATATTTTCTCTTATTAGTCTTAAATGAGTTACATTGTAGCTTCAATCGCATATCCTCTAGACTTTCTACTTTTTGATGTAGTAAACAACTGATCTTTGTTTACCCATTATAATAGATGTCTATAAATTAATGAATGGAGTACATCTCCCCTCAGCCGTCTCTTTTCCAAATTGAAGAACCCTAACTTTTAAGCCTTTCCTCATAGGAGTATTCTTTTATTTCCTTTACCATTTTGGTGACTCTTCTGTGTACCTTTTCTAATTCTGCTATATCCTTTTTAACATATGGCAACCAGAATTGCACACAATATTCAAGGTGCTGTCACACCATGGAGTAATGCAAAGGCATTATAATAGCCTTGGTTTTATTCTCCATTCCTTTTTTTATGATTCCTAGCATTCTATTTGCTTTCTTGGCTGCTGCTGCTCACTGGGTGCAGGGTTTCAACGTATTATCCACGTTGACACCTAAATTGTTTTCCTGGGAAGAGAAGCCTGTTGAAACAGAGATGTTCGACATTAAATTACCACTACCATCTCCAGTATGACGACAGTGCTGAGGGCCCGGAGGGGCGCAATGCATGCCAGCAGTCCAGGAGATTTCTGAATTACCCAGAACTACTTCTACAGCAGAACAGGGTCCACCAAGCCCAAAGGGTGGAAAAAAATGGAACTGATGCGCCAGTCCTTCACACTACAGGAGCACCAACTAGAGGCCACACAACATCTGGATGTCTCCATCTGCCAACTCAATGCCTGACTACAGGAATACCTTGCTGAGATTAGGAGCCCCCTCCAGATCTGCACTCATCAGATGTTCCTTCTTCTGGCCTTTGCTGCCATGATCCTGCAGGCACAAAACCAGCATCAGCTACCACCACTCCTGCTGCTGTCACCACCACTACCACCACCATCTTCACCATGTGCACCGACACCAGCACCACCATAAAAGCTAGGTGTACACAGGCTTCTGCTACTCGTACGCCACCTCCAATGTTCATTTTGCGGCCTGTACCAATAAGAAAGGTTGTCAGCCCTTCACTTCATCCCCCTTCCATGACTCCACAGAGCAGACAGATGTGCATGAAGAGGACAACAGCACCTCCTGTGAATCCAGTGAAGCTCCGTTCAGCACACCAACCACTAATTAGTCAGGCACAAGTGTATGTGATATTGGTAAGGGGGAAGAGAGGCAAAGGCCATGGAAGGGGATGGAAATGCAAGGATTAGTGGCATATCCTCAAGGATCTACTTATTCTGGGTGTGAGTGGGAAGGGAGAGCGTGTGGGATGTGTGTGTGGCTAAGGGGGGTTAGTGGGGGCATGGGAGGAGGTTGGTGGAACGGAATGTGGGGGTAAGTCATGAGTTGTGGGAGGGGTGTGGGGCATATAAGAGGGAGTGTTGAGGGCAGGGGATGGGGCATGTATGAAGGTGCGGGGGGGGGGGTCTATGAGGGGGAGGGTTCTGGGAGAAGTGGGTGCTGTGGGGGCTTGTATCATGCTTTGTGGTTGGCATGCATTTGCTTAAGCAATAAACATTCTTTTTTGAATGAAGTGTCTGTATGTGAGGTAATTTCTTGCTGCCAAACCATTGATATGTGTGTCCTGTGTACCTCTAATTCTGCATCTGCCTCTTCCTGTGCTATGTCTTGTGTGTCTGGCAGGGGCTGATTTGCTGCAATGCATAATTGTGTAGCATACAGCAGGCCATAAATTTCTTACATACTCTTGCAGGGATTTGCAGAAGTTCTCTTTATGATGGCTCCAGACTCCTGAAGCAGCTCTTCAGCTGGCCAAAAATTCTTTCTGTTATAGCCCTTGTGAATCTGTGGGCCTTGTTGTAGTCCTCCTCTGCTTGTGAATGTGGTGCCACTATGGGGGTAGGAGCCATGGTCTCAAGGAGTATTCTCTGTCACCTGCATGGACAGGAGAAAGGGAACAAAAGTCTGATTAATTACCTATCAGCTTCTGTCTCTTGTAGCACAGTGCAGGCCAGGTCTTACTTGGCCAGGTACCACAGCTCCCAGGCACCATGGAGTAGGGCCCAAGAGACATCTTACCTAGCAGCCGTCCACCAGATACTGCGTTGCTCTCAAATCGCTCATAGATTCATGAGTGTATGAGGATATAGGCATCATGACATGAACCTGGAAATCTGGGAAAGGCATCTGTTATTTCACCCAGCGCATTACACACATCTTGCATGTTGAGGGAGTGGAATCTCTTTCTTTCCTGGAAGGTCAGCTCCATCCCTCATGTGTGCCTGAGCGCCACATGTGTACAGTCTGTCAACCCCAGGACTGATGGGAATCCAACCGCCTCATGGAATTGTAGCATTGGTTGTTGCTTCTGCTGCACTGTCTGTGGGAAGTCTACATATGTAGTCAGCTATGTGGCTAGGAAGGCTCTCGGAACTGCAAGATGTACTGTAATAATGCAGACTGATTAAGACCTGCAGTGGCTGCCAACACAGACTGGAAACTGTCGGTTGCTAAAAAGGCGAGGGCTATGAGATCTTGAGGTGAACAGGCATGGGCTGGCCCTCATGTGTGACTGAGCCAAAGAGTGGTTCTAGCTACTCGTAGAGATGGTGGATGGCTGCTTTATCGGAGTGAAACCTTGTGAGGCACTGCTCATCGGTTAGGTCTATGTATAGTGTTCTGGGCCTATAGATCCTGTGATATGGATGTCTCCTTGCTTTCCCTCTGGGCCTCATGCAGTGTTCATTTCCTTCATGCCAGCTAATTCCCACTACCAGTACCCTGGCACACCCCAGCACCCAGTGATGTCCTCACACACCTTTTCACTCTCACTTGCACTGAGACTCACCCATCCAGATAGACACACACACACACAGACCCATACCGAGGCTAATAGGACAGCATAGGACAGGGAGCTACACAGACACAAAGGGGGTCTAACAGCACTACACAAACACAAAACAGGAACCACACAGCACAAACACAAAGCACTAGCCCACACAGACATACAACGCTTTGGGGCTTAGCGCATAGCTCACAGGACACAAGCACAGAGACAACAGATACAGTGTGGAAAAGAGTTTGATACACTGGGATTGAAGGCTTGGAATGGATGGGATGGGGTCTGGGAAGGTTGAGATGCAGTCAGACACCAGATGGGACAACGCACAGTAAGGGTTGCTGACAGGACATCTACATGCACACAGAGAACAGTCAGGCCAACGGTTCAAACACCATTCTCCTCCAAAAAGACAGCAGAGTTCCCTGCTTATTCCACCTTTACTGCAGGTCTAGTGTGGCATTTGCAAGGGCAACACTCTGCACATATCCAGGCATTTCCGAAATATGTTCTGAAAGTGCAGCTTTTGGACACACCACCAGAATGCCCCGCTCAGAAACATTTATACATCGACGGGGTGTGCGGTGCACACATCCATGTCACTGTCTTCAAAAAATGGCGATTTACACGTGCCTGCAACTTGAATGGTTTTCCAGTATCACTAACACAACCAAATCGCATTTAGCTTTTCTAAACTGACCCCCATATTTTCTAAAGTTCCATATTTCTTTGCAATCAGAGGCCATAATCCATTCTAAATCTGGCTCTGCATGAATTCATGATGAAAGACCATTTTGAAAAAAGCTGTGTAAAGGCTGTTTAGTTGCAGATTGATTCAACCACATGGTATGTTGCAAACTAAAATGAATCATGAGCAAAACAAAGCCACCATGATGTAAATTTTATGTAAATATGACATTTAATGAAAAAATTGATGGAATAGTGAAGTCAGCATAAAAAGGTATACTTTGCATGTCTCAGCTTCTAATCAGTTGTGAGTTAAATCAGTTGGTTACGTTTATAAACTGTAACTTTACAATTTGCACTGCTGTTTGCATAATGTAAAACAATGGTACCGTATAGTTAACTGAGCTGAGTTTGTGATAATGACTCACTTCCCCTAAAAATTGAATAGCCTGATAAAATATTTCAATTCCCAAAATGTAGATAATTAGAAACAGTTTCCAAAACGTGAAAGGACTGAATAAATTTGAGTCCATTGAGTATCATCATGTTTCAATCATATTAATTATTCATCAATGAAAATATTACAAAATAATCAGTTTTTACCCAGATACAAATGAAATTATTTCTGTATCTGATAAGGAGTTGCTGTATATAAATGTTTAATAGTCAGGGGCGGTCCAAAGCAATCTGATGCCTGAGGCGAAGGATGAGATGCCTCCCCCCCCCCCCCACAGAGAGGGGGGGTCTCAAAATTCCAATCAGGGACTGAACCAAACCAAAAAGCCGATTAGATTATATGGAAGAAATGCAAGATGTTTGAACACCAAGGAACCAAAAGAGAGCGAGAACCACAGCACAGTTTATGAAACTAAATTATAACTCATTTTTATTTTGTTATTATAAACCGCGTTATGATTCTTGCTTTTTCGTTTTGAACATATATTTTGCATCCACAGAACCCCCTTCAACTGTGGGCTCAGAGCAGAACCAGGACATTCACCCACAGAACTCAATATCTTAAAACAAAATCTAATTCTGATCATCTCACTAACAACAACAAGCATTTTTCAGTACCAGGCATATTGTGAACTAATACAAAACCCCACAACAAAGTCACTGAGTATCTATAGAGCAAATCTGCCATATCATACCAGCACCAACTTCCAAAGGTGCATGGGTATGATAAGGAGCCCATCCACATAAGGAGCCCATCCAAAAAAAGCATCACTATAAATACCACAGTGGGCCCTGAAACATCCAAACACCTATTTGAAAAGCTGAACAATTCAGATTACTACAGTACAGATCCCTATATACAAACTCCATGTTAACAGAACACCTGGTCTTGGTCATACACTCATAACACAGACCCTCACCAAGTACAAAATACTAACCATAACCTAAAAATAAACCCAGGTAGATAAAAATTAAACTGTAACCCCAAGAAGCCAGATTCTGCATACAGTGCAATACCAGAGAAATAGATAGAGATGCATTTCCATGTACTGTATAAAATATAAAGATAGCACCAAGTTAGATAATTACATTGAAAATAAAATTCTCTTTGAACTTTGTTGTCTGACCATTTTATTCCCTGATCATGTAGGTCCCTATCTGAGGTTTCTGCTTTCCTTTATCTCTCAGTGATGCAGGGCCATGTGCGGAGACTCACTGCGGCATCATGTGCATAAATTTAGTTTACTTTATTTTTAAATGTAAATGCCACCCAAAAAAATGTAAATGCCACCCAACTAAAATCCCAGGTGGCTTCTAAACATACACATGCAATTTAGTATAACAGATATTACAATAAAACAAACAATAATAGAACATTACATTTGATTGAGAAAGCTTAGGTTTGATCTCCTCTAGTACCGACTGGTTTGTTCTTCGGGCAGTCCATGATATACACAGTATTCGCCGCCAGCACCATAATTCAAAGGCATCAATTTTCTTCCTGTCTGTCTTTTTCACTGTCCAGCTTTCACATCCATATGATGTTATTGAAAATACCATGGCTTGAACAAGTCAAATCTTTGTATGGAGAGAGACATCTCTGCTCTTGAGAATCTTATCTAGGTCTTTCATAGCCATTCTGCCAAGAGCAATGCGTCGTTTGATTTCTTGACTGCTTGTTGCTTCTTTATTGATAGTTGATCCAAGTAGGTTAAAGTTGTTCATCTTTGGACACATCATGCGAAGAGAGAGATCATTAGAGAAAGACATCATGCTTGGCAAGATAGAAGGTCAACGCAAAAGAGGAAGGCCAGCAATGAGATGGATCAATACAATAACAGCAGCTACGGGTACCAGTCTGTCAACCATGAGTCGCCTGACTGAAGACCGAACACAATTTAGGATAGCTATCCAGAGGGTCGCCATGAGTCGACTCCGACTCGACGGCACTTAACAACAACAACACATTTGATTAATGAAAAGCAGCTTACACAGCTTCCCTTCCCCCAATCAAACCATTATAAGTATCTGCACATCAGATTTATTTTGCTATGACCAGATTATTGATGAGGAGGGAAGATATAAAATGAGAAACTAATCCTGGTAGCCATGAATTCAAAGGCTGGATTGGATTGTGCTAGAGCTGGAAAAGTCCAGAATTCAGCAGCGGTGAAGCTATCAGGCTACTAAACAAAATTAAACTGAGAGGTTCTCTTAAAATTTGAAATTTCCTTGAATCTGAACTGACAAAATATTTTAAATTTCAGTCTGGCAGCATAAAGAATGCAAAACTGCAAATCTCAAAAGCAATACATATTCCAGTAACCCTCCCCCCCCCCCCCCCAAACCATTACCCTACAGTTGACCTCACCAAGAGCCCAGTGTACAGGGCCCATAGAGCAAATTTACTATTCCATAACAGCACTAACTTCCAAAACTCACACAACATGGAGCGTACCCAGGAAAAGGCAGCACCATAAATATTGCAGTGGGCCCGAGAACATCCATATTCCTATTCAGAAAACTGAATAAGCCAGATTACTACAGCTCCCTACATAGAAACTCCATGCTAACAGAACATGTAGCCTGAGATGCACATATGCAGAACAGCGATAGATCTTCACCAATAGGGAATATATTGGTACAAACTAAAAACAGACATATGTAGTCAAAAAATGCTTTTACCATTACTGTTGGGTTTACAGGAGTTCTTTCCCAAAATTATACTTTACTGCAAAGTGATGTGAGAGAAAGAACTCTCACACACAGGCATCTGTATTATCGGCAGAAACTAACATAATGGCTCACTGCAAATAGCGTGAGTGCAACTAATGTCACTTCAGTGAGTGGCCTTATTTGCCCCAGCAGCTGTTTTGCCACACTGAAATGCGGTAACTGCAGGGGGATGTAACTGTGTAATCAAACTCTGGAATTAATTACCAGAGGATTCCAGTCCTAGCCTCCCCCCCTCCCCCATTCAGAGTATTTCCAGTCCTAGCCCTCCCAATCAGACTATTTCCAGTGCTAACGCCCAGCCCAGACCATTACCAGCCCTGCTCAGCCGATTTCCAGTCTAAGACCCCCTGGGGAAGAGCCCCGGCTCACCTTTGCAGAGCCGTGAGAAGGAACAGTGTTTCTCTTCTTTTCTGTGGCTCTGTTAAAGTTGAGCCCGCCAGCACTGAGGGTAAACGAGGCATTTCCTGTCTTGCGCAAAACAGGAAATGCCTCGTTTACTCTCAGCACCGGCGGGCTCAACATTTTAACAGAGCCGCAGGAAAGAAGAGAAACACTGTTCTTTCTCGCGGCTCTGCAAAGGTGAGCCGGGTGGGGCCTTTGATTCTGCCATTGCCGAGAAGCAGTGGTTGCAGCTTGTCCAGCCCTTCTTTTTTTTTTTAAATTTTGAAGGCCGAGTGAGACGGCCTTCTTGGGGGCATTTTTTGCCGCCCTCAAAAGTTGCTGCCCAAGGCAACTGCCTCACTCAGCTTCATTATAGAGCCGCCCCTGTTAATAGTAGTAGTAGTTATGATGATTTTGAGGGTAATTTTATTTTACCTTTGACAAGAAGGATTGAGTCAGGCACACAATTGGGTGACATCATTACATGTTGCCGGGATGGAACAGCTCTCCCAGATCTCAGGACTTACTTCCCATAGACAGCAGTCTCCTCAGCGCCTCAGTTTTATTTATCTGCTATGCCAAAAGGACGCAAAAACAAATCTCTCTTGATAATATTGATCAATATTCAGCTGCAGCAGTCAGCATTTTTAAAGCTCCTGGCCTCTGCAGCTAAAACTGAAAGTGAATATTCAGCACCAGAGCCTGGCTGTCCTCCAGCATTGAATACCGGGTTCAGCACTGATTGCCTTCGCTATCTGGTGTAATGGGGCCCGTGGTTAGAGCCCTTTTAGCCCTGTATAGGCGGTTGCCTAGGGTCTATAAGACAAGTAACTGCTCCGGCTTTATAAATAAAAGAGTCTTTCAGAGCAAATTGAATGAAAATAAAGTGGGATTTTATTCCCGTCCCGCTCAGACTGTCAAGAAGAACAGAAACTTCAAAACGTAAGCGAAGTAACAAAAATAGTGGCAAACATATATTCTTTGTTATATGCACAAAGTTCTCTTTTGCATTTACTCAAATATCAAGGCTGCATTTATAACACATGCTGCAATCCATGGGAATGGGCTCTGGAAGACTGCTACCATCTTCCCATACCATGCTTTCTCCAGCACTTCCCAAACTCCCTGTGTCAGACTCTTCTTGTGAACAATGTTCAGACACAGCGTCTTGTGACAACTCGCTATGGTAATCAATGGAGGCTCTTCTCCCTTCGGGTCTATACCTCCCTCTGTAGTAGCTTCTGCCTGGGCTTTCCTCCCAGAACATCAGCTCTGAAACATCTTGCTTCGTGCGGTTATAATCAGGACCACGCCCTTGGCACTTGTAAGTTTTAAACCTCTCCCTGCAAGCATATGGAGGTTTCCTTCTCTCTGCAGGGATTGCCTTAGTACTTGGCTCCCTATATCTTTTGGTTATAGCCTCCCAGGCTGGTTGTGCAGAAGTATAGTTGGTCCTAGCTTTACAACTATTTCTTATGCTGCAGATGTGCTTGGAGTTCCCATCCCCCGACACTTTCTTCTTACACTGACCTGTGCTTAGAGCTGGCACATACCGGTCTCTTGTGTAGTGGGACCCTCCTGGCTTCCCTTCAAGGATAATTCTGGTAGCAGGTTTTCTCCTAGTACAGCTTGCCTTGAACCTCTCTTCCAGAGTGCTGGAGCCAGATTCACTTCCTGGTTCTCCGTGAGAAAAGTTTCCTCCCAGCACTCCCCTGGGGTTTCTGCTCAGCTGATGAGAGCCACACCTCCTGCCACTCTCTCCCGGCTTTTGCCTTGCTCGAGAGTTGTAACGTGCCTTTCTCTCTCTCTGCCTTCATCTGCATCTGCTGGTGCAACTGCATCTGCTGCTCCCTCTGCAACTCTTCCTGCCACAACTCTTCCTGCCACAACTCTTGCTACTCTCTGACTGGAACCCTGTCTTAAGTAATCCCTAGCCCTACACGTGACCTGGGGATTTTCAATCAGGTGCTCCTGATGAGTTTTCTGTTTGTTACGCAGTAACAATTTCCTTTGCTCAACTGATTCAGAGTGCCTTGTGCTCTCTTCCAATGCTGAATCTGAGGTAAGTCTTTCTTTTTCCTGCCCTTCCATGAGCTGTGTACCCCTTGCTGCATCACACTGGATAGTGGCAATATTCTGCTGCTGTCTGGATAGTGAAATTGCATAAAATTAGGACAGCCTTTCAAGTGGTCTTACTTGATGCGGGCACTTATCTGGTTAGTCAACTGAAAATCATCGCTACCTGAATAAGCATTATGCCTACCCACAGACCACCCCAGCACCATCCAGACACTCTGTGGCAGTTAGAGGGGATATTCAACAGCACTGCCCGGTTTGTGCCACTGAATATTTATTTATTTAACTAGGCTTATATACTACTTATCTGAGGGCTTTCTTCACCCATCCCCAATGAATCTACTTTAAAGCCCTCTTCAGTAGGTTAGCCAGTCTGCTGATGAAGACACTTTGACCTTTCTTGGGACAGATGGATGCCATCTCTGCTCTGCAGCCCTTGGAACATCATCCCACGGTCCAGGAAACCAAAACGCTCTCTATGACACCATCCACACCGCCATAAATTCATCTCAATGATACAATCTTCTCTGCCTCGGCCTTTACCCTCTACTGAGAGGATTGAAGAGTACACCACCTGCGCACCTATCTGCTTCATCCTCTGTCCCAGAAGTTACATTTGATATGCTCAGAGGGATACCTAGTAGTATCATTTGTGCTGACATGGATGAGCAACATCAGATAATAGTCAGTAGGCTTGATGAATCTCACAAACTCTCAGAAACATGTCTGATTTTGGAATCTGGCAGATGGATGCCTCAGTACCCCTCAGAAGAGAGTCACCAACCATGACTACCCACCCTTCACTTCCTTGTGGTGACCGATTCTGCAGTTTTGGGGTGCTCAAGCTGTGGTTCTTCCCTTTCCTCGAATGCTTCTGCCTTCTCCACTTCCAGGGCTGCATACTGGTTCTTCAGTTGAAGGGCTGAAGAAATTACATTGTTGATACTGCAACCTCTGGTGACTTGTGTCCAACCTTCGTCATTCTGTAGCCTCCCATCTTCACCTCTGTCCAAGAGCTTGGATGTTTCAAGAAACATCTCATCAATGTACTTTTCGCTGTCTCAAATGCTTCTCAGCCTCACCACCTCTTCCCTGAATTCCTCCACTTGTTTCCTGAGAGCCTCAGCATGCAGGCATATCCTGCACATGGAAACTGTCCTTCAACTGACATTAGGATCTCTGTCTGAACAGAGGCAGAAACTGTAATGGGGGCAACAGCTTTAGCAATACGATTTTTCCCAGCCATTGTTTAGTTGATGTAACTTTGGTACCTGTTGAAGTTAAAGAGAGAGACCTACCAAAGTCCCTATTTGTTCCTCAGCTGTCCTTTAAGATAAAAAGCAGTTAATCTCTTTTAAGTGTGTTCTTTTAAGTGTGTTCAAACAGCGCTGTTCTATGCCCTGTGTGTAGTTAGGTGGGTAGTTGACCTACAAGGCAAGAATGCTCACATGGGGTAGGTAGGTGCCGGCGTGGGTAAGGAGGGATTCTAACACCTGATGCAGTCAGTGGCTTCAAAGAGTCAGCTGTGAATGGGTAGCTGAAATAGACAATGAACTCTAACTGACAGAGCTTTGCCCAACACCACAAACAAACAAAAAAGAATCCTTTGCAGTATAGAAAAAAAAAAGACTTAGCTTTCAAAAAGGAACACCACAACCCCTTTAAGAATTAGCTTTTAAAAATGAACACCAAAACCCCTTTGAGCCTTCAGGCTCTCAAAGGGGTTTTGGTGTTCATTTTTAAAAGGAACGCAAGTAACAATGTCCTATTGTTACTGGCGTTCCTTTCTGACTTTTTTTTTCAGTAGCCTCTATTCTTTTTGTATTGTACACCGCCCTGACGCCTCGGCATGGGTGGTTTATCAAATCCTGCAAATAAAGATAAAGGCAGAATATTACCTGATAGCTCGTGACATCTTCCCTATAGATTTCGGATGTTCCCGTGGGAGGTGCAAAATCGCATGGACACCCTCTTCTTCAAGGGATCAGTAGACCTACTAAGGCCTTCTCCTTTCCACAGATTCTTCAGGATATGACCACACTCCTCAGTGAGAGGCGTGAGAAGCTGAATAAGCTGTATGCCCTCCCTCAGCAGGAATTGGATAAGTAGCTGCACTTCCTAAAGTTAGACACTCTTTTTGCTGCTGTCAAAAGGTGTACCACCATCCCGGTTGAGGGTGGGGCCGCTGTTAAAGATTAACTGTATCATAAGGTGGGAGGGGCTCCTCAAAACAGGTTTCTTGGCCTTGTCTCCTATCCTGCAGAAAGCAATTTGTGGAGGCCAAACGGTTCAGGCACTTCTTCAGTGGGTGTAGTTACTCCCGGAGGATGATGCCTCAGCTCGGTTGAAGTTGGCAGCATATCTGGCAGATATCATGTATGTTCTTGTCCGTCTAGCAGTGGCCACAATAGAAAGAAGGTGGCTTTAGCTGCAGAATTGGGCAGCAGACATGGCCTCTATGTCCAGTATGGCCAAGCTTGTCTTCGCAGGAAAGCTTCTATTCAGTAAGAACCTCAAGAAGCTTGTAAAGAACCTAGCAGATTCCAAGCCTCAGTGTCTCCAAGAGGATAGACCTAAGGGATCCTGGAGGCATGCGCCATCTTCCTCTTCATGGTTTCCTTGCTCTCTGTTCCAGGACTCCTGAGATTCTTGGGACTCTCAGTGGTATCACCGAGGGACGTCAACCCTGGGTTAGTCCAGCTCCCGAGCTAGGACTTGACCTTTTCGTGGGGCCCACATTCCCAGTGGCACTTCCTCCTCAAGGATCAACCCCCTCCCATCCAGCATCATAACAGGCTGGGGGTTCATTCTGAGGTGTTTCCAGTGGGCAGCCGTCTCCATCTTTTTCATCACAAATTGGCGGTAAGACAATTGCTGGGTGCTTGACGTTATCCAGCATGGTTATGTTCTGGAGTGCAAGGAGCCTATTTTTTTACACGTTCCTGGTCTCTCCCTATGCTTCTGAAAGCAAGGATGCTAAGGTTTAGGCCACCCTGGAAATGCTGGTGCATCTCCAGTCCATTGTACTAGTATACTCCACCCAGAGAGGAAGCAGAAGTTATTCTATCTACTTTGTTGTGCCAAGGAACAATGGTTAATTTCGGCCCATTCTGGACCTAAAAGGAATCATTGCTTCCTTGAGGGTTTCTTGCTTTTGGATGGAGACACTCCAGTCAGTCATCTAAGTGGTTGGTGGTGGGGAGTGACTCTCCTCTTTGAATCTGGCGAAGGCATACTTCCACATTCCCATTTGGAGGACCATAACATAAGAACATAAGATATGCCATACTGGGTCAGACCAAGGTCCATCAAGCCCAGTAGCCTGTTTCCAACAGTGGCCCATCTAGGTCATATGTACCTAGCAGTTTCCCCAAAAGACGCAGGTTCCACAATGCTTGTACTGTGTCAAGCATTGATATCCTGGGTCCTTTCTTAATAATGGTTTATGGACCTTTCCTCCAGGAACTTGTCCAAACCTTTTTTAAACCCAGCTACACTAACAGCCTTTACTACATCCTCCAGTAACAAATTCCAGAGTTTGATTACACGTTGAGTGGAAAAATATTTTCTTTTATTAATCTTAAATAGTTTACCCTGTAGCTTCATTGCATGTCCCCTAGTCTTTCTATATTCTGATAACGTAAACAGTTGATCTACGTTTACCCGTTCCACTCCGTTCATTTATTTATAGACTTCTATCATATCTCCCCTCAGCCGTCTCTTTTCCAGGTTAAAGAGCCCTAACCTTTTTAGCCTTTCTTCATAGGAGTATCCTTCCTTCCCCTTTACCATTTTGGTGGCTCTTCTCTGAACCTTTTCTAATAATGCTATATCCTTTTTAAGATCCGGCGATCAGAATTACACACAATATTCAAGGTGCAGTCTCACCATGGAACGATATAGAGGCATTATAATATCTTTTGTTTTATTTTCCATTCCTTTCCTTATGATACCTAGCATTCTATTTGCTCTCTTGGCCGCCGCTGCACACTGGGCCGAGGGTTTTAACATGTTATCCACAATGACGCCTAAATCTTTTTCCTGGGTGGTGGTTCCTAATGTGGAACCTTGCATCGTGTAACCATAGTTTGGGTTGTTCTTCCCTAGGTGCATAACTTTGCACTTGTCCACATTAAATTCCATCTGCCATTTTGATGCCCAGTCTTCCAATTTATCAAGATCCTCTTGCAATTTTCCACAATCCTCTTGGGTTTTAACAACTTTAAATAGTTTTGTGTCATCTGCAAATTTGATAACCTCACTCGTTATTCCACTTTCCAGGTTATTTATGAATATGTCAAAAAGCAGCGGACCATGCACAGCTCCCTGGGGTACACCACTATTCACCTTTCTCCATTGGGAAAATTGGCCATTTAGCCCTACCCTCTGCTTTCTATCTTTTAACCAGTTCCTGATCCACAGTAGTACACTGCCTCCTATCCCATGACTCTTTAGTTTTGCCAAAAGTCTCTGATGAGGGACCTTGTCAAAGGCTTTCTGAAAGTCCAGATACACTATATCAACCGACTCACCTTTGTCTACCTGTTTATTCACATCTTCAAAAAAACTTAACAGATTAGTAAGACAAGATCTTCCTTGTCTAAAGCCATGTTGGCTGTCTCCCATTAGGCCATGATTATCTACATGCTGAGTAATTTTATTCTTTATGATGGTTTCTACCATTTTTCCCATACTGACATCAGGCTCACTGGTCTGTAGTTTCCCAGATCACCCCTGGAACCCTTTTTAAAAATTGGTGTTACATTGGCGATCCTCCAATCTTCAGGTATTAGAGATGATTTTAATGATAGTTCACAGATTACTAATAGCAGGTCTGCAATCTCATATTTCAGTTCTTTCAACACCCTCGGATGTATACCATCCGGCCCAGGTGATTTGCTACTCTTCAGTTTATCTAATAGTTGTAATACATCTTTCCGATGTATCGATATTTCCTTCAATTCTTCCGCACCTTTAAATACCACTGAAGTCATGGGTAACATCCCTACATCTTCCTCAGTAAAGACCGAAGCAAAGAATTCATTCAGTCTCTCCGCTATCGCCTTGTCGCCTCTTAGTGCCCCTTTAACCCCTCTATCATCTAATGGACCAACTGACTCTCTCACAGGTTTTTTGCTACGAATGTACTTGAAAAAGTCTTTATTTCACGTTTTTGCTTCCGCAGCAAGCTTTTTCTCAAATTCTCCCTTTGCCTGCCTTTTCAGTGCCTTGCATTTGACTTGCCAGTGCTTGTGCTGTTTCCAGGTTTCGTCGTTTGGCTTTTTATTCCATTTCCTGAAAGATGCTTTTTTGGCAACAACAGCCTCTCTGACGTCACCTTTAAACCATGCTGGCAGTTTTTTGGACTTCCTTCCACTTTTCTTAAAGCGTGGAATACAGCTTATCTGGGCTTCCAAGATAGTATTTTTCAACAACACCGAAGCTTGATGTAAGTCTTTAATCTTTGCAACTGCTCCTTTTAGTTTTTTTAACTATTTTCCTCATTTTATTATAGTCTCCCTTTCGAAAGTTAAAAGGTAGTACTGTGGATTTCCTTACTATCCTTCCTCCACTAATTAAATCAAAGGCGATCATGCTATGATCACTATTGCCAAGTGGCCCCAACACCCTTATCTCTTGCACCAGATCTGGTGTTCCACTAAGGACTAGGTCTAATATGGCTTCCCCTCTGGTCGGTTCATGAACCAGCCGCTCCAAGAAGCAGTCATTTATTTCATCTAGGACCTTTATCTCCCTAGCATGTCCTGCCGTGACACTGACCCAGTCAATACCGGGGTAATTGAAATCACCCATTATTATTACTGCGCTGTAAATTTTGTTAGCTTCCTTGATTTCTTTGAGCATTTCATCATCAATTTGTTCATTCTGGCCAGGCGGTCCATAGTATACGCCCACTGCCATCGCCTTCCCCTTTTTACATGGAATTTTAATCCATGGAGATTGTACAGCAAATTTTGTTTCCTGCAAAACTTTAATCCTTTCTGACTCAATTCCCTCTCTAACATAGAGCGCAACCCCTCCACCAATTTGATCAGCTGTATCATTTCGATATAGTTTGTACCCAGGCATCACAGTGTCCCACTGGTTGTCCTCCTTCCACCATGTCTCTGATATTCCAATCATATCTAACCTCTCATTTAGTGCTATATATTCTAACTCTCCCATCTTATTTTTTAGACTTCTAGCATTTGCATACAAGCATTTTAGAGACTGTATTTTATTCATATTAATTTGTTTATTGGTAGACATGGGTAATTTAGGATCTTTAAGCTCTGTCTGCTCCATACTCGAGGGCATTTGGGCTACTTTACTCTTTTTTGGAACCTCTCTGCTTTTGGTAGTATCCTTCAAGGATACATTCTTCCGAACCATCCACTCTTGGGCGACTGTCAGCTTTCCCCTATTATCTAGTTTAAAAGCTGCTCTATCTCCTTTTTAAAGGTTAATGCCAGCAGCCTGGTTCCATCCCGGTTAAGGTGAAGCCCATGCCTTCGGAAGAGCCCCTCCTTTCCGCAGAATGTTCCCCAGTTCCTAACAAATCCAAAACCCTCATCTCTGCACCATTGTCTCATCCACGCATTGGGACTCCGGAGCTCTGCCTGCCTTTTGGGTTCTGCGCGTGGAATGGGAAGCATTTCGGAGAACACTACCCTGGAAGTTCTGGATTTGAACTTCCTAACTAAAAGCCTAAATTTAGCCTCCAGAACCTCCCTACCACATTTTCCTATGTCATTGGTACCGACATGTACCAAGACAGCAGACTCTGACCCAGCACTATCTTAAGACCTTATCTAGGTGGCGCATGAGGTCTGCTACCTTCACACCAGGTAGGCATGTTACCAGGCAATCCTCACGTTCACCAGCCACTCATCTATCTACATGCCTAATGATCGAATCACCAATTATAACGGCTGTCTTAACCCTTCCCTCATGGGCACATGGCCCTTGAGAAACTTCCTCAGTGTGAGAGGGTTTTACATCACCTCGAGGACAGGTCCTAGTTACAGAATCACTTCCTGCCACACCATGGTGATGCTCTCCTGTCACGTGACCTCTCTCCTCCATGGCAACAGGGATGCTGCCAGACTGGAGGTGGGACTTCAGGACTATATCCCTGTAGGTCTCCTTTATGTACCTCTCTGTCTTTCTTATGTTTTCCAAGTCTGCTACTCTAGCCTCTAAAGAACGGGCTCGTTCCCTGAGAGCAAAGAGGTCCTTTCACCTAGTGCACACATAAGATCTCTCACCAACTGGGAGAAAATCATACATGTGACACTCAATGTAAAAGACTGGAAAGCCCCCATTTCGCTGCTGGACTGCTGTCTGCATTTTTTTTTAAGCTTGTGTTTAGATCTTTAAGTTCTTTACTTACTAAGGGTTGCTATGGATATTTATACTAATAAAACTTTACCTAATATGTTTAATATACCTTGTTCACCTGAAGCTTAATTAATCTCAGGTCCTTAGTGTATGACTGATTTGGGTAACGAGCTTCACCTGAGAGTCTTTTAAGATGTGTAAGTACCTATAAAGCTACGATTATCCCAGGGGTGGGTGGGTGTTGGGGAGGGATGGAGGGAAATAACACTTATTAAAGGAGGGCTGCTACACAGTACCCTGTCCTGTGCTGCTGAGGTAAGCTATATTCTGATTTGATTTAAATTATAGCTCTTTGCTGCTGCTAGGCTCTAGCTTATTATGAAATTTAAACTACAAGCTCTCTGCTGGGTTCTAAATTTAACCAGAAAGCTCTCTTATGTGTTTTAAATTTAAACTAAAAGTACTTTGCTGATGCTAGGCCCTGAGTGACTATTAAATTTAAACTACAAGCTCTCTGCTGGGTTCCAAATTTAACCAGAAAGCTCTCTTCTGTGTTTTAAATTTAAACTTAAACTGCTGCTACTAGGCCCTGACTGATTTAACAAAAAATAGTGGGTTCACAGATTAATTAGCTTTAATTGAAAGAATACCTTTCAGAAAATTCGCAGAAGTATATACTCGCAATTGCAGATCTCTCTCCAGAAGTAAGAGTCCCCTTTTCTAGTCCTTCAAGACTGAGGATCACAGAGCTCTGGTTGAGCTTTTTATGTTTGTGCTGCTGAGGTAAGCTGTGACCAACTTCCTGGGTGATTAACAGTCCTTGCTTGGATAGAAGGAGTCTTTCAAAATGGCCTTTTGACCAGCCACCTGGTGTTAACACCTATTGAAAAGGTTTCACAGGCCTCTTGCCCCCTAGGTAGAAGGCCTCTTTGTAAAGGTCTCTAGAAGACTTTATTTGTTGCTCTAAGAGTACTGACCCTGTTTTGCCTTTTGTGCTAAGCTATATTCTGATTTGATTTAAATTATAGCTCTTTGCTGCTGCTAGGCTCTAACTTATTATGAAATTTAAACTACAAGCTCTCTGCTGGGTTCTAAACTTAACCAGAAAGCTGTCTTCTGTTTTTTAAATTTAAACTAAAAGTACTAGGCCCTGACTGATTTAACAAAAAATAGTGGGTTCACAGATTAATTAGCTTTAATAGAAAGAATTCCTTTCAGAAAATTCCCAGAAGTATATACTCACAATTGCAGATCTCTCTCCAGAAGTAACAGTCCCCTTTTCTAGTCCTTCAAAACTGAGGATCATAGAGCTCTGGTTGAGCTATTTATGCAAAGGTTTCTATGCTTTGCCATTCTAGATGATCACTTTGTTTTGTGCTCTGCCCTTTGACCTCACCACAGCCCTAAGGACCCTTTCGAAGATCATGCTAGTCACGTCTGCGGCTCCGTAGCATTAGAGCATCTGTGTATGCTGTCAGACGGCTGCCTGGGTGAGAATCTTCACAGTCTTGGCAAGTGCATATATCTATATGATTTGCAAGGGATTGTGGGCAATGCAGTTCATTCACACCAGACACAGCTGCTCACAATAATTAGTTGTGCTTTTGGGTAAAGCCAATAAGATATTTATTTATGGGGTTATTTCTCCCAACCCAGATATGCTTGGTAGCACATAAATCAGGTTACTTGCTTCCAGTGTTTAACTTGGAAAAACAAAGTCAAAATCAGGAAAACAACATTCAAACTTGTCAGGCATTAGCTAATGTTTTCTTAGCATATATCAAACAACAAACGAAAAGCCACAAAGAAAGAAAAAAACTGTTCTTTTCAGGTTAACTTCTGATAACTTCCCACATAGATTCAGAAGTGATTCTCTCCTAGCTCACAAGCAATTAGGTAAGGCTCAATTGCTAGCAGTTATCCAGCTGAAACCCCTTAGCTGGCTTGCTTTCTACTGTGTGGGTCAAATCCTGCTTCAGGAGCTTTTCTGAGTAGATTAAAGAACACGTTTGTATTTCTTTGTGATGGTTGCTGTACTTTATAACAGAAAATCACCAAAGGAGTTTGGACAGAGAGCAGTCCATATAAACACATTCTTCATCTGCAATCATTCCCCCTTCTTCAACAAGCATGGGTTCAATATCATGGATTGGCACAGATGAATCTCTCAATGGAGCACTTTCAGGAGAATACTTGTTTCCCTGCTGTCTTTCAAGGTTATAGCTAGGGCATAGATCAGTGTTCATACCTGAGCTTCCATTGCTGTTAGAGTTCCTCTCTATATAGCCTGGCCAGTATGTAGTCCAGTTCTTATGTCCAGCCTTCCAATCCAGATCCCTGGACACTGGATCTCTCTTCACATACCTTCTGGCACAGGTCTTAAGGTCCCTTCCACGTGCAGCCGTCTCCCTCACAGGTAGCGTCTGGAGTTTCCTAGCTCTGCAGCACCATTCCTCTGGCTTTCCCCAGTCCAATGGTGTATGCTGGCCCTTGAAATGCCTCCCAGTATACATACTGCTCTGGACTCTTCTAGACCTCTCAAAGGCTTTTCTCTTCCTTCTTCCAAAGGGTTTCTTTCCTTCTCTGTCCGTCCGGTTTGGCTTCTGCTTCTGATGATCCTTCAGATGAAACTGATGATCAAGCTCAAGCTGATTCTCAGGATAATGAGGATAATTCTCTGTAGAATAAACTCTACCTTTATTCTGCCTAGATGAGTGCTCCCCCCTAATACAGCGCAGCTGTGCTGAATCAGGCCCTGCCCTTTGAGATGAGTGCTTAGGGATTACCTCATAGCCCTCCTGATTGAACACACGTTTCCCCACTTCAGCTCCTCTAATGGCTGTTGGAAACCTGGTGCATTCTGGGACTGGTAGTCTTTTATGGGAAAATTCTGTTTTCTTATTTCTACCAGAACTGACAGGTTGCTTGTTCAGAGTCACTTCACCTTTTCTATAGCTCCTTTCTGAGCTATGATAAGCTTCCTTATCACAATGCTCTTACCTCAACCACTGGCTTATTTGTATCAGGTCACAGTTGTACGTCATCAGCATTACAGCACGAATGGTCCAGCTTCTGGTAGGCCTTGGCTGAGTGGTAAATTGAAGCAGGAGCCACACAGAGCCCTTTCAGTCATTGGAGTATCTTGGAGCCTGATTCAGTACATGCGCCAGCCGAGTCTTCTTGATCACCAAGAGAATATCCAAGCTTTTGGCATGGATGGCGGCTTCCGGCGATAGCAAACTCCCAAGGATTGGGATTATCTTAAGCTTTTGGACTCAAGGGTGGCTCTCTAGAGTTTTAGTCCCTTGGGCAAGGGCTCACATGAGGCTGCTCCAAAGGTCCTGTCGCGTTCTTTGCCTCACTCCCAAGACTTCGAGATCATGCTCCCTCTTCTGCTGTCAGTAGTGTCCATCATGATTTGGTGGCCTCAGCCCACTAGTTTTAAAAAGGGATGTCGCTGAATGATCCTCAGTGGCTCATCCTGAATTCTAATGCTAGTCTGTTCTGCTTGGGAGCTCACTGCGAGGGATATTTGGTGCAGGGGTGCTGATCCAGTTGTGAATCGGCTTGGTCCATTAATCTCTGCAAATCACATGCCATTCATTTGGCCTTTGAGCATTTCTGCTACCTGGTCTCAGGCCAAGAGGTCCAGTTCTTCTTAACTGTGACATATGTCAACAACCAGGCTGGCACAAGTGTGCAGGATTGCCCCTGGAAATGGCTGTCTTGTTTCCATGGACAGAGAAATATCTTCTAATGCTGTGGGCACAGCACACTATGGGCATAAACAATGTAAAGGTGGATTTTCTCAGTCATCATACCCTCAATCCCGGTGAGTAGGAGCTAGCGCTGTCCGTGTTTTAGTAGATCCCTCGACCATTGGTACAGTCCCTGGATGGATCTGATTGCACCCAATCCAAGGCTAAAGTGGAGAGCTTCTTCAGTCGACACAAGGAACTGAGCACCCAAGGCATCGATGCCCTGATTCAGCCTTGAGCAGGGAATACACACAAAAAAACTTTATTGATCCTTATATGATAGAGGTAGCCAAAACCCAACACAGGCCGTGTTTCGTATAGTAGTTCATCAGGGGTTATTGTGGCTCACTATAAACTATAAAACATTAAAAAAAAACAATCTTACATAAAATCATAAAAAAATGAATTAACTCAAATGTAAATATGAAAAATCATAAATTAACCATAAAAACTGACTAAAAACATATAAATAGTAAAACAGCAATATAAAAGTATTCATAGTTATAAATACCCAATCAAAACATGAAAAATTATACATAATAAAAAGTGCGTATGACTAATAACTATATGGATAGAAAATATATATATAAAAACAAATGAACATTGAAAATTAAAAGTAAAAAGATCATTTGATGTATATATTTTTAAATGCATGTATTATAAAACGATATTAAAGGAGGAGAAAAAATAAAGAGATGAGAAGCTAAATCAAAAAATTGGAATGAAAGGTGGAGTATAAACAAAAAAAGCAGGAGTGAATCAGGGAAATACCTTAAAGCTGTAATGTGGAAATCAAAACATGCCCAACTTGAAGGACATTAAAATAACCATATTTATAAAAATGATTCACTCCTGCTTTTTTGGTTATTTCCATCTCTCAATCCATTTTTTTGTTTATAATCCATTTTTTTGTTTATACTCCAGCTTTCATTCCAATTTTTTGATTTAGCTGCGGAGCCAACAGGCATGGAGACCAAGATGGCGGCCTTAAAAAGCAGTATCTCTGCCCTCATGGCCATGAGTGTTTACGTCTGGTTCATCTGCCCTGACAATGGGACTCTCGACATTGAAGGTTTCCCTGGATGTCGAGCTGATCCTCGAGCACCACCTGCCTCAAGAAATCCAGCGGCTCCAGACGAGGTCCCGATCCTGTTCTCCTGGACACGGTCCTCTCCGGCTCAGACCACAGATCCTGCAGAGGTTGCGGACCACTCGGCGCAGACCTCAAGCATAGTGATCACGGATCCTTATCATACTCGGACTTTGAGTCCGAGTGGGAGACCAAGGACGAGGAGTCCCCAAACACTGAATGACACCGAGACATACCTTTGGAACTGTCTCCTCTGGTGTCCCGACGCCATTCCCCACCCGAGAATGTCGCCTTCCTCGACTTTGTGCCAGACATGGCTAAGACACTCATCATCGAGACCGAGGCTGAGGAAGACCCTTGCACGGATGAACTGGAGATAAACCAGTATGAGGCTCCCCCTAAGGAAATCCTTACGGTACTGGTGCCTCCGATCCTTAAGCGCCGCCTCCTCTGGATGTGGGAAACACTGGCATCAGTACCCGTTGTCAGCAGGCGACTTGACTCCATGTATCGAAAGCGCCAAAGCCCTGGGTTCCAGAAGACCCAATTTCCCCACAACTCACTGGTCATTGAGTCTACCATGCGCAAGCTCAAGAGCCAAAAGACTCATTCCTCGGTGCCACCCAGCAGGGAGGCCCGAACCCTTGATTCCCTCGGCCAAAAAGCCTTTCATGGCTTGATGCTGACTTGCTGGATCCAGTCCTACCAGTTCTATATCGGCATGTACCTTAAGGAACTGTCGAGAGAGCTCAGTGGATTCTTGGCAGACCTCGATGAGGAACCCCTGCAGAGATTTAAGTCGCTGGCCTCAGCAGTCACAGAGTGCTCAAAGTTTTTCTCTCAAGCAGCCTACGATGACTTTGAGTCTTCGGCCAGGATGGCCGCCGCAGGCATCTGGGCACGACACCAAGCATGACTGCAGTCATCAGACCTAGAAACAATGGGTTCAGGACAAACTTATTGATGTCCCCTGCATCAGAGAGAACCTGTTTGGGAAACCCTTGGCAGACAAAGCTGCAGAGATAGAGAATGAGTTGTTAACGAGAACCAGACTCTCGAAAAAGACCTTTGTGCAGCCTTGTAAGAAGGCCCTGGAGAAGAAGCCCTTCTTTCCAAGGAAGAAGGAGGTTTGGCAATATCTCGCAATTTCAGTTTTTTTTCAACCCCCTCAGCAAAGCCAACAGCACAAAGGACAGGGGCATGGCCCCCGTAAGCAAAAGTCCCAGGCCCCGGCCCTGGCCTGGGGGGAGCTTTTGACTACCTGGACGTGACCTCCTCTCCCCCCAGGAGGTTCCCTGCAGCATATAGGGGGGCATCTAGCCCTGTTTGCCTACAGGTGGTCCACCATCACCACCGATACCTGGGTGAGTGATACAAGTGGTCAGGGAGAGCTACCTACGGGCGCCACCCTCATACTTTCCAGGAGAGCCCATCAGACCACTCCTTCACCAGACTCTGCTCCTCACCAAGCTTGCAGGCCTACTCCAGGACAAAGCATTGGAGCCAGTGCTGAAACATCTCTGGGGCAGTGGCTTCTACTCCAGGTATTTCCTCATCCCCAAGAGGACAGGGGGCCTCAGGCCCATCCTGGATCTGTGAGAGCTGAACAGGTTTCTGGTAAGGGAGAAGTTCAAGATGCTCTCTCTTGGAACACTGCTGCCATTCCTCCTGCAGGGAGATTGGCTATGCTCCTTAGACCTAAAGGATGTCTACACACACATTCTGATCCATCCCAGCCACAGAAAATATGTCCGGTTCATAGTTGGAGGAGAGCACTACCAATACAGAGTGCTGCCTTTCGGTCTGGCCTCTTTGCCAAGGGTCTTCACCAAGTAACTCGTGGTGGTCTCATCCCACCTCCATCTCCAAGGGACTGCCTTCTTCCCTTACCTGAATGATTGGTTTATAAAGGGAGGCACAGCTGCAGAGGCGCAATGCTCCACTGGACTTACCATCAATGCCCTATAGCATCTGGGGTTTGTCATCAACTACCCAAATCCTTCCTCACTCTTGCTCAATGCCTAAAGTTTATAGGGGCTCAGCTAGACACCTTCCAGGCCAAGGCCTTCCTCCCTCAAGAGAGGTCAGAGTGCCTCAGGGGGCTAGCCATAGGGATGCACTGATGCTAGGCACTACCCACCCGACTTTTTCTCTGCCTTTTGGGCCACATGGCCTCCTTTGTTCATGTGACCCCGTACGCCAGACTGCACATGAGAGCGGCCCAGTGGTGCCTCAACTCTCAGTGGACATAAGCCACAGGCAGGCTCTGGGACAGAGTGAGAATGGAGCCGTAAGCTGGTGGACTCCCTTGGATGGTGGCAGATCCCTTGTCCCTTTAGGTCTGGATGCCCTTCCAGGCACCCACCTCCCAGAAGGTCCTTACCATAGTCGCCTCCTTACTGGGCTAGGGAGCACATTGCGACAGCCTTCAGACAAAAGGCAGCTGGTCCCAGATCAAATCACAGATGCAAATCAATCTGCTGGAGCTCTGAGTGATATTTCTGGCTTCTCCAGGAACAAACAGGAAGTCAGTCCTCACTTATGGGTGACATCGGCACTGACGGAGCCCACACAGAGCAATTCCCCTGCTTTTAAAGAAAGCCTTTGGGATTGCTGCCACGCATGCGTGGTCCTCTTCCCGCCCAAAGGTGCTATCTTGCTCAGTCTCCCTTTTTCCGCGGAGCCCCTTGGATGCATGTCCTCGTCCCTTGTAAGAAATGTTTCGTTTTCCGGCCTCTGGCCTACTGTTTTCCACTTACACCGGTCCTCTACCCGTCCTTCCCCTTGCTCCTATCTCTTTTGAGCATAGGGGACATTTTTTTCGTAATTTTTGTTGTTGACTGGCTTTGCACCCTTTTTTTTCTCCTAACCGCAGGCCGCATGGGTCTTTGACCTCGCAGGGGCCCTTTTTGCCCCGATGGCTACCGGTTTAAAAAAATGTGATAGATGCTCCAAGAACATGTCGCTTGAGGTCACCCATGACTGTTGTCTACAGTGTCAGAGCCAACTATGATCCAGAGCTCTCTTCGCCTTGTAAGAAAATGTCCTCCAAAGCCCTGCTCAATCGTAAGCAGAAGTTCAAGGACATTTTCCGAAAGGCTGCCTTGGAATCCCCGGTGGCACTCTAGGTCATCTCTCTGCCGGTGGGGTCCCCCACCTCGGCTCCACGCTCAAGACGGCATTCAGACCAGGGGTCTACTGAAGTGGAGCAGCGTAAGAAGAAGACTTCAAAGTCACTGTTGGCGGCTCCTGACTAGTGCGAGCATTCCCACGCTCTCTTGCTTAGCGCCCCTTGGCGTTCCTGAGAGTCAGACAAGGAGTGGCCTCGTAAGGTACCTCGAACAGACTTAGAGGCCCTGAGCGATGGCGCCAGGTCTTCCAAGGGTCGTCCAAGCAAGGACCCCCCTCTCCTCGATGCCCGACCCGGTGACCCCGGTGTCGGCATCGTAGGGCCCCACGCCCGCGTGGGAGTCCTATACGCTGGCACTAGAATGTAGCATTTCTGCATTCATAGCTTCCCAGTAGGCGCTCGTGTCCAGCTTCGCTGGTCTGCGCCTAGAGACCGAGGTTCCCTCGAATGGGACACCAAAATTTGCCCTGGAAACCCCTGAGAGCCATGGGCCTCGTGAGGGTCCTTGGCGTTGGTCTCGCTCGCCTTCCCATTCCTCGTGGGCAAGATCCTCCAGGGCCTCCGGCTCCAAATGGACCTCGGCCTCCGGGCGAGGCGACAGCCGTAATCGGACTCCTCTTCCGAATTTTCGGCCTGGGAGTCAGATGGGGATACTTCCCCTGAGACCCGTACCCATCGGGACCTCCCATTGGACCCGTCCCCACCCGCCTTTCAGTGGTGTTCGCCACCCAAGGACACCTCCTTCTCGGTGTTCATCCGGGATATGGCACGGGCTATCAACCTGGCTACCCAGGTGTAGAGGAGGACCCTCGAGCAGTAGAGCTCGATATCTTGCAGTACGAGGCCCCTCCTCTGGAATTTCTTGCTGTCCCAGTTCCTCCCATTCTGTCCAGGCTGCTACTCTGCATGTAGGAGACCCCTACGTTGGTCTCCATCGTAAGCAAGCACCTCGATGTGATGTACAGGGTCCAGCACGGCCGTGGGTTCAGGAAAACCCAACTCCCCGACACCTCCATGGTGGTGGAGTCGGCCATAAGAAAACAAGCGAGCCCGAAGTCTCATTTTTCAGTTCCGCTGGGGAGAGAGTCAAGAGCCCTCGACGCCCTATGCTGCAAGGCATACCAAGGGTCCATGCTCTCATGCCGTATCCAGGCATATCAATTGTACACGGGCATGTTTTTACATGGCCTAGCCAAGGAACTTGGGGGCTTCTCTGCAGGCCTTGCGGGCGAACCCATCAACAGGTTCTGGACCCTCCTCAAGTTCGTTGCGGAGTGTTCAAAATACCTCTCCCACGCAGCCTACGATGGATTCGAGCCTTTGGCTCGAGTCACGGCCACTGGCATCGGGGCCTGGTGGCAGGCATGGCTCCAGTCCTCAGACTTGGAGCAGTGGGTCCAGGAAAAGCTCCTAGATGTACCCTGCCTTGATAAACAGCTCTTCGGTAAACCGATGGAGGATAAGGCTGCCAAGATTGAGACGGAGTTCATCACCCATACCCGCCTTTCACGCAAGACCTCCTCCCTTCCTCGAAAGAAACAGCAAACTAAGAAGCCATTCTTTCCACAGAAGGGCCTACCCTACCGAGGCTACCCACCGTATCCACCCACTCCTGTGCCGACCACCGCAATGCAGAGAAAGACTGGGCCACACAGTCATCGCAAACCGAAAGGGTCCAAAGCCCAAACCCCGGCTCCGCCTCAGCCCGCCCAGGGGTTTTGACGCCAGCAGTATAGCCTTTCACTCCCTGACAGCACCGCAACCGGTGGGGGGACGCCTGTCCTCCTTTGCCCCTCAGTGGGTGTCCATCACGTCGGACACTTGGTTCCTCCGAGTAGTCCGGGACAGCTACCGTCTCTGTTTGGACAGGCTTCCCCCTCCCTTCTCCCCAGCAGAGCCTTCTCGAGTCCCCACGCACCAGTCCTTCCTACAGTGGGAGTTAGACAACCTCCTCACCCAGCGAGCAGTCGAGAGGGTACTGACACACCTCCGAGGTCGGGGCTTCTATTCCCAGTACTTCCTCCTGAAGAAGACGAGGGGCCTATGGCCCATCCTCGACCTCCGAAAACTAAACAAGTTTCTGGTGCGGGAGAAGTTAAAAATGCTATCTCTTGGCGGCCTGCTGCCCTTCCTCCAGCAGGGCGACTGGCTATGCTCCTTGGATCTCAGGGATGCTTACGTCCACATTCTGATTCACCCCCAGCACAGGCAGTTCCTGTGTTTCAGAGTGCAAGGGGAGCATTACCAATACAGGGTGCTCCCCTTTGGACTCGCATCTGCACCGTGAGTCTTCACAAAGTGCCTCTCCGTGGCCGCCGCCTCCCTCAGACGGCAGGGCGTACCGGTCTTCCCTTACCTCGACCACTGGTGCATCACGGGACCCTCAGCCGGGGAAGCCCGCCTGGCATCATCACTCACGATCCTCCTCCTTGAGCGCCTGGGGTTCTTGGTCACCTACCCCAAGTCCCACCTCGAGCCAGCATTGGCCTTGGAGTTTATCGGCGCACGCCTCGACACTCAGCGGCGATCACTTTTCTGCTGGCAGACCTTGCGGTTCGCCTCCGAGCGTTGGCGGCCCAGGTCCAGAGCAACTCTCGAGTCACGGTGCAGACTATGTTGCGCCTCCTGGGGCACATGGCCTCCACTGTCCCTGTGGTCGTACATGCCCGCATGCACATGCGGATGGCCTAGTGGTGCGTCAGCACTCAGTGGAGCCCGGCCTCCGGTCACCTCAGGGACACCATTCAGGTCTCCCTCAACCTTCGCAGGGCCTTAGACTCGTGGCAGGTCCCCTGCAACCTTCTTCGGGGACTGCCCTTCCAAGCCCCGCAGCACGAACTAGTGCTGACAACGGACGCTTCCCTGTTGGGATGGGGAGCCCACTACGGTGCACTGTGCACGCAGGGGCAATGGTCAACCGAAGAGTTTCAACAGCAGATCAACATTCTCGAGCTTTGGGCAGTCCGATGGGCCCTGAAGGCCTTCGAGGGCCATCTCCAGGGATAGTTGGTACTCGTGCAGACTGACAATCGAGTAGCGATGTTCTACATCAACAAGGAAGGGGGCACGGGATCACGCCTCCTCTTCCGGGAAGTGGTCCTCCTCTGCTCCTTCGCCTTCCATCGAGGGATGACCCTACGAGCGGTCTACCTCCTGGGCCATGAGAACATCCTTGTGGACAAACTCAGCAGGATCCTCTGCCCTCACGAATGGCGGCTGGACCCGGAGGTGACCAGCTAGCTGTTCCATCGGTGGGGGAGCCTGACTATGGACCTGTTCACCAGCCCGGCGAACACCCAGCTCCCCCGCTTTTGCGGCCCAGTCCCACGCCCGAGCAGGGAAGTGCAGGATGTGTTCCTCTTGAGCTGGACGTCAGGGCTTCTCTATGCATTCCTTCCCACTCCTCATTGCGAGGACCCTCCACAAAGCTCAGCTGGAGCGAGCGTCGATGATACTCATCACTCCCTCTTGGCCTCGGCAACCGTGGTTCCCACTCCTGCTCCGGCTCGCGTCCGAGCCTCCGATTCCCCTGGGTTGTGCCTCAGGCCTGCTAACGCAGGAGGAGGGGCGTGTGCTACAACCAAACCTGGCCTCGTTGTCCCTCGCAGCCTGGTGGCTGAACAGGTCACCCTAGCCAAGCTAGATCTCCCAGAGGAGGTCCTCCTTGCGTAAAGGAAGGACTCGACAAGATGAGCTTATGCCTTCAAGTGGCGACGCTTCTCGGTCTGGTGCTCCGAGCTCCAGATTGACCCGTTCTCATGTCCCACTCGGTGGGTCCTCCAGTACCTTCTCCATCTCTTGAAGGAGGGGCTGAAGTCGAACTCTGTCAGAGTACACCTGAGCGCCATCTCGGCGCATCACTTCCCCGTAGAGGGCAAACCCCTCTCAGAGCAGCCCTTGGTCTCCAGCTTCATGTGGGGCCTCTTGCTGTCTAATCCTCCCATCCGGCCTCCTCCGACAGAATGGGATCTGAACATAGTGCTCATGCAGCTGACAAGTTCACCCTTCGAGCCGATGGCGACATGCTTGCTTCAGCACATGTCCTGGAAGGTGGTCTTTTTGGTGGCTTTGACCTCGGCCTGCCGAGTCAGTGAACTCACGGCTGATGCCCCTTATACCAGGTTCTATAGGAACAGGGTGGTCCTCTGTACCCACCCCAAGTTCCTGCCGAAGATTGTCTCAGATTTTCATCTCAATCAGGAGATAGTCTTACCAACCTTCTTCCCGAGACCCCATGCCAACCAGGCGTCGGCGGTTTTGCATACACTCGACTGCAAGAGGGCTGTTGCCTTCTATCTGCAGCGCACCCAACCTCATCGCAAGTCTGGCGGCTTTTCGTGACCAACGATCCTAATTGCCTGGGGCAGGCAGTCACAAGGCGCACCCTCTCCATTTGGGTGGCGGACTGCATCGCCTTCAGGCGCCCCACTGGATCAACGGGTCATCGCACACAGCGTCCGAACCAAGGCATCTTTGGTGGCTTCACTGCGCTCAGTGCCGCTATCGGACATCTATTGGGCTGCAACCTGGGCTTTAGCGAACACTTTCGCCTCGCAGTACTGCCTGGAGAGGGAGTCCCGCCGGGACAGCACCTTCGATCAGGCTGTACTTCGTAATCTGTTCTGGGTATAAGCAACTCCTGCCCTCTGACCTGAAGATGCAGGCTCCTTCGGGCATCGGCTTCTGCTCATGGCCTTGCAGAGGCGTTTTTTGGTTTCAGGTTCGGTAGCCTGTAACTGGGGAGTCCCATAAATGAGGACTGACTTCCTGCTTGTTCCTGGAGAAAGATAGTTACTGACCTGTAACAGGTGTTCTCCTGGGACAGCAGGAGTCAGTCCTCGCTACTCTCCCACCTCCCCTGAAGAGTTGCTGGATTTTTTCCCTTGCCATCTGCTTGGTAGGGCTCGAGCTAAGGGACCTGACTGAGCAAGATGGCACTCTTGGGCGGGAAGAGGACCACGCATGTGTGGCAGCAATCGTAAAGGCTTTCTTTGAAAGCTGGGGAATTGCTCTACGCGGGCTCCATCAGTGACAACATCACCCATAATTGAGGACTGATTACTGCTGTCCCTGGAGAACACCTGTTACAGGTGAGTACACTTTTCCGAGCCTTCCGCCACCGGCTGCAGCATCAGTTTGTGCTGGTTCAGACTGACAACCAAGTTACAATATTCTTTGTGAACAAACAAGGGGGCACGGGGTCAAAATCCATCTACCAGGAAGCGATAGCTCTCTGCTTCTATGACATGCAGAGGGATGCTCCTAAGAGCGGTCTACCTCCCTGGCCAAGACTATGCCTTGGCGGACAAGCTGAGCAGAGTCCTCCAGCTGCATGAGTGGCACCTGGATCCCAAAGTGGCTTCCCGACTGTTTTGACATTGGGGCATCCCCCTTGTGAACCTGTTCGCCAGCCTGAACAACACGCATTTGCTTTGCTTCTGCTCCCGCCAGCCATACCTATCCTGGGTGGCAGCAAATGCATTCCTCATTCCATGGATGAAGGCCTCCTGTATGCCTTCCCGCTGACACCACTGGCCGCCAACACTCTTCAAGGTCCAGCGCGACAGGGCATCACTAATACCGATAGCCCCCCCCCCTCCGGTGGCCCAGGCAACCCTGGTTCCCGTTGCTCCTGTCCCTGTCAGCAGTTCGCCGATTCCCCTGGGCCGAGCCCCAGGGCTCTCTCCTACACTCACTCACGGCTTGGTTGCTGAAAGGGTAGCGTTAGCTCCCTTCAACCTCCTACGGGACATAGACGAGGTTCTTCTGGCCTCTCATAAGGCTTTCACAAAAAGGGCATATGCCTTCAAGTCACACCGATTCTCAGTGTGGTGCACTGAAATACAGGTGAACCCATTCTCCTGTTCGGTACAAGTGGTGCTCCAGTACCTGCTCCATCTGTCACAGGTGGGACTAAAGTCCAACTCTGTCAGAGTACACATGAGTGCTATTGCAGTGCACCACCATTCCATTGAGGGCAAGCCCCTCTCGCCTCAGCCCCTTGTGTCTTGATCCTTGCAGGGCCTCATGCTATCCAAATTCTCCATCTGCCCTCCAGCAGCAGAGTGGGATCTCAGTGTGGTGCTCTCACTAAGTTGCCATTTAAGCCCCTGGCTACCTGCCACTTGAGGTACCTCTCCTGGAAGGTCATCTTCCTTGTAGCACTCACATCAGCTCACAGAGTTAGCAAGCTCCAGGCTCTGATAGCAGAGCCCCCCCTACACGAAGTTCTACAAGAATAGGGTGGTGCTTCTCACACACCCCAAGTTTCTGTTGAAGGTGATATCCCCATTCCACCTCAGTCAGGAGGTGGTGCTCCCCATCTTCTTTCTGAGGCCTCAAGCCAGTAGGGCGGAGATGGTTGTAAAAGGGCCCTATCCTTCTATCTGCAGTGGACTCGGGGCCACTGCAAAGCACCTCTGCTTTTCATATCCTACGACCCCAGTCGGCTGGAGCTGCCAGTGACTAAGCAAACTTTGTCCGCTTGGGTGGCGGACTGCACTACCCTCATCTCTGAGCAGGTAGGGATCTCACATCACTGTACTGCATCAGGGCCATGACTACTTCCATGGCAAATCTGCATTCCGTCCCCGTGACAGAGATCTGTCGGGCCACCACCTGGTCTTTGGTCCATACCTTCGCAGCTCACTAATGCCTGGAGAGGGAGTCCCAAAGGACAGTTCCTTTGTCCAGGCCATACTCTATAATCTGTTCAGGGTTTAGGCAACTGTTGCCCTCTGACCCTTCTGTGTTCAGGCTACCAAAGTGCTGGTTCTCTGATGGACACTTGGGTTTTATGGGAGTCTCTCAGTAGGGACTCAACTGCTGCTGATCATGGCTTAACCTTTGCAGGTCGCTGTGGCGTTTTTACAAGTTTTCGGTAGCCTGTAGTTGGGGAGTTCCATATGTGAGGACTGACTTTCTGCTTGTTCCTGGAGAAAGCATAGTTACTCATCTGTAACAGGTGTTCTCCAGGGACAGCAGGAATCAGTCCTCACACCTTCCCTCCTCCCCTTGGAGTTGCTTCTTTATCATATTTTTTTTTTGTGCCATCTCAGCTATGTCATTAGACTGAGGCAGGATGACATCCTTGGGCGGAAAGGGGACCAGGCATTTGTGGTGCATCTCCCAAAGGCTTTCTTTGAAAGCTGGGTAGATGCTTCTGTGTCGGCTGCTTTGGCACCAACATCACCCATATGTAAGGACTGATTTCATGTCAATCAGCTAGTCTTTTACATTCTTTTCAGCAGAACATTGTAAGGTGAAGGATAAGGATCTTCATTTACTCAATATTTGCAGAGCACTTCTTACGTACCTGATGGTCACTAATTCTTTCCAAAAGTCAGATTGTTTGTGCTCTTTGCAATCTGTGTAAGGGTGAGGCGGCTTCTAAAGCCACTTTGGCCTGTTTGATTAAAGAGGCTGTGTCCTCAGCCTATCTTTTGTTGAATTGTTCTGTCCTGGAGGTTTTTGCCAGGCGCACTTTATCCAGACTCAGGCCTCTTCTGGGCTGAGTGCATTTCAGTCACCCCTATTGATATTTGCAGGGTGGTGACTTGGTCATCTCTCTTGACTTGATCAAGCACTATCACTTGGATGTCCAAGCTAAGGTGGATGTAGCCTTCTCGTGCAGAGATTTTGAAGGCAGCCATGTCTTTTTCCCACCCATTAGTAGCTTTGGTACTTGCCACTTGTCGGGACTGGTCTAACAGGATAATCTGTAAGGTGACATTTTACTTACCAGATAATGTCCTTTCCTGGAGTCCTGCTAGACCAGTTCAGGACTCGCCCCTTGTGCTCTGTTATCTCTGCAGACAACCTTCCAGCTTTGAACTTCTGACTGTTGCTCTGTGTGGTGGCTATTCTGTACTTATTTCTTTTTTTTTTTTTACCCTCATTGTGGTTGTGTGCGGTCAGGTTCTTGACCATTTGCTTGGGTACAAATACTGACGTATTCCCTCAGCTGCACTAGCTTAAGTAGCAAGATGTTATTACTAGAAGTTTCTAGTTCTTCGTCCCCACCTCTACTGGAAGTGGGACACAACCTACTTGTCTGGACCAGTGTAGCAGGACTCCAGGAAAGGAAATTATCTTGTAAGTAAAAGGTCACCATAACTATAGAAAGTATAAGCACTTAGGGCTCAATATTCAGCAAGCCACTAAGTAGCACAATATCTGAATAAATGAAACCGCACAAAAAAAGAGCTATGATATTCAAACAGAAAATGCATATCCAGATAGTGACTGAATATATATGGATAGGTATCAAGAGGTTTCGGCACATAAATGCCCATATATGGTGGTGTTAAATATCTTGTTGATCACCGTGGCCAGTGCTGAATATCCTCAAATATCTGCATATCTCTGAATATCTCCAGTTAATAATGGGAATAGGCCAGTGCGAGTAAAGCGGCTGGGCTGTCGTCACTTTAAATTAAACCTGGATATTCAATACTAGGGTCATATCTGGCCACCAGCATTGAATATCCGGTTTGTCCAGATAGCAAATTAGCTTTCCAGTCAGTGGCGACATTCAGCCACTGGCCGGATAGCTAAACCAACTAAAGTTAGTCCAGGTTGATTTTGGCCTAGCTTTAGCCACTTAACTGGCCACTGACCAGTTAATCCTTGGTGCTACCTACCCTTCACCCCCAGAATACCCTGATGCTGTCAGGGCCTTCAGTACGCTTAGGAGGGGATATTCAGTGGTACAAAATGCATATGTGCCGCTGACTATCCTGCTGACTGAGATTAACACATAGCAAGTCTGCTAACTGCATTGATCCCTCCACCATACTTTTAAATATTAAACTTTGCTTTTATATGCCCACTCTCCCTGTATGTAAAAGAATGTGCCTATTGCTCTTTAAATATAAAGCAGAGAGTAGGGCTAAGTGGCCAATTTTCCCAATGGAGAAAGGTGAATAGTGGAGTACCCTAGGGATCTGTGCTGGGCCCGCTGCTTTTTAACATATTCATAAATGACCTGGAAATGGGCATAACAAGTGAGGTAGTCAGATTTGCAGATGACACAAAATTATTCAAAGTTGTTAAAACACAAGAGGATTGTGAAAAATTGCAAGAGGACCTTGATAAACTGAAAGACTGGATGTTCAAATGGCAGATGAAATTGAATGTGGACAAGTACAAAGTTATGCACCTAGGAAAGAACAACCCAAACTTTGTTTACACAGTGCAAGGTGCCACCTTAGAAACTACCACCCAGGAAAAAGATTTAGGCGGTGTCATGGAATGGAAGAGTAGCCTAATGGTTAGAGCACTGACTTGGGAACCAAGAGACCAGGGTTCAATTCCTACTTGCACGCCTTGTGGCCTTGAGCAAGTCACTTAACTCTCCATTGCCTCAGAAAAATCCAAGTTATCAATGTCCCTGTTTAATGTATATTACCAAGTTTGTTACCATGTAAATTGCTATGACTGAAATGATAAAGCAGTATAAAAAAACCTGATTACCATATAGTATGTTGAAACCCTCCACCCAGTGTGTAGCAGCAGCCAAGAAAGCAAATAGAATGCTAGGAATCATAAGGAAAGGAATGGAGAATAAAGCAAAGGATATTATAATGCTTCTGTATCGTTCCATAATGTGATCTCATCTTGAATATTGTGTGTAATTCTGGTTGCCATATCTTAAAAAGGATATAGCAGAATTAAGAAAGTTACAGAGAAGAGCAACAATAGTGAAGGGGATGGAATACCCATTTGAGGAAAGGCTTAAAAAGATTAGGGCTCTTCAACTTGGAAAAGAGACTACTGGGGGGATATGATAGAGGTCTATAAATTAATGAATGGAGTGGAACAGGTAAATGTAGATCGGCTGTTTGTGCCATCGAAAAGTAGAAAGACGTGCAATGAAGCTTCAATGTAACCCATTTAAGAATAATAAGAGACAATATTTTTTCGCTCAGTGTGTGCTTAAACTCTGGAATTCATTACCAGAGGATGATGTAAAAGCTGTTAGTAAAGCTGGATTTAATAAAGGTTTGGACAAGTTTCTGGAGGAAAGGTCCACAAACCATTATTAAAGAGGAACTGGGAAATCCTCTGCTTACCCCGGGACAAGCATTGTGCAGTCTGTGTGCCTTTTTTAGAACCTGCCATGTACTTGTGACCTGGATTGGCCACTGATGGAAACAGGATACTGCGCTTGATGGACTTTGTCTGACCCAGTATGGCATTTCTTATGTTCTAGTTTGTATTGCTGTCAGAATCTATTGTTGTGCTTGACTGCTGCTGCTCTTTACAACCCCTTGGATGCTACTGCCATTGTACCTGCCTAGCCTTGCCTAATGATTGAGCTAGCTCTCTTTACAGGAGGGGGGTGCTGTATCCACAGGGACACAGAAGGGCCAATCTGCTTGCTCCATATGGATCTGGCAGGGGGGGAAGGTATCAAGGTGCAGCTGCTGCCGTACGTACCATAAATTTAGGATCTTTACTGCACAATTCAAAGAGGTGGCGTGTGGAATTATAACTGTCACCACCCAGCCTGGGAACTGTCAACTCTACTTTCCCCTTGATGTAATGTCATAGTGAATGTGGTACCTCGAGTTGACACTATCCAAGGGGATGGGCTACAAGGCACACTGAGTCCCTCTGTGAACCCACTCTTGTGAGAAGAGAGGGAACCCAAGTAGGGAAAAATAATATAACTAAATGGATTGGACGAGATCAATGGATGTTACAAGACAAATATATTAATGTCTGAGTCCAAGAGGCATAGAAATATGCATGAACATTTCCCAAATGTTTCAACAAAGAATGTCATAAAAATTTAGAATGTGGCTTTAAATAAATACATTTTGGAAACCTGAATTGTTTACTTGTCTTTCTTTGGTCTAGACAACCCTCTGAACAAAAGACATTAATAATTGAGCTCAATTAAAAAACAAAAACAGTTCATGTACGTGAGTAGCTACTGATCTGTTAATTGTCTTCTTGTTGGGGCCCAGAACATCAATGGCAGGATACTGGATAACTGGTTCTCTTCTTTCTTCTCTCTGTTCTTACTTTTCTCTAGCAGATATAATTACACCTTTAGCCCAGTCCTATCTCTCCTCCCACTTCTATACTAAGGGGAATCTATCCATCAGATAGCTCCTTGCAAGCATTTCATGGTTATCCTCGTAGTAAGCCTGGAAACATTTATATTAATACCCAGTTCTTAATGGTGTGGACAACGCACACACTAACTTGTTCATGCCTCACTATACATTGCTCACTCTCACGCTCACTCTCCAGCGCTCTACCCAAACACACTTCTATTCACATCCACGCTCACTTCAGTGCTCATTCACTTCACTTAATCACTTTATCTCTCTAAAATTCTTCCTACGGTTTCCCCATAAAATCCTCTATTAGGAAATCTTATCCTAAAAGGATCTTTATCCTCTGTAGTTTGACTTACACTTCTCTTGTATCCTAGCTAAACTTAAAGTAGACAAAACTATGGGACCGAATGGGATACACCCTAGAATACTGAGGGAACTTGGGGACGTTTTAGCAGCTCCAATGACTGACCTTTTCAATGCCTTGTTGGAGTTGGGAGTGGTGCCAAAGGATTGGAGAGAGGCTCATATGGTGCCTTTACACAAAAGCGGAAGTAAGGATGTGGTTGAAAACTACAGGCCGGTTAGTTTAACTTCGATGGTGAGTAAATTATTGGAAATGCTGCTGAAAGAGAAAATAGTGAGGTTTCTGGAGTGCAGCGGATTACAGGATCCAAGGCAGCATGGATTCACCAGAGGCATTTCTTGTCAGACAAATCTGATTGATTTCTTTGACTGGGTGACCAGGGAGTTGGACCGAGGGAGAGCCCTAGATGTGGTGTATTTAGATTTCAGTAAAGCCTTTGACACCGTTCCTCACAGGCAACTTATAAACAAACTGAACACCCTAGGGATGGACCCTGAAGTTACTGTTTGGGTTAGAAATTGGTTAGGTGGGAGGCAACAAAGAGTACAGGTAAATGGAGCTCACTCTGAGGAGAAGGAAGTTACCAGTGGTGTGCCCCAGGGATCTGTCCTTGGCCCGATTCTTTTTTTTTTTAAATTTTATATTTATAAGTATACAATAAGTCAATAAAAAAAAAGAGATGATTAGGGGGAGTGGCTTTCTCAAGATGGCGGCAGTGAGTGCTGACGATGCCTAAACGGAAGGGCAAGTCTAAGGTTGCTCCCGTGGCACCCTTGCCCAATTCTGAGCGACCTATGGATCATTATGTGCAGCTTTCGAAGGCTCAGATACAGGGGATTCGAGCAGGCGTGGAGGTGCCGGCGATGGAAGAATCGGCGTCCTCCGTTCTCGACATCTTGCTCTCCCCTAATGGGCGTGTTCCTCTTGCCCCCCCCCAGTAGCGCGGCAGTTCAGTTAGTGATCGACGCAGCAGCATCGTCCGAAGTGGTGGGAGCTGCTGCGTTGGAGCGGGTTTCACTATACGAATCTGTCAACGTGCTTTCTGAGGGATTTCGGACTGCTGAGGCGGCGAATTTACCATCAAGTGGCGGAGTCTCTGCTCAGGTTGGTGGTTCTTCTACGGTGGATGATTTGCTGAGCTCAAGGCCTCTACTACCTGCTCGCCCCGAATCTGTGACTTTGGACAGTATTTGGGACGCTATCACCCATTTAAATACAGTTGTGGGCCAACAGCTGTCTTTATTCTCCAGTAGGGCAACTTCTCTTGAGGAAACTATTTCTGTGGTTAAATTGGATATTCAAGGAATTAATTTGAAGCTGTGTGTGGTGGAGCGGAAGGTTGAAGATGTAGCTGACCTTACGGCTTCTTTGGTTAAAGATAATACTGCTTTGCAAAATAAAATGGAGTCATTGGAGAATGCGATCAGATCTACAAATCTACGTTTGCTGAATTTTCCCATTATTGCTGGGGTGGCTCCCCTAGAGCTATTCAAGAAATATTTGCAGGAGGTACTTTCGGTACCTGCCGATTTGATGCCACCTGTGTCAAAGATATATACTATCTCCCTTTTGGAAAAAAGGCTGGGAAAGTGGTAATTGGCTTACAGGAGTTGGATTCTCTAAATGTCTCCGATTTGCTACAGTCCCCTAAGGAGGAAGATATTGCCGTTTCAACTTTACTGGTTACTTTGGCTTTGTCATCTGACAGAGAATGGCTGTTGAAGATGTTTTATAAAAAAAGAACGACCCTGTTTTATGGGAAGAAAGTTTTTCTGTTCCCGGATGTGTCCAAGGAGACGCAGAAGCGACGTAGAGCATTTCTTTTGTTGAGGCCTGGGGTGATTAGTTTGGGTGCTACCTTTATGTTAAGGTCCGATTCTTTTTAACATCTTTATTAGTGATATAGCGGAAGGGCTGTCGGGGAAGGTTTGCCTCTTTGCGGATGATACCAAAATCTGCAATAGAGTAGACACCCAGGAAGGTGTAGATAACATGAAGAGGGATCTAGCTAAGCTTGAAGAATGGTCTAGAATTTGGCAGCTGGGATTTAATGTTAAAAAATGCAAGATCATGCATTTGGGCTGCAGCAATCCAGGGGAGCAATATAGTATAGGGGGTGAAGTACTTTTGTCCACTAAAGAAGAGCGGGACTGAGGCGTGGTTGTGTCTGATGATCTTAAAGTGGCTAAACAGGTAGAAAAGGCAACAGCAAAAGCTAGAAGGATGCTTGGGTGCATACGGAGAGGAAGGGCTAGCAGAAAAACGGAGGTGATAGTGCCTCTGTATAAGTCTTTGGTGTGGCCTCATCTGGAGTATTGTGTGCAATTTTGCAGACCGCACCTTCCAAAGGATATAAACAGGATGGAGTCAGTACAGAGTGTGGCTACTAAAATGGTTAGTGGTCTTCATTATAAAGCATATGTGGACAGACGTAGGGATCTTAATATGTACACATTAGAGGAAAAGCGGGATAGAGGTGATATGACTGAGAAGTTTAAATACCTCCGTGGCATAAATGCACAGGGGGAGAGCCTCTTTCGATTGAAAGCAAGTACTGCTACAAGGGAACATGGGTTGAGGGTGAAAGGGGATAGATTCAGGAGTGATATGCGGAAATATTTCTTTACGGAAAGAGTGGTGGATCCGTGGAATAGTCTCCCAGTGGAGGTGGTAGAGATGAGGACAGTATCTGAATCCAAAGAAGCATGGGACAAACACAGAGGATCTCTAAAGGAAAAAAGGGGACTGTTGTAGCTGTTGATATGGAAGGACAGACTAGATAGGCCATGTGGTATTTTTCTGTCATCATTTTTCTCTGTTTCTAGTCTTTACATTTCAATTCAACTTTTCTAAATGAAAAACTTTTATTTGTACTTATACTAGACTCTTACTTCCCCTTTCTCTTCCCTTTCTGAAAGGGGATATTCTTCTGATTCCTCTCCCCACTCTCTGGCTGAAACCTTACCTTATCGCCAAAATTTGGAAAAAAAATAATTGAAAACCCTCCTACTTATTTCATTTGAGAATTCAAAGGTAAATTCCCCAAATTTAACTCTTTCTAGCTCCTTTCTTCAGCTCCCCTGGACTTCTTCTTTCAATTCTCTAATTTTATAAAAAATGCATCCAAACCCACCCAAACTCAGTCCCATCACATTCAACTCTCTATCATTCTTTCCCAAACACCCAAATTTCACTCTTTCCAGCATTCAGCCATCTCAGCCACCAGACATCCCAACACACATGCTCACTCATCCATCAACAACCACCAACTGACTCTCCTTAGGCATACTAACTAAAATTTCCTGTCATGATTTGACAATTTCCAATCTGTAATCAAACCACTGCTGATCGCTGGAAGTAGCGGTATACAAATGTATAATAAATAAATAAATAAACTAACATTCTAATCAACTCAAAACTGTATCACTACATCCAGTGATGTCACCAAATAATCCTAGGAAACCCCTACTCTTGCTACTAAAACCCCTTCTTCCAAAAAACCCAGTCCTTGAAATTTTACAACCTGTCATTTCTCTCAGCAGGCTCAGTGAGAGAAACTGACTTAACTGTGTCTGTACCAGCTTCTCTACCAGCTGTTCCACACTGCAGCAATGTATCTACATGGAATCCATCCACCACAGCTGTTCTACAGGCACTTTTCATACAAAAACCATTCAGTTTTCAGCATTAATAAACAATTAAAACTGTTCATTTGTACAACCTTTACTGTTATTTTGACAGAAGCATACATTATGTTTTTAAAATTTCATATAATCCTTTTTATTTTCCCTTCTACAACTTATGCAAATTGTCACAAAACCATACCCAAATACAGTTTTAAAACCATTTTTCAGCGCTTTATGACTCCCTCACACCTCATGGACCCCTCCTCACCCATTTTTTCATTTTTATTCATTTTTTCCCCTGTCCTCAAAATGCCAGTTACACAGGCTCAAAAATGCCTTAAAATGCTCACCAAAACTTTTCCCTCCTCTCCTGCTCCTTCTCTTTCCTTCTCCCTTTAAAGTTCATTTTTATTAATCTTTGCCGTTTCGGCCATTTAACTATGGTAGAGCTCTTTTAAGGCTGGCTCCGCTCTTCATAATACTCCTCAGCAGGCCATTAGCCTCCAGTTATTAATTTATTTTCTTTCCCCCTAACAGGACCCCCCTCCCCAAATGTGTCACTTGATCCCTCCTTTAAGGTTTCCGGTCCCCCAACTACTTTTTTTCATGTGCCCCACCAGTCCACACCTACTTTGGGGCTTCCTGGCCTCAAATACCCCGTCTTCCAAAGCCCCCTGCCTATTCCCCACTATCAGGACCTACCCTGTTCCTCTTCTTCACTCTGGCCCTTTCCCAGAGGCCTGAAGTAAATGCTGCTATTTTCGGTCCTCCCTCCTCTCATCGGGGAGAGCCTCCTTTTACTGTGACTAGGGGACATGAAATGAAGCTACAGGGTAAACTATTTAAGACTAATAAAAGAAAATATTTTTTCACTCAACGTGTAATCAAACTCTGGAATTTGTTACCGGAGGATGTAGTAAAGGCTGTTAGTGTAGCTGGGTTTAAAAAAGGTTTGGACAAGTTCCTGGAGGAAAGGTCCATAAACCATTATTAAGAAGTGACCGAAGATATCAATGCTTGACCCAGTACAAGCATTGTGGAACTTGTGTCTCTTGGGGAAACTGCTAGGTACATATGACCTAGATTGGCCACTGTTGGAAACAGAATACTGGGCTTGATGGACCTTGGTCTGACCCATTATGGCATATCTTATGTTATGTTCTTATGTTCTGTGATCGGGGATAGCCATAGTTATTCGCAGCTCCCTGATCACAGCCCCCACCTCTTCTGATGTTCGCACAGGTCTGCAGGCTGAGCCCAACCTCAGCCGTGCCTACACTCACAGCTCCTCAAAGGTCCATCCTGTAGCCTGTCTCAGCTTTTCCCTCTCTCACAGTCTTTTTATTTGAAAATGGCGGCTGCCAGTTCCTCAGTTGCCGCAGTTCCAGTTCAGATATTTTTTAAAACATTGCTGCTGGCCCTATCGCCGGTCTTTCCCTCACCTGGAACCCCACTTTCATTTATTTTTCAGTTCTCTCTCTTCTCTCCCCGTCCTGCAGGTGTGGTGAGAGGGGAAAGAAAATTCCCAGCTACCAGTTTTAAACCAGGCTAAACAGCCAGGCCCAATGCACAATTTTTTTTTATTTTAAACTTTGACGCCATTTCTGCCTCCTCTTCCCAGGGAGAAAGAAGGAGGATTTCAGCTTCCCTCATCTACCCTCAGGACCCAATGCCTCCATCAGGTACTTTATTTAATTATTTATTTTCCTTCTGGTTACATAGCTATAGCTCTAGGGTCGGGAGGTATCTTCCTGCATAACTATGTTAAATTTGACTAAGACATACATATTGGTCACCATATAACCCTATTTATGTTAATCATTAGTGTTATTGCAGTACTAGTGCAAGGTGTGTCACATTCAGTATCTGTAGGAAATGCAACCAGTTCCTACCCAGTGCGTAGGTCTTAGGACCATAGAAAGGTGTTATAAGTTGGCAGGCCTCACGCATGACAGGTATGCAATCGTAAGGCTATTGCCTCCATGTTATTAGGGCCTCTTTCCGCTGATAACTAGATGCACTTTCAAGGAAAGGTATGGGGAACAGCAGATGTAGTATGAGGTATACGAGTTGTGGACAAAGAGTTATGAGGTAAATAGCAGGAGGACCAGCTAATGTAACTAATGGAGTGCTTCCCATAAAAGAGAGTCAACCATCACTAATGGGATGAATGCAAAGTAGGACCTCTAGAGGGAAGTGATACAAGATTGTGAATTGTCTAGTCATACACAGTGATTTAGGTGTTACACTGTTTCTTACAGGGACTTTGGAGTGTGACACCAAAACCAGGTTCCTCACACTGAGGTGCCTAAAGCCAGAAATGGTGTAGCGCCTCAGAAGAGAGCTTACAGCTGACAAAGGTAAGGGTCTGTTCTCCCTGGGGGATAAGAGTTTATCTCTAGCTCACCTTCCTGACGTGCCTTATTCATATGCCATTTCTTTCCCCAACACCACCATTTGGGTATTACAACATTTATAGGTTTGTAACCTAGTCCATCTAACCCTTGTCTGAAATTTCATTGTTACTGTATTACTTTTGCACTTCACCAAATTCTGTAATCTGTTCTGAAATCAGTCTGATTTGAGTTAACCTAAATTCATATATGTAATTGTTACAAACATTCAGACCTCAGAGGTTGACTCTTCAGTGCTGCTGTGGAGGACCATTTGTGCACTGTCAAAGTGTAAACTCCCACTTTTTCCTATCCCTGGCTTAAGAGATCATGGATGCTGATATCTGCAACCAAATAAACATAAACATATCTGCTGGCAGTACTTATGGTTGCCTGGAACACAGGCGCCTGTTGTTTTAGAGCACATAAGTCAAGTGGATGGTAGTGCAGCAGCTATGTACACAATTTCATTGCAGATATGCCATTGAGAGCCATGTGCAGTTGGCAGCATTGCATCTTTAATACAATACAGTAGTAAGGTCTGTGTAAGTAGCTTGTCTGTGAAACCGAACCCCAGTCTCTACATCACAACTGACTATCATTGTCCAAGTAAGCTTATTTACAAACAATAAAGAATACTTCCCATGTAAAGTATTTTTAAAAGACATAAATAATTATAACAAGCTGAAAAGTGTTCAGTGTGACACAATGGCGCATTTCCGCCTTTTGCAGAATCAGGCATGTGGGGGGTACATGTGTATGTGTCATAGGGAGTGCCAGGGCAAACCCAGCATTAGGCAGACTAGGCGGCTGTCTAGGGTGGTAAAGAGCAAGGCATTCAAAGCTAAGCAATAGATTCTGATGGCCAGGGGAGACCTAAGGCTTAAAGTTTGCCTAGGGTGCCACACTTTGAATCAATTCTGGGGCCAGCCATGCTAGTGGCTGCATGAGTGTGTGTGTTTTTGTCATGGGGAGTGGCGGAACATGTGTGAATGTGTGTGTTGGCATGTGTTTATGCATGTGTGGCTTGACTCTGTGTGTGTGTGTGTGGTGGAGAACTGTGTACTCATATACATGTATGTGCAAATGTGTTCGAAGCTGTGGGTGTGTTAGTGTGTGTGTGGAGCGAAGATGGCTGGGTGGGTGTGTTTTGGGCTGATGTGTGTGTGAGAGAGGGTGGCTCTGTTTGCATGTGTGGTGGGGGGTGTCAGGAGGAATGGCTGCATGTGTGTGGCTGCATGTGTGGTGGGTGGGTGTGCATTTCCCTGTCCTCCTGCACCCACTCCTTATCCCTCCCACCCTTTTGCACTATTCTCCCTTCCTATCCTTCACTGCCCTCTCTTTTATTCTCCCTTTTCCCACCATCCACCCATGCACTCCCCTTCCCCTGCTATCCAACCTTGCACTCTCTCAGGCCTTTCACTTCCTCTCTCCCTTCTCTTCTTTAATGTAATTATTGTCTCTTTTCCTTTTCTCCTGTATCCCTGCTCATTCCCTTATGCTCCCCCTCCCCTTATGCCCCTCCCCTTTCTTTCCTGTCTGCTTTATCCCTTCCCTTCCTTTAAACTCCTGCCTCTCACCCATCCCTTCCTTTAGGCTTTGCCCCTCACCCGTCCCTTCTTTCAGTGCCCTCCTCTGTTGCTAGTGGGACAGGCAACTTCTTCCAGCTTTTGCAGGCCTAAATATTCTGGCCAGTGGGACCCAGGGACCTCCTGCCACACTCAGACCTGGCTTTTCTGGCTAGCGGGACCCAGGGATTCCCACTTGCAGCCCCACTTTTCATGCTAGGACTCCCACTGGTTTGGGAAGAGAAGGGTAGCATATGCATTTGTTTGTTTGCACATGTGTAAACATGCATACGTACTGACAAACGTTTACCCAGCCGGCTGGACCTTCAACAATAACTGCTATGCATATGCGAAATGCACCTAACAAATATTGCAGTACAAATTTAACTTATAAATGTTTAAATCCAGCATAGTGACATTTTCCAGATATAATAAAATTGACACTGGCCACATTTTGCAGATGCTGCTTCATGGAATATGTTATTCTTGCTCACTAGAGGGTGCAGGGTATCACCTCCTCTTCCTTCGGCCTCACCCAGGAGACTAAAGGAGGAAGAGCAGGTGATACCCTCAACCAGGGGCGGCCCAAGGGGGGTGCGGGGCCATGTGTGGAGACTCGGTACGGGGCCTCATTTGCATAAGTGGCCTTATTTGCATAAATATTTGCATAATGTTACCATACACTAACTTTTAGTAAACATGTCTCTTAATGAGTGTATGGATAAAGAAAGACTAAAAGATTTCTACATTACTATAATCCAGTGCCAACCGCCAGGCACATTAGGAACTACTACAAACACTGCCCATTTAGAACCCATAGCAAACCCGCCGTATCCTGACAGCATTACCAGGACTCACAAAGCACCATACCCTACCTATCAAAAGGCAACACTGCAAATATTAAACCAATACATTTCAGAGAATACTGGGGAAAGAGAACAAGTGGCAACGTCAAATAGGAATTACATAAACAGAATACCTCAGCTCAGTTACACATGCAGAACATAGACCATCACCAAACAAGGAATCACAATTTAGAAACAGGAAGGCAATAATTAAACTGGGAACCCCAAAAGCCAAACTTGGAATGTACAACAACACTGTAGAAATAAAACTATAAATTAATTTCCTCTTGTACCAAACAAAGCACAGACGTTAATGATGCACATTTCCCAGAGCTTTCATATTCCAGTTAATAAATTCAAAATAAAGAGATATCTTTCTACCTTTTGTGCATTTTTTTTCAGTTGCAATTGGTCCAGCCACTTTCTTCTGGTTTCTTCATGTTTTCTGCTAACTCTCCATCATCTGCTGTCCATTTGTCCTTTCTTCTCTCTTCTAGTTTTTTTCCATTCTCTCTCTCTACATCTGCTTTAACATACTAATCTTTCTCCTTTTGCTCTTTCCTCATACCTATTTCATCCTCACAAATTTTACCCCTCCATCCTCAATCCCCACTTACTCTCCCAATACCCGGCCAATTATAGATTTTTCATCCCTCCCACACAAAATATTTTTCCCCTCTCCATTTTACTCTCCCAGCCCCATCCCATTCTAATCCTCCCCCAACATCAGCTCCCTTCTAGTTCCAGTCTCACCTAGCATCCATTCCCTTCTAGTCCGTGCATCAGCCCATTTCCAGTCCTAGCCCCCCATCAGCCCATTTCTAGTCCTAGCTCCCCCATCCATTTCCCGTCTGAGTCCCTTCATCAGCTCATTTCCAATCCTAGCCCCCCCATCAGCCCATTTCAGGGAGGAGTAGCCTAGTGGTTGGGGCAAGGTACTTCAGGCCGGAAGGTCGGGGGTTCAAATCCCACTAGAGGACAGCAACCTTGGGCTGGAAGGACTGGGGTTCCTAGTCCCACAGATGCTCCTTGTGGTCTTGGGCAAGCCACTTAACCCTCCATTGCCCATGTTCCCTGTAAGTATTAGTGTGTGTCTCATATCCCTGCTTGTTAAATGTATCCCCCAATTGTGTTGTGACCGCTTTGATTGAAGGATAAGGCGGTATACAAAACTGTCTAAATAAATAAATAAAATAAATAAATTTCTAGTCATTTCCTAGCCCCATCATCAGCCCATGTCAAATCATAGCTCCCCTCCACTCAGCCCAATTCCAGTCCAAGCCCCCCCATGAGCCTACTTCCAGTTCTAGCCCCTCCATGAGTCCATTTCAATTCAAGCCCCCACCACAGCCCATTTCCAATCTTAGCTCCCCCCAACAGCCCATTTCCAGTCCTATCCTAGCTGCTCCATCAGCCCATTTTCAGTCCTAGCTCCCTTCCCTCACAGCCCATTTCCATTCCAAGCCCCCTCCCCATCAGCTATTTGCAGTTCAAGCCTCCCCTTCCGCTCATCCCATTTCCAGTCCTAGCAACCCCCAACCCATTACCAGTCCTAGCCCCCCGTCAACCAACTTCCAGTCCTAACCCCCCATCACCCCATTTTCAGTTTAAGCCCCCCCATAACCCATTACCAGTCCTAACCCCCCATCAGCCCACTTCCAGTCCTAACCCCATCAGCCCATTTCCAGTCAGCCCCCCATAGCCCATTGCCAGTCCTAAACCCCATCAGCCCACAGCCCATTACCAGTCCTAACCACATCAGCCCACCTCAAGTCCTAACCCCTCCGCATCAGCCCATTTCCTGTCCTAGCCCCCCCATAGCCCATTATCAGTCCTAACCCCCCATCAGCCCACAGCCCATTACCAGTCTTAACCCCCCCATAGCCCATTACCAGTCCTAACCCCCCCATCAGCCCACAGCCCATTACCAGCCTTAACCCCCCCATAGCCCATTATCAGTCCTAACCCCCCATCACCCCATTTCCAGACAGCCCCCATCAGATTGCCAGTCTTAACCCCCCATAGCCCATTACCAGTCCTACCCCCCCATCAGCCCACAGCCCATTACCAGTCTTAACCCCCCATAGCCCATTACCAGTCCTAACCCCCCCATCAGCCAACAGCCCATTAGCAGCCTTAACCCCCCCATAGCCCATTATCAGTCATAACCCCCCATCCCCCCATATCCAGATAGCCCATATCATATTGCCAGTCTTAATCCCCGCATAGCCCATTACCAGTCCTAACCCCCCATCAGCCCACAGCCCATTACCAGTCTTAACCCCCCCATAGCCCATTACCAGTCCTAACCCCCCCATCAGCCCACAGCCCATTACCAGCCTTAACCCCCCCATAGCCCATTATCAGTCCTAACCCCCCATCACCCCATTTCCAGACAGCCCCCATTAGGCCACAGCCCATTGCCAGTCTTAACCCCCCATAGCCCATTACCAGTCCTAACCCCCCATCACCCCATTTCCAGACAGCCCCCATTAGCCCACAGCCCATTGCCAGTCTTAACCCCCCATAGCCCACTACCAGTCCTAACCCCCCCACACCCCATTTCCAGACAGCCCCCATCAGCCCACAGCCCATTGCCAGTCTTAACCCCCCCATAGCCCATTACCAGTCCTAACCCCCCCCCCCATCGGCTCATGGAAATTAAAATTTTAAAAAAAGCTGGCCGCTGCCGCCGCGGCAGCATGGAGTGTCCCGCGGGGCCCCCTCTGCTCGGCTGAACTCTCCCGGCGTGGCTGAAGCCCTCTGCTCCGGCTTGCAGATACGCGAAGGGAGAGTGTCTGTCTCCCTCGCGTCTCTGTTAAGCCCGCAGGGGCAGATGGGAAATTTCCCATCAGCCCCTGCTTCCCATCAGCCCCTGTGGGCTTAACAGAGACGTGAGGGAGACAGACACTCTCCCTTCGTGTATCTGCAAGCCGGAGCAGAGGGCTTCAGCCGCGCCGGGAGAGTTCAGCCGGGCAGAGGGGGCCCCGCGGGACACTCCATGCGGCGGCGGCGGCCCGTTTTTTTTTTTTTTTTAATTTCATTTTTAAAAAAAGCAGAATGTTCTTTGCGCGGGGCCCCCTGAAACGCGGGGCCCTGTGCAAAAAACATTCTTGCTCAATGGACGGGCCGGCCCTGTCCTCAACCCTAGTGAGCAAGAACTGCACAGTCCCTGAAGCACAGCCAGCATCAGACTACTATATCTGGAGATGCTGCTGTGCTGGATTTAAAGATTTAGAAGTTAAATTTGCATTATTTTGCGATGTTTGTATTTATGCACGCAGGAAGTTTTTTCCAGTGATTTGAGATTTTTCTTTCTGTATTATTTTTGCTAATGCTTTGATTTAGATAATAAATCTTTTTTGCCTCCAGCTGTTGTTTAGATGTTTTATATGGGAAGTATTCTTTATTGTTTGTGATTCAGGTCAATTTACCAATGTCCATCTGTTTTGTATTTTTGTTGCTAAAAGGTAAATGAGCCTGCCAGCAAGCACTACACACGTGCCAACTTTCCTATTTAGTGTGTAGTGAGATGCATTAAGCATCAGCCTAGCCTCTCTCCATTTATAATAAATTGTTCCATCAGAGGCCTATAATGGAAGGTGCACATGCAGTGCTGTTAGGTTTGTGTAACATGCAATGCTTTTGTAAGCTGCCTCTGTCCATTTGGTGGCTTTATACACTGCATATCTCCCCATTTGTCATCTGTCACCTGTGTCTTGACCTCTTTTCTTTTATATATGTAGATGCTCTCAGCCAGTCTCATGCAGCAATCCAAAACCAGCAATAGGGAACACAGGAGGCAGAAGGTGCAGGACGCCAGGAGACATCATCGTCCACATCATCCCACTTCTCATCATCTTCATCAACAACTTCATCCGAGAAGGCGGCACTGGACCTAGAGGTTGCAGAGGACGCACAGGGCTAGATGTTGCCCAGGAAGAGGAGGAGGAAATGATGCCACCCATTGACCTGCGAATAGAGAAGGAGGAAGGGAAGGATGTGGAGGAGGTTGTGACAACCCACTGGCAGCAGGAACGTGTTTTGGGAAGTGGTCAGGCTGCAGACTCTCCTGGCGTACCCTAGCAGCAGCCATGCTCCCTCTGGGTTATACCACACATACTATGGCATCACCACTCCTCCAGGTAGTTGCTGCAGTAGAAGCGCGGGGGGCAAGGTACAGATCCTCACTGAGGCCATTGGACAATATGGGGCCCATATGTCAGCCCCTTAAAACACATGGCCATATTAGCTAGTTCAGGTTTCTGTTGTCATTTTAAAATATGTTTTATTGTGTATTTATGGGGATTGTGCTTTTGTTTCTTTAATTTTTTAATTCTATAGTTTTATCATTTGCACTTTTTTATCAAATTCAGTGGTGTTAGGAGTGATTTGCTAAGGTGAAAGTGCCTCTTATTAAAGGTTCAGAGGCAGGGAAATTGTCTGTCCATCCGCATGCAAACAGACATGTGTATGGAGCTAGTACTGCAGTTCGGCAGCTTCCTTCACCACAATTGGCTCTCTGAATGGTGGAGCTGTATGGTGCAGGACATTCACGCTGATCTCAAGGTTTGAAAGATCAGCCTGAATTTCCTGCTGCATGCGGCTTTACTATTCAGATTGCCAAGTGCCGTGCAGGAAGCCTGAATGTCGGTGTTTTCAAGGACCTGCAGTGCAATGAGTAAGCGAAAGAGGGGGGTGGATGTCGGAAAGAGGGACGGATATGAAAGAGAGGGGTTGAAGCCTGGGGATAGGGGTTATGACAGAAACACTAGGTGAAGCCTGAGGTGCCTTGAGAGAGAGGGAGAGACAAACTGGGAGAAGGCTAGTTTGGGGCAGTATGAGAGAGAGAGAGAAACAGAGTGGGGAAGGCTGGAGGAGAGTTAAGAGAGAGAAACAGACTGGATGAAGCTTGGGAGAGGGAGAAATTATGAGAGACACACACAACCCCCAACACTCTGAGAAACACATGAAGCCCCTGACACTCGAAGACATGTACACACACATCCCCCTCAACAGTCCATCGCATGCATTGTCACAGCCCCTCCTAGTGGCAGCGTGCAGAAGGGAAAGGGCGGACACTTATTGTTGGTTGAAGAAGGAAAAACTTTTCTAGACCAGGTGCATCATGGTCTTTGTAGTCCCACTTCATAAAGAAATAGTTGTGAGCCTTGTGCAGGGTTAAACTTAAATGGTTTTTATTCCCTTTGTTGTGCAAAGGTTCTCCAGGAAGACAAAAACAGAATGTACCTTACTTCAGGGTTTATGCCAAAATATTTACAAAGTCAGTAACTGTTACAGGCGCTTCACAGTTCTTTGCGTTCAAACAGGTTTTCAACACCAAGAGGAAAAACAAATACAAAACTTCTTCTTTCAGCTTAGCAAAAGCAAAGAGATATGTTAAAGCATGTCCTGCCGGTCACAATTCTGAGAGACTCTGGACTCTTGGAAACACAGAGTGAGCAGTCCATCGGGTGCTCTAACTGCAACGGCTCTGGTTCTATCACCTCTATTTGCATAGGTTCCTGTTCATCTGTGTTGTCAGCTAGTCCTGAGCTTTCCCTGGATAAGGCAGGTTGTAGTTCAATAGATCTCTCCAATATTCCCCAGCCTTGCTGGTCTTGGTTTGGCAAATAACTGTTATGGCTTTTTACTATGCCTCTCTGTAAAGGTTTCACAAGCCTTTCCCAGCTTTGTTTCCTATCAGTACGGTTCTCTGGGTTATAAGCTTTTCTAGGAGCTGGCTCACATCTTGTAAAGGAAATATAACTGTACCTTGGATCTTTGAGACGTGCTCTGCTGGTATTTGCTCTACCCGGCAGTCTCCTTCTATCACCGTCTTCCCTGAAGACTGGCTCCTGGAGCTTTCTGGAACGGGCTTGTCCTCCCTGGAACTTAGCTCTTCCTTGTAAGTACTCCAAGCTTCTCTGCCTTTCAGTATGTGAGGTTCCTCTCTCAGGTCCCCCTCTCAGTTCTTCTCTGAACTTATGCTCCTCTCCAAACTTGTGGTCCTCTCTGAGCTTGAGGTCCTCTCTCAGCTCCTCTCTCAGCTTGTAGTTTTCTCTCAGTTCCTTTCTGAACTCGAGATCCTCTCCCAGTTCCTCTCTGAACTCAAGATCCTCTTTCAGCTCGAGGTCCTCTCTGCTTTCTTCCTTCTGAGCACTGCTTATAAAGCCGTTTCTCTACTGAGCTTCCTGGCTCTCTACTCAGGTGTACCTGATTAGCTCCCGCATTCTCAAAACCTGGGTGTGTCAGCTTAGCTTCTGCAGCCTTGTGCCTGCTCCCTCTAGCTGCACTTTTAGGTAACTGCACCCTCTGTGAGTCAGTTGCTTTATAATAAACAGTGTTTTTTCCTAAGTCTATAGCTTCAATGGCTTCAGCTTCATCACAGCATGCAGCCTACTCAACACTATGATGCACCAGCACCATAATTCAAAGGCATCAATTTTCTTCCTGTCTATCTTTTTCACTGTCCAGCTTTCACATCCATATGATGTTATTGAAAATACCATGGCTTGAATAAGTCGAATCTTTGTATGGCGAGAGACATCTCTGCTCTTGAGAATCTTATCTAGGTCTTTCATAGCCATTCTGCCAAGAGCAGTGCGTCATCTGATTTCTTGACGGCTTATTGCTTCTTTATTGATAGTTGATCCAAGTAGGTTAAAGTTGTTCACGATTTCAATTTCTTCTTCAACGATGAACCTGTTGATTATGCCAGTTGTCATGATCTTTGTCTTCTTTACATTGAGGTGCAGGCCCATTTTGAGACTATGTTCTTTGATTGTGAGAAGCAAATGTTTCAGATCATCTTCACTTTCAGCCAGTAATGTGGTATCATCAGCATGATGAGTCTTCCACCAATCTTCACACCTCTGTTGTCTTCATACAATCCTGCTTCTCTTATGATTTGTTCTGCATATAAATTAAACAGGTAGGGGGAAAGTATGCAGCCTTGTCTTACACCTTTGCTTATTTTAAACCATTCTGTTTCTCCTTGTTCCATTCGAACTGTTGCTTCTTGATCAGTGTACAGATTGCGCAAGAGTACAATCAGGTGTTCTGGTATACCCATGCTTCTTAATGTGGCCCAGAGTTTCTCATGGTTTACACAGTCAAAAGCCTTGCTATAGTCGATAGAGCACAAATAGATGTCCTTTTGGTATTCTTTAGTCTTTTCAAGGATCCATCTCACATCTGCAATGATGTCTCTCGTTCCTCGCCCTTTCCTGAACCCTGCTTGCACTTCAGGTAGTTCTTGTTCCAGGTATGGTTGTAGTCTCTTTTGAATAATCTTCAGTAGAATCTTGCTGGCATGTGGGATCAGAGCGATTGTGCGATAATTTCCACAGTCAGTTGGATCACCTTTCTTTAGTATTGGTATAAACACAGATCTTTTCCAGTCATTTGGCCATGATGTTGTCTTCCATATTTCTTGGCAGAGCCTTGTAAGTACGGTAACAGCTGCATCAGATTGCTGTAATACTTCTATGGGAATGCTATCAATGCCTGGTGCTTTGTTCTTTGATAGGGCTTTCAATGCTGCTTCAACTTCTTCTTTCATCACCAATGGTTCCCGATCATAAGGTACAGGTTGAAATGGCTGTTGGTCCACTTGATCGTTATCATATAAAAACTCTGTATATTCCTTCCATCTTTTCTTGATCTTCTCAGCATTATTCAATATATAACCTTGAGCATCTTGTCACATTCCAGTTCGAGGCTGGAACTTTTTCTTTAACTCTCGTAGCTTTAGGAAAGCTGATCTTGTTCTTCCTCTAATAGTTTCTGCTTCTATTTCCTTGCATGCATCATTGTAGTACTTTTCCTTATCCTGTCTTGCTGCACGTTGGAAATCTCTGTTGAGTTCTTTGATTGTCTTTCTTTCTCCTCTGGCTTTAGCTTCTCTGCATTTCTGGGCAATTTTCAGAGTTTCTTCCGTCATCCGTTTTGGCTGTTTTTTCTTTTTTCAACTTTTGTAGAGACTTCTCGCTTTCTTCCAACACAACCTTCTTGATGTCATTCCATAACTCTTCTGGAGCTCTGTCGTATTTATCTAAAGCAGCAAATTGATTTTGCAGGCAGTCTTTAAATTCCAGTGGTATATTCTCAAGGTCATATTTTGCTGCATTCATGAGTGGTTTGCTCTTTTTCAACTTTAGCTTGAGTTTGCATACTAGGAGTTGATGATCTGTACCACAGTCAGCTCCAGGTTTTGTCTTTGTTGATGTTATAGAGCTTTTCCATCGTTGACTTCCACAGATGTCGTCGATTTGATTTTTATACAATCCATTGGGTGAAGTCCATCTGTACAGTCACCGCTTGTGTTGCTGGAAGAAGATGTTTGAGATGAATAGATCGTTGGTCTTGCAGAATTCTATCAGTATTTCTCCAGCTTCATTTCTGTTGCCAAGTCCATATTTTCCAACTACTTTGCCGCATTCTTTGTTGCCAACTTTTGCGTTCCAGTCACCCATGACTATCAGGATATCCTGTTTGCATGTTCTGTCAATTTCAGCTTGTGCTTGTTCATAGAACTCTTCAATTTCATTCTCTTCTGCAGCTGATTTTGGGTCATATACTTGAATTATTACTGTACCGAGCTCCATCTTCGTCCCCAGATGACCTATCAACAATAATTGACATCGCTTGTAACTCCCCTAACCCGCGATCTCCAAACTGGCTAGTAGGAGATTTCAACCTGCCTTCCTTACAAGTATCGCACTCATCTGCCTTCCTTGAAGCTATGTCCCAATTGGGTTTTGAACAACTTACTAACACTCCCACTCATAGTAAGGGAAGCAAATTGGACTTGATCTTTGCCCCGCAGTCTGCAACCAACTCAACCCAAAGCCTTCTGACCTCCATAACCCCTGTACCTTTGTCTGACCACAAATTACTTCTATTCCACATCCCCCCAATTACCTCACCGTTGATAGCAGTAAAGCAGAGCGCCCCCTGAGAACATTAGCAACACGCTTCCGACCCTTCGTTAAGGAAGAAGCCCTGGAGAAGATTTTACCTTCACTCTCCAGCGTCCCACTCTCCCCAGATGATTTAGTATCCAATTGGGACAACGCTCTTGGAGCCGCTGCCTGCCTCCCATCTGCTAACAGAGCTTCGACTAAACGAGATCATGCACCATGGTTCTCACAAGAGCTAAGAGGATCCCTCCTTCACCTGCGCAAACTTGAGAGACACTGGCGATGCTTCCGGACCTCTGCGGCACTCTATGCATACATCTCATACCTACAAACCCACCGAAAAATGACGATGGATAGGAGAAAACAGTACCACTCGGAGATATTATTGCGGTCTATAAACAAACCTCACAACCTTTTCAATATCGTAAAATCCTTAACAGGTGATCCAGCTACAACACATTCACCCATGCCGAACCCACAGGACTATGCAAATCATCTTCAATCGAAGATGATCCAAACCAACACGATTTCTACCTCCATATCCCGCTCCAACCCATGCACCATTACCCAACCATCCGTTCTATGCAAATTCTCTGAGGTATCCAACAGAGAGATTGAAGATATCATCTCATCTATTAACCTAACCACCGCACCCAACGATCCCTGCCAGCCAACTGGATCAAAGAGCTGCGTCACGAGCTTAGCCCAACCATAACTAAAATCTTCAACCATTCTTTCTTAACTGGGTCCTTCCCACAGAGCCTGAAGTACTCATCTATTCGCCCACTCTTGAAAAATAGCAAGCTCGACCCATCTAAAGTCGAATCTTTTAGACCAATTTCGAGCATCCCCCTGTTAGCCAAAATCATGGAAAAAGTAATCCAGTGACAAATCCAACATCACGTGGACACCGAAGCCCCTCTCGACCCTTCCCAACACGGCTTCAGAGAAGCCCATGGGGTCGACACCCTCCTCACGACCCTCTTTAACAACCTAGTCATAGGCCTTGACAATATCCATCAAGGATTTATTCTTATCTTTCTGGACATTGCAGCCGCCTTTGATTCAGTTAACCATGATACTCTTCTTCAACGCCTCCAAGAAAAGGGCATTTAAGGCCTGGCTCTATCCTGGTGCAAATCATATTTAAGCAACAGATGGCAACAAGTCCGAACAGGCTCAGCGACATCAGAACCATTTCCTCTGATGCAAGGTGTACCTCAAGGGTCATCCCTCTCTGCATTAATGTTTAATATCTATATGCAGCCCATCTGCGCATTGATACGTTCCTTCAACATCCAATGTCTAGCCTATGCGGATGACATCCTGATGTATGCTCCTTTCAAGACCCACCAGCAAGACTTCGCACCAATAGTAAGATGCTTTGAAGCCGTGGCAAACTGGCTCCTCACACAAAACCTACGTATAAACCATAACAAAACAGATATCTTGTTCGTCACAAGGAACTCAAGCTTCAAACCACCATCTTCACTACAAGTCAATAAGATGGAACTGAAGGCACAATCCACAATCCGATATCTAGGTATTACGCTAGATCAGCGGCTCGACATGTCAGTGCACATCAAGAACTCCACCAAAGCAATATACCATAAGATCCGATCACTTCGTCATCTCCGCCCATTACTTGACTTCTCTGATAACCGTTCAGTCTTCCAAGCCTTGGTAATCCCACATCTAGACTTTGCCAATAACATCCTACACGGGCTCCCACAATCAACACTGAACCCTCTCCGTCTGGCCATGAATTCAGCTGCGAGAGTTCTCGTAGGATTATCACGATCCGACCACATAACGCCAGTCTTGAAGAGCCTACACTGGTTACCTCTACAGGCCAGAACCCTCTATAAAGCTCTAGTCATGACATTCAAGGCCTCAAGGATCCAACCCCTCTCACCCATCAGTAATCTTATACATGCCACTCCAGCTAATAGAACCAAGAGGCCCTCTTCTTTGAACACCATTGATCTTTCAAGATTGTTGACGAAATGCTCTAAAACAACAGCCTCCAGAGCTTTCTCCCTTTTCGCACCCAGAGCCTGGAATGCCCTCCCACCTGAAATCAGAGCCATCACAAACTTAACGTCATTTAGGAAAGCTCTTAAATACCACCTGTTTCTAATATATTATTCGGAATCTACACCCAGTGAGCACTGTTCTCCAGGCGACTCCATTTCTAGGACCCCTTTAGAAAACGGTTAACCGACATGTTCCCTTACACTCACCACGCCCTGTTTTTACCCCTTTTGATACTCAGTACTGCACTCGTAATGTAATGTATTTACTACAACCATGTCAATTTAATGACCCCCCCAGTTATCTCCATGTTTAGTTGACCCTGTTCATTGTAAAAACCAATGTTGCCTGTACATTGTGTTGGTTTTGTTGTTCATATGTACACCGCACTGATTATAAGAGCGCGGTATATAAGAAATGAAAATAAATAAATAAAATAAATAAATAATTATAGTTGCGTTGATAGGCATTCCTCGTAGACGAATAGAGATTAAGCGCTGACTGAATTGTATTTCATTACAGTTCTTGCAAGTTTCTTCTTTATTACAAATGCAACACCATTTCTTCTTTGTCTTTAATTTCCAGCATAGTAGACCATGTGATCATCTGATGCAAAGTGCCCGATGCCAGTCCATTTCAGTTCGCTGACACCCAACAGATCAAGTTGTACACGTTCCATTTCATTCTTAACCACCTCCAACTTCCCTAGGTTCATGCTTCATACGTTCCATGTTCCAATGTGTAAGACATCTTTACAGCTTCTGACTCTCATTTCATGCGCAGCTACATCAGCAGTCAGACGTTCCGAGGGCTTTGATCCAACCACATCATAAATTCTGGCTTTACTCTGAAAAGTCTTCAGCTCTTCCCCAGTAGCTAGTTGAGTGCCTTCCGACCTGGGGGTCTCATCTTCCAGCACTATAGCACAATTTGTTTTGTTGTAACTATCCATTGGGTTTTCATGGCAAGATACAGAAGTAGATTGCCGGGCCTTTCTTCCGCGTAGTTTAATTTGGTGGTGTTGCCGTTGTCACAGAAATGTGATCCTCCACCATCAATACTATCCCATTCTGCTGCTGCCCAGATGGGTGGTTTGTCTTGGTCTGGCACCTCAGCTGAGACCTGCCCATCTTGGGAGACCCAGCCAGTAGTACTGCCGATAGTTTAGCTCTCAGCATCACTGATGCACACAAGCCCTCACAGCACGACAAGCTGCAAACCAAGTCAGGGAGAGAAGACCTACATTTCCCAATAAAATCTCACCTTATGCAGAGCAAATACCAGCATAGCCAGAATAAAGACTATTGCAGTGCTTTATATTTCTGTAGGGGTGTTTTTTATTGTTACTTAATCTTAAAATGTCCCTCACCTGTGCATTCTTTTCTTTACAACTGCATCTTGTGCTCTCTCAGACAGCAGACATACCAGTTGAATACAAACAAGTCACAGCCATTCATCTCCATGGGACGCGTTGAGGATCAGAGCAGAAAATCTTCTAAGTGCTGGCCTTATTCCACGTTGCCACTGGTATAACGTGGGCATCCGTGGGATACACTCAGGATGTACCTGGGCCTTTCCTGAATAACGCTTTATGCGCCTCCGTGACTTGCCATGCCACCGTTCCACCCCTCTCACCTACATTCTGAGATCCCCATTTTAGCGCCGTGTACATGCAGGGCCATGTGATTTCAGAATACAGTTCTAGACACGTGAGCAAAATGTCTATCCCACATACCCAGGTGGCCTATTTGCATTTCTGAATGACCCCCTTAGTGCACAAATTAAAGCACAGTATGTGGAAAGCCTGTGCAGTAACTCTTGGGGACGTGGTCTATAACTGCTTTGCATTTATCTCACAGGGAAGAAACTTACTGCATGGTAAATGCAGTGGTAGATAGCAAGTAAGCACATTTGTGCTATCTGGTGATGCAGTTAATACAGCCCCATGCACAAATAACAGCTGATGCCCAAGCATAACCTCCCCTGTAATCAGCAGCAGCACCACCAAACTCCCCCACCGCTCTGACCATCTTCCCAAACTGTATCAACCTACCTACCTACCTTTCTTTGTCCGATCCTCTCCTGAGCTGCGTAACCCCCAACCTGATTTCTTTTTCAATCTGAATCAACCCCCTGCTGGTCCTAATCCCCTTCCCAATCCTCATCAACCCTTTTTAGGCGTCTGATAACCTTTTCAATCTGCATTAATCCACTCATTCCTCCATCCCAAGAACATCCTTTGACACCCCCCCCCCCTCCATCCCTCATGATCCTCCTAGCAATTGCTAGGGTTTTTCCTGGATGCTCCTGTGCCTTTACTAGCCTGGGGTTCAAAATGTGCTGGCTCAGAAACCTAGCGGTAGTCTTGCAGCACCCCCATTACAGTACAAACTGCTATTAGCTGGTAGCTAGGAAGGGGATCGGGGCCAGCAGAGAGTTGATGCAGATCAGGAATGGGAGGGGGAGTTGATGCTGCTGATGATTAGGGGTGAGGGGGAGTTCTTCATGCCCATCCACCAATTGCAGTGTTTTGTTTTGTTTTTTTGGTGCAGGCCAGACTCACTGCTTCTTCTTGAGGAGGCCTTAATGCACCCATGCTATAGGTGGCTGAGGCAGTTAGTGTGGTGCAGTAAAATACCATGCACTAACTGCAAGCCAAATCTCTGCCCATGGCCAACCTGTTCCCATCCCACAGTTAGCATGGGGCTTTTAGCATTCTGACTGTTCATAGCGCATGGTAGCCATTGTCGCAGGCCTCTGCTAACGGCTTAAAGCACTTAGGTAGACAGGCCCCAAAGAGCTGCAAAGACTTTCTGATGGCTGTTGTTTTCTTAAGACTGTAGGTGAAAGCCCTTTAGCAATCCAGAGTATGGGGGATTTCTCAGGTATATTATGGTATGATTTAGGATAAAATTCAGGTAGTACTATTTCCTCACATGAAGAGGTGTGATCACTTTTGACAGAATTTTGGATCACTTTGTTCTGATAAAACTGAGTGCAACGTTCATACATGACTAAAGCTCGTTAAAGTGTGGTAAGAGTTTGCACCTGTTGTGCATTAGGTGCACAAATTAATGTGTGGTAATTGCAAAGCCTGTGCAGTAACTATTGGGGGCATTGCCAGCATCTGTACTGTATGGTAATGCAGCGGTAGACTGCTTGTTTAAGTGCATCCAGTGCTATCTGTCAGTGCAGTTATTGCAGCCTGCTGCAGGAAAAAAAGAGAAAAAAAACAATACCCAGACCAACATCTTAACTCACTCCACATCTCTCCGATCAGTATCCTGACCCATATCCCCCCTCCCCCCCCCCCCCGATCAACATCTACAATCCCCCCCATAGCATCCTTGGCTAGGCAGCCCATAAATGGGTGCACTGAACTCATGGAGGGTAATTTTATAACAAGTTACCTAGATGAGGAGTGGGTTCCAAGTGGGTTCCTATTTTATAAAGACATATATTGTAGGTGCCTATGTATCTTTAAAATACTAACACAAATCTTGCCAAAAAAATGAACCTGTGTACATCTACACCTATTTGGGAGCAGGTATAAATGTAAGCGCACATTTTATGAACAAGAGTAAATTACAACACCACCATAAACAATGTACATAAATTGCGAGACTGCCTGTGCTGTACCCCAAATCTGCCCCTGTACACACCTACTCCCTTTACTTAATTTCATTTTTACAAGCAGCGGGAGAGAGGGAAGTGCATGGCAGGAGAGCACCCCATAGACCAGCAATCACTTTCAGGAAAGGAAGATGAGGGAAATCTTTTGTTTTTCAGGGTCACCCCCTTTAACAGCTACTTCAGTTATATTGGCTTGCATATTCAAGTGAGCAGGCTGTTAATCATGGGAGAAAATGAACTACTCCTCAGAGATGGAATGATCTTTCTTGGAATAAAACAGTTTGCAAACTTTAAAGCCATTCACTTTATTCTGTTTTCATTATAATGAGCTGAGTTGCATGCATTTGCATGTAACGAAGTTTATTATTTATAAGGCACATTGGAGCTGGCCTACTTACAAGTGAAGCTGTTATCACAGAATAACATGTGTTACAATTAATTAACTAGTGTTATTGACAAATAATGCATGTTAATTGGTAAATAACTTGTAGTATTGCAGTAAAGAATCTTAATAAATAGGCTCCATTGTTAACAGTTTCATTAATTAGAATGTATAGTCTCCCTGAACTCCATATATGAGTATAAATTAGAAAGCAACTAATAACAGATGGATTTAAGCCAGAATTTAACGACTAACAATGCCTCTCACATCCTTGATGATTCTCTTTTGGCTGTAAGACATGGAGATGGTACACAATAGCCAAAGGAGAGTTCTCCAGTTGGGGTTTATTGTAAAACTGTGGGTTTATTTCCAAGTTTCTACAAACATCACTTATATACAAGTTGAAAAGTGTACACTTGAAGTGTGACACAGTAATGTGTTTGCTCCATTTGCAGAATCAGGCAGGTGAAAGGTACATGCATCTATGCCATGGTGAGTGTCAGGAGTATGTATGTATAAGTATGTGTGTGTATGTATGCCATGGGGGTGTTGGGGGTGCATGTGTATGTGTCATGGAGGGTATTGGAAGGGAGCATGACCTTTGTGTGTGACATGGGGGATGTCGAGGACCTGTATATGTGTGATGGAAGATACGGGTTGCATGCATGTGCATATGTATCATGCAGGGTGTCAGGGATGCATGTGTATGTGTGTATGTCATGAGGGGTGTTGGGAGTACATGCATGTCTGTATATGGCATGAGGGATTATCGAGTGGGATGTCATGGAGTATGTTGGGCAGGTGCATGCATGTGTATGTGTTTCATGAGGGATGTCAGGAGTGTGTATGCATGCATGTGTGTGTGTTTTATGAGGAGTGTTGGAGCACATGCATGTGTGTGTCAGGGGTGTCGGGGGTGTGTGTGCATGCATGTGTGTGCATCAAAGGGGGTTCAGGGGGCACGTACATGCATATGTGTGTGTCATGGGATGTTGGGGTACATGCATGTGTGTGGGTGTTGGGGAGGTGCATGCAAATGTGCATGTGTGTGTATGTATCATGGAATGAGAGATGAGTGCATACATGTGTCTGTGTCATGAGGAGTGTTGTCAGGTGTGTGTTATTGTGGGTGTTGGGGGGTTGTGTGCATGTGTCATGATGGTTTCCCATTTCTCTCCTTTAGTACCCTCCCTCCTATGCGCTCTCTCCTTCCCTTCACCCAGCAGTGCACTTCTATCCTCCTCTTCTGATGAGGAGTGGCCTAGTGGTTGGGGCAAGGTACTACAGGCCGGAAGGTCGGTGGTTCAAATCCCACTAGAGGACAGCAACCTTGGGCCGGAAGGACTGGGGTTTCTAGTCCCACAGGTGCTCCTTGTGGTCTTGGGCAAGCCACTTAACCCTCCATTGCCCATGTTCCCTGTAAGTATTAGTGTATGTGTCTCATATCCCCTCGTGTTAAATGTATCCCCCAACCGCTTTGACCCGGTGAAAAGCGGTATATAAATGCAGATAAATAAATAAATTAAATAAATAAACTTTGCACACTCTTTTTCCCCTGCCTTTCACTCCTTCACTTGCACTCTTTCAAGTCTCGGTCCCTTCTCTAATCACACCCCTCCCCAGTGTTCTGCCCCTCTTCTCCCTTGCCCCCCCCCCTAGTCCCACCCATTCCTTTGTTTTCCCTACCTCCCTTCTTTAAACCCACCCCTTTTCTCTATGTTTCACCCATTACTCGACCCTTCCAACTCTCAGGCAGCCAGACCACAGCCCTACTCTTTATGCTGGTAAGACCAAGAGCCTCCCATTGACATCTTCATGCCACAGCCATGCAGGCCCAGCCTGTCCACTAGGCAAAATAGGCGGTTACCTAGGGCAGCAGACCCTAGTGTGTGGCAAGGCTAATACCCTCCCCAAAGCAGAGGATGAACTGTTGCCTCAGCGGGCTTTCAAATGCCTATACATGCAATTACGGCCTGCCACTTCTGCCCTCTCCAACGTAAGTTGCATTGGAGGGGTGAAGAAGCAGCAGGCCATGAGCATGCATATACACAGGCAATTTAAGGCCCTCCTTGCGCTGAAGCACCATTTAAGACACTGCTTCAGCACAAGAAGGGATCGCTGTGCTACCTCCCCCAGGTAAGATGATGGGAGTGGGGCAACATGATGGGCCATGCAGCGAAGCAGTTGGGAGTGGTGGCCTGGAGAGCCTACCTAGGACAGCAGAAAGCTTTGGGTTGGCCCTGCAGCCATGCTCTTCATGTCAGCGGAAACCAGGGCCTCTTATTGCAATTTTCATATCACAGCCCCTTTCTTCATGCCAGCAGGACATGAGTTAGGTTTAATTGAATGTAAATGTTTGTTTATTAAAATTTGATATATCGCCTTGCACATTGGTTGGTATTAAGATGGTTTAAAAGAACAATAATTAAAAAGGAAAAGAACTCCATAATCTAGAGGAGAGGATACTACTATTAAACATTTATATAGTGCTATAGCTGGTGGAGTCTGGGGCCTCCCTTTGGCAATATCTGGCTTTAGATATTGGCAAGATGCTTTTAGGCATTTTGGGCAATAGATGGAACAACAAGAGGTAGGAAAAATTCAAACAATACATGGACAGACATTTAAACTAGAGAAAGAGTGTGACAGATGGAAGGAAATATGTTCAGGATGTCACCCCCAGCAAAAGTATTACAGTAATGTTGAAAATAGAAAGAAACATCATCTTAATTCATACATTAGTAACCAAGGGGAAGAGAAGTCAGGAATGAAAACTATGCAAAATGTAACTAAAAATTGTTGAAAGACAATAGCACAAATGCTTAAAATCTAGGCCAGTGTTTCTCAAGCTGGTCCTGATGTACACCCTAGCCAGTTTGGTTTTCAAGATACACACGGTGAAAATGCATGAGATAGATTTGCATGCACTGTCTCCATTGCATGCAAATATATTTCATGCATATTCATTGTGCATATCCTGTGAACCAAATTGGCTTGAGGGTACATCAGGACCAGCTTGAAAAACACCTGACCTGGAAGTCCTGATGATGGAAATGGTCTTGGATATTGTGGCCATTGCAGAAACCTGATTCAATGAGTCTCATAAGTGGCATATTGCAATACCTGGCTAATAATCTATTTACATCCTTAACATCTTTGTTAGTGATATAGCGGAAGGGCTGTCGGGTAAGGTTTGCCTTTTTCCGGATGATACCAAAATCTGCAATAGAGCAGACACCCAGGAAGGTGTAGATAACATGAGGAGGGATCTAGCTAAACTTGAAGAATGGTCTACAATTTGGCAGCTGGGATTTAATGTTAAAAAATATAAGGTCATGCATTTGGGCTGCAGCAATCCAAGGGAGCAATATAGTGTAGGGGGTGAAGTACTTTTGTCCATTAAAAAAGAGCGGGACCTAGGCGTGGTTATGTCTGATGATCTTAAAGTAACTGAATAGGTAGAAAAGGCGACGACAAAAGCTAGAAGAATGCTTGGGTGCATACGGAGAGGAATGGCTAGCAGAAAAAAGGAGGTGATAGTGCCTCTGTATAAGTCTTTGGTGCGACCTCATTTGGAGTATAGTGTGAAATTCTGGAGACCACACCTTCAAAAGGATGTGAACTGAATGGAGTCGGTGCAGAGGGTGGCTACTAAAATGGTTAGTGGTCTTCATTATAAAGCATATGAGGACAGACTTAGGGATCTTAATATGTACACCTTAGAGGAAAGGCGGGATAGAGGTGATATGATTGAGATGTTTAAATGCCTCTGTGGCATAAATGTTCAGGGGGAGAGCCTCTTTCAATTGAAAGCAAGTTCTGCTACGAGGGGACATGGTATGAGGGTGAAGGGGGATAGATTCAGGAGTGATATGTGGAAATATTTCTTTACGGAAAGAGTGGTGGATCCGTGGAATAGTCTCCTAGTGGAGGTGGTAGAGATGAGGATAGTAACTGAATTCAAAAAAGCATGGGACAAACACAGAGGATCTCTAAAGGAAAAAAAGGGGACTGTTGTAGTTGTTGAAATGGAAGGACAGACTAGATAGGCCATGTGGTCTTTTTCTGTTGTCATATTTCTATGTTTCTATTTAGAAAGCATAGAGAGGGCATTAAGGAGGAGGAATAGCTCTCTTATGTCAGAAATAATACTACATGTCAGAAATAATATTAAAGCAACAGAAATGCTGGGGAAGTGCAGAAAATAAGCCGTGCTGGCACCTCATCTTTGGAGATTTATTATTTTGAACTTATTTTCTCAGGACGTTGAGACCAGAAGCAGTGATTGCTCCTTTTTTAGTTTTACATTATTTTATTGGAATTTTATTCCGTTTCTGTCTGTTAGATTGCAATCTCCTCCTTACTGGTGTCCCTCTGTGTCATCTCTCTCCTCTTCAGTCTATCCAGAACTCTGCTGCTCGTCTAATCTTCCTCCAGCTCCGTTACACTCATGGAACCCCTCTTCTAAAATCACTTCACTGGCTTGTTCATTTCCGTATCAAATTCAAACTTCTCCATCTAACATTTAAATGCATTCACTCTACTGCCCCTCATTACCTTTCCTCTCTTCTCTCTCCCTACACCCCTCCTCATGAACTTCGCTCCTCCTCTGGCTTTCTTCTCTCTATGACCTTTTTTTCTTCTGCGAACTCCAGACTTTGATCTTTTCACCTTGCTGCTCTTTATGCATGGAACAAATTTCCTCTATCTTTATGTCAAGTCTCTTCTCGCCCCCTCTTCAAATCCATGCTAAAAGCTTACCTCTTTGAGGCCACATTTGGATCCTAATCCCTTGTTCTCCTTGTGTCTCCTTCTCTATTTGAACTCCCCTTGTTTCTCTTGTATTGTTCTGTCTATTAGATTGTAAGCTCTATGAGCAGGGACTGTCTTCTTTATATGTTTGTACAGGGCTGCGTACACCTTGTAGTGCTATATAAATGTTTGATAGTAATAGTAGTAGTATCCTATCCGCTAGATTATGGAGTTCTTTTCCTTTTTAATTATTGTTCTTGTAAACCACCTTAATACCAACCAATGTGCAAGGTGGTATATCAAATTTTAATAAACATAAAACAAACATTTACATTCCATTAAACCTAACTCAAAAAAAGTTATTAAAACCATATTTACTGTTCATGAGTGTATATTAATAAGATAACTTTAAAATATATTTCTCAGTGTAAATCAGTGCTTTATGTGCAAAAAATAAACTTTTATAAAATTGGTCTTCCAATATGCAAGTAAACTTATGTGCATTTGGCCTATTTGTGCTTAAATTTACTCATACTGAGCGGAGGCAGAATGGAAGAGGGGTTAGTGTTCACATGCAGATTTTAGAAAATCACTTATATAAACCTAGCAAATTTGTGCACGGTGAAGACAAATGTAAATGTTTAGTGCATAAATTCCTGGAGTAATTTTCATTGTGGAAATATGTGCATACTTTTGTTTTGAAAAATTTCCTGTACCCGCATAGGGAAATGTATACACAGAGGGCCTGATTTTCGAAGCCCTACGCACATGCTACATGTGTAAAAGCCGGCCTTACCCATGTAAAACCGCCATAACTGTGTAAACCAGATATTCAACAAAGTGTCTTGAATCGGTGAGGCCCAGCTACCCGCACAGCATCAAGTGCCAAGGCTTGGGGGTAGAACAGGGGCATGTCGCCGTGAAACCCAAGTAAAATGGATTTCCGAAAGCCGTTTGCGCCGATATTGGACATCACTAACCGCGTAAGCATATGCGATGTTTCTCAGCACTTACAACCGCTGATGGTGAGCGGTGAACCCATGTAGTGGCATTACAGTGCTCAGTAAGGCTAGGGGAGCATCTGCAGGCCTGTACCCAAACCCTACAGAGGTAAAGTATCATTGGACTGGCAGAGAAGCCATGTGGGCCATGCATATGATGTTCCAGAGGTGGAGGCGTACCTGCCATACCCGAGCACCGCGGAGGATGCAGCAGGCAGTGCATATCCATCGGTAGCTATAGCCCAGCACCCGAGACACAGGTACCATGCCCAACGTGTACACAGGCCCAGGGTGAACTATCTGCAATTGATGGAGGAGGAGGTTTACCAGAGATACAGACTGGACGGGGCAATAACTGAGCTGTGCAGCATACTCAGTGTGGACCTGGAGCCTTCCACATCCAGAAGCCAGGCCCTGCCAGTGGTTATGACAGTGACCACTGCCCTGGGATACCTGGCAACTGTTAGCTTCCAGCATTTGATGGGGTGACTGTTGGAATCACGCAGCCCACTATCAGCACTGCATAGGTACCTTCACCAAGGCCCTGCTGTGGAGGATGCGCCACCTCATAGCCTTCCCCCAGACACAGCAGATGCGGCAGGACACCATACAGGCATTCTACAATGTTGCTGGATTCGCATTGGTGCTTGGAAGCATAGTCTGCATACATAGTGCACTGCGGGCACCAAGGCTGGAGCAGAGGACATACTGGAACAGGCATGGTTACACATCGATGAACATGCAGGTCATTGTGGATGCCAACATGACCATCACTGATGTCTATGCCCGCTACCCGGGACCTGCCACAATGCATTTGTCCTCGCTCAGTCCAGCCTGGGACAGGCAGCAGCCGGGGGTCAGCTCGGAGATGCATGACTGCTAGGTGAGTGTGCATATGTGTGAGCCCCAGGACAGGCTCATAACAAATGGTTGCTGTAGTATGATGCTATGTATAATGCAGACAGGTGGGGATATATGTGTTATGTACATATGGCAACACATTTTTGCCACTGTGCACATGTGCAGCTGTTCCACAGATTCATGTGCATGGCAGTCCATGACGCACATCATAATAACTATACAGGCAAGTTAATGTAACTATATACATGGTAACGTGCACAGCACGTGCTTATAAGAGTAAGTTAAGTATGGAGCCTGTTAAGGTGTGGTTGCAGGTATTCAGACTAGGAGTGTAAGATGCGTGGGCTTGAGCTACCATGAGGTGTGGAAGTAGTTGACTGTGGGGGGGGGGGGGGCTGCGCATCGTAGTGAAGGAGAAAGTTCCTTCTTGAATTGGGAGAGATCGCTGATGGTTCTGATAGGTGCCGGAAGTGCGTTCCAGCAAGATGGTGCAAAAAAGGCAGGCTCTAGATCTAGTAGATGGGTCATTGTTAGAACCTTGTAGGAGATCCTGGCCTGTATGGGGCAGCAGTGCAACTGTTTTAGTATTGGAGTGATGTGGGATCTTCTGGAAGCTCCATGAAGGATTCTTGCAGCAGAATTCATAGCAAGTTGTAAGGGGTTGGTCGTACTCTATTGTAGGCCATGTAATATCGCATTAGCATAGTCAAGGTGGGGCATATTAGGGCCTGAAAAACAGTTCGGAAGTCTTCAGGTTCTAACAGCTGACGAAGATGGCGAAGGACCGGATTTTGTGATAGACAGCTTTTGTTATGTTATTGATGTGAGCCTTCATATTAAGCTGCTGATCAAGTATAACTCCGAGGTATCTTACTGTAGTCTTGCATGTAAGTTCTGCGTCCAGAACTTTGATGGATAGAGGTGGGATAAAAGGCCGGGTTCCTGGTGACGAAGAGGGCTTCGTCTTTTGAAGTTTAATTTAAGCCTTTGTGCGTCTATCCAGTCGGAGACTGCATCAAAGCATTTGATTAGAGGGGAGAGGTTCAAGATGCTCAGTCGAGATTGGCATGTACATCAAGACATCGTCGGCATAGACAAGGCAGTTGATGTTAATGAGTGGATAAGGTCACAGATGGGTTGCATGTAAATGTTGAATAGTAAGGCCGATAGTGAGGAGCCTTGCGGGACACCTTTTGAAGGAAGGGGTCAGAGGTGGAGGGACCAGAACGTACATGTTGCCAACGGTCTGTGAGGTAAGACGCGCACCATGATAGAGCTGAGCCGTGAACTCTATCTCTGAGGCGTTGAAGGAGAACTTCATGGTCTACTGTATCAAAGGCAGCGGCGATGTCCATGAATATTAGAACAAAGCCTTGTCTGATGTTATCCAGCCCTATGGAAAGGGTGTTGAATAGGGTTGTCAATAGTGTTTCCACACCATGTGCTTCACGGAATCCATGCTGGCAGGGATGAAGGGGTGCGTTGGAATCTATATGATCCTGTAATTGACGTTGTGTAATCTTTTCAATGATCTTCGAGAGGGAGGTATGCTAGAGATAGGCCTGTAGGAATCCATCGCTGAGGGTTCCAGCTTACAGTTCTTTAGGAGAGGTCTGATCGCAGTCTGTTTCAGGCTACAGGGGAATGTTCCAGAAGAGAAGGATACTTCTATAAGCTTGGATAAGAATTGGCTGAGCTCAGCACGTAAGGATTTTATCCAGGGAGCTGTACACGGATCAGCGGGTGCTGTAGTGGTATTTATATTTAATATGGTGTCTTGAATGACTCTGATGGTTGGGGTAGAGAAGGATGTGAGGGTGTGTTGGGTTTCACTTAAGAGATGATCAACTGAGGGATGAGGGGTGGAAATGGGTGGAGTAGTTGAGATGAGAGGCTTAGTAGGTTGAGCAAGCTGGTTACTTTTGTTGCGTAAGTAGTTGACATATTCCTGGGGGTCTGGGTGGAACGAGTTTCCCCTGAGATGGTTCCTTGCTAGGGATTTACAATTTGGAAGAGCTCATGGGGTTTGTTCAGGGAGCGTTGTAGTCTGTTTGCATGATATTGTTTCATACTTGATGCACGGCTAAACGATGTTTTCCTAATTGTGCTGTGAATGCTTCATGGCTCGCGGTTGTTCTAGATCGTCTCCAGTGCCTCTCAAGTTGTCTGAGATGAAGAAGCGATTTGCGTAGTTCTTGGGAGTACCAAGGAGCATTCTTCTTCTTATGTGAAGCTTTGTATGTTGGAGGTCTATGGATTACGGCATCTAGGTTTGAGTTCCAGGAGTCGACCATGTCGTCGAGGCCCTTGTTCAGGTAGGTCAAGTAGGATCAGTGTCTTCATTAAAAATCCTCTCTATCGAAAGGATGGAAGCGCTTAAATTGTTCTGGGGTAGGGTTATCATCAGTTTTAGCTTTGACAGATATAGCACAAGTTGGTATCTGGAATCGATCAGAAGATGATCTGACCAAGGGACTGGGCTAACATTTAGGAGAGGCTTGTGCCCATGAAGTAAGGCTAGCTGCGGTGCAAAGATCAAATCTAGTATGTTCCCTTTTATATGGGTAGTGGTATCGACGAGTTGAACGTAGCCTAGCTCACTGAGGGCATCATTAAAGGCATTGGTATGGCTGTCTTGAATGGATGGGAGGTTGAAATCTCCTAAAACCCAGTTCATGGTGTGAAGATTTGTGGTGTTGCAGGCAAGATCGATTATTGTGGCTAAGTCATCTGGAGATGAAGAAGGTGCTCTATATAGCAAGTTGATGGTTATTTTGTTTGTTTGTAATGGTAAGGGAGTCAAGGGACAAGGTGCTGCTTGAGGCAGTAATCTGAAATTTGAGATCCGCTTTTGTTAGGATGAGTACTCCTCCACCACGATGGTCGGTTCTGTGGCATGAGTGAACTGAGAAGTTGGGAGGGACACTCTGGTGAAGAATCACGGAGTCGGATGCAGACAACCATGTTTCGGTGATACATAAGATATCAAGATTATGAGCTGAAAGCATATCCGTTAATGCTGGCCATGTTTCATGGAGACAACCCGGGAAGGCGCTGGGCTGAAAACAGGCAGCACACACCAACATGTGGCATGTGGAAGAGCATGGACTGGTGCCATGTAGTGCAGCCATACAGCAGCAGCATATTAAGGCACAGCCATGTCTGCCCCCATCCCAGCCAGCAGACCCCCCCCAACCACATCTCCATGCCATGCCTCTGCCCCCCCTCCCAACAGGCCAGCCCATGTTACAATCCCCCCGGTGCCCTGCTCCAAATGCCTGACTGCCGTACAAGCCATATGTTGGTCTCCTCTCACTGCCACAGTGTCGCTGACCATTAGATATTGCACCCCACCCTGCTAATAGATGGTGTGTTGTATGCTGTCCGTAGCAGCCCATAGACTGTAACCAACGCATGTCCCATGCTCATGTGCACATCTCACATTACCCCCACAGGTGACTGTGGATATCCCCTGAGGACCTGACTGCTGACTCCAGTGCACCACCCCATGAGCTGGCAGGAAGAGCGGTACAATGCTGCCCATCAGCAGACCTGTACGGTTGTGGAGCGAGCAACAGGGGTGCTGAAGAGCCGCTTCCAGTGCCTCAACAGGAGCGGTGGAGAACTCCTCTACAGCCCAGAGCGTGTATGCCAGATCTTTGCATGGATTGTTATCTTGCATGGAAGCGTGGATTGCCAGACCCAGAGCCAGCGGTTGTGGAGGAGTGGGAGTTCACAGAGGCAGCAGATAGTGATGGGGCAGAGGCTGGGAGCCAGCAGCAGGCCCGGGCACTAGCCCACCATGCGAGTTGATACCTGACAGTTTCTGAGGTGACTACCGCATGCCAGCAGCTGGATAGGATACACACAATAATCAATAAAGTGCCCAATCTACATGTACAGAGTGATTATTTATTTCCTGCCCCTGGACTCCCCGCTGGCCATGGGTACTTACTGACACTTTCACTGTGATGCAATGTCCGATGAAGTGCTGGCACCGTCGTCACCCTCCCCAGCAAGGCAGGCCGATGGACATGGGTCAGGGCTACCAGATGGCTATGCTGGTGTGCTGGCAGCCTCAGCACCCACCCCCTGCGCCCGCACGAGGCCCACCAAACTGCGCAGGGAACCAACAGTTGTTGCCTGGTGTGCTGCCATCTCCCCCATCAGATGCAGGTGCCCCTCCAGATGGCACTCCACAAGCAGTCTGTGTTCTTGCCATGCCTATAATTCTTCCTCCTTCGCCTATGTAGCTACCTGCAGGTCCTGCTGGATACCATGCAGCTCAGACTGTATGCCCTCGGTTCTGGCCACCAGGTGCACACCCTCCTGCAGTAGCTTCTGGTCCATATCAGTGCCTCCTGCATCCATAGGGTCATCCAGGATGGCAAACTGTAGCTCAGCGAGTGGGACATCATCCGTCTCTTGCTCCTCAGCACTGGCAGACACACTGGTATTCTCCTCCTGCCCTGGGTGGTGTATTGGACTGCTCCTCTGCCCTGGGTGGTGCACCGGACTGAACCTCTGTCCTGGCAGGCACACTGGCCCCTATGGCTGTGCTGCATCCTGACTGCGCACTGGCATCATCCTCAGTGGGTGGTAAGACTCTCTCTTATGCATCGGTTCCAGGCTGTGAGGGTAGGGTCCCTGGCAGGTCTGTGGGAGAGCAAAGGTGGCAGAGGTTAGCGACATGGGTTGCCAGGTTGGCCTATGGGGTGCCTCCAAGCCCACTAGGGAACTGTCGGGTGAATTCCCGGTCTGCATCATCCCCACGCACGCAGCACCCAAGGTCCAACAGACAGACAGACAGGTAGGCCTGGGTGGACAGAACCATGGTATAGACACATATATAACCGTCACGATGCCACCTAGGCCATGGGGCACCCCAACACCCTCCTGTGAGCCTGGGGTGGCACTGTCAAAGCCCGCAACCCCTGAGACTGAGATTTTCTCCTGAACTACAGCACCTGTTCCTCCAGAGGGGTGAGTCTGTTCTGCTGCACAGGTGGTAGCCTGCAGTTGCTGGCCCTCTTCTCCTTCACAGCATGCCATACCATCTGCCACATCTTGATATTCTCCATGTCCCTGTTGTGGTGGACAGCATTGACCCTTCTGACAATATCACACCATGCTGTCAGCTGTGAGCTGGCATCCTCTGCCCCAAAGAGGGCAGCGTGCTGCTTCAGGATGAGTCCCAGGACCATAGCGATCTCAGATGGCTTGAAGTTCACCTTCTGGGTTTGCTTTGCCCCTCTCAGCGCCGTGTCTGCCATTGTGTAGTTCAGGTACCATGGCGGTTTTAGGCTACCTATGTAAGCCTCTTAGTACATATGCGGTTACGACATGCAGCCACACCATATGCAGTCCAAATGCATATCCAGTACCCGCATAGGTTCCTGAGCACCAATGGTACAAAAATATGCATGACAGCTAGCTGACGTAAAATGCCATAGCTGCACACCATTGCATAATGGCATGATATGTGTGCATGGACACCCAGATGGTAGTACCCGGGTAGGACAGCTGGCACAGTATGCGGGCATGGCCACCACGGCATGCGGACAGATACACAGCATTGTCCCGACTGTGTGCCTCCAAGGGGCAGGGGGCACACTGCATATATAGTGCCGCTATGCCAACCCATGCAGACCGCTACCGATCTGCATGGGATTGTCACAGAGGCACTACTTGCGCTAGGTGGTAGATGCAGCCGCACTGCACGGATATGGTACAAAGGCACTACCCTTGCATGGCTGAGACCACCATTGTTCTGCATGTGTGGTGCCTCAGAGCCATACCCACGTACATGGACATGACCCACAAGGCACACACTCCATGGCCACATCCCCCGGGCCCCCCTCCCATGGTCCCCTACACCACCCACGCAGACACACTGCCCTGCCCCCACAAAATGGACACACGTGATTGCAAACTGGGAAAGGTTTATTTGCAAACCTGTCACAAATTTAACAAAGGTGGCCATCAGCAGTTTAGGATCTCTAAAGGAAAAAAGGGGACTGTTGTAGTGGTTGATATGGAAGGACAGACTAGATAGGCCATGTGGTCTTTTTCTGTCGTCGTGTTTCTATGTTTCTAACATACAGCTGTACAAATCACGGTCCGCCCCATTACAGCCCATTGCAGGGCATCCCTGGCATGGGGATAGCCTATGATGCAGCGGGGCCCTGCTTGTACGTTGTCACTGCAGCAGTGAGAGCATCCAGGTGCATGGTAATTTATTTGTTTATTTATTTATTTATTATTTATTTATTACAATTTCTTATATACCGCACTATTCGGTATCAGCGCGGTTTACATTATAACAAGATGACCAATGCAACAAGCTGTTTGGTTTTACATAGAACAGGAGTATAAACTTGGATAACAGGGGTGAACTATATACATGAAATAATTACAATGAACAAGATTGAAGGCAACTAAAACCTAAGGGAGGTATGCGCAGAATCTGGGTGTTGGCACTATCTCAGAACTAGCCATGGTTACTTCTTTGGTGAGGTTCCCTAGGTTTCATTGCTGACTGGGTAGTATTGGAGGAAAAGGTGATATTTGAGTGCCTTCCTGAACTGTGATAGATCTACGATGGCCCGAATGTCGGGTGGTAGAGCATTCCAGCATTTGGGGACGTAGAGACTGAAGGCCCTATTCGCCGTTGTACTGTTGCATTTTGTCAATGCCTTCGGGGTTATTAGGGAATTTACTGCTGTTGCTCTTCTGGACCTGTTGGGGGGCACTGTGTGCATGAGTTCCATGAGTGAAAGAGATGAAAGGCCATTGATGGCCTTGAATGAGAGGAGTAAGGTTTTAAAGATAATCCTTCCGTGGATAGGGAGCCAGTGAAGCTGCTTCAGAATAGGAGTCACGTGGTCACTTCTGGAAGCATTGTGGAGGACCCTTGCTGCAGCATTCATAGCCAGCTGTAATGGGCTAAGTGTGGATTGAGGGAGACCTTGTAAGATGGCATTGGCAAAGTCGAAATGGGGTAGGATTAGTGCCTGATATATAGTCCGGAAATCGTCTGGGTCCAGTAGGGAGCGCAGATGCCTGAGCGTACGGATCTTGAAGTATACAGCTTTGACTATATTGCCTATGTGAGATTTCATATCGAGGCGTTGATCCAAGGTGACTCCAAGGTATTTTATTGTTTCTTTAGTTTGCAAGTCTGCTTCCTTGACTCTTACATGGGACGGAGGAATAAAATTGGGGTCTCTCGAGATGAAGAGCACCTCCGTTTTCTTGTGCTGAATGCAGAGGTTTTGAGACTGGAGCTATTCTGAGACCGCATTGAAGCAGTCTACCAGTGGTGTAAGATCCATTTGAGCCATGGAGAATGGCATGTATAAAAGTATGTCATCTGCATATATCAGACATTTCACGTTAAATGATCTAATGATATTGCAGATGGGTTGCATGTATATATTGAACAGGAGAGATGACAAAGAGGAACCTTGAGGCACACCTTGTGTTTGATGGAAGCGTTCTGATTCCTCTGATCCGGATTTTACGTATTGCCATCTTCCATCCAGATAAGACTTGCACCATTCGAGAGCAGTGTTGCGGATGCCCTTCTCTTTCAATCGCCTGAGGAGAAGATCGTGACTTACTGAGTCGAACGCCGCGGCGATGTCTAAGAAAATGAGTACAAAACCTTGACGGATGTTATCAATGCCTGTGATTATACTGTTGAATAGGGTAGCGAGGAGGGTCTCAACTCCATGATTTTCTCTGAAGCCATGTTGGCAATGATCTAGGGGAGCTGCAGCGTCTATATGGTCTTGAATTTGCCTTTGTACCTCTTTCTCGATTATCTTAGCTAGGAGAGGAATACTAGCTATTGGCCTATAAGAGTCGACCCTTTGGGGGTCTAGTTTGGAGTTTTTCAATAGTGGCCTAATGGAAGTCTGCTTGAGTGCTGTGGGGAAGGAACCAGTTGTGAAGGAAAGGTTCATCATTTTTGCGATGAAAGGACTGAACTCATTGCGTAGCTCCTTGATCCAAAAAGCTGGGCAAGGGTCAGTCTGTGCAGTGGAGGTGTTGAGAGACGCTATTGTATCCTCAATACATTTAGTAGATGGTGTGGAAAATTTAATTAGAGGGGTTAGGCCTGATGTATCTTGATACGAGGCTGCTGAGACCTTGTCAGTCTGTACGATCTTGGATTGTAAGTAGTCCGCAAATTTTTGTGGGTGAATCTCATCGTGTTGTTCAGGAGAAGGTTCCTTCGAAAGAGATTTGACCAAGGTGAAAAGATCCCGTGGTTTGTTCAGAGACCTCTTTAGGGTGTCGGTGTGATATTGTTTCATTTTAATTGTGATTGCTTCTCTGTGCATGGATAAGTGGAGTTGGTAAGCAGTCTGATCTTCCGTGGAGAGTGATCGGCGCCATCGTCTCTCAAGTCTGCGTAGATGTGTGAGAGAGGTTCGTAGCTCAGGAGAGAACCATGGGGCAGAGCTTCTTTTTATCCTTGATGTGTTATTGGAGTGCGGGCGTTGTGAGATGGCATTAAGGTTGACGTTCCAGGAGGAGATTAGTTCTTCAAGGTCAGACGTGGTTTCATTGAGGAGTGAGTGGGTCTCAGATAGGATGAGTTCCCTGTTAAATGGGCGAAAGTTTCTTGTTGACTTTCGTGATGCGCTGTTACTCTTTCGGTTGCTGTGTAGTTGCTTATCGCTGATGGGTATCTGGATATTGATCAGTTTGTGGTCTGACCAGGGTACATCAATAACTGACAACATTATGTCATGGTTTTGTTCAAGAACCGACTGGGGCGCGAACACCAAATCAAGAATGTTACCCTTTATATGTGTGGGTTTGTTGATGATTTGCTTGAATTCCAGGTCCTCAATGGCATCGAGGAAGGCAGATGCATGGTATTGATGTAAGGATGGGAGATTGAAATCGCCCATTATCCAGTTTGGTTTATTGGGAATGAGAGTGTTGGCTGCTAGATCAATAATAGTGGGAAGGTCATCTGGAGAAGCAGACGTGTTCTGTACAATAGATTGATAGAGCATTGCTGGTTTGGGATGGAGAGGATGTCCAGGTTGTTTGTGCTGGAGGAGTCTGTTATGTGAAAATGAAGGTCTGATTTGGTGAGTATAAGTACTCCCCCTCCTTTTTTATTTTCTCTATGTCTTGTGTGAATAGAGAAGTTGGGGGGAAGGAGTTGGTTCAGGATAACGTTGTCCTCCGATGATAGCCAGGTTTCCGTGATCATAAGTAGGTCAAGGTCATAAAGGGAGATTATGTCTAGGACAACAGGCCATTTATTGCGTATTGAACGTGCATTTATGATGGCACATTTTAGACTTCGGCAATTCTGAGGTTTTTCTTGGTTCGGTGTCTTGGTTGTTTGGAGCGCTATGTGTATCAGGTGAGAGCGGCGCGTGTAGGCGTCGCTTCCTGAGTTGGAGTACGGGGGTTCATACCATGTTTTTCCATGGTTAGTCAAGATAGGGATATGATTGTGGGATGGAGAGAGGGCATGGGAGGTTCCAAGCCAATGTGTAAGGAGGTAAAAGCTAACAATGGCAACGAAGTAAAGGGCCATTTTGGATGTTGTGATTGTGCGTGATTGATTTAATGTGGTAATGCACTAGTAAGTGGTGAATTTATGTAATCAGAGACTAATACAATAATCCTGTGAGGAGCCGTGCAATAATGAGATCATACAGTACCAGGATTAATTAATAATGCAATAATGCAGTAGTGGGTAGTGCAATAAAGAGATAATACGGCACTGAGCAGTTATAAAGAGAGAATGCAATAATAAGATAGTACAATAGGGAGATAAGCAATAGTGTGAGTATTCTGGGGTACATGAGAAGTACATGTGGTACTCAAACAGATTACATACACTAATACAATGCTGAGATGAAAAACAAAATGAGATAATACTCTAACAGGTTACATAGGTATGGGTATGCACTGAAAGATTAACATAGAGATGGACTGTATAGGCTACGATGTTTAGTACCTTGCAAAGACGTATTCGGACCCCTCAATTAGGTTGGACTTCTCAAGCAGTGCAGGGGTTCAAAGCTACAAAGTTCCGTTGTCATACGTGGCAGGGGAGAGCTTGCTGTTGGGTAACGTCTTCTGGAACTAGGTGCTGTTGGTTTCGTGTGTCCTTGCTCCTGGTCAACGCCTAAGGGCCACGCCAAAGAGCCCTCTGGCGAGGCCATCAGGCGCGGGCGCACCCGATCAGCGCGGCGCTTTAATCTGGCCGTCGGCTGCCCCGATTGGGCAGATCTTCACGTGGTGGGTGACTGTTGCTGCTCCGGCCCGCTCTATCCCCGGCTGGGAGAGCTGCTGGTGGAGGGCCGGAGTGGTGGAGAAGAGGCCTGCGCCCGATCAGCGCGGCGCTTTAATCTGGCCGTCGGCTGCCCCGATTGGGCAGATCCTCACGTGGTGGGTGACTGTTGCTGCTCCGGCCCGCTCTATCCCCGGCTGGGAGAGCTGCTGGTGGAGGGCCGGAGTGGTGGAGAAGAGGCCTGCGCCCGATCAGCGCGGCGCTTTAATCTGGCTGTCGGCTGCCCCGACTGGGCAGATCCTCACGTGGTGGGTGACTGTTGCTGCTCCGGCCCGCTCAATTCCCGGCTGGGAGAGCTGCTGGTGGAGGGCCGGAGTGGTGGAGAAGTGTGCAATGGTCCATGCTGCGGTCTGCATGTCCTCCCTGAGGAGCCGCACCTCCGCCACCAGGGCGGCCAGAGCACAGTCACCAGATGAACAAAGGGGTGGTGGCGCAGAGGGGCCTGGTGTAGCATGGCCATGGCATGCCCATGGGTGCTGGGATGGCTGTGGGGGCCCACTGCTACAGAAGGCGGACACAGCTCTGCTGCCTGTTGCGCTCGGTCTGTGCCAAGCCATGCTGTGGGCACATGGCCCCCTGGTAGGGATGAAGGCAAGCATGGCTGTGGGCTACGGGGCACAGCCAGGGGGTGCTTCTCCTCCTCTGACCCCCCTGCCAGGCACCTTCTAGCTGTGCACTGCACTGCCATGCCTGTGGCACTTGGAGGATGGTGCCTGCATTCTCCCTGCTACCCCCTCTGATCCCTCCTCCTCAGATTCCCCACTCTGCCCCTATTTATTTATATTCTTTTATATACCGTGCTATTCTTCATCAGTGCGGTTTACATTGAACAAACTGAAATTACATTGAACAGGGCATTATAACTTGGAGATAACTATTTTACAGGGAACATGGGCTATGGAGGGTTAAGTGGCTTGCCCAAGACACAAGGAGCACCTGTGGGACTAGAAACCCCAGTCCTTCTGGCCCAAGGTTGCTGTCCTCTAGTGGGATTTGAACTCCCGACCTTCCGGCCTGAAGTACCTTGCCCCAACCACTAGGCCACTCCTCCACTCCTAGCCTTCTGACGACTCCTCCTTAGACTCCCTACCCTGCCCCTGGCCCTCTGGTCCCCCTTCCTCCTCAGACTCCTCATCCCGCTGCTGCGCTATGGCACCCTTGCCGCCCTCCCCCTCTGTGGTGCTGCCTCTGATGCAGTGTTGCTGGACTTCTCCCTGTCACTACTAGAGGTACCACTGGGGTTTGCACCTTGGGTCAGCTGTGCCTCGCTGGACCGCTGCTCCTGCGTGGTGCCTATAGTGGGCCAACTGGAGTCTAGCTGCACCTGGCTATGGGGGGAAAGGGAGGGGGGTTGATTGACAGGCGTTGCCCTGGGGTGCGGCTGGCACACTTCTGGGGGGCCCACACATGCATTGTGCAGCCCACCTTTGGGCTGCAGGAGCATGTCACCCCACCGTGCACATTGCATACCCCCCATGACCGCCTCCAGCCAGCTCTGTCCTCCCCCTTACATGGCCAGCAGTGGCTTGCCGGCCCCCTCAGGTGATGGACACCCACAGGGGGCAGTGTGGGCAGATGCACACTGTGCACCTGGGCCCTTCGCTGGTGATGTGTGCCCCTTTACCACCCATCCGTGCCATGTCCCAGCCATGTATGTCTGCACCTGCACATTTTGGGTGTCAGCCAGTGCACACACAGGATAGTGACACCGGGGGATGACACGACTGCTCCAAGCATCTTCCCATCATTGCGTACAGAGTGTCCACCACCAGATGGTCTTCCTGTACCTGTATGCAATGATGGACTGCATCTGCTGGGCTCCACTGTGTACCTCACTGACCTTCATCGACCACCAGCTGCTCCCTGATGCGCTACAGCTGGTTCAGTCGCTTCTGGCGCAGTGTCCAATAGTGGCACTTCATGGCCTCCAGGGTGCATCGCACGCCATATTCTCTATGGGAGAGAGGGGGAAGGGGACACATGGGCTCAGTTGGGTGCTTCCATATAGTCTATTATGCATACCTGTATCCTGCCTCAGCCTGGTGGCCTGCCCATCCTGAGGGCAGGGGCAAACTCATGGGTAGCAGGTGTGGGGTGCATGTAAGAACATAAGATATGCCATACTGGGTCAGACCAAGGTCCATCAAGCCCAGTATCCTGTTTCCAACAGTGACCAATCTACATCAGAAGTACCTAGCAGTCTCCCCAAAAGACACAGGTTCCTCAATGCTTGTATTGGGTCAAGCAGTGATATCCTGGGTCCCTTTTAATAATGGTTTATGGACCTTTCTTCCAGGAACTTGTCCAAACCTTTTTTAAACCCAGCTATACTAACAGCTTTTACTACATCCTCCGGTAACAAATTCCAGAGTTTGATTACATGTTGAGTGAAAAAATATTTTCTCTTATTAGTCTTAAATAGGTTACCCTGTAGCTTCATTGCATGTCCCCTAGTCTTTTTATATTCTGATGACGTAAACAATCGATCTACATTTACCCATTCCATTCATTAATTTGTAGATCTCTATCATATCTCCCCTCAGCTGTCTCTTCTCCAGGTTGAAGAGCCCTAACCTTTGTAGCCTTTCATTATAGGAGTATCCTTCCATCCCCTTTACCATTTTGGTAGCTCTTCTCTGTACCTTTTCTAATAACGCTATATCCTTTTTAGGATACGGCGACCAGAATTGCACACAATATTCAAGGTGCGGTCGCACCATGGAACGATACAGAGACATTATAATATCCTTTGTTTTATTTTCCATTCCTTTCCTTATGATACCTAGCATTCTATTTGCTCTCTTGGCTGCTGCTGCACACTGGGCGGAAGGTTTTAACATGTTATCCACGATGACGCCTAAATCTTTTTCCTGGGTGGTGGTTCCCAATGTGGAACTTTGCATCGTGTAACCATAGTTTGGGTTGTTCTTTCCTAGGTGCATAACTTTGCACTTGTCCACATTAAATTTCATCTGCCATTTGGATGCCCAGTCTTCCAATTTATCAAGATCCTTTTGCAATTTTCCACAATCCTCATGGGTTTTAACAACTTTAAATAGTTTTGTGTCATCTGCAAATTTGATAACCTCACTCGTTATTCCCTTTTCCAGGTCATTTATGAATATATCAAAAAGCAGCGGACCTAGCACAGATCCCTGGGGTACTCCACTATTCACCTTTTTTCCATTGGGAAAATTGTCCATTTAGCCCTACCTTCTGCTTTCTATCATTTAACCAGTTCCTGATCCACAATAGTACACTGCCTCCTATCCCATGACTTTTTAGTTTTGCCAAACGTTTCTGATGAGGGACCTTGTCAAAGGCTTTCTGAAAGTCCAGATACACTATATCAACCGACTCACCTTTGTCTACCTGTTTATTCACACCTTCAAAAAAACATAACAGATTAGTAAGACAAGATCTTCCTTGACTAAAGCCATGTTTGCTGTCTCCCATTAAGCCATGACTCTCTACATGTTGAGTTATTTTATTCTTTATGATGGTTTCTACCATTTTTCCCGGTACTGATGTCAGGCTCACTGGTCTGTTGTTTCCCGGATCACCCCTGGAACTCTTCTTAAAAACTGGTGTTACATTTGTCGTTCCTCCAATCTTCAGGTAGTACAGATGATTTTAATGATAGTTCATAAATTACTCTGTGATGGTACGCCTCTGTTGTCTGCCACCGGATCCCTACCCACCGCTCCCCTGGACCTTTGACACGTGCCCCGTGCCACCACCAACAGTGCCATCTGGGCCACTGATTCACCTGTGTCACCCCTCTGGCCCCTTTGGCCACCTCTGCAGTCTTTCCCCCTTCCCTTGCTTCCATCTGTTGCACGCGGGCTTGCCTTGGCATCATAGTACATGGTTGTGGGCCCGAGTCATGCCAGAGGGCATCCACTGCCTCAGGGGCCACATCACTACATGGTTTGTTAGGCATTGTGCTCGTCAATGCACGGGTACAGTGGATGAGCGATACATGGGTTCTGCACATTTGCCATCCTGCTTCTCTGGTTTCTGGTTTGGACACATACGCAAGTATCGCGGACCAATCTTAGGTGTCAAGCTCAGGTTCTGGACCCTGCGCCTATCTGCCTATGCCGTGCTGGGCATCTGCCGCTGTACTCGGTTTATGCTGCATTTTCGATGCTTGGCTGTTTTGGAGGCGCATAACTCACAATTCAAGCACTTTTCCTGAGTGGGTATCTTTCTGCGGGTATGATATGCCTCGGCGTCTTGTTGAAAATCGGGCCCAGTAATAAAATCGGGCCTATCTGTTTATGCATGTGTTCAGTAATAAAACTGACCGTAAAACTTCAATATTTCTAATAGTTTTCCCATCTCTCTAAAATCCATGTTTAATAGATAGGGTTTCTCATATTAAACCTACAGTACCATGCAATCCACCTATAAAACCATTTGGAAAGTAATTTCATAACAGACTGCCTGGGTTGGGAGGCCTAGCGAGTGACTATTTCGAGGCTATTTTATAAATATGCATAAGCACTTCTGTTTCTTTATAAAATTGCATCACAAAAGCTGTCAATCTCAGTTAAAATGTATCCATTCACATTGGTGTAAGTAGTCACATCTGCAGTTCACACAGGTATTTTAAAACCGTGCACATACTTCTTGACTCCAACTGTGCTCTACACAAACACTTCCCCCAAGAATTTTATTTTATTTATTTATTTATTTAGCTGGATTTATATACTGCCTTTCTCTGGGTCAAAGCGGTGTACATGAAACAAGATATATAGTTGTGGTTACATTGAAACAGTATTACTATATGCAACATGTTATGGTTAATTAGGGGGTTGGATAGCTATATACAAATGAACATGTATTGGGACTAGATGGGGGTACAGGAGGGACTATATACAGTGAGCATTGTGTAGGGGGGTATCTTATGGGGGGGGGGTTATGTGGTGGGGCTGAAGTGTTCCGAGAAGAGGTGTGTCTTTAGGCGCTTCCTGAAGGTGTTGATGTCTGAGGTGGCCCTTAGGGAGTCCAGTAGTCTATTCCAGAGGGTTGGTGCATAGAAATAGAAGGCTCATCAACAGGCTTTTTGATTGGTTCTGGCATGGGGAATGGTCAACATGTTCTTCAGGGAGGTGTGTCTTGATCTGCCTTCCCTCACCCTGGCTTTCGTCCTTGACACAGCACTGAAACCTTCATTACATCTCCTTTTAGTAACATTCATAATGCACTAGACTGTGGGAAATATGCACTAACAGTATTCCTTAGATCTCTCCTATTGCATTTGATTTAATCAGGCATGATCTTCTGTCCCACCTATACGTAATTGGAATCCGTGACCAGGTTCTCTTGTGGTTTCAGTCCTTTCTTTCAGGTTGCACATTCTCTGTCTATGCTGATAAGGTGCTCTCAGAAGCAAAATTGCTTCAATGTGGAGTCCCCCAAGGTCCCGTCCTCACCCACATCCTTTGGGATATTCTTAAGCCCATTGCTGATCTTCATTCAAGATGCCAGGATTTCAATTTACATGTTTGCAGATGATGTTCTTCTTATGATCTACATTGACAGCATCACCCAGATCTCTCCCTCATTAAGCGCTGCCTCTATATGATTTCTGACTGGCTTTATAACCATTTATCAACAACAAATCAGATTGGTGGTCAAATCTTCTTTCAATGCCATGAGACACTTTTGTGCTAGTTATCCTTTTCTTGGTGTATCAACTCAGATTACTGTGATCCTTAGCTTGATCATATCGTGTATTGACTACTGTAACTCTGTCTCTGCTGGTTTGCCTAACTTTGCGTTTAAATGTCTACAGTCCATCCAGAATACTTCTGTTCGTATCTTGTCCTCCACATGGTTTGCTTTATAAGGATGCTCTAGATTACATCTCATTTCTGATTACTTCTTATTGCTCAATCTGCTTCTTAAGTTCCATTTATGGAAATTGACTACACTTGCCACTGCTATCTAAAGCCCACTATGAAACCACTAGTCAGTCTGTGTTCTTCTTTTTGGCCTCTATGCTGTGGAATAGTCTTCCTCTTCAGCTCCACCTACAAAATACCTTTAAAGGATTCAAAACTGATTTAAAGCCGCATCTCTTTAAACAGGCTTTTGATATTGTAAAATGGAACAGGGACAGACTGGCCTCCCCATTGCCAGAAGGAATTGTGAGTTTGCCCTTCTTTGAATGTCTTATCTTTTCTAAAGGCTGTATGATATTTGCTCCTCTCTCTCATTTTCCCTTCTTTCCTATTGAAATTCTAGTGTTCCTTTCACTTTCCTCAATTTTTGATATGTAAGCCGCTTTGGTACCTGTAAAAGGAAGTATAGCAAATAAAAGAAGACTATAAACCTTAGCCCCTTTAGTAATAGGGCCCTTATGTGTGGTCGTCACCGCTCACCTACTCTTGCTGGGCATCTTCTTCTTCCCCTATCTGGATGACTTGCTTATCAAAGCAAACTCGCCAGAGGAGGCATGCAATGTTGGGTGCCACACCATCAGGGTGCTGCAGATTCTGGGGTTCATAATAAACTTCCCCAAGTCACATCTTCTCCCGACTCAGTGCCTGGAGTTCATTTGAGCCCCCCTGGATTCAACGCAGGCCAGAAAGTTCCTACCTCCAGACAGCGCAACACCTGGCAGAGGAGGTGCAGACCCAGTCAACAGAATCCACCCAGCTTTTGCTGTGCCTGTTGGGGCATATGGCCTCCACTGTGCACGTAAACCCACAGGCACACCTCAGGATACGTCAAGCCCAGTGGACTGAGCTCTCAATGGACTCAGGCCATGGGCAGTCTGGAAGATCGAGTTTGGATCACCTGACCCCTTGCAGTCTCTCTCACCTGATGCAGAACCAACTGAACCTCATGGCTGGCCTGCCTTTTCAGGCTCCACTGACACAGCATGTCCTCATAGCAGACACCTCCAAGCTGGTCTGGGGGGCCCACTATGAAGGTCGGGGGTTCAAATCCCACTAGAGGACAGCAACCTTCGGCTGGAAGGACTGGGGTTTCTAGTCCCACAGGTGCTCGTTGTGGTCTTGGGCAAGCCACTTAACCCTCCATAGCCCATGTTCCCTGTAAAATAGTTATCTCCAAGTTATAATGCCCTGTTCAATGTAATTTCAGTTTGTTCAATGTAAACCGCACTGATGCAGAATAGCGCAGTATATAAGAGAATGTAAATAAATAAATAAAATAAATAAATGATGATTTTCAGTCGCAGGATACCGGGATCCGGGAGGATCAACCTCTTCGAGCTCAGGGTGGTAACAGATACCCTTAAGGTGTTCTGTACCACCTAATGTGTCAAGTGGTACTCATACAGACAGATAACCAAGTAAGCATTTCTACATCAGCAAGCAGGACGGAACAGGCTCCCACCTCCTCTGCCTGGAGGCTCTCCGCCTGTGGAATTTCACCTTGGAGAATGGCATGACCCTCCAGGCAGTCTATCTGCTGGGCCAGTACAAACTGCTTGCAGATCAATTCGGCAGGGTGCTTCAGCCGCATGAGTGGAGGCTAAACCCGGAGGTGGCCAACTCTATCTTCCAACATTGAGGGACCCCGACGTTGGACCTTTTCACCAGTCCCGAGAATGAACAGCTACCGTGCTTTTGCTTGCAGAGGCTGGCCTCGGGCCGAATGGCAGCAGACGTCTTTCTTCTGCACTGGTCCAGGAGCCTCCTATATGTATACCCGCCTACTCCGCTGGTCCCCAAGACCCTAATCAAGGTCCAGTCGGGCGCGGGCCTCAATGATCCTCATTGTCCCCCAGTGGGCCCTCCAGCCATGGCTCCTGCAACTGTCTTGAGTGGCCCCGATACCTCAGGGCCAGGACCCAGACCTCCTCTCACAGGAGAGCGTGGCCCTTTTCCATCCCAATCTCCAATCCCTCGCCCTGATGACATGGCTGCTAAGAGGCTAGCCATAGCACACCTCCACCTCTCCAGGGAGGTGAAAAATGTCCTACTGACCTCCCGCAAGAACTCTATGCATCGCACGTATGCCTTCAAGTAGTGACAATTCTCTGGTGCTCAGAAAAGCATCTGAACTCTTTTGCCTACGTGGTGCAGGACATCCTGCAATATCTCCTGCACCTTTCTCAAAATGGACTGAAGTCAAACTCTGTAAGGGTGCACTTCAGCACCATTGGGGTGCATCATCACTTGGTCGATGGCCGGTCCGTCTCCACGCGTCCACTAGTGGGGCGCTTCATGAGGGGGCTTCTCCTCTTGCAGCCTCCTGTCCACCTCCCACCGGTGGCATGGGACCAGAACGTAGTTCTGGGAAAGCTGATGGCTCCCCCATTTGAACCACGGACTATATGACATCTCAAGTACTTATCATGGAAAGTAGTGTTCCTGGTAGTGCTTACCTCAACCAGACACGTTATTGATCTTCAGGCGTTGGTAGCGCATGCCCCCTACACCAGGTTCCACCAAAACAGAGTCGTTCTCCGGATACACCTGCAATTCCTTCCTAAATTGGTGTCTGCTTTCCACATAAACCAGGAGGTGGTTCTTCCCACCTTCTTTCCTCGGCCTCCCGCGCGGAGGCTGCATTGCACACTCTGGATTACAAGAGGGCGCTGTCTTCAGCGGACACAGCCCCATTCCTGCTCATTGCAGCTGTTTGTCTCTTTTGACACTAACAGATTCGGGATTGCTGTCTCCAAGCATACCCTGTCTACCTGGATGGCAGACTGTATCTCCTTCACTTATGAGCAGGCTGGACTCTCCCTGGAGCATCACGTTACCGCACACAGTGTGCATGCCATGTTGGCCTCGGTGGCCAACCTGCGCTCAGTCTCTCTCCTGGACATCTGCTGGGCTGCCACCTGGTCTTCAGTCCACACTTTTGCTGCTCATTAGTGCTTGGAAGAGAGCTCACAGCATGACGGTGCCTTCGGCCATTCAGTTCTTAGTCACCTCTTTGGAGAATAGTGCAACTCCTTCCCTCTAGTCCGTTGTAGTCCAGTTACTGATGAGGTGATTCCATGCTCAGTACTGCAGCTGCGTCTCTGGACTTCAAGCCATTCAGTTCTCCCTGCTGCCCTGTTCGCTTCGCTTTTTGCATTGTCAGGGGCTCCTACAGGTATTTTTGTTAGTCTGTAGCTGGGGAATCCCATATGTGAGGAATGACTTCTTGCTTGTTCCCAGAGAAAGCGTAGTTACTCACCTGTAACAAGTGTTCTCCAGGGACAGCAGAAATCAGTCCTCACAACTCTCCATGATGGAGTTTTCTCTTTTTATGCTTGATTAAGCTCTGACATGATACTGAAGTAATATAGCACCCTTGGGTGGGAAGGTAACCGCACATGCATGGTCTAACTCCCAAAGGCTTTCTCTGAAAGCTGGGGAGTGAATCCGTATGTGCTGACATCACCCATATGTGAGGACTGATTCCTGCTGTCCCTGGAGAACACCTGTTAGAGGTGAGTAACTACACTTTAAAAAGGTGCCAATAATCATGTCCTGTCAGTGTCCTAGTTTTTATACTATTTCCTACTATTTCCTTTTTTAATTGGTCTTGTTTTATTTGATTCTTTTATGTGTCAAATATATGTGCATATATAGTCCAAAGCCATGTCACTGGCCACATTTTTTTAGGAGATATTGGACATTAAGCGACCTAAAAAATAAAAGAACTTAACTTCAGAACAGTCTGTCTCAGTCAAAATCCTTATTAACCCTTCAGTTCACTACTAGGCTGTCAAAAGTAAATTGACTTTAACATATTGTTTTCTTCTCAAAAATCACTTCCCTCTTCACTGGGATACAGGAAGAACAAGGTGGGAGGCCCCCACACTACACAACTATGTCGTCTTTCAATTTTCAGTCTCTCACTCTGAACTATCACAAGCCACTAAGCTTGTATTCAGACAGAATTGTAAATTCATTCTATACTTGCCTCTACCATTTTCATAGCAAACAAAACACCCAGGGGATTTTAATCATCTAACACAATCTAACTCTCCCCTTTTCCACACCCCTAGAAATATATATCGCAAAGATTTTTTGTCTGACTATTTGTCGTAAGAGGACAACCTCTCCTGTAGCAAATTTTCCTTTTATTTGTTTTTAATGAGCTAAAACATAACTCGCTTTTCACCCTACCAGTGAAAACCCAAGGGGACTCACAATCTGTGATCACCTTAAAATATATTTAACTAATGCCAACTTAGCTCTTTGCATCAGGATTCACAAACGCCTCCAACGGATTTCAATGCACTGCTACCGCTGATCAAAGCTTCTCATTTTTTTAAGTAGCGGTGTATGCAGTACATCTCCAAATTCCTCTTACAATGAAGCCGTCAATGTTCTCACATCTTGTGAACGGCAATCAAATTCAACAGCATAAGCTACATAGCGCCATGTTTCAAATCTAAGAATCCTCTCGATTCTTCATCAGGCTCGCTCTCAGGCTGAATATCATATCGCCATTTTCTCTCAGTTCATATTAGGGAAACTATCTCTGAAATCATTTAAATGAGATCCAATCAGAATCTAGCATGCTGAACTGACAGCAGATTAGTCCAGTGAACTGAGAGAAAATGCTGATATGTTATTCAGCCTGAGAACATTGATGGCTTCATTGTCAGGAGCATTCCATCCTGCCATCCACTGCTGGTAACAAAGGTAGTACAGGCACGGGGTCTTTCTGATACAAGCGCACTCATGCTTCTAAGACCCTGCCAGCCCTCCTTGTCCCACCTCCTCTGATATGGCAAGTATGCATCAGAGAGGGCGGGATAGGGAGGGCCGGCAGGGTTTCAGAGGTACACGCGTATCTCTAAGACCCTGCCGGCCCTCCCTATCCTGCCCTCTCTGATGCATACCTGGCATGTCAGAGATGGCAAGACAAGGAGGGTCAGCAGGGTCTTAGAGGCACACATGTGCTTGTATCAGAAAGGCCCTGTGCTTGTGCCATCTTTGATTAGAGGCAGTGGGCAGCAGAGAGAAGGGCTAGATTTGGACATAAAGTTCTGGTATGCTGGTTGGGATGTTGAAGTATCAATGCACAACAAAAGAGAGAAAGAAAAACAGGAGATCCTTGACATGGGTGTATGGGGGTGGAGGGAGACTGAAGAGATGCTGGACATGTGGTGGGGAGACATTACGTGACAGAGGGGTGAATGCTTGACATGGGGTGTGGCATAAGGAGACAGAGGAGTGATGCTGTACATCAGGGGGGACATAGGGAGACAAAGGGGTGATGCTGGATATGGGGGGGCGGTTCATAGGGAGGCACAGGTGATGCTAGATGTGGGGAGGAAGGACCACGGAAAATAGACAGTGAGGCTACGGAGAGAAATAAGGGAGATGATAGACATGGGGGAAATAGCATGGGTAAGATGCAGATGTGAGGGAGAGAGGGAAGAGGGAGAGTTAGAGAAGACAAAGACACTGGGCAGGAAGGGATAGGAGGGGGGAGACCAGATGGGGGAGAGAAAGGGGAGAAGACATTGGATGAGAATGAGAGAGAGGGGGAAGATGCTAGACAGAGAATGTGAGGGGAGGATGCAGGATGGGGCAGAGTTCGTAAAGACAGAGGGAGAGAAGTGGCAGATAGCCTGCAATCTCTTGAAAAGAGAGTTATGAGACGATGGGGGCACACTCCAGACACTGGAACCAAGGCAGTTAGAAAAATTAAAATAGCCAGACCACAAAGGTAAATAATTTATTTTCTGTTTAATGAGTGGAATGTGTCAGTTTATGGATTTTATATGTGCCATCTTTATATTTTGCACAGTACAGGGAGAACTGCATCAGTTTATTTCTCTGGCGTTGCGCTGCATGCAGATCCTGGCTTCTTGGGGTTTCAGTTTCAGACTGAAGGAGGCATAGCCTGAAAGTGGGCTTTGGGGCCCTCTCATCAGTTTTTGCCTGGGGCCCCCTACATGTCTAACATAAGCCCTGCCCAGTGCCCACACTGCAAGTGTTCCAGAAGCTGTGTCATATCTTGAAAGCCCATATCTGTCAGGCCTGTTGAGTTCTTTGAATAAATTATTTTAAAAAGCATAGAGTTACATATTTATATGTTGATATTTATGATGTTTGAATAATAATTTTATTTGATTAGTATCCAGGGTCACATAACTTTTCCTCTGCTAAAATAGAGTCACACCGGAAAATGTTTGGAAAGCACTGGTCTGGACTAAGCTTGACCATGTCAGCTAAATATTGATCCCTATGGGGGGCATATTCAAAGGGATTTATGCAGTTTGCAGACCTGCAAACTGGGCTCCGGCACTGAATATCCATGTTTAAAGTTCAGCACCTACAGCTAGCTGTGGGAGCTGTAGACGCCAAGAATGAATATTGGGCTCTCAGGACCTGATTTTTTAAGGCCTTTACATGGGTAACTTCCCCAGTTACCCATGTAAAGGCCATCTCCAGGAACAAGCAGGAATGAGTCTTCACATATGATGGTACGTCGGTACCGACAGAGTCTGCGTGGGAATTCTTCCCAGCGTCCAATCAGAAAGCCTTTGGAAGCATCCCAACACGCCTGCGTGCTGCCTTCCCACCTTCCCAACTGTCTCTCCTCAGTTTTTGTTTTTCCACGGAGCCGGCAGGACGTCCTCCTGTCACCGCAGAAAATTCTTCTTTTATTTTTTAGTTTTCTTGTGGTCACGACTGCCTTCCCCGACGCCACCGGTACCGCCGGTGTTTCTTTTTTCTTTTCTTGTAAAATTTTTCCTTTTTAATGAATATTTTTTCCTCCTCAGTGTCTCACGGTTTCTCAGGCCTGTTAAGCCTCTCCTTTTTCGTTCATGGAACCGCCAGCCACTATCCCCAAGAAATGTTCAAACTGTGGCGGTACAAACTTATTTTTAGACACTCACAATTGGTGTCTAACCTGCTTGGGTCCTGACCATTTTCCTCCGTAGTCCTCTGGCAATAGTATTGTGAGAAGAGGTTTTCTACATCGAGTTCCCCTCGACACGCGGTCCCCATCCAACTTCAGGGCACCGACCATATCTTCTTCTACACAGGATCAGGTAACCCAAAAACAGTCTGTTAAGACTAGCCAGTCCTCGAGCGGCAGTTCTCATGCACAGCATAGAGATGCCTACGGCCTTGCCCTCGAGAAACCACTGGCTTCAAAACCCCGGTGGCAGTCTTCGGCTTCCAAAGCCTGTGTGGGGTTTCAGGTTGTTCCTGAGGTTCACCCCTCACAGAACATACCTGAGCCATGCCCGGTGGTGGCATCTGCTTCGAGTGGTACTGATACCCCGGCATTGGCAATGGTGTTGGATGAAACATTCCTCACCAAGGATCGTCGTCTGGCGTCCTCGGTACCTACGGGACCGTTGGATACACTCCAGACTGACCTTCCAGTATCGGTACCGATACTAGTACCGACGTCGGTACCCTCCAGACGTGCATCGATAGACTCGCTTCCTTCGATGCCGAGTCTGGAATCGATCTCTAGTCTGGAGGACTGGGTACCGACTCGCCTTGGTACCGACACCAGATGGTACCGAGGGCTCGGTTCCGATAATTCGGATCCGCAACTCTCGGTTTCTTCGATACCGTTAGAGTCGCCACCGGCTGGCCTTCATCCACCGGTATCGGATACGGTACCGAAGTCGGTACCGGTATCCACATTACCATTGCTGTCGGTGCCTTCCATGCTTCTCTCATCAGGCTCGTTTCCCTCGATACCGAGTTTGGAATCGATCCCTAGCATGGACGATGCGCTACCGACTGTTGCTGGTCCCGACCTCCTGTGGTACCGACGACCATCCTCTAGGGACCACCATTCAGGATCTTCTATTCCTATAAAGTTGGATAGATCCCTCGGTGCCAATGCTAGTTCTTCAGCAGATCTAGCCTGTCCAAAAGAATTTCGCTCTGGGTATTTTTCTTTTCAAGCTTTTCTCCTGGATATGGCAAAATCAATTGTCATTTCTATACCTGGACAAGATCCTACACAAGGGAATACAGAATCCCTGTATATTCCTGGAAGAGCAAAGGAGAACATCATGCTTCCTTTGCATCATTCCTTTCAGGATCTCCTTCTACGAATGTGGGAAGCTCCTTTAAAGGTACCCCCACTTTCAAGAGCAACTGATCTTCTATATCAGGTGCCCCCTTCTCCAGGATTTCAAAAGACTCAACTTCCTCATCATTCCATTGTTGTAGAATCAGCAATGAGGCGGGTGAAGAGTACTAAAAAGCACTCTTCTTATCCTCCAAGTCGTGAGTCTAAGACTTTAGATGCCTTTGGACGCCAATCTTTCCAGGCATCCATGCTTTCAACAAGAATTCTCTCATATATTTTTTATATGGGCTTATCTCTTGAGGAGGTCACAAAGAAATTACATCTTTTGACTCCTTTTCTTCAAGAGCCCAAGAGTGCAGACTATTCCTCACTGGTTAGTCATGCTCAAAATGTCTCTAGATTTCTTACTCGTGCTTCCCTAGACTCCTTTGAGTCTGTTAGCAGGACTTCTGCTATAGCTATAGGGGCACGATGTAAAGCCTGGCTCCAAGCTTCAGACTTGGACAAATGGGCACAAGTTAGACTGGGAAATACTCCTTGCACTGGAGAAAATCTTTTTAACAAGGAGTCTTTACTCCAGGTTGCTCAGTTAATAACTGACTGTCCTGTTTCCAGAGGCTGTTCTACGCCGCCTTCTTGCCCAGTTGGTAGGAAATGTCCTGCCAAAATTTCTTCCCCTAGGGGAAGAAGATTTTGTCCATCTTCTGCCCATCATACAGATGTTCCCAAACAGGGGAAACATCACCCTGGTCTGAAGAATCCACAACCTCAGCAGGGTCAACAAACCCAGCAATTGCAGGGTTTCAAATAGATCATCATTGCCCCTCTTGGTTGGTGGTTAGAGTAGCAGTATGCTTCTTTTCATTTGCAGTATCTGCACTAAATTTATTCTAACCTTCCTAGATATCTCTCCATGAGACATCTTTTCTTTAACTTTAAGAGTCTTTATGATGATCATGCCCATACTTAACAGGGTTTTCCTCTTCCTCTTGGAGGAAAGGGAACTAACAACTGATAATAGACCGTTGTTTTCCCTGTACTGGCATGTATCATCTCACCTGTCAGAGACTTCCTCCATAGTCAGTCTCTTTTAACTCTATCTTACCTCCCTCTTACCATAACATTTGGTTTGTAAGAGGGACCCCTTTTACACTGGTAAGACCCTATGGTCCTCTACCTGTTCTACCGGGGGATTCTCCCTTCTGGAGTTGTCTCCCCCCTTCCTACCTTAGGGCAGCCCATCAGACAATAGGAAATCCTACCAGGTCTGTTGTTTCTTTTTCCCAATCTAAAAGAGGGAAAGGGAAAAGAAATTTTCTCCACTGCCCTGGTACGTTGCTGCAGATACAGCAATTCCTAGTGGTTAAGTCACTGGTTCTGTCCACCACACAATCAGGGATTCTCCTCCACTAGCAATCCTTTTAGCCTCAGTGCTAAGTCCCAAACAGGTTATCAACCTTGTTTGGGCAACCCTCTTATCACAGCCTGGTTGGTTAACTTCTATTCTTCGCCCCCTTGTCCTTGGCAGAATACTTGCTAACCTGCTGGCTTTCCACAGCCAGTTTTTCTTCTAACCAACCTGCAGCATGCTCTCTGCAACTCTACAGAGTAGCTTTGCACTATGGGCCCTTGTTAGAGAGCATTAGTATCTTGCCTAGCAGATAACCCCAGATGGTTAAAAGGGGGTTACCCCATTCATGTTTCCATGACTGCTAGGTATTTCCTACCCTTACCATCTCATCTTAAATCTCTTTTGAGACATCAGTCTCAGGCCTTTCATTACGTGAAAACCTAAAGAAGGGCCAATTCCCTGGCTTGGCACATATCTCCTTTGGTCTTCTCGTCAGAGATAATTTTCTTCAATGGCAGCTAGAGGACGCCCAATACCTCTCTTGCCCTCATAGGCAAGTCACTAGGGTATCTTCCTCCAGTGGCGTCCTCTATCCATTCTCCATATGGCAATTCTGGAGAAATCTGGACTTCCTCCCTACAGTCTGAAGTTATCCTCTGCCCTTTTTCACGTAGGCCATCCTGGTTATTCAAGAGCTCAAATTCTGAAAAGAATCCAGACTTCTTCTTGTCAGGGAGACCTCCTCTGACTCTGCCAGTCATAACCAGGAAAAGAGTTTTTCTCTGTATGTCTATTCAAGCAGGTATTAACTTTCCTGCTCTTAGATGAATCTTCCTCTCTCCCTATATCCCTAGGGGGGATCAGCTTCTATAGACCTCTCTCCTTCCACATACCTGGAGATATGTGTCTATATGTCTACATATTCATATATACATATACACATATATATATATGTATATATATATTCATCTAGATCTATCTGTGGGTCTTCGGCCCCTGCATATCTCCTATAGATATATTCATATATACCCTATATATGTATATATTCAATATATATATGTATATATACATAGATATATTTATAGATCTACTGAGATATATTTTTAGATAGCTATGTATCCATATACTTATCTATCTGTTCTGTTAGGTTAAGATATCCTTATTCCTATATGATCCTGACAGATGGGCACTACCCCTATCATTGCTATGCCAGCATACTTAGGGGGCGACACTTATAACCACTTCCTGTGGTAATTAACAACATTTTTCCTTACCATATAGGTTAAGTACTCCTGAAGCTCTCTATGTACCTTTCTTCTTTCCTAATTGACCCCATTTAGGAAAGACATTACGGAGCTTCAGTTAACCTAACGCTTAACGCTCTTGAGTCTGTCCTTACTTGCTTATCAGATATAAGGGTCTCCATACCCTTTCTCCCCTACATGGACTGATCCATCCCCAGTCCAGTTAGGTCAGACCCATTTTTTCTTTGGGTCCTAAATTTATACTGTTTTTGGACCTAAACAGCTTAAGCTTTCTTTAATATTGCCTTCTGCGCCTCCGCTGAAGCTCTACCTCTTATACTACCCCAGTCTTTCCCCCTGGGGCCATTTCTCACCCTGAAGGGTTCTGACCTCCGCTTGTTTTTCTCTACTTTTATTACCTCTACTTCTCAGTGAGGTACCCCTTGAGCACATTCACTGGCTCTTCTAACAGATCCATATGTACCTCAGTGGACTTGTGCAAGGTCAACAAGGGAGGCCCAGATTACAATATTTTATTACAAATTACCCTCTATACAGGGTCTTCCCCTTCAGAAACCCTGTTCTAGCCAGCTGTTCCACAGCTCCTCTTCTGTATTCAACTCCTACCCTCCATCCCCAGGATGCCTGAGGTCTTAAGCAATAGCATGGCTCGTTCTGGACTTGCAACATGCTAGGACTCCCTCTGGGCATCTGAGCTTGGGAGTCCCCATATGTGAAGACTCATTCCTGCTTGTGCCTGGAGATAGCACAGTTACTTACCTGTAACAGGTGATCTCTGGGAACAGCAGGAATAAGTCTTCACAACCCACCCACCTCCCCTGGGAGGTGCTTTTTCTCTATCTCTATCTTTCCCTTCCTTGCTCTCTCTCTCTCTCTCTTTGTCTCAGCTTTCAAACTTAACTGAGGAGAAGCAGTTGGGAAAGGCGGGAAGGCAGCATGCAGGCGTGTTGGGATGCTTCCAAAGGCTTTCTGATTGGACGCTGGGAAGCGTTCCCGCGCAGACTCCGTCGGTACCGACGTACCCTCATATGTGAAGACTTATTCCTGCTGTTCCCAGAGATCACCTGTTACAGGTAAGTAACTGTGCTTTATCCAGGATTTTCAAAGGGTGCCTACACGAATAGTGCCCTTCAAAAATCCAAGATATGTCCCTAACGCGCCCAGATGCATAGAGTGCAGCAAGGTGAAACAAATGAAGTCTGGAATTGGCAATGCCTCCCTTCACTGTTGCCACTTCCCTGGATTTTTGAATGTTCTGCTCTAGATGTCCCAGATTTTTCCTAGATGTCCCTTCTAAAATCCCACTTCGCATGTCCTTTTTTAATATTTATATATTTAATGTGAAGAAGTGCCGTGTCATGCACTTGGGAAGAAGAAATCCAAGGGAAATGTATGCGATAGGGGGCGAGAGGTTGGTGTGCAAGGACCAGGAGAAGGACTTTGGTGTGATTATTTCTGAGGATCTCAAGGTGGAAAAAAAAGTGTGACAAGGCAGTGGCAAAAGCCAGGAGGATGTTGGGTTGCATACAAAGAGGAATTACCAGCAGAAAGGAAGCGGTGCTGATGCCACTGTATAAGTCACTGGTGAGGCCTCACTTGGAATACTGTGTTCAGTTTTCGAGACCATATCTTGCAAAGGATGTAAAAAGAATGGAAACTGTTCAGAGGAAGGCGACCAAAATGATTTGTAGCCTGCGTCAGAAGCCTTATGAGAAGAGACTTGAAGACCTAAATATGTACACTCTGGAGGAGAGGAGGGATAGGGGAGATATGATTCAGACCTTTAAATACTTAAAGAGAAATAATGAACAAACAAACCTCTTCCAAAGACGGGGAAGCTGTAAAACTAGAGGGCATAACATGAAGCTGCAAGGGGGTAAATTGAAAGGCAATGTCAGGAAATACTTTTTCACTGAAAGGGTGGTGGATGCTTGGAATACCCTCCCGATGGAATGGTGGGGGGCAAATACAGTGAAAGAATTCAAAATGGCATGGGACAGACACTGGATCCTTTTACAGCAACAGGATAAAATCAAAATAAACTTAACTACCTAATTTCTCAACAAATAGTGATGTCCTACACGGAGCGGTGGGCTCACCCCTAAACAAAGACAGGGGGAGGGGTGGCCTGCAGGGAGCGGCAGGTGCACCTACTCTTTGCCATCTTACTGAGCAGACTAGATGGACCATACTGGTCTTTCTGCCGTCATTAAAATGTCAGCGCTAATATGCAATAAGAAATAATAAATTATGACCAAATTTTCTGTTGAGACTTAATAAAGTCCTTCTGGATTTGTGAACAGCGGAAAGACAAAAACTATACCATCCAGCATTTTTTATATACCATAAAACAGAAATCCCAGTCTAGTCCTAGTATATGACATTAGCCTAAACTATACATTTGTCTTCTCTCTGCTGTTATGTGTTGCCAGTTGTTTGTGTGGCGTTTATTGCTTTCCTCTTCAGCATTAAGTAAGTGTCAGCTGTTATGGTATTATAATTGTGCTGAGTGATTACAAAGCATGAAAATGATATTCAAGTTTAATTTGCCATGTGTATGGTATGTTCTAATGAGCTTCTTTTCATCTTCAACAAAATTAATTTTGCATATTTTTCAAGTGTGGTGGCAGCAATTTATTATAGCATATCCAAAGATACAGTGATTATATAGTGGAACAGTCTAACTTGTACACTGCTTAGAAGTAGCTTAAAATTATTGGGATCGATATTCAGCTGCAGCGGTCAGCATTTTTAATGTTTATGGCCTCCGCTGCTGAAACTAAAATTGGATAGTCAGAGTTAGAGCTTATCCGGTGTCTGGCACCAAATATCCAGTTTCGCCACCCACACTTCTGCTGTTCGGTTAGTGCCGATATTCATTCACTAATGGGATAGCAAAATCCACATAAAGTTAGAACAGCCATTGACCTCCCCTAACTTTATGCACAGGGGTGGCTCTATAATGAGGCAGAGTGAGGCGGCTGCCTCAGGTGGCAAAGTTTTGAAGGCGGCAAAAAATGCCCCCAAAACAGCCGCCTCATTCTGCCTTCAAAAGTTAAAAACAAAAAACAAGCGCACAAGTTGCTGCTGCTGCCAAGTCCGCTTCTTGGCAGTGGCAGACTCACCCTTTCCTTTCCCTGGCAGCCATGGGTCCTGCCTCTTAAAGAGGAGGGAAAGCTCTGCACCAGTTTCACTTTTATTTAAACTTAATATAGCTTGCACAGCCGTGGTTCTCTAAGAGGCAGGACCCGCGGCTGCCAGGGAAAGGAGAGGGTGAGTCTGTGGGGGAGCTAACACAGGGGAAGGTAGGGGCTGTCACAGGGGAGGGAGGAGGGGGCTGGAACGGAACTGACATGAGGGGGAGGTGGGGTCTGCAACTGGGCTGTCCTGGGGGGGAGGGGCTGGTAGGGAAAGGTCAGGGTCAGGTTGGGTCTGCAATGGGGCTGATGGGGGAAGGAGGCGGGCTGGAAGGGAACTAACATGAGGGGAAGGTGAGGTCTGCAATGGGGCTGACATGGGGAGGAGGGAGCTGGAAGGGAACTGACATGCGGAAGGTGTGATCTGCAAGGGAGCTGACATGGGGGAAAGGTGGGGGCTGACACGGGGGGCAGGACTTGAAGGGATTTGACACGGGTAGGAGGGGGCTGGAAGGGAACTGACAGGGAGGTGGCTGCCTTCAAGTGAGCTGACATGAGGAGAAGGTGGGGTCTTTAATGGGGCTGACACGGGGAGGAGGGGGCTGGAAGAGAACTGACATTGGGGAGGAGGGGGCTGGAAGGAAAGTGACATGGGGAAGGTGTCATTTGCAAGGGAGCTGACATGGGGGGGAAAGTGGGGACTGGAAGGGGGCTGACGTGGGAGAGGAGGGGGCTGGAAAGGAGCCAATACCTGGGAATGGTACTGGAAGGGTGATGACACGAGGGAAGGGAGGGGGACTGGAAGGGAGCTGACACTTGGGGATGGGACTGGTAGGTAGTTGGGTAATGGGGGTGGGGGCTGGAAGGGAGGGGCACTGGCACTAGAATGGAATTTGGAACAGAAGGGGCTGGACAGTGGGGAAAGAGGAGGACTAGAAGGAAATGGACACCAGTGGCAGTCCTGGGAATGCAAGGGGGTTGAAATTGGAAGGTACTGGGAGGAGAGGACTGTTAAAGGGGGCTGATACTGGGGAGGATTACTAGGACTGGAAATAGGCTGATGGAAGGAAGCGAAGAAAACAAAAGAAGAAACAAAAAATGGCAGATGGACTATAGACTATAGAAAGAGAACTAAGAGAAGACAGGAAAGCAGAAGCCTCAGATCAGGACCAGCATGATTAGAGAATAAAATGGTCAGACAACAAAGGTAGAAAAAATAATTTTATTTTCAATTTAGTGATTGGACTTTGCGTAATCTGTATGGGGAAATGCATTTCTTATTTCTCTGATGTTGCCCTGCATGCAGAATCTGGCTTCTTGGGGATTCCGTTTAATTTTTGTCTACATATTTTTATTTTTACTTTAGGTTGTAGTCAATTATTCTGTACTTGGTGTGTTCTGAGTATGTGACTGAGGCCATGTGTTCTGTTAATATGGAGTTTGCACATAGGGATCTATACTGTACTGTAGTAATTTGACTTGCTCAGCTTTTCAGATAGGTGTATGAATATTCTAGGAATCATTACAGCAGTATTTATAGGGTGTCATTTTCCTGATTAGGCTCCTTATGTGAGTTTTGGACGTTTATCCTGGTATGGTATGGTAGATTTGGCCTTGTAAATCTTTGGTGACTTTTGTAGGGCTTTATATTAGTTCTTTGGGAACAAGCAGGAAGTCAGTCTTCAAATATGGGTGATGTCAGCACCGATGAAGCCCTTGCGGAAGCATCCCCCCAGCTTTCAAAGAAAGCCTTTGGGAGATGCCACTATGCATACCTGGTCCCCTTCCTGCCCAAGGGTGCCATCTTCCTCAGTCTCCTTTTTTCCACGGAGCCCTTCAGATGTTTGTCTGGCTTGTCCCTGGAAAAAGTTGATTTTTCTCTCCGAGTTTCACATTCACCTCCGGTATCGCACCGTGACTCTTCCTGCCTACCAGCCTCTCTGCCTCGACATTGAGTTCGGCCTATTTTTGTAGTCTTTCGTTCTTTTCTTTTTCAGGCATCTTCGTGCCTTTTTTCTCCCACTTGCAGCCCAGAGAGTCTTTGACCTTGCAGGGGTACTTTTTCCCCCCATGGCTACCAGTGGCTTTAAGAAGTGTGATCGGTGCTCTAGAATTATGTCTTTGACCAACACACACGACTTCTGTCTCCGCTGACTTGGGCTGGGCCAGACCACGACCCAGAAGCCTGTGGTCTCTGCAAGAGGATGTCCAGTAAGGTCCTCAAGAGCCACCAGCAGCAGCACGATAAGTTTTTCCCTGAGCCCTGGTGCCTCTGAAGGCCAGGGCCTCTTCTGAGGCCCTGACATCTTGGGCGGAACTTTCTGAACTCGAGCCTCATTGTGTGTCCTCAGAAAGGGGGTCTCCCTCGAGGGAGCCCAGGAAGAAGAAGAAACCCTTGAATGCGGTGTCCTTGGACAGGTCCAACCGGCCGGGTGCTCCCTGGGCCCAGTCCTGCAGTCTGAGACGTTCGTCCAAGGCGAAGGAGAAGGAGCAGCCTGTGAAGGTCCCCCGGAAGAATCCAACTGCGGACCGGCCTCGGTCTCCAGTTACTATCCTCATTGAGGATTCCCCTTCGGGGGAGCTGGCATCGGGCCCGAGTCCCTCGGTGCCCATGCTGAAGCTGCGGAGCCTTCTGGTCTGGAGTCTGGAATGGCGGCCCTGGAGTGCAGTTTGTTTGCTTTCATGGAACAGCAGTGGGCACTGTTGCCCAGCATGGCCGGTTCAATCTCCCTGACCACTGGGCCCTCAACGTCCAAGATGTCCCCGGAGGCCGAGCCAATCCTCGAGGTCCTTCGGCCTCAAGTCGATCCTCGGCCGAGGGTGTGATACGAGTCCAGCTCGACAGCACTGTGGTCATCCCCGGCAAGTTTGCCGGGCACCGGCCGCAGGGCATCAGGGGCCCCGAAGCCCGCACAGCAGCCCTTGATGGACTACTCCGAGTGGGAGACTGAGGACGAGGAGTCCCCCGATACCAGTCGCCACTATGACGTCCCATCTGACTCTCCTGTCTCGGAGCCTCGACGGTGGTCCCTGCCCGAGGATGTGGGATTCCTTGACTTTGTCTAAGACATTTCTAAGGGTGGGCGTTCTAAGGAGGACCCTCGGATGGATGAGTTGGAAATTCTCCAGTACGAGGCCCCTTCGTGGGAATCGCTCACAGTGCCCATCCCTTCCATCCTGGAACAGCTGATGCTCCGAATGTGGGAGACACCGGCTTCGTTGCCGGTGATGAGCAAATGGCTTGACTCGATGTATTGAGTCCCGTGGAGCCCGGGCTTCCAAATGTCACAGCTACCGCGTAACTCCATGGTGGTGGAGTCGGCCATGCATCAGCTGAAAAGCCAGAAGTCGCACTCCTTGGGGCCCCCCTGGCAGGGAGGCCTGCACCCTGGATGCCCTTGGCAGAAAGTGCTACCATGCCCAATGCTCATCGGCTGCATCCAGTCCTACCAGCTGTACATGGGCATGTACCTGAGAGACCTAGCGAAGGAACTTGCTGGATTATCAGCTGGTCTGTCGGAGGAACCCTTGCAGCGGTTCAAGAACCTAGCCAAAGCAGTCCGTGAGTGCTCCAAATTCATGTTTCGAGTGGCTATGACAGGTTTGAGTCGGCGGCTCGAGTAGCCAAAGCTGGCATTGGTGCACACTGCCAAGCTTGGCTAAAGTCGTCCGACCTCGAGCAGTGGGTTCAGGACAAATTGGTCAATGTCCCCTGCCAAGGAGAGAACCTCTTTGGCAAACCCATGACAGACAAGGCTGCCGAGCTGGAGACTAAGTTCATGACAAGGACCAGGCTCTCTAAAAAGACTGCTCCCCCTCCCTGATGGAAGGACTCGGGTAAAAAGTCCTTTTACCCAAAGAAGGGAGCTGCTTACTGAAGCTACTCACCTTATCAGGCCTCCCCAGCTCCCCAACAGGGTTAGCAGGCCAAGGCACAAGGGCATGGCCCATGTAAGCAGAAGGCTCCAAAACCCCAGGCACCAGCTCAGGCCCAGCCGGGGGGAGTTTTTGACTTCTTGAGTATAGCCAATCTACCCTAAGGAGATCAGCAGCCCACGGGAGGACATCTGGCCCTCTATGCCCAGAGGTGGATGTCCATCACCACCAATTCTTGGGCACTTTGGGTAGTCAGGGAAGGTTACCTCCTCCACCTGACTCAGACACCTCCCCCTTATTTCCCGGGAGAGCACCTCAGGTCTCCCCTCCACTCGGACCTTCTTCTGAAGGAGTTGGCAGGTCTTCTTGAGGACAAAGTGATGGAACTGGTGCCCCACCATCTCAAGTGCAAGGGACTCTACTCCAGGTACTTCCTCGTGCCAAAAAGGACAGGGGGCCTAAAGCTCATCCTCGACCTGCGCAACCTCAACAAATTCCTTGTGAGGGAGAAGTTTAAGATGCTCTCCTTGGAACATTGCTGCCATACCTCCAGTAGAGAGACTGGCTATGCTCCTTAGACCTCAAGGATGCTTATAACCACATCTTCATTCACCCCAACCAAAGGCAGTTCCTGCGATTCATAGTGGGGGGCAGGCATTTTCAGTACAGGGTGCTCCCCTTCGGCCTAGCTTCTGTCCCAAGAGTTTTCACAAAATGCCTGGAGGATGTGGACGCCTTCTTCTGGCTCCAGGGAGTCTTCTTCTTTTCCTACCTGGACGACTGACTCATAAAGGGAGGCATGGCCTCAGAGGTGCAGCAGGCCACCACATGCACCATGCAGGTTCTGCAACACTTGGGTTTTGTCATAAACTAACCCAAGTCTCACCTCCTCCCAATACAGTGTCTGGAGTTTATTGGGGCAAAGATAGACACTCTCCAGTCGAAGGCTTTCTTGTCGAGGAACCGAGCCAATCGTCTCAGGACTTTGGCTTGGGACATACAGTGCCGTCCCTCGGTATCTGCTCGGCTTCTCCTACGCCTCCTCGGGCACATGGCCTCCACGGTCCACATCACCTCCGACGCTCGCCTCCACATGGGGGCTGTGCATTGGTTTCTCTGGGACCAGTGGTCTCAGGTCATGGGCCACCTCCGAGACAGGGTTTCTGTGACCCGTCAATTGGCGGAGTCTCTGGTCTAGTGGCAGTCTCCCCAGCATCTCAAGGTGGGCATGCCTTTTCAGGCCCCAAGCCCCTCAAGGGTTCCTCACCATGGTCACCTCCCTGCTCTGCTAGGGAGCCCACTGCGAAATCTCCGCACAGAGCAACCGGTCACCAAGTGAGAGCACCCAGCAGATCAACCTCCTGGAGCTTCAAACCATACACCTATCCCTGAGGGTCTTCTGTCACCACCTGTGTCACCAGCCAGTACTGGATCAGAGGGGCAACCACGTGGCGATGTTCTACATGAACAAACATGGGGGCACGGGGTCTCGTACCCTTTGTCTGGAGGCACTGGTCCTCTGCTCGTACGCAATCTAACAGGGTATCCTCCTGTGGCAGTGTACCTGCCAGGCCAGGACAACCTGCTGGCCAACAGGCTCAGCAGTGTTCTCCAGCTGTACGAGTGGCAGCTGGACCCCCGCTAGCCAGTCAGCTTTTCAGGCTCTGAGAGGAACCTGTGATGGACCTGTTCGCCAGCCCAGACAATTTTCATTGCCCCCCTTCTGCTCCCAGCAGGCCCACTCATCCAGGATGGCAGCAGACGCGTTCCTGGTCTCATGGTCCGAAGGCCTCATGTACGTCTTCCCTCCTACAATGCTCATCGCCAAGACCTTGTTCAGAATGCTCCGCGACACGGCCTCGCTCATCCTGATAGCTCCTCGGTGGCCCAGGCAACTGTGGTTCCCGCTGCTCCTCCAGTTGACGGTGGAGACTACCATTCCCTTGGGGACTGCCCCGGGACTCCTATCTCAGGAGGGGGGGCTCTCTCCTGCACCCCTACCTGGGGTCCCTGTGGCTGCTGAGAGGGTGACTCTCTGGCCCCTTTCAACCTTCCGGTTGTGGTGGAAGGCATTCTTCTAGCCTCTCGCAAAGCCTCTACTAGAAAGGCTTATGCCCTCAAATGGCGCAGGTTCTGTGTTTGGTGCGCCGAACACGGGGCTGACATTTTCTCCTGCTCGGTGGCTCTGATGTTACAGTACTTTCTCCACCTCTCTCAGTCCAGGCTCAAGTCTAACTCCATCCGCGTGCACCTTAGTGCCCTGGCAGCGCACCACCATCCGGTGGATGGTAAGCCCCTCTCGGTCTAACCGTTGGTGACCCATTTTCTTCAGGGCCTGCTCTTATCAAAGCCCCTGGTTCGCCCTCTGAATATAAGAACATAAGATATGCCATACTGGGTCAGACCAAGGTCCATCAAGCCCAGTACTCTGTTTCCAACAGTGGCCAATCTAGGTCATATGTATCTAGCAGTTTCCCCAAGAGACACAAGTTCCACAATGCTTGTACTGGGTCAAGCATTGATATCTTCGGTCACTTCTTAATAATGGTTTATGGACCTTTCCTCCAGGAACTTGTCCAAACCTTTTTTAAACCCAGCTACACTAACAGCCTTTACTACATCCTCCGGTAATAAATTCCAGAGTTTGATTACACTTTGAGTGAAAAAATATTTTCTTTTATTAGTGTTAAATAGTTTTCCCTGTAGCTTCATTGCATGTCCCCTAGTCTTTCTATATTCTAACGTAAACAATCGATCTACGTTTACCCGTTCCACTCCGTTCATTAATTTATAGACTTCTATCATATCTCCCCTCAGCCGTCTCTTTTCCAGGTTAAAGAGCCCTAACCTTTTTAGCCTTTCTTCCCCTTTACCATTTTGGTGACTCCTCTGAACCTTTTCTAAAATCGCTATATCCTTTTAAGATATGGCGACCAGAATTGCACACAATATTCAAGGTGCGGTCTCACCATGGAACGATATAGAGGCATTATAATATCTTTTGTTTTATTTTCCATTCCTTTCCTTATCATACCTAGCATTCTATTTGCTCTCTTGGACGCCGCTGCACACTGGGCCGAGGGTTTTAACATGGTATCCACAATGACGCCTAAATCTTTTTCCTGGATGGTGGTTCCTAATGTGGAACCTTGCATCGTGTAACCATAGTTTGGGTTGTTCTTCCCTAGGTGCATAACCTTGCACTTGTCCACATTAAATTTCATCTGCCATTTTGATGCCCAGTCTTCCAGTTTATCAAGATCCTCTTGCAACTTTTCACAATCCTCTTGGGTTTTAACAACTTTAAATAGTTTTGTGTCATCTGCAAATTTGATAACCTCACTCGTTATTCCACTTTCCAGGTCATTTATGAATATGTCAAAAAGCAGCGGACCCAGCACAGATCCCTGGGGTACACCACTATTCACCTTTCTCCATTGGGAAAATTGGCCATTTAGCCCTACCCTCTGCTTTCTATCTTTTAACCAGTTCCTGATCCACAATAGTACACTGCCTCCTATCCCATGACTCTTTAGTTTTGCCAAAAGTCTCTGATGAGGGACCTTGTCAAAGGCTTTCTGAAAGTCCAGATACACAATATCAACCGACTCACCTTTGTCCACCTGTTTATTCACTCCTTCAAAAAACATAACAGATTAGTAAGACAAGATCTTCCTTTTCTAAAGCCATGTTGGCTGTCTCCCATTAGGTTGTGACTATCTACATGCTGAGTAATTTTATTTTTTATGATGGTTTCTACCATTTTTCCTGGTACTGACGTCAAGCTCACCGGTCTGTAGTTTCCCGGATCACCCCTGGAACCCTTTTTAAAAATTGGTGTTACATTGGCGATCCTCCAATCTTCAGGTATTAGAGATGATTTTAATGATAGTTCACAGATTACTGATAGCAGGTCTGCAATCTCATATTTCAGTTCTTTCAACACCCTTGGATGTATACCATCCGGCCCAGGTGATTTGCTACTCTTCAGTTTATCTAATAGTTCTAAGACATCTTCCCGATGTATCGATATTTCCTTCAATTCTTCCACACCTTTAAATACCACTTCAGTCATGGGTAACATCCCTACATCTTCCTCAGTAAAGACCGAAGCAAAGAATTCATTCAGTCTCTCCGCTGTCGCCTTGTCGCCTCTTAGTGCTCCTTTAACCCCTTTATCATCTAATGGACCAACTGACTTTCTCACAGGTTTTTTGCTACAAATGTACTTGAAAAGGTCTTTATTTCATGCTTTTGCTTCCATAGCAAGCTTCTTCTCAAATTCTCTCTTTGCCTGCCTTATCAATGCCTTGCATTTGACTTGCCAGTGCTTGTGCTGTTTCCAGGTTTCGTCGTTTGGCTCTTTTTTCCATTTCCTGAAAGATGCTTTTTTGGCAACAACAGCCTCTCTGACCTCACCTTTAAACCATGCTGGCAGTTTTTTGGACTTCCTTCCACTTTTCTTAAAGCGTGGAATACAGCTGGTCTGGGCTTCCAAGATAGTATTTTTCAACAACACCCAAGCTTGATGTACGTCTTTAACCTTTGCAACTGCTCCTTTTAGTTTTTTCTTAACTGTTTTCCTCATTTTATCATAGTCTCCCTTTCGAAAGTTAAAAGGTAGTACTGTGGATTTCCTTACTATCCCTCCTCCACTAATTAAATCAAAGGCGATCATGCTATGATCACTATTGCCAAGTGGCCCCAACACCCTTATCTCTTGCACTAGATCTGGTGTTCCACTAAGGACTAGGTCTAATATGGCTTCCCCTCTGGTCGGTTCATGAACCAGCTGCTCCAAGAAGCAACCAATTGGGACTTCAACGTAGTTTTGGGGCAGCCCACACCTGCCTTTTGAACCTCTGGCGACCTGCCATCATTCGCTACCTCTCTTGGAAAGTGGCTTTCCTGGTCGCGCTTACCTTCACTTGCAGAGTTAGCAAGCTTCAGGCTCTTGTGGCGGAGGTTCCCTACACCAGATTCTACAAGAACAGAGTGATGCTTCACGCAACCCAAATTTATGCCGAAGGTGGTATCGCCCTTCCATCTCAACAAGGAAGTGGTGCTCCCTACCTTTTTTCCAAAACCTCACTCCAGTCAGGTGGAGACAGTCCTCCACACCTTGGACTGTAAAAGGGCTTTGTCCTTCTACATCCAACGCATTCAGGGCCACCACAAAGCCTCTCAGCTTTTCATCTCCTACGACCCCAGTAGGCAGGGGGAGGAGGTGACCAAGTGTATGCTGTCCACATGAGTGGAGGACTGTATCGCCCTCCCTTATGAGCAGGCAGGGCTCCCACTGGAAGACCGCATCACAGCACACTGTGTCAGGGCCATGGCGGCTTTGTTGGCAAACTTGCGCTCTGTCGCAATGGTAGACATCTGCTGGGCCGCCACCTGGTCTTCAGTCCATACCTTCGCAGCCCTTTACTGCCTGGAAAGAGAGTCCTGACGGGACAGTGCCTTCGGCCAGGCTGTGCTTGTTACCTTCTCAGGGTTTAGGCAATGCCTACCCTCCGACCCTTCTGTGTTCAGGCTACCGGAGTGTTGGCTCATCAGACACAGGGGTCCTATTGTGGTCTGTGTACACAGACTAAATTGCTGCTGCTTGCGGCTCCCCATTAGCGAGCCCCTATTTTTGCTATGGGCTCTCGGTAGCCTATAGTTGGGGAGTCCCATATGTGAGGACTGACTTCCTGCTTGTTCCCGGAGAAAGTATAGTTACTCACCTGTAACAGGTGTTCTCCGGAGACTGCAGGAATCAGTCCTCACAACCCTCCCTCCTCCCCTTGGAGTTGCTCCTTTACCATCTTTTATTTTTGCTGTCTTTTAGCTATGTTATTTGACTGAGCAAGATGGCACCCTAGGGCGGGAAGGGAACCACGCATGTGTGGTGGCATCTCCCAAAGGTTTTCTTTGAAAGCTGGGGGGATGCTTTCGCGAGGGCTCCGTCAGTGCTGACGTCACCCATATGTGAAGACTGATTCCTGCTGTACCCGGAGAACACCTGTTACAGGTGAGTAACTATGCTTTCCCAATATGCCTGTTGCTGAAGAATGTTTGTTAGATGACCAGAAGCAGATTTATTTTTTAATATATTGAGTTCTGTGGGTGAATGTCCTACTTCTGCTCTGCACCCATTGTTGAGGGAGAGGTTTCTGTGGATGCAGAATATATATTCAAAAAGAAAAAGCGAGAACCATAACACAGTTTATAACAAAATAAAATGAGTTATAATTTTATTATTTAGTACTATAAACTGTGCTACGGTTCTCACTTTTTCTTTTAGTTCCTTGGTGTGCTAGCATCTTGCATTTTCTTTGGTTTTTTTGCAGAATATATATTTACATTAACAATACGCTGGTCCATTGCACAGTTTCAGGAGTTATGTTGGAGTTTCCAAGCCCTTCTTGGACACAACGTCTCTCTTGTTTTTCAGAGGGTAGGAAGTGCTGTGTTGGGGTGCCAAGTTGCTAATGTTTTTGTGGAAGTGGGAGGTGCTGCATGGGTGCTGTTGAGCCACTCTTGTTTGGCATATTTAGCAGCATGTTTCCTAAACTCTGCACCTTACAGGGTCAGCCCAAGGTTCCTCAGGCCCAGTATCCTGTTTCTAACAGTGGCCAATTCAGATCACAAGTACCTGACAGATTCCCAAAAAGGCATACAGGTTCTGCGCTTGTCCCGGGGCAAGCAGTAGATTTCCCAGGTCCTCTTTAATTATAGTTTATGGACCTTTCCTCCAGGAGCTTGTCCAAACCCAGCTACACTAACAGCTTTTGCTACATCCAACTAATTCCAGAGTTTGATTACATGGGGCCATAGGCTAAATGCAGGGAGGCAGTTACATCCCCTGCAGTTATGACATTTCTCCAGGACCAAGCAGGAAGTCAGTCCTCACATATGGGTGACGTCGGCGCCGACGGAGCCCCCATGCGGAGCATTTCATAACATAACCTCAGGTGTGGATAACATACGCCAGGGCTTCGCTCTTGTCTTCCTAGATATAGCAGCGGCTTTTGACTCGGTATGCCACGAAATTCTCATCTGCCGGCTAAGGGAAAAAGGCATCTGTGGAACCAGCACTCGAATGATGCAAATCTTACCTGTCCGACAGATGCAGCATGTCAGAGTCGACGGGATACATCTGAACCTTTCCAACAAAGTCAAGGTGTACCCCAAGGATCCTCTTTATCTGCATTGATGTTAATATATACATTCCAACCCATCTGTGACATCATCAGATCCTTTAATGTCAGTTACATGATTATGCAGACGATGTGCTACTATATATGCCAATATCATTGGACTGCCTAGACCTTACCCCGCTGACTAACTGCTTTGACTCCTTATCAGAGTGGCTCCTATCAGTAAACCTGAGAATACAACACAAAAAGACGGAAGTCGTGTTCGTCTCGTGGAACACCAACTTCACCCCTCCTAGTTGTATTATCGTAAAGGATGCCCAACTCCAAGTTAAAACTGGAATACTCTTCCTGGGTTTAACTCTGGACAAAATCCTTGATATGAAGAATCACTTAGCCATCACAGTAAAGGCATTCTTCTTTAAAATCAGATCCCCTCAGACCACCTACGCATGCTAAATTGAACCGGATGATTCCCGTACCATGTATCAAGCCCTTATACTCCCCCATTTCGACTTCTCAAACTCCATACTACAAGGACTCCCCGGTCCAACCCTGAACCCCCTGCAATTAGCCATGAATAGTGCAGCGAGGGTACTCCTCGGGGCATCCAGGAGAGATCACGTAAACACCCCTTCTAAAAACCGCTACACTGGCTCCCCATTCAAGCAAGGATCAGTTTCAAGACCTAATGCTAACATTCAAAGCGGCTAAGGGGCTCACCTCTTCCTCTCTCTCCAACCTCATACAACCACTTGCACCAAACAGGCCACGAAAAAAGCAGAATTAAACACACTAGTTATCCCAAATGACACCACAAGATGCACTAGATCAACAGCCAACAGAGCCTTCCAATTCTGCGCCCCATCTCTATGGACACCTTACCAGCACAAATCAGAGCAATACCTAATCTAAGTCAGTCAGAAAGGCTTTAAAGCATTTCTCTTCCTTAAATATCTCAATGACAGCTCCGAACATAACCCCAGGTGAATAGCAGAAGTGGTCAAACAGATAGACCCCGCAACAGACCAACTTCACAATGTAAATAACAAGTTGTTCCATATACTACTGTACCACTGTTGTATATAGTTAACCAGGATATCCTTTATCAGATAACCCTGCATTGTATTTAGTTTCCTATTTCGCCAAGTTATACTTCCTGTTAAATGTAACGACCAGACATGTGTAAACTGTCGGATGTTTTCTGTTCAATGTAAACCGCGCTGATGTCTAATAGTGCGGTATATAAGAATTGTTAATAAATAATAATAAATAATAAAATTTCCTCAGCTTTCAAAAAAGCCTTTGGGAATGCAGGCACGCATGCGCGGTCCCCTTCCCGCCCAGAGGCGCCATCTTGACCAGTCTTCTTTTTTCCGCGGAGCCCTACGGACGTGTGTCCTTGTCACCCGTGGAAAAAGTGGATTTTCCTGCATTGAGACAGATTTTTTCTTCGGTTCGACATCCGTTCCCTTTCCCGCCTGGACTCGGTACACCGGTGCCGAGCCCGGATCTCTTTTTTTGTTTTTTTGTCCTTAGAGACTGCGTTCGCGCCAATTTTTCTTTTCCCTGGCAGCCCGATTTTTTGATCTTGCAGGGGCCCTTTTTCCCCCGATGGCTGCCAGTGGCTTTAAAAAGTGTGATCGGTGCAAGAAACTGATGTCTCTCACCGACACACATGACTGCCGCCTCCGGTGCCTGGGGCCTGACCACGATCCAAAGGTCTGTAGTCCCTGTGGCAAAATGTCCTTGAAGGCATTGAGGAGCTGTCAGCACCAGCGTGAGAGGATCTTCTCCGATTCTGCATCTGGACGGGTCCGGACTTCGTCAGAGGCCTCGACGTCTCGGGAGTCTGACCCCGAGCATCGTCGGGGCTCCTCTGAGAGGGAGTCCCCCTCGAGGGAGCACCGAAGGAAGAAGAAACCCGCGAGGGCAGCATCGGTGGACGCTCTTGACCCCTCGAGGGCCAGGTCGCATAGCCCCGATCGCCGTCCCGGGTCTTCAGAGTCGGAGAGGCCTGCAAAGCATCCTCGTGTAGAGTCGGAGGCCCCGAGTCACGTGAGTACTGTAGTCCTCGTGGACTCTCCTCCGGGGGAGCCGACGTCGGGCCCGATGCCATCGGGGCCCGAGTCGGAGGCTGCTGGGTCTCCTAAGCTTGGACTCAGGTTGACGGCCTTGGAGAGCAGATTGTCTGCCTTAATGGAGCAGCAGCGGGGGCTGATCGCCGGTCTCACCGGCGCATCTGCCCCGACCACCGGGTCCTCGACGTCCAAGTCGACCCCGGAGGCCGAGCCGATCCTCGAGAACATGAGAACTCGAGTCGATCCTCGGCCGAGGTCACCCTCGGCCTCCCGTTCGGGACTGACGTCGTCGACGCCAGTACCCTTGGCGTCGGGGCAGATGGCGTTGGTGCCCGCCCACTCGGAGCCGCTTGATTCCTCCTCGGAGGAATCTGCGTGGGAGACTGAGGAAGAGGAGTCCCCTGACACCTTCCAGACTCGGTGCATCCCTTCGGATTCACCGGGATCCAAGCCTCAGACAAGGTCCCCCCCGGAGGATACCCGGTTCTCGGATTTCGTGCGGGACATGACCAAAGCCTTGGCCTTCCCGGCAGACCCCGAGGAGGAGCCTCGAGCCGAGGAGCTCGAGGCCCTGCAGTATGACTCTCCTCCCAGGGAGGCCTTTACTGTACCGGTTCCTCCGATGCTGGAGCGGTTGCTCTTCCGCATGTGGGAGGCGCCGGCCTCGATGCCGGTTCTAAGCAAGCGGGTTGATTCCATCTATCGAGTCCGCAAGAGCCCCGGGTTCCAAAAGGCACAGCTACCGCACCACTCCATGGTTGTGGAATCGGCCATGCATCGCCTGAAGAGTCAGAAGATGCACTCTCAGTGCCTCCCTGCAGGGAAGCCCGGAACCTGGATGCCCTTGGTAGAAAGTGCTTCCAGGGCTCTATTCTTGCTTGCCATGTCCAGACCTACCAGCTGTACATGGGCATGTACCTTCGAGACCTGGCAAAGTAGATTTCCGGGTTCTCTGCTGGTCTGTCCGAGGAACCCTTGCAGAGGTTCAAGGCTTGTCTTCTGGTATTTGAGAGTGCTCGATATTTATCTCTCGAGCAGTCTATGATGGATTTGAGGCTTCGGCCCAAGTAGCAGGGGCCGGCATCGGTGCACGCCGCCAGGCCTGGCTACAATCCTCGGACCTCGAGCCATGGGTACAGGACAAGTTGGTCGATGTCCCCTGTCTTGGTGAAAACCTCTTTGGCAAGCCCATGGTGGAAAAGGCTGCCGAACTCGAGACCGAGACTCTTACCCGGACAAGGCTGTCCAGGAAAACCTCTGTCCCTTCTCAGAAGAAGAAGGGCTCGGGGAAAAAGACCTTTTACCCGAGGAGGACCACTGCCTACAAAACCTACCCGCACTACCAGGCCTCTGTAGCTCCCCAACAGGGCCAGCAGGCCAAGGGGCAGGGTCATGGGCCCCGTAGGCAGAAGGCTCCCAAGCCTCCTACTCCGGCTCCTGCTCAGCAGGGAGGTTTTTTTTGACTATGTCAGCATAGCCTCTCCTCCTCTCCAGGGTACAGGAGGTTGGCTGACCCTGTACGCAGACAGGTGGCCAGCCATCACAGGGGATACTTGGGTGTTAAGCATCATCGAGAGGGGCTATCTGCTCCACGTCACCCAGATACCCCCTCCTACTTTCCAGGGGAGCCTCCAAGACCCCCTCTGCACAGAAACGTACTCCTTCAGGAGCTGGAAGGTCTGCTACAGGACCAGGCGATGGAACCGGTGCCTCACTACCTGGAAGGGCAAGGCTTCTACTCGAGGTACTTCCTGGTACCAAAAAGAACAGGAGGCCTCAAACCCATCCTAGACCTGAGAAATCTGAACAAGTTTCTGGAGAGGGAAAAGTTCAAGATGCTTACCCTTGGAATCTTGCTGCCCTACCTCCAGCAGGGAGATTGGCTATGCTCCTTAGACCTGAAGGATGCTTTTACTCACATCCTCATCCATCCAAGCCACAGGCAATATCTCAGATTTGTGGTGGGTGTGAATCACTTCCAGTACAGAGTGCTTCCCTTTGGCCTCACCTCCGCCCCCAGGGTTTTTACAAAGTGCCTGGCAGTGGTTGCGGCCTACCTCAGGAACCAAGGGATCTTTTTGTTCCCTTACTTGGACGACTGGCTTATCAGGGGCCAGTCTCCACAAGAGGCCAGGCAGGCCTCCTTCAGAACCATATCCCTGCTTCAGCACCTGGGGTTCGTTATAAACTTCCAAAAGTCCACTTTAGTCCTCTCACAGAACGTGGAGTTCATAGGGACGAGGTTGGATACCGTCCATGCAAAGGCCTATTTGCCTGTGGACAGAGCTCAAAGGCTGAGGAAGTTGGCCGGCCAGTTTCAGGCGAACTCTCTGGTCTCTGCCAGACACTTCCTCCGGCTCTTAGGTCACATGGCTTCCACAGTGCATGTCACCCCAAATGCCCGTCTGCACATGAGGCCGGCTCAGTGGTGCCTTAAGGCACAGTGGGTACAGGCCACAGGGAAATTGTCAGACAGGATAAAGGTATCCAAACCCTTGGACTCCCTACGCTGGTGGAGGCATCTCCCAAACCTGGTCGGGGAAGTTCCTTTTCAAGCCTTCCCACACACTCAGGTACTGACAACCGATGCTTCCCTGCAAGGCTGGGGGGCACATTGCCAGGGGACCTGCACCCAAGGCCTGTGGTCTCCGTGGGAGGCCACCCAGCAGATCAGCCTGTTGGAATTGAGAGCCATTTGACTAGCCTTACGAACTTTCTCTCAGATCTTCTTTCACCAGTCTGTCCTAGTTCAGACGGACAACCAGGTGGCTATGTTCTACGTGAACAAGCAGGGAAGCACAGGATCCCGACTCCTGTGCCTGGAAGCACAAGCTGTTTGCTCCTGGGCTATCAATCAGGGCATGACCCTCAAGGCGGTCTACCTCCCAGGCCAAGAAAACTACCTGGCGGACAGGCTAAGCAGACTCCTGCAGCCTCACGAGTGGCAGTTGGATCCTCGGGTGGTCCAACAGATCTTTCTGAAGTGGGGACTTCCAACCATGGATCTTTTTGCCAGTCCGCTGAACAGGCAACTACCCAAGTTCTGTTCCAGACAACCGCATCCTCTGAGGGAAGTGGCAGATGCATTCCTGATCCCCTGGTCAGAAGGCCTGCTGTATGCTTTTCCTCCCACACCTCTGGTGGCCCGGACGCTAACCCAGCAGGACCGAGCCACGGTGATCCTGATAGCCCCCAGGTGGCCCAGGCAGCCGTGATTCCCTCTTCTTCTGCAGCTGGAGGTGGATGCTCCACTTCCTCTGGGGCTGCAACCTGACCTTCTGACTCAGGATCAGGGGTCCCTCTTGCATCCCAACCTCAAATCCCTCAATTTGATGGCCTGGCTGCTGAAAGGCTAGTCCTTGCTCCTTTGCTCCTACCAAACCAAAGGAGGTTGAAGAGGTGGTGTTGGCCTCCAGGAAGCATTCCACTCGGAAGGCCTATGCTCTGAAGTGGCGTAGGTTTTCCACTTGGTGTTCTCAACAGCAGGAGGATCCCTTCTCCTGCTCGGTACCGGTGGTACTGCAATACCTGTTCCACCTGTCCAACCTGGGACTTCAGTCCAACTCTGTCCGGGTCCACCTCAGTGCCCTCTCAGCTCACCACTCGCCGGTGGATGGACAGTCCCTCTCGGGCCACCCTCTGGTGTCTTGCTTCCTCAGAGGCCTGCTTCTGCTCAAGCCTCCTATTCGTCCATCAGCCACTGAGTGGGATCTCAATGTGGTCTTGCAGCAACTGACTTGCCCACCTTTTGAGCCGATGGCTACCTGCCACTTACGTTTCCTATCCTGGAAGGTGTTGTTTCTTGTGGCAGTCACCTCGGCTAGGCGTGTGAGTGAGCTTCAGGCCCTGGTCTCCGGTAGGCCGTATACCGGGTTCTATAAGAACAGGGTAGTCTTGAGGACTCATCCTAAGTTCCTCCCCAAGGTGGTGTCCTCCTTCCACCTCAACCAGGAAGTAGTACTTCTGACGTTCTTTCCCAGGCCGCACGCCAGTAGGGCAGAAACTGTCTTGCATACCCTGGATTGTAGAAGGGCACTGTCCTTTTACCTGGAACGTACGCAGGGGCATAGAAGGGCTTCTCAGCTCTTCATTTCCTTTGACCCTAATAAATTGGGGTTGCCTGTCACTAAGCGTACGTTGTCCATCTGGGTGGCAGACTGTATCAACTGGGCGTACAGGGCAGCCGGCCTCTCCCTGGAGGGTCGAGTCACGGCCCACCGGGTCAGGGCGAAGGCCGCATCAGTAGCTCACTTCCGTTCTGTTCCGTTGGCAGACATCTGCCGGGCTGCTACTTGGTTTTCAAGCCAGACTTTTGCGGACCACTACTGCCTCGAGAGGGAGTCCTGTAGGGACAGTGCTTTCGGGCAGGCGGTACTCGGTAATCTCTTTGAGGTTTAGGCAACTCCTACCCTCCGGCCCTGGTGTTGGGCTATCGTTCAGGTGTGGTCTCCAAGAAGATGCTCTCACAGTTGCTGAAGCTCTAGAGGGAGATCTATTTTTCAGCCTGGGTTCCTGGTAGCCCAGAGCTAGGGAGTCACCCATATGTGAGGACTGACTTCCTGCTTGGTCCTGGAGAAAGAGTAGTTACTCACCTGTAACAGGTGTTCTCCAGGAGCAGCAGGAATCAGTCCTCATGACCCTCCCTCCTCCCCTTGGAGTTGTAGTTGTATATAGTTCATTTTCTTTTTCATGCTGTCTTTTAACTATGTCATTGGACTGAGCAAGATGGCACCTTTGGGTGGGAAGGGGACCGCGCATGCGTGCCTGCATTCCCAAAGGCTTTCTTTGAAAGCTGGGGAAATGCTCCGCATGGGGGCTCCGTCGGCGCCGATGTCACCCATATGTGAGGACTGATTCCTGCTGCTCCTGGAGAACACCTGTTATAGGTGAGTAACTACTCTTTCAGTGTGGCAAAACAGCTGCAGGTACAACTAAGACCACACACTGAGGTGGCATTAGTTGCAGTCGCATTTCTTGCATTGAGCCATTATGTTTGTTTCTGTCGACGATGCAGATGCCTGTGCGTGAGCGTTCTTTCTCTCTCCTCACTCTGCAGTAAAGTATAATTTTGGGAAAGAAATCCTGTAAACCTAAAGAGTAATGGGTAAAAGTATTTTTGACTGCATATGTCTTTCTTTAGTTTGTATTGATATATTCCCTACTTAATGAAGATCTATCTCTGTTCCTCATGTGTGACTGAGGTTACATGTTCTTTTAGCATGAAGTTTCTATGTAGGGAGCTGTAATAATCCAGCTTGTTCAATTTTCTGAATAGGAATGTGGATGTTCTAGGGCACACTGCAATATTTGTGGTGCTGCCCTTTCTGGGTATGCTGCATGTTGTGTGAGTTTTGGAAGTTAGTGCTGTTATGTAATAGTAGATTTGCTCTATGAGTCCTGTACTCTGGGTTCTTGGTAAGGTCAACTTTATGGTGTTGGTAGTGGGGAGAGAGTACTGGAATATGTATTGTCTTTGAGATTTGCAGTTTTGTGTTCTTTATGCTGCCAGAGTTCCAGACTTTTCCAGCTGTAGCACAATCCAATCCAGTGTTTGAATTCATGGCTACCAGGATTAGTTTCTCATTTTATATCTTCCTTCATCATCAATAATCTGGTCATAGCAAATTTATTTATTTATTTAGACAGATTTGTATACCACCTTATCCTACAATCAAAGTGGTCACATCACAACTGGAGGGTTACATTTAATATGAGGGTACTTAACAACATTATACAATGAACTTGTATGTCTAGTTGGGATGAGTGGGTATCGAGTTGGTGGAGGTAGTTGCATTACCATTCGGGTGGAGACTGTTGTCTGTCTGCTCATAGGTTTCTGTAAAGAGCAGGGTTTTGAGGGCCTTGCAGAAGTCTATGATGTCATTCAAGGCCCTCAGGCTCATTGGGAGGGAGTTCCAAAGTGTGGACGCCAATAGCAAAGGAGCTCTTCTTGAGGTTGTTTGTTTAGTCTTGTGATATCCTGCAGGTATGCCGATCATGTTGTCTTTATTGGTCCTTCTTGGTCTATTGCTGATATCCCTTATTATGATATCTTGGAGTGCATCTGCCGAGAGATGGTGAATGATTTTAAAGATGATCAGGACTGTTTTGAATTTTGCTCTGGCCATCATTGGGAGCCAGTGCAGTTGCTATAAGATGGGGGTGATGTGCTCAGTTCTTGGAGTGTCCGTAATGATGCGTGCTGATTGGTGATGGTCTGATTGGGGGGGAGGGGGCTGTGTAAGTGGCTTTCTTTAATCAAATTTAATATTTTATTATCATGTTTATTTTATTGTGACATCTGTTTTACTAAATTGCATGTATATGTTTGGAAGCCACCTAGGATTTTAGATAGGTGGCATATAAATTTTAAAATAAAGTATACTAAATTTATGCAAATAATGCTGCAATGAATCTCCGCACATGGCTCTGCATCACCCTCATGCTGCCCCTGGGTGGAAGTAGACAGGGGGGCCACTAGGAGGTAGAGGAAAGCATAACCTCAGATTGGGACCAGCATGATCAAGAATAAAACAGTCTTAGTGCTTTCTTTTTTTTTTTTTTTTTTTCAAAACTCTGTTTATTAAATATTGCAAGGTACCAATAACAAACAGCAAACAACATGTACCGTTCGCAGTTGCACAAAAATGAAACGCATCCCAGGTAGGGCTGTATCTTGTCCACCACCCGGGAACCCAACATAGACAGAACACACATCGCACCGAATTCAACCTATTCAAACCACCCCCTCCCCCCCACCCCACCCCCCCCCCGCGGGAAGCACAGCAACACCAGCAGCTCAAACTACATACGTCGTGTGGGGGGACGCTGGTCCCCAACCTACCTATCCCAGCTTAAGTACTTCACTACGCGCCCTAGGGCCCAGGCGCTGGATATAAGGCATCCAGATCAGTAAAAAGGTGGTCCAGGCCCGGGGGTGCCGCAATGCCACTCTCCGCTCTAAAAGCAGAAGGTTGATGCAAGCTGTTCCGCCATTCACAGAAAGTGGGGGCCGCAGATTCTCTCCAAGGACTAAGAATGGGGCCCTTACCTACCAGACAGGCTTTTCGCACCAGCACCCTGTCCCATCTACCTTTCGGGTGGAGCGGTCCCAGCTGATCCAGCACTAACCATAATCCCTGACCAACACAACTGCTGACTCAACAACCCGCTCATATAGGTTTCAATGGAGCGCCAATACCTCCGAATAGAGGGGCAACCCCACCACATATGACCCAGGTCAGCCAAGGCACACGGGCACTTGGGGCATCCGCCATGAAGAGCAAGATGGCTCCGAAAGGCCCGCCGCGGGGAAAAGTGGGCCCGGAGTATACACTAAATTGGACCTCGCGCCAGCGAACCCCAACCACAAGTTGTGCAATCCTACCCAAGGCCAGCCGGACAGATCCGGGAGTAACCTCTCTACCCAACTCACCCGCCCAAAGGCTTTCCACCCTCGAATAGTCAGGGGGCAAATCCAGCCGATCCAAACGTTTCTTCAAATCAGCAATCGTCGGCGGCGTGTCCGCCCACAACACAAAAACCTCCAGAATACGGCTCGAATGCTCCACTGTAAGCTCTTGCCGTGGCAAGGAGCCAATGTAGTGAGAAATCTGTGCATACGCAAACGTCAAAGGCCCCGCAGGCCACCCATATTCCTTACATAATACTCCCAACGCCTGCTTTCTTTATATTTTATGAAGTACAGGGAAATGCATCTCTTTCTATTTCTCTGGCATTGCATTGTATGCAGAATCTTTTTGGGGTTGCAGTTTAATTTTTATCTACATATGTTTATTATTAGGTTATGGTCACTTATTCTGTACTTTGGTGAGGATCTGTGTTCTGAGTTTGTGCCAAGGCCAGGTGTTCTGTTAACATGGAGTTTGTATGTAGGGATCTATACTGTAGCACTCTGAATTGTTCAGCTTTTCAATTAGGTGTTTGGATGTTCCAGGGCCTGTTGCAGTATTTGCAGTTATGCTTTTTTTGGATAGGCTCCTTAGTTAAGTTTTGGAAGTTGAACTAGTATGGTATGGTTGGTTTGCTCTACAGATCCTCAGTGACTTTGTTGTAGGCTTTTGAATTAGTTTACAATATGCCTGGTACTGGAGAATGTTTGTTGCTGTTAATGAGATGATCAGAATCAGATTTTGTTTGTAAGTTATTGAGCTCTGTGGGTGAATATTCTAGTTCTGCTATGTACCCATTGTTGAGGGAGGGGATTCTGTGGATGCAAAATATATGTAAAAAAAAAAAAAGCAAAAACCATAATGCAGTTTATAACAACAAAACAAACGAGATATAATTTGGTGTTATAAACAGTGCTGCGGTTCTCGCTGTTTCTTTTAGTTCCTTGGTGTGCAAACATCTTGCATTTCCTCCACATTATCTAATCGGCTTTTTCATTTGGTTCAGTCCCTGACTGGAGTTTTGAGAAAGCTCCCCCCCCCCCCTCCCCGGCAGATTGCCTTGAGCCACCCCTGTTTATGCAATTTGCCTATCTGTTTAGCGGCTGAATATTACTGCTAATTGAATATGCACAGGTACTGCCCCAGTTCTGCCCACAGACTGCCCTGAAACCAATCGCACATTTCTAAGGCAGTCTGTGGTGATATCCAGCAGTAGTAATCGGGCATTCAAAGCTAGAACAATAGATTCTAACAGCCAGGGAAGAATAAGTCTTAAAGTTTGCCTGGGGACCAGCATCTTGAACCAGCTCTGAGGCCAGCCCTGTAGACATGGCAAAAGAAATGTAGTCCCTGGGAGATACAGTTGAAATGTCTTCTGTGCCCCCACCATTACTTGCAAAATATCAGAATTTTAATAAATGGCTTTTCATTTAATAGATTCATTAAATATGTGTCTAAATTGCCCATGTTTATAGTATCCCTTTTGGAAGAAAAAATGTGTTTTTAAAACAGGGAGACTAAGGGGCTCTTTTGCTAAAGTACACTAGATTTTTGAAACTAATGTGCATTTAGCACAAAAACTAATGCATGGTAATTGCAACAGCTGTGCGCTAAGTGCTTGGGGGCGTGTTCAGCATTTTCCCAACATTTGCTACACTGAACAGCACCATAATGTGCAGCAGCAGCATTCACGGTTAACTTGAGTCTTAACTCCACCTATTGAGAAGGCAAACCCACGCTAAGTCCGACATTGAGAGTTAGTGCGCAATATGTACCCCTTCACTAACTGCAAGGTGTTCGCCACACCCTCTCTCCATCCCTAACCCACCCATTCGCTGCCTGAACACACAATTGCGGGTTAGCATGAAAATCAGTGACTGTTACTACAGGCCCAAGCATGCAGTTAATACACACCAACTTGAGCGTTAACCACATCGCGCACTTTAGTTAAAAGGCACCCTGAGTTCAAGCATTCTATTGCACTCTGGGTTGATGTCCTTATGCCTTTTTTATTCCCCTCTACAGCATCTGATTAGCCCTTAAGTGTCAGACAGTAGCTGGAAATGAAGTAACTCTCGAGTTCTTGGAAAAATGCCTCTCCTACTTTTTATTTTTGCTGTTTTTTAAGGATATCTTAATATTATTTAACTAGACGGAGAAAACAATCATTGGATATATTTTTCTATATATGAAAATATGTGAGGAAAACATGCAGGGCATTGGTCATGGAATTCTTTCATACCCCTTTCTGTGTGTGTCTACATGCACAAAGTATCCCCCTTGCCTATGTGAGGATGTACTGTACATATCTTGTGTATGTGTTTTGTCTTTGCGTGTGTGCTTATCTCTGTTTTGTGTGTTTACCTGTTTCTGTATGCACGTGCATGTATTTTTGTGTGTGTATGTACATATGTTTGTGTGTCACTGCATATGTGCTTGTATGTGTGCATCAGCGCTTGCATGAACATAAGAACATACTGGGTCAGACCAAGGTTCATCAAGCCCAGTATCCTGTTTCCAACAGCGGTCAGTCCAGGTCACAAATACTTGGCAGGTTCCCAAAAAGGTACAAAGCTTCAACAATGCTTGACCCAGGGTAAGCAGTGGATTTCCCGGGACCTCTTTAATAATGGTTTATGGACCTTTCCTCCAGGAACTTGTCCAAACCTTTTTTAAACCCAGCTGTACTAACAGCTTTTACTACATCCTCCAGTAACGAATTCCAGAGTTTGATTACATGTTGAGTGAAAAAAATACTTTCTCTTATTAGTCTTAAATGGGTTACATTGTAGCTTTATGAGTGTTCCCTAGTCTTTCTATTTTTTGACGGAGTAAATAACTGATCTAAATTACCTGTTCTTCAACATTCATTAATTTATAGACCTCTGTTGTATCTCCTCTCAGCCTTCTCTTTTCAAGGTTAAAGAACCCTAAGCTTTTAAGGCTCTTTAACTTTATAGGAGTATCCTTGCATCCCCATTACCATTTTGGTGGCTCTTCCCTGTACTTTTTATAATTCAGCTATATGCTAAATTCTACCACCTTCCACCTATTTAACCAAGCACTCCTTGTGGCCTTGGGCAAGTCACTTAACCCTCCATTGCCTCGGAAGAAAAGCTTGGCAATCTACTTCTGACGACACTGCCAAGAAAACCCAGGAGCTTCTGGGTCGCCAGGACTGACTCAAAGGCACAAATTGCATTTGCGCCCTCTTTACTAGGGCAGACTGTCCTTCTCTGTCACTCCCAAAAATACCTCCTCGTTCTTTTGTCTATGGTGTTGCCTTCCTCCCTTCCTTCCTCCTTGTGGCTGCTGCTTCCTCCTTCTCTCTTGATTTCTTGGTGCTGCTGTCCTCACTCCCTCCCCTTCTCCTCCATCCCTTTCTATTCTCTTTCCTAAGCTTCCCCTCCCTCTCTTGTGCCTGATGATGCTTCCCCTATGCTTTATTCTCGTCTTTTCTCTGCCCCTACTCTCCCTTCCATTGTTCACTTTCTCTTACCTGAGGCCAGTCCTTAACAAAGTTTGTGCAGATTTAGGATCCAGGCCCAAATCTTAGGAACCAGTGATTGTGACTTCCTCATGCCTCCTCCCTCGCTGGTTCTCTTGTGCTGGTCTCATGTTCTCAAGTCTCGTGAGACCAGCGCCAGAGTTCCTCCACCATGTGTCATCTTTGGATAACAGCTATAGCTTCAGATAGCAAGTATCTGTGTGGGTGTGTGATGCAATGGTGGTGTGCCATTCTCTGCATGAGAAGTGGTGGTGGGTGCCTTTGTGTGTGTGTGCTGCAGAGCTGCAGTGCATGTGTGTGTGTGCTGCAGAGCTAGGGAGCTTCTGTGTGTGTGCATATGTATGTAGTGTGGAATTGGTGGTATGTGCCTGTCCTACGGGGGTGGGGTGCCTGTGTGTGTGGTGTGGAATGCTTGTGTGTGTGTGTTCTTGGGGGAGGGGAATGCAACTTTGGTAAATAGGCATTGTGACCTTTTGTCCCTTTGCATTCGTCCCTTTAGCCTTGCACTCTTCCTTCCCCCTCCAACTCCTCCCCACTCTCTGTTCCCCTTCCAGACTTTTTCCCTACCCCCTCCCGCCTAGCACTCCCACCCCTATCTTGGATTTCCCCATGAAGTCTACTGCCTTGGATCGCAGCCTTCTCCTCCTCTTCTACCCACAGGGATCTAATCTCCTGTGGGCAGAAGAGGAAGGCCACGATCATAGCCCAGAAGCAAGCTGTCTGCCAATGACTAAATTATTTGAAGAATAACATGTTATTTATTAGGCCTGGCCTTTTGATATCCAAACTGTAGGTATGCGGGTATGGCAGGTGGATCCTCCTTTAATTCTATTCTATGTTGTCTACCTATTCTAACTGTAATTTTAGTTTGTGGCTTGCAAACCATTTTTAAATGATTGTCACAAAGATGGTGTATAAAAATGTATAAATAAATATTGCGGCCACTGGCCAGATTGAATTGAATCTCTACATCTCTGGAGAGAGCACCCCTTTTCCCTCTCCCCCAGCACCTCTGCTCTAAAAACTCTTAAGACGCCACCTTTTCTTCAAGGTTACCAGTTTTGCCCCCCAAAATATCTAGTAACCTTGTATCAAGATCCATGCTTTCAGAATTTTCTTTCCAATGTAGAATGCTTGATTCTTGTGCATTATTGATGTTTTTGGAAGGCAATTTTATAACAGGGCAGCTCGGTTAATAGCATAGGAAGATGCATATTTTAGTCTATTTAATAAAAACACATACTTGCCTGTATATCTTTATAATATACTAGCACAAATCCTGCAGAAATTGTACCTATATTCTTGATGCAAACATTTACACCAGCTTGGGAACCTGGTGTACATGTTAGCATGTAAAGTATGCACAATTTGCACATATATACATTTTATAAAATATCTGTGTAATTCATGATTCTCCAGGACCAAGCAGGAAGTCAATCCTCACATATGGGTGTCATCGGCGCCGATGAAGCCCCAGCGGAGCATTTCCCCAGCTTTCTATGAAAGCCTTTGGGAATGCAGGCACGCATGCGCGGTTCCCTTCCCTCCTAAAGGTGCCATCTTACCTCAGTCTCTTTTTTTCCGTGAAGCCCACCGGACGTGTGTCCAGTTTTCCCGGTTAAAATTAGATTTTTCAGTGATTTTTTGTTCTTTTTCTACTGGTTCGACGCCGGTTCCCCTCCCGCCGGGTTCGGTACACCGGTATCGAGCCCGATTCTTCTTTTTTGGTTTTTGCCCTTCGTGGCTGGTGTTCGTGCCCTTTTTTCTCTTTTTCCCTGGAAGGCCGGTCCTTTGACCTCATGGGGACTCTTTTTTTTGCTTCCAGTGGTTTTAAGAAGTGTGATCGGTGTAAGAAACTAATGTCTCTCACCGACACACACGACTGCTGCCTTCGGTGCCTCGGCCCCGACCACGATCCTAAGTCGTGCGGGGCCTGTGGAAAAATGTCTTCCAAGGCACTATGAAGTCGCCAGCAGCAAAAGGAAAGGCTTTTCTCGGACTCAGCCTCCGGCTGGGCCCGGACCTCGTCTGAGGCCTCGACATCTCAGGATTCCGATCCCGAGCGCCATCGAAGCTCCTCGGATAGGGGTCCCCCGACTGGGAACGCAAGAGGAAGAAATGGCTCGTGAGGGCGTCAGGGGAGGAGGTCCCTGGCTCCTCGAGGGCCAGGTCTAAGACCCCCGACCGTCAACTCGGGCCTGTGGAACCGGAGAAGCCTGCCAAAGTTCCTCGTGTGGAGCCGGAGTCTGCTGGACACGTAAGCCCCGTAGTCCTCGTGGACTCTCCTCCCAGGGAGCCGATGTCGGGCCCGGAGCCCGAGTCGGTGGCTACTGCGTCTCCCGAGCTGAGTCTCAGGATGACAGCCTTGGAGAGCAGAATGTCTGCCTTCATGGAGCAGCAGCGGGTACTAATGGCCAGCCTGTCTGGTGCATCTGCCCTGACCACTGGGACATCGACGTCAAAGTCGAACCCGGAGACTGAGCCGATAATCGAGTCCATCGTGGCTCGGAGTCGGCCTCAGTCGTGGCCTCCCTCGACCTCCCGTTCGGGACCGAGGGCATCGACGCCGGTGCTTCCGGCGTCAGGGCGGGTGCTCCAGGGCCCCGCGGGGGTCAGACCCCGACTCTTCCTCGGACGAGTCGGCTTGGGAGACGGAGGACGAGGAGTCTCCTGATACCTTTAAGACTCGGTGCGTCCCTTCAGACTCACCGCAGTCTGAGCCCTGGAGTAGGCCCCCCCCCGGAGGACACCTGGTTCTCGGAGTTCGTCCGGGATATGGCCACTGCCTTGGCTATTCCGACGGATCCCGAGGAAGAGCCTCGAGCCGAAGAGCTCGAGGCGCTGCAGTATGACTCTTCTCCGAAGGAGGCCTTTACTGTCCCGGTTCCTCTGATGCTGGAACGACTCCTCTTCCATATGTGGGAGGCACCGGCCTCGGCGCCGGTTCTTAGCAAGCGAGTCGATTCGATCTATCGACTCCGAAAGAGCCCTGGCTTTCAGAAGGCACAGCTACCACACCATTCCATGGTTGTGGAATCGGCTATGCATCGTCTGAAGAGTCAGAAGATGCACTCTGTGGTGCCTCCTGGCAGGGAGGCCCGAAACCTCGATGGCGTCGGTAGAAAGTGTTTTCAGGGCTCGATGCTTGCTTGCCGTGTCCAGTCTTACCAGCTGTACATGGGCATGTACTTGTGGGATCTGGCCAAGGAGTTGGCCGGGTTCTCTGCTGGTCTCTCCGGGGAACCCTTGCAGAGATTTAAGTCCTTGTCCTCGGGGATTCGGGACTGCTCGAAGTTCATGTCCCGCGCCGCCTACGATGGCTTCGAGGCTTCGGCCCGAGATGCGGCAGCCGGCATCGCGGCTCGACGCCAGGCATGGTTGCAGTCATCGGACCTCGAGCCATGGGTTCAGGACAAGTTGGTCGATGTCCCTTGCTGAGGTGAAAACCTTTTTGGCAAGCCCATGACCGAGAAGGCCGCTCAGCTCGAGACCGAGCACCTCACTCGGACAAGGCTGTCGAGGAAGACCTCTGCCCCTTCTCATAAAAAGAAGGGCTCGGGTAAAAAGCCCTTTTACCCGAGGAAGGGCACTGCCTACAAACAGTACCCACAATATCAGGCTGCCCAAGCTCCCCCCCAGGGTCAGCAAGCCTACGGGGCCAGGGTAATGGGCCCCGTAGGCAGAGGACCCCCAAGCCTCAGGCCCCTGCTACCACTCAGCAGGGTGGGGGCTTTTGACTCCTTGAGCATAGCCTCTCCTCCACTGCTGTCCCAACCCTGCACAGGAGGTCGCCTCGCCCTCTTTGCCCACCAGTGGCCCCTTATCACCGGGGACAGTTGGGTGCTGGAGATAATCCACAAGGGATATGCCCTCCATTTCCACCAACTGCCACCCCCATATTTTCCAGGGGAGCCTCCAAGGCCTCCTCTGCACACAGACCTTCTCCGTCAGGAGCTTCATGGTCTGTTGGTGGACAGGGCGGTGGAGCCTGTGCCTCCCCATTTGCAAGGTCACGGATTCTACTCCAGGTATTTCCTGGTGCCCAAAAGGACTGGTGGCCTTCGTCCCATTCTGGACCTCAGGAACCTCAACAAGTTCCTAGTGAAAGAAAAGTTCAAGATGCTTACTCTTGGAACTCTTCTGCCCTACCTCCAGCAGGGAGATTGGCTATGCTCCTTAGATCTGAAGGATGCGTACACTCACATCCTTATTTATCCAGACCACAGAAAGTACCTGAGGTTCATCGTGGGAGGAAACCATTATCAGTACAGAGTGCTGCCTTTTGGCCTCTTCTCCGCCCCCAGAGTCTTCACAAAGTGCCTAGCAGTGGTGGCGGCCTACCTAAGAAATCAGGGCATCTTTGTCTTCCCCTATCTGGACGACTGGCTCATCAGGGGTCAGACAGGTCAGGAGGCCAATCAAGCCACCCTCAGGACCATTGCTCTTCTACAATGCCTGGGGTTTGTCATAAACTTCGCAAAGTCCACTTTGCTCCCTTCCCAGAACTTGGAGTTCATAGGGGCAAGGTTGGACTCTCTCCTGGCAAAGGCATTCTTGCCAGAAAACAGAGCCAAAAGGTTGATGGCCTTGGCAAGTCAGTTTCTCAGCAGCTCCCTGGTCTCCGCCAGACTCTGCCTGAGGCTTCTAGGCCACATGGCTTCGACAGTACATTTGACCCCCAATGCCAGGCTCCATGAGGCCTGCACAGTGGTGCCTTCGGACTCAGTGGTCACAGGCCACAGGCAGCCTCAGAGACAGGATAAGGGTGTCCAGACCATTTCTGCACTCCCTCAACTGGTGGCTGCACCGACCCAATCTACTGAAAGGGGTGCCTTTTCAGATTCCAGGGTACACAGTAGTGATGACAACAGATGCCTCCCTGCAAGGCTGGGGAGCTCATTGTCTGGGCAAGTGCACCCAGGGCCTCTGGTCTCCCTGGGAAGCTGCACATCAGATCAATGTCCTTGAACTCAGAGCTATTCGATTAGCACTCAAAGCTTTCACTCCTACCCTGGCTCACCAGTCTGTCCTGATTCAGACAGACAACCAAGTTGCCATGTTTTATGTGAACAAACAGGGCGGAACTGGGTCCAGGATCCTTTGTCAGGAGGCTCAGGACCTTTGTTCTTTTGCCCTCAAGCACAACATGCTCCTCAGGGCTGTGTACCTTCCAGGCCAGGACAACTACCTGGCAGACAGATTAAGCAGGATACTGCAGCCCCACGAGTGGCAGCTGCATCCTTCAGTAGTTCAGAAGATCTTCCTGAAATGGGGTCTCCCTTTGATAGATCTCTTTGCCAGCCCCATGAACAAGCAGCTGCCAAAGTTCTGCTCCAGGCAACCACATCCTCTGCGGATAGCAGCGGATGCTTTTCTGATATCTTGGTCTCAGGGCCTCCTCTATACGTTTCCTCCCACGCCCTTGGTGGCCCTAACCCAGTTCAAGATTCTCCAGGACAAGGCCTCGGTCCTGCTGGTAGCTCCCAGGTGGCCGAGACAGCCTTGGTTTCCTCTTCTGCTTCAACTGGCGGTGGATCCTCCACTGCCTCTGGGGTTGCAACCCGACCTTCTCACACAGGACCAGGGTTCCCTTCTGCACCCCAATCTCAGGTCTCTCAATTTGATGGCCGGGAGGCTGCAAGGGTAGTTTTGGCTCCCTGGGGCCTACCTCAGGAAGTTGAGGAGGTTGTCCTAGCCTCTAGGAAACAGTCCACTAGGAAAACCTATGCTCTCAAGTGGAAGAGGTTTTCTGTGTGGTGTCACCTACGTACAGAGGATCCTTTCTCCTGTACTGTGCCAGTAGTGCTTCAGTACTTACTGCACTTATCCAATCAGGGCCTTAAGTACAATTGTGTTTGGGTCCACCTCTCAGCTCTAGCAGCTCACCACTCATTGGTAGCGGGGCAATCTCTATCTGGTCACCCCTTGGTGTCCCGCTTTCTCAGGGGCTTGCTTTTGCTCAAGCCTCTCATCCGTCCTCCTGCCCCTGAGTGGGAGCTGAATGTGGTCTTCCAGCAACTGACTCGCCCACCTTTTGAGCCAATGGCTACTTGTCCGCTACGCTTCCTCTCCTGGAAGACACTCTTCCTAATAGCCCTTACCTCGGCTAGGCGAGTAAGTGAGCTTCAAGCCCTGGTTTGTGACAGGCCTTATACCAGGATTTACAGGAACAGGGTAGTCCTCAGGACTCATCCAAAGTTCCTTCCTAAGGTTGTCTCCTCTTTCCACCTCAATCAGGAGGTGGTTCTTCCAACATTCTTCCCTAGGCCTCATGCTAGCCAGGCTGAAGCAGTCCTGCATACCCTGGACTGTAGGAGGGCCTTATCCTTCTACTTTGACCGTACGTAGGGGCATAGAAGGGCTACTCAGCTCTTCGTATCCTTTGACCCCAATAAGTTGGGGTTAGCTGTGTCCAAGCGTACCTTGTCCATCTGGGTGGCTGACTGTATCACCTGGGCTTACAAGGCGGCTGACCTTCCTTTTCAGGGTCGGGTCACGGCCCATCGTGTCAGGGCGATGGCTGCCTCAGTGGCTCATCTCCGCTCTGTGCCCTTGGTAGACATCTGCAGGGCTGCAACTTGGTCTTCAAGCCAGACTTTTGCAGCCCATTACTGCCTGGAGAGGGAGTCCCATGGGGACAGTGCTTTTGGCCAGGCAGTACTCCGGAATCTCTTTGAGGGTTGCCCTCTGTTGGGCTACCGGTGGAGGTTGTGTCCTTGAAAAGCCTTTCTTTGCTGCTGAGACTAGAGGGAGGCCTCTTGTTCAGCCTGGGTTCCTCGGTAGCCCAGAGCTTGGGAGTCACCCATATGTGAGGACTGACTTCCTGCTTGGTCCTGGAGAAAGAGTAGTTACTCACCTGTAACAGGTGTTCTCCAGGAGCAGCAGGAATCAGTCCTCACAACCCTCCCTCCTCCCCTGGGAGTTGCAGTTGTACATAGTTTATTTTTCATTTTTGTGTGCTGTTCTTAGCTGTCATTTGACTGAGGTAAGATGGCACCTTTAGGTGGGAAGGGAACCGCGCATGCATGCCTGCATTCTCCAGGACCAAGCAGGAAGTCAGTCCTCACATATGGGTGACGTCGGCGCCGACGGAGCCCTCGCGGAGCAATTTTCCCCAGCTTTCAAAGAAAGCCTTTGGGAATTGCAGCGCGCATGCGCGGTCCCCTTCCCGCCCAAAGGTGCCATCTTGGCCAGTCTTCTTTTTTCCGCGGAGCCCTACAGACGCTGTCTACGAGTCACCGCTGAAAAGTTGATTTTCTTTATTATTTTAGTATTTTCTTCGGTTCGACGCCGGTCCCTTTTCCGTCTGGCCTCGCGACGCCGGTTGCGAGGCCTCCCCTTCTTTTCGTTTTTTCTGTCCTTAGTGACAAATTCGCGCTTTTTTCACTTTTCCCTGGCGGCATGAACGTTCGACCTCGCAGGGGCCCTTTTTCCCCGATGGCCGCCAGTGGTTTTAAAAAGTGTGTTAAGTGTAAGAAACTTATGTCTCTTACTGACACACATGATTGCTGCCTCCGTTGCCTGGGCCCAGATCATGAAGAAATGATCTGTGGAGCCTGTGGCAAGATGTCCGCCAAATCCTTGCGGAGTCGGCAGCATCAGAGGGAGAGAATCTTCTCTGACCCCAGCCGTACCTGGACCTCGTCAGAAGCTTCGGTGTCCAGGGAATCTGGCTCTGAACACCGTCAGAGCTCCTCAGAGAGGGGGTCTCCTACCCGGGAGCATCATCGGAGGAAGAAACCCGCGAGGACGGCGTCGGTGGACGCTCCTGGCTCCGCGAGGGCCAGGTCGCATAGCCCCGATAGCCGTCCCGGGTCTTTGGAGCTGGAGCGGCCGTCCAAACAGCCTCGTCTGGAGTTGGACTCGTCTGCTCACGTAAGTCCTGTTGTCCTCGTGGACTCGCCTCCGAGGGGTCCGACGTCGGGCCCGACGCCGTCGGGGCCCGAGTCGGGGGCTGCTGGGTCTCCTGAGTTCGGACTCAGGTTGACGGCCTTGGAGAGCAGCCTGGCTGCCTTCATGGACCAGCAGCGGGCATTGATCGCTGGCCTCGCTGGCGCTTCTGCCCTGACCGCCGGGACGTCGACGTCTAAGTCGACCCCGGAGACCGAGCCGATCCTCGAGTCCATGCGGGCTCGAGTCGATCCTCGGTCGAGGTCCCCTTCGGCCTCCCGTTCGGGGCCGAGGTCGTCGACGCCAACTCCCTCGGAGTCGGGGCAGACAGCGTCTGTGCCCGCCCGGCCAGAGCCGCTCGACTCCTCCTCCGAGGAGTCCGCCTGGGAATCCGAGGTGGAAGAGTCCCCTGATTCTTTTCGGACTCGGTGTATCCCTTCGGACTCCCCCGAGTCCGAACCTCGGAGACAGTCCCCCCCGGAGGATGCACGGTTCTCGGACTTTGTGAGGGATATGGCCAAGGCTTTGGCCTTCCCTGCGGATCCCGAGGAGGAGCCTCGAGCCGAAGAGCTCGATGCCCTCCAGTATGACTCTCCTGCAAAGGAGCATTTTACTGTACCGGTTCCTCCGATGCTGGAACGACTTCTCTTCCGCATGTGGGAGAGCCCGGCGTCGTCGCCGGTATTGAGCAAGCGGGTCGATGCCATATATCGAGTCCGCAAGAGCCCTGGCTTCCAAAAAGCACAGCTGCCACACCATTCCATGGTGGTGGAATCGGCCATGCATAGGCTCAAGAGCCAGAAGATGCACTCCTCGGTGCCTCCCGGCAGGGAAGCCCGCAGCCTGGATGGCATCGGTAAGAAGTGTTTCCAGGGCTCTATGCTTGCTTGTCGGGTCCAGACTTACCAGCTCTACATGGGCATGTATCTCAGGGACCTGGCTAAAGAAATAGCCGGATTCTCTGCTGGTCTCTCCGAGGAACCTTTGCGGAGGTTCCTGGCCCTGTCCACCGGTATTCGGGAGTGCTCAAAGTTTCTCTCGAGCAGCCTACGATGGCTTTGAGGCATCGGCTCGGGTAGCCGCAGCCGGCATCGGGGCCCGCCAACAGGCTTGGCTTCAGTCCTCCGACCTTGAGCCCTGGGTGCAGGACAAGTTGGTCGATGTCCCTTGCAGAGGTGAAAACCTCTTTGGCAAACCTATGGACGAGAAGGCTGCACAACTCGAGACAGAGACTCTCACCAGGACTAGGCTCTCCAGGAAAACCTCTGCCCCTTCCCAGAAGAAGAAGGGCTCGGGGAAAAAGCCCTTTTACCCGAGGAAGGCGGCTGCCTATAAACACTACCCTCATTATCAGGCCTCAGCAGCTCCCCAACAGGGTTAGCAGACCAAGGGACGGGGTAACGGGTCCCGTAGGCAGCAAGCCCCCAAGCCTGCGCCACCGGCCCCTGCTCCGCAGGGTGGGGGTTTTTGACTCTTTCCGCATAGCCTCTCCTCCTCCGCTGGTGTCTCTCAGCACGGGAGGCCGGCTGGTCCACTTTGCCCACAGGTGGTCCAACATCACGTCAGATACCTGGGTGCTCCACATAGTCCGAGAGGGCTATCTTCTGCACTTCCACCAGGTACCTCCCCCCTACTTTCCACGGGAGCCTCTGCGACCCCCTCTTCACCGGGACTTACTCCTTCAAGAGTTGGCAAGTCTTCTTCAGGAACAGGCGGTGGAGCCGGTGCCCCACCACCTGAGAGGTCAAGGCTTCTATTCCAGGTACTTCCTGATACCAAAGCGTACTGGAGGCCTCAGACCCATCCTGGACTTGCGGAACCTCAACAAGTTCCTGGAAAGGGAAAAGTTCAAGATGCTTACCCTTGGAATCCTGCTGCCCTACCTCCAGCAGGGAGATTGGCTATGCTCCTTGGATCTAAAGGATGCCTATACTCACATCCTCATCCACCCAAGCCACCGACAATACCTAAGGTTGTGGTGGCAGGCAATCATTACCAGTACAGAGTACTGCCCTTTGGCCTATCCTCCGCACCACGGGTCTTCACAAAATGTCTCGCAGTGGTGGTGGCTTATCTCCGGCTTCAAGGCCTCTTCGTCTTCCCTTACCTAGACGACTGGCTCATCAGAGCTCCGTCCTCCACGGAGGCCACTCATGCCACGCAACGTACTGTGACTCTGCTCCAGTACCTGGGCTTTGTCATAAACTTCGAAAAGTCCACTTTGCTCCCCTCTCAGGATCTCGAGTTCATCGGCACCAGGTTAAACACGCTTCAAGCGCGCGCCTTTCTGCCGCTCGACAGGGCGCAGCGGCTCATGGCTCTCGCCAGCCGCTTCCGCAGCCATTCCAGGGTCTCGGCCAGGCACTTTCTGAAACTGCTCGGCCATATGGCTTCCACGGTCCATGTGACCCCCAATGCCCGCCTGAATATGCGGCCTGCTCAATGGTGCCTTCGCTCACAATGGCGTCAGGCCTCGGGGAGACTGGCGGACTCCGTACGAATCTCCAGCCCGCTGGTCTCTTCTCTACGGTGGTGGCTTCATCTGCCCAACCTAGTGCTCGGAATGCCCTTTCAGTCTCCTCCGCCTGTCCAGGTACTGACGACCGACGCGTCTCTCCTGGGTTGGGGAGCGCATTGCCAAGGGACCTGTACTCAGGGTCTCTGGACCCCGTGGGAATCTGCCCAGCAGATCAACTTCCTGGAGCTCAGAGCGATCCGCCTGGCTCTCCGGGCCTTCTCCCACCTTACCGCTCGCCAGTCCGTCCTCGTCCAGACGGACAATCAAGTGGCCATGTTCTACGTGAACAAACAGGGGGGCACGGGCTCCTTTCTTCTCTGTCGGGAAGCACAAAAGCTCTGCGCTTGGGCCGTCAGCCGAGGAATCCTCCTCAAAGCTGTCTATCTCCCAGGTCAAGAAAACTGCCTGGCAGACAAACTGAGCAGAATCCTCCAACCACACGAGTGGAGATTGGAACCGTTGGTGGTTCAAAGGATCTTTCTCCAGTGGGGCCTCCCCACGCTGGATCTCTTTGCCAGTCCTCTGAACAGGCAACTTCCTCGGTTCTGCTCTCGGGAACCGCATCCCCTCCGAGTAGCGGCGGATGCTTTTCTGCTCTCATGGTCCACGGGCCTTCTGTATGCCTTTCCTCCCATGCCGCTGGTGTCTCGGACACTTTTCAAGGTTCTCCAGGACAAGGCTTCGCTGATCCTGATAGCTCCCCGGTGGCCCAGGCAACCGTGGTTCCCGCTTCTGATGCAACTGGCGGTAGATACTCCGTTGCCTCTGGGGTTTCAGCCCGATCTCCTGACCCAGGATCAGGGGTCTCTCCTACACCCCAACCTCAGGTCTCTTCATCTGATGGCCTGGCTGCTGAAAGGGTAGTCCTTGCTCCCCTCCTGCTGCCTCCAGAGGTAGAAGAGGTCGTGCTAGCTTCCAGGCGACCCTCTACCCGGAAATCCTACGCCCTTAAATGGCGTCGCTTCTCCACCTGGTGTACTCAACAGTCTCAAGACCCCTTCTCCTGCTCGGTGTCGGTGGTCTTGCAGTACTTGCTTTCCCTCTCCAATCTTGGACTAAAGTCCAACTCGGTCAAGGTTCACCTCAGTGCTATTTCTGCACATCATGTGCCGGTGGAAGGAAGGCCTCTTTCCGGCCAACCTCTCGTGGCACGGTTCTCCCGAGGTCTCCTTCTCCTTAAACCACCTTTGCGCCCCCCAGCCCCCGACTGGGACCTTAACGTGGTTTTGCAGCGGATCACCTGTCCGCCTTTTGAACCCATGGCTACCTGTCCTCTCCGTTTTCTTTCTTGGAAAACCTTATTCCTGGTAGCCCTCACTTCCGCTAGGCGCGTTAGTGAACTGCAGGCCCTAGTGTCTGATCCTCCTTACACTAGGTTCTACAAGAACAGGGTAGTCCTGCGGACTCACCCTAAGTTTCTGCCAAAAGTGGTCTCCCCTTTTCACATCAATCAGGAGGTGGTGCTTCCGACCTTCTTTCCCAGGCCACACTCCAGCCGAGCTGAGATGGTCTTGCATACCCTGGACTGTAGAAGGGCGCTGAACTTCTACCTTGATCGTACGCGGGAGCACCGTAAGACTGTTCAGCTCTTTCTGTCTTACGATCCTAATAAATTGGGGCTCCCTGTCTCCAAGCGTACTCTGTCCATCTGGGTAGCTGACTGTATCGCTTGGACTTATGGGGCGGCAGGCCTCTCGTTGGAAAGTCGAGTCACGGCTCTTCGGGTTAGGGCGAAGGCTGCGTCAGTGGCTTACCTCCGCTCTGTTCTATTGGCAGACATCTGCCGGGCCGCTACTTGGTCTTCGAGCCAGACTTTTGCAACCCATTACTGCCTCGAGAGGGAGTCCCGCAGGGACAGTGCTTTCGGACAGGCAGTCCTCCGTAATCTCTTCGAGGTTTAAGCAACTCCTACCCTCCATCCCGGATGTTGGGCTACCGGTTGGAGATTAGTCAGAGAAGATTCCTTCCTTCTGTGCTGCTGAGCTAGAGGGAGCTCATTTTTGTGCTTAGGGTCTCCGGTAGCCTTAAGCTTGGGAGTCCCATATGTGAGGACTGACTTCCTGCTTGGTCCTGGAGAAAGCGTAGTTACTCACCTGTAACAGGTGTTCTCCAGGAGCAGCAGCAATCAGTCCTCACAACCCTCCCTCCTCCCCGTGGAGTTGCAGTCATATGATTTAGTTTTGCAATATTTTTGCTGTCTTTTCGCTATGTCATCAGACTGGCCAAGATGGCACCTTTGGGCGGGAAGGGGACCGCGCATGCGCGCTGCAATTCCCAAAGGCTTTCTTTGAAAGCTGGGGAAAATTGCTCCGCGAGGGCTCCGTCGGCGCCGACATCACCCAAATGTGAGGACTGATTCCTGCTGCTCCTGGAGAACACCTGTTACAGGTGAGTAACTACGCTTTCCCAAAGGCTTTCATAGAAAGCTGGGGAAATGCTCCGCTGGGGCTTCATCGGCGCCGATGACACCCATATGTGAGGACTGATTCCTGCTGCTCCTGGAGAACACCTGTTACAGGTGAGTAACTACTCTTTCCACCCACTGTTTGCTCAAACTCCTCCCCTGAAATACCTACACTGAAGTTGCATACAAGTATATGCCTAAGTACACTGCACCTACTTCTCAGTTTCAGTTTGTCTTTATTACACTGCTTTACACAAAATAGCACCAAAGTGGTTTAGAATGAAATCAATAAGGGAGCTAGACAGACTGGGGAACGAGTACGGTTCTTAATAAACAAGAAAAGGCAGAACCACACTATACAGCTGAGCTAAATTCCATCTCTAAACCATGAGTCCACTTTTAAATTTAGTATAAGAGGTTTCTTTTCTGAGGTAAACAGAAGAACATTCCAGAGCTATGGTGCATTGAAAAAGAAGGCAGGGCCCTATATTCAAAGGCTTTATATTCCTAACTTTGAGAGTTATGCTCCTAAATTGACGTTTTTGAAAATTCACTAGGGATGAGTGCCCTCATTTTATTCTTAAAATTTCACTGAACTCCTAAACTTAGGAGCATAAAAGGTGGGAGCAACAGGAGTGGAATAAGGGGGGGGGGGAAAGTTAGGGGCCCGATATTCGAAAGGCATTTACACAGTTTACTGCCTAGTAAACCATGTAAATACCTTAGATGGGGCTATTCACCCGCACTTGCACGATTAGTGCCATTGAATATCCCCATCTACGTCCCCTACGTGCCACGATGCTATCCGGTTAGCATTGGGGCATGTTGGGGGCATTCTGGGGCAGAGCGGAGGCGGAGAATGGCGCTAACCGGGCAGCAGCGATCTTGGATGCTGCGCGGTTAGCAATCTGCACCTTAAAAATATATCTTTAAGGCACTGGAGCTAACTGGGCAGCATCCAATATCGCTGCAACCCGGTTAGCTTCGGCAGCTTCCAATTTTGGCGGCGATCACCGGATATTCAGTGCAATCGCTGCGGCATTGAATATCCTATTTAGAGGTCAGCAGGGAGGGCTATGTGCCCGTCGACAATACGGACAGATGAATATTGGACTCTAGGAGTTTAGCAATGATTTTTAGCATTAGGCACCTAAATAAGGCTTATAAATCTAGGCGAATGTCAAGCCTAAATTTAGGAGTATAAATTTTAAGTTCCTAAATTATGATGAATTTTTAGTTGAAACATAGGCTTCTACTGTAAGTATGGCTGAAAATAGGGTACGAATTTAGAAGCGTAACTTAGTAGTCTAAATTTAGAAGCCCAGCTTTTTTAGGTTATCGAGCCCACAATTTTAATTTGACAATGAGTATGAGCAACATCAGTTTGCTGGAGAAACCTAGTGGTTAGAGCACTGGCTTGGTAACTGAGACCAGGGTTAGATTCCCACTAGCACTCCTTGTGACCTTTGGCAAGTCACTTAACCCTCCATTGCCTCAGAGGACAGGCCTAGCAATCAACTTCTGATCACACTGCCAAGAAAACCCAGGAGGTGCTGGGCCTCCAGGAGTCAGCATTGACGCAAAGGCACACATTGCATTTGCATAGGCAACAGCTGGTAACTGCCAATGAGCTTCCTATTGAGACCTAGTGTGAAAAATCTGACATGACTGAAATGATAGGCAGTAGTTGTTTTTAACATACTAGCTGAACGTTTACCTTCATCCCTCTCCTCTCTCTCTGATAAAATCGTACCGTCCAACACTCTTGTCTCTCTCTATTAGTACCCCACCCTCCTACACAACCACCTCTTAATGGGAGTTTTATACCACAATTACGCCAAGATTCTCCCTGATCCCTTTGATATTCCTCCTACCTTAATTATTTATTCTGTCCTCTTCTCTCTCCATCTTTTCTTATGACACTACATCATTCCCTCATACTTTGAACCCTCCCTCCTCATCACCCTCTTTACCACCCCCATTTCTTCCCCCAACTTATCATCCACCCTTTCATCAGCTCTTGAGCATCACCTTTTTCTTCCTCTCATTCATCCCTCTCCTCTCTCTCTTAAAGAACCTCACCCTCTTTTCCGCCGTGCCATCTCCCCTCTACCTCACACTCTTCTGCTCCTTCTCCTTTCATCTGGTAATATCAATCCCAATCCTGGCCCCCCTAGATTTTTCTCACTCCCATGACAGTTCCCCAGGCAAACAATCCAATCTTATTCATATCCCTCTCCTTTCACTCTCCTCTCTCCCTTCACTCTCCTCTCTCCCATTCTTATGTGCCTTATGGAATGCATTTTCCATTTCTAATAAACTTGCATTCACCCATGATCTCTTTGTCTCTAATGCTCTTTATCTTCTGGCTTTAACTGAGACCTGGCTCTTCCCTGATGACTCAACTTTTTTCACTGCCCTCTGACAGCGGCTACCAATTCTCCCACATGCCTCGTCCCACTGGTCGTGGTGGTGGTGGGGTTGGATTTCTACACTCTCCTTCCTGTAATTTTCAACCCCTCCTTCTCCCTCAGTTTTACTCCTATCCCTCCTTTGAAGTCCACCCCATCCGCCTTTTTAATCCATTACCTCTCCAGATAGCTATTTATCAACCCCCACACAAGTTCCCTAACTTTGACTCGTGCTTTCCTTCTTTCTTGAGTCATCTTCCCTCACTTATTCTTGGTGATTTTAACTTTCAAGTTGATAACCCCTCTGACCCTTATACTTTAAAGCTCCTTTCCCTTACCTCCTCGTTCACCCTCCAACTTTGCTCTACTGTGCCCACTCACCAGCATGACCACTGCCTTGACCTTATTTTCTTCTCTAATTGTTTACCTTCTAATTTTTGTACCTCAGTTCTTCCCTTATCTGACCATCATTTGCTCAGCTTCACTCTTCATCATTCCCCACCTCAATCTCGCCCAGTTTCCTCCAACCTTCTTAGAAATCTTCACGCTATTGACCCATTGGGTCTCTCCACTATTGTCTCACCTCCTCTTTGCTCCGCTATTTCATCTGTTGATGAGTTTATAGTTTCCTAAAGCTCTGCACGCTCCACTGCTGTAAATGCTCTTGCTCCTTCCATATCACGTCCTGTAAGGCGCACTATACCTGAGCACTTGCTATCTTAACTACCCATTATCTTCGTTCCTGTATCTGCTCAGCTGAGTGGATTTGGCTTAAATCTCACACTTTACTGATTTTCTTCACGTCAAATTCATGCTTGCCTCTTTCCATTCAGCCTTAATACTTGCCAAGCAAAACTACAATGTCCATCTGACTAATTCTCTTGCCTCTGACCCTTGCTGTCTCTTTTTAACTCTCAACTCTCTCCTCAAGGTGCCTCCGACTCCTCCTTTCCTCTGTGCCGAAACCTTGGCCAAGTACATCCATGATAAAGTCCACAAGGTTACATTCGAATTCCCCTTGAGTTCTGATCCATCCCCTCTCCCCCCCCCCCTGCTTGTCCCCTCAATCTCTGCTACTCTCTCTTCCTTCTCTAATATCTCAGATGAGGAAATCTTGTCTTCTCTCCTCTTCTAAACACACTACCTGCTCCTCTGATCCTTTCCCCACCCATCTCTTTAACTCCATCTTCTCCACTGTCACCCCTTCCATCTCATATATTATCAACCTATCGCTCTCCTCTGTAACTGTCCCAACAGCCTCAAGAATGCTGTTAACACACCTTTCCTCAAGAAACCTTCACTAGACCCTTCCTGTTCTTCTAATTATCGACCCATCTTCCTCTCCATTTCTAAACTTCTTAAACATACGGCTCAGTGCCGTTGCCTTGACTTTTTCTCCTCTCAAGCCGTTCTAGATCAACTGCAATCATGCTTTCATCCTTTACAATCTACTGAAATAGCTCTTGCCAAAGTCTCCAGTGACCTGTTACTGGCAAAATCTGAGGGCCTTTACTCAATCCTCATTCTTTTTTACCTTTCTGCTGCCTTTGGCACTGTTGATTACCAACTTCTCGACACCTTGTCCTCACTTGGTTTTAAGGGCTCTGTACTATCCTGGTTCTCTTCTTATCTCTCCCACCGCTCTTTCAGTGTTTGCTTTGGTCCTCCTCTATTGCTATCGCACTCTCAGTTGGTGTACCCCAAAGGTCTGTCTTGGGCCCACTCCTTTTCTCTCTTTATTCCCAGTCCCTTGGCACACTCATCTCCTCCCATGGCTTTCAGTACCACTTTTACGCTGATGACTCAGATCTATCTCTCGACAACTGATATCTCTCTGGCAATCCAGGCCTGGATTTTTGCCTGCCTTTCTGACATTGCTGCTTGAATGTCTCACTATCGTTTGAAATTGAACATGGCCAAAACCGAGCTTCTTATTTTTCCCCCTAAACCCACTTCCCCTGTGGATAACACTCTTCTATGCCCTGTTTCCTCAGTCCGCAACCTTGGGATCATCTTTGACTCCTCCTCCTCCTTCTCCACTAATAGCTAAAACCTGTCGATTCTTTCTCTGCAACATCATCAAAATTTGCCCCTTCCTTTCTGAACTCACTACTAAGACACTTATCCACTCTTTAGTCACCTCCCGTCTTGACTATTGCAATCTTCTCCTTGCTGGCCTCCCCCTGAATCATCTCTCTCCCTTTCAATCTGTTCAAAACTCAGCTGCGCTGCTAATCTTCTGCCAGCCCCGATATACTCATATAACTCCTCTTCTCAAGTCACTTCATTGGCTCCCCTTCCATTTCCTTATCCAGTTAAAACTTCTCCTTCCGACCTATAAATGCATTCATTCTGCTGCTCATCTCTCCCTACACCCCTCGTCGTGAACTCCGTTCTTCTGGTGGATCACTTCTCTCCGTCCCTGTTTCTTCCACTGCCAATTCCAATCCTTCCACTTTGCTGCTCCTTATGCCTGGAACAAACTACCTAAATCTATATGTCAGGCTTCATCTCTCCTCCTTTTCAAATCCATGCTAAAGCTCACCTCTTTGAGGCTGCTTTTCGATCCTGATCTGCTTAGTCTCCTATGTGTCTCCTTGCCCTCAGCTGTTGTATTGTCTGTCTTAACTAGATTGTAAGCTCTGATGAGCAGGGGCCATCTTTTATATGTATCTATATAGTGTTGCGTATGCCTTGTAGCGCTATATATCAGTTCAATAGTGGTAGTAGGGAAAACCATAGTAGAAAGCTTGATGGACCAACAAAAGTAATTTAAAGTTAGCACAAATGCTGACAGGTAGCCAGTGTTACAACAAAGATGTTACATTGCAAAATGTAGCAAATTAATCACTGTGGTTTGGACTAATTGCAACCTTCTAAGCTTTGTCAAAGAGAGGCTGCAGAAAATATATTACTAATTTTATGAGACCTTTTAAACCTGTACATGAGCTATTTATGCACTAAAAAGATTCATAAAATATGAATATCACTATGATATCCCTCTCAGTATTTCTCCCTTCGGAAATATATATTTAGTTCTTTTGTGAAGGAAAAAAGCTTGGTAAATCAGTCTCAGCTTATGGGGCAATCCTCTGTTGTATACAGTTATTTTTTCAGACAATATGTGCTAGTACTGGATACCACCACCTTTTCTGCTGCCTGCAAAATTTGCCCCACAGTAACCCCCTCCCCCCACCCCCCCAGTCAGGCCCATCCCGTTCACTAGGCGGGCTAGGTGACTACCTAGGGCAGCAGATCTCTGTAGATGGCAGGCCATGTGCTTCAGCACACATGGCCTGTCCCCTCCTCCACGCACTGAGCCATGCCGCCCTTCCCCCCCATGCTGAGCCACACCATGCTGCCACCTCCCATTGCCACTGATTCCTGCAGCAGGGGGGGATGACTAGGCTCGGCCACAGACCACATCCTTCGGCACACCTGGCCTACCGCTTCTGAACCCCCAAAGTTATGTCAGAGGTGGGTCAGAAGCGGCAGGCCATGTGTGTGGAAGCACATGTCCTGCCACACTATGCCCTCCCTCGACCCGCCACCAGAATTGGTGGTAGCGTGGCATGGCTCAGAGGAGGAGCAGCACGGCCGGGACTTCTGCCTAGGGCGGCATAAACCCTTGGGCTGTCCATGCCCCCAGACCTTCTGTCTCACTTGAAATTGCCCCCATAGTACTCAAACTTACAACCTCAGCAGCCTCGCCATCCCCCCCCCCCATAGGACAGCACCATACAGCCACTTTTCCACCTCCTGCTTCAGCCAGCTAGGAATCCTCTGCTTTGCTCGTCCTCCCTTCCCTTCAGACTCCTCCAGCCAATCACCATGAGCCTGCATGCGAAACTGCAGCACCTGCCGAAGCTTGCAATAGGTCTGCAAAAATTTTTTTTTCGAGAGCTGTTTTGGTTATTCCACATAATCTTTATGTTTTTTGGTGCGCTGAATCCAAAAATGACCTCCATTTTGTCATAGGACATCACGTTTCCTGACAATTTAGGTATCTATGTTAAATAAGGCAATACCTCAAAATAAATGGAAATAGACTTATAAAATTAAAGTTTTATTACAAAATTTTCATGAAAATCCTTTTTTGAACTGAAATGAGCTCACCTACACACACTAAACACGAGTCTTCTTCCTTGTGAGGCTCCTTTTGGTGCATTTACGCTTGTGAGTAGCATCTGGAATGTCTCTCTGAAGCATCCAACAGTAGTCTGCCATCATTGTAATGTTCCATTTTCCCTGGTATCTCCTTTCCATCTCTTTAATGTCTTGGTGGAATCGTTCACCTTGTTCCTCACTCACAGCTCCCAAATTTTCAGGAAAGTAGTCAAGGTGGGACTGGAGGAAATGCACTTTCAAACTCATCAGGCAACCTAAAGCTTGAAATGCTTTCAGCATTCGTCCGACGATCTTTTTGTAGTGAGGATCTTTGTTATTGCCTAAAACTTTCTGTACGACTTCTTTAAATGCAATCCACCCTTCCTTTTGAGGATCCGTCATGGTATTGACAAACTCTTGATCAACTATAAGCCTTCTAATTTCTGGTCCGACGAACACACCTTCCTTCAATTTTGCCTCCGACAGGCCTGGAAACTTGGTGACCAAGTATTTGAAGCATTCGCCATCTCTTGGAAGTGATTTTACGAATTGCTTCATCAATCCCAATTTTATGGGGAGAGGTGGTAGAAGAACTTTATGGGAAGGTACCAAAGTTTCTCGGAGGACATTTTTTTCACCGACTGCTAGCACCCTCGGCTGCCAACTCTTCTTGGTCCAGTGATTTTGTCGGTCTCGACTGTCCCATAGACACAGAAAACAAGGATATTTGGTATACCCAGCTTGAAGGTCTTGTGCATGCTGCTCGGGCAACAAGTCCCCACACACTTGCCAACCATGGTCTTCATATTTAAGTTTACGAAGAACCAATTCCAAGTTCTCGTAGGTTTCCTTCAAGTGTACAGAATGACCTACAGGTATGGGAGCGTAAAAACCGTTGTGGAGTAAAACTGCTTTGAGACTTCTTTTTGAAGAATCTATAAAAAGACGCCATTGCTCTGAATCATATTGGATTTTAAATTGACCCATCAGACCTTCGACATCGATGCAATAAACCAACTTGTCTTCCTGGGCGAAGTAAGGAACAAACTCCTTTTCACGATGTCTGAACCATGAAGATGACACTCCTGGCAACAGTAAATTCCTGCTTTTCAGCCTTGATCCGAGTAACTCAGCGGCATCTTTGGGAAGATTCAAGTCTCTTACCAAATCATTCATCTCCTCCTGAGAAAACAATTTTGGTCTTGTATCATCTTCAAAGTCAGAACTTGATTCGTCATCTGGTTCAGGTATGACTTCACCTTCATCGGAGCTAGGTATCTCTTCCAAGGTAGCAGGGGGCTTGGGTACTGGTATATCTGTGCCATGGGGGATGGGATGAATTGCCGAGTGAAGATTGGGGTATGAAATGGAATGCTTCCATTTGGAATGAAACCCTTTCACATCGCATGAACAAAAGTAACAGTCGTCACTATGGTTCTTTTGCTCTCGCCATACCATAGGAATCCCATAACAGAAAGATTTTTTCTTACCCTTGAACCAGTTTCGGATGTCCTCAACACACCGTTTGCACACTTTATGAGGTGCCTAGACTTTATCTTGATCTCCAATTTTTAGTCCAAAGTATGCAAAGTATACTTTTTTCACAAAGTCTGTAATATTCTGCTGTTGCTTCAACACTGTATATTCACCACAGATGAAACAGAAACTGTCTAGCGAATTAATACACTTTTGCGGAGCCATAACATAATGGTTGAAGAATGACGAGCTAACACGAATTGCGATGAAAAAGTGTGAACGGCCTAGAACCAAGAACCTGATGATGATTCGTGCACAAGTGTGGCATGCAGGAGAAAGCAGCTCTGCGTCTGTACACGAGATATCACAGTGCTGGCCATGCCCCCCTGCACTGACCGGAGCTGCTGCCATCTGCCCTGTCTCCCTCCCACTGGATTCTTCAGGAAAGATTAACCCCTTCTACCATTAGAAGCACGGACTTAAAACTTGCTTAGCTTATGTATATATTGCTGACCATCAGATTTACAGTGCTATTTTTTTTTTACATAACTCGGACAACCCCTTTAAGGTTTTTTTTGGCATTTTATATCTTAAATGCACTTATGTGAATTAATTAATAGTAATTTGAATTAATTAATAGTAATTTGAAAACATTTGACAAATTTGAAGACAATTTTGCATGTTGTGGCAAATCATGACGTCTAGGAGTTTTTTCAATATTTTATTTGTTTTCAGCACACCAAAATACATGGAAATTAGATGAAAATAATCAAACAGCTTTTTAGTCGCAGACCTGAAGGTATCTGCAGCTAATCACTGCTGACCCCTGGGAGAAGGTTGTCTTCAGCCATTTGCATCTGCCTGCAGAATAACTCAGGAAATGCATGCCCAGCAAGACAAAAAGAGATTCTGACCTCCAGCATAACTCAAGAGTCGTGCTACAGAAAAGTACCATGTCCTTGTCACTGCAGTTGAGTTCCTGTTCCTCAGCAAGAGAAACATAATCCTGTGCTAGAGAACAGAGGTACAGTCAAGGACTAGAGAAAGTTCTTGGGTAACTAAATTGGAGAGAAAAGAAGCATAATCCTCGCCCTTTTTCGCAGGGACTACTACTATTACTACTATTAAACATTTATAAAGTCCTACAAGGCATACATAGTGTTGTACAAACACAGATAAAGACAGTCCCTACTGGTCAGAGTTTACAATCTAATCAAGACAGACAAGAGAAAAGATAGTAATAAGGATAGAATAGGGAAGGGTAAGGAGACACAAGGGACTAAGGAGGCAAAAACAACTTCAAAGAGGTAAGCCTTTAGCATAGATTTCAAAAGGGGCAGAGATGGAGCCTGATGTACAGACTCAGGAAGTGTGTTCCAGGCATAAGGAGCAGCAAAGTGAAAGGACAGAAGTCTGGAGTTAGCCGTGGAAGAAAAGGGCAAAGAAAGGAACAAGCGAGTAGAAAAACAGAGTTTACGAGGAGGGGTGTGGGGGAGAGGGAAGAGGAAAGATAGTGAGGAGCAGAAGAATGAATGCATTTATAAGTCAGAAGGAGGAGTTTGAATTGGATATGGAAATGGAAGGGAAGCCAATAAAGTGCCTTAAGAAGAGGGATTATATGAGTATATTGAGGCCGGCGAAAGATTAGTCATGCAGCAGAGTTCTGAATAGATGGAAAGGGAGAGAGATGACTCGGAGGGAGACAAGCAAGAAGGAGGTTGCAGTAGTCAAGATGGAAAGTAATTAGAGAATGGATAAGTGTTTTAGTAATGTGTTCAGAGAGGAAGGGGTGAATTTTGTTAATGTTATAAAGAAAGAAATGACAGGTTTTAGCTATCTGTTGGATATGTGAAGGGAAGAAAAGAGAGGAGTCAAAAATGATACCAAAGTTACGGGCTGAGGAAACAGGAAGTAGAAGAATATTATCAACAGAGATAGAGAAAGGAAGAAGGGATGGAAAAATAAGAAGTTCAGTTTTGTCCATGTTTAGTTTCAAACGGTGGTAAGATGTCCAGGTGGCGATGTCAGAGACAGGCAGAGAAGCGGGCCTGGAGTGTCAGAGAAATATCAGGTATAAAAGATAGATCTGAGAATCGTCAACATAAAATGATACTGAAAGTCCATTAGAGGAGATGAGAGCACCAAGGGATTGAGTGAAGAGAGAGAAAAGGAGAGGGCCCAGAACAGCCCCTTAGGGTACACCAACAGAGAGGGATAGAAGTAGAGGAGGAACCACCAGAACAAACACTAAAAGAGCAATGGGAAGATAAGAAGAGAACCAGGACAGAACAGAGCCCCTAAAATCAAGTGAGGACAATGTGTCAAAGTGGTGGTCAACAGTAGCAAAAGCAGCAGAAAGGTCAAGAAGGATAAGAATAGAGTAGAGGTCCTTAGATTTAGCCAGGAACAAGTCATAGGAGACTTTGGCAAGTGCCATTTCAGTAGAATGTAAGGGGCGAAAGCCAGGCTGAAAAGGATTCAGAAGGGCTTGAGAGGAAAGAAATCCAAGACAACGGTGGAGGACTGCACATTCAAGAAGTTAAGAATCGAAGGAAGATGGGACGATAATTAGAAGGAGAGGTAGGATCAAGAGAAGGTTTCTTGAGTAGGAGCGTGACTACAGCATGCTTGAAGGCTGCAGGGACAGTAGCAATGGATAGGGAGAGGTTGAGAATATGTGAAATGGAAGGGATACAGAGGAAGAAATGGAGATAAGGAGATGGGTGGGGATAGGATCAGAAGAGCAAGTAGTAAGTTTGGAGGAGGAAAGAGGATGAGAGGTTTCATCTTCAAAGATCATGGGAAAAGATTGGTATTGCAGTGGAAGAAGAAGGGGTGAAGTTGTTCTAGTGGGGAACTGGATAGTAATCTTGTGGATTTTGTTATGAAAAAAGTTAGCTAGGGTTTGGGCAGAAAGAGAAGGGAGGTTGGAGGGGGAGGCGCCTTGAAGAGAGAGTTAAGAGTAGACAAAAGTCGGCGGGGGTCAGTGGCAAGCGAAGTAGTCAGGTGGGCATAGTAGTTTTAGTCCTTTCTGTCTTTCTCCTCTTCTACCCAGCAAGCAAGCTGAATTCCATTTCTCTTTCACCGGGGACCCAGCATCGGCTGTCAGGGAAGAAGAGGACTGACCCCCTGGTCCCCAGCGTTACAACAAAGATGTTATATTGCCGCCCTTCGCCCTTCCCCCCTTCCCCCCCCCAATGCTAGTACTGGATATCGCCACCTTTTCTGCTGCTTGAAAAAATTGCCCCCCCAGTCACTAGGCGGGCTACTCGACCACCTAGGGCAGATGTTACAGGCTGTCTTCTGGGAAGAGAGAATGAAGGACAGACAGAGCTGATGCTGGGTCCCTGGGAAAAGAGAAATATAATTCAGCCTGCTTGCTGGGTAGAAAAGACAGAAAGGACCTCTTTCCGTCTTTCGACTCATCTCCTCCTCCTAGCAGGCAGCCTAAAGTCCCCTCTGATTTTCCTGAGGAGCTCAACATCAATCCTTGGGGGAGAGAAGAGAGCTGATGCTGGGCCCCCAACAAAAGAGAGAGAATTTAGCTTGCCTGCTGGGTTGATAACTTTTTGAAGGGAAAAATCATGCCAGCTGCTGCTGCCTATGTTCCGTCCATGCTCTACCCATGCCCCTCCCCCTACTCTACCTCCAACAATAATGGCTATGACGGCAGCCATGCAGGCTTTATCTCCTACAGCCAACATTGTGGTTGGGGGGGGCAGAAGATGGTGTACAAGAGATTGTACTCTTTAGTCCCCATTGAGCTATAATCCCCTTCTCAGTTCTGCAGCACATACATGCTCCCCTATACAGTGTTAAATGCAAGCATATATTCTGCATCTAAAGAACCCAGGGCCTGCACTAGCCATTAGGCGAACCAGGCGTAGAGCTCCAACATTTCCTGCGCAGCCCATTGCCAAGCATACTGTGAAGCAATACAAATCTCTACAGAAACATCACACAGAGCCTATAGAAAATCTACCATGCCAGAACTAATTTTGAAAACACACAGAACAAGGACCCTACCTAGGAAAAGGCAGTACTATAAATATTACAGTGAGCTCTAGAACATCAGTACTCCTATTAGGAAAACTGAACAAGCCAGAATAACTACACATTCTTACATATAATCTCCATGCTAACAGAACACTCAGCCTTCATCACAGACATAGAACACAGATAGCTGTAATAGTCAGTTTTATTTGGTGAGGGTCTGTTAACTTATACTGATGCCATCTAGTGTCTCAGTGTTATAGCTCACTGTTTTCCTACTTCTTTGTTGTTGTTCCTTTGACCTTTTGATGCAATACATCATGATTCCTGTGCTCCAGCTGTGTACAGTGCGTCTTTATGACAGAGGGAGTTTCTAGACTACGGTGGGTTACAGAACTAGGAGTGCACAGCAAACGTTTGCAATGATACTAATCAGCCTAAGGTTGCATATGCTATCCCTTATCACAGAAGCTCAAAAAGGATTATCGCATCATGTCAGCTGCTAACAGCATTCCTCTCCCAAAAGGCATGAAGGTTAGTGGTGATTTATGTAGCAATGAGGAGAATTTCAAAGCGCATTTGAGGACTATTCTCTAGCAATAGGCTTATCAGAGAAACCAGCTGAAGTACAGACAGCTACACTGAGAAGGGTGATAGGTGCTGAATGCCACAGTATGCATAGGCACAATTTGAGCCTCACAGAGGAGCACAGAAAAGATTCCAAAGTCATCTTGGACACATTAGAAATCTATTTGAAAGATACATATTTAGCAGCTAGCAACAAGAGGAAGGTGAATCCACTGATAAATTTGTCACCCATTTGAGAGAGAAAGCAGTGACATGTGAGTATGGCCCACTGAAAGATTAACTTATTTGGGATAAAATAGTTCTTGACATTGTCAATGAGTGCACATGTCACTGTCTTTTGAGAGAATGAGACTTAACTGTGAATATAGCTATTGAAATATATCATACTACAGAACTCAGAGACTTGCAACTGAGAACTATAGAACAGGACTGGCAGGTTGACAGCACTGATGCAACAGACGAGCATCAGCAAGATGTGCATATCTACTGCAAAAAACAGCAGAATAACTCACCTACAACCAAATCTGTTACTTGTAAGTACTGTGGCAAAGTATATACGTAAGTGAAAGAACACTGTCCAGCAGCATATGGGAAAACATGTCGGCTATGTGGTGACCCAAATCATTTTGCAAGGGTGTGCCTATCAAGCAGACCAAAGTAGGTAAGCTGTATAAGATGGAAGACATAACAGATGATGCAGACTTGCTCAGTACAGATATAATTGTCTTAAGTGTGCTCTGGTGCTAAGTGAACAAAAGAAAAAAAATAGAAACATAGAAACATGACGGCAGAAAATGACCATATGGCCTATCTAGTTTGCCCTTTCATAACAACTACTATAGTCCCATTTTTTCCTTTAGAGATCTTGTGTTTTTGTTGTATGCTTTTGTGAATTCAGATACTGTTCTCGTCCCTACTACCACAATGTGCAAGGAGCTCTTTGCTCTCAGGGAACAAGTCCGGTCTCTGGAGGCAAGAGTAGGAAACTTGGAAGATATAAGGAAGACAGAGAGGTACATAGATGAGACCTACAGGGATATAGTCCTGAAGTCCCACCTCCAGTCTGGCAGCATCCCTGTTGCCATGGAGGAGAGAGGTCATGTGACAGGAGAGCATCACAGTGGTGTGGCAGGAAGTGATCGTATAGCTAGGACCTGTCTTCCAGGTGATGTAAAACCCTCTCACACCGAGGAAGTTTCTGCAGGACCATGTGCCCATGAGGGAAGGGTTAGGACAGCCGTTATAGTTGGTGATTCGATCATTACGACTGTGGGTGGCTGGTGGAAGTGAGGATCGCCTGGTAACATGCCTGCCTGGTGCGAAGGTAGCAGACGTCATGTGCCATCTAGACAAGATCTTAGTGCTGGGGAGGAGTCTGCTGTCTTGGTACATGTCGGTACCAATGACAAAGGAAAATGTGGTAGGGAGGTTCTGGAGGCTAAAAATAGGCATTTAGGTAGGAAGTTGAAATCAAGAACTTACAGGGTAGCGTTCTCCGAAATGCTTCCCGTTCCACGCGCAGGACCCAAAAGGCAGGCAGAGCTCCAGAGTCTCAGTATATGAATGAGACGATGGTGCAAGGATGAGGGTTTTGGATTTGTTAGGAACTGGGGAACATTCTGGGGAAAGGAGGGGCTCTTCTGAAGGGGATGGGTTTCACCTTAACTGGGATGAAACCAGGCTGCTGGCATGTAAACCGCGCTGATGCCGAATAGTGCGGTATATAAGAGAATGTAAATAAATAAATAAATTAACCTTTAAAAAGGAGATAGAGCAGCTTTTAAACTAGACAATAGGGGAGAGCCGACTGTCACCCAAGAGCGCATGGTTCGGAACAATGTATCCTTGAAGGATGCTACCAAAAAATGAAGTTAGGGCACATCAGCAGAGAGGTTCCAATAAAGGCAAAGGTAGTCCAAATGCCCTTGAGTACAGAGCAGACAGCTTAAAAATTCCAAATTACCCTTGCCTACCAATAACCAGATTAATATGAATAAAATACAGTCTTTAAAATGCTTGTATGCAAATGCTAGAAGTCTAATAAATTAGATGGGAGAGTTAGAATATATAGCACTAAATGACAAGTTAGATATGATTGGTATCTCAGAGACATGGTGGAAGGAGGACAACCAGTGGGACACTGTGATACCTGGGTACAAACTATATCGTAATGATAGAGCTGATCAAATTGGTGGAGGGGTTACGCTCTATGTTAGAGAGGGCATTAAGTCACAAAGGATTAAAGTTTTGCAGGAAACAAATTCGCTGTAGAATCTCTATGGATTGAAATTCCATGTAAAAAGGGGAAGGCAATGGCAGTGGGGTTGCACTATCGACAGCCTGGCCAGAATGAACAAATGGCTGATGAAATGCTCAAAGAAATCAGGGAAGCTAACAAAAGTTACAAAACAGTAATAATAATGGGGAATTTCAATTACCCCGGTATGGACTGGGTCAGTGTCATGGCAGGACATGCTAGGGAGGTAAAGTTTCTAGATGAAATAAATGACTGCTTCTTGGAGCAGCTGGTTCATGAACCGACCAGAGGGGAAGCCATTTTGGACTTAGTCCTTAGTGGAACACCAGATCTGGTGCAAGAAATAAGGGTGTTGGGGCCATTTGGCAATAGTGATAGCATGATCGCGTTTGATTTAATTAACGGAGGAGGGATGGTAAGGAAAACCACAGTACTACTTTTTAACTTTCGAAAGGGAGACTATGATAAAATGAGGAAAATAGTTAAGAAAAAACTAAAAGGAGCAATTGAAAAGGTTAAAGACTTACATCAAGCTTGGGTGTTGAAAAATACTATCTTGGAAGTCCAGACCAGCTGTATTCCACACTTTAAGAAAAGTGGAAGGAAGTCCAAAAAACTGCCAGCATGGTTTAAAGGTGAGGTCAGAGAGGTTGCTGTTGCCAAAAAAGCATCTTTCAGGAAATGGAAAAAAAAGCCAAATGACAAAAACTGGAAACAGCACAAGCAATGGGGGAGAGTAGCAGAAACCACAAACCACAGCCAAACACAGTAGGGGTATCCAAGAAACTTTATTAATAGACCCAACTTAACCAGTTTTGGCCCTAGGCCTTCGTCAGGGGTCAAAGGAGACAAAACAGAAACGTCTAAGATGTGGACCAAGACACTCTTCCCAATGTCTCTCTACAGTCGCCGCTCTGCATCTCGTTAATGACGCAGCTCCGTTAGTTATGTGGCTAAAAGCGAGACGTGTGAATCCAAAAAACCCACTAAGAAGGTTTATTTCTACCACTTTTTCCTGCTGAGAATGCTTAAAGGGTCAGGGTGGAATTATTGTTTTCATCAAAGGGAGAAACTTTTCTTAGCCCAGATGCATGCTGGTACTAGTAGTCCCTTTCTTAAAATAATTAGTTGTGAAAGCCATGTGTAGGTAAAGGGTAAGGTTTATTCCCATAATGCACAAACAAAGGTTCAATGAAGGAAAACAGGATTCTCACCTCATTCAGGATTTTCAAAAAGGTATTTACAGAATTCAAAAGTTAGACGTGCTTCACAGTCTTATTAACTATGCAGTTGTTAGAACAAACCAGTTCATGCAAACAAAAGTAAGCTGCTTCTTTTAGCTTATCAAAACTGTATTTTAACGTATACCCTGCGAGTTATACTTCTGCCAAGGATTCCAAACTCCCGGTTAGGCAAAGTGTACAATCCATGAGACAGTCAGGTAGCAATGAATAGGGTTCAGCAGGGTCTATTTGCATCTCCTCCTGTTCTGACGATATATCTGCTGGCCCTGAACTTTCCTCATGTAATTCTGGCTTCACTTCAGAGTTTCTCCTAAAACTCTCCAGCCTTGCTCTACCTGGTCTGGACAACAGGTAACAGGACTTTTAGTTAGCACTTTTTGTACAGGTTCCCAAACCTCTCTCCAGCTGTGTTTACTGCGCCTATGGCTCTCTGGCTTCCATGCCTTTCTAGGGCTTGGCCACAGTTCCTGGTTCAGTGTTGTGTTTCTCAGACACCTGGGCTGAGTCTTGTGCACCCACCTCTGAACTCCTTGTAGCAGTAGGAAGTATGCAGGTACCTCTGCTCTCTGAGCTGTGCTTCTCTGGTACTTTCTTTACCCGGCACCTTCCAGGTCCCTCTCCTTTCACTGTCTTCCTTGAAGACGTCTCCCTGGAGCTTCTCAGCGTGGAACTGTTTCTCTTGGAACTTGCTCCTTCTCTGTAAGGACCGCAAATCCAACTGCCTCTCCTTCTCTCCTCGGAGCCGTCTCCTTCCTCTCTCTTCTGCATCTGCGTCTGTGTCGTCTGCTGCTACTGCTGCTGCCGCCCTTTCTGTCCAGTCTAAGCCATGCTTATAAAGCTGCTTCTCAGTTAGGGTTTCTCTCACCCTGACCAGTGTGTCTGATTACACAGGTACACTACCAAAAAACTGCCTCCAGTTTTGCAACTGATTCCTATAGATTTTGGGGTGCTGAATCCAGGAAAAATAGCCAAAATGTTCCATCACGTCACGTTTTCTTGCAAAATTAGATTTCTTACCCATATAAGGAATGTTCACATAATTTCTTTTTAGCCGACTGCAGTTTATTTTCTTGGCCCAAAATAGAGGTTGTAATGGTTAACTAACTAGAAACACTCCCTCATGATATTTTAGAGTGTTTTGTATTCATTTTATACATTAACAGGACAATTGGGAGGCGGGGGGCTAAATCCAGTACTCGCGCTGGCGCATGTTCTTTCCTGTTCGCCTCGTTCGCTCGCTCAAACACGGTGGTTGCGACATGAACGTTCCTGTCAAATTTCAGTTTCTTGCAAGATCATTATTACCTTTTGTTTGCTCAGTCGTAATCCAGCTTTATTCCGAAGTGGTTCACTACAGTTGTAGTTTGCAGTGCTGTGTATTTGTGATGGCTCACAGAGCCAGAGGTTGCGTCAACTCTCGGACAGTTTTGTTTTATTTGTGGGGAATATACCATGAAAAAGTGGCAGAGGAACATTTCTGCATTTATTAAAAAAGTATATTTCGCCTATTTCGGTTTGAAGTTAGGCGATCAAGACAAACGTGGGCTCCTCACAAAGTGTGCAAGACATGTGAGGAAGATCTACGCTTATGGATGAAAGGTAAAAAACAAGCATTTCGTTTCGGAATACCTATGATGTGGCGTGAACAAAGAGACCACAGCAGTGACTGCTATTTTTGCTCTTGCATTGTGAAGGGATACAACTTAAAAAATAAGAACGTAATAAGTTACCCCAACCTTCCCTCAGCAATTAGGCCTATGCCTCATAGCAACGAAGTACCTGTGCCTGAACCACCAAAATCTTTGGATCATATTTGTGTGGACGGTTCTGATCATGATGAGACTCATCAGATGGCTTTTCCCGATGAGTCCAGTACTTCCGAGTTTGAAACTGAACCAGATCCGAAACCTGAACTTTTCTCTCAAGTGGAATTGAATGATTTAGTCCGGGATTTAGGACTCCCAAAAGATGCTGCCCAACTGCTAGGTTCTCGGCTTAAACAGAAAAATCTATTGTCACCAGGAACAACTTTTTATTGGTACCGCAACCGCGAGACACAATTTTGAAGTATTTCAGCAAAGAGGAAGATTTGGTATTTTGCAACGATATATACGGAGTGATGGAAAAGTTTAAACTCAAGTATGATCCTGCTGAATGGCGGCTGTTCATTGATTCGTCAAAAGACAGCATAAAAGGTGTTCTTCTTCATAATGGCAACACATTCGCTTCAGTTCCTATTGCTCACTCTGTTATTCTCCAAGAAAATACGAGAATTTGGCCCTGATTCTTCAGAAGATTCGTTATGATGAGCATAAGTGGATGATTTGTGGAGACTTTAAAATTCTATCCATGCTATTAGGGCAGCAATCCGGTTCACCAAATATCCCTGCTTCCTTTGCTTGTGGGATAGCCGGGCCCGCGACCTACACTGGGGGAAAAAAAGACTGGCCAATTCGGGAGTATTTGAGACCCGGTGAGAAAAATGTTCTTCATGAGAGCTTGGTACCTCGTGATAAATTCCATTACCACCTCTCCACATTAAGTTGGGTCTCATTAAGCAATTCATCAAGTCCCTTCCAAAAGATGGTGAGTGCTTTCGGTACCTTTGCTCAAAGTTCCCCCGACTTTCTGAAGCAAAGCTAAAGGAAGGAGTGTTTGTTGGCCCTGATATAAGGAAACTCATTTCAGATGGAGCATTCGCTGAAACGATGTCTGAGAAGGAAAAAGAAGCCTGGGATTCCTTCAAGGATGTTGTTCTCAAATTCTTGGGGAACAGGCGGGATGAGAACTATAAGGATATTGTTGCCAGGATGCTCAATGCCTTCAAAGAACAAGGCTGTAACATGAGCCTGAAAGTCCATTCTTGCACTCCCATGTGAACTACTTTCCCGAAAACTTGGGGGCGTACAGTGAAGAACAAGGTGAAAGTTTCACCAGGACATCAAGGACGCAGAGAGAAGGTACCAAGGAAGATGGAACACCACTATGATGGCTGATTTCTGCTGGTTGCTGCTGTGGGAAACCCCAGATGAAAATACGCCAAGCAGCGCACCAAGAGAAGCATTCGGGGGGAAGAAGAAACGGGCCCACCAGGAGATTGATTGACCCAAGAATGACTTTAAAATCTAAACTGTGTTGACAAATATCGTGTTTTTACTAAACTTTGAAATAAAAATTTGCTAGTTATTACCACAGTATCGGATCTCATTTATTAGAATTTTATTTTCACACCATCGGGTGTTTGTCTTCATGTATTGCAGTGGTGCGGTTTGCGTTTTCTATTCTTACATACATACCTGTACAACATTTTTTGCACATTTCTTTGCTTTGCTTTGTGTCTAACCTCGCTCTTATATGCTCAATGTTTGTGCACATGTATGTGGCTGTTTTAAGTGCAGACAATTTTGCTACCATCACAGTGTGTTTTTGTTGACATTACTCTATTCTTATGTGCTGCCTTGTTACAATTTTCTTTATTCTTATTTGAATAACTACTAAACAATTAGTATAAAGAATTCATCCAAGAAACTTTTATCTCGATCGCACTCAATCTGAAACGTTCACCTCAAACTGCTAACCCAATGTAGCAAAAACTCTGTACATGATGGAGCAAATTGGTTACCAGATTTGGATTCAGCGCACCAAAAAACGTAAAAATCAATCGAAACATTAGAGGCAGTTTAAAAAAAAATTTTTTTAGTGTACCTGTGTTATCCCTTGAGTTAGTTATTGCATCATCCAAGCTTGGGTGTGTCAGCCTACCCTCTGATTCTTCGTGCTTGCTCCCTCTGGCTGTGCTTCTCAGTAACTGCACTTTAGGTCTGTCACTTTCTTTAAAGGGATCAGTGATTTTTCCTATCTCCATAGGTTCACTGGCCTCTGCTTCATCACAATGCACATACACGCATAATGTTATAGCTGCTTCAACCAATAGCATACGTCATGTTTTAGACATATTGTTTGTTCCTTCTTTTCTGCACTCGGATTGTTCATCAATATCCTTGTATATACCCCTGATACTGTATCTGCCTGTTGAGATAGTCTCAGGTTACTATAAGTTTCCTTCTTTTATTGCATGTTCCTCTATATGATGTTTTATAACACATCACATATGTTTTTCTGTGCATCTTCATGTCTATGGTATTTCACCTTATCTTCTATATACATATAGATAAAGTTCTTTTACTCATGTTTATATATATTTTTTAATCATTTGTTTGTTTCTTTGTTACTTATTGTTTTCTTTCCCTCTCTTCAGTCATGTACACGTGTTTTACATTTTTAAAGCTATAATTACTCACGTCTGTACTTTTACTGTATTTTAGATTGGGAAGAGTGGTTGCTCCACCCCATAGACGTGTCCTATACACCTTCTATGTGGTTATTTGGTAATGTTTTTAAATATTTATTTACACAATGATTTATGCATATTTTTTAAATTTTTTAATTATGTGATATTATGTTTTATTTATGTGTCTGTTTTTTAGACCCCTGATGAAGGTCTTTGGCCGAAACTTGTAGTTGGGTCTCCAATAAAGTTGTTTTTACCCACTATCCTGGTAGGCAGTGGTAATTTGCCCTCCACTGTTCCTTTGTTGTTTGTTTTTTTGCGGAAGGCCTCCTTTTGTTTCTCGCCAATGTAACGCCAATTTTTAAAAAGGGTTCCAGGGGTGATCTGGGAAACTACAGACTGGTGAACCTGATGTCAGTACTGGGAAAAATGGTAGAATCCATCATAAAGAACAAAATTACTCAGCATGTAGATAGTCATGGCTTAATGGGAGACAGCCAACATGGCTTTAGACAAGGAAGATCTGGTCTTACTAATCTGTTGTTTTTTTGAAGATGTGAATAAACAGGTAGACAAAAGTGTGTCAGTTGATTTAGTATATCTGGACTTTCAGAAGACATTTGACAAGGTCCCTCATTAGAGACTTTTGACAAAACTAAAAAGTCATAGGATAGTAGGCAGTGTACTATTGTGGATCAGGAGCTGGTTAAAAGATGGAAAGCAGAGAGTAGGGCCAAATGGCCAGTTGTCCCAATGGTGAAAGGTGAATAGTGGAGTACCCCAGGGATCTGTGCTGGGTCCGTTGCTTTTTGACATATTCATAAATAACCTAGAAATGGGAATAACGAGTGAAGTTATCAAATTTGCAGATGACACAAAACTGTTTAAAGTTGTTAAAACCCAAGAGGATTGTGGAAAATTGCAAGAGGATCTTGATAAATTGGAAGACTGGGCATCCAAATGGCAGATGAAATTTAATGTGGACAAGTGCAAAGCTAAGCACCTAGGAAAGAACAACCCAAAGTATGGTTTCATGATACAAGGTTCAACATTTGGAACCACCACTCAGGAAAAAGATTTAGGCATCATCGTGGATAACATATTAAAACCCTCCACCCAGTGTGCAGCGGCGGCCAAGAGAGCAAATAGCATGCTAGATATCATAAGGAATGGAAAATAAAACAAAGGATATTATAATGCCTCTTTATCGTTCCATGGTGCGACCGCACCTTGAATATTGTGTGCAATTCTGGTTGCCCTGTCTTAAAAAGGATATAGTGTTATTAGAAAGGGTACACAGAAGAGCCACCAAAATGGTAAAGGGGATGGAAGGATACTCCTATGAAGAGAGGCTAAAAGGATTAGGGCTCTTCAACCTGGAATAGAGACGGCCGGAGAGAGATATGATACAGGTCTATAAATTAATGAATGGAGTGGAGTGGATAAACGTAGATTGATTGTTTACATCATCAGAATATAGAAAGACTAGGGGACATGCAATGAAGCTACAGGGTAACCTATTTAAGACTAATAAGAGAAATTATTTTTTCTCTCAACGTGTAATCAAACTCTGGAATTTGTTACCGGAGGATGTAATAAAAGCTGTTAGTGTAGCTGGGTTTAAAAAAGATTTGGACAAGTTCCTGGAGGAAAGATCCATAAACCATTATTAAAAGGGACCCGGGATATCACTGCTTGACCCAATACAAGCATTGAGGAACCTGTGTCTTTTGGGGAGACTGCTAGGAACTTATGACCTAGATTGGCCACTGTTGGAAACAGGATACTGGGCTTGATGGACCTTGGTCTGACCCAGTATGACATATCTTATGTACCTCCACTGGGAGACTATTTCAGGCATCTATCACTCTTTCTGTAGAGAAATATTTCCACATATTACTCCTGAGTCTATCCCCTTTCACCCTCATCCTATACCTTCTCTTTGCAGAGCTTTATTTCAATTGAAATAAGCTATATTCCTGTGCATTTATGCCACAGAGGAATTTAAATGTCTCCAAGGGAGGAGTGGTTCAGTGGTTAGGACAGGTTACCTCAGGCCAGAAGGCTGGGGGTTCAATTCCCGCATGGGGACAAGCAACTTCAGGCAAGAGGGACTGGGGTCTCTAGTCCTATGGCCACTCCTTGTGGCCTTGGGCAAGCCACTTAACCCTCCATTGCCTCGGGTACACTTAGATTGTGAGCCCTTCAGGGACAAGGGAATAAAAAGTACCTTTAGTATACATGTAAACCGCACTGATTCTAAAGAGCACGGTATAAAAAAGAAATAAATAAAATAAATAATCTCCTCTATTCTGCCTTTCCTCTAAAGTTTATATAGATCTTAAAGTCTGTCCCCATATGGTTTATAACAAGGACCACTGACCAGTTTGGTAGCCACCCTCTTCACCTACTCTTTCCTGTTCATATCCTTTTGAAAGTGCGGACTCCAGAATAGCTCACAGTACTCCAAATGAGGTCTCACCAAAGACTTATACAGAGGCACTATTACCTCCTTTTTCCTACTGGCTATACCTCTCCCTATGCACCCAAGCATCCCTTTCTAGCTTTTGCCATTGCCTTTTCTCCCTGATTAGCTACCTTAAGATCATCAGAAACAATCACGCCCAGGTCACACTCTTCTTTCGTAGACTGAAGTACTTCAGCCCCCTATAATGTACCGCTCCCTTGGCTTTTTGCAGCCCAAGTGCATAATCCTGCATTTTTTAGCATTAAATCTCATCTGCCAAATTCTCGGCCATTCTTCAAAATTAGGTAGATCCCTCCTCATGTTATCTACTCCTTCCTGGGTGCCTACTCTATTACAGATTTTAGTATCATCTGCAAAGAGGCAAACCTTACCCAACAGCCCTTCTGCAATATCACTAACAAAGATTTAAAAAGAATCGGACCAAGGACAGATCCCTGTGGCATACCACTGGTAACATTCTTCTGCTCAGAGTGAGCTCCATTTACCTGTTACCTTTGTTGCCTCCCACTCAACCAGGCAGTCTCTTTAGGGTCCTTCCCTGGGATGCTCGATTTATTTATAAGTCGCCTGTGTAGAGTGGTGTCAAAGGCTTTACTGAAATCTAAATACACCACATCTAGGGCTCGATCCAACTCTCTGGTCACTCAGTCAAAGAAATCAATCAGATTTGTCTGATAAGACCTCCAACTAGTAAACCTATGCTGCCTCGGATCCTTCAATCCATTGGACTCCAGAAACTTCACTATCCTCTGTTTTAGCAACTTTTCCATTAACATACTCACCACAGAGGTCAGACTAACCAGCTTTTAATTCTCAACCTCATCCTTACTCCTGCTTTTGTGTAAAGGGACCGCATGAGCCTTTCCCCAGTCCTCTGGTACCACTCCCGACTCTAAAGAAGTAGTAAAAAGGTCTGACAATGGAACCACTAGAACTTCCCCCAGTTCCCTCAATATTCTCAAATGTATCCCATCGCTTTGTCTACTTTTAGATTAGCTAGTTCTTCATGAGGACAGTCTTCTGAAGATCATTCAACTTCCCCTTCACTTCTGTTCCTTTTTGTGGATGTTTTCTAAGGTCCTGCTCCTGACCTTTCATTTGTGAACACAGAACACAAATATTTGTAAAGCAATTCTGCTTTATCCTCATCAGCTTCTACATATTCCTCCCCTTGAGTCTGACAATACCACTTTCGTACTTCCTCCTCTTGCCTAACATATCTGAAAAATGTCTTGTCCCTCTATGTTATTGCATTGTCTAGTTCTTCTTTTTTGTATCTTTGTTTTCCTGATTATAGTTGTGGTCAACATTATTGGCACCCTTGTATTTTAAGTATGTTATGTACAATATCTTGAGAAATAATTGGGAATATTCCAACTGCTTATCAACATAATATTATAATAGTATGTTCAAAGGAATATAACAAAAAAAATGTCTGGGCAACTTAGATGTAGTAATTTCTGAAAAAAACCCAAAAAACAAAATAAGACCTGGACAGTATTAATGGCACCCTTCACTAATATTTAGTTGCACAGCCCTTGGCAATGATGACAGCCTCCAAACGCCTTTTGGAGTTCTTTAAGTTTCGTATACCTGTCTGCTGGTAGATTCTCCAACATTTCAACTGCAATTTGTTCCAGTCATGAATTTTCCAGGATTCCTTTTACCAATGGCAGATTTCAGCTCATTCCAAATGTTCTCTTATTGGAGTGAGATCAGGACTCATTGTTGGCTAATTTAAAATAGCCCATTTATTCCTTTTTGACCATTCTTTTGTACTTTTGGATGTACGTTTTGGGTCATTGTCCTGCTGGAGGACCCATGACCTTCGATTCAGACCTAGCTTTCTGACACTAGGTAGCTCATTTCGCTCCAAAATACCTTGGTAGTCCTCTGACTTCATGATTCCTTTAATATGTTCCAGACCTCCAGTTCCTGAGGCAGCAAAACAGCCCCACAACATTTAACTGTAGGTAGGGTGTTTTTTCCTTATAAGCTTCATTTCTTTGCCTATAAATATACCGCTGGACTGCATTGCCAAAGAGTTCAAATTTGGTTTCATCTATCCACAGAACATTTCCCCAGAAGAATTGTGGTTTCTCAAGGTGGATTTGGGCAAAGATCAGGAATGCCTTTTTTATAGCTGTCTTTGAGCAGTATGGTCCTCCTTGGCCTTTGCCCATGAAATCCTTCTTTGTTTAGTGCGTGGCGTATGATGTGGGTTGAAACCACCACTCCAGATTGCTCCAAGTTAGTCTTAAGCTTTTTGGCTGTTGTACATGGTATTTTCAACTGCTCACACTAACCTTTGAAGACTTCTTGGATTAATTTTCCTCTTCCCACCACATCCTGGGAGGTCCTTGACAGTTCCATGAGCAGAAAACGTCTTAATAACATTGCGAACTGTGGACACAGGAATCACAAGGTATTTGGAGAGGGCCTTGTACCCCTTTGAGGTTCGATGTTTGATGATACTGACTTTTTTCATGGTCTCAGGCATATTTCTTGGCTTCACCATTGTGAAAATGGAACAGGGAGTGAATGTGGCTATTTTAAACATTAGGGCCATCATTCATTGGTTGATTCGAGTCATGTGAGTACTGACAATCACAGGCACATCTAATTTTACTGCAGTGGGAATGTGGTTCTTCTCTTCAAACTGAATTGAATTGTTTATAAGTGTGCCAATAATCATGTCCTGAAATGTCCCCATTTTTATACCGTTTCCTACTATTTCCTTTTTTTTAATTGGTATTGTTTTATTTGATTCTTTTATGTGTCAAATATATGTGCATATATAGCCCAAAGCCATATTACTGGCTGCTTTTTTTTAGGAAATATTGGAATCGGATGCACAGAGGGAGTCGTGATTCTGATCCCGTGGGACACGTCTAGCCCCACGGGATCAGAATCGCGAATAGGCCTGTATGTGCAGGCTGGGATCCCAATTCCGTCTGGCCTGAATGTACAGGCCTTCCCCGGCTAACTCAGTCAGGGCTCTTCATTGGAGCCGCGGCGCCATGGCGTCCGGTTGCCTTGGCACCGCTGCTCCATTGATGAGCTGCGATCCTCGTCTGCCGGCTCCTTAAGCTGATTCCCTGCAGCCCAACCCCCGATCTGGCCTCCTAAGGCCTGGGTTAGGCTGTGGGGAATGTCCTTGGCCCCCCCACGTCCCTTCTGCACCCTGGGCCCGCAGGTTCCTGGAGACTAGGGGAACCTATTCCACCTCGTAGGTAGGATAAGCTCCCCGTCCAAGTCGCTGGCATCAGACATACAGGGCCGACATTAGAATCAGCCCTGTACATCTGTGGTCGATGACCACCCACTTCCTGCCCTAACAACGCCCTCGATCTGCCCCATCTACCTTCCCCGTACAAGATGCGTGGAAGGTAAATGGGACTGGGAAACGGCATGAATAGCGGGGATGGACGTCCCAACGTGTCATCCATCCCCGCTATTCGTGCCTCAGAATGACTCCCTAAGGGTTTAAATACAGGGGTGACAATAATGTACTTTCCTACTTCTCTAAGTGATGCTTGTCTTCCTCTTTCTGTGATCGCTTGTATTTTATGAAGGCCACTCTTTCTTCACCTTTTTAGCTGCATCTTTTGAGAACTATGGTGACCTCCTTTTCCTTTAATATTTCTTTACCTTTCTAACAAAAAGGTTTATTGCCCTTAAAATATCCCCTTTCAATTTTGCCCATTGCTTTTCTACATCTCCCAGCTGTTCCCATCTCGCTAGTGACCCCTTGAGGGATTGTCCCATCTTGGCAAAGTTCGATTTCCTAAAGTCTAAGACCCTCACTTTTGAATGGATTTATTCAGCCCTAATCCTATGACTGAACCACACCTTCGGGTGATCACTGAATCACTGGTTGCGAGATGATCTACAGTATAACAGCAGAAACATTCTCCCCATTGGTAAGCACCAGGTCCAGTATGGCCCCTTCACGTATGGGTTCTGTTACCAGTTGCCAAAATAGTTTTCCTTGAGGAGAATCTAGGATCTCCTTACTTCTAGATGACACTGCAGCAAGCACTTAAACTGTAGCCAACAGCTCGAACTCTTCTCCACTGTTGCTAGAACCACATCTTACAAATCCCGTCGGCTAGCACTACAGTATACTGGTTTCATCAGCTTGTTGCTAATACACTTACCCCCTATCTATCTAAGGGCTACTGTAACCAATAACTTGTTGCCAAGAACTTTACTGCCTGTCCACATCATAACTACTGTAGCCAGTAACCTGTTACCAGTGTCTACCTCATAATTGTCTACCTCATAATTACTGTAGTCAGTATACTGTTACCAATTGCTAAGAACTTTACTGCTTGTTTACCTCATAATTACTGTAGTCAGTAACCTGTTACTAGTGTCTACCTCATAATTACTGCTTATCTACCTCATAATCACTGCTTATCTACCTCATAATTGTCTATCTTAATTACTGTAGTCAGTATACTGTTACCAATTGCTAAGAACTTTACTGCTTGTCTACCTCATAATTACCATAGTCAGTAACCTGTTATCAGTAGCCATACTGCTTGCCTACCTCTCAATTACTGTAGTCAGTAACTTGCCACCAACTGCCCACACTAAAGGCTCAACCTGACCCTCTACGATCTACTGACAACACGGCATCCTACGCCATGGCCGCACTATCACTTGCATTGCCACACCACAACATCATGTTTCTAAGAATATCATACACTTGTATACTTTTAGCAATATTAATAATTAATCTATCACTAAGCCTAAACATCAAAAATTACATGACCATTCCCATAATACACACCCAACCTCGATATGACAACCATATTGGACACAATCACCCAAATAACTATCCAAAAATAAACTATCATAGACTAATACACATAAAACAAACAAACTCATCCCAAATTTACAAGGAAACCTGCTCAAACACATCCTCACTGTCATGCATACTTATTAATGCTCGCTCAATGAAAAACAAACTCCCTATATTTAATGATCTAATAACAGACTCTAAACCAGACATATTATGTGTCACAGAGACTTGGCTTTCTGAAACGGACACAGTCTACCTAAACCAACTTGATAATGAAAACTACGACCTCTTTTACAAACATAGATCCAACAAAAAAGGTGGAGGAGTCTTAATGATGACAAAAAAGATACTAAAAGCCAAATCAATTCAATCAAATATCTCTAATAACATAGACAAATTATTGATAAAAATTGGCCTCATGAAAATTTGTTTAATTTATAGACCTCCAGACCAAAGTGCAGATTGTCTGGACTCATTTATTGATCTCCTTAGCTCATCTACCGAACAAAACCCTATAATCATGCTAGGCGACTTCAACCTACCATCACTATCAACACAAAACTCCAAATTATTTATGGATGCCTTATCAGATATAGATTATCATCAAATAATAAATACCGCAACACACATAAAAGGAGGAACACTAGACCTGATCTTTCTTCCCGATTCACTCTTCAAACTAATGAATCTAAATTCCATAGTACTCACAGAGACACCATGGTCTGATCATTATATAATCAAAACAAACTTCACATATCATACTACTAATGTCAAAAGCTATACATTAAGTGGCCCCACATCAAAATTTAAAAAATTTAATGAAACGGAATTCCTCGATTTAACAATTCCCCACCTTCTACCATCCACATCAGACCTAGATGATGCTGTTAAAAATTGGTATGATACCATCAATAATGCAGCCAAAATCAATCACATAAATAAACAAAGGATACACCCCAAAACCAACAACACACCATGGTTCAATAACACATTAAAACAAATGAAAAAAGAACTAAGAAAACACGAAAGTAAATGGCGAAAATCTAAGTTGACTATACATAAGGAAATATACAATAACCATCTCATAAAATATAAAGAAACACTCGATAGTACAAAGAAAAACCACTACGCTGCAACCTTATCAAAATCATATAACAGACCTAGAGAACTATTCTCTATTGTCAGAAACCTTACCAATAACGCTCAAATTCTAGCAACGAAATCACCGACATCTCAGTACAAATACTAGCTAATCACTACCAAGATAAATCAAAAAACCTCAAATGCCTTTTGATACAATCAACAACTCTCACCAATCTGTTGACCAATGGTCAGACTTTTACCCCATTTCAAGAACAACATTAAAAACTATCATATCAGGACTCAATACCACCACCTCTTATTTAGACCCATGCCCAGTGTCATGGATAAAGAACACTCTGCCTACCTTACTATCCTTCATTCTCCCAATAGTCAACCTCTCATTATCCCAAGGTTACCTTCCTCAATCACTCAAACATGCACAAATACGCCCAATCCTAAAGAATGGCAAACTAGATACAACATGCCCAGCATCATACAGGCCCATTTCTAGCATCCCATTTTTGGCCAAAATAATAGAAAAAGTAGTGCAATTACAGACACAAGAATACATAGACACTTCTTACCCACTTGACGAACAACAATATGGATTTCGGCCCCGCCACGGAGTAGAAACACTACTAACAGTATTAATTGATACTCTCCTAAGAGGAATCGATAATCATAAACAAGCATTCATCCTCCTCTTTATCGACATATCAGCAGCCTTTGATAGTGTTCATCATTCAATAATGCTCAGCAACCTAAGACAGATAGGCATAAACTCCACAGTACATAATTGGTTCACTTCCTATTTAAACAACAGAACACAAAATGTACGAATAGGTAATCAAACTTCAACTACATATAACCAAGAAATAGGTTTACCACAAGGATCTGCTCTTTCAGCCCTACTCTTTAACATTTACATAAAGCCGGTTTGCAATATCTTTAAAAAATTTGGAGTACATTATCACCTCTATGCAGACGATATTATGATGTACATTCCATTTACAATCCCTAACATACCATTACAACTCCTCTCAGACTGCTATAATGAAATCACAATTTGGCTAAAAACTCAATACCTTCACATAAACCATGCCAAAACTGAAGTCCTAATCGTAACAAAAAATCAATCATTTATCCATCCTACCCATATAACACTACAAGAGCAAGAAATTAAAATAAAAAATGAAATAAGATATCTAGGTGTTATCCTAGATACACACCTTACAATGGAAACCCATATTAGAAACACTTTAAAGAAAATCTATTTCAAGCTTAAAATTCTCAAACAACTACGTCCGCTTGTATTTGTACAAGATTTCATTAATATAACACAAGCTATCATAACCCCTCACTTTGATTTCGCCAACCTAATACTTATAGGCATTTCAAAACAGAACATTAAAAGAATTCAATTAGCCCAAAATGCAACAGCAAGAATTATACTAAAAATAAACTCTCTCCAACACATAACACCTATACTTGCATCACTTCACTGGTTACCAATACAAAGCAGGATAATATACAAAACAATAATAACCTCATTTAAAGCATTAAACGACATGGCGCCGATTACCCTATGTAATCTAATATGCAAAGAAACACCTAAGCCTACTAATAGAAAAGAACAGTTAAATAAATTAAAGACCCCGAAGGACTTCATAAAAGCACATAAATTGACCAACAACAGAGCCTTCTCACACATAACCCCAACTATCTGGAATTCCCTACCAGAGGATCTACGTTCACTAACAGAGATCTTGGAATTCCGCAAAAAATTAAAAACTTATCTATTCACTAAACACTACAATACCATGGAAAACCTTGCATTCAACATAGACAAAGGATAATCAGGTAAATGACCACTTAAAGCACAAACATCCCACCTAAATGGACAACACTCAGCTCTAACGAATTGACGATCCTATCTCTTATGCCCTAATACCTACGCATGTATATAGTTGTATCAGTTATGTACTGTCTTACGTATATAGATACTCCACCTTGTTAGTTAACTGTTTTTACACGGTCCCAGTTCAAAAACTCACCTTGTTTATTTTTGATATGTTAAGATGTTCTATGTAAAATTAAGATGTTCTATGTAAAACAAACTTAGCTTTGTTAAATGTTGTTGTTTGTACACCGCAACTGATCTCTGGAAGATGCGGTATAAAAATGAGTGTTAAATAAATAAATAAATAAATAAAGCACTGTTCCCTGTAAGCTGTGCACGTGTGTGTGCGCGCGCGCACATACTTTACAACAGAGCACACAAAAATTACGGTTCTGATTCTGATAGAAAACAACACAGACATATTAAAATTTAAAAGTTGTGATTGTAATTACTAGAAATTTTCCACTTCATTTAGTAATCATCTATTTTCATTTAATTTGATTAAAATCAATGTGGTGTACATACTGTATTCTGACTTGTAGTCAAATTTTAAAGTATATAACTCCGAGTGTCATTATGTAGCGCACAAAAATATAACCTTCCTTCAAAAGCTGCACAGCTGATATTTTATGCGCACACAGTCTACAGAAAATTATAGGGAACATTGGCAGCAAGGATATGCCAATCAACATCCAGCATCTTGAAATAACCTATCAGTAACACTTCTGCTTTCATGGCAATACTGCGTATGTCTTCTATTAAATCTTTGTCCACTTCTTTCTCCCCGTGAAGGAGATCTGTATATCATACCAGAGCACATGGATTTCCCGTTCCCTCTTTCTAGTTTAACCCACAGTGCCTCCTCGCTTCCTTGTAAGCCCTGTAATTCTTTAGCTTTAATATTATTATTTACATATAGTGCCACTCCTACTCCCCTTCTTCCAACCCTGTTCTTCCTGAATAAAGTATAGCCTGGTATAATTACACCCCAGTCATGGGTGTCCGTGAACCATATCTTTGTAACTGCTATTAAATCCAAGTCGGCCTCTTCCATTAAAGCCTCAAGATCTAGGATCTTATTTCCCATAGTACAGGCATTTATGCACACCGCTTTCCAGATGTTGTCCCTTTTACCCATTTCTACAGAGGTATTTAATGTTTTACTTAACTGAGGGCTTTTACTTACCTGGGGGCTTTCTTCACCCATCCCCAACAAATCTAGTTTAAAGCCCTCTTCAGTAGGTTAGCCAGTCTGCTGTGGAAGATGCATTGACCCTTCTTGGATAGGTGAATGATATCTCTGCTCTGCATCCCTTGGAGAATCATCCCATGGTCCAAAAAACCAAAACTCTCTCAATGACACCATCCATACATCTATGCATTCATGTCCAGGATGCAAGCTTCTCTGTCTTGGCCTTTACCCTCAACAGGGAGGATTGAAGAGAACACCACCTGTGCATCTATCTGCTTCACACTCTGTCCCAGAGCCATGAAGTCACTCTTGAATGCTCGGAGGGATACCTAGCTGTATCATTTGTGCTGACATGGATGAGCAATAATGGATAATAGTGAGTAGGCTTGATGAGTCTTGGCAAACTCTCCATAACAGATTTGGCACCTGGCAGACAGCACACCTCCGTGGACATCAAGTCTGGTCAGCAGATGGACGCCTCGGTAACCCTCAGAAGAGTCTCCAATCAGTCTGGTTTATGAATCTCAGACTGAATAATATGGTACAACCTTGTCAGTTGGACTCTGGGGCAACATGTAATATGTCTGAAAGACATAATGAGGTTGGCACCGAGCACTCTGCTGTAGCCAAGTGGCACCAAATTGAGATTTTTTTTCACATGCAATGTACCATAGGTGGACCTACTCATAAGCTTGAATATGAGATAGTGAAAGCTAATCAGAATCCTTTGCTGTCTGATTCAACATGTGAGCACCTTGGGCTGAGCCAGTTCACTATTCTTGCAGAGCTGAACTAGATAAAACAATGCACCACATTGTTGTTGAGACAATAGATAATTAGTTCCTATGATGATGTCTTTCATGGCCCAGTGGAATCTTTTCCAAGAGAAGTTCATTTTGAACTCAATTCCAGTGTTTCACCAGTACATTATGCTGAATGTAATGTTAAGTTGTTATAAAGCCAGAGGTGAAAGCCCAGCTAGAAAAGCATGAAGCTGATGGTCATATTGCACCTGTGACTGAACCAACTGATTGGATAAACAATATGCTCTTAGTAAAATAAGCCTGAAAAGCTGAGAATTTGTATTGATCCAAAATTTCTAAACCTTACACTGAAGAAATCACACTAAATCATGCCAACACACGAAAATGTCATACAAACTGCCCAAGGCTTGCTTATTTATGCTTGTTGATACACATGATGCATTCCTGCAATGTAAGTTAGACGAGAAAAGCAGTCTTATGACAACATTCTGTATCCCCTGGGACAGGAAAAGATAGCTCATAATACTATTTGGAGTCTCTGTAGCACCAGAAGTGTATCAGCGGAAACCGCATTAACTTTTAGTCGGGCTCAATGGCATTGAATCAATTGCAAATGACATCTTAATCATTGGCTGTGGTGACTGATAAGGAGGTAGAGCATGACCATGACAACAAGCTGTAAGCCCTAATGGATCGCAGGCAGGTGATTCTCCAGCTTAATGTGAAGAAATTGTAGTACAAGGTGAAGGAGACTCAATATTCAGTTGGGACGGCTGTGTGCTGTAGTGGCGCATAGCCATTGCCTCCAACCTCTAGCCCAGATATTCAATGCGGGGATCATATGCCACCCCAACATTGAATATCCAGGGTCACCACACAGCCTCCAATGCTGCAGAAGCTAACTGGGTAGCAGTGATATTGCACCGCTACCCAGTTAGCTTCCACGGGTAAAACTAGGCAAGCTTTTGTTTCGCCTAGTTTTACCCACCAATGTCTAACCGGGTAGCAGTGCAATATCGCCGCTACCCAGTTAACAACTGTCACCGCCCACGACGTGCCCTGGAACACCCATAACACACCCCAATGGTAAACGGTTAGCATTGGGGTGTATATCTTTATTTCTTTATCTTTATTTCAAAACTTTATATACCACCCATTGTCAGGACATTAGAGCGGTTTACAACAGAAAATAAGTCTACGATAAAGAAAATGAAAAGAACGCCATAAAAAATAGGAAAGAAGAAGGAGTAGTAAAGCAACAACAACAAAAAAGAACACAGCATGGAGGGGGCATCACGAAAGGGTATCATTCGGGGGGAGCTGAAAAGCCTGCTGAAATAAATGTGTTTTTAACATGTTCTTAAACTCTGGGTATGAGGGTCCCAAATGGAGGGAAGCTGGAAGGGCATTCCACAGTGAGGGGGCGAGGAAGAAAAAGGCAGCCCACCGAGTCTGCTCCAAGTGGGCTCTCGAGGGAGAAGGTAGTGATAGTCTATTGGCATGCAGTGAACGGAGTTGACGATATGGGGTGTGAAGAGAGATAAGATCGGCCAAGTAAAGAGGACTTGTTGTATGAATTACCCGATGAGTCAGAATCAAGATCTTATATTGATATCTAAAGCGGAGAGGCAACCAGTGAAGGTGAAGAAGGAGAGGAGTAATATGATCCGACCATTGAGCATGAAAAATAACACGGGCTGCTGTGTTCTGCACTAACTGTAACCGTTGAAGCTGATAGGCTGGTAGGTTAGCTACATTACAGTAGTCTAATCTACTGGTGACCAGAGCCAAAACTAGAGTGACGAGTGCATCAAAAGGGAGGAGAGACCAAACAGCTCTGATCTGACGTAGTGCAAAATAGGAACGACGAGTGAGATTAGATATATGGCTATGGAAAGAAAGCATGGGATCCAAGGTCACGCCTAAATAGAAAAACGAGGAGATGAGAGAGATAGGGGCGGAATTTAAGTGAGGAGCAATGGTTGGACTTGAGGTACTAAGAGAGATCCACATGGCTGTGGATTTAGCCTGGTTTAAATGCAGGTAATTAGCAGAAAGCCAAGAGGCAATCTGGGCAAGACAGTTATTAAATGGCGAGATGTCAACAGATACTGGGGACGTGTGAAACAGGAGGATAATGTCATCCGCATAAATGTAGGTTGAAACTGGATACTGTTGAATGAGAAGTGGAAGAGGGGAAAGGAAGATATTTGAACAGTAACGGCATTAGTTGGGGATATTCAGTGGTACTAACCGTGCTAGAGCTAGGCCATTGAATATCCTGTTCAGTGGCATTTACACAGTTTACAGGTCGGGAAGCCATGTAAATGCCTTTAGAATATCAGCCCCAACCTGTCTTCACATGACCAGAAAGCAGACCCAGATAAGATTAAAGCCATTCAGGATATTCCACTGCCGGCAGATGTAAAATCTGTGCAGCACTTCATTGGATTTGTAACTTACTTTGCAAAATTCATGCCCTGTCTGTCTGTCTGAAATATATGAACCTTTGAGAATACTTTTGGATAAGGATGCAGTTTGGCACTGGCTTTTGAAGCATGACCAGGTTATACAGGAAATAAGTGCTTGGTCACAGATACCCCTGTGTTGTGGTACTATGATGTTACCAAGCCTGTTGTGATAAAAATATGGGCTAATCTAATGCTTAATTCAAGAGGGTCAACCAGTGGCTTTTGCATCCAAGGTGCTAACCTCAGTTGAGCAAAACTATGTACAGATGAAGGAATGTCTCAGTATTGTGTTTCTTTCAGCACTTTCATCATTACCTCAATGACCAAGACATAATTACAGCAGAAAGTGATCTCAAGCCACTGATAGCAGTCTTCAGAAAGCCCCTATTGTGTGCACCCAAGCAACTTCAGAGCATGTTGCTAATGCTGCAACATTACAACCTTGGTGTTGTTTATAAGATGAGCCCTATAGTAATAGTTGGCAATTGGTGACTAAGTACTGCAGCAGAGAAAAGCTGGCTTTTCCATTGTTGGTATTAAAGGACTTCCAGCAGCTGGTATGGCTATATAAAAAACCAGGAGTGACAGAACGCCATTTTCTTGGGGGGGGGGGAGGGGTTAGGCTCCGCCAATAGGGCCAGCCAAACTCCAAGAGGCTGCAATCACTTTCCTTCCCCTCCTGTCTGTCTGTGGGGTTCTGATCTTCTGTGGGCAGATAGAAGGGATCTTTGTCGCAATCACAATGTTCTTTTGCCCGCGGTGGATGGGATCCCTACAGGTAGCCTGCTACCTGCCGGGTCGTGATCGCTGACATTCGCCTACTTCTGCCTGCAGGAGATTGGATCCCTGTGGGCAAAAGTAGGGGAAGGCCGTGATCACAACAGTGAAGTTTTGGTGGGGCCCATTCCTTTCCAACGCCTATGTAAAAACCAGCCAAGCTAGCTGAAAACAAGCTTGTTGGCAACTTTAGCTAACAGGAAGTTGGGGTGGTGAGACTGGAGAAAAAATAGTTTAAGGGGGGGTTGGATGTTGTGATGCTAATGTCATTGAACCCCTATAGTCTTCCTTTTATGTGTGGGGAGAGGTGTTATGCTGGGCCACAATGCTCCCATCCCTATTTTGTGGGTATGAGTGTGTGTTTTGCATTGGGGTCCCCAACCTCCATTTGTTCTTTTGTGTTTTGGTGGATCTTAGGCTCTCTGAACCCCCATCATAAATTTATATGTGTGTGTGGGGGGGATGTTATATTGGGATTGCTGAGCCCCCATCGTTCATTTTTGTGTGTGTTGGTGGGGGGGGGGCTGTTATAATGGTTTAATGCTTCAAATATGCCAGCTTTGGGAATGTGAATGTGCAGATCTCTCATATTTTTTGGGGGAAATACTCAGCCTGTGATAGTCAGTGTTTTTTTAAACACCAGCTGCTATGGGCAAAATTGAAATCAGATGGTCAGCGGAAGTGCCTGGGTAGCGGTTTCCACTGAATATCCAGTTTCAGCGGTGTCTGTCACTGGCTATCCCAATAACAAGACCACATAAAGTTAGGCCTGCTTTTTTTTAATCCTAACTTTATGCGGTCACTTATCTGGTTAGCAGACTGAGATTTACTACTGGATAAATGCTTACACAGATCATGCACTATCCAGATAGTGCTGCGGTAGTAAGAGAGAATATTTAGCAACACTGTTCAGAAAGTGCTCAGCAGGGTTTATACAGCTAGCAGGTCCTCCTAACCACATAAATCCTTCTGAATATCAGGCCCTTTGTTATATTTTGCAGTAATACAGAAAGCATTGCTTTTAAGTTTCATTTTCTTCAGTGTTGCACTGCATGTGGTGTCTGACTACTTGAAGTTTCCAGTTCAGTGTTTGCGCATTTTATTTTCTAATTTGTGGTCGCCTACTTTATATTTGGTGAGGTTTGCTCCATGTTCTGTCTGTGTGACTGAGGAGAGGCATTTTGCTAAAGTTAGCTTCTTTGTAGAGATCTTTAGCATTTTGATTGTTCTGTTTTCACAGTAAGAGATGTGTTGGTGTTCTGGGACTGGTATAATATTAGTAATGGTGCTCATTCATAGGTTCTATGGTTGATTACAGAGGGGGTAGTTACTCTGGGGCAGGGCCGTGGACTGCCCTGCACCTAAGATTGGCCATGTCTGTGCAAAAAAGCACTGATTGAATTAAAATATTCAAGGGGCTTGCCCTGGGCACTTTTCTTCATACAGACTCTTCATCTGTGCTTTCTAGTAGATTACATTCTTTTTCTGTCCTTAATTCTAATATTTTTTCTTGTTATAATAGAAGCGTATTACTTTATCAGATCCTATTGCATTCCCAATGATTGGCAGACATCATGAGTGCTATGCATTTCTCCCTAAGATCCCAAGATACTACTTTATCTATTCCATTTACCTAGAGTCTGATTATAATTGTACAGCAAGATTGCCTTTGAGAAATAAGCCATTGATTAACTTTGCTAGATAAGAGAGTATTCAAGAAGTTATGCCAATTATCATGTGACAAAAGACTTATTACAAAAAAGAAATAAGAGATACTTTTAAAAATAGGCTTTTTCCCCAACTCAAAATTTAACAGCATATATAGCATGAGACTTTCCTGTATTTAATACAGTTTTATTGTGGACAGGTAGCTACATACATAAAAAAATAAATACTTTCTAGTTTCAGTTCAATAGAGCATAGAAGCTTAACAGATGGTAAATTGTGCGTGTTGTGGTTTGTTTTTTATGTGTGTCACCCTTTATAACTTTGCAGTGAATTTTGTATAGTGAATGATGAATGATCAATTGTAAATGGAGGGGGGGGGGGTTTAGACCCACAAGGATCAATCCTGGTAACCATTTGAATGCATTCTGTGGTTTACAATCTTCAAAACATACTGTACATTGCCAAAAGGGCATAATCTGATGTCTTTTTCTTCCATATACACTTTTTTCTTTATATTAAGATGGATACAGAGATTGGGAGACTCTTTTCAGTGACTATTTGAATTTGGTAGATGTTGTAGGTGTCACTGAAGTTTACGTTTCAATTGGTAATTTTATAGTCATTTTGGCGCATATATTGCCTTTTATAAAATTCCATCCAGCGTAAAACTATACATGTTGACATGATGGCGCATGCTTTGCCAGTAGGCGCGATAATTTACACTCATGCTTAAAAAATTTGGTGTGGACATTTTCACTTGTGTCAGGGTAGGACTAAATGTCTGCTCCTGCAGTGTAAGCATGATTTCTGCTGCGTATGCTAATATTTTATAAAGACACGTAGGCGCCCATGTGTTTTCATAAAATAGACATCTAAGAGGACAAATAGATGCCTATTTTATGAAAAGACATGGGTGCCTATGTGTCTTTATGAAATACTAGCATGCGCGGCAGAAATCATGCCTACACTTGCACCCCCTTATAATTACCCTCTAAAGAGAGACATTTTTCCACAGACGTTGACTAGATAAATACCAGACCTAACTTTGTATGGATATCTTACATGTATAGGGCCGCATATATAGTGGGTTGACTTATGTAGCAGGATAGTAAAATGTCCCTGCCTTGGATTAACAAGAGGAGCATTCTGGGTTTCTGCTCCAGAGTAGTGACACTCAAAGATAATGAGGGGTGTGACAGGCAGGTATTTTATTTATTTATTTATTTGAAAAACTTTTATATACTGCCACTTCCCAAGATCAGTGGTGGGTTACAGGGAACAAAGGTAATAAGATAATAAGTACATGGAACATTATGCAACATTGCGTCTATATACAAAGAACAGTATAAACCAAAGTAATTATTTACAACTTATAACAAAAACTTTTGAATATTTACAAACTGCGACATTTACAACCCGTGACATCAATCAGCTTTGGATAGAGTTAAATTGTAAGTGAGTAGTTAGGTAGTATTGACAGATTGAGCTATAGGGGGTGAGAGGCCAGATCCGAGAATTGGTAGTAATGTTGGGTGACTAAGAATGTTTTCAGTTCCTTTCGGAATGTTTGGAGATCTTTTATCTCCCTTAATTGGTCAGGGAGGTTATTCCATTGTGTAGGTGCTACATATGAGAAAGCGCTGTTGCTTGTTATTTGCTTTGTCTTTCTTATTGAATCTGGTACTTGAATGGTATTGAGGTTCCTCCTTCTCAATCTGTTATCTAAAGGGCTATGAATCAGTGTAGATAGAAATGATGGGGCGATATTGTTAACTAACTTAAATGTAGTCAATATGATTTTATATTGGATCCTATTGGCAACGGGAAGCCAATGTAAAGAGTATAAAATGGGAGAAATGTGGTCAGATAATTTAGCCCTTGAAATTATTCGTGCGGCAACATTCTGAGCCATTTGAAGTATATTTTGATTCTTCTTTGTTATGCCTTTGAGTATACCATTACAATAGTCAAGGTGGGGTGTTATTAGAATTTGAGTAATGGTTCTGAAATCGTCTTTTTCTATAAGTGGTCTAAGCTGCTGGATAGTTCTAAGCTTGAAATAGATTGTTCTGGCTATTTTCTTAATGTGAGAGGTGAAGCTAAGAGTCCTGTCAAGGGTGACTCCCAAATATTTTATCTCCTGCTTCACCAGGAGGGAGAAGTTTTGGAGTTTAATGTCTGGCGGAGGTGAGAAGTTAGGGTTTCTCGAAGTAAATAGTACTTCAGTTTTGGAGGAAAGTCTGAGTGAGTGTTGGGAGAGGCTTGGGACGTCTTCCGCAAGAAATCTGAAGAGTCAGGGAGAAGCCGAGGTGAAACTTCCATCACCACAGAGGAGAGAGAGGAGACAGGGGAATGAAGCTAACCACAACTTAACCAAAATCCCAGTGCACAGAGAATAGAATGCAGGGGTCTAACCCAGAAAAAAGTGTGGCGTGCACTGACTGGTTCCATTTCCAAATGAGGAGGTGAATGGAGCAGCGTAGAGTGAGAGTCCAGGTGGATGACCCAGAGGTGAGAAAGTGTTAGGACTCAAGCCCCCAGCATATGCTGATGACCTTTGTCCAAAGTGGGATCTGGTGAGATTTGGGCAGAAGGTGAATAAATCCCTGCAAGGGAGACAGAAAGATCATTGCCATTGTTGCTACCTAAATGCACTGAGGAAAGGTGAAGCGGTGTCCCATTGTGGCACCGTAAAGAGTAGGAGAGTTGCCTGGATTCAGACTCAACTGACTAAGGAGAGAGGAGCCACCGGGAGTCTACAGGATTTCCATTAGAGAGAAGCCAAGAACCAGCACCAGGACTGTTCCCTGAACTGTGAGCAAAACTGGAACTTTTTCTCATTACCTCACTTTTTTTCCTTTCGTCTAGCCGCTTCCACCCCCATGCAAATAGTGGAATCGGAGGGGGAAGAAGCAGGAATAGTACTACAGCACCGTAGGTGATGGTAAGCACTGTGGTGCCATTTTTAAAGCATTGCCACTGCTGCACGTCCCAGAGAGGGGCAAGAGTGGTAAGAATGAGCTGCCCTATGACCACTGGTGCTCAAGGCGACCACCTAGTTTGCCTAATGGTAAAGCTGACCCTGCCCACCAGGGACCTTTTATCTGTGTGCTGTGTGGAAGAGATTGGTGGAGGAGAACATGAATTTCTCCGTGAACAAGCAGGAAATAAGTCCTCACGTATGGGTGATGTCATCAACTGAGCCTCACAGGGAACGCTCCCCAGCTTCCAAATTCTGGAAGCTTCTGGGAGGTATACCATGCATGCGCGCATGCCTTCTCCGCCCACCACAGTGCCATATTCTCCCGTTTTCTTTTTTCCACGGAGCCCCTAGGACGTGTTCCTGCAGTACAGAAAAAGGTTGAATTTTTTGTCCCCATGGCTGAGCTTTTCCTTGCTTTTTCACCCGCTTGTCATTGGTTAGCATTTATTTTTACCCTTTGGATGTTTCTATCTTTCATTTTTGCACCTTTTGGCACTTTTCCCCCTTTGGGGGTGTTTTCCCGCCCATGGCCGTTTTTCAGTTTGATTTTTCCAAGGCAGTATTTTTCAGCATGTTTAAGCTGACTAGCGGCTTTAAGAAATGCACTAAATGTGCAAGACCATCTCTGCCATAGACTACCACAATTGGTGCTTGCAGTGCCTTTGACCTGACCACCAGCAGGCATCCTGTGAGTTCTGCCTGCAGATGACACATCAGGGACTGAAGGGTTGGGAAAAGCAGAAGGAGTCCAGCTCATCTGATTCTGCATCCTCGGAAGAGCAGAGGGCTCAATCAGAGCAGAGAAGTTCAGGCAGAGAGGGGAAACCTTCTCGAGACCCCATCAACGTCGAAAGGGGAGCACAAGGAGAAAATCTGTGTGCAGCGCTACAGTAGCCCCTCTCAGGGTGAGACAGACAGCGAGGACAGGGAGGGACCGGTCAAGGTTCCCCAGTGGGAGGACCCAACCCAGAAGGCGGAGTCCATTCCCAGTGCCCAGGAGATCAGTCAGATGTCTCCCAATGATCCAGTCATCATGGAGTCCTCACCTGAGGGATCACTGGTGATATCTGCGCCTGCAGCATCAACATCCTCATCGGTGGTGGTTCTGGAGGAATGCCTATGAGCATTGGAAGCTCACATGGCACAATGGAGGTTCTGCAGAATGCAGACTTCACGGCACAGAACGCATCAGCACTGCACTCCTTCCAGCTGATCCTGGAGAACCTTGCCCTGCTCGTCCAGCTGGGTCATCGGGTGGGAAATTGATATTGACTCTGGCGACCAGAGCTGACTCCCTCTCCAGCATGTCGAAATCTGAGGAACAGTAGCATTGCCATTGGCATGCCAGGTGCAAGGGGGACCATCAACATCCACCTTCTCCTGAGCCACGTATTCGGAGGACACTCTGCATTACTTTGACTTCCTCTTGGAGTCCAAATCGGATGGGAATCTGAGGCAGAATCGACAGTGTCAGACCTTTGGGCCCCAGACCTCCCATCCAACCTGTCACCCCCTCTGAATTGGCTCATCACCCCTGGAAGACATTTCCTTCCAGGATTTTGTTTGGGACCTGGCCAAGACCATTTCTTTTCTCTGGAAGCAGAGGAGGAAATGAGAGCGGAGGAACTGGAACTTCTCTGTACCCCTCAGCCCTCCATGAGGCAGTGACGGACCCAGACTGTGGGAGGCATCTCACCAGTTGTCAACTGCTGGCTGGACTCCCTGTACTGGGTCCAAAAGGCCCCAGGGTTTGAGAAGCCTCAACTGCCCCACAATTCCATTGTGGTCGAGTCTGCCTTGAAGCAGGCAAAGAGTACTAAAACACACTCCTTGGTGCCACCCACGTGGGAAGTGAGGACCCTGGACTCCTTCAGGAGAAGTGCTTCCAGCGTTCCATGATGATAGACTGGATCCTGGCCTTCCAGACTTACATGACCATGTTCCTCAAGGATGTCAAGCTAGACATGGAGGACTTGGCTTCCCTTGTTCCCGAGGATCGTCGCAAGTCCTTTCAAGCTCTTGTAGATCATGGCAAGGATTGCTCAAAATTTATGGTCTGTGACGCCTAAGACGCCTTCGAATCCGTCAGTAGGGTGGCAGCCATGGGCATCACTGCAGTCCTCAGACCTGGAGCAGTGGATTCAGGACAAGATCGCCAATGTTCCCTGTTGGGGTGAGAACCTCTTTGGCAAACCCGTAGAGGAAAAGGCCTAGGAGCTGAAGAATGAGCACGTGACTCTCACCAGACTCTTTGGAAAGACTGTGGACCCCTTGCAGAAGAAACAACAGGACAAGAAGGCTTTCTTCCCATGCCCATTTCGGTATGTTTCATCCCAGTTGCACATGCAGCCTTAAGGCCCAGACTCCCAACTCACAGTGGAGGGAGAAAACCCTGAAGGCACAGCCCACCCCCAGCCCAAGCCAGGTGGGGAGTTTTGACGGGGTCCTCAAGAGCTTAGCCAGTTGACTGTTGCACTCTGAGGTCCCCCCACAAGTGGAGGGGAGGTTTGTCCACTTTGTCCACTGGTGCCTCTGGTCACATTGGATGCCTGTGTGCTGCAGATCATCCACAACAGCTATTGGCTGCATTTCACCTAGCTGCCACCCTCTTACTATCCCAGGGAGTACCCCATGGACCCTATGCACCAGAGCCTGCTGCAGACTGAGATCATAGCTTTGCTGGCTGACCTCACTATCAGGCCAGTCCCTCCGGCCCAAATTGGGCAGGGCTTCTACTCCAGGTATGTCCTGGTACCCAAAAAGACCGGCAGACTTCACCCCATTCTAGATCTGCAAAATCTCAACTGGTTCCTGGTGTGCGAAAAGTTTAAGATGGTCAATTAGGGACGCTGCTCACATTCCTCCTCCAAGATGACTGGCTATGCTTCTTGGATCTGAAGAATAGGTATGCACACATTCCGATCGACCTGTATCACAGACAGTACTTTCAGTTCATGCTGAGCAATCCCAGTTGCTTTCCTTCAGGCTGGCTACAGCCCCCAGGGTCTTCATGAAGTGCCTGACAGTTGTAGCTGCTTTTCTCCAGACCCTGGGGCTCTTGTCTTCCTGTATCTGGACAACTGGCTCATAAAGGATCCTATGCCATTCAGCGTATGGCAGTTCACCGAGCTCACCATTTGGGTGCTCGAAGGGCTCGGCTTCATGATAAACTATCTGAAGTCCCACTTCCAGCTAATGCAGAAACTGGAGTTCATCGGGGCCTTCCTCGAAACAACTCAGGCAAGAACACTTCTGTCGGCAGACCGCCTGCAGCGTCTCATCGAAGTTGTGAGCATGTTGGAGCACCTGCTCCACACTACAGCCCGTGGGCTGCTGAGAGCCCTTTGGCACATGGCTGCCATGGTGCATGTCTCTGCATGCGGCAGGGTCAGTGAACTTTGCGAACGCAATAGCAACAATTCTCAGGCCACCTGCAGGACAGGGTGGCTGTCATTGCGCCTCTCATGCGGTCCTTGGAGTGGTGGCTCAAACCCAAAAACTTGCGTCGAGGCCTCCTGTTCCAACCAGCAGTGCCCTGCATGCTTTCTTACAACAGATGTTTCCAAGCTCGACTGTGGTGCACACCTGGATGGTCTGTGCACCCAGGGCCTGTGGGCTGAGAGCGAGAGCTTTCATCAGATCAACTTCCTTGAGCTGGACCATTGCAGATGCTTTCTGTGCCTTCTGAGCACACCTGGTGAATTAGGTGGTCCTGATCCAGATGGACAGCCAAGTGGCTGTGTCCTATATGAACAAGCAGGGGGGCACAGGCTCTTACCCCCTGTGTTGGGAGGCTGTTTGCCTCTGGAAGTTTGTCCTGCTCCACAGCATGGACCTCAAGGTGGCCTATCTGCCCGGTGAGCGCAACAGCCTAGGGGATTGCCTCAGCCAGGTGCTTCAGCCACACGAGTGGACCCTCAGGAGGGACATGGTGGAGCGGATCGTCTGGGAGAGGGGCATCCCTGAGGTGGACCTCTTTGCTGTGGTGCAGAATGCTCAGTTCTGCTCTCAGAGGCCAGCCAGCAGCTACCTGGGCCCGGATGTCTTCCTGCTACACTGGGGGGTTGGCCTGCTCTATGCCTACCCCAGATACCGCTCATCGTGAAGATTCTCATCACTCCGTACTGGACCCAGCAACTTTGGTTCCCATTACTGCTGCAGCTCTCACAGAGAGAGCCTCTATGTCTGTGCTTTGACCTGGATCTGATTTCTCAGGCTAGCGGCTTCTTGTTGCACCCCAGCATTTCCTCCCCAGTATTCATGGCATGGATGCTGAGCAGGCTGAGATCTTCCTGGCATCCTGCAAGGAGTCAACACATAAGGCCTACGTGTTCAAGTGACAGCAGTTTGCCGTCTGGTACGTTGGTTGGGCACTAGACCCTTTTTCCTGCCCTGTGGACAGCTGTTGGAGTATCATCTGTATCTCTTCGATTCTGGGCTCAAGTTCAACTTAGTGCGTGTTCACCTCAGCGCGATAGGAGTGTTCCATCGTAGCTGTGGGGAGAAGCTCATGTCGGCTCACCCTTTGGTGGGCCATTTCATGTGGGACTTGCTTCTTTCAAAGCCTCTGCTCAAGCACCCTCCGGCGGCTTGGGACCTGAATGTGGTTCTCGGCTAGCTTATGCAGTCTCCTTTTGAGCTGCTGGATGCGTACCTCTGAAGTTGTTAGCCTGGAAGGTCCTCTTCCTGGTGAGCTCCAGGCGCTAGTTGCACACCATCCATATACTAGGTTTTACCAGAACCAAGTGGTGCTCTGCACGCACCCTCACTTTCTGCTAAAAGTGGTCTCAGCTTTTCACCTCAACAAGTCCATTGCCCTTCGATGTTCTTTCCCCAACCTCACTCCAATCGCAGTAAGGCGGTGTTGCACATCCTGGATTGCAAGCATGTGTTGCCATTCTACTTGGAGCGCACGAAGGCATGCCGTTGATCCTCCCAGCTGTTGGTCTCCTTTGACCCCAATAGATTGGGGGCTGTTGTTTCAAAGTATATACTATCCTTCTGGCTTGTAGACTGCATTGCCCATGCATATTCCTTGACTGGACTGAGCCTGGAGGGTCATGTCACAGCTCATAATGTCCATGTAATGGCTACCTCAGTAGCCAACCTATGCTCTGTTTCTGCAGAGGAAATTTGTCAGGATGCGACATGGTCTTCGGCCATACTTTGGTGGCCCATTACTGTCTGGATGGGGATTCCTGATGGCACAGCGCTTTTGGCCAGGCTGTGCTCCGGCATCCCTTTGTGTTTTAAAGTCAACTCCTACCCACCAGCCCTTCTGTCGGTCCAGACTACCTGCTCAAAATCCCCTCAAGTCGATGTCTGTTGAGGATACTGAATCAGATGAGTCCCTCAGCGGAACTACCTCTCTGATCTTCTGACTTCTTTAGTTCTCAATGCCTATTTGGGTTGCTTCTCTCCTCAGGTTTTGGTAGCCTGTAGCTTGGGAGTCCCATACATGAGGACTTATTTCCTGCGTGTTTGCGTAGAAAGTGTAGCAGGTGCTTTCTGTGTACAGCAGGAGTAAGTCCTCACAACTCTCCCACCTCCCTGGGGATTTGCCTTTGGCTCCTGCTCTTTGATCTTACTGGAGAATATGGCGCAGCGGTGGGCGGGGAAGGCAGGCAAAAATGTGTGGTGTACCTCCCAAAAATGTCCAAAATTTGGAAGCTGGGGAGCATTCCGTGCAGGGCTCTGTTGGTGACGTAACTCATATGTGAGGACCTATTCCTGCTGCTTATGGAGAACACCTGCTACAGGTGAGTAACTGTGCTTTAGCCACAAATACCTGCAGTTTTGTTTGTATGGCCATAAGGGTTTTCCTCAGTCCCACCAATCAGAGGACCCGTTTCACTTGAGATAAAAAAAGTCAAGATAGTGGCAGTGAAACACCTATACGCTGGTTCTAGAGCACATTAGTACCAGGTCCTCAAGTGAAGATAAAGATAAAATGGCTGAATATACGTATAAAGATATGTGGATAGTCACTTGCTGAATATCAGCCTTATAGTAAAATAGTTATCTCCCTGTAAAATAGTTATCTCCAAGTTATAATGCCCTGTTCAATGTAATTTCAGTTTGTTCAATGTAAACCGCACTGATGCAGAATAGTGCGGTATATAAGAGAATGTAAATAAATAGGTTTTATTGTAATTTATTTTTCTTAAAACTATTTCCTTTCTTAAAAAAGCACATCAGCTTAACTGACTCAAAAAATGGCCTTGTTGAAACAGTCCATAATGGTTATACTGCTGAAGATAGTGCTACAAAGGATTATCTCCTTCCAAGATTATATAATGCTTATAAAATGAACAGGATTGAGGGAACCTTTTGACAGGATGAAAGCATTTCCTGACAGTAAATACAGATCTATATAACGGTATGATTCAGGCTTAAAGCCTTATTCATAGAGGACGTTTTCCCATTTTGTGGACATGGAAAAAATCTTTAGGGAATAAAGCTCCTAGGTTTTACACATCACTGCCATTTCGCATAGCTTTACCTCTGGGAATGGAGAAATGTTGTTGGCCAAAACAGCTGTTAATTAAAATGGTTTAATATTCCATTACAAAACTTTTGATCAATCATCTTCAAGTACTAACTGCCTGAGGAAAAACAAGCATGGACATTTTTTATTTTGTTTTCCATATTTTATTTATATATTTATCTTTTTGTAGCTTCTTTGGCAGGTTGGGGGTATCTGAGAGCTGCTGGAAACGTCTGAAACTAATGTAATTTAGATTTCTATTTTGGGGTATTTTAATATTGCATCAAGCTGTCTCAGTCACAATGTTTTGGGAACTATCTGTTCCAAATATGATTTCTTATTTGTCTAGCTGTAACAGATATATATGTTATTTATCTATATAACCCCATAGTTTTCTTCTCCTCCTTTGAACTCACAGATCAGTGGAAACCTGTGCCAACTTCAGCTATAGCAGTATGAGTTTTCATTCACAGAAGCCTGTGGATTTTTCTTATTTTCATTTCATCTGCTTCCTCCCTATTCAGTACAACCATTGTACCACCAGTTTTATGGCTGAGACATAGAAGGTGGTTCACTCGAGGACCTGGTGCTAATGTGCTCTGGAGCCAGCATATAGGTGTTGCTCTTGAGCAATGGTTGAAATGCCCATGGACTGTGAACGTTCTCTCTTCAGCAGGAGGGGGAGTAAGAATGGTCTCTTATCTGTCTTTTCAATTTTCGTATCATCTCCCTCTCCCTTTCATATTCAAACTGTTTGAACCTGTGTTTCACTGCCACTGTCTTAACTTTTTTTTAATCTCAAGCCATTTTGGATCCACTCCAATCTGTCTTTTACCCTCTACATGCAACAAAAATGATCCATTCCAATCTCCAGTGACCTGTTCCTGGAAGAAATCCAAGGGCCTTTTACTCAGTCCTCATCCTTTATGATCTATATACTGCTTTTTGACACTGTTGATCATGCTTGGATTATGATCTCTGTTCTCTCCCATCACACTTTTAGAAGCATTTTTACTGCATTAAATGCACAGAGCCCTTTTATTTCTATGACCACAGTGTCACTTAGCACGCGTAACTTTTATTAATGCATGTTAACCTTTAGTAAACATGCCCTTAAGTGTATGCTCGGATGGATCCGCCTCTGCTGCTATCCCACTTTCAGTAAGTGTACTTCAAGGTCTGACATGGACCTCTTCTCTTCTCTCTCTACTCTTTTCCTTGGTGCTGTGATCTCTTCCCATGGTGGTCAATACCTTCTCCAGGAACAAGCAGGAAGTCAGCCCTCACATATGGTGACGTCGGCACCGACGGAGGCTGTCAGTGGGTTTAAGAAGTGTGATCGGTGCACTAAGTTAATATCCCTCACCAACACACACGACTGCTGCCTCCATTGCCTCGGGCCGGACCACGACCCGAAGGTCTGTGGCCCGTGTAGGAAAATGTCCTCAAAGGCCTTGAGGAGTAGGCAGCAGAAACATGATAGGATTTTTCCCGAGTCCGCACCCGCCCGGGCCCGGATCTCGTCAGAGGCCTCAACATCTCGGGAGCTCTCTGAACCTGAGCAGCATGGAGTGTCCTCTGAAAGGGGGTCTCCCTCGCGGGAACACCGGAGGAAGAAGAAATCCGTGAGGGCGTCGTTGTTGGATGGCTCCAACTGGCCGGGTCCCTTGCGTGCCCGGTCGTGGAGTCCTGACCGCCACCCCGGATCCTCGGAGTCGGAGTGCCCAGCAAAACTACCTCGCAGGGACCCGGAGATGCCGAGGCCGGTAAGCACAGTCCTCGTGGTGGACTCTCCTCCGGGAGAACCGGCGTCAGGCCCGACAGCGTCGGGACCCGACCCAGGGGCTGCGGAGCCTTCTGAGCTCTGTCTCAGAATGGTGGCCTTGGAGCGCAGCATGTCTGCCTTCATGGAACAGCAGCGGGTGCTGATTGCCGGTCTCACTGGTCCATCTGCCCCGACCACCAGGACATCGACGTCCAAGTTGACCCCGGAGGCTGAACTGATCCTCGAGACTTTGAGAACGCGAGGCGATCCTTGGCCAAGGTCCCCCTCGACCTCCCTTCGGGACCGAGGTCATCGATGCCGATTCCACGGGTGTCGGGGCGGTCGAGACCGAAGCCCTCGAGGCCGGAGCTGCTCGATTCCTCTTCGGAGGAGTCAGGATGGGAGACAGAAGATGAAGAGTCCCCTGATACCTATCAGACCAAGTATGTCCCCTCTGATTCCCTGGGATCGGAGCCTCGGAGACAGTGCCCCCCCCCCCCCCCGGGGAGGATACCCTGTTCTTGGACTTCATCCGGGATATGGCCAAGGCATTGGCATTCCCGGCAGAGGCCGAGGAGGAGCCTCGAGCCAAGGAGCTCGAGATCCTCCAGTATGACTTTCCCCCTTGGGAAGCCCTTACTGTACCGGTGCCTCCAATTCTGGAACGGTTGATGGCTCCGCATGTGGGAGACACCGGCCTCGATGCCGGTACTCAGCAGACAAATCGATTCCATTTACCGAGTTCGCAAGAGCCCTGGATTCCAAAAGGCACAACTGCCACACAACTCCATGGTTGTGGAATCGGCCATGCGCTGGCTCAAGAGTCAGAAGATGCACTCCTCGGTGCCTCCTGGCCGGGAGGCCCGCAGCCTGGATGCCCTCGGCAGGAAGTGCTACCAGAGCTCAATGCTGTCATGCCGAATCCAGACATACCAGTTGTACATGGGCATGTACCTGCGAGACCTGGCAAAGGAGATTGCCGGGTTCTCAGCTGGCCTCTCCAAGGGACCCTTGCAGTGCTTCAAGACCTTGTCCACCGGGATCCATGAGTGCTCGAAGTTTATGACTCGAGCAGCCTATGACGGCTTTGAGAAGTCGGCTCAGGTAGCCACGGCCAGCATCAGTGCACGCCGCCAGGCATGGCTACAGTCGTCAGACTTGGAGCAATGGGTACAGGACAAGTTGGTCCTGCCAAGGTGAAAACCTTTTTGGCAAACTCATGACAGAGAAATTTGCTGAGATCGAGTCCGAGTACTTGACCCGGACAAGACTCTCAAAGAAGACTTCTTCCCCTTCTAAGAAGAAGGGCTCAGGTAAAAAGCCCTTTTTCCTGAGGAAGGGTACTGCTTATCGCAACTACCCTACATACCAGGCCTCCCCAGCTCCCCAACAAGGGCAGCAGGCCAAGGGACAGGGGCATGGCCCGCGTAAGCAAAAAGGCCCCAGGCACCAGCTCCGGCTCCGGTCCAGCCTGGAGGGGGGTTTTGACTCCCACAGCATAGTCTCTCTCTTCGAGGTGGTAAGACCCTGCACAGGAGGAAGGCTGGCCCTGTATGCCCACAGGTGGCCAGCCATCACAATGGATGCCTGGGTTCTCCAGATTGTCCAAAAGGGCTATCTGTTAAATTTCACCCAGACACCTCCCTCTTACTTTCCAGGGGAGCCTCTCAGACCCCCTCTTCACAGGGACCTTCTCTTGAAGGAGTTGGCAGGTCTTCTCGAGGATCAGGCGGTAGAGATGGTGCCCCACCACCTGCAGGGAAAGGGCTTCTACTCCAGGTATTTTCTGATATCAAAGAGAGCAGGAAGCCTAAGACCCATCCTCGACCTGCAAAACTTAAACAAGTTCCTGGTGAGGGAAAATTTCAAGATGCTTTCCCTTTGGAATATTGCTGCATTACCTCCGCCAGAGAGACTGGCTATGCTCCTTAGACCTAAAGGATGCTTATGCACGCATCCTAATTCATCCAGACCTCAGACATTATCTACGATTTGTGGTGGGAGGAAACCACTTCCTTTTGGCCTAGCCTCTGCACCCAGGGTGTTTACAAAATGTCTAGCAGTAGTGGCGGCATTCCTAAGAAATCAAGGGATATTTGTCTTCCCCTACTTGGGCTCATCAGAGCCCAGTCAGTCCTGGAAGCCCAACAGGCCACATCTCGAACTATCCAGTTGCTACAACATCTAGGGTTTATGATCAATCACACAAAATCCACTTTGGTTCCCACTCAAGAGCTGGAGTTCATAGGGGCAAGGCTGAACACCCTTCGAGCGAAGGCTTATCTACCAGAAGACAGGGCTCACAGGTTGTTGGCCCTGGTACAGCAGGTGAGCTGCAGATCCCAGGTCTCCGCACGACACTTTCTATGCCTCCTGGGTCACAAGGCCTCCATGGTACATGTGACACCCAATGCCCGTCTCCACATGAGAACAGCTCAGTGATGCCTCAGGGACCATTGGAGACAAGCCACAGGCAGGCTCCGAGACAGGATCAAGGTGTCCAAATGACTGCTGAGGTCATTGGCCTGGTGGCTCCAGCCACACCACCTGCTGGAGGGTATGCCATTTCAGCCTCCACCGCACACAAGAGTGCTGACCATGGATGCGTCCTTGCTGAGCTGGGGAGCCCATTGCCATGGCTCATGCACTCAGGGTGTGTGGTCTCCACAGGAGAACACACAACATATTAACCTCCTAGAGCTTCGAGCTATCCGCCTATCTCTACAGACCTTCTGTCAAACCCTGTCTCCTCAGCCTGTCTTGATCCAGACAGACAACTAGGTGGCAATGTTCTTTGTGAACAAGCAAGGGGGCACAGGATCTCGCACCCTGTGTCAGGGGATCCTAGACCTATCCTCTTTTGCAGACAGGCAAGGTATGCATCTCAGAGCTGTTTACTTGCCAGGTCAGGAAAACGTCTTGGCAGACAAGCTAAGCAGGATCCACCACCCGCACGAATGGCAACTGGATCCCGACATAGGCCAGCAGCTATTCCAATACTGGGCGCAACCATCCATAGATCTGTTTGCAAGCCCACAGAATCACCAGTTGTCCTGGTTCTGCTCCAGGCAGCTACACCCAAACAGGGTGGCTGCAGATGCTTTTCTAATATCTTGGTCTGTGGGCCTCCTGTATGCATTTCCTCTAGTGCCCGGACTCTGTTCAGTATCCTTCAGGACAAGGCCTCGGTCATCTTGGTAGTCCCCAGATGACCGAGGCAACCTTGGTTTCCGCTCTTGCTTCAATTGGCGGCAGAGGCCCCAATTCCTCTGGGATTACAACCCAACTTCCTGTCACAGGAGGGGGGCACTCTCCTGCTTCCCAACCTCGGGTCTCTCCACCTGATGGCATGGCTGCTGAAAGGGTAGTCCTGGCACAAATCCTCCTCCCTAAAAATATAGAAGATGTGCTACTAGCCTCAAGGAGGCAGTTGACTAGGAAGACCTATGCATTCAAGTGGCATAGGTTTGAGGTGTGGTGTAACCAGCCAAAAGAAAACTCTTTCTCCTGCCCAGTGCCAGTGGTGCTGCAGTACCTGCTTCACCTATCAGATTTAGGCCTTAAGTCCAACTCTGCCCGGGTTCACCTTAGTGCCTTGTCAGCACACCACTCTTCGGTGGAAGGACAGCCTCTCTCTCTGCACACCCCTTGGTGTCCAGATTCTTGAAAGGTTTACTTCTACTGAAGCCCCCGGTTTGCCCTCCGGCGTCCGAGTGGGATTTGAATGTGGTCTTGGAGCAGCTTACTCGCCCACCTTTTGAGCCGATGGCTACTTGCCATCTCCGCTCCTCTCTTGGAAGGTGCTTTTCTTGGTGGCACTCACATCGGCCAGACAAGTGAGTGAGCTGCAGGCCCTGGTTTCTGATAGACCGTACACACGGTTCTATAGGAACAGGGTGGTGCTTCGCACTCACTCCAAGTTCCTTCCGAAAGTGGTTTCTTCGTTCCAAACCAGGAGGTGGTACTTCCGACCTTCTTTCCCAGGCTGCATGCCAGTCGGTCAGAGGCAGTTCTGCATACCCTGGACTGTAAGAGGGCTCTGGCCACCTACATGGAGTGTATGCGGGGACATGGAAGGGCTTCTCAGCTCTTCGTCTCTTATGACCCCAGTAAGCTGGGGCTGCCTGTCTCCAAGCGTACGTTGTCCACTTGGGTAGCGGACTGTATTGCCTGGGCATACAGGGTGGCCAATCTTCCTTTGCAGGGTCGAGTCACGGCCCACCGGGTCAGGGCTAAGGCCACATCAGTGGCTCACCTCCGCTCTGTTCCATTGGCAGACATCTGCCGGGCCACCACTTGTTCTTCAGGCCAGACCTTTGCAGCCCATTACTGCCTGGATAGAGAGCCCTGACGGGACAGTGCTTTCAGCCAGGCAGTACTCCGTAACCTATTCGAGGTCTAGGCAACTCTTACCCTCCGACCCTCTGGTGTCAGGCTACCGGAGTGTTGCGTTCTCAGTTAAACTCCTATCATGACTGCTGCGGCTCTTCTAGGGGGAGCCTATTTTTCAGCTATGGGTTCTCGGTAGCCTATAGCTAGGGAGTCCCATATGTGAGGACTGACTTCCTGCTTCTTCCTGGAGAAAGCGTAGTTACTCACCTGTAACAGGTGTTCTCCAGGACCAAGCAGGAAGTCAGTCCGCACATATGGGTGACATCGACGTCGATGGAGCCCCCATGCGGAGCATTTCCCCAGCTTTCTAAGAAAGCCTTTGGGAATACACCATGCATGCGCGGTCCCCTTCCCGCCCAAAGGTGCCATCTTGCTCAGTCTTTCTTTTTCTGTGGAGCCCAATGGACATGTGTCCGTGTCACCCGGAAAAGTTTGATTTTTTTTCTGCGATTTTCGCTCTCTTTTGTCCGGTTCGACGCCGGTTCCCCTTCCCGCCTGGGTTCGGTACGCCGGTATCGACCCGATCTCTATTTTTTCAATTTTTTTGCCCTTCATGGCACGCGTTCGCGCTCTTTTTCTTTTTCCCTGGAGAGCCGGTCTTTTGACCTCGCGGGGGCCCTTTTTTCCCCCCATGGCCTCCAGTAGTTTTAAAAAGTGTGATCGTTGTAAGAAGCTCATGTCTCTTACCGACACACACGACTGCTGCCTGCGTTGCCTCGGGCCGGACCATGATCCCAAGGTCTGTGTCCCGTGTGGAAAGATGTCCACTAAGGCACTCAGAAGCCGGCAGCATCAGAAGGAGAGAATGTTTTCTGACTCTGCCTCCGGATGGGCCCGGACCTCATCAGAGGCCTCGACATCTCGGGAGTCTGACCCCGAGCTTCGTCGGGGTTCCTCTGAAAGGGGGTCCCCCAGTCCGGAGCATGAGGAAGAGGAAGCTCATGAGGGAGGCGTCGGAGGATACCCCATGGTTCCTCGAGGGCCAGGTCCCGGACCCCTGACCGCCGCTCCGGGCCTTTGGAGCCGGAGAAGCTGCCTAAGGTGCCTCGTGTAGAGCCGGAGTCCGTCGAGCACGTAAGTCCTGTTGTCCTCGAGGACTCTCTTCCCAGGGAGTCGACGTCTGGCCCGGCGCCGCCGGGGCCCGAGTCGGTGGCTGCTGAGTCTCCTGAGCTTGGACTCAGGCTGACAGCCTTGGAGTGCAGACTGTCTGCTTTCATGGATGAGCAGCGGGTGCTGATGGCCAGCTTGACTGGTGCATCTGCCCCAACCACTGGGACGTCGACATCTAAGTTGACCCCGGAGACCGAGCCGGTTCTCGAAGCCATGAAGGCCCAAGTCCGGACTCGGTCACGGTCCCCATCGACCTCCCGTTCGGGACCGAGGGCGTCAACGCCGATGACCATATCCAGACAGCTATCTACGAAAAAGAGGACAAAAGACCAAAAGTAGTCTTGCAAAGAAAAGGGTTTTTTTGAGTGCTTTCTTAAAGCATTTAAAGCTATATTCAGTCCTAATAGAAGCAGGTAAACTGTTCCAAGATGCTGTGGCCATGGCAAAGAAGATGGCCTTTTTCTAGTGTTTTCGTACTTGATCATGGCAGGAGAAGGAAAGTGAAGTCTGAAACCATACATAGAGTGAAGGGCTCTGGCAGGGGCATGTAATGTGACCAACGAATATAAACAGTCTGGGACTGCATCATGAATGGCTTTATGAAGCAAGGTCAACAATTTAAATTGAATATGCAAACTGACGGGTAGCCAGTGATGCTGCATAAGCAATGGTGTTGCATAGTTAAATCTACAGGCTTATTAAGGATGCGTACCATCGAATTTTGGATAGTCTGGAGCCTTTTGAGTTTGTATTGAGGAAGACCAAGATAAATAATGTTGCAGTAATCCAGTTTGGCCAGAACTCTGTGGGGGAGATATGATAGAGGTCTATAAATTAATGAATGGAGTGGAACGAGTAAATGTAGATCGATTGTTTACATCGTCAGAATATAAAAAGACTAGGGGGACATGCAGTGAAGCTACAGGGTAACCTATGTAAGACTAATAAAAGAAAATATATTTTTTCACTCAACGTGTAATCAAACTCTGGAATTTGTTACTGGAGGATATAGTAAAAGCTGCTAGTGTAGCTGGGTTTAAAAAAGGTTTGGACAAGTTCCTTGAGGAAAGGTCCATAAACCATTATTAAAAGGGACCCAGGATATCGCTGCTTGACCAATACAAGCATTGAGAAACCTGTGTCTTTTGGGGAGACTGCTAGGTACTTATTGATGTAAATTGGCCACTGTTGGAGACAGGATACTGGGCTTGATGGATCTTGGTCTGACCCAGTATGGCATATCTTATGTTCTTATGCTACCGGAGCCCGCACGGTCAGAGCCCTTCGACTCTTCCTCGGATGAGTCTGCGTGGGAGACGGAGGATGAGGAGTCCTCTGATACCTTTTGGACTCGGTGTGTCCCTTCGGACTCACCGCAGTCCAAGCCCCAGAGTAGGTCCCCGCCGGAGGACACCCAGTCCTCGGAGTTTATCAGGGACATGGCCAAGGCTTTGAATGTTCCTGCGGATCCCGAGGAGGAGCCTCGAGCTGAAGAGCTCGATGCCCTACAGTATGACTCTCCCCCAAGGGAGGCCTTTACTGTGCCGGTTCCTCTGATGCTGGAACGGCTCCTCTTCCGAATGTGGGAGGCACCAGCCTCGGTGCCGGTTTTGAGCAAGCGGATCGATTCCATGTATCGAGTCCGAAAGAGCCCTGGGTTCCAGAAGGCGCAGCTGCCACACCATTCTATGGTTGTGGAATCGGCCATGCATCGTCTGAAGAGCCAGAAGATGCACTCCGCAGTGCCCCCCTGGTAGGGAGGCCCGAAGCCTGGATGCCATCAGCAGAAAGTGCTTCCAGGGCTCGATGCTTGCTTGCCGTGTCCAGTCCTACCAGCTCTACATGGGCATGTACTTGTGGGACCTGGCTAAGGAAATAGCCGGGTTCTCGGCTGACTTCTCCGGGGAACCTTTGCAGAGGTTCAAGACCTTGTCCTCGGGGATCCGAGAATGCTCCAAATTCATCTCCCGGGCGGCCTACGATGGCTTCGAGGCTTCGGCCTGAGTAGCGGCGGCTGGCATCGGTGCTCGACGCCAGGCATGGCTACAGTCATCGGACCTCGAGCCATGGGTACAGGACAAGTTGGTCAATGTCCCATGCCGGGGTGAAAACCTCTTCGGCAAGCCCATGGCCGAAAAGGCCGCTGAGCTCGAGACCGAGACTCTGACAAGGACAAGGTTGTCTAGAAAAACTTCTGCCCCTTCTCATAAGAAGAGCTCGGGGAAAAAGGCCTTTTACCCGAGGAAGTTGTCTGCCTACAAACCTTTCCCTCACTATCAGGCCTCCCCAGCTTCCCAGCAGGGTCAGCAGGCCAAGGGGCAGGGACATGGGCCCCGTAGGCATAAAGCCCCCAAGCCTCCAGCTCCTGCTCCTACTCAGCAGGGAGGGTTTTTTTTGACTCCCTCTGCATAGCCTCTTCCCCTCTGCTGGCCCATCTCAGCACGGGAGGTCGGTTGCCCCTGTTTGCCCACCAGTGGCCACCCATCACCAGAGATGCTTGGGTACTGAGCATAGTCCAGAAGAGCTATCTGCTCCATTTCAATCAGGTACCCCCCTCCTACTTTCCAGGGGAGCCTCCAAGGCCTGCTCTGCATCAGGAACTCCTTCTCCAGGAACTGCAAGGTCTTCTTCAAGACAGGGCGGTGGAGCCTGTACCTCCCCACCTGCTGGGGCAGGGCTTCTACTCCAGGTACTTTCTTGTGCCAAAGAGAACTGGAGGTCTCCGGCCCATTCTGGACTTGAGAAATCTCAACAAGTTCTTGGAAAAGGAAAAGTTCAAGATGCTTACTCTTGGAACACTGCTGCCCTACCTCCAGCAGGGAGATTGGCTATGCTCCTTAGATCTGAAGGATGTGTACACTCACATCCTCATTCATCCAGACCACAGAAAATACCTAAGGTTCGTGGTAGGAGGCACTGTTCCCTCTAAGCTGTGCGCATGTGCGCGCGCACACACCTCGCCGAGCGAGCGCACATACTTTACAACAGAGCGCACAAAAATTGCGGTTCTGATTTTGATAGAAAACACCACAGATGTCTTAAAATTTTAAAGTTCTTGTGTATTTACGGTTTTCAGAAGTTCTACAATATTTTCTAGTGCAATCAATGTGGTGTACATACTGTATTCTGACGTGTATTCAAATTTTAAAGTATATCACTCCGAGTGTCGTTATGTGGTGCACAAAAATTTAACCTTCCTTCAAAAGCTGCACACAGCTGATATTTTATGCGCATACAGCCTACAGAAAATTAGAGGGAACATTGGTAGGAGGAAACCATTTTCAGTACCGAGTGCTGCCCTTTGGCCTAACCTCCGCCCCACGGGTCTTCACAAAGTGCCTGGCGGTGGTGGCGGCCTACTTGAGAAACCAGGGTATTTTTGTCTTCCCCTACCTGGACGACTTGCTCATCAGGGGTCAGACTCCAGACTCTCCAGGAGGCCAGGCAAGCCACCCTCCGTACTGTCTCTCTCCTTCAGCAACTAGGCTTTGTCATAAACTTCGCAAAGTCCACTTTCTCCCCTCCCAGAACCTGGAGTTCATAGGAGCACGGTTAGACTCCCTGCACGCAAAAGCTTACTTGCCAGAAGACAGAGCAGGGAGGCTGATGGACTTGGCCAGCCGGTTTCTAGACAACCCCCTGGTTTCCGCCAGACTTTGTTTAAGGCTCCTGGTCCACATGGCTTCAACAGTGCATGTGACCCCCAATGCCCGCCTGCATAAGAGGCCTACACAGTGGTGTCTCAGGGCCCAGTGGAGGCAGGCTACAGGAAGCCTAAGAGACAAAGTAAGGGTGTCCAAACCCTTCCTGAACTCCCTGCAGTGGTGGCTACACCCCCCCCCCAACCTTCTACAGGGAATTCCTTTTCAGGTACCTGTTCCCACTGTGGTACTCACAACCGACGCCTCCTTGCAGGACTGGGGTGCACGTTGTCTGGACAAGTGCACACAGGGCCTGTGGTCTTCCTGAGAGGCCACACAACAAATCAATCTCCTGGAGCTCAGGGCGATACGTTTAGCCCTCAAGGCCTTCTCTCACACCCTGGCCCACCAATCTGTCTTGGTGCAGTCAGACAATCAGGTGGCGATGTTCTATGTGAACAAACAAGAGGGCGCGGTGTCCAGGCTCCTGTGTCAGGAGGCACAGGCCCTATGCTCTTTTGCACTTCAACACAATATGCTGCTCAGGGCAGTCTATCTTCCTGGCCACGAAAATTTTCTGGCAGACAGATTGAGCAGGGTTCTGCAGCCTCACGAATGGCAACTGCACCTTTTGGTGGTTCAGAACATTTTCCTGAAATGGGGACTTCCATCCATAGACCTCTTTGCCAGTTCCCTGAACCACGTAAAAATAATTTAGCATTCAGAGATGTATATATACCACCCAAAAATCTGCAAAAGAATCCCCAGTGAAACGTTGTTAGCAATATTTTTGTCGGATCACATCGAGGGAGGTTAAGAATGGCTTCAAAACCCCACCACACAGATGTAATCCATTTTATTCAGGGAACAGTTCTTTGGTGAAAATATAATTAAACAAACAACTTAGCTTAAATGATTGAGAAAAGAAGCCCGACTCAGTCCGTGTACCAAACATCCAAAATCCTGAGATGACGTACACGTTTCGGGACAAACGAGTCCCTATATCAAGTGCTCCAACGTAGGTCAAACAGGCGTTAATCTTCTCCTAACCATTAACAAAATGATGGCCTCATTTATTTTTATTTATTTATTTATTTATTTACATTCTCTTATATACCGCGCTATTCTGCATCAGTGCGGTTTACATTGAACAAACTGAAATTACATTGAACAGGGCATTATAACTTGGAGATAACTATTTTACAGGGAACATGGGCTATGGAGGGTTAAGTGGCTTGCCCAATACCACAAGGAGCACCTGTGGGACTAGAAACCCCAGTCCTTCTGGCCCAAGGTTGCTGTCCTCTAGTGGGATTTGAACCCCCGACCTTCCGGCCTGAAGTACCTTGCCCCAACCACTAGGCTACTCCTCCACTCCATTGTATTCAAAAACTGCCGGTTCCGCTCCGACAACCAGTCACTGAGGGAAAACATTCCTCTTAACATTGGCCAGCATAACATGTCCATCATCAAGGAGAACCAATCACGGATTGAGGATCATCCCACCATGTATCCCCTTCCAATTGGATGAAATCAGCAACCCTGCATGACGTGAATGACCAAATGCGTGCCTACCAAAGAACAGCCTTTGGCAAAGGGATATCCCACCACTGCAGGGAACCCCCTAGCCGACAGGCGCCCCTCATAGAACACTTAACCATTCAATTTCACGGTTCAGCCCGCCTGGATCCACACTTCCTAAATCATAGATCCATCGCTGCTCACAACGCTGCAACCGAATCACCCTATCACCCCCTCGGGGATCCTCAGGGATGTGATCAATCACTGTCCAGTGTAAGGTATCAAATGCATGCCCCCGCTCAATACAATGTTTGACTATTGGGGCCGAAATGACCCGTTGATGAAGGCGGGAGGCATGCTCACTGATCCTAGTTTTAATGGAACGTGTCGTGCGTCCTACATATAATAAAGGACAGTCACATTGAATTAGATAGACCACAAAAGCCGAGGAACAGGTGGTAAACCATCTCCCCCAATATGTGTGCCCGGTCTTAGGATGATCCCATGAAGTTCCGGGCATAGTTCGGTGCATAGGGTTGAAACAAAATTTACACTTCTGGCAAGGAAAATGGCCCCTGGTTGTGTTCGGCCCCAACGGTCTGTCCAGCATAGTGGTGGATTTGACAAACATGCCACGAAGACAGGAAGCTTTACTGAAAGCAGGCATAAACGGATGAGCTAAACTGGTGTGTACAGAAAGGATGGGCCAGTGTTTACGAAGAATCCCAACAACTGCATTACTGTGGACCATATATGGAAACACCCCCCACTATTCTTTTGTCAGCCAAACCCTTGGTGTTACTGGGAGACGGAAGCAGTAACCAGTCACAATGAGTGTAGCGAGCGCGTTTATACGCTTGATCCACTAAGGATGGGGGGTATCCCCTTGCAAGCAAACGTTGTTTTAAGTCCTGGGCATGATGTTTAAAGTCCAATATAGAAGAACATAGATGGCGCAAACGTAAAAATTGACCGTATGGTAACCCCCTCCGAAGAGAGGCAGGGTGAAAGCTGTTGTAATTCAACAAGCTGTTTCTCTGCACTGGCTTACGGTATAAAGTAGTATGAAGAGAACCATCAGCTCTATAAATGAGCATATCAAGAAACTTAATCCGCTGTAAATCCATATGCGCCGTAAATTTGATATTGGTCTTAAGGCTATTCAACCAAGATAGAAAATCTTGCAATTCATCCAAGCCGGCCGTCGATACAAAAAAGATGTCATCTAAAAACCTCTTCCAAATTGGCACATGGGCAAAAAAGGTTGATACATAAATCAGACTTTCCTCCATCTGAGCCAAATATAAAGTGGCAATGGAGGGAGCCACTGTGGCACCCATTGCAATGCCAAATATTTGCTGGAAAAATGTTCCCTCAAAAAGAAAATAATTCTTTGTCAGAACTAAGGTAATTAAATCCAGTAAAAAGGTCTTCGGTAATCTTGGTGGGGCCGTGGTGAATGAGGTTTGCAAGAGGCCTAGTGCCTCCCCCTGATGGATATTTGTATAAAGCGCCGCTACATCTAATGTCACCAGATAAATAGCAGAATCAGGCAAAACTAAAGTCGATAGCTGGATCATAAAATGAGTGGAATCACGGATGAAGGAGCGTACTAACGAGGCCTCCTCTTTCAAAAAAACATCACAGAACTTTGACAGAGGCTCAAGGATGGAGCCTCTGCAAGAAACAATAGGTCTCCCAGGAGGAGAGAGAAGTGATTTATGAATCTTCAGCACTGTATAGATGGTAGGTATTTTAGGATGAGAGACATGAAGAAAAATGCTCTCCTTCTTGGTCAACCACCCGCGATCCAATCCCGTTGTGACTAAGGCCGAAATGGCCGTTTGTAATACAGAAGTGGGGTCACTGGTCAACCGCTAGTAAACTTGCTGATCCGACAACTGGGAACGAAGCCCCACCAGATAATCCTCTGTTGCTTGTAACACAATAGCGCCCCCTTTATCAGCGCTACGTATGGTGATAGAAGTGTCAGAGGCCAATCGTTGAAGACAACAGCGATCCTCCTTAGTGATGTTGGAAACCCATTTAGGAACCCCAGATTCTAGTAAAGCTAAATCCCCCATAGCTAAGAAGTGTTAACTCTGTATGATGTGCTTTTCTGACAATCTGTATGTAAGCAAAATTTGTACCTGCCTTGATTCGACAGTCCAAGAAGATTATCCTGTATATATGTATTTATGTATATATGTAAATGAACTCCCCCATAGCTAAGAAGTGTTAACTCTGTATGATGTGCTTTTCTGACAATCTGTATGTAAACAAAATTTGTACCTGCCTTGATTCGGCAGTTTCACAATAGTAATCCTACCCGCTTCTGATCGCTGGAAGGAGCGGGCTACAAATGCTTGCTAAATAAATAAATAAAAAATAAATAAATAAATCGCGTAAAACCAAAGCTTGGTAAGTGGCTATGATGGGATCAAGAGGACCAGGAGGTGACCAACGAGAGTGCGGTGAAACTACCGAAATATCCGGTGTCTCTAGACAAGAACCAAAAAATTGAATGACCTGTAGTTTGCGGAAAAACTTGTGTAAATGAACCCTCATCCAAAAACCATCATAATACGCTGTAGGTGCGAAAGATAATCCGAGATTTAATAGCCTCTCCTGCAATGGATCCAAAGGTTTGTCAGTCAAATTGACAACTATTGAATCTGTGATTGCTTGGTTCGCTGTCGAGTGTTCGGAGGATCCCATCGCTCGTTTTGATGGAACCCTCTCCCCTTCCGCCCTCGATTTTGGCCTCACTGAAAATCCTGTTGGTTCCGGTTGTTGTTTCTTTTGGAACCTGAGGAAGTGCCAGAACTGTCATCAGTTTCATCTAATGAGGTATCAAAGGTGACCCGTTTTTGTTGTGTATCCACCCCATCCTCATACATCCAGCGATACACCTTCCCAGAATCGTAATCAGTCTTGCCACGATGGAATTTATCAAGTTTGAAAGTCTTTAAATGCTCAAAAAAACCTTTTAGTTGCCTGTCCATTTCATCCAATCTAGTTTGAAACTCATCTGCCTCCATAGTCTTAAGTATGGATGTCTTAGATTCTGCAATTAATGTGGTTAAAGATTCCTCCTCCTTTATAGTGCGTTCAACAATAAGAGCCATAAGATCAAAACTGCACTTATTGAAAATCTTGTTCCACTTAGCTATAAAATCTGAATCCGAGAGGAACATCTTCGGGGCCCTTGTCATTCGAAGCCCCCTAGGAATGATCCGTGTTTTAAGATATTGTGTCATAGATGCCCCATGCAATTGTGTACGTATCAACCGCTTCTTCAAAGATTTTAATTCCGTTAGAGAGGCTGTAAGGTCTTCCTTAGCTGGATCAATCTCATCAAACAAGGTCGATCTACGGCGAAAAACATCCAATTGCTCCTCGGAAAAAGAAAAAACATCAGCCGCCATAGAAAACGCTATAGGATCCTCAATAAATCACGTAAAAATAATCCCGCATTCAGAGATGTATATATACCACCCAAAAATCTTCAAAAGAATCCCCAGTGAAACGTTGTTAGCAATATTTTTGTCGGATCACATCGAGGGAGGTTAAGAATGGCCTCAGAACCCCACCACACAGATGTAATCCATTTTATTCAGAGAACAGTTCTTTGGTGAAAATATAATTAAAAAACCAACTTAGCTTAAATGATTGAGAAAAGAAGCCCGACTCAGTCCGTGTACCAAACATCCAAAATCCTGAGACGACGTGCACGTTTCGGGACAAACGAGTCCCTGTATCAAGTGCTCCAACGTAGGTCAAACAGGCGTTAATCTTCTCCTAACCATTAACAAAATGATGGCCTCATTGCATTCAAAAACTGCCGGTTCCGCTCCGACAACCAATCACTGAGGGAAAACATTCCTCTTAACATTGGCCAGCATAACATGTCCATCATCAAGGAGAACCAATCACGGATTGAGGATCATCCCACCATGTATCCCCTTCCAATTGGATGAAATCAGCAACCCTGCATGACGTGAATGACCAAATGCGTGCCTACCAAAGAACAACCCTTGGCAAAGGGATATCCCACCACTGCAGGGAACCCCCTAGCCGACAGGCGCCCCTCATAGAACACTTAACTATTCAATTTCACGGTTCAGCCCGCCTGGATCCACACTTCCCAAATCATAGATCCATCGCTGCTCACAACGCTGCAACCGAATCACCCTATCACCCCCTGGGGGATCCTCAGGGATGTGATCAATCACTGTCCAGTGTAAGGTATCAAATGCATGCCCCCGCTCAATACTATTGGGGCCAGGCAACCGCATCCCATGAGATTCGCAGCGGATGCCTTCCTGATCAAGGGCCTCCTGTATGCGTTTCCTCCCACGCCCCTGGTGGCCCGAACCTTGTTCAAGATTCTAAGGGACAGGCCTCGGTCATATTGGTAGCCCCCAGATGGCCGAGACAGCCCTGGTTCCTGCTTCTGTTACAGCTGGCGGTGGACACCCCACTCCCTCTGGAGTTGCAACCCGATCTTCTATCTCAGGATCAGGGTTCCCTTCTGCACCCCAATCTCAAAACTCTCAATTTGATGGCCTGGAGGCTGCAAGGGTAGTGCTGGCTCCCTGGGGTCTGCCTCAGGAAGTTGATGAGGTGGTCTTGGCCTCTAGAAAGCAATCCACCAGAAAGACCTATGCCTTGGTGGAAACGGTTCTCCTTGTGTTGTGACAAACGCCAGGAGAACCCTTTCTCCTGCCCTGTGACAGCGGTGCTTCAGTACCTGCTGCACTTGTCTAATCAGGGTCTTAAGTCAAATTCTGTTCGGGTACACCTTTCTGCTCTGGCAGCCCACCACTCCCAGGTGGAAGGGCACTCTTTATCGGTTCACCCCTTGGTGTCCCGGTTTCTCAGAGGCTTGCTCTTGCTAAAGCCTCCTCTCCGTCCACCTGCCCCTGAGTGGGAGTTGAATGTGGTCTTGCAGCAGCTTCCTCGCCCTCCCTTTGAGCCGATGGCTACGTGTCCTCTCCGTTTCCTTTCTTGGAAGGCTCTTTTCCTAGTGGCACTGACCTCGGCCAGACGAGTGAGTGAACTTCAAGCCCTGGTCTGCGAAAGGCCATACACTCGTTTCTATAGGAACAGGGTAGTCCTTAGGACTCATCCTAAGTTCCTCCCGAAGGTAGTCTCCTCTTTCCATCTCAATCAGGAGGTGGTTCTTCCAACATTCTTCCCTAGGCCCCATGCCTGCCGGGCTGAGGAAGTCCTGCATACCCTGGACTGTAGAAGGGCCTTGTCTTTCTACATTGAGCGTACTAAGGGTCATAGAAGGGCTACTCAGCTCTTCGTCTCCTTTGACCCAAACAACTTGGGGTTGCCTGTCTCCAAGCGTACCTTGTCCATATGGGTGGCGGACTGTATCACCTGGGCTTACAGGGCAGCAGACCTTCCCTTGCAGGGTCGAGTCACAGCCCACCGTGTCCGGGCAATGGCTGCATCAGTAGCTCATCTCCGCTCTGTACCGTTGGCAGACATCTGTAGGGCTGCAACTTGGTCCTCAAGCCAGACTTTTGTAGCCCATTACTGCCTGGAGAGGGAGTCCCGTAGGGACAGTGCTTTTGGTCAGGCAGTACTCCGGAATCTCTTTGAGGTTTAGGCAACTCCTGCCCTCCAGCCCTCTTGTTGGGCTACCGGTGGTATCTCTTCTCAGTGAAATTCTTTCCCTGATGCTGAGGCTTCACAGAGGGAGCTCTATTTTTCAGCCTGGGTTCCTGGTAGCCCAGAGCTAGGGAGTCACCCATATGTGAGGACTGACTTCCTGCTTGGTCCTGGAGAAAGAGTAGTTACTCACCTGTAACAGGTGTTCTCCAGGAGCAGCAGGAATCAGTCCTCACAACCCTCCCTCCTCCCCTGGGAGTTGCAGTTGTACATAGTTCATTTTGGTTTTGTGCTGTCTTTTAGCTATGTCATCTGACTGAGCAAGATGGCACCTTTGGGCGGGAAGGTGACCGCGCATGCGTGGGTGTATTCCCAAAGGCTTTCTTAGAAAGCTGGGGAAATGCTCCGTATGGGGGCTCCATCGACGTCGATGTCACCCATATGTGAGGACTGATTCCTGCTGCTTCTGGAGAACACCTGTTACAGGTGAGTAACTACTCTTTCTCCAGGGACAGCAGGAATCAGTCCTCACTCCCCTTGGAGTTGCAGTCCTGTTGTTACTGTTTCGCTAATTTTTTGCTGTCTTTTTAGCTATGTTATTCGACTGAGCAAGATGGCACCCTTGGGCGGGAAGGGGACCGCGCATGTATGATGCAAGTCCCAAAGGCTTTCTTAGAAAGCTGGGGAATTGCTCCGCACGTGGGCTCTGTCGGCGCCGATGTCACCCATATGCGAGCACTGATTCCTGCTGTCCCTGGAGAACACCTGTTACAGGTGAGTAACTACACTATCTTTATACTGATGACTCCCAGATCTCTCTGCACCAGAAATCTCTCCAGAAATCCAAGTTCGAAACTCGGCGTGTTTTTCTGGCATTGCTGCCTGGATGCTCATTGCTCTCTGAAACCAAACAGGGCCAAGATGGTACTTATTATCTTTCCTCCTAAACTCACCTCCCCCTTCCTCCTTTCTCTATTTCTGTGAATAACACTGTCTCCTTGGCTCGCAATCTTTGACACCTCTCTCTTTCTCTGCACATATTTAACAGACAGATAAAACCTTTTGTTTCTTTCTTCATAGCATCAGCAAAATTATCCCTTCCTTTCTGAACACACTACCAAGACCCTTATCCATTCTCTCATCACCTCCTGCTTAAATTATTACATTCTCCAGGACCAAGCAGGAAGTCAGTCCTCACTTATGGGTGATGTCGGCGCCGACGGAGCCCTCGCGGAGCGATTTTCCCCAGCTTTCAAAGAAAGCCTTTGGGAATTGCAGCGCGCATGTGCGGTCCTCTTCCCGCCCAAGGGTGCCATCTTAGCCAGTCTTCTTTTTTCCGCGGAGCCCTACAGACGTACCCGTCGTGTCCCCGCGAAAAAGTTGATATTTCTTCATAATTTACTCTTTTGTCCTTCGGTTCGATGCCGGTCTTTTTCCCGCCCGGACTCGCGACGCCGGTCACGAGTCCTCTTCTTCTTTTCGGTTTTTTCTGACTTAGTCAGTTTTCGTTTTCTGTTTTTCCCTTTGGACCTCGCCGGGGCCCTTTTCCCCCGATGGCTGCCAGTGGTTTCAAGCGGTGTGGTCAGTGTGACCGAAATATGTCACTGACTGACACACACGACCATTGCCTCCGCTGCCTGGGCCCGGATCATGAAGAAATGATCTGTGGGCCCTGCGGCAAACTGTCCTCCAAAGCGTTGAGAAGTCGGCGGCATCAGCGGGATAGGATCTTCGCTAACCCCAGCCGTACCCGGACCTCGTCGGAGGCCTCCGCGTCCAGGGGTTCCAGCTCGGACCGTCGCCGGAGTTCCTCCGACAGGGGTTCTCCCTCCGGGGACCATCGACGGAAGGTGAAACCCGCGAGGGCGGCGTCGGTGGACGCTCCTGGCTCCGCGAGGGCCAGGTCGCATAGCCCCGATAGCCGTCCCGGGTCCTTGGAGAAGGAGCACCTCACGAAGCGACCTCGCCTGGAGTCGGAGCTGCCTGCTCGGGTAAGTCCCGTGGTCCTCCTGGACTCGCCTCCGCGACAGCCGACGTCGGGCCCGACGCCGTCGGGGCCCGAGTCGGGGGCTGCTGGGTCACCTGAGCTCGGACTCAGGTTGACGGCCTTGGAGAGCAGACTGTCTGCCTTCATGGACCAGCAGCGGGCACTGCTCGCTGGCTTCGCTGGCGCCGCTGCCCCGACCGCCGGGACGTCGACGTCTAAGTCGACCCCGGACACCGAGCCGATCCTCGAGTCGATGCGAACTCGAGTCGATCCTCGGTCGAGGTCACCCTCGGCCTCCCGTTCGGGACCGAGGTCGCCGACGCCGACTCCCTCGGCGTCGGGGCGGCAGGCACCGCGCCCTGCCCGGGCCGACCCCACCGAGTCCTCGTCGGAGTCGGTCTGGGAGTCTGAAGAGGAAGAGTCGCCTGATTCTTTTCGGACTCGGTGTGTCCCCTCGGACTCACCTGAGTCCGAACCTCGGAAGCAGTCCCCCCCGGAGGATGCCCGGTTCTCGGACTTCGTCAGGGATATGGCCAAGGCTTTGGCCTTCCCTGCGGACCCCGAGGAGGAGCCTCGAGCCGAAGAGCTCGACGCCCTCCAGTATGACTTTCCCGCCAGGGAACACTTTACTGTACCGGTTCCTCCCATGCTGGAACGACTACTCTTCCGCATGTGGGAGAGTCCGGCCACCTCGCCGGTCCTGAGCAAGCGGGTCGATTCTATCTATCGAGTCCGCAAGAGCCCTGGCTTCCAAAAGCACAGCTACCTCACCATTCCATGGTAGTGGAATCGGCCATGCATCGTCTTAAGAGCAGCAGCCTATGATGGCTTTGAAGCAACTGCTCCTCTGATCTCCCATTGAACCATCTTTCTCTTCTAAATCTATTCAAAATTCAGCTGCATGAGTAATCTTCAGCCAGTGTCACTATGCTCACATAACCCCTCTTCTCAAGTCACTCCATTGGCTCCCTATTCCACATACAGTTCAAACTTCTCCTATTGACCTACAAGTGCATTCATTTTGCATTAAAAAAAACCGTGTACTTGCATGTAACTTGGTCTTGAACTATTTTTGGAAAGGCATAAGCAAAATAAAAAAAAGAAAAAAAGCTCTTCATTACCTCTTCTCTCTATCTCTCCCACCTTTCCTCAGGAACACTGCTCATCAGATACTTGCTTTTATCTGTGCTTTTCTCTCCCACCACCAACTCAAACTCTGTTCATTCCACTGTTCTGCATCATATTCCTGGAATAGACTTCCTCAATTAGTACATCAGGCTTTATCTACTACTGTTACTACTATTGAACATTTATAAAGCACGACAAAGCGTACGCACTGCTGTACAGAAACATATATAAAAAGACAGTCCCTGCTCGTCAGAGCTTACAATGTAGTTAAGACAGACAATACAACAGGTGAGGACAGGGATACAACTAGGGAAGGGAAGGCGACTTATAAGAGATTAAGCGGAACAGGATCCAAAAGCATCCTCAAAGAGCTGAGCCTTTAGCATGGATTTGAAAAGGGGGAGAGATGAAGCTGGATGCACAGACTTGGGTATTGTGTTCCAGGCATAAGTTGCAACAAGATGGAAGGATCGGAGTCTGGAGTTGACAGTAGAAGAAAAGGGGGCAGAAAGATGCGATGCATCAGAGGAGCGGAGTTCACGAGGTCAGAAGGAGAAAATTGTACTGGATACGGAAATGGAAGGGGAGCTAATGAAGTGACTTGAGAAGAGGGGTTATATGAGTATATTGGGGTTGGCAGAAGTTTAGCCATGCAGCTGAGTTTTGAACAGATTGAAAGGGAAAGAGATGATTCAGGGGGAGACCTGCAAGGAGGAGATTACAAGAGTCAAGACGGGAGGTGACTAAAGAGTGGATATGTGTCTTAGTAGTGTGTTCAGAAAAGAAGGGGTGAATTTTGCTGATGTTATAGAGAAACAGCAGGTTTTAGCTATTAGTTGGATGTGTGTGGAGAAGGAGGAGTCAAAGACGACCTCCAAGGTTGTGGGTTGAGGAAACGGAGTAGGAGAGTGTTATCAACAGAGATAGAGAAGGGGGTAAGGGTTTAGGGGGAAAAATAAGAAGCTCGGTTTTGGCCATGTTCAATTTCAAATGACTGTGGGACATCCAGGCAGCGATATCAGAAAGGCAGGCAGAAATCCCAGCCTGGATTGCTGAAGAGATATCAGGTGTAGAGAGATCTGGTCCTATACAAATCCGGGCAAAAAATGCACCTTTTCGAGGCAGCTTTTTGAACCTGACCCCTTTATTCTCCTGTTTAATGCCAATCTGCCCCTTAAAGAATTATCCTAGTCCCCTATTTTTCTATTTATCTGTTTTGAATAGAATGTAAGCTCTATCCGCCCCTTAAAGAATTATCCTAGTCCCCTATTTTTCTATTTATCTGTTTTGAATAGAATGTAAGCTCTATTGAGAAGGGACTCTCTCTTACTTGTAAGTGTTTACTAAGCCCCATGTTAGTAATGCGAGTTTCAGCCGCATTACTAGCACGAGGCACTGCGTTAGATGCAACCAGGCGGAGACAGCCATCCCCCTGAATTTAGCATGGCTTGCCGCATTACTACCACTACAGGGAGCAACTATTGCCACCCATTGTGCTGGCAGTGTTGATCCTTGCCATATATGGGCAGCATTTGGCTTTCAGAGTCCATGCTAGTGAGGCCATGATGAGAATGCCCATATCCTGCCCAGTTGCCACTTAGATGCATGATAACTGGCAGCATAGGTTTCTTAGCACAGGGCCATGTGCTTTTCAGCAGGATGCCAGAAACATGCACTAACTTTAATAAACATGCCATCTGTGTGCCTAGTAGCATTATAGAAATGATAAGTAGTAGTAATATTAGTAGATTGCCTGTATTGTAGCATACTGTGCCACCACTGGGCAGTTGCGTGACTTCAACAAATAATTTATATCAGTGAAAAATTGAAATTCAGTTTTTAAGTCATAAAAGGATTATATGTGTATGATAAGTACAGACAACTCATTTGTAATGACTGATAGGATTACAAATTGCAGGCACTAAAATGTTTTTCTGTGAAGATGTGGCTGCATAGAGGACCTAATTGTCTCCTGCATGGGATTTTGAAATCTTAATTTTCCTTTTAAGATAGAAGATTTTAAAATGTCGTTTTGCAAAACTTTTCTTCACATTAACATACAAAATTTATTTTGCTGTATTATTAACAAGCTAGGAGCTCTTATGTACTATTAATGCTCTTATAAATTACTCAAGTAAAAGCTGTTAGTGTAGCTAGGTTCAAAAAATGTTTGTACAAGTTCCTGGAGGAAAGGTCCATAAACCATTATTAAAGAGGACCTGGGAAATCCACTGCTTGCCCCAATATGGGAACCTGCTAGGTACTTGTGAACTGGATTGGCCACTGTTGGAAACAGGATACTGGGCTTGATGGACCTTGGTCTAATCCAGTATGGCATTTCTTATGTTCTTATGTCACATTTCAGATTGTGTTGCTTTAAAAACTTATTACAAGGTAGCTTTGTGTGAAGGCCTCATAGGTGCCTATTTTATAAAGGTACATAGGCGCCTATGAGGCATATTTATGAAAACATGTCACCCAGATAGCATGGTGGGTAGTGTGCAGTAGCATTGGTGTTTTGGCACTGCATGCAGGGTTAGCAAGCTCCAAGCCTTAGTGGCAGTGGCGCCGTATACCAGGTTCTATAAGAATAGGGTGGTGCTCCGCGCACACCCCAAATTTCTTCCAAAGGTGGTATCACCCTTTCACCTCAAACAGGAGGTGGTGCTGCCCACCTTCTTCCCAAGGCCTCTCACCAGTAGGGCAGAGACTGTCCTGCACACCTTGGACTGTAAGAGGGCCTTGTCCTTCTACATTCAAAGTACCCAGGGCCACCGTAAAGCTGCTCAGCTTTTCATCTCATATGACCTCAATAGGCTGGGGCAGGTGATGACCAAACGTACACTGTCTACCTGGGTAGCAGATTGTATCATCCTCACCTATGAGCAGGTGGGGCTCTCGCTGGAAGGCCAGGTTACGGCGCACCATTTCAGGGCCATGGCGGCCTCTATGGCAAACCTGCACTCTGTCCCGATGGTGGACATCTGCCGGGTCGTCACTTGGTATTCAGTCCATACCTTCACAGCTCATTACTGTCTGGAGAGGGAGTCCCAACGGGACAGTGCCTTCGGTCAGGCCGTGCTCCATAATCTTTTCAGGGTCTAGGCAACTTCTACGCTCCAACCCTTCTGTGTTCAGGCTACCGGAGCGTCGCTTCCAATGGGCACACAGGTCCTACTGTAGTCTGCAGCTGCAGACTCAATTGCTGCTGCTCATGAGGGTAACCATGGATTTTTCTCTATGGGCTTTCGTTAGCCTGCAGCTAGGGAGTCCCATATGTGAGGACTGACTTCCTGCTTTTTCCCGGAGAAAGCATAGTTACTCACCTGTAATAGGTGTTCTCCAGGGGCAACAGGAATCAGTCATCCCAACCCTCCCTCCTCCCCTTGGAGTTGCTTCCTTCATTTTAGCTATTTTTTAGCTATGTCATCTGAGCAAGATGGCACCCTTGGGCGGGAAGGGGACCATGCATGCGTGGTAGCATCTCCCAAAGATTTCTTTTGAAAGCTGGGGGGATGCTTCCGCGAGGGCTTTGTTGTTGCTGATGTCACCCAAATGTGAGGACTGATGCCTACTTTCCCCGGAGAACACCTGTTACAAGTGAGTAACTATGCTTTCTCTGCCAATCAAAATATTCTTGGTGGATTACAAAATCACATTTGCAATATGTTACAAAAAGTTAAAAACTGCACATCACATACATAAAACAAAATAATTAAACACAAGATAAAAACTCAAATTATTTATTTATTTTTATTTATTTATTTACATTCTCTTATATACCGCGCTATTCTGCATCAGTGCGGTTTACATTGAACAAACTGAAATTACATGGAACAGGGCATTATAACGTGGAGATAAATATTTTACAGGGAATATGGGCTATAGAGGGTTAAGTGGCTTGCCCAAGACCAAAAATAAACATCAGTAAAAAAGAACCCTTTTAGTTTCTTCCTAAAATCTAATAGGCCAGTCCCCAAATGCTCAGTCAAAGGTAACTGATCCCATAAGATAGGTACGGTCAAAACCAAAATCCGTTCAATAACTCTGATATACCCTGCTGGAGTCTGAATTAACCACATAGCCTGCTCTTGGTAATGTAAATTCTCTGGAAACAAGCAGGAAGTCAGTCCTCACATAGGGGTGATGTCGGTGCCGACGGAGCCCGTGCAATAACCTCTCCCCAGCTTTGGGAGATGTACCATGCATGCGTGGTCCCCTTCCTGCCTAAGGGTGCCATCTTCCGCAGAACTCATTGAACATGTATCTGTTCTCCCCTCCCCCCCCCCCTGAAAAAGTAGATTTCTTTTCTTGTCTTTTTTCTTTACTTTTCTCTGGTCACGTACCGGTTTCCTTCAGTCTCCCGATTCTGCTTGCCTCCAGTGTTGTGATTTTTTGGGTTCTTTTTTCTTTTCCCTTGAGGGGTCTTTTTTACTGAATGTGTGGGTTTTTGTGCCCTTTCTGGCTGGGCCAAGGGAGTTTGATCTCGCGGGGACCATCTTCCCTGCCGTAGCCTCAGTCAGTGTCCTCTAGCTGTGCAACCGTTGCGCTCACAATATGTCGTCCATGGACCCGCATGATTGTTGCCTTTGGTGCCTCGGGCCAGATCATGATGCCTTGGCATATGGTCTCTGCCAGCAGATGACCATCAAGGCCCTCCGAGGCCATAAAAAGCAGCACAAGTCGATTTTCCACAAGACTGACTCAGCCCTGGAGTCATTTGTGGGGCTAGCTCCCTTGAGGGCCACCTCAGAAGCTTTGACCTTCCACAGCGACTGAACTGCCTTGGAGTCTCAAACACAGAGCACTGAGCCAGGGCTCCCTCAAGGATGGATGCCCCTCAAAGATCCTGACAGTGTCTGTGGCCTCCTCTGGTGACGAGACTGGGACTGTGGCAAAGCTCCTTGACACCCGGCCTCAGAGCCTTTGATTTATTTATTTATTTGTTTGTTTAGTTCTTCTATACCTCCCCTTCCAGAGATCAGGGGCGGTTTACAATTAACAATATTTATTTTATTTATTTATTTATTGAACGGTTTTATATACCGCCTTTCAGAAAAATCAAAGTGGTTTACATAGAACAAAACTTGAACATTACATTGAAACTTATTCAAACAATTGAAATTACAGTGAACATTAAATTGTATATAATAAAAATGGTAATTTGAGGGTTACAATGCTGAGTAAATGCTGATTAGGTATATAGATAGTTTAAACATATATGAAACAACATTTACATGGAACATTGGTTAAACTATTTACAGGAAACATATCTTCCAAAACAAATGTGTAAACTTAGTGGAGCTTTATAGGTCCACTATTTATTATTTACATAGATACAGGATTAGCTGTTGCATCTTAGATGTGTAGAGAAGCCTTAGGATTTTGGGTTGTGTAGGTCACTGAACTGTGGGCTGCCTATATGAAAAGGATCGGGGGGGTTAGTGGGTTGTTCCTTGTGTGTGTTTGTTTGTGAGGGGAGGGGAGGGGGTTTCAGTTGAGGTTCCAAAATGTTCAGTGAATAGGAATTTTTTGAGTCCTTTTCTAAATAGCGGTAGGTCTTTTGTCATGCGAATTGCTAGTGGTAACTCATTCCAGAGGCTGGGTGCAGTGAATGAGAAGGCTCTAGAGCTTGTATTTCTTTTCGTCCTGCAGATAGCTTTGGGTATGACAAGTGAGTAGTTTGCATTTTGTCTGCGTGTCCTGGATTCTGGTGGTGTGTGTAGAGGGTAGTTAGATAGGAAGGGGAGATGTTATTAAGCAGCTTAAATGTTGTCAAAAGTATCTTATATTTTATCTGGCTACAGTGATAAGGAAGCTTATCATAGCTCAGGAAGGAGCTATAGAAAAGGTGAAGTGACTCTGAACAAGCAACCTGTCAGTTCTGGTAGAAATAAGAAAACAGAATTTTGCCATAAAAGACTACCAGTCCCAGAATGCACCAGGTTTCCAACAGCCATTAGAGGAGCTGAAGTGGGGAAACGTGTGTTCAATCAGGAGGGCTATGAGGTAATCCCTAAGCACTCATCTCAAAGGGCAGGGCCTGATTCAGCACAGCTGCGCTGTATTAGGGGGGAGCACTCATCTAGGCAGAATAAAGGTAGAGTTTATTCTACAGAGAATTATCCTCATTATCCTGAGAATCAGCTTGAGCTTGATCATCAGTTTCATTTGAAGGATCATCAGAAGCAGAAGCCAAACCGGACGGACAGAGAAGGAAAGAAACCTTTTGGAAGAAAGAGGAGAAAAGCCTTTGAGAGGTCTAGAAGAGTCCAGAGCAGTACGTATACTGGGAGGCATTCCAAGGGCCAGCATACACCATTGGACTGGGGAAAGCCAGAGGAATGGTGCTGCAGAGCTAGGAATCTCCAGACGGTACCTGTGAGAGGGACGGCTACACGTGGAAGGGACCCTAGGACCCGTGCCAGAAGGTATGTGAAGAGAGATCCAGTGTCCAGGGATCTGGATTGGAAGGCTGGACATAAGAACTGGACTACATACTGGCCAGGCTATATAGAGAGGAACTCTAACAGCAATGGAAGCTCAGGTATGAACACTGATCTATGCCCTAGCTATAACCTTGAAAGACAGCAGGGAAACAAGTATTCTCCTGAAAGTGCTCCATTGAGAGATTCATCTATGCCAATCCATGATATTGAACCCATGCTTGTTGAAGAAGGGGGAATGATTGCAGATGAAGAATGTGTTTATATGGACTGCTCTCTGTCCAAACTCCTTTGGTGATTTTCTGTTATAAAGTACAGCAACCATCACAAAGAAAAACTTGTTCTTTAATCTACTCAGAAAAGCTCCTGAAGCAGGATTTGACCCACACAGTAGAAAGCAAGCCAGCTAAGGGGTTTCAGCTGGATAACTGCTAGCAATTGAGCCTTACCTAATTGCTTGTGAGCTAGGAGAGAATCACTTCTGAATCTATGTGGGAAGATATAAGAAGTTAACCTGAAAAGAACAGTTTTTTTTCTCTTTGTAGCTTTTGGTTTGTTGTTTGATACTTGCTAAGAGGATATTAGCTAAGCCTACAGAAAAAGACCAGTTTGTTATCAACCAGGTCTTATTTCTTTTGCTTTTGATTGCCTGATAAGTTAAAAATGTTGTTTTCCTTATTTTGTTTTTTTCAAGTTTAACACTGAAAGCAAGTAACCTGATTTATGTGCTACTAAGCATATCTGCGTTGGGAGAAATAACCCCATAAATAAATATCTTATTGGCTTTAACACTTGAGCACAACTAAATTATTGTCAGCAGTTGTGTCTGGTGTGAATGAACTGCATTGGCCACAATCCCTTGCAAATCATATAGATATATGCACTTGCCAAGACTGTGAAGATTCTCACCCAGGCAGCCGTCTGACACTACGTAATGGGAGCCAGTGTAGGTCTTGTAGAATAGGGGTTATGTGTTCGTTTAGGCGGGCTTTGGAGACGACCCTGGCGGTGATGCTTTGGGCCCTTTGGAGTATGTTTGTTTTTAAGTGGTAATCCATGCAGTAGACTATTACAATAGTCAAAGTGGGGGGGGTGATTAATGCGTGGACTACCGACTTAAAATCATGGGTATCCAGGAGGGGTCTTAGGTGCTGCACAGTTTTTAGCATATAGAATATCGTTTTTACCGTTTGTTTTAAATGGGGGAGCAACCTGAGGGTGTGATTCAATATTATCCCAAGGTATTTTACTTCTTGTTTGACAGGGATGGCTGTATTGTTGATCATGATGGTTTTAGGATGGATGGCATCTTGGTTCCTTGATACAAACATAGCTTCAGTCTTTTTGAAGTTAATACTGAGGTGGTTGGTCTTTAGCCAAGATTTGGTTTCTCTAATGCATTCCGATAGATAGGAGGGGTTATTTTTGTCTATGGGGATTGACAGCATGATGTCGTCAGCATAAATGTAATGGTTAATTTTGAATTTCCTGAATATGTTTGTAATGGGTTGTAAATATAAGTTGAAAAGTAAGGCTGAGAGGGCCGAGCCTTGTGGTATTCCTTGATCTTGGGGGAATGTATCTGAGATTTCTTGGTGCATTTGGACACGTAGCATATGACGGGATATGTATGACATGAACCACTTAAGGACAGTACCCCCTATGCCCATTTGTGCCAGCTTTCCGATTAATGTGTTATGGTTGATATTGTCGAAAGCAGAGGATATGTCCATAAAGAGGAGAATGAATCCTTGCTTAAGGTTATCTGTGCCTCTGATGAGGTGGTCCATTAGTGTTACTAGTAAAGTTTCGACTCCATGGAAGGGGCGAAACCTGAATTGTTGGGAACCCAAGGGGGCATAGAGGTCAATATAATCTTGTAGTTGCAGTTGGATAATTTTTTTCTATTAGTTTGGCAATAAATGGTATGCTGGCTATGGGTTTGTATGAGCTTGGGTCTTTCGGATCCAGGGTATTATTTTTTAGGATGGGGTGGATGGAAGTGAGATTGAGGGCATCAGGCATGATGCTTTGTGAGAGGGATTGATTGATTATGCGTAGGAGGTTTGTGGCCAGTTCGGTTTTGGTGGACTTGATCTATGATACTGGGCATGCATCAAGGGGGGAGATTGTGGTGTTGATCATTGATATGATCTTGAGGAGGTGTTTTTGATCAATTAGATTAAAGTGATTCCATTTGTTAGGGTTTGTTGAGCATGGATGTGTAGAGGTGACGGAGTTGCAGGAATTGTTTCTTAGTTTTTCTGCAAAATGGATGGCTAGAGTTTGTGTGCTTATTGTGGTATGTTCTGATTCGGCTTTGGGTGTTTTTGTTAGGGAACTATTTGCAATTGTTAGATCCCTGGGTCGATTAATAGCCAGATTTATAGTTTTTGTGTGATAGTCTCTTTTAGATTTGTTAATTGCATCTTTATAAATGGTGAGAAGATTAAGATATTGGGATTTATTTTCATTTGTTTTAGTCATTCTCCACCTTTTTTCTTGTTGTCTCAGTTGCTTTTTTAATTTTTCAAGTTCCTGTGTAAACCACTTTTCAGATCTCTTTAAGGTTTTTTTAGGAGTGTCTTTGATGGAGGAGGCTGCCTTTTGAATTTATTTATTTAAAAGGATTTATATTCCATTTTATCCTTAAATCAAAGCGGTTTACACTGCAAACAAATCAATTGGGGTGGTGTGGGGGTGTCGGCATGCTTTGTTGGTGAAGGTAGTGTACGTGGGTGTGTGGGTAGGTACGTCTTGATTGGGGTGCAATATATACATGTTTGAGCTATCTACATTGGGTTATATATAAGGAGTGAGGGGGCTGTCGCGGGGCGGGGAGGGAGTACTGCGTAAATATTAGAGTCACGTAATGTCACCGTAATGACATTACGTGACATTACCTGGTTCCATTGATCTATGGATGTATTAATGTTTAGGAGTTTGTTATCAGCTGGGGTAATACATTATCTAGGAAGGTATCTTTATTGAAGTGTGCGAAACTCCTATTTTGTGGTCTGGGGTTAGGAGTAGATATACTGGGTATTTGTGCTGGTACATAGAAGGTTATTAAGTGATGATCGGACCAAGGGACATCAGTTATGATGGGGGAGTGAGTAGTTGATGGCTTGCGAATGGGGTAGGGAGGAAGACTAGATAAAGGGTGTTTCCCTTTATGTGTGTGGGAGCGTGTATGATTTGCTTGAATCCCATTTCGGTCATTGTGTCCAGGACGTTTGTTGTGTGGGATGGGCTAAGGGATGAGAGGTTCATATCACCTAGCATGATGTGCAGTTTTCTCAGAGAAGCTGTGCATGCTAGTTCAAGGATTGGGGTAAGGTTATTGTGATCAGGTGATGGTGGTCTATAGATGAGGGAGAGTGAGAGGGTCTTGTTCTCTATTTTAATGATATCCATACCATCTAAACTGTTAATATTTGACAGGGTAAATTTCAGGTCCTTTTTGGTCATGATGAGTGCCTCTCCCCCTCTTTTGGTGTCCTGGTAGCAATTGAATAGATCATAATGTTGAATTTGCAGTTGATTTAATAGTATTGTGTCAGTAGGTGTAAGCCATGTTTCTGTGACACAGAGTAGGTCAAGTTTCTCATCTCTAATTAAGTCAATGATGAATGGTATTTTGTTTTTTATTGATCTTATGTTGATGAGGATGCATTTTTGAAGGGTGGGGGTGTTGGAGGAGTCTTGTGTAATGCTTGGCTGGAGGCGGTGTATTTGGAGTGGTGTAATCTGGAGTGGGATCTGTTGATGTTTTGGTATGGTATGTGGGTAGTAGGATAGCTGGGAGTATAAAATGTTTCTGTGTGGATTGTAAATAACGGGAATGGCATTATAGAAGGTTTGATCTGGTTTGTACATGGAGACGTTTGGTATTAGGAGTAATAGGAGGAGGAGGAGGGAGATGGTTTTGGCTTTTGTGGAGGCCATTGTAGGTGGAGGCTGGAGCAGGGTTGTTTTGCTATTAAGGTTGGTGTGTGACAGGGGTTGTACAAATTGTTAGGCGATGGAAATACCTTGGAAGATCGCTGTTACCAATGTTACAGATATATTTTGTTAGGCGATGAAGATACCTTAGAATATCGCTGTTACAAATGCCACAGGTATATTACTTTAGTGCAACACTGTTATAGGTGATGGTGATGTATTCACAAGGTTGAACACTGTTATATGTGACAGAGATATACTCATATGATAAACACTGTTCGGCTACATACTACAGCATGCATATAGTCCTTTTGTAACAAGTATAAAATAGTTAATACCTTGATTATTGAAGATGATCTTTGACTGCGTTCAGGTTGGATGTATTCGTGCTATACCGCTGGTGTTCCCTGCCCAAGGGCCATGTCAAAGGGCCCTTTGACCTAGCCCTTAGGCATGGGTGGGCACGCCCCAAGCGGGGTTTTACTTTTGAAGGGGTTCTGGAGGCTCTGATTGGTGGATAGTGGGGGGGAGCAAGAGTAGCTCACCTTCTGCTTCCCGCTGCTGCTGGGGCCGATCAGAGTTGAAGAGGCTGTTCTGTAGCGTGGTGCAGGTTTAAATGTGCCGGTTTCAGCAGGCTCTGATTGATGGATCGTGGGGGGGGGGGGAGGAGCAGCTCACCTTCTGCTTCCCGCTGCTGCTGGGGCTGATCAGATGCGAGGGCGATGACCGGGAGCAGCCCTCAAAACTGCCCTGGTGGGAGAAAACACCATCGGTGTCCAGGGATTGGTGTTGGTCTTCCGAGGCCTTCCTTATCGAGGATACCCACTCGACAGTGCAGGCGTCGGGCCCGATGTTCTCGCTGCCCATGCAAGTGACTGCGGAACCATCTGGCATCAAAGCCAGGATAGTGGCCTTAGAAAGCAATTTGTCTGCCTCCATGACTCAACAGCAGGCTCTGATGCCCAGTTCCTCCGGGTCATCACTCCCGACCACCAGCCCCTCCACAGCGAGGGCTTCCCCAGAGGTTGAACCGATCCTTGAGCGCCACCAGCCTCAAGAGGCTCCTTGGGCCTGGTCCCATTTGGGATTGAGAATGTCAAACCACAGCGCACCAGACTCAAAAGTGTAGGGGTATCAGGATTCCCAGGCCACCAGGGCTCCAACCCACAACCCGGGGACCTTCAAGGTCTCCTCAGACTCTGGGTCGGACTGGAAGACTGAGGATGATGAGTCCCCGGACACCCAGGTCCACAGGGATGTGCAGTCTGACCTTTCTCCTCTGGAGGCCAGGCACCAATCCCCACTGGAGGACTTGGCCTTTCTTTATCTTTATCTTTATTTGCGGATTTAATATACCGCTCTTTACCGGTGGCATCAGAGCGGTGTACAATAGTAGATAAAATACACGCTGCGGAAGCAGAAACAGGAAAGGAACGCCATTATATGAAGAACAGGACAGAAAGGGAAAAGCAAAAGGCCGTAAATAGTGCATCAAAGGGAACAAAGCCAAGTAACAACAACATACAGGCAATTTCTGGACTATGTGGGATATAGTGAAGGCTCTTGCCTTTCCACTGAGTCTGAGGAGGAGCCTCAGGTGGAGGACCTCGAGATCCTCCAGTACGAGGCTCCCCTCAAGGAGGCTCTTAAGGTGCCTGTTCCTTCTATCCTGGAGTGGCATGTGGGAGACCCCAGTCTCGGTTCCCATTGTGAGCAAGTGGATGGACTCAGTGTATCGGGTCCGCCGGAGCCTTGGATTCCAGAAAGCACAACTGCCCCACAACTCCATGGTGATGGAGTTGGCCATGCGGAGGCTGAAGAGCCATAAAACGTATTCCTCAGTGCCCCCGAGTAGGAAGACCCACACCATGGATGCCCTGGGCAAGAAGTGCTTCCAGGGCTCTATGCTCATCAGCCGGATCCAGGCCTACCCAGCTGTACATGGGCATGTACTTGCAGGACACGGTGAGGGAACTCACCAGAATCTTGACTGGTCTCTCTGAGGAACCTCTTCAGCGGTTCCGGATTGTGGTCTCAACAGCCAGGAGTGTTCCAAATTTATGACCTGGTTGGCCTATGATGGCTTTGAATCGGCAGCTAGAGTAGGAGCAGTGTACATTAGTGCCCTCTGCCATACCTAGATACAGTCTTATGACCTGGAGCAATGGGTACAAGACTAGTTGGTCGAGGTCCCTTGCTAGGGAGAGAAACTCTTCGGCAAACCCATGATAGATAAGGCTGCTGAATTAGAATCCAAGCTCATGACCAGGACCAGGACCAGGCTCTCTAAGAAGTCTGCTGACCCTTACCGAAGGAAGGCTTTGGGTAAAAAGCCCCTATACCTGAAGAAGAGGAAGGCTTATGGAAACTACCCTCAGCACTCTGCCTTCCCAGTGCCCAACAGGGCCAGCAGACCAAGGGACAAGAACACAGCCTTCATAAGCCTAAGATCCCCAAGTCCCAGGTGCCACCTGGAGGGGGGGGGCTTTTGACTCCTGGGGCATAGCCTCTCTCCCCCTGGAAGGGCCTGCTGCACAGCACACTGGGGGACATCTAGTATTCTTCCCTAACCGCTGGCCCGCCATCGCCACCAACTTGTCAGCCTTCCATGTGGTGAAGGAGTGGTAGCTCTTCCACCTCGAACAGAGGCCAACCTTGTGGCAGACAGGACGATGGAACCTGTTCCCCTCAAACTTAGAGGCAAAGGGTTCTACTCCCTCTACTTCCTAGTGCCCAAAAGGAGTGGGGGGTTTGGGCCAATCCTAGACCTGTGAGACCTCAACCGGTTCCTGGAGAGGGAGAAATTCAAGATGCTCTCCCTTGGAACATTGCTACCATACCTCCGGCAGGGAGACTGACTATGTTCTTGGATCTAAAGGATACCTATACACACAACCTCATCCACCCCCTTCACAGGCAGTACCTTCACTTCATTATGTGAGGCTGCCACTACCAGTACAGAGTTCTACCCTGCAGTCTGGCTTCCACCCTGATGATCTTCACCAAGTGTCTGGCAGTGGTCACTGCCTTCCTGCATCTCCAGAGGGTGTTCATCTTCCCATACAAGTGGCTCATAAAGGGTGACATCACTGCAGAGGCCCATCAGGCAGTGGTCCACGCCATCCTCATTCTGGAACACTTGGGATTCATCATAAACTATCCAAAGTCACATCTCCAGCCAATACAATGCCTAGAATTCATAGGGGCAATGCTGGACAGCATCCAGGCCAAGGCATTCCTTCCTCCGGACAGAAGCCAGCGTCTCCAGGTGCTCGCAGGACATGTCCAGGGTCAACCCTCGGCCTCTGCCCGCCTCATGCTTCGCCTTCTAGGCCACATGGTGTCTACAGTACACATCACCCCGGATGCCTGTCTGCACATGTGGCCAGACCAGTAGGCTCTGAGCTCCCAGTGGTCACAAGCAATGGGATGCCTATGGGACAGAGTGGTCGTGACACACTCTCTGGCCAACTCCCTCGGCTGGTGGCAATAGCTCCATCACCTACAGGCTGGGATGCCCTTCCAGGCCTCCGCCCCCACCAAGGATCCTCACCATGGATGCCTCCAAACTAGGTTGGAGAGCCCATTGCCACATTCTCTGCACTCAGGGCAGCTGGTTGCAGAAGGAGAGCTTCCAGCAGATCAACCTCCTGGAGCTCCAGGCGATAGCACTCACCCTCTAGGCTTTATAACACCACCTTCAACATCAAGTGATCCTAATCCAGACTGACAACCAGGTGGCAATGTTCTGCATCAACAAGCAGAGACGGATGCTCCTGTGGGCAGCAGCGGGATGCTCCTGTGGGCAGTCTACCTCCCAGGTCAGGACAACATCCTGGCAGACCAGCTCAGCTGAGTCCTCCATCTGCACGAGTGGTGGCTGGACCCCAAGGTGGCCAGTCGACTGTTCCGCCTCTGGGGACTCCCCCAGATGGACCTCTTTGCCAGCCCAAACAATGCTCATCTGGCCTGCTTTTGCTGCAGGCAGCTACACCCCTCATGGGTAGTGGTGAATGCATTCCTCACCTGTGGACAGAGGGCCTCTTCTACATCTTCCCACCCACACCGCTGATTGTCAAGACCAAGGTCCAGCTCGACAGAGCCACTTTGATACTGGTGGCTCCTCAGTGGACCTTGCAGCCATGGTTCCTACTGCTCTTCTGTCTGTCCCAGATACCCCTGGTCCCTCTGGGGTGTGACCCGGGCCTGCTCTTGCAAGAGAACCACTCCCTTCTGCACCCCAACTTGTGGTCCCTGTCTCTGACTGCTTGGCTGCTGAAAGGGTAGCCTTGGCCCACTTCAATCTCTCCAACGAGGTAGATGCAGTCCTTTTGGCTTCCTACAAGCCTGCTGGGCCTACACCTTCAAGTGGTGAAGGTTCTCAATCTGGTACGCGGAGAGGCGGATTGACCCCTTCTCCTGTTTGGTCCAGCTGGTGCTCTAGTACCTGCTCCATCTGTTCCAGCAGGGCTGAAGTCCAACTCAGAGTTCACCTCTGTGCACTTTCAGCGCACCATGATCTTATTGAGGGCAAGCCCCTCTCCTCTCAGCCCCTCGTAACTCGATTCTTGAGGGGCCTATTACACTCTAGGCCACCCGTCCGCTCCCCAGTAGTGGAGTGGCACCTCAACATAGTTCTTTTGAAACTCACTGCAGCACTGTTTGAGCCTCTCAGATCATGCCACCTCAAGTATCTCTCCTGGAAGGTGGTCTTCCTCGTGCCGCTCACCTCAGCTCGCAGGGTCAGCGAATTCCAGGCCCTAGTGGCTCACCCACCCTAAATGAGGTTTTACAATAAGAGGATCATACTCCACATGACCCCAAGTTTTTCCCAAAAGTGGTGTCTCCATTCCACCTCAACCAGGAGGTGGTACTTTCCACGACCCCATGCCAGCAGAGCAGAGGCCTCCCTCCACACTCTGGACTGTAAGCAGGTCCTGTCCTTATACATGGAGCATAATCTGGCTCACTGCTGCTCGTCACAGTTCGTTTCCTACAACCCAAATTGGCTGGGGACAGCAGTCTCTAAGCATATCCTGGGTGGCAGACTGCATTGCCTTCATTTATGAGCAGGCTGATCTTTTACTGGAGCACCCGGGCATGTCGCACAGCATCCAGGCCATGGCAGCATCTGTGGTGAACTTGCACTCTGTCCCCTTGGCGGAGATATGCTGGACCGCCTCCTGGTCCTCTGTTAATACCTTTGCGGCTCATTACTTCAGCCAGGCAGTACTGCGTCATTTGTTTGGAGTATAAAGCAACTCCTGCCGTCTGGCCCTTCGGTGTGTTCAGGCTACCAAAAAACTGGTTCCTCGCTTGACATTTCAGCTGCTTGTGGGTCTGATGTTCCTTGACTCAGTTGCTGCTTCTCACAGCTCCCCTTTTCTGGTCACTCGTGGCTTTTACAGGTTTTTTCGGTAGCCTGTAGCTGGGGAGTCCCATATGTGAGGACTGACTTCCTGCTTGTTCCCGGAGAAAGCATAGTTACTCGCCTGTAACAGGTGTTCTCTAGAGACAGCAGGAATCAGTCCTCACAACCTGCCCTCCTCCCCTAGGAGTTGCTTTTCTTTTTGCCGTCTTGTGCTATGTTATCAGACTGAGGCAAAATGGCACCCTTAGGTGGGATGGGAACCACTCATGTGTGGTACATCTCCCAAAGGCTTTCTTTGAAAGCTGGGGAGAGGTTACCGCGCAGGCTCCATTGACGCTGATTTCACCTATATGTGAGGACTGATTCCTGTTGTTCCCAGAGAACACCTGCTACAGGTGAGTAACTACACTCTACGTGTGGTCACCCTAAACTGCAGAGGAAAATATACTTGCAGAAACACACCCAATCATTACACCTTAAAAACAATATTATGGCTTAAGTTTAACATGCCACCATATAGTTGTGGTCAACATTATTGGCATCCTTGTAGTTCATCCCCTTAATAGCCAATATCTCCCATAAAAAGATGTGGCCAGTAAAATGGCTTTGGACTATATATGCACACATATTTGACACACAAAAGAATCAAATAAAACAAGACCAATTAAAAAATAGTAGGAAATAGTGTAAAAACGGGGACATTGCCAGGACATGATTTGTTTATTTATTTGACTGATTTTATATACATCCTTATAAAGATGTCAAGGCGGTTTACATGGAACAGTTAGAATTTAACTTTACATGAAACAGTAGTATTAACTTAATTAAATTAATTTAGACTAGTATATATGGAACAGAAATGTTATAACATAATTATTGGCACCCTTATAAACAATTCAAATCAGTTTGAACAGAAACACATTCCCATTGCAGTAACATTAGACGCACCTTTGATCAATTCTCACATGACTTGAATCAACCAATGAATGATGGCTCTAATGTTTAAAAGGGCCACATTAACTCCCTGTTTCATTTTCACAATGATGGAGACAAGAGAATTTCCAGAGATCGTCTGAAAAGCCATTATCACCAAACATCAAACTTCAAAGGGGTACAAGTCTATCTCCAAAGACCTTGGGATTCCTGTGTCTATAGTCTGGAATATTATTAAGACGTTTCCTGATCATGGAACTGTCAAGAACCTCCTAGGATGTGGTGGGAAGAAAAAAAAATAATCAAAAAAGTCTTTGAAGGGTAGTGCAAACTGTTGGAAAAACACCACGTACAACATCAAATGTGCTTAAGGCTGACCTGGAACAATGTGGAGTGGTCATTTCAACCCGCGCCATATGCCACACACTAAGCAAAGAAAAGAACTTCATGGGTGAAGTCCAAGGAGGACCCTATTGTTCAAAGGCAGACATAAAAAAGCATGCCTGATCTTTGCCCAAACCCACTTTGAGAGATCACAGTCCTTCTGGAAGACAGATGAAACCAAACTTGATCTCTTTGACAATGCAGACCAGCGATACATTTACAGGCAAAGAAATGAAGCTTATAAGTTAAAAAACACCCTTCCTACAGCTAAATATGGTGGGGGTTCCATAATGTTGTGGGGCTGTTTTGCTGCCTCAGGAACTGGAGGCTTTGAATATATTACGGGAATCATGAAGTTAGAGGAGTGCCAAGATATTTTGGAGCGAAATGTGCTACCTAGTGTCAGAAAGCCATGTCTGGGTCGAAGGTCATGGGTCCTCCAGCAGGCAGTGACCCGAAACATACATCCAAAAGTACAAAAAAATGGTTAAAAAGGAACAAATGGACTATTTTAAACTAGCCAGCAATGAGTCCTGATCTCTATCCAATCGAGAACCTTTGGAAAGAGCTGACATCTGCTGTTGGTGAAAGGAATCCTGGAAACATTCATGAGCTGGAATAAATTGTAGTTAAAGAGTGGGAGAAACTATCAGCAGACAGATGTACAAACTTATAGATGGCTGAAAGAAACATTTGGAGGCTGTCATAACTGCCAAGAGTTGCACAACCAAATATTAGTGAAAGGGTGCCATTTATCCTGTCAAGGTCATATTTAGTTTTTTTCTCAGAAATTATTACGTTTAGGTTTGTGATGAAGCTGATACTACTGAAGCTATGGAGTTAGGAGAAAACTCCGTTACTTTTAAAGAAACTGATTTACAGAGAATGCAGTTACCAAGAAGTGCAGCTAGAGGGAGTAGGCATGAGGCTGCAGAAGGTAGGCTGACACGCCCAGATTGTAATGATGCAATAGCTAATCAAACACACCTGAGTAGAGGGCCAGAAAGCTCACTAAAGAAACGGCTTTATAAGCAGTGCTCGGTCAGGAGAATAGAGAGAGGACCACAGGAGCAGAGAGGATCACAAATACAGAGAGCAACAGAAACCCCTGCTACTAAGGAGAGAGAAAGGGGAAAGCTCCAGCTACGGAAGGAAAGGCAGTTAAGCTTGCAGTCCTTACAAGGAAGGGACAACTTCCAGGAAGGACAAGCCCATGCTGAAAAGCTCCAGAAAGAAGTCTCCAGGGAAGACAGTGTAAGCAGGAGAGTGCCTGGTAGAGGGAATACCAGCAACGCACGTCTCAGAGAACAAAGGTACATTCACACCTCCTTTCCTGAATGTGTGCCAGGTCCTAGAAAGGCTTGTAAACCAGAGAGCCATAGATATGAGAAACAAAGCTGGGGAAAGCTTTGGAGACCTGTGCAGAAGGTCCTAGATAAGCGCCATATTAATTGTTTGCCAAACCAGGTCCAGCCAGGCTGGAAAGTCTTGGAGAGAACTACTGAAGTACAACCAGTTTTGCCTAGGGAAAGCTCAGGCTTAGCAAACACCATATCTGAGCAAGAGGATATGCAAACAGACCTTGTAGAATCAGAATCATTGCTACCTGAATAGCCGATGGACTGTACTGTCTGTGTAGCTGAGAGTATAGAATCTCTCACAGAGTCATAGCATAAGACATGCTTTAAAAAAATGTCATTGCTTTGTTGAGCTGAAAAGAAGAAGCTTTTTGTGTTTATTGAACCTGTTGATATTAAAAAATCCTGCTTGAATGGAAAAGACTGTGAAGCTCTTATAACAGTTTTGGACTTTGTAAATACTTTGGTAGAAACCCTGAATCAAGGTGACTTCTGTTGTCTTCTTGGAGAACCTTAGCGCATCAAGGGAATAAAACCTTATATTTAACCCAGCACAAGGCTCACACAACTATTCTTTATAAAGAAGGGAACTACAAGGACCATAATGCACCTGGTCTAAGTTAAAGTTTCTGGCTTCAACAAACAATAAATGTCCGCCCTGACCCTTCAGCACGCTGCCACCAGGAGGGGCTGTGACAAGTTACACAGACATCTTTTTTTCTATTGTATGGAAATATAGTTGTATGGATTAGCAAAAGGAGGTCTTGCCTTACCAGTCTGTTAGAATTTTTTGAAGGTGTTAATAAAGATATGGATGAGGAGGAGATGAAGTGTATCTGGACATTCAAAAGGCATTTAACAAAGTCCCTCATGAGAGTCTCCTGAGGAAATTAAAAAGTCATGGAATAGGAGGCAATGCTCTATTATGAATTAAGAACTGGTTAAAAGATGGGAAATATAGTAGGACAAAATAGTCAGATTTCTCAATGGAGAAAGGTCAGTAGTGTAGTGCCCCCATAGACTGTTGCTTTTTAATATATGTATAAATGATCTAGAAGAGCGAGCAAAGAGTCAGGTGGTTATATTTGTAAATGACACAAAATTATTCAGAGTTGTGAAATCATGAGCAGATTGTGAAGAATTTTAAGAGGATGTGGCAAGACCAGGGGACTAGGCATCTAAATGGCTGTTCACATTTAGGGGCCTGTTTACTAAACTACACTGGGTGTTCAGTATAGATTTTAGCATGTACTAATGGGGTGCCATGGGTAGACACAGGGTGCCATGGGTAGACACTCACATAGATGCCTACTTAAGTGCCATTTTACAGAAACAAGTAGGCGCCTACTTGTCTTTATAAAATGCTTGTGTATGTAGGCAAGGTCACTTACATCTGTTCACAAGCAGGTATTGATGAATGCCTGTATTTTACACATGTACACGCGAAGATTGAGGTTTTTTATAATGTATGCGCATACGTGTTAATCTCATCTATGATCTGTCCAGACCTCCCCAGCAATGCCTACCAGCAAAGTATGCACCTTCATGCCAAAACACGTAGTTTTATGCTGGTTGGTATTTTATAAGCTGCTATTTGTGCATGATTGTTGCCATATACATGTGGGAATGACTTTATAAAGATACCTCCTTAATTTGGAAATTCATAATAGAGAGTGTGGAATAGATGGGTCTATGTCTTGCAGTTAACATGGAGGTCATTACCTTGCATTAACTTCTAACACTACAGATAAAGTAGTGCAATTAGATACACCTCCAGATATTGTAGCTCAGTGCATTTTATTTTCAGCCATGCCATTAATTTACATTAGTTATTACTATTTTTGCTTAAGCTGCATGGCTTCCTTCCCCAAAATGGTGGGAATTTGCACCTAACATGCTTTAACTTTGGCTGTTAATGTGCATTAACTGCAAAACGTTTAGCAAATCTTAGTAAATAGGCCCCTTAGGGGGCAGTTACTAATGAGCATTAAGGGAATAATGCATGGTATTGGCCCATTAATGTGTGTTAAAAGGCAATATCATTTGTTGCTTTACAGTAATACAGATTCATTTAAGACAAAGCACGTTATGCAATACTGAGATGAAAAGCATGCAAATGACACATGCATTATACAATAACACACCTTGTAGTGCACTTGTGTTATTTGAGGAAAAATGACACAAGCTCAAAGCTGGTGTTCTTTTTCTGCCTGGAAGTATCAGGCTACTAACATTTGGCCTGATGCTCCTGGGTGCCATCTTAAATGGGCTGGTGCTTACTCAAAAAGGTGCGTGAACTCCCCCTCCCAATCTGGGAAGACATTACCCCCTCCCCAACAGTAGTCAAGCCCTCTCCCCCCACGGTCACCCCTGGACCCTTTTTCCCCCCACATATGAGGCCCCTGAAGAAGCCCTCCCCTGCCTTCCATAGACTCCCCTGAACCTATCTTGCTAATCCTCTGTGGTCTAGCTGGTATGGGGCAGGAGTGATCTCCCAGGGCCCCTATAGCAGCTTGTAACCCTCTAGGGGGTCAAGCTGCCATTATTTCCCTTGGGAAAAATTAGGATATTAGGCAGAGAAGACAACTGGGCCAGAACTGGAGAAAACTTTACATATAGACGACCTGTTATAACATAGCTTCAGAGGGAAAAAAGGCTCAATGCAGTGCTTTTCTGTGGAGTTCCACAGAATCCCAACTGACCTTATTCCACACGTGCTGAGAATATTGGCTTCCAAAATGGTGGCTTGCAATTTCTGCTTTCCACATCTTATAGCTCAACCAGTAGAAGAGAGAGGTAAAGGAAAATCCAGAACATAAGATCAGGTACAGCTCCAATTACACGCAGCCAATTTTATAACAGGGCACCTATTTGAAAAGTCCAGAAAGGTACTTATTTTATGCCTGCTTTGAAAAGGTAACATAGGCGCCTTTGTAACTCGTACAGTAGCCCCCAGAAGCACACACGTGATGCATTAGTATGTGTATGCGGGGTAGCACACACATTTACATCTGATTCAAAGAAGTGTAAACATGTGTGTGCACTTTGTGTTTTCACACAGTATTTTCTAAAATACACATGTACGGTGCAACTCTGCCTCTGCTTTTCCCAAACTAGACCCATAGGAATGTCAGTACATGTGCATATAAGTATGAACTATATATAATATTTCCACTTTGAAATATACCCTGCGGAATTTATGCACTTAAATTTATACCTGCTCTCTGTTCATGTACAAATTTTCAGGGTTAACTTCATATAAAGTCTTTATTCTGCCTTTCGCAGAACATTTCTCAACAATTTCTCAACAAATAGGGGTGTCCTAGATGGAGCGGTGGGTTCACCCCTAAACAAAGACATGGGGAGGCGTGGCCTGCACAGAGCGGCAGGTGCACCTACTCCTACCATCTTACTAGGCAGACTAGATGGACCATACTGGTTTTTATCTGCCGTCATTTACTATGTTACTATATTTGTTGCAAAGCATATATATTTTCAAAAGCCTGCACATAAATGCAAACCATTTCCCTCTTGGGAGTACCACCATACAGTCTGGGTGAAGTTGTGTGTATAGGCTGTTCCCCTGCAAGTTTACAGACATATTGGCAAACACGTTTATAAAAAAAACTATTTCTGTGTGTAGGTAAAGTACTACTTTATGTGCAGATTGCCTTTGAAAATTACTCACCACATGCCATTTCTGTTGTAAGTACACTTGCATTTTTTTCCCAGAAGAAGTATTTAGATTTGTGAAATAGGCTTACTGACATATTGAAAGTAGAATAAAATGCACTGATATAAAATGTCAGTCTGTTTGTCATATTGATATCATTTGCTTGCTATCTTGTTGGATGGCCAGCAATATTTAACAGTGGCACTATTAACAAACTGCAATTACACCTCAGTAACTTTTGCATATTTATTATTTTTCTTGCAGGTATATCTATATTCCCTTGGGAGGATCTCGGCGTGGATGGCATGGAATGCTATTTGCCACAGCGATCACTTTTGCTTTTGTGAGCTACTGGCACGGTGGCCATGGCTACCTTTGGTACTGGGCAGCATTAAACTGGATTGGAGTAACTGCTGAATATGGCTTCAAGAGACTACTTTCCATTTCAGCTATACAGGATAAAACTGTAAGTTAAATCTAATTTCAAACTGTGCTGTAAAATATCAGCAAACTAGTTTTGTGACCAGTTACAGTGGATAGTTTACTTTGGCTCACTGAATGAAAGAATCCTTGTCAGCTAAAGGAGGGTGATTAAGGACAGACAGACCAGAATGCAGTGTGTATTTAAAGCAGTAATGAGCTTTGATGGTTTGTGTCTCGTATACCAATGTCATTGATAGAGATGTCCATATGTGGAAATTATCTAAAAAGTGTCAGCCATAACGATCTTTTATGAAGAAGCGTCTTAGTATACAGTGCCATGATTTGCCCATTTAAGCTGTATTTATGCTTAATGAAATGATCAAATGCTTGAATGATTGTCCTTGTAGTTATTATTCAATAAAATGGCTCACTCACATTCTGGTGTTTGGAAAATGTCGGGTAGAAAGATTTTATTGAGTGAAATGATTAAAACTTGTCTGCATTGTACCTTAAAATGCAAGGCTGAAGTGGAGGTGCTCTTTGCAGTTGCACTGATGCAGAACAGTATATTTGGTGGTTTGTAAATGCAGTCGCTATGACTACTTCTCCTCCCAAAATCTGTCCTCACCCATTTTCTCGTGCATATATTTTTACCCACCTGGAGGGGGGTTATGGAGGGAAGAGGGGAAGGAAATAATCAAAATATGTTTTAATAGGCTTAAATGCATGTTTAGTCATATAAAAATGTATCAGTGATCTACCTCTGTCTGGTTCCTTTTGGGCTCTCCTTCTATGATTATCCTTATAGATATATATATACACTTCTCTGTACAATATCAGATACATCTAGAACAGAATAATATCACGTACATCTATAACAGAGGCAGAGGACGTATAAGAGGTAATGCTTAATCCAGAATATCAGCCTGAAGAAGGGCATGAAACTAAATATGGATACCGGTACATCCATGAAACTTACCCCTCTCCAACTTTTTAAAATAAATTTCAACCGTATGGCTTCATAGTGACTTTTAGTGCTTATGGAACATGACAGATTGAAAGCATTTGAACACCAAAGGTCTCTGTTTATCAACGGAAGTGAAACGGCAGCAGTACTTTATTGTCCTACTGATGTGTATTAACTCTGCTCGGATGTGATATTATGAATGCCATTTTCTGATCACTGCACTGTACAAATGAAACTCAATATATTAGAAATGTTAAAAATAATTTTGTAACAACTGATAATAGCATGGATTTAGATCAGCCAAACATATAAAATATAAAAGTTTAATTTCTCTTTGAATGCCAAACAGCACCTTTCACCGGCAAAGGGATTTAGAGACATTTAGGCCATTGTGCTATCCTGCAAAAAATGTATGGTTTAGTGGCCGTTTTCATACTGTTGAAATACGGAATGCAAATGAGAACTTATGGCTCATTTAAATACTGTAGCTACCACTTTTAAAGGCACATTTTACAAAGGACATCCAAATGCAATCTGGGACAGCCAGCCAGAATGTCTGAAAAAGAAACAGACATGTGCGAGTTCAGGCACGATTTCACAAACATAGACGTGCCCAATATGGATTTCTGTGGAGATGTCTGCATAGATGTCTCCAGAATAGCATTTTAGAGCAGGGACCTCTAATAGCCTAATGTTTAGAGTAGTGGTTTAGGACCAGGGTGGCAAGGGTTCAAATCCCACTGCTGCACCTTGTGATCTCAGGTCAGTCTCTTAATTCTCCCTCTTCTCTACGCCCTTTGGATGTTTTAAGGTCAAAACAAACACTTTCCTGATGCTTTTTCCTGCTTGGAGCAGCTCTAAATGTCCCCGATGTTTCTGAAATCAACCGGGGACGTTTAAGTTCATTACGTTTCCACCACACCCCCTGCATATTTGGATGCCACACCAGAGACGTCTTTAAAAGCCATTTGTTAAACAACTCCAGAGTTGTCTCCGGGATGTTGACATCCACATGCTCGACTTCAGACCTCCAAATCACGACTCAGACTTTTAAAATGACCTCCTTAGTTGCATTAGCATTGCCAGGCTTCATGCAGATTATTTTCTTGGCCATAGGTATTCAAGTAAAAAGAAAAAAAAAATCATTCTCACATGACAGCAGTATCAGTATGAATCAATGACCCCATCTGAATGGGGCTTCAAATTTCTGGTGGGCCAGAAGCCTACCCTGGCCTTCATGAAAGGACTCCCTCATGGGAGATCTCAAATCTCCACTGGCCCAGTAGCCCTAATATCCCTTATCACAGAGCCAGATCAGAGCTCAATGAGAAAAAAAATCTTGACCCTATAGCCAAGCTGCACCTAACCCATGTAGAAGGACATGCTAGGGAGATAAAGTTTCTAGATTAAATAAATGACTGCTTCTTGGAGCAGCCAGTTCATGAACTGACAAGAGGGGAAGCTATTTTGGACCTAGTCCTTAAGGGAGCACAGGATCTGGTGCAAGAAATAAGGTTGTTGAGGCCACTTGGCAGTAGTGATCATAGCATGATTGCATATATTTATTTAACACCGAGGATTTTGGGTTTTTTATTCCGCTTTATCATTTTAGTCAAAGCGGTTTATATTGTAACTTAAACTTCGTAATGTATATTAAACAGGGACATTGATAAGTTGGATTCCTCTGAGGCAATGGAGGGTTAAGAGACTTGCCCAAGACCATAAGGAGTGCTAATGGGATTTGATTTAATAAATGGAGGGAAGATGGCAAGGAAATCTGCAGTTCTACCTTTTTACTGTCAAAAGGGAGACTATGATAAAATGAGGAAAATAGTTAAGAAAAAAACTAAAAGTAGCAGTTGCAAAGGTTAAGTATTTGCATCAAGCATGTGCATTGTTTAAAAATACTGTCTTGGAAGCGCAGACTAGATGTAGTCCACCCTTTAGGGAAAGTGGAAGGAAATCCAAAACTCTGCCAGCATGGTTTAAAGGTGAGATCAGAGAGGCTGTTGTAGCCATAAAAGCATATTTTAGGAAATGGAAAAAGGAGCCAAATGATGAAAATGACAAACAAGATAAGCACTGGCAAGTTAGATACAAGGCATTGACAAGGTAGGCAAAAAGAGAATTTGAAAAAAGCTTGCTATGGAAGTAAAAACGCAAAATAAAATCTTTAAGTACATTCTTAGCAAAAAACCTGTGAGAAAGTCAGTTGGACCATTAGAGCATAGAGAGGTAAAAGGGGCACTAAGGGAGGACAAGGCCATAGTGGAGAGACTGAATGAATTCTTTGCTTCAGTTTTTACTGAAGAAGATGTAGGGAGGTTACCTATGCCTGAAATGGTATTTAAAGGTGATGTATCAGAAGAATTGAAAGAAATATTGGGAAGATGTATTACAACTGTTTTAATAAACTGAAGAGTAGCAAATCACCTGGACTAGATGGTATACATCAAAGGTTATTGAAAGAACTGAAATATGAGATTGCAAACCTACTATTAGTTATCTGTAAACTATTATTAAAATCATTTGTAGTACCTGAAGATTGGAGAATGGCCAATGTAACGCCACTTTTTGAAAAAGATTTCAGGGGTGATCTGGGAAACTATAGACTGGTGAACCTGACATCAATACCAGCCAAAATTGGTAGAAACCATTATAAAGAGAAAAAATTACTAAACATGTCGATAGTCATGGTTTAATGGGAAAAAGCTAACATGGTTTTAGCCAAGAAAAGTCTTGTCTTACTAATCAGTTTATATTTTTTTGAAGGTGTGAATAAACAGGTAGACAAAGGCGAGCCAGTCAGTATTGTGTATCTGGGCCCGCAGCTTTTTAACATATTTATAAATGACCAGGAAATGGGAATAACGAGTGAGGTGATCATATTTGCAGATGACATAAAATTATTCAAAGTTATTAAAATACAAGAGGATTATGAAAAATTGCAAGAGGACCTTGATAAACTGGTAGACTGGACATCCAAATGGCAGATGAAATTTAAAGTGGACAAGTACAACGTTATGCACCTAGGAAAGAACAACCCAATCTACGGTTACACGATGCAAGGTTGCACGTTAGGGATCACCACCCAGGAAAAGGATTTAGGCATTATCATGGATATTACATTGAAACCTTCTGCCCAGTGTGTAGCCGCAGCCAAGAAAACAAATAGAATGCTAGGAGTCATAAGGAAAGTAATGGAGAATAAAACCAAAGATGATATAATGCCTCTGTATCGTTCCATTGTGCAACCACACCTTGAATATTGTGTGCAATTCAGGTCGCCAAATCTTAAAAAAGATATAGTAAAATTAGAAAAGGTACAAAGAGCCACCAATCTGGATGGAAGGATACCCCTACGAGGAAAGGCTTAAAAGGTTAGGGCTCTTCACCTTGGAAAAGAGACAGCTGAGGGGAGACATGATAGAGGTCTATAAATGAATGAATGGAGTAGAACTGCTAAAAGTAGATAGTTGTTTACTCCATCAAAAAGTAGAAAAATTAGTGGACATCCAATGAAAGTACAATGTAACCCATTTAAGAATAATAAGAAAAAATATTTTTTCACATAATGCGTAATCAAATTATGGAATTCATTTCCGGAGGCTGTTGTAAAAACTGTTAGTATAGCTGGGTTTAAAAAAGGTTTGAACAGGTTTCTGGAGGAAAGGTCCATAAACCATTATTAAAGAAGACCCGGGAAATCCACTGCTTAACCTGGGACAAGCATTGTGGAACCTGTGTACCTTTCTGGGAGCCTGCCAGGTACTTGTGACCTGGATTGTCCACTGTTGGAAACAGGATACTGGGCTTGATGGACTTTGGTATGGCAGTTCTTATGTTCTCACCCCGTTTAAAATTAGAGTGGTAGGTTCTGGTTCCCATTTCCAACAAGACCCAATTACCCTAATAGGTGAATTTATGAAGAGGGTAAAAGGAATCCACACTTATCCATAATCACATTTTTTTTTAAGGGGATATGACTTTAGTAGTGAGGATAGTTTGGCCATTGAACTAAGAGTTTTTTTTTCCTTGGTGAATCCTTCCTAGAAATGCAGCGGTCGGTACCAGGCCCACCAGACCATAGAGATTTTAGGCCCTTCTCCCTGAGAGGGAGAATCATTCCATGTGAAACAGAGGGAGGGTGACTGGCTGTTTAAGATGCTACTACTGCCACGCAAGAAGCTTCAGACACCAGGCTTAAAAAAACAAGCTATATTTCCATATTGTCCTTCTAGACCTGTCCAGACAAGTGGATTGTGTTCCCCTACCAGCAGATTGATGGAGACAAAGAAACAATGAAAAGCTTAGGTTTCAATGACATCACTTCCATGCCTCTATTCACCTCAGCCACCAGAGGTCCCTTGAGTATTTCGTCTCCAGCAGATGGTGGATGGATTTTCTCTTCTCTGAAGAAAATTCTCAGGATTTGAAAGGAAAAGATTGATTTAAAACATTCGTGAATGACAGCCTGCGGGTTAATCTCTCACTAGAACATGATGTGGGAGGCTCCAGTGGACTGCAGTCTTTTTGGTATCCATAAGATGAAAGAAAATTGGTTCAGCTCCATGCTCTTACCCTGGGTAAGAGCCTGAAGCAGCCAGAAAATTGGAAGAATCTGGAAGGATGGAAGAATTCAGCAGCCTCACACAACCTCAACGCCCCTTCCCTCCTCCTCTGGCCCATCTGTTATCTCCTGAAGATTGCAGAAGGCTCCAGAGGAATCTTCCTGCCAGCCACCTTAAACGCAGTCCTGAGGAAAGTGGACCTAGCCCTGGAATAGACACCTGGAGGAAGGCAGAGCCCTGGGAGAGGAAGCCTTCACGGCAGGCAAGAGAGAAAAAGAACTCATTCTGGGAATTACAGTTTGGCCCAGAGAGGCACGGGAACTCTCACAGCTGGAGGACGTCTGAGCCACCTAGGATAAGAGGGGCTTGGCAACAAGTAAGCGATTTGCCAAAGAGTTTCCAGAGTGAAGGTAAACTCAACTCTCCTATATTTGAAACCTTAACAAAAGAGCCTAAGAGTTACTCTGATTCACTTAACCTGAGAGAGGAAAAGGGAAACAGCCTTAATCAAGAGGGAAGTTTAATAACTGATAACAATTCCTTATCTAGCAGACAACAGGCTGAATTGCTTCTCCAGGATTTTAAAGAGTTTTTAAAGCTAAAAGCAAACAGACAGCTAGTATTGCAGGAAGCTAATAATTCTATACAGTCTGAGGAATTAGTGCAACTTAATTCTGACTTACCTGACTGTGAGAGCATGGACTGTACTATTTATTGTGTGGAAATACCAAACTGAAGAAAACTGGTTATGCCGTGTATGAGTTGAATACTACGCAGCTGTTTTGCTGCCATGCTAGGAAAGCTTTAATTACCTGCACCTGAAGTGCCCCAGCACTGTGAACGTAACAGTGTGTGAAAAGAGGCTGCATTTAAAGTGAATGACCTCTTGGGGCAGAGGCTGAGTAAACTGCTCAGAAGTAAAGCTGAATTTCTACTTTAAGTTGACTTTATACCTGAGTTCTTTCTGTTCCTGTTAAAGCACCTGTTTTGTTCATATTTCTGAATTTGTCATGCGATGGAAGAATAACCTTAACCATAATAAAAATGCTTGCAAATAAGCCTTACCGTCTCTGGCGCACAACTACACTTTATTTCGGAGTGAAAGGAGCAGAAAAACTACAATACCCAGCTTTCCAGGGGAATAGGTTTTAAACTCCTTCCTCACGAGGCAATAGGCCCGCTCCTGTCTTTAGCCCTAAGGCGGGGCAGGAGCGCCGCAAGTGGTGTAGTTGGCAGGATCATCCCACGCATGCGCAAGGTGCCGCGCAGAAGAAAGCTACAGGAAAGCAACTGCCAAGAAAGACCCCGGCTGCAGACGATCCTGAAGGGAAGGAAAGAGTCACAGCATCGGAGGACCACTGGCTGCAACGTGATTGTGAAAGTGTGAAGCAACACCTGAGCCAGGTAATAAGTGTCCACCTGGGAAAGGTTAAGGATACAGGGCTAAGGGGTGATTGCTAGCAAGTTGAAAAAAAAAAAAAGGAAAGTTTTTTTTTTTAAGTGTGAGGTACCGCACTTGGTTTTTTTTCTGTGTGTTTGTCTTCACAGGAGTTGAAGATGTCTCTGGATCCAGCGGAGGTGTTCAAGTGGATGGCCACTCAACTGGAGAGACAGAGGGACTTAAGTTTGGAGTTCCAAGAAAAAAATGCTGCCGCCCTGCAGGCTCAGCAGCAACCCCTATTGAACATGCTGCAAGCGTGGGTAGCTGAGCAGAAGAAGCCACCAGAGATACCATCCGCTCCCCCAGGTTTTTCTGCTACAGCTGCGCTTAGTTTAAACGCAGGGACAATGTTTAATTTTGGCCAGTTGAAGGACAATGAGGATGTAGATAACTTCATTGAATGTTTTGAGAGAGTGGCACAGTTAAGTGCATGGCCAAGAGAATGTTGGGCCATTAGGTTTGCGGCATCCCTTACGGGTGAAGCAATGGCTGCGTATAGGAGTATGCCACCGGATCTTGCTGGAAATTATGAGGAGGTGAAAAGAGCAGTCAGGGAAAGGCTAGGCCTTACACCGCTAGCCTACCATAATCTCCTGCGAGCGGTAAGATTAAAACAGGATGAGACCCCGAAAGCCTTAGCTCATAGAATACGCATGTTGTTAAACAAGTGGCTTAATCCAGGGGGTAGATCCAAAAAAGCTATAATGGATAGTCTTGTTGTAGAGCAATATATGAATGCTGTACCTACTGAAATAAGAACCTTCCTGATTCTGCAGAGCTGCAAGACCCCACAGGAGGCAGTAGACCTCACAGAACGATTCTTAGAGGCCAAAGTAATGGCTCATGAAGGCAGTAGTGCTTTAAAGGGGGCAGCAATACCCGAATCAGAAAGGAGGTGGGAATTTAAAAATGAAGCAAGCAAAATGTGTATGCCAACCATGAAGGCTAGTTTTCCGCCTAGGAAATGTTTCAAATGTGGGCGAGAAGGGCATGTGCAGAAGAATTGTTTTAAAATAGCCTTAGTAGCAGTAAATGCACAAAAGACCCGAGAAGGATTTCTCATTGAGGTAGAGGTGCAGGGAATTGCCACCACCGCGTTACTTGATTCTGGCACGGAGCAGACAATGCTCTCCAAGGCGCTGTGGCAGCAAGTCCAAGCATCGGGGGTAGCAATTCAGCCTGTCCGCAATGTGAAAATCCGCTGTGTTCACGGAGGTACTTCACTATACCCCGTGTACAACCTTCAAGTGAAAGCGCTAGGTGTCGTTAGGAAAGTTCCCATTGCAGTAGTGCCCAAGCTTCCAAACCCTATGGTTTTAGGAAGGGATTGGCCCCATTTTTATAGAGAAATGAGACAAGGCCTAACCCCTAAGGGAGCCCTGGTAGCTACAAGAGCCCAAGCTAAGGACTCAGAAAATGGAGAAGATCCTACTGATGAAGCCTTTGGAAGTCTTCCTTCACATGAGGATCTGATAGCCGCACCAGAAGGAAAGGTGAAGAAAACGAAAGCGCAGAAGCGTAATGAGAGACAGGATCGTTCTCAGCATAGGGCAGAAACTCAGGCTGGCCAGGAATTGCCCTGGGTGCCAGAAGAACTAGTTGGGAAATTTCCAACATTCCCCAACGAGCAACTAGCTGACCCTGCCTTAAGTCAGGCGTTTAAATGGGCCCAGAGTGATAGGGATACCCTACCCAGGTTTTTTCTGGATACCGGAATTCTGTACAGAGAGAGCAAGGATCCCTATACGGGCGACACTCGCAAAAAGGTGGTGGTGCCTGCAACCTTCAAAAACTTAGTTTTGAGGCTGGCCCACGACCATCCGGTCGGAGGACACAAGGGCATCCGAAGCACGTTGGACCAGATCCTGGCGAGGTTCTATTGGCCGGGTGTTTTTAAAGAAACAGCGAGGTTCTGCGAAGCCTGTCCAACATGCCAGCGGGTCTCTGCCATCCATCCGAAAGAAGTTCCAATGATATCAACCCCGGTTATTACAGAACCCATCCATAGAATGGCTATGGACATTGTTGGTCCTTTAATCAAGACACCGCGGGGGTTTCAATATATTTTAGTGGTCATTGACCAAGCAACACGGTTTCCTTGGGCCATGCCACTACGTACTATATCAGCTAAGGCCGTGGCGGCTGAACTTATAAAACTGTTTTGCGAGGTTGGCTTCCCTCGCGAAGTTCTGACAGATAGGGGAAGCAATTTCCTTTCTAAGTATTTAGCCCAAGTTTGGGAAGCGTTTGACATCCGCCATATCAAGACCTCAGCCTATCATTCACAAAGCAATGGGCTAGTGGAAAGACAAAATCAGACTATTAAAAGAATGCTGCGCCGCAGTCTGGAAGGAAATATGGCCAACTGGGATACTATGCTCCCATTCATCCTCTATGCTTGCAGGGAGAGGAAGCAGTCGTCCCTAGGGACAGCGCCATATGAGCTAATGTATGGTCGATCACCCCGTGGGGTATTGGATATCCTGAAAGAACAGTGGGTAGAGCCCGACGTACATGAGGTGGGAGTACCTGAATTCCTAAAGGATCTAAAAGGTCGCTTACGCCGCACCACACAAGTGGCAGAAGTCAATCTAAGACACAATCAGCGACGACAGAAGACTTATTATGACCAAGGCACACGGCCGCGCCAGTTAGCCGTGGGAGACAAGGTTATAGTGATGGTGGCAGGCCCAGACCCGAAATTTGAGAGCCAATGGAAAGGCCCATGTACGGTAGTCAGGCCGGTGGGTCCAGTATCTTATCTTGTGGAGAATAAGAGAGGATGCCAACAAGTGTACCACATCAACCTTTTGAAGCCTTGGCACGATAGGACAGCCCTAGCTCAGGTAGCCACCGTTGTGCAAGACATAAAAGTGGTAGAAAAGACACAGATCAGCTCCAGATCCCTGAGTGGAATCACGTGCTGTGCCTCTGGTCAGAAGCCAGCCCGTGATATCTTAAGGGGGGGGGGGGATCTGTGGTGAAGAGCGCCCTCCTGTGGCTATGGAGAGCGATGAAAATCCTGAAGTGCAACAGGATTTATGCCAGATTGATAGTGCTGGAAAGAAAGAGAGACTTCGTTCTGCTGAGCTGAGCATGGATACCAGCCCAGGGGTGGAGTCGTGCAGTCCTGATTGGGCACACCCAGTGCTTGGAAGGGGCGTGTCTAGAAGAGAACCTGGTTTTAAACCGGAGTATGGCTTTGCTAAGGGGGAGAAGAAGAAGGAGAAGAGAAGGAGCCCAGAGAACGGTCAGAGTACCGTGGGCAGTCAGAGGAGCAGCAGTCAGAGAGAGAAGGCTAGCAGCCAAGGACTGAGCCGAAGCAGTAGAAGAAGACCTGCAAGAATCTGTTCAGAGGCAATAAATGGAAGTCCTGAGGAAAGTGGACCTAGCCCTGGAATAGACACCTGGAGGAAGGCAGAGCCCTGGGAGAGGAAGCCTTCACGGCAGGCAAGAGAGAAAAAGAACTCATTCTGGGAATTACAGTTTGTCCCAGAGAGGCACGGGAACTCTCACAGCTGGAGGATGTCTGAGCCACCTAGGATAAGAGGGGCTTGGCAACAAGTAAGCGATTTGCCAAAGAGTTTCCAGAGTGAAGGTAAACTCAACTCTCCTATATTTGAAACCTTAACAAAAGAGCCTAAGAGTTACTCTGATTCACTTAACCTGAGAGAGGAAAAGGGAAACAGCCTTAATCAAGAGGGAAGTTTAATAACTGATAACAATTCCTTATCTAGCAGACAACAGGCTGAATTGCTTCTCCAGGATTTTAAAGAGTTTTTAAAGCTAAAAGCAAACAGACAGCCAGTATTGCAGGAAGCTAATAATTCTATACAGTCTGAGGAATTAGTGCAACTTAATTCTGATTTACCTGACTGTGAGAGCATGGACTGTACTATTTGTTGTTTGGAAATACCAAACTGAAGAAAACTGGTTATGCTGTGTATGAGTTGAATACTACGCAGCTGTTTTGCTGCCATGCTAGGAAAGCTTTAATTACCTGCACCTGAAGTGCCCCAGCACTGTGAACGTAACAGTGTGTGAAAAGAGGCTGCATTTAAAGTGAATGACCTCTTGGGGCAGAGCTGAGTAAACTGCTTAGAAGTAAAGCTGAATTTCTACTTTAAGTTGACTTTATACCTGAGTTTTTTCTGTTCCTGTTAAAGCACCTGTTTTGTTCATATTTCTGAATTTGTCATGCGATGGAAGAATAACCTTAACCATAATAAAAATACTTGCAAATAAGCCTTACCGTCTCTGGCGCACAACTACACTTTATTTCGGAGTGAAAGGAGCAGAAAAACTACAGTACCCAGCATTCCAGGGGAATAGGTTTTAAACTCCTTCCTCACGAGGCAATAGGCCCGCTCCTGTCTTTAGCCCTAAGGCGGGGCAGGAGCGCCGCAGCATTAATAGTACCATTTTTAATATTGTGCACCTGGTGGTCACGCGTTCCTTGCTTGCATTCCGCCCAAGTGGCTGCAACTCAGGTTCCTACCCTAGCGCCTGTAACATGCATTACAATAAAAGTGCAGTTAATATGCTCCTTTCAGACCACCACGGCCTTAGCGCCGGTTGTTGTGATACTTGCCTTAACTCTCCAGAAAACATTGTTTGTCCTGTGGCAAGTGAGGCGCCTTATCTCCAGCTTCTGGACTCTGCCCTTCTTGCATGGCTGCTTCTGAGTAGTCCCTGGAGAGCCTACTCCCCCTCTTTCAACTGAGAGATGCTGTTAGTCTGACCTTGTCTGCTTCAGGGCAGGAGGGGCAGATGGCACTATGGGTAAGGATATTCAGCCAGCCAAAGGCTCCAGCGACAATGCTGTGGGTCTTTCCCTGTCCTCTAGGGGATCAACGGTGATAATGCCTCCTAGTGTAGGGGGTCATTTCCGCAAGGAGAACGTTTGGAGTCCAGATTGTCTTTCCCGGGATTCTTTTCCTTTTACAGCAGGGCTGGTTATTCTGGTGTGTAAATTCAGATTCTGGGGCCTCCAGTTATCCCTGAACCCTGTTTTATTGATAGGTAAGCATCCCCGGTAAATGGCGCCCCCTGGAGATGGGGATCAGCTGGGATCTGTCTGAGGTTTGGAGTGTGACTTGGATTGAGATGTTTGATATGGAAGAAGTAGTGCTCTCGCCTTTAGAGGCATGTGAGGAAGCCAACGTTATCCACCTGTCCTGGAAGGAGGAACTGAAGGCGATTATTCCCAGGATCTTTTCCATCTTGAGTTTGGTGGATGCTCCAGACATGGAGCAGGAGCCGAAGAGCATCCACTCCTGCAAGGGGTGTGGAAATCCACAACTCTCTCCCGTTCCAGGAGATGCTTAAGGGCCTGTTCCAGTTGGAGTGGGATTTCCCGTCTAAGGGTGTATAAAAAGATACATGCTCTCCTGGAGAAGGGAGTGTGTTGTGCAGATTTTGATATTTCCAAGGTGGATGTGCAGGACCACCATTCCTGTGGAAGGCAGATTGGCCTTGAAAGATACTCTGGACTGAAAGGTGGATTTGTGTTGAAGAACCAGTTCGCTGCGGTGGCTGCTATTCTTCAGTTGGCGATATGTGCAGACCTAATGATTCAGGCCTTGCCCCAGAGGATTGAGTCTCTTCTGCCAGAAGATTCTACCCTCTTTTGGAGTCTATGGCTTTCCTTTCTGATGACATGTATGATCTGGTACGTCTAGAGGCCAGGGATTGTAGCAACAGACTACTTCCAAAGACTTGTTGCCCATCTGGCCTTAGAGGGGCGCTTCTGTTGGGTCCGATTCAGAGAAGCAGGTAAAGGACCTGGGCGAGACAAAATCTTCTGCCTTCTGGAGGACAGGTCCAAGGGGCCTGTGTAGTGAGTAGGAGCTCCTTTTCCATCAGCCTCCTCCCACTCTTCATAGGGGTGCTAATCTGACTTCTGAGGATCTTGGGAATTTCATTGCTACCGGCCTGAAGAGACCTCCTTCCCCTTATGGACTTTGGGCTCATTTTCAGTCCTTTCATGGAGTGCATGACCTAGAGACCTCTGTCCCTTCTAGAGGAGGCTCCTCCCAGGCTGTGCAATGAATGTTTGGGGACCCATTCCCTGGTTTCTCCATTTGGAGGCAGGCTTCGTCTTTTCTTTCGGAATAGGTCTGGGTTATCAAGGATTGCTGGGTGCTAGACACCTTTTCAGTTTGATTATGTCGTGGAGTGTAAACAGCTGATTCTGGATGCTTTCATCAAAGTGCCGCTGTATGGACCACCTTGGACAAGTTGCGCACCTAAAGCCAGTGTTGCCCATTCCCCTGAACAAGCAGGACAAGGGCAAATATTCCATCTATTTCGTGGTGTCCAAAAAATAAAAGGACAGTTCCTTCCAACCCATTCTGAACTTCATGGGGGTCAATGAACACTAGTGTGTCCTGTGCTTCTGGATGGAAACCTTGTGCTTCATGATTCAAGCAGTGCACTGAGAGGAATTCTTGACATTTCTGGATATGACCGAGGTGTATTTTCATATCCTGATACTTTTGCTAATCCTCCTGGATCTGCATTTTGCCATGCTTGGCTCTCCCTATCAGTTTGCCACCTTCCCTTTTGGGCTATCCAGCGCCCCAAGGATGTTCTCCAAGGTAATGGTGGTGGTGGTGTTGCGGTGCCAAGGGATCTGTGTCCATCCATATTTGGATGACTGGCTCCACCAGGCCCGTTCCCTTTCAGAGGCATCTTGGGTGGTGTCCCGAGTGGTGTCCTTTCTGGAAAGCCTCGGCTGGGTGATCCATTGGGGAAAGAGCAAACTGTTGCCTTCCCAGTCCCAGGAGTTTCTGGAAGCACGTTTCAACACTTGAGTAGATAGAGCTTTTCCTGCCAGAGGAGAAAATCAAAACATTTCGTGGCGCTATTCTGTGCACAGCAGGCTCTCGGAGTCTGGGATTATCTTCAGCTCCTTGGATTGATGGCAGTGACCACAGAGATGATGCTGTGGGAGCATGTTCACATGCAGCCTATTCAGCGGTCCTTGTTGACTTGGTGGTCCCCAAGTTGTCAAGAGTTCAAGTGCAGGCTCCCACTCCCGATAATGGTGAAGGAAAGCCTGTGATGATGGCAGCAGCCCTGTCAACTGAGGAAGGGCACAATGCTGGATTTCTCTGGGATCTGCTGATGATGGATGCTAGTCTCTCCGACTGGGGAGCCCATTTCCTAGGGCTATTGGAACCACAGGGAAGTGGTATGGTCCATCAACCGCCTCGAGACGAGGGCCAGCAGGTTGGCTCGTCTGTGTTTCTGGACCCTGCTTGATGGTCAGGTGGTTCCAGTTTTTGGACAATGCCATGACAGTGGCTTATGTCAATTAGCAAATTGGCAGAAGGAGAGCTAGGGTAGCTGTGGAGATGGATCTCCTGTTTGCCTGGGTGGAGAAGAACCTCCTAGCCTTGTCGGCTCAGCACCTTTCTGGGGTGTACCATGTGTAAGCGCATTTCTTTAGCAGTCACTTTCTGGATCCTGGAGAGTGGTAGTTGAGTCGGGAGGCATTTCAGTTGATTCTGCACCACTGGATTCGCTTCAAAATGGATCTGATGGCGACCTGCCCCATTGCCAAAGTTTGCTGCTTCTTCAGTCGCCACATGGAGGCAGGGTCCGAGGGTGTCAATGCCCTGACCCAGCCTTGGCCAAGTCAGCACGTACTTTACGTATTTCCTCCATGGTCCCTGATGAGGCACGTGATATGATCCGGGCAGATGGAAGGAAATGGCTAGTGTGTAAGGGCTACTCTCCAGCTGTGGTTTGCACTCTGCTCGGAGCCCAGAGGAAGTATACCAAGCTAGCATATGTGCAGATCTGGTGCCTGTTTGAGTGATGGTGCAGTGCTCAGCAGTTGGCTCCTGAGGTGGCCAAGGTGCCATCTCTGTTGGCCTTTCTAAAAGATTGACTGGAGAAGGGCCTTTCTCTCAGCTCCCTGAAGGTTCAGATTGGAGCTTTGGCTTGTTTCCAAGGTCCAGTGGCTGATAAGTCTCTAGCTTTGCACCCAGACATCTTGTGCTTTCTCCAGGAGGTTTGGTGTTTGCATCCTCTCCTCCAGTCTGTGATCCCTTCCTGGAATCTGTGTCTAGTGCTCAGGGCCCTAATGGCGGCACCCTTTGAGCTGTTGAAGCACACTACTTTGAAGATTTAATGCTCGAGATGGTCGTCTTGGTCGCGATTTGTTCCGCAAGTCGGATTTTAGAGATCCTTAGCTGTCTTTTTTTTTTTAAAAGAAGCCATTTCCATTTGGTCTGTGCCTTCCTTCTTGCCTAAGGTGCTTTCTCCCTATCATGTGAACCAGATGGTCTGCCCATCCTCGTTCTCTAAGGAGCAGTTTTGGGGGAAGGATAAGGATTCTTCGCCTTGTGGATATCCGGAGGGTTCTCTATGGTACGTGGAGGTTACAAATTTGTTTTGTAAGTTCGTCTATCTTTATTTATTTATTTTTATTTATTTAAAGTCTTTTCTATACCGCGCTTTTTAAAATCAGCTCGGTTTACAGTTAACAGCAGATTTGTACAGTTACAGGCAGCTCCCGTACTGGACTTAACAGAAAACAGGGTTATTCAACTTGGGCTAACTGGGATAACTATGTACATGCTGTTTGCTGTCTTGTGCAAGGGTGACACGGCAGCTAAGTCGACTTTCAGGTGCTGAATTAAGGAGGCCTTTGCCTCGGCATATCTGATACAGAACCAGCTGGTTCCAGAGGGCTTCCACACTCATTCTCCACACTCATTCTACCCAAGCGCAGTAGTCCCCATGGGCAAAGCGGAGCTCGGTAGCACCTGCAGACATTTGTCAGGCAGCAACAGGGTATCACTTTCCACTTTTGTCAAGCATTACCACTTGGATGTCCATGCTAGGGCCTTTGACTCAAGGGTTTTGTGAGCAGCTGTGTCATCATCCCGCCTAATGGAGTTGTAGCTTTGGTACATCCCACTTGTCTGGACTGGTCTAGCAGGATGATATGGAAGGTAACATTTTACTAACCAGTTAATGTCCTTTCTTTGAGTCCTGCTAGACCAGTCCAGGGCTTGTCCCTGGAAGTGTATTGCTCTGATTTTCGGCTGCGGTACCCTTTATTTTATTTATTTAAATCTTTTCAATACCGCGCTATTTTGATCCGCTATGATTTTTATGCTTAACCCTACCCCTCACCCCATCCACCCCAGGGTTGCATTGCCTATATAGTCATCATATAAATTGATAGCTGTCCTGCAATTAGGTGCAATACCCACCTTTTTTCCTTGTCCTAGAACTGCTTTATAACTACCTTAATCAGCATGTCGTGTACCCAGTGCAATAGTTGTGGTGCCTTCATTCTAAGAAGACTCATTTGGAGTCTAAGAGTTTTCCCTATATGTCTCAAGTTATCTGCCATGCATAAAGAATTGGTTCTATTAAGGGAAGAATTAGCTACAATTAAACACACCTCCTCTAGGGTATAAATTGAAAAAAAACCCTACCACCACTCCCACAAAATCAAGCAGCCTAGGAACAAATGGCTCACAGTGGGCTCTGGTAGGCTGCGACCTGTAATACGAAGACACCCTTGCCATCAAGAGATATCCCTGCATAACACCTTCTCTGCCTCGGGAAATTTGAGTGCTCAATTTGTGGAAACTAAAGTGCCCTTAAATGAGAAAGTTACTGCCCAGTCTACTGATAGTGCCCTAAATATGAAGAAACTGACAGAAAAGTGGAAACTACTACTACTTGGAGATTCCATCATCATAGGCATCAACTTAGGAACATAGTTCAAAGGAGAGGAGATGGTCAGATGCCTCCCAGGTTCTTCAGCCAGTAAGAATACAAAGCAAATTGCTGGCATAGTGCAGAAAGTGAGCACTCCAAAACCGATGTCGTCATTCATTTGGGTACAAATGACCTGGCTAGAAACAGTGCCTCTACAGTTCAGAAGGATTTCCAGATTCTGGGAGAGAAACTCAAACCCATTGCTAACACTATAGCATTCTCAGAAGTTCTACCTGTTCTTAATATGGGGCCAAAAAGGCTGCATCGCATAATCAACATTAATGCATGGCTCCAAACCTGCTGCAAACAAGAAGGATTTAGATATATAGGCAACTGGGGAAATAGATGGAACAACAAGAGGCTATACTGTGTTGATGGATTCCATCTCTCTGTCACAGGGAAAAGGATCCTAAGTGAAAAAGTCAGGCATTATGTGGACAGGCATTGAAACTAGGGAAAGGGGGTGACAGATGGAAAAAGAACAAGTTCAGAATGTCACTCCCAGCAAAAATATAACATTGGAAACAGCTGCAGTATTAACCCACACATCAATACCAAGTGGGAAGAGGCATGTAAAACAAAATGCATACAAAATACAAGTGAGCCAGTCAACAAATGCTGGAAAGCAATGAGCACAAATGGTTAAAGCAAAGCCAACAAAGTTCCTGACCTAGAAGCCCTTATGGTGTAAATGGACTTGGACATTGTGGCCATTACAGAAACATGGTTTAACGAGTCACATGAATGAGATATAGCCATAGTTGGCTATAATCTATTTAGAAGAGATAGAGAGGGTAGAAAAGGAGGAGGAGTAGCCCTATATGTCAAAAGCAGTATTAAAGTTAGTGAAATGCAGGGAACATGGGGAAAAGAAGAAGCGCTGTGGATTGTGTAGGAAAGAGGAGATGGCACTGTCATCCATACTGCTGTAGTCTACGGGTCTCCAACTCAAACCGAAGAAATGGCTAACAAATTAATTATTGATATTACAAAGATAGCCATAAAGGGGGAGGTTATCATATTGGGTGACTTTAATCTACCCGATGTGGATTGGAGTATTCCTTCTGCAAATCTGGAAAGAAGTAAAAAAATAGTGGCTGCCTTCCAAGATGCACTACTTAGACAAATGGTGATGGAACTAACCAGGGAAAGCCCAATACTGGATTTAGTACTCACCAACGGAGAGAGCGTGTCGAATATCCGGGTGGGTGCCCATGTGAGCAACAGCGATCATCACATAGTGTGGTTTGAGATAAAAGCCAAGGCAGAGTCCAGTCACAGCAAGCTCAGAGTCCTAGGGTTATCTTTACTAAACGGCAGTAGCGGACTCCATGCGATTTTGGAGCCGTGGCTCCAATATCGCACAGAGTCCACTACCGCTGTTTAGTGAATATACCCCCTATAAAAACACTGACTTCAGTAAAATGGCCAAGTGCCTGAAGGAGGAGTTGGCAGGTTGGGAGGGGATAAGGGAAGTTGTATCGTAGTGGGCTAAACTAAAGGAGGCCATAAAAGTGGCAACAGATACATATGTAAGGAAAATAAATAAAAGTAAGAGGAAGAGGAAACCTATTTGGTTCTCCAAAGAAGTGGCTGTATAAATAAAGGCAAAAATACAATGTTAATCTACCTGTATATAGTTACCCTGTTAAAATCTCTGCCTATCCCAATGTTTCATTGTAAGTTCATTGCAGTTCAGACCTCCTGCACTGCAGTTAAATTGCTTGTATACAGTTACCCTGTTAAAACTATGTTTTATTGTAAGCTCAGTGCAGAGCTCCTGCACTGTTCAGTTTTGTTAGATGTAAACCGCACTGATCCTAAAGAGCGCGGTATATAAGAAAGCTAAATAAATAAATAAATAAACACAGCTTTCCCAAAATTCAGAAGTTTGCAAACAGAGGAACACAGAAAAGAATACAGGATCAAACTAAAAGAGACAAAAAGAGAAATAAGGATATCAAAATCCAAGGCAGAAGAAAAGATGACTAAAGATATGAAGTGTGTCGACAAAACTATTTTCAGGTACGTTCGAGAGAGGAAGAAAATCAGAGGTAGAATTGCAGGACTCAAAAGTGCCAGGAAAGGATTTGTGGAAAGTGACTTTCAAAAAGCGAAAATGCTAAACAAATACTTCTGTTCTGTTTTGCTAAACAAAATCCTGAAGAAGGACCACCTGTGATTGACAAATATACAAATGGGAATGGAGTAGATACCACACCATTCACAGAAGATGATGTGTTAGAACAACTTGCAAAACTGGAGTGTGTCTATTTTCCTGACTTTACCTGTGCCGTGTTGTGAGAGGAGCTGCTTGGACCGTGCCGGTGAGCACTGGAGGACACGTGATCCGTTGGGCTATAAAATCCTGCCCCCACCGCGGGAAGTTGAGTGTGTCTATTTTCCTGACTTTACCTGTGCCGTTTTGAGAGGAGCTGCTTGGACCATGCCGGTGAGCACTGGAGGACACGTGGTCCGTTGGGCTATAAAATCCTGCCCCCACCTGTCACAACGCCGCCCTAGTGGTTAGTAGTAGGTAGGGCAGGTTGGACATGAATATAATAAAGATGGGGCTTGGTAAGTCTTTCTTATTAGGGCCCGAGGTTGGCGAGCCCCGGTAGCGTCCTTACATTACCAAAGGTACCCCAAGAACAAATAGGTTAACGAGTGGAGGGAATTTAAAGGCTTTATTTCCCTGATATGCACAAAAGGTTCCAACGGATCAGGTTCAAACATAAACAGAAATGTCCTTTACTTCAGGTTAGAAACTCAACTCTGGTTCAACGGAAAAACTGTTCATTTCACAGCAAAGTTATAACAAAAATAAGTATTCAAATTCACACCGGCTTTCAATGCTTACTGGTCACTCAAGCATTGTAAGCTGCCTCTGGTGCAAAAGCTACAATCCATTTCTTCAATGGGGAAGACTTCTCCTTCTTCCACTTGCATTGCTTCCTCAGCTGAACTGTCTGTGTTAGGGTTAACAGCTATCGGTGAGGTACAGCTAGGTTTCTCAGTCAGCTGCTGAATGAGTTTCCAATGCTGGGAGTCTAGCAGGGGCCGTCGGCCAGGAGCATGCATATAGTGTGACTGACTCTCTCTTCTCTGGGAGTTTTCACATACCTCTTGATAAGTAGGCTTATTTAAAAGTTTCCCATTCTTTAAAAACTTTCCAAACCTTCTTTTCTGAACAGAGGAGCTTTTACCAGGAGCTTCTGACTCTTGCTTTATCCAAAGGCTTTCTACTGTGGGCTGTTACTTTGTAACTCCGGCCTATTCCATGGAGCTGAGGCTTGAGGCCTACTGCTATGTAGATTCTACCTTGCATTCACCCTATGATCTGGGTTATGCCCACAGCAATCACAATGTAATTTCTCTGTACCTCTTTTGTTGAATTGAGCAATGTTTGTAGCACCTGTGGATTCTCCGGTCTCTGCAGCTTCTGGAAGCGTAACCAGGTTTCTGCTGCCTTTCCAGTCAGGTCCTTCAAAGCTCTCACCACTCCAACTACTCCTCCTGTATTCTCTGCCTTCTTGGTTCTTTTGGCACCTTGGATTCTGGCTGCCCCAGCTGCTTCTCCCATACTCCTTCCTCTCTCTGTCCTCCTGACTTCCTTTAAGAGGAGTTCCTGTTCTTCTTGATTGGAGGCTGGCTGGTTCCAGGCTACACCCTCCAGGGTGTGGCTCCTTAGTCATCCAGAGCTCTCTCCTGCTCCCCCTACCAGGCTCCTGTGAATATTGCAGTTTGTGTGCCTTTTTTTCTACCTTTAAAACATTTCTTTTTCTACCCTGCTGGTCTGCTGCATCACACACCGCGGGAAGTTGAGTGTGTCTATTTTTCTGACTTTACCTGTGCCGTGTTGTGAGAGGAGCTGCTTGGACCATGCCGGTGAGCACTGGAGGACACGTGATCCGTTGGGCTATAAAATCCTGCCCACACCGCGGGACGCGCACCGCGGGCGCGTGCCCGAAGGAGCGCGCACCGCGGGCGCGTGCCCGAAGGAGCGCGCACCGCGGGCGCGTGCCCGAGGGAGCGTGCTCCGAAGGGGCGTGTCCAAAGGGGCAGACCCGCCCCTTTGGAGCCCCTTCGGAGCCTAGAGGAGCATCTAATACCAGGCTGTTACATCGCTGCTAATGGGGAAACGTAAAAAGAAATCTCTTCTACCTGTTACATCGACTGGTAAGTTGACGAAAGTGGTAGGGCCTATGGACAGTCATTTTAAGTCCATGGCTCCTCCCCTTGTTGTTAATTCATCGACGGATTCCTCTAGTACAGCCAGTCCTGGTTTGTTTAGTTTGTCTCCTGATCTGCGTAGGGTTATACCCCCACCCAGTATGGAGCCTCAGGGCCCTACCTCTAGTTTAGAGGAGGTAGCCTCTCCTGGTTTGATGAAACTCTCTGATTCTTTCCTGAGATTGAATTCCTCAAATAAGTCCCTACCTCTTCCTGTTGAATTTTCCTTAATTTCTGATAATGTAAACCCTCCGAAGGATGTGTCGCTTCAGGATATATGGCAGATTGTTTCCCAAACTGAGATAGCATTGAAATCCTCATTGGCGAAAATCTCCCAATTTACCAAAGAGACTGTGGAGACATTGGCTGAACACCATGACAGATTGGTAACTCTTGAGTCTAATAAATCTAAGATGGAGACTCAAATCTCCACTATGCAAGGAGTTTTAACGTCTTCTGTCCAAGACTCTTTGTTGCTACATCGTCATGACGAACTTCTTGAAAATGCTTTGCGAATGAAGAATCTTCGTATGTTGAATTTCCCCCGCACACACTACCTATCTCCACAAATATTACTTTCTAAATATTTGAAAGATGTTTTGAAAATTTCAAATCCTGATTCTATAGTTATATCTAAACTATATTATTTACCTACTGGTACTAGAGAGAATATGGTTGTAGATCAGGAGACTGGTAGTGCTGTTGCGGGGGAAATAGATCAATTATCTGTTCAGAGTTTAGATCTCTCTGCTTTCTTGGAGACTTCGACAGAGGAGATACCTACTCGTGCTACCTTGTTGGTATCTTTCTCGTTGGAGAAAGATACGGATTTGATTTTTCGTTCTTATTTTAAGTATAGGCATGAAAAGTTCTTCGGACAGGCGATACAGGTTTTCCCTGATGTAAGCCGTAGTACTCAAATGAAGAGGAAAGCCTTTTTAGTGCTCCGCCCTCGTGTCGTGGCGCTTGGGGCCTCCTTCTCATTAATATTTCCCTGTAAATGTGTGATTGTAAATAAGGGTAAGTCTTATATCTTTTTTGATTCTTCCCAGTTGGAAGTTTTCCTACAAGGATTGGGCTGAGGGCTTTGTTATTTTTTTGATATTGTTTTTACTTTATTTCAGGGCACCTGCTTAGTTTAAAGGGGATTGTTTTATAATTTTGGCTCCTTTCTCTGCAGTGATCTGCTAATTGCTGTTTTGTATCACACTCCATTTTGTGGGCTAGGTTTGCTATGTTATTATTGTTGACAATTTTCTTTATGTAGTGTTGATTTCCTGTATTTCCTTGTTTTTCCTTAATAAAAGGATGTAAATTTAAAAAAAAAAAAAACAGCTTGCAAAACTGAATGTGGACAAGGCCATGGGACCGGATGGGATACATCCCAGGATACTGAAAAAGCTCAGTGAGGTTCTTGCAGGGCCATTAAAGGATGTTTTTAATAGATCCTTGGAGAGAGGGGTTCTACAGGACTGGAGAAGGGCTGATGTGGTACCTCTTCACAGAAGTGTTATAGGGAAGAAATGACAAAGTACAGGCCGGTAATCCTTATCTTGGTGGCGAGAAAAGTAATGGAGGTGCTCCTGAAGGAGCAAATAGTGGACTTTCTCGAAACTAATAGGTTGCATGATCCAAGTCAACATGGTTTTACCAAAGGACGATCTTCCCAAACAAATCTGATTAAGTTCTTTGAGTGGGTGACCAGAGAACTAGATCAAGGGCCTGCAATGGATATGGTCTACCTAGATTTCAGCAAAGCCTTTGATATTATTCCTTTTAGGAGGCTTATCAATAAACTCAAGAGCTTGAGGATGGGTTCCAAGGTGGTGAACTGAATCAGAAACTGGTTGACTGAAAGACAACACAAGGTGATGGTAAATGGAACTCATTCAGATGAAAGGAAGGTGATTAGCGGTGTACCCCAGGGTTCGGTCCTGGAGCTGATACTGTTCAATGTATTTGTGAGTGATATTGCTGATGGACTGAATGGAAAAGTCTTTCTTTTTGCAGATGAAATGAAAATTTGCAACAGAGTGGACTCCCCTGAGGGAGTGGATAACATGAGGAAAGATCTACAAAAGCTGGAAGAATGGTCTAATGTTTGGCAGTTAAGATTTAATGTGAAGAAGTGCAGTGTCATGCACTTGGGAAGCAGAAATCCAAGGGAATTGTATGCGATAGAGAGCGAGAGGTTGGTGTGCATGGACCAGGATAAAGACCTCGGGGTGATTGTTTGTTTCTGAGGATCTCAAGATGGCGAAGCAGTGTGACAAGGCGGTAGCAAAAGCCAGAAGGATGCTGGGTTGCATACAGAGAGGAATTACCAGCAGAAAGGAAGAGGTACTAATGCCACTGTACAAGTCGCTGGTGAGGCCTCACTTAGAATATTGTGTTCAGTTTTGGAGACCATATCTCACAAAGGATATAAAAAGACTGGAAACGGTTCAGAGGAAGCGACCAAAATGATCTGGAGACTGCATCAGAAGACATATGAGAAGAGACTTGAAGACCTAAATATGCATACTCTGGAGGGAAGGAAGGACGGGAGATATGATTCAGGACTTCATGCACTTAAAGAGTATTAAGGAACAAACAAACCTCTTCCAAAGACGGGGAAGCTGTAAAACTAGAGGGCATAACATGAAGTTGCAAGGGGGTAAAATGAAAGGCAACATCAGGAAATACTTTTTCACTGAAAGGATGTTGGATGCTTGAAATGCCCTCTCGATGGAAATGGTGGGGGCAAATACAGTGACAGAATTCAAAATAGCATGGGACAGACACAGTGGATCCTTTTATAGCAGCAGGATAAAATCAAAATAAGCATAACTGTCTCTTATATCTCAACAAATAGGGATGACCTACATGGAACGGTAGGTACACGCCTAAACATGGGGAGGGGTGACCTGTACGGTGTGGCAGATTCACCTAGTCTTACCGCCTTGGTGGGCAGACTAGATGGACCATACTGGTCTTTATCCGCCGTCATTTACTATGTTACTATGTTACTGACAGTCTTATGTTTATGCTTTCCTCTACATAGTTCTCTACTGTTGATCACTCATTGTTGCCCACAGTTGGGTTGTGCGAAGTTTGCTGCCTTTCTCCTATATGCTTTGGGATGAATATTAAAGGGACCTCTGGTGGCTGAGGCAACTAGAGGCATGGGAGTGATGCAATTGAAACCTGGACTTTCATTGGTTCTTTGTCTCCACCTATCTGCTGGTAGGGGAACACAACCCACTTGCCTGGACTGGTCTAGTAGGACTCAAGGAAAGGACATTAACTGGTAAGTAAAATGTCACTTTCGGTGAAGTGTGGTTATCGCATTTGCAAAACTCGCATAAGAAGCCTTTTTTATGTGTCCGTTTCAGAATATTCCACATTAATGATCTGTTTATGTGGTATCTATACATTTTTGCACAGAGTGGACTTCACACATAAGCTTACTGCTGCGAAAGATATTTTTGCAAAGCTGCTTTGCACAAAAAAGTGTAAAATGCCAAATTTTGATATTTCTGTGGTTTTGGTCATTTTGCATTTTATTTGAGTGAAACACACTTTGTGGGGTGGTTTTGCACTTTGTTATATCAGCCTCTTTGAAAGACTGCGTAACATTTTTAAAATTCTGTTCATGATTACCACCCACTGAAATTTCCTTTCAAGAGCAATGGTGAAATTTTTTCCCCACCTTCCTTCCAAATTCTTCTGAATTTCCTGTTTAGGGGAATTTTTATCTACCATAAGAGGTAGCCCTAAAATTCAGGTTTTATCTGTGTGACAGAAGTAGAGGATAGTGCTGAATAGAGAGTAGTCATTGATGCATGCCCAGAATATAAAGCCATCGCCTTGTTATGAATAATATCAATTGTTATCACATTTATAAAGACGACCTTCCTACTTAGGCAGTCAGGAATGTTAATAGCTGGGTAGCTTGTGAGTGTGATTATTGCTTGTCTGCCTGATGCAAAGGCAGTGGACCTCGCATGCCATCTAAATAGGATTTTATAAAGTGCTGGGGACGAGCCAACTTTTGTAATGCATGTGGGTTCCTATGACATAGGAAGATGCAGGAGGGGGACTCTCATGACTAAATGTAGGCCTTTAGACAGGAAATTGAAATATAGGGCCACCAGGATTGTCATTCTTCAAAATGCTTCCTATTCCACACACAGGCTTCCAGAGGCTGGCTGAACTCCAAAGTCTCAGTCCGTGGATGAGATGATAGTGCAGAGAAGTGATCTTTGGATTTGTTAGGAACTAGGAAAAATTATTGGGAAGGGGTAGCCTGTTCAGATGGAATGGACTCCACCTTAACCAGAGTGGGACCAGGCTGCTAGAGCCATTTGGTTCACCTTCGGTGCTCCCGCTCCATCCCTCGCTCCCCTTCTGTCTTCCACTCCTCTCCCTCTTGTTCCCTCCCTATGTTATTTGGGGGTTATTCTGGACTCTGCCTTGTCTTTCAAAGAGCACGTTTCTGCTGTGGTGCAACGGTGCTTCTTCATTTTGAGACAACTTCGCGCAGTTCGCCCTTTCTTATCTGTCCCCGCTATGACTACACTACTTTTATCCCTGGTGGTATCCCATCTGGATTATTGTAATGTCGTCCTGCCGGCCTTCCTCAGTCACAATTGCGGAGATTACAACTGGTCCATCACACCGCGGCTTGTCTTTTGATGCATGCTTCACGCTTTGATCACATCACCCCTCTTCTGATTCACTTGCACTGGCTTCCACTTCCCTACCACATACAGTTCAAGGTGCTTATTCATGTACATTTATTTATTTATTTTTATTTTATTTATTTAACAATTCTTTTATACCGCGCTATTAAAATCAGTGCGGTGTACATAGAACAAGAACATACTACAATGCATAAATCTATTCACACCGGTGTCCCCCTTTACCTCGCAGATCAAATTCATCTTCACTCCTCCCATCGTTCTCTTCGGTCGGTCCACCTGAATCGCATGTCCCTTCCTTCCCCGTCACAGGCCCATCTTGAATCCACCCGCTCTTCTGCTTTTTTCTTCTTAGGCCCTAGACTCTGGAACTCGCTCCCCCTGACCCGCCATCTCGAACCTTCCTACAAAAACTTTAAGACCTTGTTGAAGTCCCACCTGTTCTGCACAGCTTTCAACCTTCCCCCTACCCCTGCCCTCTCTGTTCCCCTGCACCGTTGATCTCTTAGTCCCACTTGTGCTTGTTGTCCTATTTCTCTTTTATTCTATCCTATCTTGTACCATTCTTTCCTGTTACTTATGGCGTTCTTTTCCTTTTCTGCAGCCTTTAATTATTAATTTTAATTTTTTTTTATTATTGTAAACCGCTCTGGTACCTTGTGTGTGAGCGGTATATAAAATGTTTTAATAAAGATAAGATAAAGATAGTGCTAATTTAAAAGGGGAGAAAGCAACTTTTAATCTAGAAAAGGGGTTATTAACCCAGTCCATGGGACACACCTATCCAGTCAGGTTTTCAGGATAACAACAATGAATATGTATGAGAGAGATTTGCATTCAATGGAGGCAATGCATGCATATCTCTCTCATGTATATTCATTATGGTTATCCAGAAAACCTGACTGGCTAGGTGTGTCCCGAGGAATGGTTTGAAAACCACTGATCTAGAACATGGTGAAAGTGGATAGTTGCTCAGAAGGTGCATGGTTCGGTGGGAGATGGGGTCCTTGCTGTTGTAAAATGGAAGTTTTGGCTGCAGCAGTGGCCTCTGACATGCCTGTACTGGTGGGGGATGAGGTTCATCCTTCCCTTTCCGTATCTCTCCCTCAGCCCTTCTCCCACTCTCTATAGCAGACAAAAGACAAGAAACCTATCTCCCCTACATTGCAGCACCGCTCTGCTCCCTCTGCAGCTCATTGGTCAGGCATTTCTTAACCAGCCAATAGGCTGCAGGGAGAGTTGGGAGCATTAGCCTAGAAGCAGTGTTGTCATTTCTGTGGTTATCCTTTTTTACCTGGGCCATGGGAAAAATTTTGCGAGTTTTTGGGCTATTTGCTCATGCTACTTTGTGCAAGAAAACCACTGATTAAAAAAGAGCAAAAAAAAAAAAGACAGAAAAGGCAAACTCCAGCTTCAAAGAGGTTCATGGCCGTTGGCTGCATCTGAGTGCTTGGGTCCCAGAGTAGCACATCGAGAGCTGACCAATGAGATGTGGCATGGTAGGAGTGGCCATACCTGATGGACTGCCATACAAGTCAATCAATGATGGGAAGTGCAGAACCAAGGGTAGGTCACTGTTTTGGGCTACTTTTAACCCACTTTAAGCTTGAAAGTTTTGAGATTTGGCAATACTGCGTAGGAAACACAAGCTGTTCCTTCCTGTCTCTTCTAAAACATGGATCTTCAGCTCCAAGCCAGGGGAGTACAGGAAAGACTATTATGGTGCTCAAGCACCCACATAGATGGTGCTTATTTTGGTATCTGATATTGATAGAAGCATGTATGATCTATATCTTTGATATTACACTTGGCCTGTTCCCATGTTCATATTTATTTAGGGCCTTATCATAGGCATTAACACAGTTTACAGACCTGTAATCCATGTAAATGCTGCTTAAAGGGATATTCTGCAGCATTAACACGCTTAGTGTCAAAGAATATCTGTGAGTTCTGCTGCTACACACCCCGATGCTAACCGTCTAACATTAGGGCATGTCGTAGATGTTCTCCAGGACCAAGCAGGAAGTCAGCCCTCACATATGGGAGACGTTACTGACGAAGCCCACACGCAAACACTACCCAGCTTCCAAAGGAAACTTTTCGGAGGTCAACATGCATGTGTGCCTGTCTTCCCGCCCTATAGAGCCATCTTAACTCATTCTTCTTTTTTCTGCGGAGCCTCTCAGGTGCTTGTCTGTTCCTATAAAATCACTGGTACGGATTTTTTTTTCTCAGTGATTTTTCGGTCTCGTGCTCATCACCATCTTCCTCTCCGTTCTCGGGACTGTCAGTGCCTCAGCTCCATGTTTTTTTTTCTCAGGTTCTTTTTTGGCACGCAGATGTTTTCTCTCATGTCCCTCTGGCTGGCTGGGACATTGGAATCTTTTGATTTACCGGAAGCCATTTTCCCAGACACGTCAAAGTCAACCGGTGGCTTTAAGAACTGTTCCTAGTGTGGCTGGACCATCTCCATGACAGACCGCCATAACTGGTGCCTTCAATGCCTCGGACCTGACCATGAGCCCTCCATCTTTGCTCTCTGCTTGCAGATGATGCGCAAGGGGCTCAGAAATCGAGAAAAACAGCAGGAATTGCTGTTTGGGTCATCTGAGTCTTCAGCAATGGCACCAGCATCAATGGCAGCATAGATGCATTTGAAGACCTCCGCCGAGGCTTCGGCTTTGTGCTGGAGCCTGTGATAAGGAAGCTTATCATAGTTCAGGAGGGAGCTATAAAGGAGGTGAATTGGCTTTGAACAAGCAACCTGTCTTTGCTGGTAGAAATACTAAAACAGAATGTTTTCATAAAAGACTACCAGTCCCAGAATGCACCAGGTTTCAAACAGCCTCTAGAAGAGCTGAAGTGGGGAAACGTGTGTTCAATCAGGAGAGCTATGAGGTAATCACCAATCACTCATCTCCAAGGGCAGGGCTTGATTCAGCACACCTGGGCTGTGCTAGGGTGGAGTGTCCCTCTAAGCACTTTAAAAGTAAAAGATATGCTACACAGAGACAGGATGAGGAGATCAGGAACAGAGAGAAAGAAGAGAGGGGACTACAACAGCAGAAGCAACGCAGAAGGAAGAAGAGAAAGACATCTTGGAGGTCTAAAGAAGGAGCCCACAGCAGTACGTGTGTTAGGAGTGATTCCAGAGGCAAGCATACTCCATTGGACTGGAGGAAGCCAGAGGAGTGGGGTTATAGAGCCAGGAATTCCCAGACGGCACCTTTGAAGGAGACGGCTGCATTTGGACGGAGCCCTAAGACCGGTGCAAGAAGGTATGTGAAGAGAGACCCAGTGTCCAGGGATCTTGATTGGAAGGCTGGACATAAAAGCTGGACTACCTACTGGCCAGGATACCTGGAGAGGAAATCTAACAGCAAGGGGATCACAGGTATGAACTTTGATCTATGCCCTAGCTCTTCACCAGGAAGACGGCAGGGAAACAAATATTATCCTGAGAGTGATCAATTAAGGAATTCCTCTGAGCCAGACCATGATATTGATTCCATGATTTGAGGAAGAAGGAGATATATCAAATGACCAATTGGAATACATGGATTGCTCTCTGTCTAGGCTGCTGTTTTAAAGTAGTTTCTCACTAATACAACAACCACCAAAAGGAACTGTAACTTGTTCTTTTATCTACCCAGAAAAGTCTCTGCAAGAAAGCTTTAGGGTAGGATTGAGCCACGTAGAGAGAGTAAACCAGCAAAGGGGTTTGCAGCTGGCTAATTATTTGTAATTGAGCCAGGCACAAGTGCACGTGAGCTCTAGAAGGAAACTTCTTCTTTGTGTATGTGAATAGAAGAAAGTTGTCCTTGATAAAGAACAGTTTTTCTACTTTTGGGTTTGTTTTTGCCTTTTGGAGCACTGCTAAGAAGGTCATTAGCAGGAGCCATCAAAAAGACCTTTTCTGTTTCCCATCAAGGTCTTTTATTGATTTATTGCTTAAGAAGTTCAGTTACCTTATATCATGTTTTGTTTTTCCTGAGTACAATGCTTGAAGCAAGTGTCCTTTTGTGTTACCAAGTAAATCTGTGTGGGAGAATTAACCCCATGAATAAAATCTGTTTTTCTTTGCTTACACTCGAGCATCACAACTCATTATTTTGTGAACGGCTGATTCTGGTATGAATGAACTACAAACCCCCACAATCCTTTGCAAGTCATAATAATATTTTTGCCTTTGCTAAGACCGTGGACTTTCACGACTAGCACCCCCGTTTACAGTGGCGTAGTATTTCGGATTGCTTTTACACAAAGGATTTACAGGATTTATAAGGATTACAACTGAAATCTGAAAGAAAAAAAGTTCAAGTCAAAAGCTGGAAAGTGGATTTTTTCCCTTAACAACACTTTGGAGGAAAAAGTGGCTGTTCCAGGAGCTGTTCCAAGGAGGAAAAGACCCTGTGTAAGCTGGATTCATCACTGGCATAAGGTAATAAGTACCTGGGCATGTCTAGTGGTGGAGGGGAGTAAGTCACAGGGGTAATTGGAAAACAAATAGGAGAAAAACACCTGTTTGGAGGGTGCTGCTCTGTGTTTTTTTTCTTTTGTTTTCTTGCAGGGATACAAGATGGATCCAAGGGAACTGGCCAACTGGATGGCAGCCCAATTTAGCAGGCAACAGGAGCTAGCGCAGCAGGCTCAGGACACTGCAATTAAAGCACTAAGGGACCAGCAGAAGCCAGTGCTTGATCTGGTGGAAGCCTTAATCGCTCTTCATAACCAAAGTGGACCGGATGCAAGACCAGCAGTAACAACTGGTATACCACATGTGGACAATGTGGGACTCAATCAGGGAATTGGGGCATTTAGTTTTGGGAAGCTGACTCCAGATGATAATGTTGATGATTTCTTTGAATCTTTTGAGAGAGTGGCACAAGCATTAGCATGGCCAGAGACCCAGTGGGCAGTAAGACTGGCAGCCTCATTAACTGGGGAGGCGCTTGCAGCTTATAGAGCAATGCCAGCAGCTCAAGCTTTGAATTATAGAGATGTAAAGGCTGCTATAAGAGATCGCCTAGGGTTGTCTATTTCAGAGTATAGGCGAATGTTTAGAGCTACTGCATTAAGAGTGGGTGAAACACCCAGGGCTCTGAGTCAGAGAATCAGAGGATTGGCTGTAAAATGGTTGGAGCCTGAGGGAAAGACTGTGGAAATGTTATTAGACATTATTATGCTTGAACAATTTATGTCTGCTGTGCCTAAAGATCTTCCTTATACAGCAAAATTGCCAGAACCTTGGAGAGGCAACTATGCTAGCAGAGAGATTCTTGGAAGCCACGCAGGCTTGCCATAGAATGGGTGGCCCTCTGAAGGTTGGTGCTGAGGCAAGCTGTGCTGTATCAGAAAAGAAAATGGTTAAAAATGTTTCTGTGAATAATTGTTCTGTGCCAACCCAGATTACAAAGTGGAGTAAAAAGAAATGTGGAAAATGTGGAAAATGGGGACATTTTGAAAGGGGATGCCAGATACACACTAGCTTGATGGGTGTTGATTTAAAACAGCCCAAAGAAGGATTCCTTTTGGTGGTTGATGTGCAGGGAATTACCACAAATGCTCTGTTGGACTCTGGGGCAGACCAGAGTATGCTGTCAAAGAGGCTTTGGAAGAGGATAGAGGCCCAAGAAGGATTTGAGCCTAGAACCCCTGAAAGCCAGGTTCACATCAGATGCATTCATGGTGCTGCAACATCATATCCCATCTATAGGCTAATGGTTAAGTGCCTGGGGGAACAAGAGGAGATTCTTTTAGCAGTGGTGCCTAGGCTTCCGTTTGATTTGGTTCTAGGAAGGGACTGGCCAAGATTTAAGCAGGAACTAGAGAAAGGACTAGGAAAGAAGGAGGGAGAAGGAATGATGGTAATAGCTCCCAGGCCTTTGTTTGGAAGTCCTCAGACCCCAGCTAAAAAGATGGTTAAGCTTCCAGAAGACCAAACTACCAAGAAGCAGATATTTACCTTGAAGTACCGTAGGGTCACAGAGAAGGCCCAAGCTCCTAAGCGGGCAACCTCTCAAGATGCTGGGTTTGACCTGTGCAGTGTAGAAAATGTGACGATACCTAGCCAAGGGAGAGCCCTGGTGGACACTGGACTCCAAGTTGAAATACCTATTGGGTGCTATGGGCGAGTAGCCCCAAGATCAGGATTAGCCCTTAAGTATTTCATTGATGTGGGAGCGGGAGTGATTGATCCCGATTACAGGGGCAATCTTAAAGTTCTGTTATTTAATTTTGGACAGAACGATTACCATGTAAAGACGGGAGACAGAATCGCTCAACTGATATGTGAGAGACTAGGTTTCCCACCTGTGGAGGAAGTCACATCCTTGTCAAATTCTGAGCGTGGAACCAAAGGCTTTGGTTCTACTGAAGACAAAGGGGTTAAGAGCCTAGCTGCTACCTGTGCCCGTGAAAGGGAGGTGCATGAAGAGGAGGATTTGGGACCCCAAGTATCTGACTGTAAAGAAAAGTCAGAACCCCAAATAGGTGAGGACCTGACAGTGGTACAACAGGAAGAAATAAGGAAATTGCTTAAAGAATTCCCAGATGTTTTGACTCCCATACCTGGGGAGACACATTTGGTTGCCCATGAGATAATAACTCCACCGGCGAAATTAATTCGTCAAAGGCCATACCGCTTGCCTGAAGCAAAGAGACAGGAAGTAGTGGCACAAGTTCAGGAAATGTTAGACATGGGAGTAATAGAGGAGTCGAAGAGTCCCTGGAATAGCCCCATAGTCTTGGTGCCAAAGCCTGATGGCTCTTTAAGATTCTGTATTGACTTCCGGCAGGTAAACGCAATATCAGTTTTTGATGCATATCCAATGCCAAGAATTGAAGAGCTGTTGGACCAGCTTGGACAAGCTCAATATTTAACCACCCTTGATATGACAAAAGGCTATTGGCAAATCCCTCTAACCCGGGAGTCGAAGCCAAAGACTGCGTTCAGCACCCCCGTTGGCCTTTTCCAGTTCAAAAGGATGCCTTTTGGACTGCATGGAGTGGCAGCTACCTGCCAAAGGTTAGTGGACCGGGTACTTCGACCCCATCAAAATTATGCCTTTGCCTATATGGATGATGTCATAATCCATAGTAACACTTGGGCGGAACATCTAAAGAGAATCAGGGCAGTCTTATGCTCCATGAAGCAAGCGGGAATCACTTTGAACCCAAAGAAGTGTGCCTTTGCTAATAGAGAGGTAAAATACCTAGGCCACCTGGTGGGAAGAGGGAAAATTAAACCTTTAATGAGCAAGGTGGATAGCATCAGGAATTTTTCTCCTCCAACAACAAAGAAACAGCTGAGGAGTTTCTTGGGACTTATTGGATACTACCGCAGATTTATACCACAGTTTGCAGAGAAAAGTGCAATTTTTACTGATATGCTGCAGAAGAATTGCCCAAACCAGCTGAAATGGACTCCTGAAGCTGAAAAAGAATTTTCAGTCCTAAAAGGGAAGTTGTGTACAGGACCAGTACTGAAAGGGGTGAATTTCAGGAAACCCTTCTTGGTTCAAACAGATGCCTCGGATGTAGGGCTAGGAGCTGTCTTATCCCAATGTCATGAAGGGGAGGAGCATCCTGTGATGTACCTGAGCAGGAAATTGTCACCGGCTGAACAGAAGTATTCCACAATAGAAAAGGAATGTTTAGCTATAAAGTGGTCAGTGGAGGCATTAAGGTTTTCTCCAGGACCAAGCAGGAAGTCAGTCCTCACTTATGGGTGACGTCGGCGCCGACGGAGCCCTCGCGGAGCAATTTTCCCCAGCTTTCAAAGAAAGCCTTTGGGAATTGCAGCGCGCATGCGCGGTAGTCTTCCCGCCCGAAGGTGCCATCTTAGCCAGTCTTCTTTTTTCCGCGGAGCCCTACAGACGTCCCCGTCTTGTCCCCGCGTAAAAGTTGATTTTCCTCTGTATTTTTCCTTTTTTCTTTCGGTTCGACGCCGGTCGTTTTCCCGCCCGGACTCGCGACGCCGGTCTCGAGTCCTCTACCGATTTTTCGGTTTTTCTGACTTAGTCAGCTTTCGTTTTCGTTTTTTCCCTGGCAGCCCGGTCCTTTGACCTCGCAGGGGCCCTTTTTCCCCCGATGGCTGCCAGTGGCTTTAAGCGGTGTGGTCGGTGTGACCGAAATATGTCACTCACCGACTCACACGACCTTTGCCTCCGCTGCCTGGGCCCAGATCACGAGGAACTGATCTGTGGGCCCTGCAGCAAACTGTCCTCGAAGGCGTTGAGAAGTCGGCGGCATCAGCGCGAAAGAATCTTCGCTGACCCCAGCCGTACCCGGACCTCGTCGGAGGCCTCACTGTCGAAAGGCTCCAGTTCGGACCGTCGACGGAGCTCCTCCGACCGGGGTTCTCCCTCCGGGGACCATCGACGGAAGGAAAAACCCGCGAGGGCGGCGTCGGTGGACGCTCCTGGCTCCGCGAGGGCCAGGTCGCATAGCCCCGACAGCCGCCCCGGGTCCTTGGAGAAGGAACACCTCCCGAAGCGACCTCGCCTGGAGTCGGAGATGCCTGCCCGGGTAAGTCCTGTTGTCCTTCTGGACTCGCCTCCGCGTCAGCCGACGTCGGGCCCGACGCCGTCGGGGCCCGAGTCGGGGGCTGCTGGGTCGCCTGAGCTCGGACTCAGGTTGACGGCCTTGGAGAGCAGATTGTCTGCCTTCATGGACCAGCAGCGGGCACTGCTCGCTGGCTTCGCTGGCGTCGCTGCCCCGACCGCCGGGACGTCGACGTCCAAGTCGACCCCGGAGACCGAGCCGATCCTCGAGTCGATGAGAACTCGAGTCGATCCTCGGTCGAGGTCGCCCTCGGCCTCCCGTTCGGGACCGAGGTCGCCGACGCCGACTCCCTCGGCGTCGGGGCGGCTGGCGCCGCACCCTGCCCGAGCCGACCCCACCGAGTCCTCGTCGGAGTCGGTCTGGGAGTCTGAGGAGGAAGAGTCACCTGATTCTTTCCGGACTCGGTGTGTCCCATCGGACTCTCCGGAGTCCGAGCCTCGGAAGCAGTCCCCCCGGAGGATGCCCGGTTCTCGGATTTCGTTAGGGATATGGCCAAGGCTTTGGCCTTCCCTGCGGACCCCGAGGAGGAGCCTCGAGCCGAAGAGCTCGACGCCCTCCAGTATGACTCTCCCGCGAGGGAGCACTTTACTGTGCCGGTTCCTCCTATGCTGGAACGACTACTCTTCCGCATGTGGGAGAGTCCGGCCTCCTCGCCGGTCCTGAGCAAGCGGGTCGATTCTATCTATCGAGTCCGCAAGAGCCCTGGCTTTCAAAAGGCGCAGTTGCCACACCATTCCATGGTAGTGGAATCGGCCATGCATCGTCTTAAGAGCCAGAAGATGCACTCCTCGGTGCCTCCTGGAAGGGAGGCCCGTAACCTGGATGGCCTTGGCAAAAAGTGCTTCCAGGGCTCTATGCTCGCCTGTCGTGTCCAGACTTACCAGCTCTACATGGGCATGTATCTCAGGGATCTGGCTAAAGAGCTAGCCGGCTTCTCCGCTGGTTTGTCCGAGGAACCCTTGCGGAGGTTCCTAGCCTTGTCCACAGGTATTCGGGAATGCTCAAAGTTCATGTCCCGAGCAGCCTATGATGGCTTTGAAGCCTCGGCTCGAGTAGCCGCAGCCGGCATCGGTGCCCGCCGACAGGCTTGGCTTCAGTCGTCCGACCTTGAGCCCTGGGTACAGGACAAGTTGGTCGATGTCCCCTGCCGAGGCGAAAACCTCTTTGGCAAGCCCATGGCGGAAAAGGCTGCACAAATTGAGACTGAGACTCTCACCAGGACCAGGCTTTCTAGGAAGACCTCCGCCCCTTCCCAGAAAAAGAAGGGCTCGGGAAAAAAGACCTTTTACCCGAGGAAGGCGGCTGCCTACAAACAATACCCCCATTATCAGGCCCCTGCAGCTCCCCAACAGGGCCAGCAGGCCAAGGGACGGGGTAACGGGTCCCGTAGGCAGCAAGCCCCCAAGCCTGCGCCACCAGCCCCTGCTCAGCAGGGTGGGGGTTTTTGACTCGCTCAGCATAGCCTCTCCCCCCCCGCTGGTCCCCCCCGGCACCGGAGGCCGGCTGGTTCACTTCGCCGACCGGTGGTCCAGCATCACCGCAGATGCCTGGGTGCTTCAGGTCGTGCGAGAGGGCTACCTTCTCCACTTCCATCAGGTCCCTCCCTCCTATTTTCCGGGAGAGCCTCCGCGCCCCCCTCTGCACAGGGAGTTGCTCCTTCAGGAGTTAGCAGGTCTTCTGCAGGATCAGGCGGTGGAACCGGTGCCACACCACCTGAGAGGTCAGGGCTTCTATTCAAGGTATTTTCTGATACCAAAGAGAACAGGAGGCCTCCGACCCATCCTGGACTTGCGCAACCTCAACAAGTTCCTTGTGCGGGAGAAGTTCAAAATGCTTACCCTTGGAATCCTTCTGCCCTACCTCCAGCAGGGAGATTGGCTATGCTCCTTGGATCTAAAGGATGCTTACACGCACATCCTCATCCACCCAAGCCACCGCCAATACCTAAGGTTTGTGGTGGCAGGAAATCATTACCAGTACAGAGTACTGCCCTTCGGCCTGTCCTCCGCACCGCGAGTCTTCACAAAATGTCTCGCGGTCGTGGCGGCCCATCTCCGGCTTCACGGCCTCTATGTTTTTCCGTACCTCGACGACTGGCTCATCAGAGCAGCATCCGCTCAGGAGGTCACCACCGCCACGTGCCGCACGGTGACTCTGCTGCAGCACTTGGGCTTTGTCATCAACTTCGCAAAGTCCACTTTGCTCCCCTCACAGGATCTCGAGTTCATCGGCGCAAGGCTGCACACCCCTCAGGCGCGAGCGTACCTACCGCTCGACAGGGCTCAGCGGCTCATGGACCTAGCCGACCGCTTTCGCAGCCAGCCCCTGGTCTCCGCCAGGCGCTTCCTGAGACTGCTCGGCCATATGGCTTCCACCGTCCATGTGACCCCCAATGCCCGCCTGAATATGCGGCCTGCTCAGTGGTGTCTCCGCCAGCAGTGGCGACAGGCCACGGGCGGCCTAGCAGACCTGGTGCGCGTCTCCGAGCCGCTGGTCTCGTCTATCCGGTGGTGGCTCCGGCAGCCGAACCTGGTATTGGGAATGCCTTTCCAGTCACCTCAGCCGACCCGGGTGCTGACCACCGATGCATCCCTCCTGGGCTGGGGAGCCCATTGCCAAGAGGCACGTACTCAGGGCCTCTGGACCAAGTGGGAGTCTGCTCAGCAGATCAACTTCCTGGAGCTCAGGGCGATCCGCCTAGCTCTCAAGGCCTTCTCCCACCTGACCTCCCAACAGTCCGTCCTTGTCCAGACGGACAATCAAGTTGCCATGTTCTACGTGAACAAGCAGGGGGGCACGGGCTCCTTCCTCCTCTGCCGGGAGGCACAGAAGCTCTGCTCTTGGGCCGTCGGTCACGGCATTCTCCTCAAGGCAGTTTATCTCCCGGGCCAAGAAAATTGCCTGGCGGACAAACTCAGCAGGGTCCTCCAGCCGCACGAGTGGCGTCTGGACCCCTTGATCGTTCAGAAGCTCTTCCTCAGGTGGGGCCTCCCCACAGTGGATCTCTTTGCCAGTCCTCACAACCGGCAGCTTCCTCGCTTCTGCTCTCGTCAGCCTCACCCCCTTCGGGTGGCGGCGGACGCCTTTCTGATCTCATGGTCGGGGAGCCTTCTGTACGCTTTCCCTCCCATCCCGTTAGTCTCTCGGACCCTTTTCAAGGTTCTCCGAGACAAAGCTTTCGTGATCCTGGTGGCCCCTCGCTGGCCCAGGCAGCCGTGGTTTCCGCTCTTGCTGCAACTGGCGGTGGAGGATCCAATCCCTCTGGGGGTGCAACCGGATCTCCTCACCCAGGATCAGGGGTCCCTACTGCACCCCAACCTCAGGTCTCTCAACCTCATGGCCTGGCTGCTGAGAGGGTAGTCCTTGCTCCTCTCCTCTTGCCGGCAGAGGTGGAGGAGGTCGTCTTGGCTTCGCGACGGCCTTCTACCCGCAAATGCTACGCCCTTAAATGGCGTCGCTTTGCAGTCTGGTGTACCCAACAGTCTCAGGATCCCTTCTCCTGCCCGGTGTCGGTGATCTTACAGTACTTGCTACACCTCTCTAATCTGGGACTTAAGTCCAACTCCGTCAAAGTTCACCTCAGTGCTCTTTCCGCACATCATGTGCCGGTGGACGGCAGACCTCTCTCCAACGACCCTCTCGTAGCGAGGTTTCTCCGAGGTCTCCTACTACTTAAACCACCTCTGCGCCCGCCAGCGCCTGACTGGGACCTGAATGTGGTTTTACAGCGGATCACCTGTCCGCCTTTTGAACCTATGGCTACCTGCTCTCTCCGTTTTCTGTCTTGGAAAACGCTGTTCTTGATAGCCCTCACTTCCGCTAGGCGCGTAAGTGAATTACAGGCCCTCGTGTCTGATCCCCCCTACACTCGGTTCTACAAGAATAGGGTAGTCCTACGGACTCACCCAAAGTTTCTGCCTAAAGTGGTCTCCCCTTTTCACTTGAATCAGGAGGTGGTACTTCCAACCTTCTTTCCCAGACCACACTCCAGCCGAGCTGAGACGGTCCTCCATACCCTGGACTGTAGAAGGGCGTTGAACTTCTACCTTGACCGTACGCGGGAGCACCGTAAAGCTGCGCAGCTTTTTGTGTCCTTTGACCCCAATAAATTGGGGCTCCCGGTCTCCAAGCGTACTCTGTCCATCTGGGTTGCGGACTGTATCTCTTGGGCTTATGGGGCAGCCGGACTCGCCTTGGAAAGTCGAGTCACGGCTCATTGCGTTCGGGCAAAGGCCACGTCAGTGGCTTACCTCCGCTCTGTTCCGCTGGCAGACATCTGCCGGGCCGCTACTTGGTCTTCGAGCCAGACTTTTGCGGTCCATTACTGTCTCGAGAGGGAGTCCCGTAGGGACAGTGCTTTCGGACAGGCAGTCCTCCGTAATCTCTTTGAGGTCTGAGCAACTCCTACCCTCCATCCCGGATGTGGGCTACCGGTGGGTGATAATTCAGCGAAGATTCTATCCTTCTGTGCTGCTGAGCTAGAGGGAGCTCATTTTTGTGCTTAGGGTCTCCGGTAGCCTTGAGCTTGGGAGTCCCATAAGTGAGGACTGACTTCCTGCTTGGTCCTGGAGAAAGCGTAGTTACTCACCTGTAACAGGTGTTCTCCAGGAGCAGCAGGAATCAGTCCTCACTACCCTCCCTCCTCCCCTTGGAGTTGCAATCGTCTGCTTATGTTCTTTTTGCAAATTTTTATGCTGTCTTTTTAGCTATGTCATCTGACTGGCTAAGATGGCACCTTCGGGCGGGAAGACTACCGCGCATGCGCGCTGCAATTCCCAAAGGCTTTCTTTGAAAGCTGGGGAAAATTGCTCCGCGAGGGCTCCGTCGGCGCCGACGTCACCCATAAGTGAGGACTGATTCCTGCTGCTCCTGGAGAACACCTGTTACAGGTGAGTAACTACGCTTTACCTTACAGGGAGGAAGTTCAAACTGGTTACAGACCATGCCCCACTTAAGTGGTTGCAACAAATGAAGAACCATAATGCCAGGTTGACACTCTGGTACATGGCCTTACAGGCATTTGATTTTCAAGTGGAACATCGTGCTGGGAAGTTACACAAAAATGCGGATGCCCTTTCCCGTATTACGGACTGTAAAGAAGAAGTTTCACCAGTTGCACCAGTCCGTAATAACTTAAGCAGGGGGGTATGTGATAAGGAAGTTATCATAGTTCAGGAGGGAGCTATAAAGGAGGTGAATTGGCTTTGAACAAGCAACCTGTCTTTGCTGGTAGAAATACTAAAACAGAAGGTTTTCATAAAAGACTACCAGTCCCAGAATGCACCAGGTTTCAAACAGCCTCTAGAAGAGCTGAAGTGGGGAAATGTGTGTTCAATCAGGAGAGCTATGAGGTAATCCCCAATCACTCATCTCCAAGGGCAGGGCTTGATTCAGCACACCTGGGCTGTGCTAGGGTGGAGTGTCCCTCTAAGCACTTTAAAAGTAAAAGATATGCTACACAGAGACAGAATGAGGAGATCAGGAACAGAGAGAAAGAAGAGAGAGGACTACAACAGCAGAAGCAACGAAGAAGGAAGAAGAGAAAGACATCTTGGAGGTCTAAAGAAGGAGCCCACAGCAGTACGTGTGTTAGGAGTGATTCCAGAGGCAAGCATACTCCATTGGACTGGAGAAAGCCAGAGGAGTGGGGTTATAGAGCCAGGAATTCCCAGACGGCACCTTTGAAGGAGACGGCTGCATTTGGACGGGGCCCTAAGACCGGTGCAAGAAGGTATGTGAAGAGAGACCCAGAGTCCAGGGATCTTGATTGGAAGGCTGGACATAAAAGCTGGACTACCTACTGGCCAGGATACCTGGAGAGGAAATCTAACAGCAAGGGGATCACAGGTATGAACTTTGATCTATGCCCTAGCTCTTCACCAGGAAGACGGCAGGGAAACAAATATTCCTGAGAGTGATCAATTAAGGAATTCCTCTGAGCCATACCATGATATTGATTCCATGATATTTGAGGAAGAAGGAGATATATCAAATGACCAATTGGAATACATGGATTGCTCTCTGTCTAGGCTGCTGTTTTAAAGTAGTTTCTCACTAATACAACAACCACCAAAAGGAACTGTAACTTATTCTTTTATCTACCCAGAAAAGTCTCTGCAAGAAAGCTTTAGGGTAGGATTGAGCCACGTAGAGAGAGTAAACCAGCAAAGGGGTTTGCAGCTGGCTAATTATTTGTAATTGAGCCAGGCACAAGTGCACGTGAGCTCTAGAAGGAAACTTCTTCTTTGTGTGTGTGAATAGAAGAAAGTTGTCCTTGATAAAGAACAGTTTTTCTACTTTTGGGTTTGTTTTTGCCTTTTGGAGCACTGCTAAGAAGGTCATTAGCAGGAGCCATCAAAAAGACCTTTTCTGTTTCCCATCAAGGTCTTTTATTGATTTATTGTTTAAGAAGTTCAGTTACCTTATATCATGTTTTGTTTTTCCTGAGTACAATGCTTGAAGCAAGTGTCCTTTTGTGTTACCAAGTAAATCTGTGTGGGAGAATTAACCCCATGAATAAAATCTGTTTTTCTTTGCTTACACTCGAGCATCACAACTCATTATTTTGTGAACGGCTGATTCTGGTATGAATGAACTACAAACCCCCACAATCCTTTGCAAGTCATAATAATAATTTTGCCTTTGCTAAGACTGTGGACTTTCACGACCAGCACCGCCGTTTACAAGCCGGGCTCACTTGGTGATGAAGAGCTAAGGTGCATCGGACCAACAGCTGTCCTTCAATGAGGATCAACCCCAGAAGGATCAGACTTCCGCCCCATCAAAGTTATGGGGGGATGCTGAGACCCACGGTCACCAGCATCGCAGTCTTCCTCGGCAACACTCAGAGGGCGAAAGACAGGAGCGGCTTCCAAAGCTGTCCCGGTGGGAGGAGTTGCTTCCCAAGGTCCAGGAGGGGCATCAGGTGACTGTCACCATCGTGGAGTCCTTGATGAGGGAACTGGTACTGGAGCCTGTGGTTGCTGCCCCGATTCCCCCACTTTCCGAAAACATGCTGCTAACCAAGCACATGCAGGCTCTCAAGCATAAGAACATAAGATATGCCAAAGGATCCAAAATCATACAGACCTATTTCGAGTCTTCCATTTTTATCATAAGTTATTGAAAAAGTGGTACAAAGGCAATTACAAGACCACATTGATATGCATGCCCCTTTGGACCCTCATCAGCATGGTTTCAAGCCAAGGCATAATGTAGAAACCCTTCTCACATCTTTATTTGATAATCTACTGAAGGGTCTAGATAATATAAGCAATGGTTTCTTGCTAGTGTTCTTGGACTTCTCTGCTGCATTTGATACAGTCTCTCATTCAGTACTACTTAATAGATTACAGGAGATTGGTTTATGTGACAATACATTAAAATGGTTTACATCTTATCTAACAGACCGAACACAGCAAATCAAAGGTGAACACCAAAATTCCTTACAGCTCCCCATCAAACAAGGAATTCCACAAGGATCAGCACTTTCATCCATATTATTTAACATATTTACAACCAATTTGTGATATTATCAAACGAAGCAAGCTACAATACAATATTTTTGCGGATGACATTATGCTGTACGATTCGATAGATACACTAGCGCCTTAATCCCATGCTCTACTGCCTCAAAGACCTCAACAATTGGCTAATTGATAACAATCTGAAAATCAACCTTGATAAAACTGATGCAATGATTATTACCAGAAATCCAAATTTTAATCCACCTCAAACCCTCAATATCCTGAGTCATTCTATTCCATTAAAAGATGATGTGAAGTATTTAGGTATTACACTTGATAGAAATTTAAATTTTCATACTCGTATAAATAATACTGCTGCTAAAGCATACCAAAGATTAAAGCTCATTAGAAGGCTAAAGCCTATACTCAGGACCATTTCAGAACAGTATGCCAGGCAATTATTATATCAATATTGGATTATGCAAATTCTCTTTATGAAGGACTACCCTAACAGACTATTCATCCACTGCAGCTAGTCCAGAACACGGCGGCTCGCATTATAACTGGTACAGCAAGAAATGAACACATTACACCTATACTGCTAAAATTGCACTGGCTACCAATAGCTGAGAGAGTAAAATTTAAAACAATTAAAATTATCTTCAAGATCTTGAACCAATGCACAGCAGATATTCTCTACAGCCTGCTAACCAAAGACATCAATGACAGACCTAGACGATCTAGCAATGCTAATAAATTACGAACGCCTGCTGGATTCCACAAAACAAAACAAATCACCTCTAATAGGGCAATTTCATTAACTGCACCAATACTCTTGAACTCTCTTCCGGATAAATTGCGGGACACAAAAGATTTAAAGGACTTCCGTAAATCCCTTAAAACAGTCCTATTTATGAGATTTTGTAACCAAGAAACTTATGAACTCATTTAACTATGCATGAATTTATATATTACAAAAAGACATTAATGTAATACTTTCCCTTTGTAAGTTATGTTATCCTTTAGTCAGTGTAAACCCGTCCTTTGTAACCACCACTTTGATTGAAGGAAAAAGTGGTATACAAATCTGTATAAATAGATACTAGGTCAAACCAAGGTCCATCAAGCCCAGTATCCTGTTTTCAACAGTGGCCAATCTAGGTCATAAGTACCTAGCAGTTTCCCCAAAAGACACGGGTTCCACGATGCTTATATTGGGTCAAGCAGTGATATCCCGGGTCACTTTTAATAATGGTTTATGGACCTTTCCTCCAGGAACTTGTACAAACCTTTTTTAAACCCAGCTACACTAACAGCTTTTACTACATCCTCCGGTAACAAATTCCAGAGTTTGATTACACGTTGAGTGAAAAAAATATTTTCTCTTATTAGTTTTAAATAGGTTACCCTGTAGCTTCATTACATGTCCCCTAGTCTTTCTATATTCTATATAACCAATCAATCTATATTTACCCGTTCCACTCCATTCATTAATTTATAGACCTCTATCATATCTTCCCTCAAAGGGGTATCCTTCCATCTCCTTTACCATTTTGGTGGCTCTTCTCTGTACCCTTTCCAGTAACGCTATATCCTTTTAAAGATATGGTGACCAGAATTGCACACAATATTCAAGGTGCGGTCACACCATGGAACGATACAGAGGCATTATAATATCCTTTGTTTTATTTTCCATTCCTTTCCTTATGATACCTAGCATTCTATTTGCTCTCTTGGCCGCCGCTGCACACTGGGCGGAGGGTTTTATCCACGATGACGCTTACATTTCTTTCCTGGGTGGTGGTTCCTAATGTGGAATCTTGCATCATGTAACCATAGTTTGGGTTGTTCTTTCCTAGGTGCATAACTTTGCACTTGTCCACATTAAATTTCATCTGCCATTTGGATGCCCAGTCTTCCAATTTATCAAGTTCCTCTTGCAATTTTCCACAATCCTTGTGGGTTTTAATAGTTTTGTGTCATATGCAAATTTAATAACTTCATTCGTTATTCCCTTTTCCAGGTCATTTATGAATATGTCAAAAAGCAGAGGACCCAGCACAGATCCCTCGAGTACACCACTATTCACCTTTCTCCATTGGGATAATGGCCATTTAGCCCTACCCTCTGCTTTCTATCTTTTAACCAGTTCCTGATCCACAATAGAACACTGCCTCCTATCCCATGATACTTTAATTTTGCCAAATGTCTCTGACGGACCGTGTCAAAGGCTTTCTGAAAGTCCAGATACACTATATCAATCGACTGACCTTTGTCTACCTGTTTATTCACACCTTCAAAAAAGCATAACAGATTGCTAAGACAAGATCTTCCTTGTTTAAAACCATGTTGAGTGTCTCCCATTAAGCCATGACTATCTACATGTTCAGTAATTTTGTTTTTTATGATGGCTTTTCCCAGTACTGACGTCAGGCTCACCGGTCTATAGTTTCCCGGATCACCCCTGGAACCCTTTTTAAAAATTGGCGTTACGTTGGCCGTCCTCCAATCTTCAGGTATTACAGATGATTTTAATGATAGTTCACAGATTACTAATAGCAGGTCTGCAATCGCATATTCCAGTTCTTTCAACACCCTTGGATGTATACCATCCGGTCCAGGTGATTTGCTACTGTTCAGTTTATCAAATAGTTGTAATACATCTTCCCGATGTATCGATATTTCCTTCAATTCTGCCACAGTATCACCTTTAAATATCACTTCAGGCATGGGTAACATACCTACATCTTCCTCAGTAAAGATCAAAGCAAAGAATTCATTCAGTCTCTCCTCTATGGCCTTGTCCCCTCTTCCTGCCCCTTTTACCCTTCTATCATCTAATGGACCAACCGACTCTCTTACAGGGTTTTTTTTGCTACAAATGTACTTGAAAAAGCCTTTATTATGTGTTTTCTTCCACAGCAAGCTTCTTCTCAAATTCTTTGTTTACCTGCCTCATAAATGCCTTGCATCTAACTTGCCAGTGCTTGTGCTGTTTCCAGTTTTCATCATTTGGCCCCCTTTTTTCCATTTCCTGAAAGATGCTTTTTTGGCAACAACAGCCTCTCTGACCTCACCTTTAAACCATTCCGGCAGTTTTTTGGACTTCCTTCCACTTTTCTTAAAGCGTGGAATACAGCTGGTATGGACTTCCAAGATAGTATTTTTAAACGACACCCAAACTTGATGTAAGTCTTTAACCTTTGCATTTGTTCCTTTTAGTTTTTTCTTAACTGTTTTCCTCATTTTATCATAGTCTCCCTTTTGAAAGTTACCTTACCATCCATCCTCCATTAATTAAATCAAGTGGGATCATGCTTTGATCACTATTGCCAAGAGGCCCCAACACCCTTATTTCTTGCACCAGATCTGGTGTTCCACTAAGAACTAGGTACAAAATGACTTGCCCTCTGGGTTCATGAACCAGCTGCTCCAAGAAGAAGTCATTTATTTGATCTAGAAACTTTATTTCCCTAGCATGTCCTGCCAAGACACTGATCCAGTCTATACTGGGGTAATTGAAATCACCCATTATTATTACTGTGCTGTAAATTGTGTTAGCTTCCCTGATTTCTTTGAGCATTTCATCATCCATTTGTTCTTTCTGGCCAGGCGGTCGATAGAACACTCCCACTGCCATTGCCTTCCCCTTTTTACTTGGAATTTCAATCATAGAGATTCTACAGCAAATTTTGTTTCCTGCAAAACTTTAATCCTTTGGGACTCAATGCCCTCTCTAACATAGAGCGCAACCCCTCCACCAATTTGATCAGCCCTATCATTACGATATAGTTTGTCCCCAGGTATCACAGTGTCCCACTGGTTGTCCTCCTTCCACCATGTCTGAGATACCTATTTTCTAACCTCTCATTTAGTGCTATGTTCTCCCATCTTATTTTTTAGACTTCTAGCATTTGCATACAAGCATTTTAGAGACTGTATTTTATTCATATTAATCTGGCTATCGGTAGGCAGGAGTAATTTGGAATCTTTAAGCTCTGTCTGCTCCATACTCAAGGCCATTTTGGCTACTTTTGTCTTTGTTGGAACCTTTCTGCTGATATGCCCTAATTTCATTCTTTTGGTTATATCGTTCTGAACCATGCGCTCTTGGGCAACTGTTGGCTCTCCCCTGTTATCTAGTTTAAAAGCTGTTCTGTCTTCTTTTTAAAGGTTAATGCCAACAGCCTGGTTCCATACCGGTTAAGGTGAAGTCCATCCCTTCAGAAGAGCCCCTCCTTTCCACAGAATGTTCTCCAGTTCCTAACAAATCTAAAACCCTCATCCTTGCACTATCATCTCATCCACACATTGAGACTCCGCAGCTCTGCCTACCTTTTGGGTCATGCACATGGAACGGGAAGCATTTCGGAGCATGCTACCTTGGATTTCAACTTCCTACCTAAAAGACTGAATTTAGCCTCCAGAAGCTCCCTACCACATTTTCGTAGGTTGTAGGTACCAACATATACCAAGACAGCAGACTCCTCCCATCACTATCTAAGACCTTGTCTAGGTGGCGCGTGAGGTCCGCTACCTTCGCACCAGGCAGGCATGTTACCAGGCGATCCTCACATCCACCAGCCACCCAGCTATCTACATGCCTAATGATTGAATCACCAACTATAACGGCTGTCCTAACCCTTCCCACATGGGCACATGGCCCTAGAAAACTTCCTCGGTGTGAGAGGGTTTTACATTACCTGGAGGACAAGTCCTAGCTACAGGATCACTTCCTCCCACATCAGGGTGATGCTGTCCTGTCACGTGACCTCTTTCCTTCATGGCAACAGGGATGCTGCCAGACTGGAGGTGGGACTTCAGTACTATGTCCCTGTAGGTCTCGTCTATGTACCTCTCAGTCTTCCTTATGTCCTCCATGTCCGCTACTCTAGCCTCCAGAGATTGGAATCATTCCCTGAGAGCAAAGAGCTCCTTGCACCTAGGGCACACGTAAGACCCCCTCACCAACTGAGAGAAAATCATACATGTGACACTCAGTGCAAAAGACTGGAAACCCCCGATCTTGCTGCTGGACTGCTGTCTGCATCTTAGTTTTAAGGTTGTGTTTAGTTTAAGTTCTGTACCTACTAAGGGTTGGTGGGGATACTTACACTAATATAACTATACCTAATACGTTTAATGACCTAGATAAGATTCTCAAGAGCAGAGATGTCTCTCTCCATACAAAGATTCGACTTGTTCAAGCCATGGTATTTTCAATAACATCATATGTATGTGAAAGATGGACAGTGAAAAAGATAGACAGGAAGAAAATTGATGCCTTTGAATTATGGTGCTGGCGGCGAATACTGTGTATACCATGGACTGCCCGAAGAACAAACCAGTCGGTACTAGAGGAGATCAAACCTAAGCTTTCTTTAGAAGCTCAGATGAAAAGACTTCGACTTTCATACTTTGGACACATCATGCGAAGAGAGAGATCATTAGAGAAAGACATCATGCTTGGCAAGATAGAAGGTCAACGCAAAAGAGGAAGGCCAGCAATGACATGGATCGCTACAATAACAGCAGCTACGGGTACCAGTCTGTCAACAATGAAGACCGAACACAATTTAGGATAGCTATCCAGAGGGTCGCCATGAGTTGGCTCCGACTCGACGGCACTTAACAACAACAACAATACGTTTAATGTACTTCTTTTTAGCTGAAGCTTGTGACCCAGTAGCTCCTCAGGAACCTATGGACACAAGGGAGCATCCGGTGGTGGAAGCCGGTAATGCTAGAGAGAGCACAGATTTCTTTAGAGAAAGAAAAAAACACACTTCCAATCAAGCTAAACAGCACTCCTCGGGGGAAGGGAGTGAGGAAGCCTGTGATTGGGCACGCCCCAAAGGAAGGCGGGCAATGCAGGCTAGAGCCAGCTGCTTAAATATACAGAAACCAGGAAGTCAGAGAGAACTAGTGAAGGACTCGAGAAAAGTTCTGAAGGAAGGACTAGGAAGGAGAATAACAGGACAACTGGTTCCAGACAAGCTGAGAACACGAGAGAAGCTATCTGAGTTCCCAGAGGGAGATACAAGGATTGCAGAAGGCAAGTCTATATGGGATTATCCTTGCTATAGAGATTCCTGTGACAAGCTGCACCTGGAAGGTACCGTGGGAGAGGATTCAGTAGAGAGAGAAAACTGCTGCAGGCAGAAGTCTTTTAACTACGCTGAAAACCCAGGGCTACAGAACCAGGCAGAGCTGTGGAAGAAGGACAGAAGGATAAGGTATTCCCCAGATGAAAGGCTTCTGTATCAGGTACCCAAGAAAAGAAGTGTTTATGCTTTTAAACCAGGCAGTTTCTGTTCCACTTTTAAAAGCACAGCTAAACAAGATGGTGGCATCTGTTATCAGCCAAGGGAAGCTTTATGTAATCCTGAATATTCTTTTAAGCTAGCTGATATACCTAACCTGGAGAAGGCTGAATGTAATGCTTTTGATTATTCTCCTGACAATGCAAAGTTTGAATACCAAGCACCCACGGCTAGAGAACGTTTAGGAGATAAACGTAGTCCAGCACATGTGTTTGTTCCCAGTACAAACAAACTTAAGTGGCAGCCTGAGACTGATAAGCTCAGTAAACAGTTACTCATTGAAGGGACGGGAGATCAGACATACTTGGGGAAGTTACCGGCTGAGTCACTTCTAAAGGACTTCCAAGACTTCTTAAAGCAGAAGAGAAGTTTTAATCCGGTTGTGCCAGACATAGAATGTATGGAAGAAACTTCTACCCCTGATTCTTTATTGCCCCCTGATAATGATGACATGTTAATGGATTGCTCAATCTGTTTAATTGACAGAGACAATTAAACAGCCAAGTTTTTGTACTGTTCTATGAGGTAATAGGACATTGACAATTAACCTCATTTATGCAAGAAAGCTTGAGTGAAGAGACTTTTTCTGTTTCCTTCCTGTATGATGAAGCACATGAGAGAAATGTGTAATAATACAGCGCAACAAGCAACTAGATAAGATTCAGTTATTCCTGTATACTTTTGGATTTAATTTCTTCTGCACCGTCTGTAATTTGCATATTGAACTGCGCACTGGCAAACTAAGCCACGAGCAAATAAACCAGTTAAAATAAATAATCCTTTGCCAAGCCTTATCACTCGTCGCACCACAACACAACTACAATTGCCCACGGGCGTCGCAAGTCAACCCCTCTTTAGCCCTCAAGGTTAAGGAGCGGGTGGGGCTGGCTGACAAGCTTAATTAATCTCAGGTCCTTAATGTATGCCTGATGAGGACAAACAGCTGCACCTGAAAGTGAATATGTCACCTCCTTTCCTTTGAGAAGTTTATGCACCTATAAAGCTACAAATATCCCAGGGGTGGGTGGGTGTTGCGGAGGGAGGGAAAAAGATTTATTAAAAGCTGACAGCTACACAGTATCCTGTCCTTTGCTTCTAAGGTAAACTGTGACCAATTTCCAGGGGAAGTCCCACAGCCCTTGCTTGGCTAGAGGGAGTCGGGGTCTAAATTTAACCAGAAAGCTCCATGCTGTGTTTTAAATTTAAACTGAAAGCTGTTTGCTGCTACTAGGCCCTTAGTGATTTAACAAATACACTGGGTTCACAGATTAATCAGCTTTAATCTAAAGAATTCCTTTTTCCCCAAGATTTAAAAAAAATTCCCAGAAGTAAATACTTACATTTGCAGATCTCTCTCCAGAAGTAGCAGTCTCATTTTTGTAGTCCTTCAAGACTGAGCACAACTTGACTGCATTCCTGGCCTCGCAAGCTGCCCAGGACTCGATGCCCTCAGGTTCCTCAATGCTGAGGCCAGCCCGAGACATGATGAACTCGGATTTCTTGGTGTCAAAGGTGGCCCGAGACTCGATACTCTCAGGTTCCTTGGTGCCGAGGGCAGCCCGAGATCTGATATCTGGTTCCTTGGTGCCAAGGGCGGCCTCTTTAGCTGGTGCTTTCCCACTAGGGGTCCAGCCGGTCCTATAGCTCTATGCTCTCCCTGGCCAGGAAGATGGCTCAGACAGGTGATTGAAATCCCTCTCGGTGCCCCAAGGTTCCCCCCCAAGTGCCTTTGTGTCAGATCATCCAGAGCACTTGACCCCATCCTCCCACTGTCGATGCCATGAGGAACTGCTTCAGTATTTTGATTTCCTCATGGACTTGAATTCCGATGAGTGGGAAACCGAGGAGGAACCCCCAGTACCTGAATGCTATTAAGACATTCCCTCGGATCCATCTCTGTCTTAGGAGTGCAGGAAGTCCCCACCGGAGGATATCTCCTTCCACAAATTTGTGAGGGACATGGCCAAGGCCTTGCCTTTTTCATTAAGGCTAAGAACATAAGAACATAAGATATGCCATACTGGGTCAGACCAAGGTCCATCAAGCCCAGTATCCTGTTTCCAACAGTGGCCAATCTAGGTCATACGTACCTAGCAGTTTCCCCAAAAGACAGAGGTCCCAATGCTTGTACTGGATCAAGCATTGATATCCTGGGTCCCTTCTTAATAATGGTTTATGGACCTTTTCCTCCAGGAACTTGTCCAAACCTTTTTTTAAAACCCAGCTACACTAACAGCCTTTACTACATCCTCCGGTAACAAATTCCAGAGTTTGATTACACATTGAGTGAAAAAATATTTTCTTTTATTAGTCTTAAATAGTTTACCCTGTAGCTTCATTGCATGTCCCCTAGTCTTTCTATATTCTGATAATGTAAACAATTGATCTATGTTTACCCGTTCCACTCCGTTCATTAATTTATAGACTTCTATCATATCTCCCCTCAGCCGTCTCTTTTCCAGGTTAAAGAGCCCTAACCTTTTTAGCCTTTCTTCATAGGAGTATCCTTCCATCCCCTTTATCATTTTGGTGGCTCTTCTCTGAACATTTTTTATTAACGCTATATCCTTTTTTAGATACGGCAACCAGAATTGCACACAATATTCAAGGTGCGGTCTCACTATGGAACAATATAGAGTCATTATAATATCTTTTGTTTTATTTTCCATTCCTTTCCTTATGATACCTAGCATTCTATTTGCTCTCTTGGCCGCCACTGCACACTGGGCAGAGGGTTTTAACATGTTATCCACAATGATGCCTAAATCTTTTTCCTGGGTGGTGGTTCCTAATGTGGAACCTTGCATCGTGTAACCATAGTTTGGGTTGTTCTTCCCTAGGTGCATAACTTTGCATTTGTCCACATTAAATTTCATCTGCCATTTTGATGCCCAGTCTTCCAATTTATCAAGATCCTCTTGCAATTTTCCACAATCCTCTTGGGTTTTCTTTTTTTTAATTTTATTTTTATAACAATTTACAGAATTTTACATTTTACAGAAGTTACATCAACATTCTTGAAGAAACAGGAAGATATCCAAGAAAATTAAGCATATTTGAAACAAATTAATAGCAACTCTATTCGAGAGAAAGGCATCTTCCACACTAGCCCACGATAGAGAGGGACAAAAGTCAATCTAATAATACATTAAGCCAAAAGTGAAAAGAAAGTATACGCAGCTGTCAACCACTGACAGATAAATTTATGAGAGAACAAGAGAGGCCCCCGACGGGGACTCCAAACGCCTAGCATTTATGAAAGCGGTAAGCTGGGAAGGTTCATAAAAAATATAGGAAATTAAATTATACTTAACCAAACATTTACATGGATGCTTGAGAAAAAACAAACCTCCCAACTGAAGAATACCCGAAGGAAACAGTGGTAGAACCCTGTTATGATACCTGCTGTTAGCTGGAGGTAGACTCACTGTATTGGGTCAAGAAGGCCCCAGAGTTTGAGAAGCCTCAGCTTCTGCACCACTTTCTGGTGGTGGTCTACCCTGAAGTGATTCAAGAGCAATAAGATACACTTCTCAAAGCCCCTAGGTAGGGAGGTGTGGAGCCTGGATTCCTTTGGCAGGCGATGCTTCCAGAGCTCCATGATCGTAGCCAGAGTCCTGTCATACATGAGTATGTTCTTGAAGGACATCATGCTCGATCTTGCCAAGCTGGGCTTATTCATTCCCCCAGAGTGACTGGACTCCTATCATGCACTGATGGGCCATGGCAAGGACTGCTTACAGTACATGGTTCAGGAAACTTACGACACCTTTGAGTCAGTCTGCAGCATGGCAGCAGTGGACATTGGGGCCTGGCGACTTGCCTGGCTCCAGTCTTCAGACTTGGAACAGTCTGTGCAGAACAAGCTGGCGGATATGCCATGCAGAGGGGAGAACCTCTTCAGGGAGCAGATGGAGGCCAAGGCTGGTGACATAAAAAAGCAGCAGGTCATCCTCAGCAGGCTCTCGAGGAAGACTTCTGATCCTGATCTCTCTCGCAAGAGGTACCAGGGACCGAAGAAGTCTTACTACCAGGATAAGCGCAGGTACTTTCCACACCTTCAAAGCTCTCAGCAAAAGGCACAAGCTTCTCGTCAGCAGTGATGGGAGAAGCCTCAGAAGACCCAGCCTGACCCACAGCCCAAGACTCAGAGGGGTGGGATTTGACTAGCTCCTTTGGAGCATAGCCAGCCAACTGATTGCCGCAGAGGGAAGCCCGTGGAGAGGAGGGCTCGTCCTTATTGCCCACAGATAGCCTCTCATCACTTCAGACTCATTGGTTTTGCAGATAGTCCAAGGTGGTTACATGCTACACCTTGCTGACCCACTGACCCCTCTCCCCCAAGGGAATATCTCCTCGACCCTCTAGACACTAGCACCTAGACCTGTTGCAAGGAGAAATCGCCGTCCTTCTGGCCAATCTCGCCATAGGGCTTGTGCCTCCAGCTCAGGTCAGATGAGGTTTCTACTCCAGGTACTTTTTGGTCCCCAAGAAGACGGGGAGGTTCTGACCCATTCTGGACCTCCAAACCCTCAACACTTTCCTAGTGCAAGGAAAATTCAAGATGGTTTCATTGGGGACTCTGCTACCTTACCTTCAGAGAAACAATTGGCTATGCTCTCTGGATCTCAAGGACGTTTACATGCACATACCAATCCATCCTGCTCACAGGAAATATCTCTGATTCGTTCTGGGAAACCAACATGTTCAGTACTATGTGCTTCCCTTTGGCCTGGCCTCAGCGCCCTGGCTCTTCACGAAGTGCCTTGTGGTAGTGGCTGCTTATCTCTGAACCCTGGGGGTGTTCATCTACCCCTATTTGGATGACTGGCTGATAAAGAATCCCACTCCAAATGGAGTCCACCATTCAACTCAACTGTCCATCCAGGTACTCGAGATGTTGGGTTCATGATCAACTACCCCAAGTCCCACCTCCAGCCCTCCTCGACACCACTCGGGCTTGAGCCTTCCTTCCACTGGACCATCTACAGAGGCTGATGGTCTTGGTTTGTGACACTCAGCGGAGACGTCAGATAATGGCATAGGATGTCGAGGGTGCTTAGTCATAGGACCTCAACAGTGCATGTCACACCCTTGGCTCATCTGTCAATGATTTGTACTCGACAATGACAATAAATGGTCTATTCTGTAGAGCAAGGTATCAGTTGAGATTATATATGTTTGTTGCTCAAATATCAACTCGAGAACTTATAACTTCTAATATGCTCCCTTTTAAAAAAACTTTTAAACTTAAAGCAACTGGTCTCAGACTTGTAAGAGCTACGGTTGTAATGTATCATCAACCAAATGCTCAACTTTGCATCAATGACCAGTGTGTCGCTTGTACCATTGTTCTTCACAAAATGTATTTGAGCAACAAACATATATATAATCTCATCTGTCAATGAGGCAAACTCAGTGGACTCTGAGCACTCAGTGGAAGCAAGCCACTAGCCATCTCTGGGACAGGTCGTCATCACTGCCCCTCTGATTCAGTCCTTGCACTTGTGGCTGGATGCTCAGAACCTGCTCAGAGGTCTCCCCTTTCAGGTGTTGACCCCCTAGAGTATGCTGACACTGGACGCATCAAAGCTGAGTTGAAGGGCACATCTGGATGGTCTTCACACGCAAAGATGTGTGTGGTCCAAGCGGGACAGCCTCTATCAGATCAACTTTCTGGAGCTCCGAGCTGTTGCGAACATGCTCAAGGTGTTCTGCGACCACTTTGCCAACCAAATTGTTCTGATCGAGACCAGCAATCAGGTGGCTATGTACTATATCAACAAGCAGGGGGGGGGTACAGGGTCATACCTCCTGTGCTGGAAGGTGGTCTGCTTGTGGAAGTTTGCCATTGCCCACTGTATGGAGTTGACAGCCACTTATCTGCCCGGGGAACTCAACTCCCTGTTGGATCAGCTGAGCCACATCCTCCATCTGCACGAGTGGATTCTGAACAGGGAGGTCATTGCTCGCATCTTTCAGTCATAGGGTACTCCTTCAATAGACCTGTTTGCCACTCCGCACAGCCCCAGCTGGATCAGTTCTGTTCCAGAGTCGCTTTGAGGGAAAAGGCAGGCACCGGATGCCTTCCTCCTGCACTCGGGGGTTGGGCTTGCTCTTTGTGTATCCCCCCATTCCTCTCATAGTGAAGACCCTATTGAAGCTCAAGGCCAACAAGGGCTCGATGATCCTTATCATGCCGTATTGACTCAGACAGTTGTGGTTTCCCCTGCTGCTTCAGCTTTCACATCGGGAGCCTCTGCGGTTAGGCTCCACTCCGGAACTCATCTCTCAGGAAGATGGACGTTTGCGCCACCCCAACGTCCAAGCCCTCACTGCATGAATGTTGAGCAGATAGTCTTGTCGGAGCTTAACCTGCTTGAGGGAGTCGTGGAGGCTCTGTTGACCTCCAGGAAAGCTTCGACAAGGAGGTCGTATGTCTTCAAATGGAAATGGTTTGCTGTCTGGTGTACTGACTGGGTCCTGGATCCCTTTTCTTTCTCCATCAACAGGTTGCTTGAGTACTTCCTATGCCTCTCAACGTCTAGTCTCAAGTTCAATTCTAAAGTCAGATCCAATAAAAGAGTGAACTACTATCAAACTTAAAACTGTGAAAAATCCACTCTACACCTTCTTCTTCAACCTAAATATTTTTTAATTTTACCAACGGTCTCAGATAAACGATACTTTTCTTTACACCTTAATATGGGTACTTGATTCACCCAATACAGTGTTCGTTCACATCAATGACCGCAGGCTGTTTTTTTGAAAGATTTTTTTTGTGCTTTTCTAATTAATCTTCATCCATTTAAAAAATGACTTTAAAATAGAACAAACACCATTCTACTTATCTTAGGCAGAACGGTGCTTAAACAATGCCCCTTCAGCGCTCGATGAAATGGAAAACCCCGCTTTTCACCAGGGCTGTTTAACGTTTCCGATATACTACTGACATTGATTCTGTCTATATAAACAAAAGCAGAAAAAATCATTTGGTTGATTTCAACATATCATATCTTTGTCTCTTCAATCATATCATCACTAATTCTTTACTTTACCAGAAAAACTTTATGAGAGCAAACCAGTATTCTTTTCTTCATTGCTAGTCTTCATGCTGTTAGCCGTTGTTTTCTGAATTAACGGAAGACGCCGCGCATGCGTCTTTCCCACTGATTAAATACCCTCCTGTTATCTTGATCTGGGGGAACACTACCGGGTGCAGGCCAACCAATCTACACTAATATTCAATCCTGTGGTTGAACAGTTCCTAGACGGTGTATCCACCATTGCTCAACGATACAGGAGAGTTTGTTCTCGCGATCTCCCGTTTGATCCATTTTTGCACTAATTCTACACAACCAGCATTTCAGCATAGCAAAACTGTGACCCAAATCCAAGCAATGCTGCACTATTTGGAGCTTCCACCCGTCGACAACGTAATCTACTTTCGTGTTCCTTCACACGGATGTTGAAGCCCTTATTGTTTTACCAATATATATGAGAGAACAAGGACATTGTATTGGCATAGACTACGAATTGAGATTCACAGGTGGTGACCATGTCTTAAACGATAGGTTTACCTCCTCGATGGGCAAACTCTGAAATTTCTGACATCACAATACAGACCCTGCAATGACCACACTTCGTGTGTTTACCTATAGTTTGGCTTTGCATCGCCCAATCCAGTGGTCTCAAAACTGTAGGGGATAAGTATTCTTTCAAGCTCTTACTCTTCTTCCAAACACATCGCACACTTTTATCTTGTAAGCCCGGTACTGTTTCAAGAATCGCTTTATGTTTAGCTAGAATCTTTTGAATGCGTCCACTTAAAGGTGAGAACGTGGTAACTAAATTTATCTTTTGATCTACTTCATTAATATGTCTATTCTTTGGAATTAATAAAAGCTCTCTATTATTATAGAGGGCTCTTTTATAAGCTCGATGGACTATTGTTTTAGGATACCCTCGTTCCAAAAAATTCTTCTTCAAAACCTTTGAAGCTTGTTTATATTCTAGCACCGTAGAGCAATTCCTTCGGTATCGTAAAAACTGAGATATGGGAAGGCTATCTTTGAGCCCTATAGGATGGGCACTTGAATATTGCAAGAATGTGTTCTTGTGAGTAGGTTTTCGAAATACCGTAGTATTCCAAGTGTCAGAAGCCCTAGTTATTAATACATCCAAATATGTGACTTGTTGATTATGACATTCGAAAGTAAATGTAAAATATTTATCGCATTTATTCAGCAGTTCACAAACGCATATAGATCATCTTGTTTCCCTTGCCATATCATGAATATGTCATCGATTAAAACGATGCCATGATTTTATATTAGTAGAAAATGGAGATGTTTGCAAGTACTGTTTCTCAAAGGCCCCTACATAAAAATTCGCTATTGAGGGGGCACAAGTGGCCCCCATAGCCACCCCTGCTATTTGGTGATAGAGGCAGTCTTCAAATACAAAAAAATTTTCAAAGTGTGAATTTGATAAGTTGATGTAAAAATCTCCGATGTTCATCTGATAAATCACCTCTTTCTTTCAACACCTCTTTTACAACTACATATGCTGAGCATTGTGGTATACTGGTGTAAAGGGATTGAATGTCTAGCGGTACTAACAGAACATCTTCCTTCATTGCCCATGGGGATAATTCTTGTAAATATTCAAGAAGTGAGTTGTATCACGTATAAACGAGGGTATCTTTTTTAACAAGGCCGTAAAAAAGAATCTACATAAGTAGATAAAGGTTCTAGTAAAGTGCCTCTTGTGGACACAATCGGACGACCTGGTGGTCGATTAAGATTTTTATGTATCTTAGGAACAGTGTAAAATTTAGCAAGTTGAGGTGTCTTCACTAGAAGAAACCTAAATTCTTTAAGGGAAATGATCTTCTTTTGTAGAGCTTCTTTTACTAATGATGTTATTTGTTTCTGAATTCGGGGTGTTGGATCTGATGACAATATTTCATATGTGTTGCGATCTTGTAGCTGCGTTACTGCCTCATGTACATAATATTGACGATCCAGCACTACTAGTGCTCCCCCCTTGTCAGCTCTCTTAATTACTAAATCTGTACGGGATTGTAGACTGTGTAATGTATCCATTTGGGCTGATGTTATATAATTTTTTCGTCTCGGACTCTTTGTAGCTATTTCCCCCATGTCCTTTAAGACTAAATCTCTGAATACTTGTATACCTGGGGGTAAAGGTGTAGGAGGCACCCATTGAGATTTAAAAGGCAATGGTACTCGACCAGAATCTTCTTCAATAATTTGCACATTATTGAAGAAGATTCTGGTCGAGTACCATTGCCTTTTAAATCTCAATGGGTGCCTCCTACACCTTTACCCCCAGGTATGAAGGAAGATGTTCTGTTAGTAACGCTAGACATTCAATCCCTTTACACCAGTATTTATTTTATTTATTTATTTATTTATTACAGTTTCTTATATACCGCGCTATTTAGAATCAGCGCGGTTTACATTATAACAAAACGACCATAACGACAAACTGTCAGGTTTTACATTGAACAGGAATACAAACTTGGATAACTGGGTTAACTATATACATAAACTATTTACACTGCAGTGTGAGGGCATTTCTAGATTGGGTCATTTCTTAGAGGGGATATCTAGTTCAGTTGCTGTCTGGGAAATATTGGCAGAAAAGGTATGTTTTGAGAGCCTTTCTGAACTGATATAGATTGGTAATGGCTCTAATGTCAGGGGGTAGGGTGTTCCAGCATTTTGGTACATAAAAACTGAATGCCCTGTTTGCTCAGCATATGTAGTTGTAAAAGAGGTGTTGAAAGAAAGAGGTGATTTATCAGATGAACATCGGAGATTTTTACATCAACTTATCAAATTCACACTGTTTGAAAATTTTTTTGTATTTGAAGACTGCCTCTATCACCAAATAGCAGGGGTGGCTATGGGGGCCACTTGTGCCCCCTCAATAGCGAATTTTTATGTAGGGGCCTTTGAGAAACAGTACTTGCAAATATCTCCATTTTCTACTAATATAAAATCATGGCATCGTTTTATCGATGACATATTCATGATATGGCAAGGGAAACAAGATGATCTATATGCGTTTGTGAACTGGCTGAATAAATGCGATAAAAATTTAACTCTTACTTTCGAATGTCATAATCAACAAGTCACTATTTGATGTATTAATAACTAGGGCTTCTGACACTTGGAATACTACGGTATTTCGAAAACCCTACTCACAAGAACACATTCTTGCAATATTCAAGTGCCCATCCTATAGGGCTCAAAGATAGCCTTCCCATATCTCAGTTTTACGATACCGAAGGCAATTGCTCTACGGTGCTAGAATATAAACAAGCTTCAAAGGTTTTGAAGAAGAATTTTTTGGAACGAGGGTATCCTAAAACAATAGTCCATCGAGCTTATAAAAGAGCCATCTATAATAGAGAGCTTTTTATTAATTCCAAAGAATAGACATATTAATGAAGTAGATCAAAAGATAAATTTAGTTACCACGTTCTCACCTTTAAGTGGACGCATTCAAAAGATTCTAGCAAACATTAAGCGATTCTTGAAACAGTTACCGGGGCTTACAAGATAAAAGTGTGCGATGTGTTTGGAAGAAGAGTAAGAGCTTGAAAGAATACTTATCCCCTACAGTTTTGAGACCACTGGATTGGGCGATGCAAAGCCAAACTATAGGTAAACACACGAAGTGTGGTCATTGCAGGGTCTGTATTGTGATGTCAGAAATTTCAGAGTTTGCCCATCGAGGAGTAACCTATCGTTTAAGACATGTCACCACCTGTGAATCTCAATTCGTAGTCTATGCAATACAATGTCCTTGTTCTCTCATATATATTGGTAAAACAATAAGGGCTTTCAACATCCGTGTGAAGGAACACGAAAGTAGATTACGTTGTCGACGGGTGGAAGCTCCAATAGTGCAGCATTGCTTGGATTTGGGTCACAGTTTTGCTATGGCTGAAATGAAATGCTGGTGTGTAGAATTAGTGCAAAATGGATCAAACGGGAGATCGCGAGAACAAACTCTCCTGTATCGTGAGCAATGGTGGATACACCGTCTAGGAACTGTTCAACCAACAGGATTGAATATTAGTGTAGATTGGTTGGCCTGCACCCGGTAGTTTCCCCCAGATCAAGATAACAGAAGGGTATTTAAATCAGTGGGAAAGACGCATGCGTGGCGTCTTCCGTTAATTCAGAAAACAACGGCTAACAGCATTGAAGACTAGCAATGAAGAAAAGAATACTGGTTTGCTCTCATAAAGTTTTTCTGGTAAAGTAAAGATTAGTGATGATATATGATTGAAGAGACAAAGATATGATATGTTGAAATCAACCAAATGATTTTTTCTGCTTTTGTTTATATAGACAGAATCAAAGTCAGTAGTATATCGGAAACGTTAAACAGCCCTGGTGAAAAGCGGGGTTTTCCATTTCATCGAGTGCTGAAGGGGCATTGTTTAAGCACCGTTCTGCCTAAGATATGTAGAATGGTGTTTGTTCTATTTTAAAGTCATTTTTTAAATGGATGAAGATTAATTAGAAAAGCACAAAAAAATCTTTCAAAAAAACAGCCTCCGGTCATTGATATGAACGAACACTGTATTGGGTGAATCAAGTACCCATATTAAGGTGTAAAGAAAAGTATCGTTTATCTGAGACCGTTGGTAAAATTAAAAAATATTTAGGTTGAAGAAGAAGAAGGTGTTGAGTGGATTTTTCACAGTTTCAAGTTCAATTCTGTCTGAGTTCACCTGAGCATGATCAGGACCTACCATCATGACTCAGAGTGAAAGTCCATCTTGGCTCATCCTGTGGTGGTTCGCTTTACATGGGGCCTACTTCTCTCTAAGCCACCTTTCAAGGCCCCGGCAGTTGCGAGGGACCTCAATATGGTTTTGGCACAACTCATGTCAGCGCCCTTTGAGCCACTCGCTTCCTGCCCTCTGATGTTTCTGACCTGGAAGGTCTTGTTTCTGGTGGTAGTTAGGTCAGCATACCATGCCAGCGAGCTCCAGGCCCTGGTGACTCACCCACCATATACTGGGTTCCACCATAACAGAGTGGTCTTACGCACTCATCCGCATTTCTACCTGAAGGTGGTTTCCGTTTTCCATTTTAACCAGTCTGTTGCATTGCCCATCTTCTTTCCCAGGCCGCATGCCCACAGGGGGAAGTGGTGCTACACACATTAGACTACAAGTGAGTCTTGGTCTTCTACCTTGAGCGGACGAAGGTCCACCGAAGGTCCACTCAGCTGTTTGTCTCTTTTGACCCTAGCAAGCTCGGGGCTGCTGTTACCAAATGCACTTTCTCAACTTGGCTAGCAGACTGCATCTCTTAAACTTATGCCCAGGCTGGCCTGAGCCTTGATGATCATGTCACAGTTTACAGTGTCAGAGCCATGGCAATGTCGGTGGCCAACTTGCGCTCAGTCTCAATGGAGGAGATCTGTAAGGCTGCAACATGGTCTTCGATCCACACATTCACATCGCATTATTATTTGAAAGGAGATTCCCAATGTGACAGCAACTTCAGCCAGTCCATGCTCTGGCATCTCTTTGGGGATTAGGTTTCGACTCCTTCCCATCAAGTCCCTTCTGTCCGTCCAGATTACCAAAAAGAGACTCCTTATAGAGCATGAACACTGATGTATGGAGCTATATGATGAAGATTTTGAGTATGTTGAGTTCCCCCGGGGGACTACCTCTGCTACTACGCGTTATTTCTCCAGTTCTTTTTTTGTTGCCCCTGTTGGGCTTTTTTCCTCCTTGGTTTTTAGTAACCTGTAACTTAGGAGTCTCATGCGCGAGGACTTCATTCCTGCTCCCTTGGAGAAAGCGTATCCATAGCAGGTGTTCTCCGTGGGCAGCAGGAATAAGTCCTCAATTGTCCCACCTCCCTGAGGACTTGTATTCTGCTACAACTTTATCATACTGGGGAAGATGGTGACGTGTTGGGTGGGAAGACAGGTGCGCAGGGACAGTGAAGCCTTCTAAAAGCTTCCAGTAGAAGCTGGGGAATGTCCCCGTGCTTAGCTCCATCGGTGACATCAACCATACATATGCCTGCTGTCCACAGAGAACACCTGCTGCAGGTGAGTAACTATGCTTTGTATGTTGTTAGAGATACCATCTTGCATTTGTTTATTCTGAATGACTTCCAAGTGAACCTTACTGTTCCTGCAAGGTGATAATATGACACTATGCTAGAGGAAGAGAACACCCATCAATACCTATTAAATTATACCTTGTCGGTCTTTTTTTATTCACTAATTCAAAATTAGAAAGCACTACAAAAAATGACCCTTTGCAAAATGTATTTCGGTCAGTCTTCCAGTTTCCCTAAGGAGAGAAAAGGAATGAGAGTTGCTACAATAATGCTCAGGCTTATCAGACGTCCTAACCCCAACTCTCAAACTGACAGTCTACATAAACCTAGAATAAATAATATTCGTTTTGGACTCGGTATTCAAAAAAGGCTGTGGCTCTAAATTTAAGCTCCTAAGTTAGTGTCCTATTGTCAGCCACACTTAGTAACCTAATTTTTAAGCTGACAAGTCATCCTAATTTAGGCGCTTAAAATTTATACACCTAAATTTAAGCCTGCCATTCCTTTGGCTAGACTTATGAGCCTAATTTAGGTTCCTAGTGCTGAAAATCAGTGCTAAGTTCCTAACTTCTTTCTCCGCCCTAAATCCACCCTATTGCCACCCACTTTTTATGCTCGTAAATTTAGGAGTTTAATGACATTTTTAAAAAATATTTAGACACAGCCCTAATAAACTTTCAAAGAGGCCAATTTAGGAGTTTAACTCTCTAAGTTAGCAGCATAAATCTTTTGAATATGAGGCCCTTTGTGTGCAGATAGCACTAATAAAAATATTCTTGAATATGTTAACATATTTGTGAGGCATTTAAATTTTAATTAGTCACAGTCATTTCACCCGAGAGATGATTGTGTATGTTTCTCAAGTACTATAATTGCAAAGGATTTTAGGATGAATTCCACAATGTCAATTATTACTGTCCCAATCTTATAAAAACAAATTACAATCTAAGCAAGATCACGAGTGTAACTGAAAATGACCTTACTGTGTGCTTGATCTATGCACAGCTTTTACCATTTAAATATTTTCAAAAAATGTTCAAATGTTTTTCTCTATTTCCCTCTCCCACTATCACCACACTCAAATTGTATTTTCTAACCTGGTTTCAGCCCTCAGTAATGCCCTCAGTTCACATTTGTGTTTCTAGTTTCTCAGAATGTTTTCAGTGTTTCATGAAAGGAGTTACATGGCTTGTTTTAAGTTGGTGTGAAAATTTGAAAATTACAGTGGACTACATGTAACTTTCAAGGTCTTCTCTAGCGCCATACTCAAATTATTGGCAAGTTGTTTAACTATGTAAAAGTATTTAAAATCTTTAATATGTTTTAAAGATCTAGTATTGAATTGAATAAGATGTAAATCACCGTTTCATTTTAAAGGATGGCAGCTCTCAAAAAGATCCCACCCAAACACCAACAACCCCTAGCGATAGTACTGTGAGACTACTGCTAAGGGTCATGTGTTAACCAGCACCAGTTTGAGAGCTGCTGGAATCAGGGAAGGAGTGGAGGGGAACTATTCCTGCCTGGCTGACCACTGAGGCCACAAGGGAACCCTTAGTCAAGACTAGGAAGGAGCCTCAGCATGGTGGGGGTGAGTCTGGAATAAGGCTTTGTGGGGGGCCTGCTTGGGGTAGGGGAGGCTTGAGGGATTTGAGGGGTTGCCTCCCAGGGTTGTGTTCTGAAGGGGTGTGTGCTCGAGGGAGGGTGCTGATGGGGGGGGGGCGGGCGGCTCAGATCAGGGGGCTTTGACTTGGTGGAGGAAAGGGGCAATGACGTGGCATTTTTTTCTTTTGTATGGGCAGCGAACCACGCTGCACTATTATCAGCTGTGACAGCATATGGCACCATCCCGCACTCTAGCTGTCACTGGCTGCCATGCCCATTCTCCACCCCCAAACCTATCCTGTTGTGCTAAGAGCAGTTTGGGTGGGATTTTTTTACTGCACAACTCCTGTTAGTGCGCAGTAGTGCTTACTGCGGATTATTAGTGTGTGCTAAACCCCATCGTAACCATTGCCACGGTTTAATAGGTGGCCTCTAAGAGTTGGATTTTGAAAGGCTGAACTGCTTTTAAATATTTCTCCTCACTGACTGGTTAAATTTAACCATCTAAACTAATAAAGTAGTTATATTTATCCAGTTGATAAAGGTGCAACTCCAAGTTTATTCCCAGAGCGAGTTTATGGCTTTACCAGTTAGTGCTAACCAACTAAATTTAAAAAGGATCAGTCCTTAATCTAATTAGTCCAGTTTTAGATTTAATGGCCTCTTTATCGGAAAATCTAGCCAGTTAGGTTTGCAAGGAAATTTGCTTAGCCACTTATCTCTTCAACAAATCTTGAAATACTGACAGGTCAGTATTTAAATACTGTGGTTGGTGTTTTTTTAAAACACCAGCCACAGTAGTTAAATATTATGGAGTCTATTTTTAAAGGGCTCCTAGACATTTGGTGCTGTGTCAAGTGCGTAGGTGCCTGTAGCTCCCAGTATTTGGCGGCATTATATGCACAGCAGGATTTAAATATAAAACTACTTTTGGCGGGGAAAATGAATTTCGTGCATTCTGGGGCAGATGCATGAGAACACATAGTTTAGACACAGAGATGATGATTTTTGACACCTATATGTCTAGACTATGCATTTCGTTTAGGCGCCACAAAACCAGGTCTAACTTGGAGTACCGAGCCAAATGTTTTTGGCACCTAGACATTGAGCATGCACCCACTTTTGATCACACCCAGGCACCTATAATCTACAGGAACAAGCAGGAATGCAGTCTTCACATAAGGCTGACATCAGCACCGATGGAGCCTTCGTGCGAATGCTCCCCAGCGTCTCATAGGAAAGCCTTTGGGAGCACTCCACTGTGCCTGCGTGCCTGCCTTCCCACCTTCCCAACTCCTCTCCTCAATTCTTCATTTTCCACGGAGCCAGCAGGACGTGTCATCCTGTCACCGCCAAAAAACGTGAACTTTTTTTTGGTAGAATTACGCTTCTGCCTTCCCATCAATGCTAGTCCATTGAATCTGACACTAGTCCTGAGAGTTCTTTTTCTTTTTTGGTTTTCTTTAACGTGGTTTCACCGCTAAACTGGGCCTGTAGGCATCCATAATTTTCTCTTTGATCTGAAGACAACCTTTTTGAGACCTGGAAAAGCCAACTAGTGGTTTTAAAAAGTGTACCAAGTGTGCTGGTACTATATCAGTCACTGATAAACATGACTGGTGTCTCAAATGTTTGGGGCCTGACCATCAGCCCAGTTCTTGTCCTTTTTGCCAGCAAATGATATAGAGGCCTAAAGAACCAAGCCAGACAATATGGCTCATTGTTTGCCTTGGACTTGATGTCAGTGGCTTCCACTTCTTTGAGAGCATCGTCTTCCTCTCATGGGTCTCAGGTTTCTTCAAAGTCCAAACATAAAAGTAAGTCTTAATCTCCGGCTGCTCCAAAGTCATCGGCATAGGCACCAAAGACCGATGCTGAGACCAGAGAGAAGTCCCAGTATAAGCATCGTGACTCTCCTAGGAGTGCTTCTGTTGCAGACCAGCCAATCAAACAGCCCCGGTGGGAGGATCTGTCCTCCAAAAGCACAAGAAGGTCTCCGGGACACTCCCAAGGAACCAACCTCCTGAGAGCTACTGATTCCATGTTCTGTGATAGTGCTGCAGAACCCCGTAGGAAATTCCACCTAGATGTTGGCCAACTCCCTGGATCAATGCATGCTGGCTCTTGAGAGGAGTTTGGCCGCATTCCTGGCAGCCTTGGTACCAATAACATTGAGAGCTCCAGGAGTGCAGGCACCAGCACTGAGCCTTCAGCCAGGTGTATCGGCCTCAATGCCAGTCCTCGAACCAGCATCGATGGAGATGCCAAGGGCAGTACCACTATTGGAACCATCTGAGTCCCCTGGTATCCAGCTGACTCAAACTGATGTAGCTCTCGGTTGCAATACTTCCAAGCATCGGTATCGGCATCGACCTTCGACATCTATGAAACATCGAGGTTGGACTCCTGACCACCCATACTTTGACTTCTTGCCAGACTCTGACTCCAGTTCTTCAGAGTATGATGAGAAATCACTTGATTTCCAGGAACTACGTGACATCCCTTCAGCCCCTTCACCACCTCAAGAATGGCGTCTGTCCCCACCAGACGATATGTCCTTTCAGAACTTCATACGTGATATGGCAGCAACGTTAGCCATCACAGTATCATTGGAAAAGGAACCAAAGGCAGAGGAGCTGGCGATTACTCCAATACCCTCCTACACCCAAGGAGGCAGCAATATTGCCAGTGCATTGAATCCTACAGGATTTTATGCTCCACATGTGGGAAGCCCCGCTCACGTTTCCACCTGTCTAGTACTTGATACCATATATTGAGTACCAGAGTGCCAAGGTTTTCAAAAACCTCAGCTCTCCCATCACTCCATGGTGGTGGATTTGGCAGTGCGCCACAGAAAGAGCTATAAGAACCATTCATCCATGCCACCTCGCAGAGATTTGAGGACACTCGATGCCTTTGGGCGTCGATGCTTCCAGGCATGCATGTTGGCTTACAGAATAAACTCTTACATTCTGTACATGGGCATGTTTCTGAAGGATGTCACCAGGAATCTAGAGATTTTTACCCCCATGCTACCTGAGGATAAGCAGAGTGCTTTCCAGACACTCATCAAGCAAGTACAAAATACTTCTAAGTTTCTTACTAGGGCCTCTTTTGATGTCTTCGAGTCAACCAGCAGAGCTTTAGCATCCTGCATTGGGGCTTGTAGAATGGCCTGGTTGCAGACATCAGACCTTGAGCAATGGGTCCAAGATAAACTAGTCAATATCTCAAGTACTGGAGAAAACCTTTCTGGCAAGGATTGGAGGGCAAAAGCAGGAGAGATTGAGACTGACTATTTCACCTTGAAATGCTTTTCCAGGAAACAGCTGACTTATCCAAGAGGAAGGCTCTTCCAAGAAATCTTTCTCTTCCAAAAAGAAGAGATACTATCCGTCTTACCCGCCATCTGCTGCCTATCAGCCTCATCGTCCTCAGCAGAGACCTCGCCAACCCAAGAAGCCCAAGGCTCCTAAACTTCAACTAGCTGTACAGGCACACCTGTGCCTGGTTTCTGACTCCTTCCTGGAGAGAAGTGCCAATCTGCCTCTGGAGAGTCCTCAGGCCCACCACATAGCCAGCAGACTCTGTCACTATGCCTACAGGTGGCACCTCATAACATCAGAGCAATGGACACTCCAGATTGTCCAAAGGGGTTATCAGCTTCACTTTGAAACCTTACCCCCCAACAGCTTTACAAGGGATTATTCCACTCAACCCCTTCAATGCACTCTATTAAACGAAGAGGTGACCACCCTGTTCTCCCAGAGTGCCATAGAAAGAGTTCCTCCTCCTCAAGAAAGAATGAGCTTTTACTCTTCATATTTCTTCATTCCAAAGAAAACAGGATTCATGTTTCAGGGAGACTGCTTTCAATACTTGGTTCTCCCCTTCAGTCTAGCCTCTGCCCCTAGAGTCTTCACAGAATGCATGGCAATAATCATTGCCTACTTATGCACCTTGAGAGTATTCGTCTTCCCTTACTTATATGCGCACATACTTACTCATACCGCCCATGACTTGCACAAACTCCAGCCATGTGCATGCACACAGTGAAAGTGCAGTTTCTAACCTTCCATTTATCTCTAAATTGACTGAGGAAATTGTCTTTGATCAACTGACCATTTTTGTAGAAAAATCAAACATAACATCCCAGACAGTCAGATTTTCACTCAGGTCATGGAACTAAGACCATCATAACAGGGGCTCTGCATTTCAAGCAAAAGTAAGGGTGTGTGGCTTTTAATTATTAGCTCTCTGCCTGAGAGCTCTTAAAAGGGTTAGAAAAATCAAACATAACATCCCAGACAGTCAGATTTTCACTCAGGTCATGGAACTAAGACCATCATAACAGGGGCTCTGCATTTCAAGCAAAAGTAAGGGTGTGTGGCTTTTAATTATTAGCTCTCTGCCTGAGAGCTCTTAAAAGGGTTTTGATACATTTTTACATAGTTACATTCTTTGGTGTTTTATTTCCAAAAGAGAAATATTTTCTTTAGTGATGTAGGTTTAAAACTCTGCTTTTAGTCTCTCTTTCCCAGCTCTCTGAAGTCACTGACACCTATCAAGAGTTATTGGGCCCGATTAGCCTGTGAAAAAAACTGAGGGCAGCTGAGGACTGCATAAAAGTCTTCAGAGCCCTTTAAGTTTAGGCATTCCTAATAGGGGCTCTGCATTTCAAGCAAAGGTAAGATTTGTGGATTTTAATTACTAACTCTCTGTCTGAGAGCTCTTAAGAGGGTTTTGGTACATTTTTAAAAAACAAAGTTACATTCTTTTTGGTGCTTTATTTCAAAAGGGGAAATATTTTCTTTAGTGATGTAGGTTTAAAACTCTACTTTTAGTCTCTCTTTCCCAGCTCTTTGTAGCCACGGACACATCGTCAGGTGTACCCTCCCTACCCACCCCAGCTCCCACCCACCCCATGTGAGCCTTCTTGCTTTGTATGGCAACTCCCCAATTAGCTACACACAGGGACTTAGAAAAACACATTTAAAACACACTTAATTGCTTTTTCTCTGAAAGGACAGGTGAGAAATAGGCTGGTACTTTGGTACCTGTTGAAATAAAAGAGAACTACCAAAGCTTCACCAACTGAAGAGTGGCTAGGAAACATTGTATTGCCAAAGGTATTGCCCCCGTTACAGCTTCTGCCTCTGTCCAGACAGATATCCCAATGTCAGTTGAAGGACCAATTCCATGTGCAGGATGCCTGCATCCTGAAGCTCTCAGGAAACAAGTGGAGGAGCTCAGAGAACAGGTGGCAAGGCTGAGGGACATTCAAGAGATGCTTCTTGAAACATCCAAGCTCTCCAGTAGAGGTGAAGATGGGAGCCTACAGAATGACAAAGGTTGGACACGAGTAACCAGGGCCTGCAGAATCACTGATCCAACTCCTCCAGCCCTTGAATTGAAGGACCATTATGCAGCCCTGGAAGTGGAGGAGGTGAAAGCATCCCAGAGAAGGGAGGAACCAGAGCTCGAGCATCCCAAAATCGCAGAATCAGTGACCATGAGGAAGCAAAGGGTAGTGGTGGTTGGTGACCCTCTTCTGAGGGGTACTGAGGTGTCCATCTGCCGACCAGACTTGATGTCCAGAGAGGTATGCTGTCTGACAGGTGCCAAAATCTGAGATGTTACAGAGTTTGCTGAGACTCATCAAACCCACTGACTATTACCCGATGTTCCTCATCCATGTCGGCACAAATTATACTGCCAGGTATCCCTCTGAGCATAGCAAAAATGACTTCATGGCTCGGGGACAGATGGTGAAGCAGATAAATGCGCAGGTGGTGTTCTCTTCAATCCTCCCTGTTGAGGGTAAAGGCCAAAGCAGAGAAGCTTGCTTCCTGGAGATAAATGCATGGACAGTGTCATCGTGAGCGTTTTGGCTTCCTTGACCATGGGATGCTGTTCCAAGGGCTGCAGAGCAGAAATGGCATTCATCTGTCCAGGAAGGGTCAACGTGTATTCAGTAGCAGGCTGACTAACCTACTGAAGAGGGCTTTAAACTAGATTTGTTGGGAATGGGTGAAGAAAGCCCCCAGATAAGTAAACTATTAAATACCTTTATGGTAATGGGTAAAAGGGGCAGCATCTGGAAAGCGTTGTGTATAAATGTCTGTAGCATGGAAAATAAGATCCCAGATGTTGAGGCTTTAATGGGAGAGGCTGACTTGAATTTAGTGGCAGTTACAGAGACATGGTTCATGGGCAACCATGACTGGGATTAACTATACCAGGCCATACTTTATTCAGAAAGGATAGGGTGGGAAGAAGGGGAGGAGGAGTGGCACTATATGAAAAAAAATAATATTAAAGCTATGGAAATACAGAATTTAAAAGAAAGAGAGGAGGCACTGTGGGTTAACCTAGAAAGAAGTAAAGAGAAATCCATTTGCATTTGCTTGATATACAGACCTCCCTCACAGGAAGAAGAAATGGACGGAGATTTAATAGAAGACATATGTAGCATTACCAGGAAAGGGGAAGTGCTACCAATTAGGGATTTCAAAATGACGGATGTTGATTGGCACATCCCTGCTGCAGTGTCATCTAGAAGTAAGGAGATCTGGATTCTTTACAGGTAGAACTATTCAGGCAACTGGTAACAGGATCCACACGTGGAGGGGCCATACTGGACTTCGTGCTTACCAATGGTGAAAGTCTTTCTGATATTATAGTGGCAGATCATCTCACATCCAGTGATCACCAAATGGTGTGGTTCAGTATTAGGACCAGAGCTGACAAAATCCATTCAAAAGTGAGGGTTTTAGACTTCAGGAAAACTAACTTTACCAGGATAGGCCAATAACTCAAGGAGTCATTAGTGGGATGGGAACAGTTGGGGGATGTAGAAAAACAGTGGGCAAAACTGAAAAGAGATATTTTAAGGGCAACCAACTTTTTTGTTAGAATGATAAATAAAGGTAAAAGGAAAAGGAGGCCACCATGGTTCTCAAAAGAAAGATGAAGAAAGAGGGAGGCCTTCATGAAATACAAGAGATCACAGAGAGAGGAAGACAGGCATTTATATTTGAAAGATCTTAGACAGTCTGGCAATGTAGTCAAGAAAGCAAAGATTCAAAAAGAAGAGAAAATGGCCAGTGCAATAAAATGGGGGGGATAAGACATTTTTCAGATATGTTAGTGAGAGGAGGAAGGGCAAAAGTGGTATTGTTAGCCTGAAGAGTGAAGGGGAGGCATATGTAGAAGCTTATGAGGATAAAACGGAATTGCTTAACAAATATTTCTATTCTATGTTCACAGATTGAAGGCCCAGGAGAAGGACCTCAGAAAACACCCACAAATAATAACAGAAGTGATGGGGAGCTCGAACAATTTTCAGAAGACTGTGTTCTTGAGGAACTAGCTAAACTTAAAGTAGACAAAGCAATGGGACCGTATGGGATAAATTCAAGAATAGTGAAGGAACTTGGGGACATTCTAGCAGCTCCACTGACTGACCTTTTCAATGCCTCTTTGGCGTCAGGAGTGGTGCCAGAGGACTGGAGAAAAGCATGTATGGTCCTTTTACAAAAAAGCAGAAGTAAGGATGAGGTTGAAAACTACAGGCCGGTTAGTCTAACATCTGTGGTGAGTAAATTATTGGAAATGCTGCTAAAAGAGAGAATAGTGAGGTTTCTGGAGTCTAGTGGATTGCAGGATCTGAGGCAGCATGTGTTCACCAGTTTTTGTCAGACAAATCTGATTGATTTCTTTGACTGGGTGACCAGGGAGTTGGACCGAGGGAGAGCGCTAGCTGTGGTGTATTTGGATTTCAGTAAAGCCTTTGACACCATTCCACACAGGTGATTTATAAGCACACTGAGCTTATAAGCACCCTAGAGATGGATCCTAAAGTTACTGATTGGATTAGAAATTGGTTGAGTGGTAGGTGCAAAGGGTACAGATAAATGGAGCTCACTCTGAGGTGAAAAAGGTTACCAGTGGTGTGCCACAGGGATCTGTCCTTGGTCCAATTCTTTTTAATATCTTTGTTAGTGATATCGTGGAAGGGCTGTCGGGTAATGTTTGCCTCTTTGCAGATAATGCCAAACTCTGCAATAGAGTAGACATACAGGAAGGAGTAGATGACATGAGGAGGGTTCTAGTTAAGTTTGAAGAATGGTCTAGAATTTGGCAGCTGAGATTTAATGCTAAAAAATGCAGGGTCATGCATTTGGGCTGCAAAAATCCAAGGAAGTGGTACAGTTTAGGGGGTACTTCTGACCACAAAAGAAGAGTGGGACCTGGGCGTAATTGTGTCTGATGATCTTAAAGTAGCTAAACAGGTAGAAAAGGTGACAGCGAAAGTCAGAAGGATGCTTCAGCGTATAGGGAGAGAAATAGCAGAAAAAAGGAGGTGATAGTGCCTCTATATAAGTCTCTGGTGCAACCTCATTTGGAGTGTTGTGTGCAATTCTGGAGACCACATCTTCAAAAGGGTATAAAGAGGATGGAGTCGGTGCAGAGGATGGCTACTAAAATTGTTAGTGGTCTTGGTTATAAAGCATATGAGGACAGACTTAAGATATTAATATGTATTCTTTAAATACCTCTGTGACATAAATGCACAGGAGGAGAGTCTCTTTCAATTGAAAGCAAGCTCTGCTATGAGAGGTCCTAGGATGGGTGAAAGGGAATAGGCTCAGGAGTATTTTTTTTTAATTATTTTATTTATACAGTTTTAAACAACACTAGTGAATTTACTTCTTAAAGAAAAGAACTTTTGCAAATAAGAAGAAATAAACAATTCAAGTCTCCTAAAGGAGACAGGAAATGGGTACATTCACTGTTCGCTAGCCCACAAGTAAAAGAAAGGCCAAAACTAACATCATAGGAGTAATATATATAAAATATAATATATAATATATAATACATAATAAAAAGGATATAGCGTTATTAGAAAAGATTCAGAGAAGAGTCACCAAAATGGTAAAGGGGATGGAAGGACACCCCTATAAAGAAAGACTAAAAAGGTTAGGGCTCTTTAACCTGGAAAAGAAACGGCTGAGGGGAGATATGATAGAAGTCTATAAATTAATGAACTGAGTGGAACGGGTAAACGTAGATCGATTGTTTACCTTATCAGAATATAGAAAGACTAGGGGACATGTAATGAAGATACAGGGTAAGCTATTTAAGAAAAATAAGAGAAAATATTTTTTCACTCAACGTGTAATCAAACTCTGGAATTTGTTACCGGAGGATGTAGTAAAGCTGTTAGTGTAGTTGGGTTTAAAAAGATTTGGACAAGTTCGTGGAGGAAAGGTCCATAAACCATTATTAAAAAGGGACCCAGGATATCAATGCTTGACCCAATACAAGCATTGTGGAACCTGTGTCTTTTGGGGAAACTTCTAGGTACTGTCGCCTTTTGTTGCCACCCTAGGCGGTTGCCTAAGGTAGGGCGAGCACTCTTTCTGTAGTTGTGGGTTTCAAATAAATTGAAGTCCGAGAGGCTTAAGGCTAACACAGGAAATTTATTGATTTTTACTACTTCTCCATACAGAGCTTTTAGAAAACTCAGCGCAAGGGCAAGAAGAAAGAAAAAAGTAGGATTTCTTCTCCTAACACAATTAGCTTCTGTCACTTCCAGAATTCACAAATCAGGCTTCATTACTTCTTCTAGCCTTTAAACATAAATGCCATTTTGCCCTTCTTGAAACTTCCCAACATTCAAACAAACTTTCTAGCTTCATTCAAGGAAACATTTCTAAAAGCACACAGGGCTTTAAAACACTGTCCAGCCTGTTTCTTTTTCCTTACTGGCTAATGCAGTTGTTTGAGCTTCACACTCTATAGTGCTCAAACACTTAACTTGTCTTGTGACACAGAGCACATTCCATTTCAGAACATTCAGAGTCAATATCAGAAAGATAACTTCCTGTCTCCATTTCCTCAATATCTGACTCTTGTGTATCGTGGTTTAAACTTCTCCGGGTAAACCCAGGCTCTGCCCTTTCTAACAGCTCAAGAATTTTCTTCCAGCAAGACTTTCCATAACCTGTTGGTGCTGGGACCTACCAATCATTTGAAAGGTGAGCAACACTGAAATTTCCTTTTGAGGTTTTAAATAATCACTGCTTTTCAGAGCTGCTGTGATAGAGTTTGACAAATACAAAGGCTAAAAAGGTTAGGGCTCTTTAACCTGGAAAAGAGATGGCTGAGGGGAGATATGATAGAAGTCTATAAATTGACGAACGGAGTGGAATGGGTAAACGTAGATCGATTGTTTACCTTATCAGAATATAGAAAGACTAGGGGACATGCAATGAAGCTACAGGGTAAACTATTTAAGACTAATAAAAGAAAATATTTTTTCACTCAACGTGTAATCAAACTCTGGAATTTGATACCGGAGGATGTAGTAAAGGCTGTTAGTGTAGCTGGGTTTAAAAAAGGTTTGGACAAGTTCCTGGAGGAAAGGTCCATAAACCATTATTAAGGGACCCAGGATATCAATGCTTGAACCAATACAAGCATTGTGGAACCTGTGTCCCTTGGGGAAACTGCTAGGTACATATGACCTAGATTGGCCACTGTTGGAAACAGAATACTGGGCTTGATGGACCTTGGTCTGACCCAGTATGGCATATCTTATGTTCTTATGTTCTTTGCCTCTAGAATTCTTAGCATATACTGGCAATTCTCTCTCTCTCATTAACTGGCTTATTGTCTGCAGCTGGCTTAACTTGCTGTTGGACACAGGGTTACTCACGGTTCTCCTTGTACCAGATAAGCTTTCACCAAGCCTTTGGCTTGCAGTAAAAGTGTCCTCATTTAAGGCTCTCTCAGAAGGAAATCTCCTGCCTCCAGGCTCCAAAGCAACTCTCCTGCATTCTGGATTCCTCCCTGGCTTATGGTTTTTTCCCCTGAGTGTTCCAGCAGATTCTACAGTGTCCTCTAAGGCTGGGCTTCTCTTAGAAGTCTGTCTCAGCAGTTCCTTCTCCTCCCCTGGGCTGTCCTGGAAAATACCTTTCACTCTAGCTGCCCGGGAGCTTCTTCCTCCATCCAGCACGTTAGGACTTCTGCTGTGTTCTGAGTCTTGGGTAGCTCCTCCCCTGGGAACTCCCTTCTTCCTGTGATGCTGCCCCTCAACCTCGGCCTCTGCATCAGCGTCAGGATCCTGCTCAGCATTAGCATAAGCATCAGCATTAGCATTAGGATTAGCCTTTCTCCTGTTACTGCCCTCTTCCTTTTGTAATCCCCTAGGGATTCTCCCTGCACGTGTTTGAGCAGTAACCACGTGCTGCTTCCTCAGCTGGCCTTCGTTAGCCCTACAGCTTGTTCCTGAGCTAGGGCGTAGCTTGTAGCTAGGCACTAGATGAGGTTTTTTCTGTTCAAGAACATTTTGTGTTTCACATCCCCGCCTCCTGCTTCTCTCCCTCAAGGTAAAAGTGTGCTTTTTTCCTACTTCTAAGGGCTCGGGAACATTTTGGCCATCACAGTACGTATGACCTAGATTGGCCATTGTTGGAAATAGGATACTGGGCTTGATGGATCTTGGTCTGACCCAGTATGGCATATCTTATATTCTTACGTTCTATGTTCTTTACGAAAAGAGTGGTAGATGCGTGGAATAGTCTCCTAATAGAGGCGGTAGAAACGAGGACAGTATCTGAATTCAAAAAAGCACAGGACGGACACACAAAATCTCTAAAGGTAAAAAGGGGTCTATTGTAGTTGATATAGAAGGGCAGACTAGATAGACCATGTGGTCTTTTTCTGCCATCATGTTTCTGTTTCTCCGAGCTGATTTGAAAGGGGCAATGGCAGCTATGCATCATGTTATTGGGGAACTTGAGATGCGTGGAGGAGGTAAAAGGCCACGTGGACCAGCATAGGGCAAAGCTAGAAGAGCTGGTGAAGGGCTGGGAAGCTGGGAAACAGGCACAGGACCATTTGCAGGGAAAAATAGAAGATTTTTAAGATCGATCCTGCCGCAATAATTTGCAAATGCGGGGCATCTCGGAGGAGGAGAAATTCAAAGATTGCTTGCATGTCTCAAATACTGTTCCAGCATCTCTTGAAGTCTGGGGAATATGAGGGGGGACGCTGCAACCCTGCAGGTGGACATTGAGCGGGTGCACTGGAGTCTGGGCTCTATCCGGGATAACCGACTGAGGGACAATGTGGTGTGCCTGAATTCGTATTAGATGAAAGAGCGCTTAGTAATAGCATCCTGAAAACAAGGCTGCATCACCTGGGAGGGATATGCTGTGGAACTATGTAATGATCTCATCCAGGCACGCAGATGAGAAATGGGCCTTGCAGGAGGTCACAGCCTATATGTGTACTGAGAGGATTTGATATAAATGGCTGTTCCCCTTTGGAGTTTTCTTCACTGCAAAAGGAGTGTCTGAGCATGTGAAGGTGGCCCCTGAGACCTGGCAGGTGCTGTGAGATCTGGGCTTCGCAAATATTCCGAGAGGAGATGGCCAAGCTGGGCAAGAGGATGTGGTGGCAACCTCTGGTATTCCCCACCTGCAGTGGCAGAGAGTAGCTGCTAAAAGGCAGTGACTGAAGTGATTTTCCCAGGGGATAAAGCCTGGAGCGGAGGCGACAGAGGCTGGACAGTGACTGGCTCGGGAGGGGAGCCGGGGAGTAGTGGGCTCTGGACAGTGCCTGATTTGGGACAATGCCTGGTTCAAGAGGGGGTTATGATGGGAGGGGTTCTTAGGAGAATGAGCTGCTTAGGGTTGGTGGGGGTGGATGGGGTCTGTCCTGGACTGATTTGATGGACATTGATTTTGGAACTGTGGTGGTGGTGGGAGGAGAAATATGGGGGATTGGGGCTTTTGGTGTATATATACTTGTTATGGCTGGTGGTTGGGAGAAGGGTGAGTGGAGTCAGGAGATGGATGTTTGGGTGTGGTGTGGATGTGGGGGTTTGGGGAGAGGCTGCTGGCACTGGTAATGGAGGGTATGTGCGACCATAGGTCGATGAGTACTTCTGGGAGGGTGGATCCTTGCAAAGGAATGGTTGGGGGGAGGGGCAAGAGGGTGGGAGGGGGAAAGGCTGCAGGGTTGAGTGAGAGGCAAGGTAAAGGGTCTTGGCTACAATGTTGGTGCGAATTGGGACAGTAAATACCAAGGGCTGAATTTGCCTTATAAGCAGAAGCTACTTTTCCGTGAGGCTGGTCGGCTAAGCTGGGATATTGTGTTGGTGCAGGAGACTCATCTATCAAGTGGAGATGAGTAGCTGTTACGTTAGGAAGTGTTCCTGCAACAGTTTTTCTCTGTACCAGCGGGGGAGGGGGATGGTAAGAAGGATGGGGGTGATGATCGTGGTACATCAGTGATGTATGCTGCAAGTGCAAGATACCTTCCGTGATAGAGAGGGACAAGTCTTGGAAGTTAGGGGGCATTTGGGGGGGGGGGGGGAGAAGTAATGGTGATAACGGTTTATGGGCCCATTGGGGGGCAAGTCCCCTTTTGGAAGGGGGTGCCCATCATGTTGGAGGAAAAGTTGACAGTGGGTGGTGATTTTAATATGGTATTACGCCCTGGCCAAGGTAGGCAGGCAGGAAATCGGGATGGAGGGAGCAGTAATAGGAAGATGCTGCAGGGCCTGATGCGCTGGTTTCATCTGGTGGATGCCTGGTGAGACATGCATCCCAGGGGGAGGGAATTTTTATTTTATTCTCACCCACACAATAGCTTTAGCCGGATTGACCTGGTCTTGGATCAGCTGTGGGTCACGGCATTGCAGGGAACGAAGATAGGGAATATCACCTGGTTGGACCATGCTCCCTTGGGGGTCGAATTGGGGGCATGGGATCCTGGGAGGGTCTTTCTAAGCTTTTAGAGAGCAGGCTCTGTGTGTCTGATTTATCCTGCTGTCTACAGAAACCTCTGTTACAGGTAAACAACATTGCTATACTGCTAAGCCAGCCTGGAAAATCAATTTAAACATATTTTATTGTATTTTACAACTTTGCTTTGACCCACTCTTTTGAAGGACTTGTGCTCTGTTTATTCAAATAGGTCGCTGCTGGTTCACATTTTCTTTTTACTTGGGTTGACATGAATCATTTGCAAGATGTACTTTTCAACATCTTTGCCTACCCTGCATTATATAGATGCTGACACATTTTATTATCCTTTATTTTTTTGTGCTAAGGAAAACAAGAATGCAGGCCAGACACCTGCTTTTTCCCTGCACAGTAATTTGTGCCTTGTTCAATACGTTTCTGGTGATCTGTCTAAATGTAGTTGTCAAGAAGAAAGAAGGGGACTCTGTTTTTGGTGTTAAGGCAAAGTCAAGAATTTATATCTGTTTACCCCTAGTCACGAATGCCTGATGATTGCAGCTTATTTCATCTAGTGACCCTTATTGATTCACTTTGATATTCCTGCACTAGAATGTTTTGTTCTTGCTACATGAGCATTACTTCTGACTTGGATTATTGTGCTTTTCTTGTAATTAAAAAAAACAGCATCAACTGTGGAACGCTATACAAGTTATGGCAAGAGTTCCTTTGGGTTTCTGTGAAGTACAGTAAATCCAGTATACATTTCCCTAGTTCTCACAGCATCAATGCCATGACATGATTTTCAATTCTGTACCATATTCTTTGTAGTGCAATATGATAGCTAAGATCTGAAGAACAAACAATTTTGATTGAACATCCATTATAATAGGTATTTAGGTGTATGAGCACAAATGTTTTGGACTCTTGTGTTTTCAATTTGATAAAACTTAGGAATGATGTAGAAATAATAGGCTTACTCTACTTTAAATTTACTTTGATTTCTAAATGAATTAAAAATGATGTGTATCCTAATTTATCAGGGATGTAGACTGTTGAATCTCCTGGGCTAAACCTAGGAAAGGCACAGGCTTATTCATCTATTAGGTCAATTTTCAAAAAGCATTTAAATGTTTGGTGCCATGCCAAGTGACTAAGTGCTTTTTTTTTTTAATCCAGAGGCATTATACTTATAGTGCTATCCATAACGCAGTATATAGAGCAAAGAGGTTGAGGTTAGGGTATTCCTAGGCAGGCCCAACTATATATATAAAGTATCTTTTTGTAAAGGATGTCCATGTCCAATCGGGGATGTCCAAGACAGAATGTGCCAAGAAACACCAAGGGCGACTAGGCCTCCACCCCATTTTAGTAAGCTAGACGTCCATAACATGGATGTCCATGCCTGCAGCCATATAAACATTCCCATTTGGAAAGCATGAGGTGTGGACATCCATCGCATGCATGCCAGCATAAGGGGACATCCAACAGTGTGGGGAAAAGGATAACATGAGCCCTCAGTTTATTTATTTATTTATTTGTGTTTTCTATACCGCCATATCGATAAATCATAGCGGTTCTCATCAGTGTCTGTAATTGGCATGGAAAAGATAGGGGACATCAGCATACCTCCTCCTCCACAACCTCCAGATGGTTGGCTGACCAAACAAGTACTTTCCCAATGCCTATTCATACCTGTAGCAGATACAAGCTTGAATGCGGCTTGGGATATCCAGGGCATTATTGAGATCAGGCAAGTCCCCAAGCAAGCAAGTGGTGGTTAGGATGACCCTGAACAAACTCATTCGCATGTGAGCAGAATGCCGGGTTCCTGCAGACTAGTGTGGGTTAGGTCATTACTCTATTTACTTCGTCATTCCCAATAAGGATGGCTCCTTCTGCCTGGTGCTGGATCTCAAGTATGTCAACAAGGTGTTGTGGGTGCTGCGTTTCCACATATAAACTCTGCACTCCGTTATTGTCACGGTAAGAACAGGAGAGTTCCTGACATCTTTGGATCTCTCGGAAATGTACCTCTACATTCTGATTCATGCTGAACACCAGCGCTACCTGCACTTTGTGGTGCTGATGGGACATTTCTAGTTCTCATGGTGGTGGTGGTGTCCGCTTTGAGACAGGAAGGCCTGTTGATCCATTCACACCTGGATGACTGGCTGGTCAAGGCAAAATCCTTCGAGAAGAGCCAAAGAGCAATATGACAAGTGGTCAAGTTCTTTCAGAACCGAGGTTGGGTGGTGAATTTCGACAAGAGCACCTGTCGCCCACTCAGTAACTGACCTACTTGGGGGCACGGTTTGATATGCAGGCAGGTCAGGTGTCCCTGCCCCTGGAGAGAGCCGCAAAGATACAGGAGCAGGTGCATCAGTTCCTCTGGATGGCTTGGCCTTCAGCGTAGCATTACTTTAGCTCTTGGACTCCATGGCGACCATATATACCTGGTGCCATGAGCTCGGGCCCACATGAGACACTTCAAGCATGTGCTACTGTTGCGCTGGTCCCCACAGAGAGACTCCCTTTCGAGGCAGCTGCTGTGCTTGTGGAAGGTCAAGTGCAGTCTGGAGTGGTGGTACTCCTCCCAGGCCTTGACAGCGGGATTACTGTTAGAGACACCATCATGAGTGACCGTGATGACCGATGTCAGCCTCTCTGGGTGGGGAGCACATTTCTGTTCTCAGTTCGCCCTGGAACCATGGACAGCAGAGTCGTCGACACGGTCAATAAACTTGGAGTTAAGGGCAGTGTTCCTGGCACTTCCTACAAGACCAGATGGTGCAGATCTTTTTGGACAACATGGCAGCGGTGGGCTTATATCAACCACCAAGGAGTACAATGTTGATGGAAGAGGTGGCCCTGCTTCTGAAGTGGGTGGAGGAGCACTTACAGGTTCTATTGGCGGCACATGTGGCAGGGAAGGAGAATGTCCATGCGGATTTCCTCTGCCAGTAGCAGGTGGACCCAGTGGAGTGGTCTTTGGAGGAGTCCGTGTTTCAGAGCATAGTATGACGATGGGGCCAACCGGTGATGGATCTGCTGTGGTATATCCCATGTGTCTGAACTGGACTGGAGGGATGATATGGAAGGTGTAATTAAGGCCTTACCTTCTAATTGCCTTTCCTTGAATCCCTCCAGTCCAGATCCTTCCCCAGGCGCTCATCTGGTCTGTCTGTCTGAGGTTGTGGGGAGGGGTACCTGGGATCCATATCTCACTCGTGATAGGTTGGGGGGGGGCATGGGTCTTGGACCCTTCCATGTGGTCATCTAAGAATTTGTATGTCTGCTTTTTAGAGCCTAGGGGTCAGGTGAACTCCTGGTTGCAGATCCCCTTTGAGGGTGTAAAAAGAAAAAAAAACACCAAGAAAAAGACTTAGCAGAGAGAGAGCTTTGGTGACCTTGGGGGGGTCCAAGTGTGGCTTAAATTCTGCTTTGATACTCAATACTGGCCAGCTTACTGATGCACATTATACACATATGCATACACCTGTAAATATGTTTCATTGTATTACTTTAGTAGGCTGTTACATACCTTCTAACTTGTACTCTACGTTTTCCTGACGTTAACTGTTAAAGCATGTTATGATGTAACTATTCCTAACTTGTTATATGTACAGTAAACCGCTTTGATTATACTGAAAGGCGGTATATAAAACTGTTCAATAAATAAATAAATACATAATAAATAAACTTTGCCCTTAGTAGATGACATCAGCAAAATTTGTCATGCTCGGCCTCCATCTGCTGGTTGGGGGGGATAACCCATGCGTCTGGACTGGACTGGAGGGATTCAAGGAAAGGCAATTAGCAGGTAAGTCCTAATTACACCTTCTCTTATTAGTCTTAAATGGGCTACATTGTAACTTCATTGCGTGTCCCCTAGTCTTTCCATTTTTTGATGGCATGAACAATCGATCTATGTTTACTCATTCACTCCATTTACTAATTTATAGACCTCTATCATATCTCCCCTCAGCTATCTTTTTTCCAAGTTGAAGAGCCCTAACCTTTTAAGCCTTTCCTCATAGGGGTATCCTTCCATCCTCTTTAGCATTTTGGTGGCTCTTTTCTATATCTTTTCTAATTCTGCTACATTCTTTTCAAGATATAGAAACCAGAATTGCACACGGTATTCAAGGTTCGGTCGTATCATGGAACAATACAGAGGCATTATAATATGCTTGGATTTATTCTCCATTCCTTTCTTTATGATTCCTAGCATTCTATTTGCTTTTTTGTCTGCTGCTGAACACTGGGCAGATGGTTTCAACGTATTATCCACTATGATACCTAAATCCTTTTCCAGGGAGGTGGTACTTAATGTGGAACCTTCATCGTGTAACCGAAGTTTCGGTTGTTCTTCCCTAAGGGCCCAATTCTGAGTTGGATGTGCCAGCCCCCTGTGCACCCAGTCGGAAACAGACGCACAGAGTGAGCTGGGATTCTGATCCCGCTGGGACGCCGATTCTGGTCAGCCTGCACGTACAGGCCTTCCCTGGCTAACTCAGGGCTTTTGAATGGAGCCACAGTGCCATGGCATCTGGTTGCCATGGCGCCATGGCTCCATTCAAAAGTCATGATCCCTAGTCGCCGGACAAAAATGTTCATTCTCTGCAGCCCGACCCCCAATCTTGCCTCCCAAGGCCAGGGTTGGGCTGCGGGGAATTTCCTCTGCCTCCTCCCGCCTTTTCTGCACCCCGGGCCTGACATATCCACCTGAATAGGGGAATTTATTCCACCTCAGAGGTAGAATAAGTTCCCCATTCAGGCCGCTGGCCCCAGACATACAGGGCTGACATTGGAATTGGCCCTATATGACCAGGGCCACAGACCACCCACTGCCTGCCCTAACTGTTCCCCCACACCGCACCTTTCCTGCCCCGTCTAACCTCCCAGTCGGCAGAGGGCCTAGCCATGCCTCAGAATGACCCTCTAAGTGTATAACTTTGCACTTGTCCACATTACATTTCATCTGCCTTTGAACGTCCAGTCTTCCAATTTATCAAGGTCCTCTTGCAATTTTTCACAGTCCTCTTGTGTTTTAACAACTTTGAATAATTTTGTGTCATCAGCAAATCTGATCACCTCACTCGATTTTGCCATTTCCAGATCATTTATGAATATGTTAAAAAAAAAAACAGCGGGCCCAGCACAGATCCTTGGGGTACTCCATTGTTCACCTTTCTCCATTGAGAAAATTGGCCATTTAGCCCTACTGTCTGCTTTCTATCTTTAACCAGTTCCTGATCCACAATAGTACACTGCCTCCTATCCCATGACTTTTTAATTTTTCCAAGAGTCTTCCATGAGGGACCTTGTCAAAGGCTTTCTGAAAATCCAGATACACTATATCAACAGGCTGACATTTATCTACCTGTTTGTTCACACCTTCAAAAATTATAAAACAGATTAGTAAGACAAGACTTTCCTTGGCTAAATCCATCTCTGCTTTTTCCCATTAAATCATGACTACTTGTTCAGTAATTTTCTTCTTTATAATGGTTTCTTCCATTTTGCCTGGTATTGATATCAGGCTCATCAGTCTGTAGTTTCCTGGATCACCCCTGGAACCATTTTTAAAAACTGGTATTACATTAGCCATTCTCCAGTCTTCAGGTACTACAGATTATTTTAATGATAGTTCACAGATTATAGTAGGTCTGCAAGCTCGTATTTCAATTCTTTCAGTACCCTGGGATTTATACCTTCTGATCCAAGTGATTTGCTACTCTTTAGTTTATCAAATAGTTGTAATATATCTTCCATGTTTATCAATATTTGTTTCATTTCTTCTGATATATCACCATTAAATACCGTTTCAGGCATGGGTAACTTCACATCTTCTTCAGTAAAGACGGAAGCAAAGAATTTATTCAGGTTCTCCTCTATGACCTTGTCCTCCCTTAGCGCCCCTTTTAACCCTCTATCGTCTAATGCTCCAACTGACTCTCTCATAGGTTTTTTGCCACGAGCATACTTGAAAAGTTGTTATTGTGCATATTTGCTTCCACAGAAACCTTTTTTTCAAATTCTGTTTTTGCCTGCCTTATCCATGCCTTGCATCTAACTTGCCAATACTTATGTTGTTTCCCATTTTCATTCTTTGGCTCCTTTTACTGTTTCCCTGAAAAATGCTTTTTGGCAACAACAGCCTCTCTTACCTCACCATTAAACCATACTGGCAGTTTTATGGCCTTCCTTTCACCTTTCTTAAAGTGTGGAATACATCTAGTCTGGGCTTCCAAGATAGTATTTTTTAAATACCACCCATGCTTGATGTGAACTTTTAACCTTTGCAGCTGCTCCTTTTAGTTTTTTCTTAACTATTTTCCTTACTTTATCATAGTCTCCCTTTTGAAAGTTAAAAGGTAGTACTGTTGATTTCCTTGCCATCCTTCCTACATTTATTAAATCAAATATGATCATGCTATGATCACGATTGCCAAGTGGCTCCAACACCCTTAACTCTTGCACCATATCTGGTGTTCCACTAAGGACTAGGTCCAAAATGGCTTCCCCTCTTGTTGGTTCATGAACCAACTGCTCCAAGAAGCAGTTATTTATTTTATCTAGAAACTTTATCTCCCTAGCATGTCCTGCCGTGACACTGACCCAGTCGATACTGAGGTAATTGAAATCACCTATTATTATTACACTGTTGTAACTTTTGTTGGCCTCCCTGATTTCTTTGAGCATTTCGTCATCCATTTGTTCATTCTGGCCAGGCGGTTGATAGTACACCCCCACTGCCATTGCCTTCCCTTTTTACATGGAATTTCAATCCATAGAGATTCTACAGTGTATTTTGTTTCCTGCAAAACTTTAATCCTGTGTGACTCAATGCCCTCTCTAACATAGAGTGCTGCCCCTCCAAGAATTTGAAGTAGTCTATCCTTGTGATATAATTTGTACCCTGATATTAGTGTCTCACTGGTTCTTCTTCTTCTTCCAGGTCTCTGAGATACCAGTCATATCTAACCTCTCATTTAGTGCTATAAATTCTAACTATCCCATCTTATTTTTTAGACTTCTAGCATTTGCATGTAGGCATTTAGAGGTTGTATTTTATTCATAATAACAATCTTGTTATCAGTTGACAGGGGTAATTTGGAATCTTTCAGCTCTGTCTGCCCGCATCTGGGTTACTTTTATCTTTATTGGAACATCTCTAGCAGGATGCCCTAACTTCCCTCTTTTGCTAGTATCCTTCAAGGATACATCCTTCCGAACCAGGTGCTCTTGGATGACTGCTTTCCTCTATTATCTAGTTTAAAAGCTGCTCTTCCTCCCTTTTAAAGGTTAATGCCAGCAGCATGGTTAAAGTGGAGCCCATCCTTTCAGAAAAGCCCCTTCCCCTTTCCAAGATTGTTGCCCAATTCCTAACAAATCTAAAGTCCTCTTCCTTGCACCATCGTCTCATCCACACACTGAGACTCTGGAGTTCTGCCTACCTTTTGGGTCCTGCGCATGGAGCAGGAAGCATTTCTGAGAATGCTACCCTGGAAATTCTGGATTTCAACTTCCTACCTAAAAGCCTAAATTTGGGCTCTAGATCCTCCCTACCACACTTTCCTATGTCATTAGTACCAACATGACAGCAGGCTCCTCCCCAGCACTATCTAAAACCTTGTCTAGGTGGCGTGTGAGGTCCGCTACCTTCACACCAGGCAGGCATGTTACCAGGCAGTCCTCATATCCACCACCCTACCCTGCAGAATCCTCAAAGGCAAGATTAAAGAAATGAGTCTTTAGTTGCGTCTTGAATTTTTTGAAGGAAGACTCCATGTGAATCAATGTTGGAAGTGCATTCTAAAGGCTAGGGGTCAAAAAATAGAAGGCGGCAATGATGGGACGCCTCCAAGCATGCATGAGGTATTAGGGGAATAGTCAAAAGATTAATATTCTATGTATATGTATTCTATGTTCTATGTATATAGTTATACTTAGTTCTATGTAACTTGTTGTGTTCTATGTAAACCACCCCAATCTTTGGAAGGGGTGGTATAGCAAACTGTCCAAATAAATAAATAAAATATTCTGAGAGTGCAGAGAACAGGATGGGCAATAGGGGACCAACATAGCAGATAGGTAGAGAGGTAGATCTGCGTAATATGCCTTATGAACCAAAACCAGAACCTTAAACTGAAAACAATAAATGAAGGAAAACCAGTAATTCTTGTATAGAAGTGGCGTCACATGATCCTATTTGGTAGCATTGTTCAGTAAACAAATGGTCATGTTCTGAATAAGCTGTAGGTTTTTAAGGTTTGTGAATGAAAGGCTGCAATAGACCGAGTTACAGTAGTCAATGCAAGATATAAGATATTGTGGAGTGGAGGAGTGGCCTAGTGGTTGGGGCAAGGTACTTCAGGCCGGAAGGTCGGGGGTTCAAATCCCACTAGAGGACAGCAACTTTGGGCCGGAAGGACTGGGGTTTCTAGTCCCACAGGTGCTCCCTGTAAAATAGTTATCTCCAAGTTATAATGCCCTGTTCAATGTAATTTCAGTTTGTTCAATGTAAACCGCACTGATGCAGAATAGCGCGGTATATAAGAGAATGTAGATAATAATAAAATAATAATAACCAAAGAAGGGTATGCAAAGACTGGAAGAAGAGGTAAGTTTTAACCAACCTAATTCAGTGTAAGGAGAAAAAAAATGAAATGAATAGTTCCAGCAACCTGCAGGCTGAAAGATAGCTGGGAATCGAGGATGATATCTAAATGAGTGAGTAATGAGAGTAGTGAAACCTGGGTGGTGGGCTGATTGTGGGAACAAGGGAGCTTATGTTATCCAAATGGTCTGTGCTTTTTCTGAATTGAATTTGAAGTAGTGTGCAGAAAGCCAGGTGGCAACTGAATCTAAACAGCTATTAATAGAGGGCAGATCAGGGGAGACAAGAGAAAAGGAATAACGCATAAAGTGTATGTCATCAGCATAATAGAAGCAAGAAACTCTATGGTCTTGAATAAGTGTTAAAAGGGGTGAAAGAAAAATATTAAAAAGGGGCAGGGAGAGAATCAATCCCTGTGGAACTCCACATGGGAGAATAAGAGGGTGAGAGTAAGAATTGCTGTGTGACTGGACCCGAAAAGAACATTCTGAAAGAAAGGAGGTGAACCAACTCAGAACTTGGTCTCGCATGCTGATTCTGCAAGATGCTGAAGAAGGAGGATGTGATTAATGACATCTAAAGCAGCTGATAAAACGAGTGAGATAATCAGCTCAATTCTATATGAATCAAGGTGACTATAAAGATCAATGACCAAAGTGGTTACTGTAGTTTTGGTGCTGTGGTGTGCACAGAAGCCAAATTGCTTAGGGTGAAGGACATTGTTTTTGGCTATAAAATCTGTAAGTTGTAGAAAAACAGCTTTCTTTTTCACTTTGGAGAAAAATGATAAATTGGAAATTGGACGATAATTATTATTTATTTAAAAGGATTTAATATACAGCTTTATCTTTAAATCAGTATACTGAATATTTGGTAAACCAGGTGCGAGATCAGACTTCTTTAGAACAGGACAGACAACAGCTTACTTTAGTGAAGATGGCAGTGTACCTGATGAGAGACTGTGATGAATAATGGAATGAAGTAGCAGTAATATCTCCAAATTGGGCAGTTTATGCCAATGTGAGGGGACTGGGTCTAACAAACAAAATGTAGGCTTGCGCTTACAGAGGTTACTTTTGAAGCCCTATTTGTGATTTAAGCATGTATAAGCAGCCATATACACGTGTGAGTTGCATCCATATGTAAATGATCATGTTATAAAGGGTCCAGTTTACATCTGGATGATCGCACCATATCAAAATGCCTGGGGGTGTATGGCCTGGGCACGACAAAAATCTATATGTGTAAGCCCAAAATTGTCCACGTCTGGATTTCTATCTTTATCTTTGTTTTGATATAGCACTTAGGCCATAGCATACAAGTGGTGTTCAATACAAAGGACTACAGAAAAAAAAGGAAAGAAAGGAACGCCATTAACTGATAAGACAGCTGAAAGACTGAGGGAGAGAACCAAGGTGCAGAGGGGGCAGGTGGTGAGGAAAAGAAGGGAAAGGGAGGGAATGTAGAGGACAAGCTAATTATGAGGAAATGGTGTGATTAAATGCTAAACTGAAAAGGTGGATTTTTAGAGCAGCTTTAGAGAAAGAGAGTTTAGAGCAAAGGATATAGGGGAGGGAGTTCCAGAGGGATGGACCCAGTAAAAAGAAAACAGAGTGGCGAGATGGACTTGAGATACTGAGGGAAGAGCCAGATGGTAGGTATGGATGGAGCAGAGGAATCGAGATGGGGAATGGAAATGGAGAAGATCGGTGAGATATCGTGGAGTGGAGATATGGATTGCTCTGTGTACAAAAATGAGGATTTTGTAATGAATTCAGAAATGGACAGGGAACCAGTGCAGTTTGAAAAGGAGTGGGGTGTCGTGATCAAAACGAGAGGAGAAGGTTAGAATGCGTACAGCAGTGTTTTGGAGTAACAGAAGCCTATGAAGGTGGCATTGTCGGAGGTCAACTAGGATAGCATTGCAGTAATCAATCCTTGTAATGACCAAAGAAAGAAGTAAAGTAGTCAGAGCAGAGAGGGAAAGAAAGAGACGGACAGAGAGGATCTGACAGAGGAGGTAAAAAGAGCGATGAGAGACGGAAGAAATGTGGTCCGTGAAGGAGAGAGAGGAGTCAATGATCATTCCCAGATAATGGAAAGAAGAAACCAGGGGTATAGGGGTGAAGATGAAAGTGGGGGCCAGAGAGGGAGAAGTGTTGCCAAAGGTAATCCACGTGGCAGAGGACTTGAGCGGGATCAGATGCAGGAAGTTTGCAGATATCCAGGATTGTATGCGGTTGAGGCAAGAGTTGTGAGGGACAAGATCGGGCATTAGAGATGAGGTGTGATGGAGGAGCATAGGCGGCTCTATAATGAGGCCAAGTGAGGCGGTGGCCTCAGGCGGCAGCTTTTTGGGCTTTTTGGGGGCAGGAAAATTGCCCCCACAAAGACCGCCGCCACCACCTCACTCGGCCTTCAAAAGAAAAAAGAAAAAAAACTTCCGGCGTAAGAAGCAGCTGCTGTTGCTGCTCCAGCAGCAGCAGAATGAGGAGCCTCACAGCGGCCCGCCTGCCCGCCCCCCCCCCCCCTCCGGAGAGCCGGCTGGTTTCCCCGGCTCCGCTTTGTAGAGCCACGGCGAAATTGGACTGTCCCTTCGCCGCGGCTCTACAAAGCGGAGCCGGGGAAACCAGCAGGCTCTCCGGAGGGGGGAGGCAGGCAGGCGGGCTGCTGCGGGGCTCCTCATTCTGCCGCCGCCGCCGCTGGAGCAGCAGAGGCAGCTGCTTCTTACGCCAGAGTTTTGGGGTTTTTTTTTTCAATTTCCATGGGTTTGGGGGGGAGGGGTCTAGGACTGGAACTGGGCTGATGGGGGGTTAGGACTGGTAATGGGCTATGGGGGGGTTAGGACTGGTAATGGGCAGAGGGGATAGTACTGGAAATGGGCTGATCGGGAGGGGGGCTAGGACGTAATGGGCTATGGGGAGGTTAGAATTGGAAATGGGCTGATGGAGGGGTTAGGACTGGAAATCGACTGATGGGGGTTTAGAACTGGAAATGGACTGATCAGGAGGGGGGCTAGGACTGGTAATGGGCTATCGGGAGGGGGAGTTAGAAATGTAAATGGGATGATGGGGGTTAGTACTGGAAATGGGCTGATAGGGAGGGGGCTAGGACTGGTAATGGGCTATGGGGGGGTTAGAACTGGAAATGGGCTGATGGGGGGTCAGGACTGGAAATTGACTGATGGGGGTTTAGAACTGGAAATGGACTGATCAGGAGGGGGGCTAGGACTGGTAATGGGCTATCGGGAGGGGGGTTAGAACTGGAAATGGGCTGATGGGGGGGTTAGGACTGGTAATGGGCTATGGGGGGAGACTAGGACAGGAAATGGGCTGATTGGGGTGCTAGGACTGAAAATGGGCTTATTGGAGGTTTACGACTGGTAATGGGCTGATTGGGGGGCTAGGACTGGGGTGGGCTGATAAAGGGGCTAGGACTAGAAATGGGCTGGGACAGGAAATGGGCTAATAGGGGAGGGGAGGAGAGTGCTGCTGGCCCTGGAAGAAAACTAGGGGCTAGGGTTACAAATGGGCTGATGCGGGGGGGGGGGGGATGGTAGAATAGGACTAGAAGGGAGCAGATACTGAGAGGGTCTGCCAGGGGAAGGATGGGGCAGGAAGGGAAGGAGGTGGCTGGAAAGGAGCTGACACCTGGAAAGTTCTGAAGGGGGACTGGAAGGGAGCTGACACTTGGGGATGGAAGTGGTAGGTAGCTGGGTAATAGGGAGGAAGCTGGAAGGGAGCTGACATGTGAATGGCACTGGAAGAGAGATGGACAGAGGGTAGGGTGGCTGGAAGGGAGCTGACTGGGGAGGGGTGGCACTGAGAGTGAACCTGAGCTGATACCTGGGAATGGTATTTGGACTAGAAGGGGCTGGACAGTGGGAAAGGAGGGGGACTGGAAGGGAATGGACACAAGTGGCAGTCATGGGAATCTAAGGTGGTTGACATTGGAAGGTACTGGGAGGGGAGGACTGGAAAGGGGACTGATACTGGGGAGGGTTACTGAAAATGGGCTGATGGAAGGAAGTGAAGAAAACAAAAGAAGAGATAAGAAATGGCAGATGGGCCATGGACCATAGACCACAGAAAGAGAGCTAAGAGAAGACAGGAAAGCAGAAGCCTCAGATCGGGACCAGCATGATCAGAGAATAAAATGGTCAGACAACAAAGGTAGAAAAAATAATTTTATTTAATTTTGGTGTTTGGACTTTGTGCTATTTTTATATTTTACACAGTATTGGGGAGCTGCAACTCTCATTTATCTGATGTTGCACTGCATGTGGACTCTAGCTTCTTGGGGTTTCAGTTTAAATTTTGTCTACATATTTTTATTTTTACTTTAGATTGTGGTTACTTATTTTGTACTTCGTGAGGGTCGATGTGCGTGTGTAACTGAGGTCAGGTGTTCTGTTAACATGCAGTTTGTATATAAAGATCTATACTATACTGTAGTAATTTGACTTGTTCAGCTTTTCAAATAGGTGTATGGATGTTCCAGGGCCCACTGTAGTATTTACAATGATGCTTTTTTGGATGGGCTCCTTATGTGACTTTTGGAAGTTTGTGCTGATATGGTATGGTATGGTAGGTTTGCTTTTTGTTGTAGGGTTTTTTATTAGTTCACAATATGCCTGGTACTGGAGAATAGTGGTGGTTGTTGTTAGTGAGTTGATCAGAATCAGATTTTTAAAAAAAATATTGAGTTCTGTGGGTGAATGTCCTGGTTCTGCTCTGCACCTATTGTGGATGCAAAATATACGTTGAAAAAGAAAAAGGGAGAACCATAACGCAGTTTATAACAAAATAAAAATGGGTTATAATTTAGTTTTATAAACCCTGCTATTGATTCTTGCTGTCTTTTTTAGTTCCTTGGTGTGCAAAGAGGACCGTACCTAGCCCTGTGCAAGCAGTGCAGCCGCACAGGGCGCAAAGGCTTCAGGGGCGCATTTTGGCTCTCTGCTGTTGCCCTGCTGCCACTGGCAGGACAATAGTAAGCAGTTAAAATGCACCCAAAGCCTTTTCGCAGCACTTTAAGCAGGTCTGGTCCCTCCCTCCTCCGACAAGATGTCAGAGCAGGGAGGGACAGATCTGCTTAGAGTGCCGGAGCCTTTCAGATTGGGTGCATGCCCCCCCCCCCTCCTCCTCCCCATACCTCCGTCCAGTGCTGCCTGCTCTTTCCCTGCTGCCGGCGCTGCCGTGAAAAAAACAGAGGGCGGCAGCAGCAGGGAAAGAGCAGGCAGTGCTGGATGGAGGTATGGGGGGAGAGGGGGGCGTGAGCCAGAGTTGCAAGTCGCACAAGGCGCGATTGCAGTTCGATATGGCCCTGTGTGCAAACATCTTCCATTTCCTCCATATAATCTAATCGGCTTTTTGATTTGGTTCAGTCTCTGATTGGATTTCTGAAAACGCCCCGCCCCCTCTAAGGTGGGGGGGGGGGTGCCATCTCATTCTTCGCCTCAGGTAGCAGACTGCCTTGAGCCGCCCCTGTGGAGGAGGATAATATCATCTGCGTAATAGTAAGCAGAGATATCTGACTGCTGTATAACCAGGGTGAGGGGGGCCAGGAAGATATTGAAAAGTGCACCTTTTGGCCATCCCTTTTCAGGAGAGATTAAGGGAGATATCCCACCCTCTAAATGAATATGAAGTTAATTAGCAGCATCCACATATCTACGATTACAAAATGGCCAGATACATGCATTTGTTGTGAAATGGATGCACTTACACATGTAAGTTGCCAAATTTCCCCCATTGATATTTCCTACCTGTTCATTTGTGAAATGGCATCTCCTCTGCACATGCATTCTGTATCAGTCCCTGTACATTCCTGTACTTCCTTTGCTCCCATTTTTAATAATCACAGCATTTTGAGAGGCAGAGATAAATTGATTTTACACCAACCTCACTTGTGCACACCCTCTCTTCTGAAAATGACATAGTCTTGCAGATGTTTTTACTTCTACGTCCCTCGCACCACATAAACGACTTTTCTAAAATGTGCCTTCACATATATAGGTGCTGATGTTCCCCATCTATACAGTGTGGGCCCAATATTCTAAAGGAATTTACATTGTTTACTGACCTGTAAAGCATGTAAATGCCGCTGAACGGGATATTCAATGGCACTAACATGGTTAGTGCCACTGAATATCCCCAACTAACACCACTATATACCCCAATGCTAACCAGAACATTGGACTGTGTGGTGGGCATTCCAGGGCGTGTCATGAATGGCGACAGACGCTAATCGGGTAGCGGCGACATTGCACCACTACCCAGTTAGCGACCTGTGGGTAAAACTCGGCGATGCAAAAGCTGGCCTAATTTTACCCTTGGGAGCTAACCGGGCAGCGGTGCAATATCGCCATATCCACTTAGCTTCTGGAGCCTGTGATGCAGTGGGTAATATAGAGCCTATGAAAGTTAATGAAAATGAGGAACTTACCTCAGATTGGGCTGTAGAGAGAAACTCAGTGCATGGAGAAACAGCTGAACAGAAAAGGCTGTCAGCGCAAGAAAAGCCAAAAGCCATTAAAGGTAGTTTTCCCTGTAACAGTTCTGACGCAGGAAGAAACAGAAAAGCTCATCAGGAGCACCTGTGTCCTAACTCTCACGTAACGTGCAGGGCAGGGAAGCATATAAGTTCCTGGTTAGAACCAGGAAGAGGAAGTGAAGGGAGAAGGCGGAGTAGTGCTGGTAAGAAGGAAGAACCAGGAAGTGAATGCAGAAGCAGAGCTCGAGAGAAAAGGGTTGGAGCAAGCAGTGCTGGGAAAGGCAATGCTCAAGGAAGCAGACCTGGAGAGAAACCAGGAGGGGCCAGCAGCTCAGGAGGACGGTATGAGCAACCAATGAGCACAGGTCAGCCCAGAGGAAGTTTATCGGCTGAAGGAAACTTCAAGCGTGGCTGCAAAGCAAGAAACAGCTGGGAAGGTGACCAGGAGTTTGTTAGCTCTGAGCCTGACTGGAAAGCCAGGGAGAGAGTCCTCTACAACCCAGGAGCCAAAGCTAGAACCAAGGTAAAAAGGTGGGAGCCTTGTTCTTTTAAAGAAAGGTTTAAAAGCTCTGCATGTTTTAAAGGGCGTGGCCCTGAGTACAACGTTATAGCTGAAAGATATCCAAAGCTTTCATTTGGTGAGGAAAACCAGCAAGGAGCCTTTCTCATACCAGGCAGATATAACCCAGGGCTTAAAGAACCCTTGGCAGGAAGGGATAGTGGTGTATCACAAGAGGCTGTGCCAGAATTCAGCACATGTGAAGAATGTGACTCAGATAGTTTGGGGAGTCAAGCTGAAGGGATGATATGGGAAAATAATAGACATACTTCAGGCCCCATTCCAATGGACTGTACCATATGTTTTTCGGATGACCTCACTTCTTTGTGTTAACTTTTGAGGAGAATAACTTTGTGACAATAACAAAAGAAAAGAAGATATTTTCTGTTGCCATTTTTGTTCAATGCTGTGTTTTGTGTTGCATTCCTGAGAATGACCATTCGGGAAGGGGAATAAAACCCTAATTATTTACTTTACCACTTGACCAAAAGACTCTGTTTTAATACAAAGAGCAGAGCAAAACTTCAATAACCCTAGGCAGCCGCCTAAATAGGGTTAAAAAGGGCTCTATCATACGAGCCCCATCACAAGCCGCATATGACCCTGATATTGAATATCCAGGTTTAGAGGTCAGTGGCAATGGCTATGTGCCATAGTGGCGCATAACCGTCCCAACTGAATATCGGGCCCTGTATATATAGCTTACATGTTTGGCTTGGATATATAAAACCCATGTATAACTTGGGGCATCTGAGCCAAATGTATAACTTATAGTGCCAACGTTCGGAGCTTCTACATGTAACTGATATGTAGTAGTCCCAATATTCTATACATATGGAGCGGCATTTTGAAGGCATTTACATGGGTAACTGCCCTAGTTATCTGTGTAAATTCCTTATCTGGGATTTTCGAAAGGCACCTACACGAGTAGTGCCTTTCAAAAATACTAGATAAGTCCCTAATGCATCCAGATGCTATGTGGTTAGCAACGGAGCATGTTAGGGGTGATCCGGGGTGGAGCGAGGGTGGAGGAAAAGGGCTAAGCGGGTAGCAGAGATTTTCAATGCTACCTGCTTAGCCCCTGTGCCTTAAAGATAGGTGAGGAAAAACCTAAACCAAGTTACCTGATCCAGTTCTGGTAATCACAACTCCAAGAGACTACACAAAACTAAGCTTTCAACTTTACAATTGCCTGTTTTTTTAATATAAATTTTAACTGTTGGCTATAAAGTTTTAGGAATATTCAGACTGCCTACATTCCTTGCATAGTCTTTAAATCAGATATCTGAATGTGCCCTCAGTTCATATAAGGTCTACTGGCCAGGGGCACTTGTGATATATAGCTACTTGGAATTGAAGTACACGTTTGCTTTTAGATTTGCCAGAGACCTGGTCTTCTACTTAAGTCTCCTCCTTCATTTTGCAACAGTGGTATACATTTTAAGGTTATAGGGAGCTGATACATAGAAGAGGGAGGAGTGGTCTAGTGGTTAGGACAAGGTACTTCAGGCCGGAGGGCCGGGGGTTCAAGTCCCACCTGGGGACAGCAATCTCAGGCCGGAGGGACTGGGATTTCTAGTCCTATAGGCACTCCTTGTGGTCTTGGGCAAGCCACTTAACCCTCCATTGCCCATGTTCCCTTTAAGTATTAGCGTATGTGTCTCATATCACCTCGTGTTAAATGTATCCCCAATTGACCGCTTTGACCCGGTGAAAAGCGGGATATAAATACAGCTAAATAAATAACAGTCCTAAACAGCATGTTGTGTATTCAGTGCAATAACTGTGGTGCTTTCATTCTAAGAAGAATTATTTGGAGCCTAAGAGCTTGCCCTATATGCCTCAAGTTAGCTGCTTTGCATAACGAATTGACTCTATTAAGGGTACAAACTGAACAAAATCCACTACCCACAAAGAATCAAACATCCCAGGAACAAATGAATCACAATGGGCTCTGGTAGTTTGCAACCTGTAACACAGAGACACCCTATACATCAAGAGATATCCCTGTATAATGCCTTCTTGGCCATGGATAATGAGGGTGCCCAATCCGTGGAAACTGAAGTGCCCTTAATTGAGACAGTCAATGCCCAATCTACTGATAATGCACCAAATATGAAGAAAAAAATCACAAAACAGAAAACTATTACTACTTGGAGATTCTATCATCAGAGGCACCAACTTGAGAACATAGCTCAAAGGAGAGAAGATGGTCAAATGCCTCCCAAGGTCTTCAGCCAGCAGGAATACAAATCAAATTGTTGGTATAGTTAGTGCATAAAGTGAGCACTCCAAAATTGACATTGTCATCCACTTGGGTACAAATGATCTGGCTAGAAACAGTGCCTCTGCAGTTCAAAGGGACTTCCAGACTCTGGGAGAGAAACTCAAGCCCATTGTTAACACTATAGCATTCTCAGAAGCTTTACCTGTTCTTGATAAGGGGGCAGAAAGGCTGCATCACTTAAACAACTTTAATACATGGCTCTAAACCTGGTTCAAACAAGAAGAATTTAGATATATAGGCGACTGGGGAAACAGATGGATCAACAAGAGACTATACTTTGTTGATGGACTACATCTCTCTGTCACAGGGAAAAGGATCCTAAGTGAACAATTCAGGCAGTATGTGGACAGGCATTTAAACTAGGGAAAGGAGGTGACGGATGGAGGAGGACAAGTTCAGGACGTCACTCCCAGCAAAAGCATAATAACATTGGAAAGAGCCACACTTTTAAACCACACATCAATGGCAAGTGAGAAGAGGCATGTAGAAGAAAATCCATGCAGAATACAGGTAAGCCAGTCGTCAAATTCTGGAAAGCAATGAGCACAAATGCTCGAAGCCTAGCCATCAAAGTTCCTGACCTGGAAGCCTTAATGCTGGAAATGGACTTGGACATTGTGGCCATTACAGAAACATAGTTTAATGAATTGCATGAATGGGAAATAGCCATAGCTAGCTATAATCTATTTAGAATAGAGAGAGAGGGTAGAAAAGGAGGAGGAGTAGCCTGATATGTCAAAAGCAATATTAAAGCTGCTGAAATGCAGAGGATGTGGGGAAATGAAGAAGCACTGTGGATTGTGTTGGAAAGAGGAGATGGCACTTTTATCCATACTGGTGTAGTCTACGGGCCTCCAACTCAAACTGAAGAAATGGAAAGCGAATTGATTATTGATATTGCAAAGATAGCCAGGAAGGGGGGAGTGATCATTTTGGGTGACCTTAATCTACCCAATGTGGATTGGAGTATTCCTTCTGCAAATCTGGAAAGAAGTAAAAAAATTGTGGATGCCTTCCAAGGTGCATTACTTAGAAAAATGGTGATGGAACCAACCAGGGAAAGCTCGATCTGGATTTAGTACTCACCAATGGAGATAGCGTGTCGAATATCCGGGTGGGTGCCCTTGTGAGCAGCAGCAATAATCACACAGTGTGGTATGAGAGAAAAGCCAAGGTGGAGTCCAAACACAGCAAGCAAAGTCCTAGTCTTCAAAAACATTGACTTCATTAAAATGGCCAAGAACCTGAAGGAGGAGTTAGCAGGGTGGGAGGGGATAAGGGAAGTGGAATTGCAATAGGCTAAACTAAAGGAGGTAATAAAAGGGGCAACAGATAATGTATGTAAGGAAAGTAAATAAAAACAAGAGGTTCTCCAAAAAGTGGCTGCCCAAATAAAGGCAAAAAACACAGCTTTCACAAAATTCAGAAGTTCGCAAACAGAGGAACACAGAAAAGAATACAGGACAAAAAGAAAAATAAGCATAGCAAAATCAAAGCTAGAAGAAAAGTTGACTAAAGATGTGAAGTGTGGCGACAAAACCTTTTTCAAGTATATTCAGAAGAGGAAAATCAGAGGTGGAATTGCAGACTCAAAAGTATAGGGATTTGTGGAAAGTGACATTGAAAAAACGAAAATGTTAAATACTTCTGCTCTGTTTTTACTAAAGAAAATCTTGGAGAAGGACCACCTGTGATTGCCAAATATACAAATGGGAATGGAGTAGATACCACACCATTCACAGAAGATGATGTGTTAGAACAGCTTGCAAAACTGAAGTGGACAAAGCCATGGGACCAGATGGGATACATCCCAGGATTCTGAAAGAGCTAAGAGAGGTTCTTGCAGGGCTGTTAAAGGATGTCTTTAATAGATCCTTGGAGACCGGAGAAGTTCCACAGGACTGGAGAAGGGCTGATACGGTACTTCTTCACAAAACTGGTAATATGGAAGAAGTGACAGACTATAGGCGAGTCAGCCTTACCTTGGTGGTTGTAAAAGTAATGGAAGCGCTCCTGAAAGAGTGAATAGTGGACTTTCTTGAATCAAACAGGTTGCATGATCTGAGGCAACATGGTTTTACCAAAGGACGATCTTGCCAAACAAAGCTGAATGAGTTCTTTGACTGGGTGACCTGAGAACTATATCAAGGGCATGCAGTGGATCTAATCTACCTAGATTTCAGGAAAGCTTTTGATAATGTTCCTCATAGGAGGCTTATCAATAAACTCAATAGCTTGGGGATGGGTCCCAAGGTGGTGAACTGGATCAGAAATTAATTGACTGACAGAAGGTGATGGTAAATGGAACTCACTCAGATGAAAGGAAGGTGATTAGCAGTGTGCCCCAGGGTTCAGTCCTGGGACCAATAATGTTCAGTGTGTTTGTGACTGATATTGCTGAAGGACTGAATGGAAAAGTCTATCTTTTTGCAGATGACATGACAATTTTCAACAGAGTGGACTCCCCTGAGGGAGTGGATAACATGCTTGGTAGTTAAGATTTAATGTGAAGAAGTGCAGTGTCATGCCCTTAGGAAGCAGAAATCCAAGGGAATTGTATGCGATAGGGGACAAGAGGTTGGTATGCACGGACTAGGAGAAGGACCTCAGAGTGATTGTTTCTGAGAATCTCAAGGTGGCAAAACAGTGTGACAAGGTGATGGCAAAAGCCAGAAGAATGCTTTGTTGCATACAAAGAGGAATTAGCAGCAGAAAGGAAGAGGTACTAATGCCACTGTACAAGTCACTGGTGAGGCCTCACTTGGAATATTGTGTTCAGTTTTGGAGACCATATCTTGCAAAGGATATAAAAAGACTGGAAACGGTTCAGAGGAAGGTGACCAAAATGATTTGGAGCCTACATCAGAAGACTTATGAGAAGAGACTTGAAGACCTAAATATGTATACACTAGAGGAGAGAAGGGACAGGGGAGATATGATTCAGACCTTTAAATACTTAGAGTATTAATGAACAAAGAAACCTCTTCCAAATATGGGGAAGCTGTAAAACTAGAGGGCATAACATGAAGCTGCAAGAGGGTAAACTGAAAGGCAATGTCAGGAAATACTTTTTCACTGAAAGGGTGGTGGATGCTTGGAATACCCTCCCGATGGAAGTGGTGGGGGCAAATACAGTGACAGAATTCAAAATGGCATGGGACAGACACAATGGATCCCTTTATAGCAGCAGGATAAAATCAAAAGAAACATAACTATTTCTTATATCTCAACAAATAGGGGTGACCTACATGGAGCGGTGGGTACACTCCTAAACAAAGGCATGGGGAGGGGTGACCTGCCTGGAGCGGCAGGTGTTTCTACTCTTGCCGCCTTGCTGGGCAGGCTAGATGGACCATACTGATCTTTATATGTTGTCATATACTATGTTACTATCTTTAAGGCACAGAAATCTAATGTAAACCACATTTGATCCATGGAAAAAGCAGTATATAAATGCAAATAAAATAAAATAAAAATTGATTCACATATATACAGCATCTCCCCTTCTCTTCCCTACCCTACCACCTCCCCAGTTGACCTTCATCTCCTTTCCCTTATCCCTCTTAAATGTTTGACATCTCCTTTACCCTTACTTACCCCCCAGGTGTCCAGCATCTCCCCTTCTCTCCTCTTCCCCCACCTCAGTTGTCCAGCATTTCCTTCCCTTCCCTCCCCCAGATATCTAACATCTCTTTTCTTTCCCTAACACCTCCCCCCCAGCCACATCCAGCATTCCCCCCTCCCCCTCCCCCTTCCCCTTCCCCTTCTCAGGCATGCTTTTTCCTTTTGTCCATTGCCACTACCACCCTACTGCCTCCTAGGCATCCTACAGCTCTGTAAAGCAGTGCACATAGCGTGGGGCCCTTGAGCATATGTGCCTGTTCAAGACCTGGCACATTCTACCTCCTCTGATACCAGCTTCCTCTTGGAGGGGCTAGACATGGCAGACCTTGAGTACGCACATATGCTCAGAGCCCGCCACCACTGAGAGTAACTTTTAAATGCCCCTTGTAAATAGCTCACAATGTATATAGCTCACCAGGAAATCACTTATACACTACACACATACATAAGCTGCTGATTCTATCACTGCATGCCCCCTCCCACGTGATTTGTTTGAAGTGTAAACCGCTTTGATTCCACGATAAAGCGGTATATAAATCCTTTTAAATAAATAAATAAATGCTGTATTGCTGCTGTCCTGCCAAGAAGGCGCTGCGCACCCCGCCCCCTTTATTGAATTCTTGCCACCCTTGGCGGTTGTCTAGGCTGTCTAGTGACAGTGCTAGCCCTATCTGCAGCTGACATGCCCATTTATCCCCATCTTTTACAGTAGCAGCATCCTTGACAGCTGCATTTGAATTTTTTGGCTCTGAAATCTTTCCAATGCTTTCTTCAAGTTTTAAAAGTGTATCTTACAAAAGCTTCCTATGCATGTCCATTTCTTGAGCTTCCTTGAAAAGGAGCATTTATTTCATTCGCTATGCAACCTGTGCCTATTTAATAAGAGGGCCATCCATTTATTTATTTATTTAGCAACTTTTTTATACCGCTATATCTATGAGTCACAGTGGTGTACAGCTAATATGGATTAAGGGAGAATTTACATAGAGCTTAAATAGCGGTAACCGAAAGTATAACTTAAAACAACAGATGAACCGCAGCTAACAATAGTGTAACTTAAAACAACACATGAAGTTAAGCAATAGTAAGGCTTGAGGCAGAACCGAAGGTGGAGGTCAGTTGGGAAGAAGAGGAGATGAGATGTGGAGTGTCGGATTAACATGTAGCGCGTATAAGGTTATTTAGAATAGAACAGAGGACAAGAGGCTGTAAAATATGTCTGTATCACGCGGATTGAGTGTGGGGCTAGGTGTCAGAGCCATAATGTTCTATGAATAGATATGTTTTCAGCCTGCGGCAGAATTAATTTATGGTTGTTGATGATCATATATCCAATGGGAGGGAGTTCCATAAGGAAGATGTGTATAGGGAAAAGGCTCTCTTCGAGGTGGCATGAGTGCATCGAGATGTCAACAATGGGCAAATTAATAAGTGTTGGTTGGCTCTCCTCCTAGCCATGTTTGAGCGTATCAGAATGAGTGGCTGGAGAATGTCTGCTGAGAGGCTGTGGAGGATTTTGAATATGTTTAGAGAGGACTTGTATTTGACCCTTATGTGAATGGGGAGCCAGTGAAGCTGCTTTAAGATAAGAGTAATGTGAGATCGCCAAGGAGTGCCTGAGATGATCCTAGCAGTGGTGGTTTGTGCGAGTTGTAGGAGGAGTAAGGTAGACTTTGGAGGTTCTTGGTAGATGATGTTTCCATAGTCTAGGATTGGAGTGATGAGCACGTAGCATACGTCTCTAAAATCACTGTGTTCCAATAGGGGGCAGAGGTTTTGAACTGCTTTCATTTTATAATATGCTGATCTTGTGACCTGTTTGATATGGGAGTGGACGTTTAGCCTCTGGTCGAGGATTGTGCCTAGGTATTTGACTTGCTCCATGACTTGAGGGCAATATTCGCCAGGCTGAAGTTGGTTGGGGGAGAAAAATGCCAGGTTCTTCGTTATGTGAAGTACTTCTGTCTTGTTGAAATTGATCTCCAAGTTGTGGTAGAGCCATTGGGAAATAGATTCAAAGCATCTTCCTATTGTAGAATAGTCTGGGTTTTCACTGGAGAAAGCTGTATTGATTAGGATGTCATTGGCATAGAAATAATAAAGAATGTCATGGTTTCGTATTATGGTACATAGTGGTTGTATGAAGATAACCCTCCATTGCCCATGTTCCCTGTAAAATAGTTATCTCCAAGTTATAATGCCCTGTTCAATGTAATTTCAGTTTGTTCAATGTAAACCGCACTGATGCAGAATAGCGCGGTATATAAGAGAATGTAAATAAATAAAATTAAATAGGGAAGATAGGCAGAGCCTTGTGGTAGGCCTTGAAACTGTTTGAAGGGGAGTGAGTTGGTTGATCCGACTTGTACCTGTTGATAACGGTATTCAAGTTAAGATTGGACCATTGTAGTGTTTTTCCATTTAGTCCCACTGAGCAGAGACGTGTCAGGAGGTGTTCGTGACTTATTGAATCAAATGTGGTGGAGATAGGTTCTCTTCCAAGTGCCTTTGTACTTGGAGACCAGGGCTGGTTTCTTCTAAAAATATTGGTCTTTGAGGTCATGTACTCAAATATCCATGCTTCTTCAACCTGGAACTTGTATTCTGCACTAAGTCCAGTGGCGCTGACAGTGGAACTTTCTCTAGTAGCTTTAGCAGCACATAACTTGCTACATATTTTCTGCTTTTTTGTTAGAAATCTTTCTGTGGTAATGGTCTGACTCTCAAAAAAAAGAGAGAGGGCATTGTAGGATAAGAGAAAAGATTTTAAGTACTCATTCACTGACAATGTAAGAGTAAATATTTCCTTTGTGTATGAAAATACTGGATTCTTAGCTGCTCTGCACACATGGGGCATTTGATTGAAGCTGGGCCCGGGATAGCAGAATCTGCTTACTTTCCACCTTTGGAGAACCAGCTTCTATTTCCAATCTCTAAGCCCCATGTTGAAAGCTGAAAAAGAGAGGGGACACTACTCTGTCTAAAGCAGGACCCAGGAGGCAGGACACAAGAATATTAGCATTGGTATTATTGCTATCAAAGTTGCAAAGGATAATTCTGTCACCTCCTGACTTATCTCAGAGAGTTAGTGTTGCAGGCTACCGATAAGAATTTCTCTTCTCAAGTCAAAAGAACTGCTGCTGGGGGGATGTACTGTCTGGTAGATAATTCCACCAGTCCTATTCTTCTTTACTTCTGTCCCTCCAGGCTCTCTCTCTTTTTCTCTCTCTCTCCCTCTCCATTGTTTCTTCACAATCCCTTTCTTATTTTTGCAAAAGCAAGCAAAACCAGCAGAATTTGTCCTAAGAATTTGCTGAGTTGCTACGGAGCTGACTAGTGAACCTGACAGTGTGTGAGCTTGCTAGTTTTTCCTGACAACCTGGAGCAGAGATGAAGGAAGCATTACACCCAGAGATTTATGCTCCTGCAGTATGCCTAATTTTCCTAACTCACTTTTTAAAAATGTTTTCTAGGTTGCTTTAAAAATCTGAGTCCGGAGTTCCTCACTCGGCATGGATCACTTCATAAGAAGACCAGGGACCCATACTTCAAGGGAGACAGCACTGTTCTGCATAGGCCTACCATCCTTGGGATACAGAGCTCTGGGATGGGACCAGCTAGGGTTCGGAGGACTGTTGGGTGCTGAGATCACTCTATCACTTTCTTCCAATTCCAGAAACTTTACAGCCCAATCCAGGGTTTGTTCTGAACCAAGGTTTACTGAAAATCTTTAATAGGATAATCATTAGATCAATAAAGATGCAGACTAAAACATTAATAAAAAGTAGAGTTTACCTTTTCCTGATCTCCCACCCTGGGCTAAAGACACCCCTCTCTTTCATTTACTGGTATTCTGCTAAACTGAGGACTCCAGTACTCTCCGCTTTCTCTCTCTCTATTACCTCTTCTTCCTTGGAAGCAGATCACCAGCATAAGCTGCAGGCACTCTTTCCCTTGAACCCTGGGCCTCTTGTATCCTCTCTTGTCAGATGCATTTTCAGTCCACAAAAGCAAAGATGCAAACTGGAGAAAGACCACAGCTGTAGTCACACAGATGTTCTTTAGTAGAGGTTTATTGAAGTGACCCGACTTGACCAGTAACCCAAGAATGGATATGGCATAGTGTTTCTTTTAAGCGTTCCTAAGACCTTGGTTGTGTTTCTGATAGCAAGCAATAGCTATCAAATTAAGCTGACTTAAGTTCCTTTTTTTAAATGGTGCCTTTATGGACTTATCTATTATGGAGGTCCCCTTCTCCCGTCTTTTCAGATAAATTTTAAGTTCTGATGCCTGGACTTGGAACCCTGCCCTCCTTGTCTCAACTTCTGGGGTTGTCCTCTGAATCCTCTTCACTTCTAGTATTAGTAGAAACCTTACAGTCACTGTCTTTCAGAGGCCTCCACTTGCTCCCAACTCATTAATGCACTTAAGAGGATACGATAGTGTTGGCTTAATTAGTCAATTTATGGATGTACTCTTTGAGAAGCGATGGCCTAAGCAACCCCTGATACCACACATGCATTGATTCAGTGACTTAGCCAGCCAAAGCCTCACAGCTTCTATAGTGGTACGATGGTTTAGGCAACCAAAAATAGCTGCTTTTGGGCTTGGTATTTTTTACCATTCAGCTTTCCCTTCAGTATGAAGTCTGCTCCTACCATTAACTCACTGGCAAAGAGAAACCTCTAAATATTTGATAAGTACTGGGTGGTACAAAGAGATCACATAAAATAATTAGTAGGATCGCTAGAGGCCTCAGTTTCCACACTAATAGAACCCCAGGGGTCTCCATGTGAATCGTTTACTTGATGAGTTGTAGTGCTATACCTACAGGAGTACTGCTGTCTCAAAATGTTCACTAGCCTAAAATGATAGGTTTCTTTTATTGTCCAAATCTATTTTATGGCTTATATTTTTACATGCTGACTCCTGGTGACCCAGCAGCTCCTGGGTTTTCTTGGCAGTGTGACCAGAAGTAGATTGCCAGGCCTTTCTTCTGAGACAGTGGAAGGTTAAGTGACTTGCCCAAGGCAACAGGGAATGCTAGTGGGAAGTGAACCTGGGTCTCTTAGTTTCCAAGCCAGTGCTCTAACCACTAGGCTACTCCTCTCCACACAGTTACATTTAGGGACCCTATCTTAAAAGGCTGGATGATATTTTCATAGAAAATCTAAAAATGCCCTGTTAGTTTTGCACTGATTCACAGCTTCCTTGTGATAATAATGGAAACCTGTTATAACTGCATCAAAGCTTATACCTGCTCCTTGGCATTGGAAAAGTGCTTGTTTTGCCAGTTACACACCTGGAGGGCATGGAGAAGAAGGTGCACACATATCCTCTATATTTTCCATTGTGATAATGAACACTGACAGGGAATGAGGGACCATGTTTTCATTTTGCTATGCTGATGGATATCCCTGTATGCAAAGTAGCATATGATGGCTGTCTCTGCCCCAAGTCTTTGTAGTAGAGACGTCGGCTGTATGTGGATGTTAGCACAGAGGTCCATGTTGGGAGACCTCTATGTTTCTATATTCAGGCCGAAACATAGACATCCCTGGAGTTTTTCTGCAAATGATTAATAGCAGTAGCAGTAATGTTTTGCCCTAGACATTCCAGGTTGCACTTGGACGCCCTTTCTAAAATGCCATGTAAAATAAGCCAGGAAATTTGTGCATACTCGAGAGAAGGTGTAAATGCATGTGTGTACTTTCCGAGGGGTAATTTTCAAAGGGAAAGTATAAGCATACCCTTTCTTAGAAAATTGGTATAAATTATGCCTATACCTGCTGTACAGATTAAACACCCTGCTATTAATTACCCTCCCTAGAGAGCATCTTTTTTAAAAAAAATTCGGTGAGGATATTCAGCAGCTGCGATTAGCCGTTCTAACACAGCCAACCACTGCCGCTGAAACTTAAACCTGGATATTCAATGCTGTGGTCATTTCCAGCCCTGGCATTGAATATCCAGGTTGCCCAGATTGGCAGGAAACTAACCGGGCAGCAGCGATATTCAGCTGCTGCCCTGTTATCTTCTGCGGCAAAAGTTAGAGCCAACCTTTGCTGTGCCTTATTTTCATCGCTTTGCCATAAGTGAGCAGCGGCTCAATGTTGGTGCTGCCCCCCAAACGCTTAGCATTGGGGCATGCAGCAGTGACACCGGGGGATATTCAGCGGCAGTAACCACAAACCCGGATAGAGGGATTAACATAATAAGCAGGTTTGCTAATTGTGTCAATCCCTTTGAATATCGGGTCCTTTCTATTTATTCTTGAATGTGAAATGAAACACAAAGTATGTATGTATAGATGCTAAGTGAAAATTTGATAAATCAGCTTTTGGCCAGCACTTCTACTTTAAAGGATTTTGGGGGGTTTTTGTTATGGGATCCATCAGCAATTAAATACTAAGAAATTAAATAGGCATTCTTTGGCTTGTGATGCAGGAAGTCCATTAAAAATTTAGATTCAGGAGGCAAGATGGCGTCAGAGCTTCTCCGCTGGTAAGCAGTGCCGCGGTTGTTGTGTGCCCGACTGCCATTTCGGCGTTTGTCTTTCGGCATGGGACATCAAAAGAGAAAGCAGGCTTCCTTACCCTCGGGTTTGCCTGCTTCTGGAGCAACAGGGCAGAAAACGCTGGCGGCATGCGGATTTACCTATGTGGGGTATGGAGCAGCGTCTTCGGCGGAGCCGGCGATATTGGAGGCATCGGCTCTGAGTGCATCGGGGGTGTGGTTGTCACCGGAGTTGTGTTCCCCCCCTCCTCGACCTGGAAGCCTTGACCCGGTTTGCAGTGTGCTTCCTGCCAGGGCTGTGAGATGCTCGTTGGCGATTGGGAGCGAAGAGGGCACTGTTCCGGTGGGAGAATTGTCAGCATTTTTACCTTCTGTGCAGGTCTCTGCGGATGGGAGAAGAGTGGAAAAGAATGTCCAACAGAGTGGAAGCCCTACAGAGTCGCCAGATGGTTTGGATACGCTTCCAGACTTGCGAGGTTTGATTAAGCCATCTAATGTAGATATGGAAGCACTGTGGGACGCTGTTGCTACTGTTAATACTTCCCCTATGGCAGTTGTTGGGGTATTGAAAAAAGATTCTCTATCGATGCATAATGATATTTCTGAAGCAAAAAGTGTTCAGATGGAGCAAGTTCGACGTTTGGAGGGAGTTGAAAAGGAACTGGAACATTTGCATGGATTATGTGCTGCCCAAGCTAAAGATAAGAACTTATTATAAAAAAAGACTGAGTACTTGGAGAATTACACTCGTAGGAATAATTTAAGGTTGTTCAATTTTCCTAAATCCCCAGTCATGTCTTCTATTGATATGGTGTGTAAATATCTTCAGGAGGTGCTTAAACATCCTGTGGATAATTTACCTCCAATCGTTCAAGCACAATATTTAACTGTAGGGAGCGGTACTGGTAAGCCAACCTCTGGGAGCCCGGTGGTGAGAATTGGGGATTTTACCACATTCCTGGAGGACTCCTTAGAGGTGGTAACCGGCCGTACTACTTTACTTGTGACTCTGGCCTTGGAGCTTGATAAATCTTTAATTCTTCGGGCGTATTTCAGAAATTTGAATTGTAACTTCTTGGGATCTAAAGTGTATATGTTTCCTGATTTATCTCGTGCTACCCAGGTGAGGAGGAAAGAATTCTTGGGCTTGCGCTCTAGAGTTCTATCCCTGGGAGCTAGTTTTCAATTAAGATTTCCCTCTCGTTGTGTAATTTCCTATGATAGTTTTCCTATTTTTTTGAACCAAGTCAGTTGCTGGATTTTCTGATAGCTAGGGAGGGAATTGAGGTGCAAATTGCGACCACTACGGCTGACGCTTAAGTCTCTGCTCTGTAATTTATTTATTTATTTTCCTTTGTCATTAATTTCCTGAGGCCTCTCTAATTTTGCCTTTTGTTTGTGGTCTAAAAATTGATGTATATTGAATGGGTTTTGGTGTACTGGATTTCTTTATTGTATTTGGGATATATATATCATCTTTTTGCTACTTCATTCCTGTTATTCATGAATGTAATAACCTAATAAAAATTTAAATGGAAAAATTTAGATTCAATGGGGAAAAAACCAAAGATATTGCATATTTTCCACCTATTCTGTACCATGTAACTATTGTTAGGGCTGTAGTCGGCAAATGAAGTATGCTGACAGTAGAACTGGCAGTGTATTCCAAGTGCTTTACATTTCTTTCGTGGGGTTTCATTTCCCAAGGATAATTACACTTTGGAAAAAAATCAGATTTAATAAAAAACATAGATACTAATGAGAATGAGGAAAGTTCCTGAATCCCAATATTTTCAACAGGAAAATTTAATGGTGGAAAGGAGAACTACAGTAGACTCCACTTAAGTGCACGTCGGTTTAGCACACGCTCCGCTTAGCTGCAGGTGACTTGCACGTCCCTGTTTTATTTAAAGTTAAGTAAAGGGACGACAACTTTGGATAAGCGCATGTATGTTATCGATCCCATTGCCATTCTCTCCAGCCATATTCACTCCGGTTAACTGCAACACTCAAATGACGTAATAAGCATGCAGTGATGGAAGTACAGTACTAAGTAGCCCAGCTTTTGTGACCGGCCGAAGGTGGTTGGTTCAGGGACTGTTGTCCAATCACATGACCGAGGCCTATAACATTGGACAGTCCAGTCCAACTTTACACTGTAGTCAGTTTAGCAGCGTGTGAAATAACGTCTCAGAACAGCACATGTGTTAAACAAAATTCTGTTAGGAATGAATTATACGGATTATGGAAATATACGGATTAGCTTTACAACTCAACTGTAATAAGTTAGCTGTCGCGACTACTGTACACTGTACTATATTGACTATGGAATCGACTTCGTCATTTCATGCACAAAAATCATTGTCTTTGGCTGAACGTTTCGATGTCTTAAACAGACTTGACAAAAAAGAGAGTCAAGTCTCTGTTGCGAAACATTATGGCGTTCATCCTAGCCAGATTTCTCAGATTTACAAAAATAAGTAAGCGATATTGCAAGACTGGCAGAACAACAGCAATCCGGGCAGAAAATGAAAAAGAATAGGGAAGGCTGAAGACGTAGAACAGGCGCTGCTGCAATGGTTTGCGGAAGCCAGAAGTCGACAACTGCCAATCAGTGGACCTCTGCTGATGGAGAAAGCAGCACAAATTAACTGAAGGACTGGGCGTACAAGACTTAAAAGCGACAAACGGTTGGTTTGGTTGGAGAGGTGGAAAGATCGGAATGGCATAAAGTTTAAGAAACAGCATGGCAAAAAACAAAACGCAGATGATTTTGGAGCTGAAAGATGGGTCGTGGAAGTGTTGCCGTCAATCATCAGTGGATATGAACCATGTGACGTCTTCAATGCGGAAGAGACTGGGCTCTACTGGCGCACCATACCTAATGGAACATTGGCTTTTAAACACAGCAAAGCCGTCGGCTGCAAACTGCCAAAGGAACGATTGACATCGCTATTCAGTTGCAATATGGCTGGCAGTGAAAAGCTCGAGCCACTGATTATTGGAAAGAGTCGAAATCCACGGTGCTTCAAAAACATTAAACTACTACCTGTTGAATATAAAAGCAACAAAAACACCTGGATGACTACAACTTTGTGGATCAAATGGCTAAAGAAGTTTGACAATCTGATGAGAAAGCATGGGCGGCAAATTGTAATGCTGTCCGATAACTGCACAGCACACAGTGATGACGTAAGACTAACATACATCAAACTTGTGTTTTTGCCACCAAACACGACCTCTTTAATCCAGCCGATGGACCAAGGAATAATCGCAAACTTCAAACGCCATTACAGATCACTCCTTTTATGAATCTGATGACAGTAATTGGTGCAGTCATGGATTCCAGCACCCAGGCCGTTGATCTGGTGAGAAAACTGACGGTGCTGGACTCCCTTCATATGGTACTGGAGGCATGGAGTTGAATTGCATCATCAACAATTTCAAGCTGCTATCGACGGGCGAGCTTTGTTCGTACATCTGTTCAGACAACTGAAGCCAGTTTGACTTCAAACAACGATGTCCAAAGCCAAGAAAATGCAGATAATTCATCCATTGAGCTCCCAGTTGGAATATCGTCACAAGAATTTGCACTGTATGTCGCCGTCGATAATGATCTGTCCACATCAGCCGACATCTCTGATACCAATATCTGTACAGTCATTAAGGACACTGCCGACAATCAAGACTTCAATGAAGACAAAAATACTGCTGCTGTAAGCGCGACTAATGAGCCACCTGCAGAGACTGTTTCCTTCTCAGAAGTACTGAAGTCCCTACGCACGCTGCGTCGTTATCTGGAAATAAACGGCTGTCAGGACTATGGACAGTTTTACAGCTTCAGTAGTCAGATACACAGCTTGAATCATGCGAACAGCATGCAGAAAACAATGACTGATTATTTTAATAAAATGTAGACCCGATTGATTGATGCTTGAACAAGTGCAACTAGAGTGTACACTATATCTATTACTGTGCTGTATTATACTGTATTCTTTACCACAGTCTGTTTTAATAAATGTTTTATAGCATTTGACAGGGCTACTAGTTGGGGGTCAATGAATTGTCAACTTTCAGGACTGACATGTACTCTTATTAAGCGCACGCTTCACTTAAGCGCATGTGGCGATCTGGTCCGAAGGCCGTGCATGTAAGAGGAGTTGACTGTATCTCCATTTTTAACTTTTCAGGATAACCTTGGTATTGGATGTGCTTTGACTTTTTTCTGTAAAGCTAATTTTCTGTTGGCTTAGCTTTTATGGGTTCCCATCTAATAAGTTCATCTTTTCTCTATTATATGTGGTTATTCAGATGCATCTTTGTTATAGAGGGTCCTCTTGAGAAATTTACAATACATGCAATAACAAAGCAGGCTGAGCTGTTCTAGATTTCAAATGCCTCAGCAGGTCCCCCTCTGACCATAGGAGCAATGTATCTGAATGCTCATCTAAACATAGGGCGCCTCTTTTGTTTTGTACTTCCTAGAGTTACAAGCAGTTTTCTTTGTGGACTGAGTTGTGCTTCCTTATTTTTGACACCTAGGAACCATGCTGTTTGAATTTGAAAAGGCTAGATAACACCAGCATTGCATGAGGAAAGAGACCCATGCCAGGCAGCCCTTCACTACAGTTTTGTAAGGTTTAGGTTTGTGGGAACTTCCAGCCATTTGATTGGTTGGAAATAGACAATTGTCTTATAGTTATATTATACGTAAACAAAAGAAAACCTGGCAACAGTGTTCCGAGTATCAGATGTCACACAGTATAGAATGGTCAAGAAACTGGGACAGGCAGAGTGAAAGGATCATTAATATGGTGTATAGTTTATTTCAGTGACTAAAATAAGAATGTATTTATAAGAAATAGTGTTTATCGTTTAAAGCATTGTGGGCTGGATTCAGTAAAGTACGCTACCGCCTTAATATGCACTACGTGTTTAACACACATTGGAGTGTAGCAGCAAAGCGCAGACAAACCAATGATACCAGGAGTCTGTTCAGAAGGTCCAAATCATTTATTTGTGCACAAGTCTCAAGCAAGTCAATTTCAAAATGGCTGAGCAATGTTTTCTAGCATTACAACAACTTTTATAGACTCCTGTTCCATTCTAGGTATAGAAAAACATTTCATTGGTCCCGGTACTCTCCCGTACCTCCCGTACCCCTTCCATTGGTCCCGGTACTGATAAGTTTATCCAATTATGTTCCTTCAGTGGGCATGGCACCTGCATACCCCCCTTCTAGTCCCAATTACAATGGTTAGTTCATCAACTTGTTACTTTCACACTCTCAAGGCCATAGAGCCAATTTGTGCATGCAGGGGAGCAGGGCTCTGCAACTCATCTGTCAGCACTCCCAATTATATTCCTTATCAGTAACTTTTAAACACATTTTTCAGTATTTTTCCATCTCTCAGTTTTGCTTACCTAAGTTAGTTTAGTTCTCTTACAGAGTTCTATCCTACAATAGCAGCATATTGGGGGATGTGCAATTCCTATGAGCCTCTCCACATGCTTCATTTACAGGTCAAGCTAGTTTGGCCTGCCTGCTTATGTCAGACACTGTGGATCACAGGCCTGCACCTGCCACAGGAGCACATTTACTAAAGTACACTAATAGCACAGGGTTTAGCCTGGGTACAGGGTTAGGATGTTTCCAACATTTACTGCGATCCCATGCTAAATCCTGTGCTAACCATTAGCGTATGGGATCGCAGTAGATGTTACCTCATGCTAAAAATGCAAGCAGTAAAAATCCAGCACTAACTGTTTAGCGTGCGATTGGGCATGGACTGGACAGTTAGGGGCAGAGAGAGGGCATTGCCTACACATTGTGATTAATGCAGGCTCATTAGTGTATGCCAATCATCAGTTTTGTAGTTAGAGTGGGTGCATTTACCATCTCCTCAGTGGGTAGCAATAAGTGCACCCTCATTAATCACGATGGCAGATTTATAATGATGAGTGCTTCCCACTGTGCTAACTGCATGGGGATGTGCCTGGAATTCCCTCAACAGCATAGATTGGTTACATTTTCTGCGCTAATTTTTGATGTGGATTGCATGTTAAGATGCCGCTTTTTAGTGTGGGTTTATATGCCTGCCACATTAATAAATATAGTTCATTGCATAATATGGAAGCCGTAATAAATAACAAAATCCAGACACCCAGCAACTATCTTAAAACTATCCAATCCACATCAAATAGGGCACTGTCTCTAGCAGCACCTGCCACCTGGAACTCCCTTCCAAATGACTTGAGAACCACCCACGATGCCAAGGACTTCAGGAAGAAGCTCAAAACCCACCTCTTCAAAGAACACTATGGAGCCATCACATAACAATCGCATCCCCTCTTCTCCTCCCCCCCCCTCACTCAGTCTTTTTGATGCCCATACAGGACTCATCACCTTTAGCCAATGTACATATGTAAATATTCCCCCCTTGTAAATAGTTAGTCTCGCGTACTCCTTGCCCCCTCTATTGCATGCTCCCCCGGATCTTCCCTTGTAATATATCTGCACCAGCTCAACTTGTATCCTGTTAGTTCTTATGTAAACCGCTTTGATTGTATGCTAAGGCAGTATATAAAACCAGTTAAATAAAATAAATTAACACCGTAGCATACTTGAGTAAATCTAGCCCTGTATGTTTTTTCTAGCACCCAGTTTGCATGGAGATTTTTTGTTATACACATATTCATTACTGTATCCCACCAAAGGCAAGGAAGTTTGAATTGGTAGGAATAAAGTTACATAGTAAATTATAAAATATGTGTGACCATTAAAAAACATTGTAGATACTGATATGCAACGGCTGTAATAAATCCGCTTCCTCTTCCAAAATATTCACCTTTTGTGGTCTTATAGCCTGGAAGTAAAATGCATTAAAACAGTGTTTGTTCCATTTATGCACATATCTGACCCCACGAGAGCCAGGCAATAAATGTATTCCAGAAATCCTTAGAAAATTACCTAGAAATAAAACAAGGGAGTATGTTTAGTAAACTGGGCTAACGGTTAACCTGGGCTATCTGCAACTAGGTACCATGTTATTCTACGGCACCTAGTTGCAGATAGTCTGGGTTAACCATTAGCCCAGTTTAGTATTCATACTATATGGAATAGTTTGATAAATTTCTTCCTCTCTCCCTGTCCTCCTACTTCCGTAACAATCTTTTATATTTTTAGGGTGGAGTAATTCATTGCCTTCAACAGCAGAGAAGTCAATTGGCCACACCTGTGTTAAATTATATCAGTTCACATGGAGGAAAACTTTAGAACCAAGCATATAGTTTTAGGCACACAGAATGTGCCAATTCTGAGCCCATTTTATAAAGAAAGGTGGGTGCCTACTTCTCTTTATAAAATAGGGGCAGAAGTGGTGCAAAACTCTAGGTGGAGGCACTTAATCCTGCTCTAGGTTAGGTATAAATGCCTGCACCTAGATTTTTCAAGTATGTGTGTAAGTTAAGTTATAGTATTTTATAAATTATGTGCATAAATTTAGGCTTTGCCTTCTCTCCAACCAAACTACGCCCCTGTGCATGCCCACACTGAAACTACAATTGCCCTTACGCACACACTTACTGAATAGCGACCACCTAAAGCTTGCTCCTAAGTGCCCATTTACATGCCTAAGTCCTTTAAAATAAGGATTTCTGCATGCAAATACTGCATCTCTTTAGGTGTTCCCCCTTATAAAATCAGCCCCACAATGGCAGCATAAATTAAGCAGTTCGTATTGGTTCCCTCTGCTGAATGGTGATTTCATAGTGAAGATACAACCATGAGCAGCAGAAAGCAGATAGTAAAACTCTGGAGAAAATTTATGAAAAAGCAGTAACCAACAGATCAGAGGATGAACATTACCAGCAAATGAAGATAAGATATGCCATACTGGGTCAGACCAAGATCCATCAAGCCCCCAGTATCCTCTTTCCAACAGTGGCCAATTCAGATCACAAGTACCTAGAAGTTTCCCAAAAAGATATAAAAGTTCCACAATGCTTGTACTGGGGTAAGCAGCGGATTTGCCAGCTCCTCTTTAATCGTTTCTGGACTTTTTCTTCAGGAACTTGTACAAACCTTTTTTAAACCCAGCTACATTAACAGTTTTTACTACATCCTCCGATAACGAATTCCAGAGTTTGATTACGCATTGAGTGAAAAAATATTTTCACTTATTAGTCTTAAACAGCTAACACTGTAGCTTCATTGTAGGTCTGCTAGTCTTTCTACTTTTTGATGGCGTAAACAATTGGTCTACGTTTACCCGTTCCACTCCATTCATTTAATTTATAGACCTCTATGATATCTCCCCTCAGCCGTCTCTTTTCCAGGTTGAAGTGCCCTAACCTTTTAAGCCTCTTCTCATAGGGGTATCCTTCCACCCCCTTTACCATTTTGTGACTCTTCTCTGTACCTCTTAAATTCCGCTATATCCTTTTTAAGATACGGCGACCAGAGTTGCACACAATATTCAAGGTGTGGTCGCACCATGGAACGATACAGAGGCATTATAATATACTTTGTTTTATTTTCTATTCCTTTCCTTATGATTCGTAGCATTCTATTTGCCTTCTTGGCTGCCACTGCACACTGGGCAGAGGGTTTCAATGTGTTATCCACGATGACGCCTAAATCTTTTCCTTGGGTGGTAGTTCTTAATGTGGAACTTTACATCGTGTAACCATAGTTTGGGTTGTTCTTTCCTAGGTGCATAACTTTGCACTTGCCCACATTAAATTTCATCTGCCATTTGAACATCCAGTCTTCCACTTTATCAAGGTCCTCCTGCAATGTTTCACAATCATCTTGGGTATTAACAACTTTGAATAATTTTGTGTCATCTGAAAATTTGATTGCCTCACTCATTGCCATTTCCAGGTCATTTACGAGTATATTAAAAAGCAGTGGACCCAGCACAGTTCACTATTACCTTTCTCCAATGAGAAAGTTGGCCATTTAGCCCTACCTTCTGCCTCCTATCTTTTAACCAGTTCCCGATCCACAATAATATATTGCCTCCTATCCCATTACTTGTCAAAGGCTTCCTGAAAATCCATATACGCTATATCGACTGTCTCACCTTTGTCTACCTATTTTTTCACACCTTCAAAAAATATAAGACCTTCCTTGGCTAAAGCCATGTTGGTTTTCTCCCATTAAACCGTGGCTATCTACATGTTCAGTAATTTGGTTCTTTATAATGGTTTCTACCATTTCTCCCGGTACTGATGTCAGGCTGCTCGGTCTGTAGTTTCCTGGATCACTCCTGGAACCCTTTTTAGAAATTGGCGCTACATTGGCCATTCGCCATTCTCTAGGTATTACAGATCATTTTAATGATAATTCACAGGTTACTAATAGTAGGTCTGTGATCTCATATTTCCATTCTTTCAACACCCTTGGCTGTATAACATCTGTCCAGGTGATTTTCTGTTCTTTAGTTTATCAAATAGTTGTAAAATATCTTGGCAGTTTATCGATATTTCTTTCAGTTCTTCCGATGCATCATCTTTAAATACCATTTCAGTCATGGGTAACTTCCCTACATCTTCTTCAGTAAAGACCGAAGCAAAGAATTCATTCGGTCTCTCCACTATGGCCTTGCCCCCTCTTAGTGCCCCTTTTACCCCTCTATCATCTAATTGTCCAACAGACTCACAAGTTTTTTTGCTTTGAATGTACTTGACAATGTTTTTAGTATGCATTTTTGCTTCCACGACAAGCTATTTTTCAAATTCCCATTGCTGTCTTATCAATGCCTTTTATCTAACTTGCCAGTGCTTATGTTCTTTCCAGTTTTCGTCATTTGGCTGCTTTTTCCATCACCTAAAAGATTTTTTTTTAGCTACAACAATCTCGCTGACCTCACCTTTAAACCATACTGACAGTTTTTTGGCCTTCCTTCCACTTTTCTTAAAGCATGGAATACAGATGGTCTGGGCTTCCAAGACAGTATTTTTAAACACCCATGCTTGATGTAAACATTTAATCTTTGCAGCTGCTCCTTTTAGTTTTTTCTTAGCTATTTTCCTCATTTTTTCATAATCTCCCTTCCGAAAGTTAAAAGGCGGTACTATGGATTTCCTTGCCATCCTTCCTCCATTTATTAAATCAAACATGATCATGCTATGATTACTATTACCAATTGGCCCCAATACCCTTATCTCTTGCACCCAATCTTGTGTTCCACTAAGGATTAGGTCCAAAATGGCTTCCCCTCTTGTCGGTTCAAGAATCAGCTAAGCCAAGAAGCAGTCATTTATTTCATCTAGAAAATTTATCTCCCTAGCATGTCCTGCCGTGACACTGACCCAGGTGATACCGGGGTAATTGAAATCACCCATTATTAATAATGTGTTATAACTTTTGTTAGGCTTCCTGATTTCTTTGAGCATTTCACCATCCATTTGTTTATTCTGGCCAAGCGGTCAGTAGTACACCCCCACTGCCATTGCCTTCCCCTTTTTATATGGAATTTCAGTCCATAGAGATCGTACGGTGTACTTTGTTTCCTGCAAAACTTTAATAATCCTGTGTGACTCAATTACTTCTCTAACATAGAGTGCAACCCCTTCACCAATTTGATCTAGTCTATCATTGTGATATAATTTGTACCCAGGTATTACAGCGTTCCAATGGTGGTTCTCATTCCACCAGGTCTCTGAGATACCAATCATATCTAACCTCTCATTTAGTGCTATATATTCTAAATCTACCATCTTATTTTTTAGACTTCTAGCATTTGCATACAAGCATTTTAGAGGTTGTATTTTATTCATTTTAATCTGATTATCAGTAGGCAGGGGTAATTTGGAATCTTTAAGTTCTGTCTGCTCTTTTCTTAAGGGCATTTGAGTTACTTTTGTCTTTACTGGAACGTCTGTCGATATCCCTTTCAGACCGTATGTCCACTGTAAAGGGCATCATGTTTGTTCATTCAATTTCATGTATATATGCATGTTCTGATGGTTTAAGACCTGCTGACCAATCACATGAGTAGTATAATGGGTACACTACTCGTCAAACTGTTTGACAGGTGAGATAAGGATGACAGGAGCCAATCAGCGCTCACTTCCAGTGTATGTCCTGCCTCAGGCCATGCCCCCTCCCATAGAAGTGAATGGTGAGTTAGACCCTCCCATCCACGCCCCTAGTCATGGCAACAGCCCCACTTTGACACGCCCCCCCCCACCCCTCCACCAAGGATGACATCAGCCAATCATCGCCCACTTCCGGGTTTGTGCCATACCCACATCCTCCCACCCTCAACCACGCCCCAGCCTACATCATCAGAAATGACATCACCGGAAACAGGGTGTCATTGGAAATGGACAGTGTCGCTTTTCGATGACATCAGCGGAAGCAGAGTGACTGACTCCGGAAATGTGTTTTGCTTCTGGTTAATGTTGACATCTGCAAAAGCAGGAACCCTGGAAAACAAAACAAAAAAAAATGCTTTCTCTCCCCCACTGCCCCAGTTCTTTTTTCTCACAAAACAGTGCAATGCTTTTGTGTATTGCAGGCTATTTAGAACTGATTGTTAAAAATAACCCTTTGGTAGCAGCAGCAGCAGGAACACAATGCAGAGACACAGCACTTGGGTATACATGCTTTTTGTTTTCCAAATGCAATTAACACATCTTTGTTAGTGAAACCAGTGCTGTCCATGTGATAGAAATTTGCTTTTAAGACCTCACTGTTAGAGAAGTATTCTGGCGGTCCTGTAGTTCAGACTGAAATAAAGAGAGAGACCTGAGTTCAAATCCCACAACAGCTATTTTTTAGTGGCTTTGAAAAAAAAACAATACAGAGAAACAAGTCTGAGCATGCTTCTAGGATATGGTAACACGTGATTGGCCGAAACAAGAGACTTGTTCTGAGCATGCTCCAGGTGTTCTGAGCATGCTCCTGGTGTAAGGCTGTGTGTCCTGTGTGGGAAAAATTTAACACAGAGATTCAAAAAGAAAAAATGGCTCTTTTTGGAACACCAAGCAGAATTTCCAACAGGGTGAATAACATTAATTATTTTCTTAAGGATTGTGATGCCACAGCAGAGGGTTATCCACCCATAGAAAATCCATTTGAACAACAGGGTAGTACGGCAGAGCCTGAACATGAATTAACAGAAATTGAACATTTACCAGATGGGCAAAAATTGTTTGACTCACAAGATCTTTGTGATTCAGGCACTGATATTGACTTAACGGATGACAACGCAACAGATCCAGAGGACATAGAATTATATTATACTGCGGCAGATGCAGAAACAACCTGTTTACTGGAAGAACTAGGATCAGCAGAGGTAAGAAGTCTTTTTTTTTTTTTTTTTTTGTAGAAAAGTGTTATAGAAGAGGTAGTTCATTTCACACTGACATTGTTTTGTTTTTGTAGGGAAGTAAGAATCTCCGCTCCTACAAGAGCTAGAGGACATACAGGCAATCAATCTACGCTGCTTGTGCTTTCTCTGTGCATATCAAAGGGAGGCATTTAATGTCATAGTTAACAAAAAGGACATCTCAAAACCTGAAGAAATAAACACATTTAAATCTGTTATACAAGCAACGGTGTGCTGTATTATCAAAAAATGCTGGCAGGACATTATGCATAGAGACTGTGCAGCTTGTCTAATACATGCTTCAGGGCAAAGACATCATGATTGCCTGAGGTGGGGGCACAAGGAAATACAACAGGAAATCCATAAAACTTGTAACAGGTTGTGTCAATGTTGCCATGATTGTTGGTCATAAAATGAAAGCAACTGATCTAGTTTATGAAAATTAGAAAATTTTTGTTTGAACTCATCAGAGATTTTAATACCAGTAGAAATCCAGGACAACTGCTCAATATTTTGCTTAGATCTGTGGCAGACTGTGATATGGAGCTAGTGGAAGGTTTAATCTGTGACAGAGATTATAGATCATTCTTTAAAAAAACACCAAGTTCTGTAAAAATTGACTTTTTATGAAAATGTTTGTATTTCCAGAATCTATTAGCTGAACATACAGATGAACAAAAATTATATGTATGTCTTTATATATATATTTTTTAAAAACTTGTAATGCTCAAATGAATCAGTTCACAAGATGAAAACATTTTATTTGAAATAAAACATTTTGAACCTACAGCTTTGTGTGGTGTGTTTTAGGAATTCCTAGTTAATTAAACCTGTAATGGGTTGTCTGTAAAAAATGGGACAGTGTGAATTATCAGGGCGTGGCCTACATAATAGTCCATATGATAAGAGAGTGAAGGGTGTCTGGGAATGGGGGAATGTATATTAGCCACATAGGTCCACATACACAATATATAGCATCTATTACAATGTACTGTCTGTGAAAAAAAAATGGTGTGGTGTGAATTAGCTATGGGGGTGGGGTGACACAAAACAATAGGCCAGAGATTCAGAGATGTTTCAAATAAAGAGTCTGGGGGTTGTAAATCCCATCAAAGAATTTCATTTAAAAAGGCGCAGTACATTTCAGCTGACAGAAAAGATCACATAGTCTCTATAGCTTGTAAGATCGGCACCTATTCAGACATCAACATGGTGAGTAGATATGAGTCTTACTTTTTAAAAATATTGGTTATGCAATGTTTGTCTCTGAATTTATGATTGTCTTTAAAAATAGGAGCAGAAACCGTGTTTTACAAATAGGCTCTCTTAAAAAACGAAGACAGCAAAGAAAGTTAAAAGGTATGTCGTGTGTTTTTTTTTTTTTTAATTTTCCGGTAGCCATGCTCTTTATAATGTGTTTTATGTTTTTTTTTTAAATATTAAAGACCAGGAAGCTGCTACAAACAGATCACGCAGTCTATAGAAGGACTACAAAAGGGGACTGATACTTCTGGAGAGAGATCTGCAATTGTGAGTATATACTTCTGGGAATTTTTTGAAAGGAATTCTTTCTATTAAAGCTAATTAATCTGTGAACCCACTATTTTTTGTTAAATCAGTCAGGGCCTAGTAGCAGCAGTTTCAGTTTAAATTTAAAACACAGAAGAGAACTTTCTGGTTACATTTCATAACCAGCAGAGAGCTTGTAGTTTTAATTTAATAGTCACTCAGGGCCTATTATCAGCAAAGTACTTTTAGTTTAAATTTAAAACACAGAAGAGAGCTTTCAGGTTAAATTTGGAACCCAGCAGAGAGCTGTCGTTTAAATTTAATAGTCACTCAGGGCCTAGCATCAGCAAAGTACTTTTAGGGGTATGTTTACTAAACTGCGTTAGTGTGATTCGCGTTAGGAGCCGCGTTAGTGGAAGGAAAGCCAAAAAAGGACATGGGCGGTACATCGTTACCGATAACGTGCAATAACACGCGTTGTAAGGCGCCGCGCAGCAACGATCATTACAGGGCGCGTTACTGCGCGTTAAGCGTAAGAAGGCGCGCAGACACCCAAATACAGAAACAGAGCTATAGCACAATGGTTACTACACAGACCAATGGTGCAAGGGTCATGGGTTTGATTCCCCAGTGTGCCTAATGAAGAAGGCAGGCTGAGGCGTCATGTGTAACCCTTTGAAAGCCTACTATAATATTTTAATCCACATTCTGCAGCCGGGTAATGTTTGCATATGGCAGGAAAATTGTACCCGTCTTATTCAATATGTTCCAGTAGTGACGTACCCTCTGCCATGGTCATGTATTATATACCATTTGATAGGAATATTTAGGCAGATGTTCGGATCCCGAAAGTTTTGGGCTTGGCCTGGAAAGTATTGGGCTGTGAGGAAGTTTAGTTGTACGTTAATAGTGCTGCCAGCAAACACACCCTCACAGTGTGTAACCGAAGGTGCCACATAAGGCACCCTAGAAGGCACTCCATAGGGCACATTATAAAGTGCCAAGGCACCCTATAATGTCCCCCATAGGACACCATATAAGGCACCTTATAAGGTGCTTTATAGGGCGCCGTATAAGGCGCCCTATCGGGCGCCCTATGAGCCACCCTAAGGTGACAGTACCCTGAGGGTGGTTCTGCTGGCAGCACTAATATACAATACAAACAGACAATGCCTAAGACAGCCCTATCGATGAAGCCCACTGTGGGTTTTGAACCCATGACCTCTGGCTCCACGGGCAGTGAAGTAACCAGTGGGCTCTTGCTGCTAACAAACACCTGGCTGGCTACAGGAGGACTGCACGGCACCACACCCACATTCTGCTGTGGTTACCAGGATAGGGTAAACCCATCCGTACCCAGGATGCACAGCACATGTAAATCAGCAGTCAACAGATGATCACAAGATAGGGTATGCACCCCACAGCACCTCAGCCTGGTAGGGGGTGCCAACAGTGTGGCACAGAGTAGCTACAGACCGTCACAGTGTGCCGGTCCTGTGCTCACCCTGAGGGAGAGGTATGGTGCCCAGCACCATTCTCACAGCACCTGGCTTTGCTGAGATAGGCTATGCTGCAGGTCCCCATCAGTGCCAATGTGTGATAGGTAGTCCTTGCAAACACCCCTAGGATATGCCTGTGGTCATCTGTATGTCACATCTAGCCCTTGCGGACTATGATGCACCCAGAAAAGTGCATACCCTGTGTGGGTGCCATGGTCACATGATATAAGTGAATGGGGGTGCTGGGACCCACAGGGAGATTACATACCACCATCCAACGCACCCTCTGGGGCTCAGGGTGGGGGACAGGATCCCTCGCCAACAGATCCACTTCCTACCCCCCTGCAATGGTGGCAGTAGAGGGGACCATCACCCCAGTCCTGCTAGGGATCAAACACCCTACAGGGCAGGCAATGCAGAGCAGCACACATCCATAACGCAATAGCAAAAAGACGGCAGGTCTGGAAATGCTCAGCTGCCCCCCACCATTATCTGACATTCTCCAGCAGCAGGCCTCCACCCACTGCATCCTGCAAGGTGTTCCAGCAAGACACATACTAGCTGCAGACAGGCCGCCAGCTAGTCCATAGTGCATGGTCCTGGAGGAGATGCATGTACCCAGAACGGGGATATCAGCATACACACCAAGCAGATAAGTCAGTGATTGGGCCCCAAAAGAAAACCCATAAATATCACATGAGCGAAATGCTATATAGCACTATTGGGGAACCTAGCCATGCCATGGTCACTGCTCAGTCAGGGTGAGATTGACCTCCCAGCAGGACATGCTATGGCCACCCTATCCGTGCAGGTGGTACCGGGCACTACAATGTCCGAGCCATTGCCCTATGCCCTGTGCAGATGCGGCCAGGCTAGGCCTCCCTATCCAGGCTATTCCCACGATAGCTTGCTCCTCATTATGCACATTGGCAGGCCAATACTGGCAACAGTGCTAGCAGTTTGGGCTGTGGAGGGCGTTGGCAGCCACCACACACTGGATAGAAAGACACACACTCCCCACACCTATGCCAGCATTGTGAAACTACAGAGGTGTTGGGCAGCCCAGGCCACCACACCAGTCCTGGGCACAGTGCAGGCATGGCTATGGTATGCAATACTGTAGGGGTCACTCCCCAGGTTGGTAAACACTGTCAGACACAAGACCTGTAGCACACTCCACAGACATCAGAAAGATTGCTATGCTGCAGCTCACTCAGAAAAAACTTGTACGTAACCTAGGAATTGCTCTCTGCCAGTAATCATAGCAACCTTTTGATAGATGTGTACCATATTCCCAGGTTTAGGGTGGCATTACTAAGGTATGCAAGTGCTAGTATTGGGAGATGCACGCTGAGCCCAAAGTCCTGCCTCTCCAGGAGGCTTTGGATAATGGGGCCTGTGGGTGCGGGTGTGTCTGCCCCTGTTGGCTGCTGCTTTACGGCAGAGGTTCCCAACTCCAGTCCTGCGGTGCCAAACACTGTTCGGGTTTTCATGCTGTCCCTCATGAATATGCATGAGATACATCTGCATACCATGGGGGTGGCGCATAGAAATGCAGCACAGGCATCTTTATCAGAGGCAGCATGGAACCGGAATGGGTGTTTGGCCCTCCAGGACTGCATTTGGGAGGCTCTGCTCTAGGTAATGGGCATGTTTATGGTGTCTGTGCTCTGTAGGGTAAAATGTAGGTGTTTTGGGCATGTTTACGTCATCTGCAAAAATGGTTCTGTCTGTATTAGCACGTTATAGTAGTGGGTAAAATATGAGGACTGGGTTGGCGGAAACCACAGCTGGGACTTGAACCTGTGACCTTCTGCTTCTGAATACAGTGGTTTTGTGCACTGCACCACCATGTTATCACAGAGATGGTGCATTCCCTGGTGATACCATGACTGTTGGTCAGACAGGGCCTGTCTGTTGCAGTGCATGGCACCCACCTACACAAGGCTAGGCCACGGTCTGCTCTGGCCAGCTGCCACTGCCCCCTCCACCACCAGTATCCCTCAGCCACCATGCTGACATGCCCTTCCGCTGGTGGAGCTCGTGGTGCACAGTTTCAGGCAATCCAGTGTGCAGGTAGGCGGCTGCCTATGGTGCGGGTTCTGGGGTAGGGGTGCCTGCATAGACGTCCACGCTCCCCCCCAGCCCCGCCTGCCAATGTTCCGTGCCCTTGGGGGTTGCTGTTGGGTACTATCCCCTGTGACACTTTGGGAAACACACTCGTGCCCATGTTGGGCCTTCAGCAGTTGCTGTCTTGTTGCTCTGCTGTTCCAGCATTCGTATGGGCCACCTAGCATCGCCTTAGTCCGCACTGTGGCCCAGCTGCACCACAGCATGTGCCGCCTGCGACCCTCTGTATCCCCTTCTCCGGCATCTGTCCAGTTGCCGTTCCGACATGCCCGCCCTGCTGTTGCGGGACATGTGCACGCCATAGGAACCCTGTCTGATGGTGGGGAAAACCCTGAGCAGCGCTATTTCACTGTGGGCCCATTCACCTTGTATGGGGACGGAGTATAGACCCTTCCACGATTTATATTTGTTCTATGGAGCTTACTCGGGGGAGGGGGAGGGGTTGATGTTTCTCATTGATACCACTATTGACCAGCTTGGTTATTGTTTTTTTCCAGTTTGTTGGGGTCATTTTCAGTGTTTCTGTGCCCTTTTGTTCTGTGCACATGTATCACACTTATCACTTTTTTTTTGTTTCCCTGCCTGGGCTGTACATTGCTGACACTTAAATGGTTTCTCTCCCCTTTAATGTGCATTTAACGGCAGGTTTTCATTCGCGTTGGAATTCAGCTCTGAAAATCAGCGCGTTAGTGTGAGGGGAGCCTCTCCCCGCCCACTCTTCGCCCATTGACCCCTTCTCTCCGCCCTCTCTCCACCTTCTGCGATGTTTTAGCGTGCCGCGGGAGTTTATGATCGTTAACTACGGTTAACGCGCGTAATGTAACATTAACGATCGTTCGCATGTCATAACACGCGTTATGACGTGCGAACGATCGTTAACGTTACATTACGCGCATTATTCACGATTACCGCAGTTTAGTAAACATACCCCTTAGTTTAAATTTAAAACACAGAAGAGAGCTTTCTGGTTAAATTTAGAACCCAGCAGAGAGCTTGTAGTTTAAATTTCATAATAAGTTAGAGCCTAGCAGCAGCAAAGAGCTATAATTTAAATCAAATAAGAATATAGCTTACCTCAGCAGCACAGGACAGGGTACTGTGTAGCAGCCCTCTTTTAATAAGTGTTATTTCCCTCCCTCCCTCCCCACACCCATCCACCCCTGGGATAATCGTAGCTTTATTGGTACTTACACATCTTAATAGACAGGGGGTGCTCTCAGGTGAAGTTCGTTACCCAAATCAGTCATACACTGAGGACCTGAGATTAATTAAGCTTCAGGGCAACAAGGTATATTAAACGTATTAGGTACAGTTTTATTGATATAAATATCCATAGCAACCCTTAGTAAGTAAAGAACTTAAAGATCTAAACAAAAACTTAAAACTAAGATGCAGACAGCAGTCCAGCAGTGAGATGGGGGCTTTCCAGTCTTTTGCATTGAGTGTCACATGTATGATTTTCTCCCAGTTGGTGAGAGGTCTTACATGTGCACTAGGTGAAGGAGCCCTTTGCTCTCAGGGAATGAGTCCATTCTCTAGAGGCTAGAGTAGCAGACTTGGAAAACATAAAGACAGAGAGGTACATAGACGAGACCTACAGGGATATAGTCCTGAAGTCCCACCTCCAGTCTGGCAGCATCCCTGTTGCCATGGAGGAGAGAGGTCAGGGGACAGGAGAGCATCACCCTGGTGTGGCAGGAAGTGATCCTGTAACTAGGACCTGTCCTCCAGGTGATGTAAAACCCTCTCGCACCGAGGACGTTTCTCCAGGGCCATGTGCCCATGAGGGAAGGGTTAGGACAGCCGTTATAGTTGGTGATTCGATCATTAGGCATGTAGATAGCTGGGTGGCTGGTGGACGTGAGGATCGCCTGGTAACATGCCTGCCTGGTGCAAAGGTAGCGGACCTCACGCACCACCTAGATAAGGTCTTAGATAGTGCTGGGGAGGAGTCTGCTGTCTTGGTACATGTCGGTACCAATGACATAGGAAAATGTGGTAGGGAGGTTCTGGAGGCTAAATTTAGGCTTTTAGGTAGGAAGTTGAAATCCAGAACTTCCAGGGTAGCGTTCTCCGAAATGCTTCCCGTTCCACGTGCAGGACCCAAAAGGCAGGCAGAGCTCCAGAGTCTCAATGCGTGGATGAGACAGTGGTGCAGAGATGAGGGTTTTGGATTGGTTAGGAACTGGTGAACATTCTGGGGAAAGGAGGGGCTCTTCCGAAGGGATGGGCTTCACCTTTAACCGGGATGGAACCAGGCTGCTGGCATTAACCTTTAAAAAGGAGATAGAGCAGCTTTTAAACTAGATAATAGGGGAAAGCTGACAGTCGCCCAAGCGGATGGTTTGGAAGAATGTATCCTTGAAGGATACTACCAAAAGCAGAGAGGTTCCAAAAAAGAGTAAAGTAGCCCAAATGCCCTTGAGTATGGAGCAGACAGAGCTTAAAGATCCCAAATTACCCATGTCTACCAATAGCCAAATTAATATGAATAAAATACATTCTCTAAAATGCTTGTATGCAAATGCTAGAAGTCTACAAAACAAGATGGGAGAGTTAGAATATATAGCACTAAACGAAAGGTTAGATACGACTGGAATATCAGAGACACGGTGGAAGGAGGACAACCTTTGGGACACTGTGATACCTGGGTACAAACTATATCGTAATGACAGAGCTGATCAAATTGGTGGAGGGGTTGCGCTCTATGTTAGAGAGGGCATTGAGTCAGAAAGGATTAAAGTTTTGCAGGAAACAAAATTTGCTGTAGAATCTCTATGGATTGAAATTCCATGTAAAAAGGGGAAGGCGATGGCAATGGGGGTGTACTATTGACCGCCTGGCCAGAATGAACAAATGGATGATGAAATGCTCAAAGAAATCAAGGAAGCTAACAAAAGTTACAGCGCAGTAATAATAATGGGTGATTTCAATTACCCCGGTATCGACTGGGTCAGTTTCACGGCAGGACATACTAGGGAGGTAAAGTTCCTAGATGACATAAATGACTGCTTCTTGGAGCAGTTGGTTCATGAACCGACCAGAGGGGAAGCAATATTAGACCTAGTCCTTAGTGGAACACCAGATCTAGTGCAAGAGATAAGGGTGTTGGGGCCACTTGGCAATAGCGATCATAGCATGATTGCCTTTGATTTAATTAGTGGAGGAGGGATAGTTAGGAAATCCACAGTACTACCTTTTAACTTTCGAAAGGGAGACTATGATAAAATGAGGAAAATAGTTTAGAAAAAAGTTAAAGGAGCAGTTGCAAAAGTTAAAGACTTACATCAAGCTTGGGTGTTGTTGAAAAATACTATCTTGGAAGCCCAGACCAGCTGTATTCCACGCTTTAAGAAAAGTGGAAGGAAGTCCAAAAAACTGCCAGCATGGTTTAAAGGTGAGGTCAGAGAGGCTGTAGTTGCCAAAAAATCATCTTTCAGGAAATGGAAAAAAGAGCCAAACGACGAAACCTGGAAACAGCACAAGCACTGGCAAGTCAAATGCAAGGCATTGATAAAGCAGGCAAAGGGAGAATTTGAGAAGAAGCTTGCTGCGGAAGCAAAAACGCGAAATAAAGATTTTTTCAAGTACATTCATAGCAAAAAACCTGTGAGAGAGTCAGTGGGTCCATTAGATGATAGAGGAGTTAAAGGGGTACTAAGAGGCGACAAGGCGATAGCGGAGAGACTGAATGAATTCTTTGCTTCGGTCTTTACTGAGGAAGATGTAGGGATGTTACCCATGACTGAAGTGGTATTTAAAGGTGCAGAAGAATTGAAGGAAATATCGATACATCGGGAAGATGTATTACAACTATTAGATAAACTTAAGAGTAGCAAATCACCTGGGCCGCATGGCATACATCCAAGGGTGTTGAAAGAACTGAAATATGAGATTGCAGACCTGCTACTAGTAATCTGTGAACTGTCATTAAAATAATCTCTAGTACCTGAAGATTGGAGGATCACCAATGTAACACCAATTTTTAAAAAGGGTTCCAGGGTTGATCCGGGAAACTACAGATCGGTGAACCTCACGTCAGTACCGGGAAAAATGGTAGAAACCATCATAAAGAATAAAATTACTCAGCATGTAGATAGTCATGGCCTAATGGGAGACAGCCAACATGGCTTTCGACAAGGAAGATCTTGTCTTACTAATCTGTTATGTTTTTTTGAAAGTGTGAATAAACAGGTGGACAAAAGTGAGTCGGTTGATATAGTGTATCTGGACTTTCAGAAAGCCTTTGACAGGTCCCTCATCAGAGCCTTTTGGCAAAACTAAAGAGTCATGGGATAGGAGGCAGTGTACTACTGTGGATCAAGAACTGGTTAAAAGATAGAAAGCAGAGGGTTGGGCTAAATGGCCAATTTTCCCAATGGAGAAAGGTGAATAGTGGTGTACCCCAGGGATGTGTGCTGGGTCCACTGCTTTTTGACATATTCATAAATGACCTGGAAAGGGGAATAACGAGTGAGGTTATCAAATTTGCAGATGACACAAAACTATTTAAAGTTGTTAAAACCCAAGAGGATTGTGGAAAATTGCAAGAGGATCTTGATAAATTGGAAGACTGGGCATCAAAATGGCAGATGAAATTTAATGTGGACAAGTGCAAAGTTATGCACCTAGGGAAGAACAACCCAAACTATGATTACACGATGCAAGGTTCCACATTAGGAACCACCACCCAGGAAAAAGATTTAGGCGTCATTGTGGATAGCATGTTAAAACCCTCAGCCCAGTGTGCAGCGGCAGCCAAGAGAGCAAATAGAATGCTAGGTATCATAAGGAAAGGAATGGAAGATAAAACAAAAGATATTATAATGCCTCTATATCGTTCCATGGTGAGACCGCACCTTGAATATTATTTGCAATTCTGGTTGCCGTATCTTAAAAAGGATATAGCGTTATTAGAAAAGGTTCAGAGAAGAGCCACCAAAATGGTAAAGGGGATGGAAGGATACTCCTATGAAGAAAGGCTAAAAAGGCTAGGGCACTTTAACCTGGAAAAGAGACAGCTGAGGGGAGATATGATAGAAGTCTATAAATTAATGAACGATTGTTTACGTTATCAGAATATAGAAAGACTAGGGGACATGCAATGAAGCTACAGGGTAAGCTATTTAAGACTAATAAAAGAAAATATTTTTTCACTGAACGTGTAATCAAACTCTGGGATTTGTTACCGGAGGATGTAGTAAAAGCTGTTAGTATAGCTGGGTTTAAAAAAGGTTTGGACAAGTTCCTGGAGGAAAGGTCCATAAACCATTATTAAGAAGGGACCCAGGATATCAATGCTTGACCAAGTACAAGCATTGTGGAAACTGTGTCTTTTGGGGAAACTGCTAGGTACATATGACCTAGATTGGCCACTTTGGAAACAGGATACTGGGCTTGATGGACCTTGGTCTGACCCAGTATGGCATATCTTATATTCTTATGTTCTTAAAGAGGCAATATCAGAACCATGTGCTTCAGACACCAACACTGTGAGTAGATATGAATCTTACTTTTTAAAAATACTGGTTATGTAATGTTTCTGTCTCTGAATTTATGATTGTCTTTAAAAACAGGGGCAGAAACCGGGTTTTACAAATAGGCTCTCTCTTACAAAACGAAGGCAGCAAAGAAAGTTAAAAGGTGTGTCATGTGTTTTTTAATTTTCCAGCAGCTATGCTCTTCATAATGTGTCTCAACCTTTAATCTTTTTTATTTTAGACCAAGAAGATGCTACAAAACAAGATGACCAACCTAATCAACAGCCGGTTCCTTATCGAAAACCAAAAAACAAACAAAATAGTAAGTATTCAGGCTTTATCCCTCTCCTAGATTTTAAGGCCGCCATAAAAGAAAAAAAGTATTAGCCCCTACGTTTTCTTTTTCAGATCAAGAAAATGTTAGAAAATCAGCGACTATGGGATAGAAGTCTAACAGGAAAAGAACATACAGCGAGAGTTTTTCTGACTGAATCTACACACGCCGATACAGAAGAGCAACCAGCTCCTTACCGAAAGCCAAAAGACAAGCAAAATAGTAAGTATTCAGGCTTTATCCCGTGCCTAGATTTTAAGGCCTCTGTAAAAGAAAAAAGCATTAGCCCCTATGTTTTCTTTTTCAGATCGAGAAAATGTTAGAAAATCAGCAACTATGGGAGAGAAGTCTAAGGAAAACATCATACAGCGAAAGTTTTTCTGACGGCGAATCTACACACGCCGATACAGAATACGGAGAGCGTGGTGAAAGCTGTGTCTTTGATCACCGTGTTTCAGAGGACAGAACAAATAATCTTGCATTAGACCCCACTGAAGAATCATAACCAGTTAGCTATGTTCAGTTTGTGAAAAGGTGGGATCGTAAATTGGACAAGTTTAATGGTGTAATTTATTCAGAGGAATTTTGGTTTATTAATTTAGACAGGGTAACCACATTATCTGAGGCTCAATATGCCATTCGACAAGCTATCCAGCATATTCTGGATGATGTTAGCAGCAGAGTTTCATCCGGTGATTATGTACGGGTGCATCTACATTAATCTCTTTTTCACAATTTCTTGTATTCTGGAAAGTTAAACCCAGAAGTATTGGATGCTGATGATTTGTTAGATCAGAGCGCTAAACTCCTTCAGAGTCACAGAGAAATCCAGGTTTGTGATATATTCCGTGTTGTTGTACTTGTCATAAGAAATCAGGGTGGGGGGCTCGTAGGATCTTAGACTATATCATTTAGCCAAATTATTCATAAGAAAAGGATGTATTTAATAGACTTGAATAACACTGATGATAACCTGTGTTTTGCAGGTAGCCTCACAGCCCTCATGTCACTGGTAAAAATGACAGATGTCGAACTGTTAGAAGGTGCTAAAAAACTACATAATGAGTTGGGCTGGCCGGTACAAAGAAAAGTCATGCTCGATGATGTAGCAATATTTGAACAGCATTTAAAGATAAACATACGCGTTGTGCTTTACACAAATTCATGGGTTTGTTTTAAGACATCAGACAGACCTGTGTTCCCTAAGACTGTGTTCTTGTTGCTACACGATGACCATTTCTATGGTATAACAGATGTCAAAAAATTCTATGGGGAGCGCAACTTCTGTAGTTACTGTCAGAAACTGTACAGTCACGATCATAATTGGACATTATGGTGTCGTCTTTGTTTGACACTAACTTGTGCGAATAATGTTGGTGCAAACTCTTTTGTCGTTCTAAAGAGTGTTCAGATAGACACACGTATTTGGCTCTGAAAAAAGAAGTGGCGTGTTTATCTAAGATACTGTGCCAGAAATGTGAGTCTTATGTGGACAAGAAACATAAGTGCAAGGGTCGGCATTGTAAACTATGCAGTGAACCCTTAACCGGGGATGGCGTCCACTTATGTTTTATGACACCTATTGGTAAAACTGAAACATCTGAAAAGCATATTTTTTATGATTGTGAATGTATGCAAGAAACAGGCTGGCATGTCCCTAATTACATATATGCGACGGACTTAAATGATGAAAGAAACTGGGAATTCAAGAGTCTCGAATGTATTTCTGCCTTTATACAGATTTTTTGTGACAAAAAATTTAAAGGCTACACCTTCATAACCCATAATTCCAAAGATTATGATGGGTATTTTGTTCTTAAACAACTGCTAAAGGAAAATATGAACACAGGGCTGCTGGTTCAAGGTGCTAAACTTTTACAAATTACCGTTGAACCTTTGACTATCCGTTTTATAGACTTTCTAAATTTCCTGCCTATGAAACTTAGCAAACTTCCACAAGCCATGGGTTTTACAAGCAGCAAGGGGTACTTTCCACACTTTTTTAATACTCTGGAAAATCAAAATTTTGTGGGCCCCATGCCGGGTGTTGAACATTACGGTGTGGGAAACATGTTGCCTGAAGAAAGAGGAATTTTTACAATGGTACAAGGACAATCAGCATAAAACTTTTAATTTGCAAAAAGAGTTGGCTTATTACTGCCAGCAGGATGTATCTATTTTGCGGTAGGCCTGTGTTCTCTACCGAGCTGAAATCATGAAAATGACAGAGAAAGAAGTGGTAGTAGAGCAGAGTGGCGTATCAGAAATTCTAACAAGTTGTTTAGACCCTTTCCAATATATAACCCTTGCATCTGTATGTATGGCTATGTTCAGATTAATATTTTTTGAACCCAAGACTGTGGCACTCATTCCACCTGATAACTATCACCGGCAGAAAAAGAGATATTCATCCCCCTCTATTCAATGGCTGATGTATGTAGAGGCCAAAGAAAATATACAGATCCCGCATGCTCTGAAAGGTGGCGAAAAAAAGGTGGGGTCTTATTTTCTTGATGGTTATGCAGTGATCGAGGGGGTAAAAGCAGCTTTTGAATTTAATGGTTGTTTTCATCACGGCTGTCCGAGTTGTTATAATGATAAAGACCAGAATCCTGTAACAGCCACAACCTATGGTTTTCTTTATTACAAAACACAGCTAAAAGCTGCATTCCTGGAAAGCCGGGGGTTCAGGGTCATAAGTCTAGGGGAGCACGAGTGGAAGTGGATGGTAAAAGAAAATGACGGGGGCTGTGCAGGTTTCCTGGCTGACACAGCATTACCGCAACCTCTGATTCCACGAGATGCCCTTTTTGGGGGTAGAACAAATGCCATTTGTCTGTACCACAAAACAAGACCTGGGGAAAAAATACACTACTATGATTTTACTAGTCTATACCCTTTTGTCAGTAAAACAAAGGAATATCCAATAGGCCATCCACAAATCATTTATGACAAATTTGGCCACCCTACAAATTACTTTGGTTTTATAAAAGCAAACGTATATCCTCCACGAAAGCTCTTTTTCCCGGTGTTACCCATACGGTTGGGTGGTAAGCTTACGTTTCCTCTGTGTTATACGTGTGTTGACACACGGCAACAGGAAATGTGTGCCCACACGGATGAGGAGAGAGCTTTTGTGGGGACTTGGTGTACAGTGGAGATGAATTTAGCCATTGCAAAAGGGTATGTGGTTGTTGAAATCTATGAAATCTGGCATTTCGAGCAAAAATCTGATAATCTCTTTTCCGAATACATCAAAATGCACCTCCGTCAAAAACGAGAGGCTTCTGGCTACCCCTGGTGGTGCAATGATACTGAAAAACAAAATGTGTACATAGCTGATTTCTTTAGAAAAGAGGGGGTGTGTTTGTGTGCAGACCAGATTAATGTAAACCCTGCTAAGCGTCAAATAGCAAAACTTTTCTTAAATTCCCTGTGGGGTAAATTTGGTCAAAGAACAAACCTCCCTGCCACAAGCATTGTGAGAGAACCTGATGATCTCTTTAAATATCTGTTTTCTCCTGAATTCGAGGTTTCATCATGCGATTTTATTGACGATGAAACAGCCTGTGTGTCTTGGAGGTACTCAAAAGACCGCTGTATATTGTCGGGTAGCACCAATGTTTTCATTGCCTGTTTTACAACGGCTTATGCATGCCTGGAGTTGTACAATCTTCTAGATAGTTTGCAAGAGCGCTGCCTGTACCACGATACAGATTCTGTGATATTTCTAAGTCGAGAGGGTGATTGGAACCCATCTTTGGGTGATTATTTAGGTGAGCTCACAAGTGAGATACCCTCAGATGAACATATCACAGAGTTTGTGTCAGCGGGTCCTAAAACATATGGTTACAAGCTGTCAAGCGGAAAGACCTGTATGAAAGTGAAAGGGATTACGTTAAACTTAGAAAACTGCCAGAAAATCAATTTCACTAGTTTGAAAGATCTAGTTTTGGACTACAAGCCTGGGGCAGCAGATTTACCCCAGAAAAAGATAGGAGTACAGCAACCTGATATTATAAGAAACGAAAAGGGTTGGACAATAGAGACTGGTGTGATTAAAAAAACACAAAAGGTTGTGTATGACAAAAGGGTGAAGTTGGAGGATGGCTTTAACACATTACCTTACGGATACTAGCATGGTGGATGTGCGCTGGTCACATCCTTTTTCTTGTGTTTTAGCTGGGCCTTCCAATTCCGGCAAGAGCTTCTTTGTTAAAAAGCTGTTAGAATACACTGGTCATGTATTGACTGTCATGCCTAACAATATTGTATGGTGTTACAGATGCTGGCAACCTTTGTATAAAGAAATGTTAAATAAATATCCCTTTATTACATTTATGGACACTTTTCCTGATACTTTTAATGATGAACGAATGTTTCCAACCAAAATGTAAACTTGGTTATTGTTGATGATCTAATGGATTCTGCCTGTAAAAGTGATGAAATAGAGAAAGCCTTTACCAAGTATGTACATCACAGAAACCTGAGCATCATATATCTTGTTCAAAATGTTTTCTGCCAAGGCAAAGCAAGCCGAACTATAACTTTAAATACCAAATACATGGTGCTCTTTAAGAACCCTAGAGAAGTTACAGATTGCCATTCTAGCCAGGCAGATGTACCCTGGAAAATCAAAATTCTTTTTAGAAGTCTTCGAGGATGCCACCAGAAAGCCGTTTGGTTATTTCGTTGTGGATTTAAATAACACAACGCCTGAGGCTTACAGACTGAGGACGGATATCTTCCCGCCAGATTGGACTGTGGTATACTGTGAAAAACCACAAATCCCACATAAAAAGAAATGAATATGTAACCGGCCCTTCATACATGCTTATGTGTCTCAGACAACATGTCTCGCCGTGTAAAGAGAAACTTGCCCCTTTTAAAACATTTGGTTCAAGCCTCTCCGCAGCACAGAAGAGCCATCCTGAATACAGTTTCTAATGATTTGGTAGCAGCTATAGTTGAAATCGCTCTCAACACCCTAAAAGGTAACGTTCCTCTTTTCACAACACCAGATAAAGGTTTTAAAAGGGAAGCGTCACGCCATAAAGAGTCTGTGCGATAAAAGACTACCCATTAAAAAAAAGAAGCAATTGGTGAGACAGGTGGATTTATTGGTCCCCTGTTAAGTTTTGCATTACCATTGATAACGGGGCTTCTGACAAACTGCTAATGCAGCACGTTGAAAAAATCTACATAGTCCGTAGTCAATAACTCGAGCGCTTGAGAAACCCGCCAGATCGGGATGAAAATATTAGAACCACGACCATTCATAAGTTAGATGAAGAAATGAAAAACATCCTGCAAAGCGCTGGTATGTCTGAACACGAAAAGGCTAAATGTTACTCAGAAGTGTTACAGCGCTATCTCGTGCTTAACAGACAAAGGGATATGGAAAAAGAAAAAATAAACTTGTATCTACAGGCACAAGATGAGACATCAACGGCAGCATCTCTAGAAAATATTATACCTCCAGACCCTGTAATTCAAGAAGTGTTAAACAGCATCAATATGCGCTATAGGAAAAATGCTGAGTTGCTGCTTAATAAACTATTAAAAAACAAGGATGTGGCATCCTGGGAGGGAAACCCTGTCAATGGCTCTAACCTACTTGACCTTGTTCGTGGAGCTACGCAACCCCAAGCTCTTTCACAACGAAGAATACCCAGGGGCTGGGGGGAGTTCATGCAAACCCTAGCCGAATTAAATATGCCCTTTATGGTGATGGGTAATGCAGCTAACAGAGATGTACTGGCACGCCTCAAAGAGAACCCATCTGTGAAGGTTACTAAAATGTACATGCAGCTGATAAAGAGCAAAGAGCTACACCCTCACAAAAAACGAAAATTATCTCACAGATACCGGTGGCTGAGTGTATAAAAAAAATGTATTTTCAATAAAATGTTTAAAAACAAAAATAAAAGACTAGACAGTGGTTTCTTTTCAAAAAACCTCCTTAGAGGGGTTACTTTTTATTTAGAAGCAGCAAAACATTCACAATAGGAAACACACACCTGCTGGTTATGAAACAGATTTCTAAAAGATCTACACAAAGTTTGTTTGTTGCGTTTTACAAAATCTAACACCATATCATCATTTTGCATTAAATCTTCAGAATACATTCCTAAAATATTTTCAAAAAGCACCCCTTTATAGCGGTGGTGCAAGAAAAATAAACAGTGATATCCATAAGCCGTGGACATTGGGTGCTGTAATTGTCTGCTGTAGTATAAAATAGCTTTACAATACTTGTTGAAAAAGCTCATAATGGGGAGAGACCTGCTTTGCTTTGGGAGCTGCCGCGGTTTTGTTTTGCACCGCGGAGCAAGTGGCTGGTTGGAGCCCGGTGCCTGCTGAATCCACCGCAGGCAGAGAGTGGCCGCCCTTGGGAGTGGAGGACCCCCCATGAGCTCTACAAAGCCCAGCTGATCTACACGCGGCTGCATGTACGCGGCCTGCTGGGTCGCGTTCTAAGGGGCGCGTTACAAGGGGTATCTTCTACTCCTTATGTGCTCCTTGGGTGCTTCTTGGGAATCCAGACGCACCCACAGTTTGGCTTGCCTATGGGGAAACGGAAGGCTAAAGCATCAGCCAAGACATCGTCAGGAGAGGGAGGTAAGGTGTCTGGCCCCATGGACAGGCATGTAACTGCTCTACCGCTTGCTAGCCAGTCTCTGGATGGGGCGTCTCTGAGCCCTGATATCCGGACACCACCTCCTTTCCCTTTGCCTACCTCTTCGTCTACTCCTTTGAAGGTACTTTCATCGGTTACACCTCCGGTGTTAGTTCCAGTTAGCCCTGCTGCATCCACTATCGATTTTTTACCAACTAAGAGTGAGGTGACTCTTTCTGATATTTGGTCAATGCTTTTGAATATTGAGACACGCCTTTCTTCTACTGTCACTTCTTTATGTAATTTTTCACATGATGTTGTTAAAAAAGTTAATGTAATTGATGATCAAATGACCCATATTGCAGGTTCCTTAACCCTGGTTGATTCCCAACTCCAATCGTATAGGGATTGCCATTTAGGCTATCTGAAAGATATTTCCTCAATTTCCTATCGATTGGAATTGTTGGAAAATCACCAGCGTGCTAGGAACCTTCGTTTCTTAAACTTTCCATCCACTCATTTGCTTTCTCCTGAGATTCTACTAAAGAAGTATTTGTCTGAAATTTTGCATTTAGAAGACTCTGTAGAAATTGTACAAATGTATGCTTTTTTTCCTAAGGCACGGGCCTCAGATCAAGCCAAGGATGTTCCTTCCTTGGTTGATTCGGTAGGCCCTAACCTTACAGAGTTTTTGCAGGATTCACTTGATATCATCCCAAAGAGGTGCACTTTAGTGGTGACTTTCGGGTCGGAATCACTTAAACTGAGAATTATTCGTGCTTATTTCAAGTGCAAAGATATGTTGTTTTGTGGATATAAACTTCAGGTTTTTCCTGATGTGGGCAAGGTTACTCAGGTCCGCCGGAAACAGTTTCTTGAGCTTAGAGCTCGAGTGATCGCCTTGGGGGCTTCCTTTTTTTTGAAGTTCCCTTGTCTTTGCTTGGTAACTTATGAAGGTCATGATTACGTTTACATTGATGTGGCTTCGCTTAGTCAGTTTCTTGTTGATAAGGAGGGCGCTGGTAGACAGGAGGGTGTTTAGGTGGGATGGCTTGTGTATTTTGCTCCCTGATTTGGAGTTTTAATTAACTCTTATTTTCTTTCATTATATGTTTGTCCCCTTGTGGGAGTAAAGGTAGTTTTCTCTCCTTGATGTGTATTGTATATGGATATGGTATTGTTCTTAAATGTATTATTTTATTGAGTGGAATGTATTCTTTGTATATTTTCTTGCATTTGAGAAAATCTAAATAAACAATTAAAAAAGAAAAAAAAAAAGAAAAAGCTCATAATGCTGGTAGGAAAGAATAAGCTATCTGGGGGTTGTTCATAAAAATAAAAAAATTCTCCTGTTCCATCTCCACATATAGAGGGCTAACCAGTGTTCTCCAGGTAGGTTATGTGGGTGTGTATTTACCACCAAACACACAGGCTTCCTTGATATTTGTACATCAGCTAACCAGTTGCTGGGTAGCACATCTAAAAAGAAATCTGAAACACAGGGGTCCTTCTTTAAAATACAGAAGATCTGTATGGTGTTCATGTTCACGAATGATCAAAAAGAACATTCCTTCTATGACTAATTTCTATCACATTGTCAAAAACCCCATAAACAATCATGTTAACTGTATGGGGTAAGGCGCTGGCAAAACGTATTTCAGCCCACAGGTTACCAGTTTTAATCAACGAGTAATGGTCTGCACACTCCTGATCCTGTGAAAAGTCAAACGCCAACAGGGTATGACCTTTGTAAAACTCCTGACGGTCAATCAGCAACGCTGTGTCTTTCAGATGTTTGCCAGTTGCTTGTACCAGTTGCATATAATCCTCTTACACAACAGCCATTTTGAAAGTCAGGTTGAAGAGGCTTCCCGGGTACTTGTTCACCATCCACATACAGAGCGGCGAAATTAATATCATAATGTTTAAAATTGGAGGGGTTTTTAGCATAATTACCACTGAAAGCATCATTATCCACAAATCCCAGCACAATGAGTTTTGGTAGCTGCCCCAAAAAGAGATTTTCCTGGTTAGTCACACGGGCTCCGGCTGGTCTACCAAACACCTTCAGCCCCACACGGTCAATAGCATACTTGACATTAGCTTTCAGCAGAGCTTCTGCATGTCCCAAGCGCACTCCGGGGGAAACTTTAACTCTCTTTACAAAGAGCGCAGCGTTTAGGATAAGGAGTTTATAACTTTCTTCGGCATCACCTCTCATTAAACAGAATTTTTGTTGTGGGTCAATTTAATTTTGAGATCCACACCATTAATCAATAGCTTTTCTCGAAAAAAAGATCGCTATGTAAATGCCCCAATAGCTTTACCTTGTGGCTAGAGACTGTAAATTGGGCCCTTTCAGTAAAGCTGGCGTTGTGAGATCCTACCTCTCTCACTTCATGCTGCCCGGCTGTGTCTTTATAAAACAGCCCGCTTGTAAACTGTGATTTGAGGGATCCTTCACCATAATTGAGAAACAGCTCTATGAGGGCTCTGTAGGGGTAGCAGTTGTTGCTTTGGCTAATGAGTTGGTCTCCCAGGGTAACATCCAGCTGGCTAAACAAAGATGCAATTGGGTAGTTCACCAGCGCTACTTTGGCTGCCGGATCAATGTTCGAGCCATCTTCTGCCACAATTTTACAGGTCAGGTGCAAAAGAGTACTATTTAAATCAATGTAGTCTTCACCATGACCTGCGATATAGAAGTCCAAAGGGGCTGTTTCCGACAAAGCCAATAATGGAGGAATTTCCACATAAATACTTTTTTCGATACTTGTTTGGGTCGGGGCTAGTTGAAACGGGTCCAGTTCTGATTTAACACACTCTTCAGAGCCATGGTGTACAAAAGCCATGGTGTTTTTTTAGAATATATCTCGCTTCCTAGAGCTAGTGCTTCTCTTCTTAGACTGGCGGTTAAGCTTCTGAGACTTGTCACCTTCGGGTTTCTTTCTTTTAAAAGGCTTGGGCAGTCCTTGCGGTAACTCCCGAGACGTGGTTCTCTTTATTTTAACAGCTCTTCTAATCACAGCCAGTCCTGATCCTGCCTGTTCTGTAGACTGGTTCATTTTATTTAGAACAGCTGTTGTGACATGACTCATGACATCCTTGGCTATGTTTTTTGCGGCGCCTTTCACGTGTGGTTTAATAATTTCAAAACCCCTTTCTCAAAAACGGCATAGCTTTTCTAAAGAGACTACGAAACACCCCACCGACACTGGCACCATACATGACTGGTACTCCATGATATCCTGAAAGTCCATAGCTGGTTTGTGTTGTATAATAATGCCTGTATGCTTTGGGGTCTCCGTAGTCTTTAGCCACAACCATTTTAAAACACAGTCATCTTCCGGGGGCGCAGATGAAGCTTAACGATCACCTTCCCATAACGAAATGAGAGTGCCTGTTCTGATCCGTCTTTATTTCAAATGTGATGGTGTCAATATGCTGTTTGTTCACAGGGACATAGTGCGGTTTATCATAAGTTAATGTGATAAACTCATCCCTAAACCCCTTAGTTGGAACACAGCGCAGCAGTGGCACAAAATGGGCCTACTAACTGGTGCTCTACAATATCTGTGTACAGGTAGTGGGTATTAAAACCTCCCGTGATATCCACTGGAAAATGGGAACGCTGTGTATTAACGTCAGCTTCTATTCCCAAAATGGTTGCCAAATCACCATCTGCAGAAATAACACATCTATCTTCCAATTTTATTCGGATTCTTCGCGCATAGAGCTCATAAATGGTTCGTTGTGGTGCCGATTTATAGATGTTGCTAATGTCATGATTCATGGATTCCACTAAACTCTGCATGGTCGCATAATGTCCTCTCCTGACTATAATGTGATGCTGTATATTTCCTGCTGCGGAGGTGACAACATACTTTTGATCTTCCTTAATATTCTCCCAGGAGTTGGGATATTGTATTTCCACGAGCCCTACTTCCAACTGTCCTTGTAAGTCCAAAGGCTTGTATGGTAAAATTAGAAGTGGTATTTTGGGGAAACACACCTGCTGAGGCATTGCTAGGCAGTGTGATATAAAAGCCATCATCATTCTTTTTTTTTTTTTAATTTTATTTTAATGCTTCAAAAGAAAGAAAGAAATCAGATGTCTTGAATCTCTGATGCTTTAACCCAACTGTTAAATTTAACAGGCCATCCCCTCCATTTCACGAGGTAGAATCTGTTCCTGCCATATCCTTTTACCTTTAGAACCTTATCGATACGGTATATTCTGTCCTGTTGTGGGGTGACTTTTAGCAATTCTTCAGGATAAAAAGAACCTTGTATGGCTTCACCGTCATAATCATGTATCTTGTATGTCGCTTTCTGTCCCCTGTTTAAAATGTCCGTTATTATAAATACCTCAGTCCATGTTTGCTAGTAACCTTTTTCAAATTTTCCTTTAGTTTTTGAAAGTCTTACATGATCTCCTTTCTTTAAGGGATTCTCGGTATGCTTACGTTTAATGCTATCACCATAGACTCTTTTCCAGATCTGCAGAGAATTTGTTTATGTCACATCTATAGGCCTCGTCTTTATTGTTCTGTGAAAACTATGATTATAGCTGTGCACAAAAGCCTGCAGTACGTCTTGGTACCTAAAGGTGTTGTGTGTAGTAAAATAATGCCACATTTTGGATTTCAAAGTCCTGTTAAACCTTTCTACCACCACTGCTTTAACATCGTTATTGGTTACAAAATGATGAACCCCTCTTTGTTTTAATAAATTCTTCAGGAACCTATTTAAAAATTATTTACTCTTGTCTGTCTGTATTTTTTCAGGTATATGACCTAGATTAAATATTTTTTCAAAGGCTTTAGCAACTTCATGACCGGTTTTCAATTTTAAACTTGCAGCCCATGCATATTTTCACAGGATGTCTACCACTGTTAAGATGTATTTGTAACCACTGTTATAATGGGACAAGGCTGCCATATCAACTAAATCAGCCTACCATTGCGCATCCACGTCTGACATGATTGTCTTGTTTCTTTTAAAACGGACCCTAACAGGTCTGTGTAAAGTATAAGCATCTTGTCCTGTAGCCCATCTAATTACATCATTTCTGTTGACTGTTTTATCATGCTTTTTAGCAGCTTGAAGTAGAGGATTTATGCCCCCAAAGCTCCCTATTGCTTTGGGATCATAGTAAATGCTCTTCAATAAGGTTTCCTTTATGATTGTCGTGTTTTGACTATTCTTTTTATTTTGCTAACATCTTCAGAATGGATTTAACCCACAAATCCTGTGTATTTTAAAGTATAGCCTGTTCTTTCTACCAATCACATGTTACTTACCATATCCTAGAAGCATGCCCAGATATGTTTTCTCTGTATTGGTTTTTTTTCAAAGCCACTAAAAAATAGCTGTGGTGGGATTTGAACTCAGGTCTCTCTCTGTATTTCAGTCTGAACTACAGGACTGCCAGAATACTTCTAACAGTGAGGTCTTAAAAGCAAATTTCTATCACATGGACAGCACTGGTTTCTCTAACAAAGATGTGTTAATTGCATTTGGAAAAAAAAAAAAGCATGTATACCCAAGTGCTGTGTGTCTGCATTGTGTTCCTGCTGCTGCTACCAAAGGGTTATTTTTAACAATCAGTTCTAAATAGCCTGCAATACACATAAAAGCATTGCACTGTTTTGTGAGAAAAAAGAACTGGGGCAGTGGGGGAGAGAAAGCATTTGTTTTGTTTTTTTGTTTTTGTTTTTGTTTTTGTTTTCTTTTGTTTTTTTGGTTTGGTCTGGTTTGGTTTGGTTTTGTTTTGTTTTCCAGGGTTCCTGCTTTTGCAGATGTCAGCATTAACCAGAGGCAAAACACATTTCCGGAGTCAGTCACTCTGCTTCCGGTGATGTCATGGAAAAGCGGCACTGTCCATTTCCGATGACACCCTGTTTCCGGTGATGTCATTTCTGATGATGTAGGCTGGGGCGTGGTTGAGCGTGGGAGAATGTGGGTGTGGCACAAACCCGGAAGTGGGCGCTGATTGGCTAATGCCAACATTGTGGGGTGGGGTGTGGGTGTGGCACAAACCCTGAAGTGGGCGCTGATTGGCTGATGTCATCCTTGGGGGCGGGGTGGGGCATGTCAAAGTGGGACTGCGGCCACACCTAGGGGTGTGGATGGGTGGGGCTAACTCACCATTCACTTCTATGGGAGGGGGCATGGCCAGAGGCAGGATATACACCGGAGGTGAGCGCTGATTGGCTCCTTCATCCTTATCTCACCTGTCAATCAGTTTGACGAGTAGCATACCCATTGTACTACTCACATGGGTGTAGGTCAACACTAGCGCATGCGTCTTTCCGTATTTTGACGCACGTTTCTTTTCGAAAACTAAGATGGCTGAAAAGTGTTTTAGACCACGGAGTAAGTGCTTTTTATGATCATTATTATTTAAGTAATCAAAGCTAAATTCTTAAAATGAAAAAATATGCTGGCTTTCAATAGATATTGATGTAACTTCTGAAACAATTATTTAACAGAAATCATGATTTAGTCGCTAGTTGTGACCTTTGTAAGGGTCCACCATTTCAATGTACACCAGGTCTCAATTGAGGCTCTATGGATATGTAAGGCGATATCATGAAAAGTATTGGATGTATCGTATATATTACTATTTTTGTTTTGATTTTATATTTGACCTATTATTTTAAACAGGGTTAACTGGAGCCCAAGTGCTTTCTCTGATGGAACTTACTAATGATGGATACGATTCAGAGTTAGATGGTCTAGACAATGATGATGAATTGTCAGTACTAGGTGGGCAGCAGATTCAGCAGCAGGTTACAGATGGTGATGATGATGTACAGGAATCATCTGAAATTGATAAGTCATCAGATTCTGAACAAGAACTTTTGGATGTGACAGATGGAATCAATGAAGTATTGCATTTTACTGAAAAGAAAAATATCAAATGGTGTCACAAGACATTTACAGCAAGAGATGGAAATTGTTCTATTCCACGTGTTGATGAAGTCAACAATAATATACCGTCTCCAGATGAATACATCAAGAGATATGTAACTGATGGGTCATTCAATAATATGACAGAGATGACAAATCTTTACGCTACACAAGCAGGAACAAGAAGCTTCTGATCAACAACTTCGGAGGAAATGTAAGTTCTAGCTGGTCTTCACATTCTGATGGGATCAATAAAGTTTCCTTGTGTACGTATGCATTGGAGTTCTTCACTATTGCTGAATGTTGCTGAAAAAAGTAAAATGAGTCGGGACACATTTTTTCAGCTGCGAACTCACTGGCACTTTGCCAAGAATTCTGAAAATACAAGAAGCGACGTGTTTTTCAAGGTCCGCCCACTTTACGACTCTATTAGAAAACGTTGCTTGGAACTGGAAATGGAAGAGGAACTGGCAATTGATGAACAGATGGTTCCTTTTACAGGAACCTTGTCTGTGAAACAATATGTAAAAGGAAAGCCTAGTCCATGGGGCGTGAAACTCTTCTTCTTGTGTGGTAGAAGTGGACTGGCGTATGATTTTGTCTTGTACCAAGGTTCGAAGACAGAATCGTCGCAAGAAAATTTTGAAAAAATTTGGATTAGGAGCAGCAGTAGTTCTTCATCTGAGCAACAGAATTGAAGCTCCATTCCATCATCTCTATTTTGACAATTATGTTACCTCATACAACCTCCTAGAAATTCTGCCTGCAAAAAATGTTTTATCTACTGGAACTGCTCGATTCAATCGCTTTTCTAATCCACCACTCAAGGGTGATAAAGAATTGTCTAATGTTCACGGCAGCTATGACAGGTTACCAGCAAGGATGGAAACATTGTTCTCGTAAAATGATATGATAATCGTTCCGTCATCCTGGCATCAAACTGCATTGGTATTGGTAGCACAGATGAGGTTCGTCGTTGGGACAAAAAGAATAGTACTTTTGTCACTATAGAAAGACCAGAAATTATAAAATGCTACAATGCAGCAATGGGAGGGATAGACAAACTTGATCAAATGATAAGTTTATACAGGACATTTATAAAATCAAAAAAAATGGACCCTCAGAATGGTGACACATGCACTTGACCTGGTAATTGTAAACAATTGGTTCGAATATAGACGAGAGTCTGAACGCCAAGAAATTCACAAGAAGGATGTAAAATATTTGCTACAATTCCGTTTGGATGTAGCAGAAGCTTTGATTCAGCAGAACAAGCCGGTCAATTCATCGAAGAAATGTGGTAGGCCCTCGTCTTTTGACTACACTCAGAATGTCACAGTACCTGCAGCAAAACGATCGCAGCCTGAAAAGAGACCACTGGCAGAGATTCAGAAGGACTGTTGTGACCATTTGCCACAATATGATGATAAAAAAGAAGCCACAAGATGTAAGAGAGAGGGTTGTAAAGGAAAGACTCATGTTTTTTGTGATGTCAAGTACATTTTTGCTTTGTTCCAGGCCGCAATTGCTTCATGTTGGCACATCGCAACTGAAATTACAACATTTATGTATCAAAGTAACTATTAGGGGCATGAACGTAATAAAATTTCTGCTTTTGTAATGTTGCAAAACTTGTCTTTGTCTTTCCCTCCTGCACTCCTCCCCTCTCTCCGTCTTCTCCCCCTCCCCCCTCCCCCTTCCCCCTCCTCCCCCTCTACACATCTTCCTTCTCTCTCCCATAGTTGGTCCTCTTTCCAACCCGTGACCATCTCAGATCTATCCAAGGTATATTCCTCAACTCGGAAAAACACCTGCACCTTAGATCCCATCCCTTCCCAATGGCTTCTGGATACCTCTCTAGCCCTCTCTCCACAGATACTCTCCATTGTCGATTCTAGTCTCTCTTCTGGTACCTTTCCCACCATCTGGAAGCACGCTATTATCTGCCCCATCCTTAAAAAAGACTCTCTTGATCCATCCTCCCCAGCCAATTGGCGCCCCATTTCGAATCTTCCCTTCCTTTCAAAAATTCTTGAAAAACTGGCCTACGCCCAACTCTCCTCCCGAAACCATTTTGCTCTCACTCCTTAACGATCTGCGTATTGCCCATGATCACGGTCTTATTTCCATTGCCGTTTCCCTAGACTTATCCGCTGCTTTCGACCTTGTAGATCACCACACCCTCCTAGCTCGTTTACACGATATTGGGCTCTCTGGTTCTTTTCTCTCCTGGTTTCGCTCCTTTCTTTCCCATAGGTCTTTCTCTGTTTCTACGGGTCTCTCTTCCTCTCCCCCAGCCCCCCTCCCATGTGGTGTTCTCCAGGGTTCTGTCCTTGCCCCCCTCCTATTTAATGTCTTCGTGGCCCCCCTTGCCCTGCTGGTCCAGCAGCACGGCATCACAGCTCATTACTATGCAGATGATATTATTCTTCACCACACTGACCCCACCGCCCTGGACCTCACTCCCCTCAATTCCTGCCTGGCCTCGGTGGCCACCTGGTTCTCCTCTAACTTCCTACATGTGAACCCCTCTAAAACATTTGCCATCTGGTTTACCTTCGGTGCTCCAGCCCCCTCCCTTGCTCCCCTTTTGTCTTCCACTCCACTTCCTCTTGTTCCCTCCCTATGTTACCTGGGGGTTATCCTGGACTCTGCCTTATCTTTCAAAGAACATATTTCCTCTGTGGTGCAACGGTCCTTTCACACCCTGAGACAACTTCGTGCAGTTCGCCCTTTTATATCAGTCCCTTCTATGACCACACTACTCTTATCCCTGGTGGTATCTCGTCTAGACTATTGTAATGTCATTCTAGCCGGCCTTCCCCAATCACAATTGCAGAGACTACAACTGGTTCATAACACAGCGGCACGTATCCTGATGCATGCCTCACGTTTCGATCATAGCACCCCTCTCCTGATTCACTTACACTGGCTTCCACTTCCCTATCGCATACAATTCAAGGTGCTCATCCATGTACATAAAACCATCCATACTGGTGTTCCCCTTTTACCTCGCAGATCAAATTTGTCTTCACTCCTCTCATTGTTCCCTCAGGTCAGTCCATCTGAACCGCATGTCCCTTCCCTCTCCATCACAGGCTCATCTCGAATCCACCCGTTCCTCTGCTTTCTTCTTCTTAGGCCCCCAGCTCTGGAACTCGCTTCCCCTTGCCCTCCGCCTAGAACCCTCCTACAAAACCTTTAAGACTATGCTGAAGTCCCATCTATTTAGCTCAGCTTTTAACCTCCCTCCTCCCCCTGCCCCCTCATCTCCCCCACCCCGCTGATTTCAGATGTTCCTCAACCCTCCACTATTATGTAATGTTTCTGCTTTGCCTTGTTGCTCTATCCTCCTTTCTTGTTCTATCCTATCTCATACTTTTCTTTCCTTTTATTGTGACGTTCTTTTCCTTTTCAGCAGCCTTATTATTTCTGTTATTGTAAACCGCTCTGGTGCCTTGAGTGTGAGCGGTATATAAAATGTGTTAATAAAGATAAAGATATTAACGAAAACACTGTTTGAGAACTAAAGTCCACTGCAATGGACGCATTTCAAATATTAAAAAATATTAATATTTGACAAAGGTGGCTTTTAATCTTGTTACAAGTCATGCTTTTTGACACAGAAATGATGACAAAAAAGTTTTTGGTGTCTGTGAAAAAATTCAGGTCTGAAAATGTCGGTCTTTTGCTAGTATCCTTCAAGGATACATCATCCCGAACCATGCGCTCTTGGATGACTGTCAGCTTTCCCCTATTTAGTTTAAAAGCTGCTCTAGCTCCTTTTTAATGGTTAATGCAAGCAGCCTGGTTCCATCTCTGTTAAGATGGAGCCCATCCCTTCAGAAAAGCTCCTTCTTTCGCCAGAATGTTGTCCAGTTCTTAACAAATCCATAACCCTCTTCTTGCATCATCGTCTCATCCATGCATTGAGATTCTGGAGCTCTGCCTGCCTTTTGGGTCCTGTGTGTGGAATGGGAAGCATTTCTGAGAATGCTACTCTGGAAGTTCTTAATTTCAACTTCCTACCTAAAAGTCTAAATTTGGGCTCCAGAACCTCCCTACCACACTTTCCTATATCATTGGTACCAATAGGTACCAAGACAGTAGACGCCTCCCCAGCGCTTTCTAAAACCTTGTCTAGGTGGCGCGTGAGGTCTGCTATCTTCACACCAGGCAGGCATGTTACCAGGCGATCCTCACGTCCACTAGCCACCCAGCTATCTACATGCCTAATGAGAGATGGCTTGTGCCTGTGGAACACTTCTTTGTTCTTATTTCTCTCCTATCATGATTGTAGTTCTCTTTCCTATTATGAACTAATTTATTAGTTATTCTATTGTGCTTTGCTATTATTTAAAAGGAATTTAGGAAACACAAATAAACCATAAACCATACTGGGGTGGAGAAACAACAGAAGAGCTCCAAAAGAGAAGAAGAGCTGCTAGGCCCAGTTTCAAATGAAGAACCAGCAAGGAGAATGAGGAAGGAGTGAATGCAGTATACCCACAGAGTGCATGGAAGTGGAGGTGAGTGCAGTATACCCACAGAGAGCACATGAAGTGGAGGTGAGTGCAGTATACCCACAGAGAGCACATGAAGTGGAGGTGAGTGCAGTATACCCACAGAGAGTGCATGGAAGTGGAGGTGAGTGCAGTATACCTACAGAGAGTGTATGGAAGGAGCAGAAAAAGAATGAAAGAACATGGGAGGGGAGTGAAGTGCAAGAAGGAGAGGAGGAGAAAACACTCCCACCCTCCACACACCCCTTAATTCATTTCTGGTACTTACTAGATCACCCTTAGGACACAGTAGACCCAGACAAAGGCTAACCACCCCCTAGCCATGCGCATACACATTCTCCAGACATCCTCTTATACCACACATTCACAAAGGCACACAGTTACAGACTTCCCATAGATACAAATCTACATACTGCACTGCTCCACAATCTTCGGGGAAGGGTGATATAAAAATATGAGTAATAAATATATAAAAAACACTCATCTGCACAATATTTCCCTCACTCAACCACAAAGTCACTGTCAGCCTAGCAAGACAAATAAAAAAAACTGTCTGAGGGTGTGACAAAGGAAGGAGAAGCGCGCTGTTGTGTCACACTCTGTGAGTACTTTCAAACTTATTGCTTTTTAGCTTGGTTAAAATTGAACTATACAATAAACCCAAACAAAAATGTAACCTGCCAAATACCATCCGCATGTCCAAAAAAAGGTCAACCTGCATAACAGTATTAAAAATACACTTTTTAGTCCGACTTCAATGTGAGGAACCAACCCCTACATGTGAAGTGTCCATTTTACTCAATTTCTGCAGTAAAAAGCTTAAAACAAAACAAATTCAAAATATACTTAGCTTGATCTCAGTCGAACGGTCCTCCAATATCCATTCAAAAGAAGAATGTACGTGACACAGTATCACGTTTCGGGTCCAACATTCATAACACCCTACTTCAGGTGGTAACTTTAATCCAAGAATTAACATAAAGTGCTCGCCCCTGAAACAGTCTACGTTACCCATCCCACTCCTTTCATTAATTTATAGACCTCTGTCATATCCCCCCTCAGCTGTCTCTCTTCCAAGTTGAAGAACCCCAACCTTGTAAGCCTCTCCTCATAGTGGTATCCTTCTGTTCCCTTTACCATTTTTGATGCTCTTCTTTGTACCTTTTCTAATTCATCTATATCTTTTTTAAGATATGGTGACTAGAATTGCACATAATACTCAAGGCACCATGGAACGATACAGAGGCATTATAATATCCTTTGTTTTATTCTCCATTCCGTTCTTTATGATTCCTAGCATTCTGTTTGCTTTCTTGGTTGCCACTAAACACTGGGCGGAGGATTTCAATATATTATCCTCGATGATGCCTAAATCTTTTTCCTGAGTGGTGGTGTCTAAGGTGGTACCTTGCATTATTTAATGATAGTTTGGGTTGTTCTTTCCTAGATGCATAACTTTGCACTTGTCCACATTAAATTTCATCTGCCATTTGGACATCCTATTTTCCAATTTTTCAAGGTCCTTTTGCAATTTTTCACAATCCTCTTGCGTTTTAATGACTTTGAATAATTTTGTGTCATCTGCAAATTTAATCAACTCGCTCATTATTCCTGTTTCCAGGTCATTTATAAATATGTTAATAAGCAGTGAGTCCATCACAGATTCCTGGGGTACTCCACTATTCACCTTTCTCCAATGAGAAAATTGGTCATTTAGCCCTTCTCTCTGCTTTCTATCTTTTAACCAATTCCTGATCCACAATAGTGCACTGCCTCCAATCCCATGACTTTTTAATTTGGCCAAGAGTTTCTCATGAGGGACCTTGTCAAAGGCTTTCTGAAAATCCAGATACACTATGGGGGTCATTCCGTGCAGCGTTTATCAGGGATGTACGTCCGGTCTGGACGTACATCCCCCGCAAAATGCTTGTGCCCGATGCCAAACTCAAAGCTCCTTGCATGTACAGAGAAGATGTGCAGGGAGCTCTGGATGGAAGCGAGAGGGGATTGACCAGAGGAGGAGCATGTGCGTGCCCATGACCCTGGACGTACAGGTCTGATTCCAGTCGCAGCCCTGTACATCCGGGGTTGAGGAGTTAGATGGGGGACTTATTCCATCTTGGAGGTGGAATAAGTTCCCTCGAGGATGACAGCCATTGCAGCAGGATCTCCCCAACCAGGTGAGCAGGGCAGGGGGATCCCCGCCACCTGATCCCGGCCTTGGCAGGCCCCTCCGGTGGTCGAGTGGCGGGGAAGTGCTCTTTTGCTGTTGTGCAGGGCAGCGGGGCTCCTGCATGGTGCCCCATGCCATGGCAACGGGACATCACAGCACCGAGACTCCAGGGCAGGAGCATTGGGAGGGTTGAACGGGGTGGGAGCTGGACGTGCAGTGGGGCGGAATCGAGGCACGTCCTGCCCATCCAGGCCCTTTGCACCCAATTCTGCTCCCATGGGAACATCTAGCTCCCGCGGGTGCAGAATCAGGTACAAATCCAGCCTCTCCAGATGGGCCAGACGTGCCCCGATCAGAATGGGGCCCTATATCAGCCGGCTCATCTTTGTCTACCTGTTTATTCACACCTTCAAAAAAATATAACATATCAGTAAGTCAAGACTTTCTTTTATGGGGTTTCTCATGGCAGTTAACTTGAAAGTGGACCATTCAGCTATCCTAGGATCCCTCTCTCCTTACCCCCTATCCATTCACCCATAGCTCTACTTTTGTTTTATAGATAGTTTTAGGAGCAGAGTGGAGGAGTAGTCTAGCACCCAAGAGATCAGGGTTTGATTCCCACTGGCGCTCCTTTTGACCTTGGGCAAGTCACTTTACTTTCTGTTGCCTTGAAAGAAAAGGCCTAGCAATCTATTTCCAGTCTTACCTTGACAAGAAAGCCCAGGGACTGCTGGGTGGCCAGGAGTCAGAATTGATAGCACTTAAAAAAAAAAACATGATCCCTGTCTGAAGAGCAGGATTCCAGTTAGATTTCACCCACACATATGCCATACTGCCGCTCTTGCCAGAATCAATAGAGTCAATCCCGATTCAAATGGCATATCTTAGAGGCCATTTGTAAAAACTTAAAGCTATTGATTCCATGCAGGGCCTCGTTTCCTTGCCCACAGGCTGCTCCCCTCAATGGACTCTTTAAATCTCGTTCCTTGCAGTTTATCCTATTTTAATTTAAAGGCCATATGGATAATTTGCTAACAGGTTGCCGTCTGTGTGAAGGCCAAGTAGGTGCCTGTCTCATGCCTATTTTTTATAAAGACACATAGGCATCTGTGTCTTTATAACAGTACCCCATCAAGCTGGCAGAAATCATGGCTAAAATGAAGCCGTGGACATTTATGCCTGCTTGGGAGCAGGTGTAAATGTTTGCACATGTTTTCTGTTCTCTAAGGACAAACAGGATAGCAAGTCCTCACAGATGAACGGCCACAGAAACGACTTCTTGGACATCCCAGACAGCATTTTCCAGAAGAGGGTTGCCTATGTTCTGTGACCGTTCCGACACAGACGTGTGGTGGTGAATTAACCATCTGTTTGAGGTTTGAATTTGCATGCTGGTTCCTTTGGCCAGGAAATATTGACTTTGACGATGATGGTGCATTTTGCTTTACCCCTGGTAGCATTCCCTCCATGAAACAAGCACTTTCTTGCTCCTTATTCCTGGTCAGGAGCAGGAATAGGCATGGACGTCTCCACAACCAGGGCCAGACATATTTGTGCTGCTCTGAAATCACACCATGACGTGCATCTTCCTTGTTCTGCCCAGGCCATGCGTCCACCACGTCCTCATTCTACTTAGACATCCTCACGCTAGGGACGTCCATATACCCGGTTCCTAAAATGGCTCTGAGGATGTCCTTGTGATCTGGATGTCTGAGTGCCCATTTACAAACTTCCAAAACACGAATAAATACCCCCCATATTTTATTTAAACAGAATACTTGTATTGCAGAGGTCTTTATATTAATTGCTAGGTCTCTTTGCAGTTTTCATATTATGCTTCATAATCATTGTTATGTTGCATTTTTTTGGTGTAATGTACAAGATTTTTATTTTAACAAAACTTTCACAGAAATTAAAACTTAATGATAATTTTTCTGATATGATTCCTTTCTTTCTCCTTAACAGAACCATTTTATGTCACCAAAGATGTATCATCGAACTCATGCTGCCCTAGCAGCTATTTCTACTTCAATGCTCATTTTAACCAATCTGATCTTTCTGGGAGGTGAGCATATTGGAGAAATCTACTGGAATAAGATCTTTGTGCAAGGTAAGTTATTTTCACATATAGTCAATGCCAAATTTATCCCTCTGGCTTCCCTTAAACAGACTATCAGCTTTCCCCTCTCCTCCCCACAAGATAATGCAGCACCATAGCTATTGTTGCAAAACAAGTGACTCGCACAGCAGGGCAGCTGCCCATAGGCATTTGACTACAGTGCCTGTTGATGTGTGTTCCTCCATACTGTTCAAGATATGAGACATTTTGAAAGATATTTAAAAGACCAACAAAGTCTGAGTTTTTTTCATGAGTATTACTAATTTTGTGTCTATAAGCAAAATGCTTTGTACATCCATCCCATGGCCCATACCTACTGAAGCTTAGCATCTCTAGTTTTTCCTATTAAGTGGATATCTTTGTTTTTGTAGAATGTGTGTGCTTGCTCCATTTGTTTCTCCAAAAAACTTACAAGTCAGTTTGCACAAAATTGAACAGTGCACCTTTTGATTAAGGACTTGAGGGCATATTTACTAAACTACATTAACATATTAAGAGGTCTGTTAAAGTGCACAAAAATAGCACAACTTTAGCATGAAAAAATGTCCTGTGGTATCCCATTGGATATATTAACTTGCAATAACCGAGTAGTACAGATTAGTACTTCCCATGATACCTTTTCATGTGTTCCTGCTGTAGGAACATTGAACATTTCCAGCCATGGGAATGCACGATAATAGACCCAATCCCAGGCCTGCCATCTGAACATAACCCCCTCCCTCCCAAAGTGGTAGAAAGATAAAGAGTTATTTCCCATTCTGTTGGGCGGTACAGGCTTAATTAAGAAGAATTTCCAAGCACACTTTGATAAATTATCCATATACGTAACATCTTATGAACTCCAGAAGGAGGCTGTCTTTGCCACGATGCACGTTCTATACCAAGCATTAGTAGTAAATTTGAGAGACTGAGATCATACTGCACATATCTTGGCTTAGAAGTGAGGTTTATGACTGTCAGGTATGTGTGCAGCTAGCCCATTTAGAGAAATTTCCCTGAAGTAAACTATCCTGTTGGGCCCCCTTACTGCCCTGTTGGGCCTCCTCTCCCTCTTCCCTCTGTCAAAGCCCCTCTGCCTTCTGGGAGACCCTCAAATCCCTGGTGGATTAGCAGCTCAAGCAGCAGATTCCCTGTCTCCCCCCCGTGTAACTCTAGTGTGGGGCAAAATTGTAGAATAGAAGGGCCTGCCCCTGTAAACCTGACTCCTCCAAGTTCCTAGTCCCACCTCCATAAAAATTCCAAGTCTGTGGGCTGAGAGCAAGCATCTTCCAACTTCCCCCGAACCCTGACTTAAGCTTATGATCTATAAGTCTTTGGAGAACAGGAGCGATCACCACTTGTTGGTCAGTCCAGGCCAGGGAAGTCCCGAACCCTCATCTGCGGTGTGCTGCTTCAGCTGGCTGGAATCCAGGGGAATAAAACTCACAACCGGACACAGAAGGAAAGGTGTGCAAGTTTATTCCAACGTTACAAGTGCAGTCTAACTTTTATACAGTAGCAAAAACATATATACGTCATAAACCCATCCCAGCAGCATAGCCCTGCACCTGATATTGCTAATTAGCAATCGTACAAACTGGTACCTGTCTCTGTGAAGATCACTGAATCTTGTCTTAGCACAACACATTCCTTTCTATCTAGGTATTCACAGATGGGCCTCATGGTCCCTTTGTATAACAAGAAACTTATTTCCCCTTACAATACTTATTTTCCCCTTACAATTCCCCCCTTTGGGCCCGTATAGGCCCACTAGAAGAACAGCCTAACAATCTACTACAAAATAACTAAACAAGCATTATTAACGGAATATCTGTACATGGCAGCTCAGGTACATCAGCCGCCGTAAAAGCACGAGTATAGGAATACATAAAGGTAGTAGAGCTCTGCAGGGCCTTGCAACAACAGCCAAGAATAAATGAGAATACACAACAGCAAACAAGCAATACACAACAGCCTATTAACAAAGCAATAAGTAATCCTTTGAAGCCCCCACCTAAACCCTGAAACCACTTAACCACACCCCCCCCCCCACACACACACATTGCCAAAGTGCAGGCCTCCCTTTAAATCAGCCAAGTTCAAATCTGACAGGGTTTTAATTTTTTTCATAGCATTTAATACAAAAACAGTGTGGTTCGCGATCACCGTACAACAGCTAGTTTCATTTTAAAAAGTACATGCCCCCCCCTCCCCCCTCAGCAGCCAAAAGCAAATCCAAGGCCCTCCTATTCTGTAATATCATTTGAGTATTTTGTTCCAAAGATTCAGCTAACCTGGAAATAGATTCAGTAACAGAACGCATCTGAACATGCAACAGACATTGCAAGCGTCTAATAGCCATACCTAGTTCAGCAGTGATAGCAGGAGTTTGAAAGATCGGGATCCAGGAGGTCCAGCTAAGGGCATCTAATTGGGTTTTAGTCAAAGGATAAGTAGAATTTATATATTGATAGGAAGCCTGTATGGCTTCATCCTCTGGGTCCTCAGGCCTCCAGGGATTAACATTTCTCTTAAACCGTTTATGGTGGGATACATTAAGAGGAATTAAAACAGAATAGGGAGTTATTTTAACCACCGCACAAGGTAACAGAGAAAGATTAAGAGATTGGTATAAAAACCCAGAACACAAAAAGTAGTGTCCGGCCAAGGCAGGGGCTGATCCCACGGAAAATGTTCAAAGGCATGATTATACATAGTTTTTGACTTACTCATCCTCCAAGAGCTCGCTGGAAGATAACAGGATAACCAAGGACTAAAATGAGTAGAGCTGCGCTGATCATATATTATAGACCCTTCAAAGCCACGATTCATTTTAATAGCAGCAATAGCAGAAGATTCTTGAAAATTAGCTGATGAAATGACCCTAGTAGTACTAGTAATATTCCTTAAGAAGGCAGAGGCATTATGGGTGAAAGGCAACCAGAGAGGCAATAAAGCTCCAGCTCGGACTATGTACTTACGCTCAATCAGGAAGTAGGTGAGGTTACAATGACTGGAAAGAGAGGAGGGGGTAGAAGAAGCAATATCATAACACAATAAAAACTTCATAGATTCTGGGACGGATACCAACATGGGAACAGGGTCACCCATATTATTAGCCGCCCAAGTATCAGCACAGTCTGTGGGAACATAGCAGGAAGTATTATAAGTGGGGTTATCCATACAAGGATTGGGACTAATAATTTCATGCAAAGTAAGAGGGTGCACTACTACTGGAGTCATGTGCACACTTAAGGGAAGTGGAGTACGTATAATACAGTCAGTAATGTTCATTAAATGCACAATCTCCAGTACCGTAATCTTCCATAAATTCTCTGAAGGCAACCCCCGCTTGCTGCGAAGTACAGTCAGATCAGTCTGATTCAAAAGAGTCAAGCCCCCCCTTGGCTCCACCGGGGGCATATAGGATCTGGTTTGATTGGTTCACTTCTGTCCTTGGATGAGCGCCCTCAATTGTCCATCAGGATGTAAACCTTCGATAAGAAGCACAATGATAATAGAGATTCCCGATAGAAAACACACGGGTCCCCACGGAACAGGCTTGACAGCAATCATTGTGAACAGCTCGGCTCAATCCCCGTCAACTGCGCTGATCTCTTCAGGTGCCGTCTTCACACGAGACGCGTGGACCCAGGTGGGGTGTTGATCTGTCAGCACGGCAGTTCTGGTCACGGCCAGCACCTCCTCTGGTTTACCGAAGGGCGAATCCCACTGTCCTGCCTTATGGAACAGCTTCACCAGGACCCGATCTCCAGGGCGGAAAGGATGTGTTGGTTCTGTAGAGGGACAGGGTAAAAACTGATAAACCTGTTCAGATACCTCCAATAAATATTTAGCTAATTGCACAGCATACTCTTCCTGTGCAATAAGCAAATCATCAGCCGTAATTACTGCTCCCTCTGACCATTTCCACGGTAAAGGGAAGGGGCGTCCCATTAAAATTTCAAACGGAGAAAACCCAGAAGCTCCAGGAGTAAGTCTAATTTCTGCTAATACTGCCGGTAAATAAGTAGGCCATTTACCAGGAGCATGTTGAGTTGCCTTTTTTAATTTCTCTTTTATAGTGCGATTCATTCGCTCCGCTATTCCCGAGGACTGGGGATGGTAAGGAACATGGAATTTCCAGTCAATAGCAAACATTTGAGTAATATGCTGTAACACTTTAGAGATGAACGCTGGGCCTTGATCAGAATCTATTGACAGGGGACACCCAAACCGAGGGATGACTTCTTTATATAAAATTTTGGCCACTGTTCTAGCATCCTCCTTGGTAGTGGGAAAGGCTTCAGGCCACTTAGAAAACCGATCTACAATCACTAACAAATATCTGAAGCCCCCAACAGACCTAGGCATACAGGTAAAATCCACCTGCAGGGCCTGGAAAGGGCCCTGCGACGGGGGCAGATGCTGCAGTTGTCCAATTGCTTTTCCCTGCTGTATATTGTTCCTAGCACATGTTAAACATTGACTTAATTGTACTTCTACCAGCTGGGACAAATCTCTACACACAAACACTTCTTGTAGTTCTTTTAACACTGTTTTCCTATTTTTGTGACCCACCCCATGGACCTGGCTAATTAAAAGTGGGGCAGCGGCCTTTGGCAATCCCCTACGACTACCCCCTTTTTCTTGCCAAATTTGTGCTGAATTTAAGCACATATTATGTTGTTCCCAATAGGCTAAGTCCTCAGAATCAGCTGCTGCTTGTAAATGGTGAAAAGGGAAAGAATGTTCAAGAGAGGAAACATAGAATCTGGACAACAAAGGATCTGCGGCAATGGGCGGGGCTGGTGTCCTATTCCCAGGATCAGTGAAAGAATACAACCGGTCACTCTCAGCCTGAGCACACTGTTTAGCAGCTAAATCTGCGAGAGAATTTCCTTGTGAAACAAAAGATGTATCATATCTATGCGCAGCACATTTAATAACAGCTACTTCCTTTGGTTTACACAGAGCTTGCAACAATTCGTTCACCAACTGTGCATGTGAAATGGGCTTACCGTCCGCAGCTTTCCATCCCCGTCTCCCCCATAGCAGGCCAAAATCATGCACTACTCCATAAGCATATCTAGAATCTGTATAGATATTAATACGTTTATCAGCAAATAATTCACAGGCCCTAGTAAGCGCTACCAATTCAGCAGCTTGTGCAGAACCATAAGGTAATAACTGAGCTTCATGCAAAATATTCGGGAGTTCTACAATAGCATAAGAGGCAATATAAACATTGTCTGCAGGGCGGACACAGCTCCCGTCTACAAATATGTGTGGGGCATCCGGGAGCGGGGAGGAGGACAGATCAGGACGTACTGACGTCTCAAAGTTAATCAGTTTCAAACAATCATGCTCTTCTGGGGGCTGCTCAGAATCATCTACTGGGCACATTAGAGCCTGTAGCACCAGCATAGGGGTGAAGGCAGGAGACTGCTGCTTAATAGTCAACCCTTCAGTGGTAGTCAAAATAACCTCGTACCCACTCAAATGCTGAGCAGTCATGTGCTGAGTAGTGAGATTTTTCAAAACCTTCAATACAGAGTGGGCAGATAACAAAGTAGTCTCATGTGACAGGGTAATGGGAGTTACCAGCTACACGGCAATTGCCGAAGCAGCCAAGACTCGCAGGCATGCAGGCATACCCTGTACCTGAAGGGGCAATTTTTTAGAGAGGTAAGCGACCGGGCGCATTCCTCCCCCATGATCGTGAGCCAATATGGCTGCCATTGTTCCCCCTTCTTCTCTTACATAAAGGTAAAACATTTTTCCATAGTCCAGCAGTCCCAAAGTGGGAGCTGAGATCAACAACTTTTTTAAAGTGGCAAAGGCAGAGAACATTTCCTCAGTCCATTCAATAGATGCAGAACCAGGCAATTGCAGTGTAGCCCTTCTCAAAATAGAATCCCAATAAGCACAGTCTGGGATCCAAGCACGACAGAAGGAGACCAGTCCCAAAAATGCCAACATTTGGGTAACTGTTGAGGGAGGAGTCAGATTCATAATTGCTTGTATGCGGGCGGGAGAGAGCGCCCGATTGCCAGGGGACAGCACAAACCCCAAATAAGTGACTCGATTACAGCACCACTGCAGCTTTTTCAGAGAGGCTTTATGTCCATGAGAGGCAAGGTGGCAGAGCAGAGATACAGAGTCTGTAGCACATTCATGACATGTCTTAGAACACAATAACAAATCATCCATATACTGGAGAAGAGTGGAGGAACAAGGCGGATGCCACATTTCAATTGATGCTTTAAGAACTAGGGAATAGGCTGCTGGGGAATCAATATATCCCTGCGGCAGCTGAGTCCAGGTATATTGTCTGCCTGCATGCGTAAAAGCCATCAGGGGCTGCGTGTGGGAGTCGACGGGCACGCTAAAAAAGGCGTTTGGCCAAATCTATTACAGTAAAACATTTAGCATCTACTGGGATAAGGGTTAACAATCCAGCAATATTCGGCATCACTGGGGCTAATGGAACAACCAATTGACTTACAGCCCGAAGGTCCTGGGTAAAACGGAACCCCTCCCCCTTGGGGACGGGATTCACAGGCGTTTTGAAAGGAGATACAGTGGGAACAACTATCCCTGCGGCCACAAACTCAGCAATCATGGATCGTAAAGCTTCATCTTTTGCACTAGACAAAGGATACTGCCTAACACAAACAACCGCCGTGGGATTCTTTAATTTGGCAACATAAGGGGTACATGGAACTAACCCAGCATCGGTAGGAGAGGAGGCCCATAATGAAGGAGGGACCTGCTCGAGCATCGATGCTGTATCGATGAGTGGAGGAGTAGCCTAGTGGTTGGGGCAAGGTACTTCAGGCCGGAAGGTCGGGGGTTCAAATCCCACTAGAGGACAGCAACCTTGGGCTGGAAGGACTGGGGTTTCTAGTCCCACAGGTGCTCCTTGTGGTCTTGGGCAAGCCACTTAACCCTCCATAGCTCATGTTCCCTGTAAAATAGTTATCTCCAAGTTATAATGCCATGTTCAATGCAATTTCAGTTTGTTCAATGTAAACCGCACTGATGCAGAATAGCGTGGTATATAAGAGAATATAAATAAATAAATAAATAAATAAAATAAATCAACATTCTTCTGCGACAAGTTCAAAAGATAAGGGGAAAGTAGAGAAAAAGTGCCGTCAGCAGCACTGACTGTAGTAGTCTCTAACTTGCATAACAAGTCTCTCCCTAGCAAACTAACTGGGCAAGAAGGAATTATAGTAAAACAATTCGTAAACAACGGGGACTTTTGCCCTAGGGGCGTAATGGGTAACGGGGGGGGGGGGGTAATCCAAGTGGGAGTTGAGGTTCCATTAATCCCTATTGAGGCAGGACCTGGTGTCAGAGACTCTTTCCAAATAGAAGCATGCAACGTAGAACAAGTAGCGCCTGTGTCTATAACAAAGGACACAGGGCGCCCCCCAATCAACAAAGAACAACAGGGGGGGTCCTTCCATTTCTCTGTTAGCTGTACCCAGGTCGGAACCATCGCCTCAGGGCAGCCCTAGGCATAACCTGTGGGAGGCTGCCATGTAATTGGAATGAGTGGGGCCGGAGCTGCGGGGGCTCTGGAGCCAGGCACTGCACGCTCCGAAGCCACCGGAGGGAGGGCGGGAGGAAAAGACATGGCTGCTGCATACGGACACTCATTCTTCCAATGTCCCTGCTGCTTACAATTAAAACATATCTGATTATTGGGCATACCACCCCCCCCCCGGCCTCTCCCTCGCCCCCGAAATCCCCCACCTCGTCCTGGAAAGGGTCCTTGATTCCCCTATCCCCCATAACCGGCCCCCCCTCTCAACTCACCTGGAGGGCAGGGCTGCTGCCATGCATGCGACATCTTCACCTGGCTCTCGACTCCAGCAAAGCATCCTGCCGCTTCTTTGGACAAAATCACTTTCTCTAACTTCACTGGCGACATATCAAACCACTCATCAACCATCTGCTTTATTGCAACCTGTACCTCGGGCCGCATGGCCCCTAACAATGTCTGTATATACATAGAAGCCATCAAACCATCGGCAGGAATAGCTAATCCTGCTTCTTCTTTCCAACATTTTCTAAATCTGCGCACAAACTGTGAAACAGCTTCTCCTGATTCCTGCTGATAGGCAATTGAAGCTGCTAAATTCTGCTTAGCTCCAAACAATCGCTCAAACTCTTTCTGCACTTCCCCCCACATATCCTTAACAGCCTGAGGCTGTAGCAAGGCACGAGCAGCAACATCAGGGAAAGTAAAGGGATCCTCTAAGATTTTCACGTTAGAAAAGTCAAATGGGGTTTCCTCATCATATCCCAACACCCCTTCAATAATCAACCGATAATCCTGTGCCGTACACTGCAAACCCCTTGTCATACGCTGTAAGTATTGAACAGTAGCTGCTTGAGTCCTCATAGGATTCAGGGCAGATTGCAAAATAGAAGATAAAACATTAGAATCTAGGGGCTTAATAACCACCTGCTCACCAATCGTTAAGAAAGGAAGCTGCAAATTGCCCTCCCCAGACAAAGAGAGAAGGGTTTCCTGCTTCACCTCCAGCAAGGGAGGAGAAGCTGCAGCTGGGACAGAAACAAAAGGATTCCCGGGGCGATGAGGAGTTAAAATGGGGGGGTGGAGGAGAAGAAGTAGTAGGTGAGGAAGTACAGGAACCCTGACTGCCTACCCCCATTCCAACAAAAATTTCTTTAAGATGAGAAAGGGATTCCTGCAACTGACGGGCTTCCTGCAACCAACACAGGCGAGAATCACCCTCCCGTCTGTCCTCAGACGGAGGGGTCCTTAATAACCCACCATCTCTCAAGCGTGCACTGTCAGCCAACACAGGCGAACCTGACCCCTCTTGACAGGCTCGCCGGCACTCCCTGCGCTCATGCTGTATTGCCACCTGGTTTAAGGGTAAGAGGAAAACGCTGAAGCACGGGGTCCTGAGTATTAGGGAGAAGGACAGGCAATGTATCCTTCCTTGGCAGCACAGAGCCAGAGGCTGTAACCCCCCCACCCCACCCCCACCCCAGCTGCCAAAACCAAATCCTCCAGGGACACATCATCCTCCAGAGAGGGAAGAACAGGGTATAAACCAGACGCGGCAGACAGATACGGAGGAGGAGGATGGGCAGACTCAGGGGGAAGGGGGCAGATGGTGCTACAGAAACAGAGGAAACAGAAGTTAGAGACGGAGTACCCTGAGACTTTTCTGTAGGGGCAGAAGGGGGGCTAGATGGCTCCATAGAGCGAGACGGTCCATTATAGTAAGGAGCTAACTGCAGCCACACATTTCCACACTCCTTCATATAAGATTTAGGCCATTTGGGATCACCAGAATAAAAAGAAAAAGCTTTCTTGTCCTCTAAACACAATCCCCTGATCATGTTCAAATGCCAGGCAGAAAAACTGCCCTCCCGGGGAAAGGGGTGAGAACTGCGGAGACTCTCCGTCCACCCAGCCATATTATCCACCCAGGGATTAGTATAATAGCCCCCTGCCACCCGATTAACATATTCTTTAGGAGATTCTGAATCTAGAGGAGGGGCCCCTAGGGGAGCAGGAGTACGGCTGGAATACAAGTTCTTTTTCACAGCAGATTTAAACCTAATAAACACTTTAGGCTGTAGCAAGGCAATCATACCCGCGGAGTCTGAGCTGGTCCCCTTACCTTGGGACTGGCCCATTCTCTAATAATCACAACAAACGCACGTCTGGACACTTGCTTTCTGCACAGTATCTGTCACGAGCGCTACATCGCTTCGAAATACCGCAGGGGCGTCTTGCCAAACTCACACAGGCACACAAGCACACAGCCTTCACAGCAACCGCAGGTGAGAACAAAAGAAATTCAGCTTTCCCACCGCTTCCCACCCAGGGAACAGGAAAATCCTTATTACCAATTTACCATGCTACCCAAGCACCAGGGACACCCCCCGACCCACGGGAGTATGTCAATTCTAATTTAAATCGTGCTTCCAGAGCACACCGTGCTAACAAAGCACAGGGATCCCTGGCCAACGGGAGTATCCGACACTTCTGACACCAAATGTAACGGGTCTGCTCCTTGTTGGTCACTCCAGGCCAGGGAAGTCCCGAACCCTCATCTGCGGTGTGCTGCTTCAGCTGGCTGGAATCCAGGGGAATAAAACTCACAACCGGACACAGAAGGAAAGGTGTGCAAGTTTATTCCAACGTTAGAAGTGCAGTCTAACTTTTATACAGTAGCAAAAACATATATACGTCATAAACCCATCCCAGCAGCATAGCCCTGCACCTGATATTGCTAATTTGCAATCGTACAAACTGGTACCTGTCTCTGTGAAGATCACTGAATCTTGTCTCAGCACAACACATTCCTTTCTATCTAGGTATTCACAGATGGGCCTCATGGTCCCTTTGTATAACAAGAAACTGATTTCCCCTTACAATACTTATTTTCCCCTTACAATACTTATTTTTCCCCTTACACCACTCACTTCTGTTCCAGATCTCACAGTGTTTTAAAAGAGCTATGACAGACCTCTGTCAGTACATCAGAATGCATACTTGAGGTCAGTCTGCCAAATGAAGGAGAACTTTCACTTTAAAAATTATCCCAGGAAAAGTAACTGCACACATTTAGACCTGCTAATTTGTCTGGATACTTTTTCTTAGTATATATACTTGCAAATCTTTGAAAATTCAGACAAAATGAAATGCAAGTCTACTCGTCTTTTGTGGGCAAATTCACACTCAGCCTTTGTAACAGTGGACCTATTAATATAAACATAACAATAAAAATAAGCACAATATAAGCAAAAAGTATATAACATAACCATGAACCTCTCCCCAGCCTACTAAGGCGCTGGGAACACAACTAAAACAATAATCAAAATATACACTCCTTTCTCTTAATAATGGATATCATTATAAAATGCATAGCAATAATATAAAATCCTACTAATGAATAACCACCATATAAATAACCGCACTCCCACCCAAACTTGGCAAAGTAAACTTACCTTCATTCCTTCTTGATAACCTCTACCATAATTCAAACCCTGTTCCAATCCTGCCTCCAGGAATTCTTATTTATGTTTGTTTATCTTTATTTGATATATTGCATTTTTGTTAAGAAGCAATGAAGCACATTTCACAATGGGACATCCAAATGCAATCTGGGATGAAAAAAGTCAGAACGTCTGAAAAAAACAGGCAAGTTCAGGCACAATTTTGGAAACATGTATATCAAACCTCTTTATAGATAGATGTCCCCAGGATAGCATTTCAGAACCATGATGTCTAATAGCATAATGGTTAGAGTAGGGGCTTTAAAGCAGGGTAGATAGGATTTAAATCCCAGTGTAGGCCTTTGTGATCTAAGACTAGTCACTTAAATCTACATTCTCTGGATATTTTAAGGTGAAAACTAGCACTGTCTTGATACCTTTTTGTGCCTGGGGCAGATATAAACATGCATGTGCCTGCAGACACCTCCGCCGTTTCTGAGATCGAATGGGTATGTGTAAGTCAATTGTTCCTCCCTGGACATGCCTCTGCCACACCCCTGTGCCTACTTGGATGTCTCTGCACCGGAGATGTCTCCAATGTCATTTGTGGAATGGCTACAGAAACATGTCCATGATTTTGACATTCACATGCATGTCTACAGATGTCCAAATCAAGACTAAACCTTTTAAAATGGCTCAACGTGGTTTACATTAAAAAAACAACTAAGTAAGAAAGAAAGGAACAGAACTCCATTTTCAGTAATAGGAAAGATGAAAAGTCTAGAGAGAATAAGGAAGAGGGGCGGTGAAAGGAATGAGGCAAGGAATTGTACTTTGCTGAACCATGACAACACCACTTACACTGGGAGGCCTAAGTTCAGAAAGCTTATTCAAATAGGTATGTATTTAATAACTTCTTCCTTATTGTCCCTCCAGTTCAGTCCTGCACCTCTGGGTAATGTACCTCTTCCAGCAGCTTAGAGACTGAGCATGTCATCTTTTGATGACACCCATGTACTTATGCAGCTGGCGCCACTTACCAGTCCCAGTATGCTCAGTCTCCAAGCAGCTGGAGGAGGTAATGAGCCCCAGGGTGCTAGAGGGACAACTAAGGTGCATAGGTGCAAGTTTCTTTGTTTTCCTGTGTTAGCAGGCTTACTTTATTTTGGTTGAAGCTTGAAAAAAAAAAAGAATGAGGAACTGGAGGAAAGAAAGACAACAGGCAGAAAAGAAGATGTAATGGCTAGCTCTGCAGGCTAATGGAAGAGAACCCCCTCTCCCCCCAGCATTTGGCAGGGGCTTGTTGGGCATTTCATTTTCTCTCGGACAGGGGGCGACTCCCGAACCTGTCAACGGATGAGGAGCCGCCAATTACACGGTAGAGTCCAGACCGGCAGCTTCCCGGGCAACCCCCTCAGCGCCAAAGCCAGAGAGGAGTGGCTGAGCATGAGGGAGAGAAGAGAGCCATGTGCAGTCTGTTCCAGGGACATTGAAGCACTGCAGAGGTAAAAGCAGGGTTAATTTTCATGGTAGGAAGACACGGTGGTGTCCTGGCAACAGGAGCGCATGGGGCTTTTGCCAGAGGTAGGTCTTTCTACAGTCTGGCCTCAGACCAATGCCCCTTTTTTTCTCCTCATGGCTGAGGCCCAGCAATTCAGCTAAGGAGTTCCTGCTCTCTAGGCCTGCATGTTCCTCTCCCTGCAATTTCCTCTCCTTTTCATTGAAGGGAAGTAGCAAGGGGCTCTAGTTTCCTTTTCACCTCTTCTGAGGGACTTAATTTAACTTAGTTTAATTTACTTTCATTGCATTGATCTAAGGCAGGGGTCACCAACCTCCAGAGGGCCGCGGGCCGCACAGCCGACTACCGGCAGACTCGCGGGCCGCAGCCCCCTCCCCCCCCCGCGCGAAAAAAAAACTGCTCATACCTAACCTTGAATAATCCATGTCAGCTCCCTCCCTTCTTCTGCAGCCGCGGCTCCCTGCCTCTTAGGGAACCGCGGTTGTGCTTGTAAAATCATCGCGGAGCCCTTCCTGTCTTGACGGGCTCCGTGCAGCATTGTCCCGCCTCTAAAAGAAGTTGTTTACCACTTCCTTTGGAGGCGGGACAATGCTGCACGGAGCCCGTCAAGACAGGAAGGGCTCCGTGATGATTTTACAAGCACAGCCGCGGTTCCCTAAGAGGCAGGGAGCCGCGGCTGCAGAAGGAGTCGGTGAGTTTGCCTTGGCGGGCCACACCGGGGTAGGGTCTCGCGGGCCGCAGGTTGGTGACCCCTGATCTAAGGGGTCCCCCTTTGCTCCCAAATCCTTGCTCAAGGGCAGATCACAGGTTTTGTCGCCATGCCAGCCAGGCCACAGTGCCTGGTATGCAGGACCCGGCAGGGGCGGTCTCTGATGTGGGCATTTATTTATTTATTTAGCTGCATTTATATCCCGCTTTTCACCGGGTCAAAGCGGTTGGGGGATACATTTAACACAAGGGGATATGAGACACATACACTAATGCTTACAGGGAACATGGGCAATGGAGGGTTAAGTGGCTTGCCCAAGACCACAAGGAGCACCTGTGGGACTAGAAACCCCAGTCCTTCCGACCCAAGGTTGCTGTCCTCTAGTGGGATTTGAACCACCGACCTTCCGGCCTGTGGTACCTTGCCCTAACCACTAGGCCACTCCTCCCTCCATCTATCTAGGATGTGCACAAGAAGCCACGTCTTTGGAAAAGGATCTACACGATAAGTCAAGACAGGAAAGGACTCCCTCTCCATCTCGGGAGACCCAGGGTCATAGGGGTCCACGATTTCATCATTGGAGTCAGCCTCCTGTCTGCCGGCCATTTGTGGGACCTTAATGTCACAGGACCAGGAAGTCATAGGACTTCTGGGGGACTTTTCCTCAGAGTTTGTACTGCTGCTGCGCAAGGCTTTTTGCCTGTGCCAGCAGGGATTGGCAAGCGGCCCTTCAGCACCAGAACACAGCACTAAGCGAGAAGCGGATAAGGCAGAGAACAATATGGAAGTAGCAACCTCCAAGAAGTCTAGATCCTCAGAGGAGGGGCTTGTGCCATCTCCATTATCTGAGGGGCCAGACGGTGAAGACTTGGACACGGAGATAGAATTCCAAGGTGAGGAACTGGAGGAAGGAGAGATCCCGGAGCAGGAAAACCATTCACTGGTGGTTTAGGTGTTCCACCGGGAAGAGTTGTCAGCACTCATTGGGGAGTCCCTGAAGGACCTTAATATGCCGGCTAGCTTGCCAGCAGACGAGGAGGCATTGGAGGATCCTCTGTACTAGGCAGTGTGGAAAACGCAGAAGGTTTTCCCAGTGCATAGAGTGGTCAGACATGATCCAGGAGGAGTGAAATCTGCCAGAAGTGGGCCTCAGGGGAGTACGAGCCATGGCACACTTGTACCTGTTACCAGAGCAGGAATGCGAGCTGTTTAGGTCACCTAACGTGGATGCAGCGGTGTCAGCAGTCACCAAAAAGACAACAATCCCTGTAGAAGGCAGCGCAGTCCTCAAGGATGGCCAGGATATGAAGTTGGACACTTTACTGAAGCAGGCCTTTGACATCAACACCCTCTCACTACAGGCCTCCATTTGTGGGGCCTGGGTAGTTAGAGCTTGCCTCCGCTGGTTGCAACAGGTTCAACAACAATGACGGACCTGTCAGGGGAAGCGGCCAAGTTGGAATCGGGGGCGGCCTATCTAGTGGACACCCACTACAATCTCATTAGAGGACTCTCGAAGAGCATGGCCTCTTTGACGGCTTGCTGCTATCTGTGGTTGTGGAACTAGGTGGCGTACAGTTCCTCTAAGTCCCACCTCAGCAAGCTCCCCTTTAAGGGTAAACTCCTGTTTGCGGAGGACCTGGACAAACTGGTCAAGGACTTGAAGGAGTACAAGGGTGGACATCTGCCTGAGGATAAGCAGAAGTAAAGCCGCCCTCCGCCTTCGTTGAGAGGACAGCCAGGAGACTTCAAGCATTTTCGTACTTCCCGCTTTGTCTCCTACCAGAGAGGCAGATTCCCCTCCAGGGGGCAGGGGTTTCAAGGGTTCCGAGGTGCGGGCAGGGGCTTTGGTGCTGCCTCATCCTCGGGACCCAGGAAATCACAATAAAGCAAGGTAGCCCAGGTAGGGGTGCAACCCGTGGGAGGCCTGCTACGGGACTTCTATGCTGCTTGGGTCCAGATCAACTCAGACTGGTGGGTCTTTCATGTAGTCCAGGAGGGCAATTTCCTCAAGTGGGCATGCCTAGTGGGCCACTTGTTCGTTCAGTTTTCCTGCAAGGCACAAGGCAAAGTAGCAGCTGTAAAGGACACCTTGACAAAGCTCTTGCAGCTAAGGGCCGTGGTGCCAGTGCCCAGGGACCAATATGGGTGCAGTCAATACTCCATTTGTTTCATGGTGCCCAAAAATGAGGATTCCTTTTGTCTGATTCTCGATCTAAAGGGCATGACCCATTGTCTGCAGGTGCCACATTTTCGCATGGAAACCTTGCGGTCCGTTATCATAGCAGTAACAAGCGGGGAGTTTCTGACATCTCTCAATCTCATGGAAGCTTATCTTCACATTCCCATCTGGCCAGATCATCAGCAGTTTTTCCGCTTTGCAGTGCCAAATGGGGCATTTCCAGTTCCAGGCATTGCTGTTCAGTCTGGCAACAGCTCCATGGACCTTCACCAGGGGTTATGGTGGTGGTAGCAGTGGTGTTCTGCATGGAAGGGATTCTCGTGCACCCGTATCTCAACAATTGGCTGATCTGGGCGAAATCCAGAGACGAAAATGAGAAAGCAATGATGCAGGTGGTACAGTTCTTAGAAAGTCTCAGATGGGTGGTCAACTTGGCCAAGAGTCATTTGGTTCCATCCCAGGAGCTGGAGTATTTGGGTGCACACTTCGACACCTGCGTGGGAAACATCTTTCTGCCAGAGCAACGGGTGCAGGGGCTCTGACAACTGGTGCGCCAGTTTCTGCAGATATCCCAGCCATCAGTCTGGCATTATCTGCAGGTCCTAGGGACCATGGCAGCCAAGCTCGACTTGGTTTCGTGGGAAAAGCGCACATGCAATCATTGCAGAGAGCTCCCCTTCGTCGGTGGTCTCACCAGAATCAGCCCTGGTCTATGCCACTCCCATGCCCAGGGCGGACCAAGAGAGCACTCAGGTGGTGGTTATGTCCAGGGATTCTGGAAGGGGGCATGCCCCTCGGGTCACCATTGTGGATCCCACTGATGACAGATGCCAGTCTATCCGGTTGGGGAGCCCATTGCAAAGGGCGCATTGCTGAGGGATGGTGGAGCTCACAGGAGGCCCTTTGGTCAATCAACAGGCTGGAAATGTGTGTGGTGGACCAGGCACTCCAGAGCTTTGAGACCTAGTTGTAGGGGAAGGCAGTCTGTGTCCTCTTGGACAATACGACCACAGTAGCCTACATAACTGCCAAGGAGGCATGGACAGCTTAGCCTTAGAGGAAGAGGCCGAAAGACTGTTCAATTGGGCGGAAAGTCATCTCCAGGCCTTATCGGCAGCACACATTACGGGAGTCAACAACATGATGGTGGACTATCTCAGCTGGCTGTGCATAGACCCAGGTGAGTGGACTCTCAACCAGGAGGTGTTTGAGCATGTGGTGCACCGATGGGGTACACTGGTCATGGACCTAATGGCAATGTTCCAGTCGGCCAAGGCAAGCCGGTTTTTCAGCAGGAGAAGAGAAAAGATGTCAGAAGGCTTGGATGCCCTGGTGCAGAAGTGGCCTGTGGGGGATCTCCTCTGTTTCTCTCCATAGGCCAGGTAGTACAGTGGATAGAAGCTCACTGGGGATTCGTCATTCTGATCGCCCTGGATTGGCCAAGGCATCTATGGTATGCCGATCTGGTGTGGATTCTGGTGGACCGACCATGGAGGCTCCTGGCTCGAAAGGATCTCTTGATGCAGGGGCCGGTTTGCATGCCTCAGGTGGATCGATTCTCGCTTTTGGCATTGCTCTTGAAAGGGTGAAGCTGCGGAGAAGAGGTTATTTGGGACCGGTGATCACAACCTTACTGAAGGCACGCAAAAGGTCCATTTGTCTTATGTACATCAGAGTGTGGCACATCTTTGAGTCATGGTGTGGGTACAGGCAGTCTATCCCATCCACTGCATCAGCTCCAGCTGTCTTAGCCTTCTTGCAGGACGGTTTCGATAAGAACTTAGCCGCTAGTTCCTTGAGGGTGCAACTGGCACGATTTCCTGTTATTGTGGAAAGGTTTAAGTGACGGCATTGAGTACGCACCCAGATGTGCTGCGCTTTCTGAAGGCGATTACCCACTTTCGGCCTCCAAGGAAGGTGGTGGTACCACTATGGGACCTCAATTTGGTTCTAATGGTGCTTACTCGTGAGCCCTTTGAGCTGTTGAGTCGAGCTTCACTGAAGGACTTGACCCTAAAGATTGTTTTCCTTGTGGGGATTTGCTCAGCACGCAGGATTTCAGAGCTTCAGGCCTTATCGTGTCAGGAGCCTTTCCTTTCATTCTCAAGGGAGAAGGTGGTCCTTCGGCTGGTGCCCTCTTTCTTGCCTAAGGTGGTTTCGGCCTTCCATTCAAACCAGTTGGTTTCTCTATCAGCTCTATCAACTGCAGAAATGGGCTCCGCTAATCCGCAGTTGCTCCTCTTGGATGTCAGAAGAATACTGCGGTGTTATTTGCACAGGACAGCATCCTTTCGGAGATCTGATTGTTTGTTCTGTTTGGGGAGCTGTGCAGAGGAGAGGCGGCAGCCAAGGCCTCCATTTCCAGATGGATTAGAGAAACGATTGCGTTGGCATACATCTTGAAGGGTAAAGTGGTGCCGACAGGATTACGTGCACGTTCCATGAGAGCTCAAGCAGCCTCTTGGGTAGAGTATAGCTTGGTGCCACTGGTGGAGATCTGTAAGGCAACAAAGTGGTCTTTTCTTCATACTTTTGCTAAACATTATTGCCTGGATGTCCAGGTAGAGAGAGACGCCTGTTTTGGATTGGCAGTGCTTCAGGCCGGTATTGCAGGTCCCTCCCATTAATTTAACTGCTCTGGTTACATCCCAGAAGTTCGGGACTGGATTGGAGGGATGATAAGGAAGAAGAAATTAGACTTACCTGCTAATTGTTGTTCCTTGAGGAACTTCAGTCCAGTCCCGGATCCTGCCCTTAAGGAGTTTGTGAAAAGCCATTTGGCACCCCTGGCTCGATAGCTGATTCTCTGAGTGATGGCAGGGGTCAAGGGGTGCCAAGGAGTATTCAAGAGAAAGTGTCTTTGGGGCGGACCGAGAGAGCTGTTGGTCTTATGCTCCGTGTTGGAAGGCGTTGCCCAAGTGCTCCACAGGTAAGCCTCCCCGTTCTGGCGAGACGGGGGATTCCTTCCCAGGTGGTGGGGAGGGAATAAGGTTACTTAGGTGTAGTTTTGGTTATTCTTGTTTTGACTACTTATTTGTTGCTCCTGTGAGTCTGCTTTGTCAATAGGTTACTGGGGCTGGGAGGCGGTGCCAACTGCATAAGTACCCGAGTGTCATCAAAAAATGACATGCTCAGTCTCCAAGTTGCTGGAAGAGGTACACTACTGAGAGGTGCGGGACTGGACTGGAGTTCCTCAAGGAACAACAATTAGCAAGTAAGTCTAATTTCTCCTTAAAGTTTTTGAAGTTGGACTATCCCAGAGGGAGGGAGCCGAATAAAGAATGCAGATTGGTGGGTATATTTGACTTTGGACAGAGGTGGGATATGCAGTTTGTACCCCTCTTACAGGTAACACTATGGGGTCAGTTTTATAGGGGATGTGGGAAAACTTTGTGCTAGTTATATGGATAAATCCCTATTTTAAAGGTCTTACATGTATAAATGATCACTTCTGTGCATGCTTTGGGCAGTTGCTATTCTATAAGTGTGCACGTAAGTGCCATTGCATGTACATTTCCTTGGGGTGGTACAGGGGCAGAGTGTAAATTATTGGGTGCTATAACTTATGCATGTGTTCTGCAAATCTAGCTGCAGGTCAAGCATAACTATCATGGCTAGGTTAAGGCACATCATTATGGGTCTGTTTTATAAAGTAAGGTACACGTGTGCTTCACTTGATAAAATAAGCCCCGAATATGTGTGTGACACATTGACCATGCGGGGATTTATAAAATTACCCTCTGTGGGCAGGGTTGCCCACACCATCAGGTGAGCTAGGGCCAGGCAGTTGCTTAGAGTGGCATCCTTTTGGGGATGCTCACTGCCGCCGCTACTGCCCCTTTCTGGGGCCAGCAGTGACAAGGGAAGGGAATAACAGGGGTAATGGCAAGGAAACCGTGACACTGTCCTTACCAAAGACTCTGGTGCTGTGTGGCAGTTCCTGCCTGTTATCATTAGCCGCTTCTGCCCTCCTCCAATACAGACTTATGATTTCCAGTACATGGGTATTTGCTGGCACATCCAGAGGGACCAATGGTTTTAAAAGCTGCACATGGGATAAAAAAATCATCCTGCTTCCCCGAAATGCACATGGCATCATCTTTTTAAAATCACTGCTCCCTACAGCCAAGAACCACACCCCTGATCACCAGATCAACCCAACAGGCAAGCCTCCTAACAAAGTAGGCCTCCCGCAACAGGCAAGCTGACACCACCAACAGCCAACACCCCCCTCCTTGATCCCACTCCCAGACTCTTAAATGGTGTCTTCATGGTGTCTAGTGATCCCTGGTCACTCCCACATCATTGGTCACCGGGTTCAAAATGGTGTCATTCGATCCCTATCAGATTGTACCACTAAATATAAATAGATCACCTTGGTACTATCTTGATAATGCCGGGGTAGTCTGGAGCTGGAGTGGGAAGTTATCCCCATAGCTTAGGACAGCAAAACAGGCTACACACATATTTGAGGCTTATTTTGTAAAGTGAAGCACACGTGTACCTTACTTTATAAAATAAGGGCGTACTGACATGCCTTAACCTAGCTGTCGGTGGTTGTTACCCCTTGACCTACAGCAAGGTTTACAGTAGACAGTACTATTCAATGTAATAATTATATTAATATTGTAGACCTTAGTGAGGTATAACAACCACTAAGAAGATATTTTTGAGAGCCGTTTTAGAACATAAAGCAGTGGTGTGGGCAGAAATAGGCCTTTTATAATATTGCATGCAAAGTTATGCATGTACAGACGGTACCCAAACTAAGTGGAGGCATTTGTGGAGTTGATGTTTGCATTTAAGAGCATACTTTAGAAAATACCTGTGTAAAGTAACACAAAAACTTTGTGCATGTCAAAGAGCAGGTGTAAATGTATGCACATAAATTCCTAGTGTTAATTTGAAAGCAGAAGCATTTGCACATATAATCTTGAAAATCTGCATTTACCCCCACACTACTACTCGTATTTATACACTCGGTTACAGAGACGGTAATTTTATAACAGATCAGTTCCTTTTGCATCAAATATATGTATACATTATATCAATTATTGAATGGAAAGTTAAAACATAGGGGATAATATTCATTCCATGGTGGTCAGCATCTTTTTAAATGCCAGCCACCAGAGTAAAAAAAAAAATCAAGATATTCAATGGTGGAATCCGGATACCAGCACTGAATATCCGAATTAGTGGTCAATGATGGCACTATCCGCAGTGGCAATATTCAACAGCTGTCTGGATAGGCAATTCCACATTGCACTTAGGACAGATGTTTTGCTGTTCTGAGTTATGTGGACTGTTATCCGGCGAATGGTGCTGAAAGTCACCACTGCTGGCTCCACCTCCCATGGACTGTCCCAGCACTGTCTGCATAGAGCTGAGGTGGTCAGCGGAAAATTTCAGTGGCACTGACCGGGTAGTGCCACTACTGTACATATTCCCTTCACAGAAACATGTCTTGTTAACAGGTCCTGCTAATCGGGTAAACCTTTTTAATATTGGCCCCATACTTCCCCTTTGAAAATCACCAACAAAAACTACAGGCTGTTTAGTATGCATTAAATTTTTGGATAAACTTACGTGCATACTGTATAAAATCCAAAAGTATGCACGTAAGTCTAAATACCATCCCAACTCTTCTCTAGAAGCACCTTTGTCATGGGCAAAAATATGTGCAAAATAGCATTATGTACATACATTTACTCACATATACTCTGGGTAATTTTACAGCAAACTACTTTTCTGCATAAACCTCTGTTTCATGCATGTAAAATGTTTTGTTTTGTCTTTTTAAATTACCCTCTAAATGATGCAGAATCAGTCAGCCTGCAGCTTCTCTCTGGCATTCTACAGGCATCTTTGGGGAAAGCCAAAGGAGCCCTGTCATGCCTTTGCTCACAGTTTTTCCACAGCTGCCTAATGATCATCCCGGGAGGTTGCTGCTCTGATTTAAAGAATGTTTTCAGTTGTTTTCCCCCCTACCCTACCACGATTTTATCCTTTTAATAGTATAAAAAAAAGGTGCCGATTAGAGTATCACAGGCCGATTAGTATGCTCAAAGAAAACCCAGGGACCGTTTTAATGCAGGTAGGGTGAGCTTTTCCAGATACCAAGTACCGTAGAGAAGTGCTTTTTAATTCAGTTGTGAATTCATAATCTCAGCAGCACTCCTGTACATTATTCCCCTGCAGCTACTCATAACATTAAAGAACAAAACCCATTACAGAGTAGATAGATGATTACATTTCTGCTTCCTCGTGTCATGTGAATATTGAAGATTGTATTCTCTTCATTTGAAAAATGTAGAGTGCAGACCTCTATGTGCTTGCTCACTAGAACATCACTAAAGTTAATGCTCATGAATACCTAAGAAGAGAGAAAAAAAAAACCAAACAAACCACTCCACAGATAGTGAATCATTATTATAACAAGCTGCTGGTGAAACATGGAACCAATCATATTTAAAAAAGCAGTAATAACTTAGGAAAGCCACAACTATGAATCAAAGATGTTATGTTATAGCTGAGCACAGCATAAATAGTATCTGCATACTTTTCCCTGTGTTAGTACTAGCAAATTTTATAAACGGAAGTATGTGTAACCTTGTTTTGAAGAATATCCCAGGGTATTTGAGCACTTGCATTTTTCTGACTTTCACAGTGCACATATTTTCAGGCTTACTTTATGCATATACATGTGTATTTACAAAAGTATCGAAAAATAGACAAAACTGCTATTAACTACACATGTGCCCAGATCCTTAAAACCTTGATATTGTATAGAAGATGGGAGGAAAAAGACCTCAGTACGTAGGAAGGGCTTTATAAGGCTGGCCTCTTAATAAAATGTCCACTTGCTCACGCCTGATTCAATACCATCATAGGTCATAAAAATCCTCCCATAAAGCAATCTTAATTTTGGAAAAATAAATTAAAACAGTCACTTATCTTTTCACTTCTGTTGTCTCTATTTCAAAAATCTTCATTCGAAATACTGATGCCCCAAACTTACTTACCTCCAACGCTGCTTCAGGGAGTATTTCAAGGGATTTCTTCTATAGAGACAAACAACCTGTCATCTTTACCCAATAAAACATATCTGCTCTCCTATACTATATCACTTCAATCACATATTTATTTATTTTATTTATTTGACTGTTTTTATATACCGTTTTTCTGCAAGGCAAAATGGTTTACAATGAACAAGTAGTAACATTTACATGGAACAGTTAGAACTATGTACAATTAACTGGTAGAAATTTACATTGAAACAAGTCGTAACTTTTGTATGAAGCAGTTGGAACTATGTACAGATAACTGGTATAAAATTATATTGTTACAATTGAACAAGAGAATAAAATGATTATTTACAAATGGCATAGCTGCTATACAGTGAGGCATTGTGGTCGCCTGCTTATGGGGGTTGAGTGGTGAGGGGGGGCGGGGTGTGCTCTTGTGTGTGGTTTGTGGCAGTGTCTGTGTTGAAGTGCTCTTTGAAAAGAAAGGTCTTAAGATGTTTTTTGAAGAGGGTGTGGGATTGGAGGGCCCGTAAGGTAGGGGGTAGTTTGTTCCAGTTGGTGGGGGGCATAGAATTGGAAGGCTCTTGTGCAGGTGCATTGTGATTTCTTGGAGTTCTATGTAGGTAGAAGGCGGAGATTTGCTGTGTTTTGGCGCCGGAGTCTGCTGTTGTTTGGGCGCTCAATTAGTAGTTGTAGCTGTTCCGCTGTAGTGTTGAGGAGGGCTCTATGCGTGAGGACAATGGTCTTAAACCTGATATGGGATGAGATAGGTAGCCAGTGTAGGTATTTCTATAAGGGCATGATGTGGGTGTGCCTGGTTGCTCTGGCGATGAGTCGTGCAGCTGTGTTTTGAGCCAGCTGGAGGGGGGCAAGGGTGGTCTTGGGTAGTCCTTGTAAATGGAGTTGCAGTAGTCGAGGAGAGGGGTGATTGATGCTTGACATACTGTGCGGAAGTTCTCATGGGGTAGAAGAGGATGTAGGTTGCGGAGAATTCTGATTTTGTAGTAGATACTGCTGGTGGTGTTTAGTATGTGAGGCTAGAGGTTCAAGAGGTGTTCCAAGGTTACACCAAGGTACTTGATCTGGGGTTTGATCTGGATTTCAGTGTTGCCCCGTTTGATGCTATGTGAGGGATTAAAGCTGGGATCTCTGGATATGTGAAGGAGCTCTGTTTTGTTTAGATTTATTGTGCATATTGATTGAGCATATTGTTCCAGCACTCTAAGACATGTGATTTCTCATATTGTAGCTATCTCAATCTGGGATTACTAACAGTGAGCCACCCATAATTAAATGTCCTCCACTCTCCAAACTCAAATGGAATCCCCCACAAAACCACTGCTATACTATCTCAACTTCATACGAACCGCACTCATTCCTTAAATTTATACCTGCACTACAGCATAGATCAGACATTACTAAATCTCTAATATAACTAACCACATACTTTCCACACCAATATACCTTAAATCTCCTTTAGAGAATCTTTGATTCAAATGTTTATAAACATAAATTTAATACTTTCTCCCGACTGCTGATATCACCCTTTTAACCATTCCAACAGCTCAACTTCACATATAAACGCCACATATGCGCTCTAAAAATTCAGATCCAACCTTAATACTACCTGGCCCTTTTGCAATGGTCCTAATGCCCATCATGTCATTTGCTAATAAATTAAATACTGCAGTAGACTCTTGAACCCAAAAGTGACTAATTGACATGTACTGAGGGGCAAGTTGCAGTATAATTTTGTCAGAACATCCTAAAATGCCTAAACTACTGTATACTGTATCATCCACATACATTCCATTCTATGGTGTTATTTAACCCCTCTGGATGAATTGTTTATAATTTAAAAATCCACTGTTCCTTATGAAGCAATGCTCCATTCCTGTCACCTCCCCTAAAACATGGAGGAATGTGGTCAATGCAAAAACATCTCAATTCGTTAAAACTGTGCTGTTATTTCAAACAATGTTGGACTATAGGCTCCTCCTCAACTCTACAATTTAATTTACTCTTATGTTCTGTCATTTGAACTTTCATTTGACACATGTTTTTACTTACATAAAGCTTCTTGCACGGTCATTTAATAATGTACACCACATACGTTCTGTACATCTACATATTTCATTTAAAAAAATATTTTCAACCCTGATGAACAATGGTCTTAATCTCCAAAGTAATAGCACAGATTTGGTAGTGACCACAAGCTTTATGACCATTGTCAACTGGACTAGGAGCCACCAGTGCTTTCTTATTAGATAATCTAGTTGGGCTATCTCTCTCTTTCAAATTTCATCCTCTTGTAAAAACCAACCACACTTTTTTCTCTTCTATCCCCAGAACAATATTCAATACTGAAAAATGTTTAAGAATAATTTTGCACCAACTATTATTAAGGGGAAAGAAGGGCGTCACTGTGGGGTAGATTCTGAGGCCCGACTAGTGGGGTTGTACGTCTGGATTGGATGTACAATCTCCGAACAGTCCCGGGACACTATTCTAGTCCCAGCGCTCCCCAAATGTATAGAGGGTTTGTGCGAGGAGCACTGGACAGGGGCGGGAGGGGCAGGACGGAGGCGGAACAGGGGCGGGCCATAGCGGCCGGACATACAGAGACCATTCAGGTTGGGCCTTTCTACATCCTCCGGCAGCCACTTGGATGCCCAGTTTATTCCACCTCGAAGGTGGAATAAGTGCTGGGCGTCTTGCTGATTGTGGCCTGCAGGCCACCCAGCCCCATCATGCCACGGCGGGAGAGTGTCAATCGCCTGATCCCAGCCATGGGGCCCACGGCACTGGTTGGGCAGTGGGGTGATGGGGCAGCTCAGGATCTGGCAATTCAGTTCCTCTGGCTGGATGTGCGGGTGCCATTGCAGTAGGATGCTATGGCACTGGCACACTAGTCGGAGCGTTGGGCAGGCTAGCCAGGTAAATCTCTGGATGTCTCCATCCCCTGAATAGGCTGCACATCGGGCCGTCTAAGTGCCCTGATTCTGCAACCCTGGGAACGTATAGCCCCCACGGTTGCAGAATCTGGTACAAATATGCCCCATCCATTTTCTGGATGCCTGGACGTGCAGCACTCGGAATTGGCCTCCACATGAATAAACTCAGAATCTGAGCCTGTTCCGAAAAGAATACTATGCATTTAAGAGCAAGTCTCTCTCTGCCGGGGTTCAAGTCAGCATATAAAAGTTCCAAACCTGGATTTTTTAAAGAGAGCATGAATGATAGCTTCCTTCCGTGAAGGAAGTACTGTGTCTAAGGTTAGGCTGGAATTAATAATGCAAAAATAGTCAGTGCAAAAAGGAGTAAATCTAATGAATGTTCAGAAATCCAAGAGGGAGGGTATGGGATCAAGAGTACATGCAGTCTTACAGGAAGAAACACTGAGTTTGGCCAAAGGAAAATTAGTAGTCAGGGTAAAAGAAGACCAGGAGTGATGGGGAACAGAGACCGAAATGAATGATTGAGATGTTAGATGGGAGGATGTGGAGGATGAAAAACTATCACAGATAGACTGAACTGTATCTGGAGATAGGCTAGTCCAGGGTGGTGATGAATAAATGAATTTGAAGGAAGATAGATGAAATGCCATGGAAAAAAGATTCTTAGGATGGTTAGAGAACTTGAGGATGGGATTGGAACAGTAATGCTTTTTCGCTAAGGCGATTTGAGCGTAGTAATAGATGGAGCATTCCCTAAAAGAGGTGTGATTTTGGGCAGTTTCTTGCTTGCGTCAGTGCCTTTCAGCCCTGCATGTTTGGCAAGGCAAAGACCAGGGTGAAAACCAAGGATGACTAGATTTGGATGTGGGCGGAGAGGGTCTTGAAGAGCAGATTGATTTATTTGTAACATTTATTATACTGTATAGGCACAAAATTGGCATCATAGTGACTTACAATAAAATCAATATACAGCAGAACACAAAAAAGAGATACAATGTTAAAATTCATAAAGAGTCAATAGAGCTTGGCCTGAGTAGCACGGCACAAATCAATCCAGTAAAATAAATAAAACTGTACACACAAGGGATAAGAATGATAAAAGACAGACCTATATTAAATGTAAACGGCATAGGACTTTTCAGAAAGCTAAGGCTGAAGCAAGATTTTTGTTAGTTTGCTCAGTTAAATTGAGGGAAGTAAAATCAGAGTGAGGGGAGAGAGAGTGTCATGAGGATCAGTTTTGGTAAATGGATCGGGCTAAGTAGAGCAGCACAACACCGAGGAAAATGCTGGGGAGGCTGGGTAGCAGAAATGAGATGAGGGAATAGTCAGTCCAAGGAAGGGGTAGACCAGAGAAATCAGAAAGGATTAAAGTAGTAGAACTACCAGCAAAGACAAGATTGAGAATGTGACCTACAGTATGTGTAGGGAACAAAATATGCTGATGGAGATGTAAGTCAGACAAAAGAGAGTTGAAGAACTTATCATGGGGTCAAGCTGGAGTATCCTCATGAATATTGAAGTCACTAAGAGTAAGATAATTATGGGTGGAAATAGTTTTGATACTGAGTGATAAATGGTGTTCAGTTCTGAGTGATTAAGGGAAGGGGGCAATAAAAGCATAAAAGATGGAATTTTTACATAGAAACATAGAAATATGATAACAGAAAAAGACCACATGGCCTATCTAGTCTGTCCTTCCATATCAACAACAACAGTCCCCTTTTTACCTTTAGAGATCCTCTGTATTTGTCCCATGCTTGTTTGAATTCAGTTACTGTCCTCATCTCCAGGAACAAGCAGGAATGAGTCTTCACATATGGTACGTCGGTACCGATGGAGCCTGCGCGGGAACGCCCCCCAGCGTCCCAAAAAAGGAAAGCTTTTGGGAGCATCCCACAGCGCCTGCGCGCTGCCTTCCTGCCTTTCCTAACCGCCTCTCTCCAGTTCTTCTTTTCCGCGGAGCCAGCAGGTCATGTTCCTGTCACCGCTGAAGAAGTTCTTTATTTTATTTTAATTCTTTGGTCGCGCGTCTGCCTTCTTCGACGTCGGACCGGTACCGCCGGTCTTTTCTTTCTTTTTCTTAAAAAAAAAAAAAAAGATATTTTCCGTTCCACTTCAGTGTATTTTTTTCTTCTTTGGGCCTTAGGCCTAACAGAAAAATTCTTCATGGAAAAGCCCGCTTCCGGGTTTAAAAAATGCACTAAGTGCAGCGGTACCATCTCTGTTACCGACACCCATGACTGGTGTCTTAAGTGTTTGGGTCCTGACCATTCCATCACGGATTGTGCGTCCTGTTCCATGATGTCTAAAAGAGGTTTACAGAACCGAGCAGGCAAGCTCAGTACACTGTTTCCCTCTGATGCAGCTTCGGTGGCATCGACGTCTTCCAGGGCTGCTTCTTCCTCCTATGGATCTCAGGTAACCAAACATAAGTCCAGCCGGTCCTCGAAGGGTAGATCTCCCTCTAAGCATCGAGATGCCTCCGGGCTTGCCCTCAAGGATCCTGCACCGGCAAAAGTACCCCGGCGGGAAGCTCCGGCTTCCAAAGCTCCTCCTATGGGGTCACAGGTTGACATCGATGGCACGGCCTCGACCGATCACCTGTTGCAATGTTCTGGGGTACCGGTGGAATCTGCCGGTACCGACCTCCAGACATTCATGGCGTCGATGGATCAGAATGTTCTGACTATGCAGCATGCCATTACGGCATTCATACAAGCTGCGACGCCGCTGGTACCGCAACAAGCTTTGTTGTCGGTACCGGCGCCGACACCGGCTCCGATATCGGTTCCGGTGCCAGTACCGATTGCATCGACATCGGCTTTGGTGTCGACTGCAGCGTTACCCTGTCCGATGATGCCTATCGGTACCGAATCGGTACCGATGACTCCCAATGTCGATACCACCCGGTACGCGTATCGGGCTTTACAGGAGCATCCAGACAGGCGATACTTCGATTCCTCCGAAGACTCTGATGCATCGGAGGCCTCTGTCAAAGCATTGGTACTCCTTCCTCAGGAGCCTTCTTCTCCAAAAAGAAGAATGTCCCCTCCAGAAGACTTGTCTTTTCAAGACTTCATAAGGGAAGTGGCCAAGGGGCTTTCTATCTCAGTAGCCCCTGAGTCAGAGCCTAGAGCCAAAAAATTGGATATTTTGCAATATCCCAAGGCTCCTAAAGAGGCAGCCACTTTGCCAATTCATGAGATCCTTTATGACCACATGATGGGCATATGGGAGACTCCTCTCACCATCTCTTCTCATTCTCGTAGGTTGGATACCATGTATCGTGTCCCTCCTTGTCCTGGATTTCATAAAACTCAGCTTCCTCACCATTTTATTGTGGTGGAGTCTGCTATGAAAAAGTTAAAGAGTGCAAAGAGGCACTCATCTACTCCTCCAGGAAGAGAATGTAGAACCTTAGATGCTTTTGGCAGGAAAATTTTCCAAGCCAGTATGCTTGTTGCCAGAATCAACTCCTATAGTCTCTATATGGGGATGTTTCTGAAGGAAGTTACAGATCATCTGCAAACTTTCCTCCCTTTTCTTCTAGAAGATAAAAGGGAAGACTTTCTTACCTGGCTCAAGCATGCCCAGGATGTTTCCAAATTTTCTAACCGTGCAGCCTTTGACTCTTTTGAGGGGGCCAGCAGAGCCTCGGCCATTGCCATAGGTGCACGCAGAATTGCTTGGTTACAAGCTTCTGATTTGGAACCCTGGGTCCAAGATGGATTAGGAAATCTTCCTTGTACAGGTGAAAACCTGTTTGGCAAAGATTGGCAAGCAAAGGCCACACAAATGGATGCAGAAAATTCTGCTTTGGATAGGCTTTCAAAGTCTACCTCTAATCCTGTCAAGAAGAGGTTGTTCAAAAAGGCATATTTTCCCAAGAAGGGAAGATATTATCCTGTTTATGGTCAACAGACATCTTTATTTATTTATTTACATTCTCTTATATACCGCACTATTCTGCATCAGTGCGGTTTACATTGAACAAACTAGAAACCCCAGTCCTTCCGGCCCAAGGTTGCTGTCCTCTAGTGGGATTTGAACCACCAACATTCTGGCCTGGAGTACCTTGCCCCAACCACTAGGCCACTCCTCCACTCCTGCAATCTTCTGCAGGTCATTTTGCTGCAAAGCGTCAACAACCTAAACAGGCCAAGCCTAAGGCTGCAAGGACTACTGTAGCCCAACAGCCTCAGCCTCCTCAGGGCCTTTGACTTGCAGCTAGAGAACTTAGCCTTTCTGGCTCTAAAAGAACCAGAGCCTCTCACCATTCCAGGAAGGTTAGCTCACTTTGCTCCCAGATGGGAGCAAATCACAGCAGAGCAGTGGACCCTTTCCAACATAAGGGAAGGGTACAAACTTCATTTCTCAAACCTTCCTCCTTACACCATGGTGAGACAGTTCAATTCTCCAACATCTCTTCTCGACCTTCTGGGTCAGGAGATTTCTACCCTTCTTGCCCAAGGGGCAGTAGAAGAAGTACCTCTTCTTCAACAGGGCTCAGGGTTCTACTCCCCCTACTTTCTAATTTGAACCCCCGGAAGGTCGGGGGTTCAAATCCCACTAGAGGACAGCAACCTTGGGCCGGAAGGACTGGGGTTTCTAGTCCCACAGGTGCTCCTTGTGGTCTTGGGTAAGCCACTTAACCCTCCATAGCCCATGTTCCCTGTAAAATAGTTATCTCCAAGTTATAATGCCCTGTTCAATGTAATTTCAGTTTGTTCAATGTAAACCGCACTGATGCAGAATAGCGCGGTATATAAGAGAATGTAAATAAAGAAATAAACAAAGAAAACAGAGAATTGAACAAATTCCTATGCAAGGAGAAATTCAAGATGATTTCTCTAGGTACTCTCCTTCCATTCCTTCAGAGTCAGGATTGTCTTTGTTCTCTAGATCTCAAGGATGCGTATACCCATATACTCATCCATCCAGCACACAGAAGGTTCCTTCGGTTCCTTTATCAGGGAAAGCACTACCAATACAGGGTGCTTCCCTTTGGTCTGGCCTCTGCTCCAAGAGTGTTCACAAAATGCATGGCAGTAATAGCTGCATTTCTACGCACTCTAGGAATATTCGTATTCCCATATCTGGACGACTGGCTCATCCGAGCTTCATCCCATTCAGAGGCCCAGACTTCCCTAGCCTGCACAATGCGTGTTCTGCAGTATCTGGGTCTGGTGATAAACATTCCAAAGTCCCATCTCACCCCTACTCAGTCTCTAGAGTTCATAGGGGCCTTGCTGGATACTGCAACGGCCTATCTTCCCCAGGCCCGTTGCCTACGCTTAGTGCAGTTAGCCTCTCAGATTCAGTTAAAAACCCATCTAACTGCTCGAGAGATGTTACAACTGCTAGGCTACATGGCATCCACTGCGCATGTGGTCCCTTATGCTCGCCTTCACATGAGGGCAGCTCAATGGACTTTGTCCACCCAGTGGACCCAGGCATCAGGGGGTCTGTCAGACAAAATAGCAACCTCCAGGCGCCTCTTTTGGTCTCTCCAGTGGTGGAAGTCCACTCAAAATCTGTTGCTGGGGTCCCCCTTCCAACAATTGTTACCCCAAGCAATCCTTACAACAGATGCCTCTCCAAAGGGTTGGGGAGCTCATCTTCAAGACCTCTCCACCCAGGGCATTTGGTCTCCACAGGAGACCTCCCTACATATCAACATCTTAGAGCTCAGAGCAATCTTCTTGGCTCTCAGAGTCTTCCATACCCTGCTCAGCTACAAGACAGTCCTCATTCACACGGATAACCAAGTAGCCATGTTCTATGTGAACAAGCAGGGAGGGACTGGCTCTCTGTCGCTTTGCAACGAAGCTCTGAGATTGTGGGCCTTCGCCAGAGAGCATCAAATTCATCTTCTGGCAGTATACCTTCCAGGAGTTCAAAACTCTTGGGCAGACAGACTCAGTCGAGTTCTGCTTCCACACGAATGGTCCCTTCATATGGACCAGATAGTCAGAATCTTTCGAATTTGGGGAACCCCGGACATAGACCTCTTTGCAAGTCCGTGGAATGCCAAACTTCCCCGATTCTGTTCCAGAATTCCGTGTCAGGGAGTTCAGGCCAGGGATGCCTTCCTCCTTTATTGGGGTCAAGACTTCCTGTACGCCTTTCCACCCATTCCCCTAATTCCCAAGACCCTGTTCAAGCTTCAGAGAGATCGAGGGACTATGATCCTCATAGCTCCACGTTGGCCACGCCAAGTGTAGTACCCTCTACTTCTGTATCTCTCTCAAGCTCCCTCCCTGGACTTGGGGTCTGCTCCAGATCTCCTGTCTCAGGAGGGGAGAATGTTGTGGCACCCAAACCCCCAATCTCTCCATCTCAGGGCTTGGTTGCTGAAGGCTTAGACCTTCAAGATTGGCATCTTTCTCAGCAAGTAAGGGATATCCTTCATGCTTCCAGAAAGCCTTCTACTAGACGTTCCTATGCTTTTAAATGGAAAAGGTTTACCACTTGGTGTGCTGAGAAGGGTATTAACCCTCTAGCAATACCTTTGAATTCTTTACTAGAGTATCTCTTGCATCTTTCCCATGCAGGCCTCAAAACGAATTCAGTAAGGGTCCATTTGAGTGCTATTGCAGCATCCCTCAAGCCTCTCAATGGACAACCTGTCTCCTCTTATCCTCTTATTGCAAGATTCATGAGAGACCTTCTTTTAACTAAACCTCCCATTAGACCACCTCCAGTGGCATGGGACTTGAATCTGGTTCTTGGTCAGCTCATGAAGCCACCCTTTGAACCCTTAGCCACTACCTCCTTGAAATTTCTTTCCTGGAAGGTTATCTTTCTTATTGCAGTCACCTCAGCTCGCCGCATCAGTGAACTACAGGCCTTAGTGGCTAATCCACCTTATACAAGGTTCCATCATGATAAGGTAGTCCTTAGGACCAATCCACACTTTATGCCTAAAGTGGTCTCACCTTTTCATCTTAACCAAGAGGTATATTTACCTGTCTTTTTTCCAGGTCCTCATGCATCAAGTGCAGAGAGGAATCTTCATACCCTGGATTGTAAGAGGGCTCTTGCTTTTTACTTACAAAGGACACAGCAGCATAGAAAGTCTTCTCAGCTCTTTGTTGGTTTTGATCCCTCTCATTTGGGACTTCCAGTCTCTAAGAGGACGCTGTCCAATTGGATTGCTCAGTGTATTTCTTTCGCCTACCAGAGTAAGAACCTTTCTCTGGAGGGCCATGTCACAGCTCATAATGTGAGGGCCATGGCAACCTCTATGGCTCATCTACATTCTGTGTCCATCGACCAGATCTGTCGAGCGGCCACCTGGATCTCGGTTCATACCTTCACAGCCCATTACTGTTTGGACAAGGACTCCCACCGGGATGCCTTGTTTGGTCAGGCTGTTCTCAAACACCTGTTCCATGCTTAATCAACTCCTACCCTCCATCCCTGGTTGGATGCCTGAGATCCATGGGAGGAGGTAGAGCCCTTCTCAGGGTCTCACAACCTTGGGGATCTCCCAGGCATCTCTAGCTGGGGAGTCCCCATATGTGAAGACTCATTCCTGCTTGTTCCTGGAGATAGCACAGTTACTTACCTGTAACAGGTGATCTCTGGGAACAGCAGAAATAAGTCTTCACAACCCACCCACCTCCCCTAGGAGTTGTATCTCTCTATCTATCTTTCCTTTCCTCTCTCTCTCTTTGTCTCAGCTTTAAAACTCGAACTGGAGAAGAGGCGGTTAGGAAAGGCGGGAAGGCAGTGCGCAGGCGCTGTGGGATGCTCCCAAAAGCTTTCCTTTCTTGGGACGCTGGGGAGCGTTCCCGCACAGGCTCCGTCGGTACCGACGTACCATATGTGAAGACTTATTCCTGCTGTTCCCAGAGATCACCTGTTACAGGTAAGTAACTGTGCTATCTCTACCACCTCCACTGGGAGACTATTCCATAGATCCACTACTCTTTCCATAAAGAAATATTTCCGCATATCACTCCTGAATCTATCTCCCTTCACCCTCATCCGATATTCCCTCGTAGCAGAACTTGCTTTCAATTGAAAGAGGCTCACTCCCTGAACATTAATGCCATGGAGGTATTTAAACATCTCAATCATATCACTTCTATCCCGCCTTTCCTCTAAGGTGTACATATTAAGATCCTTAAGTCTGACCTCATATGCTTTATAATGAAGACCACTAATCATTTTAGTAGCCACCCTCTGCCTGCACGGACTCCATCCTGTTCACATCCTTTTGAAGGTGCGGTCTCAAGAATTGCACACTATACTCCAAATGAGGTCGCACCAAAGACTTATACAGAGGCATTATCACCTCCTTTTTTCTGCTAGCCATTCCTCTCCGTATGCACCCAAGCATCCTTCTAGCTTTTGCCGTCGCCTTTTCTACCTGTTTAGCTACTTTAAGATCATCAGACACAACCACGCCTAGGTCCCGCTCTTCTTTAGTGGACAAAAGTACTTCACTCCCTATACTATAATGCCATACTGGGTCAGACCGAGGTCCATCAAGCCCAATATCCTGTTTCCAACAGTGGCCAATCCAGGTCACAAGTACCTGGCAAGTTCCCAAAAAGGCACACAGGTTCCACAATGCTTGTCCTGGGGCAAGCAGTTGATTTCACGGGTCCTCTTTAATAATGGTTTATGGACCTTTCCTCCAGGAACTTGTCCAAACCTTTTTTAAACCAGTGACACTACCAGCTTTTACTACATCCTTCGGTGACTCTTTCTAAGTTAACCTTAAAGGAGGATTTGGTTTCTTTAGTCATTCCCCAGTTCTCACCACAGCTGTCTGCTTTGTGCTGGAGCTCTCCCTTGTTCTTGGGGGGTCAAAACACCTTGATGTGCAACCTTGCACACTATAATCTTTCCCCTAAGAGGTTGCTTGTCCATGCAATACAAGAACCCTCCCCTTTTCCCTCAAAAAGGAGTTCTTTCCTCACACCTAGCATGCCTTTGACGAGACTTCCTCTTTTCTTTCTCGCTCAGGCCAACCCGTTTTGCTTAAAGCATTCAGTCTCACTTAAAGGCTTTAGTACCCTTATTGGACTGTTGTAGCACCAGTCTCTAGGGCAGTACTTCTCAACCAGTGTGCCTTTGGAAAGTCTTTGGTGTGCCTTAGTAGTGAAAGTCAGAGATGTGGCTATCCATGGGCTCATGAGGCACTTGCCCCATCTCGGTTGGACAGTACCCCTGAAATAGTAATCTGCTGCCTGCTTCAGCCCCATCTCCTCTCATGCAGAACACAGAGATCAAGAGAGAACAGGATGCTTGAAGTAGATAAAACAAAAAAGAGCTAGTCTGCCTCTTAATCCATCCTCCCCTCTTCGTAATTCTGGAACAGCAGGAAAGGAGTCTGACTGACTGGAGCACCTACTCTCCCTGCTCCATTCCCTTTCTTTTCTACCCTAGAAGTACGAAAACAACTTTTATTTTCAGGTTGGCAATTGTAATGTGTGATTGAGTAGCTGTAAACTCCCTGGAGTAAGCTGGATGCTCTGGAACCCAGTGCAAAATCTCTGACTTGAACCACTCTCCTACATAGAATTTGGATTTTGGTAATAGTTTGATTGTGTTAACTAATCTGCTTTTTCTAGTACATAATTAATTGTCTTGTAGACAAGACATGCCAATCAGCCCTGAAGTTTTTGTATTGAGCCCAAAAATATTTTTTAGTAGCAAAATTGAAAGAATGTGCTTTTAGGTATAGTTTGAAAGTAGATTACTACAATTTTTCATGGAGGGAGTCCACTGGCGTCCCCTTATCCCCCCACTAAACTGAACTGATCACTTACGAATGCCACTCCTCCCTCCCATTGGTAAAACATCAGCCTTCTGTGCTGGCTTCAATCTGGTGTCTGAATGCATGGAGCCCTGCCATCTCCATGACCTGCTGGCCTCATATATTCAGATATGAGATTGAATTCGGCAGAATGAGGCATCAACAGGTAAAAGGTTCTGCTCTCCTTCTGCAGGTAGAAGGGACTGAGCAGTAAGGATCATGCAAAATTTGGTTTGTGCATTCCGAGGACTGAACAAACTTCAAAGTGTGCCACAAGATAAAAGCTTTTGAGAGGCATTTCTCTAAGGGTCGTCTTAAACCACTAGCCTACTTCTTCGGCTTTTTTAGTCCTAGTCTTTAGCTCCCTGCACTGGCTTCTAGGATCAGGACCTCCCTCTTTTACCCCAGTAACATTGGTGGCATAACCACAGTTGAAGGTCTCTTTTTCCCTTAGCTGACTCAGGTTTCTGGTTCCTACCCCCTTGTGGCCTTCTTCGTATCAAATTCCTTCCTTCCTTCCTTAGAGAAGTAATCAGTGCCTGTATGTCTAATTTTTAACCCGTATCCTTCTGTATTAGGCATGTGTTCAAGGACCTACCCCCTTACCTTTACCTGGCTCTCCATCTAGGGTCTAGTATTAGGGCAGTTACTCAATTCTGAGGGTCTTATTTGCTTCCAGGACCCTCTTAGTTTCCTTAGAGTCCCCGTTATCCTGCTTCGAGCTCCCCTCTGTTTTCACCCTTAACTTCTCCTGGTAATGGGACCTCTCTGGTTGAGGGTGCCACAGGAGCTTAGGACACTGAAGGTCCTGGACATGAAAACCTAATAATACTTGAATACCTATTTCTTTGGCCCAGTGGCTGGCAACTTGATTTCACTATTTCTATAATCCTTTGACAACCTCAAATTTAAGCTTATGAGTATGCCCATGCTACAATACATGTGAAAAAGTCCCAAGGATGGCATGAACTCAGCTGCAAGGGTACCTTCAGTGCCAACCTCATTTTGTTTTTCGGGCACATGACATTACATGTTGCTCCAAAATCCAGCTAGCAAGGTTGTAACATATCATCCAGTCTGAGATTCACAAACCATTTTTGTCCTTTTGCTCACATAGCAAGAGGGCACTAGTTTATGAAAATTACATTAGTATTGAGCAAGATCGGCCCAGCAATTGCAAGAGGAGCAAGGGAGTGAACTCCTCCTTGCTCCCTCCAGCAGCCAACCAGCACCACCAGCGGGAATCTTCAAAGCTAAGCACCTCCGGCATGAGAAGGAGAAGACCGACCCGGCAATCGCAAGAGGAACAAGAGAGTGAGCGCCTCCTTGCTCCTTCCCACTCCTTCCAGCAGTCAACTAGCACCACCGGTGGGAATCTTCAAAGCTAAGCACCCCCCGCGTGCCCGCATCTGGCAGGCCCGTTCCCTAATGCTTAGAACCTAAACTCCGGATCAGACTGGGAGACTGAGGACAATGAGTCCTCAGACACCCGACTCCACAGGGATGTGCCTTTGGATCCTTCCCCTCCAGAGGTCTGGCGCCAGTCCCTGCCCCAGGATCTGGCCTTTCTGGACTTTGTGAGGGATATGGCAAAGGCTCTTGCCTTCACCACCGAGTCCAAGGAGGAGCCTCAGGTGGAGGACCTCGAGATCCTTCAGTATGGGGCTACTCCCAGGGAAGCCCTTACAGTGCCCATACCCCCTATACTGGAATGGCTGCTTTTCATATGTGGGAGACCCCGACCTCGGTTCCCATTGTGAGCAGGCAGCTGGACTCGATGTTCCGGGTCCGAGGGAGCCCTGGCTTCCAAAAAGCTTAACTGCCTCACAGCTCTATGGTGTTGGAGTCGGCCATGCATAGGCCCAAGAGCCAGAAAATTCACTTCTCAGTGCTCCCACGTAGGGAGGCCCGTGCCATGAATGCCCTGGGCAGGAAGTGCTTCCAGGGCTCGATGCTAATCAGCCGGATTCAGGCTACTAGCTGTTCATGGGCATGTACCTGCAGGACACAGCGAGGGAACCCACCGGGTTCTCGGCTGATCTCTCGGAGGAAACTCTTCAACAGTTCCGAACCCTGGCCTCCACAGTCAGAGAGTGCTCTAAATTTATGACACGAGCAGCCTATGATGGCTTCGAATCGGCAGCTAGCATAGCAACAGTGGGTATTAGTGCCTGCCACCATGCCTGGCTATAATCTTCTGACTTAGAGCAATGGGTGCAGGACAAGTTGGTCAATGTCCCTTGCCAGGGAGAGATCCTCTTTGGCAAACCCATGACAGACAAGGCCGCCGAGCTGGAGTCTGTTCATGACCAGGACTAGCCTAAGAAGACCACTGACCCTTCCCGAAGGAAGGCTTCGGTTAAGAAGCCCTTTTATCCAAAAAAGAGGAAGACTTATGGAAACTAGCCTCAGCACTCTGTCTTCCCAACTCCCCAACAGGGCCAGCAAGTCAAGGGACAGGGGCATGGCCCTCGCAAGCCTAAGACCCCCAAGACCCAGACCACACCTCAGGCGCAACCTGGGAAAGGGGGTTGACTCCTGGGGCATAGACTCTTCTCCCTGTAGGGCCTGCCCCGCAGCACATGGGTGTCTGGTATTCTTGTCTGACCACTAGCCCACCATCACAACCAATGTGTGGGCCTTGCAGATGATGTAGGAGGGGTACCTCCTCCACCTCAAGTGGACGCTCCTGCCATTCTTTCTGGGAGAGCTCCCAATGTATCCCCTTCATTGGGGCCTGCTTTAGCAGGAACTCGCAAGTCTTATGGCAGACAGGGCAGTGAAACCAGTCCCCCTCCACCTCAGGGCAAAGAATTCTACTCCCACTACTCCCTGGTGCTCGAAAGGACGGTGGGTTTTGGTCCATCATAGACCTGTGAGACCTCAACCGGTTTCTGATGACAGCTTGGATGCTGAAAAAGTAGCCTTGACCCACTTCTATCTCTCTATCGAGGTGGAGGCAGTCCTTCTGGCTCCCGCATACCTTCCACCCGCCAAGCCTATGCCTTCAAGTGTCAGAGATTCTCAGTTGGGTGTGCAGAGAAGCGTATCAGTGCCTTCTCCTGTTCGGTCCAGCTGGTCCTGCAGTACCTGCTTTACCTCTCCCAGTCAGGGCTGAAGTCCAACTCTGTCAGAGTACACCTCGGTGTGCTTTTGGCACACCATCATCTTGTCAAGGGCAAGCCCCTCTCCGCTCAGCCCCTCATGACTTGCTTCCTGAGGGACCTCTTATTCTCAAGGTCACCCATTCGCCCCCCCCCCCGGCAGCAGAGTGGCACCTCAACATAGTTCTTTCAAAACGTACCACGCCACTATTCAAGCTTCTCTGCTCGTGCCACCTCAAATATCTCTCCTGGAAAGTGGTCTTACTCATGGTGCTCATCTCCGCACTCAGAGTCAGTGAACTTCAGACTCTGGTGGCTTACCCACTTTATACGAGGTGCTACAAGAACAGGATCATGCTCCGCACGCACCCCAAGTTTCTGCCTAAGGTGATGTCCCACAGTCTTCCCGCGGCCCCATGCTAATAGGGCAGTCTGGACTGTAAGTGGGCCCTGGCCTTCTATGTGGAGCATACCTAGGCCCACCGTCATTCCTCACAGCTTTTCGTCTCCAGTGACCTAAATCAGCTGGGGGACAGCGGTCTCTAAGCATACCCTGTCTAGTTAGATGGCAACTGCATTGCCTTCACTTACAAGCCGGCCGGTCTCTCACTGGAGAGCCCTATCATGGCACACAGCATCCAGGCCATGGTGGCCTCTGTGGTGAATCTGCGCTCCATTCCTTTGGCGAAGATCTTCCGGGCCGCCATCTAGTCCTCAGTCCATACCTTCACAGTTCATTACTGCCTGGAGAGGGAGTCCCAGCGGGACATCACCTTTGGCCAGGCAGTATTCCATCATTTGTTTGGGGTGTAAGGCAACTCTGGCCCTTTGGTATGTTCAGGCTACTGAAGAACTGGTTCCTCGCTTGGCACTTGGGGCTGCTCGTAGGTCTGGGGTTCCTTGGCTCCATTGCTACTTCTCATGGTTCACTCTTTTCTGGTCACCGTGAAGTTTACATATTTTTTTCTGTAGCCTATAGTTAGGGAGTCCCATATGTGAGGACTGACTTCCTGCTTATTCCCAGGGAAAACATAGTTACTCACCTGTAATAGGTGTTCTCCAGGGACAGCAGGAATCAGTCCTCACAACCCTCCCTCCTCCCCGTGGAGTTGCTTTTCTTTTGCCATCTTGAGCTACGTTATCATACTCAGGCAAGATGGGACCCTAAGGCAGGACGGGGTCCCCACATTTTTGGTACATCTCCCAAAGACTTTCTTTGAAAGCTGGGGAGAGATTACCGCGCAGGCTCCATCGGCACCGATGTCACCCCATATGTGAGGACTGATTCCTGCTGTCCCTGGAGAACTCCTGTTACAGGTGACTAACAATGCTATATTGAGGAAAACATAGCTGAGATAATGCTAAACTAGCATTTCAGATTTGGAGCTTGACACAGTTGTTGCATTTGCTAATAAAAATTCTAGCCATTCCAGTTCTTCCTTTCTATAGATCATGTCAGGGTGTAACAAAAATACAAAAAGAACATCTCACGTACTTGCTTTTAATAGTTTGTTGGACCTTTTGGTTGATCTATCTCTGATACTCCTCATTTTTCTTTAAGACTTTCATTGTCCTGGAGTTCTCTATTATCTTTTATTTTCCTAATCTTCTCTATTTATTCTTACATCATCTTCATTTCTTTTACATTTCCTATTGCTTTTCAGTGTTCATTCATTCCTTTCCCTTGCCATCTTTTTGCATGTTTAATAGTTGAATATCATTGAGTTTTTTTGAGAAAATAAAATATGGTTATCTAGTTACTATACAGGAGAGTGCAAATTATTTATAAGAGCTGAGTGCTGTACAGCAAGATCTCCCGTGTAAGAATCTTCTTCAGTTCCATTCACCAATTTCTAGGTTGCAGTTACTTTCTATACAATTTCTAATTTTTTTTATTGTCTTATTTTGGAAGCATTTTGGAATTGTCTTAAATACTGTACTGATGCAGTAATTGTCCTTATCTATACTTGTCAAAATCTAATTTATTCCCCTTTCGGTACTTCCTCACAGTACACAGTTCCAGCTACAATATACTGTAGGATGTGCTGGCTGTAGCTTCCTGGGAATTATCTAGCGCACACCATGATAAGGCAATTTTCACACACTACAGTACTCTAATCAATGTCTGTGCGCCACAGCCTGAGTCACACTGCAGCTTTATTGCTAAATCCCCAGGTGGAGATGAGTGCACTTTTCCCTTTTATGATCAAAAGAGAAAATAATTATTTCATTTAAAAAAAAAATCTACAAAACTTTTGCCTACCGATTCCAGCTAAACTTTTAGATACTTCTTACTAAATATCATGCATCCTGTTTTATAGAGAGAAGGGGAGAATGATTTAATATGGGGTTCATCCAGAACTGTGAATAGCGGGAATGGATGTCCACCTTGGACATTCAATCCCCGCTATTTGCAGGGACTGTATGCTGGTGAAAGAGTTCCCTGCATGTATGGCGGCTTTGTGCAGGAAGCTCTGGACAGGGGCAGGAGGGGGAGGGCTGGAGGAGGAGTGTTGATGGAGCGGGGCGGGGCGAACTACCCGGATGTACACGGCCCTGTACATCCGGGGAGGTTAGGATGGACATGCGACTTATTCCACCTCGAAGGGCTGAGGCAGTCGGGGCATGCAGGACATGATAAGTGGCAGAGGGGCTGCAGTAAAGGCCCCACCACCCGATCCCGGCTTTGGATGTCCCACAAAGGGTCGGGAGGCGGGGAAAGTAGAACTGGAGGGTGTCAGGCCTGGCAGCGCTCCTGCATGGTGTCCTGGTGCCATGGTGAAGAGACGCCACTGCAGCGGGGCTCCAGAAGGAGCATGGGGAGGGGTAGCCAAGTAGGTCGCGGGACATCCCACGCGTCTGAATTGGAGCCCATAAGGCCCATCCAAGTGTCCCGGTTCTGCAACTATGGGAAAATATAGCTCCCGCGGTTGCAGGATCAGGTGCAAATCTGGCCCATCCAAAGTTTGGATGTCCGGACAGCCCGGACGTGCCCCGATCAGAATTGGCCTCTACATGTACATGAGAGAATGTAAATAAAAAAAATGCTGTAAAAGTATCCCGACTTACTATATTATAGGATGATGGAGAATATAGTCAATGTTTTTTTAACATGGTGATGATACTTAATACACATAAACTCTGTAATTCAGTTTTAACAGTGTAATAGTGCTGAGTTTTTCAATTGAGATGCTGTGCTCTTTGTTCTATGTCACCTCAAAACTGCTTTTCTTTTTATGGGTTACAAAAGCTAACAATTTTTTAATGGCATCTTTGAAGGGTAATTTTGTAATGAGCCACCCAGATTTAAGTGGCAAATATTCATATAAATGTCATTATTTCAGTATCTCTGTCACCATGAATTCAAGCAAATTGAGCTGCTAATATTCTGTTGAGTGGCCTCGAAAGTAGGGCTTCCCAAGCTTGTTGTGCTGACCTCACAGCTGGGTTTTCAGGCTGTCTACAATGAATTGCTGGGCAGACTAGATGGAACATACTGGTCTTTATCTGCAGTAATATGCTATGTTACTATGTATAAATGGCTATTTGCATCAGTGACTTCTTATAAAATATCAATTAGTGTGAAAGTATGCACTTTGCATGGTGCATTCTTTCACTGTGTGCATTCATATGGGAGGAGCTTGAACTCTGTGTTTGTCCCATACTTCCGACTGTTTTTGCATCTGCCATGGAAATAATGCTGGATGCATAGAATGCCCTCCTAATGGAGTTGGTGGGAGGAAAAGCATGGCAGAATTAAAAAAGGCATGGGAGATACACAGAAGATCCTTATATGGCAAGAGGATGTTATCAAAGCAAAAATGAATAACTACATAAATAGAGGAGGCAACCTGCATGGAGCGGTAGGTACAACCTTAAACAAAGGCACAGAGGGGGAGTAACCTGCATGGAGTGGCAGGTGCAGCTCTACACCTTAGCCACCTTACTGGGCAGGCTAGATGGACCATTGTGATCTTTATCTGCCTTCATTTACTATGTTATTATAATTTCCATATGTACTTTCAAAATGAAGGTGTGGGCATTTGCACCAGCACTAGGACTAGTGTAAATGTCCGCAACTGAACTTAGGGTATATTTTCAGCCACCATGATAGTATTTTATAAAGACAAGAAGGTGCCTACTTTTTCTTAGAAAATAGACTTATAATAGGCATATTTTGGGTATCTTAGACTAGGCATCCAGATACAAAATTACTCTCAGCATGTCTAACCCAATATGAAGCACAATGAAAATGAAAAAGTGCAATGTTAAAATTAATCTGTCAATTTGTTCTCCCGGAACAAGCAGGAAGTCAGTCCTCACATATGGATGACTTCAGCACCGACAGAGCCCGCACGGTAATCTCTCACCTGCTTTCAAAGAAACCTTTTGGTGGATCAACCACACATGCATGGTCACCTTCCTGCCCAAGAGTGACATTTGCCCTTAGACTTTGTTTTTCCACGGAGTCCACCAGATGTACCGTCTGCACCTCAAAAAAAAGTTATTGTCTTTTGCGGTAAAATCTTTTTTGTTATTCTTGCTCTTTTCTTGGTCACGTAGTATCACTTTCTCACAGTCTTGGAACCAATGCTACCTCAGCATTGCGTTTTTCTGAGGTACTTTTTTCTTTTTCAGTACATGGGTTTTTTCTCTCATGTCTTACTAATCAGGACATTGGAGTTTGACTCCGCGGGGCCCGTCTTTTCCACTATGTCCTCGATTAGTGGTTTCAAGAAGTGCACTGATTGTGGCAGAACCAGGTCCATCATGGACCACAATAGTTACTGCCTTCAATGCCTCGGGGCCGATCACGATGCCTCCTCTTGCCCACTCTTTCTTCAGATGATGAGCAAGGGGCATAAGAATCGTGAAAGGCATTTGGATGTCCCATCGGACCCTTCTCTTCCTCAGTAGCATCAGAAGTCTCTGCCAGAGGACCTGTCCTTCCTGGAATTTGTCCGGGACATCGGCAAGGCCCTCGCCTTCACCATTGAGGCAGAAGAGGAACCTTGGGCGGAGGACCTGGACATACTTCAGTATGACTCTACTCCCAAGGAGGCCATAATGGTGCCGGTGCCTCCCATCTTGGCATGCCTCATTTTCAGGATATGAGAAGCCCCGGTTATAGTTCCCATTGTGAGCAAGTGGTTCGATTCCATGTATTGGGTCCACAAGAGTCCCAGCTCTGAAAAAAAGCAACTACCACCCAACTCCATGGTGGTGGAGTCGGCCATGCACCAGAGTAAGAGCCAGATGATGCATCCTCGATGCCCCCAGGTTGAGAGGCCCGCACCATGGAATGGTTTGGTAAGAAGTGTTTACAGGTCTTGATGCTCATGGCCCATATCCAGGCTTACCAGCTGCACATGGGCATGTACCTCAGAGACCTGTGAAGAAGCTTACTGAGTTCTCAGCTGGGCTGTCTGATGACCATCTCCAGTGCTTCCGGGGCCTAGTGTCAACAGTCAAGGAGTGCTCGTGCTTCGAGTCTGTGGCTAGAGTGGCTGCGGTAGGCATTAGTACCCACTGCCTGAGATGGCTACAGTTCAGGACAAATTGGTCAATGTTGCCTGCCGGGGGGGAGAATCTTTTCAGTAAGGCTATTATGGACAAGGCCGCCGAGTTGGAGACCGAGCTGATGACCAGAACCAGGCTCTCTTAGAGACCGCTGATCCTTCCCGACAGAAGGCTTTGGGGAAAAAGTCCTATCTGAAGAAGAAAAAGGCCTACAGAACTTACCTTCAACATCAGGCCCATCAGTCCTATCAGGCTCACTTGCAGGTACAGCTGGCCAAGGGGACAGCCAGCCTCATAGGCCTAAAGCCCCCAAACCCCAAACAGTGCCTGTGCTGCAGCCTGGGGGGGGGGGTGGTTGACTCCTGGGGCATAGCCCCTCTTCCCATAGGAAGTCAGGAACCTGCAGCACATAGGAGGACGTCTCACCTTCTTTGCCCACCAGTGGCCCAGCATTACCACTGACACCTGGGCTATTCAGGTGGTAAAGGAGGATTACCTCCTTCACGTCCACCAGACACCACCCTCATTCTTGCCAGGGGAACTTCCTCTGGATCTCACTCATTGGGATCTCCTTCAAAGGGAGCTCGTGGCTCTTCACACCGATAGGGTGGTGGAGCTCATTCTGTTGCCTCAAAGGTGCACAGGGTTCTACTCCCATTACTTCCTGGTTCCCAAGAAGACAGGTGGGTTGCAACCCATTCTGGACCTACAGGATCTCAACCGCTTCTTAGTGAAGATGAAGTTCAAGATGGTATTCCTTGGAATGTTAATGCCTTACCTCCACCAGGAAGACTGGCTATGCTCCTTGGATCTCAAAGATGCCTGTACCCACATCCTGATCCACCTTTTGCACTCTTACACTAGCAGTACCTCTGCTTTGTCATCGGAGGGTGTCAATACCAGGTCCTCTCGTTCGGTCTGGCGCCTGCTCCCAGGGTTCTTGGCTCCGGTCGCCGCCTTCCTATGGCTGCAGGGCATGTTCGTCTTCACTTATTTGAACAATTGGCTGATAAGGGGAGGGGCCCCAGATGAGGTCAGGTCCAGTGGACTCTCTGCACTCAGTGGAAGCAGGCAACGGGATGCCTGTTAGACAGGGTATGGGTCACCCTGCTACTCTCCTGCTTCCTCACCTGGTGGCGATGATCATGCAATCTTCTGGTGGGACTCCCCTTTCAGGATCCCCCACATCAGCAGGTCCTCACCTCGGATGCCTCCATACTTGGCTGGGGAGCCCATTGGAATGGGTTTTAGTCCCAGGGTCTCTGGTCGCAGGAGGAGAGCCAGCCCCAAATCAACTTCCTTGAGCTCCGAGCAGTTGCGAACGCTCTGTGAGTCTTCAAGAACTACCTGGAAAATCAGGTTGTCCTCATTTGAACAGACAATAAGGTGGCAATGTTCAACATCAACAAACAGGGTGGAACAGGATCCTACTTCCTCTACTAGGAGGTGATCAGGCTCTGGAATTTCACGAACCGGCAATGTATGTTCCTCTGGGCCATCTACCTCCCGAGGCAGGAAAATGTCCTGGCGGACTGGCTCAGCTGGGTGCTGCAGCCTCATGAATGAGCCCTCAGTCTCCCAGTGGTGTGGGACTTCTTCCAGAAGTGGGACACCCCGGCGGTGGACTGCTTCATCAGCACACACAATGCTCAACTGCTAAGGTTCTGCTCCAGGATTCCTTGCCAAAACCACCTCATGGCTGATGTGTTTCTCCTCCACTGGGGCAAGGGCCTGCTGTATGCTTATCCCTCCACACCCCTACTACTACTACTACTACTATTACTCAGCATTTGTATAGCGCTACTAGTTGTACGCAGCGCTGCACAGACATGTAAGAGACAATCCCTGCTCATCAGAGCTTACAATCTAGTCAAGACAAAATGCAAAAGGTGTAGGCAGGGGTAAAACAAGAGAGAGAAAAAGGAGATCAGGTGAGTCAAGATCCAAAAGCAGCAGCGAAGAGGTGAGCTTTCAGCCTTAATTTGAAGAGGGTTAGAGAAAGGTGCCTGGCGTACAGAAATAGTTTGTTCCAGGCGTAAGGTGCCGCAAGGTGAAAGGAACAAAGTCTGGAGTTAGCAGTAGAAGAGAAGGGCATAGATAGAAACAGTTTGCTAGAAGAGCGGAGTTCCCGAGGGGGGTTATAAGGAGAAATAAGAGATGAAAGGTACTGAGGAGCCGCAGAGTGAATGCATTTATAGGTCAGCAGGAGAAGTTTGAACTGGATGCGGAAACGGATAGGGAGCCAATGAAGTGACTTGAGAAGAGGAGTAATATGGGCATGACGAGGCTGGCGGAAGATTAGCCATGCAGCAGAGTGTTGAACAGATTGAAGGGGAGAGAGATGATTCAAAGGGAGACCATCAAGGAGCAGGTTACAGTAGTCGAGACGGGAGGTGATTAAGACGTGGATAAGCGTTTTAGTAGTGTGTTCAGAAAGGAAGGGGCGGATTTTGCTAATGTTATAGAGAAAGAAACGGCAGGTCTTAGCTACGAGATGGATGTGTGTGGAGAAAGAGAGAGGCGTCAAAGACAACCCCGCAGATTGCGGGCCGAGGAAACAGGAAGGAGTATAGAGCTATCCACAGAGACTGTGAAAGGAGGAAGAGGAGGGGAGGTTTTAGGGGGAAAGATGAGTAGTTCAGTCTTGGCCATGTTCAATTTCAAGCGGCGGTGAGAGATCCAGGCAGCAATGTCAGAAAGGCAGGCAGAGATCTGGGTCTGGATTGCCGTAGAGAGGTAGATCTGGGAGTCATCAGCATACAGATGGTATTCAAAGCCATGGGAAGAGATGAGCACACCAAGGGACTGGGTATAGAGAGAGAAAAGGAGCGGACCCAAGACAGATCTTTGGGGTACACCAACTGGGAGCGGGGTAGCGGAGGAGGAGGAGCCACCAGAACACACACTGAAAGAGTGATGGGAGATATAGGAGGAGAACCAGGATAGTACAGAACCCTTGAAACCAAGCGAGGACAGGGTATTGAGGAGAAGGTTGTGGTCAACAGTGTCAAAAGCAGCAGAGAGATCAAGGAGGATGAGGACAGAGTACAGGCCCTTGGATTTTGCCAGTAACGAGTCACTGGAGACTTTGGCAAGAGCCATTTCAGTAGAGTGTAGAGGACAAAAGCCAGACTGTAAGGGATCCAGAAGGGCATGAGAGGAGAGGAAGTCGAAGCTGCGGCGGTGAACCGCACATTCAAGTAGTTTAGAAATGAAAGGAAGGAGAGAGATGGGTTGACAATTGGAAGGACAGGTGGGATCAGTTGAGGGTTTTTTGAGGAGAGGTGTGACAACAACATGCTTGAAGTCTGCAGGGACAGTTGCAGTGGAGAGCGATAGGTTGAGAATATGGGAGATGGAAGGGACAACGGTGGAGGAGATGGGGCTTAGGAGACGGGTAGGGATAGGATCAGAGGAGCAGTTTGTTACGAGACCTTTTCTTTTTTATGAAACAGTTTGTTACAAGACCGTTTCTTTTTATGATCATTCATAGAGGTATTTATATGTTTCTATATGTCATATCTTTTTATCCCTTTGGGCATACTCTTGTTCTTTGTTATTCATTTATTTATTTCTATATGATGTTTTTAATTGTTTTCATATGATATTTTATATTAATTTTAATGATTTATTTGTTATTATATTGTCCATTATCATTTTTATATTTTTATATTATTTAATTATATTGATGGAACGTGTCACTATTTTTCTGTTCTTTTATGTTTTTAAGCATTTACATGTTTTTATATTTTCAGTACATTTCAGTACATGCCAGTAATACCCCTGGCGAAGTGTGACGAAACACGGCCTGTGTCGGGTTGGCATTTGTTTAATAAAGGTTTCGTTTTTCCACCACACCACGCCTTTGGACTGGTTTCTGCTATTTGCGTGGCTCTTGCTCTCGTAGTGTAGCACCTTTGGCCAGGCCATTCTTCAGCACCTCTTTGGGGACTAATGAAACTCCTTCCCTCTGACCCTTTTGTGTGTACAGGCTACCGGAGAGTCCGCTAAAAATTTCTCATCACAATATTCAAAATACTTCATAAAGAATCAGCCACATGCCTACAACCTCTTATATCATATACAAAGAAAGAAAGACCTCAAAGAAACTCGACACACAACCTGCTTGTCATTCCACAACAAAAGATAAAAAACAAGCAACAGAACTTTCACTCTCTTCGCCCCAGCCTTATGGTACAAACTACCAACATCACTGCAAGGACTCTCGGAATTGTTGGCCTTCAGAAAAAAATTAAAACCCCACCTCTTCAAGGAGGAATATAACATACTCAGACATAGAAACTCACCCTCCATAAACCCTTAATGTCCAAAATCACAACCCAACCCAACAGAAAGAAGTACTACTACAAGAACTCAACAAGACAACCACAAATCGCTGTAAATAGTTCTAAGTTTAAAAATACCAAATCTTACAAAGTTATATTGTAATTTTGTAATAATTCTGTTATTACTCCAGTTCTTTGTAAAACATTGTACCTCCCATTGTTTAACTGTACACTGCTTTGAATAGTAGAAAGGAGGTATAAGAATAAGTTTAAATAAATAAAATAAATAAAGTCAAGGTTGCTGAGGATCAAATAAAAATTCGTTCTTATACACTCTTCAGCCACTTCTGACCTGCCTCCACATCAACAAAGAGGTACTTGAATGAGGCCCCAAAGAAGTATTCCTGTCTATCAAGGAAACGTTACCTTTTACCCCCTCACCCCCATCAACAACAGGGACCTTGACCTAGACAACAGAAGTACCAAAAGCCACAGCTAGATCTACAGTCAAAACTTGATATTGGGTTTTGACTGGCTTCAGAAAGGCATAGCTAGTATCTCAGAATCTATTTTGGAGAAGCTTCCTGTGGGGGAAGGGGGGGCGGAGTTTGAGATTTTATGCAATCTGTTGGCCTAATATAATTTCAGACAGCTTGTTTCTCAGTATAGGGCTCATCTGTTGAAAACTCCACCAAATTGCCTCCTGAGAGGCTCTTGATTTCTCTCTCAGCATCGGGAACTTCTGCATAAGAACTCTACTTCCTCTTCCAGGCCAAAGGGATTGAATGAGTTCCTGCATTCTAGATGAAAGGCCTTAAACACTTTTCTAGTGAAGGAAAAGTTTGACAGTGTCCCTAGGCAACATATTCCTTTTTTTAACAAAATGGATTGTCTGTGCTCCCTGGATTTCAAAGATACTTACAGCTACATCAAGATTACAGGAAGTATTATTTGTATAGCACTACTAAATGTGCACAGCAATTTACAGACACATCCCTACCCTTTGGAGTTTACAATATAGTGAAGAGAGACTCAGAAGACATACAGGCACAAAAACAGGGAAATTGATTGGGGAGAACTAAATTAGGTAGGTAATAGGTGGGACTAATGAAGGTAGGGGCAATTAAAATTGATGGACATTGCAGGGAATGAGTGGGCTAGTTTAAAGTTGCAAAGAACGAGTGGGCTGAGTGAAACTAGAAAAGAGTGTATATATGGTGTTTATTTAAGAATAGGAGTCATTTGATGTAATTGAGGAAAGCTACAAAAAGTTTAGGACTCTATTCCACAACTAGTCTATAAGAAAAAAACAGAGACATAGGTGTGTGAGTGTGGTATAGGGTGGGAGGGACCTCAGATAGCTTCTGCAGAAACCAAGAAGGCTAGGCAGAAAGCAACCAAAACAGTGATCTTTTAAAATCTGGTAAATTTTAAAATTGTACCTTTTCCAATTCTCAAATTTGTAATAGGAAAATATCATATCCTGTATTACATACTTCCATTCAGCTTGGTGTATCAGCACCACAAGTATTCACAAAGGAGTCAATATTCAAAGACAGCCACCACATAAAGATAAGCACACAATTTATTCAATAGATGTAGTCTGCTTATTTACTTTGAGGGTGCAAAGGATAAGGAAGGCATATTGGTGGAAGGGGGGCCAATTCAGCATTAGTACCCCCAATATTTGGGGGGAACATCACCACCATATATATATATATATATCAAACTCTGCCTATGATTTATTCACTTTATGCCCACTAGTACCAAATATTCCTGCTGTATTGATAAATTTAGGCCCCACCTTGGTATGCTTCTGGCCCCTTCTCTTACTAAATGGATACATTTTGGCTGGATGCTGATCCTCCTATGTGTTTAGTAGTCTTTGATTTTTTTCAGAATTAGCACTTATGTTGTCAGTTCCCAATGCTGACCTCATAAGTGCTTTTTGGATATTAAATAAGTACTTTTGAATACTGGTGTAATAACGTGAGTGTGAGTGGTCAAGGGATCTGGGTCTGCAGTGAGGCTTGGGGAGAAAAATAAAGCCAGCTGAGCCCAGAAGCAGAACAAAAAGGAAAAACTTCTATTCACAACCAGCAAAAGGTGCCTGGCTTACCTTGCAAGATTCCAATGAAGTCCTTTAAACACACACACTCTTAGCATATTCCTAGGGCCTTCCTTCTTCCAATTTTGGCCTCATCTCCTTACTCTAAGCCTGGGTTTTAAACTCCTTCCTTGGGTCTTGCCCAGGGCTGGTGCTAGGATTTCTGGTTCCCCCCTGCAACCTTTAGATTGGTGCCCCCCTCATTATTATTAATGCTGGCTACACCCCTCCTTTTTCCCAAAACTTCTTTGTGAATACTTCACATGATTATAGTATTTCTCCTTCAAGTCCAGTGTTGAAAGAAAGTTGCAATGAAGGGGCAAATACATAGCAAAAATAAAAATAACTACTGAGCAGTAAATACTTAGCATCATATGAACAGGCTGTGATAGTCCAAGAGCATGCTAAATTTTAGATATGGATCATAAGAAAAACACTCATATCTTCGAGATAGTTCAAAATGTCACAGCAATGATCATTGCAGGCTTGAGTTGCTGGAATCATATCCCCACTTAATACTTTACAATGGTTGCCTAGTAAATTTCAGATAATCTTTAAAATACTATTCCTTATTTACAAACAATCATGAAACACCATTGAGTATTTCAGCAGTTTTAAAAGTAATATTGTCCCCTTCATTCTTTATGTTCTCAAAACACCATTCTATTGGATATTCCATCATTTCAATCTGTTCAGCTTAATATGTTATGGGATCAGATGTTTTCAGTGGCCACAGCGAGTTTATGGAACTCCTTTCCAGCTGAGCTTTGTTTGACATCTGCAATGGCAGCATTTTGAAGAAAGCTAAAAACCTACCTATTTTTGCAAGCATTTCCAAGTAATTAGGGCATCTTTTAAATACATGTGTGGGAAGTTGTCACCATATTTTGCATGTGCAGGACATCTATTTCTGACTGTTACGCACAGCAATAACTTGTTATTCACTTTAAGGCACATTTTAGAAAGGCTATATAGGTGAAATCTGAGACACCGAAGTCACATCCGAAATTCAATGGGAGGGGCAGTAGTGAGGGTGAGCACATGTACTGTAAATGCCTTCCAAAATTGACCTATCTCCACTCTAAAATATAAATGTTTGCATCAAAAGATAAAAAAAAAAAATAAATAACGGGGAGGACACATGCAAGTTGTTGCCCAATTTTAGAAACTTAAACGTGTCCAATATGGGCGGTGGAGAACTAGACATCATAGATGTGCCTGCAATGGCATTTCAGGACGGGCGCATATATCCAGTGCCACATGCCTCTTACATGTCACATCCAGCCAGTTTGCAAGTAGAGAAAGGCAGTAGTGCAACAGCTAAGAAAAAGATCTCTTTATTTAACTGCAATCTTTTTTCAAATAATGAAAAGTATTGGGGGAATGTGAAGGCTTTTCCCTCGTCTGTCGATTGTTGATACAAGCACTTTTTTTGTGCCTATTCTTGCCTGGGCGCAAGAATAGCCTTTGATGTCTCTTCCAGCGATTTCAGACAGATTTATATTTGCTGGAATGCCACGGGCACGATTCCCCCTTGCCCCCATGTGACCTGGAAATGTAAATGCAAGCCTTTTTAAAATAGCTCCGGGGATGCCAATGTGATTTCCATTTGAATGGTAATTTTCAGATGTGGAAATGATGAATATAGCTTCTAAAATATCCCTCTTCATATACAGTTTTTAATAAACGTTTAGATTTTGTTAGTTGTTTTATTCCCCACTTGTATTTATTGGGTTGTATTTTATGAGCATTTTATGTATGTTCAACTTGTGATCTGCCTAGGGCATTGTACAGTGCAAAAAATAAATACGCTTAAATAAAGATTATACAGATTTTTTTCTACTCTTGTGGAAAGTTTTGGATTTTATCTTTTAGCTCTGGAAAATTGGTGCCTGATATCTGTGTATTTTGCACAGTACAAGTAGAAATCCATTTCTGTTTCTCTTTCTTCTTAGTCTTCTATCTGGTCATTAGTAAGTCCCTCCAGCTTTTTGTTTCTTTGATCCAAATAGATCTGGCATTGCTATCTAATTGGCTAGCAGATTGCATCTCTTCCTGTTTTGTCTATACAAGTTTAACTCTGGAAGAACATGTTAGGGCTCCTAATGTTAGAGCCAAGACACACTCTGCCTCTGTTGAGATTAGCAAGGCCGCGATATGGAGTAATGTATTACTTTTGGATGGCGTCTTTAGATGCAGCAGTAGGTTTGGTCAGTCCGTCTTGCAAGGTTTCATTAAGAAGTATAGTTCAACTCCATAGGACATGATTCTTTTATTTCCGGGTTGTGTTAAAAATTATCAACCTGATTCAAAGGCAGTTATCTGGATAATGGCAGCCATTATCCAAATAAATGCTTTAGCTGCTGCTATCTTTGGATAGTCTGTGGTACTATTTGGATAGTGCCACTGAATAAACTTACAAATTGCCTTGGCAATACCCATATAGTACCGATGCAATAAGTGGGCGAAGAAGGTGGAATGTCAAGTTATCCAGATAGTAGCAATATATAGCCCACTATCGATAGTGGGCTGAATATTACCGCTTTCCACATAAAATCAGTGGTTGGCGCACTGCACAGATATTCAGCACCAGCTGCAATCCAGATAGCAGAACTGATTAGCAGTGATTATTTAAACACAATGGCAGATAACTTATTCACTATATTTATGTTGGATGTTCAGTGATCTATCTGCTTAAGTAAGACTGCTAAATATGTGGTCCTAAACTTAAAGGGATAAGTTAGGACAGCTATTTGTGCGGTCCTACTAAAAGACAGAATTATCTGGATAGTGCTGAATATCTGAATTATCCCAGGATCACTCCTGCCGCCCCTCCATTTCTCAACAGAGTAAACCCAATAAGTGCTGAGAGGTTTGATGATGGCGGGAGGATAATTTGGTGGGTAGGTGGTAATATTTTCACACACCGCCCATTTAAGAGGCTTCCCAGGAGCATCAGTCCATGCATTAGCAACCGGATACTCCCAGGGAGAAAAGATGGTGATATCTATCTCCAGGAACAAGCAAGAATGCAGTCTTTACAGAGCCCTCACGGGAATGCTCCCCAGCATCCAATAGGAAACGTTTCAGAGCACTTCACTGTTCAAGACAGTACTAAACATCTTTAAAATCATCCACCACTCCTCAGCAGACATACTAGAAACCCTTATCACAAGAGAAGACAGCACCAACTCTAGAAAGAACAACAATAGATACATGATCAATTTTCCATCAGACTACCAGAAAAGCAAACAATCAACCTCTAAAAGGGCACAATCACTAGCTGCACCACAACTATGGAACACCCTCCCTGAAGAAATCCATTCTACTGAAGACATCAAGGACTTCCGGAAAAAGCTCAAGACTTTTCTGTTCATAAAACATTATGGACACATTACGTAGTCCGACAACCACACCAGCCCCAAGCCAAAGACTCTTTGAAACATTTGAACGGCTACGATAACCCTGCTCAGATGTAAACGGACAGAACCTATGTAAATATGTAAATATATTAAACAACCTGTAAATAGTTAGTACTCTGTTAAATACCCTAAGCCAACTCAAATGTATCCTGTTCAAGTTTAAAGTTTAATGTAAACCGCTTTGATTCCAGGATAAGGCGGTGTAAAAAAACAGGTCAAATAATTCTGCCTTCCCAAAACCTCTCCTCAGTTCTTCCTTTTCCACGGAGCCAGCAGGTTATTCCCTCCCTGTCACCGTCGAAAAACTTTATTTTTTTGTTTTAAATTCTGTGCTCTGCCTTTTGGTCGACCACGGTACCTTCCCTGATATCGGCCCCATTATTTTCTTCTTCAATTTTTTTTTTTTAGTTTATTTTATCTTTTTTTATTTTTTGGTGGTTTCACCGCCAACTTAGGCCTTGGCCTACTTTTTTTTCATCATGATGGAAAAACATGTCTGTGGCTTTAAAAAATGTACCAAGTGCTCTGGTACAATTTCGGTCACCAGCAAAGATGACTGCTGTTTGAAATGTTTGGGTCCAGACCATGTACCAAATGATTGTCCTTTGTGCCAACAAATGACAAAACGAGGCCTAAAGAATAGGGCCAGACAGTATGGATCCCTGTTTGCCTTGGATTCAATTTCAGTGGCTTCGGCATCATTGAGGACGTAGGCCTCTCTCAGGTCTCCTCAAAGTCCAAGCATAAATTTAAGTCTGTCATCGGCATCAAAACCTGATACCGATCCTCGAGGTGTCCCTTCATCATCATTGCGACTCATTGAAAGGTGCGTCCGATGCGGATCAGTCTGCCAAACAGCCCCAGCGGGAGGACCAGTCCTCCAAAGCTCAACAGGGGCTCCAGAACGCTCCTGAGGCCTTGACTTCCGGAGAGCTACTGGTTCCATGCTCTGGGATGGTGTCTCGAAGCCCCGTATGTAATTCTGTCCAGGCATCAGCCTCCTCCCTCAACCAGCGCATCCTGGCTATCAAGAGGAGCTTGGCAATACTCCTAGCCTTGGTACTGACAGTATCGATGGCCTCGGCAGTGCAGGCATTGACCTCAGAATCAAGGCTGATACCATTAGGGCTGATGCCAGCCCTCGAGCTTGTATCGACAGCTCCTCTCCCCCCTAATGCCTGCTTTGGAACCGGTAAGCATCGTCGATACCCAACCACTGCTTGGCTCCAGTATCACACCAGCTCACCATTGTTATCAACATTGTGCTTCAACATCGACATGAGACCGTTGATACTTTCATTTTTTGTCTGAATTAGACTCATCCTCTTCTTATTCTGATGATACCCTGGAGGTGTCCAGGGCTTCACGAAACATTCCTTCCAAGCCCTCTCCACTTAGTGAGTGGCGTAAATCCCCTCCAGAGGATATGTCCTTTCAAGACTTCATTCGGGACACCCTATGCACTGTCAAAGGCTTTCCTGTTGGACACTGGGGAGCATTCCTGCACAAGCTCCATCGGTACCGACGGTACCCATATGTGAAGACTGATTCCTGCTGTTCATGGAGACCACCATGCTAACTATGCTTTCCATGAATACCACAGCTTGCAAGGTTAAACGCAAACTCTTACTCATTTTTTTTACAATAAGCTGCTTTGCATGCTTCACATCTCATTATTACTTAACATGTGTTGAACTAAACAATTATGCATTAAGGACAAATAACACACATTTTTACCAATTAACACAGTTTATTCCCTTAGTGCACATTAATAACTCTAACCCTTGAACCAGTTAAAGTTAACTGGTAGCACTGCATAACACTGCTATTCAGTTAGGGTCTGATATTCGAAAGGCATTTATATGGTTTACAGCCAAGTAAACCATGTAAATGTCTTAGACTGGAATATTCAGTGGCACTTACACGGTTAGTGCCATTGAATATCCCCGTCAATGTTCCCTACATGCCCTGATGCTATCTGGTTAGCATCAGGGATGTGCTGGAGGCGTTCCAGGATGGAGCGGGGGCGGAGACGGCTGATAACTGGGTAGCAGCAATATTGGACTGCTACCCAGTTAGCAATCCGTGCCTAACTCTAGGCGAGCTTTTGGCTTGTCTAATTCTATCCACGGATGCTAACCGGGAAGCAGTCCAATATCGCTGTTACCCAATTAGGCTCTGCGGCTGCATCCCCTTGGAGCAAAACCCAGATATTCAATGTCATCACCATGGCATTGAATATCCGGGTTTAGAGGTCAGCGGGCAACAAAGTGCATAGCCCGACTAACTGAATATCAAGTCCTTACAGTCCGATTCCATCCCGAACGTACATGCCCTCTGAACCGGACGTACAGGTGTCACGATTCTGATTCTGTGGGGCACATCTAGCCCTGCGGGATCAGAATTGCGATCAAGCCTGTACATGCAGGCTGGGACTACGATTCAGCCCGGGCTGCACATATAGGCCTTGCCCGACTAACTCAGTCAGAGCTTTTAAATGGAGCTGCGGCCCTGTACGTCCGGGGCCGGTGACCGCTCACTGTCCGCCCTAATGCCACCCCTGATTCTCCCCTTTTCCGCGCCCATCTAACTTCCCCATACAACCTGCAGGGAAGTTAGACGCCAGCGGGAAGGGGCATGGATAGCAGGGATGGATGTTCCGTTGGGATGTCCATACCTGCTATTCGCAGCTCAGAATGAGCCTGTTCATGTTTATTCATGGCCTCAAACTATCACTTACAATAACAGGTTGCTTGTTCAAAATTTAGGCAGTCAGAGGTCTAGTAAGTGCAAACATGGCAATTTGTCCAGTTAACTCTGAAGTCAACTGGATAAATGATCTGCCCAGAGACTCCTTTGATTTCTTTAACGATTTCTATTGAAGGCCTCCAATTTTCAGCAGCACAAAGCTGACTTCTTTCAAGCAGTGGAATTAGTTCAAATTCTAGGCTTTCAAGGAAAAATCATGGATGTGCCTCCTTCAAAGTGGAATATCTGAAGGGAAGAAGCTCTGCCCTTCTTGAGTACTCTTCACATTTGGTCCCCCAAATGCCTCTTCCAAGGTCCTTCTTCTCTTTTCTCCCATAATCTTTATCAAGTCCTCCTTCCTCCTCCTTCCATTATTATCTCGCTCTCCCCCAACCTGAAAGCTGCCTTAAGCATTCACAGGGGCTTTCTACAGCCTGTCCCCTTCTCTTACATGGACTTCATATTACCAAATAACACCATGTAGGAAATGGGCCTTGGCCAGATCTGTGAGCACACACCAGCTGTCAGGCTCTGTGCAGGTTCTTCTAATCCCCACAGTTGCTGAAATATCACCATGTGGGGGCGCAACTGGCTTGTACCTCCTGTACAGAGACTTCTTGTGCTAGGGTTCCCCTTCACTGCAGGGGCTGCTTGATTGGAATTTATGCCAATGCTTGGAGGGTTTGTCATGCAAGTGTATATCTCAAGAAAACCAAAACTGTCCTACTTCTTTGTACCAAATGGAGTTGCTTTTTAATCTTTCAGCCAAATCATGTTATCAGCAGCGGCAGGGCTAATTGCCTGAGATGTGAATAGTGTAAAGATATGTAAATCTGATCTTAGCGTTCAAGTTAGCAAATGTTTGAATGTTGAGGAAGAATATTTATTAATTGATAAACAAATACAAGATAACCTTGTAGAAGTCTGCTTGAAAGAAATGCTGCTCAATACTGAACTTCAGAACATGATTTGGGTTGTATTACTACATCACTGCTGTTGTCACAGGCATGAAAAAGTATAGCCTTTGTGGCATACACCAATCAAATGAGAGAATAGTAATCATAATCTATTGAATAATTCCTTTGGGACTTAATAGATGATTATATATGTAAATAGGAGGCATAGAGGTCTAAAAATATTGAGCACTCAAGTATCATTGATTGCTTTATCTTGTCATGGATAAGAAGATCTTGGTAGGAGCTTTAATTTTCCTTTACTTACAAACTGTAAAAGTTAATTAAAGTAGCAAAATTACTGCAGACAGGTACATATTAAACATGACAGCTCTGGGCTCTTGTAAGGTCAATCAGTGGAACTGTGGAGCAGTTACACCTGTCTAATATTAATTGTCATTATGTATGGTCCCAGACTTGATAGATGCTCCCTGTGGGGTTTTCAGATTTCACTTTAGTTTCTCTTCACATGATTATCTTAATAAAAAATGAAATGCTACTCATTAAAGTATAGTTTAATGATGTTTGTACCTTGTTTAACAACCTGTATTATGCATTGTTGGTTTAGCTATTGATATTTTAGTGTTTTCATTAAAAATGGCAAAGGTGAGACACAGATGGACCATGAGTGTGCTTCTTCTCACTCGGTACCTGCCAAATAGTTGTTTTGCTTAAAAGAAAATCATCAATTCAGTATATAAATAAAACAAATTACAGTATATGATAAATGCAACATGAACTTAAAAAGTTAAATTCCTTTTGAACCTAAAGTCATTTATCTGGGAACAAGCCCACAATTGAGGTTGTGTGAGGCTTGCCATGTTCCTCTGGGAATGGAGCCCGCATGGAAGCATCTCCCCAGCTTTCAAAGAAAGCCTTTGGGAGATACACCATGCATGATTGATCCCCTTCCCACCTAAGGGCGCCATCTTGCCTCAGTCTCCTCTTTTCCTCGGAGCCCTCTGGATGTCTGCCCCATTTCCCTGGAAAAAGTGTCTCTTTTTGTCTTAAAATTTGCTTTTTTTCTGGTACGCATACCGGTTCCTCTTTCTGCCCCTGAGCCAGCTCACCTTGGTGTTGCTCCTCAGGTTTGTTTTTTTATTTTTCTCGAGGTGTCCCTCGACGGTGCTTCATGCCTTTTTTTGGCCTGTGGGCCTCAGACCCTCGCCCGGGTGGCAGGGCCATTTTTCCCATGGCCTCCAGTGGCTTTAAAAAATGTGATCAGTGCAGTAAGATAATGTCCCTCACCAACCCACATGATTGTTGCCTCCGTTGCCTTGGGCCGGGCCATGACATCTTGGACTGCAACCTGTGCAAGCCCATGTCCACAAAGACCATCAAGAGCAGTCAGTTTCAGCAAGAAAAGTTCTTCCATAAATCTGACTCTGTGCTGAAGTCCCCGGCGACACCACTCTCCAGGGCCCCTTCTGGTACCTTGGTGTCCCGCGATGTCCGGGCCACCTCGGAGTCCCTGTGGCCGCGGTTTCCCCAAGAGAAAATCCCCAGAGGTCGAATACAAGAAGAGCTCAAAAACCTTAAAGGCCATCTCAGAGAACGGGTCTGGAAAAGCAGGTAAATCCCGCACCAGGCCCTGCAGTCCCCAGCATACGTTTGAGGGGTTAGAGTGGGAGTAGCCTTACAAGCTGCCCCGGAAGGAGTCATCAGCATTGGGCAACTGGCCTAGGATATCCAAGTTGAGGACTCCCCCTCGATCAAACCGATTCTGGGCCCGAAGACCTCTGTGCTCATGTCTAAGGCTGTGAAGCAGGGAGACTGGCTATGCTCCTTAGACCTGAAGGATGCTTATACACGCATCCTAATCCATCCCAGTCACTGAAAATACCTCCGGTTCGTGGTGGGGGGAGGTCACTACCAGTACTGGGTGCTATCCTTCGGACTGGCCTTTTCAGCAAGGGTCTTCACCAAGTGTCTAGCGGTGGTCACAGCCCACCTTTTTCTCCAAGGGGCCTTCATCTTTCCCTACCTGGATGACTGGCTAATAAGAGGAGGCACAGCTGCAGAGATGCACCACACCACCAAGCGCACCACTCTTATCCTGCAGCATCTGGGGTTCATCATCAACTACCCCAAGTCCCACCTCTCTCCGGCTCAGTGCCTGGAGTTCATAGGGGCACAGCTAGACATTCTGTAGGCCAAGGCTGTCCTCCCTTTGGAGAGGGCAGAATGCCTTAGAGCGCTAGCTGCAGAAGTGCAATACTGTCGGTGCCCACTCACCACCACCACCTCCTCATGCTGGGCCCCATGGCCTCCACAGTCCAGGTGATCCCTTATGCTCACCTAGACATGAGCTCAGTGGTGCCTCTGCTCCTAGTAGACACAAGTCATGGGCAGGCTTTGAGATAAAAGTGATCTGCCAGCTGGTGGACTCCCTGCCACCTTCAGGCCAGGATACCTTTCCAGGCACCCATCCCCCAGAGGGTCCTTACCACAGATGCCTCTCTGCTGGGATGGGGAGCTCATTGCGAGGACCTCTGCATGCAAGGCAGTTGGTCTCAGATGGAACGCCAGTTGCAGATCAACCTTCTGGAGCTCTGGGCAATATTTTTGGCTCTCTGTGCCTTCCGCCACCGGTAGCGGCACCAGTTGGTGCTGGTCCAGACGGACAACCAAGTCGCAATGTTCTATATTAACAAGCAAGGGGGCACAGGGTCATACTCCCTCTGCTAGGAGGCAGTAGCCCTCTACTCATATGTGACACGCAACGGGATGCTCCTGCTGGCGGTCTACCTCCTGGACCAGGACAGTGCCCTGGTGGACAGGCTGAGCAGAGTCCTCCAGCTGCACGATTGGTGCCTGGACTCCAGAGTGGCCTCCCAGCTGTTCTGACTGGGGCATCCCCCTAGTGGACTTTTTTGCCAGCCTGGACAATGCGCAGTTGCTCTGCTTCTGCCCCCAGCAGCCGCACCCATCCCAGATGGCGGCGGATGCATTCCTTATTCCATGGACAGAAGTCCTTCTTTATGCCTTCCTGCTGACACCGCAGGTCGCCAGCACCCTCTTCAAGGTCCAGCGCAACAGGTCATCACTGATAATGATAGCCCACCGGTGGCCAGACAACCCTTGTTCCCTTTCCGCTGCTTCTCTACCTGGCAGTGGCGTCTCTGATTCCCCTGAGCCATGCCCCAGGACTACTCTCACAGGAGGAGGGTCACTGTTGCTCACGGCTTGGCTGCTGAAAGAGTAACTCTAGCTCCCTTCAACCTCCCACGAGATGTGGAGGAAGTCCTGGCTTCCCACAAAGCCTCCATGAGAAGGATGTATGCCTTTAAGTGGCATCAATTTTCGATGTGGTATGCCGAGAGTTGTGTGAACCTATTCTTCTGCTTGGTGCAGCTGGTACTCCAGTACCTACTCCACCTGTCCCAGAGGGACTGAAGTCCAACTCAGAGTGCACCTGAGTGTCATTGCGGTGCACCACCACTCCGTCAAGAGCAAGCCCCTCTCAGCTCAGCCCCTTGGTTCTCGTTTCCTATGGGGCCTCACATTGTCCAAGCCCCCAATCCACCCTCCAACAGCGGATCTCAATGTGGTGCTTTCACTACTCAGTAAGCCACCGTTTGAGCTCCTAGCTACTTGCTATTTGCAATACCTCTCCTGGAAGGTCGCCTTTCACGTGGCACTTACATCATCTCACAGAGTCGGCAAATTCTAGGCTGTGATGGAAGAGCCTCCCTACACGAGTTTCTACAAGAACAGGGTGGTGCTTCGCGCACACCCCAAGTTTCTGCCAAGGGGGTGTCCCCATTCCACCTAAGTCAGCAGGTTGTGCTCCCCATCTTCTTCCCGAGGGCTCACGGCAGAAAGGCGGAGACTGTTCTCCATACTCTGGATTGTAAAAGAGCCCTGTCCTTCTATCTGCAATGGACTCAGGGCCACCACAAAGCACCTCAGTTTTTCGTCTCCTATGACCCAGTTGACTAGTGCTTTTCAGGGACCAACCAAACTGTCCACTTGTGTGGTGGACTGCATTGCCATCACCTACAAGCAGGCTGGGATCTCACTGGACCACTGAGTCATGGCGCACCATATGAGGGCCATGGCTACCTCCATAGCAAATCTGCGTTCCGTACCTGTGACAAAACTGTCGGGTTGCCACCTGGTCTGTGGTCCATACTTTCGCAGCTCACTACTGCCTGGAGAGGGAGTCCTGACGGGATGATGCCTATAACCAGACCATACTGCATAATCTCTTTGGGGTGTAGGCAACTCCTGCCCTCCGATCCTTCTGTGTTCAGGCTACCGGAGTGCTGGTTGCCTGCCGGACACTTGGATCTTGCAAGAGTCTCCTACTTGGAACTCAACTGCTGCAGCTCATGGCTCACCTTCTCTGATCACCCATGGCATTTTGTACAGGTTCTCAGTAGCCTCTAGGTGGGGTCCCTTATGTAAGGACTGACTTCCTGTTGTTCCTGGAGAAAGCATAGTTACTCACCCGTAACAGGTGTTCTCCGGGGACAGCAGTAATCAGCCCTCACAACCCTTCCTCCTCCCCTTGGAGTTGCTTCTTTACCGTATTTTAATTTTGCCGTCTTAGCTATGTCATTAGACTGATGCAAGATGGCACCCTTGGGTTGGAAGGGGACCACACATGCATGGTGCTTCTCCCAAAGGCTCCTTCAGCATCGACGTCACCCATATGTAAGGACTGATTTCTACTATTCCCAGAGAACACCTTTTACAGGTGAGTAACTACACTTTCTCCGTAGGCAAGCAGGAAGTAAGTCCTCACGTATGGTGACGTCCTCCAATGGAGTCTGCATAGGAATGCTCCCCAGTTTCTATTGTAATAAAGAAACATAGTATATGACGGCAGATAAAGAGCATTCTCTGGGACCAAGTAGAAATAAGTCCTCATATATGGGTGACATCATCGACAGAGTCCACATGGGAACGCTTCCCAGCATCCAAAGAAAGCTTTTGGGAGGACTGTCACGCATGCGTACTCGTCTTCCCGCCCAAAAGAAGACATCTTACCTTAGTCTTTCTTTTTCCACGGAGCTTGTCAGACGCTGTCTGTCCCCAGAAAATCTTCATTACCTCACTGGTATTCTTTTTTCTTTTTCCTTTTCCTTTTTTAGGTGCGGGAGGGATTTTCTATTGTGCCTCCTGGAGTCCTTTTGACTTGGCAGACACCATCTCCTCCAATATGTCAAAGCCTACCAGTGGCTTTAAAAAGTGCACCCAGTGTGCCAGACCATCTCGATGATGGTCCGCCACAACTGGTGCCTTTGGTGCCTCAGGCCTCCACCTGTGCTCTCTGCCTTCTGATGACACACACAGGGCTCAAGAATCAAGAAAAGCAATGAGAATCACCTGTTCTCTCTGCCTTCTGATGACACACACAGGGCTCAGGAATCAAGAAAAGCAATGAGAATCACTCTAGTTCCTCTGAGTCTTCGGCATCAGCATTGATACCCTCAAAGACCTCCACCAAGGCTTTGGCTTCACTCGGGGGCCAGGCACACTCGGAGCCAAGGGATTGTGGACCATCAGACCAGAGGCTCTCCTTTGAAAAGGTGCACCTCCAGAAGGATTGGACTCTGGTCTCTGGTCAAGGGTGATGCTGAGTCCTGGGTGAAAACCCATGGGCACTGACATCGTAGTCCTTGATGAGATTCTGAGGGTGAGGGCCAGGAGTGGCCCTCAAGCTGCCCTGGCAGGAGGAGTCACCTCCCAAGGCCCCATAGGATTGGTGGGAGACCCCCGAGGCTGTCACCATCAAGGAATCATTGCCGAGGAATTGTCATCGGTGCCGCTGGCTGCTGCACCGGCTCCAATGGCATCAGACTGTGCTTCTTGCACATCACTTGGAAGCCCTCAAGTACAGCCTGTCTGTGTTCCTGACCCAGCAGATTGCTAGGACAGCCCATACTAGAATCACATGCTCTCCATCAAGAGGATAGTGGTTCCAGGGCACCTCGAGGTCTCTCTCAGCCCACTGCCTTTCTCTCCTGAGAGCTTCGGGGTCAGAACATCGGAAGCTTCGGTCTTCCTTCACCCTGACTGACTGCCAGCGCCATGAGGAATCATGTTGCTACTTAGATTTCATATTGGAATTGGATTCTAATGAGTGGGAAACCAAAGAGGAATCACTGGAGACCATGTGGCCTCAGGACGTTCCCTCCAATCCCTCACCTCTGTATGAATGGAGGAAGTCCCCTCCAGAGGACTTGTCTTTCCATTAGTTTGTGCGGGACATGGGAAAGGCTTTGCCATTCACCATCGAGGCCAAGGAGGAACCCAGGGCAGAGGAGCTCGATATCCTTCAGTACCCCTCTCTCCCACAGGAGACTATTATGGTGCCGGTGCATCGGATCCTTGAGCACCTCCTCTTTTGGATGTGGGAGACCTCACTCACGGTGTCCCCAGTGAGCCGCCGTCTCGATTCCCAGTATTGGATGAGCAAGAGTCCTGGCTTTGAGAAGCCACAGCTTCCCCATAATTCCATGGTCATGCAACTTTTAAACTAGATAAAGATGTCCTTAAGTACAGAGCTGAAAGATTCCAAATTATCCCTATCAACTGATAACCAGATTAATATGATTGAAATACAACCTCTAAAATGTTAGAAGTCTAAAAATAAGATGGGAGAGTTAGAATATGTAGCTCTAAATGATTGGTATCTCAGAGACCTGGTAGAAGGAGGACAACCAATGGGATACTGTGATACCTGGATACAAATTATATCGCAATGATGGTTTAAAGGCGAAGTCAGAGAGATTGTTGTCAGATAGAATTTGAAAAAAAAAGTTTGCCGTGGAAGCAAAAATGCATAATAAAAATTTTTCAAGTACATTCATAGCAAAAAAACTATGATATATTCAGTTGGACCACTGGATGATATAAGAGTAAAAGGGGGGCTAAATGAAGTCAAGGCCTTAGCAGAGAGACTGAATGAATTCTTTGCTTCAGTCTTTATTGAAGAAGATGTAGGGAATTTACCTGTGCTTGAAATGGTATGTAAATGTGATATATCAGAAGAATATCGATAAACCGGGAAGATGTATTACAACTATTTGATAAACTGAAGAGTACTAAATCACCTGGACCATCGGATGGTATACATCCAAGGGCAATGAAAAAACTGAAATATGAAATTGCAGACCTACTATTAGTAATCTGTGAACTATCATTAAAATCAACTGTAGTAACTGAAGAGTGGAGAATGGTCAATGTAATGCCAATATTTAAAAAGGGTTCCAGGGGTGATCCGGGAAACTACAGACCTGTGAGTCTCACATCATTACCGGGCAAAATGGTAGAAACCATTATAAAGAATAAAATTACTGATCATGTCTATAGTTATGGTTTAATGGGAGAAAGCCAACATGATTTAGCCAAGGAAAGTCTTGTCTTACTAATCTGTTATATTTGTTGAAGGTGTAAATAAACAGGTAGACCAAGGTGAGCCGGTTGATATAGTTTGGATTTTCAGAAAGCCTTTGACAAGGTTCTTCATGAGAGACTCTTGGCAAAATTAAAAAGTCATAAGAACATAAGATATGCCGTACTGGGTCGGACCAAGGTCCATCAAGCCTAGTATCCTGTTTCCAACAGTGGCCAATCTAGGTCATGCGTACCTAGCAGTATCCCCAAGAGACACAGGTTCCACAGTGCTTGTATTGGGACAAGCATTGATATCCTGGGTCCCTTTTTAATAATGGTTTATGGACCTTTCCTCCAGGAACTTCTCCAAACCTTTTTTAAACCCAGCTACACTAACAGCCTTTACTACATCCTCCGGTAACAAATTCCAGAGTTTGATTACACATTGAGTGAAAAAATATTTTCTCTTATTTGTCGTAAATAGTTTACCCTGTAGCTTCATTACATATCCCCTAGTCTTTCTATATTCTGATAGCGTAAACAATCGATCTATGTTTACCCATTCCACTCCATTCATTAATTTATAGACCTCTATCATATCTCCCCTCAGCCGTCTCTTTTCCAGGTTGAAGAACCCTAACCTTTGTAGCCTCTCTTCATAGGAGTATCCTTCCATCCCCTTTACCATTTTGGTGGCTCTTCTCTGTACCTTTTCTAAAATTGCTATATCCTTTTTAAGATACGGCGACCAGAATTGCACACAATATTCAAGGTGCAGTCTCACCATGGAACGATATAGAGGCATTATAATATCTTTTGTTTTATTTTCCATTCCTTTCCTTATCATACCTAGCATTCTATTTGCTCTCTTGGCCGCCGCTGCACACTGGGCCGAGGGTTTTAACATGGTATCCACAATGACGCCTAAATCTTTTTCCTGGGTGGTGGTTCCTAATGTGGAACCTTGCATCGTGTAACCATAGTTTGGGTTGTTCTTCCCTAGGTGCATAACCTTGCACTTGTCCACATTAAATTTCATCTGTCATTCTGATGCCCAGTCTTCCAATTTATCAAGATCCTCTTGCAATTTTTCACAATCCTCTTGGGTTTTAACAACTTTAAATTGTTTTGTGTCATCTGCAAATTTGATAACTTCACTCGTTATTCCACTTTCCAGGTCATTTATGAATATGTCAAAAAGCAGCGGACCCAGCACAGATCCCTAGGGTATATCACTATTCACCTTTCTCCATTGGGAAAATTGGCCATTTAGCCCTACCCTCTGCTTTCTATCTTTTAACCAGTTCCTGATCCACAATAGTACATTGCCTCCTATCCCATGACTCTTTAGTTTTGCCAAAAGTCTCTGATGAGGGACCTTGTCAAAGACTTTCTGAAAGTCCAGATACACAATATCAACCGACTCACCTTTGTCCACCTGTTTATTCACTCCTTCAAAAAAACATAACAGATTAGTAAGACAAGATCTTCCTTGTCTAAAGCCATGTTGGCTGTCTCCCATTAGGTTGTGACTATCTACATGCTGAGTAATTTTATTCTTTATGATGGTTTCTACCATTTTTCCCGGTACTGACGTTAGGCTCACCGGTCTGTAGTTTCCCGGATCACCCCTGGAACCCTTTTTAAAAATTGGTGTTACATTGGCGATCCTCCAATCTTCAGGTATTAGAGATGATTTTAATGATAGTTCACAGATTACTGATAGCAGTTCTGCAATCTCATATTTCAGTTCTTTCAACACCCTTGGATGTATACCATCCGGCCCAGGTGATTTGCTACTCTTCAGTTTATCTAATAGTTGTAAGACATCTTCCCGATGTATCGATATTTCCTCCAATTCTTCCGCACCTTTAAATACCACTTCAGTCATGGGTAACATCCCTACATCTTCCTCAGTAAAGACCGAAGCAAAGAATTCATTCAGTCTCTCCGCTATCGCCTTGTCGCCTCTTAGTGCTCCTTTAACCCCTTTATCATCTAATGGACCAACTGACTCTCTCACAGGTTTTTTGCTACGAATGTACTTGAAAAGGTCTTTATTTCGCGTTTTTGCTTCCGCAGCAATCTTCTTCTCAAATTCTCTCTTTGCCTGCCTTATCAATGCCTTGCATTTGACTTGCCAGTGCTTGTGCTGTTTCCAGGTTTCGTCGTTTGGCTCTTTTTTCCATTTCCTGAAAGATGCCTTTTTGGCAACAACAGCCTCTCTGACCTCACCTTTAAACCATGCTGGCAGTTTTTTGGACTTCCTTCATTTTTCTTAAAGCGTGGAATACAGCTGGTCTGGGCTTCCAAGATAGTATTTTTCAACAACACCCAAGCTTGATGTACGTCTTTAACCTTCGCAACTGCTCCTTTTAGTTTTTTCTAAACTGTTTTCCTCATTTTATCATAGTCTCCCTTTCGAAAGTTAAAAGGTAGTACTGTGGATTTCCTTACTATCCCTCCTCCACTAATTAAATCAAAGGCGATCATGCTATGATCACTATTGCCAAGTGGCCCCAACACCCTTATCTCTTGCACTAGATCTGGTGTTCCACTAAGGACTAGGTCTAATATTGCTTCCCCTCTGGTCGGTTCATGAACCAACTGCTCCAAGAAGCAGTCATTTATGTCATCTAGGAACTTTACCTCCCTAGCATGTCCTGCCGTGACACTGACCCAGTCGATACCGGGGTAATTGAAATCACCCATTATTATTACTGCGCTGTAACTTTTGTTAGCTTCCTTGATTTCTTTGAGCATTTCATCATCCATTTGGTCATTCTGGCCAGGTGCTCGATAGTACACCCCCACTGCCATCGCCTTCCCCCTTTTATACGGAATTTCAATCCATATAGATTCTACAGCAGATTTTGTTTCCTGCAAAACTTTAATCCTTTCTGAGTCAATGCCCTCTCTAACATAGAGCGCAACCCCTCCACCAATTTGATCAGCTCTATCATTACGATATAGTTTGTACCCAGGTATCACAGTGTCCCACTGGTTGTCCTCCTTCCACCATGTCTCTGATATTCCAATCATATCTAACCTTTCATTTAGTGCTATATATTCTAACTCTCCCATCTTATTCTTTAGACTTCTAGCATTTGCATATAAGCATTTTAGAGAATGTATTTTATTCATGTTAATTTGGCTATTGTTAGACATGGGTAAATTGGGATCTTTAAGTTCTGTCTGCTCCATACTTAAGGGCATTTGGGCTACTTTACTCTTTTGTGGAACCTCTCTGCTTTTGGTAGTATCCTTCAAGGATACATTCTTCCGAACCATCCGCTCTTGGGCGACTGTCGGCTTTCCCCTAATATCTAGTTTAAAAGCTGCTCTTTCTCCTTTTTAAAGGTTAATGACAGCAGCCTGGTTCCATCCCGGTTAATGTGAAGCCCATCCCTTCGAAAGAGCCCCTCCTTTCCCCAGAATGTTCCCCAGTTCCTAACAAATCCAAAACCCTCATCTCTGCACCATTGTCTCATCCACGCATTGAGACTCCGGAGCTCTGCCTGCCTTTTGGGTCCTGCGCGTGGAACAGGAAGCATTTCGGAGAATGCTACCCTGGAAGTTCTGGATTTCAACTTCCTACCTAAAAGCCTAAATTTTGCCTCCAGAACCTCCCTACCACATTTTCCTATGTCATTGGTACCGACATGTACCAAGACAGCAGACTCCTCCCCAGCACTATCTAAGACCTTATCTAGGTGGCGCGTGAGGTCCGCTACCTTCGCACCAGGCAGGCATGTTACCAGGCGATCCTCACGTCCACCAGCCACCCAGCTATCAACATGCCTAATGATCGAATCACCAACTATAACGGCTGTCCTAACCCTTCCCTCATGGGCACATGGCCCTGGAGAAACTTCCTCGGTGCGAGAGGGTTTTACATCACCTGGAGGACAGGTCCTAGTTACAGGATCACTTCCTGCCACACCAGGGTGATGCTCTCCTGTCACGTGACCTCTCTCCTCCATGGCAACAGGGGTGCTGCCAGACTGGAGGTGGGACTTCAGGACTATATCCCTGTAGGTCTCGTCTATGTACCTCTCTGTCTGTCTTATGTTTTCCAAGTCTGCTACTTTAGCCTCTAGAGAATGGACTTGTTCCCTGAGAGAAAAGAGCTCCTTGCACCTAGTGCACACGTAAGACCTCTCACCAACTGGGAGAAAATCATACATGTGATACTCAATGCAAAAGACTGGAAAGCCCCCATCCTGCTGCTGGACTGCTGTCTGCATCTTAGTTTAAGTTTGTGTCTAGATCTTTAATTTCTTACTTACTAGGGGTTGCTATGGGTATTTTATACCAATAAAACTGTACCTAATACGTTTAATATACCTTGTTCACCTGAAGCTTAATTAATCTCAGATCCTTAGTGTATGACTGATTTGGGTAATGAGCTTCACCTGAAAGCACCTCCTGTCTTTTAAGATGTGTAAGTACCTATAAAGCTATGATTATCCCAGGGGGGGGTGGGAAATAACACTTATTAAAAGAGGGCTACTACACAGTACCCTGTCTTGTGCTGCTGAGGTAAGCTAAATTATGATTTGATTTAAATTATAGCTCTTAGCTGCTGCTAGGCTCTAACTTCTTATGAAATTTAAACTACAAGCTCTCTGCTGGGTATGAAATGTAACCAGAAAGCTCTCCTCTGTGTTTTAAATTCAAACTTTAATTGCTGCTACTAGGCCCTAACTGATCCAACAAAAAACAGTGGGTTCACAGATTAAGTAGCTTTAATACAAAGAATTCTTTTTAGAAAATTACCAGAAGTATATACTCACAGTTGCAGATTTCTCTCCAGAAGTAACAGTCCCCCTTTCTAGTCCTTCAAGACAGAGGTTCACAGAGCTTGCAATGTATATGTTTGTTGGATAAGAACATAAGATATGCCATACTGGGTCAGACCAAGGTCCATCAAGCCCAGTATTCTGTTTCCAACAGTTGCCAATCTAGGTCATACGTACCTAGCAGTTTCCCCAAGGGACACAGGTTTGCCTTCTTGACTACTTTGCTAGCTTCTCTAAGTTTTTCCAAATACAGATACCTGTCTTCCTCTCTCTGTGATCTCGTGTATTTCATGAAGGCCTCCCTCTTTTTCTTCACTTTTTCAGCTACTTCTTTCAAAAACCATAGCGGTCTCCTTTTTCCTTTTACGTTTATTTACCATTTTAACAAGAAACAACAGTTCGAACGGAACAAGGAGAAACAGAATGGTTTAAAATAAGCAAAGGTGTAAGACAAGGCTGCATACTTTTCCCCTACCTTTTTAATTTATATGCAGAACAAATCATCAGAGAAGCAGGATTGTATGAAGACAACAGAGGTGTGAAGATTGGTGGAAGACTCATCAACAACCTTCGCTATGCTGATGATACCACATTACTGGCTGAAAGTGAAGATGATCTCAAACATTTGCTTCTCACAATCAAAGAACATAGTCTCAAAATGGGCCTGCACCTTAATGTAAAGAAGACAAAGATCATGACAACTGGCATAATCAACAGGTTTATCGTTGAATGAGAAGAAATTGAAATCGTGAACAACTTTAACCTCCTTGGATCAACTATCAATAAAGAAGCAACAAGCAGTCAAAAAATCAGATGACGCATTGCTCTTGGCAGAATGGTTATAAAAGACCTAGATAAGATTCTCAAGAGCAGATATGTCTCTCTCCATACAAAGATTTGACTTGTTCAAGCCATAGTATTTTCAATACCATCATATGGATGTGAAAACTGGACAGTGAAAAAGATAGACAGGGAGAAAATTGATGCCTTTGAATTATGGTGCTGGCGGCGAATACTGTGTATATACCATGGACTGCCCGAAGAACAAACCAGTCGGTACTAGAGGAGATCAAACCTAAGCTTTCTTTAGAAGATCAGATGACAAGACTTTGACTTTCATACTTTGGACACATCATGTGAAGAGCGAGATCATTAGAGAAAGACATCATGCTTGGTAAGACAGAAGGTCAAGGCAAAAGAGGAAGGCCAGCAGTGAGATGGATCGATACAATAACAGCAGCTACGGGTACCAGTCTGTCAACAATAAGCCGCCTAACTGAAGACTGAACACAATTTAGGATAGCTATCCAGAGGGTCGCCATGAGTCGACTCTGACTTGATGGCACTTAACAACAACATTTAAAGGTCTGTATCATATATCTCTTGTCTCTCCTCTTCTCTAGTGAATACATATTTAGATCTTCAAGTTTCTTCTCATACGTGTTCTAATGCAGGCTCCAAATAATTTTGGTCATCTTCCAGTGAACCGTTTCAAGTCTTTTTATATCCTTTGTGAGATATGGTCTCCAAAACTGTATACAATACTCCGTGAGGTTTCATCCACAACTTTTACAGGGGTATTAAACCTCTTATTTTCTGCTGGTTGTTCCTTGTGCAGACAGGCATATGGATTTGCTGGATGACCAAACTTGGCCTAGTTTCAGCAATAAGCCTGCATCAGGGGTCTCTTTTCCATATATATAGCTCTATTTACTTGACTGAGTCGGGTCTTCCAATAAATCCTTATGTGCGTTTGCCAGTGTTTGTGGGGGGTTTTATCCATGGCCCATCTCCACTCTTGGTTGATGATGATGATCTACGGATTTTATTCCTTTTGTTTTAGATAAATATTTCCATCCTTTATAACACAAAACACTGGCTCCCTTATTTATTTATTCATTCATTCATACTTTTATACCACACTATCCAATAAGATCCTTATGGTGTACAAATCATATAAATTACAATAAACAGTACATCTATAAAATATAATCACATAACATTCCATCGTTAACCTACCCCTAACTAATCCTGACTGTATGCACAGCAAAAAAAATATGTTTTGAAAGCCTTAAATCTAACCAGATCTATTTTCCCCCTGTTATCTACGAGGAGTCATTCCAAAACTGTGAAGCCACTAGGAAAGAATTTAACTACACTTCCCACATATCAGGAACATGTAGTAGATGGATTACTGAGAATCTAGACTATGGCCCAGAACCTAATTCCATATCTTAACCTGGGATTGAACAGACACACAATTACTCCCTTCTTGAGTTATGGAACCATCTGAGGGACTGAGGAGAATGTTGCTCAAGAAAGCCTGCCTTGCTCGGAACTTTATACTTGTGAGCCTGGTCAATTCTGCTGTCTCTGGAAAATGTTTTTTACAGGTGAGAAACAATGCTTTTTTCTGCACAAACACTGATGTTTTTTATTAAAATGGTTGAGTTTCATCTTGTTTCAAGTCAGACTAAGAACACTTAGGGGTATGTTTACTAAACTGCGGTAACGTTACATAACGCGTGTTATGTAACGTTAACAATCGTTAAGTAACGTTAACGTGTGTTATGAGACGTTAATGATCGTTAACGTCTCGTAACGTGCGTTATCGTTACTTAACGATCGTAGACGTTCCGCGGCGCAGTAAAACACTGGAGAAGGTGGAGAGAGGGCGGAGAGAAGGGGGTCAATGGGCGGAGTGTGGGCGGGGAGAGGCTCCATTCACACTAACACGCTGATCTGAAGAGCTGAATCCTAACGCGATTGAAAACCTGCCATTAGATGCACATTTGCAGGGGAGAGAAACCATTTCAGTGTCAGCAATGTACAGCATAGGCAGGGAAACCCACAAAAAGTGATAAGTGTGATACATGTGCACAGAACAAAAGGGCACATAAACATTGAAAATGACCTCAACAAACTGGAAAAAAAACCTAACCAAGCTGGACAATAGTGATAACATTGGGAAACAGCAAAAAACACTACCAAGAAAGCTCCCAAAAAAAGATATTAAGCGTGGGTCTATGCTCTGTCCCTCGACAAGGTGAATGATCCCACAGTGAAATAGCGCTGATCAGGGCTTTCCCTTGTTATTGGACAGGTGTCCTATGGTGTGCATATGTCCCACAACAGCAGGGTGGGCATGTCGGAACGGGCAACTGGACAGATGCTGGAAAAGGGGATACAGAGGGCCGCAGGCGGCACATGCTGTGGTGCAGCTGGGCCACAGTGCGGACTAGGGTGATGCCTAGGTGGCCCATACGAATGCTGAAACAGCAGAGCAGCCAGACAGGAAATGATGAAGGCCCAACATGGGCACGACTGTGTTTCCCACAGTGTCACAGGGGATAGTACCCAGCAGCTACCCCCAAGGGCACAGAAGAGTGGCAGGTGGTGCTGGGGGGAAGCATGGACGTAAATGCAGGCACCCCTACCCCTGAACCCACACCATAGGCAGCCGCATACCTGCACACTGGATGGCCTGAAACTGCGCACCACCAGCAGAAGGGCATGGCAGCATGGTGGCGGAGGGGTGCTGGTGGTGGAGGGGGCAGCAGCATCTGGCCGCAGCAGACCATGGCCTAGCCCCGTTTAGGTGGGTGCCGTGCACTGCAACAGACAGGCTCCGTCTGACAAACAGTCATGGTATCTCCAGGGAATAAACTGTCCCTGTGGCAACAGTGTGGTGCAGTACGCACAGCCAGTGTGCTCAGGAGCAGGTCACAGGTTCAAGTCCCAGCTGTGGTTCCTGCCAACCCAGCCCCCATGTTTTACCCACTACTAAAATGTGCTAATACAGACAGAACCTTTAGTGCAGATGACGTAGACATGCCCAAAACACCTACATTTTACCCTACAGAGCACAGACACCATAAACATGCATATTACCTAGAGCAGAGTCTCCCAAATGCAGTCCTGGAGGTCCAAACACCATTCAGGTTCCATGCTGCCTCTAATAAATGTGGCTGTGCTGCATTTCTATGCGTCGCCCCCATGGTATGCAGATGTATCTCATGCATATTCATTAGGGACAGCATGAAAACCCGAACAGTGTCTGGCCCACCAGGACTGGAGTCGGGAACCTCTGCCCTAAAGCAGTGGCCAACAGGGGCAGACACACCCGCACCCACAGGCTCCATTATCCAATGCCTCCTGGACAGGCAGGATTTTGGGCCCTGCGTGCATCTCCCAATACTAGCACTTGTATACCTTAGCAATGCCACCCTAAACCTGGGAATACGGTATACAGATATCAAAAGGTTGCTATGATTACTGGCACATAGCAATTCCTAAGTTTAGCACAATCTGCGCAGGGAGCTGCATCATACCAACCTCTCTGGTGTCTGTGGAGCGCGTGTCAGGTCTGGTATCTGACAGTGTCCACCACCCTGGGGAGTGACCCCAACAGTACTGCATACCATAGCCATGCCTGCACTGTGCCCAGGACTGGTGTGGTGGCCAGGGCTGCCAAAAGCCTCTATAGTTGCACAATGCTGGCATGGGTGTGGGAGTGTATGTCTGTCTATCCAGTGTGTGGTGGCTGCTAACACCTTCCTCAGCCCACACTGCTTGCATTGGTGCCAGTGTTAGCCTGCCAATGTGCATAATGAGGAGCATAGTACTGTGGGTATAGCCTGGACAGGGTGGCCTGGCCTGGATGCATCTGCACAGGGCATAGGGCAATGGCTGGGACATTGCAGTGCCCGGCCACCACCTGAACGGACAGGGTGGCCACAGCATGTCCTGCTGGGGGGTCACTCTCACCCTGACTGTGCAGTGACCACGGCATGGCTGGGTTCCCCCATAGTGCTATACAGTATTTCTCTTAAGTGAGATATATATATGGGTTCTGTTTTCTGGGGCCCAATCACTGACTTATCTGCTTGGTGGGTGTGCTCACATCCCAGGTTTGGGTGCACGCATCTCCTCCAGGAACATGCACTATGGTCTAGCTAGCAGACTGTCTGCAGTTCATATGTGTGTGGCTGGAACACCTTGCAGGGTGCAGCGGCTGGTGACTCACTGTGCTTGCTGCTGGAGTATGTCAGATGGTGGTGGGGATCATTTGTCCTTTTCATTCTCTTGGTCCTTCTTTTTAATTGTATTTATTAATTGTTTCAATGTGTAATATTTTCATTTTATGTGTTTGTATTCTTTTTAAGATATTTTAAATATGTATTTATTGAATTGATGTTTTATTTGAAATTAAGTATGTTCATGGTATAGTGTGATGACGTATTTATTAATGTGTTAATGTTTACAATATTTTACGTTTTAGTTTTTAAATATATATTTGTCTTAGCCTTTTCTATATTATTTTAATTGTATTCATTTATTATGCTTATTTATATTATTATGTTTTTTTAGTGTGCCCTGATAACCCCTGATGAAGTACAACACGAAACACGGTCCTGTGTTGGGTTTAGGCCACCTTTTGATTGTTCAATAAAGGTGTTGTGTGTGAACCTGCCACTCTTTTGTTTTTGGTTTTGGTCTTGGTCTGTCGTGAGTGGTTGTTGCTGTTCTTCTTGTTGGTTTTAGATGGTGGTGGGGGCAGCTGTGCATTTCCAGGCCTGCTGTCTGTCTGCCATTGCCTTATTTATGGATGCGTACAGATCTGCATTGACTGCCCTGTAGGGTGTCTATCCCCCAGCAGGACTGGGGTTGATGGCCCCCTCTACTGTCGCCATTGCAGGGGGGTAGAATGTGGATCTGTTGGTGGGAGATCCTGTCCCCCACCCTGAGCCACAGAGGGTGGGTTGGGTGGTGGTACGTAATCCGCCTGTGGGTCCAAACACCCTCCTTCACTTAAATCATGTGACCATCGCACCCACACAGGGTATGCACTTTTCTGGGTGCATCATAGTCCACAAGGGCTAGATGTGAAATACAGATGGACACAGGCATATCCTAGGGGTGTTTGCAAGGACTACCTATCACACATAGGCTATGCTGCAGGTCCCCATAAGTGCCAATCTCAGCCAGGTGCTGCGAAAATGGTGCTGGGCACCCCACCTCACCCTCAGGGTGAGCACAGGACCCGCGCACAGTGACGGTCTGTAGCTACTCTGTGCCACTAACACACACCGTCAGCACCCCCTACCAGGCTGAGGTGCTGTGGGGTGCATACCCCATCTTGTGATCATCTGTAGACTGCTGATTTGCATGTGCTGTGCATCCTGGGTACAGCTGGGTTGACCCTATGCTGGTAACCACAGCAGAATGTTTGTGTGGTGCCGTGCAGTCCTCCTGTAGCCAGCCAGGGGTTTGTTACCAGCTGTAGCCCACTGGTTACTTCACTGCCCGTGGATCCAGAGGTCATGGGTTCAAAACCCACAGTGGGGTTCATTGATAGGGCTGTCTGAGGCATTGTCTATTTTTAATGTACATTAGTGCTGCCAGCAGAAACACCCTCAGAATACTGTCACCTATAAGGTGCCTTATACGGTGCCCTATAAAGCGCCTTATAAGGTGCCTTATAAGGTGCCCTATAAAGCGCCTTATAAGGTGAGTTATAAGGTGTCCTATAGGGGACATTATAGGGTGCCTTGGCAGACAGCGCACTTTATAATGTGCCCTATGGAGTGCCTTCTAGGGTGCCTTATGCGGCACCTTAGGTTACGCCACTGTGAGGGTGTGTTTGCTAGCAGCACTAATTAAAGTAAAACTAAAATTCCTCACAACCCAATACTTAAACATAATGCCTCAGCCAGCCTTATTCATTAGGCACACTGGGGATTTGAACCCATGACCACTGTACCATCAGTCAGTGTAGTAACCATTGTGCTACAGCTCTGTTTCTGTGTTTGCATGTCTGCACGCCTTCTTAAGATTAACGCGCAGTAACGTGCGACAGCTCCCTCTATCATGTAACGCTCGTTAATTTATTGCGCCTTGTAACGCGCGTTATCGGTAACGATGTACCGCCCATGTCCTTATTTGGGTATTTCTGCCTCTACCACGGATCCTAACGCGAATGGCATTACTGCAGTTTAGTAAACATACCCCTTAAAAGCAGTATGCTGTTGGTAGTAATTTTGGACTGCCCACTTTGTCATAGGTAAATGAGTTGCCAGCAAAGGTGACTGTATGCCTTTTTCAAAGCTCTATTTGAAAATGTGTCTGATAGGTGACGAGAGAGATCAAAAGTACTTTGATCCATGTGGTTATTTTAATTTTTCACCAGATTCTAAGATTTGTTTTTGTATTTGGATGTTAGATCCAGTGTAGTAGAATTAATGCCATTCCCTCTCCCTCAAATCAAAGCTTTTATAACTTGTTGTAGAGGAGTGTGTACCAAATTTGAAAACAGTAAATAAAAATAATCATTTGGTATGCAGGGCCTCCGGTTTCCATTTTGGTATCTCAGGGAAATATGAATGTTAGTTGCTTTTAGATTGGTCTTTCCTCTATCATATATGGGACAATGCTTATATTATATATGAGAGCTGTGGGTCTATGGTTATATTTATCTTTGGAGTCTTCATTTGAAAATGTGAGGATCAGCCACACTGAAGCTATTGAAATACCCAGAGACTTTGCACCAGTTTTGTGACAGGTGCAAGTTGAGGAAACTATGTGAAGGGATTTGAAAATGAAATCCCCACATGATGTTGGCCAACTCAGCCCCTTTTAAGCCCAATGAATTTTTTTTTTTTTTTTTTTTTTTTTACCACAAAGGTGAAAGGCAATCTTCAGACTCCATTTTTCACTTGAGTGATTGTTTAGTTACTCAGGTAAAATTATTTGAAAATTATCTGTAAAAGTGCATCTTCAGTTTCAATGAAAGTTATCACCTTCTTTATCAAAATGTCTCTAAAATAGATTGATGAGCAATTCACAGAAATGAACAATTTTGACAGCTCTTTGAATCTGCCTGTTTTTAACGTTATATTTGTTGTTTTAGCTTCCAACATCAAGAATCTTTAAAAAGAGAAATAATAATACACTAAGGACCCAGTTTTGCAAGGCGACTAGTGGGACATCCAGCCCTCCTAGCTGCCTGAACCATATGTCACCTCTGGGGTCCCCCTTGCATGCACAGAGCCGCTGTGTGTGCTGCGGGAGCGGCATGAAGGCAGAGAGTGGGCGGAGCATGTGCAGGACCAACTCCGGACATACAGGCCGGTTCGAGTCACGGCCCTGTACATACTTGACTTTATAAAATAGGGTGTAAGCTCTCAAATATGCCTGTTCATTTAAGCTGCAAGAACATATACCAGCCTTATGGTTGATGTAAAAACCCATGCCTATTTTATACAAGAATGCATATAAATTATAGTATTTTACAGTTTACCTGTGTAATCTTGCGTTCCATCCATGCTCTCCCCAAACTCCACGCTGTATGCATCAACAGTGAAACTATATGGGATCAGCCCAATGCACATGCCTTCGGAATAGTGGTCGCATCAAACGCATATGTAAATCCTCATTTAATTCATATATGCTTTATCTATATTTACATGCATAAACACATAAATCTAGATGCAACTTATAAGAATTCTAAAGTACACTAACTGCATTACAAATAACATAACACAGTTAGGCTCACCTATTTAGGCAAAATTAACTAACATTTATGTGCTTTGTTAACAGTTAATGCATTCTAAGTGTTTCATCATTAATGTAAGGTTTGGTCCCCAGCAAGTCTCCACCCATTCTCCATGAACTGATAACATGGAAATTAGCATGCTTTAATTGCAAAAATTTCATGTTAACTGTTAGCACGGTGCCTGTGTTAACAGATAGCATAGCTTAGTAACAAAAGGAAAACTAATATAAAAGTATACAAAATATCATTCTCCACTAACTCCATCCTAGGTTAGTCTGCATTGCTGGTACTAAACAGAATACTGAGTAATCTAACACTGGAATTGTAAGAGACAATGAAAACTGTGGCTATCCAGGACCAAACATGTGAATATGAACATTTAAGTATTGATAAGTAAGCCATTTAGGATGAACATGATATCACACACTTATCGTTTGACATCCCTTTTTCCATCAGTTACAGTTATGATCAATTGACAACTTGAATCTGTGTGTATTTAGCAAGGCTGCAGTCATTAGCCATTCTTTTGTTTAAGTACTGGGCTATGAAAAGCAGTCATCATAGTCTGACCATGTCTTGCTTACTTCCACTATCTAGGATAGTACCACAATGTGAATTGGGCTCCCTGGTGGCTACTCCTACTTTTGTTTATTTATTTACAAACATTTAAAGCACACTTATTTAGGGGACAATCCCTGCTCTCAGCATGTTAAAATTATGGAAAATAAAACAATAAAATCACATTAATAAACAGTAAAGGCATTTGAAGTGACATTTTAGAAGGAATGTCTATTTCCAATTTGGGACATCCATGGCGGAACATGCAGAAAAATGCCAGGGACGGCTATGTCTCCAGCTGATTTCAGGACGTGCTCATTAGGAGAGCTTGGGTTTGGGAAATTCATCTCATGCAAGCTAGAATAAGGGGACATCCAGCAGAATAACAAAATATAAGCATGAGCCCCCATCCCTGTCAGTGTTCGTTGACATATTGGAAACTACATCAGGTTTAGTTTAGTTAAAATTTGATATACTGCAATATAAAAACAAGGCGGTTTACAATAAAAACAACATTGGGAGACAGAAAGGAGCTCTAATTGCATAGGAAAGAACACTTGTACCACACAAGGTGGAAATGATAAAGTCAAGAAAGAGAATTAAAAATAAGGCAAAAATGGCAGGTCAGCAGGTTATGATAATACAGAAAAGGCTAATTGAAACAGGTGTGTTTTGAGTGGTGCTTTGAACCTAGGATAGGAAGGCTCCAGATGGAGATCAGGGGGGAGAGCATTCCAGACGGAAAGTGCAAGTGTATTAGTGTACCCTCTTCTCCACTCTTTCCAGATATTTGCCTGAGAAAACAAACACTGTTTCGATGGCTGTTCGGCCTGCAGCAGATTTAACCTTAGACGTGACTCGGGACAGCCAGGGCATTTCTGAGATTGGGCAGGGACGTCCAGGTTCTTAAGAATGCCCCGGTCATACCTGTGCCACACCCCCTTCAGACTTGGATATTTTTGCCCTGGGTACATTCACAGACTCACTTCTAAAATGGCTCTGGAGACGTCTCTGTGCTTTGGATATCTCTATGCCTGTTTTCAGACATCCAGAGCCTGATAGGGCTTCCAAAATAACCCCTTTAATGTTACATTCATTTCAGTCTTCCAACCATTACCAAATTCCTCAGTAAACAAAAAGGCCTTAGTTTTTTCCAAAATGGAAGAAAGGCAGTCTCATCCCTAAGGTCTTATGGCAACCTATTCCACAAGACTGGATCAACCACCAGTGCCAAACGGAGGCGTGTCCCAGTGCCAGCAGAGGAACGGAGGAGAGCAGTTAGATTCATCTAGCAGGAGAATCACATCCTGCTGGCCAGTGTGCTGGAGCACTATGAGGTACTCTGTGGGTGGCTGAGCTCCAGCACCATGGTGGGGACACGCATACACGTGTGGGAGGAGGTACAGGAAGCCATAGCGCAGGCCGGGGGCCCATCCAGAGACCTGGACAGCCTCAGAAAAAGATTTAATGACATCAAGCGTGGTGTCCGTGCGCACATGGTGGCAGAGAGGCGACATGCCATCGGCACCGGTGGGGATGCCCCCTTTGTCCTAACCCTGTCACCCCTGGAGCAGCAGCTCACAGATAGGCTTGGTCCCATATACCTGCATGGACTTCCTGAAATGCTGGACACCGCCCATCCACAGGCAGGTAGGTCTGAGATATGCAGCACACATACAGCTCATGGCCCAGCACATGCTGGCCATGGACGGGATGGTGGGGGACCTATATCCTGTGAACATGTGTGCCCCAACACAGGAGACTGGGGGCCACACCACCAGCAAAACCTGGCAAGGTCTCTACAGGGTGTTTGTGACAGGTACCTGGGGCTGTGTCCACGACAGTCACAGTCCTGGATGTAGTAGCGCACTGAACAGGTGAACAGCACCGTTGGGGGGGGCAGTACGTCACCCAGGTGGATTGCCCCCCTCCTCCACTGTGCAAGAGAGGAAAGGAGCACCGTACATACGGGGAGGGCCTAACACCTTCCACCCTATTATCCCAGCACATGCAGCAGCTAGTTGCCCCTGGGATATAGGTCACACGGAAACATCATACATCTACAGCCAGTCATGCATCACAATATGACAGGGGGGAGCGTACAGGATGGACATACATCTAGCCCAACACACATTGACCTGGGGGGGCCCTGCACCCTCCACCTATAACAGCTGTGACGTGTGTCTGACATTACCTGTCCAGAGACATATCCCAGAACAGTGACAGAGAATGGCCTCTCATACTGAGATTATGAGTTGGATGCAAACCAACGCCAAACACCACATCACACACATATCAGACACATACTACCCTGTCATTGGCCAACATACAATAGGGATCCCCCATCCACCCTCACAAGACATTGGGGTGCACATTCCCTAACCTTCCACAACTGCACCTAGCCCAACCCCCACACCACCAGGGGCCAGCTCCTATACAGGTAACGCAGTGCAACAGACACATTCCCATGGCCCCACCCACGGTGCAACCCCATGCACAGCATCGCTGCACCCATTCCCCGAAACAATCCACCACCCCCACAGAGTACTGGATAGCTGTCCACCCACACCGCACAGTGGCTACCACAGTGGCAGTCCCCACACACGTCTGGCTGACCCAGACGCATGCTGCATCGCTTACCGTGCATACCACACAGGCCAATGCATAGATATTGCTCACACACACCATGACAGGCCACACTCACATTCATGCCTCCCACACGCACCCCGGGCACATGTCACACTGAGCCCACATCCCAGGTCACCCACACAGTGCTTACCTAATGCTGCACACAGTGGGCACGGCACTTGCCACCCCATTCCCCCCAAACACAACATCGAATGTGGCACAGCTTCACCAGCGCAGGAGGCTGCCCCTCCCCCCTGCCAGGTACAGCACACTGTACGCACATGTGTTCTCCCCAGTGTAGGGGCAGGGACAGCAGTTACAGGTGGACAACACATTGCTGCTGGTGGGGATGTACTACATAGGTGTACATATGTGCTCTGCACAAGGCCATCTGTGATTTATACCCTGTTACACCCCCCAGGTGACATCCAGGCCATGGAGGCGTATGAGGAGGTGGATGTGCCAGAGCCAGTGGATGCTGAGGGGCCAGGGGTCGACGAGTCCGAGGTTGAGGCCAGCACTGGTGGTGAGACCCCAGGGACCAATGTTGTGCCCGAGGCAGAGGACGGGGCAGAGGATGTCTACACACCAGTGGGGTCCTCCAGCAGCAGCCCAATGGCTATGGAGTGCACGGAGACGGAGGGGAGTCGGCATACACTGCAGGCACCAGGGACATCAGGCACCCCACCCACCAGCATGGATGTGATCCTGGCGGAGCTGCGGGCTCATACTGCCTCATCAAGGCAAGATGCTGAAGGTGGGTAACAGAATAAACAGCAAACCCCCTGGGAGTTGGGGTAACAGTCACAATGACATTCCATGTGCGCCCCAATATAATGATACCATAGCATGTCCTTCCGTATGTTATGTGGGAGTCTGTGCCATGTGCGATCCCTCCTCTTTTAGCATGGGTCGTCTGTTGTCATCATTTTAATGAACTCATACATTCACCCATTATTCACCTCCATATACCCCAAGGAGACGTACAGCAGTCCACACCTATCCCAGATCACCTAGACAGCTTACTCGGCAGACCCCTCTTTCTGGTTAATAGTACCTAGCTTAGATAGTCATAGTAATCAGTACTGTGCGTCAGGTTCAGAGCAAACAGTGCCCCCCAGATATATATCTGTGTGCCATGAACCCCACATTATCCGGCCTGTCTCATACGACCAGTACTCAGATCAATCATTGACCCAATGAACTGCGACATAGTAAGAACATAAGATATGCCATACTGGGTCAGACCAAGGTCCATCAAGCCCAGTATCCTGTTTCCAACAGTGGCCAATCTAGGTCATACGTACCTAGCAGTTTCCCCAAAAGACACAGGTTCCGCAATGCTTGTACTGGGTCAAGCATTGTTATCCTGTGTCCCTTCTTAATAATGGTTTATGGACCTTTCCTCCAGGAACTTGTCCAAACCTTTTTTAAACCCAGCTACACTAACAGCCTTTACTACATTCTCCAGTAACAAATTCCAGAGTTTGATTACATGTTCAGTGAAAAAATATTTTCTTTTATTAGTCTTAAATAGTTTACCCTGTAGCTTCATTGCATGTCCCCTAGTCTTTCTATATTCTGATAACGTAAACAATCGATCTACGTTTACCCGTTCCACTCTGTTCATTAATTTATAGACTTCTATCATATCTCCCCTCAGCCATCTCTTTTCCAGGTTAAAGAGCCCTAACCTTTTTAGTACCATGTGTTATATCTGGGATTCCCACAACCCTCCATCAGTATCATTTCCTGGCCGGTGGATGGATCATGGGACACAGAGATGTCAACATGGTACTGTGTTGCTAGTTGTCGCTTGCATGATTGCTCTGAGGACTGGTCTGTTGTGATACACCAAACATGTGCATGAGCCATGGTGGGAGGTGCAACTCATGTCTCACAAATCACTTTATGTCTCACCCACAGGCACTTGTCAGGCTCTGATGGCCATTCGGGAGGAGGTCAGTCAGCTGCATGCCACAGCTGAGGTGATGACAGCGGCGCTAGTGCGGATTGTGGATGCCCAGGAGGCCATGGCTGGGCGTCCCCAGCAGCCAGCGCCAGCACCAGAGGCAGCACCAGCGGAACCGGCATAAAGGGGTGGTTTGTGCTGTGGTTGCCGTGGACATGGGCGGCCACGCAAGTCGTGATTGTGGGGAACAGGTCACTCTGTGACGATAAAGACAGCTAAACCTAATTATACCTATGTGCACATCTCCAGTGTTTGCCACTGTGCTCCCCTGAGTACCCTGTCCCCATGTTGTCACCTTGGTCACATATGCCTCCCCATTTCTCTTAGGGGTGGGGTGTCTGCACTACCACCAATCAACGCACATATGTTATACCATGCCCTGTGTGCCATACACCATGCCATGTGTGCAGCCTTCTACCTATGCGTGGGAGTATATCCTACCTTTCCCATCGAGCAGAAATTTGTTTATGGTGGTACATGTATGTTTTACGGATCTGTCACTCTCTCACACCCCATATCCTCTCCATTGGTCCACCCACATGTGTGACCATTCTCTCTGACCCACACCAGGGCCTACATGGCTGTTTAGCCGCAGATGCTTGTGGAAGACACAGGCAGACAAAGGTAGCTAGCTACAGTCTGTTTTTCACTCTCCCCCTGCGCCTGTAGTGAGCCGCTTCTCCTCCTCCAGACTAACATCCACTTGTCTTGGCCTCACCAGCTATCCCCCTGGACAGCTCCTGGGTACAGCAGTCTGTCCTATCCTTCCTGCCACATACCTACTGCTAGCCTTTCCCTTCATCCTCCTACGAGTATGATGCATCAGATATGCAGCCTACACATCACAGGCAGCATGCATGTGACCATAGTTGCTGGGACACACAGCACAGCGGTACATCAAAGGGGCACCAGGGGACACAGACGCCTACGCACATGGCCAGCCCCCACACCTGAGTGTGGAGACGGTCCATGTATGTTACCTATGTCTACCACACATACACATAGGGATCTACACACATATCCCATGCTCACATCACCAGTCTGTCTGTAAAGGAGACACATGACCATTGTGATGTATTAACACAACTGTATTTACAACACAAATTAAAGCAGGTACAGTCTTCTGTAACCCACATGTTGGGTCCCAGGAGACAGGACAGCACAGGGCACGTGTGTGAGCGCCACAGGGACCCTCACATGCTCCTGGGACACCCATCAGGGGATGGCTGTTGAGATGCACCGCCCATACCAGCCGCACACTGCATGTGCATCTCGGCAGCCATCCACTGAATGGCACCTGCCAGCCACCGGATGGTGCGATCCTGGGCCCGCTGGCATTGCACCACACCAGCCACTACCACAGACAGGTCCCAGACGCACCTGCCACCACATACACACCAGGTGCCTGGTGTCTGTGTGGTGGCATGTGTGTGGGTCCTATCTGTAACAATGGGCGGCGTAGCTACACCCAGACAGGCACCATCGCCGCACACATGCGGCAGCTGGCAGAGACCCACAGTGCCCTGTGCTGTCCTGTGTTCCCTCCACACCCCCCTCCCACCCTCACCCCCTCCCCGCTCTCCTCCTCCTCCTCCTCACCCCCCAACACATCACATACACCCTCCCCTCCCTCCCGCCCCACCCCACTCTCCACCCCCTCCATGTCCCCGTCATCCTCTGCCGACTCCTCCTCCTCCTCGACTGGCTGGACTGCAGCTGTGGGGCGTGTTGTGGGGAGCCCTGAGGTTGATGTTCCCTCACCAGCAGCAGCATCCTCTGTGGAGGAAGACAGTCATTATGCAATAACAATGCCACATAAACATAGTGTGGCCTCCCACAGGCTGTTGGGCCACTGTGACATGCTGTACTGCGCTGCAGAGGCCGCAACACTCACCGCCACGTTGCTGCTGCGCCCTCCTTTGTAGCTGGTCGAGGACATCCGGGCAGTGCAGCCGCAACTCCCGTCCCTTTTTCCGTAGCTCCTGCACTTGGGGGGGAATGCAATGGGTGGGAACATTAGGGGCCAGATATCTCTGGTGGGTGCCCAACGCATATCACACATCACTGCGAGCAGCAGGGTGCTGCTGCTGCTCAGGCCAGTGGGTCCTCTACTACCTGTTGCCAGCGCCACCTGCATGTGTCGCTGTGGGTCTGGGCATGTGTGGGGTGCCACCTACGTGTCCTTTGAGCAACACCCCAGACCACCCTTACCCAGTTCCTATGCTCTCCTTACAATACATGGCAGCACCATGCCATGTGTGGGGTAGGCATGCTGGTCTCCAGGGGAGGTGTTTCTTAACCCCCTGTGGGGTCTGGCACACACCTGTGTGTTTGCCTGACCTACAGACATCAGCAGACACACCCACCATGCCACCAGGATATCTTTATTGGAACATGTGTGATGTGTTCTGGTGTCGCGCAGGGATTGGGTGGCCCTGAACACATCACCAGGAGCCACTACCATAACACCAGGATGTCTATTATACCTCTGTGGTCACGACTAGGGCCTCCTGTGAATAGGGCAGTTGTGGCCGAATGCAACAGGAGAATACACCAACACACCTAGCTGGGCTATAGACCACTGTAATCAGGTCCTGGGCCTTCTGGGGTTAGGGCAGAGCTGTGAAACCCCAACTGATGCAGGTACCCTGACACCAGGATCTATAATAGACCTCTGTAATCAGGTCCAGGGTCTCCTGGGGTTAGGGCAGAGCTGTGAAACCCCAACTGGTGCAGTTAACCTAACACCAGGATCTATACTGGATCTCTGTAATCAGGTCCAGGGCCTCCTGGAGGTAGGGCAGAGCTGTGAAACTGAGACACATACAGGTGCCCTAACACCAGGATCTATAATAGACCTCTGTAATCAGGTCCAAGGCCTCCTGGGGTTAGGGCAGAGCTGTGACACCCCAACTGATGCAGTTAACCTAACACCAGGATCTATAATAGACCTCTGTAATCAGGTCCAGGGCCTCCTGGGGTTAGGGCAGAGCTGTGAGACTGAAACAGATACAGTTAACCTAACACCAGGATCTATAATAGACCTCTGTAACCATGTGTGACGCCTCCTGGGGATAGAGCAGACATTTGAGACCGCAACACACGCAGGTAACATAACACCAGGATGTGTAATAGACCCGTGTAATCAGGTCTGGGGGCCTTCTGGAGATAGTGCAGGCTTGCAATCAACACCATACACATCTACAGTGGCAACAGCTTGGCCCACAGACTGGTATTTCCACCATGTTCTGCATGTGTGATATGTGATTCTTGCTGTATATTGTGTTGCACAACTGCCATTGTATGACCTGTCCCCATACACTTACTTCACGTGGGTAGTCGGCAGATCGGTTGTACCGCCTGGTGAGGCACACCTATGCCCTCCTCACCTGTGCAAGGTCCTGCCTTTTTGATGCGCCTGGGAACAGACGGCTCTGTCTGGTGCAGATTAGTTCGCAGAGGATCCTGAGCTCCCTCCGGGTAAATGCGGGATTCCGGGATCGACTGTCCATTTTTCCTCTCTTGAGATAACGCGTGTACGTGCACGACGGCTCGATGATGCACATGGCGCATGCGCTGTGTCGCGTATGTACACGCACTATCTCGCGCTACTGCGCACTACCTGGCGCTTTTACGGTGCACAGCACTCGTGGGATTTAGACACCCAGAACACATCAAAGTATTCTTATCAGAACAGTGAAACGCGCCGCCAACGGTATGGGCTGCTTTTCCAGTCCCCATACACCTGATCTCGCCGCCACGCCCCCATTTGTTAGTTTAATTGGTGAATAGCTGTTTACATAAGAACATAAGACATGCCATACTGGGTCAGACCGAGGTCCATCAAGCCCAGTATCCTGTTTCCAACAGTGGCCAATCTAGGTCATACGTACCTAGCAATATCCCCAAAAGACACAGGTTCCACAATGCTTGTACGGGGTCAAGCATTGATATCCTGGGTCCCTTTTTAATAGTGGTTTATGGACCTTTCCTCCAGGAACTTGTCCAAACCTTTTTTAAACCCAGCTATACTAACAGCCCTTACTACATCCTCCGGTAACAGATTCCATAGTTTGATTACACGTTGAGTGAAAAAATATTTTCTCTTATTTGTCTTAAATGGTTTACCCTGTAGCTTCATTACATGTCCCCTACTCTTTCTATATTCTGATAGCGTAAACAATTGATCCACGTTTATCCGTTCCACTCCATTCATTAATTTATAGACCTCTATCATATCTCCCCTCAGCCGTCTCTTTTCCAGGCTAAAGAGCCCTAACATTTTTAGCCTCTCTTCATAGGAGTAGCCTTCCATCCCCTTCACCAATTTGGTGGCTCTTCTCTGTACTTTTTCTAATAACGCTATGTCCTTTTTAAGATATGGTGACCAGAATTGCACACAATATTCAAGGTGCGGTCGTACCATGGAGCGATACAGAGGCATTATAATATCCTTTGTTTTATTCTCCATTCCTTTCCTTATGATACCTAGTATTCTATTTGCTTTCTTGGCCGCCGCTGCACACTGGGCGGAGGGTTTTAACATGTTATCCACGATGACTCCTAAATCCTTTTCCTGGGTGGTGGTTTCTAATGTGGAGCCTTGCATCGTGTAACAATAGTGTGGGTTGTTCTTTCCTAGGTGCATAACTTTGCATTTGTCCACATTAAATTTCATCTGCCATTTGGATGCCCAGTCTTCCAATTTATCCAGATCCTCCTGCAGTTTTCCACAATCCTCTTGGGTTTTAACAACTTTAAACAGTTTTGTGTCATCTGCAAATTTGATAACCTCACTAGTTATTCCCTTTTCCAGGTCATTTATGAATATGTCAAAAAGTAGCGGACCCAGTACAGATCCCTGGGGTACTCCACTATTCACTTTTTTCCATTGGGAATATTGGCCATTTAGCCCTACCCTCTGCTTTCTATCTTTTAACCAGTTCCCGATCCACAATAGTACACTGCCTCCTATCCCATGACTTTTTAGCTTCGCCAAAAGTCTCTGATGGGGGACCTTGTCAAAAGCTTTCTGGAAGTCCAGATACACTATATCAACCGACTCACCTTTGTCTACCTGTTTATGCACACCTCCAAAGAAACATATCAGATTAGTAAGACAAGATCTTCCTTGTCTAAAGCCATGTTGGTTGTCTCCCATTAGGCCATGACTATCTACATGCTGTGTAATTTTGTTCTTTATGATGGTTTCTACCATTTTCCCTGGTACTGACGTCAGGCTCACCGGTCTGTAATTTCCTGGGTCACCCCTGGAACCCTTTTTAAAAAATTGGTGTTACGTTGGCGACCCTCCAATCTTCAGGTATTACAGATGATTTTAATGAAAGTTCACAGATTACCAATAGCAGGTCTGCAATCTCATATTTCAGTTCTTTCAACACTCTGGGATGTATACCATCCGGTCCAGGTGATTTGCTACTATTCAGTTTATCAAATAGTTGTAATATATCTTCCCGGTGTAGCGATATTTCTCTCAATCCCTCTGCAGTATCACCTTTAAATACCACTTCAGTCTTGGGTAACATCCCTACATCTTCCTCAGTTAAGACCGAAGCAAAGAATTCATTCAGTCTCTCCGCTATAGCCTTGTCTCCTCTTACTGCCCCTTTTACCCCTCTATCATCTAATGGTCCAATTGACTCTCTCACAGACCTTTTGCTACGAATGTACTTGAAAAAGTCTTTATTTCGTGTTTTTTGCTTCCGTAGCAAGTTTCTTCTCAAATTGCCGCTTTGCCTGCCTTATCAATGCTTTGCATTTAACTTGCCAGTGCTTGTGCTGTTTCCAGTTTTCATCATTTGGCTCTTTTTTCCATTTCCTGAAGGTTGCTTTTTTGGCAGCAACAGCCTCTCTGACCTCACCTTTAAACCATGCTGGCAGTTTTTTGGACTTTCTTCCACTCTTCTTATTGCGTGGAATACAGCTGGTCTGGGCTTCGAGGATAGTATTTTTAAATAACACCCAAGTTTGCTGTAAGTCTTTAACCTTTGGAACCGCTCCTTTTAGTTTTTTCCTAACTATATTCCTCATTCTATCATAGTCTCCCTTTTGAAAGTTAAAAGGTAATACTGTGGATTCCTTTACTATCTGTCCTCCACTAATTAAATCAAACATGATCATACTATGATCACTATTGCCAAGTGGTCCCAACACCCTTATTTCTTGCACCAGATCTGGCGTTCCACTAAGGATTAGGTCCAGTATGGCTTCCCCTCTGGTCGGTTCATGAACCAGCTGCTCCAAGAAGCAGTCATTTATTCCATCTAGAAACTTTATCTCTTTAGCTTGTCCTGCCGTGACACTGACCCAGTCGATACCGGGGTAGTTGAAATCACCCATTATTACTACTCTGTTGTGACTTTTGTTAGCTTCCTTGATTTCTTTGAGCATTTCATCATCCATTTGTTCATTCTGGCCAGGCGGTCGTCGATAGTATACTCCCACTGCCATCACCTTCCCCTTCATAAATGGAATTTCAATCCATAGAGATTCTACAGCAAATTTTGTTCCCTGCAAAACTTTAATCCTTTCTGACTCAATGCCCTCTCTAACATAGAGCGCAACCCCTCCACCAATTTGGTCAGCTCTATCATTACGATATAGTTTGTATCCAGGTATCACAGTGTCCCACTGGTTATCCTCCTTCCACCATGTCTCTGAGAGTGCAATCATATCTAACCTCTCATTTAGTGCTATATATTCTAACTCTCCCATCTTATTGTTTAGACTTCTAGCATTGGCATACAAGCATTTTAGAGACTGTATTTTATTCATATTAATCTGGCTATTGGTAGGCAGGGGTAATTTGGAATCTTTATGCTCTGTCTGCTCCTTACGTTATGGCGGTGAGGCTCCCCGGTGTTGGGCAGCGGGCACATCATAGGGCGTCTTAGCTTGTGGCGTCCTGTGATGCGCCTTCTATGGCCCATGCTCAGCGCCACCGTAGTGTACAGGACTAAGGTGAGTGGGTATGTTGGCTTTGCCGCACACTACAGAGATGTGTCTAACTGTTACAGCCATGCAAAAGGGTGGCGCCTCAGACACTCTTCCTGATGTTATTGCACTGGGGATTCAAACCTATGAGAGCTGGCTGCATAGTCATTGTAATAAGCAGTGTGTGCTATGCCTCTATGGCCATTGTCATAGCTAGGGCTGACTACACAACTGCACGTCAACGCACATACATTCTGCTGTGCTTACTGGGATAGGGGAGACCCACAGCTAAGGCAGTTTCCAGGCCACGTTACCGTAGGCAAATGAGGTGAGAGTGTTGTTTTCATTTACACATTAAAACAATATTCCCATTAAAACATGTTTAATGCCATATGTGTGTCTGTTACAGGCCTACAAGGGAGTTGCCTCTGACAATCTTACTAAGGGCAGCCCACTGAGGGATTGGACCCATGACGTCTGACCCTGAATTCATCGACTTAACCATTATGCTACATCAACATGTGTTTATCCCACGAATGGCTGGCTGCAGAAGGAGTGCAGGTCATCCCACAAACCTTATGAGGTGCTGCATGGGATAGGGGAGACCCAAACATACAGGGAGCCCACTGTGGGATTGAAACCATGATGTATGCCACTGAGGACATCCTATTAACCATTGTACTGCATCACTATGGGGTTTTTCATACCAATGGCTGGCCACAGACAGGATGCAGGTCACCGGACATACTGTCTGCTGTGGTAACCAGGATAGGATAGAGACAACAGTACAGTATCACTGTTGAACGCACTGTATGGCACTATGTGGGAAGGTTGACATGCCATGGTCACTGCTCAATCAGAGTGAGAGTGCCCTCACAGCATGATCTGCTACAATATCCCAGTCACTGTCCTATGTTCTATGCAGATGCATCCTGGATAAATGGCCCTGTAGGGGCCATACCCACAATACCTTGCTCATCATTATGCACATTGGAGGTGGAACAGTGGAAACAGTGCAAACTTTGGGGGCTCAGTGGGGTGTGGGCGGCCACAAAACAATGGCCACACATACACAGATTACCACACCTATTTGAGCAATATGCAAAGATAGCGGTGGTTGGCAGCCCTGTCCGCAACACCAGTCATGGGCTTCGTGCAGGCATTGGTAGGATAATCAATAATGTTAGGGACACTCTCCAGGGTGATAAACACTGTCAGATATGGATGAGGGGGCACACACCACATAAATCAGTAAAGTTGCTATGATGGATCTCTGTTAGAGAGTTGTGTTTAAGTTACGATTTGTTATCTGACATTGGTCATAGCTACCTTTTGATGTATATGGGACGTGTTTCCATGTTTATGACGGCATTGCTAAGGTATGCAAGTGCTAGTAGTGGAGGCTGGTGCTATGCGCAGGACACAACAGCCTGCCTTTTCATTATACTTTGGATGGTGGAGCTTGTGGGTGTGGGTGTTTGTGCCCATGTTGGGCGATGCTCTGGGGCAGAGGTTCACAAATACAGTCCTGGTGGTTCAGACAGGATTCAGGTTGTCCCTACTGAATATGCATGAGGTACATTTGCATACAATGGGGACAGTTCCTTCAAATGCATCTCATGCATATTTTTAGTATGGACAGTCTGACAACCTGAATGGTGTTTGCCCTCCGGAACTGAGGTTGCCACCATCTGCTCTGGGGTGTGCACATTATTATTGTGTATGTGCTCTGTAGGGTAAAATATATAGACATGGTCTGCAGGAGCCACAGCTGGGACTTGAACCTGTGACCTTCTGCCCCTGTACACTGCAGTACATACTGACTGTGTGTACTGCACCAAACTGTTGCCACAGAGGTAGTTCCTTCCCAGGGGATACCATTACTGTTCGTCTGACAGACCTTGTCTGTTGGACTGCATGCCACCCACCTGGACAGGGCTTGCCCTGTCCACCGCCAGCACCCCTATGCTGACATGCTGTTCTGCCGGTTGTGCTGGTGGTATGCAGTTCCAGCTCATCTAGTGTGCCGTTAGGCGGCTGCTTATGGTGTGGTTTCTTGGGTGGGGGTGCCTACATGGACATGCACGCTTCCCCACCGCACTGCCTGCCAATGTTCTGTGGCCTTTGGGGTACCTGCTGGTTGATGTCCATTGGGGAAATGTATGACACATACTCGTGGGCATGTTTGCCCTTGGTCAGTTGCTGTCTTGCTGTTTTTCTGTTTCTGTGTTCCTGTATGCCACCTAGGCATCTGCCTGTCCACCCTGTGCCCCAGCTGCCCCACTGCATGTCCTGCCTTCAGCCCCCTGTGCCCCATTTGCAGCCTCACCGTCTTGCCCTCTCGTACTTGGGCACTATGCTGCTGCTGCACATGTATCACTACTATCACTTTTCTTGGTCTCCCTGCCTTTGCTGTATATTGCTGACTGAAATGGTTTCTCTCTCCTGCAAATGTGCCTCTAGCGCGAGGTTTTCACTGGCGCTAATTTTCAGACCGTCATTTCATGGCGTTAGTGTTCATGGAGCCTCTCCCCGCCCACTCACCCCCCATTGACCCCTTATCTCTGCCCCTGGGGTGCCTTACTCCACCCTCTGGGGAGCTTCACTCCACCCTCTGTGCGCCTTTATGCCTGTGAAGACGTTATCACGCGATACGTGACATTCTCGCACAGTAATGCACCATTATCGCACGATAAAGTTGCCGCTGCGACATTAGCGCTGTTTAGTAAACATACCCCAAAGACTGTCATAGACATCACTTTCAAAATTGTAAACTCAGTTCGTAGAAAATCACTTCAAAGACGGCTTTTCAATCTTACTCTTGATGAAGGGGCAGTGGAAATCCTTTTGCACACAGATGTAAGGTGGCTAAGTAGGCACAAATTTCTGCAAAGATTTTGTGATTTGCTGAATGAAATAAGAAGTTTTTTGAAGGAGAGGGGAGATGACCAAGCAGAGTTGGAAGATGAGGAGTGGTTATGTGATCTGGCATTTCTCGCTGACTTTACAGGTGAACTAAGTGATGTGAACCTTGAACTACAAGGTAAAAACAAATACATTGGCGACATGATGAGTACAGTTTCATCCTACAAGAGCAAATTTGAGCTAATGACGGCTGACCTTGCAAACAACACTTTTGATCATTTTCCTAATACACAGGACTATCTGGGACAATATCCAAATTTTGTTTTTCAGAACGAGAAGTATGTGACAGAAATCTGTTCTGTTATCCAGGAATTCGAAAATAGATTCTTTGACTTCCAAAAAATTGGAACAGTTGTGGAGTACTTGTCATACCCATTCAAAGTAGATGTGGGCATTAAAGAAACTGCAGCTGCTATCAGTAGAAATGGCTCATTGAACAAGCCATCTCTTGAAAACAAAATATTAACCCTTAAAAATGACATTTTTCTCAAGACCCGTGCTGAGCAAGAATCGTTTTGGAAGCTAGTGCTTAGAGACAAATTTCCCAACTTGAGAAGATGCAGTGAAGCTGTACACTCCTGTTTCTGTTCAACTTATTTGTGTGAATCTGTGTTTTCCCATTTGAAAATGACAAAGAGTACAAAATGTTCCAACATGACAGATGAACATCTCCAGGATTCCCTGAGACTGGCCCTCACACAATATTCACCCAACTTCAAAAAGCTGGTGGATGAAATGCAGGCTCAGACATCTCACTAATGAGCAAGAGCGAAATATTAAAGATTGTGCAAGATCAGCCTGGATCAATACTTGACCTAAATTTAACACAATAAAAGTTAAAGAAAGTTATTAAGACAGTTAAAGAAAGTTATTACTCAATAAAACTTTAAGAAAAAATGTACTTTCCTTTTCCCTTTCGCAGTTCTTACTGCATCTTCCTTTCTCTGTTTTGTTTTTGCTTAATTTGCTTAATAGCTGATCACATCCAAGTAAATAACAGAAGGTTCATTAAAAATGGGGGGGGGGGGATCCTCCAACTTTATTGGGTTAAAATTTAATTTGAAACTTAATTTTCATGGTGGTAGATCACTGGCACTTTTGGCCGGAAAAAGTAGATCACGACCTGCTCGAAGTTGGACATGCCTGTCTTAGAGTATTGGGTAGGTTATTCCAAAGGACAGGTGCATAGAAGGAGAAGGCTCTGTTGGTGGTTGATTTGATTTGCTTTTCTTACATTTTTTGGGATGGATAGAGTGTTTTTCAGGTTGTCTCTTGTTCTTGTGTGTTGCTGCATGTTTATCAGTGTGCTGAGGTATGTTGGTGCAGTGTTGTTTATTATTTTATAGATGTTCATAAGGGCTTTGAATTTGTTTCTTTGAAGAATCGGGAACCAGTGGAGGTGGAACAGAATGGGTATTATGGTTGGATCTTTTGGCATGCATAATTGTACGTGCAACTGTGTTTTGAGCAAGTTGTAATGGCTTTAGTATTTTCTTGGGGAGTCCATGAAGTATGCTGTTGCTGTAGTCAAAGTGTGGGCAAATCAGTGCTTGAGCTACAGAGCGGTAGTTGGTGTGGGAGAGCAGTGGTCTCAGGTGCTGTACCATTTTGGTTTTATGGTAAATTGCACGGGTGGTCATGTGGATGTGTCTGTCAAGTCAAGCTGTTGATCTAGGTGGATTCTAAGGTATTTTATTTCTTCTTTTATTTCCAGTGTTGCATTGTTTACATGGAGTGAACAGGGAGGGTTGAATGCTTTGTTCCTAGTAATGAGTGCTTCAGTTTTCTTCAGGTTGACTGTGAAGTTGACTGAATTGAGCCATACAGTGACGTCATTGAAGCAGTTGATGATCTTCTTATAGGAGGGATCTGAGGTGTCAAAGATTGTGAATAACATTATATCATCTGCATAAATTCTGTAGTCAACATCATGTGATTGTATGATTTTGCAGATAGGTTGAAGATATATATTGAAAAGTAATGCAGATAATGCAGATCCTTGGGGGACGCCCTGAGATTAGGTGAATAGGTTGGATAGATTGTTGTCGAAGTACACTTGTTGGGTGCTTGGAGAGGTAGTTTTGGAACCATCGTAGAGTAGTCCCACTTATGCCAAGGTGCTTTAGGTGGTTGATTAGGATATTGTGGTTTACAGAATCAAATGCCGAGGCTATATCGAGGAAAATAAGGATGAATGCAATTCCTTGTATGATTGTGTCAAGTAGGGATGTTAATAGTGTTTCGACACCATGATGTGCTCTAAATCCGTATTGATGGGGGTCAAGTGGGGCACTTGAGTCTATGAAGTCCTGGAGTTGCAGTAGTACTGATTTTTCAATGATTTTGGATAGGAATGGTAGGCTAGATATTGGTCTGTAAGATGTGGGGCAGGATTTATTAAGGGTGTTTTGTTTCAAGATTGGGAGTATGGAAGCTCTTTTTAGGTTATTTGGTAGTTGACCTTGAGATAGAGAAAGGTTGACTATTCTTTGTATAGATGGCGTGAGCTCTGATTTTGTTGATTTGATCCAGCTGATGGGGCAAGGATCTATGATTGAGGTAATGGTATTCAGTGATTTGATGCAGTGATCTATCTGGTCTTTGCTTCTTGGTGAGAATGAGATCCAAGTTGGAGGGCTGGTTGGTTCTGGGTCATAGAAAGTTGTGTTGCAGATTGATTTGATTTTTTATTTTTCTATGTAGTGATCTGTGAACTGTTGAGCACTTAGGTTACTCATTGCAGGGTTTTTGTCATTTGTTTTTTTTTTATTAGGTTTTGGATTATGAGGAACAATTCCCTTGGCCGGTTAAGGGATTTTGATAGGAGTTTTGAGCAGTATTCTTTCTTTGTGTCTAGGAGATTCTGATGGTAGGTTTTTAGTTTGTTCATGTACTTGTCTCTCTTCATCAGATTTGGTGACTCTCCATTTTCTTTCAGCCTTCCTTAGGTCTGCCTTCATATGTTTCAATAATAAGGCTGCCTGAAGAGCTGTTCAAAAATCTTCTCTAGGTAAATAATTACATAACCATCTCATCAATCTCAGTTTATGGTAAACAAAGCAAGTTATGTTCTTTACATGTATTTTAAAAGTTATAAAGAGTATCTATATAACTCCCAAATTCCTCACTTCCTGACAACATACCATTTTCCCCTGCCATAACACAGAAGTAGTAAGTCACCTTCAATTTTCATAGCAATACCTAATAGTTTTGCTTTGGTGTGGTTCAATCTAAGCCCATTACTCCCAAACCATTCTTCTGCCAACATCATACATTTGCCCAAATTTTACAATGTATCATTCCATGAATTCATAATTGGCAGCAACACCTGTATGTCATTGGCAAATAGACAAGCAAGCAAAGTGTTGTAGCTCTCCTGCTTTCACCTTTTAGAGCTTTTGGAATAAAAAGAAACACCAAATATTTCTTGTGTCAGTTTTTTGGTTAAGTCTATAGTGTCCATAACCAGGATAAATTTATAAGAAGACACCAGTTAAAACTCCTTTTAAGGTGCCTATCTTAAGCCTATTTTATAAAAGCAAGTAGGTGCCTGCTTTGTTTTTCTAAAGTAGTAGCCATGTTTACTAAAGGTTAGGATGTACTATCTGCCACTGACCACATAGGAAGAACATGGGTGTGGCAGCAGATAGGGCCAGGTTTACTAAATGTTAAATGTACACTAAGTGGGTCATTCTGCACTGCGTTTAGCAGGGCTTTACATCCAATCTGGACCTATATCCCCCGCTAAATACCAGGGGCCGATTCCCAACCCATAGCTCCCCAAACGTATAGAGGAGATGTGCGGGGAGTTCTGGATGGGGGCGGATGGAAGAGGGCTGGAGGAGGAGATTGGGCAGCGCGGAGGCAGGACCATGGCCCCAGACATACAGGGCTGATTCCAGTTGCAGCCCTGTACTCCCGGGGAAGCAAAGATGGCTGGGGAACTTATTCTACCTCAGAGGTGGAATAAATACCCACGGTCAGGGCAGTGGGTAACATCGGCCCCCACAGCAGGTGAGGAGCAGCAGGGGGTTCCCTGCAGTCCGATCTGGCCTTGGCAGGCCCGTTGAGGGGTTGGGTGGTGGGGAATCATCATTTAAAAATCTGTGGGATTCGGTGCTTCTGCATGGTGTCCTGGTGCCATGGTGACAGGACACCTGGCACCAGACACTATGCAGAAGCATTGGGAGGGTTAGGCGAGGAGTATTCCGGATGTGCAGCGGGCCTGAATCGGAATATGTCCTGCCCGTCCAGGCAGGTTGCACCCAATTCTGCTCCCGTGGGTTCAGAATAGAGTGCAAATCCGGCCCGTCCAGATTTTGACCGTCCGGACGTGCCCCATTCGGAATTGGCCTCCATGTGTCAGAAGTTAATATGTGTACATTTATACCAGCCTTAGAGCTGGTGTAGATGTCCACATGCTAGATGTTTGCAAAAACATACATACCTTATAGTATTTTGTAATCTACGTGTGTATTTGTGCACTTTACCCAAACTCCACCCATGTGCACACCCACCAGCAAAGTATGCACCATCAAACACCGGTTAGTATTTTATATGAGATCATTAATATGCATATGTGGCTATATATGCATGTTATTGACTATATTAGATGCAAACTTGGCGCCTAAAAATATGTGTCCCCTTATAAATTACTCCTGAAGATATACATACATGAACATTTGAGTATGATACTATGGTATGGTAATTGGTAGTTTTTCTGAGGGTATATAGAGAATTATATTTCACTCGTACCCCTTCCTTGTGTAGTGCAGCCGCTACCACTGCCATAACCTTGGTAAACGTTTGCGGAGCTGTAGCCAATCCGAAGGGCATCACCTGAAATTGAAAATGCCCCATGGGCAGAGCGAATCTCAGAAATCGTTGATGATCTTTCCGCACGGGGATATGTAAATATGCCTCTGTCAGATCTAATGAGGTTAAGAATTTGTTTGCCTTCACAGCCGCGATGACAGAGCGTAGCGACTCCATTCTGAAATGGGTGATCCGAAGACAACGATTTACCCTTTTAAAATCTAGAATCGGCCGAAAAGTGCCCTCTTTCTTTGGCACTACGAAATAGATGGAGTACCGACCGAGACCGCACTGCTCCACAGGAACGGGAATTACCGCCTGAAGCTGCAATAAACGCTGCAGTGTGTCTGCGACTGCGTTCTCTCTTTGTGGAGTGCAGCAAGGAGATTGAACAAAGGAGTCTGACACGGGCCGAAGGAGCTCTAGAGCATAACCTTCTCGAATGATCTCTAAAACCCACTGATCTGTGGTAATCTTGACCCAGGCAGGGTAAAAATCCCTTAACCTTCCTCCCACGGGAATTAACCCTGCCTGAGCCTGTCTCATCTCATTGGGATTTCTTAAGATTTGTGGCCTGAAACTGAGAAAATCCTCTTCCGGCTCCCCGGAAACTCCGACATCCTTGACCCCGTACTGAGAACCTTCCCCGTTGGGGCTGGCTAAAATGAGGTGTCCGAAATCTACGAAACTCTCTAGAATTTCCTCGTGAGCCTCCAGCACCTCGACTCTGCCTCGGCTTATCCTCCAGCAGACGACCACCCTTGGACTCCCCTAGTTCTTTAACCAACTTTTCCAAATCTTCACCAAACAAAAGTTTACCCCTAAAAGGTAACTTACTAAGACGAGCTTTAGAAGAACCGTCCGCTGACCAGTTACGCAACCAAAGGTATCTTCGGGCCGCTACAACCGAGGCCATACTCTTAGCCACTCTGATAAGATCATAATGGATGTCCGATAAATAAGCAGCACCCGATTCCAACCGAGTTACCTCCTCTTACTTCTCATTTACCTGATCTACCTGCAACTTTTGCGACCATCTCAAACATCCTCTTGCGACCCATGCCCCCGCAATCGAGGCTTGCAAGGAAAGGGCGCTAACATCAAACACCTGCTTAAGCAAAGTGTCTAATTTCCTGTCCTGAACATCCTTTAATGCAGCGGCTCCTTCAACCGGAATCGTAGTCTTCTTGGTTACAGCTGAAACCGCAGCATCCACTTTAGGAGAGCGAAGAAGCTCCTTATCTTGATCTGAAAGAGGGTAAAGACGAGTTAAAAATCTAGAACCTCGAAAAGCTGCCTCAGGACAGTCCCACTCCTCTTGAATCATAGACCTGAAAACTCTATGAACTGGGAAAACTCGCTGGGACTTCTGCACCTCCTGCAAAAGTGGATCTTCCAAAGATTCTTCAGCTACCGAATCCCCCGCAGGCATATTAAGTGACCTGAGAGTCTCAGAAATCAAAGCAAGCAACTCCTCTTTCCGAAATACTCTAACAGCTCTACTTTGTTGTTCTGGCAACTCTCCTTCCTCTAATTCCATTTCAGAGGACTGATCTGCATCGTCCGCACCTTCCAACACTTCCTCGAGAAGACTATCATTTACTGCCTGCTTACTGATCTTTGCTAACCCTGCGTTCTCCTCGGGTAGACAAACAGACCCAGTACGCTTCATACCCTTTGAAGTTTGAGAAGAAACCCCTAACATAGGCTGCAGAAGCGCCAAGGCCTGAGACATCAGCAAATAGAAATTAGGAGGAATAGAATGAACATCTGCTGTGCTCATAGATGGAAGCACCAGAGCATCAAGCTCAGCAGAAGACCCAGGCCCTGTCAGCACAGGACTTAAAGCAGGTGGCAGAGAATTACCAAGTTCCCCTGTTAAACCAACCTGAGCACCCAAGGAACTTCCTTGGGCTTTGATTGCACCATAGGGCTCCAAAGTGCATGACTTACACCCCCCCGAATCCAATAATTCTCCACGCCGCGAGCCACAAACTAAACACCGTGGCTTAGCCGGCATTCTATAATAAAAAGTCAAACACACAATTAAAAAGACTGTACCTTAAAAGAATTATTTTCCCAAACTAAAGAGAATAATAAAGTCAAAAACACAATTAAAAAGACTGCTGCTTAACTCCCACATAAGCTAATGAAGAAATCGCGCGCCGAACACTGGCGTGCCGCACAACCAAGCGCCAAACTCTCGCGCGCCGAACACTCGCGCGCTGCACACCCGCGTGCCGAACTCACGTGCCAAACTCTCGCGCGCCGAACACTCGCGCGCCGCACACCCGCGTGCCGAACACTCGTGGGCCAAACGATCAATGGCAACAAGGCGGATTCAAAAAACAACTAATTAATTACCAGTACCTTCCCCCACATACCTTAAAGTCCTGGGGAAGTTCAATGTGTCGGAGCTCAGCCGTTCAGCGGCTTCGGCACCAACGTCAGAGAAAACAAAATGCCCTGCAATCCCTTACATCTAAGGGCAGTGCACAGCCTAAAAATTTTGTTTCTCTTCTTTTCTCTTTCTCTCCACCTGCTCCTCACCCCTCTTACCGGGTTCGGGAGCAGGGAGGATCTATCCGTTTAAAACTATTAAGCCTCTGATCGTTTAAAAGATGGGGAGGAGGCAAAACAAAACAAATTAAAATAGCCCAGCAGGAAGCTTCAGCAGCAGCAGCGCTCTTAAAACAAAAAGAGAAAATCTAATCAAAATTTGAATCAAGCCAAATCAAACTAAATAAATAATTCAGCTCTACTTGTTTGTTACAACTGAGCCCAGATACAGGCTCAGACGTCTCAAAAGCTGCTTGGAGACTGAAATACTGTTGAAAGGGGGCGGAGTTAGCCTACTTGTATCGGTGGCATCAGAAAAAGATGACATCATTCAGTCTCCAAGGTTGCTGGAAGGCATTCTAAACTCTAAGGTTCCGGGACTGGACTAGAGGGACGCAAAGGAATTGGTAGTTTTTCTGAGGGTATATAGAGAATTATATTTGACAATTAAATTGTTCTAAGCTTAGTACTGCATGTGGTCTTGTGTGTAATACATAGGTGACGTTTCCTAATCTGTTGGGGGAGGGAGGCAAGGGGTAAGGACTGGAGCTCAGATTAGTAGCAGGGGTGTGAGCTTTCTCCCTCTACACTCAGATTGGCTTCTTAGAGTTTCAGTTTAATTTGTCGACATATTTCTATTTTTGGTTTGTGGTAATTTATCTTGTATTTGGAGAGGGTCCCTCTGTGTTCTGTATGTGTGACTGAGGCCAGGTGTTCTGTTAACTTTGAGAGTCTGTAGGGATCTGTGTCGATAATCTTATTGCTTTAAATATTGTACATTTAGGGGCATGTTTACTAAAGGTTAACGCGCAATAACAAACATTAACACGTTAAGTGTCACTGTGGCCATTTTATTTCTATGGACACAGCAGCTCTTAATGCTTGGTAATGCATGTTAAGCTTTAGCAAACATGCCCCTTAGTGTGTTGCATTTAGCACATGAATTTGTGGAATGTAATGTGCCTATTTACATAGGCCACTTAGGCTGGCCTCAAGTCCCATTTTATTATGTGTACCTAGAAAAGAGGATATGTTTTTTCCCTTCTTGGGGATTCAGGATGGGTGACGGCTTCTTTGAAGGTTTAAAAAGAGACCCTCATTTTAGGGCTTCGTTGTCTGGTCTTATATTGATGTCTGGTTGTCCTGTCTGGATTAAGCTGCTTATTTGTTCATTTAGGTTGCTGTTGTTTTAAACTAATTTTATGCATGAATATTATGACTCATTTTTTCTCTTAGTACAGACAGTTTATATTGTACGTATGTGATTATTACTCTGTTGTAATTATTTTTTATTTTATGTATACTTGATGCTCTGTCTACTGGTTGTAAATAGCTGTGGATCTTCATAGAAACAATGCTATAAAAACTGTAATAAATAGAAATTAGCCTGCAGCAAAGGTTCATCCCTATTCTCACTCTCTCAGCACTGAGGTCAGCACTGGGTCCTAAAGTCAGCCTAGCCCTCACTGTCAAGAAGAGAGTGCTTCTTACACTCTGCTGCCTTCAGTATAAGATTTGAATACATTAAGGGCCCTGCAGTTTCAGTAGTTTTATGCACTCAGATGTCAGATTGAAACCAGGAAAGGACACAGACTTAGGTAACAAGACACAATTTTATCATGGCCGTAGTTATTCCTGGTGAAAATATAAAAATGCCAATACTGATACAACCTGCAAACTTGGCACTTATTGGCCTCTGGTCTCCCATAGTTCCTCTTGGGTTCAAAGTTAAGGAAAGCATTTATGTGTTTTGTGATTACAAGTTGATGAGAATGTTAAATTCCCATTTGAAAAGGGAACCGGGCATAGGCTAAAACAGCCTTCTAGATGTTAATTGTCTGCTATGTCTCTCAGTTGTGTAAAATTAGCACCTAGAAGGCTGTTTCTAGCCTTCACGCAGGCCCTTTTTTAAAAGATTTGACATAAAATAGTCAGACATTGTGAATTTAAACTAGAGAGACAGCAAGATTAGTATGCTATTGGAGCCTCAATATTCTTGTTTTTTTCAGTTGCATGGCTACAGCAAACGTTCTGGTGCATCATCAGTTTAAGCAGTAATCCTATGCCCTGTATGTGCGCATATGCAGCTGTTCAGTTTTATAAAAGGCATATTCTGTGTGTAAAAGGCACACAGAAGAACCTTTAGAAAAGTACTCCCCGAAACGATTAGGCAGAAACTGCCAGGTTAGTTAAAATGCATTTTTTTTAAACAAACACAAGCTAAAAATGGAAAATGTTGCCAGAGGGTGTTGTCAAGCTTAGCAGTATAACTGGATTTAGAAAAAGGTTTAGATAAGTTTTTGAAAGACAGGTCTCTTTAAAGTCATCAGCTAGGTAGACCTAGAAATTCACCACTTCTTGCTTCACAAAACGAGCAACAGAGAAAGGATTTCCCCACTGGGTACAGCCAAGTGGCTGAGATTGGCTACTGTTAGAGACAGGATGTGAGACTCAATGGACCATTAATCTGACCCAACATGGTGCATCTTATATTCTTATGTAACATCCTGAGTGGATTACTGTAGATGTTATGTTGGCTATTATTCCTTGCTTTCAGCTCCATGTATCTATGTATGTTGTTCTATTGATCTAGAGGAAGCAGGTGTCTTATTGCTCCTTTGAGTTATAGCTCAATAGAAACCAGTGTTTCCTGAGGCTATGGTGCCTTGACCCACTTTTATTTAAGTGCCTTCAAGTCAGTGCTGACTCCTGGTGACCCAGCAGCCCCTGGGTTTTCTTGGCAAGGTGTGACCAGAAGTAGATTGCTAGGCCTTTTCTTCCGAGGCAGTGGAGGGTTAAAGTGATTTGCCCAAGGCCACAAGGGGTGCCAGTGGGAATCAAATCCAGATCTCCTGAGTAGTAGGCTGTTGCTCTAACCACTAGCCTACTCCTCCACCCTATATTAGCAAATACTCTGGGTTCAGTCTACCTCCAAGTTTTACATTCCTCCCCCTCCTGTCTATTCTGGTCATTGAAGGAACAACTTTCAACCACAATTTCCTCTGGACGTGCACCATGAGTCTGGCCACTAGGTGGTGGTGATGCTGTGTCATGGTTGAAATTCAGTAATTGAATCCAGATCTCATGCAAGGTAACATTCAGCACTGCCACTGAGATATATTACTTGATTCATATTGAACTGGAAGCACTCAAAGCAAATGTTCTCAGACTTTGTGACCACCCAAAAGACCGATTGTCCAGTTATCTGGATAACAACAGCTGTGTCCGATTAAATGCTGTAGCCACTGTTATCTAGATAGTGCCGCTGAATATCCTTACAGACTGCCTTGGCACTATCCAGATAGTGGCAGGGCAGTACTTGGTCGAAACAGCAGTGGATATGGAGAACAGAGATATTCAGCCTACTAATCAGATGACTTTAGGACAGCAAAAAGCTGTACATAGTTATCCAGACAGAAGGCTAAATATAGATGGCGATTGCTGCACTGCACAGATATTCAGCACCAGCTGCAATCTGGATAGCAGCACTGAATATTCATGAATTATACAAACACCGCAGCTGGCGCTTGAAAAAAAATCCTCTGAACAGGTTTGATATTGATCAGTCAGTTTTAACCCAAGCAGTTTGCAGGTAATTTTCTAACAAGGTGATTAGGTTTAGTGCAAATCCAGCAGCAATCACAGCTACATTGAGGTCACAGACCTCAATGCCTGCAATGAAGGAAAGAGCAGGTAGATGATGGGAATAGCAAAGGCTTCAAAAGATTTACCTTGCTGAGTCAGAACAGTGGTACATCAAGCCTAGTATCTTGTGTTCAACAGTGGCCAGTCTGCATTACTTGCAAAGTACTAAGCAGATTCTAATAAAAAAAATATACATTCCATATTGCTCATAGACTGAAATGTCTCCATCTCTTACTTCAATCAAACTAGTTAATAATTTTAAATTTGTCCAAACATTTTTAAACTCATCTATACTACCAACCTTGACCAAATTCTCTGACAGTAAATTCCATAGTTTAAATTATACTGTATACTGACTTAAAAAATGTTTTTTAATTTGTTGGGAATCTTCTACGAGTTAGTATTAAGACTAAGGGACATTCCATGAAACTATTTGACAATGTAAATAACCATTTCCTATTAACATGTTCTGTGCCACATATAATTTTATACATCTCTGTGATATCAGCTCTTGGCCATCTCTTCTCCAAGCTGAAGAGCCTCAGCATATTCAGCCTTCCTTCATATGAGAGCACTTCCATCCTCTTAAGAATTTTTATTGCTGTTCTCTGCAGTTTTTCTAATTCTGCTCTCCTTTTTGAGATATCATGACTAGAACTGCTTTTCAAGGTGTATTGCATCACACAGAGCTGTTATTATATTCCTACTTTTATTTTCTGAATAATTCCTAGTATTCTTATTTGCTTTTTTGGTAGCTGCTGTACTGATCTGAGGATTTCAGTGAGTTCTTCACCATGTTTTTTTTTCCTGGCTGGAAACTCCTAAAATGGAACACAGCATTGTGTGAAGAATTAGAATTATTTATCTCCAGGAACAAGCAGGAATGTAGTCTTTACATATGGGTATCGTCGGTACCGACGGAGCCTGCGTGGGAATGCTCCCCAGCATCCAATTAGAAAGCTTTTGGGAGCATCCCACAGTGCCTGAATGCTGCCTTCCCGCCTTTCCCAACTGTCCCTCTCCAGTTCTTCGTTTTCTGCGGAGTGGACAGGTTGCACATCCTGTCACTGCAGAAAAAATTCCCTCCTTCTTCTTTTTTGTAGTCGCATCTGCCTTCCCTCGACGCTACACTGCTACCGCCGGTGGTTCTTTCTTTTTTTCTCAAAAAAAAACAAAACAAAAAAAACCCCTTTCTTTCTGGAGTCTTTTCCAGTATTTTTCTCCTCAGGTACCATGCGCCATTTTGGGCACTAGGCCCAACTTTTTCCTTCAAAATGGATAAACCCGCTTCGGGTTTTATAAAGTGTTCTAAGTGTGGCGGTACCATCTCCGTCACCGACACCCATGAGTGGTGCCATAAATGTTTAGGTCCTGACCACTCTATTTCAGAGTGTGTTGCCTGTGGGATGATGTCGAAAACGGGCCGGAAAAACAGAGCTGCTAAACTTAGCACCCTTTTTCCCTCCGATGTAGCCTCCGTGGCATCGACGTCTTCCAGGGCTTCGTCTTCCTCCCATGGATCTCAGGTAACTAAACATAAATCTAGTTGTTCCTCAAAGGGTAGATCTCCTGCTAAACATCGAGATGCCTCTGTCGTTGCCCTTGAGGAACTTTCACCGGCAATATTGCCCCAGCGGGAGGCTTCTGTTTCCAAAGCACTAATGGGGCTCCAGGATGTTCTTGAGGCTTCAACTTCAGCAGAACTACTGGTGCCATGCTCTGGGGTGCCGACCGCTTCATCCGGCACCGATACCCAAGCATCGGCAGCGCCGATAGACCAGAGATTCTTGGCTATTGAACGCAGTCTGGCGGCTCTTCTCACGGCCTCAATGCCCCTGAAACCGCTTCAGACAATTCAACTGGTACCGGCACCGACTGCATCCACATCGGCAGGTATTCTACTGGGACTGAGTCATATGTCTCTATCCGGCATCGACAAGTCGGTACCGGACCACTCCGATGCCGACTTTGATTGGTACAGGTACCATACCTTGCACGATCACCTGGATCGGAGATACTTCGAATCCTCAGATGAGTCTGAAGACTCTGAAAGCTCTGCTGATACCAGAGTACTTCTTCCTGAGGATTCCTCTTCTCCTCAGCGTAAGATGTCTCCACCAGAGGATATGTCCTTTCAGGATTTTATCCAAGATGTGGCCCGAGGTCTTTCCATCACAGTGGCTCCTGAAAAAGAGCCTAGGGCAAAGGAATTAGAAATCCTACAATACCCTAAACCTCCCAAGGAAGCAGCTACCTTACCTATTCATGAGATCTTGCATGATCTTATGTTAAGGATGTGGGAAACACCTCTAACCACATCTCACTCTCGAAGACTCGACACCATGTATCGAGTTCCTCCTTGTCCTGGGTTTCAGAAGACTCAATTACCACACTATTCCATGGTGGTGGAATCAGCCATGAGAAGGATAAAGCATGCAAAAAGGCATGCATCTAATCCTCCAGGACGTGAGTGTAGGACTCTTGACGCCTTTGGATGTCGATCCTTCCAGGCTTTCATGCTTTCTGATAGGATCAGTTCCTATATCTTGTATATGGGAAGGTTCCTTAAAGAGGTCACAGGAGATTTAGAGCTTATGAGCCCTCTCCTTCCTGATGATAAAAGGCAAGATTATCTCGCTCTTGTCAAACATGCTGAGGATGTTTCCAAGTTTGTGAATCGTGCAGCCTTTGGCTGCTTTGAGTGCATAAGCAGGACCTCTGCCATTGCGATAGGTGCACGTAGGATTGCCTGGCTCCAGGCATCTGACTTAGAAATTTGGGTACAGGACAAACTAGGGAATATACCTTGCACAGGAGAGAATCTCTTTTGCAAGAATTGGCAGGAAAAAGCTAATGAGATAGATGCTGACAGTATCACTTTGGATAGATTGTCTAAATCTACAGCTGATCCTGCGAGGAAAAGATCCTCTAAGAAACCATTCTTCAGTAAGAAGAAAAAGTTTTATCCCTCCTATACCCAGCAGGGGCATCGTTTAGGTCAGTCTGCCCAAAAGGGACAGCAGCAACAACCTAGGCAAAGAAAGACAAAAGCAGCTAAGCCTCCACCGGCTCAGCAGACTCAGCCTCCACAGGGGCTTTGATTCCTATCTAGAGAACTTTGCCTTCCTGGCCCTGAACGGCGCAGAACCCTCCACCATCCCAGGAAAATTGTGTCATCTTGCCCCCAGATGGGATCAGATAACAGCAGAAAATTGGACTCTATCTATTGTAAGAGAGGGGTACAAGCTTCATTTCCTCAGCATGCCCCCTCCTACAATGGTAAGACAGTTCAATTCTCAGACCTCTCTCAACGACCGGTTAGGTCAAGAGGTCACTGTGCTCCTTGCTCAAGGGGCAATAGAAAAGGTACCCATTCCCCAATGGGGTACAGGGTTTTACTCCCCCTATTTCCTTATTCCAAAGAAAACAGGAGGACACAGACCTATTTTAGACCTCAGAGAATTGAACGAATTCCTGTTCAAAGAGAAGTTCAAAATGATTTCTCTAGGAACACTGCTGCCATACCTTCAGAGTCAGGATTGGCTTTGTTCTGTAGATCTCTCAGATGCGTACACTCATGTTCTCATCCATCCAACTCACCGAAGGTTCCTTCACTTTCTGTTTCAAGGGAAGCACTACCAATGCAGGGTTCTTCCTTTTGGCCTGGCCTCTGCACCAAGGGTGTTCACAAAATGTATGGCTGTGGTGGCAGCATTTCTCCACACCCTGGGAATATTTGTCTTCCCTTACTTAGACGACTGGCTCATTCAAGCCCCTTCAAAGCCAGAGGCCAGGGTTGCTCTCTCCCACAATGTGCATCCTTCATATTTGGGACTTGTCATAAACTTCCCAAAATCCAACCTTGCTCCCACTCAGTCCATAGAGTTTATAGGAGCTCTTCTGGATACCAGACAGACAAGGGCCTTCGTTCCGCAGCCCCACTGCCTTCGCATTGTGCAGTTACCTTCCCAAGCAGTGCTAAAACCTCACCTCACTGTTCGGGAAATGTTACAGTTGTTAGGCCACATGGCATCCACCGTGCATGTGGTTCCTTATGCTTGCCTCCATATGAGGGCAGCCCAGTGGACTTTATCCACTCAGTGAACTCAGGCGTCAGGTTGCCTGTCAGACAAAATAGCAAACTCAGATCGCCTTATTTTGTCCTTCCAATGGTGGCAGTCACCCCAAAACCTTCTGGTGGGGTCTCCTTTTCAGCAACCCCCACCCCAAGCCACTCTAACAACAGATGCTTCACAGGTGGGTTGGGGAGCCCACCTGCAAGGCCTCTCTACCCAGGGTACCTGGACCCCACAGGAGGCCTATCTACACATCAATCTCCTGGAACTCAGAGCAATCTTCCTTGCTCTTCGAGTGTTCCACACCCAGCTCAGCTACATGACAGTCCTAGTTCAAACGGACAATCAAGTGGCCATATTCTCTGTGAACAAGCAGGGCAGAACAGGCTCTCTGTCGCTCAGCAACAAAGTTTGTGACTATGGGCCCTCGCCAGAGAGCATCAGATTCATCTCCTTGCGGTGTATCTTTCAGGCATTCAAAACTCTTGGGCAGACAGACTCAGTCGAGTTCTGTTTCCACACGAATGGTCTCTCCATGCAGACCAGGTGGCCAAAACTTTTCAAATTTGGGGAACCCCGGACATAGACCTCTTTGCAAGTCCGCTGAATGCCAAACCTCCCCGGTTCTGTTCCAGAATTCCGGCTCAGGGTTGTCAGGCCAGGGATGCTTTCCTCCTCCATTGGGGTCAGGACTTCCTGTATGCCTTTCCACCCATTCCCCTAATTCCCAAAACCCTGTTCAAGCTTCAGAGAGATAGAGGTCATATGATTCTCGTAGCTCCACATTGGCCACGGCAAATGTGGTACCTTCTGCTCCTACATCTCTCTCAAGCTCCGCCTCTGGAGTTAGGATCTGCTCCAGATCTCCCTTCTCAAGAGGACGGGATGCTGTGACATCCCAATCCCCAATCTCTGCATCTCAGGGCCTGGTTGCTGAAAACCTAGAACTTCACAGTCTTAACCTTTCCCAGCAGGTAAAGGATATCCTTTATGCTTCCAGGAAACCTTCCACAAGATGCTCTTATGCATTTAAGTGGAAAAGGTTTACCATATGGTGCTCGCAGAAGGGTCTTAACCCTCTTGCGATACCTCTGGAATCATTACTGGAGTATCTCCTTCATTTATCAAATGCAGGGCTTAAGACCAATTCAGTGAGAGTTCATTTGAGTGCTATTGCAGCTTCTTTCAAGCCTCTAAATGGACAACCTATTTCCTCTCATCCTCTCATAGCGAGATTTATGAGAGGCCTTCTTTTAACTAAGCCTCCCATCAAGCCACCACCGGTGGCATGGGACTTAAATCTGGTTCTTGGGCAGCTCATGAAACCGCCCTTTGAACCATTAGCCACTACCTCTTTGAAATTCCTTTCCTGGAAGGTCATCTTTCTTATTGCAATCACATTAGCACGTCGCATCAGTGAATTGCAAGCGTTGGTGGCTGATCCTCCTTATACAAGGTTCCATCATGATAAGGTAGTCCTTTGGACTCATCCACACTTTATGCCAAAGGTGGTGTCACCTTTTCATTTAAACCAAGTGGTTTACCTTCCTGTATTCTTCCCAAGGCCTCGCACCTCAAATGCAGAAAGGAATCTTCATACTTTGGACTGTAAAATGGCTTTGGCCTTTTACTTGCAAAGGACACAGCAACATAGAAATTCCTCTCAACTCTTTGTTGCTTTTGATCGTAGTCTTTTGGGACTTCCAGTCTCCAAAAGAACACTGTCCAGCTGGATTGCATAGTGTATATCTTTTGCCTATGAGAGTAAAACCCTTCCTCTTGAAGGCCATGTCACAGCTCACCATGTGAGAGCCATGGCAGCCTCTATGGCTCATCTTCACTCTGTGTCTATCGACAACATCTGTTGAGCAGCTACTTGGGCTTCAGTTCATACCTTCACAGCCCATTACTGCTTAGACAAGGACTCCCGCCGGGATGCCTTGTTTGGTCAGGCTGTTCTTCAACACCTGTTCCATACTTAATCAACTCCTACCCACCTTCCCTGGTAGGATGCCAGAGATCCATAGGGTGAAGTGGAGCCCTTTCACAAGGGCACACAACTTCTGGGGCCTTCTCCCTGGCATCTGCAGCTAGGGAGTCCCTATATGTGAAGACTACATTCCTGCTTGTTCCTGGAGATAGCATAGTTACTCACCTGTAACAGGTGATCTCCGGGAACAGCAAGAATTTAGTCTTCACAACCCACCCACCTCCCCTAGGAGTTGTATCTCTCTAGCTCTCTTTCTTTCTCTCTTTCCCTCTCTCTTTTGTCTCAGCTTTAAACTCAACTGGAGAGGGACAGTTGGGAAAGGTGGGAAGGCAGCACACAGGCGCTGTGGGATGCTCCCCAAAGCTTTCCTATTGGACGCTGGAGAGCGTTCCCGCGCAGGCTCCATCGGTACCGACGATACCCATATGTGAAGACTAAATTTCTGCTGTTCCCGGAGATCACCTGTTACAGGTGAGTAACTATGCTTTCCCTATTTGCATCACTTTGCACTTGTCCACTTTGAATTTCATCTGCCATTTAGATGTTGTTTCCTAGTCTTGCAAGGTCCTCCTGCAATTCCTCAAAATACGCTTGCGTTTTAACTACTTTGAAATAATTATAGGTCAACTACTGTTTTGATCACTTTGCTGATTGCTTTCTTTTCCAGATGATTTATGACTATGTTAAACAACACTGGTCTTAGTACAAATTCCTGGGGCACTCCACTATTTATTTCTCTTCATTGAGAGAACTGATTATTTATGTTCTTCTCTGTTTCCTATTTTCCAACCTCTTACTAATCTATGATAGAACATAGTGTTCTGTCCCATGACGGTGTAACCCCTTTTCTGTGTGGTCCAGGCAATTGCTATAACTACTAGGCAAATAAGGGAGTTATTAGCCAGAGTTTCTCTGAGCTCTTGGAGTATAAAATATCAGGGTTCAGATTTGTGAGGAGTTAATTACTTTGTGGCAACCAGTATTTAAAGCTTTGGCACTTGACACACACTCATTCACCCTTCTCAATTTTTTGGAGTCCAGGCCAGACGTTTCAGTTCTGAAGCAAGGATTTACTTAAAAGTTTGGGTCACTGATAAATAACTTTAACATGTAACAATTCACTATGAAAAAACCCCCCCTATATTACAGTAGATTAATTCCTTCAGGTAGTGTATGGAGTGTAGTTTACCCCATTCCTTCCACAATCTGCTCTCTCAATTAATTTATTTGCTATTGTTCCAATCCTTTCCTCAAATGTACAGCCAGTATGTCATAAGTAATTTAATCTTCTGTCCTCCCTATCCTTTATCAAAGCACTTGGGCTTAGAGTTATTTGCCTTAAATTTCCTGGTACTGTAAGGACTCACTTTCCTTCATTTAGATACTTTGCTGCTTCTTCTTAATTGAAGTTGGGTTCCTCCTGTAGAAGGGGCTCCAAAGGAGGGCTAGGGTCTAACGGGGAAAATTTAGAGTGTGAGAACAGCTTTGAATATGCTGTCAGTATTACAAGGGATGTTTATGAATAAGTGAGACAGTCAAGGTTATCTTGCAAGACAGGGAGCTTCAGTTTGCAGGAAGCTTGTCGTTATTAAGCGTGAGCAGTGTTTGTGCTTGGCTTGACATCTAACTTGTAGATATAGATAAACAAAAAGCAAAGCAAAAAGCATGATGGAAGGTGATAAGGCAAAAAAATGTATAATGACTCCGTTTTTTCCCATGACTACCTTCTTAAAGTATTTGCAGACTTATGGTATAAGGCTGTATGTGTTGTGTTTCATTTCTTCTCACTTGCCCTGGGACCAGAAATGGGAAACCAAGGGCCGTGGAAGGATCCCTGCATTGTTGCCCCTGGTAAGGAGTATAAGGACACAAACAGTTGGTGCTGTGAATACTCGGATTCTTTCTCTGGCTCCAAAGCAAGTCAGGGGTTTATCAGGAGAACTGTGTGTATGATGGGTAATTTGCTCATTCGTCAGCAGAATAGAACTAAGTTGCATGAATGGCAAGAAAAGGCACGCGCTATAGCTTTTAAGAAGGACAGCCCATTTTAGTGTGTGCGCTAAACATGACAATTATGCTATAGACCCTGTAGCATGATGGCACTCAAGGACTAGTGATAATGAAGCACTACAGTTTCCTTTGGGGGAGAACTTTTTCAAAGAATAAACTGCGGTATCTGAACTATGAAATGGCGGTCAATGATTTTCAGAAAGCCTTTAACAAGGTCCCTTATGAGAGACTCTTGGCAAAATTAAAAAGTCATGGGATAGGAGGCAGTGTACTATTATGGATCAGGAACTAGTTAAAAGATAGAAACCAGAGGGTAGGGCTAAATGGTCAATTTTCACAGTGGGGAAAGGTGAATAATAGAGTACCCCAGGGATTTGTACTGGGTCCGCTGCTTTTTAACATATTAGTAAATGACCTGGAAATGGGAACAACAAGTGAGAAATCAAATTTGCAGATGACACAAAATTATTCAAAGTTGTTAAAACCCAAGAGGATTGTGAAAAATTGCCAGAGGACCTTGATAAATTGGAAGACTGGATGTTCAAATGACAGATGAAATTTAATGTGGACAAATGCAAAGTTATGCACCTAGGAAAGAACAACCCAAGCTATGGTTACACGATGCAAGGTTCCACATTAAGAATCACTACCCAGGAAAAAGATTTAGGTGTCATCGTGGATAACACGTTGAAACCCTCCGCCCAGTGTGCAGCAGCGGCCTAGAAGGGAATTAGAATGCTAGGAATCATAAAGAAAGGAATGGCGAATAAAACAAAGGATATTATAATGCCTCAGTATCGTTCCATGGTGCAACCCCACCTTGAATATTGTGTGCAATTCTGGTTGCCGTATTTTAAAAAGGATATAGCGGAATTAGAAAAGGCACACTATTCCTGAGTGGGTCGTCCTTGCATGGTGAAAGACAATGGCATACTTAAAAGTCTCAAGAAAAACAAAAAGATGAGGTCCAAGACCTTAAACATAAATTGTTTGTATTAGAAGAGAATGTGTACAATGATTCATTTCTTTGCTTTTCTTACAGTATGCTTTTAAAAGGATAACATTTTCTGGTTCTAAAAGATTTAAACAGTCTGGCTTTAACTTGGTAATTAGGTGTTAGTTTTTTTTCATATGCTGATTTTCATCTTAGTAGGTCACCAGACTTCCAAGTTGATATTTGAAACCTTTGAAATGCAAGTATTTAAGCAGAAAATGCTACATTTAACGAATTTAAGGTTAAGAGGAAAATGTAATTTGCTTTACCTCTACCTTCATTGTCTATGCTTCATTTTTTAGTTCATTTAAATCTGACAAAGTACTGTCATTTGCTGACAGCAGATAAAAGCCATCATGATCCATCTAGTCTACCCAGTAAGGTGCCAGAATTGTGGAGTTGTATGTGCTGCTCCAGTTTGGTTACCCCTCTCCATTCAGAAACTATTTATGTTTATTTTGATTCCATCCTCTTGCTATGCAGTGATCCTCTGTATTTATCCCATGCCTGTTTGAATCCTATCACTCTTTTTGCTGCCCCCACCACCTCTTTCAGGAGAGCATTCTACAGAAACAAGCAGGAAGTCAGTCCTCACTTATGGGTGATGTCGGCACCGATGGAGCCTGTGCGGAGCAATTCCCCAGCTTTCAAAAAAAGCCTTTGGGATTGCTGCCACACATGTGTGGTCCTCTTCCCACCCAAAGGTGCCATCTTGTTCAGTCTCCCTTTTTCCACGGAGCCCTTCGGACGCACATCCTCATCCCTCAGAAAAAGTGTTTAATTTTCGGCCTGTGTTTTTTCCGGTAGCACCACTCCTCTACCCATCCTCCCCTGCTCTGATTTTCCTCTTGAGCAAGGGGATGTCTCCTTTTGCGGGCTTTGCACCCTTTTTTTCCCTCAACCGCTGGCCGCAAAGGTCTTCGACCTAGCAGGGGCCCTTTTTGCCCCAATGGCCACCGGTTTCAAGAAATGTGACAGATGCTTCAAAAACATGTCGCTCACGGAAACCCACGACTGCTGTCTTCAGTGTCTTGGGGCCGACCATGACCCGGAGCTCTGCTCTCTTTGCGAGAAAATGTCCTCCAAAGCCCTGCTAAGTCATAAGCAGAAGTCCAATGACATTTTCTGGAAGGTATTCCCAGTGGCACCCTTGGTCGTCCCTCCGCTGGTGTGATCACCCACCTTGGTCCCACGCTCTCGGCGGCACTCCGACCAGGAGTCCCTTGAAGTGGAGAGGTGTAAGAGGAAGACGACCTCGAAGTCGCTGTCGGGGGCCCTAGACAAGCGCGTGTGCTCCCGCGCTCAGCCCCCTTCCCGTTCCCGAGATTCGGACAAGGAATGACCTCGAAAGGTACCTCGCACAGATACGGAGGCCTCTGGTGATGGCCCAGTCTCCTGAGGGCCATCCTGGTGAGGACCCCCTCTACTCCTCCACACCAGACCCGGTAACCCCAGTGTTGGCGTCGCAGGGACCCAAATCCACATGGGAATCCCATATGCTGGCACTAGAGTGCAGCGGTTCTGCCTTCTTAGCTGCCCAGCAGGCGCTTATGCCCAGCACGGCTGGCCCACACCTCGAGACCGAGGTTCCCTTGAGAGGGACATCAAAACCAGCTCTGGAAACCCCTGAGAGCCGTGGGCCTCGTGAGGGTCCTCGGCGTTGGTCTTGCTCTCCTTCCCGGTCCTCGGGAGCGAGATCCTCCAAGGCCTGTGGCTGCAAGCGGGCCTTGGCCTCTGGACGGGGCGGTCAGCCCAAGTTGGAGTCCTTCTCGGACCTCTTGGTCTGGGAGTCAGATGGGGATACCTCCCGGAGACCCGTGCCCACAGGGACCTCCCTTCGGATCCGTCCCCGCCCACCTCTTAGAGACGTTCGCCATCCGAGGACACATTATTCCCCTAGTGTTCGTGCAGGACATGGCACGGGCCCTCAGCCTAGCTACGCAGGCTGAAGAGGAGCCGTGAGCTGAAGAGCTCAATATTCTGTAGTATGAGTCCCCACCTCGGGAGTCTCTTACTGTTCCAGTTCCTCCCATTTTGTCAAGGCTGCTCCTCCGCATGTGGGTGACACTTGCTTCAGCCCCCGTAGTGAGCAAGCGCCTCAACGCTATGTACAGGATCCAACGCAGCCTGGGGTTCCAGAAGACCCAGCATCCAAACACCTCCTGGTAGTGGAGTCGGCAATGTGGAAGCAAAGGAGCCTGAAGTCATACTGTTCGGTCCCCCCCCCCCCGGGCAGGGAGTCGAGAACTCTCGACACCCTTGGGCACAAAGCCTATCAGGGGTCCATGCTCACATGCCGCATCCAGGCATATCAATTGTATATGGACATGTTCCTGCATGACCTCGCCAAAGAACTCAGCAGGTTCTCTGCAGGCCTCGAGGGAGAACCCCTTCTCAGATTCCAAACTCACCTTTGATCCATTGCCGAGTGCTCGAAGTACCTCTCCCGCGCTGCATATGACAGGTTTGAGTCCTCTGCCCTAGTGGCTCCAGTCCTCGGACCTGGAGCAGTGGGTCCAGGAGAAGCTCCTGGATGTCCCCTGCCTCGGCGAGCAGCTGTTTGGTAAACCTATGGAAGATAAGGCCGCTGAGATAGAAACGGAGTTCGTCACTCAAACCAGTCTCACGCGTAAGACCTCCTTCCTCCCTTGGAAGAAGCAGCAAACAAAGAAGCTGTTCTTCCAAAAGAAGGGGCTCCCCTACCAGGGTTACCCACCTTTCCCGCCCGCGCCGGCTCCCGGTATGCAGGGGAAGGGAGGTGTGCATAGCCACCGCAAGCCTAAAGGGCCTAAGGCCCAGCAACCAGCACCACCCCAACCCGTGCAGGGTTTTTGACACCGACGGATGTCCCTGGAGAACACCTGTTACAGGTGAGTAACTATGCTTTCACCACCCTTTCCACGAAAAAGTATTTCCTTATGTTGCTTTTAAAAAATTCACCTCCTTGCAGCTTCATTCCATGTCCTCTAGTTCTACAGCATCTCCAAGAACAAGCAGGAATGTAGTCTTCACATATGGGTGGCATCGGTACTGATGGAACTCATGCATGAACGCTCTCCAACGTCCAATACGAAAGGCCTTTGGAAGCATCCTACTGCGCCTGCCTAGCTGCCTTCCCAACTCTGCTTCTTCGTTTTCCATGGAGCCAACAGGAAGCAAATCCTGTCGCCACAGAAAATTCTTTAGTTCTTTATTTTTGTTTGTTTGTGGTTAATGTCTGCCTTCCCGTCGATGCCCGAACCGACTCTCATTGTCTGTTCTTTTCTTTCTTTCTTGTTAAAAAAAAAAAAAAAAAGGAAGAACTTTTCTTCAGGCATATCGACGTCATTTTAGGCCTTAAGCCTACCATTCTGTCTGCGGAAACTATAGAGAAACCAGCTAGTGATTTTAAGAAATGTTCTAAATGTAGCAGTACCATTTTGGCTACTGACACTCACGACTGGTATCTCAAATGCTTCAGGCCTGACCACCAGCCATTAGAATGTTCCCTGTGTAAGAAGATGACTAAGAGGCCTACATAATTGAGCCGCAAAGTTAGGCACAATCTTTGCCTCAGATGTGGTTTCTTTGTTATCAACGTCATCGAGGGCATCCTCTTTCTTTCAAGGATCTCAGGTATCGAAGCATAAGTCTTCCTCGAAGACAGACTATCCCCGCAAGGGTAGATCTCTTTCTAAGCATCGAGATGCCTTGAGCATTGCCCTGGAGGTGGAACGGCCAGCCAAACAACCCCGGCAGGAGGACCTTTCCTCCAAAGCTTTCAAGGGGTCCCAGGATGCTCCCAAGGCCTCCACCTCAGGAGAGTTCCTTGTGCCATGCTCTGGGCCGGTAGCGCAAATCTCCGGTACCAACACCCAAACATCGGTAGACTCCATGGATCAGCGTATCCTGGCCATCGAGCACAGCCTAGTGGCTCTGTTGGCAGCTTCGGTCCCAGTCAAATCATGGTACCGCCGACACTGGCACCAACTTCGGTACCAATGCAAACTGCTTCGGGGTACATGCCATTAACTCCGCTACCACCCATGCCTGCCCTCGAGTCCATTCTTGGTACCAAGGTCTCGGCCAAGCAGATTCCTCATACCGATACAGACAATCGGTATCGAGCTTTAGCAGAGCAGAAACATCGTTCCCGCCAATACTTTGAGTCTTCCGATTCCGAATCTTCGGATGACGAGTCACTCGATATCTGGAGACTACAAAGTCTGCTGGAAGATCCTTCTCCCTCACCAGAATGCCACATGTCCCCTCCTGAGGATGTGTCTTTTCAGGAGTTTATTCAAGACCTTGTTAGGGGTCTCTCTATAACAGTGACATCCGAGAAAGAGCCCAGTGCGGAGGAATTGGAGATCCTCCAATACCCAATAGCTCCTAAGGAGGTGGCCACACTTCCGATTCAGTGCATTCTCCATGATCTCATGCTCCAGATATGAGAGACTCCCCTCACTATTTCTGGTCCGCAAGAAGTTCAAGATGGTCTCTCTGGGGACCCTCCTTCCATACCTCCAGAGTAAGGACTGGTTCTGTTCTCTAGATCTAAAAGAAGCATACACGCATATCCTCATTCACAGGAAATATCTACACTTCATCTCTCAGGGAAGACACTATCAATACAGAGTCCTTCCTTTCGGACTCACTTCTGCCCCAAGAGTCTTCACAAAGTGCATAGCGGTCATAGCCACATTTCTAAGATCTCTAGGGATATTTGTCTTCCCTTACTTAGACGACTGGTTCATAAAGGTACACCTCCCAGGAGGTCCACCTCTCTCTATTTTGATCAGTGCAGGTACTGCAACATTTGGGCTTTGTCATAAATCTTCCAAAATCCCCTCTCACTCCAACTCAAACAGTAAAATTCATAGGAGCTCTCCTAGACACACAACGATCAAGGGCATTCCTGCCCCAACCCTGTTGCACTTGTCTCATGGAGCTAGCATCCCAGCCGCAATGCAGAGATCATCAGACTGTCTGGGAAATGCTCAAGCTTCTAGGTCATATGGCCTCAATAGTGCATGTGGTTCCATAGCCTGTCTACATATGCACACAGCCAAATATGCACTTGCCTCCCAGTAGAAGCAAGCTTCGGACCGTATCAGGGACAAAATCCAAGTCACTGTCCCTCTGGCCACATCCCTCCAATGGTGGTGTTCCACAGAAAATCTCCTCATCGGGTCACCTTTTCAGATGCCTCCACATCAATGCGCCCTGACGGCGGATGCCTCCAAACTGGGTTGGGGGGCACATTTGGGCATTCTGTTCACTCAGGGCCTCTGGACAGAACATGAGTCCCAGCTCCAGATAAATCTACTGGAACTTTGTGCTATCTCCAATGCCCTCAGGGTGTTTCAGGATCATCTACGATCCCACAGGATCCTGGTCCAAATGGACGGCTAGGTGGCCATGTTTATTTATTTATTTGATTTTATATACCGCACTATTTCAAAATCAGTGCGGTTTACAGAGAACAAGTATCAATGCATTACATAGAATAGGTATCAAAGAATGGAACAATAGTGTCAGGTATTGAGCTATAAACAATAAACATGTTACATTGAACAAGGGTGTCAACTTTGGTAGAACTAGGGCGAACTATTTACAGGCTGGTTAGTATACCGTAAGAAGTAGGTAAGTCTGAGCTATAGCTGGTAGGCGTGATCCATAGCGTAGCTATGGTATATGCTTATAATACAGTTGGAAAAGATGCATCTTTATCGCTTTTCTGAAGGTTGATAAGTCAGAAATGGAGCTGATTGGGGCAGGGAGGGAGTTTCAGAGGTTTGGTGTGTATAATCAAAAAGCTTGGTTCTTAGCAGCTTGGGAACTGTTTTTTATTGCTGACGTAATGGTGAGTGTGTTTGTCATGTTTGTTCTTCTTGTTCTGTTGTTCAGTGTCCAATCTATGATTTCCTGCAGTGAGATTGTGGAGAGGTTTTAAATGTCATTAGGAAGGCTTTGTACTTTAGGCGGCTATCTATTGGGAGTCAATGCAGTTGTCTTAGGATGGGTGTAACATGTTCAGATCTGGAGGCTGCAGTGAAGGTTCGGGCTGCAGTGTTCATAGCCATTTGCAGAGGATGAGGTGCGCAACCTTGCAGGCCATGGAGTATGATATTTGCATAGTCAAAGTGTGGAAAGATAAGTGCCTGGAATATGGTGCGGAAGTCGGCAGCCTCCAGCAGTGGATGTAGGTGACGGAGAGTCCTTATCTTGTGGTATTCTGCCTTGTTAATGTTGTTTATATGTATTTCCATACACAGATGCTGGTCTAGTGTGATTCCTAGGTAACGCACCTCTTGCTTCGTCTTCAGCTCTGCATCTTTTACCTGTAAGGACGGTGGTGGTATGAAGGCTGGATCTTTTGTGATAAACAACACTTCAATCTTCTTTTAGTTCACTCTCAGGTTGTGCATACCGAGCCAGTCTGAGACTGCACTAAAGTATTCCATAATTCTGGCGTAATTGGGACTATCCTTGGAGAATGGAGCATAAAACAGTACATCGTCAGCGTAGATGTGGTAAATATGCTGTATGATTGGATTATAGCGCAGATTGGCTGGATGTAGATGTTGAAGAGCAAGGCAGATAAGGATGAACCCTCCGGTACCTCTTGTGTTTGCTGGTAAGCAGATGATGTTTGAGTGCCTATGCGTACCATTTGCCATTTGTTGGCGGTCCATTAAGTAGGACCTCCACCAGTCTAGGGCTAAGTTCTGTATGCCTTTCTGTTGTAATCAAGCAAGTAGGAGATTATGATAGACTGTGTCAAAGGCTGATGCAATATCTAGGAATATTAGGATGAATCCCTGTTTTGCTTTGTTCATGCCCATAACAAGATTGTCTAGGGAAGTGGCCAGGAGGGTTTCGACACCATGTTGCTGGCAGAACCCATGCTGCTGATCTTGAATCTGCTTCTGGACTATCTTCTCCAAGATAGCCAAGATATTGTGAGCCCTTCGGGGACAAGGGAATAAAAAATACATGTTAGTATATACATACATGTAAACCGCTCTGATGCGCAAGTAAAGGGTGCTATATCAAGTGCCTAAACCATAACCATAATCAAGAAAAGGAGGCTAGATATGGGCCTGGAGGAATTTATGTCAAGTGGTGGGGGGGGGTTTCCATTTAACTTTTTATTAATTTTTCAGTAAATAATACACACAGCTTGTTAACCCAACATTATACATTTTCAACAACAAACTACCATCAGCCGTGTTTGTATCCCCTAATGGCTATTACAACGTTCCATATTACTTAGTCATCCCCCCTACCTTCCCTCCCCTCCCTCCCCTCTCTATGTCCCCCGTCATTTATTCGTGCTTCAACCTCCCAGCATTCCTCACATATTCATCACTCATATATATATTCTTTCACCATACAACTCGTTAGCAATGTTATTATGCTCATGACAACTTCACATTGGTCCCTCCTTTACTCCCCTCCCTCCTGCTCTCCTCTTTTCCAACCATTTCCATACAGTACATTCTCATTGTTCTTCACTCTTTTCCCCTGTCCCTCGTCTGAACCCTGTTAGTCTATGTATCAAACACAGGTCCGCCATTCTTCTGACGAAACCTTCACTGTGGGGTTTTCCCAATCCTGTCCAATGTTGTGCTCTCTCACGTCTTGCTGCCACTATATAATGGTGCAGTACCCCCCTTTCCCTCTCCGATATATCCTCCTCCATTTGATGCAGGAGGCAGACCTCTGGCTTTTTTTGCAATCTATGTCCTGTCATTTCATAAATTATCCGCAAAACCTTTTCCCAGTAACCTTGAATCTGTTCACATGTCCACCATATCCCCTCTCTCTTGGCATTCCCTCCAGCACTGATCCGATGGCCCCAGCCCCGCTCGCTTTTTATGTATCGGTGTCCAATACCACCAATATAGCACTTTATAGGCATTTTCTTTTATTTGGGTGGCTATAGATATTCCTGCCACTGTCTGTATTATCTTATCCCACCTCTCTTCATTCCATTGCACTTCGAGGTCTTCCTCCCATTTCTTCATAAAATCTAATTTACCCTCCTCTCCCTCCATTAGCCCTTTATAAATCTTGGATAAAGCTCCTTTTTGACCCAGTTGCCCTGAGCAGAGGGCCTCGAACCATCTCCTGTTATTCCATAAGTCCTTCCAGACTTCCTGCTGCCACACAAAATGACCGACTTGGATGTAGCTATAATTATTAGATAACCCGTAAAGATCTTTAATACCCTCATATTCTCTAATACCCTCCTTTACCACAATCTGGGAGATATGTGTGAGTCCCAACTTCCCCCATCTTCACAATGTAGTCACCCCTAGCCCCTGTCCCCTCTCAAAGCATGCCTCTAATGTCATCCCCTACATATATCTTTTATCTTGTATTAATAATTTTCTATTTTGTTTCCGGACCTTCAAGATATGTACAATAATAGGGTTTATGGGTCTATTTTCAGGTGCATTACTTCCCCTCCAAACCATTCGTTCCAATCCAACTCCCCTAACTGAGTCCTCTTCCATTTGGACCCAGTGCTTCTGTTTTTCTCTATGCCATTCATATAGCGTTTTCAGTTGTGCTGCCACATAATGTTTTCTAAAATTGGGAACTCCTAGCCCACCCTCTCCCCTAGCTCTCTGCATGATTGACATAGCAACCCTGGGGCTCCTATTTTGCCATATAAATCTATTAATGGTTCTTTGCAAGAGCTTTAACTTTTGATGTGGTACCAGTATCGGCAATGTTTGAAACAGGAACAGAAAGCGGGGCAGGAGCATCATCTTTACAGCTGCTATGCATCCGAACCAAGATAAATATCCTTGCCCCCACCCATTCAGCAGGCTTTCTACTTGCCCGAATAACTTTATATAATTTAGATCATATAATAAGTCCAATCTATTGCTTATCTGGATCCCTAAATACCGAATAGCCCCCTTGGCCCATCTGAATGGGTACTTCTGTTGTAATAACGCCTGTACTTCCTCTTTTATTGATAAGTTCAGGATGTTAGATTTTGTCCAATTATAGTAAATCCCGACAACCTCCCATATTCTTCTAATTCCCACATTAATAGTGGTATAGAAAACCCGGGTCTGGTCACGCTCATAATGATATCATCCGTGAACAATGATATTCTATATTCTGCCTTTCCTACCATTATACCCTTCAAGTCCTCCCGTTCTCTCACCCACTCTGCAAACGGCTCCACTGAGAGCGCAAAAAGGAGAGTTGACAGTGGACATCCTTGCCTCATCCCCCTCCCTTGCTCAAAGAAGGCAGAGTAGGCTCCATTCACCCAAACACAAGCTTTCGGGTTACGGTATAATGCTTTTACCCAACCCATGAATTCTTCCCCCAGCCCCATTCTTTCCATTACCTGAAAGAGGAAAGGCCAGGACACCTGGTCGAAAGTCTTTTCCGCGTCTAAAGATAATAGCAATGCCTCCTTTTTACTTTGTTCAGTCGACCATATAGTATTTAGTATCTTTCTGATGTTATCCGCTACCTGCCTACCCGGGATAAATCCCGCTTGGTCTTGATGGATCAATTTCCCTATTACTATATTTAAACGCATGGCCAATATTTTAGCCAGTAATTTAGCATCTAAATTTAGCAATGAAATTGGTCTGTACGAGGAACATTCTTGCAAGTCCTTACCTTCTTTATGTATTACTGTGATACCTGCCCATCCCATGGTATCGGCGAGCACCCCCTCCCTTGGCAGGTTGAACAACCTCAATAGTGGCGCAGTTAATATTTCTCTGAATTTTCTATAAAACCTCGCTGTAAGTCCATCTAACCCCGGGGCTTTATCTACTTTTAACTGTTTTATAGCTTGCAAAACTTCCTCTTCCTTTATGGCTCTATTTACTCTGCTTGATCCGCCTCTGCCAATTTCGGAAGCTTTATAGAATCCAAATAGCTCTGTATCCTTTCCGCCTCTGGAGGAGCTCTAGCTTCATACGCTTGGTAAAATCTTGTAAAGGCCTCTTGAATATCCCTATCTTTATGAACTAGTTTCCCTTCCGAATCCCTAATTTTCAATATTTGTGATTTCAGTTTCCGTTGTTTCAACTTCTGCGCCATGTATCTCCCTGCTTTATTTCCCCCTTCGAAAAAGTCCTGTTTCAGTAGCTGCATACGGTATCTTATAATTTCTGCCTGCATTGCATTTATCTGCCCCCTTACAGTCAACAGTTGGCCTCTGTACGTCCCTTTTCTATCTTGCGCATCTAATTCTTCTAGTTTCAGTAAGCTTTCTCTCAATTCCCTGTCTCTTCCCTCCTTCTCTCTTCTTTTATGAGCCCCCCATAATTAGAACTCTCCTCACTACTGCCTTATATCCATCCCAAACTCCCCCCAGGCCACCTCGCCATTATCATTCCATCTAAAATATTCCACTGTCTCTCTCTCTCTATCTCTTTTCTGACCCGCTTATCCTCCAATAGTGATTCATTTAACCTCCAAAACTAGGTTCCTCTTTCCTCCCCATCGATTGTCATCCTAACCTCCACTGGTGCATGGTCTAACCACGTAATAGGATCCATCTCCGCCCCTTTAATCCTGCCCACCAACTCCTTTGTTACCCAAATGGCATCTATTCTGGCGTATGAACCATGCACGGGGGAGAAATATGAAAACTGTCTTTTCCGGGGATGCTGAAATCAAAATACATCTATCAAACAGTGTTGTATAACAAAATTATGGTATTTACTCCTATCTGCTCTTTTGCCCTCTCTTTTCCCTGTTGCATCCCTAGCTGGGTTCCATGTTAAGTTGAAATCACCCACGCAAATGAGCTTTCTATCTCCTAATTTCTCCACCTCTTCATTGAGCTTTATCCAAAATTCTCTTTGCCCCCCCCCCCCCCCGTTGGTGCGTACACATTCATTATGCAATACCATTCATTCCCTATTCTCTCGTATATCTCCCCTCTTTATCTCTAACTACTTTCTGTATCACAAGCTTTAATTGTGAATTTATTAAGATTGCCACCCCGCTTTTCTTTTTTTCCACTGTTTGATGCATGTACACATATTCCATACCCCTTAAATTTGACCATGTGTTCTGTTGCCCATGTTAGGTGCGTTTCCTGTATAAGCACTAACAACGCTTTTTGGCGTGTTATTTCTTTGTAGAGTTTATAGCCGTTTGAATGGCGAGTTAAGTCCTTTGACATTTAATGTAACTGTGTTCAGCTCACCTTTAAAATTTGTATCCCTCTCCCTCTTCGCCCTCCCCCTCTTCGCCCTCCCCCTCTCCTCCCATTCCTTCTCCCACCCTAGTACCCCCCCCTCCCTACCTCCCCCCCGTACCCTCAAAGGAAACTCTCCTTCCATGTATGGTGATTGACAGTCAGGTCTCGACCTACCCTCACCCTTCTATTTCATCTCCCCCCTCCTCCTCTATCCCGCTTCTTATCTTCTGACCTACTCCCCCCATTACCTCCGCCCCCAGCCATCTCCTCCCCCCATTTCTCCCCCCGCCAGCTCTATGTATTCGATTGCCTCCTTACCTCCTTCCTCTTTTTACCTGGCACTCACCAACCCTTCCCTTTATTTACTATAGATGCATGACAACATTTAAGTCAAATCCCTCCTAACCCTCCCTCCCTCTTCCCCCCCCCCTGCCTCCTCTCTTACCCTTACAACATCCTTTACATTTCAATTATCAATGTCCTGCATCCCCTTCAATTGTTGAGTCTTCTTGAGCCCAGTTCCCAGGGGACATCTTCCTCAGCCGATATCCTTTGCTGGTGCTCTTACTCCCTGGCTGCCCTTGGTCAGTCTCGCTAGCCTCCGACTATTTGCTGGTGCCCTTTGCCATCTCAGGCCAGCAGCTCTCGACCCAGGAGTCATAGCATTCTGAGTTCGTGCTTGTCCCTCTATACCAGTGGTTCTCAACCTTTTTTGCACCGTGACCCCTTTTACCATTGGTCAGCTTGTGATGACCCCCAATAATAAAATCAAATGTGTCTCTCTTCCTTTACCGTTAACGCATTGTCGCTGTAATCATTTGTTGAATTATTAATATATTATAGGCCTTTGCATTACGCTCGTATGTTTTTATTTATAAAATTTACTTATTTAAACCACAATAACTAATCCCAATAACAAGTAATATTTGATTTCAAAATTATTATGATTTTGTAGTCAAATCACTAATATGAAATAAAATTATTTTTTCTACCTTTGTTGTCTGACCAATTTATTCTCTGATCATGCTGGTCCCGATCTGAGGCTTCTGCTTTCCTGTCTTCTCTTAGCTCTCTTTCTGTGGTCTATGGTCCATCTGCCATTTCTTATCTTTTCTTTCGTTTTCTTCACTTCTTTCCATCAGCCTATTTCCAGTCCCAGTAACCCTCCCCAGTATCAGCCCCTTTCCAGTCCTCACTCCCAGTACCTTCCAATGTCAACTTACATTCCCATGACTGCCACTGGTGTCCATTCCCTTCCAGTCCCCCTCCTTCCCCACTGACCAGTCCCTTCTAGTACAAATACCATGGCAGCCCCTCTCAGATCCACTCCCTTCCAGTTCCATTCTCCCATCCCCTCGTATCAGCCCATTTGTAGCCTTAGCCCTCAGTTTTCTTCCAGGGCCAGCAGCTCTAGCCTCCCCTCCCCACAATCAGCCCATTCTCAGTCAAAGCCCCCCAATCAGCTCACTTCTAGTGCTAATCCCCCTCAACCCCATTAACAATGCTAGCCTCCCCTAATCAGCCCAATACCAGTCCTACCCCCCATCAGCTCTTTACCAGTCCTAGCCTCCACTAATCAGCTCATTTCTAGTCATAGCCCCCCCCCCCATCAGCTCATTTCCAATACTAGCCTCCCATCAGTCCATTACCAGTCCTACCCCACCCCATCAGCCCATTACCAGTCCTAGCATCCCCTTATCAGCTCATTTTCAGTGCTAGTTCCCCCCTCAACCCCATTACCAGTGCTAGGCTCCCTTAATCATCCCATTACCAGTCCTACCCACGCCCATCAGCCCATTACCAGTCCTATCCCCCCCCATCAGCCCATTTCCAGTCCTAACCTCACCGATCAGCTCATTTCCAATGGTAGCCCCCCCATCAGTCCATTACCAGTCCTACCCCCTATCAGCCTATTACCAGTCCCAACCCCCCCTTGATCAGTCCATTCCCAGTCCTAGCCTTCCCTAATCAACCCATTACCAGTCCTAGCCCCCCCATCTGCCCATTACCAGTGCTAGCTCCCCCATCAGCCCATTATAATCCTAACCCGCACTGTCTCTTGCCTCTGTCCAGTATGTCCCCCTGTCTCTCCCCTTTGCCAATGCCAGCCCCCTCCCTCCATCCCTCCATGTCAGCCCCCCTCTGTCCATGTCAGCCCCCCTCCCTCCATCCATCCATCCATATCAGCCCCCTCCCTTTGTCCATGTCAGCCCCCCTCCCTCCATCCATCCATACATGTCAGCCCCCGCCCTCTGTCCATGTCAGCCCCCTCCCTCCCTCTGTCCATCCATATCAGCTCCCTCCCTCCATGTCAGCCCCTCCACCCTCAATACCTCCATGTCAGCCCCCCTCTCTCCATGTCAGCCCCCCTCCCTCCATCCATATCAGCCCCCCTCCCCCCGTCCCTGTCAGCCCCCCCTGTCCATGTCAGCCCCCCCCCTCTGTCCATGTCAGCCGTGTTGCAGGTTCCCTGCCCCCTCATCCCCTCTCCCCATGTCTGCCTCCCTTCTAATGCAGCCGCGGCTCCTTGCCTCTTAGGGAACCACGGTTGTGCCTGTAAAACCATTGCGGAGCTTTCCTGTCTCTTGACAGGCTCCGTGCAGCATTGTCCCGCCTTTGGAGGCGGGACAATGCTGCACGGAGCCCGTCGAGAGACATGAAGGCTCCGCAACAGTTTTACAGGCACAGCCGCGGTTCCCTAAGAGGCAGGGAGCCGCAGCTGCATTAGAAGGGAGGCGGTGAGTTTGCCGCTGCCGAGAAGCGGACTCGGCAGTGGCAGCAACTTGTGCGCGTTTTAAATTTTGTTTAACTTGGCGGAGACGAGGCGAACCCTGCTAAATCCTGTGGCGACCCCCGTGGGGGTCGCGACCCACAGGTTGAGAACCGCTGCTCTATACCCACTGGCAGGTTGGTCATTCCCATATCTCGAAGCACTCCCCAGGCCTCCTCGCTGGTCTTCACCCTTCGTGACCTGCCTTGCACAGTTATTAAAAGGCCAAAGGGGTAGAGCCATTTGTAGCATGTCTCCTACCTCCTCAGGAAAGTAGTCACATCCTTCATCTCTCTCCAACGCTGCAGTGTTCCGAGGGACAAGTCCTGAAACAATTCCACCACATGTCCTTCCCACTGAAAGTATCCCACCTTCCTTGCTGCCTTCAAGAGGCTTTCTTTGGTCTTGTAGGATTGCAGGCACACCACAATGTCTCTTGGGCGGTTGTCTCGTATGGGACCCAGCCCCCTGTGTGCTCTCTCAGTTTACAAAGATTCTCACTCTCCGCTCTCTTCTTGGGCCGCTGTTTGTAGCAACGCTCTGAACACTTTCATAATAACATCATCACAATTTTTTTTATTGGGGATCCTCTGGAATGCCTCTTACTCGTAGATTACTTCTCCTGGATCTATCTTCCAAGTCCTCCACCTTCTCTTTCAGTTCATCTTGCACTTGCTTTAGCTCCTCCCAACCTTTCTGTATATCCTCCAAGGCCTCCCCCTGTTGTTCCAACTGCTTTTCAGTTTCTTCCACCCGTGATCCTAGATCCACTATGTCTTGTCTGATAGATTGTAATGTCTCTTTTAATTCAGTTTTAATGCCACTGATTTCCACTTTAAGTTCTTCTTTTAGCTCATTCAGCCACATCTTAATCATTTCGGCCTGGCCCCAGGGATTCTCCATCTCCTCCCCGGACACAGCCTCTTGCTCCGCTGCCAGTTTCCCTTCCTTCTCCCCTTCTTTCCCTCCTTTCGATGAGGCATAGGAGGATCTGAATTTCGCCAACTTTGGATTATATTGGCAATTCAAATAAAGTTTACGGTATTTTCATCTGCTTTGGTCTTTCCTACCACGTTCTCAGACTGTGTTGTTGTATTTGACGTGGCTCCCTGCTTCCTGTGTTGGACTCATTTGGACTTCTCCACCTTCCCCCTCCTCTGTCCCTGGTGCTACTGCACGGTCTATTGTGGTGCTCTGTCCCCTGTAGCTGCAGCCTTTTTCTCCTTTTGATCTATCCTGTTTTTTATTCAATAGCTGTACTCACTTCCCTTTGATGCTCTTCTAGCTCTCTGCAACTTAGTCCATTTGAGTTGAGCTGGCAACCGTTTTTATTACAGGTACCTTTTTACTTGGTATAGCATGCTCTGTGGCTTTAAGGGCTCTCCTCTCTCTCTCTTTCTTGCCGGTTTCGGCCTCTGCCGCTGACCTGTTCCTTGATCTTCACCATTTTGTGTTGGTACACCGTTCCTCCACTGCCTCTCCCATGGCGCCTTTGTCCGCCCTCAGTCCTCTTGCCGTGGTCTTTTGAACTGCTATGCCCCGGCCGCCTGTCCAGCCCGCCACATGCACCTCCTCACAGACCACTCGGGTGTACCTCCCGCTCTCTCAGCCCGCGATCGCCACGGTTTGCACTGTCTGCCACTCTTTCAATTTCTTTTACCCATCCTGCCTCATTTTATCATCGCACTTGTCCTCCACATCAGGGGTTGCACCCCTTTCAGGCAGGGTTAGGCGGCGGAGCTCCGACTTCACACCACCATTCACCCGATGATGTCACCAGAAGTCCCAGCTTGGTGTTTTTTAGCAGGTGTCTGACAGTGGCTGTTTTTATGTGAACAAGCAGAGAGGAATAGATTCTTGGCCCTTCTGCAGGGAGGCCCTTCATCTCTGGTCCTTCGCCATTGCTCATCACATACACCTCCAAGCGGTGTATCTCCCAGGGGAGTAAAATGTCTTGGTGGACAAATTGAATCAAATCCTCCTTCCCCATGAATGGTCTCTTCATCTGGATACAACTTCCTTCATCTTTCAGACCTGGGGGACTCCAGAAATAGATCTGTTTGCCACTCTGCAGAATGCCAAGCTTCCATGCTTCTGCACATGTCCAGCAATCAGCAGGTGGATGCTTTTCACCTCCATTGGGGTCGGGGTCTCTTGTATGCCTTCCCTCCCATTCCCCTCATTCCCAAGATGCTTTTCAAGCTCCATGCAGACAGGGTCTTCATGATTCTCATAGCCCCACGCTGGCCATGACAACCGTGATTTCCTCTCCTACTACGTCTGTCTCAGGCTCCACCTCTGTGTCTCGGATCTGCTCCCGATCTCCTCTCTCAAGAAGAAGGGACACTGTTCCATCTAAATCCGCAGTCTCTCCATCTCACAGCTTGGCTGCTGAAAGCTAGCATTACAAGACCTTAACCTTACTCAGGAGGTAAAGGAGATCCTCTTAGCTTCCAGGAAGCCATCCACCAGTTCTTCATATGCTTTTAAGTGGCAGTGATTCTTTAATTGGTGTTCCCAGAAGGATCTCAATCCCTTCTCAGCTCCAGTGGAGGCACTGCTTCAGTATCTCCTCCTTCTGTCCTCATATGGTCTCAAGACCCACTTGGTGAGAGTACACCTTAGTGCACTTGCGGCCTCTCATCACCTACTGGATGGACAGCCCATCTCTTCACAACCACTTGTGGCACATTTTATGAGAGGTCTTTTGCTGACCAAGCCTCCCATCAAATCACCACCAATGGTATGGGATCTCAGTGTTGTTCTAGCGCAGCTTCACAAGCCGCCCTTTGAATCCTTGGCTACGACTTCGCTAAAGTTTCTTACAATGAAGGTCATTTTCCTCATTTCCCTCATTTCAGCTAGACGCATTAGTGAGCTTCAAGCTTTGGTGGTGGACCCTCCCTACACCGGTTCCACCATGATAAGTTCATCCTTAGGACTCACAACTTTTGGCATAAAATGAGGGTATCTCCTTTTCATTTAAATCAAGTTTACCTTCCTATGTTTTTTCCTAGACCACATTTGTCTAGGGCAGAGGCAACTCTGCAGACTCTTGACTGCAAATGTGCCTTGGCTTTCTATCTTCACAGGACTCGAGAGCACCATAGAGCTTCGCAGTTCATTTCCTTTGACTCGAGTCACCTGGGTTTGCCAGTATCTAAATCTACTCTCTCTAAATGGGTAGCGGATTGAATCTCATTTTGCTTATGAAAAAGCAAGACTATCACTTGAAGGTCACGTTACTGCTTATAACGTTCATGCTATGGCTACCTTGATGGCAAATCTATGCTCTGTAGCCATTGATGAAATCTGCAAGGCAGCAACTTGGTCTTCAGTCCATACCCTTGCTGCTCATTACTGTCTAGATAAGGACTCCCGCCAGGATGCCATGTTTAGTCAGGCTGTTCTCCAGCACCTTTTTCAGACTTAAGGGCAACTCCTACCCTCCATTCCGGAACTTAACGATACCAGACATCCTTGAAGGATTCATGACCACTTGAAGGCTACCCTGAGCCAGACCTCTACCAGTTCTGAGGTCATTTCTCTGGCATCTTCGAGCTAGGGAGTCCCATATGTGAAGACTACATTCCTGCTTGTTCCTGGAGATAGCATAGTTACTCACCTGTAACAGGTGATCTCCGAAAACATCAGGAATTTAATCTTCACAACCCACCCCCTCCCCTAGGAGTTGTAGGGTCTCTTTTACTCTCCATTTATCTCAGCTACAAACTCAACTGAGGAAGCAGAGTTGGGAAGGCGGGAAGGTAGCTACGCAGGTGCAGTGGGATGCTCCCAAAAGCTTTCCTATTGGATGATGGGGAGTATTCCCACGCGGACTCCGTCGGTACTGACGTCACCTAATTGTGAAGGCTAAATGCCTGCTGTTCCCAGAGATCACCTGTTACAGGTGAGTAACGACGAGGTTTGTTTGTTCATTAATACCCTTTAAGTATTGAAACATCTGTATTCTTATCACCGCTAGTCCGTAATGTGTAAATATGCACATATATAGGTTCATTCCGTGGCACGAATAGCAGGGACATCCATCCCCGCTATTCGTACCCCCTCCAAACCCCGTATAACTTCCCCGCTCATTGTACAGGTTAGACAGGGGCAGGGAAGAGGAGAATCAGGAGCAGCGTTAGGGCGGGCGGTGGGTGGTCGTCGGCCCCAGATGTACAGGGCTGATTCCAATGTTGGCCCTGTATGTCTCAGACCGACAGCTTAGATGGAGAACTTATTCCACCTCTGAGGTGGGATAAGTCCCCCAATGCGGGAGGAATGGCAGGCCTAGGGCTGGGAAGCGGCGGCAGGGGGCATTCCCTGCAGCCCGACCCTGGCCCTGGGAGGCCAGATTGGGGGTCAGGCTGTGGGGAAAGCACTTTGAGAGCCGGTGGCCGAAGATCTATGCTTTTCAATGGAGCCGCAGTGTCATGGCAACTGGATGCCATGGCACTACGGCTCCACCGAAAAGCCCTGACTGAGTTAGTCGGGCAAGGCCTGTATGTGTAGGCCGGACGGAATCGGGGTGCCAGCCTGCACGTACAGGCCTGTTCACAATTCTGATCCCATGGAGGCTAGACATGCCCCGCGGGATCAGAATCGCGGCTCCCTCTGGGCGTCTGGTTTCAACCGGGCGCACAGAGGGCCTGAGCATCAGGGATGGAATCGGGCTCATAATTTTATTTCATATTAATGATTTGACTACAAAATCATCATAATTTTGAAATCAAATATTGTTACTTGTTATTGTGATTAATTATTTTGGTTTAAATAAGTAAATTTTATAAATAAAAACATATTGCAAAGGCCTATAATATATTAATAATTCAACAAATGATTACAGCAACAAGGTGTTAATGGTAAAGGAAGAGAGAGGCATTTGATTTTATCATTGGGGGTCACCACAAGTTGATCAATGGTAAAAGGGGTCACGGACCCGGTACAAAAAAGGTTGAGAACCACTGCTCTAAATTTTCCCCGTTAGACTCTAGCCCCCCTTTGGGTCCTTTTCTACACCTCCACCTGATGGATTTCATTGCAGATGTCTTGCAGGAACCCACATCTTCAGACTGAGCACACACCCCCCAACCCCCCCCCCCCCCCACCCCCGTGCTTGTACAGTGGCTCCAAGCTTCTTTTACTTCTTGTTGGTTAGGATGGCTGGTGCAGATCTTTTTACTGGATGGATGAGGTACCTTGGCTGAATGCCAGAGACACTTGCCTCTTAAGGGCAAACACCCATTCAGATGTGCATGGTGCAGTGGCTTGTGGGCCAAAGACAGGAAAGTGCCTATGGGGAGAGGTTTTTATAGGAAGTGGACTTTGTAGAAAGTATACTAGTTCTTATTCTGTATAATTCTTACTCCTTGTAGGGACACTGGATGGTGCGGCTGATTCTAGTTACAAAATCCATGTTGTCTCTACAAATGGCTTTATCAAATGGCTTTTGAATATCCAGTTACAGAATATCAATGTGCTCGCCCTTATCCATATGGTTATTTTCACCTTCAAAAAATGCTAATAGATTGGTAAGACATGATTTACCTTTGCCAAGTTCATGTTGGCTGTTTATCATTTTAGATAGTAAGCAGAAATCAGAATTGAAATGTCTAGATCAAGATGTACACAGTTTCAGTGGTATTTTAGAAAAAGCTCTTTCAAATGTTTAAGGAAGTGGAAGACTGTATGTGGATATACATCCGTGTACAGTGGGAAGAGTCATTTTACAAACTTAACTGTGGGAAAAATTAATGAGAAAACTCAGCAACTTATTAGTTTAAGTTGGTATTCTACAACTCGCACTTGCAAGTGCCAATGCTTACATGTATATTTAGCCAATTTTGCAAACTCCAGAGTAGCAACTGTAGTTCATTAGCAGTATACACACACACACTGTGATAAGGAAGCTTATCATAGCTCAGGAAGGAGCTATAGAAAAGGTGAAGTGACTCTGAACAAGCAACCTGTCAGTTCTGGTAGAAATATGAAAACAGAATTTTGCCATAAAAGACTACCAGTCCCAGAATGCACCAGGTTTCCAACAGCCATTAGAGGAGCTGAAGTGAGGAAACGTGTGTTCAATCAGGAGGGCTATGAGGTAATCCCTAAGCACTCATCTCAAAGGGCAGGGCCTGATTCAGCACAGCTGCGCTGTGTTAGGGAGGATCACTCATCTAAGCAGAATAAGAGTAGAGTTTAGTCTACAGATGACCATCTTCATGATCACCTTGGATATCCAGAGAAGGATCATCAGTTTCATCTGAAGGATCATCAGAAGCAGAAGCCAAACCGGACGGACAGAGAGGGAAAGAGACCCTTTGGAAGAAGGAAGAGAAAAGCCTTTGAGAGGTCTAGAAGAGTCAAAAGCAGTACATATACTGGGAGGTATTCCAAGGGCCAGCATACACCATTGGACTGGGGAAAGCCAGAGGAATGGTGCTGCAGAGCTAGGAATCTCCAGATGCTACCTGTGAGGGAGACGGCTGCACGTGGAAGGGACCCTAAGACCCGTGCCAGAAGGTATGTGAAGAGAGATCCAGTGTCCAGGGATCTGGATTGGAAGGCTGGACATAAGAACTGGACTACATACTGGCCAGGCTATATAGAGAGGAACTCTAGCAGCAATGGAAGCTCAGGTATGAACACTGATCTATGCCCTAGCTATAACCTTGAAAGACAGCAGGGAAACAAGTATTCTCCTGAAAATGCTCCATTGAGAGATTCATCTGTGCCAATCCATGATATTGAACCCATGCTTGTTGAACAAGGGGGAATAATAGCAGATGAGGATCCTGTTTATATGGACTGTTCTCTATCTAAACTCCGTTGGTAACTTTCTGTTATAAAGTACAGCAACCATCACAAAGAAATACAAATTTGTTCTTTAATCTACTCAGAAAAGCTCCTGAAGCAGGATTTGACCCACACAGTGGAAGGCAAGCCAGCTAAGGGGTTTCAGCTGGTGACTGCTAGCAATTAAGCCTTACCTAATTGCTTGTGAGCTAGGAAGAGAATCACTTCTGTATCTATGTGGGAAGTAATCAGAAGTTAACCTGAAAAGAACAGTTTGTTTCTTGCTTTGTGGCTTTTCATTTGTTTTCCTGATTTTGACTTTGTTTTTCCAAGTTAACACTGAAAGCAAGTAACCTAATTTATGTGCTACCAAGCATATCTGTGTTGGGAGAAATAACCCCATAAATAAATATCTTATTGGCTTTACCCAAGAGCACAACTAAATTATTGTCAGCAGCTGTGTCTGGTGTGAATGAACTACATTGCCCACAATACCTTGCAAATCATATAGAAATATGCACTTGCCAAGAGTGTGAAGATTCTCACCCAGGCAGCCGTCTGACAACACACATATATATATATATATATATATATATATATATATTGTCACGCCCATAGCCCCTTACATGCAGTATGGAGGGGCGTGGTTGTCATTAAAGAGATTCACCTTTTACTGACTGATTGCCTTGTAATGCCTTATGGGAAAGGTAGTTCAGTCAGAAAGTATTCAACCTCAGGTAAAAAAAAAAACACCTTTGTAGTTGCCTTGCGTGGTAAGGTAATGACAGTTTATTAACTGAAAAAAACACGCTAAGGTTCACAAATCCCACCTTTGGATTATTTCTCCAGGATTCTTGTAAATGAACATCAGGATATAAATGAATTCCAAACATAACAGCTTGCAATGTTCTCCAGTATAAACATAAATACTTTAACAGCCCCTGCTATCAGGCATGGCTTGCAATGCTGATCAAACAAACAGAAAACAGCTTTTCCTAAAGCAGGTTTCTTTTTCTCTCAGTCCAGAACACTGTTTGTCTACTTAAACATAGAAAAACTTTCAACAAGGCAGTTAAACTCTTCACAGGCAAGCAATTCTCTATGCAAGGTTTTCTTATAAACAGCCAAACAAAAGCTTTCCTTACTTTCACCGTTAATACAGCTTCAGGCTGAGCACTGCTCTGGCTCACAGCTGATTCACCAACTTAATTAGGCAGCTTCGGCTTTCACAGTAAAAAAGGTATTTTGCCTTTAACTCAGGACCCTCACAAGTTAACCACAGGCTCTTAGGGCTACCGGACACTGGAGGTTTTCCTTACGGTTGACTCCCTTTCAACACCTCTGTATTGGAAGACTGGCATAAAGAGCAATCCATGTACGAGACTTCTTCTTCTAAAGCTATGTCTGATTCACCTAGTTGCATTGGCACATCCTCTGATTCTGGCTCAGAGGGCTTAGCTGACTGCCTTCCGTTAGGGCTAAGGCTGTCTCTGGCAATTCTGTAGTGCTCAGAATTAGGCAAGCTTCTAATGCTCATACCTGGGTCAAAGCTTGTAGCAGCTTCTCCTCTCTCATGCTCTGGCCACCATTCACCGGTGCTTCCACGTCCTGTTCTCCGACCTGTGTTCCTGGTTCCTGCTGTTCTCACTGATCCAGTTCCATTCCTCTTCCAGTAGGCACTCCTACTGCTCTCACGTTCTCTCTCCTTTCCTCTTCTTCTTCCTCTCCTGCCTCTCCCTTCTGAATAAACTGACCTAGTCTTAAACCTCTCAGGTGCCTGCTCCACCCCCTCTCCTCTCAGGTGTTGGAGATCAAACTGCTTCGTGGCAGCTGAGTAATTGGGGAATTCAGTGACGTAAGGGTTCCTTACCCTGAGCCTGTATTCCCTCTCTTTTTCTCCACTAGGGGCATTCTGCAACCTATTGTAGCTAGGAATTTCCTGCTTTCTAGGTGTAAAGAGAGTTTTGTGTTTCTGACTTGGTAAAATGGGTCCTTTTATAAGGGTAAATTCCTTCTCTTTATCCCTTTCTCTTGGGTCCTGATAAGCTTCCTTATCACAATATATATATATATATATATTGCGGCGCTCCTGCCCGGCCTTGGGGCTAAAGACAGGAGCGGCAGTCTGATGCTTCGTGAGGAAGGAGAGTAACCTGTATCCAGGGAATGCTGGGTATTGTAGTTCCTGCTCCTCTCGCTCCGAAATAAAGAGTTGTAGTTATGGGGTTTCCAGTATTTTTATTATAGTAAAGGATATTGTTCCATCACATGGCAAATAAATGCAAACAAAATAGGTGCTTCAAAATGCTAACAGGAAAACTTAGGATAAAGGCAACTTAAAGTATAACTGCTTCTTTTCACTTCTCAGCAAATTACTCACTTTGCCCCAAGAGGTCAGTTAGATTCACTGCAGCCTCTTTCAGCCACTGTTACCTTCACAGTGCTGGGGAAAATCAGGTGCACATAATTAGAGCTTTCTCAGCAAGGCAATACAACAGCTCCGTAGCATTCAATTCACATACGGTAAAAAGCAGTTTCCTTCAGCTTGGCATCTCTATACAGCAGACCGTGCAATCCATGCTCTCACAATCTGGTAAGTCTGTATTATCTTGTGTTAACTCTTCAAGCTGTATGGAATTACTGGCTTCTGGTAACACTGGCTGTCTTCTAGCTTGCAACTCTAAAAACTGCTTAAAACTCTGTAGGAGCAATTCAGCCTGCTGTTTGTGAGATAGGGAATTGCTATCAGCTATACAACTTCCCTCTGGCTCAAGGCTGTTTATTTTCTCCTCTCTTAGATTAATTGTGTCAGAATAACTGCTAGTCTCTTTTGCTAATGTTTCACACACAGGAGAGTTAGCTTTACGTTCAGCCTGGAAACTTTGTGGCAATTCACTTACTTGTTGCCATGCCGTTCTGACTTCAGATGGCTCCAACATTCTCCAGCTGTTAGAATGTTTGTTGCTCTCTGGCTCAAACGGTACTTCACAGAATGATTGTTTTCTTTCTTGTGCCTGCCTTGAAGGCTTCCTTTCCCAGGGCTGTGCCTTCCAACGGTTGTCTAATTCAGGGCTAGGTCCTCTCTCCTTGGGACTTCTACTCACTGCCTCTGAATAGAACTTTGCAGGTCTCCTTCCAATGCCAGGTTCCCAAGTATCAGCATACTGTCTTCTGGACTTCCAATCATTCTTCCTCCTCTCCTTCTTTCTCTTCTCTATCTTAATCCCATTCTCATTCTCCATCTGACTAGCAAAGCCATGCTCTGGTTTAAAACCACGTTCTCTCCTGGACACGCCCCTTCCAAGGGCAGGGTGTGCCCAATCAGGACTGCAGGACTCCTCCCCTGGGCTGGTCTCCATGCTCAGCTCTTTGGAATAGAGTCTTTCTTTCTTCCTTGGTTTCTCAAATAGGCATAAATCCTGCTGAACCTCAGGATTTTCATCCGTTTCCATAGGCTCAGGAGGGCGCTGTTCACCACAATATATATATATATATATATATATATATATATACACACCGCTAATGATCTATAGTTGCTACTCTCTTTAATTTCAATTTGGAGGGGAAAATAAACGGGATTACGGAGGACAACAGCCTTAATCCCTTCTGTAAAGAGCTGGTGAAATAAGCACTTTTTCAAAACCTTTTTGTGCAACAAAGCAGCTGTAAATCCCGATGTAGACAATTTTGGTAATATACATACATTCCCTATATGAAATGGGGAAAACAAGTTTAGATCTCTGACCCACTGAGGCCACACTTTAACCACACCCTCAATGTGTTCAGTTGCAATTTCTATATATTATAGATATCCATATGTAAATTTAGTCTTTCAAAAAGTCAACATTTCTACGTGTAAATGCCAAATTTTACACATGGAAATTGTAAAGAAGGCTACTAAAATAACCCCAATACCTTGTAAAAAGTCTTTACACCTTTGTACATTTTCTCACATTATGCTGTTAAGAAAGCAAGTAAGTATACATTAAAGAAGGAGTTTGTTGGGGGGGGGCGCTAGTGAGCCCGTGAAGAAATGGTCGCATTTTAGTTCAGCTCTGAGCCGGGTTCTCCCCTTAAATAAGCTAGCACTTGCATATCTTCAGCATAATTCCCCGTGCTTACCCGGACTTGATAGCTGGGTGTCTGCCGAATCGACCTGAGCCCTGGAGGGATGATCGGAGGTCCGTGGTGTGCCTGGAGCCCGGCGGCATAATATCCCACGGCTGGAGCCGCTATCTCTCTGCCGGCTGCCGACGCTGATCAGAACGGGGCTTCTCTCTTAGCGCTCCCTGTAGGGAGGTCTCCCAGCACTGCTGCATCGGGGCCCACCGGCCGGAGATAGTAAGGAGATCGAGCGTTGCTCTGAGGCTGGCTGACTCATTGCCGGGAACAGGAGCAGCGAGTGAGATCGGCTCCCCGGTGAAACCAGCGCGTTGGCTCTTCGCACCTCCTGGCATTGACTGTAGCAAGCGTCCTTTGAAGAGGTGAGAGTGCCGCGGTATCCGGTGTGCTCGGGCGAAGTGAGTCCTGGTGACTTGGTAGGGTTCCTCGGCGGCCATTGCCACGTGGTCCTGGAACGCATAACCCTGTCTGCGTTCCAGTCAGCCTCGGCGAGAAAAATCACACGGGCTGCAGCCAACGAACCAGCCTCCGGCTCCATGTGTCTCAGCGCTTCTGGAGTTAGCTGTTTTGATTGACGGTTCCTCTCCTCTCCTGCCCAGCCTCCGAATCCGGTCTGGTGAACCTTTTGCTATGTGCAGCTGAACTTGTGCTAACTACATTGGGTACAGATTCTCCCTGCGCCTGTTGGTCCGGCTGAACTTGTAGTAACTGCATCGGGGACATTCGTTCCTCTCAGTGCTTGTTAGGCCGGGCCAGCTTAAGTGATCCTGGAGCGCCACCTGCTGCTCAAGAATGGGACTTTTCTACTATTTTTTTCTTTCTTTTTGGCTCTTTTTACTGACAACTGCCCCTCTCCTCCTTGCAGCTGATCCTCGCATATTTTAGGATTATAGGGTTATTAAGACTACCCATGGCTGCCAAAACCAGGGGGCTCGAAGTCTGGGAGTGAATGAGGACCTTCCAGCGTCTGTTAGGGAAGAGTGGCTCCCAGACCAGTCCAACCAGTAAGCAGCCTTCGGAGGGCTCAGGCGATGAGACAGTGAGTGAAAATGACCTGGGCCCTGCGGTGCTATCCTCGCATGCCCTCCTTCAGCGGGAGCTTCGGAGGGGCTTTGAGGATTTGGCTGGCGAATTCCGCTCCATGCGCGAGGAAGTGATGAGCACTATTGCGGACCTCAGGGGTGACATAAAAGACCTAGGCACTCGAGTGGAAGAGGTCGAGACAAAAGTTGAAGATCATGATGGTGCTCTGGTGGATTTACAATGTGCTATAGATAGGCACCGCTCGCAGGCGATGGAACTGACCTATAAAATTGATGACAATGAAAACCGGTCCCGTCGCAACAATGTGCGCTTCCGTGGACTCCCGGAGGCTGTGGGGGGCGCTGAAGACCTGACGGTGGTGCTCAAAACTTTGATGGGTGAATTACTCACAGCAGAGGAACTTGCATCCCGTGGGCCTGGAATGGAGATCGAGCGAGTGCATCGTGCCCTGGGAAAGCCTCCTACCAATCAACCCCGGGATGTTTTTGCCAGATTCCTGCGCTATACTGATGCGGAGCTTCTCCTACGAAGGGGTCGGGAGAAAAAAAACAATCCAGTACCAAGAGGCAGCGGTAACCGTGTACCAGGACCTCTCAGCTTTTACGCTAGCTCGCCGGAGGGAGATGAAACCAATCACAGCAGTGCTGAACAATAAAGGGATTCGATACTCCTGGTCCTTTCCGTTCCGGATGAATTTCCTCTTGGGAAATAAAAAGATCTCAGCAAAAGACCATACCGAGGCTTGGAGAGCACTCCGCCAGGCGGGTCTTGTGGAAGACAATGCGTTGCCCGCGCCTCCGGCCTCTAAGCCTCAGCATTCGAAATGGACTCGGGTGGGAAGACCCGCCTAAATCTTCTTGGCTCCTGCGTTTCTGACCTCCTGTCCTTGGGAATGTGCTCAGGGGTCCATTGGCTCTGAGACTGAGCTTGTTTGATCGGTCTTGTACAATTTCGATGTCCCCCACTCATGTTCTTGTTGTGCTAAATGTCTCTGGTTGTATGGGGATTTTGATACTTGCTTTTTGCTATAAAGAGACGGGGGGAAAGTGATTATGCTATGGTGTGGGGAGTAGTAGGAACAATACTCTACTGGTGAATGGTAAAAAGGGGAAATGATTTTGTGTTACTTTATCATGGTTTTCCTGTAAGGGGGCCCGGAAGGAGCTGGGTTTGGGGTCAGTCTAACCGTGTCCTGTTTTCTTCTTGGCAGGCAGGTGGTACTGACGGGGAGGGGGGTGGGATTGGATGGGGGGCGAGTACAGCTGGGGGAGGGTAGGGGGAAGGGTGTGGGGGGTAGGGGTTTCTGGGTACTCTCATGGGGTGGGGAGTGTTGGTGGATGTGGGGTGAACCTCCGAAGACAGTTGGGCGGTTGAGGGGTGTAGGGCTGCTTTTACTGCTAAAGGTATGTGGCTCTGCAAGCGATAGGGGGGGACTGGATCATACGGGCTGGGGGGGAGAGAGGGGTGATAGTGGTAAGGTGATTGATTACCTATGCTGAAAGTGATTTCTCTGAATGTGAAGGGTCTTAACTCCCCTAGAAAGCGTTCTTTGCTGTTTTCGGAATTGAGATCCTTGAAAGGAGATATAGTGTTTTTACAGGAAACACATCTTCGTAGTAGCAATCAGGGGTGGTTAAAACGTAATCCTTACACTGAGGTATGGGTAGCTTCGGACTTGAATGGCCAGAAGAAATGTGGCGTGGCCTTGCTGTTCCATCAGTGCTTATCCCTCAGGGTGAAGGAGGTTAAGAAAGATACTTTGGGAAGGTGGCTTTTTATGAATGTGCGCTTGGAGGGCCATTTATTAACGCTAGCTAATATTTACGCCCCTAATGAAGGCCAAGTAACCTTTTTTGCGCGGCTGAATGCCTTGTTAGCTGTCGAGCAGCCACTTGGGCCTCGGTTCATACCTTCACAGCCCATTACTCCCGTTGGGATGCCTTGTTTGGTCAGGCTGTTCTCCAACACCTATTCCATACCTAATCAACTCCTACCCGCCATCCCTGGTTGGATGCCAGAGATCCATGGGGGGAAGTGGAACCCTTCACAGGGACACAAAAAGTCTGGGGTCTCTCCCTGGCACCTAAAGCTAGGGAGTCCCCATATGTGAAGACTACATTCCCGCTTGTTCCTGGAGATAGCATAGTTACTCACCTGTAACAGGTGATCTCCAGGAACAGCAGGAATTTAGTCTTCACAACCCACCCACCTCCCCTAGGAGTTGTATCTCTCTATCTATCTCTTTCCCTTTCCCTCTCTTTGTCTCAGCTTTAAACTCAACTGGAGAGAGGCAGTTGGGAAAGGCGGGAAGGCAGCACGCAGGCGTTGTGGGATGCTCCCAAAAGCTTCCTAATTGGACGCTGGGGAGCATTCCCGCACAGGCTCCGTCGATACCGATGATACCCATATGTGAAGACTAAATTCCTGCTGTTCCCAGAGATCACCTGTTACAGGTGAGTAATTATGCTATCTGTAAATTTGTCATTCATTATGTGCACTTGATGCCGAAAATCAGTTGTTCATGCAAATTTGTATTTATTTATTTAACAGGTTTTATATACCTTTTTATCATTTCAATCAATGTGGTTTACATTGAAACTTAAACTTGGCAATGTACATTAAACAGGGACATTGATAACTTGGATTTTTCTGAGGCAATGGAGGGTTAAGTGACTTGCCCAAGGCTACAAGGAGTGCTAGTGTGAATCAAACCCTGGTCTCTGGGTTTGAAGCCAGTGTTCTTAACCATTAGGCTACTCCTCCACTCAAATATGTTGACATGGTACAAGCTGAGAGAATGGAAGACTATTCTTCAAAGGACAGGAGTGAAAACTATGGTATTGAAGCAAGGTATGCCAATCTTCTTAAAAATTTGTAATTGAATTTTGTGGTTTCTCTTTTGCTCCATTCAGATAGGTTCTTCCCTCAATTGGCTGGGATTCCTTTAAAGTTGGTGTCGTCAGACGCTATTTTCTGTGCATGGGATTTTTCCTGGTCCTACTTCTGTGTCCCTGAAGAAACCCATAAGGGCAAAACAAAGATCTTTGTTGGACAGGAAGAAGGAGAAACCCATTGCTAGCCATTCGCAGTGAGTTACTGCGTAAGTGGCTTTCTGCGGCAAGTTGGAGAGAGTTCCTGGAGGTCATGTTAAAGCCAGCAGTCTGCGGCTTTAAGATAAGTTAACTAGCTAAGATTGTGGAGAAATAGTTATTACATCTTTGTAATTCTCTCCATTCTGTTTGCAGGATATGTCCCCGCCATGGCATTCTATGATCTATATTTGGGCTAATTTTTGTAATGCTATATAGCAGCTTAGATTTAAATGTTAATTGGCTTGTTAGTTTCAGTTGCTTTTTGTTGAATTAGTAGGTATAGTAAAGAGTACTGTTTTTTATACCTTCTATTAAATTGCATAACCTTTTAAAACAATAACATAAAAAAGGGTGAGTTTTTTTAAGCTGATGATGTTGAGCTCATCATTTCCCCTATGGCTTTGTTTTGCCACATAGTGGGAAGAGACATTATTCGGAGGCTTTTTCTCCTCATTTTCGATGAGGCACTCACTGTCTTTGTAGCTAGGTAGTCTATTCTAAGGATTTTTTTTAACTCCTGGGACCTTGCAGGCCATTATAGAGTTTTAATATGTGAATTTTTGTGTATATGAAATGTTTTGGGTCTGGGAGTACTTTGTTGGTGCAAGTCGTTGTTTCACTCTCAGTCTGTCTTTGCTTTGTAGTTTGTTATGTTTCTGTCTGGGGTGAGTATGCCCTCCTGTTTCTAGTCCTTCCTGACTGACCTGCCGAGCCCAGCCCTGAAGACAGGGGTTTATCTGCCCTGCCTCTGGGCTGAACTAGCAGTGGGTCATCATTTATGGTCTGTAATTTTTTAGTCTCTGGAAGTCATTTTAAAAGTCTTCATTCTGATTCAGGACGTCCAGAGATGTGCACATGGACATCGACATCACGGAGATGTCTCTGGAGCCATTTTACAAATGGCATTAGAGACGTCTCCAGTGTGAGGACGTCCAGTTAGGCAAGGAGCATGGTGGAGGTGTATCTGGGGAGGTGCAATGAACTTAGATGTCCTTGTTCGATTTCAGAAATGATGGGGATGTCTGGAGGCATGTCCATGTTTAGACCTGCTCCAGGCACAAACAAGCATCAGGAAAGTGCTTGTTATAGCCTTAAAACATCCAAAGGGTGTAGAGAAGATGGAGAATTAAATGACTAGCCTAAGATCACAAAGGCCCACACTGGGATTTGAATCCTAGCCACCCTGCTTCTAACTCACTACTTTAACTATTATGCTATTAGATGTCCATGCTCTGAGATGCTATTCTGGGGACATCTATGTAGACGTCTCTATAGACATCCATATCAGGTACTCCACTGTAATGGGAAATAAGGAAATAAGTACCTCCCACGCTCCCTTGGAAGGAACACACAGACAGACTAGTATGCAAACAGGATCTTTTAATGTGTACACAGTCTCAGACAGAGCCGGCACCCTGGACAAAAGATCTGAGCCCCGAAGTGGCGTCACACACTGTCTTATATACAGTAAGTTTTCAAACTCATACTACCTTCTCATTTGTCTCAGGTATCCCCTCTCCACCAATCAGTAGCCCCTGGGGGGTTGTGGGCTATCATATAGCATGCCTAAATGACCTGTCTAAACTGGTATGCTCCGGTCTGCTGGACTCTGGGCGAAAGGGTATGTGTTTTAAGTCTTGTTTCACTGTAACTCAGACTCAGAAGGGGAGGGGTCACCCTCACAGCTACCGTCCTGGCTGCCTCACCACATTTCTGAAATTGTGCCTAAACTTGCATGTGCCTGCTTTTTTTTCTGACGTTCTGACTTTGACATCCCAGATTGCACTTGGACGTCCCATTGTAAAATGTGCTTTTCTGTATTCTTGACTCCAGTTGTCCATGTTCCCTGGTGCTGGTCCATGACCTGACTAGCTAGTCATATACCATGCTTCCTTGAATTCCTTGTCAGTTATAAGAACATAAGATATACCATACTGGGTCAGACCAAGGTCAATCAAGCCCAGTATCCTGTTTCCAACAGTGGCCAATCTAGGTCATACGTACCTAGCAGTTTCCCCAAAAGACACAGGTTCCACAATGCTTGTACTGGGTCAAGCATTGATATCCTGGGTCCCTTCTTAATAATGGCCTATGGACCTTTCCTCCAGGAACTTGTCCAAACCTTTTTTAAACCCAGCTACACTAACAGCCTTCACTACATCCTCCGGTAACAAATTCCAGAGTTTGATTACACGTTGAATGAAAAAATATTTTCTTTTATTAGTCTTAAATAGTTCACCCTGTAGCTTTATTGCATGTCCCCTAGTCTTTCTATATTCTGATAACGTAAACAATCGATCTACGTTTACCTGTTCCACTCCATTCATTAAGTTATAGACTTCTATCATATCTCCCCTCAGCAGTCTCTTTTCCAGGTTAAAAAGCCCTAATCATTTTAGCCTTTCTTCATAGGAGTATCCTTCCATCACCTTTACCATTTTGGTGGCTCTTCTCTGAACCTTTTCTAATAACGCTATATCCTTTTTAAGATACGGCGACCAGAATTGCACACAATATTCAAGATGAGGTCTCACCATGGAACGATATAGAGGCATTATAATTTTATTTATTTATTTATAGTCTCTTCTATACCGCGCTATTCAGCATCAGCGCGGTTTACAATGAACAATGAATTCACACATTTCCAATGGTACTTTGTGTTTACAGTTGAACAGGTAATACAACTTGGAAACAGGGGTTTTGTTTTATTTTCCATTCCTTACCTTATGATACCTAGCATTCTATTTGCTCTCTTGGCCGCCGCTGCACACTGGGCCGAGGGTTTTAACATGTTATCGACACTGACGCCTAAATCTTTTTCCTGGGTGGTGGTTCCTAATGTGGAACCTTGCATCGTGTAACCACAGTTTGGGTTGTTCTTCCCTAGGTGCATAACTTTGCACTTATCCACATTAAATTTCATCTGCCATTTTGATGCCCAGTCTTCCAATTTATCAAGATCCTCTTGCAATTTTCCACAATCCTCTTGGGTTTTAACAACTTTAAATAGTTTTGTGTCATCTGCAAATTTGATAACCTCACTCGTTATTCCCCTTTCCAGGTCATTTATGAATATGTCAAAAAGCAGCGGACCCAGCACAGATCCCTGGGGTACACCACTATTCACCTTTCTCCATTGGGAAAATTGGCCATTTAGCCCTACCTTCTGCTTTCTATCTTTTAACCAGTTCCTGATCCACAATAGTACACTGCCTCCTATCCCATGACTCTTTAGTTTTGCCAAAAGTCTCTGATGAGGGACCTTGTCAAAGGCTTTCTGAAAGTCCTGATACACTATATCAACCGACTCACCTTTGTCCACCTGTTTATTCACACCTTCAAAAAAACATAACAGATTAATAAGACAAGATCTTCCTTGTCTAAAACCATATTGGCTCTCTCCCATTAGGCCATGACTATCTACATGCTGAGTAATTTTATTCTTTATGATGGTTTCTATCATTTTTCCCAGTACTGACGTCAGGCTCTCTGGTCTGTAGTTTCCCAGATCACCCCTGGAACCCTTTTTAAAAATTGGCGTTACATTGGCGATCCTCCAGTCTTTAGGTATTATAGATGATTTTAATGAAAATTCACAGGTTACTAATAGCAGGTCTGCAATCTCATATTTCAGTTCTTTCAACACCCTTGGATGTATACCATCCGGCCCAGGTGATTTGCTACTCTTCAGTTTATCTAATAGTTGTAATACATGTTCCCGATGTATCGATATTTCCTTCAATTCTTCCACACCTTTAAATACCACTTCAGTCATGGGTAGCATCCCTACATCTTCCTCAGTAAAGACAGAAGCAAAGTATTCATTCAGTCTCTCCGCTATCGCCTTGTTGCCTCTTAGTGCCCCTTTAACCCCTCTATCATCTAATGGACCAACTGACTCTCTCGCAGGTTTTTTGCTACGAATGTACTTGGAAAAGTCTTTATTTCGCGTTTCTGCTTCCACAGCAAGCTTCTTCTCAAATTTTCCCTTTGCCTGTCTTATCAATGCATTTCATTTGACTTGCCAGTGCTTGTGCTGTTTCCAGGTTTCATTGTTTTGCTCTTTTTTTCATTTCCTGAAAGATGTTTTTTTGGCAACAACAGCCTCTCTGACCTCACCTTTAAACCATGCTGGCAGTTTTTTGGACTTCCTTCCACTATTCTTAAAGCATGGAATACAGCTGGTCTGGGCATCCAAGATAGTATTTTTCAACAACATCCAAGCTTGATGTAAGTCTTTAACCTTTGCAACTGCTCCTTTTAGTTTTTTCTTAACTATTTTCCTCATTTTATCATAGTCTCCCTTTCGAAAGTTAAAAGGTAGTACTGTGGATTTCCTTACTGTCCCTCCTCCACTAATTAAATCAAACGCGATCATGCTATGATCACTATTGCCAAGTGGCCCCAACACTCTTATCTCTTGCACCAGATCTGGTGTTCCACTAAGGACTAGGTCTAATATGGCTTCCCCTCTGGTCGGTTCATGAACCAGCTGCTCCAAGAAGCAGTCATTTATTTCATCTAGGAACTTTATCTCCCTAGCATGTCCTGCCGTGACACTGACCCAGTCGATACCGGAGTAATTGAAATCACCCATTATTATTATTGCGCTGTAACATTTGTTAGTTTCCTTGATTTCTTTGAGCATTTCATCATCCATTTGTTCATTCTGGGCAGGCGGTCGATAGTACACATGGTATGAACATGCAAATAGACTGGCACACGATCTATTAATTTGATCTTGTTATAGTCAGCAATGTCATCATATTTGAGTTTTTTGGGGGTGGAGCTTGGCATAATGATCCCTCCCCATAGCCACTCTGATTGGCCTTTCTACTTTGGACGGTTTGATGCAATTGCGCAAACGTCATTGAAGCATAGTATAAATTAAATGCGGTTTTTCAGCTTTACAATCTGAACGGCTGGGAAGTTATAGCGCGGCATCTTTGACCTGAAGCAGGGGATTTTCTTATATACCCCGAAACGTGTCACGTCATCCTCCTGCTGACTGCGTTGTTATCTAGACAGCCTTCGTTTTGCAAGGGATTCAGCTAAGTAACCAGCTTAGAGGCTGCTTCCAAAGTGGTTTAAAAGTATTTTTTCTTAATTAAATAAAATGGACGGGCCATGACGGCTTGAGGTTTAATCCTCTTAGCTTGGTTGGCTTTTCCGACAAAAAATTGGTTATCTAAAAAGTTTTTGAAAAATGGGTTCATAAGCACCAGGGTTTTTGTGTTTTATAATTGCACCCTGTGCACATCTGGTGCAGCCCCTCCCCCATCACATTTACCCAATGCCCAGCATCTTCCTCTCTTACCCTGCAGCTTAATATCCATCTGGTCTGGTCCCTCCCTCCTCTGACGCGACCTACGTCAGAGGAGGGAGAGATCAGACCAGATGCAAGCGCGGAGTTGGAAAGACCCGCATGTTTTTTCAGTTAGAAGACAGGTCCTCTCCGCTGCTACCGCCACTGCCGCCAAAGAAACACAAAACGTTTTGGTGGTGGAAGGGCAAGGGCCGAGACTGACAGCCTCAGATGCGCCCCTAATCTTTTGAGGCCCGTGCGGTTGCACCACTCACACAGGGATAGGTATGGCGCTGCTCACAAACCTCAGAAATGGTGAAAAACTGTCCCATCCTGCTGTGCAATGTTGATAGGTACTTATTATAAATGACTTCTCGCTGTTATTGTTGCAAAAAGCCTTTCATCAATTAGTGAGTGTAAAGACATGCAGTCAAAATTTCTTTATTTCTTATTCTCGGTTACTTTTTGAATACTTCTGTAATTGTTATCATATTGAAAGAGTCAAGTATGTTGTGTAGATCAACATGTTGTTAAGTGCTGTCGAATTGATGTCGACTCATGGTGATCCTCTGGATAGTTGTCCTAAACTGTGTTCAGTCAGATGGCTCATTATTGACAGAGTAGCACCCATAGCTGCTGTTACTGTATCGATTCATCTCATTGCTGGCCTTCCTCTTTTGCATTGACCTTCTACCTTGCCAAGCATGATGTCTTTCTCTAATGATCTCTCTCTTCGCATGATGTGTCCAAAGTATGATAGTCGCAGTCTTGTCATCTGAGCTTCTAAAGAAAGCTTAGGTTTGATCTTCTTTGTACTGACTGTTTTTTCTTTGTGCAGTCCATGATATACACAGTATTTGTTGCCAGTATCATAATTCAAAGGCATCAATTTTCTTCCTATCTTTTTCTCTCTCCAACTTTAGCATCCATATGATGTTATTGAAAATACTATGGCTTGAACAAATCAAATCTTTGTATGGAGAGAGACATCTCTGCTCTTGAGAATCTTGTCTAGGTCCTTCATAGCCATTCTGCCAAGAGCAATGCATCGTCAGATTTCTTAACTGCTTGTCCTTTCTTTATTGATAGTTGATCCAAGAAGGTTAAAGTTATCCACTATTTCAATTTTTTCACCATCAACGATGAACTTATTGATTTTTCCAGTTGTCAGGAACTTTGTCTTCTTTACATTAGGGTGCAGACCCATTTTAAGACTATGTTCCTTGATCTTGAGCAGCAAACGTTTTAGATTGTCTTCATTTTCAGCCAGTAATGTGGTATCATAAGCATAGCAAAGGTTGTTGATGAGTCTTCCACCAGTCTTCACACCTCTGTTGTCTTCATACAGTCCTGCTTCTCTGATGATTTGTTCTGCATAGAAATTAAACAGGTAGGAGGAAAGTATACAGCCTTGTCGTACACCTTTGCTGATTTTAAACCATTCTGTTTCTCCTTTTTCCATTCAAACTGTTGCTTCTTGATCTATGTAAAGGTTGTGCAAGAGAACGATATAGTGTTCTGGTATATCCATGCTTCTCATGGAGTTTCTCATGGTTTACACGGTGAAAAGCCTTGCTGTAGTCTATAAAACACATATAAATATCCTTTTGGTATTATTTTGTCTTTTCAAGGATCCATCTCACATCCGCAATGATGTTTCTCATTCCTCGCCCTTTTCTGTACCCTGCTTGCATTTCAGGCAGTTCTCGTTCGAGGTATGGTTGTAGTCTCTTCTGAATAATCTTCAGTAGAATCTTGCTGGCATGTGGGATCAGAGCAATTGTTTGATAATTTCCACAGTCAGTTGGATCACCTTTCTTTAGTATTGGTATAAACACATATCTTTTCCAGTCAGTTGGCTATGATGTCTTCCAGATTTCCTGGCAGAGCCTTGTAAGTATGGTAACAGCTGCATCTGATTGCTGTAATACTTCAATGGGAATGCCATCAATGCTCGGTGCTTTGTTCTTTGATAAGGCTTTCAATGCTGCTTCAAATTCTTCTTTCATCACCAATAGTTCCAGATCATAACGTACAGGTTGAAACGGCCGTTGGTTCACTTGATCTTTATCATATACTGTAATGACTCTGTATATTCTTTCCACCTTGAGGTATTTCTATACCACCCCTTCCAGATACCAGGTGTGGTTTGCAATGAACAAACAAGTTGCATAGAACACTGGTGGGGGTGGTACAATATAAAATAAAAAACAACATATGTAACTATTTACAGGTTATATAAATATAATGTTTACATATTACAAATTTATCATGTTTTCGTTCCCAGACTTAAAGGTTGAAAGATTGAAAGTCAAATTAACTGGTTTCAGTGAAGTAAGAGGGATTCAATGTGTGTGGCTGAGGGTTAGGTTACCATAGTTGTTGCCATAGTGTTCAGTGAAGAGCAGTGTTTTGAATTCCTTTCTAAATGTTTGCAGGTCTTTAATTGAGCGTAATGTGTCTGGGAGAGCATTCCAAAGGATGTGGGCTACGTATAAGAATGCTCATTACTGGTGGTCTGTTTTGTTTTGTGGAAAGTCAAGGGGACTATTAGTGTGTTGTGTGCACTACCTCTTCTGGATCTTGTGTCAGCTGGAGTGTGAATTAGTGTTGAGAGCAATGTTCTGTCTAAGCTTAAATGTTGTCATTGTGGTTTTATATTTTATCTTGCTAGCTATTGATAACCAGTGGAGTTTATGTAGTCTGTTAATTGGGCCTTATAAATTATTCTTGCTGTTACGTTTTGTGCCATTTGGAGTAGGCTTAGACTCTTTTTGTTCCTTGAAGTAGACTGTTACAGTAGTCAAAGTGTGAGGTAATTAGGCCTGTACCACGGATCTGAAGTAATGGGTGTTAATTAAGGGTCTTAGATGTTGTTTGGTCTTTAGTTTGAAAAATATGGTTCTGGTTATTTGCTTTATGTTTGATGTCATACTGAGGGATTGATCAAAGGTGACGCCCAAATATTTTACTACTTGTTTCACTGGTAGGGTAATATCATGGATGGTAAGTGTCTGAAGGGGGGTAAAGTTTTGGTTTCTCGTGATGTATAATATTTCAGTTTTCTTGAAGTTAATGCTCATGTTATTGGTGTTAAGCCAGTTTTATGTTTCTTTTATGCATGCTGACAGATTGTGATGGGTGGGGTTTGTTATATTATAAGGAGGTATAACAGGATATCGTCCGCATTGATACAGCATCCTATCTCAAATTTTCTGAATACATTGCAGATTGACTGGATATATAAATTGAACAAGAGGGCTGAGAGAGCGGATCCTAGTGATATTCCTTGTTTCTGTGTGAATGAAGTGGATATCTTTAGTCCTCCTTGGATTTGTTGTATGTGATAGAAAGGCCTGGCAATCTACTTCCGGTGACACTGCCAAGAAAACCCAGGAGCTTCTGGGTCGCCAGGAGTCAGGACTGACTCAAAGGCACACATTGCATTGATCGGAGATATATGAATTGAACCATGAGTATTGTGCCCTTAATTCCAATTTGTGATAGTCTTGTGAGGAGGGTGTTGTGACTGACATTGTCAAATGTGGAGGCAATGTCTAAGAAGACAAGAATGAACGCCTGTTTTGTGTCATCAATTCAACGTATGAGCATGTCAAAGAGGGTTAGTAGGAGGGTCTCGACACCATGGAACGGGTGGAAACCGTATTGTTAGTCATCAAGCGGTGTGTCTAGGTTGATGTAGTCCTGGAGCTGTATTTTGGACAACCTTTTCGATTAGATAAGAATGGTATACTGGTGATAGTCTATATGAGTTAGGGTCTTCTTTACTGAGTGCTTTGTTTTTTAGTATTGCGTGGATCGTAGTGAGTTTCAGATCTTTTTGAATGATCCCTTGTTAGAGGGATTGGTTAAATAAGTTAAGGAGGAAGGGCGCCAGTTCCATTTTCATAGCCTTAATTCAGGCTACCAGGCAGGATCTAGGAGCAAGGTTGTGGTGTTGATTTTTGTGATTGTGTTGAGCAGTTGTTTTTGATCTATTAGGTGGAATGTGTGCAATGTGCTATGACTTAAAGGGTGGTCAGGTGGGTGGATAGAGTGTGTGGAGTTTTTTCTTTTTAGCTTCTCTGCGTAGTGGTCTGCTAGCGTTTGGGGCATTATGCTGATGATATTAGGTTCAGTTTGTGGGGATATGGTTAAGGATTTTACGATTTCAAAAAGTTCTCTTGGCCGGTTGAGGGCTTTATTGAGTATTTTAGTGTGATAATCCTTCTTTGCATTATTGATTGCATCCTTGAAAGTGTTAAGGGCTGTCATGTATAAGCAATTATCATCTGGGATGATTTTCTCAGCATCATTCATCATGGATCCTTGAGAATCTTGTAACATTCCAATTCAAGGCTGGAATTTTTTTCTTTAACTCTCATAGCTTTAGGAAAGCCAGTCTTGTTCTTCCTCTAATAGTTTCTGTTTCTATTTCCTTGCATGCGTCATTATAGTACTTCTCCTTGTCTTGTCTTGCTGCATGTTGGAAATCTCTGTTGCGTTCTGCGATGGCCTCTCTTTCTCCTCTGGCTTCAGCTTCTCTCCATTTCTGGGCAATTTTCAGAGTTTCTTCGATCATCCAGTTTGGCCATTTTTGTTTTTTCACCTTTTGTAGAGATTTCTCACTTTCTTCCAACACAATCTTCTTGATGTCATCCCATAAATCTTCTGAAGCTCTGTCATTTGTATCTAAAGCAGCAAATCGATTTTGCAGGCAGTCTTCAAATTCCGGTGGTATATTCTCAAGGTCATATTTTGCTACATTCATGAATGGCTTGCTCTTTTTCAACTGTAGCTTGAGTTTGCATACTAGTAGTTGGTGATCTGTACCACAGTCAACTCCAGGTTTTGTCTTTGTTGATGTTATAGAGCTTTTCCATCATTGACTTACACAGATGTAGTCAATTTGATTTTTGCACAATCCATTGGGTGAAGTCCATGTGTACAGTCGCCGCTTGTGTTGCTGGAAGAAGATGTTTGAGATGAATAGATTTTTGGTCTTGCAGAATTCTATGCCTTTCTCCAACTTCATTTCTGTTGCCAAGTCCATATTTTCCAACCACTTTGCCGCCGCCTTTGTTGCCGTTTGCGTTCCAGTCACCCATGACTATCAGGATATCCTGTTTGCATGTTCAGTCAATTTCAGCTTGTACTTGTTCACTTCATCCTCTTCTGCAGCTGTTGTTGGGGCATAGACTTGAATTATAGTTTTGTTGATGGGCATTCCTTGCTGGCGGATAGAAATTAAGCATTCACTAATTGCACTATATTTCATTAGAGTTTATTTATTTATTTACATTCTCTTATATACGGCGCTATTCTGCATCAATGCGGTTTATATTGAACAAACTGAAATTACATTGAACAGGGCATTATAACTTGGAGATAACTATTTTACAGGGAACATGGGCTATGGAGGGTTAAGTGGCTTGCCCAAGACCACAAGGAGCACCTGTGGGACTAGAAACCACAGTCCTTCCGGCCCAAGGTTGCTGTCCTCTAGTGGGATTTGAACCCCTGACCTTCTGGCCTGAAGTACCTTGCCCCAACCACTAGGCTACTCCTCCACTCCTTTGCAAGTTTCTTCTTAAATATAAATGCAACACCATTTCTTCTTTGTCTTTCATTTCCAGCATAGTAGACCATGTGATCATCAGATGCAAAGTGCCTGATGCCAATCCATTTCAGTTCGCTGACACCCAGCAGATCGAGTTGTAGACGTTCCATTTCATTCTTGACCATCTCCTGCTTCCCTTGGTTCATACTTTGTATGTTCCATGTCCCAATATCAAGACATCTTTGCAGCTTCTGACTCTCATTTCATGCCCAGCTACATCAGCAATCAGACACCCGAGGGCTTTGATCCAACCACATCATAAATGCTAGCTTTACTCTGAGAAGTCTTCAGTGCCTCCCCAGTAGCCAGTTGAGTGCCTTCTGACCTGGGGGTTTCATCTTCCAGCACTGTAGTGCAATTTGTTTTGTTGTGACTGGTTCTTATGCATCTCCAAATTACCACTGGGTTTTCAACATACTTCTTGCCACTATTTTAATGCATTTTAAGGGTAATTTTATAAAGGAGCATCTAGTTAAGGCATTTCCTAAGATGTCAATTCTAAGCCTGTTTTATAAAAACAAGTTCTTGATTACTTGTATTTATAAAATACTAACCTCAGTGGAAGTCCCCACCTGAGGACGTGGGCTTCTTGGACTTTATCAAGGACATGTATAAGGCCCTGGCATTCCCGAATGAGTCGGAGGACCCTCGGGCAGATGAGTTAGAGATTCTCCAATATGAGGCCCCACCATGGAAATTGCTCATGGTGCCCATCCCTCCCATCCTCATGTGGGAGACACCGGTGTTGGTGCCGGTGGTGAGCAGATGGCTCGACTCGATGTATCGGGTCTGCTGGAGCCTGAGCTTCCAGAAGTCACAACTGCTGCATAACTCTATAGTGGTGGAGTCGGCCATGCTTCGGCTGAAAAGCCAGAAGATGTGCTCCTTGGTGCTCCCCCGGAAGGGAGGACCGCACCTTGAACGCCCTCGGCAGAAAGTGCTACCAGGGCTCGATGCTCATCTGCTGCATCCAGGCCAACCAGCTGTACATGGACATGTACTTGAGAGACCTGGCAAAGGAACTCGCTAAGTTCTCGGCTGGTCTCTCCGAGGAACCTTTGCAGCAGTTCAAGAATCTGGCCAAGGCCGTCCGTGAGTGCTCCAAATTCATGTCTCGAGCGGCCTATGACGGGTTCGAGTCAGCGGCCCGGGTAGCCATGGCAGGCATCGGTGCACGCCGCCAAGCTTGGCTTCAGTCGTCCGACCTCGAGCAGTGGGTTCAGGACAAATTGGTTGATGTCCCATGCCAAGGAGAGAACCTCTTTGGCAAACCCATGACCGACAAGGCTGCCAAGCTGGAGACCAAGTTCATGATGAGGACCAGGCTCTCTAAGAAGGCCACTGCCCCTTCTTGACAGAAGGGCTCAGGTAAAAAGCCCTTTTACCCGAGGAAGGGGGCTGCTTACCGAAACTACCCACCCAATCAGGCCTCCCCGGCTCCCCAACAGGATCAGCAGGCCAAGGGACATGGGCATGGCTCGCGTAAGCAAAAGGCTCCAAAACCCCAGGCACCGGCCCCGGCCCAGCCGGGGGGAGGGGGGTTAACTCCTTGAACATAGCCTCTCTTCCCCAAGGAGAGCAGCAGCCCACAGGGAAACGTCTGGCCCTTTATGCCCAGAGGTGGGTGGCCATCACCATCAATTCCTGGGCACTAAGGATAATCAGAGAGGGTTAACTTCTCCACCTGGCTCAGACACATCCCCATTATTTATTTCTTTATTTTTCTATACCGCGCTATTTGTCATCAGCGCGGTTTACAGGAAACATATTTGTGCAAAGTGGGGACTGCAATGCACTTACAATAAAACAGGGTACTTGAACAGGGTTAACAGGAAAAAAACACAACAACTATTTACAAGTAGGAAGGTGAGATTCTACATACATCTCATCAATATGTACAGTTCATACAGCAAAGACATTGTGGCTGGTAGGTCGTTATCTGGGCCGAGGTCAGGTACCAGATGAAGTGGTGATCAGAGTGGTGTAGTAGGTAGGGGATTCGGACGGTGTGGGTTGGATACGTGAGGTGGTGGCAGCGAGATGTCGTTTGGGTTGGAGAAGTACTGGATAAACAGGTGACGTTTCAGTGCTTTCTTAAATTGGAGAAGGTTGTTGATGGCTCGGATGTCGGGTGGAAGAGCATTCCAGTAGGAGGGTGCGTAGAGAGCAAAGGCACGGTTTCTCGTAGTCTTGGAGCATTTAGTGATCGTTTTGGGGAGGATGAGAGTGTTAGTAGCACAGATCTTCTTAACCTGTTGGGGGGAGTGGTCTGGACAAGGTCAGAGAGGGAGATGGCCGTGCATTTATTGATAGCCTTGAATGTCATTGTTAAGATCTTGAAGGAGATCCTGCAATGAACGGGGAGCCAATGTAGGTGTTTTAGTATTGGGGTAATATGGTCCCTTCTAGAGGCTATGTGAAGAGTTCTGGCTGCAGCATTCATTGCCAGTTGCAAGGGGTGCAGAGTGCTCTTCGGAGGTCCGTGCAGTATGGAATTAATATGGTCGAAGTGAGGCATTACTAGTGCTTGAAAGACTGTTCTAAAGTCTTTCGGGTCTAGCAGCTGTCTCATGTGGCGCAGTGTTCGAATTTTATGATATACTGCCTTTACCATTTTGGGTATCTGGGCATTCATGTTGAGATGTTGATCGAGCGTGATACCGAGGTATCGTATCACAGGCTTGGTGAGGAGTTCGGCATCACGGACCTTCAAGGATGATGGTGGGGTGAATGCTTGGTTTCTGCAGATGAATAGGACTTCTGTCTTTTTGAAATTTATTTTAAGCTTCTGAGTGTGTAGCCAGTCCGTGACCGCGTTAAAGCATGAAGACAGGCGGGAGAGGTCTGGATGTTCAGTTGATATCGGTGTGTACATCAGAACGTCATCAGCGTATATTAGACAATTGATGTTAAAAGATCTGATGAGGGTGCAGATGGGTTGCATTTAGACATTGAAAAGGAGGGCTGAAAGTGATGATCCTTGTGGTACGCCCTTCGCTTGCAGGAAGGGTGCTGAACTGGAGGGGCCAGAGCGGACATGTTGCCATCTTTCATTCAGGTATTATGTGCACCATGATAACGCAGTGTCATATACTCCCTTCTCAGCGAGGCGGGAAAGAAGTAGGTCATGACTGACAGAGTCGAAGGCAGCTGCGAAGTCTAGAAAAATGAGGGCAAAGGCCTGTCTGATATTGTCAATACCTATGGTTAGGGAACTGAGTAATGTGGTCAGAAGGGTTTCAACACCGTGTGACTCCCGGAACCCATATTGGCAGGGGTCAAGGGGTGCATTGTTCTCGATATGGTGGTCCAGTTGTTGCTGCACTATTTTTTCCTAGGAACGGGATGCTCGAAATGGGTCGGTAGGAGTCCATTCTAGCAGGGTCCAGTTTGTTGTTTTTGAGCAGTGGTCTGATTGATGTTTGTTTCAGGCTGTTGGGAAAAGTTCCGGTAAGGAAGGATACCTTTATAAGGTTGGTAAGGAATGGGCTGAGTTCGACCCGTAGTGTTTTTATCCATTGTGCTGGGCATGGGTCATTCGGTGCTGTGGTGGTGTTTATGTTTTTGATTATGTCTTGGAGTTCCCTATCGGTTGGAGTTGTGAATGAGGTGATAGTTTGTTGGACATCAGTTAAGGTAGAGGAGGGAAACAACTCGGGTGTGGCATCTGGAGCGCAGATGTCAGGAGATATGCTGGCCTGACTGGCTTTGGCTTGGAGGTATTCTGCATATTCCTGGGGGTCTGGGTGGTTAGGTTGGTCGGGAGAAAGTTCCCTTGCTAAAGATCTGACCATGTTGAAGAGTTCATGTGGTTTGTTTAAGGACTGGTGTAGCCTTTCAGCGTAGTATTGCTTCATTCTGGTTGAGACTGCTGAACGTTGTTCGGCTAGGTGAGTAGTGTAGGCTTCATGACTCTCAGTTGATCTTGAGCGCCGCCAACGCCTTTCGAGACGTCTGAGTTTTTGGAGGGACTTCCTTAGCTCCGGTGAGTACCAGGGTGATTTTGTCCTCCTGCAGGGTACTCTGGTGATAGAAGGTGGGTCAATTCTGGCATCTAGATTCAAATTCCACACTGCAATCATTTCATCGAGGCTCTGTTCAGATGGGTCAAGAAGAGGGTGTGCTTTTTCCAGGATCTATCTTTGTTAAATGTGCGGAAGCGCTTAGGTGTTGAGGTGTAAGACTTGTCCGAGGGCTGGGGGATGGTAGGATCAGGGCGTCCTGGCATCGAGAATCTAATCAGGCTGTGATCAAACCAGGGTACTGGACTTATGGTAAGGTTGGTGTTGTGGGTGGAGCTGAGAGATGCTAGTGGTGCGAATATCAAGTCAAGCGTGTTTCCCTTGACGTGAGTTGGCGCATTAACCAGTTGGGTGTATCCTAACACTTCTAGGGCATCAAGGAAGGCCTTGATGTGAGTGTCCTGGAGGGCAGGGAGGTTGAAATCACCTAAGATCCAGTTTGCTGTGCATGGGTTTATGGGGTTGCATGCGAGGTCAATAATTGTTGCTAGGTCATCTGGTGATGGGGATGGTGCCTGGTATAGCAGGTTGATGGTGCTATGTTTATTCGCTATGGTGATGGAGTCAAGGGATGGGGTACTGCTGGAGGCAATCAGTTGAAAGTGTAGATCTATCTTGGTTAGGATAATTGCTCCTCCTCCTTTTCTATCTGTCCTGTGACATGAGTGGACAGAGAAATTGAGGGAGGAGTGGCCTAGTGGTTGGGGCAAGGTACCACGGGCCGGAAGGTCGATGGTTCATATCCCACAAGAGGACAGCAACCTTGGGCTGGAAGGACTGAGGTTTCTAGTCCCACAGGTGCTCCTTGTGGTCTTGGGCAAGCCACTTAACCCTCCATTGCCCATGTTCCCTGTAAGTATAAGTGTATGTGTCTCATATCCTCTCGTGTTAAATGTATCCCCCAACCGCTTTGACCCGGTGAAAAGCGGGATATAAATTTATTTTATTTTATTTATTTATTTAGTATACATTTGTATACCGCTACTTCCAGCGATCAGCAGCGGTTTTTGATTACAGATTGGAAATTGTCATGACAGGAAATTTTGAGGTATAAACACATTGATTAGACAGGAAAGCACAGCACACAGAGAACTGTTTTACAGGGAACATGGGCTATGGAGGGTTAAGTGGCTAAATAAATAAATTGGGTGGGACAAACTGGTGAAGGAGAACGTTGTCCGAGGCTGACAGCCAGGTCTCGGTGATGCATAGGATGTCGAGGTCGGCTAACATGTCGACAATTGCTGGCCATTTTTGTTGAATAGAGCGTGCATTTACTAGGGCACACTTAAGGTTGCGGGGGAGAGTGTAGTGTTCTTGTTGGTGGAGCTTGGATTGCTGGAGGGCAATATAGATGAGGTGGGGGTAAGGCGTACGCCCCAGTCGGACTGTCTGTTGGCTATGGTACTCATAGCCTCTCCTCCAGGGGCTGTGTAGTATTGGGATGGAGTTGTGATGAGCGGTGAGGGCTTGAGAGCCAAGTGCTAGAGCGAGTATCATGTAGCAACTGGCCAGGGCATAGGCATGTGTGGTTGAGGTGGACTGTATCATGGTGACTCAGCGGTCTGGGGCTGAAGTGGAATATGAAGATTAGATTTTAGCGTACTGGTTTATCTGGGAAAAACTTGTATAGTATGATTGGGCAGGATACAGATAACAGTTGTGATTAAGGGAAGATCCAATATTTAGGTATGGATTTTAGCACTCAAGTCAATACATTTGATATAGTTCTGGCAGCCCAATTCTAGCTGATCTTGTTACAGTTCTTCAGGCAAGGAGTGTTATTCTTACTAGGTATATTAGTGAGTAGTAGCTTACTGAACTTGCTATAGGCTGAAAATATTACTTACGTGCTAGACCTGTCAGCATTTAGGTACAAATTATATGCTTAACTGACTTGCTATAGGCCGGAAATATTACTTATGTACTAGTCACATCGGCATTTAGGTACAATTATATGCTAGGTACCTGACCAGTGTCCTTGACGGGTGGAGTTGAAGTGGTTCTCAAACCGTATATGGGTGGTGTTCAAAGATTTTGTTGGGGATCGGCAGTGCGAGGCAGTTCCATGTGGTTGGGGTCTGTTACCTCCGGATTGCGATCTTGAGAGGGTACTAGTTGAGTTGGAGGCCTTGCCTAAGGGCCACGCCAAAGGGCCCTCTGGCGAGGCCCTCAGGCGCGGGTGTGCCCGATGGCGCTGCCTTTAAATCAGTCCCGGGCTGCCTCGATTGGGCAGCTCTTGCTTCCTGGACGTGGCCGCGTTGGTCCGGCGTGCTCAATCCCCTTGGGGAGAGCAGATGGGCTGCCGGAGTGCAGGGAGAGCAGAGAGGACGATGCGCCCGATGGCGCTGCCTTTAAATCAGTCCCGGGCTGCCCCGATTGGGCAGCTCTTGCTTCCTGGATGTGGCCGCATTGCTCCAGCATGCTCAATCCCCTTGGGGAGAGCAGATGGGCTGCCGGAGTGCAGGGAGAGCAGAGAGGACGCTGCGCCCGATGGCGCTGCCTTTAAATCAGTCCCGGGCTGCCCCAATTGGGCAGCTCTTGCTTCCTGGATGTGGCCACGTTGCTCTGGCGTGCTCAATCCTCTCGGGGAGAGCAGATGGGCTGCCGGAGTACAGGGAGAGCAGAGAGGACGATGCGCCCGATGGCACTGCCTTTAAATCAGTCCCGGGCTGCCCCGATTGGGCAGCTCTTGCTTCCTGGATGTGGCCGCGTTGCTCCGGCGTGCTCAATCCCCTTGGGGAGAGCAGATGGGCTGCCGGAGTGCAGGGAGAGCACATTTCCCCGGAGAGACCCTCAGATCTCCCCTCCACCGGGATCTTGGCAGGTCTTCTCAAGGACAAGACTGTGGAACCGATTCCCCACCTCCTCAAGGGCAAGGGGTTCTGCTCCAGATACTTCCTCATCCCAAAGCGGACAGGGGGCCTAAGGCCCATCCTTGACCTGTGTAACCTCAACAAATTCCTGGTGAGGGAGAAGTTCAAGATGCTCTCCCTTGGAACATTGCTGCCATACCTCCAGCAGGGAAATGGGCTATGCTCCTTAACCCTACTTTAAATTTTTAATCCATATTCTGCAGCCAGGTTAATTTTTGCATATTTCAGGAAAATTGTACTCGTCTTATTCAATATGTTCTAATAGTGATTTTCCTTCTGCTATCGTCATGTATTATATACCATTTGATAGGAATATTTAGTCAGAATTTTGGATCCCAAGAGTTTCGGGCTCGGCCTGGAAAGGGTTAAGTCTCAAGGATGCTTATACTCACATCCTCATCCACTCCAACCACAGGCAGTACTGTGGTTCGTAATAGGGGGCAGGCATTTTCAATACAGTGTGCTCCCCTTCAGCCTAGCCTCTACCCTAAGTGTCTTCTCAAAATGCCTGGCAATTGTGGCCACCTTCCTCCGGCTCCAGGGGATATTCGTTGTTCCCTACCTCGATGCTTGGCTCATAAGGGGAGGCACAGCCTCAGAGGTGCAGCAGGCCACCACATGCACCATCCAGGTTCTGCAACACTTGGGCTTGTCATAAACTACCCCGAGTCTCACCTCCTCCCAACACAGTGCCTGGAGTTCATTGGGGCAAAGATCAACATTCTCCAGTCGAAGGCCGCCTTGCCCAAGAACCGAGCTGATCATCTCAGCTCTTTAGCTGTGAATGTACAGCGCTGTCCCTCAGTGCCCACCCGGCTTCTTCTATGCCTCCTCGGGCACATGGCCTCCATGGTCCACGACACCCCAGATGCTCGCCTCCACATGAGGATGGCACCATGGTGTCTCTGGAACCAGTGGTCTCAGGCCACAGGCCACCTCCAAGACAGAGTTTCAGTGACCTGCCAGTTGGCGGACTCCTTGGTCTGGTGGCAGTTGCCCCAGCATCTCGAAGCGGGTATGCCTTTTCAGACCCCAAGCCACTCGAGGGTCCTCACCACGGATGCCTCCCTGCTCAGCTGGGGAGCCCACTGCTGAGATCTCCGCACTCAGGGCAACTGGTCGCCAGACGAGAGCTGCCAGCAAATCATCCTCCTGGAGCTCTGAGCCATACACCTTGCCCTGCAGGTCTTCTGTCACCACCTGCGTCACCAGCTGGTGCTGGTCCAGACGGACAACCAGAAGGTGATGTTCTACATGAACAAACAGGGGGGCAAGGGGTCTTGTGCCCTTTGTCAGGAGGCACTGGTCCTCTGCTCATGCGCAATGCAACAGGATATTCTCCTGCGGGCAGTGTACCTGCCAGGCCAGGATAACCTGCTGGCCAACAGACTCAGCAGAGTTCTCCAGCTGCACAAATGGCAGCTCAACCCCAGGGTAGCCAGTTGGCTTTCAGTTGCCCCATTCTGCTCCCGGCAGGCCCACCCCTCTAGGGTGGCAGTGGACGCGTTCTTGGTCTCATGGTTGGAAGACCTCATGTATGCCTTCCCTCCGACGCCGCTGATTGCCAAGACCTTGTTCAGGACCCTCTGCGACAGGGCCTTGCTCATCCTGAAAGTTCCTCGGTGGCCCAGACAGCCGTGGTTCCTGCTGCTTCTGCAGTTGACGGTGGAGGCCCTCATCCCCTTGGGGACCACCCCGGGACTCCTATCTCAGGAGGATGGCTCTCTCTTGCACCCCAAACTGGTGTCCTTCTCGCTGACAGTTTGGCTGCTGAGAGGGTGATTCTAGCCCCTCTCAACCTTCCAGTTGAGGTGGAGGACATTCTGCTGGCCTCTCACAAGGCTTCTACTAGCAAGGCTTATATCCTCAAATGGCGCAGGTTCTTTGCTTGGTGCGCCGAACACGGAGCTAATCCTTTTTCCTGCCCAGTGACTCTGGTGTTACAGTACCTTGTCCACCTCTCTCAGTCCAAACTCAATTCTAACTCCGTCCGAGTGCACCTGAGTGCCCTGGCTGCACGCCACCATCCGATGGATGGTAAGCCCCTTTCGGTCCAACCATTGGTGACCCGTTTCCTTCGGGGCCTGCTCTTATCGAGACTCCCAGTTCGCCCTGCAGCAACCGAATGGGACCTCAGTGTTGTGTTGGGGCAGCTCATTCGCCCACCCTTCGAGCCTCTGGCTACCTGCCACCTTCGCTACCTCTCTTGGAAGGTGGTTTTCCTGGTTGCGCTCACCTCCGCTCGCAGAGTTAGCGAGCTCCAAGCTTTTCATCTCCTATGACCCCAGCATGCTGGGGGAGGTGGTGACCAAGTGTACACTGTCCACATGGGTAGCGGACTGTATCGCCCTTGCTTATGAGCAGGCGAGGCTCCCGCTGGAAGGCTGCGTCACGATGCACCATGTCAGGGCCATGGTGGATTTGGTGGAAAACTTGCGCTCTGTCCTGATGGTGGGCATCTGCCGGGCCACCACCTGGTCTTCAGTCCATACCTTTGCAGCTCATTACTGCCTGTAACGAGAGTCCCGACGGGACAGTGCCTTCGGCCAGGCTGTGCTTCGTAACCTTTTTGGGGTCTAGGCAACTCCTACCCTCCGACCCTTCTGTGTTCAGACTACCGGAGTGCTGGTTTCACCGGACACAGGGGTCCTACTGTGGTCTGTGTACATGGAGTGAAAAATTGCTGCTGCTTGCGGCTCCCTGTGAGGGAGTCCCTATTTTTTCCTATGGACTTTCGGTAGCCTGTAGCTATGTGAGGTCTGACTTCCTGCTTATTCCCGGAGAAAGGGTAGTTACTCACCTGTAACAGGTGTTCTCCGGGGACAAAAGGAATCAGTCCTCACAACATTCTCTCCTCCCCTAGGAGTTGCTCCTTTACCATCTTCTGTTTTTGCCATCTTTTAGCTATGTCATCTGAATGAGCAAGCTGGCACCCTTGGGTGGGAAGGAGACCATGCATGCGTGGTGGCATCTCCCAAAGGCTTTCTTTGAAAGCTGGGGGGGATGCTTCTGCGAGGGCTCCGTCGGTGCCAACGTCACCCATATGTGACTATATGTGAGGATTGATTCCTGCTGTCCCCGGAGAACACCTGTTACAGATGAGTAACTAAGCTTTTTTGACATACAAGCTGATGTGTTTGTGAATATAACAGCAAGAGTGAGTTTATGATGTCCCATTTGTTTTTATTTGTTCAGTGAAATACAATTATTTATTCAGTTTCAACATGTGCCCTATGTTTTTACATCCTTTGTTTCTCTCCTTCATGCCTGTCACAATTTCTGTCATATAGTATGGATTTAATGTACTGGCCCTACTTTACAATTGTAATTGTTGTGTGTAAAATGTTGAACGTGTATGGGATGCATAATTATTCCAGTAGTCTTGATGAGAATTTATAAATTATCCATCATGTTATGGCCCATACATGGTAAAGTTTTGTATTTTATTTATTTATTTAAAATATTTTCTATACCATTTTATCATTCATTCAAAGCAGTTTACATTTAACTTGAATTAGAGGGATATACAGTAAACAGAGCAGAACGTTTCCCCTCAGCCAAGGATGTTTTCCCATCAGATTTTTACTCCTTTGCAATAGAAGCACAGGCTAGTCTTTGGTTCCAGTCATTATCTTCAACCCTTGGTTCAATTGCTCCACGCCAACCTCACAGGCGCTCTGCTAAGACCCATCACCCATGGTTCCACTGGTATCTCCTGACACTTTGCCGGCAGCTTCACCATTTGGAGCGTCTGTGGAGGAAACGCCATTCTCTTCCATCATTTTAAAGATGCATACTGCTTTTACCGTTCTTCTGTTCATACATCTAAGAAGGATTACACAGATCTGAAAAAAAATATTTTTCGAGAGCTGTTTTGGTTATTCCATGTAATCTTTATGTTTTTTGGTACGCTGAATCTGAAAATGACCTCCATTTTGTCATAGGACATCACGTTTCCTGACAATTTAGGTAACTATGTTAAATAAGGCAATACCTCAAAATAAATGGAAATAGACTTATAAAATTAAAGTTTTATTACAGTATTTTCATGAAAATCCTTTTTTGAACTGAAATGAGTTCACCTACACACACTAAACTCAATTCTTCTTCCTTGTGAGGCTCCTCTTGGTGCATTTACGCTTGTGAGTAGCATCTGGAATGTCCCTCTGAAGCATCTAACAGTAGTCTGCCATCATTGTAATGCTCCATTTTCCCTGGTATCTCCTTTCCATCTCTTTAATGTCTTGGTGGAATCGTTCACCTTGTTCCTCACTCACAGCTCCCAACCTTTCAGGAAAGTAGTCAAGGTGGGACTGGAGGAAATGCACTTTCAAACTCATCAGGTAACCTAAAGCTTGAAATGCTTTCAGCATTCGTCCGACGATCTTTTTGTAGTGAGGATCTTTGTTATTGCCTAAAATTTCTGTACAACTTCTTTAAATGCAATCCACCCTTCTTTTTGAGGATCCATCATGGTATTGACAAACTCTTGATCAACTATAAGCCTTCTAATGTCTGGTCCGACGAACACACCTTCCTTCAATTTTTCCTCCGACAGGCCTGGAAACTTGGTGACCAAGTATTTGAAGCATTCTCCATCTCTTGGAAGTGATTTTACGAATTGCTTCATCAATCCCAATTTTATGTGGAGAGGTGGTAAAAGAACTTTATGGGAAGGTACCAAAGTTTCTCAGAGGACATTTTTTTCACCGACTGTTAGCACCCTCGGCTGCCTACTCTTCTTGGTCCAGTGATTTTGTCAGTCTCGACTGTCCCATAGACACAGCAAACAAGGATATTTGGTATACCCAGCTTGTTGCCCGAGCAGCATGCACAAGACCTTCAAGTCCCCACACACTTGCCAACCATGGTCTTCATATTTAAGTTTACGAAGAACCAATTCCAAGTTCTTGTAGGTTTCCTTCAAGTGTACGGGAATGACCTACAGGTATGGAAGCGTAAAAACCGTTGTGGAGTAAAACTCCTTTGAGACTTCTTTTTGAAGAATCTATAAAAAGACGCCATTGCTCTGAATCATATTGGATTTTAAATTGACCCATCAGACCTTCAACATCGATGCAATAAACCAACTTGTCTTCCTGGGCGAAGTAAGGAACGAACTCCTTTTCACGATGTCTGAACCATGAAGATGACACTCCTGGCAACAATAAATTCCTGCTTTTCAGCCTTGATCAGAGTAACTCAGCGGCATCTTTGGGAAGATTCAAGTCTCTTACCAAATCATTCATCTCCTCCTGAGAAAACAATTTTGGTCTTGTATCATCTTCAAAGTCAGAACTTGATTCGTCATCTGTTCAGGTATGACTTCACCTTCATCGGAGCTAGGTATCTCTTCCAAGGTAGCAGGGGGCTTGGGTACTGGTATATCTGTGCCATGGGGGATGGGACGAATTGCCAAGTGAAGATTGGGGTATGAAATGGAATGCTTCCATTTGGAATTAAACCCTTTCACATAGCATGAACAAAAGTAACAGTCGTCACTATGGTTCTTTTGCTCTCGCCATACCATAGGAATCCCATAATGGAAAGATGTTTTCTTACCCTTGAACCAGTTTCGGAGGTCCTCAACACACCATTTGTACACTTTATGAGGCGCCCAGACTTTATCTTGATCTCCAATTTTTAGTCCAAAGTATGCAAAGTATACTTTTTTCACAAAGTCTGTAATATTCTGCTGTTGCTTCAAAACTGTATATTCACTATAGATGAAACAAACTGTCTGGCGAATTAATACACTTTCGCGGAGCCATAACATAATGGTTGAAGAATGACGAGCTAACACGAATTGCGATGAAAAAGTATGAACAGCCTAGAACCAAGAACCTGATGATGATTCATGCACAAGTGTGGCATGCAGGAGAGAGCAGCTCTGTGTCTGTACACGAGACGTCACAGTGCTGGCCACGCCCCCCTGCACTGACCGGAGCTGCTGCTATCTGCCCTGTGTCTCCCTCGCACTGGATTCTTCAGGAAAGATTAACCCCTTCTACCATTAGAAGCACCGACTTAAAACTTGCTTAGCTTGTGTATATATTGCTGACCATCAGATTTACAGTGCTATATTTTTTTTTACATAATAACCCCTTTAAGGTTTTTTTGGCATTTTATATCTTAAATGCACTTATGTGAATTAATTAATAGTAATTTGAATTAATTAATAGTAATTTGAAAATATTTGATAAATTTGAAGACAATTTTGCATGTTGTGGCAAATCATGACATCTAGGAGTTTTTTTCAATATTTTATTTGTTTTCAGCACACCAAAATACATGGAAATTAGATGAAAATAATCAAACAGCTTTTTAGTCGCAGACCTGTGTTATTCTTCTTCACTGATAGCTTCTTCTACTAACTCCTCTCATTGTTTGTATACTATTCTATTGACCCTATCTAAGCCATCCACCTCTATTAACTCTGCTTCTGAACCCCTGCCCCCTCCTCCTCAGGATCTTGCGGACTTCTTTTATGATAAAGTTTGGTCTCTTAGGGCTACCTTTCAGAACTGCCCCCCTTCCTTATCGCCATTATGTCAGGGCTCTCCTCCAAATCCTGTCGATCCTGACTCCCCCTCTAATACGTCTCTCTTTTCCACTCATGGTCTTCCTTTGCAAATGTTTCCTCTCCAGAGGCCATCAACCTCCTAAATTCCTCTCACAAGATACATCTCCTGTTGGTCCCATCCCCTCTTCTTGGCTTGTTGTTCCTTCCCTAGGTCTTCTTCCTCCAATTGTCTCCATGCTTAACAACAGTTTATCTTCTGGGGTTTTCCCCTCAGTTTGGAAACATACCATTGTTTGACCCATTCTGAAGTCCCCCTCCTTTAACCCCTCTACTCCAGCCCATTATCTTCTGGTTTCCACTCTTCCATTTCTTTCCAAACTACTTGAAAATTTGGTTTTTGCTCAGCTTTCTTCTTATCTTGATTTTATTAATGCCCTTCACCCCCATCAGTCTGGATTCTGCCCTGGTCACAGCACAGAAACTGTTCTTGCTTTTCTTAATGAACTTTATCAATCGCACAACTGGGGTGGTGGTCTCTCTTGATCTCTCAGCAGTTTTTGACCTTGTTGACCTTGTCACATTACTTACTCGGTTATGTGACTTTGGTCTTTGGGGTACTGCTCTTAATTGGTTTCATTTTTTTCTAACACAACGGTCATTCTTTGTCTCAGTTGACGCTGCATCTTCTTCTTCAACCTTACCTCTTTCTTGTGGTGTCCCTCAAGACTCTGTTTTTGCCCCTCTTCCTTTTAATATCTTCCTTATCCCCCTGGCTCTCCTTGTACAATGACATGGAATTTCTGCCTATTTTTATGCAGATGACTCCATCACACTAGCCCACTTACTCCGGATCTTTCCCCTTTTAATTCTTGTCTTTCTAGCATCTCTAGTTATTTTAGAATTACCTCCACCTCAACCCTAAGAAATCTGCAGCTTTCTGGGTTACTTTTGGTAGACCTGTCCCCACTATGGCTCCTTTGCTCTCTGCTTCTTCTATCCCACTTGTTGGCTCTCTGCGCTATCTTGGTGTTATTCTGGATTCATCACTATCTTTCAATGCCAATCTCTCTTATCTGATGCGTTGCTGTTTCTGCTCCCTTCACAAAATTTGTGCAGTTCGCCCTTTTCTCACCTTCCCCTCCCTGTCTACCTTGCTTCTTTCTTTTGTTATTTCAAAGTTAGACTATTGTAATACCGTTTACCGTGGTCTTCCTCAATAGCAGTTACACCAACTGCAACGTATTCAAAATACTGCCACCTGTGTCCTTTCCTTTACTTCTCGGTTCAAGCATATTTCACCTCTCCTCATCCGTTACCATTGGCTCCCTGTAAAATTTTGCATTCAGAACAAACTTCTCATTTTGGTACATCATGCACTGCACTCTGATTCCCCCAGTTATCTCTCTGACTTGTTACTCCTTCACTCTCCTCACTATGCCCTCCGTAGCATCCATGGCAATTGTTTGCACCTTCCCTCAGCTTCTCAAGCCCAGTTAGCCTCCACACAACCGTCAGTCTTCTGTGGTATTGTCCCTGCATCATGTAATTCACTTCCCCCTGCCTTTAGACTTGAATCTGTATTCACCAAATTCAAATCACTTCTAAAGACCCATTTCTTCAATGCTGCCTTCAAATTATCTTTTCCCTACTGTCCCCCCTATTTCCCATTTTCTGGTTGCATGACTCCTTGTATGTCTTTTCTATCCTATAATTTTATGTCCTTTTCCTCTTCTTATTTTATTTATACTATTTTTAATTGTACACCTTCTTGCTGGTCCCTCTGAAAGGCTTTTAAGCAAATACAATAAACATAAACATAATACAGCTTGAACTGGGGAGATATACAGTGAACAAAACGAGGTACAGATAGCAGGTAACTGGGTACAGTGTTGCTTTGCATACATAGTGTAACAATGAAGTAATTGGAGTGTGAGCAGTGGGATAGCTATCTGTAAAGGAGTAGTAACATTGTACACATACAGGTAGTGACTTGTTTATTTCAAGATTAAGTGCGCATATAGAGCTGTTAGAGTCCTTGGGGGACGTCACTATTAAGTGATTCATGTTTATCGTTGTTTATAGTCATCATGTGGGGTAGGGTGTTGTGGTTGTGTATTGTCCTTTTGTCCTTCTGTTTTCATTATGTCTCATGGTTAGGTTGGTATCTGTTCCAAAGTGTTTTGCAAAGAGGTATGTTTTCAGCTTTTTCTGGAAATCGGTGATGATATCAATAGATTTTAGTTCATGCGGGAGTGAGTTCCATATTGAAGGTACGAATAAGGAGAATGCCCTGTTTCAGGTTGTCTGTTTGCTTTTTTCCTTAATGGTGGGGATAAGTGAGTTTTGTTTTTTGGACCTTCTTGGTCTGGTGTCCGGGGCTTTGTATATCAGGGTTTGTAGTCACTGCTGATAGCTCATGTAGGATTTTGAATGAGATGAGTATTACTTTGTATTTCATACAGAACTGTATTGGAAGCCAATGTAATTGTTTTAAGATGAGTGTTATGTTGTCATGTCTTGATGCACCTGTTATTATATGAGCTGCTGTATTTTGGGCCATTTGGAGCAGGTGGATTGTGCACTTTGGGAGACCTTGGTATATTATGTTGCAATAATACAAGTGTGGTGTTCCTTATCGTTCCTCCAGTCCAGTCCCGAACCTCTGGGGGTTTAGCACCTCCTCTAGCAGCTTGGAGACTGAGCAACGTCATCCTTTTGATGACACTAGTACAAATACCCGAGGGATCGCCTCCTTGCTCCAGTTATCTCAGTCTCCAAGCAGCTGTAGGTTTATGAGCCCAGAGGTTCGGGGCTCACTTGAGGGACAATTAAGCAGTTCAGAGTATTTTAAGTTTTAAATTTAGTTTTAAGTTTCAATTTGCTTTATAAGAAAATTCTTAAAGTTAAAGTTTAGGGCTAAGTGTAAGGGGTTAGCTGTGCTGAGGTGTGCCCTCCTTCTCCCCCCCCCCCACCCCCTTGATTTCAGTAGTGAAGAGGAGGTGAAAGCTTGACATGGAGCAGTGCTCCGGCTGCTGAACCCACCTTTATGGGTGAGGAGCCGGCGGTGTGAGTATCCGAGTGCACTGTGAGCCTCTACTGCAAATCACACAGTGGGACCAGCGATCGCTGAGTCAGCTGCTCCAAAAGGTCCGTTCTCTCACCCGACGCTGACGCTGCGGTTTCGGCCGAGCGCGGGGAGAGAAGGACGTGTTAAAGGCAGGCACTCCAGTTGAGGTAAGAGGGACCTGAAACGAGCGGTAGGAGCAGGGGGAGTCAGTAACGATTTCCGAGGGCTTGCAGCGTGCAGGCCGGACCACGTGGTAGATGCACAGGAAAAAGCATTCCTGTGTGTTTGAGTCTCAGGAGTTGTAGAAGGCTCCGATTTCCTGTGGGACCTTCGTTTTGGGTTTTGGCCCTCTGATTTAGGTTGGGGTAGGGAAGCTAGGCTCCATAGAACCTATAACTTTAATAATTGAAAAAAAAAAAAGATATATACATATATTTGTCACAGCAGAGACTAGCATAGCTGCAATCAGGAGGCTGCAGCTGGTTAAGTACTCTAGCCATAAGTTAAGAGGCAGAGTGGCAACAGAGAATAACAGCTTAGACGGAATGCCTTCTAGGTCATAGTGCTTGGTCTGTGGCACTAGAAGAGGAGCGGTGTTAGACACGGGGCTGTGTAGAGGGTGCGTCCAAGAGGCAGCCTCTATGGAGCAAGCCTTGGAAATAGGTGTAGAGAGTCAGAAAGGGGCATCCCTAACTCTGCCGGAACTTGTTTCCCCCTCTTTACCATCTTTAGAGCTGGTGGCAGGGCCTTCCTCCGCTCCGGATCTTCCCCCTTCACAGACAGTGCTGTTAGGGGGATTGGCGGCGTTGTTTTCTCCAGAGTTCATGACTCTGCTTCAGCAGGCCTTCGGTGGTTGTCAGAAAGGGTCAGGGGCCAGTCCCGTTGAGGGGGCTGGCTGGGTGGAAAATGTCCAGGGACCCTCCTGGGGTTAGGAGCTAGCAGAGTCCCTTCAAAGAAGCCTAGGACCGTGAAAGAGCGGCAGAAGCAGTTGGTGACCTCAGAGGAGATCCACTCGGAGGATGTGGATCCAGATTTGGATCTAGAAGACGAGTTAGAGGAAGGAGAGCTCACGGAGCAGGAGGACCAAGCTAGAGTGGTTCGCGTTTTCCGGTGTGACGAGTTGCCAGTGCTTATTGGTGAGACGCTTAAGGCGGTTAATATGCCATCCATGGGGCCGGCAGAGGCTTCCACCTTAGCGGACCCGTTGTTGCAGGCCATTCGGAAGACACAAAGGGCCTTTCCGGTGCACAGAGTAGAGCGGGAAATGATTCAGGAAGAATGGGACATGCCCGAGGCAAGGCTTTTAGGTCTCCGAAGGTGGATGCAGCGGTCTCGGCGGTTACCAAGAAGACCACAATTCTGGTGGAAGGCAGTGCCGCTCTCAAGGATGCCCAAGACAGGAAGCTGCACACCTTGTTGAAACAGGTTTTTGATGTCAATGCTTTATCCATTCAAGCTTCTATTTGTGAAGCATGGGTGGCCAGAGCCTGTCTTCGCTGGTCTCAGCAGATTCAGGGAGAGCAGATGGAAAAGTTGGCTGGAGAGGCGTCCAGGTTGGAATCTGGGGTGGCTTATTTAGCTGATATTCATTATGACCTTATTCGAGGCTTGTCGAAAAGTATGGCATCTGTAATAGCAGCAAGGCTCTATCTGTGGCTGTGCAATTGGGCGGCAGATGGCTCCTTCAAGGCAAGGCTCGGTAAGCTTCCTTTCAGGGATAAGCTACTTTTTGGTGAAGATTTAGATAAGCTGGTAAAGGATCTAGAGGAGTCTAAGGGCGGAAGACTGCCTGAGGAGAAGCAGAGGCATCCGGCTCCGACAACCAAGGGTCAGCAGAGTGAGTTTCGCCGTTTCCGGTCTCAATGGTTCAAGCAATTTCAGAGAGGACTTTCCCCAATAGGAACCAGGGGTTTTGGGGATTTTGAGGTGCAGGCAGGGGATTTGCGGCCTCCTCCTCCTCAAACCTTAGAAAGTCACAATGAAGCCAAGAGGATCCAGGCAGGACAGGTGCCCGTGGGAGGTCACCTATGGGATTTTTATCCGGCCTGGGTCCAAATCACATCAGATCAGTGGGTGTTGGAGGAGGGAGGAGTGGCTCAGTGGTTGGGACAGGTTACCTCAGGCCAGAAGGCAAGGGGTTCAATTCCCACATGGGAACAAGCAACTTCAGGCCAGAGGGACTGAGGTCTCTAGTCCCATGGCCACTCCCTGTGGCCGTGGGCAAGCCACTTAACCCTCCATTGCCTCAGGTACACTTAGATTATGAGCCCTTCGGGGACAAGGGAATAAAAAGTACCTGTTAGTATACATGTAAACCGCACTGATTCTAAAGAGCGCAGTATAAAAAATAAATAAATAAATAAATTCAAGAAGGATATGCTTTAGAGTTTCAATGCCCGGTGGTCGATTCTTACGTTCAATCTCCTTGCAAGGCACGCAACAAGAGCAAAGCAGTGCGAGAGACCTTGCAAAGACTACTGAACCTCAACGCAGTGGTGCCGGTACCTCCAAACTAGTGCGACTTCGATCGGTACTCCATATACTTTGTGGCACCAAAAAAAGGAAGGCTCCTAAAGGCCATTTTTGGATCTCAAGAGAGTAAATCGCTGTCTCCGGTTAACTCATTTTCATATAGAAACACTGAGGTCTGTCATCGTAGCTGTAAGAAAAGGGGAATTTCTTACTTCTCTGGACTTGTCAGAGGCTTAGCTGCACATTCCGATTCACCTGGAACATCAGAAGTTTCTCAGATTTGCAGTTCCTATGGGACATTTTCAATTCCGGGCATTACCGTTTGGCTTAGCACCGGCTCCACGGTGATGGTGGTAGTAGCGGCTGCGTTGCGAAAGGAGGGAGTGTTAGTTCACCCTTATCTGGACGATTGGTTGATTCTAGCGAAGTCCAGGAGAAAGCGTGAGTTGGCTACAGCCAGAGTGGTAGAGTTACTACAGAGTCTCGGTTGGGTGGCCAATGTGGCGAAAAGCAGGTTGAGCACGTCGCAGAGCCTAGAATACCTGGGGGCTCGCTTCGATACAAGAGTAGGAAAGGTTTTTCTGCCTCAGCTGCGGGCGCAGGGGTTAAGGAAACTAGTCCGCAGGTTTCTGGGGAGGACGAATCCCACTGCATGGCAATCTCCAAGAACAAGCAGGAATGAGTCTTCACATATGGGTATCATTGGTACCGACGGAGCCTGCGCGGGAACGCTCCCCAGCGTCCAAAAGGAAAGCTTTTGGGAGCGTCCTACAGTGCCTGCGCGCTGCCTTCCCGCCTTTCCTAACCGCCTCTCTCCAGTTCTTCTTTTCCGCGGAGCCAGCAGGTCGTGTTCCTGTCACCGCTAAAGAAGTTCTTTATTTTATTTTATTTCTTTGGTCACGCGTCTGCCTTCTTCGACGTCGGACCGGTACCGCCGGTCTTTCTTTCTTTCTTCTAAAAAAAAAAAAAAAAAAGGACTACTATTTTTCACTTCTGTGCATTTTTATTTTGGCCTTAGGCCTACGAGAAATTCTCCTCATGGAGAAGCCCGCTTCCGGGTTTAAAAAGTGCACAAAGTGAAGCGGCACTATTTCTGTCACTGACACCCATGACTGGTGTCTAAAATGTTTGGGTCCTGACCACTCCATCACGGATTGTGAGTCTTGTTCCATGATGTCTAAAAGAGGTCTACAGAATCGAGCAGCCAAGCTCAGTACCCTGTTTCCCTCTGATGCAGCTTCGGTAGCATCGACATCTTCCAGGGCTGCTTCTTCCTCCCATGGATCTCAGGTAACCAAACTCAAGTCCAGCCGGTCCTCGAAGGGTAGATCTCCCTCTAAGTATCGAGATGCCTCCGGGCTTGCTCTCGAGGAATCCGCACCGGCAAAATTACCCTGGCGGGAGGCTCCGGCTTCCAAAGCTTTATCTATGGGGTCACAGGTTGACATCGATGGCTCGGCCTCGACCGATCACCTGTTGCCATGTTCTGGGGTACCGGTGGTTCCCACTGGTACTGATATCCAGACATTGGTGGCGTCGATGGATCAGAATATTCTGACCATGCAGCGTGCCATTACAGCATTCATACAAGCTGCGACGCCTCCGGTACCGCAACAAACTCCGTTGTCGGTTCCGGCACCGATATCGGTTCCGGTGCCGGTGCCGGTACCGATTGCATCGACATCGGCTTCAGTGTCGACTGCAGCGGTACCCTGTTCTGTGTTGCCCATCGGTACCGAATCGGTACCGATCACTCCCGATGTCGATACCACTCGGTACGCGTATCGGGCTCTGCAGGAGCATCCAGATAGGCGATACTTCGATTCCTCTGAAGACTCTGATGAATCAGAGGTTTCTGTCGAAGCATCGGTACTCCTCCCTCAGGAGCCCTCTTCTCCAAAAAGAAGAATGTCTCCTCCAGAAGACTTGTCTTTTCAAGACTTCATTAGGAAAGTGGCCAGGGGCCTCTCCATTTCAGTGGCCCCTGAAGCTGAGCCTAGAGCCAAAAAATTGGATATCTTACAATACCCTAAGGCTCCTAAAGAGGCAGCTACTTTACCAATTCATGAGATCCTTTATGATCACATGTTGGGCATATGGGAGACACCTCTCACCACCTCCCCTCATTCTCGTAGGTTGGACACCATGTACCGTTTTCCTCCTTGCCCTGGCTTTCATAAGACTCAGCTTCCTCACCACTCTATTGTGGTGGAGTCTGCTATGAAGAGGATAAAGAGTGCAAAAAGGCACTCATCTAATCCTCCAGGAAGAGAATGCAGAACCTTAGATGCTTTTGGCAGGAGAATTTTCCAGGCCAATATGCTTGTAGCTAGAATCAACTCCTATAGTCTCTATATGGGGATGTTTCTAAAAGAAGTTACAGATCACCTACAAACTTTATCTACTTTTGTTTCAGAAGATAAAAGAGAGGAGTTTCTCACCTGGCTTAAACATGCCCAGGATGTTTCCAAGTTTTCCAACCGTGCAGCCTTTGACTCTTTTGAGTGTGCTAGCAGAGCCTCGGCTATTGCCATAGGTGCACGCAGAGTTGCTTGGCTACAAGCTTATGATTTGGAACCCTGGGTTCAAGATGGACTAGGAAATCTTCCTTGTACAGGTGAAAACCTTTTTGGCAAAGATTGGCAAGCAAAGGCCACTCAGATGGATGCTGAAAATTCTGCTTTAGATAGACTTTCAAAGTCTACTTCTGCTCCTGTTAAGAAGAGGTTGTTCAAAAAGGGATTTTTTCCCAAAAAGGAGAGATATTATCCTGGTTATGGTCAACAGGCATCTTCTGCAGGTCATTCTGCTGCAAAGCGACAGCAACAACCTAAACAGGCCAAGACTAAGGCTGCAAGAGCTGCTACGGCCCAACAGCCTCAGCCTCCTCAGGGCCTTTGACTTTCAACTAAAGAACTTAGCCTTTCTGGCTCTAAAAGAACCAGAGCCTCTCACCATTCCAGGAAGGTTAGCTCACTTTGCTCCCAGGTGGGAACAAATCACAGCAGAGCAATGGACCCTCTCCATCATAAGGGAGGGGTACAAGCTTCATTTCTTAAACCTTCCTCCTCACACCATGGTGAGACAGTTCAATTCTCCAACATCTCTCCTCGACCTTCTGGGTCAGGAGATTGCTACCCTTCTTACCCAAGGGGCAATAGAAGAAGTACCCCTTCTTCAACAGGGCTCAGGGTTCTACTCCCCCTACTTTCTTATCCCAAAGAAGACAGGGGGCTACCGAATCATTTTAGATCTCAGAGAATTGAACAAGTTTCTATGCAAGGAGAAATTCAAGATGATTTCTCTCGGTGCTCTCCTTCCATACCTTCAGAGTCAGGATTGGCTTTGTTCTCTAGACCTCAAGGATGCGTACACCCATGTCCTCATCCATTCAACACACAGAAGGTTCCTTCGGTTCCTTTATCGAGGAAAGCACTACCAATACAAAGTGCTTCCTTTTGGTCTGGCCTCTGCACCAAGAGTGTTCACAAAATGCATGGCAGTAGTAGCTGCATTTCTACGCACTCTAGGGATATTCGTATTCCCATATCTGGATGACTGGCTCATCCGAGCTCCATCCCAGTCAGAGGCCCAGACTTCCCTAGCCTGCACAAGGCGTGTTCTTCAGTATCTGGGACTTGTAATAAACATCCCAAAATCCCATCTCACCCCTACTCAGTCTTTAGAGTTCATAGGGGCCTTGTTGGATACCACAACTGCAAGGGCCTATCTTCCCCAGGCCCGTTGCCTACGCTTGGTGCAGTTAGCCTCACAAATTCAGCTAAAATCCCATTTAACTGCTCAAGAGATGTTACAACTATTAGGCCACATGGCATCCACCGTGCATGTGGTTCCTTACGCTCGCCTTCACATGAGGGCAGCTCAATGGACTCTGTCCACCCAATGGACCCAGGCATCAGGGTGCCTGTCAGACAAAATAGCAACCTCCAGTCGCCTCTTTTGCTCTCTCCAGTGGTGGAAGTCCACTCAAAATCTGTTGCTGGGATCCCCCTTTCAACAGCTATTACCCCAAGCAACTCTTACAACAGGTGCCTCTCCAAGAGGTTGGGGAGCTCATCTACAAGATCTTTCCACTCAAGGCATCTGGTCTCCACAGGAGACATCTCTACATATCAACCTCTTAGAGCTCAGAGCAATTTTTCTAGCTCTCAGAGTCTTCCACACCCTGCTCAGCTACAAGACAGTCCTCATCCACACGGACAACCAAGTAGCCATGTTCTACGTGAACAAGCAGGGCGGGACTGCCTCTCTGTCGCTTTGCAATGAAGCTTTGAGATTGTGGGCCTTCGCCAGAGAGCATCAAATTCATCTCATGGCAGTGTATCTTCCAGGGGTTCAAAACTCTTGGGCAGACAGACTCAGTCGAGTTCTGCTTCCACACGAATGGTCCCTCCATGGGGACCAGATAGCCAGGATCTTCCGAATTTGGGGAACCCCGGACATAGACCTGTTTGCAAGTCCGTGGAATGCCAAACTTCCCCGGTTCTGTTCCAGGTTTCCATGTCAGGGAGTTTAGGCCAGGGATGCCTTCCTCCTTCATTGAGGGCAAGACTTCCTCTATGCCTTTCCACCCATTCCCCTAATTCCCAAGACACTGTTCAAACTTCATAGAGACAAGGGGTCTATGATCCTCATAGCACCACATTGGCCACGCCAAGTGTGGTACCCTCTACTTCTGCATCTCTCTCAAGCTCCCTCCCTGGACTTGGGATCGGCTCCAGACCTCCTGTCCCAGGAGGAGGGAACGTTGTGGCACCCAAATCCCCAGTCTCTTCACCTCAGAGCCTGGTTGCTGAAGGCCTAGACCTTCAAGATTTGCATCTTTCTCAGCAAGTGAAGGATATCCTTCATGCTTCCAGAAAGCCTTCCACTAGACGTTCCTATGCTTTTAAATGGAAAAGGTTTACCATTTGTTGTGCACAGAAGGGTCTTAACCCTCTTGCAATACCTCTGAATTCTTTACTAGAGTATTTGCTGCATTTATCCCATGCAGGCCTTAAAACAAATTCAGTAAGAGTCCATTTGAATGCTATTGCAGCATCCCTTAAACCTCTCAATGGACAGCCTATTTCCTCTCATCCTCTTATAGCAAGATTCATGAGAGGACTTCTTTTAGCTAAACCTCCCATTAGACCACCTCCAGTGGCATGGGACTTGAATCTGGTTCTTGGCCAGCTTATGCAGCCACCCTTTGAACCCTTAGCCACTACCTCCTTGAAATTCCTTTCTTGGAAGGTTATTTTTCTCATTGCAGTCACTTCAGCTCGCCGCATCAGTGAGCTGCAAGCCTTAGTGGCTAATCCTCCTTATACAAGGTTCCATCATGACAAGGTAGTCCTCAGGACCAATCCGCACTTTATGCCTAAAGTGGTCTCACCTTTTTATCTGAACCAGGAGGTGTATTTACCTGTCTTTTTTCCAGGACCTCATGCATCAAGTGCAGAGAGGAATCTCCATACCCTGGATTGTAAGAGAGCGCTTGCTTTTTACTTACAAAGGACACAGCAACATAGAAAGTCCTCTCAACTCTTTGTTGCTTTCGATCCCTGTCATTTAGGACTTCCAGTCTCTAAGAGAACTCTGTCCAGTTGGATTGCTCAGTGTATTTCTTTCGCCTACCAGAGTAAGAACCTTTCTCTGGAGGGCCATGTCACAGCTCACAATGTGAGGGCCATGGCAGCCTCTATGGCTCATCTAAATTCTGTGTCCATCGACCAAATCTGTCGAGCGGCCACCTGGGCCTCGGTTCATACCTTTACAGCCCATTATTGCTTGGACAAGGACTCCCGCCGGGATGCCTTGTTTGGTCAGGCTGTTCTCAAACACCTGTTCCATACCTAATCAACTCCTGCCCCCCATCCCTGGTTGGATGCCCGAGATCCATAGGGGGAGGTAGAGCCCTTCTCAGGGACTCACAACCTTGGGGATCTCCCTGGCATCTCTAGCTGGGGAGTCCCCATATGTGAAGACTGATTCCTGCTTGTTCCTGGAGATAGCACAGTTACTTACCTGTAACAGGTGATCCCTGGGAACAGCAGGAATAAGTCTTCACAACCCACCCACCTCCCCAGGAGTTGTATCTCTATCTATCTTTCCTTTCCTCTCTCTCTCTCAGCTTAAAACTCGAATTGGAGAGAGGCGGTTAGGAAAGGCGGGAAGGCAGCGCGCAGGTGCTGTGGGATGCTCCCAATAGCTTTCCTTTTGGACGCTGGGGAGCGTTCCCACGCAGGCTCCGTCGGTACCGACGATACCCATATGTGAAGACTTATTCCTGCTGTTCCCAGAGATCACCTGTTACAGGTAAGTAACTGTGCTTTATCTACAGTTGCTCGGTACCATGGCGGCGACACTTGAGCTAGTTCCGTGGGCAAGGGCCCACATGCGTCCGTTGCAGAGAGCATTGCTCAGAAGGTGGTCACACCAAGAGGACCCGCTGTCTCAGAAGCTGCTCTGTCCGTCGGAGACACGTCAGGCTCTCCAGTGGTGGTTGCGTCCAGGGGGGCTGATAGAGGGAATGCCCTTGGAATCGCCCTCCTGGATACCTCTAACAAAAGATGCCAGCCTCTTAGGCTGGGGAGCTCACTTTGAAGGACGTTTTGCTCAAGGACAGTAGACCGAGCTGGAGAAGGTTTGGTCAATCAACAGATTGGAGTTGAGGGCGGTAACGCTAGCACTTCGAGTTTTTCGACCTTGTATGCAGGGAAAAGCGATTCGGGTGCTTTCCGACAACGTGACTGCAGTGGCCTACATCAATCGCCAAGGGGGCACCAGCAGCGTATCACTAGAAGCCGAAGCTGAACAGCTGTTCGATTGGGCCAAGGTGAATTGGCTGGCTTTGTCGGCGTCACATGTAGCAGGGGTAGACAATGTGGAGGCCAATTTTTTGAGTCAGATCAAGGTAGACCCAGGAGAGTGGGTTCTGCATCCGGTTTGAGATGGTAGTGCGCCGCTGGGGGACGCCAGTAATGGATCTAATGGCAGCTTTCGAGTCGGCAAAGGCCAATCGATTCTTCAGCAGAAGGCGAGAGAAAATGTCGGAAGGCCTAGATGCTCTCATTCAGAGATGGCCAGACGAACAGCTCCTGTACATGTTTCCACCTTGGGTGTTGATAGGTTGTGTTCTACAGCGAATATAAGTACAAAGGGGACAGGCAATATTTATCGCGCCAGATTGGCCAAGGCAGCCATGGTATGCGGATCTGATAAGGCTCTTAGTGGTGCGGCCTACCGATTCAGAGGGACCTGTTATTACAGGGTCCGCTGCACATGCCTCAGGTGTATCGATTCTCGCTTACGGCTTGGCTCTTGAGAGGGCGAGGCTGAGAGCAAGAGGATACTCCTCAGCGGTGATTTCCATCTTGTTGAGGGCAAGGCAGAGATCTACCTTCTTGGCATATGGTCATATCTGGCATGTTTTTGAGGCGTGGTGTGTGGACAGGAGTGTTGAAGCGTTGAGAGCTTCTGTCTCACAAATTCTATCTTTTTTTCAGGATGTTTTTAAAAAAGGCTTAGCAGCAGCATCATTGAGAGTACAGTTGGCGGCACTCTCCTGTTATAGAGGAAAGATAAAAGAGGAGGCACTGGGAGTGCATCCAGATATTAAGCGTTTTTTGAGAGCGGTGGCTCTTTTGAGGCTGTCGTGTAGGCCGATGGTTCCGATGTGGATCTACATTTGGTGCTGGAGGCGTTAGTACGCGAGCCGTTCGAGCCTCTGGCTAAGGCGTTGATAAAAGAACTTACTCTCAAAGTGTTTTTTCTAGTGGCTATGTGTTCTGCTCAGAGGATTTCAGAATTACAGGCTTTGTCTTGCTGAAAACCTTTTCTGTCCTTTTATGATAGGAAGGTGGTGTTGAGACCAGTCCCATCCTTTTTGCCCAAAGTGGTATCGGCTTTTCATGTGAATCATAGAAACATAGAAATATGATGACAGAAAAAGACCACATGGCCTATCTAGTCTGTCCTTCCATATCAACAACTACAACAGTTCCCTTTTTTCCTTTAGAGATCCTCTGCTTGTCCCATGCTTTTTTGAATTCAGTTACTTTCCTCGTCTCCACCACCTCCACTGGGAGACTATTCCACGGATCCACCACTCTTTCAGTAAAGAAATATTTCCGCATATCACTCCTGAATCTACCCCCCTTCACCCTCATCCCATGTCCCCTCGTAGCAGAACTTGCTTTCAGTTGAAAGAGGCTCTCCCCCTGAACATTTATGCCGTGGAGGTATTTAAACATCTCAATCATATCGCCTCTATCCCGCCTTTTCTCTAAGGTGTACATATTAACATCCTTAAGTCTGTCCTCCTATGCTTTATAATGAAGACCACTGACCATTTTAGTAGCCACCCTCTGCACCAACTCCATCCTTTTCACATCCTTTTGAAGGTGCGGTCTCCAGAATTGCACACTATACTCCAAATGAGGTCGCACCAAAGACTTATACAGAGGCACTATCACCTCCTTTTTTCTGCTAGCCATTCCTCTCCGTATGCACCCAAGCATCCTTCTAGCTTTTGCTGTCGCCTTTTCTACCTGTTTAGTTACTTTAAGATCATCAGACACAACCACGCCTAGGTCCCGTTCTTCTTTAGTGGACAAAAGTACTTCATCCCCTATACTATATTCCTCCCTTGGATTGCTGCAGCCTAAATGCATGACCTTACATTTTTTAACATTAAATCCCAGCTGCCAAAACACTAGACTATTCTTCAAGCTTAGCTATATTCCCTCCTCATGTTATCTACACCTTCCTGGGTGTCTACTCTATTGCAGATTTTGGTATCATCCGCAAAGAGGCAAACCTTACCCGACAGGCCTTCCGCTATATCACTAACAAAGATGTTAAAAAGAATCGGACCAAGGACAGATCCCTGGGGCACACCACTAGTAACATCCTTCTCCTCAGAGTGAGCTCCATTTACCTATACTCTTTGTCGCCTCCCACCCAACCAATTTCTAACCCAAGCAGTAATTTTAGGGTCCATCCCTAGTGTGCTCAGTTTGTTTATAAGTTGCCTGTGAGGAACAGTGTCAAAGGCTTTACTGAAATCTAAATACACCACATCTAGGGCTCTCCCTCGGTCCATCTCACTGGTCACCCTGTCAAAGAAATCAATCAGATTTGTCTGACAAGACCTGCCTCTGGTGAATCCATGCTACGTCGGATCCTGTAATCCGCTGGACTCCAGAAACCTCACTATTTTCTCTTTCAGCAGCGTTTCCAATACTTTACTCAACACCGAAGTTAAACTAACCGGCCTGTAGTTTTCAACCACATCCTTACTTCCGCTTTTGTGTAAAGGCACCACATGAGCCTCTCTCCATTCCTTTGGCACCACTCCTGACTCCAACGAGGCATTGAAAAGGTCAGTCAGTGGAGCTGCTGGAATGTCCCCAAGTTCCCTCAATATTCTAGGGTGTATCCCATCCGGTTCCATCGCTTTGTCTACTTTAAGTTGAGCTAGTTTCTCACAAATACAGTCTTCTGAAAATTGTTCAAGATGTCCCTCGCTTCTGTTCCTGTTTGGGGGTGTTTTCTGAGGCCCTGCTCCTGGTTTTTCATCTGTGAACACAGAACAGAAATATTTGTTAAACAATTCCGCTTTATCCTCATCAGCTTCTACATATTCCTCCCCTTCACCCTTGAGTCTGACAATACCACTTTTTCCCTTCCTCTTCTCACTAACATATCTGAAAAATGTCTTATTCCCCCATTTTATTGCATTGGCTATTTCCTCCTCTTTTTTAATCTTTGCTTTCCTGACTACTTTGCTAGCTTCTCTAAGTTTTTCCAAATACAGATGCCTGTCTTCCTTTCTCTGTGATCTCTGGTATTTCATGAAGGCCTCCCTCTTTTTCTTTACTTTTTCAGCTACTTCTTTCGAAAGCCATAGTGGTCTCCTTTTCCTTTTCCTTTTATTTACCATTTTAACAAAAAGGTTGGTTGCCCTTAAAATATCCCCTTTCAGTTTTGCCCACTGTTTTGCTACATCCCCCAGCTGTTCCCATCCCGCTAACGGCTCCCTGAGGTATTGGCCCATCTTGGCAAAGTTAGTCTTCCTAAATTCTAAGACCCTCACCTTTGAATTGATTCTAACAGCCCTAGTCCTAATACTGAACCACACCATCTGGTGATCACTGGATGCAAAATGATCTCCCAGTAAAACATCAGAAACACTTTCACCATTGGTAAGCACCAAGTCCAGTATGGCCCCTTCACGTGTGGGGTCTGTTACCAATTGCTTGAATAGTTCTCCCTGTAGAGAATCCAGGATCTCTTTACTTCTAGATGATACTGCAGCAGGAATGTGTGAATCAACATCTGGCATATTGAAATCCCCTATCAGTAGCATTTCCCCTTTCCTAGCAATGCTGCATATGTCTTCAATTAACTCTCTGTCCACCTCTTCCTCTTGTGAGGGAGGTCTGTATATCATGCCAATGCAAATAGATTTCTCTTTCCCTCTTTCTAGTTTAACCCACAATGTCTCCTCTCTCCCTTTTAAGCTCTGTAATTCCAAAGCTTTAATAGTATTTTTACATATAGTGCTACTCCTCCTCCCCTTCTTCCTACCCTGTCCTTTCTGAATAAAGTATAGCCAGGTATAGTTCCATCCCAGTCATGGTTTTCTGTGAACCATGTTTCTGTAACTGCCACTAAATCCAAGTCGGCCACTCCCACAAAAGCTTCAACATCAGGGATCTTATTTCCCATACTACGGGCATTTATACACACTGCTTTCCATATGTTATCCCTGTTACCCATTTCCATAAAGTTATTTAATGTATCACTTACCTGGGGGATTGCACTTACCTGAGGGCTTTCTTCACCCATCCCCAACGAATCTAGTTTAAAGCCCTCTTCAGTAGATTACCCAGTCTACGACTGAAGACGCATTGACCTTTCTTGGACAGATGGATGCCATCTCTGCTCTGCAACCCTTGGAACTGCATCCCATGGTCTAGGAAACAAAAATGCTCTTGATGACACCATCCATGCAGCCATGCATTCATCTCCAGCATGTGAGCCTCTCTGCCTTGGCCTTTACCCTCAACAGGGAGGATTGAAGAGAACACCACCTGTGCACCTAGCTGCTTCACCCTCTGTCCCAGAGCCATGAAGTCACTTTTGATACGCTCAGAGGGATACCTGGCAGTATCATTTGTTCCGACATGGATTAGCAGCATTGGGTAATAGTCAGTGGGCTTGATGAGTCTCGGCAAACTCTCCGTAACATCTTGGATTTTGGCACCAGGCAGGCAGAATACCTTTCTGGACATCGTCTAGTTGGCAGATGGACGCCTCAGTACCCCTTAGAAGAGAGTCACCAACCATCACTACCCTTTGCTTCCTTGTGGTCACTGATTCTGCAACTTTGGGGTACTTGGGCTCTGGTTCTTCCCTTTCCAGGGATTCTTTCACCTCCTCCACTTCCAGGGCTGCATAATGGTTCTCCAATTCAAGGGCTGGAGGTGTCAGCAGTTCCCAAAAGCTGAGAAGGTTACCGGAGTTTAAAACCTACTCCACTACAGAAAAGATTTCTACTAAAGCACCAAAAAGAATGTAACTTTGCTTTAAAAATATAGCAAAACCCTTTTAAGTTCTCCCAGTCAGAGAGATAGCAATTTAATAAAAATAAACCCTCAAATCCTTACCGTTGTTTTGACCTGTAGAGCCCCTGTTAGGAATGCCAGTTTTTGAGGTCAGTAGCAAGGACGTGCGTAGGGCGTTGAAAAAGTATATGCGGAGAACAGCGGGTTTCCGCAATATGGATAGGCTGTTTGTCCTGTTTGGAGGGCAGTAGAAGCAGCTTCGAAAGCTTCTATTGCCAGATGGATAAAGAGACTATAGTGTCAGCGTACGTTTTGAGGGGCAAGACAGTACCACAAGGGCTTAGAGCTCATTCATCTAGGGCACAATCGGCATCGTGGGCCTAGTACAGTTTAGTTCCGGCGGTTGAGATCTGTAAGGCGACTACTTGGTTGTCTTTAAATTCTTTTGTCAAGCATTACCGTCTAGATGTTCAGGCAGAAAGGGATACATGTTTTGGATCAGCAGTGCATCAGGTTGGTCTAGCAGGTCCCTACCGTTGAAGATTATCACTGCTCTGTTACATCCCCAGAGGTTCGGGACTGGACTGGAGGGACGATAAGGAAGATGAAATTAGACTTACCTGCTAATTGTTGTTCCTTGAGGAACTCCAATCCTGTCCCGCATCCCTCCCTGATGTTCTTTCTTTTGGACTATAGCCTGAAGCGAAGAGGTGTGGTATTTTACATGGTAAGCTACAGAAGCAGCTGTAAGGGTTACGGTCCATAAGGGGAGGGGAAGAGAATGGGGATTCTGATGGGTTCATGGTCCTCCGTAATGGGGAAGGGCGGACTTAGGCAGTGCAAAATGAAATAAGTGTGAGAAACAGATAGTGTCTCTTCTCCATTTTCAAACTGGCTTTGCGGCTTATAGAAGGATCAGGGGCACAGTGGCGGGAGCAAAGCATCATGCTTCTGTTGCTGTGTTCAGAAAGGAGATGCTGCAGCAGGCAGGTAGGAGCTGGGGCCTGGAGCTGATGCTGGGACTGGGTGTTGATCCTCAGTCTGGAAAAAGGGGACTGGGGTCTGGGAGAAGGGAGCTAGAAGATGATGCTAGGACTTTAAGCTCTGATGAGCAAGGACTGTGTCTTATATCTTTATGTACAGCGCTGCATATGCCTTGTAGCACTATAAGGCTAAAAAGGTTAGGGCTCTTTAACCTGGAAAAGAGACGGCTGAGGGGAGATATGATAGAAGTCTATAAATTAATGAACGGAGTGGAACGGGTAAACGTAGATCGATTGTTTACGTTATCAGAATATAGAAAGACTGGGGGACATACAATGAAGCTACAGGGTAAACTATTTAAAACTAATAAAAGAAAATATTTTTTCACTCAACGTGTAATCAAACTCTGGAATTTGTTACCGGAGGATGTAGTAAAGGCGGTTAGTGTAGATGGGTTTAAAAAAGGTTTGGACAAGTTCCTGGAGGAAAGGTCCATAAACCATTATTAAGAAGGGACCCAGGATATCAATGCTTGACCCAGTACAAGCATTGCGGAACCTGTGTCTTTTGGGGAAACTGCTAGGTATGTATGACCTAGATTGGCCACTGTTGGAAACAGGATACTGGGCTTGATGGACCTTGGTCTGACCCAGTATGGCATATCTTATGTGCTTATGTTCTAAGTATTTTGTTTCTGGAAAGTTAAAGAAAGGGAAAATTTCTCGTTTCTTAGTAATAGTTACCTTTCGTTAAAGTTTGATAGTAATGTTTGCTATTTAATTGTTGCTCCGGTGAGTCTGCTTTGTCAATAGGTTACTGGCGCAAGGAGGCGGTCCTTTGGGTATTTGTACCAGTGTCATCAAAAGGATGACGATGCTCAGTCTCCAAGCTGCTAGAGGAGGTGCTAAACACCAGAGGTTTGGGACTGGACTGGAGTTCCTCAAGGAACAACAATTAGCAGGTAAGTCTAATTTCACCTTAGTTTTGCCTTGCATACTGTGTGAAAATCATTGGTGTCAAGTAGTGGGCAGGGTTTCTGTATGACCTTTATCTTCTGGTAGGCGGCTTTTGCTGTTCTCTTGCATGTAATTGTAAGTTTAGATTTGGTCATGTGTAACCTCCAAGTATCTGACCTCTAACTTAACTGTTAGTCATTGCTTGATATTCTTATTGATGGTGGAGGGGTGAAGGCAATGTCTGTGGTCATGTGGAATATCTCCGTTTTTTTGTAGTTTATGGTCAGATTGTGCTGTGATAGCCATTGAACAATTGCCTTAAAGCATCCTCTTATTGTTATATAGTCTGGGTTGGCTGAGGTAAAGGGCATGTAATTCATACTATCATTTGCATAGATGTGGTATAGAACATTGTACTTTTGTATTATAGCACTTAGTGGCTGGATATATATATATATATATATATATTGAATAATAGTGAGGAAAGAGCAGATCCTTGTGGTATTCCCTGGCGTTGCTTGAAGGGCTTTGATTTTTGTGAGCCCTCTTCTAACTTGTTTTTGGCATCCATTAGGTATGACTGAAACCATTTTAGCGTGGTATTGCTTAAGCCTGTCTCCTGGAGTTGTAGTAAGAGTGTATGATGGCATAACATGTCAAAGGCAGATGAGATGTCTAGGAATATTAAGATGAAGCTTTTACGTGGTTTCTGTGCCTTTTATGTCAGGGAGCAATGTGAGTAGTGTCTCAACACTGTGGTTGGGTTTGAAACCGTGTTATTGGTGGTCTAAGGATGCAGGTTCATCTATGTAGTCTTGTAGTTGGCGTTAAACTTCAGTTCAGAGCTCAACAATCCCCGGGTGTCAGGTCACATGGAAACTGAAAAATCGGACCTGGCACTCAGAGCACATGTGGCCAGAAGGGCTACAAAAGGCTGGAGCCTACAAAAAAAAAAGAGTGCACAGAGGATGAAGAAATTTAGTCGAGAAGTAGGCTTGATTTAATAAAGACTGGTGGGGGGGGGGGGTGGAATGGAGGACATGGGGTGAGTGCAAAGGAGCAGGGAGAAGGGGAGAGAGTCTGGAAATGGAAATGAGGTGGAAGGGGACAGCAAGAGGGATTGGAATGGAGGAGGAGGGAAAAGTGCAAGCTGTTGGAGGATGAAGCACCACACACAAGCACACACACAGGTGTAGTTTAAAGGGTCAGTGGGATGGTGGGAGATGGAGGAGAAAGAGTGAGGCCACTGCCTTCTGTTGGGACTGTGCAGTGGCCCATTAAGAGCCTGACTTATTAAGCTTTTTCCCATAGAAAACTTAAAACTTAAAAACGTAACTGCAATACAGCTTTTTGGGGAGGCGGGGGTGCACTGTGACCTAGGTTTCGGTGGCCAGCTCTTAGATCTTCAGGCTGGCTCCTAGATTCCAAGAAAATTTGTCAAGACCTGCTTTAGTAGTCCTTTTCCCCCCTTGACGTTTCTCCAAAGTCATTTTTAAATAACAAATTCTCAACTTTATTGATCTCCAGAAAAATCTTTTTTTTTTTTACTTCTTTAAACAGTAGTTCATCTTTTCTTTTTAACCAAATAGGTTGTATTTGCATAAGGTGCAGTATTTTTAGGAACACTACTATTTTTACAAGTGGGCACCAGGTTCTTTCACTTTATTCATAAGTTCTTCATATTTTCTATCTTTATCACAAATATTCAGGCCATCCGTTTGCTGAAAGGTATACTCCTAAATATTTAATTTTGCCAGAGGGAATTTGTTTTTGCATTTTCTGCAGAAGTAGTTTGTATTGCCACATCTTCTGGTTTATTTTTAAGCCTGAAAAACTATCAAATTGTTTTATTAAGATAATAATTTTTTCATGTTGACTTTTGCCTTATCTGTAAAGAGTAGCATCATCTGCAAAGAGACTGATAAAAGAAATTCTCTATTTTCCATTTTAATACCTAGCAAGTCTTTTCCTGATTTTGTTTCAAATAGCTCATACAAAAGTATGAATAGTATAGGTGATAAAAGAGCATCTTTGCCCAATCAAAGTAAAGAACATAAGAAATATTGGGTTAGACCAAAAGTTCATCTAGTTCAATATCCATTTTCCAACAATGTCCAATTCAGGTCACACATACATGACAGGATTCCAAAAAGTAGCATGATTCATGCTACTAAACCACAGAGATAAGAAGTAGCTTTATTCAGGTCTTCCTTAGTAATGGTTTGTGGACGTTTCCTCCAGGAATTTATTCAAACCTTTTTTAAACCCAGCTACACTAACTGCTTTTACTACATCTTCCAGCAACAAGTTCCAGAGCTTAACTATGTATTGTGTGAAAAATAATTTTCTCAAATTAGTTTTAAATGTACTGCTTAATAACTTCATGGCATGTTTTCTAGTCTTTGTACTTTTTGAAAAAGTAAACAATTGATTTATGTCTACCTATTCCACTCCACTCAGGATTTTATAGACCTCTGTCATATCTTGCCTCAGATGTCTCTTCTCCAAGTTGAAGAACCCTAATCTCTTTAGCCTTTCCGCATATGAAAGTTGTTCTGTCCCCTTTATCATTTTGGTTGCCCTTCTCTATACCTTTTCTAATTCTGCTATATTTCTTTTAAGATGTAGCAACCAGAATTATCCACAGTATTCAAGGTGTAATCACACCATGAGCAGTACAGAGACATTATGATATTCTTTGTTTTATTCTCTATTCCTTTCCTAATAATTCCTATCATTCCATTTACATTTTGGCCACAGCTGCACACTGAGAAGAATAATTCAACATATTGCCCATGTGACTCTTAGCTCCTTTTCCTGAGTGGTGACTGCTAATTTTTATTACCCCTCTCCCGTCCCCCACTGCACATAAATTTGTAAATAGCTTGTTATATTATAGATCATTTTCTACCATTACAAATGTGTCTTATCTGTTTCTCAATGCCATCCATAGTCATTTTGGAGGGGTTCTCAACCCAGTCCTCAGGCCAAACCAATATGGATGCATATCTGTCTCATGCATATTGTCGCGGGGCACCCCCTCTGGAGATGTAGTAGATCCTGGAGGGGCCCGGACACAAGAAAGGTGAGGTTTGAGGTTGGCCTATGCTGCAAGGGTCAAGGGTGGTTATTCCTCGTGGCTTCCTTGTAACCAACACTCAAAGAACAAATGCACAGAGTGGAGGGAAAGTTAAAGGCTTTATTTCCCTTTCTTGCACAAAACGGTTCATAAGGATTGGCTATGGTAACAACTGAAATGTCCTTACTATAGGATAGAGAAAAAAAATAAAAGCAAGCAATAAAGTAAAGGCTGTTATCTTCACAGAACATTGTGCAAAACAATAAACTTCCTTCACTTAGGTATCTGATAAACTGGGGATAGATTCAACACTCCCTGAGGCACAATATGTACAATCCATTGCATTATCGGATTCTTCCCCCACTGATTCCACTTGCATGGATTCAACCTCAGAAGCCTCTGAATCTGTAGCCTCCAGGTAATTATAGTCTGGTTTCTTATATACTTGTTGCACTATGTCCCAATGCCTAGCATTTAGTTTTGGGCGTCGGTCTCTAGGAGTTTTGCAGTACAACGGTCCCTCTCTGATTAGAGGTTCAAAAGCAGGTTCATAAAAAGATTTCCCACTCAAACTTCTCTTCTTAGACAAGCTTCTTTCATACTTTTGCTCACCAGAATGTTTAGGGTAACAATAATCCTCTTCCCACTGTCTTCCCCCTACTTTAGGCTTCTGAAGGCAATTATCAGTAACAAGAGTTTTACCTTTGAGGCTTCTCTTCCTTCTCTCTAATAAGGCTTGAGGCCTACCCTGGTTTGTCTTCAGCGCAGCAGTGCTCAGGCTCTCCTGTGGTCTTTCTTTAGCCTTCAGACCATAGTGGTAAGGATGTTTTCTTTTCTCCAAACAAACATTTCCCACCTCTGAAAATAGACGAACCTCTTTATTCCACGGCTGCTGTGGTGACCCTCTGCCAGGTACTTCCTTGCGGTCCCAGTACCTCTCTTGGCTTTTTCTCTGTTCCTTATTCCACTCCAACTCTTGTTGAAATTCCTGCTTTGCTTCCTGCTCAGGACTCTGCTTCTTTCTGCTCTTGCCAGTGCTTTGGCCTTCCTCTTTGCTTTCTGTACTCTGGCTCTGGCTGCTGCTTCTGCTTTGGCTTCTGCTTTGGTCCTTGCTTTTGCTTCGGCCTTGGTCCTTCTTCTTGCTTCGGCCTTGGTCCCTGCTTTTTAAGTCAGACCTGCCTCTGTTCAAAAAGAAGCTGGCTGGGGTTGCTTCCCGCCCAGAGGGGCGTGGTTTCTCGGTCTCTGTCTCGACTCTCCTGCTCCCCCTAGATGGATCCTCCCAATATTGCAGGTTATGCCTGCCATTTTTCTGGTTTTAAAACTTTTTCTCTCCCTTCAAGAGGGTCCGCTGCATCACAATATCCATTGTGGTAATTCTAAAAACCTACCTACTACCCAGGAGTGGGTAATGGGGTGGGCATGGGCACAAGGGTGATGGGGGGAGGGGCGGTTGTGGTGTGTGGGAGCAATCCTGCTACTGCTATCTCTCTTGTGGGATGCAAAATGCAACAGAATGCCAGATCAACAACAAAATATTTAATACAACAAGGGCAACCAAAATATTTATACACCATAGAACCAAAATATACAATCAACATTTGTTTTCTATGTAGAGCTGAAAATGTAAAACTGTAAAATTAAAAAACCGGCAAAACTAAACAACAATAGTCAACACTGGACTCGCAATGGATCAATGGCTGGATCTGGCAAGGAGGGAAGGAAAGAAAAGAAGGGACTTGTTAAAAATCAATGAGCAGAGTTTGGTCAGGCCTCCAAAAGCTTGCATCCACTTAGCAGGCACAGACATTCATTGGTGGGAATGTCTACATGAACCTTTAGTTGCCTGTTGATGTGACCCTTGGGTCTGACCAGCAGAAAGCAGAGCCACTAACCTCTTCAGATGCAGCCCCTGCCCCTGCTGGACCCGGACTAAACTGTGTAGCGCCTGTCCTATACTGTGTATTTCTTGCCCTATATGCTGTGCTTCCCCCAGGAGTGCTACATTTGCCTCCTTCTGTCATGTCAGCACTTGAGCTGCCATCTCTTCCAGGGGGTCTACGGTCACTGCCTGCGACTGCCTTGGCTCTTGGTTGTGGGTAGTGGTGGGGGCTCTGTGTCTCTGTCCTCCCAGCTCAATACCAGACTGAACAGGTTCATGTTTGCGGCTTCGCCATCACCGATATGTGTCACTGAAATAAAATAGAACAGGTGAGAGTAACCGATTAATGAAATTTAATGGCTCCAACACAATCCTCACGCCCCCTGACCCCACGAAGATTCCCTAGGTAATGCTGCAGGTAGTACTCACTGGCAGGGGATGGGGACACCGTCGAAGAGCCCCCAGAGGCACATCTTGCAGAGGTAAACACTACAATAAGAAATAGAGAAGGGGAACTGCTATTAATAGAGCCAGTCGCGCAGGCCCAAACTCCCAAAGATTCCCAAGGTAATGCTAGGGGTGTTCTCACCGGCAGCGGAGGAGGGCACCGTTGAAGCACCCACAGAAGCAGAAACTGCAATAAGAAATGGAAAAGGGGCAGCTATTATTTGAGCTAATTTCACAATCCCTCCACCCAAATACACCAGATACTTCTAGATATGTACTCACCAGCTTGTACATCTCACCCTGGGCTGGAAGCAGCATATTCTGCTGAGTCCATACAGCCTGACATACCATTGATTGTCTCTGGCTGTAAGGTGGTCACGATCAGCTGCTCTAGTGGTGTCAGCTGTGCATGGAGGACTCCCCACAGTCTGCTGCCATGACTTTTTGATTGCTATCATTTTTTTTTAATGACAAAATGTGCATCACACCACCAGTGAGCTCACCTCCACAGCTATTTTCCCCCCACAATTTAGCTCTTTGCCCTGCCACATATAGATCATGGTAGTCGGCAGACACGCGGCGGTACAGCAGGTTCTTCTTCTTCTCAGAAAAACGTGACGAGCGGATGCGCTTTGCCTGGCTGTAGGTCTGTTCCAGCTCACTGCGTGAACTGGAATCATGCTCCGTCTCCATCTCTCCAAGACAATACAGACAAACACAACCACAACAGAGGGGCAGCAGAAATGTCTGCTTTGCTTACAAGTTCCCTTTAAATAAACCCCCTCCCACTCGCAGCACTTTTACAACTTTGCACCCACATTTTATCCACCAATATAACCGCCAAAATGTGCATATGCCATGATGTCATTCTTATATGCATAATACGTGAGCGTTTGAAATCAACACACATGCTAAGACGTGTGCTTGTAGCACCTCTATTGTTTATGCATGCATTGACTTTCCTCCTTTCGCCAAGGTTGTGCGTGTCTCCTGCTTTATGCTGAAGTTTTGCACGTCTTGTGGTTTACGCCGAAGTTTTGTATATATCTCATTTGCATATACACATGCCAGCGCTGAAGTCGCGTGCTAGCGGCATGCTACATAAACACATACATAGCTAATAGCGTGCGACTTCAGTGCTGGCTTTCTGCATCAGCCTGACAAAGAGCCATACTCTCCAGAAGGGTAAGCCATGATTTCAAAGGAATGAGTGGAAACTTCATGTAGTGGTGAATGGGGGTCAGAGGGGACTGAGGGAACCCATTTACCTTGGGACTTGGGCTGCTGTGTCTTAGAAAGTGGAATTTAATGACATTTGGGAGGTGTCTTTTGCCTATTAGGGGTGCTCCAATGGCTACCAGGAGATGGTGATGCCTGTTAGGGGAGTGTGATGGCTACCAGAGAGGGGTAATAATTCAAAAAAGCATGGGACCAACACAGAGGATCTCTAAAGGTAAAAAGTGGACTGTTGTAGTTGTTGTTATGGAAGGACAGACTAGATAGGCCTTGTGGTCTTTTTCTGTCATCATGTTTCTATGTTTCTGTGTTACATTGGAGGAGGCAAGAGTGGGAAGGATGCAGGTTCTCATCATTAGGATTTGGTGGAGAGAAAATCCTCTGCATTAACCAGACTAAAGTGAAAGGGCAATACTGAGCCGCTACCTGGTTAGTGATATGCAGCGAAAGCCAGGCACAGGACACCTTGGCCTAACTTTCGCCGTGTATCGCTAACCGGGAAACAGCTCAATATTGCTGCTGCCCGGTTAGCGAGGGCAAATGCAGCTAAACCAGATATTCAATGCAGGGGCTGGGTATGACTCCGGCATGGAATATCCGGGTTTAGATTTCAGTGCTGGTGGCTAACCACGTTAGCAGCGCTAGCCTCGGCGCTGAATATCGGGCCCATGATTTTTAGATTGCTGGAAATGGCATAGTGTAAATTTAAAATGTACAACATTTCAAGGGGTAAATATTCTTCCAACTTAAGCCAGCTCACTTCTATTACTTAAGTGTGAAGAGGCCTAACCCCATCCAGTCATTAATATCCAGCTCCATCCCTGGTTATCTAGCTAATTTGTAAGGGCTTTTTGCCTAAGTCTACAACATTTTAAATACGTGTGCCATTTCCATTAATGGAAAAAAATAAAACAGAAGAAAGGGCCAGCCATTCTCAGATTAAATGGGTTGGAAAGTTGACCATTAGTAAGTGCTAGGGCTCTAGGCACAACATAAAATATCTCCATCCGCTCAATAAATTTAGCCCTAAAGCAAAAGTGGGATCACACAGTAAACCAATAAGGCCACTCATTCTACTCTGTGAAACTCTTTTTCAGTGTCGACTGAAATTGCAGCTGCTAGAGAGGTTAGATTGAGCACTTTCTTCAACAGATTTAATAACTAGAGCACATTATCACTAAAAGATTGCTCTTCAGATCTCATCTTTGAATGATTCTGCCTAACAAGTTCTTCAGGCAGTCAACTAATAAACTGGTGAAAATCTTATAGAATTGATCAGTGATATACAGTACTGCAGATATGCATCTTGGCTGGGCTGTAGGATTTTATTCATAGTTTTAAATGATAGCTGCATTTTTAAGGCAATGCTTTTCTTATTTGCAAGTAGGAGCTAGACTGGACATATTGCCAATTAACTAGCTGTCTCCTGTAATATAGTTGTATACAGAATACAAAAAATGTTTTTGTATAAGCTTGATGTCTGTCCAAGCCACAGCCACCATTAAAGGGCCTTTGCACAAAAACTGAATATGCACACTGAGGTTGTTTAACATGCATTCAGAATAGCATGCTATATACTAAGGGCCCAATCTGGGCAGTGCTATGTGCCGCGTTTGTGCATAGCCTGCCTGCCGTCCATCTAACCTGGATTTTCAATGCTCGATGACTTATGTGGCCCCAGCATTGAAAATCTGGTTATTGCTGCACAACCCAGAAGCCGCAGGAGCTAGCCAGGTAGCAGCGATTTTCGATGCTACACATTTAGCTCCATCGCCTTAAAGATAGATGAGGGTTTTCCAAACCTATCTTTAAGGCGCCAAGAGCTAACCCGATAGCATCGAAAATCGCTGCTACCAAGTTAGCGCTTGCCTTCGCCCCCGCTCCACCCTGGAGCACCCCCAACACACCCCGATACTAAGCGGATAGCATCTGGCTGTGTTAGGGACTTAACAGGGATTTTCCAAAGGCACTCCTGTGTAGGTGTCTTTGGAAAATCCCAGTTAAGACATTTACACGGCATTTACACGCCATTTCGCCCAGCATCAGCTTCCCATGGATTTATCAAATGTCTAGACATGGTAATCACACATACAAACTTGGAGGGTATATGTTTCCTTACCCAAATGGTTATTTGCTCAAGCAGTAGCTGAAAGATCAGTGCATATGCTATCTCAACATATTGCACATCAAATTATCTTTTCCGCGGAGTTGATTTTTTTCCGGGGAAATAAAACTGCCCTTCTTTCTCTAGTTAGCAACAGTCCCATTCCCACTCTGAGCCCCATAGCCCCAGCATCGAGTGTCGGAACAATTTTCTGTTTTTCTTCCAGCGCGGATTTGTGCCCTTTTCTAACCGCTGGCCTCGTTGAGGGTCTTTGACCTTGCGGGGGTCCTTTTGGCCCCAATGGCCAGTGGGTTGAAAAAGTGATTGGTGCGCAAAGAACTTGTCCCTAACTGATACACACGACAGCTGCCTCCGGTGTCTAGGTGCCAACCATGACCCAGAGGTTTTCACCCTATGCAAAAAGATGTCCGCAAAGGTCATCCAAAGTTGTCAGCAGAAGCAAGATGACATCTTTCACAGGTCAGATTCTGTCCTGGTAACCTCACACTCTAAGGCCCCATACAGAACCATGGAGTTGCATAAAACCCCCGCAGTGGTCGATCGGGCCTGCAGCCACTCCAACAAGGGTTCACCAGAGCGTGAGCACAAGAAGAAGAAGAAATCTTTGATCGGACACACACAGCAAGTCCTGTGCCAGGTCCCACAGTCCCTGGAGGGTATCTAAGGAATCGGAGTGGGAGCGGCCAGTGAAGTTGCCCAGAACAGACACTGAGGCCTCCGGTGACAGGTCATGGACCCCTGAGGTCTGTCCTGTCAAAGACTTCCTCTCCTCACCGACACCAGACCTGGTCACTCCGGTGTCTGCGTTGAAGGCTACAACTCCTGAGTGGGAAGCCAGGATGACGGCATTGGAACGCAGTGTCACTGCCTTCCTTGCTTCTCAGCAAGTGTCGATGCCTGGCCCTGCCGGTGCTCATGCCAAGACCGCAGGGACCATGATATGAGGACTCCTTGGGCCGCTGAGACAATCCTCAAGAGCCCTAAGCCTCAAGCCAATCCTCGGCAAGGGTCTCGATCCCACTTCCGGTCCTCGGGAGCGAGATCCTCCACAGCAAGCGCTTATGGCTTCAGCCAAGCAGCAGCCGTGGGTCATCAAAGACCCAGCCGTAACCCGACGCCTCAAGCTCTGTCCAACCTTGAGTCCTCAACTGACTACTCAGACTGGGAGTCCGAGGACAAGGCTTCCCTGGAGACATATAAACACCGCGATCTCCCCTCAGACCCATCTTCCCCGACATCCCAGCACTGGTCCTAACCCGAGGACACATCGTTCCTCAAGTTTGTCCGGGACATGGCGAAAGCCTGATCTCACCACAGAGTCTGAGGAGGATCCCTGCATGTAGGAGCTTGAAATCCTCCAGTATGAGTCTCCACCTAAGGAGACCCTGACGGTCCCTGTCCCCGCCATCCTCGGGCAACTCCTCATTCGGATGTGGGAGAAACTGGCATTGGTGCCACTAATTAGCCAACACCTCAACACCATGTACCGGGTCCAGCGGGACTCTGGTTTTCAGAAAGCGCAACTCCCTCACACTTCTGTGGTGGTAGAGTGGACCATGCGCCAGCAGAAAAGCCCAAAGACTCGCTCCTCAGTGCCCCCGGGCAGGGAAACCTGCACCCTTGACGCCCTTGGATTCCAATACTACCAGGGCTTGATGCTGGGTTGCTGAATCCAAGTCTATCAGCTGTATATCTGCATGTATCTCTGAGACCTAGCAAAAGAACGTGCAGGTTTCTTGGCGGGTCTCAGTGGAGATCATCTCCAGCGATTCCAGACCTTCACGAAGTGCGTTGGGGCGTGCTCGAAGTACATTTCCTGAGCCACCTACGATGACTTTGAGTCCAACGCGAGGGTGGCCGCTGCAGGCATCGGTGCCCGATGCCAGGCCTGGCTCCAAGCATCAGAGCTTAAGCAGTGGATCCAGGAGAAACTCCTTGATGTCCCCTGTCTTAGTGAAAACCTCTTTGGCAAACCAATGGAAGATAAGGTGGTGGAAATCAAGACTGAGTTTGTCACAAAGACTTGGCTCTTGAGGAAGACCTCCACCCTTTCCAAAAAGAAACCATCGGAGAAGAAGTTCCCTTTTCACAGAAAAGGCCAGCCTTACCAAGGCTACCACCAATACCAGGACCCCCAGACCCTGCAGCAGGGTCACCTGGGCAAAGGAGCAGGCCAAGGCCAACATAAGCCTAAGGGCTCTAAGCCCCAAACACCAGCTCCTGCCCAGGCTGGGTCAGGATTTTGACTCCCTGAGCAAAGCCTCTCCTTCCTGGGGGAAGCAGCTGTCAACAGGGGGGCATCTGATCCACTTTGCCTATCGGTGGCCTGCCATAACCACTGACACCTGGGTCCTCCAGGTGGTCAGAGAAGGCTACCTCCTTCACTTGGACCAGACGCCTCCCCCTTTCTTTCCAGGAGAGCCTCTTAGGACTCCCCTGCACCATGCCCTGCTATTGCAGGAACTCGCAGGCCTCATCAAGGATGGAGCCATGGAACCAGTACCCCTCCACCTCAGGGGCAAGGGGTTCTACTCCCATTACTTTCTGGTCCCAAAAAGAACAGGGGGCCTAAGATCCATTTTGGACATGTGAAACCTAAACAAGTTTCTGGTGTGGGAGAAGTTAAAGATGCTCTCCCTTGGAACATTGCTGCTCTACCTCCATCAGTGAAATTGGCTATGCTCCTTGGACCTAAAGGATGCTTACACCCACATCCTTATAGGAGGCTTATCAATAAACTCAACAGCTTGGGGGGATGGGTCCCAATGTGGTGAACTGGATCAGAAATTGGTTGACTCCCAGACAACAGAAGGTGATGGCAAACAGAACTCACTTGGATGAAAGGAAGGTGATTAGCAGTATGCTCCAGGGTTCAGTCCTGGGACTGGTACTGTTCAATGTATTTGTGAGTGATATTGCTGAAGGACTGAATGGAAAAGTCTATCTTTTTGCAGATGACACGAAAATTTGTAACATAGTGTACTTCCCTGAGGGAGTGGATAACATGAGAAAAGATCTACAAAAGCTGGAAGAATGGTCTAATGCTTGGCAGTCAAGATTTAATGTGAAGAAGTGCAGTGTCATGCACTTGGGAAGCAGAAATCCAAGGGAATTGTATGCGATAGGGGGCGAGAGGTTGGTGTGCACGGACCTGTGAGTGATTGTTTCTGAGGATCTCAAGGTGGCGAAACAGTGTGACAAAGTGGTGGCAAAAGCCAGAAGGATGCTGGGCTGCATACAGAAAGGAATAACTAACAGTAAGGAGGAGGTATCAGTACCCTTGTATAAGTTGTTGGTGAGGCCTCACTTGGAATATTGTGTTCAGTTTTGGAGACCATATCTCGCAAAGGATATAAAAAGACTGTAAACGGTTCAGAGGAAGGCGACCGAAATGATTTGGAACCTGCATCAGAAGACCTAAATACAGTATATACACTCTGGAGGAGAGGAGGGATAGGGGAGATATGATTCAGATCTTTAAATACGTAAAGAGTATTAATAAACAAACAAACCCCTTCTAAAGATGAGGAAGCTGTAAAACTAGAGGGCATAACATGAAGCCGCAAGGGGGTAAACTGAAAGGCAATGTCAGGAAATACTTTTTCACTGAAAGGGTGGTGAATGCTTGCCCGATGGAAGTGGTGGGGGCAAATACAGTGGCAGAATTCAAAATGGCATGGGACAGACACAGTGGATCCTTTTATAGCAATAGGATAAAATCAAAATAAACATAACTATCTCTTATATCTCAACAAATAGGGTGACCTACACGGAAAGGTGGGTACACCCCTGAAAAAAGGCATGGGGAGGGGTGACCTGCACGGAGCATCAGGTGCACCTATTCTTGCCGCCTTTCTGGACAAAGTAGATGGACCATACTGGTCATAATCTGCCGTCATATACTATGTTACTGTGTTATTCATCCCAGTCACAGGCAGTACTTAAGGTTCATGGTCGGGGGCGACCACTACCATTACAGGGTAGTGGTCAGGGGTGACCACTACCATTACAGGGTACAACCCTTCGGCCTAGCCTCCACACAAAGAATCTTCATCAAATGCCTGGCAGTGCTGGCCCCTACCTCCGTTTCCAAGGGGCCTTCCTCTTCCCATACCTGGACGACTGGCTCATAAAGGGGAACAGGGCCACTGAGGTGCAACAGGCCATGGCCTGCACCATCAAGGTCCTGCAGCACTTGGGGTTCAAGATAAACCACCCCAAGTCTCACCTTACTCCAGTGCAGGACTTGGAGTTCATAGGAGCTTGTCTGGACACTCTCCAGGCCAGGGCCTTTCTTCCCCTTGACAGGGCAGATCGCCTCAGGGCCCTGGCCACTGAGGTGCAACGCCATCATGCAGTGTCAGCGTGGTCCATGCTCCACCTACTGGACCACATGGCATCCATAGTCCATTGGGTCCCAATGCCCACCTCCACATGCGGGCTGCTCAGTGGTGTCTCTGCTTTCTTTGCTCACAGTGGACACAAACCACATGTAGCTCCGGAATAGGGTCTTAGTGTTCCGTCAGCTAGCGGAGTCAGTCGACTGGTGGCAGAGCACACAGCACCTGCAGGAGGGCATGCCCTTCCAGCCTTCAAATCCCCAGAGGGTCCTCACCACAGACGCATCCCTACTGGTCTGTTGTGCCCACTATGAGGAACTGCTCACGCAGGGCAGCTGGTCCCTAGCAGAGATCCAGCAACAGATCAACCTGTTGGAGCTCAAGGCCATTTTTCTGGCGATCAAGGCCTTCCACCACCACCTGTGGAACCAGTCTGTGCTAGTCCAAATGGACAACCAGGTTGAGATGTTATGGATCAAACAGGGGGAGTACAAGGTCTCAGCACCTCTGCTAGGAGGCAGTAGTTCTCTGCTAGTATGCGATCGGACAGGGAATGCTCCTCAGGGTAGTCTACCTTCCGCGCCAACACAATGCCCTAGCGGACAGGCTGAGCAGGGTCCTTTAGCCGCATGAATGGCGAATAGACGCCAGGGTGGCACAACAGCTCATCTGATTCTGGGGAACCCCAATCTGGACCTTTTCGCCAGCCAGACCAATGCTCAGCTGCCCCACTTCTGCTGTCCCCAACTGCATCCGTCCCGGGTAGTGGCAGATGCCTTCCTCATCTCGTGGTCGGAGAGCCTTCTGTATGCCTTTCCTCCCACGCCACTAATCGCCCGAACCCTCTTCAAGGCCCTGCAGGACAAGGCCTCCATGATCCTGGTGGCCCCGCAGTGGCCCAGGCAGCCTTGGTTTCCCCTGTTGCTCCACTTTTCAGCGGAGATCCCGATCCCTCTGGGGAATGCCCGGGACTATTGACCAAAGAGGAGGGCTCCCTTCTTCACCCCAACCTGGTGTCCCTGTTGTTAACATCATGGCTTCTGAATGGGTAGCACCTTCAACCTCCCAAGGAAGGTAGAGGAAGTCCTCCTGGCCTCTCGTAAGAATTCCATGTGACGGACCTATGCCTTCAAGTGGCGCAGATTCTCATGGTGTGTAGAGCAATGGGTTGACCCGTTCTCTTGCCAGGTGCACATGGTGCACAGTACTTGCTTCACCTTTCGCAAACCGGACTATAGTTCAACTCCGCCAGAGTGCACCTGAGCGCGCCCTCAGTGCACCATCATTCCATAGAGGGCAATCCTCTTTCTGTGCAGCCCCTCATTACCCAATTTATATGGGGCCTTATGCTCTCTAAGCCCCGAATGTGCCCACCCCCGGTAGAATGTGACCCTAACATGGTTCTGATGCAACTCACCAAGCCATCTTTTGAACCGCTGGCTACCTGCCATTCACATTATCGCTCTTGGAAGATCATCTTTCTGGTGGCGCTCACCTCTGCCTGCAGTCAGCGAGCTTCGGGCCTTGGTGGCTGAGCCACCTTACACCAGGTTCTACAAAAATATTTATGTATTTATTTTATTTATTTAACAGTTTTTTAGATACTGTCTTTGATCCTAGGTGGTTTACATTGAACAACAATATACAATCTCAAGATACAACAGAACAAGGGCAAGTAAACTTGGCATTAAATATGAGGGTTATAAATGAATCAGCGGTGGTTATGGTATATACATTTAGGTAATGTGATTAGGACCAAAGTGTTCTATGATAAGATTTTTTTTTTAATAGTTTCTTCATATTCTGTGAAAATTGAGCTGATCTAATGGCTTCAGGTAATGAGTTCCAAATCATTGGGGCAAATAGTGAGAAGGCTCTATTGCTTGTCTGCTGCGTACATTTGGTCTTGAAGGGAGGTATGGCCAGAAGATTCTAATTTGCTGACTTCTGGGTCTTGATGTAGAAGCTCTTGAGATTTGATCCTCAAGACAGGGAGCTGATACATTATGAAGGATTTTATAGATGGTGGTTATGGTCTTGTGCTTAATCCTTTGGGCAATTGGGAGCCAGTGTAGACTCCTAAGAGTTGGGGTTATGTGTTGACGACCTGATATGCCTGTTAGGGTTCTAGCAGCAGTTTCTGCACTAGTTGGAGTGAGTGTAATGCCTGTTTTGGCAGTCCCTGATATAGAATGTTGCTGTAGTCAAGATGGGGTGTGATGATGGCCTGGAAAACTGATCTGAAATCGTCGTCTTGTAGAAGAGCAAATAGAGGTTTGAGGATCCTAAGCTTCAGGTATGCTGTGTTGGCTGCATTTTTGATGTGCGAAAGCATGTTGAGGGTTATGCCAAGGTATTTGACTTCCCTTATTATGTTAATTTCAGCATGTTGTAGTATGATATTTTTCAGGAGGACTGAAAGATGGGTCTTTGCAGATTAGTAGAGCTTCTGTTTTCTTTTTATTCAATGCAAGATTTAGTTTGACGAGAAGGTTTGTGACAGCTGTGAAGACATCTGATATGACTGAAAAGTCTGGCATGAGCATGTTGAATGGCATGTACAGCATGTCATCTGCATATAGGTGAAAATGCATGTTTCATTTCCTTAATAGTTTACATAAAGGCTGCATGTAGATAAGCCTGACAAGGCCGATCCCTGTGGTATGCCTTGTTTTAGGTTAGATGGTTTGGAATTGCTGGATCCGACTTTTACTTGCAGGGTTCTATCTGAGAGATAGGATGTGAACCAGTTTAATGTGTTTTGATCAGGCCTATGTCTCTGAATCTGGCTAGCATAGTGTGGTGTGATATCGAGTCAAAAGCCACACTGATGTCCAGGAAGATCATAACGAATCCATGGCAAGGCTTGTCTAGGCCTCTGATGAGCTTGTCAAAGAGAGCAGTGAAGAGTGTGTCAATGCTGTGCTGTGGATGGGAGCCATGCTGTTGAGGGTCCAAAGAAGCATGGGAATCAACATGGTCTTGGAGCTGGTGCTGTATGGTTTTTTTTCAATTATTTTAGACAGAAATGAGATGCTGGCAGTCGGTCGATATGAGCTGGGGTCTGTTAGGTCTAATGAGGATTTCTTCAGTATAGGGCATATTGAAGCCTGTTTCAGGGCTGGAGGTAGGTATCATTGCGATAGGGAGTTGTGGACTATCTTTAGAATAGTCGGGATTAACTCAGAACAAAGGGATTTTATCCACGTAACTGGGCATGGATCAGGAGGGGAGGTTGTGGTATTGATACTACTAATGATGTCGGAGAGTTCTCTCTTTGATAGTAGGCTGAAAGTGTGCCATAAGTGGCTTTGAGATGAGTTATCCTGTTGATGTGGTGGGTCATTGTTTCGGGGAGTTGTCGGGCACTGCCTCTTGCAGAGGAAGTTGGCTATGATCTGTGAGTCAAGTTGCAATTTTGTGGAATATATTGAAGTGGGGTCACTGGTCATGGCGGACACAACTGAGAATAGTTCCCTGAGATGGTTGAGAGATTTCATGACGATATTTGTGTAGTAGTCTTTTTGGCAACTGTTGAATAGGTTGTTGTATTCTATTTGCTTGCTAAGGAATTGTTGCTTAATGGTTGAATCTTATGATCATTTCCATCTTCTTTCTAATAGCCTGTGCTTTCGTCTGAGATGGTAGAGATTACTGGAAAACCAGGGATGGTGAGTAGATTTGGAGTGAGTCGAAGACAGTCATTCTGTGAATACTGCTGCATCATTAATTACAGAGTTCCAAGAGTTGATGAAACTGTCTAAGTTGGGTATGTCAGTTTCTATAAGCAAAGAGACATTATCGAGGAAAGATTGTGGGTTAAATGCTTTGAATCGCCATCTGTGTTGTTGGGGAAAGTTTGGCAGGTGGATATTGTTTGGAAGTATGAGTGAGATCATAGCATGGTCTTACCAAGGCACTGTGTCAATTTGGATGTTTAGATCAGCTCTTTGTACCATATTAGGTACAAATATGAGGTCTAGGAATGTGCCTTTGGAGTGAGTGGGTGTGTCAATTATCTGGTTTTGTTGAAGTGTTTCCTTGGTGTTCATGAACGCGCTAGCTTACTTCGTTGATGTGGATTGGAGGTTAAAGTCACCCATGAGGAAGAAGTGTTTGTTGTATGATGTGTATGTGCATACCTCATCTAGTAGAACTGGGAGTTCATCGGTGTTGGAGCGATGGTTCTTCCTTGACACTGGGGTCCTTAGAGTCTTTCCTCAGACTCGCTTGCGGCTGCTCATGGCTGGGCCATGTTTTTCTACAGGTTCTTGGTAGCCTGTAGCTAGGGAGTCCCATATGTGAGGACTGATTTCCTGCATGTTCCTGGAGAAAGCATAGTTACTCACCTGTAACAGGTGTTCTCCAGGGGCAGCAGGAATCAGTCCTCACAGCCCTACCTCCTCCTCTTGGAGTTGCTGTACAATTTTTGCCATCTTCTTTTGTCGGCCATCTTGGGTGGGAAGGGGACCACGCACGCATGGTGACATCTCCCAAAGACTTTCTTTGAAAGCCAGGAAGATGCTTCCACTGAGGTTCTGTCGGCGCCGATGTCACCTATATGTGAGGACTGATTACTGCTGTCCCTGGAGAACATCTGTTACAGGTGCGTAACTACGCTATCTCAGATTTATAACAGCGCAGAGGTGAAACATGTAGACTGACAAGATATAGTATAACAAAGGATTTGGGAAAGTGGGTGACTGATGTGAGGGAAATTTCATGTACAGTTTTATAAGGTTTGTGCAATAGATCTTGCAGTGCATATAGTAACTTAGTTCTGTTGTGGTGTGTGCAGTTGATCTTTATTAGTGGGTGTGTGACTTGCTCATCAGTCACCTTACCCAATAAGGGGATAATTTTATAAGAGATCCCTGTAACGATATGCACCATTTACACGTGTAAATCACTATTTTCAGGGATTTATGCATGTGAATAGGCTCTTATGTGTGTCCTTTCACTGGTCGCTATTCTGTAAGAACACGAGTAAGACCGATCATGTGTTCTTTCACCATGGGCATGCACAGGAGTGGAGCACAAATTTACATGTGTAAGTTATAAAATAAAATAGCTAGTGCACATTTCTGCAAAATCTAGGTGCAGCCATTTACATCCATCATAGGGCAGGTTTAAGTGCTTGCAACTAGTTTTACACCACCTATGCCCCATTTTAAAGAGGTCTGAAATACCTACATACTAACACGTATTAGCCCCACAGGTGTTTATAAAATTACCCTCCATGTGCCATGCCATAATTTGTTTTGTTCTCCCTTGTTTTTGCTTTGCTTTAACCTATTTTGTAATCTATTTTATTTTAAACCTTTCAAGATCCATCAATAAATAAATAATTGATCAAGTCTATAACAGGGTGCCTACAGTCCTGTGGCCTGTGTGACTGTGACCTGTAGGCCAGTTTGCTCGAAGCTTGGGTATACCCTTGTCTCTTGGAGCCAATAACTTGCGCTGTGTTCAGCACTGTTATCCACAGGTTCCTAGCAGACCCTTCTCTGGTAGATGTGTGGAGGGCATTAGTCAGGTACTTGGAGATTACTGTCCTTTTTGTCAGTCAGATCAGCTGTCACTTTTCCCAACAATGAAGTGAGGCTCATTGGCCCGTATTTTCCCACTTCTTTGTTACCAATTTTGTCAAGAGAGACCACATCTTCCTGTTTCCAGTTACATGGAAGCTCTTTCATCTCACAGGATCTGTTAAACATATCCTTTAGCAATCCCACCAGAATCTCTCTGAGCTCTCTTGGTATCCTGGGATGTATTCCTTCTGGTCCTGCGGCTTTGTCCACTTTCAGTCCTACAAGCTCTTCACTAACATTCTCCTCTGTGAACGGTGTGATAAATCTAGTCTGTTTTCACAGTTACCTTTGCTAGTTATCCTTGGTCTCTCTACAGGGTTTTCTGTGAATATTGTACAGAACTATTTCTATAACATTTCTGATTTTTCCTTATCTTTTCTACATACTGATCTTCAGGATCTTTACGTTATAGAATTCCATCCCTGGCCCTTTTCCATTCTTGGATATTGTCACAACCCCATCCCTTTAGCCACGTGCTTAAAGGTCAGTGTGGACATTATTGTTGTAGTGAAGGTAGAAACTTTTGTTAGTCCAGAAGCATTCTGGTACTAGTAGTCCCTTTCTTCATAAAGAATAGTTGTGTAAGCCATGTGAATGGTAAAGTATAGGGTTTTATTCCCTTAATGCACAAAAGGTTCAAACGAAGACAACAGGATTTTCACCTTGTTCAGGATTTTCACATAAGGTATTTACATAGGTCAAAAACTTGGATATGCTTCACAGTCTTTGTTAGTTATGCAGGGTTCAAACAAAACAAGTTATACAAACAAAAGCAATGCTTCTTCTTTCAGCTTGTCAAACAAAACTGTGTTTCAAAAGTATATCCTGCATGCTATATTTCTCTCAAGGATTCTAAACTCCCAGTACAACAAAACGTACAGTCCATAGGGCATTCAGTTAGCAAAGGATCAGGTTCAGCAGGGTCTATCTGCATAGCCTCTTGTTCTGCTGAGATATCTGTGGCCCCTAAGTTTTCCTCATATATTCCTGGTTTTACTTCAGAACTTCTTCCTAAGGTTCTCCAGCCTGGCTGTACCCGGTCTGGCAAATATGCAACAGGATTTTTGGTAAGCACTCTTTCTATAGGTTCCCAAACCTTTCTCCAGCTGCCTTGGCTGCTCTTACGGCTCCCTGGCTTCCAGGCCTTTCTGTGACCCGGCCTCAGTTCCTGGTTCAGATCTGTGTCTCTTAGACTCCTGGGCTGAGTCTGGTTCACCCACCTCTGAACTCCTTGTGGCCCACATACAGGGGAAGAAGCATGAAGGTACCTCTGAACTCTTGGGTCTGTATCTCTGGTATTCTCCCTACCAGGCACTCTCCCGGTTCTCCTTCTGTCCTTCCTGAAGACTTCCTTCTGGAGCTTCCCAGCCTGAAACTGGCTCTCCTGGAACTTGTTCCTTTCCTGTAAGGGCTGCAAGTTCAACTGCCTTTTCTCCTCTCTTTGGAGCCGTCTCCTTTCTCTTTCTTCTCTATCAGCAGCTGCTGCGGCTCGTGCCGCTCCTCTCCCCTCTGGCTCGTCTATGCTTTGCTTATAAAGCTGTTTCTTAGGTAAGGATTCTGTCCCTCTGACCAGGTGTATCTGATTATGCTTTGAATTAGTTCTTGCATCATCCCAACCTGGGCGTGTCAGCCTACCTTCTGAATCTCCGTGCATGCTCCCTCTAGCTGCACCTCTCACTAACTGCACTTTATGTATATCATTTCCTTTAAAGAGATCAGTGTTTTCTTCTACCTCCATGGGTTTACTGGCGTCTGCTTCATCACAATATACCTGAAGAAAGTTTTGTCACCTCACCTAACATCATTTGTTTCTCCAGGAACAAGCAGGAAGTCAGTCCTCACATATGGGTGACGTCGATGCTGATGGAGCCACCGCGGAAGCATCTCCCCAGCTTTCAAAGAAATCCTTTGGGAGACACCACCACACATGTTTGGACCCCTTCCCATCTAAGGGTGCCATCTTACTCAGTCTCCCTTTTTCCCCAGAGTCCCGGAGAAAAGATGAGTTTCTTGTGCACTACAGTGCATCGTCCAGTTAGCACCGGTCCCTTTCCCGGCTTTGAGACTTGGAACCTGTTTAGGGGTTTTTTCATCCAGCACAGTTTCACACCTTTTCATCCAGCACAGTTTCATGCCTTTTCTAACCACTGGCCACATCGAAGGTCTTCAACCACACTGGGGTCCTTTTTGCCCAAATGGCCAGTGGGTTTAAAAAGTGTGATTGGTGCTCGAAGAACATGTACCTTACCGACACACATGACTGTTGCCTCTGGTGTCTAGGTGCCGACCATAACCCAGAGGTGTGCTTCCTGTGCAAAAAGATGTCTGTTAAGGCCATCCAGAGTCACTGGCAGAAGCAGGATAACATCTCCACAGGTCAGATTCAGTCCCTGTATCTCCGGTAGCTGCACACTCTAAGGCCCCGCATGGATCTTCGGAGTCGCGTAAAGCATCCGCGGTGCCCGAGCGGGCATGCGGACACTCCGATAAGTGTTCCCAAGAGTGAGAGTGCAAGAAAAAGAAGAAGTCCTCGAGGGCCTCTTCCTGGGAAGTGGACATGCATGACAAGTCCCATTCAAGGTCCCACAGCCCCCAGAGAATATCCGAAGAGTCGGAGCGGGAACGACCAGCGAAGGTACCCAGAACAGATGCCGAGGCCTCCGGTAATGGATCTCGGACCCCCGATTCCCATCCCGTCAAAGACACCCTCTCCTCACCGACACCCGACCTGGTCTCCCCGGCGTCAGTGTCAAAGACTGCAGCTCCTGAATGGGAAGCCAGGATGATGACATTGGAATGCAGCATTTCTGCCTTCCTTGCCTCACAGGAAGCGTCGATACCTGGCCCCACCAGTGCTCACGCTGAAACCACAGGGACCTCGATGCTGAGGATTCCCCAGGCCACCAAAGAGATCCTCGAGAGCCCCATGGCTCGAGCCAATCCTTGACGAGGGTCTTGATCCCATTCCCAGTCCTCAGGAGCGAGATCCTCCCCAGCAAGTGCTTCTGGCCCTGGCCAAGCAACAGCTGCGTTTCACCGAAGGCCGGACCCAATGATGCCCCTAAAGCCGTCAGGCCTTGAGTCCTCAATGAACTACTCTGACTCAGAGTCCAAGGACGAGGCTTCCCCTGAGACACGAGCACACCGTGATCTCCCCTCAGTTACATCTCCGCTAGCATCGAGGTGTCGATCCCCGCCTATGGACACCTCATTCCTTGATTTTGTACCTGGACAACCAGCTAATAAAAGGGGACACGGCCTCAGAGGTGCAACAGGCCATGACTCACACAATCAAGGTCCTACAACATCTGGGGTTCGTGATAAACCACCCCAAATCCCACTTCATTCCATCACAGGACCTGGAATTCATGGGGGCTCAACTGGACACCCTCCAGGTCAGGGCCTTCCTCCCCCTTGATAGGGAGAATTGCCTCAGGACCCTGGCAACCGAGATGCAGCGTCATTATGCTGTATCTGCGCAGTCCATGCTCCACCTGCTAGACCACATGGCTTCCACAGTCCATATGGTCCCCAACGCCCGCCTCCACATGCGGGCAGCACAGTAGTGCCTCCACTCACAGTGAACTCAAGGCATGGGGCAGGTTCCGGGGCAGGGTCTCAGTGTCAGAGTCACTCAATTCATGGCAGGAGTCGCGGCACCTGCAGAAGAGCATGCCCTTCCAACACCCAAACCCCCAGAGGTTCCCATCTATCTATCTATCTATTTAGCATTTATATAGCGCTGCAAACGTACAAAGCGCTGTACAGACATGTAGGAGAGACAGTCCCTGCTCAGCAGAGCTTACAATCTAATCAAGACAAATTACAAAATACAAAATACAATAATCAAGACAGAGTATATAAATAATAAGGGATAAATCAAGATAGGGCAAAAAGCACAAACACAAACAGCAATTAAAACTAGTCAAAGCAGGACAGAGGAGTCAAGGAGAGAAAGCATAAGCGAAAAGGTGGGTTTTCAACTTGGACTAAGAGGGCCAAGGAGGAAGCACGCGCACAGACACAGGTAGATTGTTCTAGTCGAAGGGTGCAGCCAAGTGAAAGGAGCGAAGTCTGGAATTATCAGTACGAGTGAAGGGCACAGATAGATGAAGAGTGTTAGAAGAACGAAGAACACGAGAGTGGTGTAAAGAGAGATAAGAGATGACAGGTAAAGGGGGCTGAGGAGTGAATGCATTTATAGGTTAGGAGAAGGAGTTTGAATTGGATATGGAAATGGATAGGAAGGCAGTGAAGTGACTTGAGAAGAGGAATGATGTGGGAAAAGCAAGGCTGGCAGAAAATTAGACGAGCAGCAGAATGTTGAATAGATTGAAGAGGAAAGAGGTGGCATATAGGGAGGCCGGCAAGGAGAAGGTTGCAATAGTCAAGGCGGGAGGCGATTAAGGAGTGGACAATTGTTTTAGTAGTGTCGTCTGAAAGGAATGGGCGAATTTTGCTGATGTTGTGGAAAAAGAAACGGCAAGTCTTAGCAACGAGTTGGATGTGTGTGGAGAAGGAGAGAGAGGAGTCAAAGATAACACCCAGGTTACAGGCAGAAGAGACAGGAAGGATTACGGAGTTGTCCACAGAGACAGAGAAAGGGGAAAGAGGAGGGGAGGCATTGGGGGAAAAGATAAGGAGTTCAGTCTTGACCATGTTCAATTTCAAGCGGCGGTGAGACATCCAAGTAGCAATGTCATAAAGGCAAACAGAGATCTTAGCCTGGACTGCTGGAGAGATATCAGGCGTAGAGAGGTAGATCTGAGAGTCGTCAGCATAGAGATGGTAATGAAAGCCATGGGAAGAGATAAGGGCACCAAGGGATTGGGTATAGAGAGAGAAAAGGAGCGGACCCAAGACGGAACCCTGGGAAACACCAACTGGGAGCGGGGTGGCAGAGGAAGAGGAGCCACCAGAACACACACTGAAAGAGCGATGGGAGAGATAGGAGGAGAATCAAGATAGTACAGAGCCCTTAAAACCAAGTGAGAACAAGGTGATAAGAAGAAGGTTGTGATCAACCGTGTCAAAAACAGCAGAGAGATCCAGAAGGATGAGGATAGAATAGAGGCCATTGGATTTTGCCAGGAACAAGTCATTCGAGACTTTGGTAAGAGCCGTTTCAGTGGAATGAAGGGAATGGAAGCCAGACTGTAAGGGATCAAGAAGGGCATGAGAGGAGAGGAAATCAAGACAGCGATGCAGGACTGCACGCTCAAGTGGTTTAGAGATGAAAGGAAGGAGAGAGATAGGTCGATAGTTAGAAGAACAGGTGGGATCAAGTGAGGTTTTCTTAAGGAGAGGTGTGACCACAGCATGCTTGAAGTCAGTAGGGAAGGTTGCGGTGGAGAGAGATAGGTTGAGAATATGAGAGATTGAAGGGACAGTAGTGGAGGAGATGGGGCGTAGGAGATGGGTAGGGATGGGGTCAGAGGAGCAGGTGGTGGGTTTGGAGGAAGAAAGAAGGAGTGTTGTTTCTTCATCAGAGACCACAGGGAAAGAAGAGAGGGTAGCAGAAGTGAGGGGGAAGAGATGGGAGAGAGGAGGGGTAATAGGGGTAGTGGGGAATTGGAGGGTGACCTGATGGATTTTATCATGGAAGTAGTCAGCCAAGGTTTGTGCAGGAAGGGAGGGAGGAATTGGAGGTGGAGGCACATTGAGGAGAGAAACGAGAGTGCTAAAGAGACGACGAGGATTAGAGGCAAGAGAGTTAGGTGGGAGAAGTAGACTTGTTTGGCAAGTGCTATGGCTGATTGGAAAGAGAAAAGCATGAATTTAAAGTGAAGAAGGTCAGCACAGGAGCAGGATTTGAGCCAAACACACTCAGCAGAGCGGGCACAAGAGCGCAGATAGCGGACAAAGCATAGTTACTCACCTGTAACAGGTGATCTCCGGGAACAGCAGGAATTTAGTCTTCACATATGGGTATCGTCGGTACCGATGGAGCCTGCGTGGAAACGCTCCCCAGCGTCCAATTAGAAAGCTTTTGGGAGCATCCCACAGCGCCTGCGTGTTGCCTTCCCGCCTTTCCCAACTGTCTCTCTCCAGTTGAGTTTAAAGCTGAGACAAAGAGAGAGAGAGAGAGGGAGAGAGAGATAGAGAGATACAACTCCTAGGGGAGGTGGGTGGGTTATGAAGACTAAATTCCTGCTGTTCCCGGAGATCACCTGTTACAGGTGAGTAACTATGCTATCTCCAGGAACAAGCAGGAATGTAGTCTTCACATATGGAGACTCCCTAGCTACAGATGCCAGGGAGAGACCCCAGAAGTTGTGTGCCCCTGTGAAAGAGCTCCACTTCCCCCCATGGATCTCTGGCATCCTACCGGGAATGGTGGGTAGGAGTTGATTAAGTATGGAACAGGTGTCGTAAAACAGCCTGACCAAACAAGGCATCCCTGCGGGAGTCCTTGTCTAAGCAGTAATGGGCTGTGAAGGTATGAACTGAGGCCCAAGTAGCTGCTCGACAGATGTCGTCAATAGCAACAGAGTGTAGAGGAGCCATTGAGGCTGCCATGGCTCTAACATTGTGAGCTGTGACATGGCCTTCCAGAGAAAGGTTTTTACTCTGATAGGTAAAAGAAATACACTGTGTAATCCAATTGGACAATATTCTCTTGGAGACTGGAAGTCCCAAATGAGAAGGATCAAAAGCAACAAAGAGTTGAGAGGACTTTCTATGTTGCTGTGTCCTTTGTAAGTAAAAAGCAAGTGCTCTTTTACAGTCCAAAGTATGAAGATTCCTTTCTGCATTTGAAGCATGAGGACTTGGAAAAAATACAGGCAGGTAAACTGCTTGGTTTAAATGAAAAGGTGAGACCACCTTTGGCATAAAGTGTGGATGAGTCCTAAGGACTACCTTATCATGATGGAACCTCGTATAAGGAGGATCAGCCACTAATGCTTGCAACTCACTAATGTGACACGATGTGATTGCAATGAGAAAGACAACCTCCCAGCAAAGGAATTTCAAGGAGGTAGTAGCTAGAGGTTCAAAAGGCTGCTTCATGAGCTGTCCAAGAACCAGATATAGGTCCCATGCTACCGGTGGCGGCCTAATGGGAGGCTTAGTTAGAAGGAGGCCCCTCATAAATCTCGCTATGAGAGGATGAGAGGAAATAGGTTGTCCATTTAAAGGCTTGAAAGAAGCTGAAATGGCACTTAAATGAACTCGTACTGAGTTAGTCTTAAGCCCTGCATTAGATAAATGAAGGAGATACTCCAATAATGATTCCATAGGTATCGCTAGGGGGTCAAGACCCTTCTGCGAACACCATATGGAAAACCTTTTCCACTCGAAAGCATAAGAGCGTCTTGTGGAAGGCTTTCTAGAAGCATAAAGGATATCCTTTACTTGTTGAGACAGGTTAAGACCAATATTCCCTCTAATTTTCTGTAGGCTGTGTGCGCATAAAATATCAGGTGTGTGTGGCTTTTGAAGGAAGGTTAAATTTTTGTGCGCCACATAACGACACTTGGAGTTATATACTTTAAAAATTGACTACACGTCAGAATACAGTATGTACACCACATTGATTTTAAACAAATTAAATGAAAATAGACCATTACTAAATGAAGCGGGAAATTTCTAGTAATTACAATCATAACTTTTAACTTTTAAGACGTCTGTGTTGTTTTCTATCAGAATCAGAGCCGTAATTTTTGTGCGCTCTGTTGTAATGTATGTGCGCTCACTCGGTGAGGTGCGTGCGCGCGCACACGCGCACAGCTTAGAGGGAACAGTGGTTAAGACCCCATGAAGGTCTAGGCCCTCAGCAACCAGGACCTGAGATGCAGAGAGTGGGGATCGGGATGCCACAACATCCCATTCTCCTGAGACAGGAGATCTGGAGCAGATCCTAACTCCAGAGATGGAGCTTGAGAGAGATGTAGGAGCAGAGGGTACCACACCTGCCGTGGCCAATGTGGAGCTATGAGAATCATATGGCCTCTGTCTCTCTGAAGCTTGAATAGGGTTTTGGGAATTAGGGGAATGGGTGGAAAGGCATATAGGAAGTCCTGACCCCAATGGAGGAGGAAAGCATCCCTGGCTTGAGAACCCTGAGCCGGAATTCTAGAACAGAATCGGGGAAGTTTGGCATTCAACGGACTTGCAAAGAGGTCTATGTCCGGAGTTCCCCATATTTGAAAAGATTTTGCTACCTGGTCTGCACGAAGAGACCACTCGTGTGGAAGCAGAACTCGACTGAGTCTGTCTGCCCAAGAGTTTTGAATGCCTGGCAGATACACCGCAAGGAGATGAATCTGATGCTCTCTGGCGAGGGCCTATAGTCGCAAAGCTTCGTTGCAAAGTGACAGCCTGTTCCTCCCTGCTTGTTCAGATAGAACATAGCCACTTGGTTGTCTGTCTGAATTAGGACTGTCTTGCAGCTCAGCTGGGTATGGAATACTCGAAGAGCAAGGAAGATTGCTCTGAGTTCCAAAAGATTGATGTGTAGATGAGTCCAGGTGCCTTGGGTAGAGAGATCTTGCAGGTGAGCTCCCCAACCCACCTGTGAGGCGTCTATTGTTAGAGTGACCTGGGGTGGGGGCTGTTGGAAAGGGGACACCACCAACAGGTTTTGGGTTGACTGCCACCATTGTAGGGACAAAATAAGGCGACTTGAGTTTGCTATTTTGTCTGATAGGAAGCCTGATGCTTGAGTCCACTGAGTGGATAGAGTCCATTGGGCTGCTCTCATATGGAGGTGAGCATAGGGAACCACATGCACGGTAGATGCCATGTGGCCTAGCAATTGTAACATTTCCCGAGCAGTGAGATGAGTTTTTAACACTGCTTGGGAAGCTAACTGCACAATGCGAAGGCAGCGGGGCTGTGGAAGATAGGCCCTTGCTTTCCTGGTATCCAGCATAGCGCCTATAAACTCTAGAGACTGAGTGGGAGTTAGGTTGGATTTTGGGATGTTTATGACCAGGCCCAAATACACATTGTGCAAGATAGGGAAATTCTGGCCTCTAACTCTGATGGGGCTCGAATGAGCCAGTAGTCTAAGTAGGGGAAGACGAATATTCCTAGAGTGCGAAGAAATGCTGCCACTACAGCCATGCATTTCGTAAACACCCTTGGTGCTGAGGCCAGGCCAAAAGGAAGAACCCTGTACTGGTAGTGTTTCCCCTGAAATAGAAACCGAAGGAATCTTCGGTGAGTTGGATGGATGAGAACATGGGTGTACGCATCCTTGAGATCTAGAGAACAAAGCCAATCCTGACTCTGAAGGTATGGCAGAAGAGTTCCTAGAGAAATCATCTTGAACTTCTCCTTGAACAGGAATTTGTTCAATTCTCTGAGGTCTAAAATGGGTCTGTGTCCCCCGTTTTCTTTGGAATAAGGAAATAGGGGGAGTAAAACCCTGTACCCTGTTGGGAAATGGGTACGTCTTCTATTGCCCCATGGGCAAGAAGTAAATTGACCTCTTGACCTAACTGATTTTTGAGTGAAGTCTGAGAATTGAACCGTCTTACAACAGTAGGAGGGGGCATGTTGAGGAAATGAAGCTTGTGCCCCTCCTTTACAATGGAGAGAGTCCATTCTTCTGCTGTTATCTGCTCCCATCTGGGGGCAAAATGACAGAATCTTCCTGGAATGGTGGAGGGCTCTGGCCCGTTGAGGGCCAGGAAGGCCAAGTTCTCTAGATGGGAGTCAAAGCCCCTGTGGAGGCTGAGTCTGTTGGGCCGGTTGAGGCTTAGCAGACTTTGTTTTTCTTTGTTTTGGTGGCTTCTGTCCCTTTCAGGCAGACTGACCTGCAGAATGCCCCTGCTGGGTATAGGAGGGGTAAAACCTCTTCTTTTTAGAGAAGAATGGTTTCTTGTAGGATTTTCTCCTTGCAGGATGAGCTGTAGCCTTGGATAGTCTATCCAAAGTGGTGTTATCAGCATCCAGCTCATTAGCTTCCTCTTGCCAATTTTTGCCAAAGAGATTTTCGCCTGTGCAAGGGATATTCCCTAGTTTTTCCTGTACCCAGAGTTCTAAGTCAGATGCCTGGAGCCAGGCAATCCTACGAGCACCTATGGCAATGGCAGAGGTTCTGCTTATGCACTCAAAGCAGTCAAAAGCTGCACGATTAACAAACTTGGAAACATCTTGGGCATGTTTGACAAGTGTAAGATAATCTTGCCTCTTATCAGGAAGGAGAGGGCTCATAAGCTCTAGATCTCCTGTAACCTCCTTAAGGAACATTCCCATATATAAAATGTAGGAACTAATCCTGGCAGAAAGCATAGAGGCCTGGAAGGTTCGACACCCAAAGGCATCAAGAGTCCTACATTCACGTCCTGGCGGATTAGATGCATGTCTTTTGCACTCTTGATCCTTCTCATAGCTGATTCCACTACCATGGAGTGGTGTGGTAACTGGGTTTTTTGAAATCCAGGACAAGGAGGTACTCAATACATGGTATCAAGCCTACGAGAATGAGGAGAGGTGGTAAGAGGTGTTTCCCACATTCTTAGCATGAGATCATGCAAGATCTCATGAATAGGCAAAGTAGCTGCCTCCTTAGGAGCTTTAGGATATTGTAAAATCTCCAATTCCTTTGCTCCGGGCTCTGTTTCAGGAGCCACTGTGATGGAAAGACCTCTAGCCACCTCCCAGATGAAATCCTGAAAGGATATATCCTCTGGAGGAGACATCCTACGTTTAGGAGAGGAAGGCTCCTCAGAGAGAAGTACTCCGGTACCGACAGAGCTGTCAGAATCCTCAGACTCATCGGAGGATTCAAAATATCTCCTGTCCGGGTGCTCTTGCAAAGCACAATACCGGTACTGATCAAAGTCAGTACCGGAGGGGTCCGGTACCAGCCTGTCGATACCGGAGGAAACAGCATGACTTGGTGTCAGTAACACAGTCGCCGATGTTGATGCTGTCGGTACCGGTACCGATATCGGTGCCGGAACCGGTGTCAATACTGGTTGAACCGTCTGAAGCGGTGCCGAAGCCGCAAGGAGAGCCGCCACACTGCGTTCAATAGCCAAGAACCTCTGGTCTATTGACGCTGCCGATGCCTGGGTATCGGTACCGGACGAAGCAGCTGGTACCCCAGAGCATGGCACCAGTAGTTCTGTCGAGGTTGAGTCCTCGAGAACATCCTGGAGCCCCAATAGTGCTTTGGAAGCTGAAACCTCCTGTCGGGGCAAGTTTGCTGGTACAAGTCCCTCAAGGGCAACGCCAGAGGCATCTCGATGCTTGGAAGGACATCTACCCTTTGAGGACCGGCCAAATTTATGTTTTGTTACCTGATATCCTTGGGAGGAAGATGAAGCCCTGGAAGACGTCGATGCCATGGATACTGCATCGGAGGGAAAAAGGGTGCTAAGCTTAGCAGCTCGGTTTTGCCGACCCCTCTTCGACATCATCCCACAGGCAACACACTCCGAGATGGAGTGGTCAGGACCTAAACATTTAAGGCACCACTCGTGAGTGTCGGTGACGGAGATAGTACCGCCACACTTGGAACACTTTTTAAAACCCGAGGCGGGTTTTTCCATTCTGAAGGAAAAGTTGGGCCTAGTGCCCAAAATGGCGTGTGGCACCTGGCAGAAAAAAAACTGGAAAAAAGATTACAATTTTTTTTTTTTTTTAGAAAGAAAGAAAGAAAGAACCGGCGGTACTGGTATAGCGTCGAGGAAGGCAGATGCTACCACAAAAAATAATGAAAAGATGGGATAATTTCTGCGGTGACAGGAAAACGACCTGCTGGCTCCGCAGAAAACGAAGAACTGGAGAGAGGCAGTTGGGAAAGGCGGGAAGGCAGCACGCAGGCGCTGTGGGATGCACCCAAAAGCTTCTAATTGGATGCTGGGGAGCGTTCCCATGCAGACTCCGTCGGTACTGATGATACCTATATGTGAAGACTACATTCCTGTTTGTTCCTGGAGATTGGGAGTGAGCCAGGGCTGGGGTGAAGAACGCCTTACAGGACGTACAGTAGGATGAGGGGAGCAAGAGCATCAAGAGCAGAGGAGAGAGTAGCGTTATAGGAGGTCACAGCCTCATCAACAGAATTGGATAACAGAGTGGAGGAAAGGGGAGAAGACATAGTGGAAGAAAGATCTAAGGGATCAATAGCAAGAAGGTTACGAAGAAAGTTAGTGGAAACAGGACGAGGCTGAGGCGGAGGATGATGAATAGTAAGAGTAAAGAGGTGGTGGTCAGATAAGGGAAAGACAGAGTTGCAGAAATTAGAGGGTAGGCAGTTAGAGAAGAATATCAGGTCAAGACAGTGGCCAAGTTGGTGAGTGGGGGTGGTGGAGCAAAGTTGAAGATCGAGCAAGGAGGTAATGGAGAGGAGATTTAAAGCATGGGGATCAGAGGGATTGTTGACATGAATGTTAAAATCTCCGAGAATAAGAGTGGGGGAAGAGGGATCGAAAAAGACAGATAGCCAGGAGTCAAAGTCAGAAAGAAAAGTGGAAACAGACATGCCAGGAGACCGATAGATAACAGCTACCCGGAGGGGAAGAGGAGTGAAAAGGCAGATGGAATGGACTTCAAAAGAAAGAGAGGAGTGAGACTGAGGAAGGATGAGGGGTTGGAATTGACAAGAGGGAGAGAGTAAAAGCCCAACACCACCACCACCACAGCCAGTGGGACGAGGAGTGTGGGAGAATTGATAGCCCCCGTGACAAAGAGCAGCAATAGATGCGGTGTCGTCAGGGAGAAGCCAGGTCTCAGTTAAGACGAGGAGGTGAAGGGCGTGGGAGATAAAAAGGTCATGAGTAAAAGCAAGTTTGTTAGAGACAGAGTGAGCATTCCACAAAGCACAAGAGAAGGGGAGGGTGGAAGGGGAGAGGGGGAATGTGAATAAGGTTAGATAAATTACGTGAAGGCCTCTTCTCAACGTGAGAGAAATGCCTAGGGAGGGCAAGATAGGGGTAGGTGTTCCTCATTACGGATGCCTCCCTGCTGGGCTGGGGTACCCACTGCGAGGAACTGCGCATGCAAGGTAACTAGTCTCTTGATATCCAGTAGCAGATCAACCTGCTGAAGCTCAGAGCCATTTTTCTGGTGATCAGGGCCTTTCAACACCGCATGTATCACCAGTTGGGGCTGGTCCAAATGGATAACCAGGTTGCGATGTTCTACCTGAACAAACAAGGGGGCACAGGATCTTACTGCCTCTGCTCATACATGATCAGTCAGGGAATGCTACTCAGGGCATTATACCTTCTGGGCCAGGACAATGCCATAGTGGATAGACTGAGCAGGGTCCTCCAGCCGCCCGTTTGGTGCCTAGACCCCAGAATGGCGCAGTGATATTACAACTACGGGGAACCCCAAGTTTGGACCTCTTTGCCAGTCCAGCCAATGCTCAGCTGCACCGCCTCTGCTGTCCCCTATCGCACCCATCCCGGATAGTGGCAGATGCCTTCCTCATTCATGGTTGGAGGGCCGTCTGTATGCCTTACCTCTCACACCACTTATCGCCCAGACCCTCTTCAAGGTCCTGCGGGACAGGGCTTCCATGATCCTGGTGGCCCCGCGGTGGCCAAGACAGCCTTGATTTTCCCTGTTATTCTGCCTCTCGATGGAGCTCCCGGTCCCTCTGGGCAGTGCCTCAGGACTACCGACCCAGGAGAATGGCTCGTTCCTCCACCCCAACCTGAGGTCCCTGGCACTAACAGAATGGCTGCTGAACGGGTTGCCCTAGCACCGTTTAACCTCCCCAGGGAGGTGGAAGAAGTCCTTCTGACCTCTCATAAGAACTCCACAAGATGAGCCTACTCATTCAAGTGACGCTGATTGTTAGTATGGTGTGCGGAGCAACAGGTTGACCTATTCTCCCGCCAGCTACACACGGTGCTGCAGTACTTGCTCCACCTGTCGCAGACCAGACTCAAATCCAACTCTGTCAGTGTACACCTGAGCGTGCTCTCCACACACCACTACTCCATAGAGAGAAAACCTCTTTCTGTGCAGCCCCTCATTACCCGATTTAAGCGGAGCTTGCTGCTCTCTAAGCCTCCCATCTGGCCGCCTCCAGCAGAATGGGATCTCAACATGGTTCTGATGCAGCTTACTAAGCCGCCTTTCAAACCTTTGGCTACCTGCCATTTACGTTCCCTATCTTGGAAGATTGTCTTCCTGGTGGCACTCACCTCTGTCCACAGAGTCAGTGAGCTTCAGGCCTTGGTGACTGAGCCACCTTACACTAGGTTTTACAAGAACAGGGTCGTGCTTCGCACCCACCCAAAATTCCTTCCAAAGGTGGTAGCCTCCTTCCACTTCAACCAGGAGGTGGTGCTCCCTATCTTCTTTCCATGGCCCCACGCCGACAAGGCACCGGCTGTTCTCCATACTCTGGACTGCAAAAGCACCCTGTCCTTCCACCTGCAATGTCCCCAGGGCCACCACAAAGCCTCAGAGCTTTTCATTTCAGTCGACTGCGGAAGGCTGTGACCAAGTGGACTGTGTCCACCTGGGTGGCGGTCTGCATTGCCTTTGCTCACGAGCAGGCTGGGCTGTAGTTGAAGTGCCGGGCCATGGCGCACAATGTCAGGGCTATGGTGACTTCAGTTGCAAGCCTACACTTCTGTCCCTATGGCATACATATGCCGGGCCACCACCTGGTCCTCAGTTCACACCTTTGCAGCTCACTACTGCCTGGACAGGGAGTCCCAACGGGACAATACCTCCGTACTCTATTCAGGGTTTTATGTTTGTTTATTTAGTTTTGATATACCGCCCTTTATTACAGTGGGCGGTTCACAATTATGTTAACAATCAGAGATTGGTTCAAGGCCAGATAAAGGGAAACGAACTACAAATTATGACAGGAAAGATGAAGCAACAACAAACATGAACAGGACATAGAGGAGAGGTCAACATAACACAAATAAACCAGGTCAGCTGTGTGCATCCGAGAGGTTGTATGCCGAGGTGAACAGATGAGTTTTGAGTAGCGACTTAAATGTGGTGTAGTTTTGTTCCAACCGGAGTGATGTAGGCAGGGCGTTCCAAAGAGCTGGGCCGTGGAAGAAAAAGGCAGAGTGGCGAGTAGATTGTAGACGTGCATGTGATGGGGGAGGAAGGTGGAGTCGATTAATGTGAAGGGGACGGAGGTTGCGCTAGGGATATGAAAGTGGAGACGATCAGCAAGGTAGTGTGGCATGGGGGTATGAATGACTCGATATACCAAAGTAAGAAACTTGAAATGAATACGATATTCTACCAGAAGCCAGTGTAAGTGAAGTAGTAAAGGGGTAATGTGATCTCTACGTGAGGAGTGAGTGATAATTCTGGCCACGGTATTCTGTATAAGTTGTAGACGACGTAGCAGGGTGTGAGTGATACCTGCGAGGATGTAGTTACAAAAATCAAGCCGTGATATGACTGTAGATAGAGTGAGGGTAGTCAAGGCAGAAGGAGAGAGAAAAGAGCAGATTCGGAGGAAGAAATAGGATGTCTTGGCTAGGTGTGAAACGTGATCCCTGAGGGTGAGGTTAGAATCAAGAAGGACCCCCAGGTATCGGAAGGAAGAGACTGTAGGGGTTGTAGAACTTCCAAGAGAGGGAGCAAGGGAAGGACAGGTGCTCCCAAAGGTAAACCATGTATAAGATGTTTTAGACAGATTAAGATGAAGACAGTTAGAAGATAGCCAATCAACTACAAGAGTGAGACAGGAGTTCAAGGGAGTGAGATCAGGATGAAGAGGACTAGTGTGATGAAGGATAATGATGTCATCCGCGTAATAGAAAGCAGATAGACCGGACTGTTGGATGCAAAGAGCCAGTGGCGCAAGGAAAAGATTGACTAGGAGAGGGGCCAAGACGGAACCTTGAGGGACACCACAGGGGAGAGGGGTAGTATCATAGAGAGAGTGCAACTCAGTGAACGAAGCTATGGAGAAGGAACGGAAAGAAAGAAAAGAGTGAAACCAGCGATAGACAGTACCTCAAAGGCCTGCGTCCCGTAGGCATGAGAGAAGAAGTGAATGATCCACAAGATCAAACGCCGCAGAAAGATCTAGAGAGACCACCACCGTGATGTCGCCCCAATCGTGCAAGGAGTGCAGTTTGTTGAAAAATGCAGTCAAAATTGTCTCAACACTATGACCCTGACGGAAACCCAATTGACGTGGGTGGAGAAAGTTTATAGAGTGAAGATATTGTGAAAGCTGGGTAAAGACAGTTTTCTCTACAATCTTTGCAAGAAAGGGAAGGTTGGAGACTGGGCAGTAGTGAGCTGGGACTAGAGGATCGAGGGAGGGTTTCTTGAGAATGGGGCGTACTAGGGCAAGTTTCCAGGAGGAAGGGAAAATACCAGTGGAGAGACAGGAGTTGACGATAATGAGAATGTAGGGGACAAGAGTACGAGAGGGCTGAAGAAGCCAACCAGTAGGAATAGGATTCAAAGGGCATGTGGTCTTGCGTGCTGAGGAGATGGAGGTTATAAGCTCAGAAGTGGTAATTGGATGGAAGGCAGACCAAGAGTGGGAGAGAGAAGGCAAAGGGGACGGGGAGGGAGAGAGAGGAGGGGGAGAATAAAGGAGGGGGGCAGGAGGGAAAACTAGCACGCAGATCCTGAATCTTGGTTGCGAAATGTAAAGCTAGCTGAGTAGGGGTGGGCATGGAGTAAAGAGGCATGGGGGAGGGACCAGAGTGAAGCAAGGTGAGGGATCGAAGCACAGAAAAAAGCTCTCTGGAAGGATTAGGGGCAGTGGTGATGCAGTCAGAGAAGAATGATAGTTTAGGCAACTCCTGCCCTCCGACCATTCTTGATCAGGCTGCCGGAGCCATGGTACTCCCTGGACACTGGGGTCCTCAGAATCTTTCCTTGGATTCACTTGCAGCTGCTTACAGCTGGGCCATGTTTTTTTTACAGATTCTCGGTAGCCCATATGTGAGGACTGACTTCTGCTTGTTCCTGGAGAAAGCGTAGCTACTCACCTGTAATAGGTTTTCTCTAGGAACAGCAGGAATCAGTCCTCACAACCCTCCCTCCTCCCCTTGGAGTTGCTGTACAATTTTTGCCATCTTCTTTTATCAGCTCTAGCTATGTCATCTGACTGAGTAAGATGGCACCCTTAGGCAGAAAGGGGACCACGCATGCATGGTGGCATCTCCCAAAGGCTTTCTTTGAAAGCTGGGAAGATGCTTCCATGGGTGCTGCATCAACGTCACCCATATTTATTTATTTATTTTATACACCGCTTTATCTAAGTAATCAAGGCAGTTTACAGGGAACAGTTACAAATAAAAACATTAATGTTGCTTAAACTATTTACACAGATATAAACATTTCTGGCATGAGATATTATGTGAGAGTTATCTGAAGTATGTATTATCAACAGGTTATGGAGAATGGTCATTGGGATTGATAACCATGAGTGTTAATGTGGTCTATGGGAAGTTGTTCAAGCTAGTAGTAGTCTGTAAAGAATAAAGTTTTGAGGTGTTTTCTGAATTGTGTTACGTCTTTAATTTCTCTTAGGGGCTTGTTTACAAAGCCGCGGTAGTGGTTCGCGATCGCGATCGCAGCCGCGGCCCCATTGAAATCAATGGGGCCGCGGCTCCGATTACGATCGCAAACCGCTACCGCGGCTTTGTAAACAAGCCCCTTAGAGAGTTAGGTAGATTGTTCCATAGGGCTGGGGCGTAGAGTGAGAATGCCCTGTTCGTTGTGGATTGTTTTACTTTTCTGACATTCTTCGGAATGGTTAGTATGTTATTCAAGTTCTCTTTTTGTTGTTTTGTGTCGCTGCAGGTTTATCAGAGCGCTGAGGTATGTTGGAGCTATGTTTATTATTTTGAAGATGGTCATTAGTGCTTTGAAATACTGGGAGCCAGTGGAGGTGGAACAGAATGGGTGTTATATGTTTGGATCTTTCAGCTTTCATTATTGTACGCGCAACCATTGTTGAGTAATACCACCTATTCCAAGGTGCTTTAGGCAGTTAATTAGTATATTGTAATTTACAGAATCAAAGGCTGAAGATATATCAAGAAATATGAGGATGAATACATGTTTCATGTTGTCAATTCCTTGTATGATTAAGTCTAGGAGGGATGTTAGTAGTATTTCTACTCCATGATATGCTCTAAAACCAATATGGTGAGGATCAAGTGGGGCATTTGTGTCAAGTCCTGAAGTTGTAATTGTACTGACTTTTCAATGATTTTGGATATACTGTAAAGGGGAGAATTGATATTGGTCTGTATGTGAAGACTGATTCCTGCTGTCATTGGAGAATGCCTGTTACAGGTGAGTAACTGTTGTTAAGTGCCGTCGAGTCGGAGTCGACTCATGGCGACCCTCTGGATAGCTATCCTAAATTGTGTTCGGTCTTCAGTCAGGCGGCTCATTGTTGACAGACTGGTACCCATAGCTGCTGCTATTGTATCGATCCATCGCATTGCTGGCCTTCCTCTTTTGCGTTGACCTTCTATCTTGCCAAGCATGATGTCTTTCTCTAATGATCTCTCTCTCCGCATTATGTGTCCAAAGTATGAAAGTCGAAGTCTTGTCATCTGAGCTTCTAAAGAAAGCTTAGGTTTGATCTCCTCTAGTACCGACTGGTTTGTTCTTCGGGCAGGTGCGACACTAGGAAGCAAATTCACGCAGAAACAAGAACGAACCAACCTGAAGCGTGAGTGGATGGAAAGACAGAGTCCTTTATTAACCCTTTGGCCGCCCGACACAGGCCGTGTTTCGTCACCCTTCGTCGGGCTGGCCAGGCACAAAACTAAAATCATAAATAACAACCATTAGCACACATTAAAAACATAAAGGAACAGACAGACAAACTTGTAAAACGACGTCATACATATCAATACTTAAACACCCATAAAAACATCAAAAATCTTACAAGTTATAATATCATAAAACCAATAAATAATGTGAAATAAATAAATGTGCTCGAAGGTATTAATCATCATAAAATCATATACATACATAAAAATAAAAATAAAATGATATAAGAAATTAAAACGATATAAGAAATTAAATTACCAACCTCTGTTCTGGACTCTAAAAAGTACTACACCACACTAATGAAGTAAAATCTGAAAACCATTGCTAGGAAGACAAAAAACAGAATAATTCAAAACAGGATAATTAAAAAACTTGTAACTTAATTCTATATTTTCAATCTGAAGTAAAACAAAAAGAAAGAAAAAGAAGGTGGAATAAGCAATGAGGAGAACCGCAACCCGCCACAATACAAACGTAATCCTGCCGCTATTACGAATTTGCACGCAGGTTTGAAAGGTTTCCTCTTTTATCTGTACCTCCTATATACCACGGGTTGCGGTTGCAACACACTATAATTTTAGATTACGTTTGTATTGTGCATGATTGCAATAAAGAATATAATTCCCCCTATTGGGCCCACGTTAAAATTGTAGGGTTTAAAAGGTTTTTTATTTGCAGTATATTTCATATACCGCAGTTTTGAGGTTGCAAACACACTGTGTATTAGTTTTAGACATTTGTTTTGTGCATGATTTCATTAAAGAATACATTTTCCCCCTTATTGGGCCCACGTTTAAATTTGTACAGATCCATTGGTAATGTTTCACCTATTATTGCATATTCTGTTTTCATCGTTTTTTAATAGAGCTCCTGGCTCCCTCCTGCTACCATAATTCTCAAGTACAAGTTTTTCTCATGTTTTTCTTATGTAATTCATTTTACTGAAGAGTTTGTAGTTTAATCATGTCCTGTCCTGTTCTCCTCATTGCTTATTCCACCTTCTTTTTCTTTCTTTTTGTTTTACTTCAGATTGAAAATATGGAATTAAGTTACAAGTTTTTTAATTATCCTGTTCTGAATTATTCTGTTTTTTGTCTTCCTAGCAATGGTTTTCAGATTTTACTTCATTAGTGTGGTGTAGTACTTTTTAGAGTCCACAACAGAGGTTGGTAATTTAATTTCTTATATCATTTTAATTTCTTATATCATTTTATTTTTATTTTTATGTATGTATATGATTTTATGATGATTAATACCTTCGAGCACATTTATTTATTTCACATTATTTATTGGTTTTATGATATTATAACTTGTAAGATTTTTAATGTTTTTATGGGTGTTTAAGTATTGATATGTATGACGTCGTTTTACAAGTTTGTCTGTCTGTTCCTTTATGTTTTTAATGTGTGTTAATGGTTGTTATTTATGATTTTAGTTTTGTGCCTGGCCAGCCCCTGATGAAGGGTGACGAAACATGGCCTGTGTCGGGAAGCCAAAGGGTTAATAAAGGATTCTGTCTTTCCATCCACTCACGCTTCAGGTTGGTTTGTTCTTCGGGCAGTCCATGGTATACACAGTATTCGCCGCCAGCACCATAATTCAAAGGTATCAATTTTCTTCCTGTCTATCTTTTTCACTCTCCAGCTTTCACATCCATATGATGTTATTGAAAATACCATGGCTTGAACAAGTTGAATCTTTGTATGGAGAGACACATCTCTGCTCTTGAGAATCTTATCTAGGTCTTTCATAGCCATTCTGCCAAGAGCAATGCGTCGTCTGATTTCTTGACTTCTTGTTGCTTCTTTATTGATAGTTGATCCAAGTAGGTTAAAGTTATTCACAATTTCAATTTCTTCTCCTTCAACGATGAACCTGTTGATTATGCCAGTTGTCATGATCTTTGTCTTCTTTACATTAAGGTGCAGGCCCATTTTGAGACTATGTTCTTTGATTGTGAGAAGCAAATGTTTCAGATCATCTTCACTTTCAGCCAATAATGTGGTATCATCAGCATAGCGAAGGTTGTTGATGAGTCTTCCACCAATCTTCACACCTCTGTTGTCTTCATACAATCCTGCTTCTCTGATGATTTGTTCTGCATATAAATTAAACAGATAGGGGGAAAGTATGCAGCCTTGTCTTACACCTTTGCTTATTTTAAACCATTCTGTTTCTCCTTGTTCCGTTCGAACTGTTGCTTCTAGATCAATGTACAGATTGTGCAAAAGTACGATCAGGTGTTCTGGTATACCCATGCTTCTTAATGTGGCCCAGAGTTTCTCATGGTTTGCACAGTCAAAAGCTTTGCTATAGTCGATAAAGCACAAATAGATATCTTTTTGGTATTCTTTAGTCTTTTCAAGGATCCATCTCACATCTGCAATTTGAATTTTATACAATCCATTGGGTGAAGTCCATGTTTACAGTCGCCGCTTGTGTTGCTGGAAGAAGGTGTTTGAGATGAAGAGATCGTTGGTCTTGCAGAATTCTATCAGTCTTTCTCCAGCTTTATTTCTGTTGCCAAGTCCATATTTTCCAACTACTTTGTCTTCTTCTTTGTTGCCAACTTTTGCGTTCCAGTCACCCATGACTATCAGGATATCCTGTTTGCATGTTCTGTCAATTTCAGCTTGTACTTGTTCATAGAACTCTTCAATTTCATTCTCTTCTGCAGCTGTTGTTGGGGCATATACTTGAATTATAGTTGTGTTGATAGGCATTCCTCGTAGACGAATAGAGATTATGCGTTCACTGACTGCATTGTATTTCATTACAGTTCTTGCAAGTTTCTTCTTTATTATAAATGCAACACCATTTCTTCTTTGTCTTTCATTTCCAGCATAGCCTTCCTTCTGCGCAGTTTAAGTTTGGTGTTGTTGCCGTTGTCACAGAAATGTGATCCTCCGCCGTCAACACTATCCCATTCTGCTGCTGCCCAAATGGGTGGTTTGTCTTGGTCTGGCACCTCAGCTGAGACCTGTCCATCTTGGGAGACCCTGCCAGTAGTTAAACTACCGATAGTTTAGCTCTCAGCATCACTGATGCACACAAGCCCTCACAGCCCGACAAGCTGCAAACCATGTGAGGGGGTGAGTAACTACGCTATGTTATATTCCACCCTTGCTTTTGCCTTCATGATTCCTCACTTTGTCTCTTTCATTTTTACCTGGTATTCTTTTCTACATTCTTCCTTTCATGGTGTTTTGTACTTTGCAGTTACTATCTCTTTTGCTCTTATTTTGTCAGCCACCTCCTTGGAAAACCATAATGGTTTTCTTTTTCTTTTACTTTTGTTGCCTTTTTATAGCTCCTTTAAATTTGGCCCACTACCTTTCCATTTCCCTTATCTTCTCCCACCCCACCAGCTCCTCCCACAGGTATTGCATCTTTTTACTATTCAGTGATCACTGCTGCCCAGGTGAGCCCCTATCCAGACATTAGAAACAATGGGGGTCATTTTAAAAGCCTTAGTCACGATTTAGACATCCGAAAACATGCATGCAGATATCCAAATCATGGAGACATCCCCAGAGCCATTTTACAAAAGGCAAGTAGGCAGGAGGCATGGCGGAGGCAGTGCAATGGACTTATACTTCCTCGCTCGATTTCAGAAAGGTCAGAGACATCTGCAACCCCGTACAAGTTTAGACCTGCTCCAGACATGAATAGGCATTAGAAAAGTGCTTGTTTTGGCCATAAAACATCCATAGGATGTAGAGAAATGACACTCCACCACCCCCAGTACTCTCCACAATCACAATGATAGCAGAAGTGGGATTTGAACCCTAGTTTCTCTGGTCTTCACACACTACTCTAACCATTAGACCATAGGTGTCAAACCTGTCCTGGAGGGCCACAATCCTGCCAGGTTTTGGGATAGCCCTAATGAATATGCATGAGATATATATGCATTAGAGATAGCCTGCCAACCTGACTGGTTTGTGGCCCTCCAGGACTGGATTTGGAGACCCCTGCTTTACACCTCTGTCATTTAAGATTGTGAGTGGGCAAGGTGCAGATGTCCAAAACATCAAAAAGGTTAGATAGAATTTGTCACATTCCTCCTCACTTCTCACCACCACCAAAATATTGTCCATTAGACATCTTTTTGGTGGTGGTGAGAATCGAGGATGAATGTGACACATTCTAGCTACCCTTTTGATGTCTAGGACATCTGTACCTTGCCCACTCACCATCTTAAATGACAGAGGTGTAAAGCAGTGGTCTCCAAATCCAGTCCTGGAGGGCCACAAACCAGTCAGGTTGGCAGGCTATCTCTAATGCATATATATCTCATGCATATTCATTAGGGCTATCCCAAAACCTGGCAGGATTGTGGCCCTCCAGGACAGGTTTGACACCTATGCATTAGACTATTCCTAGACAACCCCAGTCTTGAATATATTCCAGGGACATCAATGTAGGCACCCCACAGACATCCATATCGGGCAAGTCCATATTTGTGAAATCATACCTGAACTTGGATGTGCCTTCTTTTTGTTTTTCAGACGTTCTGGCTTGACATCCCAGATTGCACTTGGTCGTCATTTGTTAAAGGTGCCTTTAAGTCTCCATTTGTGAGTACTCGACACAGCGTCGTCCTCTTCCCTCATAGGTTCCATTACATTTTCCTGAGTAAAGTTCCTCAAAAGACATCCAAGAGATCTCTCTTCTACTTTCAGATTCTGTAGATGGGATACTCCAGTTTACACTGGGGAAGTTGAAATCCCTTAGTAACAGCACCTCCCCCTTCATTTCCAACTTTTGGATATCTATCACCAGATCTCTGTCCAGTTCCTACATGTGTGATGGAGGTCTGTAGACAACACAAGTATGAACATAAACATCTTCTCTTTCCAAAATAATCCACAGTGCTTCCTCCATTCCACATGCCCCCCTGTATTTCAGTCACTTTGATTTTCTTGACATAAAGTGCTACTTCTTCTTTTTGACCATATATATTCCTTTGAAGCGCATTATAGCCTGGCATGACCATATCTCATTCATGGGAGTATTTGAATCATATCTCTGTAATAGTAACAATATCTAACTCCTCCTCCAACATTAGGGCTTGCAGATCTAGAATTTTGCTACTTCGACTGTGGGCATAATTTTCCAGTTATTTTGAGTTGCCTGGCCTAAGATCTGTTTAGCCTTGTACCCAGTCGTCTCCTTTTCTTTGTTGTAGCTGAGCAAGTTACTGAGATGGTTTCCTTCACTATGTTTTCCACTATCATTATCATGCTGCCTTCCTGCAGCTGCCCCCCCCCCCCCGTCCCCCAATACTACATCCCCTGGAACTGCTTCACTGTTCCCAGATACCACCCATAGCCACAGCACATGTAAAAAACAGAACATACAGCAGAAATGTACACACGCACACACACACACAAAACATGCAAACACACCACACACACAGGAAGGGATTACAAATAATTTTTCATTTTCTTTGTTATTGCTGCTGTGAAACCTATTGACCGAACATCCTTCTTATTGGTTGCTATCTGTGTTGCCAACTAAAATCTTGCTGTAGGCAGGATTAAATTAAGGCATTGGCAAACTAGGAACATACCTAGGGTTCAAAATTTAGAGTGGTGCTGTCAGATGTGCTCAAGTCTTAGGCAGATTAGAATTGAAAACTATGACTTTTTTCAGAATTCTACTAATTATGACATTAATGTCTAGAAGCTAGAATGATGGGTGACATCTCTCAAGATTTTTCAGAGTTTGAAACTTCTACCTGCAGTTCTCTAATCATTCCCCATATGTGTGAGCCTGCTCTGCCACTTCTAGAGTAATTAGCCATAGAAACCATGAGTAGGATCTAGACCAGTGGTTCCCAACCTTTTCTTGTTTGAGGCACCCTTGGAAAGCCTTTCAAAAGTTCCCGGCACCCTTATAAGGAAATAGATATTTAAAATCTCCGTAGCTTTTTTATAATTATTTATTAATTGATTTCATTTCGAGAGTTTGCATGCACAAACACCTACTAACTAGTCCTAGATGATATTAGACTAATTTTTACACTGAATCTGCCTTAATAAAAAAATAGTATTACGATACAAATATGTAATTGTGACAAGTTTTACTGTAGTTGCACAATGTATTCAAGTAGTTACAGTGTTACACTATGATACAAGACAAACACACAAATAGACCACAGTGCACCATGCATGTATACTCAGTGTGAAACTTGTGATTGATGCTTGGAACACAAACTCTTGATATCAGGTCTTATTGTTGACAATGCCACCCGCATATCGTCCTCAAGTGAAAGAAGCCTATTTCTTTGTTTCGATTTTATTGTAGCCATGGCAGAAAATGCCTGCTCGCACAGATACGATGTGGAGAAGGGCAAAAGTAGAGAAATAGCTTTCTGACCCAAATTAGGGTATTCCCCCAATGTTGCATGCCAAAAAGCTGCCAGTGTCACGTCACTCTTCTCAAATTTGACTTTCAGTGTTGAATCAGAAGACATATCAAGAAATTCGTCACGTTCTATTGCCGTGAAGTCCAGCTCTTCAGCCATGTCAGCCAGTTCGAAGGGTGATACAATCCATTCTAGTTTTTCTGTAGACAGCGATGGAAAATACTTATCAACTGCTTCTCTCAGCTGTTCCAAGTGATTAACAATCAGATTTTTTACAGTTCCAAAGCCGTTATATCCTGCTTGTTGAAGAGAAGGGAAGTTTGACACATCGTCTCTCTGAACAGCCGACTTCCATGATTTCAGCTTTCTCTGGAAACCTTTCATCTTGTTAACTGATGTTACAATTCCCTCAAGTCTTCCTTGCATTGAGAGATTTAGTTCATTCAGCTTCATGAAAATGTCTGCCAAATATGACAGCTTCAAACACCAAGTATGATTTTCAAGCAGCTTTATGAATATATCATGTCTCTCCTCTCGGAAAAAACGCTTTTAATTCTTCTTTGAGTTCAAGAACGCGGTTCAGTACACGACCTCTTGATAACCACCTTATGTCAGTATGCAAAATCAGTGAAATATGATTCGCACCCATTTCTTGACACATCTTTTGAAAAACTCTATTTTGCAGTGGCCTGGATTTGATTAAATTAACCATCTTGACAGCCTGGTTTAAAACCTCAGTTAACTCTTCTCCACACGTCTTGGCTACTAAAGCCTCTCTGTGTAGGAAGCAGTGAGTTGTAGTTATAGATGGATTTTCTTTCAATGCCCTGGTGATGAAGCCTTTGTACTTCCCTATCATCGACGGTGCACCATCAGTACATATGCCACAACAGTAATTCCATGAAAGACCATGTTCAGTGAGGTACGAATTTACAGATGCAAAGATATCCTCTCCAGTAGTTGTAGTCTGTAACTCTTTGCAAAACATAAACTGTTCCACAATATCCTTGTCAATGAATTTGCAAAACCCAAGCAGTTGGCATTTTCCAGCTATGTCAGTACTCTCATCTACCTGCAATGCGAATTTTCTTTTCAATTTTATCTGCTTCACAACTTCTTCATTAATATCTGTTGACATTTCAGATATCCTACGGCTGATTGTGTGTTGGGAAAGAGGTACTTTCGAAATCTGTTCCTGAGCTTCTTTGCCAAGCATTGTTTCTACAATTATGTTGCATGCAGGGCCAATGATTTCTTCACCAGTTGTATGAGGCTTCATTTTCTTTGCTATCAGCTCTGCTACTCTGAAGGAAGCTTCAAGAGCAGTGTCAGCTACTGTTACCTTCTTGACCATTTTAGTAGCCGCCTTACTTTGCCCTTCTAACATACGAGAAAAATATGCTATGTCCTTCTGTGACACAAAAGGGTGTTTGCTATTGAGGTGCCGCTTGAGCTTACTAGGTACCATGGCCTCATTGCTGAGTGTAGCTCCACAAACGAAACACACAGGACGCGGATTATCTTCATCATTGTTTGAAGTAAAACCATATGCTAAATAGGCATCAATATATGTCCTTTTCTTCGAGAGAGATGCGTGTTTCCCCTTTTCGCAATTTGATTCAGATGGAGCAGGAACACCTTCAGTGTTTGACTTCGAAGCAGTACCAATACTGGAAGCCACCATTTGGTCTGGAGATTCATCCGCCTGTACTTTTCGCTTCCTCACTACGAACTTATCCATCCTTCTTTTTCGACGCTGTCAGATAAGATGTATTCTGAAAAAAGGAAAACATCACAGAGGCTTAAATTAGTTTCTGATAGTTAAGTAGAGAGCGACAAACACAGTTTTAGCTTATCACAAGAATTGCACTTGATCACAAATTTACGTGCACTCGTGCATGTGCTGCTTAATACAATACCTTCTGCCTCCTTTGAGTCACCAATCAGTACTGAGGCATGCTGGCGAGTGGCGACTGGCGACTCGCTGTGCGCCCTGTCCTGTACGTGTGTTATACGCGTCAATCCACACCCCTCACTGAGGAACGGGTGGGGTGAGGTGGGGTGGAGAAGGACTCTCCGCTATCTCGGTAGTCCCCTCCCTCCCTCCCCCTCTCCCGCCAAGAGAGAATGACGTTAGTGCAATTTTTTCCCCGAAATTTTGGCGGCACCCTCAAAAGATCTCACGGCACCCCTTAGTGCCGCGGCACACCGGTTGGGAAACACTGATCTAGACACTGGAAAAGCTGTGGAGGCAGAGCACTGGAAGGCTGCTGTTGTTACAGAAAGGGTTCCTGTCTTGTACAAGTTAACTTTCTGTATGTAGTAGGAGATGGAAAAGAAATGAAGCGTCACCCCTCCCCCCCCCCCCAAAATTGCCTCGATACATTTTTATAGGAAAAGCTGTTCCAGCAGCTGCAATATACTGTACAACATTGATTCACAGTAACATTGCGATTATGGAATTGCATCTGTCAAATAGTGCCCCCCCCCCCATATCTTCTCCTACTCATAGACAGACAGAGAACCAACACAGATATAAATACATATGCACACACACATACTAACACTTCCATGCATGCACAGATGCATTCACGCACACACATGCAAGCATGCACAGATACACAAGCACATGTGCATGCATACAACACGCACAGACATAGCAGTCCATAAATATACACACACACACACACAAACAAAACAGAGATACTATACACACAAAACAGACAAACATACAAAACAGAGACACTCACACAGAGGTTTTGGTAAGAATTCCGTGAACCATGCTCTGCATGCTTTCCCCACTTGTTAAATTGTCAGTGGTTCACCTGAAATCTGCGACTCTTCTTTTCCTTATGTTTACTGACTGTGTACTAGTGGACTAGTATTTAGCCCTGGTGGGCAGTGTTTTTTTTTTACATGCCAATCACCACAGCTACGTAAATAAAAACTGAATTGTCACAATGGTATCTAGACAGTAGCCAGTATTGAATATCTGATCACTGCAATTAGAGATGGCATTATCTGTATAGTGGCGATTTTCAGTGCCGCTATATGGATAGTTAGCTGGATAGCCATTTGGGATAGCTGAAAATTGTCGCTATATGGATAACTTTCTGGTCCATCACCAGACCACCCCAGCATCTAAATAGTGACAAGACGGTAGAGAGAATATCAAACAGTTCCTTTCATATAGTGCTGCTGGATATCACTTTCAGCAGCCCTTAGCCGGTTAGCAGGTGCTGCTAATTGGATAGGTGATTTCAAATATTGACCCCTAGGTTTTCTTTGATTATAAATTTGCATGCAGGGAACTCCTTAATTTTGTTCTACAGTGAGTTACTCTCGTCCATGTCCTTAGTCATTTTTCTGCCTGCATATCCTTTGCCTGCTGTCTCTGAGTAGGTTATCAACTTGGTAGTTCTGCACTCTTTCATGCCTCGATTGCCAGATTTCATATGGGAGTCATTCAGTTATCCATCGTGAAGCGTGAAAAGCTACAGTGGTTCATGAATTTGAATTGCCCCGTTTTTAATTATCCTGACCATTTTTAGTACGAAAACAACACTCCCCACAGTCACATAGAAAGATGAGGATTTTATTGAGGACATTCTGTCTGACTTGTCACAGATTAAATAAAAACCTTTCATTTTGAACTAAGAGGCAAGAACATGCAAATCAGCTTGTGCTTCCCATTTGTCATTTTAATTTGCAGTTTTGAAGGAAAACTAATTGAAGTAATTAAAGTTATTTCTTTTGGTAAGGCACGTTTAAATCCCTTGAATATATAATCACTGTCATTAATATAACAAAAGGAATGAAATAGCATCTTTTATGTTGTTCTGTACAGAGGTGTTTTAACATTAAGCATACTGTATGCGTTGGAGGTGGTGCAATGTGCTTTTACAAGTCTCATTTTTTAACTCTCTCTACTTTATACAGTACATATCTTTTTTAGCTACTTCTGGAAATAGATCTTCTGTTTCTGACCTCAGTGATGTTCATTTGGGGTTTTTAAAACATTGCACAATAGCTGAGAGTGTAAAATGCCTGCTTTCTTATTTGCATTTGCTTACAGTTTAGAAACATCTGTTGAACTCTATGTGAAAAGGAGAAAAGAGCAGTACTATAGAATTACTACACCACTGTGTAATGTGGTTGTATTTTGTGAGAATTTATATTATTGCATTTCAAAATGGTTTTTAAAAAATATGTATTCCCGACAACATTGCTGTTTCTAAGAATTAAGGTCTTTGGCCCAATTTTGTGACTACTGGAAAGTAAAGACTTTTGCAGCTTAGGCCCTGAAATGCTTAAGATATTTTTGTCCCCCAAAGAAATCTCTACTTAGAAATAATCTCTGGTGCATACTGTATATGGGAATCACAGGTTTGGAAAGGGGAATCAAATGGCAGGGGCAACCTAAGGGTTTCTGCTGCCCTAGACTGTCGGGCTCACTCCCTATTGCCTCCCTCCCCCCCCGGGCAGCTTCCCAGCATACATCATATCCCCTTCACACTCACCTGGGGAAGGCAACATAGCGACCCCTCCATCATATTTCAGAGAGGCAGCAGAGGCTCAGAGCAAGCTGCTTTGTCACCACAGTGGGCCTCAAAAGCACCCATACACATGCAACATTCATGGCCTACTGCTACTACCCCCACCACCAGACATCTACCAACTTAAGTCTATCCACAAACTTTCTCAAACAGTTTGTGACAGGGAGTCTGGCAGCCCCTCGCCCAGAAGCAAATGTATCCAATTCCAAGTCCAAGAGACCACCATATGATGGTCCGACATCTTTCCCACCTGTGCAGCTGAGAAAAGAAACATTGTCTACCCCATTAGGAACATAAACATTACAGAAGATAATCAGAACACCCATCAAGTCCCCAACCACCAGCACATAATGGCACATTAGGGTCCACTACTTGCTGTTTTCACTCAAAATGCTGCCCTTTCCCCACCAAAATAGCCACACTACTCTTTATCTTCACTGCTAGAGCTCCAAATATCTGATCTACCCAACTGTGATGCAACTTGGCCATCTCAATTGTGCTCTGGTGGGTCTCGTGTAAGAAGGCAATGGACACCTGGTGCCTATTAAAAACACATAGGACCTTATGCCATTATATCAGGGAGTCTAACTCAAACACATTTCAAGATATGACTCTCATGTCATACCCATAGCCACAATTTCAGCCACAAATGCTATCCCCTTTATACTAAAGGAGACACCCCCCCAGCCATTCCTCTGTACTCCACACAAACAACTCACCAAATACTTCCTTCCCCTCTACTCCTTCCCTACCCCCTTCTCTCCCCTTTCCCCTTCTATTATAGGTAATTCCCATAACTGCCTATAATCCACAAACTGGGGTCAACCAGCTGTGTGTCAGGCCCTCCCCACCAATCCCATCCTTTCAATCCTTTCAGAATTACTTTTTATTCCCATATCCCCCATCTTAATCATCCTTACTGCCCCCTCTGCAATACTACCAGATCCTAATTATCTTCCCAAAATCTTCCAAAGCCTCCCCAAAGACAAGAACGCCACATTGACCAAAATTCCCTGTCTTATACCTCCCAACCCCTCATCCTCCAACCAGTGCAAACTATCGACCTAAGCCCCTTCTCCATTTGCTTCCTCCCACCTCAAAACATCTCAAATCTCCACATCCCTATCATCAATTAAACAAACATCCTGAGGGCCTTATAAACTCTATTTGTTCAATCCTTTAAATGCAGCTAACAAAATTATAACATTGCAGGTTAGGATTGATTTTTTAATGGGGAGCACTGTGGCACAATATTATGGAGGTGAGAGGCCCGATCGCAGCTGTTGGACGTCCAATCAGGTCCAGAGCAGATGGCTGCTGCCAATTGGCAGCATTTGCACTGCCACGTTATTGGGCCTTTTGAGGTGGCGTTTATCTGCTGCCGTAATTGGGCCCAATTTTGACAGCCCCACGTGAAGACATTTTTAAATGGTGGCTGCCAACTATTGCCACCCCTCCTCCCCGCCTCAATCCTGCTCCTAGAGCCCTGCACTCTGGGAAAAAGTAGAAAGTTAGCCCTCATATATGGGTGACATCGGCACCAATGGAGCCCATGCAGTGAACACTTCCCAGCTTTCACAGAAAGCCTTTGGAAGTTAGACCACACATGTGTGGTCACCTTCCCGTCCAAGGGTGCCATCTTACCTCAGTTTTCTTTTTTCCACGGAGCCCATCAGATGTTTCGTCTTCTCCCCAGAAAATGTTGGCGTTTTATTCATCTTTGTTTCTTCCTTTATTTTTTCATCCAGTCGTGTACCGTCACCTTCTCAGTTTCTGAAACCACTTCCGTCAGTCCTCACATATGGGTGACATTGGCGCCGACAGAGCCCACATGGAAGCATCTCCCCAACTTTCAAAGAAAGCCTTTGGGAGATGCACCATGCATATATGGTCCGCTTCACTTCCAAAGGTGCCATCATCCCTCAGTCTTCTTTTTTCTGCGGAGCCCTCCGGACATCTGTCCAGTTTTCCCCCGAAAAAGTGTTATTTTTTTATCATGTTTTATCTGGTACACGTAAAGGTTCCTTTCCCACACCCGAGCCAACTCGCCTCAGCATCGCTCCTCGGGTTCATTCCCTTTTTCTTTGTTTTTTTCTCGAGGTGTTCTTCGACTGGCACTTCGCACCCTTTTTTAGCCGCAGGCTTCAGACCCATGCCTCTTCAGGGCCCCTTTTTCCCTGATGGCCTCCATTGGCTTCAAGAATTGTGATCGGTGCAGTAAGATGATGACTCTGACCGATCCACATGACTGTTGCCTCTGCTGCCTTGGACCGAACCACGTCGACTCGAACTGCAAATTTTGCAGGGCCATGACCCCAAAGGCCATCAAGAGCCATCAACTGCAGCAGGAAAAGTTCTTTCACAAGTCCGACTCTGCCCTGGAGTGTCCGGCGACACCATGCTCCAAGGCCCCCTCTGGTACCTCGGTGCCCCGTGATGCCCAGGCTGCCGGAGTCCCACGGCCGTGGTGCATCCAAGAGGAAATCCACAGAGGTGGAGCGCAATAATTTGAAACCCTCGAAGACCACCTCAGAGGATGGGTCCGGGAAGATGGTAAAATCCCATTCTAGGCCCCACAGTCCCTGGCGTGAGTCCAAGAGGTCGGAGTGGATGCGGCCTCACAAGCTCCCTGGAAGGAGGTGTTGGCAACCAGTGACCAGCCTCAGACACCCGAGGCCATCCTCGTTGAGAACTCCCTCTCAATGGAGCCAACGCTGGGCCTGACATCCTCAATGCCCATATCGAAAGATGCAGAGCCAACTAGCATGGAGGCCAGGATGGCGACCTTGGAGTGCAGTATCTCTGCCCTCCTGGTCCAGCAGCAAACATTCATGTCTGGTTCCTCCAGTTCATCCGCTCTGACGATGGGACCTTCAACATCGATGTCGAGCTGATCCTCGAGCGCCACCAGCCTCAAGAGAGCCACTGCCATCGGACGAGGTCACGGTCCCATTCCTCGGGACTCCGGCCCTCTCTATTGAGTGCACGTGGCTTGGACCGCAGTTCTTCAGAGGTCGTAGGCCTTCAGGCTCAGGCCTCGACTGTGATAACATTGGGGCCTCTGACTCATCCTCTGACTTCGAGTCATATTGGGAGACCGAGGATGAGGAGTCCTCAGACCCATCTCCCCTGGTGTCCCGGCACCGTTCCCCACCCAAGGATATCGCCTTCCTCGACTTTGTGTGGGATATGGCTAAGGCACTCGCCTTCAAGACCGAGGTGGAGGAGAACTCTTGCTTGGAGGAACTGAGATCCTCCATTATGAGGTCCTCTGAAAGAGGCCTTCATGGTGCCCGTCCCTCCGATCCTCGAGTGCCTCTTTCTCAATATGTAGGAGACACCAGAGTTTGTGCCCATTGTAAGCAGGTTTCCAGAAGACCCAACTTCCCCACAATTCGATGGTCATTGAGTCTGCCATGTGCAGACACATGGGCCAAAACACCCATTCCTCAGTGCCCCTGTCAGGGAGGCCCCAACCCTTGATGCCCTTGGCCAAAAGGCCTTCCAGGGCTCGATGCTTGCATGCCGAGTCTAATCTTATCAATTATACATCGGCATGTACCTCAAAGAACTGGTGAGGGAGCTCGCCGGTTTCTTGGCAGGCCTTGACGGGGAACCCCTCCAGCGGTTCAAGTCTCTGGCCTCTGCAGTCAAAAAGTGCTTGAAGTTTTTATCCCGAGCAGCATACGACAGCTTTGAGTCCTCAGCCAGAGTAGCCGCCGCTGGCATCAGGGCCTGACGCCAGGCATAGCTGCAGTCATCTGACCTTGAGCAATGGCTTCAGGACAAACTCATCGATGTGCCCTGTATCAGAGAGAATCTCTTTGGGAAACCCATGACAGACAAAGTGACAGAAATAGAGACTGAGTTCCTGACAAGGACCAGACTCTCCAAAAAGACCTCGGTGCTGCCCTGTAAGAAGTCCCTGAGGAAGAAGCCCTTCTTCCCAAGGAAAAAGGGAGGTTTTGGCAATGCTTCACAGTTCCAAGCCTTCTTGGCCCCGCAGCAGAGCCAACAGCACAAGGGGCAAGGGCACGGTCCCCGCAAACAAAAGACCCCCCCCAAGACCCAGGCACCTGGCCCCGGCCTCGGCCTCAGCTCAGCCTGGGAGGAGTGTTTGGCTTCTCTCCCCCAGGAGGTCCGCAACAGCCCACAGAGGGGCCTCTGACCCTGTTTGCCCCCAGGAGGTCCGCAACAGCCCACAGAGGGGTGTCTGACCCTGTTTGCCTACAGATAGTTTGTCTTCGCCACCGATTCTTGGGTACTGCAAGTGGTCAAGGAGGACTACCTACTCCTACAACAGACACCACCCTCATATTTTCCAGAAGAGCATGTAAGGCCTCTCCTTCACCAGACTGTGCTCCTTCCCGAGCTCCCAGGTCTCCTCAAGAAAAAGGCAGTGGAACCAGTGCCCAAACATCTCCGGAACACCGGCTTCTACTCCAAGTATTTCCTTATTCCCAAGCGCACAGGGGGCCTCAGGCCCATGCTGGACCTACGGGACCTGAACTGATTTCTAGTAAGGGAGAAATTCAAGATGCTCTCCTTTGGAACTCTGCTGCCATACCTCCAGCAGGGAGACTGGCTATGCTCCTTAGACCTGAATGAAAATACCTCAGCTTCATGGTGGAAGGAGGTCACTACCAATACAGGATGTTACCCTTCAGGCTGGCTTCATCACCAAGGGTCATAGCCAAGTGCTTAGCGATAGTCACAACCCACTGTCTCTAAGGGGCCTTTGTCTTTCCCTACCTGGACGACTGGCTCATAAGGGGAGGCATGGCTGCAGAGGTGCACCACACCACCGGATGCATCACCCATGTCCTGCATCACCTGGGGTTCGTCATCAACTACCCCAAGTCCCACTTTCCCCCAATTTAGTGCCTGGAGTTCATAGAGGCTCAGCTAGACACCCTCCAGGCCAAGTCCTTCTTCGCTCAAGAGAAATCAGAATGCCTCAGGGGACTAGCTGCAGAAGTACAGCGCCACTGGTCGCTACCCACCCACCTTCTCCTCCGCCTGCTGGGCCACATGGCCCCCATATTCCACGTGACCCCTTATGCCCACCTGCACATGAGGGCAGCCCTGTGGTACCTCCACTCTCAGTGGACACAAGCCATGGGCAGGTTTTGGGACAGGGTGAGAGTGACCCGCCAGCTGGCAAACTCCCTTGACTGGTGGCGGAATCCCAATCACCTTCAGGCCTGGATGCCCTTCCAGACTCCCACCCACCAAAGGTTCCTCACCACGGAGCCCTCCTTGCTGGGATGGGAAGCTCATTGCGAGGACCTCTGCACACAGGGAAGCTGGTCCCAGACAGAATGCCAGCTGCAGATCAATCTTCTGGAGCTCTGGACAAAATTCCTGGCCCTCTGAGCCTTTCACCACTGGCTGCATTACCAGGCGGTGCTAGTTCAGACCAACAAACAAGTCGCCATGTTCTATGTGAACAAGCAAGTGGGTATAGGGTCATACTCCCCCTGCCAGGAGGCGGTAGCCCTCTGCCCATACTTGACATGCAACAGGATGCTTCTAAGGGCGATCTACCTCCCAGGCCAGGGCAGTGCCCTGACGGACAAGCTGAGCAGAGTCCTCCAGCCGCACAAATGTCACCAGAATCCCAGAGTGGCCTCCCAGCTGTTTCGACTTGGGCGTCCCCCTAATGGACCTGTTCACCAGCCTAGACAACACACAGTTGCCCTGTTTCTGCTCCCGCCAGCCGCACCTGACCCTGGTGGCTGCAGACACATTCCTCATTCCATGGACAGAAGGCCTCCTTTATGCCTTCCCGCTGACACCACTGGTCACTAAGACCCTCTTCAAGGTCCAGCATGACAGAGCATCACTGATCATGATAGCCCCCGATGGCCCAGGCAGCCTTGGTTCCTGTTGCTTCTCTACCTGTCGGCAGCGTTGCCAATTCCTCTGGGCCGCACCCCAGGACTACTCTCACAGGAGAAGGGCTCTCTCCTGTATCCCAACCTGGGGTCCCTATCGATCACGGCTTGGCTGCTGAAAGAGTAGTGCTAGCTCCCTTCAACCTCCCACAGAACATGTAGGAGAGCCTGATGCTATCTAAACCTCCCGTCTTCCATACTTTGGATTGTAAAAGGGCCCTGTCCTTCTACCTGTAACAGACATAGGGTCACCACAAAACACCTCAGCTTTTCATCTCCTATGACCCCAGTCGACTGGGGCTCCCAGTGACTAAGTGAGCTCTGTCCACTTGGGAGAAAGACTGCATTGCCATCGCCTGTGAGCAAGCTGGGATCTCACTAGGCCAGCGGTCACAGCACAACGCGTCAGGGCCATGGCTAATTCCGTGGCAAATCTGCATTCCTTATCTGTGACAGAAACCTGCCGGGCTGCCACCTGGTCTTCGGTCCATACCTTCACAGCTCACTACTGCCTGGAGAGGGAGTCTTGATGGGACAGTGCCTTTGGCCAGGCCGTACCTCATAATCTCTTCGGGGTGTAGGCAACACCTGCCCTCCGACCCTTCTGTGTTCAGGCTACCAGTGTTGGTTCCCCGCTGGACACATGGATCTTGCGAGAGTCTCTCAGCTGGGACTCAACTGCTGCAGCTCATGGCTCACTCTTTGCAGGTCTATGTGGCGTAGCCTGTAGCTGGGGAGACCCATATGTGAGGACTGACTTCCTGCTTGTTTCCGGAGAATACGTAGTTACTCACCTATAACAGATGTTCTCCAGGGACAGCAGGTATCAGTCCTCACAACCCTTCCTCCTCCCCTTGGAGTTGCTTTTTTACTGTATTTTAATATGTCATTAGACTGAGGCAAGATGGCACCCTTGGGCAGGATGGGGACTACATATGCATGGTTCATCTCCCAAAGGCTTTCTTGGAAAGCTGAGGAGATGCTTCCACATGGGCTCTGTCAGTGTCAATGTCACCCATATGTGAGAACTGATTCTTGCTGTCCCTGGAGAACACCTATTACAGGTGAGTAACTAAGCTTTTTTGCCTGTCTTTCAGTGCTTGGGATTTTTCTCACTCCATCCGTAGCCAGGACCTTGGAGTTTGATCTCGCTTTCCCCGTTATGTCCTTGGTTAGTGGTTTCAAGCAATGTGACCGTTATGGGCACACCGTGTCCCGCATGGATCCCTATGACTGCTGCCTGCGGTGCCTCAGAGCCAATCACAATGCCTCACTCTGTCTTCAGATGATAAGCAAGGGTTGCAGGAATCGTGAAAGGCAGTGGGAGGCACTGTTTGGCCTCAAGACCTCCTCTTCAGCCCTGGCTTTGAGCATGGAATCAACACCCTTGGGGACTGCCACAGAGGCCTCGGCCTCACCTGGCAGTCACGCCTACTCGAAGACCCGAGGTCACAGGGGAGCGGACCAGGGATCATCTGCAGAGTGCCATTCCTGGAAAGACCAGACATTGCCTGTAGTGTTGTCAAAGGATGATGTTGGAACCGGGGGTAAGACTCTTGGTCACCAGCATCGGAGTCCTCAGCGCGGTGCTGAGGGTGATGGCCGGGAGCAGCCTTCAAAGCTCCCTCAGCGGGAGGAGCCTCCAGCAGCATCGGGGGATCGACATCTGTCCTACAAAGCCATCATCATCGAGGAAACCCTCTAGATAGAGCCAGTGCCGGGCCTGATAACCTTGGTGCCTATGCCAGTGGCTGCAGAGCCTTCTGGCCTTGAGGTTGGGATGGCAGTCTTAGAATGCAGCCTTGCTGCCTTCTTAGCCCAGCTGTGGGGTCTGATGCCCAGTTCCTCTGGGTTCTTGGGCCCAGCAACCAGTCCCTCCACCATGAGGGCGGCACACGAGGAGATCCAGTTGGTGCTGGAGCAGCATTGGTTTCGGGCCAGCTCCCGGTCCGTTCGAGGCCTTGGATATCTCCCATGAGTGCCTCTAGTTTGGAGTGCTGGGACCCCGAAGCCCCGTTAATGCCCTAGCTGGGCACTGATGCGAGGCCTGCCGAGATCTCAAGGCCTCTTCCAATTCCGACTTGGAGTGGGAGACTGATGATGAGTCCTTGAACACTCGGCGACACCAGGATGTCCCCTTGGGATGTCCTCCTCCACAGAAGCGCCAGAAATTCCACTCGCTCAAGGACCTCACCTTCCTTAACTTTGTTTGAGACATGGCGAAGGCCTTGGCCTTCACCACGGAGTCTGAGGAGGAGCCTCAGGCTGAGGACCTCGAAATCATGCAGTATAAGGCACCTCCCAAGGAGGCGCTCACAGTGCCTCTTCACCCAGTTTGCAATGCTTGTTGTTCAAGGTGTGGGAATCACCTTACGATTCCCATTGTGAGCAAGAGGATCGATTCCATGTATTGAGTCCACGAAGTTCCTGGATTCCAAAAGACACATCTGCCATACAATTCCATGGTAGTGGAGTCAGCCATGTGTAGGATCAAGAGTCAGAAGACACACTCATTGGTTCCTCCTGGCAGGGAGGCTCACACCATGGATGGCTAAAAGTATTGCCAGGGCTTGATGCATGTGACCCGTATCCAGGCCTATCATGGGCATGTACCTGAGGGACCTGGCAAAGGAGCTTGCCGGATTCTCAGCTGGATTCTCTGAGGAACCTCTTCAGCGATTCTGGACCCTGATATCGACGGTCAAGGAGTGCTCTAAATATGTCGCTCAACTAGCTTCAAGTCTGTGGCTAGAGTAGCTGCGGTGAGCATTAGTGCTTGCCACCCGGCATGGCTACAGTCCTCAGGCCTGGAGCAATGTATTCAAGAGAAATTGATCGATGTCGCACAGAGGGAAGAACCTCTTTGATAAGCCCATGATGGACAAGGTTGCAGAGCTTGGGTCAGAATATATGACCAGAACTAGGCTCTCCTGGAAGACCGCCGACCCTTCCTGATGGAAGGCTTCAGGAAAAAGCCCTTCTACCTGAAGAAGAGGAAGGCTTACGGAACTTACCCCCAGTATCTGGCCTACCCAGTTCCCCCGTAGGGTCATCAGGTCAGGGACACAGCCCCCATAAGCCTAAGGCCCCTGAACCACAGCCTATGACGCAGCCACAACCTTTGAGCATGGTCTCTCTTCACCTGCAGGGTCAAGGGCTGCAGCATACAAGGGGAGTATCTGACAATCTTCGTTGACTGGTGGACCACCATAACCACTGACGCTTGGGCTCTTCAGGTGGTGAAGGAAGTTCTCCAGGAACAAGCAGGAAGTCAGTACTCACATATGGGTGATGTCAGCGCCAACGGAGCCCTCGTGGAAGCATCCCCCCAGGTTTCAAAGAAAGCCTTTGGGAGATGCCACCATGCATCGGTCTCCTTTTTTCTGTGGAGTTGTTCAGACATCTGTCTGCGCTTCCCCTGAAAAAAGTTGATTTTCTCGACCTGAGCTTCATACTCTCCTCCATAAGAACATAAGATATGCCATACTGGGTCAGACCAAGGTCCATCAAGCCCAGTATCCTGTTTCCAACAGTGGCCAATCTAATGGGTCAGACCAAGGTCCATCAAGCCCAGTATCCTGTTTCCAACAGTGGCCAATCTAGGTCATACGTACCTAGCAGTTTCCCCAAAAGACACAGGTTCCACAATGCTTGTACTGGGTCAAGCATTGATAGAAACATAGAAACATAGAAACATGATGACAGAAAAAGACCACAAGGCCCATCTAGTCTGTCCTTCCATAACAACTACAACAGTCCACTTTTTACCTTTAGAGATCCTTTGTGTTGGTCCCATGCTTTTTTGAATTCAGTTACTGTCCTCATCTCTACCACCTCCACTGGGAGACTATTCCACGGATCCACTACTCTTTCCGTAAAGAAATATTTCCGCATATCACTCCTGAATCTATCTCCCTTCACCCTCATCCCATGTCCCCTCGTAGCAGAACTTGCTTTCAATTGAAAGAGGCTCTCTCCCTGAACATTTATTCCACGGAGGTATTTAAACATCTCAATCATATCACCTCTATCCCGCCTTTCCTCTAAGGTGTACATATTAAGATCCTTAAGTCTGTCCTCATATGCTTTATAATGAAGCCCATTAATCATTTTAGTAGCAACCCTCTGCACCGACTCCATCCTGTTCACATCCTTTTGAAGGTGCGGTCTCCAGAATTGCACACCATACTCCAAATGAGGTCGCACCAAAGACTTATACAGAGGCATTATCACCTCTTTTTTTCTGCTAGCCATTCCTCTCCGTATGCACCCAAGCATCCTTCTAGCTTTTGCCGTCGCCTTTTCTACCTGTTTAGCTACTTTAAGATCATCAGACACAACCACGCCTAGGGTCCCGCTCTTCTTTAGTGGACAAAAGTACTTCACCTCCTATACTGTATTGCTCCCTTGGATTGCTGCAGCCCAAATGCATGACCTTACATTTTTTAACATTAAATCCCAGCTGCCAAATTCTAGACCATTCTTCAAGCTTAGCTAGATCCCTCCTCATGTTATCTACACCTTCCTGGGTGTCTACTCTATTGCAGATTTTGGTATCATCCGCAAAGAGGCAAACCATACCCGACAGTCCTTCCGCTATATCACTAACAAAGATGTTAAAAAGAATCGGACCAAGGACAGATCCCTGGGGCACACCACTGCTAACATCCTTCTCCTCAGAGTGAGCTCCATTTACTTGTACTCTTTGTCGCCTCCCACCCAACCAATTTCTAACCCAAGCAGTAACTTTAGGGTCCATCCCTAGGGCGCTCAGTTTGTTTATAAGTCGCCTGTGAGGAACAGTGTCAAAGGCTTTACTGAAATCTAAATACACCACATCTAGAGCTCTCCCTCGGTCCAACTCCCTGGTCACCCAGTCAAAGAAATCAATCAGATTTGTCTGACAAGACCTGCCTCTGGTGAATCCATGCTGCCTCGGATCCTGTAATCCACCGGACTCCAGAAACCTCACTATTTTCTCTTTCAGCAGCGTTTCCAATAATTTACTCACCACCGAAGTTAAACTAACCGGCCTGTAGTTTTCAACCACATCCTTACTTCCGCTTTTGTGTAAAGGCACCACATGAGCCTCTCTCCAGTCTTTTGGCACCACTCCCAACTCCAACGAGGCATTGAAAAGGTCAGTCAGTGGAGTTGCTAGAACGTCCCCAAGTTCCCTCAGTATTCTAGGGTGTATCCCATCCGGTCCCATCGCTTTGTCTACTTTAAGTTGAGCTAGTTTCTCACGAACACAGTCTTCTGAAAATTGTTCAAGATGTCCCTCGCTTCTGTTCTTATTTGTGGGTGTTTTCTGAGGTCCTGCTCCTGGTTCTTCATCTGTGAACACAGAACAAAAATATTTGTTAAGCAATTCCGCTTTATCCTTATCAGCTTCTACATATTCCCCCCCTGCACCCTTGAGTCTGACAATACCACTTTTGCCCTTCCTCTTCTCACTAATATATCTGAAAAATGTCTTATCCCCCCATTTTATTGCATTGGCTATTTCCTCCTCCTTTTGAATCTTTGCCTTCTTGACTACTTTGCTAGCTTCTCTAAGTTTTTCCAAATACAGATGCCTGTCTTCCTCTCTCTGTGATCTCTTGTATTTCATGAAGGCCTCCCTCTTTTTCTTCACTTTTTCAGCTACTTCCTTCGAAAACCATAGCGGTCTCCTGTTCCTTTTGCCTTTATTTACCATTTTAACAAAAAGGTTGGTTGCCTTTAAAATACCCCCTTTCAGTTTTGCCCACTGTTTTTCTACATCCCCCAGCTGTTCCCATCCCACTAACGACTCCCTGAGGTATTGGCCCATCTTCGCAAAGTTAGTCTTCCTAAAGTCTAAGATCTTCACCTTGGAATGGATTCTAACAGCCCTAGTCCTAATACTGAACCACACCATCTGGTGATCACTGGATGCAAAATGATCTCCCACTACAACATCAGAAACACTTTCACCATTGGTAAGCACCAAGTCCAGTATGGCCCCTTCACGTGTGGGGTCTGTTACCAATTGCCTGAATAGTTCTCCCTGTAGAGAATCCAGGATCTCCTTACTTCTAGATGATACTGCAGCAGGAATGTGCCAATCAACATCTGGCATATTGAAATCTCCTAGCAGTAGCACTTCCCCTTTCCTAGCAATGCTGCGTATGTCTTCAATTAACTCTCTGTCCACCTCTTCCTCTTGTGAGGGAGGTCTGTATATCACACCAATGCAAATAGATTTCTCTTTCCCTCTTTCTAATTTAACCCACAATGCCTCCTCTCTCCCTTTTAAGCTCTGTAATTCCAAAGCTTTAATAGTAGTTTTTACATATAGTGCCACTCCTCCTCCCCTTCTTCCTACCCTGTCCTTTCTGAATAAAGTATAGCCAGGTATAGTTACATCCCAGTCATGGTTTTCTGTGAACCATGTTTCTGTAACTGCCATTAAATCCAAGTCAGCCACTCCCACCAAAGCTTCAACTTCAGGGATCTTATTTCCCATGCTACGGGCATTAATACACACTGCTTTCCATATGTTACCCCTGTTACCCATTTCCATAAAGGTATTTAATGTATCACCTACCTGGGGGCTTTCACTTACCTGGGGGCTTTCTTCACCCATCCCCAACGAATCTAGTTTAAAGCCCTCTTCAGTAGATTAGCCAGTCTACTACCAAAGATGCGTTGACCTTTCTTGGACAGATGGATGCCATCTCTGCTCTGCAACCCTTGATATCCTGGGTCCCTTCTTAATAATGGTTTATGGACCTTTCCTCCAGGAACTTGTCCAAATCTTTTTCAGACCGAGCTACACTAACAGCCTTTACTACATCCTCCGGTAGTACACTGGTTCTCTTTCCGTCACCCGAGCCCGCTGCCCCAGCATCGATTCTCGGGTTCGTAGTCTTTTTTCCTTCTTGGCGCCTTTGCGCCTTTCTTTTTCCAACTGTCGGCACTGTGGGTCTTCGATCTCGTTTGGAAACTTTTTTCTCCCATGGCTACCAGTGGTTTTAAAAAGTGTGATTGGTGTGCCAAAATAATGTCCCTGACTGACACACATGACTGCTGCCTTCGTTGACTGGGACCGGATCACGACCCCACGGCATGCGGTCTCTGTAAGAAAATGTCCACCAAGGCCCTCAAGAGCCGCCAACAGCAACATGATAAAGGAGTCCCCAGTACCTCAGAAGGCCTCTTCCGAAACCACGGAATCCTGGGGCAGTCTTATGGACCCCGACTGATGCCGTGGTTCCTGGGAAAGGGAGTCTTCCTCGAGGGGTCTCAAGAAGAAGAAGAATGCTTCGAAGATGACGTCCCTTTACAGCTCAGATGGGCCAGATAAGTCCCAAGCCAGGTCTTGCGGTCCTATATGCTTCTTCAGATGGGCCAGATAAGTCCCAAGCCAGGTCTTGCGGTCCTAGATGCTTCTCCAAGGGATTGGCCGATGTCCCATGCCAAGGAGAGAACCTCTTTGACAAACCCATGACCGACAAGGCTGCTGAGCTGGAATCCGAGTTCATGACAAGGACCAAGCTCTCTAAAATAGACCGCTGCCCCTCCCCGACGGAAGAGCTTGGGTAAAAAACCCTTCTACCTGAGGAAAGGGGCTGCTTACAGAAACTACCCACCTTTTCAGGCCTCCCCGGCTCCCTAGCAGTGTCAGCAGGCCAAGAGACATGGGCATGGCCATCGTAAGCAGAAGGCTCCCAAGCCCCAGGAGTCAGCCCTGGCCCAGCCATGGGGGAACTTTTGACTCCTTGGGCATCTCCTCTCTACTCCAAGGTGGTCAGCAGCTCACACAGGTCTGTAGTTTCCCAGATCACCCCTGGAACCCGTTTTAAAAATTGGCGTTACATTGGCGATCCTCCAATCTTCAGGTATTACAGATGATTTTAATGATAGTTCACAGATTACTAATAGCAGGTCTGCAATCTCATATTTCTGTTCTTTCAACACCCTTGGATGTATGCCATCCGGTCCAGGTGATTTGCTACTCTTCAATTTATCAAATAGTTGTAATACATCTTCCCGGTGTAGCGATATTTCTTTCAATTCTTCCGCAATATCACCTTTAAATACCACTTCAGTCATAGGTAACATCCCTACATCTTCCTCAGTAAAGACTGAAGCAAAGAATTCATTCAGTCTCTCCGCTATCGCCTTGTCCCCTCTTACTGCCCCCTTTACCCCTCTATCATCTAATAGTCCAACTGACTCTCTCACAGGTTTTTTGCTATGAATGTACTTGAAAAAGTCTTTAATATGTGTTTTTGCTTCCACAACAAGTTTCTTCTCAAATTCTCTCTTTGCCTGCCTTATCAATGCCTTGCATTTAACTTGCCAGTGCTTGTGCTGTTTCCAGTTTTCGTCATTTGGCTCTTTTTTCCATTTCTTGAAAGATGCTTTTTTGGCAACAAAAGCCTCTATGACCTCACCTTTAAACCATGCTGGCAGTTTTTTGGACTTCCTTCCACTTTCCTTAAAGCGTGGAATACAGCTGGTCTGGGCTTCCAAGATAGTATTTTTCAGCAACACCCAAGCTTGATGTAAGTCTTTAACCTTTGCAACTGCTCCATTTAGTTTTTTCCTAACTATTTTCCTCATTTTATCATAGTCTCCCTTTAGAAAGTTAAAAGGTAGTTCTGTGGATTTCCTTACCATCCCTCCTCCATTAATTAAATCAAACGCGATCATGCTATGATCACTATTGCCAAGTGGCTCCAACACCCTTATCTCTTGCACCAGATCTGGTGTTTCACTAAGGACTAAGTCAAAAATGGCTTCCCCTCTGGTCAATTTATGAAACAGCTGCTCCAAGAAGTAGTCATTTATTTCATCTAGAAAATTTATCTCCTTAGCATGTCCTTCCATGACACTGCCCAGTCAATACCGGGGTAATTGAAATCACCCATTATTATTACCGTTCTCTAACTTTTGTTAGCTTCCCTGATTTCTTTGAGCATTTCATCATCCATTTGTTCATTCTGGCCAGGGAGTCGATAGTATACTCCCACTGCCATCGCCTTCTGCTTTTTAAGTGGAATTTCAATCCATAGAGATTCTACAGCGAATTTTGTTTCCTGTAGAACTTTAATCCTTTGTGACTCAATGCCCTTTCTAACATAGAGTGCAACCACTCCACCAATTTGATCAGCTCTATCATTACGATATAGTTTGTACCCAGGTATCACAGTGTCCCACTGGTTGTCCTCCTTCCACCATGTCTCTGAGATACCAATCATATTTATTTATTTTATTTATTTATTTACATTCTCTTATATACCGCGCTATTCTGCATCAGTGCGGTTTACATTGAACAAACTGAAATTACATTGAACAGGGCATTATAACTTGGAGATAACTATTTTACAGGGAACATGGGCTATGTAGGGTTAAGTGGCTTGCTCAAGACCACAAGGAGCACCTGTGGGACTAGAAACCCCAGTCCTTCCGGCCCAAGGTTGCTGTCCTCTAGTGGGATTTGAACCCCCGACCTTCCAGCCTGAAGTACCTTGCCCCAACCACTAGGCTACTCCTCCAGTAACCTCTCATCCAGTGCTACATATTCTAACTCTCCCATCTTATTTTTTAGATTTCTAGCATTTGCGTACAAGCATTTTAGAGACTATTTTATTTATATTATTCATCTGGTTATCTGTAGGCAGAGGTTACTTGGAATCTTTAAGCTCTGTCTGCTCTGTACCCAAGGACATTTGGGGTACCTTTGTCTTTATTGGATCCTCTCTGCTGATGTGCCCTAACTTCATTTTTTTGGTAGTATCCTTCAAGGATACATTGTTCCGAACCATGCGCTCTTGGGTGACTTTCGGCTCTCCCCTATTATCTAGTTTAAAAGCTGCTCTATCTCCTTTTTAAAGGTTTATGCCAGCAGCCTGGTTCCATCCCAGTTAAGGTGAAGCCCATCCTTTCCCCATAATGTTCCCCAGTTCCTAACAAATCCGAAACCCTCATCTTTGCACCATTGTCTCATCTACGCATTGAGACTCCGGAGCTCAGCCTGCCTTTTGGGTCCTGCGTGTGGAACGGGAAGCATTTCGGAGGAAGTTATGGATTTCAACTTCCTACCTAAGAGCCTAAATTTAGCCTCCAGAACCTCTCTTCCACATTTTCCCATGTCATTAGTACCGACATGTACCAAGACAGCAGACTCCTCCCCAGCACTATCTAAGACCTTGTCTAGCTGGCGCGTGAGGTCCGCTACCTTCGCACCAGGCAAGCATGTTACCAAGCGATCCTCACTTCCACCAGCCACCCAGTTATCTGCATGCCTTATGATCGAATCACCAGCTATAACGGCTGTCCTAACCCTTCGCTCATGGGCACTTGGCCCTGGAGAAACTTCCTCATTGTGAGAGGGTTTTACATCACCTGGAGGACAGGTCCTAGCTATAGGATCACTTCCTGCCACACCAGGGTGATGTTCTCCTCTCACGTGATCTCTCTCCTCCATGGCAACAGAGATGCTGCCAGACTGGAGGTGAGACTTCAGGACTATATACCTGTAGGTCTCATCTATGTTCCTCTCTGTCTTCCTTATTTCTTCCGTTACTCTTGCCTCCAGAGATCGGACTCGTTCCCTGAGAGCAAACAGCTCCTTGCACCTTGTGCACACATATGACCCCTTACCAACTGGGAGAAAATCATACATTTGAAACTCAATGCAAAAGATTGGAAAGCCCCTATCTCGCTGCTGGACTGCTGTCTGCATCTTCGTTTTAAGGTTGTGTTTAGATATTTAAGTTCTTTACTTACTAAGGGTTGCTGGGGATACTTATACTAATAAAACTATACCTAATGTGTTTAATGTACTTTGTTCACCTGAAATTTAATTAATCTCAGGTCCTTAATGTATGCTGATGAGAATAAACAGCTGCACCTGAAAGTGAATATGGCACCTCCTTTCCTTTAAGAGGTTTAAGAACCAATAAAGCTACGATTATCCCAGGGGTGGGTGGGTGTTGGGGAGAGAGGGAGAGAAAAAAGACTTATTAAAAGCTGGCTGCTACACAGTACCCTGTCCTGTGCTTCTAAGGTAATCTGTGACCAATCTCCAGGGGGAGTCCCACAGCCCTTGCTTGGATAGAGGGAGTCTTGGGTTCTAAATCTAACCATAAGTCTCTCTTCTGTGTTTTAAATTTAAACTAGGCCCTGACTGAGTATTAAATTTAAACTGGAAGCTCTCTGCTTGGTTCTAAATCTAACCAGAAAGCTCTCTTCTGTGTTCTAAATTTAAACTGAAACTCTTTGCTGCTACTAGGCCCTGACTGATTTAACAAATACACTAGGTTCATAGATTAATCAGCTTTAATCTAAAGAATTTCTTTTTCCCCAAGATTTAGAAAAATTCCCAGAAGTAATACTTACAATTGCAGATCTCTTTCCAGAAGTAGCAGTCCCCTTTTGTAGTCCTTCAAGACGGGACAGTGCCTTCGGCCAGACCATGCTCCGTAATCTTTTCAGGGTCTAGGCTACCCGAATGCTGGTTCCCTTCGGACACACGGGTTCTACTGCAGTCTGTACCTGCGGACTCAATTGCTGCTGTTCATGGCTTCCCCTGAGGGTAACCGTGTTTTTTCTCTATGGGCTTTCAGTAGCCTGTAGCTAGAGAGTCCCATATGTGAGGACTGACTTCCTGCTAGTTCCCGGAGAAAGCATAGTTCCTGATCGTGTCCCCAGTCTAGTCCCGAAACCTCTGGGTTCCCCATCTCATATAGCAGCTTGGAGACTGAGAAACTCCTCCTTTTTGTGACATTACTGGTATATCCTCCCAGGATCCGCCTCGCGTCACCAGTTACCTCAGTCTCCAAGCAGCTGGATGGATGGTGAGCCCGGTGGTCCGGGCTCACTGGAGAAACAATTAGGAATAGAGTTAGTTAGTTTAAAGGGGTTTAATAGTTTGACTGAAAAAAAAAAAGAGAACAGACTTTGATTTGGGTGTCTGTGCCTTTAGGTTTTGTCAGGCCTGGCCTCTTGTCTGGGTCCCCCCTCCCGCTCTTCTCCTTCTTTCCCTTCGGGGCTTCGGGAGGTGGAAGTAGACAATTGGCTGAGGGAGAAAAGTAGCTCCGCTTTTAAAACAAGAAGGAGCTTTGCCTCAGAGTCTAGCCGGTGCCGAGCAGAAGTTTTGCCTGCCAGCGCGCCTGGCCGACTCGCATCGATCTTACGAGGAGGGCGGTTTTGTCCACTGGTGCAGTACAAACAGCCTCCTCCGGTGCAGTGAAGTGGTCCTGGGGCCGGCGGCACGCAAGGTAAACTACAGAGACCCGGCTTGCTCGTTCTGCCACCGACAAAGGTAAGGAGGCACACTGAAGTGCTTCTAGACAGCAGTGCGATTTTGGCGTGAAAACAGCTTTCGGCCCGGCCGCGTGCAGCCAGCGCAGGAAGACACCAGGGCACCGTGCAGGCGGTCAGGAGACGCTTCGGGGGATTGCAGGGACCCTCCGGGGCGATATTTCGTGGTGCAGTGGGCCTTCAGGAGATATTGACTGTTTTAGTAAGTTTAAAAAAAAAAGGAGCGTATGAGTTTTTCGGGCCTGCTCGCTGTACTAGGCAGGACCGCTTTCCCGTTTCTATGGGGGTATCGTTTTAATACTCGCTAAGGTGCAGGCTAACGGTGGTTTATTCCCTTTGCAAACCCCAGTGTGTAGTGTGTGGGTCCAAGAAGGCCACGGAGTCAGGGGTCTGTAAATCATGCGTGAGAGACGCTTCTGTCTCAGAGCATGAGAGAGAGGGAACTTCGGTGGCCGATGCAGAGAACTCGGCCTTACAAGCACCTGTGGGGGAGTAGGAAGAGCTGGTGGCAGGGCCCTCCTCCGCTGCGGATCTTTCCTCTCCTCAGATGGTTTGGCCTAAGCAGCTAGCCTCCATCTTTTCATAAGATTTTATTTCGTTGCTTCAGCAATCAGTGCTACGTAGCGCTCAGCAGCTAAAAGGTACGGCAGGCGGGAGCGCAGTAAAGAGACCCGCTTCCCACTGTCAAATTGAGGACCTCCCATGCGGGACCAAGAGGCCCTGTGGTGAAGGGGACTTGGGAGAGCAATCATTGGCTTCAGAGGGCCCAATGTCGGACGAGGAAGGCCTCAGCATGGATTGGGAAGAAGAACTGGAGGAAGGTGAGCTTGCCGAAAGAGAGGACCAAGCCAGAGTGGTGCGGGTCTTCAGAAGAGAGGAATTACCAGCGCTCATCGCAGAGGCATTGAAAGTGCTAAATATATCTGTCCAGGGATCAGCGGAGGATGAAACACTGGAGAATCCATTGTTGCAGGTATTCAGGAAGAGTCAGAGTGTTTTCCCGGTTCATAGAGTGTTTCGCGAAATGATCCAAGAAGAATGGAATATCCCAGAGGCTCCGCTAAAAGGTTCGTGAGTTATGGACCGCCTGTATCCTTTGTCGTAGCAAGACAAGGAAGTGTTTAAGTCACCCAAAGTGGACGCTGCCGTCTCTGCAGTAACTAAAGAGACTACAATTCCTGTAGAGGGCAGTGCGGCTCTTAAGGACTCTCAAGACAGAAAGTTGGATGTGTTGTTAAGACAAGTGTTTGATGTAAATGCTCTCTCGCTCCAGGCGGCTATTTGCGGGACATGGGTAGCCAGAGCCTGTCTGCGCTGCGGGTGCACGCTGGTCTCAGCGGGTGCACGCTGGGCAGGTAAGTGAATTGTCAGATGAAGCATCCAGATTAGAGTCGGGGGCGGCCTACCTAGCGTATATTCATTATGACCTGATGCGCGGATTGTCCAAGAGTATGGCGTCGGCAGTAGCAGCACAGCGTTACCTGTGGCTGTGCAATTGGGCGGCGGATACCTCCTCCAAAGCTCAGTTAAGTAAACTTCCCTTTAAAGGATGCCTGTTGTTTGGGGAAGATTTAGAGAAGCTGGTCAAGGATCTAGGGGAGTCCAAGGGAGGCAGATTACCAGAGGACAGGCCTAAAGCAGGGCGTGCAATCCCGATGGGCAGGGGTCAGCAGCGGGATTCTCACCGGTTCCGGTCCCAAAGGTTCAATTCCTTTCCACGAGGACGTTTTCCCAGCAGGACTCAAGGTTTCCAGGGGTTTCGCGGAGTGGGAAGGGGTTTTGGGGCTTCTTCCTCTTCCTCTTTCCCTTCCAAAAAGACACAATGAGATAAAGGGGGGCCCAGGCACCCTTAAATCCTGTAGGGGGGCGTTTGCAGGAGTTTTATTCTGCCTGGGTCCAAATCACGTCAGATCAGTGGGTTCTAGAAGTCATCCGAGAGGGCTACACGCTGGAGTTCCTGCGTCCAGTGAGAGAGTCTTTCGTGCAGTCCCCCGGCAAGTCGGCCTCCAAGCGCAAAGCCTTGAGGGAGACCGTACAAAGGCTATTAGATCTCAGAGCAATAGTCCCGGTGCCACCAGACCAATGTGGCGGCGGTCGGTACTCCATCTACTTCGTCGTTCCGAAGAAGTACGGCGGGACTCGCCCGATTCTAGATCTCAAGGGAGTGAATCGTTGCCTTCGGGTGTCCCATTTTCACATGGAAACGCTGCGGTCCGTTACTGTGGCTGTGCAGAAGGGGGAGTTCCTTACTTCTCTAGATTTGTCGGAAGCCTATCTCCACATTCCAATACAACCAGATCATCACAGATTCCTCAGGTTCGTGGTTCCCTTCGGCCATTTTCAGTTCCGAGCGTTACCTTTTGGTCTGGCAACGGCCCCAAGGGTTTTCACGAAGGTCATGGTAGTGGTGGCGGCAGCCTTGCGAAAAGAGGGTATCCTGATGCATCCCTATCTAGACAATTGGTTATCAGGGCAAAGTCGCGAGCAGAGAGCGTGTCAGCTACAGCTCGAGTAGTGGTGTTTCTAGAAAGTTTCGGGTGGATAGTCAATGTATCCAAGAGCCAATTAGTTCCATCGCAGAATCTGGAATACCTAGGGGCTCGATTTGACACGCGTGTGGGAAAGGTTTTCCTCATGAAGCAGCGAGCACAGAGACTGCGGCGCCTAGTCGGAACGTTTTTGGCGTACAAGGCGCCCATGGCGTGGCATTACCTTCAACTGCTGGGTACCATGGCGGCGACCATAGAGACTGTGCCGTGGGCAAGGGCGCACATGAGACCCTTGCAGGGAGTGTTACTTCGGCGATGGTTGCATCAGCAGGACTTGCTGTCCCGGAGACTACCCTGCCCAGAGGATGTCCATCAGGCTCTGCTGTGGTGGCTAGTTCCCGAATGGCTGGCGCGCGGAAAATCTCTGGAGTCCCCAGCTTGGGTGTCCCTGATGACAGACGCCTGTCTGCTAGGCTGGGGAGCTTACTGCCAGGGCAGATTCACGCAGGGTCAGTAGAATGCTCAGGAAAAGATGTGGCCAATCAACAGGTTGGAGCTACGAGCGGTGACTCTGGCATTGCAGGAGTTACGCACAGTCCTCGGCGGGAAGGCAGTCCGAGTGTTTTCCGACAACGCGACAGCGGTGGCCTATATCAACAAACAGGGGAGAACCAGCAGCGTAGCACTAGAGGTGGAAGCGGGTGCATTATGCGGCTGGGCAGAAGCAAATCTGTTGGATCTCTCGGCAGCGTGCGTGGCTGGGGTGGACAATGTACAAGCCGACTTCCTCAGCTGGGTGAGGGTGGATCCAGGGGAGTGGGTCTTACATCCAGAAGTCTTCCAGATGATCGTCCGCAGGTGGGGCGAGCCTGTCATGGACCTCATGGCGACTTTCGACTCGGCAAAGGCAAGTCGTTTTTTCAGCAGGCGACGAGAGAGAATGTCGGAGGGCTTGGATGCTCTTATTCAGGACTGGCTGGTGGGACAGCTGCTCTACGTATTCCCACCGTGGGTTCTAATAGGCAGAGTGGTTCAACGGATAGAGAGGTTCAGGGGTCAGGTAATTCTGATAGCCCCAGATTGGCCGCGCCGACCCTGGTACGGGGACCTCGCGAGGTTACTGGTGGCTTCCGTCAAGAGCGGATCTGTTGTCTCAGATGCCCCTTTTCATGCCCCACGTGGATCGGTTCTCGCTTACGGCCTGGCTCTTGAGAGGGCGCGGCTGACGGCCCGAGGATATTCGGCGGCGGTCATTTCTACCTTGTTGAAGGCCAGAAGAAAGTCTACCTCGTTGACATATGTTCGCATATGGAGAATTTTCGAGGCTTGGTGCGGAGATAGGAGGTGCACGGCATTGAAGGCTACCATCCCCCAGGTGGTAGAGTTTCTTACAAGATGGTTTCGACAAGGGTTTAGCAGCCGCATCTCTGTGAGTGCAGGTAGCAGCGGTGTCTTGTTACAGGGGCAGAGTAGGTGGTCAGTCGATTGGCAGTCAGCGAGAAGCGCTTTTTAAGAGCAGTGTCCCTTCTGCATCCGCCGTCTAAACAGATCATCCCTAAGTGGCACCTACCGTTCGTGTTGGACGCGCTAGAGCGCGAGCCATTTGAGCCTTTAGCTCGGGCGACCCTCAAAGACCTCACGCTAAAGGTGATCTTTCTGGTGGCGGTCTGTTCAGCTAGAAAAGTCTCTGAACTGCAAGCATTGTCCTGTAGAGAGCCCTATCTTTCCTTTTTTGCGTCCAAGGTGGTATTGAGGACTGTACCGGCTTTTCTTCCAAAGGTAGTCTCGCCATTTCATATGAGTCGGGCCTTCTCCTTACCGGTGTTCTCTAGAAGTGTCCAAGGATCAGCGTCAAGGAGACTGCATCTTTTGGACCTTGGTCGAGCCTTAAAGAAGTATCTCAGGCGGACGGAGTAGTTTCAGAGGTCGGACAGACTTTGTTCTTTTCGCAGTTCCGAGAAAGGGTGAAGCGGCGTCGAAGTCGTCTATTGCTAGGTGGATTAAAGAAGTCATTGCCTCAGCGTATGTCTTGAGAGGGAAGCCGGTGCCGGAAGGGCTGCGAGCACATTCCACTAGGGCGCAAGCCGCTTCATGGGCGGAGCACCGGTTGGTGTCTCCAGGTGAAATTTGTAAGGCAGCGACCTGGTCGTCTTTGAATCCCTTTGTAATGCACTATCGTTTGGACGTGCAAAGGGCGGAGAAAGCCTGTTTTGGAGCGGCTGTGCTTCAGGCTGGTCTTCAGGTTCCCCCCCCCCCCGTGCTTCAGGTTCCTTTTTTTTTCACTGCTCTGGTACTAACCCAGAGGTTTCGGGACTAGATTGGGTACACGATCAGGAAGGTGAAATTAGACTTACCTGCTAATTGTGGTTCCTGGTGTGGACCCAGTCTAGTCCCGTATCCCTCCCAAGTGTTTTTCATTTTCAGTAAAGCCTGAAACGTTGGAGGTGGTTCACAGGTAAGTCCTGAGAGTAATTGCAGGGCTTCAATGCCTAGATGGGCATACTAGCAGCGAAATGAATCTGTATTTTTGGGGTACACTTTCCTTTCCTTTGGATGAGGGAGTGGTCTGATTGAATTTAGTGCTCACGTCTGCATGCTGAGCTGCAAGCATTGTTGACTCATGCCCCCTACATCCGGTTTCATAGGAACAGGGTGGTCCTTCGCACTCACAATATGTTTCTCCCTAAGATGGTCACCTCCTTTCATCTCAGCCAGGAGGTGGTTCTCTCCACCTTCTTTCCTCGGCATCACGCGAGCAGGGCAGAGGTTGCTCTCCACACTTTGGATTGTAAGAGGGCGCTGGCCGCCTATCTAGAGCAGATTAAGGCCCATTGCCAGTTCTCACAGCTCTTCATCTCCTACGACCCAAACCGACTTGGCGTTGCAGTCTCTAAGCGCACCCTGTCTATCTGAGTGACGGACTGCATTTCCTTTGTCTATGAATAGGCTTATCATTCTCTCTCGAACCTTGTTATGGCCCATAATGTGCAGGCTATGGCAGCCTCTGTCGCAAACCTGCATTCCATCTCCTTGCTGGAAATCTGCTGGGCCTCCACATGTCCTCAGTTCACACCTTTGCAGCTCATTACTGCCAGGAGGAGGATTCTCACTATGACAGCACCTTCGGCCAGGCGGTACTCCATCATCAGTTTGGGGAATAATGCAATTCCTCCTCTCCGGCCCTTCTGTGTGTCCAGGCTACCGGAGAATTGATTCCCTGGTCGAATTGTGGTCGTCCCTGAGGTCTTGCAGCCACTCAGCGCTCTCTGCTGTCATTCATGGTTCAAATTTTCAGTCATTCATGGCTTTTTACAGGTTTTTCAGCAGCCTGTGAAAGTTGGGGTGTGTTCACCGCCTGGGCTCAGTCTGTGCTGATGTCACCCATATGTGAGGACTGATTCCTACTGTCCCCGAAGAACACCCTTTACAGGTGAGTAACCATGCTTTTTTGTGAGTTAGCTGATACTGCGGGGTATTAATTCTGCATTAGCCCCTTGATGACCCTTTATTAGATATACCCCTATGTGTAAAGCATGTTTTACTTGCAGAAAAATGGCTTTTATAAAATTGGACTGCGAAATATCCATGGTCAGGCGTAAGTGTCCCCAGGGGTAAACTTTTGATGGAACAGGGGCTGCATTGCTATGTATGCATGTATTTTATAACATATGCGCATGCGCACGCGCACACATTTGCATATGAAGCAATTGCATATTTGTGCAAGATCATTTGTATGCTATTAAGATAGCTTTGAGAGCCTATTTTATAGTATAAGGCACATAGGCGCCTATGTTGCCTTTATGAAATAGGTGCTCTTTGTTAAATTTAATATGTGCGCCTCTACTGTATAGTGGGTTTCTGGTTAAATACCCACAGAAATATAAAAGATGGAGGCAGAAAAAAAATAGTGCATTTTCTGGAATCCAGTAGATTATAGAATTTGAAGCAGCATAGTTGTGCCAGGAATAGGTGTAGCCTGATAAATCTGGCCTGTTTCTTTGATCAAAAAGCTGGATCAGAGAGGAGTGCTAGATATGGCAAACTTGGATTTTAACAAGGTCTTTGACAAGGTTCCTGTGGTAGTGTGGCATGCGGTGAGAAGGGGTTTTCTGTTAAAACATCAAACAGACAGCAGTTCAGGGAAAACAAAACATGTTTTTATTCAGACCCAGTTTGTTAAACCTTCACAAAGCTGGTCTCCCGGCCCTTCCTCCAGCCCAATTAAAGTTCTTTCCTTGCCCAGTTAAATCCTATCTTTGTAAGACTTGCCTTGAAAGAACTCCTGGGTCCATGGGCCTCTCTGTCTCCTGCAGCCTACTGAGTTTTTAACCTCTTCCTGTGAGCCACGCCCTCCCAGCCTTGAACTCTGGGCTGCAGGCTCTCTTAAATGGGCTTTTTGAAAATCCCTCTGGAGACAGGCAACGTTCTATAGACCCCTTCAAACACCCTCCCCCTCAACTCAACCATGCCCCATTGAGCACCTACCGCAACCAGGACCCCACCCAAGAAACGAAGTCCGCGTTTAGGTGACTCCGACCAACACTATGGTGGACCTGGAACTGGTAGGGCTGGAGACTCAAGAACCACCACATAATATGGCCATTGGACTCTTTCTGCCGGGCCAGCCACTTGAGGGGTTGGTGGTCTGTTATTAACATAAACAGACAGCCGAGCAGGTAGTATTTGAAGGTTTCAAGTGATAGTGAAGACCTCCTTCTCGATCACTGCATAATGTTTCACCCGAGGAATTAGTGTCCTGCTGATGAAGGCTATGGGATGTTCTTCACCCCTGACTTTCTGGGCCAAAACAACTCCTAGGCCCACCTCTGAGGCATCGGTTTGCACAATAAATGGTAGAGAGAAATCAGGGCTACTCAGGACTGGTTCAGAGCACATGGTTTTCTTAAGAAGCTGGAAGGCCAGGTCCAGGTTCGGTGACAATTGGATCCATTTGGGAGCTCTCTTCTGGGGGAGATTGGTTAATGGCTCCATCACCTCTGCAAAATTAGGGAAGAACCAGCGGCAATAACCAATCAGTCCAAGGAAGGCACGAACCTCTTTCTCCTATTTCAAGGTGGGGACCTGGATTATGGCATCTACCCTCCATAGTTCAGATCTTATCTGCCCATTCCTGATTAAATACTCCAGGTATTGAACATTGCGATCTCCCAGAAAAGATTTCTTGGGATTGGCTGTCAACCCGACCTTCCTCAGACTGTACAATATGGATTGAACTTAGGTTAGATGGGTAGTCCAGTCTTTGTTGTAGATGATCAGGGCCGGCCCGTCCATTGAGCAAGAATGTTTTTTGCACAGGGCCCCACGTTTCAGGGGGCCCCGCGCAAAAAACATTCTTCAGCATCCCAAGTTTTAAAAAAAACAACAACAAACCGGCTGCTTCTGCCGCGGCAGCATCAAGAGCTCTGCCGCGGGGCCCCCCCCCTGCCCGGCAGAGCCTCCCTGCATCATCAGCTTTCTTCAAGTCCCAAAACGCGGGCTTATTTCAGAGCCGCGAGAGTTTCTTTTCTCGCGGCTCTGTTAATCCCGCCGGGGCTCATCACCCTCGGCGGGATTAACAGAGCCGCGAGAAAGGAAACTCTCGCGGCTCTGTAATAAGCCCGCGTTGTGGGACTTGATGGAAGCTGATGTTGGGGGGAGGCTCTGCCGGGCAGGGGGGGGCCCCGCGGCAGAGCACTTGATGCTGCCGCGGCAGCGCTCTTGATGCCGCCGCGGCAGAAGCAGCCGGTTTGGTTTTTTTTTTGTTTTAATTTGGGATGATAGGGGGGATGGGGGTTTAGGACTGGTAATGGGCTATGGGAGGGGGGAGGCTAAACTGGAAGTTGGCTGATGGGGATGGTTAGGACTGGTAATGGGCCATGGGGGGGTGGTTAGGACGTAATGGGCCATGGGAGGGGGAGGCTAAGACTGGAAGTGGGCTGATGGGGGGGTTTGGACTGGTAATGGGCTATGGGGGGGTATAGGACTGGTAATGGGCTATGGGGAGGCGTCTAAGGCTGGAAGTGGGCTGCTGGTGGTGGTGGTGGGTGGTGGGTGGGGTTAGGACTGGAAATGGGCTGATGGGGGGGGTTAGGACTGGTAATGGGCTATGGGGGGGCTAAGACTGGAAATGGGCTGATGGGGGGGCTAGGACTGGAAATGGGCTGATGGGGGGGCTAGGACGTAATGGGCTGATGGGGGGTTAGGACTAGTAATGGGCTAGGAGGAGGCTAGGACTGGAAATGGGCGAGTGGGGGGGGGGCTAGGACAGGAAATGGGCTGATGGAGGGGCTAGAATAGGACTGGAAATTGGCTGTTGGGGGGGTGCTAAGATTGGAAATTGCCTGTGGTGGGGGTTTGGATTGAAATGGACTCATGAAGGGGCTAGAACTGGAAGTAGGCTCATGGGGGGCTTGGATTGGAAAGGGGCTGAGTGGAGGGGAGCTAGGATTTGACATGGGCTGATGGTGGGGCTAGGAAAGGACTAGAAATGGGCTCATGGGGGGCTGGGATTGGAAATGAGCTGATGGAGGGACTCGGATGGGACTGCAAATAGATGGGGGAGCTAGGACTGGAAATGGGCTTATGGGGGGCTAGGACTGGAAATGGGCTGATGCGGGGACTAGAAGGGAGTGGATGCTGGGTGGAACTAGAATGGAGCTGATGTTGGGGGAGGATTAGAATGGGATGGAGCTGGGAGAGTGAAATGGAGAGGGAAAAAATATTTTGTGTGGGAGGGAAGACAAATCTACAATTGTCCAGATATTGGGAGAGTAAGTGGGGATTGAGGATGGAGGGGTAAAATTTGAGTGGATGAAATAGGAATGAGGAAAGAGCAAAAGGAGAAAGATTAGTATGTTAAAGCAGATGTAGAGAGAGAATGGAAAAAAACTAGAAGAGAGAAGAAAAGACAAATGGACAGCAGACGATGAAGAGTTAGCGGAAGACACGAAGAAACCAGAAGAAAGTGGCTGGAGCAATTGCAACTGAAAAAAAATGCACAAAAGGTAGAAAAATATCTCTTTATTTTGAATTTATTATTTGGAATATGTCAGCTCTGGGAAATGTGCATCATTAACGTCTGCGCTTTGTTTAGTACAAGAGCAAATTAATGTATAGTTTTATTTCTACAGTGTTGTACATTCCAAGTTTGGCTTTTGGGATTCCCAGTTTAATTATTGTCTTCCTGTTTCTAAATTGTGTTTCCTTGTTTGGTGATGGTCTATGTTCTGCATGTATAACTGAGCTGAGGTATTCTGTTTATGTAATCCCTATTTGACATTGCCACTTGTTCTCTTTCCCCAGTAGGTCATGTATTGTTGTTCTCTGAAATGTATTGGTTTAATATTTGCAGCGTTTCCTTTTGATAGTTAGGGTATGGTGCTTTATGAGTCCTGGTAGTGCTGTTAGGATACGGCGGGTTTGCTATGGGTTCTAAATGGGCAGTGTTTGTAGTAGTTCCTAATGTGTCTGGCAGTTGGCACTGGATTATAGTAATGTAGAAGTCTTTTAGTCTTTCTTTATTCATACACTCATTAAGAGGCATGTTTACTAAAAGTTCGTGTATGGTAACATTATGCAAATATTTATGCAAATGAGGCCCCTTATGCAAATGAGGCCCCGCACCGAGTCTCCGCACATGGCCCCGCACCCCCCTTGGGCCGCCCCTGTAGATGATGATGTCGTGAAAGTAGGCAGCCACATACTCCTTGTGTAGTCTGTCATGCAGCAGACCCTCTTGAAAGAAAAGAAAATGTTTTAAACGGAGAAAAAGATGCGCACAAGCTGCATTATTCGGAGGAACCAGCTAGAGGGAGCCAGAGCGACTTCAGAGACACTGAGGAGCCCCGCCCCGCTGGTCACAAGGTAATGCCAGCCAGCTTCCAATCCTCGAGGGCAGGAGTGCTTCTTAAGGAGAGTGTGGAAGACTGGAGACAGTTCGGCAGGAAGGAGTTGGGCAGGAAGGAGTTCGGCAGGAGACAGGTCGGCAAGGAGGTCGGCAGGAAGGAGAGAGAGAAGAGCAGCAGTGGAGAAAGACAAGCAGGCCAAGGAGGCAAGTCCAGCAGAAGCAAGGGAAGGATCTCTTGCAGCGCAGAGAGAAAGAGGTTAGAATGGAAACCTGATTACTCTACCGCTAGCAAAGCACCCCGAGTGGAAGGTGATTTCCCTGGCACTAATGAAGGACTTGGGAAGGTCTCAGCTCAAACAAGAGTGAGAGCTGTTTGTCCAGAGAGGCGAAAGTATTGCTGCAACTGTAGTCTAAAGTCAAATGAGAGACAGCTGGAAAACCTAAGCCGTGCTGCACAGGCAAGCCAGAAGCTAAGCCGGTACAGGCCCAGACCTTCACTTGGAGAAGGGACTCCAACCTCACAAGGTAAACCATACTTTCCTGGAAAAAGACTTCAGAAAGCTGCTGTATGGGAAAGACAGGCAGTAGAAGAAAACCGTTTGTCTGAAGGTTCCTACGATACAAGGTATGAAAAATGTTTACCTAAGAAGAAAGTTCTGAATGAAAAATGTTTTTATAGAGCTGCTAAAAAACCTCTGAATGAAGAGGAATCTTTTCAGTATAAAACAGCACATAGCCGACGCCCTAGGCTCAGCCCAGAACATTGGGAAGTGATACAGAAACTGTATAAAAAGCCTGAATATATTTTACCTGAAACCAGGGACACAGATTCAGAGGCGTCAGAAGATGAGCCAATGCAAGTGGAACTAGCAGGGGATGTTTCAGATCCAGAAGTGGATTGTACATACTGTGTTACAGGAAGCCTAGAATCCTTGTCAGACTTGTGAGCTGTGTGACTTGCTGAATTGAACATTCTTGTTTGGTGTAAATAGCACCAGTCCTGTGAAAGTAACAGTTTTTGCTTTAAACCTGAGTTTTTCTTTTCCTCACCTGAAGTAAGGACATTTTGCTTTATAGTTGTATTCCAATCATTTGAACCATTGCGAAGAAAGGAAATAAAAAGCCTTTATTTTTCCCACCACTCTGAGCAGTTGTTTTCATTGAAGATCAAGGAAACTACTAGGACCAAAAGTCAATTGGGCCTTTGGAATACTTGCCAATCTCAACTTTATAATTTTTGTGTCTGACCTGCCCTGACCTCTACTGGCCATCAGGGTAGCCCTCACGACAAGTCTCAATAGGCGTTTGACTAAGAACATAAGATATGCCATACTGGGTCAGACCAACGTCCAGCAAGTCCAGTATCCTGTTTCCAACAGTGGCCAATCTAGATCACAACTACCTAGCAGTTTCCCCAAAAGACACAGGTTCCACAATGCTTGTATTAATATCCCGGGTCCCCTTTAATAATGGTTTATGGACCTTTCCTCCAGGAACTTGTCCAAGCCTTTTTAAAATCTGGCTACACTAACAGCTTTTATTGCATCCTCCGGTAACGAATTCCAGAGTTTGATTACACATTGAATGAAAAATTATTTTCTCTTATTAGTCATAACAAACTGGAATCAATAGGAATTTTGGGAACCCCCCTCAAATGGTTCTCCTCGTACATAACGAACAGAATGCCACAAGTCCAATTCAATGGCGAAAAGGCTGAAGCATTCTCTCAAACTCAAGGCATACCCCAGGGTTCGGCTCTCTCAGCACTACTTTTCAACATTTACATGCAGCCCCTCTGTGACATTTTCAAAAGGCATAACATCAACTACCATATTTACGCAGATGATATTATGCTTTACACACAATTGGATACCACAGACCCTAAATATACGCAGCTCGAAACCTGCCTGGACAAGATGTTAAGATGGCTACAGCGAAACAAAATGACAATCAACCATAAGAAAACTGAAGTCATGTATATATCCAGTAAACCGAATTTTGAGCCTTCTCCTACAATCACCCTGTGTAACAACACGTACAACACAAAGAATGAGATCAAATATCTGGGAGTCACACTCGACTGCAACCTAAAAATGGAAACGCACCTGCTTAAAACAAACAAGGCCATCTTCCATAAACTTAGAGTGATACAACCTCTGAGGAATATAATCGAACCCTGTGATTTTCGGTCTGTTGCACAAGCACTCATTATGCCACACCTAGACTACTGTAACGCCGTCTTACAAGGTCTGCCTAAAAAATCGCTAAATATCCTTCAAATGGCCCAAAATGTGACGGCCAGGATCATCATGAGAAAAAGCATTGCTGAGCACATTACTCCTGTTTTGATCGAGCTACATTGGCTTCCCATTGCAGCCAGGATACAATACAAAACATTGGTAACCACGTTCAAACTTATAAATAACATAGCCCCTTCATTCCTCTCCACACTTATCAGCACGCAACCAAGAAACAGGGACAGGAGAACTACCAACTCAGGCACACTGCAAGTCCCTACCAGCATCTGATCTGTGAAAGCAAGTACTAGTCGCAGGGCGTTCTCATTCTCTGCGCCAACTATCTGGAATCAACTACCATTCGAGCTGCCATCAATCAAGGACATTACTGCTTTCCGGAAGGAACTAAAAACTCATCTATTCAAAAGTCACTACAATCAGCTGTGACTCTCAGTACGCTATAGATGAAGCAAAGCAATCAATTAATCATGCTCTGTTGAACTGCTATATGTATAAATATGTATAAATGTAAAAAATGTAAATATGTGTAGTCAAATCTCCAAGACACTAATCCTGTGTGCTGTGCCTTACCCCCAAATCTATGTATGTATTTGCCCCACTTTTCTGTCTTGATTTGACAACCTCCAAAGATGTAATCAAACCGCTGCTGATCGCTGGAAGTGGCGGTATATAAGTGTGTACTAAATAAATAAATAAATAATAGGTTACCCTGTAGTTTCATTACATGTCCCCTGTTGCTGTTGTTAAGTGCCGTCGAGTCGGAGTCAACTCATGGCGACCCTCTGGATAGCTATCCTAAATTGTGTTCGGTCTTCAGTCAGGCGGCTCATTGTTGACAGACTGGTACCCGTAGCTGCTGTTATTGTAGCGATCCATCTCATTGCTGGCCTTCCTCTTTTGCGTTGACCTTCTATCTTGCCAAGCATGATATCTTTCTCTAATGATCTCTCTCTTCGCATGATGTGTCCGAAATATGAAAGTCAAAGTCTTGTCATCTGAGCTTCTAAAGAAAGCTTAGGTTTGATCTCCTCTAGTACCGACTGGTTTGTTCTTCGGGCAGTCCATGGTATACACAGTATTCGCAGCCAGCACCATAATTCAAAGGCATCAATTTTTTTCCTGTCTGTCTTTTTCACTGTCCAGCTTTCACATCCATATGATGTTATTGAAAATACCATGGCTTGAAGAAGTCAAATCTTTGTATGGAGAGAGACATCTCTGCTCTTGAGAATCTTATCTAGGTCTTTCATAGCCATTCTGCCAAGAGCAATTCGTCGTCTGATTTCTTGACTGCTTGTTGCTTCTTTATTGATAGTTGATCCAAGTAGGTTAAAGTTGTTCACAATTTCAATTTTTTCTCCTTCAACGATGAACCTGTTGATTATGCCAGTTGTCATGATCTTTGTCTTCTTTACATTAAGGTGCAGGCCCATTTTGAGACTATGTTCTTTGATTGTGAGAAGCAAATGTTTCAGATCATCTTCACTTTCAGCCAGTAATGTGGTATCATCAGCATAGCGAAGGTTGTTGATGAGTCTTCCACCAATCTTCACACCTCTGTTGTCTTCATACAGTCCTGCTTCTCTGATGATTTGTTCTGCATATAAATTAAACAGGTAGGGGCAAAGTATGCAGCCTTGTATTACACCTTTGCTTATTTTAAACCATTCTGTTTTTCCTTGTTCCGTTCGAACTGTTGCTTCTTGATCAATGTACAGATTGCGCAAGAGTACAATCAGGTGTTCTGGTATACCCATGCTTCTTAATGTGGCCCAGAGTTTCTCATGGTTTACACAGTCAAAAGCCTTGCTATAGTCGATAAAGCACAAATAGATATCCTTTTGTCCCCTAGTCTTTCTATATTTTGATGGTGTAAACAATCAATCCATAATTTTGTGTCATCTGCAAATTTAATTACCTCACTCATTATTCCCATTTCCAGGTCATTTACAAATATGTTAAAAAAACAGCATACCCAGCACAGATCCCTGAGGTACTCCACTATTCACCTTTCTTCATTGGGAAAATTGGCCATTTAGCCCTACCCTCTGCTTTTTATCTTTTAACCAGTTCCTGATGTACAATAGTACACTGCCTCCTCCTTGGCATTAAAATGTGGCTGGAGTCCCATGTAATCCAAAGGGCGGGCAGCACTGTAAACTGGAACAGACCTTGTGGGGTCGAAAAAGCAGTTTTCTTCCTGGCAGCCGGAGTCGAGGGTACCTGCCAGTATCCCTCTGTCGGTTCCAAGGTTGATATAAAGCGTTCCTCACCAAGTCACTCTATTAGCTCATCTACTCTGGGTATGGGATATTCTTCCGTCAGGTTTAGGACCAGGACGATGGGTGATGATCAGTCACTTATGGACTTTTATAATCCCAAGTTAAGCATCTCTTCCACCTCTTTGGTGACAACCTGTCGCCAGGCCTCTGGAATCTGATGAGGCCATTGCCGGATAACCACCCCAGGGTCAATAGTGATATCAGGACAAATGAGGTGGGTTCGTCTAGGGCGGGTGGAGAATACTCTTAGGTTCCGGTGAATCAAACTTTCTAGATCTCTTCTTTGGGCAGCAGAGGACTGGTCTTCAATTGGTACTGAGCTAGATCCGACAGGGCTGAAATCTCTAGCCCAAAATCATCTCTATGTATCATCATAGCCGTCACTGGGGTACACTTTTTTTTTCCAGATTTTATTTATAACAACATCATTACAAACAAAAATGGGGTGATGGTGTTCTTACATCACTCCCGAATTAATCTGTCTGTGAGTGATATACTGATGTTCGTAGCATCTTGATCTTCACCAAGGCACACACTTGCTTCATCACTTTGGATACAAAGAGTATTTATTTATTTATTTAATTATTTAATTAATTTAATGCTTTTATATACCGCGCTTTTTAAAATCAGTGCAGTTCACAGATAACATTTTGTGCAGAGTAGGAAGAGCCTACTTTGCACTTACAATGAACAGGTAGTACAACTTGGATTGATAACAGGGGAAAGCATTTACATGAAATATATGGATTATATCATGTATATGCAAAAGTGTTCCTTGATCTGTGAGAATTTCATTTGGTATTCCCATCCGCGAGAATACTTTCCAGAGGGAATTTGCGATCATAGTAGTCTTCATATTCCTTAGAGCAATGGCCTCTGGGTATTGGTTAATATAGTCTAGTATGACTAAAATATACTTATTGCCTCAGGTGGTTCGTCGAAGGGTCCTACGAGGTCCATGGCTACTCTTTCAAATGGGGTTTCAATGATAGGCATAGGCACTAGAGGAGCAGGACGGACTCTTGTGGGGTTATGAAGTTGGCAAGTGCGGCATGACTGGCAATATACTGTAACTGCATCTGTTTATGGACCCCGGGCCACAAAAATCAGACTAAAACATACTCTCGTGTTTGTCCACCCCCAAGCATTCTCCTAATAAGTGGCTATGAGCCAGCGATAACACCTGCTGATGATAAGGTCAGGGAACTATCAATTGTTCTACCTCTTCCCCCCTCTAGGACCCCCTCAGGCACTCTGTACAATAAATCTCCATTTAGCACAAAATATGGAACGGCTTTTGATGGGGATTCTCCATTAGCTACTGGAACCCATCCACCTCCAAAACCCACTCTCGGGCATTTTTAAGGGATTCATCCTCTTGCTGGGCCCTCCTGAAGCTCCCTGGATTTTCCCCCAGTCCCCACTCTGGTAAGGGGACAGTCATCTTTGGGTCACTACCAATGAGCTCTGAGCTATCCCCAGGGGTTTCTTCCCTAGGCTCCCCCTCTCTGGATTCCTCCTCCAGATTCTGTTGATAACGTAACTTTTCCTGGCAACGCTGACTCTGTGACTTACAATAGCAGACTTGGGAGTCTTGACATATAGATCTGGGTCTTTCAGGGGGAAGATCTCTAGGAAATCTTCCTGGTCCAACTTAGCAGAGCTGTCAGTTAGTCAGGTCCATATCACTTTGAAGTTTGGGTAGTCTCAGCTGTTCACGACTGGATATGAGAACCAGGGCAGCACCATGACCTCTAACGTGGCTTGCCCAGCTGGGGTCTTCAGTAAAACCTGTGCCATCGGCAGGGGCGGTTCTATCATTAGGCGAACTGAGGCAGCGGCCTCAGGCAGCAGTTTCTAGGGGGCAGCACTATTTGCCGCTCCCTAGAAACTGCCTATGATAGAACCGCCGTCAAGCCAGATTAATAACTTAAAATCAAATGACAGCAGCCGCGGGAACATTTCTCTGTTCCTGCGGCTCTGCTTTGAAACTGCTGGATTGCTGCCTGCCTGCCTGCCTTTGCGGGATGGGGGGGGGGGGGGGCCCGAGGTCTTCTGCCGCCCTTCCGCTTCCGTAGCCGCTGGCTGCTTCAGCAACGGAAGTGGAAGGGCAGTGGAAGCGATGACCTTGGGCCTCCCCACTCCGCCAGCTCCAGGAAGTTTGAAGGCAGGCAGGCAGCGATCCAACAGTTTGAAAGCAGAGCCGAGGGAATGGAGAAATGTTCCCGCGGCTGCTTTCATGTTAAAGGATGCATCAGTGAGGTGAGGGGGGGGGAGGAGGTGAGGGAGCAGTCAAGGGGGGGGCCCTGGAAGGGAGCAGACACAAGGGGGGGCCCTGGAAGGGAGCAGACACAAGGGGGGGCCTGGAAGGGAGCAGACACATGGGGGGGCCTGGAAGGGAGCAGACATGGGGTGCCTGGAAGGGAGCAGACATGGGGTGCCTGGAGGGGAGCAGACATGGGGGAGGCCTAAAGGGGAGCAGACAAGGGCGGGGCCTGGAAGGGAGCAGACAAGGGGGGGGCCTGGAAGGGAGCAGACACCTGGGGATGGCACTGGAAGGTGGATGGACAGGGGAGAGGGGGAGCTGGAAGGGAGCTAACATGGGAGGGAGCACTTGGACTGGAAGTTTGCTGATACCTGGGTTGGTATTTTAACTAGAAGGGGCTGGACGATGGGGAAGGAGGGTGACTGGAAGAGAATAGACACCAGTGGCAGTACTGGAAAGGCAAGGGGGTTGGTACTGGGAGGGGAGGCTGTAAATGGGGCTGATACTAGGGAGAGTTACTGAGACTGAAAAAAGGCTGATGGAAGAAAATGAAGAAAGCAAAAGGAGAGACAAGAAATGGCAGATGGACTGTAGACCATAGAAAAAGAGCTAAGAGAAGACAGAGGAAAACAGAAACCTCAGATCTGGACCAGCATGATCAAAAATCATCAGACAACAAAGGTAGAAAAAATAATTTTATTTTCAGTTTAGTGATTGGACTTTGTGCTATCTATATTTCACACAGTATGGGGAACTGCATCTCTTATCTGGTGTGGCACCACATGCGGAGTCTGGCTTCTTGGGGTTTCATTTTAATTTTTGTCTACATATTTTTATTTTTGCTTTAGGTTGTGGTCACTTATTCTGTACTTGGTGAGGGTCTATGTTCTGAGTGTGCGACCAAGGCCTGGTGTTCTGTTAACATGGAGTTTGTACGTAGGGATTTGTACTGTAGTAATTTGACTTGTTCAGCTTTTCAAATAGGTGTATGGATGTTTTGGGGCCCATTGCAGTGTTTATAGTGCTGCTTTTTTCTTGGTAGGCCCCTTATTATATGAGTTTTGGAAGTGTATGCTGGTATGGTATGGTAGATTTGGCCTTGCAGATCTTAGTGACTTTAATAGGGTTTTATATTAGTTCCCAATATGCCTGGTACTGGAGAATGTTTGTTGTTGGTGAGATGACCAGAATCAGCTCTTTTTTTTTCTGTATATATTGAGTTCTGTAGGTAGGGTTGCCAACTGGCCGGTTTTCAGCCGGCCTGGCCGGTTTTTCCATGGCCAGGCCGGCTGCTGGCGCAGAGGCAAAACCGGCCCTTGAAAAGCCGGTTTTTTTGCCCTGGCCGCAAGATCGGGAGCGGCCAGAGCAAAAAAAACGGCTTTTCTCCCAACCCGGAGGGCTTCAGAGGGAGCCGGGGAAGCCCGCGCGAGGCCCCGGCTCCCTCTGTACAGCCGCCAGCGTGAAGAGCCTTTACCTTCACGCTGGCGGCTGTTCCTGTGAAGCCGCGATTGATGGGAAAGGTTAAAGGAGTTCTTTTTAAAAACCTATACATGCCAGGGGCAGGCATGGATAATTTTGGCTATACATTTGCATTCCCTATGAAATGGGGAATACATGTGTAAATTTTGGACCTTCCCTAACCACTGCCCCAACATGCATTTTCTAGGTAGCAAGGATATCCACATATAAATTTAGTCCTTTCTAAAACTGACATTTAGGGAAGCCGCTACCACCATTTAATTATTTATTTATGCAATTTTACAATAAAGACCAAGCAAATGCTTGTACAGAAATACACCACTGCACACAAGAAAAGTTACACCACCATCAAATGGCGTTCTATCTTCCTCAGTCAGATCTCTTTATGCCTCACGTATGCTTTTGGAGTACCATGTTGCGTGCTGTCTCTTGGTTTTTGTTGTTGTGCTTGCTTTGGTTTTGGCTGCTGCATTGATGATACTGTTCCAAGTGTCTACTTGTTTATCCAGATCGTGCGTTTCCAGGTTAAGGTAAGGTAGCGTATCTTGTAGGAATTGGTCCTTGTTGAAAGCTTTGAATCTTCTTTGTCCATGTGTTGTGCTTTGTGTCTTGTTGTGTCTTTCCTTTTGATTTGTGATTTCAATTTTGATTCTGTGGTGGTCTGACCAGGGCACTGGTGTGACTGTGGGTGATGAGATTGTCACCTTTGTCTTTTATGTGGTTGGGGGCGAATATGAGGTCTGGCATGGATCCGTGTCTGTGCGTCGGGGTGTTTAAGAACATAAGAACATAAGACATGCCATACTGGGTCAGACCGAGGTCCATCAAGCCCAGTATCCTGTTTCCAACAGTGGCCAATCTAGGTCATACGTACCTAGCAATATCCCCAAAAGACACAGGTTCCACAATGCTTGTACTGGGTCAAGCATTGATATCCTGGGTCCCTTTTTAATAGTGGTTTAAGGACCTTTCCTCCAGGAACTTGTCCAAACCTTTTTTAAACCCAGCTATACTAACAGCCCTTACTACATCCTCCGGTAACAGATTCCAGAGTTTGATTACACGTTGAGTGAAAAAATACACAGTTTCTATAGCCCACAAAAGAAGGGGAATGTAAGGAAAACAATTAAATGAGGCCAGGTAAAGCCTCACAACATATCCAGGAAAAATATAATACAAACATCAAGAGGGGGGCGCAGATCCGAGCATATTTACATATAACGATCGATTATCCCATAGGTGAAGAGGTCAGCAAGTGAGATGAAACAAACATAGATAAGTCCTCAGGCTGAAGAAAAACATACTTTTTATCCCTAAAATAAACTATACATTTACAAGGAAATCGAAGTAACATTGTAGCACCAATTGAAAGAACACCAGATCTCAAAAGTAGAAAAGCTTTCCGCCTCTTTTGGGTTTCTCTGGATACATCGGGAAAAATCACAATTTTCTTACCCATGAATAGTACAGATCGCTTCTTAAAATATAACTTTAACAGCCAATCCTGATCAGAAGAAATTGCAAAAGTAACTAACAGGGTGGAAACCTTAATATCAGCTTCATTGGGGGTCTGCAACAGAGCAGACACATCAAGTGTGTCTGCTTTGAAAGACCCCAAATCAACCTGAGCTCCACGTTTACCCATAGGGAGAAAATACGCTTTAACAACTGGTGGAATTAAATCCTCAGGCACAGATAAAGATTCCTGCAGATATTTTTTAAACAATTCCACGGGGGTGAAACCCCGAACCATGGGAAAATTTAACAATCGGACATTAGACGCCCGAACAGCATTTTCCAAGTTCTCCAATTTCCCACGAATTATAACATTATCTTTCACAATTGAATCAGTCAGTACCGAAAGTTGAGAAACTTTTTGATCACCCGTATTCATCTTCTCGCCAAGCACAGTCAAATCTCCCTTAATCCCATCCGTTGTACCTTCCAACTTCTCCAGACGCTGGGAAGAGACTATCATCTGTTGATACACAACGGTCGAAAGCTGTGAAATTGCCTCCCAGATGGATTCCAACGAGAATACCTTCGGGCGTTGCAAAAGAATCTCTTGAGGTAAATCAGCAAAAGCCGAAGAACTCCGAACTGCTGAAACCCCCTGATGGAACAATTGCACCTCCGTCTCCGAAGCCTGCTGTCCGACCAAATCCACTGCCCCTAACACCAAAGGGGCTTCTCCAGGAGTCTGATCAAGTGAGGCCCGCACCGGCAAGACAGCTCCAATACCTTCTGGGTGAACTGACTCACTCCTCGCGAGAGGAGACACTGGAGGGGTCAGACGCTGGGGAGGCGGTCGATCGTCCGGGGAGAGGGACACCTCCAGGGCTAGGAGCACCGGGTCTACCTCCACCAGCGGCACAGCGCCCACACGAATCTCCCCCTTCTGCTGCTCAGATAGATAGACAAAACGGTCCATCAGACGAGAGGAAACGGCAGGAACAGGCTCCGCGGGCAGAACCTTGTGCTTGCCCTTGCGCTTAGGCATAATCAGAAGAAAGCTCACGCCGCCATCTTGAAAACAACCACTCCCCCTTTTAAACACCACCATTTAAACTAGATTCGTTCGGGATAGATGAAGAAAGCCCCCAGGTAGGTGATACATTAAATACCTTTATGGAAATGGGTAACAGGGGTAACATATGGAAAGCAGTGTGTATAAATGCCCGTAGCATGGGAAATAAGATCCCTGATGTTGAAGCTTTGGTGGGAGTGACTGACTTGGATTTAGTGGCAGTTACAGAAACATGGTTCACAGAAAACCATGACTGGGATGTAACTATACCTGGGTATACTTTATTCAGAAAGGACAGGGTAGGAAGAAGGGGAGGAGGAGTGGCACTATATGTAAAAACTACTATTAAAGCTTTGGAATTACAGAGCTTAAAAGGGAGAGAGGAGGCATTGTGGGTTAAACTAGAAAGAGGGAAAGAGAAATCTATTTGCATTGGTGTGATATAAAGACCTCCCTCACAAGAGGAAGAGGTGGACAGAGAGTTAATTGAAGACATACTCAGCATTGCTAGGAAAGGGGAAGTGCTACTGATAGGAGATTTCAATATGCCAGATGTTGATTGGCACATTCCTGCTGCAGTATCATCTAGAAGTAAGGAGATCCTGGATTCTCTACAGGGAGAACTATTCAGGCAATTGGTAACAGACCCCACACGTGAAGGGGCCATACTGGACTTGGTGCTTACCAATGGTGAAAGTGTTTCTGATATTGTAGTGGGAGATCATTTTGCATCCAGTGATCACCAGATGGTGTGGTTCAGTATTAGGACTAGGGCTGTTAGAATCCATTCCAAGGTGAGGATCTTAGGCTTTAGGAAGACTAACTTTGCGAAGATGGGCCAATACCTCAGGGAGTCGTTAGTGGGATGGGAACAGCTGGGGGATGTAGAAAAACAGTGGGCAAAACTGAAAGGGGGTATTTTAAAGGCAACAAACCTTTTTGTTAAAATGTTAAAGGCAAAAGGAAAAGGAGACCGCTATGGTTTTCGAAGGAAGTAGCTGAAAAAGTGAAGAAAAAGAGGGAGGCCTTCATGAAATACAAGAGATCACAGAGAGAGGAAGACAGGCATCTGTATTTGGAAAAACTTAGAGAAGCTAGCAAAGTAGTCAAGAAAGCAAAGATTCAAAAGGAGGAGGAAATAGCCAATGCAATAAAATGGGGGGATAAGACATTTTTCAGATATATTAGTGAGAAGAGGAAGGGCAAAAGTGGTATTGTCAGACTCAAGGGTGCAGGGGAGGAATATGTAGAAGCTGATAAGGATAAAGCGGAATTGCTTAACAAATATTTTTGTTCTGTGTTCACAGATGAAAAACCAGGAGCAGGACCTCAGAAAACACCCACAAATAGGAACAGAAGCGAGGGACATCTTGAACAATTTTCAGAAGAGTGTGTTCGTGAGAAACTAGCTCAACTTAAAGTAGACAAAGCGATGGGACCGGATGGGATACACCCTAGAATACTGAGGGAACTTGGGGACGTTCTAGCAACTCCACTGACTGACCTTTTCAATGCCTCGTTGGAGTCGGGAGTGGTGCCAAAGGACTGGAGAGAGGCTCATGTGGTGCCTTTACACACAAGCGGAAGTAAGGATGTGGTTGAAAACTACAGGCCAGTTAGTTTAACTTCGGTGGTGAGTAAATTATTGGAAACGCTGCTGAAAGGGAAAATAGTGAGGTTTCTGGAGTCCAGCGGATTACAGGATCCGAGGCAGCATGGATTCACCAGAGGCAGGTCTTGTCAGACAAATCTGATTGATTTCTTTGACTGGGTGACCAGGGAGTTGGACCGATGGAGAGCCCTAGATGGGGTGTATTTAGATTTCAGTAAAGCCTTTGACACTGTTCCTCACAGGCGACTTATAAACAAACTGAGCACCCTAGGGATGGACCCTAAAGTTACTGCTTGGGTTAGAAATTGGTTGGGTGGGAGGCGACAAAGAGTACAAGTAAATGGAGCTCACTCTGAGGAGAAGGATGTTCTCCAGGACCAAGCAGGAAGTCAGTCCTCACGTATGGGTGACATCGGCGCCGACGGAGCCCTCGTGCGGAGCATTTCCCCAGCTTTCAAAGAAAGCCTTTGGGAATTTCAGCGCGCATGCGCGGTCCCCTTCCCGCCCAAGGGTGCCATCTTGCTCAGTCTTCTTTTTTCCGCGGAGCCCGACGGACATAGTTCATTTTTCCCCGAGGAAAAAGTTGATTTCCCTGTTTTTTCTTTTTCTACCTTCGGTTCGACGCCGGATCCTTTTCCCGCCTTGGTCCTGGAGAAAGAGTAGTTACTCACCTGTAACAGGTGTTCTCCAGGAGCAGCAGGAATCAGTCCTCATTTATTTCATCTAGGAATTTTATCTCCCTAGCATGTCCTACTGTGACATTGACCCAGTCGATACCAGGGTAATTGAAATCACCCATTATTATTACTGTGCTGTAACTTTTGTTAGCTTCCTTAATTTCTTTTTATATCTATTCAAGAACACCCATTGAACTCAATGTTCAGCATTCCAAAATAGAATTAAAATGGAAGGCATCCTTTCGAAGACTGGGCCCTTCATAAATAGGGCCCTCATTTTTAGGATTTACTAAACAGTATTGTACCCGTTGTGTCATGAAAAAATACCTATTTCTTTCTCTTGAGATATTTGTGATTGCATTAATAGAATCTCAGCCTGTGTTTTCATTTGTTTCCCGATGTAACATTAATGAATTTGGATCTTAGTTTTACTGTAAATATTGAGAATAACTCCACAGATATCATAGTAACATAGGGGGAGGTTTACTAAAGGTTTAATGCACTTTAATGAAATTAACATGCATCGAGTGTCCATTGCCCTTTTATTTTTATAGGCTCAAGGTGGGTACAATTGTAGTTTTCACCACCACTCTATGCAAGTTAAACCCTTCATGTCTTTGCTTAGGGTTATACCTATGACTCCATGTAAATTGTCCCCCTCCATTTTTGAAGTGTAAAAGTTGTTTAGTCATTTAAGTTTGTTTTGATTCCATCCTCTTGCTATATGTTTGTCCCATGCCTTTTGGAATTCTGTCACTGTGTTTGTTACACCTATTCTGAGAGGGCATTCCAGGCATCTATCCATCCTTCCTGTAAAAAAGTATTTTTTATGTTGCTTTTAAGTTTAAAAATCAGTTACTATTGTAAAAAAGGACGGCCTAACTTGGAGGGGTTTTCTAGCACCAAGTTTTTAAAGTTTGACTCCTTTGTAACTGTAAAGTCACTTTACTGGATTCCACCCCCCCCCCACCCCTCCCATTTGCCAGTTAGCCATACATACGAATTAGTTCATTTTTGGTAATTGGTAGACCATCCCTCAGTATAATCTTCACTTAGTTTTCTATCTTCCTTGTCAAATACACATTCTATTTATTCTTCGATAACATTTAACTTTTCAGTAGGATAGCAAGCAAAAAGTGGTAGCTCTGGAGATGGCTCTCCTGTTTGCCTGGGTGGAGAAGAACCTCCTAGCCTTTTTGGCTCAGTACATTGCTGAGATGAAAAATGTGGAAGCGAGCTTCCTCAGCTGGCACTCTCTGGATCCTGGACAGTGGGAGTTGTCAGGAGGCATTTTAGTTGATTTTGCGCCACTGATTTTGCCCTGAAATGGATCTGATGGCGACCCGTTCCAATGCCAAAATTTGTCACTTCTTCAGCAGCCTCAGGGAGACAGGGTCTGATGGCGTTAATGCCGTTGCCCAGCCTTGGCCAAGTCAGCAGCTGCTGTACGTGTTTCCTCCATGGTCCCTGGTGGGGTGTGTACTTTTACCTATAGAACGCCACCAGGGCAGGATTGTCCTGGTGGCACCGGATTGGCTGAGGAGAGTGTGGTTCGGCGTCCTGATGCAGCTCCTGCAGATGCCTCTTCTTCGGTTGCCTCCATCTTGGGGCCTATTGCAGCAGGGATCGATCATCCTGGAAGACCCAGTTCACTCCTCGCTCACAGATTGGCTCTGAAAGGAGACAGTGCATAAGGGCTTCTCTCTGGCAGTGGTCTCCACTCTACTTAGAGCCGCGATGAGGTCTACCAAGCTAGCTAGCTACATGCGGGTCTGGTGCCTCTTTGAGAGATAGTGTGGCGCTTGGCAGTTGGCTTCTGAGGTGGCCAAGGTGCCATCTCTGTTATTTTTTACTACAGAATGGCCTAGAGAAGGATCTTTTCCATAGCTCCCTGAAAGTTCAGCAGCTTTGGCCTGTTCTGAGGTTCAGTGGCTGGTAGGTCTCTAGCCTTGCACCCGGATGTCTCACGCTTTCTCCAGGGGCGTTCAGTATCTGTGTCCTCCCTTCCAGTCTGTGGTCTCTTCCTGAGACTTGTGTCTGGTGTAAAGGATCCTGATGGCGGCACCCTTTGAACCATTGAAGCATGCTATTTTGAAGAATTTGACACTCAAGACGGTCTTCTTGGTCGCAATTTGTTCCGCAAGGTGGATATCCGAGCTGCAGACTCTGTCTTGCCAAGATCCTTATCTGTCTTTTTCGAAGGAGGCCATTTCCATATAGCCTGTGCTTTCCTTCTTACCTAAGGTGATTTCTGCCTTTCATGTGAATGAGGTGGTCTGCCTGCCCTCCTTTTCTAAGGAGCAGTGCCGGGGGAAGGATAAGGCTCTTCGCCTTGTGGATGTCTGGAGGGTGCTTCTCTGGTACTTGGAGGTTACAAATTCTTTTCGTAAGTCCAACTAACTTTTTGTGCTGTTTGCAGTCCCATGCAAGGGTAATGCAGAAGCCAAAACGACTTTAGGCAGCTGGATTAAGGAGGTCATTGCCTTTACGTGTCTGTTGCGGAAATGGCTGGTTCCGAAGGGTATGCGCACCCAAGCACAAGTGTCGTCCTGGGTGGAGCAGAGCTCAATAGCCCCTACAGACTTTTGCCAGGTGGCGACATGGGCATCTCTTTCCACTTTTATCACGCATTACTGCTTAGATGTGCACGCATCGGCAGACACGGCCTTTGGCTTGAGAGTTTTGTGAGCTGCTATGTCTTCTTCCTGCCCAGTTGAGTCATAACTTAGATACGTCCCACTTGTCTGGACTAGTCTAGCAGAACGATATGGAAGTTGATATTCTACTTACCAGTTAATGTCCTTTCCTTGAGTCCGGCTAGACCAGTACAGGGCTCCCCTTGTAACTGTATTTGCTCTGTTCTTCTACTGCAGTAACCTTGGGTCTGCTATGATTTTTATACTTGGCTCTGCAAGTTCAGCCTTCTGTTTATGTTTTCCTGTACATAGTTCTCTACTGTTGATTTCTCCTTGTTGCCCACAAATGCTGGAGAAACCTTTGGTGGCTGAGGCGAAGAGAGGGATAGGAGTGATGACATTGAAACCTGGGCTTTTCATTGATTCTTTGTCTCCACTGGTAGGGGAACCCAACCCATGACCGGTCCATTCATTATGCGGGAATGTTGCCTGTACATGGTCCCACGATTCGGGAGGCCCCGCGGCTGCCTGACTGGCTTCAGAGGGAGCCGGGGAGGCCCGAAGCCTGGCACCCCGACTCACCTCAGCAGAGCCTCTGGAGAAAATAACAGTGTTTTCCTTCTTTCACGTGGCTCTGTTAAAGTTCAGCCCACGAGCGTGCTGAGTGCCGGGAGGTTAAATGGGGCATTTCCTGTCCGTGAGACAGGAAATGCCCCATTTAACCTCCAGACTGTGTGCTGGCAAGCTCAACTTTAACAGAGCCGCAATAAAGAAGGAAAACACTGTTCTTTCTTACAGATCTGCAGAGATGAGCCAGGTGCCAGGCTTTGGGCCTCTCCGGCTCCCTCTGAAGCCGGTCTAGCAGGCCCGGGGCTCTTCCGGGCAGGTTGGGGGGGACTAGAACTGGAAATGGACTGATCAGGGGGATAGGGGGGGCTAGGATTGGAATTGGGCTGATCAGGGGGGGCAAGGACTTGAAATGGTCTAATGGGGCTAGGATTGGAAATGGGCTGATGGAGGGGCTAAGATTGGAAATGGGTTGGATGGCAAGGACTGGAATGAGCTGATGGGGCGGCTAGTACTGAAAGTAGGCTGGGACTGAGAGGGGCTAGGACTGGAAATGGGCTGATCAGGGGCGGTTAGGACTGGTAATGGGCTTATGGGGGCTAGCACTGGAAATGGACTGATGGGGGGGCTAGGACTGGAATGGGCTGATGGGGCTAGTACTGAAAATAGGCTGGGAATAGAAATGGGCTGATGGGAGAGCTAGGACTAGTAATGGGTTTATGGGGACTAGAACTGGAAATGGGCCGATGGGGGGATAGGACTGGAATGGGCTTATGGAAGGGCTAGGACTTGAAATAGGCTGGGAATGGAAATGGGCTGATGGAGGGGGGCTAGAATTGGAAATGGGCTGATGGGGGGCTAGGACGAAATGGCTGATGGGAGGGAGGAGAGAGCTGCTGGTCATGAAAGAAAACTGGGGGCTAGGACTGCAAATGGGCTGATACGGGAGATGGGAGAATGGGACTGGAAGGAAGCTGATGCTGGGAGGGGCTGAACTAGAAAGAAGCTGATGTTAGGGGAGGATTAGAAAGGGATGGGGCTGGTGAGAGAAAAAAAGAGACAAAGAAAAAAACAACATTGACATACTATGCATTACTGAATCATGGCTCAAAAACACAGACCAGGTAATACTGAACCGAATAACACCACCAGCATTCACAGCATACAACTGCCCCAGAAACCATAAATGAGGAGGAGGAGTACTAATACTTGCCCGAACAGACCTAAGGCTCAAGACAGCAACCTCCAAAAGCTTCAAACACTGCAAATTCATCAACACTGAAAACAAACATCTTTCCATCTGCCTGATATACCGACCCCCCCAACGCCACAACAGAAGACACATCCAACATCCTGGATATGATATATGCAGCTAACTCACCACACAAGACGCTCATTGTGCTATGAGACCTAAACCTCACATCTGCATCAACAACAATTGAAATCGCTTTTCACAAAGCTATGGAATCCATTAAACTCAAGCAAGTCCTATCAGGTCCATCCTATTGCTCTGGCTCTACACCAGATCGCATATTCGTGCCAACCAACACCCTAAATCAAGGTCTCATGACACCACCTAAAACCACACCAATACCATGGTCATATCATCATGCCATATCCTTTGTGCTCTACCACAATACCCAAAAGACAGCTTGGGAAAACAGAACAACCAACCAGACACTTCAAAGCTTTCAACAAAGATCACTTCATCAAAGATACCATACAGTCCCTACCCCAAAATTTCAATGACCTCGATGAAGCTATCAACATATGGAATACCATTATCCTTGCCGCATCACAACTCATGCCTTGAATAAATTCACACCACAACAAAAAAAGGCCCAGATCTACACCATGGTACTCCAACATAATAAGAGAATCCAAAAGAAAATTACAGAAACTGGAACGTCGCTGGAGACGTAACAAATGAGAATCTACTTTGAAACAATACCAGGAAATGAAAAAAGATTACAATAACCTAATAAATAAACATAAGCAACAATACCACACAAACCTCATACTATGTATATTTAATTTCACTATGATATAGTATTATAGCATACTGTTTTGTTTTGTATTTATATTGTAATGTATCGTTTTTGTTTTCCCATACCCTCAATATGTAAGCCTTTGTTGTCTTGTCAACCACTTTGGTTGAAGGATAAGGTGGTATACAAAACTGGTTAAATAAATAAATAAAAGCCTGCAATAAACCTAAAGAGCTCTTCAGCATTGTTCATACACTAACAAATGACCCAACCATGAAAGATGACTGCAAGATACACCCACAAACCTTCGCTGATTATCTAACAACCAAGTACAGTACCACTACACCCCATGACAATGTCTCGCTTATGGACACACCAACTTCAGATGACTCCACAACTACTAATCAACGGAAGAATTTCAGCATCTCATCAACTAAACAAATAGAACAAACTATCACTGCTTTAAATACCACCACTTCCCCACTGGACCCCTGCCCGGTGACTTGGATGAAATCCACCAAAGAAGAACTCAACACATTCATCCAAAAGATAGTAAGCACCTCTCTAACTCAGGGCTATATGCCAAAAGCACTCAAGCAATCCACCATACGCCCCATTCCTAATACCACTTCACCCAGCAACACAGACCCTTCAACCTACCGACCTATATCCAGCCTCCCACTCCTGGCTAAAATAACTGAAAAAATCGTACAGAGACAACTCCAAGATCACATTGACGAATTTGCCCCACTAGACCTCCACCAACACGGATTCCGACCAAAACATGGCATTGAGACACTCCTCATACATCTATTCAACAACATAATCAAAGGAATAGACAATATAAAGCAGGGCTTCTTATTAATATTTATAGATATTTCATTAGCCTTCGACACAGTCTCCCATCACATCTTATTTAAGCGCCTAAGGGAGATTGGCCTTCAAGATACTACTATTAAATGGTTTCAGTCATACCTAGAAGACAGACAGCAGAGAGTAAATTCTAGGAACCTCACTTCAGCACCCTTCAAAACTACGCAAAGAGTTCCTCAAGGCTCATCACTATCAGCTCTTCTCTTCAACATCTATATTCAACCTATTTGCAATATATTTAACAAATACAAGATACAATACGCAATATATGCTGATGACATCATGGCATACACCCCTATTCAACTGGACTCACCAGACTATACCACCATATCTACCTGCATTCAAGAAATCACAGCCTGGCTAAATAACAACAACTTAAACATCAACATAGAAAAAACTGAAGCAATCATCATAACGAGAAACACCACATTCATTCATCCTACCTCTATCAACATATCCAATACACCAATTACAGTAAAAGAAGTCAGATACCTTGGAGTGATTCTAGACAAGCAACTCACCCTCCAACCACATATAAACAAGATATCCAAAACAGCCTACTTCAAACTTGCAACGCTCCGGAGACTAAAACCACTCCTCAACAAAGAACACTTCCGCACAGTATGCCAGGCCATCATTATACCTGTACTGGATTACTGTAATATACTATACCAAGGTCTACCCAAACAAACCACCCGTCAACTACAAATAATACAGAACACTGCTGCCCGCATCATTGCTAGCGCATCAAGACAAGACCATATAACTCCAATACTACATGATCAGCACTGGCTACCAATATCATCACGTGCAAAATATAAATCAGCACTAACCATCTTCAAAATTAAAAACAACATGTCAGCAGAAATACTACACGAACTTATCGGAACCAAAACAAGCAAAAGACCAGACAGAAATAGCACCAAAAACAACATACCAATACCCAGTCTGTTTACAAGAACCAACAAATCCACATCCATGAGAGCCTTCTCTCTTGCTGCCCCTGCTATCTGGAATGTCCTCCCAGATAAACTAAAATCAGCAACAGATATAAACGAATTCAGGAAACTACTAAAAAACAACCTATTCATTGAACAATTCAATGATGACCACCAATTACCCTAAACACGCCACCCTCCACATCAGACCCAAAAGCCGAGGCACATCAGATACTCTCATCATACCCAGAGCCTTTGCTAAAACAAGAAAAACACTTCAAAAAGAGAACTATCCATGACCGCTCCCGCACTCTGGAACTCACTCCCCGACAACCTGAGATCAACAAAAGACCTCAAAGACTGCCTGAAGATGCGAAAAACTACGCTCCTCACAGAACACTACTAGGACATCACATGAACTGTCCAAACAAACTCTCTCTCTGCCACCAAAATGTAAAAATGTAAATAGTTCCTGTACATAGCTCATACTATATATAGCTCACCACGCAATCAACCTCACACCATTCACACACACACGCCTCGATTTATCATTGCATGCCCACACCCACGCACCCTGCCACTTGATTTGTTTGCTGTGTAATCCGCTTTGATTTCAGGATAAAGCGGTATATAAATCCTTTTAAATAAATAAATAAAGAAGCTGGGGGAATGAGGATAGAGAGGGGAAAAGATATTTTGTTAGAGAGGGAAGAAAAATCTACGATTGGCCAGGTATTGGGAGAGTAAGTGGGGATTGAGGATGGAGAGATGAAATTTGAGTGGATGAAAAAGGAATAAAGAAAGAAATGGAGCAAAGAGCAAAAGGGGAAAGATCAGTATGTTAGAGCAGATGCAGAGAGAGACTGGAATAAACTAGAAGAAAGAAGAAAGGACAAATGAACAGCAGACAATGGAGAGTTAGCAGAAGACATGAAGAAACCAGAAAAAAGCGACTGGAGCAATTGCAACTGAAAAATAAAATGCCAGAACAACAAAAGGTAGAAAAATACATTTTTAATTTGAATTTATTAACTGGAATTTGTCAGCTCTGGGAAATGTGCATTGTTAATGTCTTTGTGTTTTATTTGGCACAAGAGGAAATTAATTTATAGTTTTATTTCTCCAATGTTGTTGTACATTCCAAGTTTGGCTTTTGGGGTTTGCAGTTTAATTATTGTCTTCCTATTTCTAAATTGTGATCCCTTGTTCTGTGTTTGGTGACGGTCTATGTTTTGCATGTGTAACCGAGCTGCAATATTCTGTTCATGTAGTTTCTATGTGACTTGTTCTCTTTCCCCAGTAGGAGATGTATTGGTAGTCTCTGACATGTATTGGTTTATTATTTGATAGTTAGAGTTTGGTGCTTTGTGAGTCCTAGTAATGCTGCCATGATATGGCAAGTTTGCTATGGGTTCTAAATGAGCAGGGTTTATAGTACTTCATGTGCCTGGCAGTTGGCATTCGAGTATAGTAATGTAGAAATCTGGTAGTCTTTCTTTATCCTCACTGCCCATGCAAATGGTTTTCGGACACTAATTAAGAGGCATCTTTACTAAAAGTTAATGCGCATTCACAAATATTAAGTGCAGAAACAGCCATTTATTTCTGTTAGCACAGTGGCATTTAATCCACATCAATATTTAGTAAACATGCCCCTAAGTCATTGCCAGGAGAAAAAAGAGGTTTGTGAAGGGCTCCTTTGAAAGCCGCCTAAAAGTTTAGATGGGCAACATATACATTTTAAAATAAAAGAAATTAAATTTATGCAAATGTGGTCCAGTGGCTATGCAAATGAGGCCCCACAATGAGTCTCTGCACATGGCCCCACCCCTGACACAACCCACTTGTCTGGACTGGTGTAGCAGGACTCAAGGAAAGGACACTAACTGGTAAGAACATAAGAAATGGCATACTGGGTCAGACCAAGGTCCATCAAGCCTAGTATCCTGTTTCCAACAGTGGCCAATCCAGGTCACAAGAACCTGGCAGGATCCCAAAAAGACACATAGGTTCCACAATGCTTGTCCCGGTGTAAGCAGTGGATATCATGGGTCCTCAATGGTTTATGGATCATTTCCTCCAGGAAGTTGTCCAAACCTTTTTTAAACCCAGTTATACTCTACTAACAACTTTTACTACATCCTCCGGTAACGAATTCCAGAGTTTGATTATGCAAAGAGTGAAAAAAATATTTTCTCTTATAAGTCTTAAATGGGTTACATTGTAGCTTCATTGCATGTCCCCTAATATTTCTATTTTTTATGGCGTAAACAAGCGATCTATGTTTACCTGTTCCACTTTATTCATTAATTAATAGAACTCTCTTATCATATCTCCCTTCAGCCGTCTCTTTTCCAATTTGAAGAGCTCTAATCTTTTAAGTCTTTCGCCATAGAGGTATCCTTCCAGCCCCTTTACCATTTTTTGATATGATGACCAGAATTGCATACGATATTCAAGGTGCGGTCGCACTGTGAAACAATACAGAGGCATTATAATATCTTTGGTTTTATTCTACCTTCCTTTCCTTATGATTCCTAGCATTCTATTTGCTTTCTTGGCCGCTGCTGCACACTGGGTGGAGGGTTTCAATGTATTATCCACGATGACGCCTAAATCTTTTTCCTGGGTGGTAGTTCCTAATGTGGAACCTTGTATCGTGTAACCATAGTTTGGGTTGTTCTTTCCTAGGTGCATAACTTTGCACTTGTCCACATTAAATTTCATCTGCCATTCGGATGTCCAGTTTTCCAAGGTCCTGAAGGTCCTCTTGCAATTCCTCACAATCCTCTTGTGTTTTAACAACTTTAAATAATTTTGTGTCATCTGCAAATTTGATTCCTATTTCCATGTTATTTATGAATATGTTAAAAAGCAGTGGGCCCAGCACAGATCCCCAAGGTACTCCACTATCAGGCTTTCTCCATTGAGAAAATTGGCCATTTAGTCCTACTCTCTGCTTTCTATCTTTTAACCAGTTCCTGATCCACAATAGTACACTGCTTTCAAACCCATGACTTTTTAATTTTGCCAAGAGTCTATGATGAGGGACCTTGTCAAAGGCTTTCTGAAAAGCCAGATAGCCTACCATCTTACCTTGGTCTACCTATTTATTCACACCTTCAAAGAAATATAACAGATTAGAAAGACAAGACTTTCTTTGACTACTAATCTGATAAGTAAAATGTCACCTTATATTCTCCATATGATTAGGCATTCCATAGGCCCACAATTTTTAAACCTTTGCATGTACCAAGAGTATATAAAATGTTTTATGGTTGTATGTTTCTTTTAATCTGCATGCTTTTTGCTAGCTGATTTTCAATAGGAAACCAAAGCAGTTTTTCATTGGAAACCTACTATAAAGTATCCATGGTTAAGCCACCCATGCATATTATAACTGTGTGGGCTACTCAAAATCGCCCTATAAAGTTAGAGCTTGATGGTGTATGATAAATGAGAGAGTTCCATGGGAAATAATATATCTGTCATAAGCATATCAATGAAAGTTCAGCAGCCTACAATAGAGCTTCTGTTCTGTGTGGTGCTGGTGTTTGGTGCAGCTCTGAGAGTTGCAGAATATAATCACTGTGTGAGGAGGTATCCCTAATAATTAGAAGAGCTTGACAAATCCCAGACACCAGGTCACCATGGCAACCAGAAATGTTTACCTGGCACCTGTGATTTTCTCTCCCTCCTTTAAAAAAAATATGATTGTAGGCAGAAGAAAGCTGCGATCGCAGCCAAAGCCCCCCCTGTCTTCCCACCGGAGATTGGATCCCTGCAGGCAGAACAGGAGGGGAAGGCCGCAATTGCAGCTTGGAGGGAGCAGGCTGCTTGCGGGATTGCATCTCCTGCAGGTAGAAGAAGAGAAGTAAGCCACGATCACAGCAAAGGCCCCTTTGGTCTACCCATAAAGATCAGATCCCTGTGGGCAGAATGGGACAGGAAGGCCATGATCTTTACTTGGAGGGAGCAGGCTTCCCGCAAAGATACTATCCCCTCACGGGCAGAAAAGAGCCGAATGGGAATGTGCGGGGAAAAAAAGGTTAAATGGGAGGGGGAGAAATGAGCCAACAAAAAATGTAAAGTGGCAATAGTTTAAAAAAACCAAAACAGAAGGATGTGGGGAATGGAGGGCAGGGAATGTAGTGCTTATGGGGAGGGGGAGGGGGAAGTGGTGAGAGTGGGAAGGGTATAAAAGGGAGAGGGAAGAGTGCAAGGTGTTGGAGGCTAAAGGGATGAATTCATGGTGACAAAAAAGACACAAACTGTGTATGCCAAAAAGTGCATTCCCCCCACCCCAAAAACACCCACAAGCACCCCACCTACACACGCACACTTACAAACAGGCACTCCACATCTGCACGAAAGACTCACATACACACAATCACATGCACATAGGTGCCCTATTTCCACATCACACATCGTACACATACACACAGTTACCCCACTTCTGCACCACATACCCAGAGGCTCCCCAGTTCTGCTGCACACACACACATTCTCCCCCACTGCCACATCCCATGCACAGACAGGCAAACCACAGTTGCACTACACAAACACACACATATACACATTTGCGATCTATATATTTCCGTCTAAAGACGCCTCCTGCTACCATAACTAGACACACTTTATCATCTCTCTCCAAACTCTTCCAACTTCCCCAGACATGTATGAGTTTCCAAATGGAGAAATGCCAGTGGAAAATGGAGACAATGGGGGAGGGAGGCACGAGGGCATCACAGCCACTGGCTCCTAAGATTTTGGCCTGTCTCCCAAATCCAACAAAATTTGTCAAGCCCTGCCTTAATAGGTATCTAAAAGGATTAAGATCATCAAAGATATTGAGGAAGATTCAAAACACGAGACTGCAACATGCTGCATTAACAGAAGAAGACTTCAAATTGATATGCTCCAACAGTAAATTGAAAGTAGCACCAGAAGCGCAAAAACTGCGAAAACATGAAGAAAGCAGAAAAGAAAGATATCAAAATAAACTACCAACCACCAACCAAGTTGAAACAGAAACCTTCTGGAGAAAACTATACGGTGAACTCATAGAGCACAATCAAGAAGCAGAATGGCTAACCTGCATGTGGGAGTATTTAGAAAAAGCAAATATCAAAGCTATGGTATGGCCTACAATAACAACAAAAGAGTTGAAAAGCAGGTTAAAATGTGCTCCAAACTGGAAGAGCCCTTGTCTAGATGGACTGACCAACCTTTGGCTTAAACAGTTAACATCACTAAACCAGTACCTGGCAAACTGAGAAAACCAATTGATCAAAAAGTCAGACTTAATACCACAATAGCTTATAACACTGATACTACTTATGGCTTTAGGCAAGAAACTGAACCCTCCATTGCCTGATGTGCAAACTTAGATTATAGGCCCTCAGGGAATAGGGAAATTCCTACAGTAACTCACCTTGAACTACTACTGGAAAGGCCTGAGCTAAATACTGAAATAAATAATAATAAAAATAATAATATAAAAGCACATTTCTCTGTCCAAAGGGGGACCCGAGTAACATTTCCAAAAATTACAGACCAATGACTTGTCTACCCACAATCAATAAGCTGTTCACTGAAATAGATGCAGACAGAATACATGATCATATCAAGTCCAATAACATCATGGCAATAGAGCTAAAGGGCAATAAAAGAGGAGCATATGGAACCAAAGACCAGTTAATGTTGAATAAGGCCATCATGGCCAGCACCAAGAAAGCAGAAATCTCAGTATAGCATGGATTGATTATAGGAAAGCCTTTGTCAGCACCTTGAAATGTATAAAATAAATCCTAGCTTGATACAGTACATTAAGTTCACAATAATACTGTGGCAAACCGCATTCTTTTTAAAGTATGAAGATGGTCAGTGCATCATTCAAGACATCAAAATCCAGAAAGGAATATTTCAGGGAGATTCCCTGTTGCCATTTCTGTTTTGTAATGCATTTAATCTAGTGACTACTCTCATCAACTCTTTGGGATAAGGATTTAGTCTGACTCCTAAAGAAGGTAGCAACCCTGAGGTAACATCACACATACTATTTGTAGATGACCTAAAGCTCTACAGCTCCAGTGACTAACAATTAACAGAGCAACTCCGTGTAGTGAAAGCTTCTTGGATGATGACAGGATGACTTTTGGCCTTGACAAATGTGCTAAGGCAACTTTCCTTAGAAGAAAAGCTAACAAAACATAAAATATCTTCCTGGCTGAGGGCTATGACATCAAGGAGCCGGATGTACAAAGTAGAGGAAGGAACAACAATCAAGCAGAAATCAGTGAGATAAAATATCAATAAAGAATATAACATTACATAATAAGATACAAGCCATCAATCAGCTGGCAATTCCTGTTCTTTCATACAGCTTTGGGATTGTAGACTGGCCTCTTAAAGATCTTGAAAAACTGGATGAAAGAAAAAGAAAACTCCTCTATGTCTATGAAGTAATTTACAAGAATTAGTGTATGGTGAGACTATAACCTCCTAGAGCTGAAGGAAGGCTAGGCCTCATAGAAATCAATTACACATATAGAGCTGCTATCATCAGCCTCCAGACCTACCTGACGGCATCATCAGATCCAAATATTCTGAATGTGAAAGTAAACATCCAGAATCTGTCTCCATTATCCAATTTGGACAAGCGTTCCAACAACTAGAAGAAATGAGTAAGAATCCACAAGCACACACAGAGAAGGAAGCAACAGAATTTGCAAAACAAGAGAAAAAACTATTTAATGAATTAGATCAGTAAACAAGGAAAAACACGTGGCAAATATACAAATCCAATGAAAACTTCAACGTGTTATTCCAGGGAGCCTTTGTTGATCAAGACAGAATACATGAATGGTTATGGAGAGGTGAACTGAAACCGAAGGATGAGAGGTTGATAATTGTAGCCCAGGACAGCGGATTACGAACAAGATGGTGTATAGGAAGCATTGAAGAAAAACTGGCAAAACAGACATTTGTAGATTCTGTAAGAAAGAGCTGGAAACAGTGACTCACTTCATAGCTGGCAGAAAAATGTCTATACTTAAAAGTACAATAAAGTAGAAAATCTCATTTATTGCAAACTCTGTAAACACATCACTGTGCCTGAAAAACACTGGGACTATGAATTTAAAAGAATTATGGAGAATAAAGAAATTTTGATTTCTTGGGATATTCCCTTTTCTGACCAATAAAAAGCTGGATGCAAGGAAGCCGGACATAGTGGTAAAGGAGAAGAACACCTGAACAGCATTGATTATAGAAGTGTCAATCCCAAGCGACTATTCTGTGAATTGTGTTGAGAGGGAGAAGATCTTCAAGTACCAAGAAATGCAGTCAGAGACCAAGAAAATGTGGCAGAAAGATACTGAATTGTTTCTCATCATGTTGGGTGCCATAGGCTTGATTAAGAAGAATTTTCGAAGCACACCTTGATAAATTGCCAGTACATATTACATCTTACGAACTCCAGAAGGAGGCTTTCTTTGGCACGATGCTAGTATTATAATGGGCATTAGCAGTAATTTGAGAGACTGAGATTATACTCCATATACCTTGGCTTAGAAGTGAGGTTCATGTCTGTCATAGTAACTGCTTTACTGCTAAGCCAGCGTCCTTTGCATTACTCGTGGTTTACGGATTAGGACCTGAATACTCTCTGTCCCTTGATAATCCTAAGCGGACAGATTTAAGTTTATCTCCCCTGAAGAAGGCTTTCAGCCAAAATGCGTTGGGGTTCTAATAAAGGTCATTTTACCTGCCACTGTTTTTGGTGCACCTGTTTTTCTTGTTGCATTTCTCACTCACAGGTGTTTTGCTCTTTTCTAGACTCCAAGTGCAAAACTAACCCATTTGGAGAAATTGTCCTGTAGAGAATTTTAGTGTTATCAAACCTGAGGGGCAGGGGGAAGATTTTACCTTCAAGACCCTTGTCAGAAATGTTCAGTCAACTCATCTATCTTCTGTCTCACCACTTATCTCTACCAATGACCATAACCACTGTGGTTGTGGTTAAAATCAATTCATCTGTGAGAAACAAAGATCAAAGAGAAAAAAATATAGTTGGTGTAACTCTGAACTTGAGGCTGAAACAGCTTCTTCTTTGTGATATGGATCCTGGGAATACAGACTCATCACTTCTCTTCCTCTGTTAGGTTCCCTTTTGGAACTTCTTCTCTGTTAGATATTCAGTACTCAACTCACGGTCTACTTCTGCAGAGACATTGCATCGTCACTTCCTTCAGTTTCTTATTTATTGGTATGAAAGTTCCTGTGTGCTCCTAATCTTTTCTCATTACTGATGAATGGAGCACTGCCTCCTAGATGTCAGCTGGGCTGCCGAATGAGGTAAAAGAAATTCCTTTCTGAGTATCTCTCTCTAATCCTCCTTGGATAGCACCTTCTTAAAGGTTTTCTCCTCACTTACACCTCAATATAGTGACCAGGTTACCATGTGAAGAACACCAAATCCCTGGATTTTAGGCATCTTTTGAACTAAGAACCATCAACTATTAGGCTCTTAATGACCTTGGGATCATATCTGTATGATAAGAAGATCCAGTACCTTTGTCGGCCAATTTTGTGTATAGGTGCTAGATTGGTTTATAGTACAATATTTGAAATAACATAGGGCCCGAGTCTGTCCCGGACGTAGATCTCCTTTGTACATCCGGGCTGAGCTGGACATACAGAGGAGATTGCAATTCTGATCCCGCGGGGCACGTCTAGCCCTACGGGATCAGAATCGCGAGCAGGCATGTACGTGCAGGCCGGGACTGCGATTCAGTCTCGGCCTGCACGCACATGCCCCGCCCAACTAACTCAGGGCATATAAATGGAGCCGCGGCTCCATTTAAAAGCCACAATGCCGGCCACTTGCAAAAAGAGTTAATTCCCCGCAGCCCAACCCCCGATCTGGCCTCCTAAGGCCAGGGTCGGGCTACAAGGAATTAACTCTGGCCCCCCTCCCCATCTGTGCCCCAATGATGACAACAAACACCATGTACAGGGCTGACATTAGAATCAGCCCTGTACATCCAGGGCTGGCGACTGCCCGCCTACTCTCCACCCCCGGCCACCTCTTTCCTGCCCCCGACTAACTTCCCTGCGCAACCAGCGGGGAAGTTAATCAGGGCCTGTAGCCACTCCGAAAAGCGGGGATGGACGTCCCATTGGGACATCCATCCCTTTATTCGTGGTTCAGAATGACCCTGATAGTATTTATATTGTCCAACATTCAAGATTCTCCAGAATAACTTAGGGGCATGTTTACTAAACACCGTTGCTGTGCGGGTTCCCGTTAGTGTGCTGGTGCCATATAAGGAGTGGGCGGGCCAGGCAGAAAAAAGCAAAAAACTGGACCGTACGTGTGTGCGTCGCGCTAATGTGCGGGGCCCACATTAGCGCGTGGGAAGGCTAAGTGGGGCGCTGCTGCAAAACCAAACAACAGAGCTGTAGTACAACGGTGAAGACACTGACCAATGGTGCAGGGGCCAGGGGTTCAAACCCCCATTGCGCTCAACAAAAAAGACCAGCTGAGGCACCAACATTTATGGGCAAAAGTGGTTAGGAGGCATATTAATTTTGGGCAGCAGAAGGCGGCGCACTGTTATTTTTATTACGGCATGAGGCGGCGCACTGTTTAGTGTGGGCGGCAGATGGCGGTGCATTGTTAAGTTTGGGCGGCAGAAGGCGGTGCGTTGATAAATGTGGGCAACAGAAGGCGGCGAGCCGGTGGGCAGAAGGCGGCGCGCTGATGTGTGAGGGGGCAGTCCAGTGGGAGGGATAAGTGGCGCGCTGATGTGCAAATAACAGGAACGGAGCCATAGCACAATGGTTAAGACACTGACCACTCGTGCAGGGATCATGGGTTCAATTCCACACAGTGCCCATTGAAGACAGCTGGCTGGGGCATTTCCATGTTGTTTATTTATTTATTTATTTAACAGTATTTCTAAACCGCCTTATCTTAATAATCAAGGTGGTATCACAGCAAGCAATCAGGTAAAGTGTGTGTGTTGTGTGTTGTGCGGCATAAGGCGGCGCGCTGTTAATTTAGTGCGCCACAAGATGGCGCGCTGATGGCTACAAGGCTGCGCGCGGATGCACAAACACAGGAACAGAGCCACAGCACAATGGTCAAGACACTGACCAATGGTGCAGGGGCCAGGGGTTCAACCCCTCACAGTGCCCAGTGAACAAGGCTGGCTGGGGCAGTATGTATCATGGTGAGGAGTGCTGTAGGAGGCCTTCCATTTATATTTTATTTCCCACCAGTAGTAAACCCGCTCTCACAGTGTGTTAACATACGGATGCCCGTAAGGCACATGTTACAGTGCACTGTCCTCCAAGGCACCCTAGAATGTCCCCTATAGGGCACCATGTATGTTGCGACACAGGATAATGTATAGTGCACCCTATATGGATGGCAACCATAAGGTGGCCTATAGGGCGCCCTATAAAGCACCCTCAGAGGCACCTAATGGGTATAGTAAGCTGTGTGTGGTTTTGCCGGCATAGACATATGTACAGTAAATAAAAATAAAGCTGTGGATGGCCCTATCAAAGGGCCCCACTGTGGGTTTGAACCCATGACCTCTGGCTGTACAGGGAGTGACGTAACCATTGGGCTACAGCTCTATAGCTGATAGCAAGCCCCTGGCTGGCTGCAGAGAGCCTGCACGTCACCCCACAGACAGTCTGCTGTTGTAGACAGGATAGGGTTAGGCCACCCGTACCCATGATGCACTGCACATGCAAATCAGCTGTCCACAGATGCACACAAGATGGGGAATGCACCCCAACAGCTACCCGGCCTGGTAGGGGGAATTGTCCATGTGCACCCACACAGCACCTCGGCCTGGTAGGGGGTCCTGAGAGGGTGGACTACCAGCAAAGAGTAGCTACACACCGTCACATTGTGCGGGTACTGTGCTCACCCTGAGGGTGTGATGTGGCGGCCAGGACCAGGTCCACAACACCAGCCATGGCTGGATGAGGCCATGACAGAGCTCCAAAACAGTACTAACCTGTGAGATAGGAAGGTGCTGCAGAAACATGTTGGATATCTCTGTCTGTCTCAGTTAGTGGAAACCCCCATGGACCCCCTAGGTGGTCAAAGTTCCCCCCCCCCCGAGGGTGGCAAACAGGGCCCCCCCACCAACAGATTCCCCATCCTAACACACACACCCCCCCCCCCACCATGGCAGTAGAGTGGACCATCAAACCCCAGTCCTGCTGGGGAACAGACACCCTACAGGGCAGTCCAAGCAGCTCCACACACATCCATAACACAAAATCAGACAGACTTTAGGCCTGGATATCCAAAGATGCACCCCAGCACTATCTGATATTCACCTGCAGCAAGCCATCAGCCGCTGCACCCTGCAAGGCACTCCATCAAGACACATACCAGCTGTGAACAGTCTGCTGGTTAGCCCTGATGGAAATGCATGCACCCAAAACTGGGGTGGCAGCACACACAGCAGAGAGTTCTGTGAGGAGGCCCCAACAGAAAACCCATATATATCACAAGAGAGAAACACAATACAGCACTATGGGGGTGCCTAGCCATGCTGTCATCACTGCACACTCAGGGTGAGAGTGCTCCCCCAGCAGCACATACAGAGGTCACCCTGTCTGTGTAGGTGGTGGCCTGGCACTACAATGTCACAGCCAGTGCCCTATGCCCTGTGCAGATGCATCCTGGCCAGCCCACCATGTCTGACCTATACCCATGGTACCTTGCTGCTCATTATGCACATTGGCAGGCCAATACTGGCAGTAGTGCTGGCAGTGTGGGTTGGGGAAGGTGTTTGCAGCCAACACACACTGTATAGACAGACACACACTCCCACACCTATGCCAGCATTGTGCTACTATTGAGGGGGTGATTAGCCTTGGCCACCACACCGGTCCTGGGCACAGCACAGGCATGGATATGGTACGCAGTACTGCTGGGGGTCACTCCCCAGGGTGGTGAACACCATCAGAGGCCAGGCCTGGAGCACGCACCGCAGACACCAAACAGATTGTTCGGATGGGGTCAACTAGCAGTATGTGCGTAACGTAGGGATATCTATCAGCCTGTACTCTTAGCAAACGTTTCAGAGCTGTGTACCTCAGGTGTAGGGTGACATTGCTAAGGTATGCAGGTGCTGGTATTGGGAGATGCACGCAGGGTCCAATGTTCTGCCTCTACAGGAGACATTGGCCAATGGGGCCTGTGGGTGTGGGTGTGTCTGCCCCTGTTGGCTGCTGCTTTACGGCAGCGCTTCCCCACTCCAGCCCAGTTTTGCATCACACTGTTCGGGTCTTCCTGCTGTCCCTCATGAATATGCATGAGCTACATCTACATGCCGTGCATAGATATACAGCACAGGCATTTGTATGAGTGGCAGCATGGAACCTGACTGGTGTGTGGCCCACCAGGACTGCATTTGGGGGATTCTGCTGTAGGTTCTGCCCCTGTTCATGGTGTCTGTGCTCAGTGGGGTAAAAGATAGACGTATTACCATTGCATATGTCCTTGTCATGAAAGGTGTGTCCTTACTGTCACTGTTTATTTGTGGGGAAAATATGTGGGCAGGATTGCTGGTAGCCCCAGCTGGTCTTTGAACCTGTGACCTTCTGTTCTTGCATGCACTGTCTGTGTGCACTGCACCACCGTGTAGCCACAGCTTGGCTGAATTCCCTGGATAGTCCATGACTGTGGATCCGGCAGGGCCTGTCTGTTGCTGTGGACTGTGCCAGCCTGCACATGGCTAGGCCTCTGTCTTCTGTCGCTAGCAGCCACTGCCCCCTGCACCACATGTACTCGTCCGCCAACAAGCTGGCATGAGCTTCTCCCATAAAAGGCAGGTGACCTGATTGGAATGTGGCAGTACGGGACTGCATTTGGGGTACTTGGCTGTGGGTAATGCCCATTGTTGTGGTGTGTGTGCGTTGTTGGGTAAAATATGGGTGTTTTCCCCATGCTTATGTCCCCTGCAATACAGGGGTGTCTGCGCTATCTGTGTTTAGTGGTGGGTAAAATATAGGGACTGGGCTGGCAAGTGCCCCAGCTGGGCTTTGAACCTCTGACCCTCTGGTCCTAGAGGTACTGACTCTGTCCGCTGCACCACACTATGGCCACATAGACAGTGCAGCCCCTGGAGGTAGTAAGCCTGGCAGGAGTCACAAACCCTGCTCTACGCAAATTTACTGTGGGCATATGCACCCTGTCTGGTGACAAACGTGCACATAAACCCCGGAAATGACCACGGGAAATGGGGGACAAAATATCACCACGCTGGGCAACAGTGATATTAATGGGCAACCATAGCAAACACTCCAGGAAAGCTCCACAAAAGGAAATGTTTTTTGGAAGAGTCTCCGCTCCGTAAACCCTTCCAAAATTCATTTCTTTTTTCTGGAGCTTTGCTGGGTGTGTTTTCTGTATTTGCCCATCACTATAACTGTTCCCCAGCTGAATTACTATTTTTAATAGTTCTGTTGTGGTCATTTTCTATTTTTATTTGCACTTTTGTGCTGTGCACATGTATCACACTGCTCACGTTTTGCTGGTTTCCCCGGTTTTCCTGTACATTGCTGACGGAAATGGTTTCTCTTCCCTTTAAATGCTTTCTACCGCGAGGGTTTCCCTCGCGGTAGTTTTTACATGCAAATTCGGGCCCGATACTGTGCGGGGAGCCTCTCCCCTCCCACTCTCCACCCATTGACCCCGTCCCTCCGGAGCCTTCCTCCGCCCTCCTTTAGCCGTTCCACGCCTCTATCGGACATTTGCGGGCCCGCACTTGTACGGGGCCCGTTAGTGTGCCGCGCACCTTTGCGGGGGTGACACGCACGTGTGCGGGGCGTTTAAACGCGTTTATTAGCGTTTCAGTGCCGCGTTTCCGTGTGCTATTTTGCGGCGCGCACATTTCCGGTTTTTAGTAAACATCCCCCTTAGTGTGGTTAGTCCCCTTTAATGGTTGATAAATAACAACAAAACAAAAAAAGAACATAAAATGATACCTTTTGTGGACTATATTGTCATCTTTTGCTGGTACTGTCCTGATCTGAGGAAGAAGGTTTTAACCTACGAAATCTAGTCAAAAAGTTTAGTTAGTTCACTAAAAAGGTATCACTTTATATTCTTTCTTTGTTTTATTTTTATTTAACAACCATCAGAGTAAGTTGGAGATCCATTCTTTGCTTTTGCCATCTATGTATTAAAAGCTAGGAATATATTCAAGAGAATCTGGAAAACCTGTGCCTCATTTTAATCTGACAGACTCTTCCAGAGCCATTTCATTTCATATCGTATGTCCACTAACCAACATGTTAAATGCAGATTTCTGAATCTACCTTAATACTTTTACGTAATCAAATCTACAGTTTTTAAAATCAAACTCTTTCTCTCTGAGTGCTGAGATTTAGCAAAAGTTACCATATATTAAGAGTTACACTTTACTAAAAAATAGATTGGGATTTCTGGGGTTACCTTTGAAATTCTTTATCTATTATACACCATTCTGAATCCCATGTTTCCTTCTTATATTTGGCTCTGCTATGTTTTTTCAATACAGGACGTCTTACTGAAAAAAGCACAAAAAATCTTTAACAATTGAAAAGTATCCTTAGATCACAGGGGGCAGTGGAGACTTCGCAAGGAAAATCAATTATTGGGTTTCTTCAGATGTAAAATGCTTTTTTTCATGCATTTTTAAAATTCATGTGCTAAAGAAATGATCTGCTGAATGTATTTTAAATGTAGGATGTGTCATCCAATATTAGCTCATGCATTATATATGACCTTTCTTAGCACAGGCATACTAGTACATATAATAACTTAAACGGTGTTCCTATAGTAACAATGGCATCTAGTACTATTGTGACCTCTGCAAATGCTAACCCATCAAACCTCTTAGAACTGATACTGTAAGTCGTCAGTCAAGGACATGATGCATGGTTGTCTTTGATCACAAAGGTACGGTTGTAAAGTCTGTCTAATTGTCTAATGTTACCTCTTATTTTTAGAAAGCACTTACACTGGCACAAGTTACATAAAAAAGAGCATGATATTCTGAGGCCCTTTAACTAAGCACTGCTTACCAGATAACATGCATTATAATATGGGGTAACTGACCTTGGGAAATGCTAATATGCAGGCATGCCAGCTACAGACCACTAAACGCTGGCCATTGCATGCTAATGTGGAGAGTGGATGCATTAAGGGTGGAGTATGGGCATGGAGAGCAGAGTAACACTCAAGCACCATTAACATGGCAGTTAACACGGGTTCTCCAAATGATACCTCTATGGCATACGCAGTCGCTTATTAACTGCCGGGAACATGCTGGTTGTATCCCCGACAGCTAACGCAGAGGCTTTGTACTTTATGTACATTACAAATGCATGTGTGAAGTGGCATTTTAGAAGGAACATTTAGGTAAAATCTGAGAGGTTCAGAGCAGAACTTTCAAAAACCAGGGGGAGTGGCAGCAGTGCCTTCAAAAATCACTCCATCTGAAAAATAAACATCCTGTGACTGGTTATGGAGGCGAGCCGCATGCAGGTTGCAAGGGTGGGAACGTGGATGTCCCTGATTTGCAGTCTCAGAACCGGGTACTTGGACGTGTTGGCAGGTGTATCCCAGAAGGGGGGCGACTATGCCATGAGATTTGCACATCCCGGTTGCCATTTCAGATACTCAGATGTGCAGTAATGGACCTGTGACATGTTTGGAGTGTGTATCTATGCTGAGTTTTTTTAGGCAGGAAATAACTATAGCAATGTAAGCTTTCCCCCTGAAAATGTTACATCCATGAAACGAGCACTTTTTTCACCTTATTTGTGATCAGGAGCAGGTGTAGGCATGGACGTCTCACCAGCCAGTGCGAAATGTGCCTATGTCTTTCTGAAACCGCACTGCGATGTACATGTCCCTTATGCCAGTGGTCCCCAACCCAGTCCTATGGGGCTCACCGGCCAGTCAGGTTTTCGGGATATCCCTAATGACTATGCATGAGATATATATGCATTAGAGATATCCTGCCAACCTGACTGGTTTGTGGCCCTCCAGGGCTGGATTTGGAGACCCCTGCCTTACACCTCTGTCATTTAAGATTGTGAGTGGGCAAGGTGCAGATGTCCAAGACATCAAAAAGGTTAGATAGAATCTGTCACAGTCCTCCTCACTTCTCACCACCACCAAAAAATTGTCTATTAGACAACTTTTTGGTGGTGGTGAGAATCGAGGAGGAATGTGACACATTCTATATACCCTTTCAATGTCTAGGACATCTGTACCTTGCCCACTCACAATCTTAAATTTCAGAGGTGTAAGGCAGGGGTCTCCAAATCCAGCCCTGGAGGGTCATAAACCAGTCAGGTTGGCAAGATATCTCTAATGCATATATATCTCATGCATAGTCATTAGGGATATCCCGAAAACCTGACTGGCCGGTGGGCCCCATAGGACTGGGTTGGGGACCACTGCCTTATGCCACTCAGACCATGCCTCAGTGAACATTCTCCATCCTACATGAACGTTCTTGTGCTGGGGACATCTATATACCCAACTTCTAAAATGACCCCAGGGATATCTCCATGCTTTGCACGTCTGAGTACCCATTTTCAGATGTCAAACTCACAAATAGAGCTTCTAACATATCCCACTACGTGCACAGCCTTACCATGGCCCCTTTGTGAATATTGTGTGTGTTAAAGAATACTGCATATGCAACTAATTCTTGTGCATTTGGTGGATTTTTGTGATCAAATTTCTGGACATCAGTAATTCTTTCCAACCTGAACCCCAGTCATTCTGTCTACTTATTTCCCCTTTCCTAATCGCTCCTCCAGGCCAGTCTAGGTACCAATGGGTTGTCACCAGCCTCCAGCAGCTGAGGACTGAGCATGTCAGAATCCTGATGTGCCAGTACAAGAACTCCTCTTTCAGCTTCAGATCCAATCTCTCAGTCCTCAGCAGCTGAATGAAGAGGTCTTGGTTGGCAGATTCCCCTGAAGAGACGATTCTACTGACAGACACTGAAAAGAAAAAAAAAACAGACCTGCGAAAAGGAGACTGTGGACAGCCTGAGTGCAAATCATAGGATATCAGAGGCAGATGCAGAGGCGCTTGTTCCCCCCTGGGGAGTTGTGTGGCAAGTAAGGGCAAGCATACCGTAGGGTCTGCTACGTGAGGTCAGTCTGTCCATTGGGGGCCTGATCTGGTGGAAGGTTAAAGGCCCTGGGAGCCCCAGGTTACCTTTTCCCTGTCAATCAGAGAGCATTTCCAGCCTGCTGGCAGAAGGTGGTTTGAGGTTCTCTCCTTTTTTCCCCACAGGCCACTGTACTTGGTCACAATCCCTTTAGAGTATCAGTGAGAGGCAGACGGTGGACTGCTGTGCTGTTGAGTTTGGATGGTTTTTGATGAATATTTCCCCCCATCAGGGTTCATTTAGGCCGCAGCAGTGTGGAATGTCTCCCCTCACAGGTCGGTGATTTTCGTGCACTGTGTACTCTTTTTGGCAGGGGTGGGGGGTGCTCAGCATGCATGCGGTTGTTTTTCACTTCCTACATGCTGTGTGCCCAGAAGCCACGGATTGACACCAGTTGAGATTTGTCAATTTTGTATTCGTCAGTGCAAGACGGTAGAGAGGCCTGGTGCCAGGGCAATTATGGAAGGTCAGCCAATGCAGGGGATCCTTTGGGGCTGGTGGTTCCTGTGGTTTTGGCAGGAACCATGGCCATTTTGTCTCAGACTGTGCCAGTTGGAGGGAAGCTGAAGCAGGGCAAGCACAAGTCGAAGATGTCAGTGGCTAGGGCTCCGGTACCGCGGCCAGAAGTGGCTGCTTTTTCAGAGCCCTTGGAACAGGTTTTTTCTGTGGACTTTGTCTTATTGTTGCACAAGGCTTATTGCCTTAAAAGGAAGCAGGCCGCAAAGACTCAGGCTGGGTTCTCAGCTGCTCCGATGAAGATCCCTGAGTTACCTGTTTTCGAGTCTGCAGGAGGAACCCTCATTGAAAAGGAGTTGAGATGAGACTGATTCCTGGCTGGGTCAGAGCTTGCCGCAGTCGGAGACCGCAGAGGAGCTGGGGGAAAGCCCCTCAGATCTCTGGAATGAGCCAGGGGTTCCAGATTTTGAGGAATGTGAAATTCCACAGGGGAAGGACCCCAATGTTTTTTGAGTCTTTCAGAGAAGAGCTTGCAGCCCTCATTAGTCATTCCCTAGTGGCCTTAAACATAGTGCCTCCACCGGCTTTAGTGGAGGAGCCCCTGAAGGATCCCTTGCTGCAGGGGTTTAAGGGGACCCAAGTGTGCTTCCCAGCGCATCGGGTTATTAAGAAAATGATTGAATCAGAATAGGAATGTCCTGAGGCTAACCTGAGAGAGGGCAGGGCAATGGGCTGCTTATACCCTATTCCACAAAAGGATCACGACCTTCCGAAAATGCCTAAGGTGGATGCCCTGGTCTCGGCAGTCACTAAGAAGACCACAATTCCAGTGGAAGGTGCGGCAGCCCTGAAGGACCTTCAAGATAGTAAGCTGGAATCTCTCCTTAAACAAGCCTTTGATACCAGTGCTTTGATGTTGCAGGCCTCCATTTGTGGGGCCTACGTGTCCAGGGCTTCCATCCGTTGGCTCCATGGTGGCCTCAGAGGGGGGCCTAGTTGGAATCAGCAGCGGCATACTTGTGGACGCCTTCTATGATTTGGTGAGGGCCTCCTCCAAAACTATGGCATCAATTATTGCGGCACAAAGTTTTCTGTGGCTCCACAATTGGTTGGCAGATGTGACCTCCAAGGCTAGGCTCAGTCAACTTCCCTTTAAGGGTAAGTTGCTGTTTGGCGATGCGCTGGACAAGTTGGTCAAGGATCTTGGCGATTCCAAAGGGGGTCGCTTACCAGAGGATGAACCAAAAGGGCCTAAGCAGTGAGGTCAGTCCAGAGACTTCCAGCGGTTCAGGGCCACCCACCTTGCTGCATATCAGAGGGGTTGGTATGGACAGAGGGCCAGCCCTTTCGGGGCTACCAGGGGGGCCGGCCGGGGCAGTTTTTCCTCCCTACGTGCCCTAGCCAAGAAGCCACAGTGATGCCAGAGAGACCCAGGCAGAAGTGGCAATAGGAAGTCGGTTGCAACAGTATTATTCCATCTGGGTCAGTATTACAACCGACCAATGGGCACTGGAGATCATACGAGAGGGATATGCCCTTGAGTTTGTCTGGCCCTTCTCCGATGCCTTTGTTTTTTTGCCCTGCAAGGCTCTGGAAAAGGCGAGAGCGGTTCACAACACTCTGCAGCACTTGTTGCGGCTGGTGCTCCGAGACCAGTGCGGGTCAGGTTGATACTCCATTTATTTTGTGGTGTCCAAAAAGAAGGGTTCCTTCAGACTGATCCTTGATTTCAAACATGTCAACCACGCCCTCCGCAAGCCGCACTTCCAGATGGAGACCTTACAGTCGGTCATTCTAGCGGTCAGGCAGGGCGAGTTCCTGTCTGCGCTGGACTTCAGTGAGGCCTACTTATATTTTTTTATTTAGCATGTTGTATATTTATTTATTTAGCTGTATTTATATGCCGCCTTTCACCGGGTCAAAGCGGTTTACAAAAGCAGGGGTGAAATACAGTGAGACAAAGTATAAAACAATTAAGGGGGGGGGAACAACACCGGGGAGGGGTTCAAAATGTGCATCAATAAGGGGGCTTCAAAAAACAATATACATTTATGTTGAACAGACTTTGCATTTACAGATTCCAGTTTTGTTCATAGTCTTAGCTTGATCAATGCAGGGGCTGAGCCTGGGGTTAGCTGGTGCTTGTCCGTTCCTGTCCCAGGTGGATGGTGAATAGGTAGGTCTTTAGCTGTGTCCGGAAGGAAGGGAGGTCCTTGTTACCTTGGATGTTGGATGGAAGGGAGTTCCATAGGGTAGGGGCACATAAGTCAAAAGCACGGTTACAAGACTGTTGGATAAATTTCGTTCTTTCATATGGTACAGTTAGTAAGTCGGTTGTGGACTGTCGAGTTGGTCTACTGGAGCTTAGTCATGTTAATAGGGTGCTCATATGTGTGGCTTGTTATTGGTGGAATGCTTTATGTATCAGGATCAGTGTTTTATATTTGATCCGTGCCTCAAGGGGAAGAAAGTGGAGATCTCTCAATATTGGGGTGATGTGATCACATCTCTTCCCTTTTTGTATGATCCTTGCTGTTGTTTTGAGGGCTATCCGTAGAGGGTCGAGGCTGCTGGTTGGGAGTCCTTGATATATCGCATTACAATAGTCCAGGTGGGGGAGAGTCAATGCTTGCATGACTGATCTGAAGTCCGGTGGATCAAGGAGTGGTCTGAGGCATGGCTTTGAAGAATGTTTTTTGCTGTTCTTGCAATCTGTTGTTTGAGAGACAGTGTTTCATCCAAGATTATCCCTAGATATTTTATGTGGGGTTGGACCTTAATCTGTGTTGTTCCCAGGGTGAGGTGGGTTGGGGGCGTAAAGGTTTGGTCCTTCGTGACAAACAGTACTTCCGTTTTCTTGAGGTTTATATTGAGGTGGTTGTCTTGAAGCTATTTGGAGACATCATTGAAACAATTTGTTAAGTCTGGGTTTGTTGTATTTTTGGTTGTAATGGGACCATAGATCATAACATCATCTGCATATATGGAAATTGACATTATGGGTCCTTATCAGTGAACAGAGTGGTTTGAGGTAGATGTTGAAAAGCATAGCCAAAAGTGCAGAGCCCTGTGGTATTCCCTGAGTTTTACGATAGGGGGTGGAGATAGTGGTGCTGGTTGAATTAGCTGATGTTGGTCCGTTAGGTAGGATTGGAACCATTGTAGAACTTTGTCCTTTATGCCAATTTCTTGTAGTCAGTGTAGGAGGATGCTGTGGGAGATGGTATCAAATGCAGTAGAGATGTCTAAAAAGATCAAGGCGTATCTGGCATGTTTGTTCTGGGTTCCTTTGATTAGGGTGTTCATAAGAGAGATCATGAGGATTTTGACCCCCATGATGTGGGTGGAATCCGTGTTGCTGCGGGTCTAGAGTGTTGTTTATGTCTAGGTGACCCTATAGTTGTTGTTGCACTATCTTCTCAATAAGTTTTGCGGTGAATGGGAGGCTTGCTATTGGTCTGTATGAGGCAGGGTCTGCTGGGTCCAACTCAGGCTTTTTGAGGGTCGGGCGGATAATGGATGTCTTGAGGTTGGTAGGCCTTAACCCCTGTTTGAGGGATTCATTTACGATGATAGTGAGTGCTGAACTTAGTTCCTGTCTCATGTTCTTTATCCAGCTTACCGGGCAAGGGTCTAGGAGAGAGGTGGTGGTATTGAGGCCCGATATGGTGGTTTCAATCCTTTCTCTGGAGATTGTCTCAAAGGTGTCAAGTACAGGCTCATGCGGTGGTCATGGAAGCTCTTAGAGGTCGGGGTGATCTGTCTGATTCTCTACTTTCTTTTTTGTCCACATTAGCGGAATTGACTTTGTATAATAATTTTTTTGTTTTTGAACAGAAACTTTATCATCAGATTTCTGGGGTAGCCATGGGGGCCACATGTGCCCCCTCGGTGGCTAACCTCTATATGCAGTGCTTTGAATATCGGTGGATTCGACATTCTCCCTACCAAGATTCTTTGAAAGTTTGGAAGCGATACATCGACGACATTTTTGTCATATGGCAAGGCACCAGGTCCTCTTTACAAAATTTTTTTGTCTGGTTGGATTCCTGCGAACCTAATCTTAAATTCACCTTGACCTGTCATGAGACTCAAGTTACGTTTTTGGATGTCTTGGTACAAAGAACCCGAACGGTTTGGTACACTTCTGTATACCGTAAAAACACTGATAAAAACACCTTCTTGCATTATTCAAGTGCTCACCCGGTGCAGTTACGTAACGGATTGCCTTTTTCGCAGTTTATCCGGTATTGAAGAAACTGCAGTACTATGCATGAATTTAAGCATCAGTCAGCACGATTACGACATAATTTTTATCAGCGGGGATATCCAAGGAAGATCATTAGGGATGCTTACACCAGGGCACGTTTTGTTAATAGGGACATGTTGCTCCATCCCCAGGGTCAATCATTACGGGGGACAGATTGTGTGAATTTGATAACTGTTTATTCTCCCTACAGTATAAGGTTACAGCGTAGTTTGAATCGACATAAGAACATCTTATCTACTATACCAAGTTTACAACAGTATCATACACGGTGTGTGTGGCAACGTCAAAAGAACCTCAAAGACATTCTTAGCCCGACAGTTTTGCGATCTCCTTCTGTTTTGGGAGGGTTTGAATTTAGTGGCCATAAGCGCTGTGGAGAATGTATGATTTGTTCTATCACTCAAGAATGCACCAGTTTTTCCCATAGGGGACGTACTTACCAGCTACGTGTCAACACTTCTTGTGGATCTTCAGATGTAGTATACTGTAAAAGATGTCCATGTTCTTTGTTATATGTTGGAAAAACTAATCGCCCGTTTAGGGTTCGCATGAGTGAACATAAAAGTAGACTAAAATGTCAGCAAGTAGAGGCTCCCATTGTCGAGCATTGCCTGTCCCTACATCATGCTTTTGAAGACTTGCGCTGTTTCTGCTTAACTCAAGTATTACGACCACAACAGGGTCGAACCAAGGAACAGACTTTATTATATGCAGAGCAGCGATGGATTTACACACTTCAGACCCTTATTCCCATAGGTCTCAATGCTCGGATAGAGTGGGAGGTCTGTGTGTGACGTCAGTTCGTTCACTAGTTCTAACATTCAGTGATAGCTCTCCTTATTTAAGGTACGCATGCGCGGCGTTTTTTACAACCGCTCAGCAGTTCAGCAATTTATGTGAATAGAATGCCAGCGTGTGTAGAGGTATTGATACTATTTCACAGTTTTAAGTGCTGTTCAAGTTTTCATGTTGCAAAAGTATAGTCTAAAAGAACTGTTTTTATGTTTTAGAGCTTAGCAATCTCCCCTGATGAAACCTTGTTGGTGAAACGCCTAGTGCCTGACAGCATTGGGAAAGACATTCAAGCTAAGCATTTTTTCATTTTTCAACACTCTATATGAATATCATTTGAGAATGCCATCTGGGAGTGGGCTGCATTAGGGTGGTCATTGATGTTTCTGTTTGGGCGATGAGTCAGCTTGACGATGTTAGCCCGATAATACTGAGACCACGCAGCTTCCCAATGAGTATTTCAAAAAGGTTTTTTTGATTACAAGCATAGTCAGTCTAGCGGTAGACTAAAATTACTTTCAAAGTTGTTGTACAGAGTTTATAATACATTTTGTGTCAAAGGTGTCCCAGTCAGTGATCAGTGTGGTATTGGTGCTGTCTCTTAAGATTGTCGGCTTGGTGTTAGGTATCTGCTGGAGCTGTTTGTATTGTTTTGCAAGCTGATGAGGTGGTATATCTGGAAGCTGGTTAGAATGGTTTGGGGTTTTGGACAGGTACTTGATGATCTCAAAGAGCTCTCGTGGTCTGTTGATTGACGCATTTATCATCTTTGAGTGGTAGGCCTTCCTTGCATTATCGTTCACAGTGTGATAGTGGTTTATTTCCTCCATGCAACTTCTCCTGTCAGTTTCTTTTTTTGATTTCCACCACTTCCTCTCTATTCGTCTGAATTGTGTCTTAAGTTTCCATAGGGCTGGCGTGAACCATCTGGCTTTAGCTGGTCTTGAGTTTTTTCCCTTGCATGGTGTCACTGAGCTTGCTGCTGCAGTTATGTTATTCTAGTTGCTGGTTAGTGCTGGAAGGTCAAGTTGATCTGTTTGTATGTGAGGGAGGACTTGGTTGAGGAACTCTTCTTTGTTGAATGGCTTAAATCTTCTTGCTTGTGGCATGTGTCCGTTGTTGGATGTGGGCCAAAAGGAGCTGGAAAAGGTGATGAGAAAGTGATCTGACCAAGGGATCTTCAGGTTCTTGTTTGTGGTGGTGTTTTATATACTGCTTTATCCTAAAATCAGAGCGGTTTACGTGGAACAGTTTTTGAGCAATACAGTCAGTAGTAACTTTAGGCTAAGGGGAGGGGGAGGCATGCGGGAGGACCACGGTGAAGTATTTACATCAGTGAGCATCCACAGTATTACATGTTCCAATCTGTCCAGATCATCAGCGTTACCTGTGGTTTGCGGTGCTGGGCTGTCACTTTCAGTTCTGAGCACTGCCGTTTAGACTAGCCACGGCCCCACGCACCTTTACCAAGGTCATGGTGGTGGTGATGGCTGCCTTGCGCAGGGAAAGGGTTCTTGTGCACCCCTACCTGGATGATTGGTTCATTTGAGCGAAGTTGAAGGCTGAGGGGCTCTCCACCACAAAGCTATGGTGGAGTTACTGCAGAGTTTGGGCTTGGTGGTCAACTTGGCCAAGAGCCAGCTTCAGCCGGTCCAGCATCTCATCTACCTGGGTGAGCAGTTTGATACTCAGGCAGGGGTGGTTTCCCTGCTGGAGGACAGAGTGTGCATGATTCAGTCGCAGATTCAGCGTTTCCTGCAGAAGAGAGCACCAGGGGCATGGTACTACCTGCAGCTGCTGGGACCGATGGCAGCTGCACTGGTCCTCATGCTGTGGGCACAGGCCCATATGAGGCTGTTAAGCGTGCACTACTCTCGCATTGTCTCCACAGCTCCAGCCGCTGTCTCAGAAACTACCCTGTCCGGGTCACGCGAAGCGGAGTCTGGACTGGTGGTTACAGCTGGCCAACCTCACGATGAGGCTTCTCCTGGAGCAGCTGCAATGGATCCTGGTCATGACAGATGCCAGCCTCACGGGTTGAGGAGAGCATTGTCTTTCGCAGGAAGCTCAGGGATGTTGATCAGCCGAGGAGAGTTCCTGGTCCATTAGTCGCCTGGAGATGAGAGCAGTGTTCCTGATCCTGCAAGCCTTCCTTCCTCTGATAGCCCAGTCCGGGTGTGTTCGGACAATGCCACTACAGCGGCATACATCAACTGGCAAGGGGGCATGGGCATTGCGACCCTGGTAGCCAAGAGTCAGGTGTTGCTATCATGGGTAGAGACAAATTTAGTGTCCCTCTCTGCTGCGCATGTAGCAAGGAAGGACAGTGTTCAGGCGGATTTTCTCAGTTGTCGCCAGCTGGATCCCAGTGAGTGGGAGTTGGATGTGACTGGTAATGTATCTCATGGCCACTGTGGTAAATGCCAAAGTGAACTGCTTCTTCAGCAGGCACAGGGAGCATATGTCCTTTACTATTTTTTTGTATTTCATTTCTGACTTCTAACATTTTCTTGAAAATTATTTTGATAAACTATGAAAAGAGGTATATCAAGTGAACCAATAAACTATATGCTATATAAAAGGCCCTGTTATATTTACATCCAACATAGTAGTAATGTTACTAACATTTACTTGCGGCAGAAAAATATAAATTTGTGCAAGTGGTTATCCAGGAACAAGCAGGAAGTCAGTCCTCACATATGGGTGACGGCGTCAACGGAGCCTGCGTGGAGCATTTCCCCAGCTTTCAAAGAAAGCTTTTGGGAATGTTACCATACATGCGTGGTCCCCTTCCCGCTCAAGGGTGCCATCTTGCTCAGTCTCCTTTTTCTCTGCGGAGCCCAACAGATGCTTGTCCTGTTTCCCTGGAAAAATCCTATAAAAACAATCCTAAAACTTGTTTTTTTCCGTGTTTGCATACCGGTTTCTCTTCCCACCTTGAGCCGGCTCCATCCCCGATGCCGTCCTCTGCTTTCCCTTCTTTTTCCTCGAGGCTTGTCTAGACCGGCATTCGCGCCCTTTTTCACCCAGGAGTCATCGACCCCGACCAGGTGTCTCTCGGTGGGTTCAAAAAATGTGACTGTTGCAGTCAGATCATGCTTGCACTGCCTTGGTCCGGACCATGACAGTACCACCTGCAGCTTGTGTCAGGCCATGACTCCGAGAACCAACAAGATAAGGTTGGAGTTGCAGGAGAAGATGTTCCCGTGGTTCAGCTCAGCCCCGGCTACCCCAACACTGAGCCCCAAGCCCAGCTCCTCCCTTGAGGTCCGGGTGTTTTCTGAGTCCCGCGGTGGCGGCTCCTCCATCAAGACCCTGGACTCTGGCAAGAAAAAGAAAAGATCCTCGAAACCAGTTGAGGTCCTGCTGGTGAAACCCGGCAGTCTCATGGCGGGACTCAAGCGACTCCAAGCAGCACCCTCCTAAGGTCTCTAAGTGGGAGTCCTCAGCCAGCAGTGACCGTGCGAGGCTCTCCAAGGCCATGGTCCTCATTGGGGATGCATTTGCGAGACCCTCGGTGCCTGCGCCGAAAGCTGCAGAGCCTTCTGGCATTGAGGCCAGAATGGCAGCCCTGGGGCAGAATATCTCTGTCATCCTGGCCATGCAGCAGGCAATGATGTCAGGTTCATCCGCATCATGTGCCCCGACAACTGGGCCCCCGACTGCGGCAGTGTCCCCGGGAGATGAACCAGGCCCCTAGCACTATCAGCCTCGGGTGAGTCCTTGGCACCAATCAAGATCCCAGTCCTGATCCTCGGGAATCCGGTCCTCCCTGGTTAGTTTCCAGGAGTCTGACCTGAGACCCACTGGGGGGATATCGGTTCCTCGGGGCGGGTCTCGAGACATGGACATGCCTCGGAGTCCTCAACACCCTCTGGAACCAACTGGGAGACCGATGTCGAGGCCTCGACTGAGACCTCTCAACACTGAGACACCCCTTCAGAGCCATCTCCCCCGGAGCCCTGGAGCCATTCCCCACCTAAGAACATGATTTTCCACGACTTCGTCTGGGACATGGCCTGGGCCCTCTCGGTCCCAACTGAGTCGGAGGAGGATCCGTGCACCGAAGAACTGGAGATCTTCCAGTATGAGTCCCAGCCAAAGGAGGCTCTTTTGGTGCCGGTGCAACCTATCTTCAAGCGGCTTCTCCTGCAGATGTGGGAAACCCCGGCCTCGATGCCGGTGGTCAGCCAGCGCCTCAACACCATCTATCGCGTCAAGAAGAGCCCGGACATCCAGAAATCCCAGCTCCCACACAGCTCCATGGTGGTGGAGTTCTCAATGCAAAAATTGAAAAGCAAGAAGAATTACTCTTTTGTTCCCCCTGGGCAGAGAGGCCAGAGCTCTCGACACCCTGGGGCACAAGTACTTCCAGGGATCCATGTTGAGCTGCCGGATACAGACCTATGAGCTCTACATAGGCATGTATCTAAAGGACCTCATCCAAGAGCTTGCTGGGTTCTCCACAGGCTCACCGGGGAACCCCTTCAGCAGTTCCAGACCCTGGTTGCCACCATCTGGGATTGTTCCAAGTTCGTGTCCCGGGCTACCTATGATGGTTTCGATCGAGGCAGCAGTCCGAGCTGCGGCCATGGGCATCAGTGTTCGCTGCCAAGCTTGGCTACAGATCTCAGACCTCAAGCTGTGGGTCCAGGAAAAGCTGCTGGACTTCCCCTCCACCGGGGAGAACCTGTTTGGAAAGCCTATGGCTGATAAGGCGGCCGAGATAGAGACTGAGGTGGTGATCCGGCAGAGGCTCTCAAAGAAGACCTCTGCCCTCCCCCGAAAGAAAACATTGGGGAAACCAAGCAGCAGGGACCCCAGCCTAAAGGCCAGAGACATGGACCCAGGAAGCCAAACTCCTTGAAGTCGCAGGCCCCGGCCCCGGCTCAGCCTGGAGGGAGATTTGGACTCCCGGGGCAGGGTCTCCCTCCCCCAGAAGACCCTCACCAGCCCACAAGGGGCCGCCTGACACTCTTCACTCACATGTGGGCCGAGGTTACTTCCGACCAGTGGGTGCTCCAGGTGGTAAAGGAAGGTTACCACCTCCATTTCTAGCAAACTTCACCGGGGTATTTCCCAGGAGAGCCAGTGTGACCTCTCCTTCACCAGTCCCTCTTGCTCTCAAAGCTAGTAGGTCTACTCAGGGACAAGGCAGTAGAGCCTGTATCCCAACATCTTTGGGGAAAGGGCTTCTACTCCATTCCCAAAAGAACTGGGGGCCTCAGGCCCATTCTGTACTTCCAAAACCTGAACAAGTTTCTGGTGAGGGAGCAGTTCAAGATGCTCTCCCTTGGAACACTGCTGCCCTACCTCCAGCAGGGAGATTGACTGTGCTCCTTAGACCTAAAGGATGCATACACTCACATCCTGATCCACCCCTCTCACAGGCAATTCCTGAGATTTGTGGTTTGAGGGGGCCACTACCAGTACAGGGTACTTCCCTTCGGTCTGGCCTCCTCGCCAAGTCTTCACAAAGTGCCTAGCAGTAGTAGCCGCCCATCTGCGTCTACAAGGGGTGTTCGTCTTCCCCTACTTGGATGACTAGCTCATCAAGGGCAGTGCAGCCACAGAGACTAGCCAGGCTGTAGAGCGTATCGTTCTCCTCCTGCAGCACATGAGGTTTGTCATCAATTACCCCAAATCCTGGAATTCATAGGTGCTCAGCTGAATACGGTGAAGACCATGGCCTCCCTCCCTCGGAACAGGGCAGAACACCTCAAAAAGCTGTCAGGAGAGGTCCAGTGCTGCAAGACGATGTCGGCCTGCCCCCTTCCCTTCTCTGCCTGCTGGGCCACATGGCCTCCATGGTCCATATCACACCCCTAGCCTGCTTGCACATGCGGATAGCCCAATAGTGCCTGCGTTCTCAGTGGACCCAGGCCACAGGCAGGCTCCGGGTCAGGGTCACTCACCAGATGGTGAGGTCCCTCTACTGGTGGCAGGACCTCTGCCACCTCCAGGCCAGAATGCCCTTCTGGTCGCCCTCACCGCAGAGGACCCTGCCCACGGACGCCTCCCTCCAGGGGTGGGGAGCTCACTTCAGAGCTCACCGCATGCAGGGCTGCTGACCCATGGCCCCAGGAGGAGTCCCTGCTACAGATCAGCCTCCTGGAGCTATGAGCCCTACGAGCATTCCACAGCCACTTGTAAAACAAACCTGTGCTGATCTAGATGGACAGCCAGGTCGTGATGTTCTACATAAACAAGCAGGGAGCACGGGTTTGTTCTCCCTCTTCCAGGAGGCAGTAGCCCTCCTCTCCTTTATAATGCGCTGTGGCATGTTCCTGTGCTCAGCCTACCTCCTGGGCCAGGACAATTGACTGATAGATAGACTCAGCAGATTCCTGTATCCGCATGAGTGGCATCTCGACCCCACAGTGTGAGAGGGGCTCTTCTGCCTCTGGGGGGGCTGGCTCAAGATAGACCTGTTTGCCTCTCCAGCCAACACGCAACTGGCTCGCTTCTGCTTCCATCAGCCGCTCCCCTTCAAGCCATCTCCTAGTCTCTCGGTTCCTATGGGACCTTCTACTGTTGAAACTTCGTCCCCCAGCAGTCAAAAGGGACCTCAGCGTGGTGCTGTCCCAGCTTACCAGACCACCGTTCAAGCCCCTGGCCACATGCCACTTGCGGTACTTGTCCTGGAAGGTGGTCTTCCTAGTAGCCTTAACCTCAGCTCGTAGGGTGAGCGAGCTCCAAGCCCTGATGGCGGATCCATCGTACACCAGGTTTTCAAGAACAGGATGGTGCTCTGAACTCACCCCAGGTTCCTCCCAAAGGTGTATCCCTGTTCCACCTCAACCAAGAGATTGTATTTCCCACCACCTTTCTGCGGCCTCACGCAAGCAAAGAGGAGCTCGTACTCCACACATTGGACTGTGAACGGGCCCTGTCCTTCTATTTACAGAGGACCCAGGGCCACCGTAAAGCACCTCAGCTTCCTGTGACCAAGCGTACTTTCTCCACTTGGGTGGCGGACTGCATTGCCCTCACCTGTGAGCCTCTCCATGGAGTACCGGATCACAGCGCATCGCGTGAGGGCGATGGCCATGTCAGTAGCCAACCTCCGCTCTGTGCCGGTGATAGAGATCTGCAGAGCTATATAATAAAATCACCTCTAAATTTGCAAATAACTTACATATATCCAAATACACAATGCAAAAATAAATAAAAAAATATTTGATGTTCACAAGAACTCATACATAAACTAACATTTGTAAATTATACAATAACCCAATTATCAGTGTGTGATAAATTCACTCTGTAAAAAAACAATAAAAAATAATTATTAAATTAATTTATTAATTATATATTTGTTACATTTATGTTTATACAAAAAATCAATTCTAAACTTACAGTTTTATTTTAACTCATGCTCATGGTATTTTACATCAACTAATGTTCATGGTATTTCACATCACTGAATCTTCCAATCGTGACTAATCCAATGATATTGCATAATCGCTGAATCCTCCGAACATCATCTGCATGCCTTTGTTATGCTAAGGAAAACTGATACAATCATTTCACCGCCACAGGTTTCTTAATGTGAGTGGTAAAAAGCTCTCTGTTTAAGCGCTACAATAAAATACTGAATGTTTTCCCTCGTAGTCCAAAAGGTGCACTGATGGAAAAATATATATACATACTTCATATAAAATATCAATGTGCCTCATTCTCTTACGACCAAGACATTACTTCTATACAACCATATTACAATACTCAAAAGACTTACCGGACACAAAAGGTCCTCTAACCCCCTGCAAAGACACAAATCCCTCATGTATACAAGAGAACCATCTGTAGGACGAATCTCAGCTGGACAATCAAAAAGTCACAAAACTTAGCTATCGCCAAATAACCATGTAGAAAATCTCATTGTAATGCCATGAGTCATAGTTTTGCCGTATACCAGCTTCTTCAGGGAAACGTCTGCTACATTATAAACCAACTGAAACAAAGAAACAAACATCAACATATCTTTAAAATACCACAGAGCTGCCACATGGTCTTCAGTTCACACGTTTGCAACTTACCACTGCCTGGAGAGCGAGTCCTGCAGGGACAGTGCCTTCGGTCGGGCAGTACTCTAACATTTTTAGGGTGTAAGCAACTGCTGCCCTTCGACCCTTCTAAGTTCAGGCTACCGGAGTGATAGTGTCTCTGGACGTTAGGTTCTTGCAGAATCTCTCAGAGGGGACTCACTTTCTGCAACTCATGGCTACCCGATTGGCTGCCATTGGTACTGTTGTGGTTCAGTCCTTGGCAGCCTGGAGCTAGGGAGTCCCATATGTGAGGACTGACTTCCTGCTTGTTCGTGGAGAAAGCCTAGTTATTCACCTGTAACAGGTGTTCTCCGGGAACCGCAGGAATCAGTCCTCACAACCCTCCCTCCTCCCCTGAGAGTTGCTTCTTTACCGTACTTTATTTTTTTCTATCTTAGCTATGTCTTCATCATATATTTTAATGTGCCTCCTTAAATGATGGAGGACATAGATTTTTCTGGCAGGAATGGAATTTACCAATAGATGAAGGGACTGTATCGTTAGGCGAAAGACGTTTCAGGGCAGCAACAAGGGCCCACAAAATGTCCCTGCAATAGCAGGCTGTTGTAAATACCTTTACCTTTACCTATGGCCAATATGACCAATGAGACTCAGAGAGGAATATTGTGAAGCAGATTTATTGCGCAATATGTTGTCTAGACAGCGGGTACCTTCACAGCAACATGCATAACAGCATTAAGCGTAGGCACACCCCTTTCTGGGGGTTCCTTGCATTTATCCCTTTTCTTTCCTGTTTCTTCCCCTGGCATACCCCTTATATGGGTTATCTTCCTTTTCTTTAGAACTGCTAGCTCTGCCCTCTCCTGGGGGGGGGGGGGGGGTTGGGGGCAGCCAAGGTGTAGAAAGAGGAAGTTTTAAAACTTCTTACAATGCAGTTTTTAGCTTCTTTAATTTTACACATTTATATATATGTATATACCCTGCAAGTAGTCTGACTATATATGAAACCTAAAAAGAACTAAAATGAGTCATGTAAAACGTTTATATGCTGTATATACACATCACCAATTCAACCCGAGATTAATAGTCACTGATAGCTTCTATTATTAACACAAACTACAGTATAAGACTGAAAATAGAAGTTAAAGCAAATTAGAACAGTGTTTTACTGTGAATGTTTACCACAAAATCTTAGAAAAGCATATTTAAAACCAGGCGCTAATAGAAAAGATGTAGCTTCACTATTTATTTATTTATTTAGCTGTATTTATATCCCGCTTTTCACCGGGTCAAAGCGGTCAATTGGGGGATACATTTAACATGAGTGGATATGAGACACACACACTAATACATACAGGGAACATGGGCATTGGAGGGTTAAGTGGCTTGCCCAAGACCACAAGGAGTGCCTAAGAATAAGAACATAAGACATGCCATACTGGGTCAGACCGAGGTCCATCAAGCCCAGTATCCTGTTTCCAACAGTGGCCAATCTAGGTCATACGTACCTAGCAATATCCCCAAAAGACACAGGTTCCACAATGCTTGTACTGGGTCAAGCATTGATATCCTGGGTCCCTTTTTAATAGTGGTTTATGGACCTTTCCTCCAGGAACTTGTCCAAACCTTTTTTAAACCCAGCTATACTAACAGCCCTTACTACATCCTCCGGTAACAGATTCCAGAGTTTGATTACACGTTGAGTGAAGAAATATTTTCTCTTATTTGTCTTAAATAGTTTACCCTGTAGCTTCATTACATGTCCCCTAGTCTTTCTATACTCTGATAGCGTAAACAATTGATCCACGTTTATCCGTTCCACTCCATTCATTAATTTATAGACCTCTATCATATCTCCCCTCAGCCGTCTCTTCTCCAGGCTAAAGAGCCCTGACCTTCTTAGCCTCTCTTCATAGGAGTAGCCTTCCATCCCCTTCACCAATTTGGTGGCTCTTCTCTGTACTTTTTCTAATAACGCTATGTCCTTTTTAAGATACGGTGACCAGAATTGCACACAATATTCAAGGTGCGGTCGTACCATGGAGCGATACAGAGGCATTATAACATCCTTTGTTTTATTCTCCATCCCTTTCCTTATGATACCTAGCATTCTATTTGCTTTCTTGGCCGCCGCTGCACACTGGGCGGAGGGTTTTAACATGTTATCCACGATGACTCCTAAATCTTTTTCCTGGGTGGTGGTTTCTAATGTGGAGCCTTGCATCGTGTAACTATAGTGTGGGTTGTTCTTTCCTAGGTGCATAACTTTGCACTTGTCCACATTAAATTTCATCTGCCATTTGGATGCACAGTCTTCCAATTTATCCAGATCCTCCTGCAGTTTTCCACAATCCTCTTGGGTTTTAACAACTTTAAACAGTTTTGTGTTATCTGCAAATTTGATAACCTCACTAGTTATTCCCTTTTCCAGGTCATTTATGAATATGTCAAAAAGCAGCGGACCCAGTACAGATCCCTGGGGTACTCCACTATTCACCTTTTTCCATTGGGAATATTGGCTATTTAGCCCTACCCTCTGCTTTCTATCTTTTAACCAGTTCTCGATCCACAATAGTACACTGCCTCTTATCCCATGACTTTTTAGCTTCGCCAAAAGTCTCTGATGGGGGACTTTGTCAAAAGCTTTCTGAAAGTCCAGATACACTATATCAACCGACTCACCTTTGTCTACCTGTTTATGCACACCTTCAAAAAAACATATCAGATTAGTAAGACAAGATCTTCCTTGTCTAAAGCCATGTTGGCTGTCTCCCATTAGGCCATGACTATCTACATGCTATGTAATTTTGTTCTTTATGATGGTTTCTACCATTTTCCCTGGTACTGACGTCAGGCTCACCGATCTGTAATTTCCTGGGTCACCCCTGGAACCCTTTTTAAAAATTGGTGTAACGTTGGCGACCCTCCAATCTTCAGGTATTGCAGATGATTTTAATGAAAGTTCACAGATTACCAATAGCAGGTCTGCAATCTCATATTTCAGTTCTTTCAACACTCTGGGATGTATACCATCCGGTCCAGGTGATTTGCTACTATTCAGTTTATCAAATAGTTGTAATATATCTTCCCGGTGTAGCGATATTTCTCTCAATTCCTCTGCAGTATCACCTTTAAATACCACTTCAGTCTTGGGTAACATCCCTACATCTTCCTCAGTAAAGACCGAAGCAAAGAATTCATTCAGTCTCTCTGCTATAGCCTTGTTTCCTCTTACTGCCCCTTTTACCCTTCTATCATCTAATGGTCCAATTGACTCTCTCACAGGCCTTTTGCTACGAATGTACTTGAAAAAGTCTTTATTTCGTGTTTTTGCTTCCATAGCAAGTTTCTTCTCAAATTCCCGCTTTGCCTGCCTTATCAATGCTTTGCATTTAACTTGCCAGTGCTTGTGCTGTTTCCAGTTTTCATCATTTGGCTCTTTTTTCCATTTCCTGAAGGTTGCTTTTTGGCAGCAACAGCCTCTCTGACCTCACCTTTAAACCATGCTGGCAGTTTTTGGGACTTTCTTCCACTTTTCCTAATGCGTGGAATACAGCTGGTCTGGGCTTCGAGGATAGTATTTTTAAATAACACCCAAGCTTGCTGTAAGTCTTTAACCTTTGGAACCGCTCCTTTTAGTTTTTTCCTAACTATATTCCTCATTCTATCATAGTCTCCCTTTTGAAAGTTAAAAGGTAGTACTGTGGATGCCTTTACTATCTGTCCTCCACTAATTAAATCAAACATGATCATACTATGATCACTATTGCCAAGTGGTCCCAGCACCCTTATTTCTTGCACCAGATCTGGCGTTCCACTAAGGACTAGGTCCAGTATGGCTTCCCCTCTGGTCGGTTCATGAACCAGCTGCTCCAAGAAGCAGTCATTTATTCCATCTAGAAACTTTATCTCTTTAGCTTGTCCTGCTGTGACACTGACCCAGTCGATACCGGGGTAATTGATTTAGCTACCAAGTGAACTATTATTGGGGGGTTTTTACTGGCAGCAGACAGAACACATTAAAGAAATCCCATCTTAGATAAGAAAATCTAAGCAGCCTAACTTCATTTTTCTATGAGTTGCATTAGCTTCCAATTTAAAAAAAACCCAAAACTTTTAAGTTAGAGAAAGCTGGACAAACATTCAGTACTCTCAAATGCAAATCTGCATTTATTCGTGTGCTTGTGCTTACCTTTCATTCCTTTATACTTTTCTGCCTTATAATTTCAAGCTATTCCTATGCACTATTTAGCTTTGCAAGCTTGTTTGCAGAGATGGGGTGGGTTAGTGAAGGGGGGCGGGGGGAAGCTTCAGAATTTCTTCAGAAATGGGGATGGGGATGTCTAGCTTGCAAAGCAAGTATTCTTGTTTGCCTTTAAAGCTTGCATATTTCAGGGGCTGTTAAGATCAGTATGGTTAATTTTTAAAGAGAAGTATACATATGTATACATATATATATATATGTCAGTTTTAAGATAAAGAAAGATATATATTTAAAGATATATATTTTGTCAGTTTTAAGAGAAGAGAGATATATTTAAAGATATATTTTGTCAGTTTTAAGAGAGGAATTTTAGGTTGAAAGAGAGAAACTAGGGAAGTGGTCAGACAACCTCAGTTGTGCAACCTTCACTATCAGTTGCACAGGAGCTATGTGCTTCTTAATCTACTGGTAGAAAAGAGGTAGAAAGAAGGGGGGAAAGGGGGGACTACTGAGAGAGAAGTGAAGGAAGCTGGTCAAGGACTGATAAACAATATCAGTTTGTATAGGCTTTTCTTATGCTTGATTAATTTCTTTGTAAAAACAACAGTTTCATTTTTCCATCACAGGCTCGTTTTGCTCCCAGTCTGCAAAGGAAATGCACCAGCAATAAAAAGTAAAGGGGGGGGGGCCTTTGAGTCTATGCATATGCTGAAGGCTCTGCCACCCCTGGAAGCAAGACGTCCCCGTCATAGGGGGCAGACTATGAAAGGGCCTTCAGTGCACACATGGGCTCAAAGGCTTGTGCTTATTTTTGTTTATTGCCACAGTTCCAACCCAGAGAAATGCGGTGGTAGTGGGAGGAGGTTGGAAGCGGATGCTGGAGACATCAATTTTTGTACCCTGAAAGATCTTGTAATTAGTTAGAAAATAATTACCTAAATTTACGCTTTATAAACATCTAAGATATTCACAGCGATTAACGCGGTTAGCATTAAAAATGCTTTACCTAAACGCCCTCTTATAAAATTACCCTTATAATGTCTCTCCTCTGACCTAACTCGGTCCTTGCCTCCCCATAGATAAAAGTATGAGTCTCTGCACTGAAATGGGAACAGTTTTCAAAATAATATGAACACAACTCTCATCATACATTGATCTTGTAAATAAATTGCCAAAAGAACACAAGAAAGTTTCTTAAGAAATGTTCCATTGAACGATAGCTTTCAGAAAAATGGCAAAAGACTTACAGTATTTTTGTCAGAATAGAAAGAAAGGACATTCAGAATTGTTAGGTCGATGTCTTGGTAAAGACAATCATGTTTGTTCCTCAGTTCAGAGCAATCAGTGGCAAGCCCAGCTGTAATAAGATTGATCTGTGTACTGTGAAAACATAAAAAGCATGTTAATGAAAATTAAGTTGGCACTGATAAAATCTCCCATCTTGAGATATTGTCATAAAATCTGATTAACATGCCAGATTACTGATTATTTGGGCAGTGGCGTGTTATGAAAGTGCAAAGAATGCCTGAGTGTTTGCTGCCTTCTCATTTTGATGCAAAAAAGTGGAATATGAAGCTATAGCAAAGGAATATTATTATAGCATAAGCTAATTGGAGCTATGTATGATACCTCTAACATCAGCAGCAGTAACTAGCAGAGAGCAGCTGTGGTTATAACTAGAACCCCCAGCCTCCCAGGCTTCCATAACCATGGGAAGGGCTGCAAAATTCAGCTCTTCTCGAAGAATTCCCTTGTTCTACATAGGGAATGAGGGCTGGAGTGTGGCAAGCAGTGGTGACTGCGACAGTACAATCCTAGATGCAGCGTGGCACCTCAGGCTGTATTCTGTCCCTCTGCTTTCTGGCCAGACTGTTGTTCTCTGCACCACATGGTTAAATATGTGGCAGTGCAACCCAGAAACAGGGGGGGATGCTTCATGGGGTGCCCCACTGTTGCTGATCTCTTTCTGCTAGGGCTGAGAAGATAAATGAGGTGAATGAGAAATGGAGGAGCAGAACTACCTTAGCAATTGTGGGGCTCAATTTGGACCATTTTAGTGGAGCCTGCTAGACTTAAAATATATTCTTGATACCTTATTTGAAATAATCTTATTACCTTGTATAAAAAACAAAATAACATTGTGTTAGCTTATATTTTGACGTTGTTGTTGTTAAGTGCCGTCAAGTCGGAGCCAACTCATGGCGACCCTCTGGATAGCTATCCTAAATTGTGTTCGGTCTTGAGTCATGCGGCTCATTGTTGACAGACTGGTACCCGTAGCTGCTGTTATTGACTCGATCCATCTCATTGCTGACCTTCCTCTTTTGCGTTGACCTTCTATCTTGCCAAGCATGATGTCTTTCTCTAATGATCTCTCTCTTCGCATAATGTGTCCAAAGTATGAAAGTCGAAGTCTTGTCATCTGAGCTTCTAAAGAAAGCTTAGGTTTGATCTCCTCTAGTACCGACTGGTTTGTTTTTTGGGCAGTCCATGGTATACACAGTATTCACCGCCAGCACCATAATTCAAAGGCATCAATTTTCTTCCTGTTTATTTTTTTCACTGTCCAGCTTTCACATCCATATCATGTTATTGAAAATACATAACAAGTCGAATCTTTGTATGGAGAGAGACATCTCTGCTCTTGAGAATCTTATCTAGGTCTTTCATAGCCATTCTGCCAAGAGCAATGCGTCGTCTGATTTCTTGACTGCTTGTTGCTTCTTTATTGATAGTTGATCCAAGTAGGTTAAAGTTGTTCACGATTTCAATTTCTTCTCCTTCATTGATGAACCTGTTGATTATGCCAGTTGTCATGATCTTTGTCTTCTTTACATTAAGGTGCAGGCCCATTTTGAGACTATGTTCTTTGATTGTGAGAAGCAAATGTTTCAGATCATCTTCACTTTCAGCCAGTAATGTGGTATCATCAGCATAGCGAAGGTTGTTGATGAGTCTTCCACCAATCTTCACACCTCTGTTGTCTTCATACAATCCTGCTTCTCTGATGATTTTTTCTGCATATAAATTAAACAGGTAGGGGCAAAGTATGCAGCCTTGTCTTACACCTTTGCTTATTTTAAACCATTCTGTTTCTCCTCGTTCCGTTCAAACTGTTGCTTCTTGATCAATGTACAGATTGTGCAAGAGTACGATCAGGTGTTCTGGTATACCCATGCTTCTTAATGTGGCCCAGAGTTTCTCATGGTTTTCACAGTCAAAAGCCTTGCTATAGTCGATAAGGCACAAATAGATATCCTTTTGGTATTCTTTAGTCTTTTCAAGGATCCATCTCACATCCGCAATGATGTCTCGTTCCTCACCCTTTCCTGAACCCTGCTTGCACTTCAGGTAGTTCTTGTTCCAGGTATGGTTGTAGTCTCTTTTGAATAATCTTCAGTAGAATCTTGCTGGCATGTGGGATCAGAGCGATTGTGCGATAATTTCCACAGTCAGTTGGATCACCTTTCTTTAGTATTGGTATAAACACAGATCTTTTCCAGTCAGTTGGCCATGATGTTGTCTTCCATATTTCTTGGCAAAGCCTTGTAAGTACGGTAACAGCTGCATCAGATTGCTGTAATACTTCTATGGGAATGCTATCAATGCCTGGTGCTTTGTTCTTTGATAAGGCTTTCAATGCTGCTTCAACTTCTTCTTTCATCACCAATGGTTCCCGATCATAAAGTACAGGTTGAAACGGCTGTTGGTCCACTTGATCTTTATCATATAAAAACTCTGTATATTCCTTCCACCTTTTCTCGATCTTCTCAGCATCATTCAACATAGAACCTTGAGCATCTTGTAACATTCCAATTCGAGGCTGGAACTTTTTCTTTAACTCTCGTAGCTTTAGGAAAGCCGATCTTGTTCTTCCTCTAATAGTTTCTGCTTCTATTTCCTTGCATGCGTTGTTGTAGTACTTTTCCTTGTCCTGTCTTGCTGCACTTTGGAAATCTCTGTTGAGTTCTGTTATTGTCTTTCTTTCTCCTCTGGCTTTAGCTTCTCTGCGTTTCTGGGCAATTTTCAGAGTTTCTTCCATCATCCATTTTGGCCGGTTTTTCTTTTTCACCTTTTGTAGAGACTTCTCACTTTCTTCCAACACAACCTTCTTGATGTCATTCCATAACTCTTCTGGAGCTCTGTCATTTGTATCTAAAGCAGCAAATCGATTTTGCAGGCAGTCTTTAAATTCCAGTGGTATATTCTCAAGGTCATATTTTGCTGCATTCATGAGTGGTTTGCTCTTTTTCAACTTTAGCTTGAGTTTGCACACTAGTAGATGATGATCTGTACCACAGTCATCTCCACGTTTTGTCTTTGTTGATGTTATAGAACCTTTCCATTGTTGACTTCCACAGATGTAGTCAATTTGATTTTTATACAATCCATTGGGTGAAGTCCATGTGTACAGTCGCCGCTTGTGTTGATGGAAGAAGGTGTTTGAGATGAATAGATCGTTGGTCCTGCAGAATTCTATCAGTCTTTCTCCAGCTTCATTTCTGTTGCCAAGTCCATATTTTCCAACTACTTTGCCTTCTTCTTTGTTGCCAACTTTTGCGTTCCAGTCACCCATGACTATCAGGATATCCTGTTTGCATGTTCTGTCAATTTCAGCTTGTACTTGTTCATAGAACTCTTCAATTTCATTCTCTTCTGCAGCTGTTGTTGGGGCATATACTTGAATTATAGTTGTCTTGATAGGCATTCCTCGTAGATGAATAGCGATTAAGTGTTCGCTGACTGCATTGTATTTCATTACAGTTCTTGCAAGTTTCTTCTTTATTATAAATGCAACACCATTTCTTCTTTGTCTTTCATTTCCACATTTCCAGCATAGTAGACCATGTGATCATCTGATGCAAAGTGCCCGATGCCAGTCCATTTCAGTTCGCTGACACCCAACAGATCAAGTTGTACACGTTTCATTTCATTCTTGACCACCTCCAACTTCCCTTGGTTCATGCTTCGTACATTCCGTGTTCCAATGCGTAAGACATCTTTAAAGCTTCTGACTCTCATTTCATGCGCAGCCACATCAGCAGTCAGACATCCCGAGGGCTTTGATCCAACCACATCATAAATGCTGGCTTTACTCTGAAAAGTCTTCAGCTCTTCCCCAGTAGCTAGTTGAGTGCCTTTCGGCCTGAGGGTCTCATCTTCCAGCACTATAGCACAATTTGTTTTGTTGTAACTATCCATTGGGTTTTCATGGCAAGATACAGAAGTAGATTGCCGGGCCTTTCTTCCGCGCAGTTTAAGTTTGGTGGTGTTGCTGTTGTCACAGAAATGTGATCCTCCGCCGTCAACACTATCCCATTCTGCTGCTGCCCAGATGGGTGGTTTGTCTTTGTCTGGCACCTCAGCTGAGACCTGTCCATCTTGGGAGACCCTGCCAGTAGTTAAACTACCGATAGTTTAGCTCTCAGCATCACTGATGCACACAAGCCCTCACAGCACGACAAGCTGCAAACCAAGTGAGGGATATTTTGACATAAAACCCGTTAAAACAAAACTATACTTCTCAAAAGAAATCTTTCTTGCTTTTGGTTCTGCAAACTCTTTCAAAAATTTTTTGAAGTTTAAGTTTTTTAGTCCATCACATTCTGTGGATAATATTGCAAGGCAGAGGATGTTTGACCTTTGGTAAGATTTGATTCATTTTACTATCGAAAAGCTCCTTTCCCCTGATGCCACCGTGACTGATTTTGTCATGCATATGTGTAGGACAAACAAATCTATACATAGAGACTAAAAGACAAACAGACACACAGAGACAGATGGGGCTTCCAGAACAGGCGCTGTCACTTTGGTGAAATGGGTCTAACAAATGGACCTATCTGAGAGGGATGGTACAAATGGATATTCATCAACTTCACGCAATAAATATGAGAAATTGATGCCTGCTATGTGCCGTGAGGATGAGGAAGAGGGGAGCAGCCCATAGGCAGAGCTGTGGACAAGGCTAGGTCTCCCAACTGCACATAACCTAGTTCAAAGAAATATACTTTCAAGTTTTTCTTGAACACTCGAATGGAGGATTCTTCCCATAGATACAGAGGCAGGAAATTCCAAAGCTGTGGAGCTATTACATAAAAATCAGAATTTTTGTACGTTTGGTCGGGACCAATAATAGATGCGGGTTGAGGGATCATAGCAATTTGTTGGGTATGTAGGCAGTTAAATGATCTAAGATATTTTTGAACTCCAGTGTGGAAGGCTTTATGAGCCAAAATCAAAATCTTGAATTTTGAATGGCATTTTAATGGGAGCCAATGACTTCTAAATAACAACAGGATCACATGATCAAATTTTGATGCATTATGAAGTAATTTTATAGCAGATACTAGCGGTTCAGTTGGTTGGTTGCTGAGATACCGTGAAGTAGGCTATTTCAGTAATCTAGGCATGACATTACTAGTGTGATGAGTGTGTGTATGGTTGTTGGAGTGAGGGATTTCTTGATTACGCGGAGCTTGCGAAGAGTACAGAAAGTAATTTGCGTAAAGGCAACTATGTGTTAATTAAATGTTAGCTTACTCTCTAAGTGACAGTCGAGGATTTTCAAAGTGCTTACTTTATCGGCTGGTTATTTAGAATAGGTAGTAAATTAGGACATGATGCAAGTCCAGTAAACCACATTGCCTCTGTTTAAGTTGATGTGTAGCAGCCAAGATTGGACAGATTCGAGACAGGAATTTAGGTGTGTAAGATCCGGGTTCAGGTAATTTGTGAACGCAACACAAAGATCTGAATGTTATCTACATAGTAATGTCATATAAGCCCTGTGTATAATTCTGGCCAATGGGCTGAGGAATGTATTGAAAAGGATGAGTGCAAATAGAGAGCCCTGTGGGACACCAGATGAGATTTGAGAATTTTGAGATATAGATGCATTGAACAGAGCTGGAAGGGTCAGCCTTATAAATAGGACATGAACCATTTCAGTACTATGTTAGTAATACCAATTGAGACAAGCTGCGTTATTAGAAGTTGATGGTTGACCAAACTGAAGGCTGATGAGAGATCCAGCAGTATCACAAGCACTATCTGTCCAATGTCCAGGCAGGCATGGATGTCACTGAGAGGGGATGTCAATGCTGTTTCTGTGCTGAAACCAGCATAGAAACCTGATTGATATGGATGCAAATAATAATCAGACAACTGATACTGATCCCCTTATTCTCATGTTTACCTCCCATACGTGTTACAACCATTTCCCCTTAGTTTTACTCTAGTTCCCTCTTTGTTGTGTTTCTGTCTTGAACCGATTATATGAGCCCTATCAGGTAAGGACTGTCATGTACACAGCACTGCATATACCTTGTAATATCATAGAAAAGATAAGTAGTAGTAGTATTAGTGTCCAAAAAGTGATCTTAATCTACATTTCTGGTTGGCAGAAACATGCTGCCTCTGCTGAGATGCCCCTCGCTCCTTAATGCCCCAGATCTGTTTTTCTTTCCCTGCCTCTTCTCCCTCCCCCTTCTCAGCACCAACCACTAAGATTCCTTCTCCTTCCCCCCAAAAGAGCTAAATAAAGTAACTGGGCACAGTTTAAAAACATAAAGAAAAAAATAAGGTGATTCCTTTTTATTGTACTAACTTAATACATTTAATAACTTTCAGGAGCTAAAATGAGCAAAAATAACCATATGAGAAAATATAAGTGAATCAATGCTAGCGTGTGATACGAGGAGTATGAACTTTACTGGCTCATGAGAACAAAGAATCTATAGACTAACAAGCTGCCATGGAAACTAAAAAATGCCTCATGTGTCCAAGAAATCCCTTTTCTCACGCTAGTTACATGGTAATGTGGTAGCCCCTTTTAATAAATCTAGCCCTCTGCCCCAACTTTGCTTGGAAATCAAGTGTTTTCATCCGGATGCTGCAGTTTAGGTTTAATTTTTAATTGATTGTATTATTAAAGGGTTTGCTCTTTCCTGTGTTGTATTTTTATGAGTGCTATTGGCTTAGTTCATTGACCATCCACTGTTCTTGTTTTTGGCTAATGCCTCCCTGCGATGGGAACTGTTTCTGTGTTTATTAGTCTCTTTTTGTTGAAAAACTGCCCAGACTTGAAGCAGTTAAGAGGATGTGCAAATTGCAATTTGATGCATGCTTTTATTATGGTAAGCAAAGGTGTTATTCAACATGTTCAGAGGGGATGTACCATAATTACAGATATACCTACAAAGTTAGGGGTCTTTTTATTAAACTGCAATAATGGTTATCATGGGTTTAGCATGTGCTAGCGACCTGTGGTAAATGCTACCACATGATAAAAGCAGTCAGAGTGGAAAAAGTCCCACACTAACTGCTGTTAGTGCTTTGGGGCAGACAGTAAGCATGCTGGCTAGTTTCAGCTAGTGAGCGGGGTGTTGCCACATACAGCTACGATTGCCAATAGTATATCCATACATAACACCCCTTCAAGAGATGATAATGAGTGCAGCCATGCTAGTGTCTGAGGATCTCAAGGTAGTCAAAACAATGCGACAAGTTGGTAGCCAAAGCCGGAAGGATGCTGGGCTGACTACAGAGAGGAATAACCAGCAGTAAGGAGGAGGCTTCAGTACCCTTGTATAAATTGTTGATGAGGCCTCACTTGGAGCGCTGTGTTCAGTTTTGGAGACCATATCTCACAAAGGACATAAAAAGACTTGAAATGGTGAAGAGGAAGGCGACTAAAATGATTTGGAGCCTGTGCCAGAAGACATATGAGAAAAGACTTGAAGACCTAAATATGTATGAGTATACTCTAGAGAGAGAAGGAACAGAGGAGATATACAGATCTTTAAATACTTAAAGGGTATTAATGAGCAAACCTTTTTCAAAGTAGAGGAAACTGTAAAACTAGAGGGCATACAATGAAGCTGCAAGGCAGTAAACTTAAGAGCTACATCAGGAAATGATTTTTCACTGGAAGAATGGTGGATGCATGAAATGCCCTTCTAATGGAGGTGATGGGAGCAAGTACAGTAAAAGAATTCAAAATGGCATGGGACAGACACAATGGATCCCTTTATAGCAAGAGGATGAAATCAAAGCAAACTTAAATATCTTTTATACTTCAATAAATAGAGGGGGACTAACCTGAATGGAGCAGCAGGTACAACCCTAAACACAGGCATAGAAGGGGGTGGCCTGCACCAGCTGTAGTTAAAACCACTCTAGCCACCTTACTGGGCAGACTAGATGGACCATAACTGTCTTCCTATGCCGTCATATACTATGTTACTATATAAACGTATGTGCTTAGTCGATCACTCTGCTTATCTAGCCAGGGTTTGTGGCATTAGCACAGTTGCTGGATGTTAAGCTCAAAGGCAGGGCCAGCCTGTCCATTGTGCGAGAATGTTGTTTGCACAGGGCCTCACGCCAACTTCATTCTGCACATGGGGCCCAATTCCATTGAAGACGTAGATCTCCTTTGTACGTCCGGGCTGACCCGGACGTACAAAGGAGATTGCGATCCCGATCCCGCGGGGCATGTCTAACCCCGCGGGATCAGAATCGCGAACAGAACTGTACATGCAGGCCGGGACAGTGATTCAGTCCCGGCCTGCATGTACAGAGCTAGCCCGGCTACCTGAGCCAGGGCTTTAAAATGGAACTGCGGCGCCATGACGTCCCATTGCCATGGCACCACGGCTCCATTTAAAAGCTGTGATGATGGCCGCTTCCCACAAAGTTGGTCGGGCTGTGGGGAATTAACTTTGTGGGAAGCGGCCATCATCACAGCTTTTAAATGGAGCCATGGTGCCATGGCAATGGGACGTCAAGGCGCCGTGGCTCCATTTTAAAGCCCTAGCTGAAGTAGCTGGGCTAGCTCTGTACATGCAGGCCGGGACTGAATCACTGTCCTGGCCTGCACGTACAGTTCTGTTCGCGATTCTGATCCTGCGGGGTTAGCTTTTAAATGGAGCCTCCTAAGTCCAGGGTCAGGCTGCGGGGGATTAACTTTGTCCCCCCAGCCCCTTCCGTGCCCTGAATTGGCAGAAAAAATACATCCAGGGAGGTGGAATAACCTCCCCAGCCAATTCGCAGGACCTGGACGTACAGGGCCAACATTAGAATTAGCCCTGTACGTCCAGGGCCAGTGACCGCCCACTGCCCGCCCACTCTCTGCCCCTGGGCCGCCTCTTCCCCGCCCCCGACTAACTTCCCCGCACAACTGGTGGGGAAGTTATTCGGGGACTTGCAGCCGCATGAATAGCGGGGATGGATGTCCCGTTAGGATGTCCATCCCCACTATTCATGGTTGAGAATAACACCCATGGTGTTCAGTTTGCAGGGCCAGCTTCAGAGGGGAGTGAGGGAGATCTGAGGCCTTGGCTGACCTCTGAACAGCAATCGAAATGAAGAGCGGCGTGTTCCTTCACTCGGTGGCTGTGTTTTCATGAAGCGCGCTGAGTGCTGGGAAACAGGAAATGCCCTTTAACCTTCTGGCATGCCAACGGGCTTCACGAGAACACAGCCGGAGTGAAGGAACATGGCACCCTTCACTCTGGCGGCTGTGCAGAGGTGAGCCAGGCTTCGGGCATCCCTGGCTGTCTTTGAAGCCGGTCAGACAGGCGTGGGGCTCTTCAGGGGATGGGGAGCTAGGACTGGAAATGGGCTGATAGGGGGACTAGGATAGGACTGGAAATGGCTGTTGGGGGGCTAGGATTGGAAATGGGCTGATGGGGCTTGGACTGGAAATGGGCTGATGGGGAGGCTAGAACAGGACTGGAAATGGCTGATAGGGAGGCTAGGACTGGAAATGGGCTGATGCGGGAGGATGGGAAAATGGGACTAGAAAGGAGCGGATACTGGGTGGTGCTGGAACTAGAAGGGAACTGATGTTTGGGCAGGACTAAAAGGGAATGGCACTGGGGAAGTGGTGATGGAGAGGGGAAAAGATATTTTGTGTGGGAGGGAAATAAAATCTACGATTGGCCGGGTATTGGGAGAGTAATTGGGATTGAGAATGAAAGGGTAAAATTTGAGTGGAAGAAAAAGGAATAAAGAAAGAAGTGGAGGAAAGATCAGTATGTTAAAGCAGATGTAGAAAGAGAATGGAAAAAGAAAACTCGAAGAGAGGAGAAAGGACAAATGGACACCAGACAATGGAGAGGTAGCAGAAGACACGAATAAACCGGAAGAAAGTGACTGGAGCAATTACAACTGAAAAATAAAATGCCCAAACAAAAGGTTGAAGACAACTATTTTATTTTGAATTTATTAACTGGAATTATGCCAGCTCTGGGAAATGTGCATCTCTAATATCTTTGTGTTTTGTTTAGTACAAGAGGAAATTAGTTTATAGTTTTATTTCTCCAGAGTTGTAGTACATTCCAAGTTTGACTTTTGTGGTCCCAGTTTAATTAGTTTCTTCATATTTCTAAATTGTGATCCCTTGTTCTTTGTTTGGTGACGGTCTATGTTCTGCATGTGTAACCGAGCTGAGGTATTCTGTTCATGTAGTTTCTATTTGACAGTGCCACTTGTTCTCTTTTCCCAGTAGGAGATGTATTGGTAGTTTCTGAGATCTATTGGTTTAATATTTGCAGTGTTGCCTTTTGATAGGTAGGGTTTGGTGCTCTGTGAGTCCTGGTAGCGCTGTTATGATACGGCAGGTTTGCTATGGGTTCTAAATAGGCAGTGTTTATAGTACTTCCTAATGTGCCTGGCGATTGGCACTGGAGTACAGTAATGTAGAAATCTGGTCTCTTTATCCTCACTGCCCATGCAAATGGTTTCTGGACACTCATTAACAGGCATGTTTACTAAAAGTTAATGCGCATTCACAAATGTCAATATGCATTAAGTGCAGCAACACCCATTTATTTCTATTGGCGCAGTCTCACTTAACGCACATTAATATTTAGTAAACATGCCCTGAAGTCATTGCCAGGAGAAAAAAGAGGCTTGTGAAGAGCTCTTTTGAAAGCTGCCTAAAATTTTAGATGGGCAACATATACATTTTAAAATAAAATAAATTAAATGTATGCAAATGAGGTCCAGTAGCTATGCAAATGAGGCCCCGCAATGAGTCTCCGCACCCTTGGGCTGCCCCTGCTCAAAGGTACACGGTAAACAGTCTTTAGTTAATTCAGGTCTTACCTGTGGAATACATTCCCCTTGAGCTGAGGAATGAGAAAAGTTATTTAAGATTTCATGTGCTTGTTATAGTCGGGCTTTTTGAGCGGGCTTTTCAGTGATTATAAATGAAGAGTAAGGCAGAGATGATTTCAACAGGCGTGCCATGTCTAGTTAAATGTTGCAAGATTACTTAAGAGGCCCTTCTACTAAAGTGGGGTAAAGTGTTTCAGTTAATGCATGTAACTGCAAAGCCTCTGCATTAATTGTTGAGTGCATTCCCAGAATTTCTCCATGCAATTAATGACAAGACAATACACTTATCGCACATTAAGTGCATTGCAGATAATGTAGATGTAGTCAATGCCATTGAGGTGGCATTAAGTGATCTGTGTTATCTGCTACATTAACAGTAAACACACAGTAAGTTAATGTGTGTAACTGCAGGGTACATTCTCTGCCCATTCCCTGCCCCATTCTGTATTCTGCAATTAACATGGGAATTATCACATGCTGAGTATCAAGCCACCGCATTAACTTAGATTCTGCTAATTACAGTGTTAGCTGCTTAGTGCACTTTAGTAAAAAGCCCTCTATATTTGCTAAATTTAAGTGACCGCTATGTGGTATATTTATTTATTTTAAATGTAGTGGTAGGATAGCTGTGCGATGCATAGGTTTTATGAAGATAGATTGATTTTATTATGATCACTTTAGTGTATGTTATACAATAACAGGATATCAAGTGGAAACATTGCAATACATAAAAATGAAGTCTATGAAACTCACAGAAATCAACTTCTGTTTGAACCTCTTGGCCCTTTTTGAATGTGGGGTCTAATACACAGAAAGCATGTCCTGCAGTGGAATCTACATCATCTTTGTTTAAATTAGCACATTAAAGGTTCATTTACTAAAAGTAAGCACATGCTAATGGAGTTAATGCTTGTTAGTGCATATGAACTGTTAGTAAATGACAAACTAAATTGTAGTTAGCATGTTTAGCATTGTTTTTTTAAATTATGTATCAGACACCCTACTCTTTTCATTCTAAATACAGGTAAAATGATTGTGGATTATTCTGGAATTCCATACATCAGTAACAATTTGCATTACCTTGCAGTTGTTCACAGTAGTGCCTGTTGTGTTGATTTTTTGAGCGATAGGGAATTACTCTGGGGGGTTATGTGCCAAGAATGGTCCATCTGTTAGCCTGTGAATACCTACAATAAAGGGGAGTCTATGACAATAACTCAATATTCACAGGTGTTTGTGATAAATATCATACAGCTTAGCATTTCTTTTTAAAAAATTTCCCAAAGGCTGTTGAGAAATTACACCAGCAGAATTATGCCACAAGATTTCTTAAGGGAAAATTTTCATGAAAAGATGCTCCTTATGAAATACAGAGCAGAGAATGTTATCAAAAGATTCCAACATGATTGCTTTTTGATGCTTGCTGCGGCTGCATCAAGGGATTGCTAAACTGACACAGCAAAGCATGCCATAGGATTTGTTAACATGCAGTAGGGTCAGCTGCTTTCAGGTATTCTTTATACTGAGAAAAAAGAACGTCTTGTGGCCAGGTTGGATCTATCTATCTGTTAACTGCGTCCATGTAGCAATGTTCAAAGAGATGGTGACAACAGTTGGTGGATTGCCTGTGGTGACTGGTTGCACCCTACCGGAGAAAGTGGTAGTGATTGCAACTAGCAAGTGCCATATTACTATGGGATTTAATTGTCGGTGGCTTTGTGTGGTGAGCTTAGCCTTAGCATAAGGAGGGTAATTTTATAAACCATATTCATGTGTAAAATGCTGATTGCTTATTGTCCCTCCAGTCTAGTCCCGTACCTCTGGGTAGTGTACCTCTTCCAGCAGCTTGGAGATTGAGCATGTCATCTTTTTGATGACACTAGTGTACATATGCAGCTGGCACCGCCTACCAACCCCAGTATTCTCAGTCTCCAAGCAGCTGGAGGAGGTAGTGAGCCAGGGTACTGGACTCACTGAAGGGGCAACTAAGGAGAGATAGGTTTAGTTAGAGTTAGCTTTTTATTTCCCCTGTTAAGGTGCATGTTTCTTTGTTTTTAAAGGCAGAAAAAAAAGTCAGAAGGATCAGAAATAACCCGGGGGATAACAGGGCTGAGGGGGGGGGGATATTCCTTCTCCCCCCTCCCCCCAGGAATCCGGGGGGGAGTTCTGTGGGGACCTTCCTCAGTCCAAGACTTCTGGCGGCTCCTGAACCCGTTATCGGGCGAGGAGCCACCATGGGGGCAACAGTTGATTGATAGGAGTGAAAGCCTGCAGCCCCGAGTCGCCCCCCTCAGTGCCAAAGCCAGGAAAGAAAGCTGAGCGCAAGGGATATAAAAGCCAAGTGGCAATGAGGCTTTGAGGTATGAGCGGAGTGGGGGAGGACAGCAGGAACCCATAAATAATAAACCATATTTGTGTGTAAAATGCTGATTTGCATGCCTAAATGGCTCTTATAAAAATAAATCATGCCTTAAAGTATGTATTATGCATGCCAAGGCATACTTGTACAGAAGGCGTGATCCAGGGTGGAGTCTAGGTGGAGCATGGGCCAAGTCCTGATTTATACATATATTTTATAAAATAAACACGCCCATATGTAAACTACACACTAGCATTTACCCCAGCTCTTGAGCAGATATAATGTCCACTCCTTCAATCTAGGCACGATGGCTGCAGGATTTTACTAGTATTTTATAAAAACATCTCTGTTATAATAGGGTTCCTGCCTGTCCCTCAGGACCAGCCTGTGCCTTGTGAACCTAAGCGTGATCACATTGCACTATCCCCCACCAGGAGGAATACTGGCGGAGGACTCCCGCACAGCTTCAAGCCGCACAGCGGGCACAGTGGTTGTAACAGTGTTTTATGGTAGATAGTGTCTGTTTGAACAGCCAGTTTTACGTAATGCTACTTAGAACTCCTCTTCATCCATCATTACAGGCTGATCAGCAAATGCCAACTCTTGTTATCCTTTTTATGAAGAAAATAAGTCTCTGGCTTTTGATGTTATCCTCTCTTAACTTGTAGATTTTGTCTTTTTTGTTGTCCCTTACATATTTGAAAATAATAAGCAAATGGAAGAAATACTGTCTTAAGATATTTCTTTGTAGAAATAAATAATTTGGTTTGGGATGAATTGATGCCTAGATGGTTGGAGTATGTGTCTTGCTAAATTTGTATTTGCCTTCAGATGCACATCTCTGTGCTGTCAGAAATCCAAGTATATCACAACTAGACTAGTATATCTTTTAAGCAGAAATTACTGTATCATCTTTGAAAGATTCACAGATTAAACACAAATAGAGATGGAGAGGAGATGGAGGAAATATCTGAAAAATGGTCCTGGATTTATATTGCTATTGCTTATTTCACTACACCAGTGGGAAATCATTTTTTGCAAAGAGGTAGAAGGTGAAGAGAAAATTGTTTCCCTTTCTTTGTTCTATTTTGTCTTCTCACTTTAAATCCAAGGGTTAGTCTCAGCGACAAGGAGAGCTGACTTTTCATACAATCTCCTGCTAGCCTTTATGCTGACCTAGCTTGCTATGTCCTGATGCTCACATCTACATACCCATCCGGTTTATGCTTATTTAATAAGGATCAAAAAATGAAGTTCTTCAGTTGTTTACTGTGTGGTAGAGTGTATGATATACTACCAAGCCAGAAATCTAATGTTTTAAAAAAAGCCGGTTATAAATGCTGTTGTTGCAACTAAATTAAATTAAATTAAATTCTGATGTTTTAGTTCTCACAAAGAAGATTACTCATCAAAATTTGGTATTCCTTATCATTCTGCTAGACCAATCCAGACGAATGGGTTATGCTCCCTTGCTAGCAGATGAAGGCAGATCTTTTCAAATCTTTATTTTTATAAATTGTATACAGTAGAAGACATACAAGACACTTCTCATAGCCGAAGGGAAGCACAGCATAAAATTCACTAGCAGTGGTTGGTGACTTGCCGTGCATCTCTTAGGGGGAAAGAGTATAGTTTCTTCCCCCAGTCTTGCAGAGTACCTTCACATAGTGACCTCGTTGTACAAAATCTATACTAAATCTCAGCAAGGTGACATTACAATTGAAGTATGGTAGGAAAGAAAAAGAAAACTGCTGTACATACTGGCTGCACGTCATCCATGATAAAAAGATGCCCACCTGTAGCCTATGCACTAGGGCTAACAATGGTGGTAGCGATAGTGCAGACACTGTAGATGCAGGTAACATCCCTGCCATGGATAAAGGCCATGGTGAGCATGTTCATGGAACCCAATGTGGCAGAATATAAACCACAGAAATTAATTAAACAATTAAGAGGATTAACTACAGTTAAGATGACTTCTGCAGATAAAGAAAAAATAATATTCTGCTACTTTTATGCTACAACCCCTATATTTAAATCAAGAGGGTATACAAAGAGAATCCACCAAAAACTTGGAAGAAAGAGGAATATTAACACAAGAAAAACTGCAAAAAGCAACAGATGCAAATGTAAGATTTTTAATTTCACAGATCAAAGTAAAGAAATATGTGAATGATAACATATTGAATCAACTGAGTGCTTCCAAGGAAAAAGAAATACAGAGAGGAGGAGACCTAGGTGAGAGTACCAAAAGAAGGGTATACACAGAAAAAGAAAGGTGGAGATGGATCTTGAGATATGGACCTGCAGGAGAGTGAGATGAACAAAGGACGGGCAAGAAATCAACTGAAGAGGAAGAAGAAAGGGAGGAAAAAGACCCAGAGGTGAAGGAATTCAAGATCGAACTCCTAGTCCACGTGGAAAAAGATGAATATGCTAGGTTCCAAGCAAGGGAAAGATTGCCTAACACCTAAGCTTAAAAGTACAATAAATAAGATGAATAAGGCCATAACCTGTATAAAGGGAACATTTATTTATATCTCCAAAATAAATTTAATATAGTAGTATGCAACTAAAATTATTACTGCAAGAATACTACCTACTAAAATGCAGGGCTAGAAGAAAAAAAAGAGAACAATAACAGTTCCTCTTTAGAAAAAGTTAATTGAAGGAAAAATAAAATTATTGCATATGGATGTATCTCTGAAAGATGGGTAACTAAAAGGATTTAGATCATCAAAGATATTGAGGAAGATCTAAGACATCAAGCTGAAAGATGCTGCATTAACCGAAGAAGACCTGAAATTTATATGTTCCAACAATAAATTGAAATTTCTTATCGTTCCTCCAGTTCAGTCCTCTACCTCTGGGTCAGGGGTGGGGAACCCTGGTCCTGGAGAGCCGCAGACCAGTCAGGTTTTCGGGATATCCCTAATGAATATGCATGAGATATATATGCATTAGAGATATCCTGCCAACCTGACTGGTTTGTGGCCCTCCAGGGCTGGATTTGGAGACCCCTGCCTTACACCTCTGTCATTTAAGATTGTGAGTGGGCAAGGTGCAGATGTCCAAGACATCAAAAAGGTTAGATAGAATGTGTCACATTCCTCCTCACTTCTCACCACCACCAAAATATTGTCTATTAGACAACTTTTTGGTGGTGGTGAGAATCGAGGAGGAATGTGACACATTCTATATACCCTTTCGATGTCTAGGACATCTGCACCTTGCCCACTCACAATCTTAAATGACAGAGGTGTAAGGCAGGGGTCTCCAAATCCAGCCCTGGAGGGCCACAAACCCTGCACTCACTCCTCCACTAGGAGTGGCCTAGTGGTGTGGAGGAGTGGCCTAGTGGTTGGGGCAAGGTACTTCGGGCCGGAAGGTCGGGGGTTCAAATCCCACTAGAGGACAGCAACCTTGGGCCGGAAGGACTGGGGTTTCTAGTCCCACAGGTGCTCCTTGTGGTCTTGGGCAAGCCACTTAACCCTCCATAGCCCATGTTCCCTGTAAAATAGTTCTCTGTGTGCTGTGCTTTCCTGTCTAATCAATGTGTTTATACCTCAAAAAAAAAAAAATTTCCTGTCATGATTTGACAATTTCCAATCTGTAATCAAACCGCTGCTGATCGCTGGAAGTAGCGGTATACAAATGTATACTAAATAAATAAATAAATAAAAATCCCAGTGTGACCAGTCTCCATGCAGCAAGAAGACTTGGCGAGCCTTGGAAAAGGGCTCTCTGGAGGAACTAATAAGGAGCTAGGTGTGTGTTAGGGTAGCTAATTCGGTTATATGGTTGACACTCTTATTTGGTCTCTGTTTCTTTAAAAAAAAAAAAAAAACATATAGGGTCAGCAGCTCAGCTACCGGCATTCTTGCTCCCTGTCCCTGCATGTTCTATGGGGGTGCTTCCTCAGGGTGGCGAGTTTTGTTTCCCGCTGGTGCAAAGAGGTTCTCTCCCCCCGGACGCTTCAGGGGAGAGCCCTTCTTCTTAAACCCGAGCCCTCAGGCAGCCGGAGCTGTGTCGGCGATTCAGAAGCTGCAGCGCTTCAGTTCTGCTGTGCTCGTGGACTGGGGCTCCTTGAGCAGGACAGCTCTTTCATGCACCGGAGCAGCGGACCTGGACGTTAAGCTTTCCACCGGTGTCAGGCTGCTTGTCCAGGCGGCGAAATTTTGTTTCCCTGGTCCTCGACCGGCCGTGGCTTATTTTGGTGCCTTTTTCTTGCCGGGTTAGTTTGACGGCGGCCATTTTGGGTGCCGTGGACAGCCGCGTGTTAGCCGGAGGGGCTCCAGATCCTGTGCTAAACAAAGTAAGGCTGTTCTTTTCTTTTCTTATTTCTTTCTTTTATTTGTTTTATTTGTTTATTCATTTTTAGGGCTGTTTTTTTCTTGGTTTGTTTTCTACCCTTTTCAGCCGCTCCACAGAGAAGGGGGGGGCTGAGGGGGGGCTCTTTTTCAGGGAGAACAGAGCGTGTGGAGTTAAATCTAATACTGACTGCTAGATTGCAGTAGGGAAGATTGCTGTGTTCTTCAAAGAAAAAAAAAACAAGCAGGGGAGACAAACGAAGCAAACTTAACAAAGGTCAGGGGAAGCCCCTCGGTCTCTGGCTAGGCTGTCTTATGGCTACTAAACCTCAGTGTATTGTCTGTGGCACTAGGAGGGGCACAGTAGCTGATACCGGGGTGTGCCGGGGGTGTGCTACCCTCTCATCCACGGTGGAGCAGCAGATGGAGTCTAAGGAATCCCCAGAGGCGCAGGGTGCGTCCACAGGGACGGGGGCTCCTTCCCCGCGGTCACCGGCACACGGGCCAGCGTTGGAGGAGTTGGCGGGGACCTCAAGCGCTTCCTTGGCAGCCCAGGCGTCGGGTATCGGGGAGTTCAGCCCGGAGTTTATTTTGCTCATGCATCAGGCCTTTTGCCTGCATCGCCAGGGCAAGGGGTCTGACTCTGGGGCGCTGGCATCCCAAGCTCAGCAGCTAGAGGCGGTCACTGCGGTGGGCGAGGAACCGCCGGCGCATAAACGGGCACGGACGAAGAATCCAGCATCGGAGGACGAGTGGCCGGAAGCCCAAGACCCAGATTGGGATCAAGAAATAGATACGCAGGACCTGGAAGAAGGGGAGATCCCTGAACCCGAGGATCAGGCTAAGATCATTAGGGTCTTCCGCAGAGAAGAACTGGTGGCCTTGATCACGGAAACATTACAGATGTTGAATCTGGCTAAGCAAGCCACGGTGGAGGAGGAGGTCGAAGATCCCGTCATTCAGGCGGTTTGGCAGACGCAGGTGGTGTTTCCTGTGCACAGAGTGGTCGACAAAATGATTCAAGAAGAGTGGGATAAGCCAGAAGCGGGTCTATGGGGCATACAGACGCTGAATAGACTGTATCCTCTGGCCGATAAGGATAAAGAAAGGTTCCGGGCCCCGCGGGTGGACGCGGTGGTGTCGGCGGTTACTAAGAAGACCACCATTCCAGTGGAAGGTAGTGCAGCCTTGCGAGATGCCCAGGACCGTAAGGTAGACGGATTGCTGAAGCAGACCTTTGAAGCAGATTCCCTGTCACTGCAGGCCTCCATCTGTGGAGCTTGGGTGGCCAGGGCATGTCTGCGATGGGCCCAGCGACTGCGTCAGTCTTCGCGTATGGCTGAAGAGGAGTTGAAGGAGCTGGATTGGCTGGAGTCCGGAGCAGCCTACTTAGCGGATGTACATTACGACTTGATCAGGGCGCTGGCCAATAGCATGGCGTCTGTGGTAGCCGCCCATCGGTCGGTGTGGAATTGGGCGGCTGACAGACCTTCTAAGTCCCGTCTTAGTAAGCTTCCCTTTAAGGGCGGTTTGCTGTTTGGAGAAGATTTGGATAAGTTGGTGAAGGACCTTGGTGAGTCCAAGGTAGGTAGGCTTCCGGAGGATAAGCCGAAACCAGGAAACTCCGGGCAAGGCTTTCGGGGCCAGTTTCGAGATTTCAGAAGATTTCGTTCGACGCGGTTTGGTAGTTTCCAGAGGGGCCGATATCAGTCTCGAGCCCAGGGATTTCGGGGGTTTCGAGGGGCGACTAGGGGGTTCTCCTCAAACCCTGTGTCCACATCACCTAAGCCACAATGAAGCGAGGCGGGTCCCGGCGGAGGGGCCTCCTGTAGGCGGGCAGCTTCGGGAGTTCCTTTCCGCTTGGACCCACATCACATCCGACCAGTGGGTGTTAGAGATAATTCAACATGGCTATGCTCTGGAGCTGGCTCGGCCCATACGAGATTCCTTTGTCATGTCTCCTTGCAGGGGACCCAGGAAATCGGCAGACGTTCGCGCAACATTGGAAAGACTGCTTCTCTTGGAGGAAGTGGCGGAAGTGCCCAAAGCCGAATGCGGCATGGATCGATACTCAATCTATTTCGTGGTGCCAAAGAAGGGCGGAACGTTGCAGCCCATCCTAGACCTCAAAGCCGTAAACCATTGTTTACGGGTACCGCATTTACGGATGGAGACATTGAGATCAGTCAAAGTGGCGGTACGTCGCGGAGAATTCTTGACATCTCTGGATCTTACGGAGGCGTATTTACACATTCCCATCAGGGAAGCTCATCAGAAGTTTTTACGGTTCACGCTTCCTTGGGGTCACTATCAATTCCAAGCCTTGCCTTTCGGTCTGGCAACGGCCCCGCGGACCTTCACCAAGATCATGGTGGTGGTGGCGGCGGCATTGCGCAAAGAAGGGATCCTGGTCCACCCTTATCTCAACGATTGGTTGATTCGAGCCAAGTCCGAGGAGGAGAGTGTCCAAGTGACAGACAGGTTGGTGAAGTTTTTGCAGAGTCTGGGTTGGGTAGTCAACCCGACAAAGAGTCTCTTGAAGCCCACCCAGGACCTCGAATATCTCGGGGTCCGGTTCGATACATTGTCAGGCCAGGTGTTCCTGCCACACAAAAGGGCCAAGGCCTTGAGGTCTCTAGTTCAGAGGTTCCTGTCGGTAACAGCGCTGTTGGCCTGGGATTATCTCCGGGTCCTGGGTACCATGGCGGCAACGTTAGAAGCGGTGCCTTGGGTCAAGATACATATGCGACCGCTGCAACGAGCTCTGCTTCGCCGTTGGTCGCATCAGTCCGATTCGTTGAGCAAGCGTCTTCCTTGTCCGTTCAAAGTCAGGCAGTCTCTTCGGTGGTGGCTTCGCCGGTCATCATTGGCGGCCAGCATGCCGCTGGACCAGCCCGAGTGGCTTCCGTTGTTGATGGACGCCAGCCTAGTAGGTTGGGGAGCTCACTGCGGGAGCCGGTTTGCACAGGGGCTTTGGTCTCCCCTGGAGACCTCGTGGTCGATAAACCGTCTGGAACTTCGGGCTGTCTTCTGGGCCTTTCAGGCGTTCGAGGATGTGGTACGGGGGCGGCCCGTGCGGGTGCTATCCGACAACTCAGCAACTGTCGCATACATCAACCATCAGGGCGGCACGGGGAGTGCCGCAATGGAGGAAGAGGAGGACGAGTTGTTCGCTTGGGTTGAGATTCGGTTGTACGCGATCTCGGCGGCGCACATTGCAGGAAAGGACAATGTCAAAGCGGACTTCCTCAGCAGAGTTCAAGTGGATGCAGGCAAATGGGAGTTGCATCCCGAAGTTTTCGAGGAGATAATGGCACGATGGGGAACTCCAATAATGGATCTGATGCTGACATTCCAGTCGGCGAAGGTCGGCCGGTTCTTCAGCAGAAGACGGGAAAGGATGTCGGAAGGCATAGATGCGCTCTTACATCGGTGGCCGACAGAAGGTCTTCTATATGTCTTTCCCCCTTGGGCGTTGATAGGCCGGGTGGTTCAAAAGATAGGAGCCCACCCGGGAAAAGTCCTTTTGGTGGCGCCCAATTGGCCGAGACGTCCTTGGTATGCAGACCTGGTGCGTCTCCTGGATGGAGATCCCTGGCGGCTCCCGGCGAGGGCGGATCTGTTGATTCCATGTCCGCTTTTCATGCCCCAGGTGGATCGGTTCTCGCTTACGGTATGGCCATTGAGAGGGCTAAGCTGAGCAAGAAGGGTTACTTGTCGGCGGTCGTGGCGACCTTGCTTAGGGCACAGAAGCAGTCAACTTCCTTGGCGTATGTGCGGATCTGGCGTATCTTTGAGGATTGGTGTTCGCGGCGTCGGGTTCGTGCGGCCGCTGTGTACATCCCGTTGGTCTTGGAGTTTCTGCAGGACGGCTTTGATAAAGGTCTTGCAGCCAGTTCCTTGCGCATCCAGTTGGCAGCCCTTTCTTGTTATAGGGGCAAGGTCAACGGAGTGCCGTTAGGGGCTCACCCAGATGTGGGTCGCTTTCTGAAGGCGGTCTCCAGGTTGCGTCCGGTGCGTAGGGTGTGCATTCCGCCGTGGGATCTCAATCTTGTTCTGGCGGTGTTGTCCAAGTTCCTCTTCGAACCGTTGCGTCATGCATCACTGAAGGACTTGACGTTAAAGACAGTGTTCCTGGTGGCAATTTGTTCGGCTAGGAGAATTTCGGAGTTGCAAGCATTGTCGTGTCGTGAACCATTCTTATCTTTTTCTAGGGAGAAGGTGGTTTTGCGCCCGGTGCCATCCTTTTTGCCCAAAGTGGTGTCTCCCTTTCATTTGAATCAGGTGGTGTGCTTGCCCGTTCTAGGGTCCTTGGACAGCGGTGAGTCCGATCGCCGTCTCCGTCATCTGGAAGTAAAGAGAGCGTTGCGACAGTGTTTGAAGGCAACGGAGTCCTTCCGCAAGTCTGATCAGTTGTTTGTGTTGTTCGGAGGAGTGCGCAAGGGTGATGCAGCGGCTAAGGCTTCAATCGCCAGGTGGATTAGAGAGGTGATTGCGTCTGCTTATCTGCTTCACGGTCGAGTGGTACCCGTGGGTTTGCGGGCGCATTCCACCAGAGCGCAGGCGTGTTCCTCGGCGGAGCACAGTTTGGTTCCACCAGGGGAAATTTGTAGGGCGGCAACTTGGTCGTCGCTGCATACTTTCAGCAAGCATTACAGGCTGGATGTCGCAGCGGCTAACGATGCTCGTTTTGGGTCAGCGGTATTGCCTGCTGGCTGGAAAGGTCCCTCCCAATGATTACTGCTCTGGTACATCCCAGAGGTAGAGGACTGAACTGGAGGAACGATAAGGAAATGATAATTACACTTACCTGGTAATTGTAGTTCCTTGAGTGATGACAGTTCAGTCCTCCTTCCCACCCAGATGATTCGAGAGGGATCCGCAATGGCTGGCGTGCCAGTGGGTGTTACAGGTAGGCCTGTCTTGGTTTAATTGATTGGGGGGTTCACTTTCTCTGTGGCAGGGGCGTGGGTAAGAAAGCCTTGCCGGAGGGGGTGGAAAGTTTATGCTTAGTATAAGTTAGGTTCAGTGTTTATGGTTAGATACTTATTTGTTGCTCCTTTGAGTCTGCTTTGTTAATAGTTCACACTGGGATGGAGGAGTGAGTGCAGCAGGCTATATCCAGTGATGTCATCATTCTGACATACCAGTCTCCAAGCTGCAGGAGGAGATTGACAACCCAGAGGTAGAGGACTGAACTTTCGTCACTCAAGGAACTACAATTACCAGGTAAGTGTAATTATCATGTAGTAGCAGAAGTACAAAAATTGCAAATATATGAAGAAAACAGGAAGGAAAGATATCAAAATAAACTATTTAGAGGGAACCCAAAACAATTCTACAAGTAATTGGGAAAGCATTTTAATATAGTAAAAACACCACCAACCAAAGCTGAAACAGAAATCTTCTGGAGAAACCTATACAAGGACTGTATAGAGCACAATCAAGAAGCAGAATGGTTACTCTGAATACAGGAACATTTAGAAAACTCAAATATCAAACCTATGGAATGGATTGTAGTAACAACAAAAGAGCTGGAAAGCAGATTAAAATGAGCTCCAAACTGGAAGCGCTCTGGCCCAGATGGTGTGACCAATTTTGGCTCAAACAGTTGACATCACTCCACCAAGACCTGGCAAACTGCAAAAAAACAAATTGATAAAGCATCTATTTATTTATTTACATTCTCTAATATGCCGTGCTATTCTGCATCAATGCGGTTTACATTGAACAAACTGAAATTACATTGAACAGGGCATTATAACTTGGAGATAACTATTTTACAGGGAACATGGGCTATGGAGGGTTAAGTGGCTTGCCCAAGACCACAAGGAGCACCTGTGGGACTAGAAACCCCAGTCCTTCCAGCCCAAGGTTGCTGTCCTCTAGTGGGATTTGAACCTCTGATCTTCCGGCCTGAAGTACCTTGCCCCAACCACTAGGCCACTCCTCCACTCCATCTGATCATAACACCACAATGGCTTATAATAATGAGAAAATGTCTCTTTCCAATGGGGGACATAATTAACATTCTTAAAAATTACAGACCAATAATTTGTTTATCTACAATCTATAAGCTGTTCACTGCAATAAATGAATATATGATCATATTGAATTCAATAACGTCATGGCAATAAAGCAAAAGGGAAATAAGAGGGGGGACATATGGAACCAAAGACCAGTTAATGTTGAATAAGGCCATCATAGCTAGTGCTAAGAAAAGCAGAAATCTCAATAAAGCATGGATTGATTATAAGAAAGCTTTTGACAGTGTCCCACGCTCTTGGATAATAAATTGCCTTGAAGTGTATAAAATAGAAGGTAACAACCCAGAGGTAACGTCCCATTTACTATTTATGAATGACCTGAAGCTCTACAGTTCCAGTGACCAACAATTAGCAGAGCAACTCTATGTGGTGAAAAGCTTTTCTGATGACTTCAGAATGACTTTTGGCCTTGACAAATGTGCTAAGGCAACTTATTTGAGGAAAATTGAGCAAAATGGAAAGCATCTTCCTGCCTGAGAGCTGTGACATCAATGAACTTGAACAGGAAGGCTAATATAAATATCTTTGAATAGAGGAAGGAACAACACTGAAGCAGAAATTACTGAGAGAAAAGATCATTAAAGAATACTATAGGAGATTAAAATCATTACTGAAAAATGCTTTAACATCATGGAATAAGATGCAAGCCATCAATCAGTTGGCACTTCCTGTACTCTCATACAGCTTTGGAATTGTAGACTGGCCGCTTAAAAATCTTGAAAAACTGAATGTGCAAACAAGAAAGCTCATCCAGGCCCATGAGATAATTTACAAGAATCAGTATATGCCAAGACTGTACATCCCTAGATCTGAAGGGAGGGCAAGGCATTATAGATATTGATTACATATACTGAGCTACTATCATAGGTCTCCAGGCCTACATAACAGAATGATCAGATCCAAATACACAAAAATGCTGAAATATGAAAGTAAACATCTAGAATCTGTCTCCATCATCAAACTTGGACAAGCGCTCAATTAGAAGGAATGAATGAGAATCCACAAGCACACACAGGGAAGGAAGCACCAGAATTTGCAAAACAAGAGAAAAAAAACTCTTCAAAGAATTATATCAGAAAATTAGGAAAAACAAGTGGCAAATACATAAATACAGTGGGGGAAAACTGGTAAAGGAGAAACCTTTGTCAATCAAGAATGGACATATGAACTGAAACTGAAGGATTGATAGTTGCAGCCTAGGACAGCAGATTACATCAAATATTGAAAAAATTGGTAAAGCAGACATATGTCAATTCTGTAAGAAAGAGTCAGAAACAGTGACTCACCTCATAGTTGGCTGTGAAGTTCTGATGGTGGAAAATTTCTATACAGAATGACACAACAAAGTAGCACACCTCATATATTTAAAACTCTGTAAACACTACATCGCTGTGCCTGAAAAGTACTGTAATCTTGACCCTAAGAGAATTACAGAGAATGAAGAGATTATGATCACCTGGGATACTCCCATTCCAACTGACTAAAAGCTGGATGTAAGGAAACCAGATATATTGGTAAAGGAGAAGAATACCAGAACAGCATTGATAATAGAGGTGTTGATTCCAAGTGATTATTCCATGATTCATATGGAGAGGGTGAAGATCCTGTAGCACCAAGAAAATGTGGCAGAAAGATGCAGAAATATTTCCTATCATATTGAGAACAACAGACCTGATAAAGAACTTCCAGTCACATCTTGACAAATTACCCGTACATCAGTGGTGAATCTGGAGTAAAGCAGGCAGGCCCTTCTGGACAGGCTGGATGTTCGAACTCCCTGGTTGTGGTGACCTAAAAGCAACATAGCAAAAGGATGGAATCAAAACAAACATAAATAACTTCTAATGAACTCCAGAAGGAAGCTCTCTTTGGCACAGTGCAAGTACTACAGTGAGCATTAACAATAAATTTGAGAGACTGAGCTCATACTCCACATACCCTGGCTTAGGAATGCAGTTCATGACTGTCATGGTATATGCAAAACTAATCAAAAATAACAAAAAGTGCCCTTAATACAAGATTTACTCCTAATTGTAATTATTACTAATATTCCAAAAATCACTTCAATACAATTACACAAAGGCAAAAATGACCTCAGGATGGCTAGAACCCTACATGTAGTGATATAATCACTATAGGGAATATCTGACGCTCGCATTACAGGTCATATAGCCACCTTATTCAACCAAATTCATTCTCCACTGGTAAACCTTAAAACCACAAAGAATTACTTCTGGGAATACAATAAATACTACACCTAATCACACACACACTCCATTCACGACATCCATAATTATACCCAAAGCGTCATGATAATACAAGCGTTGCACTTCACTGCATATGATTAAAAGATCTTTCACAGCCACAGTCTCGCCAACACAAAGCTGTAGACCATACGCACATCCTCTACAATTGCAGTGGAGTTGCATATAACCTATTAACCAACTTACAATTGAGTCTCCAGTAAAGTAGTAGCAAAGGAACAAGAGGATGTTAGTTGATATTTTAAAAGCCACTCTCCAGCAGTAATAGGAGGATCCAAGCAAGTTTTCCAGGCCTCTTCATTAGGACTAAGAGTGTTCTGCCTCTTGTCTTGCAGCACTCCATAAGTACAAGAGGGCAACCCTTTAGATTCCCAGATCCAAAAAGAATCATTTCAATAGCATGAGGGTCTCTTATTATATTAGCATAATGCTCAGTTTTATAGAGAAGAGATCGTAGCTGGAGATATAACTAGAATGCTACCTGTTTACCCACCATTTCCTAAATCTAAGCAAGGGACAAAACTGTATTCTGAATTAAATCCTTAAATTTCACAAATACAAAAAAAACCTGCAGTGTGTGTCCTTGAATCAATGCTGACTCTAGGCAACCCAAGTACTGTAGGTAATAAAAGGCTGCAGAGAGATTTCCAATCTGAGCTAGAGAAAGGGATGTAGTCACATATCAAACTATACGGACATAGTGGCCCTGTTAATCCGATGTCCTCCTCACTTCCCCCCATATTCTCAACAGCGGCCTAGAAAGGGGTGACAACACCACTTACCCAAAATATTAGCATGCCCTCCATATCCAGAAGATACCTCAAAAAAGGAATATGGTGCTAGCATTGATTTTTCTATCTGAACACAATGGGCATCCAAAGATGGCAAATAAAAGTATTATTATAGTATTAAAACAAGCAAGAACAACTGACATACTCCCCCACCATGACCCTTGTATAGAAGAATGTATAATAGCACACGATGTATAATAGCGCACAATGTACATAGCTCCACATAATCAACTACACAACACATCAAACACACCAAACACGCAACTCACATCACTGCATGAAACACATGATCACCCCTTTGATTGTTTGCTGTGAAACCGCTTTGATTGTGTTTGTGTCCCTGTCGGCCGCTGCTCTAGCAAAATACAAAGCCCAGTCGATACTATAGGTCGATAACCACCAGAAAGAGTCTCCAGTTTGCCATCTTTATGGGGCACAGAAATGTTAGTCTTATACATGGACTCAGGAAATCCATTCCCCTTCAGTGCATCATTTATAACTTGAGTCAGAACAGGCGCTATCTTATCCTTCAGAGCCTTATAATAATATCAGTGGGAAAGCCGTCATCTCCAGATGCTTGCCCAGAGCAAAGGGCTACAATAACAGCTGTCATTTCCAGCACACTTACTGGTCTATTCAGTATCTGATTATCCTCAGGAGTATCTAGTGGGATATCAGAGGCTAGAAGATACTCAGACCAGGGCTAGGCGGCCGCCTAGGATGGAAGACCTCCGTAGGCGGAACGGCACACATGGCCTGTTGCCCCCTTATGCTGAGCCATGCCGTGCTGCCACTGATTCCATGGGTGGGGTCGGCCCAACGGCAGGCTATGTGCTGCAGCACACATGACCTGCCGCTTCTGACACCCCAAAGTTCTGTCAGAGGGGTCAGAAGTGGTAGGACATGTGTGCCAAAGCACATGGCCTGCCGCTGAGCTACCCCCCCTCCCCCGACCCTGCCACCAGAATCAGCAGTAGCGGGCTCAGCACGAGGAGGGGGTGTAGCACGCCATGGCTTCTGCCTAGAGCAGCAGAAACCCTTGGGCCAGCCCAGACTCAGAGCATGTCACAGGATTGTAGCTACCTGACGATCTATAAAGTTTCTCATAAAAGGCTTGAAAAGCTGCAGTAATACTTCATTATGTCACACTATAACGCCATCAGCAATCTGCACTTTTTTAATAAAACGTCATTCTTTTTTTAAAATTGCCATGCTAATAATTTACCTGCTTGATTCCCATGCTCCATAATGGTTTTTAGTCAATCTCATCAAAAACTCTACTTTTCCAACTCTTTCCAACTCATCAATTCGTTCATGAGTTTGTCTTCATTGCTTATATGCTGCTTTGTCCCCTGTGTGACAGGGCTTAAACTGAGAGGACTTTAGAGAGGTATATAGTGCTTTCAATTCCTTCTCCCACTCTCACTTGTACTGAGCTGCTAGCTGAATAAATCTATCTCGAATATAGGCCTTCCCCACATCCCATAGTATCCTGAGGGAGATATCTTCAGTGTAGTTAAAATTCAAAACCTCATCCCATGCTATCTCCAAGGTTTCCTGAACACCTCCACTGCAGCAGGCTCACATTCAACCTCCAGCCTCTAGCTCACAGAGTACAGGAGTACTGAGCAGACACCAGCACATGATCTGACAGGAAAATTAGGCCATTCTGAACCTGAAAAAAAAAACACATCTCATGTTCTCTTGTAGTCGAGATAAATAAGAATCATACCAAGAAAAAAAAAAGTCAAATCTCTCTGGCCTGGGTTATGTGTTTTCCAGAGATCCGATAGATTATATAGGGGTATGTTTACTAAACTGTCTTAACGTGCGCCCGGCGATAGTGTGCAGGCTGCCATAAAAGGAGTGGGCGTTTCAGTCTTAAAGTAGCAAAACGGGATTATTGCGCGATAACGCGCGCTGCTGCGCACATTATCCGGCGAAGCGCCGCTAAGCTCATTAACGCGCGGTAATCTTAAGTAGGCGCCTAGACATGTAAACATAGAATCAGAGGTGTAGCACAATGGTTAAAACACTGACTGATGGTACAGGGGTCATGAGTTTGATCCCCCAGTGTGCCTAATGCATAAGGCTGGCTGAGGCATCACCTTTAACTTTTAGGTAGTGATTTTTGAGGCATTTTACTTTTATTTTAATTAGTGCTGCCAGCAAACACACCCTCACGGTGGCGTAACCTAAGGTGCCGCATAAGGCACCACATAACGCACTCCATAGGGCACATTATAAAGTGCACTGTCTGCCAAGGAACCCTATAATGTCCCCTATAGGACACCTTATAAGGCACTTGATAGGGCGCCCTATAAGGTGCCTTATGAGGCACCTTAAGGTTACAGTACTCTGAGGGTGTCTTTGCTTGCAGCACTAATGTACATTAAAAATAGACAATGGCTCAGACAGCCCTATCAAATAACCCCACCATGGGTTTGAACCCATGACCTCTGGCTTTACAGTCAGTGAAGTAACCAGTGGGCTATAGCTCTATAGCTGCTAACAACTGGCTGGCTGCAGAAGGACTGCACGTCACCACACAAACTGTCTACTGTGGTTACCAGGATAGGGTTAACCCACCCGTACCCATGATGCACTGCACATGCAAATCAGCAGTCGACAGATGGGCACAAGATGGGGTATGCACCCCCACAGCACCTTGGCCTGGTAGAGGGAACTGACCATGTGTGGTACTGGCACAGAGTAGCCACAGACCGTCACATTGTGCGGGTACTGTGCTCACCCTGAGGGTGAGGTGGGGCACCCAGCACCAGGTCCACAGCACCTTTCATGGCTGAAATACGCCATGCTGCAGGTCCCCATCAGTGCTACTGTGTGTGATAGGTAGTTCCTGCAGACACACCTAGGTTACATATGTGTCCTTTTGTATTTCTCAGTCATGTCTAGCCCTTATGGGCTATGATGCACCCAGAATAGTGCATATCCTGTGTTGGTGCCATGGTTACATGATGGAGAGGGGGTGTGTGGACCCATAGGCGGATTATGTACCACCAAACAACCCACTCTCTGGGGCTCAGGGTGGGAAACAGGATCACCCACCAATAGATCCACATTCTACCTCCCTGCAATGGTATCAGTAGAGGGGACCATCAACCCCAGTCCTGCTTGGGAACAGATACCCTACAGGGCAGGCAATGCAGAGCTGTACACATCCATAAAGCAATAGCAGACAGACAGTAGGCCTGGAAATGCTCAGCTGCCCTCCACCACTATCTGACATTCTCCAGCAGCAAGCCTCCAGTCACTGCACCCTGCAAGGTGTTCCAGCAAGACACATACTAACTGCAGACAGTCTGCTAGCTAGTCCATAGTGCATGATCCTGGAGGAGATGCGTGTACCCAGAACTGGGATGTCAGCACACACGCCAAGCAGATAAGTCAGTGATTGGGACCCAAAAGGGCCCCATAAATATCACATGTGAGAAATACTATATAGCACTATGGGGGAACCTAGCCATGCCATGGTCACTGCTCAGTCAGGGTGAGAGTGACCTCCCAGCAGGACATGCTTTGGCCACGCTGTCCATGCAGGTGGTGGCCGGGCATTACAATGTCCGAGCCATTGCCCTATGCCCTGTGCAGATGCGGCCAGGCCAGGACACACTATCCAGGCTATTCCCACAGTACTTTGCTCCTCATTATGCACATTGGCAGGCCAATACTGGCAACAGTGCTAGCAGTGTGGGCTGTGGAGGGTATTGGCAGCCACCACACACTGGATAGACAGACACACACTCCACACACTGCCAGCATTGTGCAACTATAGAGGTGTTTGGCAGCCCTGGCCACCACACCAGTCCTGGGCACAGTGCAGGCATGGCTATGGTATGCAATACTGTTGGGGTCACTCTGTCAGACACCAGACCTGAGGCACACTCCACAGACATCAGAAAGGTTGCTATGATGCAGCTCAATCAGCCAATTGTGCTTAACGTAGGAATTGCTATCTGCCAGTTATCATAGCAACCTTTTGATAGCTGTGTACAGTTTTCCCATGTTTAGGGTGGCATTGCTAAGGTATGCAAGTGCTAGTATGGGGAGATGCACACAGGGCCCAAAATCCTGCCTCTCCAGGAGGCTTGGGATAATGGAGCCTGTGGGTGCGGGTGTGTCTGCCCCTGTTGGCTGCTGCTCTAGGGCAGAGGTTCCCAACTCCAGTCCTGGAGGGCCAAACACTGTTTGGGTTTTCATGCTGTCCCTAATGAATATGCATGAGAAACATTTGCATATCATGGGGCGGTGCATAGCAATGCAGCACAGCCACATTTATTAGAGGCAGCATGGAACCTGAATGGTGTTTGGCCCTCCAGGACTGCATTTGGGAGACTCTGCTCTAAGTAATGTGCATGTTTATGGTGTGTGTGCTCTGTAGGGTAAAATGTAGGTGTTTTGGGCATGTCTACTTCATCTGCACTACAGGTTCTGTCTGTATTAGCATGTTGTAGTAGTGGGTAAAATATGGGGACTGGGTTGGTAGGAACCAGCTGGGACTTGAATCTGTGACCTTCTGCTCCTGAACACACTGGCTGTGTGCACTGCACCACCGTGTTGCCACAGAGACCGTGCATTCCCTGGAGATACCATGACTGTTTGTCAGACAGAGGCTGTCTGTTGCAGTGCATGGCACCCACCTACACAGGCCATGGTCTGCTCTGGGCAGCTGCCACTGCCCCCCTCCACCACCAGTACCCCTCTGCCACCATGCTGACATGCCCTTCTGTTGGTGGTGCTGGTGGTGTGCAGTCTCAGGCCATCCAGTGTGCAGGTAGGCGGCTGCCTATGGTGCATGTTCTGGGGTAGGGGTGCCTGCATAGACGTCCACGCTTCCCCCCCAACGCCGCCTGCCAATGTTCTGTGCCCTTGGGGGTACCTGCTGGGTACTATCCCCTGTGACACTGTGATAAACACACTCGTGCCCATGTTGGGCCCTCATCAGTTGCTATCTGGCTGCTGTACAGTTTCAGCATTCCTAAGTGCCACCTAGGCATCTGCTTAGTCCGCACTGTGCCCCAGCTGCACCACAGCATGTGCCGCCTGCAGCCCTCTGTATCCCATTTTCAAGCATCTGTCCAGTTGGCCTTTCCGACATGCCCGCCCTGCTGTTGCCACACATGTGCACGCCATAGGAAACCTGTCCGATGGAGAGGAAAACCCTGCAAAGCGCAATTTCACTGTGGGCTCATTCACCTTGTATGGGGACGGAGCATGGACCCTTCCAAAATTCATATCCTTTTTTTGGTGCTTTCTTGGGAGTGTTTTTTTATGTTTCCCATTGAGATCACTATTGCCCAGCTTGGTTATTTTATTTTTCCATTTTCTTCTGTTCATTTTCACTGTTTATTTGCCCTTTTGTTCTGTGCACATTTATCACACTTATCACTTTTTTATAGGTTTCCCTGGTTTTGCTGTACATTGCTGACATAAATGGTTTCTCTTTCCTTTAAATCAGCTCTAACACCAGGGTTTCACTGGCGTTAGTTTTGAGCCTCGGATTTCACATCGTTAGTGTGCGGGGAGCCTCTCCCCTCCCACTCTCCACCCATTGACCCCCTTCTCTCCGCCCCTGGGGAGCCTTCCTCCGCTCTCCGGGAGCCTTTCTCCGCCTTCAGCGCTCGTTTGCGCCGCTGGGCACGTTATCGCGCGCTAAGGTTCCTCTGCGCCCGATAAAGTGCCATTATTGCGTGATAAGGTACCTTATCGCTCGATAACGTCACAGAGCGCACATTAAGACGGTTTAGTAAACATACCCCATAGTCACACACATTCCCTCAATTCCTTCCCCTCTGCCTTCGACCTCTTTTTTTTACCTAGTGGATCTATCTTGTTCAATCAGGGTACAATTAACATCCCCCACAATAACTGATAACCCTTTCGCTGCATTTTTAAATATCCCCAATCCAGTGATGGAAAAAGGTTCTTGGCACCATTGGGTGCATATAGATTCAGAATGGAAATTGCAATCAACTCTATCTGGATCTACATCACTTTTCCTTCAGTATCTGTGCCATTATCATATATGATAAAAGAGAATATTTTTATTAACCATTGCCACTCCTTACCGCTTAGATCTGAATATTGACTAGTAGATTTCCTCAACCCTCCCACTACGCAAAGTTTCATGTTCAGATGCAGTAAGATGTGTTTCATGTAATAAAGCAAAAGCAGGGTGACTATCCCTCAAGTATTTCAGAATTCTTTTTTTTTACATTAATACCTCCTACATTTAACAATGCCATTAATACCTCCTACATTTAACAATGCTATTTATCCCATCTTAGTACCAACCAGTTGCTACTGTAACCTCCAGACCATCCTTACCAAGTATCCCTCCCCACTCCCCACAGCACCTACCACACTCACTCAGGACAATCACACAGCTACAACCACAAATTAACAACCAAAACATGAACAAACTCCAACAATTTGTATGCAGATTGTTTCCGCAAAAACACCCCCCTCAGACTTACAGCTTAACAACATGCCTCAAAAACCCAGTCCCTCTCCCCCCATTCCCTACACCCACACTATTTATACACTACTGCTTCTTAGGACTGCCACAGAAATCAGTCACTTATCCCAACAACCAGCATATTGAAATGAAATCACAAAAGACAATCATAGGTCAGCAAGAAGGAAACCTCAGCTGTCAACTAGCAGACAGTACCAATGCAGCAGAGCAGGTCTTTCAAGTTGCTGGTAGGCTTTGGGCATTCTTCACCAAGGGCTCAGTTGGCTCTCCTTCATTATCAACTCGTAAATGGGGCTCTGAGGTGCCAAAAGTATCAGAATATTTTGCAGAATGCAAGGCAACCTCTGAGGGAGTGAGCCGCACCCTTCTCTGGCAACATGATGGACTGCTGTGAACACAAGGGGATTGTTGGCCATACAGCAATCCAGGTTGACTAGAGGGTACCATGTTGTTGCGCCTCACTTGCTTTCACTCCTCTAGCATAGGCCTGTGCCTCACCAACATTTGTAAAAAAAATACTGATCGTTCTGATCTTGTACCATCAATTTAGCAGGATACTAAAGAGCAAATTTGAGATTCAGTTTAAACAATTAGTCTCGACATTTGAATAATTCTTTCCTCTTATGCATAGAGGCACATTTCACATTGTGACATCCAAGTGAAATTTGGGATGTCAAAGTCAAAACATCTGAAAAAAAAGTAGGCACGTGCAAGTTCAGGCATGATTTTGAAAACTGGACATGCCCGATGTGGACATCTATCAGACGTCTATATAGATGTCCCAGAATAGCAGTTCAAGATGTCTAATGGTATAATGGTTAGAGTAGTGGCTTAAGAGCAGGGTGGCCAGGGTTTGAATCCCAGCATGGGCTTTTGTGATCCAAGGCTAGTCACTTAATTCTTCATCTTCTCTACACTCTCTGGCTGTTTTAAAGTGAATACAAGAACTTTCTTGATGCCTATTTGTGCCTGGAGCAGGTATAAACATGGACATGCCAGCAGATATCTCTGACATTTGAGATCGAACAGGGATGTGTAAGTCTAGTGCCCTTCCTCAGACGTGCCTCTGCCTCACCCCCTTGCCTACTTGGACATCCCTGCACCTGAGATGTCTCTGAATGTCATTTCTGAAATAACTACAGAGACGTCTCCATGATTTTGACATCCACGTACACGTCTTCAGACCTCCAAATGACTAAGCCTTTTTAAATGACCCTCATAATCTACACACCTATTTCCAAGAATTAAAGAGCACTTGCCTTGCTTACTTGGCAGATTTAATAATGTGCTCCCAGACTTGAAACCTCAAGAGTCAAACAAAAATTGCCCCTAGGAGGTTTGTCTGTACTTGGTCTGGGCCAATTTTTCATTGTTCTCCTTCAATCTCATATAGCAGACTCTCTTGCTCACATAAAGAGCATTTCAGAAAAAGCTTATGCTCAAAAATAATCCTATCAGGAAGCTCCTCTTCCTCTTGTACTCCAAAGATTCACACCTTCAGGCATCTGTCTCTGTTTTCTTGATCTTTCACTTTCTCTTTTAGATAAGCCAGTTGCCTTTGCAAAGCCATAGATGTAGCTTGTTCCTCCACTTGCCAGTCCTCCAATATGCTCATTTTGTTTTCCATCTTACCCATTCGTAATACGAATGACTCAAACTTTTCTTCAAATTTACTAATAACTATATTCAAGATTTCAGTTTTAGTTGCACCAATGTTTGTAGGCCAGAGGACATTAGCCACACTTTTTCATTGTCCTCAATGCCCGAAGCTGTCGTGGGGGAAGATGGCAACTGGAGGGCAGAGTTGTCTGTACTCATAAATTTTACTTTGCCATCATAAATTTCTTTCAGGGTCTTAGTATCTTTCGGCTTCAAAGTTTTCAGTATCACTGGTTGAACATGTATCTGAGAAACATTAGGTGTGTCACACGGTGGTGGGGGGTTGGGGGAGGAGCCCGTGATGCAACTCAAATGTTTCTACGTTCCTCCAGATCTAGACCAGAAGTCAGGTGGAGGTAGGGTTGCCAACCGGCCGGTTTTCAGCCGGCCTGGCCGGTTTTTCCATGGCCAGGCCGGCTGCCGGCACAGATGTCAAACCGGCCGTTGAAAAGCCGGTTTTTTGCTCTGGCCGCAAGATCGGGAGCGGCCAGAGCAAAAAACCGGCTTTCCTCCCGAAGTCCGCGGCGCGAATGCGAACGCGAACGCGATTCCCCATAATAGTGCAGCCGCTGTTTCTGCTTTGTACAGAGCAGCGGCTGCGCTACACTTACTTTGAAAAGTAAAGAAACTGTATGTGGAGCCCTCCGGTCATGGCAGAGCCCAAGGAAGTGATGTCATGGGGGCGGGTTCCTCACAGGCTGTCTTTCCTTTCAAATTAACTTTATTGCAGCTAAAGTTAATTTGAAAAGGAAAGACAGCCCGTGAGGAGCCCGCCCCCATGACATCACTTCCTCGGGCTCTGCGATGACCGGAGGGCTTCTCACACAGTTTCTTTACTTTTCAAAGTAAGTGTATTGCAGCCGCTGCTCTGTACAAAGCAGAAGCAGCGGCTTGGGCAGGGCAGGGCAGGGGTGTGAGTGAACCAGCAAGCGGGGGGGGGGGGGGGTGATGGTATGATTAAACCAGCAGGAGGAGGGAGGGAGGGAGGGGGGGGTTGGTGTGAGTGACCTAGCAGGAGGGGGTGAGTGAGTGACAGGGGGGTGGGTGAGTGAACCAGCAGTGGAAGGGGGGGTGGTGTGAGTGAACCAGCAGTGGAGGGGGGGGGTGTGAGTGAATCAGCATGGGAGGGGGGTTGGTGTGAACCAGCAGGGGAGCGGGTTGGTGTGAGTGATCCAGCAGGGGAGGGGGGGTGATGGTGTGAGTGAACCAGCAAGGGGGGGGTGAGTGAGTGACACGGGGGTGGGTAAGTGAACCAGCAGGGAGGGGAGGGGAGGGGTGGTGTGAGTGAACCAGCAGGGGAGGGGGTGAGTGAGTGAACCAGCAGGGAGGGGGGGCGAGTGAGTGAACCAGCACTGAGGGGAGGGGGTGAGTGAACCAGCACTGAGGGGGGGTGTGAGTGAATCCTCGGTAATTTTTGTGGGTGGGGCTGGGGGCGGGGCAGGGGCGGGACTGGGGGAGGAGAATGGGTGGAGCATGGCGAGCCACAGGTGTCGGGTTTTTCTCGGTGAAAAAGTTGGCAACCCTAGGTGGAGGCAGACTTGAGCAAATTTCAGTGATGTCATTCAGTATAACTTCTGGTGCAGCATTGAAAGAAGCTAGTATTTGTCTGCTTCCAGCAGGTTACAAGGTATGTAGACTAGAGCAGCAGTGCAGAAAGGCCTATCTCCCCTGGCTCAGATCATGGTCATGTGGCCTGGGATTGAGACTTACAGGCTCAACGTTGCTTGGAGTTCGGGTATGCCCCTGTCTTCTAGAGCAAGCAGATGCCCTGAATTCAGTGCAGTTTCCTATGGGTTCCAGCACTGGTAAGCTAGGACGTGGACAGGAGGACCCCACAGGAACCCAGAGGAGGGTGGTAAGTTATGCCCGAACCCCTTACTTCATGCTATCCTCTGTCTAGGCCCAATATTCCAGAAATTCACATGGTTTACAGGCCTATAGACCATGTAAATGCCTCTAAATGGATATTCAATTAGTGCTGCTGAATATCCTTGAGTACCGCCGTTATATGCCCGATGCTAATCGCATAGCATCAGAGCGTTCCAGGGGCAGTAGCCATTGCTAACTAATCAGTGACCCACATGTAATGATAGACATGGTAAAAGCTAACCTATCTTTACCCGTGGGAGCTAACCAGGAAGCAGCTGAATACAGCCGCTGCCTGGTTAGCTTCCAGGCTGTGCAGCTGACCCAGATATTTAGTGCTGGTGGGCAGATATGACCTTGGCTTTGAATAGCTGGGTTTAGCATTCAACAGCAATGGCTAGCCGCTATAATCGCACTAGCTGCCACTGCTGCTGAATATCGGGCCCTAAGATTTTTCAGAATTTTGAAACTTCTTTGCTTTGTCCATTCATTTCTTTTGGGTTGTATTTGGCTCTCTGTGCTGCTTTTAATAAAACTGTGTTAAATAAAAATTGTAAAAAGTCAAGCCTTATTTTTTCCCCATTGCTTTGCTCCTAGGACCTGTGTAGACAGCTAGGGAAGCCCTGCTTGAGTTACCTTAATTAACCTGTCAGGTACTGAGATTCTGTTTTGGTTTCCCTTTTCACTGAGGCCAACACTGTTTTTTTCTGTAGTTGGGTTTTTTTTTTTTTTTTGCAGTCTATGCCAATGTTTTGTCTTTTTATCCAATTCTTTTTCTTTGCCACATGGAGCCTTGCAAGCATGCTCAGTGCTATGCCTATTGTGGCTCTCATTGGTCAGCTCCCTGGCAGGCTCCTGTTGCCTCCCTTTGTAAGGGGGTTACCCAGAGCCGGATTTTTTCAGCATTTTTGGCAGGCTAACACCTGATGCCAATTTTAATGCCTTTCCAGCCTGAGAGGAGGGACGGGGATGAGGAAGCAGCCCCACCTTGAGCTCCTCAGGGCCTTAGGGCTCCCTCTCTGCTGATTTTCAACAGCAGCTACTGAAACACCTCACAGGCTGTTTTCAGTCCTTTCTTGTTTCTTGGCTACCCCCGTTACATTGATCCAAGGTGCAGGCTCTCCTACAGGGGACCCGGGCCTTTGGGTGGTTTTGCCATGGCTGGTAAGGGATGTAAGCACTCCTGCTGTGCTTCTTTGCCTGTGCATTTCTCTAGCAGCCCAGCCTTATCCCTTATGGAGGTCATTTGGGACAGTTAAGCAGATTCTTTTTTTTTTTTCAGAAGGTGAGTCTAAGGAGGAAGAGGAGCTTCTTATGGAGGGCAAGGATCCTTCAGTAATCTGCCTTTTTCACAGAGAGGATCCATCTGGGCTGATTCAGAACACCATGGTGGCCTTACACATTATGGAGTCTGCCCCTGTGCCAGCATCACAGGTGGAGCCTATCTTGGAAGGCATCCTTCCAGTTTGTTTCCTTTGGCTGAGCCCCTGTGGCAGCTCCCAGTCTCTCAATGGGCCTTTAGATCCTCTCTCAGTTGTATTCCCTGCCCCAGTGTAACTTGGATCAGGTTTTTGAGCTCCCTCAGGTATATGCCTTCTTGATAGCAGTGATCAAGTGCATGACAATTTCAGTTGAAGGGGACATTACACTTAACGAGTCTCATAATAGGATGGCAGAAACCTTCCTTAAGAATGCCTTTGTAGCCTCAGTCTTGGGCTCCCAGGCAGCTTTGTGTGCAAGCCTGGTAGCTACAATGCTCTTGCGCTAGATTCCTCAGCTGCCAAACAACCTGGAGACTGCCAAATTGGGATCTGGAGTCATGTACATGGTGGATACTCTCTATTATTTGACCAGGATCTCCTCCAAGTCCATGGCAGTAATCTTTGCGGCTAGGTGATGGCTCTGGCTTCACAGTTGGTCAGCTGATACAGCCTCCAAGTTGTCCAATTACAAGGAAAGGTTGCTCTTTGAGAAGGCTCTCAAGAAACTGGAGAAAGACCTTGGGAAGACGTGCCCTAAAAGGCTCCCAGAAGATAGGCTCAAGGGTACTAGGTCTGCTTAACAGAGGGTCTCGTGTGGATCTTGGAAATGCCCTCAGACTATTAGGAGTCCAGGTAGGGCCTATTCCTCCTATGGACCTAAGCCTAAGAAGGAGCAGTTCTTTCAGAGCTTTCTGCAGTCTTGTAAATCTTTGGAAGCTCCCTCCAGAGCCAGTAAGTCCCTTCCATGAGATCTGGCAGGTCCCTTCCAAGGTACCGGTTGGGGGACAGCTCCAACTGTTTCTTTTGGAGTGGATCCATATCTCATCAGACCAGTGGGTCCCAGAGGTTCAGAGTCAGGAATATGGAGTTTGCAGATCCTCTAAGGTATGCCTCTTTAGAGTCTCCCTCTAGCTACCCCTCAAGTGGATGGTGGTGAAAGTAACTGTACAGCTTCTTCAGCAATTGCAGGATTTTCTATCAGTTCCTTCCACATAGAAAGATCAGAAGCATTATTCCATCTACTTCATGGTACCCAGGAAGGGAGATCCAGCATATTCTGGATCTGAAAGTGGTCAGTGCCAAGCCCTGAATCCTCCATTTCTCCGGGAACAAGCAGGAAGTCAGTCCTCACATATGGGTGACGGCACCGATGGAGCCCACAAGGATCCACTCCCCAGCTTTCAAAGAAAGGTTTTGGGAGTTACACCACGCATGTGTGGTCACCTTCCCACCCAAAGGTGCCATCTTGCCTCAGTCTTCTTTTTTCTGTGGAGCCCTGCAGACGTGCTGTCTGTGCACCCCAGACAAAGTTGATTTTTTTCACCGTTCATTGTAATTTTTCTCTCAGTTTTCAACTGGGATCGGTTCGATCACCTTTCTGCCGCCCGAGTTCTTCGCCTTGGCATCGTGTTTTTTGCTCAGGTATCTTTTTCTTGTTCTTTATTTTTGGCCCGCAGGTTTTTTGCTTGTGGCCTAGCTGGTCAAGACATTGGAGTGTGATTTCATGGGCTTCGTTTTTCCCGCTATGTCTTCAACCAGCGGATTTAAGCAATGTGGCAAGTGCAATCACACTATGTCCCTCACGGACCGCTACAATACCTGCATTAAATGGCTCGGGGCGGACCACGACATGTCTTCCTATGCGCTCTGCCTCTTGATGTCAACTAAGACCCAGAAGAAACACGAAAGGCAGTAGGTGGAGCTGTTTGATAAGTCTGCCTCGGGATCACCATAGGGGGAGGAATCCATGCCTGTGATGCTGGTGTCGCGTGCCCGGGCTCGATCAGAGCCCCGAGGTTATCGGGCATCGGAGTCATCCTTGGAGGACCTTCCCCATGCATCAAGGGCTTCATTGAAGCCAAAGCCAAGGTTTGACCCCAGCCCAGGGGGTAAGACCTCCTCGACCCGGGTGCGCGGAGTCCTCGACCCGATGCCAGTGATGATGGCAGTGAGCTCCCTTTGAAACAGCCCTGGTGGGAAGTGTCATTCACAGAATAGGGGGATCGAGTTGGGTCCCCTGACACCATTACCATCAGGAATTCCCCTGCCAGGAATCCAGTGCTGGCCTCAACACCTCGAAGCCAGTGCATGCCGCCGTGGAGCCATCTGGCACTGAAGCAGGATGGTGGCCCTGGAATGCAGCTTTACTGATATCCTGGAGGCACAGTGGAGCCCGACTCCCGGTCACTCCGGGTCATTGGCACCTGTTATAGGGCTGTCCTCGACAAGGACCTCCCCAGAGGATGCTGCTCCCATCCTCAAGAGGTTGGCCTGATCAGTGTCTACACCATTGGTAACCAACTCGAGACACGATGCAGCGCCAGTCACGGCAACGCAGGAGCTTCAACGCCAGCAGTCAACAACACCGAGTTGGTCTGAAGACTGTGGGGCGCTCGCCGATTCCTCTGGCTCCAATACCATCCTCCACTGGGGCATCCCTCTCCGACCCGTCTCTGCCACATCATTGGTGGAGGTCACCTCCAGAGGATTTAGTCTTCCTGGAGTTTGTGTGGGAGATGTCCCAGGCACTCGCCTTCATGGCAGTGCCTAAGGACAAGCCGCATACCAAAGATCTCAAGATCTTCCAGTACAAAGCTACTCCTCAGGAGGCACTGATGGTGCCCTTGCCCACCATCCTCAAGACTTTGCTGTTCAAGATGTAGGAGACCCTGGTGACAGTGCCAATTGTGAACCGTCGACTCGATTGCCAGTATCAAGTCAGCCGGAGCCCTGGCTTCCAGAAAACACAACTCCATGGTTGTGGAGTCAGCTATGTGTAGTACCAAAAGACACACTCCTTGGTGCACTGTAGCAGGGAGACCCGCACCATGGATGCTTTTTTGGCAGAAAGTGTTTCCAGGGCTCCCTGCTCACAGTCCGGATCCAGGCATACCAGCTGTACATGGGCATGTACCTGAGAGACCTGGTGAAGGAGCTCACCGGGTGCTCGGCTGATTTATCAGGCAAACCCCTTGAGCGCTTCAGGACCTTGGTGTCATCTGTCAAGAAACACTCCAAGTTTCAAACTCAAGCAGTCTTCGATGGCTTTGAGTCAGTGGCTCAGGTAGCTGCGGTGGGCATTAGTACCCACCGCCTTGCCTGACTACAGTCCTCCAACTTGAAGCAGTGGTTTCAGGACAAGTTGGCCAATGTCCCTTGCTGGGGAGAGAACCTCTTCGGCAAACCCATGATGGAGAAGACTGATGAGCCGGAGAAGGAATTCATGACCAGAACTAGGCTGTCCAAGAAAGTATCTGAACCTTCCCACAGGAAGTCTTTGGGGAAAAAGCTTTTCCACCCAAAGACCAAGAAAGCTTACGGGAACTTCCCCAAGTTTCTGGCCTACCACTCTCCCCCCAGAGAGACTACAAACCTAGTATTAGTCATCTGTGAACTATCATTAAAATTCTCTATAATAACTGAAGATTGGAGAGTAGCTAACATAACGCCAATTTTTTAAAAAATTCTTTATTCTTATCAGCATTTTCTTCATACATTCACAAACACTATAGGACAGAACCATTTGAACAACAAAACAGCCAGTATTCTTGCACTTCACAGTATCGCATAATATACAAACCAGCAGAAACGAACATCAGTATGTCGTAACTTCATGTAGGGGGGAAAGGGAAGAACCGGGGGGAAGAAGGAGGGAGAGAAGGGGAGGGCGTTTATCCTTTAGATACTCCACTATTAGATGGGCATCCCCGGTACATTCAGAAGAATACAAGATACTATAAAACTGCACAAAAGTCTGCTCAATCCCCTCCCAGTCATGGTTGATCTGCCCCCTGCTGTCTCAAAGCTTTAAAATTGTTGTTTGCGCTTTCCTCTTTTTCAGAAGTGAGGCGAGCAACTTATCTATCTTCCCTACTCTGACATAGTAGGTGTGAGCCGTCTTCTTAAAGAGCAGCTCTATCTCCTCTGATAGCAAGGCATTAAGCTTTCCCCTTTTCATAGCAAGACTGCAAGAGAGCTCTTCCAACTGAACTGACATATGTTCTGCTTCTAGCACCCCTAGCTCTCTTTCCAGTCCCTCCCTGGTCTGCTGTTTTTCCCATTTCTTCCCTGCCCCTATTTCTATCAGATAGATGCACACCACAGCTTTAAGGGTATCCTACACTGTTGTTAAGGTCATGTCTTCTGTGTCATTTTCCTGGATATAATCACCACTGACCAATTCCACCTCTTTTATAGATCCCTCTTCAGCCAGCAGGGATGTGTTTAGCTTCCAGGGTTTTGCCCTCCCACTATAAGGGCCCGTTGCACCCATCTGAAGATGCACTGGTGCGTGGTCTGAACTTATAATGTTCCTAACACTGCAGTCCCCCATCAAAGGATGCAGTTATGGATTGATAAAGAAGTAATCCAGTCTAGAATAGTAGTTGTGAACAGAGGAGTAACAGGTATATTTTCTAACTCCTGGATTTTTAATTCTCCAAATGTTAACTAAATTATGTGTCCACCCAAGGGAGCTCAGCAATTCTTTCCCAGCTACCCGACCTCGGTCTCCTCCTGAAGACTTATCCACCTCCCTTCCATATTAGTCTCCTCATATATCATGGGCAGAGTTGTGCACCTCTTAATCTTACTAAAAATCTCCCTCAAAAAATGGCGCCGGCCCTTGTTGGGGGCATAAAAGTTCACTATGCACAGATCCAACCCTGGGAATTGCACCTCCAGCGCAAGTACCCTCCCATGACCATCCTTCCACTTACTGAAAATCTCATATGAAAAACTCTTTTGGAAGAGGATGGCAACTGCTGCACTGTTGGACCTGCTAGGGGATTGAATCACCTCACCCAATCACCCACCTGGCATCAGTCCACATCTGTAGTGCCTAAATGAGTTTCCTGCAATATATATATATATTAATGAAAGTTAGCCAACTCCTTCCTGACCAGCTTCTGCCTACACGCAGTTTGCAGACCCCATATATTGATGGAGGAAAACTTTATACAGATATTGGTGTTAGACCCAATCCTTATCTTCACACCCCACCACACAGCACATGCATCCCCTTTTCTCACAGTCACAGATCTCCGCTTACACCCTCTCAATACATATGCACCTCCACCCACCCAAGAAGTGCAATTCTGAAATAGACAATATAACAACCAACAGAAAATATAAACCAACTCAAGTTCTGGCTCTATCAAGGCTGCCTGGGGGATACCCTCAGGGTGGGGTTGGCATTGGCAAGTCAATCCTGGAAAAACCATAGTAACATAGTATATGACGGCAGATAAAGACCAGCATGATCCATCTAGTCTGCCCAGCAAGGCAACAAGAGTAGGTGCACTTGCCCCTCCATGCAGGTCATCCCTCCCTATAACTTTGTTTAGGGGTGTACCCAACGCTCTGTGTAGATCACCCCTATTTGTTGAGATATAAGAGAAAGTTATGTTTATTTTGATTTTATCCTGTTGCTATAAAGGGATCCATTGTGTCTGTCCCATGCCATTTTGAATTCTGTCACTGTATTTGCCCCCACCACTTCCATCGGGATGGCATTCCAAGCATCCACCACCCTTTCAGTGAAAAAGTATTTCCTGACATTGCCTTTCAATTTACTCCCTTGCAGCTTCATGTTATGCCCTCTAGTTTTACAGCTTCCCCGTCTTTGGAAGAGGTTTGTTTATTCATTAATACTCTTTCAGTATTTAAAGGTTTGAATCATTTATCCTCTGTCCCTCCTATCCTCCAGATTGTACATATTTAAGTCTCCAAGTTTCTTCTCATAAGTCTTCTGATGCAGGCTCCAAATCATTTTGGTCGCCTTCCTCTGAACAGTTTCCAGTCTTTTTATATCCTTTGTGAGATATGGTCTCCAAAATTGAACATAATATTCCAAGTGAGGCCTCACCAGCGACTTGTACAGTGGCATTAGTACCTCTTCCTTTCTGCTGGTAAATCCTCTTTGTATGCACACCAGCATCCTTCTGGCTTTTGCCATTGCCTTGTCGTACTGTTTTGCCACCTTGAGATCCTCAGAAACAGTCACTCCAAGGTCCTTCTCCTGGTCCGTGCACACCAACCTCTTGTCCCCTATCGCATACAATTCTCTTGGATTTCTGCTTCCCAGTTGGCATGACACTGCATTTCTTCATATTAAATCTTAACTGCCGAGCATTAGACCATTCTTCCAGATTTTGTAGATCTTTTCTCATGTTCTCCATTCCATTAGGGGAGTCCACTCTGTTGCAAATTTTCATGTCATCTGCAAAAAGACAGACTTTTCCATTCAGTCCTTCAGCAACATCACTCACAAATACATTCAACAGTACCGGTCCCAGAACTGAACCCTGGGGCACACAACCTTCCTTTCATCTGAGTGAGTTCCATTTACCATCACCTTCTTTCATCTGTCAGTCAACCAATTTCTGATCCACTTCACCACCTTGGGACCCATTCCCAAGCTGTTATTGATAAGCCTCCTATGAGGAACAGTATCAAAGGCTTTGCTGAAATCCAGGTAGATGATATCCATCGCATGTCCTTGATCTAGTTCTCTGGTCACCCAGTAAAAGAACGCAATCAGATTTGTTTGGCAAAATCGTTCTCTGGTAAAACCATGTTGCCTTGGATCGTGCAGCCTGTTGGTTTCGAGAAAGTCCACTATTCGCTCTTTCGGGAGCAACTCCATTACTTTTCCCACCACAGAGGTAAAGCTTACTGGCCTGTAGTTTCACTTCTTCCCTGTTACCACTTTTGTGAAGAGGTACCATATCAGTCCTGTGGAACTGCTCCTGACTTCAAGGATCTATTAAAAACATCCTTTAACAGCCCTGCAAGAACCTCTCTGAACTCTTTCCCATCTGGTCCCATGGCCTTGTCCACTTTCAGTTTTGCAAGCTATTCTAACATATCATCTTCTGTGAATGGTGTTGTATCTACTCCATTCCCATTTGTAAATTTAGGAATCACAGGTGATCCCTTCTCCAGAATTTTTTTTAGTTAAAATAGAACAGTGTATTTGTTAAGCATTTTTGCCTTTTCAGTGTCACTTTCCACAAATCCGTTCCCAGCACTTTTGAGTCCTGCAATTCCACCTCTGATTTCCTCCTCTCCCAAAAATTTCCAGATTTGCAGAAGGAATACTCCAATCCAAATTGGGTAGATTAAAGTCACCCAATATGATCACTTCCTCCTTTGTGGCTATCTTTGCAATATCAATAATCAATTTGCTATCTACTTCTTCAGTTTGAGTTGGAGGCCTGTAGACTACACCAGTATGGATGACAGTGCCATTTCCTCTTTCCAACACAATCCACGGTGCTTCTTCTTTTACTCACGTCCCATGCATTTCAGTAGCTTTAATATTGCAGAATTCACCAGGGGGAATTTTGTTGGCAACCTGGAAATACACTTTTCACCACACTGATTTGCCACTCAAGGGAAATAAGATGGTATTATCCTCCCACCGGGGACACCAGCAACAACCTTACTGGTTCTCTGGCTTCTTGAATACCAGGATCCCCAGCCTCCAGCACTCCTTCCCCAAGCCAGTCAAGACAGTCAGAGTCACATGTCCTTCTAACCTTTTCTTCTTGTCAGTCCCAAAACCCCTCAGAAGCAGCAGCAGTTAGTCCAACTGTGTTAGTCTCCTCCTCATTGCTGTGGGCAAATGCATAAACCGTTTTTTGGTGGTTCACAACATAGGATTTATCCAGCCCATTGGGCCATGGGGAGACGAGGTGCCTTGCCTTCTTTCTCGGTAAGTTGGAATCAAAAGGTAGGTCATCTGGAAAATGCAGCTGTAAAAACGTTTTCACCTCCCTAGGCTCTGTAAAATACAGTGTCTCCCCCTTCCAAATCACATGCAGTTTGGCAGGGTACAGCAGTGCTTGTTGAATACCATGGGAGAACAATCTTTTTACCTCCCGGAATGCCTGCTGCCTTTTATCCAATTCAGCACTATAGTCTGGGAAGATCCAGACTTTCGTTCCTTGCGGGGGATAACCTTCACCTTTCATGCTTGTATCATAATCCATTCCCTATGTCTGTAATTTTAGATTGGTGGGCGAGGGCTAGACCCCGGTTGTGGGGCCCAGCAGGGACCCAATGAGTGCACTCCACCACCATGTTATCTGGGAGAGGGGGGTCCTGGAAAAGCTCCTTCAGGAGCCATTTGACAAAATCCTTCATGAAGCGCACATCCTCTCCTTCCGGAATTCCAAGAATCTGTGTTTTAGACCTCCTGCATCTATTCTCTAGGGGGTATATTTACTAAACCGTCTTAACGTGTGCTCTCCCACGTTATCGCACGATAAGGCGCCTTAGTGCGCGTTAACGTGCGCTAAGGCGCAAACGAGCGCTGAAGGCGGAGAAAGGCTCCCGGAGGGCGGAGGAAGGCTCCCCAGGGGCGGAGAGAGAGGGTCAAGGGGCGGAGAGTGGGAGGGGAGAGGCTCCCTGCACACTAACGCTGTGAAATCCGAGGCTAAAAACTAACGCCAGTGAAACCCTGGCGTTAGAGCTGATTTAAAGGGAAAAGAAACCATTTCCGTCAGCAATGTACAGCAAAACCAGGGAAACCTACAAAAAAGTGATAAGTGTGATACATGTGCACGGAACAAAAGGGCAAAGAAACAGTGAAAATGACCAGAAGAAAATGTAAAAAAAACATAACCAAGCTGGGCAATAGTGATATCAATGGGAAACATCAAAAAACACCCCCAAGAAAGCTCCAAAACAAAGATATGAATTTTGGAAGGGTCTGTGCTCCGTCCCCACACAAGGTGAATGAGCCCACAGTGAAATTGCGCTGATCAGGGTTTTCCTCTCCATTGGTCAGGTTTCCTATGGTGTGCACATGTTCCACAACAGCAGGGTGGGCATGTCGGAATGGGCAACTGGACAGATGCTGGAAAAGGGGACACAGAGGGCTGCAGGCGGCACATGCTGTGGTGCAGCTGGGCCACAGTGCGGACTAGGGTAATGCCTAGCTGGCCCATAGGAATGCTGAAACAGTAGAGCAGCCAGATAGCAACTGCTGAGGGCCCAACATGGGCAAGAGTGTGCTTCCCATGGTGTCACAGGGAATAGTACCCAGCAGGTACCCCCAATGGCACGGAACATTGGCAGGCGGTGCTGGGGGAAAGCATGGACAGCTATGCAGGCACCCCTACCCCAGAACCCGCACCATAGGCAGCCGCTTACCCGCACACTGGATGGCCTGAGATTGCACAGCACCAGCACCACCAGCAGAAGGGCATGTCAGCATGGTGGCAGAGGGGTACTGGTGGTGGAGGGGGCAGTGGCAGCTGCCCAGAGCAGACCATGGCCTAGCCCTGTTTAGGTGGGTGCCGTGCACTGCAACAGACAGGCTCTGTCTGACAAACAGTAATGGTATCTCCAAGGAATGCACTATCTCTGTGGCAACACGGTGGTGCAGTGAACACAGCCAGTGTGTTCAGGAGCAGAAGGTCACAGGTTCAAGTCCCAGCTGTGGTTCCTGCCAACCCAGTCCCCATATTTTACCCACTACTAAAACGTGCTAATACAGACAGAACCTTTATTGCAGATAACAGAAACATGCCCAATAAACCTACATTTTACCCTACAGAGCACAGACACCATAAACATGCACATTACCTAGAGCAGAGTCTCCCAAATGCAGTCCTGGAGGGCCAAACACCATTCAGGTTCCATGCTGCCTCTAATAAACACGGCTGTGCTGCATGTCTATGCACCGGCCCCATGGTATGCAGATGTATCTCATGCATATTCATTAGGGACAGCATGAAAACCCGAACAGTGTTTGGCCCACCAGGACTGGAGTTGGGAACTTCTGCCCTAGAGCAGCGGCCAACAGGGGCAGACACACCCGCACCCACAGGCTCCATTATCCAAAGCCTCCTGGAGAGGCAGGATATTGGGCCCTGCGTGCATCTCCCAATACTAGCACTTGCATACCTTAGCAATGCCACCCTAAACCTGGGAATATTGTACACACCTATCAAACGGTTGCTATGATTACTGGCAGATAGCAATTCCTAAGTTAAGCACAATTTGCTGATTGAGCTGCATCATATCAACCTTTCTGCTGTCTGTGGAGTGTGCTTCAGGTCTGATGTCTGACAGTGTTTACCACCCTGGGGAGTGACCCCAACAGTATTACATACCATAGCCATGCCTGCACTGTGCCCAGGACTGGTGCAGTGGCCAGGGCTGCCAAGAGCCTCTATATTTGCACAATGCTGGCATAGGTGTGGGAGCGTGTGTTTGTCTATCCAGTGTGTGGTGTCTGCCAACACCTTCCTCAGCCCACACTGTTGCCAGTGTAAGCCTGCCAATGTGCATAATGAGGAGCAAGGTACCATGGGTATAGCCTGGACAGGGTGGCCTGGCCAGGATGCAGCTGCATAGGGCAATGGCTCGGACATTGTAGTGCCTGACAACCACCTGCATGGACAGGGTGGCCACAGCATGTCCTGCTGGGAGGTCACTCTCACCCTGACTGAGCAGTGACCACGGTATGGCTAGGGTCCCCCATAGTGCTATATAGTGTTTTTCTCATGTGATGTTTATGGTTCCCTTTTGGGGCCCCAATCACTGACTTATCTGCTTGGTGTGTATGCTGACATCCCAGTTCTGGGTACATGAATCTCCTCCAGAAACATGCACTATGGACTAGCTAGCAGACTGTCTGCAGCTAGTATGTGTCTGGATGGAACATCTTGCAGGGTGCAGCAGCTGGAGGCTTGCTGCTGGAGAATGTCAGATAGTTGTGGGGGGCAGCTGAGCACTTCCAGGCCTTCTGTCTGCTTTTCCTTATGGATGTGTACAGATCTGCATTGCCTGCCCTGTAGGGTGTCTGTTCCCCAGCAGGACTGGGGTTGATGGTCCTCTCTACTGTCATCATTGCGGGGAGATCCTGTTACCCCCCCCCCTTCACCTACATCATGTGACCATAGTACCAGCACAGGATATGCACTATTTTGGGTGCATGATAGTCCATGAGAAATACAGATGTGTCTGCAGGAACTACCTATCACACACACTAGCACTGATGGGGACCTGCAGCATAGCCTATTTCAGCCATGAAAGGTGCTGTGGACCTGGTGCTGGGTGCCCCACCTCACCCTCAGGGTGAGCACAGTACCCGCACAATGTGACAGTCTGTTGCTACTCTGTGCCAGTAACATACACGGTCAGTACCACCTACCAGGCTGAGGTGTTGTGGGGGTGCACACGGTCAGTTCCCCCTACCAGGCCAAGGTGCTGTGGGGGTGCATATCCCATCTTGTGATCATCTGTAGACTGCTGATTTGCATGTGCACTGCATCATGGGTACGGGTGGGTTAACCCTATCCTGGTAACCACAGCAGACTGTTTGTGTGGTGACATGCAGTCCTTCTGTAGCCAGCCAGGGGGCTTGTTAGTAGCTGTAGCCCTCTGGTTACTTCACTGCCTGTGGAGCCAGAAGTTATGGTATCAAACCCACAGTGGAGCTATTTGATAGGGCTGTCCGGAGCATTGTCAATTTTTAATGTACATTAGTGCTGCCAGCAAAAACACCCTCAGAGTACTGTAACCATAAGGTGCCTCAGAAGGTGCCCTATAAAGCGCCTTCTGAGGCACCTTATGGTTACAGTCCATATAAGGTGCCTTATAAGGTGTCCTATGGAGCACCTTATAGGGTGCCCTATAGGGGACATTATAGGGTGCCGTGGCAGACAGTGCACTTTATAATGTGCCCTATGGAGTGCCTTATAGGGTGCCTTAGGTGGCACCTTAGGTTATGGCACGTGAGGGTGTGTTTGCTGGCAGCAATAATTAAAATACAAATAAAATGCCTCAAGAAACAATACTTACATGTCAAAGCTGATGCCTCAGCCAGCCTTATGCATTAGGCACACTGGGGGATCAAACTCATGACCCCTGTATCATCAGTCAGTGTATTAACCATTGTACTACACCTCTGTTTCTGTGTTTGCATGTCTGGGCGCCTACTTAAGATTACCGCGCGTTAACGCTCTTAGCGGCGCTTAGCCCGTTAATGTGCGCAGCAACGTGCGTTATCGCGCGATAATCCCGTTTTGCTACTTTAAGACTGAAACGCCCATTCCTTTTATGGCAGCCTGCACACTATCGCCGGGCGCACGTTAAGACAGTTTAGTAAACATACCCCTAAGTCACCAATTTTTGCAATCAATTTCTGCAATAGTGCACTATGAGTTGAAGCATCCCATTTCAGAAGCAGGAGATCATCCTCCATTCCGCTGATGTGTTGCTTGGCTCTCCCGATTCTGCCCACCATGAGTTGCATCTCGGCCCAGGCCTCTCTAAGCTCTCCTTGGATCATTCCGAGTTTCTCCAACAATTTCACATTGCCCGCCTTAATTGCAGCCAGAATTACCTCCATCTCTGGGGGGGAGGGGGGGTTGGTGCACCACAGACAGTAGATCCGATGATTGTGGTGTGATTGCTTCAGTCTCTGGCAGAAGCTGCTCTGCCGCCATCTTGGGAGGTCAGGCATTCCATCATAGTCTGTTGTCGGGATGGCTTTATAAACTTTGTGATTGCCACAGCTGACTTCACAGACTTTCTCTTTTCTGTCTTTGCTGACATGCTGCCCCCTCTGCCTTGGTGGAACAGTATGGTTCATGGAGGAATAACAAAATACAGCACTAATCTGGCATGGTATGGAAGCGCAAGGAGAACACATCTACTCCCTACACCACCATCACAGTGTAATGCCACTTTTTAAAAAGGGTTCCAAAAGTGATCCAGGGAACTACAGACTGGTGAGCCTGACATCAGTATCAGGCAAAATGATAGAAACCATTATAAAGAACAAAATTAGTGAACATATAGATAGTCATAGTTTTTTAATGGGACAAAGCAAGCTTGGATTTAGCTAAGGAAAGTCTTGTCTCACTAATCTGCTATATTTTTTTGAAGGTATGAATAAACAGGTAGATAAAGGTGAGCTGGTTGATATACTGTATTTGGATTTTCAGAAAGGCTTTGACAAGGTCCCTCATGAGAGACCCTTGAGTAAATTTAAGTCATAGGATAGGAGGCAGTGTACTATTGTGGATCAAGAACTGGTTAAAAGATAGAAAACAGAGAGCAGGGCTAAATGGCCAATTTTCTCAATGAAGAAAGGTGAATAGTGGCGCATCCCAGAGATCTGTGTTGGGCCTGCTGCTTTTTAACATATTCATAAATGACCTGGAAATGGGAACGAGTAAGGTGATCAAAATTGGAGATGATTCAAAGTTGTCAAAACACAAGAGGATTATTAAAAATTGCAAGAGGGGGGAGCTGTGTGTCCTGGGGAGTTGGAGCCTTACTCTGCCGTATGCCCGTGATTGCTGTCTGAAGGCAGCAGGTGGATTTCGCCGGACCAGCTGAGCGGTGTCAGGCCCCGACGTCATTTGGGGGCCTTTAAGGTGTGGAGGAGTGCAGCGGTTCCTGGGAGCTGTGTGTCCTGGGGAGTTGGAGCCTTACTCTGCCGTATGCCCGTGATTGCTGTCTGAAGGCAGCAGGTGGATTTCGCCGGACCAGCTGAGCGGTGTCAGGCCCCGACGTCATTTGGGGGCCTTTAAAGTGTGGAGGAGTGCAGCGGTTCCTGGGAGCTGTGTGTCCTGGGGAGTTGGAGCCTTACTCTGCCGTATGCCCGTGATTGCTGTCTGAAGGCAGCAGGTGGATTTCGCCGGACCAGCTGAGCGGTGTCAGGCCCCGACGTCATTTGGGGGCCTTTAAAGTGTGGAGGAGTGCAGCGGTTCCTGGGAGCTGTGTGTCCTGGGGAGTTGGAGCCTTACTCTGCCGTATGCCCGTGATTGCTGTCTGAAGGCAGCAGGTGGATTTCGCCGGACCAGCTGAGCGGTGTCAGGCCCCGACGTCATTTGGGGGCCTTTAAAGTGTGGAGGAGTGCAGCGGTTCCTGGGAGCTGTGTGTCCTGGGGAGTTGGAGCCTTACTCTGCCGTATGCCCGTGATTGCTGTCTGAAGGCAGCAGGTGGATTTCGCCGGACCAGCTGAGCGGTGTCAGGCCCCGACGTCATTTGGGGGCCTTTAAAGTGCGGCTTTACCGCGGTCTTGCGGCCGCGGTCGCGCTTGAAGGGGCGCGATTAAAGGGGCTTGTTAAGCCCCTTTAGCGCCCCTTCAGCGCACGAGGAGCCGTGGAGCTGAGAATCTGATATGGGCAAGCGGAAAAAGAAGCATCTGAATGTGAGTACAGTTAATCCTTCTAAAACTGTAAAAGTGGTCGGTCCAATGGATAAGCATTTAGTTCCATTGGAAGGGCCTGCTGTGCTATCTCACTCTGCCGCCAGATCCCCGCCCCCTTCAAACGGCTCCTCATCTCTTTTGGGGGTTTCTAACTCAGCCCCGCCTGCTGGTATGGATAGCCTTGGCCCAGTGACTTCCTCTCCGGTTATGGAGGAGCAGTTAAGTTTGCCGGAATTGTCATCTGTTTCAGCGTCTCCCTTAGAGGCTTCGGCTATAGTGGCGGTTCCTATGCCACGTATCTTTCATGCTCCTGGGGATGTCACTCAGGTTCAACAGGCTTCTTCGTCTATGCCTGCTTTGTCCGGGGATAAACAGATTTCTTTAATGGATCTCTGGCAGGTCCTCTCATGGATTGAGTCTTCACTAATGACTGTAGTTTCTCAATTTTCAGATTTTTCTAAAGAATCTGTTGCGAAATTGTCTCAACACGAGTCTCAGATTTTTGTGTTAGATACTAAATGTCAGAAATTGGAGTCGCAGATTGTTACCTTACAGAATGTAAATGTATCCTTTATCAAAGATAGTGCTACTTTGCATGCCCAACAAGAGTTGTTGGAGAATAGCTTTCGGGCTAAAAATTTAAGATGTTTAAATTTTCCTTGCACGCGTTTGTTATCACCTGCAATTTTATTTGATAAATATTTGAGAGAGGTTTTGGGGTATGCAGATGATACTAAGCCTGTGATTAATAAGCTTTATTATTTACCTCGACCAGCATTAGCTCCCAGCGGTGATCTGCAGGGTCCTAATGCTATGTCGATACTCGACTCTGTAAATATATCTGAATTTATAGAATCTTCGCAAGATCTGATTTCTACAAGGTCTACCCTTCTTGTTTCTTTTAATTCAGAGACGGACAAGAATACCGTTATGCGTCTCTATTTTCAGAATAAGAATGCTAGTTTCTGTGGGGGGACTATAAGTTTGTTCCCTGATGTATCTAGGCAAACGCAACTTCGACGCAGGGCTTTTATTTTGTTAAAGCCTCGTGTCTTAGCGATTGGTGCTATGTTCTTCTTAAAATTTCCTTGCAAGTGCCTAGTTACATTGGGGGGAACTAAATATGTTTTTTCAGAGATACCATCCTTAGAAGCTTTTCTTAGTAGTCATTCCCTCCCTGGATAATTTGTGTGCTTTGGTGTATTTGTATTTACCAGCATGCTAGAAACAATTTGAGTTTATGTTGTTTAGGTTAAAGGCACCTCTCTCTGCACACTGTTTGAAATGTTGATTTTTTTTTTCTTTTTATTTAACTGCTTGTGTGTGCTAATTTCTTTCTCCCCGTGATGTGGACTGTAAATTTTCTATGTATATATTATTGATTTTTGTTATTTTCATTTGAAATGCTCAATAAATATAAAATTTAAAAAAAAAAAATTGCAAGAGGACCTTGAGAAATTGAGAGTGGGCATCCAAATGGCATATGAAATTTAATGTGGACAAATGCAAAGTTATGCACTTAAGAAAGAACAATCCAATCTATAATCACATGCTGGAAGGTTTCACATTAGGAATCAACACCCAGGAAAATGATCTAGGCATCACTGGGATAAAACGTTGAAACCTTTTGCCCAGTGTGCAGTGGCAAGAAAGCAAATAGAATTCTAGGAATCATAAGGAAAGGAATTGAGAATAAAACTTTGGATAATATAATGCCTCTGTATTGCTCCATGGTGCAACCACACATTGAATATTGTGTGCAAGTCTGGTTGACATATCTTAGAAAGGATATAGCAGACTTAGAAAAAGTACAGAGAAGAGGCACCAAAATGATAAAGGGGATGGAAGGATACTCCTATAAGAAAAGGTTTAAAAGTTTAAACAGGTAAACACAGATAGGTTGTTTACCCTTTCAAAAAGTAAAAAGGCTGGGAGATACACAGTGAAGTTACAATGTAGCACATTTAAAGACTAATCAGAAAGAATATTATTTCATTCAACGCGTAAGCAAACTCTGGAATTCGTTGCCAGATGATGTAGTAAAAGCTTTTAGTGTAGTTGGGTTTAAAAGAGATTTAGATAAATTCCTGGAGGAAAAGTCCATAAATCATTAATAAGTAGACTGGTGAAATCCACTGCTTACCCATGAGATAAAGCAACACGGAATCTGTCTACCTTTTGGGTATTTAGACCTGGATTGGCCATGGTTAGCAAAAGGATACTGGGCTTGATGGACCTTTGGTCTGACCTAGTATGGCATATCTTATGTTCTAGATATTCCAAATCCTGGGAGGGATTCTGGCTCCTCTTGGGATAATTCACTAATTCCAGCCACTGAATTGTCTGGGCTGTCCTCTCTGGACTTCTCCAAGAAGTCTTATTGAATCACTCAGTCATACAGGTACAGGTGAACTCAATCCCTCACTTGCACAGGAACACCACCAATACTATCATGGCCTTCGAGAGGGTGCAAGGAGATATGCCAGGCCAAAGGGCAGAGTCCAGAAGTGGAAGTGGAGGCTCAGGATGCAGAAGTGGCGAAATCGCTGAGGTTGCTTCTGGATGGAAATATGGAAGTACGTCTCAGCGGGATCTAGGAAGGTAAAGAACACTCCTTGCCAAATAGATGCAATGACTGATCTGATGGTTTCCATGCAGAAAGCGTAGTTACTTACCTGTAACAGGTGTTCTCCAGGGACAGCAGAAATCAGTCCTCACCTATGGGTGACGTCGATGCCAACAGAGCCCACGCGGATACACTCCCCAGCTTTAAAAGAAAGCTTTTGGGAGTTACACCATGCATGTGCGGTCACTTTCCTGCCAAAAGATGCCATCTTGCCTCAGTTTGATGATATAACACAAAACGGCAAAAATATTAAACAACTCTAGGGGGAAGAGGGAGGGTTGTGAGAATTGATTCCTGCTGTCTCCGGAGAACACCTGTTACAGGTGAGTAACAATGCTTTCACTGGGAAAAAGCAAGAAAGCAATCCTCACATATGGGACTCCTAAGCTACAGGCTACTGAAAAACCTGTAAAAGCCATGGGCGACCCAAAAAGCAGACCATAAAGGGCAGCAGGCAGCGCTGTTTTTTAATTTATTTATTTAGACAATTTTGTATACCGCCTTATCCTTCAATCAAAGCAGTCACAACACAATTGGGGGATACATTTAACACGCGGGGATATGAGACACATACACTAATACTTACAGGGAACATGAGCAATGGAGGGTTAAGTGGCTTGCCCAAGACCACAAGGAGCATCTGTGGGACTAGAAACCCCAGTCCTTCTGGTCCAAGGTTGCTGTCCTCTAGTGGGATTTGAACCCCCGACCTTCCAGCCTGAAGTACCTTGCCCCAACCACTAGGCTACTCCTCCTACCTTTGGCTGGAAGTCTTACAATGCAGCAGCAGCATCAAAGATGCAATCCCCGCTCAAGTAGCCTGGACATCATGGATTGGAGGGAAGGAGTTGCACTCTTCCCTGAAGAGGAAATGGAGTATGACCTGGCCAAAGGTGCTATCCCTCCGAGAGGTCTTTTCCAAAGAGTAGCACACAGCAAAAGTGTGCATAGAGGATCAAGTGGTGGCCTGACAGATATCTAGTAAGGGCACCGATCGCAGGCTTGCCACTGAGGTCGCCATGGCATGCACTTTGAAAGCCGTGACATGATGACACAAGAAGACAGAGGTTCTATTCATTACAAGGGACCACAACTTCACCCCACCATCATATATAAGAGTTAAAGAAGCAGAACTGCAAACAAAATCCACAATTCGTTATCTGGGGGTCACACTGGATCAACATCTAGATATGAAAGTACACATAGAGAATGTAGTAAGAGCAGTTTATTTCAAGATTCGTTCTCTCAGGCATCTTCGCTCCCTACTTGATCCAGAAGACTACAGGACAATATAACAAGCGTTAATTCTACCACATTTCGACTTTGCTAACGCTATCCTACAAGGCCTTCCTCAATCCACTATTAACTCTCTACAACTTGCTATGAACACCGCAGCTAGGGTCCTTCAGGGAGTCGCCAGATTTGAGCACGTGACTCCTATACTAAAACAACTCCACTGGCTCCCCATACATGGTAGGCTCACTTACAAGACCATACTGCTGACTTTCATCCTCTTCACTCTCAAATCTCATCCATGTAACTCCATCTACTAGATCCAGAAGACCGACGGCTATAAACACACTAACACTTCCTAAGGCTGTAACAAAATGCACCCAGATAACGGCAAGCAGATCTTTTATATTCTACGCCCCAAGATGCTGGAACGCCTTACCACCAAGCGTTCGTGCCATTACCGACTTAACCCAATTTAGGAAAGCACTTAAATATCACCTTTTCCTCATATACTACCCACCAAACATTACCCCCAGCAAAAGCCCCCCCCAAATAAGAGACACACCTTATCTTCAAATAGCCTCTCCCACTTTCTCAGTAAGATTACTAGGACTTTTGTGTTGTCATGATACCTTTTATATAATCATGTTTGTAATAAGTTAACCTTATGTTACCCAAGTTTATATACCTGTTTGCTGTAAACACGGAATAGCCTGTTATTCTGTTGATGTTGTTGTATGTGAACCGCGCTGATACCAAATAGCGTGGTATATAAAAGACTGTAATAATTAAATAAAAAATAAATGATGCTCCAGAGAGAGCTCCACCTGTTGATAGGTGAAGGAAATGCAGTTGGTCACCCATCATTAGAGGGTGCACTTGGAGACTGCGACCCCAAGTCGACTGGGATCAAATGAGAAAAAGTGCTGTGTTGAGCAGCGATGGGGCTTCGTCTTCTGGATATAAAAGGACAATGCATACTTGCAGTCCAGTGTGTGCACAGAGGCCTCCGCCCTGGAGGAATGAGGCCTAGGAAAGAAAGTGGGTAATACCACCTCCTGATTCAAATGGAAGGCAGAGATAACCTTTAGCAAGTACTTAGGGTGCATCCGAAGGGCGACCCTGTTCTTGTGGAATTTGGTTTAGGGTGCGTATGCCACCAATGTCTGTAGTTCGCTTACATGCCTGGCTGAGGTGAGTGCCACCAGGACAGGACTTTTCAAGAAAGGTACTTGAGATGGCAGGTAGCCAAGGGTTCAAAGAGTGGAGCCATGAGCTGCCCCAACATCACATTAAGGTACCACGCCACTAGTGGCAGACAGATCGAGGGCCATAAAAGGAGGCGGCCTCACATAAACCAGGCCACCATGGAGTGCACCGACACAGCCTAGCATCCACCATGTGATGGTGCGCCGATATGACACAGAGGTGCACTCTGACCATATTGGACTTTAGGCCAGTCTCAGAAAGATGCAAGAGGTATCGTAATATGTCTGGTATTGCGCAGGAGAAGGGTTTAAGACTGTCTCCCACACCAGTGCGAAAACCTGTGCCACTTAAAGGGATAAGCCCTCCACATGGAGTCCTTACACAAGGCAAGCAGGACATCTTCAATCGACTTGGCAAAGCAGTGATGCGCAATAGCTAGCCTCTCAGCATCCAGACCATCAGGGCAAAAGACTGAAGGTTGGGTGCCTCAGCGTCCCATCCTCCAGTGACATCAGATTCAGGGCACTCCCCAATGGCAAAGGGTCCTGCTGGGACCACTACAGAAGCAGGGGGAACCAGGGCTGCCTGGGCCAACTGGGCGCAATGAAGGTAACTGAGGCCGCCTCTGCTTGGATCTTGAGGAGAGCCCGAGGCACCAGGGGTGTGGGCAGAAATGCATACAGGAAAGCCCTGGGACCAGGAGAGAAGGAAAACATCTGCCACCTCCCATCTCTGGGCCGGCCTCTGAGAGCAGAAGTGTGGCAGTTGTGAGTTCTCTGGACTGGCAAAGAGGTCAATCTCTAGGGTCCCCCAGCGTCAGATGACCTCCCCTAGCACAGCTGGGTTCAGCCTTCACTCATGGGGCTGGAGGACTCAGCTCAGGTGGTTGGCCAGTACATTGCCCTGGTCCAGCAAGTACAACGCTTTGAGGGAGATGTTCTTCCCTGTTGCAAATTTCCAGAGGTGCACCGCTTCCCAGCAGAGGTGGTACGAGCCCATGCCCCCCTGCTTGTAGATGTAGTACATTACCACCTGATTGTCCATCTGGACCTGAACCACCTGTCCTTCCAGATGATCCTGGAAGACCTGTAAGGCATGATAGACTGCTCTAAGTTCCAGCAGATTAATCGGTGAGGCACTCTAATGGACCTTGTGACTGCAAGTGATCGCAGTGGGCCCCCCCAGTCCAACTTGGACATGTCCATTGTAAGGATGCATTGCATTGGTGGAGCCTGGAAGGGCAGGCCAGCTCTGAGGTTGAGGGGGTTCTGCGACCAGGCCAGAGATGCTGCTAAGGCCAGCATAACTTGGATGCGGTCCTGCAGGTGGCCTGAAGCTTGTGTCCACTGGGCACTGAGCATCAAATTGAGTCTGCTGCATGCAGAGGCATGCAAAAGGGGTTACATGGATGGTGGATGTCATGTGCCCCAATAGGCGGCACATTTGTCTGTCTATCGTCTGTGGGCCGCCCTGCACCTCCTGCACTAGGGTGGCTAGGCACTGCACCCAATCCAGTGGCAGGAAGGCTCTTGCTTGAGTGTCCAGTAGGGCACCGATGAATTCCAAGCACTGGGTAGGCAGTAGGTGAGACTTGGGGAAGTTCACCATAAAGCCCAGGTGCTGTAGTAGCCCTATGGTATGCTGCATGGTGTTGCGCACCTCCTCTGATGAGCTGGCTTGTATCAGCCAGTCAGCCAGGAAGGGGAAGATGAAATCCCCTAGGAGCCTGAGGCAAGCAGCCACGACTGCAGACATTTCGTGAATACCCGAAGAGCCAAGGCTAGGCCGAATGGGATTATCTGTACTGATAATACCATCTGTCAATGACGAATCAGAGGTACTGATGGTGCCTTGGATGGATCAGGATGTGGGTATAGGCATCTTTGAGATCTAAGGAGCATAGCCAATCTCCCTGCAGGAGGTAAGGCATCAAGGTTCCAAGGATACCATCTTGAACTTTTCCTTGACTAGGAAGCAGCTGAGGTCCCCCAGATCCAGGATGGGCTAGACGCCCCCTGTCTTCTTGGGAACCAGGAAGTAACAGGAGTAGAATCCCTGGCCTTGAAAGGGTTGGGGGACGGACTCTATTGCTTGATCCTTGAGCAAAGACTTGAGCTCCTTCTGCAGGAGCTCCCTGTGCAAGGGGTCTATGGGTAATTCCCCTGGGAAAAAGGGAGCAGGCAGCTAGGCAAAGTGGAGGAAATATCTCTCCCTGATCACCTGCAACACCCAGGTGTCCATGGTGACAGGGACGGCTCTATAATGGGGCAGAGTGACTATCAACTTTGAAAAAAACAAACCCGAAAGCAAAATTGCAGGCTCTTCCAACTTCAGCAGGCTTCTAAGGCTCCGATGGGTCCCAACCCCTCTGATGATGCTTTTCGCATCAGAGGGTACAGAACCAGGAAGGGCTTTGAAGCCTCAACATTTCCAAACCCCCACATTTTTCCTTGATGGCAGATGCTGGGCCCTGAGAGGCAGGAACAGGAGGTCAAATGCTGGACAATGGGGGGGAGGGACAGGAGGGAAAATGCTGAATAATAGGGGGGAAGAGGGACAGGAGGACAAATGCTGGACAATGAGGGGGCAGGAGGACAAATGTGGACAACACAGGGGAGGGACAGGAGGGAAAAAGCTAGACGATGGGAGGCAAGGACATGAGGGCAAATGCTGGACAACAGGGGGCAAGGACATGAGGGCAAATGCTGGACAACAGGGGGAGGGACAGGAGGGCAAATGCTGGACAACACGGGGGAGGGACAGGAGGGCAAATGCTGGACAACACGGGGGAGGGACAGAAGGGCAAATGTTGGACAAGTGGGAGGGGGAGCAGGAAGAGAAATGCTGGACACCGGGGAAGGGGGAAGACAAATGCTGAACAACAGGGGGGGAGAAGCAGGAAGACAAATGCTGGATATGTGGGGGGAAATAGGAGAAGATGCAGGCCTACGGGGGAAACAGGGAGGCAAATGCTTGACAAAGGGGAGTGGGAGGGTGAGGAAGCATGAAGACAAATGCTGGACCAATGCTGGCCCTAGCCAGTAGGCTAGATAAGCATGGCAGGGGAACCGGGATGTCAGGACCTAGTATCAGCAAAGAGCTTTAATTTAAATCAACTCAGAGTATAACTTAGGAAAAAAGGAAAAACAGGATCAGTATTCTTTGAGCAATAAATTGTTTCTAGAGACCTTTACAAAGAGGCCTTCTAGGTAGGGGTCGAGACCTGTGAAATTGTTTTAAATAGGTGTTAAAGCTAAGGGATAGATCAAAGAGGCATTTTGAAAGACTCTCTCTATCCAAGCAAGGACTACGTGAATCACCCAGGAAATTGGTCACAGATTACCTTAGAAGCACAGGACAGGGTACTGTGTAGCAGCCAGCTTTTAATAAGTCTGCGTTCCCTCCCTCCCTCCCCGACTCCCACCCACCCCTTGGATAATTGTAGCTTTATAGGTGCTTAAACTAAAGAAAAGGAGGTGCCATATTCACTCTCAGGTGCAGCTGTTTATCCTCATCAGGCATACATTAAGGACCTGAGATTAGTTAAGCTTGAGGTGAACAAAGTCCATTAAACGTATTAAGTATAATTTTATTAGTATAAGTATCCCCAGCAAACCTTAGTATGTAAACAACATAAATACCTAAACACAACCCTAAAATTAAAATGCAGAGAGCAGTCTGGCAGCAAGATGGGGGCTTTCCAGTCTTTTGCATTGAGTGTCACATGTATGATTTTCTCCAAGTTGGTAAGGGGTCTTACGTGTGCACTAGGTACAAGGAGCTCTTTGCTCTCAGGGAACGAGTCCGATCTCTGGAAGCTAGAGTCGCAGACTTGGAGGATAAGGAAGGCAGAGAGGTACATAGTGTCACACAGTGGCATAAAAATTATTATCATTAGATAGGAGAGTCCATTTTAAGAACCAAGGAAACTTGGTCTAGTGGTTTTAAACTCCAATCCTTTAAAGCAAACAATTAAAGCAGAGTGGTAGGGATGAAAAAGGCTTTTATTCCCTTTACGCATGGGGTCATAAATTGGTCACAACTGAAAATAATGTCCTTAACTTCAGGCACAAAAGAAAACGCAAGGTTTAAGGAAAACTGTTAACTTCACAGTACTAGCAGGTCACAAACATAGCTTCTAGTTTAAAGCAAGTTTGTACAATTCTTCTGCTCAGCACATAATAGACATTCTGCAGATACCACAAGCAGTTCATACGTCCTCCAAAGACTCTGTGCTATGGGAAATGCAGAGAGAGCAATCCATCTCCTCTGGGTCTGACAACTGTTCCACCAGTTCCACTTGCATCGGCTCAGGAATTGGTATGTCTAATTCTGTGTTAACAGTCTCTGGAATATTGTATTCTGGAGCTTTGTATATTTCCCTTAATACTTTCCAGTGCCTCGGGCCTAGCCTGGAGCGCTGGCCACGTGTCCCCTTAGTATTAACTGGGTTTTCTCTTCTTAGAGATTCCACACTTCCTTCACAAGAACTTTTACAGGGCAAAGGTTTCTTTATAGGAATATAATTCTCATACCTCTTATTGCAGCAGCACGATGAGGAAAGGTTTTCTCCTTGGGTTGGCTTCTTCCCTTCAGACGCTTTGTGCCAAGCTTTTCTCTGAAAGTTTGGTTCCTCTCTCACTCGTGTGAACAGCTCTTCTGGTAAATGCCTGCTCTTGCAATAGCCCAAATCCTGGCTACCTTGCTCAGCCTGGCTTTTCCTTCCCGGCTGATTCCTACTTGCTTCCTGCTTGCAATCCGTATAAGTCTTCCTCCTCTGCCAGCAAACAGCTTTCTCTTTCTCTTTCTGCCCCAGTCCTCGCTCTTTCTGTGTCTCTTTCTCTGTCTTTTTAGCTTGAGGCAGTTCCTCCTTATAAAGGACTCCTCTCTTTGAGGCTTGTGAAATGTTTGTCATGTGCTTCTGACCAGCTAGGCGTGGCCCTTCAGTCTCCCTGACTGCACTCCTACTCCCTCTAGCTGGTCCCTGTAAATATTGCACTCTGTGCACATCTTTTCCTTGCTGACAAACAGGTTCATTTCTCTGATCAGGGCTTTCATCAGCCCCCATTGCATCACAATAGACGAAACCTACAGGGATGTAGTGCTGAAGTCCCACCTCTAGTCTGGCAGCATCCCTGTTGCCATGGAGGAGAGAGATCATGTGACAGGAGAGCATCACCCTGGTGTGGCAGGACGTGATCCTGTAGCTAGGACCTGTTCTCCAGGTGATGTAAAACCCTCTCGCACCGAGAAGGTTTCTCCAGGACCATGTGCCCATGAGGGAAGGGTTAGGACAGCCATTATAGTTGGTGATTCAATCATCAGGCATGTAGATAGCTGGGTGGCTGGTAGATGCGAGGATCTCCTGGTAACATGCCTGCCTAGTGCGAAGGTAGTGGACCTCACGCGCCAACTAGACAAGGGCTTAGATAGTGCTGGGGATGAGTCTGCTGTCTTGGTACATATCGGTATAAATGTCATAGGAAAGTGTGGTAGGGAGATTCTGGAGGCTAAATTTAGACTTTTAGGTAGGAAGTTGAAATCCAGAACTTCCAGGGCAGCATTCTCCAAAATGCTTCCCGTTCCACGCACAGGACCCAAAAGGCAGGCAGAGCTCCGGAGTCTCAATGCATGGATGAGATATTGGTGCAAGGAAGAGAGTTTTGGATTTGTTAGGAACTGGGAACATACCAGGGAAAGAAGGGGCTTTTTCCATTTTAACCGGGATGGAACCAGGCTGCTGGCATTAACCTTTAAAAAGGAGATAGAGCAGCTTTTAAACTAGATAATAGGGGAAAGCTGACAGTCGCCCAGGAGCGCATGGTTCGGAACAATGTGTCCTTGAAGGACACTAGCAAAAGACTGAAGTTATGGCATATCAGCAGAGAGGTTCCAATAAAGACAAGAGTAGCCCAAATGCCTTTGAGTGCAGACAGAGCTTAAAGATTCCACATTATGCCTGCCTACAGATAACCAGATTAATATGAATAAAATACAACCTCTAAAATGCTTTTATGCAAATGCTAGAATTCTAAAAGATAAGATGTTTATGTTTATTGTTTCTTGATATACCACCCTTTATGACATCAGGGCGGTTTACAATCAAAATAAAAATCCAAAGTAGGCTCAATGCCAAGAAAAGGAAAAGGAACTACAAATTGTGACAGAAAAGAAAAGTCAAACAAGCATTCAAAGAGGACATAGAAGAGAATCAACAAACATATGGAGCTGAATCCGGGAGATTGTGGGCAGCAGATGGGAGAGTTAGAATATATAGCACTAAATGAGAGGTTAGATTTGATTGGTATCTCAGAGACATGGTAGAACGAGGACAACCAGTGGGATTCTGTGATACCTGGGTACAAACTATATTGTAATGATAGATATGATCAAATTGGGGGTGAGGTTGAACTCTATGGGGTATGTTTACTAAACCGTCTTAATGTGCGCCCGGCGACAGTGTGCAGGCTGCCATAAAAGGAGTGGGCGTTTCAATCTTAAAGTAGCAAAACGGGATTATCGCGCGATAACGCGCGCTGCTGCGCACATTAACGGGCTGAGCGCAGCTAAGCGCGTTAACGCGCGGTAATCTTAAGTAAGCGCCCAGACATGCAAACACAGAAACAGAGGTCTAGTACCATGGTTAATACACTGATTGATGATACAGGAGTCATGAGTTTGATCCCCCAGTGTGCCTAATGCATAAGGCTGGCTGAGGCATCAGCTTTGACATGTAAGTATTGTTTCTTGAGGCATTTTATTTGTATTTTAATTATTGCTGCCAGCAAACACACCCTCACGTGCCATAACCTAAGGTGCCACATAAGGCACCCTATAAGGCACTCCATAGGGCACATTATAAAGTGCACTGTCTGCCACGGCACCCTATAATGTCCCCTATAGGGCACCCTATAAGGCGTTCAATAGGACAACTTATAAGGCACCTTATATGGACTGTAACCATAAGGTGCCTCAGAAGGTGCTTTATAGGGCTATAAAGCGCCTTCTGAGGCACCTTATGGTTACAGTACTCTGAGGGTGTTTTTGCTGGCAGCACTAATGTACATTAAAAATTGACAATGCTCCGGACAGCCCTATCAAATAGCTCCACTGTGGGTTTGATACCATAACCTCTGGCTCCACAGGCAGTGAAGTAACCAGAGGGCTACAGCTACTAACAAGCCCCCTGGCTGGCTACAGAAGGACTGCATGTCACCACACAAACAGTCTGCTGTGGTTACCAGGATAGGGTTAACCCACCCGTACCCATGATGCAGTGCACATGCAAATCAGCAGTCTACAGATGATCACAAGATGGGGTATGCACCCCCACAGCACCTCGGCCTGGTAGGGGGAACTGACCGTGTGCACCCCCACAGCACCTCAGCCTGGTAGGGGATACTGACCGTGTATGTTACTGGCACAGAGTAGCTACAGACCGTCACATTGTGCGGGTACTGTGCTCACCCTGAGGGTGAGATGGGGCACCCAGCACCAGGTCCACAGCACCTTTCATGGCTGAAATAGGCTATGCTGCAGGTCCACATCAGTGCTAGTGTGTGAGATAGGTAGTTCCTGCAGACACATCTGTATTTCTCAGTCATGTCTAGCCCTTATGGGCAATGATGCACCCAAAATAGTGCATATCCTGTGTTGGTACCATGGTCACATGATGTAGGTGAAGGGGGGGGGGTATTTGGACCCATAGGTGGATTATGTACCACCACCCAACCCACTCTCTGTGGCTCAGGGTGGGAAACAGGATCTCCCACCAACAGAGCCACACTCTACCTCCCCGCAATGGTGGCAGTAGAGAGGACCATCAACCCCAGTCCAGCTTTGGAATAGAGGCTCTTGGCAGCACTGGCCACCGCACCAGTCCTGGGCACAGTGCAGGCATGGCTATGGTACGTAATACTGTTGGGGTCACTCCTCAGGGTGGTAAACACTGTCAGACATCAGACCTGAAGCACACTCCACAGACAGCAGAAAGGTTGCTATGATGCAGCTCAATCAGCAAATTGTGCTTAACTTAGGAATTGCTATCTGCCAGTAATCTTAGCAACCGTTTGATAGGTGTGTACAATATTCCCAGGTTTAGGGTGGCATTGCTAAGGTATTAAAGTGCTAGTATTGGGAGATGCACGCAGGGCCCAACATCCTGCCTCTCGAGGAGGCTTTGGATAATGGAGCCTGTGGGTGAGGGTGTGTCTGCCCCTGTTGGCCGCTGCTTTAGGGCAGAGGTTCCCAACTCCAGTCCTGGTGGGCCAAACACTGTTCGGGTTTTCATGCTGTCCCTAATGAATATGCATGAGATACATCTGCATACCATGGGGGCGGTGCATAGACATGCAGCACAGCCGTGTTTATTAGAGGCAGCATGGAACCTGAATGGTGTTAGGCCCTCCAGGACTGCATTTGGGAGACTCTGCTCTAGGTAATGTACATGTTTAAGGTGTCTGTGCTCTGTAGGGTAAAATGTAGGTTTATTGGGCATGTTTCTGTTATTTGCAATAAAGGTTCTGTCAGTATTAGCACGTTTTAGTAGTGGGTAAAATATGGGGACTGGGTTGGCAGGAACCACAGCTGGGACTTGAACCTGTGACCTTCTGCTCCTGAACACACTGGCTGTGTTCACTGCACCACTGTGTTGCCACAGAGATAGTGCCTTCCCTGGAGATACCATGACTGTTTGTCAAACAGAGCCTTTTGTTGCAGTGCACGGCACCCACCTAAACAGGGCTAGGCCATGGTCTGCTCTGGGCAGCTGCCACTGCCCCCTCCACCACCAGTACCCCTCTGCCACCATGCTGACATGCCCTTCTGCTGGTGGTTCTGGTGCTGCGCAGTCTCAGGCCATCCAGTGAGAGGGTAGGCGGCTGCCTATGGTGCGGGTTCTGGGGTAGCAGTGCCTGCATAGCTGCCCATGCTTTCCCCCAGCACCGCCTGCCAATGTTCCATGCCATTGGGGGTACTTGCTGGGTACTATTCCCTGTGACACCGTGGGAAGCACACTCTTGCCCATGTTGGGCCCTCAGCAGTTGCTGTCTGGCTGCTCTACTGTTTCAGCATTCCTATGGGCCAGCTAGGCATTACCCTAGTCCGCACTGTGCCCCAGCTGCACCACAGCATGTGCCGCCTGCAGCCCTCTGTGTCCCCTTTTCCAGCATCTGTCCAGTTGCCCATTCCGACATGCCCACCCTGCTGTTTGTGGAACATGTGCACACCATAGGAAACCTCTCCAATGGGGAGGAAAACCCTGATCAGCGCAATTTCACTGTGGGCTCATTCACCTTGTATGGGGACAGAGCATAGACCCTTCCAAAATTCATATCTTTTTTTTGGAGCTTTCTTGGGGGTGTTTTTTGAAGGTTCCCATTGATATCACTATTGCCCAGCTTGGTTATGTTTTTTTTACATTTTCTTCTGGTCATTTTCACTGTTTCTTTGCCCTTTTGTTCCGTGCACATGTATCACACGTATCACTTTTTTGTAGGTTTCCCTGGTTTTGCTGTACATTGCTGACGGAAATGGTTTCTTTTCCCTTTAAATCAGCTCTAACGCCAGGGTTTCACTGGCGTTAGTTTTCAGCCTCAGATTTCACAGCGTTAGTGTGCAGGGAGCCTCTCCCCTCCCACTCTCCGCCCATTGACCCTCTCTCTCCGCCCCTGGGGAGCCTTCCTCCGCCCTCCGGGAGCCTTTCTCCGCCTTCAGCGTTCGTTTGCGCCTTAGCGCGCATTAACGCGCGCTAAGGCGCCTTATCGCACGATAAGGTGCCATTATCGTGCGATAAGGCGCCTTATCGTGCGATAACGTGGGAGAGCGCACGTTAAAACGGTTTAGTAAACATACCCCTATGTTAGAGAAGGCATTAAGTCACAAAGGATTAAAGTTTTTCAGGAAACAAAATTCACTGTAGAATCTCTATGGATTGAAATTCCATGTAAAAAGGAGAAGGTGGAAGGCAATACCAGTGGGGGTGTACTATCGACCACCTGGCCAGAGTGAACAAATGAATGATGAAATGCTCAATGAAATCATGAATGCTAACAAAAGTTACAGTGACCTGGGTCAGTGAAAACAGCAGGACATGCTAGGTAGATAAAGTTTCTAGATGAAATAAATGACTGCTTCTTGGAGAAGCTGGTTCATGAATCAACCAGAGGGGAAGCCATTTTGGACCTAGTCCTTAGTAGAACACAAGATCTTGTACAAGAGATAAGGGTGTTGATGCCAGTTGGCAATAGTGATCATAGCATAACCACGTTTGATTTAATAAATGGAGGAAGGACGATAAGGAAATCCACAGTACTACCTTTTATCTTTCAAAAGGGAGACTATGATACAATGAGGAAAAGAGTTAAGAAAAAAATAAAAGGAGCAGTTGCAAAGGTTAAAGATTTATATCAAGCATGGGTGGTGTTTAAAAATACTATCTTGGAAGCCCAGACCAGCTAATTCCATGCTTTAAGAAAAATGGAAGGAAGTCCAAAAAACTGCCAGCATGGTTTAAAGGTGAGGTCAGAGAAGCTGCTGTTGCCAAAAAAGCATCTTTCAGGAAATCGAAAAAGTAGCCGAATGACAAAAACTGGAAACAACATAAGCACTGCAAATTAGATGCAAGGCATTGATAAGGCAGGCAAAGAGAGAATTTGAGAAGAAACTTGCTATGGAAGCAAAAATGCATAATAAAAACGTTTTCAAGTACATTCGTAGTAAAAAATCTGTGAAAGAGTCAGTTGGACCATTAGATGATAAAGGGGTAATAGGAGCACTAAGAGGGGACAATAGCGGAGAGACTGAATGAATTCTTTGCTTCGATCATTACTGGGGAAAATGTAGGGATGTTACCCATGACTAAAATGGTATTTAAAGGTGATGCCGCAGAAGAATTGGAAGAAATATCGATACACCGGGAAAATGTGTTACTGCTATTTGATAAACTAAAGAGTAGTAAATCACCTGGACCAGATGGTATATATCCAAAGGTGTTGAAAGAACTGAAATATGAGATTGCTGACCTACTATTAGTAATCTATGAACTATCATTAAAATTATCTGTGATACCTGAAGATTGGAGGATGGCCAATGTTGAATGCCAACTTTTAAAAAGGGTTCCAGGGGTGATCTTGAAAACTACAGACCGGTGAGCCTGATGTCAGTACCAGGCAAAATAGTAGAAACCATTATATAGAACAAAATTACTGAATATGTAGATAGTCCTGGTTTAAAGGGAGACATCCAAGATGGCTTTAGTCAAGGAAGGTCTTGTCTTACTAATCTGTTGTTTTTTTTGAAGATGTGAATAAACAGGTAGACACAGGTGAGTCGGTTAATATAGTGTATCTGGATTTTCAGAAAATCTTTGACAAGGTCTTTCATGAGGGACATTTGGTGAAATTAAAAAGTCATGAGATAGGAGGCAGTGTACTATTGTGGATCAGGACCTGGATAAAAGATAGAAAGCAGAGGGTAGGGCTAAATGGCCAATTTTCCCAGTGGAGAAAGGTGAATAGTGGAGTACCCCAGGGATCTGTGCGGGGTCTGCTGCTTTTTAATATATTGATAAATGACCTGGAAATGGGAATAACGAGTGAGGTAATCAAATATGCAGATGACAGAAAATTAGTCAAAGCTGTTAAAACCCATGTGGATTGTGAAAAATTGCAAGAGGACCTTGATAAATTGAAAGACTAGGCAACCAAGTGGCAGATGAAATTTAATGTGGACAAGTGCAAAGTTATTCACCTAGGAAAGAACGTCCCAAACTATGGTTACATGATGCAAGGTTCCACATTAAGAACCACCACCCATGAAAAAGATTTAGGCATCATCATGGATAATATGTTGAAACCCTACGTCCAATGTGCAGTGGCGGCAAAGAGAGCAAATAGAATGCTAGGTATCATAAGGAAAGGAATGGAACATAAAACAAAGGATATTATAATGCCTCTGTATCGTTCCATGGTGCGACCACACCTTGAATATTATGTGCAATTCTGATTGCCGTATCTTAAAAAGGATATAGTTTTACTAGAAAAGGTACAGAGAAGAGCCACCAAAATGAGAAAGAGGATGGAAGGGTACTCCTATGAAGAAAGGCTAAAAAGGTTGGGGCTCTTTAACCTGGAAAAGAGACGGCTGAGGGGAGATATGAAAGAAGTCTATAAATTAATGAACGGAGTGGAACAGGTAAACGTAGATCGATTGTTTACACCATCAAAATATAGAAAGATATTATAATGCCTCTATATCGTTCCATGGTGAGACCGCACCTTGAATATTGTGTGCAATTCTGGTCGCCGTATCTTAAAAAGGATATAGCGATTTTAGAAAAGGTTCAGAGAAGAGCCACCAAAATGGTAAAGGGGATGGAAGGGTACTCCTATGAAGAAAGGCTAAAAAGATTGGGGCTCTTTAACCTGGAAAAGAGACGGCTGAGGGGAGATATGATAGAAGTCTATAAATTAATGAACGGAGTGGAACGGGTAAACGTAGATCGATTGTTTACCTTATCAGAATATAGAAAGACTAGGTGACATGCAATGAAGCTACAGGGTAAACTATTTAAGACTAATAAAAGAAAATATTTTTTCACTCAACGTGTAATCAAACTCTGGAATTTGTTACCGGAGGATGTAGTAAAGGCTGTTAGTGTAGCTGGGTTTAAAAAAGGTTTGGACAAGTTCCTGGAGGAAAGGTCCATAAACCATTATTAAAAAGGGACCCAGGATATCTGCTTGAACCAATACAAGCATTGTGGAACCTGTGTCCCTTGGGGAAACTGCTAGGTACGTATGACCTAGATTGGCCACTGTTGGAAACAGAATACTGGGCTTGATGGACCTTGGTCTGACCCATTATGGCATATCTTATGGGACATGCAATGAAGCTACAGGGTAACCTATTTAAGACTAATAAGAGAAAATATTTTTTCACTCAACGTGTAATCAAACTTTGGAATTCGTTACTGGAGGATGTAGTAAAAACTGTTAGTGTAGCCAGGTTTAAAAAAGGTTTGGAGAAGTTCCTGGAGGAAAGGACCATAAACCATTATTAAAGAGGATCTGGGATCTCACTGCTTGCCCCAATACAAGCATTTTAGAACCTGTGTCTTCTGGGGAAACTGATAAGTACTTATGACTTATGGCCACTGTTGGAAACAGGATACTGGGCTTGATGGACCTTGGTCTGACCCAGTATGGCATATCTTATGTTCTTATGAAATTTTGGAGAAGTTGTAATTATTCTGAGAGCAAAAGAAATATCAGGTCATTTCTTTCAGATAATCTTTTGACATCAGTAGAATTTTTGAAATTGTTAACTGATCTAGGCATTCTAGAGTTCTGAAATGACTGGTTTAAAGAATGATTTGTCGTTCTTTTATGCATGGAACAATTAGATGACACATAGGTCATCAGAGTAAAATTAAATCAGCAATAACATGAGAAGAATGTGGTCATGTATTCTGTCTATAAAAATTTGTCCTTCCAAGCAAGTTCATTAAGATTCAGATAGCCCATTACCCTAAGTATATGTATTCCATCCAGTGGATATGGGAGTACTAAAATTTATGATTTTGAAAACTCATTCTACACTCCATTCTCCGGAATGAGAAATTCTGATCAACTTTCAGGTTAGTATATAAAGAGCTGTAATGCTTTTGTTCATTAATGGCAACTTTAAGGCATAAAGCAATAGTACTATTTTGGAATTATCCAGTATGCTGCCTTCTTTTCTTTGATTGCCGTGCAGAAGGCAGCGTTGGTAAACAACTTTATCAATAAAAATCTAATGAGCAGCTATTGCTTGGAAATCTTTTTAATTAAAAGACATGCAAAGCTTAATTGTTTTCATTAATGCTACGATGTTATGTAAGTAAATACTGAGAAGAGACTACAAGCAATGATCCTATGCTGTGATAGATGTGATGAAAATCCCAGTAACCTATTGTACAAGTGCGTGGTGATTGGAAAAAAAAAAGGCAACTTTGAAGTCTGTATATGAGTGAGTCACCTGAAATCGTTCTCAGAATCACACCTGGTTTATTGTGCTTTCTTTTAATAAAAGTTATATATCCTGCAATCTTTACTACTAAGAATTTCTCACTTTCATCAGGAAATTTTCATTATCCTTCAGGAAATCTTTGAACTCCAAACAAAAAATGCTTTGAGATGTTTTGCTGTTCCTCGTCTTTGTTCTTCAGAAACTCTTACATCCTTTTAAAGTAACTTTGTATCTCCAGGAACAAGCAGGAATGAGTCTTCACACGTGGGAGACGTCGCCGACGGAGCCCGCACGGGAAAATGCTCCCCAGCATCCAATCAGAAAGCCTTTGGGAGCATCCCCCGCGCCTGCGCGGTGGCTTCCCGCCCTTCCTACTGCCTCTCCCCAGTTTTTCGTTTTCCGCGGAGCAGGCAGGACGTCCCTCCTGCCACCGCAGAAATTTTTCCTTTTTTCTGTAGTCGCGGCTTTCCCGCCGACGGTGGCACCTTCGTGCCCCCCCCCCCTTTTTTCTTTCTTTCTTTTAATTGTTTTCATTTAATTTTCGTCGCCCCCTTCGGGCGCTGAGGACCAGGGCATGGAGCCTTCTTCCCTCCAGCCTCACGGCGGGGACTTAATTTTCCATGTGGACTCCAATGCCCGGTGCCTCTCCTGTTTGGGGCCTGACCCTTTTTCCCCGGATTCCCCGGCTACAGTGTCGGGAGAAGACCCTCCCTCTTTCGGGTATCCCTCGACGACGTCTTCGCGCCAAAGGCGCGGTCGTCGGGTTGTCCTCCTCTCCAGGATCAGGTAACCACACAACAGTCTGTTAAGACTAGCCGAGTCTTGAGGGGCGAGTCTCATGCGCGGCATGGCGACGGCTCTGGCCAACCCCTCAAGTCCTCCTTGGCTGATATACCCCGGCGGGAGTCCTCGGGATCCAAAGCATTTACGGGGTTTCGGGATGTTCCTGAGGTTTGCTCCTCACAGAACATTCCCGAGCCATGCCCGAGGGAGGTACCCGCTTCAAGCAGTGCCGATTCCCCGGCATCGGCGTCGGCGTCGAGTGTTTCACTCTTCGCCAGGGATCGTCAGCCGGTGTCCTCGGCGCCTTCGGGGCCGATCGGCTCGACCGGGTCTGACCTCCCTACATCCAAGCCATGCTCGGGCTTGGTAGCCGCTCCGGGCGGTACTGAGCCCCGGGCGTCGGTGTCGAGCGCTCCGCTCCTCACCGAGGATCGTCGGCTGCTGTCCTCGGCGCCTCCGGGGCCGATCGACTCAGTCCAGCCTGGCGTTCCTTCAGCCCTGCCATGCGCGGGGGTGGTACCCGCTTTGGGCGGTACCGGCCCCTCGGCGTCGGTGTCGAGCGTTCCGCTCCTCACCGGGGATTGGCGGCTGCGGTCCTCGGCGCCTCCGGGGCCGACCAACTCACGCCAGTATGGCGTTCCTACGGGGGTGGTATCCGCTTTGGGCGGTGACGACCCATCGGCGTCGATGTCGAGTGACCCGCTCCCCTCCGGGGATCGCCAGCCGCTGCCCTCGGCACCTCGGGGGCCGATCGACTCGACATTGTCTGACGGCCCTACGTTTAGGTCATGCGCGGGGGTAGTACCCGCTTCGAGGGCGCGGGCATCGGTGGTTTCGCCCCGCGCCAGGGTTGGTCATCTGGCCTCCCTCCCCTCGGGGCCGCTCGCTTTGACCCGCGCCGGGTCGCCGGTATCCCAGCCCTGCGCAAGGGTGGTGCCGGGTTCAAGCGGCGCCGCTCTGCCGGCGACGGCAGGGGCATCGAGCACGAGGGACCGCCATCGACCTTCCCCGGGGACCTCGGGGTATGTCAGCCAGCGCACGGGCGACTCCCCGGCATCGACGCGGCCGTCGAGGGCCCCGCCCTTCCCTAGAGAAGGGGCCTCGGGGTCTTCGACCGCTTCGACCCAATCTGGGTCTGCGCCGCCCGGCTACGGTACCCCGACGTCGGCGCGGGAGCTTTGCACTCCCCCCCCCCTGCAGGGACTCGTCGTCGGTTGACCGGGGTCCCCTCGGGGACGGGCCGTATGCCCCGGAAGGATTTCTCTCCGGGTCGGACGGGTTCGAGAGGGAGCTCGGCGCCAGGCAGTGCCTGCCGATCGACATCGGCGCCGGCGTCAGATGACCCCCTCTCCTCCGAGCACCGTCCTTGGGGGCCCTTGATGTTCGCGGCACCGGTCGGCACAGTTCCGATCCACGCTCCGGGATCTCCACCACCGGCGTGGTCACTCCCGCCGGGGGCCTCGAGGACGGAGTCGATCTCCTCGCTCGGTTCGATGCCCAGCCTGGAGTCGTTGTCCAGCCTTGAAAGCCTGGCCACGGCACGTCTCGGGATCGGCCCCTGTCCTCTCCCGCAGCGCAGAGCAGAGACCGCTGGCCCCTGCCCTCCGGCGGCCGCGGATTCGCTCCAGTCACAGGGGGAAGTGCCGCCCCCGGGTTCGGGGCCGAGGCCGGTTCCTGCGGCGCCGTCGGTGCCATCGACTTCTTCGATGCCTAGCTTGGAATCAATTCCAGGAGCCGACGACGCCATGTTGACTGCCCCGATCCGGGTCGGTTGGTCCCCTCCTCTGCCCAGCGGGCATCGGCCCGAGCGGCCTCTTAGTGCCCGGGCGACCTCTCCCGCCATAACTGCTCCGGCAGAGCCGCCTTTTCAGGATTTCCTCCTTGACATGGCGGACTTGCTGGCCATCCCTATCCCGGATCCGAGCCCAGGCCAGGCGGAACAGGCAGCCGCGATGCTTCCTCTGCATCCCGCCCTGCAGGATCTCCTGCTGGGGGCTTGACGGTCGCCTTTGAGGGTTCCGGCGCCGCCGACTGCGATGCAGGCTCTGTACCGGGTGCCTCCGTCCCCGGGGTTTCGGCAGCACCAGCTTCCACATCTGTCCATTGTGGTGGAATCGGCGCTGAGGAAGGCCGGAAGCAAGGAGAGGCATGCTTCTCGCCCTCCAGGCCGCGCCTCGAAGACGCTAGATACTCTAGGACGTCAAGCCTTCCAAATGTCTATGCTGGCGGCCAGAATTATTTCATATATATTTTATATGTCGCTTCGGGAGGTCACCGAGAGGTTATCTCGGTTATCCACCTTCGTATCTGCAACCAAGGCCTTTGAATATTCCCTGCTTCTTTATCATTGCAGGAATATCTCCGGGTTCCTTTCTCGTGCTTCGCTGGACTCCTTCCGGTCGGTCAGCAGAGCCTCTCTGCTGTTGCCATTAGAGCACGCCGCACGGCATGGTTGCAGGCGTCCGAGTTGTGTCGACGGGCACAGCACATCCTGGGTAATTCTCCCTGTGACGGAGATCACCTCTTCAATAGCGTAGCCTTACGTCAGGTCGCACAGTGCTTCGCTAACCTTCCCAGAGTTAGCAGCCAGCCTAGAGCCCGGCTTCCCCCCGGTGGTGGTAAACGCCCCTCCAGACCCCCCTTCCCTAGGAAGAGGAAATGTCAGCCCTCCGCCCACCCTCCAGGCGCGCCCAAGCAAGGGACCTCTCACCCCGGGTTGATGTCCCCGGGCCCGCGCCAGGACTCTTATACTAAGCATTTTTAGGCTCAGGTGGGCGGCTGCCTGCTCTTAACCTCCTTACCAGAAGTTTAGACTAGAGCTCTACTCTGGGGCTCGTCCAGTTGGAAAATGGTTCGGGGACTTATCTAGGGGTTCAGGTCTTCTCCTCCATGGGAAAGGGAGACCACCTTACGCCGTGATCGCTCTGGCCCACAGTCACCCTACTTACTCTTCGGTACGTCCCCGAACCCCTCTCAGCCAGTATCCTCTTGCTGATTGCTTCCGTACTGGAATTCCCCTCCAGCCGCTATAGTCCCCCTATACTCTCCAGGGACTATACCCTCATGTCCCCCGATTGTGCGGGGGACAATTTCTACGCGCAGGTCCTGGGGACACATTAGGGCCTCCAACCCCTGCGGCATTCTACCGGACTGATGCTATCCTCCGTCCCCCGCGCTACCGCGCTCTTAGCTCGCCGATCTGCCCTTGCCCTCCGGGAAAGATCCCTCCCCTGACGGATCTTGCGGCCACCTCTCCAGGTGGACGTTCTGGGGATCGATGGCAGATCCGCCTTACCTGAGTGCTGCTCATGGAGGCAGGCCCCCCGGCGTGCCTGCGTTAGTACCGGAGGGGGCGTCCCCATGTCCACCGGCTTAGATATACTAGATATCACCTGCTTGGCAGGCGCCTTGGTGGATCCTCACAGTACCTGTGTTTACCGCCTTTTTCCTTCTATGGCCGGTACTCACCCCCCCCCCCAGGGGGTCCGGCCAGTCCGCCTGCCTAATCCCCGTCGGGCCGCGGACTGGTGGCACCCTACTGCTGTGAAGTCAACAGCCCCCTTTTTCAGTTAGGTCCTCCTCCCGGAGGTCCGGACCCTTGTCTCCCTATCTCTCGCTAGGGCAGACTGTGTACCCCTTCTGCTCCGGGGTACACCTCTACTCTTCTCCGGGATAGGCTCTCTAGTTCGGCCTGTCTTCCACTGTTGGTCCTCTGAGTTATGGACTCTACTCCTAAGGGAGTGCTCAGCTTGCCGTGAGCCCCCTGGAAGACCTGCCGTCCTTCTCCTGACCCAGCTGACGCCTGGATCCCATGGCCTTCCGGATTTGGAACTTCCTCCTCGCTGCGGTGAAGTTTCCTTGATGACCTCGCTACTGCGTCTACAGTGCCTTCATCACAGGACTACTTCCGACAACCCAGTGGGTAAGCAGTACAGGGTTCTAAACCATTAATTCAGTAGAAACTTAATGGCCGGTAAGCTCTGTATGGTACTAGGTCATTTACTCATTACATGCTTAATGATTCTCTTCATGCTCCCCTCTGCCTACTCCCGTAGCCTGGGGTTTTTTTTGCTGTATCCTAATGGTACCTGTTCTGCACTCTAAAGACTTGCCTCCGTAGTCTTTGGATTCGCTGTTCCTCTATTCAACTCCTGCCCTCCATCCCTCCATCCCTCAGGGGATGCCGGAGATTCAGGCTGGGCAAATGCCATCCCGTCTGGGCTGCGCTTATGGGATCTCCCCGGGCATCCTAAGCTAGGGAGTCCCCACGTGTGAAGACTCATTCCTGCTTGTTCCTGGAGATAGCACAGTTACTTACCTGTAACAGGTGATCTCCGGAACAGCAGGAATTAGTCTTCACAACCCGCCCACCTCCCCTGGGAGTTGTCTCTCTCTTTTTCTCTATTCCTTCCTCTCCTCTCCTGCCGGCTCAACTATGAAACTCAACTGGGGAGAGGCAGTAGGAAGGGCGGGAAGCCACCGCACAGGCGCGGGGGATGCTCCCAAAGGCTTTCTGATTGGATGCTGGGGAGCATTTTCCCGTGCGGGCTCCGTCGGCGACGTCTCCCACGTGTGAAGACTAATTCCTGCTGTTCCGGAGATCACCTGTTACAGGTAAGTAACTGTGCTTTACTTCACTACTTCATTGTAGTACTTTTAAAAGTACTACAATGACAGAGTAGAAAGCATTTAGTAATAACTCATCTTGTATATACCAAAACATCTTTAGTCATACCATCAGCCTCCATTAAGGGTGCTCTACTGTATATAAAGATTAAAAGAAATATATGAGTATTCTCTTTAGAAAACTTGAACATATCAGTTAAAGAGTATTTTCCATATCTCGTGTAATAAAAAGTAAAAATTATCTAGGGAAATATCAAAAGTATTGTAATAGCTGCTGCTCATTGCTCCTGATATTGCCACTAGAACTGCTGTGGTTAGTCGGAACTCATTCTCAGCACCCTCCCCTCCCCCCATCATATATACTGCCACACCATATAGCTGATACAGTCTGACATCCTCAACTACTGGCCCTATTGCCAAGCATTTCTACAAGCCCTGTTCTCAGCTCTTAAACCTGACAGCGCTATGGCCTGATATCAGCTTTCCCCCTCCCCCTATGGAGCATGGCAGCAAATGGTACACGCCTGCCCATACTCATCCCCTAGGACCCAGCACACCTGAGGCTGTGGGAGGCATGGCACAACACTAGCATACCTCCCACACTAATTCAGGGCCCTTCACCACTGTCTTTGCTAATCTGATCTGCTGCTGCCACTCCTAAGGGCTCATTAACAGCTTGCCTTTCAGCTCGACACCAAATCCGGCTTCTCACCAGTCTGTGGGAGTGAGTTCTTAAAAAGCCAGAACCCCCTCGCTTGCCCTTGCCGGACCAACCTCTCCCCCACCCCCATATGTCTTGGGAGAAAGAAAAAGAGGGCACGATGGGATCTGACTTGAGAGGAAAAGAGAGCATTTGGTGTAGTCTGGCTTTGGGTATGGGAAAGAGAAAAAAAATGATGAGGGGGAAAGGGGAGAGAGAGAGAGAGAAGATATGGGGGGAAGGGGAAGAGAGGGCATGGTGGGATCTAATTGGATGGAAGAGAGTATGGATATTTAAATTCTGAAATATAGAATCTGTGGACCAGATATTGATTTGTGCAAGCTATTTATTTATTTATTTAAGCAGTTTTTCTATACCGCCCCTTCCAAAGATCAGGAGCGGTTTACATTAAACAAACCAGTTACAGAGAACAATTATGCAAACCATAACAACCATTCAACTATTACACTTACAGAAAGCAAATATTATAAACCATTTACCATAGAGTCAAACAACATTATACAATAACCTCCTGGAACAAGAAGATTAAATACTCATAAACTATATATATATATGAATGTATGCATAGCGGGTGGATAGAGGTGAAAGAAGTTATCTTTCAAACATTGTTGTTATAGTATTCAGTGAAAAGAAGCATCTTTAATTCTTTCCGAAAGGTCTGTAGGTCTTTGATTGACCTAAAGGGATCTGGCAGATATTTTACTGGGCTGTAAACTGTGTAAATGCCTTTCGGAAGTAAGGATGTGGTTGAAAACTACAGGCCGGTTAGTTTAACTTCGGTAGTGAGTAAATTATTGGAAACTCTGCTGAAAGAGAAAATAGTGAGGTTTCTGGAGTCCAGCGGATTACAGGATCCAAGGCAGCATGGATTCACCAGAGGCAGGTCTTGTCAGACAAATCTGATTGATTTCTTTGGCTGGGTGACCAGGGAGTTGGACCGAGGGAGAGCCCTAGATGTGGTGTATTTAGATTTCAGTAAAGCCTTTGACACTGTTCCTCACGGGCGACTTATAAACAAACTGAGCACTCTATGGATGGACCCTAAAGTTACTGCTTGGATTAGAAATTGGTTGGGTGGGAGGCGACAAAGAGTACAAGTAAATGGAGCTCACTCTGAGGAGAAGGATGTTATCAGTGGTGTGCCCCAGGGATCTGTCCTTGGTCCGATTCTTTTTAACATCTTTGTTAGTGATATAGCGGAAGGACTTTCAGGTAAGGTTTGCCTCTTTGCGGATGATACCAAAATCTGCAATAGAGTAGACACCCAGGAAGGGGTAGATAACATGAGGAGGGATCTAGCTAAGCTTGAAGAATGGTCTAGAATTTGGCAGCTGGGATTTAATGTTAAAAAATGTAAGGTCATGCATTTGGGCTGCAGCAATCCAAGGGAGCAATATAGTATAGGGGGTGAAGTACTTTTGTCCACTAAAGAAGAGCGGGACCTAGGCGTGGTTGTGTCTGATGATCTTAAAGTAGCTAAACAGGTAGAAAAGGCGACGGCAAAAGCTAGAAGGATGCTTGGGTGCATACGGAGAGGAATGGCTAGCAGAAAAAAGGAAGTGATAATGCCTCTGTATAAGTCTTTGGTGCGACCTCATTTGGAGTATAGTGTGCAATTCTGGAGACCGCACCTTCAAAAGGATGTGAACAGGATGGAGTCGGTGCAGAGGGTGGCTACTAAAATGATTAGTGGCCTTCATTATAAAGCATATGAGGACAGACTGAAGGATCTTAATATGTACACCTTAGAGGAAAGGCGGGATAGAGGTGATATGATTGAGATGTTTAAATACCTCCATGGCATAAATGTTCAGGGAGAGAGCCTCTTTCAATTGAAATCAAGTTCTGCTACGAGGGGACATGGGATGAGGGTGAAGGGAGATAGATTCAGGAGTGATATGCAAAAGTATTTCTTTACGGAAAGAGTAGTGGGTCCATGGAATAGTCTCCCAGTGGAGGTGGTGGAGATGAGGACAGTAAGTGAATTCAAAAAAGCATGGGACAAACACAGAGGATCTCTAAAGGTAAAAAGGGGACTGTTGTAGTTGTTATGGAAGGACAGACTAGACAGGCCATGTGGTCTTTTTCTGTTGTCATATTTCTATGTTTCTAAATATTGGGCCCTGTGTACCTTTTTGGGAAACTGACCTGGATTAGCCACTGTTGGAAATAGGATACTGGGCTTGATGGGCCATGGTCTAACCCAGTCTGGCATTTCTTCTGTTCTTATGAAAGTGGATCATGGGCATTCTATCAAACTATAAGGATAGTGGTGATGTGATAGCAAAAAAGCTATCCTAAATTTATTTACATAGCTATGCTGATAGTGGATGGAATATCACTATTTGTATAGTGGTGGTGCTTACTGCTTTATATCTGTATTCTGTACCACTTGCTCTCCACATTGGCACCAAACATGAATATTATACTTAGGTTTCATTTATTTATTTAGTACTGCACACCACATTTAAGACAGTGCAAAAGCAAAGAACAAGCAAGAACCATTTTTCATACAATCACTAATACACTTCCTGCCCCCTACCCTATCCACCTGCCAGTAAAGATTGTTGAAAGACATAGTTCAGTGCATAGGCTTCCTTCATGCCCCCAGACCAGGGGCGGCCCAAGGAGGGTGCAGGGCCATCTGCGGAGACTCATTGTGGGGCCTCATTTGCATAAATATTTGCATAAAGTTAACATGCGCTAACTTTCATAAACATGCTCTTAATGAGTGTCTGGATAAAGAAAGACTACCAGATTTCTATATTACTATACTCCAGTGCCAACCGCCAGGCGCATTAGGAAGTACTACAAACACTGTCCATGTAGAACCCATAGCAAACCCACCGTATCATAACAGCACTACCAGGACTCACAAAGCACCATACCCTACCTATTAAAAGGCAACACTGCAAATATTAAACCAATACATCTCAGAGAATAACAATACATGACCTACTGGGGAAAGAGAACAAGTGGCAATGTCAAATAGAAACTACGTGGACATTATACCAGCTCGGTTACACATGCAGATCATAGACCGTCACTAAGCAAAGAACAAGGGATCACAATTTAGAAATAGGAAGACAATAATTAAACTGGGAACCCCAAAAGCCAAACTTGGAATGTACAACATCACTGGAGAAATACAACTATAAATTAGTTTCCTCTTGTACTAAACAAAAACGCAAAAATGTTAGAAATGCAAATTTCCCAAAACTGACATATTCCAGTTAATAAATTCAAAATAAAAAAGTATTTTTCTTCCTTTTGTTATTTGGTCATTTGATTTTTCAGCTGCAATTGCTCCAGTCACTTTCTTCTGGTTTCTTCATGTCTTCTGCTATCTCTCCATTGTCTTCTGTCCATTTGTCCTTTTTTCTCTTTTCTAGATTTTTTCATTCTCTCTCTACATCTGCTTTAACATATTGATCTTTCGTTCCCCTTTTGTTCTTTCCTCCATTTCTTTCTTTATTCCTTTTTCATCCACTCAAATTTCACCTTCCATCCTCAATCCCCACTTACTCTCCCAATACCTGGCCAATGGTAGATTTCTCTTCCCTCCCACACAAAATATCTTTTCCCCTCTCGATTCCCATTCTCCCTGCCTCATCCCCTTCTAGTCCTCCTCCAGCATCCGTTCCCTTCTAGTTCCAGCCCCACCCAGCATCCGTTCCCTTCTAGTCCCATTCTCCCATGCCCCGCGCATCAGCCCATTTCTAGTTCTAGCACCTCCTCATCAGCCCATTTCCAATCCTAGCCCCCTAACAGCCATTTCCAATCCTATTCCAGTCCCCCATTAGCTTATTTCCAGTCCAAGCCCCCTATCAGCCCATTTCCAATCCTAGCCCCCATTAGCCATTTCCAGTCCTATCCCAGCCCCCCATCATCCCATTTCCAGGCCAAGCTCCCTCATCAGCCCATTTACAATCCTAGCCTCCCATCAGCCATTTCCAGTCCTATCCTAGCCCTCCATAAGCCCATTTCCAGTCCAAGCACCCCATCAGCCCATTCCTAGTCTTAGCCCCCCCATCAGCCCATTTCCAGTCCTCCATCAGCCCATTTCCAATCCAAGCCCTCCATCAGCCTATTTCCAATCCTAGCCCCCCCCCCATCAGCCATTTCTAGTCCTATCCTAGCCCCCATCAGCCCATTTCCAATCTGAGCTCCCCCTATCAGCCCATTTCCAAGCCTAGCTCCCCATCAGCTGTTTCCAGTCCTATCCTAGCCCCCCCCCCATCAGCCCATATCCAGTGTGAGCTCCCCCTATCAGCCCATTTCCAATCCTAGCCTCTCCATCAGCCATTTTGTCCTATTCTACTCCCACATCAGCTCATTTCCAGTCCTAGACCCCCATCAGCCTATTTCCAGTCCTATCCTAGCGCCCCCCCCCCCCCGAAGGGCCCCGCGCCTGTCTGAGCAGCTTCAGAGGGAGCCGGAGAGGCCGGCTCACCTCTGCACAGTGCTGGAGTGAAGAGCAATATGTTCCTTCACTCCTGTTGTGTTCTGGTGAAGTGCGCTGAGTGCCAGGAAAGGTTAAAGGGCATTTCCTGTTTCCTGGCACTCCGCAGGCTTCACAAGAACACAGCACAAGTTTTGTAACACACATTCCACATTCGCTAACAATGAAAGGAGAATGTTTCTCCTTCCAACTCACCTTCCAAAAATATATAAATATTCCAATTATTGTATCATCTGAGGAGCAGCACATCACATTCCACTATCAAACATTTGGGGTTAGATTTACTAAAATGCGTTACCATGTTAGGAAGTCAAAACATGTTCTTAGTTAATTGGTCTCATTGCATAAAATGGACTTGTGATAAATAGCATTCGTTAATGCATGTTTGTTGTAAGGACATAGCACCTTTTAGTAAATCTAGCCCTTTATTAAGTAACAGAAAACCCTACAACAGAGACTCAAAACCTCTAAAGCAAATACCACCAAATCGGCATGAGCTCCAAGGATTCAGATTGCAACACCCCTACCTATGAAAAGGAAAAATTATAAATATACATCAGATCTGAGAACACCCACCTTCCCCCTATAGGGCAAACAAATCAAACAAGACTGCTACAGATCCCTACACAGAAACTACACCCTAGCAAGGGCTGGTGCAAGGATTAGAAGTGCCTTAGTTGAGCCCTCAATCTTGCCACACCCCTGCAGCCATTGCCACCCCTAGTACCTAAGTAGGTGCCTATTTGTCCCCTTAAACTGTAGCAGCAGAGCGCAAACAATCCAATAATACCAGGAGTCTGTTCAGAAGGTCCAAATCATTTATTTGTGCACAAGACTCAAGCAGAATCACATTCAAAATGGCTGAGCAATGGCTGTTAGTAAAACAATAACTTTTATACTGTTCTTTCCCATTCTGGACATAGGCAAACTTTTCATTGGTTCCGGTAACCCTTCTTTTACCATCTATTGGTCCCAGTACCGTTACGTAGCTATCCAATGAGGGCCTTTGACTGGGCTCAGCACCTGCTTCCCCCCCTTACAGTCCCAATTACAATAGTCAGTTCTTCAACTTTGATACTTTTCTCCTCCAAGGTCGCTAACCAGCTGGAATATGTGGGAAAGCAGGGCACTGTAACCTTTCTCTCAACAGAGTTAATTAATTCCATAGAAGCTTCACACATCTTATCAATTCCAATTAAAGCTGTTTACTGTCTTTTCTGAGTTTTGTTTCTGCTTAGCTATGTTCAGTTAAGCTGAGTTAAGTTTCAATTCTATAGAGGCAATATTGGGGGGGGGGGGTTCATTCCTCTGGGCCTAACCACAGGCTTCATTTACAGGTCAAGCTGCTTCAGCCTGTCTGTTTAGTTCAAGCAGCATGGATCATAGGCCTTCACCTACCACATTCCCCCCTTTGATTGATCTCACCCTAATGCCAATAAGGTGTGAGATCTAAATCACTAATTTACACTGGAGTTGGGTTTTTACCAATGGTACCAGGAGAAGGGTGCCATAAGGCTAAAATCTTAGTAGCAGTTTTACGTTCTACGGTATTTTCAATAACACTATTAATAGAGCACATACATGGGATTATACATGGTAAGAGTAGAAACAAAGCTAGAAAGAGCAATATCAGCATAGCAAAAGTGGTAAGTCCTCCTAAACCAGAGAAGATGGATGCAAACCAATTGGGTATCTTAAGACCATGCCAGGTCTGTACTGGCACATAAGCTTGCTTTCGCATGTTTTCAGCAATTTCTTCAACTACCTGACCCTTATCATCTATCTTCAAGCAACAATTTGTGAGATTTAGTTTACCACATACTCCTCCTTCAGCAGCTAATAAGTAATCTAGTGCCAAGCGATTTTGATATATTGCTGTGCGCATTTGTGTGCTTTGTCTGGCTAGAAGTGTAAGTGCTTGACTGGTTTCATTAGTAATGAGTTCAACTACTGCCTGCAAGCGTATAATTCTATTCAACATATAAATTGGGGTACGATATCCCCACATGCCATCTTGCTCCCAAGTGGCAGGTCCATAATAGGCAATGATTCGCTCGGGTGGCCAATCGTCACCATCCCATTTCTCCCACTTGCCTATCTGTAAAGCTGCTCTCTTCTGTCTTTTTGAGTAGACTGAGTAGCCTAATTGTTCTCCATGTTCTGTGGGCAATAGAAAGAAAGAGGGTCGGATAGTCCCTAAGACACACACCCCTCCCCAATGGATAGGGAGTCGAGCATATGCTCGGGTTCCACAAATCCAATATAGGCCAGGTGGGGCTTGCCAGACATGAGGTTGGGCAAGGTCAGTCCATAGAGGGGCAAGTTCAGGAAATCTCGCTAATGGATTGGTGGGTTCAGATTCATTAACTCCTGACCACCAGGACGTCTGTTTTGTGGTGTCATTATAAAACCTCTGGCTGAGACAGACTAGCTGTCCCACCTGCAAATTGAACTGAGGTCCAGTTCGAGCATAGCACAGACGTCAAACTATTGGGTGTGCCAATACCCATTCGCTTGTGGTTTTATGCAATTCAGTGTGGTTATAGGCTACTGAGTAATTCAATTCTTGGGCCTCCCAAGGCCACTGATCACCCATTCTAGTTCCACCACAAAAGTAACAATCTGAAATGTGGAGACTGGAGACCACAGCTCCAGCCAACTCTAAGAACAAATTCTGAGAAGGGTGAGGGATATCGAACTTATTTATGTGCATGGTTTCATAGAAAGTGTTATGTATATGGTACCTTGATGATCGATGGGCTTGGGTATTTAGTCTAATATATACAATGGTCCCTGGATCTGATCCAGAGCCTGCGATACGTAGGCCAAACTTATATCCTTGTTTCCATGCACTGGGATTGATTATGTGTAACTCTAATGGATTACAGGCACCTTTCTTACAATTTTCTAAGTTCTTTACATATGGCTTGATTAAGGCAGCCATTCGATTATCTCTGGTATTCTCTACCATACCAGTTTTCCATGTGGCATAGAATATGCATTCCCACTTTGGGCAATAGTAATCCTCGATTGGGGCGGTACTATATTCATTTGCTAAAACTCGTTTACCTGTGCAGGCCCCCCATCCAGTGGTTCCTTCCGGACACATATACTTGTCATCATGAGCATAAGCTTTCTCCCAATTGGCACATTTAGAACGACTATCTCTATTGATGGCATCACAAGCATCAAAATACAAAGCAGCACCTTTTGTGGGATCAGTAAGTGGAGATGTAGCATTAAGTAAATCTCCATCTGCATCATTCCATCATATTTCTAAAGTATAATAAGATGGGTTCTGATGTGGGTTAAAACAAACTTTAGTATTACCCTTGGTACAAACGTTCAGTTCAGTGGTGTTATAAACACACCGGCTTACTGTACCTGTGCAGGTATAGTAAGAATGATAAAGCAAAGTCTGAGTCACTTTCATCCCAGTCCGAGTAGAAGTAATGCAGGCAGTACCCGGGGGTAGAGCAAAGATAAGTTCAAAGTTCCCCATGCAGGCAACCAGAATAAAATAGAAACAAAGATGCATGTTGATTGTAGTCCTTCTGAATCTCTGCTGGAAAATCTTGACCTCGATGTCCGTTGATTCTTGACACAAAGCTGACCCATTTGCTAATGAAGCAATTCAACGGGGGCCAATGTTGATTGAAGATCCTCAGGTTTGTCCGCTGTATGCTCACTTACCAACCGTAGTTGGCCTGAAGAAAGTCTGTAAGCACAAAGTTATTCAATAAAGAAACAAGTATTTTTGCTGTGTTGGAAACAGCAATCCTCTTCGAAAGACTTGTCAACTGTGGACCACTTTAGTTCATGAGTGTCCCAAAGGAGTTCTAGGTTGCTGGCTGCCGCCGCAGGGTAAGACGCAAAGGGATGTCAGGATGTGGCTCTGCTGTCCACTGGTCCTGGTCTGGGACTGCTGCCGGCTTGACTCTGCTATGATGGATCCAGGAATCGATTTCTGCTACCTTTACTGCAGTTGGTGTAGACAGGATGACGGTGTATGGTCCCTTCCAATGCGGTTCCAGCGGTGTCTTCTTCCAGTCTTTGATCCACACCGAGGTACCAGGCTTGTAGGGATGCAGGGGTTCCGTCAAGTTGATAGGCAACTGGTCCTGTATCCACGTATGAAGAGTCTGCAGAACAGAACTAAGAGCTAGAAGTTCGTGTCTGGTTATTTCTGAACCAATCTGTGGCAAACTACCTTTAACACCCTGCACTATCGGTGGAGGTTTGCCATACATAACTTCAAAAGGGGAAAATCCTGATGATTTCACAGGAGCTGAGCGTATTCTGAGTAATGCTATTGGGAGAACCTGGGGCCACTTTAGGTGAGTCTCCTGACATAGCTTGGACATCTGAGATTTCAAAGTTCTATTCATTCGCTCAACTTTCCCTGAACTTTGGGGTCTGTATGCAGTATGTAACTTCCATTGTATCTGTAAGGCACTTGCTAACTGCTGGGTCATTTGAGATACAAATGAGGGTCCATTGTCTGACCCTATTACTGCTGGGATTCCAAATCTGGGGATAATTTCTCTTAACAAAACCTTGGTAACTTCTCGGGCTTTTTCAGTCCTGGTGGGGAAGGCCTCCACCCACCCAGAGAAGGTACAAACCAGAACTAACAAGTAACGGTATCCGCTGGCTTTTGGCATTTCGGTAAAGTCTACTTGCAGGTGGTGCATGGGGGTAACACCTCCTGACTGAACTCGGGGTGGTGGCGTGGGACCCTGTTTGGCATTATTCTTGGCACAAATTAGACACTGGCGGGCTACTGAGGCTGACAAGGCTCCCAACAGAGCGATACAAAAGTGTGGTTTGAGTGCTTTCTCCATAGCACTTTTCCCATAATGTGTGGCTTGATGAAAGGCCTTAACGAAGGCTGGTCCCAATGATTCAGGGATTACTATCTGTCCTGGGGGTTGACTGCCCTCTGGTGTTGGCAGCTCAATCCACCCATCTTTCAGTACTCCTTTTTCTTTATCACAGTAGTAGTCCAATTCTTTGGTGGTATATCATGGTGTCCATAAATTAAGGGGTACTGGAAACAATGCTGCTTGTACTGGTGTTGCTTGTGACGAAATTTGACCTGTCATGGCTGCTTTGCGTGCTGAGGCGTCAGCAAATCTGTTTCCTTGGGCAACTTCTCCTTTCCCTGCTTGGTGTCCTCGACAGTGCATGACAGCAACACGTGTAGGGGCCCATACTGCATCTAGCAGCATCAATATTTCTGGGCCGTATTTGACTGATTTGCCTCCCGAGGTGATGAGCCCTCGTTCTTTGTAGAGAGCTCCATGTGCATGCAGACTGATGAAGGCGTATTTTGAGTCCGTGTATACGTTCAACTGAAGTCCCGCACCCAATACTAGTGCTCTGGTGAGTGCTATCAATTCTGCTTTCTGGGCTGATGTGCCTGATGCAAGAGCTGATGATTCAACGACTTTCTCTCGGGTGACCACTGCGTACCCAGCACAGCGTCGTCCGTTAATGATGAGGCTGCTTCCATCCACGAAATAGGTCTGGTCAGGATTCTCTAGGGGCACATCAGTTAGATCAGGTCGACTTGAAAATACAGTATCCATGACTTCTATACAGTCATGCTCTGGAGGGCCTCTGCTGATTGGTATCAATGTGGCTGGGTTCAAGGCATGGCTCACTTCCAATTGTATTTGTGGATTTTCACATAGCGTGCTCTGGTATTTCAGCATTCGAGAATTGGTGAGCCAATGATTTGCTTTTTGTTCCATGAGGGCAAGTACTGCATGTGGTACTGTGACGCGTAGATGCTGTCCTAAGGTGAGTTTGTCTGCTTCACTCACTAATAACGCTGTAGCTGCAACAGCTCTCAAACATGGTGGCCATCCTTTGGCTACAGTGTCCAATTGTTTCGATAGGTATGCCACGGGTCGCTCCCAATGCCCTAATTTCTGAGTCAACATGCCTAGAGCATTCCCTTGCATTTCATGTACAAATAGATGGAAAGGCTTGTGGACGTCTGGTAATCCAAGTGCTGGTGACGACATCAATTCTTCCTTCAAGGTTTTGAAAGCTGCATCTTGTTCAGGTCCCCACTCTAGTGGCGACTTCTCTTCTCCTTTGGTGGCTTCATATAGTGGTTTAGCAATCTGAGCAAAGTTAAGTATCCATATTCGGCAGTACCCTGCTGCTCCCAGAAAGGCTCTGACTTGCTTTCTGGTAGTTGGGGTTGGGATACTGCATACGGCTTCTTTCCTCTCTCGTCCTAATTGTCGGCTTCCTTTGGTCAGACGGAAGCCCAAATATTTTACTTCTTTCTGGCATAGTTGTGCTTTTGCTCTGGAAACTTTGTATCCAGCTTCATCCAATAGTTGCAAGAGGTCATTAGTGGCCTGTATACATTCACTTTCCGATATGGCAGCTACCAGTAGATCATCCACATATTGGAGAAGTACTCTTTTTCCAGGGGCCACAGGGTAGCTTGAAAGATCTTGGTTTAGGGAAGCACTAAAAATGGTGGGTGAGTTCTTGAATCCTTGGGGCAATCGTGTCCAAGTAAGTTGGCCCCGTCGTCCTGAGACAGGGTCCTGCCATTCAGAGGCAAACAGCAATTGGCTAATTGGGGCTAATCTTATGCAAAAGAATGCATCCTTTAAATCCAAAACAGTAAAGTGGGTAGCTTCAGCAGGAATTAGTCCTAAGAGTGTATAAGGATTCGGCACAACTGGATGTATGGTTTCAACTGCTTCATTCACTCTCCTTAGATCTTGCACTGGGCGGTAGTCACCTGTCCCAGGCTTCTTCACTGGCAAGAGAGGCGTGTTCCATGGTGACTGACATACTTTAAGTAGGCCATACTCCAGTAGTCTCAACAAATGGCGGTGGATGCCTTCAATTGCTGCTCTTGGGAGTGGGTACTGTTTGACATGTACTGGTTCTGCACTAGGCTTGAGGTTCACAATTATTGGGGCTATATGTTTAGCTAGGCCTGGTGGGTTGCCCTCTGCCCATACTCCAGGAGGGGCTACAATACTTTTCAGAGTATGTTCAACATTGGTGTCAAGGATTGGCTCTGTACCATAATATCTCCACTCTTCTTCTCGGGGAACAGTAAGCACCATCAGTCCCGCAGGTTTTGAATTTACTGTCATTTGCATTTCGCCTTTTTCAGTGAAGGATATTTGGGCCTGTAATTTGGCTAGCATATCTCGTCCCAGTAGGGGCACTGGGCACTCGGGCATGTAAAGGAATTGGTGCGTTATTTGCTGTCCCCCCTAAATTACATATGCGGTTTTGAAGAAAAGGCTTAGTGGCTTTGGTACCAGTTGCTCCCACAATGGTGACTGCTCTTGTAGAAAAAGGGGCTATTTGCTTATCTACTACAGAATGTTCTGCTCCAGTATCAACCATAAAGTCCATAAATTGGTCTCCTATTTTTATACTGACCATAGGCTCCTGGAGACCTAAAGCGAATTCGGAGCCCGGTCTGTCCTAATCTGCTTCATCTAAATCAGAGGCCGTTGCAGCTGCGACTCCCTGTATGGCCTCGGCTCGTTCTCGTTGAAAATGTTCTCGATTGGTTCCTCTGCGGTTCTGGGGTCGGCCTCTCTCTCTTTCTCTCCAAGGGGCGTTCTCCCCTTCATCCTGAGAGGCATCTTCGAGTCGCGAGCATGCATTTCTCCAATGTCCTTCTTCCCTGCAGTAAGCGCATTGATTCGCGCCTAGTGGGGGCCGGCTATCTCCTCGGCCCCGCCCTCTTCCTCTGCTCCTTCGACTAGGGACACCTCCCCTTCTCTGTTCAACTATGGCCGCAGCCAAAAAATCAGCTTTCTTCTTCATCTTTCGATCACTTTCTTTCTGTCTTTCATTATCAGATTCACAAACACTTTATGAGCGACTTCCAGTAACTGAGTTGCATTCATGCCCGCAAACCCTTCTAGTTTCTGTAGTTTACGTCTAATGTCTGGTTGTGACTGGTTCACAAAAGCAGCATTCACCATGCATAGGCTTCCTGGTACATCTGGGTCATAGGGAGTATACATCCTGTATGCTTCAGATAATCTTTCATAAAATACTGCTGGGCTTTCATCTATGCCCTGAATGAATTCGGTCACCTTAGAGAGATTCATGGCTTTCTGACCCCCCTTTCGCAGACCTTGCATAAGGCCTTGGCGAAACCCTGATAAAGATCTGGATCCTCTATCGGTATTCGGATCCCACTGGGGGTCTTCATTAGGGAATTCTCTTTTAGCTGCTTCACGATGATCTATTCCTGCTCCTTCCCCTCCCTCTGCCAGGGGATTGTCTGCTAGCCAATCAATAGCTGCTCGCTTAATTCGTGTCCGCTCCTCAGTAGTAAATAAAGTAGACAGGAGCTGACGGCAATCTGACCAAGTGGGTTGGTGGGTCTCCATAATAGTATGCATTAATTCTGTTAACTCTTGGGGCTTGTCAGTATAGGAAGCATAATGCAACTTCCAGTTCAGCAAATCAGTAGTGGAGAAAGGTACATACACTAGACTTAGGGGTCCCGCCACTATGTGGTTCTCCTCATTTCTTACGGGCACTCCCGGGACCTGCCGTAGTGGCATCAGTTTCTTGACAGGAGCTTTCTGTAGCTTAATAGAGACTTTCTTGACAGGGGCTTTCTGTCTCACAGTGCGCTTAGTCTGGGACGCTTCGCTTGTTACAGATGAGCTTGCACTGACAGTTGATTTTACGCTATCAGTCTCGCCCTGAGAGGACACTTCCTCTTCTTCTTGCTCTGACTCAGCCTTCTCCTCAGTCTCAGGCGAGTCAATATCCTCATCAAGAGAGGGATCATCTATCTGCCCTTCTGGGGGTGGGTCCGGAGATGGGTCTCGCTGTCTCCGCGGTGCTGCCGCAGGACGCAGAGGTACTTTCACTGGGTGCTGGGCTCGGGGCTGTCTACAACTCCTGGGGACTCGGGATCTACAAGAACAGGTTTCTGACCAGGTTTCTTGACTGTCCCTGTCTTCTGGGTCGGGTCTGTTAATGCTAACATTATTCTGCACTGTTCTTCATAACAGCGCTGTGCCCAAGGGGGCGGGTTCTCACAAATACTTAACCAGGAATCTATATATGGGTACTGGTCGGGGTGCGCTGCTCGCACCTTCCGATGAACTGACTGAATAATTCCTATGTTAAATGTTCCATCTCGGGGCCACATGGGGTCTAAGGTGGGCCACTCCCTAGTACACAAAAGCTGTAATCGTGAGGCAGTCATTTTTACTCCATAATCTCCTGAATATCCTTTATTAAAATACTTGATCATACATTCAAACGGAGTGTGCCTGGTAGACCCCGCCCCTCCCATATCGATGTGTGCGCGCAACAACAGACAGAAGGGAAAAGGAGGGCGGACCGTGGGTAAGGGGTCCTCACGGCCCTAGAAACATTTAAGGGAAACAAATAACAAGACAAGACGACGATCGCTTCCTCCTTTTTACGACCTGAACGCGGTCGCCTGGCCAGGAACTGCGTTACTCAGGAGTCCGTCTTCGCTTGGTCCGTGCTGCCAGACCTCTCACTCACACTTCATTCACACAATCATGCTAGCAACGTATCCCAAAAACAGCCCAATCCTGTCTCTTCTGACTAGGCTATATCAAATTCCAAAATCAAAGTCAAAATCAAAAAGACGATAGTTTCACCCCGCGCATACACTATGCAGGGTTAGTCGGACCGTCTTGAGAGGTGATCAAGCTCTCTTACCAAATACCAAATTCCAAGTTTCAAAATTCAAACAGCAGTTCTGCTCTGACTCATCTGTCTAGATATATCAAAAGCTATACTCACCGGATCCGGTTCCCGTTCCCAAGCAAACGCATGAGTTGGACCTCGGACTCCCCTCACGGGTTCGAGGTGTTGGCTCCGTCCGGGTCCGGCACCCGCTGAGGCCTGGCCCAACTCCCTCCGATGCAACTGGACCGTTGGCGCCTGGGAGCCGAGCCCACGTCGGGAGGGCACGATCCCGGCAGGACCAAACCTGTAGAGGCGGAAAGTCGTGGTATATTGTCCTGTATACCCTCTATCCACCACACCTTCCCGGCCAACGCACCAAGAATATGTAGCAGCAGAGCGCAAACAATCCAATAATACCAGGAGTCTGTTCAGAAGGTCCAAATCATTTATTTGTGCACAAGACTCAAGCAGAATCACATTCAAAATGGCTGAGCAATGGCTGTTAGTAAAACAACAACTTTTATACTGTTCTTTCCCATTCTGGACATAGGCAAACTTTTCATTGGTCCCGGTAACCCTTCTTTTACCATCTATTGGTCCCGGTACCGTTACGTAGCTATCCAATGAGGGCCTTTGACTGGGTTCAGCACCTGCTTCTCCCCCTTACAGTCCCAATTACAATGGTCAGTTCTTCAACTTTGATACTTTTCTCCTCCAAGGTCGCTAACCAGCTGGAATATGTGGGAAAGCAGGGCACTGTAACCTTTCAACAGAGTTAATTAATTCCATAGAAGCTTCACACATCTTATCAATTCCAATTAAAGCTGTTTACTGTCTTTTCTGGGTTTCGTTTCTGCTTAGCTATGTTCAGTTAAGCTGAGTTGAGTTTCAATTCTATAGAGGCAATATTGGGGGGGGGGGGTTCATTCCTCTGGGGGCCTGTCTGTTTAGTTCAAGCAGCATGGATCATAGGCCTTCGCCTACCACAAAACTAGGCACCCCTTATAAAATTACCTTCTAACTGTTAGAAAAATTTTTTAAATTCTCTGTTTGGCCACTCACCATGACAGGAGCTGGAGCGTGCTTCCCAAACTATCCTCTCCTGTATTCCAATGCTAATTGGATGTGTCTTGACTACAAAAGAATGAGCCCTGCTCTACATCCAGAGAAGATGCCGAGAGAACACGTGAGACCATGGCTGATATCATTCTCTGAGGGATAGTTCAATTGTGCAGTTTTGCAATTCTCAGTAAGTGGGAACCAGAGAGAGATGTAATGATCTTTATAGCTTTCATATAGAAATCACACATATAATGAAGTAATAGTTTTAGATGAAACTTAAGAATTTCATTTTTTATTTTATATGGCATTATGGTTTATATTTAGCTATAATAAATCTTATAAGAACTGAGAACTTGTCACAGATTGGCTTATCGCTAAATAAGAGACTTAAGAACTTGAATTGGTAATTAGGAAGAAGTTGTACTAAGTCTTATAATACCCCTCTATTATCCTATATCTACCTTATAACCTAGGGGGTAATTTTATAATTTTGTTCTACATGTAAAGCCTGTATTCTCCAAGAACAAGCAGGAAGTCAGTCCTCACATATAGGTGATGTAGGCGCCGACAGAGCCCGTGCAGAAGCATTTGGGATATGCTACCACACATGTGTGGTCCCTTTCCTGCCCAAGGGTGCCATCTTTCTCGGTCTCCTTTTTTCCGTGGAGCCCAACGGATGTGAGTCTTGATCCCCTGGAAAAATTCTAGTATTTCTCTTAAAAGTTGAGTTTTCCCGGTTAGCAATCGGTTCCTCTTCCTGCCTTGAGCCAGCGCCGTCTCCGAAGCTGTTCTCGGCTCCTTTTTTCATCAAAGTCTCCTTGACCAATGTTTGCACATTTCTTTGCCTAGGAGTCGTTGACCCCATCCGGGTGCCACCCATTATGTCTCCCGGTGGGTTCAAAAAATGTGACCGCTGCATCAAACCATGTTGGTAACTGACACCCAAGACTGTTGCTTGCGCTGTCTGGGCCCGGAACATGACAGCACCTCCTGCGAACTCTGCTAGGCTATGACGCCTAAAACTAACAGAAAAAGGTCAGAGTTGCAGGAGAAATTGTTCCCCAGGTCAAACTCAGCCCCGACCTCCCTGCGCCGAACTTTAAACCCAGCACATCCCACAAGGCCCGAGCATCCTCGTATTCCCATGGCAGACACTCCTCTGAGAAGATCTCGGACCCAGAGAAAAAGAAGAAGTAATCTTCAAAATCCACCGAGGTTGCACTGGAGAAACCCAGCAAAACCACCTGGTAGGACTCGGGTAACTGCAAGAAGCACCCTACCAAGGTCCTCAAGAAGGATTCCTCAGCAGACGGAGACCATACGAGGTTCCTCGAGGCCATAGTCCTCGTCGATGACATACTTGCAAGTGTGCCGGCGCCAGGCCCGAGATCCTCAGTGTCCGTGCCAAAGGCTGCGGAGCCTTCTGGCCTAGAAACTAGAATGGCAGCCTTGGAGCAGAACATCACTTCTATCCTGGCTGTGCCATAGGTGATGATGGCCAGTTCGTCTGCCTCAACTGCCCCAACAACTGGACCCTCGACTGCGAGGGAGTTCCCGATCGTCAAGCCAAGCTTCGAGCGCCACTGGCCTCAAGTAAGTCCTCAGCGCCAGTCGAGGTCCCGGTCCCGTTCTTTGGGTATCCTGTCCTCACCGGCCAGTGTCCGTGACTCAGAGCCCAGGGCCTCGACAGGCCACTGACCCTTCGATGCCGGCCTCGAGGGCAGGAGCCATAGGGCCTCGGAGTCGTCGTCACTGCTTGACTCCGAGTGGGAAACAGGTGACAAGGCCTCTCCAGACACCAAGTGGCACCGAGACATTACCTCGGACCCATCAGCCCTGTCGTCCCAGCGCCATTCTCCTCCTTGTGACCCGCCAGAGACTCTCTTAAGAAGACCTCAACCCATCCCCGCAAGAAACCATCAGGGAAAAGGCCCCTTTTCCCAAAGAAAAAGGGTTCCTTTGGGCAGGGTCCCCAATGCCAGTCCTTCTCAGGCCAGCAGCAGCAGGCATCTCACCCCAGAACATAAGAACATAAGATATACCATACTGGGTCAGACCAAGGTCCATCAAGCCCAGTATCCTGTTTCCAACAGTGGCCAATCTAGGTCATACGTACCTAGACGTTTCCCCAAAAGACACAGGTTCCACAATGCTTGTATTGGGTCAAGCATTGATATCCTGGGTACCTTCTTAATAATGGTTTATGGACCGTTCCTCCAGGAATTTGTCCAAACCTTTTTTAAATCCAGCTACACTAACAGCCTTTACTACATCCTCCGGTAACAAATTCCAGAGTTTGATTACACGTTGAGTGAAAAAATATTTTCTTTTATTAGTCTTAAATAGTTTACCCTGTAGCTTCATTGCATGTCCCCTTAGGGTGGTCCACTGCCATAGGGGAAAAAATAAAAGTAGGAATTTCTTTGCTCCCTGGCCTGATTCTGGTTCCATTTATGTAGAAAACAATGTGTGCAAAGTTTGAAGCCAATCAAATAATATTTAGGGGTGGCTCAAGGTCCCTATCTATCAGGCCCCTGGATCCCCCCCAGGGTTCGTCAGACCATTGGGTATTATCCGCTCATAGACGGGGGTATCATGCTTGCCAAGCACTCAGTGTGGTCCAGATGCTAGTAAGGACTTTGACGATGTGGGGAACATCTTACGGTGTTGCGAGACAACACCCAGAAGGAACTGGAGTTGCTCTTCTTTTGTGGTGTGTCGGCCGTTGAACTCCTCAATGAGTTTGACCCCTCGCTCAGCCACATCGTTGATCACTGGAAGATTTTTTACTTTCTTCAGACCGTCTTTGAATGATGCATTCTCTTCCCAGTCTTCTGGGTCTGCATTAAGAAAATCACTGTTGATGTCGAGGTGTTTCAGGAAACGGATTGACTTGCGAGTTGCAAAAGATTCAAGTGGTAGAATCATGGAACTTTTCAATTTGACCCGCTTTGGGGGATCTTCGTCTTCGTCATCATCCTCATCGCTTTCATCTGATTCTGCCGGGATCATGGCCGACACTATGGCCCGCTTTGTCGGTGCTGAAACAGCTTCATCGAACAGTGACAGTGCCACAAGCTCCTCTGACACATACCACAGATGCTGTTGCAGTTTGTCTCTGGCTGCTCTTCCAACACGGTCATTGTGGTAAGAGTGTAGTTTCTTCAGCATCTCCAAATCTGTTCGAGGAGCAACTGCGGCATCAGGGGCAGAAAACCAGGCTTCCACATGAATCAGGATGGAGAAAATGCTCACATCACGAACACAGGACTCCTCCCATTGGGTAAGATCTTTGAGTTGTCCTCGGAACATCCAAATCTTGAGACAGTACAAGACTTTTGCCATCCATCTGGCATGATGGAAAGCTCTGGGTTTCTTGAAATTGAAACTAGGAAGATTCCCTCCAAGGCAGACAATCGTTAACTCCAAGAATTCCAGGTAATCATCTCGGTGATTGCCCTGTGCCAACTTGGATTCCGCAAACTTCATGATGCGATCCCTGTCAGGTTGCAGCACCTCCAAGTCTTTTCCAGTTTGATATTTGGACTTGTCAAGGGAGCCCCAATTCTTTTGGAACCGGCGAAAGAGTTGGACATCGGGACCTGATGAAGCTCCAGAGCATGTAGAGAATACTGCACCAAGAATTATTTCGTAAATGTGATGGCTGCATGCCAAATGAAGGACTGTGCGACGGAGTCTCTGTTCTAGAAGAATGCACGCTCCTGATTGACGTCCCGTGTTCGATGCAGTTGTATCAAAGCAGAAGCCTGCAACCTTTTCATCCAAACACCATTCCTGTAACAGTTCATAAACTGCTGCAGCTTGATTCTCGCCCATTCCTGATGTCAGTTTTGGTACACCAAGAAGTTGTGTTTCTCCAGTGGAGACAGCCGTTATCAAAACTGGAAGGCGGTCAACGGATGTGGTTGAACAGAGGAGAGATGGCAATAACTTGCTATCCCAATGCACAATGCATGTTTTGCCTTCGGCTTTGAATGCGTTGTGCAGGTCCGTCCATTGTTGCTGACGGTGCTTTTCTCTATGGCGCTTGACGCTGGAGCGGCTGATATTGAGCTCCCCAGGATAATGTCCCAGACTTCTGGCGGTTTCAGCTACCACAAACAGAGCATTGCGATCCGTTGTCCCTGTCCGATCCAGGGCTGCTGTAAGCTCTGGGGTCCAGACATTGTTAGGTCGAAACTGCTTCATTTGTGGAGTTGCTTTCTTCTGTCCGTTATCTGAATCCGCAGATGTCGACGAGTCTTCACCTGACTCTGCTGAGGAAGAAGATCCTTCCAGCTGAACTTGGCTTGTAGTTGCCTCGGCTTCGGCAACATATTTTTGTCTGCGCCTTTTCAGTTCTTCTTCTCGCTGTTGCGATCTTGCTTCCGTGTTGGCCAGTTTCTTGTCCATCGCGCACATTGAGCCGCGGCGCCCTGGTTCTCGTTGCGCTATTAAGAATTCTTTGTCTTCTTGAATATGAATTAAAGACATTGCATTGGCATGCGCCACATCAAATAGGTTTTTCATTGCAACCTGGAATTCTTTTTCATTTGCCTCTTGTTTCCCTCCTCTCCCTTTGTTTTTCTTCAAAAGTTTCCACTGATTGAACAATTTCTTTACTTTTTCTTGAATTTTGTCATTTCTTTGAACAGGAAGCCTGGCCTTTTCCCAGTAAACTTCTACTTCACTTGTTACAATAGATGCACTTTCACTAACGCCTTTGTTTAATGTCATATGGTGATGTAAAAATACACTTAACACTTGCTCCTTGCTGGGGAGCTTGGCCCCCAGAATTGTGGTGGACATTTCTTCAATGAGATAAAAACCATGTTTTTTCGCCATCTGAAAAGAATAAAGATACAAAGATAATAGTACAATGTCTTTGCCACCTCTCAGAGACGAGATTAGTTCAAATATGACGCAATCAAATGTAATCAGCGTGGAACTGAGTGGATGATACAAGATGATGCAACATTTCGTCATCTTCTCCCAGGGGGAAATCTCAAGACTTGTTGAGCCACCCCTAAATATTATTTGATTGGCTTCAAACGTTGTACACAGTGTTTTCTACCTAAATGGAACCAGAATCAGAATTCATTTTTATGGACCACCCTAAATTGTCCCCTAGTCTTTATATATTCTGATAAGGTAAACAATCGATCTGCGTTTACCCGTTCCACTCCGTTCATTAATTTATAGACTTCTACCATATCTCCCCTCAGCCATCTCTTTTCCAGGTTAAAGGTCAAGGGCAAGAAGGCAAGGGCAAGGGGCTCAGAAATCAAAAATGCTTAAGCCCTAGACCCTGGCTCCCACCCAGCCTGGAGGGAACATTTTACTACCAGGGCAGGGCCTCCCCTCCCCTAGGAGACCTTCACCAGCCCACGGGGGGGGGGGGGGCACTTGACACTCTTTGCCCACAGATGGGATACAATCACTTCAGACCAATGGGTACTGCAGGTGGTCAGGGAGGGATACCTCCTCCACTTACAGCAGATTTCACCCAGGTTCTTTTCCGGAGAGCCAGTGCGACCCCCTCCTTCACCAGACCCTGCTGCTTATAGAGCTCGCAGGTCTTCTCACGGTCAACGCAGTGGAGCCTGTGCCCAGACACCTGTGGGGCAAAGGCTTCTACTTCAGGCACTTCCTCATACCAAAGAGGACTGGGGGCCTCAGGCCCAACCTAGACCTGCGAAACTTAAACAACTTTCTGGTGAAGGAGACGTTCAAGATGCTCTCCCTTGGAACACTGCTGCCTTATCTCCGCCAGGGAGACTGGCTGTGCTCCTTGGACCTAAAGGATGCATACACACACATCCTAATCCACACCTCCCACAGACAGTACCTAAGGCTTGTGGTAGGAGGAAAACACTACCATTACAAGGTACTACCCTTTGGCCTCACATCCTCGCCAAGGTCTTCACGAAATGCGTAGCAGTGGTTGCTGCCCACCTGCATCTGCAAGGGGCTTTTGTCTTCCCCTACCTGGATGGCAGTTGTCATGATCTTTGTCTTCTTTACATTAAGGTGCAGGCTCATTTTGAGACTATGTTCTTTGATTGTGAGAAGCAAATGTTTCAGATCATCTTCACTTTCAGCCACTAATGTAGTATCATCAGCATAGCGAAGGTTGTTGATGAGTCTTCCACCAATCTTCACACCTCTGTTGTCTTCATACAATCCTGCTTCTCTGATGATTTGTTCTGCATATAAATTAAACAGGTGGGGGGAAATTATGCAGCCTTGTCTTACACCTTTGCTTATTTTAAAGCATTCTGTTTCTCCTTGTTCTGTTCAAACTGTTGCTTCTTGATCAATGTACAGATTACGCAAGAGAACGATCAGGTGTTCTGGTATACCCATGCTTCTTAATGTGGCCCAGAGTTTCTCATGGTTTAAACAGTCAAAAGCCTTGCTATAGTCGATAAAGCACAAATAGATATCCTTTTGGTATTCTTTAGTCTTTTCAAAGATCCATCTCACATCATGACAAGATCATGACAACTGGCATAATCAACAGGTTCATCATCGAAGGAGAAGAAATTGAAATTGTGAACAACTTTAACCTACTTGGATCAACTATCAATAAAGAAGCAACAAGCAGTCAAGAAATCAAACGACGCATTGCTCTTGGCAGAATGGCTATGAAAGACCTAGCTAAGATTCTCAAGAGCAGAGATGTCTCTCTCCATACAAAGATTCGACTTGTTCAAGCCGTGGTATTTTCAATAACATCATATGGATGTGAAAGCTGGACAGTGAAAAAGACAGACAGGAGGAAAATTGTTGCCTTTGAATTGTGGTGCTGGCGGCGAATACTGTGTATACCATGGACTACCCGAAGAACAAACCAGTCGGTTCTAGAGGAGATCAAACCTAAGCTTTCTTTAGAAGCTCAGATGACAAGACTTCGACTTTCATACTTTGGACACATCATGCGAAGAGAGAGATCACTAGAGAAAGACATCATGCTTGGCAAGATAGAAGGTCAACGCAAAAGAGGAAGGCCAGCAATGAGATGGATCGATACAATAACAGCAGCTACGGGTACCAGTCTGTCAACAATGAGCCGCATGACTGGAGACCGAACACAATTTAGGATAGCTATCCAGAGGGTCGCCATGAGTCGACTCCGACTCGACGGCTCTTAACAACAACAACACCTGGATGACTGGCTCATCAGAGGCAGAATGGCTGCAGAGGCCATTCAGGTCACAGGATGTGCCACCCTCTTGCTGCAGCAACTGGGATTCATCATCAACTATCCCAAATCCTACCTCTCTCTAGCCCAGAGTCTGGAGTTCATAGGTGCTCAGCTCAACACATTACAGGCCAAGGCTGTCCTCCCCAGGAAGCAGGCAGAACGCCTCAGACAGCTGGGCCATTTGGTTATCTCCTCCACCTGCTGGGCCATGTGGCCTCCATGGTCCACGTGACCCCGCTAGCCCGCTTACACATGCAGATAGCTCAATGTTGCCTTGTAGTGGAAGCAGGCCACGGGCAGTCTACAGGACAGGGTCAGAATAACCCACCAGCTGGCAGACTCTCTCAAGTGGTGGCAACTTCTCTGCCACCTCCTAGCAGGGATGCTCTTCCAGAGGATCCTGACCACAGATGCCTCCCTCCTGGGCTGGGAGGGGCGCACTGCAGGTGGCCCAGGCAGAATCTCTGCTACAGATCAATCTCCTGGAACTCTGGGTTATCTCTGGGGCCCTCTGGGCATTTTGCTAACGCCTCCAACACCAGTCCATACTGATTCAGACAACCAAGTCGCCATGTTTTATGTCAACAAACAGTGGGGCACGGGGTTGAACTCCCTCTGCCAGGAGGCGATGACCCTCCTTTTCTTTACAGTGCGCAACAGCATGCTCCTGCAGGTGGTTCACCTCCCGGGCCAGGACAACCTCCTAGGGACAGGTTGAGCAGGGTCCTCCGTCCACACAAGTGGCGCCTGGACCCCAGGGTGGCCGCATGGCTCTTCCGCCTCTGGGGCAGGCCTGTGATGGACCTATACGTCACCCTGGACAACACCCAGCTGCCTCGCTTCTGCTCACAGCAAACACACCCGGAGAGGGTGGTGGTGGATGTCTTTCTGATCCCATGGATGGAAGGTCTCCTCTATACTTTTCTGCCGATCCCTCTGGTCACCAAGACCCTTTTCAAGGTCCTGCGCGAGGGAGCATCTCTAATACTAATCGCCCCCAGGTGGCCCAGACAGCCCTAGTTCCCACTGCTGCTCTCCCTATCGGTGGCACTCCTAGTCCTTCTGGGCTGCGCCCCAGACCTCCTGACCCAGGAGGAGAGCTCCCTCCTCCACCCCAACTAGGGTCTCGAACGCTAACAACGTGGTTGCTGAAAGGACCCTTTCAACCTCCCAAAGGAGGTTGAGGAGGTCCTGTTGGCCTCCCGAAAGCCCTCTATCAGGCGAGCTTATGCCTTTAAGTGGCAAAGATTCTCCATATGGTGTACAGAGAGATGGAAGGACCTGTTCTTCTACCCGGTTCCACTAGTGCTTCAGTATCTACTGCATCTGTCACAAGCTGGACTAAAGTCCAACTCAGTGAGAGTACACCTGAGTGAAATAGCCGTACACCCACCATCCTCGAGGGAAAACCCCTCTCTGACCAGGCCTTGGTCTCTCGGTTCCTCTGGGGGCCTCCTGTTGTCTAAGCCCCTGTCTGCCCCCGACAGTGGAGTGGGACCTCAACGTGGTGCTCTCTCAGCTTACCAGACTGCTATTCGAGCCGCTAGCCGCATGCCATCTGTGGTATCTTTAATGGATGATTGCCTTCCTGGTGGCCCTCACGTCTGCCCGAAGAGTAAGCGAACTTCAGGCCCTAGTGTCAGAGCCACCATATACCAGATTCTACAAGAACAGGGTGGTGCTCTGCACCCACCCCAAATTCCTCTCAAAGATGGTATCTCCTTTCCACCTTAACCAGGAGGTGATACTCCCCACCTTCTTCCCACAGCCTCATGACAGTCGGGAGGAAATCATACTCCATAAACTAAATTGCAAATGGAACCTGTCCTTCTACCTACAGCAGACTCAGGGCCATCGCAGAGCTCCTCAGCTTTTCATTTCTTATGACCCCAGCAGACTGGGGCTTCTTGTGACTAAGCAAATTCTGTCCACTTGAGTGATGGACTGCATTGGCCTCGCCTATGAGCGAGCTGGGCTCTCCCTGGAACACTGGATCACAGCGCATCGTGTGAGAGTGATGGCCACATCAGTGGTGAACCTCTACTCAGTGCCAGTGATGGAGATCTGCAAAGCTGCCACATGGTCTTCAGTTCACATGTTCACAGCTCACTACTGCCTGGAGAGTGAGTCCCGTTGGGACAGTGCCTTTAGCCAGGCAGCACTCCATAATCTATTCGGGGTGTAGGCAACTCCTGCACTCCGACCCTTCTGTGTTCAGGCTACTGGAGTGATGGTGCTGCTGGGCACTAGGGTCTTACAGAGTCTCTCAGTTGGGGACTCATCTCCTGCAACTCACGGCTACCCAACTTGGTCGCCGTTGGTGCTGTCGTGGTTCGGTCCTCGGCAGCCTGGAGCTAGGGAGTCCCATATGTGAGGACTGACTTCCTGCTTGTTCCTGGAGAAAGTGTAGTTACTCACTTGTAACAGGTGTTTTCCAGGGACAGCAGGAATCAGTCCTCACAACCCTCCCTCTTCCTCTGGGAGTTGCTCCCTACCCTGCTTTAGTTTTTGTTATTACCTTCCTAGCTATGTCATCTGACTGAACAAGATGGCACCCTTGGGCAGGAAGGGTACCACACATGTGTGGTAGCATATCCCAATAGCTTTCTTTGAAAGCTGGGGAAATGCTTTTGCCCGGGCTCCGTCGGCGCCAACATCACCCATATATGAGGACTGAGTCCTGCTGTCCCTGGAGCACACCTGATACAGTTGAGTAACTATGCTTTTTGTGCAGAAAATGGCTTTTATAAAATTGCATGATTGCAAGTGTGTGTGAAAATTAAATAAAAAGAATGTGCATAGAAGGTGTGTGCCTACTTCTGCACAATCTTCATATAGGCATTCTCAGATGCGTAGAATGGAGGCAGAGATGCAACGCATGGGATAATTTGTTAAGGAACCACCTAAATCCCAGTATTTTAGTCATTTATGCATGTGATCTCTTTTATGCTGGTCATTATTTTATTAGTATGCGCACAGATCAAGTGGCGTGTACTTTCACTGTGGGCATGTACATCGGTGAGGTTTGGGCATTTACACCAGCTCTAAGACTGGTATAAGTAATCACACCTTAAAATTAAGGCACATATTCAGCCATTTAACTAGTAGTTTATAAAGAACAATAGGCACCTACTTTTCTTCATAAAATAGAGACACATTTCGGCTGCCTTAAACTAGACACCCAGTGATAAAATTACCCTTGTAGAGTACACATCCAAATTTATACTTTCTTCGGAGCAGGTCTAAATTTGTGCACCTTGGTGTGATTATCTCTGATGATCTCAAGGTGGCAGAACAGTGCGACAAGGTGGTGGCAAAAGCCAGGAGGATGTTGGGCTGCATACAGAGAGGGATTACCAGCAGAAAGGAAGACGTACTTATGCCACTGTACAGGTCGCTGGTGAGGCCTCACTTGGAATACTGTGTTCAGTTTTGGAGACTATATCTTGCAAAAGATGTAAAAAGACCGGAAACTGTTCAGAGGAAGGCGACCAAAATGATTTGGAGCCTGCGTAAGAAACCTTATGAGAAGAGACTTGAAGACCTAAATATGTACACTTTGGAGGAGAGGAGGGATAGGGGAGATATGATTCAGACCTTTAATTACTTAAAGAGGAACGATGAACAAACAAACCTCTTCCAAAGACGGGGAAGCTGCAAAACTAGAGGGCATAACATGAAGCTGCAAGGTGGTAAACTGAAAGGCAATGTCAGGAAATATTTTTTCACTGAAAGGGTGGTGGATGCTTGGAATGCTCTCCCGATGGAAGTGGTGGGGGCAAACACGGTGACGGAATTCAAAACAGCATGGGACAAGCACAGTAGATCCCTATCTCCAGGAACAAGCAGGAATGAGTCTTCACATATGGGTATGTCGGTACCGACGGAGCCTGCGCGGGAACGCTTCCCAGCGTCCAATCAGAAAGCTTTTGGAAGCATCCCACCACGCCTGCGTGCTGCCTTCCCGCCTTTCCCCACTGCCTCTCCTCAGTTAAGTTTTAAAGCTGAGACAAAGAGAGAGAGAGGAAAGGAAAGATAGATAGAGAGATACAACTCCTAGGGGAGGTGGGAGGGTTGTGAAGACTTATTCCTGCTGTTCCCAGAGATCACCTGTTACAGGTAAGTAACTGTGCTATCTCCAGGAACAAGCAGGAATGAGTCTTCACATATGGGGACTCCCAAGCTAAGATGCCTGGAGTCTCAGCATGTTATGCATTGGAACAGGCATCCGAGGATGGTGGGAAGGAGTTGAAAACAGAAAGGTGCTGTAAAAGACAGCTAACCTAACATAGGACTGCAGATAAGAAGTCCCTGTGTGGATGACAATTATCATCAAATATATTGAAAATGAAATATTGCAATATGGACCTCCCCTAACAGGATTGTACAAAAGTATGGAGGTTCATGGGATCTACTGGGGATCCAATAGAGGAACCTCAAGGAGGACCTCACTGCAAAAGTAGAGGTAATAAACCTGTAGGAAAACATAATGAAGGTCAGGAATTCTGAAAGGTAAGAGGTAACCCCAGGGGTAAACTGGGGTAGTACCAAAACTGTAAGCCGTCAGCGGAAGGCTTTATGAAAAAAAGCCAAAACTCTTTTGGCTACAGAGTGACTCACTGATAGGAGCAAAAAGAGGAAAAGGCTGACTGATTTGGACAAACAGGCCTAATCATAAGAACATAAGATATGCCATACTGGGTCAGACCAAGGTCCATCAAGCCCAGTAATCTGTTTCCAACAGTGGCCAATCTAGGTCATACGTACCTAGCAGTTTCCCCAAGGGACACAGGTTCCACAATGCTTGTATTGGTTCAAGCATTGATATCCTGGGTCCCTTCTTAATAATGGTTTATGGACCTTTCCTCCAGGAACTTGTCCAAACCTTTTTTAAACCCAGCTACACTAATAGCCTTTACTACATCCTCCGGTAACAAATTCCAGAGTTTGATTACACGTTGAGTGAAAAAATATTTCCTTTTATTAGTCTTAAATAGTTTACCCTCTAGCTTCATTGCATGTCCCCTAGTCTTTCTATATTCTGATAAGGTAAACAATCGATCTACGTTTACCTGTTCCACTCCGTTCATTAATTTATAGACTTCTATCATATCTCCCCTCAGCCGTCTCTTTTCCAGGTTAAAGAGCCCTAACCTTTTTAGCCTTTCTTCATAGGAGTATCCTTCCATCCCCTTTACCATTTTGGTGGCTCTTCTCTGAACCTTTTCTAAAATCGCTATATCCTTTTTAAGATATGGCGACCAGAATTGCACACAATATTCAAGGTGCGGTCTCACCATGGAACGATATAGAGGCATTATAATATCTTTTGTTTTATTTTCCATTCCTTTCCTTATCATACCTAGCATTCTATTTGCTCTCTTGGCCGCTGCTGCACACTGGGCCGAGGGTTTTTTAACATGGTATCCACAATGACGCCTAAATCTTTTTCCTGGGTGGTGGTTCCTAATGTGGAACCTTGCATCGTGTAACCATAGTTTGGGTTGTTCTTCCCTAGGTGCATAACCTTGCACTTGTCCACATTAAATTTCATCTGCCATTTTGATGCCCAGTCATCCAATTTATCAAGATCCTCTTGCAATTTTCCACAATCCTCTTGGGTTTTTAACAATTTTAAATAGTTTTGTGTCATCTGCATATTTGATAACCTCACTCGTTATTCCACTTTCCAGGTCATTTATGAATATGTCCAAAAGCAGCGGGCCCAGCACAGATCCCTGGGGTACACCACTATTCACCTTTCTCCATTGGGAAAATTGGCCATTTAGCCCTACCCTCTACTTTCTATCTTTTAACCAGTTCCTGATCCACAATAGTACACTGCCTCCTATCCCATGACTCTTTAGTTTTGCCAAAAGTCTCTGATGAGGGACCTTGTCAAAGGCTTTCTGAAAGTCCAGATACACAATATCAACCAAACTCACCTTTGTCCACCTGATTATTCACTCCTTCAAAAAAACATAACAGATTAGTAAGACAAGATCTTCCTTGTCTAAAGCCATGTTGGCTGTCTCCCATTAGGTCATGACTATCTACATGCTGAGTAATTTTATTCTTTATGATGGTTTCTACCATTTTTCCCGGTACTGATGTCAGGCTTACCATTCTGTAGTTTCCCGGATCACCCCTGGAACCCTTTTTAAAAATTGGTGTTACATTGGCGATCCTCCAATCTTCAGGTATTAGAGATGATTTTAATGATAGTTCACAGATTACTAATAGCAGGTCTGCAATCTCATATTTCAGTTCTTTCAACACCCTTGGATGTATACCACCCGGCCCAGGTGATTTGCTACTCTTCAGTTTAATAGTTGTAATACATCTTCCCGATTTATCAATATTTCCTTCAATTCTATCGCACCTTTAAATAGCACTTCAGTCATGGGTAACATCCCTACATCTTCCTCAGTAAAGACTGAAGCAAAGAATTCATTCAACCTCTCCGCTATCGCCTTGTCGCCTCTTGGTGCTCCTTTAACCCCTTTATCATCTAATGGACCAACTGACTCTCTCACAGGATTTTTGCTACGAATGTACTTGAAAAGGTCTTTACTTCGCGTTTTTGCTTCTGCAGCAAGCTTCTTCTCAAATTCTCCCTTTGCCTGCCTTATCAATGCCTTGCATTTGACTTGCCAGTGCTTGTGCTGTTTCCAGGTTTCGTCGTTTGGCTCTTTTTTCCATTTCCTGAAAGATGCTTTTTTGGCAACAACAGCCTCTCTGACCTCACCTTTAAACCATGCTGGCAGTTTTTTGGACTTCCTTCCACTTTTCTTAAAGCGTGGAATACAGCTGGTCTGGGCTTCCAAGATAGTATTTTTCAACAATAGCCAAGCCTGATGTACGTCTTTAACCTTTGCAACTGCTCCTTTTAGTTTTTTCTTAACTGTTTTCCTCATTTTATCATAGTCTCCCTTTCGAAAGTTAAAAGGTAGTACTGTGGATTTCCTTACTATCCCTCCTCCACTAATTAAATCAAAGGCAATCATGCTATGATCACTATTGCCAAGTGGCCCCAACAACCTTATCTCTTGCATTAGATCTGGTGTTCCACTAAGGACTAGGTCTAATATGGCTTCCCCTCTGGTCAGTTCATGAACCAGCCGCTCCAAGAAGCAGTCTTTTATTTCATCTAGGAACTTTATCTCCCTAGCATGTCCTGACGTGACACTGACCCATTCGATACCGGGGTAGTTGAAATCACCCATTATTATTACTGCACTGTAACGTTTGTTAGCTTCCTTGATTTCTTTGAGCATTTCATCATTCATTTGGTCATTCTGGCAAGGCACTCGATAGTACACCCCCGCTGCCATTGCCTTCCCCGTTTTACATGGAATTTCAATCCATATAGATTCTACAGCAGATTTTGTTTCCTGCAAAATTTTAATCCTTTCTGACTCAATGCCCTCTCTAACATAGAGAGCAACCCCTCCACCAATTTGATCAGCTCTATCATTACTATATAGTTTGTACCCAGGTATCACAGTGTCCCACTGGTTGTCCTCCTTCCACCATGTCTCTGATATTCCAATCATATCTAACCTTTCATTTAGTGCTATATATTCTAACTCTCCCATCTTATTTTTTAGACTTCTAGCATTTGCATACAAGCATTTTAGAGAATGTATTTTACTCATATTAATTTGGCTATTGTTAGACATGGGTAATTTGGGATCTTTAAGCTCAGTCTGCTCCATACTTGAGGGCATTTGGGCTACTTTACTCTTTTGTGGAACCTCTCTGCTTTTGGTAGTATCCTTCAAAGATACATTCTTCCGAACCATCCGCTCTTGGACGACTGTCGGCTTTCCCCTAATATCTAGTTTAAAAGCTGCTCTATCTCCTTTTTAAAGGTTAATGCCAGCAGCCTGGTTCCATCCCGGTTAAGGTGAAGCCCATCCCTTCGGAAGAGCCCCTCCTTTCCCCAGAATGTTCCCCAGTTCCTAACAAATCCAAAACCCTCATCTCTGCACCATTGTCTCATCCACGCATTGAGATTCTGGAGCTCTGCCTGCCTTTTGGGTCCTGCGCGTGGAACAGGAAGCATTGCGGAGAACGCTATCCTGCAAGTTCTGGATTTCAACTTCCTACCTAAAAGCCTAAATTTAGCCTCCAGAACCTCCCTACCACATTTTCCTATGTCATTGGTACCGACATGTACCAAGACAGCAGACTCCTCCCCAGCACTAAGACCTTATCTAGGTGGCGCATGAGGTACGCTACCTTCGCACCAGGCAGGCATGTTACCAGGTGATCCTCACGTCCACCAGCCACCCAGCTATCTACATGCCTAATGATCGAATCACCAACTATAACGGCTGTCCTAACCCTTCCCTCATGGGCACATGGCCCTGGAGAAACTTCCTCGGTGCGAGAGGGTTTTACATCACCTGGAGGACAGGTCCTAGTTACAGGATCACTTCCTGCCACACCAGGGTGATGCTCTCCTGTCACGTGACCTCTCTCCTCCATGGCAACAGGGATGCTGCCAGACTGGAGATGGGACTTCAGGACTATATCCCTGTAGGTCTCGTCTATGTACCTCTCTGTCTGTCTGTCTTATGCTTTCCAAGTCTGCTACTTTAACCTCTAGAGAACGGACTCGTTCCCTGAGAGCAAAGAGCTCCTTGCACCTAGTGCACACGTAAGACCTCTCACCAACTGGGAGAAAATCATACATGTGACACTCAATGCAAAAGACTGGAAACCCCCATCCCGCTGCTGGACTGCTGTCTGCATCTTAGTTTTAAGTTTGTGTTTAGATCTAAGTTCTTTACTTACTAAGGGTTGATATGGATATTTATACTAATAAAACTGTACCTAATACGTGTAATATACCTTGTTCACCTGAAGCTTAACTAATCTCAGGTCCTTAGTGTATGACTGATTTGGGTAATGAGCTTCACCTGAGAGCACCTCCTGTCTTTTAAGATGTGTAAGTACCTATAAAGCTACGATTATCCCAGGGGTGGGTGGGTGGGTGTGGGGAGGGAGGGAGGGAAATAACACTTATTAAAAGAGGGCTGCTACACAGTACCCTGTCTTGTGCTGCTGAGGTAAGCTAAATTCTGATTTGATTTAAATTATAGCTCTTAGCTGCTGCTAGGCTCTAACTTCTTATGAAATTTAAACTACAAGCTCTCTGCTAGGTTCTAAATTTAACCAGAAAGCTCTCTTCTGTGTTTTAAATTTAAGCTAAAAGTAGTTTGCTGATGCCAAGCCCTGAGTGACTATTAAATTTAGACTACAAGCTCTCTGCTGGGTTCCAAATGTAACCAGAAAGCACTCTTCTGTGTTTTAAATTTAAACTAAAAGTACTTTGCTGTTACTAGGCCCTGAGTGACTATTAAATTTAAACTACAAGCTCTCTGCTGGGTATGAAATGTAACCAGAAAGTTCTCCTCTGTGTTTTATTTAAACTGCTGCTACTAGGCCCTGACTGATTTAACAAAAAATAGTGGGTTCACAGATTAATTAGCTTTAATACAAAGAATTCCTTTTAGAAAATTACCAGAAGTATATACTCACAGTTGCAGATCTCTCTTCAGAAGTAACAGTCCCTTTTTCTAGTCCTTCAAGACTTGTGGGAAGAAGGGGTATGGAAAACCCTTATATCCCAAAAGAAAGGACAGATGCCCGAGGCGTTAGCCTCAGAATGACTGAAGATCTGCAATGTCTTTCCTAACTGATGTCAGGTAGGAAAGATACTGGAACATGGAGAGCTTCATGGGTACCTAACCTTTAAGGTTATGGTAGAAAAGTTGTTAACTACTACTGGAATGGTGGTGTGTGTAGCACCCCAAACATGCTGGAACAGCATGGTATGGGTAGAGCCCAACTGTCAGAATCATATAGACATATATATATATCTATATGAGCATAGACAGTCCGATAGATAAGTATGTAAATACATATCTACCTATAATAACACACAAATGACAGACATATATATCTATAGATATATATATATATAGATATGAATATATAGGCCTATATATAAGTGTCTGCAATTAAGCAGACAGAGATATGCCTATAGAAAGTATATTCACATAGGAGATGTGAAGAGGAAAGATTCATCTAATAACAAGAAGGTGGAACCTACTTGAGAAGATATATAGAGAATCTATTTCCCCTGGTTATGATGGAAGGAGTCAGGGGAAAAATCTCCCTGACAATGAACAGACTAGATTACTGCAAGAATGCTAGCCAGTGAAATAACCAGGATGGTTACGTGAAAAGCAGAGGATAATATCAGTCTGCAGGCAGCAAGTCCCGAGTCCCTCAGAACTCTGGCATGGTAAATGGACAGAAGACGCATTGGAATGAGATACCATGTTGACCTACTTGAGGGGCAAAGGGTATCATGTGTTCTTTAGCTAAATATGCGCTGTCCATGAAGGATTAGAATACCATGAGGACAAGCTGCAAGGAAAAAGAGAGCATATTCTCGGTGGGAATCCTGAGGACCAAACGAGGGAATTGAACAACTCTTTAAGCTTTCACGTAAGAGAAGGCCCATGTCCTTTGCTTTAGAAAGGAGATAGTAGGGTAGGAAGAACCCTTCCAGTCATGAGGGGCATGACTGAGGGAGCCTTTTCCAACCATCTAGGACAGCGTTCCCGTGCAGGCTCCGTCGGTACCGACGTACCCATATCTGAAGACTTATTCCTGCTGTTCCCAGAGATCACCTGTTACAGGTAAGTAACTGTGCTTTACAGCAACAGGATAAAAACAAAATAAACTGAATCATCTAACTTCTCAACAAATAGGGGTGTCCTACATGGAGTGGTAGGTCCACCCCTAAACAAAGACATGGGGACGGGTGGACTGCACAGAGCGACAGGTGCACCTACTCTTGCCTTATTGCTGGGCAGACTGGATGGACCATGCTGGTCTTTATCTGCCGTCATTTACTATGTTACTAAGTATTTGTGCACTATTGCGGCTGGATCTGGGAGCCTGTTTTAGAAAGGCACATAGGAGTCTTTGCTGCTTTTATAAAATAGGTGGGGTTTTTTTGGATTTCTGAGATGGGTGTCCTGTTATAAAATCAAGCCCTAGGTGAGGACTTTCGGTGGCATGGTGAGCTGAGCGGGACGCATCCCTCTTAGCTCCGGAGCCCGCTCCTTCCCCCCCGTCCAAATTACTTGCTTTGATTCCCCATCTGTGGCTTGCAAGTGGGGGAGACATCTCCCACGCTACGGGGGTCTCCTCGAGGACCGAGTGAGAGCTGGGGCGTGCATCGAATGGCAACTAAGACCCCTAGACGGGAGAAGCCACGTAGCGGAGAGGCCAAGATGGCGGAGGGGGGCTCAGATGGTCTGATGCCGGCAGTCACAGCTACGATGGTGGCTGAGGTGTCATAAGCGGTGGTGGAAGCCCTCGAGGATCACCTTGGAGGCCTGGCGACCCAGATCACTGCCGTGGCACAAGCGGTGTCGGATTTTACCAGCCGAGTGGAGAACGCGGAGCGGCGCATTGGTTCTCTCGAGGATACGAGGGTGCAAGATGAGGCTCGAATTACAAAACTGGAGGAGGCCCTGGTGAGACAACAGGATAAATTGGAAGATGTAGAGAACCGGAGCAGACAAAACAACTTACGGTTCATTGGAATTGAAGAGTCTGTGCACGACAAAGATCTTCGGGCTTACCTGGAAAAATGGATGCCTGCTCATCTGCCCTTAGAGCAGAGGTACTCAAATCCAGTCCTGGAGGGCCGCAAACCAGTCAGGTTTTCGGGATATCCCTAATGAATATGCATGAGATATATTTGCATGCACTGCCTCCATTGTATTTGAATCTATCTCATGCATATTCATTAGGGATATCCCAAAAACCTGACTGGTTTGCGGCCCTCCAGGACTGGATTTGAGTACCTCTGCCTTAGAGGATAATATTGTGGGGATCGTCCTGGAAAGAGCGCACCGGCTGGGGCCTTACAGAGCTGGAGACAACAGGCCCCGGGCCGTTATCGCCCGCTTCTTGAATGCGGCACAAAAAGAAGGAGTTCTGCGCGCCTCGAGGCAGGCGAGACGCTCAGGAGCTAATGCCAATAGGGTCCTGATATTCCAGGACTATTCCGCAGGGGTCTCGCTGCGTCAGAAGGGTTTTCACGAGGCCTGCCGCCGGTTCGTGGAGAGGGGTCTCCGTTTTACCTTGGCATACCCTGTGACTTTGAGAGTAGACTGTGCAGGAGGTCGCCGGGTGTTCTCTTCACCAGAGGAAGCGCTGGCTTATTGTAATAGTCTTGGCTGACTGTTTTTGGCTGTGGCGGCAGCGGGAGGTGAGATTCTTTGGGCATTGTAGCCCACAAGACTTGGGACTTTTGCATTTCAGTCCCCGATGACTGGACTTCTATATGGGCGTTGCGGTCATCGACAACAGGCACCGCTTGCGCCCTGCTTCAGGAGATTGGACAGTGTTATAGCCATCCTGTTGGCCTGGCTGGGGCTCTTTTCCTGTTAGGAGTTTGGGCCTTTCTCCTGTTAGGTGTATTGGCCTCTTATTAGTCCCCGGCATAGGCCTGGAAAGTTGTGAGAGCATTGATGTCCCCAGCTCTGTTTTACTTTGTTTTATTTTGTTTTAATTTATTTCATTTTATTCTATTTTATTGCATTAATTTATTGCACTGTTAATTTTATTGCACTGGTTCCTTTGTTGCACTGTGTACTTTCTTGTCTTGTGAGAATGTTCTTTACTTGATTGCATTGTTTACTTTATTGTACTGTTTCTATTATTGCCATGTTTCTTTTTTTTGTTTTGGGCAAATGTTCTGGATTCAGGGGTAACTATTCTTACTCTTTGGTAGTGGGTAAAAACCTAGGTCTCCATCTACGGCCTCCTGGTTATTGTTGTGGAGGCCGGGGTAAGAGAAGATGGGAGGGGTTTTTTTTCTTCTTTTTTTCTTCTTCTTCTTTTTGTTTCTCTTTCTCGGGCGGAGGGTGCCTAGTATTTCACCTCTCTGATGTTTGGTTTGTTTTGTTAATTGCTCACTCCCCTCCCTACCTCAGCACTATATCACCATAGTGTCCTCTTTTAGTTTCTTTTGCCGTCCTCTCCTAGCCCTTCTCGGTTCAACTTATTTTTCTTCGATTTAATTTTCTCCTATTGGGCTGGAATCCTATCCCCTATTTTTACATGGGCTCGGGCTTTTGTTTTGTGCCTGTACTACCCGCCCCGGAAAGGTGGTCCGTGGTAGGTCCTGTTAGGGGGGTGTGGAGCGGGGCAGACCCCTCCTCGTACCGGCACGTTTATGAAACATAGAAACATAGAAACATGATGACAGAAAAAGACCACAAGGCCCATCTAGTCTGTCCTTCCATAACAACAACTACAACAGTCCACTTTTTACCTTTAGAGATCCTCTGTGTTGGTCCCATGCTTTTTTGAATTCAGTTACTGTCCTCATCTCTACCACCTCCACTGGGAGACTATTCCACGGATCCACTACTCTTTCCGTAAAGAAATATTTCCGCATATCACTCCTGAATCTATCTCCCTTCACCCTCATCCCATGTCCCCTCGTCGCAGAACTTGCTTTCAATTGAAAGAGGCTCTCTCCCTGAACATTTATGCCACGGAGGTATTTAAACATCTCAATCATATCACCTCTATCCCGCCTTTCCTCTAAGGTGTACATATTAAGATCCTTAAGTCTGTCCTCATATGCTTTATAATGAAGACTACTAATCATCTTAGTAGCAACCCTCTGCACCGACTCCATCCTGTTCACATCCTTTTGAAGGTGCGGTCTCCAGAATTGCACACCATACTCCAAATGAGGTCGCACCAAAGACTTATACAGAGGCATTATCACCTCCTTTTTTCTGCTAGCCATTCCTCTCCATATGCACCCAAGCATCCTTCTAGCTTTTGCCGTCGCCTTTTCTACCTGTTTAGCTACTTTAAGATCATCGGACACAACTACGCCTAGGTCCCGCTCTTCTTTAGTGGACAAAAGTACTTCACCTCCTATGCTGTATTGCTCCCTTGGATTGCTGCAGCCCAAATGCATGACCTTACATTTTTTAACATTAAATCCAAGCTGCCAAATTCTAGACCATTCTTCAAGCTTAGCTAGATCCCTCCTCATGTTATCTACACCTTCCTGGGTTTCTACTTTATTGCAGATTTTGGTATCATCCGCAAAGAGGCAAACCTTACCAGACAGCCCTTCCGCTATATCACTAACAAAGATGTTAAAAAGAATCGGACCAAGGACAGATCCCTGGGGCACACCACTGGTAACATCCTTCTCCTCAGAGTGAGCTCCATTTACTTGTACTCTTTGTCGCCTCCCACCCAACCAATTTCTAACCCAAGCAGTAACTTTAGGGTCCATCCCTAGGGTGCTCAGTTTGTTTATAAGTCGCCTGTGAGGAACAGTGTCAAAGGCTTTACTGAAATCTAAATACACCACATCTAGAGCTCTCCCTCGGTCCAACTCCCTGGTCACCCAGTCAAAGAAATCAATCAGATTTGTCTGACAAGACCTGCCTCTGGTGAATCCATGCTGCCTCGGATCCTGTAATCTGCTGGACTCCAGAAACCTCACTATTTTCTCTTTCAACAGCATTTCCATTAGTTTACTCACCACCGAAGTTAAACTAACCGGCCTGTAGTTTTCAACCACATCCTTACTTCCGCTTTTGTGTAAAGGCACCACATGAGCCTCTCTCCAGTCCTTTGGCACCACTCCCGACTCCAACGAGGCATTGAAAAGGTCAGTCAGTGGAGTTGCTAGAACGTCCCCAAGTTCCCTCAGTATTCTAGGGTGTATCCCATCCGGTCCCATCGCTTTGTCTACTTTAAGTTGAGCTAGTTTCTCACGAACACAGTCTTCTGAAAATTGTTCAAGATGTCCCTCGCTTCTGTTCTTATTTGTGGGTGTTTTCTGAGGTCCTGCTCCTGGTTCTTCATCTGTGAACACAGAACAAAAATATTTGTTAAGCAATTCCGCTTTATCCTTATCAGCTTCTACATATTCCCCCCCTGTACCCTTGAGTCTGACAATACCACTTTTGCCCTTCCTTTTCTCACTAATATATCTGAAAAATGTCTTATCTCCCCATTTTATTGCATTGGCTATTTCCTCCTCCTTTTGAATCTTTGCCTTCTTGACTACTTTGCTAGCTTCTCTAAGTTGTTCCAAATACAGATGCCTGTCTTCCTTTCTCTGTGATCTCTTGTATTTCATGAAGGCCTCCCTCTTTTTCTTCACATTTTCAGCTACTTCCTTCGAAAACCATAGCGGTCCCCTGTTCCTTTTGCCTTTATTTACCATTTTAACAAAAAGGTTGGTTGCCTTTAAAATACCCCCTTTCAGTTTTGCCCACTGTTGTTCTACATCCCCCAGCTGTTCCCATCCCACTAACGACTCCCTGAGGTATTGGCCCATCTTCGCAAAGTTAGTCTTCCTAAAGTCTAAGATCTTCACCTTGGAATGGATTCTAACAGCCCTAGTCCTAATACTGAACCACACCATCTGGTGATCACTGGATGCAAAATGATCTCCCACTACAACATCAGAAACACTTTCACCATTGGTAAGCACCAAGTCCAGTATGGCCCCTTCACGTGTGTGGCATGGCGTCAGAAAACTGGGCCCGCTTGTCTAGTTGGGCCTTGGTGCTTGGTTTTCTTGGACGGGCTGCTGACTCACTCTTCTCATATCCAAGGGGTGGGGGCGCTTCAGGTACACTGCGTTGGCGTTCTGATCTGTTGCCCTGATTCGGATGGGAGATATGTGGGTTGTACCCGGAGCAGGGATTGAGAGGGGGACTCTTTCAGGCTTTTTTAACCCTCGTACCACTGGGATAGCTGATGCTAATTTTGGGCATGTTGGTGTGGGGGGGGGGGGGGACTGCTCTGGTACTCTGGAATTATGGTCGGCTTGAAGCCCTCCTTCTATGTTGTGAGGGGCTGGGGGAGGATAGCTTGGGGGTGGGGTGGAATAGGGGTCTGAGGTTGCTTCTAGGAGTTGGAAGGGGGTCGGGTGAAGATACTTATACTCAGAATGGGGGTGTGACATGGGGGGGTGGAGGGGGGGCTCCGCATGCTGAGGAAGTAGAGGTGGGGACAGAGCTGGTAGCTCGGCGGTTGGTGGCTGATAGGGGTGCTAGGGTTGAGGGGGGATGGGTTAGGGAGGGTAGAAGGGGAGGCTTGGGATAAGGGGGTCAAAGGATTATTGCAGGAAGGGGTAGGGGTTCATGGGTGGGTGGGGTATAAGTTCTATGGGCTGGGATTGCTTGTGGTTCTGGTTGGATGTGTGTCTGTTGCTGTGTGGGTATGGAAGATGGGAGTTGGATGGATGGTGTTGGTGGTGGGGACCCTAGGCTGGGGGGGTTTCCGCCCGATAGAACGGTGGTTTATTGTTTTCTGGCGCATTTATTGGATTCTAGATCCTGGGTGATAGTACGAGGTTAGCAGCGTGGAATGTCTGTGGTCTGGGTTCCCTGATGAAGCGTTATAAAGTTCTCCAACACTTGAAGCGTCAGCGGCTACATGTTATCATGCTGCAGGAGACGCATCAGTCGGAGGTGGAACATGAGAAGCTGTGTAGGGGCCCTATCTCTCATGTGTATGGGGCTCCAGCCGTGGGGAAGAAACGGGGGGTAGTCATACTGATTGCTAAGTCCGTGACTTGGGTCAAGGAGCTTGTTGTTGTCGACCCGGATGGTCGATATGTTTGTGTATGGGGACTGTTAAATGGCAAGAAAGTGGCGATGTGCTCGGCTTATGGGCCCAATGTGTATGAAGCCGGATTTTATTTGGCTCTCACTCGTTTTCTGGGAGATACCAGTGGATATCAGGTTATATTGGGCGGAGATTTTAATGAAGTCTTAGACGTTGGTATGGATCGCTCTGGCTCGGCGGGGAGTGGTAGTCCGAGAGCTCGGCGGCAACTCTGGGGGATATGTGAGGCGCATAAGCTTTTGGACATCTGGAGGGTTCTACATCCGGGGGAGCGCGACTACACGCATATGTCCCGGGCCCATGGAACGTGGTCCCGCATAGATTATTTTTTGATTTCGGAATCGTTATTCAGCGGGGTCTCGCGGGTAGAAATTGGATCTCCCGTTCTTTCTGATCATGCGATGGTAATTTTGGAGTTTCGCAACAGTGGTACTCGTCAAAACAGACTTTGGCGATTCCCGTTGGATCTCAGTGGAGACGCGCAGTTTGAAGCTCATATACGTGCTTGTTGGGGGGACTATGTGGCTCTCAATGATCAGCCGGGGATTTCTCCCGCTCTTTTCTGGGAAGCGGGTAAGGCGGTCCTCCGCGGCGAAATTATTAGTTTTCATAGTCAGCGGCGCAAACGGTTGCATCAGCGGATCCTTCAGTTAGAATGGGATCTGGGCAAGGCGCAGAGAGTGGTAGCTGGGCACAGGACGGCAGCACATCAGCGTAAGTTGCGGGAGCTGCAGATCGAACTGGAGATGCTTCTCCATCAGAGGGCTCAAAAATCGATGTTTTATTATCAATACAAGTTGTATCAGCATGGTAATAAGGCAGGAAAGTTGATGTCCTCTTTGGTGCGGCCCGTGGGGGGGCCTAGACACATTGGAGCCATTCGGCATGCAGATGGGACCCTCTGAAGGGATGCGGTGGAGATTGAGAATGTTTTTACTGACTTTTTCCGGCAATTGTATGCGAGCGATGGAGAGGGGGAGCGGGAAGGACGTATTTTTTTGGATGGATGTGCTTTGCCGCGGCTCCAAGCTGAACATCTGCAGGCTCTTAATCAGCCCATCTCGGGGCAGGAGGTGCAGAAGGGAATCAAAAATTTGAAGAACGGCAGGGCTCCTGGTGTTGACGGGTACCGCAGCGAGTTCTATAAGATTCTAGGAGACGCCGTAGTAGCGCCTCTGGTGGGGTATTTTGAAGATCTGGTGCAGAAGGGGGAGTTCCCTTTTGAGGCTAATAAGGCGTTGGTTACTGTTTTGCCTTTAACCGGTGCGGGATCCTCTTCTCCCGGGTTCGTACCGTCCCATTTCGCTCCTTAATGTTGACATCAAGCTCTTAGCTAAAATAATGGCTGATCGGTTAGCCAATTATTTACCGTCTCTGATACATCGGGATCAGGTGGGCTTTGTGCGCGGCCGCCATGCGGCATATAGTCTCCAACGTAACCTGCTCTCCCTTAGTGCTGAGCGAGTGGTTGGGCGAAGCTCTTTACTCATCAGCTTTGACGCTGAAAAAGCGTTCGATAGGGTTAATTGGGGCTTCATGTATCAAGTCCTGGACGCGATGGGGTTTGAGGGATTCTTTGTAGATGTGGTAAGGCTCTTATATGCTGATCCGATAGGGGCTCTTATGGTCAATGGGGCAATGACCGCTGAGTTTGCGATTCATAAGGGGACTCGCCAGGGTTGTCCACTATCCCCCCTCTTATTTGTCTTGACGTTGGAGCCCCTTCTGATCCGAATTCGATCTGATGTGCGGTTTCATGGCGTTCCGGTGGGGTGGGAGGAGTTTCGAGTGGCTGCTTTCGCTGATGACCTATTAGTCCATCTGGGGGATCCGCGCTCCGGACTGCCTCATTTGTTACAGCTCATTCAGGAATATGGACGGCCTTCAGGGTTTCGCCTTAATCTTGACAAATCTGAAGCGTTGCTGATAGGAGATGCTGAGCGACAAGATTAGCCGGGTGCCTTCCCTTTGAAGTGGGCAGCAGGGTACTTCAAATATTTGGGCATTTACTTGCCGGCAAATGTGGGATACCTTTATCACTTGAATATATCCAAGGTCCTTCTTACGGTGACGTCTTGTGTGGACAAATGGCATGACCTGCCGTTATCCCTGGGGGGTCGGGTAGCTCTGTGTAAGATGGCCATATTTCCCAAGATACTCTACATGCTCCAGACTCTCCCGTTGCTCCTAAAGCGCTCGGATCTCTGACGGCTGGAGCGTCTATTAAACAGATTCTTATGGCAGGGCCGTAGACCTAGGGTGCGATTGGAAGTCCTTCGGCAGCCTTGGCAGTTAGGTGGGATGGGATTCCCGGATATTCGGAAATATAATATTGCCTGCTTGTTGCAGTTTGTCCGTGACTGGTTGTGGGATTTAGAGGACTACTCCCCTTTGGGGATGCTTAGGGCTATGGCTAAACCTTTCCACTTGCGATATCTTTTGCATGCTAAAACAGTAAGGGGGCTGGGGGGTGTTTCTTGGGGAGTGGTGCTTGATCCGGTGCGGAAAGCTTGGAGGTATTTTTGCTCGAGCTGTGTAATCTCGGCGTCTTCTTCCCCTTATCTTCCCCTTCGGGGTAACGCCGATTTTGTACCGGGCATGGGAGGGACGTGTTTTGCCCATTGGGAGCGGTCGGGGTTAGTGAATCTGGAGCATGTGTTAACCCCGGTCAGGGGTGTGGAGGATTTCTCCGCGTTATGTCAACAGTACCCCTTAGACGGCCGCAATGCTTTTCACTACGCCCAACTTCGTAGTTACCTCCGTACGGTCCCTGCAGCAACCTTGAGGACGGAGATTTGTTCAGACCTCGAATTGGTGCTTCTGGGGGGAGAGACGGGGACGCGCGTGTCCTGGCTGCACCGGATGCTATGGGAGGCGGTCTTGCCTCTGGCAGTGGATACGTTAGCCGTTGCTTGGACTGCGGACTTAGGTGAAGAGGTGCAGGCTGATGGGTTACTTCGTGGCTTGGCCGGCATTCCTTCTCTGAGTGTGATGGTGCTGCACAGAGACACCCAATACAAAATACTACGTCGTCTGTATTTTGCCCCTATACGGGCCTGGCGTGCGGGAGCGGGGAAAACACATTGTTGTCCTCGATGTGCGGAGCCTAGAGCTTCATTGGGGCATATGTTCTGGGCACTGTTCCCTCTAAGCTGTGCGCATGTGCACGTGCACACACCTCTCCGAGCGAGCGCACACAAATTAAAACAGAGCGCACAAGGATCTGCTTTGGCTTTTTTCACTTCATTTCATTTCAAATCTTGGATATTTTAAAGACCATGCCGCGCTGTGGCTGCGCCGGCGATCTACATCACTTCTGAGTCCTCTTCTCCTCTCACACGTGACATGAGTCATGAGTCCGACCTCGACCAATAGGAGGGCAGTAAGGAGCCTAGGAGTAGGAGGAGGGGGGCAGAGGAGGCTGTCTGAGGCACCACCAGCCAGCCACGTGGCTTCACATTCCCTGCCCTGGTCATCTGTGTGGTCTGCATTGAGCCGGAGGAAGCGATTCCAGGCCCTCGTCACCGAAGCTGGGGAGCACGGCTGAACGCAGGGCAGACAGGCAGCATCGCAGCCCCTTTCGCAGAACGGAGGCAATGGCAGAGACAGTGCAGGTAGGGTTGCCAGTCTGGATTGCTAATTTCGGGAGCTGGGAGGTGCCGGGTTAGGCAGAAGGCCTCTGTAGGTGTTTTTGAGCACACGGCTGCGGGCTGCTTGGTTGAGGAAGGCCTAGCAGCTGTGTGGGAGATTTGTGGCTGTTTCCTGAAGACTTTGGTACTGAGCAGGAAGGGGGCTCGAGGGGGGACTCTCCTTCGCGGTCTTTTCAGGATTTCTGCTGAGAACCTTCATTTGCTTAGTTTACAATGAACCTTTTTGTTAGGAAAGAAAAAGTAAGAGGAAAAGGAGGCTGATAGGATTTGCAAACGAAGTAGCTGAAAAGGTAGGGATAAAGAGGTTAACCTTAATAAATTATAAGCACAGAAAAAGGAAGACAAACAGCAGTATCTGGGGAAGCTGGTAAAGTAGTCGGGAAAGCAAAGATGCTAATGTAATTAAAAATAGCCAGTATGGTAAAACATGGGGACAAGACATTTTTTTCAGGTATGTTGGTGACAGGAGGAAGTGCAAAGGTGGAATTGTGAGACTTAATGATGAAGGGGAGGAATGTGTAGAGGCTGATGAAGATAAAGCAGAATTGCTTGATAAATATTTCTCATAGATGAAGGGCTGAAAATGGGACCTACGAAAACACAAATAGAAATGGAAATGAAGTAGAACTCAAAACTATTTTCAGAAGATGGTAAGCTAGCTAAACTTAAAATGGACAAAGCAATGGGCCGGACCAAATTCATCCCTGGGTATTGAAGGATGTGCCGTCAGCTCCGCTGTCTGACCTTTTCAATGCTTCTTTAGAGTCAGGAGTAATCCCAGAGAACTAGAGATAGGCAAATGTGACTCCTGTCCATAGAGACAGAAGTAAGGAAGAGATTGGTAACTATGGGCCAGTTAGTCTGACCTCTGTAGTGAATAAATTAATGGAAATGCTGCTAAAGCAGAGGATGGTGCAGTTTCTGAAATGCAAGAGCTTAATATTCAAAGGATTTATGCTCCTAACTTTGAGAGTTATGCTCCAAAATTGGTCTCTTTGAAAATGTACTAGGGCTGAGTGCCTAAATATTTTCTTAAAACTTCACTAAACTCCTAAAGTTAGGAGCATAAAAAGTGGGTGGCAATGGGGGCAAATTTAGGGAAGGAAAGGAAGTTAGGAGCTTAATACTTATTTTTCAAAACTAGGTGCCTTAAGAATAAAATTACTCAGCATGTAGATAATCATGGCCTAATGAGAGACAGCCAAGATGGCTTTAGACAAGGAAGATCTTGTCTTACTAATCTGTTATGTTTTTTTGAAGGAGTGAATAATCAGGTGGACAAAGGTGAGTCGGTTGATATTGTGTATCTGGACTTTCAGAAAGCCTTTGACACGGTCCCTCATCAGAGACTTTTGGCAAAACTAAAGAGTCATGGGATAGGAGGCAGTGTACTATTGTGGATCAGGAACTGGTTAAAAGATAGAAAGCAGAGGGTAGGGCTAAATGGCCAATTTTCCCAATGGAGAAAGGTGAATAGTGGTGTACCCCAGGGATCTGTGCTGGGTCTGCTGCTTTTTGACATATTCATAAATGACCTGGAAAGTGGAATAACGAGTGAGGTTATCAAATTTGCAGATGACACAAAACTATTTAAAATTGTTAAAACCCAAGAGGATTGTGGAAAATTGCAAGAGGATCTTGATAAATTGGAAGACTGGGCATCAAAATGGCAGATGAAATTTAATGTGGAGAAGTGCAAGGTTATGCACCTAGGGAAGAACAACCCAAACTATGGTTACACGATGCAAGGTTCCACATTAGGAACCACCACCCAGGAAAAAGATTTAGGCGTCATTGTGGATACCATGTTAAAACCCTCGGCCCAGTGTGCAGCGGCGGCCAAGAGAGCAAATAGAATCCTAGGTATGATAAGGAAAGGAATGGAAAATGACACAGATTGGTTTCAATTGCATATTGGAACACAGAGGTGCGCTTCCATTTTGTCATTAATCACAACCTTGCATTTAGGGGAAAGATTTCCTGAAAATGAAATTGAGGAATGGTCTGCTTTGACTTGACAGCAATAGCACAGTGTGATTATGAATTTGGAATTGAAAACGTCCGATCACTCTGCTTAAAGTATAAACAATTTCTTATGGAGGAACATATTGTTATTCAGCAGTACAATGACTTCAAGTTTTTAGTCGCAGAAAAAATCAAAAGCAAACTGATAAACAGTTTTACAGATATGGTGACTTTGGTGTTTCAGAATGCTCACTTTGCAGATTTAGCAAAATTGTGGATATTGGTGGAACATTTTTGGCTTCTAGTGCAGATTGTGAGCGTGATTTCAGCTTGATGAACAGTTTAAAAACCAAAATAAGGAATCGCTTACATTTCGAACATTTGGAAATGTTGATGCGTGTTAAGAGTCATCTTCAAGATGACGGATCAGTAGACCTTGATAAAATTTATTCAGACTGGGTACATTTGAAAGATCGAAGAGAGAAATTTTGAGAACATAGTAAGTGACGGCAGATAAAGGCCAGCATGGTCCATCTAGTCTGCCCAGCAAGATGGCAAGAGTAGGTGCACCTGTTGCTCTGTGCAGGCCACCTCTCCCCATGTCTTTGTTTAGGGGTGAACCCACCACTCCATGTAGGACACCGAACTCTTCTTCCATACATATATTATTTACATGGAATAACAATGGCTTTCAATAAAAATTAACTGAAATACCACATTTGTGATTGTAATTACTAGAAATGTTCCGCTTCATTTAGTAATCGTCTATTTTCATTTAATTTGATTAACATCAAGGTGGTGTACATACTGTATTCTAATGTGTAGTCAAATTTTAAAGTATATAATTCCAAGTGTCGTTATGTACCGCACAAAAAATTTAACCTTCCTTCAAATGCCGCACGGCTGATATTTTATGCGCACACAGCCTACAGAAAATTAGAGGGAACATTGGTTCTGGGGCTGTCCGCGGGTCCAGGTTTTTTTGGGAAAAGTATTGGGTTATTTGACGACTTGCCTTCAGCGCTCTATTTTTTTGACAGCCGGGCATATTGTGCTGGATGTCTGGGAAGATTCATGGGAGGCAGATCTAGGGCCAGGGGTTCTACGTTGGTTACGCCTAGTGTTGGTGACTGCTCGCATGACTGTGATGGTTGGATGTGACTGCTCGCATGACTGTGTGGTTGGATGTTAAGGGGCCCACCTTTGGGTTATGGAGAATACAGTTGCATAGGGTCCTGCTTATGGAAAGGTTGCGTGCTAGTGGGAATGATAGACGCTGGCAGTGTTTCTGGGATAGTTGGGGACCTCATTTACAATCCTTAACCTGGAAAGAATGTAGTCGGGTCTTAAGTTTGCTCTGAGGAACCCGTTTCTTTTTCCTTTTTCCTTTTCTTTCTCTTTTTCTTTTTCTTTTTCTCTTTCTTTTTCTTTTTCTTTGCGCTCTAATGTTCAATTTATTTTTCTTACAGTATTGGTTATGTCTTGTTCTTTTATTTCTATCTTCATCCCTCTAGATACGTTTCCTTTTCTTGTTCGGGCTGTTGTGCCAACCCACAGGGGTTTGCAATCCCAGTTGATGGTCTCGCTTGGGTGCTTTGCAGGGGGGGGAGGGGGGTAGAGAAGGTTTGGGTTGGGATGGGGTGGGGGGCAAGGGGGGATAGTTCGGGGGGCTAGCTGGAACCTGCCTTTTTGCTGTGACGGGCCCGGGAGCAGAGTCCACCCCGGGCCTGTTGATCCTATTTTTTCCCTTTTCCCGCTGTTGGGCCGGTTGGGTTGTATCTTTTGCTTGGAAGGGGGGGGGGGAGGGCCTATGGGTAGGGAATTCTCCAGTCTTGAGTCCACTATTTGGCATGTGCACGCTCGCAAGTCTTGCTGCTCATTTGTGCTGTTTGTTGTCCCTGGTGACCACCTTGTTTTTCTTATGATCTCCCTATACTTACCTTGCTCTACTGCACGACACTGTGGGAAAGTAGGCTTGGTCAAATGTGTTGCACTTGTAATGCTATTGTTCTGTTACAGGACTCATTGTTTGCATTGTTTGTATTGTTGGTGTTGTTGGTTAATAAAACAGATTTAAACATAAAATCAAGCCCTAGGTAGGCTATTCAGACTTGCCCTTTATACAGTATTTTTTTATATATCTTAAGGCAAGTAATTTAAAATAGGACAGCCTGTCTAAGCAGATAGTACAGTCTCTTAATTTGATCACCTAGGTTAATAAATGTCTTCCAAATGGGCAAATAGCTTTCCTCTTCCTGAAAATATGTTTTGTCAGGATTCTGCTGAGGGTGAGGATGTAATTATAGTGCCCCAGAGAGTCAATATCATGGTGTTATTTTCCCATAAATTAAGGTAATTTGTTTTTCTCATTGAAGTTATGCAGTATTTTGCTCCATAGGTAATAAATATACTAGTTGCAGAGCTTTTTCTGATAAGCCTGTACCAAGGAAAGACAAGTCTATTTGTGAAGGTTATAGAACGTATGTGTCCATTTATAGTTTGTTATTCTTATCATAGGTTGGGATTCTAGGAAGTAGGTATTAAATACTGTAACTTGGCATCAATTAGCAACCTGCTGACTTGGGTGCTGAGCTTGCCGAGGTGCTCCATTTTATTCATTTTTATTTATTTATTTCAGATTTAGCTCACATCTTTTCATTGGTAATTAAAACCACATTGCATTACTAGGACAACTCTCAAACAGGATTAACTCAATAAAGCTATGTCTTTGCTTGAGATGGTGCAGCCTTTTTTTATGAACTACTTTTGAAGCTTCTGTTTAGCGACTTTTTTTAACAATGCTGATCTAACATCTCCGTAAACTAGGCAGTAATACCAGTGAAAATTCTGTAACAGTGGGTCAAACTACTGTAATATAGCAGTTTAGAATAGTCTCGAAGAAACATTAATATAGATATTAGTGTTTCTTGAGTTAAGCAGTAAATGCATAAGTCCATCTCAAGAATTCATGACCCTAGTATCTGACAGCTTTCAAAAATATTAATAGATCACATTTATTTATTTATTTAAAGTTCTTTTATACCGCGCTCTTTATCATCGGCGCGGTTTACAGTGAACAAGAATACCCACAGAAAGCAACAGACATCTGGAACAGGGTGGCTTTGCAGCATCAAAGAAATACTTAGGAAGTGCGTTGTTTTATTACATGAGATCATTTTTGTTTATGACTGATAAAATATTAAGAGAATTCTAATTATGGCAGTGTCGCTCTGTATGTACAGTACCAGACTGCTAGATGTTAATAGAATTCGGAAGAAATGTATCTGCACACACACATTACACTGGTCAACATTGAAATCGTTACTTACTTTAAAAGGCCCTAATCTGTAGTATCTTGGTGAGATGAAAACAAATATAACATTAAAAAACATTTATTGGCTCTCGTTTTGAAGATATTGCATGTAGTTCATTTTTGACGTTTCACCTTGTAAATTTATCCAGCAGGACATCAACAACATCCCAAATAAGCCTTGAATGATGTAATATTGCATCACATTGCATAATACCAGCATGCACACATCATCCAGAGTTGATTGCATCATTTTCTGATGCAATGCAATACTACTGCCGGACAGCTGCTGAAGCCATCTGACGTCAGCAGTGTACTGTACGCAGTCGGAAAGGTTGAGTATTTAAAATATTTCAGACTGTGTGTGAGACAGTTTAAGCTATTGTTACATGTAACTTTTATTAATCATATAATTTCAGCCATTTAGGTACGATACAGAACAGTAATGCCGCAAAAGTGCGTTCATACCGTTGACAATTTCTGCTACATTTGTGGGGAAGTGACATTTGCCAACCAGAAGAAAAGTATCACTTCTCAATTGAAGAAGGCATATCATCTTTACTTCGGATGCAAGATTGGTGACCAAGACAAGCCTTGGGCCCCGCATATATGCTGCGCTACATGTACAACACAGCTTTCACAGTGGTTGAATTGCAAAAGACCATCAATGCCATTTGCAGTCCCCATGGTGTGGAGAGAGCCAAGCAACCACATAAGTGACTGTTACTTCTGCTTGGTTCTTCCTCTTTCCAGTGGAATAACGAAGCAAAAGAAGTCGAGCATAGTCTACCCAAACATTCCGTCTGCATTGAGACCAGTTCCACATGGTGAGGGACTTCCTATTCCAGAACCTCCATCAGAATATTCTCTTGATTCATCTGATGAGGACAAGGGTGAGCCGACCTGTTCTTCTCCTGGTTCGTCAGCATGCAGTGACACAGATTTTCACGGGGATGCATATCAACTCCACACAGAATAACACAGGAAGAACTAAATGACCTGGTTTGTGATTTGGACTTATCCAAGAACAAGGCAGAATTGCTAGGATCAAGACTCCAACAATGGAATCTTCTAGAAGAAGATGTCAATATTACTTCATATCGAAAGCGCCACCAGCAGTTGGAGCCTTTCTTCAGAAAGGAAAGTAATTTGGTATTTCTGTTCCGATATTGAAAGCCTCATGAATGCCTTAAAATCACTCATGACCCACAAGATTGGAGACTATTTATAGACTCTTCGAAACTGAGTCTGAAGGCTGTGCTTTTGAACAATGGAAACCGTCTTCCATCTATTCCAGTAGTGCATGCCGTCCGCATGAAAGAGACATACGATAACTTAAAGCATCTACTGACTTCCATTAGCTATAACAAGTACAGCTGGAACCTCTGTGGTGACTTGAAGGTAGTTGCCCTTTTAATGGGACTGCAGCAGGGATATATAAAATACATGTGTTTCTTATGTGAGTGGGATAGCCGAGCAAGGGATTGGCACTACTTTCGGAAGGAATGGAACTGCAGACAAAATGTAACATTTGGAGAGAAGAATATCCAGCACACAGCTCTTGTTGAGGCTCACAAAATCCTGCTACCACCCCTTCACATCATAGGTTTGATGAAAAACTTTGTGAAAGCCATGGACCGCACTTCGCCGGCTTTCCGATACCTGCATGAAAAATTCCCTCAACTCAGCGAAGCAAAGATTAAAGAGGAAGTTTTTGTGGGTCCTCAGATTCGAGAGCTCTTCAAAGATGACCGGTTCAACAACTTGCTGCAGGGTGATGAGAAACAAGCATGGAATGCTTTTCGACTAGTGTCAACAAACTTTCTCGGGAACTAGTAGAAGACATGCTGATGCAGTATCAGAAACTTGACTGCAATATGTCTCTAAAGATCCATTTCCTTGATTCCCATCTCGATTTCTTTCCTGACAACTGTGGTATGGTTAGTGATGAACAGGGCGAACGTTTTCACCAGGATATCGCAATGATGGAGCAAAGACACCAGGGAAAATGGTCCACTACAATGCTGGCTGACTACTGCTGGACACTCCCCAGAGAAGCTCCCGAACAGCTGTACAAGAGACAGGCGAAAAAATCTAAGAAGTAGTCTATGACTTGGTTTTTTACAGGTATTAACCGAAGGGCTATTATATTTACTATTGACATGCATTTCGTAATGTAAACATTAATTCTTGTAGATTACAAAAAACTAGAGCCAACTTTGCAATTTCACTGTCATATTCGTGTTCAGCATATAAAAATTGATAAGAAATGACTATTTTTATTTCAGTAACATGACTTTTGTAAAGATTTGTTGACCAGTGATTACACAGGTACACTACCAAAAAACTGCCTCCAGTTTTGCAACTGATTCCTATAGATTATGGGGTGCTGAATCCAGGAAAAATAGCCAAAATGTTCCATCACGTCACGTTTTCTTGCAAAATTAGATTTCTTACCCATATAAGGAATGTTCACATAATTTCTTTTTAGCCGACTGCAGTTTATTTTCTTGGCCCAAAATAGAGCTTGTAATGGTTAACTAACTAGAAACACTCCCTCATGATATTTTAGAGTGTTTTGTATTCATTTTATACATTAACAGGACAATTGGGAGGCGGGGGGCTAAATCCAGTACTCGCGCTGGCGCATGTTCTTTCCTGTTCGCCTCGCCTTGTTCGCTCGCTCAAACACGGTGGTTGCGACATGAACGTTCCTGTCAAATTTCAGTTTCTTGCAAGTTCATTATTACCTTTTGTTTGCTCAGTCGTAATCCAGCTTTATTCCGAAGTGGTTCACTACAGTTGTAGTTTGCAGTGCTGTGTATTTGTGATGGCTCACAGAGCCAGAGGTTGCGTCAACTCTCCGGACAGTTTTTGTTTTATTTGTGGGGAATATACCGTGAAAAAGCGGCAGAGGAACATTTCTGCATTTATTAAAAAAGTATATTTCGCCTATTTCGGTTTGAAGTTAGGCGATCAAGACAAACCGTGGGCTCCTCACAAAGTGTGCAAGACATGTGAGGAAGATCTATGCTTATGGATGAAAGGTAAAAAACAAGCATTTCGTTTCGGAATACCTATGATGTGGCGTGAACAAAGAGACCACAGCAGTGACTGCTATTTTTGCTCTTGCATTGTGAAGGGATACAACTTAAAAAATAAGAACGTAATAAGTTACCCCAACCTTCCCTCAGCAATTAGGCCTATGCCTCATAGCAACGAAGTACCTGTGCCTGAACCACCAAAATCTTTGGATCATATTTGTGTGGACGGTTCTGATCATGATGAGACTCATCAGATGTCTTTTCCCGATGAGTCCAGTACTTCCGAGTTTGAAACTGAACCAGATCCGAAACCTGAACTTTTCTCTCAAGCTGAATTGAATGATTTAGTCCGGGATTTAGGACTCCCAAAATATGCTGCCCAACTGCTAGGTTCTCGGCTTAAACAGAAAAATCTATTGTCACCAGGAACAACTTTTTATTGGTACCGCAACCGCGAGACATAATTTTTGAAGTATTTCAGCAAAGAGGAAGATTTGGTATTTTGCAACGATATATACGGAGTGATGGAAAAGTTTAAACTCAAGTATGATCCTGCTGAATGGCGGCTGTTCATTGATTCGTCAAAAGACAGCATAAAAGGTGTTCTTCTTCATAATGGCAACACATTCGCTTCAGTTCCTATTGCTCACTCTGTTATTCTCCAAGAAAAATACGAGAATTTGGCCCTGATTCTTCAGAAGATTCGTTATGATGAGCATAAGTGGATGATTTGTGGAGACTTTAAAATTCTATCCATGCTTTTAGGGCAGCAATCCGGTTTCACCAAATATCCCTGCTTCCTTTGCTTGTGGGATAGCCGGGCCCGCGACCTACACTGGGGGAAAAAAGACTGGCCAATTCGGGAGTATTTGAGACCCGGTGAGAAAAATGTTCTTCATGAGAGCTTGGTACCTCGTGATAAAATTCTATTACCACCTCTCCACATTAAGTTGGGTCTCATTAAGCAATTCATCAAGTCCCTTCCAAAAGATGGTGAGTGCTTTCGGTACCTTTGCTCAAAGTTCCCCCGACTTTCTGAAGCAAAGCTAAAGGAAGGAGTGTTTGTTGGCCCTGATATAAGGAAACTCATTTCAGATGGAGCATTCGCTGAAACGATGTCTGAGAAGGAAAAAGAAGCCTGGGATTCCTTCAAGGATGTTGTTCTCAAATTCTTGGGGAACAGGTGGGATGAGAACTATAAGGATATTGTTGCCAGGATGCTCAATGCCTTCAAAGAACAAGGCTGTAACATGAGCCTGAAAGTCCATTTCTTGCACTCCCATGTGAACTACTTTCCCGAAAACTTGGGGGCGTACAGTGAAGAACAAGGTGAAAGGTTTCACCAGGACATCAAGGACGCAGAGAGAAGGTACCAAGGAAGATGGAACACCACTATGATGGCTGATTTCTGCTGGTTGCTGCTGCGGGAAACCCCAGATGAAAAAAACGCCAAGCAGCGCACCAAGAGAAGCATTTGGGGGAAGAAGAAACGGGCCCACCAGGAGATTGATTGACCCAAGAATGACTTTAAAATCTAAACTGTGTTGACAAATATTGTGTTTTTACTAAACTTTGAAATAAAAATTTGCTAGTTATTACCACAGTGTCGGATCTCATTTATTAGAATTTTATTTTCACACCATCGGGTGTTTGTCTTAATGTATTGCAATGGTGCGGTTTGCGTTTTCTATTCTTACATACATACCTGTACAACTTTTTTTGCACATTTCTTTGCTTTGCTTTGTGTCTAACCTCGCTCTTATATGCTCAATGTTTGTGCACATGTATGTGGCTGTTTTAAGTGCAGACAATTTTGCTACCATCACAGTGTGTTTTGTTGACATTACTCTATTCTTACGTGCTGCCTTGTTACAATTTTCTTTATTCTTATTTGAATAACTACTAAACAATTAGTATAAAGAATTCATCCAAGAAACTTTTATCTCGATCGCACTCAATCTGAAACGTTCACCTCAAACTGCTAACCCACTGTAGCAAAAAATCTGTACGTGATGGAGCAAATTGGTTACCAGATTTGGATTCAGCGCACCAAAAAACGTAAAAATCAATCGAAACATTAGAGGCAGTTTAAAAAAAAATTTTTTTAGTGTACCTGTGTTATTAGCAAGTTCTCACATATTTTAAGAGGTTTGCCACATCAATGTGATAATGTCTAGACCTTGTTTGTAAAATGGTAATTAGATTAAATGCTGTTGACCTGGTATTGTCAGACACATCAATAATGTTAGACCTGAAAACTTCACTACAAACTCTGAAATCCATGAAATGAACACAAGCATCTTAATTTAAAATAAAACTAAGGGGTATGTTTACTAAACTGCGTTAGTGTGATTCGCGTTAGGAGCCGCGGTAGAGACAGAAACCCCAAATAAGGACATGGGCGGTACATCGTTACCGATAACGCGCGTTACCAGGCGCCATAAATGAACGAGCGCTACATGGCACGTTACCGCGCATTAATCTTAAGAAGGCGCGCAGGCATACAAGCACAGCAACAGAGCTGTAGCACAATGGTTACAACACTGACTGATGGTACAAGGGTCATGGGTTCGATTCTCCAGTGGGCCTAATGTATAAGGCTGGCTGAGGCATCACCCTTTACATTTACGTAGTGATTGTTGAGGCATTTCACTTGTATTTTAATTAGTGCTGCCAGCAAACACACCCTCACGGTGGCATAACCTAAGGTGCCACATAAGGCACCCCATAATGCACTCCATAGGGCACATTATAAAGTGTACTGTCCGCCAAGGCACCCTATAATGTCCCCTATAGGATACCTGATAAGGCTGTGAACAAAGCCCTGGCTGGCTGCAGAAGGACTGCACGTCACCACACAAACTGTCTGCTGTGGTTACCAGGATAGGGTTAACCCACCCGTACCCATGATGCACTGCACATGCAAATCAGCAATCGAGAGATGGGCACAAGATTGGGTATACACCCTCACAGCACCTCGGCCTGGTAGGGGGAACAGACCGTGTGTGGTACTGCCACAGAGTAGCCACAGACAGTCACATTGTGCGGGTACTGTGCCCACACTGAGGTTGAGGTGGGGCGCCCAGCACCAGGTCCACAGCACCTTTCATGGCTGAAATACGCCATGCTGCAGGTCCCCATCAGTGTGTGATAGGTACTTCCATTAGACACACCTAGGATACATCTGTGTCCTGCTGTATTTCTCGATCATGTCTAGTCCTTATGGGCGATGATGCACCCAGAATAGTGCATATCCTGTGTTGGTGCCATGGTTACCTGCTGTAGGTGAAGAGGGGGGTGTATGGACCCATAGGCAGATTATGTACCACCACACAACCCACCCTCTGGGGCTCAGGGTGAGAAACAGGATCACCCACCAATAGATCCACATTCTACCTCCCTGCAATGGTAGCAGTAGAGGGGACCTTCAACCCCAGTCCTGCTGGGGAACAGACAGAGCGGTACACATCCATAACGCAATAGCAGACAGACGGCAGGCCTGGAAATGCTCAGCTGCCCCCCACCATTATCTGACATTCTCCAGCAGCAAGCCTCCAGCCACTGCACCCTGCAAGGTGTTCCAGCAAGACACATACTAGCTGCAGACAGTCTGCCAGCTAGTCCATAGTGGATGGTCCTAGAGGAGATGCATGTACCCAGAACAGGGATGTCAGCATACACACCAAGCAGATAAGTCAGTGATTGGGCCCCAAAAGAAAACCCATAAATATCACATGAGAGAAATGCTACATAGCACTATGGGGGAACCTAGCCATGCTATGGTCACTGCTCAGTCAGGGTGAGAGTGACCTCCCAGCAGGACATGCTATGGCCACCCTGTCCGTGCAGGTGGTGGCCAGGCACTACAATGTCCGAGCCATTGCCCTATGCCGTGTGCAGATGCATCCAGGCCAGGCCACCCTATCCAGGCTATTCCCACGGTACCTTGCTCCTCATTATGCACATTGGCAGGCCAATACTGGCAACAGTGCTAGCAGTGTGGGCTGTGGAGGGTGTTGGCAGCCACCACACACTGGATAGACAGACACACACTCCCCACACCTATGCCAGCATTGTGCAACTATAGAGGTGTTGGGCAGCCCAGGCCACCACACCAGTCCTGGGCACAGTTCAGGCATGGCTATGGTACGCAATACTGTAGGAGTCACTCCCCAGGTTGGTAAACACTGTCAGACACAAGACCTGTAGCACACTCCACAGACATCAGAAAGGTTGCTATGATGCAGCTCACTCAGAAAATTGTACTTAACTTAGGAATTGCTATCTGCCAGTAATCATAGCAACCTGTTGATAGATGTGTACCATATTCCCAGGTTTAGGGTGGCATTACTAAGGTATGCAAGTGCTAGTATTGGGAGATGCACGCAGAGCCCAAAGTCCTGCCTCTCCAGGAGGCTTTGGATAATGGGTCCTGTGGGTACGGGTGTGTCTGCCCCTGTTGGCTGCTGCTTTACGGCAGAGGTTCCCAACTCCAGTCCTGCGGTGCCAAACACTGTTCAGGTTTTCATGCTGTCCCTCATGAATATGCATGAGATACATCTGCATACCATGGGGGTGGCGCATAGAAATGCAGCACAGGCATCTTTATTAGAGGCAGCATGCAACCGGAATGGTGTTTGGCCCTCCAGGACTTCATTTGGGAGACTCTGCTCTAGGTAATGTGCATGTTTATGGTGTCTGTGCTCTGTAGGGTAAAATGTAGGTGTCTTGGGCATGTTTACGTCATCTGCAATAAAGGTGCTGTCTGTATTTGCACGTTGTAGTAATGGGTAAAATATGGGGACTGGGTTGGCAGGAACCACAGCTGGGACTTGAACCTGTGATGACCTGCTTCTGAATACACTGGTTTTGTGCACTGCACCACCTTGTTGTCACAGAGTCAGTACATTCCTTGGTGATACCATGACTGTTCGTCAGACAGGGCCCGTCTGTTGCAGTACACGGCACCCACCTACACAGGGCTAGGCCACGGTCTGCTCTGGGCAGCTGCCACTGCCCCCTCCACCATCAGTATCCCTCAGCCACCATGCTGACATGCCCTTCTGCTGGTGGTGCGCAGTCTTAGGCCATCCAGTGTGCAGGTAGGCGGCTGCCTATGGTGCGGATTCTGGGGTAGGGGTGCCTGCATATAGACGTCCACGCTCCCCCCAGCCCCGCCTGCCAATGTTCCGTGCCCTTAGGGGTAGCTGTTGGGTACTATCCCCTGTGACACTGTGGGAAACACACTCATGCCCATGTTGGGCCTTCAGCAGTTGCTGTCTGGCTGCTCTGCTGTTTCAGCATTTGTATGGGCCACCTAGGCATCACCCTAGTCCCAGCTCCACCACAGCATGTGCCGCCTGCGGCCCTCTGTATCCCCTTTTCCGGCATCTGTCCAGTTGCCGTTCTGACATGCCCGCCCTGATGTTGCGGGACATGTGCACGCCATAGGAACCCTGTCCGATGGAGGGGAAAACCCTGAGCAGCGCTATTTCACTGTGGGCTCATTCACCTTCTATGGGGACGGAGTATAGACCCTTCCACGATTTATATCTTTTCTATGGAGCTTACTCGGAGGGGAGGGGTTGATGTTTCTCATTAATACCACTATTGGCCAGCTTGGTTATGGTTTTTTTCCAGTTTGTTGAGGTCATTTTCAGTGTTTATGTGCCCTTTTTTTCTGTGCACATGTATCACACTTATCACTTTTTGTAGGTTTTCCTGCCTGGGCTGTACATTGCTGACACTGAAATGGTTTCTCTCCCCTGTAATGTGCATTTAACGGCAGGTTTTCAATCGCGTTTGGATTCAGCTCTTCAGATCAGCGCATTAGTGTGAAGGGAGCCTCTCCCCGCCCACTCTCCGCCCACTGACCCCTTCTCTCCGCCCTCTCTCCACCTTCTGCGGTGTTTTACCGCGCCGCGGAGCTTTACGATCATTAATGTTGGTTAACGCGCGTTATGTAACGTTAACGATCGTTAGCGCCTCATAACGCGCGTTATGATGCGCTAACGATCGTTAACGTTACATAACGTGCGTTAGGTAACGTTACCGCAGTTTAGTAAACATCCCCCTAAGTGTACTGCATTCAATTTGGGCACCTCTATGTTTATTAAACACCTGCAAAGTAGACAGCACTGCTAGTGCAATGATGAATTCTTCAAGGGCGCTATAGTGTCAAAATCATGGTGCATTAGGTGCAACACCACTGTGTTGACTGTCAGGGGCACAGAAAACCTATTCCTTCAATTTAACATGGTGCACTCTGCCCTAACACAGCCTAAAATTAGCACGGGTGCATTTACCTCCACCTATGGAGGTGGCAGTAAGTGCTGCCATTCTAATGGCATGCTTTGATGTTAGCATGGGGTACGCTGATCGCAAGGTGCTCACCCCACCACTTTCTACGCCTAACCCACCCACATACCACCCCAAAATGCACAGCAAACTTACCACAGAAATCAGAGGGCACTAACTGTGTTGGCCCTATGCTGGTTCCACGAATCACAGTGTGGGGTAAACTCATGCTGTAACCCACACTAACTGCTTAGTGCACTTTAATAAAAGGGCCCCTAATAGTTATACCGCTTTAAAGGAGAGATTATTAAGCTTTGCAGAACTACAGAGGTTGACAGAGCAATTGAAACCAAAGATAATTAGTCTCTGATGACAACAAGAAAAGGCATTATCTCCTTTAATTTTTAATTTCCTGCAATGCTCAATGGTATCCCTTGATAAATCACTTATAAGAGGACGACATTTAAAGGTTTTAAGTTTTATATAGCTAAATAAACCTTTGAAGAAATAATGAGCTAAACCAGCCTTTACGTAATTTAATTTTAATATAGTTTGAAGACACATCTGTTTAAATATGAGCATAATGGGGGTCATTCCAGTCAGAACACGAATGAGGTGTTTGAACGTGCAGCGGGACATTTATATGCCATAAATGTCCGCGACCGTATTCTCGAACAATGCTGTCGTGCACATATATGGCGCTAGCATGGGAATTTCAGAACATGCCTAGAAGGGGCAGAACGGGAACGTGATCAGCCACGGAGATGTATAGAGCGTATTCAGGAAAGGCTCATGTAAGTATTAAGAATTTCTTGGAAATGTTCATGTTATTCCTGCTGAAATGTGGAATAATGCTAGGACTTAGAAAAAAGGTTGCTCTTCTCTGCAATGTGTCCCATATTGAAGAATGATTGTGACAAGTATGTTTTGAACTGGTGTGACTGCCGTCTGGAAAAACACAAGATGCAGTTTTAAGGAACAGAGACCAGAGGTGAGGGCTTGGTGTAAGGTAAAGATACATTAATAAACACCCTTACAGAAATATTAAGAGCAATAGTGTGTATTATAGAAACATGAAAACAGAAAAAGACTGGCTCTGCTCTTCTGCACAGCACTGTGCTTTCCTCTTTAGTTGCTACTGTCTCTTAGAAACATAGAAACATGATGGCTGAAAAAGACCACATGGCCTATCTAGTCTGTCCTTCCATATCAACCACTACAACAGTCCCCTTTTTTCCTTTAGAGATCCTCTGTGTTTGTCCCATGCTTCTTTCTGTCCTCATCTTTACCACCTCTACTGGGAGACTATTCCACTGATACACCACTCTTTCCGTAAAATATTTCCGCATATTAATCCTGAATCTATCCTCTTTCACCGTTATCCCATGTCCCCTCGTAGCAGAGCTTGCTTTCAATCAAAAGAGGCTCTCCCCCTGTGCATTTATGCCATGGAGGTATTTAAACCTCTCAATTAAATCACCTCTATCCCGCCTTTCCTCTGAGGTGTACATATTAAGATCCTTAAATCTGTCCTCTCATGCTTTATAATGAAGACCACTAAACATTTTAGTAGCCACCCTCTGTACTGACTCCAACCTGTTTGTATCCCTTTGAAGGTGCAGTCTCCAGAATTGTACACAATGCTTCAAATGAGGTCGCAACAAAGACTTATACAGAGGCCCTATCACCTCCTTTCTTCTCCTGGCTATTCTTCTCCCTATTTATTATTTATTTATTTATTACAAATTCTTATATACCGCGCTATTTGGCATCAGCGCGGTTTACATTATAACACAACAACCATAACAACATGCTGTTTGGTTTTACATCGAACAGGGGTCCAAACTTGGATAACAGGGGTAACTATATACATGAGATTTTTACATAGTAAAGAGTAGCTTGGATAACAGGGTTGATTATATGCATGAGATATTTACATGGCAATGAGTGTGTGAAATAACATAATGAACGTGAGGGTTGTTTCTTAGAGTGCACCCAAGCATCCTTCTAGCTTTTGCTGTCACCTTTTCTACCTGTTTAGCTACTTTAAGATCATCAGACACAATCACGCCTAGGTCCCGCTCTTCTTTAGTGGACAAAAGTACTTCACCCCCTATGCTATATTGCTCTCTTGGATTGCTGCAGCCCAAATGCATGACCTTGCATTTTTTAGCATTAAATCTCAGCTGCCAAATTCTAGACCATTCTTCAAGCTTAGCTAGATCCTTCCTCATCTTATCTACTTCTTCCTGGGTGTCTACTCTATTGTAAATTTTGGTATCATCCATAAAGAGGCAAACTTTACCCAACAGCCCTTCCTCTATATCACTAATAAAGATGTTAAAAAGAAGAATCGGACCAAGGACAGATCCCTGGGGCCCACCACTGGTAACAACCTCCTCCTCAGAGTGGCAATGCTGAAATGCGTTGTTTGTGCTAAAGGAGCTAATCTAGGGGCCCTAACAATTCCCATGTTCTGGGACCTCTGATGTAGGGATGATATGGGTGTGAGTAGGGAAAGGATTCCTGTTTGGGTCAGAAACAGAGATCACATTTTTTAGTCCTGGTACTCCATGCTATTATGTTATGTCATAGCTATTTTGTATAGGTTCAGAGCATCTTTTGGGCAGAATTATGTTTTTGTGACTGATAGCAAGAGAGAGAGAGTGTGTGTGTGTGTGTGTGTGTTGTGACGCCACACCCCGGCCGCACAGCACCCCCTGGTGGCGGCGTAGTAGTTCCACCGGAGGGCTGGAGCCGGGGGGGGATCACTAAGATGTTGTTAATCAGGGTTGGCCAGGTGCGAGGGTCGTGGGTCAGAGCCTTGTGTCAGCCTCGTTACCAACTCCTGAAGAGATTCAGACTTGCACAAAAGTGGTGGGAAAAAAAACAGGCTTTATTTTCCCCTTTAAGCACTAAGGGTTCAAAAACAAAGGATATACACTCCGGTACGTGGCAAAATAAGTCTTTACAGCAGATTTTTAAAGGTGAGAAATAAAATAACCAAACACTGTTAACTTCACAGTATTCAAATATGTAACAGCAAAAAGGCTTCCTTCGCTCAATGACTCTGGAAGGCCTCTATTTCGCTTCCAGCACAGTATGTGCATTCCATGGGACTATCACTGTCTTCATACACCGATTCCACTTGCATGGCCTCTGACTGCTCGGAGGTATCAGGGCAAGTGTCCTTCCTGGGATTTAGTCTTACTGTTTCCCACGGCTTAGCAGTCTGTCTAGGCCCACGATTCAGCTTAGTGGCATACCAGAAAGGCATTGCTTGTTCAAGAGGTTTAAAAACATTATCTCTATGTTTTCCTCTAACAGTCCTTTTGTTGCACAAACTGTCCTTTAACTTTTGCTTCTGCTCTTGTCTTCTATATGGAGAATCTCCTTCCCAGGATTCTTCTCTTAGCTTAAGTTCAGGTATACAATGACAAAGGTTAAAAGTTTTACCTTTTGCTTTGTGTTTGATTCTCTGGGGAGAGGCTGGAGGCATACCGTGACTGCTGCCTTCAGTATCGGTGCTCTCTGGAATATACCTCCTGCTTTCCCCGTCTTTCCTTCTCTGGCCCTTAAGGCCTGTTCTCTTGTGGGCTTCTGGGCCCGGTCTGGCTTGGCTTCGGCCTTCTCGGCCTGTCCTCTCTCTCTCAGGACTGGTTCTCCTCTCCCAACCTGTCCTTTTTCTCTCAGCTGATGAGGCTTTGGCAGCTGAGCTCCTTACAGGCAAGTCCCTTGACTCTTGCTTGCCTCTTGACTCTTGCTGGTCTCCAGACTCTTGCTGGTCTCCAAACTCTGGCTTGCCTCCAAACTCTGGCTTGCCTCCAGACTCTGGCTTCCCTCCAAACTCTGGCTTGCCCCCAAACTCTGGCTTGCTTGCTCTTAAATGTGAGCTTTTGGAATAAGAGTCCTGCCCACTAGGGCGTGGTTCTGTGGTCTCTGTCTTAGCTCTCCTGCTCCCTCTAGGTAAGTTCTCTGGAAATTGCAGGCAATTTCTTTTTCTTTCAGAGTTTAAAACTTTTTTTCTCTCCAGCAGAGGGCCCGCTGCATCACAGTGTGTGTGTGTGGCTTAAGGGGTGCATGGGAGGATCTGGTGTACTCATCTGCAAATCAGGAGGAACATGAAAGCCTGGCCAGTCCTTGGACTGTATGGATGACCGCAGTGCCACCAGGTGCCAATGTAATCGGGCAGACAAAATCAGAGAAGGTTCTCTATACCGAAATGTCAAAACATATCCCTGTCAATAATAAGGGACCCTTAGAATAAAGGCATTCAACAGAGAAAGCAGCAGTAATGCATAAGAACATAAGATATGCCATACTGGGTCAGACCAAGGTTCATCAAGCCCAGTATCCTGTTTCCAACAGTGGCCAATCTAGGTCATAAGTACCTAGCACAGGTTCCACAATGGGTCAAGTAGTGATATCCTGGGTCCTTTTATTAATGGTTTATGGACATTTCCTCCAGGAACTTGTCCAACCTTTTTTAAATGCAGCTACACTAACAACTTTTACTACATCCTCCAGTAACAAATTCCAGAGTTTGATTGCACGTTGAATGAAAAAATATTTTCTCTTATTAGTCTTAAATAGGTTATCCTGTAGCTTCATTGCATGTCCCCTAGTCTTTGTATATTCTGATGACGTAAACAATCGATCTATGTTTACCCGTTCCACTCCATTCATTAATTTATAGACCTCTATCATATCTCCTCTCAGCCGTCTCTTTTCCAGGTTGAAGAGCCCTAAGCTTTTTAGCCTCTCTTCATAGGGATATCCTTCCATCCCCTTTACCGTTTTGGTGGCTCTTCTCTACCTTTTCTAATAACGCTATATCCTTTTTAAGATACAGTGACCAGAATTGCACACAATATTCAAGGTGTGGTCACACCAGGGAACTATATAGAGGCATTATAATATTCTTTGTTTTATTTTCCATTCTGTGGTAAGGAGAGTGCAGCCCAGCCAGGAAAAAGTGAAGAGAAGAAGGATTTTTCCTCTTTGCGGGGGATGGGTACACAGAATCACATAGTCCACAGCAGAAGCCTGGAGAGAAACTTAGAGGGCAGACCTAGCTGTAAGCCACGCCCACACTCCAGGTTAGCCACAGATAGGAGTGGGAGGTACAGAAGGGCGGAGCCAGGAAGGGAGTTGCCCTGCTCAGTGTTTGAAAGGGAGCAAACAAACACTAGAGATAGGGTTGGTTGGAGAGCTGGTGGGAAGCATGGTTGGAGAGCTGGTTGGAAGCATTGTTCAAGTGCTGGTTGGAAGCATGGTTGGAAGCATGGTGAGAAGCATGATTGGAGACGCAGTTGCAGTTGCAGTGGCAGTTGCTGTCGGAGTTGCAGTCCAGGCCTAAGTGGGAGTTGCAGCTCAGTTCCAGTCCAGGTTCCAGAAGGTACATAGGGAACAGCCCTGTAGCCAAAAGGAGCAGCAGAGAAAGGAACCGCTATAAAGACAACCAGAGAAGGTACAAAGGAAGCCACCATACTCAGCACAGTAGCCACAGAGGACATAGGGAAGGTTCCAGGGGGAGAACCACTTACCCTAGCAAGAGAGTGGGAAAGCTCTACCACAAGTCTCTGCCCCACGCTGAGGCAGAGGGAGTCCTGACTGGCCAAAGCTCCAACCAGGAGAATACTGCACCAAAAGCCCAAGGTAGGAGAAGGGAGGCAATAAGGCCTCCAAAGTGTATTTCCTCTTCTGACTCTGATGAAACTGTTATACCCCAAATAACACAGCGCAGAAAGGAATGTTTCACCAGAAAGGTTAAGCAAGAGCACCCCATAGGAGACCTGCCCAGAGAGGAGAAGGCAAGAAAGTGGGAAAGGTTGTTTGACCTGTTAAAAACTCTAAAGCAGAAAGTCCCTGAGCGCTACCAAGCCTAACCCTGCTACAGCTCAGCTGAGAGTATGGAGATTGAGGCCAAAGAGGGTGATGTAAATTCCAATGTTTCGGAGATGGAATGCGATGCCTACACTAAGGTGAATTAGTGTGAGCCAGAAACAGTTGATAGTTGAATTCACTGTTGTTTTGTTTGGACATTTGTTACTGGAGAAGTATCCATTATTTTCTTTTGTCTGGAGAGTAAATGTGCTTGAAGAAATTGTATCCACTTACCTGCAAGGAAGCTGAATAAATTCCTGTGCGCTTTTATAAAACCACTCGGTTCATTATTCCTCACACAACTACAACCCTAGGAAAGTATAAGAGGTGGTCACCCGTCCCTACTAGGCAGCTGCCTGGTAGAGGCGCGAGCACCACAATTCCTTTCCTAGCATTCTATTTGCTTTCTTGGCTGCCACTGCACACTGAGCGGAGGGTTTTAACTTGTTATCCACAATGACGCAAAAATCTTTTTCCTGGGTGGTGGTTCCTAATGTGGAACCTTGCATTGTTGCATCGTGCAACCATAGTTTGGGTTGTTCTTCCCTAGGTGCATAACTTTTCACTAGTCCACATTAAATTTCATCTGCCATTTTGATGCCCAGTCTTCCAATTTATCAAGATCCTCTTGCAATTTTCCACAGTCCTCATGGGTTTTAACAACTTTAAATAGGTTTGTGTCATCTGCAAATTTGATAACCTCACAATTATCCCTTTTCCAGGTCATTTATGAATATGTCAAAAGCAGCACAGATCCCTGGGGTACTCCACTATTCACCTTTCTCCGTTGGGAATATTGGCCATTTAGCCCTACCCTCTGCTTTCTATCTTTTAACCAGTTCCTGATCCACAATAGTACACTGCCTCCTATCCCTATGACATCATGATATACACCCCAGTCAACCTAGATAACCCCGACTACACCAAAATAACAGACTGCCTAAACAGCATGTCCAACTGGCTCCAGGACAACAACCTGACAATAAACTATAACAAGACAGAAGCACTTCTCATCACACAAAACAACAACTTCAGCCCCCCACCCTCCATCAACAACACAACAATACCTCTAAAAAACTAGGTGAAATACCTCGGAGTAACACTCGACAAGGAACTAAACCTACAATCACACATCAAAAGGACCACCAATAACGCATACTACAAAATGAGAATAATCAGACGCCTCAAGCCTCTACTCACACAAAATCATTTCCGCACAGTATGTCAAGCTCTAATAACCCCCATCCTTGACTTCTGCAACCCGATCTACAACAATACCAAATCCACCACAAAAACCTTCCTCCTGAGCACTAATCAAATCCAAAAACACCAAAACCCAGTGGAAAAAGAACCTACTATTCAGTACATTTTTTTGTCGGAATGGCCAGCCCAGTATAGAGGCCATTCGTGGCCAGTCCCTTTTAATCATTTAATTGGTGAGAGGCGTTCCTCCTCTATACTGGGCTGGCCATTCCGACAAAAAAATGTACTGAATAGTAGGTTCTTTTTCCACTGGGCTTTGGTGTTTTTGGACCCGATCTACAACGGCATGCCAAAACAGTCACTCCGATCACTTCAGATGGTTCAAAACACGGCGGCTCGAATAATAGTCGGATCATCAAAGCAAGACCACATCACCCCATACTAAAAGACCTCCACTGGCTCCCAATCAGCTCCCGTATCAAATTCAAAACAATACTAAACATATTCAGGATCAAACACAGAAACTCCGCTCTCAGCCTCCAACCCCTCATACAACCAGATGCCAGCACAAGACCTAGGAGAAGGACCACAGCAAACACATTCAACACACCAAAAAACTACACAAAAGCATGAAAATCTACCACACGAAGAGCTCTATCAATGGCACCACCAATAATATGGAACGCACTCCCAGATGATCTACGATCAACAGAAGATCCAAAGGACTTTTGAAAATAACTAAAGACATTGCTATTCACAGAGCACTACGGAACAAGCATATGACAAAATCACCAGACCGGCTAATACCTTACCCGCAGTCCACTGTATATATATATATGAAAGTACATGTATATAACTGTAAAAAGCTCATACTGTAAATAGCTCACCTTAATCATACCACCCACCCTCATATACCCTCACTGTAAAATATAAGAATATAGGAGAACACAACCACAAGCTCTATTGATTGCTGTGTACACCGCCTTGATTGAAGGATAAGGTGGGATAGAAATACCCTTTAAATAAATAAATAAATCCCATGGCTTTTTAGTTTTGCCAAAAGTCTCTGATGAGGGACCTTGTCAAAGGCTTTCTGAAAGTCCATGATACACTATATCAACCGATTCACCTTTGTCTACCTGTTTATTCACACCTTCAAAAAACATAACAGATTAGTAAGATAAGATCTGCCTTGTCTAAAGCCATGTTGGCCGTCCCCCATTAAGCCATGACTATCTACATGTTCAGTAATTTTGTTCTTTATGATGGTTTCTACCAATTTTCCCGGTACCGACGTCAGGCTCACCGGTCTGTAGTTTCCCGGATCAACCCTGGAACCCTTTTTAAAAATTGGTGTTACATTGCCCATCCTCCAATCTTCAGGTATTACAGATGATTTTAATTATAGTTCACAGATTACTAATAGCAGATCTGCAATCTCATATTTCAGTTACAAATTACTAATAGCATGCCCATAATGCACATTTTTGAGACCAATGGTGGTGGTGTTGAGCGTATATTAGTGCTGTTTTCACTGCTGAATGCCCTTATTCTGAAGGGCTGTTATTATTGATAGGGATATGTTTTGACATTTAGCTACAGGTAACCTATGCAGATTCGTTTTGGATTATTTTTCATACTCTAATACTCTAATAAGATCATATATTGTTGGCAGTGTGATAAGGCAGCCATACATCCTCTGTACCAGACACTGGGAGACATGACTGATGTTATGCCAACATTCCCAAGATTGTATCATGAGGTCTACATCTCTTCCCAGTCCAGGATCTATGAGAACTGCAAGTGTGGCGATATCTGGAATCTGGCTACTTGGTATGATGGCACAAGGATCTCCCCTCCCATGCTCACACAGGCCTGACCAGAGGAGCAGTGCCACAAAGCAGACTGTGGGAAGGCAGACAGGGTTGCCCCACAGATAGCGGATGTATACAGACCAACATACGCTATGATGGGACAGCTATAGCTGCTATGAGAAATGCCAGTACCCAGATAGGGGGCCCTCGGATGCCATAGCCAGAAGGCCCTATTACTACTATAACTATTACTACTGATCATTTGTATGGTGCTACAAGGTGTACACAACACTGCACACACACACACGTAAAAGATGATCCCTGCTCTGCGGAGCTTACAATCCAGTCAAGACAAACAACACAGCAGCTGTGGACAGGATACATCCAGGGGGAATGGTAAGGAAACACAAGAGAGATTAGGCGGATCAGATCCAAAAGCAGCAATGAAGAGGTGAGCACTCAACCTGGATTTGAAGCCTGACATACAGACTCAGGTGGCTTGTGCCAGGCATAGAGAGCAGCATGGTAAAAGTAGCAAAGTCTGGAGTTGGCAGTTGAAGAGAAGGGCACTGATAGAAGCGATCTGCCAAAATAGGGGGGTTCCCCAGGAGGGATGTAGGGAAAGATAAGAGTGGAACCGGTAGTGCGGAGTAGCAGAATGAGCGCACTTATAGGCCTGAAGCATGAAAAGGGCATACATTTATTGCTCAGCAATATTATGCATCCTTTGGGGAACTGCAATGTTAGTTTTATGTTTTGTACACTTGGTAAGGGTCTAGCCTTAGTAGTTTAAAGCGTGTTTGTAAAGATGACCAAGGCAAGAATCACTGGAGCCATTTTATAATGCGAAGTATCATTGTATGTCCTGACATACATGTTCATTTTTACATTCTCTTATACCATGTTAGGGTGCACTGGGATTACCTAGCACTTTTCAGGGCCTGTAGAGGACTGGTATGTGGTCTACATTGCAGCAGCAGTCATTTCTCATTGGCATTCATGTCTAGTTGCATCAGCAAGTTACTGTCAGCGTGACGAGCAGCTTAGGCGATAACACGGTTTTCCCAGGGGCGTGGCATTCGCGGGTACATCGCAGAGACAGGCAGGATCCGAAACGAGTAACTTTTCAGAATACAGTGGGCACGGGGACATCCAAAACATTTACCCATGTCAGATAATATTAACAGGGGACGTGTTTCTCCATTATTTCATATGGCCTGTGTCTGCACCCATGCATGGGCAATGCACCAGATGCCTGCACAGGCCGGCTGAATAGCACTTTGCCCGTACCGTACCAAACACGTCTCTCTCCCCAATTCCAGACCCGTGGGCACATCTAGACCAAGAGATGTGGAATTGGGTAGAAATGGGGCCCATTTTTAATTTAGATGTGTCCACGAGCCCGATGTGCATATTATGGAATCAGGCTCAATACCTCTGAGCTGTATGTCTGAAAACAGGATATAATAATTTTATCCACTGAGATCAACAAATATCTGTTTATCTCCTGGGAATGTTTGCAGTCTGAAACTTGGGTGGCTCAAGCTGTTTGTCATTACTCATTTTCAAATATGCTAACATTTATTTTTCCTTTTATTCTTATAGGCTGGCCTTGGGCACCAGTGACTGTTCTTGGATTCCTGTATTGCTGCTCTAACATTGGACTAGAATGGGACAGAATTTATTCTTAACATTAGCAGTTTTACATAGATCTTCAGTTACCAGGAATGACTACAGTGTTAACTGGATCGATCAAATCTTTTTGAGTATGGATCAATATCTCTATGCCTCCAATTCGGCTCTGCAGAACCTGCTTGCTCAGCTCAGGTCATTATAACCTGGATCCCAAAATCACTTTCATTTGCACCTGCTGAAAACAAATACGCTCCTCACTTCTGATAGCCAAAGCCATTCACCTCAACAGTCATCAGTGAAATAATCTCACTTACAAACCTGGAACTGGCCATTGAAAAATCCATTATCAAGTCCAAATGGCCAATCACGTTAATAGAAAACTCTTAAGAGAAGATGTGACTCTGAGCTGAATTATCCATCTCTAAAGAACAGTGGAGAGAGCTTACATTTCATGGCATACTTTAAGTCTAAGAAGGTCTGTTGTCATTTTTATCCATTCAAAAGCAGTACATTTGTTGACAAATGCAGCATTTATTTCTCTGTAAATTTTAAGTAATTTATGAGGCTCTTTATAATAAAAGGCACTATGATGTTGCTCGGAACCATGGCGTGTTAGGTGCAAACATATTCCTAGCATTTAACGCAGCACACCCTGCCCTAACAGGGCCTAACATAATGTGGGTGCACTTACCTCCACTTACGCAGGTATAAGTACACCTGCACGGATGGCACACCTTGTAGTTAGCACAGGGAATGCACTGCAAGGCACTCACATTGCCAGCTCTCTGCCCCTAAGTCACTCACTTACCACCCCATCGCATGCAGTACACTTTCCATAGAAATTAGGATGTGCTAGCTGTGTTGGCCCCGTGCTAAGTTACCACAGGTTACAGCACAGGGTTAGCACATGCTGTAACCTCCACTAACTGCCTACCGCACTTTAATAACCCGAGCAGGGAGGGCCCCGATGCATTTCTCTTGGACTGGTCCTCCAGTCTTCTCTATGCATTCCCTCGTTTCCCCCTCATTGCGAGGACTTTGTTCAAGGCTCAGCGGGACGGGCATTGTTTATTCTTGTGGCCTCGGCAGCCTTGGTTCCCGCTCCTCACGGGTAAACGTAGATCGATTGTTTACCTTATCAGAATATAGAAAGACTAGGGGACATGCAATGAAGCTACAGGGTAAACTATTTAAGACTAATAAAAGAAAATATTTTTTCACTCAACGTGTAATTAAACTCTGGAATTTGTTACCGGAGGATGTAGTAAAGGCTATTAGTGTAGCTGGGTTTAAAAAAGGTTTGGACAAGTTCCTGGAGGAAAGGTCCATAAACCATTATTAAGAAGCGACCCAGGATATCAATGCTTGACCCAATACAAGCATTGTGGAACCTGTGTCCCTTGGGGAAACTGCTAGGTACATATGACCTAGATTGGCCACTGTTGGAAACAGAATATTGGGCTTGATGGACCTTGGTCTGACCCAGTATGGCATATCTTATGTTCTTAATAAAAGGGCCCCTATATTTTATTTCCTGACAGGTATCCATATTTTTAACAGAAAAATGACATTACTAAGGTTGTGGCCTACACATGCACACCTCAGAATATGGCACCCCGTTGTTCTGATTTGGAAGGTGACTCAGGAATAACTCAACTATACAGCACCTTGTTTGCTGCACATTTTGTTATTCTACCATTAGCACACATTATATAAAAAAATACAGTACTCAAATCATGTTTATACCATTGAATTTGCATTTTTTAGAGGAAAGTATGATTAGAATGCTTATGGGTAATGTACAAATACTTTAAGTGCAATGAATGTTTCCGTTTCAATAAAATGTAGTAATATTGTAAAGTGATTTGAAGTTTTGCTGTGTTCTTTGATATAATTCTTTGATGCACATGTAACATAGTAAATGACGGCAGATAAAGACAAGTATGGTCCATCTAGTCTGCCCAGTAAGGTGACTAGAGTGGTTGTAACTGCCGCTCCGTGCAGGTTCCCCCCTTCTACAGCTATGCTTAGGGTTTTACCTGCTGCTCTGTGCAGACCAGCCCCCCTGTATTTATTGAAGTATAAAAGATATTTAAGTTTTCTTTGATTTCATCTTCTTGCTATAAAGGGGTCCACTGTGTCTGTCCCATGCCATTTTAAATTCCATCACTGTATTATATTAGAGTATTGAAAGTTGTTACGTAAATTATAGTCTTTGATGCTCTAAAATCATCCATCAGGCTGGTATGCAAAAGCACTTGTTTGGTCGGCAGTGGCCTCAACAGCATAAGTACTTTTTTAAACTATAATTTTGGCCATGTTATCTGGAAAATGACAGCAGATAAAGAACATAAAACCTACCTACACCAACTACTAAGTTCTATAAATTCTTTCTCTCTCTCAGAAATCCTCAGTACTCAGGCTAGCCCAGGAGTTTTTGACAGCCTAGGCAAACCTTCACTCATATGCCCCTCACTTCCCTCCCAGAAGAGCTTAAGACAGTCTGGGATGAGATGGTGTCCCCTCCCTAAGGCATCCTATAGGGAGCGCTTCCTTAGAACTCTTATTAGGGACCAGGGTGGGAGGGTCCCTCACTCAGAACACTGGCCAGGCAGTTGCCCCAAGAAAAAAAGAATGAAACTTATATTCCCAAGCTGTATAATAAAGAAATACAAAAAATTACAGTTGCTGATTATATTCAGCAAAATTTGTAGCAGTTAAATTATGTAGGCTAGAATTCTAATATACCTGATGGCTTGGGACCTCAATGTGGTCCTAGTTCAGTTCCTAAAGCCTCCTTTTAAGCCTTTAGCCACCACTTCTTTAAAATTCCTCTCTTGGAAGGTAATCTTCCATATCGCCCTTACTTCTTCTTGCCATATCAGTGAACTGCAGGACTTAGTGGCAGATCCTCCATACACCCAGTTCCACCACAACAAGGTGGTTCTCCGTACCCATCCACATTTCTTCGGAAGATGGTCACCGCCTTCCATTGGTGTTGCTACTGGTGTTCTTCCCCAGATCACGTGCCTCTAGGGCTGAGCAGCGCTACACACTCCAGATTGCAAGTGCACTCTGGCTTTCAACAGAAGGAGGTAGAGAACGAAGTGGCAGAAATGCTGCGATTGATGATAACTGAGGAATCTTCTAGTGAGTGGGCTACTCCCATAGTCCTTGTCCCAAACCCGGATGGGTCTACAAACGTTTGTGTGGATTTCTGGGGGGGAGGGGGGTTATCGCCATTTCCCAGTTTGATGCTTATCCCATGCAGAGAGTGGACAAAATAGTGAAACAGCTGGGAGGGGCCCAGTTCCTATTCACTCTCGACCTAAGGGATATTGGCAAATCCCACTTGAAAAGAAGTCTAAGGAAAAGACCACCTTGGTGATCCACCAGGGCCTATATCAATTCAGGGTGCTCCACTTTGGACTTCATGGGGCCCCCACAACATTCCAGAGAATTATCAGTCAAGTACTACGATCACATCTGAGTTATGCCTGATCGTATTTAGATGATGTGATCATCTTTTCCCCTACCTGGGAAGCTCACGTAAAACACCTCATGGTAGTCTGTCAGACTGTCTGTCAGGCAGGACTGAAACAAACCTGGAAAAGTATGCCTTAGGGCAAAAGGAAGTACCTTGGGCACTGCATAGGGGGAGGTTGGGTGAGTCCAATGTTGTCAAAAATTATAGCGATCCAAGAGGTGAGACCCCAACCAACACAAAAATAGCTATGGGCTTTTCTAGGTCTGGTAGTGTACTACTGTAAATTTGTGCCACACTTTGCAGACATGTCCACTAGCCTCACCTCGCAACTGAAAAACTCTTATCCCAATCGGCTAGTTTGAGATGGAAGAGCCTGTCTTAAAAATATAGACTCAATAGGAATTTATTTTACAAACAGATGCTTTGGGCATAGGACTAGAGGAAGTGCTGAGCCAAATAACAATGAGGGAGGAACACCCCGTGATGTTCTTTAGCAGGAAGCTTACTGAGGCCAAAGTGAGGTATTCCACCATAGAAAAAGAGTGTTTAGCAGTTAAGTGGGCCATGGATTCTCTGTGGTACTACCTGCTAGGAAGAAGGGAAGGAGAGTGGCAGTATATGTAAAAAATAATATTAAAGCTTTGGAACTACAGAGCTTAAAAGGGAGAGAGGAGGCACTGTGGGTTAAACTAAAAAGAGGGAAAGAGAAATCTATTTGCATTGGTGTGATATACAGACCTCCCTCACAGTAGGAAGAGGTGGACGGAGAGTTAATTGAAGACATGCACAGCATTGCTAGGAAAGGGGAAGTGCTACTGATGGGGGATTTCAATATGCCAGATGTTGATTGGCACACTCCTGCTGCAGTATCATCTAGAAGTAAGGAGATCCTGGACTCTCTACAGGGAGAACTATTCAGGCAACTGGGAACAGAACCTACATGTGAAGGGGCCATACTGGACTTGGTGCTTACCACTGGTGAAAGTGTTTCTGATGTTATAGTGGGAGATAATTTTCCATCCAGTGATCACCAGATGGTATGGTTCAGTATTAGGAATAGGGCTGTTAAAACCCATTCAAAAGCAAGAGTCTTAAACTTTAGGAAAACTAACTTTGCCAAGATGGGCCAATACCTCAGGGAGTCATTAGAGAGATGGGAACAGCTGGGGGATGTAGAAAAACAGTGGGCAAAACTGAAAGGTGATATTTTAAGGACAACCAATCTTTTTGTTAAAATGGTAAATATAAAGGTAAGGAGACCGTTATGGTTTTTGAAAGAAGTAGCTGAAAAAGTGAAGAAAAAAAGGGAGGCCTTCATAAAATACAAGAGATCACAGAGCGAGGAAGACAGGCATCTATATCTGGAAAAACTTAGAAAAGCTAGCAAAGTAGTCAGGAAAGCAAAGATTCAAAAAGAGAAGGAAATAGCCAATGCAGCTAAATGGGGGGATAAGACATTTTTCAGATTTGTTAGTGATAAGAGGAAGAGCAATAGTGGCATTTTCAGACTCAAGGGTGAAGGGGAGGAATATGTAGAACCTGATGAGGATAAAGCGGAATTGCTTAACAAATATTTCTATTCTGTGCTCACAGATGAAAATCGAAGAGCAGGACCTCAGAAAACACCCACAAACAGGAACAGAAGCGAGGGGCATCTTGAACAATTTTCAGAAGACTGTGTTTGTGAGAAACTAACTAAACTTAAAGTAGACAAAGCGATATACACCTTAGAATACTGAGGGAACTTGGGGACGTCCTAGTAGCTCCACTGACTGACCGTTTCAATGCCTCGTTGGAGTCGGGAGTGGTGCCAAAGGACTGCAGAGAGGCACATGTGGTCCCTTTACACAAAAGCAGAAGTAAGGATGTGGTTGAAAACTACAGGCCAGTTAGTTTAACTTCGGTGGTGAGTAAATTATTGGAATCGCTGCTGAAAGAGAAATATTGAGGTTTCTGGAGTCCAGCGGATTACAGGATCAGAGGCAGCATGGATTCACCAAAGGCAAGTCTTGTCAGACAAATCTGATTGATTTCTTTGACTGGATGACCAGGGAGTTGGACTGAGGGAGAGCCCTAGATATGGTGTATTTAGTTTTCAGTAAAGCCTTTGACACTGTTCCTCACAGGTGACTCATAAACAAACTGAGCACCATAGGGATGGACCATAAAGTTACTGCTTGGGTTAGAAATTGGTTGAGTGGGAGGGAACAAAGGGTACAGGTAAATGGAGCTCACTCTGAGGAGAGAGAGGTTACCAGTGGTGTGCCCCAGGGATCTGTCCTTGGTCCAGTTCTTTTCAACATCTTTGTTAGTGATATAGCGAAAGGGTTGTCGGGTAAGGTTTGCCTCTTTGCGGATGATACCAAAATCTGCAATAGAGTAGACACTCAGAAAGGTGTAGATAACATGAGGAGGGATCTAGCTAAGCTTGAAGAATGGTTTAGAATTTGGCAGCTCAGATTTAATGTTAAAAAATGCAAAGTCATGCATTTGGGCTGCAGCAATCCAAGGGAGCAATATAGTATACGGGATGAAGTACTTTTGCCCACTAAAGAAAAGTGGGACCTAGGCATTTTTGTGTTTGATGATCTTAAAGTAGCTAAACAGGTAGAAAAGGTGATTGCAAAAGCTAGAAGGATGCTTGGGTGCAAAGGGAGAGGAATGGCCAGCAGAAGAAGACGTGATAGTGACCCTGTATAAGTCTTTGGTGTGACCTCATTTGGAGTATTGTGTGCAATTCTGGAGACTACACCTTCAAAAGGATATAAACAGGCTGGAGTCGGTACACAGGATGGCTACTAAAATGGTTAGTGGTCTTTATTATAAAGTATATGAGGACAGACTTCAGGATCTTAATATGTACACTTTAGAGGAAAGGCGGGATAGAGGTGATATGATTGAGATGTTTAAATACCTCCATGGCATAAATGCACAGGAGGGAGAGCCTCTTTCGATTGAAAGCAAGCTCTGCTATGAGGGGACATGGGATGAGGGTGAAAGGGGATAGATTCAGGAGTGATATGCAGGAATATTTCGTTATGGAAAGAGTGGTGGATCCATGGAATAGTCTCCCAGTGGAGGTGGTAGAAATGAGGACAGTATCTGAATTCAAAGAAGCATGGGACAAACACAGAGGGTCTCTAAAGGAAAAAAGGGGAATGTTGTAGTGGTTGATATAGAAGGACAGACTAGACAGGCCATGAGTTCTTTTTCTGCATCATGTTTCTATGTTTCTTACCCTAGTCACAGACCATGCACCTTTGATTTGGCTAGGGTTAATGAGATGATACCTTTCCTTTCAGGCCTATAAGTTGTGACAATGAGAGCTGTGCTGAGCCGATGGAAACAGAGGAAAACAGTGAATATGCCTTTAAGACAAGAGGCAGGCAAGGTTTCCACAGGGCTAAAACTACAGCCAAGCAAAAGAAGCATGTACTTGCTGAGGCTAAGCCACACCCAAGCCCTAACGTAGGTGCAGGCTTAGACTCTAATGACAACCACCTGTGCAGAGATAAGGGTGTGGTAGCTAGGAAGCAGCTTTTTAAGCCTGCTTCAGTGCAGAGAGAGGAGAGAGCAGAAGGAGGAAGGAGCGAAAGACGGAACAGGAGAGAAGGGAGACGTGGGAAGCTTAACTCCACGTGGAAGAACAGTTCCAGCAACAGAGGAAGCAGTCCTTGTGTGAGAGGTACGCTTGAACCAGAGACCAGCAGACGGGTAGCTGGGAAGTTTGCTGACGAGGTGGAACTAAGTGCAGTGCAAAGTGTTCAAGAGCCAGTTCAGAGAACCCAAGCTGCCAGAAGGTGGGTGAACACAGTTACAAACAGAGGTGACCAGAACCCAGCCAGCGGCAGAGAAGCAGAGCTGAACACAGGTGAAGCATTAAAGCAGTTATTCCAGGGAAAGAAGCCCCACTCCCAAGATACAACCATTTCTTACCAGGGATAGCAGCTCTGGAAAGAAATCCTGAAGTTTCTACAAAGTAATAAGTTGGAAGGAATTACTGAGAACCCAGAAAGAGACAAACAATTTGTAAGGCAGGAGGGCATGCAAATTGACTCTTTGAACCAGATTCTGTTTATGATGAATCTCCAATGGATTGTTATTTATGCAAGAGGGAAGCTTGAAAGTTGCTAGAAAAGGACTGTGAAAAGAAGTTTTTAAGAGCAATCTTTCACCTAGCCAGGAGAATGCTAAGAGCTTCCATTAAGGTAAAGAACTTTGCTAAAACCAGAGTTTGATAAGTAAAGCAGCATTTGGATAAATGACAAGAATTTACCTGTACTGAATGAATGGAAAAGAAGCTGTAATACATGTGCTGAAATGTTTGCTGAAAACAGCTGCCGTGTTTAAAAGTGTTTTCAGTTCTTCAACTCCAGTTGTACTTTTGTTTCCTGTAAGCTTTTCATTTGGAGAATGATCCTTTTTGCCTGCATTTGAATTTAATGCTCGGAAGGAAACCCAAAATAAAATTCTTGTTTTGCCTTAACAAACCCCAGTGGTCACATACTATTTTGTCTTTAAGTAAACGATAAAGAACTACAAGTCCCAGGATTCCCTGCTGGAGACAAAGTTGCAAATCTTTATTTAAGGATAAATATGGCAGCCCTTTGCCTGTAAGCCTCTGGCCCAGGCAGGGTGGCACGACAAAGTTTCAGGTGGTTTCATAGGAAGGGAAAGGACCACCTCAATGTGGATTACTTGTCCTGGGAGGGAAGAGAAGGAGGGCTCCAGCGGAGAGATCCCGGCTGGGATCTTTTGGAAGGGGGAGGGTATGTGATCAGATATCAGATATACTAGCTAACTTACACTGGCTACCAATACAATGTAGGATAAACTATAAGACTATTATAACCACTTTCAAGGCATTAAATAACATGTATCCACCGACACTAAGCAAGCTGATCACTAAGGACTCTAATAAAATAGTACATAGGAAAGGCTACACAAACAAAATAATAACCCCGAAAGATTACACCAAAGCTAAAAAGACAACTAACAAAAAGGCATTCTCCCATGCAGCACCCACCTTATGGAATTCCCTCCCTGAGGAAATCAGAGCAGTAACTGAAATTAAGGAACTCAGAAAGAAGCTAAAAACCCATCTTTTTACATCACACTTTGATCCATTGTTATACTCCTTCCCCCATAATGAAAACGGATAACTAACGACAACTCAAATCCCACCAAGAAAGACATAAATAATAGCAACTAGTTATATCAATACCCTTATTCTGATACTCAATGCCTCTCTCCGGTGAATCCTTACTCTAACTATTACTTTTAATCACTCTACAACTATGCATTTCACATAGTATAAACACAATATCTTGTACATAGTTGTAACACAGTATAACGTTGCTTTGTTATTGAACCTAGACCCAGTTTCAAATGAAACTAAGCTTGTTTTGTTTTTAAGGTCCTGCCTCTGTACATAGTTTACTACGTTCCATGTAAAACAAACAGATTTTGCTCTGTCCATTAACTTGTTCTTTGTAAACCGCACCTGATCCATGGGAAGGTGCGGTATATAAGTGATTGTTAAATAAATAAATAAATATATGTCCCATCATGGAAGAACTGTCAGAACCTTCATTTTAAGATAACCACCTGGATATAAGGGATGTCCATCTCTCATTCTGATCAGAGAGAATCATTTAATACCTGCTGGCAGCCAATTGTAGTCGGCTAGGGATGGTTATGTGGGTGGTGGCAGGTCTGACCCATTTGAGTAATTGTAACCATAAAATCCCTGAGTATTTGAGAACTGGAGACCAGAAAGCCTTTGATGGTTGGATCCTGTGTTGAGATACATTTGCATGTGATTTGCATAGAGAGAAGGATCTTTGAACTTTCCTGGGGTTTCCTCCCACACAGAAGGGGAGATTCCCCCCAAGAACCCTTGGGAGGGGGGATTAGAAGGGTTGCATGATCCAAGGCAACATGATTTTACCAAAGGATGATCATGCCAAACAAATCTGATTGAGTTCTTTGACTGGGTGACCAGAGAACTAGATCAAGGTCATGCGATGGATGTGATCTACATAGATTTCGGCAAAGCCTTTGATACTTTTCCTCATAGGAGGCTTATCAATAAACTTACTAGCCTGGGTATGGGTCCCAAGGCGGTGAACTGGATCAGAAATTGGTTGACTGACAGACGACAGAAGGTGATGGTAAATGGAACTCACTCGGATGAAAGGAACATGATTAGTGGCGTGCCCTAGGGATTGGTCCTCGGACCGGTATTGTTCAGTGTATTTATGAGTGATATTGCCAAAGGACTGAATGGAAAAGTCTGTCTTTTAATAGATGGCACGAAAATTTGAAACAGAGTGGACTCCCCTGAGGGAGTGGATAACATAAGGAAAGATCTGCAAAAGCTGGAAGAATAGTCTAATGCTTAGCAGTTAAGATTTAATGTGAAGAAGTGCAATGTCATGCACTTGGAATGCAGAAATCCAACGGAATTGTATAAAATAAAGGGCAATAGGTTGATGTGCACAGACCAGGAGAAGGACCTCGGAGTGATTGTTTTGGAGGATCTTAAAGTGGTGAAACAGTGTGACAAGGCAGTGGCCAAAGCCAGAAGGATACTGAGTTGCATACAGAGAGGAGTTACTAGCAGAAAGGAGGAAGTACTAATGCCACTGTACAAGTCTCTGGTGAGGCCTCACTTGGAATTCTGTGTTCAGTTTTGGAGACCATATCTCACAAAGGATATAAGAAGACTGGAAACAGTTCAGAGGAAGGTGGCCAAAATGATTTGGAGCCTGCACCAGAAGTATGAAAAAAGACTCCAAGACCTAAATATGTATACTCTAGAGGAGAGGAGGAACAGGGGAGATATGATACAGACCTTTTGTATTAATGAACAAACAAACCTTTTTCAAAGACGGGGAAGCTGTAATACTAGAGGGCATAACATGAATCTGCAAGAAGGTAAACTGAAAGGCAACGTCAGAAAATACTTTTTCACTGAAAGGGTGGTGGATGCTTGAAATGCCCTCTCGATGGAAGTGGTGGAGGCAAATACAATCACAGAATTCAAAATGGCATGGGACAGACACTGTGGATTCCTTTATAAAAACAGGATAAAATCAAAATTAACTAACTGTCTCTGATATCTCAACAAGTAGAAGTGTCCTGCACGGAGCGGAGGGTGCATCCCTAAACAAAGGCATGGGGAAGGATGACCTGCTCGGAGCGGCAGGCGCACTTCCTGGGCATTCTAGATGGACCATGCTGTCATATACTATGTTACTATGTTATTTACACCATTAGGGCTTCCAGGTCAGAAACTCTGTTGGCTAGGCTTCGAGCATTTGTGCTCATTGCTTTCCAGCATTTGTTGACTGGCTTGCTTGTATTTTGCATGGATTTTGTTCTACACACCTCTTCCCTCTTGCCATTGATGTGTGGTTTAAAAGTGTGCCTATTTCCAATGTTATGCTTTTGCTGAGAGTGACATTCTGAACTTGTCCTTCTCCATCTGTCACCCCCTTTCCATAGTTTAAATGCCTGTCGACATACTGCCTGAATTTTTCCCTGATCCAGAGAGTAGTCCATCAGCAGAGTATAGTCTCTTGTTCATCTATCTGTTTCCGCAGTCACCTGTATATCTAAATCCTTGTTTGCTCCAGGTTTGGAGCCATGTACAGTACCATACCTAGTCCTGTGCGAGCGGTGCAGCCACACAGAGCGCAAAGGCTTAGGGGACAGGTTTCAGCTGCCTGCTGTTGCCCTGCTGCCGCTACTTTTTATTCTTTCAGCATCAGCAGGGCAAGAGCAGGCAGCCAAAATGCGCCCCCTAAGCCTTGTCGGGTCTTTCTGCAGCTGCTCCCTCCTCCAATGTGATGTCAGAGCAGGAAGGGATCAGATCTGTGCCAGCGACTTGCACATTGGGCACCCCCCCCCCCCCCAATACCTCCGTCCAGCCTCTTCCTGCTCTTGCCCTGCTGCCGCCGCCATGGAGAAAACATAGGGCAACAGCAGCAGGCAGCAGCTGGATGGAGGTATGGAGATGACCCCCATCTCCATACCTCCATCCAGCTGCTGCCTGCTGCTGTTGCCCTATGTTTTCTCCATGGCGGCGGCACGCCCGATGTCCAAGTCGCATAGGGCGCGATTCTGGCTCGGTACGGCCCTGGCCATTTATTAAAGTTGTTTATGTGATGCAGCCTTTCTGCCTCTTTACCATGAACAGGTAGAACATCTGAGAATGCTACAGTGTTGACAATGGGCTTGAGCTTCTCTCCCAGAGTCTGGAAGTCCCTTTGAACTGCAGAGGCACTGTTTCTAGCCAGGTCATTTGTACCCACGTGGATGACATCAGTTTTGGAGTGCTCACTTTCTGCATTAACTATACCAACAATTTGGTTCAGATTCCTGCTGGATGAAGTGCCTGGGAGGCATTTGACCATCTTCTGTCCTTTGAACTTTTTCCCAGGTTGGTGCTCCCTATTGCACAATAGTATGCACTACTCAATAGTGCACACTTAGATTGCACTGTTTGCACATGCGTGAATGGTATGCTCTGTTGCACAATAGGGTGCATTATTAAAAAGAACAAAAAACTGAAACAAAATGAAATTGTTTGCTTGCACATCCTTAATGGAGACCTAAATCTGAATCTGTGTCTTCTGTGATAGGCTGTCTAAAGTGGGAGGAATAATGTCTTTCAGCAAATTGACATATAACTGGCAAGGAAATCCACATCTGTTTGTTCAGGTGTGGAATCCTTTCATGAAACGATATATGGAAATATAGACCCATTCAGCAAGCTTATTATGAGGAAAATGGAGGACCAAGCTAGAAACTCACCATAGACTTTGTTGAGGCCAATTATGTTCATTTTTTCCTACTTTTTGGTTATATGTTTATGGAGTTGTAAACACACAGGCATTCCTCATGTTGATGGATGTATATGTTTCCCAAAGGCACAAACTTTGGAACATCTACATAAACGTGTGTAACAAGTAATCCTACAAATGTTCTATACAGTTGTAATGGGAAGAGTTGATATTATAGAAACATGATGGCAGAAAAAGACCACATAGCCTATCTAGTCTTCTCTTCCATATCAACCACTACAACAGTCCCCTTTTTTCCTTAAGAGATACTCTGTGTCTGTCCCATGCTTTTTTGAATTCAGATACTGTCCTCATCTCTACCACCTCCACTGGGAGACTATTCCACGCATCTACCACTCTTTCCGTAAAGAAATATATCCGCATATTACTACTAAGTCTATCCTCTGTCACCCTCATCCTATGTCCCCTCATAGCAGAGCTTGCTTTCAATCCAAATAGGCTCTCCTCCTGTGCATTTATGCCACGGAGGTATTTAAACGTCTCAATCATATCACCTTTATCCCACCTTTCCTCTAAAGTACACATATTAAGCTCCTTAAGTCTTTCCTCATATGCTTTATAATGAAGACCACTAACCATTTTAGTAGCAACCTTCTGCACCGATTCCAACCTGTTTATATCTTTTTGAAGGTGCAGTCTCCAGACTTGCACACAATACTCCAAATGAGGTTGCACCAAAGATTTATATAGAGTCACTCCTTTTTTCTGCTGGCCATTCCTCTCCCTATGCACCCAAGCATTCTTCTAGCGTTCGTCGTTGCCTTTTCTACCTGTATAGCTACTTAAAGATCATCAGACACAATCACACCTAGGTCCTGTTTGTGGACAGAAGTACTGTACTTCACCCCCTATACTATATTGCTCCCTTGGATTTTTTAACATTAAATCTCAGCTGCCAAATTCTAGACCATTCTTTAAGGTTAGCTAGATCCCTCCTCATGTTATCTACACCTTCCTGGGTGTCTACTCTATTGCAGATTTTGGTATCATCCGCAAAGAGGCAAACCTTACCCGGCAACCCTTCCAAATGAACAAGTGGGAATCAAACCCTTGTCCGCTCTCTATGGAGACATTGCATGAACTAGGATGCTGCACTGCAATGTCTGGATTGGTGGGGGTTGATCTGGAAAGGTTATATGTGAAGGTAACTGTTGCTTTGTGAGTACTGCAGGTATTGGGATGGTCATATGGATGGTAGTGCCTGTCATAGTAAATGTTTTACTTTGTCTGTGAGATGAGAATACCCTTTAATAAAATAGAATTGTAAAAAAAACTTGCTGCAGATCTCTCTGAGCTGTAATATGAAACTGAGGGTTGTGATTATATGCCTCTATCCTCCGTGGAAAAAACTAGATTAGTGGAAAATAAATGGCACAGCACCAAGGTCTGTGTAATCCTTTTTTATTATCCTATTAAATTAGGGGACCAGCACATTTCATTCCTTGCCTATGGTTCTAAGCTCCATGAATCATTTTAGGATTTATCTAGTATCCCTTCTCAGATATGGCATTCATCCATAATACAAACTGCTTTGAGGCATATTCTATCCCACTAAATTCTAGGACAGCCCAGCATGACTAGGATCAGTGCAATGGTATAAACTGGTTCTGAAACAGAGGGACATGTAAATGCAGGCAGGTAGAACACTAAGTGGTATGTTTATTAAAGGTTAATGCGCATTAATAAGGTTAACGTGTGTTAAGTACCACTACACCCATAGAAATAAAGTTTAGGGTCTTTAGTGCACGTTAAATCCTTTAGTAAAGATGTCCCTCATTGGCCTGTCATAGTGTCAGACTGATTCTTTTGAAAGCCACAAAAATGAAGTTTTTCCCCATGAAATCCCTTTAACTGAAATGCACTTGCTGTAACCTAGGCAACTAGCTGTAATTACAACTTGTACACAATAAAACTGTTGAAAACTGTAATCTAGTAACTAATCATTCTGCACCTGAAACCATTGATCTGTTCATATCTTACCCCTGATTGTCATGAAGAATGAAGCTTGTCAACCAAAGTTAATATCCAAAATACTGAAATGGAGTATGGTGGGAAAGATAATGTAAAAGGGTGCATCACTGGCCAATATGTTTATTAAGCTGGACTATTATAGAGTTAGCCATAAATAAAATATGTGATTATTAGAGAGAGTTGATTTTTTTATCTCCTTCATTAGCCTTCACATTCTTTCCTTATTTATACACACTGCCACACAACAGTGGTTTCTCAGATGCCTGTAAGAAGTTGCCAGCACAGTTCTCTAAGGTTCAAAGCAAGCTTAGGGGCTGGTTTTGCAGTAGCAAGAATTAAACAGACCAATCCGGTAGTATCAGTGTCGTTCAAAATACTCACAAGGAGATCAAGTCAAGTAATCAAGGTCAGAATGTACACTTGCAGATGACGTTCAGATCAAGTTACCTTTGCAGGTCGGGTAACTCAGGTCAATATCCATGTACAGTTTAGGTTCCAGATTCCGTTGCATGAAGTTAGACAGCTTCAATTCATTGGGAACACGTCCCGGGAGTGCCTTCTTCAATACTCAAGGGCCAATCCAGTACCTACATAAGGAGGTTTCTGGTCCTCGTATGCATGCAATCCAAAGTTTGAACTGGAGGAGGTCTGGCCATTCTTTGCCTCTACAGCTTCGATGGAGCTTCCTTATCCTCGAATAATGAAATGTGTCCACCACAAAATAAGAAGAAGTCAGACTTCCTACTTGTGTGGTTGCAGTAAAATGTGTGTGCCTAATAACAGGATTATGTAATAACCAAAAGGAACCAGTGTATTATGAGAATTTTAGTCCATCTAAAAAAATCAGCCGCCATATTATTCTCTAGATCATAGCCCATGTTCCCTGTAAAATAGTTATCTCCAAGTTATAATGAACTATTCAATGTAATTTCAGTTTGTTCAATGTAAACCGCACTGATGCAGAATAGCGTGGTATATAAGAGAATGTAAATAAATAGTCTCCTTGCCACTTCTGGTGTGAGCCAAATTCTGGGAAGAAAGAGGAAAATGTGGATGGGAGGATGGAAATAGAGGATTGGATTAGGGAGTGGGGGAGCAACGGAAAGGGGGAGGAAGAACTTGGCCCAAGGGATGCCACTGAGAATTCTGAAATTCATTCTGTTGAAATTTTGATGCATTTTATCTAACTGTGCATTGATTGTGGAAATAATGATTTGGACTACTGCAATTCTCTACTTGTAGGAGTCCCACAGTCAATCAAGGTGTCTCCAGCTTATCCAGAATATTGTAAAACTCATCTATAATACAAAAAAAGTGGCCATGTGACACCTTTACTTAAGGAACAGCACTGACTTCCCACTACCGGTCTACAATTTTTTAAAAGTTGTCTGCTTCAGCGACAAAATCTGGCAATTCTTATGGATTTTGATACGCTGAATTAAAAATACAATTAAAACCTCTGATTGGCTACTGTTTCTAGGATATCTAAGCTTTTCCATTTTACGTGTATATATAGCGTGTTGGTAATATAGTTTTAATAACAAATTATTATAAACCTACAGTAGGTCTTTTCATGTGTTTATGATTGTCATATATATGATCTTGATAATATTTCACCTATCTTTGTTTAAAAATCAGCCAAAGGGTTATTTTTTACAATTTATTTAAAAGGTTTGTATGAAACAGAAAGCAAGAAGTGACTGTGTGTGCATTCATTTCAGATCTTATTCTGTGTCTAATTGGCGTTTCTTGTTTATTTATTTATTTATTATTTATTTATTACAATTTCTTATATACCGCACTATTCTTGACTTGTCTTTTGTATTCTGTAAATGAACTATCTCTTGTCACTGTCCAGCAATAGTTTGCAAGCATTGACGGGCTCTATTTGCCTTGATATCTTTTCTCCATTTTTGCAATGTCCTGATGAAATTGCTCGCTATGCGCATTACTCACTGCTCCACAGTTCGGTGGGAAAAAATCAAGATGAGAGTGCAAAAAATGTATTAGTGGCTGCTACAGCCAAGACTGTTATATGCATTGTGTTTTTCCACCATCTCCCTCTAGCTGTCTGCCTTCTTGCCATTAACTGGAAGGCTTTCCATGCCATCCTTTCTTTGCCACATAGTGCATGGTTAAATGCATCATCTTAAAGAAGTTCATGAATCTGAGGACCAACCAAGATGCCTTCCTTTATTTTATCTTCACGTAATCTTGGAAATTTCCTGCTGATCTACTTGAAAACTGGTTTTGTTTTGTCCATAACCTTGATAAAATTTTTCATTAGACCAAAGCTTAATGTGTAAGGGTGGTACCAAAATCTTCCTTGATTCAATAAGTGGTGGATGCTGCACACTTTTCTTTCCAGGCTCTAATGACTGTCGGAGTGACCAATCTCTCTTAATGTAATGGGAATCTTTCGTGTGACTATCCCATTCACAGAGAAAACAGCAGTACTTTGTGCATCCAGTCTGCAGACCGAGCAACAGAGCAATGACTTTCAAATCACCACAGAGCTGTTACTGATATTGGTCATAGTTTATGCATCTCAACAGCTGTTTTATATTGTCATGGGTTTCCTTCATATTGACTACGTGACCAACTGGGATCAATGGCAGAAGATTGCTATTATGCAGCAAAACAGCTTTAAGACTCATCTTTAATGACTCAATGAACAGTCTGCATTCAGCCGGATAATGAATGATGTTGAGGACTGCCATTAGACCATTGATGTTGTTGCAGGCTACAAGATCACCTTCCATGATGAAGAATGTAACAACATCCTTTTGACGTTCATGGAACATGGAAACCCTAACATCACCTGACAGGACATTCCATTGCTGCAGTCTGGAGCCCAACAGCTCTGTCTTACTCGTAAGTAGTTCCAAATCCCTGACCAGGACATTCAGTTCACCTTATGTTATGAGGTTTGGTTCAGAGGAGAAGGATGGGAGAAAATCTCCATCATGTGGCATTGATGGTTTGGGACCAGAAGTTTCATCCCCTTCCTCTTCTTCATCTGACTCAAGTGAGAATGATTCTGGAGCATCAGGAACCCGCAGTCCTTCTCCGTGGGGTACTGGGCATATAGCTGATGAAATGTTTGGATACTGCACAGTCCACTTTTTCTTCATCTACAAACCTTTCCCAACAGGAGGCACCATACAGAAGTAGCGAATTGCTGATATGATCTGTCAGCTGTCTCCAAATCATTGGCACTGCAAAAGGCATGGATTTCCTTTTTCTCTTCAACCACTGGCGAAGATTTGTTGCACAAGTGTTGCAGCATATGTGTGGATCCCAGCTCTTGTCTTGATCTCCAATTTTGCAGCCAAAGTAAAGGTGGCAGGCTTTCTTAATCAAAGTGGTTATACTGCGTTTTTGTGATGCAAAAGTCATTTCATCACAAAGGCAGCAGAACTGATCTGCATTGTTCAAACAATTACAAGGCATCTCACTTTGGCTAAATGGAAAAAATCAAGCACTGAAAAGACTGGTCTACAGCCAAAATGTTCATTTAAAAAATGTTGCACAATTTGTCTGCAGAGTGATGTAATTAAGCTAAGTTAGGATTGCATAATCTATAACTTCTAAGAATAACGTTATACAATTCATATCATGTATGACACAATAGCACCTTCAAAGTGCATTATTCATTGTTTTGCCTGAAAAGCAAGTACTGTCCAACTAAAAATATAGATTTATACAAATCCAGTCAAAGATGTGTATGTATTTTAGTAATTTATGGTTTAAATTGAGATCCCTTCCCATTATAAACTTGCATATCCTTAGCACTTCCGAAGTCAAGGTCGTATGTATTGACCCAGTAGTGTAAATTGAAAACTAGAGCCAATAAACAATTTTAAGCATCATTTTTGTTTTGAGTGATCCAGACTTAACAAAGTGTGACTAAATTTATTTCAGAAGCATTTTGGCTGTAGAACAGTGAAATAGATTAAGTTAAAGATTCTAATTCTTATGCACCGTGTCTACTACATGGGACTTCCTCTTTATCTTGACTCCCTTCTAATTCCTCGCTGTCTACAACACACTTTAAGATCATATCAGGTGAATCGCCTAACAATTCTATCTAAAACTAAATTAAGGTTTTCGCAAAATGTTGCTTGTAGTTATCAAGTACCATCACTTTGGAACTCACTTCCTCCAGAGTTATGCCTGGAGGGTTATTATAATATAATTAAGAAAGGGATAAAAATCTGACTTTTTAATCAGCCTTTTGCACCATAAAGTCACTAACTTCATATTCAAATGTATAAATTGCCTGCTGACTCACAAATAAATGTCTTGTCTCTGGTATATAATGTCCTATACATCCCCTCCCTGTGTACTTGCTGACAGCAGAGTTAGAGTCTTTTCTTCTGATTTGATCTGCATTTTTACAGACCCCTTATTTTGTAAACTGCTATGATGATTGACTCGAGTAGTGGTATATAATAAATATTGTGAAATAAATACCCACCTCAACGCTTCTGAGAGTTCTACGATGCTTAATTAAACTAATCTTATTAATGCAAGTCAAAGCAAAAAGCATAAGAACAAAAACCACAGGTCCTCCTTCCCAGGAACTCAAGCGTCATATTACTCCACTCACCCTTCAACAATTCCCTCCAGCCAATTCATTTTTTCCCCTGGACTTCTCCACTTTCCCAGTAGATAGGCAGGTTGACACCTAGACCTTGTCATGATGCGGACACTAATAAAGTTGGTTTTAAGAAAAGAAATCCGGTTTTAGAAGAACTAGATGTGCAGTTACCTCCTGGCACAGCTAGAGGGAGCAGGAACAGACACACTGATCCTAAAGAACCTAATCTCACTGATGACCTGCAGCTGACAGAGAACCAGGAAGTCAGCAGCCACGGATCTCTTTATAAACCAGAGCAGAATGCTTCTGGTCAGAAATGGCAGGAGAAGAGGAGATGGCAGCAGTTACAAGGAGAGCAATGGAGGAATAAGCAGTGGAAACAACAGCAGGAGCTGAGGAAGGAAGAGAAAGAGGAAGAAGGAACTGGAGTTAGAGGTGAAACAGCAGTAAAGCCTGGAAGCTATCAAGGACACAAACCTGATTGCTGTAGAAGAAGCCAAGCTGGAAGCTGGAACAGAAATAGACCTTACAAGGTGGGAAGCCATAAAACCCAAACTAAACCTGTTGTGCAAGGGGAGTTTGGTGGAAGTTACTCCAAGGTAAGAGGCCCTGCCACGCCTAGTTCCTATACTCTACCTGTTTGTGATATAGAGAGAAGAAAGCAAAGAACCAGAGAGGGAGGTTCTGAGAGAGGCTTATCTCTAGAAGATCACTACCCAGTTTTACCTACTCGGAGGGAGAAGCAGTTGTACAAACAACTGAAGTTTTTACCCAGGGAGCCAAGGTATGAGACAGTAAAGTTTAACTGTAATGATTGCACTGCTAGAAGCCATCCTAAAAGAAACGTTCCTTTTAAAAGAAGCCAGAGTAAAGACTGGTTCACCAGTTTACCGCCAGCTTTGAGAGCCCCTGCTTATGTGGAGCAAAACTCCCAAGCTGAAGATTGCCATACTGGAATAGACAGGGATAGTGAAAGCACATTGGATCTGTATGGGGCAGATGATTTAATGGAAGTGGATTTTCCAAGCACTATTCCCTTACCTTTACCTGAAGACATGGAGTGTAATTGGTGCACTGCCTGTGCTCAAAACTGTTCATGTTACAAAGAAGAATAAATGCAATATATTTTGATTCTTTAACTATTCTGAATATTACTTTGAAGAAACCTGCTTTGAACTGTGAAGTAACAGTTGATTAGCCAATGAACTTTGGTACCTTTTGAAACAAAGGACTGTTTCTATTATCAAACTGTCTCTTATTTTGAACCTTGTTTTTGAACGGGGAATAAAAGCCTTTATTACCCTGCACTCGGACTTTTCATTCATTCATAGCGCTACCTAGTGGCGCACCTTCTTTGTGTCCGCGACACCGTGTGACAACCTCCACTCTCTCCTTCATTCTTAACACCTTAGCTCCGCTTCGTCCCGTCTCCTCATGACCTTCCTCTCATCATCCTTGGTATCACCCCAGCCTATATCTGCAGCGCACCCACCTGTCACGCCGAACGCATCTGGCGCAAGCACCCCTCCACTGATTCCTTTGCTGCTTTTCGCCACTGCTATCATCTTTACCGCTCAATGATTGCCACCGCTAAGCAAGCCTATTATTCAAACCTCATTACCTCCTCGTCCAATTCCTCTAGACATCTCCACCAGGTCCTGCACTTCCTTTCCTCTTCCTCTACTTCCCCTGCATCATCAGCTCCCCCTGCTGAGGCCCCCACCCCAGCCCATCTTGCCTCCTTTTTCTCTGACAAAATTCAGTCTCTCTGTTCCTCCTTTAGCTCTTGTCCCCCCCTTTCCCCTTCCCCTCCTCCCTCTACCTCCCAACTCATGCTTTCCCCCCCCCTTCATCCCGCACTTTCCCTCATATCTGGCACACATTCCGGCCTATCACTCCCACCAAACTTACCAAGGCCATCACCACCTCCCACAAGACCACATGCCTGCTCGATCCCCTCCCCTCTTCTTGGCTTCTTGACCCTTTGCTCACACTCCTTCCCTACATCCTTCTTATGGTCAATTCTAGCCTCACCTCTGGTTGTTTTCCTACTATTTGGAAGCATGTTTTTGTCCATCCTCTCCTTAAAAAGCCTGATCTTGATCCCACTATTCCAGCAAGTTGGTGCCCAGTATCAAATCTCCCCTTCCTCTCAAAAATACATGAAAAACTCGTCTTCACGCAACTCGCTGCACACCTCGACTCTACCCTTTCACTTCACCCCCGTCAATCCGGCTTTAGAGCCGGCCATAACACTGAAACAACCCTCCTGGCACTCCTCAGAGAGATCTATCACTCCCACGACTGTGGTGATCTTTCTATCGCTGTCTCTCTAGATCTGTCTTCCACCTTTGATGTTGTCGACCACCGCACCCTCCTTACTCGTCTATCTGACCTTGGGATTCATGGCACTGTTCTTGAGTGGTTCCAGTCCTTCCTATCATCCCGCACTTTTGCTGTCCATTCAGGCTCCACTGTTTCCCCCTTCGCTCCCCCTATATTGTGGTGTTCCCCAGGGCTCTGTCCTCGCCCCTCTTCTCTTCAACGTATTTCTTGCAGCACTTGCCATGCTCATCCAACAGGCCAGAATCTCCGCCTACTATTATGCGGGTGACATCCTCCTCCTATATCACACTAACCCCTTGGCCCCTGACCTCAACACTCTTAACACCTGTCTTGCTCTTATCACTAACTGGTTTACCAGTAACTTCCTCCATGTTAATCCCTCCAAGTCTGACGCTATCTGGTTTTCCTTTGGTGCTCCCTCGCCCTCCTCATCCCCCACTCTATCCACTCTTCCCATCCCTCTAGTCTCCACTCTCCGCTACCTCGATGTTACTGTGGATCCCTTCCACCATCACATTTCCGCACTTGTTCGTAGCTCCTTTTTACATCTCCGTAGGATCCGTGCCATTTGGTCATTTCTCCCTCCTTCCTCCCTCACTACTTTAGTCCTTTTGCTTGTAATTACCTGTCTAGACTATTGTAATTTGGCTCTTTCAGGTCTCCCGCAATACCAGTTACGGCGCCTCCAGCTCATCCAAAACACCGCCACCTGTCTCATCACCCACTCTTCCCCCTTCGATCATGTCACCCCCCCCCCCACACACACACACACACCTTCTTACCCTTCATTGGCTACCTATCAAAGTCAGATTTATTTACAAGTTACTCACTCTCACCCACAGAGCCCTCCACACTGGTACAACCCAATACCTTGCCGATCTCATCCACCTCCAGCCCGCCCCCGTCTCTTCCGTTCTGCGCACGGCAATCGCCTCTTCCTCCCCGCTTCTTCTCAAGTCCATCTTGAATTCACTCACCGGTCTGCTTTCTTTTTCCTTAGCCCCGCCCTATGGAACTCACTCCCGCACCCCCTTCGCACAGAATCATCATTTCCCCGATTTAAAGCTTTCCTTAATACTCACCTTTTCTGTCGGGCCTATGACCTCCCCCCTTCCTCAGACCACCCAGTTTCCCCCCCAGTCGGAGCCCTTCCATAAAACATGAGATTATACCTTCCGCATAGACCATTACCCCTCCTCCCTCCCCCTGTCTTCCCCACCCTACTCATTTTGAAAGTTGTGTTTAGTGTTTACTTCTGTCTCTTTTCTATACTTTTCTTTCTCTTTGCCCTTCACTCTCTCTTTCCTATAAGTTAATGGTGTTCCTTTCCTCCCCTGCTCTCTTCTGGTGGCCTACATTTTATTTTACACCACCCTGACGCTCAGGCACAGGCGGTATATCAAGCTTTGCAAATAAAGATAAAGATAAACTTGAGACAAGCTTAATCATAAGAATGACAAAAGTCGCAAGAACAACTGCCTTAGAAATCCCTGAATTTATTCTTGCAAAACTTAAAATTAAAGACGAAAATTAAAGATCTTATCACCTTCCATACTCCCAGACACACTCCCCGATCATTCCATCTCAACCGCCTCAATCTCCCTTCCCCCTCCCTTGCTCACCTTCAGTCTACCCACTCCTCAGCCTTCTTCTTCGCAGGCCCCGCCCTCTGGAACTCACTTCCCACCTCCCTCCGATTCGAGCCCCATCACCCTACCTTTAAGCGCGACTTGAAGACCTACCTCTTCTCCCTGGCCTTTGACCTTCCCTCCCCCTTCTGTGTGAACCCTGACCCCTAAGTCCTGTATTGTCTCCCTCTTTTCTTTTGCTTTCCTATCATTAATTGTAATTTCCTTTTCCTCCTTTCTGGCCCCATGCCTTCTTTGAATTGTTTTTGTATATTGTAAACCGCTCTGTCTCCCCTGAAGGGCGGTATATCAAATGAAATAAACATAAACATAAACATCTAAAAAGCTAAGATTTGTTACCTTTAATGATGTGGAAGAATAGTCTAGTGCAGCGATGGCGAACCTATGGCACGCGTGCCAGCTGTGGCACGCGAAGGCCTTGCAGCTGGCACGCGGGAAGGTCCGCTAAAACAGGTGTCTGCCTCCCTTCGTCTGCAGCCACGGCTCCCTGCCTGTTAGGGAACCGCGGCTGTGCTTGTAAAATCGTTGCGGAGCCCTTCCTGTCTTGACGGGCTCCGTGCAGCATTGTCCCGCCTCTAAAGGAATCGATCTCTGCTACCTTTACTGCAGTTGGGGTAGACAGGATGACGGTATATGGCCCCTTCCAATGTGGTTCCAACGGTGTCTTTCTCCAATCTTTGATCCACACCGAGGTTCCAGGCTGGTAGGGATGCAGGGGCTCCGTCAAGTTGATAGGCAACTGGTCGTGTATCCACGTATGGAGAGTCTGTAGAACAATACTAAGAGCTAGAAGTTCTTGTCTGGTTATTTCTGAACCAATCTGTGTTAAACTTCCTTTAATTCCCTGCACTATTGGTGGGGGTTTACCATACAAAACCTCAAAAGGGGAAAATCCTGTTGACTTCACAGGAGCTGAGCGTATTCTGAGTAAAGCTATTGGGAGTACTTGGGGCCACTTCAGGCGAGTCTCCTGACAAAGCTTAGACATTTGGGCTTTCAAGGTGCGGTTCATTCGCTCAACTTTCCCTGAACTCTGAGGTCTATATGCAGTGTGAAGTTTCCATTGTATCTGTAGGACTTTTGCTAACTGTTGAGTGATCTGAGACACGAATGAGGGTCCATTATCTGACCCTATTACAGCTGGAATTCCAAATCTAGGGATAATTTCTCTCAACAATACTTTGGTGACTTCTCTGGCTTTTTCAGTCCTGGTGGGGAAAGCTTCCACCCACCCAGAGAAGGTACAAACTACTACTAGCAAGTAGCAGTACCCGCTGGCTTTTGGCATTTCAGTAAAATCAATTTGCAGGTGGTGCATGGAGGTTACTCCTCCTGACTGAACTCGGGGTGGTGGTGTGGGGCCTTGTTTGGCATTATTCTTGGCACAAATTAGACACTGGCGTGCTACTGAAGCTGATAGGGCTGCCAACATAGTAATGCAAAAATGTGGTCTGAGTGCTTTTTCCATAGCACTTTTTCCATAATGTGTGGCTTGATGGAAAGCCTTGACAAAAGCTGGTCCCAACAATTCAGGAATTACAATTCGTCCTGGGGGTTGACTGCCTTCTGCTGGTGGCAACTCAATCCACCCATCCTTCAGCACTCCCTCTTCCTTAGTACAGTAGTACTCCAATTCTTTGGTGGTATATCAGGGTGTCCATAAATTGAGGGGTACTGGAAACAATGCTGCCTGCATTGGCATGGCTTGTGATGCAATTTGTCCTGTCATGGCTGCTTGTCGTGCTGAGGCATCAGCGAGCCTATTTCCTTTGGCAACATCTCCTTTGCCTGCTTGATGTCCTCTGCAGTGCATGACAGCTACATGAGTTGGGGCCCATACTGCATCTAGTAACATCAATATCTCCGGGCCATATTTAATTGATTTTCCTCCTGACGTGATGAGCCCTCGTTCTTTATAAAGAGCTCCATGAGCATGCAGAGTGGTGAAGGCATATTTAGAGTCTGTGTATACGTTTAACACGAGTTTTGCTCCTAATACTAATGCTCGGGTAAGTGCAATTAATTCTGCTTTCTGGGCTGATGTGCCTGATGCTAAAGCTGACGATTCAACTACTTCATACTGGGTGACTACTGCATACCCAGCACAACGTCGTCCATTGATGATGAGACTGCTTCCATCCACAAAGTAGGTTTGATCAGGATTCTCTAGGGGCACATCTGTTAGGTCTGGTTGACTTGAAGACAGTTTCCATGACTTCTATACAATCATGCTCTGGTAATTCTTCACTGACAGGTAACAATGTAGCTGGGTTCAAGGCATGGCTCACTTCTAATTGTATCTGTGGATTTTCACATAGCATACTTTGGTATTTCAACATTCGAGAATTGGTGAGCCAGTGATTCGCTTTCTGTTCCATGAGAGCAAGTACTGCATGTGGCACAGTGACTCGTAGATTCTGTCCTAATGTGAGCTTGTCTGCTTCACTTACTAACAGGGCTGTAGCTGCAACTGCTTTCAAGCAAGGTGGCCATCATTTAGCCACAGTGTCCAATTGTTTCGACAGGTATGCTACAGGTCGTTCCCAATTTCCTAATTTCTGAGTCAACATGCCCAAAGCATTCCCTTGTGTCTCATGTACAAACAAATGGAAAGGCTTGTGGACATCTGGTAGTCCAAGTGCTGGTGATGACATCAATTCTTCCTTTAACGTTTTGAAGGCTGTATCCTGCTCAAGTCCCCACTCTAGTGGCGACTTTTCTTCTCCTTTTGTTGCTTCGTACAGTGGTTTGGCAATTTGAGCAAAGTTGGGAAAGCAGATTCAGCAATATCCTGCTGCTCCCAGAAAGGCTCTGACTTGCTTCCTGGTAGTTGGAGTTGGGATTCTGCACACAGCCTCTTTTCTCTCCCTTCCTAATTGGCGGCTTCCTTTAGTCAGACGAAAGCCTAAATATTTCACTTCTTTTTGGCATAGCTGTGCTTTGGCTCTGGAAACTTTGTATCCAGCTTCATCTAGTAACTGTAAGAGGTCTTTGGTGGCTTGTATACATTCACTTTCTGATACAGCAGCTATCAGCAGATCGTCCACATATTGGAGAAGTACTCTCTTCCCCGGGGCCACTGGATAGCTGGAAAGGTCTTGGTTCAATGCAGCACTGAAGATGGTAGGTGAATTCTTGAATCCTTGGGGTAATCGTGTCCAAGTAAGTTGGCCCCGTCCTCCAGAGACAGGATCCTGCCATTCAAAGGCAAACAGCAATTGACTAATTGGGGCTAATCTTATGCAAAAGAACGCATCTTTTAAGTCCAAAACAGTAAAATGGGTAGCTTCAGCAGGAATTAGTCCTAAAAGTGTGTAAGGGTTTGGCACAACTGGATGTATGGTCTCAACTGCTTCATTCACTCTCCTCAGGTCCTGCACTGGACGATAGTCATCTGTTCCAGGCTTCTTCACTGGCAAGAGTGGGGTGTTCCATGAGGACTGACATATCTTTAGTAGGCCATACTCTAGTAATCTTAACAAGTGGCGGTGAATGCCTTCAATTGCTGCTCTTGGGAGCGGGTATTGCTTGACATGTATTGGTGTAGCACTGGGTTTAAGATTCACAATTATTGGAGCTATATGCTTGGCTAGGCCTGGGGGATTGCCTTCCGCCCATACTCAGGGCGGGGCATCAATGCTTTTTAAAGTTTGCTCAAAATAGGTATCCTGGGTGGATTCATCACTGTAATACCTCCATTCCTCTTCTCGGGGTACAGTAAGCAGCATTATTCCTGCAGGCTTCGTTTGAGGATTTACTGTCATTTGCATTTCTCCTTTTTCAGAAAATGATATTTGGGCCTGTAACTTGGCTAACATATCTCGTCCCAGTAATGGCACTGGACATTCAGGCATATAGAGGAATTGATGACTTATCTGCTGTCCTCCCAGACTGCATATTCGGTTTTGAAGAAAAGGTTTTGTAGCTTTGGCACCAGTTGCTCTCACGATGGTGACTGCTCTTGCGGAAAATGGGGCAATCTTTTTGTCTACTACTGAATGTTCTGCTCCAGTATCAACCATAAAGTTCATAACTTGGTCTCCTATTTGTATTCCGACCATAGGCTCCTGGAGACCTAAAGCAAATTCGGAGCCCGGTCTGTCCTAATCCACATCATCCTCGTCATTGGCTGTTGCAGCCAATGCTTGAATGGCCTCTCCTCTTTCTCGCTGGAATTGTTCTCGATTGGCTCCTCCGCGATTCCGGGGACGGCCTCTTCCTCTTTCTCTCCATTGATGATTATTTTCGTCATCTTGGTGGGCGTCTTCGAGTTGCGGGCATGTATCTCTCCAATGTCCTTCTTCCTTGCAGTAAGCTCATTGGTTCACGCCTAGCTGGGGGTGGCCTCCTCCAAGGCCCCTCCCTCTTCCTCTGCTCCGTCGACTAGGGAAACCTCCCCTTTTCTGTTCAACTATGGCCGCAGCCAAAAAATCAGCTTTCTTCTTCATCTTTCGATCACATTCTCTCTGTCTTTCATTATCACGATTCACATACACTTTATGAGCGACTTCCAGTAACTGAGTTGCATTCATGCCCGCAAACCCTTCTAACTTCTGTAATTTACGTCTAATGTCTGGTTGAGACTGATTTACAAAAGCAGAATTCACCATGCATAAACTTCCTGGTGCATCTGGATCGTAGGGAGTATACATTCTATATGCTTCTGTCAATCTCTCATAAAACACTGCTGGGCTCTCATCTATGCCTTGAATAACTTCAGTAACTTTAGAAAGGTTCATAGCTTTCTGGCCCCCCCTTTTCAGACCTTGCATAAGGCCTTGGCGAAAACGGGCTAGGGCTCTGGATCCTCTTTCTGTATTTGGATCCCACCGTGGGTCTTCATTTGGGAATTCTCTTTCGGCCGCTTCTCGATTATCTATTCTGGCATCGTCCTCTTCTCCGGGAGCTGCGGGATTATCCGCCAGCCAGTCAATGGCTGCCTTTCTAATTCGTGTCCGCTCTTCTGTAGTAAATAAGGTGGACAGGAGCTGACGGCAATCTGCCCAGGTAGGTTGGTGGGTTTCCATAATGGAATGCACTAATTCTGTGAGCTCTTGGGGCTTATCGGTATAGGAAGCGTAATGCGTCCTCCAGTTTAACAAATCAGTGGTAGAGAAAGGCACATATACATAACTTAGGGTCCCGCCACCATCTCATTCTCCTCATTCCTTACGGGTATTCCCGGGACTTGCCGTAAAGGCATCATCTTGGCAGTAGATGTCTTTTGGGATCTAAGGGATATTTTCGTAACTTTCCTGTCAGGAGTTGTCTTTTTCTCTGTGTGCTTTGTTTTAGATTTACTTTTTACTGACGAGCTAACACTGGCAGCCACTTTTACACTGTCAGTATCGCTCTGGGAAATTTCAGTTTCCTCCTGTTCTGTTTCTGTTTCTGATCCACCTTTCTCCTCGGTCTCAGTAGAATCTTCTTCTTCATTTAGAGGGAGCTCATCTACCTGCTCTTCGGGTGATGGCTCGGGGGTTGGGTCCCGTTCCCGCTGTCTCCGGGGTTCTGGGGCAGGACGCGGGGCCACCCTTACTGGACGCTGGGCTTGGGGCTGTCGAGTGATCACTTCTGGGGAATCAGGATCTGCCAGGAGGGGTTTCTGTCTGGACTTCTCACCTTTCCCTTTCTTTCTAGGCTGTTCTACTTTCTGACTATGATCTGTCCGTGCTAACATTATTCTACACTGTTCTTCGTAACAACGCTTTGCCCAAAGGGGCTGGCTTTCACAAATGCTTAACCAGGAATCTATATAGGGGTACTGATCGGGGTGCGATACTCGCACTTTCTGATGAACTGACTGGATAATTCCTATATTAAGGGTTCCCTCTCGGGGCCAGGTGGGGTCTAAATCGGGCCACTCCCTAGTACACAAAATCTGTAATCGGGATGCAGTAATTTTAATACCATAGTCTCCTGAATATCCTTCTCTAAAATGTGCGATCATACATTCTAATGGAGTGTTCCTAGTAGACCCCGCCCCTCCCATTTCGATGTGTGCGCGCAACAACAGACAGAAGGGAAAAGGAGGGCGGACCGTGGGTAAGGGGTCCTCACGGCCCTAGAAACATATAAGGAAAACAAATAACAAGACAAGACGACAGTCGCTTCCCCCTTTTTACGACCTGAACGCGGTCGCCCGGTCAGGAACTGTGTTACTCAGGGGTCCGCCTTCGCTTGGTCCATGCTGCCAGACCTCTCATTCACACTTCATTCACACAATCATGCTAGCAACGTATCCCAGGAATGCAATCCAATCCTGTCTATTCTGACTAGTCTTGTTCAAGTTCCAAAATACAAGAAGACGGGGGTTTCGCCCAGCGAATACTCATGCAGGGTTAATCGGCCCGTCTTTGAGAGGTGATCAAGCTCTCTTACCAAGTTCCAAGTTCCAAGTTCAAGATTCAAAATTCAAGTGGCAGTACTGCTCTGACTCAGCTGTCTAGACATACGAAATCAAAACTCTACTCACCGGATCCGGTCCTCAAAGTTCCCAAGCAAGCGCATGAGTTGGATCTCGGACTCCCCTCACTCGGGTTCGAGGTGTTGGTTCCAACCGGGTCCAGCACCCGCCGAGGTCCGGCCAGCTCCCTCCGATGCAAGGGACCGGTGGCGCCAGGGAGCGAGCCCCGTCGGAAGGGCGCGATCCCGGCAGGACCAAACCTGTAGAGGCGGAAAGTCGTGGTATATTGCCCTATATACCCTCTAATACCACACCTTCCCGGCCAATGCACCAAGAATATGTAGCAGCAGAGCGCAGACAAACCAATAATACCAGGAGTCTGTTCAGAAGGTCCAAATCATTTATTTGTGCACAAGTCTCAAGCAGAATCAAATTCAAAATGGCTGAGCAATGGTTTCTAGCAAAACAACAACTTTTATAGACTTCTTCTCCATTCTAGGTATAGGAAAACATTTCATTGGTCCCGGTAACCTCCCGTACCCCTTCTATTGGTCCTGGTATTGATAAGGCTATCCAATTATGTCCTTTGACTGGGCTTAGCACCTGCTCACCCCCCTTCTAGTCCCAATTACAATGGTTAGTTCACCAACTTCGTTACTTTTCTCCTCCAAGGCCATTTAACTAGTTAGCACATGTGGGGAGCAGGGCAGTGTAACCTTTCTGTCAGCAGTTTTAATTAAATTCTTTGCAGCTGTACTTTCTTATCAGTGGTATTTAAACTTATTTTTCTATATTTTCTGAGTTTCAATTCTGCTCAGCTAAGCTGATTATTCTTTGCTAAGCTTCATTTGTACAATAGCAGCATATTGGGGGATGTGCAATTCCTATGGGCCTCTCCACAGGCTTCATTTACAGGTCAAGCTTGTTAGGCCTGTCTGTTCATTTCAGACACCATGGATCATAGGCCTTCGCCTACCACACCATGATAGTAAATCCTAACTTCTAAGCCAGATATATGAACTGTGATCTCAGTCTCTCAAATTTACTACTAATACTTACCGTAGAGATTGCATTTTATGTCAAAGACAGCTTCCTTGTGGAGCTGATAAGATGTAACTTTTATTTATTTATTTTATTTAACAGTTTTTATATACCGCCTTTCATATTATCAAAGTGGTTTACAGTGAACCTCAAGGGCACATTGAACAATCAGATGAAAAGTGTAAATATGTACAACAGAACTATGTAACAGAAGCAACTCTATACAAGAGATTGTCTTGGAGTGTGAGACATTATGTTCAGATTCCAGGGCCAAAGTACTCCTGGAATATGAGGGTATTTTGTTTTTCCCGGAAGTCCCCACAGTCTTTGATATCCCTCAGGATATTATGGAAAGAGTTCCATAATGTGGATCCGTATATTGAAAAAGTCTCTGGCACATTACTTGGGTACTCTTCCGTTTGTGGGTTGGAATGCTGAGTAGACTCTGGTTTTGAGTTCTTCTTGATCTTGAGTTTGGGGGTTTTTGGAGTAGGCTAAAGAGGAAGTCTGTAGCTGGATTATGTGTGGTCTTGTAGGTGAGCATAATCACCTTGTATTTAATGTGGGCCTGTATGGGAAGCCTGTGTAGGCTCTTCAGAACAGGGGTTGTGTGTTCATGTCTTGGGGATCCTGTTATCAGATATGCTGTGGCATTTTGTACTAGTTGCAGAGATAGTAGGGTCTGCTTTGGTAAGCCTTGGAGGATGGAGTTGCAATAATCTAGCTGTGCGGTGATGATGGCCTGGCTAACTATGCGGAAGTAATTCAGGTCTAGGAGTGATCTGAGGTTAAATAGTCCTTTTATTTTGAAATATGCTGTGGTCATTACTCTTTTTATATGTGGTCTCATGTTTAGTTGTTGGTCTAGGGTGATTCCAAGATATTTGATTTCCTGTTTAACTGGGACGGTGTTATTACAACCTGGTATATAGGCAACCTGTCAAGGGGTGATTGGAAATTTCTCTTAATCAGGCCTGTGGCTCCCAATACAATGGGAAATATCTCTGTATCTTTCTGCCACATTGTTTTGGTCTCTGACTGCATTTCTTGGTACTTCAGGATCTTCTCCCTCTCCACCTGATTCAGAAAATAAGAACTGATACCTCTATAATTAATATCATTCTGGTGTTCTTTTCCCTTACATCTATGTCCGATTTCTTTGCATCCAGCTTTTTATTGGTCAGAAAGGGAATGTCCCCTTTTGTTCTTGTGATCCCAGTGCTTTTCTGGTACAGTGATATTGTGCTGATAATCAGCTAAAACTTGCTGGGCTTCATATTCAGTAGCGCTGTCCGGACAGTGCTAGTGCATATCGTCACAGTCTGCATTAAAAAAAAAACCTGTTAAAACTGGGATGGTCTATATGCAGAGCACGGGTGTTGCTAATCTTTATCCTGTTAGCGGCAATATTCAGCTGCTAACCAGATGGCCTAACTTTAATTGGTTTAGCTATCTCAACAGCTGTCCTAACTTGAACCATTTTTTGCTATCTGGTTAGCAGCTGATTGTCACTGGTGGTAGGCTATGGCCTGTAAACTAGGCCTAGACCCCAACCCCCACCTGAGACTAGTGCTGAGAAGAACCAGAGTCTGAGAAACTGCTTTAAACTGCTTTTGAAAAGTTTGTATAATTCCTTTATTAATTCCTCTATGCTGATGATAGATATGTTCCTGCATTCTCTAAGCTAGAAATGGCCTTGAAGTAGAAATGTATCAATGTCTAAGACTGTGCTTTTGTTAGAATAGCCTGAGAAGGGGGAACAGGGAGCTAGGCCCAGAGAGAGTCCCCGATTGGACAGGTGCAAGGGGCGTTGGGACCAATAGAAAGTTTGCCTGTATCAAACTGTAAAAATTGTATATAAGGAATTTGCTCCTGTACTGCATTGCTCAGTCACTTTTGGACACTCTCCTGTCTGAGCCTGTGCACAATAAATTGGCTTGGAACCTGCAATTGACTCCTGGTTTTATTCATTGCGTGCACTTCGCTGCTACATATTCCTGGTGCATCGGCCGGGAATGTGCGAGTAGTGGATGGTATTCAAGTGAATATACCATGTATTACCGCCTCAAGGTTTGGCCCGGTTGGGACCGTGTCTGTCCGACCGCAGGGGAAATATCAGGCGCCACCGGTCCTCTTGTATCGGAGAGGGTTCCGTCTTGCCTCGGCGGATTACTTGGTCCGGCCGGCCAACACCTCCGAACCTGAGGGGAGTCTAGGATTCAACCCAAGAACTGGTTTTGTATCGGGTACCGGATCCGGTGAGTAGAAATTTCTTTGTTCTTCAGTTAGTTAGTTTTGGGTACGTCTTGCATGAGTATGCGCGAGACTGAATTGGTATGGGAATAAGGTACCGAGAGCCTGATCACCTCTCAGGGCACGTCCGAGTAAGCCTTGCATGAGTATGCGCGAGGCCCAAACTACTGCCCTTGGTTAATCAGCAGTCCGAGTACGCCTTGCATGAGTATGCGCGAGACTGGCTGCTGTTGGTTAGTAAGATAGGCCTGGGAATTTGGGAAAACGTTGCTAGCATGTTTGGTTGTGTGTGTGAATGAGAGGTCTTGAAACACAGACCAAGTGAGAGCGGACTCCTGAGTAGCCCAGTTCCTGGCCGAGCGACAGCGCCCAGGTTGTGAAAAGGAGGAAGCGTTCGGTGTTTGTTTACCTATTTGTTTCTAGGGCTGTATGGACCCCTTACCTGCAGCCCGACCACCCGCCCCTACTGTCTGTTGTTGTGTACGTCATTATGGGAGGGTCGGAGTCCACGCAAACTCCGCTGAAATGTATAATCAAGAATTTCAAGAAGGGATTTGACGGATACTAGGGAGTAAAGATGTCTCCGTCCCGATTAGGAATACTCTATGACAGGGAGTGGCCGGTGCTGGTCGCCGCGTGGCCCCCTGGTGGTACTTTTGATGTTAGAATTGTATCCCTAGTTCATCAGATTGTGCATAAGAAACACCCTGACCAGTTCCCCTATATAGATTCCTGGTTAAGTATTTGTGAAAAAGAGCCCCCCTGGATGAAGCGCTGCCATGAGGAACAGTGTAGGATAATGGTAGCGACCACAAGGGGGGCCCGGATGTCTGGAGAAGAGAAGCTGCCCATATATTATGCCCCGGAATCTCCAGATGGTCTGACCCATTCGCCCCAGTTCCTCTATAGGCCAGTCCCCTCAGCTCCATTACCACTCCGGGCAGAGCCTGGCGCAGGAGGACCCCCTCCCGCCGATTTACCCCTAGTCCACCAACCACCTCCGCAACAGGAGGAGGCATACCCCCTCCTGCCCGCGAGCCCCAGCTCCGCTCGGAGTCCCCCGGAAGGGCCACAGTCCACCGATGACACTACAAGCAGGGATTCATTTGCAAGTTCGGGGTCACTTACTGCCAAAGACCAAACCAGGGGAGCTGAATTCCAACAAGCCAGACTACATTATGCCCTCAGAAGTACAACGGCAAGTCAGAGGGATGGTCACGTCATGCCATTATGCCATGTCCCGGGGCTGCCTATCCTTAATGAACAGGACCAGGTTGTGGTGGGGCCAACCAGTCTCGTTTATGTGCCCTTTTCCACCACTGATTTATTGAACTGGAATACGCATTATGCATCCTACACTGAAAAGCCCCAAGAATTGACAGAATTAATGTCCAGTATTATGCAAACCCATCAGCCTACCTGGTCTGATTGCCGCCAGCTCCTGTCTACCCTCTTCACTACTGAAGAACGAGCACGGATTGTGCAAGCATCCACCCGATGGTTAGAAGAAAATCCCGTGGGAGAGACAGGCCTAGATCCCCGTCAAGCGGCCGCCGCAGATTTTCCAAATGATGATCCCAAGTGGGATCCAAACAGTGCAACCGGGGCGATGGCCCTCACTCGGTTCCGCCAGGCCCTACTACAAGGCCTGAAGAGAGGAGGCCAGAGGGCCATGAATATCGGAAAGGTAGCGGAAGTCATCCAGCATCCAGATGAGAGCCCAGCAGCCTTTTATGAACGCTTATCTGAAGCTTACAGACTTTATACCCCATATGATCCAGCGGCCCAAGAAAATTTACGCATGGTGAATGCAGCCTTTGTGAGTCAGTCCCAGGGAGACATAAAACGGAAACTGCAGAAGTTGGAAGGATTTGCGGGCATGAATGCAGCCCAGCTAATGGAAGTTGCTCAGAAAGTGTTTGTGAATCGTGATCAAGAACGTCAGAAGGAAAGTGAACGTAAAATGAAGAAGAAAGCTGATTTTCTTGCTGCAGCTTTAGTTGAATGATGCGGAGGAAGTTTCTCTAACCGAAGGACTCAAGGACGTGGAAGGGTCCGAGGAGATGGTTGGTCCCCATTGGGCGTAAATCAGTGCGCCCACTGTAGAGAAGAAGGACATTGGAGGAATGAATGCCCGAACTTTGGCTCCGCCTCCTGGAGGGGAGGAGGGAGCATGAGGAGAGCAGGGGGAAGATTACAGCATCGGGGAGGAATGAATCGCACACAGTTCCAACAGGGAGAAGCAGCTGTAGAGGGAGTGGCAGCCGAAGAGGGCTACAGCATGAATGAAGACTAGGCCAGACCGGGCTCCAAGTTTCCTCTGGGTCCCCAGGAGCCTATGGTCAGTTTGAAGATTGGGGACCAATATATGGACTTTATGGTGGATACGGGGGCTGAACATTCAGTAGTAGCAAAACCAGTGGCCCCTCTGTCTTCTCGATCCATCACCATTGTCGGAGCAACTGGAGCTAGGGCCACAAAGCCTTTTTTGCAGAACCGCACTTGCGAACTAGGGGGACGGAAGATAACGCACCAGTTCCTGTACATGCTCGAATGCCCAATTCCCCTTTTGGGCCGAGATATGCTTGCTAAGCTCCAGGCGCAGATATCCTTTGTTGAAGGAGGGAAAATGGAAATGACTGTGAACTCGAAATCTGCAGGCCTGATGGTGCTGACTGTCCCCCAGGAAGAAGAATGGCGGTTCTATAGTGCATCTCCGACCAAGGCAGCCAGTCCCCGTATGCCCATCAGAATCTCAGCTCCGCCCGAGGTGTGGGCGGAGGATAATCCTCCAGGCCTAGCAAAGAATATAGCCCCTGTGCTTGTCACCCTCAAACCAGGAGTGGAACCAGTGCACGTGAGACAATATCCACTCCCGCGACCGGTGATTGAAGGAATTCACTGTCATTTAATGAAATTACTGAAGTACGGACTTCTCAAAGAGTGCCAATCGCCCTGGAATACCCCCCTCCTCCCAGTCAAGAAGCCTGGGACAGGTGACTACCGCTCAGTGCAGGACCTGAGACGAATAAATAATGCAGTTGAAACCATACATCGAGTAGTACCGAACCCATATACTTTCCTGGGACTGATCCCCGCTGAGGCTACTCACTTCACCGTCTTGGATTTGAAGGATGCCTTTTTCTGCATACGTTTAGCACCAACCAGTCAACTCCTGTTTGCGTTTGAATGGGAAGACCCTACCACAGGAAGGCGAGGCCAACTCACCTGGACTCGATTACCCCAAGGATTCAAGAACTCGCCTAGTCTCTTCAGTGCTGCCCTCAATCAGGATCTTTCAAGTTATCCTGTGACTCCAGGGAAGAGAGTTCTTCTTCAGCATGTGGATGACCTACTAGTAGCCACCGACTCCAAAATCGAATGCGTGCATGCCACCAGTGATCTCTTGCACCTCCTGAACGAAGCCGGATACAAGGTCTCAAGAGCCAAGGCGCAGTTGTGCCAAACTGAGGTAAAATATCTGGGATTCCATCTGTCCAAAGGGATCTGGAGATTGGGACCAGAGTGAAAGGAAGCAGTGTGCCGCATCCCTACCCCCACCACCAGAAAGCAGGTGAGGACCTTCCTGGGAGCTGCAGGCTATTGTCGGATATGGATACCCAATTTTGCGCTGTTGGCAAAGCCATTGTATCAGGCCACAAAAGGAATGGAGCGATCTCCCCTGGAATGGGGCCCAGAACAGGATAAGGCATTCCGATCGTTGAAAGCAGCCTTGATGTCATCACCAGCCTTGGGCCTGCCAGATGTACAGAAACCATTTTGCCTCTATGTCCATGAGTCAAGTGGAAATGCTTTGGGAGTATTGACTCAATCCCTCGGATTTTGGCAGCGACCTGTGGCTTACCTATCAAAACAACTGGAAACCGTCGCAAAAGGATGGCCACCCTGCCTGAGAGCCGTTGCAGCTACAGCCCTCTTGGCGGGTGAGGCCGACAAGCTCACTCTGGGTCAGAATCTCCAAGTTACAGTACCACACGCTGTCCTAACCCTCATGGAGCACAAAGGAAATTACTGGTTCACGAATTCACGGATGCTGAAATACCAGAGTATGTTATGTGAGAACCCCCGATTGCAAATGATCGTCAGTCAAGCCTTGAACCCTGCTACGCTGTTACCAACTGGTCCAGGTCCACCCGATCATGATTGCTTGGAAGTTATGGACACTGTATTTTCAAGTCTCCCTGATCTAACTGATGTCCCATTAGACGACCCTGAACAAACTTTCTTCGTGGATGGAAGTAGCCTTGTCATCAACGGACGACGATGTGCTGGTTATGCAGTGGTGACCCTGGACATGGTGATAGAATCCTCAGCTTTGGCCCCAGGGACTTCAGCACAGAAAGCTGAACTGATAGCCCTCACCAGGGCACTGATAATAGGGACAGTGCTCCGTTTAAATGTGTACACAGATTCTAAGTATGCCTTCACAACGTTGCATGCGCATGGAGCCCTGTACAAAGAACGAGGGTTAATAACCTCAGGAGGCAAGTCCATCAAGTACGGCCCTGAGATATTGACATTGCTAGATGCTGTATGGGCTCCCAAACAAGTCGCAGTAATGCACTGCCAAGGTCATCAGGTAGGGGAAGGAGAGGTTTCACGAGGAAATAGATTTGCTGACTCTGCGGCTCGAGAAGCAGCCACCACAGGGCAAATTCCTGCCTTTAGCACTACAGTCCAGGCAGCCATATTCCCAGTACCCCTCAGTGCTTGGACTCCCCGATACACTTCCAAAGAGTTAGACTATTATTGCCAAAAAGAAGGGGGAGTGTTATCAGAGACTGGATGGATAGTGCTACCACCGCCAGCAGGTGGTCCTCCTCCTGGCCCAACTGTGATACCTGAAACATTGGGTCCTGCCTTTGTCCAAGCTTTCCACCAAACCACACATTATGGGAAAACTGCGATGGAGAAAGCTCTCAAACCTCACTTTTGCATCTCGCTATTAGGACCCCTGACAGCCTCAGTAGCCCGTAGATGTTTGACCTGTGCAAAGAACAATGCCCGACAGGGTCTTAACCTACCCCCAAGAGTTCAGTCAGTAGGAGTCACCCCCATGGGAAATATCCAGGTGGACTTTGCAGAAATGCCACGAGCGAATAGATACCATTACCTGTTAGTCCTGGTTTGTACATTCTCTGGGTGGGTGGAGGCTTTCCCCACCAGAACTGAGAAAGCCAGGGAGGTTACCAAAATTCTGCTCCATGAGATCATTCCCCAGTTTGGAATACCATTAGTTATAGGGTCAGATAATGGGCCCTCATTTGTATCTCAAGTAACTCAGTAGTTGGCCCAGGCCCTACAGGTGCAGTAGAAGTTACACACAGCTTACAGACCCCAAAGTTCAGGAAAGGTGGAGCAAATGAATCAGACCATAAAGTCCCAGCTGTCCAAACTCTGTCAGGAAGCTCACCTGAAGTGGCCCCAGGCTCTCCCTATAGCCCTCCTCAGGATACGCTCAGCCCCCACCAAGTCATTAGGAGTTTCCCCTTTTGAGGTCTTATATGGGCGACCTCCGCCCATTGTCCAAGGGATAAAAGGGGATATGAGTCAAATTGGGTCTGAAATCACCAGACAAGAACTAGTGGCTCTAGGTTCTGTTTTGCAGAGTCTCCATATATGGGTAGAAGATCAGCTGCCCATCAACCTGACCGAACCACTGCATCCCTATAAGCCTGGAGCTTCGGTGTGGATCAAAGAGTGGAGAAAGACACCGAAGGCACCTCACTAGAAAGTACCATATGTCATCACATTGTTGACCCCTACAGCGGTCAAAGTTACGGAATTAGAACCTTGGATCCATCACAGTCGAGTAAAGCCGGCGGCGACTACCGAACTTCGTCCCTGGACTTCAAACACCAATCCAGCGTCACCATTGCGACTCACGCTGCGACGACAACCACTGCTGTGAGAATCTACAGCCCTACTTCTGCCACCACCCGGAAGCTGGCAGGTCTACGTACGGCAGAAGCTTGAGGAATCTGCAACCCTACTCCTTTCACCAACCAGAAGCTGACAGGTCTACGTACGGTGGAAGCTGTGGAAACAGAGAACTTCAGTAAGGACTTTGCAATTTCTAGACAAACTCATTGAGACATTGTAATCATGTTGCCTCTATATGTTTATATTGTACTTGCGGTAGCCTTGGGGCCCCTTGAATTGACTTTTGCCTTACCTCCCTGTGCGGCCTGCATAACCACTACCCAAGTCGGGACAAAGATTACCCAAACTTTATCACTCCTTCTACACCTGTACTGGTGTGACTAGCCGATGTGTATATAATGGTACGGAATTAAGTATCTGTACTAAAGGAAAGGTGAGAACTTGTTTTAACCCCTGACAAAACCCCTCATATCATGTTCTAGAGTTGCGATGGAACAATGAGGATGGGGCCCTCCTAAATGCTACACGACAGTTCGCAGATCCCACCAGACCAGCCCCTCTTTACTTTGATGCTTGTGAAGCCATCAACAGAAATGGCTACTATAACTGTGGATCTGTTGACCAAGAGCACAGTTATTACTATGATGATAAATACATGTACCCCGAAGGAGCATACAAGTGGGGAAAATGCACCAGGACACATATCTCGAATTATGTCAAAGCATCTGAAGATGATTACTTTTGCCCCAAGTGGGAGTGTGTATACTATGCCACCTGGTCTGACGGGCCTCAGGGGCAAGATGGGGATCATCGCAGAGCTACTTTAGAGAGACTACCATTGCTGACACCCCTCAAGTGCCTGAAAGGTACTTGTAACCCCTTAAAGCTCCTTGTGCTTGACCCTAGCCAGTGGAGGCTAGGATATAGATTTGGCTTACGTATAGCGGGTAGGGGAATAGACCCTGGAACCTATGTATACATACAGCTTAACACCAAGACCCGCATTTCCTCACCTTATCAAATACACCAAACCTTCTACGAAGCCATGCAGACGGAGATAGAGCTTCCCCAGACTACGCAGAATTTATTCATTGAACTAGCTGTAGCTGTAGCTTTAGCTTCTAGTCTCCACATTTCTAATTGTTACTTCTGTGGAGGAACTAAGATGGGAGACCAATGGACCTGGGAGGCAAGAGAATTGAACTACTCAGTCCCATATAACCAGACTGCCCTGAACAAAACCGCTAGTGAATGGGTATTGGCCAACACCATTGTCGGCCGTCTTTGTTTTGTCCACACGGGACCACAATTCATCATACAGGTGGGACAACTGGTCTGTCTGAGCCAACGGATTTATAATGCCACCACAAAGAAGACATCCTGGTGGTCAGGTGTTAATGCTACTGAACCCTCCAACCCTTTAATCACTTTCCCTCATCTTGCTAAGATATGGACTGACCTCACCTCCTCCAATACTTGGGAAGCCCCTTCTGGGCTTTATTGGATTTGTGGCTCTCGAGCATATGCACGACTCCCTAATAACTGGGGAGGGGCATGTGTCTTGGGAACAATACGACCTTCTTTCTTTCTTATTCCCATCTCTCAAGGGGAGCAGTTAGGCTTCCCCATCTACAATGGTCGACAGAAGCGAAGCACTCTCAAGATAGGTCAATGGGATAAGTGGGATGGTGATGAGTGGCCCCCTGAGCAAATTATCTCATATTATGGCCCAGCTACTTGGACGCAAGATGGGACCTGGGGATACCGCACTCCTGTTTATATGGTGAATCGTATTATACGCTTACAAGCTGTTGTGGAAATTATAACTAATGAAACCAGTAAAGCACTAACTCTTTTAGCCAGGCAAAGTACCCAAATGCGTACAGCTATTTGCCAGAACCACTTAGCGCTTGATTATTTATTAGCATCTGAGGGTGGTGTGTGTGGAAAGTTTAATCTAACTAACTGTTGTTTGCAAATTGATGATCAAGGTCAGGTTGTTGAAGAAATAGCTGACAATATGCGTAGGCATGCATATGTACCAGTTCAGACTTGGAATGGACTAGACCTTAGTGGATGGTCTGGAACACTATTTTCAGGCCTAGGAGGATTGAAGACTATTATGTTTGCAGTATTGGTCATGGTAGCTGTGTGTTTACTTCTTCCATGTTTTCTGCCTCTTTGCTTACGTATGTTCACCTCAATCATTGACAGTACAGTTGAACATAAGACTGTGGCTCGGGTACTAGCCATGTGGAAGTATCAAGCTATACCCCAAGAAGAAGTATCAGTTTGACGAAAGTTTGATATGTGATTATTTTCTCACCCTCTTTTAGTCGGGTTGCGAATAATCAAAGGGGGGAATGTGGTAGGCTATGGCCTGTAAACTAGGCCTAGACCCCAACCCCCACCCCCACCTGAGACTAGTGCTGAGAAGAACCAGTCTGAGAAACTGCTTTAGACTGCTTTAAACTGCTTTTGAAAAGTTTGTATAATTCCTTTATTAATTCCTCTATGCTGATGATAGATATGTTCCTGCACTCTCTAAGCTAGAAATGGCCTTGAAGTAGAAATGTATCAATGTCTAAGACTGTGCCTTTGTTAGAATAGCCTGAGAAGGGGGAACAGGGAGCTAGGCCCAGAGAGGGTCCATGATTGGACAGGTGCAAGGGGCGTTGGGACCAATAGAAAGTTTGCCTGTATCAAACTGTAAAAATTGTATATAAGGAATTTGCTCCTGTACTGCATTGCTCAGTCACTTTTGGACACTCTCCTGTCTGAGCCTGTGCACAATAAATTGGCTTGGAACCTGCAATTGACTCCTGGTTTTATTCATTGCGTGCACTTCGCTGCTACATCACCACTGATGGTATATCGATACCACCGTTTGGCAAACCCAGATATTCAGCGCCGGATGCCAGATAAGTTCAGGCACTGACTATCCAGACTTAATTAAAGCAGCAGTGGCTTGGCTATTTAAAGCACTGCTGAATATTGGCTTCTTAGTTCACACACCTACAGACAATAAAAATTCTAAGAGATACATAAATGAACAAATTCTGCTCCCTCTTTTTGTCTGTAAATCAAAAATCCCATACTACAAATCTGAAAACACTAGGAGGCCCTTTTACTAATGGTTAACCCGTGTTAATTTCATTAATGCTCTAAGTGCCATTTGCTTCCCATAGAAATAAAAAGGCTGTGGGCACCTAACACACGTTAACTTCATTAACGCACATTAAAACCTTTAGTAAAAGGGCCCCTAGGAGTGACCAAAACCTCACAGCAACTAGTCCTTTCTGTATATTTTATGAAAAAGTTTCCATATTTTAAGGATAGACTTAAATAGGGAAAAGAATATGAGGCATGATGAAAACCAGTGGGAGCAAATGGAACAAGTATGAGTCTTAGCTAGCATTCAGAAGAATAATTATAACATTTTTATAGGTGCTATTGCAGCAATCGTGATGAACAAACTATTTAACGTTGCTTCTGGTACATACTGGGGATGGCATGGTAACGGAGACAGCCTGGCACATCTCTAGTGTCAGTGTCCTCAGATAATTGCATTCTGGCAATCAGTATAGCACAGGATTAAACATGTAGCTGAAATAAGTGCCTGGATTTGTGGCATCCAGGCACTTTTATATTGAATCTACTATTGTTGCAGGTCCACAGTTCAATGAAGATTAATTAATCCACTTTCTGATGGCCGCTTTAGGTACACTGGTATCATTTTCTTGCTTTCTGTAAATGAATGGCTTGCTAAGCTATGGGAAATTCATTAAATGGTAATAATAAGCAAGTGGAGGAACAAGCTGGGAGAGTTTTATAAAATGGGGGCACACTGAGCCAGCTGGATTTTAAGGGTATATGTAATGAAAATGCCTAAGATTTGTATACATTGAAGAAGTAAAGTGAGATTTTAGAAAGGATGTACTTGGGGTAGTGGGAGGAATGTGAAAATAAGGACATGCCGTAATAAAGCCTGTTTCAGAACTAGGCCTGTGAATGTGCAGGATCTATCTGAAATGGCCTTGCGAAAGTCCAGGAGGTTGGAGATATTAGAGATAAGGTGCAAGACTGCCAACTTCATGTGCCGCACTTAGAGAAAATGGCAATGCAGCCGTGCAAGGACCCGTTTGCAGAAATGGGGACGTGGATATGCATGCACGATGTAAAGTACGCATGTACGAATTGGCACGCAGAAGCACACCATGAGTACATGGCAAGATAAGAGAGAGCGAGATGGCCATGCAGGAACCAAATTTCTCCAGAGCAGAGACCAGAAGGCTCTGCTAAATGGTTATATAGAGTATGAGGCAGTGCTTTATCCACCCCGGAGGCGCAAGGCTGCCTACCGGGAGGCGCACAGGATCTGGCTGCAGATCCACCAGGCCCTTGCTCAATAAATGGCGAAAATGCACAGTACACGGGGGTGCCCTAGGCTCTAGACCAGTGCTTTTCAAACCTTTATCCCATATGACCCCAGATGATGAAATCAAAATAGCAGGTCTCCAGCATCCTTCCCCTCCTTCCACTCATCTAAAGCAGAAAGGCAGCAGCAACAGTAGTGGCAAGAGCAGCAGCAGTCAGCAAAGGGTCCATTGTGTCAGTGTGCGGTATGTGCTTACAAACCCCAGTACTCAGCATGGAAGCATACCTTGGGGGGGGAGGGGCATGGGCCTATGAATGTTCACTGGCTCACAGGCCACATGCTGATTGGTGACTTGCACGACTTGGCATAGGTCAAAGTGAAATCCCAGAGAAAAGGTGAAATGGCCATGTTTCTGTGACCCATAAAATATGACAGTTATTATTCAACAGTAAGGAAATATAGGCCATTTTAAAGGATCTTACTTGTTTTGTAGCAGCAGAGTGCAGACAAACCAATAATACCAGGAGTCTGTTCAGAAGGTCCAAATAATTTATTTGTGCACAAGTCTCAAGCAGAATCAAATTCAAAATGGCTGAGCAATGGTTTCTAGCAAAACAACAACTTTTATACTGTTCTTCTCCATTCTGGACATAGGCAAACTTTTCATTGGTCCCAGTAACCCCTCTCACCCATCTATTGGTCCCGGTACCACTGCGTAGTTGTCCAATGAGGACTTTGGTCTGGGCTCAGCACCTGCTTGCCCCCCTTACTGTGGTAGGCGAAGGCCTATGATCCATGGTGTCTGAAATGAGCAGAGAGGCCTAAGTAGCTTGACCTGTAAATGAAGCCTGTGGAGAGGCCCAAAGGAAGTACACATTCCCCTGAATGCTGCTACCATAGAATCGAAACTTAACTGAGCACCATTAAGTATAGCTAAGCAGAATCGAAACCTAGAGAATATAGAAAAACAAGTTTAATTGGTATTGATAAGAGAGTGAAGCTTCTATGGAATTAATTCACTCTGTTGAGAGAAAGGTTACAGTGCCCTGCTTTCCCACATATTCCAGCTGAAAAGTGACCTTGGAGGAGAAAAGTATCTAAGTTGGTGAACTGACCATTGTAATTGGGACTGAAAGGGGGGCAAGCAGGTGCTGAGCCCAGTCAAAGGTTCTAATTGGATAGCTACGTAACGGTACCGGAACCAATAGGAGGTGTAAGAAGGGTTACCGGGACCAATGAAAGGTTTGCCTATGTCTAGAATGGGAAAGAAAGCTATAAAAGTTGTTGTTTTGTTAGAAACCATTGCTCAGCCATTTTGAATTTGATTCTGCTTGAGACTTGTGCACAAATAAATGATTTGGACCTTCTGAACAGACTCCTGGTATTATTGGTTTGTCTGCGCTCTGCTGCTACATATTCTTGGTGCGTTGGCCGGGAAGGTGTGGTAATAGAGGGTATACAGGGCAATATACCACGACTTTCCGCCTCTACAGGTTTGGTCCTGCCGGGATCGTGCCCTCCCGACGTGGGCTCGGCTACCCGGCACCACCGGTCCAGTTGTATCGGAGGGAGTTGGGCCAGGCCTCGGCGGGTGCCGGACCCGGTTGGAGCCAACACCTCAAACCCGTGGGGGGAGTCCGAGGTCCAACTCATGCGCTTGCTTGGGAACGGGAACAGGATCCTGTGAGTATAGTTTTGATTTGACTAGACAGCTGAGTCAGAGCAGAACTGTTGTTTGAACTTTGAAACTTTGGAATTTGATATTGGTAAGAGAGCCTGATCAACTCTCAAGACGGTCCGATTAACCCTGCATGAGTATGCGCGGGGCGAAACCATCGTCTTTTTGATTTAGATTTTGGAATTTGATATAGCCTAGTCAGCAGAGACAGGATTGGGCTGTTTTTGGGATACGTTGCTAGCATGATTGTGTGAATGAGGTGTGAATGAGAGGTCTGGCAGCACGGACCAAGCGAAGGCGGACTCCTGAGTAACGCATTTCCTGGCCGGGCGACCGCGTCCAGGTCGTAAAAAGGAGGAAGCGACCGTCGTCTTGTCTTGTTATTTGTTTCCCCTAAATGTTTCTAGGGCCGTGAGGACCCCTTACCCACGGTCCGCCCTCCTTTTCCCTTCTGTTTGTCGTTGCGCGCACACATCGATATGGGAGGGGCGGGGTCTACTAGGCACACTCCGTTAGAATGTATGATCAAGTATTTTAATAAAGGATATTCAGGAGATTATGGAGTAAAAATGACTGCCTCACGATTGCAGCTTTTGTGTACTAGGGAGTGGCCCATCATAGACCCCCTGTGGCCGCGAGATGGCACATTTAGCCTAGGAATTATTCGATCAGTTCATCAGAAGGTGCGATTAGCGCACCCTGATCAGTACCCTTATATAGACTCTTGGTTAAGTATTTGTGAGAATCCGCCCCCTTGGGCAAAGCGTTGCTATGAAGAGCAGTGCAGAATATTGTTAGCATTGACAGATCAGACCCCGAAGGCAGGGACAGCAGAGAAATCTAGTCAGAAACCTATTCTGGTAGATCCTGAGTCCCCGGGAGTTGTAACTAGACAGCCCCAAGCTCAGCACCCAGTAAAAGTACCCCCGCGTCCTGCAGTTCCGCAGCGACAGCGAGACCCAACTCCGGAACCACGCCCGGAAGAGCAAGTAGATGATCCCCCTCTTGATGATGATTCAGGCACACTTGAGGATCAAGAAAAGGCTGAGTCAGAAGAAGAAGAAGAAGAGGAAGAGTCCTCTCAGGGCGACACAGATAGCACAGTATCAGTAGCTAGTGTAAGCTCGCCTGTAGCGAGTGCAGCGCCCCAGGCCAAACGTATTGTGCACAAGCAACCCATTGCTAAGAAAGTTTCTGTAAGGCTACAGAAAACTTCTGTTAAGAAAATGATGCCATTACGGCAAGTCCCGGGACTACCCATGTGAGATGAAAATGACCAAATAGTTGCGGGACCCCTGAGTCTAGTATATGTGCCTTTCTCCACTGCTGATTTGTTAAATTGGAAAGTGCACTATGCATCTTACACCAATAAGCCCCAAGAATTAACAGAATTAATGCATACAATTATGGAAACTCACCAACCCACTTGGGCAGATTGCCGTCAGCTCCTGTCTACTTTATTTACTACTGAGGAGCGGACACGAATCAAGCGAGCAGCTGTTGACTGGCTGGCAGACAATCCCCTGGTAGAGAGGGAGGAAGCAGGAATAGACAACTGCGAGGCAACTCAGAAAGAATTTCCTAACGAAGACCCCAAATGGAATCCAAATACTGAGGTGGGGTCTAGAGCCCTATCCCGGTTTCGCCAAGGCCTTATGCAAGGTCTGAGAAGGGGGGGGGGGGGGGGGCAGAAAGCCATGAATCTCTCTAAAGTAACCAAAGTTAATCAGGGCATAGACGAGAGCCCTGCAGTATTTTATGAAAGACTGACAAGCATACAGAATGTACACTCCCTACGACCCAGATGCACCAGGAAGCTTATGCATGGTGAATTCTGCTTTTGTAAACCAGTCACAACCAGATATTAGACGTAAACTACAGAAATTAGAGGGGTTTGCGGGCATGAATGCAACACAGTTACTAGAAGTCGCTCATAAAGTGTATGTGAATCGTGATAATGAAAGACAGAGAGAAAGTGATCGAAGGATGAAGAAGAAAGCGGATTTTTTGGCTGCGGCCATAGTGGAACAGAAAAGGGGAGGTGTCCCTAGTCGAAGGAGCAGAGGCAGAGGGCGGGGCCGAGGAGATGACCGGCCCCCATTAGGCGCGAACCAATGCGCTTATTGCAGAGAGGAAGGACATTGGAGAAGTGCATGCCCGCGACTCGAAGAAGCCTCTCAGGATGAAGAGGAACACGCCCCTTGGAGGGAAAGAGAGAGAGGCCGGCCCCAAAATCGCAGAGGAACCAATCGAGAACAGTATCAACGCGAATGCACGGAGGCCATCCAGGGAATGGCAGCCGCCACAGCCTATGATCTGGATGAAGCAGATTAGGACAGACCGGGCTCCGAATTCACTTTAGGTCTCCAGGAGCCTATGGTCAGTATACAAATAGGAGACCAATTCATGGACTTTATGGTCGATACTGGAGCAGAACATTCTGTAGTAGATAAACAAATAGCCCCTCTTTCTACAAGAGCAGTCACCATTGTAGGAGCGACTGGTGCTAAAGCCACAAAGTCTTTTCTCCAAAATCGTATATGTAATCTAGGAGGACAGCAAATAACACACCAATTTCTTTACATGCCGGAGTGCCCAGTGCCATTACTGGGACGAGATATGCTAGCCAAACTACAGGCCCAAATATCCTTTACTGAGAAAGGAGAGATGCAGATGACAGTGAATTCCCAGTCAAAACCTGCTGGACTGATGCTGCTTACTGTTCCACGAGAAGAAGAATGGAGATGATATAGTACCGAGCCAAGTACTGAGCCAATCATTGATACCTATTTTGAACCTACTTTGAAAAGCATTGATGCCCCTCCTGGAGTATGGGCAGAGGGCAATCCACCAGGACTGGCCAAACATATAGCTCCAATAATTGTGAACCTCAAGCCTAGTGCACAGCCAGTACATGTCAAGCAATACCCACTCCCAAGAGCAGCAATTGAAGGCATTCATCGCCACTTGCTAAGGCTGTTGGAGTATGGCCTACTCAAAGTTTGTCAGTCGCCATGGAACACTCCTCTCCTGCCAGTGAAGAAGCCTGGGACAGGTGACTACCGCCCAGTACAAGATTTAAGGAGAGTGAATGAAGCAGTTGAGACCATACATCCAGTTGTGCCAAACCCTTACACACTCCTAGGATTGATTCCTGCTGAAGCTACTCATTTTACTGTTTTGGATCTGAAAGATGCATTTTTCTGCATAAGATTAGCCCCAATCAGCCAACTGCTGTTTGCCTTTGAATGGCAGGACCCTGTCTCTGGGAGACGGGGCCAACTCACTTGGATACGATTACCTCAAGGATTCAAGAATTCGCCCACCATTTTTAGTGCTGCACTAAACCAAGATCTTTCAAGCTACCCAGTGGCCCCTGGGAAAAGAGTACTCCTCCAATACGTAGATGATCTACTGGTAGCTGCTACATCGGAAAGTGAATGTATACAAGCCACTACTGACCTTTTACAACTATTGGATGAAGCTGGATATAAAGTCTCCAGAGCAAAAGCACAGCTATGCCAAAAAGAAGTAAAATACTTGGGTTTCCGTCTAACCAAAGGAAGCCGACAGTTGGGAAGCGAGAGAAAAGAAGCCGTGTGCAGTATCCCAACCCCAACTACCAGAAAGCAAGTCAGAGCCTTTCTGGGAGCAGCAGGATACTGCCGGATATGGATACCCAACTTTGCTCAGATTGCCAAACCACTATATGAAGCCACCAAGGGAGAAGAAAAGTCGCCACTCGAGTGGGGACCTGAAGAAGACACCGCTTTCAAAACCCTGAAAGAAGAATTGATGTCGTCACCAGCACTCGGGTTGCCGGATGTCCACAAGCCATTCCATCTATTTGTGCATGAGATGCAAGGAAATGCCTTAGGCATGTTGACTCAGAAATTGGGACATTGGGAGAGACCCGTAGCATACCTATCGAAACAATTGGATACTGTGGCCAAAGGATGGCCACCATGTTTAAGAGCAGTCGCAGCCACAGCATTATTAGTGAGTGAAGCAGACAAACTCACCTTAGGACAGAATCTACGTGTTACCGTACCACATGCGGTACTTGCCCTGATGGAGCAGAAAGCAAATCATTGGCTCACCAATTCTCGAATGCTGAAATACCAAAGCATGTTATGTGAAAATCCACAAATACAGCTGGAAGTGAGCCATGCCTTGAACCCAGCTACATTGATACCAATCAGCGAAGACCCTCCAGAACATGACTGTATAGAAGTTATGGATACTGTATTCTCAAGTCGACCTGATTTGACAGATGTGCCCCTGGAGAATCCTGATCAGACTTATTTTGTAGATGGGAGCAGCCTCATTATCGATGGACGACGCTGTGCCGGGTATGCAGTAGTCACCCGGGATGAAGTCATTGAATCATCAGCCCTTGCGTCGGGCACATCAGCACAGAAAGCAGAATTGATAGCACTCACCAGAGCCCTAGTATTGGGTGCGAAACATTTGCTGAACGTATACACCGACTCGAAATATGCCTTCACCACTTTGCATGCACATGGAGCTCTCTACAAAGAACGAGGGCTCATTACGTCAGGAGGCAAATCAGTCAAATATGGCCCAGAAATATTGATGTTATTAGATGCAGTATGGGCCCCTACACGGGTGGCCGTCATACATTGTAGAGGACACCAAGCAGGAAAAGGAGAAGTAGCCCAAGGAAACAGATTCGCTGATGTTTCAGCACGAAAAGCAGCCATGACAGGCCAAATTTCACCACAGGCCACACCAATACAAGCAGCATTGTTTCCAGTACCTCTTAACCTATGGACACCACGATATACCACCAACGAATTGGAGTACTACTGTAACAAAGAAGAAGGAGTACTGAAAGATGGATGGATTGAATTGCCGCCACCAGAGGGCAGTCAACCTCCAGGACGAATAGTGATTCCTGAACTCTTGGCACCAGCCTTTGTCAAAGCCTTTCATCAAGCTACACATTATGGGAAGAGTGCAATGGAAAAAGCACTTAGACCGCACTTTTGTATTGCCTCATTGGCAGCCCTGTCAGCCTCAGTGGCTCGCCAATGTCTGATTTGTGCCAAGAATAATGCCAAACAGGGTCCCACGCCACCACCCCGAGTTCAGTCAGGAGGTGTTACTCCCATGCACCACCTGCAGATAGACTTTACCGAAATGCCAAAGTCTGGTGAATACCGTTATATGTTATTAGTTTGTACCTTCTCTGGGTGGGTAGAGGCCTTTCCCACCAGAACTGAGAAAGCCCGAGAAGTTACTAAAGTGTTGCTGAGAGAGATTATCCCCAGATTTGGAATTCCAGCAGTAATAGGGTCGGACAATGGGCCCTCATTTGTATCTCAGATTACCCAACAGTTAGCGAGTGCTTTGCAGATACAATGGAAGTTACACACAGCATACAGACCTCAGAGTTCAGGGAAAGTTGAGCGAATGAATCGAACTTTGAAATCCCAGATATCTAAGCTATGTCAGGAGACCCACCTGAAGTGGCCCCAGGTTCTCCCCATAGCCTTACTCAGAATACACTCAGCCCCTGTAAAATCATCAGGATTTTCCCCTTTTGAAGTTATGTATGGCAAACCTCCACCAATAGTCCAGGGTGTGAAAGGTAGTCTGTCACAGATAAGTTCAGAAATCACCAGACAAGAACTTCTAGCTCTTAGTTCTGTTCTGCAGACTCTCCATACGTGGATACTGGACCAGTTGCCCATCAATTTGACGGAGCCATTGCACCCCTACAAGCCTGGTACCTCGGTGTGGGTCAAAGATTGGAAGAAGACACCGTTGGAACCGCATTGGAAGGGGCCTTATACCGTCATCCTGTCTACCCCGACTGCAGTAAAGGTAGCAGAGATCGATTCCTGGATCCACCACAGCAGAGTCAAGTCAGCAGCAGTTCCAGATCAGAACCAGTGGACAGCAGAGCCGCATCCTGACGTCCCTTTGCATCTCACCCTACGGAGGCAGCCAGCAACTTAGAACCTTTTGAGGACACCCATGAGTTGCAGTGTCCTACAGCAGCCAAGTCTTTCGAAGAGGATTGCTGTTTCTAAATACAGCAAAAACATTTGCTTTCTTCATTGAATGACTGTGCTCCCATAGCCTTTCATAAGACCAGCTGTAATTGATAAGCTGGCACCGCAGCAGGACATTTGAGGATCTCCAATCAACATCGACACCCGTTGAATTGCTTTATTAGCAAACAGGTCAGCATTGTGCCAAGAAGAAGAAGACGTCGCGGTCAAGATTTTCCAGCGGAGACCCAGAAGGACTACAATCAACATGCATCCTTGTTTCTATTTGGTTCTGGTTGCCTGCATGGGGAGTTTTGAACTTATTCTTGCTTTACCCCCATGTACTGCCTGCATTACTTCCACTCAGACGGGAATGAAAGTAACTCAGACTTTGCTTTACCATTCTTACTATACCTGTACTGGTACGGTAAGCCGGTGTATTTATAACACCACTGAACTAAATGTTTGTACTAATGGAAATACTAAAGTTTGCTACAACCCGCTTCAGAATCCATCTTATTATACTTTAGAAATACGATGGAATGATGCAGATGGAGATCTACTTAATGCTACCTCCCCACTCACCGACCCTACAAAGTATGCTGTATTGTCTTTTGATGCTTGTGATGCCATTAATAGAGATAGTCGTTCCAAATGTGCCAATTGGGAGAGAACATATGCTCTTAATGATAAGTATATGTGTCCAGAAGGAACGACTGGATGGGGAGAATGTACAGGTAAACGAGCTCTAGCCAATGAATATAGTACAGCCCCTATTGCAGACTATTATTGCCCGAAGTGGGAATGTGTTTTCTATGCCACATGGAAAACTGGTATGGTAGAGAATACCAGAGACAATTGAATGGCTGCCTTAACCAAGCCATATGTGAAGGATATAGAAAAGCATTGTAAGAAAGGTGCTTGTAATCCATTACAATTGCTCATAGTTAATCCTAGCGCATGGAAACAAGGGTATAATTTGGCCTACGTATTGCAGGTTCTGGATCAGATCCAGGAACCATAGTATATATAAAATTGAATACCCAAGCCCATCGTTCATCACGGTACCATATACATAACACTTTCTATGAAACTATGCATATAAATAAGTTTGATATCCCTCACCCTTCCCAGAACTTGTTTCTAGAGTTAGCAGGAGCAGTAGTCTCTAGTCTACATATTTCAGATTGCTATTTCTGTGGTGGAACTAAGATGGGTGACCAATGGCCCTGGGAAGCCCAAGAATTGAATTACTCAATGACTTATAATCACACTGAACTACATAAGACCACTAGTGAATGGGTCTTAGCACATTCAATAGTTGGACGTCTGTGTTATGCTCGAACTGGACCCCAGTTCACCTTGCAGGTGGGACAGCTGGTCTGTCTCAGCCAAAAGTTCTATAATGACACCACAAAGCAGACGTCTTGGTGGTCAGGAGTTAATGAATCTGAACCCACCAATCCATTAGCAAAATTCCCTGAACTTGCTGATCTATGGACGAATCTCGCCCAACCTCATGCTTGGCAAGCCCCACCTGGCTTGTATTGGATCTGTGGAACCCGAGCATATGCCCGACTCCCTATCCACTGGGGAGGAGCATGTGTCTTAGGAACCATTCGACCTTCTTTCTTTTTATTACCCACAGAACACGGAGAGCAATTAGGATACCCAGTATACACTAAGACAGAAAAGAGCAGCTCTTCAGATAGGCAAGTGGCAGAAGTGGGATGGGGAAGATTGGCCACCTGAGAGGATTATTGCCTATTATGGACCTGCCACATGGAATGACGATGGCATGTGGGGCTATCGGACCCCTGTGTATATGATAAATCGCATTATACGTTTACAAGCAGTAGTTGAACTAATCACTAATGAGACTAGTCAAGCACTCACACTTTTAGCTAGACAAAGCACGCAAATGCGCACTGCAGTATATCAGAATCGCATAGCACTGGATTACTTATTAGCAGCTGAAGGAGGAGTCTGTGGTAAGCTGAATCTCACAAATTGTTGTTTGAAGATAGATGATAAGGGTCAGGTTGTTGAAGAAATTGCTGAACACATGCGGAAGCAAACTTATGTGCCAGTACAGACCTGGCATAGTCTTAAGATACCCAATTGGTTTGCATCTATCTTCTCTGGATTAGGAGGATTCACTACTTTTGCTATGATAATACTAATTTTTGTAGCTTTGTTCTTCTTGTTACCATGTATAATCCCATGTTGTATGCGTTCTATTAACAGTGTTATTGAAAATACAGTGGAGCGGAAAACCGCAACTAAGCTTTTAGCCTTATGGCACCCTAATCCTGCTAAATATGGTCGAAACCCGACCCCAGTGTAATTAAGTGATTTAACTCTCACACCTTATTAATAATAGGGTGAGATTAATCAAAGGGGGAATGTGGTAGGCGAAGGCCTATGATCCATGGTGTCTGAAATGAGCAGAGAGGCCTAAGTAGCTTGACCTGTAAATGAAGCCTGTGGAGAGGCCCAAAGGAAGTACACATTCCCCTGAATGCTGCTACCATAGAATCAAAACTTAACTGAGCACCATTAAGTATAGCTAAGCAGAATCGAAACCTAGAGAATATAGAAAAACAAGTTTAATTGGTATTGATAAGAGAGTGAATCTTCTATGGAATTAATTAACTCTGTTGAGAGAAAGGTTACAGTGCCCTGCTTTCCCACATATTCCAGCTGAAAAGTGACCTTGGAGGAGAAACGTATCTAAGTTGGTGAACTGACCATTGTAATTGGGACTGAAAGGGGGGCAAGCAGGTGCTGAGCCCAGTCAAAGGTTCTAATTGGATAGCTACGTAACGGTACCGGAACCAATAGGAGGTGTAAGAAGAGTTACCGGGACCAATGAAAAGTTTGCCTATGTCTAGAATGGGAAAGAAAGCTATAAAAGTTGTTGTTTTGTTAGAAACCATTGCTCAGCCATTTTGAATTTGATTCTGCTTGAGACTTGTGCACAAATAAATGATTTGGACCTTCTGAACAGACTCCTGGTATTATTGGTTTGTCTGCGCTCTGCTGCTACATTACAGTCCTCATTACAATGGACAGTTCTTAGACTCTTGATACAATTCTCCTCCAAGGTCACTGGCTAACCAAAACATATGGGAAAGCAGGGCACCGTAACTTTTCTCTCAGCAGAATTAATTAGTTCACAGAAGCTTCACACATTTTATCAGTTCCAATTAAAGTTGTTTTTCTATCTCTTCTAAGTTTTGTTTCTGCTTAGCTATGCTGGGTTATGCTTAGTTAAGTTTCGATTCTATGGAAGCAGTATTGGGGGGGGGGGTTCACTCCTCTGGGCCTAACCACAGGCTTCATTTACAGGTCAAGCTACTTAGGCCTGTCTGTTCAGTTCAAGCAGCATGGATCATAGGCCTTCGCCTACCACAGTTTGATTTATCCGTTCTAAATTACTCTGCTCCAGAAAGTCCAGGTGATACATTAAATACCTTTATGGAAATGGGTAACAGGGGTAACATATGGAAAGCAGTGTGTATTAATGCCCGTAGCATGGGAAATAAGATCCCTGAAGTTGAAGCTTTGGTGGGAGTGGCTGATTTGGATTTAGTGGCAGTTACAGAAACATGGTTCACAGAAAACTATGACTGGGATGTAACTATACCTGGCTATACTTTATTCAGAAAGGACAAGGTAGGAAGAAGGGGAGGAGGAGTGGCACTATATGTAAAAACTACTATTAAAGCTTTGGAATTACAGAGCTTAAAAGGGAGAGAGGAGGCATTGTGGATTAAACTAGAAAGAGGGAAAGAGAAATCTATTTGCATTGGTGTGATATACAGACCTCCCTCACAAGAGGAAGAGGTGGACAGAGAGTTAATTGAAGACATACGCAGCATTGTTAGGAAAGGGGAAGTGCTACTGATAGATTTCAATATGCCAGATGTTGATTGGCACATTCCTGCTGCAGTATCATCTAGAAATAAGGAGATCCTTGATTCTCTACAGGGAGAACTATTCAGGCAATTGGTAACAGACCCCACACGTGAAGGGGCCATACTGGACTTGGTGCTTACCAATGGTGAAAGTGTTTCTGATGTTGTAGTGGGAGATCATTTTGCATCCAGTGATCACCAGATGGTGTGGTTCAGTATTAGGACTAGGGCTGTTAGAATCCATTCCAAGGTGAGGATCTTAGACTTTAGGAAGACTAACTTTGCGAAGATGGGCCAATACCTCAGGGAGTCGTTAGTGGGATGGGAACAGCTGGGGGATGTAGAAAAATAGTGGGCAAAACTGAAAGGGGATATTTTAAGGGCAACCAACCTTTTTGTTAAAATGGTAAATAAAGGCAAAAGGAAAAGGAGACCGCTATGGTTTTCGAAGGAAGTAGCTGAAAAAGTGAAGAAAAAGAGGGAGGCCTTCATGAAATACAAGAGATCACAGAGAGAGGAAGACAGGCATCTGTATTTGGAAAAACTTAGAGAAGCTAGCAAAGTAGTCAAGAAGGCAAAGATTCAAAAGGAGGAGGAAATAGCCAATGCAATCGGGCAGTGGGAGCCGCCGGCAGAGCACCATAAAAGCGGCGCCCCTGCACTAGGAGCGCCGCTGCCGGGACCGAACACCGCCCCTCCTCTGCTCCTGCCCAATCGGGCAGTGGGAGCCCGTTCCAGCTCCTGCCCAATCGGGCAGTGGGAGCCGCCGGCAGAGCACCATAAAAGCGGCGCCCCTGCAGGGCACGCCCGCGCCTGAGGGCCTCGCCAGAGGGCCCTTTGGCGTGGCCCTTAGGCGCGGCACGAAGGCGAGCAGAAGGGAACAACAACAGACACAGCAGCGCCGACAGCATCACCGCAGAAGCAAACGAGGAGCAGACCGAGACAAAGGACGTCAGAACCGCAAGTAGAATTCGCACAGAACCTCACACACTCCACACCTACAAACTCCCACTTCCACCACCCACACCTTAGCAGATCCAGCTCTCCCTACACGGGTCAGGCTCCCGCACCAAGGCACCCTACGCAGATCCGGCTCTCCATCCACGGGACAGGCTCCCTCCACGGGACAGGCTCCCGCACCAAGCCACCCTACGCAGATCCGGCTCTCCATCCATGGGACAGGCTCCCTCCACGGGACAGGCTCCCGCACCAAGCCACCCTACGCAGATCCGGCTCTCCATCCACGGGACAGGCTCCCTCCACGGGACAGGCTCCCGCACCAAGCCACCCTACGCAGATCCGGCTCTCCATCCATGGGACAGGCGCCCTCCACGGGACAGGCTCCCGCACCAAGCCACCCTACGCAGATCCGGCTCTCCATCCACGGGACAGGCTCCCTCCACGGGACAGGCTCCCACACCAAGCCACCCTACGCAGATCCGGCTCTCCATCCACGGGACAGGCACCCTCCACGGGACAGGCTCCCGCACCAAGCCACCCTACGCAGATCCGGCTCTCCATCCACGGGACAGGCTCCCTCCACGGGACAGGCTCCCGCACCAAGGCACCCTACGCAGATCCAGCTCTCCATGCACGGGACAGGCTCCCTCCACGGGACAGGCTCCCGCACCAAGGCACCCTACGCAGATCCGGCCCTCCCGCCACGGAACAAGCTCACGCACCAAGTTCAACTCTCCCCAAACAGACAACAGACGAAGTCTCAAGAAAACAGGCTTCACCCTAACAGAACATCACAAGGGGAAAAAAAAACATGCACGCCACATACTTCCTACCACTCTACCTACTAATCACACAACTCCTCCCACCAACCACACACCTCCACTACCCACAAGCAAACACAATATGGCATCCACCAACTGCATTACCATATTCAGAACCACAGCACACACACAAAGAGACACTCAGGGCTTACCAGGCAAAGCGACCAAACAGACACAAATCAAACTCCCACACATGCACAAAGGAAACTCATGGAACAGCAACCTCAGCAACGAAAACAACAACGATTGAGCTCATAAACGCCAGATCCGTCTGCAACAAGATACACACTATTGTAGACCACATAGAAGAGCGACAGCCCGACATAATATGCATCACAGAGACATGGCTCAACCCTACCGACAACGTACTACTCAACCAACTAGTACCGGACAACTACTCAGCGTACAACTGCCCACGCACCCACAAGCGAGGAGGAGGAGTCCTGATAATAGCGAAAACAAAGCTAAAGTTCAAGACACAGAACTTCACCAATACACAGCAATGTAACACAATTAGCATCAAAAACAAGAACATTGCAATCTGCCTAACCTACAGAGCACCCAGAGCTCCACCCGATGAACTAGCCCTCACTCTCGAAGAAGCCTGTGCCATAACAACAAACAACAAACCAGCGCTAATGATTGGAGACTTCAACCTCAAGTCCACCAATGCCAAAGACGCAGAGGCCTTCCTTCAAGCAATGACCTCACTTCAATTCACACAGATAATCAATGCACCAACACACAGACATGGATCATCCCCAGACCTCATCTTTGCATCCAATTACCTAACATCAAGAGACCTAATTTCTCCACCCACCATTACCCCAGTGCCATGGTCTGACCATTACTTAATCGAGACCAAGCTACGATATCAAGAGGACCAGACGAACGAAAAAGCTAACATCTCACACACACAAAGACGATTCAAGCATTTCGACAGGGACGAATTCATACAGGACACAATACAACACTTGAACGTTACCACAGACGACCTGGAGGAACAAGTTTCCAGCTGGAACAGCATTCTAGCTAACGCCACCAAACCATCTGGTGACGGGATCAAGAAACAACACCACAACAAGAGACAAAACAAGCCATGGTACTCAGCAAAAATACGACAGGAAAAGAGAGAGCTCAGGAAGATTGAACGGAGATGGAGAAAAAACAAAGCTACCGCCGACCAGCATCTTTACCTAACAAAGCAAAAACAATACAATGAACACATCAACCAATCAAAGAGGGAATTCCACACAAACATGATAAATACTTCCATCAACAAACCCAGAGAGCTGTTCAAAATAGTAAAGATCCTCACAAAAGAGCAAACAACAGAAGGCGAAGTACAAGTTGATCCACAGGATTTCGCCGATCACATCAAAGACAAATTTCACTCCACAGAGCGAACAACAACTAGTGGGACCACCAGGTCGGACGTACACCCCAAAACCTGGGGCACATTCTACTCACCCTCAACAGAACAGATATCCCACATCATCTCTACAATCAATACAAGCACTGCACCTACAGACCCGTGCCCAGTGTCATGGGTCAAAGCCACCAAATCCTGCTTCATCCCCACCATACATAAAATGGTACACAACTCACTCACTCAAGGAATCATGCCAAAGCAACTAAAGCTTGCCTCAGTAAGACCAATCCTAAAGAAAACAAATCTCAACAAAAAAGATCCAGCAGCATACCGACCAATCTCCAGCATACCCTTCCTTGCAAAAATCATCGAAAAAACAGTTCAACTACAACTTCAGGAACACATCGACAAACAAGAAACACTCGATGACAACCAACACGGATTTCGTCCCAATCATGGAGTCGAAATGCTACTGATCTACCTCTTCGACAGCATCCTAAGAATAATAGACAACACCAAGAATGGAATCATAATGATCTTCATCGACATCTCCTCAGCCTTCGACACAGTGGACCACAACACCCTCCTGGAAAGACTAAAGAACACCGGTATACACGGTATCACATTAAAATGGTTCCACTCGTACCTAACCGAAAGACAGCTACAGGTCAAATCGGGACACAACACCTCCCGACCCATAATCGTCCGACAAGGAGTACCTCAAGGATCCGCACTCTCAGCACTCCTATTTAACATCTACATACAACCAATATGCAACATCATGAAAAAGAACAACATTCAATACACAATATATGCAGACGACATAATGATATACACCCCGATATCAATCGACAACCCGGACTTCACTAAGATAACAGACTGCCTCACCCAAATGGAGAGTTGGTGTCAAAACAACAACCTAGCAATAAACTACAACAAGACCGAAGCCTTATTCATCACCCGGAACCAAAGCTTCATACACCCACCAAATTTAAAGATACAAAGCACCAATATACCAATAAGATCAGAAGTGAGATACCTCGGAGTTGCTCTGGACAATAAACTCAATCTCAAACCACACATAGACAAGACAATCCAAAAAGCCTACTACAAGATGCGAATCATCAGGAGACTGAAGCCGCTCCTCGCCCCGGAACACTTCCGTACCGTCTGTCAAGCACTGATAACCCCACTACTGGACTTCTGCAATCCGATATACCTTGGACTACCGAAACAAGCCCTCAAGCCTCTACAACTAGCACAAAACACTGCTGCACGAATCATATCAGGAACTGCAAGACAGGAGCACATCACACCCACTTTAAAGGACTTATACTGGCTTCCAATCGGTGCACGCATCAAATACAAAACTATCATAAACCTATTCAAGATAAAACACCACACATCAGCCAACAGCCTACACACCCTCATACAATCAGACACCAGTACGCGTCCCAGAAGAAAACAAACCCACAACCAAGTCAGCACCCCAAGTGAATACAAACACACACGCAAGGACACAACAGACAGAGCACTCTCAATGGCCGCTCCAACAATATGGAACAAACTCCCGGACGAATTGAGGGCCGCTACAGACCTCAAAGACTTTAGAAAACAGCTGAAAACCATGCTGTTCATAGAACACTATGGACACATCACATAACTTCAGAGAATGAATAACAGCACATGATTCCGCCTAACCAATGTATGTATCGAATATGTTTTTGCACCACTGTATATAGCCCACTCTGTACATAGCTCATACCAATCTAGCACACAACACAACACACACTCAATTTCCCTCCCACTGCATGTATAACACACTCACTTGACCTGCTTGTTTGCTGTGATACCACCTTGATTATTAAGATAAGGCGGTTTAGAAATACTGTTAAATAAATAAAATAAATAAATGCAATAAAATGGGGGGATAAGACATTTTTCAGATATATTAGTGAGAAGAGGAAGGGCAAAAGTGGTATCGTCAGACTCAAGGGTGCAGGGGGGGAATATGTAGAAGCTGATAAGGATAAAGCGGAATTGCTTAACAAATATTTTTGTTCTGTGTTCACAAATGAAGAACCAGGAGCAGGACCTCAGAAAACACCCACAAATAAGAACAGAAGCGAGGGACATCTTGAACAATTTTCAGAAGACTGTGTTCGTGAGAAACTAGCTCAACTTAAAGTAGACAAAGCGATGGGACCGGATGGGATACACTCTAGAATACTGAGGGAACTTGGGGATGTTCTAGCAACTCCACTGAATGACCTTTTCAATGCCTCGTTGGAGTCGGGAGTGGTGCCAAAGGACTGGAGAGAGGCTCATGTGGTGCCTTTACACAAAAGCGGAAGTAAGGATGTGGTTGCAAACTACAGGCCGGTTAGTTTAACTTTGGTGGTGAGTAAATTATTGGAAACGCTGCTGAAAGAGAAAATAGTGAGGTTTCTGGAGTCCAGCGGATTCAGGATCCGAGGCAGCATGGATTCACCAGAGGCAGGTCTTGTCAGACAAATCTGATTGATTTCTTTGACTGGGTGACCAGGGAGTTGGACCGAGGGAGAGCTCTAGATGTGGTGTATTTAGATTTCAGTAAAGCCTTTGACATTGTTCCTCACAGGTGACTTATAAACAAACTGAGCACCCTAGGGATGGACCCTAAAGTTACTGCTTGGGTTAGAAATTGGTTGGGTGGGAGGCGACAAAGAGTACAAATAAATGGAGCTCACTCTGAGGAGAAGGATGTTACCAGTGGTGTGCCCCAGGGATCTGTCCTTGGTCTGATTCTTTTTAACATCTTTGTTAGTGATATAGCGGAAGGGCTGTCGGGTAAGGTTTGCCTCTTTGCAGATGATACCAAAATCTGCAATAGAGTAGATACCCAGGAAGGTGTAGATAACATGAGGAGGGATCTAGCTAAGCTTGAAGAATGGTCTAGAATTTGGCAGCTGGGATTTAATGTTAAAAAATGTAAGGTCATGCATTTGGGCTGCAGCAATCCAAGGGAGCAATACAGTATAGGAGGTGAAGTACTTTTGTCCACTAAAGAAGAGCGGGACCTAGGCGTGGTTGTGTCTGATGATCTTAAAGTAGCTAAACAGGTAGAAAAGGCGACGGCAAAAGCTAGAAGGATGCTTGGGTGCATACGGAGAGGAATGGCTAGCAGAAAAAAGGAGGTGATAATGCCTCTGTATAAGTCTTTGGTTCGACCTCATTTGGAGTATGGTGTGCAATTCTGGAGACCGCACCTTCAAAAGGATGTGAACAGGATGGAGTCGGTGCAGAGGGTGGCTACTAAAATGATTAATGGGCTTCATTATAAAGCATATGAGGACAGACTTAAGGATCTTAATATGTACACCTTAGAGGCAAGGCGGGATAGAGGTGATATGATTGAGATGTTTAAATACTTCCGTGGCATAAATGTTCAGGGAGAGAGCCTCTTTCAATTGAAAGCAAGTTCTTCTACGAGGGGACATGGGATGAGGGTGAAGGGAGATAGATTCAGGAGTGATATGCGGAAATATTTCTTTACAGAAAGAGTAGTGGATCCATGGAATAGTCTCCCAGTGGAGGTGTAGAGATGAGGACAGTAACTGAATTCAAAAAAGCATGGGACCAACACAGAGGATCTCTAAAGGTAAAAAGTGGACTGTTGTTGTTATGGAAGGACAGACTAGAGCTCTGTGATCCTCAGTCTTGAAGGACTAGAAAGGGGGGCTGTTACTTCTGGAGAGAAATCTGCAATTGTGAGTATATACTTCTGGGAATTTTTCTGAAAGGAATTTTTTTTTCTTTTAAAGCTAATTAATCTGTGAACCCACTATTTTTTGTTAAATCAGTCAGGGCCTAGTAGCAGCAGTTTAAGATTCAATTTAAAACACAGAAGAGAACTTTCTGGTTACCTTTCATACCCAGTAGAGAGCTGTAGTTTAAATTTCATAGTCACTCAGGGCCTAGCATCAGCAAAGTACTTTTAGATTCAATTTAAAACACAGAAGAGAGCTTTCTGGTTAACTTTAGAATCCAGCAGAGAGCTTGTAGTTTAAATTTCATAATAGGTTAGAGCCTAGCAGCAGCAAAGAGCTATAATTTAAATCAAATCAGAATATAGCTTACCTCAGCAGCACAGGACAGGGTACTGTGTAGCAGCCCTCTTTTAATAAGTGTTATATCCCTCCCTCCTTCCCCATGCCCACCCACCCCTGGGATAATCACAGCTTTATAGGTACTTGCACATCTTAAAAGACAGGAGGTGCTCTCAGGTGAATCTCGTTACCCAAATCAGTCATACACTAAGGACCTGAGATTAATTAAGCTTCAGGTGAACAAGGTATATTAAACTTATTAGGTACAGTTTTATTGGTATAAATATCCATAGCACCCTTTAGTACGTAAAGAACTTAAAGATCTATACACAAACTTAAAACTAAGATGCAGACAGCAGTCCAGCAGCGGGATGTGGGATTTCCAGTCTTTTGCATTGAGTGTCACATGTATGATTTTCTCCCAGTTGGTGAGAGGTCTTACGTGTGCACTAGGTGCAAGGAGCTCTTTGCTCTCAGGGAACGAGTCCGTTCTCTAGAGGCTAGAGCAGAAGACTTGGAAAACATAAGACAGACAGAGAGGTACATAGATGAGACCTACAGGGATATAGTCCTGAAATCCCACCTCCAGTCTGGCAGCATCCCTGTTGCCATGGAGGAGAGAGGTCACGTGACAGGAGAGCATCACCCTGGTGTGGCAGGAAGTGATCCTGTAACTAGGACCTGTCCTCCAGGTGATGTAAACCCCTCTCGCACTGAGGAAGTTTCTCCAGGGCCATGTGCCCATGAGGGAAGGGTTAGGACAGCAGTTATAGTTGGTGATTCGATCATTAGGCATGTAGATAGCTGGGTGGCTGGTGGACGTGAGGATCGCCTGGTAACATGCCTGCCTGGTGCGAAGGTAGCGGACCTCACGCACCACCTAGATAAGGTCTTAGATAGTGCTGGGGAGGAGTCTGCTGTCTTGGTACATGTCGGTACCAATGACATAGGAAAATGTGGTAGGGAGGTTCTGGAAGCTAAATTTAGGCTTTTAGGTAGGAAGTTGAAATCCAGAACTTCCAGGGTAGCGTTCTCCGAAATGCTTCCCGTTCCACGCGCAGGACCCAAAAGGCAGGCAGAGCTCCGGAGTCTCAATGCGTGGATGAGACAATGGTGCAGAGATGAGTGGTTTGGATTTGTTAGGAACTGGGGAACATTCTGGGGGAAGGAGGGGCTCTTCCGAAGGGATGGGCTTCACCTTAACCGGGATGGAACCAGGCTACTGGCATTAACCTTTAAAAAGGAGATAGAGCAGCTTTTAAACTAGATGATAGGGGAAAGCCGACAGTCGCCCAAGAGCACATGGTTCGGAAGAATGTATCCTTGAAGGATACTACAAAAAGCAGAGAGGTTCCAAAAAAGAGTAAAGTAGCCCAAATGCCCTCAAGTTTGGAGCAGACAGAGCTTAAAGATCCCAAATTACCCATGTCTACCAATAGCCAAATTAATATGAATAAAATACAGTCTCTAAAATGCTTGTATGCAAATGCTAGAAGTCTACAAAACAAGATGGGAGAGTTAGAATATATAGCACTAAACGAGAGGTTAGATATGATTGGAATATCAGAGACATGGTGGAAGGAGGACAACCAGTGGGACACTGTGATACCTGGGTACAAACTGTATCGTAATGATAGAGCTGATCAAATTGTTGGAGGGGTTGCGCTCTATGTTACAGTGCAGTAATAATAATGGGTGATTTCAATTACCCCGGTATCGACTGGGTCAGTGTCACAGCAGGACATGCTAGGGAGATAAAGTTCCTAGATGAAATAAATGACTGCTTCTTGGAGAAGCTGGTTCATGAACCAACCAGAGGGGAAGCAATATTAGACCTAGTCCTTAGTGGAACACCAGATGTAGTGCAAGAGATAAGGGTGTTCGGGCCACTTGGCAATAGTGATCATAGCATGATCGCCTTTGATTTAATTAGTGGAGGAGGGATAGTAAGGAAATCCACAGTACTACCTTTTAACTTTCGAAAGGGAGACTATGATAAAATGAGGAAAATAGTTAAGAAAAAACTAAAAGGAGCAGTTGCAAAGGTTAAAGACTTACATCAAGCTTGGGTGTTGTTCAAAAATACTATCTTGGAAGCCCAAGCCAGCTTTATTCCACGCTTTAAGAAAAGTGGAAGGAAGTAAAAAAAACTGCCAGCATGGTTTAAAGGTGAGGTCAGAGAGGCTGTTGTTGCCAAAAAAGCATCTTTCAGGAAATGGAAAAAAGAGCCAAACGACGAAACCTGGAAACAGCACAAGCACTGGCAAGTCAAATGCAAGGCATTAATAAGGCAGGCAAAGGTAGAATTTGAGAAGAAGCTTGCTGCGGAAGCAAAAACGCGAAATAAAGATTTTTCAAGTACATTCGCAGCAAAAAACCTGTGAGAGAGTCAGTTGGTCCATTAGATGATAGAGGCGTTAAAGGGGCACTAAGAGGTGACAAGGCGATAGCAGAGAGACTGAATGAATTCTTTGCTTCGGTCTTTACTGAGGAAGATATAGGGATGTTACCCATGACTGAAGTGGTATTTAAAGGTGCAGAAGAGTTGAAGGAAATATCGATACATAGGGAAGATGTATTACAACTATTAGATAAACTGAAGAGTAGCTAATCACCTGGGCCGGATGGTATACATCCAAGGGTGTTGAAAGAACTGAAATATGAGATTGCAGATCTGCTATTAGTAATCTCTGAACTATCATTAAAATCATCTCTAATTCCTGAAGATTGGAGGATAGCCAATGTAACACCAATTTTTAAAAAGGGTTCCAGGGGTGATCCGGGAAACTACAGACCGGTGAGCTTGACGTCAGTACCGGGAAAAATGGTAGAAACCATCATAAAAAATAAAATTATTCAGTATTTAGATAGTCATGGCCTAATGGGAGACAGCCAACATGACTTTCGACAAGGAAGATCTTGCCTTACTAATCTGTTATGTTTTTTTGAAGGTGTGAATAAACAGGTGGACAAATGTGAGTCGGTTGATATAGTGTATCTGGACTTTCAGAAAGCCTTTGACAAGGTCCCTCATCAGAGACTTTTGGCAAAACTGAAGAGTCATGGGATAGGAGGCAGTGTACTACTGTGGATCAGGAACTGGTTAAAAGATAGAATGCAGAGGGTAGGGCTAAATGGCCAATTTTCCCAATGGAGAAAGGTGAATAGTGGTGTACCCCAGGGATCTGTGCTGGGTCCTCTGCTTTTTGACATATTCATAAATGACCTGGAAAGTGGGATAACGAGTGAGATTATCAAATTTGCAGATGACACAAAACTATTAAAGTTGTTAAAACCCAAGAGGATTGTGGAAAATTGCAAGAGGATCTTGATAAATTGGAAGACTGGGCATTAAAATGGCAGATGAAATTTAATGTGGACAAGTGCAAAGTTATGCACCTAGGGAAGAACAACCCAAACTATGGTTACACGATGCAAGGTTCCACTTTAGGAACCACCACACAGGAAAAAGATTTAGGCGTCATTGTGGATAACATGTTAAAACCCTCGGCCCAGCGTGCAGCGGCAGCCAAGAGAGCAAATAGAATGCTAGGTATAATAAGGAAAGGAATGGAAAATAAAACAAAAGATATTATAATGCCTCTATATCGTTCCATGGTGAGACCGCACCTTGAATGTTGTTGTTAAGTGCCGTCGAGTCGGAGTCGACTCATGGCGACCCTCTGGATAGCTATCCTAAATTGTGTTCGGTCTTCAGTCAGGCGGCTCATTGTTGACAGGCTGGTACCCGTAGCTGCTGTTATTGTAGCGATCCATCTCATTGCTGGCCTTCCTCTTTTGCGTTGACCTTCTATCTTGCCAAGCATGATGTCTTTCTCTAATGATCTCTCTCTTCGCATGATGTGTCCGAAGTATGAAAGTCGAAGTCTTGTCATCTGAGCTTCTAAAGAAAGCTTAGGTTTGATCTCCTCTAGTACAGACTGGTTTGTTCTTCGGGCAGTCCATGGTATACACAGTATTCGCCGCCAGCACCATAATTCAAAGGCATCAATTTTCTTCCTGTCTGTCTTTTTCACTGTCCAGCTTTCACATCCATATGATGTTATTGAAAATACCATGGCTTGAACAAGTCGAATCTTTGTATGGAGAGAGACATCTCTGCTCTTGAGAATCTTATCTAGGTCTTTCATAGCCATTCTGCCAAGAGCAATGTGTCGTATGATTTCTTGACTGCTTGTTGCTTCTTTATTGATAGTTGATCCAAGTAGGTTAAAGTTGTTCAAGATTTCAATTTCTTCTCCTTCAACGATGAACCTGTTGATTTTGCCAGTTGTCATGATCTTTGTCTTCTTTACATTAAGGTGCAGGCCCATTTTGAGACTATGTTCTTTGATTGTGAGAAGCAAATGTTTCAGATCATCTTCACTTTCAGCCAGTAATGTGGTATCATCAGCATAGCGAAGGTTGTTGATGAGTCTTCCACCAATCTTCACACCTCTGTTGTCTTCATACAGTCCTGCTTCTCTGATGATTTGTTCTGCATATAAATTAAACAGGCAGGGGGAAAGTATGCAGCCTTGTCTTACACCCTTGCTTATTTTAAACCATTCTGTTTCTCCTTGTTCCGTTCGAACTGTTGCTTCTTGATCAATGTACAGATTGCGCAAGAGAACGATCAGGTGTTCTGGTATACCCATTCTTCTTAATGTGGTCCAGAGTTTCTCATGGTTTACACAGTCAAAAGCCTTGCTATAGTCGATAAAGCACAAATAGATATCCTTTTGGTATTCTTTAGTCTTTTCAAGGATCCATCTCACATCCGCAATGATGTCTCTCGTTCCTCGCCCTTTCCTGAACCCTGCTTGCACTTCAGGTAGTTCTTGTTCTAGGTATGGCTGTAGTCTCTTTTGAATAATCTTCAGTAGAATCTTGCTGGCATGTGGGATCAGAGCGATTGTGCGATAATTTCCACAGTCAGTTGGATCACCTTTCTTTAGTATTGGTATAAACACAGATCTTTTCCAGTCAGTTGGCCATGATGTTGTCTTCCATATTTCTTGGCAGAGCCGTGTAAGTACGGTAACAGCTGCATCAGATTGCTGCAATACTTCTATGGGAATGCTATCAATGCCTGGTGCTTTGTTCTTTGATAAGGCTTTCAATGCTGCTTCAACTTCTTCTTTCATCACCAATGGTTCCTGATCATAAGGTATAGGTTGAAACGGCTGTTGGTCCACTTGATCTTTATCATATAAAAACTCTGTATACTCCTTCCACCTTTTCTTGATCTTCTCAGCATCATTCAACATAGAACCTTGAGCATCTTGTAACATTCCAATTCGAGGCTGGAACTTTTTCTTTAACTCTCGCAGCTTTAGGAAAGCCGATCTTGTTCTTCCTCTAATAGTTTCTGCTTCTATTTCCTTGCAAGTGTCATTGTAGTACTTTTCCTTGTCCTGTCTTGCTACACGTTGGAAATCTCTGTTGAGTTCTACGATTGTCTTTCTTTCTCCTTTGGCTTTAGCTTCTCTGCGTTTCTGGGCAATTTTCAGAGTTTCTTCCATCATCCATTTTGACCGTTTTTGCTTTTTCACCTTTTGTAGAGACTTCTCGCTTTCTTCTAGCACAACCTTCTTGATGTCATTCCATAACTCTTCCGGAGCTCTGTCATTTGTATCTAAAGCAGCAAATCGATTTTGCAGGCAGTCTTTAAATTCCAGTGGTATATTCTCAAGGTCATATTTTGCTGCATTCATGAGTGGTTTGCTCTTTTTCAACTTTAGCTTGAGTTTGCATACTAGTAGTTGATGATCTGTACCACAGTCAGCTCCAGGTTTTGTCTTGGTTGATGTTACAGAGCTTTTCCATCGTTGACTTCCACAGATGTAGTCAATTTGATTTTTATACAATCCATTGGGTGAAGTCCATGTGTACAGTCGCCGCTTGTGTTGCTGGAAGAAGGTGTTTGAGATGAATAGATCATTGGTCTTGCAGAATTCTATCAATCTTTCTCCAGCTTCATTTCTGTTGCCAAGTCCATATTTTCCAACTACTTTGCCTTCTTCTTTGTTGCCAACTTTTGCGTTCCAGTCACCCATGACTATCAGGATATCCTGTTTGCATGTTCTGTCAATTTCAGCTTGTACTTGTTCATAGAACTCTTCAATTTCATTCTCTTCTGCAGCTGTTGTTGGGGCATATACTTGAATTATAGTAGTGTTGATAGGCAATCCTCGTAGACGAATAGAGATTAAGCGTTCGCTGACTGCATTGTATTTCATTACAGTTCTTGCAAGTTTCTTCTTTATTATAAACGCAACACCATTTCTTCTTTGTCTTTCATTTCCAGCATAGTAGACCATGTGATCATCTGATGCAAAGTGCCCGATGCCAGTCCATTTCAGTTCGCTGACACCCAACAGATCAAGTTGTACACGTTCCATTTCATTCTTGACCACCTCCAACTTCCCTTGGTTCATGCTTCGTACGTTCCATGTTCCAATGTGTAAGACATCTTTACAGCTTCTGACTCTCATTTCATGCGCAGCTACATCAGCAGTCAGACTTCCCGAGGGCTTTGATCCAACCACATCATAAATGCTGGCTTTACTCTGAAAAGTCTTCAGCTCTTCCCCAGTAGCTAGTTGAGTGCCTTCCGACCTGGGAGTCTCATCTTCCAGCACCAGAGCACAATTTGTTTTGTTGTAACTATCCATTGGGTTTTCATGGCAAGATACAGAAGTAGATTGCCGGGCCTTCCTTCCGCGCAGTTTAAGTTTGGTGTTGTTGCCGTTGTCACAGAAATGTGATCCTCCGCCGTCAACACTATCCCATTCTGCTGCTGCCCAGATGGGTGGTTTGTCTTTGTCTGGCACCTCAGCTGAGACCTGTCCATCTTGGGAGACCCTGCCAGTAGTTAAACTACGGATAGTTTAGCTCTCAGCATCACTGATGCACGCAAGCCCTCACAGCACGACAAGCTGCAAACCAAGTGAGAGCGCACCTTGAATGTGCAATTCTGGTCGCCATATCTTAAAAAGGATATAGCGTTATTAGAAAAGGTTCAGAGAAGAGCCACCAAAAATGGTAAAGGGGATGGAAGGATACTCCTATGAAGAAAGGCTAAAAAGGTTAGGGCTCTTTAACCTGGAAGAGAGACGGCTGAGGGGAGATATGATAGAAGTCTATAAATTAATGAACGGAGTGGAACGGGTAAACGTAGATCGATTGTTTACGTTATCTATATTCTGATAACGTAAACAATCGATCTACGTTTACCCGTTCCACTCCGTTCATTAATTTATAGACTTCTATCATATCTCCCCTCAGCCGTCTCTCTTCCAGGTTAAAGAGCCCTAACCTTTTTAGCCTTTCTTCATAGGAGTATCCTTCCATCCCCTTTACCATTTTTGGTGGCTCTTCTCTGAACCTTTTCTAATAACGCTATATCCTTTTTAAGATATGGCGACCAGAATTGCACACAATATTCGCACCTTGAATATTGTGTGCAATTCTGGTCGCCATATCTTAAAAAGGATATAGCGTTATTAGAAAAGGTTCAGAGAAGAGCCACCAAAATGGTAAAGGGGATGGAAGGATACTCCTATGAAGAAAGGCTAAAAAGGTTAGGGCTCTTTAACCTGGAAAAGAGACGGCTGAGGGGAGATATGATAGAAGTCTATAAATTAATGAACGGAGTGGAATGGGTAAACGTAGATCGATTGTTTACGTTATCAGAATATAGACAGACTAGGGGACATGCAATGAAGCTACAGGGTAAACTATTTAAGACTAATAAAAGAAAATATTTTTTCACTCAACGTGTAATCAAACTCTGGAATTTGTTACCGGAGGATGTAGTAAAGGCTTTTAGTGTAGCTGGGTTTAAAAAAGGTTTGGACAATTTCCTGGAGGAAAAGTCCATAAACCATTATTAAGAAGGGACCCAGGATATCAATGCTTGACCCAGTACAAGCATTGTGGAACCTGTGTCTTTTGGGGAAACTGCTAGGTACGTATGACCTAGATTGGCCACTGTTGGAAACAGGATACTGGGCTTGATGGACCTTGGTCTGACCCAGTATGGCATATTGTGGTAAGGAGGGTGCAGCCCAGCTAGGGAAAACTGAAAAAAAGAAGAATTTCTCTTTTTTACGGGGGATGGGTGCACAAAATCACATACTCCATACTAAAAGCCCTGAAAGGAACCTAGGGGGCAGAGGGTAAACCAATCCCAGTCCACAGGACAACCCTGCATAGGAGTAGGAGGTCCAAGTGGGCGGAGCTAGGAAGGGAGTTGCCCTGCTCAGCAGTTAACAGGGAGAAAACAAACACAAGAGGGAGAGTAAGTGGGAGTTTGGAAGGGGCTTTGAGAAGAAGGTCCAGGAGGAATTCAAGAGCAAGCACAAGCAGCAGTTGCAGTTCCAGGCCTAGCCCAGGTTCTAGCCCAGTTCTCAGAAGGCACAGACCGGAAAGTTCTGTGGCCAAACTGAAGAGAAGCTTTGCAGCCAAGGAGAGCAGCAGAAGGAGGAACCATTATAGAGGCAGCCAAGAAAGGTACGCAGGGACCAAGCATTGCCAGTAGGATAGTTCTTGCTCTGACTCAGAGGAGACTGTCATACCCCAGAAGGCTCAGCACAGAAAGAAATATCTCACTAGGGAAGTTAAACAGGAGAGACCCCCAAGAGACTGGCCTGGAGAAGGCAAGGCCAGGCACTGGGAGAGGCTGTTTAATCTGGTGAAGACTCTTAAGGAAAAGAGCCCGGAACACTTTCAAGGAGCACCCAGCTGTAGCTCAATAGAGAGCATGGAGGTAGGCCCTGAGGAAAGTGTTGTTAATTCTGATGTCTCTGAAATGGAATGCGAGCTGTGCACTAAGGTATTAGTGTGAGCTAGAAACAGTGGAACATAAAAAGGGGGCTGTGGTAGCCTAAAGACAGTTTCAGAAGCTGGAAGAGAGGGGAAAGCCTGAATGTAAAGGATTAAGAATCTCTCCTAAGAAGCTGAAACTGCAGGAGCTCAGTGGAGGTTCTAAAAGCTGAAACTGTTTGTGTGTGGCAACAGCAGGGTTGAAGCTGATACCTCACTCACTATGTGAAGAGTTTTAAAATGCCTTTTTCTTCTGATGCTAAGGTTAAGCAGTTGCAGTAAGGAACAGGAACTGGTATGAGTTTGTTCAAGGTTACACTGTTTTGGACATTTTGATTTCTGGGAGAAATTATCCTGTATTTTCTTTTTGTCTGGAGAAACAAAAGTTATGCTTGAAGAATTTTATGTTCACCACTTACCAGCATGGAAACCGAATAAAATTTCCTGTGCGCTTTATTAACCACTTGGCTCTTCTTTTCGTACACAACTACAAATATCCTAGAAGGGATATCGGATGGCCAGCCGTCCCTACTAGGCAACCGCCTGGTAGGGGCGCGAGCATCACAATATCTTATGTTCTTATATTATGTTCTTATGTAGATAGGCCATGTGGTCTTTTTCTGTCATCATGTTTCTATGTTTCTATTAAAAAGATTCCAGTGAATTAAAAGACACCAAGTGAAGCTCTGTAAATGTCTCTTTAAACAATGAGAAAAAATTAACCCTTTGCAGGTGGTAAGAATGTGTATTAGCTGACAGGTGGAAAAGAGTTCTTGTCTTAAATGCACTTATATGTATTTAGCTCACGCCTCGGCTGCTGGCACATGTCTCATTAGTAGCAGGCAGGGAATCGTTTACAGAGAAAAAGATCACTAAGCATTAGAGGTTTTCACAGCAGTAGACAGCAGTTCCTCTACGCAAATCAACATAATGCAGAAAGGGTCCATAGACGACGACTCTTTGAACTGAGGTCTTTGCAAGGGCAGCCTTAAATCCCTGCGGTGCTCTTATTTTTATCAGTACCTTTGGAGATAACAAGAGAGGAAAGCATGTGGGTGGCATGGCTTCAGGAATGCTTTTCTACTACTACTAATTATCGCTTGTATAGCAGTACAAGGCGTACGCCACACTGTACAGACATAGGTAACAGACGCTCCCTTCTCATCAGAACTTACAGTCTAGTCAAGACAGACAACACAACAGCTGAGGACAAGCAGGGGTGGCTCAAGGCAATCTGCTGCCTGAGATGGGGTATGAGATGGTGCTCCCCCCTCCTCTGTAGTGGGGTGGTGGGGCTTTCACAAAACTCCAGTTAGGGACTGAACCAAACCAAAAAGACAATTAGCTAATATGGAGAAAATGCAAGATGTTTGCACACCAAGGAACTAAAAGAAAGCGAAAACTACAGCACGGTTTATAAAACTAAATTATAACTCATTTTTATTTTGTTGTTATAAACTGTTATAAATTGTTCTTGCTTTTTCTTTCGCATTCGCAGAACCCTCTCCCTCAACAATGGTGTGGAGCAGAACTAGGACATTCACCCACAGAACTCAATATCTTAAAAGAAAATCTGATTCTGGTCATCTCACTAACAATAACAAACATTCTCTAGTACCAGGCATATTGTGAACTAATACAAAACCCTACAACAAAGTCACTGAGGATCTATAGAGCAAATCTACCATACCAGTACCAACTTCCAAAACTTACATAAGGAGCCTATCCAAAAAAAGCATCACTGTAAATACTGCAAGTGGGCCCTGGAACTTCCAAACACCTATTTGAAAAGCTGAACAATTCACGTTACTACAGTACAGATCCCTACATACAAGCTCTATATTAATAGAACACATGACCTTGGTCACACATTCAAAACACAGCCCCTCACCAAGTACAGAAAAAGTGACCATAACCTAAAAATAAACATATGTAGATAAAAATTTTAAACTGCAACCCCAAGAAGCCAGATTCTGCATACAGTGCAATACTAGAGAAATAGAATGAGATGCATTTCCAATGTACTGTATAAAATATAAAGAAAGCACCAGGTCCAATCATTAAATTGAAAATAAAATTCTCTTCTAACTTTGTTGTCTGACCATTATATTCTCTGATCATGCAGGTCCTAATCTGAGGTTTCTGCTTTTCTCCATCTCTGTGCCACCTCCTGTCTACTTCCTCCCAGGAACGGCATGAGGGTGATGCAGGGCCATGTGCGGAGACTCACTGCGACATCATTTGCATAAATTTAGTATACTTTATTTTAAAATATATATGCCATCCATCTAAAATCCTAGGTGGCTTCCAAATATACATTCTCTTATATACCACGCTATTCTAATATATACATGCAATTTAGTAAAATAGATGTTACAATAAAACAAACATAGTAATAAAACATTAAATTTGATTAATGAAAAAGACACTTACACAGCCCCCCCAACAAACCATTATAAGTATCTGCACATCAGATTTATTTTGCTATGACCAGATTATTGATGAATAGGGAAGATATAAAATGAGATAAACTAATCCTGGTAGCCAAGAATTCAAAGGGTGTATTGGATTGTGCAAGAGCTGGAAAAGTCCGGAACTCGGCAGCGGTGAAGCTATCAGGCTACTAAACAAAATTAAACTGAGACATTCCCTTACAATTTGAAATTTCCTTGAATCTAAACTGAAAAAATATTTTAAATTTCAGTCTGGCAGCATAAAAAAGCATAAAACTGCAAAACTCAAAAACAATACATATCCCAGTACCCCCCCCCCCCCCACACCAATATCCTACAGTTGACCTCACCAAGAATCCAGAGTACAGGACCCATAGAACAAATCTACTATTCCATAACAGCACTAACTTGCAAAACTTACTCAACATGGAGCATACCCAGAAAAGGGCAGCACCATAAATATTACAGTGGGCCCTAGGACATCTATATTCCTATTCAGAAAACTGAACAAGCCGGATTACTACAGCTCCCTACATAGAAACTCCATGCTAACAGAACATGTAGCCTCAGTCACACTTATGCAGAACAGAGATGGATCTTCACCAAGTAGGGAATATATCAGTACAAACTAAAAACAGACATATAAGCAGTCAAGATAAACAACCCCCATTATGCTACATCATTATCGTGCATCCTAATAAACGCACGTTCATTGAAGAATAAACTTCCAATAATCAACGACTTGCTATCTGACTCTAAACCAGATATATTATGTATTACAGAGACATGGCTCTCTGATACTGATACTGTCTTCCTAAATCAACTTGACAACTCAAACTATGATATTACTTACACACACAGATCCAACAAAAAAGGAGGTGGTGTACTAATTATGACAAATAGACATCTAAAAGCTAAGATGATACAATCTAACACTTCCAACAACATTGACACTCTCATAATAAAAATTGGTCCACTAAGAATCTGCTTAATATATAGACCTCCTAACCAAAATGCAGATAGTTTGCATTCCCTGATTGAACTCCTTAACACATCATCTGAACAAAACCCTCTAATCATGCTAGGAGATTTCAACCTTCCCTCACTCCCTATAACTGAATCCAACCTTTTTCTGGAAACCATATCCGACTTAGACTTCCATCAAATAATAAACATACCAACTCACACTAAAGGAGGCACTCTTGACCTTGTCCTCCTACCCTACTCACTTATCAAACTTTTCCATTCAAACTCTTTAGAATGTACCCAAATACCCTGGTCAGATCATCACCTTATCAAATTTAACATCATGTATTATACTAACTGTGCCATAAAACAAACAAGAAGTGACCAAACAATAAAATTCAAGAAATTCAATGAAACTGAATTTCTGGATTCAACAATACCTCACCTCTCTTCATCTCCAACAGACTTAGATGAAGCGGTCAAGAATTGGCATACCACCATAAACAACGCAGCCAAGATTAATCAAATCAATAAAAAACTAACTTACTCAAAAACTAACTTTACTCCATGGTTCAATAGTACATTAAAACAAATGAAAAGAGAACTAAGAAAACTAGAGCATAAATGGCGCAAAACTAAATCCACTATCCACAAAGACTTATACTATAACCATCTAACAAAATACAAGGAAACCTTAGACTGTTCAAAGAAAAATCACTATGCAACAATCCTTTCAAACTCATTTAATAGACCAAGAGAACTATTCTCCATTGTTAGTAACCTGACTAATAACTCTCAAACATCCAGCAAGGAAATTACTGACATATCAGCACAAACCTTAGCTAATTACTACCAAAACAAAACTAAACTACCAGTTATAACTCTTGACGCTATTCATATTCCTCCTCATCTCCTGGATGAATGGTCTGAATTTCAACTTATGTCCAAAACAACACTAAAAAATATCATTCTCAACCTTAACACCACTACCTCTTACCTTGATCCTTGTCCAGTAATCTGGATAAAAAACACACTTCCAATCCTTCTATCCTTCTTACTCCCCATTGTTAATCTCTCTCTACTCCAAGGTTACCTCCCACCCACACTTAAACATGTTCAAATCAGACCAATTCTTAAGAACGGCACACTCGATAAAACCTCCCCAAAATCATACAGACCCATCTCTAGTATACCGTTCCTTGCAAAAGTAATAGAAAAAACGGTACAACTACAGACACAGGAATATCTAGATTCATCCTACCCTCTTGATGATCAACAATATGGATTTCGGCCCAAACATGGAGTAGAATCACTTCTTACAGTTTTAATGGATGCCCTATTAAGAGGAATTGACAACCACAAGCAGGCATTTATCCTATTATTTATTGATATCTCGGCCGCTTTTGACAGTGTTCACCATGCAATAATGCTTAACAACCTGAGTCAATTAGGTATAAATGCCACAGTTCATAAATGGTTCACCTCCTATCTAAATAACAGAACCCAAAATGTAAGAATAGGCAACCAAACCTCGGCCTCATACAAACTTGAAACAGGATTACCACAAGGATCAGCGCTATCAGCCTTACTATTTAATATATACATAAAACCAGTTTGTAATATCTTCAAAAAATTTGGTGTACTCTATCATCTATATGCAGATGATATCATGATGTACATCCCGTTCACGATCCCTAACTTACCAACGAAACTCCTGTCAGATTGCTTTGATGAGATCACATCCTGGCTAAATGCCCATAATCTACAAATAAACCACTCAAAAACTGAAGTGCTAATAGTTACTAAAAATCAATCTTACACTCCCCCAACACACATAACACTACAAAACCAAGAAATTAAAATAAAAAATGAAGTAAGATATTTGGGAGTTATTCTAGATAGACATCTCACAATGGACACCCATATTAGAAATACTACAAAGAAAATTTATTTCAAACTTAAAATCCTTAAACAACTAAGACCTCTTGTATATATACAAGATTTTATCAATATAATTCAAGCCACCATAACCCCTCACTTTGACTTTGCTAATTTAATTTTATTAGGTACTACAAAACAAAACATTAAAAGAATTCAACTTTCACAGAATGCAGCAGCTAGAATAATAATGAAAGTACACGCACATCAACACATAACACCAATTCTAGCATCCCTTCACTGGCTGCCAATACAAAGCAGAATAGTATACAAAATATTAATAACCTCATTTAAAATTCTAAATGACATGGCCCCAGTCACACTAAGCAACCTAATAAGTAAAGAACAATCAAAATCTACTCAAAGAAAAAACCAATTAAATAAACTAAAATCTCCTAAAGACTTCATAAAAGCAAATAAACTAACAAACAATAGAGCTTTTTCACATGCAGCGCCAACAATTTGGAACTCTCTCCCAGATGAACTAAGAACATTAACCAATATCATTGAATTTCGTAAAAAATTGAAAACGCATCTATTCACTAAACATTACAATAATACAGATCATCCCTCAATAGACCTAGATAAAGGCTAACCTGTTTTCTTATGAGATATCCCATGACCTATGAAAATTCTCATAGCAGTAACGGTACTTTGCAATATGCTTAAGCCCTAAACAATGTATATCTGTATATAATGTATATAGTTTTGCACTGTTCTGTGCTAGTTAACTTTAACAATTGTTTTCAAGTTTTATTGTCTTCTGGTTATATGATGTTATATGTAAAACAAACTCTGCTTTGTTGATTGTTGTTTATTGTGAACCGCAACTGATGTATTGAAGATGCGGTATATAAGTGATTGTTAAATAAATAAATAAAATAAATAAATATGTAGTCAAAAAATGCTTTTACCCATTACTGTTAGGTTTACAGGATTTCTTTCCCAAAATTATACTTTACTGGAGAGTGAGGCGAGAAAAAGAACTCTCACACACAGGCATCTGTATTATCGGCAGAAACTAACATAATGGCTCAGCACAAGTAGTGTGAGTGCAACTAATGCCACCTCAGTGGTTGGCCTTAGCTGCACCGGCAGCTGTTTTGACATGCTGAAATGCAGTAACTGCTGGGATATGTAACTGGCTCCCTGCAGTTAGCTAAAGCCTCGGTAATCAAACTCTGGAATTAGTTACCAGAGGGTTCAGTAAAAGCTGTTTGTGTAACTGGGTTTAAAAAATGTTTGGACAAATTCCTGGAGGAAAGGTCCATAAACTATTATTAAAGAGGACCTGGGAAATCTACTGCTTGCCCTGGGACAAGCATTGTGGAACCTGTGTGCCTTTCTGGGAACTGCCAGGTACTTGTGACCTGGATTGGCCACTGTTGGAAACAGGATACTGGGCTTGATGGCCCTTAGTCTGACCCAGTATGGCATTTCTTATGTTCATATGTTACCAGTGCAGAGCCTAGGAAACATGCTGCTAAATATGCCAAACAAGAGGGGCTCAACAGTACCCATGCAGCATCTCCCGCTTCCACAAAAACAAGAGTGAATTGGCACCCCAACACAGCACTTCCCACCCTCAGAAAACAAGAGGGACTTTGTGACCCCAACACAACACCTCCCACTCCAACATAAACACCAAGAAGGGCTTGGCAACCATAACATAACTCCTGAAACTGTGCACCGGACCAGCATAGTGTTAATGTAAATATATAATTCTGTAAAAAACAAAGGAAATGCAAGATGCCTGCGCTCTAAGGAGCTAAAAGAAAAAGTGAGAACCACAGCACAATGTATAGCACCAAATTATAACTCATTGTATTCTGTTATAAACTGCGTTATGTTTCTCACTTTTTCTTTTTGCATATATATTCTGCATCCTCAGAAACCTCTTCCTCGACAATGGGTGCAGAGCAGAAGTAGGACATTCACCCACAGAACTCAATATATTAAAAAAAATCTGATTCTGGTCATCTCACTAACAACAAACATTCTCCAGTACCAGGCATATTGGGAACTAATAAAGTCCCCGAAGATCTACAAGGCCAAATTTACCATATCATACCAGCATAAACTTCCAAAACTCTTACAAGGAGCCTACCCTGAAAAAAGCAGCACTATAAGTACTGCAGCGGACCCTAGAAAATCCATACACCTATTTGAAAAGCTGAACAAGTCAAATTACTACAATACAGTTCCCTATGTACAAACTCCATGTTAACAGAATACCTGGCCTCGGTCAGACACTCAGAACATAGGCCCTCACCAAGTACAGAATAAGTGACAACAACCTAAAGTAAAAATAAAAACATGTAGACAAAATTAAACTGAAACCCCAAGAAGCTAGATTCCACATGTGGAGCAACACCAGAGAAATAAGAGATGCAGTTCCCTCATACTGTATAAAATATAAAGATAGCACAAAGTCCAATCACTAAACTGAAAATAAAATTATTTTTTCTTCCTTTTGTTGTCTGATCACTTTATTCTCTGCTCATGCTGGTCCGATCTGAGGCATCTGCTTTCCTCTGTCTTCTCTTAGCTCTCTTACTACAGTCTCTAGTCAATCTGCCATTTTTGGTTTCTCCTTTTGCTTACTTCATTTCCTTCCATCTTTGATATTGATTTTCTTCCTTTCAGTTTTCTTCCATTTATTTCTTTTTATTTCTCTCTCTCTCTCTCTCTGTCCACCCAGATTTCACTTCTCCTTACTATCCAGTTCTCAATCTCCCTCTTTTTTATGCCATCTACATACTGCTTTTCAACCTTCACCCCAGTCCTTCCATTCCCCAGCTATTCTTCCCTGGTCCATTATTTCCCAGTCTTTTGTTCACTCTCTCGATGTATAACATATATCATCACCCATCTAGTGTCTCTCTCTCTCTTTCCTCCATCCAGGACCTCCGCGCTCTCTTTCCATGACTGCCCTCTCCCTTCCTAACCCCCTGCAATTAGCATTTACCCCATCTCCATACCATACCATCCTCTCCCTATTACTCCCATGTCCAGCATCTCTCTGTCTCTTTCTCAACCTATTTACCCCATGACCATCTTCTCCCCTCTCTCACCCCCATGTCCTGCATCTCCTTCTACCCTTATTGCCCTGTGTCCAGCATCACCCCCTGTGGTCCCCCCCCCCCCCCAAAGTCCAGCATGTTCCCATAGTTTCCCTATAACCCTCTGGCCAACACCACCACTCCATCTCCCCTTCTTACTTCTCCATTTGCCCCTTTCCATATCCAGTATCTCCCTTTGTCTCCCTAGCTCTCCACCTCAATCTTATCCTCACTACTTCCCTATTCCCACTCCTGCAACCAGCATCTCCCTTCTGACTCACTGTGCCCAACACATGTACTTTCCAATGCCCCTTCATGCTCACCTCTTGTAAATACAAGGGGCAGAGCTTGCCCACGGAGCAGAATGTCCCACGGACAGGGGCTATGCAAGCAGTGATCCCAGACTAGAGAGGCAGGGTACAATTGACCTTGCACAGCCCTTGCCCACAGGACAATTTGCTCCTGCAACAGGTTCTGATCTCTGGGTCACAATCGCTGCCTCTCACACCCTTCTGCCTGCAGGAGCAGTATGTCCTTCAGGCATGGGCTGTGCAAGCCATGACTGCGGCTCTGAGAAACAGAGTCTGCCCGCAGGAGCAGACATCAGGAGGGCGCCGTTGCTGTCTGCCCCCCCTCCCCCCCACTCAGGATGACGTGCAGAGCACCGGCAGCCTAGTGGAGAGTCTGCCCACGGGACATGCTGCTTCCACGAGCAGAAGGCTGTGAGTAGCAATTTTCGCTTCTCACAGCCTTCTGCCCATGGGAGCAGCATGTCCTACAAGTGGGCTCTCCACTAAGCTGCCGGAAATCTACAAGCCATCCTGAATGGGAAGTGGGGGGCAGGAGACTAGCGACGACACTCTCCTAACGTCAGCAACTCCTTGCCATGCTTACTCTGCTTTTCCAGGTAGCACTGGCGCTGGTCCTACATTTGTCTTCTTGTTTCCCCCCCCCCTCCATTGTCCAGTATTTGGCTTCCTGCTCCCTCCTCTGTCCAGCATTTGACCCCCCCCCCACCGTTATCCAGCATTTGTATTTCTGCTCCCCCCTCTGTTCAGCATCTGTCTTCTCCCCCAATCCAGCATTTGTCTTATTGCTTCCCTCATGTCCAGAATTTGTTCTCCAACATTTGTCTTCCCCCCCCCCCCATTGTCCAGCATCTGTCCTCCCCCCCCCCCCCACTGTCTAGGATTTGGCCTCCTGCCCCCTCCACTGTTGTCCAGCATCTGTCCTCCTCAGGGGCAGCTCCATAATGAGGTGAAGTGAGGCGGCAGCCTCAGGCGTCAAAGTTTTGAGGGCGGTAAATGTCCCCAAAAGAGCTGCCTCACTTCGCCTTCAAAGATTTAAAAAAACCCAAAAAACAAAAAAAGCGCACATGTAACTAGTAACAATTTCCTTTGGGGGCGGAACAAAGCCGCACGGAGTCCTTTGAAAGATGGGAAGGCTCCACACCGGCTTCTTTTTTCATTCTATTGCAGTTACCAGCACAGCCGCGGTTCCCTAAGAGGCAAGGAGCTGCAGCTGCAGGAGAAGGCGGCACAGGAACTACAATGGGGAAAGGTGGAGGCGCTAGCAGGCTGACAAGGGGAAAGGGGAGAAGTAGGCAGGGAATTGACAAGGGAAAGGTGAGATCTGCAATGGGGCTGACATGGAGGGAAGGGAGGGGACTGGAAGGGAATTGACAAGGGAAAGGTGGGGTCTGCAACTGGGCTGACGGGGGGGGGGGCTGGAAGGGAATTGATGTGAGGGGAAGGTGGGGTCTTCAATGGGGATGACACAGGGGGAGGAAGGGGCTAGAAGGGAATTGACATGATGGGTAGGTGGGGTCTGCAGCTGGGTTGGCACTGAGGGAGAAAGGGGGCTGGAAGGGAACTGACAAGGGTTCCCTCTCATCCAGCGGGAACAACTGGAGTGCCGCTGACATCGGACAAGCGATCAGGCTCATTTGTGCAGCGGCAGCACTCTGGTTGTTTTAATTTTAGATTTTGCCACTTCTGCCCTGCCTCTGCCTTCCTGCCGCTTTTTTTTTTTTGCTGCAAATATTCTTGAGAAAAAAAATGCAGTGGGAAGGCAGAGGCAGCACAATTTAAAATTAAAACAGCCAGAGTACCCCCACCGCCGCCAGATGAGAGGTGCAGGTGGAGGGAGTGGGGACAGGAGGAGGACAAGGAGAGACAAAGGTGAGTGATGGGGGACAAAAGGGGAGACAGGAGACAAATACTGGACAAAGGGGGAGACAGGGGGAAAATTCTGGACAAAGTGGAAGATGGAGACATACTGGACAAAGGGGGAGACAAGGGGACAAGTAAGTACTAGACAAAGGGGAGAGACTGGGATATACTGGACAGACAGGGATAAATGCTGGACAAAGGGGAGAGACAGTGCGGGTTAGGATTATAATGGGCTGATGGGGGGCTAGCACTGATAATGGGCAGATCGGGGGGAGGGCTAGGACTGGTAATGGGTTGATTAGGGAAGGCTAGGACTGGGAATGGACTGATCAAGGGGGGGCTGGAACTGGTAATGGGCTGATTAGGAGGGCTAGCACTGGTAATGGGCTGAGGGGGGACTAGCACTGGAAATGAGCTGCTTAGGGGAGGCTAGGACTGGTAATGGGCTGATGGGGGGTAGGACTGATCATGGACTGATGGGGGACTAGCATTAGAAATGAGATGATCGGGGAGGCTAGGACTGGAAATGGGCTGATGTGGGATAGGACTAGTAATGGGCTGATTAGGGGAGTCTAGCACTGGTAATGGGCTGAGGGGGGACTAGCACTGGAAATGAGCTGATTAGGGGAAGCTAGGACTGGTAATGGGCTGATGGGGGGGGGTAGGACTGGTAATGGACTGAGGGGGCTAGCATTTGAAATGAGCTGATCGGGGAGGCTAGGACTGGAAATGGGCTGATTAGTGGAGGCCAGGACTGGTAATGGGCTGATGGGGGGTAGGACTGATAATGGGCTGATTAGGGGAGGCTAGCACTGGTAATGGGATTGAGGGGGGACTAGCACTGGAAGTGAGCTGATTGGGGGGCTTCGACTGGGAATGGGCTGATGTGTGGAGGGGAGGATAGAACTGCTGGCCTTGGAAGAAAACTGGGGGCTAGGGCTACAAATGGGCTGATGCGAGGGGATGGAAGAATGGGACTGGAAGGGAGTGGATGCTGAGAGGGGCTGCCATGGTGTTTGGACTAGAAGGAGCTGGACAGTGGGGAAGGAGGGGGACTGGAAGGGAATGGACACCAGTAGCAGTCATGGGAATGCAAGTTGACATTGGAAAGTACTGGGAGGGAGGACTGGAAAGGGGCTGATACTGGGAAAGTTTACAGGGATTGGCAATAGGCTGATGGAAAGAAGTGAAGAAAACAAAAGAAGAGATAAGAAATGGCAGGTGGACCATAGACCACAGAAAGAGAGCTAAGAGAAGACAGGAAAGCAGAAGCCTCAGATTGGGACCAGCATGATCAGAGAATAAAATGGTCAGACGACAAAGGTAGAAAAAATAATTTTATTTCATTTTAGTGATTGGACTTTGTGCTATCTTTATATTTTACACAGTATTGGGGAACTGCATCTCTTATTTATCTGATGTTGCACTGCCTGTAAACTCTAGCTTCTTGGGGTTTCAGTTTAAATTTTGTCTACATATTTTTATTTTTACTTTAGATTATGGTTACTTATTCTGTACTTGGTGAGGGTCATTGTTATGAGTGTGTGACTGAGGTCAGGTGTTCTGTTAACATGGAGTTTATACATAAAGATCTACACTGTACTGTAGTAATTTGACTTATTCAGCTTTTCAAATAGATGTATGGATGTTCCAGGGCCCACTGTAGTATTTACAGTGATGCTTTTTTTGGATGGGCTCCTTATGTGAGTTTTGGAAGTTTGTGCTGATATGGTATGGTATGGTATGGTAGGTTTGCTCTTTGTTGTAGGGTTTTGTATTAGTTCACAATATGCCTCATACTGGAGAATAGTGGTTGTTGTTGTTAGTGAAATGATCAGAATCAGATTTTTTTTTTTTACTATTGAGTTCTGTGGGTGAATGTCCTGGTTCTGCTCTGCATCCACTGTGGATGCAAAATATATATTGAAAAAGAAAAATCAAGAACCATAATGCAGTTTATAACAACAAAATAAAAATGAGTTATAATAATTGGGAGTGTTGCTGCTGTGCTGATTGGTGTCCTGTGTGCCGTGCTGTGGAGGAGGATCAGCTGATTACCATCCCTCCCCCCCTGAGGTGGCTATAAGATCCGCGGGTCATCGCAGTGCGGTGGGAGTGTTGCTGCTGTGCTGATTGGCGTCCTGTGTGCCGTGCTGTGGAGGAGGATCAGCTGAATACCATCCCTCCCCCCCTGAGGCGGCTATAAGATCCGCGGGTCATCGCAGTGCGGTGGGAGTGTTGCTGCTATGCTGATTGGCATCCTGTGTGCCGTGCTGTGGAGGAGGATCAGCTGATTACCATCCCTCCCCCCCTGAGGCGGCTATAAGATCCGCAGGTCATCGCAGTGCGGTGGGAGTGTTGCTGCTGTGCTGATTGGCGTCCTGTGTGCCGTGCTGTGGAGGAGGATCAGCTGATTACCATCCCTCCCCCCCTGAGGCGGCTATAAGATCCGCGGGTCATCGCAGTGCGGTGGGAGTGTTGCTGCTGTGCTGATTGGCGTCCTGTGTGCCGTGCTGTGGAGGAGGATCATCTGATTACCATCCCTCCCCCCTGAGGCAGCTATAAGATCCACGGGTCATCGCAGTGCGGTGGGAGTGTTGCTGCTGTGCTGATTGGCATCCTGTGTGCTGTGCTGTGGAGGAGGATCAGCTGATTACCATCCCTCCCCTCCTGAGGTGGCTATAAGATCCACGGGTCATCGCAGTGTGGTGGGAGTGTTGCTGCTGTGCTGATTGGCGTCCTGTGTGCCGTGCTGTGGAGGAGGATCAGCTGATTACCATCCCTCCCCCCTGAGGCGGCTATAAGATCCGCGGGTCATCGCAGTGCGGTGGGAGTATTGCTGCTGTGCTGATTGGCATCCTGTGTGCTGTGCTGTGGAGGAGGATCAGCTGATTACCATCCCTCCCCCCCTGAGGTGGCTATAAGATCCACGGGTCATCGCGGAACGCGACCCGTGGGCACGCACCCGTGGTCGCGTGCCCGAAGGGGGCGTGACCAAAGGGGCAGGCTCGCCCCTTTGGAGCCCCTTCGGAGCCTTGAGGAGCTTAAGGAGTTAGCGCGGACTTATGGGCAGAAGACAAAAGAAGATCTTTCCGTCGTTGGGTGCTAAAGCGGTGAAGGTTTCTGGCCCAATGGATCGTCATGTGGTAAGTGCCCAGACTGATCCATCTGTTGTGGATACTTCAGCCCTTTCTGTGAGTACTCCCTCTGATGTCTCCTCGAATGCGCTGGGAGTTCCCCTCTCCGGTCAGGAGGTGACTTTGGAGACTGCCCCCCCCCCCCCCGGAAGTAGTTCCTGTGTTGGGGGTTCATTCTATATCCTTATTAGAAGCCTCTTCTTCTTTTTTGCCATCCGAGGTAATTAAAGAGAAGTCAAAGTTACCGGCAATTTTGGACTTTGGGTCTTCGAAAGCTTCTGCTGTGTCAGTTACTTCTCCTGATGTTTCACTTCGTGATGTCTGGGAGGTAGTGGCCCACATTGAGTGTTCGTTGCAGTCCTCTTTCTCTCAGATTACACGATTTTCTAAAGATGTGGTTCAGAAACTTGCAGATCATGAGGTTATTATTGATAAATGTTGTGTATCTGTTAATAAATTAGAAGGGCAGGTCTCCGTGGTTCAGGCAGCTATATCATCTTCTATTAGGGATAGGCTTACGATATTAAAATATTTGGAAAATTCAGCTCGATCAAAAAATCTACCTTTTTAAAATTTTCCATGTACGCATTATCTTTCTCCTAATATTTTATTGTCTAAGTACTTCAGGGAAGTTTTGTTACTGGATGATCCAGAGGCAATAAAATTTTCCTCTGTGTATTATGTACCTAAATTGACCACCACGGAGGCTGCTTCTTCACCTAAAGGGATCTCTCCTTTAACAGAATCCTTAAATGTTTCTGACTTTTTGGAGTCTTCCTTGGATGTTATCCCACATAGGGCTACATTGATTGTCTCCTTTTTATCCTTGGCGGTTAAGAATTTGATTTTGCGGTTATACTTTGCCAAAAAAGATCAAAATTTTTGTGGGTATCCTATTCAGATTTTTCCGGATGTGTGTAGATCTACTCAAAAGTGAAGGAAGGCTTTTCTCTTGTTAAAGCCTAGAGTTGTTGCTCTGGGGGCTTCTTTTTTATTAAAATATCCCTGTAAATGTATTATTATATTTCAATCTGTTAAATATGCTTTTCTTGAGCTTGAACAACTGGAGGCATTTTTGTTAAATAAGGAAAATGTATGAGAATGTTTACTTCTTGACCTAGTATTTGGGGGTTTATAAATGTTTGGGAATCCAATCATGTTTCTTAAATGCTTGTTCTTTATGTGTTTTGTTATGATGATCTTTCTTTTTATTTAGATTTACTTAGTTATTCTGGAATTGTGACAGGGCAGTACTCCTCTTGATGTGGACTTGATTGTATTGCTTTAATCATGTGTTTGTTACATGTTTATATATAAAGAATAAAGATAAAATTTAAAAAAATTAGTTATAATTTAGTTTTATAAACTGTGCTGTTGGTTCTTGCTCCCTTTTAGTTCCTTGGTGTGCAAACAGGACCGTACCTAGCCCTGTGCAAGCGGTGCAGCCTCACAGGGCACAAAGGCTTGGGGAGGCACATTTCAGCTGTCTGCTGTTGCCCTGCCGCCACTGGCAGGCAGGACAATAGCAGGCAGCTGAAATGCGCCCCCGAGCCTTTTCGCAGCACTTTAAGCAGGTCTGGTTCCTCGCTCCTCTGACACGATGTCAGAACAGGGAGGGACAAAGCTGCTTAAAGTGCCGGCGCCTTTCAGATTGGGCGCATGCCCCCCTCCTCCTCCCCATACCTCCGTCCAGCACTGCCTGCTCTTTCCCTGCTGCCAGTGCCGCCATGAAAAAAACAGAGGGCAGCAGCAGCAGGGAAAGAGCAGACAGTGCTCAACAGAGGTATGGGGGGAAAAGAGGGGCACATACCCAAGCTGCAAGTCGCACAGGGCGCGATTGCAGCTTGGTATGGCCCTGTGTGCAAACATCTTGCATTCCCTCCATATAATCTAATCGGCTTTTTGGTTTGGTTCAGTCCCTGATTGGATTTCTGAAAAAGCCCCGTCCCCTTCTAAGGGGGGGGGGGCACCATCTCATTCTTCGCTTCAGGCAGCAGATTGCCTTGAGCTGCCCCTGGTCCCCCTGCCCCCTCATTGTCCAGCATCTGTCCTCCTGCCCCCCTTCCATTGTCCACTATTTGTTCTCTTCCCCTCCTCCTCTGTTGTCCAGCATCTGTCTTCCTGCCTCCCTTCCCCATTGTCCAGCATTTGCCCTTCTGCCTCCCCATTGTCCATCATCTGGCATCCTGCGCCCCCACATGTTGTCCAGCTTTTGTCTCTCACTATTGCCAAAAACAAAACCAATTGAAAAGCGCGGGGTTTGCAAGCCTCCCTTGGCTTGTAAGTCTCTGTTGGTTCTGCCCCCTCCCAACGTAAAAAGCATCATCAGAGGGGGCAGGACCCATCAGGATCTTACAAGCTTGCTGTCCCAGTGTTCTCGGATCTGGGGGGATAGCAGCGGCAGCCAGGGAGGCGTGGAGGAGTTGATTCCGCCACTGTGGAGAAGCAGTAGCTTGTCTAACCTTTTTTTTTTTTTTTTTAATCCTTTGAAGGGAAAGTGAGGTGGCTGCCTTGCCGCCCCTAAGACTTTGCCACCTCCAAGACTTTGCAGCCTGAGGCAGCCATGTCACTCTGCCTCATTATCGAGCCACCCCTGAGGACAAGGATATATCTAGGGAAATGGTAAGAAAACACATAGGAGACTAAGAGGATCAGGACCCAAATGCATCCTCAATGAGGTGAGTTTTCATCCTGGATTTGAAAAGGGCCAGAGATGAAGCCTGATGCACAGATTTGGGTAGTTTGATCCAGGCATAAAGAGCAGCAAGGTGGAAGGATCGCAGTCTGGATTTGGCAGTAGAAGAGAAGGGCAAAGATAGAAGGGATCTGCCAGAAGAGCGGAGTTCCCGAGGAGAGGTCTAGGAAGAGATAAGAGGATTTTCAACATGGATTCTTAGAAGGCAGTGATAGGATTCTTATACTGCATACGGACTACAAGCTATAATTAAAAATATTTGGCCACTTTTTGCAAACATGGGGAGAGGGGGGGGGGGAGTGGGGATGTGTGTAGGGCTGGCCTGTCCACTAGGCAGGTTAGGCGGCCACCTAGGGTGGCAGATCTCTGTGGGAGGCAGGCCATGTGCCCCCCCCCCCCCCGGCACCGAGCCGTGCTACCCTTCCCCTCCCAGTACTGAGCCACGCCACTGCTATTCCCTGCTGCTGCTGATTTCAGTGGCAGGGAGAATGGCTAGGCTCGGCGGCAGGTCATGTACTTCGGCACAGATGGCCTGCTGCTTCTGAACCCCCCAAAGCTATGTCGGAGGGGGGTCAGAAATGGCAGGCCATGTGTGCTGAAGCACATGACCTTCCGCCGAGCCATGCCGCACCGCGCCCCCTCTCGACCCTGCTACTGGAATCAGAGGGGGGGTGCAGCTCGGCACATGGGGGTGGGGCAGCACAGACGGGGCTTCTGCCTAGGATGGCAGAAACCCTTGGGCTGGCCCTGGATGTGTGTATGTGTGTGTGCGCATCCATGAGCTTAGGGAGTATTCTGGTGCTTCAGTGATGCAGTTAGATACTGCAGTATGCTGTCAGATGCTTATTATAAAAACCTTTCCCCTCCATCGAAGCTTCATCCAAAGCAAAACTGAAGCATTATCCCAATGTGCTTGATCATCACAAGACATATCTGGCATAAATTCAAACTTTAAAAAGCAAACAGGAGTGGACTGCATGCACAGGCATTTACAGAAACACACTGTGGCAAACCTACTCCACATACCCTGGCTTAGAAGTAAGCTTCATGACTGTCACGGTTTGCGTAAAACTAACCCATTTGGAGAAACCACCTGGTGGCAAACTGCATACAATTGCTGCCTTTCTCCTTTCTCCCTTCATTCGTTAAAGTATTTGCAAACAGGCTTTAGATACGCCGATGCCTGTTTGCAGTGAGCTGGAGTATCTACGCTCCAAGGCTTATGAATGTGGAGAAACAAAACATCCAACCATCTGGTCAAGGAGTGCTCCATTAGCTGCTTTAAAGGAGGACGGCCTTTGTGCAGCTAGCTCACTGCTGATGCACCAGACTGGCTGAGTTCTGCCTCCTTCAACAGCTGGCTGCTCGGAATGAATCTAACAACATGCAGGACTGGTGCATGGGTATTACGCACTGTAGGTGAACTTTCAGCCTTCTATCTCTCTGTGTTAATTTTTAGGCTCTTAGCCACCTTTTCCCCTTTTAGATTCTAGTAATTAAGCTCAACAATCTTGATCACCTCCTCCCTCAGAAGGATCCTGTTGAAATACATAATTGTACATCATACTTTTAATTATTAGATTTTGTTGTATATTTATACACACACACAATAAGGCAAATTTCCAAAAGTCAGTTAACTAGATAGATGAGCTATTTGGAAATTACTGACTCTCTATGCAGGTAAGAATATGCTGCGATGGTTTTTTGAGTTTGTGTCTGAGTTATTTCACTTTGACTGCAGCTACTTTTTGTCACACTCCAAAAGCTGCTGCCCCAGACAACTGCCTAGCCTGCTTAATGATTAAAACAGCCCTGATTATAGGCAAGAAGAAACAAAACATGTGGAGCCTCATGCCGGGAGGGGGATGTCCCCGCTGAAGACGGGGCCATTAGGACCCGATTCTGGTCTGCGGGAACAAAACATTCCGCAGGAACCAGAATCGGGCCCAAGGACAGCCTGGCATGCCCCTCCTGTCTGCGGGGATGTCCTCCCCACAGGCGCCCCAGACATGCCGCGTTCCTGGCCCTCCAAATCCCCGCCACCTGACCCACAACTGACCTCTGAGGTGGTATAAGCAGCACGCCCCAGCAGCACGTACAGGGCTGTCACCTGAATTGGCCCTGTATGTGCTGCCGGGCGGCCTGTCCCAGCTACACCTCCTGCCGGCTCTCCCCTTCCTGAAGCACAGGATGTATGGGGAGAGCTGGTGGGGGAATAGAGTTTAGGCAGATTGCGAGGCTGCACATCCAAGTGGGATGTGCAGCCCCGCAACCCGCAGTCTAGAATGAGGACTATAGCCACACAAAGACACATGTATTTATTTGATTATATTTAGTTAATCACACATCCTAGAAGGCACTGAGCAATCTACAATAACTCAGAATTATTACATTTCCTTCCTGAAGTAAAAGTACAATAAATAATGAATTTGAAAGCTATAAAATAAGTAGACATTTTGAAGTCAATATTTAATGATGGGATAACTAGCTAAAGATGTTATCTCATTAAGCCAGCACCACAGAATGTTGTAGGTTAACGTTAACTGAATATCTTTATTCAATCAACTCGCAACTATGATTTATGCAGTCTGATCTAAATAGTTAGCATTTAGGTAGTAACTCCATAAAGAGCTCATGGCATGTAATGCGCTAAAAAGACCCATAAGTCCCTATTCTAAAGATCGCTATTCTGTTAAGTATCCGCTAAATCTCATCGCACGTTAGGGTGTGCATAAGAGTGGAGTGTGGGTGGAGCATAGGCAGGACCTAAATTTATGCACATAAGTTGTAGAATGTTATGGCTTACATGCGTTTTCTCCAGATTTATGTGTCAGCATTTACACCTGCGCAACTGCCATGTCTAGGTTAAGGCACGTGAGTGTGCCACTATTCTATAAAGTACAGTACTTACACAACAGGTGCCAATACAAGCATGACAATATGTTTTCAATTAGGCGACTATGGTAGTGTGGCGTGCAGTGGGAAGGGGTTTTCTTTAAAACATCAAACAGACAGCAGTTCAGGGAAAACAAAATTAGCTTTTATTCTGTCCCAGCTTGTTAAATCTCCACAGGCTGGTTCTCCCGGCCCTTTCTCCAGCCCCAGTTAAAGCTCCTACCTCAGAACTTCTTAGCACAGCTTGCCTTGGAAGGACTTCTGGCTCCACGGGCCTCTCTCCCTCCTGCAGCTTGCTGGGTTCTTAACCTCGTCCTCTGAGCCCCGCCCTCTCAGTCCTGAACTCTGGGCTGCAGACTTTCTTAAAGGGGACTATTGATAATCCCTTTGGAGAGGGACGGGTAACATTCTATATGGCCCATCACACCCTGCCCCTCGGCTCAACCATACCCGTTGAGCACCCGCCTCACGCGGGACCCCCACCTGGGAAAGGATGTCTGCGTTCAGGTGAGTCCAACCAACCCTTTGGTGGACCTGGAACTGGTAGAGTTGGAGACTCAAAATCGACTGCATAATGCATCCATTGGACTCCTTATGTTGAGCCAGCCACTTGAAGGGGTGGTGGCCTGTTATCAGTGTAAACGGATAGCCGAGCAGGTAATATTTGAAGATTTTAAGTCCCACTTGACAGCCAAGGCTTCTTTCTTGATCACCGCATAATGTTTCTCCTGAGGAAGCAGTTTTCTGCTGATGAATGCTATGGGATGTTCTTCACCACTGATTTCCTGACCAGAACAGTTTCTAGGCCCATCTCTGAGGCATCAGTTTGCACAACAAACAGTAGAGAGAAATCAGGGCTAATCAGGACAGGTTTACAGCACATGGCTTTCTTGAGACACTGGAAGGCCATGTTCAGATCCAGTGAGCACTTAATCCACTCAGGAGCTCTCTTCCAGAGGAGATTGGTTAACGGCTCTGCCACCTTGGCAAAATTAGGGATGAACCAGAGGTAATAACCAATGAATCCAAGGAAGGCACAAACCTTTTTCTTCAATCTTGGGGTGAGGACCTGGGCAATGGCATCCATCTTTCATAGTTGAGATCATATCTGCCCATTCCCGATTAAATATCCCAGGTATTGAATGTCCCGATCTCCCAGAAAACATTTCTTGAGGTTGTCCATCAACTTGACCTTCTGTAGGCTGGTCAACACGGCCTGTACTTGGCTTAGATGAGTGGTCCAGTCTCTGCTGTAGATGACGATGTCATCAAGGTATGCAGCCATATATTCTTTCTGTAGTGTCAGCAGGCAGTCGACTAGGCATTAAAATGTGGCTGGAGCCCCATGTAATGCAATGGGCAGCATTGTAAACTGGAACAGACCTTGTGGTGTCGAAAAAGCAGTCAAGGTCATCTTCCAGCATTCCTTGGTAAAATACATGGTTGATATAAAGCATGTTTCACCGAGTTGCTAGCATGGGATACACTTCCAGTTTAGAAACTGCATAGACCCTCCGGAAGTCAATGCAGAATCTGATGCTTCCATCAGGTTTAGGAACCGACACAATGGAGGACAACCAGTCACTCAGACATGCTAGACCTCCAGAATCCGATAGGGTCTTTGCTGGATAACCACCCCAGGGTCAGTAATGATATCATGATGAATGAGGTGAGTTTGTCCTGGGCGAGTGGAGAATACCTTTAGGTTCTGGTGGATCAAATCTCCTAGATCTCTTCTCTGGGCACCACAGAGCTGGTCTCCAATCAGGACTTGAGTTAGATCTGACAGGGCTGAAATTTTCAGTCCAAAATAATCTCCCTGTACCACTATAGCTGTCATTGAAGTCCATTTTTTCATTATGTTAATATGGTGAATTTTGGCTTTCTTCCATTTATCTGGCTGGGCAGTCTTGTAGTTAGCGGGCACCAATTTCTCTTCCACCTCATAGGTCCCTTACCATTTGCAGAGTAAACTGTTCTCAGATGAGGGCAGCAAGACTAAAACTCTATTTCCTGGTTGGAAGGTGCAGTGCATGGCTGCTCGTTTGTAGCCCTTGGACTGCTCGGCTTGGGCTTTTTCCAGACTGAGTTTGGCCACCTCTTCAGCATTCCTCAGCTGGTCTTGCATTTGTATAATGTACTCCACCAAATTATGCCTAGCACGGGGTTCTTCTTCCCAGGTTTCTCTTACCACGTCTAATATGCCTCTTGGCTGTCTTCTGAAGAGTAACTCTAAAGGCGAAAACCCCGTGGAACTCTGAGGTACCTCAAGGATGGCAAACATCAAATTGGGTAGGAGAGTGTCCCAATTCTTCCCATCCTTCTGCACAAACATTTTTAACATCTGTTTCAGAGTTTTATTGAATCACTCGACAAAGCCATCTGTTTGTGGGTAATATACTGATGTTCGCAGCATCTTGACCTTCACCAAGGCCTACACTTACTTCATCACCTTGAATACAAAGGGTGTTCCTTGATCTGTGAGGATTTCATTGGGTAATCTCACTTCCCATTCACAATCATAGTAGTCTTCATATTCCTTACAGCAGTGGCTTCCGGGTATCAGGTATCATAGTGTAGCATGACTAAAATATACTACTTGCCTCAGGTGGTTCACTCCACGGGTCCTACCGGGTCCATTGCCACTCTTTCAAATGGGGTTTCAATGATAGGCATAAGTACTAGAAGGGCAGGTCGGACTCTGACAGGATTATGAAATTGGCAGGTGGGGCATGACTGGCAATATAACTGCACCTGTTTATGGACACTGGGCTAGAAAGCGTGCTCCAGTGTTTTTTCCATCCCCAGGTGTCCCCCACAATAAATGGCTAAGGGCCAATAATAACACCTGCTGATGACAGTGCCAGGGAACTATCAGTTGTTCTATCTCTTCCCCCTCTAGGGCACCCTTGGCCACCCTGTATAACAAATCTCCCTTTAGCACAAAATAGGGAAAGGTTCATGCAGGGGACTCTCCATTACCTACTGGAACCCCATCCACCTCCAAAACCTGCTCTTGGGCATGTCTAAGGGACTCATCTTCTTGATGGGCCCTTCTGAAGCTTCCTCGGTCTTCTCCCAGTCCCCATTCTGGGAAGGGGACAGTTGCATTTGGGTCACTCCCACTGAGCCCTGAGCTATCCCCAGGGTTTTTTCCCCTAGGCTCTCCCTCACCAGATCCCACCCCCCTAGCTGCCCCGATTCTGTTGGTAGTATAGCTTTTCCCGATGACACCATTTCCGGGACATAGCAGGGTTGGAATTCTCGACATACAGTATATATCCAGAGGATAATCTTCCTGGTCTGACTTAATGGAGCCGTCATTTAGTTGGGTCCATATCACTCCGAAGTTTGGGTAGTCTTGGCCGATCACCACTGGATACAGGAGCCAGGACAGCACCACATCCTTGAATGTGGCTTGCCCTGCTGGAGTGTTAAGTGACACCTGTGCCATTTGATCCTGCCTATGATCTCCATGCACAGGCCAATGTTATTGTCTTTGCATAGTCCATTTGAAACCGGGTTACTGTTTCCTGGCGAATGAGGTTCTGCACACTTTCCAGAGTTTATCAAGGCCTGGAGGCGGGTCCCCTGTAGTTCAACTGGAATAACAAAGTTCTGTGCCCCTGAGGGGAAGTGTCCACAAAAGCACAGGTGTGAGGGGTGGTTAGGTTGACATCCATGGGCTCCTCCATATATGGCGGTTTTAGAGGGTTTCATGGTTTGTCTGTCAGTGTGCAATTTTATTTCCTTTCTGGCATTATTGGGTTCTACATTTTTATAGACTTTTTTATAGACCTTTTTATATCCTTATTTTATGGCCCATTCCTGATTCCTCAAAAAAATTTTTTAGAAAGAAATTTTTTTAGAATAGCGTTTCTTTTGGATCATCCGCCTGTTTCTTTTATACTGATGCAATATCAGCTGCTATGCTGTTGTATCTTATGCATACCACGTAGAGCACGCCCTTGGCCCCTTTGGCCCTACATAAATTTGCTGTATCAGTGATGTGCACATCAGTACCTATGGGGTCCAATGCGACAGCACCCTCCCCCCCCCCCTTTTTTTGCATACATATACACAATCATTTATGCTCATTTTGGCCCCAACATTATCAATTCTTCTCCCTATACATTTCAGGTACAATATGTTTAAGATGTTGTCCTACACTGTCATGTTCCAGCTCTTTTTAGCCTTTGCCATCGTTTTTGGAGTGATGGCCCCCCGTGAGCGTTTTAGTGGTTTTTACATGTCACATGTTTTCTTCAAATTTGCTTCTAACAATCAAGGTTTTTTTTAAAAGTTTTTTTCATATACAAGGATATACGGTTGCCCATTTATTATTATTCTATAGATGTTCCTAACCTTTTATCTTGTTCATTACTTATTGGTTTGATTCAACCTATGGTCTGTATAATATTACCAGCTGTTTTTAGATGTCTGTTTGGACAACGCACTGATTTTGGTCTGGTTCTTTCTGTTATGCCATATTTGTCTGCTACATTGTTTTTTAACATTATCCTTTGTATTTCCACTCCATACACGCTTGTGTTTTTATTCATGTATTGTTTGATTTAATTTACAGTTTGCTATACATGATGAGTCGCTTATTGCTGTTTGTATGTAATGGGCATCTATTTGGTTTTGTTTGGCTTTTGCCTATTTATATTATGCTATGTGTAATATTTCTTTCTGTTATGCTATTTATTTGTCTGTTACATTGTTTTTCAACGTTACCCTTTGCATTTTTTCGCCACATATACTTGTGTTTTCATTCATGCATTCCTATTCAGTTTATAGTTTTTTACACACAATGAGCTGCTCACTGCTGTCTACATGTATTAGGCATCTATTTTGTTCTTTAATTGGCTCTTGCCTATGTATATTTCGTGATATGTCATATCTGTTTTCTCTATTCAAAAGTTTGTAATATTATCTGCTTATTGTCTGTATGTATCAAGCATCTGGTGTATTTGGGTTTCTACAGTTTTTTTTATATATTTTTTTTATATATATTTTTATATATATCTTTTAAGGTTATTTTTTAATGTTATGCTATATGGTTTTTATCCTCTTTTGCTTGTATTTATGTTTGTCATTTTAATACTTTACAGATTGGGAAGAGTGATTACTGCACCACATAGACGTGCTCATCTGTGTGGTTCCCTGGTAACTTGTTAAATTACAATATACCTTGACCAGCACCATGCTCTTATTCCCTCGTTTTTAAATTTGTAATTTTGTTTACTTTATGTACTTTTGTGTTTTTTAGACCCCTGACGAAGGCTGCGGCCGAAACTTGTTAAGTTGGGTCCTTAATAAAGATTATTTATTATCATCTGGTAGGCTGTGGTCATACTTCCGCTGTTCCCTTCCATATTAATGGGAAACGTCAAAAAACACTCCCAAGAAAGCTCCAAAAAAAGGATATGAATTTTGGAAGGATCTACGCTCCGTCCCCATACAAGGTGAATGATCCCACAGTGAAACAGCGCTGATCAGGGTTTCCCTCTCCATTGGACAGGTTTCCTATGGCATGCACATGTTCCACAACAGCAGGGCGGGCATGTCGGAATGGGCAACTGGACAGATGCTGGGAAAGGGGACACAGAGGGCTGCAGACGGCACATGCTGTGCTGCAGCTGGGCCACAGTGCGGACTAGGGTGATACCTAGGTGGCCCATAGGAATGCTGAAACAGTAGAGCAGCCAGACAGCAACTGATGAGGGCCCAGCATGGGCACGAGTGTGCTTCACACAGTGTCACAGGGGATAGTACCCAGCAGGTACCCCCATTGGCAGGCGGTGCTGGGGGGAAGCGTGGACATCTATGCAGGCACCCCTACCCCAGAACCTGCACCATAGGCAGCCGCCTACCCGCACAATGGATGGCCTGAGACTGCACTCCATCAGCACCACCAGCAGACGGGCATATCAGCAGGGTGGCAGAGGGGTACTGGTGGTGGAGGGGGCAGTGGCAGCTGCCCAGAGCAGACCGTGGCCTAGCCCTGTGTAGGTGAGTGCCATGCACTGCAACAGACAGGCCCTGTCAGGCGAACAGTCATGGTATCCCCAGGGAATGCACTGTCTTTGTGGCAACATTGTGGTGCAGTGCACACAGCCAGTGTGTTCAGGAGCAGAAGGTCACAGGTTCAAGTCCCAGCTGCAGTTCCTGCCAACCCAGCCCCCATATTTTACCCACTACTACAACGTGCTAATACAGACAGAACCTGTAGTGCAGATGACATAGACATGCCCAAAACACCTACATTTTACCCTACAGAGCACAGACACCATAAACATGTGCATTACCTTGAGCAGAGTCTCCCAAATGCAGTCCTGGAGGGCCAAACACCATTCAGGTTCCATGCTGCCTCTAATAAATGTGGCTGTGCTGCATTGCTATGCACCGCCCCCATGGTATGCAGATGTATCTTATGCATATTCATTAGGGACAGCATGAAAACCCAAACAGTGTTTGGCCCTCCAGGAATGGAGTTGGGAACCTCTGCCCTAGAGCAGCGGCCAACAGGGGCAGACACACCCGCACCCACAGGCTCCATTATCCCAAGCCTCCTGGAGAAGCAGGATGTTGGGCCCTGCATGCATCTCCCCATACTAGCACTTGCATACCTTAGCAATGCCACCCTAAACATGGGAAAACTGTACACAGCTATCAAAAGGTTGCTATGATAACTGGCAGATAGCAATTCCTACGTTAAGCACAATTGGCTGATTGAGCTGCATCATAGCAACCTTTCTGATGTCTTTGGAGTGTGCCTCAGGTCTGGTGTCTGACAGAGTGACCCCAACAGTATTGCGTACCATAGCCATGCCTGCACTGTGCCCAGGACTGGTGTGGTGGCCAGGGCTGCCAAACATCTCTATAGTTGCACAATGCTGGCATAGGTGTGTGGAGTGTGTGTCTGTCTATCCAGTGTGTGGTGGCTGCCAACACCCTCCACAGCCCACACTGCTAGCACTGTTGCCAGTATTGGCCTGCCAATGTGCATAATGAGGAGCAAGGTACTGTGGGAATAGCCTGGATAGGATGGCCTGGCCTGGCCACATCTGCACAGGGCATAGGGCAATGGCTTGGACATTGTAGTGCCCGGCCACCACCTGCACGGACAGCGTGGCCAAAGCATGTCCTGCTGGGAGGTCACTCTCACCCTGACTGAGCAGTGACCACGGCATGGCTAGGTTCCCCCATAGTGCTATTCTCATGTGATGTTTATGGGTTCTTTTTGGGACCCAATCACTGACTTATCTGCTTGGTGTGTATGCTAACATCCCAGTTCTGGGTACACGCATCTTCTCCAGGACCATGCACTATGGACTAGCTAGCAGACTGTCTGCAGCTAGTATGTGTCTTGCTGGAACACCTTGCAGAGTGCAGCGGCTGGAGGCTTGCTGCTGGAGAATGTCAGATAGTGGTGGGGGGCAGCTGAGCATTTCCAGGCCTACTGTCTGTCTGCTATTGCTTTATGGATGTGTACAGCTCTGCAGTGCCTGCCCTTTAGGATGTCTGTTCCCCAGCAGGACTGGGGTTGATGGTCCCCTCTACTGCTACCATTGCAGGGAGGTAGAATGTGGATCTATTGGTGGGCGATCCTGTTTCCCACCCTGAGCCACAGCGGGTGGGTTGTGTGGTGGTACATAATCCGCCTATGGGTCCAAACAGCCCCCCTCCTTTCCCCTACATCATGTAACCATGGCACCAACACAGGATATGCACTATTCTGGGTGCATCATAGCCAATAAGGGCTAGACATGACTGAGAAATACAGAAGGACATAGATGTATCCTAGGTGTGTCTGCAGGAACTACCTATCACACACAGTAGCACTGATGGGGACCTGCAGCATGGCGTATTTCAGCCATGAAAGGTGCTGTGGACCTGGTGCTGGGCGCCCCACCTCACCCTCAGGGTGAGCACAGTACCCGCACAATGTGACGGTCTGTGGCTACTCTGTGCCAGTACACACACAGTCAGTTCCCCCTACCAGGCCGAGGTGCTGTGCATCATGGGCACGGGTGGGTTAACCCTATCCTGGTCACCACAGCAGACAGTTTGTGTGGTGACGTGCAGTCCTTCTGCAGCCAGCCAGGGGTTTGTTAGCAGCTATAGAATTGTAGCCCACTGGTTACTTCACTGCCTGTAGAGCCAGAGGTCATGGGTTCAAACCCATGGTGGGGTTATTTGATAGGGCTGTTTGAGGCATTGTCTATTTTTAATGTACATTAGTGCTGCCAGCAAAAACACCCTCAGAGTACTGTAACCTTAAGTTGCCTCATAAGGCGCCCCATAAGGCACCTTATAGGGCGCCTTATAAGGTGCCCTATCAAGCGCCTTATAAGGTGTCCTATAGGGGACATTATAGGGTGCCTTGGCGGACAGTGCACTTTATAATGTGCCCTATGGAGTGCATTATGGGGTGCCTTATGCGGCACGTTAGGTTACGCCACCATGAGGGTGTGTTTGCTGGCAGCACTAATTAAAATAAAAGTAAAATGCCTCAAAAATCAGTACTTAAATGGTGATGCCTCAGCCAACCTTATGCATTAGGCACACTGAGGGATCGAACTCATGACCCCTGTACCATCAGTCAGTGTATTAACCATTGTGCTACACCTCTGCTTCTGTGTTTGTATCTCTGCGCACCTACTTAAGATTATCACGCGGTAATGTGCTTAGCGGCGCTTTGCCCAATAATGTGCGCAGCAGCGCGCGTTATCGCGCGATAATCCAGTTTTGCTACTTTAAGACTGAAACGCCCACTCCTTTTATGGCATCCTGCACACTATCGCCGGGCGCACATTAAGACGTTTTAGTAAACATACCCCCTAGTGTCAGAACGCTAGGTCTGGGTTGAAGGTCAGGGGTCCTCCAGCAGGACAATGACCCAAAACATACATCCAAAAGTAGAAAAAGATGGTTAAAAAGGAAAAAAATGGACTGTTTTAAACTGGCCAGCAGTGAGTCCTGATCTCAATCCAATTGAGAACTTTTGGAAAGAGCTGAAATCTGCCATTGGTAAAAGGAATCCTGGAAACATTCATGAGATGGAACAAATCACAGTTGAAGAGTGGAAGAAACTACCAACAGACAGACGTACAAAACTTATAGATGGCTACAAGAAATGTTTGGTGACTGTCATCACTGTCAAGGGTTGTGCAACCAATTTAAAGGATGCCATTTATCCTATCCAAGTCATATTTTGTTTTTTTTTCCTCAGAAATGACTACATCTACGTTGCATAGACATCTTTTTTTTTTGGTGGATACCTTTGAACATACTATTAAAATATTATGATGACATACAGTTGAAATATTTCCAATTATTTCTCAAGATATTGCACCCAACATACTTAAAATGCAAGGGTGCCAAGAATGTGACCACAACTGTAAATAAAATAGGATGGTTGCTGTGTTAATCCATTTGAATGTATAGAAGAAAAGGTAAGCAAGTAAAAAGAATATAAAGAGAGAACTTTTTATTGAACTAACAATACATTTTGTGGTTAATTTTATAAAGTCATTTTTGCATGTAAAAACGTTTGTAAAACTATGCCAGGCGTAAAAGTACTATTACTGTTGGTATTGCCAGGGATATGATCTGGGTGGCACATGGGCAGAGTCGCAAAGTACACACATAGGGCCGATGCAGAAAGCCGGTGCTGAAGTCGAGAGCTATTATCTATGTATGCGTCTATGTAGTGTGCCGATAGCACAATGTTTCAGTGCCAGCATGCACAAAGGGGCACATAGAAACATAGAAAAATGACGACAGAAAAAGACCACATGGCCTATCTAGTCTGTCCTTCCATATCAACAACTACAACAGTCCCCTTTTTTCCTTTAGAGATCCTCTGTGTTTGTCCCATGCTTTTTTGAATTCAGATACTGTCCTCATCTCTACCACCTCCACTGGGAGACTACTCCATGGATCCACCACTCTTTCTGTAAAGAAATATTTCCGCATATCACTTCTGAATCTATCCCCTTTCACCCTCATCTCATGTCCCCTCGTAGCAGAACTTGCTTTCAATTGAAAGAGGCTCTCCCCCTGTGCATTTATGCCACAGAGGTATTTAAACGTCTTAATCATATCACCTCTATCCCACCTTTCCTCTAAGGTGTACATATTAAGATCCTTAAGTCTTTCCTCATATGCTTTATAATGAAGACCACTAACCATTTTAGTAGCCACCCTCTGTACTGACTCCATCCTGTTTATATCCTTTTGAAGGTGCGCTCTCCAGAATTGCACACAATACTCCAAATGAGGTCACACCAAAGACTTATACAGAGGCCCTATCACCTCCTTTTTCTGCTAGCCAAGCATCCTTTTCTACCTGTTTAGCTACTTTAAGATCATCAGACACAACCCACACCAAGGTCCCGCTCTTCTTTAGTGGACAAAAGTACTTCATCCCGTATACTGTATTGCTCCCTTGGATTGCTGCAGCCCAAATGCATGATCTTGCATTTTTTAACATTAAATCCCAGCTGCCAAATTCTAGACCATTCTTCAAGCTTAGCTAGATCCCTCCTCATGTTATCTATACCTTCCTGGGTGTTTATTGCAGATTTTGGTATCATCCGCAAAGAGGTAAACCTTAACCAACTGCCCTTCCGCTATATCACTAACAAAGATGTTGAAAAGAATCGGACCAAGGACAGATCCCTGGGGCACACCACTGTTAACGTCCTTCTCCTCAGAGTGAGCTCCATTTACCTGTACTCTTTGTCGCTTCCCACTCAACCAATTTCTAACCCAAGCAATAACTTTAGGGTCCATCCCTAGAGTGCATCTGAGGAGAAGCTTGATACTTCATCTCAGATGAGCCAGGCATTGGGGAAAGCCCCCGATGCCATCAAAATACTGTCAGGGGCTGGTGCCCCCCACACCAACCCTCTGACAGAAACCAAATCCCCAGTGGCCCCGATTCCCCCACCCAATAAAAAAAAGCCCTGGTGGCCCCTGAGTCCCCCATCCCCCACCTGGTACCTTTAAGCTGGAGCAGGAATGTTGCCCACGTGCTCCTGCCCCTGCACCACCATCTTTAAAAATGGCAGTGCCTGGCCCCACGTTGTGCATCCTGGGATGTACCAGACAGGGTCAAGCTGCCATATAAGGTAGAAAATGCCTTATATGGGACTATGACCCCACCTGGTGCATCCCACAATGCACCATGTGGGGCCAGGCACTGCCATTTTTCAGGATGGTGGCGCAGGGATGGGAGTACATGGGCAAGACTCCCGCTCCAGCTTAAAGGCACCAGGAGGGGGATGGGGGGGATTAGGGGTCACCATGCCTTTTTGCTATCCTGTGAGTGGGAGGATAGGGGTTACTATGCCACCAGGGATTTTTTTTCCCTACACACGCAAGACGTTTAAGCCACCTCAGACCAGGTGTAGAGATATTGGCACCTCGGCTGGTTACATAATGCTCTACGCATTTTCTCTGCATCGGGCACAGAAAATATTACATTAGCATGCCATTTTAATCCACACAGCTCATAAGAATATAAGAACATAAGACATGCCATACTGGGTCAGACCGAGGTCCATCAAGCCCAGTATCCTGTTTCCAACAGTGGCCAATCTAGGTCATACGTACCTAGCAATATCCCCAAAAGACACAGGTTCCACAATGCTTGTACTGGGTCAAGCATTGATATCCTGGGTCCCTTTTTAATAGTGGTTTATGGACCTTTCCTCCAGGAACTTGTCCAAACCTTTTTTAAACCCAGCTATACTAACAGCCCTTACTACATCCTCCGGTAACAGATTCCAGAGTTTGATTACACGTTGAGTGAAAAAATATTTTCTCTTATTTGTCTTAAATAGTTTACCCTGTAGCTTCATTACATGTCCCCTAGTCTTTCTATACTCTGATAGCGTAAACAATTGATCCACGTTTATCCGTTCCACTCCATTCATTAATTTATAGACCTCTATCATATCTCCCCTCAGCCGTCTCTTCTCCAGGCTAAAGAGCCCTAACCTTCTTAGCCTCTCTTCATAGGAGTAGCCTTCCATCCCCTTCACCATTTTGGTGGCTCTTCTCTGTACTTTTTCTGATAATGCTATGTCCTTTTTAAGATACGGTGACCAGAATTGCACACAATATTCAAGGTGCGGTCGTACCATGGAGCGATACAGAGGCATTATAACATCCTTTGTTTTATTCTCCATCCCTTTCCTTATGATACCTAGCATTCTATTTGCTTTCTTGGCCGCCGCTGCACTGGGCGGAGGGTTTTAACATGTTATCCACGATGACTCCTAAATCTTTTTCCTGGGTGGTGGTTTCTAATGTGGAGCCTTGCATCGTGTAACTATAGTGTGGGTTGTTCTTTCCTAGGTGCATAACTTTGCACTTGTCCACATTAAATTTCATCTGCCATTTGGATGCCCAGTCTTCCAATTTATCCAGATCCTCCTGCAGTTTTCCACAATCCTCTTGGGTTTTAACAACTTTAAACAGTTTTGTGTCATCTGCAAATTTGATAACCTCACTAGTTATTCCATTTTCCAGGTCATTTATGAATATGTCAAAAAGCAGCGGACCCAGTACAGATCCCTGGGGTACTCCACTATTCACCTTTTTCCATTGGGAATATTGGCCATTTAGCCCTACCCTCTGCTTTCTATCTTTTAACTAGTTCCCGATCCACAATAGTACACTGCCTCCTATCCCATGACTTTTTAGCTTCGCCAAAAGTCTCTGATGGGGGATTTTGTCAAAAGCTTTCTGAAAGTCCAGATACACTATATCAACCGACTCACCTTTGTCTACCTGTTTATGCACACCTTCAAAAAAACATATCAGATTAGTAAGACAAGATCTTCCTTGTCTAAAGCCATGTTGGCTGTCTCCCATTAGGCCATGACTATCTACATGCTGTGTAATTTTGTTCTTTATGATGGTTTCTACCATTTTCCCTGGTACTGACGTCATGCTCACCGGTCTGTAATTTCCTGGGTCACCCCTGGAACCCTTTTTAAAAATTGGTGTTACGTTGGCGACCCTCCAATCTTCAGGTATTACAGATGATTTTAATGAAAGTTCACAGATTACCAATAGCAGGTCTGCAATCTCATATTTCAGTTCTTTCAACACTCTGGGATGTATACCATCTGGTCCAGGTGATTTGCTACTATTCAGTTTATCAAATAGTTGTAATATATCTTCCCGGTGTAGCGATATTTCTCTCAATTCCTCTGCAGTATCACCTTTAAATACCACTTCAGTCTTGGGTAACATCCCTACATCTTCCTCAGTAAAGACCGAAGCAAAGAATTCATTCAGTCTCTCTGCTATAGCCTTGTTTCCTCTTACTGCCCCTTTTACCTCTCTATCATCTAATGGTCCAATTGACTCTCTCACAGGCCTTTTGCTATGAATGTACTTGAAAAAGTCTTTATTTCGTGTTTTTGCTTCCGTAGCAAGTTTCTTCTCAAATTCCCGCTTTGCCTGCCTTATCAATGCTTTGCATTTAACTTGCCAGTGCTTGTGCTGTTTCCAGTTTTCATCATTTGGCTCTTTTTTCCATTTCCTGAAGGTTGCTTTTTTGGCAGCAACAGCCTCTCTGACCTCACCTTTAAACCATGCTGGCAGTTTTTTGGACTTTCTTCCACTTTTCCTAATGTGTGGAATACAGCTGGTCTGGGCTTCGAGGATAGTATTTTTAAATAACACCCAAGCTTGGTATAAGTCTTTAACCTTTGGAACCGCTCCTTTTAGTTTTTTCCTAACTATATTCCTCATTCTATCATAGTCTCCCTTTTGAAAGTTAAAAGGTAGTACTGTGGATGCCTTTACTATCTGTCCTCCACTAATTAAATCAAACATGATCATACTATGATCACTATTGCCAAGTGGTCCCAACACCCTTATTTCTTGCACCAGATCTGGCGTTCCACTAAGGACTAGGTCCAGTATGGCTTCCCCTCTGGTCGGTTCATGAACCAGCTGCTCCAAGAAGCAGTCATTTATTCCATCTAGAAACTTTATCTCTTTAGCTTGTCCTGCTGTGACACTGACCCAGTCGATACCGGGGTAATTGAAATCACCCATTATTACTACTCTGTTGTGACTTTTGTTAGCTTCCTTGATTTCTTTGAGCATTTCATCATCCATTTGTTCATTCTGGCCAGGCGTTCGATAGTATACTCCAACTGCCATCACCTTCCCCTTCATAAATGGAATTTCAATCCATAGAGATTCTACAGCAAATTTTGTTCCCTGCAAAACTTTAATCCTTTCTGACTCAATGCCCTCTCTAACATAGAGCGCAACCCCTCCACCAATTTGATCAGCTCTATCATTACGATATAGTGTGTATCCAGGTATCACAGTGTCCCACTGGTTATCCTCCTTCCACCATGTCTCTGAGAGTGCAATCATATCTAACCTCTCATTTAATGCTATATATTCTAACTCTCCCATCTTATTGTTTAGACTTCTAGCATTGGCATACAAGCATTTTAGAGACTGTATTTTATTCATATTAATCTGGCTATTGGTAGGCAGGGGTAATTTGGAATCTTTATGCTCTGTCTGCTCCTTACTCAAGGGCATTTGGGCTACTATACTCCCTTTTGGAACCTCACTGCTTTTGGTAGTATCCTTCAAGGATACCTTTGTCCGAACCATGCACTCCTGGGTGACTGTCGGCTTTCCCCTAATTTCTAGCTCATTTGTGTATAATTTAAATATGCTTGGTGTTACGGTGTGCGCATCATTTTCCTTTGCTGTTTATGTGCACGTCAATCTCTTTTCTGCATTTGGCATGTCGGAACTTGTGCATATAAGTTGCATTATCTGCGCACAAAGGGCACGTTAGTCTTTCTGCATCAGCCCAATAGATTATAAAATGCCTTAATTTATACATGTACTTCAATAATCTACATGCGGACATTTGCACCTGCTCTCAAGCAAGCATAATATCTGCTCTTGCAGTGTAGGCACAATCTTCGCCTGAGACAAGTAATTGTCTATTTGTCTTTATAAAATAGAGGCAAAATAGGCACTTTCCAGCCCACAACCTAGATGCCCTGTTATAAAATTACTCTCCATCTGACTAGCATTTGGTAGCTGAAACCTCTTTCTCAGGTTGGGACAGTAACAACAGTGGGCAATACTAGAATATGTGATTCTCCAGGACCAAGCAGGAAGTCAGTCCTCACATATGGGTGACGTCGACATCGACGGAGCCCCCATGCGGAGCATTTCCCCAGTTTTCAAAGAAAGCCTTTGGGAATGCAGGCACGCATGCGCGGTCCCCTTCCTGCCCAAAGGTGCCATCTTGCTCAGTCTGCTTTTTTCCGCAGAGCCCCATGGACGCCTGTCCTTGTCACCCGTGAAAAAAGTTGATTTTTCCTGCGTTGGGTCGAGTTTTTCATCGGTTCGACGTCGGTTCCTTTCCCGCCTGGACTCGGTACACTGGTGCCGAGCCCGGATCTCTCTTTTTCGGTTTTTGTCCTTAGAGACTGCGTTCACGCCTTTTTTCTTTTCCCTGGCAGCCCAATTTTTTGATCTTTCAGGGGCCCTTTTTCCCCCGATGGCTGCCAGTAGCTTTAAGAAGTGTGATCGGTGCAAGAAACCGATGTCTCTCACCGACACACACGACTGCTGTCTCCGGTGCCTGGGTCCAGACCACGATTCTTCGGTCTGCAGTCCCTGTGGCAAAATGTCTTCCAAGGCATTGCAGAGCCGTCAGCACCAGCGTGAGAGGATCTTCTCCGAGTCTGCCTCTGGACGGGTCCGGACTTCGTCAGAGGCCTTGACGTCTCGGGATTCTGACCCCGAGCATCGTCGGGGCTCCTCTGAAAGGGAGTCCCCCTCGAGGAAGCACCGAAGGAAGAAGAAACCCGCGAGGGCAGCATCGGTGGACACTCTTGGCTCCTCGAGGGCCAGGTCACATAGCCCCAATCGCCGTCCCGGGTCTTCGGAGTCGGAGAGGCCTGCCAAGCATCCTCGTGTAGAGTCGGAGGCCCCGAGTCACGTGAATACTGTAGTCCTCGTGGACTCTCCTCCGGGGGAGCCGACATCGGGCCCAACGCTGTCGGGGCCCGAGTCGGAGGCTGCTTGGTGTCCTGAGCTCGGACTCAGGTTGACGGCCTGGGAGAGCAGATTGTCTGTCTTCATGGAAGAGCAGCGGGTACTGATCGCCGGTCTCACCGGCGCATCTGCCCCGACCACCGGGACATCGATGTCCAAGTTGACCCCGGAGGTCGAGCCGATCCTCGAGACCATGCGAACTCGAGTCGATCCTCGGCCGCGGTCACCCTCAGCCTCCCGTTCGGGACCGAGGTCATCGACGCCGGTTCCCTCGGCATCAGGGCGGATGGCGTAGGTACCCGCCCACTCGGAGCCACTCGATTCCTCCTCGGAGGAATCGGCGTGAGAGACGGAGGAGGAGGAGTCCCCTGACACCTTCCGGACTCGGTGCGTCCCTTCGGACTCACCGGGCTCTGAGCCTCGGACAACATCCCCCCCGGAGGATATTAGGTTCTCGGATTTCGTACAGGACATGGCCAAGGCACTGGCATTCCCCACGGACCCCGAGGAAGAGCCTCGAGCCGAGGAGCTCGAGGCTCTGCAGTATGACTCTCCTCCCAAGGAGGCCTTTACTGTCCCGGTTCCTCTGATGCTGGAGCGGTTGCTCTTCCGCATGTGGGAGGCGCCGGCCTCGATGCCGGTTCTAAGCAAGCGGGTCGATTACATCTATCGAGTCCGCAAAGCCCCAGGTTTCAGAAGGCACAGCTACCGCACCATTCCATGGTGGTGGAATTGGCTATGCATTGCCTGAAGAGTCAGAAGATGCACTCCTCGGTGCCTCCTGGCAGGGAAGCCAAGAACCTGGATGCCCTCGGTAGAAAGTGCTTCGAGGGCTCTATGCTTGCTTTCCGCGTCCAGACCTACCAGCTGTACATGGGCATGTACCTTCGAGACCTGGCAAAGGAGATTGCCGGGTTCTCTGCTGGTCTGTCCGAGGAACCTTTGCAGAGGTTCAAGGCCTTGTCTTCTGGTATTCGAGAGTGCTCGAAGTTTATCTCTCGAGCAGCCTACGATGGATTTGAGGCTTCGGCCTGAGTAGCAGGGGCCAGCATCGGTGCACGCCGTCAGGCCTGGCTACAATCCTCGGACCTCGAGCCATGGGTACAGGACAAGTTGGTCGATGTCCCTTGCCGAGGTGAAAACCTCTTTGGCAAGCCCATGGCCGAAAAGGCTGCAGAGCTCGAGACCGAGACTCTTACCCGGACAAGGCTGTCCAGGAAGACCTCTGCCCCTTCTCAGAAAAAGACAGCGCTGCTGACATTCAAAGCGGTCAATAATCTCTCCTCCTCGTCACTATCTGACCTTATCCAAACAGCAGCCCCTAATAGACCAAGAAGATCCACAGCAGTAAATATGCTAACATTGCCAAGAGAATTAACAAGATGTACCTCGGCAACTGCAAACAGGGCATTCAGTCTCTGCGCCCCAAGACTCTGGAACTCCTTACCAACAAACATCAGGTCAATCACCAACCTAATCCAGTTTAGGAAGGCCCTTAAACACTTCCTTTTCCTCAAATACTTCCTAGAGAACAATGAATCACATTCCCTCTCAATTTCTTACAACTGTTCCAACACACCTTGTCAGCCAGAGGACCAAACCATGCAAGAGGTCCTTGACCATTAAATCTCATTCTTTGTTTTTCTATGACACTGTTTTGTAAATAGTTATCTTTAGTTATCCAAGTTGGCTCTCTTGTTAATTGTAAACTCAGACTTATGTACCCGTCTGATTGTTATGTTCCATGTAAACCGCACTGATGCCGAATAGTGCAGTATAGAAGAAATTGTAAATAAATAAATAAATAAATAAGGGCTCGGGGAAAAAGACCTTTTACCCGAGGAAGACCACTGCCTATAAAACCTACCCTCACTACCAGGCCTCTGCAGTTCCCCAACAGGGCCAGCAGGTCAAGGGGCAGGGTCATGGGTCCCGTAGGCAGAAGGCCCCCAAGCCTCCTACTCTGGCTCCTGCTCAGCAGGGAGGGGTTTTTTGACTATGCCAGCATAGCCTCTCCTCCTCTCCAGGGCACAGGAGGTCGGCTGACCCTGTACGCAGACAGGTGGCCAGCCAACACAGGGGATACTTGGGTGTTAAGTATCATTGAAAGGGGCTATCTGCTCCACTTCACCCAGATACCCCCTCCTACTTTCCGGGGGAGCCTCCAAGACCCCTTCTGCACAGAAACTTACTCCTTCAGGAGTTGGAAGGTCTACTAAGGGACCAGGCGGTGGAACCGGTGCCTCACCACCTGGAAGGGCAAGGCTTCTACTCCAGGTACTTCCTGGTACCAAAAAGAACAGGAGGCCTCAGACCCATCCTCGACCTGTGAAATCTGAACAAGTTTCTGGAGAGGGAAAAGTTCAAGATGCTTACCCTTGGAATCTTACTGCGCTACCTCCAGCAGGGAGATTGGCTATGCTCCTTAGACCTGAAGGATGCTTATACTCACATCCTCATCCATCCAAGCCACAGACATTTCCTCAGATTTGTGGTGGGAGGAAAGCACTTCCAGTACAGAGTGCTTCCTTTTGGCCTCACCTCCGCCCCCCAGGGTTTTTACAAAATGCCTGGCGGTGGTTGCGGCCTACCTCAGGAACCAGGGGATCTTTGTGTTCCCTTACCTGGATGACTGGCTAATCAGAGGCCAGTCTCCACAAGAGGCTAGGCAAGCCACCTGCAGAACCATATCCCTGCTTCAGCACCTGGGGTTCGTTATAAACTTCCCAAAGTCCACTTTGGTCCCCTCACAAGATGTGGCATTCATAGGGGCCAGGTTGGATACCCTCCAAGCAAAGGCCTTTTTGCCTGTGGACAGAGCTCACTGGCTGAGAAAGTTGGCCGGTCAGTTTCGGGCGGACTCTCTGGTCTCGGCCAGAAACTTCCTCCGGCTCTTAGGTCACATGGCTTCCACAGTGCATGTCACCCCACATGCCCGGCTACACATGAGGCCGGCTCAGTGGCACCTCAGGATGAAGTAGCTGCAGGCCACAGGGAAGTTGTCAGACAGAATAAAGGTGTCCAAACCTTTGGTGGACTCCTTACGCTGGTGGCGGCATTTCCCAAATCTGGTCAGGGGTGTTCCTTTTCAGGCCTCCCCACACACTCAGGTACTGACAACTGATGCTTCCCTGCAGGGCTGGGGGACTCACTGCCAGGGAGCCTGCACCCAAGGCCTGTGGTCTCCATGGGAGGCCGCCCAGCGGATCAACCTGTTGGAATTGAGGGCCATTCGGCTGGCCTTGCGGACTTTCTCTCAGATCCTGTCTCACCAATCTGTCCTAGTTCAGACGGACAACCAGGTGGCTATGTTCTACGTCAACAAGCAGGGAGGCAAGGAAACCAGACTTTTATGCCTGGAAGCACAAGCTCTCTGCTCCTGGGCTGTCACCCAGGGCATGACCCTCAAGGCAGTCTACCTCCCAGGCCAGGAAAACTACCTGGCAGACAGACTCAGCAGATTCCTGCAGCCTCATGAGTGGCAGTTGGATCCTCTGGTAGTGCAAAAGATCTTTCTGAAGTGGGGTCTTCCGACCATGGATCTTTTTGCCAGTCTGCTCAACAGGCAACTACCCCGGTTCTGTTCCAGGCAACCGCATCCCTTGAGAACAGCGCCAGATGCATTCCTGATCCCTTGGTCAGGGAGCCTGCTGTATGCCTTTCCTCCCACACCTCTGGTGGCCCGGACTCTATTCAAAATCCAGCAGGACCGAGCCACGGTGATCCTGATAGCCCCCAGGTGGCCCAGGCAGCCGTGGTTCCCTCTTCTTCTGCAGTTGGCGGTGGATACTCCACTTCCTCTGGGGTTGCAACCCGACCTTCTGACTCAGGACCAGGGGTCCCTCTTGCATCCCAACCTCAATTCTCTCAATTTGATGGCGTGGCTGCTGAAAGGCTAGTCCTTGCTCCCTTGCTCCTATCTAGGGAGGTTGAAGAGGTGATGTTGGCCTCCAGGAAACATTCCACCAGGAAGGCCTATGCTCTAAAGTGGCATAGGTTCTCTATTTGGTGTTCTCAACAGCAAGAGGACCCTTTCTCCTGCTCTGTCCAGGTGGTGCTTCAATACCTGCTCCACCTTTCCAACCTAGAACTTCAGTCCAACTCTGTCCGGGTTCACCTCAGTGCCCTCTCAGCTCACCACTTGCAGGTGGATGGACAATCTCTCTCAGGCCACCCTCTGGTGTCCCGCTTTCTAAGAGACATGCTTCTGCTTAAGCCTCCTATTCGTCCATCTGCTCCTGAGTGGGATCTCAATGTGGTCTTGCAGCAACTGACTCGCCCATTTTTTGAGCCGATGGCAACCTGCCATTTACGTTTCCTCTCCTGGAAGGTATTGTTCCTTGTGGCACTCACCTCAGCTAGGTGGGTGAGTGAGCTTCAGGCCCTGGTCTCGGATAGGCCGTATACCAGGTTCTATAGGAACAGGGTAGTCTTGTGGACTCATCCTAAGTTCCTTCCAAAGGTGGTGTCCTCCTTCCACCTCAACCAGGAGGTGGTACTTCCAACGTTCTTTCCCAGGCCGCATGCCAGTAGAGCAGAGACTATCTTGCATACCCTGGATTGTAGAAGGGCGCTGTCCTTTTACCTTGAACGTACACAGGGGCATAGAAGGGCTTCTCAGCTCTTCATTTCCTTTGACCCTAATAAATTGGGGTTGCCTGTCACTAAGCGTACGTTGTCCATCTGGGTGGCAGACTGTATCACCTGGGCGTACAGGTCAGCCGGCCTCTCCCTGGAGGGTCGAGTCACGGCCCACCGAGTTTGGGCGAAGCCTGCATCAGTAGCTCACTTCTATTCTGTTCCGTTGGCAGACATCTGCAGGGCCGCTACTTGTCTTCAAGCCAGACCTTTGCGGACCACTACTGCCTCGAAAGGGAGTCCCATAGGGACAGTGCTTTCGGGCAAGCGGTACTCCGTAATCTATTTGAGGTTTAGGCAACTCCTACCCTCCGGCCCTGGTGTTGGACTACCGTTCAGGTGTAGTCTCAGAGAAGATTCTCTCACTGTTGCTGGGGCTCTAGAGGGAGCTCTATTTTTCAGCCTGGGTTCCTGGTAGCCCAGAGCTAGGGAGTCACCCATATGTGAGGACTGACTTCCTGCTTGGTCCTGGAGAAAGAGTAGTTACTCACCTGTAACAGGTGTTCTCCAGGAGCAGCAGGAATCAGTCCTCACGACCCTCCCTCCTCCCCTTGGAGTTGCAGTTGTATATAGTTCATTTTCTTTTTCGTGCTGTCTTTTAGCTATGTCATTTGACTGAGCAAGATGGCATCTTTGGGCGGGAAGGGGACCACGCATGCGTGCTTGCATTCCCAAAGGCTTTCTTTGAAAGCTGGGGAAATGCCCCGCATGGGGGCTCCGTCGACGTCGACGTCACCCATATGTGAGGACTGATTCCTGCTGCTCCTGGAGAACACCTGTTACAGGTGAGTAACTACTCTTTCACTTATGTAGTCTGCCCCGTACTCTGCTACTCCTTCTCCTTCTCTCATCCGGAGATATCAACCCCAACCCTAGCCCCCCTAGACTTCTGTCACACTCTGAGAAGAGATCTTCATGCAGCACCTCTAATCTTATTCTTATCCCTCTCCTTTCCCCTTCCACTCACCCTTTCTCATGTGCCTTGTGGAACGCACACTCCATCTTTAATAAACTTGCGTTTACTCATGATCTCTTTATCTCTAATGCTGTCCATCTTCTTGCTCTAATTGAGACCTGGCTCCTCCCAGAAGATACTGCATCTGTCGCTGCTCTCTGTCATGGGGGCTATCAGTTCTTCACACGCCTCGTCCCACTGGCCATGGTGGTGGTGTTGGGCTTCTACTTTCTTCCTCCTGCCACTTCCAACCCCTTCTGCTGCCTCAGTCTCACTCCTTTCCCTCTTTTGAAGTCCTCTCCATCCGCCTTTTCACTCCACTACCTCTCCGGGTAGCTATTATTTATCGACTTCCTGATAAGTCTACTTCTACCTTTCTCACTGACTTTGACTCGTGGCTTTCCTTCTTTCTGGCTTCCTCTTCCCCCACTCTTATTCTTGGGGATTTTAACATTCATGTTGATAACCCCTCTGATCCTTATGCTTTAAAGCTCCTTTCCCTTACCTCCTCATTTGACCTCCAGCTTTGCTCTACTGTCCCCACTTACCAGCATGGCCACTGCCTTGACCTGGTATTTTTCTCTGGTTGCTTGCCCTCAAACTTCTGTACCTCAGTTCTTCCCTTATCTGACCATAACCTTCTAAGCTTCACTCTTCATCACCCGCTGCCTCAACCTCGTCCTGTCTCCTCCAACCTTTTTAGAAATCTTCACGCTATTGATCCTTTGGTTCTCTCCTCCACTATTTCTTCATCTCTTTCCTCCACTTTGTCATTTAAGTCTGTTGATGAGGCAGTAGCTTCCTATAATGCTGCACTCTCCTCTGCTCTGGATGCTCTCACTTTGCCCATGCAAGTGAGGTGTATTGCACCCCAGCCCTGGCTTTCATCCACTACCCGCTATGTATGTCCCTGTGCCTGTTCAGCTGAGCATGCTTGGCTCAAATCCCACTCCCTTGCAGGCTTTCTACACTTCAAATTCATGCTTGTCTCTTTCCAGTCAGCCATAGCTCTTGCCAAACAAGACTATTATGTCCATCTGACTAACTCTCTTGCCTCTGACCCTCACCGTCTCTTTACTACTCTCAGCTCTCTCCTCAAAGTGCCTCCACCTTGACCCCTCCCTCCCTTTCTGCCCAAACCCTGGCTGACTATTTCCATGACAAAATCTACAAGATCACTCTCCAATTCCCCACAAAGCCAGCTACTTCCCCTCCTCCCCCTCTTCATTCCCAACTTTCCCCCTCTGCCTCTGCTACCCTCTCTTCCTTTTCTGTGATCTCTGAAGAGGAAACTGCACACTTACTTTCTTCCTCAAAACTCACCACTTGCTCCTCTGATCCTATCCCCACCTGTCTCCTAAGCCCCATCTCCTCCACTGTTGTCCCCAGGGCTGGTGATACCTGGTAAGCTGGGTAAGCACGGCACGAGGGTGCTGGCAGCGTGGGGGGGGGGGCACACCATCACTAGCCACCCACCACCCACTGCTTCAAAAAAGCAAGCAGTCGTGGGAACATTTCTCTGTTCCTGCAGCTCTGCTAACTTTTAAACTGCTGGGTCGCAGAAATTCTAATAGCAAGAATAAGCATCAGGGGGGGGCTACAAGGTAGCAGACAGGGGGGGAGCTGGAAGGGAACTAACACAGGGGGGAGCTGGAAGGGAGCATACACAAGGGGGCTGGAATGGTGTAGACACTTGGGGGGGACTGGAAGGTGGCTGGGTAATAGGAGGGGGGTTGGAAGAGAACTGACAGGGGGGAAGGTGGGGCTAGAAGGGAGCTCACATGGGGGATTGGGAAGGATTGAAAAGAGGGGAAGGAGGAGGCTAGAGGGAAGGTGGGGTCTTGAAGGGAGCTGCCCCCCGGTGATGGAACTGGGAGGCAGATGGTGACTGGAAGAGAACTGGCACGGATGGGGCACTGGGACTGGAAGTTCGCTGATACCTGGGATGGCATTTGGACTAGAAGGGGCTGGACGATGGAGAAGGAGGGTGACTAAAAGGGAATAGACACCAGTGGTGGTGCTGGGAATGCAAGGGGGTTGACACTGGAAGGTACTGGGAGGGGAGACTGAAAAGGGGGCTGATACTGGGGAGGGTTACTGGGACTGGAAAAAGGCTGATGGAAGAAAATGAAGAAAGCAAAAGGAGAGACAAGAAATGGCAGATGGACTAAAGACCATAGAAAAAGAGCTAAGAGAAGATAGAGGAAAACAGAAACCTCATATCGAGACCAGCAAGATCAAAAACCATCAGACAACAAAGGTAGAAAAAATAATTTTATTTTCAATTTAGTGATTGGACTTTACGCTATCTTTATATTTAAAACAGTGTGAGGAGCTGCATCTTATCTGGTGTGGCATTGCATGCAGACTAGCTTCTTGGGGTTTCAATTTCATTTTTCTCTACATACTTTAGATTGCGGTCACTTATTCTATACCTGGTGAGGGTCTGTGTTCTGGTATGGTGGACTTTGTAGATTTTCAGTGACTTTTGCAATGTTTTATATTAGTTCACAATATGCCTGGCACTGGAGATTGTTTATGTTGTTGTTAGTGAGAAGACCAGAATCAGATTTTATTTATTTATTTATGTTTTAGGACTATCACAGCCTGTTTGTATGATGCTAAGTATTTTTATTTTGGTTATGCATTTGCTCTTTTGCTGCAATTTTTTTACAACACTGGATTTGAAGGAGAAATACTAATATCGCTTCAAAAGAGTTCACAAAGCGGTTTTGGGAAAAAGGAGAATAGGGTGCAACCAACATTAATAATAATGAGGGAGGGGCACCTATTTATAGGTTGCGGGGGGGGGGGGGGTGCTAGAAACCCTAACACCGGCCCTGGTTGTCCCTTCCATCTCTCATTCTCAACCTATCGCTCTCCACTGCAACTGTCCCTACAGCCTTCAAGCATATTGTAGTTCCACCTCTCCTCAAGAAACCCTCACTTGATCCCACCTGTCCTTCTAATTATCATCCCATCTCCTTCCTCCTCTTTGTTTCTAAACTATTTGAATGCGCGATTCACTGCCGCTGCCTTGACTTCCTCTCCTCTCATGCCCTCCTGAATCCTTTATAATCTGACTTTCGTCCTTTACACTCTACTGAAACAGCTCTTGCCAAAGTCTCCAGTGATTGTTCCTGGCAAAATCCAAGGGCCTTTACTCTGTCCTCATCCTTCTTACCTCTCTGCTGCTTTTGACACTGTTGACCACAACCTTGATACCCTGCCCTCACTTGGTTTTAAGGGCTCTGTATTATCCTGGTTCTCCTCCCAGCACTCTTTCAGTGTTAGTTCTGGTAGCTCCATCTTCTGCTGCTATTCTGCTCTCATTTGGTGTACCCCAAGGATCTATCTTGGGTCCACTCCTTTTCTATCTCTATACCCAGTCCCTTGGTGCGCTCATCTCTTCCCATGGCTTTCAGTACTATCTTTATGCAAATGACTTTGAGATCTACCTCTCTATTCCTGAAATCTCTCCGGCAATCCAGACCCGGATCTCTGCCTGCCTTTCTGACATTGCTGCTTGGATGTATCAACGTTGCTTGAAATTGAACATGGCCAAGACTGAGCTGCTTATTTTTCTCCCTAAAACTTCCTCTCCTTTTCCTCCTTTCTCAGTCTCTGTGGATAACTCTCTACTCCTCCCTGTTTCCTTGGCTCGCAACCTTGGGGTCATCTTTGACTCCTCTCTCTCCTTCTCCACACACATCCATCTAATAGCTAAGACCTGCCGTTTCTTTCTCTATAACATCAACAAAATCCGCCCATTTTTTTATGAACACACTACTAAGACACTTATCCACTACTTAATCACCTCCCGTCTTGACTACTGTAACCTATTCCTTAATGGTCTCCCTTTGAATCATCTCTCTCCCCTTGAATCTGTTCAACACTCTGCTGTGCGGCTAATCTTCCTCCAGCCTCGTAATGCCTATATTACCCCTCTTCTCAAGTCACTTCATTGGCTCCCTATCCGTTTCCGCATCCATTTAAAACTTTTCCTGCTGACCTATAAGTGCATTCACTCTGCAGCATCTCACTACCTTTCTTCTCTTATCTCTCCTTACACCCCCCCCCCCCTCGGGAACTCCGCTCTTCTGGCAAATTGCTTCTATCTGTGCCCTTCTCTTCTATTGCTAACTCCAGACTTTGCTCCTTTCACCTTGCTGCATATTACGCCTGGAACAAACTACCTGTGTCTGTACTCCAGGCACCTTCTCTGACCCTTTTCAAATCCAGGCTGAAAACTCACCTCTTCGCTGCTGCTTTTGGATCTTGACTCAACTGATCTCCTTGTTTCTATACCATTCCCCCTAGATCAGGGATGGGCAATTCCGGTCCTGGAGGGCCGCAGACCAGTCAGGTTTTCATGATGTCCCTAATGAATATTCATGAGATCTATTTGCATCCACTGCCTTCCATTGTATGGATATAGGTCCATGAATATTCATTAGGGACATCATGAAAACTTGACTGGTCTGCGGCCCTCCAGGACTGGAACTGCCCACCCCTGCCCTACATGTATCCCTGTCTACACCTTCTGTGTTGTCTGTCTTGACTAGATTGTAAGTTCTGATGAGCAGAGACTGTCTCTTACCTGTCTGTGCAGCACTGCGTATGTCTTGTAGCGCTATACAAATGCTCAGTAGTAGTAGTCTGGCATTGCTATCTTTTGTTCTTACTGCCCCAATTTCAGAAAGGGGGTTTTAGCTCCCACAAGCTCATCAGAAATTTTAAGTCTTATTCACATTTTGCATATGGATATACTGACACATTAACATGCAAATAGCCATTTTAGAAGAGTTCAGTTTTGCATGTGTCTGCTCCGATCATGCCCCAATTACACGCGACGTGTCGGGGCGTGTTGGGGCCATGGTCTGGGTGGGACAACATATATCCCACATTTCATATAGGGGATGCACATTTAAAGCCAAAATTGGCCATGTCCAAATTTAAACCTGCTCCCTGACACGAACAAGCTTTTAAATATTGCTTGTTTTGGCTAACTCTCTACAGTACAGTAGGGATTAAGGGAGATATTTTCTTCTCCAAATTGAAATGAGGTAAACATTGAGTCCTCAGTCATTGATTAAGACTGGCTGCACATCTGAGTTTGCAAAATGGCTTGGCTACACATGTAAGTTATGGCATAAACATGTATGTGTTGTGAAATGTTGGCACTTCTACAGTATGTGAGCTGTTGGATTTCCCCCAATGGTTTTTGTCGTGTGCATGTTTCTGTAACTGTCCCTCTCGCCGCATGTGGATAGCCCTGATTTTAGATTGTGTTTGCATGTGCACACCCTCTTGTAAGCTTGGCATAGATTTTTGGATATTTTCATTTCTACATCACAGGAGGCACCTAAACAACTTTTCTAAAATGTGCCTTAAAATGTATTAAGCCAGTCCAATAAAAAGTTATCACTATATATTCTTTGGTTTTTCTGTAGTAACATTTATTTCTAATAAATAAGTTTTCAAAAATCACCTGAACTTTAACTAGTTCTTTCCAGACAGTACTCTTATCCGAGAGAATAAGGGCGTGCATTCAGTAATGCACATTCGGTTCATTATGGTGTCTTAATGTGTGCAAAATTGATTTAGTGTACAGTCCTTTATGGAGGAAGCGCAAAGATGCAAACCATCCCCAGACTTTAAAGTCCAAGTGGGGATATATCTTCTAAGTTTCTCAAACACGAGGTTTGTGATGGGGTTAGGTTATGGGGGGTATAGGGGTATATGGGTGGAGAAATGCAGACGTATTAGGGACTATGATGGGAGATCACGTGAAAGACATCGTCTTTCCCTGTTTAGTAGCATTTGACATCCTCTAACTTCCTCCCAATGAAGATTTTTTGGGAGAGTTTTTTTTCTATGATTATGCTGATCTTTATATTGTGGCAGGTGCAGGCCTGTGATCCACGGTGTCTGACATAGGCAGGCCAGCATGGCTAGCTTGACCTGTAAATGAGGCCTGTGGAGAGGCATATAGGATTGCACATCCCCCAATATGCTGCTATTGTAAGAAAGAACTCAGTAGAAGTATTGAATTAGCTTAGGTAAGCAGAACTGCAGAACTAAGAAATGGAAAAATACAGAAAAGACATGTTTGAAAGTTACTGATAAGAAAAAGTACATCTGCAGAGAAATAATGAGGAGTGCTGACAGATGAGTTACAGAACCTTGCTCTTCTGCACGCACAAATTGGTCCCATAACCTTGAGAGTGTGAAAGTAACAAGTTGATGAACTGACCATTGTAATTGGGACTAGAAGGGGGGCAGGCAGGTGTCATGCCCACAGAAGGGACATAATTGGATAAACTTATCAGTACCGGGACCAATAGAAGAGGTACGGGAGGTACGGGAGGTTACCGGGACCAATGAAATGTTTTTCTATACCTAGAATGGAACAAAAGTCTATAAAAGTTGTTGTAATGCTTGAAAACTTTGCTCAGCCATTTTGAATTTGACTTGCTTGAGACTTGTGCACAAATAAATGATTTGGACCTTCTGAATAGACTCCTGGTATGATTGGTTTGTCTGCGCTTTGCTGCTACATATTCCTTGGTGCGTTGGCCGGGAAGTTGTGGAATCAAAGTGTATATAGGGCAATATACCACGACTTTCCGCCTCTATAGGCTTGGTCCTGCCGGGATCGCGCCCTTCCGACGAGGGCCGCTCCCTGGCGCCACCGGTCCCTTGTATCGGAGGGAGCTGGTCGGACCTCGGCGGGTGCCGGGCCCGGTTGGAGCCAACGCCTCGAACCCGAGTGAGGGGAGTCTGAGGTCCAACTCATGCGCCTGCTTGGGAAGTTTGAGGACCGGATCCGGTGAGTATAGTTTTGATTTTGGGTCTAGACAGAAATAGAAAGAGCAGTACTGCCATTGGAATTTGGAATTTGTAATCTCGAGATATTGGGAATTGGTAAGAGAGCATGATCAACTCTCAAGGAAGAGCCGAGTAGCCTGGCATGGGAATTCGCTGGGTGAAACCCTCATCCTTTTTGTAATTGGGAAAAGACTAGTCAGAACAGATAGAAACGAATGCATTCTGGGATACGTTGCTAGCATGATTGTGTGAACGAAGTGTGAATGAGAGGTCTGGCAGCACGGACCAAGTGAAGGCGGACCCCTGATTAGCGCATTTCCTGACCGGGCGACCGCGTTCAGGTCGCGAAAAGGGGGAAGCGATTGTCGTCTTGTCTTGTTATTTGTATTCCCTATACGTTTCCAGGGCCGTGAGGACCCCTTACCCACGGTCCGCTCTCCTTTTCCCTTCTGTCTGTTGTTGCGCGCACACATCGAAATGGGAGGGGCGGGGTCTACTAGAAACACTCCATTAGAATGTATGATCGCACATTTTAAAGAGGGATATTCAGGAGATTATGGTATTAAAATGACAGCAGCCCGTTTGCAGATTTTGTGTACTAGGGAGTGGCCCGATCTAGACCCCATCTGGCCCCGAGAGGGAACGTTCACTGTAGAGATTATTCAGTCAATACATCGTAGAGTGCGGGTAGCGCACCCCGATCAGTACCCCTATATAGATTCCTGGTTAAGTATTTGTGAAGATCCGCCCTCCTGGGCGCAGCGCTGTTATGAGGAACAGTGCAGAATAATGTTAGCTAAAACAGATTCTAGACAGAAAACGGAACAGCCTAGCATGAAAGAGCAGGATACGAAAGCCAGAAAGAAGCCCATCCTGGCAGATCCTGATTCCCCAGAAATAACTCTCAGGCAGTCCCGAACCCCAGGTCCAGTAAGAGTAGCCCGGCGTCCTGCCCCAGAACCCCAGAGACGGCCAGAGCCGAGGCGGGACCCAACCCCTGATCCCCCACCTGGAGGAGAGAAAGAGGAAGAATTAGCGGGAAAAGAAGAGGAGGACCTAAAAAGCGAGTCAGAAGTGGAGACAGAAGAAGGAGAAAGAGAGAATCCCCCAGATGAGGAGGAAAGTGTACAAATAATTGAGAAAGCTAGCGTTAGCACTAGCACGCCAGTGAGAGAGAAACCCAAAGCAAAACCTGTTGAGAAAAAGAAAGTGACTCCTGCAAAGGCAACAACGATAACCCTTAGATCCCAAAAGACACCCATGGCAGCCAAACTGTTTCCCTTAAGGCAAGTCCCGGGAGTGCCCGTAAAGAATGATAATGATGAAGTGGTAGCGGGACCCTTAACTTATGTGTATATCCCTTTCTCTACAACTGATTTATTAAATTGGAGGTCGCATTATGCCTCCTATACTAGTAAGCCCCAGGAGCTGACAGAATTAGTAACTAGTATTATGGAAACTCACCAACCCACTTGGCCAGATTGCCGTCAGCTCCTGACCACCCTATTCACTACAGAAGAACGAGCGAGAATTAGAAAAGCAGCTATTGAATGGATGGCAGAAAACCCTGCAGCTCCGGCGCAGGGGCAGAATATAATAGACCGTAGAGAAGCAGCTCAGAGAGAATTCCCGAATGAAGACCCCCAATGGGATCCAAATACAGATGAAGGATCCACTGCCCTAGCCCGTTTTCGCCAAGGCTTTTTACAAGGCCTGAAAAGGGGGGGCCAGAAAGCTATGAACCTTTCCAAAGTTGCAGGAGTTATCCAAGGGATAGATGAGAGCCCAGCAGATTTTTATGAGAGATTAACTGAAGCTTACAGAATGTATACTCCCTATGATCCCGAGGCCCCAGGAAGTTTATGTATGGTGAATTCTGCTTTTGTAAACCAGTCTCAACCAGACATTAGACGCAAATTACAGAAGTTAGAAGGGTTTGCGGGCATGAATGCAACACAGTTATTGGAAGTCGCTCATAAAGTGTATGTGAATCGTGATACTGAAAGACAGAGAGAATGTGATAGAAAGATGAAGAAGAAAGCTGATTTTTTGGCTGCGGCCATAGTGGAACAGAAAAGGGGAGGTGTCCCTAGTCGAAGGAGCAGAGGAAGAGGGCGGGGTCAAGGCGGAGGCCGGACCCAGAGACTAGGCGTGAACCAATGCGCCTATTGCAGAGAGGAAGGACATTGGAGAGATACGTGCCCGCAACTCGAAGACGCCCAGCAAGATGACGACAACGATCATCAGTGGCGAGAAGAAAGACGAGGCCGTCCCCGAGGCCGAGGAGGAGCCAATCGAGAACAATTCCAGCGAGAGAGAGGAGGAGGAGCCATTCAAGCATTGGCCACACAAGCCCATGATGAGGATGACGTGGATTAGGACAGACCGGGCTCCAAGTTTGCTTTAGGTCTCCAGGAGCCTATGGTCGGAATACAAATAGGAGACCAAATTATGAACTTTATGGTTGATACTGGAGCAGAGCATTCAGTAATAGACAAAAAGATAGCCCCATTCACTACAAAAGCAGTCACCATTATAGGAGCAACTGGTGCCAAAGCCACAAAGTCTTTTCTTCAAAACCGAATATGCAGTCTAGGAGGACAGCAAGTAACTCATCAATTCCTTTACATGCCCGAATGTCCAGTGCCACTACTGGGACGAGATATGTTAGCCAAGCTTCAAGCACAGATATCTTTCTCTGAACAAGGAGAAATGCAAATGACAGTAAATCCCCAAACCAAACCAGCAGGAGTAATGCTGCTGACAGTTCCCCGAGAAGAAGAATGGAGATACTACATTGATGATTCGATTCAAGATACCTATTTTGAACAAACTTTGAAGAACATTCATGCACCACCTGGAGTATGGGCAGAAGGCAGTCCCCCAGGCCTAGCCAAGCATATAGCTCCAGTGATTGTAACCCTCAAGCCTAGTGCTACACCAGTGCACGTCAAACAGTACCCTCTCCCAAGAGCCGCAATTGAAGGCATCCATCGCCACCTACAGAGATTGCTCGAATATGGCCTACTAAAAGTATGTCAATCCCCATGGAACACTCCACTTTTGCCAGTAAAGAAACCTGGGACAGATGATTATCGCCCAGTGCAAGATTTGAGAAGAGTAAATGATGCAGCTGAGACCATACATCCAGTCGTACCCAATCCTTACACCCTCCTAGGACTGATACCTGCTGAAGCTACCCATTTCACTGTACTGGATTTAAAAGACGCATTCTTTTGCATAAGATTAGCCCCTGTAAGCCAAATATTGTTTGCATTCGAATGGCAGGACCCCATCTCTGGAAGAGGGGGCCAACTTACCTGGACAAGATTACCCCAAGGATTCAAGAATTCGCCTACCATCTTTAGTGCCGCACTAAATCAAGACCTTTCAAGCTATCCAGTAGCCCCGGGGAAGAGAGTGCTTCTCCAGTACGTGGATGATCTGTTGATAGCTGCCGTATCAGAAAGAGAATGTATATTAGCCACCAAAGATCTCTTGCGGTTACTAGATGAAGCTGGATACAAAGTTTCCAGAGCCAAAGCACAGCTATGTCAAAAAGAAGTGAAATACTTGGGTTTTCGTATTACCCAAGGAAGCAGAAGATTAGGCAGAGAAAGAAAAGAAGCAGTATGTAGAATTCCAACTCCAACAACCAGAAAGCAGGTCAGAGCCTTTCTGGGAGCGGCAGGATATTGCCGAATCTGGATACCCAACTTTGCCCAAATTGCCAAACCACTGTATGAAGCCACAAAAGGAGAAGAGAAGTCACCACTGGAGTGGGGACTTGAGCAGGATACAGCCTTCCAGAAGTTAAAAGAAGAATTGATGTCATCACCAGCACTTGGACTACCAGATGTCCACAAACCTTTCCATTTGTTTGTACATGAAGCACAGGGAAATGCCTTAGGCATGTTGACTCAGAAATTAGGAAATTGGGAGCGACCTGTAGCCTACCTATCGAAACAATTGGACCCTGTGGCCAAAGGATGGCCACCTTGCTTGAGAGCAGTTGCAGCTACAGCGCTGCTAGTGAGTGAAGCAGACAAACTCACACTAGGACAGAACATACGAGTCACTGTGCCACATGCAGTCCTTGCCCTTATGGAACAAAAAGCAAATTATTGGCTCACCAATTCCCGAATGTTGAAGTACCAGAGCATGTTATGTGAAAACCCACAGATACAACTTGAAGTGAGCCATGCCTTGAATCCAGCTACCTTGATACCCATCAGTGAAGAACTCCCAGAACATGACTGTATCGAAGTCATGGAAACTGTGTTCTCTAGTCGACCTGACTTAACAGATGTGCCCATAGACAATCCCGACCAGATCTATTATGTTGATGGGAGCAGTCTCATCCTTGATGGACGACGCTGTGCCGGATATGCAGTCGTCACTCAACACGAAGTAGTTGAATCATCAGCTCTAGCCTCAGGCACATCAGCCCAGAAAGCCGAATTGATAGCACTTACCAGAGCATTGTTGTTAGGAGAAAAACTTGTGCTAAATGTATATACAGATTCCAAATATGCCTTCACTACCTTACATGCCCATGGAGCTCTCTATAAAGAAAGAGGACTCATCACATCCGGAGGAAAATCAGTCAAATATGGTCCCGAGATATTGATGTTACTTGATGTAGTCTGGGCCCCAACACGTGTAGCTGTCATGCATTGTCGAGGACATCAAGCAGGGAAAGGAGAAGTTGCCCGAGGAAATAGATTTGCAGATGCCTCAGCACGACAAGCAGCTATGACAGGACAGATTGCCCCACAAGCTATGCCAATGCAAGCAGCATTGTTTCCAGTACCCTTGAATCTATGGACCCCACGATATACCACCAAAGAATTGGACTACTATTGTGACAAAGAAAATGGAGTATTGAAAGATGGATGGATTGAGCTGCCACCAGAAGAGGGCAGTCAACCTCCAGGACGAATAGTAATTCCTGAACTGTTAGGACCATCCTTTGTCAAAGCTTTCCACGAAGCCACCCACTATGGGAAGAGTGCTATGGAGAAAGCACTCAGACCACATTTCTACATCCCTCTGATGACAACCATATCAGCCTCAGTAGCACGTCAATGTGTAACTTGTGCCAAAAATAATGCCAAGCAAGGCCTTATTACAGCACCCCGAGTTCAGTCAGGAGGTGTCACCCCCATGCACAACCTCCAAGTTGATTTTACCGAAATGCCAAAAGCCAATGGATACCATTATCTACTAGTATTAGTTTGTACTTTCTCTGGGTGGGTAGAAGCATTCCCAACCAGAACTGAGAAAGCCCGAGAAGTTACCAAAGTCTTAATGAGAGAGATTGTCCCCAGATTTGGAATCCCAGCAGTAATAGGGTCAGACAATGGACCCTCATTTGTCTCCCAAGTTACTCAGCAGCTAGCAAAAGCTTTGCAGATACAGTGGAAACTCCACACTGCATACAGACCCCAGAGTTCAGGGAAAGTTGAGCGAATGAATCGTACGTTGAAAGTCCAAATGTCCAAGCTTTGTCAGGAGACACACTTGAAATGGCCCCAAGTGCTCCCCATAGCTTTACTCAGAATACGCTCAGCCCCTGTAAAGTCAACAGGATTTTCCCCTTTTGAAGTTTTGTATGGTAAACCCCCACCAATAGTGCAGGGAGTCAAAGGAAGTTTAGCCCAGATTGGTTCAGAAGTAACCAGACAAGAACTCCTAGCTCTTAGTTTTGTTCTGCAGACTCTCCATACGTGGATCCAAGACCAGTTGCCTATCAACTTGACGGAACCCTTGCATCCCTACCAGCCTGGAACTTCGGTGTGGATCAAAGATTGGAAGAAGATACCGTTGGAACCCCATTGGAAGGGACCGTACACCGTCATCCTGTCTACCCCAACTGCAGTAAAGGTAGCCGAGATCGACGCCTGGATCCACCACAGCCGAGTCAAGCCCGCCGCCGATCCTGAACCAGAGCGGTGGACAGCAGAGCAGCACCCTGATGTACCCTTGCGAGTTACTTTGAGACGGCAACCAGCAGCATAGACACTTCATCACAAGTGCTTTGCAGTAGCCAAGTCTTTCGAAGAGGATTGCTGTTTTCCATGCAGCAACAGTTTTGTTTCAACGAACCCAATTTGTGTGTGATTTGACACACTACTTTGAGACTACATTGACTAAGTCAGACTTCACAAGCCAACTGAATTGCTAAGTTGGTTAATGTGTACTGGACATCTTGAGGATCTTCAATCAACACTCAGCACCCGTTAAATTGCTTCATTAGCAAACGGGACGAAGAATAATAGACCGTCGTGATCAAGATCAGCAAGCTGAGGATTCAGAAGAACTCCAATCAACATCAACATGTATCTTTGCTTTTGCTTTGCCTTGGTTGCCTTCTTCGGAGGTTTTGAACAGACTTATGCTCTACCTCCATGCACTGCTTGCATTACTTCTACTAGAACTGGACTGAAAGTAACTCAGACTTTGCTTTACCATTCTTACTATACCTGCAAGGGAACAATAACTCGGTGTATCTATAACACCACTGAACTAAATGTTTGCACTCATGGCAAAATCAAAGCATGCTATAATCCGCATCAGAATCCATCCTATTACACGTTGGAAATAAGGTGGAAGGATGCAGATGGACCTATATTAGCTGCTACACCACCACTTAAGGACATTACTAAACCTGCTGTTTTGAATTTTGATGCATGTAATGCTATTAATAGAGATAGTCAGTCCACCTGTGGTACATGGGAGAAAGCGTATCGAAATGACCATAAGTATATGTGTCCAGAAGGTGCCACAAATTGGTGGAAGTGTACAGGTAAAACAGGATCAGGGTATAGTACTGCTACAGCGGCAGATTACTATTGCCCGTATTGGGGATGTGTTTTTTATGCTACCTGGAACACTGGTATAACTGATGAGAAAATAGATAAGCGGATGGCTACTCTAACCAAGCCAACCACAAATGATAAATGTCAGAAAGATGCTTGCAACCCCTTACATTTGCGTGTACATAATCCCCATGCATGGAAACAAGGATATAAGTTTGGTTTACGTATTGCTGGAGGAGCAACAGATCCAGGGACCATTGTGTATATCAGATTGAATACTCAAGCCCACAAGTCATCTAAATATCATATTCATAATACCTTTTATGAAGCTATGCATGTAAATAAGTTTGAGATCCCTCACCCTTCACAGAATTTGTTTCTAGAATTAGCCGGAGCAGTAGTATCTAGTCTTAAGATCACAGATTGTTATTTCTGTGGCGGAACCCAAATGGGAGATCAATGGCCCTGGGAAGCCCAAGAATTGAATTATTCCATGATTTACAACCAGACTGAATTACACAAGACTACCAGTGAATGGGTGTTAGCGCACTCAATCGTTGGACGTCTTTGCTTTGCCAGAACTGGACCCCAGTTCACCCAAAAGGTAGGACAGCTGGTCTGTCTTAGCCAGAAATACTATAATGCCACGACCAAAAAGACAGCATGGTGGTCAGGAATCAGACATCCTGAACCTCCTAACCCATTAGCTAGATTTCCTGAACTTGCAGGTCTATGGACTAACCTTGCTAAAGTCCAAGCCTGGCAAGCCCCACCTGGCCTATATTGGATCTGTGGAAACCGAGCATATGCACAACTCCCACCACACTGGGGAGGAGCATGTGTCTTAGGAACCATCAGACCTTCTTTCTTCCTGTTAAACACTGAACATGGAGAACAATTAGGATACCCTGTATACACAACCCACAGACACAAAGGAGCATCAAGACAGAAAAGAGAAGCCTTACAGATAGGCAAGTGGGAGAAGTGGCAAGGTGATGATTGGCCACCAGAAAGAATTATTGAGTATTATGGACCTGCCACTTGGAATGATGATGGTATGTATGGTTATCGTACCCCAATTTATATGATTAATCGTATTATTCGCTTACAAGCAGTAGTTGAAATAATAACTAATGAAACTAGTCATGCTCTCACGCTCTTAGCTAGACAAAGTACTCAGATGCGCACTGCCATATACCAGAATCGCTTAGCACTTGATTATTTGCTAGCAGCTGAAGGAGGAGTATGTGGTAAACTGAATTTAACTAATTGCTGTCTGAAAATAGATGATAAAGGTCAAGTAGTTGAAGAAATTGCTAAAGATATGCAAAGACATGCTTATGTGCCAGTACAGACTTGGCACGCATTGAAATTTCCTAACTGGTTTGCCAACCTTTTCTCTTGGCTGGGAGGATTTAAGACTTTCATTGTTTTAGTACTAATCCTGGTTGCTGTTATCTTCTTATTACCATGTTTAATCCCATGTTGTATGCGTTCCATTCATAGTGCTATTGATACCACAGTAGAGCGGAAGACCGCAACTAAAATAATGGCTTTATACAAAGCTAGTCCTAGTAGAAATCCTTCAATCATGATGTGATTCTTCTAAAAGTGATTTAATTCTCACACCTTATTGAGTAATAGGGTGAGATTAATCAAAGGGGGGAATGTGGCAGGTGCAGGCCTGTGATCCACGGTGTCTGACATAGGCAGGCCAGCATGGCTAGCTTGACCTGTAAATGAGGCCTGTGGAGAGGCATATAGGATTGCACATCCCCCAATATGCTGCTATTGTAAGAAAGAACTCAGTAGAAGTATTGAATTAGCTTAGGTAAGCAGAACTGCAGAACTAAGAAATGGAAAAATACAGAAAAGACATGTTTGAAAGTTACTGATAAGAAAAAGTACATCTGCAGAGAAATAATGAGGAGTGCTGACAGATGAGTTACAGAACCTTGCTCTTCTGCACGCACAAATTGGTCCCATAACCTTGAGAGTGTGAAAGTAACAAGTTGATGAACTGACCATTGTAATTGGGACTAGAAGGGGGGCAGGCAGGTGTCATGCCCACAGAAGGGACATAATTGGATAAACTTATCAGTACCGGGACCAATAGAAGAGTTACGGGAGGTACGGGAGGTTACCGGGACCAATGAAATGTTTTTCTATACCTAGAATGGAACAAAAGTCTATAAAAGTTGTTGTAATGCTTGAAAACTTTGCTCAGCCATTTTGAATTTGACTTGCTTGAGACTTGTGCACAAATAAATGATTTGGACCTTCTGAATAGACTCCTGGTATGATTGGTTTGTCTGCGCTTTGCTGCTACAATATGCCTCGTGAGTTTAGTCTCCAGTACAAACATGGAGGGGAATTTTAGAAAGGACATTCAAGTGCAATCTGGGACATCTAAGCCAGAATGTCTGAAAAAAAAAGCAGCACATCCAGGTGCAGACCTGATTTTGCAAATGGGGGCAGCGGCGTCTACGTCAGAACTTGGACATCTTGGTTTGAATGATGCCCTAGCAATGGGGAAGCCGGCGTTCAGATCTCACTGGGGATGACAGAGCGCTTCCTCTTCCGCACCCTCTGGAGGTTTTTCAGCCCAAAGAAGCACTTTTCAAATGCCTGTTTGTGCCTGGGGCAGGTCTAAGCTTAAACGGGCTGCTTCTGAGATCAGGCAGGGACATCACAACCATGCCTCCGCCATGCTCCCATTCAGACCATGAAGGCCTCAGACTGGGGACATCTACAGACCTACCTGGCTTCTAAAATGGCTCTGCAGACATCCTTGTGCTTTCAATGTCTGACATCCAAAGACTGAATAGGGCTTCCAAAATGACCCTCGTAATATACAGCTATGTTATTGGTTTTAGCAGTGTCTAAAAATATCCTTGACTAGAAAAAAATCAAAGCTGCCATATGTGCAAGCAGAACAAAATTATGGCAGCCATGTTATCCACTTCTAGAAGGGAAACTTAAGGTCGGTGTTGAACTTCTAATGGAGCCTGATGCACTAATAGCTGTGGGAGAAATCCCTACCACATTGCATAGGAATCGATGTTGACCATACAGATTCTCTCCTGCAACAAATTAATTTTATATATGTCTCCCTATGTGCATCTTTGAAGATTTGTCATACATAGGTTGCTTGTTTATATCTCCAGGAACAAGCAGGAATGTAGTCTTCACATATGGGTATTGGCGGTACTGACGGAGCCTGCGCGGGAACGCTCCCCAGCATCCAATAGGAACGCTTTTGGGAGCATCCCTCAGCACATGCGCACTGCCTTCCCGCCTTTCCAACTGTCCCTCTTCAGTTCTTCATTTTCCACGGAGCCGACAGGATCTAATCCCTGTCACCACAGAAAATTCCGTCTTTAAATTTCTTTTCTTGTGGTCGCGTTTGCCTACTGCACGACGCCTACCGGTACCGTCGGTTCTTTTCTTTCTTTCTTTAAAAAAAAAAACCCTTAGGCTTTAGACTGTTTCTTTTCAGAAACTTTTCTCTTTGGTGCTAGGCGCCATTTTGGGCACTAGGCCCCATATTCCTAAAACATGGAAAAGCCAACTAGTGGTTTTAAAAAATGTACTAAGTGTGGCGGTACCATTTCCATCACTGACACCCATGATTTGTGTCTGAAATGTTTAGGACCTGAACATTCTCAATTTCTCTCCTGTATGGGGATGACTAAGAGGAAGACAGAACCGGGCTGCAAAGCTTGGTACCCTCTTTTCGTCAGATGCCAGATCCATCGCATCGACATCGTCAAGGGCCTCTTCTTTCTCCCATGGACCTCAGGTAACTAAACATAAAATCCGGTCCTCAAAGGGTAGCTCTCCTGCTAAGCATCAAGAGGCCATTGGCATTGCCCTTGAGGGAACCATACCGGCAAAACAGCCCCGGCAGGAGGCTTCGGCTTCCAAAGCATCGATGGGGCTTCAGGGTGTTCTCGAGGCCTTAACCTCACAAGAACTACCTGTGCCATGCTCAGGGGTTGCGGCCGTTCTTACCGGTACCGACACCCAAGCATCGGCAGCATCGATAGACCAGAGGTTCCTCGCTATTGAGTGCAGCATCGCAGCTCTTCTTTCAGCTGTGGTACCGGTGGCCCCACGGGCACCGGTACCGACATCGACACCGATGCCGGTATAGACACCGGTACCGACACCGACGATACCAGTTCCGACAGTACCGGCCCCGGTGGGAACTCTTCCCATGGCATCTCTGGCTGGAATTGTCAAAGCGGTACCGGATCAACTTGGTACCGACTTCGATCGGTACCGGGATAGTGCTTTGCAGGAGCATCGGGGTCAGGGGTACTCCGATTCCGAAGACTCTGACAATTCTGCTGGGACTAGAGGGTTACTCCTAGAAGATCCCTCTTCTCCCCAACGCAGATTGTCACCTCCAGAGGACATGTCATTTCAGGATTTCATCCGTGATATGGCCAAAGGTCTTTCAATCACAGTAGCTCCTGAGGAGGAACCCAGAGCAAAGGAAATGGAAATTCTCCAATATCCTAAAGCTCCTAAGGAGGCAGCCACTCTGCCTATCCATAAAATTCTGCATAGTTTGATGCTCAGAATGTGGGAGACACCTCTAACTACTTCTCCTCACTCTAGGAGACTGGATACTATGTATCGAGTTCCACCATGTCCTGGATTTCAGAAAACTCAGCTGCCACACCATTCAATGGTAGTGGAATCAGCCATGCGTAGGATGAAAAGTGCAAAGAGGCATGCATCCAGTCCTCCAGGTCGTGAATGCAGGACTCTGGATGCTTTTGGGCGCAGAACTTTTCAAGCTTCCATGCTTTCAGCTAGGATCAGTTCATATATCCTATATATGGGAATGTTCCTCAAGGATGTCACAGGAGATATGGAACTTATGAGCCCATTTCTCCCAGATGACAAGAGACAAGACTTTCTTGCTCTAGTTAAGCATGCTCAAGATGTCTCAAAGTTTGTTAATCGTGCAGCCTTTGACTGCTTCGAATGCATCAGCAGAACCTCTGCTATTGCAATGGGTGCACGACGGATTGCCTGGCTAAAGGCATCAGACTTGGAGACTTGGGTACAGGACAAGTTAGGCAACATTCCTTGCACGGGGGAGAATCTTTTTGGCAAGAACTGGCAGGAAAAGGCTAACGAGTTAGATGCTGACAATTCTACCTTAGATAGATTGTCAAAGTCTACAGCCACTCCAGCCAAAAGGAAGCCTTATAAAAAACCCTCTTTTAGCAAAAAGAGGAAGTTTTATCCTTCCTATACCCAACAGAGTCAAACTCCAGGTCAGGTTGCCCAAAAGGGACAAACTAGACAGCAAAAGAAGCCAAAAGGCCCGAGAGACCAACCAGTTCTCCAGGTTCAGCCCCCTCAAGAGCTTTGACTCCTTCCTAGAGAGCTTTGTCTCCCTGCCTCTGAGGGGTCCCCAACCCCCCAATATTCTGGGCAGGTTATGCCACTTTGTCAACAGATGGCATCAGATAACAGCAGAAGATTTGACTTTGTCCATTGTAGGAGAGGGGTACAAGCTTCATTTTCACAGCATGCCCCCTCCTACAATTCTAAAGTAATTCAATTCACAAACCTCTGCAGACAATCTGCTAGATCACGAGGTCTCCATACTTCTTGCCCAAGGTGCAATAGAGGAGGTACCCATTCTTCAACGGGGTGCAGGGTTCTACTCCCCCTATTTTCTTATTCCAAAGAAAACAGGAGGACACAGACCCATTCTAGACCTCAGAGAATTGAACAAATATCTGTTTCGAGAGAAGTTCAAAATGATTTCTCTAGGAACTCTTCTGCCATACCTTCAAAGCCAGGATTGGCTTTGCTCTCTACACTCACATTCTCATCCATCCAGATCACAGGAAATTCTTACGTTTCCTTTTCAGGGGAAAACATTTCCAGTACAGGGTTCTTCCCTTTGGTCTGGCTTCAGCACCAAGAATATTCACGAAATGCATGGCCGTAGTAGCTGCATTTCTACGAACCCTGGGGATTTTCGTCTTCCCTTACTTAGACGACTGGCTCATTCGAGCCCCTACAGTTGCAGAGGCCAGCACTGTACTGTCCCATATACTTGGGATTGGTAATAAACTTCCCAAAATCTCAACTAGTTCCTTCACAATGCCTAGAATTCATAGAAGCCTGTCTAGATACCAGACAGGCAAGGGCTTTCCTTCCACAAGCCCGGTGTCTTCGCATAATGCAACTAGCTTCTCAAGCAGCAGGCAAATCCTCCCTCACTGCTCGAGAGCTACTGCAGTTACTGGGACATATGGCATCCACAGTTCATGTAGTCCCATATGCTCGCCTCCACAGGCGAGCAGCTCAGTGGACCCTCTCCACACAGTGGACACAGGCCACGGGTCATTTGTCAGACAAAATAATAATCTCTCAACGACTAATTTTGTCCCTCCAATGGTGGCAATCACTAGAAAATCTGACAGTGGGGTCTCCTTTCCATCAACCCCTCTTTCAGGCCACCCTAACAACAGATGCATTACAGGTGGGTTGGGGAGCACACCTGAATCTCTACCCAGGGCACCTGGACTCCACAGGAGGTTGGTTTGCATATAAACCTCCTGGAATTAAGAGCAATCTATTTAGCTCTTCGAGTATTCCATGCCCAGCTCAGCTACAAGACAGTCCTAGTACAGACGGACAATCAAGTAGCCATGTTCTATGTGAACAAGCAGGGGCGGAACAGGCTCTCTGTCGTTATGCAACGAAGCTTTACGACTGTGGGCCTTCGCCAGAGAGCATCAAATTCACCTTCTAGTGGTATATCTTCCAGGCATTCAAAACCTTTGGGCAGACAAACTCAGTCGAGTACTGCTGCCTCACGAGTGGTCCCTCCACCTAGACCAGGTGGCAAGTATATTTCATCTCTGGGGCACTCCAGACATAGACCTCTTTGCAAGTCCACTGAATGCTAAACTTCCCCGGTTCTGTTCCAGGATTCCGGCTCACAACTGTCAGGCAAGGGATGCCTTCCTCCTTCACTGGGGTCAGGACTTCCTTTATGCCTTCCCACCCATTCCTCTCATCCCCAAAAGACTCTTCAAGCTTCAGAGAGACAGGGGTCGCATGATTCTCATAGAACCAAGATGGCCACGCCAAATGTGGTATTCCCTGCTTCTACATCTCTCTCAAGCGGCACCTCTGGAGTTAGGGCATGCTCCAGATCTTCTTTCCCAGGAGAACGGGACGCTATGGCATCCGAATTCTCAGTCCCTGCACCTCATGGCCTGGTTGCTGAAGGCTTAGACCTCCAAGATCTCACCCTGTCCCAACAGGTAAAAGATATCCTTCAGGCTTCTAGGAAACTTTCCACAAGAAGATCTTATGCATTCAAGTGGAAACATTTACTATATGGTGCTCCAAGAAGGGATTAAACCTCCTGGTCATACCCTTAGAATCGATACTAGAGTATCTCCTTCACTTATCGAATTCTGGTCTAAAGACCAATTCGGTAAGAGTCCATCTTAGTGCAATTGCAGCTTCTTATAAGCCTCTGAATGGACAATCAATTTCCTCTCATCCACTCCTATCAAGATTCATGAGAGGCCTTTTATTAACTAAACCTCCCATCAAGCCACCACCGGTGGCATGGGATCTAAATCTAGTTCTCGGGCAGCTCATGAAGCCGCCTTTTGAACCTTTGGCCACTACAGCCCTTAAGTTTTTGACCTGGAAGGTCATCTTCCTAATTGCAATCACCTCTGCCCGTCGCATTAGTGAACTGCAAGCTTTAGTTGCTGATCCTCCTTATACTAGGTTTCATCATGATAAGGTTGTTCTTCGAACTCACCCACACTTTATGCCAAAGGTGATTTCACCTTTTCATTTAAACCAATCAATTTATCTTCCTGTATTTTTTCCGAGGCCTCATGCCTCTAATTCAGAAAGAAACCTTCATACTTTGGATTGTAAAAGGGCCTTAGCCTTTTACATACAAAGAACACAGCAACATAGAAAGTCCTCACAACTTTTTATAGCTTTTGATGCTAGTCATTTGGGACTTCCAGTCTCCAAAAGAACTTTATCTAAATGGATTGCCCGATGCATATCCTTTGCTTATGAGAGTAAGGGTCTTCCTCTTCAGGACCATGTTACAGTTCATAATGTGAGAGCCATGGCAGCTTCTATGGCTAATCTCCACTCTGTGTCTATCGATGACATTTGTCGAGCAGCCACCTGGGCTTTGGTACACACCTTCACAGCCCACTACTGCCTGGATAAAGCCTCCCGTCGGGAGGCCTTCTTTGGCCAAGCTGTTCTTCAAAGTCTCTTTCAGATCTAATTCAACTCCTACCCCACCAACCCTGGTGGAATGCCAGAGATCCATGGGAGGAAGGATGCCTACCTTTTTAGGGTGGCACCTTCCTGAGGCTATCTCCCTGGCATCTTCAGCTAGGGAGTCCCCATATGTGAAGACTACATTCCTGCTTTTTCCTGGAGATAGCGTAGTTACTCACCTGTAACAGGTGATCTCCGGGAACAGCAGGAATTTAGTCTTCACAACCCGCCCACCTTCCCTAGGAGTTGTCTCTCTCTCTCTCTCTCTCTCTTTGTCTCTTTCCTCTCTCCCTCTATCCTTTCACTCAGCTACAAACTTAACTGAAGAGGGACAGTTGGAAAGGCGGGAAGGCAGTGCGCATGTGTTGAGGGATGCTTCTAAAAGCATGTTACATGTTTTTACTACCCTTAAGGTGGAAAGCCTGCAACAACCAGGAATGGATTAATAGTGTTAGTTGCAGATTTTAAACCACCAACCCCATAACAGATTGCTAATCTCATGTCTTGCACCTAAATTCTCTGCCTTCAACCTCCACTACAAGATCATTGCAGGCCTCATAGTCTTCCAATGCTCAGCTCTAGGTTGCTAAATAAAAACAGAAAAGGAAAATAAGGCGATGCCTTTTTAGTGGACTAACTTAATACATTTGTGGACTAACTTGAAGGTTAAAACTGTGTCTCCTGTAACTTTGCTGGTTAATAATATGTATATCACTGGATTGTGCATTTGTGCCTGCACTGGCTGGGTGGAGAACAAAGAGACTGGCTTCTGCTGGCCAATTTGTGCGAAGATGGGAAATTGAAGTCTTTTGGGGAGTTGGTGGAAGAGTTTGATATCCCAAGAGATTTAGGACCCAATATTCAAAGGCCCTTACATGGGTAATTTCCTTATTTACCAGTGTAAGGACCTTATCCAGGATATTTGAAGGGCACCTACATGAGTAGTGCCCTTCCAATATCCCAGCTAAGTCCCTAATGCACTCAGATGCTATCCACATAGCAATGGGGCGTGTTAGGGGTGTTCCAGGGCAGATCGGGGGTGGAGGAAGGGGCTTCATGACTAGCAGCAATTTTCCATCTTTGCACAAACTGGCCAGCATTAGCCAGTAGAAACCTTGCCTATCTTTAAGATGCAGAAGCTGTGCGGGTAGCAACGAAAATTGCTGCTACCCATGTAGCCTCTGCGGCTGCCGAGGCATCTGGGCTAACCTGGATATTCACTTCCACTGGCGTGGAAGTAAATATCCGGGTTAGGGAGTTTGGCGGGCAGGCTATGCGCTGCCACGATGCATAGCCTGCCCGCCTCAATATCGGGCCCTTAGTAACTTTCTGCAGGTCAGATAAGCCCTTTATAAAATGTGTGGGGACGGTGTGTATAGGCCTCCCTTCAATTTAGATGACTGGCTGAGTGTGTCAAGGGTCCCTTGTAGACTGTTGGTCTGGCTGCATTGTTGCCTGCTGGATCGCAGGGGGACCTGTGCTGTCCTGGAGAAACCTGTAGCACGTTGAAATGAAGCTGTAGCTTTCCCTAGATTAAATGGATTGGAGGGGTATTTGGACTTGGGCACATTAAGTGTCCATTTTCTGCAAGAAAGCTGAAATATTTATTAGGGACTGCACTATATGTACAAATATCATGTTTTTAATGTGTGTTTCTGTCTGTCTTCTAGTCCACTGTGCTGAGGTCATGCGGGGAGGTGGGGGTCTTACATACATGCGGTGGAAATGTTGTGTGGTGTGCAGTTTGGCAGGAAGTGGGTACTGAAATTCAGAATATTACTAAGACTGGCACCATAGCTGTGTCTCTTGAGTGTGATCGAGGCGGGTGAGATACTTGTGGGCAGTACGAAACTGGTAACACAATTAATTCATGCAGGTTATCTTATGTTTGTGTTGCAGGTATTGAAATGTTAAGCCACCACCATAAAGAGGCTTACTTATTTGCTGAGGAACAGGGTGAATGGTTATGACAAGATTTGGAGGCCCTACTGGAAGTATTTTTGAGCAAGGGTTGCCCCTGGCTCAGGCTGATAGTAGGCATCAGTAGGTTTGATCTCTGTTATTTTGAATAAATGGTGTCATCGTTGTGTTCCAGATTAATGACTAGGACTATCAGAACTTATAAAAAGAATAATGTAGTTTCTTTTAGAGTTCACAAGCCATGTTATTCCCAGAAAGTTAACTATACCTTAAGAGGTGTACTTAATCTCCCCCTAGAGCAGGGTTCTCAACCCAGTCCTCCAGATACACCTAGTCAGGTTTTCAGGATAATCACAATGAATATGTATGAGAGAGATCTGAATACAACAGCATGCAAATTTCTCTCATGCATATTCATTATGGTAATTCTGAAAACCTGACTGACTAGGTGTGTCCCGAAGACTGGGTTGTAGACACCTGGCCTAATAGTCTGCTAATATGCGAGTCAATATAAACAAAGAGCACGTGAACAGGCTGGTGTGCAAAAATCAAAAGCCTCCCTCCCTCTTTGCCCAAATCTCTAGTGAGGTAGTGGGAAGAGGTCTTTCCCCCATCCCCGAGCCTGAACCTGACACAAAAAAAAAGTGATGTGGGCTAGCCCTGCTTCATGTTTGCAAAAATTGTAAAGCCCTAGACTAGTGCTTTTCAAACTTTTATCCTGTATGATCCCATTTTAACAACCGAAATTCACATGACCCCCAGATGATATTAAAATCAAACTGGCAGATCTCCAGCCTCCTTCCCCTCCCCCTCCACTCATCTAAAGCAGGAAGGCAACAGCCGCAGCAGTCAGCACAGGGTCCCCTGTGTCAGTGTGCAGTGTGTTCTTACAGACCCCAGTACTCAGCATGGGTTCCAGTCTAACAGGAGGAGGCAAGAGTCTATGAACGTTCACTGGCTCACAGGTGACATGCTGACTGCTGACTTGGCATAGGTCACAGTGAAGGTCCAGAAAGATGGGCAAATGGCCTTGTTTCTGAGACCCCATCCACCTATGATGTGACCCCCCCATTTGTGATCCCGACCCCAAGTTTGGGAACCACTGTCCTAGACTTCCTGATCCCCCCTTCCAGGGCACCTACCAGAGAATTCCTGGGGGTCTAGATGAGGCAGAAGCCCCAGTAGCGCCATTTTCCATGAACAGCTCCTAGCAATAGTTTCACAAAACTCCCAGCCATAGCAATGCAAAAAATATTACCATAGAATTCTCTGATCTGTGGCACTCATGTACTGCTGGTTAGTGAAACCCATCTAAATAGAAGGCATGTTTGTGGCAGAACTGGACTTTGGATGCTGGTTTTACTGGTTTCTAGCCATTAATCTGCTCCTCCGCAGGGACTGTGTGATTTTTTTTTAAATGTCTAGATCTAGGGGGACTGTGAGTACAGGGAAAGAGCTTCGGGAACTGAGAATGTTGTGTCTTTACAAACAGCCTGTTGCTGTATCTGTGGTTTTTATTGTTAGTGGTGGGGTTCTGGGATAAGGGCCGTGAGTGCTATGGCTTCAAATGCTGTACTAAGGAAGATTTTGAGAGCTTTAGCAGAAATGGGCATTCACTTAAATTTTAGAATAAGCTATTTTACAAGAAATGGCACATGCTAAAACATTGAAAACAGAGGAATTTGGATTAAAAAACACTGAGAATTACTCATTTTCAGTACCCTAGAAAAGGAAGCCGAGTTGCCAGAAAATAGACACCTAAGTTCAAAAGCCGTAGCTATAATGAATATCACCTGCTGCCATGGCTGCTGATTGATTTTCTGAGCAAAAGCTCACATCAGAGAAGTGCTGCAATGGAACGCATTGATCCATTAGGGTGGTTATTGAGTGCAGTTTTGGAAATTAAGAACATAAGAGATGCCATACTGGGTCAGACCTTGGTCCATCAAGCCCAGTATCCTGTTTCCAACAGTGGCCAATCTAGGTCATACGTACCTAGCAGTTTCCCCAAAAGACACAGGTACCACAATGCTTGTATTGGGTCAAGCATTGATATCCTGGGTCCCTTCTTAATAATGGTTTATGGACCTTTCCTCCAGGAACTTGTCCAAACCTTTTTTAAACCCAGCTACACTAACAGCCTTTACTACATCCTCTGGTAACAAATTCCAGAGTTTGATTACACATTGAGTGAAAAAATATTTTCTTTTATTAGTCTTAAATAGTTTACCCTGTAGCTTCATTGCATGTCCCCTAGTCTTTCTATATTCTGATAATGTAAACAATCGATCTACGTTTACCCGTTCCACTCTGTTCATTAATTTATAGACTTCTATCATATCTCCCCTCAGCCGTCTCTTTTCCAGGTTAAAGAGCCCTAACCTTTTTAGCCTTTCTTCATAGGGGTATCCTTCCATCCCCTTTACCATTTTGGTGGCTCTTCTCTGTACCTTTTCTAATATTGCTATATCCTTTTTAAGATACGGAGACCAGAATTGCACACAATATTCAAGGTGCGATTTCACCATGGAACGATATAGAGGCATTATAATATCCTTTGTTTTATTTTCCATTCCTTTGCTTATGATACCTAGCATTCTATTTGCTCTCTTGGCTGCCGCTGCACACTGGGCCGAGGGTTTTAACATGTTATCCACAATGACGCCTAAATCTTTTTTCTGGGTGGTGGTTTCTAATGTGGAACCCTGCATCGTGTAACTATAGTTTGGGTGGTTCTTCCCTAGGTGCATAACTTTGCACTTGTCCACATTAAATTTCATCTGCCATTTTGATGCCCAGTCTTCCAATTTATCAAGATCCTCTTGCAATTTTCCACAATCTTAGGTTTGGATGCTGGCTCAGAGGACGCGTCCGCCTAATTAATGATGAGCTCTATGTTGCAAAAGCTCACCGGCAGGCATCATCTGCCTTTGCCTAAGGATGCAGGTGTGGAAACTGAAATGCGGTGCTAAGCAACCTCCAGTCCACTTTCGCTTTCAGGATTTCACCTGATGAATAAGCCTGACATGAATTTCCATGTGCACAGCTGAAATTTTATGCAAATTTATCTCATGCATATTCCTTACAGATATCCTGAAAACTTGAGGGGATTTGTGCTCAAAAAGACTGAGGGTTGCTTATGTCTGCTGAAATGTTTGCACCTAAGAAGACAGCAAATGAGAAACATCAGAAGGTTGAATTATATCTTAGAAATTCAGTTGTGGAATTTGGTACTTATCCCAGTTCCGGCCATTTTAATTGCACAGTATCTATCCGGTTGTTAAAATATTCTATAGATCAACTGCTATAGTTTATCTGTGAAATGCTTTCCCCTTGAAACCGACCCTGTAGAGTCATAACACAGCTCATGTTACAAGTGAGGGCTTTATTCCAGTTTTCTAAGCTAAGTATTTGTCTTGCTAACCTTTGCCATGACTACTGTGAATTGTATTGGTGTCAACATGCTTTTTCTCCTATAATTGTAACTTAACGTCTTATGAAACATTTTAATATACATCTTCATTGTGCTTTACAGTGTGTTGTACGGTTGATTGCACACATTTATTCATTCAGTTCTACGGCGTTGCTTTTGCTTTTACTATCTAGCAATCTAATACCTTTCCTCTGAACAGAATTGCGATCAAAAAAAGGCAGGTGGCAGAAATAACATATCTCCCAAAGCATACAACAGGAATATAATCCAGTCCTCAAGGGCCACAAACCAGTCAGGTTTTCACGATATCTCTAATGAATATGCATGAGATAGATTTGCAAGTCTATTCTATCCTCTGTATGCAAATCTATCATGCATATTCATCAGGGATGTCCTGAAAACCCAACTGATATGTGGCCCTCGAGGACTGAACTTGAGCTTTGCATTATCTACCGCAAAGCCCATTGCATAAAACAGACTCTGTGACACGCTGCTAGCAAATGACCCCCCCTATGTGGGCTAAGCATGCTGTTCCTTGTACTGAATATGAAGCTAAGCAGGGTCAGGTCTGGCTAGTACTTGGATGGGAGACCACTTTGGAATTCCAGGTGCTGCAGGCTTACTGCATGGAAAAAAGGTCTGGTAACCTACTTCAGGTTGCATCTTGCCAAGAAAGCCCAGGGGCTGGGTTGCCAGAAGATGGCATCAACTCAACAGCATTGCTTAGCAGTATTTTATGTTAGTGCATAGCTCTTGTCAGTATTGATTGAATTGGGGATATATGAGTGACAGCCTTTCCGACTTCACATTTTTAAGAATTATTGAATACGATCATAGTATGAATAGCAGAAGTAGATCCCCCGAGTCTTTTGAAGGCTACCAATAAGTCAGTTTTCAGGATAGCCAAGATATGTAAATCAATCCAGGTCAAAAGTGTATATATATTTATTTATTTAGCTAGGCTTATATACCGCTTTCCTCTGGGATGCATCCTATGGAAACTCATTGTGATACTCCTAAAAAAGCAGCTCCACCAAGACTGGAGTTTGCTGCATCTGATGGTCAGGAGATGGATTGCTGCAGAGTCACATCTAGCTTATTGGCCTTTCTTATCTACTCCTTTTGTGGCTATATCAAGTGTTTTTTATAAGGAATGCAAAAATGATCTTTATGAATGAAAACGTAATTCCTGATAGTAAAGACTAGAATCATGCATCATAAACTAGATTTGGCTAATGTCTTTGCTACTATATTTCATATGGTTAGCAGCAGGTGTAAATGATTATCATGTTGTGTTGATTTCTTATAGTGATGTTATTCACGCTAGAGCATTATCTAAAAGAAGAGAAAAACATCAGGGGGGATATTCAGCGGCAGTGGCCAGCCATTGCCGCTGAACTCTGAAACCAGATATTCAGTGCTGCTGGGGCCATATCTAGCCACTGGCACTGAAAATCCAGGTTGGCCAGATAGCGCCAGGCAGCGGTGATAATCAGCCACTGACCAGTTAGCTAAAGCCGTGGAAGTTAGGAATATCACCGCTAGCCAGTTATCACCTTCACTCCACCCTGGAATGCTCTGATGCTAGCCACCTTGCGTTGGGTCATTTAGTGGCAACACCCCGGGGATATTCAGCGGCACTAACCGTGTTAATAAAAAGAGACTTAAAAGGCTTTCTTAGGAGAATGAAAGGAACATTTCTTCTTATGGATTGCGGAGAGGGCTAGAGTTTTGCAATTACTGCCCATAAGAATGTTGTTCTTGTTTCCCTATGAGAATCCCGAGGCCGCGGGCAGGGTCCCGGCGGCCGATATTAACCGGGCGCGGGGACCCTGTGCGCGGCCTAGGCAGGGAGCGTGCGCGCGGCCCGGGTTGGGTGCACACGTGCGTCTTTTGAGTTGATTGGCTCCCGTGGGTCGCGGCCGCAAGGGAGCCAATTAGTGCAGCGGGTGTTGGGAGCGGGGGGGGGTAGGGGCTGAGCAGCCTCCGCGTGGTCAGTCGCGCGGAGGCTGCAGTCGGTGCCGGCGTCACTCCCTCCCTCCCTCCCTTACGTTTGGCGGTGGGTGTTTGGGGTGTTGCAGCTTGGGGGGGGGGGGGGGCGGGATCCCGGAGGTTTCCGGGGTCCGGACCAGCAGGCTTCACTTGGGCGGGGGCGGGGTGCCCCTGACCCGGTCAAACCCTCGGCCGACTTTTGCTTAGCATGGCGAAGTCGGGGAGAGGGGTATGGTAACTTGCCGGGTGGCGAGTTATGGCATTAGCGGTGGCAGGCACTTTGCTGAGGTAGGGCTGGTGCAGCCGGGTGCCGCTAATTGGGGGTTGGAAGTTTTTATTGTTGGTTTGTTAAATTGTTATGGCTAATAAAAGCTGCGACCAGTTATGTTCCATGAAATTATGGTGTTATGTATTTTGTGGGGGGCAGGGTAGGGGCGGGGTGTTGTGGGGGGGGGGGGGTGCGATAGGTAGGGGCCTGGAGCGCCGGGTCCGCCTGCCTCGGTTATGAGGATATAGACTTTAGAAGGGTGTGCTTGTCTTCCTCAGTATTACCATATGTTAGGCTCGAGTAGCTTTCTGCATATACTGTTTTCCTTGTCACATTTTTCATGACAAAAAGGGTAAAAAGTGAATCTGTATATTGCCAGCAGCTTCAAATATCAGAACCATATAGAGCTTTCTACATGAATAATTACAGTTCAGAAGATTTCAAAATATAATTCAAATGGGATGCCCTGATGATTGTTGTCAGACCCAACAAGTTTCATTGAACTCACTGTCCTGAATCTCACAAATTAGACAGCAAGTGTATTATTTCAGAAATGTGGAACAAAACTGCACAAAATAACTTATAGGAAAACCTCTCTCTCAGATTGTTAGTTTCATATTCCTTCACGCACCATCTTCCTTCTCTCTCTCAAGTATGTCTTCCTCTCTATAACTCAACCCTTCCTCCTTAATAGCTCTTCTTTCCTCATTCCCTAGTCACCTCCTACCCCGGTTCCTATCATCATGTCTTCCTTCCCCGATTGTAAGATCCTTTCATACACTCTCTCGCTCACCACACAATTCTCTATTTGCTTTCCATCTCCAGTACCATTTTTTAAAACATCAGCCTCCTGGGCACACTCCTTCCTCAGTAGTGCCTTGTTTTAGCAGTCTATTGGGAAATAAATAAGGAACCCATAAAACCATGGACTTCTGAACTACATTTCCCATGATGCCCAACAATCATTTCTTTTTCTGGCTCTACTGAGGTTATTTTCAACGTTTTGCCGCAGGGTGATTGCTCAGTTGTGATTCACACAATACTATAAAAAAACAAGAACAGTTCTAATATACAAAATATTTTATTGCTCTAATAAATAAAATTAAACTTTTTTTTTACAAATATTATTTGTGCTTATTTAAAAATTTTGGTAGGGGAACAATAATAATGTGACCAGTGTTTATTTGAAAATTCCAGAGCACTAAATATCCGTCTCGCCATTGGCAGCTTATTTTGCTTGCTGACCACAAAAGTACTGTTTACTCATTTGCTTCATATGTATCTATGCCCACGTGACAGAATGCAGAGGAAAAACAGACAGAATACTTGGTGGACTGTAAAGGAAGGAAAACAAGTAGAATACATTTAAAGTCTGCAGAGCAATAGCCTCATAATGACGTGTCTGATATTGGTGGCTAAATGTTTAACACAGTTTTCAACAGACTTACAAATATTGATTGTACCATACAGGATGTAACTACAATAATATAACATGTTCATTAGAAAATTCCATATCTTTAAATCACAGTTCATCATGATATAATTCTAATGAATCTTTTGTGGTATCTTCAGCAATTTAGAGGTCACAGATTCATGAGAGAAAAACACATTATAAGAATAAAACCCCAACTCATTAATGCATCTGGGGTAGATAAATCCAGTTTACAAAGATGCTCTGAGATCACACCTCACATTTGTTTTGCAACAGGTACAGTTCAGCTCAAACCGGTTATCGCTGTGGGTCAGTCCACACCAGCTTGTTGAACTGAAAAATTGTTGACAAGAACTCTTCAAGACCAAATGATGTGTCATTTCCCTGATGCATGTGTATACTCAGTCCACAATTCATTCCATAGTCAAAAGGGGACAAGGAGGACGAGTCGTTAAAGCTAGAAGGCAATATGTGTACAAATGAAACATATCACCCACCGCTGCCACAAGTGACTTCCACTGCAAAGCTATTGAAAGGATTTCATCTTCAGCCAGGCAGCCACTGTAAACACTACAATGCAATAAAGAAGAAAACTCGGAACTGAATCACAGTTCTAATTCTGTCACTTTTGAAAAGGGTCTTAAGGCTAAATGCTGCATTTCGTATTGCAAAAAGTTCTTGTCTAACTTAATTGAATTCCTGTTAGCCAAGAAAGCATGGTCTGAAGAATATGGTACCGTATTCTTAAGTTACTCCCTTAAAACAGATTCCTGTAACTTTTCCAATCTGTGACTTGCTCTATTACCATCGTTGTCATCAAAAAACAGAAGTGCCATAGCTATTATTGCCTAGTTGCTGAAAGAAAAAAAATATATATATATATTTATTTATTTATCATTTTATCAGCAGAAGTGCAAGTGCAGAAGCCAAAGTACTCTGGTAGCTACTAGGCGACAAAGCGGAACTGTAGCGCTGTGACAAAGAGCATCCTACATTCAGTATTTCAGGGCAGAATTCTTCAGCTTTCTTCCCCAGGACAGGCAGCACTTTGAATCCAGCAGATCGAAGGCTATCAGAAAAGTCAATTCATTTTGAATGATCTTTGCCGAAAGAACTAATGCCCAGGAGTCATAGGGCTCTAGCTTCATGAGTGACTTTCTCATTTGGTGACTGGCAAATGTCTTTTGGAAAAAAACTACCACTAACAGAACCCCCACCCACCACAAGAAAAAAATCCCAAACAAAAAAATCCTGACCTGAGCTGGTGTCCAACCCAGTTAAGGAAGTGGAAGACTGACTGGAAATAAGCTAGGTAATCATGACCTAAGAACTCTTCAAACAGCAACCTGCTGATTTCTGGGCTCTATTGTCTCTGGAGTTTGGTCTTATTTATCAATTTATGTTTTCTTTTTTTCAATATATTTTATTTCTTACATTTTTATATTTCTTGTTACAAATGCTGTGCACTTCTTGCTATAGCCATGTCTTCTCATTTTTGATGATCTTCTTTGAGTACATGCTCAGAGCTGGCCCAACCATCACACAAACTAGGTGATCACCTAAGGTGGCAACTTTTGGGAGGTGTGGCACAGAGCAGGGCTTTCAAAGCTAAACAATAGATTTTGACAGACAGGGGGTATGTAAGGCTTAAGGTTTGCCTAGAGTGCCAACACCTGCAACCAGTTTTAGGGCTGGCCCTATACATGCTCTGTTTTTTGTTTTTTGCAATTTGTTCACCCATTAGTGTGCCAAGGAAATGCCCACCTGTGATTCTTCTGCCCAGCAGCGCAGCAGTGCTTCAACTTACTCCAGAATCGAAACAGTGGCGCTGATTAAATGGAAGGAGTTTTAAAAATGATATCTTCTTAGGAATAAAATATAATCAGAAAGAACATTAATAATTACTTTAGTTGTAACTGCTAAAAATGTACTAGGTTTGCTGCTTCCTTAAGACATAAGTTTTCACAAATTAAGCTCATCAAAAAAGCGTAGTTACTCACCTGTAACAGGTGTTCTCCGGGGACAGCAGGAATCAGTCCTCACATATGGGTGATGTTGACGCCGACGGAGCCCGCACGGAGCAAATCCCCAGCTTTCAAAGAAAGCCTTTGGGAATTGGTACCACGCATGTGTGGTCCCCTTCCCATCCAATGGTGCCATCTTGCTCAGTCAAATGACATAGCTAAAAAGACGGCAAAAAAAAAAAAAAAGAAGATAACAGGACTGCATCTCCAAGGGGAGGAGGGAGGGTTGTGTGGACTGATTCCTGCTGTCCCCAGAGAACACCTGTTTCAGGTGAGTAACTACGCTTTCTCCAGGAACAAGCAGGAAGTCAGTCCTCACATATGGGACTCCCCAGCTACAGGCTACCATGAACCTATAGCCAAAAAAGGCTCCCTCATCGAGAGCCACAAGCAGCCGCAAAGTAAATAGGACCTGCATCCAAGGAAAGTGGCACTCCGGTAGCCTGAACACAGAAGGGTTGGAGGGCAGGAGTTGCCTAGACCCTGAAAAGGTTACGGAGTACGGCCTGGCCGAAGGCACTGTCCTGTCAGGACTCCCTATCCAGACAGTAGTGAGCTGCGAAGGTATGAATCGATGACCAGGTGGCGGCCGGGCAGATATCTGCCAGAGGAACAGAGCGCAGGTAAGCCACTGATGCCACTATGGCCCTAATCCTATGAGCCATAACACGGCTTTCCAGTGGAAGCCTCGCTTCCTCATAAGCCTGGGCAATACAGTCTGCCACCCATGTGGACAGTGTATGCTTGGTCACCGCCTCCCCCAGCTTGCTGGGGTCGTAGGAAACGAAAAGCTGAGAGGCTTTCCAGTGACCTTGAGTACATTGAATGTACAATGACAGAGCCCTCTTACAGTCCAGACTGGCATGCGGTCTGGGAAACAAGGTAGGAAGGACCACCTCTTGGTTGAGGTGGAACGAGGAGACCACCATCGGAAGGAACATGGGGTGCGTGCAAAGCATCACATTATTTTTGTAGAACCTGATATAAGGCCTGTCCACCACAAAGGCCTGGAGCTCACTCACCCTCTGGACAGAAGTGAGCACAATCAAGAAAACCACCTTCCAGGAACGATAACGGAGGTGGCATGTGGCCAACGGTTCAAAGGGCAGCCGGGTGAGCTGCCCCAACACTACATTGAGATCCCATTCGGCCGCCGGGGGCAGACTGGGGGCTTTGACAGGAGTAGGCCCTTTAGGAACCAGGACACCACTGGATGAACTGAGAGGGGCTTCCCGTCCACCTGATGGTGGTTCGCTGCTAGAGCACGGAGATGCACTCTGACGGAGTTGGACTTAAGCCCCGTCCTGGAGAGGTGGAGAAGGTATTGCAATACCACAACCTCCGGGCAAGAGAAAGGGGTTTACCCCTTGCTCAGCGCACCAAAGTGCAAACCTGTGTCACTTAAAAGCGTAAGCCCATCTGCTAGACGCACTGCGTGAAGCCAGCAAAACATCCTCCACTTCCTTCGGAAGGAGGAGCGGGGCTAGAGTCATCCTCTCAGCAGCTACGCTGAGTTGAGGTTGGGATGCAAATAGAGCCCCCCTCTTGGGAAAGGAGCCGTGGAGCTGATCCCAAGGGGATGGTGGCCTCCACCGCTAGCTGTAGGAGAAGTGGAAACCACGGTTGCCTGAACCACCATGGGGCTATCAGGATGATTGAAGCTCTCTCATGAAGAATTTTGAACAGATTCTTGGCGATCAGAGGCATCGGGGGAAAAGCATACAGAAGACCCACTGACCATGAGACTAGAAGGCGTTGGCTGCCACCCTGGTGGGATGCGGCTGCCTCAAGCAGAAGCGGGGCAACTGGTGATTATCCGGGCTTGCAAACAGGTCCATCACCGGTTCCCCCCAGGACTGGAAAAGCCCGCTGGCTGCTTCCCGTTCCAGCTGCCATTATTGTGGCTGGAGCATCCTGCTGACTCTGTTGGCCAGCTAGTTGTCGTGGCCCAGCAGGTATACCGCCTTGAGGAGAATGCCCTGCCGGACTGCAAAAGAGCATAGATCTAGGGCTTCCTAACAGAGGGCAGTTTGTTCACATAGAACATGGCAACCTGGTTGTCCGTCTGCACCTGGAGAGTCCTGTGGCCCAGACACTGCCTGAAAGCCTTCAGAGCGAGATGGATTGCACGCAATTCCAACAGATTGATCTGTTGAGCACTCTCGTCTGGGAACCAAACTCCCTGGGTGCGGTATCCCTGGCAATGGGCTCCCCAACCCAGCAGGGAGGCATCCGTGGTGAGGACCCTCGGGTGGTGAGGGGTCTGGAAGGGCATCCCCGCCTCCAAGTGATGGGGCGAGAGCCACCAGGTCAGGGATTACACCAGGCGTCTGGTCACTCTGACCCTGTCCTGGAGATGTCCAGTGGGCTGGGACCATTGATCCCTGAGGCACCACTGCGCAGTTCGCATGTTGAGGCGGGTATCTGGAGTGACATGGACCATGGAAGCCATGTGCCCGAGGAGGCACAGCAGATGCCTTGCTGGCACTGAGGGATGGCGCTTTATGTCTTTGGCTAGGGCCATGAGCCTGCTTGCCCTGTCTGCAGATAGGAAGGCTTTCGACTGAAGGGTGTTGATCCTTGCCCCAATGAATTCCAGCTCTTGTGCTGGGCAAAGGCTGGACTTGGGGTAGTTGATAACAAAACTCAAGTTTTGAAGGACCTGAATGGTGCGAGTTGTGGCCTGCTGCACCTTGGGAGCTGTAGTGCCCCTGATGAGCCAGTCATCGAGATGGGGAAGACAAAGATCCCTTGAAGCCTGAGAAAGGCGGCGACCACCGCTAGGCATTTTGTGAATACCCTGGGGGCTGAGGCAAGGCTGAAGGGAAGCACCCTGTATTGGTAATGATTGCCCCCTGCCACAAAGCTTAGGTATTGCCTGTGGCTTGGGTGGATTAGGATGTGTGTGTAGGCATCCTTTAAATCTAAGGAGCATAGCCAGTCTTCCTGGTGGAGGTAAGGCAGCAATATTCCAAAGGAGAGCATCTTGAACTTCTCCCTCACCAGGAATATGATGAGGTTGCGCAGGTCGAAGATGGGCCTTAGGTCCCCTGTTCTCTTTGGCACGAGGAAGTACCTGGAGTAGAACCCCTTGCCCTTGAGGTGATGGGGCACTGGTTCCACCGCATGGTCCTCAAGAAGACCTGCCAACTCCTTCAGAAGAAGGTCCCAGTGAAGGGGAGACCAGATAGGCTCTCCCGGGAAGTAGTGTGGAGGCACTTGGGCTAGATGGAGGAGGTATCCCTCCCTGATCACCTGTAATGCCTAGGAATCGGTGGTGATAGCTCCCCACCTGTGGGCATACAGGGCGAGCCGACCTCCTGTGGGCTGCCAAGCTCTGGTTGGGAGGGGGCCATACTGCAGGAGTCAAAAACTCCCTCCAGGCTGGGCCTGAGCCGGAGCCTGGGGTTTGGGAACCTTCTGCTTACGCAGGCCATGCCCATGTCCCTTGGCTTGCTGCCCTTGTTGGGGAGCCGGGGAGCCTGGTAAGGGGGGTAGTTTCAGTAAGCAGTGAACTTCCTTGGTAAAAGGGCTTTTTACCCGAGCCCTTACGGGAAGGGGCAGAGGTCTTCTTAGAGAGCCTAGTCCGTCATGAACTCGGTCTCCAGCTCGGCAGCCTTGTCGGTCATGGGTTTGCCGAAGAAGTTCTCCCCTCGGCATGGGACATCGACTAACTTGTCCTGCACCCATTGCTCGAGGTCCGACGACTGCAGCCATGCTTGGCAGTGTGCACCGATGCTCGCCGGGACGCCGACTTGAACCTATCATAGCCGCCCGAGACATGAACTTGGAGCATTCAGGGACAGCTTGGACAGGCCCTTGAGGCACTGCAAAGGCTCCTCGGAGAGACCAGCCGAGAACCCGGCAAGCTCCTTCGCCAGGTCTCTCAGGTACATGCCCATGTACAGCTGGTAGGCCTGGATCCGAGAATTCACCATTGTGCCCTGGTAACACTTCCTGCCGAGGGCATCCAAGGTGTGGGCCTCCCTGTCGGGGGGCACCGAGGAGTGCGTCTTCTGACTCTTCAGTCGATGCATGGCCGACTCCACAACCATGGAGTGATTTTTGAAACCCAGGGCTCCGGCAGAGTTGATACATCGAGTCGAACCACTTGCTGACCACCGGCGTCTCCCACATGCAAAGCATAAGTCGTTCCAGGATAGGAGGAATGGGCACCTTGAGGGTCTCCCGAGGGGGAGCCTCGTACTGGAGGATCTCGAGCTCATCGGCTCGAGGATCCTCCTCGGACTCCATTGGGAAAGCCAAGGCCTTGGACATATCCCAAACAAAGTCTAGAAAACCCATATCTTTCAGTGGGGACCTTCTCTGAGGTTCATATACCGGGGAATCGAACGGGACATCTCGATGATGATGAGTGTCCGGGGATTCCTCCTCCTTGGTCTCCCAAGCCAAGGCCTCCGAGGAAGACTCGTGGAGCTCCTCGGGCCTCGGCACCATCTGCCCTAATGCCTGCAGGCTCGGCGGTGACGACCTCGGTCCCGACGAATGGGAGGCCGAGCATGATCTTGGCTGAGGATCAACTCGGGCCCGCAAGTCCTCCAGGATCGACTCGGCCTCCGGGGTTGACTTCGACGTCGAACGCCCAGTGGTCGGGGCAGAGGAACCAGACATGCCAGACATCAGCGCCCGCTGCTGCTCCATGAAGGTAGTGACACTGCGCTCCAAGGCTGCCATCCTGGACACCAGTCCCGGAGGCTCCACGGCCCTCGGCTTGGGCACCGATGCACTCGGGCCCGAAGCCATTTCCCCCAGAGGGGAGTCCTCAACTAGTACAGTATGTACTTGCCTAGACCAATCCGTGACCGGGTCCCTGCGAGGAACCTTGCCTGGACGCTCCTTCTCCGATGCCTCGGGCAGGCGGTTGGAGCTCTGTGACCATCCCCGAGAGCAGCCCGGCCAATCGGAACCATCCAGAGACGCCGCCTTCAAGGGTTTCTTCCTTCTCTTCAGTTCCCTTGAGGGAGACCCCCTCTCCAAGGACCCCTGACGATGCTCTGGTTTGGAGTGCTCCTCCTGAGGTGTGGAGGCCTCAGAAGAGGTCCTGGCTCTCGGAGGCATGGGGGAATCAGGGAAAATTTTATCATGCTGCTACTGGCAGCTCCTCAATGCCTTGGAGGACATCTTTTTGCACAGGTCACAGACTGCCGGGTCGTGGTCCGGGCCGAGACACCAAAGACAGCAGTCATGCGCATCGGTGAGGGACATGATCTTCCCGCACCGATCGCACTTTTTGAACCCGCTGGTAGCCATGGAGGGAAAAAGGACCCCATCAAGGTCAAAGACCCTTCGGGCTGCCAGTGAGGGAAAAGGGCGCAAAAACGCCCCAAGAAAGAAAATCAAAAACTTAGTAGAAAAAAGAGGAACAGACCTGATACCGAGGCCTGGGTGGGAAAGGGTACCGGCGCAAGACCGGAGACAGCTAAAAAGTCACAAAAAAATCAACTTTTTCCGGGACAGGGACAGACTACATCTGATGTGCTCCGCGAAAAAAAGGAGACTGAGCAAGATGGCACCCTTGAACAGGAAGTGGACCACACATGCGTGGTAGCAATTCCCAAAGGCTTTCTTTGAAAGCTGGGGATTTGCTCTGTGCGGACTCCATCGGCATTGACGTCACCCATATGTAAGGACTGACTTCCTACTTGTTCCCAGAGAACAAAATAAATAAAAAGGAAAAAAGACATTTTTATCTTAATGTTAAAATGTTTGTCCGAATTTATTCCCATCATGTTATTTTTTATACTATGGGGCATGTTTACAAAGCAGTGGTAGTAGCCTCCGTGTGATATCAGAGCCGTAGCCCCATTGAATTCAATGGGGCTGCGGCTCCGTTATCGCACGGAGGTCACTACCGCTCCTTTGTAAACATACTCCCATGCTTGCTTAGCTGTGAAAAACCACCTTTAACAGAAAGAAAGGCAGCAGCTATCAAATATTGTGAAGACCATTAATAGACAAGACCAGTAGTAATTGGAGTGGTCTCAGGGATAGAAACATCCACTTTTTTTTGATAATCCTTGGAAACAATGTGCCCTTATAAAATGTACATTCTTTACTTAAACTGAAACCTGGAGTCACACATTAGAATTTTTTACATCACCCCACAAACTCAATAAAACTGAGTCAGGGCCATTAAGACATCATCAGCAAAGAGCTCTTTTGTCTCTTTTAAGGGTAAGGAAACATGGCCTCTGAGACTTTTAAAGTGGGTGAAGTCAGGAAAGATCGCAGAACATAATTCACCATATGGAATCACCCATAGCCTAATGCATTACATTAACAAATGACGCAGACAGCACACTGTACTTTGTATGTTACATTAAATAATTTTAAGAATACTTCCAAGAAACTGCGGTTTTAATGAACATATATCTTACTACTTGATTTGAGCGACCCCTTTGGCTTTCAAGCATAATTACAACTTGAAGAACTGAATTTTCAGATCTTTCAGTATCTCAATACACATGATTTAACGTCACAAACTGTATTTCCATGGGAACAGTTGCATCAGTACACAATTAAAGCTGCTTTCGTATTGATGTCCTGAAGTAAAGGCCAATCCAGTGAAATCAATTATGCATTCAGAAAATTCCCTTCATTTGTCAAACAATGATATTGGGAGTGAGGGGGATGGGAGAGAAATCCAAGGAATAAGGTAAACAATGTGACAAAAACATCAAACTAAATATACAAAATCTATATTGCATAACAATATATATAAACTCTGATGAATTGTAGTTATGCATAATGACCCTGTGAATGTTGATAAAGAAATTGGATAGAAAGAATTTAATTATAATATTCTATACCTGTTTCATATTTTATGAAAAGCCACCTTAGGTTTTTGCACCAAGGAGAGTGCAAGTTGATAGGTTTACGCTGTAAAGCACAAAAAAGGATGTTTTTTTATTTTTTATTTGCAATTGCCATTCTATATATAAAATAGATTAATGAAATACATAGTGTTGCCTTTTTTTGCTAAAGCTTTCAATAGTAGATCTTTGGTATGTAACTTTACAAACACCAATTAGTACTAGAGAAAGCTATACATGTGATTCATAGTAGAAGAATGATCCTCATATCTTTCTGATTAACCACAGAAAAGTGAAGCAGTCAGACAAGTGGTTCATGTGATTGCACCTGGTACCAAATGGACAGAATCTTCCAGCACTTTCTAGAAAGGCAAACATCTTTCTTTGCTCGTGTATGCTAGGTCCCCTGCTGTCACAATTATTAAGCTCTGAGTGGAAGGTGAGCAAATCCCAAAGAGGAAGTGAGTGGGTGTCCAAATTGGGGAACTGCTCTCGTCATAGAACACCTGTTAATTTTGTTTACCTAGCTAAAAGCTGACGTCAACAAAAAAGGCTGAAGGACAACTAGTGTAGGACTGTTCACTTCAAATTGTTAACTGTCATATGTAAAATACAATATTTACAGACTTTGACCGTACAATTACTCTACATATTTTGGGCCCGATAGTCAGCAGCAGTGGCTAGTGTTGCTAAAGCTGCTGGCTGCTGTCGCTGAACTTCAGATGCGGATATTCAATGCTGGGGTCATATTTGGCCCCGGCATTGACTGTCTGGGTTGCCGGAATTGCCATGAACCTAACCTAGCCGTCGCCTGCTTAGCTTCAGCGGTGAAGGTTAGGCCTGACTTGCACCACATTGTGATAACTGCACAGCACCTCAATATCGCTGCTGCCCGGTTACTGCCAGGCGCCACCCCCAGAACGCCACAATGCTAACCTGTTAGCATCAGAGGCTGCGGATATTTAATCCCGTTAAATATTGGGCCCTTTGTGTCCTACTACTAATAGATATTGCTCTGTTTTCTTTGACCCAGCAGTTTCCGTCTGCTCTCTTGCACTTTCAGTTTAATTAGTCTGATTCCATGAGCCTTCATTTGTAACTACTCGTGTTTTTTTTTTAAAATTTTATATGTTCCCTTTTCACCCTCTAATACACCTACTCTGCTCGTTGCAATGATGACTCCAACCAAAGATTTAGGACTCCTGGACTCCTGTGATCACGGAACCTGAATCCAGCCACTAGGTGACACTCTGTAAACAATGATGACAACTCCCTCCCCCCACCCAGGGCTGTGAATGCTATCTTCAAAGCACCCCTAGCCCTCGCTGATGTGGGGAAAGCATGATGGGTCCATCAAATCGTGGATCTTCTGTATGAAAATGCACAGCACTTGCCACCTGTGTCACCAGGCTGGCCCAATGATAAGATGTTTTCAGTACTAAGTATGTAGTTGAATTAAATAAAACTGTAAGGCCACTCCACACAAAGACAAAGTGCTTCTGGATTACAAGCAACCATACTTCAGAGGTGCCAAAAATCCTAACTAGGGCAACACTAAGGGCGTTTATAAGAAAAGTCATTAAGAAGTTCTGCAAAATCAGATGAAGAACACACCTCCAGTGGTCTCACTGGAAATACTTAATTAAAGTGCACTGTTAGAGCACCCCAACATGGGAACACAGGAAAGCGTATGTTTTTCCAGAGATCTATGTGAGATTCTGTCCATTTGGTGGTGAACGTGATTATGTCACCCACTTGCTTGTCTCTGTGAACTCGCTTGTCATTAAAGGGAATTGCTTCTTTATAATTATAATGAAAACTTTCTAGTGTTCAAATGTGTTCACACACATTTAAAAAAAATAAAAACTGATCCTATCACTAGTTATCTTACTTGCTTTGCTCTTCTCCTTATCTAATGCAAAACTATCTTGGGGAAAATGCAAAACTTTGTTGAAGGCAAGTATACTGTCAAAGGAAAGACATTTCTGTGACTGAAAGCCATTGCACCATTCTGTTAACAGTAAACGACTTATGGAACAAAATGAGAGCTCAGAAATTTGTTGTATCATAGTTCAAAACCATGAAGCCACGTTGAACAGGTGATATGCTATAACAATGGACAGAGTTTACTGTTACTGAATTATTCTGTGTCAAACCACAAGACCAGCTCAAATACTCAGCTCTTCTAGCTATTAATAGCGTAGGGTATTAGCTATTGTAAGCAGCTTGTATCCATCTCCATAGTCACTGTGAAGGCTGAAGAGTTTTCTGGAACACAGTTTTCCATTAAAAAGCAGCCTGTTTTCTTGGTGCTGCTGATGTGCAAAGCATACCAGTTCTTAAAAGATTTCTCTTAAAGTAATAACGTGAGTTGAGAAGAATAAAGAGAAATCTCAACGATGTTAAGAAATAACTGATATGTTCTTGAAAAATCTTATGAATGCCTTTGGCTATGAACAATGAAAGATATCAAAATATAAACTTTTAAAAGATAATTCCACCTATTTATAAATGTATAATCATTATAATAAAAATATAGTCTGAATGCCACAGTATATGTTCATAGGAGCCTGGTATATTTGAGTTTGGGCTTACAACCTTATTAAATTCAACAGAAAGCAAAACATTTGCTTATTTTATCGTTTGGACTTCATGTGAACTGTCTTGTAATGGAGATGAAACTAAATTACACCTAGAGGTTTAAACCCAGAAAATGATATGGATTCATCTGTGTGACTCCAACAACACTGTTGGTTTTATTGATTACAGCATGTGGAAGACTGAATCACTTAATAATTATTGAGGCCAACCACAGGAAATATTCCATCCCCTATTTGAAGGCTGTTCAATGCAAATGAGTAACCGTCATAAGAAGCATACATTTTTTGACCAGGTTTCTCATGCACCATTGCTCGAAATGTTTTGCATACTACTACTGTTAATAGACTTCCTTCATTACTACATAGTGCAAATATGCAATTAACAGAAACTGTGTAAGCCCACCTGACCCAAAGCCGCAGTGCTCTAGTTCTTATCCTAATGTGGATATATGTTGTGGCATTCAGTATGGGTTGTACAAGGTGATCAGGAAGGCAGCAGCAAAAAAAACGGATGTTGGAAAATTTCCACACCCTGCCAAGTCCTTAATAAACTAGACAAGCACCAAACTAGTTGCAGAAGGCATGCTCCCAGAAGTTTCCGGTTTCTTAAAGATGCTAGCATACAAATGGCTGCTGTTTCATAAACTCTTTCAAGGGCATAAAGGTGCAGAAAACCTTCTTTACCAGTAAGAAGAAACGCTTATTTTTTAATGGATACCTTTCTTTCGAACAGTTTATAGACAAAGTTCCAACTCAGCTTCCCACTGAAAAGCGGTTGCGAGCTTGACCTTTCTGACAGGGAGCATGCTTAATGAACTGGTCCTTTCTCCTTCATTCAAGAAATCCTAGTCACCAAGCAGTAGTTTGCAAACATCTTAACTAGATTCAAAACTATCTTTTTCTGACTCCAGAGACTGGGGCCTTGATATTTCAAATAGCTCCTGTTGTGACTGAGAGTATTTCCTGGACGTTAATATCCTTAGCACTTCAGCCAGTTGTTTTTCGATATTTGTCATTTTTGCATTCAGGTCCTTGATGTCCTCTTTCAGCTCATGTTTCACTTCCAGCACAGTGGCCTGTGCAGTCTGTTCTGGAATGGGATAAAAAGAATGCTTGACTTCTGTCAGTACAGGACTCCGGTCCTGGGGGCTCCTCACTTCCCCATCATTGTCTAAACGCAAATCACTCTTTGTGATACCACTATCGCAAGAATCTGTTTTCTTCAGGGTAGCCTCCCCAGAAACTCTAGTTCTCTCAGGTAAAGTTTCCATAGACTCTGCTTTTGATACTTTGTCCCAGTCTTCCCCTTTTCCACAAGACTCTTTGAATTTTGCCCAACCTTTCCGCTTGATGTACTCCCCAGAAACTTTGCTCCCTCCATAGTCTGAAATGGGAGCATGGAGCTTGGCACGGTCAGACACCCTGGAAGTGGAAGCAGACTGGAAAGAAATCGGAGTTGCAGGGCTTTCCGTTACAGTCACCAGGCTAGCCTTTATCTTATTGCGTGAAGAATGCTCTACCAAAATATTGCCCTTCTCCACATCTAAGTCATCGGGGTCCCTCCCTCTCTCTGCTGCCAGTCGGGCCTCTTTCTGCTGCCTGAACCTCTGAAAGAGCCGACGAACAGGATGGTCTGGTGGCAAGATTAGAGGAGCTTCGTTTTTTCTTTTCATCCACTCTTCTTCCTCTCGTTTCACATCACTGATCTTCCGGAATACAATCTGCATCAAATTCAAAAACAGTTCACAAGTTAAGGATGTACACGAAGCATATGTGAAATGTTAAATCTCAGGAAATATTTCAGTAGTAGCACAACAAACATTGCATGAGTACAAAGCACAATCTGTGACAGAGTAAGCATGAACTAATCTGGTCAGGAATAATAAAGATTTTATTGAAATGTACTGGAGCTTCATTGCTTTTTTGGTGTCTGTCTTAACTATTGGGGATCTTCTACACCAGCGTCTGTTGACAGTGCTTTTTCATTAGAGAATGAATAGATAAATAATTCCATAGGATCTAAATGTGTTGCTGTAGCTTAGATGCACAGTTCAGCAGTGGCAGACAGAGACTCAAGTTTCAATCTCCCATTTATTAGGCCTTATTGGGCTCAGCTCCCTCAAGAAGGTGAAGCCCTTGGGCTCTAGGAGAATGGAAAGAAGCTACCACTACAGGAATGAAGGCTGCTGGAGGAAGAGTGGATGAAATCTCCAAGAGACTTCCTCTTCCAACCAGTGGGGGAATCTAAGTTGCATTAGGTTAGCCACCTGGGATGAGTGGGAAGGATATAAAGTGTGTGTGGGGGGGGGGGGGATAATGTTGGGAGCACCTTGTATGCATATGGTAACATTCATGGTACTGTTGCATAGTTACACTGGATGAAGATCATATTTTTCTGGCCAAAAATTAATGAAGGAGAGACACTAAGAAGGGAAAGGTGCAGGCATAATAAGCACAAAAACTGAGGATTAAATTATGAGTTTGGGAGGGATCAGCATTACATTTCCTTGAACAGTTAGGAGGGTGTATTCAGTGGTGGCGGCCAGCAGTTTTAAAGTGGCTAATTGCTTTAATTTATTACCTGATATTCAGTGCAAGCCCATGTCTGGTTTACCTAGGTAGTGTTTTATTTAGCCGGTTAGTGGCAATATTCAGCCACTGGCTGGATAGTTGAAATGCCTAAAGCTAGGACCAGCCTTTTAACTATCCTAACTTTAGATGTTTTAGTTGGCTGCTTTGTGGCTCAATATCACCGCTAACTGGCTAACTTCCCCAGAATGTTCCATTGCTAGTGGGTTAGCATCATAAGAACATAAGAAATGTCATATGAGGTCAGACCAAGGTCCATCAAGTCCAGTATCCTGTTTCAAACAATGGCCAATCCAGATCACAGATACCTGGCAGGTTCCCAAAAAGACACACAGGTTCCACAATGCTTGTATTGGGGCAAGTAGTAGATTTCCTGGGTCCTCTTTAATAATTGTTTATGGACCTTTTCTCCAGGAACTTGTCCAAACCTTTTTTAAACCCAGCTACACTAACAGCGTTTATCACATCCTCCAGTAATGAATTCCAGAGTTTGATTACGTGTTGAGTGAAAAAAATATTTTCTCTTATTAGTCTTAAATGGGTTACACTGTAGCTTCATTGCATGTCCTCTAGTCTTTCTACTTTTTGATGGCATAAACAATCGATCTATATCTACCCGTTCTACTCCATTCATTAATTTATAGACCTCTATCATACCTCCTCTCAGCCGTCTCTTTTCCAAGTTGAAGAGCCCTAAACATTTTAGCCTCTCTTCATAGGGGTATCCTTCCATCTCCTTTACCATTTTGGTAGCTCTTCTCTGTACTTTTTCTAATAACGCTATATCCTTTTTACGATACGATGACCAGAATTGCACACAATATTCAAGGTGCAGTCGCACCTTGGAACGATACAGAGGCATTATAATACTGGGGCATTTAATTGGGTTAGGTGGGGATATCCCACTGACCGCGTTTTAGCCAGTTAGCAGGTCTGCCCACCGGCTAAAATGTTTTAAATATGCCCACCTTAGTGTTTGGCAGGATACAAATGTTTCTAAATAGATTTAAAGAAGTATGTAGAAGTCCCTGGTGCTTAATGCTTTGCAGTAGACCATTTTTGCACAATGGTGCCACCTAGAGAATGACGGACCAGATTGGAGACAAAACAGAAATAAATATACAAGAAAAGAGTATAGCAAAAACATTAAGAGGAAGACACATGCTGGGTTAGATCCATCATGCTCATCATCCTGTCTCCAATGGCGGCCAATCCGGAGAGATTTATTCCATTCTGTTTACAAAGGTTGCAAACCCCAAGCCTGCCTGGCTAATAAACTGTTAATGGATCTGCCCTTCAGAAATATATCCAAACATTTTTTTAAATGAAGTTATCTTTCAGCAACAAATTCTCCAAATTCTGTGCTGGCTGAAAGAACACTTCCTTAAATTTGTTTTACACCTGCTACCAATTTGTTTCATGGTGTGTACCTAGTTCTAGTACTGTCTGAAAGGGTTAGCAACCATTCCCACGACTGATGAATTTGTAAACCTCTATCCAGTGGCATAAGTTCTAATGAGGGACTCCGAAGCAAAATTTTGCTGAGGGTCCCTGACTGTCACAGTGGCATGACCCCCCTCATTGTTGCAGTGATGGCGGCAAATTTATAGTAACATGTTTGCTGCGTGGTAGCTATTACCACCCAAGCCGAAGTCTCATGGTGCGCCTTATCATGAGACTTGAGCCCAGGAGGTAACAGCCACCTCTATCAGATTGCATCTTCGTTGTCTCTTTTCCAAGCTGAAGCAACCTACCTTGTTAAGCCTTTTTTTCAAAATGGAGTCTTTGCAGCATTACCATTTTTTTGCCCTTCTCAATATCTTTTTAAATTTTGCAAACAGTATTCAAAGACCCTAAGGTAGTAATCTGAAAAACGTTTTTGCAAAAGGGGCCTCACATAAAAAAATTTGCAAAAGTGCTTTGAAACATGCAAAACATGCTAAAATTATGGCATGTTTGCATATTTTAGTGTGTAAATGCCTTTTACAAAAAATCTTGCAAAAAATGTCTTGTTTGTTTGTAATTTAACAAGTGATCTAGTATTCACAAAAGTTTAGTTAAATGCATAAATAATGAGCTACTGTTTTGCAGTATACAACATTATCACAGACCAATTTTCACATAAAGATACCTCAATGTGATGGTTATCTTTTTGAGGTATCCCCGGAGCTTGGTTTTGCATGAAGGTGAAAGTCCCCTTCCCTCTGGTGGTGAGAACATTGATGGTGGCCTAGTGCTACTGTGATTCCTTGAGCCCTGTATGGCTTCAAAATGTGATTAAAAGTAGCCCTGGTAGCAAGCCCCTTCCATTACTAATTTCTACCCCTTTGTACCTTAAAGTCCCAAAAGCCTTCTTTAGGTCCACCTCTACCAACTCCTGCTCCCTCTCAAGCTTACACCATAGATATTTGGGTCAGAAGGGAGCAAGAGTGAACCCCGCTTGCTTCTGCCCCACTAGCACCATCTTGGAAAATAGCGCTAGCGCTGTGACCCTCATTATCCTTTTCAAAATATACCAAGTTACATTCATACTATTCCTGGAAAAGGCGTGAGCTAAATCCAAAATCCCCTTTCTTTCCCTTTCCTCCTGACCAGATATCAGCTTGAACAAGGAACAGGATGGCAAAAATGTCTAATCATTCTTCAGTCACCATATTACTTCATATATATATATATATATATACTCAAAAACACACAGATAGATTTAATAGGGTAAAATGAAAATAAAACAACACAACAATAGAAATCTTCCAATTCTAGTGGAAAATACAACTGGTATATAGAGTTCTGATTGCTTGAAGCTTTTAGCCAAGAAGACTGAGACATCCCTGTCCTCAAGTGAACCCCACCTAGTCATCTCCCTCTAAAGCTCTACCCACCTCGCTAGCTCTTTTCTTCTATAGGTTTCTGGAAGGCTCCATTACATGCAATTTTGTATATATTAATGTTGCTCCTTCCTTAATCACACCGGCTTTAGTATTTCCTAATTGTGATTTCAATGTTTTAAAGCCTTTTATGAAACTGTGCCTGTATGTCTTGTCAGTCTGTCTTAACTAGATCGTAAGCTCCAAGAAAGAGAACTGTTGTTCTTTATGACGGTAATTTTATAGCAGGGTGCCCAAACATATAGGTGCTTATTTTATAAAGGTAGTGCGTGCTTCTAGTCTCCTTTATAAGATTACCATGAGACAGTAGGGGCACACATTGCACCTACTTTGAGGCAGGCATGTGTGTGTGTGTGCGCGCACAGGTGCTGGTGCACATATGCACATATAAAATATGTACATGCGTGTCCGTCCCTCCTCTGCTCCACCTCTTCACCACCCTCAGGAACCCTGATGTGTACAGCATATAAAAGTAGATGCTTTGTTTTTGTCTACTTTTACCCTTGGTCAATTTTGCAACAGCCTACTTGAGCACATAAATTGCTGTCCTGCCTACTCAGGTTCCTTTTATGTGTCTCTGTATAGCGCTGCATACATACGAGATGCACTATACATATGAATAATAATAATAATAATTTATTGCATTCTATAGGGGGTAGGGAAGACTCGTATGTATGAAAAATGAAACAAAGGTAAACACTCCTCTCTTAAAACTCTTTGCATGCTCGTTTTGCCCTCACCCTTTTATGAGCAGCACTTAAAATCAAGAAGGACTAGTCCTCTGCCATCTAGAGCAAAAGGCGCTATTTTCTGCTATAGTTCTCCATGATTAACACACACTGAGAGTCGTGTGCAATGTAATACTGAAGAGTTTATCACAAGACACGAAAGTGTGCAAACAGCACCTGCTCCTCTTCTTCTATGACACTTACATCTAATCAGTATAAGTTGCTGATCAGCCAGCTCTCTGAACTAGTGTGCATCATTCATTTCTGCCTTCCCCGGGGTGAACCCTTCCATGACTGCTTGCAAAGGTGTACATGTGTGTAGATGCTAGTCTGCTCTCACATTATAAGTTTATTTTAGCCAATGGTGTAAATAAATGAATGATGTGACCAGTTTTTGTGAATGAGTTTGTCCAACTTTTGTGGCAAGAGCTAAGATCGAAAATTTTGGTCTTGTCTGTATTTGAAATTTTTGCAATTTTGGTATTTTGCAATTTTGGCACTAGTATCTTATACGAAGGATGATTATTCAGTTGAATGCATATTTTAGATTGGAGGATAGTGTTTTAGAAACAGCTCTGCTAAAGATGGGGTGATTCTCAAAATACACAGAAGGAAGTGCCGGAATCCACGTGCAGCAGGAGGCGCCACTTCATCTAGGAAATATTGATGGGGGCAACCCGGCATCTTACATGTGTTACGTGCTGTACACCTTAGAGGAAAGGCGGGATAGCGGTGATATGATTGAGACGTTTAAGGAAATTATTTTTTTTTATTATTGTTACTGCTATCACCAATAATAATGTTTCATTACATCATCCAACTTATTGAACATAACACAACACAACACTCAACCTAACACTTTACAAATATTCCAACCTAACACTTTACAATTATTTAGGCTGCCTCACAACACTAGTCAAATTCCCGGTCTTGTAGCACCATACACTGCATCCTAGTGTTATTACTGTCTTTCACCCTTTGTGTTCAATTATCTTTATTTACAAAGAAACAAACCCAAACATCCAGCTATAAAGTATAATGACTAATAAATTAACATATTACATACAGTGGTGTGCAAAAGTCTGGAATCACTTGTAAATTTGACATTTTTTCAACTTCGTGACCTTATATCTTAATTTCTTTTTTCTCCCAGTGGCTTTTTCTGTGTATCTCATGATAAGTGGTAGATTTGGCTATTAGGGCCAACTTTTAGTATTAGCTTGGCCCTTATTTTCTGAGTTTGTTCCCCATAGTTGTCCTGTAGATAGATTTTCTGTGAAAATCGCATAATGTACATCGTTAGCCAATGCCAATGATATATTATTGTAAGTATGCTTTAAAATATTATGGACGCACGCCAAGTTTCCTTCAAATTAATGTATGTGCCTTGAAAAAGGCCATTTTTATGTGTCAGTGATAGCTCAGTATTTGATGGGCCACCCTTTGTTCTTGATCACCTGACTGCACCTTGACGGCATTGAATGAACCAGTCTGACAAGGTGATCGTTGGTGACAACGCAGTTCCAAGCTGCAATGAGTGACTCAATCAGCTCACGCTTTGATGTCGGATGCCTCTTGGATATTTCCAAGGCCACCTTGTGCCACAGGTTTTCGATTAGATTCAGATCTGGAGACTCGGCAGGCCAGTCCATAGACTTGATGTTCCGCTGCTTCCAGCTGATCACCTGTCTGGAGCGATGGCAGGGTGCATTGTCATCTTGGAACAGGAACAGGCCAGGAAACAGCTCGTGTGCTGATGGCACCATGCACTTTTGCAGTATGGTGATGTTCTTGGCCCCATTGACCATTCCATCCACGATGTGAAGACGTCCAATGCCACTAGCAGCCATGCAGCCCCAGACCATGACATTCAAAACATGCTTCACAGTGAGGTTGAGACACTCAGGCTTGAATTCCTCTCCAGGAAATCTCCTCACATAGGTGTGGGCCTGGTTACCAAACAGACAGAAGGTGCTTTCATCGCTGAATAGCACCTTTTCCCACATTTCAGTCGACCAGGTTGAGTGCTTTCTCGTCCACACAATCCGGTTGCGCCTTTGTATGTCAGTCATCAGTGGCTTATTCCGTGATTTGCAGCCCCGGAGACCAAACTGCAGGCACCGGCGATGAACTGTTGATGAGCTGACACTGACCTCACTCTTGTCTGACCACTCTTGAAGTAGCTGAGGAGAGGTCAACTTGCAATTAGTCAGTGAAATGCATCATAGTGCACGGTCCTGGCGTGATGTTGATGCACGTGGACGATCTGAACGAGGTTTGTCCACCACTGAACCTGTTTCTTTCTTCTGTACAATCTTAACAGCGCTCTGACTGCAGCCAACTTTCCTGGCTATCTGACGGCTCATAAAGGACACACAAACACGCTCCTCCAACGTCAGGGTCCGAGTCATCTTCATGGTCGATCCAGAAAGCGTATGAAATTCAAAAAATCAGCGCATTTTTATAGCTGCACTGCTGGCTAGATATCTGCATTGTGATTGGTTAGTGAAACCAGCCTCCTGATTGGTCAGAAATAATGTGTGCATATTGGATAATCTCGAACCAGTTTTGACGCAGGATCCACAAAAATCTCAGTAGCTATCTCCCAGTATCTATTAAGTATTTAAATTGGAAGCAAGGAATGCAAAAAAAAATCAACTCTAATAGCCAAATGTATCCCTTTTAATGTGGTAGAAAGATGAACATGTTGGGCTAACGCAAAATTAAAAAAAAAAAAAGTTAGCAAGTACGAAAAACGCAAAACTCACAAGTGATTCCAGACTTTTGCACACCACTGTAGCTAGGAAGGCCAGTGCTTTGGATATCTATAGCAAGAAGATCAAGGTACACATTAAACAGAGTGGGACTACTGATAATACCCTGGCAGACTCCACAGGGAAGGGAGAGTGGATCAGAAAGAGAATCTTGCCAAGATACTGAAAAGGAGCGATCCTGGAGGTACAAGGTGAAACAAGATAGAACAGAACCTGAGATGCCAATGTCTGCCATTTATCATAAAAGTATAGTGTGATTTACACTGTTGAGAGAGATAATTAAACCAGCCTAGCGATGGTCAGTTCTACATTTGATGTCATTAAGTAGGCAGAGAAAGAGAGTTTCTGTAGAATGGCCGCATGGAAGCTCAATTGATAAGGGTGGAAAGCATTTGTTTTTTCAAGAAAGGACAAAAATCCATTGTGAATGCACAATTTTTTCTAGTATTTTGAAAGGGAAGGGAAGATGGGAAATGGGTTTTCGGCTATTGTGGGGTCCAAGGAAGCATGTTTGAGAAAAGGATGAATTATAGTATGTTTCCAGATAGTGGGAAAGTCCAAGGAAAGACTGTTTTTTATTTGTAAGAAGAAATGGAAAAGACTAGATTCTTGTTTGAGCAGATATGGTAGGAACGAGTCTACAGAGGTATTACAGGATTTCATGAAAAAAAGAGTTTTGAGCTAAGAAAAATTAGTTGCAGAATGGAAGAATTAGAGTTCCACGAAGTAGTTTTGTTATAACGATCCTGAGAGATGCTGTCAGGCAGGAAAGAGTAGTCAAAGCATCAGTGATAGTGAAGTTGTTTCTTACAGTTTTACTCATTTTCACAGTAGGAGGTAAGGACAATAGGGGAAAAGAGGGGGAAATTAAGTAATGATCGGACCAAGAAAGGGGTGAGCAGGTTAACATTTTAGGAAGGGGGTAAGATGAATTGGGAAGAAGATAAGGTCAAGAAACAAGCTGTGAAAACCTGAAGGGAATCCAAGTGTGATAGATGCTCTCTTTTTTTGAGATTCTGTGGGACTGTCAGCATGAATACTGAAATCCCCTAAAATGTGCAAGAACGGGTAGTGACTTGCAAGATTCAGAAAAGAGGTGGCAAGTCTTTAAAAATCTTGCAAATGAGACAGAGAGGGATGGTAGAGAATCAGAACATAAAGAGAAGGGTCAGAGTAAAGGCATAAAAGAAGAAATTCAGGAAAAGATAGAGGAGGAGTAATTGTCTGATAGAATAAGTGGGTTCTAAAAAGGAAAGCTATACCCCCACCTCATCTACCCATCTTAGGGCATAGAGAAAGGAATAATTAGGGGGCAAGCCTCCTGAAGAAAGGCAGAGCTCCCTCCTTTGAGCCACGTCTCAGTGAGGCACAGCAAATCAAGCTAGTAGTCAATACTAAGGTCTCCCACCAGGGCAAACTTCCGACAAACAGAACGGCTGTTGAGTGGGCCACCAGTAAGACAACTAGGGGAGATGGGGGAAGAGGAAGATGTAGTAAGATTTATTTATTTATAATAACACCATCTTCCTGAGTAAACATCCAAAATGGTTTACAAAATATAAAAACATGATACTGAAATATCAAACAAACATTAAAGTGAGACCAGGGAAACCGTCGCAGCAGCAGCAGCAGCTCCGATTGACTTCAGGGCAGAGAGTGAACAGCTGAATATTCTCCTCCTCTATCCACCGTGAGGCCAATCAGTGTCACCGGGTCTCATCATCAACGGAACCTGCACCTGAGGGCCTCTCCAGAGGGCCCTTTGGCGTGGCCCTTAAGCGGGACACAGAGGTGGAGCATGGAGCTGTACAGAGACGCACGTCCTAAGAAGAACTCCATTCTAACATATTACTAAACAAAAGCTTAACCTAAGAGACCTAATCCTCACCAGCTCACAGCAAAAGTGAAACGTCAGATAAAGTTGAGGACCTTAAACATCAATACATCTGAGCTCAGGTAAGTAGAACAGAACAGAACAAAAGATAAGCATGGAAGCAGTAAACCACTACCACCTCCTCAGCCTAACGCTACTACTCCTAGCACAGCAACCAAGAACATACACAATACCACTTACAAGCATGTTCCCTCTAGCTTACACACCTAATATGCCTTGCTATATCACACCGCACCTCTATCAATATCTTATGCAACACACTCCAAACAAAAAGCACAAAACTGGACAGAAACCATCAGTGAAAAAGAAGACCAGTAAATCCATACTCGCCATTACTGTTCGTTGTGCACTAATGAATGCAAGACCATTTAGGAACAAACTTTATACCATCAATGATTACATTTCGGACCACAAACTGGACATAGTATGTATTAGAGACATGGCTTGCAGAAACAGATCAAGTCATACTGAACCAGATTACACTAACTGACTTCAAAGCATTCAGCTGTCCTAGAATAAACAAAAGAGGAGGTAGAGTTCTAATACTGACTAGAGGAAGCTACAAATTTCAGCTCATATCCACATCTACTTCATCAGAATCAACCATTATAATCATCTCAAACCACTGTGTCAGTTTCTGTCTTACCTATAGACCCCCCAATGCCAAGGACGATCACCTTTCAGTGATACATGAATCAATATGTGCAACCGACAACCAGCACAAACCTCTCATTGTTCTGGGAGACTATAATCTAACTTGTGCACCACCAAAACATACTAGAGCATTCCTTAAAGCCTTAGAAGCACTTGAATACAAGCAGACAGTCAAAGCACCTACACATCAACATGGAACTATACCAGACCTCATCTTCATTCCAACTCAACTGTCCAAACTAAATCAATTCACTAACCCAATATCTACGCAAGTTCCATGGTCAGATCATTGTGTCTTTACATTCTCATTGCTACTAGAGAACTTGACCCAACACTATAAGGAGAAAAATGCAACACGAAGATTCAAACCCTATAACAAAGAAGACTTTCTGAAGGAAATAATACCACAAATTCAACATGGATGCAATAGCCTGGATGATACAATAGACAAATGGAACCACTGCATAATCAAAGCCGCATCTGCTCCAAGAAAAGAAAATCCATCTACCTACAGACGAACCCATGCCCTCTGGTACTCCAACACAATTAGAGAAGCAAAACGTTCCCTCAGGCGAATAGAAATAAAATGGAGACATAACAAATCAGACACTCTACAACACTATAAAACAGAACAACAAAATTACAACAAGCTCAATGAACATAAACAGCAATACCGTACTAATCTCATCATGAAAGTGACAAATAAACCAAGAGAACTTTTCAGTATTGTGAAAAAGCTCACCAACGATCACGCTGAACATAACTATCAAATTGACCCCCAAGAATATTCACGCTATCTAATGAATAAGAACGCCTTGCAAGCCATGACAAGCATCGCGGTAATATACAATATAAAAAGAACTAATACAGGTCAAGCCTGGAAAAATTTCACCATACCAACAGTAAAGCAAATAGAAGACATCGTGAATACATTGAATACAACCACATCGCCATCAGATCCATGTCTAGTCGAATGGATCAAAAACTCCAAAGATCAGCTATCAACATACATCCACAAAATTGTAAAAGAGTCTGATACAAGGGTATCTTCCACAGTTGCTCAAACAAGCCATGATAAGACCTATCTTCAAGGCTGCAAGGCTGTGTCCTACAGATGCAAAATCATACCAACCCATTTCAAGTCTACCATTCTTATCAAAAGTTATTGAAAAAGTGATACGGAGGCAATTACAGGACCACATTGATTTGCATGCTCCATTAGCTCCACAACAACATGGATTCAAACCAATGCACAATGTAGAAACTCTTCACGGCCTTATTTGACAACCTACTGAAGGGTCTGGACAATATAAAGAATGGATTTTTACTTGTGTTTATAGACATCTCAGCAGCATTTGATACAGTCTCCCACTCAGTGCTGCTAAATCGATTACAAGAGATTGGACTATGCGACAACACAATAAAATGGTTTACATCATATCTAAGCAACAGAACACAGCAAGTCTGTTAGAGGGAGGAGTGGCTCAGTGGTTGGGACAGGTTACCTCAGGCCAGAAGGCCAGGGGTTCAATTCCCACATGGGGACAAGCAACTTCAGGCCAGAGGGACTGGGGCCTCTAGTCCCATGGCCACTCCTTGTGGCCTTGGGCAAGCCTCTTAACCCTCCATTGCCTCAGGTACACTTAGATTGTGAGCCCTTCAGGGACAAGGGAATAAAAAGTACCTGTTAGTATACATGTAAACCACACTGATTCTAAAGAGCACAGTATAATAAATAAATAAGTCAAAGGAGACCATAGAAATTCCTCACAGTTCCCCATCAGACAAGGAATTCCACAAGGATCAGCTCTGTCATCTGTATTATTTAACATCTACATACAACTGATCTGCAGCATTATTAAAAGACATATGTTACAATATCATATTTATGCTGACGACATTATGCTGTATGTTTCAATTTTTTATCTCCAAGTTACTGACCTCTTATAATGTAAGCAAAGGATTGTTCCAATGCGAAAATTTGTTGTCTGTAAACCACGCTGATACCAAAGAGCGTGGTATATAAGAACTGTAAATAAATAAATAAATAAAATAAATAAATAAATAGACACACTTGCCACCAGACTTAGACTCCATGATCCATTGTCTCAAAGACTTGAACAATTGGCTCACAGATAACAACCTGAAAATCAACTTAGATAAAATAGATGCAATGATCGTATACACAAATCCCAACTTTAACCCACCTCAATCCCTCAACATCCTGAATCACACTATACCAATAAAGGATGAGGTGAAGTACTTAGGCATCATTCTAGACAAGAACTTAACCCTTCACATACACATAAGCAAAACTGCTGCAAAAGCATACCAATGATTAAAACTCATCAGAAGATTTAAGCCAATACTCAGCCAGGACCATTTCAGAACCATATGCCAGGCACTCATCACACCAATATTAGACTACGGAAACTCACTGTATCTAGGACTACCTAAGCAGGCTATTCATCCACTCCAACTAGTGCAGAACACTGCAGCCCGCATCATAACTGGCACAGCCAAGAATGATCACATTACACCTATACTTCAGAAAATGCATTGGCTATCAATAGTTATGCGAGCAAAGTTCAAAACCATTACAAACATATTCAAGATCATACACCAATGCACTGCGCAGGTTCTCCATTGCTTGATATCCAAGGACACAAATGACCGACCCAGACGAACTAGCAGCAGCAATAAACTACGAACACCAGCTGGATACCATAAAACAAAACAAACTATTTCTAGTAGAGCCATATCACTATCAGCGCTGATCCTTTGGAACTCCCTCCCGGATGAATTGCGGGTCATAAAAGACCTTAAGGATTTCCGCAAATCCCTAAAGACCTTCTTATTCATGGAATTCTATGACCAAGCAGCTTATGACTTACATTAACAATGCATAAATGTATAGATAACACAATCGGGCATTAATGTAATACTTTATCCCTTTATCCCTTTGTAAGTTATGTCATCCCTTATTCAATGTAAACCCATTTTGTGTAACCCACCACTTTGATTGAAGGAGAAAGAGGTATACAAATCTGGATAAATAAATAAAATATAAAATAAAAGCAACAAACTAGTGAACCTCCTCCGAACCAGGCACAACAATACCCCTAGGTGAACACATGATTTAGTTTTCCAAAATGACAGAAGGAATTTATTCAGCTCTCAGCCTCACCAATAAAAGCTCTTCAGTAAGGCCCCTCAAAAATGACAGATGGTGAACAGATAAATCTTCAACTTTTTCCCATATGACTGTAGATCTTTTCCTGTCCATAACTCCATTGGCACTGAATTCCATAACTTTTGATCCACAGAATGGTGAATGCCTGACCTCAAAGGTTGTAGTTTAGAGTAATTAAGTGACTTACCTGAGGAGGGAGAGAGAGATGTCTAGAGGGAAAAGTCTGGCGGTGGTCAGTTTGCCTTTGGATAAATGCAGGCTCTAGTGTCATGGAAGAAAACAGAGCACTGCTAAAGATCAGCAAGTGAGAGACTCTGTGACTGCAAGACTAGAGCTGGGGAGATATGGGGACTATGTTTTAGGAGCCACTCTAAGGAGCGCCCTAAGGAATGCATCCCACACTTTTGCAGTGTGGGCCGCCGCAACATGGATGGCACTATTAGCTTTTCTTATATGTTCCTGTTGTTGTTGAGCTTGGTATGGCTGTTCCAGTGATAATAAATCCCATGGATCTACATGCTTGCATGGGAAGATTGAAAATTATCCAATGATTATCAGGATATGAAATGTTGCAATTATATAGATTACATGCATGTAGAAGGTATATAGACTGTAAGGGGTGATTTTATAAGGAGGCAATGATGCTATTTTAGTCATTTATGTGGCCACATACTTAAATGACCTCTTATTAAATATTGACCAGGTGTAAAAGTACACCTGTTGTTTGCATGGTATATATTTTCACAGTGGATGTGCACAGCGGTGGAGTTTGGATGAAGCATGGGCAGTGTGAGCAATTACACATATTAATTATCAAATACGATAATTTACGTGTGTACCTGAAAAAAAGAGGCATGGTCATTTACACCTGCTGTAAGTGATTGCGCCTTAACTTAAGATGCATTCTCTGCCTCTTATGTTAGTGGGCTTAATTTAGATGCTTCAAAATGGGCTTTGACTAGGTGCCCCATTATAAAATGACCTCTAGAAGTGAATATACATGCATGGGGGAGGGGGCATGATTACAGAAGAAAGAGAAAGCTGCTATGTACGTTGTCTATGATCACGTATGCATTCGGGCGAGCAATTTTGAAAAGGTGAATACTTCAAGCTTGGCTTGGAAAAACAGCACCAGCTTTTGAAAATCAGACTCTGCATTGTAAACATCAGGCAGTCTTTAAAAAAAAGGGAAACTTAATAAATGTGTTTTCTTTTTTTGGACTAGAGTAAACCTAAAGGTCTATTCCAGCTCTCATTTCTATTTTTTCACAAGCTGTAGAAAAGCTTTACGAGTGTCAAGGAAGTAATGAGATCTCTGCAGTTGGGCTTACACAACCACAAATCCTCCATTCAGGTCTGTCAAGTTTCATATAGTTTTCCATGTCCCAGATGATATATTGCAGTGGATAGGGAAAATTGTAAATGGCTCAATACTACAGGGTCAATTACCTTCTAGTGTAAAGGAATCCGTTATTACCCCAATTTTATGAAAGGGTTTGTCTGATTACACAGTTTGTGGTAGGAGTTATAGTGAGCAATAGCTAATTTGCCATGTATCCACATTTGTTAAGAATGAAGGTATTTCAAATAGGGGAGTTTCTGGAAGGTGAGGAGGCTTCTGATGTTGGACAGTCATGTTTTGGGAAGGGGTCTATCAGTAGGTATGGATATGATTTTAAGTTTTTGGATAGCAATGATGCAGTGTTGATTGCACTAGATTTGTCCAGTGCCTTTGATCCAGAACTACTGATTGTTCAGTACAAATAGGACTGAAAGGCAAAGTGCTGCACTGGATGGACTCATTTCTTAGAGAGAGGAGAATTAGGGTTAAATCCCAGTCCTGGCTGTCTTTATGATCTGTGGATTTCCCCAAGGATCCTGCCTCTCCACTGTTGCTTAATATCTTTCCGCAGCTTCTGATTGCATATTTGTGGTGGTACAGTGGTTGATGTCCAGTTATTTGGTAATTTGTATTTCTAAAATCAAAGCTGTTTGCTTTACAAAACTGGACTGGTTCCGGATCATAAGGTACAGGTTGAAATGGCTGTTGATCCACTTGATCTTTATCATATAAAAACTCTGTATATTCTTTCCATCTTTTCTTGATCTTCTCAGCATTATTCAACATAGATCCTGGAGCATCTTGTAACATTCCAATTTGAGGCTGGAATTTTTTCTTTAACTCTCATAGCTTTAGGAAAGCCGATCTTGTTCTTCCTCTAATAGTTTCTGCTTCTATTTCCTTGCATGCGTCATTGTAGTACTTCTTGTCTTATCTTTCTGCACATTGGAAATCTCTGAGTTCTGTGATTGCCTCTCGGTCATCCATTTTGGCCGTTTTTGCTTTTTCACCTTTTGTAGAGATTTCTCACTTTCTTCCAACACAACCTTCTAGATGTCATCCCATAACTCTTCTGGAGCTCTGTCATTTGTATCTACAGCAGCAAATCAATTTTGCAGGCAGTCTTTAAATTCCATTGCTATATTCTCAAGGTCATATTTTGCTATATTCATGAGTGGCTTGCTCTTTTTCAACTTTAGCTTTAGTTTGCGTACTAATAGATGGTCATCTGTACCACAGTCAGCTCCAGGTTTTGTCTTTGTTGATGTTACAGAGCTTTTCCATCGTTGACTTCCACAAATGCAGTCAATTTGATTTTTGTATAATCCACTGGGTGAAGTCCATGTGTACAGTCGCCGCTTGTGGTGCTGGAAGAAGGTGTTTGAGATGAAGAGATCATTGGTCTTGCAGAATTCTATCAGTCTTTCTCCAGCTTCATTTCTGTTGCCGTCCAAATTTTCCAACCATTTTGCCCTCTTCTTTGTTGCCAACTTTTGCATTCCAGTCACCCATGACTATCAGGATATCCTGTTTGCATGTTCGGTCAATTTCAGCTTGTACTTGTTCATAGAACTCAGTAATTTTATCCTCTTCTGCAGCTGTAGTTGCGACATATACTTGAATTATAGTTGTGTTGATAGGCATTCCTCTTAGATGAATAGAAATTAAGCATTCACTGACTGCATTGTATTTCATTACAGTTCTTGCAAGTTTCTTCTTAATTATAAATGCAACACCATTTCTTCTTTGTCTTTCATTTCCAGCATAGTAGACCATGTGATCATCAGATGCAAAGTGCCCGATGCCAGTCCATTTCAGTTCGCTGACACCTAACAGATCAAGTAGTACATGTTCCATTTCTTTCTTGACCACCTCCAACTTCCCTTGGTTCATGCTTTCTACGTTTCATGTCCCAATATGTAAGACTTCTTTACAGCTTCTGACTCTGATTTCATGTGCAGCTACATCAGCAGTCAGACGTCCTGAGGGCTTTGATCCAGCCACATCATAAATGCTCCAAAAAGCAAAAAGTCACTTTCAGAGTGAGAAGACTTATCAAAAACAAAAATCACTCCAATAATTTAACATCTTTTTAACATCTTTTATATACCGCTCTATTTATAATCAGCGCGGTTTACATAGAACAAGAAAACATCAGATAAGGTACATGTTATCTGTTTTTTACATAGAACAAGGAACAAAAACTTGGATAACCGGGGAAATTATTTACAATGAATACAACACATTGGCTATTTACAGATGAAAGGAATAAAGCCTAAAAGAATTTTCATAGTATGGGAGAGAGGTGTGAAAAGTTATTGGGTTAGCAGAGGTGGCGTGTTAAGAACGGGAATGGTGTTATTTGAGTGATCTTGTGTTATTGTGTTTTCTGGGAAATATTTGATGAAAAGGTGATGCTTCAAGGCCTTTCTAAACTGGAAGAGGTCAGTAATGGTTCTAATTTGTGGTGGGAGGGTGTTCCATAGCTTTGGGGCACATAAACTGAAGGATCGGTTTACAGTTGCGGAGTTGTATTTTAAGGACTCTTTTGGAACTCTTAGCATGTTTAGTTCAGTGGTTCTTCTACTCCTGTTGGAAGGAATTGGTAGGATTAACTCCGAAAGTGAAGGAGGAGCAAGCCCTTTTTGAGCTTTGAAGGCTAGAAGCAAGGTCTTGAAGGTAATTCTCGCTTGGATAGGGAGCCAGTGTAATTGTTTCAGGAGAGGTGTTACATGTTCTCTTTTTGGAACCCCGAAGAGTATTCTTGCTGCGCTGTTTAATGCTAGTTGAAGTGGGTTAAGGGTAGATTGGGGGAGCCCCTGTAATATACAGTTTGCGAAGTCAAAGTGCGGTATAACCAGAGCCTGGTAGACCGTACGGAAATCATCTGGATCAATCAGTTGGCGGAGGTGTCTGAGGGAGAGAATCTTAAAATAAATTGTCCTTACGGTGTTGGCTATGTGGGTCTTCATATCTAGATTCTGATCCAAGGTCACTCCAAGGTATCGGATGTGGGATTTTACTTGCAGCTTGGCATCTTGAACTTCAAGAAATGTGGGTGGTGTAAACTTAGGGTTCCTTGAGATGAAAAGAACCTCTGTTTTTTTGTTCTGGATTCTGAGATTTTGAGTCAGTAGCCAATCTGAGATGGCATTAAAACAGTTGGTTATGGGGGTGAGATTAATCTTATCTATGCAGAAAGGGATATATAGTAACACATCGTCAGCATATATCATGTAGTTGACATTGAAAGACTTGATAATGTCGCATAAGGGTTGCATGTAGATGTTGAATAATAGTGATGACAAAGAGGAACCTTGCGGGACTCCTTGTCCTTGGTGAAATGGATCTGATGTTTCGCCATTAGAGCGGACCTGCTGCCATCTTTCTGAGAGGTATGAGCTGCACCATTCGAGGGCATTTCCACAAAGGCCCTTCTCTCTTAAGCGGATAATGAGCAGATCGTGACAGACCGAGTCAAAAGCAGCCGCGATATCTAAGAAGATGAGAACAAAGCCCTGTTTGATGTTGTCGATACCAGAGTTTAAGCTGTTGAGAAGAGAGATGAGGAGCGTTTCGACGCCGTGGAATTCCCTAAATCCATGTTGACAGGTATCCAAAGGCGCTTCAGTGTCGATATGATCTTGCAGTTGTCTGTAAGCTATTTTTTCAATTATTTTAGCAAGAGTGGGTATACTGGAGATAGGTCGGTAAGAGTCTGTTTTTTGTGGGTCTAACTTGAGGTTTTTTAGGAGAGGTCTGATGGAGGTCTGTTTGAGGGCAGCAGGGAATGAGCCGGTATCAAAAGATAGGCTTATGATCTTGGATATTATTGGAGCAAGCTCTTTGCGAAGGTCTTTAATCCAAAAGGCTGGACACGGATCAGTATGTGCTGTGGATAAGTTGAGAGATGAGATTGTATCTTCAATTAGCTTCAGGGAGGGGGTTGAGAATGAAACTAATGGAGCTGGGAGCCCATGAATATTCAAGATAGGGGGTATTGTAATTTTATTTGTACAGCACATCTTAGATTGTATGTAAAGGGCATATTCTTGTGGGTTGATTTCGCACTGTTGTTCCTGTGATGGTTCCTTGGCTAATTTCTTGACAAGGGTAAATAGATCATGGGGTTTGTTTATAGCACGTTTAAGGGAGTCTGTATGATATAGTCTCATTTTTTCTGAAATGGCTTTACGGTGGGCGTCAAGGTGTATACCAACAAAAAGAAAACAAAAAAATAAGGGATGTCCAGAGCACTCAAATGCAACAAAAACAAAACCAGAGACGGAGGGAAGGTCTCAGAACTCCGGACATCAACCAGAGACTGAGGAAAACCTCACTCTATAACCCCTGTTAAATCAAGGACCGACCCAACCGCCTCACTATTATATTAAACACAGCTTCATGGCAAGTTATATTAAACACAGCTTCATAGCAAATCAAAAGTGAAATTCAGCTTATCAAAAATATATAATTTCTCTTTATCGTAATGATCCCAACGCCGTATTTTTCGGCACCAAATACAAGATGCTCCAGGATCTATGTTGAATAATGCTGAGAAGATCAAGAAAAGATGGAAAGAATATAGAGTTTTTATATGATAAAGATCAAGTGGATCAACAGCCGTTTCAACCTGTACCTTATGATCCGGAACCATTGGTGATGAAAGAAGAAGTTGAAGCAGCATTGAAAGCCTTATCAAAAAATTAAAGCACCAGACATTGATAGCATTCCCGTGGAAGTATTACAGCAATCTGATGGAGCTGTTACCATACTTACAAGGCTCTGCCAGGAAATCTGGAACAGACATCTTCTTTGTTGCCAACTTTTGCACTCCAGTCACCCATGACTATCAGAATATTCTGTTTGCATGTTCAGTCAGTTTCAGCTTGTACTTGTTCATAGTGTAAATATTTGCTCCTGTTGAATCCAAGTTGTAAAAACCTGTTCTCTGGAATGTACACCGCATGCCTGCTGCTTTGTACAATTTGTTTGTCTCATGTAAACCGTGCTGATTTTAAGAGTGCGGTATAGAAATAATATAAATAAATTAAAAAAAAACATCATGGCCAATTGACTGGAAAAGATCTGTGTTTATACCAATACTAAAGAAAGGTGATACAACTGACTGTGGAAATTATTGCACAATTGATCTGATCCCACATGCCAGCAAGATTCTACTGAAGATTATTCTGCAGAGACTACAACCATACCTGGAACAAGAAGTACCTGAAGTGCAAGCAGGGTTCAGGAAAGGGCGAGGAACGAGAGACATCATCGCAGATGTGAGATGGATCCTTGAAAAGACTAAAGAATAACAAAAGGATATCTATATGTGTTTTATTGACTACAGCAAGGCTTTTGACTGTGTAAACCATGAGAAACTCTGGGCCACATTAAGAAGCATGGCTATACTATAACACCTGATCGTTCTCTTGCGCAACCTTTACATTGATCAAGAAGCAACAGTTTAAAAGGAACAAGGAGAAACAGAATGGTTTAAAATCAGCAAAGGTGTACAACAAGGCTGCATACTTTCCCCCTACCTGTTTAATTTATATGCAGAACAAATCATCAGAGAAGCAGGATTGTATGAAGACAGAGGGGAAGACTCATCAGCGACCTTGTCTATGCTGATGATACCACATTACTGGCTGAAAGTGAAGACGATCTGAAATATTTGCTTCTCAAGATCAAGGAACATAGTCTTAAAATGGGCCTGCACCTTAATATAAAGATGACAAAGATCCTGACAACTTACAAAATCAATAAGTTCATTGTTGATGGAGAAGAAATTGAACTAGTGGACAACTTTAACCTACTTGGATCAACTATCAATAAAGAAGCAACAAGCAGCCAAGAAATCAGACGACACATTGTTCTTCGCAGAATGACTATGAAGGACCTAGACAAGATTCTCAAGAGTGAAGATTTCTCTCTCCATACAAAGATTCAACTTGTTCAAGCCATGGTATTTTCAACAACGTCAGGTGGATGCTGAAGTTGGACAGTGAAAAAGATAGACAGGAAGAAAATTGATGCCTTTGAATTATGGTGCTGGTGACGAATACTGTGTATACCATGGACTGCCCGAAGAACAAACCAGTCGGTACTAGATGAGATCAAACCTAAGCTTTCATTAGAAGCTCAGATGACAAGACTTCGACTTTCATACTTTTGACACATCATGCGAAGAGAGAGATCATTAGAGAAAGACATCATGCTTGGCAAGGTAGAAGGGCAACGCAAAAGAGGAAGGCCAGCAATGAGATGGATCGATACAATAACAGCAGCTACAGGTGCCAGTCTGTCAATAATGAGCCGCCTGACTGAAGACCGAACACAATTGAGGACAACTATCCAGAGGGTCCACATGTCGACATCGACTCAACAGCATTTAACAACAACAATCTACTAGAATAGTTAACAGACAAGAAATAATGAATGAAATGGGTATACAGAGGGTTTTAGGCTTCTTAAAGGACATGCTCTGACAGATCATGTACCAGACCACAGGTGAAATGAACTTTCCTGTCTGTGTCTATAGATGAGTCCTGTAACTTTATGCTCAATAATTTCAGACAAGTCAGATGCTTGATTTCTAACTTGAAAAAATAAGTAAAATGGTTGCTTTTACAACAGCTCTCAATTTCTGTGCCGAGCAATTGAATGATGATTCAAAAGTTCTGGATCAGTAGTCTTGCGCAGAGTGGAACTAGCTTTTATTTTACTCCCGTGCTCTTTGAAATAGGTTTGGCTAACTCCTGTTTTGTTTGGGCAACCGGCAACAGAATTGGCGCCACTTCCATAGGATAGCCTATGTTAGCAAATTGCTATTTCTACATATCCTGGGTATCCTGAGTACTCTGTAATCTATTGCAGAGGTGGGCAAACTATGGCCCATGGGCCAGACCTGGCCTGCAAACACATACCGGCTGTTGATCATGTCTGCCTTTACAGCCTCTCTTTCTTCACAGCAAGGCAACATTATTAGTCTAAGCCTGAATGCCCACTTGTAATGATGCATGAATAACAGTGCGTCATAAAAGACTGACATTGAGGCTGGTGATGTTGGCTTGCTTTGGAGGAAGACAGCTGCAGAAGAAGAACAGCAAGAGGCAGATCAAGAAGGAATTTTTTTTCTGAAGTGCATGGAGTCAGGTGACTCCTCCCTTCCAAATCACATAGCCCACAATCTAGGAATGGGTTTCAGTGCAGCCCATGGGACATGATGTTTATCCACCCAGGTTCTACTTATTGTAGAGCCTCCAGGGATGGAGAATCAAAATGTTTGCAATGCATATGCCTCTTGTGAGCATCAGCTGGCCTAGAATGAGGAGTCATGCTTGCTGCTTACCCTAGAACATTCTTCTGTCTGTATATTCTCACCATAAAGTATACAGGGAGTGCTCATGGGAATGCCTTCAAAACAGAAAAGCCTCCTAGACTATATTTCAGAGAATAGATGAAGTGATCCACCTGAGGACCTTTAATGTTATTATATCTCATCAAACATATTTTTATGGGGCTCAGTATTCAAAAGCCCTTTTGACATTAGCAGTGGGGCTTATCTAGCTAAGCAGCCTGAATATGCGATTAAAAACCCACTGAATATCTCCCCCTATGTTTATACAAGGTTTGAATTTTCATTCCTGATAGATCACTAATTATAGAATTTTAGAAACGCTGAAAAAGGGGTTACTAACAATCTAATGAACCATTCTAATGGATTTAAAAAGAAGACATCCAGTATATTTTGATGCTACATCTGAAGTCTGCATGGTCAATAGGTTATGGATTTTCCTTTTGATTCAGAGAAGCTTTGTGCCTGCAGCCTGAGTGGAATATTAACCAAAATGTGAGTCAGTGACAGGCAAGACAGAACATTTAGGGGAAGAAGTATTGCGGGATTGCTTTTCCTATTTTGGATCTGATTCATCAAGTTCTTTTCCCATAGATGCAGAATAGGAAAAAGCTTAAGTGAATTGGCCTTTTCGTGTTTATGGAAAACATGCTTAGTAGATCTGGTCCTTAAAGAGAAAAAGGACACGGGAGCATTCTTCATTATTCAGCAGAGTTCACTTGAGAATCAATAATGAGTCCAAAGAGCATTTGTAACACCTACACATCCAGGGGAAACTATCAGCAGATTCAAGACTGAGAGGCCAGATAAACTTAAAATGATAAATTTATCTATTTAACTTTGTATGTACTTTCACCAGTCCTATCCCTCCAAATCAGATTGCTGAAAATTCACAGCTAGAGCTAAATGGATACATATCAATTTAACTTTATATCAGCTGTTTATGCTGTTATCCATCCCACAACTGACTATCCGCAGCTGGATAATTTTTCAGCTCAGCCCCAGAACACCCCTATTCTCTCCTTCACCAAAACGTTTACATTTTGGTCACGTGGAGGGTAATTTTACAACAGGTTGCCTAGATTAGTCGGCGAATAAGGTGCCTAATATGAGGCTATTTTAGGTTCAAATTGTCTTTATTCTCAGAACAAAACAGTGCTGTCAACAGACATCCTGTGGGGCACTGACACAGGACCAGTAGCTCCGGAGCAAGAACAATCAAACATTTCTAGTTTCCAGTTTCGCCCACTGTCCCTGCCCCCCCTCCACCACCCTAACCCTCCCCCTAACCCTCCTCCCTGCCCTCCCCTCCCAAAGTGCAGAAGTTTGGTGCAGGATAAAACAGGATCAAACCAAAACAAAAACAGAACCTGGATAGGAGGACCAATCAGACCTGTTCATCAACTACACGCATGTCCTCACTCTCTCTGCATGTCTGCCCACCCAGACTGCCCCCTTGCACCCATCCCCACCCTGCGACACATCCAGAAGACACCAGACAATGCAGGAGCAGGATGGGGCCACAGGAAACCCACATGACCCGTGTCCGGAGCCAGAAAAGCTGAAAGCCTGCAGGGGCCGGCTGCAAGGAGCAGAGGGGACACCCAAAGGTATGTAGGTGGCTTAAATGAAGACACAATTCAGAGCTATGCTATGACTCCTCGGGGGAAGGGATTGGATGTAAGGTTCTCAAACAGACATGAACTTCACCTGCCGCACTTCCACCCCCCATGACACAATATTTTCCATTTGCATGAGTTTGTGCACCTGATTACACCAGGCCCAAAAGGAAGGGGGCTCAGGATCCACCCAGGTCCTCAGAATACATGCAGTCCCAGCACACAGACCTTATGCACTGTCATGAGGTGGATCAGCCAGAGCCTATGGAAATAGGAAAAACTGAGCAGAACAGTTCTAATAATGACAGGCTAGAACAGCACATGGAGCAGAGTTGCTATAGGCAACGTACACAAACTGAATTACCAGGTGTGAGAGCACGCCCAAGCAGTAGGTTACCTCACAGCCCATTACATAATGAGGGACAGCTGGGAGGAGGCGGGGCTCAAGGAAACACCAAGAGTGACGCAGTTAAAATTCACTCACCGGAGGTTAGAGTCAGAGCCGACAGGAGAGCCGATTGGGGAGCAGATTGCAGAACCGATCAGACAGCTGGACAGGGGGCCAGAGCTTCACACGGAGTCTTACACAAAATTCTAGAGGAAGAAGCCCAGGAGAGAATACCAGGGATTTGCTTCGGAGAGCACTGCACAACTGAACAAAGGCCCAGTGGACTTTGCCACGAATGTATTTCTGGAACCAGGCTGAGAAAAGCTGTGGGAAAGAATCTTCCTAGTAACAGGTACAAGGAGGGCAAGAGTTTTTATCTTGAGGATACTTTTGTGCCCGAACGAAAGCATAAAGAGAAAGGCAGTGAGAAGCTTTCATCTTGGCAAAGCTCCGTTAAGTTCCCTGTACCCAGAAGCTCTGTGAGAACTAAGCCAGAAGGTAGGCTTATTCCTTCTAGTATAAGAGAAGCTGAAAGTAAGAGTTTTACCTACACTTATCCAAGAGTGTGTGGCTCTCAGGAAGGAAACTCTACTGTGTGTGGTAACCTCCCATTTTACTCTAGCAGAGAGGAGGAGGGGAGCTCTCTTAACCGAGAAGAGGGACTGTTTAAAAGTAGCCTAAGTTACAATCCTAGGGAGTATAGCTCCGCAGAAGCATGTGAAGAAATGCAGTGTGATTTCTGTGAGGAAACATCTTCTGAGTCTTGCATGGATTGTATGTTAATAATTTCTGATGACATTTCTTCATTGTGCTGAAGTGGCTACAGAAAATCTGTTTAAGGAAAACAGCAGTGAAGAGACGTGTTTGTTTAAGAAAAAGGACTGTTTGCATTACCCTTTGTTTATTGCCAAGCTGAAGATACAAGCATTTATTTTGTTCCAGTAGTTTACCTTTATTTATACCAGAAGTATGGTTTTTGTCTTTTGTTCCAATGTGCTGAAAATTCACCCGGGAAGGGAAAATAAAAAGTCCTCTCTTTAAGCCTTGCTATTCGTCTACAACTACATTCTTATATTAGCTTGTGGGACTACAGTTCCCAGGGGGCATTTCAATACCTTCTTGATACCAACCCCCGCTGTTTAAGAAGAGGCCCCACTGTAGCTCCCATGCTTTAAGCCTCTGGGAACCTATAGGTGGGTGACAAATGGCGTAATTGGCAGGATTTTTGCCTTAAGGAATAAAGGACATTACTAAGGAAACTACTTGCCACTGGAGAAGACTGCTTCCAGACAGGGAGAGCCGTCGGAGACGAGATTTCACTGGCAGATCGGCCAGGTGGTGCTGACGCAGTAACCTTTCTCACAGGCTGGAATCTACACGAAGGCTCAGGTAAAGCTTACCTAGGGCATAAGTGTAGGAGGACACGGGTGAGAAAGGGGGCGCTGGTGGGCACACAAAGAAATAGACGGGGAAAAAGAATCGCAGTGCCGCACTTTGTGGGTTTTTCTTTTTTTCTCTCTCCACAGGGACGCCGACTTCCAAGGATGGACCCGCAGGACGTCATGCGCTGGATGCAGGCACAATGGGACAAGCAGGTCGAAGTGGTCCGGTATCTCCAGGAGCAGAATGCAATAACCATGAGGGAGCAGCAGAAGCCGCTCATGGACACAATGGAGGCACTCCTAAAGAAGCCGCTGGATGCAGGAGCTGCTATCCCCTCTATAGTTCAGGGGGTAGGACTGAACTCTCACAATGCATTTACACTGGGACAATTGAATCCCTATGATAATCTTGACGATTTCATAGACGCTTTCGAGCGTATAGCGGGAGCTTTAAAGTGGCCGGTAGAGCAGTGGGCAACCCGGTTCGCATTGGCGCTTACGGGCGAAGCCTTATCTGCCTATAAGGCTATGCCTGCTGTCCTTGCCTCTGACTATACAGAGGTAAAAAGAGCAGTCAAAGACAGGCTAGGGTTAACTCCTGTACATTATAGAAGAATGTTTAGGGAGGCTAGGATAAAGCCTCGGGAGACCCCTAAGGCCCTGTCTCAAAGGCTAAAGAGTCTAGCCGAAAAGTGGTTAACTCCGGAAGGGAGAACGCTAGAATCAGTAGTTGATACAATTGTTTTAGAACAGTTTATGCAGGCTGTCCCTACTGAAGTGAAAACTTTTCTTACACTCCAGAACTGCCGAACCACTGATGAGGCAGCCAATCTTGCAGAAAGATATTTTGAAGCAGAGATGGCTGACACCTCAGGCGTAGGTGTGATGAAAGCAGCTGGTATGGCAAGTTTTAGCAAAAAGGGTAAATGTTCAAAGGGTAACATGTTTAATGCTAAAATGTCTAGTGTTAATGAGAAACATGATAATTCCAATGTTTTGTATGTACCTAAAGGGAAGTGTTATGCCTGTGGGAAAACGGGACATTTTCAGAGGAACTGCCCTGAACGAACGGTCCTTGTGTCTGGAGCCGAGGAGCCAAGCCAGGAAGGATTCCTTCTACAAGTCCAGGTAGAAGGTATTGAAGCACTGGCACTACTTGACTCGGGGGCTGACCAGAGCATGGTTTCACGCAGGCTCTGGGAAGCCATTGAGGAGCGCCGTCAGTCAGCCCCGAGTCAAGCAGAAGGCCAGATACGAATAAGATGCGTGCACGGCGCATTTGTACCTTATCCCCTACATAAAATATCTGTGCGAGGGTTAGGCACCGAAAAAGAAGTAAAGGTAGCCGTAGTCCTGAAACTGCCAAGAGACATCGTCCTGGGTAAGGACTGGCCTCCCTTTTATAAGGGGCTGGTAAAAGATTTGAGCACCAGAACAGGCTTAGTGTCCACCCGGTCTCAAGCCGGAACTTCAGGGGTGGGGAAGAAGTCAGCAGAAAGCACGGAGGAGCCTGAGGGAGAGGAAGAATCCCAAGGGGAGGAGCTAGATGAGGGAGAGATAGGCACTCTTCCTGTTCACGAAGATTTAATCCATGCCCCAGTTAAGGAGGGTAAGAAGGAGAAATCTAAAAAAACGTCAGGAGAGGTACTGTAGGACCCGAGGGAGGGCCGAGTTAGAGGCCGGAGTAGGATTGCCCTGGGTACCTGCAGAGGTAGTCAAAAAGTTTCCATTGTTCCCCATGGAACAAAGGGCTGACCCAGCTCTTAAGAGAGCATTTCAGTGGGCCCAGGAAACCCGACCTACATTACCCAGGTTTTTCTTAGAGAAAGAAATTCTGTATAGGGAGAGCATTGACCCACATACCTATGCCATACGAAAGCAGTTGGTAGTGCCAACGACCTTTAAAGCTACAGTATTACGGTTGGCACATGACTACCCGGTGGGTAGTCACAAAGGGATCCAAGGTACACTTGACCAAATTTTGGCCAGGTTTTATTGGCCAGGGGTCTTCAAGGAGACCAAGCAGTACTGTGAATCATGTCCCACCTGTCAGAGGGTTACAGCTATAAAACCCAAGGCAGTACCCATGGTCCCCACATCCACTATATCGGCACCCATAAGCCGTATAGGAGTTGACATTGTAGAGCCTCTAATAAAAACACCGAGGGGTTTTCAGTACATCCTGGTAATAGTAGACCATGCTACATGTTTCCCTTGGGCTATCCCACTAAGAAACACATCTGCTAGGATAATAGCCCTAGAACTCGTAAAATTATTCTGCGAGGTAGGCTTTCCTAGAGAAGTACTAACGGATCAGGGAAGTAATTTTCTATCCAAGCATTTGACTATGGTGTGGGAAGCCTTTGGCATCAGGCATATACGGACTGCAGCATATCATCCGCAGTCCAATGGACTCGTGGAGCGGATGAATCAGTCCATAAAACAGATGCTTAGGAGAGGTTTAAAAAAGGGAGAGATGTCTGATTGGGACACGCTGCTCCCATTTACATTATATGCGTGTAGGGAACGCATACAAGCGTCCTTGGGGGCATCCCCATACGAACTGCTGTTCGGCCGAGCTCCAAGAGGAGTTTTGGATATCTTACAGGAACAGTGGGTGGAGCCGGACACACAAGAGGTTGGGGTACATCAATTTTTAAGGGATTTAAGGGAACGCCTAGAGAGGACGTCCAAGACCTCAATAGAAAACGTACAGGCCAGTAAGCAATGGCAAAAGCGTTACTCGACAGGGGCACGAGACCTAGGCAATTGGATATAGGAGACAAGGTGCTTATCCAGGTAGCAGACCCGGGACCTAAGTTTGAATCCCGTTGGAAAGGCCCTTGTACAGTGATAGAGAAGGTTGGGCCTGTATCATATCGTGTAGAAAACGAAAGAGGGCGCCAACAGGTGTATCACCTTAACGTCCTAAAGCCGTGGAAGGACAGGTCAGCCACTGCTAGTCTGGTAAGTGTAGAGCACCACTACAGGACCCATAAAGAAATTACGTGCTGTCTGAAAGGTTCAGCAGCCCGTAATATTTTAAGAGGGGGGATCTGTCATGAGGTGGATCAGTCAGAGCCTATGGAAATAGGAAAAACTGAGCAGAACAGTTCTAATAATGACAGGCTAGAGCAGCACATGGAGCAGAGTTGCTATAGGCAACGTACACAAACTGAATTACCAGGTGTGAGAGCATGCCCAAGCAGTAGGTTACCTCACAGCCCATTACGTAATGAGGGACAGCTGGGAGGAGGCAGGGCTCAAGGAAACACCAAGAGTGACGCAGTTAAAATTCACTCACCGGAGGTTAGAGTCAGAGCCGACAGGAGAGCCGATTGGGGAGCCGATTGCAGAACCGATCAGAGAGCTGGACAGGGGGCCAGAGCTTCACACGGAGTCTTACACAAAGTTCTAGAGGAAGAAGCCCAGGAGAGAATACCAGGGATTTGCTTCAGAGAGCACTGCACAACTGAACAAAAGCCCAGTGGACTTTGCCACGAAGGTATTTCTGGAACCAGGCTGAGAAAAGCTGTGGGAAAGAATCTTCCTAGTAACAGGTACAAGGAGGGCAAGAGTTTTTATCTTGAGGATACTTTTGTGCCCGAACGAAAGCATAAAGAGAAAGGCAGTGAGAGGCTTTCATCTTGGCAAAGCTCCGTTAAGTTCCCTGTACCCAGAAGCTCTGTGAGAACTAAGCCAGAAGGTAGGCTTATTCCTTCTAGTATAAGAGAAGCTGAAAGTAAGAGTTTTACCTACACTTATCCAAGAGTGTGTGGCTCTCGGGAAGGAAACTCTACTGTGTGTGGTAACCTCCCATTTTACTCTAGCAGAGAGGAGGAGGGGAGCTCTCTTAACCGAGAAGAGGGACTGTTTAAAAGTAGCCTAAGTTACAATCCTAGGGAGTATAGCTCCGCAGAAGCATGTGAAGAAATGCAGTGTGATTTCTGTGAGGAAACATCTTCTGAGTCTTGCATGGATTGTATGTTAATAATTTCTGATGAGATTTCTTCATTGTGCTGAAGTGGCTACAGAAAATCTGTTTAAGGAAAACAGCAGTGAAGAGACGTGTTTGTTTAAGAAAAAGGACTGTTTGCATTACCCTTTGTTTATTGCCAAGCTGAAGATACAAGCATTTATTTTGTTCCAGTAGTTTACCTTTATTTATACCAGAAGTATGGTTTTTGTCTTTTGTTCCAATGTGCTGAAAATTCATCCGGGAAGGGAAAATAAAAAGTCCTCTCTTTAAGCCTTGCTATTCGTCTACAACTACATTCTTATATTAGCTTGTGGGACTACAGTTCCCAGGGGGCATTTCAATACCTTCTTGATACCAACCCCTGCTGTTTAAGAAGAGGCCCCACTGTAGCTCCCATGCTTTAAGCCTTTGGGAACCTATAGGTGGGTGACAGCACCCACAGTGTGGCCCCTGGGCCCCCCACTCGAAGGCCACCTGATTCTCAAGTAGGACACTCCCCACGCTAAGCCACGGTTCCCGCCCCAGTACTGAACCCATATATCTCCGCACCCGCCCTCAGAAAACCTGCGCTTGGGGACTACTCCAAAACATATGGACGAGGGTGCCACAGGCACCGCAACCCTTGGAAAATGAGCTGCAGGGAGTCAGACCGGCTGTCCTGGCATGAACGGGCACAAAAAAGGCCCATAGGATGACCTTATAGAACAACTCCTGTAACACCACCTCTGTGGTCACCCAGGCAACCTGCTGCAATGTCCTCCCCAAACCAGGAGGTACCCTGCTCCTTGTTCCACTGCTGTGCAAAAAGATTGGAGATCACTAACCAGCACAGAGAGGACAATACCTTCCACATCAGCGAACAGACATCCTGTCTCGAATATCAACCTCAAAAAAGGTGGCAAGTTTATCCACAAAGACCCAAGTCATGTCTGCATGCGCTAGGAAGAGGATATAGTGCGCACCTGCCAGTGTGCAAAAACATCTCCAGGAGGAAGCTGGAACTCATGTGCCAAAGTAGCAAAGGGAGTAACATGGCCCTCTTCATCTATAAATTGAGATAGCTGCTGGATCCCTCTGTGCTCCCAGATACCCGGGATACGTCCCCAGCCGGGAACTCTGGGTTGCCCTGGAGGGCCAAAAGGCCAGAGCATTCAGGACTTTGTTGAAAAAGCCGACACAACACCTGCTATGCCCCCGAAGTAATTGTACCAAGAAACACACTGCCCAAGTGAGTCGAGCTTGACAAGTCTCCATAAGTTCACACTCAAACTTCTGATCAATATAACGATACAGAAGTATACAAAAAGTATACACCTTGTAAATAGTTTTAACAGTTTAATGCTCTGTTATATGTAAAAAGTTAATAATTTTTTGTTCAATGTAATGTTATACGAACGTATACAAAACTGTTAAATTGTTCCATGTAAACCGCCCCTGATCTCTGGAAGGGGCGGTATAGAAGAAATAGATAAATAAATAAACTACAATGGGGTGCATGATGAGGACTGATATAGCCAGTCCCGCAAGTGCCATAAAATGCAGCTCTTATTATATCCAACCAGACTGGGCACACCCAAACCACCCTGGCCCACCCACCCCTGCAGGTAAGCGAAAGTGATGAGAGTGATGAAAGAGGTTGGCGCCCCTCCACAGAAACCAACTCAGCTGCTGCTGCCACACCATCAGGTCCCTCTGGAGCACTCTCAGCACTAATAACTGTAGAAGATAGAATCATCAGGGAAATAACATCATCTTGAACAGGGCCACTCACTCCAGCATAGAAAAAGGCAGCGTCTCCCATTGCTGGAGCTGCTCCCACGCCCATCACAGCAGATCGATGACATTCAGCTCATACAATTTTGACAAATCCGCTGGCAGTTGGATACCCAAATACTTAAAAGTGCTTGTCGTCCTTTTCAAAGGAAATAGTCCAACCCTGTGGAGACGAATGCAACAATTTCAGTGCATGGAGAAAGAGGCTCTCAAAACCATCTAATCAAGCACTCCAAATAAAAATTTCCTGTTCACTAGGGAAAAAACCTTCTTGGTGTCAAAACTGACCAAGAGTGACTCGCAGCGCCCCTGATGACTCGCCTCCACTGAGGCCACCATCCGACGCAAATTCAGAACAGGTACCTATCCTTGACAAACCCCACCTGTCCCTCTTGTATAAGTGAAGGCATCACCCTGGTGAGGTGATTCGCCAAGATTTTCGCTAGCAACTTGTAACAATTCAGTAGGAATATGGGATGATACGAGGATGTGAGCAACGGGTCCCGCCCTGGATTCAACAAGATTATGATGTGAGCAAGATTAGTACTGAAGGGAAAGGCCTGTTTGTGGATCAAGTCCTGACAGATTCTCTGTAAGAGAGTCACTAAACGGTCATGCAGAAGTCGATACCAATCATTACTAAAGCCATTTGGGCCCAGAACCTTGTACAGCTTAGACTGCAAGATGGCCTCCTCAATATCTGACTCTGTGATAAGCCAATTCAGAAGCTTCCGTTGAGCTGGGGACAACATTGGCAAATCACCCCCTCCAGGAAGGTCGTCTTTCCCAAGCATGACCCCTCCCCAGCCAAATAAAAGCCTTCATAAAAGTGATGGAAAAACGACAAGATCTGATGGTCCTCCAACACCACATGTTCACCATCCCACAGTGCCAACAACCCCCTTGACTCATGCAATCTCTTAACAAAAGATGATAAAAGGCAGCCTGCCCTGCTTGAACTGATTTGGATTTGTAAGCCCTCTGATATAGCAGTGTATTGAGTTCAATTTGGACTGCTATCAAGGCCTCCCTTTGGGCTACCGAGTAATGATGCCCCGAGGCTATTTTATAAAGACACGTGGAGTCTGATTCACAAAGGGGCCTGTTAGGACCAGATTCTAGAGTGTGGGAAACAAACCTTCCCACAGTGCATAGAATAGCCTGTGGATGGCCCGGCATGTCCCTGCTGCCTGTGGGGACGACATTCGCGCAGGTGGCCCCAACTCCTGAAGCTTATGCCCCCCTCTTCCCTGCTGCCCAAACCATGGCTGGCCTGCCGGGGCCTGGCTTGGGCGGCAGAGACCCCCCCCCCCTGCACCCAGCCCCAGCAGTGGGATCCCCATGCCGATCATTGGGTCGGTGCTGCTTATTCCACTTTCGAGGTGGAATAAGTAGTGCATCCACTTTGACCCGGCAGGACAAAGAGGGTGTGACCTGAATCAGCCCTGTACGTTCTGCTGGGCTGGCCTGCCCCCGCTTCGCCCAGATCCTGCCCCCTCTCCCCATCCTGCTCCTCAAGACATATGAGGAGAGTCAGAGGGAGAATCAGGTCCGGGCGGCTTATGAGGCTGCACATCTCGCAGGGACGTGCAGCCCCGCAACCCACGTCTCATAATCGGGCCCATAGGCACCCATTTGTCTTTATAAACTGGTCTCACAAAATTTGTTGAAATCATGGTTATAATGGAGTCACATAAATTTACACTGGTCTATACTTCTTGACTCCATCCAAACTACACCCCGAGTATGCAGGGGTCACCTACAAGTATGCATCTTTTTGTCACCATGTGTTCTTCTATGCACTTAACCCATGGGGTAACTTTATAAGAAGCATTTTACATGTGTAGGATCCTTTATAATATCACCTCCATAGTGATTTATATGGCCAAAATTTAGCTGTTCCCCACCTGGAATAATTTTTACAAAAGTACTCAAGCAGTCAACACCTGCTTGTGACCGCATAAGTGCTTTTAAATACAGATCCCTACATTTTCATTAAGACCACATATGCCAAATGCTAGGTATGAACCACATAGTTTGGAGAAAGAGACCTCTTCAAACAATTATAGATCAATGAATCATAAGATAACTTTAAACAAATCACACTTCACTACTAGGGTGGTTTAAGCATCAGGACTGATCAAAATATTTTATGCATCACGATTTCAGGATTGCTCCAACAATTTTAGAATGAATGAATTTTCCATCCTCTGTTTTATGTTCACCACATACTTATTGGAAAAGGGGTTTATCAATATATTAGTTATATTAAAATGTATAAATGATTCACAGACTGTGGATCATGGTCTATCAAGCAGAATCTACAAACAACAACATGAACCACAATTTCTGAGTTGGCAAAATTAATCACGATGACTAGTCAGGAAGTTCAAAGATCATAATCCATGTGCAAGGATGGAGCACCCATCAGGTGTACTAGGCGGCTGCCTAGAGCACCGGGCCTCTGAGGTGCCTATTGCTGCTGCTGGAGAGAGACGGCAGCAGGGGTGGCAGGATGCAGGGGCCCACCTAGGATGTCTCCAATCCTTGCACCAGCCCTGTCCAAGCAGCACAGTTTGTGGATAGGTCCATCTCGACCAGGTACTACAATATTATTATACTGCAATTAAACACCTACTGTCAGGACAAGGGTATTGGGCGACCTAGACAAATCTTTAGCCGTATGCCCCTCAACACAAATTAATTCATTCCCCTTGACTGACCTCCCATAAAACTTAGATAACTAAGCTCAATAATCCCACAACAATCCTATAAAAAAAGCATATTTGGACATCTTACATTTAAATATTAAACTCTGTGTGTATGTATATTTATATATAACTATACACATACATGTATAGAAGTGAAGGCAAATTTTAGAAATGCCATCCAAGTGCAATCTGGGACGTCAAGCCAGAACATCAGAAAAAATAGGCAAGCCTGTCCTGCTGGTAAAAGTATGGGCTGATGGGTTTTTTGAGTTTATGTGGCTGTCAGGATTGGCATTGCTTTAACTGTTTATTTATTTATTTTATTTATTTTTTATTTATTTAGACAGTTTTTGTATACTGCCTTATCCTTCAATCAAAGCGGTCACAACACAATTGGGGGATACATTTAACACGCAGGGATATGAGACACATACACTAATATTTACAGGGAACATGGGCAATGGAGGGTTAAGTGGCTTGCCCAAGACCACAAGGAGCATCTGTGGGACTAGAAACCCCAGTCCTTCCGGCCCAAGGTTGCTGTCCTCTAGTGTGATTTGAACCCCTGACCTTCCGGTCTGAAGTACCTTGCCCCAAACACTAGGCTACTCCTCCCTTAGCTGCTCTTTGCCATCTTCCCCCCCCCCCTCAGTGGCTGTCGTCCTAGGCAACCGCCCAGTCTTACCTAATGGTTAAGCTGGCCCTGCCTACTTCAGAAATAAAATTACTGAAGAACTAGAAGTACAATATCAATAGCAACTTATGGAAAAAGAGAACAGAAACCTTAACATAAGAGAAATATACCCTTCCTACTTCTACACCTCCTCGTACTATTGCTACAACTATTTCTTCTTCGTAACATTGCTATAGCGCCCTGAATCTAAGGCTACATCCTGGGATCACTGAATTTGAAACATGTGAGGTTACTGGTTAGAAAACAAAATATGCCAGTGTATACAAAGTATGTAATGAAGAAATGTACACAAGTACAAAAAAACAGTACAACACACAGATAACAGCTAAACATTGCATGGGACTCCTGCACAGCTTGGTAGGATCATTACCGAGTAACACAGTAAATGACAGCAGATAAAGACCAGCATGCTCCGTTTAGACTGCCCCGTAAGGTAGAGTTGTACCTGCCGGACCATACATGTTACCCCCTTTGGCCCACTATGCCTTTATTTAGGGTTGTACCTGCCATTCCACATGGGATACCCCCTCTATTTTTAAAGGGTAAATGCCATTTAAGTATGCTTTGATTCCATTCTCTTGTTATATAGAGATCTTCTGTGTCTGTCCTATGACTTTTTAAATTCAGCCACTGTTTTTGTCCCCTCCATTGGGAGAGCATCGTTGACTACCAAAGTTATTCGTACAGAATAACGAGTGTTTCATTAAAACATATACAGAACAATAGAATAACAGTTTTTGGGGAAGGTTTATGCAAGTGCTTCAACTAGTGCGAAACAAATGCGCAGTTAGGATCTGAATTCACCATGGAGGGGCATAGCGGCCATGGTAATTGCAGGGAGCGCGGCCAAAGTAGGGGAGTAATGTCATGCTAGGCACATCAGTAGCATAATAGTAGAGAACAGGTGGCTGGAGCGCATGCGCTCTGTGAAGGAGCTTGCTACATGTTCCTTGCAATTGCTTGCTATCAATACGATGTTATGGCTGGCAGTAGACTATCAACACACTGCAGAGATATAATGTAAGTACTTCCCTGTCCTTGGAGGGCTTACAATCTAACAGGCCGATGCAGAAAACCCAGCATTAGAGCTGTACGCTTAAAGCCATGCACAATTGCACATGGTTTACTAGCGTGAGAGTACTGCAAGGTTGTGCACTCATATACCATAAGCAAAAAAATGCATGCAAATGATATGCACAAAACCTTTGTGCTAAGTGTTTGGTGGGCACCAGATGAATGTGCACAAAGCTTATGCACTAGCGACAGAGTCTGAAGCACGCGCAGAAAGCTTATGAACTAGCAGCGACATGTTGTTAAGTGCCATTGAGTCAGTTTCAACTCATGGCGAACCTCTGGATAGCTGTCTTTCCAGTCAGGCAGCTAATTGATGATAGAGTGGCATCCATAGCTGCTGATATTGTATCGATCCATCTCATTGCTGGGCTTCTTCTTTTGCACTGACCTTCAACCTTGCCAAGCATATCTTTCTCTAATGATCTCTCTCTTCGCATGATGTGCCCAAAGTCTGAAAGTCGAAGTCTTGTCATCAAAGCTTCTGAAGAAAACTTTGATTTGATCTCCTCTATTACTGACTGGTTCGCTCTTTGGGCAGTCCATGGTACGCATAATATTCTTTGCCAGCACCATAATTCAAAAGCATCCATAAGATGTAATTGAAAATACCATAGCTTGGACAAGTCGAATGTTTGTATGGAGAGAGACATCTCTGCTCTTGAGAATCTTGTCTAGGTCCTTTATAGCCATTCTGCCGAGAGCAATGTGTCGTCAGATTTCTTGACTGCTTGAGCTTATTGATTTTGCCAGTTGTCATGATCTTTGTCTTCTTTATGCAGGCCCATTTTAAGACTGTGTTCTTTGATTTTGAGAACCAAATGTTTCAGATCATCTTCACTTTAAGCCAGTACTTTGGTGTCATCAACATAGTGAAGGTTATTGATGAGTCTTCCACCAATCTTCACACCTCGGTTGTCTTCATACAGTCCTGATTCTCTGATGATTTGTTCTGCATATAAGTTAAACAGGTAGGGTGAAAGTATGCAACATTGTCATACACTTTTGCTAATTTTAAACCATTCTGTTTCTCCTCGTTTTGTTTGAAATATTGCTTCTTGATCAATGTAAAGGTTGTGCAAGAGAACTATCAGGTGTTGTGGTATACCCATGCTTCTTAATGTAGCCCAGAGTTTCTCATGGTTTACACAGTCAAAAGCCTTGCTGTAGTCAATAAAACAAAATATAGATATCTTTTTGGCATTCTTTTGTCTTTTCAAGGATCCATCTCACATCCGCGATGATGTCTATCGTTCCTTGCCCTTTCCTGAACGCTACTTGCATTTCTGGAAGTTCTTGTTTTCAGATATGGTTGCAGTCTCTGCTGGATGATCTTGCCACATTTTGATTTTTGTAATAGCATCCTCCAGGGTTTATCCAAGCATGCTTTACACAAGCTACAAATGGCACAGCATACAGCTGCCTGGCTCATCTACAGAGTTCCAAAATCTAAGCACATTGCCTCTATCCTCAAGTATCTACATTGGCTCCCTATCGCAAGCAGAATCAGATACAAAGTCATTATAAATACATTCAAAATCTTTAATAATTTGTCCTCACTTCAATTAAGGTCACTTATCCAAACCGCCCCAAGGATCCAATTTCACATCCACGATGATGTCTCTTGTTCCTCGCCCTTTCCTGAACCCTGCTTTCACTTCAGGCAATTCTCGTTCCAGGTATGGTTGTAGTCTCTAATGAATAATCTTCGGTAGAATCTTGCTAGCATGTGGGATCAGAGCAATCGTGTGATAATTTCCACAGTCAGATAGATCAACTTTCTTCAGTATTGGTATAAACACAGATCTTTTCCAGTCAGTTGGCCATGATATTGTCTTCCAAATTTCCTGGCAGAGCCTTGTAAGTATGGTAACAGCTGCATCAGATTGCTGTAATACTTCAATGGGAATGCCATCAATGCCATCAATGCCTGGTGCTTTGTTCTTTGATAATGCTGCTTCGACTTCTTCTATCATCACCAATGGTTCCAGATCATAAGGTACAGGTTGAAATAGTTGTTGGTCCACTTGATCTTTATCATATAATGACTCTGTAAATTCTTTCCACCTTTTCTTGATCTTCTCAGCATCATTCAACATAGCTCCTTGAGCATCTTGTAACATTCCAATTCGAGGCTGGAATTTTTTCTCTAACTCTCGTAGCATTAGGAAAGCTGATCTTGTTCTTCCTCTAATAGTTTCTGCTTCTATTTCCTTGCATGCATCATTGTAGTACTTCTCCTTGTCTTGTCTTGCTGCACGCTGGAAATCGCTGTTGAGTTCTGAGATTGCCTCTCTTTCTCCTCTGGCTTTATCTTCTCTGCATTTCTGGGCAATTTTCAGAGTTTCTTCAGTCATCCATTTTGGCCGATTTTGCTTTTTCATCTTTGTAGAGACTTCTCACTTTTTTCCAACACAGCCTTTTTGATGTCAGCCCATAACTCTTCTAGAGCTCTGTCATTTGTATGTACAGCAACAAATCAATTTTGCAGGCAGTCTTTAAATTCCGGTGGTATATTCTCACGTTCATATTTTGCTATATTCGTGAGTGGCTTGCTCTTTTTCAACTTTAGCTCGAGTTTGCGTACTTGTAGTTGGTGATCTGTACCACAGTCAGCTCCAGGTTTTGTCTTTGTTGATGTTATAAAGCTTCTCCATCGTTGATTTCCACAGATGTCGTCAATTTGATTTTTGTACAATCCACTGAGTGAAGTCCATGTGTACAGTCGCCGCTTGTGCTGCTTGAAGAAGGTGTTTGAGATGAATAGATCATTGGTCTTGCAGAATTCTATCAGTCTTTCTCAAGCTTCATTTCTGTTGCCAAGTCCAAATTTTCCAATCACGTTCCCTTCTTCTTTGTTGCCAACTTTTGTGTTCCAGCCACCCATGACTATTAGGATATCCTGTTTGCATGTTCTGTCAATTTCAGCTTGCACTTGTTCGTCAAACTCATCAACTTCATTCTCTTCTGCAGCTGTTGTTGGGGCATATACTTGAATTATAGTTGTGTGGACTGACTTCCTGCTTGTTCCCGGAAAATGGGAAATAACATAAGCATTGGCAAGTTAGATGCAAGGCATTGATAAGGTAGGCAAAGAAAGAATTTGAAAAAAAGCTTGCCGTGGATGCACAAACACATAATAAAATCTTTTCCAAGTACATTCATAGCAAAAAAGCTATAAGAGAATCAGTTGGACCCCTAGATGATAGAGGGGTGAAAGAGGCATTAAGGGAGGACAAAGTCATAGTGGAGAGACTGAATGAATTCTCTGCTTCAGTCTTTAATGAAGAAGATGTAGGGAAGTTACCCATACCTGAAATGATATTGAAAGGTGATGTATCAGAAGAATTGAAAGAAATATCAATAAACCAGGAAGATTTTTTACAACTATTTGATAAACTGACGAGTGGCAAATCACCTGGACCAGATGGTTTACATCCAAGGGTGTTGAAAGAACTGAAATATGAGATTACAGACCTACTTATTCCTGCTGTTACTGGAGAGCACCTGCTACAGGTGAGTAACGACGCTTTATTGTAAACCACCTTGCTGAAAATGTGAAAGCGTCGTTACTCACCTGTAACAGATGATCTCTGGGAACAGCAGGAATTCAGTCTTCATATATGGGTGATGTCAGTACCAACGGAGCCCGTGCGGGAACGCTTCCCAGCATCCAATAGGAAAGCTTTTGGAAGCATCCCACTGCGCCTGCGTAACTGCCTTCCCAACTCTCCCTCCTCAGTTGTGTTTGTAACTGAGAGAAAAAGGAGAGTAAAAAGAAAACCTACAACTCCTAGGGGAGGAGGGTGGGTTGTGAAGACCAAATTCCTGCTTTTCCCAGAGATCACTAGTTACAAGTGAGTAACTACGCTATCTCCATGACAAGCAGGAATGTAGTCTTCACATATGGGGCTCCCAGATGCCAGAGAAGTGACATCAGAACCAGTGAAGGTTTGCCTCAGGTTAGGCTTCAAGAGGTCATGAATCATTCATTGATGTCTGGTATGTCTGGACTTAAAAAGCCAAGTCATGTTTGCAGTCAAGAGTATGCAGGGTTGCCTCTGCTCTAGATGCTTGTGGTCTAGGAAAGAATACAGGAAGATAAACTGACTGATTCAAATGGAAAGGAGACACCTTTGGCATGAAATGCCAGTGAGTCCTAAGGATGACCTTGTCATGCTGGAACTGGGTGTAAGGTGGGTCCGGCACCAAAGTCTGAAGCTCACTGATGCATACAGCTGAAGTAAGGGCAATAAGGAATATGACCTTCCATGAAAGACACTTTAGTGGGGATCATAACCAAGGGTTCAAAGGGTGGCTTGAGAAGCTGCGCTAGAATGACGAGATCCCAAGCCACAGGGGGTGGTCTGATGGGAGGTTTGGTCAGCAAAAGACCTCTCATAAAGCATGCTACAAGCTGTTATGAGGAGATGGGCTGTCCATCCAAGAGATGATGAAAGGCAGCAATTGCACTAAGGTGAACTTTCACTAAGTTGGTCTTGAGACCAGTTGAGGACAGGTGAAAGAGATATTGGAGGAGTGCCTCCATGGGAGCAGAGAAGGGAATGAGATCCTTCTGGGAACACAAGGTAGAGATTCTATGCCACTTGAAAGCATATGAACATCTGGTGGATGACTTCCTGGAAGCTAACAGGATCTCCTTTACCTCTTTTTATTTATTTATATTCTCTTATATACCGCGCTATTCTGCATCAGTGCGGTTTACATTGAACAAACTGAAATTACATTGAACAGGGCATTATAACTTGGAGATAACTATTTTACAGGGAACATGGACTATGGAGGGTTAAGTGGCTTGCCCAAGACCTACCTCTTGTGTAGGCTTAAGGTCCTGTAATGCTATGCTTTCAGCAGCCAAGCTGTGTGATGGAGAGACTGTGAATTGGGATGGAGCAGTGTCCCTTTTTCCTGGGAGAGGAGATTGGGTGCAGAACCCAGTCATAGAGGCTGAGTCTGAGTCAGACGCAGCAGCAGAGGGAACCACGGTTGATGTGGCCAGTGCGGGACTATGAGAATCATGTAGCCCCTGTCTGCTTGAAGCATGTCTTGGGAATGAGGGGAATGGGAGAGAAAGCATAAACGAGACCCCAACCCCAGTGGAGGTGAAAAGCATCCACCTGCTGGCTGCTGTACATGGGAGTCCTGGTGCAGAAGTAGGGAAGCTTGGCATTCTGCGGAGTTGCAAACAGATCTATGTCCGGAGTTCCCCAGGTCTGAAAAATGTAGAACGTTGTGTCTGGATGGAGAGACCATTCGTGGAGAAGATGGATCAGACTCAGCTTGTGTGCCAAGACATTGAGCTCCGCTGGAAGAGACACCGCTTGGAGGGGTATTTGATGAGCAATGGTGAAGGACTAGAGATGGAGAGCCCCCTTGCAGAGGGACCACTCTGCTTGTTCACATAGAACATGGCCACTTGATTGTCTGTCTTGACCTTGACCCTTTGGGTCCTTAGGTGATCTTGAAACACTTTGAGGGCATTGGAGATAGCACAAAGCTCCAGTAGATTGATCTAGAGTTGTGACTTTTGCATTGTCCAGAAGCCCTGTGTGGAGAGTGTGCCCAAGTGAGCCCCTCACCCCAGTAAAGGTGGTTTAATATGCTCTGACAAGACCTATGATGAGACGTGAGCATTCTAGTGCAGGCCTGTCGGGCCGCTGTACTGAAAGGTCGGCATTCAATCTTATGTAGCTCTGATTGTTAATTTAAGGTCTGGTTGAGCTTGGTTTTTTGAGTGTTATAAAGATTCAATTGTTCACCTTTGATAAGTGTAAATCTGAATAAGTGGTTATCATTTCTAGTAGAGAGTAAGAATTTATATTGTAATAATAGACTGGAGAATTGGGCATCTAAAGGGCAAATGAAATTGAATGTAGACAAGTGCAAAGTGAGACAGACAAGGATAAATAATCCTATCTACAGTTATGCTATGCTGGATTTCATATTAAGAATCATGAGCCAGGAAAAGGGTGTGGAATTATTCTGGACAATACGTTGAAATCCTTAGCCCAGTCTGCAACAGCAGTCAAAAAAGCTATACCTGGGGGAATTCTGCACAAAAAAAAAACATTTAAAATTCTGCATGCAGTATTTTAAAATTCTGTAAAATTATGAAAGCTTTATTAGTATATTTTTGCACAGAATTCCTCATCATAAAGCTTAACTCGTCTTCTAGATCTGAAATTTCCCCTGCCTTTTTCGTCTTCAGCTCTCTTGCTCCAAACACAGTTCTGTCCCCAACCCATCCTTGTCCCCCCCCTGTTTTCACTCCTTCTACTATCCAGCCCCCAGCCACCCCACAATTCACCAGCAGACCATCTCCAGCCCCAGCAACCCCCCTGACTCACCAGCAGGCTTTGTCCTTCCCCTGACCACCCTCCAAAACACCAGCAGCCCATCTCCAGCTCCAGCAACCCCTCCAATTCACCAGCAGCTCCTCTTCTGTCCCCAGCTACCCCCTGAAAAACCAGCAGCCCATCCCCAGCCCTCTACAACCCCTCAATTCACCAGCAGCCCATCTCCTGCCACAGCAAACCCCTGTTCACCAGCAACCCCTCCCCACTCACTAGCAGCCCTCCTCCTTCCCTTAGCAACCCCCCCCCCACTAACCAGCAGCGTTTCTCCTGCCACCAACACCCCCCTCTCACCAACAGCCCTTTCCTGCCCTTAGCCAGTCCCCCCAGACTTACCAGCAACCCAATCACAATAACACAGCCACAGGAGTACTTCCATTTGCTCCGGTGACTGTGCTAAAGTCTGATGCCAGTGCATTTTCAAAGGTACACAGGAAGTGTACTTTTAAAAACATGTCGACGTCGGATTCTAGCACAGTCACTGGAGCAAATGGAAGTACTCCTGCAGCTATGTTGCTGCTAACAGTGAGGCAGGATCAGGCGCTCTTAAAACTTGTGTGTCTGATCCTGCCTCACTGTCTGGCTGGCCAGTGCCTGCACAGACGTCTACCCAGATGGGGAATTTTTGCGCAAATTCTGCTTTGCGCAGTTGCGCAGAATTCCCCCAAGAGTAAAAAGCAAATAGAATGTTAGGAATTATTTAAAAAGGAATTGAAAACACAATGGAAAATATTGTAATGCCTCTGTACATACAGATCCATACTGTGATCACACGTTGAAAATTATGTACATTTCTGGCTGCCCGATTTGGAAAAAAGAATAGTTAGCAAAGGTTCAGAGAAGAACGACAAAGATGTTATAGAGAATGGAATAAGCCAGATGCAGGGCCGGTGCAAGGAGATGAATCTCATCCCTTGCGCTCCGCCTTCCCCTCTCCGGCCCCCATTTCTGCCATGTCCACCCCTCTCCGGGACCTGCAGTAGCAGCAAAGGCCTCAAACAGACCACAGTGCTTACCTTAAAAATTCAGCCCCACGGGGCTGTTTGACTTTCGCCCCCTCTGAAGTCTGAAGCTGAATTTCTGTCAAACAACCACAGGGCTGTTTGAGGCCATTGCCAATGCTGCAGATCCCAGAGAGGGGTGACCGTGCCAACAATGGATCGGCCCTGAAACATGGTGCTCTAGGCAGCCACCTAGTTTGCCTAATGATCGTGCCGGCCCTAGTCAGATGGAGGTTTATAAACCGATGAGGACGGAAGGACAGGTTAATATGGCATGGTTATTTATTTCTTCAAATACTATTAGAACTAGGGGTCACTCCATGAAACTAACGTGAAATAGAATTAAAACAATGTGGAGAAAGGATTTTTTCATTCAACAAATAGTCACACTGTAGAATATTTTGAGAAGGACACTGACAAAGCATGTAGAATGGTTGATTTCAAAACGGGTTTGAACAAGTTGCTTGTGGAAAAGTCTATAAACAATTCTTAGCCAGGTAGAGTTGAGAAAGACACCGCTAATCCCTGGGAGTGAGCTGCAAGAATTGGATCTGCTGGGTACTTCCTAGAGACGTGGACTGCCAATGTCAGAGACAGGATGCTGGGCTTTATGGACCCTTGTGCTGACCCAGCATAGCATATCTTACATACTACTGGCAAGGTCTCCTGAAAATAAGACCTATAATATTCTTTGATAAATAGAGAGATCATTTATTAGCATTCTACACAGAAAAGTACACTCAAATAGCTGACAAAATCCATGCTTTTTTAATACTATTAGAGCGGATGAGTCACCACATATAGTTAGCTTGTCAAAATATGCTAGTCAGGATGGGAAGACATTTTATTTTCCTTTCCTGTGCCTACCTTTCTACTAAATGACATTTGGTTCTGATATTTCTCAAAGATTTTTGTTGTTCTTAAAAGATTTGCCTATTTATAACATCTGGCTTTATTTACTCAGCATGGATTAGCTTAAGCTGGGGAGGAAAGGCATATACAGTGATTTCATTTTGAAATCCTTATTACATGCTTTCCCATGTGTACTTTGCACCTGCTATAATGCAGGTTGACAATCTGCAAGTGTTTTTATATCCGTGCTATATACACCAGTGCGTTTTTAAAGAGAAACTCTGCAGGTGTCTAAGCTATCCAGGAACTTTGATAATTACCCCAGAATATTTAAGCAGCATGGAAATGGAAAGAACAATGAACTGACAGGCAGTAGAAAGCATAAGGCAGGAGTAGGATAGCATAATTTGGTAAGAAAATGCAAAGCTTAAGAGAAAATATCAAATCTTGCCCGAAATGAAATTTTGATATATAACAATAGAACAGTACATGCAATCTACAAATATAAGATTTATCTCAGGGGCAATGGTTCAAATCCTATTTCTCAAACAGACAACTGGAAGTAAAATCGGGCTCCACCAAATCAGCACCATACACCCAACAGCAAGGAGTTCCCAAGGCTCAGCCCTTTTGGCATTTATATTCAACATATTCATTCAACCAATCTGCTCTATCATACAAACATTCAACATCCATTACCACAAATACGTCGATGATGTCATGATTTATGCGCCCAGCAACATGCTCAATCCTGACATACAACATGACCTATCTAGTCTGCCCTTCCATATCAATCACTACAACAGTCCCCTCTTTTCCTTTAGAGATCCTCTGTGTTTGTCTCATGCTTTTTTGATTTCAGATACTGTCCTCATCTCTACCACCTCCACTGGGAGACCACCATGCATCCACCACTCTTTCCGTAAAGAAATATTTCAGCATATTACTCCTGAGTTTATCCCCTTTCACCCTCATCCCATGTCTCCTCGTAGCAGAACTTGTTTCAATCGAAAGAGGCTCTCTTCTTGTGCATTTATGCCACGGAGGTATTTAAACATCTCAATATCTGCTCTATCCTGCCTTTCCGCAAAGAGGCAAACCTTTACCGACAGCCCTTCTGCAATATCACTAACAAAGATGTTAAAAAGAATTGGACCAAGAACATAATAAACTGCTTCACCGCCATCAGTTTATGGCTTACCATTCACAACATGACCATAAACCTTAAGAAAACAGAAGCACTGTACATCAATAGAGACAGCAACTTCACATCACCAGATAGTATAAGCTTAAATGGAGCTCACATTCACGTAAAGCAGGAAGTATGGTATTTGGTGTCACACTTGCCCAACACCTATCCTTTTTTACGCACATCAAAAACATCACCAAGAGTATCTACTACAAACTCAAGGCTGTACAGCGCTTTAAGCTTCTCCCAACACACCAAAACTTTCACACAGACCTCCAAGCTCTCATCTTCCCTCATCTAGACTACTGCAATCTCACCTTCCAAGGCCTACTGAAGACAACAATCCACCCATTCCAACTTGCCCTAAATACAGCAGCCTGTGCCCTCTGCAATGCACACAGAATCAATCACATTACTCCCTTGCTCAAACATCTACACTGGCTACCCATCACTGAATGTACCAAAGTCAAATACATTCTCACAATTTTCAAGGTCCTCCACGACTTATCAGCTATCCACCTTCAAACATTATTACATGAGACCAATGACATCTGCACAAGAAGAACCGGCTCCCAGAACACTCTAATCACTCCAGGACTCCTCAGCAGATCCAGTATCACCACATCTAAAAGAACCTTCTCCCTATATGCACCTTCCCTTTGGAACTTGCTCTCTTGTAACCTCCAAGCCACAAAGGACCTACTAGCTTTCAGAAAGGTACTCAAGACCCACCTAGTCATGAACTACTATTTGGATGACAGGACATAATCCTATCAACCCACTCCCTCTGTCCCCTACTGCTCCTCCTACTCCTACTCCCCCTATTCCCCCTCCCCCATTATTTATTGATCCCCCCTTATCAAAGTTTGCTCCAAGTTTCATCGCCCTGTTATAATGTATTGAGTTCTGTTTTGATGTAAACTGCTTTGACCATAGGATAAAGCGGTATTAAAAAAAAAAGCTGTTAAATAAATAAATTTCTCCAAATGGATTAGTTTGCACATACTATGACAGTCATGAACGTCATTCCTAAGCCAGGTATCTCAAAGGAACAATTTCTCAAAATAGTTTAGTTTTGCGCATACTATGACAGTCATGAACCTCATTCCTAAGCCATGGTATGTAGAGTATGATCTCAGTCTCTCATATTTACTATGTATAAAAACAGGTGTTTGCGTTATGTTAGTAACATTGATACTTTATTTAATGGGGGGTTTTTTATACCGCTTTATCATTTTAGTCAAAGCGGTTTACATTATGGAAGGACAGACTAGATGGGCCATGTGGTCTTTTTCTGTCATCATTTTTCTATGTTTCTACATTGTAACTTAAATTTGGCAAGGTACATTAAATAGGGACATTGACAACTTGGACTCTTCTTAGGCAATGGAGGATTAAATAACTTGTAAATTTTTTAAGAATGTAGGGCCAGGGATTAAACATTACAAATTAGCTACACACAGGGACTTGGAACAGCACATTTTGAACACACTTAAAAGAGGTTAACTGCTTTTTCTCTGAAAGGACAGCTGGGCAATCGACTTTTTCTTTGGTAGGTCTCTCTCTCTTTTGCTTCAACAGGTACCTAAGCTCCACCAGCTGAACAATGGCAGGGAAAAATTGTATCGCCAAAGCTGTTGCCCCTGTTACAGCTTTTGCCTCTGTCCAAACAGAGATCCCAATGCCAATTGAAAGACAGGTTCCATGTGCAGGATGCCTGCATGCTGAAGCTCTTAGGAAACAAATGGAGAAGCTCATAGAAGAGGTGGCAAGGCTGAGGAGCATTCAAGACAGTGAGACGCACATTGATGAGATGCTTCTTGAAACATCCATGCCCTTCAGCAGAGGAGAAGATGGGAGCCTACAGAATGATGAAGATTGGATGCGAGCCACAAGGGCCTGCAGAATCACCAATCCAACTCCTCCAGTCCTTGAAATGAAGAACCATTATGCAGTCCTGGAAGTGGAGGAGGTGAAAGCATTCCTAGAAAGGGAAAAACCAGAGCTCGAGCACCCCAAAGTTGCAGAATCAGTGACCACAAGGAAGCAAAGGTTGGTGATGTCCAGAGAGGTATGCTGTCTGCCAGATGCCAAAATCCAAGATGTTATGGAGAATTTTCCGAGACTCATCAAGCCCACTGACAATTACCTGATGTTGCTCATCCATGTCGGCACAAAGGATACTGCCAGGTATTCTTCTGAGCATATCAAAAGTGACTTCATGGCTCTGGGATAGAGAGTGAAACAGATAGGGGTGCAGGTGGTGTTCTCTTCAATCCTCCCTGTTGAGGATAAAGGCTAAGGCAGAGAAGCTCACATCCTGGAGATAAATGCATGGCTGCATGGATGGTGTCATCAAGAAAGTTTTGTTTTCCTGGACCTGTTCCAAGGGTTGCAGAGCAGAGATGGCATCCATCTGTCCAAGAAGGGTCAGCGTGTCTTCAGTAGCAGACTGGATAACCTACTGAAGAGGGATTTAAACTAGATTCACTGGGGATGGGAGAAGAAAGCTCCAGGTAAGTGAAAGACCCCAGGTAAGTGAAACATTAAATATCTTTATGGAAATGGGTAAAAGGGGCAACATATGGAAAGCGGTGTATATAAATGCCCATAGCATGGGAAATAAGATCCCAGATGTTGAGGCTTTAATGGGAGAGGTTGATTTGGATTTAGTGGCAGTAACAGAGACATGGTTAACGAACAACCATGACTGGGATGTAACTATGCCAGGCTATTTTATTTATTTATTTAGTTCTTCTATACCGCCCCTTCCAGAAATCAGGGGCGATTTACAATTAACAGAACAGAACAAGTTACATGAAACAGTGGTTAAAATATTTACAAGAACATATCTTACAAATCAAATTTCGTAAAAGCTTAGTAGAGCTTGGTAGGTCCACTATTTACTATTTACTTTATTCAGAAAGGACAGGATAGGAAGAAGGGGAGGAGGAATGGCACTATATGTAAAAAAATATGTAAAAATATTAAAGCTATGGAAATACAGGGCTTAAAAGGGACAGAGGGTTAAACTAGAAAGAGGGAAAGAGAAATCTATTTGTATTTGCGTGATATACAAACCTCCCTCACAGGAAGAACAGGTGGACGGAGAGTTAATTGAAGACATATACAGCATTGCCAGGAAAGGAGAAGTGCTACTGATAGGGGATTCCAATATGCCAGATGTTGATTGGCACATCTCTGCTGCAGTATCATCTGGAAGTAAGGAGATCCTGGATTCTCTACAGCGAGAACTATTCAGGCGACAGATAACAGAAATCATACATGAAGGGGCCATACTGGACTTGGTGCTTACCAATGGTGAAAGTGTTTCTGATGTTTTAGTGGGAGATCATTTTGCATCCAGTGGTCACCAGATGGTGTGGTTCAGTATTAGGACTAAGGTTGATAAAATCCATGCAAAAGCTAGGGTCTTAGACTTTAGGGAAACTAACTTTGCCAAGATGGGCCAATCCCTCAGGGAGTAGTTAGTGGGATGGGAACAGCTAGGGGATGTAGAAAAACAGTGGGAAAAACTGAAAGGGAATATTTCAAGGGCAACCAACCTTTTTGTTAAAGTGGTATATAAAGGTAAAAGGAAAAGGAGAATGCTATGGTTTTTGAAAGAAGTAGCTGAAAGGGTGAAGAAAAAGAGGAAGGCCTTCATGAAATACAAGAGATCACAGAGAGAAGAAGAAAGGCATCTATATTTGGAAAAACCTGGAGAAGTTAGCAAAGTAGTCAGGAAAACAGATTCAAAAAGAGGAGGAAATACCAATGCAATAAAATGGGGGGATAAGACATTTTTCAGCTATGTTGGTGAGAAGAGGAAGGGCAAAAGTGTATTGTCAGACTCAAGGGTGAAGGGGAGGAATATGTAGAAGCTGATGAGGATAAAGCGGAATTGCTTAACAAATATTTCTGTTCTGTGTTCACAGATGAAGAACCAGGAGCAGGACCTCAGAAAACACCCACAAACAGGAACAGAAGCAAGGGGCATCTTGAACAATTTTCAGAAGACTGTGTTCATGAGAAACTAGCTAAACTTAAAAGTAGACAAAGTGATGGGACCAGATGGGTTATACCTGAGAATACTAAGGGAATTTTGGGATATTCTAGCAGCTCCACTGACTGACCTCTTAAATGCCTCATTGGATTCGGGAGTGGTGCCAGAGGACTGGAGAGAGGCACACGCGGTCCCTTTACACAAAAGTGGAAGTAAAGATGTGGTTGAAAAATATAGGCTGGATAGTTTATCCTCAGTGGTGAGTAAATTATTGGAAGCGCTGCTGAAAGAGAAAATAATAAGGTTTTTGGAGTCCAATGGATTACCGGATCTGAGGCAACATGGATTCACCAGAGGCAGGTTTTGTCAGACAAATCTGATTGATTTCTTTGACTGGGTGACCAGGGAATTGGACCAGGGGAGAGCCCTAGATGTGGTATACTTAGATATCAGAAAAGCCTTGGCACCGTTCCACACAGGCAACTTCTAAACTTCTGAGTGGAGGAGTGGCCTAGTGGTTGGGGCAAAGTACTTCAGGCCAGAAGGTCGGGGGTTCAAATCCCACTAGAGGACAGCAACCTTTGGCCGGAAGGACTGGGGTTTCTAGTCCCACAGGTGCTCCTTGTGGTCTTGGACAAGCCACTTAACCCTCCATTGCCCATGTTCCCTGTAAGTATTAGTGTATGTGTCTCATATCCCCTTGTGTTAAATGTATCCCCCAATTGTGTTGTGACCACCTTGATTGAAGGATAAGGTGGTATACAAAACTGTCTAAATAAATAAACAAACTGAGCACCCTAGGGATGGACCTTTAAGTTACTGCTTGGATTAGAAATTGGATTAGTGGGAGGCAACAGAGGGTACAGTTAAATGGAGCTCACTCTGAGGAGAAGGAGGTTACCAGTGGTGTGCCCCAGGGATCTGTCCTTGCTTCAATTCTTTTTAATGTCTTTGTTAGTGATATTGTAGAAGGGTTTTCGGATAAGGTTTGCCTCTTTGTGGATGATACCAAAATCTGCATCAGAGTAGACACCTAGGAAGGTGTAGATAACATAAGGAGGGATCTAGCTAAGCTTGAAGAATGGTCTAGAATTTGGAAGCTGAGATTTAATGTTAAAAAGTCCAAGGTCATGCATTTGGGCTGCAGCAATCCAAGGGAGCGATGTAGTATAGGGCAGGCATGTCCAACTTCGAACAGGTCATGATCTACCTTTTCTGGCCAAAAGTGCCGGTGATCTACCACCATGAAAATGAAGTTTCAAATTAGTTTCAAATTAAATTTTAACCCAATAAAGTTGGAGGATTGCCCTCCCCCCCCCCCATTTTTAATGAACCTTCTGTCATTTACTTGGATGTGATCAGCTATTAAGCAAATTAAGGAAAAACAAAACAGAGAGACGAAGATCCAGTAAGAACTGCGAGGGGAAATGGAAAGTACATTTTTCTTAAAGTTTTATTGAGTAATAACTTTAACTGTCTTAATAACTTTCTTTAACTTTTATTGAGTAATTTGTGTTAAATTTAGGTCGAGTATTGATCCAGGCTGATCTTTCACAATCTTTAATATTTCGCTCTTGCTCATTAGTGAGACGTCTGAGCCTGCATTTCATCCACCAGCTTTATGAAGTTGGGTGAATACTGTGTGAGGGCCAGTCTCAGGGAATCCTGGAGATGTTCATCTGTCATGTTGGAACATCGTGTACTCTTTGTCATTTTCAGATGGGAAAACGCAGATTCACACAAATAAGTTGAACCGAAACAGGAGTGTACAGATTCACTGCATCTTCTCAAATTGGGAAATTTGTCTCTAGGCACTAGCTTCCAAAACGATTCTTGCTCAGCATGGGTCTTGAGAAAAATGTCATTTTTAAGGGTTAATATTTCGTTTTCAAGAAATGGCTTGTTCAATGAGTCATTTTTACTGATAGCAGCTGCAGTTTCTTTAATGTCCACATCTACTTTGAATGGGTATGACAAGTACTCCACAACTGTTCCAATTTTTTGGAAGTCACAGAATCTATTTTCGAATTCCTGGATAACATAATAGATTTCTGTCACATATTTCTCGTTCTGAAAAACAAAATTTGGATATTGTCCCAGATGGTCCTGCATATTAGGAAAATGATCAAAAGTGTTGTTTGCAAGGTCAGTCATCATTAGCTCAAATTTGCTCTTGTAGGATGAAACTGTACTCATTATCTCACCAATGCATTTGTTTTTACCTTGTAGTTCAAGGTTCATATCACTTAGTTCGCCTGTAAAGTCAGCGAGAAATGCCAGACCACATAACCACTCCTCATCTTCCAACTCTGCTTGGTCATCTCCCCTCTCCAAAAAACTTCTTATTTCATTCAGCAAATCACAAAATCTTTGCAGAAATTTGTGCCTACTTAGCCACCTTACATCTGTGTACAAAATGATTTCCGCTGCCCCTTCATCAAGAGTAAGATTGAAAAGCCGTCTTTGAAGTGATCTTCCACGAACTGAATTTACAATTTTGAAAATGATGTCCATGACAGTCTTTGCATTGAGTCTCTTGCTTGCCAAAACTTGCTGGTGAATGATGCAGTGGTAAGAAATGAATTCTGGGAAGTCGTCATGCTGTCTACAGAGGGCTATGGAACCGTTAACCTCACCTGTCATTGCTCTTGCTCCATCAGTAGTGATGGAAACAAGTCTATGCAATGGAAGATGACACTTTGTCACAAAAGAATGGAAAGAACTGAATATTTCCAGACCAGTAGTTCTCCCTTTTAAAGAAATCATTCCAAGTAGTTCTTCTTTAACACTGAAGTCTTCAAAAACCATCCGGATAAAGACTAGTAACTGGGCTATGTCTCTTATGTCTGTAAATTCATCCAGTTGGAGTGAGAAAGCAACACAATTTGAAACATCCTCCAACAATTGTTCAGTTGTGTCTCCACACATCTTTTCTATTCGCCGCACGATGGTGTTTCTTGACAATTGTACATCTTGAATAGCAGTTGTGATCTCTTTCTTATTTTTAAATCCTTCAAAAAGATTGTCAGCTGCTTCAAGAAAACAGTCTTTTACAAATTCCCCTTCAGTGAAAGGTTTGCATTTCTTTGCGATCAGGTTGCTGACCTTGAAGGATGCTATGGTTGCAGTGACCGAATGTGACCTTGGCTTCGCCATCAACGTTTGCTGAGTAGTCAATTTCGATTTAAGTTCTTTGAGCTTCAGTTTACGAATTTCACTTTTGGGTGGAAATCAGCATCAAACCTATTGCTATGCAGAGCCTTATAATAACGTTCCAGATTACCCTTTTGGGCAAGGATACTGGGGTGTTACAAATTAGACAACAACACTTGTCTTTCACCATGATGAGGAAGTAGTCCATTTCCCATTCATCATGAAAGTGGTAGGTTTTGCTCTTCTTTGGAACACTCATCTTCGTTATACTGGGGTGGCTGGATGTAAGAAGGCCAAATCTGCTAAGTTAGTATAAACACTGGCTGAATCTGGTCCAAAACTGTCACTGTCCCACAGTATTAAAGATCAACAGGAACGGAAGAACTCTGGATGATGTGCAATACAAGGACTGGAGATGCCAAAACCACACATGCATTTCTAAAAGTAAAAATAAGAATTCATCATACTGGCACCAATCATCAAATACCACCAAAGAATCATCAAAAAACCTCAAACACCTGTCTAGCAAACCAGATAAAATCAAATACCTCCCAAACAAGTTCAAATACCACCACACGCGATTTAATAAATTCTGCACACAGTGTAGAATCAACGCAAAGGCAAGGCGAAATAAAATTGCAGTGTAGAATCAACGCAAAGGTTAAGCAAAATAAAATTGCAGAGGCAAGCAAAAGTCACAGTGGTTTGAACCAATTTGAAGGCAAGGCATAGGCAAGTTAGAACAAAATTGGAAAAGCCCGCCAAAATCACCAAATTCTTGACACTTTGTTGTGTCTGCCCAAAAACGTTTAATGAAAGCGAACTATAAAGCGACCAACGACCAACACACGACACCACTAATATGGTAAGTATATTCAGGTAAAGCCCGGGCGAATGGATATCGCCCGGTATATAACACACTTCTAAGGGGTGTTGGGGCGGGGGCAGGAATGGGTGATTCTGAGAGGCAGGAGACCAGGTATGATGCTGGGCCTGTGGCGTCTCGTCGCAGGGTAGGGGCGTCGGCCCCCTGGGGTACCCACAAGCTATTGGCACGAAAACAACAAGCGCCCCCAATACACCCGCAGGCAAGATTCCCGCAGGCAGGGAAAAAAGACAGGCAAAGGATCAGCAGCGGCGGCAAGCCCTCGGCAGACAACCTGCCGGCACGAGCTCTCTCCTAGCAACGGGGCGAACTGTTGGAGAGATGGAGCCAAGTGGGGCTGGTGATCTACCTCTGACCCCTCCGTGATCTACCATGCCTGGTATAGGGGATTAAGTACTTCTGTCCACAAAAAAGAGTGGGACCTAGGCGTGATTGTGTCTGATGATCTTAAAGTAGCTAAACAGGTAGAAAAGGCAATGGCGAAAGCTAAAAGGATGTTTGGGTGCATAGGGAGAGGAATGGCCAGCAGAAGAAAGGACCTGATTGTGCCTCTGTAGAAGTCTTTGTTCCAACCTCATTTGGAGTATTGTGTGCAATTCTGGAGACCGCATCTTCAAAAGGATATAAACAGGTTGGAGTCGGTACAGAGGGTGGCTACTAGAATGATTAGTGGTCTTCTTTATAAAGAATATGAGGACAGACTTAAGGATCTTAATATGTATACTTTAGAGGAAAAGCGGGATAGATGATACGATTGAGACGTTTAAAAACACAAATGCACAACAGAAGAGCCTCTTTCGATTGAAAGCAAACTCTGCTATGAGGGGACATAGATTGAGGGTGAAAGGGGATAGACTCAGGAGTAATATGCAGAAATATTTCTTTATGGAAAAAGTGGTAGGTGTATGGAATAGTCTCCCAGTGGAGGTGGTAGCGATGAGGACAGTAGCTGAATTCAAAAAAGCATGGGAGAAACACAGAGGATCTCTAAGGAAGAAAAGGGACTGTTGCAGTGGTTGATATTGAAGTGCAGACTAGATAGGCCATGTGGTCTTTTTCTGCCATCATGTTTCTGTTTCTAAGAGACAGTGGCAGCTAAAGAGGAAAGCACAAAAGAGCAGAGCCATGCAGCTAGCGGGCAGTCCAAGCTCCACAAGCAGATGGAAGGTCACATTCACGGATGGGTTTTCCACTAGTTACAATAGATAACAGTATTTAAATTCAACAGACTCTAGTCTACAGAAACATTGCGCACTCTGGTTTACTGATCCAAATTTAAGAATCTTAATTGGTGACACCCCTGATATAAGTTATAGAAAGATATACATATTTACAGTTAGTTACAGTACATAATCTACTGCTTCCCAGGCTGAAAAGTTTGTTTCCTAAGCAAGTAAAGACATGCACTTCTGTGGACACTAGAACTAGTAGCTAAAGAGACTGCAGATACTGGGGCCTATTCACTAACAATATGTGCACTAAGGCTGTAAAGCACATATAAAAAATGAGCTATGCAAAGCGACTAAGCATGCATGTTAAATCAGTCCTCCTCCCCAGAGGTTAGTGGGCAGGAACTAAAATAAATGCACACCTGCATACGAATTAAGCACATAGGGTACAGCTTACCAGGCAACTAAATTATATGCATCCCTGTTAAGGCTCAAAATTTAGCAAGCTGTCCAGTTCCTGATGGAGCAAATCATCCCTACATTATGACACCTCCATTGACATGTTTGGCAGTCATGATGAGGTTCTTACTTTGGAGTGCAGTATTTATTTTTTTGCCAAACAAAATGTTATTATGACTACAAAGTTCTGTTTTTTACTTATCTATCCAGAGAACATTATTTCAGAAATATTGTGGGCATGACCGGTGCAAGTACAGTGGTGTGCAAAAGTCTGGAATCACTTGTGAGTTTTGCGTTTTTCGTACTTTCTAACGGTTTTATTTTTATTACAATTTTTAGTCAAATACAATAACCAAAAACAAAAAAGTCAATCCCATAATAGATTACAAAACATAAGAAAGAGAAAAATCTTTTACACAAATGAGGAAATGGGCCTAAGATAAAGTCCACATCATGGAACCATAACTGTTAAGTCAATATAAATACAAAATAAAGAAAATGAAGGATAAAAATATCCCACATTACAGGCCTATAAATCATTACCGGTCCTATCTACCACCTGTTTTTCGGTCAAAAATCTTTCCAAATGGAGCACTTCCACAACAGTATAGGATGTATCATCTAATCTAATGATGCATTTGCAGGGGAAGCGAAGAAAAAATGTAGCCCCCAGTGCCAAAACCCGGTGCTTGAGATTTAAAAACTGCCTCCGGCGTAATTAGGTGCTCCGCGATACATCTGGAAAGATATTGACCATCTGGCCACAGAATTTGGCTAGTTTAACTTTGAAAAATGCCCTAGGAATACGTTGTTTGATTTCAACTGAAGAAAAAGTAACCAATAAAGTGGCACGCGTACTAATGTTATCTTGAGAATCTTCTAAAAAAGCGGTCAAATTACCCATTGGAGAAACAATTTCATCTAAACCACCTTCAGCCTCATTAATTTTTTAATTGTAGAGGGACTATAATAAAGTTATAATATGTCAATAGAATCTGAGATGGCTAAAACCTCTTTAAGAAATTTATCTAACAGGATTCTATGAGAAAGTAATACTGACGGAGGAAAATTCAAGAAACGTAAATTGCAGGAATGAAAAGAATTCTCCAGGGCTTCCACCTTGGAATGAAGCATCAGGGAGTCTTTAATTCCAGCAACACTTGTTGCATGTAACGGGAGGACCTGCGATTCTAATTTGGTAATAGGCAAATCAACTACTGCTACTTTCTCATCAAGCTGCCGCAGAGCAACTGTAGCCTCCTGTGAGAAAGTGCACAAAGAATTTAGAGAAACAGACATTTTATTATCAATCGATTTTAAGGCTCCCTAAACATCCCTCAAGGTAATCTCAGAATCTGAAAGAGGAGTAGGAAGCTCATAAGGGCCACCCACTCCTAAAGGCTGAACAGGAATAGGTAAATTAATGGGTTGTAATTTTCTTATCGGATCAGAGGGCTCCCGAGATAGGCCGAGTAAATTGCCAGAGGCAGGACACACAGGAGGGGATCTTCCACCGGAACTCAGCGACACCCCTTCCGGGGAAGATTGTGCAATAGGTAAGGGGGCAAAGTACTTATCCAGCAGGCCGACCAGTTTAATATCACCGGACACGGCCCCTGGAGCTTTACCCCCAGACTTAGCCTTACGTTTCCCCATTAATACAAAACTAAACTGAACAAACCATCAGACAAACAATAATGTTAAACCAATGACGAAAACGGAAGGAAAGGAAATTGACCACAGTGTCGCCGCAGAGTCATCGAAGGGGTGTCAAAGGGGCTAAACTAGCCCTTTGAACCACGCCCCTATGACACACGCCCCGTGCACACGCTGCACGTCACAGAGAGGAGCTAAAAAAATAGACCCCGAAAAAAGGTCCCTGCAGGTAGGGCTGTCCCGGCAGTGCCTTCCCGATGAAGTGGGGGGAAAAGCGAATTCCTCCGCTGTAACGGCAGCAGTAGCCTCCCGAGTCAATGTCCTGGCTCCACACACCTCCTGCAGTAGAGACAGCTGGCTTAGAACTCACAGCTCCCGGCACAGCTTTTAACCCCCGAAGGGAAGACCCCGCAGGTAGGGCTGTCCCAGCAGTGCCTGCCCGATGAAGTGGGGGGGGGGGGGAAAGCGAATTCCTCCGCTGTAACGGCAGCAGCAGCCTCCCGAGCCAATGTCCTGCCTCCACACACCTCCTGCAGTAAAGACAGCTGGTTCAGAACTCACACCTCCCGGCACAGCTTTTAACCCCCGAAGGGAAGACCCCGCAGGTAGGGCTGTCCCAGCAGTGCCTGCCCGATGAAGTGGGGGGGGAAAAGCGAATTCCTCCGCTGTAATGGCAGCAGCAGCTTCCCGAGCCAATGTCCTGGCTCCACACACCTCCTGCAGTAGAGACAGCTGGCTCCTCTAACGTTTATGTTTTATAAATTTTGCGTTAGCCCAGCATATTCATCTTTCTACCACGTTAAAAGGGATACATTTGGCTATTAGAGTTGACTTTTTTTGCACTCCTTGCTTCCAATTTAAATACTTTACAGACACTGGGAGATAGCTACTGCGATTTTTGTGGATCCTGCGTCAAAACTGGATCGAGATTATCCAATATGCACACGTTATTTATGACCAATCAGGAGGCTGGTTTCACTAACCAATCACAATGCAGATATCTAGCCAACAGTGCAGCTATAAAAATGCGTGGAATTTTTGAATTTCATACGCTTTCTGGATCGACCATGAAGATGTCCTTTATGAGCGGGGAAGGATTTTCAAGCCGTCAGATAGCCAGGAAAGTTGGCTGCAGTCAGAGCGCTGTTGTTAAGATTGTACAGAAGAAGAAAGAAATGGGTTCAGTGGTGGACAAGCCTAATTCAGGTCATCCACGTGCATCAACATCACGCTAAGACCGCGCACTACGACGCATTTCACTGACTAATCGTAAGTTGACCTCTCCTCAGCTACTTCGAGAGTGGTCAGACAAGAGTGAGGTCAGTGTCAGCTCATCAACAGTTCATCGCCGGTGCCTGCAGTTTGGTCTCCTGGGCTGCAAAGCACGGAATAAGCCACTGATGACTGACATACAAAGGCGCAACCGGATCGTGTGGGTGAGAAAGCACTCAACCTGGTCGACCGAAATGTGGGAAAAGGTGCTATTTAGTGATGAAAGCACCTTCTGCCTGTTTGGTAACCAGGCCCACACCTATGTGAGGAGATTTCCTGGAGAGGAATTCAAGCCTGAGTGTTTCAACCTCACTGTGAAGCATCCTTTGAAGGTCATGGTCTGGGCCTGCATGGCTTCCAGTGGCATTGGACATCTTCACATCGTCGATGGATGGTCAACGGGGCCAAGTACATCACTATACTGCAAAGGTGCATGGTGCCATCAGCACACCAGCTGTTTCCTGGCCAGTTCCTGTTCCAAGATGACAATGCACCCTGCCATTGCTCCAGACAGGTGATCAGCTGGAAGCAGCGGAACAACATCAAGTCAATGGACTGGCCTGCCCAGTCTCCAGATCTGAATCCAATCGAGAACCTGTGGCACAAGGTGGCTTTGGAAGTATCCGACATCAAAGCGTGAGCTGATTGAGTCACTCATTGCAGCTTGGAACCGTGTTGTCACCAACGATCACCTTGTCAGACTGGTTCATTCAATGCCGACAGGGTGCAGTCAGGTGATCAAGGACAAAGGGTGGCCCATCAAATACTGAGCCATCACTGACACATAAAAACAGCCTTTTTCAAGGCCACATACATTAATTTGAAGGAAACCTGGCGTGCGTCCATAATATTTTAAAGCATACTTACAATAATATATTGTTGGCCAACGATGTACATGACGCGATTTTCACAGAAAATCTATCAACAGGACAACTATGGGGAACAAACTCAGAAAATAAGGGCCAAACCAATACTAAAAGTTGATAGCCAAATCTATCACTTATCATGAGATACACAGAAAAAGCCACTGGGAAGAAAAATAAATTAAGATATAAGGTCACAAAGTTGAAAAACCGTCAAATTTACAAGTGATTCCAGACTTTTGCACACCACTGTAGATGAGGAGCCCGAGACAAACCTCATCCCTTGTGCCACCCTTTCCCCCTCTGGCGCCCATTGCCACTGCTGCTGCCCCTCTCCGGGCCGTGCAGTAGTGGCAATGTCCGCGAACAGCCCCCTGGTACTTACCTTTAAACTTCGGTGCCATGGGACTATTTGCTTCCATCCTCTCTGACACTCGATGCCTACTTTCTGAGTCCGCTGTAAGTAGACGTACAGGGCCCGTTTGCAATCTAGTGTATGAAATACTAGGTCCTCCTTGCCAGTGTGAGGCCACGGAAAGAAGGTGGGGAGGAGACACCATCTTTGGGAGGAATTTGGGGTGTGTGCGGAGCACTACCCTATTCTTATAGAACCTTGTATATAGTGGATCTGCCACCAAGGCCTGGAGTTTGCTCATTCTTCGAGTGGATGTAAGGACCACCAGAAAGGCCACTTTCCAAGACATGTACCGCAAGTGGCCAGGGGCTCGAACGGTGGTTTGGTGAGCTGGGAGAGCACCACTTTGAGGTCCCACTCTGCCGCCAGATGGCAGAGAGGGGGCTTGAATAACAGAAGGCCCCAGAGGAACCTGGAGACTAGGGGCTGGCTTGAGAGGGGTTTCCCCTCGATAGGGAGGTGATGAGCAGTTATGGCACTCAGATGTACCCACACTGAGTTAGATTTCTGCCCAGTGTGTGACAGGTGCAGTAGATACTGAAGTACTAGTTGCACATGGGATGAGAAGGGATTCTCTTCCCTTTCCGCACACCAGGCAGAGAACCTTCTCCACTTAAAGGCATAAGCCCATCTGGTGGAGGGTTTTCAGGAGGCTAGTAGGATCTCCTCGATTTCTCCTGGAAGATTGAAAGGGGCCAATGCTACCCTTTCAGCAGCCATGCTGTTAGCGTTAACGACCCCAAATTGGGATGCAGGAGGGAGCCCTCCTCTTGAGTCAGGAGGTCCGGGGCTTGGCCCAGAGGGGACTGGGAGTGTCACCGACAGGGAAATTAGTAGAGGGAACCAAGGTTGCCTGGGCCTCCTGGGGACAATCAGTATAATTGATGCCTTTTTGCTCTGGACCTTGATGAAGGTCCTGGCGACCAGGGGGATCAGTGTGAACGCATAGAGTAGGCCCTCGGACCACGAAATCAAGGCATCTGCTGCCACTCTCTCTGGGTGCGGCTGACGGGAGCAGAAGCGGGGTAGCTGCATGTTGTCTGGAGAGGTGAATAGGTCCATCAAAGGCCTGCCCCAGAAGTGGAAGAACTGCTTCATTACTCTCGGGTTTAAGCGCCACTCTTGTGGACATAAGAACATAAAAAATGCCATACTGGGTCAGACCAATGTCCATCAAGCCCAGTATCCTGTTTCCAACAGTGGCAAATCTAGGTCATACATACCTAGCAGTTTCCCCAAAAGACACAGGTTCCATAATGCTTGTATTGGGTCAAGCAATGATATCCTGGGACCCTTTTTAATGATGGTTTATGGACCTTTCCTCCAGGAACTTGTCCAAACCTTTTTTAAAAACCAGCTACACTAACAGCCTTTACTACATCCTCCGGTAACAAATTCCAGAGTTTGATTACACATTGAGTGAAAAAATATTTTCTTTTATTAGTCTTAAATAGCTTACCCTGTAGTTTCATTGCATGTCCCCTAGTCTTTCTATATTCTGATAACGTAAACAAATGATCTACGTTTACCTGTTCTACTCTGTTCATTAATTTATAGACTTCTATCACAGAGGTTCCCAACTCCAGTCCTGGAGGGCCAAACACCGTTCAGGTTTTCAGGCTGTCCCTAATAAATATGCATAAGATGCATTTGCATGCACTGCCTCCATTGTATTCAAATGTATCTCATGCATATTCATTAGGGACAGCCTGAAAACCTGAATGGTGTATGGCCCTCTAGGACTGGAGTTGGGAACTTCTGTTCTATCATATCTCCCCTCAGCCATCTCTTTTTCAGGTTAAACAGCCCTAACCTTTTTAGCCTTTCTTCATAGGGGTATCCTTCCATCCCCTTTACCATTTTGGTGGCTCTTTTCTGAACCTTTTCTAATAACACTATATCCTTTTTAAGATACAGCAACCAGAATTGCACACAATATTCAAGGTGCGGTCGCACCATGGAACAATACAGAGGCATTATAATACCCTTTGTTTTATTTTCCATTCCTTTCCTTATGATACCTACGTTCTATTTGCTCTCTTGACCGCCGCTGCACACTGGGCAGAGGGTTTTAACATGTTATCCACAATGAAGCCTAAATCTTTTTCCTGGGTGGTGGTTCCTAATGTGGAACCTTGCATCGTGTAGCCATAGTTTGGGTTGCTCTTCCCTAGGTGCATAACTTTGCACTTGTCCACATTAAATTTCATCTGCCATTTTGATGCCCAGTCTTCCAATTTATCAAGATCCTCTTGCAGTTTTCCACAATCCTCATGGGTTTTAACAACTTTAAATAGTTTTGTGTCATCTGCAAATTTGATAACCTCACTCGTTATTCCCTTTCCCAGATCATTTATGAATATGTGAAAAAACAGCGGACCCAGCACAGATCCCTGGGGTACTATTCACCTTTCTCCATTGGGAAAATTGGCCATTTAGCCCTACTCTCTGCTTTCTATCTCTCGAAGGACTTTGCTCAGTCTGTCCGCTAGGCAGTTGTCCTGGCCTGGGAGGTACACCGCTCACAGAAGCATGCTGTTGCATGCTGCGAAGGAGAGTGGGCCACCACCTCCTGGCAGAGGGAGTACGAACATGTACCCCTCTCCTTATTGATATAAAACATGCCAACCTGGTTGTCCATTTGGATCAGCACAGGTTGGTGTCATAGGTAGTGGCAGAATGTTTGTGGGGTCAAGAAGATTTCCCTGAGCTCCAGGAGACTGATCTGCAGGAGTGTCTCCTGTTGAGACCAGCTGCCCTGTGCGCGGCAGTCTCCGCAATGTGCCCCCAACCCAGGAGGAAGGCATCTGTAGTCAGGGTCCTCTGCGGTGCAGGTTGTCTAGAAGGGCATTCCTGCCTGGAGGTGGCACAAGTTTTGCCACCAGTTGAGGGACTCCACCAGCTGGTGGGCAACCCTGACCCTGTCCCATAGCCTGCCCGTGGCTTGAGTCCACTGTGAGCGCAGGCACCACTGGGCTGTCCGCATGTGTAAGTGGGCTGAGGGTATGGCCTAGTAGGAAGAGGAGGAGATGAAGTGGCACTGACTGGCGGTGCTGTACCATTCCTGCCAGTTGCCTGAAGTGTTCTGCCCTTTCTCTTGGGAGGATGGTCTTGACCTGCAATGTGCCCAACTGGGCTCCTATGAACTCCAGGCTTTGGGCTGGAGAGAGATGGGATTTAGGGTAGTTGATGATGAACCCCAGGTGCTGCAGAAGGAGGGTTGTACGCTCTGTGGCCTGACTGATTTCTAAGGCTGTACTGCCCCTAATGAGCCAGTATCCAGGTCGGGGAAGACAAAAGCCGCTTGTATGCGCAGGAAGGCAGCTACCACCACCAGGCATTTGGTAAAGATCCTTGGCAAGAAGGCCAAGCCGAAGGGCAGTGCCCTCCTCCCACCACGAACCGTAGGTATTTCCTGTGGAAGAGATGGATCAGGATGTGAGTTTATGCATCCTTTAGGTCCAAAGAGCACAGACGATTTCCCTGGTGGAGGTAAGACAGCAGTGTTCATCTTAAACTTCTCCATCTCCAGAAACTTGTTTAAGTTTCTTAGGTCTAGTAGGGGCCTGAGTCCCCCAGTTCTCTGGGACAAGGAAGTATGTGGAGTAGAAGTCTTTTCCCTATAGGTGTTTGGGTACAGGCTCCACAGCGTTGTCCCTGAGCAGATCTGTGAGCTCTGAGAGCAGAAGGGTCTGGTGAAGGATAAGTCGCACTGGCTCTCCTGGAAAGAACCTGGGTGGTATCTGCTGTGGGTGGAAGAGGTATCCTTCCCTTACCAGCTATAGTACCCACTGGTCCGAGGTGACACTGGCCCACTTGTGGACAATAAATGCCAGGTGGCCCCCTGTGGTCTGGTGAAGGTCTCCCGGTGGAGGGGAAGCCCTGCCCTGGGAATCAAAAGCTCCCCCCGGGCTGTATGGGAGCTGGGGCCTGGGGCTTCTGTGCCTTCGGATTCTGAGCCCCATGGCTTTGACGTTTAGGGTGAGAACTCTGTTGCAGGCCCAAGAAGGTCCAATGATTTCTTATGGGGTTAAGGATGAGGTCTTCTTGGAGAGCCTCTGTCGAGTCACCACGTTGACCTCGATCTTGGCCACCTTGTTGGCCAAAGGTTTGCCGAACAGGTTCTCCCCAGTGCAGGGGATGTCGAGCAGCTTGTCTTGGACTCATTGCTTAAGGTCTGAAGACTGCACCAGGCTTGGCATCAGGTGCCGATGCCGGCCACTGCTACCCGAGCCACCGACTCAAAGCCATCATAGGCCGCCCAGGAAAGGAACTTAGAACAGTCCTTGATCCTGGAGGTCAGAGATTGGAACTGCTGGAGGGGTTCCCCAGTAAGCCCTGCTGAAAACCTGGGTTAGGGCCTTTAGGTACATACGTATGTACAATTCAAAGGCTTGAATTCTGCAACCCAGCATGGAGCCCTGGTAACACTTGCATCAAGGGCATCGAGCACCGAGGGCATCGAGGGCTCTAGCACCCCTTCCAGAAGGGACCGAAGAGTGGGTCTTCTGGCTCTTAGGTTTTTGCATAGTTGACTCGACGACCATGGAGTTATGTGGGAGTTGGGACTTGTGGAACCTGAGACCCTTCCAGATGGGGTAGATGGCATTGAGGCACCAGCTCACCACCGACACTGAGGCTGGCATCTCCCAGATTCTTAGTAGCAGCCGCTCGAGGATCAGCTGCACAGGCACTGTGAGAGTCTCCTTGGGTGGAGACTCATTCTGGAGAATCTCCAGTTCCATGGTGTGTGGATCTTCCTTCGCCTCAGTTTGCACCAAGAAGGCTCTTGCAATGTCCTTGACAAAGTTGTGGATGTCCACATCTTCTGGAGGAGAATGGTGCCGGGACACCGGGGGCGATGGGTCTGAGGGAATATCTCGGTGCCACTTGGTTTCTGGGGACGCCTCATCATCGGTCTCCCACTCGGAGTCGAGTGGTGATGATGAGTCTGAAGCCCTGCAACTCATCACGTTGAGGCTGGGGCCAAGTGGCCAGCAGCCTCCAGAGGATCTGCAGTCTGAGTCGCAGAAACTGGCCGGGGAGGATTGGATGCCTGAGGAACGGGACCGAGACCTTGACTGACGCCAAGGGCTTACCCGAAGTCGATGGCGCTCGGAGCTTGGCTCAATGATGGGGACTCCCCCACAGTCGGGGGCCCGGTCATTGGGGCAGATGATGCGGACGAACCAGCCATCATTGCCTGCTGCAGGACCAGGATAGCAGTGATGTTCTGCTCCAAGGTTGCCATTCTGGTTTCCAAGCCAGAAGGCTCTACAGCTTTTGGCACGGGCACTGTGAACCTCCAGCCTGGCGCCAGCACGAGTGTGTCCTCAATAAGGACTATGGTCTCGAAGATCCTCGCATGGTCTCTGCCGGCCAAGGAATTCTTCTTGAGGACCTTGGTAGGACACTTCTCGGAGCTGCCCAAGTCCCTCCAGGTAGTTTTACTGGGTTTCTCGGGTGCAACCTCAGCGGACTTTGAGGATTTTTTCTTCTTTCTCTCGAGGTCAAAGGTCTTCTTGGAGGAGCTGCCGCTGTGGGACTCCAAGGACACTTGAGCCCCTCAAGATGTGCTAGGCTTGGAGCTCGGTGTCAGGGATGCTGGTGCCAAATTGGACCTGGGAAACAGTTTTTCCTGCAACTTCGACTTCTTTTTATTGGTTTTAGGCATCATGGCCTGGCACAGGTCGCAGGAAGTGCTGTCATGGTCCATGCCCAGGCAGCATTGGCAGCAGTCGTGGGTGCTGGTCACTGACATCATTTGACTGCAGTGATCGCATTTTTTGAACCCAAGGGGGGACATGGTGTGGAACACCTGGACAGGATCAACGACCCCCAGGCGAAAAAGGGCGTGAACACTGGTCAAGGCGAGCTTCAATCAAAAAAGACAAAAGGAGTAGAGAACAGCGCTGCTGACGGCACCGGCTCGAGGCAGGAAGAGGAACCAGTATGCCAACCAGGAAACTCACTATTTTAAGGATAATTAGCAAGGAGTTTTCTGGAGAAACAGGACAGATGTCCATTGGGCTCTACGGAAAAAAGGAGACTGAGAAAGATGGCACCCTTGGGTGGGAAGGGGACCACGCATGCGTGGTAGCATGTCCCAAAGGCTTTCTTTGAAAGGTGGGGAAATGCTCCACGTGGGATCCGTCGGCACCGTCACCCATATGTTAGGACTGACTTTCTGCTTGTTCCTGGAGAAAATATTTTTTCACTCAAAGCGTAATCAAACTCTGGAATTCGTTACATTACCTTAAAATCAAAGGTACCTCCTTTCAGTTTCCAGAACTTTAGAAGAACTCCAGTGTCAGTTATTGGCCAGTTGCAGTCCCTGTCCTCAGATAGTCAGCCTGGGCAATGTAAACATCCTCTCTGCCTGACGTCTTGGGGGAAGTCTTCTCAGAAACTAACATTCAGCTCCACTCTCACATCTACAGGGTTACTTCCATATCATTAGCTGCCTTCTCTCTCCTTCCCACCTCCTCCACAGCTAAAGTGCATAGACTCAAAATATGCAGTATTAATTCTGCCTAATTCACTTGATTTTTTCTCTTCTGTAGTCTTTCTTTTTCTTGCTGCCTTGTTTCTTTTCTTTCTTTCCGCTGTCCTTCCTTTAACCTTGTAACATTCATCTAATGGCTCTGACGGCTCCTCGTGGTTTGTAAAGCACTTTGCAATACAGGCTGCATGAAATGGAACTCTATAAATGAAATTGTTTTTCTAAAGCATTTCTGAAAGGATCATGCAGTCCTAATTTACTCTTCAGAATACACTGCTGATGAAATTTATACTAATCATTTTTTACTCTTTGTTCTTGAGGGAATCTATAAATCCAAGCTGCCGGCTTCAAATTTCACAGCACCATTAATGTGCTGTCAGTGAGGCATAGTACAAAAAATATACCAACCAATGGAATGAACCATGACAATTAAAAATGGTTGTTTTCAACAATGGTTTCAGACCTCAAACTGTGCAGACCACATGGAGATAAATGCTAGGGCAAACCTTCCCATGTATTTGATGGGTAGCAATGATATGCATATTTCCTACTTCTCACCTGCTCAATGACATGTTGCTACTGTTGTGTGTCATTGAGTTGGTGCCAACCCTTGACGACCCTGTGGATGGTTGTGACTATCTCCTGGGTTTTCATGGCAAGGTGTGACTGGAAATAGATTGCCAGGCCTTTCTTCTGTGCAGTAAGTCTACAGCACCCAGTCTTCCAAGGTAGTTTCCCATCCAAGTACTAGCCAGGCCTGACCCTGCTCACCCACATACCAATTCTTAAATTAACCTGATCAAAGGCTGTATCGTTCCAGTTAGTCTAAAGAAGGCAGAGTGGAAATAGGAAGTGACAGCATGCAGATCCCAACACAAAAAAGGAGGTAAGCAAAGGCCTGTTTTTGGGAAAAAGTAAAGCTATGTTCCATTTTAAAAACCACTCTACTTTAAAAATCAACAATTGTTACACCTGAAGATACCCTGATATTTGATAAATCTCCTTTATCCCTCCTCCCCAACTTCTGATCTAAAACTACCCTACAATAATTATCACCATTTCTGTCAACTTCTTTGTTATCATTACCCGCTTATTTCCATAAATTCACATTTTTGCTTACAGCAGCTGTAGGCACAAGTAAAGGACATAACGCCATCACTGAAACACTTCTGAAAAACTCATTGACAAGTATAATTTATTTATTTTATTTACAGTCTCTTTTATACCGCGCTATTCAACATCAGTGCGGTTTACATGAAACAGAATGACTAGCACAGTGCAGCAAGTTGATCTGTGTTTACAAAGAACAGGTACTACAACTTGTAACTATTTACATCTAGGCGACACGTTATGTCGTGTCAAAAGTAATCGTAGTCATGGATGGCTTGCGGGGTACGTTGCTGTGGCTGTACTAGATGGGGGAGGGGGCTATTGGAGTGCTGTCTTCTGGGTAGTATTTGAGGAAGAGGTGGTGCTTCAATGCCTTCCTAAACTGGGTTAGGTCAGGGATTGCCCGGATGCTGGGTGGTAGGGTGTTCCAGCATCTGGGTGCACAGAATCTGAAAGCCTTTTTTGCTGTTGCCTGGGTGCATTTGGTTATTTCCTTCGGGATTACCAGTGTGTTGACTGCTGAAGATCTTCTGGAGCTATTGGGGAACATGGTTTGGATAAGCTCTGCTAGTGATGTGGAGGAGAGCCCATTGATGGCCTTGAAAGTCAGCAGTAGGGTTTTGAAAGTGAGTCTGCCATGTATAGGGAGCCAGTGGAGGTGCTTCAGAATGGGCATAACATGATCGCTCCTAGAAGCCCCGTGTAGAACTCTCGCCGCGGCATTCATCGCGAGTTGGAGGAGATTCAGGGTGGATTGTGGGAGCCCTTGTAGGATTGCATTAGCGTAATCAAAGTGCGGTATAATCAACGCTTGATATATTGTCTGGAAGTCGTCCGGCTCTAGTAGGAAGCCTAAGTGCCTGAGTGTTCGGATTTTGTGGTAAATTGCTCTTGCTATGTTGCTGATGTGCACCTTCATGTCCAGTCGTTGGTCTAACGTGACTCCAAGGTATCGAATTGTGGATTTGGTTTATAGCTCTGCTTCCTTAACCTTTAAGTGGGGTGGCGGGGTGAAATTTTGGTTCCTCGTAATGAAAAGGACCTCTGTTTTCTTGTGCTGTATTCGGAGGTTTTGAGATTTGAGCCAGTTGGATACTGCGTCAAAGCAGTCTGTCAGTGGGGAGAGGTCCAGCTGCTCTGTTGAGAATGGCATGTAGAGCAGTACATCATCTGCATATATCAAGCAGTTGACATTGAATGATCGGATGAGGTTACAGATGGGCTGCATGTATATGTTAAACATCAGGGCGGAGAGGGAGGATCCTTGTGGCACGCCTTGCCTCTGGTGGAAAGGTTTTGATGTTGAGGCCCCGGATCGTACGTGCTGCCATCTGTCAGACAAGTATGACTTGCACCATTCTCCTTGAGGAGTCCCAGGAGGAGCTCGTGGCTTACTGAGTCAAAAGCAGCAGCTATATCCATGAAGATGAGGACAAACCCTTGACGGATGTTATCAATTCCAGCAATTAGGTTACTGTAGAGGGTGGTGAGGAGTGTTTCGACACCATGGTTCTCTCTAAATCCATGTTGGCAAGGGTCCAGCGGAGCGGCGGTTTCAATGTCCTCTTGTATTTGTCTTTGGACTTCTTGGCCACAAGTGGTATACTGGATATAGGTCTGTAGGAGTCCACCTTCTGGGGGTCGAGTTTACTGTTTTTCAGCAGAGGCCTGATGGACGTATGTTTGAGGCATTGGGGGAATGAGCCTGTTGCGAAGGATAGGTCCATGAGCCTAGCTATGAATGGGCTGAAATCGCAGCGTAGCTCTTTTATCCAGAAGGCAGGGCAGGGGTCGGTTTGTGCCACAGTGGTGCTGATCGCAGCGATAGTGTCTTCGATGTACTTCTTGGGTGGAGTGGAGAAGATGGTCAGGAGAGTTAGGTAGGTTTGTTCGTGTACGGTGGTGGGTGCTGAGGGCTTATTGGTTTGGCATAGCTTTGATTGCAGGTAGTTCGCAAATTCTTGAGGGTGGATCTCGCTTGGTTGGTCAGGGGCTGGCTCCTTTGTTAGGTTCTTGACTAGATTAAACAAGTCATGCGGTTTGTTTGGTGATCATTTTAGGGTGTCCGTGTGCCCTCTGATCTTCTGCAGAGTGAGATCGACGCCAGCATCTTTCCAGCTTCCTTAGGAGGGTGAGTGATGATCGCAGATTAGTGGAGTACCAGGCTGCGGTGGCTCGTTTCCTTGGAGGTTTGTTAGATGGTGGACGTTGGGCAATGGCACTGAGGTTATTATTCCAGTCGGAGACCAGAACATCGAGGTTGGGTGCTGTCAAGGCGAGGAGTGGGTGGGTTTTACTCAGAATAAAGTCTTTGTCGAATGGTTGGAACCTTCGAGGTGGTGCCCTGGTGGTGCTGCTCTGACTTCTGGCGTTCTTCTGGCGGTTGTTGGGTAAGGGTATTTGGAATATGATTAGTTTGTGGTCCGACCATGGTACTGCAGTAATGGATAGGCCTCTGGGCGGCTGCGGGCTGGGCTACCCCGATTGGGCAGGCAGGCTTCTGGGCGGCTGCAGGCTGCCCCCGGCGTGCTCAATCCCGCCTGGGAGAGCAGTGGCTGGGCCGGGGCAGGGCGGAGCCCAAAGAAGGTAATACTAGGAGGAGGGGAACACAGCTAAGTTGGGCCACCCAGTCTCGTACTGCGATAGGCGCCAAAGGAAGTAAAAACAAAACAGATGATGGCACTTATAATGGTGAGCTCACAAAACAGACACAAATAATTTCAATCAGTCAGCAATGGCACAAAGCAGCACTATGTTTGCTTTATAAAAAAAATGTGAAGGAAAACAAGTCTTCTACTATTTCCTCTAAGAAAAGCAAGACTACTTCTAACATCTTCTCTAAGAAAAGCAAGACTACGAGGTCATCCAGACAGTGGAATAAAACCAGAACTCTATGGGCTTTTCCTCAAAATTTGGTGCCAATTTGCATCTCAATTAATGCCAATGTTAATCTGGAACCCTAAGCTTGTACTGCTGACTTTAAGGAGACCAGGAGTGGAGGCAGGAATGCAGTCACTTTCCCTCTCTCTCTGAAGATAGTAGAAGTACTATAGTTGTTTGAGGAGACATACTGCACATAAAAGATAAGAACAATTGAATGTTGCTGGAATTTTTGATATCATGCACAATGTTCTATGTGGAGTTCATAATTGAAGTTTTGAACCTAGTCCCAAGAAGCCACAATAGAATGATTGAACATTGCCAGCTGTGATATAATATTTTGGATATGTATGAAGTCGGACTGCGAACTGAAAAATGAGAAGGTTTTCTAATGACCAATGATGTAGTGCTGTTAAAGGCCAGTGTATACTAACAGATCGGTACGGAGGTCTTTTTTTCCTTCTTGCAAGTGTATGATCATTATATGATTGCACAAGCGTGTACCAAGTGTGATTTAAGATGAAGAAATTATTTTAAAAGGGTTTTCTTTCTTTTGGACGAGGATTTTTCCCTTTCATTGTTTTTTTTGGGCAGAATTTAGGGGAGGCATTTCCAAAGTCATTCAGGCAGTTTGCAGACCTGCCACCGAATACTCTCATGTGCTGCAACTGAATACCCCAACACTAGCTGGCTAGCATCAGGGTGTTCGAGGGCGGATCGGAGGTGGCACCCAGCGATAACTGGTTAGCTGCGATATTCAGCCGTTAGCCGGTTATCCCACAGCAGCAAACAATGGACACCTGAAAGGCTCGCCTAACTTTCACCACTGAAGCTTACCGGCTAGAGGCTGATTATTGCCACTGCTTGGTTACTTCGGCGCTATCTAGCCAGCCTGGATAGTCAATGCTAGTGGCGGGATTATCATCCTTGCACTGAATATCTGTGGTGATAGCTAGTGGTTGTGCAAGCACTAGCCGCTGCTGCTGAATAGACCCCTCTAAATGTTTAGGCATGGGGGGAACAGGAGCACTCCAGGGTGTATTTTTATCCCATTTTATAAAGACACATTGGCACTTTTAGAAACCATGCCTAGACTGAAGGAACAAACGTCATTGCACCTGTAAATTGCGACTCTGTTCATACTACACCCCTGAGCATGCCTACAGGTATATGCCAGCTTGCATCGTGTGTACTTTTACATATGGCCTAACTTTAAGAGCCCATTTACACACTTAAATCAGCATTTTATGCGTGAATATGGTTTATACAATTGCCTCTAAATGTATAACATATACATCTAACGCTGAATGTTTATATTCAGCCATCCAACTTGTGCATTTTGAATCACTGACTTTATGTTTAATTTTAAATGTATAAGTTACATGTTTAGAGGATAATGCTGGGAGACAAATATTTGGCTCCGCTCATTGAAAACTACACATGTATCTTATAAAAGGCTTGGCGAATGCTGAGCCTTTTAGTAAATATACTCAATGCCACTAAGGACAGGCATATGTTTGGTGCCACGCACAACAGAAAAGCTGTACAAGTGCTATTTTATAAACAAACATGTTCCAAAAAAGAGTAGCATCACTAGAGGGTTTGGATGTATAAGCAGTTACATACACATGTAAGATGCAATTTGGCAACTTGTAGTGCCACAATGTACACATATTTTATTTATGCTGGCATTTCCTATACCATCTACGGGCACAGAGGCCATCAAAGTGCTTTACAACTTAATGGCGCGGGGGGGGGGAGGGGAGGAGGGTGAATAGAGATGGAAAAAAAAAGCGAATAATAAGAAAGGGTTTACAATTCAGGGACGACAATGAGGGAGGAAGTAAAAGCAAGAAAGAGAGGAAGCAGGATCGAGCACAGGGAGGCAAGACAACATGGAGAGAATGGCAGGGAAGGAACGGAGGCATAACCAGGTCTTGATTTTGCAAATCTGAATGTCTGTGAGGAGCCGATTAGGCAGATGTCATCCAAAACCCAAACTTTTTCTGCATGGAGATGATTTTGAACTGCAGAGAGGTAAGCACAATTCTCTCAAGGATGCCTCCAAACGAGAAATTAGCTGGTTTTGTGCGACTTGAAGCAGGTATAAACACCAGTGAGAAAAAGTGCCCCTATATATGTCTCTCTCCATACAAAGATTCAACTTGTTCAAGCCATGGTATTTTCAATAACATAATATGGATGTGAAAGCTGGACAGTGAAAAAGATAGTCAGGAAGAAACTTGATGCCTTTGAATTATGGTGCTGGCGGCGAATACTGTGTATACCATGGACTGCCCGAAGAACAAACCAGTTGGTACTACAGGAGATCAAAGCTAAGCTTTCTTTAGAAGCTCAGATGACAAGACTTCAACTTTCATACTTTGGACACATCATGCGAAGAGAGAGATCATTAGAGACAGACATCATGCTTGGCAAGCTAGAAGGTCAACGCAAAACAGGAAGGCCAGCAATGAGATGGATCGATACAATAACAGCAACTATGGGTACCAGTCTGTCAACAATGAGCCGCCTAACTGAAGACCAAACACAATTTAGGATAGCTATCCATAGGGTCGCCATGAGTCGTCTCCGACTCGACGGCACTTAACAACAACATATATGTGTACTGCAGTTATAATATATGACAATGTACGTACACATAAATGTATAACTAGCATCTTTTCTAAAACCACTAATATGTATATGCCAATTTAGAAATCCACTTTTTATGTGTGTGAACAGGGCCTGAGCCTTCTGAAATGTCTTCCTTCAAGTTTAATGGCCATCCTACTACTTGGTTACATAGAAACATAGAAAAATGATGACAGAAAAAGACCACATGGCCTATCTAGTCTGTCCTTCCATATCAACAACTACAACAGTCCCGTTTTTCCCTTTAGAGATCCTCTGTGTTTGCCCCATGTTTTTTTAAATTCAGATACTGTCCTCATCTCTACTACCTCCACTGGGAGACTATTCCACGGATCCACCACTCTTTCCGTAAAGAAATATTTCCGCATATCACTCCTGAATCTATCCCCTTTCACCCTCATCCCATGTCCCCTCGTAACAGAACTTGCTTTCAATCGAAAGAGGCTCTCCCCCTGTGCATTTATTCCATGAAGGTATTTAAACATTTCAATCATATCACCTCTATCCCGCCTTTCTTCTAAGGTGTACATATTAAGATCCTTAAGTCTGTCCTCATATGCTTTATAACGAAGACCACTAACCATTTTAGTAGCCATCCTCTGTACTGACTCCATCCTGTTTATATCCTTTTGAAGGTGCGGTCTCCAGAATTACACACTATATTCCAAATGAGGTCACACCAAAGACTTATACAGAGGCACTATCACCTCCTTTTTTCTGCTAGCCATTCCTCTCCGTATGCACCAAGCATCCTTCTAGCTTTTGCTGTCACCTTTTCTACCTGTTTAGCTACTTTAAGATCATCAGACACAACCACGCCTAGGTCCCACTCTTCTTTAGTGGACAAAAGTACTTCACCCCCTATACTATATTACTCCCTTGGATTGCTGCAGCCCAAATGCATGACCTTACATTTTTTAACATTAAATCCCAGCTGCCAAATTCTAGACTATTCTTCAAGCTTAGCTAAATCCCTCCTCATGTTATCTACACCTTCCTGGATATCTATTACAGATTTTGGTATCATCCGCAAAGAGGCAAACCTTACCCAACAGCCCTTCCGCTATATCACTAACAAAGATGTTGAAAAGAATCGGACCAAGGACAGATCCCTGGGGCACACCACTGGTAACTTCCTTCTCCTCAGGGTGAGCTCCATTTACCTGTAGTTTTTGTCGCCTCCCACTCAACCAATTTCTAACCCAAGCAGTAACTTTAGGGTCCATCCCTAGGGTGCTCAGTTTGTTTATAAGTCGCCTATGAGGAACAGTGTCAAAGGCTTTACTGAAATCTAAATACACCACATCAAGGGCTCTCCCTCGGTCCAACTCCCTGGTCACCCAGTCAAAGAAATCAATCAGATTTGTCAGACAAGACCTGCCTCTGGTGAATCCATGCTGCCTTGGATCCTGTAATCCGCTGGACTCCAGAAACCTCACAATTTTCTCTTTCAGCAATGTTTCCAATAATTTATTCACCACCGAAGTTAAACTAACTGGCCTGTAGTTTTCAACCACATCCTTACTTCCGCTTTTGTGTAAAGGCACCACATGAGCCTCTCTCCAGTCCTTTGGCACCACTCCCAACTCCAACGAGGCATTGAAAAGGTCAGTCAGTGGAGCTGCTAGAATGTCTCCAAGTTCCATCAGTATTCTAGGGTGTATCCCATCTGGTCCCATCGCTTTGTCTACTTTAAGTTGAGCTAGTTTCTCACGAACACAGTCTTCTGAAAATTGTTCAAGATGCCCCTTGCTTCTGTTCCTGTTTGTGGGTGTTTTCTGAGGTCCTGTTCCTGGTTCTTCATCTGTGAACATAGAACAGAAATATTTGTTAAGCAATTCCGCTTTATCCTCATCAGCTTCTACATATTCCTCCCCTTCACCCTTGAGTCTGACAATACCACTTTTGCTCTTCCTCTTCTCACTAACATATCTGAAAAATGTCTTATCCCCCCCCCCCCCCCATTTTATTGCATTGGCTATTTCCTCCTCTTTTTGAATCTTTGTTTTCCTGACTACTTTGCTAGCTTCTCTAAGTTTTTCCAAATATAGATGCCTGTCTTCCTCTCTCTGTGATCTCTTGTATTTCATGAAGGCCTCCCCATGATGTATTGAACGTTCTGCTACCACTGGACTACAGCAATGACTGCTGCTGCTGCTGTATGGAATTCAGAGTCAGTTAGTGGTTCTTCTTTTCTGACAATCAGAGCCTGAGTCCCTCCAGAAGCTCAATTGGTCCGAAGATGACGCATTGTTGGAAAGCAGTCATCATGAGATAGCAAGTACAGAAAAGCAGCAACAATGTGCTTGATCTGGTCTGAGCATATGGCTTACCCTAACTGATCTCATCTGTGCAGAACATGAAGTAGTTTCCCAGATCTTCTTGTAAACTCCCAGCCTGTCTGATCGACTTTCTCCTCTTTCTCCTCTCTTATCTTCCAGACATGCAGCAAACGTAGCTGCTACATAAAGGAACATGGCAGCTAAAAGCAACCCTACTGCAAGTGTAGGAGCCAAACTCATACCTGCAGCTCCTACCAGGCCCAGGTTCTGTTACCATGGTGACAGGAATGAAGGGAAGAGGCTGAAGTAGATAGGAGAAGCTCTTCTCTGCTTCCTTAATTCTGTCCTGCTGACAGTGGGTAGGGAAAGGAGCAAAGCAACACACTGCCAATGGGTAAACGGAGGTTAGTGAAAGGACCGGGATAATGCTGGATTGGGGAAATGTGAGCAGAGAAATGAGTGCTGGAAGAGGAGAACTGAGACACAGAAGGGATAATTGCAGAGGGGGAGGCAAGAGGTGAGGAGTAAATGCCAGGAGAGAGTAGGGCTCCCAAACCTGTAGGAGAATTCTTCAGGACTGATGGACTGATCTAGCAAGATTCAAGGAAAGAAAATGAACAGATATGGAAAATTCCGTTCTTATCATCCTGCTAGACTAGTCCAGATGAGTGAGGTATAGCCAAATACCCAGGACTAAGGATGGAGGGGGGAAGGCGACACTCCACTCAAAACGTATTTGCCAAAAAGCACCATCCACTCCAGCTCCCACATGCAACCTGTAGTGCTTCACATAGGTGCCTGATTAAGAACAATTTCCAATTGCACCTTGACAAGCTGCCTATGCAGGTTTCAACTTATGAACTCTTGAAGGAAGCTCTCTTTGGCAAGATGCAAGTATTACGGTGAGCATTAGCAGTAAATTTGAGAGACTGAGATTATACTCTACATACCCTGTCTTAGAAGTGAGATTCATCACTGTCGTGATATGGGCAAAACTAACCCATTTGGAGAAATTGCTCCTGAACGTTCAAAGAAGATTAGGTGGCCACCTTACAGATGTCCTCTGGAGACACCAAGACGGACGCCGCCCAGGAGGAGGCATGCGCCCTAGTGGAGTGAGTTCTGACTCCTACCGGCATGCGTTTTCCACAGAGAAGGTAGGTAGAATTAATAGCTTCCTTAATCCAGTGGGCAATGGGAGATTTGGCCGCAGCCTGTCCTTTCCTCAGACCACTGAACAGAACAAAGACTGACGAGAGGGCTTTGTAATCTCCAGATACTTCACTAATGCCTTCCTCACATCCATCAGATGTAAAGAGGGGTCTGTCTGAAGGTCCTCCTCTAAGGAGGGCAGAATCACAGACTGATTAAGGTGAAAGGAAGACAGCACTTTCTGGAGAAAGGATGGTGCATTCTCAGAGAAATAGAGGTTGTCAAGATGACCAGAAAAGGCTCCCTATAGGACAAGGCCACTTATCCACTTGAAAGATGCAACAGCCACCAGGAACACCACCTTCAGGGTCAAATTCTAGAGAGAAGCCCTCTGAAGGGGTTCAAAGGTAGGACCTTTCAGCACCTTCAACACCAGAAAAAGACTCCACTGCAGAACAACTGGACATATGGAGAGCTGGATCTACTTCCCCTCTTGGAGGAAGCAGGACACATCAGGATGCACTGTCAAGGATATTCTCTGAACATGCCTCTGATAGCACACATGGTCCCCCACCTGAATCTTGAAAAAGTTCAGAGCTGAACCCTGGTCCAATCCAGACTGTAAAAAGAACAAAATTACAATTATGTCCTGCTTCCTAGCCTCTAGGTCCTGAGAGGAATACCACTGCTTGAAGATCTTCCAGACCTTCACATAGGCCAAGGATGTAGGCCTTCAGGGCATTGTGAAAAGTGTCGAACACCACTTCAGAATAGCCCTTCTTATAAAGCTTTTGCCTCTCAAGGACCAGGCTATAAGCAAGAAGGGAACAGGATCCTCCATCACTAGGGGACCCTGCTGCAGAAATCTTCTCTCCTGGGGAAGCAATAGCAGGGAGCCTCCCTCCCCACCCTCAACAAGTAACTCAAGAGATATATGGACCATGGCCTGTACAATCAGGCCAGCACCACAAGAATGACCAAGCCCAGGTGAGACCCAAATCTGTATAGCACTTGACTTACCAAGGCTACGAGGAAAATGCATGCAGTAGCTCCTTCTGGGGCCATTCCTGAAGCATGACATCCAAGCCCACCACTTGTAGATCCTTTCTGTGACTGACAAAGCTCTGCACTTTTGCATTCCCTTGGGTGACCATCGTGAAACACTAGCAGGCCTTATCTCTGCCTGATGAAGCCGAATGTGCACGAGCTGAATTCCCACTTGCCTGGATCCACAGTGTTCTGACTCAAGAGGTTGGCCTGCATGTTGACAATATCTGCTAATGTAGATAGCACACACAGCAATCTGATAAACCTCTACCCAACAGAAGAGCCTCGCTATCTCCACAGTGCTTTGAGTTCTGCCCTATTTGTTAGTTTGCGCTATCACCATGATATTGTCTGGGAACATTCAGGCTGCTTTGCCCTTCAGGAGAGACAAAACTACTGCAAAGCCAGGGGGATCATCTTGGCTTCCTGTCTGTTGATTGACCAAGAGGCTTCCTGAGGGGACCAACACCTCTGAAGAAACTAATCCAGACAATGGGCTCCCCAGTCTAGTAGGCTGGCATCTGTGGTGACTGTTACCCAATCCAGGGCCTCCAGAGGCATCCTGTCCATCAGATGGTGGGACTGCAACCACCAGACCAATTCTACCTTGATATTCCAGGGAACAGGAAGGAGCTGATTGAACATCTGGGAGAAGGGAGACCAGAGATCCAGAAGGTGACCCTACAGGGATCACACGTGCATGCTGGCCCAAAGAACCAGCTCCAGGGGCAATACTATCAAACCTAGGAGTGGCAGATAGTCCCATATCTTGAGAACTGCCTCACAGCAAAATTCCAGAAGCCGAGGATGCAGCTTGCTCAATCTGTCCTAGGTGAGAAAAACCCTGTCCTTAAAGGTGTTGAAATGGGCAACCAGATATTCCAGAAACTGGAAGGTAACCAGACTGCTCTTGTGATAGTTGATCATCCAGTCCAGCTTCTGGAGCCACAATATCACCCAGGCTGTGTCTTCCCTGGGCTTCTCCATGGAGTTGTTCAGATACGGATGAACTCAGGTTCCTTGCTTGTACAGGAAAGCTGCCACCACATCATGATCTTCAAGAAAGTACAAGGTGCCTAGGCAAGAACCAAGAGCAAGCCATGAAACTGAAAATGGCAGCCCAAGACACAGAAGCAGAGGAACGTCTGATGCTGTTCCTGGTTGAGAATGTGAAAATATGCCTCAGACATGTCCAAGGAGGTCAAAAACTCTTCTTGCTGGACCAATGCAATGACTAGCCTGAGGGTCTCCATGTGAAAATGGAGAACCCTAAGTTTGGCATACACCGCCTTCAGATTCAGAATGACCCTCCTTTTCTGGGGACCATGAGGTAAATGGAATGCAGCCCTAGATCCAGCTCTGTGGAGGGCACAGGCACAATAACTTGCAACTACAGAATGCACTGGAGAGTCTCCTTGACTGCTGTTGTCTTGGCCATTGTTTGTAAGGAGACCCCACAAATGCATCTCAGAGAGGTTCTGCAAACTCCAGAGCATATCCTCTTTTAAGAATTTAGGAACCACTGGTCTGATGTGATGCGGGTCTATTCTGAGTAAAACAGATGGGGATGCCCTCCGACTGTTGGCTCCTCGGAAAGGACCAACTAGATCTCACTACATGGGCTTACTGCAACTGGAGAAAGGCCTTGCTGAGTCCAGAGATTGCTGGAACCCCCAAAAGGACTCACCCTTGTTGGGCTCAGAATCATAGGAAGAAGAGACTGTGCCAAAGCCCTTACTGGCTTCCTGCTGAGTCCTATATGAGGAACCTTTAGGGCCTCTGGGCCTATTCTCTGGTAACCTCTATGGGTAACTTATCCAAGGTCCTTCACCAGCATTTCCAGGTCCTCCCCAGAGAGCACCTTATCCTTAAAGGGGAGTTTACTCAGACACAGTTTTGACACTGCAGCTGTTGCTCAATTCTTGAGCCAGAGCCATCTATGGACTACTACAGCTGCAACAATGGTCTTAGAGGAGCTCTTGATCAAGTCGTACAGGACATCCACAACAAATACCACTCCAGCCTCACTATTTTTGGGCTGTCCGGAAATTGCTGGATCCAATGCAAGAGCGCTTGGGTCACTAAGCCCACACAAAGCGCCACCTAAGTGCTCATGGCCAAAACTGAGAAGGCATTTTTGAGGAGAGCTTCCATTATCCTATCATGAGCTTTCGTCAACGCAGCTCCACCTTTCTACTGGGATGGTTGTATGCTTCATTACTGCTGCAACCAGGGCATTCACCTTAGGAACCTTGAGGAGCTGCTCCATCTGCCCCTTGGGGCAGAGGATATACTTGTCAGGATCCTAGTTGCCCTCATCACAAGCTCCAGAATCTCCCATTGAGAGAACACAAGCTTTCACAAGAGCCCAAGCAGGAAAAATAACTGGAAGGTTATCTTGTGAATCCTCCCCTGCAGGGGGCTTTGCAATGTGCAGAGACATCATGACATCCTGAATCAGGAAAGAGAGATCCTCCCTGTGAAAGAGGCCAATCACTGATGGATCCTTACCCTCCGTCAGGGGCAGTTCCCCTTCTTCCACTTACTCATCTGAGGGAGATAGGGAATCCTTCTCTTCTTCCCAGTCTCCCCCTGGGAGGACCAAGCAGGACTCTTGGAGGAATAGACAGATGAAAATGAGACTCAGGGATGCTGGCACCTTATGCCAGAAGGGAAGAGTCTGAAGGGCCCTGAATCCTCCATAGGGGAAGTCAGGGCCTAAATCCCTTCAAGTGGAGGCTGCCATGATGACATTAAAGACTAAAAGCAGCCCATAAGCTGTTTCACAGCTACTCAAAGCCAGCTGAGAATGGGCCCTGGGGACCCAGAGGACCTTCAGAGGCCTGTCAGCATGAGTCAAGGCCTCATCATACTCCCCTTCAGCTGGACCACTCGGCCATTGAATGTTCACTGTGACCATCAGCAGAAAAATAATGGAAGATGTGGCAAGGGCAGCAAAATTGGTATCAGACCCCAGGCCCCCCATGGGGGAGTCCGAAAAACTGCCAAAAAATGTGCCATAAGGCCTCTCCATTGCAGAACTCATGATGAGAGCTACAGGCGGCACACATCCATGCACCCAGTATCACACTGAGCTCAGAAGTGATTACAGAAATAAAATAAGCTGCAAAGATAAAACCTGATGAAAGCTAAAACCTTCATGTAAATGGAAGCACCAATTGATAAGGGAATCTCTGCACCTGTCAGACTGGCTAGAGAGACCGGAGACAAGCCCCCTTTTTGTTTTTTTGTAAAATCTGAAGTTGCTTTACTCAAGCAGCACAGAAAAGGACCAATTAAAGAAATAGGACTGAATTAACAAAAACAGTGAAAAATAGAAAAATAGCAGAGAATGCAGATACAGGACTGTGAGAGGGAAGGGGGGCCTAGCCCAGATTTACCAACTCCCCTCATGGGATCTTCCTGCTTACTCTCTGACGCACCAGTGCTGGAACCCTTTGGTAACAGTGCTAGACACAGGGCAGCTGTCAGCCTGAGGAGACAATGAGTGTACCCAAGCTCCGAGCAATATTCACACGAAGTCTACAAGTATGAAATGCACATTTAAGAACATACAATATGCCATACTGGGTCAGATGAAGGGCCAAGGGTCCATCAGGCCCAGTATCCTGTTTCCAACCATGGCCAATCCAGGAAACAAGTACCTGTCAGGTTCCCAAAAGGTAGACAGATTCCATGATGCTTATCCTAGGGGTAAACAGTGGATTGATTTCCTTGGTCCTCTTTAATAATGGTTTATGGACTTTTCCTTCAGAAATTTGTCCAAACCTTTTTTAAACCCAGCTACACTAACAGCTTTTACTACATCCTCCGGTAACGACTTCCAGAGTTTGATTATGCACTAAATGAAAAAATATTTGATTAGTCTTAAATATACTACATTGTAGCTTCATTGCATGTCCCTTAGTCTTTTTACTTTTTGGAGGAGTAAACAACCGATCTACATTTACCCGTTCCATTCCGCTAATTATTTTATAGACCTCTATCATATCTTATCTCAGCCATCTTTTTTCCAAGTTGAAAAGCCTTGATCTTTTAAGCCTTTCCTCGCAGGGGTATTCTTCCATCCCTTGTATCATTTTGGTGGCTTTTCGCTGTACCTTTTCTAATTCTGCTATATCCTTTTTAAGATATGGCGACCAGAATTGCACACAGTATTCAATTGCACCATGGAACGATACAGAAACATTATAATATCCTTAGTTTTATTCTCCATTCCTTTCCCTATGATTCCTAGCATTCTGCTTGCTGTCTTGGCTACCACTGCACACTGGGCAGAGGATTTCAATGTATTATTCATGACGACACCTAAATCCTTTTCCTGAGCAGTGATTCCTAATATGGAACCTTGCATCATGTAACCGTAGTTTGTGTTATTCTTCCCTAAGTGCATAACTCTGCACTTGTCCGCATTAAATTTCATCTGCCATTTTGATGCTCAGTCTTCCAGTTTATCAAGGTCCTCTTGCAATTTTTCACAATCCCCTTGAATAATTTTGGGTCATCTGCAGATTTGATCACCTCACTTGTTGTTCCCATTTCTAGGTAATTTATTAATATGTTAAAAAGTAGCAAACCCCTGGGGTACTTCACTATTGACTTTTCTTCATTGAGAAAATTGGTCATTTAGCCCTACCCTCTGCTTTCTTTTAACCAGTTCCTGATCCACAATAGTACACTGCCTCCTATCCCATGACTTTTTAATTTCCCCAAAGTCTCTCAAGAGGGACTTTGTCAAAGGCTTTCTGAAAATCCAGATACCCAATATCAATTGGCTCACCTTTATCTACCTCTTTATTCACATCTTCAAAAAAAAATAACAGATTAGTAAGAAAAGACTTTATTTGCCTAAATCCATGTTGGCTTTCTCCTATTGAGCCATGACTATCTACATGTTCAGTAACTGTATTCTTTATAATGGTTTCAACCATTTTGCCTGGTAATGATGTCAGGCTCACTGGTCTGTAGTTACTCTGATCACCCCTGGAACCCTTTTTAAAAATTGGTGTTACATTGCCCACTCTCCAATCTTCAGGTACTACAGATGATCTTAATGATAGTTCACAGATTAATAAAAGTATTTCTACACTTCAAACTCATGAACATTTGTGACATTACTTTTAGATTTTGTCAGATAGCAAACTTTAAGCAAATATCCTTGTCGTACACTCAAGTACATATTTTCAGTATCCCAACAATAATCATACACACTAATAAACTATTTCCATTATACAATTTCCCTAAATTACAGTTTTGTTTAAGATTACTTACATAGATGAGCAGATATCAGCAATTATTTGACTAGGAGTTTCTCCACTGCAAATGAAGAGCGATTAACAGGATTTATCATACTGGATAAAGATCTCATTTTACTTGAGTGCACAGCCTTTGTTCACAATCATATTAGTAAATTTATGCTGTTCTTTCATGGGAAGAAGTGATGTAAATTCCACCCAAGCTGCCTCGGTGGCGCAGAGAGGCTCAGGGAAAGAGGTGGCCCATTTATAGCCACTCACATATCATCTGAGGTGGATTCCCCCTGCTCTGGGAGCCCTTTCCAATATTTTCCTTGGGGGCCCTCAATTTGAATTTCTGTCTCTGACATGTAGACAGAAGGTAGGACGTGATAAAGGATAATACTCATACAAAAGTGGAGTGGAATGGAGTAGTAGCCTAATGGTTAAAGCACTAGTGACCAGGGTTCAATTCCCACTAGCACTCCTTGTGGCCTTGGGCAAGTCACTTAACCCTCCACTGCCTCAGAAAAATCCAAGATATCAATGGCCCTGTTATATTACCAAGTTTAAGTTGCAGTGTAAACCACTTTGACTGAAATGATAAAGGATTATATAAAAACTGTTAAATAAATAAATACATAGCATGGATAGATCGCCACTACCTACCAACACATATTTTAAAGGGGTTTAGAAAAATGTGTGATTTTGAACTGGATACAAGGCCCAGTTGGAAAAACTCAGTGGGCCTGATATTCAAAGGTACTTACATGGTTTGCAGACCTGCAGATCATGTAAATGCCAGTTGGCGGGATATTCAGCAGCACTAAAAGGGCTAGTTCTGCTGAGTATCTGTGGGTGCTGCCGCCACTACAAGCCCCAGTGCTACGGCTGTCCCCTCCCCTTGCCTCTAGCATGGTGCCCTGTGCTAGTAATGCAGACCAAATCCATGTTCCTAGCCTGAGGCTTAGTAAACATGCCCCTAAATGCCCCAGGTACTAATGAAATTAGTTTCCAACTTCAGTTTTGCAATGCCCCTGTTAGAATATAGAGTCACTTGAAAAACCCGCATGGATCTTGTACAATGTAATCCCTTTTTATATGACAGACAGTCTGAGCAATGGGGTCTCCAGACAGATATGCAAATGAATTATTAGCTGGACAGGAGGTTGAAAGAGACAGTGACAGATAATCTACTGGAATACAGATTATTCAGCATATATGAAATATGCACTCACAGTGGTTTTATATTTGTGATACTTGCAGGGCTATCAAAAATTATGAAAAGGAATAAATTTGTATGGTACAGAACCCAATGACCACCTCCCTCTCTCTGAACCAAAATGAATATCTATTTTGTAATATGAGATTTACATCTATTTACATGGTTGAGGAATTTTGTAGAACTGAAGTTGATATAAGCGCACATCTCAGAAGTGTGAACATTTTGTGTACAATTTGAAACCAGAGCCAAAACCAACTACTGGCAGCAACATTCTTGCGAATCTGCATGGAAGTAGCCCTTGCAACGATGTGTGATATCATAGCGCCTCCCCCAACTGGCGGCAGTGTTGATGCTGTGGTGTGAGATGTATCAAATTCTCTGATGCTGTATTTTGGAATTGAGACTTATAAATGACTTCATCAGTTCCTCCTCTTTCTTTTTGAAGTCAAAGCCTTTATCAATTACAACACAATTTGCTATTTTCCTATGCTAATGATATCAGATGTGTAATACTACATAGGAGCTTCCTGGTGAGAAAAGGTGGCACACATCTGAAAAGGTAAAAACAAACATTATTTATACCATCTGGCATAATAAACTGACATTCCTATTGGCAGGAAGATTGAACTAGATAGTCAATTTTATTTTACTAGTCTTCATTCTAGTGAAGGCTTCAGGCATAAATAAAGTGTAAGATACAATACTAATGCACTAAAAGCACTGGATATCTTCAGCTGCTGTTAGTCGCCCTGAGCTTAAAACCTCTAGAGAAGAAAAAACAAATGACCCCATGAGACTCTGATCTTACCGTTCCAAATACCCCTCTAAGTGGAAAACTCTGGAGACTAATATCGACAGTTTTTAGCAGTATGGTTTCACCTACCAATCAATGATAAGCCCGTGCTCCAAGGCTTTTTTCAATGCTGACAGATGTCTTCCATCAAGCAAATGCATAGGCGAGTCAATTAAAGAAATGCATCAGCTTTGACAGCTCACCACAAATAATGTCTTTGATTTCAAAATAGGTACACTTCATCTAATAGAAAAGCATTGCTTTACATTTTATTTTATAAAAATGACTTGTTTGAGTTTTTTTGTTTTGCTTTAGAGACTTTTGCATAAAAGAAACATGGATAATTTATATCCTGCATTAAAATAATATCATAAAATATGGCTACTGTTTTTGCAACCCCCTTCGGTGTTACTCATAGCCTAAAGAAGGGCCTGTCCATCTCTGAATAAATCCAACATTGATAGGACTCGTAGCCTGCAAAGAATTTCAAAGGATTTTAGTCTTGAGAGGGAAACCTTTGGTGATATAATCGAGGCTCCAAATGATTTACCCTTCATGTGCCTCTACAAATTTGTGAATTTCAAAAGTTTAAAGCTGTGAGATGACGTTCTCTGACAAATAATGAGTGGGATATCAAAATCTGAAATTACAGAGTATCATCATAATATCTATATGAAATGAACTATGGGCTTGATATTCTGAGACATGCACACGGTTTACAGACTTGTAAACCGTGTAAATGCCCCTAAGAGGGACATCAAGCGGCACTAACACAGATGCCTGGTTAACTTTCCGCTTCCGTGGCTGACCTCGATATTCAATGCCGGTGGCCAGATACGGCCCTGGTATTGAATATCTGGTTTAGTGTTCAACGGCGATGGCTACGTGCTGTAATCGCACTAGCCGCAGCCACTGAATATCGGGCCCTATGTTATGAAATGAGCATTACAAATTTGTCTTGTCTGTATCAGAGCTCCATAGCATCATCAGCGTGCAACACGGGAAAATGATAAAGATGCTATATTCGCATTTGCATCTTTATAGCCTTTATTTTCTAAAGCACTTTCGAAATGACTGACAAAAGTCAGCAAAATTGTACACAAGGGTAGGGAAGATCGATGAAACCATTAAAGATGAAAAAGTCAGACTGAGTTAGATTAAAGGTGTAAAGAGTGTTTAAGTTCTTTAGGAGAATGTGAAGGGGAGGAGCAGGATGAATTTAGAGTGCTGTTTTCTTCCAACGGTAATACATAACCAAACTGATGAATGATGAGGAAAGGACACAGCCTTTTAAAGCTGACTGTAGAATGGAGGAGACAGAAGAGAATGCAGGGGGAAAAGGAAGTCTTACTCTAAAGGGGACCAGTAGAATGAAAAGTGGTAAATCTAAGGGGTATGTTTACTAAAGCGTCTTAACGTCGCAGCGGCGGTATTACCACGCGATAAGTGACGTTATCATGCGATAATGTAACATTATTGTGCGATAACGTCACTTAGCGTGCGATAACGCGACTGTGGCATTAAGGCACACTAACGCTGTGAAATCCGGCTCTGAAGGGTGGAGTAAGGCTTCCCCAGAGGGTGGCGAGAAGGGGTCAATGGGTGGAGAGTGGGAGGGGAGAGGCTCCAGGCACACTAACGCTGTGAAATCCGGGTCTGAACACTAACGCCAATGAAACCCTCGTGTTAAGGCACATTTGCAGGAAAGAGAAACCATTTCAGTCAGCAATGTACAGCAAAGCCTGGGAAACCCAAAAACGTGATAGTAGTGATACATGTGCACGGAACAAAAAGGCAAATAAACACAGAAAATGACCTGAAACACATTTAAAATCCCAATAACCAAGCTGGCGAAAAGTGATATTAATGATAAACATAAAGCAACACCACTGACAAAGCTCAAAAAATAAGGTATCATGTTTGGAAGGGTCTATTCTCTGTACCCCTACAAAGTGAATGATTCCACATTGAAATAGTGCTGATCAGGGTTTATTCACATCTATATTGGGCAGGTTTGTTATGGCGTGCACATGTGCAGTAACAGCAGGGTGGGCATGTAGGAAAGGGCAACTGTACAGATGCTGGAAATGGGATATAGAGAGCTGCAGGTGGCATATGCTGTGGTCCAGCTGGGGCACAGTGCGTGTTAGGCAGATGCCTAGGTGGCACATAGGAATGCTGAAACTGTAAAGCAGCAAGACAGCAACTGATGAGGGTCCAACATGGGCACGAGTGTGTGTCCCACAGTGTCACAGGGGAGATTATCCAGCAGGTACCCCCAAGGGCACAGAACATTGGTAGGTGGTGGGGGGGGGGGGGGGGGGAGAAGCGCACATGTCCATGTAGTCAACCCTACCCGAGAACCCACACCATAGGCAGCTGCCTACCGGCACACTGGATGGTCTGGGACTGCACACCACCAGCACCACCAGCATAATGGCATGGCAGCATGATGTCAAAGGGGTGCTGGTGGCGGAGGGGGCAGTGGCATCTGCCAACAGCAGACCATGGCCTAGCCCCATTTAGGTGGATGCCGTGCACTGCAACAGACAGGGTCTGTCTGACGAACAGTCATGGTATCTCCAGGGAATGAACAGTCCCTGTGGCAACAGTGTGGTGCAGTACACACAGCCAGAATGTTCATGAGCAGAAGGTCATAAGTTCAAGTCCCAGCTGTGGCTCCTGCCAACCCAGTCCCCATATTTTACCCAGTACTAAACCATGGTAATAAAGATGGAACCTTTATTGCAGATAACATAAACATGCCTGAAACGCCTATATTTTACCCTACAGAGCACAGACACCATAAACATGTGCAATACCTAGAGCAGAGTTTCCCAACTGCAGTCCTGGAGGCCCAAACACCATTCAGGTTTCATGCTCTCTCTAATAAATATTTATTTATTTATTTATTTGAACAGCTTTTATATACCGCTGCTTCCAAGGATCAGCAGCGGTTTACATTATAACAAACAGAACAGGTACATTGAACTTTTAAGAACTAGGAACATTTTACATTATAACAATCAAATATCGATACAATTGATTCAGAACTTTATGAGTTAGTTTACATTATTACAGGTATGACATTATTACAGGTATTGTATAATGCGATACTAGTATAAATGTATTACAGTATAACATAACATTATTGAACTATATTACAAATAATAGTTTATTAATGTAATTGATTCAGTTTAAGGAGGTTGGGAAGCTATACCTGTTTCTCCATTGGTGTAGTATTGTGTGAATAGATGGGTTTTTAGTGTTTTCCTGAATGTTAGAAGATCTTTTGTTTCTCTTAGTTGATCTGGTAGATTGTTCCACAGTATCGGAGCAACTAGCGAAAAGGCACTGTTACTTGTTGAGTGTTTTGATTTTCTTATTATATCTGGAACTGCTAAGGTGTTGAGGTTTTTTCTCCGTCTTATCCTATTTTCGGGTGGGCTGTGAAGGAGGGTGGTTAAGTATGATGGGGCGATATTATTAATTAATTTGAATGTGGTTAACAGTATTTTATATTGAATTCTACTGGATATAGGTAACCAGTGTAGGGTGAATAGAATAGGGGTGTGCTGAATAGAATAGAATATGCCTGTGCTGCATCTGTATGCGCCGCCCCCATGGTATGCAAATGTATCTCATGCATATTTATTAGGGACAGCATGAAAACCCGAACAGTGTTTGGACCACCAGGACCGGAGTTGGGAACCTCTGCCCTAGAGCAGCGGCCAACAGGGGCATAAACACCCACACCCACAGGCTCCACTATCCAAAGCCTCATGGAGAGTCAGGCTGTTGGGCCCTGCGCGCAGCAGCATCTCCCAATACTAGCACTTGCATACCTTAGCAATGCCACCCTAAACTTGGGAATACGTTACACATGTATCAGAAGGTTGCTATGATTAATGGCAGATAGCAATTCCTAAGTTAATCACAATTTGCTGATAGAGCTGCATCATAGCAACCTTTCTGATATCTGTGGAGTGTGTTTCAGTTTTGGTTTCTGACAGTGTTTACCACTCCGGGGAGTGACCCCAACAGTATTGCGTACCATAGCCATGCCTGCACTATGACCAGGACTGGTGTGGTGGCCAGGGCTGCCAAAAGCCTCTATATTTGCACAATGCTGGCATAGGTGTGGGAGTGTGTGTCTGTCTATCCAGTGTGTTGTGGCTGCCTACACCTTACTCAGCCCACACTGCTTGCACTGTTTCCAGTGTTAGCCTGCCAATGTGCATAATGAGGAGCAAGGTACTGTGGGTATGGCCCGGACAGGGTGGCCTGGGCAGGATGCATCTGTACATGGCATAGGGCAATGGCTGGGACATTGTAGTGCCTGGCCACCACCTGCACGGACAGGGTGGCCACAGCATGTCCTGCTGGGAGGTCACTCCCACCCTGACTGAGCAGTGACCACGGCATGGCTAGGTTCCCCCATAGTGCTATTTAATATTTCTCTCAAGTGATATTTATGGGTTCTCTTTACTGGGGCCCAATCACTGACTTATCTGCTTGGTGTGTGTGTGCTCATATCCCAGTTTTGGGTGCACACATTTCATAAGAACATAAGATATGCCATAGTGGGTTAGACCAATGTCCATCAAGCCCAGTATCCTGTTTCCAACAGTGGCCAATCTAGGTCATATGTACCCTGTTTGCCTCTCTCTGCTCTGGGAAGAGCAGTGCCCTCACAGTGCTCTGCTAGAGAGGTGGATATTTAATTCCTGTGACGACTTAGCTGTGAGTTCTAGCTCTATATTTATTTATTGTTGTCTTTATTGGTGTGCTACTTCACCTCCCTGTTCCCTTTAGTTTTGCACTTCAGCTTTCTCAGCTGTATAACTTACCTTGCCTCTCTCAACTAACTGGCCTTTGTGTGGTAGCCAGGTTAACTGTTACTTTAAATTAAATATCTCTCCCTGCTCTGTCCCCAGAACGTGCTGCATTTTAAACTTTTTTTTCCTGCTCTAGCCTACCTGAGGGACTACCCCCCCTGCTGAGGTATTGTGTAGCCCTTCTTCCTGTCTCCTCCTCCCACGGAATCCTCCAGGAACATGCACTATGGACTAGCTAGCAGACTGTCTGCAGTTAGTATGTGTATGGCTGGAACACCTTGCAGGGTGCAGCGGCTGGAGACTCACTGTGCTCGCTGCTGGAGAATGTCAGATAGTGGTGGGGGGCAGCCGAGCATTTCCAGGTCTACTGTCTGTCTGCTATTGCCTTATGGATGCGTACAGATCTGCACTGACTGCCCTGTAGGGTGCCTGTTCCCCAGCAGGACTGGGGTTGATGGTCCCCTCTACAACCACCATTGCAGGGATGTAGAATGTGGATCTCTTGGTGGGAGATCCTGTCCCCCACTCTGAGCCCCAGAGGGCAGGTTGGGTGGTGCTAAATAACCCGCCTATGGGTCCAAACACCCCCCTTCACTTAAATCATGTGACCATGGCACCCACACAGGATATGCACTATTCTGGGTGCATCATAGTCCACAAGGGCTAGACATGACTGAGAAATACAGATGGACACAGGTGCATCCTAGGTGTGCCTGCAAGGACTACTTATCATACACTAGCACTGATGGCAACCTGCAGCATAGCCTATCTCAGCAAAGCCAGCTGCTGCGGACCTGGTGCTGAGCGCCCCACCTCACCCTCAGGGTGAGCACAGGACCTGCACAATGTCACGGTCTGTAGCTACTCTGTGCCAGTAACACACACAGTCAGTTCTCCCTACCAGGCCGAGGTGCTGTGGGGGTGCACACGGTCAGTTCCCCCTACCAGGCCGAGGTGCTGTGGGGGTGCATACCCCATCTTGTGATCAGCTGTAGACTGCTGATCTGCATGTGCAGTGCATCATGGGTATGGGTGGATTTACCCTATCCTGGTAACCACAGCAGACAGGTTGTGTGGTGACCTGCAGTCTTTCTGTAGCCAGCCAGGGGTGTGTTAGTAGCTATAGAGATGTAGCCCACTGGTTTCTTCACTGACTGTGGAGGCAGCGGTCATGGGTTTGATCCCACAGTGGTGTTATTTGATAGGGCTGTCTGAGGCATTTCCTTTTTTAGTTTAAATTAGTGCTGCCAGCAAAAACACCCTCACAGTGCTGTAACCTTAAGGTGCCTCATAAGGCGCCCTATAGGGAACATTGTAAGGTGCCTTGGCGGACAGTGCACTTTATAATGTGCCCTCTGGAGTGCCTTATAGGGCACCTTATGCCGCACCTTAAGTTACAGCACTGTGAGGGTGTGTTTGCTGGCAGCACTAATTTAAATTAAAAAAGAAAATGCCTCAGACAGCACTGATTTAAAGTAAAGGGCAATGCCTTAGACAGCCTTACTCATTAAGCCCACTGGGGGATCAAACTCACAACCCCTGTTTCATCAGTCAATGTATTAACCATTGTGCTACACCTCTGTTGGTGTGCTTGCAGGTCAGCGCGCCTAATTAAGGCTAACCCGCGTTAAAGTGCCACAGCACCCTCTATCTCGCGATAATGGACTTTATCGCGATAACCTGAAATACTACCTTAAGACCGGAACGCCCACTCCTTTTATAGCATTCTTCACATTATTGCTGGAGTTAACACCGGTAACATTAAGACGGTTTAGTAAATATACCCCTAAGAGTGAGAATCTTAGACTGAATACATTGGGACACCAAAAACAGCCAAGTACAGTTGCCAAAATAAACAAGAGGCATTGGAACAACAGGGAAAGGAGAATATGCTACAAAATTCTGAATTCTAAAACATACAGAGATAATTATTTTCTAAAGCTTATACTGACTGTAAGCCTGTTTATATATCAAAAAAGACTTTTATAAAATTGTGTAACTGACAACGGGGGTCATTTTAAAAGCTCTATTTGTGATTTGCATGTCTGAAAACTCCCATTCAGACATGCCAATCCCATCCATGCCCCATTTGATAAAGCACTGAATTTATACATATCCAGCATGATCAAGTCTATGTTGCATTGGACTGTGACTGAGCTGCTCCTCTTGCAATGTTATTCTTGAATGTGAGTTCTGTGATACGAAAATAGAAGGAGAAGGTTGGAAAGCATATCCCTCAAACAGGATTGTTAGATCACGGAGGCAGACCAATTGAAAACCTCTTGGGCAGTATAATCATCGAATGTCCCTGTCGATTAAGTTATGTAGGACACACGTCTAGAACAATAATACAGTGTTTAAGAGAACACCGATCCCAATTAAATAGAAAGGTAGTTGGAGCACCGTTGGTAGAACATTGTGAGCAGAAAGCACATACCTTTGTGGATCTTTGATGGTGAATCACTGATGACGTCTCTGAGGAATGGAGAGGGGGTAATCGCCAACATCTTAATTTTTAGAACAGTTCTGCATATATGCGTTGAATACGGTAGCGCCAGGAGGTTTGAATAATCAGTTGGATTGGTATACATTAACTTGATTGGAGCAGAGCAGGAGGAGGGTCATGCTGACGTATAATCTTTGAGAAAACAACGCGGCCATTTAAAAAGAGGAGCGAGGTTATCTCTCTAACAGCATAAAAATTGGGACTGCATAGAAGCTGGGACTGCCTACACAAGAATAACATTGCAAAAGGAGCAGCTAGATTATGAGTGCAAGAATCAGAAGACTGAAAGTGTGCTATTCTCAAGGATAGAGCATTTATTTGCCGTTAAGTGAACATTTTACTGTAAAACTTTGAGTATAACACTATTGCCTTGATGCAGAAGATTTTGCTTCGAAACACAACAGTAGGGACCATACAAGAATTGGTGTTGGCAGAAAGATAGTGTAAACGTTTTTGGGAAGAATTGATGTTATTGAACAATTCTACAAGGGGAAACAAGAAACTAAAGCTTATCAGTTTTTTACAGCTTTCATAATAAAAAGGACTGCTGGAAAGCAATGAGCACAAATGCTCGAAGCTTAGCCAACAAAGTTCCAGACCTGGAAGCCCTAATGGTGGAAATGGACTTCGACATTGTGGCCATTACAGAAACATGGTTTAATGAATTGCATGATTGGGATATAGCCATAGCTGGCTATAATCTATTCAGAAGAGACAGAGAAAATGGAAAAGGAGGAGGAGTAGCCTTGTACGTCAAAAGCAATATTAAAGCTACTGAAATGCAGGGGGCATGGAGAAAAGAAGACGTGCTCTGGATTGTGTTGGAAAGAGGAGATGGCACTGTCATCCATATTGCTGTGGTCTACAGATCTCCAACTCAAATCTATGAGATAGATAATGAATTGATTATAGATATTGCCAAGATAGCCACAAAGGGGGAAGCGATCATATTGGGTGACTTTAATCTACCTGATGTGGATTGGATTACTCCTTCTGCAAATCTGGAAAGAAGCAAAACATTTGTGGATGCTTTCCAAGATGCGTTACTTAGACAAATGGTGATGGAACCAACCAGGCAAAGCTCAACGCTGGATTTAGTGCTCACCAACAGTGATAGCGTGTCGAATGTCTGGGTGGGTGCCCCTGTGAGCAGCAGTGATCATCATACGGTGTGGTTTGAGATAAAAGCCAAGGTGCAGTCCAATCATAGCAAGCTCAAAGTCCTAAACTTTAAAAACACTGACTTTAGTAAAATGGCCAAGTACCTAAAGGAGAAGTTGGCAGGGTGGAAGAGGATAAGGGAAGTGGAATTGCAATGGGCTAAACTAAAGGTGGCAATAAAAGGGGCAACAGATAAATATATAAGAAAAGTAAATAAAAACAAGAGGAAAAGGAAACCTATTTGGTTTTCCAAAGAAGTGGCTGCTCAAATAAAGGCAAAAAACACAGCTTTCGCAAAATTTAAAAGCTTGCAAACAGAGGAACACAGAAATGAATATAGGATCAAACTCATAGAGAGAAAAAGAGAAATAAGGAAAGCAAAATCAAAGGCAGAGGAAAATATGGCTAAAGATGTGAAGTGTGGTGACAAAACTTTCTTCAGGTATATTCGGGAAAGGAAGAAGATCAGAGGTGGAATTGCAGGACTCAGAAGTGCTGGGAACGGACTCGTGGAAAGTGACCTTGAAAAAGCGAAATTGCTAAACAAATACTTCTGCTCTGTTTTTACTAAAGAAAATCCTGGAGAAGGACCACCTGTGACTCCCAAATATAAAAATGGGAATGAAGTAGATACCACCCCATTCACAGAAGATGATGTGTTAGAACAGTGATGGCTAACCTTTTTGAGCCCGAGTGCCCAAACTGCCGCACAAAACCAAAGAATTTCCTCAAAGTGCCAGCACGTCAATTAAACCTTAACAACAAGATTTTAGTATCTAAAAACTCTTTATAAAGTTGCCTGAACTATGTAACATCATTTGTAAAGTTTGGAATCTTTGTATTGTCAGAGAATCAATTTGATTCACAATCCTTTGGATTTCATTTCAATTTATTGGCAATTTATAATGTTTTAATGATTTCATTCAATTTAGAAACAGGAAGGCAATAATTAAACTGGGAACCCCAAAAGCCAAACTTGGAATGTACAACAACACTGTAGAAATAAAACTATAAATTAATTTCCTCTTGTACTAAACAAAGCACAGACACTAATGATGCACATTTCCCAGAGCTGACATATTCCAGTTAATAAATTCAAAATAAAGAGATATCTTTGTACCTTTTGTGCATTTCTTTCAGTTGCAATTGTTCCAGCCACTTTCTTCTGGTTTATTTGTGTCTTCTGCTATCTCTCCATCGTCTGCTGTCCATTTCTCCTTTCTTCTCTTCTAGTTTTTTTCCATTCTCTCTCTTCATCTGCTTTAACATAATAATCTTTCTCCTTTTTTAGTCTCCCAATACCCGGCCAATTGTACATTTTTTTTCCCTCCCACACAAAATATTTTTCCCCTCTCCATTTCACTCTCCCAGCCCCATCCCCTTCTAATCTCCCCCAACATCAGCTCCCTTTTAATTCCAGCCCCACCCAGTATCCGCTCCCTTCTAGTCCCCACATCAGCCCATTTCCAGTCCTGGCCCCCCATCAGTCCATGTCCAATCCTATCCGAGTCCCTTCATCAGCTCATTTCCAATACCAGCCTCCCATCAGCCCATTTCTAGTCCTTTCCTAGCCCCACCATCACTCAGCCCATTTCTAATCCAAGCCCCCCATGAGCCTACTTCCAGTTCTAGCCCCTCCATGAGTCCATTTCAATCCAAGCCCCCACCACAGCCCATTTCCAAACTTAGCTCCCCAACACCCAATTCCCAGTCCTATCCTAGCCCCTCCATCAGCCCATTTCCTGTCCTAGCTCCCTCCCCTAAGAGCCCATTCCAAGCCCCCCTTCCCATCAGCTATTTGCAGTTCAAGCCCCCTTCCACTCAGCCCATTTCCATTCCAAGTCCCCCTCCCCATCAGCTATTTGCAGTTCAAGCCCCCCACTTCCCCTCAGCCCATTTCCATTCCAAGCCCCGTCCCCATCAGCTATTTGCAGTTCAAGCCCCCCACTTCCCCTCAGCCCATTTCCATTCCAAGCCCCGTCCCCCATCAGCTATTTGCAATTCAAGCCCCCTTCCACTCAGCCCATTTCCAGTCCTAGCAACCCCCCCAACCCATTACCAGTCCTAGCCCCCCATAGCCCACTCCCAGTCCTAATCCCACCAGCCCATTTCCAGTCCTAATCCCCATCACCCCATTTTCAGTTTAAGCCCCCTCATAGCCCATTACCAGTCCTAACCTCCCCATCAGCCCACTCCCAGTCCTAATCCCACCAGCCCATTTCCAGTCCTAATCCCCCATCACCCAATTTTTAGTTTAAGCCCCCCATAGCCCATTATCAGTCCTAACCCCCATCAACCCACTTCCAGTCCTAATCCCACCAGCCCATTTCCAGTCCTAATCCATCACCCAATTTTTAGTTTAAGCCCCCCCCATAGCCCATCACCACTCCTAAACCCCCCCAGCACCCAGCACCACTCCTACCCCCCAGTGCCCATCACCACTCCTAACCCCCCCCAGTGCCCATCACCACTCCTATCCCCCCAGCGCCCATCACCACTCCTAATCCCCCCGCAGCGCCCATCACCACTCCTAACCCCCCCAGCCCAGCCCAGCCAAAATTTAAAATAAAAAAAAGCTGTCTTCTGCCGCTTCCGGGGCCGCCGCGGCAGAATCGAGTGTGCCGCGGGGCCCCCCCTGTGCCTGGCAGAGCCTGCCCTCCAGATCCTGCCTTCCCCGGTATCAGCTCCCTGTTTCCAGCTTGTCACACGCGCCGGCTTTCAGAGCGCGAAGGGAACTAGTTTCCCTTTCGCGGCTCTGTTAAGCCCGCGGGGGCTGATGGGAACTTCCCATCAGCCCCCGCGGGCTTAACAGAGCAGCGAGGGAGAAACTCTCCCCTCGCGCTCTGAAAGCCGGCGCGTGTGACAAGCTGGAAACAGGGACTGATACCGGGGAAGGCAGGATCTGGAGGGCAGGCTCTGCCAGGTACAGCGGGGGCCCCGCGGCACACTCGATTCTGCCGCGGCGGCCCCGGAAGCGGCAGAAGACAGCTTTTTTTTATTTTTTTAAATGCGGACCTTCCCGCGTGCCAGCTGCAAGGCCTTCGCGTGCCACAGCTGGCACGCGTGCCATAGGTTCGCCATCGCTGTGTTAGAACAACTTGCAAAACGGAAAGTGGACAAGGCAATGGGACCAGATGGGATATATCCCAGGATACTGAAAGAGCTCAGAGAAGTTCTTGCAGGGCCATTAAAGGATGTTTTCAACAGATCCTTGGAAACAGGAGAAGTTCCTCAGGACTGGAGAATGGCTGATGTGGTACCTACAAAAACAGTGGTGACAGGGAATAAGTGATAAACTACTAGCCCATGAGCCTTACCTCGGTGGCAGGGAAAGTAATGGAGGCGCTCCTGAAAGAGCGAATAGTGGACTTTCTCAAAACCAACAGGTTGCAAGATCCGAGGCAACATGGTTTTAATGAAGGACGATCTTGCCAAACAAATCCGATTGAGTTCTTTGACTGGGTGACCAGAGAACTAGATCAGGGGCATTACGATGAATGTCATCTACCTGGAGTTTAGCAAGCCTTTGATACTGTTCCTCATAGGAGGCTTATCAATAAACTATAGTTTGGGGATGGGTCCCAAGGTGGTAAACTGGATCAGAAATTGTTTGACTGACAGACGACAGTACGTGATGGTAAATGGAGCTCACTCGGATGAAAGGAAGGTGATTAGTGGGGTGCCCCTGGGTTCGGTCCTGGGCCTGGCACTGTTCAATGTATTTGTGAGTGATATTGCTGAAAGACTGAATGGAAAAGTCTGTCTTTTTGCAGATGACACAAAAATGTGCAACAGAGTGGACTCCTCTGAGGGAGTGGCTAACATGAGGAAACATCTGCAAAAGCTGGAAGAATGGTCTAATGCTTGGTAATTAAGATTTAATGCAAAGAAGTGCAGTTTCATGCATTTGGATAGCAGAAATCCAAGGGAAATGTACGTGATAGGGGGCGAGAGGTTGGTGTGCACGGATCAGGAGAAAGACCTTGGTGTGATTATTTCTGTAGATCTCAAGGTGGCAAAACAGTGCGACAAGGCGGTGGCAAAAGCCAGGAGGATGTTGGGCTGCATACAAGGAGGAATTACCAGCAGAGAGGAAGAGGTACTACTGCCACTGTATAAGTCACTGGTGAGGCCTCACTTGGAATACTGTGTTCAGTTTTGGAGACCATATCTTGCAAAGGATGCAAAAAGAATGGAAAATGTTCAGAGGAAGGTGACCAAAATGATTTGGAGTCTGTGTCAGAAGCCTTATGAGAAGAGACTTGAAGACCTAAATATGTACACTTTGGAGGAGAGGAGGGATAGGGGAGATATGATTCAGACCTTTAAATACTTAAAGAGAAATAATGAACAAACAAACCTCTTCCAAAGACGGGGAAGCTGTAAAGCTAGAGGGCATAACATGAAGCTGCAAGGTGGTAAATTGAAAGGCAATACTTTTTCACTGAAAGGGTGGTGGATGCTTGGAATGCCCTCTCGAAGGAAGTGGTGGGGGCAAACACAGTGACAGAATTCAAAATGGCATGGGACAGACACAGAGGATCCCTTTACAGCAACAGGATAAAATCAAAATAAACTGAACCATCTAATTTCTCAACAAATAGGGGTATCCTACATGGAGCGGTGGGTTCACCCCTAAACAAAGACATGGGGAGGGGTGACCTGCACAGAGTGGCAGGTGCACCTACTCCTGACATCTTACTGAGCAGACTAGATGGACCATACTAGTCTTTATCTGCCATCATTTACTATGTTACTATGAAATGATGGTGGCTGATTTATAGTGGTTCTCAGATATAAGGTCCGACAAAAATGTATTAAAAATTATTAAGTATTAATAAAAAATAACATTGATAGTCTTACAAAACTATTATGGGATACTATCATGGACGTACATAGGACCACAGTACACTCATAAAGACACACACAGAACACCCATGACAAAAAGACAAACCAAGCACAATTCAAACACCCACACTAGACCAAAGGAAACACACAAAACAACAAATTCTTCTGAGCCAATAACAATAGAGCTTATAAACGCCAGATCCATATGCAACAAGATACAGACAATAGCAGACCACATAGAAGACCATCAACCTGACATATTGTGGTGGCGAGACAGGTATAGAGCCCAAAGGAAGGGTGGAAAAACAGCCTTTTACCTCTGGGCAGAAGAAAGGTTCAGAGAGTTTAAGGGTTAAAACTCTAACCAAAGAAAAAAACTCTGTGCACAGAGATGTAGAGAGTGAGCCACGCCCTAGCTCCATGGTGACCAGGGGAGGTGACGAGGGAAGCCTGGAGGTAGAGTCTGAGGCTATAGGGCAGCCCCAATCATATAAGCAGAGAGAGTCTTCCAGATTGGGAGGAACAAAGGGGGGAACGAAAGGAGGAGGAGGAGTGAAAGGAGAGAGACCAGGAAGAAGGAAAGCAGGAGGAGATCGTGTCCGTGGGCGGAGTCCAGGAGGGAAATCCTCTGAGGAGGAGACGTTCCCTAGCAGGCTGGACACTAGCAGAGAATCTCTTGAAACTACAGGAAGTAAGGAGATTAGGAGGACACGTGTAAGAGAGAAGTGCTCTATCAGAAGCCTCAAAGGAGATCCTTATTGCATGCAGCATTCAGACAACTCAAGCCCTGAAGGAAGCCTAGCTGGTAGGAAGAGTACAGCTGGCTTGGAACGCAGGAGAGTTGATTCTGGGGGAAATGCTGGTGGAAGGCAAGGAACAGGAATCTCGGTGAGAGAGTCTGTGGAGAAGGTTCTACCTGTGGCACAGCCTGAGAGAAGACAGGTTGCTGGGAACAAGGTGAGCCCCTTGCAAGTTTTAAAAGGTTTATTAAAAAAGAAAGATCTCCTATATCCTTCCCCTGCAACTCAGCGTAGTGAGGATTCCCAATGGGAACAGGTTTTGAAACTGTTGGAGCAGTTAAAACCTGCCGTTAGAGACGCTGAGGCCAGCCAGGTGCTAATTGAACCAAATGAGGAAAGTATGGAAGTAGAAGAATGCCTTTCAGAAAGTGTATGTTCTGATGTTGAAATGGATTTCTCTTACTGTGTGAGTCAGAAGAAGTAGAAGCTGTATGTTTTTTAAAAGTAGTGAAAAAAGCCAGAAGCTTTGAAAAGTTTATGACCTGCTGGAAATTTGGTTAATTAAAGCACTAAGGTTGAGATAGTCAGACAGGCTCAAAGAAGGCTATGAATGCTGGTAGTTAAAAGCCAATATTTGCAACTTGAAAGTGAAGAATGCCAATGTCTTTAAAAAGGAATGATACATGGGTTTAGCAGCTTGTAACCAAGAAGCCAAGGTGCTGTGCAGAGCCCTGAATGATACAGATTGGTGCTATACCAAGCCTGGGACCTAAGAATGTAATCTTGACTGAAGGCAAGGTTTATTGCTTTGTTTAAAACAAGCTGTTGGAAACGGCTAATGCCTGAACTGTGCTGTAAAGTTTGTTTCCCTTTTTGAATGGAGAAATATCTCATTTTTGTTCTGGTTATATCTGAACTGCTGACAAAGAAGTTCAATGGTTAAGTAGAAAATAAAATTCCTGTTACCTTTGAAACCCTCGGCTGTTTTGGTTCTTACCACACAACTACATTATTGACAAGCCTCAGCATTGGGAATTCAGGTGATAAGGGACATAAAGAGGTACGCTCACTACATATAGGCAACCGCCTAACCCATAGGGGCGCTACAATATTTTGCATCACAGAAACATGGCTCTGTCCCAACGACAATGTGCTACTCAATCAACTGGTACCTAACACATACACAGCATACAACTGCCCGCGCGCCCACAGGCGAGGAGGAGGAGTCTTGATAATTGCAAAAAAGAGCCTAAAGTTCAAAGCTCAGAGTAACACAGACACCCAACAATGTAACACCATCAGTATCGAGAACAAACACATGACACTCTGCCTCACCTACAGAGCTCCCCGGGCTTCACCCGATGAACTAGCCTCAACACTCGAAGCAGTCTGCGCAATCACATCAACCCACAAACCCACTCTACTGCTAGGAGACTTCAACCTCAAGTCCACCAACTCCAAAGATGCAGAAGCTTTCCTTCAAGCGATGACTTCACTTCAGTTTACCCAAATAATCAATGCCCCGACGCACAGACACGGATCATCCCCAGACCTCATCTTCGCACCCAACTACCTAACCTCAAGAGGACTAATATCAACACCCACCATCACACCAGTTCCATGGTCCGACCATTACATAATTGAGATAAAAATAGTACCACAAAAAGATAATCTAAATGAATGCCAAGACAACACACCCACTCAAAGACGATTCAAGAGCTTCGACAGGGACCTGTTCCTCCAAGACGTGATTCAACAATTGACCACAGAAACAGACGACCTGGAGGCTCAAATCACCAACTGGAACAGCACCCTATATAACGCCGCCAAAGCAACAGATGTTAGAACCACAAAAAATCGCTGCAACAAGTTACAACACAAGCCATGGTACTCAAAAACCATACAACAAGAAAAAAGGAACCTCAGAAAAATAGAACGGAGATGGAGAAAGACCAAGGCATCCGAGACCCAGCAACTATACCTAACAAAGCAAAAACAATACAACGAACACATCAACCAAACAATGAGAGAATACCACACAAACATGATAAATAACTCAAACAATAAACCCAGAGAACTTTTCGAAATCGTGAAAACCCTCACAAAAGAGCAAAGGTCAGAAGACGAAGTACAAATAGACCCGTAAAAATTTGCTGACCACATCCAGGAAAAATTCCACTCTGCAGAACAAACATGACCTAACTCAGCCTCAAAGCCTATCTCAAACCCAAAGACCTGGGACACTTTCCCCACACCATCAACAGAACAGCTCTCCCACATCATCACCGCAATCAATACAAGCACCGCTCCTACAGACCCTTGCCCAGTGTCATGGATCAAAGCCACCAAATCAAGCTTCATCCAAATCATACACAACATGGTGCACAACTCCCTAACTCAAGGATTCATGCCAAATCAACTAAAGCTCGCCACAGTAAGACCTATACCAAAGAAAACAACACTCGACAAGAACAACCCAGCAGCATACAGACCAATCTCCAGCATACCCTTTCTGGCAAAAATCATCGAAAAAACAGTGCAACACCAACTTCAAGAGCACATTGACAACTATGCACCACTAGATGACAACCAACATGGCTTTCGCCCCAACCATGGAGTCGAAACATTACTAATTTACCTCTTCGACAGCATTCTCCGAATCATAGACAACACCAAGAAAGGAATCATAATGATCTTCATTGACATCTCGTCAGCATTTGACACAGTACACCACAAAACTCTCCTGGAAAGACTACAAAACATTGGGCTACACAGTCCCACCTTAAAATGGTTCCATTCATACCTATCCGACAGGCAGCTTCAGGTCAAGGTAGGCCACAACACCTCTCGACCCATAAAAGTCCTCCAAGGAGTACCTCAAGGATCGGCCCTATCAGCGCTACTATTCAACATCTACATCCAGCCTATATGCGACATCCTGAAAGAGAACAACATTCAATATACAATCTACGCAGATGATATCATGATATACACACCTATCACAGTTGACAACCCGGACTACTCCAAAATAACAAACTGCCTCACACAAATGACAAGATGGTGTCAAAACAACAATCTCTTGATAAACTACAGCAAGACCGAGGCACTAATCATCACTCGTAACCCGGACTTCATCCATCCACCACACATCAAGATACAAAACACAACCATACCGATAAAATCAGAAGTAAAGTACCTAGGAGTGACCCTGGACAAGGAGCTACAGGATGAGAATCATCAGAAGACTTAAACCCCTCCTCGCTCCTGAGCACTTCCGTACGGTATGCCAGGCTCTAATAACCCCCATACTAGACTTCTGCAACCCTATCTACCTTGGACTAGCAAAACAAACACTCAGACCACTACAACTAGCACAAAACACGGCTGCCCGCATAATAACTGGATCAACAAGACAAGAACACATCACACCCATTCTGAAAGAACTACACTGGCTCCCAATCAACTCACGCATCAAATACAAAACAATCATAAACATATATAAGATCAAACAACATTCTTCAGCCAACAGCCTACACATCCTCATACAACCAGACACCAGCACACGCCCAAGAAGAAAAGGAACCTCCAACCGTGTTAACACCCCTAAGGACTTCAGAAAAACACGCAAGGACACCACAGAACGAGCACTCTCCCTGGCTGCCCCAACAATCTGGAACACCCTCCCAGACGATCTGAGATCAACGACGGACCTTAAAGACTTTCGCAAACAGCTGAAGACAACCCTATTCAAAGAGCACTATGGACATGACACATGATCTACTAACCAGCAAGAACAATTAACATACCACAATCCTGAACCTCAGATAGAAGAATGTATAATAGCACATGATGTAACATAGCACACAATGTATAAAAGTATGTATAATAGCCCACAATGTATTATAGCGCACACTGTACATAGCTCAACCTAATCAAACACACAACACATCAGACACACTAAACTCGATACACCTTTCACTGCATGAAAACACATGATCACCCCTTTGATTGTTTGCTGTGAAACCGCTTTGATTGTAGGAGAAGGCGGTATAGAAATACTGTTAAATAAATATATAAATAGATAACATCAGGATTGTTGTGTCTCACAGGTAGTGGAATTAAAAATCCTGATTGGAAAACCATTGGATGAAAACATGTGTACTTCCAGCCAAGACAGGGTGGGACATTTTCAGAAAAGACCAATTTGACCTGCATAAGATGGGTAGTTACTAACATCTGTTAAGGAAATAAAGACGATTTTGACCAACTAATGTGCATTAAATTCAAAATCATGCATTGTTTACCCTTAACACATGTTTTGGCAGCACTACATGAGCTAAATAATAATGAGATATAAACAGTGCAAATGAACGCAATATTATGTAAGTTTAATAACACAGCTTGCATTAACTTAGTAGCTTTGAGCTGGTGATATTTTACCTCCCCAGGAGCACACAGCTGCTAATGCATGGCCTGATGCTCCTGGAGATCATCTTAAAGTAGCTGGTGGTCTATGAGCCCCCAATAACAAACCCCCACTTGAACAAACTCCCCCAAATCTGGCTCCGCTCCAAACCAGAAATCTCTTCCTTCCAGAAATCCTCACTTGAATATGATTCCCAGAAACTCCATCCCTGATCAGGCTCCCTGGTCCAGAAGAACCTGCCCCCATGAACTAGCCCTCTGAATAAGAAACCCCTTTCCTAAGCAGCCCTCCTCTGATTCAGAGCTCTCCAAATCTAGCCCCCAATCAAAATCCCCTCTAACCTGGCCCCCCCCTCCAAAACAGACCCCTACTCCCCATTTTCCCCCTGCCATCACCTACCCAGTGGATAGGAGGTGGGGGGGGGGGGGGGGAGAGGAGCATTTGCCACTTGCTTCTGCTTCCTAAGAAAAATGATGCCGATTGACTCTACAGGTAGTTGCCAAATAATCTCCTAGTGCTAGTGCCATCAGACTACTGCTAGGATTCGACTGGCATCATTTTGAAGCTGGTAGCCTAGGTAGCAGGAGCAACTGGGAGTTCCTGTCTCCCAATTAGAGGTTTTGGGGGGAAACTGAAGCTAGAGGGGGGGTCTGTTTTTTGGGGGAGGCAAGATGTCAGATCAGGGGGTTCTGGATTAGAGGTGGAGCCTGCTCAGAGAGGGGTTTCTGATTTGGAGAGGGACGGTTCAGGCAGGTGTTTATGGATTGGGATACTTGATTGGTGAGAGGATTTATGGTTCAAAGGAGGGACCAATGTTGGGTGGGCATTTCTGGATGAGAGAGCGCCCTGAAAGGGAGGGGTTTCTGATCTGGAGAGGGGGACTGGTTTGGATGGGGACTTTGTGCAGATGGGGAAGTTCCTTGTAGGGGACTAAGGGGTGGGGGATCATACAAAGACCACTAGCACCTTTAAGATGATTTCCAGAAGCAGTGGGAGCATGGATGGGATCATGTATAGCTCACTGGTGCCTTTGAAAGATAGCAGGCCCAACTTAAGGCCCACTATCTTTGCATTACTACAGCCAGGAACGTGCAATATTCCAGCTGCAGCAATTTTTTTTATTTTACTGTGGATGTTACTAATCTGTGCTACTAAGATACTGAAGATTAGTGACTCCCACAGTCAATATTGCAGCAATAAAATGTGCTGTTTACCGTAGCTTAGTAATTACCCCTCTAAGGGGATCATTTTAAAAGCCTTAGTCATGATTTGGACATCCAAAAACATGCATGCAAATGTCTAAATCACGAAGACATCCCTGAAACCATTTCACAAAAGGCTTTTAAAGACATCTCTGGTACGGGGACAGCCAAGTAGGCAAGGGGTTTGATGGAGGCATGTCTGGGATGATACAATGGACTTAGATTTTCTCACTTGATTACAGAATCAACAAGGATGTCTGCAACCCTGTCCAAGTTTAGACCTGCTCCAGGCATGAATAGGCGTCAGGAAAATGCTTGTTTGGGCTGTAAACTAGTCAGAAGATGGCATTCCACCATCCCCAGTACTCTCCAAAATCACAATGATAGAAGCAGTAGAATTTGAACCGTAGTTTCCCTGGTCCTAGTCTACTACTCTAACCTTTAGGTTATTCTTAGACTTCTCTGGCCTTAAATACTGTTCCGGTATGTCTATGTAGACGCCCCATAGACTTCCATACTGGGCATGTCCATGTTTGTGAAATCGTGCCAGAAGTTGGACGTGCCTACTTTTTTTTTTTGCACTTATGGCTTGGATATCCCAGATTGCACTTGGACGTCATTTGCAAAATATGCCTTCACATTTCTGTTTAGCAGGGTAATTTGTTTTTAAAACTACCCTCAAAAACACAGAAAAAAAGAAGAGGGATATTTAAAGAGGGAATGATTAAAATTAAATGAGAGATAATTAGAAAACGCACTAAGGAGACTGAAGGGAGGAGACACATTTTAGTGATTTCAGACAGATGGAAATGACACTTTGGCAATGTTAACCATATGGATAGAGAACAGTTAAAAACAAGCCTGATATTCTTTGCAGAAGGAACAGGAAAAAAATGAGAGAGGCAGAGAGAAATACTGAAGTCTCCTAGGAAAATGAGAAAATACAGAAATAAGGAACAGTAGGATTCCAATAAGGAAAGAGGGTTAGGAAAGAGGAAGACCTGCAGAGGAAGAGGAGGCTGTCTTGACCTGGCTGTCCCTAATGAATATGCATGAGATACATTTGAATACAATGGGGGCAGTGCATGCAAATGCATCTCATGCATATTTATTAGGGACAGCCTGAAAACCTGAATGGTGTTTGGCCCTCCAGGACTGGAGTTGGGAACCTCTGGCATAGGCAATCAGAGCCAGATGATCATATTGCTAGAGTAGCAGTAGCAGAGAGACACCTCCATGTTTCCGTGAACATGTCGAGTTCTGTTTGTTAATAGAGAATGGATGGTTAATTAAAATGAACCTGTTTAAGATGTGCTATTAATACTATGGAGTGGAGGAATACCCTAGTGCAGTGTTTCCCAACCCAGTCCTACGGGGCACACCGGCCAGTCAGGTTTTCGGGATATCCCTAATGACTATGCATGAGATATATATGCATTAGAGATATCCTGCCAACCTGACTGGTTTGTGGCCCTCCAGGGCTGGATTTGGAGACCCCTGCCTTACACCTCTGTCATTTAAGATTGTGAGTGGGCAAGGTGCAGATGTCCTAGACATCGAAAGGGTATATAGAATGTGACCCATTCCTCCTCGATTCTCACCACCACCAAAAAGTTGTCTAATAGACAATATTTTGGTGGTGGTGAGAATCGAGGAGGAATGGGTCACATTCTATATACCCTTTCGATGTCTAGGACATCTGCACCTTGCCCACTCACAATCTTAAATGACAGAGGTGTAAGGCAGGGGTCTCCAAATCCAGCCCTGGAGGGCCACAAACCAGTCAGGTTGGCAGGATATCTCTAATGCATATATATCTCATGCATAGTCATTAGGGATATCCCGAAAACCTGACTGGCCGGTGTGCCCCGTAGGACTGGGTTGGGAAACACTGCCCTAGTGGTTAGAGCAACAGCCTAGTACCCAAGAGATCAGAATTCAATTCCCACTGGCACTCCTTGTGGCCTTGGGAAAGTCACTTTGCTCTCCATTACCTGCAAGAAAAGGTCTGGTAATCTACTTCAGGACATACCTTGCCAAGAAAACCCAGCAGCTGCTGGGTTGAACTTAAAAAAATACCACATTGCTGAGTTCAGTATGTAATAGGGAATTAGGATTAATGTTGTAAGTTGAGAAATGGGAGACAGATAGCACAGTAATGTTTCAGTGTGGTGGGTCTTTCGACAGAGATTAAATACTGGGATGATGACTAACATGACACTAGGAGCAGGAAAAAGGAAGTCGGAATACTTTTTACAAAATAAAATAAAATAAGGAAGGCACTTTGTGGAAAGAAAATGGTACAGCATATTTTATTTCACCAGGCAAGATAATGATTATAAACCTCACCCACAATCTGTGGATTTTGTTTCCATAGATGGATTTATTAAATAATGATAATAGATCATAACAATATCCCTTCAAACTGGGGGGAAATAGTAATCTCCTGATGATATCTAATGACTCAATAAACCCTATCCAATCTCCTTGGTTTATGGACATGGCTTGCAGTTACCATCCAGGCAATGTATTATTTGCTAATTTCTGTTGGAAAGGAGGACCTGGTAGCACATTGGTGCTTCATTCAATCAACTCCAGCAGAGAGTTTTCAAAATTGCAAGACAGAAGAGATAAACTACAGATAACACCCTTTTATTGCAGTAGTTTAATATATTTTGGACTAAGTTTCCAGAGTTAAGCTCCCTTTAGCTTATTTGGTAGTTATGCGATAAAGAGTTTATCTTGCCCTATACCAGCGATGGCGAACCTATGGCACGCGTGCCAGCTGTGGCACGCGAAGGCCTTGCAGCTGGCATGCGGGAAGGTCCGCAATTAAGATATGCGGCGCGGCGGGAGGTGAGTGTGCTGGCAGGGCCGGCCCGTCCATTGAGCGAGAATGTTTTTTGCACAGGGCCCCGCGTTTCAGGGGGCCCCGCGCAAAAAACATTCTTTTCTAAAAGTAAAATTGAAAAAAAAAATAAAAAACTGTCTGCTGCCGCTGTCGGGGCCGCCGCGGCAGAATCGAGCGTGCCGCGGGGCCCCCCTGTACCCGACAGAGCCTGCCCTCCCCGTAGCAGCTCTCTCTTTGGAGCTGCAGTCAGACGCGCCGGCTTGCAGAGCGCAAAGGGAAGAGTTTCCCTTTCGCGACTCTGTTAAGCCCGCGGGGGCTGATGGGAACTTCCCATCAGCCCCCGCGGGCTTAACAGAGCAGCGAGGGAGAAACTCTTCCCTCGCGCTCTGCAAGCTGGCGCGTCTGACTGCCGCTCCAAAGAGAGAGCTGCTCCGGGGCGGGCCGGCTCTGCCGGGTACAGGGGGGCCCCGCGGAATGCTCGATTCGGCCGCGGCGGCCCCGACAGCGGCAGCAGACAGGTTTTCTTTTTTTAAATTTTCCCTGGGCTGGGCTGGGCTGGGCTGGGGGGGGGGGGTTAGGAGTGGTGATGGGCTGGGCTGGGCTGGGGGGGGTTAGGAGTGGTGATGGGATGGAGGGGGGGTTAGGAGTGGTGATGGTCTGGGCCGGGCTGGGCTGGGGGGGGTTAGGAGTGGTGATGGGCTGGGCTGGGCTGGGAGGGGTTAGGAGTAGTGATGGGCTGGGCTGGGCTGGGGGGGGGGTGTTAGGAGTAGTGATGGGCTGGGCTGGGGGGGTTTAGGAGTGGTGATGGGCACTGGGCTGGGGGGTTAGGAGTGGTGATGGACACTGGGCTGGCTGGGGGGGGTTAGGAGTGGTGATGGGCACTGGGCTGGCTGGGGGGTTAGGAGTGGTGATGGGCGCTGGGCTGGGGGGGTTAGGAGTGGTGATGGGTGCTGGGGGTGTTAGGAGTGGTGATGGGCACTGGGGGGGTTAGGAGTGGTGATGGGCGCTGGGGGGGGGGGCTTAAACTAAAAATTGGGTGATGGGGGATTAGGACTGGAAATGGGCTGGTGGGATTAGGATTGGAAGTGGGTTTATGGGGGGTTAGGACTGGTAATGGGCTATGGGAGGGCTTAAACTAAAAATTGAGTGATGGGGGATTAGGACTGGGAGTGGGCTGATGGGGAGGTTAGGACTGGTAATGGGCTATAGGGGGGCTTAAACTGAAAATTGGGTGATGGGGGATTAGGACTGGAAATGGGCTGGTGGGATTAGGACTGGGAGTGGGCTATGGGGGGCTGCTAGGACTGGAAATGGGCTGAGTGGAAGGGGGCTTGAACTGCAAATAGCTGTTGGGGATGGGGCTTGGAATGGAAATGGGCTGAGGGGAAGTGGGGGGCTTGAACTGCAAATAGCTGAATGGGAGGGGCTTGGAATGGAAATGGGCTGAGGGGAAGTGGGGGGCTTGAACTGCAAATAGCTAATGGGGAGGGGGACTTGGAATGGAAATGGGCTGAGTGGAAGGGGGCTTGAACTGCAAATAACTGATGGGAAGGGGGGCTTGGAATGGGCTCTTAGGGGAGGGAGCTAGGACAGGAACTGGGCTGATGGGTGGGCTAGGAGAGGACTGAGAATTGGGTGTTGGGGGGATCTAAGTGGGGCATTGGGCTGGGGTGGGGCGTGGATTGAGATGGACACATGGCGGGGCTCGAACTGCAAGTCGGCTCATGCGGGGCTTGGATTAGACATGGGCTGAGTGGAGGGGAGCTAGGATTTAACATGGGCTGATGGTGGGGCTAGGAAAGGACTAGAAATGGGCTGATGGGAGGCTGGTATTGGAAATGAGCTGATGAAGGGACTCGGATAGGACTGGAAATGGATGGGGGAGCTAGGACTGGAAATGGACTGATGAGGGGACTAGAAGGGAGTGGATACTGGGTGGGGCTGGAATTAAAAGGGAGCTGATGTTGGGGGAGATTAGAAGGGGATGGGGCTGGGAGAATGAAATGGAGAGGGGAAAAATATTTTGTGTGGGAGGGAAGAAAAATGTACAATTGGCCGGGTATTGGGAGACTAAGTGGGGATTGAGGATGGAGGGGTAAAATTTGAGTGGATGAAATAGGAATGAGGAAAGAGCAAAAGGAGAAAGATTATTATGTTAAAGCAGATGTAGAGAGAGAATCAAATTGATTCTCTGACAATACAAAGATTCCAACCTTTACAAATGATGTTACATAATTCAGGCAACTTTATAAAGAGTTTTTAGATACTAAAATCTTGTTGTTAAGGTTTAATTGACGTGCTGGCACTTCGAGGAAATTCTTTGGTTTTGTGCGGCAGTTTGGGCACTCGGGCTCAAAAAGGTTAGCCATCACTGCCCTATACTCTTGCTCTGGAACTCAGTTCCTCAGGCAAGCTGTTATCATCTGGGCACTTCTGCTTCACTCCCACATATTGGCTTCATTCTGCCTTTAAACAGCCTTCCTGAACTTCTGCATCGTGCTCCCTGGCCATATTCAAATGCTACTCACAATGGCACCTTTCTATCCCTGCTTTGGATTTCTAACCTGCCTCTCCCAGGTCACTTCCTTGTTGCTCAACTAACTCCATTACACAGTTCATATTTGCTCTCCACAGCTCTCGGGTGGCAGTGGTGGACCAAGGGGCATCTTCAGGAATGTCTGTGCTATGAAGGTTAAAGAACATAAGATATACCATACTGGGTCAGACCAAGGTCCATCAAGGCAGTATTCTGTTTCCAACAGTGACAAATCTAGGTCACAAGTACCTAGCAGTTTCCCCAAAAGGTAGAGGTTCCACAGTGCTTATATTGGGGCAAGCAGTGGATTTCCCAGGTCCCCTTTAATAATGGTTTATGAACCTTTCCTCCAAGAACTTGTCCAAACCTTTTTTAAACCCAGCTACACTTACAGCTTTTACTACATCCTCCGGTAACAAATTCCAGAGTTTGATTACACGTTCAGTGAAATTATTTTTTCTCTTATTAGTCTTAAATAGGTTACACTGTAGCTTCATTGCATGTCCCCTAGTCTTTCTATATTTTGATGGTGTGAATGTTCTTTCTACGTTTCCAGTTCCACTCCATTCATTAATTTATGGACCTCTATCATATTTCCCCCTCAGCCGCATCTTTTCCAGGTTGAAGAGCCTTAACCTTTTTAGCCTCTCTTCATAGGGGTATCCTTCAATCCTCTTTATCATTTTGGTGGCTCTTCTCTGTACTTTTTCTAAAAATGCTATATCCTTTTTAAGATATGGCGACCAGAATTGCACACAATATTCAAGGTGCAGTCACATCATGTAACGATATAGAGGCATTATAATATCCTTTGTTTTATTCTCCGTTCCTTTTCTTATGATACCTAGCATTCTATTTGCTTTCTTGGCTACCGCTGCACACTGGGTGGAGGTTTCAACATATTATCCACGATGCCTAAATCTTTTTCTTGGGTGGTAGTTCCTAATGTGGAATTTTGCATCGTGTACTACCCATCATGGGTTGTTCTTTCCTAGGGCATAACTTTGCACTTGTCCACATTAAATTTCATCTGCCATTTGAATGCCCAGTATTTCAATTTATGAAGGTCCTCTTGCAATTTTTCACAATCCTCTTGGGTTTTAACAACTTTGAATAATTTTGTGCCATCTGCAAATTTGATTACCTTACTCATTATTCCCATTTCCAGGTCATTTACAAATATGTTAAAATGCAGCAGACCCAGCACAGATCCCTGGAATACTCTACTATGCACCTTTTTCCATTAGGAAAAGTGGCCATTTAGCCCTACCCTCTTTTAACCAGTTCCTGATCCACAATAATACACTGCTTCCAATCCCATGACTTTTTAGTTTTGCCAAGAATCTCTCATGAGAGACCTTGTCAAAGGTTTTCTGAAAATCTAGATACACTATATTACCCGACTCACCTTTGTCTACCTGTTTATTCACACTTTCAAAAATAATACAGCTGGTCTGGGCTTCCAAGATAGTATATTTAAATAACACCCATGCTTGATGTAAATCTTTAACCTTTGCAACTGCTCCTTTTAGTTTTTTCTTAACTATTTTCCTCATTTTATCATAGTCTTCCTTTTGAAAGTTAAAAGGTAGTACTGTGAATTTCCTTGCCATCCTTCCTTCATTTATTAAATCAAACACAATCATGCTATGCTCACTATTGCCAAGTGGCCCCAACACCCTTATCTCTTGTGTTCCACTAAGGACTAAGTCAAAAATGGCTTCCTCTCTGGTCGGTTCATGAACCAGCTGCTCCAAGAAACAGTCATTTATTTCATCTAGAAACTTTATCTCCCTAGCATGTCCTGCTGTGACACTGACTCTGTTGATACCGGGGTAATTGAAATCACCCATTATTATTACTGTGCTGTAACTTTTGTTAGCTTCCCTGATTTCTTTGAGCATTTCATCATCCATTTGTTCATTCTGGCCAGGTGGTCAATAGTACACCCCCACTGCCATCGCCTTCTCCTTCCCCTTTTTACATGGAATTTCAATCCATAGAGGTTCTACAATGAATTTTGTTTCCTGCAAAACTTTAATCCATTGTAACTCAATGCCCTCTCTAACAAAGAGTGCAACCCCTCCACAAATTTGATCTGCTCTGTCATTACGATATAGCTGGTTGTCCTCCTTCTACCATTTCTCTGAGATACCAATCATATCTAACCTCTCATTTAGTGTATATATTCCTACTCTCCCATCTTATTTTTTAGACTTCTAGCATTTGCATACAAGCATTTTAGAGGCTGTATTTTATTCATATTAATCCGGTTATCGGTAGGCAGGGGTAATTTGGAATCTTTAAGCACTGTCTGCTCTGTACTCAAGGGCATTTGGGTTGCTTTTGTCTTTATTGGAACCTCTATGTTGATATGCCCTAACTTCAATCTGTTGCTAGTATCCTTCAAGGATACATTGTTCTGAACCATGCGCCCTTGGGCGACTCTCAGCTTTTCCCTATTATCTAGTTTAAAAGCTGTTCTATCTCTTTTTTTAAAGGTTAATGCCAGCAGCCGGGTTCCATCCCGGTTAAGGTGGAGCCCATTGCTTTGGAAAAGTCCCTCCTTTCCTCAGAATGTTCCCCAGTTCAGACTCTGGAGCTGTGCCTGCCTTTTGTGTCCTGCGCATGGAACGGGAAGCATTTTGGAGAATGCTATCCTGGAAGTTCTGGATTTCAACTTCCTACCTAAAAGCCTAAATTTGGCCTCCAGAACCTCCCTACCGCACTTTCCTACGTCATTAGTACCAACATGTTCCAAGACAGCAGACTTCTCCCCAGTAACATCTAAAACCTGGTGGCACATGAGAACTGCTACCTTTGTACCAGGCAGGCATGTTACCAGGCGATCCTCACGTCCACCAGCTACCCAGCTACCTATATGCCTAATGATCAAATCACCAACTATAATGGCTTTCCTAACCCTTCCATCATGGGCATATAGAGGGTTTTACATCACCTGGAGGACAGGTCCTAGCTATAGGATCACTTTCTGCCACAGCAGGGTAATGCTCTCCTGTCACGCGACCTCTCCCCTCCATGGCAACAGGGATGCTGCCAGACTGGTAGTGGGACTTCAGTACTACAACCCTGTAGGTCTCATCTATGTACCTCTCTGTCTTTCTTATGTCCTCCAAGTCTGCTACTCTAGCCTCCAGAGATCAGACTCATTCCCTGAGAGCAAAGAGCACCTTGCAGCTGGTGCACACACAAGACCCCTCACCAACTAGGAGAAAATCATACATGTGACACTCAATGCAAAAGAGTGGAAAGCCCCAGTCTCACTGTTGGACTACTGTCTGCATCTTAGTTTTACGGTTGTGTTTAGGTATTTAAGTTTTTTACTTACTTAGGTTTGCTGGGGATACTTACACTAATACAACTATAACTAATATGTTTAAAGGACTTTGTTCACCTCAAGATTAATTAATCTCAGGTCCTTAATGTATGCCTGATGAGGATGAACAGCTGTACCTGAGAGTGAATATGGGCACCTCATTTCTTTTAAGAGGTTTAAGCACCTATAAAGCTATGATTATCCCAGGGGGCGTGGGAGTTGGGGAGGGAAAGAAGACTTATTAAAAGCTGGCTGCTACATAGTACCCTGTCCTGTGCTTCTAAGGTAATCTGTGACCAATTTCCTGAGTGATTCACACAGCCCTTGCTTTGATAGAGGGAGTGTTTCAAAATACCCCTTTGATCTTTCACTTGGCTTTAACCTCTATTTAAAACAATTTCACAGGTCTCTTGCCCCCTATCTAGAAGGCCTCTTTGTAATGTAAACTAAAAGCTCTTTGCTGATACTAGGCCCTGACTGATTATATTTAAACTGATTATATTTCAACCTCTCCTTTCTATTATCAATTCCTGCCTGTCTCATGGCACTTTTCCGCATCCTTGGAAGCATGCCTTGGTACGCCCCCTTCTAAAACATCCTTCTTTGGACCCCTCCGTACCTGCAAGTTACCACCCAGTATCCAACCTTCCCTTCGCTTCCAAACTTTTGGAAAAGGTTGTTTTCTCCCAACTCTCACATCACCTGGATTCCACACATTTTCTACACCCTTGGCAATCCGGCTTTCAACCTGGGCACAGTGTTGAAATTACTATCACGGCAGTACTGAATGAGATCTACACTTCCTGTGATCATAGTGATATTACGGTGGCGATATCTCTTGACCTTTCAGCTGTGTTCGATTTGGTGGATCACTCTCTTCTTCTTTCTCGGTTACGGGATGCAGGTATCCGTGGCACTGTGTATCGCTGGGTTTTTTCCTTCTTATCCTCCCGGTCATTTGCAGTCACCTCAGCCTCTTCCACTTCTGCTTGCTTTCCTCTCAGCTGTGGTGTTCCACAAGGCTCAATCTTGGCTCCTTTACTGTTCCACATCTTCTTGGCTCCCCTAGCTTTATTGGCCCAACAATCCAGGATATCAGGGTATTATTATGCCGACGACATCTTTCTCTTACACCACACATCTTCCTCCCATCCTGATATTACTCCCTTGGAATCCTGCCTATCTTTGGTCTTCTCCTGGCTTTCCTCTAACTGCTTGATCCTTAATGTTTCTAAGACTGCGGCTATTTGGTTTACACATGGTTCTTCCACCCCATTACCCACTCCCTCTTTCTCTGGCACCCCTATCTCCTTAGTTTCCAAACTCCGCTATCTTGGTGTCATTCTCGACAGTAATCTTACCTTCCACAACCACATTTCACTGGTTTCTCAATGCTCCTTTTTCTGTCTTAGGCAAATCCGTGCCATCCGACCATTTCTCTCTTCTCAAGCCCTCACCACCCTCCTCCTTTCCCTAGTCATCACCAGACTGGACTTCTGTAATTCTATCTACGTAGGTATTCCCCAATATCAACAATACCGATTGCAACTAATACAAAATACAGCTGCTCGAATGATTTTACACGCCTCCCCCCATGATCATGTTACCCCGCTTTTACTGCACCTTCACTGGCTACCACTGAAATTCCGGATTCCTTTCAAGATTCTTACTCTCGTACACCGAGCTGTCTATCTTCACACACCTCAATATCTCTCTAATCTGTTAACTTTTCATACTCCCACCCGTAGTCTTCGATCTGTTCACATTAACCGCTTGCACCTCCCAGCTCCTTCTCAAGCCCACTTGCAATCCACTCGGAAATCAGCATTTTTCTACCTAGGCCCCGCCCTCTGGAATTCCCTCCCTACTGCCCTCTGCCTTGAAGATTCCTACCCCAAATTCTGTTCCCTCCTCAAGACCCACTTTTTTTTCTTAGCTTTTAATGTCCCCTCTGAACCTGTATGACCTCACTCTCCTTGTTGCACTGCTTCTGCTAACTCTGCTTTCTCGTCTTTTCTTTTTAAGTGATTGTAATTTCTTTTTCCTTTCTTGCCTAATGCTAGTATGTATATTGTAAACTGCCCCGATGTAATGGGGGACGGTATATCAAGTTGTAAATAAACAATAAACAATAGAAGCTCTCTACTGGGTTTTAAATTTAACCTGATAGCTCTCTGTTGGGTTTTAAATGTAAACTGAAATCTCTCTGCTAGGTTCTGAATTTAAACTGAAAGCTCTCTGCTGGGTCTTAAACTGAAAGCTACCTCCTGAGTATTTAATGTAAACTAAAAGCTATTTGCTAATACTAGGCCCTGACTGATTTAACAAATACACTGAATTCTAATTTATACAGATTAATCAGCTTTACTCTAAAGAATTACTTTTTCCCCAAGATTTGAAAAATTTCCAGAAGAAAATACTTACAATTGCAGATTTCTCTCCAGAAGTAGCAGTTCCTTTTTGTAATCTTTCAAGACTGAGGTTTGTTTGCTAATGATTGTAGTCATTGCCTCGCTAACTGTAGTTGCTTTGTTTTATTTTTGCTCAGATTTTTCCTTCTAATAAAATTCCTATTACAAATTCTATAGACGTAGCCATCTTTTAAAGGATGAAGGGAAAGCATAAGAGAGAGAAAAATTGTTGTCCAAAGATTTGAACTATATCTACAGGAGCCAAGTTTGTATTCAACCTACCTCACTAGCAGAAGGAAATGATTCCATCTGCATCCCCTCGCTGGCCCCTGACCCATCCTCTGACAGTTCTGTCCTCAATGTCCATCTGTAGATTTGACTGTAAGCTCTCTAAAGAAGGGACCTCCTCTTCCATGTGTCTGTACAGCACTGTCTATTGTTTCTAATGCAAGCATAACAAAAGGTTTCCTCTCTGATACTGTAACCAAATAACATGCAAATAGGTTGAGTGCAAAAAGTCTGTCCTAAACAAGGAGAGCATGCTGGACAGATGTGCATATCCGCAGCAGCTATATCTTGTGCACAAAAAAAAATTGTATCTGTACTTGTGTGTATGTGCTGTAATGCCAACTCATGAGGAAACATCAATATTTTGTACAGAAATAATACAGCACAGAATAACATTGATGTTTATGCATGAGATAGCGTTACAGCATGTGGATAACACTGTTTGTTCCGGCATATCTCCTCCTCGGCTCCACATTCTCTGCTGATTTTATTTTTACCATTTCTCTTAAATGCTGGGCACCCACAGGTGAAAAATAGTATTGCCCACTAATCCAATGCTCTGACTTACTGGAAGGAGGTGCTCGTGGCTTGGGTGCATGAATGTGAGCACAAAAAGCAGAGAGGCAGTGGAGATGCAGTGTAGGAAAGGATAGACTCTCAGCATCAGCTGCAATCTTGTCAGTCGACACTTCTGTCCCCTCCTTTATTTACCACCCTAACACAAGATGGGCTTTCTTGACACAGTCCACAACTTCAGCAGTTGGACCTCAATCATGCACAACCATCAAGAGCTCATCAAGGCCACAGCCACGGAATCCTTGGCATACTGGGCACACAAGGCAGCTAACTGCTTTGATCTTGCCAAGATTGTCCATCACTTCCTTTCCTGCTCACTAACCAACATGGCCTAGGGAGTGGGTATTCTCAATGGCAAGGGGCATCATGAGTCCACACTGTTCACAACTGGCACCAGATTTGGTTGCAAAGTTTACCTTCATTTGCTGGGGTTTTCTTTTGCTGAGCACACAGTTGCATTTCACATCTTTGGGCGTTTCCTGCCCTTTGTGGACATTCATGGCCAAACTCTTAAAGTTTTACCACCACTGGTCTAATGCTCATAGTTTGTGCTGCTCTGAATGCTGCTGCTCAGCCTGCTCCTTTGACCAGGTTTAAATACTGCCATCTTTTGACCCCAAAATCTGCCAATTTAAGTTGAAACATGAGGCTAAGTTTTCTTAACTATAATTAACAGCGGAACCATAGGAGAACTTTTCTCCTTGTTAAGAAAAAAAGTCCTCCCCTTAATAGAGTTCTCTGGAGATTTTAATACTCTATCCTGGATTTGTGGGACATGTTTGAAATTGTTGCACATTATTTGGGCAGTACCATGAGATCACCACTACAGGTCAGAACTGCCATTTTGAAGACAGTCGCCGATGGCGCAGGTACATCCAGGGATTGCTCCTGTCCCCTCTTGACACCAGGGAGACTCCTGGTAAGAGCTGGAGGGTTAGTGATGTTGATATTGGAGGGATTGGGGGGGGGGGTTACTACCTGCTGGGCTGCAATAAATGCACCAAATTCTCTCCTCAAGGTACCTCCGCCTCCTCCTTCCCTTTCTGCCCAAACCCTGACTGACTATTTCCATGACAAAATCCACAAGATCAAATTCCAATTCACCATGAGGTCAGCTACTTCCCCTCTTCACTCCCAACACCCCCCCCCCCCAATCTCTGCTACCCTTTCTTCCTTTTCTATGATTTCTGAGGAGGAAATCACACAACTTCTTTCCTCCTCCAAACTCACTACCTGCTCCTCTGATCCTATTCCCACCCATCTCCTAAGCTCCATCTCCTCCACTGTTGTCCCTTCCATCTATCGTATTCTCAACCTATTGCTTTCCACTGCAACTGTCTCTGGAACATTCAAGCATACTGTGGTCACACCTCTCCTCAAGAAACCCTCACTAGACCCCACATGTCCTTCTGTTGACCCATTTCCCTCCTCCCCTTTGTTTCTTAACTATTGAACGTGCGGTTCACTGCTGTTACCTTGACTTTCTCTGAAGCCCATTGTTTGAATTTTCTGTTACAAGCCAGCTCCCAGTGAGGGGCTAATTATATTAGCTTACTGCCTGCCACAGTTCCGGTCAGCTCCAGTCTGCACAGCTTCCAAAGCTTGCAAACAGCTAAGTTTCAGCTTCTAGCTTTTTGCTTGTTGCTAATATAGATTTTAACTGTTATACCTTACTTTTGGGAATATTCTGACTGCCTACATTCCTTGTGTAGCCCTTAAAACAGATAGCTGTGTGTGCCCACTGTTCATGTAAGGCCTACTGACCAGGGACACTTAGGTTCCCGCCCACCCCACCCCTCACCCCACCCACCCCAGGGCTGCATTGCCTATATAATGGTCACCTACATTGCCAATCATCCTTTTTAATTTGGTGTTAAGCACACCTTTTCTTTCTTTCTTTCCTTCTTTCTTTTTTTCTTCTTCTCCTTTTAGAACTGCTTAATCAGCATGTCGTGTATTCAGTGTAATAACTGTGGTGCTTTCATTCTGAGATGAATCATTTGGAACCTAAGAGCTTGTCCTATGTTCCTCTAGTCAGCTGCCAAGCATAAAGAATTGACTCTACTAAGGGAAGAACTAGCTGCAATGAAACATACCTCCTCTAGGATACAAACAGAACAATGTCCACCACCGCTCCCACAAAGAATCAAACATCCAAGGAACAAATGGATCACAGTGGGCTCGGGTAGATTGCCCTGTAATGCAGAGATATCCTATACATCAAGAGATATCCCTGCAAAATGCCTTCTCTGCTTTGGTTAATGAGGCTCACCAATCCATGGAAACTGAAGTGCCCTTAAATGAGTTAGTCAATGCCCAATCTCCTGCTAAAGCACCAAATATGAAGAAAAACTCACCAAACAGAAAACTACTACTGCTTGGATATTCCATCATCAGAGGCACCACCTTGGGAACACAGTTCAAAGGAGAGAAGATAGTCAAATGCCTCCCAGGCTCTTCAGCCAGCAGGAATACAAACCAAATTGTTGATGTACCTAGCGCAGAAAGTGAACACTCCAAAATTGATGTTGTCATCCACCTGGGTACAAATGACCTGGCTAGAAACAGTGTCTATGTAGTTCAAAGGGACTTCCAGACTCTGGGAGAGAAACTCAAGCCCATTGTTAACACTGTAGCATTCTCAGAAGTTCTACCTGTACATGGTAAGGGGGCGGAAAGGCTGCATCGCATAAACAGCTTTACTACATGGCTCCTGACCTGGTGCGAACAAGAAGGATTCAGATTTATTGGCGACTGGGGAAACAGATGGACCAACAAGAGACTATACTGTGCGGATGGACTACATCTCTCTGTTGCAGGGAAACGAATTCTAAGTGAAAAATTCAGGCAGTATGTGGATATGCATTTAAACTAGAAAAAGGGGGTGACGGATGGGGAAGGTCAAGTTCAGGACGTCACTCCCTGCAAAAGCAGAACAACATCAGAAACAACCACACTTTTAAACCACACATCAAAAGCAACTGGGAAGAAGTGGGCAGAACAAAATCAATGCAAAATACATGCAAGCCAATTAAAGGCTGGAAAGCAATGAGCACAAATGCTCGAAGCTTAGCCAACAAAGTTCCGGACCTGGAAGCCCTAATGGTGGAAATGGACTTGGACATTGTGGCCATTACAGAAACAGAGACAGAGAAAATGGAAAAGGAGGAGGAGTAGCCTTGTACGTCAAAAGCAATATTAAAGCTACTGAAATGCAGGGGGCATGGGGAAAAGAAGAAGTGCTCTGGATTGTGTTGGAAAGAGGAGATGGCACTGTCATCCATACTGCTGTAGTCTACAGACCTCCAACTCAAATCGAAGAGATAGATAACGAATTGATTATAGATATTGCCAAGATAGCCACAAAGGATTGAAGGATAAGGCGGGATAGAAATACCCTTTAAATAAAATAAATAAGTGATCATATTGGGTGACTTTAATCTACCCGATATGGATTGGATTACTCCTTCTGCAAATCTGGAAAGAAGCAAAAAAATTGTGGATGCTTTACAAGATGCGTTACTTAGACAAATGGTGATGGAACCAACCAGGGAAAGCTCAATGCCAGATTTAGTGCTCAACAACAGTGATAGCGTGTCGAATGTCTGGGTGGGTGCCCCTGTGAGCAGCGCGATCATCACACGGTGTGGTTTGAGATAAAAGCCAAGGTGCAGTCCAATCATAGCAAGCTCAAAGTCCTAAACTTCAAAAACACTGACTTCAGGAAAATGGCCAAGTACCTAAAGGAGGAGTTGGCAGGGTGGAAGTGGATAAGGGAAGTGGAATTGCAATGGGCTAAACTAAATGTGGCAATAAAAGGGACAACAGATAAATACGTAAGAAAAGTAAATAAAAACAAGAGGAGAAGGAAATCTATTTGGTTTTCCAAAGAAGTGGCTGCTCAAATAAAGGCAAAAAACACAGCTTTCGCAGAACTCAAATGCTTCCAAACAGAGGAACACAGAAATGAATACAGGATCAAACTCAAAGAGACAAAAAGAGAAATAAGGAAAGAAAAATCAAAGGCAGAGGAAAAGATGGCTAAAGATGTGAAGTGTGGCGACAAAACTTTCTTCAGGTATATTCGGGAAAGGAAGAAGATCAGAGGTAAAATTGCAGGACTCAAAAGTGCTGGGAACGAACTCGTGGAAAGTGACATTGAAAAAGCGAAATTGCTAAACAAATACTTCTGCTCTGTTTTTACTAAAGAAAATCCTGGAGAAAGACCACCTGTGACTCCCAAATATAAAAATGGGAATGAAGTAGATACCGCACCATTCACAGAAGATGATGTGTTAAAACAACTTGCAAAACTGAAAGTGGACAAGGCCATGGGGCCAGATGGGATACATCCCAGGATACTGAAAGAGCTCAGAGAGGTTCTTGCAGGGACGTTAAAGGATGTTTTCAACAGATCCTTGGAAACAGGAGACGTTCCTCAGGACTGGAGAATGATTGATGTGGTACCTCTACACAAAAGTGGTGACAGGGAAGAAGTGTCAAACTACAGGCCTGTGAGCCTTATCTCGGTGCCGGGAAAAGTAATGGAGGCGCTCCTGAAAGAGCGAATAGTGGACTTTCTCAAAACCAACAGGTTGCAAGATCTGAGGCAACATGGTTTTACCGAAGGACGATCTTGCCAAACAAATCTGATTGAGTTCTTTGACTGGGTGACCAGAGGACTAGATCAGGGGCATGCGATGGATGTCATCTACCTGGATTTCAGCAAAGCCTTTGATACTATACCTCATAGGAGGCTTATCAATAAACTCAGTAGTTTCGGGATGGGTCCCAAGGTCGTAAACTGGATCAGAAATTGGTTGACTGACAGACGAAAGGTGGTGATGGTAAATGGAGCTCACTCGGATGAGGGGAAGGTGATTTGCGGGGTGTCCCAGGGTTCTGTCCTAGGCCCGGTTCTGTTCAATGTATTTGTGAGTGATATTGATGAAAGACTGAATGGAAAGGTATGTCTTTTTGCAGATGACACGAAATTTGCAACACAGTGGACTCCCTCGAGGGAGTGGTTAACATGAGGAAAGATCTACAAAAGCTGGAAGAATGGTCTAATGCTTGGCAATTAAGATTTAATGCAAAGAAGTGCAGTGTCATGCACTTGGGTAGCAGAAATCCAGGGGAAATGTACGCGATAGGGGGCGAGAGGTTGGTGTGCACGGATCAGGAGAAAGACCTGGGTGTGATTATTTCTGTAGATCTCAAGGTGGCAAAATAGTGCGACAAGGCGGTGGCATAAGCCAGGAGGATGTTGGGCTGCATACAAAGAGGAATTACCAGCAGAAAGGAAGAGATACTAATGCCACTGTATAAGTCACTGGTGAGGCCTCACTTGGAATACTGTGTTCAGTTTTGGAGACCATATCTTGCAAAGGATATAAAAAAGAATGGAAACTGTTCAGAGGAAGGTGACCAAAATGATTTGGAGCCTGCGTCATAAGCCTTATGAGAAGAGACTTAAAGACCTAAATATGTACACTATGGAGGAGAGGAGGGATAGAGGAGATATGATTCAGACCTTTAAATACTTAAAGAGAAATAATGAACAAACAAACCTCTTCCAAAGACGGGGAAGCTGTAAAACTAGAGGGCATAACATGAAGCTGCAAGGTGGTAAATTGAAAGGCAATGTCAGGAAATACTTTTTCACTGAAAGGGTGATGGCTGCTTGGAATGCCCGATGGAAGTGGTGGGGGCAAACACAGTGACGGAGTTCAAAGTGGCATGGGACAGACACATTGGGTCCCTTTACAGCAACAGGATAAAATTAAAATAAACTGAACCATCTAATTTCTCAACATATAGGGGTGTCCTACACGGACCGGCGGGTTCACCCCTAAACAAAGACATGGGGAGGGGTGGCCTGCACAGAGTGGCAGGTGCACCTACTCCTGCCATCTTACTGGGCAGACTAGATGGACCATACTGGACTTTATCTGCCGTTATTTACTATGTTACTATGGATCTTTTACAGTCTGGCTTTTGTCCTTTACATTCTACTGAAATGGTTCTTACCAATGTATCCAGGGACCTGTAGCTGGCAAAATCCAAGGGCCTTTACTCCATCCTCATCCTTCTTGACCTTTCTGCTACTTTTGACACTGTTGATCATAATCTCCTCAATACTTTGTCCTCGCTTGGTTTTAAGGGCTCTGTGCTATCCTGGTTCTCTTCTTATCTCTCCCATTGCTCTTTTAGTGCTTGTTCTGGTGGATCCCCCTCTACTGCTATTCCACTCTCAGTTGGTGTACCCCAAGGATCTGTCTTGGCTCCACTCCTTTTCTCTCTCTATACCCAGTCCCTTGGTGCACTAATCTCTTCGCATGGCTTTCAGTACCATCTCTTTGCTGATAACTCCCAGATCTACCTCTCTACACCTGAAATCTCTCTGGCAATCCAGGCCCAGATCTCTGCCTGCCTTTCTGACATTTCTGCTTGGATGTCTCACCGCTGCTTAAAACTGAACATGGCCAAAACTAAGCTTCTTACTTTTCCCTCAAACCCTCCTCTCCCCTTTCTCCTTTCTCAGTCTCCGGATAACTCTCTACTCCAACCTATTTGCTCAGCTTGCAACCTTGGCGTCATCTTTGACTCCTCTCTCTCCTTCTCCACACACATCCAATTGATAGCTAAAACCTGGCATTTCTTTCTCTATATCATCAACAAAATTTGCTCATTCCTTTCTGAAAACACTACTAAGATACTTATCCACTCTTTGGTCACCTCCCGTCTTGACTATTGTAATCCGTTTCTTGCTGGTTTCTTTCTGAATCATCTCTCTCCCCTTCAGTCTGCTGCACGGCTAATCTTCCACCAGCCTCCTCATGCTCATATTACCCCTCTTCTCAAGTCACTTCATTGGCTCCCTATCCATTTCCGCATCCAGTTCAAACTTCTCCTGCTGACCTATAAGTGCATTCACTCTGCAGCTCCTTACTACCTTTCCTCTCTTATCTCTCCCTACACCCCTTCTTGGGAACTCTGCTCTTTTGGCAAATCACATCTATCTATGCCCTTTTCTATAGCTAACTTCAGACTTTACTCATTTCATCTTGCTTCTTCTTATGCTTAGAACAAACTGCCTGAGTCTGTATTTTAGGCACCTTCCCTGGTCCTTTTCAAATCCAGGCTGAAAACTCACCTCTTCGCTGTCACTTTTGGATCTTGACTCACCTGGTCTCCTTTGTGTTTCCTTACCATTCCCCCCTAGATGTATCCCGTTTCTAAAGCTATTGTGTTGTCTGTCTTGATTAGACTGTAAGCTCTGATAAGCAGGGACAGTCTTTTACATGTATCTGTGCAGCATTAAGTATGTCTTGTAGTGCTATACAAATGCTCAGTAGTAGGAATCAGTTAAGTGCATTCGCCATCCATGCTATCTACAGTGGTGAAATGTACAATAATTTACCATGTGCAAGCAACTCTCAGATCTACCTCTGCTTCTGAAATCTCTCTGGGAATCTGGGCCGAGATCTCTGCCTACTTATCTCACATTAGTGCCTGGATGTCTCACCGCCATCTGAAATTGAACATGGCCAAAACTGAGCTCCTTATCTTTCCCCCTAAGCCTACCTCCTCTCTTCCTCCTTTCTCTTTCTGTGGATAGCACTCTACTCCTCCCTGTTTCATTGGCTCACAATCTTGGGGTCATCTTTTATTCCTCCCTCTTCTTCTCCATGCACATCCAATGAGCTAAAACCTGTCACTTCTCTCTCTAATACATTGGCAAAATGTGTCCCTTCCTTTCTGAATGCACTACTAAGACTCTTATCCAGTCTCTAGTCACCTCCTGTCTAGACTATTGCAACCTCCTCTTCACTTGTCTTCCTCTGAATCATCTCTCCCTACTTCAATGTGTTCAAAACTCAGCTGCATGGCTAATCTTCAACCAGTGTCGCTATGCTCATGTCACCCCTCTTCACTGGCTTCCTATCCATTTCCGCAAACAAATTTCTCCTACTGACCTACAAGTGTCTTCATTCGGCTGCTCCTCACTACCTTTCTTCTCTTGACTCTCCCTAAACCCTTCCTTGGGAATTCTGCTCTTCTGGCAGATCCCTTCTATCTGTGCCATTCTCTTCTGCTGCCAACTCCAGACTTCGATCTTTTTACCTTGCTGCTCCTTATGTCTGGAACAAACTACCTGAGTTGGCATGTCAGGCTCCATCTGTGGCCCTGTTCAAATCCAGGCTAAAAACTCACTTCTTTGAGGCTGCTTATTGGATCCTGATCCCCCAAGTTTCCTGTTCACCTCCTATGTGCTTCCTTACCATTCCCCTAGATATATCTTAGTCCCCTGTTGTGATGTCTGTCTTGACTGTTATGTTGTCTGTCTTGACTAGATTGTAAGCTCTTATGAGAAGAGACTGTCTCTTACATGAACACAGCGCTGTGTATGCCTTGTTGTGCTATACCAATGATAAGTAGTAGTAATAGTAGTAGTAGCTGTCCATGCCAATAACCTTTCCATTCTCCGCTCAATTCCTGCTCCCTTCCATGGCAAGAAGTTACAGCACAGTAAGTGTTGCAACCATCATGTGCTAATTCACATGGCAACTATTTACTGCTCTTTAGTAAACAGTCCCCTAAATCTTATTAAACTTTTATTTCTAATGTGATATGATTTGTAAACTGCTTTGAGCTGTTCTATGTGCAGGTGGCAAAGAAATTAGTTTATTACAATATGATATACTGCCGTGCATCATTCATAACAAAGCGTTTAACAATTACAAATAAAAGGAGACATATAACAGACAATAGACATCCAAGGGAAACTCACAGAAAACCTAGATAGATTCAAGAGACTCAAAGTAAAGAGGAGCACCAGAACCACTGACAGCTCCACTGTCCATCGTATTTTTGGTGCTTTGGTCCATTCCTTCTATTCCTAGTGCTGCTTTCCTCTCTCTGAGCATCTCAGGATCTTCATGCCACAGTTGAAGCTGCTTTGCTCTACCGGGATTTCAATGACACTATTGTTGAAACTTTACCACTCTCGCGATACCTTGGGATGTTCATGCCGCTTTTCTCCTCTCACTGTCCTCTGGGGCATCCTTGCCTGTGTTCAGCCACGCTGCTCCTCTTGCAGTGCTATGGGGTGTTCTTGCACCATTTGGTCATGAGGCGTTCCTACCACTCTTTGAGCTACTCGGGGTGCTGTTGCCTCTGCTGCCGCCGCCTGCCTGCCTGCCTGCCCTCGAGTTTCTTCGAATTTGGATGGAAACTCCAATGTTAAGAGTCAAAACTTTTCTTCCCACACTGAATTCAATGGAAACAAAGCACATCAAAATAAACAGAATAACTTGAAAAATGAAATGAGTGGACGAAGCACGCAGAACAAAATAATAAAATAAAATGTTTTTCTGTGCACACCCTTACTTAATAACACCATCTTTTAGCAGGTAAGTAAAGCCGTTTGCCAAAACATGAGCTTCACTTTAAACAAAACAACTGTTACATTTTGCAAAAATGCAATGTGTGCCTTTGAGTCAGTCCTGACTCCTGGTGACACAGAAGCTCCTGGGTTTCCTTGGCAGTGTCACTGGAAGTAGACTACCAGGCCTTTCTTCTGAGGCAATGGAGGATTAAGTGACTTGCCCAAGGTCACAAGGAGTGCTAGTGGGAATTGAACTCTGGTTGCTTGGTTACCAAGCCACTATTCTAACCACTAGGCTACTCCTGTCACAGTTTGCCATGTGAATTATCAATAAATATTAGGCATCATGTGTATTTGTGCATTGCAATGCAGTGGCTTTATGATGGTTTTAAAATGATAACACAATCCCAAGTAGTTAACTTTTATCTTATTAACTAGACTAATGGGAAAAAATTGTTCACCTAAAGAGAGAGTCCGATGTTTTCTTTTAAAGACGTGATTCTAATATCACCCAGCTAATCATCTAATAACCGCTGCTAACGTCCCGATTTAGAAAGTACAATCACGCTGGTAATAGTCCCAAATCCCAGGGTGAAGGGAGAGAGAAGCAGAACAAAGCGAGCACATTTCTGCATTTGGCTCCTTGAACTGCCTGCTGCTGTGGATGCTGAATGTGGAAGGATTTGCCATAGATATAGAATTTGAAGCAAAAGAAGGAGTGCTTATGGTCGCGTGCTGAATTAATATGGAAAGAAAATCACACACTAAAAAAAGGCAGCCTGCAGGAAGCCTGAGGCTTAATTATTTATAGTATATAAATATCCCACTGGAAAGTGAGCTACTTAAATGCAAACAGACTCCACTGTGAGACTAGTATTCCGAGATCGACACACAAGCATGATGTTAAGGAATGGATAGGTTCGAGAGATTAATAAAAGCTGCTGAAATGCTCCTTCTTGACCAGCTGTCGAGTTTTACTTTCTTATTTAGTTTTAAATCCCAGCTGAAATAAAATAGTAATTCCCAAAACATCCTTTGTCACAGGGCACCCAGGCTCAGAGGTTGAACACATTGGTTTTGAGGCATGGCATACACCAGAGGTTCTCTGAACATACTTAGCCAGTCAGGTTTTCAAGACAAACATAATGAATATGCAATGGAGGTAATGCATGCAAATTTCTCTAATGAATATTCATTGTGGCTATCCTGAAAATCTGATTGGCTAGGAAGGAGAACTTCTGGCATACAACAATGCAAGTTGTTATTCCCCCATGATTTCATCTCCATATATAAATGCAAAGAATCAAAGAAAATTGTTTTAAAACCAGCCAGCTTCCTTTCTAGCTTCCATATTGTCTCCAAATAGTTTTTTTTTTCTACACATACATTTGTTCTTGTATTTTGCTTTATTTTAATATATGTAGGTGGGCAAAGGGATTAGGTGGCCATGTGACTCTTGTTTACCCAAGTAATGAATGTACATAAGGTATATATCAGGGAGTGCTTCTTCGAGTCACTGTCGCCATTTATGTCATGAGAAAGCAGCAATAGTGGCACAATCTCTAATTCCAGGAGACAAATCCCGAGGGTCTACTGAGAGCAGAAACAATCTCTGCTGGTGAGTGAAGAAAGCTGTATTACTTCGCTAGGAAATGTTATTACTTCAAGCTTGTGAGGAGAAACGTTGTGGGGTAAATTGCTTAATTCTGTTTGTAATTGCCTCAAAAGCAAAAAAAAGTAGGTCATTTAAGTGTGTAATTGCCTCAGAAAACAAAAGCTTGATTATTTCTGTTTCTTTTTTTCCACCCTGTTCCCGGATTCCTAAACACTCTAAGAACATTCTTTGATTTGTAGACTATTATCCCATTTAAGAAAACAAGTGGGAAATTTTTCACGAGTCGGGTATTTAAATAAAAACAAGGGAGCAACCATTCCCATATCAACAGATTTACTGTTGTCCTTTTGTATGTCCTGGATGAACTAATGTACTATTCACCAAATGACTTTACTTTAGATTAGGCATCCTATTCCCTTAGCAACTCTAAATAACTAACAACTGAACAAAAGTAAAATGCAGCAAGATGGCAGCGCGATTCAATGTTTTACACCAAGTGCCACATGTATGATTATTTACCAGCTGGTGACAGGTTTTATGCATATACTCGATGCAAAGAGCTCCTGGCTTTCAGAGAACGAAATTGATCCCTGAAGTCTAGAGTGACAGACTTGGAGCAGCTGAAGCAGATACTTGCAATGGAAGCATTGTTTGACAGTGCTGATTTGGAGTAATACAGCAAATCACTGCAAATCTAGAAGATGTAATAGAACAAACTGACAAACTAAAGCATAACAAATTACCGGGAATGGATGGTTTTCACCCAGAGTTCTGACTTGGCCTGTTCACTGTTGGGACACAGGATGCTATTCAGCAGGGCTTCTCTTAAGTTCTAAAATACTAGACTTAGAAGGTGATTTTAGAAAGGATGTCCAAGTTAAATTGTGGACATCCAGAGCAGAACATACAAAAAACTGCAGAAACATCTATGTCTCTGGCTGATATCAGGAACATGGATGTCCCTGACATGGACATGCACATGGGCGGGCACAGAGATGTCCCTATTAGGGATGCTTGAGATGGGGATGTCCAACAGCATGGCAAAGTGCAAAGATGAGCCCCCTTTCCCTGTCGGTGTTCACTGACATATGGTAAAATACAGGGGGTAGTTGTATAGCTCCTTCACCATACCTTTCAGATGTTTGCCCGGTGAAGCTCATTACCCAAATCAGTCCTACACTAAGGACCTGAGATTAATTAAGCTTCAGGTGAACAAGGTATATTAAATGTATTAGGTACAGTTTTATTAGTATAAATATCCATAGCAACCCTTAATAAGTAAAGAACTTAAAGATCTAAACACAAACTTAAAACTAAGATGCAGACAGCAGTCCAGCAGCGGGATGGGGGCTTTCCAGTCTTTTGCATTGAGTGTCACATGTATGATTTTCTCCCAGTTGGTGAGAGGTCTTACATGTGCACTAGGTGCAAGGAGCTCTTTGCTCTCAGGGAACGAGTCTGTTCTCTAGAGGCTAGAGTAGCAGACTTGGAAAACATAAGACAGACAGAGAGGTACATAGACAAGACCTACAGGGATATAGTCCTGAAGTCCCACCTCCAGTCTGGCAGCATCCCTGTTGGAGGAGAGAGGTCACGTGACAGGAGAGCATCACCCTGGTGTGGCAGGAAGTGATCCTATAACTAGGACCTGTCCTCCAGGTGATGTAAAACCCTCTCGCACCGAGGAAGTTTCTCCAGGGCCATGTGCCTATGATGGAAGGGTTAGGACAGCAGTTATAGTTGGTGATACGATCATTAGGCATGTAGATAGCTGGGTGGCTGGTGGATGTGAGGATCGCCTGGTAACATGCCTGCCTGGTGCGAAGGTAGCGGACCTCACGCGCCACCTAGATAAGGTCTTAAGATAGTGCTGGGGAGGAGTCTGCTGTCTTGGTACATGTCGGTACCAATGACAGGAAAATGTGGTAGGGAGGTTCTGGAAGCTAAATTTAGGCTTTTAGGTAGGAAGTTGAAATCCAGAACTTCCAGGGTACCGTTCTCCGAAATGCTTCCCGTTCCACGCGCAGGACGCAAAAGGCAGGCAGAGCTCCGGAGTCTCAATGTGTGGATGAGACAATGGTGCAGAGATGAGGATTTTGGATTTGTCAGGAACTGCGGAACATTCTGAGGAAAGGAGGGGCTCTTCCGAAGGGATGTGCTTCACCTTAACTGGGATGGAACCAGGCTGCTGGCATTAACCTTTAAAAAGGAGATAGACCAGCTTTTAAACTAGATAATAGGGGAAAGCCAACAGTCGCCAAAGAGCCGATGATTCAGAGGAATGTATCCTTGAAGGATACTACCAAAAGCAGAGAGGTTCCAAAAAAGAGTAAAGTAGCCCAAATGCCCTCGAGTATGGAGGAGACAGAGCTTAAAGATTCCAAATTACCCATGTCTACCAATAGCCAAATTAATATGAATAAAATACAGTCTCTAAAATGTTTGTATGCAAATGCTAGAAGTCTAAAAAATAAGATGGGAGAGTTAGAATATATAGCACTAAATGAGAGGTTAGATATGATTGGAATATCAGAGACATGGTGGAAGAAGGACAACCAGTGGGACACTGTGATACCTGGGTACAAACTATATTGTAATGATAGAGCTGATCAAATTGGTTGCGCTCTATGTTAGAGAGGGCATTGAGTTGCGCTCTATGTTAGAGAGGGCATTGAGTCAGAAAGGATGAAAGTTTTGCAGGAAACAACATTTGCTGTAGAATCTCTATGGATTGAAATTCCATGTAAAAAGGGGAAGGTGATGGCAGTGGGTGTGTACTATCGACCGCCTGGCCAGATTGAACAAATGGATGATGAAATGCTCAAAGAAATCAAGGAAGCTAACAAAGGTTACAGCGCAGTAATAATAATGGGTGATTTCAATTACCCCGGTATCGACTGGGTCAGTGTCACGGCAGGACATGCTAGGGAGATAAAGTTTCTAGATGACATAAATGACTGCTTCTTGGAGCAGCTGGTTCATGAACCGACCAGAGGGGAAACCATATTAGACCTAGTCCTTAGTGGAACACCAGATCTAGTGCAAGAGATAAGGGTGTTGGGGCCACTTGGCAATAGTGATCATAGCATGATTGCCTTTGATTTAATTAGTGGAGGAGACTATGATAAAATGAGGAAAATAGTTAAGAAAAAACTAAAAGGAGCAGTTGCAAAGGTTAAAGACTTACATCAAGCTTGGGTGTTGTTGAAAAATACTATCTTGGAAGCCTAGACCAGCTGTATTCCACGCTTTAAGAAAAGTGGAAGGAAGTCCAAAAAACTGCCAGCATGGTTTAAAGGTGAGGTCAGAGAGGCTGTTGCTGCCAAAAAAGCATCTTTCAGGAAATGGAAAAAAGAGCCAAACAACGAAACCTGGAATCAGCACAAGCACTGGCAAGTCAAATGCAAGGCATTGATAAGGCAGGCAAAGGGAGAATTTGAGAAAAAGCTTGCTGCGGAAGCAAAAACGCGAAATAAAGACTTTTTCAACTACCTTCGTAGCAAAAAACCTGTGAGAGAGTCAGTTGGTCCATTAGATGATAGAGGGGTTAAAGGGGCACTAAGAGGCGACAAGGCGATAGCGGAGAGACTGAATGAATTCTTTGCTTTGGTCTTTACTGAGGAAGATGTAGGGATGTTACCCATGACTGAAGTGGTATTTAAAGGTGCGGAAGAATTGAAGGAAATATCGATACATCAGGAAGATGTATTACAACTATTAGATAAACTGAAGAGTAGCAAATCCCCTGGGCCGGATGGTATACATCCAAGGGTTTTGAAAGAACTGAAATATGAGATTGCAGACCTGCTATTAGTAATCTGTGAACTATCATTAAAATCATCTCTAATACCTGAAGATTGGAGGATCGCCAATGTAACACCAATTTTTAAAAAGGGTTCCAGGGGTGATCTGGGAAACTACAGACCGGTGAGCCTGACGTCAGTACCGGGAAAAATGGTAGAAACCATCATAAAGAATAAAATTACTCAGCATGTAGATAGTCATGGCCTAATGGGAGACAGCCAACATGGCTTTAGACAAGGAAGATCTTGTCTTACTAATCTGTTTTTTTTTTTTGAAAGTGTGAATAAACAGGTAGACAAAGGTGAGTCGGTTGATATAGTGTATCTGGACTTTCAGAAAGCTTTTGACAAGGTCCCTCATCAGAGACTTTTGGCAAAACTAAATAGTCATGGGATAGGAGGCAGTGTACTACTGTGGATCAGTAACTGGTTAAAAGATAGAAAGCAGAGAGTAGGGCTAAATGGCCTATTTTCCCAATGGAGAAAGGTGAATAGTGGTGTACCCTAGGGATCTGTGCTGGGTCTGCTGCTTTTTGACATATTCATAAATGACCTGGAAAGTGGAATAACGAGTGATGTTATCAAATTTGCAGATGACACAAAACTATTTAAAGTTGTTAAAACCCAAGAGAATTGTGGAAAATTGCTAGAGGATCTTGATAAATTGGAAGACTGGGCATCAAAATGGCAGATGAAATTTAATGTGGACAAGTGCAAATTTATGCACCTAGGGAAGAACAACCCAAACTATGGTTACATGATGCAAGGTTCCACATTAGGAACCACCACCCAAAAAAAAGGTTTAGGTGTCATTGTGGATAACATGTTAAAACCCTCGGCCCAGTGTGCAGTGGCGGCCAAGAGAGCAAATAGAATGCTAGGTATCATAAGGAAAGGAATGGAAAATAAAACAAAAGATATTATAATGCCTCTATGTCGTTCCATAGTGAGACCGCACCTTGAATATTGTGTGCAATTCTGGTCGCCGTATCTTAAAAAGGATATAGCGATATTAGAAAAGGTTCAGAGAAGAGCCACCAAAATGGTGAACGGGATGGAAGGATACTCCTATGAAGAAAGGGTAAAAAGGTTAGGGCTCTTTAACCTGGAAAAGAGACTGCTGAGGGGAGATATGATAGAAGTCTATAAATTAATGAAAGGAGTGGAATGGGTAAACGTAGATCGATTGTTTACATGCAATGAAGCTTCAAGGTAAACTATTTAAGACCAATAAAAGAAAATATTTTTTCACTCAACGTGTAATCAAACTCTGGAATTTGTTACCAGAGCATGTAGTAAAGGCTGTTAGTGTAACTGGGTTTAAAAAAGGTTTGGACAAGTTCCTGGAGGAAAGGTCCATAAACCATTATTAAGAAGGGACCCAGGATATCAATGCTTGACCCAGTACAAGCATTGTGGAACCTGTGTCTTTTGGGGAAACTGCTAGGTACGTATGACCTAGATTGGCCACTGTTGGAAACAGGATACTGGGCTTGATGGACCTTGGTCTGACCCAGTATGGCATATCTTATGTTCTTATGTTCTTGCCTGAGAACAGCGAGCACTTTTCAGATGCCTGTTTGTGCCTGGAGGAGGTTTAACTTTAGATACGATTTGGGATGTTTAGGATGTTTCTGGGATCGGGCGGAGACATCCAGGTTCATAGGAACGCCCTGGCCATGTCTCCGCTACAGCCCTGTTCAGACTTGGGCTTCCTTGGGCTGAGGACCTGCAGAGACTCAGTTTCTAAAATGTCTCTGCAGCTATTTCTGTGATTTGGACTTCTTCATGTCTGTTTGCAGATGTCCAAATCATGAATAGTGCTTTGAAAATAGCACCATAGAGGCCGATTCTGATCTCTGTAAATCTGGGCTGTCCAGATGTGCAGAAAATGTACAGGCCCAGGAAAAAACAGACTCTGCAACCGCGGGAGCTAAACATTCCCACATTTGCAGAATCAGGGCACTTGGACGGGCCGGTGTGAACAGCATTCCATGCCTGCCCATCTACCCCGCTCAGTGTTCCTGCATATGTGCCAGTAACATGGTATCCCATCACCATGGCACTGGGATGCATAGCAGGAGCATGCCAGGCCCGGCAGTGCAGAAGACCACTTTTCCCTGCCGCCTGACTCCTGGCGAGATCGGCCAGGACCAGGATCAGGCAAAGGGGGCTTACCTGCCTCTGTGCTGTGTATTGGGGGGGGGGGGGTGTTCCGGGCTCAATTGCTGCCATCACTTGGACTTATTCCACCTCCGAAGTGGAATAATTCAGATGTCCAGCTCTCCCACGGTAGATGTATTATTTTCTTATGGTTCTGGTTCTGGGATATCGAATTAGATAATCTCCTTTAATATTTTTTGTGTTTTTTTTCTGTTCAAGTGATTGTCTTATGTTTTTAAATAATTTTATGTTCTTAATGTAATCCGCTAAGTCTAGGGGAATTTCTTCAGGACTGGCATAATAAAAATTCTTATAAATCAAATAAATAAATAAACGTTATGCCATGTTGTCTGTTCAATAGTCCAACTAAATGTAAAATGAGCATGAATCAGTAGATGATAGCAAGGAGACAAAGAGGTGATACAAAAATCTAGAATGTTTTTGACATTGATTAATGCAGGAAACCTACTCTCTAAGTATTTTGAAAGGTCAACTATAGTGAATTTATGTTCCAGAAAAATGTGAGATTACGCAAGCCTTGAATATAGAGGGCTCTGGTAGAAAAGCGGCAAAGTTGAAAAACCTGTAAACAGCTGTCAATGCAGAAATAGGGAGTTAGATATTGACATGCACTGACCAGGGGAGAGATCTTGGGATGACTGCGATGGTCTTAGGGTAGTAAAAATGTGTGATAAGATGGTGGCCAGAACCTTTGCTGGTAATGCATAGGGAGAGGCATAACCAGGAAATAAAGGGAAACAAGAACAATTCTGTACTGACTGTTGGTGATATCTCACCTAGAATATTGTGTCTATTTTTGGAAGACGTGTCCGACAGGGTGTAAACAGGCTGAAGGTGGTCCAGGGAAAGGCTGTCAAAAATGGTACATCAAAAACCACATAAGATAAAGATTAAGGACTGAAATATATATACCACAGAGAACAAGAGAAACAGGGGAGATATAACAGAGATATTCAAATACTGCAGCTATGCAGAAGAAGTAAGTCTCTTGGTACGAAGCTCCGGGGGCAGACTCAGGAGCTTGCTGTAAGGTTGCTTACTGCCGCTTGCCTGACTGCATGCATGTTTCACAGAACTTGCATGGAAAATCCAATACTGGATTCAAACATAGAAAGAATTGCTTCCCACTCCGAATTTAATGGAAACGAAACAAAACAAAATAAATGAAATAACTCAAAAAATGAAATGACAGAAAGTGGAGGTGATGGAGACAAAAACCAAAAAACAAAATTCACAAAAGTATGAGATGGGCACAGAGGACCCCCGACAGTGAAACAGTAAATATGAGATCAAGCTCCACATACCTTGCCTTAGGAGGGAGGCTCATTACTATTGTGGTATGTGCAAAATTAGCTCATTTGAAGAAATTGCCCCTGACGGAAGAAGCAAGGGGAAATTAGATCTGCTGGGCTCTGTGGCATTACCCTAGGAGTGAAGATGGGAAAATAAAATGGGTCTAATGGCCTTATGGGGGTAATTTTACAAAGCTTTTTCCGCATGTGAAACAGGATTTTATGGAGAATAGGCTTTTTATCAAATCACTTAGAGTGGCCTAATGGTTTGAGCACTAGCATGTGCACCCAGAAACTAGGGTTCAATTCCCACTAGTACTTCTTGTGGTCTTGGGCAAGTCACTTAACCCATCATTGCCTCAGAAGAATCCAAGTTATTAATGTCCATTACCAAGTCTAAGTTACAATATAAACCACTTTGACTAAAAGATAAAATAGTATAAAAACCCATTAAATAAATATACATGTATAGAAGTTTGTGCATCAATAAGATGCCACATGTAGGCATTTCTGGGGGGTATAGTTTGGGTGAAGCAGTGGCAGAGTTGGATTGTGCTGGCATTTTTTATAAAAATATGTGAGTACATGTGCACATTTATATCTGCCCTTGGAGCAGGCGTACATGTGTGCATCTGCATGTATGTGCTATTGGGGGCTGCACATAGGACCCTATGTTGCTTGGTCCTGTTATAAAACTGGCCCTTTCCATGGCCATGTCCTATGATAGTGGCAGGAACTGAGTTGAGAGGTTACTACAAACAACTCACCCTTTACTCCTTGAAGAGCAAAAGTAAGAAGAAAAACAAAACAAAACAAAAGAAAGAACAGCGAGAGGAAATACAACCTGGCAATACCACAGGTCATAGATGAACTGGGTTAGTATCAGCAGACTACATTGTTCAGAAAAATCCAAGTTATCAATGTCCTTGTTTAATGTACATCACCAAGTTTAAGTTTCAATGTAAAACCGCTTTGATTGAAATGATAAAGCAGTATAAAAAAAACCTGTTAAATAAATAAATAAATAAATCTCCCTGGATAACGCTGGGTTAATGCTGGCAGGCTGGTTGTGGCCAGGTGCTGTCCTGCAAGGGCACAAGGACTTGGGAGGCTGGATGTTCAAGCAATAGATTGTTATTAAACTTAGTGGTGAGATATGGGGGAGGGGAGTGAGACAGGTCACTGGAAAAACTGGTGGAAACAAATGTTTATGTACTTGAGACAGTCAGGCAGGCTACACAGGGTACCGAAGAGCCTGCTGGGTAAATATTCAGCTGCTGCAGTCAGTGGTTTTTTTTAAAAATTATACATTTCGGTATGTCACAACAAAAATATTACAGGAAAAGGAAAAATCATCAAGGAAAACAGCACACTCATTCATTTTAAAGGAAAATAATACTAATGAATATTCCCAAAGTCCACTGGAAGAACTGGATCATCCAAAAAGAAAAAAAAACAGCAAGGGGAAAAATAATTTTATTTATTCATTTATTTATTCAAAGATTTGATATACCGCCATTCAAGAAATATCATGGCGACTTACAATAATAAAAAGCGTTAAAACCCTATGCAGTACCAATTAAGACATATAAAAGACCCACAAAATCAAGACAGGTGAAACAATGGGTAGGAATGCATAGCACAGCAATTTAACCAATTAAATCAATCAGTGGGTCACATTAGACCTGAATGCTACTGATAAACCTAGCAACCACACATGGAGTTGGGAGAATAATAGATATCACTATTCAGAACTTTCTTTCCTACTTTCCAAAAAAGATTTCCATTGTGACAGTACCAAAAATAACATGACCTCTCATCTCTTCTTTTGTTATATATTTCCTAGAAACTTAAAAGAAAAAAAACAATCCCAGAGTCAAATAGTCTCTTCTGATAGCAGTAGTAGCAGGAAACAAATCAGGAAAAACATTTATTCTAGGTTCATGAAAAAGAACAGTTCTAAATTTAAACAAGGACAAAACCAAGGTCTCTGTCCAAAGCAAGTACAAAGACTGCTACTAAGGTAGGCCATGTCATAGTTTCTTCAGCCAATGGTTCCAATAATTCAATCACATTCATATTACTAAAAGACTGCAAAACATCACAGCCTCCCTCAATCCAATTAACTTTCTTCAAAGAAACAGGTATATAATAAACCTTAGACACTTCTGGCAAGGAGTCAGGGAGTAAATGCAAAACCTGAATTAAATAAGATTTAAGCATTTCAAAAGCAGATATGATTCAGTTGAAAGGAAAACTAATAAATCTCAAATTATTACAACAATAAAGGTTTTCCAAGTTAACAACCTTAGAACCAGCAACAAATTATCTTTAATCAATGTTGAATTTGTCTCTTCCAGTTTGGTAATTTCCTACTCAAAACCTCAACATCCCTAGAGAAGCTCTTAATTAATTCCTCATGTGAGGCTAATTTATGAGCAGCCTCACCTGAGAAACTACACAGCTAAGAGAAGCAACCGGCAAAGGTGGACTCCAGCCATGCCATAATCTTCCACAGCTCCAAAATGGATACCTCCCAGGTGGATCAAATAGAAAACTACTTAAATTCAATACACCGGTAAAAGCTAGGGAGCATCCAATCCATTCGAAAAGACCCTTCCAAGCTTGAGTAACCACCATTAGCAGAGAAACACGGAGCACTCCGTATAGTATCTAGCTTTGACTGATTGATGGTCCCATCTTCTTCAGAGTCCTGATTCATTTCCCCATTGTCCAGAACAACTAGGGATACAGCCTCAAGGGGGTAGAGCTACTGGATAACCTCCAGGTGGGATGGGTGCCGGTGGGGGGATTGGACTTAAGGACACAACCCATCCGGAATCCTCAGAAAGTTTCACTTCAACCAAAGTAGCAGTTGCTGCTCCCAGAGGGGACAGAAAATTGTCCACTGGTCCCACTTTAGATGACACTGTGGTGGGTGAATCTTTCACTTTGCTTTACATTTTCCCATAATCTTCATTTGGGTTATTGGTTACAAAAAGAAAACCCTCAAGAGGATACTGAACAGTGTCTCAGATATATCAGCTTCACAGATTCTGCATGGGCTACAAAGGGGTGTTCGCTTTTGGCCATACTCCAATGTCTGTATGCTTATGGCTGGCACCTTATACCAGTGCTTCTCAACCGGTGTGCTGTGGTTCATTAATGTGCCGCTGGGAATTCTCTGGTGTGCAGTGTAAGCCTCTGCTTCCGCCTCAACCATCATCCCCAAATGCAGGTGCCGCAGTGCCTTCTCAGTCGCGTGAAATACATCTTTGAAAATAAACACTATACTCTGTAGCTTAGTTCCCCTATTGCATGAGGCAGCCTCTCCATAGCAGTGCCTCTCCCCCAGAGCCTTCCCAGAAGAACTGTGCTAGTTCTGCTGCCTGCCCTCTGACTCTTCCCCTCGCATTCTTTGTCACCACCCCCTGTAGTATGAGTAAATATTTACTGTCTTCAGGATGGGAAAACCAAGTACATAGGAGGCTGCAACAGCAATGGCACCATCTTTCCCCTCATCGCCATCGCTAGTCAGGAATAACAAATGCCAGAAAAAAGCACCAGAGGAGGAGCCTTCCCCATCACCACCGCCAAAATCATCGCCATCACTGCTGCTGCTGTAGACCTTTTGCCTGAACTGAAAGAGATCCCCACAGGTAACACATGGCAGGACTATGACAATTATGTGCTGGATATGAATGCCAAAAAGAAAAAAAATAAAATGTGCAGGTTGGGGGAGCAGTGGAGAAAAAAACATGCAGGCTGGATTTCTGTGCTTTGTGGAAAAAGTGCAGAGTGCAACTGCCCCCATTATAGCTTTTGCCTCTGCCCAGATAGAGAGCCCGATGCCAGTTAGACTGGTTTCCATGTGTTGGATGCCTGCAAGCTGAAGCCCTCATGAAACAAGTGGAGGAGCTCAGAAAAGAGGTGGCGAGGCCAAGAAGCATTCGAGACAGTGAGAAATACATACTGGACTTGGTGCTTACCAATGGTGAAAGTGTTTCTGATGTTATATAGTAGGAGATCATTTTGCATCCAGTGATCACCAGATGATATGGTTCAGTACTAGGACTAGGGCTGTTAGAATCCATTCAAAGGTGAGGGTCTTAGACTTTAGGAAGACTAACTTTGCCAAGATGGGCCAATACCTCAGGGAGTCGTTAGCGGGATGGGAACAGCTGGGGGATGTAGAAAAACAGTGGGCAAAACTGAAAGGGGATATTTTAAGGGCAACAAACCTTTTTGTTAAAATGGTAAATAAAGGTAAAAGGAAAATGAAACCGCTATGGCTTTTGAAAGAAGTAGCTGGAAAAGTGAAGAAAAAGAGGGAGGCCTTCATGAAATACAAGAGATCACAGAGAGAGGAAGACAGGCATCTATATTTGGAAAAACTTAGAGAAGCTAGCAAAGTAGTCAGGAAAGCAAAGATTCAAAAAGAGGAGGAAATAGCCAGTGCAATAAAATGGGGGGATAAGACATTTTTTCAGATATGTTAGTGAGAAGAGGAAGAGCAAAAGTGGTATTGTCAGACTCAAGGGTGAAGGGGAGGAATATGTAGAAGCTGATGAGGATAAAGCGGAATTGCTTAACAAATATTTCTGTTCTGTGTTCACAGATGAAGAACCAGGAGCAGGACCTCAGAAAACACCCACAAACAGGAACAGAAGCGAGGGACATCTTGAACAATTTTCAGAAGACTGTGTTCATGAGAAACTAGCTCAACAAGCGATGGGACTGGATGGGATACACTCTAGAATACTGAGGGAACTTGGGGACATTCTAGCAGCTCCACTGACTGACCTATTCAATGCCTCGTTAGAGTCGGGAGTGGTGCCAAAGGACTGGAGAGAGGCTCATGTGGTGCCTTTACACAAAAGCGGAAGTAAGGATGTGGTTGCAAACTACAGGCCAGTTAGTTTAACTTTGATGGTGAGTAAATTATTGGAAATGCTGCTGAAAGAGAAAATAGTGAGGTTTCTAAAGTCCAACGGATTACAGGATCCGATACAGCATGGATTCACCTGATTGATTTTTTTGACTGGGTGACCAGGGAGTAGGACCGAGGGAGAGCCCTAGATGTGGTGTATTTAGATTTCAGTAAAGCCTTTGACACTGTTCCTCACAGGCAACTTATAAACAAACTGAGCACCCTAGGGATGGACCCTAAAGTTACTGCTTGGGTTAGAAATTGGTTGGGTGGGAGGCGACAAAGAGTACAGGTAAAGCATAGATACTCACCTGTAACAGGTGATCTCCGGGAACAGCAGGAATTTAGTACTCACATATGGGTATCGTCGGTACCGACGAAGCCTGCGTGGGAACGCTCCCCAGCGTCCAATCAGAAAGCTTTTGGGAGCATCCCACAGTGCCTGCGTGCTGCCTTCCCACCTTTCCCAACTGCCTCTCTCCAGTTGAGTTTTAAAGCTGAGACAAAGAGAGAGCGAGAGGGAAAGGAAAGAGATAGAGAGATACAACTCCTAGGGGAGGTGGGTGGGTTGTGAGGACTAAATTCCTGCTGTTCCCGGAGATCACCTGTTACAGGTGAGTAACTATGCTATCTCCAGGAACAAGCAGGAATCTAGTCATCGCATATGGAGACTCCCTAGCTTTGGGTGCCAGGGAGAGACCCCAGAAGTTGTGTGTCCCTGAGAAGGGCTCCACTTCCCCCCATGGATCTCTGGCATCCTACCAGGGATGGTGGGTAGGAGTTGATTAAGTATGGAACAGGTGTTTGAGAACAGCCTGACCAAACAAGGCATCCCGGCGGGAGTCCTTGTCCAAGCTGTAATGGGCTGTGAAGGTATGAACAGAAGCCCAAGTGGCTGCTCGACAGATGTCGTCAATAGACACAGAGTTCAGATGAGCCGTTGAGGCTGCCATGGCTCTCACTTTGTGAGCTGTGACATGGCCCTTCAGAGAAAGGTTCTTACTCTGATAGGCGAAAGAAATACACTGAGCAATCCAGTTAGATAGTGTTCTCTTGGCGACTGGCAGTCCCAAATGAGAAAGGTCAAAAGCAACAAAAAGTTGAGAGGACTTTCTATGTTGCTGTGTCCTTTGTAAGTAAAAAGCCAGAGCTCTTTTACAGTCCAGGGTATGAAGATTCCTCTCTGCACTTGATGCATGAGGTCCCGGAAAAAAGACAGGTAGGGTTGAGGTGAAAAGGCGAGACCACCTTAGGCATAAAGTGTGGATGATTCCTAAGGACTACCTTGTCATGATGAAACCTTGTATAAGGTGGATAAGCTACTAGTGCTTGCAATTCACTAATGCGGTGTGCTGATGTGATTGCAATGAGAAAGATAACCTTCCAAGAAAGAAATTTCAAGAAGGTGGTAGCTAAGGGTTCGAAAGGTGGCTTCATGAGCTGCCCAAGAACCAGATTCAAGTCCCATGCCATCGGAGGTGGTCTAATGGGAGGCTTAGTTAGAAGGAGGCCTCTCATGAATCTTGCTATAAGAGGATGAGAGGAAATAGGTTGTCCATTTAGAGGTTTAAGAGAAGCTGCAATAGCACTCAAATGGACTCTTACTGAATTTGTCTTAAGACCTGCATTAGACAAATGGAGGAGATACTCCAGTAAAGATTCTAGAGGTATGGCAAGGGGGTTAAGACCCTTTTCTGAACACCAAACAGTGAACCTTTTCCACTTGAAAGCATAAGAATGTCTAGTGGAAGGTTTTCTAGAAGCATAAGAACATCTTTCACTTGCTGAGAAAGATGAAGATCTTGGAGATCTAGGCCTTCAGCAACCAAGCCCTGAGATGCAGGGACTGGGGATTGGGATGCCATAACATCCCGTTCTCCTGAGATAGGAGATCTGGAGCAGACCCTAACTGCAGGGAGGGAGCTTGAGAGAGATGTAGAAGCAGAGGGTACCACACTTGCCGTGGCCAATGTGGTGCTATGAGAATCATGTGGCCTCTGTCTCTCTGAAGCTTGAAAAGGGTTTTGGGAATTAGGGGAATGGGTGGAAAGGCATACAGGAAGTCTAGACCCCAGTGAAGGAGGAAAGCATCCTTTGCCTGAGCTCCCTGAGCCAGAGTTCTGGAACAGAACCGGGAAAGTTTGGCATTCCACGGACTTGCAAAGAGGTCTATGTCCGGGGTTCCCCAAAGTTGAAAAATTTTGGCCACCTGGTCTGCATGCAGAGACCACTCGTGTGGAAGGAGAACTTGACTGAGTCTGTCTGCCCAAGAGTTTTGAACACCTGGAAGATACACTGCCAGAAGATGAATGTGATGCTCTCTGGCAGAGCCCACAGTCGCAGAGCTTCGTTGCAAAGCGACAGAGAGCCTGTTCCCCCCTGCTTGTTCACATAGAACATGGCTACTTGATTGTCCGTATGAATAAGGACTGTTTTGTAGCTGAGCAGGGTGTGGAACACTTGCAGAGCAAGGAAGATTGCTCTGAGCTCCAAGAGACTGATATGTAGACAACTCTCTTGTGGAGTTCAGGTGCCTTGGGTGGAGAGGTCTTTCAGATGAGCTCCCCAACCCATTGGAGAAGCATCTGTTGTAAGAGTTGCTTGGGGCAGGGGTTGCTGAAAGGGGGACCCCAGCAACAGGTTTTGAGTGGACTTCCACCACTGGAGAGACAAAATGAGATGACTTGTGTTTGCTATTTTGTCTGACAGGCAACCTGATGCCTGGGTCCATTGGGTGGATAAAGTCCACTGAGCTGACCTCATGTGAAGGTGAGCATATGGTACCACATGCACGGTGGATGCCATGTGGCCTAGTAACTGCAACATTTCTCGAGCATTTAAAAAGGGCTTTAGGACTGCTTGAGAAGCTAATTGCACCAAGCGAAAGGCAACGGGCTTGGGGAAGGTAGGCCCTTGCCTTTGTGGTATCCAGCAGGGCTCCTATGAACTCTAGAGACTGAGTAGGAGTTATAGTGGATTTTGGGATGTTTATGACCAGCCCTAAATACTGAAGGATACGCATTGTGCAGGATAGAGAAGTCCTGGCCTCTGATTGTGTTGGAGCTCGGATGAGCCAGTCGTCCAAGTAAGGGAAGACGAATATTCCCAGAGTGCGTAGAAATGCTGCTACCACAGCCATGCATTTCATGAACACCCTTGGTGCAGAGGCCAGACCAAAAGGAAGCACTCTGTATTGGTAGTGCTTTCCTTGAAACAGGAACCGAAGAAACCTCCTGTGGGTTGGATGGATGAGAACATGGGTGTACGCATCCTTGAGATCTAGAGAACAAAGCCAATCCTGACTCTGAAGGTATGGAAGCAGAGCTCCGAGAGAGATCATTTTGAATTTCTCCTTGACAAGGAATTTGTTCAATTCTCTGAGATCTAAGATAGGTCTGTATCCACCTGTTTTCTTTGGGATAAGAAAATAAGGGGAATAGAACCCTGTGCCCTGTGGATGAAGAGGCACTTCTTCTATTGCCCCTTGGGCAAAAAGGATGGTAACCTCCTGACCTAACAGGTCGATGAGAGAGGTTGGAGAATTGAACTGCCTCACTATTGTGGGAGGGGGCATGCTTGAAAAATGAAGTTTGTACCCCTCTCTTATGATGGAGAATGTCCAATGCTCTGCTGTTATTTGCCCCCATCTGGGAGCAAAATGGCATAACCTTCCTGGAATGGTGGACGGTTCTGGTCCCTCCAGAGCCAGAAAGGCTAAGTTCTCTAGCTGAAAGTCAAAGGCCCTGAGGAGGCTGAGGCTGCTGGGCCGGTTGAGGCCTAGCAGCCTTTGGTTTCTTCTGTTTGGGTGGTTGCTGACGTTTGGTTGAAAACTGACCTGCAGAAGATGCCTGCTGACCATAAGCAGGATAAAATCTTTTCTTCCTAGAAAAAGGTGTTTTCTTGAACAACTTTTTCCTAACAGGATCAGCAGTAGACTTGGATAGTCTATCCAAAGTGGAATTTTCAGCATCCATTTCATTGACTTTTTCTTGCCAATCTTTACCAAACAGGTTCTCACCAGTACAAGGGATATTTCCCAATTTATCTTGTACCCAGAGCTCTAAATCAGATGCTTGGAGCCAAGCAATTCTATGTGCACCTATGGCAATAGCCGAGGTCCTGCTTATACATTTAAAGCAGTCGAAGGCTGCACGGTTGGAGAATTTAGAGACATCTTGGGCATGTTTGAGCCAAGTGAAAAACCCCTGCCTTTTATCGTCAGAGATGAAAGAACTTAAAGTCTGTAGATGATCAGTAACTTCCTTTAGGAACATTCCCATGTAGAGACTATAGGAACTGATTCTTGCAGCAAGCATGGAAGCTTGAAAGACTCTACGTCCAAAAGCATCCAGAGTTCTGCATTCACGTCCCGGAGGATTAGAGGTATGTCTTTTTGCACTTCTAATCCTTCTCATAGCAGATTCCACCACAATAGAGTGGTGAGGAAGCTGAGTTTTATGGAAACCAGGACAAGCAGGGACACAATACATAGCATCTAACCTACGAGAATGAGGAGAGGTGGTCAGAGGTGTTTCCCACATCCTCAACATGAGATCATATAGAATCTCATGAATGGGTAGGGTAGCTGCCTCCTTAGGAGTTTTAGGATATTGTAAAATATCCAACTCCTTGGCCCTTGGCTCTGTCTCAGGGGCCACAGTGATGGAGAGGCCCCGAGCCACCTCTCGGATGAAGTCTTGGAACGACATGTCCTCTGGAGGAGACATCCTGCATTTAGGGGAGGAGGACTCCTGTGGAAGCATCATCACTGCATCGACAGAACTTTCAGAATCCTCAGATTCTTCTGAGGAATCGAAGTAGAGCCTGTCTGGATGCTCCTGCAGAGCCCGATACCCGTACCGAGCAAAATCGGTATCGGGAATAACCGGTACCGGGGAATCAGTACCGGCGGGCATCGAAGGACAGGGTACCGGCATAGCAGGCATCGATGCCGATGTTGATGCTATCGGTACCGGTTGTGATACCGATGCCGGTGCCTGTACCGGTGGAGTTGTCTGTCGCGGTACCAAGGGCGTCGATGCCACAAGGAAAGCCGCTAGACTACGTTCTATGGACAGAATTCTCTGGTCCATAGACGCTGCCAATGCCTGGAAATTGGTACCGGTGGGAACCGCCGGTACCCCAGAGCATGGCACCAGGAGATCTGTCGAGGCCGAGCCATCGAGAACATCCTGGAACCCCGATGATGGTGCTTTGGAAGCCGAAGCCTCCCGCCGGGGTAATTTTGCCAGTGCAGAATCCTTGAGGGCAACGACAGAGGCATCTCGATGCTTAGAAGGAGATCTACCCTTTGAGGACCGGCTAGACTTATGTTTAGTTACCTGAGATCAACGGGAAGAAGAAGAAGCCCTGGAAGACGTCGATGCCACCGAAGCCGCATCAGAGGGAAACAGGGTACTGAGCTTAGCAGCTCGGTTCTGTCGACCCCTTTTAGACATCATAGCACAGGACACACAATCAGTGATGGAGTGGTCAGGACCTAAACATTTTAAACACCATTCATGGGTGTCGGTGACGGAAATAGTACCGCCACATTTTGTGTACTTTTTAAAACCTGAGGCAGGTTTTTCCATGTTAAAGAAATTTTTGGGGCCTAAGGCCCAAAAAAGACAGGTGCACCTGAAGAAAGAAAAAGAATGGATAAATTATTATTATTATTTTTTTTTTTAAAAGAAAAGAAATACCGGTAGTACCAGTAGAGCGTCGGGGAAGGAAGACGCGACCACAAAAAGAAATAAAGAAATAAGAAATAAGGAAATTCTTCTGCGGTGACAGGAACACGACCTGTTGGCTCCACAGAAAAAGAAGAACTGGAGAGAGGCAGTTGGGAAAGGCGGGAAAGCAGCACGCAGGCGCTGTGGGATGCTCCCAAAAGCTTTCTGATTGGACGCTGGGGAACGTTCCCGCGCAGGCTCCGTCGGTATCGACAATACCCATATGTGATGACTAGATTCCTGCTTGTTCCTGGAGATATGCAGCTCACTCTGAGGAGAAGGAGGTTACCAATGGTGTGCCCCAGGGATCTGTCCTTGGTCCGATTCTTTTTAATATCTTTGTTAGTGATATAGCGGAAGGGCTGTTGGGTAAGGTTTGCCTCCTTGCAGATGATACCAAAATCTGAAATAGAGTAGACACCCAGGAAGGTGTAGATAACATGAGGTGGGCTCTAGCTAAGCTTGAAGAATGGTCTAGAATTTGGCAGCTGGGATTTAATGTTAAAAAATTTCATGCATTTGGGCTGCAGCAATCCAGGGGAGCAATATAGTATAGGGGGTGAAGTACTTTTGTCCACTAAAGAAGAGCGGGACCTAGGCGTGGTTGTGTCTGATTATCTTAAAGTAGCTAAACAGGTAGAAAAGGCAACGGCAAAAGCTAGAAGGATGCTTGGGTGCATACGGAGAAGAATGGCTAGCAGAAAAAAGGAGGTGATAGTGACTCTGTATAAGTTTTTGGTACGACCTTATTTGGAGTATAGTGTGCAATTCTGGAGACTGCACCTTCAAAAGGATATAAACAGGATGGAGTCAGTACAGAGGGTGGCTACTAAAATGGTTAGTGGTCTTCATTATAAAGCATATGAGGACAGACTTAAGGATCTTAATATGCACACCTTTGAGGAAAGGCGGGATAGAGGTGATATGATTGAGATGTTTAAATACCTCCGTGGCATAAATGTACAGGGGGAGAGCCTCTTTCAATTGAAAGCAAGTTCTGCTACGAGGGGACATGGGATGAGGGTGAAGGGGGATAGATTCAGGAGTGATATGCGGAAATATTTCTTTACGGAAAAAGTGGTGGATCTGTGGAATAGTCTCCCAATGGAGGTGGTAGAGATGAGGACAGTAACTGAATTCAAAAAAGCATGGGACAAACACAGAGGATCTCTAAAGGAAAAAAGGGGACTGTTGTAGTTGTTGATATGGAAGGACAGACTAGATAGGCCATGTGGTCCTTTTCTGTCGTCATATTTCTATGTTTCTTACATTGATGAGATGCTTCTTGAAACATCCAAGCTCTCTGAAAAAGGTGAAGATAAGAGGCTACAGAATGAAAGGTTGGACAGAATTCACCAAAGCCTTCAGAATCAACAGTCCAACTCCTCCAGTACCTTGAATTGAAGAACCAGTATACAGCCCTGGAAGTGGAGGAGGTGAAAGCATCCCAGGAAAGGGAAGAACCAGAGCTCAAGCACCTCAAAGCTGTGGAATTAGTGACCACAAGGAAGCAAATTGGTGGTTGGTGACTCTCTTCTAAGGTATACTGAGGCGTCGAAATGCCTACCAGACTTCTTGTCCAGAGAGGCATGCTGTCTGTCAGGTGCCAAAATCCGATATGTTATGGAGAGTTTGTCAAAACTCATCAATCCTACTGACTGTTATCCAATGTTGCTCATCCATGTCAGCACAAATGATACTGCCAGGTATCCCTCTGAGCACATCAAAAGTGACTTCATGGCTGTGGGACAGAGGGTGAAGGAGAGATAGATGTGCAGGTGGTGTTCTTTTCAATCCTTCCTCTTCAGGGTAAATGCCGAGGCAGAGAAGCTTGCATCCTGGAGATGAGTGCATGACTGCGTGGATGGTGTCATCGAGAGCGTTTTGTTTTCCTGGACCATGGGATGGCTTTCCAAGGGCTGCAGAGCACAGATGGCATCCATCTGTCCAAGAAAGGTCAAAGTGTCTTCTGCAGCAGATTGGCTAACCTACTGAAGTGGGCTTTAAGCCCCCAGGAAGTGAAAGCCTCCAGGAAAGTGAAACATTAAATACCTCTGCAGAAACTGATAAAAGGGTCAACATCTGGAAAGCGGTGTGTATAAATGCTCATAGCTTGGAAAATAAGATCACAGATTTTGAGACTTTAATGGAAGAGGCTAACTTTGATTTAGTTGCAGTTATGGAGACATAGTTCATGGACAGCCATGACTGGGGTGTAATTATACTGGGCTATTCTTCACTCAGAAAAGACAGGGTAGGAAGGGGAGGAGTGACACTATATGTAAAAAATAATATTAAAGCTATAGAATTACAGGGCTTAAAAGGGAGTGAGGAGGTACTTAGGGTTAAACTAGAAAGAGGGAAAGGGATATCCATTTGCATTGGTGTGATATACAGATCTCCCTCACAGGGAGAAGTGGATAGGGATTTAATAGAAGACATATGCAGCATTGCCATGAAAGAAGAAATGCTACTGATAGGTGGTTTCAATATGCTGGCTGCTGATTGGCTCATCTCTGCTGCGGTGTCATCTAGAAGTGAGATCCTAGATTCACCACAGGGAGAACTATTCCGGCAACTGGTAACAGAACCCACACGTGAAGGAGCCATACTGGACTTGGTGCTTACCAATGGGGAAAGTGTTTCTGATATCACAGTAGGAGATCATCTCTCATCCAGTGATCATCAGATGGTGTGGTTCAGTATTAGGACTAGGGATGATAAAATCCATTCAAAAATGAGGGTCTTAGATTTTAGGAAAACTAACTTTGCCAAGATGGGACAATAAGTCAAGGAGTCATTAGCAGGACAGGAACAGCTGGGGGATGTAGAAAAGCAATGGGCAAAACTGAAAGGGGAAATTTAAGGACAACAAACCTTTTTGTTAGAAAGGTAAATAAATGTAAAAGGAAAAGGAGGCCACTATGGTTCTCAAAAGAAGTATTTATTTTATTTATTTATTTATTTAACAGTATTTCTAAACCGCCTTATCATGATAATCAAGGTGGTATCACAGCAAACAATCTGGTAGTGTGAGTGTGTTATACATGCAGTGAGGGTGGAAATTTAGTTGGGTGTGTGTTGTGTTGTGAGCTAGATTGGTTTGAGCTATGTACAATGTGGGCTATATACAGTGGTGCTAAAAACATTTTATATATACATATAGTGTTAGTCGGTAACGTGTGCTGCTATACAGTTACTTAGTTTATGTGATGTGTCCATAGTGTTCTATGAACAGCATGGTTTTCAGCTGTTTTCTGAAGTCCTTGAGGTCTGTAGTTGCCCTCAAGTCGTCCGGTAGCTTGTTCCATATTGTTGGAGCAGCCATGGAGAGTGCTCTGTCTGTTGTGTCCTTGCGTGTGTGTTTGTATTCACTTGGGGTGCTGACTCGGTTGTGTGTTTGTTTTCTTCTAGGCCGTGTGCTGGTGTCTGGTTGTATGAGGGCGTGCAGGCTGTTGGCTGATGTTTGCTGTTTTATCTTAAATAGGTTTATGATAGTTTTGTATCTGATGCTAGTTTTGTATCTGTAGCTGAAAAGGTGAAGAAAAAGAGGGTGGCCTTCATAAAGTACTGTACAGGAGATCACAGAGAGAGGAAAACAATCGTCTATATTTGGAAAAACTTAAAGAGAAGCTAGCAAAGTAGTCAGGAAAGCAAAGAAAAAAAAAAGAAGAAATAGCCAATGGGGAGGATAAGACAAGTTTCAGATATGTTAGTGAGAGAAGGAAGGGCAAAAGTCAGTCTCAAGGATGAAGGGGAGGAATATTTAGAAGCTGATGAGGATAAAGCGGAATTGCTTAGTAAATGTTTCTGTTCTGTGTTCATAGATGAAGGACCAGGAGCAGGACCTCAGAAAACACCCACAAATAGGAAAATACGTGATGGGGATCTTGAACGATTTTCAGAAAACTGTGTTCATGAGGAACTAGCTAAACTACAAGTAGACAAAGTGATGGAACTGGATAGGATACATCAGAGAATACTGAAGGAATCTGGGGATGTTTTAGTGGCTCCACTGACTAAACCTTTCAATGCTTCTTTAGAGTTTGGGAGTGTTCTCAGAGGACTGGAAAAAGGCACATGTGGTCCCTTTACACAAAAGCGGAAATAAGGATGAGGTTGAAACCTACAGGCCAGTTAGTCTAACCTCTATGGTGAGTAAATTATTGGAAACGTTGCTAAAAGAGAGAATAGTGAGGTTTCTGGAGTCCAATAGATTGCAGCATCCGAGGCAGCATGGGTTTACTAGAGGCAGGTCTTGTCAGACAAATCTGATTGATTTCTTTGATTGGGTGAGTTGGACAGAGGGAGAGTCCTAGCTTAGATTGCAGTAAAGCCTTTGACACCGTTCTGCACAGGCAACTTATAAACAAACTGAACACCCTAGGGATGGACCCTAAAGTGACTGACTGGGTTAGAAATTGGTTCTGTGGGAGGTGTCAAAGGGTGCAGGTAAATGAGCTCAGTTTGAAGAGAAGGATGTTATCAGTGGTATGCTGCAGAGATCTGTCCTTGGACCAATTCTTTTTAACATCTTTGTTAGTGATATTGCGGAAGGGCTGTCGGGTAAGGTTTGCCTCTTTGTGGATGATACCAAAATCTGCAACAGAGTAGACACCCAGGAAGGAGTAGATAACATGAGGAGGGATCTAGTTAAGCTTCAAGAATAGACAAGAATTTGGCAGCTGAGATTTAATGCTAAAAAATGCAAGGTCATGAATTTGGGCTGCAAAAACTCCAATGGAGTAGTATAGTGTAGGGGGTGAAGTACATTTCCTGTTGATATTTTATGGAAACCGCATTGAATTTAAGAGAATGTGGTATAGAAAACCTGTTAAATAAATAAATAATAAAATAAATAAATACTTCTGTCCACAAAAGAAGAGCGGGATCTGGGCGTGTTTGTTTCTGATGATCTTAAAGAGGCTAAACAGGTAGAAAAGGTGACGGCAAAAGCCAGAAGGATGCTTGGGTGCATACGGAGAGGAATGGCCAACAGAAAAAGGAGGTGATAGTGCCTCTGTATAAGTCTCTGGTGCAATCTCTTTTGGAGTATTGTATGCAATTCTGGAGACCGCACCTTCAAAAGGAAATAAATAGGATGGCGTCTGTGCAGAGGGTAGCTACTAAAATGGTTAGTGGTCTTTGCCATAAAGCATATGAAGACAGACTTAAAAATCTTAAAATGTATACGTTAGAGGAAAGGCGAGATAGAGGTGATATGATTGAGACATTTAAATACCTGCATGGCATATATGCACAGGAGGAGAGCTTCGTCCGATGGAAAGCAAGCTCTGCTACAAGGGGACATGGGATGAGGGCGAAGGGGATAGATTCAGGAGTGATATGTGGAAATATTTCTTTATGGAATGAGTGATGGATCTGTGGAATAGTCTCCCAGTGGCGGTGGTAGAGATGAGGACAGTATCTGAATTCAAAGAAGCATGGGACAAACACAGAGGATCTCTAAAGGAGAAAAGGGGACTGTTGTAGTGGTTGATATGGAAGAGCAGACTAGATAGGCCATGTGTTTTTTTTCTGCCATTATGTTTCTATGTTTCCGTTTTATGTGCACTGGGGAAAAATGTGCAGGTTGGGGAAAGCAGCAGGAAGAAAAACATGGAGACTGGGAGGAGCAGTGAATAAAAAGTGCATGTTTGTTTTATGTGCATTGGAAATAAGTGCAGCCTGTTTTTATCTGCATGGAGGTTGGGGGGAAGAGATGAGCATGCTGGCTGTGTGTGTTTCTGTGGGTGAAGGAAAATGGTGTGATGACTGAGTTTGTGAGGCATTCAGGGGCCAGCTGGCTATCTGGGTATATGTGAGGCAGAGAGGAGCCATGTCTGTGTGTGAGTGGGACACAGAAAAAACATGCTGGCAGAGTGTGTATGTGTGTGTGCGTATGTGTGAGTGAGTGAGAGTGTGGTAGAGAGGAGGACTTGTGGCACTGTCTGTGTTTCGGCAGAGAGCCAGAGAGATGGTTGTGCTAGTTGTAGGGGGTGGGGTGCGCCAAATTTGGCTTTGTGTACCACGAAGATCAAGTAAGTTTGAAACTGTGTCCTGAAATAAAAAAGGTTGAGAAACACTGCCTTATACTATGCCGATTTTTATAGGGGCATTGACCACAGCAGTTAAATAAAATACATATATTCAGCACTATTATCCAGGTAGTGGGTTGGGTCTAAATAAATATATAGTGCAGTCAGCACTGGAATTATCTAGACAGCAGAAATATTCAGGCCAATATTCAGATAGATATACAGATGACTTAGGAAAGCCCTTTTGCTGTCTTAAGTTATCCTGATACTCTATCCAGATTGCAGATTGAATATCACCACTATCCATATAATTCCAGGAACCACCTGTGCTCTACTGTAGTCCTATATAATAGTTGGGTTTATCTGGTAGGCTGCAACTATAGTAAAAACGAAGGGCCCGATATTTAAAAGAACTTATCCAGTTATCAGCACCTGCTAATCGGATAAATCCCACTGAGAGGGACAGTGCAGCTGAATGTCCTTACAGATTGCCTCAGCATTATCTTTATAGTACAAGGGTGGTTCAGGAGCGGCGATTTTCAGCACTACTATCCAGATAATCATACTAGGTGTGATCAAAAAGTATCGAGGCTTGTACAATAACACAAGTAGTATAACATGGACAGTTATTGCAGTCAGTCTCCTACAAAGTAATCCCCTTCTGATAAAACACACTTCCTGCCACTGCTGGAAACAATTTTGAAATGTCTCTCATTATGCTGTGAATCTGCTGTCTCAAATTTTGCTTAATGGTCCCCAAGTCGTCAAATCTCCTTCCTTTCAGTAGTGATTTCAGTTTTGAAAACAAGAAAAAGCCATAGGGCGCTAGGTCAGGTGAGTATGGAGGCTGACGAACTTGCTCTATTTGGCGTTTGGCTAAGAACTGCTGGTCAAGATGTGATGCATGAGCTGGGGCGTTATCATGATGAAGCAAACATTCACCATCCCTGTGCAACTCTGGCCTCTTACAATGAACTACATCTCTCAAACGAATCAGAACTTGGACGTAGTACTCCTTATTGATGGTTTGGCCTTTGGGAGCATATTCAGGATGAACAACACCCTGGTAATCAAAGAAAACTTTGAGCATGACCTTGACATTGCTCCTCACATGATGGGCTTTCTTGGGTCTGGGAAAGTTTGGAATCTTCCATTATGAGGACTGAGACTGAGGGCTTTAGGGGCTGATGCAGAGACGTGGGTTGTGGGGCTGCATGTCCCAGCGGGACATGCAGCTCCACAAGCCATCCTGGCTCGATTCCCCCTCTGGCTCTCCCCACATGTCCAGAGCAGCAGGATGGGGAAAGCTAGTGGGAAAGGGTGGGAGGGGGCAGGTCCTGGGCGGAGCAGGAGAGCCCGGCAGGACGTACAGGGCCAATTGAGGTCATGGCCCTGTAAATCCTGCTGGGTCAGAGGGGACGTGCTCATTATTTCACCTTGAAGGAAAAATAATCAGCACTGACCAGGCGATTGGGCCAGGGCCAGGGCCAGGTGCAAGGGGGTCCCCGCTGCTCGATCCAGGTCCTGGCTGGCCAGCCATGGGTCAGACATCGGGGAAGTAGGGGGCCTAAGCCACGGGAGTGCCTGCGGGGAGGATGTCCCTGTAGGTGGTAGGGGCATGCCAGACTATCCATGGGCCTGATTCTGTGTACCGTGGGAATGTTTAGCTCCTGTGGTCCAGAATCGTGTTCTAATGGGCCTGTCTTCATTGGGGACGTCAGGATGGCCCAGACATACCCCTCTGGGAATCGTGCTCCATGTTCTGGGTCATACCATAAACCCATGATTCATCACCAGTAATAATCCTTTTTATGAAATACGAGTTATTTTCAACGCATTCCAACAACTCCCTGGCTACAGACAGTCTATCTTCTTTTTGGCCAGGGGACAGGAGTTTTGGCATGAATTTTGCAGACACACGCCTCATCCCCAAATCATCAGTAAGAATGGACTGTTATCGACCTGAAACTGATGTCCATGTCCTCAGCAAGCTCCCTGATAGTCAATCGATGATTTGAGTGTATTGCAGCACGCACTGCTTCAACTTTGTCTTCATTCCTGCTCATGGATGGCCTTCCAGAACGTTTGTCATTGTCAACACTTTGATGGCCCTCTTGGAAACGTTTGTACCAGTCAAACTCGAGCACAACTCATGCATTCATTGCCATGCACGTGCTGTAACTTGTCATAAGTCTTTTTGCACGAATCTCCAAGTTTCTGGCAGAATTTAATGCAAATTTGCTGTTCAATTTTTTCACCCATCATTAATCTAACGAACTGCTTTTACACAATACCAAATATCAGATGATTTAAAAAAAGTACAGGTGTGCTGCAGCCATCCTACATGCAGAGCCCATAACTAGGTCACTGCATGCTTAATAACATCGTTGTGCAATGTATTGTTACACAACAAATGTCGATACTTTTTGATCACACCTTGTATATCTTAGGACTGCGAACAAAAGCTGTCCTAAGTGCTATGCAAATAGTCTAATTGGATAGCAGCAGAATATTGGCATTACCTGGATAATTCTGGCACTGACCACTGAATCCAGATATTGAGCGCTGACCAGTATCTGGGTACCGGCACTGAATATCCAGATTCTACTATATTGCAGCAGCTGGTGTTTATAAAACACTGACTGCCGTGGCTGAATATTAGCCAGTAAAAGTTCTAGTAGAAACACAAGTGTTCAGAGAGCTGGATCTTTCTGCTGGGACCTAGGAAGCTGGATACTTGTGTAAAGACCATATTAGTACTAGTGCTACTTAGATCCAGGGCCAGTCCTTCCACAAAACAAGCTAGGAAATTGCCTAGGGCTACACAATTTTAAGGGTGGTAACCACAGCCAAAGGCAGCCCCCAAACATTGCAGGATAAGTGCCCCCCCTTCCAGGCACATTTCCTTTCTTTCTGCTATTTCTAAATGTCAGCACCAACAAAGTAAATGAAACCACTGCGCAGCCTCATGTTCAAGTGTGCTCAAAGCCCTAGCCGGTCCTGTTGCTGCAGCAGCAGAGAGACCAGACAGACAGGGGCCTCCATTTACTTTTTCAGTACCGACGTTCAGAAATACCTGAAAGAAAGAAGCTGCACACTGAAGGTTTGAAGAGGCAAGTGGGGCGAGGGGAGGGGGGGAGAGGGGGGAGAGGAGGCAGCGGCCAAACAGTAGTAAAGCCTTGGGAAAACTGGTAGGGGGTGAAGGCGGTAAAGCTTTGAGCTAAATTGGGGTGGGGGGTAGCTACGCAAAGCCTTGAAGCAAACTAGGACGGGAGTACAAGAATTAAAGGTTTCTCTAGAGGGGCAGACACCCTTGGACCAGATCTAGTTAGATCATTAAAAAGCTTTGCAGTTTATACACTAGGAAGGAAGAGAATTCAGGTGTAAAATAATTGAGGAATTTGTATTTTCATCTGCCAAGTACAAATGAGGTCTATAACCAAACTGTTCTAGATAAGCAGAGATATCTTACAAGAGGTGTACACTCTGTGGCTGGAAGCTAGGATATACAGTATACTTACAGTGTAGACAGGAATAAATAGCCAGACTGGATGGAGAGGTTAGTCTTTTCTGCCATCATTACCTACGCTAGAGTGGGGTTGATATTCAAGATGATTTGTCTGGGTAACTTGTCAGGGAATAGCACTGAATTTTAATCTTTGGTATGTATCTATTTAACTTTTGGCTGGACAGCCTACTGTCCATAATCTAAGCATTTATAATTTGGAGGGATTGGAAAGTGTTCTGGGGATGGGGGCTAATAACCAGATAGCTGTAATATGTAGCTACCATCCAGTTATCTTTATATATCAACTTCTGTGCTAGAATATGGCTTAATCAGATACCGTGAACTATGTTTTTTCCTTTTATAAACCAGAAAAATAAAATCTCTAATTAAAAAAAAAGTTGAGAGGTCCGAGAAAACTATAAGTTTAAAATGTGGTCTACCTAAATAGCCCAAGTGACAAAGAAAGTTTTGCAATTGTACATGTATGCGACAATACGGAAGAAGATAGAGTAGAAAGTTTGATTTTGCTATATTTGGATACACCAGGTCACATGTTTCCCTTTGCTTCCTAGCAGCAATCAATACCCAGCAAAGCAGTCAATAGACTAAAAGCAAACTGCTGTGCTTGTAAACATTTTCTCCACTCAACCGCTGTTACTATATTTCTCAAATAATTATTTCTTAGCAGCAGGGGTGTAAGTAATTGTATGTTCTTTCTAATCAAAGTTCAATGTAACAGGTCTTGACTATGAAAATGTTTATCCCTCGTCATGACAATATGACCTCCAAGGGATATTAATGCCATGTCCAGAACCTTATTAATATGCTATCACCCCTTCGAAGCAATAGTTTTGACTGTAATTCTCCAGACTAGCCACAATATGTGTAATACATATACATGATATAAATGTTTGACACTGTAGTTCCACTCTCTTACTACAATCAACAATTTGCCACAGAAAGGTACCTTAGCAGTTCAAAACCTTGCATCTTTAAAGAACATTCACATTAAAAATATTCTCTAATTAACTTTTCTGATTTTTCTTTACATTTCAGGTGGACTGAAGGAAAAGAAGGCCAACAGTTTTCTACGTCAGTGCATTTTACCTGTGGAATACGCCTAGTAGAGAATAAGATGCTTACTGAGGTACTGGAGTTTTGGCGAAAACTCAAAGCCCATTTATTTGTTCAAGCTTTTACTGTACAATTTTATTGCGTTTTATCTTGTTAACTTATGAATTGTAGCAATGCCAGGAAATACTTTTTCATTGAAAGGGTGGCAGATACTTGGAATGTCCTCCCAATGGAGGTCAAATGGGGCAAATACAGTGACAGAATTCAAAATGGCATGGGAAGATACAGTGGATCCCTTTATTGCAAAAGGATAAAATAAAAATAAATGTAACTATTTCTTATACCTCCAGGAATAGAGAGGGGTGATCAGCATGGAATGGCGCGCATAACCCTAAACATTCAAAAGGGAGACTATGATAAAATGAGGAAAATAGTTAAGAAAAAACTTAAAGGAGCAGCTGCCAAGGTTAAAGATTTACATCAAGCATGGCTGTTGTTTAAAAATACTATCTTGGAAGCCCAGACCAACTGTATTTCACACTTTAAGAAAAGTGGAAGGAAGTCCAAAAAACTGCCAGCATGGTTTAAAAGTGAGGTCAGAGAAGCTGTTGTAGCCAAAAAAGCATCTTTCAGGAAATGGAAAAAGGAGCGAAATGACGAAAACTGGAAACAACATAAGCACTGCCAGGTTAGATGCAAGGCATTGATAAGGCAGGAAAATAAAAAATTTGAAAAAAAGCTTGCTGTGGAAGCAAAAATGCATAATAGAAACTTTTTCAAGTATATTCATAGCAAAAAAAGTGTGAGAGAGTCAGTTGGACTATTAGATGATAGAGAGGTAAAAGGGACACTAAAAGGGGACAAGGCCACAGCAGACAGACTGAATGAATTCTTTGCTTTGTTTTTTGCTGAAGATGATGTGGGGAAGTTACCCATGACTAAAATGGTATTTAAAGGTGATGCATCAGAAGAATTGAAAGAATTATCAATAAACCAGGAAGATGTATTACAACTATTTGATAAACTAAAGAGTAGCAAATCACCTGGACCGGATGGTATATATCCAAGGGTGTTGAAAGAATTGAAATATGAGATTGCAGACCTACTATTAGTAATCATCTGTAATACCTGAAGATTGACGAATGGCCACTGTAATGGCAATTTTTAAAGAAAGTTCCAGGAGCAATCCAGGAACGTACAGACCAGTGAGCCTGACATCCATACCGAGCAAAATGGTAGAAACCATTAAAAAGAACAAAATTACTGAACAAGTAGATGCTTGTGGTTTAATGGGAGAAAGCCAACATGGCTTTAGCCAAGGAAGGTCTTGTCTTACTAATCTGTTATATTGACAAAGGTCAATATAATGTATCTGGATTTTCAGAAAGCCTTTGACAAGGTCCCTCATGGAAGACTCTTGGCAAAATTACAGAATTATTGGATAGGAGGCAGTGTACGATTGTGGATCAGAAACTGGTTAAAGGATAGAAAGCAGAGGGTAGGGCTAAATGGCCGATTTTCCCAATGGAGAAAGGTGAATAGTGAAGTACCCCCAGAGATCTGTGCTGGGTCTGCTGCTTTTTAACATATTCGTAAATGACCTGGAAATGGGAATAATGAGTGAGGTAATCAAATTTACAGATGACACAAAATTATTCAAAGTTGTTAAAACTCAAGAGGATTGTGAAAAATTGAAAAAGGTCCTTGATAAATTGGAAGACTGTACATTCAAATGACATATGAAATATAATGTGGATAAGTGCAAACTTATGCATCTAGGAAAGAACAATCTAAACTAAGGTTACACGATGCAAGATTCCACATTAGGAACCACACCACCCAGGGAAAAGATTTAGGCATCATCGTGGATAATACGTTGAAACCCTCCACCCAGTGTGCAGCGGCAGCCAAGAAAGCAAATAGAATGCTAAGGAAAAGAATAGAGAATAAAACAAAGGTTATTATAATGTGTCTGGATCGTTCCATGGTGCGACCGCACCTTGAATATTGTGTGCAATTCTAGTCACCGCATCTTAAAAAGGATATAGCACAATTAGAGAAAGTATAGAGAAGAGCCACTAAAATGGTAAACGGAATTGAAGGATATCCCTGTGAGGAGAGGGTTAAAAGGTTAGGGCTCTTCAACCTGGAAAAGAGGTGGCTGAGGGAAGATATGATAGAGGTCTATGAATTAATGAATGGAGTGAACAGGTAAACATAGATCGCTTGTTTACATCATCAAAAGGTAGAAATACTAGGAGACATGCAATGAAGCTACAGTGTACCCGTTTAAGACTAATAAGAGAAAATATTTTTTCACTCAACATGTAGTAAACTCTGGAATTCGTTGCTGGAGAATGTAGTGAAAGTTCCTGGAGGAAAGGTCCATAAACCATTATTAAAGAGGACCCTGGAAATCCATTGCTTGCCCCAATACAAGCATTGTGGAACCTGCGTGAAATTGCCAGGCACTTGTGTCATGGGATTGGCCAGTGTTGGAAACAGGATACTGGGCTTGATGTACCTTAGTCTGACGCAGAATGGCATTTTTTATGTTTTTAAATTCTTAGGGGAGTGACCTGCACGGAGCAGTGGGTACAATTACTTTAGCCACCTTACTGGGCAGACTAGATGGACAATGCTGGCCTTTATCTGTCATCATAGGCTATGTTACTATGTACGAATGTTGTGATTTGCTGGGAAAGGAATATTTTATATAGTGTAACTAAAGAAACAAATTAGGGCGTGGGGAAAAGGAGGAGACAAGTGAGAGAAGAAGATAGGAAGAGAGAAAGAGACTAGTAACTGATGAGGAAAGGAGACAGCAGCTCCTAATCTGAAAGTGAGAGAGAAAGAAGAAAAGGTGCAGAGGGGTGTGGCAGAGAGTGAGAACAATGGGGCTGGAGGGCAGGTAGCAGCAAGGGTGTAGAAAAAATGGAAGCAGCAGTGACCTGCAAGGGTGGGGGTCAACAGAAGAAACATAGAAACATGACGACAGAAAAAGACATGGCCTATCTAGTCTGCCCTTCCATATCAACCACTACAGCAGTCCCCAAACAGAAAAGAGCCTAAGGGAAAAAAATGACTGATCAGAAAATGGAGAAAAAGGCAGAAGAGACAATGAGGGAGGCAGGAAAAGAAGAAGAGATGGCAAATTTGGAGGGGAATGTGAAAAGCTTGGCTTAGGGGAGTGTAGGCTGAAGTAGTGAAATATGTGGTGAGAGAAGAGTTACAAGACAGGAAGAGAAATAAAGATCTTAAAAGTAAAACAAGGAGAAAGAATTGAAATAGCAGCAGGAAACAATAAATGAAGAACTTAAAAGGTATACAGCAAAGGTTAGAAAGCTTTTCATTTTAGAAAATATATGACATAAGGTTTTTCAATAAAACTGATTATTGTGCATACTAAGAAAAGTTTTCCACAGAATTGCCATAAAATCTCACAAACTGCACTGCAGAATCTCTATGGAATCCACCACTGAGCTGTTGCTGGAAACCTGGGGCCTTGCATTTAGGCATCATTAATCACAGAAACACTTCTTCTGCAGTGGCTATACGTTTGGAGGTCAATTTTCAGAAGAGGTGGCAAGCAGCTTAATTTGAAATATCAGTGCCAGCATTTAAATTAATATGTATATTCAGAACCACTATATAGAACAGCACTGAATATACTGTACACAGGGGATTATTTTGGAAGCCCTATTCGTACTATGGGCATCTGAAAACAGGCACAGAGTCGTCCAAAGCACAGAGATGTCTCCAGAGCCATTTTAGAAGCCAGATGTATGGACAACCCCAGCGCAAAGATGTCTAAGTCTGAACTGGGGTGTGGTAGAGGCGTGGCTGGGGGTTTTCCCAGGAACCCCTCGCCTGATCACAGGAATGCCCTGGACGTCTGGAGTTACATCTACGTTTAGACCTGCTCCAGGCATCAGGAAAGTGCTCGTTTTGGCTGAAAAACATCCAAAGGGTATAGGAAAGATGGCAGTCCATCATAACCACAAAGATAGCAACAGTGGGGCTTGAACCTTGGCCACTACTCTAACCATTCGGCTACTCCCAAAGTACAGCTACACAATGCAAGATTCCACATTAGAAACCACAACACAGGAAAAGGCTTTAGCCGTCACTGTGGGTAATATGTTGAAACCCTCCTCTCAGTGTGCAGCAGTGGCCAAGACAGCAAATAGAATGCTAGGAATCATCAGGAAAGGAATGGAAAATAAAACCAAGGAAATTATAATGCCTCTGTATTGCTCCATTGTGTGAACACACCTTGAATATTGTGTGCAAATCTGGTTGTCATATCTAAAAAAGATATAGGAGAATTGGTTAAAAATTGCTGCTACCCAGGTAAGTTTGCTGTTCCACCCTTGCTTTGCTTTCCCCTTCACTATTCTGTTAGTGTTGGACCAACTAGAGGGATTTTCAGTCCAACACGATCCATATAGGGATCAATTTATAAAATGTCCCCTAGGTAGAGAGGGCAAGTAGACACCTATCTGTAGCCTATTTTATAAATACATATAGGTGTGCTTAGGTCTTTATAAAATACCAGCACAAATCCAGCAGAAATTCTGGCTATAATGACCCTGTGTGCATTCACACTAGCTGAAGGAATATGTATGCACAAGCAATACGAGGTGTGACAAAAAAGAAACGAGATTGTGGCAGCCATTCCTATGACTCAATGCCAATTGGTTATCCGCTTACGTCACTGTGTTGTGCAACATCTCGCCACTATTCTGCTATAATATTTTTCATCTTTCTCACTCTGTCTTTCTTTTTCAGTTTTTTTGTAGCACACTACTCCATCGCTTTGTCACGCAACTGGAGGTGGCAGAAATATGGAGCAAAGAATCAACTTGAAATTTCTGGTTAAGTTGGAGAAGGGCCCAACTGAGTGTCTCCAATTTCTCCAAAAGGCTTATGGAGAAGATGCAATGTCAAGGCCACGAGTCTTCGAGTGGCACAAACGCTTCAAGACTGGCCACAAGGAGGTCAGGATGGCCTTCCACGACAAAGACAGCTGAGAACATTGACAGAGTGAACCAGCTGGTACGGAGTGATCGCAGATTGACGATGCGGATGGTAGCTGAGGAGCTCAGCCTGAACAGGGAGTCAGTGCGGACCATCTTGGTGCAGGAGCTGGGGATGCGGAAGGTGTGTGCCAAGATGGTGCCCCAGCTTTTATCGGACGACCAGAAGAAGCACCTGGTCAATGTTTGTCGAGACTTGCTAGAGAAGATCAGAGACGATCCAGAGTTCATTGGCCGAGTCATCACAGGAGACGAAACTTGGATCTTCCAGTACGACCCTTAAAGCAAGAGACAGAGCCTGCAGTGGAAGACTCGACTGTCACCCAGACCCAAGAAGGCGCGCATGTCCAAATCAAGGATCAAGGTCATGCTGATCACATTCTTCGACCAGAAGGGTGTGGTCCATCATGAGTTTGTGCCTGAAGGTCAGACATTCAACCAGCACTTCTACCAGCAGGTCCTCAATCGCCTCCATGACCAGGTTTGGCACAGCAGGCGGGCTCTTTGGAGAGACAAGTTGTGGCTGCTCCACCACGACAACGCGCCTGCACACACCGCGTTCAGTTTGAGGCAGTTCTTGGCCAACAAACAGATCACAGCTCTCAACCACCCTCCTTATTCCCCAGATCTCGCACTGTGCGACTTCTGGCTCTTACTCAGGCTGAAAACTGCTCAAAGGACCTCATTTCACCTCTGTAGACGAGATCAAGGCCACTGTGACGAGGGAGCTGAGAGACCTCAAGGAGGAAGACTTTACTGAGTGCTTCTGTATGTGGCAGAAGCGAATGCAGAAGTGCATTAACTCTTGGGGGGGGGGATTACTTTGAAGGGGACAATGCGTAATGTCTCTGTAGATTTTGTAATAAACATTTATGGGACAGTCTCGTTTCTTTTTTAGAGAGTGTGTGCAAATCACGACTCTGCCATCCTCTGCCCTAGCTCAGTCCCAGAGTCACATACAAGTGCGTGTGTTTTTGTACACATGGGGTAATTTCATAAGAGACATTTTACATGTGACATTACCCTCCATGTGACTAGAAAGCCATAGGTAGCAGAATTATAGGTTCACCGGCCACCAGGGAACCTAGCATTCCATTTGTGTATCAGCCTCCTTGAGGATAATTTTATATCAGGCTGCTTAACTTGTGTTCCAGGTGTGTACATGTTAGACTTGCACATACTTTTCCTTTCAAAGTTTCCTCGTGGAAAGTGCATGCAGGCATTTATACCTGCCGTTTGGCACATACAAATTTCATTTTGCAAGCATTCACATGTATTTTATAAGCTGTACATGTAAAAGCTAATCCCTCCCCTGCCCCCACCAATGCTTCCACATAGGTTGAATAAACCTATGCATATACATGACGTTTTGCGTAACATTAAGGCCACATTTTTTTTAGTGCTGACTCCTGGCAACCCAGCTGCCTCTGGGTTTTCTTGGCAATGCATCAGTGGAAGCAGATTGCCAGGCCTTCTCTTCTGAGTGGATGGAGGGTAAAGTGACTTGCCCAAGGTCATAAGGAATGCCAGTGGGAATCAAACCTTCAATCTTCTGGGTACTATGCAGTTGCTTGAACCGTTAGATTACTCCTCCACTCATATACCATGGACAATTTTAGAAAAAGCCACTTCTGCAAGCAAAATTGTTTTACTTACCGAAATGCCTTTTAAAAGTACGCCATTTATAGAAAAACAGCATGTTCCCTTGTGTTTTGATATTGTGTGATGTCTAAGTATATTATGTGCTGCGGGGGGTACCAAGCGCCCTGGTAGCTGTATGATGTAACATGTAGAAGTGTGTTATGTAGGTGGTTTCCCCACTGAGAATGGCAATGGGAGGAGATAGGGAAATATGACAAGTTCCTAGAATAATCCTTAATAGCACACAAATGCTCTCTCACAAAATGAAACCCCCTTTGAGAAAGGTGCACATGTCTTGTGTGTACTCCCTGCGGTACATTGGTATTTTATGAAGTATGCATGTACCTCCGAACTCCACCTCAGCTCTGCCCAAACGTTGCCTCTGGGAATCTTTACATACAGTCTGTGTAAAAGTATTTGTACTTCTATACATGTACATATGAATGAAATTGTTTAACAGGTGTTATGTATAAAGCATGCTTTACACATGCAAATTCCTCTATAACATTATCTCCCCAAGAGCGTAATGTTTTAATTGTCTGCCTGAGTGAAGGGTTGCCTGCATGTTTCACTCCTGACCCTGCCTTGTCTGTTCTAGCCTCAACTGTGCCAGTTTCTGCCTGGCATCTTGCTCCTGCCTCGCGTTCAGCTTCATTGATTCGTTTTTGTCTCGAGTAATGTTCCCACAAGGCTATGTGGAAGTCCCCCGCCCGTGCTGCTGCTGGTAGGGGGAGGTGCTGCGATATCACACTTTTAGTCTCGTCTGTGTTTTGCTTTTTGTCCAGTATTTTGTTTCATGCCTCGGTGTTCCTGTTTCCTGTGCAGTTCTGGTTGCTTGATCTCAAAAAAAGATATGGCAGAACTAGAAAAGGCACAGCCAAGAGTGACAAAATTGATAAAAGGAGTGGAAGAACTCCCCTATGGAAAAAAGGCTAAAGAAGTTAGGGCTCTTCAGTCCAGCGAAGAGATAGGCTAGAGGAGATATGATACTGGTTTATAAAATCGTGAGTAGGATGGAGAAAGTAAACCCTTGTTTGACAGCCTGTGGCCGCTTTGTTCCATATCTGTGGATTTACCAGAGTAGAACTGTGTGGAAGAGTAACTAAATAAATAGTAAGGGTGGATTTCAGGAGTATTATTAAGGCTTTTCACTCTTTCAAACAGTACTAAGACTAAGGGACATTCCATGAAGCCAACAAGTAGCGCTTTAAAAATCGATTGAGGGAAGTATTTTTCACCCCGCGCAGAATTAAGCTGTGAAATTGGTTGCCAGCAGATGTGATGAAAGCAGTTAACGCAGCTGGGTTTAAAAAGAGTGTGATAAGTGCCTGAAGGAAAGGTCAATAAATCATTATTAGTCAGGTAGATTTGGGAAAACCACTGCTTATCCCTGGGTGTATATAACAAGGAAAGAATTGATTCTTGGGATCCTGACGGGTTCGATTGGGCACTGTTTGGCACAGGATACTTGGTCTGACTCAGTACGGCATTTCCTATGCTCTTTTATTCTTTTCCAGTTCACTAACCTCGCTGATGCTGTTCACTCCTAGCACACTGCTTGATAGACATACTCTTGCTTGGATGGTTGCCGCTGGCACATGGCATTTATCTTCACTTTCATCTTTCTTCTCACGTTCCTCCACTTTTTCTTGAGGTCCTTTGCATTTTGGTTGCTATTGTAAATTGAATTTACCTTGTGGTAGATGGACACCCATATTTTTTTGATATGGCAGCAGAACTCCCAAAAAGAATTTTCTCAAGCTTGCTGACTTCTCAGCCCACTAACTTCACCTGAAAAGGGACAAAGTTTGCCTTTCCAAGCAATAAGGGTCTTGTTAGGGTCTATTTTACATGCAAAGCAGCATCTAGAACAGCCTTGATTAATATTCTTTGAATCCAGGAACCAGCCCAAAAGTTTAGAAGTCAGTGGCTCCTAGTCTTGTTCAAGAGTGGTTTGAATAGGAATCCCTTCGAGATCTGCAGCAGCTCTTCTAGAAACTGATAAAGCTCTCTTCCCATTATAGGAGTAATTTTATAAGGGCTGTATACTTTTAGGTGCCTAATTGTAGGTTATTTTAGAGATTAATGTGTGTATGCATGTGGTCACATAGGCACATTATTGACCTGTTATAAAATACAGGCCAGCATAAAAGTATGCATGTTGCTTAATGGTACCTACGTTGCCAGCGGGCATGTAGATGAGCGGCGTATCGGTGGAGCATGGGCAGAGGACACAATTACATCCGTAGATCATAAAATTCTATAATCTGTGTGTGTTCCTGCAAACGTCTAGGCACGGACATTGACAGTACCTCTAGGGCTCTGTGCATGCTTGTACCTTAACTGAAGGTGCGTTTCTGCCACTTACTGTACACTAGCATTTTATAAAGACAAATAGGCACCTCCTTCTCTTTATGAAACAGCTCCTTTCATGCTTAAATAGGCACCACCTTATACAACTGCCCTCTCTGTGTCTACGGGCAAAGAAAGCTCAGTAAATCAGTCCCTTAATGTGCCAATGCACACTGCTGGCAGAAGGCAGCAACCTCATTTCCCAGAGTATGACAGCACCCCCTTACAACATGAAACAAAGAGGCAATTGCCCTTTGCTTTACTTCTCACCATGTCCTGGGTTCCCACCTGTCTCCTCTCCCATACCCACCAATCCCTGCCTCTGCCCATTTTCTTTCTCTCTCACCCTCTCTTATATATTGGCCCCTCCAGCAATTGGCCATTCTTCACTCCCAGGCAACTAAAAGACTTGGTGCACCTCCCAGACTCTGTCTTGCCACTGGTTTCCTCTCAGTTTGCTGTCTGCAGCCATTTCTGTTGCCATTGCAGAGACAGTGATTTTCGTACACTGCCCGTCAGATGATTTGGTCTCTGTAAATTTGAACGTCAGATGGTACAGGAACTTCCAGCTGTTCTCACAAGGCTTGAGACTGCTAAACTAGCCAGATGTTTCTACACCAATAGCTAAAGCTTACAGAGAGCCAAATCACGTGGTGGCAAGTGCGGGAGAGCTGCTGTTTCTTTGGCAGCACCCAATGCTAAGAAAAATACATTCAGGGGCATGACATACCAAGTTCCAGGATGCAACTTCTGGGTGTCAGGGTGACCTGGCACACAGGATTTGTTAAGAATATAAGAACTTAAGAAATGCCATACTGGCTCAGACCAAGGTCTATCAAGCCCAGTATCCTGTTTCCAACAGTGGCCAATACAGGTCACAAGTACCTGGCAGATTCCCAAAAAGACACACAGATTCCATAATGTTTGTATTGTGACAAGCAATGGATTTCCTGGTACCTCTTTAATAATGGTTTATGGACTTATCCTCCGGGAACTTGTCCAAACCTTTTTAAACCCAGCTACACTATTAGCTTTTGCTACATCCTCCGGTAATGAATTCCGGAGTTTGATTACTCATTAAATGAAAAAATATTTTCTCTTATTAGTCCTAAATAGGCTACATTGTAGCTTTATTGCATGCCCCCTAGTCTTTCTACTTTTTGAAGGAGTAAACAACTGATCTAAGTTTACCCATTCCACTCCATTCATGAATTTATAGACTTCTATCATAGAGTATCTCCCCTCAGCTGTCTCTTTTTCAAATTGAAGAGCCCTAACCTTATAAGCCTCTCTTCATAGGAGTATTCTTCCATCTCATTTACCATTTTGGTGGCTCTTCTCTGTACCTTTTCTAATTCTGCTATATGGAGACCAGAATTGCCCACAACATTCAAGCACTAAGGAACAATACAAAGGCATTATAATATCTTTTGTTTCCTATTCCTTCCCTGATGATTCCTAGCATTCTATTTGCTTGCTTGGCTGCCACTACACACTGGGCAGAGAGTTTCAATGTATTATTCATGATGATGCCTAAATCCTTTTGTTGGATGGTGGTTCCTCAAATGGAACCTTGCATCATGTAACCATAGTTTGGGTTATTCTTCCCTAAGGGCGTCATTCTGATCGCTGAATAGTGGGGTTGGACATCCAACCCGCACTCATCCCTGGGACTGTATTCGATGCCTTTTGCTCCCTGCACGTACATAGCTCTTGTGCAGGGAGCGCTGGATGAGGGTGGGAGAGAGCAGCGCTGGGGCGGAATGAGGGTGGAGCAGGGGTGTGGCCAGGCACTGGAACATATACAGGCCATTCAGGTCAGGCCTCTGTATGTCCCCTGACATTGACTGGGACACCCAGCTTATTCCTCCCTGAAGGTGGTATAAGTGTTGGGCTCCATGCCGATTGCGGGCTGCAGCCCCCCCTACCCCAATGTGCCGCTGCTGGAGTGAATCTGCCGCCTGATCATGGCCTTGTGGGCCCCTGCCGAAGGTCAGGCAGTGGGGTGATGGTGCCACGATGGTTTTGGGGAATCTATTTCCCCAGCTGGACTGTCAGTGCCATGGTGACAGGACGCCACTGCACCAGCACACCAGCTGGAGCATTAAGCGGCGGGGATTTGCAGCCTCCAGGACATTTCCCCGTTCAGAATTGGGTGCACGCCGAGCCATCTAAGTGCCCAATTCCGTAACCATGGGAATGTCTAGCTCCCGCGGTTGCCCGAATTGGGTACAAATTGGCCCCGTCCATTTTTTTGGCGTCCAGACGGCCTGGATATGCACATATTTGAATCAGCCTCCATGTGCATAACTTTGCACTTGTCCACATTAAATTTCATCTGCCATTTGGAGGTCCAGTCTTCTAATATATCAAGGTCCTCTTGCAATTTTTCACAATCCTCTTGTGTTTTAATACCTTTGAAAATTTTTGTGTCATCTGCAAATCTGACTACCTCGATCATTATTCCTATTTCCAGGTCATTTATGGAGATGTTAAAAAGCAGCAGGCCCAGCACAGATACCTGGGGTACTCCATTAATCACCTTTCTCCACTGAGAAAATTGCCCATTTAACCCTACTCTCTGCTTTCTATCTTTTAACCAGTTCCTGATCCACAATAGTATACTGCCTCCTATCCCATGACTTTTTAATTTCGCCAAGAGTCTCTCATAAGGGAACCTGTCAAAGGCTTTCTGAAAATCGAGATAATATATCGACTGGCTCACTTTTGTCTACCTGTTTACACCTTCAAAAAATTATAACAGATTAGAAAGACAAGACTTTTCTTGGCTAAATCCATGTTGGTTTTCTCTCATTAAACCATGACTATCTACATGTTTATTAATTGTATTCTTTATAGTGGTTTTTACCATTTTGCCCTGTACTGATGTCGGGCTCACCGGTTTGTAGTTTCCCGGATCAACCCTGGAACCCTTCAGGTACAACAGATGATTTTAATGATGGTTCACAGATTACTAATAGTAGTTCTGCAATCTCATATTTCAATTCTTTCAACACTCTCAGATGTATACCATCTGGTCCAGGTGATCTGCTACTCTTCAGTTTATCAAATTGTTGTAATATATCTTCCCGGTTTATCAATATTTCTTTCAATTCTTCCTATATATCACCTTTAAATACCATTTCAGGCATGGGTAACTTCCTTACATCTTCTTCAGTAAAGACCAAAGCAAAGGATTCATTCAGTCTCTTCACTAAGGCCTTGTCCTCCCTTAAGGCCCTTTTACCCCTCTATCATCTAAAGGTCCAACTGATTCTCTCAGAGGTGTTTTGCTACTAATGTACTTGAAAAATGTTTTATTATGTGTTTTTGCTTCCTTGGCAAGCTTTTTTTTTTAAATTCTCTCTTTGCCTGTCTTAGCAATGCCTTGAATCTAACTTGAACCCTAGTCTTGAAAGTATGCATTTATGAAACTGCTACTTATTTATTAACTAATCTTATATACTGCTCTTCTACCAGTCAAAGCAGTGTACATTCAGGTACTGTATATATATTTTTTTCCCTTGTCCCTGAAGGGTTCACAATTTATGTTTTTTGTACCTGAGGCAACAGAGGGTTAAGTGGCTTGCCCAAGGAGCACCTTTAGGACTAGAAACCTCAGTCCTTCCAGCCCAAGGTTGCTGTCCGCTAGTGGGATTTGAACTCCTGGCCCTCAGTAACTTGCCCCAACCACTAGGCCACTCCTCACTACTTATATGCTAAATTACTGCTGATTATGTGTGTTTGTGCCAAGGTATTGGACATAGTCACATAGCTCATTTGAATGTGGGGGGTTTGTAAGATTGCCCTAATTTTTATGCGTAGTAACTGATTTCATGTATAAGTGATGATTTCAGACACACATATCACTATGGATTTGGACTGGGGCTCCTGATTGCCACAATAGATTGTAGCCTTGAGGGGCCTCTGATCGACTCTTCTTAATTATCTGCCATACGAAACCAGCTTTTCTGTTTCCTACTTTTTCAAAGGGGATTGCTGCTCGTGTTTGAAGGTATTTTTTGGAATTATTGTTTAGAAGTGGGGATTGTGGGAAATTTGGCTCAGGTCTACTTTATATGTTTGCTTTATCTGACTGCACCCTTGCCTGCTGGAGATGTACACACACACACAACATATGGACGGCACAGAAGAAACAGCATGTGGGCTACGAGAGAGAGTATATGCAGCCTACTATGAAAAGTCTGGGTAACCATACTTTGGACAGGAATATGCAGAGTTTGGGCCCAGAGGAAAATACAGGCCAAGTTAAAAGAAAACATTAAGCACAAATACTTTCAGCCTTGAGGATCACAAGTAGTGCCAGAAGATGGAAAACATGTACAGAACACAAGAAGGAGGCAGTGGGCGGCGGAAGGCAGCACAGATAAGCAGACCTTGAAACAGCAGCTGCAAGACCTGATAAACATGGGAGGGTCCCAGGGAAGAGAAATTTGCAGAAAGCTGCAAATGACATAAGAATTTATGCAGAACTTTCTGGAACTTTGGGACAGAGAGGTATATAAGAAAGCAACTATAGAGCTTCGGGGGCAACCTTCTCTCTCTCACCATTGTGAGGGCAGAGAACGTTGCCTGCACTCAGATCCCTCAGACAACTTGTGTATTTGTGCCTACAGCTTTTTGCTTGCACCAAATAAAGAGTTTTTGCTGACAAGTGACTGTGATCTGAGTTTTTTTTATTTTCCTGGTATATGGCTCACATGTGCCCAGGCATTATTGGTGACAATTGGGGATGCTTTGTAGGTAAGACCCGCCTACAGGATAGAGAACAAGGAGAAGGTTTTTAAAGAGTTAATCCATTTGGGGCCGATGCAGAAACGTTAGTACGCCATTTAGACATGGCTAGTGTGACATCTGTGCATACTTACCTCCACGCCATAATGCAGAGGGGATTGGCACAAGCCTCACCTGCACAGAAATGGCTTTGCAGATAGTAGCATGGTGCCTAGTACAGTTATATTATAATGAGCTGTGTGTATTCAAATAACATGATAATGAGATCATTAGCTATTCCACCCACAGAAAATGCAATTCTTAAGTAACCTGAAATCACAGCAAGTTTCAAACTGAAACTGCCTCCCTTCTGTTCTAACGAATGCATTTAAAAAATAAAATGCTTTCTAATCTTTTTTTTGAACACATCTTGTATTGTTTTTCATTTCTCTACTGTCTCCATTTCAGTTCTTTCTTCCTTTTGTGTTTTTCTTTTATATTTTAGTCTAGCAGTCATTGCATTAGTTCTTGAATTAAAGCAAGCATTGGACTCTTCCCTACTGTTACAGACTGCAGGAACTGTGGTTTGCCACGTAAGCTCACTTGTTCTCAAGAGACAAAAACTACTATGTTACTGCCATTTTAGCTGCATTAGTTCTAACCTGACATACTATCTGCTGTGCTGATAGAAAAATTAAAGAGAGTTTCCAGTAGATGCTGCTGGACACTTTTCTGATGACGGAGGACAGAAGGACTGTAAAACTCTCAGACTTGCTACAAAGGGTTCAACGGGTTGTAAAGAACATGCTTGGTTCAAGAAGCCCAGGTGTATAACATTGTACTTATATTACGAGGATTATGTTAAAAGCCCTATCTGCAACTTCTCTATGGAAAATCAGGCCTTTACACGCAGAAATGACATTCATGTGTAAATGGCGATTTTAGAAAGTGCTGAATTTACACATGGATGTCCTCCTTGCTATGTAGAAAATGGAAAAGGGAGTGTTGGGGACGTGGCAAGTAAGTGGCCTAGGTGGGCCAAAAATCTATTTCATATAGGGAATACATGTGTATGTCTGCAATTGTCCATGTCGGGATTTACAGCTACTCCCTGGCACATTTATCTTATTCAAAAGTGTTCCTTTTGGCCAGTCTTTTACGGCATTGATGAAGGGAGTTATCCTTCTTGACCCCCCCAGTGTTTATTTCCCCCTCCAAATTGAAATGAGATAAAGATAGCGGCCCTTGTAGTTAATTGGTGGCATTTATACTTGTACATTTTCAAAACGGACAGTATATAGGTGCAAGTGCTGATGTTTGCACATGGACATTGTGAAATGACAACTTCCACGTGGACGTTGCCAAGTTTCCTCCATAGACTTTTCCATGTACAGATTTGAAAAATGGGTCTTCCACCGCCACCTATTTTAGAACAGGCTCCATATTAGGAGCCTTACCTAAAATACTGCTTGAACTTTGTAAGTCGCAACCTTGACATCTCAATTTCAATCTTGACGTGGACCCAATTCACATAGGGACATGTCTGGGGGCCCCAAGCAAGGCGGTCCTGTTTTGATATGATTCTGGACCATGGGAACAAAACATTCCCGTGGTGCACAGAATCAGGCCCGTGGATGGCACAGCATGCTCCTGCCATCTGCGGGGACGTCCTCCTTGCAGGCACCCCTGTCTCCCTTGGCTTAGGCCCCCCTCTTCCCTGCTGCCCGACCCATAGTTGGGGGGATCCCAGCGGGGGGATCCCCGGGTCTGATCACCAGGTCGGTGCTGCTTATTCCACCTTCGAGGTGGAATAAACTGCACGTTCACTTTGACCCGGCAGGACATACAGGGCCGTGACCTGAATCGGCCCTGTATGTCCTGCTGGGCAGGCCCATCCCCACTCCACCCAGATCCCGTCCCCTCCCGCCCCCCCGCTGGCTCTCCCCATCCTGCTGCTCAGGACGTACGGGTAGAGCCGGAGGGGGAATCGGGCCCGGGCTGCTTGTGGGACTACATGTCCCACCAGGACGTGCAGCCCCGCAACCTGCATCCCAGAATCGGGCCCATAGTATCTGAAATGTGCCTTTATATTTCATAGTTGAGCATGTCCCTGACATTACTCATCAAGCTATCCTGTTCAACTCCTTTCTGCAAGGACTGTGGTCATGCACATTAGAAACAGGGCTCCGAGGATGAGTGATAGAAATTTTATCTTTTTATTTGAATACACTTTAAAACAAGGTTAGACGTACAGGTCACATCATCTGTCAAAGAATGCACACTAACGAGCTACAATGAACTGGTGATTTTCATAGTCCCTTTGATAGTCTCTATACCTATAAATGAAGACTTTTGCACTGATACAAATGCAAAAAAAGAATATCAAATGGAACCATTTATTGTGACTGCAGTTCACCTTGGCAAACACTGTATGGCTATCCCTGCAACATTTATTTGAAGTGGTAACATCCCAGTAGTCTGTAAGCTCCTATTGATAGTCCTTTTCTGTGCTTAGTGTACCTCTACAACCTACATGCCTGCTTCTCTTGTTTTTACTTGGCTCTTTTTGGCCTTCAGCTCTACCTATTTGTCACACACCGTATCAAATGTTTATACCCTACACTTAATCCAGACAAAACATTTTGTAATAGCAGTATTTTGTATGTTTTGTAGAGGATTAATAACTAAACCGAACAAAGGTTTAGAGGAACCATTAGAAGGCATTTATAGAAGGGAAATGAATCATTCCCAGTGGTAGCACATTCCTTCTATACATCTATATTCTTCCACTGCCCATTTTTTCTTCTCATTCCTGGGGTGTAGTGTGGGTGTAGGAAGCATGGATTTGTGATCCATGTGCAGCTTTATAAAGTATATGCTCTGGTAAGCAGATGGAGGTCTGCTCATAAACAGGGATGAATGTTAGAGGTTACTTGGAAAAATCTCCACTTTAACAGGAAACCTGATTATAGAGATCCGTACCATCTAAAATATAGGAAAGAGGCTAGACAGGACTATATCTCCCATGAATCCACAGAATGAGGTTAGGAACAATAGGTTGATGGGGTGGAGCTAGAAGCTGAGAATGGGTGCTCATTAAGAGCATTGGCTCCAAGCCTAAAGAGGGGCTGTTTTTTCTGAGGTACAGATTGGTGTTCTCAGCAGAGGTGATTTATTTCCATGAGAGACAGTTCAGAGCTACAGCTAAAGAGAGAACTTACATGTGAGACCTATCCTTTTTCATCTGAGGGGGTGAGTGAAGAAGCCAATATGTGGAGCAAGAATGCTCAGATCTGTAGTTTGTTTGTCTCTGCTTATTGAATAAGAAATACGATATTTTTAATGCCAGTGTGAGGTTGGCAGCATATTGATCTGTTGAACTGCTGAGGGTGGTAGTATAATTAGTCTTTCCTCCTATACACAAAATTCAAAAAACTTTAAGAGACAGTAAAGTACCATGCATGTGTTTGGGGTTTTGAGAGAAACATGAAGAATCCAGACTGGGTTGTTTGAATTGTGGACTATAGAAATCCGCTAGCACAAGATCTTTGGAAGAAAAATAATGTTGAACATGAAGAGGGCATTGGTGAAGTGTCTGGAAGTTATTAATTCTTTCGGTCATTCAGACCATCTTTTTATCCTATTCAGTGGTCCAAGGTGAGGACAGCTGGTGGCCAAGTCCTTGATTGCCCACTGGATTAAGGAGACTATTAGTTCAGTATCACAGAGCACCTCCCTCTGGTGAACTTTGGTAGCATCCCAGTCATCCAGGCTTTCTCAGATCTCGTGCTGTTCTTCTAACTGACCTCTGGAAAGCTCCTAAACACTGGAGACAGGAGTTTTCAATATTTTAGCAATTTTAATGACTCAGCTGTTTGCATATGCCCAACAGTCAGTTTTTCCCCTGACTCTTCCCAGCAGTGCCTCCATTCAAATACTATCACCCTTTAGCATATATCCATCTCCTATCTGAGCCTGTGCCCAAAAGTCCATAATTTTTTGCTGCATGAATGCCCAAGGTCAAAGCTGTGAAGGCACTCCTGAGGAGCAACACCAAAGAATCACAAATCACACTGAACACAAGGAAACAGTCACAGGCGTGAATAACAAGGAAAGACAGAGTCCTTTATTGAACCAACGGCCGCCCGACACAGGCCGTGTTTCGTACCCTTCGTCAGGGGCTAGCCAGGCAAAAAAACTAAAAACATAAACATATTAAACATCAGAAATGATAAAGGAACAACAAACCAAGATTAAGACCATGTTATAAAACACAAATGTTAAAACAATAATATGTGTTAAATGAAGCTAAAATATAAAAACATAAAATTAAAAAATAATAATATCATACATGTACACAATTGACAAATGTAAAAAGGGGAACAATAGTGCTTGGGACCTGATGAGAATGTGCATAAATGAAACTAAAATACTAACCTCTGTTGTGATTCATAAACCAAGTGTCACTTCACACTGTTTGTGCAAACATTTAGATTATATGCTAATGCTAAAAAAACATAAAAATTATTCACAAAAAAATAATAGAATAAATAAAGCCATACATCAAAACATTGTATACTCAATTAAATCAAATCAAGCTTTTTACCTGGATGCTCTGTTCCATTTGGAAAGTTTTATAAATTTCGATTTGAAGGTTTCCTCATTTATCTTTTCGTTTACATAACACTTCACCGTGGTTCTCCTCTTCATACACGTGCCCCTATTTTTGCCTTGTGTTGTTTTGCATATACACAAGTCCTTGCATCCACGGAAAGACATATGCACTAGATATTTTATTTGGGGTTTTAAGTAGCTGTAAAACTATGCATGGATAGCCATATCAGTTTTTATATTTGGTTTTAACATGGGGTCATATTTAATCTCAGTATAACCATTTTTTCTTTTGAAACACGTCGGCTAAGATCTTTTTAAAAAAATCATTTTAAAACATGGTTTCTGCTCCCTTTATATGCGATGGCTGGTTATAACTGCACAACCCATAGAGCGGTTTGCTTACCCTGTTCATGTTTTTATTGTCTCCACTGACTCACTCCGTTTTGTTTTCAGTTTATTTTCCCCCTTTTTTATAGCAACTTCATGACTGTGCTAGATGCATTGGCAATCTATTTGTTTGCATATCCTGTCCTTTTCCTCCTCTCTCTGCATCCCTTGCTTGTTAATTTGATTTAATTGAGTATACAATGTTTTGTTGTATGGCTTTATTTATTCTATTATATTATTTGTGAATAATTTTTATGTTTTTTTAGCATTAGCATATAATCTAAATGTTTGCACAAACAGTGTGAAGTGACACTTGGTTTATGAATCACAACAGAGGTTAGTATTTTAGTTTCATTTATGCACATTCTCATCAGGTCCCGAGCACTACTGTTCCCCTTTTTACATTTGTCAATTGTGTACATGTATGATATTATTATTTTTTAATTTTATGTTTTTATATTTTAGCTTCATTTAACACATATTTATTGTTTTAACATTTGTGTTTTATAACATGGTCTTAATCTTGGTTGTTGTTCCTTTATCATTTCTGATGTTTAATATGTTTATGTTTTTAGTTTTTTTGCCTGGCTAGCCCCTGACGAAGGGTACGAAACACGGCCTGTGTCGGGCGGCCGTTGGTTCAATAAAGGACTCTGTCTTTCCTTGTTATTCACGCCTGGCACTCCTGAGGAGGACTTCCATTTACCTATTATGAGTCTCCTTTAGAGCAGCATCCCTTCCTTAGGAATGGTTGTACGCTTTTCCATAGCCGTGATCAGGGCATCTATTTTAGTGACCCTAACAGCTGTTCTCCCCTTGGGATAGAGGATATAGCCAAGCCAGAACCTCAGACACCCTCAGCCTCAGTTCCAGGGTCTCCAAATGAGAGGAAACAAGCTGCCTAAAGGGCTCAGGGAAGGTAAAAGAAGCCAGAGGGATGTTGTATCCCCCACTGGATAGGGTCTACTTGTAAAACCTCCATCAGAGGGGGCTCAGGAATGTGCAGAGCTGTTATAGTGTCCTGAATAAGGGTGGAAAAATCTTCATGGTTAAAAAGACGAAACATTAACGGATCCTCTCCCTCCACCACAGGAAGCTCCTCTTCCTCCACTGACTTACCTGTTTGAGACTGGTAATTCTTCTCTTCTCCCAGGACAAAGCTGGACTCTCAAAAAAACAGATGAGATCTCAGGGGGCTCCAGGTCCCCTGTAGGGGAAAGCAGGGCCTCAGACCTCTATGAGAGGGGCTGTCATCTAGCTAAAAGAGACTGAAAACAGCTCATGAGCTGTTTCAGAAGCTTCTACTCAAAGCCAGTTGAAAATGGGCCCTGGGGTTCCAGGGAACCCTCAGGGGCCTGCCAGCCAGGGGCTGTGGCCTCATCACCATGCTCCCCCCCTACTGCCAGGACCATGCATCCATCCAAGATGGACACTGTTCCTGCCAGCAGGGAAATTGTGGGAGATGCAGTAAAGGCAGAAAAACCAAAAATGTCAGGTGGGTCCTGACACTGCTGACATAACTTGCTCCAAAGCTTCTCCATCACATTATGGGCAAAAAAAGCCAGCCAGCCACAGAGATCACTTGGTAGGAACCGCAGGCATTGTGACAGAGCTCAAATGCAGTCAAATGAAAAAAAAAAAACGTAAAGAGAACAGCCTGATGGATAAGGGAATTCCTTCAGCTGATGGGTCGACTGGAGAAACCTGAGAAGAGTCTCTTCAGGCGCCTACATAGGACTAGCAAAGCCTGGCTGCTAGGGCTTTAGTTTTTGAGGTTGCTTTAATCGAGCAGCACAGAAAGAGCGAATTTAAAGAAAAAGGACAAAATTAAAAACAGAGCGTGCTGATACAAAACAATTAGAGGAAAGGGGTACCTGGGCCCAGAGTTACCAATCCCTCTCAGAGGCTCCATGGTGTCCTCCTGCTCTCTGGCCCACCGGTACTGGAAGCCATGTATAACAGTGCTGGTCACAGGGCAACTGCCAGCTCAAGGAGCAATTTTTGGGCTTATTTGTATTGCTGCATCAGTCCACACACTTTGCCATCTGCTGGAGGCAGACAATACTGACTTCTCTGTGTTGCACCAGTGTATATTTATTTATTTAGCGTACATTTGTATACCGCTACTTCCAGCGATCAGTAGCGGATTAGATTACATATAGGAGCTGTCTGATCAGGACAGAAAAATTTGTATTATATACAAGGTGATTGATAGGATAAGCACAACCCACAGCAGTTAGGTAAATGAGTTTCCTTCCATAAGAAGGGAGGCGTTATTTACATATGTACATTTTTTACATATATACATCTTTGGTTCTCTGGGTAGCACGGCTTAGCCCACATTGTCTATATCATGTTGTTATGAATCTGAAATAGGCGAGTCTTGAGTTTTTTCCTAAAGTCCATCAAGTCTTTGCTGGCTCGTAGCTCAGGCGGCAGTTGGTTCCAGAGTGCTGGTGCTGTGTATGAGTATGCTCTGTTACTTGTACCGGTTTTGACAGATCTTATATTTTTCGGTACGCAGAGGGCATTTAAGTTGGTGGTTCTTCTGCTTCTGTTGAGAGGTTGTGTGCTGATTAGGTTGGAGAGGAAAGATGGCGCTATGTTATGCATGAGTTTGAATGTGGTTATTAGGGTTTTATCTTTTATGCGAGCTGTAATGGGGAGCCAGTGTAGCTCGATCAACACTGGTGTGATGTGCTCAGCAAAACCTTTTTTCATGATGATTCTAGCTGCCACGTTCTGCGCCATTTGCAGTATGTTCAGGGTTTTCTTTGGTAGGCCCTGTAAAATGGCGTTGCAGTAGTCGAAATGGGGCGTGATGAGAGTATATACAAGTAATGACATCACTGAAAGTTGCTGAAGTCTGCCTCCACCTGCTGGCAAGGAAGCATAACCTATTCGTCTGGTCTGGTCTGGTCTAGCAGGATGATAAGGAATATGGAGTTAAAACATCTGTGCACATTATTTGATCTATATTAATTATCCTTTCTTCCAAGAATAATACTGTGTAGCCTAAATTTACCTATAAAATATTTTATATAAAAACTGCCATACTAGGTCAGACCAAAAGTCCACCAAACCCAGTATCCTTTCCAACAGTTGCCAGGTACTTAGCAGTATCAAAGAGATTCCACGCTGCTGATGTCCAGGGATAAGCAGTGATTTTCCCCAAGTCTACCTTAGTAACAGTTGGTTTATAGACCTTTCCTCCAACAACTTGTTCAAACCTTTCTTTAGATCCAGCCACACTAAATGCTTTTCCCACATTCTCTGGCAATAAATTTCAGAGCTTAGCTGTGGGTTGGGTGAGAAAATATGTTCTCTTTGTTTTAAATGTACTACTTAGTAACATACGGCATGTCTCCTAGTTTTTGTACTTTTTGAAAGAGCAAACCACTGTTTCCCACCTACCCATACTACTCCATTCATGTTTTTATAGACCTATATCATATCTTCCTTCAGCTTTCTCCAGGCTAAAAGCCCTAACATGTTTAAACTTTCCCCAATGGGGAGCTGTCGTATTCACTTTGATTTTTGTCACCCTTCTCTGGATCTTTTCTAGTTCTGCTCTATATTTTCTGAGATCTGGAAATAAGAATTGCACACATTTCAGTCTGGTTTTCGTCCCTTTCATTCTATTGAGATAGCTCTTGCCAAGGTCTGCAATGATTTGTTCCTGACTAAATCCAAAGGCCTTTACTCAGTTCTCATTCTTCTTGATCTTTCTTGATCCTGATACTGTTGATCATCTACTTCTCCTCGACACATTGTCCTCTCTCGATTTCAGAGGCTCTGTGCTGTCCTGGTTCTCATCTTATCTCTGCAATTGCTCTTTTAGTGTTTGTTCTGGTGGCTCCTCCTCTACTCCCATCCTTCTCGCAGTTGGTGTACCCCAGGGGTCTGCTCGCCCTCCTCTCTCTACACCCAATCCCTTGGTGCCCTCATCTCTTTCCATGGCTTTCAATATCACTTTTATGCAGATGACTCTCAAATCTATCTATCTACACCTGACTCCTTCTCTCCAAGTTCGTATCTCTGCTTGCTTATCAGACACTGCTGCCTGGATGTTTCACCACTGTCTGAAACTGAATATGACTAAAACTGAATTTCTTATCTTTCCCCCTAAACCCTCCTCCCCCTCCTCCTTTCTCTATCACTGTTGAAAATAATCTTCTTCTTCCTGTTACATCTGCCCACAACCTTTGGGTCATTTTTGACTCCTCCCTTTCCTTCTCCTCACATATTCAACAAAAGACTGACACTTGTCGCTTCTTTCTCTATACATTAACAAAATTCGCCCATTCCTCCCTGAACAAACTGCTAAAACTCTCGTCCAACCCTTGGTCTCCTCCATTCTTGACTATTGCAATCTTCTCGTTGCTGGTCTCCCTCAGTCTCATCTCTCTCTTCTTCAGTCTGTCCAGAACTCTGCTGCACGGCTAATCTTTCTCCAACCCCATCGCATTCATATGATCCCTCTTCTAAAGTCACTTCATTGGCTCCCCTTCCCTTCCCGCATCCAATTCAAACTTCTCCTTCTAACGTATAAATGCATTCACTCTTCAGCTCCTCATTACCTTTCCTCTCTCCTCTCTTTCTACAGCCATTCTCGTGAACTCCGTTCCTCCTCTGGTTTTCATCTCTCTACGCCCTTTTCTTCCTCTGCTAACTCCAGACTTCAGTCTTTTCATCTTGCTGCCCCTTATGCCTGGAACAAACTCCCTGTATTTCTCCCTTCCCCTCTTTGTCCATGCTAAAAGCTTATCTCTTTGCAGCTACTTTTGAATCCTAATCCCTTATTCTCCTGGTGTCTCCTTTCCCTATTGAAGCCCTTGTTTCTCTTGTTCTGTACTGTCTGTCTTGATTAGATTGTAAGCTCTACAGCAGGGACTGTCTTCTATAGAAGCATCATGATATTCTCTGTTTCATCCTCCATCGCTTTCCTAATAATTTCTGATCATGCTATTGTGCTTTTGGCCACTTTACACTGAGCAGAAGATTTCAATATATTGCCAAGATGCTTTTTTGATCCTTTTCCTGGGTGCTAACTCCTAATGTGGAACCTGTAGTTATAGTTGGGATTATTCTTCCCTAGGTGCATCACTATGAATTTGTCCACATAAAATTTCACCTATCATTTAGATGCCCAGTCTTCCAAGGTCCTCCTGCAAATTTTTCACAATCTGCTTGTGATTTAACAAATTAGAATAATTTTGCGTTAGAAATTACATCACTTCCACTCATTGTTTCCTTTCCTAAATCATTTATGTTAAAAAGCGCAGATCTTAGTACAGATCCCAGGAATTCTCTACCATTTATATTTCTCCAATGAGAAAACGGACCATTTGATACTAGTCTCTGTTTCCTATTTTTTTAATGAGTTCTCAATCCATTTATCTCATGATTTTTTAATTTTCTAGGAGTCTTTCATGAGGGACTTTGTTAAATACCTTCTGAAAATCTAGATATAGTATATCAGCATTTTCCTAGTAAATATTAAAATCATTCAGCAGATGAACATCTGCACATAGAAAACCAAATGCAAAGCCATTCCGTAAAGCAGGGCTACTAGTGGTATACATCATTCACTGTCCCTGTTTATTTAAATCTGGAAAGAGACTGGAATCCAAGTGTAGAGCATTTTAACTCATAGCAAAAGACAAATTACTTTGTTAACTTTGTAAAAGGCATGAGGGCACTAACTGCATGCTGTGACCGCGACAACTCTAAACAAAACAGGCAGGGGAAGTAACCTGCAAGGAATGGCAGCTTCAACACTGACCACTTTATTGGGCAGACTGGATTGACTGGGCTAATCTTTCATTGACAGATTTTAAACCCAGATATTCAATGCCAGGGTCATATCAGGCCCCATCATTAAATATTCAGCTTGCTCGGATTAGCAGGAAACTAACCGGGACAGTGACAATATTCAGCCACTGTCTGGTTAGCTTCCGTGGCAAAGGTTTGGCTGATTTTTGCGGCGACACCTGCAGATATTCATCAGCACAAACCATGTAAATGCCTTTGAATATCAGGCCCTAAGCTTTTAAACACTGAGGTTATATTTAGAAATTAAGGTCTAGTTTACTAATATGTGTTAACAAATCAATGCGCATTAATTGGTATTTAATACATGTCAAAATGATTAATGCATGTTTATTAGAAAAACTGCCGCACTAAAAATAACGAGGCTTGTATTAGATAATGTACAATAGAACGCACTAACATGAATTACTGTGCAATAGCGCATGTTAAGGCATTAACACGTGTTAGTAAATCTAGCTCTGAGCAGTCTTTCAGGAAGCTACGTAACTCTGTGTTTTCACAGATTCAGGACAACATATGAAGAGTTCACAGGGAACACTGCTGGCACAAATGTATTAATACTGTGGACTTGGCTACACTCAGGACTCGGACAACAAATTCTTCCTGCACCTCTTCTGTCTTCCAAATCCTCCCAGCATGCAAAAGCAATGGTTCATATGGCACAGGGACTGTTACTGGTATGTGTTCACAGTCCCTGAGTTGTCTTGCTTTCAGGGGCGGCCCATGGGTGATGTGGGCCATATGCCGAGACTCACTGCAGGGCCTCATCTGCATAGCCACTAGACCTCATTTGCATAACTTTAATTAATTTTATTTTAAAATGTATATGTAAATTTTAGGTGGCTTTCAAAGGAGTTCTTCATAAGCCTCTTTTTTCTCCTGGCAATAACGTAGGGGCATGTTTACTAAATATTAATGTGCATTACGTGCCACTGCACCAATAGAAATAAATGGGTGTTGCTGCACTTAGCGCACATTAACATTTGTGAATATGCATTAACTTTTAGTGTCTCAATACCATTTGCATAGGCAGTGAGGATAAAGAGACCAGATTTCTGCATTACTATACTCCAGTGTCAACTGCCAGGCACATTAGGAAGTACTATAAACACTGCCCATTTAGAACCCATAGCAAACCCGCCGTATCATAACAGCACTACCAGGACTCACAAAGCACCAAACCCTACCTATCAAAAGGCAACACTGCAAATATTAAACCAATAGATCTCAGAGAATGCCAATACATCTCCTACTGGGAAAAGAGAACAAGTGGCACTGTCAAATAGGAACTACATGAACAGAATACCTCAGCTCGGTTACACATGCAGAACATAGACTGTCACCAAACAAAGAACAAGGGATCATAATTTAGAAATATGAAGATAATAATTAAACTGGGAACCCCAGAAGTCAAACTTGGAATTTTATTTATTTATTTAACAGCTCTTTTATACCACCGTATCTACTAGTCACAGCAGTTTACATAGAACGGAGAACTTGAAATTTACATGGAACACATTGAAGCAAGGTAAACTGTACAACGTTAACCAAGGAATGTACAACACTGGAGAAATAAACCTATAAATTAATTTTCTCTTGTACAAAACAAAATGCAGAATGTTAGCAATACACATTTCCCAGAGCTGACATATTCATTAATAAATTCAAAATAAAATCGTTTTTTCTGCCTTTTGTTGTTGGGTATTTTATTTTTCAGTTGCAATTGCCCTAGTCGCTTTCTTCTGGTTTCTTCGTGTCTTCTGCTAACTCTCCATTGTCTGCTGTCCATTTGCCCTTTCTTCTCTCTTCTAGATTTTTTCCCATTCTCTCTCTACATCTGCTCTAACATGCTGATCTTTCCCCTTTTGCTCTTTTCTCAATTTCTTTCTTTATTCCTTTTTCATCCACTCAAATTTCACCCCTCCATCCTCAGTCCCCACTTACTCTCCAAATACTCAGCCAATCACAGACTTTTCTTCCCTCCCACACAAAATATCTATTCCTCTCTCCATCCTCACTTCCCCGGCTTCTTTTTTTTCTCTTGCCAGTCCCAGTTTAGCTCTGCTCTAGGCACGAATAGGCATCAGGACAGTGCTTGTTTTGGCTGTAAAACATCCAGAGGGCATAGAAAAGATGGCACTCCACCATCCTCAGTACTCTGCACAATCACAATGATAGCAGCGGTGGGATCTGAACCCTGGCTTCCTTAGTCCTAGCCTACTACACTAATCATAAGGCTTTTCTTAGACATTCATGTGGATGCTCCTGCAGACGTCCATATTGGGCATGTCCATGATTGTGAAATCCTGGCTGAACCTGGACATGACTGTTTTCTTTTTTTCCCAGATGTTCTGGCTTGGATATCCCAGATTGCACTTGGATATCATATGTAAAATGCCACTTTAAACTTCTTGAGCTGTGCTAGGGGGAATCCAAGCTGGCATAAGACAGGCAAGCTATGCTGGTGATGGCATTTTCCTATGTGGAAGAGGGGGAAAGTTAAGGGGACTTGGATCCCCCTGTGACTTCCTCGCCATTACTTGTTGTGCCTTTGGATCCTTTTTTGGTCTGTCTGCAGCGGCAGCCAGCATTGTCGGGGTAGGTAAGCCTGGTTGTGCAGGTGTCAAAGTCGAGCGGCTCAACTTCAGCCTTGGGAATCGACTCTCTGTCCTTTGAATTGTGGCGTCCAACAAAGGCGGCACTGTTATCACCCTCTCGAGATCTGCAGCAGGAGAGCTCCGAGCTTGCTGGTGCACTGTCTGGTTGGGAAGGACTGATTCGAGGGCAAAATGTGGGAAGTGTTTTGTCTCCCTGGAGCAGCTTGGTGTTAGCATACTGCTGATGGTATCTGAAAGAGGGTGGGCTGCGAGTGTTTTAGCCCTACAGAGTCCGGGTCTGTCGATGAGTGCTATGGAAGGCAAACTATCGTCTGCAGGAGGGGCTTTGTCCTTTCCCCTGGCTCATCCGGAAGTCTTCATGCTTGAATCCATATGGTCAGCCATTATGAAGTTAGATGAAGCTTTGATTCCACAAGTACAAGCCCTATCATTTCAAATACAAGTGCAGCCATTCAAGAAAATGCAGAGAATGTGGTTTCTCTTCAGAGCTCTTTATGAAAGACGCAATTGAAAGTTACTTCTTTGGAGGGACATTCTGACTTTTTCGTCAAGGACTTTATTGCTGTTAAAGCTAGAATTGAGCAACTTGATAATGCAGCCAGAGCTTCTAACTTATTAATTTTCCCAGATCTGCTAAGGTTTCTTCAAAGGATATCTTTCAGTCTTATTTAATAGAAGTTCTGGGTGTTCCTCCTTAGTCACATCTTCCTGTGATTAAAGTTTATTACTTTCCGACTACTAAAACGTCTGTGGGTGTGAGGGATGTGGCTGTGTTACAGCAGGTAAATTCCCTTGATGTTTCTGCTCTGTTACAAAGTTCTGAGGATGAGCCGGTTGTCGCTTCTATACTGTTAAGCCTCCTTTGCTTTAATTTTGGATAGGGAATGACTTCTGAAAATGTTTTTTAAGAAAAGACATTTTTCATGTAAGAGCCTGCAAGTTCGTATTTTCCCGGCCTCGTCCAAGGAAACACAGTGGTCTGGGGTTCAGCAGCAGGGAGCTCTGTTGTCCTTAAATATCCATGCAAGTGCATGGTGAAGTATTGATCTTTTTCCTGCATATTCTATGAGCCTTCCCAGCTGCTGGCCTTCCTTAATGCTCGCTGGCCTTTAGACTCTGATTCCCCTCTCCTCCGGTCCTTTCGTGATTTTAGTGGTGCTGCCTGGTAGAGCCTGCTTTGTTTCCTGCATATATTCAACTGGGTTTCTTTTATCCTTGTTTTTCTTGGATCCCTTTTGTATTGTCGGCTAGAGAAGGGATGGTTTTGTTTGTGTTTACCTCTATATTTCTTTTTCCTTATTAACTGTTTCAGCAATTGTTCCTTATTTCTGTACAAGATGTAATTCTTGGTTTATTTGTAAAATGCATAAATATAAGATTAAAAAAAAACAAAAACACAAAAACAAAACTTCTAAATTTAGGAGAATAAAAGTGAGTGGCACTGGGGGTGGATTTAGGCTGGGGAAAAGAAGTTAGGAGCTTCACACTGATTTTCAGCACTAGACACCTAAATATGCTTACAAATCTAGGCAAAAGAATGGCAGGTCTAAATTTAGAAGCACAAGTTTTAAGCCCCTTAATTAGGATGAATTTTCAGCTGAAAACTTAGGTTCCTAAGTGTGCCTGAAAGTAGGGCACTAACTTAGGAACCTAAATTGAGGAGCTCAGGTTTTTTTTTTGTTTTGTTTTTTAATATCAGGCCCTAAGCGCCCAGAACAAGCCCCAGTAGTGTGCAAATGCCCATGCACAAATTTACACTCATTCCTTAAAAAAAAAGATGAAAATATGTGCATGTACTTTATACACTGACCCATGCATTTCATAGATACACATATGCATCATAGCCCTGCCTCCACTCCACGCAAGCTGTGCCCTCAGAAATGCCTAGGTGCAGGCTGTGTAAAAGAAGGTCCACTCTTTCCACGTGCTTACTTTTACCTGTGTACGTGGTCATGCAATTTTATGAAAGTCCTTTTCTGCGAGTAAAACAGGCTTTTCATGTGGTAAAAGCTTTCTGAAATTACCCCCATAGTCTTAACTATATTTTTCTCAGAGGCAGTCTATTTGCATTCAAGAAATGTTGAAGGTCAAGGACTGTGGCAAGCCATGACAACAAGCAAATAAAATTCCTGATGCACTCCAGATTTTTTTACTGTCAATAAAGAGGCTGCCCCGTTAAAAGAGAAGTTTTGAAAAAAAAACCATACTAAGTGTTTATCAATGTAATGGGTAACAGGGTGAGAAAATTGCCCATCTTTAGTATCTTGCCAGCTTAATGCGGCAATTTGCAACCTAGTCAAAAATCACAAAAGTGACATAACTACATTCTACTTTCGAGAGAAGACCCTCAGCGTCAACAGAATGAGACCCCCTACTGTCAAGGTCATCCTGTTTCCTTCTAGAAGAAATACGCAGTTTTGAATGCTTTCAAACACAAAACCTTTATTTGGACATAAAGGCTACTGATTTATAGCTCTGTTTTCTTAGAAATTGGTCAGAAGAGAGTCCCAACTATCACACCCCAGCTGTGGTTAATGAAAGGGCTTTTAATAGGAAAGGCACTTGAAGCAAAGGGTTGAGGTTGAAGCCAATTTAAATATCAGATTACTAAATATCACAACTCTATACCAGACTGTAGATTGCACAATTAAATACACTAAGGGGCATGTTTACTAAACTGTGGTAATGTAGCAGTGGCTATGTTGAGGCGCAGTATGTAACGTTAAGACGCCTTAACGTCACATTCTGTAACGTTAAGGCGCCTTAATGGCACATAACGCGCCTTAACATTCCCAGCCGTGTTAAGGCCAGAAAAGGGTGGAGAGAGGGCGGAGAGAAGGGGTCAATGGGCGGGGAGTGGGTGGGGAGAGGCCCCTTTCACACTAACGCTAATGTGAACCGCGCTGATTTCTAAGAGTGCGGTATATAAGAAATAATAAATAAATAAATAAATAAAAAATAACGCGGAGAAATTAAGGGCTGAATCCTAACGCAACTGAAAACCTGGCGTTAGCACACATTTGCAGGAGAGAGAAACCATTTCAGTCGGCAATGTATAGCAAAGGCAGGGAAACCAATAAAAGTGATAGTAGTGATACATGTGCAGCAGCAGCAGCATAGTGGCCAAGTACGAGTGGGCACGACGGTGAGGCTGCAAATGGGGCACAGGGGGCTGAAGGCGGGACATGCAGTGGGGCAGCTGGGGCACAGGGTGGACCAGGCAGATGCCTAGGTGGCACATAGGAACTCAGAAACAGAAAAACAGCAAGCCTGCAACTGACCAAGGGCAAACATGCCCACGAGTGTGTGACCCACAGTGTCCCAGCGGACATCACCCAGAAGGTACCCCAAAGGGCACATAACATTGACAGGTGGTGCCGTGGGGGAGCGCGGATGTCAAAGTAGGCACCCCTACCCCACTCCATAGGCAGCCGCCTACTGGCACACTGGATGGCCTGGGACTGTGCACCACTAGCATAAGGGCATGTCAGCATGGTGGCGGAGGAGTACTGGTGGTGGAGGGGGCAGTTGCATCTGCCCACAGTACACCAAGGCCAAGCCCTGTTCAGGTGGGTGGCATGCAGTGCAACAGACAATGTATGTCTGATGAACAGTAATGCTATCCCCAGGGAATAGCCTGCTTCTGTGGCAACAGCTTGGTGCAGTACACACAACCAGTTTACTCAGGGGCAGAAGGTCACAGGTTCAAGTCCAAGCTGTGGCTCCTGCAGACCATGTCCCCTCATTTTACCCTTACTAAGCCGTGGTAATAAAGACGGAATCTTTATTGCAGATAAAAGTAACACACCATAAACGCCTATATTGTACCCTACAGAGCACATACACCATAAACATGTGCAATCCGTAGAGCAGAGTTTCCCAACCCCAGTCCTGGAGGGCCAAACACCATTCAGGTTGTCAGGATGTTCCTAATAAATATGCATGAGATGCATTTACATGCACTGCCCCCATTGTATACAAATGTATCCATGCATATTCATTAGGGACAGCATGAAAACCTGAACCGTGTTTGACCCATCAGGACCGGAGGTGGGAACCTCTGCCCTAGAGCAGCGGCCGACAGGGGCACAAACACCCACACCCACAGGCCCCACTATGCAGCGGCTCATGGAGAGTCAAGCTGTTGGGCCCTGCACGCAGCAGCATCTACCAATACCAGCACCTGCATACCTTAGCAATGCCGTCTTAAACGTGGAAACACGTTCCACATATATCAAAAGGTTGCTATGAATAATGTCAGATAACAGATCCTATGTTAAACACAATTTGTTGACAGGGATCCATCATGTCAACCTTTCTGATATCTGTGGAGTGTGTTTCAGATTTTGTTTTTGACAGTGTTTAACTCCCCCGGGGAGTGACCCTAACAGTATTGAGTACTATAGCAATGCCTGCACTGCGCCCAGGACTGGTGTGGCAGCCAGGGCTGCCAGCCACCTCCATATTTGCACAATGCTGAAATAGGTGTGGTAGTGTGCGTATGTCTTTCCAGTGTTATGTGGCTGCCTACTTCTTACTTGTACCTTGTACTGTGCCTAATAAGGTGCCTTGTACTGTGCCTCATAGGATGCCTTCTAATGTGCCTTCTTACTGCCTTATAACGAGCCTTATCTGACACAGCTTTAGTGCTGTCCTGCCCACTCCTTTATATGGGCATCTGTTTCATCAACGCGGAACCTAACGCGAATGACATTACCGCAGTTTAGTAAACATGCCCCTAACTCTTCCTTACCTTTAAAAGCACCTCCCTGGCTTTTTGGCCCTGACATTTTTACATTTTTCCTTAATTTAAAAATTGCACAATGCCTTCTCTTTGCTGCTTTCTGTCTTTACCTGCACATTAAAGTTTTTAAAATTAAAAAAAACTGTCAGAAATCAAAAGACATAACCAAGGAACTGATCAGCCTATACTATATGCTAAAATAATTTAGAAAAAGTGTATGAATACAAAACGTTATAGGGAAAATTTACAGATAAAAATCAAACTATGCAGTGGGAATATTTTTGATTTGCCCAGTCAGAAATTATGGCATATAGTAAATCCTACTCCAGATAACACAATCTATTACCTTTCAGTACCATCCCCAGGGCGGCCCAACCGTTAGACAAACTAGGCAGTCACCTAGGGCGGCAACTTCTTCAGGCGGTAAAGAACAGGACATTCAAAGCTAAACAATAGATTCTGAAAGCTGAAGGTTTGCCTAGGGTGCCATCACCTTGAAGTAACTAGGGCCAGCCCTGACCATCCCTTCTCTCCATCACAAACATTAATCACCTGTGGTCAAGCATATCAGCATCTTGTCCAAATGATTCAACGTAATAAGCAGCAAAGGTAAACTGGGCTGATATATTCAGAGGAAGTTATGCATTCACCAGTTAGTGGAAAAGGCGTACCTCTCCTCTCTTTGTAATTTTGGAAATGATATGGCTAATGTTGGGCTATTTAAATTGCTAAATGGCCAAATATTATCTATATAATTAAGGAATGGGTTAGGGGAGGGGTGCAAGTGACACAGTATTATCCAATTAGTGATGATATTCAGTCATTAAACAGAAAGTGCTGGTGCAGTCACCACTTGGACATATATTCCGTGCTGCTGCCCCTATGGATAGTGATACTGAATATATACAGTATATGAAGTTAATCGCTAGTGCCAATGCTTACCTTACGATGGGGACCAGGCTGGCTGAATATCAGGCCTGAATAACTTTTCATATTTTCTAACTATGTATATTGTTCTTTTTGTGAACTGTTTTCCAGGAAGTTAGTATATTAATGTTTATAAATAAATAAAATTTATGATGATTAACATTTATGATGATTAACATTTCTAAATATGCATCAATAAACATGCCAGTGTTTTGACCATCTTTTCAGGCTTTTCAAATTAGTATGATGACTTCAACTTCCATCTTGTTGACTGGGAAATATAATATCTTGAAAAGGATCTCCATTAAGAATTAGGTGCTTTTCTAACTTCTGAACCGAACAAGATACAATCTTCCCCCACCATAAAAGAGACCCTATTTGCGTAAGTTTCTCCCAAACTCTGTCTCTTAAAAATAGGTTCTTAAAGAGTTAGTGCTTCTCAACCCTCTCCTCAAAGCACACCTAACATTTCTTCATTATAACAATTCTGAAAATGTAACTGACTAGGTATGCCTCTAGGAGCGGGTTGAGAAGCATTGCCTTATGTTATACCAGTTGCCTGATTCTGATTGACTTCCTGGTCTTTATGTATGAATCAATGCAGCATGTTCTATGAATATTTTGACATAACTTGGGCAGAGATTTCCAGGGTAGGCTGCACACAAGGCTATCTCTCTAGGCCCGTGTTACAGGGATCCCCAAGCTTGTATGTAGCAGAAGATACAGCCTGCTGGGGGCACCCTTCCAAATTTCTGCCTTGGATCCCAACATGTTCAACATTCCTAAACTTGAGATCTACCAGGCAACTATCAAAGAAAGCCTATGAAAAGGCTCTAGTCTCCAAATGATTAAAATAGTGTTTTTTTTATGCTGTGCCCTTTCTATTTTGTCTTCTAGATTAGTTGGCCAAGACACTCACTGAAATATTCAGAGCTTCCTTATCATTCTTTAGATAATCTCTCTGGGCCTGGACACCTGACTGGTTCATAACATTTCTTCAGAGATGACTGATGGTACCAGTCAGTTTAAGTAAAGAATGTATTTTTGAACATTCAAGGTGTCAGAAAAAAGATGTATTCATTTTCCTTTCTATTTTATTACTTTATGTATGGAACACTTAAGAAGTAACAGCATTTCTCAATTGACCAAATATAGCTTTAACTAAACATCACTTATAGAAGCCGTTCACAATGGCTGCATATTCTTTTGGAACTGCTGAGTGAGAACTTTCTTTGCTTTGATGACCATCTCGCAGCACAGTAATTCTCTGTGGATTAGAAAACATCATGAGCTCAATTTACCGATTTTTGGGGATAATTTTAGAAATGATTTTTCAAATGCATGTGCCAGTATATGCATGTACAATGTCTCTTACAAAATTAACCCATGCATACAAGTATGCGCTTTGACAGCCACGCTGTGCTTTCAGCGGCTTTTGTGCTGGTATTTTGTAAAATACATATAGGTCCCTCAGCCTCTTTATAAAATATGCTTAAAATACACACCTACTTGGACTCTCGACTTAGGCGACCTGTTATAAATTATCCTCTCTGAGGCTGCAGTGGAGGCTGAGGGAAACAGCTAGCTGGGTCAGTGAGCAAAAACAAATATTTGCCATTCATTCCTGGAAGGAAGTCTCTCTGGGTGCCTGAATAGCAATAAACTGAATGCAAATGAGCACATCCTGAAGGCAACTGCAACTGCACTTGTCTAAACTGCAGAATACCTTAAATGCTTCATTTCCTATGCAGGACTTTCGTTATCCCTTTTCAGATATGCAAAGTTGCTCTGCTCACATCAGCAACATCAAGCATTTTGTGTGAAAAATCCATTGAACGTGCATAGATTGTGATGTTGCATGAAAGTAGGAAAAATATCCAAAATGACTTCCCAAACTTCAGTTGCCACACTGCATCATTTGCATAATCCCTCCAACAATTACTTGCCCTTGTCCCCTAGGAACACTGAGGGAACAACACAGCACTTAAAGACATCTGAAAAGCGCCTATTACTAGTACTGCAAATTCTGTAGCAAGCTCCAGGATTCCAAGAACTGCAGGCACAAAAGATCAGTTTGCATTCATATGTCCACAAACACACCTCTTTACCTCCACACAAAAATTCAGTTTGCTTCCGTCCGTCCTTATGTCATCTTACCCTGCAATCAGGGGCAGATTATCCCGAAATATAAACACAGGGGATTTTTTCCATCGAGGCCCAATCCCTCACCTTACCTTGCTTCACACGTTTGCAAGGATCCCTACAGCAGTAAAGTAAAAAAGTAAACCACAAGGCTTCTTAGCCAATGCAAAGCTCATGACCCTGCCATGTTACGGTGTCCTTCTTCAGCATGGACTAGGGTTGCCAACTTTTTCACCGAGAAAACCCCGACACCTGTGGCTCGCCATGCTCCACCCATTCTCTGCCCCTAATCCCACCCCTGCCCCGCCCCCAGCCCCACCCACAAAAATTACCAAGGATACGTGTAGGCTAACTTCCTTGGTCAGATAATAATTAAACTAGGAACCCCAAAATCCAAACATGAAATGTACAACACTGGAGAAATAAAACTATAAAGTAATTTCCTCTTGCACTAAACAAAAACGCAAAGATGTTAGCAATACACACTTCCCAGACCAGACATATTCCAGTTAATAAATTCAAAATAAAAAGTATTTTTCTACCTTCTGTTTGGGCATTTTTTCAGTTGCAATTGCTCCAGTCACTTTCTTCTGGTTTCTTCGTGTCTTCTGCGAGCTATCCATTTGTCCTTTCTTCTCTTTTAGATGTTTTCCATTCTCTATTTCTGCTTTAACATACTGATTGTTTCCCTTTTGCTCTTTCCCCCAATTCTTTCCTTATTCCTTTATCATCCGTTTAAATTTCACCCTTTCATTCTCGAGCCCCTCTTACTCTCCCAATACCCGGCCCATCATAGACTTTTCTTCCACACAAAATATTTTTTCCCCTCTCTATTCTCATTCCCCATCCATTCTAGTCCTCCCCCAAAATCAGTTCCCTTATAGTTCTAGACCCACCCAGCATCCACTCCCTTCTAGTCCCATTCTCCCATGCCCCACATCAGCCCATTTCCAGTCCTATTCTAGCTCTTCATCAGCCCATTTCCAGTGCTAGCCCTCACATCACAGGCCATTTCCAGTCCTAGCCCCCCCCCCCAATCACAGCCCATTTCCAGTCCAAGTCCCCCATCACAGCCTATTTCCAGTCCTAGGCCCCACACCATCACAGCCCATTTGCAGTCCGAGTCCCCCCCACCATCACAGCCCATTTGCAGTCCTAGCCCCCCCTAATCACAGCCTATTTCCAGTCCAAGTCCCCCCCATAGACTTTTCCAGTCCAGGTCCCCTCCACCCCCATCACAACCCATTTCCAGTCCATGTCCCCCCCCATAGCCCTTTTACAGTCCAGGTCCCCCCCCATCACAGCCTATTTCCAGTCCAAGTCCCCCCCCATAACCCGTTTATAGTCCAGGTCCCCCCCCCCCATCACAACCCATTTCCAGTCCAAGTCCCCCCCCCATAGCCCTTTTCCAGTCCAGGTCCCCCCCATCACAGCCCATTTGTAGTCCTAGCCCCCCCCCCATCACAGCCCATGCAGTCCTTGGCCTCCCCCTCCCCCCCCTCCCAGCACCGCGGCTGTCTGAGAGGCTTCAGAGGGAGTCGGGTAAGCTCGCGCGAGGCCCTGGCTCCCTCTGTACAGCCGCCAGCGTGAAAGCACAGTTACTTACCTGTAACAGGTGATCTCTGGGAACAGCAGGAATTAGTCCTCACATATGGGTACGTCGGTACCGATGGAGCCTGCGCGGGAAAGCTCCCCAGCTTCCCAGAAGGAAGCTTTTGGGGCCTCCCACTGCACATGCGCGCTGCCTTCCCGCCTTCCTGACCAGCTCTCCTCAGTTCGAGTTTATAGCTGAGACAATAGAGAGAGGAAAGGAAGATAGATAGATAGAAGATACAACTCCTAGGGGAGATGGGTGGGTTGTGAGGACTAATTCCTGCTGTTCCCAGAGATCACCTGTTACAGGTAAGTAACTGTGCTATCTCCAGGAACAAGCAGGAATAAGTCCTCACATATGGGGACTCCCTAGCTAAGATGCCTGGGAGATCCCGTTCCAAGGGTTCGCCATCTTCGTATGGATCTCAGGCATCCATCCTGGGAAGGTGGGCAGGAGTTGTTCAAGTATGGAACAGGTGTTTGAGGACAGCCTGACCAAACAAGGCATCCCGGCGGGAGTCCTTGTCCAAGCAGTAATGGGCTGTGAAGGTATGAACCGAGGCCCAAGTGGCTGCTCGACAGATCTGATCTATGGACACAGAGTGAAGATGAGCCATAGAAGTGGCCATGGCTCGCACATTGTGAGCTGTGACATGGCCTTCCAGAGAAATGTTCTTACTCTGGTAAGCAAAAGAAATACACTGAGCAATCCAATTGGAAAGTGTACGTTTGGTGACTGGAAGTCCCAAATGAGAAGGATCAAAAGCCACGAAAAGTTGGGAAGACTTTCAATGTGGCTGAGTCCTGTTGAGGTAAAAGGCGAGAGCTCTTTTACAGTCAAGAGTATGAAGGTTCCTCTCTGCACTGGATGCATGAGGAGCCGGGAAAAAAACAGGTAGATATACCTCTTGATTAAGATGAAAAGGCGAGACCACTTTAGGCATAAAGTGGGGATTCGTCCTAAGGACCACCTTATCATGATGAAATCTGGTATAAGGTGGATTAGCCACCAAAGCCTGCAGTTCACTGATGCGGCGAGCCGAAGTGACTGCAATAAGGAAAAGAACCTTCCAGGAAAGAAATTTCAGGGAGGTAGATACCAACGGTTCAAAAGGTGGCTTCATAAGTTGACCCAGAACTAAATTCAAGTCCCATACTACCGGAGGAGGTCGGATGGGAGGCTTAGTGAGGGTCAGGCCTCTCATGAATCTTGCAATAAGAGGATGAGAGGAGACAGGTTGTCCATTTATAGGTTTTAAGGATGCTGCAATAGCACTTAAATGGACTCGTACTGAATTCGTCTTGAGGCCTGCATTGGAAAGATGCAGGAGATAGTCCAGTAGAGAATTCAAAGGAAGTGCTAGAGGGTCAAGACCCTGTTGCGCACACCAAATGGAAAAATGTTTCCATTTGAAAGCATAGGAACGCCTAGTAGAGGGTTTCCTAGAGGCATGAAGGATATCTTTCACTGGTTGGGAAAGATTAAACTCATGAAGGCTTAAGCCTTCAGTAACCAAGCTCGGAGATGTAGGGACTTGGGGTTTGGATGCCACAAAGTCCCCTGCTCCTGAGACAGAAGGTCTGGTGCAGCTCCCAGGTCCAGGGAGGAGCCCTGGGAGAGCTGTAGAAGGAGAGGGAACCACACTTGGCGTGGCCAGCGTGGAGCAATGAGGATCATGGATCCGTGATCCCTCTGAAGTTTGAACAGAGTCTTGGGAATCAAAGGAATGGGTGGAAAAGCGTACAGGAATTCCTGACCCCAATGTAGGAGAAAGGCATCGTTGGCCTGAGCTCCCTGACACGGAGTCCTGGAACAGAACCGGGGAAGTTTGGCATTCCACGGACTTGCAAAGAGGTCTATGTCCGGGGTCCCCCATTCCTGAAAGATTCTGCGTATCTGGTCCATATGCAGGGACCAATCGTGTGGGAGCAGAACTCGACTGAGTCTGTCTGCCCGAGAGTTTTGAACTCCTGGAAGATATACTGCCAGAAGATGAATTTGATGCTCTCTGGCGAAGGCCCATAATCTGAGAGCTTCGTTGAAAAGCGACAGAGAGCCCGTCCCTCCTTGTTTGTTGACATAGAACATGGCTACCTGATTGTCTGTCTGGACTAGGACAGTCAAGTTGACAAGGAGGGTGTGGAAGACTGTGAGGGCAAGGAAGATTGCTCGCAGTTCCAGAAGGTTGATGTGAAGGGTGGTCTCCTGAGGAGACCAGGTGCCCTGAGTGGAGAGGTGTTGGAGATGAGCTCCCCACCCTGTTTGGGAGGCATCTGTTGTGAGGGTTGCTTGGGGCAACGAAGGTTGGAAGGGAATCCCCAACAACAGATTTTTGGAGGATGTCCACCACTGGAGAGACCAAAACAGTCGTTTTGAGGTGAGTATTTGGTCTGAGAGCAGTCCTGATGCTTGAGACCACTGGGTGGCCAAAAGCCATTGAGCTGCCCTCATATGAAGACGAGCGTAGGGCACCACATGGACCGTGGAGGCCATGTGGCCCAGAAGTTGCAGCATTTCTCTGGCTGACAAGTGACTTCTGGACTGAGCCTGGGAGGCCAAGCTTATTAGCCTTTGGCCTCGGACCAGAGGGAGGTAGGCCCTTGCAGTGGTGGAGTCCAATTGGGCCCCTATGAATTCCAGGGACTGAGTAGGGATGAGTTGGGACTTGGGAACGTTTACCACAAGTCCCAGATATTGAAGAATACGCCTTGTGCGGTCCAGAGAAATCTGGGCTTCTGACTGAGATGGAGCTCGGATGAGCCAGTCGTCCAGATATGGGAAGACAAAGATTCCCATGCCTCTGAGAAATGCGGCTACGACTGCCATGCATTTTGTGAAGACTCTTGGAGCAGAGGCCAGACCGAAGGGTAGTACTCTGTACTGGAAATGTTTTCCCTGGAACAGAAAGCGAAGATATCTTCTGTGGGATGGATGGATGAGTATATGAGTGTACGCATCCTTGAGATCTAGAGAACAAAGCCAATCCTGACTCTGAAGGTATGGAAGGAGAATGCCCAGGGAGAGCATTTTGAATTTCTCCTTGAATAGAAACCTGTTCAATTCTCTCAGATCTAGGATAGGTCTGAAGCCCCCTGTCTTCTTTGTTATGAGAAAATAAGGGGAGTAGAAACCTAACCCCTGTTGTGGAGGAGGAACCTCCTCTATTGCCCCTTGGGCAAGGAGAGAGGAGACTTCTTGACCCAACAGGGTCAGAAGAGATGGGGGAGAACTGAATTGCCTCACCATGGTATGGGGAGGAAGGCTGGAGAAATGAAGTTTGTAGCCCTCCCTGATAATAGAGAGGGTCCATTGCTCTGATGTGATTTGTTCCCATCTGGGAGCAAAATGAGCTAGCCTTCCAGGAATGGTGAGGGGCTCTGGTTGTTCTAGAGCCAGAAACGGCAAGTTCTCTAGGGGCAAGTCAAAACCCCTGAGGGGGTTGAGCCTGCTGGGGTGCAGTAGACACTGCAGGCTTTGACTTTACTTGCTTAGATTGCTGACGCTTAGCAGCAAAGTGAGGCTGAGCAGATTGCTGGCCAGTATTTGTGGAAAATCTGGCCTTCTTATAGTAAGGCCTTTTAAAAGACTTCTTTTTGGCAGGGGTAGAAGTAGACTTAGAAAGTCTATCTAGAGTGGCATTTTCTGCATCCATTTGAGCAGCTTTAATTTGCCAGTCTTCACCAAATAAGTTCTCACCTGTACAGGGCAGATTCCTGAGGCCATCTACAACCCAGGGTTCTAGGTCAGAAGCCTGGAGCCAAGCGAGACGTTGGGCTGCAATAGCAATTCCCGAAGCCCTGCCAGCAACCTCAAAGGAATCAAAGGCTGCCCTGTTGGAGAACTTGGAGACCTCTGAAAGTTGTGTCACCATAGAAAAGAAGTCCGCCCTTTGATCATCAGGGATAAAGGGGGCAAAATGCTGTACCTTTAGGGCAAGTTGTCCAAGAAACATGCCCATATAAAGGCTATAAGAATTGATCCTGGCTATAAGCATACTAGCCTGGAACATCTTTCTACCAAAAGAGTCAAGGGTCTTACATTCTCGCCCTGGAGGGGTAGAAGAATGCCTTTTAGGACTCTTTATTTTCTTCATGGCAGACTTCACCACAATAGAGTGGTGAGGCAGCTGAGTTTTTTGGAACCCAGGAGAAGGAGGGACCCGATACATGGTGTCCAACCTACGGGAATGGGGAGACAGTGTTAAAGGAGTCTCCCACAAATCCATCAAGTGTTCTTGAAGGATTTCATGGATAGGCAGAGTGACTGCCTCTTTAGGAGCTTTAGAGTATCCTAAAATATCCAATTTTTTTGATCTGGGTTCTTTTTCAGAAGATGTAGCAATAGAAAGTCCTTTAGCTACATCAACAATGAAATCCTGAAAGGATAAATCCTCTGGAGGAGACATCCTCCTCTTTGGAGAAGAGGGCTCCTCAGGAAGAGCAAGCTCAGCAGAGTCATCAGAGGAATTGAATTCATCAGAAGAATCTGAGTATTCTCTCTGTGCTTTCAATGCACGATACGCATACCGATCGGTATCGACATCGGGCGTATCGGGCATGGGATCGGTATCGGGCGAAAGCCTGAATCCGGCATGCTGAACCGATCGACGTTTGGAAGTCGATGGTCTCGGTTCCGGTGTGGATACCGGAACCGGGGTCGGTACCGATAGAATCGGTACCGAGGGCGTCGCAGCCTTAATGAATGCCAGAACGGCCTGCTGCATGGTCTGGACAGTATTGCCCATAGACGCCATTGCTGCCTTGATGTCGGTACCGGTATGGGCCGGTACCCCAGAGCAGTCCAACAGGTGAGCAGTCGAGGCCATGCCATCGATGTCAACCTGTGACCCCATGGTTGCTTTGGAGGCCGGAGCCTCCCGCCGGGGTTTTTTGGCCTGGGCAGAATCCTCGAACTCAAGATTGAGAGCCTCTCGATCTTTAGAAAGAGATTTGCTTTTAGAGGATTTGCCCACAGAAGTTTTGGTTACCTGAGATCCATCCAGAGAGGAAGACCTGGATGACTGTGATGCTGGATTATCTGAAGCAAACAGCACATGGAATTTGTTGGCCCGGTTCTGCAACCCACGTTTAGACATCTGGGAGCAGGATGGGCAGTCCGGTATGGAGTGGTCAGGTCCCAAACATTTAAGACACCATTCATGGGTGTCTGTGACAGAAATGACAGCACTGCACTTGGTACACTTTTTAAAACCAGGGACTGGCTTCTCCATGAGGAGAATTTGTGTAGGCCTAAAGGCCTAACAAAAGTTACCAAGCTGTGCTGAAGAAAATAAAAAAGTCTTTTTTTTTTATAAAGAAAGAAAGAAAGAGAGACTGGCGGTACCGGTTTTGGTATTTATTTATTTACATTCTCTTATATACCGCGCTATTCTGCATCAGTGTGGTTTACATTGAACAAACTGAAATTACATTGAACAGGGCATTATAACTTGGAGATAACTATTTTACAGGGAACATGGGCTATGGAGGGTTAAGTGGCTTGCCCAAGACCACAAGGAGCACCTGTGGGACTAGAAACCCCAGTCCTTCCAGCCCAAGGTTGCTGTCCTCTAGTGGGATTTGAACCACTGACCTTCTGGCCTGAAGTACCTTGCCCCAACCACTAGGCCACTCCTCCACTCCATGGGGAAGGCAGGTACGTGGTCTAAAGAAACAAACAAAATTAACAACTTCTTCAGCGGTGACAGGAACACGACCTGCTGGCTCCGCGGAAAAAGAGAAACTGAGGAGAGCTGGTCAGGAAGGCGGGAAGGCAGCGCGCATGTGCAGTGGGAGGCCCCAAAAGCTTCCTTCTGGGAAGCTGGGGAGCTTTCCCGCGCAGGCTCCGTCGGTACCGACGTACCCATATGTGAGGACTTATTCCTGCTTGTTCCTGGAGATGAGCCTTTTCCTTCACGCTGGCGGCTGTATCTGTGAAGCCGCGAATGCTGGGAAAGGTTAAAGGGTATTGCCTTTAACCTTTCCCACCAATCGCGGCTTCACAGATACAGCCGCCAGCGTGAAGGAAAAGGCTCTTCACGCTGGCGGCTGTACAGAGGGAGCCGGGGCCTCGCGCGGGCTTCCCCGGCTCCCTCTGAAGCCCTCCGGTGTGTGGGCCGGCCTTGGGTGGGTTTTTTTTTTAACTGCGGGTCGGGAGAAAAGCCGGTCTTTTGCTCTGGCCGCTCCCGATCTTGCGGCCAGAGCAAAAAACCGGCTTTTCAAAGGCCGGTTTAACATCTGCGCCGGCAGCCGGCCTGGCCATGGAAAAACCGGCCAGACCGGCTGAAAACCGGCCAGTTGGCAACCCTAGCGTGGACTTCCTGGATTGTGGCAGGGTCGTGAGCCTTGCAGAGGCTCAGAGGTCCCATGCTTTATTTTTTTTACTTCCTCTTCTTTGGTGGTAGATGCTCCCTGGTCCTGATTCCTGGCAGCACTTGGCCAATTAGGCATGCCCAAATGCCCGATAGGGCAATCTGCTTTGTCTGCATCCCCCATGCCCATATGCTGGGGGGAGGGGGGGAGGTTTTCTTTGTAAACACAGTATCCAGGCTAATGAAATTTCTATATGCTCCAGAATCAATGAGGGCTGATACTTTTGCAGAATCAGAACACATGAAAACTGTGACCTACAAGCACTGAGTCACATGAGGTACCAAAAGGGTAATGAAACCCAAAGAAACCTTTTTTCCAGGCATATATTGTGGGTATTGACTAGACTTGCAAGGGTGATTTTTAGCTAGGTACCCCAGATTGCTGAGATAAATGCACACTCCCATTGTTCTTCTTTGGTCTTTTTCTTCTTGGAATAACCTAGCTCATGTGATCTAGTTCCACAGGCCTTTGGACCATATGACAAGATTGAGTCATGAGGTGGGGGGGGGAGGGGAGCAATGGATTTCAAGGAAAAGGTTGTTGTTCCAAGCAGCATCCTTGAATACAGGGGGATACTATGGAGTCTAATCTGGAGGCAGCTTCCAAGACGCCAGCTTATCCTTGATCTACTCGGACAGGTCTTTCCAGAAGCCTGATAGCAGAATCTCATTGTTCCAGTGCATCTCTGCCTTTACCGCATGGAATTCAATGACATAATGGAAAACTGTATGGGTGCCCTGCTAAATCCATAGGAGGGCGTGCCATGCTGAAACTATGTGGCCTGGGTCATCAAAGATGTGCTTATGGCTGAGACAACGATATGGATCTAAAAATTATGGGGATATTTTCTCTCTTCAAGAGGAGAGCCTAAGCCAAGGCTTCCCCCATTAATAATGAAATATAGGCAACTCTGGACTTATCAAGAAAAAAAAAAGAAGAACTTGAAGGCTGAAAACAATTAACAGTGGTTCAAGAAATGGATGGAGACAAACTTACTTTCATTTTGAAAGGCTCTTAAAACCTTTCTTTTTCCTTAAGTACCTGGAATAGCAATCCCTGGGTGGGCAGTAAGAGGACTGGGATCACAGGCAGCGCATTAGTGGGGTGGGTTTTATGGATCCTGCTGGATGGGACTGGTGGGGATTGTATTTTTATAAACTGCTGTACACCATTGTGAATGCTTTAGCAAACGGTTGTATATAAGTGTTTTAAAATAAATAAATTGCCTAAAGGCCTGTAGGAAGCATGGAAACTGGTGCCGTCACCTCCTGTTCTTGCACCTCTGAGTCCCAGATGAGTGGGCTGAGATAAGTGAGCTTGCTTACTCCATCAGACAGATGAAACATCAGCTTAACTTGCCCAAGATTTTCCTAGGGGCAGCCACTGCTCTGCTTGTGGCCTTGACCATAAAGGGACTCCAAAGAATGCCTGAAATCAGCAAGCCAAGCAAGTCTTTGAGAAACTGAAGCAACTCTTTGTATGAGCCTTGATTCTGTGACATCCTGGTTTTAAGGCATCTGGGGGGTAAAGAAAACCATTGATCACCAGAATCCTTTTGTGGCCTGATATTTAAGCTCATGGTCAGCGGGTTTTTGTTTTTTTTTTTATCTTGGCTGCGGTGTTTAAATATAATCTAGATATTTTTGTTTATTTATTGTATTTATTGAATGGTTTTATATACCACATTTCTGCAAAATCAAAGAGGTTTACAGATAACTAGTAAGGAATTGTTACATCTTAACAAGTTTCAACAGGTAAAATCAGAGAATATAAATTAGAAAGTTTGCACCTGGTCAGTGCCAAAAAAACAATGTAACTTATTTACAAATAGGAATATATGTACAAGCAGATTTATTTACAAGGATATTCATATTTATATCTTACGGATAGTTCTAATAGTGAAGCAAAGGCTGATCCCAGAAGAGTTACCTTACCATGAATGTAATCGATAAGGCAAAAGGGAGAGGAGGGGGAAGGGTATAAGAATGAGAAGAGGTCAGTGTTGTGTACGTGACGGACTGGTAAGTCATTGTTAGGTAGGGAAGAGGTTTTGCGTTGGTTCAGATGTGCCAAAATGCTCTATGAAAAGATGCATCTTAAGTTCTTTCCTGAATGTTATTAAGTCAGTAGTAGATCTAAGTTTATCTGGGAGGGCATTCCATAACATTGGTGCAGTAAAACTAAAGGCTCTATTGGTGATTGCCCTGATAGATTTTCGATAGGATGAGGGTACTAGAAGTGTGTTTTGCATATATTCTTCCTTCTTAGTCTGTCATTAGAGTTAGGTATGATGGTGATAATTCCCTTATCAGTTTGAAGGTGGTTGTTAGTATTTTATACTTGATTCTACTGTATATGGGCAGCCAGTGCAGATTAAATAAGATAGGAGTAGTGTGTTCTGATGGGTTTGCTTTAGCGATAATCCTGGCAGCAGCTTGTTGAGCAATCATATTCAGGGCTGCTCCTCTACCAGAAGGGGAATTTTGGGCCTCTGGGACGTGCTGAGACTTGCTGTCCTCCCAGTTCTACAATCTATACTTCCTGCTGGTGGCCATCTTGTTTCCTGTTCACAACCTATATATACTTCTAGGTGTCCTGCTTACAGGTTGCCAGAACTTGGCTTCTTCCTGCATCTTCTACATTGAAATTAATTTTCCAGGAATTGTTTCACTGATTGATTCCAGTCTTCTCCTGGTTACTTCTTTGTTGGATTCACCTTGTTAGGCTTCAAGTAGTTTCTTCTGCCAAAGCCCTGCCAGCTACCAACATCCACAGCTCAATCCAAGGGGAAGATGGGCTGTGGAGGCAGAACACATCCTGCTCAGTCCAGCTGGAACCTCCTAGACTTGTCTTGGCCTAAACGTGTTAGTTCTCGACTCTGGAGCCACTTACATCTTTGGCTGTCAATACCATGGCAAGAGTTACTCAGCAGTTGATGTAAATATCTTGCTAATGCTGTTTCTGAAAAATTGCCCTCCTCAACTCTTTATTTATTTATTTAGACAGACTTATATACCACCTTATCCTGCAATCAAAGTGGTTACATCACATCACAATTGGGTTACATTTAACATTTGGGTACTTTACAACATTTAACATGAGGGTATTTAACAACATTAAGACAAAGCATTAAGACAACACAATTTGAGGGTTACATTTATCATTATATTGTCGTGGGTTTAGCTGTGTTGGTTAGGTATTGATTTTGCAGGGGTGTTTACGTTGCTATCCCGCTCGGGTATGGGCTGTTGCGTGTCTGGTGCGGACTGTTGTCAATCTGCTCGTATGTTTCTGTGAAGAGCAGGGTTTTAAGGGCCTTGCGGAAGTCTGTGATGTCCTCTAATTCCCTTAGGCACGTTGGGAGGGAGTTCCATAGTTTGGATGCCATTAGTGATGGAGCTCTTCTTGATGTATTTTGTTTAATCTTGTGATATCCTGAAGGTGTGCTGATCATGTTGGTATTGTTGTTCCTCCTTGATCTATTACTAATGTTTCTTGTTACGATTTCTTATAGTGCATCTGCTGAAAGATGGTGGATGATTTTGAAAATGATCAAGATTATTTTAAATTTTGCTCTGGCCACCATTGGGAACCAGTGCAGTTGCTGTAAGATAGGGGTGATGTGTTCTGATCTTGGCGTGTCAGTGATGATGCGTGCTGCAGTGTTTTGCACCATTTGGAGTGGGTGTAAAGTTTGCTAGGGGAGGCCTTGATATAGAGAATTTCCGTAAACTCTTAACTGTGGTAACAGTTTATATAACATAGAATATGCCTGGGATAAGTGGGAGTTATGTGGGAACAGAGAGTGGAAAAAATCAAACAGAACTCATCATTACATTATAGGAATAACTCTCTCATAGCTTCTCATACAAAAACAATACCCTTTTGCACAATCTTTTCTTCAAATACTCTTTCACCTATAGTTAATATAGCTCACAAGGTCTCTCTTTTCCAAGCTTTAAAACCACATACAGAATTAATTTAACTTACAAGCTTTCTTTCTCTTCCAAACTTTAAGGACACATGCACATGGAATTTCACAAGTCCTGCTTACCTATCAGCAGAGGAAGCTTCTACTGCTAGTATTCTGTCAGGATTGAGAGTAATGAAGCTCTTGCCTTCCTACACGTCTGTACTTCTAAGACAATTGCTTCTAACAAACTCCTTTGACACACACTGTGACTTTCTCAGCTATTCTCCTTTTCTATCTCAAACAATACTTCAGTTAACATATTTTCACATCAAATACATATCGCTTCACGCATTCTAACATGAATAAATACCTAAACACTAGTTCACTCAACAAATACTTTATCACTCTATACACATGGAATTAATTTAATTTTCAAACTTTCTCTCTCTTCTATGCTTTAAAAATGCCTGCAGAGAATTCATTTATTTCACAAGCTTTCTTTCTCTTCTAAGCTCTAAAAAACACAGAGAAGCTGACTTACGTATGCATTCTTTATTTTCTGAGAAAAAAAAGAGAAAATTTAAGTCACAAGCTTTCTTTCTCTTCTAATCTCCAAGATGCACAATTTCCCAGACAACCAATTTTCACAAGTCCTGCTCACCCACTAGCAGAAGCAATTTTTTTCTGTCAGTACTCCACCAAGGAATAGCCTTGGTGGAATATACTAATTTCTCCATTTTCTGGTGCATCAACTTTTTGTCTAATATTGAAATATCATTAATGCACCACATTTTTTCAAGCTTATTTTCCACAGCTGCTAACCTTTTAGAATGTTCAGTGACAACTGCCTAGTGGGATTGAATTTGCATTTGCCAAGTCTCAGAAAAGGTCTTATACTCCCGGAAATTACAGTAACAACTTTAGGTACAGCAGCAAATACAGTTCAGATAGAATCCAAGGATATAACTAATGAGCTTACCAGGTCTTTTTCTGAAACAGCCATCACTTGCTTCCCATTCTTTATATTCTCAGCAGCTTCTATTCTGTTCAAGGTCACTGATGGCAAAGATGTCTGCTGATCTTCTGTGGTCACTAGAATCTTAGGGGTATGTTTACTAAGCAGTCTTAACGTGCAGCCAGCGTTAGTGTGCAGGATGCCATATAAGGTAGTGGGCGTTCCGGTCTTAAGGTAGCATTTAGGGTTATCGTGCGATAAGGAACGTTTTCGTGTGATAGAGGGAGCCGTGGCACGTTAATGCGCGTTAGCCTTAATTATGTGCGCTGACCTACAAGCATAGCAACAGAGGTGTAGCACAATGGTTAATACATTGGCTGATAAAACAGCGGTCATGAGTTCAATCTCCCAGTGGACTTGATGAGTAAGGCTATCTGAGGCATTACCCTTTACTTTAAATCAGTGCTGTCTGAGGCATTTTCTTTTTTAATTTAAATTAGTGCTGCCAGCAAACACACCCTCACAGTGCCGTAACCTAAGGTGCCACATAAGGCGCCCTATAAGGCACTCCAGAGGGCACATTATGAAGTGCACTGTCTGTCAAGGCACCTTATAATGTTCCCTATAGGGCGCTTTATAGGGCGCTTTAGAGGGCGCCTTATAGAGCGCTTTAGAGGGCACCTTATGAGGCATCTTAAGGCTACAGCACTGTGAGGGTGTTTTTGCTGGCAGCACTAATTTAAATTAAAAAAAGAAAATGCCTCAGACAGCTCTACCAAATAACCCCACTGTGGGATCAAACCAATGACCTCTGGCTCCACAGGCAGTGAAGTAACCAGTGGGCTAAAGCTGCTAACAAACCCCTGGCTGACTACAGAAGGACTGCAGTCAGGGCCTAGTAGCAACAGTTTAAGATTCAATTTAAAACACAGAAGAGAACTTTCTGGTTACCTTTCATACCCAGTAGACAGCTGTAGTTTAAATTTCATAGTCACTCAGGGCCTAGCATCAGCAAAGTACTTTTAGTTTCAAATTAAAACACAGAAGAAAGCTTTCCGGTTAAATTTAGAATCCAGCAGAGAGCTTGTAGTTTAAATTTTTTAATAGGTTAGAGCCTAGTAGCAGCAAAGAGCTATAATTTAAATCAAATCAGAATATAGCTTACCTCAGCGGCACAGGACAAGGTACTGTGTAGCAGCCCTTTTTTAATAAGTGTTATATCCCTCCCTCCCTCCCCACACCCACCCTCCCCTGGGATAATCACAGCTTTATAGGTACTTGCACAACTTAAAAGACAGGGGGTGCTCTCAGGTGAAGCTCATTACCCAAATCAGTCATACACTAAGGACGTGAGATTAATTAAGCTTCAGGTGAACAAGGTATATTACACTTCTTAGGTACAGTTTTAGTGGTATAAATATCCATAGCACCCTTTAGTACATAAAGAACTTAAAGATCTAAACACAAACTTAAAACTAAGATGCAGACAGCAGTCCAGCAGCGGGATGTGGGCTTTCCAGTCTTTTGCATTGAGTGTCACATGTATGATTTTCTCCCAGCTGGTGAGAGGTCTTACGTGTGCACTAGGTGCAAGGAGCTCTCTGCTCTCAGGGAACGAGTCCGTTCTCTAGAGGCTAGAGTAGCAGACTTGGAAAACATAAGACAGACAGAGAGGTACATAGATGAGACCTACAGGGATATAGTCCTGAAGTCCCACCTCCAGTCTGGCAGCATCCCTGTTGCCAGGGAGGAGAGAGGTCACGTGACAGGAGAGCATCACCCTGGTGTGGCAGGAAGTGATCCTGTAACTAGGACCTGTCCTCCAGGTGATGTAAACCCCTCTCGCACCGAGGAGGTTTCTCCAGGGCCAAGTGCCCATGAGGGAAGGGTTAGGACAGCAGTTATAGTTGGTGATTCGATCATTAGGCATGTAGATAGCTGGGTGTCTGGTGGACGTGAGGATCGCCTGGTAACATGCCTGCCTGGTGCGAAGGTAGCGGACCTCACATGCCACCTAGATAAGGTCTTAGATAGTGCTGGGGAGGAGTCTGCTGTCTTGGTACATGTCGGTACCAGTGACATAGGAAAATGTGGTAGGGAGGTTCTGGAAGCTAAATTTAGGCTTTTAGGTAGGAAGTTGAAATCCAGAACTTCCAGGGTAGCATTCTCCGAAATGCTTCCCGTTCCACGCGCAGGACCCAAAAGGCAGGCAGAGCTCCGGAGTCTCAATGCGTGGATGAGACAATGGTGCAGAGATGAGGGGTTCGGATTTGTTAGGAACTGGGGAACATTCTGGGGAAAGGAGGGGCTCTTCCGAAGGGATGGGCTTCACCTTAACCGGGATGGAACCAGGCTGCTGGCATTAACCTTTAAAAAGGAGATAGAGCAGCTTTTAAACTAGATAATAGGGGAAAGCCGACAGTCGCCCAAGAGCGCATGGTTCGGAAGAATGTATCCTTGAAGGATACTACAAAAAGCAGAGAGGTTCCAAAAAAGAGTAAAGTAGCCCAAATGCCCTCGAGTATGGAGCAGACAGAACTTAAAGATCCCAAATTACCCATGTCTACCAATAGCCAAATTAATATGAATAAAATACAGTCTCTAAAATGCTTGTATGCAAATGCTAGAAGTCTACAAAACAAGATGGGAGAGTTAGAATATATAGCACTAAACGAAAGGTTAGATATGATTGGAATATCAGAGACATGGTGGAAGGAGGACAACCAGTGGGACACTGTGATACCTGGGTACAAACTATATCGTAATGATAGAGCTGACCAAATTGGTGGAGGGGTTGCGCTCTATGTTAGAGAGGGCATTGAGTCAGAAAGGATTAAAGTTTTGCAAGAAACAAAATTTGCTGTAGAATCTCTATGGATTGAAATTCCATGTAAAAAGGGGAAGGCGATGGCAGTGGGGGTGTACTATCGTCCGCCTGGCCAGAATGAACAAATGGATGATGAAATGCTCAAAGAAATCAAGGAAGCTAGCAAAAGTTACAGTGCAGTAATAATAATGGGTGATTTCAATTACCCCGGCATCGACTGGGTCAGTGTCACAACAGGACATGCTAGGGAGATAAAGTTCCTAGATGAAATAAATGACTGCTTCTTGGAGCAGCTGGTTCATGAACCAACCAGAGGGGAAGCAATATTAGACCTAGTCCTTAGTGGAACACCAGATGTAGTGCAAGAGATAAGGGTGTTGGGGCCACTTGGCAATAGTGATCATAGCATGATCGCCTTTGATTTAATTAGTGGAGGAGGGATAGTAAGGAAATCCACAGTACTACCCTTTAACTTTCGAAAGGGAGACTATGATAAAATGAGGAAAACAGTTAAGAAAAAACTAAAAGGAGCAGTTGCAAAGGTTAAAGACGTACATCAAGCTTGGGTGTTGTTGAAAAATACTATCTTGGAAGCCCAGACCAGCTGTATTCCACGCTTTAAGAAAAGTGGAAGGAAGTCCAAAAAACTGCCAGCATGGTTTAAAGGTGAGGTCAGAGAGGCTGTTGTTGCCAAAAAAGCATCTTTCAGGAAATGGAAAAAAGAGCCAAACGATGAAACCTGGAAACAGCACAAGCACTGGCAAGTCAAATGCAAGGCATTGATAAGGCAGGCAAAGAGAGAATTTGAGAAGAAGCTTGCTGCGGAAGCAAAAACGCGAAATAAAGACCTTTTCAAGTACATTCGTAGCACAAAACCTGTGAGAGAGTCAGTTGGTCCATTAGATGATAAAGGGGTTAAAGGAGCACTAAGAGGCGACAAGGCAATAGCGGAGAGACTGAATGAATTCTTTGCTTCGGTCTTTACTGAGGAAGATGTAGGGATGTTACCCATGACTGAAGTGGTATTTAAAGGTGTGGAAGAATTGAAGGAAATATCGATACATCGGGAAGATGTCTTACAACTATTAGATAAACTGAAGAGTAGCAAATCACCTGGGCCGGATGGTATACATCCAAGGGTGTTGAAAGAACTGAAATTTGAGATTGCAGACCTGCTATCAGTAATCTGTGAACTATCATTAAAATCATCTCTAATACCTGAGGATTGGAGGATCGCCAATGTAACACCAATTTTTAAAAAGGGTTCGAGGGGTGATCCGGGAAACTACAGACCAGTGAGCCTGACATCAGTACCGGGAAAAATGGTAGAAACCATCATAAAGAATAAAATTACTCAGCATGTAGATAGTCACGACCTAATGGGAGACAGCCAACATGGCTTTAGACAAGGAAGATCTGGTCTTACTAATCTGTTATGTTTTTTGAAGGAGTGAATAAACAGGTGGACAAAGGTGAGTCGGTTGATATTGTGTATCTGGACTTTCAGAAAGCCTTTGACAAAGTCCCTCATGAGAGACTTTTGGCAAAACTAAAGAGTCATGGGATAGGAGGCAGTGTACTACTGTGGATCAGGAACTGGTTAAAAGATAGAAAGCAGAGGGTAGGGCTAAATGGCCAATTTTCCCAATGGAGAAAGGTGAATAGTGGTGTACCCCAGGGATCTGTGCTGGGTCCGCTGCTTTTTGACATATTCATAAATGACCTGGAAAGTGGAATAACAAGTGAGGTTATCAAATTTGCAGACGACACAAAACTATTTAAAGTTGTTAAAACCCAGGAGGATTGTGGAAAATTGCAAGAGGATCTTGATAAATTGGAAGACTGGGCATCAAAATGGCAGATGAAATTTAATGTGGAGAAGTGCAAGGTTATGCACCTAGGGAAGAACAACCCAAACTATGGTTACACGATGCAAGGTTCCACATTAGGAACCACCACCCAGGAAAAAGATTTAGGCGTCATTGTGGATACCTTGTTAAAACCCTCGGCCCAGTGTGCAGCGGCGGCCAAGAGAGCAAATAGAATGCTAGGTATGATAAGGAAAGGAATGGAAAATAAAACAAAAGATATTATAATGCCTCTATATCGTTCCATGGTGAGACCGCACCTTGAATATTGTGTGCAATTCTGGTCGCCGTATCTTAAAAAGGATATAGCGATTTTAGAAAAGGTTCAGAGAAGAGCCACCAAAATGGTAAAGGGGATGGAAGGCTACTCCTATGAAGAAAGGCTAAAAAGGTTGGGGCTCTTTAGCCTGGAGAAGAGACGGCTGAGGGGAGATATGATAGAAGTCTATAAATTAATGAACGGAGTGGAACGGGTAAACGTAGATCGATTGTTTACCTTATCAGAATATGGAAAGACTAGGGGACATGCAATGAAGCTACAGGGTAAACTATTTAAGACTAATAAAAGAAAATATTTTTTCACTCAACGTGTAATCAAACTCTGGAATTTGTTACCGGAGGATGTAGTAAAGGCTGTTAGTGTAGCTGGGTTTAAAAAAGATTTGGACAAGTTCCTGGAGGAAAGGTCCATAAACCATTATTAAGAAGGGACCCAGGATATCAATGCTTGAACCAGTACAAGCATTGTGGAACCTGTGTCCCTTGGGGAAACTGCTAGGTACGTATGACCTAGATTGGCCACTGTTGGAAACAGAATGCTGGGCTTGATGGACCTTGGTCTGACCCAGTATGGCATATCTTATGTTCTTATGTTCTTATGCAGATCACCACACAAACTGCTGTGGTTACCAGGATAGGGTTAACCCACCCGTACCCATGATGCACTGCACATGAAAATCAGCAGTCTACAGATGATCACAAGATGGGGTATGCACCCCCCACAGCACCTCGGCCTGGTAGGGGGAACTGACCGTATGCACCCCCACAGCACCTCAGCCTGGTAGGGGGTACTGACCGTGTGTGTTACTGGCACAGAGTAGCTACAGACCGTCACATTGTGCAGGTACTGTGCTCACCCTGATGTGAGGTGGGGCGCCCAGCACCAGGTCCACAGCACCTTTCATAGCTGAAACATGCCATGCTGCAGATCCCCATCAGTGCTAGTGTATGAGTGATTAGGTAGTTCCTGCAGACATAACTAGGATACATCTGTGTTAAACAGTCATGTCTAGCCCTTATGGGCTATGATGTACCCAGAATAGTGCATATCCTGTGTTGGTACCATGGTCACATGGTGGGGGGGGGTGGAGGGGGGGGGTTGAGGGGTGGAGGGGGGGGGTGCGGTTGGACCCATAGGCAGATTATGTAGTACCACCACCCAACCGCTGTGGCTCAGGTTGGGAAACAGGATCTCCCACCAACAGATCCACATTCTACCTCCCTGCAATGGTGGCAGTAGAGGGGACCATCAACCCCAGTCCTGCTGGGGAACAGACACCCTACAGGACAGTCAATGCAGATCTGTAGACATCCTTAAGACAAGGCAGACAGACAGTAGGCCTGGAAATGCTCAACTGCCCCCCACCACTATCTGACATTCTCCAGCAGCAAGCCTCCAGCTGCTGCACCCTGCAAGGTGGTCCAGCCAGACACATACTAACTGCAGACAGTCTGCTAGCTAGTCCATATAGTGCATGCTCCTGGAGAAGATGCATGTAACCAGAACTGGGACGTCAGCATACCCACCAAGCAGATAAGTCAGTGATTGGACCCCAAAAGAGAACCCATACATATCACAAAATAAATACTATACAGCACTATAGGGGAACCTAGTCATGCCGTGGTCACTGCTCAGTCAGGGTGAGAGTGACCTCCCAGTAGGACATGCTGTGGCCACCCTGTCCATGGAGGTGGTGGCCGTGCACTACAATGTCCGAGCCATTGGCCTATGCCCTGTGCAGATGCATCCTGGCCAGGCCATCCTGCCTGGGCTATACCCATGGTACCTGGCTCCTCATTATGCACATTGGCAGGCTGACACTGGCAACAGTGCAAGCAGTGCGGACTGAGGAAGGTGTTGGCAGCCACCACACACTGGGTAGACAGACACACACTCCCACACCTATGCCAGCATTGTGCAACTATAAAGGCTTTTGGCAGCCCTGGCCACTGCACCAGTCCTGGGCACAGTGTAGGCATGGCTATGTTACACAATACTGTCAGACACCAGACCAGGCTAAATTTAGTCTCTTAGGTAGGTAGTTGAAATCCAGAACTTCCAGGGTAGCATTCTCCGAAATGCTTCCCGTTCCACGTGCAGGACCCAAAAGGCAGGCAGAGCTCCGAAGTCTCAATGCGTGGATGAGACAATGGTGCAGAGATGAGGGGTTTGGATTTGTTAGGAACTGGGGTACATTCTGGGGAAAGCAGGGGCTCTTCCGAAGGGATGGGCTTCACCTTAACCGGGATGGAACCAGGCTGCTGGCATAAACCTTTAGTTCAAATCATTTTTATTCATTTTACACATAAAAACAGCACAAACACAAGCAAAGGTCATCAATGTTCCCCAAGGCCAAAGACCGCCACCGTACTAAATACTAAAGATGCAACAATCATGATAAACATAAGGGAACATGACACAAAAATATCAGTACATTATAAAGCAAAGCAATACTGTACAGCGAAACACTATTATACAACCAAACAATACAAGGCTGTATAAAGTAACCCTTGCCCAACCAAACAAACTATTCCAAATACCCACAAAGCCATATCAGCAGTCAAAATATAACATAATTCTTCCCCCCCCCTCTAAACCTCCCCTATAGTTCCCCTAGCTAACCCCCCCCCCCCCCACCCTTCACCTAAACACCGATTCATGGGCATCATTCAACAGAAAAAAGTAAGAAAGAAAGAAAGCAATCTTAGATCCTAGCCTGTAATGAAATATCACCCTACTACCAGGTCATCAGAGAGGACAGGAAATAAAGGAAATAAGAATAAGTCCCGGGGGTAGGGATGAGCACCAGCAGTCAACCATTCACCCTGGGCCTCCCCAAAAACCTTCCCAAATGTCCTACTACTCCCGGCTCATCATCCCACAGTCACAACCAAGGGGGAATAACACAGCCAGGATAACCACATTCCACAATGGGCATCTTCTACACATTTAACACCCCACTCCGTTCTGCAGCTGGTAGCGCGTCAATCAGTGGCGCCCACAGCTCCAAAAATGCATCCCAGTGTTTGCCTCCCTGCTGTTTCGCTGTTAGTTTCTCCATATACAGCAGATTTAACAGGGCTCGCTCCCACATAGAAACTCCCGGCGGAGGCAACCCAACCCAGTGTTGCAATAATACCTTCTTCACAAGTAGGAAGGCACGCTGCAGGAAGGGCCGCACTTTACCCACCCCCACCCTTTCTGCACCCTCCCAACACAGAAACACACAAGCCTCCGGGCTCCGCACTATGGGAGATCCCAGCCACCCAGCTAACTTGTTGCAAACCGCTCCCCACAATGGTTGCACCAAGGGGCAGCTCCAAAATTTATGTAACAGAGTGCCCACACTGACCCCACACCAGGTGCACACGGGAGAATCACGCAGCCCAGCCCGAAATGCCCATGCATCAGTGGTGTATGCCCTCCAGAGAAATTTATATTGGATCTCCTGCAGCAGTACCCCCAGCGGACCTCGTGGGATCGCTTGAAAAGCCTCCCTCAGCTTTACCACAGACATCTCGGCCATCCCATCCTTACCCCATCGTTCGGAGAGTCTCAAAAGAAAGTCAGGACTCCCTGTGGGCGTAAGTAGCGCCCGGTATTCACTCCCCTCCCTCGAAGGTGCAGTCCAGACTCCCAATGCATGCCGCAGAGAGCCACCCACCGCTCCCAACCCAGCTATATCTCCTAGGCTATTTATATAGTGGCGCACTTGCAAGTAACCATAGAAGTCCTCTTTGGGCAACAAATAGCGATCTCGCAATACTTGAAAACTCTCTAGGGTTCTCCCACCCTCAACGAATAGATCTCCAATGCATAGAATCCCTCTCTTCGCCCATCCCTGGAAAACATTATAAACGGGTAGACCAGGTGCAAAGCTCGGATTACCCACCAGGGGTAGCAATTCAGAGGCGCGCCAGTCCCAGCCAAACCGGGCACATAAACTGCGCCATGCAGCCCGGAGAGCCGCTAGATAGTCCCGACCATAGCCCAGCTCCTCACAGGTCCCGCGGTGGGAACGTACGTGCAGCAGATATAAGCAGTGGTACGGTGCACACAATTCCGTCATTTGTGGGAGCGGAGCACAGCCGCCCCCCTCCTGCACAAGCGCCTCCACATGTCTGAGCAAATAGCGAAGATTATATTGCCGCAAGGAGGGCAGCCTCAGTCCCCCTTCTTCCCGCGGGGCCATCAGCGCTCTCAGCGGGATCCTCGCCCTCCTCCCCTTCCACAGAAAACCACGCAAAGATTTCTCCAGGGTCCGCCAATCTTTATCCAAGATCCAAAGTGGCAACAGGCGAAGAACATACAACCAACGCGGCAGTTCAACCATTGTAAATAACGCGATTCTTCCCCGTAGAGACAACGGTAAATCTCTCCATCCACCCAAGGTCTGTGCCGTCCGGGCCAGCAGCCCAGGGATGTTGACCCGATACAGATCTTCAGGGCGTTCCGGCAACTGTATCCCTAGATATCGGATCTGCCCGTCCGCCCAAACCAGCGGAAAGGGTCCTCGCCACTTCAGCCGAACGCGACCATCTACATCGAGAACCACCGATTTAGAAGTATTAATTTTTAAACCAGAGAATTCCCCAAATTCACCAATCAATTGCAGCACACGGGCCAGTGATGCCGGTGGGTCCGTGAGACAGAGAAGCATATCATCAGCGAAAGCACTGACCTTCAGGTCCTCTCCCCCAAGAATGACTCCTGAAATAGTTGCATCACCCTGTATTGCACACAGCAATGGTTCTAGCGAAAGTACAAATAGTAGCGGGGATAGTGGGCATCCCTGCCGAGTTCCACGCTCCAGAGCAAAACTATCAGAGGCAGCCCCACTAGTCACCACTCTAGCCAGGGGGCAGCGATATAAAGCCTGGAGCCACTGAATATACTCGCCCTGCAAACCAAAACCCGCAAGCGCGTCCCATAGGTATTCCCACGCCACCCTATCAAACGCCTTCTCGGCGTCCAGACTGACCAGGAGCAGGTCCCGCTGTGTGCGCTGACAATACCCCATGGCCAGCAACAATCTCGCAATGTTCCTAGTGGCTTCCCTACCTTTAACAAAACCTACTTGCCGATCTGCTATCAAGGATGGGAGAATGGGATTCAATCTTCCTGCCAGTACCGATGCTAAAATCTTCATATCACAATTGATTAGTGATATCGGCCGATAGGAAGCTGGTTCCAGTTTGTCTTTTCCTGGTTTAGGAATAACAGAGATATCCGCGCAGCGCATATCTCTGGGAAATTCTCCAGTTTGCCGCACCTGATCGAACATTACCACCATAGAAGGGGCCACCTTGTGTGCCAACATCTTGTACTATTCAGCGCTGAAGCCATCTGGTCCGGGTGCTTTATGAGACATCCCCCTCTTAATGCCCTGCAAAATCTCTCGCACCGTCAATGGCGCGTTAAGACTAAGCAAATCATCAGCAGCTACCTGGGGTAAATGCAGAGCCTGTAGAAAGGCTTTACCCTTTGCGTAGTCCCGGTTCTCTTCACTATATAAGCGTTCATAAAACGTTCGAAACACCTGCACTATTTTCTGAGGCTGATGTTGCAATCTACCCTCAGTGTCTTTAAGCACCGGTATAAAACGGGCACCCCCCGGATCACGCACCAACCGAGCTAGCAACCGGCCAGTTCTATTGCCATACCTATGAAGTTGATGCTTATAATACTGAAGGGACAGTAAAGCCCGTCTCTGCAACAGTTCATTTAGCGCCATGTATGCTCTAGTATAATCACGTTGGGCACTTCCATCTCTCCCACTACCCGCCCGCCTTTGCAAGCCCTGAAGGCTGCGTTCTAAAACTAGGATACTGCGATCTAAGTGCTTACGTCTTCTAGTCGTGTAGGAGATAATGGCACCACGCAGCACCGCCTTACTGGCTTCCCAGAACAGAACGGGAGAGCATTGCGGCGTGTCATTATGCAACGTGTAGTCGTCCCATTGCTGTTCCAAATAGGCACGGAAGGCCAAGTCATCATCAAGATAATTTGGAAAGCGCCAGCGCCGCTGCGTCGCTCCCTGACACTCCCATAGGATCCAGACCATACCATGATCCGACACTGCCACCGGCTCTATTTCAGCTTTAAGCACCTTGGAGACCCCTCCCACTCCCACCAAAATATAATCGATACGTGACCAGGTTTTATGGGCGCGTGATTGGTGAGTGTACTCCCGAGACCCTGGGTGAAGAAGTCGCCAAATGTCCACTAAGTCGCCCATACGGCATAGGTATCCCACACCTCTACGCATCTGCAGGGTCTCCCCCCCTCTCAAAGACTTATCCAGGAAGGGGTCATGCACACAATTAAAATCACCCGCCAAAATCAATTTGTCTCTCCCCGCTTTGTCCACAAACCCCAGGAGCAGCTTAAAGAATGCATGGTCATACACATTGGGGGCATAAATGTTCGCTATCCACACATCCTCATTGTAAAGCCGTGCAGAAAGAAGAACATAACGCCCCCCAGGGTCAGCTTGCACATGCTTTACTTCAAAAGGAAGGCCTCTTTTAATTAACACCACCACTCCCGCCTTTTTGGTTCCCGAGGAAGCCCCATGTGCCTCCGCTACCCAGTCGCGTACCAACTTCCGGTGTTCCAACTCACTGAGATGTGTCTCCTGCAATAGGGCAATGTGAACTCCCTTTCGCTTTAACGATTGTAAGACTTGAGTTCGCTTTACAGGAGAGCCAAGTCCCCCAACATTCCAGGACACTAATTTAATATTGGACATATAAAGAAAGGAAAGGGGTCCCTCAATTCAAAACAGAACTGTTCGAGCTCCGAGTGGCGCCCAGCCTCGCCCTCGGAGCTAATAAGAAGCCCGGTGCTCACACCACAAAAGGATAATGGCCAGCGCCCACATTTCAAGGATCCAGATGTAATGATAACCCTACACCACTTCAAAAATTCCCCCACCCCTATCCCCCCCCCTTCCCCACTCCAGCCCCCCCACCCATCCCTCCCCTACTACACCACCCTTCCCAAAACAAATTCCCAAGACCCAAGGCTCCCCTAGATCCCCCACACGCAAACACCCATCCACCCCCCTCATCCAACCCCACAACATAACATCCTTAACTTTTACAATCTTCCCAAAAAGACACTCCCCCTCCCCGCTCCCCCATAACCCTGTACATACAAACATCAGCAAATCCCGCTTAAGCGGGACACCCCCCGGAGGGAGTGAGATCACAATACATGCACCTCCAGGTCACCCCCTTAGAAACATAGAAACATAGAAACATAGAAATATGACGACAGAAAAAGACCACATGGCCTATCTAGTCTGTCCTTCCATAACAACTACAACAGTCCACTTTTTGCCTTTAGAGATCCTCTGTGTTGGTCCCATGCTTTCTTGAATTCAGTTACTGTCCTCATCTCTACCACCTCCATTGGGAGACTATTCCACGGATCCACTACTCTTTCCGTAAAGAAATATTTCCGCATATCACTCCTGAATCTATCTCCCTTCACCCTCATCCCATGTCCCCTCGTAGCAGAACTTGCTTTCAATTGAAAGAGGCTCTCTCCCTGAACATTTATGCCACGGAGGTATTTAAACATCTCAATCATATCACCTCTATCCCGCCTTTCCTCTAAGGTGTACATATTAAGATCCTTAAGTCTGTCCTCATATGCTTTATAATGAAGCCCATTAATCATTTTGGTAGCAACCCTCTGCACCGACTCCATCCTGTGCACATCCTTTTGAAGGTGCGGTCTCCAGAATTGCACACCATACTCCAAATGAGGTCGCACCAAAGACTTATACAGAGGCATTATCACCTCCTTTTTTCTGCTAGCCATTCCTCTCCGTATGCACCCAAGCATCCTTCTAGCTTTTGCTGTCGCCTTTTCCACCTGTTTAGCTACTTTAAGATCATCAGACACAACCACGCCTAGGTCCCGCTCTTCTTTAGTGGACAAAAGTACTTCACCTCCTATACTGTATTGCTCCCTTGGATTGCTGCAGCCCAAATGCATGACCTTACATTTTTTAACATTAAATCCCAGCTGCCAAATTCTAGACCATTCTTCAAGCTTAGCTAGATCCCTCCTCATGTTATCTACCCCTTCCTGGGTGTCTACTCTATTGCAGATTTTGGTATCATCCGCAAAGAGGCAAACCTTACCCGACAGCCCTTCCGCTATATCACTAACAAAGATGTTAAAAAGATTCAGGAGGCACATCAGGGCAAAGAGGCCTGCACTTGCTAAGTAATGTCCTTGCTCGCCTCCAGTGCACAGCCGTACGTTCTCCCAGCTTCTCCAGAGTGGCACACCGTCCTCCAGGCAGTTTCACAGTCAATCAAACCTGCGTCGGCGCTCCTTCAGCTCCCAAGTCAGACACAAATTTCTTCGCCACATCCACCCTTTCGAACGTATGCACAGCACCTTTGTAAAAGATTTTCAACACTGCAGGGTAGTAGAGCGCAAACTTTATGCCTGCTTTAATTAAGTCACTGCAGAGTGGTGAAAACTCTTTGCGCTTCGCCGCCAATACAGCTGAGTAATCCGGGAAAAGGAGAATCTGGGCATTGTCCATTTTTAGGTCCCGCCATTTGCGATACGCCTGCAGTAACAAGACTTTGTGTTGAAAGTTCAGCAATTTCGCCAACACCGGTCGCGGCCGGCTATTCCCACCTCCAGCCTGCCCTAATCTGTGGGCCCTCTCCACGCATATTTTGCCCAGTAAGGAGGTGAGCCCCAACTCTTTAGGCAGCCATTCCTCAAATAAAGTAAACAGTTGACTCCCAGTCCATGACTCAGGCACTCCCACCAACCTGAGATTGTTTCGGCGTGAGCGGTTTTCTAGGTCATCGACCTTCAGTAACAGCTCAGCAATTTGTTTCTGATGTTTCTGGTTAGCTCTCTCAAGGGCCAGCTCATCCTCCTCCAGAACCTCCACTCGATGTTCCACCTCCTCCAGTCTCCGATTGTGTTCATTAAACACCTCACTCATCTCTTCTAGCTTTTTCATTACAACATCGAATTTAGGCTCGAGTAGCTTAACGACTTCATGAGCCACTTCATCCGGTCCCGAATCAGTGCTTTCCCGCCCAGGAGAGCTCGCTGCCACCAGGCCTCTGGCCGAAGACGCCATCTTGCCGTCCCTTACCACAGCAGCCTTCTCCTTCTTCGCGGCCGCTTTCATGCCGCCTCCTGCGAGACCCGCCTTATAGATGTTGCTTCTGCACTCAGGCCCCCGATGCTGTTATACAGGTTCCGTTTGCAAGCCTCTGTTGCCGACTTTTTCAAAGATTTTCAGGGGGAACCCGGGAGCGCTGCGAGGAACACTCCTCACCCGCTCATGTGCACACGTGATCTCTGGCATAAACCTTTAAAAAGGAGATAGAGCAGCTTTTAAACTAGATAATAGGGGAAAGCCGACAGTAGCCCAAGAGCAGATGGTTCGGAAGAATGTATCCTTGAAGGATACTACCAAAAGCAGAGAGGTTCCAAAAAAGAGTAAAGTAGCCCAAATGCCCTCGAGTATGGAGCAGACAGAGCTTAAAGATCCCAAATTACCCATGTCTACCAATAGCCAAACTAATATGAATAAAATACAGTCTCTAAAATGCTTGTATGCAAATGCTAGAAGTCTAAAAAATTAGATGGGAGAGTTAGAATATATAGCACTAAATGAGAGGTTAGATATGATTGGAATATCAGAGACATGGTGGAAGCAGGACAACCAGTGGGACACTGTGATACCTGGGCACAAACTATATCGTAATGATAGAGCTGATCAAATTGGTGGAGGGGTTGCACTCTATGTTAGAGAGGGCATTGAGTCAGAAAGGATTAAAGTTTTGCAGGAAACAAAATTTGCTGTAGAATCTCTATGGATTGAAATTCCATGTAAAAAGGGGAAGGCGATGGCGGTGGGGGTGTACTATTGAACGCCTGGCCAGAATGAACAAATGGATGATGAAATGCTCAAAGAAATCAAGGAAGCTAACAAAAGTTACAGCGCGGTAATAATAATGGGTGATTTCAATTACCCCGGTATCGACTGGGTCAGTGTCACAGCAGTACATGCTAGGGAGATAAAGTTCCTAGATGACATAAATGACTGCTTCTTGGAGCAGCTGGTCCATGAACCGACGAGAGGGGAAGCCATATTAGACCTAGTCCTTAGTGGACCACCAGATCTAGTGCAATAGATAAGGGTGTTGGGGTCACTTGGCAATAGTGATCATAGCATGATCACCTTTGATTTAATTAGTGGAGGTAGTAAGGAAATCCACAGTACTACCTTTTAACTTTCGAAAGGGAGACTATGATAAAATATGGAAAATAGTTAAGAAAAAACTAAAAGAAGCAGTTGCAAAGGTTAAAGACTTACATCAAGCTTGGGTGTTGTTAAAAAATACTATCTTGGAAGCCCGGACCAGCTGTATTCCACGCTTTAAGAAAAGTGGTAGGAAGTCCAAAAAACTGCCAGCATGGTTTAAAGGTGAGGTCAGAGAGGCTGTTGTTGCCAAGAAAGCATCTTTCATGAAATGGAAAAAAGAGCCAAACGATGAAACCTGGAAACAGCACAAGCACTGGCAGGTCAAATGCAAGGCATTGATAAAGAAGGCAAAGAGAGAATTTGAGAAGAAGCTTGCTGCGGAAGCAAAAACGTGAAATAAAGATTTTTTCAAGTACATTCATAGCAAAAAACCTGTGAGAGAGTCAGTTGGACCATGAGATGATAGAGGAGTTAAAGGGGCACTAAGAGGCGACAAGGCGATAGCGGAGAGACTGAATGAATTCTTTGCTTCAGTCTTTACTGAGGAAGATGTAGGTATGTTACCCATGACTGAAGTGGTATTTAAAGTTGCGGAAGAATTGCAGGAAATATCAATACATCGGGAAGATGTATTACAACTATTAGATAAACTGAAGAGTAGCAAATCACCTGGGCCAGATGGTACACATCCAAGGGTGTTGAAAGAACTGAAATATGAGATTGCAGACCTGCTATTAGTAATCTGTGAACTATCAATAAAATCATCTCTAATACCTGAAGATTGGCGTAACACCAATTTTTAAAAAGGGTTCGAGGGGTGATCCGGGAAACTACAGACAGGTGAGCCTGACGTCAGTACCGGGAAAAATGGTAGAAACCATCATAAAGAATAAAATTACTCAGCATGTAGATAGTCATGACCTAATGGGAGACGGCCAACATGGCTTTAGACAAGGAAGATCTTGTCTTACTAATCTGTTATGCTTTTTTGAAAGTGTGAATAAACAGGTGGACAAAGGTGAGTCGGTTGATATAGTGTATCTGGACTTTCAGAAAGCCTTTGACAAGGTCCCTCATCAGAGACTTTTGGCAAAACTAAAGAGTCATGGGATAGGAGGCAGTGTACTACTGTGGATCAGGAACTGGTAAAAAGATAGAAAGCAGAGGGTTGGGCTAAATGGCCAATTTTTCCATTGGAGAAAGGTGAATAGTGGTGTACCCCAGGGATCTGTGCTGGGTCTGCTGCTTTTTGACATATTCATAAATGACCTGGAAAGTGGAATATCGAGTGAGGTTATCAAATTTGCAGATGACACAAAACTATTTAAAGTTGTTAAAACCCAAGAGGATTGTGGAAAATTGCAAGAGGATCTTGATAAATTGGAAGACTGGGCATCAAAATGGCAGATGAAATTTAATGTGGACAAGTGCAAATTTATGCACCTAGGGAAGAACAACCCAATCGTGTATGCAAGGTTCCACATTGGGAACCACCACCCAGGAAAAAGATTTGGGCGTTATTGTGGATAACATGTTGAAGCCCTCGGCCCAGTGTGCAGCGGCAGCCAAGAGAGCAAACAGAATGCTAGGTATCATAAGGAAAGGAATGGAAAATAAAACAAAAAATATTATAATGCCTCTATACCGTTCCATGGTGAGACCGCACCTTGAATATTGTGTGCAATTCTGGTCGCCGTATCTTAAAAAGGATATAGCGTTATTAGAAAAGGTTCAGAAAAGAACCACCAAAATGGTAAAGGGGATGGAAGGATACTCCTATGAAGAAAGACTCTTTAACCTGGAAAAGAGACTGCTGAGGGGAGATATGATAGAAGTCTATAAATTAATGAACAGAGTGGAACGGGTAAACGTAGATCGACTGTTTACGTTATCAGAATATAGGAAGACTAGGGGTCATGCAATGAAGCTACAGGGTAAACTATTTAAGACTAATAAAAGAAAATATTTTTTCACTCAACGTGTAATCAAACTCTGGAATTTGTTAGCGGAGGATTTAGTAAAGGCTGTTAGTGTAGCTGGGTTTAAAAAAGGTTTGGACAAGTTCCTGGAGGAAAGGTTCATAAACCATTATTAAGAAGGGACCCAGGATATCAATGCTTGACCTAGTACAAGCATTGCAGAACCTGTGTCTTTTGGGGAAACTGTTAGGTACGTATGACCTACATTGGCCACTGTTGGAAACAGGATACTGGGCTTGATGGACCTTGGTCTGACCCAGTATGGCATATCTTATGTTCTTATGACCTGAAACACACTCCACAGACATCAGAGAGGTTGCTATGATACAGCTCAATGAGCAAATTGTGCCTAACCTAGGGATTGCTATCTGCCAGTAATCATAGCAACCTTTTGATATATGTTTACCGTATTCCCAGGTTTAGGGTGGCAGTGCTATGGTATGCAAGTGCTAGTATTGGGAGATGGTGCTGCACGCAGGGCCCAACATTCTGCCTCTCCAGAAGGCTTTGGATAATGGCGCCTGTGGATGTGGGTGTTTCTGCCCCTGTTGGCCGCTTCTCTAGGGCAGAGGTTCCCAACTCCAGTCCTGGAGGGCCAAACACTGTTCGGGTTTTCATGCTGTCCCTAATGAATATGCATGGCTACATCTGCATACCATGGGGGCGGCGCATAGAAATGCAGCACAGGCATCTTTATTAGAGACAGCATGACGCCTGAATGGAGTTTGTCCCTCCAGGACTGCATTTGGGAAACTCTGCTCTAGGTATTGCACATGTCTATGGTGTCTGTGCTCTGTAGGATAAAATATAGGCATTTCAGACATGTTTATGTTATCTGCAATAAAGGTTCCCTCTTTATTACCATGGTTTAGTACTGGGTAAAATATGGGGGCTGGGTTTGTGGGAGCCACAGCTGGGACTTGAACCTGTGACCTTCTGCTCCTGAACACACTGGCTGTGTGTACTGCACCACACTGTTGCCACAGGGACAGTTCATTCCCTGGGGATACCATGACTGTTCGTCAGACAGACCCTGTCTGTTGCAGTGCATGGCACCCACTAAACAGGGCTAGGCCATGGTCTGTTGTGGGCAGCTGCCACTGCCCCCTCCACCACCAGTACCCCTCTGTCGCCATGCTGACATGCCCTTCTGCTGGTGGTGCTGGTGGTGCGCAGTCTCAGGTCATCCAGTGTGCCGGTAGGCGGCTGCCTATGGTGTGGGTTCTGGGGTAGGAGTGCCTGCATAGAAGTCCACACTTCCCCCCAGCACTGCCTGCCAATGTTCTGTGCCCTTGGGGGTACCTGCTGGGTACCCTGTGACACTGTGGGAAACACACTTGTGCCCATGTTGGGCCCTCATCAGTTGCTGTCTGGCGGCTCTACTGTTTCAGCATTCCTATGGACCACCTAGGCATCACCCTAGTCTGCACTGTGGCCCAGCTGCACTACAGCATGTGCCGCCTGCAGCCCTCTGTATCCCCTTTTCCAGCATCTGTCCAGTTGCCCATTCCGACATGCCCACCCTGCTGTTGCGGGATATGTGCACGCCATAGGAAACCTGTCCAATAGAAAGGGAAAACCTTGATCAGCGCTATTTCACTGTGGGATCATTCATCTTGTATGGGGACAGAGCATAGCCCCTTCCAAAATTGATATCCTTTTTGTGGAGCATTCCCGGTAGTGTTTTTTGATGTTTCCCATTAATATCACTATTGCCCAGCTTGGTTATGCTTTTTTTCCACTTTGTTCAGGTCATTTTCAATGTTTATTTGCCCTTTTGTTCTGTGCACATGTATCACACTTATCACTTTTTGTAGGTTTCCCTGGCTTTGCTGTACATTGCTGACGTAAATGGTTTCTCTTCCCTTTAAATCTGCTCTAACGCGAGGGTTTCACTCGCGTTAGTTTTCAGCCCAGGAATCCACAGCGTTAGTGTGCAGGGAGCCTCTCCCCTCCCACTCTCCTCCCATTGACCCTCTCTCTCCGCCCCTGGGGAGCCTTCCTCCACCCTCTGGGAGCCTTTCTCTGCCTTCAGTGCTCGTTTGCGCTGCTGCGCGCGTTAACGCACGCGCGATAAGGTGCCTTATCACCTGGTAAAGCACCATTATTGCGCGATAAGGCGCCTTATCATGCGATAACGTGACAGCAGCGCAAATAGCGCCCTTTAGTAAAGATACCCCTTAGTTTTCTCCAAATCCCATACACTGAAAAAAGCTGGTCCCAGGTTATAACCACTATCAGGGGATCCAAGGAGAGGTTGATGTGGCATGTATTTATTTATTTATAAAACATTTATATCCCACTTTCCTGACAATAATAAAGATATAGTACAAAATCACGAAGATCCATAAAAATAGTGAAGTTGTTGTTGCTGTTAAGTGCCGTTGAGTTGATGCTGACTCCTGGAGACCTTGTAGATAGTTGCCCCTATCTACTGGGTTTTCTTGGCAAGGTGCGACTGGAAGTAGATAACCAGGCCGTTCTTCCATGCAGTAAGTCTACAGCATCTGGTATTCCAAGGTCTTCTTACATCCAAGTACTAAACAGGCCTGACCCTGCTTAATGGTGAAGTATCAATATCTTATCTACAATTCCAAATCAAGAGCCATACTCTTACCCACAATTCATACCCTGGGGCTTAACAATATCTACTTACACTCCAAAGTCACAGCTCATAGACAGAAAGTCATTAACTTCACTGTCTGGCACAAACAAACAACTGACTCTGATAACAAGCAGTTTTGCCGAGCAGATATAGGAGCCAACGGAAGTGACCAGACACCGGGGAGGTGTAGCCAAATGGTAAAATCAGAGAGTGGGGATCCAGGGAAGCCCAGTTTGAATCCCAGATCTTGTGCAACTTGCTTAACTCTCCAGGGAGGGGAAAATACCAACTCTATCTGAATGTGACTTGCCTCAAGTTACTCCTGAAAAAGGCACAAGTTAAATCCAAAATCCATTTGATCTTGTGCCTCATATACATGTCCATAGTATTTGGCCAGACATGCAACAAAAGAGGTGACCCAGCCCTCAAACATAACCACCGGTAAAAGGTAAATCTAAAAAACAGAAAATAGGAAAGCAAATTCCCCTCTCCACAAACACAACACAGAGACAGTAGCTAAACTGTGACCATTTCTGATCCTTAGCTCACTCCCCTTCAAGGACAATGAATGTTGCAGTGGCAGGACTAAGTAAATGGAGACAAATCCCTGGATAGTTGCAAATGAAGGCTAATGGCACCAGATCCTAGCTCTACTTCTGACTGAGCTGGAAGCACAAAGGAGCACGTAGAAACTTCTGTCAAAATCTGATGAAGGTTTGCTTCAACCAGTTGTTAACTGAAAGTTATTAACAAAGAGATTGTTGAGAGACTGAGAAATACTCTGCAACCCACAATTTGGGTGTGTGCCTACTAGAGGTGGAGAATCTCTGGTCTTTGAAGGCATAAATGACTGGGTTTTTAGGATATCTCTAATAAATATGCCTTAGAGAGATTTTAATGCACACAGCGCCTCAGTTATATGTAGGACTTCTGATATTAGGCTTTAGCTGATAAACACTGAGAAGACACCCTGGCACAAAAAAAATAAGAGTTTACTGGATAACCACAGGAACCCCCCACTATTTTCCCTAGTATTTTTGTAATTTTTCCTCTTGCCTGCCTGGGTTCCTTAACTGTTTTTATGCCTTTTCTGCAGAGGCAACCCCTCAACTGTACAAATGTATGTATTTGATTCAACCAGTTAAGGTGTGCAGCAATAGTAACTGCACTGGAAAAACATCAAAAAACACCATGGTCATATACTCTCAAAGGGGTATGTTTACTAAGCAGTCTTAACATGCGCTCTCCCACGTTATCACGAGATAAGGTACCTTATCGCGCAATAATGGCGCTTTATCGGGTGCAGACTGAGGTACCTTAGCGTGCGATAACACGCGCAGTGGCACAAATGAGCGCTGGGGGGGAGAAAGGCTCCCAGAGGGCGGAGAGAGAGGGTCAATGGGCGGAGAGTGGGAGGGGAGAAGCTCCCTGCACACTAACTCTATGAGATTCGAGGCTGAAAACTAACACCAGTGAAACCCTGGCATAAGAGCTGATTTAAAGGGAAAAGAAACCATTTCCGTCAGCAATGTACAGCAAAACCACCAGTATTCTGTTTCCAACAGTGGCCAATCTAGGTCATATGTACCTAGCAGTTTCCCCAAGAGACACAAGTTCCACAATGCTTGTACTGGGTCAAGCATTGATATCTTCGGTCACTTCTTAATAATGGTTTATGGACCTTTCCTCCAGGAACTTGTCCAAACCTTTTTTTAAACCCAGCTACACTAACAGCCTTTACTACATCCTCTGGTAACAAATTCCAGAGTTTGATTACACGTTGAGTGAAAAAATATTTTCTTTTATTAGTCTTAAATAGTTTACCCTGTAGCTTCATTGCATGTCCCCTACTCTTTCTATATTCTGATAACGTAAACAATCGATCTACGTTTACCCGTTCCACTCCGTTCATTAATTTATAGACTTCTATCATATCTCCCCTCAGCCGTCTCTTTTCCAGGTTGCATACCTTAGCAATGCCACCCTAAACATGGGAAAACTGTACACAGCTATCAAAAGGTTGCTATGATAACTGGCAGATAGCAATTCCTACATTAAGCACAATTGGCTGATTGAGCTGCATCATAGCAACCTTTCTGATGTCTGTGGAGTGTGCCTCAGGTCTGGTCTGGTCTGGTCTGACAGAGTGACCCCAACAGTATTGCGTACCATAGCCATGCCTGCACTGTGCCCAGGACTGGTGTGGTGGCCAGGGCTGCCAAACACCTCTACAGTTGCACAATGCTGGCATAGGTGTGGGGAGTGTGTGTCTGTCTATCCAGTGTGTGGTGGCTGCCAACACCCCCCACAGCCCACACTGCTAGCACTGTTGCCAGTATTGGCCTGCCAATGTGCATAATGAGGAGCACGGTACTGTGGAAATAGCCTGGATATGGTGGCCTGGCCTGGCTGCATCTGCACAGGGCATAGGGCAATGGCTCGGACATTGTAGTGCCCGGCCACCACCTGCACGGACAGGGTGGCCACAGCATGTCCTGCTGGGAGGTCACTCTCACCCTGACTGAGCAGTGACCACGGCATGGCTAGGTTCCCCCATAGTGCCACACAGTATTGCTCTCATGTGATATTTATGTGTTCTCTTTTGGGGCCTCAATCACTGACTTATCTGCTTGGTTTGTATGCTGACATCCCAGTTCTGGGTACATGCATTTTCTTCAGGAACATGCATTATGGACTACCTAGCAGACTGTCTGCAGTTAGTATGTGTCTTGCTGGAACACCTTGCAGGATGCAGTGGTTGGAGGCTTGTTGCTGGAGAATGTCAGATAGTGGTGGGGGGCAGCTGAGTGTTTCCAGGCCTTCTGTCTGCCTTGCTTTAGGGATGTGTACAGATCTGCATTGACTGCCCTGTAGAGTGTCTGTTCCCCAGCAGGACTGGGGTTGATGGTCCCCTCTGCTGCCACCATTGCAGGGAGGTAGAATGTGGATCTGTTGGTGGGAGATCCTGTTTCCCACCCTGAGCCACAGAGGGTGGGTTGGGTGGTGATACATAATCCGCCTATGGGTCGAAACACCCCCTCCCCTCCCCCCCTTAGTATCGTGGCGTGTCATGGGCATTCCAGGGGAGGAGCAGAGGCAGTGATAGTCGATAACCAGGCAGCAGCGATAATGTATGCTGCCTGGCTAGTGATCTGTGGCTAAAAGATAGGCGAGGCAAAAGTGCGACCTCATTTGGAGTATTGTGTGCAATTTTGGAGATCACACCTTCAAAAGGATATAAACAGGTTGGAGTCAGTACAGAGGGCGGCTACTAGAATGGTTAGTGGTCTTCTTTATAAAGCATATGAGGACAAACTTAAGGATCTTAAAATGTACACCTTAGCAGAAAGGCGGGATGGAGGAGACATTTAAATAGCTCCGTGGCATAAATGCACAAGAGGAGAACCTCTTTCGATTGAAAGCAAGCTCTGCTATGAGGGGACATAGAATGAGGGTGAAAGGGGATAGACTCAAGAGTAATATGTGGAAATATTTGTTCATGGACAGAGTGGTAGATGCGTGGAATAGTCTCCCAGTGGAGGTGGTAGAAACAAGGACAGTATCTGAATTCAAAAAGCATGGGATAAATGCAGAGGATCTCTTAAGGTAAAAAAGGGACTATTCTAGTTGATATGGAAGGACAGAGTAGATACAAACATGAAGGCAGAAAAAGACCACATGGCCTAAGACAGAGGCAGCAGCTACTGTACATCATCGCAGTGCACCAGTGAGGAGCCCAACCTCTGCTTTTCACATAAGCGCTGATGGAGAAGCAAGACCGGTTGAAGAATGGTGGCAACAGGAGCATTTAAGCCAACTTATGGTTTTCTTCCCTCTCCTCTTGGTTTCATAAATTAAAAGCAACAGCTGTCACACCAGGCTCAGCCTATTCCCTCTCTTGCAGTCCAGAGCTGTTTGCACTTTTAACACTCTAGCAGTGAGCAAGAAGAGAGACTGCGAGGAAACTGAATCCACCTAAAAGGTTTTGTGGCACAATTTTATCACCCTTCAAAATCAACTATTTGCCTGCAAAATAAATATCTAAAACTAACATGTATAAACACCTGGGTTGTGTTTACAAAATTTCTGGAGCAATCACATTTGACAAATCAGTAACAAAGTGCCCAGTTTTTAAAAAGGTCAAAATTCAAATGCCACGATGGTCAGCTAAAGAGCTTAAATATCGGTGGGATATTCCGTGGTAATATCTCAATTTTATCTGCTGCTGAATATCCAAGCTGACGTTGAAATCCCCAAAAATTTTTTTCAAATATTTTTGTCGGACATAAATCACAAGGAGGAGGCACTATGAACCAACCCCCCAAACGTGATACATATCCCTTATATTCAACCACATGGGTTCAAACTATCTAAACTTCGAATACTCCAAAGCATTTCAGCAATAAAAAAGCATATTGCACTTATCTTATGAGCACGCGCGATGTGCACGTTTCGGGGAACGAGACCCCTGCATCAAGCGCTCCAAACTCAACTCCAAAAAGAACTTGATCCACCAGGAAACTGGCAAAAAACGCCGAACAGTTGGCCGTTCAAATTGAGGATACCAGCTAAAGATTGGCTAGCAAACCTTGCCATTCAAGAACACCAACCAATCACGGGAGGGAATCCCCACAAATAAGGGAACCCCTTAACGTGAAAGGTTGACCTCACATCGCCCCCAACCAATCGATCTCGCAATTCAGTCCCATAGGAGTCACTGATTGCAAAAGAAATATCCACCGTTGTTCAAGTCTTTGGAGCTTAAATTTGCGATCTCCCCCTCTAGGGTCAGCAGGGACATGATCAATCACTGTCCACCGTAAGTGCTGAAAATCATGTTGAAGCGGTAAACAATGTGAAACCATTGGGGCTGTAAGAACCTTTTGTCGAAGGCGACTGGCATGTTCAGTTAAGCGAATCTTGATCTGCCGGGTAGTGCTACCGACATATCGCAAAGGGCAAGCACATTCAATAAAATAAACAACATGAGTTGAAATACAAGTCGTTTGCCAACGACGATGAAAAATACGACCCGTATGTAGGTCATTCCAAGAAGTGCCAGTGATGGCAGTAGCACAAAATCGACACTCCCCACAAGGCTCATGAGTCCTGGTCCGATGTTGAGGGTACAATGGGCGATCAAATGGCGTGGCTGAAAATACCAGTTTGTCCCGAAGATTAGCCCCCCGTGAGTAAGCAATCCGTAAGGGTTTGTTCAAGCTCGAATGCAGAGACAAAACTGGCCAATATTTCTTTAAAATGCCTACCACCCGCGATGAATTTGACATATAGGGTATAACCCCTGTCACTGTGTCAGAATCTTCCGCAGAGGATCGAGCCACTTGATCATCTAAAAACCACTCACGATGTGAGTATAAGGCCCGTCGATAAGCACGGGATACAATAGACTTAGGGTAACCCTTAGTAGTGAGTCGTGCAATCAACTCCGCGGCATGATACCGGAATTGATCAATAGAGGTACACAGCCTTCGGAGTCTCAGAAATTGTCCATAAGGCAGTCCATTCCGCAGTGGCTCTGGATGAAAACTACGGTAATTCAATAGACTATTGCATTGAACCGGTTTTCGGTAGAGGGTAGTAGCCAGGAGATCCCCCACACGAAAAACAACCATATCCAAAAATTCCACCCGTTCAGGATCTATGTGAGCAGTGTATTTAATACAAGGTTTCAAACCATTTAACCAGGCAAGAAACTCATGTAAAGATGTTAAGTCGGAAATCCATATAAAAAAGATGTCATCCAAAAAACGCTTCCATAGTAACACCGTTGCAAATTTAGGGGAGCAGTAGATGAATCGTTCTTCCACATCTGCCATATATAATGTCGCCACCGAAGGGGCCACAGTGGCACCCATGGCGATGCCAAATATCTGCTGGTAGAAAACTCCCTCAAATAAAAAATAATTACGGGTGAGAACCAATGACATCAAAGCCACCAAAAAAGACTTGGGTATACGAGAGGGGGCGTGCAAGAAAAGATTTTGTAATAATTGAAGCGATTCCCTTTGATCCACATTGGTGTATAACGCAGTGACATCTAACGTGACCAAAAATATTCGATCAGGTGGTAGCACCACATGTTGTAATGCCTGCAAAAAATGTGTAGAATCCCTGATAAAAGACCGTACCAGCGCAGCCTCCTTACTTAAGAACACATCACAAAATTTAGACAGGGGTTCAAGGACCGAACCTCGACAAGATATTATAGGCCTGCCCGGAGGGTCCGTCAAGGATTTATGCACCTTAGGTACAAAATATATAATCGGTAATTTAGGATGTAATGTGGAAAGGAAGCACAACTCCCTCGAGGTTATCCACCCCTTAGAAAAAGCATCCGTAGTTACAATGCGAATCTCCTCCTGTAAAATTGGAGTGGGATCTATATCTAACCGCAGATAAACCCGGCTTTTGTGATGCGGCTAGCCTTACATCAATTTTTCAGAAAATTGCATATCCTACAGGATCTTCAGGCGCAAGAAAAGCATTTTGCTAGATGGAAGTCGAACCTGGCATGTTCAGATTGGGCATGCATACAACAGTTGGCCCAGGATTCCTCTATCATGATTCGCAGTGCTGACAAGGGGGGCGCTGTTGTGGTTTGGGATACACAGGACTATTTGTCCAAATTGCGATCTCATGTATTTGATCCGCGGGTTTATCTGCGGTTAGATATAGATCCCACTCCAATTTTACAGGAGGAGATTCGCATTGTAACTACGGATGCTTTTTCTAAGGGGTGGATAACCTTGAGGGAGTTGCGCTTCCTTTCCACATTACATCCTAAATTACCGATTATATATTTTGTACCTAAGGTGCATAAATCCTTGATGGACCCTCCGGGCAGGCCTATTATATCTTGTCGAGGTTCGGTCCTTGAACCCCTGTCTAAATTTTGTGATGTGTTCTTAAGTAAGGAGGCTGCGCTGGTACGGTCTTTTATCAGGGATTCTACACATTTTTTGCAGGCATTACAACATGTGGTGCTGCCACCTGATCGAATATTTTTGGTCACGTTAGATGTCACTGCGTTATCTCCAGGAACAAGCAGGAATAAGTCCTCACATATGGGTACGTCGGTACCGACGGAGCCTGCGCGGGAAAGCTCCCCAGCTTCCCAGAAGGAAGCTTTTGGGGCCTCCCACTGCACATGCGCGCTGCCTTCCCGCCTTCCTGACCAGCTCTCCTCAGTTTCTCTGTTTCCGCGGAGCCAGCAGGTCGTGTTCCTGTCACCGCTGAAGAAATTATTGTTTTAGTTTGTTTCTTTAGACCGCGTACCTGCCTTCCCCATACCGAAACCGGTACCGCCGGTCTCTCTTTTCTTTTCTTTAAAAAAAAAAAAAATCTTTATCTTGCACAACTTGGTGACTTCGGTTAGGCCTCAGGCCTACACAAATTCTCCTCATGGAGAAACCAGCCCCTGGTTTTAAGAAGTGTACCAAGTGTAGTGCTGTTATTTCTGTCACAGACACCCATGAATGGTGTCTTAAATGTTTGGGACCTGACCACTCCATCCCGGACTGCCCATCCTGCTCCCAGATGTCTAAACGTGGTTTGCAGAACCGGGCCAACAAATTCCATGTGCTGTTTGCTTCAGATAATCCAGCATCACAGTCATCCAGGTCTTCCTCTCCGGATGGATCTCAGGTAACCAAACCTTCTTCGGGCAGGTCCTCAAAGAGCAAATCTCCTTCAAAGCATCGAGAGGCTCTCTCTTTTGAGTCTGAGGAACCTGCCCCAGCCAAACAACCCCGGCGGGAAGCTCTGACTTCCAAAGCTCCAACCATGGGGTTACAGGTTGACATCGATGGCATGGCCTCGACAGATCACCTGTTAGACTGCTCTGGGGTACCGGCCCATACCGGTACCGACATCCAGGCAGCAGTGGCGTCTATGAGCAATACTGTTCAGACCATGCAGCAGGCCATGCTGGCTTTTATTAAAGCTGCGACGCCCTCGGTACCGGAGCGTTCAGCGGTACCGGGTCCGGTTCCGGTATCGTCTCCCATACCGGAACCGAGACCATCGACTTCCAAACGCAGATCGGTTCCGCATGCCGGATCCGGGTTTTCACCCGATACCGATCCCATACCCGGTACGCCCGATGTCGATACCGATCGGTATGCGTATCGTGCGTTGGAAGCAAATAGAGAATACTCTGATTCTTCTGAGGATTTTGACTCCTCTGAGGACTCTGATGAGCTATCTCTAGTTCTTCATGAAGACCCTTCTTCCCCAAAGAGGAGAATGTCTCCACCAGAGGATTTGTCCTTTCAAGACTTCATTATAGAACTAGCTAAAGGACTTTCTATTACCACATCCTCTGAAAAAGAACCTAGGTCAAAGAAATTGGATATTTTAGGATACCCTAAGGTTCCTAAAGAGGCAGTCACCCTGCCTATCCATGAAATCCTTCAAGAACACTTGATGGACTTATGGGAGGCTCCTCTAACATTGTCTCCTTACTCTCGTAGGTTGGACACCATGTACCGGGTCCCTCCTTCTCCTGGGTTTCAAAAGGCTCAGCTGCCTCACCATTCCATTATGGTGAAGTCTGTGCTGAAGAAGATTAAGAGCACCAAAAGGCACTCTTCTACCCCTCCAGGGCGAGAATGTAAGACCCTAGACTCTTTTGGTAGGAAAATTTTCCAGGCTAGTATGCTTATAGCCAGGATTAATTCTTACAGTCTGTATATGGGCATGTTTCTCAGGGAACTTGCCCTAAAGGTACGGCATTTTGCCTCCTTTATCCCTGAGGATAGAAAGGAGGAGTTCATTTCTATAGTGAAACAGCTTCTAGATGTTTCTAAGTTCTCCAACAGAGCAGCCTTTGATTCCTTTGAAGGTGCCGGTAGAGCTTCGGGCATTGCCATTGCAGCCCGACGACTTGCTTGGCTCCAGGCCTCTGACCTAGAACCCTGGGTCCTGGATGGCTTACGGAATCTGCCCTGTACAGGTGAGAACTTATTTGGTAAAGACTGGCAAATTAAAGCCACTCAAATGGACGCAGAAAATGCTACCTTAGATAGACTTTCTAAGTCTACCTCTACTCCTGCCAAGAAAAAGTCTTTCAAGAGGCCTTACTACAAGAAGGCCAGATTTTCCACAAATACTGGCCAACAATCTTCTCAGCCTCACTTTGCTGCTAAACGTCAGCAGCCTAAACAGGCAAGGTCAAAGCCTGCAGTGTCTGCCACTCCTCAGCAGGCTCAACCCCCTCAGGGGTTTTGACTTGCCCCTAGAGAACTTAACCTTTCTGGCTCTAGAACAACCAGAGCCCCTCACCATTCCCGGAAGGTTAGCTCACTTTGCTCCCAGATGGGAGCAAATTACATCAGAGCAATGGACCCTCTCTATCATCAGAGAGGGCTACAAACTTCATTTTTCCAACCTTCCTCCATATACCATGGTGAGGCACTTCAATTCTCCCCCATCTCTCCTGGGCCTGTTGGATCAGGAAGTCTCTTTTCTCCTTGCCCAAGGGGCAATAGAAGAGGTTCCTCTTCTTCAACAAGGGACAGGATTCTACTCCCCTTATTTTCTCATAACAAAGAAGACAGGGGGATTCAGACCTATCCTAGATCTGAGAGAATTGAACAAATTTCTGTACAAGGAGAAATTCAAAATGCTTTCTCTAAGCATTCTCCTTCCATACCTTCAGAGTCAGGATTGGCTTTGTTCTCTAGATCTCAAGGATGCGTATACACACATACTCATCCACCCATCCCACAGAAAATATCTAAGATTTCTGTTTCAGGGAAAACATTTCCAGTAGAGTACTTCCCTTCGGTCTAGCCTCTGCTCCAAGAGTGTTCACCAAATGCATGGCAGTTGTTGCCGCATTTCTAAGAGGTCTGGGAATTTTTATATTCCCATATCTGGACGACTGGCTCATCCGAGCTCCATCTCAGTCAGAGGCCCAGATTTCCCTGGACCGCACAAGGCACCTTCTGCAGTATCTGGACTGGTGGTAAACCTTCCCAAGTCTCAACTTATCCCTACTCAGTCTCTGGAATTCATAGGGGCCCAGTTGGACACCACCACTGCAAGGGCCTACCTACCTCAAGTCCGGGGCCATCTGCTGTGCTTGGCCTCCCAAGCTCACTCCAGCAGTCACTTGACAGCCAGAGAAATGCTGCGACTTCTGGGCCACATGGCCTCCACGGTACACGTGGTGCCCTACGCTCGTCTTCATATGAGAGCAGCTCAATGGACCTTGGCCACCCAGTGGACTCAGGCATCAGGAGCGCTCTCCGACCAAATACTCACCTCAAAGCGTCTGTTTTGGTCCCTCCAATGGTGGATGTCCACCAAGAATCTGTTGTTGGGGGCCCCCTTCCCACCTTTGTTGCCCCAAGCAACCCTCACAACAGATGCCTCCCAAACAGGGTGGGGAGCCCATCTACAATCCCTCTCCACTCAGGGTACTTGGTCTCCACAGGAGACCACCCTTCACATCAACCTCCTGGAACTGCAAGCAATCTTCTTTGCCCTCAAAGTCTTCCATACCCTCCTTGTCAACCTGACCGTCCTAGTTCAGACAGACAATCAGGTGGCCATGTTCTACGTAAACAAACAAGGAGGGACAGGCTCTCTGTCGCTTTGCAACGCAGCTCTCAGATTATGGGCCTTCGCCAGAGAGCATCAAATTCATCTTCTGGCAGTATATCTTCCAGGGGTTCAAAACTCTCGGGCAGACAGACTCAGTCGAGTTCTGCTTCCACACGAATGGTCCCTACATATGGACCAGATAGGCAGAATCTTTCAGGAATGGGAAACCCCGGACATAGACCTCTTTGCAAGTCCGTGGAATGCCAAACTTCCCCGGTTCTGTTCCAGGACTCCGTGTCAGGGAGCTCAGGCCAACGACGCCTTTCTCCTGCATTGGGGTCAGGAATTCCTATATGCCTTTCCACCCATTCCTTTGATTCCCAAGACTCTGTTCAAACTCCAGAGGGATCACGGATCGATAATCCTCATAGCTCCACGCTGGCCACGCCAAGTGTGGTTCCCTCTACTTCTGCATCTCTCCCAGGGACCCTCCCTGGACCTGGGAGCTGCGCCAGACCTTCTCTCTCAGGAGGAGGGACTTTGTGGCACCCAAACCCCAAGTCCCTACACCTCAGAGCTTGGTTACTGAAGGCCTAAGCCTTCATGACTTCAATCTTTCTCAACCAGTGAAAGATATCCTTCATGCCTCTAGGAAACCCTCCACGAGGCGTTCCTATGCTTTCAAATGGAAACGCTTTTCCATTTGGTGTGCTCAACAGGGTCTTGACCCTCTAGCACTTCCTTTGAATTCTCTATTAGACTATCTCCTGCATCTTTCTAATGCAGGTCTTAAGACGAATTCAGTAAGAGTCCATTTGAGTGCTATTGCAGCATCCTTAAAACCTATAAATGGACAACCTGTCTCCTCTCATCCGCTTGTTGCAAGGTTCATGAGAGGCCTGACTCTAACTAAGCCTCCCATCCAACCTCCTCCGGTAGCATGGGACTTGAACCTAGTTCTGGGTCAGCTTATGAAGCCACCTTTTGAACCGTTGGTTTCTACCTCCTTGAAATTTCTTTCCTGGAAGGTCCTTTTCCTTATTGCAGTCACTTCGGCTCGCTGTATCAGTGAACTACAGGCCTTAGTGGCTCATCCACCTTATACCAGGTTTCATCATGATAAGGTGGTCCTAAGGACGAATCCCCACTTTATGCCCAAAGTGGTCTCTCCTTTTCATCTTAATCAAGAGGTATATCTACCTGTCTTTTTTCCGGCTCCTCATGCATCCAGTGCAGAGAGGAACCTTCATACTTTAGATTGTAAAAGAGCTCTTGCCTTTTACCTCAACAGGACTCAGCCACATAGAAAGTCTTCCCAACTTTTTGTGGCTTTTGATCCTTCTCATTTGGGACTTCCAGTCTCCAAACGTACCCTTTCCAATTGGATTGCTCAGTGTATTTCCTTTGCTTACCAGAGTAAAAACATTTCTCTGGAAGGCCATGTCACAGCTCACAATGTGAGAGCCATGGCCACTTCTATGGCTCATCTTCACTCTGTATCCATAGATCAGATCTGTCGAGCCGCCACCTGGGCCTCGGTTCTTACCTTCACAGCCCATTACTGTTTGGACAAGGACTCCCGCCGGGATGCCTTGTTTGGTCAGGCTGTCCTCAAACACCTGTTCCATACTTGAACAACTCCTGCCCACCTTCCCAGGATGGATGCCTGAGATCCATACGAAGATGGCGAACCCTTGGAAGGGGATCTCCCAGGCATCTTAGCTAGGGAGTCCCCATATGTGAGGACTTATTCCTGCTTGTTCCTGGAGATAGCACAGTTACTTACCTGTAACAGGTGATCTCTGGGAACAGCAGGAATTAGTCCTCACAACCCACCCACCTCCCCTAGGAGTTGTATCTTCTATCTATCTTCCTTTCCTCTCTCTATTGTCTCAGCTATAAACTCGAACTGAGGAGAGCTGGTCAGGAAGGCGGGAAGGCAGCGCGCATGTGCAGTGGGAGGCCCCAAAAGCTTCCTTCTGGGAAGCTGGGGAGCTTTCCCGCACAGGCTCCGTCGGTATCGACGTACCCATATGTGAGGACTAATTCCTGCTGTTCCCAGAGATCACCTGTTACAGGTAAGTAACTGTGCTATACACCAATGTGGATCAAAGGGAATCGCTTCAATTATTACAAAATCTTTTCTTGCACGCCCCCTCTCGTATACCCAAGTCTTTTTTGGTGGCTTTGATGTCATTGGTTCTCACCCGTAATTATTTTTTATTTGAGGGAGTTTTCTACCAGCAGATATTTGGCATCGCCATGGGTGCCACTGGGGCCCCTTCGGTGGCGACCTTATATATGGCAGATGTGGAAGAACGATTCATCTACTGCTCCCCTAAATTTGCATCGGTGTTACTATAGAAGCGTTTTTTGGATGACATCTTTTTTATATGGACTTCCGACTTAACATCTTTACATGAGTTTCTTGCCTGGTTAAATGGTTTGAAACCTTGTATTAAATACACTGCTCACATAGATCCTGAACGGGTGGAATTTTTGGATATGGTTGTTTTTCGTGTGGGGGATCTCCTGGCTACTACCCTCTACCGAAAACCGGTTCAATGCAATAGTCTATTGAATTACCGTAGTTTTCATCCAGAGCCGCTGCGGAATGGACTGCCTTATGGACAATTTCTGAGACTCCGAAGGCTGTGTACCTCTATTGATCAATTCCGGTATCATGCCGCGGAGTTGATTGCACGACTCACTACTAAGGGTTACCCTAAGTCTATTGTATCCCGTGCTTATCGACGGGCCTTATACTCACATTGTGAGTGGTTTTTAGATGATCAAGTGGCTCGATCCTCTGCGGAAGATTCTGACACAGTGACAGGGGTTATACCCTATATGTCAAATTCATCGCGGGTGGTAGGCATTTTAAAGAAATATTGGCCAGTTTTGTCTCTGCATTCGAGCTTGAACAAACCCTTACGGATTGCTTACTCACGGGGGGCTAATCTTCAGGACAAACTGGTATTTTCAGCCACGCCATTTGATCGCCCATTGTACCCTCAACATCGGACCGGGACTCATGAGCCTTGTGGGGAGTGTCGATTTTGTGCTACTGCCATCACTGGCACTTCTTGGAATGACCTACATACGGGTTGTATTTTTCATCGTCGTTGGCAAACGACTTGTATTTCAACTCATGTTGTTTATTTTATTGAATGTGCTTGCCCTTTGCGATATGTCGGTAGCACTACCCGGCAGATCAAGATTCGCTTAACTGAACATGCCAGTCGCCTTCGACAAAAGGTTCTTACAGCCCCAATGGTTTCACATTGTTTACCGCTTCAACATGATTTTCAACACTTACAGTGGACAGTGATTGATCATGTCCCTGCTGACCCTAGAGGGGGAGATCGCAAATTTAAGCTCCAAAGACTTGAACAACGGTGGATATTTCTTTTGCAATCAGTGACTCCTATGGGACTGAATTGCGAGATCGATTGGCTGGGGGCGATGTGAGGTCAACCTTTCACGTTAAGGGGTTCCCTTATTTGTGGGGATTCCCTCCCGTGATTGGTTGGTGTTCTTGAATGGCAAGGTTTGCTAGCCAATCTTTAGCTGGTATCCTCAATTTGAACGGCCAACTGTTCGGCGTTTTTTGCCAGTTTCCTGGTGGATCAAGTTCTTTTTGGAGTTGAGTTTGGAGCGCTTGATGCAAGGGTCTCGTTCCCCGAAACGTGCATGTCGCGCGTGCTCATAAGATAAGTGCAATATGCTTTTTTATTGCTGAAATGCTTTGGAGTATTCGAAGTTTAGATAGTTTGAACCCATGTGGTTGAATAAAAGGGATATGTATCACGTTTGGGGGGTTGGTTCATAGTGCCTCCTCCTTGTGATTTATGTCCGACAAAAATATTTGAAAAAGATTTTTGGGGATTTCAACGGTATCTTGTTTTTGTGGTATCTACTTTGATTACCGTATGGGGTAGTTTTTGGATTGAATATCCAAGTTGAGCACCACTCTGCAGATATGTGCCGACTGTATGTGGATAGCGATGATTTCCAGCTAGCACTTATTTGGATTGCAACTTAGGACAGCTTTTTATAAGGCAGTTCTTTGAAAGATTGTGCTGTCCAGACAAAGTCAGTATTTCTCCAGACAGCACTGACAGCACCTTCACTCTACCCATGGATGCCCCTACACTAACTGGGGCTGAATATCCGGATGACCTTCCCGTTGACCATCTGGCTAAAAGTTTTGAGTATCGGCATGAATATGTTAAATGATACTTACGGTGGAGTATCTTGATCATAGCCCAACAATGGCACTGTCCTTTGGTCACTAGCTCTTGGCACAGTAGAGGGCACGAGGCAGGCCCAAATTCATTGACTTTCTGGGTCAGGTTATGATCCATGTAATTATGGAGAGAACTGGTTGGGCACAGGTTTCAAAGCTTTAACAGTCTAAACACACAGCAACAACATTAGTATCTTTCTCTCCTTCTTTCCCTTCCAATAGCAACAACACATGAAAACTGACAAAGGGCAGGCATTCACTCTTATTTACAGACTGTAAGAAATGGGCAAACTCTGATGTCCATTTACATTTCTCTCTATGAACCTGAAGATGAGAGCTGTAGATGAAAAGAAGTATTTCTTGTAATTAATTTTCACAAGTAAGAGAGTCTTTGGGGTTGTTTTTTTTGTTTTTTCTTTTACATCACTTCCCATTGGGACATGAGTTTTAACACATCACTGGTGTTTTCTAAACAGACACTACTTAGAAACATCCATAATGGCGCATCTGCTTCAACCATTCCAGTGAGCTCTCTCTTCTATTAAAACAAATTAACACTACCTATATTTTCATTCATTCTGGTAGCAAGTGGAGTAATTGTTCCAAATTACTTTTCTTATGATGCATCTGCATGTGCTGTTCTCCTTTGCTAGGCAGATTCGTCTGACTGCTTTCTCAGCCTTTCCTTTCTGGTCTATGATAATGAGCTAATAACCATCTGAGAAGCATCCCAAATGATTTACGAGGATAGCTCTGGGACGTGCGGAGACTCTTCTTTAACCCACTGTATGACCCTTAAAGCTTTATCTCCAGATTCCTCTGATCTTTTGCTCCTCTGCATTTCCATCGTTATTCCATCCACGAGCCCAAGCCAGCTATCTGGCAGATACTGTTTCTACAATCCTAAGCTAATGCCTGTATCTAGCATCCAAGAAAGATCACCAATTCAAGAGAATTGCTGATGGGGATTTTAAAGAAGCATAAATTTTATCTCTACCCTTTACATCTTGTAGCCCATTGTATATACGCTAGCAACAGAATAGATATCCTCCTTTTTAATTAAAGCCCTAAAATACCTTTACATCTAAACTCTCTGGAGGCTTGTAGAGATGATACAGCTGGATGAACTGCATTGTTTTCTAATTCTTCCCATCTAGCTTCAAGCACAAATGGAGAACTCAAATCTGTGAAACAAACCAGCAGATAATATGAAAACAAAGCAATTACTCTGTAATCAGATACGTGATACGGGGTCTGATGCATAAAGTGCTTTTTCTCTTTTGTGTCTATGGATGAAATGCATGGGCCATAGGCCTGCAGTCAAGAAAGGATCACTGCATTCCAAAATAGCTAGGGTGCCCTAACACTCTGTTTATCAGAGCCCTTCAGCCTCTTCCTCCCATTCAGATGGGTTTTAGATTTAGGGGCCTATTTACTAAAGTACGCTAAAATTGAATGTTGGCATGCATTTTTAATGCAGTACAGCATGTTTAACTAAATATTTACCAAAGGGCATAAAGTCTTAAGAAAATATCACATTAATATGTTTTGTTCCTCCACTCTGTCCTTAATGAACTGTCTGCAGACTGGACGACCCCTCTTCCCGGGTGGTGGCGGGGGTGGGGGGGGGGGGAGAGTGGAGGAAGCAAAAGGGACACCCTTTCCAGCAGAGAATAACTCTCCTAACAGCTGGAAATTCACACTTGCTCCTCTTCTGTTTGCTCTGGGGCTACAGATGACTGTGGCTGAGCTAATGCTCTCTACTGGTCTGGATATGCAAGCCAAAGTAGATTGTCAAATTGGTCTAAGCCACTTGATGAAGAATGAGTGGGGCCATGACTGAATGGGGATCCCTCCTGCACCAAAGAATCTTTGACCACTTCAGATGGGGTAGGCATGATCTAGTGGGGGGAGGGGGTTGGGAAAATGGAACACCTTCAGAGAAGCTTTGAAGGGGGGGAGGTTATCCTGTTTAGTATATTGTTGTCAGTCTTCTTCCACTCCAGCAATATATATCATAATTGGGAATAAGATAAGTTATCACGAATATTAATCCGGCTTAATTTAAAGTTTTAAAATTTGGCTAATTGGGCATCATATTTGTTGTATTTGTTTTGGACACTGGCATTATAGATGTAAAATATAAAAAATATAAAAGAATAGTTTGTGAATTGAGAGCAATAGGAACAATGAAGGATTTTTCAGACCCATGATGGAGCTTGAGAGCTTACCCTGTTGAAGGGGTTGAGCGAGCACTGAGGTATTTTTTTCTTCTATTAGTGATATGCAAGAAATAGTGTTACAAAGTAACATAGTACATGACGGCAGATAAAGACCAACATGGTCCATCTAGTCTGCCCAACAAGGTGGCAAGAGTTGGTGCACCTGCTGCTCCGTGCAGGTCACCCTTCCCCATGCCTTCGTTTAACATATATTTCCTTACTGTTGTAATAAAGATTTTTATAATAGACAAGATATATATATATAAAATTCAGGGATTTGGGATAGTTTGTGTAACGTTTATCTTTGGAAAATAGGTACAACATATATGCCCAAGTGCTTTTTTTGTCTCAAAAAATTATCCCCATTTTGATCAGACAACAACAGTGATGTGTCTAGGGTTGGGTAGTGGGTGCAGCCACCCCAGGGGCCGGCCAGGAGGGGAGGGGGTGCACTCCTGTCAGGCCCACGGAGGCAGTGCGCAAACATACCATTAAGCTGAACTGCCTTGGTGCTCATGCTATGGGGCTGGCCAGTCTTCTTTCCCGTGAATTGCAAGGCCAACAGAGAAGAGCAGCCAGCTCTGGAACGCGAGGCACTGCAGCAAGCCAGCTTAATGGTAAGTTTGTTGTGCTGCCCTTGTGGGCCTGGATGGAGGGGGCTGCGGCGTGCAGCGCCATGCTGCATGGGGAGGGGCCTCCGGCAGCATGGGGGAAGGAGTGCCTGCCCCGGGTGCCATGGGGCATGGGCACACCACTGGACAACAAATTGTTTGGACAAAATTTAACCAGTCTGTGGGTCCAAAACTTGACAATGTATGATTTATCAAGGTATCTCCTGAAGTTACCTGGACAAATGTTCTAAATATTGACGCCTAGGTATTCAGGAGGTAATTTTATAAGGAGCCAAATAAAGTTACGTACCATCAACACACGTAAATCATGTATTTTCAATGACTTAGGTGCAGGGATGGCATTTTATTCAGTCACCATTTTTTTAAGTATGCACATCAAACCGATGGCGCATACTTAGGCTGTGGGCATGTTCAGGGGTGGGGTGTCTCGGAGCATATATTTTTACGTGTGTAAATTATAAAATACTTTAATTATAATAATTTATGTGCATTCTTGAGAAATCTAGTTGCAGCAATTACACCAGCTCTAGGTTTGTTGTAAGTGATCGCACCTAGATTTCCTTGCATATCTTACCACTTGCGCACCTATTTTAAAAGTTACATTTTCACGTACTTGACTTTAGAAAATGGAAACATAGAAACATGATGACAGAAAAAGACCACAAGGCCTACAGTGGTGTGCAAAAGTCTGGAATCACTTGTAAATTTGACTTTTGTTCAACTAAGGGGCATGTTTACTAAACATTCCTAACGTGCGGGGCCGCGGTAGTGTGCCTGTGCCATATAAGGAGTGGGCGGTTCAGGCCGAAAAAGGAAAAAAAAATACCGTATGTGTGCGCGTCGCGTTAATGTGCGGGGCCCACATTAGCGCGTGGGAAGGCTAAGTGGGGCGCAGCTGGGCACATATAGGAACAGAGCCGTAGCACAACGGTGAAGACAATAACCAATGGTGCAGGGGCCACGGGTTCAATCCCCCAGTGTGTGTAGCCCAAGAAGGCTGGCTGAGGCACCACCTTGAATGTGGAAATGTGTGTCAGGAGGCAAAATAATTTTGGGGCGGCATAAGGCGGCACACTGTTCATTTTGGGGCGGCATAAGGCGGCGCACTGTTCATTTTGGGGCGGCATAAGGTGGTGCACTGTTCATTGTGGGCAGCAGGATGCGGCACACTGATGGCCACAAGGCGGCGCGCTGACGCTAAAGCAAAGGAACACAGCCACAGCACAATGGTTAAGACACTGACCAATGGTGCAGAGACCAGGGGTTCAATCCCTCACAATGCCCATTGAAAAAGGCTAGCTGAGGCAGTATGTTTTATGTTGTGGAGTGCTTTAGGAGGCTTTTTAATTCTATTTTGTGATAACTACTAGCAAACGCACTCTCACAGCATGTTAACATAAGGCGGACCATAAGGCACATGTTACAGTGCACCGTCCGCCAAGGCACCCTAGAATGTCCCCTATAGGGCAGCATGTATGTTGTGACACAGGATAATGTATAGTGCACCCTATATGGATGCCAACCATAAAGTGCCCTATAGGGCGCCCAATAAAGCACCCTCAGAGGCACCTTATGGGTACAGTACGCTGAGGGTGTTATTGCAGGCATCAACATATGTACAGTAAATGTAAAAAATGCTTTGGAAAACCCTATCACAGAACCCCACTGTGGGTATGAACCCATGACCTCTGGATGCACAGGCAGTGGTGTAACCATTGGGCTACACCTCTAAGCAAGCTCCTGCCTGGCTGCAGATAGCCTGCACGTCACATCACAGACAGTCTGCTGGTGTAAACAGGATAGGGTTAGGCCACCCGTACCCATGATGCACTGCACATGCAAATCAGCTGTCCACAGATGCACACAAGATGGGAACTGCACCCCTAAAGCTACCCGGCCTGGTAGGGGGAGGTGTCCTTGTGCACCCACACAGCACCTCGGCCTGGTAGGGTGTCCTGAGTGGGTGGACAAATGGCAAAGAGTAGCTAAACACCATCACATTGTGCAGTTACTATGCCCACCCTGAGTGTGTGATGATGCGCCCAGGACCAGGTGCACAACACCTCGCATGGCTGAATGCGGCCATGCCAGAGCTCCAAAGCAGCAATAACCTGTTAGTGGAACACCTCCCCCGTGGATAAAACAGGGTCTCTCACCAACAGATCCCCATACTATCTTCTTTTTTTTTCCCCTTTCTCCCTTCCCCCCCCCCCCCGGATGGCAGTAGAGTCAACCATCAACCCCCCCGGATGGCAGTAGAGTCAACCATCAACCCCAGTCCTGCTGGGGAAGTAGACACCCCCACCCCACACCCATAACACAATATCAGACAGACATTAGGCCTGGATATTCATAGATGCACCCCCACCACTATCTGATATTCTCCTGCAGCAAGCCTTCAGCCACTGCACCCTGCAAGGCACTCCATCAAGACACATACCATCTGTGCTCAGTCTGCTGGTTGGTCCTGATGGAAATGCATGCACCCACAACTGGGGCAGCAGCACACACAAGCAGATAAGTCAGTGAAAAGGCCCCAACAGGAAACCCATATATATATATATCACAAGAGAGAAACACAATACAGCACTATGGGTGTGCCTAGCCATGCTGCCATCACTGCACACTCAGGGTGAGAGTGATCCCCCAGCAGCACATACAGAGGTCCCCCTGTCTGTGTAGGTGGTGGCCGGGCACTACCATGTCCCTGCCAGTGCCCTATGCCCTGTGCAGCTGCATCCTGGTCAGCCCACCCTGTCTGAGATATACCCATGGTCCCTTGCTACTCATTATGCACATTAGCAGGCCAACAGTGCTGGCAGTGTTGCAGCCAGCACCCACTGTATAGACAGACAAACACTTCCACACCTATGCCAGCATGGTGCTACTATTGAGGAGGTAATTAGCCTTGGCCACCAAACCTGTCCTAGGCACGGCAAGGCATGGATATGGTACGCAGTACTGCTGGGGGTCACTCCCCAGGGTGGTAAACACCGTCAGAGGCCAGTCCTGGAGCACGCCCCGCAAACACCTAACAGATTGTTCTGATGGGGTCAACTAGCAGTATGTGCGTAACGTATGGATATCTATCTGCCAGTACTCCTATCAAACGTCTCAGAGCTGTGTACCGTATACCTCAGGTGTAGGGTGACATTGCTAAGGTATGCAGGTGCTAGTATTGGGAGATGCACGCAGGGTCCACTGTTCTGCCTCTCCAGGAGACATTGGCCAATGGGGCCTGTGGGTGTGGGTGTGTCTGCCCCTGTTGGCTGCTGCTTTACGGCAGAGATTCCCAACCCCAGTCCAGGTCTGCATCACACTGTTCGTGTTTTCCTGCTGTCCCTCATGAATATGCATGAGCTACATCTACATGCCATGGGGGTGGTGCATAGATATACAGCACAGGCATTTGTATGAGTGGCAGCATGGAACCTGACTGGTGTGTGGCACACCAGGAATGCATTTGGGAGAGTCTGCTCTAGGTACTGCCCCTGTTCATGGTGTCTGTGCTCAGTGGGGTAAAAGATAGACGTATCACCATTGCATATGTCCTCGACACGAAAGGTGTGTCCTTACTATCACTGTGTAGGTGTGGGAAAAATATGTGGCTAGGATTGGCAGAAGCCCCAGCTGGGCTTTAAACCTGTGACCTTCTGTTCTTGTATGTACTGTCTGTGTGCACTGCACCACCATGTAGCCACAGATTTGCTGGTTTCCCTGGAACGTCCATAACTGTGGATCCGGCAGGCCTGTCTGTTGCAGTGGACTGTGCCAGCCTGCACATGGCTAGGCCTCTGTCCTCTGTGGCTAGCAGCCACTGCCCCCTGCACCACATGTACTCGTCTGCCAACATGCTGGCATGAGCTTCTCTCAGAAACAGCAGATGACCAGATTGCAATGTGGCAGTACGGGACTGCATTTGGGGGATTTGGCTGTAGGTAATGCCCATTGTTGTGTTGTTTTTGCAGTGTTGTGTAAAATATGGGTGTTTTCCCCATGCTTATGTTCCCTGCAATACAGGGGTGTCTGCGCTATCTTTGTTTAGTGGTGGGTAAAATATAGGGGCTGGGCTGGCATGTGCCCCAGCTGGGATTTGAACCTCTGACCCTAGAGGTACTGGCTCTGTCCGCTGCACCACACTATGGCCACAGAGACAATGCAGCCCCTGGAGGTAGTATACCTGTCAGGATGGAGTCACAAACCCTGCTCTACGCATTTTTACTGTGGGCACATGCACTCTGTCTGGTGACAAACGTGCACATAAACCGCGGAAATGACCACAGACACTGGGGGACAATATATCACCACGCTGGGCAAAAGTGATATTAATGGGCAATCATAGCAAACACTCCCAGGAAAGCTCCAAAACGGACATTTGTTTTGGATGAGTCTCCGCTCCGTAGACCCTTCCAATATTCATTTCTTCTTTCTGGAGCTTTCCTGGGTGTGTTTTCTATATTTGCCCATTACTATAACTGTTCCCCAGCTGCATTAAAATTTGTGATATTTTTGTTGTGGTCACTTTCTATTTTTATTTTCACTTTTGTGCTGTGCACATGTATCACACTGCTCACGTTTTTCAGGTTTCCCCGATTTTGCTGTACATTGCTGACGGAAATGGTTTCTCTTCCCTTTAAATGCCCTCTACCGCGAGTGTTTCACTCGCGGTAGTTTTGCTTTGGGATTCGGCCCCGATAATGTGCGGGGAGCCTCTCCCCTCCCCTTCCCCGCCCATTAAACCCGTCTCTCCGCCCCTCAGGAACCTTCCTCCGCCCTCCGTTAGCCGTTCCACGCCTCTATCGGACATTTGCGGGCCCGTACTTGTGCGGGGCCCGTTATTGTGCCGCACACCTGTGCGGGGGTGACACGCACGATTGCGGGGCGTTTAAGCGCTCTTAAGTACCGCTTTTAGTGCGCTATTTTGTGGTGCGCAAATTAGCGCTTTTTAGTAAACATGCCCCTAAGTGACCTTATATCTTAATTTCTTTTTCCTCCCAGTGGCTTTTTCTGTGTATCTCATGATAAGTGATAGATTTGGCTATTAGGGCCAACTTTTAGTGTTGGTTTGGCCCTTATTTTCTGAGTTTGTTCCTCATAGTTGTCCTGTTGATAGATTTTCTGTGAAAATCGCGTAATGTACATCGTTGGCAACCAATATATTATTGTAAGTATGCTTTAAAATATTATGGACGCACACCAGGTTTCCTTCAAATTAATGTATGTGGCCTTGAAAAAGGCCGTTTTTTTATGTGTCAGTGATGATTCAGTATTTAACGGGCCACCCTTTGTTGCACCTTGTCGGCATTGAATGAACCAGTCTGACAACGTGATCGTTGGTGACAATGCGGTTCCAAGCTGCAATGAGTGACTAAATCAGCTCATGCTTTGATGTTGGGTGCCTCCTGGATATTTCCAAGGCCACCTTGTGCCACAGGTTCTCGACTGGATTCAGATCTGGAGACTCGGCAGGCCAGTCCATCGACTTGATGTTGTTCTGCTGCTTCCAGCTGATCACCTGTCTGGAGCGATGGCAGGGTGCATTGTCATCTTGGAACAGGAACTGGCCAGGAAACAGCTGGTGTGCTGATGGCACCATGCACTTTTGCAGTATGGTGATGTAGTTGGCCCCGTTGACCATTCCACTGATGATGTGAAGACGTCCAACGCCACTGGCAGCCATGCAGCCCCAGACATTGACCTTCAAAGGATGCTTCACAGTGAGGCTGAGACACTCAGGCTTGAATTCCTCTCCAGGAAATCTCCTCACATAGGTGTGGGTCTGGTTACCAAACAGGCAGAAGGTGCTTTCATCGCTGAATAGTACCTTTCCCCACATTTCAGTAGACCAGGTTGAGTGCTTTCTCACCCACATGATCCGGTTGCGCCTTTGTATGTCAGCCATCAATGGCTTATTCTGTGCTTTGCAGCCCCGGAGACCAAATTGCAGGCACCGGCGACAAACTGTTGATGAGCTGACACTGACCTCACTCTTGTCTGACCACTCTCGAAGTAGCTGAGGAGAGGTCAACTTGCGATTAGTCAGTGAAATGCATCATAGTGTGCGGTCCTGGCGTGATTATAATGCACGTGGATGACCTGAACGAGGCTTGTCCACCACTGAACCCGTTTCTTTCTTCTGTACAATCTTAACAGCGCTCTGACTGTAGCCAAATTTCCTGCCCATCTGATGGCTTGAAAATCCTTCCTCGCTCATAAAGGACACACAAAAACGCTCCTCCAATGTCGGGGTCCGAGTCATCTTCATGGTGGATCCAGAAAGCGTATGAAATTCAAAAATTCCGCGCGTTTTTATAGCTGCACTGTTGGCTAGATATCTGCATTGTGATTGGTTAGTGAAACCAGCCTCCTGATTGGTCAGAAATAACATGTGCATATTGGATAATCTCGATACAGTTTTGACGCAGGATCCACAAAATCACAGTAGCTATCTCCCAGTGTCTGTAAAGTATTTAAATTGGAAGCAAGGAATGCTAAAAAGTCAACTCTAATAGCCAAATGTATCCCTTTTAACATGGTAGAAAGATGAATATGCTGGGCTAACGCAAAATTTAAAAAAACCCAAAAACGTAAGAAAGTACGAAAAACGCAGACTTTTGCACACCACTGTATCTAGTCTGTCCTTTCATATCAACAACTACAACAGTTCTCTTTTTTCCTTTAGAGATTCTCTGTGTTTGTCCCATGCTTCTTTGAATTCAGATGCTGTCCTCATCTCTACCACCTCCACTGGAAGACTATTCTACGGATCCACCACTCTTTCCGTAAAGAAATATTTCCGCATATCTCTCCTGAATCTATCCCCTTTCACCCTCATCCCATGTCCCCTTGTAGCAGAGCTTGCTTTCAATCGAAAGAGGCTCTCCTTCTGTGCATTTATGCCACAGAGGTATTTAAACATCTCAATCATATCACCTCTATCCCTCCTTTCCTCTAAAGTGTACATATTAAGATCCTTAAGTCTGTCCTCATATGCTTTATAATGAAGACCACTAACCATTTTAGTAGCCACCCTCTGTACAGACTCCAGCCTGTTTATATCCTTTTGAAGGTGCGGTCTCCAGAATTGCACACAATGCTCCAAATGAGGTTGCACGAAAGACTTATACAGAGGCAATATCACCTCCTTTCTTCTGCTGGCCATTCCTCTCCCTATGCATTCAAGCATCCTTCTAGCTTTTGCCATCGCCGTTTCTACCTGTTTAACTACTTTAAGATCATTGGACACAATCACACCTAGGTCCCGCTCTTCTTTGAACACAAAAGTACTTCACCCCTTATACTATATTGCTCCCTTGGATTGCTGCAGCCCAAATGCATGACCTTACATTTTTTAACATTAAATCTCAGCTGCCAAATTCTAGACCATTCTTCAAGCTTAGCTAGATCCCTTCTCATGTTATCTATACCTTCCTGGGTGTCTACTCTATTGCAGATTTTGTTATCGTCCCAAAATAGGCAAATCTTACCGGACAACCCTTTCGCTATATCACTAACAAAGATGTTAAAAAGAATAGGACCAAGGACAGATCCCTGGGGCACACCACCGGTAACCTCCTTCTCCTCAGAGTGAGCTCCATTTACCTGTACCCTTTGTCGCCTCCCACTCAATCAATTTCTAATCCAAGCAGTAACTTTAGGGTCCATCCCTAGGATGCTTAGTTTGTTTATAAGTCACCTGTGAGGAACAGTGTCAAAGGCTTTACTGAAATCTAAATACACCACATCTAGGGCTCTCCCTCCGTCCAATTCCCTGGTCACCCAGTCAAAGAAATCAATCAGATTTGTCTGACAAGACCTGCCTCTGGTGAATCCATGCTGCTTCTGATCCTGTAATCCGCTGGACTCTAGAAACCTCACTATTTTCTCTTTCAGCAGCGCTTCCAATAATTTACCCATCACCGAAGATAAACTAACCGGCCTGTAGTTTTCAACCACTGCTTGTGTGTAAAGGGCCCACATGTGCCTCTCTCCAGTCCTTTGGCACCACTCCCGACTCCAACGAGGCATTGAAAAGTTCAGTCAGTGGAGATGCTAGAACATCCCCAAGTTCCCTGAGTATTCTACGGTGTATCCCATCCAGTCTCATCGCTTTGTCTACTTTTAAGTTTAGCTAGTTTCTCACGAACACAATCTTCTGAAAATTGTTCAAGATGCCCCTAGCTTCTGTTCCTGTTTGTGCGATTGACGTGTGTAAAAATACACGCTAACCTAGACACATCTTTTAAAAGTTTCCTCTTAATGTACATTGTTTAACACTGTTCAGTAAATGGGTCCCTTAATCCACATTCCTAATTAAAATGAGTTGGAAATAAGATTAGTGGCAATGATTTTGGAGTTTCACTCTGATTTCAATAGCCTATCTGTGATTTTGTTAATGTACATATGAAGTCATCATTGAAAGCATAATTTTAAATACATCAAATAGATTAAGATATCGGCCTGAAGTTTAGGTTACATAAACGTGTGCCTTTATTTTGTAAAGTGGGTGGTGATATGCTTATTTTACAAAGTGGGTGACTATCTCCAACCCCGTGACATATGTACACACTGCCAAAATGCACAAGCATACAGACACACACAGATTGAGGCATGTACTGTATACATTTATACGACATGCATGCTGATCAGGTCTGGTGCAGGGAAAGGAGGCGCCCTAGGTGAGCCCTCCATCCTGCCAACCCCTCCCTGTCCCATTTGGCATCATTGCAGCCGCTCTCCGGTGCATGCAGTGGCTCAAAAAACAAAACTTCTGGTTCAGAGGAGGGCAGAAGCGGCAGGTAGGAGCACATGTTAGCCGCAATGCAGCACGAAGTATTTAAGCAAGCAGCAGCAATGGCACCCCCAGAGGGCCAGTGCTCTAGGTGACCTAATGGTAGTGCCAGTCCTGACACTGATGTACATACAAAGTAAATGGATAAAATGGCATCCTGAGCTCATAAGCCTAATTGTGGCAAGCAAGACCTCTTCCTGCTCACCCAGTTCCTTGCTGGAAGGGACAGAAGCTTTTCCCTACCGAGGACCAGAAAAGGGATCAGGCGAGCATGCGCTGGGACAGAGCATACCGTACCTGTTCCTGAGGTACCATAGATGCACATCTTACATGACAGAAATAAGTCCCTACAAAGGGGTGCTAAGATGACACAGCATAGCCATAAATAGGGGGGCCCAAAGCGTGCTTGGAAGGTTAAAGCTATTTATTATGAGCTAGGATATACTGCTAGTAAAGACCTTAATGAAACCTCTGTCCTGCATAGACACACACCTGGTAAGTCAGCACACTCTGCCCTTGGTATCTTCCTGATGTCTTAGCGATGACTTAAACAAGGTCATGGCAGCATGAAGGGACTAGAGGATTGGGTCCAGATCTGAGCACCTATGTGAAGACATTACTAAGTATAGGGAAAGGGAGGTAAGGGACTTGATGGCAGTTGAACATCTCTGAGGAACTCTAGGTACAGGGCTGTCGTAACCATTAGGCAAACTTGGCAGTTGCCTAGGACAGCAACTTCTGGGAGGCAGCAAAAAACAGGGCATTCAAAGCTAGACAGTAGAGTCTGACATTCTTGAGGAGACAGAAGACTTAAGGTTTGCCTAGGGTGCCAATACCTTGGACCATCTCTGCTGCTGGCCCTGGCTAGATTGGCCAAAGATCTCACTGAATGCATGACCAAGATATAAAAGAGGCACACAAGCTATCAAAAGAAGGTACATCCCACTCAATGTTCCCTCTAATTTTCTGTAAGCTGTGTGTGCATAAAATATCAGCTGTGCAGCTTTTGAAGGAAGGTTAAATTTTTGTGCGCCACATGACGACACTCGGAGTTATATACTTTAAAATTTGACTACACGTCAGAATACAGTATGTACACCACATTTTTAAATGAAAATAGATGATTACTAAATGAAGCAGAAAATTTCTAGTAATTACAATCACAACTTTTAAATTTTAAGACGTCTGTGTTGTTTTCTATCAGAATCAGGACCGTAATTTTTGTGCGCTCTGCTGTAAAGTATGTGCGCTCGCTCGGCGAGGTGTGTGCGCGCGCACACGCGCACAGCTTAGAGGGAACAGTGATCCCACTCCAACAGGCATCTAAGGCATGCAAACAAATGGAAGTATGTGTAACTACGTGGCCTAAATGCTCTCCCTTGACTGAAAATGATCTCTCTCTCTCCTCAGCCCTTACAGATAGCATAGTTAATCACCTGTAACAGGTGATCTCTGGGAACAGCAAGAATTTATTCTTCACATATGGGTGATATTGGTACCGACGGAGCCTGTGCAGGAATGCTCCCCAGAGTCCAATTGGAAAGCTTTGGGAAGCACTCCACTGTGCCTGTGCAAATACCTTCCCGCCTTCCCAACTCCTTCTCCTCAGTTGAGTTTGTAGCTGAGAAAGGAGAGAAAAAGAAACCCTACGACTTCTAGGAGAGGAGGAAGGGTTGTAAAGACTAAATTCCTGCTGTTTCCGGGGATCACCTGTTACAGGTGAATAACTATGCTATCTCCAGGAACAAGCAGGAATGCAGTCTTCAAATATGGGACTCCCTAGCTCTCAGATGCCAGATGAAGGGATCTCAGAACTGGTGTAGGTTTGCCTAGGAGTAGGCCTGATGTAGTCATGGATCCCACATGGATTTCTGCTATCGTCAAAGTCTGGGATAAAGGGTACGAGTTGCCTCTAAGTCTGAAAGAGATGCTGGAGTACAGCCTGCCCAAACATGGCATCCCGATGGGAGTCTTTGTCCAGACAATATTGGGCAGCAAAGGTATGGACAGAAGACCAAGTTGCTGCTTTGCATATCTCGTCTATGGCAACCGAGTGTAGGTTTGCCATTGAGGCTGCCATGGCACAAATGTTGTGAGCTGTGGCATGCCCTTCCAGGGAGAGTCCTGCTTTGTCATAGGCAAATGAGATGCAGTCCACTATCCATTTGGGGCGCGTGCATTTACAGGGAGACCTAGGTGACTGTGGGTCAAAGGAGATGAACAGCTGTGAGGCTTGGCGGTGCTCTCGAGTCCTTTGGAGATAAAGCCAATGCAGCTTGCAATCAAGACTGTGCATTGTTGCTACCGCTCAAGATGCATGCAGTTTGGGAAAGAAGACTGGAAGGAAAATTGGTTCAAATGAACCGCCTTTGACATAAAGTGTGAGCGAGTCCTAAGAACAATTTTGTCGTGGTGGAACTGGATATAGGGTGGGTTTGCCACTAAAGCCTGAAGCTCACTAATGCGACTAGCTGAAGTGAGAGCAATTAGAAAGATTACCTTCCAAGACAAGAACGTTAGTGAGGCCATGCCCAATGGTTCAAAGGGCAGCTTGAGAAGCTGCGCTAGAACAACGTTAAAGTCCCAAGCTACCAGAAGTGGCTTAATTGACAGTTTGGACAGGAGAAGACCTCTCATGAAATGGGCCACTAGTGGTTGAGAGGAGATTGGCTGTCCATCCAGTAGGTGGTGAAAGGCTGCAATTGCACTGAGGTGGACTCTCACTGAGTTGGTATTCAGACCTGTTGATAGCAGGTGAAGGAGATACTGGAGGAGTGACTACACTGGAGCTGAAAAAGGATTGAGATCCTTCTGAGACTAGCACACAGAAAATCTCCGCCACTTGAAAGCATATGAACGTCTGGTGGAAGGCTTCCTAGAAGTCAAAAGAATCTCCTTAACCTCTTTGTTAAGGTCAAGGCCCTGGAAAGCTATGCTCTCAGCAGCTAAGCTGACAGACACAGAGACTGGGGATTGGGATGGAGTAGTGAGCCATCATCCTGGGAAAGGAGATCGGGCACAAATCCCAATCACAGAGTTGAGTCTGAGTCAGACGTAGTAGCAGAGGAAACCACGGTTGCCTCGACCAGTGGGGGGCTATGAGTATCATGGAGCCCTTGTCCGACTGAAGCTTGAAAAGCATTTTGGGAATGAGGGGTGTAGGAGGGAAAGTGTAAAGCAGACCCCGACCCCAGTGTAGGTGGAAGGCATCCACTGGTTGGTTGGTGGATGTCGGGGTCTGCTTTACGCTTTCCCTCCTATACCCCTCATTCCCAAAATGTCTAGGAAGCTTGGCATTTTGGAAGATGTAGACCACTGTGTTTAGATGCAGAGACCATTCGTGGGGAAGAAGGATATGACTCAGTCTGTCTGCCAAGACAATGGATTCCCCCAGGAGGTACACCGCTTGGAGGTGTATTTGATGAGCAATGGCAAAGGACCACAGGTGTAGTGCCTCTTCACAGAAGGCCCAGGATCCTGTTCCTTCCTACTTGTTCACACAGAATAGGGCAACCTGATTGTCCATTCTGACTTGGACCTGTTGTGTCCTGAAGTGGTGTTGAAACACTATGAGGACATTCGAGATAGCTCGAAGTTCCAGGAGATTGATCTGGAATTGCGACTCTCGTGTTGCCCAGAGCTCCTGTGTAGTCAGATTGCCAAGGTGAGTCCCCCAACCCAATTTGGAGACATCTACATAAGAACATAAGATATGCCATACTGGGTCAGACCAAGGTCCATCGAGACCAGTATCCTGTTTCCAACAGTGGCCAATCTAGGTCATATGTACCTAGCAGTTTCCCCAAAAAACACAGGTTCCACAATGCTTGTATTGGGTCAAGCATTGATATCCTGGGTCCCTTCTTAATAATGGTTTATGGACCTTTCCTCCAGGAACTTGTCCAAACCTTTTTCAAACCCAACTGCACTAACAGCCTTTACTACATCCTCCGGTAACAAATTCCAGAGTTTGATTACACGTTGAGTGAAAAAATATTTTCTTTTATTAGTCTTAAATAGTTTACCCTGTAGCTTCACTGCATGTCCCCTAGTCTTTCTATATTCTGATAACGTAAACAATCGATCTACGTTTACCCGTTCCACTCCATTCGTTAATTTATAGACTTCTATCATATCTCACCTCAGTCGTCTCTTTTCCAGGTTAAAGACCCCTAACCTTTTTAGTCTTTCTTCACATTCTTCCATCCCCTTTACCATTTTGGTGGCTCTTCTCTGAACCTTTTCTAATAATGCTAAATCCTTTTTAGGATACGGCGATCAGAATTGCACACAATATTCGAGGTGCAGTCGCACCATGGAACGATACCGACACCATCTTCTGCTCTCCCCTGACCTGGGGATCGAGCGCAGACAGCGGGAGGAGCCTTGAGACCCAGCGAGGCCCAATCGGGGCAGGGCACAAGGCCTACAAAAGCTTCGCGCCATCCGGCGCTCACCCTCTGAGCTCCCGACACCATCTTCTGCTCTCCCCTTACCTGGGGATCGAGCGCAGACAGCGGGAGGAGCCTTGAGACCCAGCGAGGCCCAATCGGGGCAGGGCACAAGGCCTACAAAAGCTTCGCGCCATCCGGCGCTCACCCTCTGAGCTCCCGACACCATCTTCTGCTCTCCCCTTACCTGGGGATCGAGCGCAGACAGCGGGAGGAGCCTTGAGACCCAGCGAGGCCCAATCGGGGCAGGGCACAAGGCCTACAAAAGCTTCGCGCCATCCGGCGCGCCCGCGCCTGAGGGCCTCGCCAGAGGGCCCTTTGGCGTGGCCCTTAGGCGGGGACCAAAGAAGGGGCACCAGAAGACTGCTGCACAACAAACAGCACCAGACGACGCACTCATACAGCCTCGAACAAACGCCGCTGGAAAACCACCATATGCAAATCTCCCACGAATCCAAGCAGCTTGAGCTCCTACAAAGTTGAGCTCGCTCCCACCCTCATCGAAGATTTCCTTGAACACAGCAAGTATACTACACTAAAACGAACTATCTATACCTGGAACTTTTGCACACTCGTTCATAACGCGATATATACTATTATCAGTAATCACTAAAATGCAAGTTCTATCTCCCAGTAGCTAGATATACTGTTGTCAGTAACCATTAATTGCAAGTACTGTCTCCCAGTAGCTAAATATACTGTTGTCAGTAACCATTAATTGCAAGTACTGTCTCCCAGTAGCTAAATATACTGTTGTCAGTAACCATTAATTGCAAGTACTGTCTCCCAGTAGCTAAAGATACTGTTGTCAGTAACCATTAATTGCAAGTACTGTCTCCCAGTAACTAAATATACTGTTGTCAGTAATCATACTCGCTTAATACACAATGCCCTCATTAATGATGCATACACTGGTAACCCTCATCATTACCTACCTCCTCACTGCACTAGCTGGATACTCAAACGCCTTTAATGGCGACCAAAACTCCATACCAATATTAAGAAATAATTGGAAGAGATGGTCAAACAAGACACAAACAGACCCTAACCCTACCCATACCCACCACTCTCATTTAATCCACGTTGCTCTTCAGCTCACCAAAAAATCTCAACCTAAACGACAATACCAACCACCACTGCATTGTGGCCTTATCAATATTAGATCCATCCGCACAAAGTGGCCTTTGATACCTGATCTCATAACAACGCACAACCTTGACATTTTGATGATCACAGAAACCTGGCTATCTGACTCTGATAATATAATCCTCAATCAGATGCTCCCCCCAGGCTTCTCAATATACACGTGTCACAGGACCAAACAAAGAGGAGGTGGAGTACTCATCATCTCTAAAAGCCAGCTACAATTTCAGATAGACAACAGTATTAGCACAACCCACCTAAACATACTCAACATATCAAACAATGAGCATTCAATCAACCTAGTCTATAGATCTCCAACAACGTCAGCTGATGATCTGCCAACGATAGTTGACCGGGCCTGCAATACGGAAAAACCACAATTATCTAATTGGATATTAGGAGATTTCAACCTCCCCTCTCTACATGATACTCAAATCGCAGCATTTATAGAAGCGATCGACAACCTTGGATACAACCAGATAGTCAAGGAACCTACTCATACTATGGGAAATACCCTCGATCTGATATTCGTTCCACAAGCCACCTCAGAAACCGACCACAATTATGATATTTCCATAATACCAGTACCATGGTCGGACCACAGCCTAATCTTATTCCAAATTCCCAACTCCTCCAAGGCCATTAACTCCAAATCCACCCTCGCCAAACCAACAACTAGGAGGTTCCGCCCATTTGACAAAGACGAAGTACTCAAGAATATTCTTCCAATACTACACACCTCTGAACCTGATTTGGATAGCCTAATCAACACTTGGGACCACACTCTTAGAACTAACTCCCAAACAACAAATATGTCAAGAAAGCCCAACCATCGGACACATGTTGCTTGGTATTCTAATGAACTGAGAACATCCCTCCTCCATCTTCGTAGACTCGAAAAACGCTGGAGACGATCCCACTCTACCGACGCCTACACAGCCTACTGCAAGCACCTAAAAAAGCATCGCCAGGAAATAGCAGATCGAAGGAAACAATTCCATACTAATCTCCTAAAACAATCATTAAATAAACACCATGACCTCTTCAACATTGTAAAGACAATGGCAAAGGAACCTACTCCCCAACACACTCAAACGATACAGCCACAAGATTATGCTGACTATTTAAAATCAAAAATGAAGAAAACAACCAACATCTACATCACAGAACCAACAAATATAGACAAGCTATCACAGTCAAACACACTAACCAAGTTTAACGCTTTATCAACCAAAGAAATTGAAAACACCATCGCATCAATAAATGCTACCACTGCAGCAAATGATCCATGTCCAGCGGCCTGGATAAAAAACATTAGATATGAAGTAAGCTTCTTCATACACAATATCCTTGAACAATCTTTCTCAACCGGAACCTTTCCTCAGTGCCTTAAACAAACCTCAATTAGACCATTACTGAAAAATAACAAATTAGACCCCCTAAAAGTAGAATCCTATAGGCCAATATCCAGCATCCCGCTGCTAGCGAAAATAATTGAGAAAGTGGTACAACGTCAAATACAACAACACATAGACACTGAAGCTCCACTGGACATTGCACAACACGGTTTTAGAGAAGCCCACGGAGTTGAGACCCTACTCATCACTCTATTCAATACATTAATCACAGGAATAGATAATATCCACCAAGGATTTATCCTTATATTCATGGACATCTCAGCTGCGTTTGATTCAGTAAGCCATCAAATACTTATCCATCGCCTTAAGGAAAAAGGAATACTTGGAACCGCACTTGACTGGTGTATATCCTACCTAAATAACCGTTGGCAACAAGTAAAAATTGAGGAAAAAACATCTGAACCATTTCTGCAAGATCAAGGGGTACCACAAGGATCCTCTCTTTCAGCACTAATGTTTAACATATACATGCAACCAATCTGTGACCTCATCCGCTCTTTTAATGTTACCTGCCTAGCATATGCAGATGACATTCTCCTATACATGCCATTCTCCATCAACCACCCTGATTTTACACCTTTGATAAAATGCTTTGAATCAGTAGAAGACTGGCTCCTCTCACAGAACCTAAGAATCAACCATAGCAAGACCGATGTTATGTTTATCACAAGGGATCAAAACTTCACACCTCCCACTACCTTAAAGATAAAGGACAAGGAATTGACAGTAAAACCTACGATACGATACCTAGGTATTACCCTTGACCAGCGCCTTAATATGAAGACCCACATAAAAAACATAACAAAACTAATATATCACAAGATACGCACACTACGCCACTTAAGACCTTTACTTGAACCCACAGATTTCAGAACTGTCTACCAAGCCTTGGTAATGCCTCATCTTGACTTCGCAAATGCAATGCTACATGGTCTCCCGCAATCAACTTTAAATCCCCTACAATTGGCGATGAACACCGCTGCTAGAGTTCTCGAAGGAATATCAAAGACAGACCACATAACCCCAATTCTAAAAAGCCTCCACTGGTTACCAACCAACGCAAGAATCCACTACAAGATACTAGTCATTACTTTCAAAGCCCTAAACAATCAAGCACCATCAACGATCACCAACCTTTTACACACACAGACTCCCAATAGATCCAGAAGATCAACTGCTATAAACTCATTAACAATCCCAAGACAAACAATCAGATACACTAAGGAAACATCTAAAAGAGCCTTCAGCATTCATGCCCCAATAGCTTGGAATGCACTCCCACCAGAACTGCGAGCCATAACCAGCCTAACACAATTCAGAAAAAGTCTCAAACACCACCTCTTCTTAAGCTATTTCCCAATTTAGTTTTGCACAAGAGAAATACTACATCCATACTCAGGTCAAGACAACTTCAACTGTGACTAATGTGTATAGACTACTGTATATAGTTACATAATGTACATAGTTTCCCTTTATTACCAAGTTCAAATCCCTGTTACTTGTAAAATGCACTACAGTTTTTCTGTATGTATATGTTTGGTTCCATGTAAACCGCGCTGATGATAATAGTGCGGTATATAAGAGATGTTAAATAAATAAATAAAATAAAATAAAATAAAATACAGAGGCATTATAATATCCTTTGTTTTATTTTCCATTCCTTTCCTTATGATACCTAGCATTCTATTTGCTCTCTTGGCCACCGCTGCACACTGGGCGGAGGATTTTAACATGTTATCCACAATGACGCCTAAATCCTTTTCATGGGTGGTGGTTCCTAATGTGGAACCTTGCATCGTGTAACCATAGTTTGGATTATTCTTCCCTAGGTGCATAACTTTGCACTTGTCCACATTAAATTTCATCTACCATTTTGATGCCCAGTCTTCCAATTTATCAAGATCCTCTTGCAATTTTCCACAATCCTCTTGGGTTTTAACAACTTTAAATAGTTTTGTGTCATCTGCAAATTTGATAACTTCACTCATTATTCTCTTTTCGAGGTCATTTATGAATATGTCAAAAAGCAGCGGACCCAGCACAGATCCCTGGGGTACACCACTATTCACCTTTCTCCATTGGGAAAATTAGCCATTTAGCCCTACCCTCTGCTTTCTATCTTTTAACCAGTACCTGATCCACAATAATATACTGCCTCCTATCCCATGACTCTTTAGTTTTTCCAAAAGTCTCTGATGAGGGACCTTGTCAAAGGCTTTCTGAAAGTCCAAATACGTTATATCAACCGACTCACTTTTGTCTACCTGTTTATTCACACTTTCAAAAAAACATAACAGATTAGTAAGACAAGATCCTCCTTGTCTAAAGCCATGTTGGCTGTCTCCCATTAAGCCTGACTATCTACATGTTCAGCAATTTTGTTCTTTATGATGGTTTCTACCATTTTCCCCGGTAGTGACATCAGGCTCACTGGTCTGTAGTTTCCCGGATCACCCCTGGAACCCTTTTTAAAAATTGGCATTACGTTCGCCATCCTCCAATCTTCAGGTATTACAGATGATTTTAATGATAGTTCAGAGATTAGTAATAGCAGGTCTGCAATCTCATATTTCAGTTCTTTCAACACCCTTGGATGTATATCATCCGGCCCAGGTGATTTGCTACTCTTCAGTTTATCTAATAGTTGTAATCCATCTTCCCGATGTATCGATATTTCCTTCAATTCTTCCACACCTTTAAATACCACTTAAGTCATGGGTAACATCCCTACATCTTCCTCAGTAAAGACCGAAGCAAAGAATTCATTGAGTCTCTCCGCTATCGCCTTGTCGCCTCTTAGTGCCCCTTTAACCCCTCTATCATCTAATGGACCAACTGACTCTCTCACAGGTTTTTTGCTACGAATGTACTTGAAAAAGTCTTTGTTACGCGTTTTTGCATCCGCAGCAAGCTTCTTCTCAAATTCTCCCTTTGCCTGCCTTATCAATGCCTTGCATTTAGCTTGCCAGTGCTTGTGCTGTTTCCAGGTTTCATCGTTTGGCTCTTTTTTTCCATTTCCTGAAAGATGTTTTTTGGCAACACAGCCTCTCTGTCCTCACTTTAAACCATGCTGGAAGTTTTTTGGACTTCCTTCCACTTTTCTTAAAGTGTGGAATACAGCTGATCTGGGCTTCCAAGATAGTATTTTTCAACAACACCCAAGCTTGATGTAACTCTTTAACCTTTGCAACTGCTCCTTTTAGTTTTTTCTTAACTATTTTCCTCATTTTATTATAGTCTCCCTTTCGAAAGTTAAAAGGTAGTACTGTGGATTTCCTTACTATCCCTCCTCCACTAATTAAATCAAACACGATCATGCTATGATCACTATTGCCAAGTGACCCCAACACCCTTATCTCTTGCACCAGATCTGGTGTTCAACTAAGGACTAAGTCCAATATGGCTTCCCCTCTGATCGGTTCATGAACCAGCTGCTCCAAGAAGCAGTCATTTATTTCATCTAAGAACTTTATCTCCCTAGCATGTCATGCCGTGACACTGACCCAGTCGATACCAGGGTAATTGAAATCACCCATTATTATTACTGTGCTGTAACTTTTGTTAGCTTCCTTTATTTCTTTGAGCATTTCATCATCCATTTATTCATTCTGGCCAGGCGGTCGATAGTACACCCCCACTGCCATCGGCTTCCCCTTTTTACATGGAATTTCAATCCATAGAGATTCTACACCAAATTTTGTTACCTGCAAAACTTTAATCCTTTCTGACTCAATGCCCTCTCTAACATAGAGTGCAAACCCTCCACCAATTTGATCAGCTCTATCATTACAATATAGTTTGTACCGAGGTATCACAGTGTCCCACTGGTTGTCCTCCTTCCACCATGTCTCTGAGATTCCAATAATATCTAACCTCTCATTTAGTGCTATATATTCTAACTGTCCCATCTTATTTTTTAGACTTCTAGCATTTGCATATAAGCATTTTAGAGACTGTATTTTATTCATATTAGTTTGGCTATTGGTAGGCATGGGTAATTTGGGATCTTTAAGCTCTGTCTGCTCCATACTCGAGGGCATTTGGGCTACTATAATCTTTTTTGGAACCTCTCTTCTTTTGGTAGTATCCTTCAAGGATACATTCTTCCGAACCATCCGCTCTTTTGCGACTGTCGGATTTCCCCTATTATCTAGTTTAAAAGCTGCTCTATCTCCTTTTTAAAGGTTAATGCCAGCAACCTGGTTCCATCCTGGTTAAGGTGAAGCCCATCCCTTCGGAAGAGCCCCTCCTTTCCCCAGAATGTTCCCCAGTTCCTAACAAATCCAAAACCCTCATCTCTGCACCATCGTCTCATCCACGCATTGAGACTCTGGAGCTCTGCCTGCCTTTTTGGTCCTGCGCGTGGAACGGGAAGCATTTCAGAGAATGCTACCCTGGAAGTTCTGGATTTCAACTTTCTACCTAAAAGCATAAATTTAGCCTCCAGAACCTCCCTACCATATTTTCCTATGTCATTGGTACCAACATGTACCAAGACAGCAGACTCCTCCCCAGCACTATCTAAGACCTTATCTAGGTGGCGCGTGAGGTCCGCTACCTTTGCACCAGGCAGGCATGTTACCAGGCAATCCTCACGTCCACCAGCCACCCAGCTATCTACATGCCTAATGATCGAATCACCAACTATAATGGCTGTCCTAACCCTTCCCTCATGGGTACATTGCCCTGGAGAAACTTCCTCATTGCGAAAGGGTTTTACATCACCTGGAGGACAGGTCCTAGTTACCGGATCATTTCCTGCCACACCAGGGTAATGCTCTCCTGTCATGTTTATTTATTTAACATCTTTTATATATCTTTTCATGTGACCTCTGTCCTCCATGGCAACAGGGATGCTGCCAGATTGGAAATGGGACATCAGGACTATATCCCTGTAGGTCTCATCTATGTACCTCTCTGTCTTTCTTATGTCTTCGAAGTCTGCTACTCAAGCCTCAGGAGAACGGACTCGTTCCCTGAGAGCAAAGAGCTCCTTGCACCTAGTGTACATGTAAGACCTCTCACCAACTGGGAGAAAATCATACATGTGAAACTCAATGCAAAAGACTGGAAAGCTCCCATCTTGCTGCTGGACTGCTGTCTGCATCTTAGTTTTAAGCTTGTGTTTAGATCTTTAAGTTCTTTACTTACTAAGGCTTGCTATGGATACTTATACTAATAAAATTGTACCTAATATGTTTAATATACCTTGTTCACCTGAAGCTTAATTAATCTCAGGTACTTAGTGTATGACTGATTGGATAACCAGCTGCACCTGAGAGCACCTCCTTTCCTTTAACACTAGAAGCCCCAAAGTGCGTCAATTGACGCAAATGCATCTTCGAAGTTGTATACCAGCGCCACTGCTAGAACCATGTTAGTCATGTTCCATGACTTTGTTAGCAAGGTCAAGATGTTCAAATATGTGCATCGAAAATTAATGACAGATGCACCACCCAGCAGGAAAATAAATTTATACCTAGAAGCCCCAAAGTACGTCTATTGACGCACTCAATTGTCTTTTATGCATCAATTGACGTACTTTGGGGCTTCTAGGTATAAATTCATGTTCCCACTAGATGGCGCATCTCAATCACTGTTTACAGCTTTACTCTGACATTACAAACAATAAACACACGATGATGTCATGTAATGACATCACATACTGCACGTATTTAACAAATAAGTAACTTCATATTAATTCACATCTGCTTTTCATGCTAAACGTAGTTGTCGTGATAATACGTCAACTGATGCACTTTGAGGCTTCTAGGTAAAATGCCTTTTGGGGCTTCTAGTGTTAAGATGTGTAAGTATCTATAAAGCTATGATTATCCTAGGGGTGGGTAGGTGTTGGGGAGGGAGGGAAATAACACTTATTAAAAGAGGGCTGCTACACAGAACCTTGTCCGGTGCTTCTGAGGTAAGCTGTGACCAACTTTCTGGGTGATTAACAGTCCTTGCTTGGATAGAAGGAGTCTTTCAAAATGGCCTTTTAACTTGCCACCTGGCATTAATACCTATTGAAAATGTTTCACAGGTCTCTTGCCCCCTAGGTAGAAGGCCTCTTTGTAAAGGTCTCTGGAAGACTTTATTTGTTGCTCAAAGAATACTGACCCTGTTTTTCCTTTTATGCTAAGTTATATTCTGATTTGATTTAAATTAAAGCTCTTTGCTGATGCTGCTAGGCTCTGACTTATTATGAAATTTAATCTAGAAGCTCTCTGCTGGGTTCTAAATTTAACCAGAAAGCTCTCTTCTGTGTTTTAAATTTAAGCTTAAACTGCTGCTACTAGGCCCTGACTGTTTTAACAATTGCACTGGATTCACAGATTAATCAGTTTTAATCCAAAGAAGTCCCTTCAGAAAAATTCCCAGAAGTATATACTCACAATTGCAGATCTCTCTCCAGAAGTAGCAGTCCCCTTTTCCAGTCCTTCAAGACTGAGGATCACAGAACTCTGGTTGAACTATTTATGCCTGTGCTGCTGAGGTGTTGGGGAGGGAGGGAAATAACACTTATTAAAAGAGGGCTGCTACACAGAACCTTGTCCGGTGCTTCTGAGGTAAGCTGTGACCAACTTCCTGGGTGATTAACAGTCCTTGCTTGGATAGAAAGAGTCTTTCAAAATGGCCTTTTGACCTGCCACCTGGCGTTAACACCTATTGAAAAAGTTTCACAGGTCTCATGCCCCCTAGGTAGAAGGCCTCTTTGTAAAGGTCTCTGGAAGACTTTATTTGTTGCTCAAAGAATACTGACCCTGTTTTGCCTTTTATGCTAAGTTATATTTGATTTAAATTAAAGCTCTTTGCTGCTGCTAGGCTCTGACTTATTATGAAATTTAAACTAGAAGCTCTCTGCTGGGTTCTAAATTTAATCAGAAAGCTCTCTTCTGTGTTTTAAATTTAAACTAAAAGTACTTTGCTGATACTAGGCCCTGAGTGAGTATCAAATTTAAACTACAAGCTCTCTGCTGGGTATGAAATCTAACCAGAAAACTCTCTTCTGTGTTTTAAATTTAAGCTTAAACTGCTGCTACTAGGCCCTGACTGATTTAACAAATGCACTGGGTTGACAGATTAATCAGCTTTAATCCAAAGAAGTCCTATCATCAGGATGCATTGAAGTGGAGGTATCTGAAGGTGACCCTACGAGCAGGCTTTCTGGAGAACACCACCACTGAAGGGATGTGGTTATGTGGTAGGCGAAGGCCTATGATCCATGGTGTCTGAAATAAACAGACAGGCCTAAATAGCTTGACCTGTAAATGAAGCCTGTGGAGAGGCCCATAGGAATTGCACATCCCCCAGAATGCTGCTACTATAGAACTGAAGCTTAGCTGAGCAGAATCGAAACTCAGAAAAATATAGAAAAATAAGTTTAATTGCTACTGATAAGGGAGTACAGCTGCTATGGAATTAATTAAATCTGCTGAAAGAAAGGTTACAGTGCCCTGCTTTCCCACATGTGCTAACTAGTTAAATGGCCTTGGAGGAGAAAAGTATCTAAGTTGGTGAACTGACCATTGTAATTGGAACTAGAAGGGGGTAAGCAGGTGCTAAGCCCAGTCAAAGGACATCATTGGATAACCATATCGGTACCGGAACCAATAGAAGGTGTACGGGAGGGTACCGGGACCAATGAAATGTTTGCCTATGTCTAGAATGGAGAAGAAGTCTATAAAAGTTGTTGTTTTGCTAGAAACCATTGCTCAGCCATTTTGAATTTGATTCTGCTTGAGACTTGTGCACAAATAAATGATTTGGACCTTCTGAACAGACTCCTGGTATCATTGGTTTGTCTGCGCTCTGCTGCTACAGTTAGGCAGGGAGTGACTTGGATCCTGTCCTGGAAACGGCCTGAGGCCTGCTTCCACTGTGACGCCAGAGTCCACTGGGCTATCCGCATATGTAGTCCGGCATATGGAATGACATGTACTATACAGGCCATGTGTCTAAGGAGCTGCAGCATTTCTTGGGCTGTCAGATGGTCTCGTAGGAGCGTTCAACTAAACGAGCACAGCAGAGCTGAGGCAGAAATGCCCTGGACTGTTGGGTGTCTAGTAGGACTCCGATGAACTCTAGTTTTTTAGTTGGAGCGAGGTGGGACTTTGGGAAATGCAAGGAGAGCAGTACCTCTTGGGAGGCCTCTGCTTTTATTAGCCAGTCATCTAAGTAAGGGAAGACAAATATCCTTAGAGTTTTTAGATATGCGCCTACAACTTCCATGCACTTTGTGAAGACTCTTGGAGCAGAGGCGAGTCCAAAAGGGAGGACTCTGTATTGGTAATGTTCTTCTTGAAAAGTGAAGCATAGGATATGTGTGTACAGTTCTTTTAGATCTAGAGAACAGAGCCAGTCCTGACTCTGGAGGTAGGGAAGAAGAGTCCTGAGGGGGATCATCTTGAACTTTACATGAACTAGAAACTTGAGGTTTCTGAGGTCCAGAATCGGCCTGTACCCTCCCTTTGTCTTTGGGATGAGAAAGTAGGGACAGTAGAAGCCCATTCCCTGTTGGGATGTGGGGGCTTCTTTTATGGTGCCCTGAGACAGGTCACCTCATTTTGTAGGAGAGCAGTGAGTGGAGGTTGCGTTTGATAGTCCCCCATGAAAGTGGAGTGGGGCAGTCTGTAGATGTAGTCTGTACCCTTCCTGGACTATGGTTAGTGTCCACTGTTCTGAGGTGATGAGGTGCCATCTGTGGGCATAGTGACACAGTCTACTTGCTATGTGGAGAGGATGGGGTTTTTCCAGAGGCAGGGTGGCAATGTTCTCTAGGAAACAGTCAAAAACCAGACACAGATTGTGGCTGTGGAGCTGGTTGAGATTTATCCACCTATGGCTTCTTCTGTTGCTTAGGAGACTGCTGCCTCTTTTTTGGGACCTGACCCTGGTACTGAGAAGCAGGTGGATAAGAAGAGAAGAACAACTTCTTATTGTAGAAAGACTTCTTTGCAGATGTCTTCTTCCTAGCAGGGTCAGCTGTGACTCTGGACAGTCTTTTTAGAGTAGTGTTCTCTGACTCTTATCTTGCCAGTCTTTGCCAAAGAGGTTCTCCCCTGTGCAGGGTATATTGCCCATCTTATCTTGAACCCACTGTTCAAGATCTGTGGCCTGAAGCCATGCAATTCTGTGGGCCCTGATGCATATGGCTGTGGCCATGCTTGTACATTCAAAGGCATCAAATGTGGCCCTGTTGACAAATTTGGATACATTTTGGCTATGCTTGACTAGAGCAAGATAGTCTGCCTCTTGTCATCTGGAAGGAGAGGAGCAAAGGCCTTGAGATCCCTGGATATCTCATTGAGGAACATTCTCATGTACAGAATATAGGAGTTAATCCTGGCCAAGAGTATGGATGCCTAGAAGCACTGCCGCCCAAAGGCATTGAGAGTCCTCGATTCCCTACCTGAGGATTTCAGAAATGAGTCTTTGAGCTTTTCATTCAGCGCATTGCCAATTCAACCACCATGAAGTGGTGTGGAAGCTTTGGCTTTTAGAAGCCCAGACAGTCTGGTACCTGATACATGGTATCGTCGATGACTGTAAAGTGAGACTGTAAGAGGAGTCTCCCATATATGGAGAAAAAGATCATGCAGGATGCAGTGCACCGGCAGAGTGGTTGCTTCCTTGGATGCCGTTGAGTATTGGAGGATCTCCAATTTCTCCGCCCTTGGCTCCTTTTCAGATGTTACAGTGATTGACAGACCCTTAGCTAGGTCTCGAATGAATTCCTGGAAGGACATGTCCTCTGGAGGCGACATGCATCACTATTGCAGCACAGGAGGCTCTGAGGGGAGGTCCCAGGGTCCCTGGGAGTCGAGTGACCCTGCATCTGAAACAATGGAATCGGAGGACTCAAAATATTGACAGGCACGGTGCTCGGCTGAAGCTCGATGTTGGTACTGATGCTCCGAGGTATTGGCCTTGGTAAGCCACCTGGACTGAGTACCGGTATCAGTGATAGACTCAAGAGAGGGCATGGATGGCAGTAATATTGATGCCATCTGCATGGCTGTACCAGCCAGCAGTATCGATGTCAGTACCCGTACCAACGGGGTGGTGCCTGGCGCCAACGGTTTTATAAGTACCGAGGCTGCCAGGAGAGCTGCCAAGCTCTGCTCGATGGCCAGTATGTTCTGGTCCATCAATGCTGCCAATGCTTGGGTATCAGTGGTGGGTACTTGTGCTACCGTCCCAAAGCATACCACCATTAGCACCAGAGGTTGAAGCCTCGGGGGCATCCTGGGACCCCTCAATGGCTTTGGAGGACAGAGCCTCCCACCGGGGCTTATGGCAGGCTGATCCTCCTCCTCCAGGGCAACGCCTGAGGGATCTCAATGCTTAGAAGGAGATCTACCTCTGGAGGGTTTCTTCTTCTTCAATGAAGACTTGTGCTTGGACTTTGGCGATACCTGCGATCCATGAAAGGAGGATGAGGCCCTTGATGATGTTGGAACCAAGTATACCGCATCCAAGGGGGAAGAGTGTCCCAAGCTTAGAGGTCCAGTTCTGTAGGCCTCTCCATGTCATCTTTTGACAAAGGGGACAATCCTTTTTTTTTTTTTGGAAATTAAGTAAAAAGAAGAAAGAAAGAAAGAAAGGAAAGGGGAACCAGTGATGTCTTCAATGGTGCTGGCGTTGACAGGAAGGTAGATGCTATCCACAAAAAAGGTGTTTTTTCTGCAGTGACAGGATTTGCTTCCTGCTGGCTCCGCGGAAAACGAAGAACTGAGGAGAAGGAGTTGGGAAGGCATTCACGCAGGCACAGTGGAATGCTCCAAAAAGCTATCCAATTGAACATTGGGGAGCCTTCCCGTGTGGGCTCTGTCGGTACCGACGTCACCCATATGTGAAGACTACATTCCTGCTTTTTCTTGGAGATAGATTTACTACTACTAATTACTGCTTTCATTTTCATATCACTACTAGGTATACACAGTGCTGGGTATACAGGGTAGCCCAAAAAAAGTGAGAATATCTCGTAGCATATAAGTTTTTTAAAAATTCAAAAAGACAGATGTAAACGATTGACAAATTAAAAAAAAAAAGATGGTGACCGGAAATTGTTGAAATAAAGACGTTATATAACTAAAAAAGGTAAATAAGTAAACTATTTAAGCTTTTAATTTATGAGATGTTCTCACTTTATTTGGGCCACTCTGTATATATGAGACAGTTCCTGCTCCAAAGAGCTTACAATTTATACAAGACAGACAAATAGGACAAACAAGGGACTGGAGCAGATCATTAAAGGAATTATTAAAACACACATGAGTGTTATGCAGGAAGAAAGAATGACAGAGGTTGAAGGAAGGATTTGAGAGTTAAGATGGGGAAGGGGAAATGGAGATGACCCAGTGGAGAACTCAAGACTAATCTTGTGGACCTTTTCATAGAAGTAGTCAGCCAAAGTTTGGGCAGAAAGCAAATAGAGCACAGGGGCACTTTGAGGAGGGAAGTGAGTGTTGCAAAGAGACAAAGGGGTATGTTTACTAAACTGCGGTAATGCCATTCGCTTTAGGATCCGCGGTAGAGGCAGAAATACCCAAATAAGGACATGGGCGGTACATCGTTACCGATAACGCCCATTACAAGGCACCATAAATTAACGAGCGTTACATGATGGAGCCGTGGCACGTTACCGCGTGTTAATCTTAAGAAGGCGCGCAGACATACAAGCACAGAATCAGAGCTGTAGCACAATGGTTACTACACTGACTGATGGTACAAGGGTCATGGGTTTGATTCCCCAGTGTACCTAATGAAAAAGGCTAGCTGAGGCATTATGTTTAACCCTTTGAAGACCTACTTTAAATTTTTAATCCACATTCTGCAGCTGGGTTAATTTTCGCATATTTCAGGAAAATTGTACCCATCTTATTCAATATGTTCTAATAGTGATTTTCCTTCTGCTATGGTCATGTATTATATACCATTTGATAGGAATATTTAGTCAGAATTTTGGATCCCGAGAGTTTTGGGCTTGGCCTGGAAAGGGTTAAGTATTGGGTTGTGAGGAATTTTAGTTTTACTTTAATTAGTGCTGCCAGCAAACACACCCTCACAGTGGCGTAACCTAAGGTGCTGCATAAGGCACCCTAGAAGGCACTCCATAGGGCACATTATAAAGTGCGCTGTCTGCCAAGGCACCCTATAATGTCCCCTATAGGACACCTTATAAGGCACTTTATTTATTTAGCTGCATTTATATCCCGCTTTTCACCGGGTCAAAGCGGTTGGGGGATACATTTAACACGAGGGGATATGAGACACATACACTAATACTTACAGGGAACATGGGCAATGGAGGGTTAAGTGGCTTGCCCAAGACCACAAGGAGCACCTGTGCGACTAGAAACCCCAGTCCTTCCGGCCCAAGGTTGCTGTCCTCTAGTGGGATTTGAACCACTGACCCTCTGGCCTGTAGTACCTTGGCCCAAACACTAGGCCACTCCTCCCTGCTTTATAAGGCACCTTATAAGGTGCTTCATAGGGCGCCGTATAAGGCGCCTTATGAGGTACCCTAAGGTGACAGTACTCTGAGGGTGTTTCTGCTGGCAGCACTAATGTACAATAAAAATAGACAATGCCTCAGACAGCCCTATCAATGAACCCCACTGAGGGTTTTGAACCCATGACCTCTGGCTCTGTAGGCATTGAAGTAACCAGGGGGCTACAGCTGCTAACATCCCTCTGGCTGGCTACAGGAGGACTGCATGGCACCACACAAACATTCTGTTGTGGTTACCAGGATAGGGTCAACCCACCCATACCCAGGATGCACAGCACATGCAAATCAGCAATCTACAGATGATCACAAGATGGGGTATGCACCCCACAGCACCTCAGCATGGTAGGGGGTGCCGACGGTGTGTGTTAGTGGCACAGAGTAGCTACAGACCGTCACAGTGTGCGGGTCCTGTGCTCATCCTGAGGGTGAGGTGGGGTGCCCAGCACCATTTTCGCAGCACCTGGCTTTGCTGAGATAGGCTATGCTGCAGGTCCCATCAGTGCCAATGTGTGATAGGTAGTCCTTGCAAACACTCCTAGGATATGCCTGTATCCATCTGTATTTCACATCTAGCACTTGTGGACTACGATGCACCCAGAAAAGTGCATACCCTGTGTGGGTGCCATGGTCACATGATTTAAGTGAAGGGGGGTGTTTGGACCCACAGGCGGATTACATACCACCACCCAACCCACCCTCTGTGGCTCAGGGTGGGGGACAGGATCTCCCACCAACAGATCCACATTCTACCCCCCCTGCAATGGTGGCAGTAGAGGGGACCATCACCCCAGTCCTGCTGGGGAACAGACACCCTACAGGGCAGGCAATGCAGAGCTGTACACATCCATAAAGCAATAGCAGACAGACAGTAGGCCTGGAAATGCACAGCTGCCCCCCACCACTATCTGACATTCTCCAGCAGCAAGCTTCCAGCCACTACACCCTGCAAGGTGTTCCAGCAAGACACATACTAGCTGCAGACAGTCTGCTAGCTAGTTCATAGTGCATGTTCCTGGAAGAGATGCGTGTACCCAGAACTGGGATGTCAGCATACACACCAAGCAGATAAGTCAGTGATTGGGCCCCAAATGAAAACCCATAAATATCACATGAGAAAAATACTATATAGCACTATGGGAGAACCTAGCCATGCCATGATCACTGCACAGTCAGGGTGAGAGTGACCTCCCAGCAGGACATGCTGTGGCCACCCTGTCCGTGCAGGTGGTGGCCAGCCACTACAATGTCCGAGCCATTGCCCTATGCTATGTACAGATGGATCCAGGCCAGGCCATCCTATCCTGGCTATTCCCACAGTACCTTGCTCCTCATTATGCACATTGGCAGGCCAATACTGGCAACAGTGCTAGCAGTGTGGGCTGTGGAGGGTGTTGGCAGCCACCACACACTGGATAGCAGACACACACTCCCCGCACCTATACCAGCATTGTGCAGCTATAGAGCTGTTTGGCAGCCCTGGCCATCGCACCAGTCCTGGGCACAGTGCAGGCATGGCTATGGTACGCAATACTGTTGGGGTCACTCCCCAGGGTGGTAAACACTGTCAGACACAAGACTTGTAGCACACTCCACAGACATCAGAAAGGTTGCTATGATGCAGCTCAATCAGCAAACTGTGCTTAACTTTGGAATTGCTATCTGCCAGTAATCATAGCAACCGTTTGATAGATGTTTACCGTATTCCCAGGTTTAGGGTGGCATTGCCAAGGTATGCAAGTGCTAGTATTGGGAGATGCACGCAGGGCCCAACATCCTGCCGCTCCAGGAGGCATTGGATAATGGAGCCCGTGGGTGCGGGTGTGTCTGCCCCTGTTGGCCGCTGCTTTAGGGCAGAGGTTCCCAACTCCAGTCCTGGTGGCCCAAACACTGTTCGGGTTTTCATGCTGTCCCTCATGAATATGCATGAGATACATCTGCATACCATGGGGGCGGCGCATAGAAATGCAGCACAGGCATCTTTGTTAGAGACAGCATGGAATCTGAATGGTGTTTGGCCCTCCAGGACTGCATTTGGGAGACTCTGCTCTAGGTAATGCGCATGTTTATGGTGTCTGTGCTCTGTATGGTAAAATGTAGGTGTTTTGGGCATGTTTACGTCATCTGCAATAAAGGTTCTGCCTGTATTAGCAGTTGGTGAAATATGGGGACTGGGTTGGCAGGAACCACAGCTGGGACTTGAACCTGTGACTTTTTGGTTCTGAATACACTGGTTTTGTGCACTACACCACTGTGTTGCCACAGAGCCAGTGTATTCCCTGGTGATACCATGACTGTTCGTCATACAGGGCCTGTCTGTTGCAGTGCATGGCATCCACCTACACAGGGCTAGGCCACGGTCTGCTCTGGGCAGCTGCCACTGCCCCCTCCACCACCAATATCCCTCTGCCACCATGCTGACATGCCCTTCTGCTGGTGGTGCTGGTGGAGCGCAGTCTCAGGTCATCCAGTGTGCGGGTAGGTGGCTGCCTATGGTGCGGGTTCTGGGGTAGGGGTGCCTGCATAGGTGTCCACGCTTCCCCCCAGCTCCGCCTGCCAATGTTCCGTGCCCTTGGGTGTAGCTGCTTGGTACTATCCCCTGTGACACTGTGGGAAACACGGTCATACCCATGTTGGGCCTTCAGCAGTTGCTGTCTGACTGCTCTGCTGTTTCAGCATTCGTATGGGCCACCTAGGCATCACCCTAGTCCGCACTGTGGCCCAGCTGCACCACAGCATGTGCCGCCTGCGGCCCTCTGTATCCCCTTTTCCGGCATCTGTCCAGTTTCCCGTTCCACCCTGCTGTTGCGGGACATGTGCACGCCATAGGACACCTGTCCAATAACAAGGGAAAGCCCTGATCAGCGCTATTTCACTGTGGGATCATTCACCTTGTCGGGGGACAGAACATAGACCCTTCCACGCTTAATATCTTTTTTTGGGAGCTTTCTCGGTAATGTTTTTTGCTGTTTCCCAGTATTATCACTATTGGCCAGCTTGGTTAGGTTTTTTTCCAGTTTGTTGAGGTCATTTTCAATGTTTATGTGCCCTTTTGTTCTGTGCACATGTATCACACTTATCACTTTATTTAGGTTTCCCTGCCTATGCTGTACATTGCTGACACTTAAATGGTTTCTCTCCCCTGCAAATGTGCATCTAACGGCAGGTTTTCAATCGCGTTAGGATTCAGCTCTTCAGATCAGCGCGTTAGTGTGAATGGAGCCTCTCCCCGCCCACACTCCACCCACTGACCCCTTCTCTCCGTCCTCTCTCCACCTTCTGCGGTGTTTTACTGCGCCGCGGAACGTCTATGATCGTTAAGTAACGTTAACACGCGTTATGAGATGTTAATGATCGTTAGCGTCTCATTACACGCGTTAACATTACTTAACGATCGTTAACGTTACATAACGCGCGCTATGTAACGTTACTGCAGTTTAGTAAACATACCCCAAAGAGGGTCAGAGAGTTTGTTAGATGGACTTAATACTCTTCCTTTGTGAGCGGTATAGCAGACTAGAAGGAGTTTAGCATGAATATGAAATGTAAGAAGTCCGCATGAGTATGTGATTTGAGCCAAAGGTGCTTAGCAGAGCAGGCACAGGAACATAGGTAGAGGGTTTTGGAGGTCAGGCAAGCCTGAGGTACATTATGCCTCACAGGGGAATGGGAGGGGTAAGAGTATCCAAAGGAGACGGTGTATGGTGTCAAAGGAAGAGACTGCCTCATTGACAGTCACAGATGACAAAGTGGATAAGAAAGGAGATGAGACAACAGTGGAGAGAGCTGAAGGGTCAATAGCCTGAAGATTCCTACGCATGTTGGTGGAGATTGGACGAGACCGTGGTGGAGTGTGGTTAAGAGTGAAGGTTAGCAGATGATGGTTGGACAAGGAAGTAACAGCGGTGGAGAAGTCTAAGATCGAGTAGTTGGAGAAAAAGACATGATCCACACAGTGGCCAGGCTGGTGAGCAGGGGCAGTAAATACCTGTGAATGCATCAAACAGTCTGGGTGCTAACTGCTCTGAGTTCACCATGCCCATACTCTGCCCCTAATCAGTCAACTCATGACACTAAAGCGGGTTGCACAGTTATTCCGGAAATCGTCCCATATTGTCTTAGAGATGTGGGGCCCGATATTCTTCTGGGCAAGCTATGCGCCACGTTGGTGCATAGCCCTGCCCGCCAACTCTTGAAGCCGGATATTCAATGCCGGAGTCATATGTGGCACCAACAATGAATATCCGGGTATCGCTGCACTACCCAGAAGCTGCCAAAGCTAACCGGATAGCAGCAATACTGCATGCTGCCTGGTTAGTACCTACACCGCAATATCGCTGCCGCTCGGTTATCTCGCGCCCCCGCTCCGTCCCAGTATTCCCCTGACATGCCCCGATGCTAACCGGTTAGTATCGTAGCGCGTAAGGGAATTAGAAGGGAATAGTCAACAGCAATAACAGTGTAAGTGCTGTTGAATATCCCCATTTAAGACATTTACATGGCTTACCAGGCTGTAAACTATGTAAATGTCCTTCAAATATTGGGCCCATGAAGTCTAAAAGAGAGCTGATTGTCAAAGATAACACTAAGGGGTATGTTTACTAAACTGCGTTAGTGCGATTCGCATTAGGAGCCGCGGTAGAGACAGAAACCCCAAATAAGGACATGGGCGGTACATCGTTGCCGAGAACGCGCGCTACAAGGCGCCATAAATGAACGAGCGCTACAGGGCACGTTACCGCGCGTTAATCTTAAGAAGGCGCGCAGGCATACAATCACAGCAACAGAGCTGTAGCACAATGGTTACAACACTGACTGATGGTACAGGGGTCATGGGTTCGATTCCTCACTGGGCCTAATGTATAAGGCTGACTGAGGCAGCACCCTTTACATTTAAGTAGTGATTGTTGAGGCATTTGACATGTATTTTAATTTGTGCTGCCAGCAAACACACCCTCACGGTGGCATAACCTAAGGTGCTGCATAAGGCACCCCATAACGCACTCCATAGGGCACATTATAAAGTGTACTGTCCACCAAGGCACCCTATAATGTCCCCTATAGGACACCTTATAAGGCTGTGAACAAAGCCCTGGCTGGCTGCAGGACTGCACGTCACCACACAAACTGTCTGCTGTGGTTACCAGGATAGGGTTAACCCACCCGTACCCATGATGCACTGCACATGCAAATCAGCAGTCGAGAGATAGGCACAAGATTGGGTATGCACCCCCACAGCACCTCGGCCAGGTAGGGGGAACAGACCGTGTGTGGTACTGCCACAGAGTAGCCACAGGCAGTCACATTGTGCGGGTACTGTGCCCACCCTGAGGTTGAGGTGTGGCGCCCAGCACCAGGTCCACAGCACCTTTCATGGCTGAAATACGCCATGCTGCAGGTCCCCATCAGTGTGTGATAGGTAGTTCCGTTAGACACACCTAGGATACATCTGTGCCCTGCTGTATGTCTCGGTCATATCTTGTGTTGTGCCATGGTTACCTGCTGTAGGTGAAAGGGGGGGTTGTATGGATCCATGGGCAGATCATGTACCACCACACAACCCACTCAGGGTGGGAAACAGGATCACCCACCAATCGATCCACAGTCTACCTCCCTGCAATGGTAGCAGTAGAGGGGACCATCAACCCCAGTCCTGCTGAGGAACAGACAGAGCAGTACACATCTGTAACGCAATAGCCGACAGGCCTGGAAATGCTCAGCTGCCCCCCACCATTATCTGACATTCTCCAGCAGCAAGCCTCCAGCCACTGCACCCTACAAGGTGTTCCAGCAAGACACATACTAGCTGCAGACAGTCCACCAGCTAGTCCATAGTGCATGGTCCTGGAGGAGCTGCATGTACCCAGAACGGGGATGTCAGCATACACACCAAGCAGATAAATCAGTGATCAGGCCACAAAAGAAAACCCATATATATCACATGAAAGAAATGCTATATAGCACAATGGGGGAACCTAGCCATGCCATGGTCACTGCTCAGTCAGGGTGAGAGTGACCGCCCAGCAGGACATGCTATGGCCACCCTGTCTGTGCAGGTGGTACCGGGCACTACAATGTCCGAGCCATTGCCCTATGCCCTGTGCAGATGCGGCCAGGCCAGGCCACCCTATCCAGGCTTTTCCCACAGTACCTTGCTCCTCATTATGCACATTGGCAGGCCAATACTGGCAACAGAGCTAGCAGTGTGGGCTGTGGAGGGTGTTGGCAGCCACCACACACTGGATAGACAGACACACACTCCCCACACCTTTGCCAGCATTGTGCAACTATAGAGGTGTTGGGCAGCCCAGGCCACCACACCAGTCCTGGGCACAGGGCAGGCATGGCTATGGTACGCAATACTGTAGGAGTCACTCCCCAGGTTGGTAAACACTGTCAGACACAAGACCTGTAGCACACTCCACAGACATCAGAAAGGTTGCTATGACGCAGCTCAATCAGAATATTGTACTTAACCTAGGAATTGCTATCTGCCAGTAATCATAGCAACCTCTTTAAGGATGTGTACCATATTCCCAGGTTTAGGGTGGCATTACTAAGGTATGCAAGTGCTAGTATTGGGAGATGCACGCAGAGCCCAAAGTCCTGCCTCTCCAGGAGGCTTTGGATAATGGGGCCTGTGGGTGCGGGTGTGTCTGCCCCTGTTGGCTGCTGCTTTACGGCAGAGGTTACCAACTCCAGTCCTGCGGTGCCAAACACTGTTCGGGTTTTCATGCTGTCCCTCATGAATGTGCATGAGATACATCTGCATACCATGGGGGTGGCGCATAGAAATGCAGCACAGGTATCTTTATCAGAGGCAGCATGGAACCGGAATGGTGTTTGGCCCTCCAGGACTGCATTTGGGAGACTCTGCTCTAGGTAATGTGCATGTATATGGTGTCCGTGCTCTGTAGGGTAAAATGTGGGTGTCTTGGGCATGTTTACGTCATCTGCAATAAAGGTGCTATCCGTATTAGCACGTTGTAGTAGTGGGTAAAATATGGGGACTGGGTTGGCAGGAACCACAGCTGGGACTTGAACCTGTGACCCTGAATACATTCCTTGGTGATACCATGACTGTTCGTCAGACAGGGCCCGTCTGTTGCAGTACACGGCACCCATCTAAACAGGGCTAGGCCTGATCTGCTCTGGGCAGCTGCCACTGCTCCCTCCACCACCAGTATCCCTCAGCCACCATGCTGACATGCCCTTCTGCTGGTGGAGCTGGTGGTGTGCAGTCTCAGGCCATCCAGTGTGCAGGTAGGCCCAGCTGCACCACAGCATGTGCCGCCTGCAGCCCTCTGTATCCCCTTCTCCGGCATCTGTCCAGTTGCCGTTCCGACATGCCCACCCTGATGTTGTGGGACATGTGCACGCCATAGGAACCCTGTCCGATGGTGGGGAAAACCCTGAGCAGCGCTATTTCACTGTGGGCTCATTCACCTTGTATGGGGACGGAGTATAGACCCTTCCACGATTTATATCTGTTTCATGGAGCTTACTCGGGGGGGGGGGGGGGTAGGGGTTGATGTTTCTCATTGATACCACTATTGGCCAGCTTGGTTATGGTTTTTTTCCAGTTTGTTGGGGTCATTTTCAGTGTTTATGTGCCCTTTTGTTCTGTGCACATGTATCACACTTATCACTTTTTTTTTATTTCCCTGCCTGGGCTGTACATTGCTGACACTGAAATGGTTTCTCTCCCCTGTAATGTGCAATTAACGGCAGGTTTTCATTCGCGTTGGAATTGAGCTCTTCAGATCAGCGCATTTGTGTGAAGGGAGCCTCTCCCCGCCCACTCTCCGCCCATTGACCCCTTCTCTCCGCCCTCTCTCCACCTTCTGCGGTGTTTTACCGCGCAGCGGGAGTTTACGATCGTTAGCGCATCATAACGCACGTTATGTAACGTTAACGATCGTAAGCGCATCATAACGCGCATTATGCTGTGCTCACGATCATTAACGTTACATAACGCGCGTTATGTACGATTACCGCAGTTTAGTAAACATACCCCTAAGAGTTAAAGGTTAAAGAGTTCAGCAGTAGGAAGCAATTTTCTCAATTTCTTAGTCCTTTCTTTCAAGAACCACTAAAATAACAGATGTGATGGCAGAAAGTTCCTTTTAAAATGTAACTGTTTCACCTCAAATTGACTGTGAAGCTACTGTGCATTGGGCATGCCAGTACTTTTTCTCTTTGGATACCCACTGCAAGTCTCTCTTCAGCTGGTAATAGGTTCTGCTGTCTTCTTCCTTGAACCTACTACCTGACTTATAAACATCAGTTTAAAAAAAAACCCTATCTCCCACTATACTAAACTTCTGCTTGCAGTAAGTAGCATGTTCATTAGGAGAAAGCTGTTTTCTTTAATGGCTACTGTACTCTGAACTTTTATCAAAATCAAAGATAATTATTCCCTCCTACCTAAGTTCTATTCTATTTATAATTTCTTTTTACAAAATTCATTTTTAAAAGCATTTGCTCTCTCACTCTTTCATTTACTCAGGAACTCATCTCTCACACATAAGAGCAAATGTTTTTCTCTTAGGGACACATTTACTAAGCCACATTAGGTTTTCGCAGCTAACATGGTGTTTTACTGCAAACAGCACAGCGTTAGTTGCAAAAGCCATGCGCTATCTATTGGGGATATGCATTGCATTTCCCCCACAGATACCACAAATCCAGAGAGCATGGTGCAACAGCATTGTGGATATGGCTAACGCCATCCACTGAGGTAGCAGTAGTTTCACCCTTGCAGTCTGCAAGTTGGACGACTACCACATGCAGTTGGCACATGCGATAATGTGTGTTGCAAACACGCCCACTCCCACTCTCATAAATACTGCAGCATGTGCAGAAAATTGCTGCACTGTCTGCTAATGTGGATGGATAGCATGCGCTATTTGCCACATTAAAAGGTAGCACAGCTTATTAAACATTTATTTTCATTCTCTTATATACTGTGCTATTCTGCATCAGTGCAGTTTACATTGAACAGGGCATTATAACTTGGAGATAACTATTTTACAGGGAACATGGGCTATGAAGGGTTAAGTGGCTTGCCCAAGGCCACAAGGAGCACCAGTGGGACTAGAAACCCCAGTCCTTCCAGCCCAAGATTGCTGTCCTCTAGTGGGATTTGAACCCCTGACCTTCTGGCCTGAAGTACCTTGCTCCAACCATTAGGCCACTCCTCCACTCCACACATGCCATTTAATGGACAATAGGCTCTGTAATAACTTTTTAAAAAATGATCCAGCTACTATATGAACTTCCAGTTATTCATACAATCAAATTTTAGATTTTATTAAAATCAGCCTGAGGTCAGACTGTGAAACTGGCCACATTCTTTGTAGCCAAATTTATTTCACAACTGCTTTGGTTTTTTAGTTTGTGTTTTTGTTTAAATAGTTCTTCACTTTGTCCTTCACCATCCTTATATGTAAGTCTGATTCTGAGCAGTACTTTATTTTTTACTCAGCTCAAACTTTTTATTTCTTTCTCACACTTCCTTTCATACCTATGGCAGCTCTAGGATGTGATGCTACCTATTATTAACTTTAAAACTCTGCCACATGCTTACTTGTCATTCAAACTCAAAACAATATTTTTTTCTTTAAACCTCCTGGCTAGTTCGTGTCAAGAAGTTTCCTTTGTATCACTTTAAGCTTAACTTTGGAAACGTTTTAAATTTTTATCCCACCTCTGCTCTGCTTCAAATCTAACGTCCAACTGACTTTTTTTTTCCATCTGCAATTTCTGGAACCTATCTGAAAGCGCAGAGAAACCAATTATGATTGGAGCACTGCTGTCACATGACCATGCAAACGCTTTCCTGAGTCCTCTCCAGCGGAATTTTCCAACAGTGGCTTGTCACTCCACGAAAGCATCTAAAACTCAGATCCTCAGGCGCCATAAACAGGTCATGTTTTGAGGATATAGCTGTGCATACAAGCGAGACATCCTGTTTGTGGCCTGTTAGGACCAGAATTTTAGTTCCCCAGCTGTAACCCATGATCATTTCATATGGTAGCAAGCTGTCTGTAGATCTAAAGTAACTTCGATTTGCAATTGTTTCCTTTGTTGAACAGAATTTTAGCCATTCTTTTCCAAATAGTTTCCGTTTTTCAGAGATTTCCTCTGGCTTGTGGTCAGGACTAATTCTGTATTCAGAATTGTTTAATGAACTCCTAAAACACTAGGCCCTCATTAATATGTTGCTGAGTAATTCCTCTATTGCCAGATCAAACATACTTTGCCAATTTCATTATTTCCTTTGTCGATATCAGTGAAGAGAGATTTTTTTTCTAGGAAGTCGCCAGCAGTTGAGTGTAATGCTCAAGTATGCTGGGCTATTTTCTCACACTAATACTGTGTAATATTAGATTGCCATTAGTAAGCTGCCTTGCTCTAACACCACATACCACCACCTACTCTAAAGTTAAGAAACTTTGTTCAAAGTTCCCAGTTCCTCTTTGAAGATGTGTAAAACAGCAGGCGCCACAAGATGATGAATAACTAGAAATGTTCTGTGACATCTTCACGGTACATGTGAAAGTTGCCTGTATACTCTGCAGTGTTCTTGAAGAACCTTTAAAGCTTTTAGTTCGGAAGTAGCAGTCTTTGGTCAGCTTTGTCTCACCTCTGCTTGAGTTTCTTTCAATTTTCCAATCTATTAACTCCTATCAGGGACAACATGTTTGCCTGAATTGAGTGATTTTTACTTTGCTCGCTATCATCACAGACTGTACTGCAATGTTAATGGAAGGAGGTTTCTGCACTCTGATGAACTTGATGAGGGTTAGTGCGTTGCCTGTACTTAGAGCCGAACGTGAGGTCACACATCAAAACAGAAGCCAGGTGGAAAGCAAAGAAACCACTGTCCAGTGTGCCACTCTGCCTCTGTACTATATGCATAGAGTTACTCTGTTAGATCAAGGGATTCTCCAACTGCTTGATCGAGGGTACACTATTGATGAGTAAGCAAATGCCCAGAATAATCTTTAAAAATGCTAAGATAAAAACAATTGCTTCTCGGTGGATTTCCTACTACTACCTCCAGCACCTTTAATTATAAACTAAAGCTTGCTTATGCTTTTTCAAATATAAAATGCCTTTATTTTTAAATCAAGCAGTGTGAGTGGTCAACAACTTGGGCCATGTGTGCAGAGAATTGGTCTAGTGGGCTCAGAATATTGGCCTATAATTCAAGAGAAGCCCTGAGATGAGTTGAAGATTCTCCCTTTGCTGCTGACTCTCTGTGGCATTGTACACAAATCACTTCCTTGCTCTTACTCAACAAATCTTATAGAAACATTCAGCACTGAAATTTAGGAACTACTCGTATAATATTACAGAAACCTCATCTCTTAGTTACTACTACTACTGATCATTTGTATACCGCTACAAGGCATATGCAGCACTGTACAGACACATGAAAAAGATGGCCCCTGCTATTCAGAGCTTACAATCTAGTCAAGACAGACACCACAACAGCTGGGGACTAGGACATATCTAGGAAATAGTAAGGAAACACATAGTTGGAGAGCAGGAGACTATGTGGATCAGGATCCAAAAGCAGCCTCAAAGAGGTGAGTTTTCAGCCTGGATTTGAAAAGGGCCAGAGATGAATCCTGACGTACAGACTCAGGTAGTTTGTTCCAGCCCTAAGGAGCATCAGGGTGGAAGGAGCGATCTGCAGCTGGCAGTGGAAGAGAAGGGCACAGATGGAAGAGATCCGCCAGAAGAGCAGAGTCCCGAGGAGGGGTGTAGGGAAAAATAAGAGGAAAGGTAGTGAGAAGCAGCAGAATGAATGCACTTATAGGTCAGTAGGAGAAGTTTGAACTGGATATGGAAATGGATAAGGAACCAATGAAGTGAATTGAGAAGAGGGGTTATATGAGCATAGTGAGATTGGTGGAAGATTAGCCGCACAACTCAGTTTTGAACAGATTGAAGGGGAGAGAGATGATTCAGAGGAAGACCAGCAAGGAGGAGGTTGCAATAGTCTAGACAGGAGGTGACTAAGGAGTGGATACGTTTGTCTTCGTAGTGGAAGGTAGGAAGGGGCAAATTATATTGATGTTATAGAGAAAGAAACGGCAGGTTTTAGCTATCAATTGAATGTGTGTGGAGGAAAGGGAGGAGTCAAAGATGACCACAAGGTTGCGAGCTGAGGAAACAGAGTAGAGCGTTATCCACAAAGATAGAGAAAGTAAAAAAGGGAGAGGTGGGTTTAGGGGGACAGGTAAGAAACTCTGTTTTGGCTATGTTCAATTTCAGACAGCTGTGAGACATCCAGGCAGCAGGCAGATAAGCAGGCAGAGATCTAGGCTTGGATTGCCAGAGAGATTTCAGGTGTAGAAAGGTAGATCTGAGAGTCATCAGTGCAAATTAGATGATACTGAAAACTATATGAGGAGATGAGTGCACCAAGGGACTGCGCATAGAGAGAGAAGAGGAGTAGACCCAAGACAGACCCTTGGGGTACACCAACTGAAAGTGGGATAGCAGAAGAGGAGGATCTACCAGAACAAATACTAAAAGCGTGGTGGGCGAGATAAGAAGAGAACCAGGATAGCACAGAGCACTTAAAACCAAGCAAGGACAAGATATCGAGGAGAAGGTGGTGATCAACAGTGTCAAAAGCAGCAGAAGGGTCAAGAAGGATGAGGATCGAGTAAAGGCCTTGATGTGGCCTGGAACAGGTCGCTGGAGACATTGGCAAGAGCTGTTTCACTAGTTGATCCATAGACAAAAGCCTGAGCAGTAGAATACAGATAAAAAATGCTACCAGTTATGTTTCACCACTGAGATCTATAGTAATTATGTGTTACTCTACACACCATTCCTAATTGACAAGCTGGACTACTCGTCCATAATTGATTGCTTTAACGCAGTCTCAGACTGGCTCATGACACACAACCTGATGGTCAACACCAACAAGACTGAGGTCTTATTTATATCCAAAGACCCTACATTTACCCCGCCGCCCTCCCTCAAAGTGAAAGACTTCAACCTCAAAACCAAACAAGAAGTCCGATACCTGGAAGTAACAATCAACCACCGCCTGTGTTGGGAGACCCACATTCAAAATATCACCAAAACAGTCTACTACAAACTGAGAACCCTCCGTCACTTATGTCCACTCCTCGAGCCCTCGGATTTCTGCTCAGTTGCTTAAGCGCTCATCCTCCCTCATCTAGACTACTCCAACATCATCTTTCATGGTATGTCGAAGCTCACACTCCAGCCACTACAACTCGCCATGAACACAGCTGCCCACACAATCCTATCGGCATCCAGACACGACCACATCACTCCCCTGCTGATGCAGCTTCATTGGCTCCCCATAGCAAGTCGCCTGATGTACAAAGTTCTGCTACTTACCTTCAAGGCCCTGCATGAAATGTCAGCTAACTCGCTCGCAGTACTCATACAAAGAATACCAGAGACCAGGACCAGAAGCACATGCAAAATAAACTCCCTCAAAACTCCCGCAACAGTGAGAACCTGTACCCAATCAACTAAGAATCGTGCCTTCTCTCTATTTGCTCCAACTCAATGGAACGAACTACCACCAATGATACGGGCCATCCCAGATCTCACTTCTTTCAGAAAGGTCTTAAAGACTCACCTTTTCCAAATGGCCTATAACCACCCACCCTAGTTCAGCCACACTCTGGATCAGGCACACACACATCCGAAAGACAGCCGAACACTAACTTAGCCTTGTTTAATGTAAATAATGCAAATATGTAAATAAGTTCCTACAAAGTAAGAATGTTCCTAGGTATACCACAGCTGAACACCAAGATAATCCTGGTTAATGTACATAATGTAAATACGTCATATACGAGTTATATTAATGTACATAATGTAAAAACGTCCAATATGAGTTATGTAAACCCTGCTCATACGTTTTATGTAAAACCAGTTCATATGTTTTATGTAAACCGCACTATTCTGTAATAGTGTGGTAAATCATGCACATGTAAACCGAACTGATCTGCAATAGCGCGGAATAGAAAAACAAATAAATAAATAAATAATGGGTACACTGTATATGTGTTTTGCCTACAACTTATTTCTTCCATGTTTGACATTTTATAGGCTTGTGTTCTACAGCGCAGTTGAAAGGTAATAAAATATATTTACATCACAGAGCTTTGGTTTGGTTTATACAACTCAAATAACTTAACCAAGCAATTCAATATCTCAAAGTAACAGGAGTTAATAAACAAAATTCAAAGTAGGAGAAAAGTCTATTCTGAACTCTTTTCTTGTATTGAACAAATGGGAAAGCAAGTAGAGCATAACTCATGGAATTCTTTCCAACCCCTCTGCATGTGTGTATGTATGTCTACATGTTTGTGTGTGTGCTTGTGAATGTATGTATACTGTATATGTCTGTATCTGGATGTGTGTATCTGTGTTGGCTCTGTCTGTGTCTGTGAGGGGGCGGGATGGCAGTTAGAAAAGAGCAATTCCCTAACCTCTATGAGGCCGATTCTATAACGTGTATGTCCGGCCGGCAGAAACTAATGTGAAAACGTGCACTTAATATACCCGATTCCAAAACCGCGGAGATAGACATACCTGCGGTTCTGGAATCAGGGAGATATATGTTCCCGGCGCGGCATGAACAACACGTCAGGGGTAACACGGGCCCACCCTGCTATACTAGGACATGGGTAAATGCAGCAAACGGCATGTACGTACCCGTGCTCACAGTATTCTGAAAAGAGAGATGTGTGCGATACGGCCCGTCTCCGTGTGGCCACGCCTTCACAGGCAAAATGAACATCGCCGAAGCTGATGCTCACACTGACAGTGTAGTGCTCATGCAAACAAAATAGTAATGATGATGAAGCAGATTAGGTCATGTAACCCAGGCTATATATATATATATATATATATATATATATATAAGTCTTTTGCATGCCCACAACACTATATGGTCATCTTTGTGCACCAGAGCTACTGAACAGGCAAGTGGAAAGGGAGACATTTATCCTGACAGACCCTGCAGCAAAACAGACGTGGCATGTGATGAACACCGTAGTCATCTGTTCAGTGGCCATCACTGAAAACATCATGTGCAATGCGAGGAATTGGCCAGAGAAACTGAAACGGGTCTGTACAGCTATATGGCAAAACATATCCCTGGCAGTCATAGGAAACCATCAAGATTATAATATGCAACAATGCAACCATCAGAAACACATGCCCAAAAGCACCATCCTCTGTCCTGACAAATGAGCACGATGTTAACCTCTGATGGTGCATCTGGATATGCATTAGTGCCGTCCACACTGCATGTTCCCACTCTGAGACTACGCCACTATTCACAAGGATATGTCTTGCTATATTGCTGCACAGCAGTTGTACAGAGTTTACTGCCCATTCACACAGACACCTAGTGATGCTTCAGTCAACCCTATGGTCCAGGTACTGCCAGGCATACATGTCTCCCCTGAGTGGGGTATCAGAATACCAGGGCCGCTCCTGCAGCCCTCATACATCCGACACACACACACACACACACACACACACACACACACACACACACACACACACACTCTTGCTTGCAGTCACAGATAACATTCCTCTGCCATGCCCATGCCCTGCACCTATACACAACCGCTGCTACTGCATGGCGTCTCCGGACTACACATCTGATCTGCATTGCTCAGCCACACACATTCCATCCCTACAGCTATGTTCCCATTTTTCCAAAGCATTTGTTGGGGAGACCTTGCATAACCCCTTTGGCATATTCGGCACATGCCAAAATGCTGACTATTGTAGTGAGCACAGTAACTTACCTGTAACAGGTGATCTCTGGGAACAGCAGGAATAAGTCTTCACATATGGGTACGTCGGTACCGACAGAGTCTGCGCGAGAACGCTTCCCAGCGTCCAATCAGAACGCTTTTGGAAGCATCCCAACACGCCTGCATGCTGCCTTCCCGCCTTTCCCAACTGCCTCTCCTCAGTTGAGTTTTAAAGCTGAGGCAAAGAGAGAGAGAGAACAAGGAAGGGAAAGATAGAGATAGAGAAATGCAACTCCTAGGGGAGGTGGGTGGGTTGTGAAGACTTATTCCTGCTTTTCCCAGAGATCACCTGTTACAGGTAAGTAACTGTGCTATCTCCAGGAACAAGCAGGAATGAGTCTTCACATATGGGGACTCCCAAGCTGAGATGCCCAGAGGGAGTCCTAGCATGTTGCGAGTCTAGAAAGAGCCATGCTATTCCTTAGGACCTCAGGCATCCTGGGGATGGAGGATAGGAGTTGAATACAGAAAAGGAGCTGTGGAACAGCTGGGCTAGAACAGGGCTTTTAAAGAGGAAAGTCCTGTATATAGGGCATTTCGTAAAAAAATATTGGAATATGGGCCTCCCTTGTTGGCATTGCGAAAGTGTACTGAGGTTCATATGGGTCTGTTAGAAGAGCCAGTGAAGAACCTTGAGGAGTACCTCACTGAGAAGTAGAGGTAATAAAAGTAGACAAAAACAAGCGGAGGTCAGAACCCTTCAGGGTGAGAAATGGCCCCGGGGAAAAACTGGGGTAGTCTAAGAGGTAGAGCTTCAGCGGAGGACGCAGAAGGTACTATTAGGGAAAGCTTAAGCTGTTTTGGTCCAAAAACAGTACAATGGTAGGACAAAAGAAAAATGAGTCTGACCCAACTGGACTGGCAAAGGAATCAGTCCATGTAAGAGATAAAGGATATGGAGACCCTTGTATTTGATACAAAAGTAAGGAGAGACCTAGGAAGCGCTAAGCTTTAGATTAACTGAAGCTCCGCAATGTCTTTCCTAAATGGGGTTAATTAGGAAAGAAAAAGGCGCATGGAGAGCTTCAGAGGTACCTAACCCTGAAAGGTTATGGTAAGGAAAAAATTTGTTAATTACCACAGGAAGTGGTTATATATGTAGAACCCTAAGTATGCTGGTATAGCATGGATAGGGGTAGTGCCCATCTGTCAGGATCATATAGAAATGTATGGATATCTGAACCTAAACAGACAGATAGATAAGTATGTAAATACATATCTACCTAAAAGATATATCTCAGTAGATATATATATATATATATATATATAAAACTAAATATATACACATATAGGGTATATATGCATATATATAGAGAGAGATATGTATGGGCAGAAGATATACAGATAGATATAGATCTATATATATATGTATATATATATATATATATTTATTTATATATATATATGAATATGTAGGCATATAGACACATGTCTCCAGGTATGTGGATGGAGAGATGTCTATAGAACCAGATCCCTTCTAGGGATATGGGGAGAGAGAAAGATTCATCTAATAGCAAGAAGGTTGATACCTGCTTGTATAGATGTATAGAGAATCCTCTTTCCCTGGTTATGACTGGCAGAGTCAGAGGAGAGGTCTCCCTGACAAGAAGGAGTCTAGATTCCCTTCAGAATTTGAGCTCTTGAATAACCAAGATGGCCTTTGTGAAAAAAGGGGAGGATAACTTTAGTCTGCAGGCAGCAAGTCCAGATCTCTCCAGGACTGCAATATGGAGAATGGATAGAGGACGCCAGTGGAGGAAGATACCATAGTGACCCGCCTATGAGGGCAAGATGGGTATCAGGTGTCCTTTAGCTGCCATTGAAAGAAAATGATCTCTGACGAGATGACCAAAGGAGATATGGGCCAAGCCAGGGAATTGGCCATTCTTTAGGTTTTCACGTGATGAAAGGCCTGAGTCTTATGTCTCAAAAGAGATTTAAGATGAGATGGTAAGGGTAGGGAACACCTACCAGTCATGAAAACATGACTGGGGGAACCCCTCCTAATCATCTGGGGTTATCTGCTAGGCAAGATACAAATGCTCTCTAGCAAGGGCCCATAGTGCAAAGCTACTCTGTAGAGTTGCAGAGAGCATGCTGCAGGTTGGTTAGAAGAAAAAACTGGCTGTGTAAAGCCAGCAGGTTACCAACTATTCTGCCAAGGACAAGGGGGCGAAGAATAGAAGTTAACCAACCAGTCTGTGATAATAGGGTTTTCCAAACGAGGTTGATAACCTGTTTGGGGTTTAGCACCGAGGCTAGAAGGATTGCTAGTAGAGGGGAACCCCTGGTTATGTGGTGAACAGAACCAGTGGCTTAACCACTAGGAATTGCTGTATCTGCAGCAACTACCAGGGCAGCGGAAGGAAATTTCTTTTGCCCTCCTTTTTTAGATTGGGAAAAAGAAACAACAGACATATTAGGACTTCCTATTGTCTGATGAGCTGCCCTAAGGTAATAAAGGAGGAGATAACTCTGGAAGGGAGAATCCCCCAGTGGAACAGGTAGAGGACCATAGGGGCTTACCAGTGTAAAAGAGCCACTCTTACAAATCAAATGTTGTAGTAAGAGGGAGGTAAGACAGAGTTGAATGAGACTGACTATGGAGGAAGTCTCTGAAAGGCAAGATGATACATGCCAGTACAGGGAAACAACTGTGCTATTGATAGTTGTCACTTCTATTTCCCCCAAAGAGGAAGAGAAAACCTGTTAAGCAGGGGCATGATCCTCATAAAGACTCTTAGAGTAAAAGAAAAGATGTCTCATGAAGAAATATCTAGAAAAGGTTAGGATAAAATTAGTGCAGATACTTCAAGTGAAAAGAAGCAGACTGCCACTTTAACCACCAACCAAGAGGGGTAATGATCTATTGGAAACCCTGCGTCTGCTGGGTTTGCTGACCCTGTTGAGGTTGTGGTTTCTTTAGACCAGGGCGATGTTTCCCCTGTTTGGGAACATCTATATGACGGGCAGAAGATGGATAAAACTTTCTCCCCTAGGGGAAAAAAGGTTGGCAGGACATTTCCTACCAACTGGGAAAGAGGAAGGCGTAGAACAGCCTCTGGAAACAGGAAAGTCAGTGGTTAACTGAGCAACCTGGAGTAAAGACTCCTTGTTAAAGAGATTTTCTCCAGTGCAAGGAGTATTTCCCAGTCTTTCTTGTGCCCATTTTTCCAAGTCTGAAGCCTGGAGCCAGGCTTTACGTCGTGCCCCTATAGCTATAGCAGAAGTCCTGCTAACAGACACAAAGGAGTCTAGGGAAGCACGAGTAAGGAACCTAGAGATATTTTGAGCATGACTAACCAGTAAGGAATAGTCTGCACTTTTGGGTTCTTGAAGAAAAGGAGTCAAAAATAGTAATTTCTTTGTGACCTCCTCAAGAGATAAACCCATATAGAAAATATATGAGAGAATTCTTGCTGAAAGCATGGATGCCTGGAAGGTTTGGCATCCAAAGGCATCTAAAGTCTTAGACTCACGACCTGGTGGATAAGAAGAGTGCTTTTTAGTACCCTTCACCTGCCTCATTGCTGATTCTATAACAATGGAATGATGAGGAAGTTGAGTCTTTTGAAACCCTGGAGAGGGGGGCACCTGATATAGAAGATCAGTTGCTCTAGAAGGTGGGGGTACCTTTAAAGGAGCTTCCCACATTCGTAGAAGGAGATCTTGCAAGGAATGATGCAAAGGAAGCATGATGTCCTCCTTTGCTCTCCCAGGAATATACAGGGATTCTGTAATCCCTTGTGTAGGATCCTGTCCAGGAATAGAAATGGCAAGTGATTTTGCCATATCCAGGAGAAAAGCCTGAAAAGAACAATCCCCAGAGGGAAATTCTTTTGGATAGGCTAGATCTGTTGAAGAACTAGCATTGGCACCGAGGGAATCTATCCAACTTTATAGGAATATAAGATCCTGAATGGTGGAGTATGGGATCCTTAGAGGATGGTCGCCGGTACCGCAAGAGGTCGGGACCAGCAACAGTCGGTAGCACATCGTCCATGCTAGGGATCGATTCCAAACTCGGTATCGAGGGAAACGAGCCTGATGAGAGAAGCATGGAAGGCACCGACAGCAATGGTAATGTGGATACCGGTACCGACTTCGGTACCGTATCCAATACCGGTGGATGAAGGCCAGCCGGTGACAACTCTAACGGTATTGAAGAAACCAAGAGTGCCGGACATGGATCATTGGAACCGTGCCTTTGGTACTGTCTGGTATCGGTACCAAGGTGAGTCGGTACCCAGTCCTCCAGACTGGAGATGGATTCCAGACTCGGCATCGAAGGAAGCGAGTCTATCGATGCACATCTGGAGGGTACCGACATCGGTACTAGTATCGGTACCGGAATCGATACCGATACTGGAAGATCGGTCTGTAGCGTATCCAACGGCCCCGTAGGTACCGAGGATGCCAGACTACGATCCTTGGTGAGGAATGTTTCATCCAACACCATTGCCGATGCCGGGGTATCGGTACCGCTCGAGGCGGATGCCACCACCGAGCATGGCTCAGGTATGTTCTGTGAGGGGTGAACCTCAGGAACAACCTGAAACCCCACACAGGCTTTGGAGGCCGAAGACTCCCACCGGGGTTTTAAGGCCAGTGTGTTCTCGAGGGTAAGGCCAGAGGCATCTCTATGCTGTGCATGAGATCTACCACTCGAGGACTGGCCAGTCTTAAAAGACTGTTTTTGGGTTACCTGATCCCATGTAGAAGAAGAGATGCTGAAGACTTCTTCCCACAATACTATTACAGGAGGGACACTCTGGAGGAAAATGGTCAGGACCCAAGCAGGTTAGACACCAATTATGAGTGTCTAAAATTAATTTTGTACCGCCACAATTTGTACATTTCTTGGGGATAGTGGCTGGCGGTTCCATGAAGGAAAGTGAATAGGCCTAGAAGGCCTAAAAAACCGTGAGGCACTAAGAAGGAAAACGTATTCCTTAAAAAGGAAAAATTTTACAAGAAAAGAGAAAAGAAATATCGGCGGTACCGGTGGCATCGGGGAAGGCAGACGCGACCACAAGAAAACCAAAAAATAAAAGAAGAATTTTCTGCGGTGACAGGAGGACATCCTGCCGGCTCCACGGAAAAACGAAAACTGAGGAGAGGCAGTTGGGAAAGGCGGGAAGGCAGCACGCAGGCGTGTTGGGATGCTTCCAAAAGTGTTCTGATTGGACGCTGGGAAGCGTTCCCGTGCAGACTCCGTCGGTACCGACGTACCCATATGTGAAGACTCATTCCTGCTTGTTCCTGGAGATTTTACATTTCTGTTGGGGCATTGTTTACTGTTACTTTAGCTTACAAACATCCCTCACCTTTGCATTCTATTCATTTCCACAGCATCTTTTGCTCTCCCAGACAGCAGGCACACTAGATCACTACAGACTTATCATAGCCATCCATCTGTCCAAGAGAGGTCAACGCATCTTTGGTAGTAGACTGGCTAATCTACTGAAGAGGGCTTTAAACTAGATTCCTTGGGGATGGGTGAAGAAAGCCCCCAGGTAAGTGAAAGCCCCCAGGTAGGTGATACATTAAATACCTTTATGGAAATGGGTAACAGGGGTAACATATGGAAAGCAGTGTGTATTAATGCCCGTAGCATGGGAAATAAGATCCCTGAGGTTGAAGCTTTGGTGGGAGTGGCTGACTTGGATTTAGTGGCAGTTACAGAAACATGGTTCACAGAAAACAATGACTGGGATGTAACTATACCTGGCTATACTTTATTCAGGAAGGACAGGGTAGGAAGAAGAGGAGGAGAGGAGTGGCACTATATGTAAAAACTACTATTAAAGCTTTGGAATTACAGAGCTTAAAAGGGAGAGAGGAGGCATTGTGGGTTAAACTAGAAAGAGGGAAAGAGAAATCTATTTGCATTGGAGTGATATACAGACCTCCCTCACAAGAGGAAGAGGTGGACAGAGAGTTAATTGAAGACATACGCAGCATTGCTAAGAAAGGGGAAGTGCTACTGATAGGAAATTTCAATATGCCAGATGTTGATTGGCACATTCCTGCTGCAGTATCATCTAGAAGTAAGGAGATCCTGGATTCTCTACAGGGAGAACTATTCAGGCAATTGGTAACAGACCCCACACGTGAAGGAGCCATACTGGACTTGGTGCTTACCAATGGTGAAAGTGTTTCTGATGTTGTAGTGCAGCGATGGCGAACCTATGGCACGCGTGCCAGCTGTGGCACGCGAAGGCCTTGCAGCTGGCACGCGGGAAGGTCCGCTAAAACAGGTGTCTGCCTCCCTTCGTCTGCAGCCGCGGCTCCCTGCCTGTTAGGGAACCGCGGCTGTGCTTGTAAAATCGTTGCGGAGCCCTTCCTGTCTTGACGGGCTCCGTGCAGCATTGTCCTGCCTCTAAAGGAAGTTGTACAACTTTGTACAACTTCCTTTAGAGGCGGGACAATGCTGCACGGAGCCCGTCAAGACAGGAAGGGCTCCGCAACGATTTTACAAGCACAGCCGCGGTTCCCTAACAGGCAGGGAGCCGCGGCTGCAGACGAAGGGAGGAAGACATGGGGAGAGGGGGGGGGGCTACCATCGACATGGGGAGAGGGGGGGGGCTACCATCGACATGGGGAGAGGGGGGGGTCGACATGGGGAGTGGGGGGGAGGGGGGCTTACATGGAGGGAGGGAGCTGATATGGATGGATGGAAGGCGGGGGGCTTACATGGAGGGAGGGAGCTGATATGGATGGATGGAAGGAGGGGGGCTTACATGGAGGGAGGGAGCTGATATGGATGGATGGAGGGAGGGAGCTGATATGGATGGATGGAAGGAGGGGGGCTTACATGGAAGGAGGGGGGACTGACATGGAGGGAGGCTGACATGGACAGTGGGGCTGACAGGGAGGGAGGGAGGGAGGGAGCTGACATGGACAGATGGAAGGACGGGGGCTGACATGGAGGGAGGGGGGCTGGCATGCACAAAGGGGAGAGACAGGGACATACTGGACAGACGGGATAAATGCTGGAGAGAGGCGAGAGACATTGCGGCTTAGGATTATAATGGGCTGATGGGGGAGCTAGCACTGGTAATGGGCAGATGGGAGAGGACTAGGACTGGTAATGGGTTGAAGGCTAGGATTGGGAATGGACTGATCAAGGGGGGGTTGGGACTGGTAATGGGCTGATAGGGGGGTATGACTGATAATGGACTGATGGGGGGCTAGCATTGGAAATGAGCTGATCGGTGAGGTTAGGACTGGAAATGGGCTGATGGGGGGATAGGACTGGTGATGGGGGGGGTAGGACTGGTGGTATTGGGCTGATTAGGGGAGGCTAGCACTGGTAATGGGGTTGAGGGGGGATTAGCACTGGAAGTGAGCTGATTGGGGGGCTTTGACTGAGAATGGGCTGATTGTGGGGAGGGGAGGATAGAGCTGCTGGCCCTGGAAGAAAACTGGGGGCTAAGGCTACAAATGGGCTGATGCGAGCGGATGGGAGAATGGAACTGGAAGGGAGTGGATCTGAGAGGGGCTGCCATGGTATTTGTACTAGAAGGGACTGGTCAGTGGGGAAGGAGGGGGACTGGAAGGGAATGGACACCAGTGGCAATCATAGGAATGCAAGTTGACATTGGAAGGTACTGGGAGTGAGGACTGGAAAGGGGCTGATACTGGGGAGGGTTACTGGGACTGGAAATAGGCTGATGGAAAGAAGTGAAGAAAACGAAAGAAGAGATAAGAAATGGCAGATGGACCATAGACCACAGAAACAGAGCTAAGAGAAGACAGGAAAGCAGAAGCCTCAGATCGGGACCAGCATGATCAGAGAATAAATTGGTCAGACAACAAAGGTAGAAAAAATAATTTTATTTCATATTAGTGATTTGACTACAAAATCATCATAATTTTGAAATCAAATATTGTTACTTGTTGTGATTAATTAACCGTATTTTCCGGCGTATTTTTTTTGGTGTGCGCTGGAAGAGGGGTAGTCTTATACGGCGAGTATAGGCCAAACACCTATATTTTAACAGGAAAAGTAGGGGGTCGTCTTATACGCCCAGTCGTCTTATACGCCGGAAAATACGGTAAGTAAATTTAACGTTTTCTATGAAAAGTAGTTCTGAGGGGGGTCAAAAAATATTAAAAGAAAAGTGACAATAATATAATAATATATTTATAATGTGGATTACATTTGGGCCCTCATATTTACCTCAGGCTATGATTGTGATTGTGATTATGATGGTACACTGTAAGAAACAATATATGCAGTGTTAGATTTGTTTTAAATGTCGCAATGGTTTTGCGGCTCCCAGTTTTTTTTTTCCCTTCGGAAACGGGTCCAAGTGGCTCTTTATGTCTTAAAGGTTGCAGACCCCTGTGCTAGGAGAAAGGCCCCAGCCCGGCCCCGCGCTTCCCCTTCCGGTCGGAGCTTCTGCGCGCCTCTCGCCGAGAAGCTGCACGCTAGAGCTCGTGCGCCGTCCTCTCGCGAGATTATAGGACCCGCACGGGAGCTGGGTTCCAAAGAAGAGCAAAACCTACCACTTTCATGATGAATGGGAAATGGACTACTTCTTCATCATGGTGAAAGACAAGTGTTGTGTAATTTGTAACGCCCCAGTATCCTTGCCCAAAATGGGTGATCTGGAACATCATTATAAGGCTCTAAAATATTGTTGTTAAGGTTTAATTGACGTGCTGGCACTTTGAGGAAATTCTTTGGTTTTGTGCGGCAGTTTGGGCACTCGGGCTCAAAAAGGTTAGATCATTTTGCTTCCAGTGATCACCAGATGGTGTGGTTCAGTATTAGGACTAGGGCTGTTAGAATCCATTCCAAGGTGAGGATCTTAGACTTTAGGAAGACTAACTTTGCGAAGATGGGCCAATACCTCAGGGAGTCGTTAGTGGGATGGGAACAGCTGGGGGATGTAGAAAAACAGTGGGCAAAACTGAAAGGGGGTATTTTAAGGGCAACCAACCTTTTTGTTAAAATGGTAAATAAAGGCAAAAGGAACAGGAGACCGCTATGGTTTTCGAAGGAAGTAGCTGAAAAAGTGAAGAAAAAGAGGGAGGCCTTCATGAAATACAAGAGATCACAGAGAGCAGAAGACAAGCATCTGTATTTGGAAAAACTTAGAGAAGCTAGCAAAGTAGTCAAGAAGGCAAAGATTCAAAAGGAGGAGGAAATAGCCAATGCAATAAAATGGGGGATAAGACATTTTTCAGATATATTAGTGAGAAGAGGAAGAGCAAAAGTGGTATTGTCAGACTCAAGGGTGCAGGGGGGGAATATGTAGAAGCTGATAAGGATAAAGCGGAATTGCTTAACAAATATTTTTGTTCTGTGTTCACAGATGAAGAACCAGGAGCAGGACCTCAGAAAACACCCACAAATAAGAACAGAAGCGAGGGACATCTTGAACTATTTTCAGAAGACTGTGTTCGTGAGAAACTAGCTCAACTTAAAGTAGACAAAGCGATGGGACCGGATGGGATACACCCTAGAATACTGAGGGAACTTGGGGACGTTCTAGCAGCATCACTGACTGACCTTTTCAATGCCTCGTTGGAGTCAGGAGTGGTGCCAAAGGACTGGAGAGAGGCTCATGTGGTGCCTTTACACAAAAGCGGAAGTAAGGATGTGGTTGAAAACTACAGGCCGGTTAGTTTAACTTCGGTGGTGAGTAAATTATTGGAAACGCTGCTGAAAGAGAAAATAGTGAGGTTTCTGGAGTCCAGCGGATTACAGGATCCGAGGCAGCATGGATTCACCAGAGGCAGGTCTTGTCAGACAAATCTGATTGATTTTTTTGACTGGGTGACCAGGGAGTTGGACCGAGGGAGAGCTCTAGATGTGGTGTATTTAGATTTCCGTAAAGCCTTTGACACTGTTCCTCACAGGCGACTTATAAACAAACTGAGCACCCTAGGGATGGACCCTAAAGTTACTGCTTGGGTTAGAAATTGGTTGGGTGGGAGGCGACAAAGAGTACAAGTAAATGGAGCTCACTCTGAGGAGAAGGATGTTACCAGTGGTGTGCCCCAGGGATCTGTCCTTGGTCCAATTCTTTTTAACATCTTTGTTAGTGATATAGCGGAAGGGCTGTCGGGTAAGGTTTGCCTCTTTGCGGATGATACCAAAATCTGCAATAGAGTAGACACCCAGGAAGGGGTAGATAACATGAGGAGGGATCTAGCTAAGCTTGATGAATGGTCTAGAATTTGGCAGCTGGGATTTAATGTTAAAAAATGTAAGGTCATGCATTTGGGCTGCAGCAATCCAAGGGAGCAATACAGTATAGGAGGTGAAGTACTTTTGTCCACTAAAGAAGAGCGGGACCTAGGCGTGGTTGTGTCTGATGATCTTAAAGTAGCTAAACAGGTGGAAAAGGCGACAGCAAAAGCTAGAAGGATGCTTGGGTGCATACGGAGAGGAATGACTAGCAGAAAAAAGGAGGTGATAATGCCTCTGTATAAGTCTTTGGTGCGACCTCATTTGGAGTATGGTGTGCAATTCTGGAGACCGCACCTTCAAAAGGATGTGAACAGGATGGAGTCGGTGCAGAGGGTTGCTACCAAAATGATTAATGGGCTTCATTATAAAGCATATGAGGACAGACTTAAGGATCTTAATATGTACACCTTAGAGGAAAGGCGGGATAGAGGTGATATGATTGAGATGTTTAAATACCTCCGTGGCATAAATGTTCAGGGAGAGAACCTCTTTCAATTGAAAGCAAGTTCTGCTATGAGGGGACATGGGATGAGGGTGAAGGGAGATAGATTCAGGAGTGATATGCGGAAATATTTCTTTACGGAAAGAGTAGTGGATCCGTGGAATAGTCTCCCAGTGGAGGTGGTAGAGATGAGGACAGTAACTGAATTCAAGAAAGCATGGGACCAACACAGAGGATCTCTAAAGGCAAAAAGTGGACTGTTGTAGTTGTTATGGAAGGACAGACTAGATAGGCCATGTGGTCTTTTTCTGTCGTCATATTTCTATGTTTCTATGTTTCTATCTCTATGGGATTGATTAGGGTTCGGGGTGAGATTTTTTTCTGTCCTGCGCTTATTCCATGTTTCAGCATGTATAACGTGGACGTATGAGTGATATACCGGGGTCATACATGGGCCTTTCCTGGATATGCTTTATACGTCTCCGCCTGACCATGTCCCCATTCCGCCCCCTCCCACCTACGTCCTGAAATCCCCGCTTTAGTGCCGTGTACATGCAAGGTCGCCTGGTGTCAGAATACAGGTCTAGATGTTTTCAAATGAAACACATCAATGCCCCACGCACACAGGGCTTATTTGTGTTTCAGAATGACCTCCTATGTTTCAATGTGTCCGTGTTTCTATGCCACAGCTGTTGGAACTGTCTCTCCCATAGAAATATATTCGGCCATTTTTGGGGGACTTTACTTTTCAGGAATCTAGGTCAGATATGGCTTATATTTGTACTTAGTTCTCCACCCCATGCCCTTTTTCCCCTCCTTGATCCTCCTGTCCCTTCCCTACCCTTTCTCTCCCTCCCCCCCCCCCTTCCCCTTCATTGATGCAGTTGCTTGTAAGACTTACTGGTCTCTATTATTTATTTATATATTTATTTATTTACATTCTTTTATATACCGCGCTATTCCACATCAGTGCGGTTTACATGGAACACAAATTTACACATTTCAGTTGGTTGATCTGTGTTTACAATGAACGGGTACACGAACTTGGATCAAAACTTAGGTAACTATTTACATCTCAACAGGCTGGTATTGCAACATTCATCTGTACAGCATTGACTAGTTCATTGATGGGGGTGTTGCGGTACTAACTTCCGGGTAGTACAAGAGGAAAAGGTGATGTTTTAATGCTTTCCTAAACTGGGCTAGGTCAGTGATCGCTCGGATGCTGGGTGGGAGGTTGTTCCAGCATCTCAGCGCACAGAATTTGAAAGCCCTGTTTGCTGTTGCCTGTGTGCACTGAGTTATTGCTTTCGGGACTATTAGGGTGTTGACCGTTACTGATCTTCTCAATCTAGATTTGCTGTTTATGCCTGTTCTATGTATAGTTGATTGTTTTGATGTTATACCTGTTCTATGTAAAGTTGCTTGGCTGTTCCCGTTTCTTGTAAACCGCACTGATACTAAATAGCGCGGTATAAAAAAGCTAGTAAATAAATAAAATAAATAAATATATTTGAACCTGATATGCCTTTTCTCCAGATTTTCCCCCATGCCAAATTTGGTTGCATTCCATTAAGTTTTACGAGAGTTTGTCCTCAGGCAGCTAAATAAACAGTCTGGACCCCCTTCTGTATAATTTCTTTCCAAAACTCTGTTGGGTTGGAAAGAATAGACATGCAAGGATAGCAACTAATTTCTTGGCACAGATGTAAACAGAACTCACGACCCCTTCAAGAAAAGCAGCACCAAAGCAATTATCTAATTTAATGGGGCAGAACCCTCAGCAGTATATTATCATTCTTATACTGTCAAAATTAGAAGGCGACTATATGGCCTAAAATACTATACCAAAGCACTTCTATAGCAAGTGGAGATAATTAAACTCAACCAAGAGGTTTGAATAACCTGCATAATGGAACACTGACCATCAAAGTTGGATCATGAAAATGAGGGGGAATGTCATGAGTACAAAAGATTGGCAGTGAGCATGCTTTTGGGCTTTCTGCTTTGCATCAGGATCAGTAAGATAAGAAAATGCTTGAAGTGGCATTTTTTCAGTGGTTATGGTGCAGTGGCTTGGTAGTAGGACACAGGAAGATGGACAACGGCACAGACATTTTCAGACATGTGTGAGTAAATGGTGCCAATTGGTAACAACATTCAGAGCTGAAGTGTGCCTGTGATTCTCTTGTTTGGCATGCAGTTCCTCTCACCACTGTGAAGGCTGCGTCTAGCCCCAACTGATCTGTGTCCACAGTCCTCCAAGGCATCCTTCCCCATCTACATAATGCTTCTGGACGGAAACTTACTAATATGTCAGCAAGACGGAGTTTATCAAGAGCCTTCTAGAGCAGCTCTTTATTGAAGAGCCCTGAAGAGGCCCCATGATGATCAGACCATGATAATGGTAGAGTAGACAAAGCTTAAATAAATGGGAGGGATTCAGAGGATAAGAACAGATCTAAGGAGTGACTAGCTGAGTGTGTCAAGGTGCGAACAAACTGATGGAAATTCAAATCATCCGTAAGGGAAAAGAAGTTCTTATCTTTAGAGTTGATTGGATTATTGAAATGAACATTAAAGTGGCCAAGGATATGCAAATTTGCATAACATAAGATCAAATCTGTGAGGAGAAACAGTAAATCTCCCTGGGAGTTGGGAGATAAAGATCTAGGGCAGTAAGTCAAAAGTAGATGGAATGAAAGAGTCCAATCAGCTTGTAATGGTAAAGCTTCAGAGTGGTTCAGTTTAAAATAGTCCATCCTTGACAAAGACAAGGTTTCAAGATAAAACAAACAAGTGCCACTCCACTCCCAGATCTAGAGGACCTGTTAATATCCAGGAGGTGCACATTGGTGCAAATAGGCTGTCTTACCTTCTTTAAGCCAAGTTTCAGTAATACATAATACACTAAGAAGCCTATTCTATTGAGGATGTCCCGGCCTCTGTGTTCGGTCGAAACCGGACGCACAGAGATAGACTGGATTCTGAACCGCGGGGCAGGTCTAGTCCCCATGGGATCAGAATACCATCTAAGCCTGTACATGCAGGCCGGGACCCGATTCAGGTTGGCCTGCACATACAGGCACCTGCCCCGCTAACTAAGTCAAGGCTGCTGAATGGAGCCGCAGAGCCAGGGCGTCCATTCAGGAGCCATTATCCCCAGCCGCCACCAACGTTTGTGCTTTCCCTGCAGCCCAACCCTCGATCAGGCCTCCCACTGCCAGGGTCAGGATGCGGGGAATCCCCTGCACCCACTCCTACCTTTGATGCACCCCAGGCCTGCTGTCTCCCCCTATCTAGGGGAACTTCTTCCACCTCAGAGGTGGAATAGGTTTCCCGTCTACTCTGCTGGTCCCTGACGTACAGCGCCGACATCAGAATCTGCCCTGTATGTCCAGGGCCGCAGACAGACCACTGCCTGCTCCATCTCCACCTCCATGCCTCCCCTTTCCCACTCCCGTCTAACTTCCCCGTACAAATTCCCTGTTTGTATGAGGAAGCTTGGCGGGGACGGGAAAGGCAGACAAATAGTGGGGATGGACGTCCCCATGCTATTTGTGGTACAGAATAGACTCCTAAGGGGACCTTTAATGAAAGCATACTAAGGTGTTGCACCTATTGCATCAAAAGTGCCAAAACTATGGTGCATTAGGTGCAACTCTACCGCATTGTTGAGGGCATGTAAAGCATTTCCCCGGCAGTTAATGTGGAACACTTTCCCCTAATGTGCGCTCTGTTAGCACAGATGCACTTCACCTTTTGAGGGGCATTAGATGAACCTGTGCTAATTGCATGGGATGCAGTTAGTGCATGGCATTTACTCTGCGCTAACAGCACAGAGCTCTTCGCACCCACTTTTTGCCCTTAACCCACCCACTTGCATCGCTAACGCAGGATGCACAGTTAACACAGGAATCAGCCTGTGCTGTCATAACCCTGCACTAGCTGGCAAAGTGTGTCCAGGGCATACTTTTAGCACGTACCAGACACACGCTGTCAGCTATCACCCTTTAGTAAAAGACCCTCTAAGATGCTGAGTGAAAATCAAATCATTAGTTAAGGTGACTTAATGACGGAGAAACCTTGGGGGGCAATTTCTCCAAATGAGTGAGCTTTGCACATACAGTACATTGACAGTCATAAACCTCACTTCTAAGCCAGGATATGTGGAGTATGATCTCAGTTTCTCAAATTTACTGCTAATGCTCGGCGTAATATTTGCATCATGCCAAAGAGAGCCTCCTTCTGGAGTTCGTGAGATATGACCTGTATGGATAATTTATCAAGGTGTGCTTGAAAATTCCTCTTAATTAGGCCTGTGTCACCCAACACGATGAGAAATAGCTCGATATCTTTCTGCCATATTTCCTTGGTCTCCAACTACATTCCTTAGTACTTGAATATTTTCTCCCTTTCAATACGATTCACAGAGTAGTCGCTTGGAACTGACACCTCAATCAATGCCATTCAGGTGTTTTCCTCCTTTACCACTATATCTGATTTCCTAGCATCCAGCTTTTTATCAGTTGAAATGAGAGTATCCCAGGTGATCATAACCTCCTCATTCTCTGTAATTCTTTTAGGGTCATGATCCCAATGCTTTTCGGGCACAGTGATGTTGTAGTGCTTACAGAGTTTCCAATAGATAAGGCGCGCTACTTTATGGTGCCTTTCCGTATAGAAATTTTCTGCCATCAGAACTTCACAGCCAGCTATGAGGTGAGTCACCATTTCCAGTTCTTTTCCACAGAACTGACATATGTCTGTTTTTCCAGTTTTTTCAATGCTCACTGTAAACCATCTCGTCTGTAAGCCGTTGTCATGGGCTGCAACTATCAACCTTTCATCCTTCGGTTTCAGTTCACCTCTCCTTAACCATTCACGTGTCTGCTGTTGATCGACAAAGGGTTCCTGGAGTAACACTCTGTATTTTCCACTGTATTTTTGCATTTGCCACTTATTTTTCCTTGCTTGTTGATCCAATTCTTTGTAGCGTTTTTTTCTCTTGTTTTGCAAATTCTGTTACTTCATTCCCTGTATATGCCTCTGGATTCTCACGCATTCCTTCTAGTCATCGGAACCTTCCACTGAGGAACTCTACATATAGCAATTGCACTGAAATGTAAAGCAGAATGTATCATGGACTTATCCCTTCCAAATGCAGTGCACTAAGCAAGAACATAAATTTAGGGTGGATGCTTGATAGAGTGAACCAATGTTCCTCACTGGTCCCAAAGAAAAGAAATTGGTGCAGAAGAAGACGTTATACTGTATAACTAAGTAGGAAGGAAATAATCTCAAAGCCAAAGACAGAAACTATGGTTTATGGTTTATTTTTCCACTTGATATACTACCTTGAGCCTGTGGCAACAAAATGGTTTACAAAATTAGTTGTAGGCACCCAAAGGAACAGCTTGTGGCTGAATGCTAGTCTGACATTTCTGATCCAAGCAGGAGACATGTGAATGTGAGATTTTCCACTTTAGATACATTTTTGAAAATGATTGAATTATGAATGCATTTGGGAGATGAACTGTTCACATATTTTGAACTAATTAAACTCTTTTTGTGAGTGATAAATATAGCACTAGAATGTTCCTTATTTAACTTTTTTACAGAGGGCAGCTATAATAGAGAATCCAGGCCCATTTCTCTGCCTGCCTATCTAATATTTCTGCCTCGATGTCTCTTGGCTGTTTGAAATTGAACATGGTCAAAACCAAGCTTCTTATTTTTCCCCCTAAACCCACCTCCCCCCCTTCCTTTTTTATCCATTTTTGTGAATAATTTTCTACTCCTCCCCATTTCCTCAGTTTGCAAGCTTGGGGTCATCTTTGACTCCTCCCTCTCCTTCTCCCACACATCCAACTGATAGCTAAAACCTATCATTTCATTCTCGACATCATCAGCAAAATTCGCTCCTTCCTTTCTAAACACACCACTAAGACCCTTATCCAATCTTTAGTCACCTCCCGTCTAGACTATTGCAACCTCCTTCTTGCTGGTTTCCCTCTGAATTATCTCTCTCCTCTTCAATCTGTTCAAAATTCAGCTGCATGGCTAATCTTCTGCCAATCTCACTATGCTCATATAACTCTTCTTCTCAAGTCGCTTCATTGGCTCCCTATCCATTTCCATATCCAGTTCAACCTTCTACTGACCTATATGTGCATTTATTCTGCTGCTCCTCACTACCTTTCCTTTCTTCTCTTCCTAAACCCCTCCCAGGGCAGTAGACGTCCATTGGTGGCATGGCACACATGGCCTGCCGCACCCTCTTGCTGAGCTGAGCTGTGCCACCACCCCTCACTATCGCCGATTTTTGCAGTGGGGTCGGCTCAGTGGTAGGCCAAGTACTTCTGCACACATGGCCTGCTGCTTCTGACTCCCCAGAAGTTGTGCCGGAGGGATCAGAAGCGGCAGGCCATGTGTGCTGAAGCACATGACCTGCTGATGTTGCCCAGCTGCCCCCTCCCCGACCCCACTGCCAGAATCAGCAGCAGCGCGACTCAGCACAGGGAAGGAGGGGAAAGCAGTGTGGGGCGGCGCATGGGAGGGGGGTGGCATTCTAGGGCTTTTGCCTAGGGCAGCTTAAACCCTTGAGTCGGGAACTCCACTGTTCTGGCAGATCGCTTCTATCTGTGTCCTTCTCTTCCAATGTCAACTCCAGACTTCAATTTTCCACCTTGCTTTTCCAAGGAGCCTGGAACGAACTACCTGAGTTGGTATGTCCATTTTCATCTCTGGCCCTTTTCAAATCCAGGCTAAAAACTCACCTCTTAGAGGCTGCTTTTGGATCCTGATCAATGTAGTCTCCTACTCTCCAACCACGTATTTCCTTACCATTTCCCTAGACATATTCTAATCCCCAGCTATTGTGCTGTCTGTCTTGATTAGATTGTGTAAGCTCTGATGAGCAGGGCCCCTCTTACATGTCTCTGAACAGTGCTGTGTATGCCTTGTAGCGCTATACAAATGAACAGTAGTAGTAATATTAGTTGATCTGAATTAACATTTCTGTCAACCATTCACTTCACTAGCTGCAATGTTTTAGAATTAGCCAATCTATTAAGGGACATTTTAGAAAGGCCGTTTATGCGACTTCTGGGATATACTAATCAAAATGTCTGCAATTCCATGGGAGGGGCAGCATAGAAGATGGACACGTGTAAATGCATTCTAAAATCGACCTATCTCCACCCCAAAAATTAAACATCTTCATCGACATACAAGATAATGGGGATGTGCAGAATAAAGCCGCAGACACATGCACAGAAATGGGAAATTGTAGAAATCTGCATGTGCAAAATATGGGCGTTGGCGGAACTGGCAACGTAGACGTTTTCATTTCAGATTGTGCATGGGGATATGTCATTTTGCAAACAGACCATGCTATCAAAAAATGACTACTAATATAGATTTCAAAAATGGAGCAACAAATGAGGGCGACAGGCATCAGTAAAAAATGGTATACAAATTCAGTGTGGATCATAAAAGAACCACTATAAACTGAACCATGTGAAACATCAAGGGCCTACACCTTCAACTTAAAATATACAAAACACACATCTTCAAAAACAAATGTGGCTTCAAAGCCTCAATACGGCTTCATAACATCAGACAACATCAGGCTTGGGAATCCAGAGACCAGGGTTCGATTCCCACTAGCACTCCTTGTGGTCTTGGGCAAGCCACTTAACCCTCCATTGCTCAGAAAAATCCAAGTCATCAACATATGCTTACCAAGTTTAAATTACAATGTAAACCGCTTTGTTTGAAATGGTAAAGCGGTATAAAAAAACTGTTAAATAAATAAATTTTGCCCTTTCTCTGTAAATTCCAATACCATACCCTCTGTGTTCAGTTTTTATTAAAGACAATGCTGAAAAGACAGAAAATATAACTGTCCCCACAAACTTATCACAATCTGGATTCCACCTCATAAACTTCAGATTATATGAGCATGGGCTGATTGTTAAGACTGAAATATTTCTAACTTTATGTTTGTTTTTTATGTTTGTAGATGAAAATGAAATGTGGTCAGTTTTTCTATTAGAGTTTACCACTGTCAAAGATTATAATAGTATACATAAAATACCAGCGGTCTTTCATTTAATTTTTTCTGCAGTTTTTTATTTCCTTTTCTGTTTTGCTGTGCGCTATTTTACAATATCATGCACTAAAACATTTTAGAGGGGTATATTCAAATCACGTAAATGCCACTCGGGGGGATATTCAGCAGCACATATCTAGTTTGTGCCAATGGCCAGACATTTTTACTGCGCTGGCTGCGGCCACTGATGATGCCCCCTTTAGCGTGCATTATTGGCAGCATTCACTAGAAGGTGGCCCCTGCCAATTAAATATGTGGGTGAAAGCTCCCCATGTTCTTCCTCTCTATCCTTCCTACCCCCTCATGTACCCTCCCTCAAGCCTACCCAGTCTTGCTGATGAAATGAGGTAGAAGTGATCTCCAGTCATTTCTAGCCTGCGGGTCCCTACTGGGATCATTCCTGCCTCACTTTGACATCGACAGTGGCTATACTTAAGGGAAGGGGGCTGAAAGGGAGGTAGAGGGATGAAGGGGAAGCCTGGGGGAGCTTTATAAACATTTTGTTTGCGTATTTAATTGATGGATGTAGGTAATTTTTTTCTTCCGTTTCATTTGCAAAATGAAAATAATATGAAAAAGGACATGCCCTTGACATTCCCATTTCATTTTCAGCAAAATCACATCCCTATTGTGCACTCACATTTTTACTGCTGTAATGTATATACTTCCCAATTTCTTTAAAACATGCTGTTTTAATCTGCTGGTCTAAATTCAATAAGTCTTTTTCAAAGACACCAGTCAGCAAAAGTCTCACCATAAAATTACTAAATTTCAGCCATCATCCATCTTTCAAAGTGAACTGCTTAAGGAAAATCAATAATAACTCTACCACCTTCCTGTTCCATTTTAAGACTTGCATTACGTAGTCACTGCAGTGTTTTTGAGGTAGCCGCTCTAACATCTCTGCATTCGGGAAGAGAGGAACTCTTTTACACAGTTTCTATTAGCCAACCCACAGTTCTTTTTTGGCCTCACTCATTCATTCTAGGACTGCATGCAGTGAATAGTGTCTCAAGCAGGGAACCTTCATCTGTATGACCCTGACGTTTTGTAAAGCACGCTTCTGAGACACAGCAGAGATGCAGGAGCTCAGGAAACAAGGGCTCCGTGGGCTCTCTTGCCTATAAATTGGAGCATCAACCAGAGGAAAGCTATTGAAAAGATAATGAATAAATCAGACTAAGATAAACTGAAGCTAAGGAAAATAATTTTTGTTGGTAAAGACCATGCCTACTAGGTGAGAGAGTGAGAAAGAGATGGGGGATGTGGACCCCGATATTCAAAACGATTAACACAGTTAGCAGACCTGTTAACTGTGTTAATTGCGGTGACTGGGATATTCAGCGGCACTAATGCGGTTAGTGCTACTGAATATCCCCAGGTGCCGCTGCTAAATGCCCCAATGCTAGCTGGCTAGGACTTAAGCATTCCGGGACGGATCCAAGATGGCACCTGGCAATAACCGGGCAATGTAAATAAATGGTGATATTCAGTCGCTTTCTTATTATCCTTAAGCAGCAAAGGTTAGGCACCTTAAGGGCTGGTATAACTTTCTTTGCAGAAGCTAACTGGGCAGTGGCTGAATATCACTCCAACACTGAATATCCAGGTTTTAGGGGAAGAGAGCTGAGTGTGAGGTGGAAGATCGGGCAGAGACTCAAGAGCTTACTCCAGGAACCTGTCTGCAGCTGTGGTGACATCAGCTGAGTCCACCAATGAGAGCCCCTGGGTCTCTTTAAAAGACCCACAGTTCTGCTTCTTGCCAGGAAGGGAGCCAAGTGTGAGGCGGAAGACTGGACAGAGACTTAGGCACCTGTGAGGTATCCTGGGCCTTGTCTGCAGCTGTGATAACGTTAGCTGAGTCCATCAGTGAGAGCCGTAGGCTCTTTGAAAGTTCTTGAGCCCTGCAGCACACGGTCATGGGCACACCCAAAAGCACGTGACCGAAGGGGAAGGTTCGGCCCCTTTGGAGCAAGGAGGAGTACTGAGAAGGGGATTGTTTGACTGCACCTCCCCATCATTTTGTTTCTTCTGGTTTGTTACTTCATCATTGCATGGCGAAGGGGAAATGCAAGGCCAAAGGGAGGCAGATGCCCTCCACCCTCTCCAATAATGGGCAGAGTATTTCCTTCTGAGGATTCTTTGGACTCTTTGCATAATTTATCTTCTGTTCCTGTGATTTCTCCCACAGTCATTGATCTTCCTCTATTGCTGCTCCCCCTACAGATGTTTCCCTAATCGACATCTGGAAAGTGGTTGCTAGGACTGAATCTTTGCTAAAAGACATTATTCCCAACTTCTTGCCTTGCCCCCGGATACAACTTCCTCCACTGCCTCCAAGCTCTCTAGCCCCAAATGTCACATCACCCCTTCTACTCTTCAGCAGTTCCCACCTCAGATGCCTTTTTCCCTTCTGACTTCTCTTCCCTCCCAACTGATTGCCAGATTCAAACTTGTAAAAATACCCTCGCTTATGCACATGACCAAATAGCTTCCCTCCATTCTGTTCCTCTTACACATGCCCACAACCATACCCCCTGCTACCATCCCGGTCTCCACCTTCTCCGAACTCAACTGCGTCATGCGAACCACTGGTGGAATCACCCTTCGCCTAACACCTTGGGTCACTTCCATCTCTGTTACCAACACTACCACTCCTCCATTCACACTGCCAAACAGTCCTATTTTACTGCCCTTATCTTTTCCTCTTCCAACTCTTCCTGGCAACTTTACTCTATTCCCCATGCCCTCCCCACCCCTCGATCTTCTCTCCCTCCAGCTACCACATTAGTGTCTCCCGATCCGGTCCAACTAGTTACTTTCTTCTCCAATAAGATCCTTCAGCTTCGCTCCACATTTCCTGTCTGCTCCCCGCCATTCTCCCCTAACCCTCCACCCTCTCCAACTCCTTCTCTGGTCCTCTTCCTATCACATACCTGGGTCTTCATTTCATCTGATGTCTTCCACAGAATTGTCCAAAGCTCTCTCCTCTACTTGCAAAACCACCTGCCCTCTGGATCCCATCCCTTCCCACTGGTTGTCTGAACCATCTCTTGCCCTCTTGCCACTCATCCTCAGTATCTTCAGCTATAGCCTTACCTCTGGTACATTTCCCACCCTCTGGAAATACACCACCATCCGCCCTATTCATAAGAAACCCACCCTGGATCCCTCTATTCTCTCCCACTGGCAGCAAGTTTCAAATCTTTCTTTTCTTTCGAAGGTCACTGAGAAACTTGTTTTCTCTTAGCTCTCCACCCATCTTGATTCCATTCATTCCCTTCATCCTCAACAATCCGGATTCAGATCTGGCCACAGTACAGAAACTATTGTCCTTTCTTTCCTGAAGGAACTTCACACCTCACATGTCTGTGGTGATATTTCTCTTTCTATCTCACTGGACCTCTCCTCTGATCATTCCATCCTCTCTCATCTCTATGATCTCAGTCTTTGGAGAACTGTTCTGCACTGGTTCTGTTCCTTCCTCACTGCACAATCCTTCACTGTTCAGTCCAGCCTCTCCACTTCCTTTGCTATGCCCCTCCCCTGTGATCTCCCCTCAGGGCTCTGTTCTGTCACCACTCCTTTTCAATATCTTCTTGGCCTCCCCTACCCTCATTGTCGAACAGCACAACGTATCGGCCTATTATTATGCGAACAATATAATCATTCTCTATCATACTAGTCCTGTTGCTCCTGATCTGGCCCCACTGAACTCCTGTCTTTCTCGTATCTCCTCCTGGCTGTCTGAATTATCCACACTGTAACTCATCCAAATGTGCTGCGGTCTGATTTATGTTTGGTGCCCCCTGCCCCCCACTGGCCCTCTTATTCACATGCACTCCTGTCCCACTGTTAACATCGCTCCACTATCTTGGCGTCACCCTTGTTTCCTCCTTATATTTCCATAAACACCTTTCATCCCTTATCTGACGCTGCTTTCATTCCCTATGTCAGATCCAGTTCGGCCTTTTTTGTCTCCCTCCCTCCCTGACTATACTACTTCTATCCTTAGTCATTACAAGACTAGACTACTGTAATGTTGCCCTAGCTGGCCTTCCATATTATCGGTTACAACTACAGCTTCTTCAACATACTACGGCATGCATTATCACTCACTCTTCACGTTCAGATCATGCCACCCCTCTTCTCATCCACCTCCACTGGCTTCCACTCAAATTCAGAATCCACTATAAGATCCTCATCCTTTTTTACAAAATGTCATCCATACCTCTACCCCACAGTACCTAGCCGACCTCATCCACCGACACGCCCCTCCCCCGCCTGTTTCGCTCTGTCCATTCTAACCATCTATACCTCCCACCCCCTTCCCGTGCTCACCTGGAACACACTCGTAATTCCGCCTTTTATTTCCTTGACCCTACACTTTGGAACTCCCTATCCCACACACTCTGACTTTAACCATCTTTTCAAAGGTTCAAGGCAATGTTAAAAACCCACCTCTTCTATCTGGCTTTGGACCTTCCATCCCTTTGGGATTGACTACCTTGTTCTTTTCTCTCCTTCCACCCCATCTGCTGTATCTTTCCCCCCTTTTTTCTTGCATGACTACTTACTCTCTGTCCTATCAGACAATGGCCTTCCTTTCACCCTTTGATTTCTTTCAGTGTTTATTATTATTGTATACCGCCCTTATTTTATCGTCTGGGTGGTATATCAAGTGCATGAATAAAGAAATAAAGAAATTGTGTACATTCTCACAGGGTGTTATTTTGACATTTTCTAAATTAGATGACCAGATTGATAACTTGTCATGGCGTACTGCCAAGCTTGTGCCTTCTGTTCAGTCTTTGCAATCCGCCGTAGCCTCTTCAATATCAGATAGTTACTTCATAACAAGCTAGAGGCTCTTGAGAATGGCTTTTTTAAAAATTCTAGTGTCCTCAAGTCAATGCTGACTCCTGGAGACCAAGCCTCTGGGTTTTCTTGGCAATGTATCACTGGAAGTAGATTGCCAGGCCTTTTCGTCCGAGGCAATGGAGGGTAAAGTGACTTGAATGACTATAAGTCAAAAACCTGCATTTTATTAATTTTCTCATGTCTTAATTGCTTTCTCCTCAAATAGTTTTGAGAAAATATTTTACAGAAGTCCTTGCCCTTCCGAAATCAGAGGATATAATTATTTCCAATTTATATTATATTCCACAGAGATTTTGGGGTTTTAACTTAGCAGAAGGTGAACTTGATGAACTTGCTTGATTTAACTCAATTTCTGGAGGACTCCAAAGATAAGATAGCCTCTTGGCTACCTTATTGGTCTCCTTTACAAATGAATTAGATAAAAGTAGGTGTTACTTCAAAAAGAAAAGCACGATTTTTGTGGGCAACGGGTGTCTTTGTTCCCTGATGTGTCTTGCATCACTCAAGTTAAAAAGAAATCCTTTCTGACATATTGTGCAAAAAGTTTGGCCACGGGTGGAATGTTCGTTTGGAAATTCCCCTGCGAGTGCTTTATCGCCTTTCAATCTGTGAGTTATGAATTTACTGAACCTATGCACTTGAAAAAGTTTTGTAAAGATCATAATTTTGTGCTTAGTTATTTATTTGTGCTTATTTACCGTTTTTCGTGAATTAAAGCGGTGTACATGGAACTCAAAATTTGGAGGTTTACATTAAACAAAGTTTTATATAGTGCATTTAACAAGATTAACAAAATTAACAAATTTAACACACTATACAGGGAACATTGGTAAAAAGGAATGATGAGGATTGAAGGAAATAATAATATAATATTTCCTACATTTTTTTCTTTTTGGGATGGGCTTAAAAGGGCATTTAGGATTAAATTGCCTCAGTTTTGTGGGAGAGTAATATCCTCTTTGATTTCCTCGTTTTCTTATTTTCTTCTGTTAAGATAGCTTGTCTTTTTCCGTAAAGTGGACTGGTATGCTCAAATATTATGAGTTTGTTTTCTTGTTTCTTTTATAATTTCTTTTGTCTTTTTGTGTGCCAAGCTTATTTCTGTATGTTGTTTTGGACTGCATTGTCAATTGAAAACTTCTAAATAAAAAAAATTGAAAAAAAAAAAGAATATCTGGATTTTAAGTTTAGTGGCGATGGCTATCTGTTTTACGACAGCTAGTCACCACCGCTGAATATCAGGTCCATAGCTTCTAACTATAAAAGGGAAAAGGAAAAGTGATGGAAGGAGGGGTATGCATGCATTAGTGTGCATTTGGTTTGTTAGTTCGTGTACCTTAAAAAGTTTAGTTCACGCTAAATTGGTTTCACATACACTAATGAACTTAGTGCATTTAAAATGTTGGACTGGGAAGCTAAATAGCATGATCACACTAAACTAAGCATGCTCAGTTATCTCTTTCTCTTTATTCTTCCTGCTGGCTTCCAATGTGTATGCTAGAAAGCCTAGAAAACAGGGTTACATGTCAGTACTGAGGGATGACGTGGGAGACCTGTAACTCCAGGAGAGGAGGTCAAATGAGAGTAAAGAGTTCCTGAAGAAGAAAAATACAATAAAACAAACACACATTTCAGATGTCTATCAAAGAATCAGAGGACATAGAAAAGGGGGATGGAATATGCAGTTTTCCAAATAAACAGAGTGATAATTCTTCTGTTAGCTGTTCACTTTTTTGCAACTAAGGATTCTCTGTGTTTATCCCATACTCTTTTCCATATTGAAATAAACACAGAGAATGGTTAGTAACAAGAAATAAAGATATCGCAGAAGACTTAGCATATGGGCCCATCGTCAGTCTGCACTTTCATCTTGTTCTTTTGTGGAGATCCAACCACACTCCCTGGCTACACAGAAAAGTAGGGTACCTCCAGTTCTGAGGAAATGATTAGCCACTAGGTGCCCTCCACAAAAATATACAAAGTAAGATTTTACAAGGCACCATCAGGACAGGGAAGATATAGAAGGAGAGTGTATCTTATGGAGAGAGAGGAGGACATAATAGAGAAGATACACTGCCTCACACTTGAGCACTTTAAAAAGAATTCACCTTTGTTTACAGGAGGCAAATGTATTTCCAAGCAATAGGTTACCCAAGATAAAGGCCTTTCCTGGGACTGACATGATAAGAGGCATATTGACTTAAAGCGCATTCAGCTTTTGCAGCTAAAGTGGCAAAAAGGTGTAGATAGCGCAGCATTAGCTGCAAAAGCCATACATTATCTGCTGAGGGCAAACACAGCATTTCCACAGCAGATGCAAAATGCAATGTGTGCCTTCGAGTCAGTCCTGACTCCTGGCGACCCAGAAGTTCCTGGGTTTTCTTGGCAGTGACATAATTCACTGAAAATGCAGAGTGTGATCCAACAGCAGCTTAGATGCAGCTAATGCTATCCATTGAGGTGGTTTTAGTAGCACCCACGCTGTCTGCAAATCTGATGGTTACAGTGTGTTACTCTCCGCTCTAATCCCACCCACTCATGCCAGAAACCATGGTCAGAGTCCCATGGTGACTGACCAGCTGAGTAATTGCAGCAGAGAGGGAGGAGCGCAGCCTATGCTTCCCTGCTTGAAGTGAGTGTGGAGGCTTTACTGACAGCAGGAGCAGAGCTGTATTGCAGGACTTCACATCGGATTGAGTCCAGCTGTGTTCCATTGCTATGGAGCTGGAGTGTGATGGCATCATATTCATTTGTATGCTAAGATGCTTTTTTTTGTCTGTGTGCAATGTTTATTAATGCTTGTAAACCATTTTGATGTATTTGTGCCTAAGGCAGTATATTAAATAATTGCAGATAAATAGATATATCAAAAGCAGGACAGAGCCCCTTAAGTGAGCCCTTGGAGAGTCCTGGGAGAACCAGGAGGTAGTGTTATTATTCTGTTTACAATGAAATCGTTTTGGGATGTATGTTTATGTGCGGGTGCTTTTACATTGGCTTTTAGTTGAGTGCGTGGGAGACATGGTGAGCATGGGTTGTGATGTTCCTATAATTGTTGGAATTTTAGGGCATAATGGAAAGAGAGGAATAGGCAGAGAGATTGGTTAGTTTAAATCTTTGGTTTGGGAGGCTAACAAGGATATGTAGGGGGATGTCCAATAGTTAAACTGTGATTGATGTAAGATCAGTTAATTGTAAAGAATATATTTTCTATGATGCAATTGCTGAAAGGAAATTGGATATCTTCTTCTGATTGAAACCTGATTGAAGAATGAAGAGATAATTTTGGGGTTCTTTTGTCCACCAGGGTCTGGAGACAGGCCCCATGCAGATAGCAAGCCAGGTGCATGCATGGATGTAGGCCATTTTACAAATGTGGACGTCCCCAAAGTGCATGCCTGCAGAGCTGGGTGCCCCAGCCTGGGTAGGTGAGAAGGGAGGTGAGACTAGCGTGTTCTGCCCTGCCATTTTAGATACCCAGACGCGTGGCAGCAGGCCAATAATAGGTTTGGAGTATGTATTTACAGGTAGATTTTGTTGTCCAGGAAATATTAACCGCTGCAGTGTAAAAGCACTGTGCTCTTCCCCCAGGAAGCATTGCAGCCATGAAACAAGCACTTTTCCCACCTTAATCGTGGTCAGGAGCAGGTACAGGCATGGAAGCCTCAACAACCAGGGCCTGGTGTGCTTGTGGTGTTCTGAAATTGTGCAACTCCCTTGCTCCGCCCAGAGCACGCCTCCACCATGCCCCCACGCTATCTCATGCTAGAGATGCCTATATATCAGCTTTATAAAATGGGTCAAAGGGTATCTCCATAATTTGAATGTCATGTGCCCATTCTCAGATTTCCAGCTCACGAAAAGAGCTTCTTAAGCCCCCTCATTATTTGCCTATGATTTATTTATTGCATTTGGGGCAAGAAATTTTTTTTTTACATATGCATTAGGGATCTCATGTGCTAAGCTTCAGCCCACGGCCCTAATTCATGGCTTTTACATTGGCCCCTCGACTTTACACAAATGTAGGCAATTACAAAATTACTTTCTTAATGCAACTAGAAGGAAGAATAATTGCTTAGTTTCTCAGTACATGAAAGCATATGATTAAAAGTTGAAGCCCCAAGATGAAGCCAAAAGCTTTTAACCTAATGGTACTAACTGACAGTGAATGCTTGGTCCTGAATTAGATCTTGATATTTTAAGGATCTGAAAACATGGCATCTCAGATGAGTACACGGCCCAGTTCTGTGCCACAACTGATCAGACGGCTTGAAATCAAACTTAGGGGCATGTTTACTAAAAGCCGTACAATTGCGTGCCGCACAATAGCGCACGGAAACGCGGCACTCAAACGCTCAGAAACGCTCTTAAACGCCCCGCACAAGTGCGCGTGGGCCCCGCACAATTGCGCGCCGCACTAACGTGCCCCGCACAAGTACCCGGCCCGCAAATGTCCGATAGAGGCGTGGAAAGGCATTCTGAGGGCGGAGGAAGGCTCCCGAGGGGCGGAGAGACGGGGTCAATGGGCGGGGAAGGGGAGGGGAGAGGCTCCCCGCACAGTATCGGGGACGAATTTGCAGGTTAAAAATAGCGCGAGTGAAACACTCACGGTAGAGGGCATTTAAAGGGAAGAGAAACCATTTCCGTCAGCAATGTACAGGGAAACCGGGGAAACCTGCAAAACGTGAGCAGTGTGATACATGTGCACAGAACAAAAGTGCAAATAAAGATAGAAAAAGACCCAAACAAACATAGTAAAAATAGGAAGTCAGCTGGGGAACCCTGATATTAATGGGCAAACATAAGAAACACACCCAGGAAAGCTCCAAAAAAATGAAATGAAGTATGGAAGGGGCTACGGAGCGGAGACCCTTCCAAAAACCATTTCCTTTTTTCTGAGCCTTCCTGGGAGTGTTTGCTATGGTTGCCCATTAATATCACTGTTGCCCAGCTTGGTTATATTTATCCCCAGTTCGTCGTGGTCGGTTGAGGGGTTTATTTGCACTTTTGTCACCAGACAAGGTGACTGAGCCCACAGTACAAATGTGCAGAGCAGGGTTTTTGACTCCTTTGGTCAGGTTTCCCACCCCCAGGGACTGCACTATCACTGTGGCCACAGTGTGGTGCAGCAGACAGAGGCAGTACCTCTAGGACCAGAGGGTCACAGGTTCAAATCCAAGCTGGGGCTCCTGCCAACCCAGTCCCCATATTTTACCCACCACTAAACAGAGATAGTAAAGACACTCCTTTATTGCAGAGAACATAAGCATGGTTCACACACCCATTTTGTACCCAACACCGCACACACACCATAACAATGGGCATTACCGACAGCCGAGTCCCCCAAATGCAGTCCTGGAGTGCCACAACTCAATCAGGTCATATGCTTTTCCAAGATACGGACATGCCAGCATGTTGGCGGTAGGGTACAGGTGGTGGAGGGGGCAGTGGCTGCTAGCCACAGAAGACAGTGGCCGAGCCATGTGCAGGCTGGCACGTCCACTGCAACATAGGCCCTGTCGGATGTACAGTCATGGACTTCCCAGGGAATTTAGCACATCTGTGGCAACACAGTGGTGCAGTGCACACAGACAGTGTGTGCAGGAGCAAAAGGTCACAGGTTCAAAGCCCAGCTGGGGCTACTGCCGTTCCTGTCCACATATTTTCCCCACAACTAAACCATGTTAGTAAGGGCAATCCTTTATTGCTGGGGATATACGCATTGGTCATACGCCTATCTTTTACACCACCAAGCACAGACACCATGACCAGGGGCATTACCTAGAGCAGAGTCTCACAAATGCAGTCCTGGAGGACCACACACCATTCAGGTTCCATGCTGCCACTCATACAAATAACCGTGCTGTATATCTATGCACCACCCCCATGGCATGTAGATGTAGCTCATGCATATTCATGAGGGACAGCAGGAAACCCCAACCAGTGTATTGCAAACCTGGACTGGATTTGGGAACCTCTGCCGTACAGCAGCAGCCAACAGGGACAGACACACCCACACCCACACCCACAGGCCCCATTGGCCAATGCCTCCTGGTGAGGCAGGACATTGGGCCCTGCGTGCATCTCCCAATACCAGCACTTGCATACCTTAGCAATGTCACCCTACACCAGGGTATATGGTACACAGCTCTCAAACGTGAGTACTGGCAGATAGATATCCCTACGTTACGCACAGTCTGCTCTATGAGCTCCATCATAATAATCTATCTGATGTTTGCGGTGTGTGCGTCAGGTCTGGCCCCTGACAGTGTTTACCACCCTAGGGAGGGACCCCCAACGGTATTGCATACCATACCCATGCCTGTACTGTGCCCAGGACTGGTGTGGTGGGCAAGGATTCTGAACCCCTCTATAGTAGCACAATGCTGGCATACGTGTGGGAGTGTGTGTCTGTCTATACAGTGTGTGTTGGCTGCAAACACTGTCCACAGTTTTGGCCTGATGATGTGCATAATGAGCAGCAAGGTACCATGGGTATAGCTCAGACAGGGTGGGCTGGCCAGGATGCATCTGCACAGGGCATAGGGCACTGGCAGGGACATTGTAGTGGCTGTCCACCACCTCCACAGACAGGGTGACCTCTGTATGTGCTGCTGGGCTTTCACTCCACCCTGACTGTGCAGTGATGGCAGCATGGCTAGGCACCCCCATAGTGCTTCATAGCACTTCCCTCATGTGATATATATGGGTCACCTCTTGGGGCCTAGTCACTGATGTATCTGCTTGTGTGTGCTGCCATCCCAGTTGTGGGTGCATGCATTTCCAGTGGGACTAACCAGCAGACTGTTCACAGCTGGTATGTGCCCTGCTGGAGTGCCTTGCAGGGTGCAGTGGCTGATGGCTTGATGCAGGGGAATATCAGATAGTGGTGGGGTGCATCTTAGCATATCCAGGCCTACTGTCTGTCTGATATTGTGGTCTGGGTGTGTGTGTGGGGCTGCTTGGACTGCCCTGTAGGATGTCTGTTCCCCAACAGGACTGGGGTTGATGGTCCACTCTACTGCCATCATTGCAGGGTTGAGGGGGGGGGGGGTGTGTATAATGGGGATCTGTTGATAGGAGACCCTGCCTGTTTGCCACCCTCAGCTTGGGGGGGGGGGGGGTGTGTTGGTGGTACATAGCCCACCTAGGGGTCCGTGGGGTTCCCCCTGACTGAGACAGACAGAGATATCCAAGGTGTTCCTGCAGAAACTACCTATCTCACAGATTACGACTAGTTTTGGAGCTCTGCCATGGCCTTTCTCAGCCATGGAGGGTGCTGTGGACCTGGTCCAGGGCGCCTCATCGCACACTCAGGGTGAGCACAGTTCCCGCACAGTGTGACTGTGTGTAGCTACTCTGTGCAAATTAAACACCCGGTCAGTACCTCCTACCAGGCCAAGGTGCTGTGTGGGTGCACACGGACACGTCCCCCTACCAGGCCGGGGAGCTGTTGGGGTGCATTCCCCATCTTGTGTTCATCTGTGGACAGCTGATTTGCATGTGCAATGCATCATGGGTATGGGTGGCCTAACCCTATCCTGGTTCCCACAGCAGACTGTCTGTGTGGTGACATGCAGGCTCTCTGCAGCCAGCCAGGGGCTTGCTGGCAGCTATATAGCTGTAGCCCAATGGTTACTTCACTGCCTGTGGAGCCAGTGGTAATGGGTTCAAGCCCACAGTGGGGTTATTTGATAGGGTTGTCCAAAGCTTTTTTTAGATGTAATGTACATTTTTTGCTGCCATCAAACACACCCTCAGTGTACTGTACCCATAAGGTGCCTCTGAGGGTGCTTTATAGGACACCCTATAGGGCACCTTATGGTTGCCGTCCATATAAGGTGCACTATACATTATCCTGTGACGCAACATATATGGTGCCCTATAGGGGACATTCAAGGGTGCCTTGGCGGACAGTGAACTTTAACATGTGCCTTATGGGCCGCCTTATGTTAACACGCTTTGTGAGTGCGTTTGCTAGTAGTGATAACTGAAATAAAAATAGATTGCCCCCTACAGCACTCATCCCCATAATACACACTGCCTCAGTGAGCCTTCTTCATTGGGCACTGTGGGGGATTGAACCCCTGATCTCTGCACCATTGGTCAGTGTCTTAACCATTGTACTATGGCTCTGCTCCTTTGGGTGTGCACATCAGGGCGCCACTTAGCCTTCCCACGCACTATTATGTACGGCGCACAATAGCGCGGCGCACAATAGCGCCCCGCGCAAATGTGCGATCGCTTACTCCCGTTTTTTTCTTTTCTCTGCCTGAACCGCCCACTCCTTATATGGCACAGGCACACTACCGCGGCCCCGCACATTAGGAATGTTTAGTAAACAGACCCCTTAATGTTATAATTAGTTTGTAATTCAAAACAGATAAGTGAATATTTAATCTGATAAGCTCCATTACATCTGTAATCCTGGAATGAACCATGATCACAGGTGTGCATAAATCTATATGATTAAAAAATCATCTGTAGACCATAAGCCACTAAAACTGTTAAAACTATTTAATTTGCTTATACTGTAATGTACTTTAAAAATGATTCCTATTTTCATTCTTCAGTGGCAGGCATGAAATTCAAGGAAACAATACAGGTGATTTAGGATATAGGCTCTGCTGTGATGTCACTGTTCATTTATATATAAAAGCAGAGAAAGCATACAGAGCATGGCTGATGTCATTCTTTCCAACCCCTCTGGGTGTGTATGTGCATGCACACGCCCATCTGTTTGTATCTGAATTGCCTTTATGTCAGCGATCTCCAGCTCCAGTCCTGGAGTGCCGCAAACCAGTCAGGTTTTCAGGATGTCCCTAATGTTCCTTATTATCACTACTACTACTGAACATTAGGGACATCCTGAAAGGCTGACTGGTTTGCGGTCCTCCAGGACTGGAGCTGGAGACCCCTGCTCTATATGTTTGTGTATGTGTGTGCATTGTTTGTGTGTGTGTGCATATCTGTGTTGTATCTTTATCAGTTATGTGTGTGTGTGTGTGTGTCTGTATGCATATTTTTGTGAAATGGTATGTGTGTGCATGTTTTAAGAAAACTGGCTCTGTTATAATGTCACTGCTCACTGATATATATGATATGCTTAAGTCTTCACAAGTCGTGTCTGTCTGTGGGGCCAAAAACGTGCACATGCCTGTGCCACTAATATATGCTCCCATGTGTCTCTGACAGACATTACTTGTAGGGACTTAAGTGCCTGGGATAGAAAGAAGCCCAGCAAAGAATCAATGCATAGGACACCGTACTTAATGATGGATGTAACAAATCGGTGGCTTGGTCTGTGTGGGCCAGAGAAGGGAAAGAGTGGCTGTGGCCGTGGTAGGAAAGGTGAAATAAGTCAATAGTGCAGGAGGCCAGTGGGTGCAAATTCTGGTGCTGTGAAACAAATCAATCCCCAGGATATGTTTTGCAGGCACCAAGTAGTCTTTTTTTTTAGGCGTCAGCTAGCTATAAATAAATAAAGGATATCACCAAATATTTAAGACATGACTTTAAAAAGTGGTGGACCAAGCAAGTTTGAAGGAGCATAGCCAATCTCCTTGCTGGAGGTAAGGAAGCAATGTTCCAAGGGAGAGCATCTTGAACTTCTCCCTCACCAGGAACTTGTTCAGGTTGCACAGGTCTTTTTGGCATGAGGAAATACCTGGAGTAGAACCCTTTGCCCCTAAGATACCAGGGTACTGGTTCCACTGCCTTACCCTCAAGAAGGCCTGCGAGTTCCTTCAGTAGGAGGTCGCGGTGAAGGGGAGACCTGGGGGCTTTCCAGGAAAGAAGGGGAGAGGTGTCTGTACTAGGTGGATGAGGTAGCCCTCCTTGACCACCTGGAGTGCCCAGGAATCGGTGGTGATGGCTGGCTACCTGTGACCATAGTGAATCAGACATCCTCTTATGGGCTGCTGTCCTCCTTGAGGTAGAAACTTCCTCCAGGCTGGGCCGGAGCCAACGCCTAGGGCTTAAAAGCCTTCTGCTTACGAGAGCCTTGTCCATGTCCCTTGGCCTGCTGACCCTGTTGGGGAGGCATAAAATTGTGAGTAGTTTTTGTAAGCAGCCCCTTCCTCTGGTAAAAGGACTTTTTGCCCGAGCTCTTCTGTCAGGGAGGGTCAGCAGTCTTTTTGGAGAGACTGGTCCTTGTCACAAACCTGGTCTTCAACTTGGCAGCCTTTTCTGTCATTTATATTCTCTTATATACTGTGCTATTCTGCATCAGTGTGGTTTACATTGAACAAACTGAAATTACATTGAACAGGGCATTATAACTTGGAGATAACTATTTTACAGGGAACATGGGCTATGGAGGGTTAAGTGGCTTGCCCAAGACCACAAGGAGCACCTGTGGGACTAGAAACCCCAGTCCTTCTGGCCCAAGGTTGCTGTCCTCTAGTGGGATCTGAACCCCTGACCTTCTGGCCTGAAGTACCTTGCCCCAACCACTAGGCCACTCCTCCACTCCTCCACAAAGTGGTTGATGTCATGGCATGGGACATCAATCACTTTGTCCTGAACCCATTGCTCAAGGTCAGATGACTGTAGCCAAGCCTGGTGTGGGGCACTAATGCCCGATGCAGCTACTCTAGCCACCGACTCAAAGCCATCATAGGCTGCTTGAGTCATAGATTTGGAGCACTCATGGATGGCTTTTGCTAGGTTCCCGCTGCAGGGGTTCCTCGGAGATGCCAGCCGAGACCCCGGCGAGCTCCTTCTCCAGGTCTCTCAGGTACATGCCCATGTACAGCTGGTAGGCCTGGATCCAGCTGAGAAGCATCGAGCCCTGTTAGCACTTTCTGCTAAGGGCATCCAAAGTGCGGGCCTCCCTACCTGGGGGCACCGAGGAGTGCGTCTTCTTGCTCTTCAGCCGACACATGGCCGACTCCACCACCATGGAATTATGCGGCAATTGTGTCTTCTGGAAGCCAGGGCTCCAGCAGACCTGATACATCGAGTCAAGTCACTTGCTCACGATGGACACCGACGCCGATGTTTCCCCACATATGGAGCATTAGCCATTCCAGGTTGGGTGGAATGGGCACCGTGAGCAATTTCCCTCGGTAGGGCCTCGTATTGGAGGATTTCTAGTTCCTCCATCAGGGGGTCCTCTTCCGATTCCATTGGGAATGCTAGAGCCTTTGACATGTCCCACACAAAATCGAGGAACGCCATGTCCTCAGGAGGGGCTAGGAAGGTGGTGAGTCCCAGTGTGCAGCGGCAGCCAAGAGAGCAAATAGAATGCTAGGTATCATAAGGAAAGGAATGGAAAATAAAACAAAAGATATTATAATGTCTCTATACCCTTCCATGGTGAGACCGCACCTTGAATATTGTGTGCAATTCTGGTCGCCGTATCTTTAAAAGGATATAGCGTTATTAGAAAAGGTTCAGAGAAGAGCCACCAAAATGGTAAAGGGGATGGAAGGATACTCCTATCAAGAAAGGCTAAAAAGGTTAGGGCTCTTTAACCTGGAAAAGAGACGGCTGAGGGGAGATATGATAGAAGTCTATAAATTAATGAACGGAGTGGAATGGGTAAACGTAGATCGACTGTTTACGTTATCAGAATATAGGAAGACTAGGGGACATGCAATGAAGCTACAGGGTAAACTATTTAAGACTAATAAAAGAAAATATTTTTCACTCAACGTGTAATCAAACTCTGGAATTTGTTACCGGAGGATGTAGTAAAGGCTGTTAGTGTAGCTGGGTTTAAAAAAGGTTTGGACAAGTTCCTGGAGGAAAAGTCCATAAACCATTATTAAGAAGGGACCCAGGATATCAATGCTTGACCTAGTACAAGCATTGCAGAACCTGTGTCTTTTGGGGAAACTGCTAGGTACGTATGACCTAGATTGGCCACTGTTGGAAACAGGATACTGGGCTTGATGGACCTTGGTCTGACCCAGTATGGCATATCTTATGTTCTTAAGTTCTTATGACTCCTCATCTTTGGTCTCCCATTACGAGTAGTCAGTCGAAGACTCGAAGGAGGGGAAGCTTGTGGGCTCCGAGCCTGAGCCCTGCCCATGTCCCTCGGAGGCCCTATGGCTGGCATCATGTGCACTAGCCAGAAAGACCCTGTACCCGTGGAATGGGATTTGGATCTAGACCTCGGACAAGGATCAACTCGAGGCTGATGGTCTCGAGGATTGACTCGGCCTCCGGGGATGTCCTTGGCGTCGATGTCCTGGTGTTCTGGGCAGAGGAACTGGCTGTACTGGACAGCAAAGCCCACTGCTGATCCATGAAGGCAGAGAAGCTGTGCTCCAGGACCACTATTCTGGTTTCCAGTCTGAAGGCTCCACAGCTATCAGTGCGGGAACCGAGGAATTCTGGCCTTGCACCGGTTTCCCCAAGGGGGAGTCCTCAACGAGGATAGCCTCAGGTGTCCGAGGCCAATCTTTGGGCAATTCCTTCTGGGCAACCTTGGTGGGCCCCTCCCGCTCTGAGCCCTCGGATGAGCGTCGTGGATTGCGGGACCTGGCTTGGGGCTTACCTGACCTACCGGAACCGTCCAGGGATGCTGCCTTCAAGGGTTTCTTCTTCTTCTTATGTTCCCTCAAGATCTGAAGATCTGCAGCGTCGACTGAGGTCCATATGGTTGCAATAGGAGTACGTGGCTTCAGAAGGGGCTTTAGCCCTTGGAGTTACCAGGGACTCTGGGAAAAACTTATCATGCTGCTGCTGGCAGCTCTTAACGGCCTTGGTAGACATCTTTTTAGAGACCACAGGCCACGGGGTCATGATCAGGCCCTAGGCAGCGTGGGAATCAGTTGTGTGTATTGGTAAGGGACATGATTTTTGTACATCGATCACACTTCTTGAAGCCACTGGTAGCCATGGGGGAAAACAGTACCCCAGCAAGGTCGAAGACCCGCGGTGCTGCTAGTTGGAAAAAAGGGCGTGAAGGTACCAAGAAGGAAACATATACGGCCCTGAGACTCAATGCCAGAGCAGCGAGCTCAGGTGACAGGAAGAGTGCCAGTGCACAACCAGAGAAGAGAATATGAAACTCAAGCAAAAAAAATCAACTTTTTCCAGGAGAAAGCAGACAGACGTCTGAAGGGCTCCATGGATAAAAAAAAGACTGAGCAAGATGGCACCCAAGGGTGGCAAGGGCATCATGCATGCATGGTGGCATCTCCCAAAGGCTTTCTTTGAAAGCTGGGGAGATGCTTCCAGGAGGGCTCTGTCAGTGCCAACGTCACCCATATGTGAGGACAGACTTCCTGCTTGTTCCCGGAGAACCAGACCTGCTAAGAGTAAGAATCACTGAGCAAATTGGTGAGCCATGGCCCTAGCAGAACTGCAACCCCTGGTGATAGAAATACCTCCCAATAAAGAAGGCACTCTGAGTTTTTGAGGTAACCCAGATGAAATAGGCCCAGTGGCTAAGAAGCAATGGAGCTAAAACTTCATGCAAAGCAGGATCCAGTAGCTGGAATGCGATGTCCCTAGGCGAAGTGGGATCTGGCGACTAAGAGGCTATGACCCTAGGTAGAAAGGCATTTAGAATCCAGTGGCTGGGAGGCAGTCAAGATAGCAATCAGGCAGCATGGCATCCAGCAGCTGGGAGGCAAAAGCCCCACATAATGTAGAGAGACAGCAATAAAGGTGGAGTTTTGGAACCCAATAGTAGAGCAAAGGGGATGGACAGTTCAGGCACAGCAGAACAGATCTCCTTATGAATCGCAGCATCTGCTGCTCCAGTTACAGTTCGGCATGCTGGTTAGACTTAGGATACAGTCAGGGCCAGTGCAAGGATTAGAGGTGCCCTAACCAGGCCCTCCATCCTGCCACTACACCCCTACTGCAACTGCTGCCGCCCTCTCCAGCACCTGCAGTGGCAGCAATGGCTAGGAAACCACGATGTAGTACTTACTTTAGGACTTGCCGCAGTTTCAGTATTTTGCTATCTGCCACTTCTGCCTCTCTCCGATGCAGACTTCCAGTTTGCAGTAACTAGATGTCTGCGTCAGAAGGGACAGAAGTGGCAAATAGTAAAAGACTGAAACTACAGCACAGCACCGAAGCCCTAATGTAAGTGCTGAATCATGGTTTTCTAGCCATTGCTGCAAGACCTGGAGAGAAGCTTCAGTAGCAGCAATGGGCAGCCTCGGAGAACCAGCACTCTAGGTGCCCGCCTCGTTTGCCTAATGGGTACAGCAGGAACGATACAGGGGGATAATAACTGTTATGGAACATGGATAATATAAGACAGTTTTACTATCTAGCTGGCAATACTGTGTGGAGATTAGTACTCCAAATTATATAGACATCTATAGTATAGAGACCCCTGAAGGTCCTCTGTCTTTTATTTCACCAGGACCTGTAATGGCTGTACTAGAGCAGTTCTATGTTTTATGTTTATTTTTAATTTTCTATGCTGCCCTTCGCAAAGCATCAAGGTGCTTTACAATAATTGTTACTATAAAATAAAAATAAATACATTTTAAAATTAAACGTAATGGTCCCGACATTCAGTGGTGGTGGCTAGCACTGCTAAAACGGCTGGCCGCGGACACTGAACTTTAGACCTGGAAATTCAATGCCAAGGCCACATCCGGGCCCCAGCAATGAATATCCAAGTTGCCCAGATTGCGATAAAGCTAAGAGGGCAGTGGCAACGTTCAGCCAGCCTTTACTATGCCTAACTTTCACCACATTACAATAACTGGGTAGCGGTTCAATATTGCCACTGCCCGTTTATCGCTGGGTGCCACCTCCACTCTCTGGCATTCGCGGATATTCAGTGGCACTGACCGCGTTAGTGCCACTGAATATTCTGGTCAAGGGGATTAACGCGGTTAGCAAGTTTGTTAAGCATGTTAATCCCTTTACATGTTGGGCCCAATAAGTATAAAAAAAAAAAAAAGAAAATCAGTGAAAAGAAAAGAAAACGAATACATTACGGGGCTCTTTTACTAAAGGGCGCTAAGGTGTTGCACTTAATGTGACAATAGAGCCTAAACTATAGTGTGTTAGGTGCGTTAAATGTCGGAGGTATGGAAAACATTTCCCCGGCAGTTAACATAGAGGCCCTGCCCCTTATCACATGCCACATTAGCGCAGGTGCACTTAACGCCACCTATTGCGCTGGCGTTAGGTAATCTCATGCTAACGGAGTTAATGCGTGGTGTGAACCTGGCACTAACTGCACGGAGCACTCTCTGCCCCTATCCCACCCACCCATGACCCTAGCATGAGTTAGACAGCGTGGAAATCGTCCCGGGCTGTCGTGGCCATTCAGCATGCACCAGAACACGCTTTTTTAGCTAACACCCTTTAGTTACAGACCCCTATAATTAACCTAACAAAGTAGAAGAATAGCAAAATAAGAAAAAACAAAAAGATATGTCGTCGTGTGCTGATAGGACTCCAGAATTGATGAGTCGAGGAATACTTACACATCCTGGAAGGCCCAGTTAAAAATAATAGGTCTTAAGAACAGTTTTAAATTTGGACAGTGAAGTTTCTAGATAAATGTATTGTGGTAAAGTGTTCCAGAGATGAGGGGATAAAAAATACAATGCAGGGTAATGAGCATTCAAAGTCTGGCTTGGCTAGGCTTAGGGAGAATAAGAAAGTTTTCCCCCTAGATCTGAGTGAACATGATGGGATTTTCTAGAGAAGTAAATTGGAAAGATACCTCATATTGCGGTTGGCCAGAACAAAGAATCTTAAAAGATAATAATAGTATCTTAAATTTAATTCTATAATTAAGAGGTCTGACTGGTAGTCACTGTTGAGTAAAGGTGTGATAATTGGCAATGGAAGCTAACTTTATTGCAGTATTTTGGATAAATTGTAAATGTTTCAAGCTAGACTGAAGAATTCCATTATGAAGTGAATTGCAATAGCCCAGTAGTTGTTTTTTTGCCAGAAAAGTCTCCAGCTTTGCCTTCTTCCTGCATCCTTTTATATCTGAGAATTTCAGCAGCTGGGGCCGACATATAAAAGGGACAATTATGCGATGGCCTCTTGTTATAAATGTGTGGTTTGTTAATAAAAGGATTTAAACAAAAAAGAAATCTTTCGATATAACAGTCAATACCCAAGGAAAATCTAATATCCTCAGGTTAAGATGTCTAGCTGCATTCTCCAGATTTTCTGATTTCTTCTATGTAACCATTTTATTCAAAACTAGAATAGATTGGACAAATTTAATTTGCAATAGCTACTTTTCCACTTTTACAACATTTTGAGAAGCATTGGTGGTCAGATTCAATTCCTTGGGTTTTAGCAAATAACAGAGTAGAAAGTTGAGCAGAAAGTGAGCAGACCTGGTGCAGGGAAACTACCACTGTCCATACAGAATCCAGTGTAATTTCAGATGGCTTAGTCGAGGAAGGAAAGTGTGCTGCTGGAATAGTTGCCACGTCAGTGGTGCAGGGAACCTTGGGAATCTTTTCTTCAGGTGCCTCTGATGTTATTTTCATCCGATAAGGAACTGGACCCAGGCTGTGACAGTGCTCCTGTAGCTAGGCCTGCTTAGGACCCTTGACCACTGTTAGGCCAAAAGAAGAATAAGGGGAAAAGAAAAGAATGAGCTGCTGACAGAGCATGAGGAAATTCTGGGAGTAGAGTGATACAGAATGTTGCTGATTTGCTAAGGAGACTAGATAACACAGATGAAACAAAAAGGAGACATGAGGGGGAACCAGGGAGTAAGATTTAATTAGGTGCTGGCCTTGGACGTGAGATGATGTTTCCATACTAACTTGAACCTTGGGAAATGTTAAAGTGTGCTAATATTGTATAGAAAAAAGTATTGCTGAAAAACTAGCTGCATGAAAAGAAATAACCTTTGTAATCATGCCAGCCTCTGGGGGGTCAGTACCTCAATTGTTCAAATGCACTCTTGATATTTTCTAGGGACTTGCAGACACTGCCAGCTGGACCTTGTTCTTGCAAGTCATACTTGTTTTTGGGATTCAAAGGGCGGGGGGGGGGGGGGGAGTGAAGAGAGGGAATCTCACCTGCTAAAACTCTTCTTCCTCAAGTCAAGGCTGGCTCAAGGGACTGTGGGGTATCCTGAGCCCATTTTTGATTTTGTGCCCCCATCTTGAGGCCAGTCTTTCAGAATGATCCACAGACATGTTGGGGCTTATACCACAAGAATGGCCTCACACCAGAAAGACGCTGGTGTTGCGGCTTGAATGCTCATGCTTACCCAGTTTTTGGACATAAACTATTCCACACATTTAAATTGCAAAGCTCCTCCCCCTCCATATAAGAGCACTTTCACAGTTTCTAGTTCTGCTGCCATGTTCTGCCTCCCCGTCGGTCTCTGCATGTATAGATACTGTACTCCACCTCCCGAGCTGCCCTCACTGCTCCAGCAAGTCCAGAAGCAAGTCCCAGATAACTCCAACTCCAGAAAATAGGAAGAGAGCAAGCAGCACAGGGCACTAATCAGTTCCTGGGGTGTCTTACCTCCTATCCAAAAATAAATATGGTCACCTTTTTGAGCCTCTATAGCAATATAGACAATAAATTAATTTATCGGCTCAATATTTTACCTTGAGTTCAATATGATTTATCACTCTGCACTAAAAAGGCTAAACTTTTCTAAATTTTCTAAATTTTTCTAAATGCAACTAGGTCTCAGCATTGCATGAGGCATTTAATCAACCAGACTTGCTGAATTGAACTTGCCTTCTTTCACATCAACGACCCATATTACTGTTGCATTAAGATGACTTTAACTATTTTTTTATATATATTATTTATTTTAGTATTGTTATTTTTTATAATTATTTTCTGTTTTTCTTTTCCTCTATTAACTTAAAAATTTTTTTTTCAAATGTTCACAAACCAAATGTTCAAAACCTCCTATCCAGGCTCCCATTCCCTCTTTTACCTTCCCAATTTCATCCTCTCTCACCTCCTTAAAAGACCTGTATCCTCCTTTGTCTCTCACCCTTCCCCATCTTTTGGTCCTCAGTTTTAACGCCCTACTCATATCTCTCACCCAATCACTTAGTCCCCATTATCTTCCTAAGATTGCTTCTTAGTCTATACTAATCCCCCACTACTACTACAAATCATTTATATAGTGCTACAAGGCATACGCAGCGCTGTACAGACACATGTTCGCCCCAAAATCATCAATGTTGAACCCCCGGTGATGGGCCCCCCCCCACTATTGATTCCCCCCCCCCCTGTTATACGTCCCACCGCTTTGACCCGGTGAAAAGCGGGATATAAATACAGTTAAATAAATAAATAAAATAAAAAATAGTCCCTGCTCATCAGAGCTTACAATCTAATCAAGAGGAAGCCAGGAAGCCTGATGTACCGATGGAAGTAGTTTGTTCCAGGCATAAGGAACACAAAGGTGCAGAGCCTGGAATTGGCAGTAGAAGGAAAGGGCATAGAGAGAAGCAGGTCAGTAGAAGAGTGGAATTCACGAGAAGGGGTGTATGGAAAGATGAGAGAGGAAAGGTAAGGAGAAGCAGTAGAATGAATCCATTTATAGGTCAGAAGGAGAAGTTTGAACTGGATACAGAAACGGAAGGGGAGCCAATGAAGTGACTTGAGAAGAGGGGTTATATGAATATAACGAGGGTGGCGGAAGATTAGTTGAGCAGCCGAGTTCTGAACAGATTGAAGGGGAGAGATGGGAGAGAGATGAGACAGAGGGAGTCCAGCAAGGAGGAGGTTGCAATAGTCTAGACGGGAAGTGACTAAAGAATGGACAAATGTTTTAGTAGTTATTTATGAGGGAATGACGTATACGTTTTTGATTCTGTACAGTTAGAAAAGTTTATATTAGATAGAAGATGAAGGTAGTGCTATCTCTTTAAATTAAATGCCCACTGTTCTTTTGGATCAGGGGTCCCTTTATTGACGTCGTTGGACCTCCAATATTACTGTTCTTTTACTACTAGTGTATAAGTGTACTCCTAAGTCTCTTGTGATGTGGACTAATGCTATGCTATATTATGTACTGTTTTGGTTTCTTTCTCCTTTGGGATGTATTGTATTTTGGCATGACCTTGACACATTGATTTGTTTAAATCTTTGAGACTTCAATTAAAAAAATATATATACTGGGTGATTTTGAATATCTAACTAGTCTTCTTCACCTGTCACTCTTCCCACATGTCGCCTGATTTGCCATTTTCTCGGTTTGAGCCATTTATTTATACAAAATGAATCTTAGCAGCAGAGTTAGTTCAACTTGATCTATTTTAGCATTTTTAATCCCGTCCATAAAATAAGTGCAGTATTTTGTGCCATAACCTTCCAGGCATAATTTTCTTATTAGGAATTCATTATTATAAATCATATGCAATGGCTACACATTTTGGTCTCTGAGAAATAGATTGACAGTCACAGTCAGATGTCAGGAACAATAGCAATTTTAAAAAAAGATTAAGTGAATACAAAACTGAATTGTATTAGGCCAGTACGAATGGCAACTGATCAAAAGGACTCCTCAACTTTGTAGTATTTCGCAAAAGCCTAAAAAGAGGAAAATGATGAACTTGGCTGTTCATAAATGGTGTCTCGATTATTGTCTGACAGATTTGGCCTCTCTGTGAATACCAGGGATATCATCTTTGGCAGCTAGTCAAAGAATTGCATAAGATAAAGGACTGAAGTGGAATACAAGGTAAGGTCTACTACAAGTTGTAAAGAAATGTATTCCAGATTTAGAGAGAAATTTTCTCAGCCTTTTATCTGGGTAAGTAAGCATTTATTAGGCAACATGGCCTCATTACGAAGTGTCCTGCTCAAATGTAACTAATTATGCACATGGCTTTCATAGAGGGCAAGGGAAGGATGTGTTCCAGTAGATGTGGGTAGGCTTGCTGTGGAAATGTCTGATTTCCTGTTCTGCCCCCACCCCCTCCCAGGCCCACACAGATAGCAGGCAAACAGATGCTTTTAATGTGCCCACTTTGCACTTGATCATTTTCAAGCAGAAGCAATGCATAACATTTGCATAAAATTTGCATGATGTAAGTATGAATATCAAAGTCTTGCCATTGGAGCCTCCAAGGAAAACTTAGGTTTGATTTCTTCTAGTACCGACTGAATTGTTCTTTGGGCAATTCATGGTATAAGCAGTATTCTTCCCATCTCGACTTCATGGCATTTAACAATAACATGCATGTTAAAGGCACCTGCACAGTTTGCACCTGCACAGGCTGTTGAGAAATTACCTTCTTATTCTTATGATTAAGATAACATTTCAGAAAAATGAAACAAATGTCTGCTGAAAGAGTTGTGAATATATATAAAGCTAATCTAGGAGTGGAGGAGTAGCCCAATGATTAGAGCACTGGCTTGGGAATCAAAAGACCAGGTTTGATTCCCACTAACACTCCCTGTGGCCTTGGGCAAGTCACTTGCCTCAGAAAAGCTGTCAGGATGAGCGAGGTCCTGTCGCAGAGGGTCCTGATCAAGGTCTTGGTGTAGGAGGGAAGGTGTATATGAGGTCTTCTGACCATGAAACCAGGAACGCGTCCACTGCCACCCTGGAGAGGTGGGCCTGTTGGGAGCAGAAGCAGGGCAACTGAAAGTTGTCTATGCTGGTGAACAGGTCCATCACGGGTTCGCCCCAGAGCTGGAAAAGTTGACTGGCTACCCTGAGGTCCAGTTGCCACTCGTGCGGCTGAAGAACTCTGCTGAACCTGTCGGCCAGCAGGTTGTCCTGGCCTGGCAGGTACACTGCCCACTGGAGAATACCCTGTTGGACTGCAATTTGAGCAGAGGACCAGTGCCTCCCAACAAACAGTATAAGACCCCATGTCCCCCTGTTTGTTCACGTACAACATCGCCACCTGGTTATCCATCTGAACTAGCACCATCTGGTGACACAGGTGGTGACAGAAGACCCTCAGGGCTAGGTGTATGGCTTGGAGCTCCAGGAGGTTGATCTTCTGGGTGCTCTCATCTGGTGACCAGCTGCCCTGGGTGCAGAGATCTGCAGTGGGCTCCCCAGCCGAGCCATCCATGGTGAGGACCCTTGAGGGGGTTAGGACCTGAAAAGGCATGCCCACCTCAAGATGCTGGGGTGACTACCACCAGACCAGGGAGTCTGCCAATTGGCGGGACACAGAAACTATGTCTTGGAGGTAGCCCGTGGCCTGAGACCACTGGTCCTGGAGCCACCACTGTGCCGCTCTCATATGGAGGCGAGTGTCAGGGGTCACATGGACTGTGGAGGCCTTGTGCCCGTGGAGGCACAGGAGAAGCCGAGCAGGCACCGAGGGATGGTACGGTACGTCCCGAGCCAGAGTCCTGAGATGATCGGCTCAGTCCTTGGGCAAGAAAGCCTTTGACTGGAGAGTGTCCATCCTTGCCCCAATGAACTCCAGACTCTGTGTCAGAAGGAGGTGAGACTTGGAGTAGTTTTATGACAAAGCCCAAGTGCTGCTGAACCTGAATATTGCATGTGGTGGCCTGCTGCACCTCTGAGGCAGTCATCCAGGTAGGAAAAGATGAAGACCCCCTGGAACCGAAGGAAAGTGGCTACGACCGGCAGGAATTTTGTGAAAACTCTTGGGGCAGAGGCTAGTCCAAAGGGGAGCACCCTGTATTGAAAGTGCCTGCCCCCCACTGAACCGCAGGTACTGCCTGTGATTGAGATGGATGAGGATGTGGGTATAAGCATCTTTGAGGTCTAAGGGGCATAGTCAGTCTCCCTGCTGGAGGTATGGCAGCAATGTTCCAAGGGAGAGCATCTTGAACTTCTCCCTCACCAGGAATTTGTTGAGGTTGCGCAGGTCGAGGATGAGCCTTAGGCCCCCTGTCCTTTTTGGAATGAGGATGAATTTGGAGTAAAACCCCTTGCCCTTGAGGTAGTGGGACACCGGTTCCACTGCTTTGTCCTTGAGAAGAGTCAAGCCGTTTGCTCAACACCGGCACCAAAGCTGATGTCTCCCACATTCGGAGCATCTGCCATTCCAGGATGGGAAGGATGGGCACCGTGAGCTTTTCCCATGGAGGGGCCTTGTATTGGAGGATTTCCAACTCATCCGCCCGAGGGTCCTCCTCTGACTCAGTCGGGAATGCCAGGGCCTTAGGTAAGTCCTTGACAAAATCAACGAAGCCCATATTCTCGGGAGGGGACTGCCATTGAGGTTCTGAGACAGGAGAGTCAGATGGGACGTCGCGGTGGCGACAGGTATCGAGGGACTCATCATCCTCCATCTCCCACTTGGAGTAGTCCATCGAGGACTCATAAGAGGGCTGCTCCGCAGGCTTTGGGGCCCCCAATGCCCTGCAGCTGGTGCCCGGCAAACTTGCCGGGGATGACTACAGTCCTGTCGAGCGGGACTCAGATCGCAACCTCAGCCGAGGATCGACTCGAGGCCTAAGGACCTCGAGAATCAGCTCAGCCTCTGGGGACGTCTTGGAAGTCAAGGGCCCAGTGGTCGGGGCAGATGAACTGGTCATGCCGGACAACAGCGCCCGCTGCTGGTCAATGAAGGCAGACAAACTGTGCTCCAGGGCCACCATTCTGGACCCCAAACCAGAAGGCTCAGCAGCCTTCGGCACGGGTACTGAGGGACTTGGGCCCGACACTGGCTGTCGCGAAAGGGAATCCTCGACGAGGATAGTGTCTGGGATCTAAGGCTGGTCTGTGTCGGATCTTTCTCTACTACCTTTGCAGGCCGCTCTTTCTCCAGTGCCACAGATGAACATTTCGGACTGCGGGACCAGAGCCAGGGAGCACCCGGCCAGTAAGAACCATCCAAGGATGCCGCTTTCGGGGGTTTCTTCTTCTTCCTGGGTTCCCTCGAGGGAGACCCCCTTTCTGAGGACCCACGACAAGACTCGGGTTTGGAAGGCTCTGCCTGAGATGTCGGGGACTCAGATGAGGCCCTGGCCTTTGGAGGCACTGGGGACTCGAGGGAAAAACTTATCATGCTGCTGCTGGCGGCTCTTGAGGGCCTTAGTGGACATCCTCTTGCAGAGACTGCAGGCTGCCGGGTCGTGGTCTGGCCCGAGGCAGCGGAGGCCAGTCGTGTGTGTTGGTCAAAGACATAATTTTGGAGCACCAATCACACTTCTTAAAGCCACCGGTAGCCATGGGGAAAAAAAGTACCCCTGCAAGGACTGCCAATGGGAGAAAAAGGTGCAAAGATGCCAGGAAAAGAAAAGAATGAAAACTACAAAAATAGACCGAACTTGATGCTGAGGCAACGAGGTCACTAGGCGGGAAGAGTACTGGTGCAATACCGGAGATGAGTATGAAACTCGAAGAGAAAAAACAACTTTTTCCGGGGACAAATCAGACAAACATAGGAAGGGCTCCATGGAGAAAAGGAGACTGAGCAAGATGGCATCCTTGGGCGGGAAGGGGAACATGCATGTGTGGTGGCATCTCCCAAAGGCTTTCTTTGAAAGCTGGGGGGGATGCTTCCGTGATGGCTCCAGTGGTGCCGATGTCACCCATATGCGAGGACTGACTTCCTCCTTGTTCCCGGAGAAATGAAGCATGCCATCCATAACTCTAAGAGCTGTCTTAACTTTATTGATAAAATATGTCCCTTCTTATACATATGGTTGGTACAGAAGAGAAATGTGCCTGAGTGGGAAGATCATTTAAGCTTTGATATTCTTCCATTCCTTGGGAAAATCCCCTCATTTTCTTTCCCTGTGTAATGACCTAGTGTCATTATAGATAAAATTAGTTCTGAAAGAGTCTCTGCAAAGTCTGCTTCTGGGCCTCACGATTCATTTTCTTAAATAAAGTAGTGTGGCGGCCATGTTAGTCCACTTGAGTGCACAGAAATAAAGGTGAACAAATGATACCAGTGAGTGCAATAAAAAGATAGCATCTTATGTGTCTGTTTACCTTCGCCCTTACTGCCTTGCCTCATGAAGGGTGTCCAAAGGACCCACTTCCTGCTAATCTAAATACAGTTGACAGAGCCACACCTCACTCGGTGCCATGGCTCCATCTCACCTTGCCTGGCCCTGCTTCTCCTTTTCTTTGTTGTTGTAGTTTATTGCCATTGAGTCGGAGTCGACTCATGGCAACCCTCTGGATAGCTATCCTAAAATGTGTTTGGTCTTGAGTCAGGCAGCTCATTGTTGACAGACTGGTACCCGTAGCTGCTGTTATTGTATTGATCCATCTCATTGCTGGCCTTCCTCTTTTGCGTTGACCTTCTATCTTGCCAAGCATGATGTCTTTCTCTAATGATCTCTCTCTTCGCATGATGTGTCCAAAGTATGAAAGTCGAAGTCTTGTCATCTGAGCTTCTAAAGAAAGCTTAGGTTTCATCTCCTCTAGTACCAACTGGTTTGTTCTTCGGGCAGTGCATGGTATACACAGTATTCGCTGCCAGCACCATAATTCAAAGGCATCAATTATCTTCCTGTCTGTCTTTTTCACAGTCCAGCTTTCACATCCATATGATGTTATTGAAAATACCATGGCTTGAACAAGTCAAACCTTTGTATGGAGAGAGACATCTCTGCTCTTGAGAATCTTATCTAGGTCTTTCATAGCCATTCTGCCAAGAGCAATGCGTCGTCTGATTTCTTGACTGCTTGTTGCTTCTTTATTGATAGTTGATCCAAGTAGGTTAAAGTTGTTCATGATTTCAATTTCTTCTCCTTCAACGATGAACCTGTTGATTATGCCAGTTGTCATGATCTTTGTCTTCTTTACATTAAGGTGCAGGCCCATTTTGAGACTATGTTCTTTGATTGTGAGAAACAAATGTTTCAGATCATCTTCACTTTCAGCTAGTAATGTGGTATCATCAGCATAGCGAAGGTTGTTGATGAGTCTTCCACCAATCTTCACACCTCTGTTGTCTTCATACAATCCTGCTTCTCTGATGATTTGTTCTGCATATAAATTAAACAGGTAGGGGGAAAGTATGCAGCCTTGTCTTACACTTTTGCTTATTTTAAACCATTCTGTTTCTCCTTGTTCCGTTCGAACTGTTGCTTCTTGATCAATGTACAGATTGTGCAAGAGTACGATCAGGTGTTCTGGTATACCCATGCTGCTTAATGTGGCCCAGAGTTTCTCATGGTTTACACAGTCAAAAGCCTTGCTATAGTCGATAAAGCACAAATAAATATTCTTTTGGTATTCTTTAGTCTTTTCAAGGATCCATCTCACATCCACAATGATGTCTCTCGTTCTGCGCCCTTTCCTGAACTCTGCTTGCACTTCAGGTAGTTCTTGTTCCAGGTATGGTTGTAGTCTCTTTTGAATAATCTTCAGTAGAATCTTGCTGGCATGTGGGATCAGAGCGATTGTGCGATAATTTCCACAGTCAGTTGGATCACCTTTCTTTAGTATTGGTATAAACACAGATCTTTTCCAGTCAGTTGGCCATGATGTTGTCTTCCATATTTCTTGGCAGAGCCTTGTAAGTACAGTAACAGCTGCATCAGATTGCTGTAATACTTCTATGGGAATGCTATCAATGCCTGGTGCTTTGTTCTTTGATAAGGCTTTCAATGCTGCTTCAACTTCTTCTTTCATCACCAATGGTTCCCGATCATAAGGTACAGGTTGAAATGGCTGTTGGTCCACTTGATCTTTATCATAAAAAACTCTGTACATTCCTTCCACCTTTTCTTGATCTTCTCAGCATCATTCAACATAGAACCTTGAGCATCTTGTAACATTCCAATTCGAGGCTGGAACTTTTTCTTTAACTCTCATAGCTTTAGGAAAGCCGATCTTGTTCTCCCTTTAATAGTTTCTGCTTCTATTTCCTTGCATGCGTCGTTCTAGTACTTTTCCTTGTCCTGTCTTGCTGCACGTTGGAAATCTCTGTTAAGTTCTGTTAGTGTCTTTCTTTCTCCTCTGGCTTTAGCTTCTCTGCGTTTCTGGGCAATTTTCAGAGTTTCTTCTGTCATCCATTTTGACCATTTTTGCTTTTTCACCTTTTGTAGAGACTTCTCGCTTTCTTCCAACACAACCTTCTTGATGTCATTCCATAACTCTTCTGGAGCTCTGTCATTTGTATCTAAAGCAGCAAATCGATTTTCCAGGCAGTCTTTAAATTCCAGTGGTATATTCTCAAGGTCATATTTTGCTGCATTCATGAGTAGTTTGCTCTTTTTCAACTTTAGCTTGAGTTTGCATACTAGTAGTTGATGATCTGTACCACAGTCAGCTCCAGGTTTTGTCTTTGTTGATGTTATAGAACTTTTCCATCGTTGACTTCCACAGATGTAGTCAATTTGATTTTTATACAATCCATTGGGTGAAGTCCATGTGTACAGTTGCCGCTTGTGTTGATGGAAGAAGGTGTTTGAGATGAATAGATCGTTGGTCTTGCAGAATTCTATCAGTCTTTCTCCAGCTTCATTTCTGTTGCCAAGTCCATATTTCCCAACTACTTTGCCTTCTTCTTTGTTGCCAACCTTTGCGTTCCAGTCACCCATGACTATTAGGATATCCTGTTTGCATGTTCTGTCAATTTCAGCTTGTACTTGTTCATAGAACTCTTCAATTTCATTCTCTTCTGCAGCTGTTGTTGGGGTATATACTTGAATTATAGTTGTGTTGATAGGCATTCCTCGTAGATGAATAGAGATTAAGCATTCGCTGACTGCATTGTATTTCATTACACCCAACAGATCAAGTTGAACACGTTCCATTTCATTCTTGACCACCTCCAACTTCCCAATTTGTTTTGTTGTAGCTATCCATTGGGTTTTCATGGCAAGATACAGAAGTAGATTGTGCTATGGTGCTGGAAGATGAGACTCCCAGGTCGGAAGGCACTCAACTAGCTACTGGGGAAGAGCTGAAGACTTTTCAGAGTAAAGCCAGCATTTATGATGTGGTTGGATCAAAGCCTTCGGGAAGTCTGACTGCTGATGTAGCTGCGCATGAAATGAGAGTCAGAAGCTGTAAAGATGTCTTACACATTGGAACATGGAACATACGAAGCATGAACCAAGGGAAGTTGGAAGTGGTCAAGAATGAAATGGAACGTGTACAACTTGATCTGTTGGGTGTCAGCGAACTGAAATGGACTGGCATCGGGCACTTTGCATCAGATGATCACATGGTCTACTATGCTGGAAATGAAAGACAAAGAAGAAATGGTGTTGCATTTATAATAAAGAAGAAACTTGCAAGAACTGTAATGAAATACAATGCAGTCAGCGAACGCTTAATCTCTATTCGTCTAGGAGGATTGCCTATCAACACAACTATAATTCAAGTATATGCCCCAACAACAGCTGCAGAAGAGAATGAAATTGAAGAGTTCTATGAACAAGTACAAGCTGAAATTGACAGAACATGCAAACAGGATATCCTGATAGTCATGGGTGACTGGAACGCAAAAGTTGGCAACAAAGAAGAAGGCAAAGTAGTTGGAAAATATGGACTTGGCAACAGAAATGAAGCTGGAGAAAGATTGATAGAATTCTGCAAGACCAATGATCTATTCATCTCAAACACCTTCTTTCAGCAACACAAGCGACGACTGTACACATGGACTTCACCCAATGGATTGTATAAAAATCAAATTGACTACATCTGTGGAAGTCAACGATGGAAAAGCTCTGTAACATCAACAAAGACAAAACCTGGAGCTGACTGTGGTACAGATCATCAACTACTAGTATGCAAACTCAAGCTAAAGTTGAAAAAGAGCAAAACCACTCATGAATGCACCAAAATATGACCTTGAGAATATACCACTGGAATTTAAAGACTGCCTGCAAAATCGATTTGCTGCCTTAGATACAAATGACAGAGCTCCGGAAGAGTTATGGAATGACATCAAGAAGGTTGTGCTGGAAGAAAGCGAGAAGTCTCTACAAAAGGTGAAAAAGCAAAAACGGCCAAAATGGATGACGGAAGAAGAAACTCTGAAAATTGCCCAGAAACGCAGAGAAGCTAAAGCCAAAGGAGAAAGAAAGACAATCGCAGAACTCAACAGAGATTTCCAACGTGCAGCAAGACAGGACAAGGAAAAGTACTACAATGACACTTGCAAGGAAATAGAAGCAGAAACTATTAGAGGAAGAACAAGATCGGCTTTCCTAAGGCTGCGAGAGTTAAAGAAAAAGTTCCAGCCTCGAATTGGAATGTTACAAGATGCTCAAGGTTCTATGTTGAATGATGCTGAGAAGATCAAGAAAAGGTGGAAGGAATATACAGAGTTTTTATATGATAAAGATCAAGTGGACCAACAGCCGTTTCAACCTATACCTTATGATCAGGAACCATTGGTGATGAAAGAAGAAGTTGAAGCAGCATTGAAAGCCTTATCAAAGAACAAAGCACCAGGCATTGATAGCATTCCCATAGAAGTATTGCAGCAATCTGATGCAGCTGTTACCGTACTTACAAGGCTCTGCCAAGAAATATGGAAGACAACATCATGGCCAACTGACTGGAAAAGATCTGTGTTTATACCAATACTAAAGAAAGGTGATCCAACTGACTGTGGAAATTATCGCACAATCGCTCTGATCCCACATGCCAGCAAGATTCTACTGAAGATTATTCAAAAGAGACTACAGCCATACCTAGAACAAGAACTACCTGAAGTGCAAACAGGGTTCAGGAAAGGGCGAGGAACGAGAGACATCATTGCGGATGTGAAATGGATCCTTGAAAAGACTAAAGAATACCAAAAGGATATCTATTTGTGCTTTATCGACTATAGCAAGGCTTTTGACTGTGTAAACCATGAGAAACTCTGGGCCACATTAAGAAGCATGGGTATACCAGAACACCTGATCGTTCTCTTGCGTAATCTGTACATTGATCAAGAAGCAACAGTTCGAACGGAACAAGGAGAAACAGAATGGTTTAAAATAAGCAAAGGTGTAAGACAAGGCTGCATACTTTCCCCCTACCTGTTTAATTTATATGCAGAACAAATCATCAGAGAAGCAGGACTGTATGAAGACAACAGAGGTGTGAAGATTGGTGGAAGACTCATCAACAACCTTCGCTATGCTGATGATACCACATTACTGGCTGAAAGTGAAGATGATCTGAAACATTTGCTTCTCACAATCAAAGAACATAGTCTCAAAATGGGCCTGCACCTTAATGTAAAGAAGACAAAGATCATGACAACTGGCATAATCAACAGGTTCATCGTTGAAGGAGAAGAAATTGAAATCGTGAACAACTTTAACCTACTTGGATCAACTATCAATAAAGAAGCAACAAGCAGTCAAGAAATCAGACGACGCATTGCTCTTGGCAGAATGGCTATGAAAGACCTAGATAAGATTCTCAAGAGCAGAGATGTCTCTCCATACAAAGATTCGACTTGTTCAAGCCATGGTATTTTCAATAACATCATATGGATGTGAAAGCTGGACAGTGAAAAAGACAGACAGGAAGAAAATGGATGCCTTTGAATTATGGTGCTGGCGGCGAATACTGTGTATACCATGGACTGCCCGAAGAACAAACCAGTCGGTACTAGAAGAGATCAAACCTAAGCTTTCTTTAGAAGCTCAGATGACAAGACTTCGACTTTCATACTTCGGACACATCATGCGAAGAGAGAGATCATTAGAGAAAGACATCATGCTTGGCAAGATAGAAGGTCAACGCAAAAGAGGAAGGCCAGCAATGAGATGGATTGCTACAATAACAGCAGCTACGGGTACCAGTCTGTCAACAATGAGCCGCCTGACTGAAGACCGAACACAATTTAGGATAGCTATCCAGAGGGTCGCCATGAGTCGACTCCGACTCGACGGCACTTAACAACAACAACAACAACACGATTCATCTAGTCTGCCCAGCATGGCGGCAAGAGCAGGTGCATCTGCCACTCCATGCAGGTCACCCCTCCGTATGCCTTTGTTTAGGGGTGTACCAACCACTCCGTGTAGGTCACCCCTTATTTGTTGAAATAGTTAGTCATGTTTATTTTTTATTTTATCCTGTTGCTATAAAGGGATCCACTGTGTCTGTCCCAAGCCACTTTGAATTCCATCACTGTATTTGCCCCCACCACTTCCATCGGGAGGGCATTACAAGCATCCACCATGCTTTCAGTGAAAAAGTATTTCCTGACATTGCCTTTCAGTTTACCCCCTTGCAGCTTCATGTTATGCCCTCTAGTTTTACAAGCTTTCCCCGTCTTTGGAAGAGGTTTATTTGTTCATTTATACTCTTTAAGTATTTGAAGGTCTGAATCATATCTCACCTCTCCTTCCTCTCCTCTAAAGTGTACATATTTAGGTCTTCAAGTCTCTTCTTCTAAGTCTTCTGACGCAGACTCCAAATCATTTTGGTCGCCTTCCTCAGAACAGTTTCCAGCCTTTGTATATCCTTTGCGAGATACAGTCTCCAAAACTGAACACAATATTCCAAGTGAGGCCTCACCAGTGACTTGTACAGTGGCATTAGTACCTCTTCCTTTCTGCCGGTAATTCCTCTTTGTATGCAGCCCAACATCCTCCTGGCTTTTGCTACCGCCTTGTCACACTGTTTTGCCACCTTGAGATCCTCAGAAACAATCACTCCGAGGTCCTTCTCCTGGTCCTTGCACGCCATCCTCTCGCCCCCTATCACATACATGGGTTCCAAAACCCCAAAGCTGCTTTTTGTTCTGTCTCTCTATTGTCCGTTGCTTGCTGCCATTTAAACTACAGCTGGGCCCAGACCGGCTCACTGTGCCATGCATGCTGCCCTCCTGTGACTGCTGCCCTGTGCAAGCACACAGTTTCTGCAGTGGGTCACGTTGGCTCTGGCCACATTTAAAAGAGGAAGAGATACAAGTGGTCGCGCTTTTCAGCTCCCATTGAGCTAGAGCTCGCTTCTCAGTCTCCCCATACATATCCTCCAATCCCCTTATACATCTGATCCTTCCAACACATTACTTCCCCAATAAAGTACACATGTACACATACTCTCTGCATTGTACAACATGTCTATAGCCCCCACAACCCCTAGGGATACCATACTGCCTTACCGGAGTCTGCTGCTATAGTAGCCACCTAGTCTATCTAATGGACAGGCTGGCCCTAAGGGTGTGCATTTGTGAGCATGCCTTCAGTCCATTTGCTCATCTGTAAATTTAAACTGCATACAAATTGCTTGTCTGTGCGCTTACCTATGAATTGACGTGTGTACAATCAATTTGCTCTGTGCATGCCTAAAATAATCAATCTTCAAAGCTACATACACAAACTCAAAAAAATGCCTGAAAATCAGGAAGAAATGGTTTTAGATGAGCATGAACTGAACTTTTTTTTTTTGTCGTGCGTAGCCCTGAGATTCTGTTCCACTCTGCAGCATTATGGGTTAATGGTAGACTTCTTGCCTGTATAAAAGGATTGACTAATGATACCATCAAATAATGTTAATATTAGTTTTGCTGGAGGACTGAAATAGGCAAAGGATTTCTTTATTGCATCTGGAGCCCTTAGAAGTTTTTCTTGCAGCATATCATGACATTCTCAAGAGGCTTTTACAGCTTAGGCAGTAGAAACTGTACTAATCCCTAACTCTCCAAATACATCTATTTTTGTGTGTGCAATGAAGTGTGCATGCTTTCATCTGTGCTACAAAGTTAAATTGAAAGCAGAAAACAGACTTTGCCGTTTGCTTTCAGCAGCTGCTAGGATGCGGCGTGGTGTGGGTGTGTTTTTTGTTGGATGTAGTGTTCTGCTGTATCTTTGCCTCCTCTGTTTCTGTGCACTTTCTGAATTGTTCTGCATTTACTGCTTGCAATTTAGGTTTCACTGTGTGAAGTGCCTCTCATTTCAACTTGAAACTAGAAAAGGAGACAGCATGGATAATGGGTAATTTACAAACATATATATTGACATTTTTTAAAGAAACAGTGAATGTTTTATAAAGTGCTATATTCAGTAAGACTCTTCTTTAAAAAGATCAGTACACATACTGACTAATTCCTTTTTTCTGGACAATAAACAATGCTTCCCAACCCTCTCCTGAAGGCACATTCATCTATTCAAGAAAAAGCTGAAAACATTCTTTTTTATTTATATTCTCTTATATACCGTGCTATTCTGCATCAGTGTGGTTTACATTGAACAAGGCATTATAACTTGGGGATAACTATTGCACAGGGAACATGGAGGGTTAAGTGGCTTGCCCAAGACCACAAGGAGCACTGGTGGGACTAGAAACCCCAGTCCTTCCAGCCCAAGATTGCTGTTCTCTGGTGGGATTTGAACCCCCAACCTTCCAGCCTGAAGTATCTTGCCCCAACCACTAGGCCACTCCTCCACTCCACTTTGTAATGGCTTTTAATAAGGAACCAACAACAGAAATAGAAGCCGCTACTTTATTTCTTCTCCCGACTAACTCTCATCTCTTCTAGTAACCTTTCTATTTTTTATTCCTCTACTAGATTCTAACTTCTTACTCAGTTTTACTATAAACTACTTTGCTATAACAAGGAAAAGCGGTATATCAAAACTTATAATAAACTATCCAGTTGGGTTTACGGATTGCAGCAATAAGTATACTTGGGATTGATCTGCATACACTAGGTCACCCATGTATGCAAAATCTGTCATTCATTATGGATGTGTAGTGCCGGGACTAGGAAGGGTGAGGTGGGTCGCCTAGGCTGGATGTCATCAACAGGGCAACCTTTACCTAGGCACTGCCAGGGCTCACTACATGAGCACACAGGACTATGATACTCCAATTGAGAAGGGAATTTGAACCTCTAAAAGAGAGTTATTTTATATGAACCATATACCCCTATATTCGGTTGCATGGAAATTGCTATTTCTATAATTGGACCCTTGACATACGCAAAATTGTGCTGAAACACGGCTATATCGTGTCATTTAATAAACTTTAAAGCAAATTCCTCAGAGTCCTGCTGTTTTTCCCTCCTGTGTATTTTCTGCCTTGTGGCTTCATGTGGAGGATCTCTCTTTGGCTTGTCTTTCTATGATTTTATTGGCCAGTACCCCAGTCTTAGGCAAAAGAGAACATTTCATTTCATGCGTTAGATATTTTACTTGCCCTTACAAAAAGCCCAATGCAGGATACATAAAAACACATATAATCATACAATTAACTCAAATCATAATAATAGAACCTTAACATACTAACATATTCATAATTTAAGAGCAGTATCAAGATCATCCTTAAAGCCAACCACAGAATCTCACTCTGCCACCCTCCTTTTGAATGTGGCTCCGACAAACTAATAGTTATGCTTTCACTTGATAACATTAACTAATAGTTATGCTTTCACCTGAAGGACAACAATCATGTCTTGGCAATGTCCTAGTTTTTATACTATTTCCTACTATTTCCTCTTTTATTTGGTCTTGTTTTATTTGATTCTTTTATGTGGTTGGGGCAACTATGTGTGCATATATAGTCCAAAGCGATTTCACTGGCCACTTCTGTTTTAAGAAATATTGGACATTAAGGGGTTGAACTGCAACAATAATGTTGACTACAACTGTATAAAATACTGATTAGCGAAAATGTATGCACGTTCCTTGGATGGCATGTACTTTCATTGTAGATGTGCAAGAGTGGAGTTTGGGTGGAGTATAGGTGGAGTCCACACTTACATGTGTAGATTTTAAAATTCCTTAATTTATTGGGCTGGTTTAAGTGCTAGCACCTACATTTATGCATGTTCTTTCAATTTAGGCTATTATTTTCTGAAGTCAAGTAGGTATGTATCTGACTTTATAAAACAGGCATAAATTAGGTAAGTTAAAACACACATTAACTAGGTATAGCTTCATAAATTACCCTCTATGGGAGTCATTTTATAAAAAGCCACTTAGATTTTCATACAGCAATCTGCATATATCTAGGAATTTAGTCATACACCGGTGTAAATGGGCATTTTACATAAGAATTTGACTTGTTCACTATTCTGAAAGTACTGTATGTGTATCCTATTCATCCTGTGTACTTTCACTGTGGGTATGTACAGGGCTGGAGTGTGGATAGAGCGTGGGTGGAGGGCACAGTTGCTCACGTAAATTATAAAAGACTAACCTACGCATGTTCTTGAATGGGCATCTAAACCAGACACGGGGCTGGCATAAGTGTTTGTGCCTTGAATATAAGTGTGTTTTCTACCACTTAGGCACCTATTTCATAAAGAAAAGTTCACGTGTATTTGAATTTATAAACTAGGCATCAAATACACATGTAAATCTAGCTGCTAAAGACATCTTACTCAGTAAAATTTTCTAATATTGAATTTCTGTGGTGTTGGAAATTCTAACAAAGTCTCTTTTGAAAGACTTGAGGAAATTAATAAAACATGGGATAAGGCAATGTCCAATTGTGGACAAGAAAATGGTTAAAAGTTAGAAAGACAACAGTAGAGCTAAATGGCCATTTTCTCAATGGAGAGAGGTGAATAGTAGTGTGCCACAGGGATCTGTACTGGTCCACTGCTGTCTAACATATTTCTAAATGACCTGGAAATGGGAACAACTGAGGTGATCAGATTTGCAGATGGCATCAAATTATTCAAAGCTGTTAAATCACAAGAGAGTTGTGAGAAATTGCAAGAGGATCTTGACAAAACTGGGAGACTGAGCATCCAAATGGCAGATTAAATTTAATGTTGATAAGTGCCAAGTTATACATGTGGAGCGCGATTCCACAACGTTTATGTCTGGCCCACATACACGTCTAAAATTAAAATGGGCCCCGCTTGACCCTAATTCCGCATACACAGGTCTGGATGTGCTTGTGGGTCCGGAATCAGGGACATAGATGTGTTCGGCGCGGCATGCACAAACCCCAGGACATGGGTATAAGCAACAAGCGGCCTGGACATCCCTGCCCACGACGAATTCAAAAAAGATGTAAGGATCTGCTGCTGTTACGCCTCCTCAATTAAAATGTGCATCCTCGAAGCTGCTCCTCACAATGACGGTGTGGTGCTCATGCAAACTACCCATAACAACGGATTATACAGATGTGTTGATGCAAAACAGACCAAATAAGCTAGTCTTTTGTGTGACCAGAACACTGCAAAGTGATCTCTGTGCATTCAGAGATGTTACAACAGCAAGTAGAAAGTGCTATGCTTGTCCTGACATACCTTGCAGCAAAACACACATGGCAGTAGGAGAACATTTTAGTTGTGCTTGCATTGGTCTTCTTTAACAAAAGTCTGTACAATGCTATGTATGGACCAGAAGAAATCAGAAATGGTCCTCTACAACAAAATGTCAAAGCATACCCCTGCCAATAAATAGAGACCCTCAGATTGAATGCATGCACCAGCAGAAACAGCACTACTAGACGTCCAACAGCAGCATCTGTCTATACAAATGTTCATATTTGTGAGACCACCAATGGTGCTGTATGTCCTGTTGCATGCCCTCATCCTGAGGGTCCCTTATTGCTGACACAGATATGCTTGGACATTTATTTTACTTATTTAACAGGTTTTATATACTGCTTTATCATTTCAATCAAAGTGGTTTACATTGAAACTTAAACTTGGTAATGTACATTAAACAGGGACATTGTTAACTTGGATTTTTCTGAGGCAATGGAGGGTTAAGTGACTTGCCCAAGGCCACAAGGAGTGCTAGTGGGAACTGAACCCTGGTCTCTGGGTTCCCAAGCCAGTGTTCTTAACCATTAGCCTACTCCTCCACTCCACAGCCATAGAGACCCCTTTCTAATGTATCCTGGCTGATTACACAGGCACCTGGCCACGCTGCGGTCATCTCTATGGACCAGCTACTGGTCAGGAACTGATGTCCCCCCAAAATTGCGGTTGTACACACCAGGACCTCCATGCATCTCTCTAACCACACACATATACACACACTCTCTCACTTGCAGTCACACAAAACATACATCTGCAGTACAGATGCCCTGCATCTCTAGAAAACAGCTGGTATGCCATAATGGCATGGAATCCCAGGATTACTAATCTGATCTGCATTTATCACCCACACATGCATCCATCCTATATTCACCCACATACAATCCCAACATCAACAGTCCCACTTCTCAGAAGACAGGAATGGTTAAGGTGCCCGAGGTAATGTCCTCTAGCTCACACAGCAATTGTCAGCATAGCCGGAATATTCACCATTGCACTTCTGAATATTTATGTTGGAGTGTTTATTAATGTGTCTTAACTATACAACCTTCCTCCACCTGTGCATTCTGTCCTTTATAACTGCATCTTGTGGTCTTCCAGACTGCAGACACACCGGTTCAAAACATCTTTGTCACAGCCATTCATATATGGGACGCATTGCAGAGAAGAGCAGAAAGGTTTCTAAGTCCTGGCCTTATTCCACGTTTCAGTTGGTATAATGTGGACGTCCATGGGAAACACACAGAACATACATGGGCCTTTCCTGAAAACACACTGTACATCTCTACTACTGACCACACCCCCATTCCGCCTCCTCTCGCCCACGTTCTGAGATCCCCGTGCTAGTTCCATTTATGTGCAGGGCCACGAGGGTTTCAAAAAACGGTCATAGACATTTTTGGTAGAAAAACATCTATGCCGCACATCCATAGGACTTATTTGTGTTCTGGAATGACCCCCATAGGGGAGAAGAATTTGAACTATAGCTGCACGATACAAAGGGGTATGTTTACTAAACTGCGGTAATGTCAGTCGTGTTAGGTTCCGCGGTAAAAGCAAAAACGGCCAAATAAGGACATGGGCGGTACATCGTTACAGATAACGCGCGTTACCAGGCGCCATAGCCTAACGAGCATTAAAAAACACCATGTAGAGCGCCACGCAAGGCGCCCTGTATGGCACCCATAAGGTGTTTGATAAGGTATCTAGCAAGGTGTCTAGAGCTGTAGCACAATGGCTAATACACTGACTAATAGTGTAGGAGTTGTGAGTTCAGTCCCTCTGTGGCTCTAATGAGTAAAGCTGGCTGAGACATTACCTTTTACTTTAAATCAGTGCTGTCTGAAGCATTCTGTTTTTTAATTATAATTAGTGCTGCCAGCAAACACACCCTCACAGGGCCGTAACCTAAGGTACCGCATAAGGCACCCTATAAGGCACCCCAGAGGGCACATTATAAAGTGCACTGTCTGCCAAGGCACCCTAGAATGTCCCCTATGGGGCACCCTAGAGGGCGCATGATAGGGTGCCTCATAGGGCACTGTACAGGGCGCCTGATGAGGCACCGTAAGGAGACAGCACTGTGAGGGTTTTTTGCTGGCAGCACCAATTTAAATTAAAAAAAGAAAATGCCCAGACAGCCCAACCAAATAACCCCACTGTGGGATCAAATCCATGACTTCTGGCTCCATAGGCAGTGAAGTAACTAGTGGGCCACATCACTAGTGCTACTAGCAAATCCCTGGCTGGCGGCTGAAGGACGTCAGGTCACCACACAAACTGTCTGCTGTGGTGGCCAGGATTTGGGTTAACGCACCCATACCCATGGCGCACTGCACATGCAGATCAGCAGTCTATAGATGAACACAAGATGGGGTATGCACCCCCACAGCACCTCGGCCTAGTAGGGGGAACTGATCGTGTGCGTCACTGGCACAGAGTAGCTACAGACAGTAGCCCAACAGGGTGCCCTATAAGGCGCATGAAAAGGTGCCTAGTAAGGCATCCAGAGCTGTAGCACAATGGTTTATACACTGACTGATGGTGCAGGGTTCATGAGTTCAATCCCCCTGTGGCTCTAATGAGTAAAGCTGGCTGAGATATTGTCTTTTACTTTAAATCAGTGCTGTCTGAAGCATTTTGTTTTTTAATTTTAATTAGTGCTGCCAGCAAACACACCCTCACAGGGCCGTAACCTAAGGTGCCGCATAAGGCACTCTATAAGGCACCCCAGAGGGCACATTATAAAGTGCACTGTCTGCCAAGGCACCCTATAGAGTGCATTATAGGGTGCCTCATAGGGCACTGTATAGGGCGCCTGATGAGGCACCATAAGGAGACAGCACTGTGAGGGTGATGTAGCTGGCAGCACCATTTTAAATTACAAAAAGAAAATGCCTTACACAGCCCCACCAAATAACCCCACTGTGGGATCAAACCCATGACCTCTGGCTCCACAAGCAGTGAAGTAACTAGTGGGCTATATTGCTAGTGTGACTAACAAATCCCTAACAACGATGTGGTCAACCTATGGAGTATAACTGTCAGATGTTCAAAAGTCACACTCCAGATCAACAACAGTTTCTCTACATACAAACACAGAATGCTTGCCATTCAAACAAATCAAGGTCTCAGCAAACAAGGGCATATGGCGAACATGATCAAGACCAAGGCCAAGATCATTACCAAAAACAAAAAGCCCAATAACATCACCGACCTTGTCAAACACTGAAAGCTACTGGCAAAATCCAAGGAAACACTCAACTTACTATGAATACGTGGATACAAACTAGCCAGACGCTTGTTCCCCCAGCACTAACAAATCCCTGGCTGGCTACTGAAGGACGTCAGGTCACCACACAAACTGTCTGCTGTGGTGGCCAGGATTTGGGTTAACGCACCCATACCCATGATGCACTGCACATGCAAATCAGCAGTCTACAGATGGTCACATGTTGCGGTATGCACCCCCCCAGCACCTCGGCCTGGTGCAGGGTCCTGACCATGTGCAACCCCACAGCACCTCAGCCTGGTAGGGGGTACTGACCGTGTGTGTTACTGCCACAGAGTGGCTACAGACCGTCACAGTGGACAGATCCTGTGCTCAGGGCCGGCCCGTCCATTGAGCAAGAATGTTTTTTGCACAGGGCCCCACGTTTCAGGGGGCCCCGTGCAAAGAACATTCTGCTTTTTTTCAAAATTAAGTAAAAAAAAATAAAAGCTGGTTGCTACCACTGCCGCTGCCGCCGCGGCAGCAGCAGAATGAAGTGTCCCGCGGGGTCCCCTCTGCCCGGCTGAGCTCTCCCTCTGCGATGGCTGAGCCCCTCTGTGCCGACTTTCAGATACGCGAAGGGAGAGTGTCTCCCTCGCGTCTCTGTTAAGCCTGCAGGGGCAGATGGGAAATTTCCCATCAGCCCCTGCGGGCTTAACAGAGATGTGAGGGAGACACTCTCCCTTCGCGTATCTGAAAGCCGGCACAGAGGGGCTCAGCCGTCGCAGAGGGAGGGAGGGAGGGACTCAGCCGGGCAGAGGGGGCCCCGCGGGACACTCCATTCTGCTGCTGCTGTGGCGGTAGCGGCAGCGGTAGCAGTCAGCTTTTTTTTTTTTAAAATGTTCCTTGAACCGATGAGGGGGGGGGGTTAGGACTGGTAATGGGCTATGGAGGGGGTTAGGATTTGACTTGAGGTGGGCTGTGGGTTGATGGGGGGGTTAGGACTGGTAATGGGCTATGGGGGGGTTAGGACTGATAATGGGCTATGGGGGGGGGCTAGGACAGGAAATGGGCTGATGGGGAGGCGTTAGGACTTGAGGTGGGCTGATGGGGTTAGGACTGGTAATGGGCTGTGGGCTGTTGGGGCGGTTAGAACTGGTAATGGGCTATGGGGGGGTTAAGACTGGTAATGGGCTTTGGGCTGATGGGGGCTGTCTGGTAATGGGCTATGGGGGGGTTAGGACTGATAATGGGCTATGGGGGGGGCTAGGACAGGAAATGGGCTGATGGGGAGGGGTTAGGACTTGAGGTGGGCTGATGGGGTTAGGACTGGTAATGGGCTGTGGGCTGTTGGGGGGGTTAGAACTGCTAATGGGCTATGGGGGGGTTAAGACTGGTAATGGGCATTGGGCTGATGGGGGCTGTCTGGTAATGGGCTATGGGGGGGGTTTAAGACTGGTAATGGGCTTTGGGCTGATGGGGGCTGTCTGGTAATGGGCTATGGGGGGTTAGGACTGATAATGGGCTATGGGGGGGGGGCTAGGACAGGAAATGGGCTGATGGGGAGAGGTTAGGACTTGAAGTGGGCTTATGGGTTTATGACTGGTAATGGGCTGTGAGCTTTTGGGGGGGTTAGAACTGGTAATGGGCTATGGGGGGGTTAAGACTGGTAATGGGCTTTGGGCTGATGGGGGCTGTCTGGTAATGGGCTATGGTGGGGTTAGGACTGATAATGGGCTATGGGGGGGGCTAGGACAGGAAATGGGCTGATGGGGAGGGGTTAGGACTTGAGGTGGGCTGATAGGGTTAGGACTGGTAATGAGCTGTGGGCTGATGGGGGGGGGTTAGGACTGGCAATGGGCTATGGGGGGCTGACTGGAAATGGGCTGATGGGGGGTTAGGACTGGTAATGGGTTATGGGGGGGCTTAAACTGAAAATGGGGTGATGGGGGGTTAGGACTGGAAATGGGTTGATGGGGGGCTAGGACTGGTATTGGGTTGGGGGGTTGCTAGGACTGGAAATGGGCTGATGGGGGCTAGGACTGGAAATGGGCTGATGCAGGGACTAGAAGGGAATGGATGCTGGGTGAGGCTGGAACTAGAAGGGAGCTGATGTTGGGGGAGGATTAGAATGGGATGGGGCTGGGAGAGTAAAATGGAGAGGGGAAAAATATTTTGTGTGGGAGGGATGAAAAATCTACAATTGGCCAGGTATTGGGCGAGTAAGTGGGGATTGAGGATGGAGGGGTAAAATTTGAGTGGATGAAATAGGAATGAGGAAAGAGCAAAAGGAGAAAGATTAGTATGTTAAAGCAGATGTAGAGAGAGAATGGAAAAAAACTAGGAGAGAAGAAAGGATAAATGGACAGCAGACGATGGAGAGTTAGCAGAAGACACGAAGAAACCAGAAGAAAGTGGCTGGAGCAATTGCAGCTGAAAAAAATGCACAAAAGGTAGAAAAATATCTCTTTATTTTGAATTTATTAATTGGAATATATCAGCTCTGGTAAATGTGCATCATTAACGTCTGCGCTTTGTTTAGTACAAGAGCAAATTAATGTATAGTTTTATTTCTACAGTGTTGTACATTCCAAGTTTGGCTTTTGGGATTCCCAGTTTAATTATTGTCGTCCTGTTTCTAAATTGTGATTCCTTGTTTGGTGATGGTTTATGTTCTGTTCATGTGTAACTGAGCTGAGGTATTCTGTTTATATAATTCCTATTTGACATTGCCACTTGTTCTCTTTCCCCAGTAGGTCATGCATTGGTATTCTCTGAAATGTATTGGTTTAATATTTGCATGTTTCCTTTTGATAGGTAGGGTATGGTGCTTTGTGAGTCCTGGTAGTGCTGTTAGGATACGGCGGGTTTGCTATGGGTTCTAAATGGGCAGTGTTTGTAGTAGTTCCTAATGTGTCTGGCGGTTGGCACTGGATTATAGTAATGTAGAAATCTTTTAGTCTTTCTTTATTCATACACTCATTAAGAGGCATGTTTGCTAAATGTTAGTGTATGGCAGAACTACTCAATTCCGGTCCTGGAGGTCCAACCCTGCAGGTTTTTGGGATATCCCTAATGATATGCATGAGATATATATGCATTAGAGATAGCCTGCCAACCTGACTGGTTTGTGGCCCTCCAGGGCTGGATTTGGAGACTCCTGCCTTACACCTCTGTCATTTAAGATTGTGAGTGGGCAAGGTACAGATGTTCTAGACATCAAAAGGGTAGATAGAATGTGTCACATTCCTCCTAGATTCTCAACACCACCAAAAGGTTGTCTAATAGACAATATTTTGGTGGTGGTGAGAAGCAAGGAGGAATGTGACAAATTCTAACCTTTTTGATGTCTTGGACATCTGCACCTTGCCCACTTACAATCTTAAATGACAGAGGTGTAAGGCAGGGGTCTCCAAATCCAGCCCTGGAGGGCCAAAAACCAGTCAGGTTGGCAGGCTATCTCTAATGCATACATATCTCATGCATATCATTAGGGATATCCCAAAAACCTGCAGGGTTGCGGACCTCCAGGACTGGAATTGAGTAGCTCTGGTGTATGGTAACATTATGCAAATATTTATGCAAATGAGGCCCCGCACCGAGTCTCCGCACATGGCCCCGCACCCCCCTTGGGCCGCCCCTACCTGTGCGCACCTGCTTTTGCTGCAGTGGGCTATGCTACAGGTCCCCATCGGTGCCACTGTGTGATAGGTGGTCCCTGCAGATACCCTTAGCACAGTGGTTCTGAACCAGTCCTCCTTGAACCCCTAGGCCAGTCGGGTGTTCAGGATAGCCCTAATAAATATGCATGAGATATATATGCATTAGAGATATCCTGCCAACCTGACTGGTTTGTGGCCCTCTAGGGCTGGATTTGGAGACCTCTGCCTTACACCTCTGTCATTTAAGATTGTGAGTGGGCAAGGTGCAGATGTCCTAGACATCAAAATGGTAGATAGAATGTGTCACATACCTCCTCACTTCTCACCACCACCAAAAAGTTGTCTAATAGACAATATTTTGGTGGTGGTGAAAAGCAAAGAGGCATGTGACAAATTCTAGCTAACCTTTTAGATGTCTTGGAGATTTGCACTTTGCCCACTCACAATCTTAAATGACAGAGGTGTAAGGCAGGGGTCTCCAAATCCAGCCCTAGAGGGTCACAAACCAGTCAGGTTGGCAGGATATCTCTAATGCATATATATCTCATGCATATTCATTAGGGCTATCCTGAACACCCGACTGGCCTAGGGGTTCAAGGAGGACTGGTTCAGAACCACTGCCTTAGCATTTGCCTGTGTCCATCTGTATATCATGTCTTGCCCATGTGGACTATGATGCACCTGGAATAATGCATACACTGTGTGGGTGCCACGGTCACATGATTTCAGGTCAGGGGGGGGGGTTGTGCCCATAGGCGGTTTACATACCAACACCCAACCCACCCTCTGTGGCTCAGGGTGGAAAACAGGATTTCCAAACAAACGATCAATATTTTACCCCCCCTACTCTGGTGACAGTAGAGGGGACCATTCACCCCCATCCTGCCAGGGAATGGACACCCCTACAGGGCAGTCTATGCAGATCTGTACGCCTCCATACATTGGGCAGTGACAGACAGACAGACCTGGTACTGCGCAGCTGCCCCACACCACTATCTGACATCCTCCAGCAGCAAGCAAAGTGAGTCACCAGCCACTGCACGGTGTTCCAACCACACACATACTAACTGCAGACAGCCTGCTTATTAGCTCATAGTGCATGTTCCTGGAGATGATGTGTGCACACACACCCCAAGCAGATAAGTCAGTGATTGGGCTCCAGAGAACAGAGCCCATATATCTCACATCAGAGGAACAATATGTAGCACTATGGGGGAACCCAGCCATGCCGTGGTCACTGCACAGTCAGGGTGAGCGTGACCTCACAGCAGGACATGCCGTGGCCACCCTGTCCGTGTAGGTGGTGGGCAGGCACTACAATGTCCCAGCCATTGCCCTGGGCCCTGTGCAGGTGCATCCTGCCCAGGCCGCCCTGTCCGGCTATACCCACAGTACCTTGCTCCTCATTATGCACATTGGCAGGCCAATACTGGCAACAGTGCTAGCAGTGTGGGCTGCAGAGGGTGTTGGCAAACACCACACACTGGATAGATTGATGCACGCCCCCACACCTATGCCAGCATTGTGCACCTATATAGGCTTTTGGCAGCCCAGGACACCGCACCAGTCCTGGGCACAGTGCAGGTATGGCTATGGTATGCAGTACTGTTGGGGTCTCTCCCCAAGGTGGTGGACACTGTCAGGTACCAGACCTGACACACACTCCACAGACATCACAGAGGTTGGTATGCTACAGCCCACTGGGCAGCTTGTGCTAACCTTAGGGATTGCTATGTGCCAGTTATCATAGCAACCTTTTGCTATCTGTGTACCGTATTCCAGGGTTTTGGGTGGCATTGCTAGGGTATGCAAGTGCTAGTATTGGGAGATGCACACAGGGCACAACATCCTGCCTCTCCAGGAGGCTGTGGCTAATGGGGCCTGTGGGTGCGGGTGTTTCCGCCCCTGTGGGTCACTGCTTTTGGACAGGGGTTCCCAACTCCGTTCCTGGTGGGCTGCACCATGTTCTGGTTTTTATGCTGTCCCTGATGAATATGCATGAGCTACATCTGCATACCATGGGGGCGGCGCATTGACATACAGCACAGTCATCTTTATTGCAGACAGCATGGAACCTGAATGTTGTTTGGACCTCCGGGACAGCATTTGGGAGACTCTGCTCTAGATAATGCACCTGTTTGTGGTGTTTGTGCTCTGTAGGGTAAAATTTAGGTGTTCCAGGCATGTTTATTCTATCAGCAATAAAAGGTTCCATCTTTCTTACCACGGTTTATTACTGGTAAAAGCTATGGGAACAGAGTTGGCAGTGTCCACAGGTAGGGTTTGAACCTGTGACCTTCTGCTCTTGAACGCACTGGCTGTGCATACTGCGCCACACTGATGCCACAGGGACAAATCATTCCCTGGAGGTACCATGACTGTCATATGGAGCCTGTCTATTGCAGTGCACGGCACCCACCTAGACCGGGCTAGGCCATGGTCTGCTGCAGCCAAGTGCCACTGCCCCCTCCACCACCTGTATGCCCTCCGCCACCATGCTAACATGTCCTTCTATTGGAGACAGCATGACACCTGCATGATTTGTAGCCCTCACGGACTGCATTTGACAGACTCTGTTCTAGGTAATGTGCCTGTTTGTGGTGTCTGTGCTCTGTAGAGTAAAATGTAGGTGTTCCAGGCATGTTTATTCTATCAGCAATAAAAGGTTCCATCTTTCTTACTGGTAAAAACTATGGGGACAGAGTTGGCAGGGTCCACAGCTAGGGTTTGAACCTGTGACTTTCTGCTCCTGAGCGCACTGGCTGTGCATACTGCGCCACACGGACAGATCATTCCCTGGAGGTACCATCACTGTTTGTCATACGGAGCCTGTCTGTTGCAGTGCACGGCACCCACCTACATGGGTCTGGGCCATGGCCTGCTATGGTCAGATGTCACTGCCCCCTCTGCCACCAGTACCCCTCCGCCGCCATGCTGCCATGCCCTTCTGTTGGTGGTGCTGGTGGTGCGCAGTCTCGGGCCATCCAGTGTGCGGGTAGGCAGCTGCCTATGGTGTGGGTAATGGGGTAGGGGTGCCTGGATGGACGTCCACGCTTCCCCCCAGCACCGCCTGCCACTGTTCTGTGCCCTTAGGGGTAGCTGCTGGGTACTGTCCCCTGTGACACTGCGGGAGACACACTCATGCCCATGTTGGGCCCTCATCAGTTGCTGTCTGGCTCTACTGTTTACGCATTCCTATGGGTCAACTGAGCATCACCCTAGTCCCCACTGTGGCCCAGCTGCACCACAGCATGTGCCACCTGCAGCCCTCTGTATCCCCTTTTCCAGCATCTACCCAGTTGCCCATTCCGACATGCCCACCCTGCTGTTGCGGAACATGTGCACGCCATAGGGAACCTGTTCACTAACAAGGGGAAGCCCTGATCTGCACTATTACACTGTGGGATCATTCACCTTCTATGGGGACAGAGCATACACCCTTCCACAGTTAATATCTTTTTCTGAGGCTTTCTCAGTGGTGTTTATTGCTGTTTCCCATTGATATCACTATTAGCTAGCTTGGTTATGTTTTTTTCCTCGTTTCTTCTGGTCATTTTCACTGCTTATTTGCCCTTTTGTTCCGTGCACATGTATCACACTTATCACGTTTTGTGGGTTTCCCTGCCTATGCTGTACATTGCTGACACTAAAGTGGTTTCTCTCCCCTGCTAATGTGCATCTAACAGCAGGTTTTCATTCACGGTAGGATTCAGCCCTTGAGTTCAGCGCGTTAGTGTGCCTGGAGCCTCTCCCCGCCCACTCTCCACCCATTGACCCCTTCTCTCCGCCCTCTCTCCACCTTCTGCGGTGTTTTACTGCGCCGCGGAGCTTTACGATCATTACGTGATGTTAACGCGCGTTCTGAGATGTTAACGATTGTTAACGTCTCAGAACGTGCGTTAACGTTACGTAACGATCGTGCGTAACGATCGTGCGTTATGTAACGTTACCGCAGTTTAGTAAACAAGCCCCAAAGTTCCACATTAGTAGTTACCTGGAAGATATAATAGGGCAATCTGACAAAATAAAGAGCAGCAAATCACCTGGACGAGATGGTATACATCCCAAGATGCTGAAAACACTCAAGAGTTCCAAGGGTGATCTGAAAAACTACAGATCAGCGAGCCTGATGTTGATGCCAGGCAAAATAGTAGAAACCATTACAAGGAACCAAATTACTGAACAGATAAAAAGTCATGGTTTAATGGAACAAAGTCAACATGGATTTAGCCAAGGAAATATCGCCTCACCAATCTACTAATTTTTCTGAAGGTGTAAATAAACAGGTAGATAAAGTTCAGCTGGTTGATATAGCATATCTGGATTTTCAGAAAGCTTTGACAAGGTCCCTCATGGGAAACTCTTGAGGAAATTAAAATGTCATGGGAAAGAAAGCAGTGTCCTATTGTGGATTGGGAAAGTAGGGCTAAATGGTCAATTTTCTCAATGGAGAAAGGGGAATAGTGGAGTCCTCAGGGATCTATACTGGACCCATTGTTTTTTAACATATTATAAATGACCTGGAAATAGGAACAGTAAGTGAGGTGATCAAATCTGCAGATAATTCAAAATTATTCAAAGTTGTTAAATCATAAGAGGATTGTGAAAAACCGCATATAACTTTGAGAAACTAGGAGACTAAGAGGGTCATTTTAGAAGCCCTCTTCATGATTTGGACATCTGAAAGGTTATGCACCAAGGGCAGAACAACCCAAACTATAGTGACACAATGCAAAGTTGTACACTGAGGGGGATGTTTACTAAAGTGCGGTAATCGTGAATAACGCGCGTAAAGTACATTTAACGATCGTTAGCACGTCCGAACGCGCGTTCTGAGGTGCGAACGATCGTTAAACGTACTTTACGCGCGTTAACCGCAGTTAACGATCGTAAACCTCCGCGGCGCGTTAAAACAGCGCAGAAGGTGGAGAGTGGGCGGAGAGAAGGGGTCAATGGGTGGAGAGTGGGCGGGGAGAGGCTCCCCTCACACTAACGCACTGAATTCCTGAGCTCAATTCCAACGCGAATGAAAACCTGTCAAAGGCATATTAAAGGGAAGAGAAACCATTTACGTCAGCAATGTACAGCAAAACCGGGGAAACCCACAAAACGTGAGCAGTGTGATACATGTGCACAGAACAAAATTTCACATAAAACGTTAAAAATGACCACAATAAACATTGTAAAAAGCATAATTCAGCTGGGCAACAGTGATAGCAATGGGCAACAAGGAACAACACTCCCTGGAAAGCACCAAAAAAAAAAGAAATGATGTGTGGAAGGGTCTACGCTCCGCAGACCCTTTCAAAGATCATTTCATTGTAATGGAGCTGTCCTGGGAGTGTTGTGTAATGTTGCCCAATGATATCATTGTTGCCCAGCTTGGTTAGGGGTGTGTGCCCCTTTTTTGAGGTCTTTTCTGAGGTTTATGTGCACCTTTGTCTCCATACAAGGTAAATGAGGCCACAGTAAACTTGTTGCAGAGCAGGGTTTCTGACTCGTCAGACCGGTATAACTAACTCCAGGGACTGCACTGTCTCTGTGGCCACAGTGTGGTGCAACAGACACAGCCAGTGCCTGTAAGACCAGCAGGTCACAGGTTCAAATCCCAGCAGGGGCTCCTGCCAACCCAGTCCCCATAGTCTTACCCACCACTAAACAGTGATAGTAAAGACACTCCTTTATTGCAGAGAACATACGCATGGCCTATATTTTACCACACCAAACACAGACACCAGAAACAGGCACATTACCTAAAGCAGAGTCCCGCAAATGCAGTCCTGGAGGGCCCCACACCATTCCGGTTTCATGCTGCCTCTAATAAAGATGCCTGTGCTGCATAGCTATGCACTACCCCCATGGTATGCAGATGTAGCTCATGTATATTTATGAGGGACAGCATGAAAACCCGAACAGTGTTTGGAACACCAGGACTGGAGTTGGGAAACTCTGCCGTAAAGCAGCAGCCAACAGGGCCACACACACACCCACAGGCCCCATTGGCCAATGCCTCCTGGAGAGGCAAGACATTGGGCCCTGCCTGTATCTCCCAATACTAGCAGTTGCATACCTTATCAATGCCACCCTACACCTGGGTATATAGTACACAGCTATCAAACGTTTCCTATGATAACTGGCAGATATCAATTCCTACGTTAAGCATATTTTGCTCATTGAGCTCCACCATAAAATCATTCTGATGTCTGCGGTGTGTGCTGCAGGTCTGGTCTGACAGTGTTCACCACCCTGGGGAGTGACCCCCCAACAGTCTTGTGTACCATATCCATGCCTGTACTATGCCCATGACTGGTGTGGTGGGTATGGCTGCTGACCACCTCTATAGTAGCACAATGCTGGCATAGGTGTGGGGGTGGCTGGCTGTCTATCCAGTGTGTGGTGGCTGCAAACACCTTCCACAGCCCACACTGCCAGCAATGTTGCCAGTATTGGGCTGCAAATGTGCATAATGAGGAGCAAGGTACCATGGGTATAGGCCGGACAGGGTGGCCTGGCCAGGGTGCATCTGCACAGGGCATAGGGCAGTGACAGGCACATTGTAGTGCCCGGCCACCACCTACACAGACAGGGTGACCTCAGTATATCCTGCTGAGAGATCACTCTCACCCTGACTGTGCAGTGACCACAGCATGGCTATCTAGTATTTCTCTCATGTGATAAATATGGGTTTCCTTTTGGGGCCTAGTCACTGATGTATCTGCTTGCTGTGTATGCTGATATCCCAGTTCTGGGTGCAGGCATCTCCACTGGGCACTAGCAGACTGTTTGCAGCTGGTATGTGTTGTGATGGAGAGGCTTGCAGGGTGCAGTGGCTGATGGCTTGCACCAGGGGAATATCAGATAGTGGTGGGGTGCAGCATACCATATCCAGGTCTAATGTCTGTCTGCTATTGTGTTATGGATGTGTGCAGAGCTGCATTGACTGCCTGGGGGGGGAGTGTCTGTTCCTCAGCAGGACTAGGGTTGATGTTCCCCTCTACTGCCACCTTTGTAGGGAGGTAGACTGTGGATCTTTTGATAGGAGACCCTGTTTGTCACCCTCAGCCCTGGGGGAGGGGGGGGTGGTGGTGGTGCATGGAGGCTACACCTGATTGAAACAGACAGAGATGTCCAAGGTGTTCCTGCAGAAACTACCTATCTCACACATTAACACTGCTTTGGACCTGTGCTATGGCCGTTGCTGTGGACCTAGTGCTGGGCGCCTCACTGCACCCTCAGGGTGAGCACAGTACCCGCACAATGTGACGGTGTGTAGCTACTCTGTGCCAGTACAACACACGGTCAGTACCCCCTATCAGGCCGAGGTGCTGTGGGGGTGCACATGGTCAGTTCTCCCTACCAGGCCGAGGTGCTGTGGGGGTGCATTCCCCATGGTGTGTATCTGTGGACAGCTGATTTGCATGTGCAGTGCATCATGGGTGTGACTGGCACAATCCAACCCTGTGAAAATCCAGCACCTGCTCACAGGCTCTGATAAACTATAGGCCATCACACGTACATCTGTTAGCATAATGCATAGGTGCAAGACACCCTAAAGAGTCTATAATATAAGGTGCCCACGCTGGTAAAAACACACGTACCCACGCACGATTATACGCACGTACCAATGCACGGAGCCACGCACGCACCAACGTATGTGGCTAGACACACTCCGAGGGTCTGTTTCTGACACCACTACTCAACGTAAAGAAAAACATGCCTCCTCATTCCCTATGTAATGTACAGGGTGATGCCTGGGCCAGCCTTCTGCGTTAGGCACACTGGGGACGAACCCATGCTGCCAGTAACAGCGGTCAGTACTGTAACCATTGTGCTACAGCTCTGTTTCAGTGCTTTATGTCTGTACGCCTTCTTACGATTAACGCTCAGTAACGCGCCACGGCGCCCTGTAACGCTCGTTAGTTTTTTGAATGCGCGTTAGTGGTAGCGATGTACCGCCCATGTCCTTATTTGGGGTTTCTGTCACTACCGCGGCTCCTAACGCGAATTGCACTAACGCAGTTTAGTAAACATACCCCTGAAAGTCACTACTATGAAATGATCTAGGCATCATCATGGATAACATGTTGAAATCCTCTGCTCAATGTGCAGCAGTGGCCAAGAAAGCAAACAGAATGCTAGGAATCATAAAGTAAAGGCAAGGAGAATAAAATCAAGGATATTATAATGCCTCCATATCTGCACCATGTGTTTTGCATGCATTTCTGGTCACTGCATTTAAAAAAGATATAATGGAATTTGAATAGGTACAGAGAAGGGTGACCACAATGTTAAAGGGCACAGAAAGATACATCTTTGAGAGGCTTAAAAGGCTAAGGCTCTTCAGTTTGGAGAGGTCTATAAAATAATGAGTCGAGTAGAACAATTAATCATGAATCAGTTGTTTACTCTTTCAAAAAGAACAAAGACTAAGGGACACGCAATGAAGCTACAAAGTAGTACATTTAAAACTAATCAGAGAAAACATTTTTCTCTCAACTCATAATTAAGCTTTGGTCTTTGTTGATGGAGATATAGTAAAAAATGTTTGTGTAACTGAAAACAGCATACTGGGCTTGATGGACTTTTGGTCTAGCCCAGTATGGCATATCTTATGTTCTTATGTACCACCCAGGAAAAGGATCTAGGCATCATTGTGAATAATACACTGAAATCTACTGCTTAGTATGCAATGGCAGCCAAGAAAGCAAACAGAATTCTAGCACTGATAAGGAAAGGAAGGGTAAATAAACAGAGAGTATCATAATGCCTCTGTATTGCTCCATGGTGCAACCGCACCATGAGTATTATGTGCAGTTCCAGTCAACACATTTCAAAAAAAATATAGCAGAATTAGAAAAGATGCAAAGAAAGGCGAACAAAATGGTAAAGGAGATGGAAGGATACCCTTATGAGGAAAGGTTTAAAATGTTCGGGCTCTTCAGCTTGGAGAAGAGACTGCAGAAGGCAGATATGATAAAGATTAATAAATAATGAGGGAATAGAACCAGTAAATATTTATCAGTCGTTAACTTGTTCAAAAAGAACAAAGACTTGGGGGGTTTGACACCGTGTGACTTGCTGAAACATGGCCATATCGGGATTTTATTATTAGATAATTCTGATTGTAAAATGGTATTACATTTTATATGCATACTTTCCTAACAATTTAAGTGGCCCTGTCAGCTTTTTAAATATTGGTTTATTTGGATTATAATAAAGTATTACTTATACTGTATATATATATATATATATATATATGTTTTTTTAATTTAATAAGCATTTTTAAATACCTTGGTCTATCATTTGTGAATCTCTGCAGTATCCTTCTGCTTTATTTTTCTGAAACATGTCTGTAGTAGGGCAGCCTTTGTGTTTCTTACAGGAAAAAGGTTCAATGACATGGTCATTTGAAATTTCAAGAGCTAGACTTTTTGTCAACCTGTATAACTATGAAAAAATGTTAATAATGTTCTTTTGCAGTATGACAGACCAAATCTTACTGACTTAGTGGTGTGGGATATCAGTATATATAGAACCTGCAAAAAAAGTCAGGCTACTTGAATGGATCATTTTGGACATATAAATCATTTACATGGCCAAAATTTCTGTTTGAAAAGGGGGTAAAATTTAGGGTGTTCTAGGGTAGTACTGCTTAGACATCTAGGGTGGAATTTAAAAAGCATCTCCACAGGAAAATAGCAGCATTTGAGGTGTAGGTTGACTACATGTGCATATAATCATTTTAAAATGCTACTATGGGGTATGTTTACTAAACCGTCTTAATGTGCACCCGGCGATAGTGTGCAGGCTGCCATAAAAGGAGTGGGCGTTTCAGTCTTAAAGTAGCAAAACGGGATTATCGCGCGATAACGCGTGCTGCTGCGCACATTAACGGGCTAAGCGCTGCTAAGCGCGTTAACGCGCGGTAATCTTAAGTAGGCGCCCAGACATACAAACACAGAAACAGAGGTGTAGTACAATGGTTAATACACTGACTGATGATACAGGGGTCATGAGTTTGATACCCCAATGTGCCTAATGCATAAAGTTGGCTGAGGCATCAGCTTTGACATGTAAGTATTGTTTCTTGAGGCATTTTATTTGTATTTTAATTATTGCTGCCAGCAAACACACCCTCACGTGCCATAACCTAAGGTGCCACATAAGGCACCCTATAAGGCACTCCATAGGGCACATTATAAAGTGCACTGTCTGCCACGGCACCCTATAATGTCCCCTATAGAGCACCCTATAAGGCGCTCCATAGGACAACTTATAAGGCACCTTATATGGACTGTAACCATAAGGTGCCTCAGAAGGCGCTTTATAGGGCACCCTATAAAGCGCCTTCTGAGGCACCTTATGGTTACAGTACTCTGAGGGTGTTTTTGCTGGCAGCACTAATGTACATTAAAAATTGACAATGCTCCAGATAGCCCTATCAAATAACCCCACTGTGGGTTTGAACCCATGATCTCTGGCTCCACAGACAGTGAAGTAACCAGTGGGCTACAGCTTTTAACAAGCCCCTGGCTTGTTACAGAAGGACTGCATGTCACCACACAAACAGTCTGCTGTGGTTACCAGGATAGGGTTAACCACCCGTACCCTTGATGCACTGCACATGCAAATCAGCAGTCTACAGATGATCACAAGATGGGGTATGCACCCCCACAGCACCTCGGCCTGGTAGGGGAAACTGACCGTGTGCACCCCCACAGCACCTCAGCCTGGTAGGGGGTACTGACCGTGTATGTTACTGGCACAGAGTAGCTACAGACCGTCACATTGTGTGGGTACTGTGCTCACACTGAGGGTGAGGTGGGGCACCCAGCACCAGGTCCACAGCACCTTTCATGGCTGAAATAGGCTATGCTGCAGGTCCCCATCAGTGCTAGTGTGTGTGATAGGTAGTTCCTGCAGACACATCTGTATTTCTCAGTCATGTCTAGCCCTTATGGGCTATGATGCACCCAAAATAGTGCATAGCTTGTGTTGGTATCATGGTCACATGATGTAGGGGGGGTGTAATTTGGACCCATAGGCAGATTATGTACCACCACCCAACCCACTCTCTGTGGCTCAGGGTGGGAAACAGGATCTCCCACCAACAGAGCCACAATCTACCTCACCACAATGGTGGCAGAAGAGAGGACCATTAACCCCAGTCCTGCTGGGGAACAGACACCATACAGGGCAGGCAATGCAGATCTGTACACATCCATAAGGCAAGGCAGACAGAAAGCATGGAATGCTGAGTTGCCCCCCACCACTATCTGACATTCTCCAGCAACAAGCCTCCAGCTGCTGCACCACACAAGATGTTCCATCCAGACACATACTAGTTGCAGACAGTCTGCTTGCTAGTCCATAGTGCATGTTTCTGGAGAAGATGCATGTGCCCGGAACTGGGATGTCAGTATACATACCAAGCAAAGTCAGTGATTGGGACCCAAAAGGGAACCATAAACATCACATGAGAGAAACACTACATAACACTATGGGGGAACCTAGCCATGCCGTGGTCACTGCTCAGTCAGGGTGAGAGTGACCTCCCAGCAGGACATGCTGTGGCCACCCTGTCCATGCAGGTGGTTGTCAGGCACTACAATGTCCAAGCCATTGCCCTATGCCCTGTGCAGATGCATCCTGGCCAGGCCACCCTGTCCGGGCTATACCCATGGTACATTGCTCCTCATTATGCACATTGGCAGGCTTACACTGGCAACAGTGTGGGCTGAGGAAGGTGTTGGCAGACACCACACACTGGATAGACAAACACACGCTCCCACACCTATGCCAGCATTGTGCAAATATAGAGGCTCTTGGCAGCCCTGGCCACCGCACCAGTCCTGGGCACAGTGCAGGCATGGCTATGGTACACAATACTGTTGGGGTCACTCCCCAGGGTGGTAAACACTGTCAGACACCAGACCTGAAGCACACTCCACAGACATCAGAAAGGTTGCTATGATGCAGCTCAATCAGCAAATTGTGCTTAACTTAGGAATTGCTATCTGCCAGTAATCATAGCAACCGTTTGATAGGTGTGTACAATATTCCCAGGTTTAGGGTGGCATTGCTAAGGTATGCAAGTGCTAGTATTGGGAGATGCACGCAGCGCCCAACATCCTGCCTCTCCAGGAGGCTTTGGATAATGGAGCCTGTGGGTGAGGGTGTGTCTGCCCCTTTTGGCCGCTGCTCTAGGGCAGAGGTTCCCAACTCCAGTCCTGGTGGGCCAAACACTGTTCGGGTTTTCATGCTGTCCCTAATGAAAATGCATGAGATACATCTGCATATCATGGGGCGGTGCATAGACATGCAGCACAGCCGTGTTTATTAGAGGCAGCATGGAACCTGAATGGTGTCTGGCCCTCCAGGACTGCATTTGGGAGACTCTGCTCTAGGTAATGTGCATGTTTATGGTGTCTGTGCTCTGTAGGGTAAAATGTAGGTTTATTGGGCATGTTTCTGTTATCTGCAATAAAGGTTCTGTCTGTATTAGCACGTTTTAGTAGTTGGTAAAATATGGGGACTGGGTTGGCAAGAACCACAGCTGGGACTTGAACCTGTGACCTTGAACACACTGGCTCTGTTCACTGCACCACCATGTTGCCATAGAGATTGTGCATTCCCTGGAGATACCATGACTGTTTGTCAGACAGAGCCTGTCTGTTGCAGTGCACGGCACCCACCTAAACAGGGCTAGGCCATGGTCTGCTCTGGGCAGCTGCCACTGCCCCCTCCACCACCAGTACCCCTCTGCCACCATGCTGACATGCCCTTCTGCTGGTGGTGCTGGTGCTGCGCAGTCTCAGGCCATCCAGTGTGCGGGTAGGCGGCTGCCTATGGTGCGGGTTCTGGGGTAGGGGTGCCTGCATAGCTGTCCACGCTTTCCCCCAGCACCCCCTGCCAATGTTCCGTGCCATTGGGGGTACCTGCTGGGTACTATTCCCTGTGACACCGTGGGAAGCACACTCTTGCCCATGTTGGGCCCTCAGCAGTTGCTGTCTGGCTGCTCTACTGTTTCAGCATTCCTATGGGCCAGCTAGGCATTACCCTAGTCCGCACTGTGCCCCAGCTGCACCACAACATGTGCCGCCTGCAGCCCTCTGTGTCCCCTTTTCCAGCATCTGTCCAGTTGCCCATTCCGACATGCCCGCCCTGCTGTTGTGGAACATGTGCACACCATAGGAAACCTGTCCAACGGAGAGGGAAACCCTGCTCAGCGCAATTTCACTATGGGCTCATTCACCTTGTATGGGGACAGAGCTTAGACCCTTCCAAAATTCATATCTTTTTTTTGGAGCTTTCTTGGGGGTGTTTTTTGATGTTTCCCATTGATAACACTATTGCTCAGCTTGGTTATGTTTTTTTTACATTTTCTTCTGGTCATTTTCACTGTTTCTTTGCCCTTTTGTTCCGTGCACATGTATCACACTTATCACTTTTTTGTAGGTTTCTCTGGTTTTGCTGTACATTGCTGACGGAAATGGTTTCTTTTCCCTTTAAATCAGCTCTAACGCCAGGGTTTCACTGGCGTTAGTTTTCAGCCTCGGATTTCACAGCGTTAGTGTGCAGGGAGCCTCTCCCCTCCCACTCTCCACCCATTGACCCTCTCTCTCCGCCCCTGGGGAGCCTTCCTCCGCCCTCCGGGAGCCTTTCTCCGCCTTTAGCGCTCGTTTGTGCCTTAGCGCGCGTTAACGCGCGATAAGCCGCCATTATTGTGCGATAAGGCATCTTATCGTGCGATAACGTGGGAAAGCGCACGTTCAGACGGTTTAGTAAACATACCCCTATTTATTATTATTTATGGAATTTGCTTTACTTTTTTTTTAGGCCAACAAAGTGAAGATCCACACCACAGAGAGATTTCAAGGTGGTGTGGTTTGCCAAAGCCAAAAATATAGAGGTATATTCTCCATTTGTAGGCCTAAAAATTTCCATGTCAGATTTTATACTTGCATAAGTGCTAGCCTGAAGTGGCAAGTGCAAAAGGGGATGGAAACCCTTCCTCCGATCCAACCCTGACATTATCAGTACCTCCCCAAGCCTCTCACATCATCAGTATCATTTTGATACCCCTTGGATCCCTTGTAACACCATCACTACCCTTCATGAAATCCCCAAACCGCTCGGACTAGTCTTTATTTGGCGTTTGAACCCTATGTTAGAAAGCTGCAGATGTGGACATTTAGGAAGAGCAGGACGACATTTTTTCCCATGTGCAGCTTTTTAAAGTTGCTGCTCATGCTGGGCATGTCACCAAATACACATTCATTCCTGCATGTTGTTTCAGTATTTTACAAAAGGCTCCGAATAACAGATATCACTTGAAATGTCTAAATTAGATGTTGAAGTTATATATGATATTTAACAGTACTACCTAAACAGACTGTACCGCTGAATATATGTATAATTTGAATCTAAGTTAGATGTTTCAAATTATACATTCTGAGGCTGCTTGCAGATCGTGACCCTTAGGGGCATGTTTACTAAAAACCGCTAATTTGCGCGCCGCAAAATAGCGCACTAAAAGCGGTACTTAAGAGCACTTAAATGTCCCGCAAACGTGCGGGTCACCACCGCACGCGTGCGCGTCACACTAACGCGCCCCGCACAAGTACGGGCCCGCAAATGTCCGATAGAGGCGTGGAAAGGCTAACGGAGGGCGGAGGAAGGCTCCGGAGGGGCGGAGAGACGGGGCTTATGGGCAGGGAAGGGGAGGGGAGAGGCGCCCCGCACATTATCGGGGCTGAATTCGCAAGTAAAAAATAGCGCGAGTGAAACACTCGCGGTAGAGAGGGCATGTAAAGGGAAGGGAAACCATTTTCGTCAGCAATGTACACCTAAACCGGGGAAACCTTCAAAACGTGAGCAGTGTGATACATGTGCACAGCACAAAAGTGCAATTACAAATATAAAATGACCACCACAGAAATAGTACAAAGAGGAGGTCAGCTGGGGAACAGTGATAGTAAAGTGCAAAACCAAAAAACACACCCAGGAAAGCCCCAAAAATATAAATGAATTATGGAAGGGTCTACGGAGCGGAGACCTTTCCCAACACACATTTCCTTGTTTCGTACGTTCCCTGTGAGTGGTGTTTATGGTTGCCCATCAATAACAAGGTTGCCCAGTTTGTTTATATATTAACCCCCTTCTGCGGTGGTCAGTTCCGGGGTTTATTTGCACGTTTGTCACCAGACAGGGTGAATGAGCCCACAGTAAAAATGTGCAGAGCAGGGTTTGCGACTCCATCCTGCCAGGTTAACTATCTCCAGGGACTGCACTGTCTCTGTGGACACACTGTGGTGCAGCGGACAGAGCCAGTACCTCTAGGACCATAAGGCATAGGATCAAATCCCAGCTGGGGCTCATGCCAGCCCAGTTCCTATGTTTTACCCACCACTAAACAAAGATAGCACAGACACCCCTGTATTGCAGGGAACATAAGCATGGTGCAAACACCCATATTTTGCCCTACCCCGCACACACCCCATAACAATGGGCATTACCTACAGCCCAGTCCCCCACATCCGGTCCCGGAGTGCCACAATGCAATCAGGGCATATGCATTCCCTGAGAGTAGGAATGCCATCATGTTGGCGGACGAGTACAGGTGGTGGAGGGGGCAGTGGCTGCTAGCCACAGAAGACAGTGGCCTAGCCATGTGCAGGCTGGCACCGTCCACTGCAACAGACAGGCCCTGTCGGATGTACAGTCATGGACTGCCCAGGGAATCAAGCACATCTGTGGCAACACAGTGGCGCACTGCACACAGACAGTGTGTGCAAGAACAGAAGGTCACAGGTTCAAAGCCCTGCCAATCCTGTCCACATATCTTTACCCACAACTAATCCGTGATAGTAAGGACAAACCATTATTGCTGGGGACATACGCATTGCTCATACGCCAATTTTACACCCCACTGATCACAGACACCATGACGAGGGGCATTACCTAGAGCAGAGTCTCACAAATGCAGTCCCAGAGGACCACACACCATTCAGGTTCAATGCTGCCGCCCATACAAATGCCAGTGCTTGTATATCTCTGCACCACCCCCATGGCATGTAGATGTAGCTAATGCATATTCATGAGGGACAGCAGGAAAACGCGAACAGTGTGTTGCAACCCTGGGCTGGATTTGGGAACCTCAGCCATAAAGCAGCAGCCAACAGGGGCAGACACACCCACACCCACAGGCCCCAATGGCCAATGCCCCCTGGAGAGGCAGGACATTGGGCCTTGTGTGCATCTCACAATACAAGCATGTGAATACCTTAGCAATGTCACTCTACACCTGGGTATACGGTACACAGCTTCCAAACACTTGCTCTGAGTACTGGCAGATAGATATCCCTACGTCACGCACATTCTGCTCCTTGAGCTCCATCATGACAATCTGTCTGTTGACTGCAGTGGGTGCATCAGGTCTGGTCTCTGACAGCGTTTACCACCCTGGGGAGTGACTCAAAACAGTATTGCTACCATATCCATGCCTGTACTGTGCCCAGGACTGGTGTGGTGGCTAATGCTGACAAACGCCTCTACAGTAGCACAATGCTGGCATACGTGTGGGAGTGTGTGTCTGTCTATACAGTGTGTGTTGGCTGCAAACACCTTCCACAGCCCACACTGCCAGCACTGTTGCCAGTATTGGCCTGCCAATGTGCATAATGAGCAGCAAGGTACCATGGGTATAGCTCTGACAGGGCGGGTTGGCCAGGATGCATCTGCACAGGGCAGAGGGCACTGACTGGGATAGTGTAGTGGTTGCCCACCACCTGCACATACATGGTGGCCTCTGTATGTGCTGCTGGGGTTGCACTCCACCCTGACTGTGCAGTGAAGACAACATGGCTAGGCACCCCCATAGTGAATGATAGTATGTCTCCCATGTGATATATATGGGTTTTGTGTCGGGGCCCAGTCAATGACTTAACTGCTCGTGTGCACTGCCATCCCAGTTCTGGGTGCATGCATTTCCAACAGGACTAACTAGCAGACATATGTCAGCTGGTGTGTGTCCTGATGGAGCGCCGTGCAGTGGCTGATGGCTTGTTGTAGGCGAAGATCAGATAGTGGTGGGGTGCAACTTAGCATATCAAGGCCTAATGTCTGTCAGATATTGTGTTATGGATGTGTATGGAGTTGCTGTGACAGCGCTGTAGGGTGTCTCTCCCACAGCAGGACTAGGGTTGATGGTCCACCCTACTGCTACCATTGCAGGGAGGTAGCATGATGATAAGAGACCCTGCTTTCCAACCTGAGGAGGAGAAATGGTGGTAAAGAGCCCACCTAGGTCTCACATAAGGGGGTTGCCCCTGACTCTGACCGAAAGAGATATCCAAGGTGTCTCTACAGAAACAACCTATCTCACAGAGTAATAGTGCTGTGTAGCTCTGGCATGCCCTCATTCTGCCACGGAGGTTGTGGTGGACCTGGTCCTGGGTGCCTCCACGCACACTCAGGGTGAGCACAGTACCCGCACAATGTGACGGTGTGTAGCTACTCTGTGCCAGTACAACACCCACTCAGTACACCCTACCAGGCCGAGGTGCTGTGTGGGTGCACATGGACACTCCCTCCTACCAAGCTGTGGAGATGCCGGGGTGCATTCCCGATCCTGTGTCTATCTGTGGACAGTTGATTTGCATGTGCAGTGCATCATGGGTATGGGTGGACTAACCCTATCCTGGCTACCACAACAGACTGTCTGTGTGGTGACATGCAGGCTCTCTGCAGCCAGCCAGGGGCTTGCTGGCAGCTATAGAGCTGTAGGCCAATGGGTACCTCATTGCCTGTGAAGTCAGAGGTCATGGGTTCAAACCCACAGTGGTGTAATTTTGTAGGGCGGTCCATAGGTATTTAACATTTAATGTGCAGATGTTGCTTGCAGCAAATCAACCCACAGCATACTATACCCACATGGTGCCCTTGAGTGTGGTTGATAGGGCACACAATAGGCCATCTTTTAGTTTAGGTCCATATGAGGTGCACTAGTCTCTATCCGGAGACACAACATATATGGTGCCCTATAGGGGACATGCAAGGGTGCCTTGGCGGACAGTGCACTCTAACATGTGCCTCATGAGCTGCCTCATGTCAACATGATGTGCGAGTGCGTTTGGTAGCTGTGCTAAATAAAGGAAAACTAAAAGCCACCCTACAGCACTACTCACCAAAAACATACTGCCTCAACCAACCCTGTGCACTGAGCACTGTGAGGGATCGAACCCCTGCTGCATGCATCATTGGTAAGTGTCTTCACCATTGTGCTGTGGCTCTGTTCAAATGCTTCCACATCAGCGCGCCGCCTTAGCCTCACACTATTCAAGTGCCTCGTAAGACATTAGCGCGCCGCCTATTGCTGCCCATTATTTCTATGCCTCCTAAAACTATGCCTCAGTGAGGCTGGTTAACTGGGCACTGTGGGGGATCGAACCCCTGATGCATGCATCATTGGTGAGTGTCTTCACCATTGTGCTGTGGCTCTTTTCCTGTGTTTGTCTGTTGGCGCACTGCCTTCGGCCTTCCAAATTTGCAGCGCACCGCCTTATGCCGCTCAAACCGCAAGGACTTAACAGCACATCGCCTAATGCACACAATTTGCAGCGCAAAGCATTCTGAGCCCAATATTAACAGTGCGGCGCACTCTGCCGCCCAGATATGAACAGTGTGCCGCCTGTTGCTGCAAAAGGTTAGCAGGGTTCCCCTTTCTGCCGTACAGGATTCATATGCCTTCTAGTGCACCTTTAACCATTAAAGTTATTGCCTCAAGCTGGCTTTTTTGTGGTGCACAATGGGGAATTGAACCCATGGCCCCTGCACCATTGGTTAGTATCTTCACCGTTGTGCTATGGCACTGTTCCTATATGTGCCCAGCAGCGCCCCACTTAGCCTTCCCACGCGCTAATGTGGACCCCGCAAATGTGCGCGCCGCGCACAGGTACGGTCGTTTTTATTCCTTTTTTCTGCCTGAACCGCCCACTCCTTATATGGCACAGGCACACTAACGGGGCCCCGCACAATTTCGGTGTTTAGTAAACATGCCCCTTAATCTCCTGTTTATCACTCGTGTGTTAAAACCATCTTCTAATCTCCTGTCTGTGATTCTCTTGCATAGACTGTAAGCTCTATTTAGCAGGGACTGTTTCTCATGTATGTGTAAGCTCTACCCACCTTCACCCAGGGCAAGATAGTGCTGTTAATGCCCCCCTTTTTAGGAGTGCACATGGTAGCCGAGATGATGATCCCAATCCTGCATACTTTTGGTGTAATGAGGGGGTACAAGAATATTAGATCGTATCTGGAACACTCACTAAGAGTATACAGACAAGATAACCCTAATGGATAAGAAATTTTAGAAGTTCCTGTTGGTCGAAGGAAACCCGGATTACCAAGTAAGTACTGGAGTAAGTAACAAATATTTCTGACATCCTTGAAATGTGGTAAAATAAGTTCAGAGTTTAATAATTGAATCAAAACATAATAAACAGCATTTCCTAAACATTTGTTTCAGTTTTATGATTTTTTCCCCAATACCAATCATTTAGGTAAGCATTACAATTACACATGGAGCCCGAATTAGGTAGGGGCACATCCGGGCCGTCCGGACGGCCCCAAGCAAGACAGGCCCATTTGGACCCGATTCTGGATTGTGGGAACCAGAATCGGGCCCAAGGATAGCCCGGTGTGCCCCTGCTGCCTGCAGAGACGTCCTCCCTGCAGGTGCCCCAGACTCCCGCGTCCTCGGCCCCCCCTTTTCCTCGCCGCCCGACCCACCGCTGACCTGCCATGGCCTGGATCGAGCAGCGGAGATCCCATCTGCACCCGGGGGGGAAGGGGGGATCCCTGGGCCCGATTGCCGGTTTTGGGCTGCTTGTTCCACCTTTGAGGTGAAATAAGAAGTATGTCCCCATGAACCCGGCAGGACGTATAGGGCCGTGACCCGAATTGGCCCTGTACATGTTGCTGGGCTGGCCTGTGCCCCGCCAACTGCTCAGGACGTACGTGGGAAGCCGGTGGGGGAATCGGGCTCTTAATCTCTCTGCCTATTTGAGCTCAATAATATGCATGTATGAGTGCACTCAGTATGATGGTACTTATCCGTTAGAAGATGACTCATTGAGGCTCAATCCTGGAGTTCAGCTCCTCTCTCTTTCTCTCGATGAATAAGTCAACTTGAAGACTTGCAATGCAGTTCTCAAAGATTACAGTTCTTCGAACATTTTTCAATTCTTCGTCAGCAAAACTTCAGCTTCTAAATGCCCTTACACTATAGCTATCTATATAGTACTTTCTGTCAAAAAAAATTGACTAAAGAAAAATATGACTAAAAAAATCGTTACTCAAGTGCAATACTTCAGGCTACAGCACATCTATGTTTTTTTCCTATCACCTTTCTTCAGGCACCTGTACACTCACCGTACTTGATTCCACACTACAATTCTTTCTTACATTTCCCTCTCACTTAATACTTATAAGCACCTTTCTTCTTCTCTCTCTCTTGACTATACATCCTTCACCTAGTGTTCTCTACTTATACTCTTACCCTTTCTCTTCCTCCCTGCACTTGGAAGGTTCTTGCACAGCTCACTTCATTCTTTGCATTTTATTTATTTATTTATTTATTTAGAGCATTTTTCTATACCGCCCCTTCCAGAAATCGGGGGCGGTTTACAATGAAATAAACATAATGCAATGAACATATTTGTAACATTTAACTATTTATAATAACAGATTAACTCAATAACTATTTACATCGTGCTAACATTTTTTCAATGAACTGGGTAGAAAAGAGTGCGGATGAGAGTTGAGCACTTTGATTACATGGGGGTAGGTGGATTGGCTTAGGGGGCGGGGGATCTGTTGATGAGCTAGTTTAAGAGGGATGAGGAGGTTGATTGGAGGTGGAGATGGGGTTATTGAAACGTTGGATGACTAAGAATGTTTTTAATTCCTTCTGGACTTCTGGAGATCTTTAATTTCTCTTAATGATCCATTGGGTGGGAGCGACAAATGATCCATTGGGTGATCCATTGATCCATTGGGTGGGAGCGACAAATGTGTGTGCACTGTTGCTAATAATTTATTTAGTTTTATGGATTAAAGTCGGCACTGAGAGTGTGTTCTGTTTATTCCGTCTTCTATCCCTGGTCTCTGTATGTGTCTGAATTAGGGACGTGAGGTGGGAGGGAGCTATGTTATTGATTAGTTTGAACATTGTCATTATGATTTTATGTTTTATTCTACTAGCGATTGGGAGCCAGTGTAAGGTGATGTGATCGGATAGGCAAGCCTTGTATATTACTCTGGCTGTAACATTTTGAGCCATTTATATTTAGATATTTTTGGTAGTGCCTTGTAGTATACTATTACAGTAGTATTCTTCCCTTTTAAATGATAAGATCACCTCTCTCTTCCCCTTTTTACATAAAATTTACCTTCCTCTGAGTCACATCCATTTTTCTATTTAAACCCCACAATTTAAGTAAATAAATCACAAAACCCCTCCTACTTTTGATCTGTCCCTTCCTCACACCACCTCCTTTCCAGTCTCTCACTGCCCTAAATCTATCCTCCGCTGCATATTAACTCATATTAACTTCTCTGACACTCTTTCGCTCACTACCTCACAAACCCGGGCAAAATTTCTCACAGTCTCTCATTTACACCCTCAATCTTCCTTACTCAGACACTAAAAAAATAATTAAAAAAAAAAAACAACCAAAACTCTGCTTCTTAGGTAAAATCCTTATCACAGCTGATGTCATTCATTTCTTTTTTTATTAAAAAAAACAAAAAACAAACCTCACTGCCCTTCTCCTCTTCTCCACAGCCACAGAGAAGGAAAAAAAACAGTTAGCTGCTCACCGCAGTCCCAGAATAATGGCAGACTCCCAGAGGAAGAAAACCTACCCAGGTATCTTTTTATTTTGTATTTTCACCACTAGTTACATATATGCAGTGCTGCGTATTCCTTATAGCGCTAGATAAATGATAAGTAGTAGTAGAACTGAATATTGACCTCTATATTTGGAGGAGTAGCCTAGTGGTTGGGGCAAGGTACTTCAGACCAGAAGGTTGGGGGTTCAAATCCCACTAGAGGACAGCAACCTTGGGCTGGAAGGACTGGGGTTTCTAGTCCCACAGGTGCTCCTTGTGGTCTTGGGCAAGCCACTTAACCCTCCATAGCCCATGTTCCCTGTAAAATAGTTATCTCCAAGTTATAATGCCCTGTTCAATGTAATTTCAGTTTGTTCAATGTAAACCACACTGATGCAGAATAGTGTGGTATATAAGAGAATGTAAATAGAAATAAATATATATATTTTATTTATTTATTTATTTAACAAGAGCTTATATACCGCTACCTTCCAGAAAGATCAGGTGCGGTTTACAATAGAACAATTTTAAACAGGGTAAAACATTCTGTTTTTTACATGGAACATAGGAAACTGTAGCATACATTACAATAAACCTTTTAAACAAGGTAAACATAAACATAAACTATGGTTATACATTAACAATTCTACTTGTGATATATCAACTATGTACAGATCAAATAACTATAAGCAAAGGTTTGATTCTCCATTGATTTAAATTAGTATTACATGTTTAATTTCCTATTATATATAGGGTAAGGTTTGAAGAAAGAGTGGTTCTTTAGATGTCTTATTGATAGTGATAGGCTTATTTGAAAGTTAAAATAACTTATTTTAGGTATAATTATATGCGAAGAATGCAGCATGTGGTAGAGTGTTACTCCAAGATAATTTTGTTGGGATTGTAATATATGGCTCTGTTTTAATTTATTATTGTTCCTTTAGAGAAACATTTATCCATTTTCAATGAGTGGAGGAGTGTTTTCCATTGAGTCAAAGTGTATTCTGAACATGTGGGTTTTTAGTCTTTTCCTGAGTTCTTTTAGGTCAGTAAGTTTTCTTATTTCTTCCGGGAGTGAATTCCAGAGTGATGGGGCTGCGTGGGAGAATGCTTTTTTATTAGTTATCTTTTTAGCTTTGGTGAAGTCTTTTGGACACTTTAATTTATTGGCATGGCCTCTCCTTTGATTATTTTTTGTTGAGTCTATATCTATGAGCTTGGTTAGTGTTGGTGGAGCTAAATTATATATTGCTTTAAAGGTAGTTATTATTGCTTTATAGTTTATTCTGCATTGGATTGGTAGCCAATGTAAGTTGGCTAATATTGGGGTTATATGTTCAAATGGGTGTACTTTCGTTAAGATTCTTGCTGCTGTATTTTGAGTGATTTGAAGCCTTTTTATATTTTGTTTTGTTGTGCCTAGGAGTGTTAGATTGGCAAAATCGAAATGGGGTGTGATGATCGCATGTATTATGCTAGTGAAGTCCTGTATATGTAAAAGTGGACGTATTTGTTTTAGTATTTTTAGTTTGTAGTTAATTTTTTTTATTGTGTTACTGATATGTGTGTTCATAGTGAGCTGAGAGTCTAGAATATATATTGTGATAGAGCTGAAGCTAGTGAAGCTATGAACTTAGGAAAAAAATGCAGTTTTTCATAAAGCAACTGACTTGCAGAGGGTGCAATTACCTAGCAGGACAGCTAGAGGGGGCAGGCACGAGCCTGCAGATGCTGAGCTGACACACCCAGGTACTGATGAAGCAGAAGCTAATCAGGTGCACCTGAGGAGAGGGTTAGAAAACTCAAGGGAAAAAGGGCTTTATAAGCAGAGCTCTGCAGGAAGGAAGGGGCAGAGAGAGCCACGGCAAGAGAGAGAGCCATGCCTAGAGAAAGGCCTACACATAGAGAGAAGCTCTGAGAAAGGATCTGGAAAGGAACCCAAGGATACTGGGAAGCAAGGACCCGATAGAGGAACCTCCTATACTGCAAGGCAGAGGAGCTTGGAATCCTTACGTGGCAGTGCTAAGCTCCAGGGAAGACAAGCCCAGCCCAGAGAGCTCCAAGAAACAGTCTTCAGAGAAGACGGTATCAGAAGGAGGGTGCCTGGTAGGGGGAATACCAGTGGCACAGACTTCAAGGAGCCAAGGTACAGTGATACTTTATTTCTCACAAAGAAGCCAGGTCCTAGAAAGACTTATAACTCAGATAGCAATACTGAGAGGAAAGAAAGCTGGCAGAAGTTTTGGAAACCACTACAAAGAGGCATAGGAACAAGATATACCACTTGTTTGCAAAACCCAGAACTGCCAGGCTGGAAACTAGGGAAGAGAACTTCTGAACTGCAAACTATTTCAGCCAGGGAAAGCTCAGGTGTAGAAGAAAGCATGGCTGAGCTGGAACCCATGCAGATTGAGCTTGGGGAACCAGAGCTGTTGATGCCTGAAGAACAAATGAACTGTTCGATGTGTATTGCTGAAAGCCTAGAGTCTCTCCCAGAGCTGTAATTACCAGAACATGCTTTAACAATATCTTTTGCCTGTGTTGAGCTAAAGAAGAGCTTGTTTATTTGTTTTACTACAGTGTTGAAAACCCAGTGTTGAAAACCCTGTGTTTTTTTACGCTCTCATAACAGTTTTCTTGCTCTGTGGCATAAACCTGAAAATAAGGTAAATTCTACTTTTGGTTTCTTAGCGAACCTTAGTGCTTAAGGGGAATAAAAGCCTTTTTGTTTGACCCTACACAAGGCGTACACAACTCATTTCTTTAAGAAGAAGGACTACAAGGACCATGATCCCTCTGGTCCAAAAAGGTTTCCTACTTCTACAAAATAATTAAAATGTCCACCTTGTCCCTTCAACAAGCTACCAGCAGGGGGCGTGGTGACAATATACAGCCAAAACCTGGACTGGACTACATCTAATTTGGGTGAATGAGGAGAAAAAGAAAGAAGAGAAAAAAGTGTCTAAAAAAGTAGGGCTTTAAAAGAAGGCTTTCCCCTCCCCTCAAGACCCAGAAGGTAAGGAGTTGGGTTTCCCCCTTCACAGTAGTAGCCTTTGCACAGTTCTGAAAAGACTGATACCTCTAGGGCCCACTACATCAGGATCTCTCGCTGAGTATGCTTTCTAAGTAATATGTTGCCAGAATAACTTTGCAGAGATCACAGGCAGGCCCCCTGATGAAAATACCTAAATGGAGATTAAAATGTTAGCAGCGATGGTCATCAAATGCACTTGTTATTTGCAACAGGCCCTAAATTGGATCCGACTAACAGTTGCTCTATTTTTAAGAGAATTACTGAATTGTGTTTTCAGACCGGTAATTGCCAGAATTTGTAGGCTTCATGGTAGCAGCTAATGCTACCTTAATAGGTGGTGATAAATGCATCCGCAAAGCCAGCCACTCGAGATGCTTGCGTTATCTCCATGGTATCTACAAGGGAAACGCTGGGACGTTTGCAGCTAACATGGGCTTTAACCTGACTGGCTAAGTGTTTTCCAAGGACTGGGTTGAAAACTACTGCCTTAAATTGATAAACTGCAGTTAATGTAATATAGGCATCCTGTGATTGAATTGGAATGGTTTTTCATGCACAACCTGCTAAAGCAACATCTTCTATTCATTCCCCATACATTTCAGTCTGCTGGCAATACTGAACATGCCCAGCTTGATCCCTCCTGCCATTTTAGAGCAGTTCTGGGTGAGGGATGCCAGAAAGAAACATGATGGCAGAAAAAGACCACATGGCTTATCTAGTCTGTCCTTCCATATCACCCACTACAGGAGTCCCCTTTTTTCTTTTAGAGATCCTCTGTGTTTGTCCCATGCTTTTTTGAATTTAGATACTGCCCTCATCTCTACCACCTCCACTTGGAAACTATTCCACACATCTACCACTCTTTCCGCATATCAATAAAGAAATATTTTCACATATTACTCCTGAGTCTATCCCCTTTCACCCTCAACCTATGTCCCCTCATAGCAGAGCTTGCTTTCAATAGAAAGACGCTCTCTTCCTGTGCATTTATACCACGGAGGTATTCAAACGTCTCAATCATATCACCTCTGCCCCATTTTCCTCTAAAGTATACATATTAATTTCCTTAAGTCTGTCTTCATATGCTTTATAACAAAGATCATTAACCATTTTAGTAGCCTAGTAGGCACCCTCTGCACCAACACCAACCTGTTATATCCTTTTGAAGGTGCGGCCTCCATAATTGCACACAATACTCCAAATGAGGTCGCACCAAAGACTTATACAGAGGCACTATCACCACCTTTCTTCTGCTGGCCATTCCTCTCCCTATGCACCCAAGCATCCTTCTAGCTTTTGCCGTTCAGCTACCTATTGAACTACTTTGAGATTGTTAAATAGAGTCAAACCTAGGTCCCGTTCTTCTTTTCTTGACAAAAGTACGTCACCCCCTATACAGTACCGCTCCCTTGGATTGTTACAGCCCAAATGTATGGCCCTACATTTTTTAGCATTAAATCTCAGCTGCCAAATTCTAGACCATTCTTCAAACTTAGCTAGATCCCTGCTCATGTTATCTACACCTTCCTGGGTGTTTACTCTGTTGCAGATTTTGGTATCTTCAGCAAAGAGGCAAACCTTACCCGACAGCCCTTCTGCAATATCACTAACAAAGATGTGAAAAAGAATTGGATCAAGGACAGGTCTCTTGTATATCATGAAGGCCTCCCTCTTTTCCTTCACTTTTTCACCTACTTCTTTTGAGAACCATAGTGGCCTCCATTTCCTTTTCCTTTTATTTACCATTCTAACAAAAAGGTTAGTTGCCCTTAAAATATCCCTTCAGTTTTGCCCATTGTTTTTCTACATTCCCCAGCTGTTCCCATCCCGCTAATGTCTCCTTGAGGTATTGGCCCATCTTGGCAAAATTAGTTTTCCTAAAGTCTAAGACCCTCACGTTTGAATGGATTTTATCAGTCCTAGTCTTAATACTGAGCCACACCATCTGGTGATCACTGGATGCGAGTTTATCTCCCACTGTAACATCAGAAACACTTTCCTCATTGGTAAACACCAAGTCCAGTATGGCCCCTTCATGTGTAGTTTCTGTTACTGTGGTAGTCAAGACCTATAGACTAGGCCATAAGCCTGAACCTGAAAAATGACAGGCCTCAGAACCAAGTCTGGATTTCAGTAGTGCTGAGACATAAAATTAAAAGACAAAATTGAATATTGCTTTAGAATGAAATGCTGCTATAGCAAAGTTTGCACAAAGTAAATACAATGCCTGTATGTTAAATCGTTACTCCAGAATTGTTACTTACACATTTTAGGAGCTAGATATGACCTTGATGAAGGAAAGTAACCAGGTTTGAATCAAGCCATTGTTCAGCTAGCTGGAGAAAGCAGAGCAAAGGGCATAGACCCTGATTGGTCAAATTCAGGGAAATGTCAGACCAATAGAAAGTTTGTAGAAATTAGCATGAGACCAATAGAATGTTTTCATGTATCAAAATGTTTAAACTGTATAAAATGAACATGTTTCCGCTAAAGCGGGGCTCTGTCACTTTTTAGACTGCCGTGCACAATAAACTGGCTTGAACCTTGATAAAGACTCCTGGTGTAATTGGTTTGGTGGCGTTCAGCCGCTACATATTCTTGGTGCGTTGGCCGGGAAGGTGTGGTGGTAGAGAGTGATCAAACTGATTTACCACGAAATTCGCCTCAAGGTTTGGCCTGGTTGGGACCGCGTCTGACCGACCTGTGAATTCTCAGGCACCAACCGGTTCATTGCATCGGAGAGGGTTCTAGCCTCGACGGGCGTTGGGTCCGGCTAGGCCAACACCTTCGAACCCGAGGAGGGGAGTCCAGGTTTCAACCCATGCGCTGGCTTGGGGGACGGGTACCAGATCTGGGTGAGTATAGAGTTTTTGTATTATTAAGTCAGACAGTACTGGAACCTGGAACCATATGGTAATGGGAAAAATGGTAAAAGGACACTGATCACATCCGGAGCGGTCCGAGTACTCTTGCAAGGGCTATTAAGAGCGCAAGAGGAAACCACTGACTCCTTCTGGTAATAAAATCATGATTAACGGTAATGGTAAAATTTTTGGTAAGCCTAGATAGTCAGGATTGGGCTTTTGGGAAATAAAATTGTGTTTGTGTGTGAGATGAGTGAGTGAGAGGTCTTAAAAACAAAGGCCGAGCGAAAGCGGAGTCTGGTCTTACTGTTTTTTTCTTTGTCTCTGATTTTTGTTATCTGTTATCTGTTAAAACCGCGGAGTTCCCCTTCTGGTATGAGGTAAGATTATTCTGTTGGGTAATTTGTAGAACAGTTTACCGATTAAGAAATAGTATTAAACAGAAAAGAAAACAGAAGGAAATAAACTCAGTTGTCACTTTTTCACAGCGTGAAATGAAACTAGCCAGGGGAATGAGAAGGGGCGTGTCTGGAGAATGGAATGGATAGTAGCTGTTAACCCTGTGAAGGCTTAATTTCAGCGTTCTATAGCTGAGTTGATCTGTGCTTATTTTAGGAAAATTGTACCTGTTTTATTCAGTGTGTTTAATAGTGATCTTCCTTCTGCTATGGTCATGTATTAAATATCATGTAATAGGAATGTTTAGTCAGAATTTTGAATCCCGATAGTTTTGGGCTTAGCCTAGGAAAGGGTTAAGTTCTTATTAACCCCGTTCGAGTTCCTGGACTTGTGCGGACCAAGTGAGATAGGTATAATGTAGTTGTGGGCTTAGCTTTGTTTTGTGTTTATGTTAAAAATCTTCAGTAAGCACTGTAATAGTTTAAATAGGCAGTGATAGAGAAATTCAGGAAACTGCTTTTGTTTTCCCTTTGTCCTACGAAGTAGAGGTTAAGAGCCATCCCGAGCCAGTAGCACCAGATCGTGACTTGAAAATGATTTAAATCCTGAGTGAATAAGGAGTTTATTGTGCTTGAATTCTAGTTCCTGATATACTGCGGCAAGCACCTCATAGAAGACATGCTTATTGTTAATAAAAATAAAATGAGGAAAAAAGTGTATATGTATTCCAGATATCCACCCACTTTATTGAAAAAGTATCTGGAATGTCTTTTGAATATCTCCTTCCTAAACTTTAAGATTTAAAGTACTTTCTTTTGCAGAGACGCTGTTCAGCTTAAGTGCTGAGTATGGCTGGCAGTTAGTTTTCATGCCAAGTAATTTCTTTCCAGTTATACGTAACAGATATGTGTCCGATATGATAAGAGCCATAGTTCTTTTTATTAGAATTGTTATAACATGTTGCAATTTATCTAAATTGTTCCTATTTAGAATGAGCACACACATCTATTATGCTTATTGCAATCAATCTATGCTTATGTTTTCAGCCTACCCTTTGTTTACAGCAATAATATGTTTTTTTTTAATAAGTGCACCCAGAGGAATATTATTGTATAGTTCTGATTCGTAGTCCATAGGAAAATGCAGCCTGACTGGCCGCCCCCTCTGTCTGTTGTTAACTACATCATCATGGGGGGAGGAAGGGGGGTCAGAGTCCATGCAGATTTCAGTGTTAGTTGCTTCCTGGCCTCGTAGTTTCCTGATCACTTCCCCTACAAAGGATTCTTGGTTAAATGTTTGAGGAAAGAAAAAAACAAAAAAAACAAAACCCCTGCCCGTTTATTATCTTTATAGGCCAGTTCCCTCAGCTCTGCCATCATCCCGGGCAGAGCCTGGAGCAAGGGGGGGGGATACCTCCCTGCAAATGTCACTAGCCACCTCCGCAGCAGGAGAAGAGAAGCCCTGGCACAGTTTAAAGTACCGATGACACTACAAGCAGGGATTTATTTGCTAGTTCAGCCTGATTGCCGTATGCCTTCAGATGTACAACTACCAGTAAAAGAGAGGGTCACGCAATCCCATTGCACTAGGCCCAGGGCCAGCTTTGCACTAGCCAGCTGACCAGCTTTGTTTCTGCCACTAAATTGATTTGCGGGCACGATAGTTAATGGAAGTAGCGCAGAAAGTATTTGTGAATCTAAAATAAAGAAGAAAACAGATCTTCTTGCTGATACTTTAGTTGAATGATGTGGAGGAGGTTTTCCTAATCGAAGGAGCAGAGAAAGTGAAAAGGGGTCGTGAGAATGATCGGCCCCACTGGGTGCGAGTCAGTGCGGCCATTGCAGAGAAGAAGGACGTTAGAGAAGTGAATGCTCGTATCTTGACTCCACCCCCAAGAGGGGAGGAGGGAGTACTTGATTTTAGAAGAAAAAAAAATAAACCGAGCACAGTGTTCCAGCAAGGAAGGGAAGCAGCCATAGAGTGAGTGGCAGCTAAAGAGGGCTACAGCATGAATGAAGACTAGGCCAGACCGGACTCCAAGTTTCCCTGGGTCCCCAGGAGTCAGTCTGAAAATAGGGGACCAATATATGGACTTTATGGGGAATACAGGAGCAGAATACTAAAGCCAGTAGCCCCTTTGTTTTCTTGATACATCACCATTGTCAGAGCTACTGAGGCTAAGGCCACAAAGCCTCTCCTGCAGAACCACATGTGTGAACTAGGGGGACAGAAAATAACGCACCAGTTCTTGTATATGCCTGAGTGTCCAATTCCACTTCTGGGCCGAGACATGCTTGTTAAGCTCCAGGCCCAAATATCTTTTGCAGAAGGGGGAGAAATGCAAATGACTGTGAACCCAAAGTCTGCTGGGTTAATGGTGCTTACTGTTCCCCGAGAAGAAGAGTAGCGGTTCTATAGTGCATCTCCAATCAAGCCAGCTAGTTCCTGTATACCCACCAACCTCATAGCCCCACCTGAAATATGGGCAGAAGATAATCCACCTGGCCTAGTGAAGAACATAGCCCCTGTCATTGTCACCCTCAAGCTAGGAGTGGAACCAGTGCATGTGACCAGCCATTGAAGGAATTCACCACCATCTGATGAAACTACTGCAGTATGGACTCCTCAAAGCATGCCAATCACCATGGAATACCCCTCTTCTGGAACATGGGATTATCGCCCAGTACAAGATTTGAGAAGAGTAAATGATGCAGTTGAAACAATACACCCAGTAGTACCAAACCCTTATACTCTCTTGGGACTGATCCCCGCTGAGGCTGCTTACTTTACTGTTTTGGACCTGAAAGATGCCTTTTTCTGTGTGCGCCTAGCCCCCACCAGTCAACTTTTGTTTGTTTTTGAATGGCAAGACCCCACAACAGGAAGGTGGGGCCAACTCACTTGGACTAGATTACTTCAAGGATTCAAGAATTCACCTACTCTCTTCAGTGTCACCCTGAATCAAGATCTTTCTAGCTACTATGTGAACCCAGGAGAAAGGGTTCTCCTCCAGTATGTGGACAATTTGCTTATAGCCACCAACTTAGAAAATGAATGTCTACAAGCCACCAGTGAACTCTTGCACCTTTTTAATGAGGCTGGATACAAAGTCTCAAGAGCCAAGGCATAATTATGTCCAACAAGTTAAATACCTATGAATCCAGTTGTCCAGCAGAATTAGACGCCTGGGACCAGGACGCAAAGAAGCTGTATGCAGTTTTCCTACTCCAACCACCAGGAGGCAAGTGAGAGCCTTCTGGGGTGCCGCAGAGTACTGTCATATATGGATCCCCAATTTTGCGCTGCTAGCAAAACCGTTGTATCAAGCTACCAAAGGAATGGAAAAGTCTCCATTGGACTGGGGACCTGAGCAAGATGCAGCATTCCAGGAGCTGAAAAAGGCCCTGATGTCAACCCCAGCTTTAGGTCTTCCAGATGTCCAGAAAACCTTTCAGTCTCTATGTTCATGAGTCACAAGGAAATGCATTGGGAGTGCTGACTCAACATCTTGGATCCTGGCAACGACCAGTAGCCTATTTGTCAAAACAATTGGATGAGGTAGCAAAAGGATGGCCCCCTTGTTTGAGAGCTGTTGCAGCTACAGCCCTCCTAGTGAGCAATCTTCAAGTTACTGTACCACACTCTGTTCTAACCATAATGAAACACAAAGGAAATTTCTAGCTAATTCACAAATGTTGAGGTATGCTATGTGAAAATCCACAGATACAATTGAAGGTCAGTCAAGCTCTGAATCCTGCTACATTGTTATCAGTTGGTCTTGAACCCCCTGATCATGACTGTTCAGAAACTATGGATATTGTTGTGCCAGATATGCAGTAGTGACCCTTGATCTGATAGTTAAGTCCTCAGCCCTGGCCCCAGGAATTTCAGCACAGAAAGCTGAACTGATAGCTCTTACTAGAGCACTGACAATAGGAAAAGGGGCTCTGTCTAAATGTGTACCCAGATTCCAAGTATGCCCTTACAATCTTGCATGCACATGGGGCCCTGTACAAAGAATAAGGGTGGATAACCTCAGGAAGCAAGTCCATTAAGTATGGCCCCGAGATATTGATATTATCAGATACATACAGCATACAGACCTCAGAGTTCAGGGAAAGTAGAATGTATGAATAGAACCCTGAAATCTCAATTGTCCAAACTTTGTCAGGAAACACATTTAAAATGGCCACAGGTACTTCCAATAGCTCTTTTAAGAATACGCTCAGCGCCTACTAAGTCATTAGGACTTTCCCCCTATGAGATTTTGTATGGTAGACCTTCACCTATTGTCAAAGGGATTAAAGGGAGCCATGAAACAGATAGTATCTGAAATTACTAGACAAGAACTATTGGTTTTAAGTTCTGTTTTGCAGAGTCTTCATACGTGGATACAAGACCAATTACCCATCAACCTGACTGAACCGCTGCATCCTTATAAGCCCGGTACTTCGGTGTGGGTCAAAGACTGGAAGAAGACACCGTTGGAACCATACTGGAGAGGACCATATATCGTCATCCTGTCAACACCTACAGCAGTGAAAGTTGCAGAACTCGAACCCTGGATTCATCACAGCAGAGTGAAATCAGCAGCAGCTCCAGAGCCAGACCAGTGGACATCAGAACATGATCCAGAAGTTCCATTGCGGCTAACTTTGCGAAGACAAGCAAATTGAAAAATTCAGGAAATTTTTAAAAGAGACTGTGCCAATATAGAAATCCTGAATCCTAAGAGACTATTTGTTTATTCTGAAGAGGTTATTATCAACAGAAAGAGACTGTATTATGGACTATATTATTTGAAAATCTTTGTGCCATTTTGATCAACAGTGCAAACTAAAAGGACTGTGTCTATTGAAATACGTTGGAATCTACAGCTCTACAGACCTACCAATGAAATTGGTAAGGTCATGTACAGCGGAAGCTTGAGGATCTACAATCAACGCTACACCTGTTGCATGCTACTGAGAGCAAAACAGGTCAACGTACAGTAAAGAAGAAGAAGACTTCGTGGTCAAGAATTATCAACAGTTGCACTGGTTTTTCAAAGACTTGTACTAATTCTTCAGAGACTTTTCATCACGATTCTCTACTGTTTCATCTTGATAGCAGCCTTGAGATGCTTTGAACTGACTTTTGCCTTGCCACCTTGTGCTGCATGCATAACTACTACTCGTACTGGAGAAAAGATTACACAGACTTTGCTTTATCATACCTACTATACTTGTACAGGTATAGTGAGTCAATGCATATATAATGGCACGGAACTGAACATTCGCACAAAAGGAAAGAGCAGAACTTGTTTTCACCCACGACAGAATCCATCCTACTATGTGCTGATAATACGATGGAATGATGAAGATGGAACTCTCTTAAATGCTACTCAACAACTTGAAGACCCTACAAAACCTGCAGCTCTATACTTTGATGCTTGCGATGCCATAAACAGAAACTATAATCAGAAATGTGGGACTTGGGAGAGAAATTATTATGTTGGTAATTGCAGCACTAGTAGTAATAACATGTTTAATACTTCCATGCATTTTACCCCTCTGCCTACGTAATATATCTGCAATCATTGAGAATATTGTAGAAAGAAAGACAACAGCTAAGATCCTAGCTATGAGACGGTATCAGCCTATACCACATAACATGGCAACAACTCAAGTATAAGTGATTTGTTTCTCACCCATCTTAACATTCAGGGTGAGAATAATCAAAGGGGGGAATGTGGTAGCCAAGACCTATAGACTAGGCCATAAGCCTGAACCTGAAAAATGACAGGCCTCAGAACCAAGTCTGGATTTCAGTAGTGCTGAGACATAAAATTTAAAGATAAAATTGAATATTGCTTTAGAATGAAATGCTGCTATAGCAAAGTTTGCACAAAGTAAATACAATGCCTGTATGTTAAATCGTTACTCCAGAATTGTTACTTACACATTTTAGGAGCTAGATATGACCTTGATGAAGGAAAGTAACCAGGTTTGAACCAAGCCATTGTTCAGCAAGCTGGAGAAAGCAGAGCAAAGGGCATAGACCCTGATTGGTCAAATTCAGGGAAATGTCAGACCAATAGAAAGTTTGTAGAAATTAGCATGAGACCAATAGAATATTTTCATGTATCAAAATGTTTAAACTGTATAAAATGAACATGTTTCCGCTAAAGCAGGGCTCTGTCACTTTTTAGACTGCCTTGTGCACAATAAACTGGCTTGAACCTTGATAAAGACTCCTGGTGTAATTGGTTTGGTGGCGTTCATTCTAACAAAAAGGTTAGTTGCCCTTAAAATATCCCTTCAGTTTTGCCCATTGTTTTTCTACATTCCCCAGCTGTTCCCATCCCGCTAATGTCTCCTTGAGGTATTGGCCCATCTTGGCAAAATTAGTTTTCCTAAAGTCTAAGACCCTCACTTTGGAATGGATTTTATCAGTTCTAGTCTTAATACTGAACCACACCATCTGGTGATCACTAGATGCGAGTTTATCTCCCACTATGACATCAGAATCACTTTCCTCATTGGTAAACACCAAGTCCAGTATGGCCCCTTCACGTGTAGTTTCTGCTACCAGTTGCCTGAATACTTCTTCCTGTAAAGAATCCAGGATCTCCTTGCTTCTAGATGACACCGCAGCAGGGAAGCACAAATTAACACCCAGCATACTGAAATCCCCTATCAGTAGCACTTCCCCTTTCCTGGCAATGCTGCATATATCTTCTATGAAATCTCTCCACGTTTTCTCCCTGTAATGGAGATCTGTATATCATGCCAATGCAAATGGATTTCTCTAGCCTTCTTTCTAGTTTAACCCACAGTGCCTCCTCTCTCCCTTTTAAGCCCTAAATTTCCATAGCTTTAATATTATTTTTTTACATATAGTGCCACTCCTCCTCCCCTTCTTTCTACCTTGTCCTTTCTGAATAACGTATAGCCTGTTATAGTTATATCCCAGTCACAGTTGTCTGTGAACCATGTCTCTGTGACTACCACTAAATCCAAGTCAGCCTCTCCCATTAAAGCCTCAACATCTGGGATGACCTATGAATGAGTTCGGAGAAAACTAGAGACTAGGAAGGCAATTTTCAACATGATTTTCATGGGTAAAAAATTGTTTTACCCATGGAAATGTGGAGTTTAGAAATTGTTCTCCCTCATTACAGCTGAGAAGTGGCAGGAGAAGGAGAGCTGATGGAGAGATTTCATTTTTGAAAACCACCTGCACACTTCCTCACAAGTATATTTGCAAATGCAAACTTCATCCTGTCAGGCACAGTGGCGATAGCATCATGGTGTGAAACTGCTTTGTTGCATCAGGATCTGGATGGCTTGACATCACTGACGGAACCATGAATTGTACTTTCCATCAGAGAATGTCAGGTCATCGGTCCATGAGCCAAAGCTGAGTCAAATGTAGGTTACCAAGTATGACAATGACCCTAAGCATTCAAAAACTTCAACTCCAGAATAGGGATGTGTGGTCATTTGAAATGACATGGGAACTATCAATACTTCCTATGCTGTTTCATATAATTTTTAATTCAAACTTTACATTAAAACTGTTCTTGACAGTTAACAGTGAGACCTTGGACACAAAGGAGGCAGCACTGCACTGTGCAGCTCTACTATCCTTGGGATAAATGTTTCTGGGATACGCCCCTGGAATCACTCACTCTGCCACTTGCTTCCACGTCCACAAAATCTTACAGTCCAATAGAGGTTGTGTTCTGAACCAATAGAGATGAATGAAAATCTTTAGTAGTCAAGAGAAAATCGAATCAATAAGAATACATGGGGCAGCACTATCATTAGGTGAACTAGGCAGGTGCCTAGAGCAACGGCACTCCGGGGACACCCACTGCCCCTTTCAGGAGCCCGCAGAGGTAGCAAAGGCTCAGAAACCATGATGCAGTGCTTATCTAATGCTCCAGTGCTGTCACGGTTCTTTCTCCTTCAATTTGTTGCTTCTGTCCTCCTCCGATAGAAGGAAACCACAATGCAGTGCCTGTGTTTAGGTAAGCACTGCACTGCAGCTTCCAAGTCATTGCTGCTTTGCTGCTGCTACAGGCCTCAGTGAAGGGCAGCAGCAATGGAGGTAGAGGGGCAATGGGCGGGGAGTGGCAGGATGGAGGGCCCGTCTAGGGCACATCCAACCTTTGCATTCGCCCTGAGGATACAGATTATAAAACAGTGAAGAGAAGTGCACCTTTTCTCTTAATATTCTTTCCTTGAGGAAAAACCCCCTCCTATTCTCACTTATTGGTGGCCGTGTGGATTGTTGCAGGGCTTGATAGCCGGGCAAGGATGGGAGCCTGGGTGTTTAATTGGATGCCGATTTAGCTATCATTAAAATCATCTGTAATACCCGAAGACTAGAGGATGGCCAATGCAACACCAGTTTTCAAAAAGGGTTCCAGGGATGATCTGGGAAACTACAGACCGGTGAACCTGATGTCAGTACCAGGAAAAATGGTAGAAACCATTAAGAACAAAATTTCTGAACATGCAGATATAGTCATGGTTTAATGGGAGACAGCCAACATCGCTTTAGCCAGGGAAGATCGTATCTTATTAATCTGTTGTATTTTTTTAAGGTGTAAATGAACAGGTAGACAAAGGTGAGTCAGTCGATGTAGTGTATCTAGATTTTCAGAAAGCCTTTGACAAGGTCCCTCACGACAGACTACTAGCAAAATTAAAAACTCATGGGATAGGAAGCAGTGTACTACTGTGGATCAGGAACTTGTTAAAATATAGAAAGCAGAGGGAAGGGCTAAATGGCCAATTTTCCCAATGGAGAAAGGTGAATAGTGGAGTACCCCAGGAATCTGTGCTGGGTCCGCTGCTTTTTAACATATTTGTAAACCACCTGGAAATGGGAATAATGAGTGAGGTAATCAAATTTGCAGATCACAGAAAATTATTCAGTTGTTAAAACCCAAGAGGATTCTGAAAAATTGCAAGAGGACCTTAATAAATCGGAAGACTGGACGTTCAAATGACAAATGAAATTTAATGTGGACAAGTGCAAAGATATGCACCAAGGAAAGAGCAACCCAAACTATGGTTACACGATGCAAGGTTCCACATTAGAAATCACCACCCAGGAAAACGATTTAGGCATCATCATGGAACAGGTGACAGGTGATCTCTGGGAACAGCAGGAATTTAGTCTTCACATATGGGTATCGTTGGTACTGACAGAGCCTGCGCGGGAATGCTCCCCAGCGTCCAATAGGAACGCTTTTGGGAGCATCCCTCAGCACATGCGCGCTGCCTTCCCGCCTTTCCAACTGTCCCTCTTCAGTTAAGTTTGTAGCCGAGTGAAAGGATAGAGGGAGAGAGGAAAGAGACAAAGAGATAGAGAGACAACTCCTAGGGGAGGGGGGTGGGTTGTGAAGACTAAATTCCTGTTCTTCCCGGAGATCACCTGTTACAGGTGAGAAACTACACTATCTCCAGGAACAAGCAGGAATGTAGTCTTCACATATGGGGACTCCCTAGCTGAAGATGCCAGGGAGATAGCCCCAGGAAGGTGCCAACCCAGAAAGATAGGCATCTTTCCTCCCATGGATCTCTGGCATTCCACCAGGGTTGTGGGTAAGAGTTGAATTAGGTCTGAAAGAGATTTCGAAGAACAGCTTGGCCAAAGAAGGCCTCCCGATGGGAGGCTTTATCCAGGCAGTAGTGGGCTGTGAAGGTGTGTACCGAAGCCCATGTGGCTGCTCGACAAATGTCATTGATAGACACCGAGTGGAGATTAGCTGTGGAAGTAGCCATGGCTCTCACATTATGAGCTGTGACATTGTCCTGAAGAGGAAGACCCTTATAAAGGATATCCTTCAGGCTTCTAGGAAACTTTCCACAAGAAGATCTTATGCCTTCAAGTGGAAATGTTTTACTATATGGTGCTCCAAGAAGGGATTAAACCCCCTTGTCATACCCTTAGAATTGATTAGTATCTCTCAGGCCTTTTGGCTTCTTTTGCTGTCTAGTTTGTCCCTTTTGGGCAACCTGACCAAGGCTTCTTTTTGGCTGGAGTGGCTGTACATTTTGACAATCTATCTAGAGTAGTACTGTCAGCATCTAACTCGTTAGCCTTTTCCTGCCCGTTCTTGCCGAAGAGATTCTCCCCCGTGCAAGGAATGTTGCCTAGCTTGTCCTGTACCCAGGTCTCCAAGTCTGATGCCTGTAGCCAGGCAATCCGTCGTGCGCCAATGGCAATAGCAGAGGTTCTGCTGATGCATTCGAAGCAGTCAAAGGCTGCACGATTAACAAACTTGGAGACATCTTGAGCATGCTTAACTAGAGCAAGAAAATCTTGTCTCTTGTCATCTGGGAGAAATGCAAAGGATATGCATTGGGCAATCCATTTAGATAAAGTTCTTTTGGAGACTGGAAGTCGCAAATGACTAGGGTCAAAAGCTATAAAAAGTTGCGAGGACTTTCTATGTTGCTGTGTTCTTTGTATGTAAAAGGCTAAGGCCCTTTTACAATCCAAAGTATGAAGGTTTCTTTCTGCATTAGAGGCATGAGGCCTCAGAAAAAATACAGGAAGATAAATTGATTGATTCAAATGAAAAGGCGAAACCATCTTTAGCATAAAGTGTGGATGAGTTCTAAGAACAACCTTATCATGATGAAACCTAGTATAAGAAGGATCAGCCACTAAAGCTTGCAATTCACTAATGCGACATGCAGAGGTGATTGCAATTAGGAAGATGACCTTCCAGGTCAAAAACCTAAGGGCTGTAGTGGCTAAAGGCTCAAAAGGCGGCTTCATAAGCTGCCCGAGAACTAGATTTAGATCCCATGCCACCGGTGGTGGCTTGAAGGGAGGTTTGGTTAATAGAAGGCCTCTCATAAATCTTGATATGAGTGGATGAGAGGAAATTGGTTGTCCATTCAGAGGCTTATAAGAAGCTGTAATTGCACTAAGATGGACTCTTACTGAATTGGTCTTTAGACCAGAATTTGATAAGTGAAGGAGATACTAATCAATTCTAAGGGTATGACAAAGGGGTTTAATCCCTTCTTGGAGCACCATATAGTAAAACATTTCCACTTGAAGGCATAAGATCTTCTTGTGGAAAGTTTCCTAGAAGCCTGAAGGATATCCTTTACCTGTTGGCACAGGTTGAGATCCTGGAGATCTAAGCCTTCAGCAACCAGGCCGTGAGGTGCAGGGACTGCGGATTCGGGTGCCATAGCGTCCCGTTCTCTTGAGAAAGGAGATCTGGAGCATGCCCTAACTCCAGAGGTGCTGCTTGAGAGAGATGTAGAAGCAGGGGATATCACGTTTGGCGTGGCCATCTTGGTGCTATGAGAATCATGCAACCTCCGTCTCTCTGAAGCTTGAAGAGTGTTTTGGGGATGAGGGGAATGGGTGGGAAGGCATAAAGGAAGTCCTGACCCCAGTGAAGGAGGAAGGCATCCCTTACCTGACAATTATGAGCTGGAATCCTGGAACAGAATCGGGGAAGTTTGGCATTCAGTGGACTTGCAAAGAGGTCTATGTTTGGAGTGCCCCAGAGAGGAAATATCTTTGCCACCTGGTCTAGGTGGAGGGACCACTCGTGAGGCAGCAGTAGTCGACTGAGTCTGTCTGCCCAAAGGTTTTGAATGCCTGGAAGATATACCACTAGAAGGTGAATTTGATGCTCTCTGGCGAGGGCCCACAGTCGTAAAGCTTCGTTGCATAATGACAGAGAGCCTGTTCCGCCCTGCTTGTTCACATAGAACATGGCTACTTGACTGTCTGTCTGGACTAGGACTGTCTTGTAGCTGAGCTGGGCATGGAATACTCGAAGAGCTAAATAGATTGCTCTTAATTCCAGGAGGTTTATGTGTAAACCAGCCTCCTGTGGATTCCAGGTTCCCTGGGTAGAGAGATGATTCAGGTGTGCTCCCCAACCCACCTGTGATGCATCTGTTGTTATGGTGGCCTGAAAAAGGGGTTGATGAAAGGAAGACCCCACTGTCAGGTTTTCTAGTGATTGCCACCATTGGAGGGACAAAATTAGTCATTGAGAGTTTATTATTTTGTCCAACAAATGACCTGTGGCTTGTGTCCACTGTGTGGAAAGAGTCCACTGAGCTGCTCGCATGTGGAGGTGAGCATATGGGACTACATGAACTGTGGATGCCATATGTCCCAGAAACTGTAGTAGCCCTCGAGCAGTGAGGTGGGATTTGCCTGCTGCTTGAGAAGCTAGTTGTATTATGCAAAGACACTGGGCCTGTGGAAGGAAAGCCCTTGCCTATCTGGTATCTAGACAGGCTCCTATGAATTCCAGGCATTGGGAAGGAACAAGTTGGGATTTTGGGAAGTTTATTACCAATCCCAAGTATTGGAGGATTTGCATTGTATGGGACAGTGCAGTGCTGGCCTCTGCAACTGTAGGGGCTCAAATGAGCCAGACGTCTAAGTAAGGGAAGACGAATATCCCCAGGGTTCGTAGAAATGCCACTACTACTGCCATGCATTTCCTGAATACCCTTGGTGCTGAAGCCAGACCAAAGGGAAGAACCCTGTACTGGAAATGTTTTCCCCTGAAAAGGAAACGTAAGAATTTCCTGTGATCTGGATGGATGAGAAAGTCTAGAGAGCAAAGCCAATCCTGGCTTTGAAGGTATGGCAGAAGAGTTCCTAAAGAAATCTTCTGCCATACCTTAGAGGAAAGGCGGGATAGAGGTGATATGATTGAGATGTTTAAATACCTCTGTGGCATAAATGTTCAGGGAGAGAGCCTCTTTCAATTGAAAGCAAGTTCTGCTACGAGGGGACATGGGATGAGGGTGAAGGGAGATAGATTCAGGAGTGATATGCGGAAATATTTCTTTACAGAAAGAGTAGTGGATCCATGGAATAGTCTCCCAGTGGAGGTGGTAAAGATGAGGACAGTAACTGAATTCAAAAAAGCATGGGACCAACACAGAGGATCTCTAAAGGTAAAAAGTGGACTGTTGCAGTTGTTGTTATGGAAGGACAGACTAGATAGGCCATGTGGTCTTTTTCTGTCATCATGTTTCTATATTTCTATAAATCATTTTGAACTTCTCTCGAAACACATATTTATTCAATTCTCTGAGGTCCAGAATGAGTCTGTGTCCTCCTGTTTTCTTTGGAATAAGAAAATAGGGGGAGTAGAACCCTGCACCCCATTGAAGAATGGGTACTTCCTCTATTGCCACTTGGGCAAGATGTGTCGAGACCTCGTGATCTAGCAGATTGTCTGCGGAGGTTTGAGAATTGAATTGCTTTAGAATTGTAGGAGGGGGCATGCTCTGAAAATGAAGCTTGTACCCTTCTCCTACGATGGACATCTGTTATCTGATGCCATCTGTTGGCAAAGTGGCATAACCTGCCCGGGATATTGTGGGATTGGGGACCCCTCAGAGGCAGGAAGGCAAAGCTCTCTAGGAAGCCCTTGAGGGGGCTGAACCTGGAGAGCTGGTTGGGCTCTCGGGCCTTTTGGCTTCTTTTGCTGTCTAGTTTGTCCCTTTTGGGCAACCTGACCAAGGCTTCTTTTTGGCTGGAGTGGCTGTAGATTTTGACAATCTATCTAGAGTAGTACTGTCAGCATCTAACTCGTTAGCCTTTTCCTGCCCGTTCTTGCCGAAGAGATTCTCCCCCATGCAAGGCATGTTGCCTAACTTGTCCTGTACCCAGGTCTCCAAGTCTGATGCCTGTAGCTAGGCAATCCGTCGTGCGCCAATGGCAATAGCAGAGGTTCTGATGATGCATTCAAAGCAGTCAAAGGCTGCACGATTAACAAACTTGGAGACATCTTGAGCATGCTTAACTAGAGCAAGAAAATCTTGTCATCTGGGAGAAATGGGCTCATAAGTTCCAATTCTCCTGTGACTTCCTTGAGGAACATTTCCATATATAGAATATATGAACTGATCCTGTCTGAAAGCATGGAAGCTTGAAATGTTCGACGCCCAAAAGCATCCAGAGTCCTGCACTCACGACCTGGAGGATTGGATGCATGCCTCTTTGCACTTTTCATCCTACATATGGCTGATTCCACTACCAATGAATGGTGTGGCACCTGAGTTTTTTGAAATCCAGGACATGGGGGAACTCGATACATAGTATCAAGTCTCCTAGAGTGAGGAGAAGTAGTCAGAGGTGTCTCCCACATTCTGAGCATCATGTTATGCAGAATTTCATGGATAGGCAGAGTGGCTGCCTCCTTAGGAGCTTTAGGATATTGGAGAATTTCCAATTCCTTTGCTCTGGGTTCGTCTTCAGGAGCTACTGTGATTGAAAGACCTTTGGCGATATCACGGATAAAATCCTGAAAAGACATGTCCTCTGGAGGTGACATTCTGCGTTGGGGAGAAGAGGGATCTTCTGGGAGAAACCCTCTAGTACCAGCAGAATTGTCAGAGTCTTTGGAATCAGAAGAATCAAAGTATTCCTGACCCCGATGCTCCTGAAAAGCACGGTCCCGGTATCGATCGAAGTCGGTACCGAGTTGACCCGATACCGATCTGTCGATTCCAGCCAGAGATGGCATGGGAAGAGTTCCTACCGAGGCCGGTACCGTCGGTACCGGTATCGTTGATACTGGTACCGGTGTCTGTACCGGCATCGGTATCGATGTCAGTACCGGTGCCCGTTGGACCAACGGTACTGCAGCTGAAAGAAGAACTGCGATGCTGCGTTCGATAGCGAGGAACCTCTGGTCTATTGACGCTGCCGATGCCTGGGTGTCGGTACCGGTAAAAACGGCCGGAACCCCTGAGCATGGCACAGGTAGTTCTTGCGAGTTTGGGGCCTCGAGAACATCCTGAATCCCCATCGATGCTTTGGAAGCCGAAGCCTCCTGCCGGGGCTGTTTTGCCGGTGTGGCTCCCTCAAGGGCAACGCCAATGGCCTCTCGATGCTTAGCAGGAGAGCTACCCTTTGAGGACCGGCTTTTATGTTTAGTTACCTGAGATCTATGGGAGGAAGAAGAGGCCCTTGACGATGTCGATGCAATGGATCTGGCATCCGAAGAAAAGAGGGTACCGAGCTTTGCAGCCTGGTTCTGTCTTCCTCTTTTAGTCATCCCCATACAGGAGAGACATTCAGTTGGAGACTGTTCAGGCCCTAAACATTTAAGACACCAATCATGGGTGTCAGTGACGGAAATGGTACCGCCACACTTAGTACATTTTTTAAAACCACTAGTTGGTTTTTTCATGTTTTAGGAATATGCCCAAAATGGCACCTAGCACCAAAAGAGAAACGTTTCTGAAGAGAAACAGTTTAAAGCATAAGTTTTTGGGGGTTTTTTTGAAAAGAAAAGAACCAGCGGTACCGGTAAGTGTCGTGCGGTAGGCAAACGCGACCACAAGAAAACAAATTTAAAGACGGAATTTTCTGCGGTGACAGGGAATAGATCCTCTCGGCTCCGCGGAAAACAAAGAACTGAAGAAGGACAGTTGGGAAGGTGGGAAGGCAGCACGCATGTGCTGAGGGATGCTCCCAAAAGCGTTCCTATTGGACCCTGGGGAGCATTCCTGCGCAGGCTCCGTAGGTACCGACAGTACCCATATGTGAAGACTACACATTCAAAGCCTTACATTCAAAGCCCTAAATAACCACCCCTCTACGCCAATCAGTAAGCTAATCCACAGCACCCCGGAAAATAGAAACAGGAGACCTACAACAATGAACACCTTAGTAGTCCCCAAGATGACGACAAAATGCTCAAAGACAACCTCCAACAGGGCCTTCTCCATATTTGCTCCTTTAAACTGGAATGCCCTTCCCCATGAAATCCGAGGCATGAAAAGTCTAGCCCCATTCAGAAAAGCCTTGAAACACCACCTGTTCACAAAATTCTACCCGGAGACAATCCGAGGTAAACGCTCAATTGGCAACCCACCCGCATGCCCCAGCCGCCCTAACACCCTAACACAAACAGAAAATGGTTAGCCTACACATAAGTCCCATCGCTAACCATCACTCTTGTACTATCCACCCACAAATGCACATGTAACAACTAGATGAGTCAGAGAAGTGTATATAGTATAAAGTTAGCTTGTAAATAGTTTCCCCGGTTTTCTCCATGTTTAATATCCTGTTTCACTGTAAACTCAATGTTGCCTGTATGCATTGTAGTATGTTTTTGTTCGATGTACACTGCACTGATTATAATAGCGCGGTATAGAAGAAACGTTAAATAAATAAATAAATAAATAAAATAAATACATTCCTGCTTGTTCCTGGAGATCACATTGAAACCTTCTGCCCGGTGTGCAGTAGCAGCCAAGAAAGCAAAAAGAATGCTAGGAATAATAAGGAAAGGAATGGAGAATAAAAGGATATTATAATGCCTCTGTATCGTTCCATGGTGCGACCGCACCTCAAACATTATGTGCAATTCTGGTTGCCGTAGCTTAAAAAGGATATATCAGAATTAGAAAAGGTACAGAGAAGAGCCACCAAAATGGCTCAAGGAAGATGGAAGGATACTCCTATGAGGAGAGATTAAAAAGGTTGGGCTCTTCAACCTGGAAAAGAGACAGCTGAGGCCTATAAATTAATGAATGTAGTGGAACGGGTAAATGTAGATCGATTGTTTATGCCATCAAAAAGTATAAAGACTAGGGAACATGCAATGAAGCTACAATGTAACCTGTTTAAGACTAATAAGAGAAAATATTTTTTCACTCAATGTGTAATCAAAGTCTGTCATTTGTTACCGGAGGATGTAGTAAAAGCTGTTAGTGTAGCTGGGTTTAAAAAAGGTTTGGACAAGTTCCTGGAGAAAGGTCCATAAACCATTATTAAAAGGAACCCGGGTAATACACTGCTTGACCCAATACAAGCATTGTGGAACCTGTGTCTTCTGGAGAAATTGCTAGGTACTTGTGACCTCGATTGGCCACTGTTGGAAACAGAATACTGGGCTTGATGGACCTTAGTCTGACCCAGTATGGCATATCTTATGTTCTTAAGCTGAGGACGCCAGTGTTCTCTAGTCTCTCTCTCTATATCTTCTCTGGTGGAGGCAGACATGGGCTATAAGCACTCCTTCCCTTGAATCCTGGCCCTCCTGTGTCTATATCCAGGACTGTCCTCTGAATGCTTGGCTTCAGTGCTTGGATCACTTTCCTTCTTTTCTCAGAGGCTGTCTCTTGCCTTTGACTCCTTATGTACTGAAGCAATACAATAGTGTCTTAGCTAGCCAAATACGCCAAGCTCTCGGAGGCAATTTCTCCAAATGGGTTAGTCTTGCACATACAATGACATGAAGAAACTCACTCCTAAGTCAGAATAGGTGGAGTATGATCTCAGTCTCTCAAATTTACTCCTGATGCTTGACATAGTACTTGCATCATGCCAAAGAGAGCCTCCTTCTGAAAGTTCATAAGATGTAACACATATAGGCAATTTTTAAAGGTGGATTTGGAAATTCCTCTTAATCAGGCCTCTGGCACCCAACATGATGGGAAATATCTCTGTATTTTTCTGCCACATTTTTTGGTCCCTGACTGCATTTCTTGGCACTTGAGGATCTTCTCCCTCTCCACACAATTCACAGAATAAAATCGCTTGTTTCCAGTACCTCTATGCCATTCTGGTATTTTTCTCCTTTACCATTATGTTGGTTTCTTTCACATCCAGTTTTTTATCGGTTGGAATGCAGAGATGCTAAGGGTGAACCATCTCAAAGAATGAGATTTATCACCTGAAAGAGTAAGATTGAAGGCCAAAAAGTGAGATCTTTTAAATGGTATGAAAAGCAGCATAAAATGATACTTGCTTTTCTTTGGTGCCTAAATTTACTAACAACCCCGAAGACCTTGACTAAATGCAATAACACAACAGCAAATAGGGCCTTCAGTCTTTACGTCCCCAAATGTTGGAATGCACTCCCACCAGACATTCGAGCTATTGCAGACCTGACCCAATTCAGGAAGGCAATCAAATATCACCTCTTCCTCCAATACTACCCAACCAGCGATGAATCTAGATAGCACCACCTAAGAAACACCGCCTTTTTGCAGCCCATACTCACAATGTCTCAAGTATTCGAAACGGACTCATTATTTATTGTACAATTCAACACTGTTATAGGAATTTTACCTCATGTATATAGCCTATTTCATGTAAATAGTTCATGTATATAGTTCAACCCCTGTTATCCAAGTTTATACCCCTGTTCGATGTAAAACCAAACAAAATGTGTGTTTTGGTCACTTTGTTATACTGTAAACCGCGCTGATGCCGAATAGTGCGGTATATAAGCAACTGTAATAAATAAATAAATAAAATAAAATAAAGAGCATAGAGACAGAGTGGCAGCAATTTTCAAAGGAATTTGCCAAATGGCTAAAAGTACTGTGCATAGATTTCTCAGCACAGGTATTTGTAGGTTCAGGGCAAAAGGATGGGGTAGTAGTGGAGGAGCTCAGAGAAGAGGTGGCGAGGCTGAGGAGCATTCAAGATCACGAAAAGTACATTGATGAGATGTTTCTTGTAACATCCAAGCTCTCCAGAAGAGGAGAAGATGGGAGCCTACAGAATGATGAAGGTTAGACACAAGTCACCAGGGTCTGCAGAATCACCAATCCAACTTCTCCAGCCCTTGAATTGAAGAACCATTATGCAGCCCTGGAAGTGGAAGAGGTGAAAGCACCCCTGGAAAGGAAAGAACCAGAGCTCAAGTACCCCAAGGTTGCAGAATCAGCGACCACAAGGAAGCCAAGGGCAGTGGTGGTTGGTAACTCTCTTCTGAGGGGAACTGAGGCATCCATCTGCCGACCAGACTTGTTGTCCAGAGAGGTATGCTGTCTGCCAGGTGCCAAAATCCGAGATGTTATGGAGAGTTTGCCAAGACTCATCAAGCCCACTGACTATTACCCGATGTTGTTCATCAATGTCGGCACAAATGGTACTACGAGGTATCCCTCTGAGCATATCAAACGTGACTTCATGGTTTTGGGACAGAAAGTGAAGCAGATAGGGGTGCAAGTGGTGTTCTCTTCAATTCTCCATGTTGAGGGTAAAGGCCAGGGCAGAGAAGCTTGCATCCTGGAGATGAATGCATGGCTGCATGGATGGTGTCATCAAGAGCATTTTGTTTTCCTGGACCATGGGATGCTGTCCCAAGGATTGCAGAGTAGAGTAGAGTCTGTCCAAGAAGGGTCGATATGTCTTCAGTAACAGACTGGCTAACCTACTGAAGAGGGCTTTAAACTAAATTTGTTAGGGATGGGTGAAGAAAGCCCCAGGTAAGTGAAACATTAAATACCTTTATAGAAATAGGTAAAAGGGGTAACATCTGGAAGGCAGTGTCTATAAATGCTCGTAGCATGGGAAATAAGATCCCAGATGTTGAAGTTTTAATGTTAGAGGCTAACTTGGATTTAGTGGCAGTAACAGAGACATGGTTTGTGGACAACGATGACTGGGATGTAACTATACCAGGCTATACTTTATTCAAAACTGAAGGGATATTTTAAGGGCAACCAACGTTTCTGTTAAATGGTAAATAAAGGTAAAAGAAAAAGGAAACTACTATGGTTTTCGAAAGGAGTAGCTGAAAAGATGAAATAAAAGAGGGAGGCCTTCATGAAATACAAGAGATCATAGAGAGGAAGACAGACATCTATATTTGGAAAAACTTAGAGAAGCTAGCAAAGTAATCAGGAAAGCAAGGATTCAGAAAGAGGAGGAAATAGCCAATGCAATAAAATGGGGAGATAAGACATTTTTCAGATATGATAGTGAGAAGAAGGGCAAATGTGATATTGTCAGACTCAAGGATGAAGGGGAGGAATATGTAGAAGCTGATGAGGATAAAGCGGAATTGCTTAACAAATATTTCTGTTCTGTGTTCGCAGATGAAGAACGAGGAGCAGGACCTCAGAAAACACCCACAAACAGAAAAGGAAGCGAGGGGCATCTTGAGCAATTTTCAGAAGACTGTGTTCGTGAGAAGCTAGCTAAACCTAAAGTAGACAAAGCGATGGGAGCAAATAGGATACACCCGAGAATACGAGGGAACTTGGGGACGTTCTAGCAGCTCCAATGACTGACCTTTTCAATGCCTCATTGGCACCTGGATTGGTGCCAGAGGACTGGAGAGAGGCACATGTGGTCCCTTTACACAAAAGCGGAAGTAAGGATGTAGTTGAAAACTACAGGCTGGTTAGGTTAACCTCGGTGGTGAGTAAATTATTGGAAGCGCTGCTGAAAGAGAAAATAGTGAGGTTTCTGGAGTCCAACGAATTACTGGATCCAAGGCAGCATGGATTCACCAGAGGCAGGTCTTGTCAGACAGATCTGACTGATTTCTTTGACTGGGTGACCAGGGAGTTGGACTGATGGAGAGCCTTAGATGTGGTATATTTAGATTTTAGTAAAGCCTTTGACACTGTTTTGCACAGGCAACTTATAAACAGAGCACCCTAGGGATGGACACTAAAGCTACTGCTTAGGTTAGAAACTGGTTGAGTGGGAGGCAACAAAGGGTACAGGTAAATGGAGCGCACTCTGAGGAGAGTGAGGTTACCAGTGGTGTGCCCCAAGGATCTGTCCTTCGTCTGATTCTTTTTAACATCTTTGTTAGTGATACTGCAGAAGGACAGTCGGGTAAGGTTTGCTTCTTTATGGATGACACTAAAATCTGCAACAGAGTAGACACCCAGGAAGGTGTAGATAACATGAGGAGTGATATACCTAAGCTTGAAGAATGGTCTAGAATTTGGTGGCTGAGATTTAATGTTAAAAAATGCAAGGTCATGCATTTGGGCTGCAGCAATTCAAGTGAGCGATATAGGATAGGGGTTGAAGTACTTCTGTCCACAAAAGAAGGACCTAGGCGTGATTGCGTCTGATGATCTTAAAGAAGCTAAACAGGTAGAAATGGTGCCGGTGAAAGCTAGAAGGATGCTTGGGTGCATAGGGAGAGGAATGGTGAGTAGAAAAAAGGAGGTGATAGTGCCTCTGTAAAGGTCTTTGGTGCGACCTCATTTGGAGTATTGTGTGCAATTCTGTAGACTGCACCTTCCAAAGGATATTAATAGGTTGGAGTCGGTGCAGAGGGTGGATACTAAAATGGTTAATGGTCTTTGTTATAAAGCATATGAGGACAGACTTAAGGACCTTAATATGTATACTTTAGAGGAAAGGCGGGACAGAGGTGATATGATTGAGATGTTTATATACCTCCATGGCATAAATGCACAGGAGGAGAGCCTCTTTTGATTGAAAGCAAGCTCTGCTATGAGGAGACATAGGATGAGGGTGAAAGGAGATAGACTTAGAAGTAATATGCGAAAATATTTCTTTACGGAAAGTGCGGTAGATGCGTGGAAGTGTCTCCCAGTGGAGGTGGTAGAGATGAGGACAGTAACTGAATTCAAAAAAGCATGGGACAACACAGAGTATCTCTAAAGGGAAAAAGGGGACTGTTGTAGTAGTTGATTTGGAAGGGCAGACTAGATACTGTAGGCTATGTGGTCTTTTTCTGCCGTCATGTTTCTATGTATATGGAAAGGTACACTCAGATTTTATCCTATCCTTTGGGCCACTTGGCCTTTCTCCTCTTAGGCTTGCTTCTCATGAAAGCAGTGATCAGAATCAGTGCAATAACACTGATGACTGAGAGAAAGGGCTTAAAGAATATGAGATTGAGAGAGCCTTCAAATGTGCTTGACACACACATAATGAGTGAGACTTGGCATCTCTGAGAATGAGAGTATCCCAGGTAATCATAACCCCTTCATTCTCCATAATTCTCTTAGTCGTTATCCCAGTGCTTTTCCGATACAGCAATGTTATAGTGTCACTGGACAATGAAGATTTTGCTTCCTAAACACTTTTGAGTGTATCTTATGGATTTTGGGTTGCTGATCATGAAAATCATCCTGAAAATTTCCTATCATGCTTCATTTTTTTGCAATCGCCTATTTTTGTGGTTTCATCGCATATTTTAAGTTCCCTTATATGTTGCCTAGAAAGTAAGCTGTTTTGCTTAGTCCAAGCATGCCTGGGCATGCACTCAGTGCAGGATCACAATGTGCAATGGAAATTCTACTGCTCAGAAAGCGTAGGCATGCTTAGTCAGGATGGAAGCTGGCAATACAGGCTATAAAAGCAGCTTTCATACACAGATGCTATGCATGACATTGATATCAATTTGTGTACTTAACAATAGCATTTACATGTGAGCTTCTTGTCTAAATGACGATTCGTTACAGCAGAAATGTCTCGTCAATGCCGCAACAGCTGCGATACATTCTGTTAAATTTGTGGTGAGTATACGCTTAAGCCTCAAAGACGCAGCATGACTGCACTTATTCAGAAAGCGTATGAGTTCTACTTCAGTTGTAAAGTTGTTGATTAAGACTAATCCTGGGCTCTTCGTATTTGCTGTGAAACATGTGCTATCCATCTCTGAGCTTAGCTCAGAGGTACTCGGAGGTCAATACCATGTGCGGTCCCGATGATATGGTGAGACTAGAAGGATCGCGTGACAGACTGTTACTTCTGTCTGACCAATGTATCTGGCATCTCTGCCAAAAATAAGAAATCTATTGAATACCCCAGTCTGCCTTCAGCCATGAACCTAGATGAGGCAGACGAAGATGTCACAATACACGGGCCAGACATGGAAAATGACATGGATCCAGATTCTGAATTGTTTATATCCAGTGTGCCTCATCTGATAACGGTCAGGAATGAATGACCTGGTGAGGGACTTAAGTTTATCAAAAACAAAACGCTGAACTACTTGGTTCACGATTGCAAAGATGGGGTTTGCTGTCACCAGGTATGAAAATTTCTGTCTTTCGGACACGCCAAAAAGATATGAAACATTTCTTTGCGCAGGTTGACAACCTCTGTTTCTGCACCAACATTGATGGGCTGTTACCTTTATATACTGCCTAAGCAGAGGAGCATTACAGCAGTTTACAAAACAAAACTGGCTGTGAAAAAAGGAAAATGAAAAAGAATGTCATGGTTAGACAGGACAGTAGAGAGAGACTAAAATGGAGAGAAGGAAGAGAAAGGAAAAAGAGGGGGGTAGGGAGAAGAGGAAATCTCGGGTTATGGGTGGAGGAAGAGAGGGGTCAAGTGAGGAGGGACAGGTTACATCAGACTGAAACTGAGGGAGATGGAGATCAAATCCTGTGTGGGTGGGTTTCTGGCATGTTCTTAAACTTGGGGGCTGAAAGTTCCGTCCATACAGAGGTGAGCAAGGAGACCCAAAGTGCAGGTCCTAAGAAAAAAAAGGTAGAATTATGGGTCAGTTCCAGATGTGCACATAAGACTGGCAGAAGTACTAAGTAGTTGACATGAATGGATCTGAGAAGACGGTGAGAGTATGAAATTGGAGGAGGTCTGCGAGATAATGAGGAATGCTGGTGTAAATGACTTTGTGAACCAGTGTGAGGATCTTATAGTTGATATGGTATAGTCCGTGAAGTGAATGAGCAGAGGGGTGATATAGTCAGAGTGGGAGGAGCAGGTGAGATTGCAAGCTGACATGTTATGAAGAAGCTGAAAAAGTTGAAATTGGTAGTGAGGAAGACTGGCGAGCACAAGATTACGTAATCGAGTCTGGAAATGACCAGAGAGACTAGGAGTGCTGAGAGAGCATGAAGAGTGGAAGGGGCGGATTGCACAAATTTGTCATAGAGAGAAAAAAGAATGATGAATAAGAGATGATAAATGGTCATGAAAAGAAAGAGAGGAATCCAGAGTAACTCCGAGATACCGAAGGGAAGAGACAAGGGGGACAGGAGAGTGAGCAATTATAGCGGTCAACATAGGACAGGGGGCCTTGAAGGAGAACTAGATGGCAGCAGACGGATGGATTAAGATGAAGATAATTTGCAACCAGGAGGAGACACGGAGTAGACAAGAATTCATGGGGCTAGATCAGGAGATAGTAGACTGGTATGGTGAAGAAGGATAATGTCATCAGCGTAGAGATAAGCAGAAATACCAGACTGTTGGATAATGAGAGCAAGGGGGGCCAGAAAAATATTAAAAAGAAGCAGGGCTAAGATAGAGCCCTGGGGAACACCACAGGTAAGAGGGGCTTAGGGTTGTGAGCATGACCCACAACAATACGCTTTTTATCAATTCATCATTGTTAAGCTTGAAAGTTGTCTTGTTACACAATGGCAATGTCCACCCATCAATACCTATTGCCTATGCAGCGCACATGAAAGAAACCTATGAAAACATGGAACTGTTGTTGAAACACATACAGTACAACAGCTACAACTGGAACATCTATGGTGATTTATGAGTAAAAGTCATGGCACTACTACTAGGAATACAGATTGGGTATACCAAGTACTGTTGTTTCATTTGCAATTAAGACTCCTGTGCTAGAGTCTCATTACATTAAAAAGAACTGGCTACTCCATAAGAGTTTGATTCCAGGACAGAAAAATGTGGCACATGAACCACTTGTCGACGCAAGTACAATATTTTTGTCTCCTCGTCACATAAAACTTGGACTGATGAAAAACTTTGTGAAAACGATGAACAAGGAAGGTGAAGGATTTCGATATTTGAGACAGATGTTTCCAAGAATAACTGATACCAAGATTAAGGCAGGCATTTTTGTGGGTCCACAAGTCAGACACATCATCAATGACAAGCAGTTCAAAGATCTGCTAGTGGGGCCTGAGAAAATCGCATGGAAGGGATTCAGGGATGTTGTTGAGAATTTTCTTGGCAATTACAGGGCACCAAACTACATCCAGCTGGTTGACAACATGCTTCAAGCATACAAAACCATGAAGTGCACCATGTCGCTGAAGATTCATATTCTGCATACACACTTGGGACTTCTTCCCTGCTAATCTTTGTGCAGTCAGTGACGAACATGGTGAAAGGTTTCACCAGGACATTGTGATGATGGAAACGTAGTATCAGGGCAACTGTAACCCATCAATGCTGGCCACTTTTGTTGGACACAGAGACAAGAAACATCAGATGCTGAATACAAACGAAAATCAGAAGCAAAACATTTTTAGTTCAGGTGAAATAGTGCAATATGTCAGCACCTTAAGCAATGAAACATGCTAAATTCAGTCAAAATTTACTTTCATGTTTCTTCAAATTCCTATGTGATACAGTCAATCTGAAATTATATTTTTGTTCAGCTTGAAGCTATCATAATTACCAACAATTTTTCAGGAAGCAAAATGTTTGTTTATAGAGCTGCCAGTGGATGAGACATGCCACTTTGTTCTGTATAGAAATTTTCTGTGACCAGAACTTCACAGTCAGCTACAACATAAGTGACTGTTTCTGGTTCTATTTATACCATTCAGTTTTCCCTCCAGTATGAGGTCTCCTCCTACCGTTACCTCACTGGTAAGGAGAACCCTCCCAATTCCGGAAAGTATTGGGTGGCACAAAAAGATCATCTGTTGGACCACTAGGCGTCTCTCCATTCCAAACTGGTAGAATTCCGTGGGGGCTCTACATACAGTAGTTATTATAGCAGTCAGTGCAGTATTCCAGTAGAAGCCTATACCTCCTGCAGAATGCTCACTGAGAGCAAATATCAGTTTATAGAAAAATGAAGTCATTTATTTTGTATCAGCTTATTGGAATAGTGCTCCTGTGTTTAGGATCAAGACAAGATGACAGCTGCAGCAATCAAGGGGCAGGTATGTGTAAAGGGAGACTGTCATTTCACATATACGGTTTTGTATTTTTTCTCTGATATCTTGTGAGTAAAAGGAAAATGAGAGAATTACAGTCTTATTCAATAAAGAGGTTGTGCACAGGCACAGAATCAGAAAAAGTACAATTTTTTTGTAACTTATCATTTTATTGGCATAAACACACCGAAAATACAGAGTGCAGTCATTACATTCCTTCATCTCCACCAGCATGCAATCACTTACATTTCCCCGTCATTGATTTCTGAGTCCCTAACTGTCACTCCTGCAACTCCTTATACAGACAATCAAACCCATTCCCTTTACTTCCCCTTCTTCCCCCTCACCCCCTCCCCCCTCCCTTGCTTCCCCCTTATACATCGATCCCGTGAGCTTATACACAAGTAAATTCCTAATACACATAAAACTAATAATGAACTGAAAACCATTTTGGAAACTTTTACATCCCCCTTCTATCGTACCTCCACCCTCCCGCCCTTTGCCCTTGTCTACCACTCCCCCCTATTAACCCATTCCCACACTCCTTTCCACTGTCTCTCCACCTTACCTTTCTTTAACTCTGTTAATCGATGCATATGGTACAGTTCTGTCAGACACCTAACATACTTTTCTATAGGAGGCTGTATACTTTTCTTCCAGTGTAGTGCAATTTCACACCTTGCTGCAATAATACATTGCCGTACAATGTTCCCGTTACCCCCTCCCTCTCATCATTATCCTTTAGTAAAAGACATGACTCTGGTGTGAGGTCCACACTGGCACCCGTTATTTCCCCAATAGCCTCTCCAATTTTCCCCCAATACTGCTGTACTATCGGGCATGACCACCACATATGCCACCATGTTCCTTTCTCACCACACCGCCTCCAGCATTCATCCGATCCACACATGCCCGCTTTATACAGCCTCTCTGGTGTCAAGTACCACCTGGACAATACTTTCCACCCATTCTCACGAAGGGATGTGGCAATAGAGACCTTTGCCGTGCTCTGCGCTATCCTCTCCCAATCCCCTACCTCCCATGTCACCCCTATCTCCTTCTCCCATGCCTTCATATAACTTAATTTCTTCTCCCCTCTCTCCGTTAACCCTTTATATATTTGCGAAATTATCCCCTTCCTGCCCATCAATCCCAAACAGCTACCTTCAAACCACCCTGTTTCTTTTATGATATCTTGCCATTGCTTTCTCTGCCTGAGCACAGATCCCATTTGTAAATACTCGTATCTATCACTCTCTCAGGTGATATAAATCCCGAATACCTTCAAAGTCTTTGACTCCTTCCCCATGAATTATTTGAGACACTTGTGTTAACCCATGTTGTGCCCACCTTTGTAGGACTGCAACCTCCGGGCCCACTCTCTCTTCACAGCACGCCACCAGCGACATCGCGCGCGTACATCTTTTCTCCCCTATCATCCCCTTCTTCTGTCGATGCCAAACTTCCAGAGTGTGGCCCACCTATGCGTTTTTCCCCTTACTTCCCTTCCCTCCCCACACCAACCTCTCCAGTTCTCCTGGCCTAAATCCCGTTCCTTCCATTACCACCCAATGCTTGTGCTGTTCCCTCATCCAAGAGTACACCGCCTTCAAGTGCGCTGCAAACCTCCCTCTCCGCTTGACACCTGCAAGGTCCTCGCTGCCACCCTAGGTCTCTTGAGAAAAAGTAAATTTTTAATAAGGCTTTAGAGCCAGCATGTTAGTGAGGTAGGTCACCTGATGCACTGATAGCAATATATTACACCCAGCACTGCATTAGCTAGTAGTGTTTCTCAAAAAGGAAAAACATTTTTTATAGGTTTGGGGAAAAAGGAAGAAGATGCAAAGGTCTGGAATATAATCCATATGTTTATGTAATTTCTTGATATACCACCCAGGCTGAAGGACATCAGAGCAGTTTACAATCACTACAAGCAGGTAATGGATACATTCCCTTGAAGGACTCACAATCTACATGTATACCTGAGGCAATGGAGGGTTAAGTGGCTCCCAGTCCCTCCAGCCTGAGGTACCTTGTCCCAACCACTAGGCCACTCCTCCCTCCCCATAGCTGCTAGTCTACACATAGTCTACTCTCATCACAATCATCTGAGAAGGACAAAGATCTCAGGATAACACAAGCAACACCAAAAACACTGGGCCAGCATAGGAAGGCTCAGAAATGCTTTTGCAAGCATTGTGTGCTAAAAGTGATGTTTGAGCATGCAATCAAGTTTAGTCATGCCAAGAATTCTTTTACAGGTAATTACATAAAGTTATTCCTGCGTATCAGTAGCTACATATGCGTCTTATAAAATACTGGCAAAACAGCATGATGGCACATACTTTGTCAGTGGGAGCAGTCGGCGGAGTGCAGGCAGGGTTAACAAGCATGCATGTTGATTGCATAATTCCTTCATTTTCGTGCAAACATGCACAATTTGCCTATTCCACCGCAGGTGTAAGGGGTCGTGTCTATATCCGAGGTGCATTCTCTGCCACATATACCAGCATTCTATAGGAAAGTAGGCCCGCGCTTGTTTTTATAGGTATCTATAAGATAGCACCTACAGCATATGGGCAGCTCTGTAGGTGCCCACCCATGGAGCCCTGTTATAAAATTACTCTCCACATGTGTGTCAATTAGCACTAATGCTGCAAGGAGATGCAAAACTAGGCAAAATAGCTCATTACCTATTAATTCATAGTAAAATAATGCACAGAAGTGAATATAGGTCCATTAATGTAAGCTTTGGTGTAGCTAAGATTTTCCCATAAAGCCCACATTAATGTGCTACCTTTAAAGCTAATAAATTTATACAAAACTCATTTGCATCTCATTAACATGGGCCATTAATGTGATCTAATGAATGATTGCTAATAGCTGATATTTATACACTTTGGTAAATTGGTGCCAATATGAGCAAAAATTTAAAAAAGCTGTTTCAGGGGCATCAATAGTATTCATAAAATTAAAATTTGCCGTCTTGCTGCCGAGCTCTAAAGTGAAGAAAGTGGAAAAAAAAATCTCAATGCTTTTTCAATCAAGGTAACATCACTTCCACCAGGGACAAAAAATACATTCTCTCTCAAGTCATTCTGCCTGAAATCCTCAGGAACCCTCTCAACATAAATTTTTCAATTCTAGCATTGAGATGCAACTATTGTCAGAACCTGTGAGAAACTAATGAAAAGTCAGATCAGATTGAACTGGGCATACCGGCACAGCTAGGGAAAAGTCACAGAGCAAAGATATGAATAAATATGGTTCCTAGAAGATATTGGGGATATGGCCAGCCAGCTGATGATGTATTTATTTATTTAGGATTTTGGTATACTGCTATTTGACTAGAACAGCACAGAGGCTTACAATATAAGAGAGGTAATTAACCTAAACACGTAACAACTAATAACAATCATTCTTGTTGCAAAAATATATGAGGGAGGGGGGAGAATAGCACAATATTTCTCCTGTAGACATAACATATAGCAGGATCTTAATGCATCGGTTTTAACCAGAAATTCATCAAATAAAAAGTTATAGGTAAAAGCCCTATTAAAGAACCATGTTTTCAGGCATTTTTTGAACTTTTTATATTAACTATCCTGTTGTAATTCTCAGGGGAGGTTGTTCCAGAGGTATGGAACTTGATAGATAAATGACTTATTTTGAAAAAAGGTCAACCATAGCCCTGACTTTGAGGGTAATGATAAAAAGCTTGCCTAGGAGGATCTTAGTGTTCTACTAGGGATGCAGGGAATAAGCAATATGATAAAGATAAGATAGATTGGGAACCCTGAGTAATAGGCCTGATGAGCCAAAAATAAGATTTGAATACAGCTAGCCACTGGAAGCCAGTGTTGCTCCTTAAGAACATAAGATATGCCAAACTGGGTCAGAGCAAGGTCCATCAAGCCCAGTATCCTGTTTCCAACATTGGTCAATCCAGGTCATAAGTACCTAGCAGTTTCCCCAAAAGACACAGGTTCCACAATGCTTGTACTGGGTCAAGCAGTGATATACTGGGTCCCTTTTAATAATGGTTTATGGACCTTTCCTCCAGGAACTTGTCCAAACATTTTTTAAACCCAGCTATACTAACAGTTTTTACTACATCCTCCGGTAACAAATTCCAGAGTTTGATTACACGTTGAGTGAAAAAATATTTTCTCTTATTAGTCTTAAATAGTTTACCCTGTAGCTTCATTGCATGTCCCCTAGTCTTTCTATATTCTGATGACGTAAATAATCCAGCTACGTTTACCCATTCCACTCCATTCATTAATTTATAGACTTCTATCATATCTCCCCTCAGCTGTCTCTTTTCCAGGTTGAAGAGCCCTAACCTATTTTAGCCTCTCTCATAGGGGTATCCTTCCATCCCCTTTACCATTTTGGTGGCTCTTCTCTGTACCTTTTCTAATAATGCTATATCCTTTTTAAGGTATGGCGACCAGAATTGCACACAATATTCAAGGTGCGGTCGCACCATGGAATGATACAGAGGCATTATAATATCCTTTGTTTTATTTTCCATTCCTTTCCTTATGATACCTAGCATTCTATTTGCCCTCTTGGCTGCCGCTGCACACTGGGCAGAGGGTTTTAATATGTTATCCACGATGATGCCTAAATCTTTTTCCTGGGTGGTGGTTTCTAATGTGGAACCTTGCATCATGTAACCATAGTTTGGGTTGCTGTTGCCTAGGTGCATAACTTTGCACGTCCACATTAAATTTCATCTGCCATTTAGTTGCCCAGTCTTCCTATTTATCAAGATCCTCTTGCAATTTTCCACAATCCTCATGGGTTTTAAAACTTTAAATAGTTTAGTGCCATCTTCAGTTTTGAAAACCTCACTTGTTATTCCCTTTTCCAGGTCATTTATGGATAAGTCAAAAAGCAGCAGACCCAGCACAGATCCCTGGGGTACTCCACTATTCAGCTTTCTCCATTGGGAAAATTGGCCATTAAGCCCTACCCTCTGCTTTCTATCTTTTAACCAGTTCCTCATCCACAATAGTACACTGCCTCCTATCCCATTACTTTTTAGTTTTGCCAAAAGTCTTTGATGAGGGACCTTGTCAAAAACTTTCTAAAAGTCCAGATACACTATATCAACCAACTCACCTTTGTCTACCTGCTTATTCACATCTTCAAAAAAACATAACAGATTAGTAAGACAAGATCTTCCTTGTCTAAAGCCATGTTGGCTGTCTCCCATTAAGCCATGACTATCTACATGTTCAGTAATTTTGTTCTTTATTATGGTTTTTACCATTTTTCTCAGTACTGACGTCAGGGTCACCGGTCTGTAATTTCTCGGATTACCCCTGGAACCCTTTTTAAAAACTGGCATTACATTGGCCATCCTTCAATCTTCAGGTATTACAGATGATTTTAATGATAGTTCACAGATTACTAATAGCAGGTCTGAAATCTCATATTTCAGTTCTTTTAACACCCTTGTATGTATACCATCCAGTCCAGGTTATTTGCTACTACTTGGTTTATCAAATAGTTGTAATACATCTTCCCGGTGTATCAACATTTCTTTTGATTCTTCTGCAGTGTCACCTTTAAATACCACTTCAGTCATGGGCAACATCCCTAGAGCTTCCTCAGTAAAGACCAAAGCAAAGAATTAATTCAGTCTCTCCACTATGGCCTTGAACTTTGTTTGTGTCCCTTTTACCACTCTATCATCTAATGGTCCAACTGACTCTCTTGCAGGGTTTTTTGCTACGAATGTACTTGAAAAAGTCTTTATTGCGTGTTTTTGCTTCCATAGCAAGCTTCTTCTCAAATTCTCTTTGCCTGCCTTATCAGTGCCTTGCATTTAACTTGCCAGTGCTTGTGCTGTTTCCAGTTTTCATCATTTGGCTCTTTTTTCCATTTCCTGAATATGTTTTTTTGGCAACAACAGCCTCTCTGACCTCACCTTTAAACCATGCTGGCAGTTTTTTGGACTTCCTTCCACTTTTCTTAAAGCATGGAATATAGCTAGTCTGGGCTTTCAAGATAGTATTTTTAATCAACACCCAATGCATTGATGTAAGTCTTTAACCTTTGCAACTGCTCCTTTTAGTTTTTTTTAAACTATTTTCCTCATTTTATCATAGGCTCCCTTTCGAAAGTTAAAAGGTAATACTGTGGATTTCCTTACCATCCCTCCTCCATTAATTAAATCAAACGCGATCATGCTATGATTACTATGATTACAGCAGACTCACCTTCAAGACCCTACTGCTGACCTTCAAGGTCATCAACGGGCTCTCCTCTGCCTCATTCACAGAGCTCACCCACATGACTCCCCCCAACAGGACCAGAAGATCTGCAGCAATAAACACACTGTTAATCCCTAAGACAGTAACTCAATGCACCCAGGCAACAGTAAACAGGGCATTTAGATTCTGGAATGCCCTACCACCTGACATCTGGGCAATCCCTGACCTAATACAATTCAGGAAGGCTTTAAAACACCACCTCTTCTTCAAACACTACCTAGACGTAGGTGTACCAACAAACATCTCACATACACCAACACACCATCATTAATCTACGATAGGATCTGATATGAAGCCCATATGTAAATAGTTACCCCAGTTTATCCAAGTTTTAAGCACCTGTTTATTGTAAATACGGAACAGTCCACTGCACTGTATAAGTTTCTGTTTCATGTAAACCGCACTGATGTCAAATAGCGCGGTATAAAAAAAGACTGTAAATAAATAAATAAATAAATAAAAATATTGCCAAGTGGCCCCAACACCCTTATCTCTTGCACCAGATCTGGTGTTCCGCTAAGGACTAGATCCAAAATGGCTTCCCCTCTGGTCAGTTTATGAACCAGCTGTTCCAAGAAGCAGTCATTTATTTCATCTAGAAACTTCATCTCCCTAGCATGTCCTGCCGTGACACTGACCCAGTCAATACCGGGGTAATTGAAATCACCCATTATTATTACAGTGCTGTAACTTTTGTTAGCTTCCCTGATTTCTTTGAGCATTTCATCATCCATTTGTTCATTCTGGCCAGGTGATCGCTAGTATCTCCCCAATGCCATCACCTTCCCTTTTTGCATGGAATTTCAATCCATAGAGATTCTACAGTAAAGGTTTTGAAATCCTACAGCAAAAATATCAATTGCTATCACAACTACTTTTCAGGACTTGCAGATAGTTCACTGGGTAGAACAGAAGGATGTGAAACAATATGAAGGTGATTCTTTGCAGCATGTGTGGACAGTTATACGCCAGAAATGCATGTAAATCCTTATTCTGAAGGACTTCTGCGTGTGACTGGTCACTTACATGCGTGCTTTGGCTGGTCGCTATTCTGTAAGCACATGCGTGCTTTGGCTGATTGCTATTCTGTAAGCACCTGTGTAAGTCCCCCCATAGGAATGTGCACAGGGGCAGCGCTTGGGTAGAGAGTAGGCATGGGTCACAATTTGCGTGCCTAGGTTACAGAATATTATAACTGACTTTCAGTTATGCCTGCTCTAGAGCAGGTGTAATTGCTATGACTAGATTCAGGTGCACCAGTACACCCCTATTTTATAAAGCAAAATTTGCATGTGCATCACTTTCTAAAAGAGGCCCCAAATATATGTACACAAATGCACGTTGCCTTAGTAGGGGATTTATAAACGGAATAATTCTGGGTTTGAGGGCAGCCCATAGTCATTAGCCCATCATTGTTTAAATGCATAGAAACTGAATCTGGCTTCGTCTTGGAGACAGATAGGTCCGACCTCATTCATTAAATGGATTGGGAGAATGTGGGACATATATAATATGGAATGATTGATGTCACAGAGATTTCATAGAGGGGGGAATAGTTTTAAGAAGATTTAGGATGGCAAACAACAACAACAACATGCTCCCTCTGAGTTGTGAATGTCAATGGGGACTGGGAGATGTCTTAAAAAGAAAGCTTCTGAATGGATGGAATGAGTGCTCCAACCTCATGGGTAGAAGGGCTCTTTTTTTTTGAAGGTATGGATAGTTGGGAGGGATAGAAGGAAATGGGGTCTGATTAGGAGTTTTGGGGGCTGTAGGTTTGCAGCTTGTCGTGCTGTGAGGGCTTGTGTGCATCAGTGATGCTGGGAGCTAAACTATCGGTAGTTTAACTACTGGCAGGGTCTCCCAAGATGGACAGGTCTCAGCTGAGGTGCCAGACGAAGACAAACCACCCATCTGGGCAGCAGCAGAATGGGATAGTGTTGACGGCGGAGGATCACATTTCTGTGACAACGGCAACAACACCAAACTTAAACTGCGCGGAAGGAAGGCCCGGCAATCTACTTCTGTATCTTGCCATGAAAACCCAATGGATAGTTACAACAAAACAAATTGTGCTATGGTGCTGGAAGATGAGACTCCCAGGTCGGAAGGCACTCAACTAGCTACTGGGGAAGAGCTGAAGACTTTTCAGAGTAAAGCCAGCATTTATGATGTGGTTGGATCAAAGCCTTCGGGAAGTCTGACTGCTGATGTAGCTGCGCATGAAATGAGAGTCAGAAGCTGTAAAGATGTCTTACACATTGGAACATGGAACGTACGAAGCATGAACCAAGGGAAGTTGGAAGTGGTCAAGAATGAAATGGAACGTGTACAACTTGATCTGTTGGGTGTCAGCGAACTGAAATGGACTGGCATCGGGCACTTTGCATCAGATGATCACATGGTCTACTATGCTGGAAATGAAAGACAAAGAAGAAATGGTGTTGCATTTATAATAAAGAAGAAACTTGCAAGAACTGTAATGAAATACAATGCAGTCAGCGAACGCTTAATCTCTATTCGTCTACGAGGATTGCCTATCAACACAACTATAATTCAAGTATATGCCCCAACAACAGCTGCAGAAGAGAATGAAATTGAAGAGTTCTATGAACAAGTACAAGCTGAAATTGACAGAACATGCAAACAGGATATCCTCATAGTCATGGGTGACTGGAACGCAAAAGTTGGCAACAAAGAAGAAGGCAAAGTAGTTGGAAAATATGGACTTGGCAACAGAAATGAAGCTGGAGAAAGATTGATAGAATTCTGCAAGACCAATGATCTATTCATCTCAAACACCTTCTTTCAGCAACACAAGCGACGACTGTACACATGGACTTCACCCAATGGATTGTATAAAAATCAAATTGACTACATCTGTGGAAGTCAACGATGGAAAAGCTCTGTAACATCAACAAAGACAAAACCTGGAGCTGACTGTGGTACAGATCATCAACTACTAGTATGCAAACTCAAGCTAAAGTTGAAAAAGAGCAAACCACTCATGAATGCACCAAAATATGACCTTGAGAATATACCACTGGAATTTAAAGACTGCCTGCAAAATCGATTTGCTGCCTTAGATACAAATGACAGAGCTCCAGAAGAGTTATGGAATGACATCAAGAAGGTTGTGCTGGAAGAAAGCGAGAAGTCTCTACAAAAGGTGAAAAAGCAAAAATGGCCAAAATGGATGACGGAAGAAACTCTGAAAATTGCCCAGAAACGCAGAGAAGCTAAAGCCAAAGGAGAAAGAAAGACAATCGCAGAACTCAACAGAGATTTCCAACGTGCAGCAAGACAGGACAAGGAAAAGTACTACAATGACACTTGCAAGGAAATAGAAGCAGAAACTATTAGAGGAAGAACAAGATCGGCTTTCCTAAAGCTGCGAGAGTTAAAGAAAAAGTTCCAGCCTCGAATTGGAATGTTACAAGATGCTCAAGGTTCTATGTTGAATGATGCTGAGAAGATCAAGAAAAGGTGGAAGGAATATACAGAGTTTTTATATGATAAAGATCAAGTGGACCAACAGCCGTTTCAACCTATACCTTATGATCAGGAACCATTGGTGATGAAAGAAGAAGTTGAAGCAGCATTGAAAGCCTTATCAAAGAACAAAGCACCAGGCATTGATAGCATTCCCATAGAAGTATTGCAGCAATCTGATGCAGCTGTTACCGTACTTACAAGGCTCTGCCAAGAAATATGGAAGACAACATCATGGCCAACTGACTGGAAAAGATCTGTGTTTATACCAATACTAAAGAAAGGTGATCCAACTGACTGTGGAAATTATCGCACAATCGCTCTGATCCCACATGCCAGCAAGATTCTACTGAAGATTATTCAAAAGAGACTACAGCCATACCTAGAACAAGAACTACCTGAAGTGCAAGCAGGGTTCAGGAAAGGGCGAGGAACGAGAGACATCATTGCGGATGTGAGATGGATCCTTGAAAAGACTAAAGAATACCAAAAGGATATCTATTTGTGCTTTATCGACTATAGCAAGGCTTTTGACTGTGTAAACCATGAGAAACTCTGGGCCACATTAAGAAGCATGGGTATACCAGAACACCTGATCGTTCTCTTGCGTAATCTGTACATTGATCAAGAAGCAACAGTTCGAACGGAACAAGGAGAAACAGAATGGTTTAAAATAAGCAAAGGTGTAAGACAAGGCTGCATACTTTCCCCCTACCTGTTTAATTTATATGCAGAACAAATCATCAGAGAAGCAGGACTGTATGAAGACAACAGAGGTGTGAAGATTGGTGGAAGACTCATCAACAACCTTCGCTATGCTGATGATACCACATTACTGGCTGAAAGTGAAGATGATCTGAAACATTTGCTTCTCACAATCAAAGAACATAGTCTCAAAATGGGCCTGCACCTTAATGTAAAGAAGACAAAGATCATGACAACTGGCATAATCAACAGGTTCATCGTTGAAGGAGAAGAAATTGAAATCGTGAACAACTTTAACCTACTTGGATCAACTATCAATAAAGAAGCAACAAGCAGTCAAGAAATCGGACAACGCATTGCTCTTGGCAGAATGGCTATGAAAGACCTAGATAAGATTCTCAAGAGCAGAGATGTCTCTCTCCATACAAAGATTCGACTTGTTCAAGCCATGGTATTTTCAATAACATCATATGGATGTGAAAGCTGGACAGTGAAAAAGACAGACAGGAAGAAAATTGATGCCTTTGAATTATGGTGCTGGCGGCGAATACTTTGTATACCATGGACTGCCCGAAGAACAAACCAGTCGGTACTAGAAGAGATCAAACCTAAGCTTTCTTTAGAAGCTCAGATGACAAGATTTCGACTTTCATACTTCGGACACATCATGCGAAGAGAGAGATCATTAGAGAAAGACATCATGCTTGGCAAGATAGAAGGTCAACGCAAAAGAGGAAGGCCAGCAATGAGATGGATTGCTACAATAACAGCAGCTACGGGTACCAGTCTGTCAACAATGAGCCGCCTGACTGAAGACCGAACACAATTTAGGATAGCTATCCAGAGGGTCGCCATGAGTCGACTCCGACTCGACGGCACTTAACAACAACAACAGGTAGATTAAAGGCAGGGCTGGCACAAGAGCTGGTTCAAGGCACTGGCGCCCTAGGCACACCTTAAACTTCATGTACCCTGGCTGTCAGAATCTATTGTTTAACTTTGAATACCTTGCTCTTTGCTTCCCATAGAAGCTTCCACACTAGGCAACTGCCTAGTATGCATGATAACTGGGCTGATTAAAGGCGTTTGTTAAAATTATTAAAAAAAGAAAATGAAAATTAGAGATCCAGTTTGGTGTCAAGACAGTGGTAAAGTTGGGTGAGCATTCATGATGTGTAGTTTATAAATCTTGGGGACCAAGGGGGTCTTTTACTAAAGGGGGATAGCTGACAATGTGTGTTCTGATGCATGTTGAATGCACATTGGGACACATTGTGTCAGGCAATGACAGACTGCGTGGGTCAACTCTGGCAGTATCTAACTCATGTTAGGGCCGTGAGTGGGCAGGGTAGGGGCAGAGAGTGGGCATGATGTGCTCTGTGCAGTTAGCACTGGTTCACAATGCCACCTCAATAGGTGGAGTTAAGTGCACCCACGCTAATGTGGCATGTGCTAAGGGGCAGGGCTCCGTGTGAACTGCCAGGGAAACGCTTCCACACCCCTGACAGTTAATGCAGTGGGGTTGCACCTAACATGTCACAGTTTTGGCACTATTGCCGCATTAGATGCAACACCTTTAGTAAAAGAGCCCCCAAATGTTGTCACAAAGGTTATTCAAACTGGTTTTGTAGTATACTTTGTCATGTTTCAATAAAGTCTCTAATAACAAGGGGCAGAGCCTAATGCCGAGCGGGACAGACGGGTAGAGCGGAGCTCCGGAGGGGCTGAGGTGAATCCTGAAAGATTACTGCTGCTAGCTCCCATTAAGATTGGCGGATCCTGGAGGAGTGAGAGGAGGAAATGTCTGGGCCTAAACCCACACGATTAGAATTTGTTGCGGCGCAAAACAGCAGCGCTAAACGCTCCAAAACTGAGCCCCTTTCCCCGCACAAAATGGCGGCCGCTCGCGATCAGCCGGAGGCCTTACAAGAAATCCTGGCTGAGATTAAGGGGACTAAGGAGGTGGTGAGAGCGAATGGTGAGTCCCTGGCATCGATGCATGAGGAGATAGTGGCGTTGAGGGGGTCTGTGGAAAGGCTTTCCGTCCGGCAGGAGAAGCTGGAGCAAACTATGATGGTGCATAAGGAGCGGTTGCATGAGCTGGACAAGCAGGCCAGACAAATTCGCATGTTACAGAAGGAGTTGGAGGACGGGAATAATCGGGCCCGCAGGAACAACGTCAGAATTGTCGGGGTTCCGGAGGGTGCAGAGGGGAAAGATATGGTTGCCTTTCTGTATAAGATGATCCCAACGGTTCTTAATCTGAACTTTGAAATGCCCTTCGAGATTGACAGGGTGCACAGAGTACCCTCGCAGCTGCAACCCAATAATAAGAGGCCACGGCCGATCATCCTGAGAATTCTTCGATATCATCAGGTTGTGTTAATTATGGATGCGGCGCGCTCCCGGTCTCAAGTGGAGTTTGAGAGCCACAGGTTGTTCTTTTTTCCTGATTTGGCGAAGTGCATGGTTGATCGCAGGAGGAGTTTCCTGGCATTCAGACCGTGGCTGCAGCATCTACAGGCAAGGTTTGGACTGATGTACCCGGCCAGGATGCGTGTTACGCTTCACAATCAGACCAGAACTTTTGAGGATCCTGAAGCTTTGCGTTTATACCTGGAGGACAAGGAGGCGTCGCAGATGAGGTGAAACAATGCTGGTGAGGTGGTCGCTATCCTCGATGGTGGATGTGGTCAGCGTGGAGATGCCTGTTAAAGGGATTGGTGTGTGGCCCTGAGGACCTGCTGATTTAATGGCGGGGCCGATGGCAGTTGTCTGTTATACACAAGAATTGTTATCGGGTGCTCTTGTTGGGGACATTATGTGGTAGTAAGAAGGGGTGGAGTCAGAGGGGTGGGGAAAGGGGATTATGGGTTCCAGATCAAGGGCTCAGGGAGGAACATGTCAAGATGGATAATGGAGTAGGGTGGTTGGCAGTGGAGGGTGCACTGGGGAGTCAGCCCCTCGGCGCTTGCCCTGCTCAACGTGGGCTCACCAATTAGTTTTTGTGGTAGGGGTTGTCCTCCAGAGCTCACTGGGATAATGTTGGGTTGGGGGATTTGTTGGGGATTGTGGGTGGTGTTCAGGGAATGTATAAAATGGGGAAGTGTGTGTAGGCATGCACGTGGAAGGGTCAGTCCCCCAAATGGCAATACCAACAGACTGGGGTGGAGGAAAGTGTTAAACAAACAGTATGGCTTCTATTAAGGTCCTCTCCCTAAATGTGAAGGGTATTAATAACCCCATAAAGAGAAAGAAGATAATTTTGTACGGGAAGCAAGAAGGGGTGGACATTTTGTTGTTACAGGAGACGCACTTGAGTATAAAGGAGTCGCTAAAACTTAATATCAAGCCATTCATATTGGCAGCCTTTTCGGTTGCAAATAACAAGCATAATGGAGTTGCTATTTTAGTTAAAAAGGCTTGGAAGCCGAGTGTACTGCATTCTTGCGCTGATAAAGAGGGGAGGTAGGTAAAGGCAATAGTTAAGTTGGGAACTGTGGAGTTGACCATTTTTAATGTATATGCCCCTAATGGGGATTGTCCAGAATTTTTTAACTTTCTGGTGAGGGAGGTCAATATGGTTATAGGAGATCTGTTAATTTTAGGGGGGGATTTTAATCAAGTTATCGATCCACTTATTGACAGGAAACCACCTAGATCCGCTAGGCCCCCTAAGGCGCAGGTAGTACTTACCTCAATGATTCAAGAGATGGGCTTAGTGGATGTTAGGCAGTTACAGCATCCCTCAGATATGGATTTTACGGTTTTTTTCACCCCCGCATCAGTCATTGTCGCAAATTGATTTTTTGTTAGTTTCTAAGAAGCTGATGCCTAGCATAGTTGCGTCAAGTATTCACTCTGCACATCTGTCGGATCATGCGGCGGTCTCAATCGTGTTGGAGGATAAGAGGATAGGTCCCAGCTTTTCAAGATGGGATTTTGATAGATCCCTCTTAGAGAGGGCAGACTTTCGCGCGGAAGTGCAGGCTGCAATTGCGGAGTACTTTCATTTTAACTCCATCCAGGACACTTCAGTGTGGGCCTGGTGGGAGGGGTTTAAAGCCACTATAAAGGCCAAAATTACCAGTTTTGGGATAGCGCAAGCAAGGCAACGTAAGGAGCAAGTCCTAGTCCTTGATGAGCAGATCAAAGCAGGGGAGCGTGTTCTAGTCCAACGGTCGGATCCTTGTATACTGCTACGTTTGCGGCGGTTGAGGTTTCAATATAATGAGCTACTGTCGGATGAAGCGGAGCGTAATATTAAAATGCAGAAAGGTGCATGTTATTGGGAGAGTAACAAAGCTGGGTGGAGGCTGGCCAATGCACTCAAGGCACGAAGAGAAGCCGGTCGGGTTGCGGCGATTCGAGACCCAGTTGGGCGTAAGATTGTCATGGCGGATGTAGAAATAGCAGAGGTTTTTCGAGGTTTTTATGCCCAATTATATACTTTGGAGACTAAATTTGATCAGGAGGATTTTGATAAGTTGGTAGATGAGGTTCAGAGGCCTACTTTAGCTGGTGAAGATTCGGCGCTGCTGGATAGGCTGGTTGATTCGGATGAGATTTCTCAGGCCATAGGGTTGCTGTCGGCGGGTAAAGCAGCGGGTCCGGATGGACTCCCGGCTGAATTTTTAAAGACCTTTTCTAAAGATCTTGTCCCCTTCATGCAACAATATTTTCAGCTGTTAGTGGAAGATGCGTTTTGTGTAGGTGCTTTTGCGGCAGCAAATGTGATAGTTTTGGAGAAAGGGGGTAGGGACCCTCAATTAGTAGGGAGTTATCGTCCGATTTCCTTATTAAATGTGGACTATAAGATTTATGCAACAGTGCTGGCTCGACGTTTGTCCAGGGTGATCCCTTTGGTGATTCACCCTGATCAGTGTGGTTTTGTGGAGGGGCGGTCGACGGCGGATAATGCAAGGCTACTTTGCCATATACTGGCAGGAGCGGGTAATGTGGATAGTCCTTTGGTGGGCCTGTCCTTGGATGCTGAGAAAGCATTTGATCGTTTAGAATGGTCGTTTTTGTTCTCGGCCCTTAAGTGGTTTGGGATTGGTGAGGGGTTCCTTAGGCTACTTTGAGTAATGTACTTGCGACCGGTGGCTAAGATATGCGTGAATGCTACTCAGTCTCGGGAAATATTGTTGGGTAGAGGCACCCGTCAGGCACCTCTCTCTCCATTGCTATTTAACTTGGCTCTAGAGCCACTGGCATTGCTATTGCGACAATGCCCAAAGATCCGAGGTGTTCGGTTGGCCAATAAGGAAGTTAAACTTTCGGCATATGCCGACAATCTCTTGTTATTTACCGTTCCGGAGTCTGTGCCGCAGGTATTGGCGCTAATAGATAAATACTCGAGACTGTCTGGATACAAGATCAATTGGGCAAAATCGGTGGCTTTTCCACTTAATCTGCGAGTGCATAGGGAAGATATGCGGGAGTTCCCTTTTGTGTGGGAGACACAGATGGTTAAATATTTGGGGGTGCATTATCGATACTCGCTGGAGGCCACGATTGAGTATAATGCGAATGCGCTTTTTTTTTTTTTTTTTTTACTTTTAATTTCTCTTTATTAAAGTTATTCATATACACAAAGAATAAACTAAGCATATAGCGAATACAGAAATACAATAAACAATAATCAACATCAAACTAAGCAATAATTACTCTTGGTATAGACCTCAAAAAATAACCACAATAAGGTTCCAAGAAAAAAGAAAAAAAACAAACCATAAGAAATACATACTGACAACAAGTGCCTTAGAGCTTAGATATTATGTGTGGCAGCCGGTGCGGAATCCATCCCACCCCTCTCATTCCCCTCAAGAAACATGTGATTTGTTTTGTGATTATATTTTCTTAAAATGAATGCTTCCCAATTTATGGGCTCCAAGATTCTGATATTTCCTGATTTGGCAAGGGATACCCAAAAGAGGAGGAGGGAGTTTCTGGCCATGCGCCAGCGCTCCCTCGCTTTGGGGGCACAATATAAGTTGAAATACCCGTGTAAATGTGTAATTCTTTACAAGTCTAAACATTTTCTTTTCTTTGAGCCCACTCAATTAAGAATGTTTCTTAATGCGAATGCGCTATTAGCAAAGGTTCGCAACATGATTGCTGGGTGGTCCCCCTTAGTAATGTCCTGGTGGGGTCGATTAGAGACTATCAAAATGACGATAGTCCCAAGGATTAATTATGTTTTAGAAATGTTGCCCTGCTATTTGCCGAGGCATGTTTATCATCAGATTGAGAGGTTACTTGTGCAGTTTTTGTGGAAAGATAAAGTACCTAGAATAGCCCTCAGAAAGCTGAAATTGGGTAGGGAGCAGGGAGGGGTGAAATTCCCAGATTTTCAACTTTATCATACAGCGTTCCTTCTTAAGCAGGGTGCGTGTTGGGTAGGCTATTCTGCAGAGCAGAGGCCGGTTTGGCTGGATATAGAAGAGGCCTTGTTGGTGCCGTTTCCAATGGAGTTTTTTACGAGCATGTTATTTGCGGAAGGTAGGGGATGTCCTATAATAATAACTGACACGCAAAGGGCCTTTAGTGCATTGGCAGGTGGGCAGGGGGAGGAGGATAGAGTAGTTTCAGATCTTCTTCCTTTGTGGTATAATCCCCTTTTTAAGATAAAAAAAAAAGTGTTTGCGTGGAGTCAGTGGTACTCTAGGGGAGTATGGTCGATTGGTCAAGTGGTAGACAAGGGTAACTGGAAGCAGTTTGATAGATTGCAGCAAGAGTTTGATCTCCCAGGAACGCTGTACTTTCAATGGTTGCAGCTTCTACACTGTATCAAATGGACTAGGATAGACATTAAATCATTGAAAAGGGATGGGGGAATTCTTGGTATTATTCAGGCGGCCAAGGAAATAGCAGGGGGAGCCTCTTACTTTTACAGTCTATTGAGGCAGGGTCCGAAACTTCAGAGATTGGGTGTCTGTCAGATTTGGGAATTGGAAGCTGGGGCGGCCTTCCCTCCTTTGAAATGGAATAAATTCTGGACGAGACAAGTGCGGGTAGCTAAAGCTGCATCGATTACGCAAACTTTGTACTTTTTTGCCCATAGGGCCTATTATACTCCAGTACGGCTTAGTAGGTGGGATAAAGCTCTGAGTAGTCTATGTTGGTCTTGCCAAAGAGAGACTGGGACTTTTGCTCACATGGTGCTGGAGTGTTCGTGCATAGAAACTTTTTGGGCTGTAGTGTGGGAGCAGATACAAAGCATTCTGGGGTTTAGGACCCCTCTTACTTGGAAGACTGTTAGCTTCAGCTCAATGGCGGGCATTCCAGCCTTGCGTAAACAATGTTATTTCTTGTTAGATTTTATTTTTATTTTATTTATTTATTTATATTTCTTATATACCGCGCTATTATAATCAGTGCGGTTTATAGTTGAAAGAGAACATACTACAATGTAACAGGTCACATTGAGTTTGAATTGAACAGGGGTAGTAAACATGGAAGAAACCGGGGGAACTATATACAAATTATGAATACTCTTACGAATGAATATAAGAATCTTTAAACAGAGGCATATGCTCATGGGTCAGGGAGAGAAGGTAGGGGAAAGCTGATTAACCATTATCTACAGGAGGCTGATCTATGGGACAGGCTAGGTAGGAAGGCAAGGTGATGGCTGTGTGCTTTCCAGAATTGCTATCAGGGTAATGTTGTATTTATTTATTTATTTAGACAGTTTTGTATACCGCCTTATCCTTCAATCAAAGCGGTCACAACACAAGTGGGGGATACATTTAACATGCGGGGATATGAGACACACACACTAATACTTACAGGGAACATGGGCAATGGAGGGTTAAGTGGCTTGCCCAAGACCACAAGGAGCACCTGTGGGACTAGAAACCCCAGTCCTTCCGGCCCAAGGTTGCTGTCCTCTAGTGGGATTTGAACCCCCGACCTTCCGGCCTGAAGTACCTTGCCCCAACCACTAGGCTACTCCTCCCTCCTGTAGGACCAGGTGGTGTTTGAGAGCTTTTCTGAATAACGCTAGGTTCGAGATGGCTCGGATTTCAGCAGGGAGGGCATTCCAGGCCATAGGTGCGAAAATGGAGAAGGCTCTACTGGCTGTTGTCTTTGTACATTTTATCAACAACTTAGGGACTTCAAGTGTATTCATCAATGTAGATCTCCTGATTCTGTTGACTGGTGTGCTGTGGAGAAGTTTACTGATGGGCGTGGGGGGCTGGTTCTTGAGGGCTTTGAATGTCAGGACTAGAGTCTTGTAATGGATTCTAGCCTGCAGCGGTAGCCAGTGTAGGTTCTTCAGGACTGGCATTATGTGGTCTGACCTTGAAAGTCCTACCAGTACCCTCGCAGCTGAGTTCATGGCAAGTCGGAGCAGGCTTAGAGTCGACTGTGGAAGTCCATGTAGGATGATGATAGCAAAGTCGAGATGTGGGATAACTAAGGCTTGGAAGATTGATCGGTAGTCAGAGAAGTCAAGTAGTGGGCGGAGATGACGTAGTGTTCGGATCTTATGATATATTGCTTTTGTGGTGTTTTTGACATGTGCTGACATGTCTAGCCACTGGTCAAGATAGAAAATTGTGGGTTTGGCCTTCAGTTCAGTATTGTTGACTTGTAGTGAGGGAGGTGGCGTGAACTTCTGGTTTCTCATGACGAATAGAACGTCCGTTTTACTGTGGTTAATTCATAGATTTTGAGAGAGGAGCCAATCTGCTACCTCTTCAAAGCATCTTAATATTGGAGAGAAGTCAGGTTGATCAATCTTGAAAGGTGTGTAAATGAGGATGTCATCTGCATAGGCAAGGCATTGGACACTGAAGGAGCGGATTAAAGCACAGATGGGCTGCATGTAGATGTTAAACATCAATGCAGATAGGGATGAGCCCTGAGGTACACCTTGCTTCAGTGGAAATGGCTCTGATGTCGTGGAACCTGCTCTGACTTGTTGCCATCTGTTGCACAAATAAGATTTACACCAGGCTAGTGCTGAGCCTTGTATCCCTTTTTCTTTGAGGCGAAGTAAAAGTGTCTCGTGGTTCACCGAGTCAAAAGCGGCTGCTATGTCCAAGAAGATGAGGACAAATCCTTGGTGGATGTTGTCAAGTCCTGTGATTAGTTTGTTGAAGAGGGTTGTGAGGATGGTGTCAACACCATGTGCTTCTCTAAAGCCATATTGGGATGGGTCCAGTGGTGCTTCAGTGTCGACGTGGTGTTGGATTTGTCGCTGGACTACCTTCTCAATGATTTTGGCAAGCAGTGGGATGCTCGAAATTGGTCTGAAGGACTCAACTTTTGATGGATCGAGTCTGCTATTTTTTAACAGAGGGCGGATTGATGTGTATTTTAAGCTTTGAGGGAAGGACCCTGTTGAGAGGGATTGGTTGGATTTTATGTTAGGTATTGCAATATACTTAATTGTGGTCAACTGGAAGCATACATACGATGTTAGTTCGCAGGCTTGGTGGCACCAGGTCTGTTTATATAGTAAGTATGACGGCTGCTTAGGAAGGGGTATTCTCCTGGCGGGTTTAGTGCACTGAAGTGGGAGGCTTTGAATGCTTTTGTAAGGGGGTCTGGCATTGGATAATGTACTTTCTCATTGTTTTCTTGGTATATAAGGTGGGTACATTCCTATTACTGCGCCCTCGGTCGCTGAGGAGTGGCTGAAGGATGAAGTGACTTTTGGATGTCCCGGTGAGCTTTGGCGGGTGGGGATGGGGGGGGGGGTAGGGTGGTTTTGTATTGGTTGTGATGTGTTGTATTCAGTGTTGTGTGTTTGTTTGTTTGGAAAATTTAAATAAAGATATTAAAAAAAAAAAGTCTCTAATAACAAAAAGACAGAATGAAAATTCCACAAATTGGGGAAATCTGAGGGATGCAGAAAGTGAATAAAATAATTTAGATATTCATTTATGTGAATAAATGTTTGTAGGTATTTACATGGTACTGATGGAGCATTCGTGGCGACTCCTCCTTGCACTCTCCAAATACTCTTTTTGGCCGAGAGAAATATTTTCTTTTTATGTTGAATACCTCCCGATATATGTTTTTTCGAACAGTGACAGTTTTGTTTTTTGTTTCTGGATGCCTTCACAAATAGAGAAAATTGCATAATTAGAGGATCATTTTAAAAGGTCTAGTCATGATTTGAACGTCTGAAGACGTGCACTTGGAGGTTGAAATCACAGAAACGTCTCCTTAGCCATTCCAGAGACATCTCCAGTGGAGGGCTGTTTGAGTAGCCACTGAGGGTGTGGCAGAGGCTTGTCTGGGGAGGAGCAATGGCCTTACATGTCCCCATTCCATCTCAGAAACACTGGATAAGTCTGCAGGCATGTCTATGTTTATAACTGCTCCAGGCATGAATAGGCATCAGGAAAGTGCTTGTTTTCATCTTAAAACATCCAGCAAGTGTAGGGAAAATGAAGAATTAAGTGATTAGCCTTAGACCACAAAGGCCCACACTGGGATTTGAACCCTGGCCACCATATTCCTAAAGAAAGAACCAGTCAAGAACCGTGGGTAGCAAGGAAGGAATTTTATTTGAATACTCTTTTGCCAGGCCTGGCAAAAGAGTATTCAAATAAAATTCCTGCCTTGCTACCCACGGTTCTTGACTGGTTCTGTTATTAGCACGTGGGTTTGTGCTTTCTAGTTGGACAGTATCCATTCACCATATTCCTAAGCCACTACGCTAAGCATTATGCTGTTAGACATCCTGGTTCTGAAATGCTATCCTGGGAACATCTATATAGACGTTAGATATACGTGCATATTGGGCACTTCCACGTGCTTGCATTTTTTTTTTTTTTTACAGACGTTCTGGCTTTGACATCCCCAGATTGCACTTGGACATCCCATTGTGAAATGTGCCTCTTAACAAATAGGTAAAACTTTTAAATTATTGCCCAACCTAGCCATGGTTATAAATATGCATGGATGTAATGCAGAAGTGCTGACTATTGACTCTACAGGTTTGTCTACATTTCAAGTGTATGCATTTGTAAAGTCTTGTTGAATGAATTGTTTCAGTAGTTTATGAAAAGAAATTAATGTATTCTAACAGGCTAATTTAGCATTAATAAACTCTTCACAGAAAAATAATAGTCCATCCTATTATATAGTGTCTTTGTAGTGCTAAGAACATAAGATATGCCAAAATGGGTCAGACCAAGGGTCCATCAAGTCGAGTATCCTGTTTCCAACAGTGGTCAATCCATGCTGTTCATCCCACGGTTAAATAGAGGATTTCTCCAGTCCTACTTTAAGAATGGTTTTCCTCCAGGAACTTGTCCAAACGTCTAATAGCATTTACTACATCCTCGGGTAACAAATTTAGGGGCATGTTTACTAAACACCGTTGCTGTGCGGGTTCCCGTTAGTGTGCTGGTGCCATATAAGGAGTGGGCGGGCCAGGCAGAAAAAAGCAAAAAACCGGACCGTACGTGTGTGCGTCGCGCTAATGTGTGGGGCCCATATTAGCGCAGGGGAAGGCTAAGTGGGGCGCTGCTGCAAAACCAAACAGCAGAGCTGTACAACAGTGAAGACACCGACCAATGGTGCAGGGGCCAGGGGTTCAAACCCCCATTGCACTCAACAAAAAAGACCAGCTGAGGCATCAACATTTATGGGCAAAAGTGGTTTAGGAGGCATATTAATTTTGGGCGGCAGAAGCCGGCGCACTGTTATTTTTCTTACGGCATGAGGCGGCGCACTGTTTAGTGTGGGCGGCAGATGGCAGCGCATTGTTAAGTTTGGGCGGCAGAAGGCGGTGCGCTGATAAATGTGGGCAACAGAATGCGGCGAGCCAGTGGGCAGAAGGCGGTGCGCTGATGTGTGAGGGGGCAGTCCAATAGTGGGAGGGATAAGTGGCACGCTGATGTGCAAATAACAGGAATGGAGCCATAGCACAATGGTTAAGACACTGACCACTCGTGCAGAAATCATGGGTTCAATTCCCTACAGTGCCCATTGAAGACAGCTGGCTGAGGCATTATTTTAGGGGCATTTCCATGTTGTGCGGCATAAGGCGGCGCGCTGTTAATTTAGTGTGCCACAAGATGGCGCGCTGATGGCTACAAGGCTGTGCGCGGATGCACAAACACATGAACAGAGCCACAGCACAATGGTTAAGACACTGACCAATGGTGCAGGGGCCAGGGGTTCAACCCCTCACAGTACCCAATGAACAAGGCTGGCTGGGGCAGTATGTATCATGGTGAGGAGTGCTGTAGGAGGCCTTCCATTTATATTTTATTTCCCACCACTAGTAAACCCGCTCTCACAGTGTGTTAACATACGGATGCCCGTAAGGCACATGTTACAGTGCACTGTCTGCCAAGGCACTCTAGAATGTCCCCTATAGGGCACCATGTATGTTGCGACACAGGATAATGTATAGTGCACCCTATATGGATGGCAACCATAAGGTGGCCTATAGGGCGCCCTATAAAGCACCCTCAGAGGCACCTAATGGGTATAGTAAGCTGTGTGTGGTTTTGCCGGCATAGACATATGTACAGTAAATAAAAATAAAGCTGTGGACAGCCCTATCAAAGGGCCCCACTGTGGGTTTGAACCCATGACCTCAGGCTGTACAGGGAGTGATGTAACCATTGGGCTACAGCTCTATAGCTGACAGCAAGCCCCTGGCTGGCTGCAGAGAGCCTGCACGTCACCCCACAGACAGTCTGCTGTTGTAGACAGGATAGGGTTAGGCCACCCATACCCATGATGCACTGCACATGCAAATCAGCTGTCCACAGATGCACACAAGATGGGGAATGCACCCCAACAGCTACCCGGCCTGGTAGGGGGAATTGTCCATGTGCATCCACACAGCACCTCGGCCTGGTAGGGGGTCCTGAGCGGGTGGACTACCAGCAAAGAGTAGCTACACACTGTCACATTGTGCGGGTACTGTGCTCACCCTGAAGGTGTGATGTGGTGCCCAGGACCAAGTCCACAACACCAGCCATGGCTGGATGAGGCCATGACAGAGCTCCACAACAGTACTAACCTGTGAGATAGGAAGGTGCTGCAGAAACATGTTGGATATCTCTGTCTGTCTCAGTTAGTGGAAACCCCCATGGACCCCTAGGTGGTCAAAGTACACCACCCCCCCCCCCCCCCCACCCCACCAATGGCAGTAGAGTGGACCATCAAACCCCAGTCCTGCTGGGGAACAGACACCCTACAGGGCAGTCCAAGCAGCTCCACACATCCATAACACAATATCAGACAGACTTTAGGCCTGGATATCCAAAGATGCACCCCAGCACTATCTGATATTCACCTGCAGCAAGCCATCAGCCACTGCACCCTGCAAGGCACTCCATCAAGACACATACCAGCTGTGAACAGTCTGCTGGTTAGCCCTGATGGAAATGCATGCACCCAAAACTGGGGTGGCAGCACACACAAGCAGAGAGTTCTGAGGAGGCCCCAACAGGAAACCCATATATATCACAAGAGAGAAACACAGTACAGCACTATGGGGGTGCCTAGCCATGCTGTCATCACTGAACACTCAGGGTGAGAGTGCTCCCCCAGCAGCACATACAGAGGTCACCCTGTCTGTGTAGGAGGTGGTCTGGAACTACAATGTCACAGCCAGTGCCCTATGCCCTGTGCAGATGCATCCTGGCCAGCCCACCATGTCTGACCTATACCCATGGTACCTTGCTGCTCATTATGCACATTGGCAGGCCAATACTGGCAGTAGTGCTGGCAGTGTGGGTTGGGGAAGGTGTTTGCAGCCAACACACACTGTATAGACAGACACACACTCCCACACCTATGCCAGCATTGTGCTACTATTGAGGGGGTGATTAGCCTTGGCCACCACACCGGTCCTGGGCATGGCACAGGCATGGATATGGTACGCAGTACTGCTGGGGGTCACTCCCCAGGGTGGTGAACACCGTCAGAGGCCAGGCCTGGAGCACGCACCGCAGACACCAAACAGATTGTTCGGATGGGGTCAACTAGCAGTATGTGCGTAACGTAGGGATATCTATCAGCCTGTACTCTTAGCAAACGTTTCAGAGCTGTGTACCTCAGGTGTAGGGTGACATTGCTAAGGTATGCAGGTGCTGGTATTGGGAGATGCACGCAGGGTCCAATGTTCTGCCTCTACAGGAGACATTGGCCAATGGGGCCTGTGGGTGTGGGTGTGTCTGCCCCTGTTGGCTGCTGCTTTACGGCAGCGCTTCCCCACTCCAGTCCAGTTTTGCATCACACTGTTCGGGTCTTCCTGCTGTCCCTCATGAATATGCATGAGCTACATCTACATGCCGTGGGGGTGGTGCATAGATATACAGCACAGGCATTTGTATGAGTGGCAGCATGGAACCTGACTGGTGTGTAGCCCACCAGGACTGCATTTGGGGGATTCTGCTGTAGGTTCTGCCCCTGTTCATGGTGTCTGTGCTCAGTGGGGTAAAAGATAGACGTATTACCATTGCATATGTCCTCGTCACGAAAGGTGTGTCCTTACTGTCACTGTTTATTTGTGGGGAAAATATGTGGGCAGGATTGCCGGTAGCCCCAGCTGGGCTTTAAACCTGTGACCTTCTGTTCTTGCATGCACTGTCTGTGTGCACTGCACCACCTTGTAGCCACAGATTGACTGAATTCCCTGGATAGTCCATGACTGTGGATCCGGCAGGGCCTGTCTGTTGCTGTGGACTGTGCCAGCCTGCACATGGCTAGGCCTCTGTCTTCTGTCACTAGCAGCCACTGCCCCCTGCACCACATGTACTCGTCTGCCAACATGCTGGCATGAGCTTCTCCCATAAAAAGCAGGTGACCTGATTGGAATGTGGCAGTACGGGACTGCATTTGAGGTACTTGGCTGTGGGTAATGCCCATTGTTGTGGTGTGTGTGCGTTGTTGGGTAAAATATGGGTGTTTTCCCCATGCTTATGTCCCCTGCAATACAGGGGTGTCTGCGCTATCTGTGTTTAGTGGTGGGTAAAATATAGGGACTGGGCTGGCAAGTGCCCCAGCTGGGCTTTGAGCCTCTGACCCTCTAGTCCTAGAGGTACTGACTCTGTCCGCTGCACCACACTATGGCCACATAGATAGTGCTGCCCCTGGAGGTAGTAAGCCTGGCAGGATGGAGTCACAAACCCTGCTCTACGCAAATTTACTGTGGGCATATGCACCCTGTCTGGTGACAAACGTGCACATAAACCACGGAAATGACCACGGGAAATGGGGGACAAAATATCACCACGCTGGGCAACAGTGATATTAATGGGCAACCATAGCAAACACTCCCAGGAAAGCTCCACAAAAGGAAATGTTTTTTTGGAAGAGTCTCCGCTCCGTAAACCCTTCCAAAATTCATTTCTTTTTTCTGGAGCTTTGCTGGGTGTGTTTTCTGTATTTCCCCATCACTATAACTGTTCCCCAGCTGAATTACTATTTTTAATAGTTCTGTTGTGGTCATTTTCTATTTTTATTTGCACTTTTGTGCTGTGCACATGTATCACACTGCTCACGTTTTGCTGGTTTCCCCGGTTTTCCTGTACATTGCTGACGGAAATGGTTTCTCTTCCCTTTAAATGCTTTCTACTGCGAGTGTTTCACTGGCAGTATTTTTTCCTTGTAAATTCGGGCACGCTCCTGTGCGGGGAGTCTCTCCCCTCCCACATTCCACCCATTGACCCCGTCTCTCCGCCCCTCGGGGGCCTTCCTCCGCCCTCATTTCGCCTTTCCACGCCTCTATCGCACATGAGCGCCCCGCAAACGTGCGCGTTTTCGGCGCACGCGTGCGGGACCCGTTAATGTGCCGCGCACGCGTACGGGGTGCTTAAGAGCACTTAAATGCATCATTTTAGGGCGCTCAGGTGCGCCCCGCACAAGTGCCCCGTTTAGTAAACATACCCCTTAGAGTTTGATTACACGTTGAGTGAAAAAATATTTTCTCCGATTAGTCCTAAATGTGCTACATTGTAGCTTCATTGCATGTCCTTTAGTCTGTCTACTTTTTGAAGAGGTAAACAACCGATCTACATTTACCTGTTCCTCTCCATTCAGTATTTTACATACCTCTATCATATCTCCCCTCAGACGTATTTTTTCCAAGTTGAAAAGCCTTTTAAGCCTTTCCTCATAGGGGTATCCTTCCATCCCTTTTATCATTCTGGTGGCTCTTCTCTGTATCTTTTCTAATTTCGCTATATCCTTTTTAAGATATAATGACCAGATATTCAAGGTGCGACCACACCATGAAGCGATACAGAGGCATTATAATATCCTTGGTTTTATTCTGCAGTCCTTTCCTTATGATTCCTAGCATTCTATTTTCTCTCTGGCCGCCACTGCACAATGTATTATTTATTTATTTATTTCACATTCATATATACCGCCTTATCTGACAATCAAGGCGGTTTACAATCGACAGAACAAATTACATCGAACATATTTAACTATGTACAATAACAGAATTAGCTGTAAAACTATTTACATGGTTGGTCTAACAGGACTAGGGGATGCAATGATAATTCAGGACTTTAAGTGAGAAGGCTCAAGGGGAAATGTGTATTAGTTGAATTGAGCAGGATGAGTGACAGTAAGTTTCGGATATGAAGTGGCGTTAAGGCACATTCTGATATGTGGTAAAGGATTCTGGGTGGGAATGACCATAGTGCTCATTGAAAAGGAATGTCTTTAATCTTTTTCTGAAATCAGTAAGGTCTTTTATTTCCTTTATAGCTGGAGGCAAGGCATTCCAGAGTGTTGGGGCATAATGGGAGAAAGCTCTTTTGTTTGTTGTTTTGGTTGTCTTATCCCTGAAGATGCCTGGATCCTTTTCCTGGATAGTGATTCCTAATGTGGAACCTTGCATCATGTAATCATAATTTGGGTTGTTCTTCCCTAAGTGCATAACTTTTAACTTTCCACCTACTGTTAGGAGAGTTTAAGGATTTGAAGTAAGAGTTAATTAATATGCATAAAATCTCTGTACTTTACAGTGGATACATTAATACAGAAAGTATCGATACTGCCAGATATCACATTTGCAAACAGACCTCTATGATGCATTGCCATTCCATTGATTCATATGCAATACTTTTCAATAATCAAGCAGAAAAGGATGCAGAAGCTTCTGCTCAAACTGATTATCTGTGAAAACAATTACAACTAAAAGCAGAAAAAGGCAATTTGCAAACTGACTGTAATAATTAATTAAAGATGGAAATGTGCACAGGAAAAGACGGAATCACTGTCGAATCTCCTATGTAAGGAAAAGGTGTACTTTGTCATATGAGACGTGAATGCTGCACATCTCCAGAACAAGCTAACCCCCACAACTACCACGGTGACAAGGAATAGTCCACTTCTCTTCAGCACACTCCCAACAAAATGCTGGACCAAATTCTCATCTGTTTCTCCAAAACTGCTTGATCAGATAATCAAAATGTTCAATACCACAATGTCACCACTTGATATCTAGCATCCCCTTTCTTACAAAGATAGTCGAAAAAGCAGTTCAATTACAGTTACAAGATTTCAGACTCCTCCTCTCCTCTGGACTTACAACCACATGGTTTTAGAACCAACCATGGTACAGAAACATTACTCATCTCTCATCAACCAACCTGCTCCATGGGCTTGAATAAATCAAGCGAGGATTCATCCTGATATTTTTAGACATAGCTTCCGCCTTTGACTCAATAAACCACGATAAATTACTACTCAGGCTGGAATCAATAGGAGTAAATGGTATCTCCCCAGCATGGTTCCAATCCTACCTAACTGACCGCTACCAACAAGTAAAAATAGGAAAAAAGGCATCCAACCCATTCAAGCAGCTCTAAGGTAGTCCCCAGGGATCTGCTTTCTCAGCCTTACTCTTCAATCTTTATATTCAATGTGTCAAATCATACAAGCACATAAAATACACTACCACATTTATGCTGACAATTTAATGATAATACGCTCCATTTGAAACCACCAACCCAGAGTATACGGTTATACAATCATGCTTCAGTAAAGTCCTCAAATGGTTGGAAGATCAAAAACTATATCAACTGCAACAAGTCAGAAGTACTCATCATATCCAGGGACCCATCCTACATCCCACCAGAACAATTAAAACTCAACGACATCCTACTACCTGTAAGATCCGAGGTTAAATATCTAGGAATTACCCTAGACCACAAACTAACATTCCAGACTCATATAAAAAGAATAAAATTCTATTTACCAGAAGACCAGGATCCTACACAACCATCAATCACTACTAGATCATCCGCATTACCGGACAGTATGCCAGGCCTTAATCACCCCACACCTGGACTATTGTAATTCAGTCCTCCACGGACTCCCAAATCTAGCCCTTCGGCCTCTCCAAATAGCGCAGAATCCAGCAGCCCTTCTCAGAAATGATACCTCCCAACTTGTAAATGCACACTCAGTCAAGACAGGGTACTGTATAGCAGCCAGCTTTTAATATATCTTTTTCCCTCCCTAACACCCACCCACCCCTGGGATAATTGTAGCTTTATAGGTGCATAAACCTCTCAAAGGAAATGAGGTGCCATATTCACTCTCAGGTGCAGCTGTTTGTCCTCACCAGGCATACATTAAGGACCTGAGATTAATTAAGCTTCAGGTGAACAAAGTACATTAAACATGTTAGGTGTAGTTTTATTAGTATAAGTATCTCTACCAACCCTTAGTAGGTAAAGAACTTAAATACCTAAACACAACCTTAAAGCTAAGAAGCAGACAGCAGTCCAGCAGCAAGATGGGGGTTTTCCAGTCTTTTGCATTGAGTGTCACATGTATGATTTTCTCCCAGTTGGTAACGGGTCTTGTGTGTGCACTAGGTGCAAGGAGCTCTTTGCTCTCAGGAAACGAGTCCGATCTCTGGAGGCTAGAGTAGCAGACTTGGAGGACATAAGGAAGACAAAGAGGTATATAGACAAGACATACAGGGATATAGTACTGAAGTCCCACCTCCAGTCTGGCAGCATCCCTGTTGCCATGGAGGAGAGAGGTCATATGACAGGGGAGCATCACCCTGGTGTGGCAGGAAGTGATCCTGTAGCTAGGACCTGTCCTCTAGGTGATGTAAAACCTTCCTGCACTGAGGAAGTTTCTCCAGAGACAAGTGTCCATGAGAGAAGGCTTAGCACAGCCGTTATAGTTGGTGATTCAATCATTAGGCATGTAGATAGATGGGTGGCTGATGGACATGAGGATCGCATGGTAACATGCCTGCCTGGTGCAAAGGTAGTGGACCTCACGCACCACTTAGATAAGGTCTTAGATAGTGCTGGGGAGGAGTCTGCTGTCTTGGTACATGTCGGTACCAATGACATAGGAAAATGTGGTAGGGAAGTTCTGGAGGCTAAATTAAGGCTTTTAGGTAGGAAGTTGAAATCGAGAACTTCCAGGGTAGCATTCTCCAAAATGCTTCCCGTTCCACGCGCAGGACCGAAAAGGCGGGCAGAGCTCTGGAGTCTCAATGCGTGGATGAGACAATGGTGCAAGGATGAGGGTTTTGGATTTGATAAGAACTGGGGAATATTCTGGGGAAAGAAGAAGCTCTTCTGAAGGGATGAGCTTCACCTTAACCGGGATGGATCCAGGCAGCTGGCATTAACCTTTAAAAAGGAGATAGAGCAGCTTTTAAACTAGATAATAGAAGAGAGCCGACAGTTGCTCAAGAGCACATGGTTTGGAACAATGTAGCCTTGAAGAATACTACCAAAAAAAATGAAGTTAGGGCATATCAGTAGAGAGGTTCCAATAAACACAAAAGTAGCCCAAATGCCCTTGAGTACGGAGCAGACAGAGCTTAAAGATTCCAAATTACCCCTGCCTACTGACAGCCAGATTAATATGAACAAAATACAGTCTCTAAAATGCTTGTATGCAAATGCTAGATGTCTAAAAAATAAGAAAGGAGAGTTAGAATATATAGCACTAAATGAGAGATTAGATATGATTGGTATCTCAGAGACATGGTGGAAGGAGGACAACCAGTGGGATACTGTGATACCTGGGTACAAACTATATAGTAATGATAGAGATGATCAAATTGGTGGAGGGCTTGACCTCTGTGTTAGAAAGGGCATTGAGTCACAAAGGATTCAAGTTGTTCAGGAAACAAAATTTGTTGTAGAATCTCTATGGATTGAAATTCTATGTAAAAAGGGGAAGGCAATGACAGTGGGGGTGTACTATTGACCGCCTGGCCAGAACAAACAAAGGGATGAGAAAATGCTCAAAGAAATCAGGGAAGCTAACAAAAGTCACAGCACAGTAATAATAATGGGTGATTTAAATTACCCCAGTATTAAGTGGGTCAGTGTCACAGCAGGACATCCTAGGGAGATAAAGTTTCTAGATGAAATAAATGACTGCTTCTTAGAGCAGATGGTTCATGAACTGACCAGAGGGGAAGCCATTTTGGAGCTAGTCCTTGGTGGAACACCAGATCTGGTGCAAGAGATAAGGGTGTTGGGGCATGATTGCGTTTTATTTAATTAATGGAGTAGGGATGGTAAGGAAATCCACAGTACTACCTTTTAACTTTCGAAAGGGAGACTTTGATAAAATGAGGAAAACAGCTAAGAAAAAACTAAAAGGAGCCGTTGCAAAGGTTAAAGATTTATTCCATGCTTGGGTGTTTTTTAAAAATACTATCTTGGAAGCCCAGACCAGCTGTATTTCACGTTTTAAGAAAAGTGGAACGAAGTCCAAAAAACTGCCAGCATGGTTTAAAGGTGAGGTCAGAGAGGCTGTTATTGCCAAAAAAGCATCTTTCAGGAAATGGCAAAAAGAGCCAAATGACGAAAACTGGAAACAGCACAAGTACTGGCAAGTTAGATGCAAGGCATTGATAAGGCAGGCAAAGAGAGAATTTGAGAAGAAGCTTGCTGTGGAAGCAAAAAAGTGTAATAAAGACTTTTTCAAGTACATTCATAGCAAAAAAGCTATGAGTTGGACCATTAGATGATAGAGGGGTAAAAAGGGCACTAAGAGGGGACAATGCCATAGCAGATAGACTGAATGAATTCTTTGCTTTGATCTTTACTGAGGAAGATGTAGGGATGTTACCCATGACTGAAGAGGTATTTATCGATACACCAGGAAGATGTATTACAACTATTTGATAAACTGAAGAGTAGCAAATTACCTGGACTGGATGTTATACATCCAAGGGTGTTGAAAGAACTGAAATATGAGATTGCAAACCTACTATAAGTAATCTGTGAACTATCAATAAAATCATCTATAATACCTGAAGATTGGAGGATGGCGAATGTAACGCTAATTTTTAAAAAGGGTTCCAGTGGTGATCCAGGATACTACAGACCGGTGAGCCTGACATCAGTACCGGGAAAAATGGTAGAAACCATCATAAAGAACAAAATTACTGAACATGTAGACAGTTATGGCTTAATTGGAGACAGCCAACATGACTTTAGACAAGGAAGATCTTGTCTTACTAATCTGTTATGTTTTTTTTTTTGAAGGTATGAATAAACAGGTAGATAAAGGTGAGTCGGTTGATATAATGTATCTGGACTTTCAGAAAGCCTTTGACAAGGTCCCTCATCAGAGACTTTTGGCAAAACTAAAAAGTCATGGGATAGGAGGCAGTGTACTACTGTGGATTCGGAAAAGATAGAAAGCAGAGGGTAGGGCTAAATGGCCAATTTTCCCAATGGAAAAAAATGTGAATAGTGGAATACCCCAGGGATCTGTGATGGATCCGCTGCTTTTTAACATAGTCATAAATGACCTGGAAATAGGAATAACGAGTGAGGTTATCAAATTTGCAGATGACACAAAACTACTAAACGCTGTTAAAACCAATGAGCATTGTGGAAAATTGCAAGAGGATCTTGATAAATTGGAAGACTTGGCATCGAAATGGCAGATGAAATTTAATGTGGACAAGTGCAAAATTTAGCACCTAGGAAAGAACAACCCAAACTATGGTTACATGATGCAAGGTTCCACATTAGGAACCACCACCCAGGAAAATGTTTTAGGCGTCATCGTGGACATGTTAAAAACTCTCTGTCTAGTGTGCAGCGGCGGCCAAGAGAGCAAATAGAATGCTAGGTATCATAAGGAAAGGAATGGACAATAAAACAAAGGATATTATAATGCCTCTGTATTGTTCCATGGTGCAACCGCACCTCGAATATTGTGTGCAATTCTGGTCACTGTATCTTAAAAAGGTACAGAGAAGAGCCACCAAAATGGCTATGAAGAGAGGCTAAATAGGTTAGGGCTCTTCAACCTGGAAAGGTGACGGCTGAGGGGAGACAGGATAAAGATCTATAAATTAATGAATGGAGTGGAACAGGTAAATGTAGATCGATAGTTTACGCCATCAAAATGTAGAAAGACTAGGGGACATGCAATGAAGCTAAAGGGTAACCTATTTAAGACTAATAAGAGAAAATATTTTTTCACTCAACGTGTAATCAAACTCTGGAATTTGTTACCGGAGGATATAGTAAAAGCTGTTAGTGTAGCTGGGTTTAAAAAAGGTTTGGACCAGTTCCTGGAGAAAAGGTCCATAAACCATTATTAAAAAGGGACCCAGGATATCACTGCTTGACCCAATACAAGCATTGTGGAACTTGTGTCTTTTGGGAAAACTGCTAGGTAGTTATGACCTAGATTGTCCACTGTTGGAAACAGGATACTGGGCTTGATGAATCTTGGTCTGATCCAGTATGGCATATATTTTGTTTTTATGTTCTGACTGTAAGTCTCATTCACATGCCACATAAGCCAATCTATGTATATAGTTATCTCTATAAATGTTGTACAAATTATAGTTAAATCCTGTTAATTATAATGTATATAGTCACTTGATACTGATATAACTCAGCTGTAAAGTACAGAAAACAATTGTATGTAAACCGCTATGATACTATGAATAGTGGTACAGTCGTCCCTCGTTTATCGCGATTAATCAGTTCCAGACTCTACCGCGATAAGTGAATTTCCACAAAGTAGGATTCTTTATTTATAAATCAAATATTTTCGTAGTTAGAGCATAGAAAACCTGTTTACGACCTATAACACGCCTTTAGTCACCATTACACTCGTATTTGAAAAAAAACGCGATAGAGTGAAGCTTCGAAAGTCGAAGCGCGAAGTGGCGAGGGAAGACTGTATAAAAGAAATGCCAATCAAAAAATCCACTTTTGTTCACACCGTTGTAAGCGGGATAACCGATTCCCTCCACAAAATGAAGGAGGTACACAGTGAATAACTCGCCAGGTAAATTGAGTGAACTCAGGAGCACATTGCAAAGCATGTTGAACTATCGGGGCAGAGAGGGTCTGGGTGCGGATCCACGAGGCATGCTCTGCTAAACGTTTCTTAAAGGGCCGGCACGTGCAGCCTACATATTTTAAGCCATAAGGGCACACCAGTAGATAGACCACAAAGGCAGAATCACACATAGTGAAGTGCCGAAATGTCCAAAGTCTATTGGTGGCTGGATCCTCCCAAGTGTCCCCTGTCAAAGAACCAAAGCAATACACACAATGCCCACAAGGAAAATGACCTATCCTCTCCTTCTTTTTGGGAATTTGTTTGATGAGGTTTGAGGAGTGGAACCTGTTTTCTTTGTGGATTATTGCAAATAAAAGAAGCAACATAAAATGTCATTTGCCTTTCTCTGGAGTCTTTGAAAAGATATGGAGAGAGTGGAGGCAGTATGAGGTCAGTTTTCAAAGGAATTCTTTGGGTTGAAAATTTCCCTCCACTGACAGTATAAGCATACATTGCCCCAAATATAATTTGCAACATGAAAAATACAGCTTGCCAAATATCTGCAAGAATTCACATATGGCTTGGGAATATTGCAAAATAAAGGCTATACTGTTTTGTGATAACCATGTTATTAGCTGATGCTCAGTTATATTTTGAATATGTGGAGCCCGATTCAGTAAGGGGCACATCCGGGTTGTCCAGACTTCTAGGACCAGGACGGGCCCAGATTGTACCCGATTCTGCACCGCAGGAGACAGACAATCCTGGAGTTGCACTGGGCACTGAGGCAGCCTGCTGTGCCCCTGAACCCCCGCAGGAGATGTCCTCATGGCAGCACAGCCAGCTTGCCCTATGTTCCAGCTGGTGTGCCGGTGTCATGGCATCCTATTGCCATGGCACCGGGACACCCAGCAGAAGCGCCAAAAGCCTGCCAACCTGCAAACTTTCCTTTCCGGGCCGCCTGACCCTTGGCGGGGCCTGCCAGGACTGGCATTGAGTGGAGAGGACTCACCTGCCACAGCCCCGGTGCTGCTGGGCCCAATTGCCGCCTTCGCCATGCCCTATCCACCTCCAAGGTGGAATAAGTAGCACAGCTAGCCTCCATATAGGGCTGTGACCTGAATCAGCCCTGTACATCCCAGCGCATAGCCCTCCCTTGCCCTGCCTTTTTCCCCACCCCTGTCCAGCACTCCCCGCACAAATGCCTAGTTGCCATCATACAGCCCATGAGAATAGCGGGGCTGCACATCCCACTGGGATTTACAGCTCTGCTATTCATGGGGCATAGCATACATCTTTTTTTTTATTTTTAACAAAATCCACAGTGTTTAATTATGAATTAATTCATACAAAATTAAATATTCTTGCTTTCTTGGGAAATCAAATCACACACAACACTTTAGAGCTAGAAATAAATCAGTAGGGAAGACGGGTTATACCTGTTTCATGAGAAATGTAAATTGGAGCACCGTATCTTGAACTTTGCTGTCAGCTCTTGCTGTATCAATTAAATGAAAGTGCTTTTGTGCAGCTATGAGAGAAAATGATTAAAGAAGGGCAATAACTTGCTTCCAGTCGAGCCAGGTCTGTCTAATTTGAAGAGGACAATTTAAAGTGAAAGAAAAACTAACTACGACTGGAATTTTGCCAGCATGAGACAAAGCTCAGATCTGGCAGCAGGAGAACTGAAGACTCCAGGGACAGATCAAGAGCTGTAGTAGTATTGTCTTCCCACTTTCGCTTGCATGCAAAAAAAAGAAACTGAAGATAGACATTTATTTGGCTGGGTCTAAGTGAATTAAAATGAAATATTACTCTGACTATCTTTTATAAAGATGGAACGCCAGATTTTTGAAGGCATTTACACAGGTAACTGCCCTAGTTACCCAAGTAAATGCCTTAGGGAATTTTTGAAGGCACCTACACAGGTAGTGCCTTCGAAAATTTCCTTATTTTTCCCTTACGCGCCCCAGTGCTATGTGGTTAGCATCGAGGCGTGTCGGGGGCGTTCTGGAGTGGAAGAAAGGTTAAGCGGGTAGCAGAGGTTTTTGCGCCTTAAAGATAGGCAAGGGTTTTCCTCGCCTATCTTTGAGGCGCTGGGGCTAACTGGGTAGCATTGAAAATCGCTGCTACCCGCTTAGCCTCGGCGGCTGCCGGCATGTCCAGCCAACCCGGATTTTCACTTCCATCACCATGGAAGTGAAAATCTGGGTTATGAGGGTCAGCAGGCAGGCTATGCACCAACACGGTGCATAGCCTGCCTAAATGAAAAGCGGGCCTGGAGTTTCCGCCTTCTTCACCAGCGTTATGTATTATACCATACCTGGTTATTACCACTCTTTCATACATCCTTGTCCTTCCCTCATAAAACTCTTCAGACCTATCAGCTGATGATGTTTTAATTACAGACTGTTTATACTAATAACAGATGAGATGAAATAAACCCAAGCCAAGAAGAAAAATATCAATCAACTGAAAAAGAAACATGTGTTTTTGATTATGAGAGGCAATGTAATGATTGCAATCCATGTATCTCACAAGAACAAATCAAAAATGTGCAAAGAGAGATGCAATTGCATGCAGACCAAAGGTTACCTTTTGAATATGCACTGAAAAAAGTTACATTTCATGAATTTCTTCAATGATTTATCGGAAAACTGCCAGATATAGAAACAACTTAAATATTCCCTTCATCTAACCTTATTATCACGTCCTGCAGAAGGCCATTGGCAACTGAAAATTGGCAGATCAAGTAGAGAAAGAGCAAACCCTGCTGGATGAACCTTCATTCCAGGGAAGTGGAGCTCATGGCCCATGATGTGAAAAGCAATGTTACTCACCTGTAACAGGCGTTTTTCTAGACAGCAGAATTAATGAGGACACAAGTGGGATGACACCATTACATGCCATTGGAGTGGAACAGCTCTTCCTCAACTCAGAACTTAGTGTGAAGTTCTGAGCATGCATGACCTTTCCCACATGCAGCTGTCTTCTCAGCTCCAAATCTTGTTTCATAGCTCAAAAAAGGAATGACACACAGGGAGGTGGGAGGGAAAACACATACCTGATTAAACCTGCTATCTATGGAAAATACCTGTTACAGGTGAGCAACAATGCTTTTGCTACTGACTAGCAGGATTGCATCAGCTTGATAAAATGCACTGCATGTGTAAAGTAATTTTATAACCGGACACCTAGGTTTGGCAGTGAAGAAGGCGCTATTTTACCTCAATTTATTAAAAGATATGGGCACCAATGTGTCTTTATAAAATACTAGTACAAATCATGCAGAAATAGTGCCTAGATTATGGGTGCTTACCTTTACACCAGCTTGGGAGCACGTGTAAATGTTAACAAGTAAAATACGCATGTAAATCACAACTTTGCCCATGCTCTACCCAAACTCATCCTCTGAGCATGCCTGCTCTCAAGTACATGCCCAAGTGCACCATGCATACTTTTAGGTATGACCTAATTTCGTAAGAGGCCTTTTGTGCTTAGAAAAGGCTTATAAAATTATCTCCTTATTGTGGACTGGTCTGAACAATAATGTGATGTAAACATATGAAAGAAGAAACAGGTAGAGCTGCAGTAGCTGCAATGGCTCTGATTTGATGATATTCCATTTTTGAGGAGAGAAAAGCCTTGGCTTGCTGTCAACAAAACTGGATGCATGATGCCAGTCAATCAGCTGAAATTCGTTTGATGACTGGAATATCTATTCTGCTGGAATCGAAGAAGTGAAATAGTTGTGTACTCTGATAGGTTCAGTGCTTTTCAGGCAGAAAATGAGAGCTCACTTACAGTCCAGAGCACAGAGGGCTTTCTTGTCTGGATTCATATGAGGTTTCAGGCAGAAAGTAGGAAATACTATGTCTTCATTAACATGGAAAGGCATTACCACTTTTGATAAAAGCTTGGGATAAATTGGAAGAGCTACATTGTCATGATGAAACTGAATGTTAGGCTTGTAAGTAACAAGAAATTGAAGCTCTCCTTCTAGTTGAGGTAACTGCCACTAGAAAGCAGACTTCCCATGGGTGTTACTTAAGCAAGGAATATTCTATTGGCTGAAATGGTAGCTTCCTAAGGAATGAAAGGATGATGTTAAGGTTCCATGGCACTGGAGGTTCCTCCAAATCATGGTTTCAGGTAAAGCCCCATCATGAATCAAGTGGATACTGGGAATCTGATTTTCTATCAATCCCAGTATGATAGGTCAAAGAGCAATTAGATGCACTTTGATGGAAGAAGTCTGAAAACCCAGAGATGTAGATGGTATAAATAGTTAAAAATAAGATGAGCAGGATAATGAATGGGGTTGTGACCATTTGTGAAGCACCATATGATATGTCTGGTAGATGTTTTCCTTGAAGCAATTAAAATATCTTGAATATGCTCTGGAAATCTTAGTGCAGAGACTAAGCACAGCTCAATGTCCATGTTGTTAGGGATAGCACTTTGAGGTTGGATGAAGAAGGCAGCCCTTGTTCTGCATGATTAATGCTGAAAAGACTGGGAGCCTGTATGGTAGAATGGACTGCAAGCTGCTTTAACAGAGGAAACCAGATTTGATGATGTCAGTGGGGTACTATGAGAAGAATCATGCATGGCCTCTGTTGAAACATGTGTAGAGTCTTTACTTTGAGTGGGATTGAGGAGTAATATAGAGCAGAGTCCAATCCCAGGGTATTGCTAAAGCATCTCTCACTAGACAATCTAGTGATGGGCAGATTTAATAGTAAAGTAGCAGCTTTGCATTTTCGATGCTGGCAAAGAGAGCTATTTGTGGGGTTACCCAAGTTTGGAATAGAGGATGCAGGAGCTTGCCATAGAGGGACCACTAATGTGGTTAAAAGACTCTTCTGAGTCTGTTGGTCATTTGATTCTAGACAATAGAGTGGTAAGCTGCTTGTCTTTGAATGTGATTTGCAATGACTAAAATCACAAATCTTTGCTGCTTCTCGGCAGAGGTGGACAGCCCTGTCTCCTCCTTGATATAAAATATGGCCACTTGGTTGTCTGAATTAAGATTGAGTGGCCTCGAGGAAACTGGATAAAGATTTTAAGGGCAGGTGATTGATGCAGAGGAGGTAGTCAGATTTCGACCAAGTTCCTTAAGTGGGAGTCTAAGTAGGCACTCCATCCTATGTTTGAAGCATTCATTGATAGGACAGAATGATATTCCAGCAGAGCAAAGGGAACACTTTCTATAAGATTGCTATTAGACATCTACCACTATGGCGTATTTTGTAACTGAAGTGAAGAATACCCCATGGTGGATAGAGATTGGGTACACTAATTCCACTGGAACTTGAGATCCTATTGGGGACATCTAATTTTTAGATGAGCAAAAGGAACTATGTTCACTGCCGTGACCATATAACCCACTATTTGTAATACGCTTTGACTGTGGCTTCCTTGAAGACTGTATATGGAGGACATGCAGCATCAAGGACTGCAGTTTTCACTGTGACAGAAATGCACTTGCTTTTATTGTGTCTACAGACGTTCCTATGAATGAAAGTCTGTTTGTAGGGTGCAAGTCAAACTTCCAGAAGTTTATTATAAAGTCCAGACTCTGGAGCAGATGAATTACCCCGTTCTTTACCAGTAGCACTGGGTTCTCTGAGGAGGCTGCTAGAAGCCAGTCATCAAGGGAGGGAAAACCCAGATTGCCTTGTTTATGACTGCAAGTAGAAGACATTTTTCAAAAGTCTGGGGTGCAATGCAAGGCTGAAAGGGACGACCCTGTATCGATAGTGGTCTTTGCAAAGTTGAAACTTGAGATATCATCTGTAGCGGATATGAATCAGGATGTGAGTACAAGCATGTCTTTTTGTTTTAGTCCAAATTTACTTCTATTTATTCCAACTATGACATTAACAACCAAATTGACAAAAAGAGCAAATGCAATATACATATCATCCTGGAATACAATGCAAGCAGCTAATAAGAGTCAAACACATACCCCATAGCATCTCATTTTACTTTCAGCATTCCCCAGATAAGTAATAACTTGTCTACACATTTATCCTTGATAGCTGAGGCTTTCTCATATTTATGAGTCAAATACACCATATTTTCCAGTAATTAAACAAGCTAAAACTTGTCCAATTTTCTAGAATGGTCTTGAGGACTAAAGCAAACTAAATGTCTATTTGAGGACCCATCTTCCCCTCCATTGTTTGAGGAAATGCAAGGGATTTAGAATAACCATACTAAAGGTTAGCTACCCTTTCAAATAGAACATCTCCTTATATGTGTCCAATACCTTTTCCCAATAAAAACCTGCAATAATGGTAGTATAAGCATCTTTGAGATACAAAGAGGGTCATTTTAAAATGTTTAGCCGTGATTTGGATGTCAAAATCATGGAGACATGTCCATAGCCATTCCACAAATGACATTTGCAGACATCTTGGATGCAAGGATGTTCAAGTAAGCAAGGGGGTGTGGCAGAGGTGTGTCTGGGGAGGAGCAATGGACTTACATGTCCCCCATTTGATCTCATAAATGTTGGAGATGTCCACATTTATTTCTGCTTCAGGCACGAATAGACATCAGGAAAGTGCTAGTTTTCAACTTAAAAGATCCAGAGAGTGTAGAGACTTAAGTACTAGCCTTAGATCATTAAAGTCCACACTGAGATTTGAACCCTGGACATCCCACCTTCTCATAGAGCCACTACTCTAACCATTATGATAATAGACAACTTAGTTATAAAATGCTATCCTGAGTACATCTATATAGATGTCTGATTGAGGTCTATATTGGGCACGTCTACATTTCTGAAATCATGCCTGAGCTTGCATGTGCTTGCTTTTTTTCTGGCTTTGATGTCCCAGATTGCACTTGGACATCCCACTGTGAAATGCGCCTCAAGAGTGTACAGCCAATATCCCTTCTTCAGGAAAGGAATAATAGAGGGAAGAGTGTTCATTTTGAATTTCTCTTTGCAGAGAAAAAGGTTTAGATCGTTAAGACCCAGAATGGGGCTTATGACCTCCTGTTTTTTTTTTAGTAATCAGGAAGTATCTGGATTGAAAGCCATGGTTTCTTTTGTGAAAAGGCACTAGCTCTATGACATTGCACTATAAGAAATGAATGACCTCTTCTTGCAACAGACTGGTGTGGTCCAGGGGTAGATAAGACTATCACAAGAGTTGATTGAGTGGCTGGATAAGAAACCTTAGCTGGTAGCCTATATACACCATGTTGAGGATTGGGGAATTCAATAATACTGTATGTGCACAGGCAAGAAAAATTCTATTAGTTTACTTTCTTTTTCACACATTTTGCTGATTTTTGTATGTTTTCAGTTAGTTTAACACATTAATTTTATTAGTGCTTTTTGTGCATGCTATATTGATTTAACATGCACTAAATGACAAATTAAGGCATGCTAAGTTGATTAACACAAATTATATTAATTTAGTGTGCACTAAAGTTTTTATGTCACTTTAATGATTTAAAAGTGCACTAACGATTGCATACCCCTAGAATCCACTGGTGAAGAAAGAAGTGAAACCAAACCCCTATAGGTCAAGCAGGGCATGTTTTGAAGAAACACTGTCTGTGATAAGGGGTTTGAGTAAGAAAGAAGGCTAGTTCAGTTGATAGGCGTGGTCTGATGTGGTTGGCTTCTGTCCCATTGATGCAGCTTAACAAAGATAGGGTGCTGAATTTGCTATGGCTCTCTCTGAGACAGGAAGAAGGCTCTTTTATGGTAATAACTTATACCCATACCACAGGCAAATTTAGATCATGTCGGTGTCTCTTTAAGATCAAAATATCACCACCTGTACCAACGCCTCTCTCTCAAGAACCCTTTTCCATAGTTTCTCAACTAAAGTGCTCATTACTAAATACTTGCTCAGCAAGAAATAAAATTCAAGTACTTGTCGATCACCTAAGCTGGTTCAAATCATACCTTATGAACCGACAACTACAAGTCAAAATGGTATCTAAAAAGTCTACTACATATACACATCATCAAGGAGTCCCACAAGGGTCTGCCTTATTTTTCTTATTATTTAACCTCTTCCTCCAACCAATTTGCTCTATCATAATGAAGCATAACATATTCTATCATCTATACATTAACAATGTCATGCTATACACTCCTATCAACACTTCCAACCCAGTCCTCTCACACCTGAAGAATTGCTTCAGCTCTATCACGAAATGGCTCATGGAACAAAATTTGTCCATAAACTATATTACCACGGATATCAACTTTATTCCGCCTCCCTACATTTCCATTAATGGTACCCGATTACAAGTCAAGTCAGAGGTATGTTACTTAGGAGTAATTCTAGACTAGAGCCTCACACTTTTCTCACACATAAGTAACACCATGAGAAACATCTAGCACAAACTTAGGAGCATATACCACCTCAAGCTGCTCCTTCAACCACACGGCTTTCGCTCTGTCCTGCAGGCCCTCATATTCCCACACTTTGATTACTGCAATCCTATACTTCAAGGCCTGCCCAAATATGCCATTCATCATCTCCAACTAGCTATGGATACAGCTGCTCGCCTCTTCTCCAATGCCTCAGGATTGAACCACGTTACACCACTTCTAAAGCAGCTGCACTGGCTGCCTATATCGCAGCAAATTAAGTTCAAAGCCATTCTCATAACATTTAAAGTCTCACGTGGCCTATCTCTAATCTTCTTAAAATCTCTTATTCAAAAAACACCCGACAACAGAAGCAGAAGATCAAGTTCTCTCAACACACTTTTCATGCCGACAAACACAAAGGTCAGCCTCACAACATCAAAAAGAGCCTTTTCCTTCTTTGGAATACGCTCCCAGCTAAACTTCATAAGAACATAAGATATGCCATACTGGGTCAGACCAAGGTCCATCAAGCCCAGTATCCTGTTTCCAACAGTGGCCAATCTAGGTCATACGTACCTAGCAGTATCCCCAAAAGACACAGGTTCCACAATGCTTGTATTGGTTCAAGCATTGATATCCTGGGTCCCTTTTTAATAATGGTTTATGGACCTTTCCTCCAGGAACTTGTCCAAACCTTTTTTAAACCCAGCTGCACTAACAGCTCTTACTACATTCTCCGGTAACAAATTCCAGAGTTTGATTACACGTTGAGTGAAAAAAATATTTTCTCTTATTTGTCTTAAATAGTTTACCCTGTAGCTTCATTACATGTCCCCTAGTCTTTCTATATTCTGATAGCGTAAACAATCGATCTACGTTTACCCGTTCCACCCCATTCATTAATTTATAGACCTCTATCATATCTCCCCTCGGCCATCTCTTTTCCAGGTTGAAGAGCCCTAACCTTTGTAGTCTCTCTTCATAGGAGTAGCCTTCCATCCCCTTTACCATTTTGGTGGCTCTTCTCTTTACCTTTTCTAATAATGCTATATCTTTTTTAAGATAAGGCGACCAGAATTGCACACAATATTCAAGGTGCGGTCATACCATGGAACGATACAGAGGCATTATAATATCCTTTGTTTTATTTTCCATTCCTTTCCTTATGATACCTAGCATTCTATTTGCTTTCTTGGCCGCCGCTGCACACTGGGCGGAGGGTTTTAACATGTTATCCACGATGACTCCTAAATCTTTTTCCTGGGTGGTGGTTCCCAATGTGGAACCTTGCATTGTATAACCATAGTGTGGGTTGTTCTTTCCTAGGTGCATGTCAAACAGGAGCGGACACCAAGGACCAGGCCTACACGTAGGAGTGTAATATGCAGAAACTCTTTATTGAAAGACCCAACTTTATAAGTTTCGGCCTGAGGCCTTCATCAGGGGTCTAAAACCAAACATATAAAATAAAATGAAGATAATAAATTATTAATAACATAAAAATGCCAAGAGACAATTACATAGTAAAAATAAAAATAAAAACCATGGGGAGAACGTTACCAAATTACCACACAGAAGGTATGTATACCACGCCCATGCGGCAAAGGAGCCAATTTGCCAATCTAAAAATGAAAAACGTGAAGCAATGAGTAAAATAACATCAAATGGAGATAACAACAATTAAAAATATAATATAATAAAATGATGAATAACATCAGTTAATTAACAAAAAGAATGATAATAGAACAGATAAAATCAAAATGATTAATACAAGAGAAACACTGGTTGTTCCACACATGATGTAAAAGCAGCAAAAGCTGCACAAATATATATATACATATAAATAAGTAAACAAAGCCAGAATAAGGATGCTAAAAGATTAATTTCATAATAAATTGATGGGGTATGTTTACTAAACCGTGCACACGTGCGCGGCGCACATTAGCACACGGCAACGATGCACTTAAGTGCTCTTAAGTGCCCCGCACGCGTCACATTAACGGGTCCGCGCACGTGTGCGGTGCGCTGATGTGCGATAGAGGCGGGGAAAGGCGTACGGAGGGCGGAGGAAGCTGCCGAGGGGCGGGGGGACAGGGTCAATGGGTGGAGAGTGGGAGGGGAGAGGCTCCCCGCACAGGAGCGGGGCTGAATTTCGGACAAAAAATACCGCGAGTGAAACACTCGCGTTAGAGGTGATTTAAAGGGAAGAGAAACCATTTCCGTCAGCAATGTACACCAAAACCGGGGAAACCTGCAAAATGTGAGCAGTGTGATATATGTGCACAGAAGAAAATAGCAAAGAAACATAAAAAATGAGCAAAACAAATATGTTAAAAATTACAAATCAGCTGGGCAATAGTGATAGCAATGGGCAACAATAAAAAGCACACCCAGGAAAGCTCCAAAAAAAAGAAATGATTTTTGGAAGGGTCTACGCTCCGTAGACCCTTTCAAAAACGCATTTCAGTGTATTGGAGCTTTCCTGGGAGTGTTTTGTTTTGTTGCCCCTTTTTTCGAGGTGTTTTATGAGGTTTATATGCCCGTTTGTCGCCATACAAGGTAAATGAGCCCACAGTAAATTTGTGCAGAGCAGGGTTTCTGACTCGTCCGGCCAGGTATCCTATCTCCAGGGACTGCACTGTCTCTGTGGCCACAGTGTGGTGCAGCGGACACAGCCAGTGCCTGTAGGATCACAGGTTTAAATCTCAGCTGGGGCTCCTGCCAACCCAGTCCCCATAGTTTTACCCACCACTAAACTGCGATAGTAAAGACACTCCTTTATTGCAGAGAACATAAGCATGGTTCAAGCAACCATATTTTACCCTACACCGCACACAAACCATAACAATGGGCATTACCTACAGCCCACTACCCCAAATTCAGTCCTGGAGTGCCACAACTCAATCAGGTCATATGCTTTTTCCCAGATAAGGACATGTCTGCATGTTGGCGGAAGGGTACAGGTGGTGGAGGGGGCAGTGGCTGCAAGCCACAGCAGACAGTGGCCTAGGCCTGTGCAGGCTGGCAAGGTCCACCGCAACAGACAGGCTCTGTCGGATGTACAGTCATGGACTCCCCAGGGACTGCAGCATATCTGTGGCAACACAGTGGTGCAATGCACACAGACAGTGTGCGCAAGAACAGAAGGTCACAGGTTCAAAGGCCAGCTGGGGCTCCTACCAATCCTGTCCACATATTTTTCCCACAACTAAACCGTGATAGTAAGGACAAACCTTTAATGCTGAGACCATACGCATGGTTAATCCGCCTATATTTTACCACACCAAACACAGACACCATACACAGGCGCATTACCTAGAGCAGAGTCTCCCAAATGCAGTCCTGGAGGGCCCCACACCATTCAGGTTCCATGCTGCGTCTACTAAAGATGCCTGTGCTGCATATCTATGCACCACCCCCATGGTATGCAGATGTAGCTCATGCATATTTATGAGGGACAGCATGAAAACCCAAACAGTGTCTGGAACACCAGGACTGGAGTTGGGAAACTCTGCCATAAAGCAGCAGCCAAAAGGGCCAGACACACCCACACACACACCCACAGGCCCCATTGGCCAATGCCTCCTGGAGAGGCAGGACATTGGGCCCTGCCTGTATCTCCCAATACTAGCACTTGAATACCTTAGCAATGCCACCCTACACCTGGGTATACGGTACACACCTATCAAACGTTTCCTATGATAACAGGCAGATAGCAAGTCCTACATTAAGCACAGTTTGCTCATTGAGCTCCACCATACAAATCATTCTGATGTCTGGGGTGTGTGCAGCAGGTCTGGTTTCTGACAGTGTTTACCCCCCTGGGGAGTGACCCCCAACAGTATTGCGTACCATATCCATGCCTGTACTGTGCCCAGGACTGGTGTGGTGGGTATGGCTGCTGAACCCCTCTATAGTGGCACAATGTTGGCATAGGTGTGGGGGTGGCTCTCTGTCTATCCAGTGTGTGGTGGCTGCAAACATCTTCCACAGCCCACACTGCCAGCACTGTTGCCAGTATTGTGCTGCCAATGTGCATAATGAGGAGCAAGGTACCATGGGTATAGGCCGGACAGGGTGGCCTGGCCAGGGTGCATCTGCACAGGGCATAGGGTACTGAGTGGGACATTTTACTGCCCGGCCACCACCTACACAGACAGGGTGACCTCAGTATGTCCCGCTGAGAGATCACTCTCACCCTGACTGTGCAGGGACCACATCATGGCTAGGCACCCCCATAGTGCTATATAGTATTTCTCTCATGTGATAGCTATGGGTTTTCTTATGGGGCCCAGTCACTGGGTTATCTGCTTGCTGTTTATGCTGACATCCCAGTTCTGGGTGCATGCAGCTCCACTGGTTACATGCACTATGGCCTAACTAGCAGGCTGTTTGCAGCTGGTGTGTGTCTTGATGGGGTGGCTTGCAGGGTGCAGTGGCTGATGACTTGCTGCAGGAGAATATCAGATAGTGTTGGGGGTGCAGCTTATCATATCCAGGCCTAATGTCTGTCTGCTATTGTGTAATAGGTGTAGGGCTGCATTGACTGCCCTGTGGGGGGTGTATGTCCCTCAGCAGGACCAGGGTTGATGGTCCCCCTCTACTGCCACCTTTGCAGGGAGGTAGAGGGTAGATTATTGATAGGAGACCCTGTTTGCCATCCTCGGTCCTGGAGGAGAGGGGGTGGTGGTGGTGCCCATAGGGGCTACACCTGACCAACACAGACAGAGATAGCCAAGGTGTTTGTGCAGAAACTACATATCTGAAACATTAACACTACTTTGGACCTCCGGCATGGCCTCTTACAGCTATGGAAGGTGTTGTGGACCTGGTCCTGGCCGCCTCATCGCACACTAAGGGTAAGCACAGTACCCGCACAATGTGACGGTGTGTAGCTACTCTGTGCTAGTAAAACACACGGTCAGTACCCCCTACCAGGCTGAGGTGCTGTGGGGGTGCACCCGGTCACATCCCCCTACTAGGCCGAGGTGCTGTGGGGGTGCATTCCCCATCTTGTGTTCATCTGTGGACAGATGATTTGCATGTGCAGTGCATCTTGGGTACGGGTGGCCTAACCCTATCCTGGTGGCTGCAGCAGACTGTCTGTGTGGTGACGTGCAGGCTCTCTGCAGCCAGCCAGGTTCTTGCTAGTAGCTATAGAGCTGTAGCCTAATGGTTGTGTCACTGCCTGTATAACCAGAGGTCATGGGTTCAAAACCACAGTGGGGTTATTTGTTAGGGTTGGCCAAAGCATTATCTTTGTTTTACTGTACATTTTTGATACCAGCACAAACAACCTCAGCGTACTGTACACATATCTTGCCTCTGAGGGCGCTTTATAGGGCGCCTTATAGGGCACCTTATGGTTCCCGTCCATATAAGGTGCACTATACATTATCCTGTGACGCAACTTATAGGGTGCCCTATAGGGGACATTTTAGGGTGCCGTGGCGGACAGTGCACTTTAAAATGTGCCTTATAGGACGCCTTATGTTGACATGCTTTGAGAGTGCGTTTGCTATTAATGTTAATTAAAATAAAAATAAAATGCCTCCTAAAGCAATCTTCCCCATAATACACATTGCCTCAGGCAGCCTTGTTCATTGGGCACTGTGGGGGATTGAACTCCTGCTTCTTACACCATTGGTACATGCCTTAACCATTGTGCTGTGGCTCTGCTCTTCTGTTTGCCTATAAGAGCACCGCCTTATGCCGCCCAGTATTGGAATGCCTCAACATTAGCGCGCCGCCTTATGCCGCCCAGTATTAGAATGCCTCCAAAACATTAGCACGCTGCCTTATGCCGCCCATTATTTCACTGCCTCATAAATTAATGCCTCTGCCAGCTGTCTTTATTGGGCTCTGTGGGGGATCGAACCTCTTCTTCTTGCACCATTGGTACATGCCTTAACCATTGTGCTGTGGCTCTGTTCTTTTGCTTGCCCATCAGCGTGCCACATATGCCTCCCGCGCAGCTGTTGGATGCGCTAAGGTGCGGGGCGCACAAGGGCGCCGCGCACCTTAGCGCATCTGTCAATCACGGATTTCCTTCTTCAGCGCGAAATGCCCACTCCTTATATGGCACCCGCACTCTACCGCGGCCCGCACTTCACTGGGGTTTTAGTAAACATACCCCATAGAATCAAAACCATAGGAAAACCAGTGCCAAATATATCACATGGAAGGTGTATGTTTACCACGCCCATGCGGTAAAGAGGCACACTTTTACCAATCTAAAATTGTAAACCTTAAAAATGGCATGAAACTATGGTTAAGTTAACAATAAATAATTGTAACAACATATAAATAAGAGAAGATAAAACAGATAATCGCAATAATGAATAATAATATAGGGGCAAGGTTAAAATAATTATAAAATTGTGCAACAAATAATGTAAACAAAGAGAACAAGCATCAACAGGTAAAAGGCCACTGCATATATACATAGAGAGGGTGATGTAACTCTCTAAGCCACTAATTTTACAAAATAAAAAAGTGGGGGTAATGATTTAAAAAGATTGTTCGACTGAATTACATCGCAATAAGATGCACCTAACTTGGAAAAGCACAATTGAGCCTATATCTGTGCTGAAAAACACTAGAGGGCGGTGACTTGCAACAATATGCCATTTAGTGCTACTATTTTAAAGCAATATATCCCAACTCTAAAATATATTTAAAAAGGGAAATATAAAAAAGGTAATGTAAGTCAAGGGCAAAGTGATCGAGGGAGAGACAAACAGATAGCAGTAAAATATCTACTAGCAGTAAAATATCTACTAGCGGGGAAATACCATAACCTGCAATCTCTAAACGTCCATAGAGAAAAGAGGGGGGAGGAGTATGTTTAGTATCGTTAAGAAAAAAACATAACATGATAAAATAACCAAGGACAAGAGCAATCCATAAAATGGATGATTGAAGTGGATCGACTAGCGGGACAAACTTGTGATCGCTAGTCGATCCACTTCAATCATGTGGTTCCGCTGGCCGTTCCTCTCCGATCCCTGGGCTTTCTAGTGTGGTCATCGGTTATCTAATGTGCAGCGGTATCTGCTATTTATCACATTTTCAGTTGGATGCACCCCTTTTTGAAAGAAATAGCACTTAATGCCCATTTTTTTACATTTTATGACTATCTACATGCTGTGTAATTTTGTTCTTTATGATGGTTTCTACTATTTTCCCCAGTACTGACGTCAGGCTCACCGGTCTGTAATTTCCCGGATCACCCCTGGAACCCTTTTTAAAAATTGGCGTTACATTGGTGATCCTCCAATCTTCAGGTATTACAGATGATTTTAATGAAAGTTCACAGATTACTAATAGCAGGTCTGAAATCTCATATTTCAGTTCTTTCAACACTCTTGGGTGTATACCATCCGGTCCAGGTGATTTGCTACTATTCAGTTTATCAAATAGTTGTAATACATCTTCCCGGTGTAGCGATATTTCTCTCAATTCCTCTGCAGTATCACCTTTAAATACCACTTCAGTCTTGGGTAACATCCCTACATCTTCCTCAGTAAAGACTGAAGCAAAGAATTCATTCAGTCTCTCCGCTATAGCCTTGTCTCCTCTTACTGCCCCTTTTACCACTCTATCATTTAATGGTCCAATTGACTCTCTCACAGGCCTTTTGCTACGAATGTACTTGAAAAAGTCTTTATTTCGTGTTTTTGCTTCCGTAGCAAGTTCCTTCTCAAATTTTCGCTTTGCCTGCCTTATCAATGCTTTGCTTTTAACTTGCCAGTGCTTGTGCTGTTTCCAGTTTTTGTCGTTTGGCTCTTTTTTCCATTTCCTGAAAGATGCTTTTTTGGCAGCAACAGCCTCTCTGACCTCACCTTTAAACCATGCTGGCATTTTTTTGGACTTTGTTCCACTTTTCTTAATGTGTGGAATACAGCTGGTCTGGGCTTCCAGGATAGTATTTTTAAACAATACCCAAGCTTGATGTAAGTCTTTAACCTTTGCAAACGCTCCTTTTAGTTTTTTCTTAACTATTTTCCTCATTTTATCATAGTCTCCCTTTCGAAAGTTAAAAGGTAGTACTGTGGATTTCTTTACTATCCCTCCTCCACTAATTAAATCAAACACGATCATGCTATGATCACTATTGCCTAGTGGTCCCAACACCCTTATTTCTTGCACCAGACCTGGTGTTCCACTAAGGACTAGATCCAGTATGGCTTCCCCTCTGGTCAGTTCATGAACCAGCTGCTTCAAGAAGCAGTCATTTATTTCATCTAGAAACTTTATCTCCCTAGCATGTCCTGCCGTGACACTGACCCAGTCGATACCAGGGTAATTGAAATCACCCATTATTACTACTCTGCTGTGACTTTTGTTAGCTTCCTTGATTTCTCTGAGCACTTCATCATCCATTTGTTAATTCTGGCCAGGCGGTTGATAGTACACCCCCACTGCCATGACCTTCCCCTTCATACATGGAATTTCAATCCATAGAGATTCTACAGCAAATTTTGTTTCCTGCAAAACTTTAATCCTTTCTGACTCAATGCCCTCTCTAACATAGAGCGCAACCCCTTCACCAATTTGATCAGTTCTATCATTACGATATAGTTTGTATCCAGGTATCACAGTGTCCCTCTTGTTATCCTCCTTCCACCATGTCTCTGAGATTCCAAACATATCTAACCTCTCATTTAGTGCTATATATTCTAACTCTCCCATCTTATTGTTTAGACTTCTAGCATGCCACCAATGATCTATCAGAGTTGAAAAAGAGACTAAAACCACACCTATATTAGAGCATTTCTCAAGTGTTGAAGCATAATTGTCAGCTCTCTGACCTTGTTTACCATTGTTTTATGTAACACATTTGTTCAAATGATTTTGAATTCATGTTCTATGTAAAGCCATATAGGCCTTGTTTTTTTTGTAAACCACTTAGGGGTATGTTTACTAAACTGCGCTAATGTGCACGGCGCACATTAGCGTGCACTAAGGTACCTTAGCGCATGCTAATTTCGCGTTACGGGGCACAAATGTGCCCCGCACAGGTGCGCACCGCACTAAAGTGCCCGCTCATGTGCGCGGCGCGCTGATGTGCGATAAAGGCGTGGAAAGGCTCCCGGAGGGCGGAGGAAGGCTCCCCAGGGGCGGAGAGAAGGGGGTCAATGGGTGGAGAGTGGGAGGGGAGAGGCTCCCCGCACACTAGCGGGGCTGAAATTCAAGGAAAAAAATACCGCGAGTGAAAACCTCGCGGTAGAGCCGATTTAAAGGGAACAGAAACCATTTCTGTCAGCAATGTACAGCAAAACCAGGGAAACCTACAAAACAGTGATAAGTGTGATACATGTGCACGGTACAAAAGTAGAAATAAACATTGAAAAGGACCCCAACAAAATTTTAAAAAATTATAATCAAGCTGGGCAATAGTGAAAGTAATGGGAAACGTAAAAAAAAAATCCCAAGAAAGCCGCAAAAAATAAATATGAATTTTAGAAGGGTCTACACTCCGTCCCCATATAAGGTGAATGATCCCACAGTGAAATAGCACTGATCAGGGTTTCCCTCTCTATTGGACAGGTTACCTATGGCATGCACATGTTCCACAACAGCAGGGCGGGCAGGTCGGAATGGGCAATTGGACAGATGCTGGGAAAGGGGATACAGAGGGCTGTAGGCGGCACATGCTGTGGTGCAGCTGGGGCACAGTGCGGACTAGGCAGATGCCTAGATGGCACTTAGGAATGCTGAAACTGAACAGCAGCCAGAAAGCAACTGATGAGGGCCCAACATGGGCACGAGAGTGTTTAGCACAGTGTCACAGGGGATAGTACCCAGCAGGTACCCCCAAGGGCACAGAACATTGGCAGGCGGTGATTGGGGGACGTGCGGACAGATATGCAGGCACCCCTACCCCAGAACCCGTACCATAGGCAGCCGCCTACCCGCACACAAGATGGCCTGAGACTGCCTACCACCAGCACCACCAGCAGAAGGGCATGTCAGCATGGTGTCACAGGGGTACTGGAGGTGGAGGGGGGCAGTGGCAGCTGCCCAGAGCAGACCATGGCCTAGCCCTGTGTAGGTGGGTACAATGCACTGCAACAGACAGGCCCTGCCGGACAAACAGTCATGGTATCATCAGGGAATGCACTGTCTCTGTGGCAACACGGTGGTGCAGTGCACACAACCAGTGTGTTTGGAGACAGAAAGTCACAGGTTCAAGCCCCAGTTGGAGCTCCTGCCAATCCAGTCCCCATATTTTACACACAACTATATCATGATAGTAAAGACGAACCTTTATTGCAGAGAACATAAGCATGGCTCAAACACCTCTATTTTACCCTACAGAGCACAGACACCAGAAACATGCACATTACCTAGAGCAGATTCCCCCAAATGCAGTCCTGGAGGGCCACAAATCCTTCAGGGTTTATGCTGTCTCCAATCTAAGGATGGAGCGGTACTGGTGGTGGAGGTGGCAGCAGCTGGTGGCAACAGCAGACCATGGCCTAGCCCTGTCCAGGTGGGTGCCCTGCACTGCAACAAACAGGCCCTGTCGGATGTACAGTCATGGACTCCCCAGGGAATGCAGCATATCTGTGGCAACACGGTGGTGCAGTGCACACAGACAGTGAGTGCACGAACAGAAGGTCACAGATTCAAAGCCAAGCTGGGGCTCCTGCCAATCCAGTCCCCATATTTTTCCCACAACTAAACCGTGATAGTAAGGACAAACCTTTATTGCAGAGAACATACGCATCTATGACTGAGAACACCTACCCGGAAATAATCACTATCAACAATACCTCCATACCTGTCAGAAAACAGGTAAAATACTTAGGAGTAATAATAGACCACACTCTCACCATGTTACCACACATAAAACAAACAGTAAAAACCATTTTCTATAAACTCAAAACAATTCAACACCTAAGGCCACTCCTAGAAACACCAGACTTTAGATCCGTAGTAGGTACACTGATCACCCCTCACTTTGACTATTGCAATAGTCTCCTAATAGGCCTCCCGCAAAAAAGCACATACCTTCTTCAAAGAGCACAAAACATCTGTGCAAAAGTGATTGCTAAAGCTCGCCTAACAGACCACGTAACCCCTATACTGCTAGACCTCCACTGGCTCCCTATAAACAGTCGAATTAAATATAAAATAATCCTAACAACCTATAAACTCATAAACGACATAACCCCCTCACACTTATCCACATTACTGCAATCTCCAACTTCGACAAGGACCCTCAGACAAAACGCAGCCCACTCGCTCATCATACCAAAAACCATCCGCAAAACTAAGAACACCACTAGCTCCAGAGCATTCTCATTCACTGCTCCTACACTCTGGAACGACCTCCCTATTGAACTTCGCACCATAAGAGACCTCTTCCAATTCAGAAAAGAATTAAAGACCTACCTGTTCACAGAACACTTCGAAGTCCCCTACTACCCCAAAGCTAGCTCCACAACAAACCTGTTCACACATGCACAAACTCCCTTAACCCAAACAATGTAAACACAAGCATGCCCCCCCCCACTCACACGCCCCAAAGACGACAAAAAAAAAAAGGAACTAAATTCCAACACCTACACCAATATCTGCCCCACACAACACACACACCACACACTGTAAATATACATTTGTAAAAAGTTTGATGGGTTTGCTTTAATACCTACAAAGTTCTTGCTTTAATACTTAAAAGATGTCTCTGCTTATTGTTTTTCTTTAATACTTACAAAGTTTATATTTACTGTTCAATGTAAATAGTTGATTTCTATTGTTCTATGTAAAATGTATACAAACTGTGTACAATGTTCAATGTAAATAGTTGATTTCTATTGTTCTATGTAAAATGTATACAAACTGTGTACAAGACTGTTAACCTGTTATATGTAAACCGCCCTTGATCTCTGGAAGGGGCGGTATAAAAGAAATAGTTAAATAAAATAAATAAAAATAAAAATAAATACGCCAATATTTTACCCCAGCGAGCACAGACACCATAAACAGGAGCATTACCTAGAGCAGAGTCTCCCAAATGCAGTCCTGGAGGGCCAAACACCATTCAGGTTCCATGCTGCCTCTAATAAAGATGCCTGTGCTGCATATCTATGCACCACCACCATGGTATGCAGATGTATCTCATGCATATTCATGAGGGACAGCATGAAAACCCGAACAGTGTTTGGCCCACCAGGACTGGAGTTGGGAACCTCTGCCGTAAAGCAGCAGCCAACAGGGGCAGACACACCCACACCCACACCCACAGGCCCCATTAGCCAATGCCTCCTGGAGAGGCAGGACATTGGGCCCTGCGTGCATCTCCCAATAATAGCACTTGCATACCTTAGCAATGCCACCCTACACCTGGGTATATGGTACACAGCAATCAAACGTTTGCTATGATTACTGGCAGATAGCATTTCCTACGTTAAGCACAGTTTGCTAATTGAGCTCCATCATAACAATCTTTCTGATGTCTGCGGTGTGTGCTTCAGGTCTGGTCTCTGACAGTGTTTACCACCCTGGGGAGTGACCCCCAACAGTATTGCGTACCATATCCATGCCTGTACTGTGCCCAGGACTGGTGTGGTGGCCAGGGCTGCTAACCTCCTCTATAGTAGCACAATGCTGGCATAGGTGTGGGAGTGTGTGTCTGTCTATCCAGTGTGTGGTGGCTGCAAACACCCTCCACAGCCCACACTGCCAGCACTGTTGCCAGTATTGGCCTGCCAATGTGCATAATGAGGAGCAAGGTACCATGGGTATAGCCCGGACAGGGTGGCCTGGCCAGGATGCATCTGCACAGGGCATAGGGCAATGGCTGGGACATTGTAGTGCCCAGCCACCACCTACACAGACAGGGTGGCCACAGCATGTCCTGCTGGGACATCACTCACACCCTGACTGTGCAGTGACCACAGCATGGCTAGGCACCCCCATAGTGCTATATAGTATTTCTCTCATGTGATATTTATGGGTTTCCTTTTGGGGCCCAGTCACTGACTTATCTGCTTGTTGTGTATGCTGACATCCCAGTTCTGAGTGCATGCATTTCCACCAGGGACATGCACTATGGACTAGCTAGCAGATTGTTTGCAGCTGGCATGTGTCTTGATGGTTTGCCTTGTGGGGTGCAGCGGCTGAAGGCTTGCTGCAGGAGAATATCAGATAGTGGTGGGGTGCAGCTTAGCATATCCAGGCCTAATGTCTGTCTGCTATTGTGTTATGGATGTGTACAGAGCTGCATTGACTGCCCTGCCACCATTGCAGGGATGTAGAATGTGGATCTGTTGATGGGAGACCCTGTTTACCACCCTCAGCCCTGGAGGAGGAGGGTGGTGGTACATAATCCTCCTAGGGGGTCCATAGGGGCTACACCTGACTGAGACATACAGATATATCCAAGGTGTATCTGCAGAAACAACCTATCTCCCACATTAGCACTGCTGGGGACCTGCAGCATGGCCTATGTCTGCCATGGAAGGTGCTGTGGACCTGGTGCTGGGCGCCTCACTGCACCCTCAGGATGAGCACAGTACCCGCACAATGTGACGGTGTGTAGCTACTCTGTGCCAGTAACACACACGGTCAGTACCCCCTTACCAGGCCGAGGTGCTGTGGGGGTGCACATGGTCAGTTCCCCCTACCAGGTTCAAATCCACAGTGGGGTTATTTGATAGGGCTGCCCAAAGCATTATCTCTTTTAAATGTACATTATTGCTGCCAGCAAAAACACTCTCAGCATACTGTACCCATAAGGTGCCTCAGAGGGCGCTTTATAGGGCGCCCTATAGGGCACCTTATGGTTACCGTCCATATAAGGTGCACTATACGTTATCCTGTGGAGCGACTTATAGGGTGCCCTATAGGGGACGTTTTAGGGTGCCGTGGCGGACAGTGCACTTTATAATGTGCCCTATGGAGTGCCTTATAGGGTGCCTTATGCGGCAACTTATGTTACAATACTTTGAGGATGTGTTTGCTGGCAGTACTAATTAAAATAAAAATAAAATGCCCCCTACAGCAATATTACCTATAAGAGGTAATGACTCTGCTAGCCTTCTTCATTAGGCACAGTGGGGGATTGAACCCATGACTCCTGCATCATTGGTCAGTGTCTTAACCATTGTGCTACACTGCTGCTCCTTCTTCCATGTCAGCGCACCTACTTATGATTTTCATTCCTTAAACTGCACAGTGCTACCATCAAAAACAGTGCTGTGACCTAGCGGTACCTCATACGGCACCCTATAAAGCGCCCTATAAGCAACATTCTAGGGTTCCTTGGCGGACAGTGCACTTTAAAATGTGCCCTCTGGGGTACCTTATGGGGCGCCTTATGTTACAGTGCTTTCAGAGTGCGTTTGCTAGTAGCAGTAATTAAAATAAAATTAATATGCCTCAGACTGCAATATTACCTTTAACAGGTAATGCCTCAGCCAGCCTTCTTTATTGGGCACAGTGGGGGATTGAACCCATGATCCCTGCACCATCAGTCAGTGTCTTCACCATTGTACTGTGGCTCTGTTCTTGTGCTTGTACATCAGCGCGCCACTTATGCTTCCCGCGCAAGTTTCTCAAGCGCTAATGTGTGCGGCGCACATGAGCACACAGCGCACATTAGCGCATGCATAATCCCGGTTTGCTTTTTCAGACTGAAACGCCCATTCCTTATATGGCATCCCGCACACTAGCGCGGCGCGCACCTAACGGGGTTTTAGTAAACATACCCCTTAGACTTTCAGATTTGTGATATGTAAGATTAGCTAAATAAATAAATAATATTGGCCCTACTGGGAAGTACTAGTACATCTTGAAGGTGATGATGTTGGTTCAGCTGCTGATAAGTATCTGAAGGTAATATTTTATGATAACCACAGTCTCCTGTCGTTTCTGTCCAAATAAGGCATTATCAGTGCAAGGGACATCTGCCAGCCTGGTGTGAACACCCTCATGTAAGCTAGAGGTGTGTAACCAAGCTAGGCACCTAGCAGCTATGGCGAAAGCTGAAATTCTCAAACACATATTGTAGACATATCTCATTCATGAGATGTGTGCCACGCTCATCAACCTTTGCTAAAATGGTTTTGAGCTGCAATTGCTACAGTTCGACAAAGAATCCTTCCTCGCCTACATCTCCCCAATTCTCAACACCAAAATTCTGGACTTGAACACAACCATGACCACGTGGAACCAGACCATCAGTGAATCAGCCTCAACCTTGACCCACCTATAGACTTCTGTCCACAAAAAGACGCCATGGTACACCCCATACCTTCGAAAACTAAAATCAGAACTATGAAGACAAGAATGCAAATGGAGGAAATCTCAACTACCACAGACCAATCCTGCTACATGACCCTCCTAAGGGAATACAATCATGTCACATACCGCTCCAAGCAAAGCTACCAAACCAAATTAATTCAAACATCACTCAACCGCACAAGAGAGCTATTCACCCCTCTAAAAGAACTCATAAAATCTTCCTGCGACAATACATCCAACAGCTCCATCACCCCACAACAACTGGCTGACTACTACTCCACTCGCCGCCCTCAACCCACAGCTCAAAAAAGCCTACCGCCACAACCTACCCACCAGCGCACTCATGGACCACCTTCAAACACATCACTACTGAAAACATAGAAAGCACCATCTCATCCCTCAACACTATAACATCTCCCCTGGATTCCTGCCTGGTCAGTTGGATCAAAGCCACCAAATCTGAACTCTCCCCATTCCTCACAAAATTCGCTCAGATCTCCCTACTGCATGTCAATATATTAATTTGTCTAAAAACCTCCTCAATTTTCCCTCTTAAAACCCCACCACCTTGATCCTTCTGACCCCACCTCTTACAGACCCATAGCACAGACCCATTCATAGCCAAAGTAATCAAGAAGACCGTGCAAAACCAACTGCAAGAATTTATTGACACCCATGCCCTGCTTGATCCACAACAACATGGATTATGACAGCACCATGGAGTGGAAACCCTCTTAATTTCCCTTATGAACAACTCATAAAAGGAATTCAGAACACTCACCAGGGTTTCATACTCATATTCCTCAATATCTCGGCAGGCTTCGACACCAACAACCATAACAATGCCTACAATCAATAGGAATATGAGATGTTATATTAAAATGGTTCCAAACCTACCTATACAACAGGCTCCAGCAGATAAGGATTAGATCACTATCATCAACCCCATACACCCACACCCAGACTTAAGGGGTCCCCCAAGGATCCACCCCTCTCAGCATTGCTCTTCAATATCTACATGCAACTACTCTGCACTATCACCCAATCACACAACATCAACTATCTCATCTACGCATATGACATCAATCTATATGCACCATTCAACCTGAACAAACCTTCATACTATGAGCTACAACAGTGCTTCACAGATGTCTTGCAATGGTTGTCCACAAACCACCTATCTATAAACTTGAAGAAAACCGAATCATTATTCATCACCAAAAATGAATCATTCACCCCACCATCCTCCATTACCCTCAACCACACAGAAATCCAAGTCAAACCTGAAGTAAAATACCTGGGCATTATCCGCAATCGTCATCTCACCCTGAAGACACAAATAATGAACACAGCAAGATCAATCTACTACAAAACCCAAACCCTCCAGCACCTCCACCCTCTCCTCTCTCAGCCAGATTTCTGCTCAGCCCTACAGGCTCTTATTATGCCACATATCGACTATTGCAACTCAATAATTGGTAAACGGAACTCACTCGGATGAAAGGAAGGTGATTAGCAGTGTGCCCCAGGGTTCGGTCCTGGGACCAGTACTGTTCAATGGATTTGTGAGTGATACTGCTGAAAGACTGAACGGAAAAGTCTGTCATTTTGCAGATGACACAAAAATTTGCAACAGAGTGGACTCCCCTGAGGGAGTGGATAACATGAGAAAAAATCTACAAAAGCTGGAAGAATGGTCTAATGCTTGGCAATTAAGATTGAATATGAAAAGTGCAGTGTCATGCACTTGGGAAGCAGAAATCCAAGGGAATTGTATGCAATAGGGGGCAAGAGGTTGGTGTGCATGGACCAGGAGAGAAGAACCTTGGAGTGATTGTTTCTGAGGATTTCAAGGTGGCGAAACAGTGTGACAAGATGGTGGCAAAAGCCAGAAGGATGCTGGGTTGCATACAGAGAAGAATTACCAGCAGAAAGAAAGAGGTACTAATGCCATTGTACAAGTCACTGGTGAAGCCTCACTTGGAATATTGTGTTCAATTTTGGAGACCATATCTTGCAAAGGACATAAAAAGGCTAGAAACAGTTCAGAGGAAGGCAACCAAAATAATTTGGAGCCTGCGTCAGAAGACATGAGAAGAGACTTGAAGACCTAAATATGTACACACTGGAGGAGAGGAGGGGCAGGGGAGATATGATTCCGACCTTTAAATACTTAAAAAGTATTGATGAACAAACAAACCTCTTCCAAAGACGGGGAAGCTATAAAACTAGAGGGCATAACATGAAGCTGCAAAGGGGTAAACTGAAAGGCAATGTCAGGAAATACTTTTTAAATGAAAGGGTGGTGGATGCTTGGAATGCCCTCCTGATGGAAGTGGTGGGGGAAAATACAGTGACAGAATTCAAAATGGCATGGGACAGCACAGAGGATCCCTTTATAGCAACAGGATAAAATCAAAATAAACATAATTACCTCTTTTATCTCAGTAAATAGGGGTGACCTACACGGAGCAGTGGGTGCACCCCTAAACTAAGGAATGGGGTGGGGTGACCTGCACGGAGTGGCAGGTACACCTACTCTTGTTGCCTTGCTGAGCAGACTAGATGGACCATACTGGTCTTTATCTGCCTTCATATATTATGTTACTACGTTAATATACCACGGACTACCAAAATCAATGCTCCTTCCTCTGCTAACAGCCCTCCACGCGACAGTTTGGATCATCCAAGATGCCTCCAGACATCACCCCCATCCTTAAACACCTTCACTGGCTCCCACTGCAGAGCAGAATACAATGCAAGATTCTCCTTATGACATACAAAACCCTCAACTATCAATCATCCCATACCTTCAAACCCTCATTGCCCCACTGCAGACAAATAGACCACGAAGATCCTCCAGAAGGAACACTGTAGCTATCTCCCAAGCAGTAATAAAAAGCACCCAGTAAGCATGCGCCAGAACCTTTGCGCTATATGCTCCCACATCCTGGAACTCCTTCCCTGACTCCATAAGAAACATCAAAGACCTCTACATCTTCTGCAAACTTCTCAGAACCCACCTGTTCACCCTCCACTTCGGACCCACCTCCATTTAACTCCCCCCCCCCCCCCCAAACACTTCCTCCACTCCAAATAATACACTGTATATAGTTACAGGCAGCAAGCCCCTGCCTAAACTTATGACAATAGGTTTCTGTTCTTCAATCCTTATTGTATAAAGTTAATGTTCCAGCGTTCTATGTACACGGCTTTGACCTCTGCAAAAGACGGTATAAAAATTCAGCCAAATAAAATAAATAAATTGTGCTTGAGGTGATAAACTGGAGGAGAAAGACAGCACTTTTTGGAAAATGGTATGCATATACTGGGAGAGTTGAACTTTGTTGAAACCAGGTGCTGGTTGGACCTTATATTTCACATCAGTTTTCCTGGAAACTGGTTGCATGGTAAGTGGAGTTTACCACATCTTAATTTATTGGTCTTGGAAGAGGCCACGTATAGGGGGAGCTGCAGTGGCCTTTGGAATCTCTATAAATTTCAGAATGTGGTTCTGTGTCTTATTGAAGAAGAAACAGTATCTCCTTTGGCATACATGGCATGAATCTACTCATAAGGAGACTCATTCCTTGCTGGGGGAGGAGACTGGTTAGATGAAATTCCCACAGAGTATTTGTCTGCTTCAACAGAGGATTCAGGTGGATCAAAATCTAGATCTAAGGAGTTTTGTAGTGCACTTTTGGAAATGTCAGAGCTGGGAAAGGTAGGGGTAGTAAATGCACCGCTTGAGACTCTGAATCTGAAATACAGGATAATGAAGAGGCATAATAGGATCTTGAGATAATCGCTTGTCTCTCTGTGCAAGTGTAATGCCAATAGATCAAGAAGATATATAACTAGGATGCTGACAGAGAACATTTAACAGTTCTTTATGACACCCCTTAATGAATTCACTGAAAATATTTTGCAGGGAGTAGTCACATTGCTCCAGTAGGGGCAGTGAAACTGACGGGGGCAATTCTGTAACTTGCCTTGATCTACTACTGGAAAGGCATAAGCTAAATATAATACAAATAAGAGGCCTATTCTATTCTGGCTGTCCAGCCCCTGTGCGGCCCCTCAGAATCTGGGCATACAGCGATAGCACCTGATTCTGATCCTGAGGGGGCTGGACATGCCCGTGGGATCAGAATCAGCTCTACCGGCCTGGATGTGCAGGCCGGGCCCCAATTTTGATTGGCCACATGCCCAGCAGATCCCTGGCTAACTCAGCCAGGCTCCGTAATGGAGTCGCAGTGCCATGGTGCCTTGTTGCCATGGCACCGTGGCTCCATTATCGAGCTGCGATTCCTGGCTGACGACCCAAATTGCTCTTTCCCTGCAGCCCAACCCCCGATCCGGCATCCCATGGCCAGGATTGGGCTGTGGGGTACCTCCTGCACTCCCTTACCATTTTGTCCTGACCCTGCTTTGTGGTCTCTCGACATCCAGGAAGACTTATTCCACCTTGGAGGTGGAATAAGTCCCCCATCTATGTGATCTACCTCGGAATTGACCCTGCATGTCCAGGGTCACAGTGCGCCCATTTCCACCCTCGCTCCACCTCCAGACCACCCCTTCAGCTCACGTCTAAGCCTCCCCATACAACAGCACTGTTCGTACAGGGAGCCTTTGCACCAGGAGCGGCAGGAGGACAAACAGAGGGGATGTATGTCCAGGCAGGACGTACAACCCTGCTATTTGTGGTATAGAATGACCCCCTCAATAAATACTGTGACCAGAATAGGTAATGGGAAATTCTGTGGTTTTATATTTATTTATAAGTATTTAGCTCATGCCTTTCTAATAGTAGTTCCAAGCAAGTTACAATCAAGTACAATAGGTATTTTCCTATCCCCAAAGGGCTTACAATCTGAGCTTCTGCCTAGTTATGGCTACACAGGTAAAGTCAAGCGCAGCAAAGACTGGCCTATCTTTCAATGTGGAAGCTCACCGGGCAAGGGCTGAATAACCACTGCCTGGCTAACTCCTGCAATCTGGGGAAGCCAGATATGGCCCCAGCATTGAATATCTGGGTTTAAAATTCAGCAGGTGGTGGCTAGTCGCCTCCTCTGAATATTAGGCCCTAATGTTTCTGGTTCTTTTTGATGTGGTTTGTTAGGGTGGGAGGAGGGTTCCATCCCAAGTTCTTGGGGAAGGGGTAAAGATTTAACTTTCTCAGCTCATCTAGACCACTGTTTCGTTTAAAAACAGATAGGGGTCCAAAAATAGTAGAAAAAACAAATGGAGTATAAAAGCTGCATTTATAGTCCCCAATGCTTTCTTAATTTTGTGATTTCAAATGACACATACAAAATTTCCTCATTAAAATTTAGCCAACATTTCACTCAGTAGTTGTGTCAGAAATCATTCAAGTGGATAAAGAAAGAACAGAAGGGTTTTATTTTGTTCCCTGAATGAGCTGCATCACTGACCCGCTGAGCCTTTCCTAGCAACAATTATGAAGACACATTGCTTTAGAACAAGAGAATGGCAGTTGGGCTTTGAATCAATGAACTGCTACATTTTTTAAAATGGACTTTGTACATTTTTATTATTACCTTTTTTCTGTCAAAAAAATGAGGTACTGTATTTTATAGTTGTATTCTGGTGACCCTGAAATAAAGTCTGATTAAAGAAAAAATAAATAGACTTTATTTCTAAATATTTATTTATTTTAAAGTGCTTAATATACTGTTGATATTGAAGCATAGGTTTAACAAATGGAATTCAGTATTGTATAAAAGCAAAATAAAGGTAGTTGAAGGCCTAAAAACGGAAGTTATTTTTTAACAATATTCATGTTCAAAACTGAATAAAGAAAGAAAGGAAATGACAGCAGATAAGGGCATCTAGTTTACCCAGGGTCGGTGCAACCACCAGGCAAACTAGGCTATTACAGAGGGCAGCAGGGGGGGAGCAAAGAGCAGCTACAGTCAAAGCAAAACAATGTGTCCTAACAGCCATACAAACTCAAAGACCAAGAATGAGCAGTTTGGAAAGAGTCCTTAAGTGGCTTTTGTAAATTTCCCTCATTATGTATATACTTACAAAATAAAGTTTAATTTTTAAAAGCATGGGGGGGGGGGGCGTATATTCAGTGGCAGCAGCTAATGTGGTTTCAGTGGCTAGCTGTCACCAGTGAAACTTTAATTTTTTTTTAGTGTGGTCAAGTCAATGCTGACTCCTGGCGACCCAGCAGCCCCTGGGTGTTCTTGGCAATGTATCACTGGAAGTAGATTGCCAGGCCTTTTCTTCCAACGCAATGGAGGGTAAAGTGACTTGCCCAAAGTAACAAGGAGTGCCAGTCGGAATCAAACCCAAAACTCTTGTTCTAACCCCAAGGCTACTCCTCTGCTGAAATGTAAATCCAGATATTCAATGCTGGAGTCATATCTGGGCCCCAGCACTGAATATCTGGGTTGCCTGGGTGGCCAGCAAGCTAACCGGGCAATGGTGATAGTTAGTCACTCGTCTTGAGGGCGCGGGCAGGGTCCCGGCGCCCACAAGTAACCGGGTGCCCGGCCCGGCGCGGGACCCTGCTCGCTTCACGGGGAATGGAGAGGGGTGGGGGGGGGTGCGCATGGCGTGGCGCGCTATGACACGAGGTGCATCTTTTGAAAGGATTGGCTCCGCTGGTTGCTGGGTGCGAGCGGAGCCAATCAGGGGGGGTCTGGCCATGTGCTCCAGCGTGCGCGCGGGCGTACGGGAGCACATGCGGCTGGACGGTAAGGCAAGTGGCAGCATTTTGTTTTTCCTCACGTTCTTGGGGATTGAGCGGATTGTCAGCCGTCGGGAGCAGGCAGATCAGCGGTGGATCTTGCGCGGTGTTGGCAGCTGGCTCCCGTCTTCTGACCCGAGTCCAGGCGAGTTGACGGGTTTCCGTTGGGGGAATTGGTTTGCCGACAGTTTTAGCTTTACTTCTAACTTTGGCTCTTCATTAATTAGCACCGGGTACTGTGCGGGAGGGGGGGTGGCCGGGTGAGCGCTAGTGGGGGGCTCAATTTTATCTTAAAAAAAAAAAAAGAGGAAGGTTTGCTTTGCCTGCGTTTGTTCTCTGGCTGTGGTGGATTTGTGGGGGAGGGGTATACTATGGCTGGTAAGAGGACTGGGAAAGGTGGCGGGGGGTGCAGGGCTGCTGTGTGCCAGCCCGTAGGGGGACACAGAGGTCGGGGGTTGGGCAGGGCTGGAAGGATTGGGCAGCAGAGGGTGGAAAGTGCGAGTGCTAGCAGGGGGGTGCAGCGTGCGGCAAGGGAGCGAGGTAGGCTCTCCATTTCTAGGAGGAGGGCACGTAGCGTGGGCAATGGGCAGGGCAGAGGTGCTATTGGTGCTGAAGGGCAAGGGGCAGGTGGTGCCGGTGTGGGGGCTGAGGTATCCTTGGGATCCAGGTCTGAGGGGGAGCAGGGGGGTATTGTAGGCCCTGTGGGCCAGTGGGGGGAGGGAGGGGTAAGGCCTGGGTTTGGTTTGGTAGCTGGAACTGGTTCCGGTTTGGGATCTCCGGTTGGGAGTATGGTTTTGCATAGGGGATATGATCCGGCTGAGCAGCAGGCGGTTTGGGATCATTGGTTGAGTAGGGGGCAAGGCTCTTCCAGGTCGGATTGGGTGGGGGCATGGCAACATGGTCTCCTGCTTTTCCCTCCTTGGGTTTTCCTTTTTTGTCTCCGCAGGTTCCTTTTAGGTCAGCGCCAGGAGGTGTGCCGTCTACAGTGCTGTCACCGGCTGCAGCGACTATGGATTCCGGAGTTTCTGCCGCAAGGGGAGCTTCGAAGGAGGTGGATCGGACTCAAGGAGCTGGTGGGCTGCAAAGGACTGTTACTTCCCCCCGTTCGTCTGATGTAATGGCCGCTGAGGACAGGACAGGTGAGTCGCTATTGGGTGTGGGGGACGAGGCTGGCGGGAGTGGGTTGAGGGCTGAGCGGTCGCGACAGGCGCGCAGGAAGAGGAAACATGTGTGTCGACATAGGCGTAGGTCGGACTCTTCCTCCTCCTCGTCTTCGGACTCGGCTGGATCATCAATGGGTGAGGGCGGGGGCAGTGAACCACTGCCAGGGCGAGGGTCTTCCGGTGCGCACGCTGGTGCCGGGTCTTCCTCATTGGTGGCTTTATCGGAACTATGGGAAGGCGTCCCGAAGAAGTTGCGGAGAAAAATTTGGAAACGGAAGTACATCAACATTTTTCATTTGCTGGAGGGGCGTAAGCGTTCGGGGGATAGTAAGAAAAAGCGCAAGGAGAATGAGAAGGCGGGCCGTCTTCGTAAGGTCTCTAGGAATGTCATCAATTGGGTTAGAGCGTTCTTGCGGCTGGCGAGTGTGTGGGGTCAGCATTTCCCGGCGCAGTACGGTATGTTGTTGTCTTATGCGGATTCAATTTTGGAGGCTTCTCAGGTGCACGAAGGCTGGTCATGGTTGAATTATGACGAGACGTTTCGTGACAAGATGGAGGAGAATAAGTTTCTGACGTGGGGTACTCAAGACATTAACCTTTGGCTGACTCAGATGTCGGTAAAAGGCGGGGCGGTTGCGGGGGGCGGTGGAAAGGTGGGGTCGGGGGTTCTGGCTGGTGCGGGTCGTTCCTTTCGGGGGAACGTTTCTCCAGTCTAGACCAGACCAGTCCCCAGTGGTGGGGGTGACGTGTGCTGGAGGTTTAATAGATCAATGTGTCCCTTTCCGGACTGTAAATTCTGCCACGTGTGTTCAATCTGCAGCGGTCCCCATTCGGCTGCAAAATGTGTTAAAAAAGTGGCCATCACCCCGCCTGGTTCAGGTCCCAAGTAGGCGGGTGCTATTTAAGTTGGCTCCTTCTCCGATACGGGTACCGCTATTGCATAGTTGGCTGCGCGGTTACCCGCGGAAAAGGGATAAGGTAATTTTGCAGTTAGGTTTTCAGTTCGGTTTCGTTGTTCCGATTCGGGGTGCCGTGGGGTGTTCCAGGGCCCGCAATTCCCCTAGTGTATGGCGATGGGCGTCGATAGCTCGAGAGAAGTTGGCGGTAGAATTACGGTTGGGCAGAATTGATGGCCCTTTCCAACTCCCTCCTTTTCAAGGTTTTATGGTGTCCCCGTTGGGAATTGTTCCTAAGAAAGAACCGGGGAAGTTTCGATTAATCCACAATTTGTCTTGCCCTGTCGGGGCCTCGGTGAATGATTTCATACCACGCAAGTTTTGTACGGTTCGTTATGCCTCGTTTGATGGGGCGGTGGAGTTAGTCAGGAGGGCCGGGCGAGGCTCCTTGATGGCTAAGGTGGATATTGAGTCTGCCTTTCGCTTGTTGCCGGTCCACCCGTCTGCCTTCAAGTTCTTAGGTTTCCAGTTTGAGGGCAAGTTTTATTTTGATAAGTGTATGCCGATGGGTTGTTCGGTATCTTGCTCTTATTTCGAGAAATTTAGCTCTTTCCTGCACTGGATGGTGGTTAGGAGGGTGGGGTCCTCGGAGGTTGTTCATTATCTGGATGATTTCCTGTTTGTCGGCAAGGCGGGGTCTCCACGTTGTAGTGAGCTTCTGGATGGTTTTGTCGGTTTGGCTAGCGAGTTGGGCGTGCCTTTAGCTGAGGGTAAAACCGTAGGCCCGACGACGATCCTCACCTTTTTAGGTGTGGAATTGGATTACAGACGAATGGTAGCACGGTTGCCGTTAGAAAAGGTGGAGAAATTGAGGGTGCTGGTTGCTAATTCCTTATCCTCGTCTAAGTTGACCTTGAAGGAATTGCAGTCGCTAATTGGTTCGCTTAATTTCGCCTGTAAGGTCATTCCAATGGGGAGGGTGTTTATTCGGCAGTTGGCAGCGTTGACGGCTGGAGTGCTCAAGCCGCATCACCGTATTCGTGTGTCGCGAGTTATGCGGGAGGATCTGCGGATTTGGGACGTCTTTCTGCGGGACTTTAATGGGATTTTGGTATTTCGCGATCCGGAGATCTCCAGTGAGGACTTGCAGCTGTTTACGGACGCAGCCGGGGACATTGGTTTGGGAATATACTTTGGTGGGGCGTGGTGTGCCGACAGATGGCCGCAGATTTGGGTGGATGAGGGGCTAGTACGTAATATTACCTTTCTGGAGCTTTTTCTTATACTGGTGGCTATGGAGTTATGGCCACACAAGTTGGCCAACCGCAAGGTCATGTGGTGGTGCGACAATGAGTCGGTCGTGGCGGTTATTAATCGGTATTCTCCGCACTGCAGTCAGGCAGCGTCATTAATGCGGCTGGTCATCTTTACATGTTTGCGTTTGAATGTGGACCTGAGTGCTCGGCATATCCCGGGGCATACTAATGAAATCACGGATGCTCTTTCTCGTTTGCAGTTGGAGCGATTTCGGTGCTTGGCTCCGGGGGCAGACGAGGACGGGCTCGTGGTCCCGTGGAGACTGTGGAGCTGTGGCCAGCGGAGATGAAGAGCCTCCTCAAGAATTCAGTGGCGGAGCGGACTTTGGCTGCTTATCAGTGTGGTTGTGAGCGGGTGTTGGAGTATCTGTATCAGTCGGGCTGGGGCGGGGGGGAGGTGCCGGAGTATTTGCTAGGAGGGTATGTTGGTTGGGCTAAGGGGCGCGGGGTTGCTCGATTGGCTGTTAAAATTCATCTGGCTGGGTTTGGATTTTTTGCCAAGGCAGCGGGTTGGGGATTGTTGGGCCGCGGATTTCTGGCGTGGCAGCTACTACAAGGGTGGGAGCGTGCTTTGCCTGGGCCACGTGATCACCGGCTGCCGATTACACACGATTTGTTAAGAAGGCTGTGTCAGGTTTTGCCGGGGGTGGCGGTGTCACCTTATGAGGCCACTCTTTTTCGGGCGGTCTTCTGTCTGGCATTTTTTGGTGCCTTTCGGGTTGGCGAACTGGCAGTAGCTTCGGGGAATGCGGGCTTAGGTAATTGCTTGCGCCGCAAACATGTGTGGAGTGAACCGGGGATTGTACGCATGTTGTTAGCGAAATCCAAGACGGACCAGAAAGGGAAAGGGTTGTGGGTGGTTCTTAGAGGGATTGGGGGACTCACGTGCCCGGTGGCCGCCATGGAGAGCTACTTGGGTGTGCGCCCGACGGGTGCGGAGGGGTTGTTTGTGCATAGTGATTCCCATGCGCTCACGCGATTTCAGGTGACGGCGGTGCTGCGCCTGGTGTTGCGCCGGATCGGGGAGGATCCCCGGTCTTTTTCTGCACATTCCTTTCGCATCGGGGCAGCGACTAGCGCCGCAGCGTTGGGATTGTCTGGGGCACAGATTCAGAGTATCGGCAGATGGCGGTCGAAATCTTTTAAAGGGTATGTTTGTTTATGAGCTGCTTGTCTTTCACTGGGGGGGGGGGGAATTTTAATGATGTTTTTTCTGTTGCAGATGTGGGACTGAAAGCATGGGGCTGTTGGATCTTGGGGCATTCCTACGTGTTCTGGGCCGGTCAGCGAGCAGCAGTGCGGCCTATCGGGCTGAATCTTGGACTGGATCCGGCGGTGGTGGCGGTGTCATGGCTGGGCGAGCGTAGGCTGCGGTGGCCTCAGCTGATGCCTTTGCTTCGTCATCATCTGCGCATCCGGGATATACCAACGATTGTACTAGTGCATTTGGGTGGCAATGTTCTGGCGGATTGGTCTTGTAAGTAGTTGATCAGAGCTGCCAAGAGGGACTTTGCTGTACTGCTGCGTATGTTTGGGGGTGTAGTCTTGATCTGGTCCGATATTATTCCCAGACTGGCGTGCGGGGGGCAGAGGAGATGGTCCCGGGGCTTGACAAAAATAAATAGGCAAATCGGGAGGTGGGATTGCGAGAAAGGGGGGTATCAGGTACAGCATTCTTGGGTGGAGGTGGCCTGTGCTGGGCTTTATCGGGCGGATGGTGTGCATCTCTCTCCGGTCGGGACGGATTTGCTCCTCAATGACTGGCAGGAGGTGTTGGAGAGGGTGGTTCAGGATAAGACACGCTGGTCGCAGCTTGGTGAGGTTCGGGGGTGGGGGGGCGGCACAGGTAAGGTTTGGTTCCTGTGCCGGTGGCGGGATCCCGGAGGTTTCCGGGGTCCGGAGCCTTAGGCGACTTGGGAAGGGGGCGGGGTGCCCTCGACCCGGACTACCCCTGGAAGACTTTTGCTAGTAATATGGCGAAGTCGGATAGGGGTGGTTGGAACGTTGCCAGTTGTGGAAAGGGCGGGGGAAGGTTAAAGGGGGATAGGAGGAGTGGTAAAAGGGGAGGGGAGCGTCGGGTCCGGCTACCCGGTTAGTCTTGAGGGCGTGGGCAGGGTCCCGGCGTCCGCGCGTAACCGGGTGCCCGGCGTCCGCGAGTAACCGGGTGCCCGGCGTCCGCGCGTAACCGGGTGCCCGGCCCGGCGCGGGACCCTGCTTGCTTCACGGGGAATGGAGAGGGGTAGGGGGTGGGTGCGCATGGCATGGCGCGCCATGATGCGAGGTGCATCTTTTGAAAGGATTGGCTCCGCTGGTTGCTGGGTGCGAGCGGAGCCAATCAGGGGGGGTCTGGCCATGTGCTCCAGCGTGCGCGCAGGCGTACGGGAGCACATGCGGCCGGATGGTAAGGCAAGTGGCCCACCCGCCCACCCCTTATTGTGGGGGGGAGGGGTTTGTGTTTGGATTGGGTTGTCGCAGCTAGGGGGGGGGGGGTGCAGCGGGATCCCGAAGGTTTCCGGGGTCCGGAGCCTTAGGCGACTTGGGAAGGAGGCGAGGTGCCCTCAACCTGGACTACCCCTGGAAGACGTTTGCTAGTAATATGGCGAAGTCGGATAGGGGTGGTTGGAACGTTGCCGGTGGTGGGACGGGGGCTGGAGAGGAGGCAAGGTCGCCTTGCTAATTGCATGGCTGGTGACGCATCGCACCGCTGGGGGGGGTTTGATGCATTCCTGTTTATTGTTAAATATGTTGTTTGGAAATAAAGCTGCGACCAGTTGTTACCACAAAAGGCTGTCTGTGCATTTTGTGGGAAGGGCAGGGGAAGGTTAAAGGGGGATAGGAGGAGTGGTAAAAGGGGAGGGGGAGCGTCGGGTCCGGCTACCCGGTTACTCTGTTAGCTTCCGCAGTGAAAGTTGGCCAGCCGTTGCTGCACCTTACTTTCACTTCTTTGCCATAACCGGGCGGTGCCTCAGTATCACTGCAGCCTGGTTGTGGCTGGATACCGGCTCCAGAACGCCCTGACGCTAACTGGTTAGCACTGGAGTGTGCAGTGGCGGCACCCACAGAGATTCAGCGGACTGACCATGTTAATCACTTTGAATATCAGGCCCATGATGTCTAAATATGTTTTATATAGAATTTTCTGGGAGATGTGGTGTTGAGATGATTATGATTGAGCTTATTTATCAAAATCTTGGGGGTGGGTACTAAGGGGGTCTAAAAGGTGAGGGGGGTGCAAGGCTGAAGGTTCATCTAGGGCATCTACAGTAATACCCTTGCACCAGCCCTGAGTTTATCCATTCATGATATAATACCAAAGAGCCTATTCAATCAAAGGCTTTATTCACATACAGCATTCTTAAAGCTGTCTCTTGTGTTCACCCCACAGAGCATAAGAAACTACTACTCCACCTGCAGTGACTACAGAGTACAAAGGAAGTAGGAAAATTGTGCCATAGGAAGCAATGGAGAGCTTTATTGGTATCCACGAGGTCACCCTACATGTGTTTTGGCTAAAGCCTTCTCCAGGGGATATTAACCTCACTACAACAAACATACATAAAAATCAATATATAATAATAACAACAATAATAGGTACATTTAAATAATTGTACATATCAATAAAATAAAATGAAAAATAAAAAACATGAAAACATGAAAATATATTAGAAAGTACAACAATGTACGCATGCATATCTCTTAAATATAATGCCAAAAAACTGCCAAGGACATGACCTTAAAAGAATAAAAGACAAAAAACGTATTCTGAAAGTTTTAACCTGGAGTCTCAATGGGGCCATTTATACTACCCTGTGGGACTTTGCTCTATATTCTAGTCAGTGAGACACAGGGATATTGTGAATTTTGGTATAATTATTTCTCTATTTTTTATTTATTTTTTATTCTGCTGCATTGCAGAAACATTTTTCTCCCCCTTCCCTTTGTTCTTTTGATGTGGCTTAAATTCCAATAGTAGTTAGCTACAATTGTCTTTAGTGCTGTCGACATGTATACTATCTACAGGTTCCTACAGATTGTTTCACAATCGGGAGAGTGTACAATTAGTATCCTCATACTGTGGGTGAGTTACCTTCTGCTGTAATCCCTTATGTTTTAATGCTCTATTGTTATTAATCCTCTCATCATCATATGATGTTCCTACTTTTAATCGAGCTGTGCATTGTTTTGTTTCTTAATCTAAATTATAACACTTTTTATATCAACTCTGGTTCTCTTCAGAATACAATTTTTGTCTTTTATTCTTTTAAGGTCATGTCCTTGGCAGTTTTTTGGTGTTATAGTTAAGAGATATGCATACATATATTAGAAATTAGAAGATGTATGTTCATGTTTTTATGTTTTTTATTATTGTTTAATTATTTTTTATATTTTGATATGTACATTATTTACATGTACCTATTAGTGTTAATATTATTATATATTGATTTTTATGTGTGTTTGTTGTAGTGAGGTCAATATCCCCTGAAGGCAGCTTCGGCTGAAACACGTGTAAGGTAACCTTGTGGATAATAATAAAGCTCTCCATTTCTTCCTACAGTGCAGTTGTCTTGCTTCCTTTTACTCTCCTGTGTTCACCTCCACTTCTCTTTAAACCTTTTTGGTCTCCATTAACTTTCTTATATAGAAATATCTCCTTATGCTACTTCTGAGTCTATTGAGCTAGATCTCATGGCTCCTTGTCCTAGATCTTCCTTTACACTGAAAAACATTTGTGTTTTGTTGATTGGTTATACTTCTGAAGATATCTGAATGGCTCTATCGCATCCCCTTTCTCCCACCTTTCTATTAGGCTATACATATTTTGGTGACTCAGTGTCATTTCATAGGGCTTGTGATGTAGATGTTGCATTAACTTAGTAATGCTTCCCTGGATGCCTCTCATCTATTGGCTTCAGGGACTCTGTACTATCCTGGTTCTCCTCCCACCTCTCCCATCGCTCATTCAGTGTATGCTCTGGTGGCTCCTCCTCCTCCCCTACCCCGCTACATGTAGATGTACCCCAGGGATCTGTCTTGGACCCTCTCCTCTTCTCTCTCTATACCCAAGGCCTTGGCGCGCTTATCTCCTCCCATGGCTTTCAGTACCATCCCTATGCCGATGACTCCCAGATCTACCTCTCTACACCTGATATTTCTCCGGCAACCCAGTCCAAGATCTCTGCCTGTCTTTCGGACATCGCTGCCTGGATTTCTCATCGCCGATTGAAACTGAACATGGCCAAGACTGAACTCCTTGTCTTTCCACCCAACTCCTCTCCCCCCCCACTTCCCCTCTCTCAGTCCATGTGGATGGATCTACTATCCTTCCTGTTCCCTCGGCCCACAATCTAGAGGTTATCTTTGACACCTATCTCTCCTTCTCCGCTCATATCCAGCTTGTAGCTAAGACCTGCCGCTTCTTTATCTACAACATCAGCAAAATCCACCCCTTCCTCTCTGAACATACTACCAAAATGCTTATCCACTCCTTAAACTCCTCTCGCCTCGATTGCTGCAACCTACTCCTCGCTGGTCTCCCCGTGAGCCACCTCCTCCCCCTTCAATCCATACAAAATCATGCTGCTTGATTAATTTCTGCGAGCCTCGCCATGCCCACATTACTCTTCTTCTCAAGTCGCTTCACTGGCTCCCTGTCCAATTCCGCATCCAATTCAAGCTTCTTCTACTGACCTATAAATGCATTCACTCTATGGCCCCTCAATACCTCTTATCTCTTATCTCCCCCTACGTCCCTTCTCGTAATTTGCGCTCTGCTAACAAATTACTGTTATGAATGCCTTTCACCCGCACTGCAAACTCCCGACTGCGCTCCTTTCACCTTGCAGCACCATATCCCTGGCCCTCTTCAAATCCAGGTTGAAGACCCACCTCTTCACCGTTGCATTCAGATCCTGACTCCATCCTCATCTTACCCTAACCCCCATCAACGTTTATGACCAAACTATAGACCAAACTGTACCACACCACACCTTGCGCAGAAATGACTAATACTCTGTACTGTTTTCTTTTAACTAGATTGTAAGCTCCGATGAGCATGACTCTGACGGGCAGGGACTGTCTCTTGTATGCTGGCTGTGCAGCGCTGCGTGCATGGCGCTTTATAAGTGCTGAATATTAGTAGTAGTAGTATTCCTATCCATTTAGAGATATGACCTCCAGAATTGGATATTGTACTCAAGATGTGGTCTCATCAATGATCTGTAAAGAGGCATTATCACATCCTTTGTTATTTTTTAGAACCCAAAAGAATGTTGGAAAAAATAGGTATAGAAGCTCAAAACTCCATCTGTCTGCACATCTGGGGGCAAAATAACTCTCCAAAAACTGAACTAAACAAGACCAAATTTGAAGTGGGGAGAAAACGGGGGAAAAGACACACTAAGTTGGAAAATGGGTGAGTTTTGACAGGAGATTCTAAAGAAATGAAATCTCCAAAAAATGTTCCAATGCATTTCTGTGGGAGAGATAGTTCCAATGGCTGCAGTTTGGACAAACTGATATACTGAAACACAATGATAAGGGAACTGTGCCTTTCAAACTGCCCCTTCCTCCCCTCTCCTCTTCTAGTCACAGCACAGATACACACAGCGCCAACACATATATTCAGATACACAGATATACCCTCTCCTTCGACACGCACACAGACACATTCCACACAAGTATATACATACAAAGACACCATAAGCCCACATACGAGATACACAGATATATACAGCGTCACCAACTAAAGCTGAAAGAGAAAAGTTCTGAAGAAGCTTAAATGAGGATCCTACAGAATACAAATGGGAAGCAGAATGGATACCTAATACAGCGGAAGTAATGGAAAAGGCAAACCTCAAAAATATGGCCTGAAGTAACAACTAAAAAGCTACAAGGTAGATTTAGAAGAACCTCGGCTCTGCCGGAGTGTTCAACTTTTGGCTCAAACATTTCACATCCCTCCATCAAGATTTCACAAACTGTAAAAATATATTTTCCAGACAGCCAGAATTAATACCATAGTGGTTAACAGAAAGAACACTTGGATTTTGTACTGGGATAAGTGGCACCATCCAGTGCCCCTACTAGTTATTTATTTTTTGCGTCCTGTGGATCTTGTGGTGTCTGGGGTCCATAGATTGGAAATAACTATTTTAGAAACATCAAATGCAAATGCAATATGTGCCTTCAAGTCAATGCTGGCTCCTGGCAACCCAGCAGCCCCTGGACTTTCTTGTCAAGGTGTGACTGGAAGCAGATTGCCAGGCCTTTCTTTCGAGGCAAAGGAAGGTTAAGTGACTTGCCCAAGGCGTGCCACTAGTGTAGCAGCGAAGTGCACGCAATGAATAAAACCAGGAGTCAATTCCAGGTTCCAAGCCAATTTATTGTGCACAAGGCTCAGACAGGAAAGCATCCAAAAGTGACTGAGCAATGGAGAACAGAAGCAAATTCCTTATATACAATTTTCACAGTTTGATACAGGCAAACTTTCTATTGGTCCCAACGCCCCCTGCACCCATCCAATCGGGGACCCTCTCTGGGCCTAGCACCCTGTTCCCCCTTCTTAGGCCATTCTAACAAAGGCACAATTTTTAGACATAGATACATTTCTACTGCAAGGTCATTTCTAGCTCAGAGAATGTGAGAATGCAGAACACTGGAACATATCTATCATCAGCATGGAAGAATTTAATAAAGGATTCATACAAACTTATCAAAAAGCAGTTTAAAGCAGTTTAAGGCAGATTCTCAGACTTTCACTGACTTTGGTCTTTCTCAGCACTACTAGTCTCAGGTGGGGGTAGGGACTCAGGCCTAGCTTACAGGCCTCCCATATGTTCACAGGCTATTGTAGGCCTTAGCCTGCCACATTCCCCCCTTTGATTATTCTCACCCGCAAGTGAGAAAGGGTGAGAATTTAATCACATATTATACTCGTGTCACAGCATCATGTTGGGGTATAGGGTGATATTGCCACATAGCTAATACTTTCGTAGCTGTTTTCCGTTCTACAGTGCTATCAATAATTGAGGTTATCATGCTTAAGCAAAGGGGTAAGAGACATGGGAGAAACAAGCATGTAGCCACTATTAATAATACAATGAATACAAGTGTTTTCAGGCCGCCCAACCCTGAAAACATAGAACCAAACCATCCATCAAGTTTCAAGCCATGCCAGGTCTGGACTGGTACATAGGCTTGCTTCCGCATCTGATTAGCTATTTCTTCTACAACTTGACCTTCATTATCAATTTGCAAACAACAGTTAGTTAAATTCAATTTTCCACACACTCCACCTTCAGCTGCTAGTAAATAATCCAGTGCTAAGCGATTCTGATAAATAGCTGTACGCATTTGTGTACTCTGTTTAGCTAAAAGGGTTAAAGCTTTACTAGTTTCATTTGTTATTATTTCAACAGCTTGTAAGCATATAATACGATTTATCATGTACACAGGTGTGCGATATCCCCAGGTCCCATCTTGTGTCCAAGTAGCAGGTCCATAGTATGAAATGATTCTCTCAGGTGGCCATTCCTCATCATCCCATTGGCCTATTTTTAAAGCCTCTCGCTTCTGTCGACTTTTATATACCGGAAAACCTAATTGTTCCCCGTGGGAGATAGGCAAAAGAAAGAAGGAAGGTCGTATAGTCCCCAATACACATGCACCTCCCCAGTTATTAGGGAGCTTGGCATATGCTCGGGTTCCACAAATCCAATATAGTCCAGGTGGGGCTTGCCAGGTATTGTAAAAAATCAAATTAGTCCATAGCTTAGCAAGATTAGGAAAGATGACTAGAGGGTTGGAAGGTTCTGGAGTGTTTACACCCGACCACCAGGACGTCTTCTTAGTGGTGGCATTGTAAAACTTCTGGTTTAGACAGACCAGCTGTCCAACTAGCATAGTAAACTGTGGTCCTGTGCGAGCTTATCCACACTTATCTGCTCAAGCACGACGTGCACGTTTCGAAGCACCAGGCTCCTGCTTCAAGTGTATCAGTGAGAAAGTAGTGTGACCATTCCTTTCTTCTTCAAAAAACGCCAAATCTATGGCGGGTGACGTCAGGGAATTCAAACCTTCAGATAGGCCTATTATAGGACCGCCTATATCACGCCAGCCAATCACCAAAAGAGGGAAACCCCACATCACAGGAGAATCCCTACAGGTAATTGGAGAGTGTTTAAAGGGTCAACCATTCAATGTCCCTATTTAAACCAACAGGCGCCATAGAATTTAGAGTGAAAATCCACCGTTGTTCCAATTGTCTCAAACGAGCTGTGTGATCTCCCCCTCTCGGATCAACTGGTACATGATCAATCACAGTCCATTGAAGTTGTTCAAAAGCATGGCCAGAATCGATGCAGTGTTGTACCATCGGGGCTGTCACCACAGACTGACGTAAACGAGATGCGTGTTCACCTAATCGGACCCGTATGGCTCGATTTGTACTCCCTACATACTGCTTTAAGCAGGGGCAAATCAAGACATATACCACATAGCACGAGTCACATGTAGTATGCCATCGCCGATAAAAACTTTTACCAGAGAGAGAATCAGTCCAAGCATACACCGTAATGGCCAGAGCACAGTATCTACAATTTGCACATGCCTCATGAGAACCTGATCCATAAGCTGGCAGTTCAGGCCGATCACATTGGACCGCCGATTTAACCAGTCTGTCACGCAGATTACGGCAACACGAATATGCAATTTGCAAAGGCTTGTTCAAACTAGGGCAAAGAGAAAGCACTGGCCAATGTTTCCGTAAAATTTGAGCCACCGTTTTAGAATGACTCATATAAGGTAGTACACCAGTCACTTTTTCATGGGATTCCTCCTTATCACGAACAGATGTTAAAGTGACATCAGAGAACCACTCAGAGTGCGAATATAAGGCTCTACGGTACGCTTTGGATATAACCGATTTGGGATACCCCTTTTGAGATAATCGTTGCCATAAGTCCATCGCAAGATGTTTATATTGGGCTATAGAGGAACACAACCGTCGGATCCTCAAAAACTGGCCAAAGGGGAGCCCCCGGCGGAGTGGTTCAGGATGGAAACTTCCAAAATTCAATAAGCTATTCCGCTGCACCGGTTTTCTATATAATGTGGTCAACAACTTAGATCCTTCACGATATACCATCATGTCCAAAAATTCCAACTTGTCCAACGATATGTGAGCAGTGAATTTTAAATGGGGTTGGATAGTATCCAACCACCTGAGAAATTCTTGCAAAGAGGCCAGATCAGAAAGCCAAATCAAAAATATATCATCAAGAAAACGTTTCCAGATGGCCACATTAGCAAAACTCACCGAGGGAAAAATGTGCCGTTCTTCAATTTCTGCCATATAAAGGGTCGCGAGAGAGGGGGCTACAGTAGCCCCCATTGCTATACCAAAAATTTGTTGGAAATAATCCCCCTCAAACAAAAAGTAATTGCGAGTAAGCACATATGAGATCAATGTGAGCAGAAATTCTTTTGGTAATCGAGCTGGCGCCTGAAGAAACCGAGACTGTAAAAGATTCAAAACCTCCTCTTGGTCTACATTCGTATATAGTGCAACGACATCCAACGTCACTATATACCAGGCGGTAGATGGCAAACACAACGTGAGTAAAGAACTCAAAAAATGAGCAGAATCCCGAATATAAGAGCGTACTGTGGCCGCTTCAACTTTGAGGAAAACATCGCAAAATTTTGAGAGCGGTTCGAGGAGGGAGCCACGGCAAGAAACTATCGGTCTCCAGAATCATCAAATAAATTGGGACGTTGACATAAACGCTCCAGCTGTTCATCAGTATAGGCAAAGACATCCAAGGCCATCATCCAAGGGAAAAACTGAAGCGATTCAAAACCAAAAAATCCCAAATAGCTAGTATTCCAATTTTACGGAAACATTGGCCAGTGCTTTCTCTTTGCCCTAGTTTGAACAAGCCTTTGCAAATTGCATATTCGCGTGGCCGTAATCTGCGTGACAGACTGGTTAAATCGGCGGTCCAATGCGATCGGCCTGAACTGCCAGCTTATGGATCAGGTTCTCATGAGGCGTGTGCAAATTGTAGATACTGTGCTCTGGCCATTACGGGGTCTGCTTGGACTGATTCTCTCTCTGGTAAACGTTTTTATCGGCGATGGCATACTACATGTGACTCGTGCTATGTGGTATATGTCTTGATTTGCCCCTGCTTAAAGCAGTATGTAGGGAGTACAAATCGAGCCATACGGGTCCGATTAGGTGAACACGCATCTCGTTTACGTCAGTCTGTGGTGACAGCCCCGATGGTACAACACTGCATCGATTCTGGCCATGCTTTTGAACAACTTCAATGGACTGTGATTGATCATGTACCAGTTGATCCGAGAGGGGGAGATCGCACAGCTCGTTTGAGACAATTGGAACAACGGTGTATTTTCACTCTAAATTCTATGGCGCCTGTTGGTTTAAATAGGGACATTGAATGGTTGACCCTTTAAACACTCTCCAATTACCTGTAGGGATTCTCCTGTGATGTGGGGTTTCCCTCTTTTGGTGATTGGCTGGCGTGATATAGGCGGTCCTATAATAGGCCTATCTGAAGGTTTGAATTCCCTGACGTCACCCGCCATAGATTTGGCGTTTTTTGAAGAAGAAAGGAATGGTCACACTACTTTCTCACTGATACACTTGAAGCAGGAGCCTGGTGCTTCGAAACGTGCACGTCGTGCTTGAGCAGATAAGTGTGGACTTATTTTCGATTTTTAAAATTACTGAATACGAGTTGACAATCAAATTAAATTAACAAATAAAAAAAGGGGCATGTACTGCGTGAGGTTTAGAGGTACCTCCTCTCTACCTTGCGGTCTATACCCAACAAAAAATTGGTGATCGTCGTTGGGGAAATAGTATTCTGTTTTTGATGATTGATTAATTGGAATACTAGCTATTTGGGATTTTTTGGTTTTGAATAGCTTCCAGTGGGTGGCAGGAGTAGATTCTCACTTAAGTTCTTTCACAGTGGTGGCTGCCGTCGCAGCGTGAGCCACAATGGGGTTGCAGGGTCATTTACTGAAGTCCAATGACCAAGTGCAAGAAGTGGCTGCTGGCTTTACTCGACTGTGATGGATCCAGGGTTCGAGTTCAGCAACTTTGACTGCTGTCGGAGTTGATAAGATAACAACATAAGGTCCCTTCCAATGCGGTGCCAACGGTGTCTTTCTCCACTCTTTGATCCAGACCGAGACTGCAGGCTTGAAAGAATGCAGTGGTTCTGTTAGATTGATGGGTAATTGATCCTGTACCCACATATGAAGATTCTGCAAAACAGAACTTAAAGCCAACACTTCTTGTCTAGTAATTTCAGATCCAATCTGTTGTATATCTCCTTTTATTCCTTGTACAATAGGCGGGGGTCGCCCATACAAAATCTCAAAAGTGGAAACTCCTAATGACATAGTAGGGGCTGAACGTATCCTAAGAAGGGCTATAGGAAGAACCTGGGGCCACTTCAGGTGAACTTCTTGGCACAGTTTAGATAACTGGGATTTCAGGGTTCTATTCATACGCTCTACTTTTCCTGAACTCTGAGGTCTGTAAGCAGTATGCAACTTCCATTGCACCTGTAGAGCTTGTGCTAACTGCTGAGTCACCTGAGATACAAATGAGGGCGCATTATCTGACCCTATAGTCAATGGTATCCCGAATCGGGGAATAATCTCATGAAGCAGAATTTTGGTGACTTCTCTGGCTTTCTCAGTTCTGGTGGGGAAAGCTTCTACCCACCCAGAAAAGGTACAAACTAAGACCAACAGGTAATGATATCCATTTGCTTGTGGCATTTCAGTAAAATCCACCTGGATATTACTCATGGGGGTAACTCCTACCGACTGAACTCTTGGGGGTGGACCAGGACCCTGCTTGGCATTGTTCTTAGCACATGTTAAACATTGTTGAGCCACTGAGGCAGACAGGGGTCCTAATAATGGAATATAGAAATGAGGTTTGAGAGCTTTTTCCATCGCAGTCTTCCCATAATGTGTGGCCTGATGAAAAGCATGAACAAAGGCTGGACCTAATGCTTCAGGAATTACTGTGGGCCCTGGAGGTGAGCCACCCTCTGGAGGTGGCAACACTATCCAGCCCTTTTCTGTTAGGACACCCCCTTCCTTCTCGCAGAAATAGTCTAACTCTCTTGTGGTGTATCGAGGGGCCCATGAGCTAAGGGGCACAGGGAATAAAGCTGCCTGAACTGAGGTATCTTGGGTCAGAACTTGTCCAATTGTGGCTGCTTTTCGAGCAGTGGCATCGGGCAAAACTATTCCCTTGGGTAATTTCTCCTTCTCCTGCCTGATGACCTCGGCAGTGCATGACTGCCACTTGCTTAGGGGCCCACACAGCATCTAACTATGTCAATATCTCTGGGCCATATTTAATGGACTTGCCTCCTGAAGTTATCAACCCTCGTTCTTTGTACAGGGCCCCATGTGCGTGCAAAGTTGTAAAGGCATACTTAGAATCTGTGTACACATTTAAATGGAGCCCTTTTCCTAGTATCAGCGCCCTAGTGAGGGCTATCAGTTCAGCTTTCTGTGCTGAAGTCCCCGGGGCCAGAGCCGAGGACTCAACCATCAGATCGAGGGTCACCACTGCATACCCGGCACAACGATGTTCATTGATGACAAGACTACTTCCATCCACGAAGAACATCCGTTCAGGGTTTTCCAAATGGACATCAGCCAAATCCGGGCGACTTGAAAAGACAGTGTCCATAATTTCCAGACAGTCATGATCAGGGGGGCCAGGACCAACTGGTAACAATGTAGCAGGATTCAATGCCTGACTGACCATCAATTGCAATCAAGGATTCTCACACAGCATACTTTGATACTTCAACATTCGCGAGTTTGTGAGCCAGAAGTTTCCTTTGTGCTCCATAAGGGTCAAGACAGAGTGTGGTACGATGACTCGAAGATTCTGTCCCAAAGTGAGCTTGTCAGCTTCGCTCACTAAGAGGGCTGTGGCTGCAACAGCTCTCAAACAAGGGGGCCAGCCTTTTGCAACCGTATCCAGTTGTTTTGATAAATAGGCCACTGGTCGCTGCCAAGATCCAAGAGATTGAGTCAACATTCCCAAAGCATTTCCTTGTGACTCATGAACATAGAGGCGAAAAGGTTTCTGGACATCTGGCAGACCCAGGGCTGGTGATGACATCAAGGCGGTCTTCAGAGATCGAAATGCTGCATCCTGTTCAGGTCCCCATTCCAATGGAGACCTCTCCATTCCTTTGGTGGCTTGATACAATGGCTTTGCCAACAGAGCGAAGTTGGGTATCCATATTCGGCAGTAGCCGGCAGCTTCCAAGAAGGCCCTCACCTGCTTTCTGGTGGTGGGGGTAGGGATGCGGCATACTGCTTCCTTTCGCTCGGGTCCCAATCTCCGGACCCCTCTGGACAGATGGAATCCCAGGTATTTTACTTCTGTTTGGCACAACTGCGCCTTGGCTCTGGAAACCTTGTATCCAGCTTCATTCAGGAGGTGCACGAGATCACTGGTGGCTTGTAAACATTCACTTTTTATTTATTTATTTATTTTATTTATTTAAGGTTTTTCTATACCGCACTATTCGGACATCAGCACGGTAAACAAGTTTGTACAATGAGGAACAGCCATACATTGAACTTACATAGAACAGGGAGTTTAAACATGGATAACAGGTGAACTTTATACATAGCAAACAAAGGGAGATTTAAACAAGGGTAACAGGTGAACTTTATACATTATATACACAGGGATTGCATCACATCTAAGTTTATGATACAGGCCCTAAGGGGGATAGATGGGGAGGTGAAGAGTTTTCATCGGAAATTGGTTAGACAGCGTTGGCTTGTTAGACTATATGATCATGTGGTACTGTCTAGGTGATGCTGTCGGAGTTACCAAAATGTTGTAAAAATAATTGCAGTTTGAGGGCTTTTCTGAACTGTGGGAGGTTATTTATGCTGCGGATTTCTGTTGGGAGGGAGTTCCAGCAAGAAGGGGCGAATAAGGCAAAGGCACGCTTTCTAGTGGATTTGTTGCATTTTGTGATGGCTTTTGGAAGGAGGATGGTATTGCAGGATGTGGTTCTTCTTAATCTGTTGTTTGGAGTAAGTTGGATCAGATCTGACAATATATTTGCGGTGATACCGTTGACTGCTTTGAAGGTCAAGGTGAGGATCTTAAATGTGATCCTGTACTGGACGGGGAGCCAGTGCAAGCTCTTCAGGATAGGGGTGATATGTCACTTTCCAAATTGGTGGCTATTAGCAGGTCATCCACATACTGGAGAAGAACCCTTTTCCCTGGGTTCACAGGGTAGCTTGAGAGATCTTGATTTAGAGCAGCACTGAAGAGGGTAGGTGAATTCTTGAATCCTTGGGGTAATCGAGTCCAGGTGAGTTGGCCCTGCCTTCCTGTTGTAGGATCTTGCCATTCAAAAGCAAACAAAAGCTGACTGGTGGGGGCTAGGCGTATGCAAAAGAAAGCATCTTTTAAATCTAAAACGGTGAAGTGAGTAGCCTCAGCAGGGATCAGTCCCAAGAGAGTATAAGGATTTGGTACCACTGGATGTATAGTTACAACTGCATCATTCACTCGCCTCAGATCTTGTACTGGGTGGTAATCTCCCGTCCCTGGTTTCTTAACTGGGAGAAGGGGGGTGTTCCAAGGTGACTGACACTCTTTAAGAAGTCCATACTTCAGCAGTTTCATCAGATGGCAGTGGATACCTTCAATAGCTGGTCGAGGAAGAGGATACTGCTTCACATGCACTGGTTCCGCTCCTGACTTGAGGGTGACAATGATGGGGGCTATGTTCTTCGTTAGGCCAGGTGGATTATCCTCCGCCCACACTTCAGGAGGAGCTGAAAGGTTGGTGGGTATACAGGAACTAATTGTCTTGGTCGGAGATACACTATAGAACCGCCACTCTTCTTCCCGGGGGACAGTCAGCACCATCAATCCAGCAGGCTTTGAGTTTACAGTCATTTGCATTTCTCCTCCTTCAGCAAAGGATATCTGCGCCTGGAGCTTGGCAAGCATATCTCGGCCCAAAAGTGGAATAGGGCATTCAGGCATATACAGGAAATGGTGCGTTATTTTCTGTCCCCCTAGTTCGCACATGCGGTTCTGCAGAAAAGGCTTGGTGGCCCTAGCCCCAGTGGCCCCAACAATGGTGACAGATCGGGAGGACAAAGGGGCCACTGGCTTTGCCACAACTGAATGTTCTGCTCCTGTATCCAACATAAAGTCCATATATTGGTCCCCTATTTTCAAACTGACCATAGGCTCCTGGGGACCCAGGGTAAACTTGGAGCTCGGTCTGGCCTAGTCTTCAGCCATATCATAGCCCTTGGCAACTGCCACTCCCTTAATAGCTTCTTCTCTCTCTTGCCGGAACTGTGCTCGGTTTATTCCTCCTCGACTCTGAAATCGACCTCCTGCTCTCCAAGAGCTCCCTCCTTCCCTTCTGGGGGTGGAGCCAAAATGCGGGCATTCATTTTTCCAATGTCCTTCTTCTTTTAAATGGGCGCACTGATTCGCACCCAATGGAGGCCAGCTATTTCCACGGCCTCTTCCACGTTCTCTGGTCCTTCAGTTAGGAAAACCTCCTCCACGTCGTTCAACTAAAGCGGCAGCAAGAAGATCTGCTTTCTTCTTCATTTTCCATTCACTTTCTCTGTAACGCTCATTTTCATGATTCACAAGCACTTTCTGAGCAACTTCCATTAACTGTGCTGTATTCATGCCCGCAAATCCATCCATTTTCTGTAATTTTCGCTTTATATCTCCCTGGGACTGACTGACAAAGGCTGCATTCACCATACGCAGATTCTCCTGGGCTGCTGGATCGTATGGAGTATATAATCTATAGGCTTCAGACAACCGCTCATGAAAGGCCGCTGGGCTCTCATCCGGACCCTGGAGGACCTCTGACACTTTCCCGATATTCATAGCTTTCTGGCCTCCCCTCCTCAGGCCCTGCAACAAGGCCTGGCGAAATCGAGTTAGGGCCGCCGCCCCCCTTTCATCATTCAGATCCCATCCGGGATCTTCATTTGGGAAAGCTGCGGCGGCTGCTTGCGGATGATTCATATCTGCTCCCTCTACAGGGTTCTCTTCTAGCCAGCGGATAGCCGCTTGCCTGATTCGCGCTCGCTCCTCAGTAGTAAAGAGAGTGGACAGGAGCTGGCGGCAATCAGACCAGGTAGGCTGATGAGTTTGCATTATACTAGACATTAATTCAGTCAAATCCTGAGGCTTTTCAGTATAAGATGCATAATGCGTTTTCCAGTTCAATAAAACAGTAGTGGAGAAAGGTACATAGATTAGACTAGCTGGTCCTGGCACCATCTGGCCCTGCTCGTTCAGGATAGGTAAACCAGGTACCTGACGCAATGGCATTAGGCGTCCCTCTCCTTTCTTCTTCTTTGCAGTGGCACTTCTTAAATCATATGTTTGCCGGGTATAGGCATCCTCAACAGGTGACCCTGATCTGGCAAGAGAGTCTCCACTCTCGGTATCCTCAGGGGACGCTGGCCCTCCTGAAGCACTCGGGCTAGACTCGAGGCCATCAATCAGGGGAGGGGACTCTCTTTGCCGTTGCGATGGTAATCGCTGGGCTTCTGCATCAGGCTCCGCAGGAGTGCCGGAGCCGTAGGAACTAGCCTATATTGATACTGAGGTAAACGGGTCAGGATATCTGGGGACTCTGAGGCGGAATACACAGGTAGCTTCCCTTCCTCAAGTGTCCGAGTCTCCCTTGTGGTTGCAACTAATATTCTACACTGTTCCTCATAGCACTGCCTTATCCAAGGGGGCTGTTTCTCACAAATACTTAACCAGGAATCTATATATGGGAACTGATCAGGGAACATTTTTCGTACACTCTGATGGACACGGGAAACTATGCTAATATCAAAGGTGCCCTCACGGGGCCATGAAGTGACTAACACAGGCCACTCCCTTTCACAGAGCATTCCTAATCGGGATGGAGACATTTTAATCCCGTAGTCTCCGGTAAATCCCTTGCTAAAATTCTTGATCATACATTGCAACGGAGTTTGCGTGGACTCCGTCCCTCCCATGATTACAATGACGTACACGACAACAGACAATAGGGGCGGGTAGTATGGCTGCAAGTAAGGGGTCCTTGCAGCCCAAAGAACAATGAAGGAGACAAACACCAAACGCTTCCTCCTTTTTGCGGCCTGGGCGCGGTCACCCGGTCAGGAACTGCGCTACTCAGGAGTCTGCTCTCACATGGTCCGTATTTCAAGACCTCTCATTCATACAGACGCAACCAAACATGCTAGCAACATTTTCCCAAATTTTCCCAAGGCCTTACTGACTAACCATACCATAGGGTCGGTGGCTTCTGCTTCGCTAACCCTTATGTGAAGCGTACTAGGACCGCCCTAGAGAGGTGATCAAGCTCTCTTTGTTTATTTTACCATACCATATTCCCAAAACTGACTATCTGAGTAGTAAAGAAAACTTCTACTCACCGGATCTGGTTCCCAATACCAAACCAGTACATGGGTTGGATCCTGGACTCCCCTCGGGTTCGGAGGTGTTGGCCAGTCGGACCCAGTAGTCTGCCGAGGCAAGGCGGAACGCTCTCCGATACAAGAGGACCGGTGGCTCCTGAGGTTTCCCCTGCGGTTGGACAGACACGGTTCCAACCGGGCCAAACCTTGAGGTGAAATTACGTGGAATATTCACTTGAATACCATCCACTACTCGCACATTCACGGCCAACGCACCAGGAATATGTAGCAGCGAAGTGCACGCAATGAATAAAACCAGGAGTCAATTGCAGGTTCCAAGCCAATTTATTGTGCACAAGGCTCAGACAGGAAAGCATCCAAAAGTGACTGAGCAATGGAGAACAGAAGCAAATTCCTTATATACAATTTTCACAGGAGGGACTCAGGCCTAGCTTACAAGCCTCCCATATGTTCACAGGCTATTGTAGGCCTTAGCCTGCCACAATAGGAAATGAGCGCTGAGTCTCTTGGTTACCAGGCTGCTGCTCAAACCGCTAGGCTACTCCTCAATGCCTTAGAAACATCAGGTGTTCAGGAACTTGGCTGGGAAGTGCGTCGGAGGCATCTGGGGCCATTTGTTTGGCCTCTGGGACTGCTGCTGTGTGCTGCGTTCTGCTCGGGCGCTTGAGGCTTCCCCGGAATATCGAACAGGCATTGGGGAGAGAGCCCGCAGCTGCGAGAGGACCCCCTGTGTGGATAAAAGCTGCCAGTTCTTTTTGCCATCTGAACTTGGCTGGGAAGTGCGTCGGAGGCATCTGGGGCCATTTGTTTGGCCTCTGGGACTGCTGCTGTGTGCTGCATTCTGCTCGGGCGCTTGTGGCTTCCCCGGAATATCGAACAGGCATTGGGGAGAGAGCCCGCAGCTGCGAGAGGACCCCCTGTGTGGATAAAAGCTGCCAGTTCTTTTTGCCATCTGAACTTGGCTGGGAAGTGCGTCGGAGGCATCTGGGGCCATTTGTTTGGCCTCTGGGACTGCTGCTGTGTGCTGCGTTCTGCTCGGGCGCTTGAGGCTTCCCCAGAATATCGAACAGGCATTGGGGAGAGAGCCCGCAGCTGCGAGAGGACCCCCTGTGTGGATAAAAGCTGCCAGTTCTTTTTGCCATCTGAACTTGGCTGGGAAGTGCGTCGGAGTCATCTGGGGCCATTTGTTTGGCCTCTGGGACTGCTGCTGTGTGCTGCGTTCTGCTCAGGCGCTTGAGGCTTCCCCGGAATATCGAACAGGCATTGGGGAGAGAGCCCGCAGCTGCGAGAGGACCCCCTGAGTGGTTCTGCATCTTGTTTTTTTTTTCTTTCCTTCTTTCCGCGGAGCGTGGTTCGCGGAGCGTGGATCGAAGGGGCGTGTTCAAAGGGGCAGGCCCTGCCCCTTTGACGCCCCTTCGACGCCACTGCGACATCACGGTGGTATTCTGGTGGTTACACGCTCCTAGGTTGTAGAGGAGAGGGTTGTAGTTACTTGTGGGTTTTAGTGCATTCTGCTCTGTCTGGGGAAACGAAAAGCCAAGGGTGGAGGTGCTTCTGGTGGTGATCCCGCCGGTGTTGCGAAACCGACGGGCCCCCTTGATAAGCACTTTTCCTCACTGCCGATTGCTCAATCGTCCCCTGAGGGCGCCTCCCTGAGCTTAGGGGGAAGATCCCCTCCACCGTGCCCTCTCTTATCGGTGCTTCCCGCTTCTACCGGGGAGTCTCCTGACAAGGTAAGGGGTTTAAATGTTTCTCTTTCTTTACCTCAACCAGTTAACTCTGTTATGTCGGGTAGTGTTAGTTCACTCTCGACTATGTTCTCTGACACAGAGATTACATTGAAAGATGTCTGGGGAGTTTTAAAGTCCATTGATGATAAGATTTCTGGTACTTTAAGTTCTTTGTCCAAATTTTCTCAAGAGACTGTTGTCTCTTTAGAACAATTAGATGGTAAGACGGCTTTACTTGATACAGCTGTTTCTAAATTGGAGGGCCAAATAGGGTCTATGCATGCTGCTCAGGCAGCGGGTATTAAAGACTCACTGGCTCTACATAGTAAAATTGAAGCGATGGAGAATTCCGCACGTTCTTGTAACCTCTGTTTTTTAAATTTTCCTATCTCTAAACTCCTCGCTCCTAAAATATTATTGGATAAGTACTTTAAAGAGGTTCTACTACTTACTGATTCTATATCAGTTTCTCAGTTATATTATATTTCCCCCAGCTCCAAGAGAGTTAACCCTGTTGAGGGAGATTTTGATGTTATTGAGCCTACTATTTCTAACCTCACTGCCTTTTTGGAAGACTCCCTGGATACAATTGATACCCGTTCCACTTTGTTAGTGACCTTTTTGTCTAAAGATGTTAAGCAGTGTGTACTTCGTGCTTTTTTTAAACACAAGGCTAGTAAGTTTTGTGGTCATCTCGTTAATGTTTTTCCTGATGTATCACGGAGTACCCAGCTTAGGCGTAGGCTGTTTCTGGCCTTAAAGCCTCAGGTAATGTCTTTAGGAGAGGCTTCGTTTTTCCTTCGTTTTCCGTGTAAATGTATAATTACTTGGAAGGATGTCTCCTATGTTTTCACTGAAGTTACTCATTTGGAAAGTTTCTTGATTGAGAAGCGGAAAGCATCAGTTGAAACACAGGGCGTCCATGAATAGTTTAGCCTCCTTCTTTATGGGACTTGTGTATTATTTTCTTAAGTATGGAGTCTTGTTAATACTCAGCCAAGTTTCATAACGTGGGCTATATCAAGAGATATGTTTTCTTATTTGATGGTTGTACATCTGTCTTAGTTCTTTTTTCTGGATTGACTTTGTTTGTATTATGTAAATGCATTTTGAAATCAATAAAAAAAAAAAAAAAGAAACATCAGGCGTTCCTATATATCCTCACTGGCATAATCTAGTAGGACAATCTCTGCAAGGTATACTCTTACAAAATGGACCAAAATATGCTCTTCCCAAAGGGGACATATTTATTTAAGAGAAATCAAAGGGGGTCAGTACACATAACAGTCCACCCAGAAAATATCATATAATACATAGAGTCTAATTTTATAACACAATGTTTTAAGGGAAAAGTCCTCAAAGGCACCTATTTTAAGCTCATTTTACAAAAGTTACAGCGCTTATGTGTCTCTATAAGACAGGCCTCTGAACCAGACCCCTGTGCTCTTAAGCTGCCCTAAATCTATGTGTGCAACCTAGTACATTGTAATCCACCCCTGCTCTGCCCAAACTATACCCCCAGGGATGCCTACATGCGATGCTCCTATAACTATTTGCCCCCTTGTGCTGCATGCGCAATTTTGTAAAAGGCCTTTTGTGTGTGTAAACAGACTTAATATGTGGAAATTCTTGTATATAATTACTTTCACACTGTATTATTGATATGCTTTATGGAGCCATAAAAAAAACATAGGTATTGATAGAAGACATACAGCAAAATAATCTGTTCTCTAAGGGGTATGTTTACTAAAACCCCGCTAATGTGCGGGCCGCGCTAGTGCGCGGGTGCCATATAAGGAGTAGGCGTTTCTTTCTGAAAAAGAAAAACCGTGATTTAAATATGCGCTAAGGTGCACGTTGCCCATGTGCGCCCGGCACATTAGCGCATGAGAAAGCTGCGCGGCAGGCATAAGCAGCGCGCTGATGTGCAAGCAGAAGAGCAGAGCCACAGCACAATGTTAAGACACTGACCAATGGTGCAGAGAACAGGGGTTCAATCCCTCACAGTGCCCAATGAAGACAGCTGGCTGAGGCATTACTTTAGGAGCCAGTTTAATATTGGGCGGCATAAGGCAGTGCACTGATGGGCACAAGGCAGAGTGCTATTGCTTTAGGAGGCATTTTAATATTGGGAGGCATAAGGCGGCGCGCTGATGTGTAAGCACAGGAGCAGAACCACAACACAATGGTTAAGACACTGACCAATGGTGCAGGGATCAGGGGTTCAATCTCCCACAGTACCCAATGAACAAGGCTGGCTGAGGCATTACATATTATGGGGAAGATTGGTTTAGGAGGCATTTTATTTTTATTTTAATTATCACTACTAGCAAACGCACTCTCAAAGCGTGTTAACATAAGGCGCCCCATAAGGCACATTTTAAAGTGCACTGTCCACCAAGGCACCCTAGAATGTTGCTTATAGGGCGCTTTATAGGGTGCCGTATGAGGTACCGCAAGGTCAGAGTACTGTTTTTGATGGCAGCACTGTGCAGTGTAAGGAATGAAAAGCATAAGTAGGTGCGCTGACATGCAAGGAGGAGCAGCAGTGGAGCACAATGGTTAAGGCACTGACTGCTGATACAGGGGTCATGAGTTTGCTCCCCAGGGTGCCTAATATGTAAGGCTGGCTGAGGCATCAGCTTTGCAATGTATGTTTTGTTTCCTGCAGCACTTTATTTGTATTTTATTAATTGCTGCCAGCAAACACGCCCTCACGTGCCGTAATTGAAAATACCGTATAAGGCACCCTATAAGGCACTCCATAGGGCACATTATAAAGTGCACTGTCCGCCACGGCACCCTAAAATGTTCCCTACAGGGCACCCTATAAGCTGTGTCACAGGATAATGTATAGTGCACCATATATGGACGGGAACCATAAGGTGCCCTATAAAGCGCCCTCAGAGGCACCTTATGGGGGCTGAGGGTGTTTTTGCTGGCAGCAAAAATGTACATTAAAAAGAGACAATGCTTTGGCCAGCCCTATCAAAGAACCCCACTATGAGTTTGAACCCATGACCTCTGGCTTCAGAGGCGGTGAAGTAACCATTGGGCTACAGCTGCTAGCAAGCCCCTGGCTGGTTGCAGAGAGCCTGCATGTCACCACACAGACAGTCTGCTGTGGTCACCAGGATAGGGTTAGCCCACCCTTACCCATGATGCACTGCACATGCAAATCAGCTGTCCACAGATAAACACAAGATGGGGTATGCACCCCCACAGCACCTCGGCCTGGTAGGGGGTACAGACCGTGTGTTTTACTGGCACAGAGTAGCTAAACACCGTCACATTGTGCGGGTACGGTGCTCACCCTGAGGGTGCGGTGAGGCGCCCAGCACCAGGTCCACAGCACCTTCCATGGTTGAAAGAGGCCATGATGCAGGTACAAAGCAGTGTTAATGTGTGAGATAGATAGTTTTATGCAGAAACATCTTGGATATGTTTGTCTCTGTCAGGTGTTGCCCCCATGGAACCCCAGGAGGATCACCACCCTCCTCCTCCCCCTCCAGGGCCAAGGGTGGCAAACAGGGTCTCCCATCAACAGATCCACACTCTACCTCCCTGCAATGGTGGCAGTAGAGGGGACCATCAACCCCATTCCTGCTGGGGAACAGACACCCCACTGGGCAGTCAATGCAGCTCTGTACATAACCATAACACAAAGCAGACAGACATTAGGCCCGTATATGTTAAGCTGCACCCCACCACCATCTGATATTCTCCTGCAGCAAGCCTTCAGCCACTGCACCCTGAAAGGCACTCCATCAAGACACATACCAGCTACAAACAGTCTGCTAGTTAGCCCATAGTGCATGTTCCTGGTGGAAATGCATGCACCCAGAACTGGGATGGCAGCACACACAACAAGCAGATAAATCAGTAACTGGGCCCCAAAAGAAAACCCATAAATAACACATGAGAGAAATACTATATAGCACTATGGGGGTGCCTAGCCATGCTGTCGTCACTGCACAGTCAGGGTGAGAGTGATTTCCCTGCAGGACATACTGAGGCCACCCTGTCTGTGTAGGTGGTGGCCGGGCACTAAAATGTCCCTGTCAGTGCCCTATGCCCTGTGCAGATGCACCCTGGCCAGGTACCTTAGCGCACGCTCAAGTGCGCCCCGCACAATTGCACGGTTTAGTAAACATACCCCTAATTCTTTTATCCTTGATAGGACTTTCTGATTAAAGCAGTTGTAAAACAATTTGGGGAGAGCAATGTTCCAAACCTTTCCCATGGAAAAACAGCCTATTTACCTGCAGGAAAGCCTGACTGAAAACTGCCCACCGCCCTCTATGCGAAAAAGTGCTTAAATTGCCCAGAGCACGGACATATTTACCCACATCATAAAAGAGGTGGGGAGAAATAGTCCACACAGGGCTTTCATTTTGAAAGCCCCACATGAATTTTTCATGGGTATGTTCGTACCTGTTCCAAAGCAGATGTCAATGTCTGTGCCTAGAATGGTCCCTATTCCCCCGGCCGGCCAGTTATCAAAGGGAAATCCTGTGTGAGATTTTACTTTGAAAACACTTGCTCACCTATGGGTACATCATATTCATGGACTTTATGCACTGTGGGCTATTTAAAAATTGCCATTCTAAAGTTTATGGTTGGTTAATGGTGTCAATTTACCTTGCATAATTTTAATATGGATTTTGCATTTTAGCATTTATTTATTCACTGATTTGATTGGTCCAGTGCTTTGGGGATGTGGTATATAAATTTTAGAAAATAAAATAAATGAATACATTTTAGCAAATAAAGAGCACAGTCTACTTATGATTTGCTTATATTCTAGAATGATTAGAAATCTCCAGGTTTCTTTATCTCTACAGTAGTCATTTTGCTCTCAAGAGGGGGTAGAGGAGGATTGTCTTATCAAATCTTTAACTGGAATAGTAAAGGAAAATGTGAGCCATTAGCTTAGCAGTATATCAACGGAGTTCAATTAGAAAAGACCCTAGAATATGCCACAACAAAAATTAAGAAGCAAAAGATGATTTTGAAGACTAGCAATTCTCAAGTTTGAGACCTATGTCAGATATTGAACACAGTAAAGAATAAGATATACGAAGCAAGCATGGATGGGATATAGATAGCTTCTGTCAGATGAAATCATCCATATTTTCACTCTTTTCAGAAGTGATGCTCTGAAAGCCGTTAACCAAATGTTATATGCTCATTGACTTGCCATCAAGAGGAATACTTTCAAACTATTTAATTAATTGTAAAGGATATACTTTAAAAACATTGCTTGACTAACATAGCTCATCTGGTTCAAGGATCATGTTTAATTAATCTGAATTAATCATGAGTGAATATAGCTGCAATGGTAGCAACTGGGATATATTGAAGAACATAAGATATGTCATACTGGGTCAGACCAAGGTCCATCAAGCCCAGTATCCTGTCTCTAACAGTGGCCAATCTAGGTCATACGTACCTAGCAGTTTCCCCAAAAGACACAGGTTCCTCAATGCTTGTATTGGGTCAAGCAGTGATATCCCAGGTCCCTCTTAATAATGATTTATGGACCTTTTTTCCAGGAACTTGTCCAAACCTTTTTTAAACCCAGCTACACTAACAGCTTTTACCACATCCTCCGGTAACAAATTCCAGAGTTTGATTACACATTGAGTGAAAACATATTTTCTCTTATTAGTCTTAAATAGGTTACCCTGTAGCTTCATTGCATGTCCCCTAGTCTTTTTATATTCTGATGATGTAAACAATCGATCTACGTTTACCCGTTCCACTCATAGTAAACAGACCCCTTTTATAAATTACATTCAGTACTATCACAGATCATCCGAAATCTGCCTACCTTAGATGAAGACAGTCATATTCCCTCTTCCTGAATAAGCTGGAATATTATATTCTTAGGGGCTGATATTCAAAAGCACCTACAGGAGGACAGCCTCTTTCAACAAGAGGGGCCATAGGATGAGGGTGAAAGGGGATAGACTCATGAGTAATATGTGGAAATATTTCTTTACAGAAAGAGCGGTAGATGCGTGGCTCAGTTGAGATACTAGAGACCAGGACAGTATCTGAATTCAATAAAGCATGGAACAAACACAGAAGATCTCTAAAGGAAAAAAAGAGACTATAGTAGTTGATATGGAAGGGTAGACTGCTTAGGCCTTATGGTCTTTGTCTGCCGTCATGTTTGTATGTATCTTATCCAGTTGGCAGCACCTGATAATTGGATAAATACCAGCCAATGAGATATTTAGTGGCACCAAAATAGATAGTGCCACTGATTATTTCTATCCGGATAGTGCTAGGGAGGTCAGTGATGTGGAGATGGAGTGGAGTTCAAATTATCTGGTTAGTGGTGATATTCAGCTCTCTAACTGTATTGCTAACTGCATAAAGTTAGGCCACAAAAACCGCTGTGCTAAGCTTATGCAGTTTGCTCTCTGGATAGCGGGATGAATATCACCACTCTTTGGACGGCGGCACCAGTCAACACAGTTTCTGAATATTCAGAGCTCGTCACCACAGTATCTGGAGACCAGAACTGAATATCCAGATTTTATTGAACAGCAGTGGCTGCTTGCCATGATTAAATATTGACCCCTTAATTATTATCAAAATCGTAGTTAAGTTCTTAGCAGTATTATTTAATTTAGAAATTGGGCCTGTAGCCTCCACAATTAATTTTAGGTTTCCTTTCCTTGGGTATAATTGTCATGCTAGTTTTTTTTAGATACTGTTTGGCAAGACCCCTATACTAACCATGTCTTTAAAAACCATTACCAACCATCATGCCATTTCATCTCTCATATTTTTGTAAAGCTCAGTGGAGTGTCCATCTCCTCCTTCTATCTTGCCTATGTCACATACTGTAAAAGATGGCTCTCATTACCTCTCTCTCTGTTATCAACCCAGGATGGAGAGGTTAATATAGACCCTAACTGAAGGATAGCAGCAGCTACAGAAAGTAGTGCAGATGCAATGGGAGCAACAGCAAGCTTTTCAAAAATCGTTAGAGCTGCAACAGACCTCCCTAACTCAGATGTCCCAAGCAATGCAAGTGACAATCACTCGACCAACTTCTTCATTTCCAGTTCTGCCCAAGATAAGTCCTGGAGATGACCCAAACTTTTTTTTTTTTGGGGGGGGGGGGCAAATTTCAACAGAAATACACATCCAGCTGAATGGTCTGAGATTACATGCACTACAGTACTTATCTAGGCAGACTGCTAACCAGCAATAGTCAAGCTGCCTTCCAGGATGCCAACCCATATAGGAGAGCTACCCATGCAGATGTTAAGGCCACTGTCATGGAATGGAGACATACCGACAATGCTTTCAGAAATGGGCCTTCCAATCAGAAGAAAGTCCAAGAGGGTTCTTCTACCAATTTAAGAATGTCACCTTGAAATAGCCAATGGGAAAGGCAGCCTGGAGTCAAAATAGACAAAAATGATCTTCTTGTAACAGTTTTTAGATGGTTTGAGTTTTCCTTTGAGGCATCGTGTGCGCCAGCATCCCAAGTTAATGCTAGAAGGCGCCCTGGAAGTAAATGGAGCCTTCCATCAGGCTCAGTCTATATCTGAGAACCCCAGATTGAAGGAAAGTAGATTATTCTAAGATCCTGGGACTTCTATATGAAAGGAAAAACTCCTTCTGAAGAATCAGCTTTCAGTTTCATATCAAGCGCAGGAATCAGATCCTCCACCCTGTTTTAGTTGCAGAGGGAGGGGTCATTTCGCCTGAGAGATCTCTATTATTAAAGATGGGATTATGGGTGTTAACCTAACAGCACCGCATTCCTGCAGCTCCAATGGTTTTCCATTGTTATCAATTTCAGCATCGATTTGAGGATTTAAAATGGCTAGTGATTGATCAAGTTTCCAGCAACCTGTGGGGAGGGGATCGTCTTTCTAAATTATAATACAAAGAACAACATTGGATATTTAAATTACAAACGATGGCTCCGAATGGACTGAATGCAGAGATTGATTGGTGGTCATTACATCCTTAATTTGGATTATTGGATTGACAGATTTCTCAAGGGCTTGCAATAATTGCTTGATTATCTGACGTCATGCGTTTTGAAAATATAACAACAGGAACCGGATATGTGACGAGGTTCGTTTGCCTGAAGAAGAGCTAAGAAACTACTCAGCTTGAAACACTGCATGGTGTTGCGGGGCCTTGTCGATCTATCATCTGACCGACTTCATTCGGACAGAATTTCCTCAGTTGTCACAGCCCGGAAGCATGATATCAGTGTTGGACTAGCAGCCTGGTGCTATTGCTGAAACGAATGGATGTTTGTTCCCCTTCAAAAACTAAGGGGCATGTTTACTAAAAAACGCTAATTTGCGCGCTGCAAAATAGCGCACTAAAAGCGGTACTTAAGAGCGCTTAAATGCCCCGCAAACGTGCGATGAAGCCCCGCACACTTGCGTGTCACAGTAACGGGTGCCGCACAAGTACGGGCCCGCAAATGTCCGATAGAGGCGTGGAAAGGCTAACGGAGGGCGGAGGAAGGCCCCGGAGGGGTGGAGAGAAGGGGTTAATGGGCGGGGAAGGGGAGGGGAGAGGCGCCCCGCACATTATCGGTGCTGAATTTCCAAAAAAAAATAGCGCGAGTGAATCACTCGCGGTAGAATGCATTTAAAGGGAAGAGAAACCATTTCCGTCAGCAATGTACAGCAAAACCGGGGAAACCTGAAAAACGTGAGCAGTGTGATACATGTGCACAGCCCAAAAGTGGAAATAAAAATAGAAAAGGGCCACAACAAAACTTGTAAAAATAGTAATTCAGCTGGGGAACAGTTATAGTAATGGGCAAAACCAACAAACACACCCAGGAAAGCTCCAGCAAAAAGAAATGTTTTTTGGAAAGGTGTACGGAGCGGAGACTCTTCCAAAAACATTTCCTTTTTGTTGGAGCTTTCCTGGGAGTGTCTTCTATGGCTGCCCATTAATATCACTGTTGCCCAGCGTGGTGATATTGTGTCCCCCATTTGCCGTGGTCATTTCCGGGGTTTATGTGCACGTTTGTCACCAGACAGGGTGCATGTGCCCACAGTAAAAATGCGTAGAGCAGGGTTTGTGACTCCATCCTGCCAGGTTTACTACCTCCAGGGGCTGCACTGTCTCTGTGGCCATAGTGTGGTGCAGCAGACAAAGCCATTACCTCTAGGACTAGTGGGCCAGAGGTTCAAATCCCAGCTGGGGCACTTGCCAGCCCAGTCCCTATATTTTACCCACCGCTAAACAAAGATAGCGCAGACACCCCTGTATTGCAGGGAACATAAGCATGGGGGAAACACCCATATTTTACCCAACACCGCACACACACCACAACAATGGGCATTACCTACAGCCAAGTCCCCCAAATGCAGTCCCGTACTGCCACATTGCAATCAGGTCATCTGCTTTTTCTGAGAGAAGCTCATGCCAGCATGTTGGCGGACCAGTACATGTGGTGCAGGAGGCAGTGGCTGCTAGCCACAGAAGACAGAGGCCTAGCCATGTGCAGGCTGGCACAGTCCACTGCAACAGACAGGCCCTGCCGGATCCACAGGCATGGACATTCCAGGGAATCCAGCCAATCTGTGGCTACAAGGTGGTGCAGTGCACACAGACAGTGCATGCAAGAACAAAAGGTCACAGGTTCAAAGTCCAGCTGGGGCTACCACCAATCCTGCCCACATATTTTTCCCACAACTACACAGTGATAGTAAGGACAAACCTTTCGTGGCGAGGACATATGCAATGGTACTACGTCTATCTTTTACCCCACTGAGCACAGACACCATGTACAGGGGCAGTACCTAGAGCAGAATCTCCCAAATGCAGTCCTGGTGGGCCACACACCAGTCAGGTCCCATGCTGCCACTCATACAAATGCCTGTGCTGTATATCTATGCACCACCCCCATGGCATGTAGATGTAGCTCATGCATATTCATGAGGAACAGCAGGAAAACCCGAACAGTGTGATGGAAACCTGGACTGGAGTTGGGAATCTCTGCCGTAAAGCAGCAGCCAACAGGGCCAGACACACCCACACACCCACCCACAGGCCCCATTGGCCAATGTCTCCTGAAGAGGCAGAACATTAGACCCTGCGTGCATCTCCCAATACTAGCACCTGCATACCTTAGCAATGTCACCCTACACCTGAGGTATACGGTACACAGCTCTGAGACGCTTGCTAGGAGTACTGGCAGATAGATATCCATACGTTACGCACATACTGCTAGTTGACCCCATCCGAACAATCTGTTCGGTGTTTGCGGTGCGTGCTCCAGCCCTTGCCTCTGACGGTGTTTACCACCCTGGGGAGTGACCCCCAGCAGTACTGCGTAGCATATCCATGCCTTGCCGTGCCCAGCACCGGTTTGGTGGGCAAGGCTAATTACCTCCTCAATAGTAGCACCATGATGGCATAGGTGTGGACTTGTGTGTCTGTCTATACAGTGGGTGTTGGCTGCAAGCCCCTTCCACAGCCCACACTGCCAACACTGTTGCCAGTATTGGCCTGCCAATGTGCATAATGAGTAGCAAGGGACCATGGGTATATCTCAGACAGAGTGGACTGACCAGGATGCAGCTGCACAGGGCATAGGGCACTGGCAGGGGCATGGTAGTGCCCGGCCAGCACCTACACAGACAGGGTGACCTCTGTATGTGCTGCTGGGAGATCACTCTCACTCTGAGTGTGCAGTGACGGCAGCATGGCTAGGCACCCCCATAGTGCTATATTGTGATTCTCCCATGTGATATGTATGGGTGTCCTGTGGGGGCCTCTTCATGGACTTATCTGCCTGTGTGTGCTGCCACCCCAGTTGTGGGTGCTTGCATGTCCATCAGGACCAGCCAGCAGACTGTTCACAGCTGGTATGTGTTGTGATGGAGTGCCTTGCAGGGTGCAGTGGCTGATGGCTTGCTGCAGGTGAATAGCAGATAGTGGTGGGGTGCATCTGTAAATATCCAGGCCTAATGTCTGTCTGATATTGTGTTATGGATGTGTATGGAGCTGCTTGGACTGCCCTGTAGGGTGTCTGTTCCCTAGCAGGACTGGGGTTGATGGTCCACTGTACTGCCATCCGGGGAGGGGAGAGGTGGGGTGGGGATCTGTTGAGAGGAAGCCCTATTTTATCCACCTGGGGGGGGGGGGGAAAGCCAGACAGAGATCTCCAAAATGTTTATGCAGCACCTACCTATTCCACAGGTTATTGCTGCTTTGGAGCTCTGACATGGCCACATTCAGCCATGGCTGGTGTTGTGGACCTGATCCTGGGCGCAACATCTCACACTCACACTCAGGGTGAGCACAGTAACCGCACAATGTGATGGTGTTTAGCTACTCTTTGCCGTTTGTCCACCCACTCAGGACACCCTACCAGGCCGAGGTGCTGTGTGGGTGCACACGGACACTTCCCCCTACCAGGCCGGGGAGCTTTAGGGGTGCATTTCCCATCCTGTGTTCAATCGTGGACAGCTGATTTGCATGTGCAGTGCATCATGGGTACGGGTGGTTCACAACAGCAGAATGTCAGTGAGGTGACGTACAGGCTATCTGCAGCCAGCCAGGGACTGCTTACAGCTATAGAGCTGTAGCCCAATGGTTATGTCACTGACTGTGCAGCCAGATGTCATGGGTTCAAACCCACAGTGGGGCCCTGTGATAGGTATGTCCAAAGAGTTATTTTAATTTACTGTACATATGTTGCTGCCAGCAATGACACCCTCAGCGTACTGTACCCATAAGGTGCCTCTGAGGGTGCTTTATGGGGCGCCCTATAGGGCACGTTACGGTTGCCAGCCATATAGGGTGCACTATACATTATCCTGTGTCGCAACATACATGCTGCCCTATAGGGGACATTCTAGGGTGCCTTGGCAGACAGTGCACTGTAACATGTGCCTTATGGGCCGCCTTATATTAATATGCTGTAAGAGTGCGTTTGCTAGTAGTTATCACAAAATGAAATTAAAAAGCCTCCTACAGCACTCCACAACATATAACATACTGCCTCAACTAGCCTTTTTCACTGGCCATTGTGAGGGATTGAACCCCTGGTCCCTGTACCATTGCTCAGTGTCTTCACCATTGTGCTATGGCTCCATTCCTCTTATTTGCACATCAGCGCGCCACTTATCCAACCCACTATTGGGCTGCCCCCTCACACATCAGCGCGCCGCCTTCTGCCCACCGGCTCGCCGCCTTCTGTTGCCCAATTTTATCAGCGCGCCGCCCTCTGCCGCCCAACCTTAACAGCGCGCCGCCATCTGCCGCCCACAATGAACAGTGCGCTGCCTCATGCCGTATAAAAAAAGAGTGCGCCGCCTTCTGCCGCCCATAATCAATATGCCTCCTACACCACTTTTGCCCATAAAAGTTGATGCCTCAGCTGGTCTTTTTTGTTGAGAGCAATGGGGGTTTGAACCCATGGCCCCTGCACCATAGGTCAGTGTCTTCACTGTTGTACTACGGCTCTGTTGTTTGGTTGTGCAGCATCGCCCCACTTAGCCTTCCCAAGCGCTAATGTGGGCCCGCACATTAGCGCGACGCACACACGTACGGTCGGGGTTTTTTCTTTTTTCTGCCTGAACCGCCCACTCCTTATATGGCACACGCACACTAACAGGGACCCGTACAGCAACGGAGTTTAGTAAACATACCCCTAAGTCTTGCGTTACTGAATACGTTGACCTTAGTAGCCGAGCTATTTGATTATAAGCCTGGTTAGGGTATTTTACCAAGATGCTGAAGTCTTCACTATAGAATATTCATATGAAGAGGAGCGGCATGCATTGATGTGGCCAGTTCCATTTTTAAGGCCTTTTGGGTCTTTATTTAATTGGTTAAAAGGAGGACCCACTTCAAGAGAGGATTTCCTCTCATGGTGGGTAATCCGACAAAAAATTCACATCTGGAAAAATTCACATTTGTATGATTTTTTGGTCTGTTTATTAAGGGTTTAGATTTTTAGGATATGAAGTCATCTTAACATAGGAATATACCTAAATAATAGCAAGAACCAAGAAGGAAATGGCCATCCATCCTCCTCTAGGAGCTTCAGCTTGTCAGTGGAACCATTACTCTAGGTACAGTAGGACAAAGACTACAAAAAATATCTGCTCACGCAGAACCAAACTGGTTATTTCTCTAGTGGGGACTAGAGAAGTCTTAGGGTATGTTTACTAAAGCATCTTAAGGGCTTATTTATGTATTTTATTTATTTATTAGTATTTAGCTCATGCCTTTCACAAGTTTGGAGCAAAAACTATCATGCTATGAAGCGGCACTGCACTCACTGCTAGGGAAATGCCTAGCACTTTCCAAGCAATTACCTCGCTGAACACTTCCCGAATACATGTCAATGGCATTCACATTTAAAATGGGTGCACTGAACCCCTTAGGCGGTGTTAAGTACACCCATGCCAACTGTAATGTTGACAATTAGCCTGCATTCATAACTCCCGTGCTAACTGCAATGTGCCGTCAACTCTCATACTTCACCCCTAACCTGCTCATTTCCCGCCCCATTGAGTGCTAAGCCGTTAATGTAGGATTTTTAACACACTGGCTGTTTTGGTGCATGGTAGCACTTGCTGCTCCATACACCAGGAACAAACTACCCGAGTCAGTACATCAGGATCCATATCTGGCCCTATTCAAATCCGGGATAAAAACTCACCTCTTCAAGGCTGCTTTAGGATACTGATCCCCTTAGGGGCATGTTTACTAAAACCCCGCTAATGTGCGGGCCGCGCTAGTGTGCGGGTGCCATATAAGGAGTGGGCGTTTCTTTGTGAAAAAGAAAAAACGGGATTTACATATGCGCTAAGGTGCGCGTCGCCCATGTGCGCCCCGCACATTAGCGCATGAGAAAGCTGCACGGAAGGCATAAATGGCGCGCTGATGTGCAAGCAAATGAGCAGAGCCACAGCACAATGGTTAAGACACTGACCAATGATGTAGGGATCAGGGGTTCAATCCCCCCCACAGTGCCCAATGAAGACCTCTGGCTGAGGCATTACTTTAGGAGCCAGTTTAATATTGGGCGCCATAAGGCAGCGTGCTGATGGGCATAAGGTGGTGTGCTATTTTTTTAGGAGGCATTTTAATATTGAGAGACATAAGGCGGCGCGCTGATGTGCAAGCACAGGAACAGAACCACAGCACAATGGTTAAGACACTGACCAGTGGTGCAGGGATCAGGGGTTCATCCCCCACAGTGCCTAATGAATACAGCTGGCTGAGGCAGTGTGTATTATGGGGATGATTGCTTGAGGAGGCATTTTATTTTTATTTTAATTATCACTACTAGCAAACGCACTCTCAAAGCGTGTTAACATAAGGCGCCCCATAAAGCACATTTTAAAGTGCATTGTCCACCAAGGCACCCTAGAATGTTGCTTATAGGGTGTTTTATAGGGTGCCGTATGAGGTACAGCAAGGTCAGAGTACTGTTTTTGATGGCAGCACTGTGCAGTGTAAGGAATAAAAAGCATACGTAGGTGCGCTGACATGCAAAAAGGAGCAGCAGTGGAGCACAATGGTTAAGGCACTGACTGCTGATACAGGGGTCATGAGTTTGCTCCCCAGGGTGCCTAATACATAAGGCTGGCTGAGGCATCAGCTTTGCAATGTATGTTTTGTTTCCTGCAGCACTTTATTATTTTTTTTATTAATTGCTGCCAGAAAACACGCCCTCACGTGCCGTAATTGAAAATGCCGTATAAGGCACCCTATAAGGCACTCCATAGGGCACATTATAAAGTGCACTGTCCACCACGGCACCCTAAAATGTCCCCTATAGGGCACCCTATAGGTTGCGTCACAGGATAATGTATAGTGCACCTTATATGGACGGGAACCATAACGTGCCCTATAGGGCGCCCTATAAAGCGCCCTCAGAGGCACCTTTTGGGTACATTACGCTGAGGGTGTTTTTGCTGGCAGCAAAAATGTACATTAAAAAGAGATAATGCTTTGGGCAGCCCCATCAAATAACCCCACTCCAGGTTTGAACCCATGACCTCTGGCTTCACAGGCAGTGAAGTAACCATTGGGCTATAGCTGCTAACAAACCCCTGGCTGGCTGCAGAGAGCCTGCACTTCACCACACAGACAGTCCGCTGTGGTCACCAGGATAGGGTTAGGCCACCCGTACCCATGATGCACTGCACATGCAAATCAGCTGTCCACAGATAAACACAAGATGGGGTATGCACCCCCACAGCACCTCGGCCTGGTAGGGGGAAGTGACCATGTGCACCCCCACAGCACCTCGGCCTGGTAAGGGGGTACAGACCGTGTGTTTTACTGGCACAGAGTAGCTACACACCGTCACATTGTGCGGGTACTGTGCTCACCTTGAGGGTGTGGTGAGGTGCCCAGCACCAGGTCCACAGCACCTTCCATGGCTGAAAGAGGCCCTGATGCAGGTACAAAGCAGTTTTAATGTGTGAGATAGGTAGCTTTTGCAGAAGCACCTTGGATATATCTGTCTGTCTCAGTCAGGTGTTGCCCCCATGGAACCCTAGGAGATTTACCACCCTCCTACTCCAGGGTGGCAAACAGGGTCTCCCATCAACAGATTCACATTCTACCTCCCTGCAATGGTGGCAGTAGAGGGGACCATCAACCCCAGTCCTGCTGGGGAAAAGACACCCTTCAGCGCAGTCAATGCAGCTCTGTACATAGCCATAACACAATAGCAGACAGACATTAGGCCCATATATGCTAAACTGCACCCAACACTATCTGATATTCTCCTGCAGCAAGCCATCAGCCGCTGCACCCTGCAAGGCGCTCCATCAAGACACATACCAGCTGCAAACAGTCTGCTAGTTAGTCCATAGTGCATGTTCCTGGTGGAAATGCATGCACCCACAACTGGGATGACAGCACACACAAGCAGATAAGTCAGCAACTGGGCTCCAAAAGGAAACCCATAAATATCACACAGGAAAAATGCTATATAGCACTATGGGGGTGCCTAGCCATGCTGTCGTCACTGCACAGTCAGGGTGAGAGTGATCTCCCAGCAGGACATACTGAGGTCACCCTGTCTGTGTAGGTGGAGACCGGGCACTAAAATGTCCCAGTCAGTGCCCTATGCCCTGTGCAGATGCACCCTGGCCCGGCCACCCTGTCCGGGCTATACCCATGGTACCTTGCTCCTCATTATGCACATTGGCAGACCAATACTGGCAACAGTGCTGGCAGTGTGGGCTGTGGAAGGTGTTTGCAGCCACCACACACTGCATAGACCAGGGGTGGGCACCTCCGGTCCTGGAGGGCCGCAGACCAGTCAGGTTTTCGGGATATCCCTAATGAACATGCATGAGATATATATGCATTAGAGATATCCTGCCAACCAGACTGGTTTGTGGCCCTCCAGGGCTGGATTTGTAGACCCCTGCCTTACACCTCTGTCATTTAAGATTGTGAGTGGACAAGGTGCAGATGTCCTAGACATCAAAAGGGTAGATAGAATGTGTCACAGGCCTCCTCAATTCTCACCACCACCAAAAAGGTGTCTAATAGACAATTTTTTGGTGGTGGTGAGAAGTGAGGAGGACTGTGACAAATTCTATCTAACCTTTTTGATGTCTTGGACATCTGCACCTAGTCCACTCACAATCTTAAATGACAGAGGTGTAAGGCAGGGGTCTCCAGATCCAGCCCTGGAGGGCCTCAAACCAGTCAGGTTGGCAGGATATCTCTAATGCATATATATCTCATGCATATTCATTAGAGATATCCCGAAAACCTGACTGGTCTGCGGCCCTCCAGGACCAGGTTTGCCCACCCCTGGCATAGACAGATACACACTCCGACACCTATGCCAGCATTGTGCTACTATAGAGGAGTTCAGCAGCCATGCCCACCACACCAGTCCTGGGCACAGTACAGGCATGGATATGGTATGCAATACTGTTGGGGGTCACTCCCCAGGGTGGTAAACACTGTCAGAGACCAGACCTCAAGCACACACCGCAGACATCAGAATGATTGTTATGATGGAGCTCAAACAGCAAACTGTGCTTAACGTAGGAATTTCTATCTGCCAGTACTCATAGCAAACGTTTGAGAGCTGTGTACCGTATACCCAGGTGTAGGGTTGCATTGCTAAGGTATGCAAGTGCTAGTATTGGGAGATGCACGCAGGGCCCAATGTCCTGCCTCTCCAGGAGGCATTGGCCAATGGGGCCTGTGGGTGTGGGTGTGGGTGTGTCTGCCCCTGTTGGCTGCTGCTTTACGGCAGAGGTTCCCAACTCCAGTCCTGGTGTGCCAAACACTGTTCGGGTTTTCATGCTGTCCCTCATGAATATGCATGAGCTACATCTGCATACCATGGGGGTGGTGCATAGATATGCAGCACAGGCATCTTTATTAGAGGCAACATGGAACCTGAATGGTGTGTGGCCCTCCAGGACTGCATTTGGGAGACTCTGCTCTAGGTAATGCGCCTGTTTATGGTGTCTGTGCTTGGTGGGGTAAAATATAGGCGTATTAACCATGCGTATGTTCTCAGCAAAAAAGGTTTGTCCTTACTATCACGGTTTAGTTGTGGGAAAAATATGTGCACTGTATTGGCAGTAGCCACAGCTGGGCTTTGAACCTGTGACCTTCTGTTCTTGCACACGCTGTCTGTGTGCACTGCACCACCGTGTTGCCACAGATAAGCTGCATTCCCTGGGGAGTCCATGACTGTACATCTGACAGAGCCTGTGTGTTGCAGTGGACGGTGCCAGCCTGGACAGGGCTAGGCCACTGTCTGCTGTGGCTAGCAGCCACTGCCCCCTCCACCACCTGTACCCTTCCGCCAACATGCTGACATGTCCTTATCTTGGAAACAACATATGACCTGATTGAGTTGTGGCACTCCAGGACTGCATTTGGGGGACTCGGCTGTAGGTAATGCCCATTTTTATGGTGTGTATGTGGTGTAGGGTAAAATATAGGTGTCTGAACCATGCTTATGTTCTCTGCAATAAATGAGTGTTCTTACTATCTCTGTTTAGTGGTGGGTAAAATTTGGGGACTGGGTTGTCAGGAGCCCCAGCTGGGATTTGAACCTGTGACCCTCTGGTCCTACAGGCACTGGCTGTGTCTGCTGCACCACACTGTGGCCACAGAGACAGTGCAGTCCCTGGAGATAGGAAACCTGGCCGAATGGGTCAGAAACCCTGCTCTGCACAATTTTACTGTGGGCTCATTCACCTTGTATGGAGACAAAAGGGCAAATAAACCTCAAAAATGACCTCGACAAAAGGGGAAAAAAACATAACCAAGCTGGGCAACAGTGATATCAATGGGCAACAATAAAAAACACTCCCAGGAAAGCTCCAAGAAAAAGAAATGATTTTTGGAAGGGTCTACGGAGCGTAGACCCTTCCAAAAATCATTTTGTTTTTTTGGAGCTTTCCTGGGAGTGTTTTTTATTGTTGCCCATTGATATCAATGTTGCCCAGCTGGATTATAATTTTTTAGAATTTTGTTGTGGTCATTTTCACTTTTTATTTGCTATTTTGTTCTGTGCACATGTATCACACTGCTCACGTTTTGTTGGTTTCCCCGGTTTTGCTGTACATTGCTGACAGAAATGGTTTCTCTTCCCTTTAAATCGGCTCTAACGCGAGGTTTTCACTCGCGGTATTTTTCTGATGGAATTTCAGCCCCGCTCCTGTGCGGGGAGCCTCTCCCCTCCCACTCTCCACCCATTGACCCCGTCCCCCCGCCCCTCGGGAGCCTTCCTCCGCCCTCGGAATGCCTTTCCACGCCTCTATTGCACTTCAGCGCGCCGTGCACTTGTGCGGGCCCGTTAGTGCAGCGCGCACATGTGCGGAGCCCAAAAACGCACTGTTAGCGTGCGCTAAGGTACCTTAGCGCACGCTCAAGTGCGCCCCGCACAATTGCGCGGTTTGGTAAACATACCCCTTAGTCTCCTGCCCACCACCTATGTGTAACATTATCATTCCCCTAGATCTACCCTAGTTCATAGTTGTTGTGCTGTCTGTCTTGATTAAACTGGAAGCTTTAAAGAGCAGGGACTGTCTCTTACATATATATGTACAGTGCTGCGTAGGCCTTGCATATGCATGTTAACTTAGCATACTTCAGTAAACGTGCCCTAGTGTCACAGTAAAATTTAGTCACAGAAACTGTGCACATTGAATTGAATTTTATTTTTGATCTGTTATCTTGTGAACAATAACAAGGCTGATGTTCTTTTTTTAATGTATCCTTGATGCAGTGAAGATTAATCTGTTTCAAGTGCATATGAACTGAACCTTATTTTCCCTGAGTATCTAATGCATCGCATGCTTAAAATGAATTCCAGCATAAGAGGCACATGCAATTAATGGCCCTCTGTTATTTGCAAATTTGTAGCCAGATTAAGAACCCAAGTAAGATTTGTCCAGTGCATCCTGTCTACTTGGATAAAAATAAGCAGGGTTTGGCAGGTGGTTATGAAAAGACAATCTGCCATAAAGGGCCGGCCTGTCCATTGCGCGAGAATGTTGTTCGCATAGGGCTCCGCACTTCAGGGGACCCCATGCCAACAACATCTCGCATAATCGGCACCGGTGGCAGCAGCAGCAGGGTCGGCTTTAGAGGGCTCCCGGCAGGCCCTGGGGCTCACCCCTGACAGCGCCAAAGTGTAGAGCGTTGTTTTTCTTCACTTTGGCAGCTGTGTTGTACTATAAGCTGCTGGCGCACCAAGTCAAAGAGAACTTCCTGTTTCCCGACCCTCAGCGCGCCAGCAGCCTATAGTACAACACAGCTGCCGAAGTGAAGAAAAATGGTGCTCTTCACTTCGGCGTTGTCAGAGGTGAGCCGGGGCCTGCCAGGAGCCCTCTAAAAGCAATTGGTCAGCCACGGGGCTCTTTGGGGAGGGCTAGGACTGAAAATAGCTGATGGGGGCCTACGATTGGAAAGGGCTGAGGGTGGGGCTATGATAGGACTGGAAATGGATGATGGGAGGGTTAGGACTGGAAATGGGCTGATGGGGGGCTAGGATAGGACTAGAAATGTCTGACGGGGAGGCTGGATTGGAAATGGGCTTATGGGTGTTTTTGGACTGGAAATGGATTGATAGGGGGCTAGGATAGGACTGAAAATGGCTGATGGGGGAGCTAGGACTGGAAATGGGCTGATGGGGGGCTAGGAAAGGATGAAATGGCTGATGGGAGGGCTAGGATAGGACTAGAAATGGCTGATGGGGGGACTATGACTGGAAATGGACTGATGCGGGGGGATAGGAGAATGGGACTAGAAGGGAGCGGATTCTGGGTGGGGCTGGGATTAGGGGAGAGCTGATGTTGGGGGGGAGGACTAGAATGGGATGGGGCTGGGAGAGTGAGGATGGAGAGGGGAAAAGATATTTTGTGTGGGAGGGAAAAAAATCTACGATTGGTCAGGTATTGGGAGAGTAAGTTGGGATTGAGGATGGAGGGCTGAAATTTGAGTGGATGAAAAAGAATAAAGAAAGAAATGGAGGAAAAAGCAAAAGGGGAAAGACCAGTATGTTAAAGCAGATGTAGAGAGAGAATGGAAAAAAACTAGAAGAGAGAAGAAAGACAAATGGACAATAGACAATGGAGAGTTAGCAGAAGACAAGAAGAAACCTGAAGAAAGTGACTGGAGCAATTGCAACTGAAAAATAAAATGCACAAACAACACAAGTAAGAAAAATACTTTTTTATTTTGAATTTATTAATTGGAATATGTCAGCTCTGGGAAATGTGCATTGTTAACGTCTTTGCATTTTGTTTAGTACAAGAGGAAATTAATTTATAGTTTTATTTCCTCATTGTTGTACATTCAAAGTTTGGCTTTTGGGGTTCCCAGTTTAATTATTGTCTTCTTGTTTCTAAATTGTGATCCTTTGTTCTTTATGTTCTGCATGTGTAACAGAGCTGAGGTATTCTGTTCATATAGTTTCTATTTGACAGTGCCACTTGTTCTCTTTCCCCAGTAGAAGATGTATTGGTATTCTCTGAGATGTAGTGGTTTAATATTTGCAGTGTTGCCTTGTTTGATAGGTAGGGTTTGGTGCTTTGTGAGCCTGGTAGTGCTGTTATGATACGATGGATTTGCTATAGGTTCTAAATGGGCAGTACTTCCTAATGTGCTTGGCGGTTGGCACTGGAGTATAGTAATGTAGAAATCTGGTAGTCTTTCTTTATCCATACACTCGTTAAGAGGCATGTTTACTAAAAGTTAGTGCACGTTAACATTATGCAAATATTTATGCAAATGAGGCCTTGCAATGAGTCTCCGCACATGGCCCCGCACCCCACTTAGGCCGCCCCTGCTGCCATATTATGTAATAGCTGAAGCTTAAATGTCTCTATTTTTGATAGATCCAGGTACTGACCACTGTAATAGTCTATCAGAGATGAGTCACATTGGTAAATGTAAATAATGCACATATCTTTTAATATTTGTATTTCCATAAATGCTCTTTCAGAAACAGATAAAATCAGAGGCTTCATTGTCAGTCTAGTACTAGTACTAGCCTGAAGCAACACACACTCTCCCTAATTATGAAAATCCAAATTTTAGAAGATCATTTTGGTGCCCCTGGGACATACAAATCAAAATGTCCAAAATTCCATGGGAGGAGCAGCAGAGAAGGTGACACGTTTAAATGCATTCTAAAATTGACTTATCTCCACCTGTCAACATACAAGGAAATGGGGATGTGGAGAACCAAGCCCCAGACACATGCAGGAAGATGGGAGATCTTACAAACGTGCCTGTGTGAAATATGGACATTGGAGGGACCGGCAACATAGCCTTGGGTGTGCAGCATTTTAGAATATGCATGTGAATATGTCACCACATACACATTTGAGTCTGGCATTTTTCAAATGGAGACATGCTGCACTGCAGCAGTATACAAAGAGGCCTTGAAATTCACCTGCTACCCTTTTATGAGGGGGACAAAATTAACAAGCAAATAAGAGGGAATGCCCCTGTCATCCCTAATGTTGAGAGCTGGCCGAAATGAGCATTTCTGAAATGTCTATTCATACTGAGGAGCAGGTCTAAATACGCTGTTAAATCAGAGACATACATGATTCTTTTTATTGCCACCTGGCGTGCCTCCGTTATGCCCTGTGCGATATGGATGTGATTGCACTGGACATGTATGAATTCAGATTTTTCTAAAACGGCTCTTGGGACACGGATGTGATTTGTACCTGTGAATAGACATGATCAGTCATGCATATCACAACTAGAGCTTCTAAATTACCCCAAAATATCCAGCTTATATCTACATTTCTCATTTCTTCTGACTCATAACTTTTCTGATTTCTCCAGATTTCATTTCAGCTTATATTTTTCCAGTCCTGCATATTTCAGAAAATGAGTCCTGCTGCCTATCGTGCAATTTTCCAGTCCTATGACCTTATGGGTTCTCCTTCATTCTGTGATGGCTCCTCCATCTTCAGCCAGCCTCCCACTGTGGGGCTGTATTCCGGACCGGTACAAGGGTATTGGGCACCCCAGGCGAACCTTCAGCCTTATACCCCCCATCCTTACAACACCTTCCTTCCTTCCCATAACAATCCTATAAAACTGCATAATTGGACATTATACTTTTAAATATTGAACTTTGTATGTATGTGTGTTCTCATTCTCTCTGCAGGTAAAACTAGGTGCTAATGGCTCTTTGAGTTTGTGTGGCTATCTGTATTTATAGTTTTGATTTTATTGTTTGAGTAGTCTTCTGATTAGATGCATGGCCTTGGAGCCCAAAAGACTGGGGTTCACATTCTTTGTGGCCTTGGGCAAGTCACTCAACCCTCCATTGCCTCAGATACAAACTTACAGGTTGATGCAGAAACCAAGCACTAGAGCCCAGTGCTTAAAGCTCTAGCGCAGGGTTTCATAGCATGACTTTAATGCTGACTCTTTGCGCTGGAATGCAATATTCAAATTACCCAGTGCACAAAAAGCCAGCATTAAACTGAGATAGCAAGCCAAACCCAAGCACACAGAAACTGGCGCAAGTTTGGCATGCTGTCCCAGAGAAATAGTCATCTGAGGGGCAGTATGACACTTTCCTTCAGATGACTAGGCATTGGTGAAAGCCCCCGATGCTATAAGAATATTGTCAGAGAGCCGATGCCCTTGACACCAATACCCCCCACATAAACCAAATCCTCGGCATCCCTGATCCTTTTCCGCCCAATAAAATAAAATCACAAGTGACACAGCTGCCCCTATCTCCCCACCTACCTGCTAAAAAAAAAATCCATGGTGGCCCAGAGGCCTCGATCTTCCCACCCACTCACCCACTAAAAAAAACATTCCTGGAGGCCCAGTGGCTTTGATCCCCCCACCCACCCACCCAATAAAAAAGTCCCTGGTGGCCCAGCAGCCTTGATCCTAGAAAATGTCATATGGCAGTCTGATCCTGCTCAGTGCATCCCAGGATGCACCGCATAGGGCCAGGAGCCGCCATTTTTCAACATGGTGGTTCAGAGGAAGTAGCATGTGGGCAACGCCTCTACTCTGGATTAAAGGTACCGGAGAGGGGGATGGGGGGGGTTGAGGGCTTGGGGGACTACCAGGTCATCAGACCTTTTTGTTATTGGGTGGGTGGATTTGGGGCCGCTAGGCCACCAGGGTTTTTTTTAATTGAGTGGGTGGGTGGGGGGGGGGAGGGGTGGAACAGGGCTGCTGGCCTAACAGAGATTTTTTTTTATCCAGCAGATGAGGTTTGGGGCTTACAGAGATTTGTTTTCTTTTGGGGGGCAGTGTTGGGGGCAGCGGCCCTCCGAAAGTATTCTGAGGGTATTGGGGGCTTTCCCTAATGCCTGAATCATCTGAGGTGAAATGTCAGACTTCATCTCAGATGATACTTTTGCCCCTGGCTGGATCTTTATGCCTGCCCTTAGTTGGCATGAAGATCCAACATTAAAACAGTGTCAGTTTCAGCCCAGTTTTTTTTTACATGGGGCTCAATTACTTATGCAGTGATTTGCATGTCAAGTGCAGTTAAGTGTGGCTGTGTTTTTGGTGTTTTCCAGCGCTAGCTTGCTTTCTGCATTGGAGAGTAAGCCTAGCATGGGAAAAGTGCCAGAAAATGCCGCACTAAGCTTTTCTGCATCAGCCCGTTAGATTGGAAACACCTACTGTACCTGAATGTAACTCACCATGAACTACTACTAGAAAGGTGTGAGCTAAATACAAATAAAATGTGACTGCTGCTGCTCTCTGCTGCCCAGCAGAAGCTGCTTCCCTAGGCGACTGCCTAGTCTAATCTAATCTAATGGTTGGTCCGGTCCTGGCTGTCTTTATACCTGTGTGTGAGAAATCATTTTAGGTGCAGGGCTCATATAGTCACACCATCCTAAAGACAGCCCTCGATGTGAACAGTTCATACAAGCCAAATATGTGCATAGCAATGGTCTTACACAGTAAGTCTTGAAGGACTACAAAAAGGGACTGCTACTTCTGGAGAGAGATCTGCAATTGTAAGTATTTATTTCTGGAAAATTTTCTAAATCTTGAGGAAAAAGGAATTCTTTAGATTAAAGCTGATTAATCTGTGTACATTAGAATCCAGTCTATTTGTTAAATCAGTCAGGGCCTAGTATCAGCAAAGAGCTTTTAGTTTAAATTAAAAACTCGGCAGGTAGCTTTCAATTTAAGTTTAAAACCCAGCAAAGAGCTTTCAGTTTAAATTCAGAACCCAGCAGAGAGCTTTTAGTTAAATTTAAAATGCAGCAGAGAGCTTCAAGTTTAAATTTAATACTTAGTCAGGGCCTAGTATCAGCAAAGAGCTTTTAGTTTACATTAAAAACTCAGCAGGTAGCTTTCAATTTAAGTTTAAGACCCAGCAGAGAGCTTTCTGGTTAAGTTTAACACCCAACAGAGAGCTTCTAGTTTAAATTTAATACTCAGTCAGGGCTCAGTATCAGCAAAGAGCTTTAATTAAAATCAAATCAGAGTATAACTTATCATAAAAGGAAAAGCAGGGTCAGTATTCTTTAAGCAATAAATTCTTTCTAGAGACCTTTACAAAGAGGCCTTCTAGATAGGGGGCAAGAGACCTGTGAAATTGTTTTAAATAGATGTTAAAGCCAAGTGATAGATCAAAAGGGACATTTTGAAAGACTCCCTCTATCAGAGCAAGGGCTGTGTGAATCACCCAGGAAATTGGTCACAGATTACCTTAGAAGCACAGGTTTGGGACCTGTGTAACAAGTCAGCCATTACTAAGGTATATGTTTACTAAACCGTCTTAATGTGCGCTCTGACACATTAGCGCGCGATAAGGCGCCTTATCGCGTGATAATGGCGCTTTACCGTGCGATAAGGCGCCTTATCGCGTGCTAACGCGCTCAGCGGTGCAAACGAGTGCTGAAGGTGGAGTAAAGGCTCCCTGAGGGCGGAGGAAGGCTCCCCAGGGGCGGAGAGAAGGGGTCAATGGGTGGAGAGTGGGAGGGGAGAGGCACACTAACGCTGTGGATTTCGGGGCTGAAAACTAACACCAGTGAAACCCTGGCGTTAGAGTAGATTTAAAGGGAAGAGAAACCATTTCCGTCAGCAATGTACAGCAAAGCCAGGGAAACCTCCAAAAGGTGATAAGTGTGATACATGTGCACAGAACAAAAGGGCAGATAAACATTGAAAATGACCTGAACAAACTGGAAAAAATACATAACCTAGCTGGGCAATAGTGATATCAATGGGAAACATCAAAAAACACTACCGAGAAATCTCCAAAAAAAAAGATATCAATTTTGGAAGGGGCTATGCTCTGTCCCCATACAAGGTGAATGATCCCACAGTGAAATAACGCTGATCAGGGTTCTCCCTTTCTATTGGACAGGTTTCCTATGGCATGCACATGTCCCACAACAGCAGGACAGGCATGTCAGAACGGGCAACTGGAAAGATGCTGGAAAAGGGGACACAGAGGGCTGCAGGCGGCACATGCTGTGGTGCAGCTGGGCCACAGTGCGGACTAGGGTGATGCCTAGCTGGCCCATATGAATGCTGAAACAGTAGAGCAGCCAGACAGCAACTGATGAGGGCCCAACACAGGCACGAGTGTGTTTCCCACAGTGTCACAGGGGATAGTACCCAGCAGCTACCCCCAAGGGCACAGAACATTGGCTGGCGGTGCTGGGGGGACGCGTGGACAGCTATGCAGGCACCCCTACCCCAGAACCCACACCATAGGCAGCCACCTACCCGCACACTGGATGGTCTGAGATGGTGCACCACCAGCAGAAGGGCATGTCAGCATAGTGGCAGAGGGGTACTGGTGGTGGAGGGGGCAGTGGCAGCTGCCCACAGCAGACCATGGCCTAGCCCTGTGTAGGTGGGTGCCGTGCACTGCAACAGACAGGCCCTGTCTGATGAACAGTCATGAAATCCCCAGGGAATGCATCATGTCTGTGGCAACACAGTGGTGCAGTGCACACAGCCAGTGTGTTCCGAAGCAGAAGGTCACAGGTTCAAGTCAGAGCTGTGACTCCTGCCAACCCAGTCCCCATATTTTACCCACTACTAAACCATGGTAGTAAAGACAGAACCTTTATTGCAAAGAACATAAACATGCCTCAAACGCCTATATTTTACCCTACAGAGCACAGACACCATAAACATGCGCATTACCTAGAGTAGAGTTTCCCAAATGCAATCCTGGAGGGCACAACACCATTCAGGTTCCATGCTGTCTCTAATAAAGATGCCTGTGCTGCATTTCCCTGCACCGCCCCCATGGTATGCAGATGTATCTCATGCATATTCAGTAGGGACAGCATGAAAACCCGAACAGTGTTTGGCCCACCAGGACTGGAGTTGGGAACCTCTGCCCTAGAGCAGAGGCCAACAGGGGCAGAAACACCCGCACCCACAGGCTCCATTATCCAAAGCCACCTGGAGAGGCAGGAGTTTGGGCCCTGTGTGCATCTCCCAATACTAGCACTTGCATACCTTAGCAATGCCACCCTACACCTGGGAATACGGTACACATCTATCAAAAGATTGCCATGATTACTGGCAGATAGGAATTCCTAAGTTAAGCACAATTTGCTGAGTGAGCTGCATCATAGCAACCTTTCTGATGTCTGTGGAGTGTGCTACAGGTCTTGTGTCTGACAGTGTTTACCACCCTGGGGAGTGACTCCTACAGTATTGCGTACCACAGCCATGCCTGCACTGTGCCCAGGACTGGTGCGGTGGCCAGGGCTGCCAAACACCTCTATAGTTGCACAATGCTGGCATAGGTGTGGGGAGTGTGTGTCTATCTATCCAGTGTGTGGTGGCTGCCAACACCCTCCTCAGCCCACATTGCTAGCACTGTTGCCAGTATTGGCCTGCCTATGTGCATAATGAGGAGCAAGGTACTGTGGGTATAGCCCGAACAGGGCGGCCTGGGCAGGATGCATCTGCACAGGGCATAGGGCACTGGCTGGGACAATGTAGTGCCCGGCCACCACCTGCACAGACAGGGTGGCCACAGCATGTCCTGCTGGGAGGTCACTCTCACCCTGACTGAGGAGTGACCACGGCATGGCTAGGATCCCCCATAGTGCTATATAGTATTTCTGTCCCGTGATATATATGGGTTCTTCTTCTGGGGTCCAATCACTGACATATCTGTTTGGTGGGTGTGCTCACATCCCAGTTTTAGGTACACACATCTTCTCCGGTAACATGCACTATGGACTAGCTAACAGACTGTCTGCAGTTAGTATGTGTATGGCGGGAACACCTTGCAGGGTGCAGCGGCTGGAGGCTCACTGTGCTTGCTGCTGGAAAATGTCAGATAGTGGTGGAGGGCAGCAGGGCATTTCAAGCCCTACTGTCTGTCTGCTATTGCCTTATGGATGCGTACTGGACTGCCCTGGGGGTTGTCTGTACCCCAGCCAGACTGAGGTTGATGGTCCTCTCTACTGCCACCATTGCAGGGATGGAGAATGTGGATCTGTTGTTGGGAGATCCTGAGCTCCAGCGGGCGTGTTGGGTGGTACTCCATAATCCGCCTATGGGTCCAAACACCCCTCCTCCCCCCAATACATATATCATGTGGCCATGGCACCCATACAGGATATGCACTATTCTGGGAGCATCATAGTCCACAAGGCCTAGATGTAACTGGGATATACAGATGGACACAGGTGTATCTGAAGGGACTACCTATCACACACTGGCACTAATGGGGACCTACAGCATAGCCTATTTCAGCTAAGGTAGGTGCTGTGGACATGGTGCTGGGCGCCCCACCTCACCCTCAGGGTGAGCACAGGACCCGCACACTGTGACGGCCTGTAGCTACTCTGTGCCAGTAACACACACGGTCAGTACCCCCTACCAGGCCTAGGTGCTGTGGGGGTGCATACCCCATCTTGTGATCATCTGTAGACGGCTGCTTTGCATGTGCAGTGCATCATGGGTATGAGTGGATTAACCCTATCCTGGTAACCACAGCAGTCTGTGTGGTGACCTGCAGTCCTTCTGTAGCCAGCCAGGGGTGTGCTTACAGCTATAGAGCGGTGGCCCACTGGTTACTTCATTGCGTGTGGAGCCAGAAGTTGTGGGTTTGATTCCACAGTGGGGTTATTTATTAGGGCTGTCTGGGGCAGTTTCCTTTTTAATTTAAATCAGGACTTCCAGCAAAAACACCCTCACAGTGCTGTAATCCTCAGGTGCCTTATAAGGCGCCTTTATGGGGCACCTGAAGATTACAGCACTGTGAGGGTTTGTTTGCTGTCAGTACTGATTTAAATTAAAAAACAAAACTGCCCCAGACAGCCCTAATAAATATCCCCACTGTGGACTCAAACCCACAACCTCTGGTTCCATAGGCAGTGAAGTAACCAGTGGGCTACAGCTGCATACAAACCCCTGGCTGGCTACAGAGGGACTGCAGGTCACCACACAGACTGCTGTGGTTACCAGGATAGGGTTAATCCACTCGTACCCATGCTGCACTGCACATGAGGATTACAGCACTGTGAGGGTGCTTTTGCTGGCAGCACTGATTTAAAGTACAAAGGAATATTCCTCCTGCAGCACTGGTTTAATGTAAAAAGGAAGCTTCCTCCTATAGCACTGCTTTAGAGTATATGTCTCAGACAGCCTTACTCATTAACCCCACTAGGGAGCTGAACTCATGACCCCTGGTTCAGTAGCCATTGCATTAACCACTGTGCTACACCTCTCTTGCTGTGTTTGTACGTCAGCGCGCCTACTTAAGGCTAACGCGCGTTGATGTGCCACGGCTCCCTCTATCGCATGAAAAGGTACCTTATCGCATGGTAACCAGAACTGCTACATTAAGACCAACACGCCCACTCCTTTTATGGCATCCTGCACACTTCCGTCAGGCGCACGTTAAGACTGCTTAGTAAACACACCCCTAAGTGTTAGTTCCTTCCCTCCCTCCCTGACTCCCACCCACCCCAGGCATAATCCTAGCTTTATAGGGTCTTACACCTATTAAAGAGAAGAGTGGTATTCACATTCCCTTCTAGGTTCATCTGATTATTCTCACCAGGAATAGATGAATTAAGGCCCTGGAAATAATTTATCTTGAGGTGAACAAGTCCCTTAAACTTATTTGGTATAGTTGTATTAGTAAAAGTATCCGTAGCATCTAAAACAACTTAAATAACTAAATAAAACTTTAAAACTAAGATGCAGAAAGCAGTCCAGCAGCGAGATGGGGGTTAGCCAGTCTTTTGTATTGAGTGTCACATGTATGATTTTTTTTCCCAGTTGGTGAGAGGTCTTACGTGTACACTAGGTTCAAGGAGCTCTGCCCTCAGGGAATGAGTGTGATCTCTGGAGACTAGAGTAGCAGACTTGGAAGACATAAGGAAGTCAGAGAAGTACATAGACAAGACCTACAGGGATGTAGTAATGGAGCCCCACCTCCAGTCTGACAGCCTCTCAGCTGCCATGGAGGAGAGAGGTCTCGTGAAAGGAGAGCATCACTTTGGTGAGGCAGGAAATGATCCTGTAGCTAGGACCTGTCCACCGGCAGATGTAACACCCTCTTGCACCAAGGAGGATTCTCCAGGGCCATATGCCTATGCCCATTATAGTGGGTGATTCAATCATTAGGCATGTAGATATCTGGGTGGCCGGTGGACGTGAGGATCACCTGGTAACATGCCTGCCTGTTGCAAAGGTAGCGGACCTCATGCGCCACATAGACAAGGTTTTATATAGTGCTGGGGTGGAGTCTATTGTCTTGGTACATGTTGGTACCAATGACATAGGAAAATGTGGAAGGGAGATTCTGGAGGCCAAATTTAGGCTTTTAGGTAGGAAGTTGAAATCCAGAACTTCCAGGGTAGCATTCTCTGAAATGCTTCCCATGCCATGCACAGGGCCCAAAAGACAGGCGGAGCTCTAGAGTCTCAATGCATGGATGAGACTATGGTGCAAAGAAGAGGAATTTGGATCTGTTAGGAACTGGACAACTTTCTGGGGAAGGGGGGGGCTCTTCCGAAGGGATGGAACCAGGCTGCTGGCATTAACATTTAAAAAGGAGATAGAGCAGCTTTTAAACTAGATAATAGGGGAAAGCCAGCAGTCACCAAAGAGTGCATGGTTCAGAAGAATGTATCCTTGAAGGATACTAACAAAAGAGGGAAATTAGGACATCCAAAAAGAGAGGTTCCTATAAAGATAAAAGTTACCCAGATGCCCTTAAGTACAGAGCTGAAAGATTCCAAACTACCCCTATTAACTGATAACCAGATTAATTTGACTGAAATACAACCTCTAAAATGCCTGTATGCAAATGCTAGAAGTCTAAAAATTAAGATGGGAGAGTTAGAATATATAGCTCTAAATGAGAGGTTAGATATGATTAGTATCTCAGAGACCTGGCGAAAGGAGGACAACCAATGGGGCACTGTGATACCTGGGTACAAACTATATCGCAATGATAGGGCAGATCAAATTGTGGAGGGGTTGCGCTATATGTTAGAGAGGGCATTGAGTTACATAGGATTAAAGTTTTGCAGGAAACAAAATACGCTTTAGAATTTCTATGGATAGAAATTCCTTGAAAAAAGAGGAAGGCAATGACAGTGGGGTGTACTACAACCGCCTGGCCAGAATGAACTGATGGATAATGAAATTCTGAAAGAAATCAGGGAAGGTAACAAAAGTTACAACATAGTAATAATGGGTGATTTCAATTACCCGGGTATCGACAGGGTCAGTGTCACAGCTGGACATGCTAGGGAGATAAAGTTTCTTGATGAAATAAATTACTTCTTCTTGGAGCAGCTGGTTCATGAACCGACCAGAGGGGAAGCTATTTTGGGCCTAGTCCTTAGTGGCATGCAGGATCTGGTGCAAGATATAAGGGTTTTGGGGCCACTTGGCAATAGTGATCATAGCATGATCGCAATTGATTTAATAAATGAAAGGACGGCAAGGAAATACACAGTACTCCCATTTAACTTTCAAAAGGGAGACTATGATAAAATGAGGAAATTACTTAACAAAAGACTAAAAGGAGCAGCTGCAAAGGTTAAAGATTTATATCAAGCATGGGCATTGTTTAAAAATACTCTTTTGGAAGCCCAGAACAGATGTATTCCACACTTTAAGAAAAGTGGAAGGAAGGCCAAAAAACTGCCAGCATGGTTTAAAGGTGAGGTCAGAGAGGTTGTTGCAGCCAAAATAAGCATCTTTCAGAAAATGGAAAAAGGAGCCAAATGACAAAAATGGGAAACAACATAAGCACTGCCAAGTTAGATGCAAGGCATTGATAAGGCTGGCAAAGAGAGAATTTGAAAAAAAGCTTGCGTGGAAGCAAAAATGCATAATAAAAACTTTTTCAAGTACATTTGTAGCAAAAAAGCCTCTGAGATAGTCAGTTGAAGCACTGAATGATAGAGGAGTAAAAGGGGCACTAAATGAAGACAAAGCCATGGCTGAGAGACTGAATGAATTCTTTGCTTCGGACTTTACTGAAGATGATGTAGGGAATTTAGCCATGCCTGAAATGGTATATAAAGGTGATGTATTAGAAGAATTGCAAGAAATATCAATAAACTGGGAAGATATATTACAACTATTTGATATACTGAAGACTACCAAATCACTTGGACTGAATGGTATACATCCAAGGGTATTGAAAGAACTGAAATATGAGACTGCAGACCTACTATTAGTAATCTGTGAACTATCATTAAAATCAACTGTAGTACCTAAAGAGTGCACAATGGCCAATGTAATGCCAATTTTTAAAAAGGGATCCAGGAGTGATCCGGGAAACTATAGACCTATGACTCTGACATCAGTTCCGGAAAAAATAGTAGAAACCATTATAAAGAATAAAATTACTGATCATATCGTAAGTCATGATTTATGAGAGAAAGTCAACATAGATTTAGCCAAGAAAAGTCTTGTCTTACTAATCTGTTATATTTTTTTGAAGGTGTGAACAAACAGGAAGACAATGGTGAATGAGTTGATATAGTGTATCTAGATTTTCAGAAAGCCTTATGAAAGACTTGGCAAAATTAAAAAGTCATGGGATTGGAGGCAGTATAGTATTGTGGATCAGAAACTGGTTAAAAGTTAGAAGGCAGAGAATAGGGCTAAATGGCCAATTTTCTCAATGGGGAAAAGTAAATAGCAGAGTAACCCAGGAATCTGTGCTAGGCCTGCTGCTTTTTAACATATTAATAAATAACCTGGAAATGGGAACAACGAGTGACGCGATCAAATTTGCAGATGACACAAAATTATTCAAAGTTGTTAAAACCCAAAAGGATTGTGAAAAACTGCAAGAGGACCTTGACAAACTGGAAGACTGGGCATCCAAATAGAAGATGAAATTTAATGTGGGCAAGTGCAAAGTTATGCACCTAGGAAAGAACAACCCAAACTTTGGTTACACAATGCAAGGTACCACCTTAGAAACCACCATCCAGGAAAAAGATTTAGGCGTCATCATGGATAATACGTTGAAGCCCTCCGCCAGGAGCGCAGTGATGGCCAAGAAAGCAAATTGAATGCTATGAATCATAAAGAAAGGAATGGAGAATAATACCAAAGATATTATAATGCCTCTGTATCGTTTCACAGTTCGACCACACCTTTAATATTGTGTGCAATTCTGGTCGCCATATCTTAAAAAGGATATAGCAGAATTAGAAAAGGTACAGAGAAGAGTCACCAAAATGGTAAAGGGGATGGAAGGATACCCCTATGAGGAAAGGCTTAAAAGGTTAGGGCTCTTCAACTTGGGAAAGAGAAGGTTGAGGGGAGATATGACAGAAGTCTATAAATGAATGAATGGAGTGGAACAGGTTGACGTAGATCGGTTGTTTAAGCGATCAAAAAGTAGTAAGACTAGAGGGCATACAAAGAAGCTACAGTGTAATCCATTTAAGACTAACAAGAGAAAATATTTTTTTCACTCAACGTGTAATCAAACTCTGGAATTCGTTACCAGAGGATGTAGTAAAAGCTGTTAGTGTAGCTGGGTTTAAAAAAGGTTTGGACAAGTTCCTGGAGGAAAGGTCCATAAACCATTATTAAAGAGGTTCCGGGAAATTCACTGCTTACCTCAGGATTGTGGAAGCTGTGGATTTTGGGTACCTGCCAAGTACTTGTGACCTGAATTGGCCACTGTTGGAAACAGGATACTGGGCTTGATGGACCTTGGTCTGACCCAGTATGGCATTTTTTATGTTCTTAGAACACAATAAAAAAACACCTAAAGAGGCCAATTTAGAAATGGCATGGAAATAGTGGCATTCTATTAATTTATTTACAATATATGTACACCACACATCTAGTACAAGACTATCCCATGCAGCTTCTATAAAGCTTTCATAAAATCGAACCAAACATAACTCACATAAGAGACAAGCAGGGATGACACACTTACAAATAATCATTTTCTGGCTAAAACCAATCAATCCTAAATTTGTATAATGCAGGTAAAAACCTCATACCCTGTTAATCTAATAAACAGGTTTCTGTTAGAGACCAATTTCAAACATATTTCTACCCAAAAACAAGAAAGACTTTAGCTTATACTTGAACTGTACATAGGTGGATTTTATTTGAATCTCTCCAAGTAAGGAGTTCTAAATGCAAGGACCCACTACTGAAAAGGACATTGAGTGCATACATGCCAAGCTAGTCTACTGTACTAATAAATTAGCATTTACTGACTGCAGTGGACACAATGGGGTATGTTTACTAAACTGCGGTAATCGTACATAACGCGCGTTATGTAACGTTAACGATCCTGACAAATTGGACTTGATGGCACACATCACACTGTAACCCTTTTTACAAACTGTCTTCCCTGCGACAAAAATCGGGAAGGGAGGGAAAGAGGGGGAGGGTGTTTAATTGTTTCTCTTAGTAAGAGGTTTATCTCCTGCTGGCATATGTGATCGGCCCCCTAAATCCAATCTGATAATTGTTACCAACCACAAAATAAATAAAGCAATACAAGAGATCGTGTCTAGATAGCATCTGTCACTATCTGAGTTCTTCTAGTTCAAAGTATGTCAATATAATATACAGATCAAGTGAAGAAAGCTTTCTGTAGGAATACAGGGCAATATAAATCAAAGAAGCAGACAGGGTAATAAGAACGATGAGCTTTGAAGATTTATATTACATGAAGCAATGGAGCAAGATCAGCTTACTCTGGTTGGGAGACAAGTGGTTTTATACTAAATTTAACTGAAGTTCATAGTATTATGAATGGAACTGATAGAATGCACAGGACACTTAAACCAGCAGAGAAACAAGCAGGACACTTACACCAGCAGAGAAACAAGGACAAATACAGGCAAAGAACGTAGGGCCCGATTTTCAAATGGCATTTACATGGTTTACAGCCCAGTAAACCATATAAATGCCTTAAATGGGGATGTTCAAGGGCACTTACACGGTTAGTGCCATTGACTATCCCCTTCTAACTCCCCTATATGCCCGGAAGGTATCCGATTAGCATCGGGATGTGGTGAGAGTGTTTTGGGTTAGAGTGGAGACGACGACAACAAGTGAAAACCGGGCAGTAGCGATACTGTATGCTGTCCAGTTTGCGATCTGTGCTAAAAAGATAGGCGAGGAAAACCCTCGCCTAGCTTTAAGGTGCAGGAGCTAACTGGGCAGCAAGCAATATCGCTGCTGCCCGGTTAGCTTCAACGGCTTCCGATGTGTGTGGCGATGCCCAGATATTCAATGCTGTTGCCACAGCACTGAATATCTGGGTTAGAGGTTGGCAGGGAAGGCTATGCGCCATAGAGGCGCATAGCCCTTCGAAAATAAGCCAAGCTCAATATCAGGTCCATAATTACTAGTTTAAAATGCTATGAGGTAGATGTGCTAAAATACAGAAAATCTTCATTCAGTGTAAGCTCTTTAGCACGCACTCTGTTTCAATCAAACCATACATATTAACTCCATAAAAATATAGAGGGTAGTTTTATCACGGGTCACTTATCCATTTCCAAAAATGCTCCTATTTTATGCCTGTTTATAAAAGCAACATGAGTGACTATGTGCCTTTATCTAGACATGCAGAACTATTCACACAAATTTACACCTGCTCTGAAGCCAATGCAGATGTATGCATGTATTCATATATTTTACAAAGTACATGCATACCTTGAAACTATACCCCTGCTCCCTCCAAGTTATGCCTAAGCAAGGTCTGTGTATAAGCATGCAAGCTCTTGTCTGCACGCATACTTGTACGAGCACATTCTCTATTGCAATTTTAAAATAGCCATTTTCCACATAAAGAACATGCTTTCGATGTGGAAAATGTTTTATATAATTATTTCCACAGCAGGCCTAGTTTTTCTTCATAGTTTATACAAAAACTTTCATTATAACTTATTTGAATGTAGTAGTTTTTTCTCTTTTGCAACAAAATTTTACAAAATAGGTTTTCAGGCCGATGCAGAACGACCAATGTGCCTTTTGCTCGAAGATAACCCAACTTATAAGTACAAGTTCCGACAGGCCAAATGTAGAAAAGAGACTGACACACACGTCAGCAGCAAAGGAAAAGCTAGCACACAAGCATATTTAAAATATAGGCAAACTTAAGCTACTAAAACAGCTCCGTCCCCTAATACATTTACATGACTTCATATCTATAATTCAGGCTATCATCACACCCCACTTTGACTTTGCAAACACTGTCCTCCAAAGCACATCACAAAAAAAACTCAGAAAGCTTCAGCTAGTACAAAACATAGCAACCAGAACAATTCTAAACGTTAGCTCCATCGAACATATCACTCCTATACTATCCCAACTTCACTGGCTGCCAATTTATTGCCGCATAATCTACAAGGTGCTAGGAACAACATTCAAGATAATCAATAGCCTAGCACCATCGTTCTTAAACACTTTAATTACCAAGGACACATCAATCCGTAACCAAAGAAGCATAAACAAACATAAAATTAAAGTACCGAAAGAATTTACTAAAGCTAAAAAACAAACTAACAATAAAGCTTTCTCACACTTTGCTCCGACCCTCTGGAACGAATTACCTGAAAATATCAGACAGGTAAATGACTTTAAATTATTCCGAAAGAAATTAAAAACTCACCTTTTTACTACACATTTTGGCCCACAACCACACAGCGACACTCAAACTGATAACAACACACCTAACCCTCACGACAGTACAAATATAAAGACAAACATAAACTAGGCACTCAAAACATGGTTGAGGCAATCTCAGCCAAAGTCTCCTTACTGTATATAGTTTGTATTGTTACTTGTACTAATAGACAACCTATTCACACCTTTAATGTAAATAGTTTATAAATTTCATTGCATAAAGTTCTAACTTGTTCTATGTAAACTGAATAAGTACTCATTACAATTGTACTTTTCATAATACTGTTCTCCGTAAACCGCACTTGATCCATGGGAAAGTGCGGTATAAAAGTGTTTAATAAATAAATAAATAAATGAGCTGCATGTATTAAAATGGCATGCAAATATTGCCTATGCCTTATGCAGAGAAATGCATAGAGAATTACGTAACCAGCTGAAGTGCCAATATCTCTACACCTGGGTCCGAGGTGGCTTTAACGTCTCTTGCGCATGCCCCGTCAGTATGTTAATGGCATTGGGGGATTTCACCGATGCCTGGATCAACTGAGGTGAAGTGTCAAACTTCCCCTGAAATGATCTAGACACCGACCCCCAACAGAAACCAAATCCCTGGTGGCCCAGATCAACCCACCCACCCAATTAAACAATCACTGGTGGCCCAGCGGCCCCGAACCCCCCACCTACCCAAGTAAAGATAACCCTGCTGGCACAGTGGCCTTAAACCCACCATCCCTCCTGGTACCTTTACAATGAAGTGGGAACATTGCCCACGCGCTCCCGATCCATCTTGAAAAATAGCGGCACTTGGCACCGGGTGGTGCATCCTTATAGAGCATCTGACCCTGCCCAGTGCATCTCAGGATGTGTCACGTGGAGCCCCATCATTTTTTAAGATGGTGGTGCAGGAGCAGGAGCATGTGGGCAATGCTCCCGCTCCATTTTAAAGAAACCGGGAGGGTGGTGGTGGGTTTGGGGCTGCTGGGCCAGTAGGGTTATTTTTGTGGGTAGGGGGATTGGGGCCACTGGGCCACCAGGGATTTGGTTTCTGTCAGGGGAGGGGTTGGTGTTGGGGGCATCGGCCCTCAGACAGTATTTTGATGGCATCGGGAGCTTTCCCAAAATGCCTGAATCATCGGAAGGGAAGTTTGAAACTTCCCCTCAGATGACCATGTTTCTCTGGGAGAGCATGCCAAACTTCTGCCAACTTCTGTGCGCATATGTTTGGCTTGCTCTCCCAGTTTAGTGCTGCCCTTTGCACTACCGCTGAATGTGTGGCTAATTTGCATATGCGCCCCTTTCTGCATGCTGGTGCTGAAGTCATGTCGGTGCGCAGCACAGAGGCATACACAGTTAACAGCGTGCGATCAGAGCCAGCTTTCTGCATCGGTCGGTTTGCGCATAGTTTTACAGTGGGCTACTAGTGAATGATTCACTTTGCATACTTCTGAATCACAGTAATTAATGAACTATTCCTTTAAATATAATTTCATATCTGTAAAACTACCAGCCACGTTTCTCTATTTGCAAAACCAAAAAAATGACACAAGGTCTGCTTTAGAAAATATTGCACACTGTTGCAAATAACATGCACTTTGGTATTTTAGCCCATGAATCCAACCTTGCGAAGCATTTTTCTCTTTAGGACAGTGGCCTCAATGTCTCTGAAAAAAAATATTCTATGGAGGAAGTATGAAATTATGAGTTGTGGAAACTAGGCAAAGGAACTTCAGCTATGAACAGAAAATGATTATGTGCAAAACAGAACTTCTAAAGGAGACATGCACAAGCATTCTCAGCATAGAAACCCCTTCTTAATCTGGAGATGCCACTTCCTACTACTACTACTACCACTGAACATTTGTAAAGTGCTATAAGACGTGCGCAGCGCTGGACAGACGCATGCAAAAGACAGTCCCTGCTCATCAGAGCTTACAATCTAGTCAAGACAGACAACACAGTAGCTGTAGACATGGGATACGTCTAGGGGAATGGTAAGGAAACACGGAGTCAAGATCCATGCAAACAGGAAGTGGAATCGGAGGGGGGCAGAAGCATGCATGGCACTGTGGTGCCAGAGGTGAAGGTAATTCCGGCACTGTTGTGCCATTTTAAAAGTATTGCCACTGCTGAATGTGCCAGACAGGGGCAGCAGCAGTGGCAATGGGAGTGGGGGCTGGACCAGGGAGAGCGCTAGGAATGACGTTTGTCTAGCATGCTTCATATTCTTGCTCCAGCCTTGAGTAAACATATACAGTAAATTAATTCCCAGTGACTAAAGACTGCTCTCTATAATCACTTTGTATAGGTGCAATACTAGTGCACTGCTAAAATCAAGTATCCAGAGCTCTCTGATCAAACCCCCAGGGAAAGAGCACTTTGACTAAAGTTGCAGGAGGAAAAATGAGATAAAAATAGAAAACAAATATGGTCCCGGGGGCCAGGACTCTGAGAGAAGAGACAACTGGAGTCCCACCCAAGCAAGAGCTGAGCTTGCAACATAATGAACTGATGCACTAATGTGTGCTAAGCTTTGTGTACAGATTAGCTTGCCTTTTGTGCACAATTCTGTGTGCTGCCAAAGCAGAGTGGAGTTCTGTGTATGAGCTAACTGCTCACAGAGCATTTAAATCCATGGTAACGAAGCAATGAGCTCTTCAGGGCAAATACAGAGAAGTGCACAGAAGATCAGAGGGCTGAACTCAACGCTGGGATTTTAATGCAAGGTCTGAGGAGGCAAAAAGGGTTAGCTCATAGGTCTGCGGTCAGTGAGGAATATATGCATGCTTCTTCTCTTTATCTTAAGCGCATAGGACACACAACATTTTTCCTGGCTTTGCTGAAGGGGAATGGTGAAAAAGAATGGGCTCAGCGGGGTTTATGTCGTTAGCAGATCCCCCGCAGAAACCCTTTTGAATATCGGGGTTCTTAAAGTCCAAAACGTCCCCTATTCTCTTATTTGTGTGACTCTAAGAATTCAAATACATGTACTAGGGGGCTGCACTCCAGCTCTGGAGGAATCATAGATACTATGAGGACCCACATGGGGAGGTCTTTTCCAGGGTGGAGTTTGGAAACTGGGTCATATGTGAGCTCTCCCCTTTTCCTCTTTGGATGTTGTTGTTGTTGTTAAGTGCCGTCGAGTCGGAGTCGACTCATGGCAACCCTCTGGATAGCTATCCTAAATTGTGTTCGGTCTTCAGTCAGGCGGCTCATTGTTGACAGACTGGTACCCATAGCTGCTGTTATTGTATCGATCCATCTCATTGCTGGCCTTCCTCTTTTGCGTTGACCTTCTATCTTGCCAAGCATGATGTCTTTCTCTAATGATCTCTCTCTTCGCATGATGTGTCCAAAGTATGAAAGTCGAAGTCTTGTCATCTGAGCTTCTAAAGAAAGCTTAGGTTTGATCTCCTCTAGTACCGACTGGTTTGTTCTTCGGGCAGTCCATGGTATACACAGTATTCGCCACCAGCACCATAATTCAAAGGCATCAATTTTCTTCCTGTCTGTCTTTTTCACTGTCCAGCTTTCACATCCATATTATGTTATTGAAAATACCATGGCTTGAACAAGTCGAATCTTTGTATGGAGAGAGACATCTCTGCTCTTGAGAATCTTATCTAGGTCTTTCATAGCCATTCTGCCAAGAGCAATCCGTCGTTTGATTTCTTGATTTCTTGACTGCTTGTTGCTTCTTTATTGATAGTTGATCCAAGTAGGTTAAAGTTGTTCACAATTTCAATTTCTTCTCCTTCAACAATGAACCTGTTGATTATGCCAGTTGTCATAATCTTTGTCTTCTTCACATTAAGGTGCAGGCCCATTTTGAGACTATGTTCTTTGATTGTGAGAAGCAAATGTTTCAGATCATCTTCACTTTCAGCCAGTAATGTAGTATCATCAGCATAGCGAAGGTTGTTGATGAGTCTTCCACCAATCTTCACACCTCTGTTGTCTTCATACAATCCTGGTTCTCTGATGATTTGTTCTGCATATAAATTAAACAGGTAGGGGGAAAGTATGCAGCCTGTGATAAGGAAGCTTATCATAGCTCAGGAAGGAGCTATAGAAAAGGTGAAGTGTCTCTGAACAAGCAACCTGTCAGTTCTGGTAGAGATAAGAAAACAGAATTTTCCCATAAAAGACTACCAGTCCTAGAATGCACCAGGTTTCCAACAGCCATTAGAGGAGCTGAAGTGGGGAAACGTGTGTTCAATCAGGAGGGCTATGAGGTAATCCCCAAGCACTCATCTCAAAGGGCAGGGCCTGATTCAGCACAGCTGCGCTGTGCTAGGGTGGAGCACTCATCTAAGCAGAATAAAGGTAGAGTGTATTCTACAGAGAATTATCCTCATCCTCAGGATCAGCTTGGATATCCTCATCTTGATCCTCATCCTCAGTTTCTTGGAGATTCTCATCTTGGAGAGCTTCATCATCTGGAGGATCATCAGAAGCAGAAGCCAGAGCGGACGGACAGAAAGGGCAAGAAACCCTTTGGAAGAAAGAAGAGAAAAGAATATGGAAGGTCTAAAGGAGTCCAGAGCAGTACGTATACTGGGAGACATTCAAAAGGCCAGCATACACCATTGGACTGGGGAAAGCCAGAGGAATGGTGCTGCAGGGCTAGGAATCTCCAGACGGTACCTGTGAGGGAGACGGCTGCACGTGGAAGGGACCCTAAGACCCGTGCCAGAAGGTATGTGAAGAGAGATCCAGTGTCCAGGGATCTGGATTGGAAGGCTGGACATAAGAACTGGACTACATACTGGCCAGGCTATTTAGAGAGGAACTCTAACAGCAATGGAAGCTCAGGTATGAACACTGATCTATGCCCTAGCTATAACCTTGAAAGACAGCAGGGAAACAAGTATTCTCCTGAAAGTGCTCCATTGAGAAATTCCTCTGTGCCAATCCCTGATATTGAACCCATGATTGTTGAAGAAGGGGAAGGAGAAGTCTTAGATACAGGTTGTGAATACATGGATTGCTCTCTGTCTAAACTCCTTTGGTAATTTTCTGTTACAAAGTGCAACAACCATCACAAAGAAATACAAACTTGTTCTTTAATCTACTCAGAAAAGCTCCTGAAGTAGGATTTGAGCCACGCAGTATAAAGCAAGCCAGCTAAGGGGTTTCAGCTGGGTAACTGCTAGCAATTGAGCCTTACCTAATTACTTGTGAGCTCTGAGGAAATCACTTCTGAGTCTATGTGTGAAGATATAAGAAGTTAACCTGAAAAGAACAGTTTTTCCCTTCTTTGTGGGTTTTGCTTGTTGTTTGAAACACTGCTAAGAAAATATTAGCTAAAGCCTACAGAAAAGACCAGTTTGTTACCAACCAGGTCTTTATTCTTTTGCTTTGATTGCCTGACAAGTTCAGCTGTTGTTTTCCTGATTTTGTTTTTCTAAGTTAAACACTGAAAGCAAGTATCCTGTTTTATGTGCAACCAAGCATATCTGTGTTGGGAGAAATAGCCCCATAAATAAATATCTTATTGGCTTTACACTCAAGCACAACTAATTATTGCGTGCAGCTGTGTCTGGTGTGAATGGACTGCATTTCCCACAATCCCTTGCAAATCATATTGATATATGCACTTGCCAAGACTGTGAACATTCTCACCCAGGCAGCTGTCTGACAAATGGCGTAGTTTTTCGGATTGCTTTTGCGCAAAGGGATTTACTTGCTAAGGATTACAACTCAAGTCTGAAGGAAAAGACAGTTCAAGCTTAAAAGCTGAAAGAAAAGATTTTCCCTCAACTGCACTTTGGAGGAGAGGTGGCTGTTCCAAGTAGCTGTTCCAGGAAGAAAAGACCCTGTGCAGAGCTGGATTCATCACTGGCATAAGGTAACAAGTACCTGGGCATGTCTAGTGGTGGATGGGAGTAAGGCACAGGGGTAATTGAAAAAAAAAACAGAAGCAGGAAAAAACACCTGTTTGGAAGGTGGTGCACTGTGGTTTGTTTTTTTTTGTGTTTTCTTGCAGGGATCAAGATGGATCCAAGGGAACTAGCTGATTGGATGGCAGCCCAGTTTAGCAGGCAACAGGAGCTAGCACAGCAGGCTCAGGACACTGCTATGAAAGCCTTAATGGACCAGCAGAGGCCAGTGCTTGATCTGGTGCAAGCCCTAGTTAAACTGCAGAACCAAAGTGGACCAGATGCAAGACCAGCAGTAAATACTGATACACCACATGTGGACAGTGTGGGACTCAATCAAGGAATTGGGGCATTTAGTTTTGGGAAGCTAACTCCAGATGATAATGTTGATGATTTTCTACAGTCTTTTGAAAGAGTGGCACAAGCATTAGCATGGCCAGAGACCCAGTGGGCAGTAAGGCTGGCAGCCTCATTAACTGGAGAGGCGCTTGCAGCTTACAGAGCAATGCCAGCAGCCCAGGCTTTGAATTATAAAGATGTAAAGGCTGCTATTAGAGATCGCCTAGGGTTGTCTATTTCAGAGTATAGGCGAATGTTTAGAGCTACTACATTGAGAGTGGGTGAAACACCCAGGGCTCTGAGTCAGAGAATCAGAGGATTAGCTGTAAAATGGTTGGAGCCTGAGCAAAAGACGGTAGAAATGTTATTAGACATTATTATGCTTGAACAATTTATGTCTGCCGTGCCTAAAGATTTGCACACTTTCCTTATACAACAAAATTGCCAAAATCTTGGAGAGGCAACCATGCTGGCAGAGAGATTCTTGGAAGCCACGCAGGCTTGCCATAGAATGGGTGGCCCTCTGAAGATGGGTGCTGAGGCAAGCTGTGCTGTATCAGAAAAGAAAATAATTAAAAATGTTTCTGAAAATAAATGTACTGTGCCAAAGCAGATGACACAGTGGAGTGAAAAGAAATGTTTCAAGTGTGGAAAATGGGGACATTTAGAAAAGGGATGCCAGACACACACTAGCTTAGTGGGTGTGGATTTAAAACAGCCCAAAGAAGGATTTCTTTTGATGGTTGATGTGCAAGGAATTACCACAAATGCTTTGTTAGACTCTGGGGCAGACCAGAGTATGATGTCAAAAAGGCTTTGGAAGAGAATAGAGGCCCAAGAAGGATTTGTGCCTAGAACCCCTGAAAGCCAAGTTCACATCAGATGCATTCATGGTGCTGCAACATCATATCCCACCTATAGGCTAAAGGTTAAGTGCCTGGGGAAACAAGAGGAAGTCCTGTTAGCAGTGGTGCCTAGGCTACCCTTTGATTTGGTTCTAGGAAGAGACTGGCCAAGATTTAAGCAGGGTCTAGTGGAAGGACTAGGAAAAAAGGAGGGAGAAGGTTTAATGGTAATAGCTCCCGGGCCTTTATTTGGAAGTCCTCAGACCCCAGCTAAAAAGATGGGTAAGCTTCCAGAAAGCCAAACTATAGGGAATAAGAGGGGCCTTGTATCCACCCGCTCGCAGGCTAAGGTAGAGAGCCAGCAGAAGGAGGAGGGGGAGCAGGCAGAGTTATTAGGAGACTTACCCTCTCATGATGATTTAATAACCCCATCATCTGGTAAAGTAAGAAAGTTGAAAGCACAAAAGCGGCGTGAGAGACTTTGCAGAGCACAGGGTAGGGCTGAGATGTTAGCTGGTCAAAGTTTACCCTGGGTGCCAGCTGAGTTAGTGGCAAAGTTTCCTAACTTTCCACAAGAGTAGCGAGCTGATCAAGCTCTCACCCGATCTTTTAAGTATGCTCATGAGGTCAGGGAGGAGTTGCCCAGATTCAGACTAGATAATGAAATATTATATAGAGAGAGTCAGGACCCCAGATATGGGACCATACAAAAACAATTGGTGGTACCCACAACTTTCAAAGGGCTAGTACTTAGATTAGCACATGATCATCCAGTGGGAGGTCATAAAGGGATGCAAGGAACGCTGGATCAAATACTTATGCGTTTTTACTGGCCAGGTATTTTCAAAGGAACTGCCCAGTTTTGTGCTGCATGTCCAGCGTGTCAGCGAGTTACAGCGGCTCACCCACCGGTGGTGCCTTTGATTCCCATGCCAATTATCACAGACCCAATTGGTCGCATTGCCATGGATATTGTAGGCCCATTAGTCAAAACGCCCCGAGGTTTCCAATACATCCTAGTTATGGTAGATCAGGCAACAAGGTTTCCCTGGCCCATACCATTGAGGAATGTTTCTGCAAAAACAATAGCTTTAGAGCTAGTAAAATTGTTTTGTGAAGTGGGATTCCCAAGAGAGGTGTTGACTGACCGAGGGTCCAATTTTGTATCCAAATATTTGGCCCAGGTCTGGGATGCCTTTGGCATTCATCACGTGAAAACCTCAGCCTACCATCCACAATCAAACGGTTTGGTGGAGAGATTCAACCAAACTCTCAAACAAATGTTGAGAAGGAGGTTAGCAGGAGAGGTAAAAGAATGGGATATGTTATTGCCCTTTGCCTTATATGCCTGCAGGGAAAGAATTCAGGTGTCCCTAGGTGTAACTCCATATGAATTGATGTATGATAGGGCTCCACGGGGTTTGTTAGATATTTTGAGGGAACAATGGATTGATCCTGAACCGGGAAGTCAGGAAGTGCCACAGTTTCTACATGACTTGAGAGCACGTTTGAAAAGGACCTTGCAGGTTGCTGAGAGGAACCTGCAGGACAGTCAAGTACGCCAGAAAGGGTGGTATGATAGGAAGGCCAAAAGCCGCCAATTAAGCATTGGTGAAAAGGTTTTGGTTCAAGTAGCAGGTACAGCCCCAAAATTTGAAGTACAGTGGAAAGGGCCATGGAAGGTTGTTAAACAAGTGAGCCCAGTGTCTTATATGGTAGAAAATGCAAGAGGGCGTAGACAGACCTACCATATTAATGTACTTAAGTCTTGGAAGGAGAGGCCTGTAAATAATAATGACCCTGAAGCCAGTCAGGAAGTAAGTGAGCTTCAAAAAGATAACACTCTCGTAGGTATTACGGACTGTAGGAAAGAAGTTTCAGTTAAACCAGTCTGTAATAACTTAAGCAGGGGGGTATGTGATAAGGAAGCTTACCATAGCTCAGGAAGGAGCTATAGAAAAGGTGAAGTGTCTCTGAACAAGCAACCTGTCAGTTCTGGTAGAGATAAGAAAACAGAATTTTCCCATAAAAGACTACCAGTCCCAGAATGCACCAGGTTTCCAACAGCCATTAGAGGAGCTGAAGTGGGGAAACGTGTGTTCAATCAGGAGGGCTATGAGGTAATCCCCAAGCACTCATCTCAAAGGGCAGGGCCTGATTCAGCACAGCTGCGCTGTGCTAGGGTGGAGCACTCATCTAAGCAGAATAAAGGTAGAGTTTATTCTACAGAGAATTATCCTCATCCTCAGGATCAGCTTGGATATCCTCATCTTGATCCTCATCCTCAGTTTCTTGGAGATTCTCATCTTGGACAGCTTCATCATCTGGAGGATCATCAGAAGCAGAAGCCAGAGCGGACGGACAGAAAGGGCAAGAAACCCTTTGGAAGAAAGAAGAGAAAAGCATTTGGAAGGTCTAAAGGAGTCCAGAGTAGTACGTATACTGGGAGACATTCAAAAGGCCAGCATACACCATTGGACTGGGGAAAGCCAGAGGAATGGTGCTGCAGGGCTAGGAATCTCCAGACGGTACCTGTGAGGGAGACGGCTGCACGTGGAAGGGACCCTAAGACCCGTGCCAGAAGGTATGTGAAGAGAGATCCAGTGTCCAGGGATCTGGATTGGAAGGCTGGACATAAGAACTGGACTACATACTGGCCAGGCTATTTAGAGAGGAACTCTAACAGCAATGGAAGCTCAGGTATGAACACTGATCTATGCCCTAGCTATAACCTTGAAAGACAGCAGGGAAACAAGTATTCTCCTGAAAGTGCTCCATTGAGAAATTCCTCTGTGCCAATCCCTGATATTGAACCCATGATTGTTGAAGAAGGGGAAGGAGAAGTCTTAGATACAGGTTGTGAATACATGGATTGCTCTCTGTCTAAACTCCTTTGGTAATTTTCTGTTACAAAGTGCAACAACCATCACAAAGAAATACAAACTTGTTCTTTAATCTACTCAGAAAAGCTCCTGAAGTAGGATTTGAGCCACGCAGTATAGAGCAAGCCAGCTAAGGGGTTTCAGCTGGGTAACTGCTAGCAATTGAGCCTTACCTAATTACTTGTGAGCTCTGAGGAAATCACTTCTGAGTCTATGTGTGAAGATATAAGAAGTTAACCTGAAAAGAACAGTTTTTCCCTTCTTTGTGGGTTTTGCTTGTTGTTTGAAACACTGCTAAGAAAATATTAGCTAAAGCCTACAGAAAAGACCAGTTTGTTACCAACCAGGTCTTTATTCTTTTGCTTTGATTGCCTGACAAGTTCAGCTGTTGTTTTCCTGATTTTGTTTTTCTAAGTTAAACACTGAAAGCAAGTATCCTGTTTTATGTGCTACCAAGCATATCTGTGTTGGGAGAAATAGCCCCATAAATAAATATCTTATTGGCTTTACACTCAAGCACAACTAATTATTGTGAGCAGCTGTGTCTGGTGTAAATGGACTGCATTTCCCACAATCCCTTGCAAATCATATTGATATATGCACTTGCCAAGACTGTGAACATTCTCACCCAGGCAGCCGTCTGACAAGCCTTGTCTTACACCTTTGCTTATTTTAAACCATTCTGTTTCTCCTTGTTCCGTTCGAACTGTTGCTTCTTGATCAATGTACAGATTGTGCAAGAGAATGATCAGGTGTTCTGGTATACGCATGCTTCTTAATGTGGCCCAGAGTTTCTCATGGTTTACACAGTCAAAAGCCTTGCTATAGTCGATAAAGCACAAATAGATATCCTTTTGGTATTCTTTAGTCTTTTCAAGGATCCATCTCACATCCGCAATGATGTCTCTCGTTCCTCGCCCTTTCCTGAACCCTGCTTGCACTTCAGGTAGTTCTTGTTCCAGGTATGATTGTAGTCTCTTTTGAATAATCTTCAGTAGAATCTTGCTGGCATGTGGGATCAGAGCGATTGTTCGATAATTTCTACAGTCAGTTGGATCACCTTTCTTTAGTATTGGTATAAACACAGACCTTTTCCAGTCAGTTGGCCATGATGTTGTCTTCCATATTTCTTGGCAGAGCCTTGTAAGTATGGTAACAGCTGCATCAGATTGCTGCAATACTTCTATAGGAATGCTATCAATGCCTGGTGCTTTGTTCTTTGATAAGGCTTTCAATGCTGCTTCAACTTCTTCTTTCATCACCAATGGTTCCCGATCATAAGGTACAGGTTGAAACAGCTGTTGGTCCACTTGATCTTTATCATATAAAAACTCTGTATATTCCTTCCACCTTTTCTTGATCTTCTCAGCATCATTCAACATAGAACTTTGAGCATCTTGTAACATTCCAATTTGAGGCTGGAACTTTTTCTTTAACTCTCGTAGCTTTAGGAAAGCCGATCTTGTTCTTCCTCTAATAGTTTCTGCTTCTATTTCCTTGCAAGTGTCATTGTAGTACTTTTCCTTGTCCTGTCTTGCTGCACATTGGAAATCTCTGTTGAGTTCTGTGATTGTCTTTCTTTCTCCTCTGGCTTTAGCTTCTCTGCGTTTCTGGGCAATTTTCAGAGTTTCTTCCGTCATCCATTTTGGCCGCTTTTGCTTTTTCACCTTTCGTAGAGACTTCTCGCTTTCTTCCAACAGAACCTTCTTGATGTCATTCCATAACTCTTCCGGAGCTCTGTCATTTGTATCTAAAGCAGCAAATCGATTTTGCAGGCAGTCTTTAAATTCCAGTGGTATATTCTCAAGGTCATATTTTGCTGCATTCATGAGTGGTTTGCTCTTTTTCAACTTTAGCTTGAGTTTGCATACTAGTAGTTGATGATCTGTACCACAGTCAGCTCCAGGTTTTGTCTTTGTTGATGTTATAGAACTTTTCCTTCGTTGACTTCCACAGATGTAGTGAATTTGATTTTTATACAATCCATTTGGTGAAGTCCATGTGTACAGTCGCCGCTTGTGTTGCTGGAAGAAGGTGTTTGAGATGAATAGATCATTGGTCTTGCAGAATTCTATCAGTCTTTCTCCAGCTTCATTTCTGTTGCCAAGTCCATATTTTCCAACTACTTTGCCTTCTTCTTTGTTGCCAATTTTTGCGTTCCAGTCACCCATGACTATCAGGATATCCTGTTTGCATGTTCTGTCAATTTCAGCTTGTACTTGTTCATAGAACTCTTCAATTTCATTCTCTTCTGCAGCTGTTGTTGGGGCATATACTTGAATTATAGTTGTGTTGATAGGCAATCCTCGTAGACGAATAGTGATTAAGTGTTCGCTGACTGCATTGTATTTCATTACAGTTCTTGCAAATTTCTTCTTTATTATAAATGCAACACCATTTCTTCTTTGTCTTTCATTTCCAGCATAGTAGACCATGTGATCATCTGATGCAAAGTGCCCGATGCCAGTCCATTTCAGTTCACTGACACCCAACAGATCAAGTTGAACACGTTCCATTTCATTCTTGACCACCTCCAACTTCCCTTGGTTCATGCTTCGTACGTTCCATGTACCAATGCGTAAGACATCTTTACAGCTTCTGACTCTCATTTCATGCGCAGCTACATCAGCAGTCAGACTTCCCGAGGGCTTTGATCCAACCACATCATAAAAGCTGGCTTTACTCTGAAAAGTCTTCAGCTCTTCCCCAGTAGCTAGTTGAGTGCCTTCCGACCTGGGGGTCTCATCTTCCAGCACCATAGCACAATTTGTTTTGTTGTAACTATCCATTGGGTTTTCATGGCAAGATACAGAAGTAGATTGCCAGGCCTTTCTTCCGCGCAGTTTAAGTTTGGTGTTGTTGCCGTTGTCACAAAAATGTGATCCTCCTCCGTCAACACTATCCCATTCTGCTGCTGCCCAGATGGATACTAGCACATCAATGCAGAAAATAAATGCTAAACAGCGTTCATACAATTTAGGTGCCATTTAGACTACAAACTAAAAAAGCCAATGAAGATTTCTCTCAGTCAGCTCTTACCACAGAGGGCAATATAATCAAACTGCTTGCACACATGCAAATTCTACACTAGTTTTTACCTGCAGCATTAATCAAAGCAGAACTCTTCATGCAGATATTGCCTGGCGAAAATGTATTCAGAGAAATCTGTTCCTGCTTCTTCTGAGGGGCTTGCTCAGGACAAAAACAATACTCAGATTTAAAAATCCAAAACTCTGTATAGTTTCCAGAGCGAATCTCTCCCTTGGGAGCACTTCTAAACTGTGTGAGTATAATTATAGATATTGTCGAAAAGTGCTTGTAATTACCTGCACTGAGGGTGAGCAATAATCAAAGATCCTGTTGCCATAGATAAAATGCGATTTTACCTGCAGAAATGCCTTTGAATATTACCCTTACAGGACTTGACGTTTTATTAAGATACCTATATGGGATATCCAAGAAGGCTCCTTTTTTAAGCCTTTCTGTAAACACAACATAGGTGCTTATGTGTTTTTAAAGGTACCTGCAACCAGCCCCTGTACTGTGCAAATGTCCATGCACACATCTGCACCTGCTATAACATTGGTGTAAATGTGGGTGTGTACTCGTGTATTTTATAGAATGCAAATGTGCCCCTGCTCTGTGCAGCGCATATAGAAGTCCTGCGGCCGTGTGCATTTACAGACATGTATGGAGCCCCACAATTTGAGAAAAGGCCTTTTCCACATGTAAAACAAGCTTCACATGCAGCTAGAAAATTACATCTTCTACCCTCTCCCCCCCCCCCTCCACACATATACTGTACAATATACAGGGTTATCTTTCCTTCTTCTAAATTTCTCCTTTCTTTATGCAGGAAGCAGGCTTTAAAGTTTTTCAGCTACTGTACGATAGTTACTTGATTATACTGATCACTTATTCCTTTTTGATTAGAAGATTGTCACAATAATTATGATCATTTGTTACATCTCTAGACAATTCAACAATGAAAGTGTAATACTGTAATTATGACCACATATCATTAGATAGTCAAATGACTGTTTTTCAAATGATCTAAAATTATGGTGTTAAGGTTCTTATTTGAGATTTATTTAGAAAGATTGGTCTTTGGCTAATGAAAACTAGAATAATAAATATGTAAATAAACCTTGCATGCCCACAGCCCTACACATGCCTTCTCAGAGTGAACTTTCAACCGCAGAAAAAGTGTGACACTACCTTAGACAAGGTCAGTACTATCTGAACACAGAGCCGGCCCATCCATTGTGCGAGAATGTTGTTCGCACAGGGCCCCACGCTTCAGGGGGCCCTGCGCCAACAACATTCCGCATTCAGCACCGGCAGGCAGGACGACTTTAGAGGGAGCCGTAGAGGTCCCGGCTCACCTCTGACAGCTGTCGGTGAACAGTGTCTTTTTTCTTCACTTCGGTAGCTGTACTATAGTTTAGAATGCTGGGGCACCGAGTGCCGGGAAATAGGAAGTCCCCTTTGACCTCAGTGTGCCAGTGTCCTAAACTACAATACAGCTGCCAAAGTTAAGAAAAAAGGTGCTCTTCACTTCAGTGGCTGTCAGAGGTGAACTGGGGCCTCTCTGGCTCCCTCTAAAGCCTTTTAGACAACTGCGGGACTCTTTGGAGGGGGGGGGGGCTAAGACTGGAAATAGCTGATGGGGAGGGGGTTTTGGACTGAAAACCGGCTGAGTGGGGGGGGAGCTAGGACCGTAAATAGCTGATGGGGAGGGGGGCTGAGACTGGAAATGGGCTGAGTGGGGGGGGGGCTTGGAGTAGAAATGGGCTGAGTGGGGGAGGGAGCTTGGACTGGAAATTGGCTAAGTGGGGGTGGGGGAGCTAGGACTGGAAACAGATGATGGGGAAAGGGGCTTGGAATGGAAATGGGATGTGGGGGGGGGGGAACTAGGACTGGAAATGGGCTGATGGAGGGGCTAGGATAGGACTGGAAATGGATGGGGAAGCTAGGACTGGAAATGGGCTGATGGGGGTGCTTGGATTGGAAATGGACTCATGGAGGGTCTAGGATAGAACTGGAAATGGGCTGATGGGGGGGCTAGAATTGGAAATGGACTCATGGGGGACTAGGACTGGAAATGGGCTGATGTGGGAGGGATGGGAGAAGGGGACTAGAAAGGAGCAGATGCTGGGTGGAGCTGGAACTAGAAGGTAGCTGATATTGGGGGAGGACTAGAATGGGATGGGGCTGGGTGAGTGAGGATGGAGAGGTGAAAAAATATTTTGTGTGGGAGGGATGAAAATTTATGATTGGCCGGGTATTGGGAGAGTACGTGGGGATTGAGGATGGAGGGGTAAAATTTGAGTGGATAAAAAAGGAATAAAGAAAGAAATGGAAGAAAGAGCAAAAGGAGAAAGATCAATATGTTAAAGCAGATGTAGAGAAAGAACGGAAAAAACTAGAAGAGAGAAGAAAGGACAAATGGATAGCAGACAATGGAGAGTTAGCAGAAGACACGAAGAAACCAGAAGAATGTGACTGGAGCAATTGCAACTGAAAAATAAAATGCACAAACAAAAGGTAGAAAAATACTTTTTTATTTTGAATTTATTAACTGGAATATGTCAGCTCTGGGAAATGTGCATCATTAACATCTGCATTTTGTTTAGTACAAAGAGGAAATTAATTTATAGTTTTATTTCTGCAGTGTTGTACATTCCAAATTTGGCTTTTGGGGTTCCCAGTTTAATTATTGACTTCCTATTTCTAAATTGTGATTCCTTGTTCTTCGTTTGATGACGGTCTATGTTCCTCATGTGTAACCGAGCTGAGGTATTCTGTTCATGTAATTTCTGTTTGACAGTGCCACTTGTTCTCTTTCCCCAGTAGAAGATATATTGGTATTCTCTGAAATTGGTTTAATATTTGCAATGTTGCCTTTTGATAGGTAGGGTTTGGTGCTTTATGAGCCCTGGTAGTACTGTTATGATATAGAGGGTTTGCTATGGGTTCTAAATGGGCAGTGTTTGTAGTACTTCCTAAGTGTCTGGTGGTTGGCACTGGAGTATAGTAATGTAGAAATCTGGTAGTCTTTCTTTATCCAGACAATCATTAAGAGGCATGTTTACTAAAGGTTAGTGCATGTTAACATTATGCAAATGAAGCCCTGCAATGAGTCTCTGCACATGGCCCCGCACCCCCCCCCTTGGGCCGTCCCTGTCTCAATGACATATTCTAACTGCCGATGATCAGTCAAGGCATCAAAGACTATCTTAGCATGCCTTATAGAATGCTACAATTAGAACCACAAGTAAGCGCAAGTAGCTGGGAGATTATACTCCTGATGGAGCTGGCCAAACTCTGAAATTTATTACCAATAAGTAGTTGGACTATTGTCCAAATACTGTATGCCTGCCAAACTGTGCAGCTAAGAAGCAATTTATTTGCAAGAAATCTGGTGTTATTCCAAATAGGCATCTTCTTTGTGGACTTGTAATCCCCCTCATTGTGCATGCAGTATTCCATCCGACTCTCTTAAAGGCCTGACAGTGGCAATCAGAGAACCCATTTCTCTACATTTTGTGAATACAGCTGCAGCAGGTAGAAGATTAAAAGGAAACTGATCTAAAATCTCTTCTTCCATTTGCATTCAACCTGGTTTTCCCTCGTCCTCAAAGGCATGGAAGCAGTAGGAAAAAAAAGCTGGATGGTATTTTAAAAAATCTGGAAGATTAACATCTTTCAGGAGAGTCAAGGAAAGCATGCTTAGAACATAAATAATTTTTGGGGCCAGCAATATTTTTATAGACTCCAATCTCCCCCAGCATGAAAAGTGAAAGAGAGACCATGTCACCGCTCCTTCTGCCTCCCCCACTCTCTAATCCCCTTTCCAACATATATGTACTTTTTTTCCTCGTACTTTTACTCCTTTCCCCTCCCCCATCTTCCTTTTCCAAACCTACTGTCCTTTTAAATTTCTGTTACCTTTGCTGCCTCTCTCTGGCCCCAGTTCCTTTTCCTGTAGCCAACTTGGCCATGATCGCAACCTCTCTCTCTCTTCCTCTGCTGGGGAGGCTAGCATTTACACTTTCTGCAAGTGAACCCTTGACAACAGACGCTATGCAAAGTGAAATGTGTCTAAAAAGGGAGAGCGCATTCCTGTTTGGTGCCCCTCTGTAACTCAAATATATCAGACAATAAAGACTTTATTATTAGTCTGTCTTTGGAGATATATGTAATATCTGTATCATTTGAACCCCTTCATATCTGGCTTCTGGCATTGAATAACCAGGTCACTGAGGAACCTGGAAGCTAACTCGGCAGCGGCAATAATGAACCACTGCCCAGTTAGTGACATGCGGCTAAAGTAAGGTGCAGCAAAGGCTGACCTAATGTTATCTGTGGAAGCTAACTGGACAGTGGTGCAATATTGCCGGTTAGCTTCTGGGTTCTGTAGAAACCTGGATATTCAATGCCAGTAGCTGGATATAGCCCTGGCACTGAATATCCGAGTTAGAGTTCAGTTGCGATGGCTAGCCATTTTACAAGCCCTAGCCACTGCTGTTGAATATCCCTCCCAGGGGAAGAACAACAACAACCCTATACAGAAATCACAGAAGTCACCAGAACAGCACAGGGAAGACAAGGCCACACCACTTAAAAACAAAGAAACCTTCTATTTTGTAAAACCTTCAAAAGGTACAGACCCGACTTGGCCAAGTTTCAGCTCTCAGCCTGCATCAGGAGTCACAACAAAACACATACATATTAAAGTTACATTAAAAATACAATAATAATCTCTAAACTGTACAATAAAGAGCAATCAAAACTAAAATACAAAAGAAATATATAATACCACTTAAGAGTCTATTGCATATATACTCTAGTGGCAGTCAGGACATTGTAACAAATAAAAACCTATAAATAAAACAGCCATATGTAACCTAAAAGGTGCATATGAGGCAATACAATTGCTACAGACAATACCATAAATTCTGTAGCTAACTTGCTTCATAATCTGTACATAAACATAAAAATAACAAGAGAAGACTAATGTTAGCTAAAACAACTAAAAGAGCTTAAAACTTTTAGAAAGAAAGGGAGGAGGAGGAGAGTAAAAAAAAAAGGGAGGGGGGGGGGGGAGAAGCTATTGCAGTCCTACCAGTAGCTGAAAGCTCAATAAGTGCTTCTCAGGTATGCCTGTGTGACAGCAAAGGAAAACATGTAAAACATAATATTTGTAATCAGCTGACAAGTCAAGTCAAACAACGGCAAGAACACAGCAGTATAACAATGGAATAAAAAAGACCTATATCTCCTCACTTATCTCATTAGAGGAAAAGAGAGAAAGCCTCTAAAGGGAACATATATTGCCGAATACACTCTAATTCATACCCCTATTATGTAGCCACATAACTAAAGTATGAGGCTATGAGGAAAAGCTTAAAAGGTTGGGGCTCTTCAACCTGGAAAAGAGACGGCTGAGGGGAGATATGACAGAGGTTTATAAATTAATCAATGGAATGGGTAAACACAGATCGATTAACCATGCCTCTTAATTTGCATTTGGATGCTTTTTGGTTTTCACTCCTTCTTACCACACATACTAAGTACTAATCATATGGATATGAAGCATATAGTTTGTGCACTATAAAAATTAAGAGGTAAAAAGGAATGATGGGAATGAATTTAGAATGCATTTATTATTTCTTTAAAAAGCTTTTGAATACTGGGATATTTTTTTTTTCTTTTGGGATAGATTTGTGTACCCCTGATCTAGTCCTAAGTGAAACAAAGGCCTCTGTTGTATTCTATTCATATCACAACAGTAAACAATATGATTTTTTATTTTATTTTTGAAATTAGTGCAAAATTTCATGCAACTTAAAAATTTTTACTAAACATTTTATTGCAATGTTTTCTGACCTATTGCATTTTGCCATCATTTTTAGGAATCCAGTGTTGCTCCTTAGAGTAGCATCTAAGCTCCTTCCTCCTTTATGAATTAATTTTGTACACTGTAATCCAATTTTTTTTGAGACTAGCATAAGTGCTTTATGCCATTATACTTAATTGCTAGTTTCCCTGGTTTCTGGTTTACATGTAATTAAAGTCACGTGTACTATGAGTCACATCAGGCTTCTTTTCTCTTCTTCTTCTCAGGTCTTCTTGCGACTGACTATAGCATGCTCCCCTTCCACCATCATGTTCTACTAGTCGCAGACCTGTTGGTTTCCTTTTGCATCTGTCTTCCACTGGATGTTAAAGGCCCGATTCTGAAATGCGGGTTGCGGGACATGCAGCCCCACAAGCCGTCGGGGCCTGATTCCTCCTCCAACTCTCCCTCTATGTCGTATGTATCAGGACAGACAGAGCCGGCAGGAGAGGGCAGGATCGGGGTGGAGCGGAGGCGGGCCAGCCCGGCAGGATGTACAGGGCCGATTCAGGTGGAATAAGCAGTAAAAACACGGCAGTTGGGCACAGGGATCCCCCCCGGGGCCGGGTGCAGGGAGGGTCCCTGCCACCCAATCTAGGCCATGGCAGACCATCCTTGGGTCAGGTGGCGGGGAAAAGGGGGGCCAAAGATGCCGGAGTCGGGAGCACCTGTGAGGAGGACATCCCCGCAGGCAGCAGGGGCACACCAGGCCATCCTCCGGCCCGATTCTGGCAATCACAGGGATGTTTTGTTCCCACGGTCCAGAATCGAGTCCAAACAGGCCCGCCTTGCCTGGGGCCATCCAGACGGCCTGGATGTGCCCCTACCAGAATCAGGCTCCATGTCGCCACGTGACAGTCTTTGAACTCACACTTTTTCTCCTCCTCCCCCCACACCCTCCCCACCATTCTTCTCACATTCCTTCCTGGGTTTGGAATGGTATTGCTTCTTTGAACCTCTTCTATGAACTGAAGGAGTTGAGGTACTCAAAGAGAGGCAGCCAGTCCTGAGATTCTTTCTATGTGCTGCACAATTCTGAATAAATGGTGGGGTGGGGTAGCAGTACAAAGTTTTTTCAAGTTAGATCTCCTTAAACTACTGGGAGTCCTTGTGGTTCTTGGGTGACATAGCAATGACTGCTCTCAGAAAAAGAAGACTGAAAATAGGCATTGTTGAGAAGGGCTCGAGGTGTGGTACCAGGGCCCTCTGAAAAAGAATAATATGACTTGGAATTCTGCTAGCAGTCTAGCAGTCTGGAGAGCTATGTAGGAGAGAAGTCAAGGTTGTATTCTGTAGATGAAATTGTTTTGTGAGAGGGAATTCTTATGGAGACAGGATGTTTTTGTTTTTCTTAATTATGTATGAGCAATATCTGTGCCCAGTTTGACCTGTAACGTGTAGTGTTTAACTTGTAGATAAACAAAAAGTAGTGCAAAACATGACATAAAGTGATAAGACAAATTTGTACCATGTAGCAGTTTTTTTCCTAATAAAAGAAGTAATATAGCCTAGTTGGAGTAGGAATGGGAGAACTACTCAAGTTTGTAGGCCTGAATTCCTCCACTGAAGCTGAAGTAGTACTGTTACTGATATAATTCTGTGTATGTGTGTTTCCATATTTGCATTGAATTTAGAGAATTTAAACCAAAGAGCCGAGGTTGGATTCTGCTACCTGATGCCCTGTCAGGATTAGCGCATCCAAACAGGTAATTTTATAATGAGCTACGTAATGTTATGTACCATCAACATACACCTGTTTTCAATGACATGCACGGTGATGGGTACTTATGTCCGTAGTTTAGGCAGTCGCTATTCTGTAAATGCACGCATCAGAGCAATGGTGTGCACTTTCAGAGTGGGTGATCACAGGGGCAGAACTTTGGCAGAGCCTAAATTTACAGGCATAAATAATAAAATATTGTAACAACTTAAAAAAAAAACAAAGTTCTATTTGTCCAATTACATAATAACCTATGAAGAAAATGAACAGGTATACAGAAAAGCTGTATGAGTTAAACGCCAAGAAAAAAAAGAAAAAAGCTTAAACAAGCAACAAAAAGAAATAGAAATAAGTATACTGAATCAGTTCAAGTCTACTATAATGGAGAGATTCAAGTCTAAGTACACACTGTAAGAAAAGAGGCTCAATAAAGAGCTCACAGAGAAAGAAAAAGTCGGCAACATAAAATATTATAACTTACATGTTTTTTCTACAAATCTAGGTGCAGTTTTCTATAAATCTAGATGCAGTCTAGGGTTGATGTAAGTGATTGCACTTAGGTGGCAGGCTAACTTACCATTTACTATTACTATTTACTATTTTAACATGGTAGCATAGTAACATAGTATATGACGGCAGATAAAGACCAGCATGGTCCATCTAGTCTGCCCAGCAAGGCGGCAAGAGTAGGTGCACCTGCCGCTCCATGCAGGTCACCCCTCCCCATGCCTTTATTTAGGGGTGTACCCACCACTCTGTGTAAGTCACCCCTATTTACTGAAATATAAGAGATAGTTATGTTTATTTTGATTTTATCCTGTTGCTGTAAAGGGATCCACTGTGTTTGTCCATGCCATTTTGAATTCTGTCACTGTATTTTCCCCCACCACTTCCATCGGGAGGGCATTCCAAGCATCCACCATCTTTTCAGTGAAAAAGTATTTCCTGACATTGCCTTTTAGTTTACCCCTTTGCAGCTTCATGTTATGCCCTCTAGTTTTACAGCTTCCCTGTCTTTGGAAGAGGTTTGCTTGCTCATTAAGTATTTAGAGGTCTGAATCATATCTCCCCTGTCCCTCCTCTCCTCCAGAGTATACATATTTAGGTCTTCAAGTCTCTTCTCATAAGTGTTCTGACGCAGGCTCCAAATCATTTTGGTCTCTGAACCGTTTCCAGCCTTTTTATGTCCTTAGCAAGATATGGTCTCCAAAACTGAACACAATATTCCAAGTGAGGCCTCACCAGCGACTTGAACAGTGGCATTAGTACCGCTTCCTTTCTGCTGGTAATTCCTCTCTGTATGCAACCCAGCATCCTCCTGGCTTTTGCCACCACCTTGTCACACTGTTTCGCCACCTTGAGATCCTCAGAAAAAATCACTCTGAGGTCCTTCTCCTGGTCCGTGCACACCAACCTCTCGCCCCCTATCGCATACAATTCCCTTGGATTTCTGCTTCCCAAGTGCATGACACGGCACTTTTTCACATTAAATCTTAACTGCCAAGCATTAGACCATTCTTCCAGCTTTAATAGATCTTTCCTCATGTTATCCACTCCCTCAGGGAGTCCACTCTGTTGCAGATTTTCGTGTCATCTGCAAAAAGACAGACTTTTCCATTGAGTCCTTCAGCAATATCACTCACAAATACATGGAAGAGTACTGGTCCCAGGACCGAACCCTGGGGCACACTGCTAATCACCTTCCTTTCATCTGATTTCCGTTTATCGTCATCTTCTGTTGTCTGTCAGTCAACCAATTTCTGATCCAGTTCACCACCTTGGGACCCATCCCCAAGCTGTTGAGTTTATTGATAAGCCTCCTATGAGGAACAGTATCAAAGGCTTTCCTGAAATCTAGGTAGATCACGTCCATCGCATACCCTTGATCTAGTTCTCTGGTCACCCAGTCAAAGAGCTCAATCAGATTTGTTTGGCAAGATTGTCCTTTGGTAAAATCATGTTGTCTCAGATCATGCAATCTATTGGTTTCGAGGAAGTCCACTATTCACTCTTTCAGGAGCGCCTCCATTACTTTTTCCACTACCAAGGTAAGGCTTACTGGCCTGTAGTTTGTCACTTCTTCCCTACTGTCACTTTTGTGAAGAGGTATCACATCAGCCCTTCTCCAGTCCTGTGGAACTTCTCCTGTCTCCAAGGATCTATTAAAAACATCCTTTAAAGGCCCTGCAAGAACCTCTCTGAGCTCTTTCAGTATCCTGGGATGTATCCCATCCACTTCCACGGCCTTGTTCACTTTCAGTTTTGCAAGCTGTTCTAACACATCATCTTCTGTGAATGGTGTGGTATCTACTCCATTTCCATTTGTATATTTGGGAATCACAGGTGGTCCTTCTCCACGATTTTCTCTAGTAAAAACAAAGCAGAAGTATTTGTTTAGCATTTTCGCTTTTTCAATGTCACTTTCCACAAATCCGTTCCCAGCACTTTTGAGTCCTGCAGTTCCACCTTTGATTTTCCTCCTTTCCTGAATATACCTGAAAAAGGTTTTGTTGCCACACTTCACATCTTTAGCCATCTTTTCTTCTGCCTTTGATTTTGTTATCCTTATTTCTCTTTTTGTCTCTTTTAGCTTGACCCTTTATTCTTTTCTGTGTTTCTCAGTTTGCAAACTTTTGAATTTTGTGAGAGCTGTGGTTTTTGCATTTATTTGTGCAGCCACTTCTTTGGAGAACCAAATAGGTTTCCTTTTCCTCTTGTTTTTATTTACTTTCCTTATATACATATCTGCTGCCCCTTTTATTGCCTCCTTTAATTTAGCCCATTGCAATTCCACTTCCCTTATCCCCTCCCACCCTGCCAACTACTTCTTCAAGTACTTGGCCATTTTACTGAAGTCAATGTGTTTGAAGTCTAGGACTTTGAGCTTGCTGTGATTGGATTCTATATTGGCTTTTATCTCAAACCACACTGTGTGATGATCACTGCTGCTCACATGGGCACCCACCCAGATATTCGACACATTATCTCTGTTGGTGAACACTACTAAACTCAGCACTGAGCTCTCCCTCGTTGGTTCTATCACCATTTGTCTAAGAAATGCATCTTGGAAGGCATCCACAATTTTTTTATTTCTTTCCAGATTTGCAGAAGGAATACTCCAATCCACATCGGGTAGATTAAAGTCACCCAATATGATCACTTCCCCCTTCATGGCTATCTTTGCAATATCAGCAATCAATTCGCTATCCATTTCTTCGGTTTGAGTTGGAGGCCTGTAGATTACACCAGTATGGATGACAGTGCCATCTCCTCTTTCCAACACAATCCACAGTGCTGCTTCTTTTCCCCATGCCCTTGCATTTCAGAAGCTTTAATATATGCTTTTGACATATAGGACTGCTCCTCCTCCTTTTCTACCCTCTCGATCTCTTCTAAATAGATTATAGCCAGCTATGGCTATATCCCATTCATGCGACTCGTTAAACCATGTTTCTGTAATGGCCACAATGTCCAAATCCATTTCCACCATTAGGGCTTCCAGATCAGGAATTTTGTTGGCTAGGCTACGAGTTCATTGCTTTCCAGCATTTGTTGACTGACTTGCCTGTGTTTTGCATGGATTTTGTTCTACACGCCCCTTCCCACTTGTTATTGATGTGTGTTTTAAAAGTGTAGCTGTTTCCAATGTCATTTTGCTTTTGCTGGGAGTGACGTCCTGAACTTGTCCTCCTCCATCCTTCACCCCCTTTCCCGTCCATATACTGCCTGAATTTTTCACTTAGGATCCTTTTCCATGTAGTCCATCAGCACAGTATAGTCTCTTGTCGATCCATCTGTTTCCCCAGTCGCCTATATATCTAAATCCTTCTTGTTTGCACCAGGTTTGAAGCCATGTATTAAAGTTGTTTATGCGATGCAGCCTTTCTGCCCCCTTACCATGAACAGGTAGAACTTCTGAGAATGCTATAATGTTAACAATGGGCTTGAGTTTCTCTCCCAGACTCTGGAAGTCCCTTTGAACTGCAGAGGCACTGTTTCTAGCCAGGTCATTTGTGCCCAAGTGGATAACAAAATCAGTTTTGGAGTGCTCACTTTCTGCAATAACTATACCAACAATTTGGTTTGTATTCCTGCTGGTTGAAGAGCCTGGGAGACATTTGACCATCCTCTCTCCTTTGAGCTGTGTTCCCAAGTTGGTGCCTCTGATGATGGAATCTCCAAGTAGTAGTAGTTTTCTGTTTTGTGATTTTTTTTCCTATTTGCTGTATTATCAGTAGATTTGGCATTGAGTCTTTCATTTAAGGGCACTTCAGTTTCCACGGATTAGGCACTCTCATTATCCAAGGCAGAGAAGGCATTATGCAGGGATATCTCTTGATGTATAGGGTGTCTCTGCGTTACAGATCGCAACCTAGCAGAGCCCACCATGATCCATTTGTTCCTGAGCTGCTTGATTCTTTGTGGGAGCAGTGATGGATTTTGTACCCTAGAGAAGGTGTGTTTAATTGCAGCTAATTCTTTCCTTAGTAGAGTCAATTCTTTATGCTTAGCAGATAACTTGAGACATATAGGGCAAGCTCTTAGGTTCCAAATTATTCTTCTCAGAATGAAAGCACCACATTTATTGCATTGAAGTCACAACATGCTGATTTAGCTGTCCTAGGAGGAGAAAAGGAGAATAATTAGGTGTTACACCCACTTTAAAGACAGATGTCAATGTATATGACGACTATATAGACAATGCAACCCTGGGGTGGGTGAGGTGAGATGTAGGGTGGGTGGGAACTTAAGTGTCCCCGGCCAGTTGACCTTATATGAACTGAGGGCACACTCAGATATCTGATTTAAAGGCTATGCAAGTATTGTAGCCAGTCTGAATATTCCTAAAAACCTATATCCAACAGTTAAAATCTATATTAAAAACAGACAATTGTAAAGTCTAAAAGCCTTAGCTGAGTGTGTAGTCTCTTGAAGCTGTGATGAGCAGACTGTATGCATGTACTTAATAAAATAGGTGCAAAAATACACATGACAATGTGCATTAAAATAAGTGATGCTTTTAAATTACCTCCTAAGATAAGAGATCTTCCATCTGAAAATGATTTGGAATAGTAACATACTGGATTCTTTGGTTTTAATGCACATTAGCCCAGTGTTTCTTGAGTCGGTCCTGGAGTACCCCATAGAAAGACCGGCCTTCAGTATATCCTCCATGAAGATGCATGAGAGAGATCTGCACGCACTGCCTGCATGACATACGGATCTCTGTATTTATTTATTTATGTGGTCTTATATACTGCCCCATCAGTAAATCAAGGTGGTTTACATAGAATAAATAACTATTACAAGTAACTGGTAACTTTTACAATCAATGAATCCATATTTCCATATTTCCATAACAGATAACTATTTATATTGCAGTTATATTTACCGTACTGGTTAAATTTGCAATAACAAGTTTTTAGATATGCATAATGATGGAAGTATTTTGTTGGTAGTATAGGTTGGTTTTCTCTAGCTAGTGAGGTGGGCAGCAGGTAGCTAGTAGACACTTGTGGAACTCCGTGTGATGTTTGGTGATTGCTTCTTGAAAGTGTTCTTGGAATAACTATGTTTTTAGGAGCTTACAGAATAGTTGAGGATTATTTTCTCCGGGAGCAAGTTCCATAGTCCTGGTGCATAGAGAGAGAAGACTCTGCTGGATGTGGATGCATTATTTTTGGTGAATTCTCCCGGAGTGGCCAGAGAGTTTCTGGCATGGATTCTCCTTTCTCTATTTCCTGGGGTGGTCTGTAGGATTGATCTTAACTAGGTAGGGGGTTCAGATTGCAGAGTTTTGAAGATGATATGTAGGTTTTTATATTTTATTCTGCTGTTTATTGGAAGCCACTGAAGATTTTGCATTATTGGTATGATTGGTTCTTTTATTGGGGTTTGGGTGATGGTTCGGGCAGCTGTGTTCTGCGCTAACTGGAGGCACTGCATGGTTCGCTTTGGGAGGCCTGTAAGAATGCTATTACAGAAGTCTAGGTGGGGAAGCACCATTGCTTGAAGTGCTGTGCGGAAATTGCTAGTGGATAGGAGGTGTTGTAGGTGATGTAAGGTGTTTATCTTGGAGTATATTATTCTTGTGGTGTTGTTAATATAGGTGGTCATGTTTAGTTGTCTATCAATTGTGATGCCTATGTAGTTGACTTCATTTTTTACATCGAGGTATGTGTCTTTTACTTTCAGGGTTGTTGGAGGGTTGAATGTTTCCTCTCTTGATATGTAAAGGATCCTCTGTTTTTTTATAGTTTATGTTCAGGTTATGTTCAGCTAACCATGAGGCAACTTCGTTGAAGCATTCGACTATCCTATTCAGATCAGGAATGGTAGTATCTAATGGGGTGTATAACATAATATCGTTTGCGTATATGTGATAGTAGACATTGGGCCCGATTTTCATTCGGGTGGTGCTATGTGCCGCATCAGCGCATAGCCTGCCCGCCATCCGTCTAACCTGGATTTTCAATGCCAGGGTCATATGTGGCCCCACCATTGAAAATCCAGTTCGCGCAATCCAGAAGCTGCAGGAACTAGCCGGGTTGCAGCGATTTTCGATGCTACCTGCTTAGCCCCTGCGTCTGAAGATAGGCGAGGAAAAATCTTACCTATCTTTAAGGCACAGAGGGCTAAGCGGATAGCATCGAAAATTGCTGCCATCCGTTTAGCCCTTTCCTCCGCCCCGGAATGCCATCAACAGGTCCTGATGCTAACCACATAGCATCTGGACGCATCAGGGAAATATCCGGGATTTTCGAAAGGCACTACTTGTGTAGGTGCCTTTCGAAAATCCCAGATAAGGCATTTATACGGGTAAATGCCTTCAAAAATGCTACCCGTTATGATTTTGCAGATGGGCTGTATGTAGTGATTAAAAAGTAGTGCTGATAGGGCAGATCCTTGCAGAATTCCTTGTAGTTGAAGGTATGGCTTTGGACAAGTTAGGACCTATTTTTACTTGCTATTTCCTGTCTGTTAGCTAAGATTTGAAACATTGCAGTGGTGTTCCTTTAACTCCAATTTCTTGCAGTCTGGTAAGTAATAGAAGATGACAGAGGCTATATCTAGAAATATCAGTATGAAGGCTGTTTTCTGTTTGTCAATTCCCCTTATTATCTCATCCATGAATGTAGTGCTTCTACACTATGGTTGTTCTGGAAGCCGTGCTGTTGTGGGTCTAGTGGAGAGTGTGTTTCAATGTGTTCTGTAGTTGAATTTGTACTATTTTTTCTATTATTTTTGCTGGAAGTGGTAGACTAGAGAGTGGTCTGTAGGCACTAGGGTCGGATTTGTTGAGCTTTTTAGGATAGGTCGCATCAATGCAATTTTTAGTTTTTTAGGCATATCACCTTTTTCAAGGGATGACTGTACTATTTTGAGTATTGCAGGGAAGAGTTCTTCACTTGTTGCTTTCGCCCAGCTTACTGGGCAGGGATCGATGACTGATGTAGTTTTGTATTAAGGTTAATTCTGTAGCTGATTTGGGTATGTCATTGAGAATGTTGTCCATGCTGTGGCTATCATGAAGTCAGTGTCTTCATTTAAAATTGTTGTTGTGGAGACTTTTCCTGTTTTTCCCATGTAGTACCATGCTATTGTTTCTGGTGTAAGCGGGGGCTCCTCTTGTTCCTGGAGTCTGGCTAGGGATTTGACGATACTAAAGAGTTCTCTAAGTTTATTGATGACATTATGAGATTTGTGTGATATTCTTTCTTATTTCTGCTGATATCTTCACAATATTCCTCTAGTTTTTTCATGTATTCAATTTGAGTATCATGTTGCTTTGTTTGTCTCCAGGTCCTTTCAATTTTTCTCAGCTGCTTTTTTTGGTTTCTGAGATTTTGGGTGTACCATATTACACTTCTCTTGTTTCTTCTGGGTGTTCGTGTATCGAATGACTCTGTTGATGCATTTCTTATGACTGTATTCCATTTACCTATAAGGATGTCAAGGTCTGTGGAGTCGGTTGTAATCTGTGGCATAACTTCGTCCTGGAATGACTTTTTCTTAAATCTGCAAAATCATTGTGGTGCAGCAGGAGTTGGTTTGTTAGTGGTTTGAGCTTCATATTGTATGGTAAAGTTGATCATGAATTGATCAGACAGGGGACAGGTTGGATTTGTATGGACTGGTAAGTTTGTTTGTTCACTGTTTCTCTGGGTAAGAATAGAAGGTCCAAAATATGTTTCCTCTTGTATGTGTTGGTTTCTGTATAATTGATAGTGCAAACATTGCATCATGGAATGCTTGTTTTGGTCCTGAGGGAATTGTTGTGAGGTTGAGATCACCCAATAGAAGGATTTGTTTATGAGGTGGAGTATTTGAGCAGAGGGTTTCAAGTATGTACGAGAGGTCTTTTTGATTTGATGATGGGTCTGTATATTAAGAGGAATGTGACGTGCCTGTTTTCAATTATGAGCATATCAATGCCCACTGTCTTTTCTGCTGTCACTGTTTGGAATTTCTGTTCTTTTTTGCTATAATGCATACCCCTCCCTCCTCTCTTTTCCCTTCTCAGGCAGTTGAAGATGTTATAGTCATCAGGCTTCAGCTGTTTAAAAATGACTGTATCATTGTGTGTTAGCCATGATTCAGTGGAGGCAAGATGGTGGCAGAGAGTTGCCTCAGAGTGGTTAATCCTTACCGGAGCTGTGTTGTGGCTTTCAGAGGTGAAGATGAGGCAAAGAAAACAGAAGCAGGCCAGCTTACCCTCGGGTCTGGCCAGGAATATCCAGAGCAGGCAGAGGATCTTGACTTTGTGTATCTTTTCCACTTCTGGGGTTAGAGCAGCATCTTTGGCAGGATCGCGGCATGAGGTTTGCGTAGCTCTGAACATGCACAGAGTGTGCTTCTCTGAAGCAGTGATCTCCCCCCCCCCAATTGTTGGAAGTTCAGCCGTGCTTCCTCCTGGGCTGCCAACGAGCACTCCAGTTGAGGGAAGTGAAGAGGGCTCCGTTGGCGCAATGGGGTCCATTTCGGGGCCCTCTGGATGTCTAGCGGGGTTTCCTCTTCTTTTTTGTAAGAACTATACAGCTGTGGGAGATAGCATTGTGCAAATACCAGTCTCTGAAGTGTTGGTTAAACCTGCAATGATAACCTTAGAATCGCTGTGGAATGCGCTGGCTACAACAACTGCTGTGGGAACTGGGAATATGGAGTTATAGTCTGTGAAAACTTTGGTAATGAAGGCCTCTCAGTTGCAGGGGGAACGAGCTGGGAAGATTGGTGGTTTGGAAGAAGATCTTGTCCAACTTCGTGGACTGTGTGCTTCCCCAGTTAAAGACATTACTTAGCTTGCTAGGAAGATAGAATACTTGGACAATCATGTTAGGAGGATTAATGTTAGGTTGTTATATTTTCCAAAATCTCCTATTCTGTCTCCCATAGAGATGTTGTGCAAATATTTGGCCTTGAGTGCCATTCCCCGAGGTACTGGTGTCAGTGATGCCTCTCGGGTTTCTGGGGACCTGATGGAGTTTCTAGAAGGTTCCCTTGAAGCGATCACTAAGCGCATCAGCCTTCTTGTGGCTCTTGCTATGGAGTCCGATAAATCTGTAATATTGCGATCTTATTTCCGGAATTTTGATGAGCAGTTTTTCGGTTCTCATGTTCGTATTTTCCCTGATCTGTCACATGTAACCCAACAGAGGAGGAAAGAATTCCTAAGTCTTAGACCAAGGGTCCTCTATCTGGGTGGGAAGTTTTGCTGAGATTTCCTTCACGGTGTATAATTACTTATAAGGTAAAGATTTCCTTTTTTTTTTAACCTAAACAGCTCTTAAAATTCCTGGTTGCTAGACAGGTGATGGTCGTTACTGTTGCATCGCATATGGCTGACGTTTAAGACTTCACCCTGTTTATTGAAAGTTTTTCTTTTGTAATGCAGCTTTTTTGCTTCTTTTCCTTTGTTTTATCTGGTGCCTCCTTTGTTTCCTAAAATTGTTGTCTAAAATGCAAGGAGAATGACTATGGGGTATGTTTACTAAATTGCGGTAACGTTAACGATCGTAAAGCCCTGCGGCGCGGTAAAACACCGCAGAAGGTGGAGAGAGGGTGGAGAGAAGGGGTCAGTGGGCGGAACGTGGGCGGGGAGAGGCTCCCTTCACACTAACGCGCTGATCTGAAGAGCTGAATTCCAACGCGAATGAAAACCTGCTGTTAAATGCACATTACAGGGGAGAGAGACCATTTCAGTGTCAGCAATGTACAGCCCAGGCAGGGAAACCAAAAAAACGTGATAAGTGTGATACATGTGCACAGAACAAAAGGGCACAGAAACACTGAAAATGACCCCAACAAACCGGAAAAAAACCATAACCAAGCTGGCCAATAGTGGTATCAATGAGAAACATCAACCCCTCCCCCCCTAGTAAGCTCCATAGAAAAGATATAAATCGTGGAAGGGTCTATACTCCGTCCCCATACAAGGTGAAGGAGCCCACAGTGAAATAGCGCTGCTCAGGGTTTCCCCCACAATCGGACAGGGTTCCTATGGCGTGCACATGTCCCGCAACATCAGGGCGGGCATGTCGGAATGGCAACTGGACAGATGCCGGAGAAGGGGATACAGAGGGCCGCAGGCAGCACATGCTGTGGTGAAGCTGGGCCACAGTGCGGACTAGGGTGATGCCTAGGTGGCCCATACGAATGTTGAAACAGCAGAGCAGCCAGACAGCAACTGCTGAAGGCCCAACATGGGCACGAGCGTGTTTCCCACAGTGTCACAGGGGATAGTACCCAACAGCTACCCCCAAGGGCACGGAACATTGGCAGGCGGGGCTGGGGGGAGCGTGGACGTCTATGCAGGCACCCCTACCCCAGAACCCACACCATAGGCAACCACCTACCTGCACACTGGATGGCCTGAGACTGCGCACTACCAGCACCACCAGCAGAAGGGCATGTCAGCATGGTGGCTGAGGGATACTGGTGGTGGAGGGGGCAGTGGCAGCTGCCCAGAGCAGACCGTGGCCTAGCCCTGTGTAGGTGGGTGCCGTGTACTGCAATAGACGGGCCCAGTCTGACGAACAGTCATGGTATCACCAAGGAATGTACTGACTCTGTGACAACAAGGTGGTGCAGTGCACAAAACCAGTGTATTTAGAAGCAGAGGGTCACAGGTTCAAGTCCCAGCTGTGGTTCCTGCCAACCCAGTCCCCATATTTTACCCACTACTACAACGTGCTAATACAGACAGAACCTTTATTGCAGATGATGTAAACATGCCCAAGACACCTACATTTTACCCTACAGAGCACGGACACCATAAACATGCACATTACCTAGAGCAGAGTCTCCCAAATGCAGTCCTGGAGGGCCAAACACCATTCCGGTTCCATGCTGCCTCTGATAAAGATGCCTGTGCTGCATTTCTATGCGCCACCCCCATGGTATGCAGATGTATCTCATGCATATTCATGAGGGACAGCATGAAAACCCGAACAGTGTTTGGCACCGCAGGACTGGAGTTCGGAACCTCTGCCGTAAAGCAGCAGCCAACAGGGGCAGACATACCCGCACCCACAGGCCCCATTATCCAAAGCCTCCTGGAGAGGCAGGACTTTGGGCTCTGCGTGCATCTCCCAATACTAGCACTTGCATACCTTAGTAATGCCACCCTAAACCTGGGAATATGGTACACATCTTTATAAAGACTGCTATGATTACTGGCAGATAGCAATTCCTAGGTTAAGCACAATATTCTGAGTAAGCTGCATCATAGCAACCTTTCTGATGTCTGTGGAGTGTGCTACAGGTCTTGTGTCTGACAGTGTTTACCAACCTGGGGAGTGACTCCTACAGTATTGCGTACCATAGCCATGCCTGCATTGTGCCCAGGACTGGTGTGGTGGCCTGGGCTGCCCAACACCTCTATAGTTGCACAATGCTGGCATAGGTGTGGGGAGTGTGTGTCTGTCTATCCAGTGTGTGGTGCCTGCCAACACCCTCCACAGCCCACACTGCTAGCACTGTTGCCAGTATTGGCCTGCCAATGTGCATAATGAGGAGCAAGGTACTGTGGGAATAGCCTGGATAGGGTGGCCTGGCCTGGCCGCATCTGCACAGGGCATAGGGCAATGGCTCGGACATTGTAGTGCCCGGTACCACCTGCACGGACAGGGTGGCCATAGCATGTCCTGCTGGGAGGTCACTCTCACCCTGACTGAGCAGTGACCATTGCATGGCTAGGTTCCCCCATAGTGCTATATAGCATTTCTTTCATGTGATATATATGGGTTTTCTTTTTGGGGCCCAGTCACTGACTTATCTGCTTGGTGTGTATGCTGACATCCCCGTTCTGGGTACATGCATCTCCTCCAGGACCATGCACTATGGATTAGCTGGCAGACTGTCTGCAGCTAGTATGTGTCTTGCTGGAACACCTTGCAGGGTGCAGCGGCTGGAGGCTTGCTGCTGGAGAATGTCAGATAAGGGTGGGGGGCAGCTGAGCATTTCTAGGCCTGCTGTCTGTCTGCTATTGCGTTACGGATGTGTACTGCTCTGTCTGTTCCCCAGCAGGACTGGTGTTGATGGTTCCCTCTACTGCTACCATTGCAGGGAGGTAGACTGTGGAGCTATTGGTGGGTGATCCTGTTTCCCACCCTGAGCCCCAGAGGGTGGGTTGTGTGGTGGTACTTGATCTGCCCATGGGTCCATACACCCCACCCCCTTCACCTACAGCAGGTAACCATGGCACCAACACAGGATATGCACTATTCTGGGTGCATCATCGCCCATAAGGACTAGACATGATCGAGACATACAGCAGGGCATAGATGTATCCTAGGTGTGTTTAACGGAATTACCTATCACATACTGATGAGGACCTGCAGCATGGCGTATTTCAGCCATGAAAGGTGCTGTGGACCTGGTGCTGGGTGCCCCACCTCAACCTCACGGTGGGCACAGTACCCGCACAATGTGACTGTCTGTGGCTACTCTGTGGCAGTGCCACACAGGGTCAGTTCCCCCTACCAGGCCGAGGTGCTGTGGGGGTGCATACCCAATCTTGTGCCCATCTCTCGACTGCTGATTTGCATGTGCAGTGCATCATGGGTACGGGTGGGTTAACCCTATCCTGGTAACCACAGCAGATAGTTTGTGTGGTCATGTGCAGTCCTTCTGCAGCCAGCCAGGGCTTTGTTCACAGCCTTATAAGGTGTCCTATAGGGGACATTATAGGATGCCTTGGCGGACAGTACACTTTATAATGTGCCCTATGGAGTGCGTTATGGGGTGTCTTATGCGGCACCTTAGGTTATGCCACCATGAGGGTGTGTTTGCTGGCAGCACTAATTAAAATAAACGTCAAATGCCTCAACAATCACTACTTAAATGTAAAGGGTGCTGCCTCAGCCAGCCTTATACATTAGGCCCACTGGGGAATTGAGCCCATGACCCCTGTACCATCAGTCAGTGTTGTAACCATTGTGCTACAGCTCTGTTGCTGTGCTTGTATGCCTGCGCGCCTTCTTAAGATTAACGCGCGGTAACATGCCCTGTAGCGCTCGTTCATTTATGGCGCCTTGTAATGCGCGTTCTCGGCGCGTTCTCGGTAATGATGTACCGCCCATGTCCTTATTTGCGATTTCTGTCTCTACCGCGGCTCCTAACGCGAATCGAACTAACGCAGTTTAGTAAACATACCCCTATGGGTGTATTTTCTTTTGATATGGTATGGTTGTATTTTCTTTCACTATATGTCTATTGGTAAAACTCAAATATAAAATTAAAACAAAACAAAGCCATGATTCTGTTATGAACATAAGGTCAAGATTATTGTGTCAATGTAGTCTGTTAGGATAGGAACTGTGTTCCTAACAGAGTGGGGGGGTTGATGAAAGCACATTTCAAGTGTTTTCTGCTATGGTTGGATTTGTTGGGTATTTGTTCAAATGGGCATGTTGGAATAGGTATGAGTCTGTATTTGGAGTTTGCAGTACCATGGACTGTCTTTTGATAATATTGTTCTGTTGTGGTGGTAGTTGTGAATGACTGATATTTGTTTGGTGGAGTGTGTGTATGAGTGTGATAGGGAGACAAGGGTGAGAAGTCTAATTATGGTTAAGGTTACTGTGTATAACATGAAGTCCATTGTTTGATGCGTGTCTGATTTGCTGTGTTTAAGGATCAATTGGTGGATTTTCTGGTGGGATGTATTCTTCCTTCAATACCTCATTTGTGTGTAGTACTGATTGTTCTGTTGATCGGTCTTCTTTGGATTGTCTTAGGTCTATCATGTGGCACTGTGAAGCTGTAGCTCTTGTGTTGTTTTAGTAAGATTAATGTTGTGTGCTGTAGTTGGTGCTGTCAGGGGTGCTTTTGTTTCTCAGCACAGGGAGGTTCATGGAGGGGAGGATGCTTGTGGTTGGAGGTGCTTATCACTTTCATTGGTCTCTAAGCTGCTCCCCCTTTGGTGTCGGTTAATGGTCTTCTTGTTGTTGAGAGTAGGGTATCGATCCAGCATTTGTGGTGGTGTCCTATGCTGCTCCTGGTCCCTCCAGCGATTTGTGTTCATGGTTTGGTAGTGTGTTAGTTGGTCCCCGCCTAAGGGCCATGCCAAAGTGTCCTCTGGTGAGGCCCTCAGGCCTGAAGATGTCCTCTTTTAACTTTGGCAGTGTTGGGCCCGATTAGTCTCTGCGGTGGGGGGAGTATACTCATGGGGGCTATCCTGAAAACCAAACTGGCTAGGGGATGGGTCCCAAGGTGGTAGAATGGATCAGAAATTGGTTGACTGACAGATGACAGAGGGTGGTGCACTCAGAAGAAAGGAAGGTGCATATAGTGGAGTGCCTCAGGGATTGTTCTTGGGTCTGGTACAGTTCAATGTCTTTGTGAGTGATATTGTTGAAAGATTGAAAGGAAATGTTTGCCCTATTGCAGATGATATGAAAATTTGCAACAGAATGGACTCCTCGAAGGGAGTGGACAACCTGAGGAAAGATCTACAAAAACTAGAAGAATGGTCTCATGCACGGCAGTTAAGATTTAAAGTGAAGATGTGAAGAGTCATGCACTTGGGATGCAGAAATCCAAAGAAGCTGTATGCGACAGGGGATGAGAGGATGGTGTGCATGGACCAGGAAAAGGACCTTGGAGTGACAGTGTCTGAGAATCTCAAGGTGGCAAAATAATGTGATAGGGCAGCAGCCAAAGCCAGAAGGATGCTATATTACTTACAGAGAAGAATAACCAGCAGAAAGGAGGAGGTATTAGTGCCTCTGTACAGGTTATTGGTGAGACCTCACTTGGACTATTGTGTTCAGTTTTGGAGACCACATCTCATATAGGATATAAAAAGACAGGTGACCAAAATGATTTGGAACCTGTGCTAGAAGATGTATGAGACTTGAAGATCTAAATATGTATACCCTAGAGGAGAGGAGGGACAGAGGAGATATGATACAGATTTTTATACTTAAAGCATATGATACAGACTTAAATACTTAAAGCATATTAATGAACAAATAAACCGTTTTCAAAGAAGGGTAACGTGTGAAACTAGAGGGCATGAAATGAAGCTGCAAGGAGGTAAACTTTAAAGCAATGTTAGGAAATGCTTTTTCACTGAAAGAGTGGTGGATGCTTGGAATGCCTTCCTGATGGAAGTGGTAGGGACAAAAATAGTGACAGAATTCAAAAAGGCATGGGACGACCAGAGAGGATCCCTATATAGCAAGAGGATGGAATCAAAACAAACATCTTGTATAGAACCCTAAACAAAGGCATTGAGAGGGTAACCTACTCGGAGTGGTGAGTACAACCTAAACAAAGACATAGACGAGGGTGAGCTGCATGGAGCGACAGACACCCCACTCTAGCCACCTTACTGGACAGACTAGATGGACCATACTGATCCGTATCTGCCGTCATATATACTCTAGGACCTGCTTGAGAAAACACAGTTTAGCCTATTGTACCATTTAAGACCGAATGATCAACAGAGGTCTTAGATTAGTGCTATTTATAATATGACTTCTAACCCAAGTGCTTTTAAGCTGCCTTCCTACCTATGTATAGTTAAATGGAATGTAAAAGTCACATTTAATTTATGGCATGAAGGTCATAAGCAAATTACAATTCTGAATGTTCCTTACAGAGAGCACCACAAAGCTTTCATTGGTTAACTCCATCACAATACTGAAATGATGAAACCAAAGCTTTCAGGAATTGTATTATTTTGCCATTAGATTTTAAAGTCCCTTCTGTAAATGCAACTAAAGCTTACAATGTGCAGATTAATAATCGTAATTATGTAAATCCATTAACTCTCAGATACCACTTTCAGATTAAATTCTTTCCACCATCTGGAAAAGACTGCTGCATGACTGAATTGAAATCGAACTGAAAAAGTCAGAGCTATAAATAGGTTTACAGTCTTCAAATATACACAAAGCAACAAAAACAATTGTAATAAAAACAAAAACTAATTTTTGCTGTTAAATGTGCCCTGTTTTTCTGGCACCTTTTGCAAAGTGCAATCAGTGACTAGGCAGATTTTATATTTGATCCACTAAATTATATCCTCACTGATGGTCAACAAGAATAACGTCCCACTCATAAGTGTTAATAGTGAAACCACTAATTAATAAATTGTACTAATTATGTATAGCTTGCTGATGTGTAACAGTGATTGTTCTACATGCATAATGACATTAATTTACTAAATATGCAGTGAATGGGAAAAAATATTTTTAGTTTGTTGGAATAAAATATTTTTGGCCATTTCAAGAGTCATTTTATAAAAATCACGCCTAGTTACCATGTGCCTTCATTTGTCTATTTTATGCTTATTTTATAAAGTCAAGCAGCGGCACTCAATGTCCAGCAACATCCCACGAGTTAGGTGTCACCAAAAGAGGCCACCAGCAGCTGCGCCGATTTCTCTTCTTGTCCTGGAATCAGCAGAGCTGCCGGTGGCCGCCTTTGTTGTTTGGGATAGTCTGCTGTAATCAGCGTTAAGCCTGAAGAGACGCTAACATAATTTCTTTTTTAAGTATAGCATTCCATGCAGTAGTTGGTTGAAGCTGATGAAACGCGAGTTGGGACGGGACTGAAATGGCAGACAGTGCTAGTGGAATGTCTGTGTGTTTATTGATGCAGCAGAACACAGAGTGGCACACATAAGTGTTTTTTGAGTCATGCATTTGATGGATTATGATTGATATTGATATTTAATTAAAGAGAGATGCAAAGGGATATAAGACTATAAAAAAAATTTCTCCGAGACCAATGATTGATATTTGAGTATGCATGAGCAACAATGAATACATTTCTGCTGCAAAGCTACATGCTACTGAGGTCCTTTTATAAATTTGCCACCAATATAAATATGTATTGAATTATAATAAAGGAATGTGTTTTGGTATAAGATGCTTTGTGTTTTTTCTACACCTTCTTTTGCATAAAGTTTTGGGTGATATAAGTGGATGTCTATTTCCTGTGCTAACTGGGTTCATTCTCATGATTTGAACCACATGGAACCCCGTAGTCTTGTGGGACCTAATGGCCCCACTCAAGTCAAAACAGAAATCCAGCAGAGGAAGCTGATATGATTTGAAGTAGCATTCTCCTGCTGGTTACAGAGGAGGAGGTACACTACTGATATATAGCCCCCTATTTACTATGCCATTAATGTGGCAATTACATAAGAACATAAGATATGTCATACTGGGTCAGACCAAGGTCCATCAAGCCCAGTATTCTGTTTCCAACAGTGGCCAATCTAGGTCATATGTATCTAGCAGTTTCCCCAAGAGACACAGGTTCCACAATGCTTGCATTGGTTCAAGCATTGATATCCTGTGTCCCATCTTAATAATGGTTTATGGACCTTTCCTCCAGGAACTTGTCCAAACCATTTTTAAACCCAGCTACACTAACAGCCGTTACTACATCCTCCGGTAACAAATTCCAGAGTTTGATTACACGTTGAGTGAAAAAATATTTTCTTTTATTAGTCTTAAATAGTTTACCCTGTAGCTTCATTGCATGTCCCCTAGTCTTTCTATATTCTGATGACGTAAACAATCGATCTACGTTTACCCGTTCCACTCCGTTCATTAATTTATAGACTTCTATCATATCTCCCCTCAGCCGTCTCTTTTCCAGGTTAAAGAGCCCTAACCTTTTTAGCCTTTTTTCATAGGAGTATCCTTCCATCCCCTTTACCATTTTGGTGGCTCTTCCCTGAACCTTTTCTAAAATCGCTATATCCTTTTTAAGATACGGCGACCAGAATTGCACACAATATTCAAGGTGCGGTCTCACCATGGAACGATATAGAGGCATTATAATATCTTTTGTTTTATTTTCCATTCCTTTCCTTATGATACCTAGCATTCTATTTGCTCTCCTGGCCGCTGCTGTACTCTGGGCCGAGGGTTTTAACATGGTATCCACAAAGACGCCTAAGGGTATGTTTACTAAACTGCGCTAATGTGCGCTGCGCACGTTAGCATGCGCTAAGGTACCTTAGCGCACGCTAATGTCACGTTACGGGGCACTAATGTGCACGCTCATGTGCGCGGCGCACTATTGTGCACTTTCATGTGCACGGCGCGCTAATGTGCGATGAAGGCGGGGAAAGGCTCCCTGAGGGCAGAGGAAGGCTCCCCAGGGGCGGAAAGAGGGGGTCAATGGGTGGAGAGTGGGAGGGGAGAGGCTCCCCGCACATTAGCGAGGCTGAAATCCGAGGCAAAAAATACCGCGAGTGAAAACCTCGCGTTAGAGCCGATTTAAAGGGAAGAGAAACCATTTCTGTCAGCAATGTACAGCAAAACCAGGGAAACCTACAAAAAAGTGATAAGTGTGATACATGTACATGGTACAAAAGTACAAATAAACATTGAAAAGGACCCCAACAAAATTCAAAAAAATTATAATCAAGCTGGGCAATAGTGAGAGTAATGGGAAACATCAAAAAACACTCCCAAGAAAGCCCCAAAAAATAAATATGAATTTTGGAAGGGTCTACGCTCCGTCCCCATACAAGGTGAAGGATCCCACAGTGAAATAGCACTGATCAGGGTTTCCCTCTCCATTGGACAGGTTTCCTATGGCATGCACATGTTCCACAACAACAGGGCGGGCATGTCGGAATGGGCAACTGGACAGATGCTGGGAAAGGGGATACAGAGAGCTGCAGGCGGCACATGCTGTGGTGCAGCTGGGGCACAGTGCGGACTAGGCAGATGCCTAGGTGGCACTTAGGAATGCTGAAACTGAACAGCAGCCAGACAGCAACTGATGAGGGCCCAACATGGGCACGAGAGTGTTTATCACAGTGTCACAGGGGATAGTACCCAGCAGGTACCCCCAAAGGCACAGAACATTGGCAGGCGGTGTTGGGGGAAAGCGTGGACGCCTATGCAGGCACCCCTACCCCAGAACATGCACCATAGGCAGCCGCCTACCTGCACACTGGATGGCCTGAGACTGCACACCACCAGCACCACCAGCAGAAGGGCATGTCAGCATGATGGCAGAGGGGTACTGGTGGTGGAGGGGGCAGTGGCAGCTGCCCAGAGCCAACCATGTCATAGCCCTGTGTAGGTGGGTGCCATGCACTGCAACAGACAGGCTCTGTCTGACAAACAACCATAGTATCTCCAGGGACTGCACTATCTCTGTGAGCACAGTGTGGTGCGGTGAGCACAGCCAGTGTGTTCAGAAGCAGAAGGTCACAAGTTCAAGTCCCAGCTGGGGCTACTGCCAATCCAGTCCCCATATTTTACCCGCTACCAAACCGTGATAGTAAGGACAAACCTTTATTGCAGAGAACATACGCATAGTTCAAATGCCTATATTTTACCCCACCGAGCACAGACACCAGAAACATGCGCATTACCTGGAGCAGAGTCCCCCAAATTCAGCCCTGGAGGCCCACAAATCATTCAGGTTTTATGCTGTCTCCAATATAAGGCCATGTCAGCATGGTGGCGGAGGGGTACTGTTGGTGGAGGGGGCAGTGGCAGCTGCCCAGAGCAGACCATGGCCTAGCCCTGTGTAGGTGGGTGCCATGCACTGCAACAGACAGGCCCTGCCGGACAAACAGTCATGGTATCACCAGGGAATGCACAGTCTCTGTGGCAACACGGTGGTGCAGTGCACACAACAAGTGTGTTTGGAGGCAGAAGGTCTCAGGTTCAGGTCCCAGCTATGGTGCCTGCCAACCCAGTCCCCATATTTTACCCACTACTACAACGTGCTAATACAGACAGAACCTTTATTGCAGATGACGTAAACATGCCCAAAACACCTACATTTTACCCTACAGAGCAAAGACACCATAAACAGGTGCATTACCTAGAGCAGAGTCTCGCAAATGCAGTCCTGGAGGGCCAAACACCATTCAGGTTCCATGCTGCCTCTAATAAAGATGCCTGTGCTGCATATCTATTCACCACCCCCATGGTATGCAGATGTATCTCATGCATATTCATGCGGGACAGCATGAAAACCCGAACAGTGTTTGGCACACCAGGATTGGAGTTGGGAACCTCTGCCGTAAAGCAGCAGCCAACAGGGGCAGACACACCCACACCCACACCCACAGGCTCCATTAGCCAATGCCTCCTGGAGAGGCAGGACATTGGGCCCTGCGTGCATCTCCCAATACTAGTCCTTGCATACCTTAGCAATGCCACCCTACAACTGGGAATATGGTACACAGCTATCAAACGTTTGTTATGATTACTGGCAGATACCAATTCCTACGTTAAGCACAGTTTGCTGATTGAGCTCCATCATAGCAACCTTTCTGCTGTCTGTGCAGTGTGCTTCAGGTCTGGTCTCTGAAAGTGTTTACCACCCTGGGGAGTGACCCCCAACAGTATTGCGTACCATATCCATGCCTGCACTGTGCCCAGGACAGTGTGGTGGCCAGGGCTGCTAAACTCCTCTAGAGTAGCACAATGCTGGCATTTATTTATTTAGACAGTTTTGTATACCGCCTTATTCTTCAATCAAAGCGGTCACAACACAATTGGGAGATACATTTAACATGCGGGGATATGAGACACATACACTAATACTTACAGGGAACATGGGCAATGAAGGGTTAAGTGGCTTGCCCAAGACCACAAGGAGCACCTGTGGGACTAGAAACCCCAGTCCTTCCGGCCCAAGGTTGCTGTCCTCTAGTGGGATTTGAACTCCCAACCTTCTGGCCTGAAGTACCTTGCCCCAACCACTAGGCTACTCCTCCCGGCATAGGTGTGGGAGTGTGTGTCTGTCTATCCAGTGTGTAGTGGCTGCAAACACCCTCCGCAGCCCACACTGCCAGCACTGTTGCCAGTATTGGCCTGCCAATGTGCATAATGAGGAGCAAGGTACCATGGGTATAGCCCGGACAGGGTGGCCTGGCCAGGATACATCTGCACAGGGCATAGGGCACTGGCTGGGACATTGTAGTGCCCGGCCACCACCTGCACAGACAGGGTGGCCACAGCATGTCCTGCTGGGAGATCACTCTCACCCTGACTGTGCAGTGACCACAGCATGGCTAGGCACCCCCATAGTGCTATATAGTATTTTTCTCATGTGATATTTATGGGTTTCCTTTTGGGGCCCAGTCACTGACTTATCTGCTTGGTGTGTATGTTGACATCCTAGTTCTGGGTGCATGCATTTCCACCAGGAACATGCACTATGGACTAGCTAGTAGACTCTCTGCAGCTGGTATGTGTCTTGATGGAGTGCCGTGCAGTGGCTGAAGGCTTGCTGCAGGAGAATATCAGATAGTGGTGGGGTGCAGCTTAGCATATCCAGGCCTAATGTCTGTCTGCTATTGCGTTATGGATGTGCACAGAGCTGCATTGACTGCCCTGTAGTGTGTCTGTTCCCCAGCAGGACTGGGGTTGATGGTCACCTCTACCGCCACCATTGCAGCGAGGTAGAATGTGGATCTGTTGGTGGGAGACCCTATTTACCACCCTCAGCCCTGGAGGAGGAGGAGGGTGGTGGTACATAATCCTCCTAGGAGTCCATAGGGGCTACACCTGACTGAGACATACAGATATATCCAATGTGTGTCTGCAGAAGCTACCTATTTCACACATTAGCACTGCTGGGGACCTAGTGCTGGGCGCCCCACCTCACCCTCGGGGTGAGTGCCGTACCTGCACAATGTGACGGTGTGTAGCTACTCTGTGCAAGTACCACACACGGTCAGTTCCCCCTACCAGGCCGAGGTGCTGTGGGGGCGCATACCCCATCTTGTGATCATCTGTAGACTGCTGATTTGCATGTGCAGTGCATCATGGGTATGGGTGGGTTAACCCTATCCTGGTGACCACAGCAGACTGTTTGTGTGGTGACTTGCAGTCCTTCTGCAGCCAGCCAGGGTTTTGCTAGCAGCTATAGAGCTGTAGCCCACTGGTTACTTCACTACCAGTGGAGCCAGAGGTCATGGGTTTAAACCCACAGTGGGGTTATTTGATAGGGCTGTCCAAAGCTTTATCTATTTTTAACGTACATTAGTGCTGCCAGCAAAAACACCCTCAGCGTATTGTACCCATAAGGTGCCTCAGAGGGCGCTTTATACGGCGCCCTATAGGGCACCTTATGGTTACCGTCCATATAAGGTGCACTATACAATATGCTATGGAGCGACTGATAGGGTGCCAGTCCGTATAAGGTGCCTTATAAGGTGTCCTATGGAACGCCTTATAGGGTGCCCTATAGGGGACATTGTAGGGTGCCGTGGCGGACAGTGCCTTATGCAGCACCTTAGGTTACGGCATGTGAGGATGTGTTTGCTGGCAGCAATAATTAAAATACAAATAAAATGCCTCAGGAAACAATACTTACATGTCAAAGCTGATGCCTCAGCCAGCCTTACGTATTGGGCACACTGGGGATCGAACTCATGACCCTTGTATCATCAATCAGTGCCTTAACCATTGTGCTTCACTGCTGTTCCTCCTTGCATTTCAGCGCACCTACTTATGATTTCCATGCGTTGAAATGCACAGTGCTGCCATCAAAAACAGTGCTATGACCTTGCTGTGCCTCATAGGGCACCCTATATGGCGCCCTATATCCCACCCTTTCAGCAACATTGTAGGGTGCCGTGGCAGACATTGCACTTTAAAATGTGCCCTCTGGGGTACCTTATGGGGTGCCTTATGCAGCACCTTATGTTACAGTGCTTTGAGAGTGCATTTGCTAGCAGCAGTAATTAAAATAAAATTAAAAAGCCTCATAATGCAATATTACACATAAATGGTAGTGCCTCACCCAGCCTTATTCATTGGGCACAGTGGGGGTTGAACCCATGATCCCTGCACCATTGGTCAGTGTCTTAACCATTGTACTGTGGCTCTGTTCTTGACCTTGCCCATCAGCGCGCCTGTTTATGCTTCCCGCGCGCGTTTCTCATGTGCTAATGTGCGCGGGGCACATGAGCGCACAGCGCACATTAGCACATGATTAATCCCGGTTTGCTTTTTTCAGACTGACATGCCCACTCCTTTTATGGCATCCCGCACACTAACACGGCGCGCACCTAACGGGGTTTTAGTAAACATACCCCTAAATCTTTTTCCTGCTATGTAAGTGGAAATTAGCATGCATTAACAGTTAACTTGATCCCTGGGCTAATAGTTAACATAGCACCTTAGCAAATAGTGCACACTAATTTCCGTGTTAACCTCCTAATGTGGAAGGTGCTAGAAATGGACTTGGACTGCACTTTACAGTTAACATGGAGGTTCTTATTGGGCATGTAATGTAGCAGATAATGTGGCATAGTTAATGCCATTTAAATAGGTGTAGCTAATTCTATTGCATTAGTCATGCAGTTAAGATATGCTATAAAGGTTTTGCTGCGTTATCTGAATGGCAAAGTACTGGGAATGCCCCTAAGAGTAAACAAAGAGGTTCTGCAATTACCACAGAGGTCTATTTACTAAGCTGCATTAGCTATTAACATGGGAGTCTATTCTGTCCCACAAATAGCGGGGATGGATGTCCCAACACCGCCTTCCCCGACTAAGCCTCCCCGTTCGAACAAGGAGTTTATATGGGGAGGCTTAGACGGGGGGTGGAAGGGGGCGGTATGGAGGCGGAGTTAGGGCAGGCAGTGGGCAGTTCACGGTCCCGGATATACAGGGCCAATTCTGAAGTCAGCCCTGTACGTCTGGGGCCGGCAGACTGGACAGGGGACTTATTCCACCCCGGAGGTGGAATAAGTCCCCCTAGATGTCGGGGGACGGGAGGCCCACCCAGCAACGAAAAGGTGAAGGGGTGCAGGAGATTCCCCACAACCCGACTCTGGCCATGGGAGGCCAGATCAGGAATCAGGCTGTGGGGAAAGGAGAAAGTGGTCGGTGGCTGGGGATCGCGGCTCCTGAATGGAGCTGCGGTGCTAAGGTGACCAGATGCCATGGCGCCGCCGCTCCATTCAGGAGTCTGATTAAGTTAGCTGGGCAGGGGCCTGTACGTGCAAGCCGATGGGAATCGGGTCCTGGCCTGCACGTACAGGCCCAGTTGTGATTCTGATCCTGTGGCGCTAGACCAGATGCACACAATGGAATGTGCCTCGTGGTGATTAACACATATTAATATTGAAGCAGCACTCACAGTTAACAGAGCACCTTAGCAGTAAACACATGAAAATTTCTGTGGAACGGGAAGTAAAATGGCTGAAGAATGAGTGAATGGGTAAGGATTGTGCCTTATATCCCCCCCCCTGCTACTTGTATACAGCCCCAGTTCATAGTTCGCAATGTATATAGCTCCCTGCTACCTGTATATAGCCCCTGCTCATAGTTCACAATGTACTGTATATAGCTGACCAGTTAATCAATCACACTGCTCACCCACACCACACAAGTCAATGTATCCACTGCATGTATTCACCCCCCTACTCCTGATTGTTTGATGTGCTAACCGCTTTGATTTAAAGATAAAGCGGTATATTAAATCCTTTAACATATGTAAAAAAATTAATAAAATAGTTAACACGCAGTAAGTTACTATATCTTAACTATTAACATGGCAGATAATGCGGTTCACCTGAAGAGGTGTAGCTAACTGTAATGCATTATCTTCCATTCAGTTAACATGCACTAAAATACTTTACTCTGTTAACAGAATGCCATAGTTAACGAGGAGGCTTTGTGGTTACTGCATGTTGATTTTGACCATTAACCCATGGCAACTGTAATATCTTTCTGCATTTTATTAAATAGGCCCCAAACTGTAGGCGTTGCACTGTAGTTGGTTGAATAGACCACCTGGAGAGGAATTAGATGGCATCCCAGTGTACTCTTTCTCCAAATGGTAAGTTTTCTGACTACCATGACAATAATGAATCTCACTCTTAGCCGGGATAGTTGGGTGTGGTTTCAGTCTTTCAAATTTACTGCTAGTGCTCTTCTTCATACTTATATTTTGCCAGAAAGAGCCTCCTTCTGGAGCTTCTCATGCTGTCATGTTGGAAATTGTTTTTAATCAGACCGGTGGCATCCAAGAGAATTGGGATGATTTCTGTATCTTTCTATAACATGTTTCTTGCCTCTTGTTCAATCTTTTAACAGACAGTATAAAGAGGTACTCCAACATCCAAATATAAATCAAAATCTGACACAGGAATGGATAACGAGAAGTACACTTAAACCTATAGATGAATGTTTATGTTTATGTTTATTGACTTTATATAGCACTAAACGAATAAACATCAAAGCGGTTTACATAGCTTGAATAAAAGAAAAACCATAAGGTAGAGGAGAGGAAAGGAAATTACAATTTTAGATAGGAAAGCAAACTTAGCAGACTCATACGACGAGACAATAAGGAGGGGAGGGAGAGAGGGGGGAAAAAAAGGTAAGGTTACATAGAGGGATCAGGGAGGTTGAAGGCAAGGGCAAAGAGATGGGTTTTGAGACTGGTCCTGAAGGTGGTATACCCTTGCTCGAGCCGGATGGACGAAGGTAGGGAGTTCCAGAAGGCGGGGCCAATGAAGAAGAAAGCAGAGGAACGAGTAGACTGGAGGCGAGCACAGGCAGGTGAGGGGAGACTTAGGCGATTGAGATGGAGAGATCGTAAGGAGCGGGCTGAGGTATGGAAGTGAATGAGATCAGCCAGATATGGGGGGAGGGGGGGGGGTGTAAAGGACGCAGTGGAGAAGTACCAGGATTTTGAAGTGGATGCGGAATTTGATGGGAAGCCAGTGAAGATGGATAAGTAGGAGTGTAACGTGATCATGTGAAGAGGAGTGAAAGATGAGTCGGGTGGCAGTGTTTTGGATGCGTTGGAGGCGGTGAAGTTGCGTGATAGGGAGACCAGCTGGAGCCGGGTTACAAAAGTCGATATGGGACATAACCAGGGATAGGAGGAGGGTAGTAAGTGCCTGCGCGGTAAGGAAGAGCCTGATAGCGCGAATCTGACGGAGGGAGAAAAATGAAGTTTTAGAGACGTGAGCAATGTGATCTCGAAAGGATAGATTGGAATCAAAGAGGACGCCCAGGTAGCGAAAAGAAGAGACTAGGGGGACGGGCGAACCAGAAAAGGAAGGGGGACCTGAGGGAACGTATCACCACGAGAAAACCAGATGGCAAGGGTTTTTGTGAGGTTAAGATGGAGACAGTGAGTAGTGAGCCAGTCAGCAACTGCTGTGAGGCAGGAGTTTAGAGGGGAGAGATCAGGAGAGAGGGGGGAGGTGTGATGAAGAAGAACCAGATCGTCAGCATAGTAAGAGGCGGAGATCCCGTGTTATTGAACCAATAAAGCAAGAGGTGTGAGAAAAATATTAAAGAGAAGGGGGGCCAGGACTGAACCTTGAGGGACACCGCAAGGAAGGGGAAAGGGCTCGGAGGCAGAAGAGGGAGTAGATGAGGGAAGGACGGAGTAAGTTCTGGAAGAGAGGAAAGAATGGAACCAGTGAAGGACTGTGCTGCAGAGACCTGCCTCCCGTAGTCGGGCCAGAAGAAGAGAGTGGTCAACGAGATCAAAGGCGGCAGAAAGATTGAGAGAGCATTCCAAGAAAGCAGGCTATATCCAAAAAGTTTCACAATAAGCTGAGAAAACACTGTAAAAATGGACAGGAGTTGGTTTCCCATTTTCATGGCTGGCTGCAATGGGACGAAGTCAGAAGTCCTATTTACACAAAGGCACAATAAGGAGGTAATAAGAGGGTGTCTACGTCAAAGTAACAAAAAGACATCTATGCTTTTTAATTTTTAAATAAAGGCAACAGACATCTACAAGCACTCAGATCCAGCCCCGTTGTGCACAAATTCTCACCTAGAAGTTTACATCTGCTCTGAAAAATAAGTGTAAATTTGTGCTTGCACTCTATGCATGCACCTGTGTATTTTCTAAAATAGAGAAGTACCACGCAACTCAACCCTGCCCCTGGGAACACCTATGCGTGGTATGACTATAAGTGTGTGGGATCTTTTCGGCATGGGTACTTATACGCATCTGTACCTTCACAAAATTTACTAAAAGCCCTTATCTAGAATTACCCTCTCAAGTAGCCAAACTCCTCCATTGGAAACTAAGCTAGAAGGATGCTTGGGTGCATACGGAGAGGAATGGCTAGCAGAAAAAAGGAGGTGATAATGCCTCTGTATAAGTCTTTGGTGCGACCTCATTTGGAGTATAGTGTGCAATTCTGGAGACCGCACCTTCAAAAGGATGTGAACAGGATGGAGTCGGTGCAGAGGGTGGCTACTAAAATGATTAGTGGGCTTCATTATAAAGCATATGAGGACAGACTTAAGGATCTTAATATGTACACCTTAGAGGAAAGGCGGGATAGAGGTGATATGATTGAGATGTTTAAATACCTCCGTGGCATAAATGTTCAGGGAGAGAGCCTCTTTCAATTGAAAGCAAGTTCTGCTACGAGGGGACATGGGATGAGGGTGAAGGGAGATAGATTCAGGAGTGATATGTGGAAATATTTCTTTATGGAAAGAGTAGTGGATCCATGGAATAGTCTCCCAGTGGAGGTGGTAGAGATGAGGACAGTAACTGAATTCAAAAAGCATGGGACCAACACAGAGGATCTCTAAAGGTAAAAAGTGGACTGTTGTAGTTGTTGATATGGAAGGACAGACTAGATAGGCCATGTGGTCTTTTTCTGTCATCATGTTTCTATGTTTCTATGTACATGCTATAGAATCTCAACCCTGGAGAAACACTGGGCCCAATATTCACACAGCACAATATTCAAAAAGGCATATTTCAGAGCAATTTCTCCAAATGGGTTAATTTTGCGCATACCATGGCAGTTACGAACTTCACTTCTAAGCCAGGGTATGTGGAATATGATCTCAGTAACCGAGGCAGGCGGACCCGGCGCTGCAGGCCCCTACCTTACCCCCTGCTCCCAACAACCTCCCTTCATCCCCCCCCCATAAAACACAAAACACCAACATTTTATGGAACAAAACTGGTCGCAGCTTTTATTAGCCAACAATTTAACAGTCCAACAAATACAATTTCAAAACCACTCAATTAGCGGCACCTGGCTGCACCAGCCATACCTCAGCAAAGTGCCTGCCACCGCTAATACCGTAACTCGCCACCCGGCAAGTTACCATACCCCTCTCCCCGACTTCGCCATGCAAGCAAAAGTCGTCCGAGGGTTTGTCCGGGTCAGGGGCACCCCGCCCCCGCCCAACAGTAGCCTGCTGCTCCGGACCCCGGAAACCTCCGGGATCCCGCCCCCCCTTACCCCCCAGCTGCAACACCCCAAAAAAAAACCCCACGCCTAACGTTAGGGAGGGAGGGAGGGACGCCGGCACCTAAGCAGCCTCCGCGCGACTGACCACGCGGAGGCTGCTCGGCCCCGATCCCCCCTCGCGCCCCAAACCAGCGGCTCTGATTGGCTCCCGTGGGGCCGCCACCCCAGGGAGCCAATCCATTTAAATGACGCGCGCTCGCGCCCGTCGCAGGCCGAGCGCGCGCGCCCCGACCAGGCCGCGCCCAGGGTCCCCGCGCCGGGCCGCGCGCCCGGTTAGCCTCGGCCGCCGGGACCCTGCCCGCGGCCTTGTAGTAACCGAGGCAGGCGGACCCGGCGCTGCAGGCCCCTACCTTACCCCCCTGCTCCCAACAACCTCCCTTCATCCCCCCCACACAAAACACCAACATTTTATGGAACAAAACTGGTCGCAGCTTTTATTAGCCAACAATTTAACAGTCCAACAAATACAATTTCAAAACCACTCAATTAGTGGCACCCGGCTGCACCAGCCATACCTCAGCAAAGTGCCTGCCACCGCTAATACCGTAACTCACCACCTGGCAAGTTACCATACCCCTCTCCCCGACTTCGCCATGCAAGCAAAAGTCGTCCGAGGGTTTGTCCGGGTCAGGGGCACCCCGCCCCCGCCCAACAGTAGCCTGCTGCTCCGGACCCCGGAAACCTCCGGGATCCCGCCACCGGCACATAATCTTGTTCATGTGCCGCCCCCCCTGGCCCCAAGCTGCGACCAGCGAACATCATGGCCAGATATGTATTCCAAAGCCTCCTGCCAATCATTAAGAAGTAGATCCATGCCAACCGGCGACAAATGCACCCCATCAGCCCGATAAAGTCCCGAACACCCCACATCCGCCCAATCATGCAGGATCTGATACCCACCCCTCTCACATACCCAACGACCAATCTGACGATTGACCTTGGTCAACCCCCGTGACCATCGACGCTGCTCACGGCAGGCCGGCCTTGGCATAATGTCTGACCATAGCACAATAACCCCAGGAAACATTTGCAACACCAGTCCGAGATCCTCTTGAACCGCCCGTATCAGCTGCAGGCAGGACCAGGACGATAGATCGTTCCCGCCCAGATGCACCAACAGGGCGGCCGGCCACCGCGAAGTCCTCCCGTGGTGTCGCAGCAAAGGCAGCAGATGCGGCCACCGCATGCCTCGCACACCCAGCCATTGGACAGCCACCGATGACGGGTTCAATCCCAAATTGGCGCCGATAGGGCGGTCCGCCGCGTGCAGACTAGCCCAATGGACGAAGGAGTGGCCAGCAACCCAACATCCACCAGGTCCGACACCCCCATCTGAAAAAGAAATAAACAGTTAAAGCCCCCACCCAGCAACACCCAGGCATCTACAGCCGCACATACCCCTTGAAAGCCGAAGACCGCCACCTCCCAATGGCCTGGATGACCTGCGCCGGCAACCCCGCAGCCGCCGCACTAGTGGCTGCACCAATCCGAAAGGAGTGTGGAGCAAATCGAAGCGGATCTTCACCCACCGCAGATAACGCCAGTCGCAACACCGCAGAAACTTGAAAACGGGTTACAACCCGCGAATTCGCGTGCACGAAAAACCCAACTGCACCCGCAGGACGCACTGCAACATACTGGAGCAGCGCCCAAACCGGGCAAGTCCGTGGATCCGCACCCACACCAAGGCATACCCACAAACCCTTACCCATCGGATCCGTTTTGGACTTAGCTAAAAGAATCCGCGCCCCCCCCCCTTCCATTACCCGGACATGACCAGCCAACAGACCCCCTACACCCCTCCCCCGCCCAGAGCCCGCAACCAGTTCCCCTATACGAAATGCCCCAAAAAAGGCCAAGCAAAAAACCGCCCGGAACAAACAGGCCTCATACGCAGACGAAGCCACCTGCTCCAAAGCTCCACAAACCCGCACGAGAAGCTCGTGCGTGATCGGCAACCGCGCATCCTGCGGAGCCGGCTGCGCCCTCTCCCAACCTTGCATCAGCCTACGCGTTAAGGCCCCCCCAGCCGGGAGACCCCAGCCGACCGCGCTCACGAAAAAGTGAAACCCCGCCAAATGAGCGCGCACCGCCGATCGCAAAAACCCTGCGCTCTTGGCCGCCACAATATATTGGCCAAGCAAGCCCTCCGGGGCCCCCCCAGCCACCCACCCGCGCGAGCACAAGAAAGCAACCACCCGGTCGCACCCCCTCCGGTACGCAGACCAAGTCCCTGCAGACACCGAACTCCGCAGAAGGTCTAGCATCTCTCGAGGCCAATGCTCCACAATTTCTCTGGGACCACCGCTCCATCCTCGTCCGCTTCGGGGGCCAACGCCCGGAACCGCTCCCACTGAAAACGAGAAAGAGCATCAGCAATCTCGTTAGTGGATCCTGGGATGTGCCGCGCACGCACCACCACATTCAGCCGCAGACATGCTAGGACAACTTCCCGCATCAAGCTAGCCACCCACACGCACCTCGGTGTGTATCGGTTAATCACACTGACCACCGTCGCATTATCACACCACCAAAGCACCCTTCTGTTCCGAAGTCGCTCCGGCCAGAGCTCCAAAACAACCCGGATCGGAAAGAGCTCCAAGAATGTGATATTCCTGGTCAGCCCAGCCGCACACCAAGACGCCGGCCACCGATCAGCGCACCAGGCCCCCCCGAAATACACTCCCAATCCCACCCCTCCTGCTGCATCAGTGTACAATTGTAAATCGTCACTGGATACTTCAGGCTCCAGGAGCACTGAAGTCCCATTGAAATCTTCCAGAAAACGATCCCACACCCGCAAATCCGCACGCATTGCCGCCGTCACCCGAATCCGATGATGAGGTTTCCGCACCCCAGCCGTCGCACAGGCCAACCTCCTGGAAAACACTCTCCCCATCGGAACCGTCCGACAGGCAAAATTTAAGGACCCCAAAAGGGACTGCAACTCCCGCAAGGAAACCTTACGAGCTGACAACACATGGGCCACTGAAATCCGCAAGCGAGCGACTTTGTCTTGAGGCAATCGCGCCACCATAGCCGCAGAATCCAACTCTACACCAAAAATTGTCAACCGCGTAGTCGGACCTTCAGTCTTCCCGTCAGCCAAGGGAACTCCGAACTCCTGCGCCAGCCGCACAAAGCCAGATAACAGACTTTGGCATTCCCCAGAGCCTGCCACTCCCACGAACAAGAAATCGTCCAGGTAATGCACCACCGACGACAAGCCAGATTCCCGAACCAACACCCACTCCAAGAAAGTGCTAAACATCTCAAAGTAAGCGCAGGAGATAGAACATCCCATCGGCATACACTTATCAAAGTAATACTCGTCCTGAAAACAAAACCCTAACAATGGGAAGGAAGCCGGATGGACGGGTAACAAACGAAACGCCGATTCAATGTCCACCTTCGCCAGTAACGCTGACCGACCGGCCCCGCGCACCAGCTATGCCGCCTTGTCAAAGGAAGCATAACGAACCGAGCACAATTGACGCGGGATAGAATCGTTCACCGAAGCCCCGACGGGACAGGACAAATTGTGAATCAAGCGGAATTTGCCCGGTTCCTTCTTGGGCACCACACCCAAAGGCGAAACCACCAGGTTCTGAAAGGGCGGCTCCGCAAAGGGGCCCGCCACCCTTCCCAACTGCAATTCGCTCGACAATTTGTCCCGCACCACCGTCGCCCAACGACGAACCGAGGGGGAGTTCCGAGCCGATGGCGCCAAGACCACCCCCCTCACTGGGATCACGAAACCGTTTCGAAACCCAAAGCCCAAAATCGCCGCCTCCCGCCGTCGGGGGTAAAGACTTAGCCACCCTACCAACGCCTCCACCCGCACCGGGGAGGGGGCGCGCCCGCGCCACTCACTGCCCTTTTGGTGCAGGGCCGGCCATGCCAGAGGTGCCTTTCTTGATGCACTTGACCGCGGAATGGGGACCCCCGCACAAGGAACAGACATGCTGGAACTTGCAATCGGGAAAGGGACAGGTAGAACGGTTGAAACGCCAGCATACATCACCGCTTCCGGCCGAGACTGCCTTTGCAGGCACCCCGGCCGCCCCTCCCCGAAAGGGCCGAGCCGACCCCCCCACCGCCCCGACGCCACTCTTGGCCCCGCCACCCGAACTCGCACCGGACCTCGCCGACATCTGGGTCAACCACAGGTTAATATCCTGCGTGCCCCACGAAAGCGCACGGCTTTCTTCCATCCGGTCCCTAAACTTCTCGTCATAATTAAGCCAAGACCAGCCCTCGTGCGTCTGAGACACCTCCAGGATGGAATTGGCATACGCCAACAACATCTCATACTGCGACGGATCGTGCTGCCCCCACACACTTGCCAAGCGTAAAAAGGAACGCGTCCAGTTAACCACGTTACGCGCTACCTTTCGAACCCGCCCGGCCTTCTCATCGTCCCTTCTCTTTTTCCTGCTTTCGCCCGAGCGCTTCCGCCCCTCCAGCAAACGGAAGATGTCAATATAGCGCCGCTTGCGAATTTTGCGCCTCAGCTTCCGTGGCACCCCCGCCCATAATTCCGGCAAAGACACCACCGAAGAGGCTCCCCCACCTACACCCACACCCACCCCACCACCCGAAGGCTGTTGAACGCCCCGCCTGTCCGACCCCCCGGACGAACTACTCGTGGACGAGGAAGACGAGGACGAGTCGGAGCTGCGACGTCGCCGACACGACCGACGATGCTTTTTCCGCGAAGCCCCCCCTGACTCCCTGGACGACGCACCCCCTTCAGCCATTAACTCACCCGGCAAATCCAGCCGCTCACCAGCCACCGCAAGGTCCTCGCCATCTGCGCAGGCCAAATCCCTTGCACACCGCTGGGCCGCCTCCGCTGTTGCTCCACGCTGCGACTCCGCTCCAGCCGGGGAACTCACCCAGCTCTCTCCGCGAGCCGTGCCCACGGGCCACGAAGTCTGCGCCATAAACGGGCCCTGCGGAGACAAAAGGGGAAAAACAGGGGGGGAAACCGACAGCGGCCATGCCGGCGGCCAAGATCCCCCAACCCCGCCCTAGATGTACCCTGCCCCCCCGACATCCACTGCTCCCATGGGGAAGCCCCCCCCGGCGAGCCAAACCCCCCGGGGCCTGAGAACCACCCCCCGGGCCCACCACAGCTTGCAGCCCACGGTGCCCCATTGAGCCGCAGCCCACCCCCTAGTCCCGGTACCCCGCATTCCCCCCCGACCCCCCCAACAGTCCCCGCCCCAGCCCCCCCTACAACAGCCCCCCCTCACCTCTCCCGCCCCCAGCAGCCCCTCTCCCATCCCCTGCGAGCCACAAGTAGGGAGGGAACCCTTCCTGCCTACTCGGCCACGCACCCCACTTCCTCGGCCCTCGGCACCCTTTCCTCTCGATGCTGCAACCCCCACCCCCCCTCACCAGCCTGCCCAGGCAACCCCCCACCCCTCCCTGCACCCCTCCGCGACCTGGACCCCCTCCCCTTAGCCGAAGCTTTCTTAGGGGCCAGGCCCCCAGCCTTTGCCCTGCCAGGCATCCCTTTAATTATTATTAATGATTTAATTATTATTTTGTTTTTTAAAAGACACCGGCAGCCCCACACGCCCGGCGGACAGCCGCCACGCTGGAAAGCCCCCCCTCCCGCGCAAAACCCCAATGAAAACTGGCCAGAACAACTGCCAGCACACTCACCCAGCCCCTCGACTCTGCCGCTCCCCCAACTGACCCGCACCGGGACCAACACGAAAGGCAGCAGAACTCGAACCAACGTCCAGCTCTGTCCCCTCGTCTAGCCTGTCAGGGGAACAACTGATTGTAGCTATTTCTTCACTTCAGCGGTGGCCGCTACGAGGTAGGGACGCCGGCACCTAAGCAGCCTCCGCGCGACTGACCACGCGGAGGCTGCTCGGCCCCGATCCCCCCTCGCGCCCCAAACCAGCAGCTCTGATTGGCTCCCGTGGGGCCGCCACCCCAGGAAGCCAATCCATTTAAATGGTGCGCGCTCGCGCCCGTCGCGGGCCGAGCGCGCGCGCCCCGACCAGGCCGCACCCAGGGTCCCCGCGCCGGGCCGCGCGCCCGGTTAGCCTCGGCCGCCAGGACCCTGCCCGCGGCCTTGTAGTTTCTCAAATTTACTGCTAATGCTCAGCATAGCATTTGCATCATGCCAAAAAGAGCCTCCTTCTGGAGTTCGTAAGATGTAACATGTATGGGTAATTTATCAAAGCGTGCTTGGAAATTCTTCATAATCAAACTTGTGGCACCAAACACAATGAGAAATAATGCGGCATCTTTCTGCCACATTTTCTTGATCTCTGACTGCATGTCTTGGTTCTTGAAAATCTTTTCTCTCTCAATGCGATGCACAGAATAGTCGCTTGGGACTGACATCTCTATGGTTGATGCCGTTCTGGTGTTCTCCTTTTCCAGTATGTCCGACTTCCTTTTACAGCTTCCAGTGGATTTGTGCCTTTCTGTTTTGGAAATTTTCCACCATGGGAACTTCACAGCCAGCTATAAGGTTTAGGCTGTGCGGTGACCATAGTGCTTATTGCAGTATCCGGATATTCAATGCTGCATGACACTGAATATCTGGACTACCAGATGCCATGGTAAGAGCTGGAGAGGGATGGGGGGTGGGGGGAATCTGCTATTGGGATCCACTAAGGGAAGTTCTGAATTTCAGGGAGGTCTGTAATGAGGGAAGGGGATCAGATTTTGGATGGATATTGGTATCAGCCTTTTCACCTGCCCTTTCAAGCTGGCACTTATAAGAGCATAAGATATGCCATACTGAGTCAGATCAAGGTCCATCGAGCCCAGTATCCTGTTTCCAACAGTGGCCAATGTAGATCACAAGTACCTAAAACTTTCTCCAAAAGACACAGGTTCCACAATGCTTGTATTTATTTATTTATTTAACAAGCATTTCTATACTGCTCTTTCCCATGGTTCAAGTGCGGTTTACAGAGAACAATAGTTATAAGGTATGGAGGGGTTCATACCTAGTCGTTATACATATAACAATAGTAACTTTTGCTGGTAACAGTATAACTAAATGCATACAAAACAATTAACCATATTACAATTCTTACAATACAGATTACATTCCAAAGGATAAGTTTGGGATGTGAACCAACTATTTACATTATTATATTATTACATTATTAGGGTGCATAAAGTTCAACATGTGCAAGGTATAATTGTCAGGGATCATTTTAGTCTGCATATATGGTATAACACTTTGTAGTATAAAATGTTAACCTGTGTCTCTTTGCTTGTCTTGTATATTTTGTGTAGTATAGTGTAAGGTAAATAGATGAGTTTTTAGTTTTTTACGAAATTCCTTTAAGTCTGTCAGCAGGCGTATGTCGTCTGGTAGTTCATTCCAGAGAATAGGGGCTGAGTGAGAGAACGCCCTATTATTGGTGTGTTTTTTGGCTTTAGTATATTCTCTTGGTATTGCTATTTTGTTTATGTTTCTACTCCTTTGTGTACGTTTTGGTGTTTCTATGTTGATTAGTTTGTTAAGGGTAGATGGTGTGAGATTGTTGACTAATTTGAAGGTAGTCACAAGTATCTTATATTTTATTCTACTGTGGATTGGTAGCCAATGTAATTTAGCTAAAATAGGTGTTATATGTTCGATAGTTCTTACTTTTAATATAATTCTTGCTGCTACATTTTGCATTAATTGAATCTTTTTAAGGTTTTGTTTCGTAATACCTTGGAGTATAATGTTTGCAAAATCAAAGTGGGGTGTTATGATTGCTTGGACTATGGTTATGAAGTCTTGTAAATGAATCAAAGGTCGTATTTGTTTCAAAGTCTTGAATTTAAAGTGTGTGATTTTTGTTAGGTTTTTTATGTGTGAGTCCATAGTAAGTTTATTGTCTAATACCACACCTAGATATTTTACTTCATTCTTTGTTTTAATCTCATATTTATTTAGAATGATGGAGCTTGGTGGTGTGTAGGTTTGATTCCTAGTGACATATAGAACATCAGTTTTTGCAAAGTTGATGTGTAGGTTATGTGAGTTGAGCCATATTGTAATTTCATTAAAACATTCAGTTATTAGTTGTAGTGGTGGGTTTGGGATCCTGAATGGGAGGTAAAACATTATATCATCGGCGTATATATGGTAGTGGACGCCAAGACGTTTAAAAATGTTGCAGAGTGGTTGTAGGTAAATATTGAACAACAGTGCGGAGAGAGCAGATCCTTGTGGAAGACCCTGTTCTTGCTTAAATGTGTCTGAGGTTTGGTTGAAAATTCTTACTGTTTGAGTCCTATTTGATAGATAAGATTTAAACCAATTATATACTGTGGAGGTGAGTCCAATTTGTTGGAGTCTATGTAGCATCATTGTGTGATTGACACTGTCAAATGCCGCAGAGATGTCTAGAAAAATTAATATTCCTCGTATTAGTGTGTCAAATAGGATTGCGGCAAGCAGTGGATTTCCCGGGTCCCATTTAATAATGGTTTATGGACCTTTCCTCCAGAAACTTGTCCAAACCTTTTTTAAACCCAGCTACGCTAACAGCTTTTACTACATCCTCCGGTAACAAATTCCAGAGTTGGATTACGCATTAAGTGAAAAAATATTTTCTCTTATTTGTCTTAAATAGCTTACACTGTAGCTTTATTGCATGTCCCCTAGTCTTTCTATATTTTGATGGTGTAAACAATTGATCTACATTTACCCATTTCACTCCATTCATTAATTTATAGACCTTTATCATATCTCCCCTCAGCAGTCTCTTTTCCAGGTTGAAGAGCCCTAACCTTTTTAGCTTCTCCTCATAGGGGTATCCTTCCATCCCCTTTACCATTTGGTGGCTCTTCTCTGACTCTTTTCAAGATACAGCAACCAAAATTGCACACGATATTTAAGATGCGGTCGCACTATGGAACGATGCAGAGGCATTATAGCATCCTTTGTTTTCTTCTCCATTCATTCCTTATGATTCCCAACATACTATTTGCTTTCTTGGCCGCCACTGCACACTGGACAGAGGGTCTCCACATGTTATCCACGATGATGCCTAAATCTTTTTCCTGGGTTCCTAATGTGGAACCTTGCATCGTGTAACCATAGTTTGCACTTGTCCACATTAAATTTCATCTGCACCAGTTGTTCCAATTTATCAAGGTCCTCTGGCAATTTTTCACAATCCTCTTGGGTTTTAACAACTTTGAATAATTTTGTCTCATCTGCAAATTTGATTACCTCACTCGTTATTCCCATTGCCAGGTCATTTACGAATGTGTTAAAAAGCAGCGGACCCAGGGGTACTCCACTTTTCAACTTTCTCCACTCAAAAATTGGGCATTTAGTCCTACCCTCTGTTTTAACCAGTTTCTGCTCCACAATAGTATACTGCCTGCTATCATGTGATTTTTGAATTTTGCCAAGAGTCTCTTATGAGGGACCTTGTCAAAGGCTTTCTGAAAATCCAGATATACTATATCAACAGACTCACCTTTGTCCACCTTTTTATTCACACCTTCAAAAAACTTAACAGATTAGTAAGACAAGACCTTCCTTGGCTAAAGCATGTTGGCTGTCTCCAATTAAGCCATCACTATCCACATGTTCAGTAATTTTGTTCTTTATAATGGGTTCTAACATTTTTCCTGGTACATCAGGCTCACAGGTCTGTAGTTTCCCGGTTCATCCCTGAAAACCTTTTTAAAAACTGGTGTTACATTGGCCATCCTCCAGTCTTCAGGTATTACAGATGATTTTAATGATAGTTCACAGATTACTAATAGTAGGTCAGCAATCTCATATTTCAGTTCTTTCAACACCCTTGGATGTATACCATCTGGTCCAGGTGATTTGCTACTCTTCAGTTTATCAAATAGTGGTGATACATTTTCCCGGTGTAGTGATATTTCTTTCAATTCTTCTGCAGCATCACCTTTACATACAATTTCAGTCATGGGCAACATCTTTACATCTCCCTCAGTAAAGACCGAAGCAAAGAATTCATTCAGACTCTCCGTTATGGCCTTGTCCCTACTTAGTGCCACTTTAATTCCTCTATCATCTAATAGTCCTTGATACGAATGTACTTGAAAAAGTCTTTATTACGTATTTTTGCTTCCATGCAAGCTTCTTCTCAAATTCTCTCTTTGCCTGCCTTATCAATGTCTTGCATCTAACTTGCCAGTGCTTATGTTGTTTCCAGTTTTTGTCATTTGGCTCTTTTTTCCATTTCCTGAAAGATGCTGTTTTGGCAACAACAGCCTCTCTGACCTCACCTTTAAACCATGATGGCAGTTTTTGGACTTCCTTCCATTTTTCTTAAAGCATGGAATAGAGCTGGTCTGGGCTTCCAAGATAGTATTTTTAAATAATACCCATTCTTGATGTAAATCTTTAACCTTTGCAACTGCTCCTTTTAGTTTGTTCTTAACTATTTTCCTCATTTTATCATAGTCATTTTATCATAGACTATGATAAAAATTCAAAGATAGTATTGTGGATTTCCTTGCTGTCCTTCCTCCATTTATTAAATCAAACGCTATCATGCTATGATCACTATTGCCAAGTGGCCCCAATACCCTTATCACTTGCACCAGATCTTGTGTTCCACTAGGTCCAAAATGGCTTCCCCTCTTGTCGGTTCAGAAACGAGCTGCTCCAAGAATAAGTCATTTATTTCATCTAAAAGCTTTATCTCCCTAGCATGTCCTACTGCGACACTGACCCAGTCGATACCGGGGTAATTGAAATCACCCATTATTATTACTGTGCTGTAACTTTTGTTAGTTTTCCTGATTTCTTTGAGCATTTCATCATCCATTTGTTCATTCTGGCCAGGCAGTCGACAGTACACCCACACTGCCATCGCCTTCCCCTTTTCCTTTTTACGTGGAATTTCATAGAGATTCTACAGTGTATTTTGTTTCCTGCAAAACTTTAATCCTTTGTGACTCAATGCCCTCTCTAACATAGAGTGCAACCCCTCCACCAATTTGATCCGCTCTATCATTACGATATAGTTTGTATGCAGATATCACAGGGTCCCACTGGTTGTCCTCCTTCCATCATTCTCTGAGATACTAATCATATCTAACCTCTCATTTAGTGCTATATATTCAAACTCCCATCTTATTTTTTAGACTCCTAGCATTTGCATACAAGCATTTTAGAGGCTGTATTTTATTCATATTAATCTGGTTATTGGTAGGCAGGGGTAATTTGGAATCTTTAAGCTCTGTCTGCTCAGTACTTATAGGCATTTGGGTTACTTTTGTCTTTATTGGAACCTCTCTGTCGATATGCCCTAACTTCAATCTTTTCTTAGTATCCTTCAAGGATACATTGTTCCAAACCATGCACTCTTGAGCGACTGTCGGCTTTCTTCATTTATCTAGTTTAAAAGGTGCTCTATCTCCTTTTTAAAGTTTAATGCCAGCAGCCTGGTTCCATCCCGGTTAAGGTGGAGCCCATTCCTTTGGAAAAGCCCCTGCTTTCCCCAGAATATTGCCCAGTTTCTAACAAATCTAAAACCCTCTTCCTTGCACCACTGTCTCATCCACGCATTGAGACTCAGGAGCTCTGTCTACCTTTTGGGTCCTGCGTGTGGAACAGGAAGCATTTCTGAAAATGCTACTCTGGAAGCTTTGGATTTCAACTTCCTACCTAAAAGCCTAAATTTGGCCTCCAGAACCTCCCTACCACACTTTCCTATGTCATTGGTACCAACATGTAAAAAGACAGAAGACTCCTCCCCAGCACTTTCTAAGACCTTGTCTGGGTGACGCGTGAGATCCGCTACCTTCGCACCAGGCAGGCATGTTACCAGGCGATATCTCACGTCCACCAGCTACCCAGCTATCTTCATGCCTAATGATTGAATCATCAACTATAATGGCTGTCCTAACCCTTCCCATGTGGGCACATGGCCTGGAAAAACCTCCTCAGTGCGAGAGGGTCCTAGCTACAGAATCATTTCCTGCCACATCAGGGTGATGCTCTCCTGTCACGTGACCTCTCTCCTCCATGGCAACAGGGATGTTGCCAGACTGGAGGTGGGACTTCAGTACTACATCCTGATAGGTCTCATCTATGTTCCTCTCTGTCTTCCTTATGTCCTCCAAGTCAGCTACTCTAGTCTCCAGAGACCGGACTCATTCCCTTGCCTTGTGGCACACATATGAATGTGGTCATGCTGATTTTTTCATATCAATGTGTATTCCTTTTGTAAAATGACAAACGTTGATATTTTGGGCTTACCCAAATCACTTCCTCTCCATGCCCTAACTACGCCTCTTTGCATTCTCTGTTTCGTATGGATCACCACATGTAAACAGAGACTTTTTAAAATTGCTGTTTATACATGTAGGTGATCTTCACTTTAAGAAGCCGCTATTTACACATGGGGATGCTTCTAACATAAGACCTAAATTTCATCTGCCATTTAGATGCTCACTCAATCCTTCTAGAATGCCTCCCAATCCTCTGCTGCTTCAATGACTTTGAATAATTTTGTTCATCTGAAAATTTGATCACTTCACTTGTTCCCTTCTCCAGATCATGTAAGAATATGAAATGCACAACTCCCAGCACAGAATCTTGGGGCACTCTGTCAGTGATTCTTGTCCATATCAAGAACTGACCATTTAGTCCTACTTTTTTTCCTGTCTTGTAATCATTTTCATATCCACAATAAGCTTTTCCTTTTTCATTGAGAAGTTCTTAATGAGACTATCAAATGCCTCTGAAAACCCAAATACATTGTGTTAACTGGCTCATCTTTATCCACGTTTGTTTACACCTTCAAAAAAATCTAATAAATTGGTAAGGCAAGATTTGCCTTTACTAAACCCATGCTGAAACATTCCCTTTAAGCCATGTTTTATGTTCATTAATTTTCTTTTCTAGAATGGAGACTGCCATTTTGCCTGCCACCAACCTATAGTTTCCAAGATGAACAGAGTCCTTTCTTAGCAATTTCATGTTTGATCTCTTTCAGAACTCTGGGGTGATACCATCCAGTCCTGGTGATTTGTTACCTATTTGTCAATTTCATCTTTGACATTTCTAGATTTAAAGTAATTTGCTTTAATTGCTTAAAACCAAAGCCATGAAAGAAGAGTTCTGGTGTGGGTCTGGCCCCAACATACTCCTCAGTCTGAGGCAAGGAATTAATTTAATTTTTCTGCTATTACCTTGATCTCTGTGACTGTCTAGAAGTCCAACTGAATCCTTCACAGGATTTTTCCTTGATATATACTTGAAAAAGTGTTTAGTATTGGTTTTTCCCTGTATATCAAGCTTCTTTTCAAAGTCTCTTTTAGCATACCTTATTACTGTTTTACTTCTAACTTGCCAGTGCTTATGTTCGTTTCTCTTCTTCTCATCGGGGTCTGTTTTCTAGTTTTTAAAAAGATTCCATTTTGGCTTTCACTGTCTCTGTCACTTCAACATTAAACTATGCTGACAATCATTTGATATTTTTTTACCTTTTTTAAAGGATGGAATATATTTTATTTGTCCTTCTAAAATGGTATTTTTAAATAATGCCCATGCCTCAGTCCAGTTTTTTGACCCTCCTTTTAGCTGTTTTAGAACTGACTTCCCCTTCCCATTAATGTTGCCCAGTCCCTAACAAATTTAAAGCACTCTTCACTGTACCTAGATCCCATCCATTTACTGAGACTCCAGAGTTCTGCCTTCCCATGGGAGTTGCATATGAATTGGGAAGCATTTCAAAGAATGCTACCCTAGAGATTATGGATTTTGACTTTCTACCTAAAATCCTAAATTTGGACTTTAATCTCCTTCCTACACCTTCTTATGTTGTTGGTATTCACATTTACCAAAAGCACCAGCTCTTCTGCAGCACTATCTAAAATCTTATCTAAATGGAATGTAGTCTGTCACCTTCATACCAAATAGGAAAATTGCTAGGCAATCCTCATGCCCATCAGTCACATAACTGAATCACCAACGAAAATGGACATAGTATTTATTTATTTATTTATTTGCATTTCTTATATACCGCACTATTTGCGATCAGCGCGGTTTACATAAAACAAATGGTATCCGACAATAAACAAAAGTCAGGTCATTACATTGAACAGGAACAAGTAACTTGGAAAACAGGGTAAACTATATACATATGCGAAGCATTGAATAGGGTAACTATATACATGTCAGATGGAGTTAATGGGTATTGATCATACTTGGTGGCTGGGGTTCGGGGCAGTCAGTGAGGTATTTGATAAAGAAGTAGTGTTTCAAGGCCTTCCTGTACTGACTCAAGTTGGGGATTGCTCTGATGTGTGGTGGTAGGGAGTTCCAGAGACTTGGGGCGCATAGTCTAAAGGCTCTATTCGATGTTGCTTTGGAGCATTTTGTCATGTCTCTCGGTATCACTAGCATGTTGGCTACTGTGGTTCTTCTTAGCCTGTTGGGTGTGGGTGGTTGGATGAGGTCACATAGTGAAGAGGAGGAGAGCCCCTTGATGGCCTTGAATATCATCACTAGGGTTTTGAAACTGATCCTGGCTTGAATGGGGAGCCAGTGAAGCTGTTTCAGGAGGGGTGTGATATGCTCTCTTCTTGGCGTTCCGAGGAGAATCCACGCTGCACTGTTCATGGCAAGTTGCAGGGGATGTAAGGTGGCCTGAGGGAGTCCTTGTAGGATGGCGTTTGAATAATCAAAATGAGGAATGATGAGGGCTTGATAAATGGTGCGGAAGTCGCCTGGTTCTAGTAAAGGGCGTAGGTGTCTAAGGGATCTAATCTTGAAGTAGATCGCTCTTACAGTGTTGGCTATGTGTTGCTTCATGTTGAGGTTCTGATCCAATGTGACTCCGAGATAACGTATAGCTGATTTTACTTGCAATTCGGCATTGTCCACTTCCAAGTAGCTGGGTGGTGTAAACTCAGGATTTCTGGAGATGAACAGGACCTCCGTTTTCTTGTGTTGGATGCGTAGATTTTGAGAGAGGAGCCATTCGGATATTGCGTTGAAACACTTAGTCAAGGGGGTAAGGTCTGGGCAGTCCAGGGATATTGGCAGGTACAGTAAGACATCATCTGCGTATATCATGCAACTCACATTGAACGATCTAATGATGTTACAGATAGGTTGGATATAGATGTTAAACATAAGTGATGATAGGGAAGATCCTTGAGGAACTCCTTGGCTTTGTAGGAATGGCTCGGATGTGGACCCATTTGCTCGGACGTATTGCCATCTTCCAGGCAGGTAGGATCTACACCACTCGAGAGCTATTCCACTAATGCCTTTCTCTCTTAGCCGACCTAGGAGAATTTCATGGCAGACCAAGTCGAAGGCTGCCGCTATATCTAAAAAGACGAGTGCAAAACCTTGACGTAAGTTGTCAATGCCTGAAATTATGGTGTCGAAGAGTTGTGAGTAGTGTTTCGACCCCGTGTGACTCTCTGAATCCATGTTGAGATGAATCTAGAGGGGCGTTGGTATCAATGTGATCTTGTAACTGTTTGTAGACTATCTTTTCAATGATTTTAGCGAGCATCGGGATGCTGGAAATGGGTCTGTATGACTACACCTTTTGAGGGTCTAATTTGGCATTCTTCAGCAGCGGTCTAACGGAGGTCTGTTTGAGCGTGGAGGGGAAAGACCCAGTGCTGAAAGATAGGCCTATCATTTTAGCTAAGATCGGGGCGAGGTCACATCGCAGATCTTTTATCCAGAATGCTGGACAGGGGTCCGAGTATGCAGTGGAGGTATTTAGGGTTGCGATGGTGTCTTCAATAGTTCTCTTTGATGGTGTGACAAAGGTAGTTAGAGATGCTGAGATGCTTTCTTTTCTGAGCACATGCTCTCAAAAACATTTCCTGGAGGGCAGGTTCTGGCTACAGGATCACTTCCTGTTACACTAAGGTGATACTCTCCTTCCAGCTGTTCAGCTGTTCCAGGTGATTGTCTCCCTCCAAAGTAGCAAGGTACTGTCAGAGTGGAGGTGGGACTGCTTTACTATGTCCCTACAGGTCTCTTCTATAAACCCGTGTATCTGCATTAGCTTCTCCAGTTCTACCGCTCTAGCTTCCAGATTGCACTTGTTCTCTGAAAGCCAGGAGCCCTTTGCATGGAGAACATACAAGCAACCTCTTTAGGCTCGGAGGCACATTTCACAATGGGATGTCCAAGTGCAATCTGAGATGTCAAAGCCAGAACATCTGAAAAAAAATCAGACACATACAAGTTCAGGCACGATTTTGGAAATGTGGATGTGCCCGAGATGCTTGTATATCAAACATCTATGTAGACATCCCCAGGATAGCCTTTCAGATTCAAGATGTCTAATAACATAATGGTTAAAGTAGTAGCTTAAAAGTAGGATGGCTAGGGTTCAAATCCCAGTGTGGGCCTTTGTGATCTAAGGTGAGTCACTTAAATTCTCCACCTTCTCTATACTGGACGTTTTAAGGAGAAAACAAGCACTTTCCCAATGCCTATTCGTGCCTGGAGCAGGTATAAACATGGATGTGCCTGCAGACATTTCTGAGATTGTACGTGTACATGTAAGTCCATTGCTTTTCCCTGGACATGCCTCCGGCCACACCCTTGTGCCTACTTGGACGTCTGCACTGGAGATGTCTGCAAACATTATTTGTGAAATGGCTACAGAGACATATCTGTGATTTCGAAGTCCACATGCACATCTTCAGACATCCAAATCATGACTAAATTTTTTAAAATGACCCTCATGGTTAATGGTTTATTAGTATTTCTTGTATCACCTTTCAAGGAACAGTCAAAGTGGTTTATAATAGATGAAGAAAGAAGCAAAGATAGAAGAGAATGCCAAATTTAGAATGAGAAAGAGAGAGATTCAGGAGGGAGAAACAGTCTTCAGGGCAGCCATGGCCACTGGCCTAAGCCTAACAGTTGAGGCTCCCATATGCCTGCTCATTAAGATATGTGCATTAATGCCTGCTCATTAAAATATGCACAAGACTTTGCACACCCCATGCTCACTGACAATCTGCTGCTACCATGCTTTTCTAGTAACTTGACCCATCAGTGGTCTCCTGGGCTTCCCTGTGAGCAACTTTAGGTTTAGGGAGGAGACAGGAACTGTACTTTCCTCCTATCAATTCATGCTACAGGCACATTTTTAGGTTTATGAGGTACTTCTTAGCCATGGGGCCTGGTGTGATCATGTTGTTTGCACCTGCCTAAAGATAGCTCTGGATATATGTAGAACAGAATCTTGGCTTTTGTACATTACACTATAAATAAGGAAGTGTAGCAAGTTCAACAGTGATTTAGGATCAAGAGATTCTATTTTTAAAAATCCATGGTTTAGGTATAGAAAGAACTATTGTCGGTAATGAATATGTTTTTCTTTTCTGAACTATCAGAAGTGCATTAATTTTCCATTCCTTAGCAACTGTTCTCCAGACTGCAAGCCACATCAGTACAAAGTACAGCTAATAAACCAGCCGAATCTTATTTTATCAGCATCACATTTCAGTTTAATGAAACTGAAACTGCATCAATTGCTCAAGCGGTTGAAGAATATTACTTACAATTGCCTCTGCTTTTTGTTTTAATAGATGCATAAGGAAATACTGGAATATTTGTAAACACTGTGAACCGTATACATAATATCAGAGTTAGGACATAACTTTTTAAGGCTGACGAGGACTTAGGGTTATGTTTACTAAAACCCCGGTAATGTGCGGGCCGCGCTAGTGTGCGGGTGCCATATAAGGAGTGGGCGTTTCTTTCTGAAAAAGAAAAACCGGGATTTAAATATGCGCTAAGGTGCGCGGTGCCCATGTGTGCACCGCACATTAGCGCATGAGAAAGTTGCGCGGGAGGCATAAGTGGCGCGCTGATGTGCAAACAGAAGAGCAGAGCCACAGCACATTGGTTAAGACACTGACCAATGCTGTAGGGATCAGGGGTTCAATCCCCCACAATGCCCAATGAAGGCAGCTGGCTGAGGCATTACTTTAGGAGCCAGTTTAATATTGGGCGGCATAAGGCGGCGCGCTGATGGGCATAAGGCTGCGCGCTATTGCTTTAGGAGGCATTTTAATATTGGACAGCATAAGGCCATGCACTGATGTGCAAGCAGCACAATGGTTAAGACACTGACCAACAGTGCAAGGATCAGGGGTTCAATCCCCCACAGTGCCCAATGAACAAGGCTGGCTGAGGCATTACATATTATGGGGAAGATTGCTTTAGGAGGCATTTTATTTTTATTTTAATTATCACTACTAGTAAACGCACTCTCAAAGCGTGTTAACATAAGGCGCCCCATAAGGCACATTTTAAAGTGCACTGTCCGCCAAGGCACCCTAGAATGTTGCTTATAGGGCGCTTTATAGGGTGCCGTATGAGGTACCGCAAGGTCAGAGTTCTGTTTTTGATGACAGCACTGTGCAGTTTAAGGAATTAAAAGCATAAGTAGGTGCGCTGACATGCAAGGAGGAGCAGCAGTGGAGCGCAATGGTTAAGGCACTGACTGCTGATACAAGGGTCATGAGTTTGCTCCCCAGTGTGCCTAATACATAAGGCTGGCTGAGGCATCAACTTTGCAATGTGCATTTTGTTTCCTGCAGCACTTTATTTTTATTTTATTAATTGCTGCCAGCAAACATGCCCTCATGTGCCGTAATTGAAGGTGCCGTATAAGGCACCCTATAAGGCACTCCATAGGGCACATTATAAAGTGCACTGTCCGCCACGGCACCCTAAAATGTCCCCTAAAGGGCACCCTATAAGTTGCGTCACAGGATAATGTATAGTGCACCTTACATGGACGGGAACCATAAGGTGCTCTATAGGGCGCCCTCAGAGGCACCTTATGGGTACAGTACGCTGAGGGTGTTTTTGCTGGCAGAAATAATGTTCATTAAAACTAAATAATGATTTGGACTGCCCTATCAAATGACCCCACTGGGGGTTTGAACACACAAATTCTGGTTCCACAGGCAGTGAAGTAACCATTGGGCTACAGCTCTATAATTGCTAGCAAGCCCCTGGGTGGCTACAGAGGGAGTGCACGTCACCACACAGACAGTCTGCTGTGGTCACAAGGATAGTGTTAGCACACACGTACCCATGATGCACTGCACATGCAAATCAGCTGTCCACAGATAAACACAAGATGGGATATGCACCCCCACAGCACCTCGGCCTGGTAGGGGGAACTGACCATGTCCACCCCCACAGCACCTCGGCCTGGTAGGGGGTACTGACCATGTGTTTTACTGGCACAGAGTAGCTACACACCGTCACATTGTGCGGGTACTGTGCTCACCTTGAGCGTGCGGTGAGGCGCCCAGCACCAGGTCCACAGCACCTTCCATGGCAGAAATAGGCCATGCTGGAGGTCCAAAGCAGTGTTAAAGTGTGAGATAGGTAGTTTCTGCAGAAACACCTTGGATATATCTGTCTGTCTCAGTCAGGTGTGACTCCTATGGACCCCTAGGAGGATCATGTACCTCCTCCCCAAGGACTGAGAGTGATAAACAGGGTCTCCCATCAACAGATCCACATTCTACCTCCCTGCAATGGTGGCAGTAGAGGGGACCATCAACCCCAGCCCTGCTGGGGAACAGACACCCTACAGGGCAGTCAATGCAGCTCTGCACACATCCATAACACAATAGCAGACAGACATTAGGCCTGGATATGCTAAGCTGCACCCCACCACTATCTGATATTCTCCTGCAGCAAGCCTTCAGCCACTGCACTCTGCAAGGCACTCCATCAAGACACATACCAGCTCTAAACAGTCTGCAAGCTAGTCCATAGTGCATGTTCCTGGTGGAAATGCATGCACCCAGAACTGGGATGTCAGCATACACAACAAGCAGATAAATCAGTGACTGGGCCCCAAAAAAAACCACATAAATATCACATGAGCAAAATACTATACAGCACTATGGGGGTGCCTAACCATGCTGTCATCACTGCACAGTCAGGGTGAGAGTGATCTCCCAGCAGGACATACTGAGGTCACCCTGTCTGTGTAGGTGGTGGCCGGGCACTAAAATATCCCAGCCAGTGCCCTATGCCCTGTGCAGATGCATCCTGGCCAGGCCCCCCTGTCTGGGCTATACCCATGGTACCTTGCTCCTCATTATGCACATTGGCAGGCCAATACTGGCAACAGTGCTGGCAGTGTGGGCTGTGGAAGGTGCTTGCAGCCACCACACACTGTATAGAGCAGTGGTTCTGAACCAGTCCTCCTTGAACCCCTAGGCCAGTCGGGTGTTCAGGATAGCCCTAATGAATTTGCATGAGATATATATGCATTGGAGATAGCCTGCCAACCTGACTGGTTTGTGGCCCTCTAGGGCTGGATTTGGAGACCCCTGCCTTACACCTCTGTCATTTAAGATTGTGAGTGGACAAGGTGCAGATGTCCTAGACATCAAAAGAGTAGATAGAATGTGTCACAGGCCTCCTCAATTCTCACCACCACCAAAAAGTTGTCTAATAGACAATATTTTGGTGGTGGTGAGAAGCAAAGAGGCATGTGACAAATTCTATCTAATCTTTTTGATGTCTTGGACATCTGTACCTTGCCCACTCACAATCGTAAATGACAGAGGTATAAGGCAGGGGTCTCCAAATCCAGCCCTAGAGGGCCACAAGCCAATCAGGTTAGCAGGATATCTCTAATGCATATATATCTCATGCATATTCATTAGGGATATCCCAAACACCCGACTGGCCTAGGGGTTCAAGGAGGACTGGTTCAGAACCACTGGTATAGACAGACACACACTCCCACACCTATGCCAGCATTGTGCTACTATAGAGGAGTTTAGCAGCCCTGCCCACCACACCAGTCCTGGGCACAGTACAGGCATGGATATGGTATGCAATACTGTTGGGGGTCACTCCCCAGGGTGGTAAACACTGTCAGAGACCAGACCTGAAGCACACACCGCAGACATCAGAAAGAGTGTTATGATGGAGCTCAATCAGCAAACTGTGCTTGACGTAGGAATTTCTATCTGCCAGTACTCATAGCAAACGTTTGATAGCTGTGTATCGTATACCCAGGTGTAGGGTGGCATTGCTAAGGTATGCAAGTGCTAGTATTGGGAGATGCACGCAGGGCCCAATATCCTGCCTCTCCAGGAGGCATTGGCCAATGGGGCCTGTGGGTGTGGGTGTGTCTGTCCCTGTTGGCTGCTGCTTTACGGCAGAGGATCCCAACTCCAGTCCTGGTGTGGCAAACACTCTTCTGGTTTTCATGCTGTCCCTCATGAATATGCATGAGCTACATCTGCATACCATGGGGGTGGTGCATAGATATGCAGCACAGGCATCTTTATTAGAGGCAGCATGGAACCAGAATGGTGTGGGGCCCTCCAGGACTGCATTTGGGAGACTCTGCTCTAGGCAATGTGCCTGTTTATGGTGTCTGTGCTCGGTGGGGTAAAATATAGGCGTATTAACCATGCGTATGTTCTCAGCAATAAAGGTTTGTCCTTACTATCACGGTTTAGTTGTGGGAAAAATATGTGGACTGGATTGGCAGGAGCCCCAGCTAGGCTTTGAACCTGTGATCTTCCGTTCTTGCACACACTGTTTGTGTGCACTGCACCACCTTGTTGCCACAGATATGATGCATTCCCTGGGGAGTCCATGACTATACATCCGACAGGGCCTGTTTGTTGCAGTGCACGGCAACCACCTGGACAGGGCTAGGCCATGGTCTGCTGTGGGCACCAGCCACTGCCACCTTCACCATCAGTACGCTCCATCTTTAAATTGGAGACAGCATAAACCCTGATGGATTGTGGCCCTCCAGGACTGCATTTGGGGGATTCTGCCGTAGGAAATGCACATTTCTATGGTGTTTGTGCTGTGTAGGGTAAAATAGAGGTTTTTGACCCATGCTTATGTTCTCAGCAATTATGGTTCAGTCTTTACTACCATGTTTTCTTCATGGGTAAAATAAGGGGACTGGGTTGGCAGGAGCCCCAGCTGGGCTTTGAACCTGTGACCTTCTGTCTCTAAACACACTGGTTGTGTGTACTGCACCATTGTGCTGCCACAGACACAGTGCATTCCCTGATGATACCATGGCTTTGAACCTGTGATCTTCCGTTCTTGCACACACTGTTTGTGTGCACTGCACCACCTTGTTGCCACAGATATGATGCATTCCCTGGGGAGTCCATGACTATACATCCGACAGGGCCTGTCTGTTGCAGTGCATTGCACCCACCTACACAGGGCTAGGCCATGGTCTGCTCTGGGCAGCTGCCACTGCCCCCCTCCACCTCCAGTACCCCTGTGCCACCATGCTGACATGCCCTTCTGCTGGTGGTGCTGGTGGTACGCAGTCTCAGGCCATCCTGTGTGGGTAGGCGGCTGCCTATGGTGCAGGTTCTGGGGTAGGGGTGCCTGCATATCTGTCTGCACGTCCCCCAATCACCGCCTGCCAATGTTCCGTGCCCTTGAGGGTACCTGCTGGGTACTATCCCCTGTGACACTGTGATAAACACTCTCGTGCCCATGTTGGGCCCTCATCAGTTGCTGTCTGGCTGCTGTTCAGTTTCAGCATTCCTAAGTGCCATCTAGGCATCTGCCTAGTCCGCACTGTGACCCAGCTGCACCACAGCATGTGCCGCCTGCAGCCCTCTGTATCCCCTTTCCCAGCATCTGTCCAATTGACCATTCTGACCTGCCCGCCCTGCTGTTGTGGAAATGTGCATGCCATAGGTAACCTGTCCAATGGAGAGGGAAACCCTGATCAGTGCAATTTCACTGTGGGATCATTTACCTTGTATGGGGACGGAGCGTAGACCCTTCTAAAATTCATATTTATTTTTTGGGGCTTTCTTGGGAGTGTTTTTTGATGTTTCCCATTACTATCACTATTGCCCAGCTAGATTATAATTTTATTATATTTTGTTGGGGTCATTTTTAATGTTTATTTGCCTTTTTGTTCCGTGCACATGTATCACACTGCTCACGTTTGTAGGTTTCCCTGGTTTTGCTGTACATTGCTGACAGAAACGGTTTCTCTTCCCTTTAAATCGGCTCTACCGCAAGGTTTTTGCTCGCGGTATTTTTTTACTCGAATTTCAGCCCCGCTCCTGTGCGGGGAGCCTCTCCCCTGCCACTCTCCACCCATTGACCCCGTCTCTCCGCCCCTGGGGAGCCTTTCTCCGCCCTCCGGGAGCCTTTCCACGCCTCTATCGCTCATTTGCGCGCTGCGCACATGAGCGGGCCCGTTAGTGCGGCGCGCATGTGTGCGGGGCACAAAACACATTAGCGCACGCTATTGTGCGCCGTGCACTTGTGCGCCGTTTAGTAAACATACCCCTAAGGCACCTAAGACCCATGTCACCCCCTGATGATTTCCGAACCGTATTCCAGGCGCTGGTAATTCCACACTTTGACTATGCAAACGTCATTCTACATGGACTCCCCAAGAATACCCTCAACTCACTATAACTTGCGATGAACGCAGCTGCCCGCTTCTCTGTAGACTATCCAGAAGAGACCACATCACTCCCATCCTCAAAGAACTTCACTGGCTACCGATAATCTGCAGGATCACATACAAGGCTCTACTCCTCACCTTTAAGATCATCAATAAATTATCTCCCTCGTCACTCACAGGCCTCCTCACCCCCACCCCCAACAACAGGTCGAGAAGGACAGTAGCAGACAACACGCTGATTATCCCCAAGGAATCCATAAAATGTACTCAAACAACTAGGAATAGAGCATTCGCCTTTTATGCCCCAAAGTGCTGGAATAACCTCCCACCGAAAATAAGATCGATCAGAGACCTCACACAATTCAGGAAAGCAATCAAACATCACCTAGTCCTCCTATACTTCTCGCAACCAAACAACCCCTCCCCACTTAACACACCCCAATCCTTTCAAGCAGCGCTTGACACTACACAAACAAATTAGGACAAACTTAATAGCAGAACTATCCATTGGTATGCACAACAATACCAATCTGAGGTGTATATATTAGATCAATGATAGAATACCATGTTTTATGTCTAATATGTAAATAGTTTACCCAGTTAATGCTCCAAGTTACCTATCCTGTTAAAATGTAAGCACAAGACAGTTTCGACTGAATTGAGCAAGAATTGTTAATTGTAAACCGCACTGATAATAAAAAGCGCGGTATATAAAAGCTGTTAAATAAATAAATAAATAAATTTTACATCTGGCCACTATCCATCCCATCATTAATACTCAACGCTCTCCTTTCTTCCCCTTTTTGGGCAGCACTCCCAACAAAAACAACTTTGAGTCTCTCCCCAAAGTCCCTCCAATGTGCCTTCCAACTTGCTTGCCACTTTCTCTCAAAAGTCCTTCATCTTCTCACGCTTCTACAAACCGTGCCGAAAATCTCCTTTTGCATCACACCCTTTCCAGCCCCTATCAAAGTGTCTCAAGAATCTTGCTTTAATTCTATCTGGAGTGAGGTATCACTGGTGTATCAAAGCTTTTCCCACTTCCTCAGAAATCTTATACTGATTCTTCTCTGACCCTTAGATCTCTTTCCCACTCCTAAAGAAATTCAAATTTTTTAAAATCCTCCTTACCCAAGAAGTTATAAAACTTCATAATCGCACCCTTCAAACCTCTCAGAGAGGGCCATAACTCTTCTATATCCCATCCCTCTCCTCCACTCTCAGGTTTAGACTCTGGATCTGAGAAACATACAAAAAGTCACCTAATTGCAAATTATATTTCTCCCGCAGGTCCAAAAACTGCACAAATTCCCCTTCTTTCATAAACTGGCAAAATCTCACCAATCTTAGCTCCTCCTAGGTTTCACGAACCCCTTGCTCTCTACTGCTCTCAAATTCCACTTCTTCCCAAAGTGCCACTAAGTTAAAATACTCTTGCTGAATATCCTTCTAGTTCTTAACCTCCCTCCCAATACTCATCAGATACTTGGTAAAATGGTTAACTACTTCATCTAGTCTCTATCCTCTCACAGACACCCAAGGTACATTTTTCAATTTTCCTCTGCACCACCAGGATTATTCTATCCCCATTGCTGCTTTACCTACCCCAGTTCCCAGTCCAATATATGCGAGCTGGGCTGCCAAACAATACCATCTACAATTTGGTAGAGCTAATCACTCCCGTCCTATTTTTCCTAACTAGAATAGTCCTAGCCAATCTTGGCCTCCTTCACACTCACACGATTCTTCCAATATCTTTTTGAACTGCCACTAAATGCTCATTTTGTAGCCATACTAATAGTGCCTGAAATAAAAAGAGCAGTGTCGGTAGTATGCCTATTTTAATTATCCTAATTTAACTCATTATGATAGCAGTTCCTTAGCCTATCTTTCCATATCACTACTAATCTCTTTGAAAGATTTTATGTAATTATTATCAAACGTTTTTCCTAAATCATTCCCAGTTTAATCTCCAAATATCTTATAGTCCCTTCTCCCCAATGGAGAAAATTCACTTAAATACTGGACCTTCCTCCCTCTAAGTTTACATTCAAAGCTTCCATCTCTTCCATATTCACCCGGAATCCAGACACTGCCTCAAACTCTTTCAGCTCCCTCATTATCACTGGTATCATCAGCCTTGGCAATGTTACATACCATAAAAGATCATTTACAAACAGAGCCAACTTAATCTTATCCCCCTCTCCCCATATACCCCTTACATCCCCATTGCCTTGATCGCCTCTGCCACTGGTTCCACTGAAACTGCAAAATGCACTGGGGGTCATTCTGAACCACGAATAAGCCACCTGTACATGCGAGATTGACGTTTATCTCATGAAAACATCCAAAACCGTATTCTAAACCTTCGCGGCACTACACGTACACAGCACTTAAATGGGAATCGCAGAACAGGGGCGGAACGGGTGCATAGACAGCCACGGAGACATATGAAGCATATTCCGGTCACACCTGTCTATGTCTGCAGGCGGCCCGGCAGATGTCCAGGTTATATCTGCAAAATGCAGCCAATAGTGGTGAATGCATGACTAACCCATGCTGTGCATTGGTGTGACTGCAGTCTGGAAAACCACAGCATGCAGTGTTACGGAACAGAAAGCAGAGGAGAAGAAGGATGCATGTCAAAGCAGCAGAAATAAACACTCCCACAACTGTATGTAGTAGAGCACTGATGCTCAATCCAGCCATGCTGGCATTTGCTGTGTGAGCTAAAGTGGCACAGCTAGGGCACCCTACCAATGCCCACATCCTGGATATGATACTGGTGATGGAGTCCTAGGACCCCATGTGAAAATGTAAGCCTGGACATTGGTGCTATGTGCAGCACCCAGACAGCTGGAGTGAGTGTTGCCCTCTGTACAGTGGATTTCTACAATATTCTCTATGCAATGTGCACAGTCCCATGGTGCAGATAAGGTCTTATGTAACTCCTATTGGAACACTATATTGAGGATATCTTATGCTGGTGGCTTCATGGCACATATCTTGTGCACAGGTCCGTGTTGTGGTTATTTACATATATGATAAGAACATAAGAACATAAGATATGCCATACTGGGTCAGACCAAGGTCCATCAAGCCCAGTATCCTGTTTCCAACAATGGCCAATCTAGATCATACGTACCTAGCAGTTTCCCCAAAAGACACAGGTTCCGCAATGCTTGTACTGGGTCAAGCATTGATATCTTGGGTCCCTTTTTAATAATGGTTTATGGACCTTTCCTCCAGGAACTTGTCAAACCCTGTATGCAATGTGCATACAGGGTTTGACCCTTGAGGCAGATACCAGAAGGGCTGTTTAGGCCTATTGAAATTCTGTAGCAGATTGAGGTCCACCATTGTAGTTATCGTGTATGTAGGAAGCCAAATAGAAATGTAGTCAGCGGGAATGATGTTGGATTGAAAGTACTGATTGCTATGGTTTCCTATCCATCAACTAAGACATTTGGTGCTGGACATTCTTTTGGCAGACAGCTGTTTCTGTGGGGCTGCAAGTGAGAGTACATGTGTGTGTGTGTGAGGGGTCTAGATTGCTCATCCATATATCCGGGGGGGGGGGGGGAGGGAGAGGTATGCCTGGCAGATACCTGGAGCATAGTGTAAGTGCCTGTTGAATATCCCTATTTAGGGCATTTACATGGTTTACTTGGCTGTAAACCATGTAAATGTCTTTCGAATATCGGGCCCAATATTCTTTTCCAGCACCATAATTCAAAAGCATTGATTTTCTTACTGTCTATCTTTTTCACTGTCAACATTCGCATTTATATGACATTTTTGAAAGTACCATGGTTTGGACAAGTCGAATCTTTGTATGGAGAGAGACATCTCTGCTCTTCAGAATTTTGTCTAGGTCCTTCATAGCCATTCTGCTAAGAGCAATGTGTCGTCTGATTTCTTGACTGCTTGCCATTTCTTAATTGATTATTGATCCAAGCAGGTTAAAGTTGTCCACTATTTCTATTTCTTTTCCATCAATGATGAACTTATTGATTTTACCATCTGTCAGGATGTTTGTCTTCTTGACGGTAAAGTGCAGGTCCATTTTAAGATTCTGTTCCTTGATCTTAAGAAGTAAATGTTTCAGATCATCTTCACTTTCGGCCACTAATGAGGTATCATCAGCATAGCAAAGGTTGTTGACAAATCTTTCACCAATTTTTACACTTCGGTTGTCTTCATACAGTCCTGCTTCTCTAATGATTTGTTCTGCATATAAATTAAACAGGTAGGGGGAAAGGTATGCAGCTTTGTCGTACACCTTTGATGACTTTAAACCATTCTGTTTTTCCTTGTTCCGTTTGAACTGTTGTTTCTTGATCAATGTAAAGGTTGTGCAAAAGAACTATCAGGTGTTCTCGTATGCCCATGCTTCTTAATGTTGCCCAGAGTTTCTGATGGTTTATTTATTTAACAGGTTTTATATACTGAATTTCCAAAGGTCAAGGCGGTTTACATGGAACTGAACTCAGCATTACATAGAACTTGGATTGCATGGAACAATTTGAAGCTTAAACATAACATAGAACATCTTAACTTAATTTAGAATAGCTATATACATGGAACAATAAATAGCTTAACATAACATTAACTTGTTGGGGGCAGGGAGAGGGGAATATAAAGTGAAGTAGAGGGGGAGAGAATAGGGGGTTGGTGGACACGGAAAGGTCAAATGGTGTCGGATGCCAGGCAGCTAGATAGGGGAATTGGGAACATCTGAAGGAGGGAGATAGGAGGCTTAGGTCAAGTTATATCTGCAAAGTGTTCTTTAAACATGAAGGATTTTAAGGCCTTGCGGAAGGTTGTGAGGTCAAGAGAGATGCGAAGGTCCTGTGGGAGTGAGTTCCAGATGCTGGGTGCGTACAGAGAAAAGGGATATGCACATGTTGTTTGAGTTCTTGTGGTTAACTCTTGGGGAAGAGCAAGCATGTTTTTTGCAGAACTTCTTCTGGGATGATTTTCCGGTGGTCTGTGCAGGAAGTTCTGAAGGTATTGCGGGCCAAAGCTGTGGAGGAGTTTCTAGGTGATTACGAGGGACTTGTATGTGATTCTGGATAGAAAAGAAAGCCAATGTAGAACTTTCAGTATTGGGGTAATACGGCTAGATCTGGGTGTGCTTGTGAGTATCCGACCAGCAGCATGAGAGCAAGTTGTAGGGGATTAAGAGAGTTTTTGGGTAGTCCTTGCAGGATGGCATTGCAAAAATTGAAGTGGGAGAATATTAAGGCTTGAAAGACTGTCCTGAAGTTGTGCTGTTGAGGAGTGGTCGAAGGTGCTGAGTGATTCTTATTTTATTGTAGATAGCTTGCATTACTATTCTAATGTGGGGTTGGAGCAAGAGACTGTGGTCAAGAATAACACCTAGATAGCATACTTCTGTTTCCACAGATAGGTTAGTATTGTTGACTGTGAGTGTTGATGGTGGGGAGAAGGGGAGATTGACTTGAATGAGTGGAGGGGGTACCGGAAGGGTCTGCACTGGTAGGTGTGAGTCTAGCAGGTGTGACATTGAGTAGTTTTGACTGAAAATGAGTAGCAAAGTCTGTGGGGTTGGAGCGGTAGTTGGTAAAGTTTGGTTGTTCCCTTTCATTAATGATTTGATGATGTCAAAGAGTTCCCTAGGTTTATTGAGTGATTTCATTATGGATTTAGTATGGAATTCCCTTTTAGTTTAATTTGTTTTGATCTGGTAGTCATGAAGGATGTTAAGGTAGTCATTTCTGGCTTGTTCCTCTTGGGTGTTCCTCCATTTTCGCTCGAGCTTTCTAATGTCACGTTTGAGGTTTTTCAGGATACAGTGTACCTGGTAGCTTTATGGTGGTGGCGGAGGCTGCTTGGTTTGTTGGGAGGTGCAGTGGCATTTTTACTAATAGTGGCTTACCAGTTATTGACAATGAGGTTTAAGTCTTCGGTGTACATGTCCATTAGAGGGATGACTTCCTCGAGAAATGTATTTTTGTCAAAATATTTTTTGAAGCGATGGTGGGCCCTCTTGGGTAGATCTGTGAGGGTGGGGGGCCTATTGTAGGGTAGGAAAAAGGTAATGGGAGTAGTGGTGAGACCAAGGAACGTTTGCTATTTGGGGGTCAAGTATTCCACGAGTGTCCAATAGTTTGGAGGGACAGAAGATAAGGTCTAATGTGTTCCCTTTTTGGTGCACTGGGTGATGGACTATTTGTGTAAAGACAAGAGACTCCATTGCATCAAGAAAGTCATTTGTATGTTTTTGAGGGACAGAAGACAGATTTAGGTAGTCTAGGAATGTTAATTGGCAGTTGGGGTTTGAGTGGGAGCTGACCGTTTCAAGCAGGATAGCTAGCTCTTCAGTGTTTACTGTGGGCGGTCGATAGGTGAAGAACAGAGAAAATTGCTTGTTGGAGACTGTTATTATATCAAGGCCATTTGTGCTGGAAGATGAGATTTGTTTTAATTGTAGACCACTTTTTGCAAGGATAGAGACCCCTCCACCTTTATGTCCTATGTGGGGGCAATCAAATATGTCAAAATTCAGAGGCTTTAGCTGGTTCAAGAGGATAGTGTCCGTTATGATGAATCCAGACTCAATTACACACATGAAATCAAGGTTGTAATCCATTAGGTAATCAGATAAGATTTGGGTTTTGTTTTTGGCTGACTTTGCATTGATAAGAATACCCTTTAAGAGTGGTGATTTGGTTGGGGGGGAGGGGGTAGACTGACGTTGTAGGGCCTTGTTGCTGAGAGGGATGTGTATCAGGTGGAATGGCCACAGCACCTCATTCCGTGCGGGGGGCACTTCATTCCATGGTTGCCATTTCCGCAGATAATGGGAATGTAGCTTAAGGTTGCTGTGAGGCATGATGTTTGGAGCAACTGGGAGAGTAGAAGTAATGTACATATCAGGGTGAACATGGTGGTATGTGTGCTTGGCATGTTTGGATGTGCAGCAGGTATACTAATTCCTGGGGATGTAGAGGGGAAGGATAGCAGGTGTAGGAGAGATTGAGAGTCTGCTTGTGGAGGTGCAGTAGGGCTGAGAGAGTGACCATGGGGGATTTGAAGAGAAAGAGCTCTGTGGAGTGCTTCTGACGCTCAGGCTATTCTCTAGAATGTGATGTTTTTTCGTGTTGTTTTGGTCCCCGCCAAAGGGCCCTCTGGCGAGGCCCACAGGCATGGGCATGCCTAGGCGCGCTTTCTTTTTTAAATCAACAGTGGCAGCAGTGTGATTGGGCCGGAGGTAGGGAGCAGAGAGGAACTCACCTTACCCGCTCCTTTCTCTGCTCTGATCAGTTTACACAGTCAAAAACATTGCTGTAGTCAATAAAACAAATATAGATATCCTGTTGGTATTCTTTAGTCTTTTCAAGGATCCATCTCACATCCACAATGATGTCTCTCATTCATTGTGCTTTTCTGAACTCTGCTTGCACTTCAGGCAGTTCTCGTTCCGGGTATGACTGTAGTCTCTGCTGAGTGATCTTGAGTAGAATCTTGCTAGCATGTGAGATCAGAGTGATTGTGTGATATTTTCCACAGTCATTCGGATCACCTTTCTTCAGTATTGGTATAAACACAGATCTCTTCCAATAAGTTTGCAATGATGTCTTCCAAATTTCCCGGCACAGCCTTGTAAATATGGTAACAGCCGCATCCAATTGCTGCAATACTTCTATGGGAATGCCATCAGTGCCTGGTGTTTTGTTCTTTGATAATGCTTTCAATGCTGCTTCGACTTCTTCTCTAATCACCAATGGTTCCTGATCATGAATTTCAACTTTTCTAGAGACTTCTCACTTTCTACAAGGCATATGCAGCGCTGTAAAAGTCCCCAAACATAATTATTTCCCCTCAGCAAAATCCAACATGGTGGCTTCTAAACTATGACAAAAATCCAGCTGATTTGAGTTAGGAGCATAAATATTTACCAAAGTCATCTTAGACCCCAGATTGTCCCCCTTCAGTGCCAGACATTGCCTCTCCATCCTAAATGAAAATCATCTTTAACCAAAATTGTCACCCCTGCTACTTGTCCATAGCCCCTAAGCATGAACAGCCATTCATCTCTCACCCGCAAATCCATTTCTTGCAGCATTATTACTGACCATTGTATAGTAATCTGTATAACCATTTAAGCACTATACTTTTCTTCTTGGGACCCTTACTTCCTTCACATCCCAAGACTCAACTCCTCCTCTGTCCCCGCCTCCTCTCTCTCTCCCAATATAGAAATTCGTGGTTCACCCTCTGCCAGCCCCTACCCCCCACCCAAGGAAAGAATGATCATTCTGAGCCAAAGACCTCTCTCTCTCCACCGTTACCCACCTCTCCCCTATATACCCCTCCATACATTACCACCAAGGGTGAATGGGAACAGCCATCTGTATCGATATTGCTCTTTTCTAAGAAACTGGGTGACTTCCCATAAGTCTCTTCTTTTCTGTAGTGTCACAGCTGACAAGTCCTGGAAAGTCTCTACCTCGCACTCCTTCCATGAAAAAGCTCCCAAGTTCTAAGCTTTTAATGTCACTGCCTCCTTCACCTTAAAATCATGGAGACAGGCAAATAAATCCCAAGGCCAGTTTTCCCGACAAACTCGCAGGCTCTTGTGGGCACAATCAACCTGTACTTGCTGCTCCTCCTCTCTCTCCACCCGATGCATAACCAACAAGGCACAACAAATCTCTTTTACCTCCTCCTCACAATTTGAAAAGTCTGCTGTTTTAGGGACCCCCCCAAACCTGCAAATTACAACAGCAGGACTGATTCTCTAAGTCCTCCAGTTTATCCATGATCGCCACATTGACCTGCTCCAGAGCTTAATTTTGCTTCTTCAACTACTCGATGCCTTCTTAACACCCCTCCAGATATTCTTCCATCTCCTCCTGCCTGTGGCCCAACTTTGCCACTTCAGCTTTTAAGGCCTCCACCACCTCTTGGATTTCAGCTTATATGCTCCTCAGTTCTTTCTTTAACTCCGCCATCCATAATCGCATATCTTTTTTCATCAATACCAAGACTCTCAATGCTTGCCCCTCCCTCTTTCTCTGAATCCATTTTGGCTGCTGTTTATCTGCTTGCTGCCCTCATACCATGTCTACCTCCTTCAGTACTCTGAATATTTCCAATTTCTTTTCTGAGACCTGGTAAGATCTCCTCACCTTCCTCCTTAACTTTTGCTCACAAGAGGAAGAATCCAAAGGCTACTTCACTGTTGATTTTGCCTGCCCCAATGGCGCTCTGGATATAGGCAGCCAAACCCGAAAGTCATTTCTTCCCCACAATGCTGATAATTTTAAATTGTGGTAGTAGCATTTTTGATAATGCAGAAGATGTAACCCATTGTTTTTACAGAACGGTATTACCCAGTATGCCTTCTGTTTAGTGGGACTATTTGTACCATCTATCACTAAAGCCCCATAGCTCAGAAATTTCAAATGCATTTTCTGATAGCTAGTGCATGGAGGAGACTAAGCAAGATATAACATGGGAGTAACTCCAGGGAAGAGATCCCTCATTCCTTTCGCTTCATATTTTACAGAGATTATATGAGTAAGAAGATGGGTGCTGGGAACATGATAGAGCTTGCAATAAATATTTCCTTCTGTAGGCAATCCAGATCCAAATGTCTAGGGAATAATCTTTTCAGATTCCATCAGTTCATGAAGAGCAGAAAACTAGTTAAAAAAAATCTTTATAGCATGATCACAGCTCATGACAATGAAAGCTTTCTGGTCTGGTGTTAATTGTTTTCTACTTGTACAAAGGAATTATTTTGAGAAACCATTCCTTATTCATGCTAGTTCTGCACAAGGTGGCTATATTGGGTTCACCACAAAGTGAGCAGACAATAAAATCTTCTAACATAAGTTCCACCAGCTGGCCAGAATTTGAGAAACATAGATGAAGTATCACTAACATCCGTATGTGAGCCGTTCATGAAGTTATAAACTAATTTACTCTATGCCAACAAGAGATATTAAAGTTTTAAATTATCTTTGCCTTTTAAAATAAAATTACTTTACGTTTTGAACCAGCATAGATTTACTATGTGATCTTGTTGGAGACAGAACTACATTTTATCCTTTTTTTTAATCCAACCACGATTGGTACATAAGCTCTTTCAGAACTTTAGAATTAATGGCTCTCACACTCAGCCAGTCTGGTTTTCAGGATATCCATAATGAACATGCATGAGATAGATTTACATACATCGGAGGTAGTACATGCAAATCCATTTCATGCATATTCATTTGTGGGAGTCCTGAAAACTGAACTTCCTGGGTGTGCCCCGAGGACTGAATTGAGAAACACTGTCTTAGAAGAAACACAGTCCTTTCTACCTATTGTAGTAGAATATTCCAGAAGCAGAAAGTAGCATATAAAATAGACTGGCACACCCTCCTCATTTCACATGAATTTCTTCAGTGATGTGTACATATTAATTCTGTTCTTTCTGGGTATATGATTATTTTTTTATCACTAAACACGGCAGTGCTGATCTAAAGACCTGTACTCCTTATGAGTACACCGTTTTTCTGCAAAGCTTTTTGATGATTACATATACAAGTAGTTTTTATTCCCTTTGGGTTCTTTTTCAGTATGTTTCACTTCAGATTAGCCACTGAACGTCTGCATAGTACAGACAAGATCATAGGACCACAGCCTTGATCCAACATCATATGGAATGCTGTTATCTAAAGTCAGCCACAATTCATATAGGAGGCAACAGTCAACATGATAGGATGGGAACAAGAAGATGACGACGGGCTATAAAGAATAAACTTGTCTAATCCAGGTTTTCATCCATTCGATGTGACAAGTCTTAGAAAATTCAAAACTGTAATTCTCCATGTACAATGGCCCAAAGGTGGGGCTGATTCAGACTGTCCCTAATGTCCTGGAGCCATCTGGTAAACACCTCCAGAAAGACACCATCAAAAGTTCTTGTTCTATAATATCTAATGATATCATTATGCTAACACAGACTACCACTTTCACTTACTTATGGAGAAATACTGGCCCCCTCAAATAAGAAGTGTACATTCCAATGAATGCAATACCCTCAGAATTCAGTTTAAGGGAATAATCCTCTATTTGGGGCATATTTACTAAGGTGTGTGCTGGTAGTGTGCGATTGGGCGGCTTAATTAGCATGGAGGCCTGTGCTAATATTTATGGCCGTGAGCATTCATCCCTCTGCCAATAGCATGATGTTAACACACTGCACCATGATAACCAATATGCGGATGCAATTACCATCACCCTTGAGGTGGTGTCAAGTGCATCCATGTTAATGGCAACAGGCACAGATAGCATGTGCCGAAAATACCTGTGATAACTGTGCCGTACCATCAACGCCTACATTGTGCCCTTAACTGGTTGGTAAGGGATTTTTAGCATAGGAACCCACTCTGTTAGCACAGCACCTTAGCTTGCATTAAACCCTGCACTACCAGTTAGGGCACCTTGGTCACCAATGGGCATGTTCACTAAAGTGCAGCAATAGTTAACGTGCATTTTGGCATGTACTAATAGCCCGAGCTAACAGTTATCGTGGTAAAAATACTATGTTAACTGCTTAGCGCATAATAGGACGGAGAAGAGGAGTTAGGTGTGCCAGTTTTAAGTTCGAATGAAGTTAATGTGAGTTGAGGAACTTTTCAGTGTAGTAATTGTAGGAGCCCTGCTGATCACTCCAGCGAATAGCCTTTGCACTTACCATGTGTTACAGGCATGTCTACCAAAGGTTAACGCGTGTTAATAAAGTTAACACGTGCTAAGTGCCACTGCAGCCATAGAAATAAAAGGACTGTGGGCACTTAACTCCTGTTCAATTCATTATCGCGCACTAAAACCTTTAGTAAGCATGTCCCTTAGTGTTCAATTCTAATGCAAAAATGTACCGCATTTTAGTAAACATGCCCCTGAAACCTCTTTTGAGATCAATTTTTCCTTGATATTACCGGTTCTTATTAATATACTATATGTTTTCATTTTAAACAAAGCACTCTAAAGATGTGAAAAACACCGACCACAAAATGTATTTGGATGTGGCAAATGTAATGAGGTCAGTTTACAAAAGATTTCGGAAGAACTAATATTTTCTGTTATTGGCATACTCATTATTTGAGTTCACTGCTTTCAGACCATCTTTGCATGACTTTACTAAAAACACCACAGCCTAAACCACACAGGATCAACGTTCAGCTACAAATCATCCAGCAACTGCTTGATTCCTTAAGTCTCCATCAATTAATTCGCAGATATTTTCACAGCGATAAAACAGCGCCATATGTGAGAAGGCGCTACCAGATACAAGAAAGTGGTATGGGTTGATTCATACATTTGCAAGGCTACCTACTGGTTATATTCTCCAGAAAAGTACAAATGTTCTCATATGAGAGAGAGTACCACCATACGACATAGCTGAAATGAACAAATAGCTTGAATCGTACTCAAAAAGACTACTTGCGGTCTGCTGCATGCAGATTCAACAGCTAAAAAATTACAGATCTAAGGGAAACTGAAAGCGCCATTGCATTACCTGGAATTTCTACGAAATCTGTCAGTTTTTTAGCTGTACATATAAGAACAAACCAAATACTTCTGGTAAAAAGAAACAGATATAGGATGAAATCATACACATTTTGTTTCTGTGCTGAATTAAGCATCTAGATGCAGTAACATCCTTCTACTTTCCAAATGGATTTTTAGAAGCTTGAAAAGGAAAGAGACTCAAAACAGGGTGAAACACTCACTTCAGTGGGTAAACTTGTTACTAGCGCCTTTGTGATGTTAAATACAATTAGAGTACCATTTCACTGTCTGACATTTAACTTTTATTTGCCTAAGAATATCATATGTACAAGCTGTAGATAAAATAAGCTCATAAAAAAGAACAAACTAAAATTATGAGATGCAAGCCATAAATCAATTAAGGAGTGCTTTTAAGGGGTTATTTCTACTGCTGGTGTTGGGAACAAATGAAGCACGTTCTTACCCTTTTCCTTAAGTTGTATGTTAAGATCAGGTTTCTGGAGAAGGAGTGAGAGAAGGCTGTATAGAATTCCAGAACCTTCTGTAAGGCATCCCGTTTAATGACATGAAGATCACAGTAGGTCAGAGCCCTCACGTTCGCACAGGACTGAGCAAGTGTAGTTTCTTTCCAAAACACATCTCCAAAAACATCTCCTTTACCTAATGAGAAAGTTATAGGTGCAAAATATCACCATGGGAAGCTGTGGGAACAAATTTCAACACCACCTGAAGCACCTCAGTAATTATTCTCAAGGGAACATTTTTTGATGTCTCTACAAATAAAGCCAGCATATGTGCCCCAGAAATCATTATAGAGAAGCAAGGCATCAGTAACAGAAAAACATTTATGTAGCCTATACCTTGTACTGCACTCCTTCAGGCCTTGTTTTATTTTGCATATGAGAGGTTGGGCACATTAGAGCAGTCTTGCTGTCAGCGCTCTTTTATATATGGTATGTTTGGCAGGATGATCGTCACTTATTTCACGCCCTTCCCATAGCTCAGGGCATGGCACATTAGAGTTAAAAACAATATACAGGAAGTGCAAAACTTGCATATCAATTAATAAATAAAAAATAAAACGGAATGTCAAATGATGTAAAATTCAACATGAGAACACTTCAATCACAAAACCTTCAGTAACAAGCACTATTAGGTGATAAGATGAAAAAAGGGGCAGATAAAGGCGGACCAAGGGCATATGTACTATAAAGGCAGAGTTTACAAATAATGTGGAGAGAAGAATTCTCATGGCTAAGTCAGGGCATGGAGAATTCCCCATACAATTTTACAAGAGGATCTGCCAAACATAGAGCCTTTTGTAAAATAGATGCAGGACTTCACATTGGGAGCAGGGATTTTAAGAAGCTATATATAGTGAAAACCATACAAATACCCCCCCCCCCCAACACATATATGCACAGGAGCAGCTTCTTAAAGTCGCTACTCTCACAGACAGAAGTGCGATTTTTGAACCTGGTGCAGTAAGAGCAGGAGCAACTGAAGATTGCTCCTGCTTCCACTAGGGGATTCTTGTTGCTAAGGGGTTTGGGTGGGGGTGTCTTTGCTTATTGTGGGTGTTGGATGTGATGGGGGAATCGCCTGTTGGGAGGAGTTGGGGACAGGATCAGATAGTTTCAAAGATGGTCGGAGAAGAGATCGAGGTTGGAGAGGATTATTGAGGAACAAGGCAGATGTAAGGAGATGAGGCACTCTAGGCGGACTTCATCCCTTGTGCCCCCACCCTCCCCTGCTGCCGCCATTGCTGCTGTTGCTGATGCCCCTCTCCAGGACCTGCAGCAGTGGTAATAGCTGCAACAGCCCTGCAGTGTTTACCTTACAACTTTTGCTCCATGGGGCATTTGCTTCTGTCCCTTCCAACACCTGATGGAAACTTTCTGTTTGCACACTGGAAGTTGGCATTGGTTGGTCTGAGGGAGCAGAAGCAAACATCCCCGCTGCACCACAGTTGTAAGGTAAGCACTGCAGGACTGTTTGTGGACATTGCTGCCAATGCAAGTCCTGAGAGGGGCGACAGCAGCAGCAATGGACGTTCCTGGAGGGTCGGCACTCTAGCAGCCGCCTAGTTCACCCAGTGGAAGCACCAGTCCTGTTGGGGGAGGATTGAGGTTGAGAGGGTAACAAGGGGGCAGACCTTGACATTGACAGCTGCTCCCTCCAGCAGACCCTTACACACTGCTCGGGAAAGCCGTAAATGCCGATGTATAATTCTTTCACAGTCATGGATAACCCTTGTAAAACTAGGAATCCATGACTATTTTGTAGGTCTGCACAAACCACTCCCTCTCACCATACCTCTCACCATACCTCTAGGAAATTTAAACACAGTAAGCATCTCGTATTTAAAATACCCTTATTCTACAGCAGACAGCTGCATTTACATGTGTAGGCCAGTCTACGTGTGCAAATGCTGCTATTTAGATGTGGGGATGCTTCCAAATAACCTCCATGGTACAAAATGACTTGCACTTTCTGCGGAAAATAGTGAAAAATCTTGGAAATGTAGAACAAAAACAATTGCCTTAGTTGATCTGTGGAACTCAGAGATGGCCAGATATGTCACTATTATTGAGATGTAAGTAACTTGTAATAGGGTATTCTAAACAGATCAGGGTTGTTGCGTCAAGCAGAAAGGATATGCCATAAAATTTGTTCAAATGAACTCAAGGCCACATATTAAGTACACCTGTGTACATATAAAGAGTTATTGGTTTCTCTTAAACAGGAATTTTATAGCTGTCTTATGCAAAAGACATTATCACATCCAGTGAAGTTATTCTCTGTAGTTCATAATCATACAGATCATAGTGGGATAGTATTGAATCAACAGAGGTTTTCTGCTTATGAGTTAGCTACTCATTTTCAGACAAGAGTATTCGGGGCTACTGCTGCCAGTGATTCAGATTGTTAACAATGGTCTCATCACAGTAGACCATACTGGATCAAGTTTGAACCGGTTTCTGCAGCTTCTTTATTGCAGATTATTCAGATCATGCAAGCTTTTATCTGTCCACCAGATTTAATCTCAGTGGCACATGTGAGTTCTAAGAGAATCTTTGGCCTGCTTTCTATGGGTTTTATTAAGGCTTCATTCAGTGAGGGTAAAATGCTTGATGCTGTTAAGCAAACATCTGTGCATCCATTCCTTAAAAATTCAACATTGCGATGTGATGATCTTAATAATTATAGACCACTATCATGTTTACCTTTCATTGGAAAAGTTATCGAGCAAGCTGGTCATATTCAGTTAGATAAATGTCAACAAATGTTCAAGTCTTGGACAAGTGGCAACACAGATTCATTTCTACACATAGTTTGGAAAGGTTTGTTTCGTTAATTAATGCAATGTCATTTGGTCTTGATTCCCCTTATACTGCTTGCTCGTTTATTTATTTAACTATTTTTCTATACCGCTTTTCACCAGGTCAAAACAGTTTACAGGGAACAATGAAAACATATATATGCACACACATTTTTTTCATGTACGTTTTTATGTTACAAGTTGCTATAGGCAGTAACCGTGGCAGGCTGCATCCGGTGCCCTACGCCCATCCTTATTCACCCCACCTCCTCCTTCTTCTCACCCCATCCCCCACCCTTTCCCCCACCTTACAAAATTTCACAGACACAATTTTCTTATTGGAAGTACCAACCGGTCGCAGCTTTATTATAATTCAAACAATTAACTTTACAATATCAAACAGTTCTGTAAACAATCTCCCACCAGCGGAGTGATACCCCCCCAGCCATAATTAGCAAAGTGGGGTCTCATCCGCTCCGGCCGTGTCTGACCAGCGGCCAATTTCCCACCGCCCTTTCCCCGACCTCGCCATATGACTAGCAAAGGCCAGCAGGGCTTATCCAGGTCGGGGGCACCCCACCCCTGCCCAAGTATGACCAAACGGCTCCGGGCCCCGGAAACCTCCGGGATCCCGCCTTGTCAACACCACCCCACTGCGACACCCCGAAAACACCACCACCCCACATACCAAACCAAAATTGAAGGGAGGGAGGGCGGGAAGCCTTACCGTCTCCGCACCCGCCGCCGGACAAAAGGGGGAAGCGTAAACGGCTCCTTCCTTAAAACCCCCTCCAGCGCCGGCAGCTCTGATTGGCTCCGCTCTCTCCTTCTGCGGAGCCAATCCCTTCAAAATTGCTGCCTGCGTCATCAGACCCCCGCATGCTCCTTCTCTCTTCTCTCCCCCCCCCCCTTTTCTTCTTCCGAAGACGGAAGGACGGGCCGGGACCGGGCAGACCGCCCGGTTACCGCCGTCCTTCGCGACTCCGCGCTCGGACTAAAATTAACCGTGGCAGGCTGCATCCGGTGCCCTACGCCCATCCTTATTCACTCCACCTCCTCCTTCTTCTCACCCCATCCCCCACCCTTTCCCCCACCTTACAAAATTTCACAGACACAATTTTCTTATTGGAAGTACCAACCGGTCGCAGCTTTATTATAATTCAAACAATTAACTTTACAATATCAAACAGTTCTGTAAACAATCTCCCACCAGCGGAGTGATACCCCCCCAGCCATAATTAGCAAAGTGGGGTCTCATCCGCTCCGGCCGTGTCTGACCAGCGGCCAATTTCCCACCGCCCTTTCCCCGACCTCGCCATATGACTAGCAAAGGCCAGCAGGGCTTATCCGGGTCGGGGGCACCCCACCCCCGCCCAAGTATGACCAAACGGCTCCGGGCCCCGGAAACCTCCGGGATCCCGCCACCGGCACTGGCATATTAATGCCCTTGTGCCGCCCCCCCAGTGCCCTGCTGCGACCAGTTGGCATCCCCGTGTAACAAATCTTCCAAGGCTTCTTGCCAATCATTCAACAGTAGATCAATACCCACAGGGGACAAGTGAACACCATCAATCCTGTACAACCCCGTACAAGTCACCTCCACCCACGGGTGAAGAACTTGAATCCCACCTTGTCCAGTTAACCACCGTCCTATTTGACGATTTATTTTTGTAAGACCCCGCGACCAACGCCGCTGAGCCGCACAAACAGGCCTTGGAATAATGTCTGACCAAATTAACTGAATTCCCGGGAACATATGTAATAATAAAGTCAACTCTTTTATAACAATTCGGATGAGTTGCTTACAAGTCCAGGTCCCAAGGTCGTTGCCACCTAAATGCAACAGCAACAGCCGTGGCCTGCCCCTCACCCGCTCATGGTGCCGTAGCAAAGGCAGGAGCTGAGACCACCTCAACCCTCTCTCACCCAGCCATAGCAACGACACTTGAGCAGGATCGAGCCCCAGGTTAGGCCCCAATGGCCGCTCAGCCGCTCGCCGGCCGGCCCAGTACATGAAAGAGTGCCCGATCATCCAACAGCTCTGAACACTCCCTCCTGCAACTGTAAAAGAAAATAAGAGTTAATCCATATCAAGTCCCCCCCCCCTCGTTTTCTTTTGTTTTTTTTTGTTTTTTTTTTTATAAACGAACATAACCCCGGAAAGCCTGGGAACGCCACCTCCCAATACTCTTAATGTCCTGCTGCGACAGGCCTGCCGCAGCAGCGCTGGTGGCCGCGCCAATACGAAAAGAATGAGTTGCATAATGTTCAGGGGGCTCGCCCACAGCCCTCAATGCCAACCGCATAACCGCTGCCACCTGAAAGCGTGTCAGCAGCCGCCCGTCCGCATGCAGAAACAACCCCCCCACTCGCAATGGGCGAACCTGTAAGAAAGCACGCATTGCGCTCACCGGACAAGTGCGAAACCCTGGAATCCCACTAAGCCATACCCACAAACCCTTGCCGTGTGGATCAGTCTTAGATTTCGCCAACAAAATTCTCAACCGCCCTTTGTCCAAACAAACATGCTGACGTTGTAAAATCCCCATATCTCCAGCCCTTGATGATCGCGCCACCAGCTCGCCCATACGAAAAGCCCCAAAAAATGCCAAAGTAAAAACTGCTCGAAAAAGCGTCACCTCATAGTGCGACGAGGCCACCACCGCCACTGACTTGCATATTTTTTCTAGCAAATCATGCGTGATGGGACGCCTAGCATCCATCTGAACAGGCACAGTCCGACCCCATCCTTGCAAGAGCCGACGGGCTAAGGCACCCCCTGACGGTAGATCCCAGCCCACCGCCTTCACGAAGTACTCAAAACCCACCAAATGACTGCGCACTGCCGAGCGAGCCACTCCATTCTCCTTTGCCCATACCACATATTGTCCTAGCAACTGAGGTGAAACAGGCCCAGACCGCCAACCCGAACGTTCCAAAAATTCCACCACCTTCTGACATCCTCGCCGATACGCCGCCCAGGTACCAGCCGCTACCGAACACCGCAACAAGTCTTTCATCCCGGATGGCCAAGACTCCATAACTTCCAGGGGACCGCACTTCCTTCTGCATCCGCTTGTGGTGCCAATCGTCGGAATTGCTCGAACTTGAAACGGGAAAGAGAATCAGCGATGGAATTAGCATACCCTGGTATATGTTGAGCCTTCAAGTACACATTTAACCGCAAACAAGCTAAAATCACTTCCCTCATCAAGTTAGCCACCAAAAGACAGTGCGGTAAGTAATGGTTCACCACCTGGACTACCGCCTCATTATCACACCACCACAAAACCGTTTTGTTAGAAAGTCTCTCCGGCCACAATTCCAGTGCAACTAAAATGGGAAACAGTTCCAAAAAAGTTATGCTACTGGTAATCCACGACTCGTACCAGGATTGCGGCCAACGCTCCGCGCACCAAGCCCCAGCGAAGTAAATGCCCAAACCCCCGCCCCCCGCCGCATCAGTATACAATTGCAAATCCGCACTGGTGAGCTCCGGTTCCAGTAATACTGTGGTCCCATTAAATTCTTCCAAAAAGACCTGCCAAATCCGCAAATCCGCCTTAATTGACTTTGAGACTCTCAGATGATGATGAGGCCTAAGCACCCCCGCTGTAGCTGCCGCCAAACGCCTCAAAAATACCCGGCCCATCGGTATCACCTTACAAGCAAAATTTAACGAGCCTATCAAAGCTTGCATCTCCCTCAGGGTCAAGGACGATGATGCCAGTACATTGGCCACTAACACCCGCAAGCCGCAAATTTTTTCCTGGGGGAGACGTGCCACCATGAAGTCTGAATCTAGCTCCACCCCCAAAAAAGTGATCCGCGTAGTAGGACCTTCCGTCTTTTCTTTTGCCAACGGCACACCCAATTCCTTGGACAATTCCAGAAAACCATCCAGCAATACGCGGCATTCCTCAGAGTGTTCCGACCCTACAAATAAAAAATCATCCAAATAATGCACTACCTGCGCTATACCCACTTTACTTTCAATCGCCCACGGCAGAAAAGTACTAAACTTCTCGAAGTATGAACAAGAGATGGCACAGCCCATGGGCATGCATTTATCAAAATAAATACCATCTTCAAAGCAAAAACCCAACAAGTAAAACGACGCAGGGTGTACTGGAAGCAGCCGGAACGTGGACTCAATATCCACCTTTGCCATCTGCGCCCCACGCCCAGCGGATCGTACTAGTTTCACTGCCTTGTCGAAGGACGCATATCGCACGGAACATAATTCCCGCGGAATATAGTCATTGACCGAAGCTCCTATGGGGCTGGACAAGTTATGTATCAGACGGAATTTCCCCGGCTCCTTCTTTGGTATTATACCCAATGGAGAAATCACCATTCTTTCGAATGGCTGACTGACAAATGGGCCCGCTACCCTACCAAGCGATAATTCCGCTGCCAACTTTTCTTTCACCACCGACGCAAATCGCTTCACTGACACTGAATTCCGCCCCACCGACCCCTCCACTTGCCCACATACTGGGATTACAAAACCATAATTAAAACCAGAATATAAAACCTCTCTATCGTGTTGTCTAGGGTACTGGCCCAACCAAGCATTCAATACTGGCACTCTAACAGGCGTGGGGGCGAGGCCCAACAACCTTGCATCACTTTGCGCCAGAAGTCGGAGGCAGGGGGCTCCCTTTTTTGACACATTTAACGGCTGAATGCGCTCCCCCGCAAAGGGAACAGACGTGCCGGAATTTGCAATCGGGGAAAGGGCACGAGGTCTTGTTGAACCTCCAGCAAATGTCCCCTGCCCCAGTGCCCCCGGCACGCTGCTGCCCGAAACTCGCTCCCCCACGAAAGGACCGACTAGGCCCCCCCCCCGCTGACGACCGCCCCTTTTGCCCCTCCTCCGACACTACCCCTGGCCGACATCTGGGTCAGCCACAAATTAATGTCCTGCATACCCCATGACACCCCTCTATTCTCTTCCATCTTATCTCTAAATTTCTCGTCATAGTTTAACCATGACCACCCTTCATGCGTCTGCGACGCTTCCAAAATTGAATCCACGTAAGATAAAAGCCGCTCGTATTGCCCCGGGTAATGTTGTCCCCAAACACTAATCAAACGCAAAAACGCCCGTGTCCAATTGACCACATTTCTTGACACTTTCTTAATACGCCCCGCCTTCTCATCCTCCTTACGTTTCTTCCGACTTTCACCCGATCGTTTGCGACCTTCTAGCAACCGGAAAATATTGATATAACGCCGCTTTTTAATTTTATGCCGCAACTTCCGTGGCACTCCCTCCCATAACTCTGAAATTACCACTGCTGACGGCAAACCACCCTCGGGCCCTCTTCCTGAGACCTTTCCATCACCCTTCCTCTGCCGACACATGCTATCATCCGATGACGTCGACGAAGAAGACGAAGCCGAGGACGAAGCCGACGACGAACTGTACCTGCGACGCCTTCTACAGGAATGTTTCCGTTTTGCCGTCCTTTTTGCTTTCCTCTTACTACTCTCCTTACTCCTCTCACCCAAATCCGCTTGTAACTCACCTGCAACACCAGTCACAGACGGCACCACCTCATCCGGACCAACATCCACGGTACTGAGCCCCGCATCCTGCTCTCGTCCACCAGCTTCTCGAACCGCACCTTCACTGGACATCTCCCGCTGCCGGATCAGAGTCGAATCCAAGCGTTCTACTTGCCGCCGTCCACTGTCGGCTCTTCCTGATAATGACGTTGTACCCTGTTGAGACATAATAGGAAAAAGAGGGGGAGGGGGAACAGGAGAAGACCACCCAGGCTGCCAGGCATCCAACCATTCCGCCCGAGAGGAACCTTGCCCACCCCCCAACCAGTGTCCCCATGGAGATGGACCACCCCAAGCCCCAAAGGCACCAGGGCCCCTTTGTCCACTCTCCCAGGATGCCCCGTCGCTAGGATTTATGGCATGTGCACCCGGAGGCACCACCATAGGTCCAACACCCATATGCCCATAACCCCATCCCCTCCGAGTTATACCCTCTTGCTCCAGCACCTGCCCACCCTCTACGAATTCATCCCCATCCCTAGCGGACCCATGTTCATTTAACACCGCAGGCAAAGGCCCAGCATCAACCATCCCACCGCCCCTTTGGGACTGTCCCCGCCTAGCTTGCCCCCTCGTACTGGAACCTGCAGCCCCTTTTCCCCGTACTGCTGCCAACCTTTCTCCCCGACCTCGCGGAGGCGCCGCTGCTCGAGGCAGCCTCCGACTGGCCGTGCCTCGCTGACCCCGACCCCCCCCCGCTATCCCCCCTCCCAGCAGCCCTAGCCCTATTACCCACTGGAAAACCCCTTGCCTGCGCAGCCCTACCAGGGCCAGCTGCCCCGGCTTTCACTCCACGTGCCATGCAGCCCAGGCGTACAGGCCCCAAGCAAAAACGCCGGAGTATTAAAAGTGAGCCGAATTGGTTTTTTGTTTTTTTTTTAATTTATCACTTTCCGCCCCCCCGAAAATCCGTTTCGCCCTTCGAATTGAACCCTCAGCTGGCACAACCTCTGCCTCGCAACGCCGAATAACCCACCACACCAAATGCTAACCTTAGCACACGCCGCACAGGCCAGGCAAACGTACGCGGCGGCCCCCGACCACCTTACCCCGCTTCCCGCGCTGCCCAAACCTCTTTTTCTTTTACCGGATAACGCTCTCCTCAGTCTGCACGCAAGAAGCCTTACCGTCTCCGCACCCGCCGCCGGACAAAAGGGGGGAGCGTAAACGGCTCCTTCATTAAAACCCCCTCCAGCGCCGGCAGCTCTGATTGGCTCCGCTCTCTCCTTCTGCGGAGCCAATCCCTTCAAAATTGCTGCCTGCGTCATCAGACCCCCGCATGCTCCTTCTCTCTTCTCTCCCCCCCCCCTTTTCTTCTTCCGAAGACGGAAGGACGGGCCGGGACCGGGCAGACCGCCCGGTTACCGCCGTCCTTCGCGACTCCGCGCTCGGACTTAAATGTTTACATTATCAAATATTTCTAGTAGTGTTAGTCATTAACGTTGAATGGAAGAAGGGAGGAAGTAACAAGGCAGTGAGGGAATAACTTGGGGAAAGAGGGGTGACTATCTGATTGAGGGAGGGTAATTATATGATAGATTCATTGGGTTGTGTGTGTATTTGTTCCGAAGTGTTCCAGGAATAATCGAGCTTTTAGTTGCTTGCGGTATATTGCAAGTTCAGTAGTGCTCCTTATCTTTTCAGATGCCGCATTTTACAGTCCTGGAACTTAAAGTGAAAACGAACAAGTGCAGGTATGCTGTTTGTTTATCTTTTGTAACTACCTCTTTTGACTTGGTGCTACGAGAGACTGAAGCAAATTTGGTGTTGGCAAGGAGGTTCTTAAGCGGTTTGAATCCTACATGATTGGTTGCCAGTAGCAAGTCAGATTGGGTTCTTCTGTATCTAGTTGGTTTTCCATAGGAAGGGGAGTGCCACAAGGTTCGATCCTTTCATCTACCCTGTTTAATATATGCATGGTCCCATTATGTAAGAGGTTAACAAGGTTGGATATTCAATTTTGCTTACATACAAATGATGTTTTGCTTTTTTCCCCATTTGATATCAGGCAGGGTTTCTCTACAACCCGATTGATTCAAGAATTTTCACAGATTGTTTCATGGTTTATAAATAATGGTTTGATGATTGACTTTACAAAGACTGATACTTTGATCATATGCAGAAAGAAAACTTGCAATGCATCTCCAGATATAGGAAGAAGTGACAGATTAGACTATTAAAATACATTTAGAGGTCAGTTATTTAACGTTTATACTTGATTCTCAGTTGAAAACACAGTCACATATCAATAAAGTTGTATGAATCTCTTTCTTTGAGCTGTAGCTAGTCCGCACTTAGCCTTATACAGATTTTCAGATTTGTCAGATTTTAGGAAAGTGGTCGAGCTATTGATTCTACCTACTACTGACTATTCTAATATGCTATACCTTGGTCTACCTAACTCATATGTTTGCTCCTGTGATTAAGAATTAAGCCACGATTGCTGAGCTTAGAAAAGCTGATCATATCTCTCTAGTTTTAAATGGCTCCCTATCAAATACCAAATACATTTTAAATGCTTGTGTCATATTTTTTGTTTGATTATTTGTATTTTGAAATCGAGCATTCCAAAATAAAAAAATAAGGCTTAAGCAATTAATCACATAATTAAATCATTAAACCAACCCTACCCAAAGTAGAATCAAACCTTCCTAAAACTAAAACATTTTTTAAGTTGTGTAGGATCAAAGAAAACATAATTAACATCCTGAAATGTAACTCTTTTCACTCAGATAAATTTTTATGTCGCTCATGCCCTATCAGAATAAATTTTAACAAGAAACTGCCCAAATTACAACCAATATTACATATACACTCTGCAGTAATCAGTTATGTTGTATTTTGGGCCATAAACTAGCATGTTATTCGTATGTTCCACAGGGTGAGACAAGCGATCAGAATGGGAAAATTTAAATGTCCCACGGGGTGGGACATTCAAGTGGAAAGGGTTGATCAAGCATTTATAGGGGAATTTTAAAAAACTGTAGCCCCTAAATTCAATACTGTACCCTTAAGTTGAAGGAAAAGTGTATGTCTCATTTGAGTAGCATGAACCATGCCTATGTTCTGTGCAAGCTCTGCCCCCCTCAAGTGAAAGTACATCAATGTGTCTTACGCACAAGCTTCCAGAACAGCACCCGCCTAAAATAAGCATGCAAATGCCTATTCATGCATGTAAGTTCTTTACAATAAGAACTTTTGTGAGTTTAGCATGCATCAGCCCCATAATGTATAGGCAGAATATAAATGGAGAAATTAAAATTAAATTAGAAGAACTGGGATTCACCAGGCCTGTATACAACAAAAAAATTTGAATATCTTATAGCAGTTCACAAACCTAGGGAATGCCTCTCACATCATCATCCAGCTTGTGTTGCAGCTAGGAATGCTAACGAATCATATTAATTAGTTTACCATTCATCCTGGCAACCCCAAAGATTTGTGCACCTCTGGATGAATCATATGATGCAAAAGGTGACATTTTACTTACCAGTTAATGTCTTTTCCTTGAGTCCTGCTAGACAAGTCCAGACAGTTGGGTTGTGTTCCCCTGCCAGCAGATTGATGGAGACAAAGACCAATGAAAAACCCAGGTTTCAATGACATCACTCCTATGCCTCTATTAGTCTCAGCCACCAGAGATCTCTTCAGTATTCATCCCAAAGCATATGGGAGAAACAGGACAAGCATCAAATAACCTTAATTGTGGCCAAGAATGAGTAATCAACAGTACAGAACAATGTACAGGAAAGCATAAACAGTAGAAGATGAACCTGCAAAGCCAAGTAAAAAAATCACAGCGGACCCAAGGGTACCACAGCAGAAGAACAGAGCAAATACAGTTACAGGGGTGAGCCCTGGACTGGTCTAGCAGAACTCAAGGAAAGGACATTAACTTGTAAGTAAAATGTCACCTTCCATATCGTGCTGCTAGACCAGTCCAGACAAGTGGGATGTACCAAAGCTATGACTCTACTGGGCGGGAAAAAGACACAGCAGCTTGCAAAACCCTTGAGCCAAAGGCTGAATCTGCCAAAATGTGGACATTCAAGAGGTAATGCTTGACAAAAGTGATAAAGTGAAACGCGAATATAGCATGCGATTATTTTTATTGTGCTACGCAACAGAATTAAGTGTGTTCTCTTTTTAAAGACCCCCTGAAGAAGGCTTTTTAGCCGAAACGCATCGGGGCCCATTAAAGAATTTACATCTGAATCAATTTGTTGCCAGTCTTTGTGTACCTGCTTGGTTGGTCTTCATATCTAGTGTGCAGGTACTGGTTGCTCCCCTTTGGTACCAGTTGGTTTCAACTAATACATTCTCAGGGCAACCTCAATTTGTTGAACCCCCCCTTTTTTTTCCCTCTACAATATTTATACTTATCCAATATTTATACTTATCCGCTGTTAAAAGGGAAATCCGGGCCGTTCCTGACAGAAATAGTTACGTCATTACGTCATTCCATCAGCCAATCAGTTCCCTGTACTGCTATATATAAAAAACGTTGGCTCCCGGCGTTTCTACTACTGCAATTCAGCGGGCGAATACTTGAGACAGGGTCTGTCTGGGACCCGAAACATGCATGTTGTGCAGTCTTAAGCCAGTGAAAGTGGACTGGCTAGGTATCGCCGAGAATTAAGATAAGCGTTCTTTTAAATCACTTTTGATGGGCATGAAAAAATTCCAATTAAAAGGACTTTGCAGACTTTTTGAGCAGAGCATTTTTTCTCTCGCTGTTCCTGTCTGTTTAGCCCGATAAATTTATATGTATATAATTGTTTGGTTTGATTAGCAGGGACTACACTTCACTGATGACTCTTAATTTTTGATTTGACTTAGAAAAGGGGAGCAGGCAGACCACCTGGTTCACATGAAAGGAAAAAATCATCTTAGGCAAGAAAGAAGGCACAAGCCGAATGGAATTGGCCTCCTTCAAAAAAGACAGATAAGAATCTTGGTACTGTTGACAATTTAAAAATCCAATTTTGGAGCAGTCTTGGATTTTTAAATTGTCAACAGTATCCCCTGGAGGTCTGAATCAAGAACTGGATTGGGCGAGCCTTTTGTGATTGGTTCATTCTGGTCCTTATTCATTGGTCTCGTTAGTCATGTGGTTTAAATATCAGCTGAGTTCTAAATGGCACCCAGTCATATGGTTTAACACTAGAAGTCCCAAAAGACATTTTACCTAGAAACCCCAGAGTTTGTCAATTGACGCATTATCACGACGACTGCGTTTAGCATGACATGCAAATGTGAATTAATGTGAAGTTACTTATTTGTTAAATACGTGCAGTATGTGATGTCATTACATGACATCATCATGTGTTTATTGTTTGTAATGTCGGAGTAAAACTGTAAACAGTGATTGAGATGCGCTACCTAGCGGGAACATGAATGTATACCTAGAAGCCCCAAAGTACGTCAACTGACGCATCCAAGACAATTGAGTGCATCAATTGACGTACTTTGGGGCTTCTAGGTATACATTCATTTTCCCGCTAGGTGGTGCATCTATCATTAATTTTCAATGCACATATTTGAACACCTTGTCCTTGCTAACAAAGTCATGTAACATGACTGACATGGTTCTAGCAGTGGCACTGGTATACAACTTCGAAGATGCATTTGCGTCAATTGACGCACTTTGGGGCTTCTAGTGTTAAATATCAGCTGAGTTCTAAATGGCACCCAGACAGTTTGGTTGCTATTCACAAGACACTATGATTGCGGTCTCTGGAGCATTGAACAGGGCGTTCATAGTTGTTAGTGCCCTAAACGCAGTGCTGTGTCCGCTGTTTGTACTGCATTTTTCTGCAAAGGAATACAGTTTGCAGAGTCATCTTCTCACATAAGTGCATAATGTTACTGAGCTGTTGATTTTGAATTTTTGGTGAAGTGTTGCTGTTCACAGAGTGATTCCTTTAGATAAGACTACACAAAGGTTTTTCACATTAATTTTGGGTTCATTTTATGTGAGGCGCATTGTTGTATTTTTTCACATAACTTTAACAAGGGTTCACTGTTCACAATTCAGTAAACCCCTATTTGAGTAAAATGGAAGAGTGGTCATGAAAGGGGTTTTCTCCTCAAGACAAACCTTCCAACAAATAAAAAAAACAATTATTTTTACATCATAGTGCTCAGCCAATATTGCTCTTTTTGTTGCTTTATATTTTCAGAGCAGAGGTTGTTTGTTTTTGAGGGAATGTACAGTGGCATGACTGGAATCTCCACTGTATGTCCCAGCTGGTGTCCCCTCCCCCACACTGCTCCTGCTCCACCTCCGTCCTGCCTCCGTCCAGTGATCCCCGCTTGGAGCAGAATTGTGTTTAGGGGCAGAGCGAGGGTTGGACGTCCAACCCGGATGTCCAACCTGCTATTCACCATTGAGAATGACCCTCATAGTGTATGAACTTCCTAATCATGTTTTTCCTCCTTGATGCTTCAGATTGGTCCCAGGCCTAGCAAGTACAGTATTCAGTATGGGGTGGGGGTTGGGGGATGAGGGCTGGAGCTGGTTTGTGATTTTGTTTTATGTTTTTTATCTGTTCACTGCCTTGAATGCACTGGCATATGGTGATATAAAAATGCTTTAAAGTAGATAATAGATAATATTCACGGCTACTATGTAGATGCATATTGTGTAAGGTTACCAGATTTTTTGCAGGCAAATCTGGGGCACTTACCTGAAGTGCGTATGGGGCGGGGGAGGGAGGGAGGAAGGAAAGGACATATTACTTCCAGGTTTGAGAAAGTGTGTGGAGGAAGGAAGAGGAGTCATTACCCTGCTCCTATCTATCCATCCCATGACAAGAAACAATATCACTTAAAAGCAGACAAATTGACAGGGAATCAGAAACAATGATGCATTTCTTCTATACTGTGTAAAATACAAAGATAATAAATATAAATTATGAAAACTGACATTCAAATCACTAAAGTGAAAATCCTTTTGTTTTCTACCTCCTTTGTCCCCATTATTGGAATTGGGGCAGGAAGCTGCCAGACAGATGGGAGTCGGGGACACAGCTTTAAAATCAGGGACAATCCCTGAAAATCGGGGACATCTGGTAACCTTAATACAGCAAGATCCATGTATTGGTCTTACATGTTTATGTTCATTCATGTCTTGTGATGTTTATGCATGCTATTTGAATTACGCACGTTTATTGTATCTCGCTTTGACCTCAGTGAAGGGACGAGCAATAAATTTATTGTGGTGAAGAAAAGCTGGCAATGGAGTGGGAGTCAACAAGAGAGTCCCCTTAAGAAACCTGGTTAGATGGACAAATAGCCGTAGTTCCCTTTAAGGGCCAGGGGCAGGGTGGCTCTGCTCAGCTAGCTGTAGTAGCAGGGCCAGAGAAACAAAGTACTTGAATGAGAAGGCAAAGTTTCCCTGGCACCAGATAAAGTTTTCCAGGATGCTCCGAGGAAAGGAAAAGGTGTGTCCACTAACCAGGGCTTGGAGCTGACAGACCACCAAGGAAGCAACTGAGAGACGATGGAATGGTGCTGACTTCCCCTCTGGCAGAAGGAGAGGAAATTGCCATGGACGTGAAGTAGCAGCGGCCGGACTGCTTCAGGTACACTGCTTAGTTTGCGAGAAACTGGAATGTGTATCAGCCATTGTTAGCTCAGTGGGGGAAGGACACTGTTTGGGGAGGGCCAGTGAAGGTAACTGGAAGGTTGAAATGACAAGAGTCTTTACCCGTGTAACTGTTTCATTAATGTGCATTGAAATTGGAGATGCAGGAGAATGGTCAATGTTAGAAGCTGCTAAATTGTTTTTGTGCTACAGACTGAAAACCTGAACTGGATTAGCTGTTTCTTTAACCTAAGGCCATATAGGAGCTGTGCTAGGATTTGTGCAGCATGGTACCTCTGAGCTGTGAAAAGATTCCTATGTATTGTGACTGGGGAACTATATGGTAACGTAAAGGCAGGACCTGCTGGAGGGAAGCAGGCCTGTGGGCCAGTCGGGCCTAGACAGTAAGGAGAGGACGCCTAAATTTTGGTTTTCTTTTTCTGCTCAGTTGAATACACCTTTTGGGAGTGAAAGCAACACACGGATATTGTGAGGGAGTATGTTCACTACACCCAGGGCACCTACTGCTGATCACATTATAAATAAATAAACCTCATTATAGTGGGGTATGAACACTTCCTCTGTATTTTAACATGATGAAATTTCTGAAGTCTTTGTACCTAATATGTGAGTATAGCAAGATGCTGAAATGGAGGATGGGCTGAGATGTCCATCAAGGATGTTGGGAGATCCCATCTTGTGTTTTGGAAGAAAATCATGAAAGGCCAGTAGGTTTGGAACTGGAGATTAGCCCATTTGGCTAAGCAAGCTGCTGGAGCCCTGGGTTCTCGGGGCTGTGGAAAACAGCAGGAATCTGCCTCTTCATGACCAGCTGGGCCTTGAACAAAGAGAGAGGGGTGTCCTATGTTGGCTTGGTCAAACCAGTGAGAAGGGACTGAGAGAGGACTTCAGACCAGAGATGGTCTGGAAGAGAGTTAAGAACGTCCAGCGGATTTTTACATCAGCTTTCTTGCAACAGAAGGTCTAAAGGAATCCAGCCAGGGTCTGCCTGATTGGTACTCTGGTATACCTGAAATGTTTTGGAGTTCAAAAAATGGTGCAGCCTAATAAACACCTATGCTGAGCTGTGAGGACACAAACTCCAGAGCATCCGGAGCAGACATTGAGGAAACTTCAAGAGATTTTGTGATATTCTTGCCTTTTAGGAAATTTTAGGAAACATTTCCCCTGAATCTTTCCTAAAACTTACATAGAGGAGTGTGATATTTAGAATTTTTGGAAAATAGGCCCAGGGTACAAAGCACAGTGAGGTACTCACCCTAATACTCTTAAGGATTTTGAGACTTTTGTGAAGGAGTGTGTTCTACTTGCTTTTCAGAAGAAAGATTAAGGAGTCTGAGATACTCGCTCAGGGAAACACAAGAAAAGGGAGTTTGTCCTTCCAAAACAAGAGAAAGAGAAAAAGGACCATGCCGTGTGAGGGTAGACACATGAGATTTCTAGAGGTAGTCTACCTAACCACAACAAGTATAGAAGAAATGCTTGCTTACCTCAACTGAACTTTGGAAAGGACTTTAATTATAGGATTATTTTTCCTACTGAACTGTCCATTTTTTTTTGCATGCACTTTAATTTTGAGGATGTCACCAATTTTATGAAAAGCACACAACTATCTAAACTAATTAGGATGAAGAGAGACAGTGGTTTTGTTTGTCAGGCAGTGAGAGTGTCAGGCAGTGAAAGCCTTGGAGCAAATGACCTCCCCCTGCCCACCAAGGCCCACCTTTAACTTAACGTAGCCCCAGTGGACTGAAAAACATACGCATCCATGGGAACACGGTTATACATGTATATAACAATACTTTATTACAGTTCTTTATATACCTCCATTTGACGTTACATCATAGTGGTTTACAACAAAATAGCAAAAGGAAAAGTATAGAGAAATATAAGTGGGAAAACCAGGAAGAAGGAGAGAAGGTTAGTTGTGAACTGCAATGACAGGCATTCCAGGAAAATCAGCAAATGGAAAAATGTAGGTCTTGAGGCCTGACTTGAATCTAGTCAAGGAAGGTTCAGTCCTTAGATATTTGAGAATGGTGTACCAAAGCAGTGGAGCTAAAATGTAAAATGCTGAGTTATGGGTATTTTCCCAACATGCACGAGGAGGAGGAGGAGGATTTTGCTAAAAGTCAATCATTGTGAGAACAAGGTAGGCAGGAAGAGGCATGAGAAAAAAGTGCACTGAAAAGATTTGGTTGGTTGACGAGAGTGCATTGCCTTAAACGACATGATAAGGATCTTGAATTTAATTCGATAGGCCACTGGTAGCCAGTGATGCTCGATGAATAAAGGGGAGACATGATCAGATGGTTTAGCAGAATGGAGCAACATTATATGGTATTCTGGATGAGCTGAAGTTTCCTTAACACAGATTCAGGGACACCATTGTAAAGGGAATTGCAGTAGTCAATCCGGCTAATGATTAATGAGTGGATAAGAATAAGAATGGCATCTTTATCTTACAGATTGAATTTGTTGGAGTACAAAACAACATGATTTTTACAAATGCAGAAATTTGGAATTCAAGAGAGTTGGGAGTCTAGAGCAATATCTACAATGATGAGTTTAGAAGTGGGAAAAACGTTTTGACTATCCAGCAGAGAAGCCAAAGTAGGGACATGATCACATCCAGTGATTCACATTGCTTGACAGTTTTTTATATTGAAGATGACATGATTAGACAAACTGGTGTATAACTGTGTCAGACAAAAATTTAAGAGTACTGAGATCCTGAATGTGTGAATCAACATAGAACAATAGGATAGCGACAGGACGAATGGACATTCTCAAAATGCTGTGTCTAGGCAGGTATGGGCTTACCCCTTGATCGCCACGTGGCCACCAGCACCGCCATTGCCAAGATCACTCTCCTGCACCTTTCTTACTATATTTAAAAGCAGCCTTCAGGCACACGATCTCTCAGCAGCTGCACATCAGGGAATCTGAAGGGGCTCATCGGGACTCACTGGGACAGTGACAGGACAAATGGACACTCTGAAAATGCTGTGTCTGGGCAGGTACAGGCTTATCCCTTGATCACCACATGTCCACTAGCACCTCCCATTGCCGATGTCACTCTCCTGCACCCTTCCTACTATATTTAAAGGCAGAGCTTCAGGTGCGCTCTCGCCTGGTGAGCCCATGCCTAAGGGCCTCATCAAAGTGCCCTTAGGCGTGGCCCGTAGCGTGATCCTAGAATTTCCAGTATTAGATCTGACAGCAATGCATTCCAATACACACTGGTATGGATATTACTTTCAGAACCAAATAGTAACATCTACTCTATAGCTTAAAATGGAGATCAAGAATTGTCTAATGATTACCTACAGTATCCTTATTATACTTCTCTTTGCCTCTCAGGCGTCCTCACCCACTACTCAACATCAAAGTATTCCAATCATTCATAACCATCTTCGCTATAAGCCTCTCTCAGCTACCTATAAAATGCTTAATGGAAATCATCACAATAACGACAGGCTTATTGATATCACACCTAATAAGCTGCCTCCAGATCATAATGCAACTGATAGCCCTAAATCAGGAGCTCTAGAAGGCTGCTTAATCAATATAAGATCAATAAGGAACAAAATGGTAGATCTTATCACCAGCAATAACCCGGACATTATGTTTATCACGGAAACATGGCTATCGGAAATGGATATGGTTTTACTTAATCAGCTTAACCTACCAAACTCTGACTTATTCCACTGCCCTCGACTAGGCAAATATGAAAGAAGCATCCTCATCTTGATAAAAGATGAACTCAATGCATCCCTCTCTTTAGTTAAAAGCGATGAAGGCATGGATATCCTTGTTATACAAGCATTTATCATTTTGTCTACTATATAGACCACCTACACCTGACCCAAGCAGCCAAACAATTATCTTAGAAACTGTTTGTTCTTCTACATTTAATAAGCAGCTAATTCTTTTAAAGGACTTTAACCAGGTCTCAATACACAATGTCGGGCCTTTTCCTTCCTTAATACCATGAATGATACAGACTTTCAACAGATAATCAACTCTCCTACCCACAATAAAGGTAATAGCCTGGATCTAATATTCCTATCTAATGATATCTACAAATACTCTGCAACACAAACCCTACCAGTTCCATGGTCGGACCATTACTTAATCACTTTCATAATTACCATGATCCCACTAGAGGACAGAAACCTTGGGCCGGAAGGACTGGGGTTTCTAATCCCACAGGTGCTCCTTGTGGTCTTGGGCAAGCCACTTAACCCTCCATTGCCCATGTTCCCTGTAAGTATTAGTGTATGTGTCTCATTTCCCCTCGTGTTAAATGTATCCCCCAATTGTGTTGTGACCACTTTGATTGAAGGATAAGGTGGTATACAAAACTGTCTAAATAAATAAATGATTACATATCAATTTCCTACTTTCAGACACAATAATAGAACAAATACACATCGACGATTTAAGAAATTTGACAAGAACACATTCTTAAAGGTTAGCCTTCCTCAACTCAACTCAGACTCACATGATTTAAATGATTTCCTGTAAAACTGGAACTCAACCATAACTAGGGCTGCTACAGCCCCAGCTTCTCAAGCTAACAGAAGTCACAAACGATCTGAACTATGGTACTCTCAGGAACTTAGGATCATAAAAAGACGCTTAAGGAAGTTGGAACATATCTGGAGAATTTCCAAATCAATGGATAAGAGGATGCTATACATGAACACACTCCAAGTTTACAAAGAAACCATCAACAATAAGAAGAAAGAGCACCATAAAAAAATCGTCTTGAATTCACCAAATCGCCCCAGGGAACTCTTCGAAATAATAGAACTTTAACTTGTTCTCACAATGCGATCAATCTATTGGGCTCAAGGAGCCTGAGGTTCATGACCAGAATAAGGCACGAAGAATTCAGGGCCTCTGTGAAGACTATGACTTTTTTTTTTTAAAGAGATATCTTACATGCCAAGCGCCCGTCGAGGTTGTCTGTCATGCAGCGAAATGTGATGTTTCACTCAAGATGGGCTGCCTAGCAATATCTTTGTGGCTTGTGAAGGTGTGAGGCCTTTAGTTCCCCTTATCTACCCCAGAATTTGGGGGATCAGTGTTCACGCAGTGGGAAAGAATGGGTATCATTAATGTGGAACAGGTGGTGGAAGAATCGGGAGCGCCACTCTCTTTCTCAGATCTTAGGGAGCAGTTTGGGCTCCCCGACACACACATTTTCTCCTATTTACAGGTTAGGAACTATGTTCGCACTCTACCGCAAACATCTTTAACGGCTGGGGTATGTTCCCATTTGGAAAAAGTGCTTGTGGGTGGGGACTGTCATGTCCGCATTACTCACCTACACCAGGCCCTGGTAGGGCTGTCTCCTTCAGTTGTAGAGGTAGATTTGGTGGCAGCCTGGACACGGGACCTTGGGGTGCAGGTCTCAGATGAAGAAGTGATGAATTCCCTTGGAGGCATTCCAGTACTGACCTCCTTCTGGGGCACTTTGAGACTTACAGTTCAAAGTGGTGTGTTGGCTGTATTTTGCTCCCTGTCGCGCTTGGAGGGCTGGGTTAGCAAGGACAGATGAATACCCCAGATGTAGATCGGCCTTGACGATACTTGAACGTGTATTTTAGAAATGTGATGTGATTAAACAGTACTGGAAGGAGGTTTTGGACTGCGCCCATAGCACTCTGGCCACGCAGTAGGCAATTACATCTACTTCAGCCCTCCTCCTGGATGTTTGGCCGGAATCAGAAGAAATTACAGGGGCTGGTTGAACATGTTTACGGTTGGTATGTCTTCTGGCTCTTAAGATGATCTTGCGAACTTGGTCAATGAAGAAGGGACCATCTTTTATGCAATGGAGGAATAGCCTTTATGACCTCCTGCTTATGGAAAGGGAAAGAGCGTGCGGCCATGCTACACACTGGGTGGTCTTCCTGGATATATGGAACCCATGACTCGACTCTCTGAAGCCTCAGGCGCGAAGTAGGGTACTAAACCACTGTGAATGAATGAATAACTGGATGTGAATAGATGTGATCCCCATGGGGGGGGGGGAGGAGGAAGGCAGAGACGGGTACGGGGAAAAGGATAGTGGTGGGAGGGTGTAGGGAATTAATGACGTGTGATCATCCTATACTGGTCAGAGCGAGAGAACCACACTCACCGGATGGTATAGAAGCTCATTTAAGAAGGAGATGCATCAGTAGAGAGACCTAACACAAGTAGGTGCCCTCTCTTATTATTATTATGTACAATTTTGAGAGAATATAGCATGATTCAGTGTAGACGATAAGAGTGAAACACCTTGTAAACAATTCTCATGCAATGTAAAATGAAGAATGGGGCGGCTGGGGGGGGGGGGTAGGGAGATCAAGCTTTCACAAGTAGGATACTATTACAATCCTGTGGCCTATGGAAGTGAACAGCTGGGGGGGGGGGGGGAGGGAGAGGAGAGGAGAGGTGGGGGAAGGGGGGAATTAAAATTGAAAATATTTGCCAAGATGCTGTATAAATTGGTGTCTGTTTGTAATTTGTTATGTTAAGTGCTGCAAGTTGTACAGCATTATTTAAGTTCTTTTACTTGAAAGTTCAATAAACAGTTATACCATAACTTGTTCTCCTAATGCTGAATTAAACTGGAAAAAACATGTGGACTGCAATGAATGTTCTATAATTCTGCAAGAGATGGAGGACTTTGTGCACCCTTTAGAAATGGAGTTGAAAGCAAAACACTAAAAATGCTTATGATATTTGACTAGGGACCTGATTTTATATAGCTATTTATAATATTAATATGTTGCATGAACCTGTGCAGTTTGTAACGTCTTATCTTTCGAAAACTGAATGGCATTTGAAGTAAGAGCCTGCATACAGAACTAGTATAGATAATTTATTTTTCATGTAAGGGACAGACGGCTTAGGCTAGAGCAATTTGTTAACTGGCATCAAGAGACTCCATATAATTCTGTACTGCTAGTGACAAGCTTGTTGGTTGCCTCCATGTTTTGGCCAGCTACTTATTATTTTATTTATTTATTTACAGACTTTTTTATACCGCACTATTCGACATCAGTGCAGTTTAACAGAAACTTATACGGTGCAGGGGACTGTTCCGTATTTACAATAAACAGGTGCTTAAAACTTGGATAAACTGGGGTAACTATTTACATATAGGCTTCATATCAGGTCCTATCGTAGATTAATGATGGTGTGTTGGTGTATGTGAGATGGTTGTTGGTACACCTACGTCTAGGTAGTGTTTGAGGAAGAGGTGGTGTTTTAAAGCCTTCCTGAATTGTATTAGGTCAGGGATTGCCCGGATGTCAGGTGGTAGGGCATTCCAGCATCTGGGTGCGCAGAATCTAAATGCCCGGTTTACTGTTGCCTGGGTGCATTGAGTTACTGTTTTAGGGATTAAAAGTGTGTTTATTGCTGCAGATCTTCTGGCCCTGTTGGGGGGAGTCATGTGGTTGAGCTCTGTGAGTGAGGCGGAGGAAAGCCCGTTGATGGCCTTGAAGGTCAGCAGTAGGGTCTTGAAGGTGAGTCTGCTGTGGTTAGGGAGCCAATGGAGTTGTTTCAAGATGGGCGTCACATGGTCACTCCTGGAGGCGCCATGTAGCACTCTGCCTGTAGTATTCATTGCTAGCTGGAGTGGACACAGTGTGGCTTGTGGAAGCCCTTGTAGGATCGCATTGGCATAATTGAAATCTTTATCTTTATCTTTATTTAAAACTTAATTATACCGCCTAAACCAAGAGGCATGCAGCGGTTTACAATAAAAACAAAGGAGACTACTGATGGAAACAGAAAGGAACGCCATTCATTTACAAAAGGGATAGCAAAGAGAAAAGGAACAGAGGAAAACAGAAAACGCAAAACAGAGGGAAGGGAAACAATCAGCTGCTGGCAGGGGGAGAGGGAGGAGGAGGGATGTCAAAAGCTATGCAAAAGAGGTGGGTCTTGAGAGAGGCTTTAAAGGTGTGGAAGGAAGATTCCAGACGTAAGGCTAAAGGTAGTGAGTTCCAAAGACGAGGACCAAGGAAGAAGAAAGCAGAAAAACGTGTGGATTCAAGGCGAGCCCTAGAAGGAGGTGGAAGAAAGAGGCGGTTAGCATGAATTGATTGAAGAACTCTAGAGGGGCAATGGAAGTGAACCAGATCAGAAAGGTAGAGAGGGACACCAGTGTGCAAAGCCCTGTGAACAAAAATCAGAATCTTATATTGGATACGGAAAGGGATGGGCAACCAGTTTAAATGGATGAGAAGGGGAGTGACATGGGCAGATCGGGATGAATTGGTCAAAAGACGGGCAGCAGTGTGATGAACCAGTTGGAGACGGTGGAGCTGAGAGAGTAGGAGGCCGGCCAAAGAGGCGTTACAGTAGTCTAGAGGGAAAGAAGAAGTGTGGTCATAGAGGAGGGGGAGAGAAAAGGCCGGACTGCACGAAGTTGCCGCAACGTATAGAAAGAGCGCTGGACAATGGAAGAAACGTGGTCTTTGAAAGTTAAAGATATCGCATGGACGTGACGAGAGGGATAGGACCAGCAGAAAGAGAAGGAGTGAGGGTAGGAGTGGGGGCACCAGCAGTGAACCAAATAGCTGAAGTCTTAGACAGGTTAACGTGTAGAAAGTTCTCTGAAAACCAGGAAGAAACAGCAGAGAGACAAACATTGAGGGGACCAATATCAGGCGTGAGAGGACAGGTGTGAAAGAGAAGGATGATATCATCTGCGTAATAGTACGCAGAGATACCGTGCTGCTGAATAAGTAAAGCAAGAGGGGCCAGAAAGATGTTAAACAGCAGGGGGGCCAACACAGAACCCTGAGGAACACCACAGGGAAGAAGTGACGGAGTAGAAGAATCGAAGCCCGACATAACTGAGAACGACCGATTGAAAAGAAATGAGTGAAACCAATGAAGAACCGGATCAGAGAGACCAATAGAATGGAGCCTTAGAAGAAGAGTGCGGTGGTCAACAATATCGAAAGCGGCAGAGAGATCAAGTGAGACAGCTACAGAGATAGAACCGTGATCGTGGGCAACATGCAATTCATTAAGAAAAGAAATGAGGATAGCTTTGGTACTGTGCCCAGGGCGGAAACCAGATTGATGGGGGTGAAGAACCAAAGAATCCTCTAAGTGTGAAGATAGCTGAGAGAAAACCAACCTTTCGAGAAGCTTAGAGAGAAAGGGGAGGTTAGAGATAGGGCGCCAGTTAGATGGTGAGGAGGGATCCAGAGAAGGTTTCTTCAAAAGAGGACGCATCAGGGCGTGTTTCCAATGTGAGGGGAAGGTACCGGATGAAAGACTAGTGTTAAAGATAGAAAGAACCAAAGGAAGCAAGGCCAGCGATGACTCAGCGAGCCAGTGGGAAGGAATAGGATCAGATGGACAAGTGGTTTTCCAGGTAGTGGAAAGGGCATTGGTCAATTCTGGTAAGGTAATAGGTTGGAAGACAGACCAGCAGTGGGAGAGGGGGGGAACACATGGGGAAACCTCTGGCGAGGAGGAAACCGGGGAAAAAGGGGGAGGGGGAGAAAGAGGGGAGGGGCAGGAGGGGAAGAGCTGTCGGATAGAAAGAACCTTATTGACGAAATGGGAGGCCAGAGCAGCAGAAGTGGGGTTATTAGAGGAAGATGAGGCAGGAAGTGCAGTATTAGGGGACAATGAGGATGCAGAAAGGGAATGAAGGATGCGATAAAGTTGACGTGTAGAATTTGTTGAAGAGGAAATAAGCTTTGAGAAGTAGTCCCGCTTGGCGGAGTTCAAAAGGGTACGATAGTGAAAATGACAGTAACGAAAATGTGAGAATGTGGCCGGGGAAGGAGACTTATGCCAGCGGTGGAGAGCCCGACGAAGGTAAATGTGGGATGATCAGCGCTTGATAGATTGTCCGGAAGTCGTCTGGTTCTAGCAAGGAGCGTAAGTGTCTGAGAGTCCGGATCTTATGATAGACTGCTTTTACCATGTTGCTAATGTGCGCTTTCATGTCTAAGCGTTGGTCTAAGGTGACCCCAAGGTATCGGATTGTGGACTTGGTTTGTAGCTCCGCTTCCTTGACTTTTAGGCAGGCTGGAGGGATGAATTCTTGTTTCTTTGTGACAAACAGAACTTCTGTTTTCTTGTGCTATATTTGGAGGTTTTGGGTTTGGAGCCAGTTGGACACTGCGTCGAAGCAGTCTGTCAGTGGGGAAAAGTCTGGATGGTCGGTTAAGAAAGGCATGTAGAGTAGTACATCGTCGGCAAATATCAGGCAGTTAACCTTGAAAGATCGGATGAGGTTACAGATTGGCTGCATGTAAAGGTTGAACATCAGGGTGGAGAGGGAGGAACCCTGTGGGACGCCCTGCTTCTGGTGGAAGGGTTACGATGTTGAGGTTTCCGAGCATACGTGCTGCCATCTGTCGGACAGGTATGATTTGCACCAGTTTATTGCTGTGTCACAGATACCCTTCTCTTCAAGCTGCTTCAGGAGGATCTCATGGCTTACCGAGTCAAATGCGGCGGCTATATCCAAGAAGACGAGGACAAATCCTTGGCGGGCGTTATCGATTCCGGTAATTATGTTGCTGAAGAGGGTAATGAGTAGGGTTTCCACACCATGGGATTCCCTGAATCCATGTTGGCAGTGGTCCAGTGGGGCCGTGTCGTCAATGTGGCATTGTATCTGGCGTTGGGCTTCTTTTTCAATTATTTTGGCTAGTAGTGGTATGCTCGATATAGGTCTGTATGATTCAACCTTCTGAGGGTCGAGCTTGTTATTTTTCAGCAATGGCCTGATGGATGTGTGTTTGAGGCTTTGGGGGAACGAGCAGGTTGCGAAAGACAGGTCCATGAGTCTGGCTATGAACGGGCTGAATTCGCTACGTAGCTCTTTTATCCAGAAGGCAGGACAGGGGCCCGTCTGTGCTGTGGAGGTGTTGATCGAGGCGATTGTGTCTTCGATGTGCTTCTTGGACGGGGTGGAGAAGGTGGTCAGTTGTGTTGTGTATGTTGGTTCTTGGGCAGTGGTGGGTACTGAGGACTTGTTAGTCTGGCATAGCTTTGATTGCAGGAAATTGGCGAATTCTTGAGGGTGAATCATACTTGATTGTTCCGGTCCCAGTTCTTTTGTTAGGTTCTTGACAAGGTTGAATAAGTCGTGTGGTTTGGTTAGTGAGCGTTTCAGAGTATCGGTGTAGAATTGCCTTATTTTCCCTGTGATTGCCTCACGGTGTTTTGCCAGGTGACTATTATATGCTTTCTGGTCTGCCGAGGAGCGTGAACGCCGCCAGCATCTTTCGAGCTTCCTTAGGCAGAGGAGAGATGTTCTTAACTCAGTGGAGTACCAGGATGCAGTGGCTCGTTTCCTTGGAGGCTTGTTTGATGGAGGGCGTTGTGCAATGGTACTGAGGCTGTTATTCCAGCTGGAGATCAGCTCGTCGAGGTTAGGTGTTGTCAGGGCAAGGAGTGAGCGGGATTGGGTCAGGATAGTTTCCTTGTCGAAAGGTCGGAAACTCCGTGATGGTGTCCTGGTGGTGCTACTCGGGCTTCTGGAGTACTTCTGGTGGTGGCCTGATACTGGTATCTGGAAGTTATAACCAGTAATCACTGCAAATTTATCGAGTGTGTGTATATACATAATTTAATGAAATGGAACCACTATGGATTTAGCTAAGTGAAATCTTGCCCCACCAGTCTACTACTTTGTTCATGCTTTCAATACAAAAAACCTACCCCAAAAAACATGTGGATAAAGGTGAGTCAGCTACTATCAAATGCATTTTAAAAGTCTGAATACATTACAAAGCCCTAATGAGAGACCTTTCAGGAAATTGAGACAGGAGAGGCTGTCATATTATGGAATGGAAATTTGTTTAAAAAATGTAGGCCTAAATGGTGCATTTTGATTTTATTAATATTTGGTATACTGCCCTTTAGCTATGAGCTATGAGAGGGGTTTACGAAGTAGTAATATGCAGTCATAATAAAATAAACAGAAGTTTAAAAGGAAAAGGAGATTAAAACACAAAAGATGGCAAAAGATTGTTGTACCCCCCTTCCCCTCCCCTTTTTTACCATTGCACATAGGACAATGGACAATTTAAGGAAAATAAATAGTGGAGCACCTCAGACTAGTGATCATCTAGCTTCTTGACTTTTCCATATTACTTATAAATGTTAAGAACATTTCTAGATGAGACGCAAAGTATTAAATCTGTGAGAAATTGCAGTAAAATCTTGCAAGGCTGGCATGTAATTGGTAGATGAAACTTAATGTGGATGAATATAAATGATCTACATAGGAAAGAATAGCCACAGTTTATTGGTAGAAAGCCGACATTAATTTACCCAAGGAAAGTCTTGTCTTACTAATCTGTTCTATTGTTTTGAAGGTGTGAATAAACAGATAGACAAAGATGAACCGGTCGATATAGTGTATCTGGATTTTCAGAAAGCCTTTGACAAGGTTCCTCATAAGAGACTCTTGGCAGAATTAAAAAGTCATGGGTTAGGAGACAGTGTACTACTGTGGATCATAAACTGGTTAGAAAGCAGAGAGTAGAGCTAAATGGCCAATTTTCTCAATGGAGAAAGGTGAATAGTGGAGTACCCCAGGGATCAGTGTTGGGCCTGCTGCTTTTTAACATATTCTTATTCCTTATCGTCCCTCCAGTCCAGTCCCGGACCCCTGGTAGTGTACCTCCTCTCGCAGCTTGGAGACTGGGCATGTCAGAATCTTGAAGTCACCTTACATATACTGCTGGCACCTCCCACCAGCCCCCAGTGTGCTCAGTCTCCAAGCAGCGAGAGGTGGTAGTGAGCCTAGGTGCTGGGCTCACTGGAGTAACAAATAAGGAGCTAGACTTTAGGATAGATTTGGCAGTTTTTTGTCTTGGTTCATTTCTTCCCTTTGAATTTTGTTTATTTGGGGTTAGTGTAGTTAAGGTTGTTTAAAAAAATAAAAAATAAAGACTACCGGGTTCAGGCAGAGGGGGGAGCATCGGGAGGAGACTTTCCCTTCTGTCACTCCTCTTGACATCGTTTCTGCCTTCACTCCACTCCAGGGCTGGACGGAGGGAAGCTGAATTGATCGCACTCTCTTCCGGCCGGCTCCCGAATCTATCGGGGACGCGGGAGCTGCCGGCAGGCCTTGAACCGCGCTGCCGTTTTTCACTGCAGTAAGTTTGATGAGCGCTGACAGCCCAGTTGTGTTCATGGCGATTTCTTCAGCGCTGACGGCCCAGAGGTGAGTGCGGCCAGTAGCGTTTCTCCGGGGGGGTCTCACAGGCACGGCCTGCTGCCGCATGCATGGCCCAAGGTGGTTTTTACTCAGACAATCGCTGCGCAGCCTAGTTCCCGCATTTTTTCATCATGTTTGTTTGCTGCCTCGATTTCCTTTCTGGGCATATCTATGTACCCGTTTCTGTGGCCGTGCATTTCAGGGATGTCCACATTTCTAAAATGGCCTTCAAACATTGATGTACTCGGCCTTGCAATATGCATGGGCCAGTCTCTAGATCCGGTCTTTCAGGACAGAGATGGCGTGATTTCAGAAGGCATTTACATAAGCCTCGCATCATTGCCACCACTCCCCTGGAATTTTGAACACGGTGCCCTGGATGTCCCGGATTCCTCCTAGATGGCCTTTCTAAATTGCTGCTTCACATGTTGGCATTTAATCAAGCAGAATAAAAGTTCTGCAGTACATAAGAACATAAGAAATGCCATACTGGGTCAGACCAAGGTCCATCAAGCCCAGTATCCTGTTTCCAACAGTGGCCAATGTAGGTCATACATACCTAGCAGTTTCCCCAAAAGACACAGGTTCCTCAATGCTTGTATTGGGTCAAGCAGTGATATCCTGGGTCCCTTTTAATAATGGTTTATGGATCTTTCCTCCAGGAACTTTTCCAAATCTTTTTTAAACCCAGCTACACTAACAGCTTTTACTACATCCTCCGGTAAAAAATTGCAGAGTTTGATTACACGTTGAGTGAAAAAATATTTTCTCTTATTAGTCTTAAATAGTTTACCCTGTAGCTTCAGGAAACAGAATGCACCATGGAATCTTTATGGATTGAAATTTCATGTGTGAAGGGGAAGAGAACAGCAGTGGTAGTATACTGCCATTCGGTTGACCAGAATGAACAGATGGATGATGAAATGCTAACAGAAGTTAGGGAAGCTAACAAATTTCCTTCCTGATCACCTTGATCCCACCAACCATGATCCCTACTCCGATGACTTTCAAAACCTCTGATCCTCTCTCTTGCCTCCCCCAACAGGCAGTCTCCCAACAACTCCAGTCCCCCTCCTCCCAAGCATCTGATCTGCCCCATAAGCAAATTCTTCTGGCATGAACCCCCTCCCACCTGAATGCTCCCAAAGTACCCCCCCCCCCTGAGGTCTTCCCAGAAGACTTCCCACCCCTCACACCACCAATTCTTATCCTTGGGCTTACTAGTGATCCCTAGTGTCTAGTGGGAGCAAAAGTGATCCCAGTTGCTTCTGCTGTTATGGCACTGGGTTCCAAACTGATGCTAATGACCCCTAGTGATAAGCGAGGAGGTAAGCAGATGGTTTTATAGGTCATCAGAAGAGGCTCAAGGTCAGGGGGAATGATCAGGTTTGAGGTCTGGGGATATTCAGAGAGGGAGACCTCAACATTGACAGCTGCCCCTTCCAACAGGCTGGGGCCATCTGTAAATGCCATCATCAATAATTGTCATTATAGATGTGGATTGCATTTGTGAAATAGGGAATCCACATCTATACTGCAGGCCAGGCCAACCTACACTACTCCCACTCCATGCTTCCAGAAAATGTAAACATGGTAAGCATCCCCATGTTTGAAAAATCCCTGTTCTAAAATGGCATTTGCATGCGCAAGTGTTGGCACACTAGGTAAACTTTAAGCCTTATGCCCCCCCCCCCCCCCCCGGCAGTCTGAATCTATTGTTTAGCTTGGTTTGCTATTTCTTATTTGCAGTTGGTTACCTGTTTTAGCCTAAATACAAAAAAAAAGGAGGAAGAAGTGGATTTCTGTCTGCTGTGTTTTGTTTTTCTTAGGCATATAGAGCTTTTAAGGCTCATGACTCCACCACAGTGTCTTGTCTGCGGCACCCTGCGAGGGACTGTATCTGATGCCGGAGTGTGCCGTGGCTGTGATACTGAAACCCTTAACATGGAGCAGGAACTTCAGAATAAGTCCAAGGAAGGGTCTACTTCGGTGACGCAGGGGGCTCAGGTCTCTATGGAGGTGAGTGCCCTGTCGGAGACTACGGTCTCTCCGCAAGCGGCGGTCCTGTCAGTTTCAGTTCCTTTGGTATCTTCTATTGTAGGGGGAGGGACTCTTCCTGGCTTCTCTCCAGATTTTGTGCTCCTGTTACATCAAGCCTATTGTCTACAGCAACAAGGGATCGCAGCGGATCTATCAGGCCTCAGGGCCGGAGGCGCAGGGTCCTCGACGGAAAATGCTGAGGTTTCGATAGGAAGACCAGCAAAGAGGGCTTGATTTGTAGAAGATCAGCCAGCCTTCTTTGACTGGCTTGATGGCGAGGATTTAGCAGATCCAGAGCCTGATCCAGAGGTAGCAGGAGAGGATCTTGAGGAAGGTGAGATTCCAGAGCCTGAGGACCAGGCATGGATCATTAGAGTATTTCGTAAAGAGGAGCTGACAGCTTTGATTATGGAGTCCCTTCAGGCTCTTAATCTGGTGGTTGATCAGCTGGCGGAAGAGGAGTTGGTGGAGGATCCTATCATCCAAGCAGTACGTAGTAAGCAGGCGGTTTTTCCGGTCCATCGTGTGATAAGGCAGATGATTCAAGATGAGTGGGACCTTCCAGAGTCAGGTCTAAGGGGAATCAAATCCATGACACGACTGTATCCCTTGTTGGATCGGGAGCGGGAGTCTTTTCGATCTCACCGAGTGGATGCTGCAGTGTCAGCAGTCACTAAGAAGATGACCATCCCGGTAGAGGGCAGTGCATCTCTGAAAGATGGACAGGACCGCAAAGTAGATTCCTTGTTAAAGCAGGCCTTCGATGTCAATGCCTTATCTCTTCAAGCGTCCATTTGTGGTGCTTGGGTAGCAAGAGCGTGTCTACAATAGTTGCAACGTCTGCAGCTTCCTGGAGAACAGTCGCAGGAGCAGGTGGCAGACATAACTAGGCTGGAATTCGGAGCCGCTTATCTGGCAGATCTGCATTCTGACCTGATTAGAGGACTGTCCAATAGCATGGCATCGCTCGTGGCGGCTCAACGTTATCTTTGGCTTTGGAATTGGGCAGCTGATAGTTCCTCCAAGTCTCATCTTAGTAAGCTCCCGTTCAAGGGGAAGCTTTTGTTTGGAGAGGATTTGGGCAAGTTGGTCAAGGACTTGGGGGAATCCAAAGGCGGTGGCTTACCGGAAGATAACCCAAGGCCCAGTCGAGCTCCAATTCCTTCTCGAGGGCAGGCACATGATTTTCGTCATTTTCGAACCTCCAGACTGGAAGTTTCCAAAGGGGTAGGTTTCCCTCTTGGAGTCAAGCATTCAGAAGATTTCAGATTTCGCAGAGGCTTTGCTAATCCCTCGTCCTCAGGTTTCAAGAAGTCTCAATGAAGCGAGGGGGGCCCAGGCGGCAGTTCAGGCTGTAGGGGGACGACTGCGGGAGTTTCTTCCAGCCTGGGCCCAAATAACATCAGACAGTTGGATATTGGAAGTCATTCGTGAGGGGTATGCTCTCGAATTTGCCCGACCGATAACCGATTCCTTTGTTCTGTCGCCATGCAGGGGATGAAACAAGGCGGGACGGTGGCGGAAACACTCGCTCAGTTATTGCAGCTGAGAGCAGTAGTTCCAGTGCCGCCAGACCAGCTTAGTTGCGGTCGTTACTCCATTTATTTCGTGCTTCCCAAAAAGATGGGCCGTTTCGTCCTTTTTTGGATTTCAAGGGAATAAACCGAGCCCTTCGGGTGCCTCACTTTCGCATGGAAACGTTGCGGTCGGTCATCGTGGCAGTGCGAAAGGGAGAGTTCCTGACTTCTCTGGATCTCACTGACGCGTATCTTCACATGCCAATCAGAGCGGCCCATCAGCGATTTCTTCGCTTTGCGGTGTCTCAAGGACATTTTCAGTTTCAGGCATTACCATTCGGTCTCGCTACAGTGCCTCGAACTTTCACCAAGGTGATGGTAGTAGTGGCGGTGGCATTGCGCAAGGAAGGGGTGTTGGTACATCCTTATCTTGACGATTGGCTCATCCGAGCAAAGTCCAGGTCAGAGAGTGTGCAGGCTACTTCCAGCTCATGGAAAGCCTCGTCTGGGTAGTCAATGTGGCCAAGAGCCATTTGCTACTCTTTCAAATTCTGGAATATTTAGGAGTTCAGTTCGACACGGGAGTGGGATCAGTGTTTCTACCGCAGCACCGAGCCCAAATACTCAATTCTTTGGTACGCAGTTTTTTGAAATGCGCAGCACTAACAGCCTGGCAGTATCTTCAGGTGCTGGGAACGATGGCAGCCACTCTGGAGGTAGTGCCTTGGGCGAGGGCGCACATGCGACCGTTGCAGAGGTCTTTACTGCATCACTGGTCTCATCAGGAGGACACCCTGACAAGACGCCTGCCCTGTCCAGGGGGGGGTCAAGAAGGCCCTTCGTTGGTGGCTTCGTCCAGAAAGTTTAGCCACAGGCATGCCTATCGAGCAGCCGCAGTGGGTTCTGGTCCTGACAGATGCCAGTTTGTCGGGTTGGGGGGGCTCATTGCGGGGAATTGTTCGCACAAGGATATTGGAGCGCTCAGGAAGCTCAATGGTCGATCAATCGGCTGGAGTTGAGGGCGATAGCGTTGGCTCTCAGAAAATTTGAAGCCAATCTCCTGGGACGATCGGTCCGGGTCTTGTCGGACAATGCCTCTGCGGTGGCGTACATCAACAGGCAGGGCAGTATGGGCAGAGCAGCTCTGGAAAAGGAAGCAGAAGACTTGTTCAATTGGATGGAACCTCGAATTCAGGCGCTCTCAGCAGCACACATTGCAGAGATAGACAATGTGCCGGCGGACTATCTCAGCAGAGTGCACATGGATCCCGGAGAATGGGAACTTCATGCAGAAGTCTTCACTCAGATAGTTAGCATGTGGGGGCCACCCATTATGGATCTGATGGCTACCTGGCGCTCCGCCAAAGTGAGTCACTTTTACAGCAGGAGGCAAGAAAGGATGTCCAAGGGTCTGGATGCCCTGCTGCAACAGTGGCCCATGGAGGGGCTACTCTATGTGTTTCCTCCTTGGGCTCTCATAGGTTGAGTAGTTCAATGCATCAAGTCTCATCGGGGGCGCATTCTCCTAATTGCTCTGGATTGGCCGCGACATCCGTGGTACGCCGATTTAGTGCACCTTCTAGATGGTTGTCCATGGCGGTTGCCAGTGCAGGACGATCTTCAGGGGCCGCTGCGAATGCCACAAGTGGATCGATTCTCGCTTATGAATTGGCCATTGAAAGGGCGAGGCTAATAAAAAGGGCTATTCCGGAGCGGTAATCTCTACTTTGCTTTCAGCCAGAAAGAAGTCGACTTCTCTAGCCTATGTGCACGTCTGGCATATTTTTGAGGCTTGGTGTGAGACAAGAAAGGCATGTCCGACGTCAGCTTCTATTCCAGAAGTGTTGGCTTTCTTTCAATATGGCTTTGATAAGGGCTTAGCAGCCAGTTCATTAAGGGTCCAGCTGGCAGCTATTGCTTGTTATCGTGGTAAAGTTCAGGGTGCTCCTTTAGGTTCCCACCCGGATGTTTTTCATTTCCTGTGGGCAGTGTCTCGTCTTCGCCCTCCGAGAAGAGTGGTGATCCCTTTTTGGGATCTCAATTTGGTGTTGGGGGCTTTGACAAGGGAGCCATTTGAACCTTTAGGTCAGGCTTCATTGAAGGATTTGACTTTGCCACGAGAAAACAATCTTCAATCTCGGAGTTGCAGGCTCTCTCTTGTCGAGAGCCCTTTCTTACCTTTTTTCGAGATATGGTGGTGTTACGTCTGGTGTCGTCCTTTCTGCCGAAGGTAGTGTCAGCTTTTCATGTGAGTCAGTCAGTGTCATTACCCATTTTGCGGGTGGCGGAGAACAGCGTTTTGGACCGTGCTCTCCGCTTACTAGATGTAAAGAGGGTTCTTCGTTGTTATCTTAAGGTGTCGGAACCTTTTCGCAAGTCTGATCGGTTGTTTGTTCTCTTTGGAGGGCCGCGTAAGGGCGAAGCGGCGGCTAAGGCTTCCATTTCCAAATGGATCAGGGAAGCAATTTCTTCAGCGTATATTTTACAGGGTCTTCAGGTCCCTGTAGGTTTGCGAGCGCATTCTACCAGGGCTCAAGCTACTTCTTGGGCGGAGTATACTTTGGTTCCTCTGGTTGAAATATGCAAAGCTTCCACGTGGTCTTCTTTGCATACCTTCAGTAAGCATTATCGGTTGGACATTCAGGCAGCAGGAGACGCCTGCTTCGGATCGGCGGTTTTGTGAGCCGGTTTGACAGGCCTCTCCCATTAAGTTACTGCTCTGTTACATCCCAGAGGTATGGGACTGGACTGGAGGGATGATAAGGAAAGAGAAATTAGACTTACCTGCTAATTGTTGTTCCTTGAGGAACTCCAGTCCAGTCCCGAATCCCACCTGAGTAGACAATTCACAGCCTGTTTTTATGGCGACATCTACAGTGGAAGTGTGTAATAATTACTAACTTAGTGCGGCTCTAGTTAATTTTAGCCAGCTATTACTGCTTTTCTTCTTCTGCTGCCCTGTTGAGCAGCATTGTTATCTTTCTCTTTATTTTTCTTCCGATGTTTTCAGATCTTCTCCGGCAATGGAGGGAACAGTCTCCTCTGTTAGCGGGAGGGAATAATTGGGTTGAATAGTTGGTTATAGTATTTAGTTAACAATTGTGCTACTTATTTATTGCTCCTTTAGTTCTGCTTTATCAATAGGTCACTGGGGGCTGGTGGGAGGTGCCAGTAGTATATGTAAGGTGACTTCAAGATTTTGACATGCCCAGTCTCGAAGCAGTGGGAGGAGGTACACTACCCAGAGGTGCGGGACTGGACTGGAGTTCCTCAAGAAACAACAATTAGCAGGTAAGTCTAATTTCTCTTTTCCAGGTCATCTATGAATAACGAGTGAGTTGCTGAAATTTGCAGATGACACAAAATTATTTAAAGTTATTAAAACATGAGAAGATTGTGAAAAATTGCAAGAGAACCTTGAAAAATTGGAAGACTGGATGTCCACATGGCAGATGAAATTTAATGAGGACAAGTGCAAAGTTATGCACCTAGGAAAGAACAATCCAAACTATGGTTACACGATGCAAGGTACTACCTTAGAAACCACCACCCAGGAAAAAGATTTAGGCATCATCATGGATAATACATTGAAACTCTCCACCCAGTGTGTAGTGGCGGCCAAGAAGGCAAATAGAATGCTAGGAATCGGAGGCCAACAAGGCAAATAGAATGCTAGGAATCATAAGCAAAGGAATGGAGAATAAAACAAAGAATGTTATAATGTCTCTGTGCGACCGCACCTTGAATATTGTGTGCAATTCTGGCCGCCATATCTTAAAATGGATATAGCTGAATTAGAAAAGGTACAAAGAAGAGTGACAAAAATGTTAAATGGAATGGCAGGAAAACCCTATGAGAGGCTTAAAAGGTTGGAGCTCTTCAGTTTGGAAAAGAGATGGCTGAAAGGGGATATGTTAGGGGTCTATAAAATAATGAATGGAGTGGAATGGGTAAACGTAAATCAGTTAGTTACGCCATGAAAATGTAGAAAGATTAGAGGACACACACTGAAGCTACAATGCAACCCATTTAAGACCAATAAGAGAAAATACATTTTCATTCAATGCTTAATCAAACTCTGGAATTCATTACTGGAGGATGTAATAAAAGCTGTTAGTGTAGCTGGGCTTAAAAAAACGGTTTGGGCAAGTTCTGTAGGAAAGGTCTATAAACCTTTATTAAAGAGAACAGGAAATCCACTCTTGCCCTGGGACAAGCACTGTGGAACTTGTGTGCCTCTTTGAGAACCTGCCAGGTACTTGGGACCTGGATACTGGACTTGATAGACTTTGGTAAGGCATTTCTTATGTTCTTAATCCACAAGCTCTAATAAATCATTATGGGGGTCATCCAGAACCGTGAATAGTGGGGATGAACATCTGGCTTAGATGTCCAATCCCCGCTATTCGTAGGGAACTGATTCTAGACCTAGAGCTCCTCACATGTACAAGGCCTTTGTGTGGGGAGCTCTGGATGGAGGCAGCATCAGGACAGAGCGGGAGCGGGGTGCACATCCTGGACATACAGGGCCAATTCAGGTCACTACCTTGTACGTCCTGTGTTTTCAGGATGGACATCGTAATTATTCCACCTTGGAGGTGGGATAGGTTCCATGCGTGGCAGGGATTGGGACACGCAGGGCTGCCAAAGACACAGGGCTGCTAAAGGTAAATCCCTGCCGCCCAGTCCTGGCCCTAGCTGCCCCCTCCGAGGACCGGGCGATGGGGAAAGAAGAGCGGGGGGTGTCTGGCTGTTCGACGCTCCTGCATGGCATTCCAGTACCATGGCAACGAGACACCACAGCAGCGGGGCTCCATGCAGGAGCGGAGGGAGGGTTAGCTGGGGAGAGTGCTGCAGGTCTCGGCCCTCAGAATCGGGGTACATCCGGCCAATCCAAGTGCCCCAATTCTGCTCCCACAAATGTCTAGTTCTCGTGGGTGCAGAATCGGGTACAAATCCAGCCCATCCATATTTTGGATGTCCAGACGGGCCCTTATCGGAACTGGCCTGCACATGAATAAGTTAAAAATAGCAACCTCTGTCTCCATACTATCCTCACACAACAATATGACTCATCCCACAGTATGACAATCATTTCATAAATCAATCTAGATTACCTAGATAAAATAATATCCTTTATTAATACAACAACTTCTGCTCTCGACCCATGCCCAGTCATTTGGTTAAAAACAGCCCGATCAGAGTTGGCTCCCACCGTTCTCAAAATAGTTAATTTGTCATTATCACAAGGCTACATGCCCAAAGCCCTAAAGAAAGCTATAATTCATCTTACCTTGAAACAAAATTCCATAGACAGATCATGTCTTAATTCATACAGGTCAATTTCTAGCCTTCTGTTTTAGCAAAAATAATTGAAAAGATTGTCCAAACCCAGCTACAAGGACACAGTGATTTGCATGCTCCTCTAGAAACGCATCAGTATGGAATCAGACTGAACCATGGTGTTGAAACACTATTATTAGCCCTTTCTGACAAGATCAAAAGAGGAATAGATAATTCCAAGCAAGCATTCATACGATGGAAGTGGTGGGGGCAAATACAGTGACAGAATTCAAAATGGCATGGGACAGACACAGTGGATCCCTTTACAGCAACAGGATAAAATCAAAATAAACTTAACTAATTTCTCAACATACAGGGGTGTCCTACACGGAGTGGTGGGTTCACCCCTAAAACAAAGACATGGGGAGGGGTGGCCTGCACAGAGTGGCAGGTGCACCTACTCTTGCCATCTTACTGGGCAGACTAGATGGACCATACTGGTCTTTATCTGCCGTCATTTATTATGTTACTGTGTTACTATATTATTAGATATAGCGTCTGCCTTTAACACTATTAATCATAACATCCTGCTGGAGAGTCTCCAGCAAATTGGAATCTGTGGCACTACCCTCCTATGGTTTCAATCTTACCTGCCTGATCACACCCAACAAGTTAATATTGGTCAAAAATCATCTAACTCATAGTCAGGAGCAAGGCTCAGCGCAAGGTTCAGCCCTCTCAGCCATATTGTTCAATATCTACCTCCAATTGATCTGTAGCATCTTCCAAAAGTTCAAAGTAGGCTATTACATCTATGTGGATGACATAATGTTATACCTACCATTCAGCATTGCAAAACCTAACTTCAAGCAGATTACAATGTGCTTCAGTGAAGTCTCACAATGGCTTATCTCACATAACGTAAGGATTAACTATAAGAAAATTGAGGTGCTATACGTCACTAGGAGCTTGGACTTTATCCCACCTCCCTATCTAAAGGCCAAAGAAACTCTTCTCGAGGTAAAAAAGGAAAACAAATATCTAGGAGTTACCCTAGATCAAACTCTCAGCTAATCTATACACATCAATCTAACTACCCGTGCAATCTATAATAAGCTGAGGATGATCCAACAGTTAAGACTTCTACTATGAAGCTTTGACTTTTGCTCTGTACTTCATGTGATGATTTGCCCCCACTTTGACTATTACAATAGCATCTTGCAGAGTCTTTCGAAACAAGAATTAAGTCAACTTTAGCTGGCAGCACATGGCTGCTTGCATAACTCTTAAGGTCCACATTCTGATCATATCACTCCCATTTTATATCATCTGCACTGACTGCCTATTCAGAGCAGAATTAAATACAAATCTCTTATGATCAAATTCAAGCTGCTGCGTAACATATCTCCATCCTTCTTAAGCTCCCTGATAAACAAAACATCTAACGGTAGACTAAGAGGATGATGCACACAGAACACTCTAATCATCCTTTCCAACTTTCTAAAATCTAATTGATCAATGATCAATAGTGCATTTTCATTCTTCGCACCGATCCTTTGGAACTCCCTCTCAGACAATTTAAGAGGTATTTGTTTGCGAAAGGTGGTATTTAGCTATGAATATATAGGGCCCGATATTGATTTGGGCAGGCTATGCGCCCCTATGGTGCATAACCCTGCCCACTGACCCTTAACTCTAGATATTCAATGCTGGGTTCATATGCGGCCCTAGTATTGAATATCCGGGGATCGCCGCAAAAGCTGGAAGCTGCAGTAGCTAACCGGGCAGCAACAATATTGCATGCTGCCTGGTTAGCTCCTGCACCTTAAAGATAGGCAAGGGTTTTCCTTGCATATCTTTAAGGTATAGATCGCTAACCAGGCAGCATGCAATATCACTGCTGCCCTGTTCTCCATGTTCTCTGTAGACGTTTTTACTACTATAATGTTATCCATGTTCAATGTATAAGTTTGCGTTCTTTGTAAACTGCTTTGATTACACGATAAGGCGGTATAAAAAACTCATAAATAAATAAAAAAATAAAATAACTATATGTCCTCTACTAATGCCTTAGGACTGAATTAATGTAGCCAGGGGACTAAGAAATATATTAAACAGCATCAGGGACAATATTGACCCCTGAGATACCCCATGGAACAAAGACTGGATTATAGAGAAGGACCAGAAAGAATTTTGAATGATTGCTGGACATAAACAAAGAGAACCACTTAAGCCCACTTTCATTAATTCTCAACTTGACTGTGTGAGCTGTCTGAGCAAGCTGATAAGAAGTCAAACAAGATGATGGAATGAATTCTGGAGTTGTTTAACCACTAACTAGACAAACTAGACAAGATTATGTAAGAAATGCTAGCTATCACCCAATGAAATTCACCCTAGGATAGTTCCCCTTCCCACCCTGCTGACTCTAACAAGGTGGCACGTAGGAGAATCTCATCTTTAGAAGCATCCAAGAAGTTCAAAGAGATCTAAGCTATTAGTAATTATGGGCCCGATATTCATAAGGCATTTACATGGTTTACAGCCCAATAAACCATGTAATTGCCTTAAATGGGGATATTCAATGGCACTTACTACGCACCTCGATGCTTTCTGGTTAATATCGGGGCATGTTGGGGACGTTTCAGGGAGGCGCATAGGCGGCGTCAAGCGCTAACAGGGCAGTAGCAATATCGCATGCTGCCCGGTTAGCGATCTATGCCTTAAAAATAGGTGAGGAAAACCCTTGCCTATCTTTAAGGTGCAGAAACAAACCAGGCAGCATGCAATATTGCTGCTGCCCGGTTAGCTACTGCAGCTTCCAGCTTTTGCGACGATCTGCAGATATTCAATACCGAGGCCGCATATGACCCTGGCATTGAATATCTAGGGTTATGGGTCAGCGGGCAGGGCTGGTGCATAGCCTGCCCATATAAATATCGGGCCCTATATGTCCACAGTTAAAATGCTGATAGTCTGGGTTACTGTCTCTGAGCAAAGAGTGCATTTTAAGATTGATGGCTACATCCTAGGTAGAATGTTTAACACGTTCCCAAGGTATTTTTTAACAAGCTCCCATGGAGATGGCAGGCTCACCTTGGAAAAATTTAAGAGTCGCAAATTCTTAGTTCTATATGAGTCTTCCAAGAGTTCCAATTTATGATGAAGAGGGCAAGATGCCCTCAATGAATGGCAATCTGGAGGCTTGCAGCATAGAAATCCAGTCTCCAATGTGATTAACCTTTTTCTCTAAATCACCAAGCCCCCTGTCATGGCTATTTAAATTATGTATCATTTCCTCAGTAAATGAACAAAATTAGCATATAGAATCTGAAATATCTATGCTACAACTTCCCATATATCTTCTAACTTGATGCCCCTAAGAGCAGCTGAAGAATTTCCAAACCGTTCAGCTCTCAACTCTGAGAGGTACAGGAGAACCACCTGCTAACTGTGACCTTTCTTAGCTGGTCTGGGTCACCCCCTGTCCCAGACATCTTTGTTCATTCTAAAGAATCCAGCTAAAGTGATAGCTAGCTCATGCTGGATAAAAGTGTAGCAGGCTGTGCAATCCCTATGCTTACTACCATCCTGGTTGCCTCCCTGTCTCCTATCTTATCCTCCACAATGGCTATCAGCAGCACCGGAGGCAGAGAAATAGAACTTCACCAGTGCCACATTTCCTCAAAGGGCATCCTATTACCAGAGCTTGGAATTGTCCCTACCTCCATGGAGGCATCTGGCACAAAATCCTTCCAAATGATGGTATCTTGATGATTAGAAGCTGTTTTTAGAAAGATTTCTATTGGTTCCTATACTGTCACTGCAGATTCCCTCGGTGGGTCATAGGCCTCCCCTTATGTTTACCCATGTTGAAGGCAAACAAAGGAGAGATAAATCATGAATTGGGAACCCCAAATTTGGTGTCTCACATAGCTTTTCCCTCAGCAGCCATCTTGCTCCCAAAGCTGTTTGTTCTTAATAAAGCTTTTTTCATTACTAAAATATCAGATATGAAGGCACATTTTAGCTAGTATGTGGAGATCGGAATTGAGACATCGAGGTCAGGATGTACTCAATTCCGATGGTATTTTAGAAACGTCTGTGCTAATTGAGGAACTGCTTCCAAAACATATAGAAGAAAGTATGGGAATTCCTGTGAATTTATATCCACATGCAGCAGAAGCAGCCATTTTAGAAATTTACATATGAGAAACATTAACGGAGGAAACCTGGCACTTACTAAGTGTAAGCATTTCATAATCTGCACATGTAATGTAAATATACATGCATAGGAGTCATTTTGCAAACTTAGACATGTAGATGCTACTAGTTAACTATAGAGGATGCCATCTTTAACTCATTTCAATTTGGAGGGGAATTAAACTAGGGAGGATGAAGGAGGATAATGTCCTTAGTTCCTCCTGTGAAGGGCTGGCTGAAACGCACACTATTAGAAACCTACAAGTGCCAGGCAGTAGGCATTCCCTAAATGAAATAGGGGATGCATTGCAGATTTTTATCCCATCCAGGCCACCACCACTACTGCTACTAATAATACTATTAAACACGCCCCCTTTGAAACTTCCACATACTGAGGATATCCACCTGTAAAATGGACCCTTTCTAAAATAGCCATTTACACATGAAAGCGATTTACTTCTCCACTCTGCTTCAACTTATATGGATAAATTTTGGATATATATCAGTTTATACACGCAATTTATCCATTTGCCAGTGGATTTGCCTGTTTATACACATGTGACTCTTATCGTAAGACTAGCACCGTGACTTCAAGAGTGGGCATCTGAGACCATAAATGCTTCTCCTGCTATTGCTGCCCACTTGGGAAACAGAAGGGGAGTCCAAGGCCTGGGCTGTGATAACTGGTCTTAAAACTTCTATCTCCACCCGGGGCAGGGATTTTCAGTCTTGGGCATGATGTTCTTGCTACTGAGCACATGATCATTTTTTCAGTGGTAGCTGTTACAGCAATCATACAAACCTTGTAAGTTCCACTGGCTTAATATTCAAATATTCATCAGGTGATAACCATATAAGTTCTTTGCTCTTATAATTTGCCACTGGCAAATGGATAAATTGCGTGTATAAACTGATATATATCCAAAACTTATCCATATAAGTTGAAGCAGAGTGGAGAAGTAGCCTAGTGGTTAGAATAATAGCCTAGTACCCAAGAGATCAGCATTTAATTCCCAGTGGTGCTCCTTAAATTCTTGGACAAGTCACTCTACCCTCAATTGCCTTGGAAGAAAAAGACTAGCAATCTACTTCTGGTGACACCTTGCCAAGAAAACCCAGGGGTTACTGGTCTGGCAAGATTCTGCGCTTCAAAAACAAAAGTTGAAGGAAGGCAAGAGGTACCTTAGTAACAGGCCCAAACAGTTATCCTTATAATTGAACCACATAAATAGCAGTCCTAACTTTATGCAAATAATGAAACCATTTCAGTTCAGGCCTCCATATTCAGTGGTCCAATTTATATGAACAGGTTGGCTGAAAATTTGCATAATGATATTCAGATAACGTTTATCAGAATATCTTTATGTGGCAGCTCAGCCAACCCACTAATATTATCCTCATATACAGTATTTTCTAAAAAACAAGATTTTTCACAAAGACTATGATATCTACTCTTTCAGAAAACACCCCAACCAAGTGACTAGGATAGTGAATTCCTCATTAGGGTGAAGACAATAAGACGACAGTTCAACATTTACTAAACATGGCGTCTGAGAATCTCCTTAGCTTAAGATAAAACAATTTTCTCTTAAAGAAGAATTGTTTTAATTTTCTTTTTTGTTGTATATGAAAAGTATAATATTCCTAGAATAGTCTAAGTGAGGTATATTTTCAAGTTCATGTTGCCATAGACACAGAATGAAAGAAACCCTTTTAAACAATCGAGCCCCCGGTGTTTGCTCTTGTGTTTTGAGATCTTGCCTTGGTTGCTACATGACATGGTGATCTACCTTCTAGTTTGCTATTATAAAATGAATATTCCTATAGAAATTACAGCTCCCTGAAACCTCTATCCAATTAGCATTAATGATGTCACAAAAGATTCCATTAAACTGTCAAATTAATCTTAGGAGTCATTACATTGCCAGACCTGCAAGCCAAACTCTAAAAAGGCATATATGAAGACATTCTTATCAGCATAAAACAGGCTCAGACAGTGCCATTAATTATTATTACCAAATGCAGTGACCAAGAATAGGGGTGAGTGGCCAGAACGGTACAAGAGCATGTTGATATGGAAGGACAGACTAGATAGACCATGTGCTTTTTTTCTGTCATCATTTTTCTCTCTTTCTATGTTTCATATCATTTCTCAAGATCATTAAGTCTGAGATGCCTGATGATGAATGTAATATTGCTATGATAGACATACTAAAAAAAAACAACCATTCCTGGTTGCCAATACAAAATAACCAATTCAAAATATTAATTTATAAGCAAAACAATACACAAGAAAAATTGATAATGGAACCTCAGATATACTTGACCTCTTGAAGCCTAATTTTTTCCACCTAATTTCATCAATCTTTGGTCCATAACTACAAGTCCATGCATAATAGGTGTGCAATTATGAGTGGGCATAAATTTAATTAAGAGGCCCTTTTATTAAAAATTAATGCGTGTTAATGAAGTTAATATATGTTAAATGCCATTTTGCCCAGAGAAATAAAAAGGCTATAGGCACTTAATATGTGTTAACCTCTTTAATACATCTTAAAATCTTTAGTAAAAGTGCACCTAAATGTTTGATGAAATTAGACATGAAAGATTTGCTTTCTAAGATGCGTGGAGCCCGATTCAGTGAGGGGCACAGCGGGCTGTCTGGAGGGCCCCAAAGTGGACCCTATTTTGCAACCGCGGAAGCTAGATGTTCCCATGGCTGCAGAATCAGGCACTTGATGGACCGGCTGTGCCCTGATTCTGTGGCGCAAGACCTCCACCCAGCACCCCATCCAGCCCACTCTATGCTCCTGCTGGTGTGCTGATACCATGGTGTCCTGTCACTATGGCAACAGAAAACCCAGCAGGAGTGCTGAATCCCCTCCACAGTGCCGAACATCATTTCCCTGCCGCCCTTGGCAGGGGCAGCCAGGGACAGACCGAGTGGCAGGGACTCATCTGCCTATCCACTGGATGTGTGGTGGGATTGCATGGGCCACTCGCTTATACCACCTCCAAAGTGGTATAAACTCCACATTTAGACTGCAGCTGGTGGACATACAGGGCCGTGACCTGAATCAGCCCTGAACGTCTGGGTGCTGTAGTCCGTCCCCACTCTACTCATTCTCCGTCTCTTCCTGCGCCTTTCTATTGCTTCCAGCACAGTGGTTCTGTGAGTATGGGGAGCACCTGAGACAGCATAAGGTCCCAGAGAATAGCGGGGCTGGATGTCCAACCCGCTATTCGCATCTCTGCATCAGGCCCGGGTGTATTTCAGATTCCATTATTTTTCTTTTATAAAAAAAATATTAAATGGTTATTCATCAAATATTGCTATTACAATAGGTTTCCTCTTATTTGCTTTGAAATATACCATATTAATCCGTATTTTGCATTATTAGAATACAGGTGCAAATGTATATTGCCAGAGAGATTGCTACAATGAAATCTGTCAAGAAAGGCCATCATTTGTCCATGTTGCTAAGTGCCGTTGAGTCGGTATCAACTTATGGTGACCTTCTGGATAGTTGACCTAAACTATGTTTGGTCTTCAGGCAAGTTGCTCATTGTTGATAGAGTGGCATCTATAGCTGCTGTTTTGATTGAATTGTATTGATCCATCTTATTGCTGGCCTTCCTCTTTTGCATTGACCTTCTACCATCCCAAGCATGATGTCTTTCTCTAATGATCTCTCTCTTCGCATGATGTGTCCAAAGTATGAAAGTCAAAGTCTTGCCATCTGAGTTTCTAAGGAAAGCTCAGGTTTGATCTCTTCTAGTACTAACTGGTTTGTTCTTCGGGCAGTCCATGATATACACAATATTCGTTACCAGCACCATAATTCAAAGGCATTGATTTTCTTTCACTGTCCAATTTTTGCATCCATATGTTATTGAAAATACCATGATTTGGACAAGTCGAATCTTTGTATGGAGAGAGACATCTCTGCTCTTGAGAATCTTGTCTAGGTCTTTCATAGCCATTCTGCCAAAAGAAATGCATCTTTGGATTTCTTGACTACTTTCCCTTTCTTTATTGATTGTTGATTCAAATAGGTTAAAGTTGTCAACTATTTCAATTCCTTCTCCATCAATGATGAACTTTTGATTTTGCCAGCTGTCAGGATCTTAGGGGCATGTTTACTAAAAACCGCACAATTGCGCGCCGCACAATAGCGCACTAAAAGGAGCACTTAAGTGCTCTTAAGCGCCCCGCACACGTGCGATGAACCCCCGCACAGGTGCGCGACACACTAACGGGCCCCGCACAAGTACGGGCCCGCAAATGTCCGATAGAGGTGTGGAAAGGCTAACGGTGGGCGGTGGAAGGCTCCGGTGGGGGGGAGCGACGGGTTTATTGGGGGGGGATGGGGAGGGGAGAGGCTCCCCGCACATTATCGGGGCCGAATTTCAAAGCAAAAATACCGCGAGTGAAACACTCGCGGTAGAGGGCATTTAAAGGGAAGAGAAACCATTTACGTCAGCAATGTACAGCAAAACCGGGGAAACCCACAAAACGTGAGCAGTGTGATACATGTGCACAGAACAAAAGTGCAAATAAAACCCAAAATGACCACCACGAAAATGTTTAAAAATCATAATTCAGCTGGGCAATAGTGCTAGCAATGGGCAAAAATAAAAAACACACCCAGGAAAGCTACAAAAAAAAAGAAATGAATGTTGGAAGGGTCTACGGAGCGGAGACCCTTCCAAAAACCGTTTCCTTTCTGTGGAGCTTTCCTGGGTGTGTCTTTTTATGGGTGCCCATTAATATCACTGTTGGCCAGCTTGGTTATATTTTTTCCCCATTTTCCGCAGCCATTTGCGGGTTTTATTTGCACTTTTGTCGCCAGACACGGTGAATGAGCCCACAGTAAAAATGTGCAGAGCAGGGCCTGTCTGTTGCAGTGGACAGTGCCAGCCTGCACATGGATAGGCCACTGTCTTCGGTGGCTAGCAGCCACTGCCCCCCCCCCCCACCACCTGTCCCCTTACGCCAACATGCTGGCATGTCCTTATCTTGGTAAAAGCATATGGCCTGATTGAGTTGTGGCACTCCCGGACTGCATTTGGGGGACTTGGCTGTAGGTAATGCCCATTGTCATGGTGTGTGAGCGGTGTAGGGTAAAATATGGGTGTTTGCACCATGCTTCTGTACTCTGCAATATAGGGGTGTCGTTAATATCTCTGTTTAGTGGTGGGTAAAATGTGGGGACTGGGCTGATAGGTGCCACAGCTGGGATTTGAACCTGTGACTCTCTGGTCCTATAGGTACTGGCTCTGACTGCTGCACCACACTGTGGCCACAGAGACAGTACAGTCCCTGGAGATAGGAAACCTGATCAAAAGAGTAGGGAGCCCTGCTCTGCACATTTTTACTGTGGGCTCATTCACCGTGTCTGGCGACAAAAGTGCAAATAAAACCCGCAAATGGCTGCGGAAAATGGTGATTTAAACCTCCCTTCCCTGAACGATTCCCAATCAAACAACTTCATGGATGCTATGACCCAAATGGGATATACACAGATAGTACATGCCCCTACCCACACAAAAGGCAACACTTTAGATCTCATCTTCCTCCCTTTCTCCTTTATTAACCCTCCAACAATAACAGAAGAACCATGGTCCGACCATCACCTCATTACACTCCACCTCCCAGCACAAGCAACACTGAATACGACACACCACACACCCCATATATCACGCTTTGCACACTTCAACAAAGATACCTTCCTTGACAAAGTACTACCCATACTCAACACAAACCTCCCAGACATCAACTCCACTGTAAATCACTGGAACCTTACAGTCCAAAAAGCAGCTGCCCCCACATACTCCACGCATAGACAATTAAAAAAGACAGAAAAATGGTTCACGAAAGAACTAGCGAACCTAAAAAAACAACTGAGAAAACAAGAAAAGAGATGGAGGAAAACTAAATCTGATGAAAATAAATCCCAATACTTGAACTCACTCAACGAATACAAAAATGTGATTAACAAATCAAAAAGGGATTACCACTCCAAGGTAATAAATCTAGCTATCAACCGCCTTAGAGAACTATTTGCAATTGTAAAAACACTGACAAAAGTCAAAAACCCAGAGCCAAAACAATCAGCAATAAGTATTCAAACCCTAGCAACCCACTTTGCAGAAAAACTAAAGTGCAAACTTAATACTACACCAACATTACTACCCTCAAACACCGAAATTAATAACAACTGGACAACCTTCCACACGATAGATCAAAAACACCTCCTCAGGATCATAACAATTATCAACACCAGAACTTCTCCACTCGATCCTTGCCCTGTGTCATGGATCAAAAGTACTAAGGAAGAATTAGCTGGAAACATTCAATACATAGTAAACCAATCCCTCTCCCAAGGCATTATGCCCGATGCCCTAAAACTCACAACGATCCGCCCAATAATAAAAAACAATAAACTCGACCCAAAAGACCCAAACTCATACAGACCGATAGCCAGCATTCCATTTATGGCTAAAATAATAGAAAAAACAGTTCAACTACAATTGCAAGAACATATTGATGAGCACAATTCCCTTGACTCACACCAATTTGGTTTCCGCCCCTTCCATGGTGTAGAAACCCTTTTAATTACACTGATGGACTTCCTCATAAAACATACAGATGATAACAGTCAAGGCCTCCTACTCCTTTTCATAGACATTTCCGCCGCCTTTGACAACATCAACCATCTTACACTGATCAATAGATTAGAAAACTTAGGAATAGGCGGGACTGTCCTCAAATGGTTCAAGTCCTACATCACACACAGACTAATGCGTGTTCAATTAAACCAAGAAGCATCAGAAACCTTCCCCCAAGGACAAGGAATACCCCAAGGATCAGCCCTTTCTGCTCTCCTCTTCAACCTGTACCTACAACCCATCACAAAAATATTTAGAAAACACAAGATCAATCATTTTATTTATGCTGACGACATCATGCTCGCTCTCCCCATAACCACGAAAAACCCCACTTATAACACTCTATCCGAATGCATGGCGGAAACCACATCCTGGATGGAAACCAGCTACCTCAGCATCAATCTCAAAAAAACTGAAGCAATGTTCGTAACAAGATCACCTGTGGCCGAAGACACTTACCCAACAGCAATCTCAATCAATAACACAACTATACCTGTTAAAAAAGAGGTAAAATACCTAGGTGTAATAATCGATCATACACTCACCATGCTACCACACATAAAGCAGACAGTAAAAACCATATTCTACAAACTCAAAACTATTCAACACTTAAGGCCCCTTCTTGACACGCATGACTTTAGATCAGTTGTTAGCTCACTCATCACCCCTCACTTTGACTATTGTAACAGTCTCCTAATCGGCCTCCCACAAAAAAATATCTACCCATTACAAAGAGCCCAGAACATTTGTGCAAAAGTAGTCACTAAAGCCCACCTAGCAGACCATGTAACCCCTATACTGCTAGAACTACACTGGCTCCCTATAAATAGCCGAATCAAATACAAAATTCTACTAACAACCTTCAAGCTCCTGAACGATATCGCCCCTTCACATCTATCCACACTACTTCACGCCCCAACTGATTCAAGAGCCCGCAGACTAAAAGCAACCCACTCACTGGAGTTACCAAAAACATTCACAAAGACTAAAAAATCCACCAGTGCCAGAGCCTTCACATTCACTGCTCCCACACTTTGGAATGATCTCCCAATAGACATCCATATCATAAAAGACCCTCCCAATTTAGGAAAGAACTCAAGACATACCTATTCTCCGAACACTTTGAAATCCCCTACCCTCCAAGTCCAGCCACACAGCGTCCACAGACACACAAACAAAAAGCCCGCAAAAACACAATTAATTGAACATACACAGCCCTCTCTCAGACAGTTCTCCCAAAGACACACCAAAAAATCCACGAAAAAATGGAAATAAATTCCACCACACACACACACACACACCCCCACTTGAATGGCGAATACTCTACACTATAACTCATTGTATCCTAACCTTTTTGTAAATAACATCTGTAAATAGCAATGGCAGTTCGTTGCCTATTCCCTGTAAAAAGTTAGAAACTTCTGATCAATATAACGATACAGAAGTATACAAAAGTATACACCTTGTAAATAGTTTTAACAGTTTAATGCTCTGTTATATGTAAAAAGTTAAAAATGTTTGTTCAATGTAATGTTATACGAACGTATACAAAACTGTTAAATTGTTCCATGTAAACCGCCCCTGATCTCTGGAAGGGGCGGTATAGAAGAAATAGATAAATAAATAAAATAAATAAATAAATATTCTTTAGTCTTTTCAAAAGGATCCATCTCACATCCGCGATGATATCTTTAATTCCTCACCCTTTCCCGAATTCTGCTTGCACTTCACGCAGTTCTTGTTCCAAATATGATTATAGTCTCTGCTGAACGATCTTGTGTAGAATCTTGTTGGAATGTGGGATCAGAGGGAATGTGCGATTATTTCCACAGTCAGCTGGATCACCTTTCTTCAGTACTGGTATAAACACAGATCTTTTCCAGTCAGTTGGCCATGAATTTGTCTTCCAAATTTCCTGGCAGATCCTTGTAAGTATGGTAACAGCTGCACAGAATTGTTGTAGTACTTCAATGGGAATGAGATCCAAAGGAGAACACATACACTCACAAGGGAGCATCAGGAACACAGAGAGCAGGTGCATCAACAGGGGTAGGTTAAAGCATCTTTATTGTGGAGAACACCCCAATGCGTTTTGGCTGAATGCCTTCTTCATGGGGTAGTAGCTTGTATCGTTGTGTACAATGCCTTATTGGAACATTTTGCTATGCCGCATCTAGCAGAGACAATTTGTTTACTTCAAACCAGACTGTTTGAACTTGGCACGCCAGTCAAGTAATAATACTTCAATGGGAATGCCATCAATGCCTGGTGCTTTTTTTCATTGATAAGACCTTCAATTCTGCTTCAACGTCTTCTTTCATTACCAATGGTTCCTGATCAAAAGATACAGGTTGAAACGGCTATTGGCCCTCTTGATCTTTATGGTATAAAGGCTCTGTATATTCTTTCCATCTTTTCTTGATCTTCTCAGATCCTTGAGCATCTTGTAGCATTCCAATTCTAGGCTGGAAAGCATAGTTACTCACCTGTAACAGGTGTTCTCTGGGGACAGCAGGAACCAGTCCTCACTTATGGGTGATGTCGGTGCTGATGGAGCCCACATGGATCCACTCCCCAGCTTTCAAAGAAAGCTTTTGGGAGATACACTGCCCATGCACGGTCACCTTCCCGCTCAAAGCTGCCATCTTGCCTAAGTATAATACCATAGCATAAGACGGCAAAAAGCGAAACAAAAGGAAAAAAGAAAAAAAACAACAACTCCCAGGGGAGGAAAGAGGGTTATGAGGACTGATTCCTGCTGTCCCCAGAGAACACCTGTTACAGGTGAGTAACTACGCTTTCTCTGGGAACAAGCAGGAAGTCAGTCCTCACATATGGGACTCCCAAGCTAAAGGCTACCGAAAAAAAACTGTAAAAGTCATGGGCAACCCAAAAAGCGGAACATAAAGGGCAGCAGGGGGCGCTTATTGGCTGGTAGTCTGAAAACTGCAGCAGCAGCATCACGATGCAATCCCAGCCTCGGTAGCCGGGACACAGAGGCTGGAGGGAAGGAGTTGCATTATTCCCCGAAGAGGTGATGGAGAACAGCCTGGCTGAAGGCACTATCCTTCTGGGAGGTCTCCTCCAGACAGTAGTGCACTGCAAAAGTGTGCACAGAAGACCAGGTGGCCGCCCGGTAGATGTCCAATAAGGGCACTGACCTCAGGCTAGCTATGGAGGCCGTCAAGGCCCGCACATTGTGCGCTGTCACATGCCTCTCCAGGGAGAGCCCCGCCTTCTGGTAGGCAAACATAATGCAGTCAGCCATCCACCGTGAGGGAGCACACTTGAAGACTGCCGCCCCCAAGCGGCTGGGATCAAATGACACAAAGAGTTGCATCAACTGACAATGGGCTGCGTCCTCTGGATGTAGAAGGCCAGGATCCGCCAGTCCAGAGTGTGCAATGAGACTTCCGCCCTTGAGGCATGAGACTGGGTAAAGAAGTTGGGGAGCACCACCTCCTAGTTCAGATGAAATGCCTAGACTACTTTGGGTAAGAACTTCGACTGCATCCGAAGGACAACCCTGTTGCTACAGAAACTGGTATAGGGCTCATGAGCCACGAGCACCTGCAATTCGCTCACTCACCTAGCAGAGGTGAGCACCAACAAGAAGATGACATTCCAGGAGAGGTATTTCAGAGGGCATCTGGAGCTCGAAGGGGGCCTGCATAAGCTTCCCTAGGACCACATTGAGGTCCCACGCCACCAGCAGTGAGTAAATCGGGGGCCACGAGAGGAGAAGCCCCTGCATGAAATAGCCCACCAAGGGGTGGATGGACACAGTTTGGCCTTCCGCTGCAAGGTGATGTGCCAAGATGGCACAGAGGTGCACTTTAACTGAATTGGATTTCAGGCCTGTGCCTGACAGGTGCAACAGGTACTGCAGCACCTCTGCAATAGCGCAAGAGAAGGGATCAATGTCCCGCTGCATGCATCAAAAAGAGAGTCTGCGTCATTTAAAGGTGTAAGTCCATCACATAGAATCCTTATGAGAGGCCAGCGGGACATCCTCCACCATCTGTGGGAGGTGGTAGCGTGCGATTGCTACCCTTTGAGCAGCCAGGCCGTTGGGGTCAGTGACTGGAGGTTGGGGTGATGCAGAGTGCCCCCCTCCTGCGATAGCAGGTCCGGGGCACACTCCAGTAGCCAAGGGATCCCCGTGATAACTGCAGCAGCAGAGGGAATCAGGGCTGTCGCGGCCAGTGGGGGTGCAATAAATAGCATCGAGGCTGCTTCTGCCCGAATCTTCAGAAGGGCCTGCGGTATCAGGGGCATTGGCAGGAAAGCATACACAAAGCCCTCAGACCATGGAAGTAGGAAGGCATTGCCTCCCAGCCCTGACCCACTCCCCTGCCTCCCAGCCCCGACCCACTCCCCTGGAGCAGAATCTCGAGAGCTGTGTGTTTTCTGGGCTGGCAAAGAGATCAATCTCTGGGGTGCCCACCGCCGGAAGATCTTGCCAAAACTGACAGATTCAGCCATCACTCGTGCAGTTGGAGAACGCATCTCAGGCAGTCGGCCAATATACTGTCCTGGCCCAGTAAGTACACCGCCGTAGGCTGATGCTCCTCACTGCTGCAAAGTTCCAGAGGCGCATTGCCTCCCAGCTTAGGAGGTATGAACCTGTGCCTCCTTGCTTGTTGATGTAGAACATTGCTACCTGGTTGTCTGTCTGGACCTGGACAACTGGCCCCTCCATATGGTCCCGGAAGACCCTCAGTGCATAATAGACCATTCGGAGTTCGAGCAAGTTAATCTGCAAGGCACTCTCCTCTGGAGACCAAGGTCCCTGTGACTGAAGGTGGACACAGTGGGCTCCCCCAACCTGCCTTGGAGGCATATGTGGTGAGGACGTGCTGAACTGGTTGGGCCTGGAACAGCAGCCCAGCTCTCAGGTTGTGGAGGTCCTGCCACCAGGCCAGGGAAGTTGCCAAGGCGGGTGTGATCTGGATACGGTTCCCAAGGTGGCCCTCTGCCTGCGCCCACTGGGCACTGAGCATCCTTTAGGCATGCCACATCCACAGGCAGGCAAAGGGGGTCACATGGATGGTGGACACCATGTGCCCAAGGAGGCGAAGCATTTGCCGGGCAGTCACAACAATGCCAGCCTGCACCTGCTGTGCCAGAGTGGCGAGACGCTGAGCTCAGCTCAGGGGCAGGAAAGCCCTTGCTTGAGTGGAATCAAGCAATGCTCCGGTGAACTCAATGGATTGCTTTGGGACAAGGTTGGACTTTGGAAAGTTCACCACAAACCCTAGGTGCTGCAACAGCTCCAATGTGCACTGGGTCACATTGCGCACCTTGCCTGGCATGCCAGCCCGCATGACCCAATCATCTAAGTACAGGAACAAGAAGACCCTGAAGAGTCAGAGGCCAGTGGCCACGACCACCAGGCACTTTGTGAACACCTGCGGGGCGGAAGCAAAGCAAAGGGAAGCACCCTGTACTGGACGTGATGGCCTCCCAACATGAACCGGAAGTACTGATGGTGCTGTGGGTGGATCAGGATGTGGGTGTATACAACTTTGAGATTCAAGGAGCATAGCCAATCTCCCTGGAGGAGGTAAAGCAGCAAGGTTCCAAGGGATAGCGTTTTGAACTTCTCCTTGACCAGGAAGCCACTAAGGTCCCTAAGATTCAAGATGGGCCTGAAGCCCCCTGTTTTCCTGGGGACCAGAAAGTAGCAGGAGTAGAAACCCCATCCCTACAGATGGGGTGGGACAGGCTCGACTGCCCAATCCTCGAGCTACGACTCGAGTTCTGTCTGGCTCCATGTTCAAGGGGTCCATTGGTAATTCCCCTGTAAAGTGAGGGGGCAGCTGGGTGAAGTGTGCGAAATGGACAAGCCGACCCCTCCCCCCCGTGAACCTTGGGCATGGTACTTCCTGAGGGAGGGAGGCTATGCCCAAGGAGTCAAAAGCTCCCCCCAGGCTGTGGCTGAGCCGCTCTTTGGGCTTGGGAGCCTTGGGCTTATGGGGGCATGCCCTGGGCCCTTGGCCTGCTGCTCCTGAGGGGGGGGTGGGGTAGGCCTGGAACTTGGGATAGTTTCCATAAGCCTTCTTTGTCTTTGGGTGGAAGATCTTTTTCCCCGAAGCCTTCCTGTGGGAAGGGTCTGAAACCTTCTTGGATATCCTGGTCCTGGTCATGAACTCCTTCTCCAGCTCATCAGCCTTATTTTTCATGGGCTTGCCGAAGAGGTTACCACCCCAGCAAGGGACATTGGCTAGCTTGTCATGCACCCATTGCTCCAAGTCGGAGGACTGCAGCCAGGCAAGGCGGCGAGCACTAATGCCCACCGCAGCCACACGAGCCATCGACTTGAAGCCGTCGAAGGCTGCTCGAGTTTAAAATTTGGAGCATTTCTTGACCAAGGAAACCAAAGTAGGAAAGTGTTCAAGGGGCTCTCCTGACAGATCAGTTAAGAACCCGGCAAGCTCCTTCGCCAGGACTCACAAGCACATACTCATGTACAGCTGGTAGGCCTGGATCAGCCATACAACTAAAAAATAAATAAATCTGTCTAAAAATGTATTCTTTCCAACCCAATGGAAATTGGATATAATTATATAAAAGGGGTCAAGAATGTCTGTCTGTCTTGCCCATCTGTCTGGGGGCAAAATAACTCTCTGAAAATGTAAGGGAATGAAAGCATGTGAAACAAACTTGCAAAAATACATCAAGCTTGAAAATAGGCCAAATTGGAGTGATGGTTGTACAGAGATTAGCGCCCCCCCCCCCCCCCCCCCGCAATTACTCCAGTGCATTTCTATGGAAGAAGGTGGTCCAGCTTCTATAGCATAGGAAATTACAGTGAAAATAGCAGTTAGGGATTTACTTTTTTCGAACTCCCTTTCTGTGTTCTCAAAAGAACATAAGAACTGTCACACTGGGTCAGACCATCAAGCCCAGTGTCCTGTTTCCAACAGTGGCCAATCAAGGTAATAACTTCCTGGCAGATCTCAAAAGTTGTCAATTCCATACTATTTATCCCTAGGGATAACTGGTTTTCTCTTGGTCTACCTTAACAAGGGTTTATGGACTTTTCCTCCTGGGATTTGTCCAAACCATTTTTAAACCCAGCTGCTCTACCTGTTTTTTCTACATCCTCTGGTAATGAGTTCCAAAGCTTAATTAGTCATTCAGAGAAAAAATATTTTCTCCTATCTGTTTTAAATATACTATTTTGTAGTTTCATAGTGTGTCCCCTGATCCTTGTACTTATAGAAAGAGTACACTTGAATTGATTGTTTACTCTTTTTATTCCACTCAGGATTTTAAGACCTCTACCATTTCTTTCATGTTTGGCATGGTTGAAGCTCAGTGCAAAAGAGGAAGACCAGCAATATGATGGATCAATACAATAACAGCAACTATAGCCACCTTACTGAAGACCAAACACAATTTAGGACAACTATCCAGAGGGTCACTTTGAGTCAACATTGATTCAACAGCACTTAACAATAACATCAGATCTCCCTTCAGCTATCTCTTATCCAAGCTGAAGAGCCCTAACCTCTCTGGCTTTTCCTCATAGGAGAGTTATCCCATCCCCTTTTTTCATTTTGGTCACCTTTCTCTGTACCTTTTCTAATGCTGTTACTGTATATTTTTTATATACAGGGTGGCCCAAAAAAAGTGAGAAAATCTCGTAAATTAAATGCTTAAATAGTTTACTTATTTACCTTTTTTAGCTATATAACGTCTTTATTTTGACAATTTCTGGTCGCCATCTTTGTTTTTTTAATTTGTCAATCGTTTACATCTGTCTTTTTGAATTTTTAATTAACTTATATGCTACGAGATGTTCTCACTTTATTTGGTCCATCCTGTATGTGAAGGCCAGAATTGCACACAATACTCAAGATGCAGTCCTACCATGGAGCGATAGAGACATTATGATAGTCCTTATTTAATTCTCTATTTCTTTTCTAATGATTTAACATTCTGTTAGCCGTTTTGCCTGCCGCTGCACACTGAACAGAAGATTTCAATGTATTTACCATAATGACACCTAGGGGGATATTTTCAAAATAGTTTAACCAGTTGACAGAACTGCTAACCGGTTAAACCGCAGTCAGAAAGATATTCAGTGACATTAATCTGTTTAGTACCGCTGAATATCCCCTTCTACTGGATTTGAATGCCGCAATGCTAAGTGTTTAGTATCAGGGCATTCCAGGGAAAGCACCGGGGTGGCGCTGGAGTTAACTGGTTAGTGGTGATATTGAGCCATTGGCCGGTTAACCCTAACGAGCTAAAATTAAGAATGGCTATCCTAACTTTACCTAGTTTTACAGTCCAGCCAGCAACTGAATATCGATGCTGGCCGGAGTGCAAAATCACAATTCGGCCATCCCAGATATTCAATGCTGGGATGGCCGAATATCCGGTTCAAATTTAAAGTGACGAAAGCCAGCCGCTTCATCGGCCTGGCCACCACTGCTGAAAATGCTGTCCCAGAATCTTTTCCTGACCAGTGACTCTTAATGAAAACTCTAGCATTGTGTATCTATAGTTTGAGTTATTTTTCCTTATGTACATCACTTTGCACTTATTTACATTAAATTTCATCTGCCATTTGGATGCCCAGTCTCCCAGTCTCACAAGGTTTTCGTGCAATTTCTTACTATCCACATGAGATGTCATCTGCAAATGTAATCACCTTGCTGCTTTTTCCTAGTTCCAGATCATTTATAATTATGTGAAGCACCAGTTTTAGTACAGATCCCTGGGATACTCTACTATTCACCTTCCTCCATTGAGAAAACTGACCATATACTGTATCCTTACTCTCTGTTTTCTATCTCACAACTGGTTTCCAATCTACTATAGGACATTGCCTCTTATGCTATGAATTTTTAACTTCCTCAAGAATTTTTCATGTGGGACTTTCTCAAATGATTTCTGAAAGTCTAAATATAACACCTTTATCCACATGTTTATTCATGCCTCAGGTGAACCCTGACCAAGTTAAATTTTAGCCCAGACTGTGAGAGATGGAGCAAGTATTGCAGGACAGAGTGTATCAGGCAGGAGAACGGGTTCATGTGTTTCTCTGAACACCACACTGAAAACTTGTGCCACTTGAAGGCCTAAGCTCATCTCATCGAGTCCTTACGAGAGGCCAGGAGGATGTCCTTGACCTCCCTGGAAAGATGGAGGGGAGCTAAGACTACCCGTTCATTAGCCAAGCTGTAAGGGACAGGGACCCCAGATTGGGGTGGAGGAATAAGCTTCTTTCCTGCGTTAGGAGCCCCAGTGACCTTCTGAGAGAGACCGGGGATTGCATCGTGAGACGGAGCAGCAGAGGGAACCATGGCTGTCTGGGCCACCTTGGGTCACGAGGATCATTGAGACCCTGTCCCGCTGGATCTTGAGATGAGTCCGTGCTATCAGGTGTATAGCAGGCCCATCGCCCAAGAGAGGAGGAAGGCGTCCGGGGCCACCCAGTCCAGGTGTGGATAGGGACCGCAAAACCGGGGAAGCTGAGCATTGGCTGGATTGACAAAGAGGTCCAGGTCCAGGGTGCCCCAGAGCTGGAATAGCCACTGTGCTGTCGCAGGGCTCAGGCACCACTCATGTGGTTGGAGGATTCTGCTCAATCGGTCCGCCAAGGCATTGTCTTGGAGATAGACGGCTCGGAGGATAATGTCCTGGCTCACTGCATATGAGCACAGGGTCATCGCCTCCTGGAAGAGGTTGTAGGAGCTGCTGCCCCCTTGTTTGTTCACCGAGAACATAATGACTTGATTGTCCATCTGCACGAGCACCACCTGGTGCCACAGCCAATGCTGGAATGCCTTCAGTGCAAGAAGGATGGCTCGGAGCTCCAGCAGGTTGATCTGCTGCTGACCCTCCTCAGGGGACCAGGCCCCCTGGGTGCGCAGCTCCTCACAATGGGCCCCCCAAACCGAGAGGGAGGCATCCATTGTCAGGACTTTCTGAGGGGTCATGGTCTGGAAGGACATGTCCCGGAGCAGGTGTTGTGCATCCTGCCACCAGACCAAGGACTCTGCCATCTGAGGCAAGACTGAGATGGGGTCACAGAGTCAGCCAGTAGCCTGGGTCCACCGTGCGCAGAGGCACCACTGCGCTGCTCACATGTTGAGGCGGGGATTGGGCACAGCGTGGATCATGGAGGCCATGTGGCCTAGGAGGCGAAGCATCAAACGAGCTGAGACTGTGCAGCAACTCCGATGTCAGATGCTAGGGACATGAGGTGGTCTGCCCTGTCCTGGGGGAGGAAGGCCTTGGCCTGGAGAGTATCCAGACAAGCCCCTATGAACTCCAGGGATTGCACTGGAATAAGGTGGGAGTTTGGGTGGTTGACCACAAAGCCCAGGTGCTGCAGAAGCCAGATGGTGTGGCCTGTGGCCTGCAGGGCCTTCAAGGCTATGTCTCCCTTTATGAGCAATCTTCTAGGTAAGGACAGACGAAGGCCCATTGGAGACGGAGGTGGGCCACCATCACTGCAAGATACTTGGTGAAGACCCGTGGTGTGGAGGCGAGGCCGAAGGGGACCACCCTGTACTGGTAGTGATTGCCTCTGACCACACACCACAGGTATTGCCTGCGGTTGGGGTGGATGAGGATGTGGGTGTATGCATCCTCATCCACCAATCGCCATACTGGAGGTAGGGCAGCTGTGTTCCAAGGGAGAGCATTTTGAACTTCTCCCATACCAGGAATCTGTTCAGGTTCCTCAGGTCGAGGATGGACCTGAGACCTCCCGTTTTTTTCAGGACAAGGAAGTATCTGGAGTAGAGCCCTCTGCCTCTGAGATGAGATGGGCTCCACCACCCTTCATATCTTCCTCAGTAAAGACCAAAGCAAATAATTCATATGAAGGCACATTTTACAAAGGATGTCCAAGTGTAATTTGGGATGTCCAAGCCAGAAATCTGAAAAAAAGCAGGCACTTCCAAGTTCTGACAAGATTTCACAAAAGTGGACATGCCTGATATGGATGTCTGCAGAGACATCTACATAGACATCTCTGGAATAGTATTGCTGACTGTGGATGTCTAGAAAAAAGCCTAATGATTAGAGTAGTGGGCTAGGACCCGGGAAGTCAGGGTTCAAATCCCACTGCTGCTATCACTGTGATTCTGCAAAGTACTGTGGATGTTGGAGTTCTATCTTCTCTATGGCTCAATATTCAGCAGCAGAAGCTATCCTCCGCTGCTTAATTCTAAACCTGGAAACTCAATGCCAGGTCCAAATCTGGCCATCAGGATTGAATATCTGGGTTGGCAGGTGAAGCAGAAAGCTAACTGGGTGGTAGCAATATTCAGCCGCTGCCTGGATAGTTTCGGCAGCAAAAATTAGGACAGCCTTTCCTGTGCCTAACTTTCGCCACAGAGGGGTTACTGGGCAGTGGCTGAATACTGCTGCTGCACAGTTATTCGTGGGTGCTGCCCATGGAATACCCCCAGAACACCCTGATGCTAACCGGTTAGCATCAGGGCACCAAGCGGTGGCACCTGTGGATATTCAGCAGCACTAACCACTGAATGTCTTGTTCACCGTGATTAACATGGTTAGCAGCTCTAAATATCGGACACTCTACATCAGGGGTGGCCACCTCCATCCTGGAACACCACAATCCAGCCTAGTTTTCAGGATCTTCTCAATGAATATTCATGAGATATATTTGCATCCACTGTTTCCCATCATATGCAAATATACCTCATGAATATTCATTGAGGACATTCTGAAAACCAGGCTGGATTATGGTACTCCAGGATTGGAGTTGGCCACTCCTGCTTTACACCCTTTGGATGTGTTATAGTCAAGATGAGAACTTTCCTGATGCCTGGAGCAGGTCTAAACGTGAACAATGTTGCAGATGTCCCTGATGTTTCTGAAATCAAGCAGGATTCTCTAGTCTATTGCACTGCCCTAGACATGCCTCCATCACACCTCCTGCTTACTTGGATGTCCCTATACTAGAAATGCCCTTAAAAGGGAGAAGTGGCCTAGTGGTTGGGGGCAAAAGCCTCAGCCCCAAGGGACCAGCGTTCATGTCCCACTGAAAGACAACCTCAGGTTGGAGGAAACTGGGATTTAAGCCCCACTGGCACTCCTTGTGGCCTTGGGTAAGCCATTTAGTTCTCCACTGCCTCAGGTACAGATTTAGAATGTGAGCCCTTTGGGGACTGGGAAATGCATACAGTACCTGAATGTAACTGCCTAGCTGCTACCCACCATAGGGAGTATATAAAAATACAAAAGACTTGGTGAAATGGCTCTGGGGATGTCTCAGTGATTTGGACATCTGCATGCATGTTTTCAGATATGGAAATCACATTTAAGGCTTCTAAAATGACCCCCTTAGTCTCTCAGCTCTGGCCTTGTCCTCTCTGATTGCCCCTTTTACCCCAAGGCACAAAAAAAAAAACTAGACAGACAGGGATGGCATAAGCACTAGCTGATCACCTAGAGCAGCAGCTTCTGGAGGGCATCAAGGAGAAGCTGCATGCAAAACCAAGCAATAGGTCCTGACAGCACGCAAACTCAAAAACCCATAAGTATGTACTTATAATAAAGTATGACGTCCACTTTGCACAGGATTTTTCTGAGAAGGGCAATGAGATAATCATAATTGTTGAATTTAATTATCAAAATCTTGGAGGAGAGGGGGCTAGGGACTTGCAAGTTAATTAGTGGTGGGGAAGCTGAAAGTTTGCCTAAGATGCCAATATCTTTTTATAAGCCCTGCAAACAAACACAGAGCAGAAGCAGGCTGCTGGGTGCTATCTGCCAGGTGCCAAAATCCAAGATGTTACGGAGAGTTTGCTGATACTCATCAAACCTACTGACTATTACCCGATGTTGCTCATCCATGTCAGCACAAATGATACTGCCAGGTATCCCTCTGAGCATATCAAGAGTGACTTCATGGCTCTGGTATAGACTGTGAAGCAGATAGGGGTGCAGGTGGTATTATCTTCAATCCTTTCTATTGAGGGTAAAAGACAAGGCAGGGAAGCTCGCATCCTGTAGATAAATACATATCTTCAGTAGCAGACTGGCTAATCTATTGAAAAGGGCTCTAAACTAGATTCATTTGGGATAGATGAATAAAGCCCCCAGGTAAGTGAAACATTAAATACGTTTATAGAAATAGGTAAAAGGGACAACATTTGGAAGTAGTGTCTATAAATAACCGTAGCATGGGAAATAAGATCCCAGATGTTGAGGCTTTAATGGGAGAGCTGACTTGGATTTAGTGGCAGTTACAGAGACATGGTTCACGGACAACAATGACTAGGATAAAACTATACCAGGCTATACGTTATTCAGAAAGTACAGGATAGGAAGGAGGGGAGGAGAAGTGGCACTATATGAAAAAGATAATATTAAAGCTATGGAAATACAGGGCTTAAAAGGGACAGAGGAGGCAGTGTGAGTTAAACTAGAAAGAGGGAAAAAGAAATCCATTTGCATTGGCGTGATATACAGACCTCCATCACAGGGAGAAGAAGTGGATGGAGATTTAATAGAAGACATGCGCAGCATTGCCAGGAAAGGGGAAGTGCTACTGATAGAAGATTTCAATATGCCGGATGTTGATTGGCACATCCCTGCTGCAGTGTCATCTAGATTCATCTGATGTTATAATGGGAGATAATCTCACATCCAGTGATCACCAGATGGTGTCATTCAGTATTAGGACTAGGGCTGATAAAATCCATTCAAAAGTGAGGGTCTTAGACTTTAGGAAAACTAACTTTGCCAAGATGGGCCAATACCTCAAGGAGGTATTAGCGGGATGGGAACAGTTGAGGAATGTAGAAAAACAGTGGGCAAAACTGAAAGGGGATATTTTAAGGGCAAACAACCTTTTTGTTAGAATGGTAAATAAAAGGAAAAGGAGGCTGCTATGGTTCTCAAAAGAGGTAGCTGAAAAGGTGAAAATAAGGAGGGAGGCCTTCATGAAATATAAGAGATCACAGAGACAGGAAGACAGGCATCTATATTCAGAAAAACTTAAAGAGGCTGGCAAAGTAGTCAGGAAAGCAATGGTACAAAAAGAAGAAGAAATAGCCAGTGCAATAAAATGGGGGATGATAGATACATTTTTCAGATATGTTAGTGAGAGGAGGAAGGGCAAAAGTGGTATTGACAGACTCAAGGGTGAAGGGGAGGAATATGTAGAAGCTGATGAGGATAAAACGGAATTGCTTAACAAATTTCTGTTCTGTGTCCATAGATGAAGGGCTGGGAGCAGGACCTCAGACAACACCCACAAACAGGAATAAAAGCAAGGGGCACCTCAAACGATGTTCAGAGGACTGTGTTCATGAGGAACTAGTTAAACTAAAAGTGGACAAAACGATGGGACCAGAAGGGATACGTCTAAGAATACTGAGGGAACTTGGGAACGTTCTAGCAGCTCCACTGACTGACCTTTTCAATGCCTCTCTGGAGTCAGAGGTGGTGCCAGAGGACTGGAGAGAGGCTCATGTGGTGCCTTTACACAAATGGAGAAGAAAGGATGTGATTGAAAACTACAGGCTGGTTAGTTTAACCTCGGTGATGAGTAAATTATTGGAAACGCTGCTGAAAGAAAAAATAGTGAGATTTCTGGAGTCCAACAGATTGCAGGATCCGAGGCAGCATGGATTCACCAGAGGCAGGTTTTGTCAGACAAATCAGATTGATTTATTTGACTGAGTGACCAGGGAGTTCGACCGAGGGAGAGCCCTAGATGTGGTGTATTTAGATTTCAGGTGACTCATAAACAAACTAAGCACCCTTGGGATGGACCCTACTGCTTGGATTAGAAATTAGTTAAGTGGGAGGCGATAAAGGGTACAGGTAAATGGAGCTCACTCTGAGGAGAAGGAGGTTACCAGTGAAGTGCCACAGGGATCGGTTCTTGGTTGAATTTTTTTAACATTTATGTTAGTGATATAGCGGAAGGGCTGTCGGGTAAGCTTTGCCTCTTTGCGGATGATACCAAAATCTGCAACAGAGTAGATACCCAGGAAGGTATAGATATCATGAGGAGGGATCTAGCTAAGCTTGAAAAATGGTCTAGAATTTGGCAGCTGAGATTTAAAATATGTAGGGTCATGCATTTGGACTGCAACAATCCAAGGGAGCACTACAGCATAGAGGGTGACATACTTCTGTCCATGAAAGAAGAACGGGACCTGGGCATGATTGTGTCTGATGATCTCAAAATAGTTAAACAGGTAGAAAAGGCCATGGCGAAAGCCAGAAGGATGCTTGGGTGCATAGGGAGAGGAAAGGCCAGCAGCAAAGAGGAGATGATAGTGCCTCTGTATAAGTCTTTGGTGCAACCTCATTTGGAATATTGTGTGCAAGTCTGGAGACCACACTTTGCAGAGGGTGGCTACTAAAAAGATTAATGGTCTTTGTTATAAAGCATATGAGGACAGGCTTAAGGACCTTTATATGCATACTTTAGAGGTGATATGACTGAGGCGTTTAAATACCTCAGTGATATGCATACTTTAGAGGTGATATGATTGAGACATTTAAATACCTCAGTGGAATAAATGCACAGGAGGAGAGCCTCTTTTGACTGAAAGCAAGCTCTGCTACGAGGGGACATAGAATGAGGGTGAAAGGGGATAGACTCAGGAGTAATATGCAGAAATATTTCTTTATGGAAAGAATGGTAGATGCATGGAATAGTCTCCCATTGGAGGTGGTAGAGATGAGGACAGTATCTAAATTCAAAAAAGCAGAGAGGATCTCTAAAGGAAAAAAGGGAATTCTTGTAGTGGGTGATATGGAAGGGCAGACTGGATAGGCCATGTGGTCTTTTTATGCCGTCATGTTTCTAAGAAAGGACAGAGAAAAAGAGCAGGAGAGAGAAGGAAGGGGTTGCAAGGACTGAAGAGGTTAAGGAAAGAGATATGATGAAGGCTAACAGAAAATGACAATCAGGAAACACCAATCACAAGCAAATCTCCTCCAACAAACATATCGTCAAGCACCAAGTCAAAAAAAGACAAGCTGGTGGGGAATTGTACTTGATCAATAGCAACTGTAAATGCTCACATTTAATTTTGGTAACGTGAATGTGGTATGGTCCTTATAAAATACCTACAGAACATATAATCTCAAGGAACATCCCAAGCATACCTTTTCCAAGGACATCTAAAGCCTGTATCACACCAGCTGCTTGTGGGTAGCACCTTTCTCAAATCACTGCAACACGTGTATGCCACGTTGCAATTGTAAGTCCACTATTTAACCTGCCAATGGCACGCACGCCTTCTAAAAATGACTCCAGCAGCCTAGTGGCTAAAGCAGCAGCCTAATATCCAGAAAATCTGGATTTGATTCCCACTAACAGACCTTGGGCAAATCACCTTATCCTGCATTGCCTTGGAAGGAAAAAGGCCTGCTTATCTACTTCCAGTCATACCTTGCCAACAAAACCCAGAGGCTGCTGGGTTGCCAGGCGTCAGACTAGCCAGCACTTAAAAAAAAAAGTTTTAAACAAATGCAAACCCTAGTCCAACATTTCTGCTTCCATTGGGCTTTAATTATCCTTTTATATCATAGGAATAACATATGAGAAAGCTCAGAGAGCCCATTTCAAAGAGATAACTATGAAATGCTTTGTCTGCTTTACAGAATGAAAATTAAATCAAACTGGAAATACAGCATAAAATCTATTCTGTTTGCATAATAAGCTAAAGACTCTATCTCATGAAGAATAGATTCAAATTCTAGTTGTCATAAAAACATAAGAAATGCCATACTGTGTCAGACCAAGGTCCATCAAGCCCAGTATCCTGTTTCCAACAGTGGCTAATCCAGGTCACAAGTACCTAGCAGTTTCCCCAAAAGACACAGGTTCCACAATGCTTGTATTGGGGCAAGTAGTGGAACTTTCCTCCAGAAACTTGTCCAAACCTTTTTTAAACCCAGCTACACTAACTGCTTTTACTACATCCTCCGGTAAGAATTCCAGAGTTTGATTACACATTGAGTGGAAAAATATTTTCTCTTATTAGTCTTAAACAAGTTACACTGTAACTTCGTTGCATGTTCCCTAGTCTTTATACTTTTTGATGGCATAAATACTCGATCTGCGTTTACCTGTTCCACTCCATTCATTAATTTATAGACCTCTATCATATCTCCCCTCAGCCATCTCTTTTCCATGTTGAAAGGCCCTAACCTCTTAAGCCTCTCCTCATAGGGGTATCCTTCCATTCCCTTTATCATTTTGGTGGCTCCTCTCTGTACCTTTTCGAATTTGCTATATCCTTTATAAGATACGTCAACCAGAATTACAAACAATATTCTCCATTCCTTTCCTTATGATTCCTAGCATTCTATTTGCCTTCTTGGCTGCCACTGCACACCGGGCAGAGGGTTTCAACATGTTATCCACAATGATGCCTAAATCTTTTTACCTGGCTGGTGGTTCCTAATATGGAACCTTGCATTGTGTAACTATACTTTGGATTGTTCATAACTTTGCACTTGTCCACATTAAATTTCATCTGCCATTTGGATGCCCAGTCTTCCAGTTTATCAAGATCATCTTGCAATTTTTCACAATCCTCTTGTGTTTTAACAACTTTGAATAATTTTGTGTCATCTGCAAATTTGATTACCTCACTCGATATTCCCATTTCCAGGTCATTTACGAAAATGTAAAAAAACAGCAGACCCAGCACAGATCCTTGGGGTATTCCACTATTTACCTTTCTCCAATGGGAAAGTTGGCCATTTCGCCCTACCCTCTGCTTTCTATCTTTTAATCAGTTCCTGATCCACAATAGTATACTGCCTCCTATCGTATGATTTTTTAAATTTTGCCAAGAGTCTCTCATGAGGGACCTTGTCAAAGACTTTCTGAAAATCCAGATACACTATATCAACCGGCTCACCTTTGACTACCTTTTTATTCACACTTTCAAAAAATATAACAGATTTGTAAGACAAGACTTTCCTTGGCTAAACCCATGTTGGCTTTCTCCCATTAAAACATGACTACCTACACGTTCAGTAACTTTGTTCTTTAAAATGGTTTCTACCATTTTGCCCAGTACTAATGTCAGGCTCAGCAATATGTAGTTTCCCGGATCACCCCTGCAACCCTTATTAAAAATTGGCGTTACACTGGCCATTTGCCAATCTACAGATAGTACAAATTATTTTATCGATAGTTCCCAGATTACTAAGAATAGGTCTGCAATCCCATATTTCAGTTCTTTCAGCAACCTCAGATATATATCATCTGGTCCAGGTGATTTGCTATTCTTTAGTTTATGAAATAGTTGTAATATATCTTCCCGGTTTATCAATATTTCTTTAAATTCTTCTGATGCATCACCTTTAAATACTATTTCAGTCCTGGGTAACTTCCCTACATCTTCTTCAGTAAAGACCGAAGCAAAGAATTCATTCAGTCTCTGCACTATGGCCTTGCCCCCTCTTAGTGCCCCTTTTACCCCTCTATCATCTAATGGTCTAACTGACTCACAGGTTTTTTGCTATGAATGTACTTGAAAAAGTTTTTATTATGCATTTTTGCTTTCCATAGCAAACTTTTTTTCAAATTCTCTCTTCGCCTGCCTTATCAATGCCTTGCATCTATCTTGTCAGTGCTTATGTTTCCAGTTTTCATCATGTGGCTCCTTTTTCCATTTCCTGAAAATGCTTTTTTGACTGCAACAGTCTCTCTGACCTCACCTTTAAACCATGCTGGCAGTTTTTTGGACTTCCTTCTATTTTTCTTAAAGCATGGAATACAACTGGTCTGGATTTCCAAGATAGTATTTTTAAACACCACCCATGCTTGATGTAAATCATTAACCATTGCAGCTGCTCCTTTTAGTTTTTTCTTAACTATTTTCATTTTATCATAGTCCCCATTTTGAAAGTTAAAAGGTAGTACTGTGAATTTCCTTGCCATCCTTCCTCCATTTATTAAATCAAATGTGATCATGCTATGATCACTATTACCAAGTGGCCCCAACACCCTTATTTCTTGCACCAGATCTTATGTTCCACTAAGGACTAGGACCAAAATAGCTTCCCCTCTTGTTGGTTCATGAACCAGCTGCTCCAAGAAGCAGTCATTTATTTCATCTAGAAGCTTTATCTCCCTAGCATGTCCTGCTGTGACACTGACGCAGATAATACCGGGGTAATTGAAATCACCCATTATTATTACTGTGTTGTAACTTTGGTTGGCTTCCCTGATTTCTTTGAGCATTTCATCATCCATTTGTTCATTCTGGCCAGGTGGTTGGTAGTACACCCCCACTGCCATTACCTTCCCCTTTTACATGGAATTTCTATCCATAGAGATTCTACAGTGTATATTGTTTCCTGCAAAACTTTAATCCTATATGACACAATGCCCTCTCTAACAGAGTTCAACCCCTCCACCAATTTGATCTACTCTATCATTGCGATATAATTTGTACCCAGGTATCTCAGTGTCACTGGTTGTCGCCCTTCCACCAGGTTTCTGAGATACCAATCATATCTAACCTCTCATTTAATGCGATTATTCTAACTCTCCCATCTCATTTTTTAGAACTCTATCATTTGCATACAAGCATTTTAGAGTTTGTATTTTATTCATATTAATCGGTAGACAGGGGTAATTTGGAATCTTTAAGCGCTGCCTGCTCTGTACGTAAGGCCATTTGAGTTACTTTTGTCTTTATTGGAACCTCTCTGTTGATATGCCCTAACTTCAGTCTTTTGCTAGTATCCTTCAAAGATACATCGTTCTGAACCTTTGCTCTTGGGCGACTGTCAGCTTTCCCCTGTTATCTAGTTTAAAAGCTGCTTTATCTCCTTTTTTTTTTAAAATTATTTATTTATAATTTCCAACAGCACAACCAAAGCAACAAAACAGAGCCATAAACTTAACAGACCCAACCCACCCACCTCCCCAGTCTCCAATGGCCATCAACAACAGCAGTTTCTACAGAGCAATAACACCACCCACATGACATAAATGCCAATTATCTGACACATCCTAAATCAAGCTGAAAACATTTCCCCAGCAATGGTCTAGCCCCTGAAGGACACTCCAGCCGACGCGGCATAATCATCTAAACACCTCCACTTACTCTCCACATCCAGTTGGGGGGCAGACCGTCCCTTCCGGCACCTCCATCCTTGTTTGCAGCCCCATGCCTTTTCATAGCTGGCATATAGGGAAACCAGATTCCACCAATGGTTGCTCTCCAGTTTACGAGCATCTTTCCAACAAATCAGGATTAACTTCAGAGCAACAGCAGTCAAGAAATTAAACAGAAAGTGCTTTTCTTTCTGTAGAGGCAGAGTCGGGCATGCAGACCGGAGGAAAACCAAATCCCATGACAGAGGTGCCCGAAAGGAAAGTATCTTCTGTATGAAAACCCATACCTCCCGCCAGAACTTCTGCACGCTAGGACACCCAAACATCATGTGCTGCAGAGTACCTAAGGATGCCGAGCACGTCCAACAGCAAGCCTCTACTCCAGGAGCCCAACGAGAGAGTCGACTGGGCGTCAGATGCGCCCTGTGAGAAAAAAAATATAATGACTGGGTAATTGCTGCGACGCTGGAGGCTCTATTCACCTTAGCCCAGAGAGTAGACCAAAGTTGGGGCGGAATAGTTAAATTTATCTCAGCCTCCCAGCACTTTTTTAGACCAGTTAACGCGGCAGACCATTCATTCCTAAGAATCACATAAAGCTTTGAAACTGTCCCCTTACCCTCCAAGCAGGCAAGTAACAGCCGTTGCAAACCCCACTCCTTCGGTAGGTTAGCTACAACGATCTTTGCCTGCGTTAGACAGCTTCGCAACTGGACCCATTGGAACCGACAGCTATCGGGTAGATCAAACTCCCTGACAAGTGCCTCCCAGGATTTCCAACCCCGGAGATGGGCTATATGGCCCAACGTCCAAATACCCTTATCTTGCCAACACTTCCAAGAGATCATTTTACCCCCAATCCTAAATCTAGGATTATGCCATATAGGGAACTCTCTGGACACGGGATTCTCATCCGCCATTAACTCTGCTAGACCAAGGGAAGCTCTCTGAGTGGCTCGAATAGCAGGAGAAACCAGGCAGGCAGCAGGAAGCTTCATTACGAGCAACAACTGGAGAGGGGCACGAGAGACCATCCTCTTCTCTACTTCTAACCAAACCGGGCTTAACTCGTTGGCCTCCATCGTACACCAAAATGCACCCTGCTTCAGCAAAAAGGCCTGGTGGTAGGCCCGGAAATCAGGAAAATTAACTCCCCCCAATTCCCTACTCGCTTTAAGCTTGGTGATCGCGATTCTGGGGGGGTTTCCCTGACCATAAAAATCTTATTAATTGTCGCTCCCAGTCTTTGTATACCCTAGGTGGCAGCTCCATCGGAAGCATCTCTAAGATATAATTTATCTTGGGAGACAGGACCATCTTAATAGCCTCCATCCTGCCCCACCATGTCAGATACAAAGGGGACCACTTTACCGAAAAAACTCGAAGCAACTCCGCGATCGTCTGACAGTTAATTGAAATCGTCTCTTCTGCGGAGAAACAATATTTAACTCCCAAATATTTAATGGGCTTGGTTTCCCACACAAAAGGATGATCCCCTAAAGCGGAAGAGAAAGTCGCACTGTTCATGGGAAACGCCACCGACTTCCCCCAGTTTATCTTGTAACCAGAGATTTTCGAATAGGCTCCCATAACTCTGAGAACTTCATCCACCTGCTGTGGCTGGACAAAGAGCAGCAAATCATCAGCATAGGCTGACAATTTTACCTGCAAATCCCCCACTTGGATGCCCCGAATCCTCTCAGAGTATCTAATGGCAATGGCCAGGGGCTCTAAAGCAAGATTGAACAATATCGGGAAAAGGGGGCAGCCTTGCCTAGTACCGCGCTGTAGAGCAAAGGGGGTAGACAATGTTCCATTCACTAAAATTCTGGCCTGGGGATTAGAATATAACACCTTAACCAGATTTATAAACGAGTCTCCGAAGCCAAACCACTGCAACACTCGGTACATGAAGGCCCACTCCAACCTATCAAAAGCCTTTTCGGCATCTAAGGAAAGCCCAACCATGGGGCAGTCTTGCGAGCGTGTTAGAGCAAAAAGATCAATGAGAAGACGAGCATTATCCGCCGTCGATCTCCCTGGCAGGAACCCACATTGGTCCGGGTGAATCAACCCGGAGACCACTTTCGAAAGCCTCCTGGCTAAAACACCAGCAAAGATCTTGTAGTCAGCGTTCAAAAGAGAGATCGGCCTATAGCTGCCCACCTCAAGAGGATTTCTGCCCTCTTTAGCCAACACAACTATAGTTGCCTCATTGAAACTCCCTATCTGCGGGGATTGTTCAACTAAGAGTTGAAAAAAACAGGCCATCGGAGGAACTAGATCCTCCTGGAACACTTGATAAAATTCCGCAGGGAGTCCATCAGGGCCCGCCGCCTTGCCCTTTTTTGCCTCCCTAAGGACAGCCTGGACCTCTTCCCCCTCTATTAATAGGCCCACTCCCTCAGCCTGTTGGGCACTAAGAACAGGGTGAGGCAAGTCACCAAAGAAATTTTGATAGGCGGAATCATCACAATCTCCCAACGAAGAGTACAGATCTTGATAAAACGACCTAAAACTCTCCCCTATCTCGCCACTCTTCATGAGCAACCCATGATTTCCCGAAGCTAAGGCCGCAATGGTAGACTTTTCCCTAGGGGGACTGAGCACAGACGCCAACAGCCCGCCAGCTTTATTTTGCTCCACATAATATCATGCATCTTGCGCTTGCTGAGCCTTTTGGACTTCCGAGCTCAAGAGGCTATTATACTGATACCTTAATTTCTGCAGGCGTAGGAGCACACAAGGCTCCGCATTGGCTCTCAAGAGCCTTTCCCCGGCTGAAATTTGTGCTTCGAGCTCAGCCAACACCGCCTTCCTCTGTTTAGAGAGGCGGATCACGTAGCTAGTTATCCGGGCACGGATAGAAGCCTTGAAGGCCTCCCACCAGGCCCAACCCGCGGTCTTGGAAGGAAGGTTTTTAGTAAAATATTCTTTAATCTCCATCCGAATAGAATCACAGAAGGCCGGATCTTCCAACAACTCCCTAGGGAAAAAACCATCCTGACCTCCGAGAGACAACTTGCCCCAGCGTCAAAATCAGAAAGACAGCCGCATAATCTGACACCGTGGTAGCACAGATACCGGCCTCCGTTGTTGACTCCACTAAAGATCTAGATATCAAGAGGAAATCAATGCACAAATGCGAATTATGCGGAAGAGAATGAAAAGTATATTCCTTGTCCGTAGGGTGCAAGGTCCGCCAAATATCGTGCAAACCCAAGTCTTGCATCAGGGACAAAAGAATAGAAACTGCCCTACCAGGCTTGGGGGATCTAAACGGCTGTCTGTCCAGCAAAGGGTCCAGAACCAAGTTGAAGTCCCCGCCCAAACTCATGGGGAGAGACCTCAACTCATAAGCCTCTTCCGCAACCTTCTGGAAGAAGGAAACATCATCACAGTTTGGACCGTAGACATTCAATACGGCCAATTTCTCACCATTAATATGCATTAAGACCTTTGCCCACCTCCCTTGTGGGTCCGCAGAACCCCGCTCAACTTTTGGCTGGAGAGCTTTTCGTACCAATGTTATTACACCATTCTTTCTGCCAGCTGCTGCGGCATGCACCGCAACCACATAGCGCCCCTTACCCAGTTTCATTGCTTCGACGGAAGACAAATGGGTCTCCTGGAGTAGAACTACGTCGGCACCCTGCTTAGCACAATACAGTAAGATTTTCTTTCGCTTGATTGGATTGTTGATCCCTTTCACGTTCAGTGACAGAACCTTAAGGGACCCCATATAGCTTAATAAGTAAGATTACATCTACATTAGGACCCCTAATACACATCACCAACTCCCAGCTCTGCGAATTACCCACAGCAGTTACCATTGGAGACAACAACCCCCCCGACCAAACCCACCACCCTGGGTGAACCATCGAACCCACAAGATTGCCCTCTGAACCCCATCCCCACCCTGTGGACTCCTCATACACAACCCCCTCCCTCCCTCCTATAGTTCAACATCACACAACTCGCTCCCATCCAGACATCCAGCCCCAAAGAATTCCACTCCCCCACCCGACCACACAGATGCCCCAACTTCCAACCAAAAACACCTCACCAGCACTCACACTCATACAGATCCCATTTACTCAATCATAGTCAAACAGTGACGATAAAGGCCAAGGCTGCAAACTGGTATCTTCGACACAGCAGGCCCTAACTCAGTCTTTGCCAGTAAAGTCTCCACAAAAGTCTCAGCGCATTACTGCAGCTTCCTGCTCCTCAATAAAAGCCAAAAGAACCTGAGAATCCTCAAAGGTCCGAGTCTGGTTGTGTAACGTGACTCTGAGTCTGGCCGGAGCAAACAGCCCATACCGAGCTTGAAGATTTTGCAGACGCGGTCTTAGCGCTAACATTTGCCTCTGATGGGCCACTGTAGCCTTATTAAAGTCCGGGAGAAAGGCTATGTTCAAACCTTCGAGCTTCAATGGCACCAAAGCTCTAGCTGCCGACATAACTTGTTGATGCCTTAACAGCTTCATAATAATAGGGCGTGGCCGCGACGAATGAGGGCTCTGATGCGTAGGGACTCTGTGGGCCCTCTCGATCTCGAATGGGTGATCGAAAGTAATCCGTAGTAGATCCGGAATAGTTTTACATAGAAAGCCCATCATGTCATGTCCTTCTGCTCCTTCGGGTATCCCCACCAGCCTGATGTTGTTCCGCCGCGCCCTATTGTTAGAGTCCTCGAGATTACGCTCCAGGGCAGAAATGCGCTTAGTATTAGCAGCCACCTCCTTCAGACGCTCCTCGTGCACCTCTACCCTTATAGAGAGCCCTTCCATTCTTTCAGAGAGTGTACTGAGCTGTACCTTCAAATCCTTGAGCTCCGCCACGTCAGCTTGCACCCCGCTCAGAGTTTCCCCGTTCGCGGTGACCAGCTCTCGCACAGCCTTAATTTCAGCCAAAAGCTCCTGCAGGCCGTCTAGGCTCTCCTTCGCGCCAGCGGCCTTCTGCGGCGAGGGAGGGTCCGGTTTCAGCCGCTTAGTTCCCCCGGTCACAGGCGAACTAAAATCATGCCTGGAGGGTTTGCTGGACGACATTGTCGTATCCTTGTATACACTGAAACTCCAAAAGCAGTATTTCTCCTCAGAGGGGCAGGATAATATTCAGGATTCCGGGGAGAGAAAGGATCAAGCGGCCATCTTGCACCATCGCAGGCTCCGCCCCCCGCTTTATCTCCTTTTTAAAGGTTAATGCCAGCAGCCTGGTTCCATCCTGGTGAAGGTGGAGCCCATCCCTTTGGAAAAACCTTTCACTTCTGACAAATCCAAAACCCTCTTCCTTGCACCATCATCTCATCCATGCATTGAGACTCCGTAGCTCTGCCTTCCTTTTAGATCCTGCGCCTGGAACGGGAAGTATTTCTGAGAATGCTACCCTGGAAGTTCTAGATTTCAACTTCCTACCTAAAAGCCTAAATTTGGCCTCCAGAACCTCCCTACCACACTTTCCTATGTCAATGGTACCAACATGTACCAAGACAGCAGACTCCTCCCCAGTGCTATCTAAAACCTTGTCTAGGTGGTACATGAGGTCCACTAAATTCGCACCATTCAAGCAAGTTACCAGACGATTCTCACATCCACCAGCCACCCAGCTATCTATATGCCTAATGATGGAATTACCAGCTATAACAGCAGTCCTAACCCTTCCCTCATAGAGAAACCTTCTCAGTGCAAGAGGGTTTTATATCACCTGGAGGACAGGTCCTAGCTACAAGATCATTTCCTGCCATACCAGGGTGATTCTCTCCTGTTATGTGAACTCTCTTCTCCATAGCAACGGGGAGGCTGCCAGACTGGAGGTGGGACTTCAGTACAACGTCATTGCATGTCTCGTCTATATACCTCTCTGTCTTCCTTATGCCCTACAAGTCTGCTACACTAGCCTCCAGAGATCAGATTCGTTTCCTGAGAGCAAAGAATTCCTTGTACCTAGTGCACACATAAGACCCCTCACCAACTGGGAGAAAATCATACATGTGACACTCAATGCAAAAGACTGGAAAGCCCCATCTCACTGCTGGACTGCTGTCTGCATCTTACTTTTAAGGTATTGTTTAGATATTTAAGTTGTTTACTTAGGTTTGCTGGGGATATTTATACTATTACAACTATACCTAATACATTTAATGGACTTTGCCTCAAATTTAATCTCAGAGCTTTAATTAATGTATTCCTGGTGAGGATAACCAGCTGCACCTGAAAGTGAATATGGGCACCTCCTTTCTTTTAATAGGTTTAAGAACCTATAAAGCTAAGAATATACCTGGAGTGGGAGGGAGTCGGGGTGGGAGGGAGGGAAGGCTTAATAAAAATTGGCTTCCTACACAGTGTGCTGACCTGTGCTTCTAAGCTAAAGCCTTACCAATTTCCTGTGTGATTCACACAGTCCTTGGTTTGATAGAGAGCTTTTCAAATTGCCCTTTTGAACTGTCACTTGCCTTTAACACCTATTTAAGATAACTTCAAGGATCTTTTGCCTCCTAACTGGAAGGCCTCTTTGTAAAGGTCTCTAGAAACTAGTTTATTTCCTTCTACTCAGAGACTATTTATTCTACTTATATGCTAAGCTATACTTTGATTTGATTTAAATAAAAAAGCTCTCTAGCAACAAATTTATTTCAGTGACTGTTTACGCTATTTTACTTTCTATTCTAAGCGACACTCTGATTTGATTTAAATGAAAAGCTCTCTGGTGGTACTAAGATCTGACTGACAACAAAAACACTGAATTTTAAATACACAGACGTATCAACTTTAGCGCAAAGAAGTCCCTTTTTCCCCGAGATTTAAAGTACATTCCAGAACATAAATACATACAAGTGCAGATCTATTTCCAGCTATAGTTGTCCCTTTTGGTAGTCCTTCATGGATCTATTGCACCATGTGGACATATATGCTGTACTAGCTGAACCAATGGACAGTTTCTGGGGGCAACAGCAGCAGCAGTAGCAACCCCATTGCTTGGACAAGATGTACACAGTGAAAAATAATTCATTTTATTTTGTTTCACTGAGGTATTTTTAATAGTGCATCCTGTTGTGAAATAGTGCACACTATTGAACTATTGGGTGCACTACTGATGCTTTCATTTAAAAAAGAACACATCCCCTGCACAATTCTTGGAATCATCAAGGATTTAAATCACTTTGTCTTCACATCTGTCTTGTGTATACATAAATGACCACAGCAAGTACTGCTTTTCAACTTTGTGTTTTAAGACTTGTGCTTTTTAAAAGTTGTTTGAATCCCTCTCTGTATATCTGACAGGACCCTAAGTTGGTAACTGTGAGCTTTGAATGCTGCCAGACTTAGGGAACAAGGTTAATTTGAAGTTGTAGCTGCTCTTGCAAAGGTTTGCTTTCCTTTTCTTCCTCCTGCCAACCACAGTCATTTGGAGAAGGAAGTGTTTAAACAAACTGTGACAATTTGTCTGTTAAGTATCTGCTTTTGATGTAACACCCTATAACTTTTACTTTGCTTCACTCTAACAGCAGCAACCTCAGAGACCTCCAAGGATAATTGGAACATTAATGTGTACTACCCTCCTGCTGGTTTGCATTACAATAGCCTTCTAAAAGAACTGTACTGTTTGTTTTCCAGCCAAAAGAGCTTGTTGTTATTGAAAAAGCTGGCAACTGTGGAGGGGTGGAGAACAGATAGAACAATGATCTGAAGAGAGGGAAATAAAGACAGAGGGGATTCACAGGTGTGAGAGGAAGTCAGAGAGACCTTATGAAGAAGGAATTAGAGTCACTGAGAAGGAGCCACAAGACATGTAGGGGAAGGGGGAACAGAGGGAAGTCATTGAGGGAGGGAGGAGAGATGGGGAGCACCATGAAAAGGAGGTGAGAAGGACAGAAGCAACATGAAGCCAGAAGGACAGAATAATATTAGAAGTATGGGAATGGCGAGCGGTGCAGATGATAAAAGGATGAGGAAATGATTAAAGGGGCACAAATGGTGGAGAAGCTATGGCACTTGACTTTGGTTCTGCAAATTATACATGGTATTTAGTACAGCCCTCAGTTGGTTTGTGGCTTGTTGTACCGGGAGGGCTTGTGTGCGTGATGCTGAGAGCTATGCTATTGGTAGCTTAACTACTGGTAGGGTCTCCCAAGATTGTCCCAGCTGAGGTGTCAAAGATAAACTACCCATCTAGGCAGCAACAGTATGGGATGGTGTTGGCAGTGGAGGTCACATTTCTGTGGTAACAGCAACAAAACTGGCATTACCTGCATGTAAGAAAGGCCTGGCAATCTACTTCTATATCTTGCCACGAAAACGCAATGGATAGTCTCAACAAAACAAATTGCACTATAGTGCTGGAAGATGAGACCCCTAGGTTGGAAAACACTCAATGGGCTACTGAGGAAGAGCGGAAGACTTTTCAGAGTAAAGCCAGCATTTATGATACAGGTGGAATGTAGCCCTGGAGACATATGAATGCTGATGTAGCTGCATATAGTAACATGACGGCAGATAAAGACCAGTATGATCCATCTAGTCTGCCCAACAAGGCAGCAAGAGTAGGTGCACCTGCCGCTCCATGCAGGTCACCCCTCCTCACGCCTTTGTTTAGGGGTGTACCCACCGCTTGTGTACGTCACCCCTATTTGTTGAGATATAAAAGATAGTTATGTTTATTCTGATTTTATCCTGTTGTTATAAAGGGATCCACTGTGTCTGTCCCATGCCACTTTGAATTCTGTCACTGCATTTGTCCCCATCCCTTCCATCGGGAGGGCGTTCCAAGCATCCACCACCCTTTCAATGAAAGGTATTTCCTGACATTGCCTTTCAGTTTACCCCCTTGCAGCTTCATGTTATGCCCTCTAGTTTTACAGCTTCCCTGTCTTTGGAGGAGGTTTGTTTGTTTGTTCATTAATACTCTGTATTTTAAAGGTCTGACTCATATCTCCCCTGTCCTCCTCTCCTCCAAAGTGTACATGAAATGAGAGTCAGAAACTACACAGATGTCTTACATTTTGGGACATAGAATGTGCAAAGCACAAACCAAGGGAAGCTGGAAGTAGTCAAGAATAAAATGGAACATGTACAACTCGATCTATTGGGTATCAGTGAACTGAAATGGACATACATTGGGCACTTTGAATCAGATGATCACATGGTATACTATGCTGGAAATAAAAGACAAAGAAGAAATGATGTTGCATTTATAATTAAGAGACTTGTAAGAACTTTAATGAAATACAATGCAAAACAGTGAATGCTTAATTTATGTTTGTCTATGAGGCATGCCCATCAGCACAACTATTATTGAGGTGTAAGTGCCAACAACAGATGCAGAAAAGGAAGTTAATCAATTCTATGAACAAGTACAAGCTAAAATTGAAGAACATGAAAAGAAGTTTTGCATAAATGTTTCACATGGTTAATAAAGAATAAAATGGATTGGTAACATCAACTAGCTGAAACTGGGCTAGGTTTGGCATAAAGCGCGATGCCATAATGTGCATGTTCGGCCCGTGGACCCATCTAAATCAAAAAAGGGTCCCCTCTGAACCTAATTCCACATCCGCAGGTCTTGACGTGCCCGTGGGTCTGGAACTGGGGAGACAGACATGTTTGGCAGGCACATGCAAGCGCTATTCAGCTGGCCTTGTGCCTCAAGCGTGGGTAAACGTTTTGGACATCCCCGCGCGCACCATATTCTGAAACATTACGTGTTTCGGATCCTGCCTGTCCCCACAATGTACCTGTGAACGCCATGCCCCTCAGGAAAAACGTGCATCTCCTAAGCTGCACATCACTGACAGTAGTTTGCAGATGCACAGTAGACATAAATACCAATGAGAAATGACAGCTGCTGCAATCTAGACCATATACGAGTGCCCGTCATGCCTTGAGAAGAGCTAGGTAAGCCCAGTGCAACGCAATATGGTATACTACAATGTAAATGTGAACATGTATGTAAGGACATACCTTGCATCAAATAGTACATGGCATTAGAAACCGGCCCCAGTGATTCCTGCCCTGGTCATCTCTACAAACACGCTTTAAACTGCTAAGGATGGACCTTCATCAGGTGCACAAAACCCCGAACTAACATTGCAGGTACCCAAAGCATGCATAATATTGCTGAGCAACAAATATATGAGCGTTTTGTGCCTATGGCCTGTAAGTACACTCATTCTGCTGCCCTCTTATCTCTCCCTAAACCCTTCCCCATGAACTCCGCTCTTCTGTCAGATTGCTTTTATCTGTGTCCTTCTCTTCTACTGCCAAATCTAGACATCACTCCTTTCACCTTGCTACTCCTTATGTTTGGAACGAACTACCTGAGTCCGTATGTCAGGCTTTGTCCCTGGCCCCTCTCAAATACAAGCTGAGCACTCACTTCATCATTGCCGCTGCTGTATCTGATCCTCCTAAGCTCCCTTGTGTTCCCTGACCATTTCCCCTGGATGTATCCTGTCCACAGCTGCTGTGTTGTCTGTCTAGACTAGATTGTAAGCTCCGCTGAGCAGGGACCATCTTACGTGAATGGGGCAGAACGCAGCGTTTCCGGACCTAGAAATGGCTAAATCGTATTTCAGAAAACCTCACATTCCAGTTATATGGACCAGTTGGCTGAAAAATTGCATAATGATATTCAGATAACTTTTATCTGAATATCTTTATGTGGCAGCTCAGCCAACCCGCTGATATTATCCTCATATACAGTATTTTCTAAAAAACAAGATTTTTCACAAAGATTATATACCTATTCTTTGAGAAAACACCCCAACCAAGTGACTAGGGTACTGAATTCCTCATTAGGGTGAAGACAATAAGACGACAGTTCAACATTTACTAAACATGGCATCCGAGAATCTGTTTAGCCTAAGATAAAAACAATTTTCTCTTAAAGAAGAATTGTTTCAATTTTCTTTTTTTGTTGTATATGAAAAGTAAAATATTCCTAGAGTAGTTGTAGTAGGGTCACATCTTAGAGCTACTTATCTGGGTACTGGAATTTTTCACAGCAGCTACACCTGTCTCATCATGGCATATATTCATTTGTATACATCTGCTACCTGTGGGGAAACCCTGTCTGCCTTCCCACAGCCAGTTTTGTGGCACTGCTCCCCTGGTCAGGGCTGTGTGGGCACTAAGTAGTCAGACTCCAGATATATCTCCACTCTCACTGATCCAAACCTGCGTATGGTTTATGGTTTAGGCACTTGATATACCACCCTTTACTGTGTGTATCAGAGTGGTTTTTAGATATATTCTAACAGGCACTTTTTTTATTCCATCGTCCCTAAAGGGCTCACAATCTAAGCGTACCTGAGGCAATGAAGGGTTAAGTGGCTTGCCTAAGGCCACAAGGAGTGGCCATGTGATTAGAGACCCCACTCCCTCCAGCCTGAGGTTGCTTGTCCCTACATAGGAATTGAACCTCTGGCCCTCGGTAACCTGTCCCAACCACTGAGCCACATGTAGGCTACATGGGACAACCTGGAGAATGCTGGCACTACATCAGTCGTGTCTCCCATTGCCAGGCAAAGTGGATGTATGGCTGCTCTATCACACTGCCAGCAATATCTGATCTTATTAGAGTACCCAGTGTAAAATGATCTAGAAGGAATCAGCCTAGGTTGCCTATGACTAAATGTCAAAACATATCCCTGACAAATAGGGACCCTCAGAATAAAGGCATTCAGTGGTGCAAACAGCACTAATACATGCTCAACAGCACCACTACTGGTCTCACAAAATGTGTATTATGGGCATGCAATAGTGCTGTTTTCACTGTGAGTGCCCTTATTCTGAGGGTCATTTAGCATTGACAGGGATATGTTTTGACATTTAGCTATGATGAACCCTCTCTGAGTTTGAATGTCCAATCACACTGGCACCCGATGATGCTGTGCTCATCCATACGGTCCAGGTACTGGCCAGGCATTTATGTTTCCTCTGAATTGCAGATGAGCACAATCCCCTCGTGTACCTCTCAAACCACACCACTTATGCACACCCCCTCCCTTTCTGTCACAAAAACATGATTCTGCTCTGAACATATATATAACAGCTATGACATAACATCATCGCATGGGGTAGCAGGACTACAAATATGATCTTCATTTCTCACCCAAAAAGGAATCCTTTCCCTGCTCATACTATCCCTGCATCAGCAGTCCTATTTTTCTGATCATGAGAATTGTTAGGGTCCATAGGTTGGCTCCTTTAGCACAAACAGCACATTAGTGCATAGCCTGAATTTATTTATGTATTTAAAAGTATTTATAGGCCACACAATAACCAAGGCAGATAACTAAAAATATACACAGTTCATCAAAACATACAAACTCATACAAAATAAATTAAATACAAATAAGTAAAAATAAGATCAATTAATTAAACCTAAACAAATAAAAGACTACCATTTGAGAGCACAAACTGGATCATTATTACATCATAAACATAATTTCCCTAGGCACTTCACCTGCTTATCAAATAAATCCAGAAAAATGTAATGTAAGTTATGTACTGTGTTCCCTGTTTGTACTCCTTGGGGCATGTTTACTAAACCGTCTTAATGTCGCTCTGCGACGTTATCGCACGATAAGGTACCTTATCGCGCAATAATGGCGCTTTATGAGGCGCACAGGTACCTTAGCGCGCGATAACGCGCGCAGCGGCGCAAACGAGCTCTGAAGGCGGGGAAAGGCTCCCGGAGGGCGGAGGAAGGCTCCCCAGGGGCGGAGAGAGAGGGTCAATGGGCGGAGAGTGGGAGGGGAGAGGCTCCCCGCACACTAACGCTGTGAAATCCGAGGCTCAAAACTAACGCCAGTGAAACCCTGGCGTTAGAGCCGATTTAAAGGGAAAAGAAACCATTTCCGTCAGCAATGTACAGCAAAACCAGGGAAACCTACAAAAAGTGATGTGTGATACATGTGCACAGAACAAAAGGGCAAATAAACATTGAAAAGGACCCCAACAAAATGTAAAAAAAACATAACCAAGCTGGGCAATAGTGATATCAATGGGAAACATCAAAAAACACTCCCGAGAAAGCTCCAAAAAAAATATATGAATTTTGGAAGGGTCTATGCTCCATCCCCGTACAAGGTGAATGAGCCCACAGTGAAATTGCGCTGAGCAGGGTTTCCGACTCCATTGGCCAGGATTCCCATGGCGTGCACATGTTCCACAACAGCAGGGTGGGCATGCTGGAACGGGTAACTGGACAGATGCTGGAAAAGGGGACACAGAGGGCTGCAGGCGGCACATGCTGTGGTGCAGCTGGGCCACAGTGCAGACTAGGGTGATGCCTAACTGGCCCATAGGAATGCTGAAACAGTAGAGCAGCTAGACAGCAACTGCTGAGAGCCCAAAATGGGCACGAGTGTGCCCCATAGTACCCAGCAGGTACCCCCAAGGGCACGGAACATTGGCATGCGGTGCTGGGGGGAAGCATGGACAGCTATGTAGGCACCCCTACCCCAGAAACCGCACCATAGGCAGCCTCCTACCCGCACACTGGATGGCCTGAGACTGCGCACCACCAGCACCACCAGCAGAAGCGCATGTCAGCATGGTGGCAGAGGGATACTGGTGGTGGAGGGGGCAGTGGCAGCTGCCCAGAGCAGACCATGGCCTAGCCCTGTTCAGGTGGGTGCCGTGCACTGCAACAGACAGACTCTGTCTGATAAACAGCCATGGTATCTCCAGGGACTGCACTGTCTGTGTGGTGCAATACACACAGCCAGTGTGTTCAGGAGCAGAAAGTCACAGGTTCAAGTCCCAGCTGTGGCTCCTGCCAACCCAGTGCCCATATTTTACCCACTACTAAACTGTGGTAGTAAAGACGAACCTTTATTGCAGAGAACATAAACATGCGTCAAACACCTATATTTCAGACACCATAAACATGTGCATTACCTAGAGCAGAGTCCCCCAAATGCAGTCCTGCAGGGCCACAAATCATTCAGGTTCCATGCTGTCTCTAATAAAGATGCCTGTGCTGCATTTTTATGCGTCGCCCCCATGGTATGCAGATGTATCTCATGCATATTCATGAGGGACAGCATGAAAACCCGAACAGTGTCTGGCCTACCAGGACTGGAATCGGGAACCTCTGCCCTAAAGCAGCGGCCAACAGGGGCAGACACACCCGCACCCACAGGCTCCATTATCCAATGCCTCCTGGAGAAGCAGGATGTTGGGCCCTGCGTGCATCTCCCAATACTAGCACTTGCATACCTTAGCAATGCCACCCTAAACCTGGGAATACGGTACACAGCTATCAAAAGGTTGCTATGATTACTGGCAGATAGCAATTCCAAAGTTAAGTACAACGTTCTGATTGAGCTGCATCATAGCAACCTTTCTGATGTCTGTGGAGTGTGCTACAGGTCTTGTGTCTGACAGTGTTTACCACCCTGGGGAGTGACCCCAACAGTATTGCATACCATAGCCATGCCTGCACTGTGCCCAGGACTGGTGCGGTGGCCAATGCTGCCAAACACCTCTATAGTTGCACAATGCTGGCATAGGTGTGGGGAGTGTTTGTCTGTCTATCCAGCCCACACTGCTAGCACTGTTGCCAGTATTGGCCTGCCAATGTGCATAATGAGGAGCAAGGTACCGTGGGAATAGCCTGGATAGGGTGGCCTGGCCTGGATTCATCTGTACAGAGCATAGGGCAATGGCTTGGACATTGTAGTGCCCGGCCACCACCTACACGGACAGGATGGCCACAGCATGTCCTGCTGGGAGGTCACGCTCACCCTGACTATGCAGTGACCACGGCATGGCTAGATTCCCCCATAGTGCTGTGCAGCAATTTTTTTCATGTGATATTTATGGGTTTTCTTTTGGGGCTCAATCACTGACTTATCTGCTTGTTGTGTATTCTGACATCCCAGTTCTGGGTACATGCATCTCCTCCAGGAGCATGCACTATGGACTAGCTAGCAGACTGTCTGTAGCTAGTATGTGTATTGCTGGAACACCTTGCAGGGTGCAGTGGCTGGAGGCTTGCTGCTGGAGAATGTCAGATAGTGGTGGGGGGCAGCTGAGCGTTTCCAGGCCTTCTCTCTGCTATTGCTTTATGGATGTGTACAGCTCTGCATTGCCTGCCCTGTAGGGTGTCTGTTCCCCAGCAGGAGTGCCACCATTGCAGGGAGGTAGAATGTGGATCTGGCAGATAGCAATTCCTACGTTAAGCACAATTGGCTGATTGAGCTGCATCATAGCAACCTTTCTGATGGCTGTGGAGTGTGCCTCAGGTCTGGTGTCTGACAGAGTGACCCCCAACACTATCGTGTACCATAGCCATACCTGCACTGTGCCCAGGACTGGTGTGGTGGCCAGTGCTGCCAAACACCTCTATAGTTGCACAATGCTGGTATAGGTGTGTGAAGTGTGTGTCTATCTATCCAGTGTGTGGTGGCTGCCAACACCCTCTACAGCCCACACTGCTAGCACTGTTGCCAGTATTGGCCTGCCAATGTGCATAATGAGGAGCAAGGTACCGTGGGAATAGCCTGGATAGGGTGGCCTGGCCTGGATTCATCTGTACAGAGCATAGGGCAATGGCTCGGACATTGTAGTGCCCAGCCACCACCTGCACGGACAGCATGTCCTGCTGGGAGGTCACTCTCACCCTGACTGAGCAGTGACCACGGCATGGCTAGGTTCCCCCATAATGCTATATAGCATTTCTCTCATGTGATATTTATGGGTTCCTTTTGGGGCCCAATCACTGATTTATCTGCTTGGTGTGTATGCTGACATCCTAGTTCTGAGTACATGCATCTTCTCCAGGACCATGCACTATGGACTAGCTAGCAGACTGTCTGCAGCTAGTATGTGTCTTGCGGGAACACCTTGAAGGGTGCAGCAGCTGGAGGCTTGCTGCTGGAGAATGTCAGATAGTGGTGGAGGCAGCTGAGCATTTCCTGGCCTACTGTCTGTCTGCTATTGCCTGCCCTGTAGGGTGTCCGTTCCCCAGCCGTGCTGGGGTTGATGTTCCCCTCTACTGCTACCATTGCAGGGAGGTAGAATGTGGATCTATTGGTGGGCAATCCTGTTTCCTACCCTGAGCCCCAGAGGGTGGGTTGTGTGGTGGTACATAATCTGCCTATGGGTCCAAACACCTCCCTACATCATGTAACCATGGCACTAACACAGGATATGCACTATTCTGCGTGCATCATAGCCCATAAGGGCTAGACATGACTGAGAAATACAGAAGGACACAGATGTATCCTAGGTGTATCAGCAGGGACTACCTATCACACACAGTAGCACTGATGGGGACCTGCAGCATGGTGTATTTTAGCCATGAAAGGTGCTGTGGACCTGGTGCTGGGTGCCCCACCTCACCCTCAGGGTGAGCACAGTACCCGCACAATGTGACGGTCTGTAGCTACTCTGTGCCAGTACCACACACGGTCAGTTCCCCTTACCAGGCCAAGGTGCTGTGGGGGTGCATACCCCCTCTTGTGCCCATCTGTAGACTGCTGATTTGCATGTGCAGTGCATCATGGGAATGGGTGGGTTATCCCTATCCTGGTAACCACAGCAGACCGTTTGTGTGGTGACGTGCAGTCCTTCTGCAGCCAGCCAGGGGTTTGTTAGCAGCTATAAAGCTGTAGCCCACTGGTTACTTCACTGCCTGTAGAGCCAGAGGTCATAGGTTCAAACCCATGGTGGGCTTATTTGATAAGGCTGTCCAAGGCATTGTCTGTCTTTAATGTACATTAGTGCTGCCAGCAAAAACACCCTCAGTGTACTGTAACCATAGGGTGCACTATAAGGTGCCTTATCAGGTGTCCTCTAAAGTGCCTTATAGGGTGCCCCATAGGGGACATTATAGGGTGCCTTGGCGTACAGTGCACTTTATAATGTGCTCTATGGGTGCCTTATGCGGCACCTTAGGTTACGGCACGTGAGGGTGTGTTTGCTGGCAGCACTAATTAAACTACAAATAAAATGCCTCAAAAATCAATACTTACAAGTAAAAGCTAATGCCTCACCCAGCCTTATAGATTAGGCACACTGGGGGATCAAACTCATAACCCTTGTACCATCAGTCAGGGTATTAACCATTGTGCTACACCTCTGTTTTCTGTGTTTGCATGTCTGCGCACCTACTTAAGATTACTGCGCGTTAACATGCTTAGCGGCGTCTCGCTCAATAATGTGCGCAGCGCACATTATCGCGCGATAATCCTGTTTTGCTACTTTAAGACCAACACGCCCACTCCTTTTATGGCATCCTGCACACTAACGCCGGGCGCACGTTAAGACAGTTTAGTAAACATGCCCCTTAGTGTATTGCTGTGATGTAATGATAATGCAATGTATGTTTCCCTTACCTTTGTTTAACTCTGTCCTGTATTAACCGCTTTGATTAAAGGAAAAGGCGGGATATAAAACTTGTTAAATAAATAAATAAAAAGCCTGCTGGAGTAAATAAGATTTCAACTATTGCAGAAAGACCATCAGCTCAGCTTCAGCACATAACTCATTAGCGAGAGAATTCCAAATAGAAGCAGCACTCATAAAAAAAAAATTATCTTACATAGTAACTGAAAATTAATCTTTTTAAAGGATAACCATGGAACGTAACATAAATTTCCAACATGCACCACAGTGAGACAAAGAGAAGTGCAAGGAAATAGAATCAGAAACTATCAGAGGAAGAACAAGATCGGCTTTCCTAAAGCTAAGAGAGTTAAAGAGAAAATTCCAGCCTTGAACTGGAATGCTAAGAGACACTTAAGGATCTATCAAGAAAAGTTGGAAAGCATACACTGAGTCACTAGACCATAAAAATCAAGTGGATCAACAGCCATTTCAACCTGTACCTTATAATCGAGAACCATTGGTGATGAAAGAAGAAGTCGAAGCAACATTGAAAGCATTATCAAAGAACAAAGCACCGGGCAATGATGACATTCTCACTGAAGTATTACAGCAATCAGAAGCAGCTGTTACAATACTTACAAGGCTCTGCCAGCAAATCTGGAAGACATCATCATGGCCAACTGGCTAGAAAAGATCTGTGTTCATACAAATAGTGAAAAAATGTGATCCAACTGACTGTGGAAATTATCGCACAATGACTCTGATCCCACATACCAGTAAGATTCTACTCATTCCTTGGCGACAACCATACCTGGAATAAGAACTGCCGCAAATGCAAATAGGGTTCAGGAAAGGGCGAGGAACAAGAGACATCATCGCGGATATGAGATGGATCCTTGAAAAGACATAAGAATGCCAAAAGGATAAATCTATGTGTTTTATCAACTACAGCAAAAGCTTTGATTGTATAACTTATGAAAACCTCTGTGCCACATTAAGAAGCATGAGTCTACCAAAACATCTGATAGTTCTCATGCACAATCTTTACATTGATCAAGAAGTAACAGTTTGGACAGAACAGGGAGAACCAAAATGGTTTAAAATGAGCAAAGGTGTATGAGAAGGCTGCATACTTTCCCCATACCTGTTCAATTTATATGCAGAACAAATGATCAGAGAAGCAGGATTATGAAAGGGCGTGGGCTGGGTCCCCAGCGCCCGCGGCTAACCGGATGCCCGGCGCGATGCGACCCGGTGCGCGCCTCATAAATTTAAAAAAAAAAAAAAAAGAAGGATGAAAGCCGGTAGGCTAAAAGGGAGGGGGTGGGTGAGAGGGAGGAGGAGCCTTAGGGCTGAATTGGGGGATGAGAGGCAGCTGATTGGATCCCCCACCGGAGCACGCTCCTGGGGATCCGTTGGCGTGCGTGCGCCCGTGCCCAGAGCCGTTAGATGTTGGGCTGGCAAGGCGTTCGCACGAGCGGCTACCCACCCACCCACCCGATACGGGAGGTGAGTGAGGTTGATTCAGGTTGTCACAGCTTGGGGGGGGGGCGGGATCCCGGAGGTTTCTGGGGTCCGGAGCTGTAAGCCTTTTGGGGCGAGGGCGGGGTGCCCTCTACCCGGTTAAACACTGGCAGGCTTGTGCTACTGGGACGGCCAAGTCGGAGAAGGGTGGCAGGCGATTGGCCGGTGGCTTCATCCGGCCGGGGTGGGGCGAGGTCACCTTGCTAGTCACATGGCTGGTGACTGATCGCCCCGCGGGGGTATGGGTACAGTTGATGATTATTGTTATGAATGTTTAACAGTTGGCTTGTTATTCAATAAAGCTGTGACCAGTTAAAGCCATTTCCAGTCTCTGGTGAGTTTATGGGTGGTGTTGAGGGGGAATGGGAGTTAGTGGCGCTGGGCATAAGTCGGGGGGTGGTGGAATTATTACGGGCGAGCTTCGTGTCCGGCTATCCGGTTACTGTGAAAACAATCAAGGTGAAGACAGGTGGAAGACTCATCAACAACCTTCACTATACTGACAATACCATGTTACTGGCTGAAAAGAAGATGATTTGAAACATCTTCTTATCAAGATCAAGGAACATAGTCTTAAAATGGGCCTCTATCTTAAAGATCCTGACAACTAAAAAAATCAATCATTTCATCCTTGATAGAAGTAGCATATGATTTTAACTTCTTGGATCAATAAAGAAACAATGAGCAGTCAAGAAATCCAATGATGTGTTGCTCTTGGTAGAATGGCTATGAAGGACCTAGACAAGATTCTCAAGTGCAGAAACATATCTCTGCATACAAAATTTGGACTTGTCCAAGCAATGGTGTTTTCAATAATGTAATATGGATGAAAAGTTGAACAGTAAAGAAGAAAGGCAGGAAGAAAACTGATGCCTTCAAATTATGGTGCTGGTGAAGAATACTGTTTAAACCATGGACTGCCCAAAAAACAAATCAGTTAGTACTAAAGGAGATCACACCAAAGCTTTCTTTAGAAGCTCATTTGACAAGACTTTCATACTTTGGACACATCATGTGAAGAGAAAGATCATTAGAGAAGGACATCATGCTTGGCAAGGTTAAAAGTCAGCGTGAAAGAGGAAGGCCAGCAATGCAACGGACTGATACAATAACAGCAGCTCTGGATACTTATCAACAATTAGCCACCTGATTGAAGACTGAACCTAGAGGGTAGCCATGACTCCCTATTCAGAGGGTAGCCATAAGTCCATATCAACTTGATGGCACTTAACAACAACAACGTTTAGTACAGGCTAAAGGAAGCATGAGTTATTATCTTCTATAAACAAAGACTGAAGACCAGAAAGAATTCACTGCTACTCATGGAAACGGCTAAAAATTGTCTACAGCTCCAGAACGTGCGCATTGTGCGCAACCATTGCAAAACTACTTTTGTTATTGTTATGCTGAACCAAAACAGTTAGAAACACATCTCCTTTACAAAGCCGTAACAAATCCTAAGTGGAAACTTAGAGACTCTCTCTAAAGTCCACAGAACATGACCCGTGATTGACAAAGACATTCTACTGAAAAGATATAAGATATTACAGGAAGTCTTGGAATTTCAGTCATCCTCACCATTACAAAATACAAATGTGGGTGCAGATATCTGATATGCAAAAGAATGAGTTGTGTGAAGTGGTAAAAAGTGGAATACGGATAGAGGACAGATAAGGAGAAGTGATATAGAAGAGAAACAAGATAAGTTTGGAGGAAGGAAAAAGCTGGAAAAAGGACCGGAGTCACTGAAGGAAAAGAAAAATGGAAAGAAAAACAGAAAAAGCCAGAAAATGACAGCAAAGGAGAGAGATGTAGTGGTGAAAAAAAAGGCAAAGATAAAACTGGAGGGGTGGCGGGTTACTGTTTACTTTTCAATTTAAGACCATGAACAGTCCCCTGCACCGTATAAGTTTCTGTTTCATGTAAACCGCACTGATGTTGAATAGCGCGGTATAAAAAAGTCTGTAAATAAATAAATAAATATCTGATTATGAGACCTTAGAAAATTTAAAATTATTTTATATTTCTATTTTTAAATTCTACTTATAATAGTGTAATCCTGACATTATTATTATGAGGATTGGTGTTAAACTCTTGTTGGCTTTATATCTTGTAATTCTGAGTGAAGGGAGGGGCTATTACATGCATAGGAACATTGACATCAAGCCCTGGCACTCCTTATCCATCTCTCTGAAGTCCATAACCCAATTTGGGGTGGGAGAATTTATATTATAGAGTTTCTTGTTATGACCAGCACAGCCTAGATGGCAAGCTATAAGGGCTTGTTAAATCCTTCAAATCTTCCCAAATAGTAAGCAGTTTGTTATGTTAAGCTTGTTTTATAGTTATATTCTTAACTGAATCCCCCTGATGCAGCATAAAGCAAAATATTGTCAGCATCAGGAGTACCTGAGGAGTGTTTGAAAGTAAAGGAGAAGTGCTTCGTACATAAACAAGGAGCAAGTTAAACAAAATTTTAAGAATTTATATATATGCTTGAAGATAAAATTATTCATATCAGAAAAACTTACAAGTACACTATGGGGGGTCATGATTTTACAAACTCTATTCGTGAGTCAGACGTCTGAAAATGGGCATTCAGATGTGCAAATCACAAAGACGTCCCTGGAGCCAATTTAGAAAGCCGGGTATATAGACGAGCCCCCCCCCCCCCAGGTGTGATCACATCCAAGTCACAAGGGGGCCTGATGGAGGCATGGCCTGCGCAGTACAATGGAAACGCACGTCACCATACATTTTCAGAATGGCCCAAGCACATTTGGCCCTGGATGTTGATGCATCCATGCCTATACCTGCCCTGACCATGAATAAGTTGTAAAAAAGTGCCTGTTTCATGGCAGCAACATTTTGGGGTATGTTTACTAAAGAGCGCTAATGTCGCAATGGCGATGTTATCGCGCGATAAGTGACATTATCGTGCGGTAACATTACCGGGCTATAATGTCACTTATCGCGCGATAACGTCTTCGGCGGCGTTAAGGCGCACAGAGGGTGGAGTAAGTTGTTCCAGAGGGCGGAGAGAAGGGGTCAATGGGCGGAGAGTGGGTGGGGAGAGGCTCCAGGCACACTAACGCTGTGAAATCAGGGTCTGAAAATTAACGCCTGTGAAAACCTCGCGTTAGAGGCACATTTGCAGGAGAGAGAAACCATTTCAGACAGCAATGTACAGCAAAGGCAGGGAGGCCAAAAAAAGTGATAGTAGTGATACATGTGCATCAACAGCATAGTGCCCAAGTACGAAAGGGCATGATGGTGAGGCTGCAAATGGAGTACAGAGGGCTGCAGGAGGGACATGCAGTGGGGCAGCTGGGGCACAGGGTGGACTAGGCAGATGCCTAGGTGACACATAGGAATGTAAAAACGGAAAACCAGCAAGACAGCAACTGACCAAGGGCAAACATGTCCACGAATGTGTGTCCTACAGTATCCCAGGGGACAGTACCCAGCAAGTACCCCAAAGGGCACCTAACATTGGCAGGCGGTGCTGGGGGGAAGCGTGGATGTCTATGCAGGCACCCCTACTCCATATCACGCACCATAGGCAGCTGCCTACCGGCACACTGGATGGCCTGGGACTGTGCACCACCAGCACCACCGGCACAAGGGCATGTCAGCATGGTGGCGGAGGGGTGCTGGTGGTGGAGGGGGCAGTGGCATCTGCCCACAGCACAGCAAGGCCAAGCCCTGTTTAGGTGGGTGCCGTGCACTGCAACAGACAAGGTCTGTCTGACAAACAGTCATGGTGTCCCCAGGGAATGATCTGCCTCTGTGACAACAGTTTGGTGCAGTACATACAGCCATTACATACAAAGGCAGACGGTCACAGGTTCAAGTCCCAGCTGTGGCTCCTGCAGACCATGTCCCTATATTTTACTGAGTACTAAACCGTGGTAATAAAGATGGAACCTTTATTGCAGATAAAATAAACATGCCATAAACGCCTATATTTTACCCTATAGAGCACATACACCAAAACCATGTGCAATCCCTAGAGCAGGGTTTCCCAACCTCAGTCCTGGAGGGCCAAACACCATTCAGGTTTCATGCTGTCCCTAATAAATATGCCTGTGACTACACTCACTCAGCATCTTCCTGTTCAGTGGAAATATGTCTCTGTATACAAACCTACTTCTAATGGTCTTGTTGAGCGATGTAATGGCATTTTGAAAACTCAACTCAGAAAGATTTGTGTTTCTGGTCACATGACCTGGTTACAAGCATTACCAATGTGTCTGTTTCAGCTGCGCAATAGCCCGATCAAGCGTTTGCATCTGACACCTCATGAAATGGCCACTGGCCGGCGCATGCGCACTACCCTTTTACCATAGTCTCAGGTTCCGGTTCATGAGAGTCTCTCTTCTTACCTTGCAGGTCTCCGGATTGCGCTTCAAGAAATTGCTGACTGTGTAGCGATCACACAGTCTGCATCCAGTTCACCTTTGTTACCTTGTTTTCCTGTAGGGATTACTGTTTATAAGAGAAATTGTGTTCGTGCATCTTGGGACTGCTCTACCTTTTCAGGACCCCACATTGTCACTGCTGCTTCCCCTTTCGCTGCTAGACTGAATGATAGTGACACTTGGGTACATATCAGCCATTTAAAAGCAGCTCCAGCCATCCCATCTGATTAATCAGCTTCTCCTCTGCCTCATTACTACAAGAATGATCGCCGCTAAGTCTGCTCCATGGGCATCCCTGTGTTTCCTGTTGGGAATTTCTACTCTCATCGTTCTGCTCATTGAACTTCTGCACCCTGATGGACAGATAGCCCAACTCCTACAAGGTTCCTACAATCGGTCCCGTCGTTCCCTACCCCCATATAAGACTTGGAAATCAACTGTTTTGGACGTTGTGAACTTTATGAACATTAGCGATTGCATTATTTGTACTTCTTTACCACAGGGTGGCACCTACGCTCCGGTAGTCGTCCTCCCTGTTCCCTTTGAGGAATTTGTTGGTGCTGTTCCCTGCTGGGATAATCCCCACATGATACGAAAATGCATTGCTGCGACGATACCTGGTCCGCCCGAAATGCTACAGGTCCGGTACGTGTCTCTGTTCCCCCTATGCTTTTCTACTATTGTATAATCACTAATGCTTGTTTTCTTTTCTCATTCTTGTAATGTCTCTTGGAATGTGCAGAATAACTCCTTTCATTTTCTACATGGCACTATGCGCCCTTTCTGGTACGGTCCTAATGTAACCAGAGAATCTTGGTATAGGGACCGGGTCCGTCTGAAGCTTATTAATGCTACCCAATGGGGCCCCCGGGTGAATACTCAGCAGAAAAGTGGTACTCGAATCTGGGGACCTGATTATTGGATGTTAGCTTTCACTGTTGGCCCCTTATTCGCTAATTATTCTATGTTCTTTCGCACTGGCGAGCACACTGGTGCCCATTTCCAGTCCTGTTATACTCCTACCCTCTCCCAGTATTGTAATTGTAGAGCTTGTGGTGGAATTAATGACTCACCCCAATAACAGGGCCATCAAATGACCGGCCGAATTCAATACCAGCGATGTAAATCTCGTGTCCAATTTCCTTTTTGTAAGACCCCCTGCACTCATGATGCTAAGACCGGTAATCTCATTTCATGTGATGACCACACCCTCATAGAATACCCCACTTTCCACTTTTTTAAATGGACTTCCACCTTTCAATTATTTGCTATGGTCGGCCATTACTGGCTCTGTGGTGATGTCCTACTCCAACGGGTAACGTTGTCTGACCTACCCTGTGCGTTAGTAAAGGTTTCTCCTTATTCTGTCTTAATCCCTCTTAATGTTACCCATCATTCTGCTCCTCGCTCTTTTCTACACAGAATAAAACGTAGCTTCTCAGATGATACTAATCCTTGGGATTCCTCTATCGCTGCAGATGATGCCATTCAGGCCTCCTTTGAATATATCAATTCCACTTATCCCATGACTAAAACTCGTTTAGATGCCCTGAGTGCTACTGCTTGGATTCCCTTTGCCCCCCGCGCCCTTACTGCTGAGCTTGGTATGGCTGTTCGCCGTTTGCAATGTTTACTACATATTCAGATGAAAGCTATTACTGAATCCATATCTCGCTTAGCAGAATCCTTAGAACAAAATAATCAAATGACTTTGCAGAATAGACAGGCTCTTGATTTGCTCCTCGCTGCTGAAGGCGGAGCTTGTACTTTTATTAATGCTACTAATTGCTGTACTGTCATCGCTAACCATACGGTATTTGTGCTAGATGCTATGAACAAGATAAAGCGTCTCTCAGAATTACATATTGATGATTTTAAGGGAGGGCTTCAGCTTGATAATATTTGGGGAAGTATTACTTCATGGTTCTCCAGCTTGGGAGGTGGACTTAAAGCCTTCTTTATTTCTCTTTTAAGTATTGCGTGTTTTGGAATAATTGCCTGTTGTGTATTATCCATTTTGCTTGCTTGCTGTAAACGCCTCGTGATGCAACCTACTAAAACCATGTATGTTATTTCTAGGGATCAATATGAACAATTGCCCCTTGACGATCCCTCTCTGTCGCAAATGGTAGTCATCCATGCCCCTTAGTGGGATTACTTTTGCTTCCCGCCACAAAAAAAAAAAAAAGTGGGGAATGAAGGGATAATTAGTCTAAGTGTGGATTTCAGGCCTGCTCTATAGGTTTGCTTTGTATGATTGCACCCTTACCTGCCTGAAAATATACATAGTAACATATGATTGGCACAAGAAGACATGCATGTGGGCTAGCGAAGCAGAGTATTTTGTGGCCTTGTATAAGACAGCCTAGGGAACCACACTTTGCACAGACATGTACAAAGAATATGGGCCCAGGAAAATACAGGCTAAGAAAAATACAGGTCAAGCTGGAAGCAAAGACCTTTAACATACAAAACTCTGGGCCCTGAAGATAACCGACAATTGCCAGGAGACGAGTTCCAAGAAATGGAAAGGCAAAAAGGCATGTACAAGGGGGATTGTGACCAACTGATAAGCTGACCTTAAGCAGACCTTGAAATACCAACTGTTGTTTAGTAATCTGTTGCTTGGTGATAAACATGGGAGGGGTCCTGAGGGCTGCACTGGCAGAAGTTTTCTGACTTTGCAGGTTTTGCAGGTTTTTTGCAGGTTCTGCAAATGACGTCAGTAATTCAAGCAGAATTTACTGGAACTTTTGGGGCAGAGAGAAAGGGATCTATATAAGAGAGCAGCTCCATAATATCAGGGGTAACTTTCTTTCTCACCACTAAGGGGTAGGAAGAACGTCATCTGCACCCAGATCTCAGGGACAAACGCTTGTGTGTATCTGTGCTTCTAGCTTTTTGCTTGGAACACAATAAAAGGATTTTTGCTGACAAGTGACTGTGATCTGAATTCTTTTTATTTTCCTGGTGCACGGCTCCCATGTGCTCAGGCAGTTTTAACAAAAATTAGAGATCTTTTGTAGGTGGACTTGGCCTACAGAATGCACCATGGAATCTTTATGGATTGAAATTTCATGTGTGAAGGGGAAGAGAACAGCAGTGGTAGTATACTGCCATTCGTCTGACCAGAATGAACAGATGGATGATGAAATGCTAACAGAAGTTAGGGAAGCTAACAAATTTCCTCCCTGATCACCTTGATCTCACCAACCATGATCCCTACTCCAATGACTTTCAAAACCTCTGATCCTCTCTCTTGCCTCCCCCAACAGGCAGTCTCCCAACACATCCAGTCCCCCTCCTCCCAAGCATCTGATCTGCCCCATAAGCAAATCCTTCTGGCATGAACCCCCCACCTGAATGCTCCCAAAGTACCCCCCCCCCCCCGAGGTCTTCCCAGAAGACTTCCCACCCCTCACACCACCAATTCGTATTCTTGGGCTTACCAGTGATCCCTAGTGTCTAGTGGGAGCAAAAGTGATCCCAGTTGCTTCTGCTGTTATGGCACTGGGTTCCAAACTGATGCTAATGACCCTTAGTGAAAAGCGAGGAGGTAAGCAGATGGTTTTATAGGTCATCAGAAGAGGCTCAAGGTCAGGGGGAATGATCAGGTTTGAGGTCTGGGGATATTCAGAGAGGGAGAACTCAACATTGACAGCTGCCCCTTCCAACAGGCTGGGGCCATCTGTAAATGCCATCATCAATAATTGACATTATAGATGTGGATTGCATTTGTGAAATAGTGAATCCACATCTATACTGCAGGCCAGGCCAACCTACACTACTCCCTCTCCGTGCTTCCAGAAAATGTAAACATGGTAAGCATCCCCGTGTTTGAAAAATCCCTGTTCTAAAATGGCATTTGCATGCGCAAATGTTGGCATACTAGGTAAACTTTAAGCCTTATGCCGCCCCCCCCCCTCGGCAGTCTGAATCTATTGTTTAGCTTGGTTTGCCTAATAGTTGGGCTGGCCTTGCATGCATGCCAATCTACACACGTAAATGCTGATATTTAGACATGGGAATGCTTCTAAAATAACTCTCATAGAGCATCTGGGTTTTCAGAAAGCATTCGCAAAGCCCCACATTAGAGACTCCTGAAGAAATTAAAAATCCATGGGATAGGAGGAAATGTCCTATTGAGGACTGGAAACTGGTCAAAAGATAGAAAATAGAAAGTAGCGAATGAAGAATAGTGGAGTGCCCTGAGGATATGTAAGAGGACTAGGGATTTTTAACATATTTATAAATGCTTTTGAAATGGAAACAACAGATTTGCAGATGATGCAAATTTATTCCAAGTTGTTAAATCACAAGAGGACCATGAGAAATTACAGGAGGACCTTGAGAGTCTGGAAGAATGGCCATTTAAATAGCAGATGAGATTTAGGATGTAATTTTATAAAGACATGCCTAGTTTTAGGCACTAACAATGATGCACATAAATGTTGGTATTTTAGTCATTTGCAAACGTAAGTGGTCACATATGCACATAAATGAGCTCTTAAAACATATCAATTCAATGCTTGCCTTCAAGTCAATGCTAACTCCTGGTGACCCAGCAGCTCCTTGGTTTTCTTGGCGGTGTGACCGGAAGTTGATTGCCAAGTTTTTCTTCCAAGGCAATGACTTGCCCAAGGCCAAAAGGAATGCTAGTGGGAGATTAATGCTCGTCTCTTGGTTACCACCCAGTGCTCTAATCATTAAGCTACTCCTCTGGGCATGCATATGGACAGAGCATAGGCAATGCAAGCCAGTACACGATGATTATCAAATATGATAATTTACGCATGGACTTCCAAAAGTAGGCATAGTCATTTAAACAGGCAGTAAGGCTACTGTAAGTAATTGCACCTAAATTTAAGGCATGTTCTCTTCCATTTAACGTTACTATTTTATAAAGACAAATAGGCACCTACTTGTCTTTATAAAATAGGCTTAATTTAGGCGTATTAAAACACACTTTGACCAGGCATCCTGTTATAATATTGCCCTCCTAACGGGAACAGTTACAAAGTGATGTACAAAGGAAAGAATACCCAAACTAAAGCTCCACATTATGAGTCACCACCCAGGAAAAGGATGGTTTATGGTTTATTTTTTTCTTAATATATCACCCTTCAAACAAACAGCAGGGGGGTTTACAATGAGATTTCACAAATAAAGACAAAGGGGCTTGTTTACAAAGCCGTGGTAGCGGTTTCCGATCATTATTGGAGCCGCGGCCCCAACGATCGGAAACCGCTACCGCGGCTTTGTAAACAAGCCCCAAAATCAGAAAGGAACTACAAAATCAGAAAGGAAAGAGAGAGGGAGAGGGAAAACAGAAAAAGAAGCTACAGAAGATAGAGAATAGCAAGCATGCGGCATAGACCACAATTCAGGAGAAGAGAAAAAACTACAGATTGTGGGTCGCAGGCACTGACCCACCCCACACAGTACAGAACCCATCATTGAACGCGTTAAATCAATGCATCTTTAGAGCACATTTGAAAGCCTTATAAGAGGGCTCAGTACAGAAAGTGAGAGGAAGGGCATTCCAAAGGGCAAGAGACACAAAAAGTAAGGCTGTGCATCTCATACTTTCTAGTCTAGTGGGGGAGGCTAGGGGAATGTTCAGGCGGTTATCATGGAGGGTGCAGAGAGCCCTAGCTGGAGCATGAAAGGTGATCACGGATGCAAGATAAGAGGGAGTGTATAAGGCCTTGTAGGTCAGGGTGAGGATTCTGTAATTAATGCAGTAACAGACAGGAAGCCAGTGTTGTTGAAACAGGAGTGAAGTAATGTGATCAAATTTGCATGTGTGACAGAGGATGCGGACCACAGTGTTTTGAATGGTTTGTAATCTTCTTAGTTCAGACTGAAAGACCCCAGCGTAGATGGGGTTACAGTAATCTAACAGGGAGATGATGTAGCTGAGAGCAAATGTATAGTTATTTTATTTATTTATTTGTTTATTTAGCAACATTTCTATACTGCTGTACCTACAAGTCACAGAGGTGTACAGAGAACAAGAACGTTTTTACATGGAACATGGTAGATAACTATATATAACATATTTGAGAACAGGTTAAATTATTTTAAAAACAGAAAAACGTGATATTTAACACTGTAAAGAACAGGATAGGGGAGATTATTGTTCAAGGAGTGAGGCGAACATAGGGTAGCTAGGGTGTATTGTGCCAAAGAGTCTAGAAAGGATGGAGGGCCTGGAATTGGCGAAGTACATGTAATGAGGACTGAACTACGTGACTGACCTGTCTTTTAAATAATAGCTCTCAGTCTAAGAAAATGCCAAGGTATTAAGGTATGGTGAAAGCTGGATGGGTTGACCATCAAGCACAGGTGAGAGGGAGGGGACAGAAGTGGTCCCAGTGAGCCAGGTTGGAAAGGTCTTGGAGACATTCAGACTCAGCTGAATCTCCCTCAGCCAGCTAGTCACCCTGCCAACACAGTTGTTTAGCTGAGCAAATTCAGGGAAGTGAGCGTCAGTGAAGGTCAGCAGGAGGATGTCATCCCTGTAATAATATCACTGCAAAAACCCCCCCAAGGGCCAGAAACCCTGACAGTCCCGGTTTCCCGGTTGCGACGGGTTGAACAGCCATGGATCTTTAGATTAGACTCTGTCACCCCGAAGGGTTTGAATCTGGAGGTTGACTGGCATGGACTGTGATCCTGTGTTCTCTCTAACTTCCTGGGATGTTTGTATTCTCATTGCTCTCATCCCTGGTTGGCTGAGCAGCTAACACGTGTTCTTGTTGACGTCAGACGCCAGTTTTCTTAAGATTCTCCATGGTGTGTGCCCTAGCTGCGCATATGAATACTAGCGGTGGCATGAAGGAACCTGAAGCAGAGTCTGGGAAATGTGTTGACCCGAAACGCAGGACTGTGTCGTTTCACCACCGGACTGGTTGATGTTGCTGTTGCGCTGTGCTGGGGACTTGAGCTAAGTACTACTTGTTTTAAAACTGTGATTTTTAGCAGTTTCAAATGTTATGCTGCATTTTGATTAAAAGGACACAGACCTCCAGTTAAGATGTTCTTGCCTGGAGGCATTTTGTCTGACATAAAAATCTATTTTCGGAGGTTTCTGTTATTCTGAACCTGCCTTTTGTTTTGATTGATCCATGTAATAATAGGCAGTAATAGCCGTCTCGTGGATAAGCAGTGTGAGTGGGCCCAGGAAAATATTAAGTAGGAGGGGAGGAAGTACAGAGCCCTGTGGAACACCATAAGTGAGGGGGTAAGATCTGGGCAAAGAGGAGCTGGCTGAGACTAAGGGGTATGTTTACTAAACTGCGTTAGTGCAATTCGCGTTAGGAGCCGCGTTAGTGGAAGGAAAGCCAAAAAAGGACATGGGCGGGACATCGTAACCGATAACGCGCAGTTGCGCGCATTATTACGTGCCGCACAGCAACGATCGCTACAGCGCGCGCCACTGCACGCACACCTAAGACAGCGCGCAGACACCCAAAGACAGAAACAAAGCTGTAGCACAATAGTTACTACACAGACTGATGGTACAAGAGTCATGGGTTCGATTCCCCAGTGTGCCTAATGAAAAAGGCTGGCTGAGGCTTCCTGTGTAACCCTTTGAAAGCCAACTACAATATTTTAATCCACAGTCTGCAGGCGGGTTACAGTTTGCATATGTCAGGAAAATTGTACCCGTCTTATGCAATATGTCCCAATAGTGATGTTCTCTCTGACATGGTCATGTATTATATACCATGTGATAGGAATATTTAGACGCTCCCTATAAGGCGAAGTGGAAGGCGCACCGTATAGGGCGACTTGTAAGGCGCACCCTATAGGGCGACTTGTAAGGCGCACCCTATAGGGCGCCGCGTAAGGCGCTCCCTATAGGGCACCGTGTAAGACGCTCCCTATAGGGTGCTGTAAAAGGTGCCCTATAGGGCGCCTTTTGAGCTACCCTAAGGTGACAGTACCCTGAGGGTGGTTCTGCTGGCAGCACTAATATACAGTAAAAATAGACAATGCCTAAGACAGCCCTATCAATGAACCCCACTGTGGGTTGTGAACCTATGACCTCTGGCTCCATGGGCGGTGAAGTAACCAGTGGGCTAGAGCTGCTAATAAACACATGGCTGGCTACAGGGGGACTGCACGGCACCACACCCACATTCTGCTGTGGTTACCAGGGAGATTACATACCACCACCCAACGCACCCTCTAGGGCTCAGGGCGGGGGACAGGATCTCCCGCCCACAGATCCACTTTCCACCCCCTGCAATGGTGGCAGTAGAGGGGAGCATCAACCCAGTCCTACTCGGGATCAAACACCCTACAGGGCAGGCAATGCAGAGCACTACACATCCATAAGACAATAGCAGACAGACGGCAGGTCTGGAAATGCGCAGCTGCCCCCCCAACATTATCTGACATTCTCCAGCAGCAAGCCTCCAGCCGCTGCACGGTGTTCCAGCAAGACACATACTAGCTGCAGACAGTCCGCCAGCTAGTCCATAGTGCATGGTCCCGGAGGAGATGCAGGTACCCAGAACGGGGATATCAGCATACACAACAAGCAGATAAGTCAGTGATTGGGCCCCAAAAGGAAACCCATAAATATCACATAAGAGAAATGCTATATAGCACTATGGGGGAAGCTAGCCATGCCATGGTCACTGCTCAGTCAGGGTGAGAGTGACCTCCCAGCAGGACATGCTATGGCCACCCTGTCCGTGCAGGTGGTACCGGGCACTACAATGTCCGGCCATTGCCCTATGCCCTGTGCAGATGCGGCCAGGCCAGGCCACCCTATCCAGGCTATTCCCACGGTACCTTGCTCCTCATTATGCACATTGGCAGGCCAATACTGGCAACAGTGCTAGCAGTGTGGGCTGTGGAGGGTGTTTGCAGCCACCACACACTGGATAGACAGACACACACTCCCACACCTAGGCCAGCATTGTGCTACTATAGAGGTGTTTAGCAGCCCTGGCCACCACACCAGTCTTGGGCACAGTGCAGGCATGGATATGGTACGCAATACTGGTGGGGGTCACTCCCGAGGGTGGTAAACACTGTCAGAGACCAGACCTGAAGCACACACCACAGACATCAGAAAAGTTGCTATGATGCAGCTCACTCCGAACATTGTACTTAACCTAGGAATTGCTATCTGCCAGTACTCATAGCAAACCTTTGATAGCTGTGTACCATATTCCCAGGTTTAGGGTGGCATTACTAAGGTATGCAAGTGCTAGTATTGGGAGATGCACGCAGAGCCCAAAGTCCTGCCTCTCCAGGAGGCTTGGGATAATGGGGCCTGTGGGCGCGGGTGTGTCTGCCCCTGTTGGCTGCTGCTTTACGGCAGAGGTTCCCAACTCCAGTTCTGCGGTGCCAAACACTGTTCGGGTTTTCATGCTGTCCCTCATGAATATGCATGAGATACATCTGCATACCATGGGGGTGGCGCATAGAAATGCAGCACATGCATCTTTATCAGAGGCAGCATGGAACTGGAATGGTGTTTGGCCCTCCAGGACTGCATTTGGGAGGCTCTGCTCTAGGTAATGTGCATGTTTATGGTGTCTGTGCTCTGTAGGGTAAAATGATGGTGTTTTGGGCATGTTTACATCATCTGCAAGAACGGTTCTGCCTGTATTAGCACGTTATAGTAGTGGGTAAAATATGAGGACTGGGTTGGCAGAAACCACAGCTGGGACTTGAACCTCTGACCTTCTGCTTCGGAATACAGTGGTTCTGTGCACTGCACCACCATGTTCTCACAGAGATGGTGCATTCCCTGGTGATACCATGACTGTTGGCTAGGCCACGGTCTGCTCCGGGCAGCTGCCACTGCCCCCTCCACCACCAGTATCCCTCAGCCACCATGCTGACATGCCCTTCTGCTGTTGGAGCTGGTGGTGCGCGGTCTCAGGCCATCCAGTGTGCAGGTAGGCGGCTGCCTATGGTGCATGTTCTGGGGTAGGGGTGCCTGCATAGACGTCCACGCTCCCCCCCCAGCCCCGCCTGCCAGTGTTCCGTGCCCTTGGGGGTTGCTGTTGGGTACTCTCCCCTGTGACGCTTTGCGAAACACACTCGTGCCCATGTTGGGCCCTCATCAGCTTCTGTCTGGCTCTACTGTTTACGCGTTCCTATGGGCCAACTGAGCATCACCCTAGTCCCTACTGTGGCCCAGCTGCACCACTGCATGTGCCGCCTGCAGCCCTCTGTATCCCCTTTTCCAGCATCTGCCAGGTTGCCCGTTCCGACATGCCCGCCCTGATGTTGCGGGACATGTGCACGCCATAGGAACCCTGTCCGATGGTGGGGAAATCCCTGAGCAGCGCTATTTCACTGTGGGCCCATGCACCTTGTATGGGGACGGAGTATGGACCCTTCCACGAATTATCTCTGTTCTATGGGGCTTACTCTGGGGGCGGGGGGGGGGGGGTTGATGTTTCTCATTGCTACCACTATTGGCCAGCTAGGTTGTTGTTTTTTTCCAGTTTGTTGGGGTCATTTTCGGTGTTTCTGTGCCTTTTTCTTCTGTGCACATGTATCACACTTATCACCTTTTTTTGGTTTCCCTGCCTAGGCTGTACATTGCTGACACGTAAATGGTTTCTCTCCCCTTTAAAGTGCTTTTACCGGTAGGTTTCTCCAGGGCCATGTGCCCATGAGGGAAGGGTTAGGACAGCCGTTATAGTTGGTGATTCGATCATTAGGCATGTAGATAGCTGGGTGGCTGGTGGACGTGAGGATCGCCTGGTAACATGCCTGCCTGGTACGAAGGTAGCGGACCTCACGCGCCACCTAGATAAGGTCTTAGATACTGCTGGGGAGGAGTCTGCTGTCTTGGTACATGTCGGTACCAATGACATAGGAAAATGTGGTAGGGAGGTTCTGGAGGCTAAATTTAGGCTTTTAAGTAGGAAGTTGAAATCCAGAACTTCCAGGGTAGCATTCTCCGAAATGCTTCCTGTTCCACGCGCAGGACCCAAAAGGCAGGCAGAGCTCCGGAGTCTCAATGCGTGGATGAGACAATGGTGCAGAGATGAGGGTTTTGGATTTGTTAGGAATTGGGGAACATTCTGGGGAAAGGAGGGGCTCTTCCGAAGGGATGGGCTTCACCTTAACCAGGATGGAACCAGGCTGCTGGCATTAACCTTTAAAAAGGAGATAGAGCTGCTTTTAAACTAGATATTAGGGGAAAGCCGACAAGCCAAGAGTGGATGGTTCGGAAGAATGTATCTTTGAAGGATACTACCAAAAGCAGAGAGGTTCCACAAAAGAGTAAAGTAGCCCAAATGCCCTCAAGTATGGAGCAGACTGAGTTTAAAGATCCCAAATTACCCATGTCTAACAATAGCCAAATTAATATGAGTAAAATACATTCTCTAAAATGCTTGTATGCAAATGCTAGAAGTCTAAAAAATAAGATGAAAGAGTTAGAATATATAGCACTAAATGAAAGGTTAGATATAATTGGAATATCAGAGACATGGTGGAAGGAGGACAACCAGTGGGACACTGTGATACCTGGATACAAACTATATCGTAATGATAGAACTGATCAAATTGGTGGGGGGGTTGCTCTCTATGTTAGAGAGGGCATTGAGTCAGAAAGGATTAAAGTTTTGCAGGAAACAAAATCTGCTGTAGAATCTATATGGATTGAAATTCCATGTAAAAGGGGGAAGGCAATGGCAGTGGGGGTGTACTATCGAGCGCCTTGCCAGAATGACCAAATGGATGATGAAATGCTCAAAGAAATCAAGGAAACTAACAAAAGTTAAAGTGCAGTAATAATAATGGGTGATTTCAACTACCCCGGTATCGACTGGGTCAGTGTCACGTCAGGACATGCTAGGGAGATAAAGTTCCTAGATGAAATAAATGACTGCTTCTTGGAGCAGCTGGTTCATGAACCGACCAGAGGGGAAGTCATATTAGACCTAGTCCTTAGTGGAACACCAGGTCTAGTGCAAGAGATAAGGTTGTTGGGGCCACTTGGCAATAGTGATCATAGCATGATCGCCTTTGATTTAATTAGTGGAGGAGGGATAGTAAGGAAATCCACAGTACTACCTTTTAACTTTCGAAAGGGAAACTATGATAAAATGAGGAAAACAGTTAAGAAAAAACTAAAAGGAGCAGTTGCAAAGGTTAAAGACGTACAGTAGGCTTGGCTGTTGTTGAAAAATACTATCTTGGAAGCCCAGACCAGCTGTATTCCACGCTTTAAGAAAAGTGGAAGGAAGTCCAAAAAACTGCCAGCATGGTTTAAAGGTGAGGTCAGAGAGGCTGTTGTTGCCAAAAAAGCATCTTTCAGGAAATGAAAAAAAGAGCCAAACGACGAAACCTGGAAACAGCACAAGCACTGGCAAGTCAAATGCAAGGCATTGATAAGGCAGGCAAAGGGAGAATTTGAGAAGAAGCTTGCTGCGGAAGCAAAAACGCGAAGTAAAGACCTTTTCAAGTACATTCATAGCAAAAAACCTGTGAGAGAGTCAGTTGGTCCATTAGATGATAAAGGGGTTAAAGAAACACTAAGAGGCGACAAGGCGATAGCGGAGAGATTGAATGAATTCTTTGCTTCAGTCTTTACTGAGGAAGATGTAGGGATGTTACCCATGACTGAAGTGGTATTTAAAGGTGCGGAAGAATTGAAGGAAATATCGATACATCGGGAAGATGTATTACAACTATTAGATAAACTGAAGAGTAGCAAATCACCTGGGCCGGATGGTATACATCCAAGGATGTTGAAAGAACTGAAATACGAGATTGCAGACCTGCTATTAGTAATCTGTGAACTATCATTAAAATCATCTCTAATACCTGAAGATTGGAGGATCGCCAATGTAACACCAATTTTTAAAAAGGGTTCCAGGGGTGATCCGGGAAACTACAGACCGGTGAGCCTGACATCAGTACCGGGAAAAATGGTAGAAACCATCATAAAGAATAAAATTACTCAGCATGTAGATAGTCATGACCTAATGGGAGACAGCCAACATGGCTTTAGACAAGGAAGATCTTGTCTTACTAATCTGTTATGTTTTTTTGAAGGAGTGAATAATCAGGTGGACAAAAGTGAGTCGGTTGATATTGTGTATCTGGACTTTCAGAAAGCCTTTGACAAGGTCCCTCATCAGAGACTTTTGGCAAAACTAAAGAGTCATGGGATAGGAGGCAGTGTACTATTGTGGATCAGGAACTGGTTAAAAGATAGAAAGCAGAGGGTAGGGCTAAATGGCCAATTTTCCCAATGGAGAAAGGTGACTAGTGGTGTACCCCAGGGATCTGTGCTGGGTCCGCTGCTTTTTGACATATTCATAAATGACCTGGAAAGTGGAATAACGAGTGAGGTTATCAAATTTGCAGATGACACAAAACTATTTAAAGTTGTTAAAACCCAAGAGGATTGTGGAAAATTGCAAGAGGATCTTGATAAATTGGAAGACTGGGCATCAAAATGGCAGATGAAATTTAATGTGGACAAGTGCAAGGTTATGCACCTAGGGAAGAACAACCCAAACTATGGTTACACGATGCAAGGTTCCACATTAGGAACCACCACCCAGGAAAAAGATTTAGGCGTCATTGTGGATACTATGTTAAAACCCTTGGCCCAGTGTGCAGCAGCGGCCAAGAGAGCAAATAGAATGCTAGGTATCATAAGGAAAGGAATGGAAAATAAAACAAAAGATATTATAATGCCTCTATATCGTTCCATGGTGAGACCGCACCTTGAATATTGTGTGCAATTCTGGTCGCCGTATCTTAAAAAGGATATAGCAATTTTAGAAAAGGTTCAGAGAAGAGCCACCAAAATGGTAAAGGGGATGGAAGGATACTCCTATGAAGAAAGGCTAAAAAGGTTGGGGCTCTTTAACCTGGACAAGAGACGGCTGAGGGGAGATATGATGGAAGTCTATAAATTAATGACCGAAGTGGAACGTGTAAACGTAGATCGAATGTTTACCTTATCAGAATATAGAAAGACTTGGGGACATGCAATGAAGCTACAGGGTAAACTATTTAAGACTAATAAAAGAAAATATTTTTTCACTCAACGTGTAATCAAACTCTGGAATTTGTTACCGGAGGATGTAGTAAAGGCTATTAGTGTAGCTGGGTTTAAAAAAGGTTTGGACTAGTTCCTGGAGGAAAGGTCCATAAACCATTATTAAGAAGGGACCCAGGATATCAATGCTTGTACCAATACAAGCATTGTGGAACCTGTGTCCCTTGGGGAAACTGCTAGGTACGTATGACCTAGATTGGCCACTGTTGGAAACAGAATACTGGGCTTGATGGACCTTGGTCTGACCCAGTATGGCATATCTTATGTTCTTATGTTTTCATTCGCGTTGGAATTCAGCTCTGGAAATCAGCGCGTTAGCCTCTCCCCACCCACTCTCCGCCCATTGACCCCTTCTCTCCGCCCTCTCTCCACCTTCTGCGGTGTCTTACCGCGCCGCGGAGCATTACGTTCGTTAGCGCGTGATAACGCGCGCTATAGCGCGTTGATCGTTAATGCGCTATAGCGCGCTAACGATCGTTAACGTCGTACAACGTGCGTTATTCACGTTTACCGCAGTTTAGTAAACATACCCCTAAGTAGGTATGGCTGGACAGAAAGGCGGAAAACAAGGCAGGAACAGTGTAGAATAGCCAGACAAGAGAATAGAATGGAGTGGTTAACTAAGTCGAAGGCTGCAGATAGATCAAGGGACATTGCCAGGGCAATTTTCCCATTATCAAGTGCATCATGAACCTCTCTGAGACGCGATGCAAGACTGGTTTCAGTACTATGCCCCAGATGGCATCTGGACTGGCAGAGGTGAAGAGTGTTAGTTTTATCTAGGTGATTCCAGAGTTGAGCGAGCATAACCTTCTCAGTTATTTTCAAAATGAAGGGGAGGTTGAAGAATGGGCGATGGTTGAGATGAGGGTTTTGGATTTGTTAGGAACTGGGGAACATTCTGGGGAAAGGAGGGGCTCTTCCGAAGGGATGGGCTTCACCTTAACCGGGATCGAACCAGGCTTCTGGCATTAACCTTTAAAAAGGAGATAAAGCAGCTTTTAAACTAGATAATATGGGAAAGCCGACAGTCGCCCAAGAGCGCATGGTTCGGAAGAATGTATCTTTGAAGCATACCAAAAGCAGAGAGGTTCCAAAAAGTAGTAAAGTAGCCCAAATGCCCTCGAGTATGGATCAGACAGAGCTTAAAGATCCCAAATTACCCATGTCTACCAATAGCCAGATTAATATGAATAAAATACAGTCTCTAAAATGCTTGTATGCAAATGCTAGATGTCTAAAAAACTAAGATGGGAGAGTTAGAATATATAGCACTAAATGAGAGGTTAGATATCATTGGAATATCAGAGACATGGTGGAAGGAGGACAACCAGTAGGACACTGTGATATCTGGGTACAAACTATATAGTAATGATAGAGCTGATCAAATTAGTGGAGGGGTTGCGTTCTATGTTAGAGAGGGCATTAGTCAGAAAGGATTAAAGTTTTGCAGGAAACAAAATTTGCTGTAGAATCTCAACGTGTAATCAAACTCTGGAATTTGTTACCGGAGGATGTAGTAAAGGCTGTTAGTGTAGCTGGGTTTAAAAAAGGTTTGGACAAGTTCATGGAGGAAAAGTCCATAAACTATTATTAAGAAGGGACCCAGGATATCAATGCTTGACCCAGTACAAGCATTGTGGAACCTGTGTCTTTTGGGGAACTGCTAGGTACGTATGACCTAGATTGGCCACTGTTGGAAACAGGATACTGGGCTTGATGGACCTTGGTCTGACCCAGTATGGCATATCTTATGTTAGCTGGGCTGGTGGAATCCAGAAATTTGGACTTAAGGAGGGGTTGGATAATGGCCTGCTTCCACGGTGTGGGAACCGATCCAATAGAAAGGCTATTGGTAAAAATTGTATAGAGAATGGGCAATAGTCCCAGTGAAGCTTCTCCTAACCAGTGAAAAGGAATAGAATCCAGTGAATATGTGGTCTTACAAAAGGTGGAGATGATCCTAATTAAGGCTGTAGCAGTAACTAGGTTGAAGGCTGGACTAGGTATGAGTAACAGCCATAGACCCTCAGGGGGAACTGCAGTGGTGAAAGCCTTATTGCAGATTGGCGAGTTTCATATGGAAGTAATGGTTCAAACAGTCAGGGGATGGTCCAAGCCATGCCTCCGAGGAGGCCATAGACCTTGGTTTAGAGAGTTGAAAGATAGTTGCAAAAAGCTTCTGAGGAAGATTTTGTACTTTTTGAATGGTGGGGGAGCAGTAATTCGTTTCTTACAAAGTAATTTTATATTTGTAATGATTACAACAGGATGCAGTCGCCATCTTGGACAATATGTTGAAATCCTCTGATCAATGTATGGGAGTGGTCAAAATAACAAATAGAATGCTAGAAACTATTAAAAAAGGAATGGAGAATAAAACAGAATATCATAATGCTTCTATATTTTTTCATAGTGACTGCACTATGAGTACTAGGTGACCCCCCTATGAAGAAAGCTTACAGAAGTTAGGGCTTTTCAGCTTGCAGAAGAGATGGCTGAGGAGTGATGTTAGAGATGTATAAAATCCTGAGTGGCATGGAACAAGTTATTGTAAATCAGTTGCTTGCTTTTTCAAAAAAAAAAAAATACAAACGCCAGGGGACACACCAGGTATATCATGTAGTACATTTGAAACAAACTGGAAAAATCATTTTTTCATTCAATGGATAATTAAGCTCTGGAATATGTTGCCAGAGTCTGAGGTAAAAGCAGCTAGTCTAGCTGGGCTTAAATTCTGTTTGGACAATTCCTGGAGGAAAGGTCCACAAATCATTATTAAGGTAGCCTTGAAGAAAGCCACTGTTTATTTCTGGGGGTAAAGTGTGGAATCTAGCTACTTTGTTAGATTCTGTTGGGTAATTGTGACCTAGATTGGCCACTGCTGTAATCAGTGTATGATGTATCTTTAGTCTGACCCAATATGACAATTCTTACACTCTTATTGTACGTTTTTATGTGCGCGAGTGGCCTATGGATATACAGTAAATCTTGTAAGATTTATAAATTGTCCAACAACATAAGGAAAGCAAATTTCATTAAGCCACTAAGATACATGAGTACTTTTGTAGTTATATTTCTTATAGTGAATTTTCAAAGGGAAACTACAGTGATGACTCTCGTCGGTAGGAGATGATCCGAAGAGAAAAAGCAGGCTAGGGTCTATGGGTGGAAGGCTCACCAGCTGTAGCACCCCCAGACATGGGGCAGCAGGCATAATCTTCTGCTTATCGTAACTACCTTCCCATCAGGTTGAGTCGTTGTGCTGCCAATTGTCAGGCCTTAAATGCCCAGCTGTAGGGCCTGGAGAGGGGAGAACTGGTACTCACCAAGGAGTCTCAGAGCTGGAATGAAACCAACACATGGCTAGAAAATAGGTACAAGAGTGAAGTGGACTTCCCAGGAGAATCAAAACCCAGAAGAAATCACAGCACTAGAAAGCAGACCCATAGGTAGTGGTGGAACAACATTGATCAAGTTCTGGTAAAGAGACTCAACCAAGACTGTGTTTAAATATAAATCCAACAGGAATAAGACGGAGGAAGAAGGGGTAGCCTGTGGGTGATGCAGGGCCATGTGCAGAGACTCTTTGCTGGGCCTCATTTGAATAAATATTTATCCATCTGTTGGGCCTTGTTTGGGTAAATTTAATTTATTTCAACATTGATTTGCCATCCATCTAAAATCCTAGATGACTTCTAAACATACCTACACAATTTATTAAAACATAATAAAACTCATAAAACAAAATTAACTTAAAACCACTTTCACATGCCCACAAAAAATAAGCCATTATAAATATCTACATAGTGAATTTATTTGGTCATTGCTATGACCAACTTATTGATGAGGAGAAGGGAAAATATAAAATGATAAAAACTAATCGTGGCAGCTGTGAATTCCAGCTCATAGTGCCCAGGCTGGACTGGACCGTGCTATAGTTGGAAAAGCCCAGAAATCAGGAGCAGTGAAGCTATCAGGTTACTAAGCAAAATTAAAGAGATGTTTCCCTTAAATTTTAGATTTCATTGAAACTGAACTGACAAAATATTTTAAATTGCAGACTGGCAGCATGAAGAATACAAAATGGCAAATCTCAGATAATCCATTGCCCCCCCCCCCCCCCAACCAACACCCTACAGTTGACTCCAAACCAAAAACCCATAGAACAGGATCCATAGAGAAAATCTATCATTCCATAAGAGCACTAACTTCCAAAACTCATACAACAAAGAGGGTATCCAGAAAAGGGTGGCACCATAAATATTACAGTGGAACTTGTAACATTCATAAACCTACTGGGAAAACTGAACAAGTCAGATTCCTACATTGAAATTCCATGCTAACAGTATCCCTGTCCTCAGTCACACACTTTAAACAAAGATGGACCTTCACTAAGTACAGAATAAATAGCCACAAACTAAAAATAGAAATATGTTGACAAAAATTAAATGAATCCACACTCTGCATGTAGTGCAACACCAAAGAAATACAGTAGAAAGATGTGTATAAAGAAAGCACATGTAAATTATAAAAAACTGACATATTCCAATCATTAAATTGAAATAAATTTTTTTTTTTAAACTATGATGTCTGTCCATTTTGTTTTTCCAATCATCTTGATTCCAATCTCTGGTTTTCTGCTTTCCTGTTTCTTCTCTTAACTCTTTCCAGGGCCTTAAGTCCATCTGCAACTTCTCTCCTCGACATCCATCTTTGACATTGATCTTTTTCCTTTCAGCTTTCTTCCATGTATTTTTTTCATCTTTGTATCAACTCAGATTTCTCACCTTCTTACCTTCTTGTCCTCAATCTACTACTTTTCAACAATAACCCCAACCCTTCTATTCCCCATTTCTCTCTTTCCTCCATCTCTTATTCCCAAGTTTCTCTTCCCTGCTGTGTCCACATCTTCCTCTCCTTCTATCCCCACTGTCCAACATCTCTCCCCTTCCTTTATCCTCAGTGTCCAACATCTCCCTATCCAATGTCAAACCCCCACTGCCGGACTCCCCATCTAGCTTATTCGGCCTCCTGTGCGTGCCTCGGTCCCGGCGTGGGATTTGAATTTGGTGTTGGAGGCGTTGGTTAGGGCGCCGTTTGAGCCTTTGGGGGAGGCTTCCCTTAAATATTTGCATAATGTTACGATACACTAACTTTTAGTAAACATGTCTCTTAATGAGTGTATGGATAAAGAAAGACTAAAAGATTTCTACATTTCTATAATCCAGTGCCAACCGCCAGGCACATTAGGAACTACTACAAACGCTGCCCATTTAGAACCCATAGCAAACCCGCCGTATCCTGACAGCACTACCAGGACTCACAAAGCACCATACCCTAACTATCAAAAGGCAACACTGCAAATATTAAACCAATACATTTCAGAGAATAACAATACATGACCTACTGAGGAAAGAGAACAAATGGCAATGTCAAATAGGAATTACATAAACAGAATACCTCAGCTCAGTTACACATGCAGAACATAGACCATCACCAAACAAGGAATCATTACAATCAACTATGACCATCAACTGCGAGGGAATTGTAAAACTGCTATATGTTTAAATATGTAAATATGTATATATAAATGTAAGAACGTATGATTCATCCCCGAAAACGCTAATCATGTGTGCTGTGACCTCAGATCTATGTATATACCACCCCCCCCCAAGTCTTGATTGGCTATCCCCAAAGATGAATCAAACCGCTGCTGATCGCTGGAAGTAGCGGTATATAAGTGTGTAGTAAATAAATAAAATAAATAAAATCACAATTTAGAAACAGGAAGACAATAATTAAACTGGGAACCCCAAAAGCCAAACTTGGAATGTACAACAACACTGTAGAAATAAAACTATAAATTAATTTCCTCTTGGATGCCTTGGAGGCTCTCCATCTGAAACAGATCAACACAGACCCAATTCACAGGAAGGGAAGAACTCTAGACCTTATTTTCACGCCAACCACCTAGCCATATCAGCAACTCCTATATACTCCTCAAACCACCCCAGTCCCATGGTCAGATCACAGCATAATCTCCTTCTACGTTCCACACTCTACCAACCTTAATAATACCCATAATCCTTCACACAATACACATAGATTTTGCCACTTTAACAAAGACTCCTTTCTAACCAACATCCTGCCACTTAGAAACTCAGATACATCAGATCTTGATGCCCTTATAGACGACTGGAACATATTAGAATACGCCACAATACCACATCTTGCAGATGCAAGCAAGAGAACACACAAATCCCCTATATTCAAATGGCTTGAAAAAGCTCAAATGCAAGCTCAGACGTCTAGAACAGAGATGGAGATGATCCACGGATCCAACTCACTGCACAGCATATGCCACAGCTCAATCAGAATACTGCTCCTTAACTAATGCACGAAAGAAAGGGTAACCCACAAAACTCATTAAATCCTCTCTGAATTGCCCCAGAGAGTTTTTAGTATTGCACAGCAGCTATTAAAATATCCCCAAATTCCAACAAAGCAAATTTTTTTGTCCTCACCACATGGCTAAGTTCCTACAAACTAAATTTGGCTCAGCAACTACCAAGCCAATCATGCAAACATTAGAACTAAACATTAATTATTCTTCAGGCCACACGTGGTCTACCTTCAATACTGTATCCCTCAAACAACTGGAAACCATCATCTCCAATCTTAATACCACAACCTCTCCCTTCGATCCGTGCCCAGTTTCATGGATCAAACTTGTCAGACAGGAGTTATCTCTAACATTACTCAAGATGGTGCAATCCAACCTGATTCAAGTGCACATGTCCAAAAGCCTTAAGTGTGCCTCCATCAGACCACTACTAAAGAATCCCACATTAGACCCAGAGTCTCCAAACTCATACAGGCCATCTCCAGTATTCCTTTCATTATCAAACTCATTGAAAAGCAGTACTGCTGCAGTTATAGGATTACATTGATAGTCATGCACCTCTTGATCCAAAACAGCACAGTTTTAGACCGTTCCATAGTGTCGAGATGCTACTTATATCACTACTTGACAACCTAATTAAAGGCATTGAAAAACCAACACCAAGGATTTGTTCTCATATTCCTAGATATCTCTGCAGCATTTGATTCTGTAAGCCTTATATCACGTCTACATGCAAAAGGACAGAAACACAAGACGCTCAGCTGGTTTCAGTCCTACATCTTCATTGAACACTTCAATGAACACTCCCAACATCACAGTTAACCGCTGGTCTCATTCCCACACCTTATAATCAACTGTTTACATGTCTCACAATGTACATAAGTTGTGCTTTAGCACTACCCATTCACCCCCCTCTTGTTCCTAAAGAAAATTTTCTGCTCTTGTTTAAGTTTTATTGTTATTACATGCAAGTTCTCTGTAAAAGTTAACGTTTTAATGTAAACTGCCTTGATTAAATGATAAGGCGGTATAGAAAAATGGTTAAATAAATAAATAAAGTTGAAGTAGGATTGATTACCTCTCAACGCTTTCAACAATACCAGGGCCTTCCACAAAGATCTGCCCTCTCCTCCCTGCTATTTAATATCTTTATACACTCGCTGTGTACCAGCATACAAGATACTCTACCACTTTTATGCTAACATCCTAATCTACACAGACCTCTCTACCGACAGCCCAACCTACACAGCAATAGTAAAATGCTTCAAAGCAATGTTCAACTGGCTCTCCATACACAATCTAACCATCAATCATAGCAAAACAAAAGTCCTTCACATAAAAAACCAGCATTCACCCCACCACCTGCTATAAGTCTACCTGACACAGTTCTAGCAGTCAAAAAGGAAGTTAAATACCTAGAAATAACACTCAGAAAGTTTATCCTTCCAGCCTCACATTAACAAAGTTGTAAAATCGGCCTATCACAAGATGAGAACCATTCACAACTTCACCCCCTGCTTGAACAATCAGATTTCAGAGATGTATGTCAGGCACTACTAACACCAATATGGGACTACTGTAACATAATATACTATGGACATCCGAGTCTACCTTACACCCATTATAAATAGTACAAACTACAGCCGCCAGGCTCATAGCAAATCTACTAAGAAAGGATCACATCACTCCCATGTCAGCCAACTACATTGGCTCCAATTCACATGCGGATCAGATATAAAGTCCTGCTAACCATCTTTAAAATGCTTCATAATCTCTCAGCCCTCAGCCTGAAAACTTTAATCCAGAAGCCTCTTGACAACAGAATAAGAAGAAAAACTTCACAGGACCTTCTAGTGATACCACTCCTCCAAAACCAATGTAATAAATCAACAACCAAAAGGGCCTTCTCACTATTTGCACCTACCATATGGAACTCATTACTTTCCGAAATATGTTCATCCAACACTGTTGCTGAGTTCCGTCGAGGACTAAAGACACTTCTCTTTACAAAGCACTATGGACCCTACACATAAAACTCATATGGTACACTGTAGCAGTACCCCCTTGTACTAACCCCTCTCATGACCCCACTCCCTATACCTCGACTCCCTCCCTGCATTCCAACCCACCCCCTCTATACATACATTAATTGTTAATTTAACTTAATCATACTCTGTTAAGTTTTCGGTTCCTAAATGTATTTTGCCTGTTGTTATTTTCCAATTCTTTGTAAACCTTACACAGTTGAGTTATTTGTAAACCACAATGACTTGTAGATATAGCGGTATAAAAAAGTTGTTAAATAAATAAATAAATACTGTAGTACATTTGCTTTTTAGAACCACATGGATGCTAAATGGATGATTTCCACATTAATTTTTAAAAAGACAGAGGAAATAAAAATCAGAATGAGAAAAGGGGAATAGAAATTACACGTGGAGAGTTATTTTATAAAGTCACACCTAGTTAATGTGCGGGTTCCCATATGTCGATCATGCCTATTTTCTAAAGTCAAGCACATATGCACTTAATGTTTTACAGTAAAACAGAGGCATAAGTGGTTGAATACGCAAGACATATCTAGGAGCAATCGGTTACACCAACCCTAGAGCTGTGTAAATGCTCTCACCTAGGTTTCAGAAGGAAACTCATAAAGTATACTACTTTCTAATTTATGGCCATAAATTTATGCTCCACCCACACTCTGCCCAAGCAACGCCCTGTGTAGGTTCTTAGAGAATAGCGGCCGGCGAAAGTATGCCCAGAAGGACCCAGTTACATACATAAACCATTGAAAATAGATGATTTATGTGTGCTGATGGCACATATCTTTACACGGCTCCCCTTTGAAGGCCTACTTTAAATTTTTAATCCACATTCTGCAGCCGGGTTAATTTTTGCATATTTCAGGAAAATTGTACCCGTCTTATTCAATATGTTCTAATAGTGATTTTCCTTCTGCTATGGTCATGTATAATATACCATTTGATAGGAATATTTAGTCAGAATTTTGGATCCCGAGAGTTTTGGGCTCGGCCTGGAAAGGGTTAAAAATTTACCCTCATTACCGGCCTAATAAAAAAGGATTTATCCATTTGGGGGATAATTTCATAAGAAGCTTCCTGAATTTAGGCAGCAAGAACATTTGCAAATGAGGGTATTTTAGTCATTTATGCATGTAAATAAGCACATTCATGCTGCATCTGATTTTGTATGTATGTATGCAAGCAAACACGAAGGGTGGGCATGCACATGGGCAGGGCAGAAAGTTATGTGTGTAAATTATAAAATACTATCGTTTACGCTTGTTCTTTAGAAATCTATGCATGGGCATTTATACCAGTTCTGGGGCTGGTGTAAGTGATGGCACCTTAAATTAGGTGCTTTTCTTTTTAAAATAGTGCTTGTGGGCACCTGTTTTCAGGTGTAAAGTAGGTACTTTCTTATAAAATTACCCTCTCAGGGGAGAAGTTGTTAATTTTATAAAGGGACACCTAGAGGTCTGTTTACTAAAGTGCGGTAATGACAACGTCAAAATGCCTGCGGTAGGTGCAAAACCTGCCCGGTAAATGTAGGGTGAGTGGCCAATATCTGTCCTGCATTTAACACACAGGGCAGGCAATTACTGCACTGGGTCACATTCCCTACAATGGCATGTCGTGCGAGTATGCCCACGCTGCCTGCTGATGCAGGAAATACAGGCTAAAGGGAGGGAACAGTTTTTCTAGAAGCAACACATTATTTTTTCATCGTAGACAATCTGGCTTTAAAATTGGTCATAGTACAGAAACTGCATTAGTTGCATTGCTGGATGAAACGTACTCATATTGGAAATGAGGATATGGTGTCGTTTTGCTGCAATTGGATCTCGGCTCAGCATTTGATCTTGTTAATCACGATCTTCTTCTAAAGAAGCTCTTAGAGGCAGGGATAACAGATGAAGTTCATGAATGGTTTTCATCTTATCTTAATTAAAGAACATTCAGAGTAGCCATTAGAGATAACATATCTGCTCCTCATTCTTGGAGTACTCCAGGGATCAGTATTGGGACATTTGCTCTTTAATGTTTTTCTGGCCCCCTTAGCAACTCTAATCCAGAGCCTTGGATTTAATCCTTATATCTTTGCAGATGACATATACATTTCAATTAGTCATCAAATTTGGGACCCTCTATTTCAAAAATCATTGTTTTAAGTCACTTAATCAGATTTCCAGTTGGATGAAAGCCCATTGTCTACTTCTCAATGCATCCAAATGCGAAGCTATTCGGCTAAGTAGAGCTAGCACATTTCCATCTTTTGTACCTAAAATGGCTGATACCTATATTCCATTAATGGACTCAGTGCAGTCACTGGGAGCGAATATTGACAATACATTTTCCTTTTCCAAACATATTTCCAAAGTAATCAGCAGCTCATTTATGGTACTCCATCACATTAGATCTGCGAGGCATCTCATAACCAATGGCTCTATGAATGTCTTACTATATGACCTAGTGCACACCAAACTACTATTGTAATTCCCTTCTGGCAGGTTCCACAAAGTACAATCTTAAAAGACTGCAGCTTGTACAAAATACAGTTATAAGACTGCTTTGTTCTGCCAAGTCATCGGATCATGTGCTGCCATTGTTATTCCATATTGCCCAACTTGAGTGTTACATTCCTCTCAACTGAATTTATTAACAATTACACCTCCATCAAGATTTAGACTTGAATTAATGAGATATGGTGCTTTCAGCTTTTTGGACCTTCATCTATTAAACAGTCTTCCAACTGACTCTGTGATCCAAAGCTCTATTAGAATTTTTTTAAAAGGAATTAATGAATAGTTCCTCAATAAAATTTTTACCACTGTGTAAATGGGCAGCGGCAGTTAATATTGGTCTGACCCCTATGACACCAAGATCTTATCGAGCAGTCTCCGGTGGTCCAATGGTGAATGGGGCAAGAGTGGTCCCCCTGCCCTATCTCTGGCACTCTTCAAAATGGTGCTGGTCTTGAGATGTTGCCCCCTAGCGACGTCTTATCACTAGGGGGCAGCACCATGAGATTGGCACCATTTTGGAAGGCACCAAAGATGGAACAAGAGCGGAGGGGGACTGCTACTGCCCCATACACCTCTGAACCACCAGGGACTGCCCAGTAGGGTGTGGGTGTCAGGGGGGGGGCCCAAGGGGATGATTGTTGTCAGAGTTGAATGGGACTCAGATAGTCTAAACCTAGAGGTTGGGTGCTGTCCAGGAAATTGGGGGCCTGAAGGGAAGGTTGCAGGGGGATATGTGCTGGTGCGCCGATCTTCTGATCTGCGGTGCCGGCAGCATTTGGCCATCGGGGGGCTATAGGAGGATGGCATGCTGCTGTTATGCTCAGCTGCACTTAACGCCATCTCGTGAGGTGGCGTTATCTGCAGCCATGCTATCAGTGATTTGGACAGCCAGTGCACAGCATAAAAATGCATGTAAATTACACAACAGTTTATAATATAAAGGTTATATTTATAAGTACTGCTCTTTCCATGGGAGGTTTAATGTTCTCAGTTTGGGATGTCTCTCAGCAGTTTCATCTTCCCAGTGGGCTCAAATGGCATGGCATCGAAACCTCATGTTATAGATGTTCTTCATCTCTGCTAAAAGGCCAAGAAGGGGCCGTTCTAATCTCATGATCTCATTTTACAATCTGAGCTAAGTACAAATGCTTTAATTTACTTCTTTACTTTTTCCAATGGTCAGAACATTAGCAGGTCCAAAATGAGCACTTAACCTCCTCCTATTTTACTGGTTCTGAATATCATCCAAAAGGCAAAGCAGAAAAATGTCCCTGCTCATGGCTCAGGCCCCAGACAACAGGCTGCTGCTTTGATTTGCTGCTCTGCTGGACTGAAGAAGGCCTTCTTTGCAAGGCACTTCTTGTCAGTCAATGCCTTTTCCCTCAGCAAGTATGGTTCCACTAAGTCATGCAGGTTTTCCTTCAAATAAATTTCTATTTAAAAAAAAAACTTCAAGAAATAAAAACTTAGAAATAATAGGAAGAACATTCAGCGGATGGCGACTACATGAAGTTAAGTGGATATTTTATCTAGTTACCTTTATGTGGATTTGCAGCAAGTCTCTCTGTTCAAGTGTTGCCGCTGAACTTCCATAGATAGAATTAAATGAGTACGATATCTGTTTAACGCTATATCTGCTATTTGTGTGGCACCACTTAAATGGATAAGTTATACATTTAGAACTTGATTTTGGACTACTGTGAGACATCCAAAAGAGTGCCTAATGAAAGCCTCTTTTATAAAGGCGACGTAAGTGCCTATGTGCCTTATAGAAAATAGGCTTGCAGAAACCATCCTCAGCGGCATGGAAATGCCAAGCATGCATTTACACTTGCTCCAAAGCTGGTGTAGATATATGCATGTACTCTAGACATGCGCTCATGTATTTTATAAAATGTGTATATTCATTGCAATTTTTACTACTACTACTACTGAACATTTGTATAGTGCTATAAGACATATGCAGCACTGCACAGACACATGTAAAAGATGGTCCCTGCTCATCAGAGCTTACAATCTACTCAAGACAGACAACACAGTAGCTGTAGACCCGGGATATATCTAGGGGGAATGGTAAGGAAACAGAAAGGAGATCAGGCGAATCAAGATCCAAAGGCGGCAGCGAAGAGGTCAGTTTTCAGCCTGAATTTGAAAAGGGTCAGAGAAGGCGCCTGGCATACAGACTCAAGTAGTTGTTCCAGGCATAAGGAGCAGGAAGGTGAAAGAAGCAAAGTCTGGAGTTAACAATAGAAGAGAAAGGCACAGATAAAGCGTAGTTACTCACCTGTAACAGGTGATCTCCGGGAACAGCAGGAATTTAGTCTTCGCATATAAGGTATCGTCGGTACCGACGGAGCCTGTGCGGGAACGCTCCCCAGCATCCAATAGGAATGCTTTTGGGAGCATCCCTCAGCACATGCGCACTGCCTTCCCACCTTTCCAACTGTCCCTTTTCAGTTAAGTTCCAACTGTCCCTGTTCAAGTTCAAGTTTCATTCCCCTGTTTCATTGTAAGTGTCAACCGGCACAATACTCGTTTTATGTAAACCGCGCTGATTTTTAAGAGTGCGGTATATAAGAACAATAAAATAAATAAATAAATAAAGTTTGTATCTGAGTGAAAGGATAGAGGGAGAGGGGAAAGAGACAGAGAGATAGAGAGACAACTCCTAGGGAAGGTGGGTGGGTTGTGAAGACTAAATTCCTGCTGTTCCCGGAGATCACCTGTTACAGGTGAGTAACTACACTATCTCCAGGAACAAGCAGGAATGTAGTCTTCACATATGGGGACTCCCTAGCTGAAGATGCCAGGGAGATAGCCTCAGGAAGCTGCCACCTATAGTAAGGTGGGCCATGCTTCCTCCCATGGATCTCTGGCATCCCACTTATCTAGGCAATAGTGGGCTGTAAAGGTGTGTACGGAAGCCCAGGTGGCTGCTCGACAAATGTCATCGATAGATACAGAGTGAAGGTTAGCCAAAGAGGCTGCCATGGCTCTCACATTATGAGCTGTGACATGGCCGTGAAGAGGAAGACTCTTACTCTCATAAGCAAAGGATATACATTGTGCAATCCATTTGGATAGAGTTCTCTTGGAGACTGGAAGTCCCAAATGACTAGAATCAAAAGCAATAAAAAGTTGAGAAGACCTTCTATGTTGCTGTGTTCTTTGCAGGTAAAAAGCCAAGGCTCTTTTACAATCCAAAGTATGAAGGTTCCTTTCTGCATTAGAGGCATGAGGCCTCGGAAGGAATACAGGAAGATAAATCGATTGATTTAAATGAAAAGGCGAAACCACCTTTGGCATAAAGTGTGGATGAGTTCTGAGAACAACCTTATCATGGTGAAATCTAGTAAAAGGAGGATCAGCCACCAAAGCTTGCAATTCACTAATGCGACGTGCAGAGGTGATTGCAATTAGGAAGATGATCTTCCAGGATAAAAGCTTTAGGGTTGTAGTGGATAAAGGTTCAAAGGGTGGTTTCATGAGCTGCCCGAGAACTAGGTTTAAATCCCATGCCACTGGTGGTGGCCTGATGGGAGGCTTTGTTAATAGAACACCTTTCATAAATCTTGATATGAGTGGATGAGAGGAAATTGGTTGTCAATTTAGAGGCTTATAGGAAGCTGCAATTGCACTAAGATGGACTCTTACTGAACTGGTCTTTAGACCAGAATTTGATAAATAAAGTAGATACTGTAGTATCGATTCCAAAGGTATCATAAGGGGGTTTAACCCCTTCTGCGAACACCAAATAGTAAAACATTTCCACCTGAAGGCGTAAGAGCGTCTTGTGGAAGGTTTTTTAGAAGCCTGAAGGATATATTTTACCTGTTGGGAAAGGTTGAGATCCTGAAGGTCTAAGCTTTCAGCAACCAGGCCCTGAGATGCAGGGACTGGGGATTCGGGTGCCATAGCATCCCGTTCTCTTGGAAGAGAAGATCTGGAGCACACCCTAACTCCAGAGGTGCAGCTTGAGAGAGCTGTAGAAGTAGGGGATACCATGTTTGGCGTGGCCACCGTGGCGCTATGAGGATCATACGACCTCTGTCTCTCTAAAGCTTGAAGAGTGTTTTGGGGATGGGTGGGAAGGCATAGAGGAAGTCGTGACCCCAGTAAAGAAGGAAGGCGTCCCTTGCCTGGCAATTTTGAGCCGGAATTCTGGAATAGAACCAGGGAAGTTTGGCATTCAGTGGACTTGCAAATAGGTCTATGTCTGGGATTCCCCAAATCTGAAATATCTTGGCCACCTGGTCTAGGTGGAGAGACCATTCGTGAGGCAGCAATACTTGGCTAAGTTTGTCTGCCCAAAGGTTTTGAATGCCTGGAAGATACACCACGAGAAGGTGAATTTGATGCTCTCTGGCGAGGGCCCATAGTCATAAAGCTTCATTGCATAACAGAGAGCCTGTTCCACCCTGCTTGTTCACGTAGAACATGGCTACTTGATTGTCCATTGGACTAGGACTGTCTTGTAGCTGAGCTGGGCATGGAATACTCGAAGAGCTAGATAGATTGCTCTGAGTTCCAGGAGGTTTATGTGAAGACAAGCCTCCTGTGGAGTCCAGGTACCCTGGGTAGAGAGATGATGCAGGTGTGCTCTCCATCCCACCTGTGATGCATCTGTTGTTAGGGTGGCCTGGAATAGGGGTTGCTGGAAAGGAGATCCCACTAGAAGATTTTCCAGTGATTGCCACCATTGGAGGGACAAAATCAGTCGTTGTGAGTTTGATATCTTGTCCGACAGATGTCCTGTGGCCTGTGTCCACTGTGTGGATAGGGTCCACTGGGCTGCTCGCATATGAAGGAGAGCATAGGGAACCACATGAACCATGGATGCCATATGTCTCAATAGTTGTAGTAGTTCTCGAACAGTTAGGAAGGACTTCACCGCTGCTTGAGAAGCTAGGTGCACTATGCGAAGACAGGGGGGTTGTGGGAGAAAAGCCCTTGACTGTCTGGTATCTAAACGAGCTCCTATGAACTCCAGGGATTGAGACGGAGCAAGCTGAGATTTTGGGAGGTTTATGACCAATCCCAAGTATTGAAGGATTCGCATTGTGTGAGACAGTGCAGAGCTGGCTTCTGGAACCATAGGGGCTCGAATGAGCCAGTTGTCTAAGTAAGGGAAGACGAATATCCCTAGGGTTTGCAGAAATGCAGCTACTGCTGCCATGCATTTTGTGAATACTCTTGGTGCCGAAGCCAGACCAAAGGGAAGGACCCTGTATTGGAAATGTTTTCCCTTGAAAAGGAATTGTAAGAATTTCCTGTGATCTGAATGGAGTATATGCTTCTTTTAGATCTAGAGAACAAAGCCAGCCCTGACTTTGAAAGTATGGCAGAAGAGTTCCCAGAGAAATCATTTTGAACTTTTCTCGGAACAGATATTTGTTCAGTTCTCTGAAGTCTAGAATGGGTCTGTGTCCTCCTGTTTTCTTTGGAATAAGAAAATAGGGGGAGTAGAACCCTGTACCCTGTTGAAGAATGGGCACCTCCTCTATTGCTCCTTGAGCAAGGAGTGTTGAGACCTCTTGATCCAGTAGATTGTCTGTAGAGGTTTGGGAATTGAACTGTCTTACGATTGTAGGAGGGGGCACACTGTGAAAATGAAGCTTGTACCCCTCTCCCACAATGGACAGAGTCCAATTTTCTGCTGTTATTTGGTGTCATCTGTTGGCAAAATGACACAACCTGCCTGGAATGTTTAGGGGTTCTGGACCTTTCAGAGGCAGGAAGGCTAAGTTCTCTATGAAGGAGTCAAAGCCCTTGAGGGGGCTGGGCCTGTGGAGCTGGTTGAGCTCTAAGGCCTTTTGGCTTCTTTTGTTGTCTGGATTGTTGTTGACCTTTCTGGGCAACTTGACCCTGAGCTTGCCCTTGCTGGGTATAGGACAGATAAAACATCCTTTTTTTGCTAAAAAAGGGTTTTTTATAGGTTTTCTTTATGGCTGGAGTGGCTGTAGATTTTGACAATCTTATCTAGAGTGATATTGTCAGCATCTATCTCATTAGCCTTTTCCTGCCAATCCTTGCCAAAGAGGTTTTCTCCTGTGCAAGGGATGTTTCCTAATTTATCTTGTACCCAAATCCAGGCAATCCGACGTGCACCAATGGCAATAGCAGAAGTTCTGCTGATGCATTCAAAGTAGTCAAAGGCTGCACGATTTACGCCTTGAGCATGCTTGACAAGAGTAAGGAATTCTTCTCGTTTGTCATCAGGGAGAATGGGGCTCATATGCTCCAAATCTCCTGTGACCTCTTTGAGGAACATTCCCATATATAAAATATATGAGCTGATCCTAGCTGAAAGCATGGAAGCCTGAAATGTATGACGCCCAAAAGCGTCAAGAGTCCTGCATTCACGACCTGGAGGATTGGATGCTTGTCTCTTTCAACTTTTCATCCTACGCATAGCTGACTCCACTAACATTGAATAGAAACATAGAAACATAGAAATATGACGACAGAAAAAGACCACATGGCCTATCTAGTCTGTCCTTCCATAACAACTACAACAGTCCCCTTTTTACCTTTAGAGATCCTCTGTGTTTGTCCCATGCTTTTTTGAATTCAGTTACTGTCTTCATCTCTACCACCTCCATTGGGAGACCATTCCACGGATCCACTACTCTTTCCGTAAAGAAATATTTCCGCATATCACTCCTGAATCTATCTCCCTTCACCCTCATCACATGTCCCCTCATAGAAGAACTTGTTTTCAATTGAAAGAGGCTCTCTCCCTGAACATTTATGCCACGGAGGTAATTAAACATCTCAATCATATCACCTCTATCCCGCCTTTCCTCTAAGGTGTACATATTAAGATCCTTCAGTCTATCCTCATATGCTTTATAATGAAGACCACTAATCATTTTAGTAGCCACCCTCTGCACCGACTCCATCCTGTTCACATCCTTTTGAAGGTGCGGTCTCCAGAATTGCACACTATACTCCAAATGAGGTCGCACCAAAGACTTATACAAAGGCATTATCGCCTCCTTTTTTCTGCTAGCCATTCCTCTCCGTATGCACCCAAGCATCCTTCTAGCTTTTGCCGTCGCCTTTTCTACCTATTTAGCTACTTTAAGATCATCAGACACAACCACGCCTAGGTCCCGCTCTTCTTTAGTGGACAAAAGTACTTCACCCCCTATACTATATTGCTCCCTTGGATTGCTGCTGCCCAAATGCATGACCTTACATTTTTTAACATTAAATCCCAGCTGCCAAATTCTAGACCATTCTTCAAGCTTAGCTAGATCCCTCCTCATGTTATCTACCCCTTCCTGGGTGTCTACTCTATTGCAGATTTTGGTATCATCCGCAAAGAGGCAAACCTAACCTGAAAGCCCTTCCATTATATCACTAACAAAGATGTTAAAAAGAATCGGACCAAGGACAGATTCCTGGGGCACACCACTGATAACATCCTTCTCCTCAGAGTGAGCTCCATTTACTTGTACTCTTTGTCGCCTCCCACACAACCAATTTCTAACCCAAGCAGTAACTTTAGGGTCCAACCCTAGGGTGCTCAGTTTGTTTATAAGTCGCCTGTGAGGAACAGTGTCAAAGGCATTACTGAAAACTAAATACACCACATCTAGGGCTCTCCCTCGGACCAACTCCCTGGTCACCCAGTCAAAGAAATCAATCAGATTTGTCTGACAAGACCTGCCTCTGGTGAATCCATGCTGCCTCGGATCCTGTAATCCGCTGGACTCCAGAAACCTCACTATTTTCTCTTTCAGCAGCGTTTCCAATAATTTACTCACCACTGAAGTTAAACTAACTGGCCTGTAGTTTTCAACCACATCCTTACTTCCGCTTTTGTGTAAAGGCACCACATGAGCCTCTCTCCAGTCCTTTGGCACCACTTCCGACTCCAACGAGGCATTGAAAAGGTCAGTCAGTGGAGCTGCTAGAATGTCCCCAAGTTCCCTCAGTATTCTCGGGTGTATCCCATCCTGTCCCATCACTTTGTCTACTTTAAGTTGAGAGAGTTTCTCATGAACACAGTCTTTTGAAAATTCTTCAAGATGTCCATTGCTTCTGTTCCTATTTGTGGGTGTTTTCTGAGGTCCTGCTCCTGGTTCTTCATCTGTGAACACAGAACAAAAATATTTGTTAAGCAAATCCGCTTTATCCTTATCAGCTTCTACATATTCCTCCCCTGCACCCTTGAGTCTGACAATACCACTCTTGCCCTTCCTTTTCTCACTAATATATCTGAAAAATGTCTTATCCCCCCATTTTATTGCATTGGCTATTTCCTCCTCCTTTTGAATCTTTGCCTTCTTGACTACTTTGCTAGCTTCTCTAAGTTTTTCCAAATACAGATGCCTGTCTGTCTTCCTCTCTCTGTGATCTCTTGTATTTTCTGAAGGCCTCCCTCTTTTTCTTCACTTTTTCAGCTACTTCTTTAGAAAACCATAGCGGTCTCCTTTTCCTTTTACCTTTATTTCCCATTTTAACAAAAAGGTTGGTTGCCCTTAAAATATCCCCTTTCAGTTTTTCCCACTGTTTTTCTACATCCCTCAGCTGTTCCCATCCAACTAACGACTCCCTGAGGTATTGCCTTTGAATATCCTCCCCTCAATGATCTGTGGATCAAAATGACAAATTTTTCCAGATGTCTCTAAGGCAACCCAGATGCTTTTCTTTTGCTTAAACCACTCGCACTTGGTGGTACATTTTACTTATGATTGCCTTATAAATGCTTGGTCATGATTCAAAACGTTAGATATGTATCTGTTGATCCTTCCCATCTGGAGAAGCTGTTGACTGACAAGGAATTATCAAACCTTGTGCTGAATAAGGTAATGGAGGGTTACCTTATCAAAAATATTCTAACAATACTCAACACCACCACCTCACCACTAGACTCATGTTCAGCCAACTGGATCAGAGAGACAAAGACCAAACTCAGCCCATTCCTAACCAAAATAACAAATGAAACACTACAACAAGGAAATCTCCCACCTGAGCTCAAACAATCCTCCATACAACTCATATTCAAGAAACCCACCCCAGATCCAACAAACCCAACTTCCTACAGACCTATATCCAATATTCCTTTCATAGCCAAGATCATCGAAATGGCAGTTCAATCGCAGCTTCAGGAACATCTGGACAAACATGTACCTCTAGACCCGCAGCAGCAAGGGTTCAGACCTAACCACGGAATTGAAACCCTCTTCACCTACCTCTTCAACATCCTAATCATAGGCACAGAAAATTTATCACAAGGATTCATATACCTATTCATAGATATTTCTGCAGCGTTTGACTCGGTATCGCACCAGCTACTCCTAAACAGGCTACAGCAAATCGGAATACACGGTACCACCTTAAAATGGTTCCATTCTTACCTTTCCAATCGCTTACAACAAATTAAAATAGGATCAACCACATCCCTCTCTTTCTCCCTCAGACAAGGTGTACCACAGGGATCAGCGTTATCCTCTAACCTCTTCAATATCTACTTACAACCAATTTGCGATGTGATTAAGAGCTTTGACATACGGTGCCTAGTTTATGCAGTTGACATCATGCTTTTTACTCCATTCACCACAAATGCCCCTGATTACACAAAACTCAATAACTGCTTCATAGCAATGTCTAAATGGCTCAAGGCGCACAACCTCAACATAAACCATAACAAAACTGAGCTACTACACATCACAAGAGACCAGAACCTCACACCACCACCAACAATCACATTGGACAACATTCAAATTAATGTCAAAAATGAAATTAAATACCTCGGCGTAACACTGGACCAACAGCTCACTCTGCTTCCACACATAAACCATACAACATCTACAAAATATTACAAGCTGCATATAATAAAGAACCTATGCCCACTCCTCTCACCAGCCAACTTCCGGTCCGTATGTCAAGCTGTAATAACACCATTGCTTGACTATGGCAACACAATATATCAAGGCATTCCAAAAAGCTCACTATCTCCACTGCAGCTGCAAGGATTATCCTGGGACAAGCTCGCCATTCCCACATCACGCCACTCCTCAAGCAACTTCACCAGCTGCACGTATCACAAAGAATCAAATATAAGGTCCTTATCAACACACACAAAATCATTCACAACGCCTCAGCTCTCATTCTGCATGCCTTAATATCAACCCAGGCTGCAATAGATTCATAAGACAGGGCATGTCTAACATGCTAGATATCCCAGCAGAAAAAGCAAAATGCAGTCAAAGGACCAACAACAGGGCTTTTTCGCTATATGCCCTTGCACTATGGAATTCACTTCCACCACAAAGAGATATTCAACTCCTACAAGACTTCAGAAAATCCTTGAAAACCCTCCTATTCACAGAATACTATGACCCAACAACAAACGACACTTAAGTAGCACAGCATCTCCACACACAGAACATATACCTTGAGTTCTAAGCAATTTACATTGTTGCATCACAACATGTACATAGTTCAGCTACTTGTTTGAGAATTTGTTAATAGCATTTGTTACAATGTATTCATTATGTTCATTGTACTGTGCACTACTGTTTGAACTGTTTCCTGTTACTACACTGAGTTACTTGTAATCCATCTTGACTTGTAGAAAGATGGTATAAAAAGCCTGTTCAACAAATAATGCCAAACTGTTTCAAGCTATCTTCTATCTGCCCGATCTTAAAGAAGCCAAGCTTTGACCTTTCAGACCCCGCATCATACTGACCCATTGGCAGTCTCCGATTCCTGGCAAAAGTCATTGAAAAAACAGTCCAACTATAGCTTCAGGAACACATCGATGAAAACTGCTTACTAGATCCTCAACAGCATGGTTTCCACCCACTGCATAGAGTAGAAACTCTAATGACCTCACTCATCAACACCCTAACCCAAGGAATACAAAACCGCTCGCAAGCCTACCTACTGATATTCCTGGACATCTTTGCAGCAATCGATACTGTTGACCATGGAATGCTCTTCAATAGGCTAAAAACATGCTATATAACAGACAGCAACAAATAAAACTGGGTACAAGCACCTCCAAACCATACCAACAAATGCAAGGAGTGCCCCAAAGTTCCACACTATCCGCAACACTCTTCAACTTATATCTCCAGCCCATCTGCTCAATCATTAAAAAACTCAATGTCCACTTTCATATATATGCCAACGACATTATGTTATACTATCCACTCCACTCTAAACAACCATCATACACACAGATTCAAAACTGTTTCGCAGACTTCACTGGTTACCCCTCCTCAGCAGAATATAAATCCTTACTACTAATGCACAAAGCTCTACATTCCCACCCTGCCACTCACCTCCAATCTCTCCTTCAGAAACTCACTACAACAAGACCACGAAGATTCACTACAATCAACAAACACAAATACCACAATCTAAACAAAATTCAATCAACAAACTTCTCACAGAGCATTCGAACTATACGCACCATCCCTTTGGAATTCACTACTGGACACAATAAGGAATATCACTAACCTCCCCTCCTTCCGCAAACATTTGAAAACCCACTTATTCTCTTTGGACCCACCACCTAACCTGCCCTCTGACATAACACCAACAAGACAGACACCCACAATACAAAACCTACTCCTGTAAATAACAAAACAAGTACCGTTGCATATAGCTGTCCTATTGTATATAGTTCATTGATACTTATAGTTCATTGTTTGCAAACATTTGGCTATCAGATACTATGGAGGTCATTCTGTCCCGTGAATAGCGGGGATGGACATGTTTATGTTTATTATGTTTATGTTTATTAAAATTTGATATACCGCTCATTCAGGAAGATCAGAGCGGTGTACAATATAAAAACAAATAAAAACTTATAAAAACAATCAATACATATCATTGGGATATCCATCCCCGCTATTCGTCCCTTTGCTGGCCCTGGCAAAAGCCTCCGGTACAAACAGTGGGTTTGTACGGGAAGGCAGGCCTAGACGGGGGAGGAAGGGGATGTTCCGGAGGAAGAGCAAGGGCAGGGCATGGGTAGGCCGTGTCCCTGGACGTACAGGGCCCATTCAGAGGTCAGCCCTGTATGTCTGGGGCTTCTGATTTAGGCGGGGGACTTATTCTACCTCGAAGGTGGAATAAGTCCCCCTGGACACCTGGGATCCCTGAGCCCGACCACTGGAAGCAGGTGCGGGGGCGCATGGAAGGCTGGATCAGGGGTCAGGCTGCGGGGAAAGAGGTTTTTTCCCATGGCAAGGGATCACGGCTCCTGAATAGAGCCATGGTGCCATGGTGTTGGACGCCATGGCACTGTGTCTCTATTCAGGAGCCTGGCTGAGGTAGCCGGACATGCAGGCCGATCACTCGATTCTGATCCCACAGGCATGTCTAGCCCCCATGGGATTAGAATCAGATCTACCTCTGTGTGCCCCGATTCTGATCCCGCAGGCATGTCTAGCCCCCACGGGATCAGAATCAGATCTACCTCTGTGTGCCCCGATTCTGATCCTGCAGGCATGTCTAGCCCCCACGGGATCAGAATCAGATCTACCTCTTTGTGCCCCGATTCTGATTGGCCGCACAGGGGCTGCACAACCTGAATGGAATAGGCCTCCACGTAACTAGTTTTTGTTCAGATAACTATGTTTTTCATTAACTAAGATCTTTTCTGTTCTATGTAATTGATATTTTGTTCAATGTAAACCGCTTTGACCTGGTGAAAAGCGGTATATAAACCAAGTTAAATAAATAAAAAAGTAAATAAATTATGCATCATTGTTTGATGCTATTTTGGGGTAAGATTTGTTTTGCAACTATCATTGGAGTAAATATAATATTGATTTTGTAAATTTCTTCTTGGTTTACATGTTAGCTCTCCGTAACGTAGGCTTATTTTCCCAATTGTTTTTTCTCAGTATGAAGATTGGATTTGTATTTTTCTTTTATTGTATTTCTTTGAATTGGGTATTTTCTTTTGTTCTTATTGAAATGTAATGTTAATAATACTCAATTTAAAAAAAAAACATCTCCCAGAGTGACTGAATATCACCATTATTTCAGGCCAGTCCTATAACACTTTTACCCATGCTCCCTGTAAAATGCATAACTTTGGCTGAATGGAGATTTAGCATGGTCAAATTTTGGCCCAGATTTAAGTAAAAGAGCCTTTGTATAGTCAGTGTTGCTGAGAACTGCATAAGTGCTTTTAAATATCAGCTCCCTTCCGTTTTTAAAATATGTCACTTTAATTATCATTCCGACTTTCAAAAGCAACATGCATTACGTTTGGTTAAAATACTTAACATGAGATTTATCTTTTCATTTGAAAGCAAACTGACTAGGCAAGACTGCTTTTGTGTTTATGCATGTTCATGCCGACTTTCATTAAGTCATCTGTTCTTCAAATTCTGTCTTCAGTGGCAATTAATAAATAATTAATAAAACATTAATAAATCTGCACATTCAATTTTCTTAAAATTGATTTGTTTAGGAGTCAGCTTTAAGTGGTTTAAAAATAGTAGTTAAAGATCAATGAGGGGAAATGCAGTGGTTGGTTAGTAGGTGTAAGTTGTTTAAAATACTTTTGAGTGTCTGTTTCTATTTGTTTTGAACATGTTAATTAAACTTTAGAGCTAAAGTGCTTTTCCTTTTGATAAATGTTTAAAATGGGATCATGGTACATGAAGCTATCTACAATTTTAGACCCAAATCACTTTTACATCTGATGCCCATTTAACCCAGCCATATGCATGCCTTTCTCGCTAATGACTTAAATTTATTTATTTATTTATTAAACACTTTTTTTTATACCGCCTTATCATAAAATCAAAGTGGTTCACAATATAACTTAACAAACTTTACACAGACCTCGTGGTATAGGGAGGGGTGTCATGTGGGATATGCTAGAGAAAGCACAGTTACTTACCTGTAACAGGTGATCTCTGGGAACAGCAGGAATAAGTCTTCACATATGGGTATCGTCGGTACCGATGGAGCCTGCGCGGGAACGCTCCCCAGCGTCCTTAAAGAAAGCTTTTGGGAGCATCCCACAGCGCCTGCACGCTGCCTTCCCGCCTTTCCTAACTGCCTCTCTCCAGTTCAAGTTTTAAAGCTGAGACAAAGAGAGAGAGAGAGGAAAGGAAAGATAGATAGAGAGATACAACTCCTAGGGGAGGTGGGTGGGTTGTGAAGACTTATTCCTGCTGTTCCCAGAGATCACCTGTTACAGGTAAGTAACTGTGCTATCTCCAGGAACAAGCAGGAATGAGTCTTCACATATGGGGACTCCCCAGCTAGAGATGCCTGCGAGATCACCCAGATTGTGAGTCCCTGGGAAGGGCTCTACCTCTACCCATGAATCTCAGGCATCCAGTTCAGGGATGGAGGGTAGGAGTTGATTAGGTATGGAACAGGTGTTTGAGGACAGCCTGACCAAACAAGGCATCCCGGCGGGAGTCCTTGTCCAAGCAGTAATGGGCTGTGAAGGTATGAACCGATGCCCAAGTGGCCGCTCGACAGATTTGGTCGATGGACACAGAGTTTAGATGAGCCATAGAGGTGGCCATGGCCCTCACATTGTGAGCTGTGACATGGCCCTCCAGAGAAAGGTTCTTACTTTGGTAGGTGAAGGAAATACACTGAGCAATCCAATTGGACAGAGTTCTCTTAGAGACTGGAAGTCCTAAATGAGAAGGATCAAAAGCAACAAAAAGTTGAGAGGACTTTCTATGTTGCTGTGTCCTGTGTAAGTAGAAAGCAAGTGCTCTTTTACAATCCAGGGTATGAAGATTCCTCTCTGCACTTGATGCATGAGTTCCTGGAAAAAAGACAGGTAAAAAGACCTCCTGGTTCAGATGAAAAGGTGAGACCACTTTAGGCATAAAGTGTGGATTAGTTCTGAGGACTACCTTGTCATGATGGAACCTTGTATAAGGAGGATTAGCCACTAAAGCTTGCAGCTCACTGATACGGCGAGCTGAGGTGACTGCAATGAGAAAAATTACCTTCCAAGAAAGGAATTTTAAGGAGGTAGTGGCTAAGGGTTCAAAGGGTGGCTTCATAATCTGGCCAAGAACCAGATTCAAGTCCCAGGCCACTGGAGGTGGTCTAATGGGAGGTTTAGTCAAAAGAAGGCCTCTCATGAATCTTGCTATAAGAGGATGAGAGGAAATAGGTTGTCCATTGAGAGGCTTAAGGGATGCTGCAATAGCACTCAAATGGACTCTGATTGAATTTGTTTTAAGGCCTGCATGGGATAAATGCAGCAAATAGTCTAATAAAGAATGCAAAGGTATTGCAAGAGGGTTGAGACCCTTCTCTGCACACCAAATGGAAAACCTTTTCCATTTAAAAGCATATGAACGTCTGGTGGAAGGCTTTCTGGAAGCATGAAGGATATCCTTCACTTGCTGAGAAAGTTGTAAATCTTGAAGGTCTAGGCCTTCAGCAACCAGGCCCTGAGATGAAGAGACTGAGGATTTGGGTGCCACAAAGTTCCCTCCTCCTGGGAGAGGAGATCTGGAGCAGACCCCAGGTCTAGGGAGGGAGCTTGAGAGAGATGCAGGAGTAGAGGGTACCACACTTGGCGTGGCCAAAGTGGTGCTATGAGGATCATAGTCCCTTTGTCTCTCTGAAGCTTGAACAGAGTCTTGGAGATTAGGGGAATAGGTGGAAAGGCATAAAGGAAGTCTTGCCCCCAATGAAGGAGGAAGGCATCCCTGGCCTGAACTCCCTGACATGGAATCCTGGAACAGAACCGGGGAAGTTTGGCATTCCACGGACTTCAAACAGGTCTATGTCTGGGGTACCCCAAATCCGAAATATTCTGGCTATCTGGTCCCCATGGAGGGACCATTCGTGCGGAAGCAGAACTCGACTGAGTCTGTCTGCCCAAGAGTTTTGAACTCCTGGAAGATATACTGCCATGAGATGGATTTGATGCTCTCTGGCGAAGGCCCACAATCTCAGAGCTTTGTTGCAAAGCGACAGAGAGCCAGTTCCCCCCTGCTTGTTCACGTAGAACATAGCTACCTGGTTGTCCGTGTGGATGAGGACTGCCTTGTAGCTGAGCAGGGTGTGGAAAACTCTGAGAGCCAGGAAGATTGCTCTGAGCTCTAAGAGGTTGATATGAAGATATGTCTCCTGTGGAGACCAGATGCCCTGGGTTGAGAGATCTTGTAGATGAGCCCCCCAACCCTTTGGAGAGGCATCTGTTGTAAGGGTTGCTTGGGGTAACACCTGTTGAAAGGGGGACCCCAGCAACAGATTTTGAGTGGACTTCCACCAGTGGAGGACGAACATAGGCGACTGGAGGTTGCTATTTTGTCTGACAGGCAACCTGATGCCTGGGTCCATTGGGTGGATAGGGTCCACTGAGCTGCTCTCATGTGAAGGCGAACATAGGGAACCACATGCACCGTGGATGCCATGTGGCCTAAAAGTTGCAACATCTCTCTAGCAGTTAAATGGGATTTTAACTGAATCTGGGAGGCCAACTGCACCAAGCATAGGCAACGGGCCTGGGGAAGATAGGCCCTTGCAGTTGTGGTATCCAGTAAGGCCCCTATGAACTCTAGAGACTGAATAGGGGTAAGATGGGATTTTGGAATGGTGATTACCAGTCCCAGATACTGAAGAAAACGCCTTGTGCAGGCTAGAGAAGTCTGGGCCTCTGACTGGGTTGGAGCTCGGATGAGCCAGTCGTCCAGATATGGGAATACGAATATTCCTAGAGTGCGTAGGAATGCAGCTACTACTGCCATGCATTTTGTGAACACTCTTGGAGCAGAGGCCAGACCGAAAGGAAGCACTTTGTATTGATAGTGCTTTCCTTGGTACAGGAAGCGAAGGAATCTTCTGTGTGTTGGATGGATGAGAACATGGGTGTACGCATCCTTGAGATCTAGAGAACAAAGCCAGTCCTGACTCTGGAGGTATGGAAGGAGAGTTCCGAGAGAAATCATCTTGAATTTCTCCTTGCATAGAAACGTGTTCAATTCTCTGAGATCTAATATGGGTCTGTAGCCCCCTGTTTTCTTTGGGATGAGAAAATAGGGGGAGTAGAACCCTGAACCCTGTTGAAGAAGGGGTACTTCTTCTATTGCCCCTTGGGCAAGAAGGGTAGTAATCTCCTGACCTAGAAGGTTGAGGAGAGATGTTGGAGAATTGAACTGTTTCACCATGGTGTGAGGAGGAAGGTTTAAGAAATGAAGTTTGTACCCTTCCCTTATGATGGAGAGGGTCCACTGCTCTGCTGTGATTTGTTCCCATCTGGGAGCAAAGTGAGCTAACCTTCCTGGGATGGTGAGGGGCTCTGGATGTTCTAGAGCCAGAAAGGCTAAGTTCTCTAGTGGAAAGTCAAAGGCCCTGAGGAGGCTGAGGCTGTTGGGCTGTAGCAGTCCTCGCAGCCTGGGTTTTGGCCTGTTTTGGTTGTTGCTGCCTCTTTGTAGCAAAACGACCTTGAGAAGAGGCCTGACCATAAGAAGAAAATTTCCCTTTCTTTGGGAAAGATCCCTTTTTGAACAACCTCTTTTTGAAAGGAGCAGTAGTAGACTTTGAAAGTCTATCTAAAGCAGAATTTTCAGCATCCATCTGGTTGGCCTTTGCTTGCCAATATTTGCCAAACAGGTTTTCGCCTGTACAGGGAAGGTTACCTAGACCATCCTGTACCCAGGATTCTAAATCAGAGGCTTGCAACCAAGCAACTCTGCGTGCACCTATGGCAATAGCCGAGGCTCTACTGACCCCCTCAAAGAGTCAAAGGCTGCACGGTTGGAAAACTTGGATACATCCTGTGCCTGTTTAAGCCAGGTGATATATTCCTCTCTCTTATCTTCTTGCATAAAAGGAGATAAGGTTTGCAGATGATCTGTAACTTCTTTTAGAAACATCCCCATATAGAGACTATAGGAGTTGATTCTGGCTACAAGCATACTGGGCTGGAAAATTTTCCTGCCAAAGGCATCTAGGGTTCTGCATTCTCTTCCTGGAGGAGCAGAGGAGTGCCTTTTTGTACTCTTGATCTTTTTCATAGCAGACTCTACCACAATGGAGTAGTGAGGAAGCTGAGTCTTATGAAATCCAGGACAAGGAGGAACACGATACATGGTGTCCAACCTTCTGGAATGAGGGGAGGGAAAGAGGAGTCTCCCATATGCCCAACATGTGTTCATAAAGAATCTCATGTATTGGTAAGGAGGCTGCCTCTTTAGGAGCCTTAGGATATTGTGACGCTCGCGCCCCTACCAGGCGGTTGCCTAGTAGGGACGGCTGGCCATCTGATATCCCTTCTAGGATTTTTGTAGTTGTGTACGAAAGAAGAGCCAAGTGGTTAATAAAGCGCACAGGAAATTTTATTCGGTTTCCATGTTGGTAAGTGGTGAACATAAAATTCTTCAAGCATATCTTTTGGTTTCTCCAGACAAAAAAAAGGAAATACAGGATAATTTCTCCCAGAAATCAAAATGTCCAAAACAGTGTAACCTTGAACAAACTCATACCCGTTCTTGTTCCTTACTGCAACAGCTTAACCTTAGCATCAGAAGAAAAAGGCATTTTAAAACTCTTCACATAGTGAGTGAGGAATCAGCTTCAACCCTGCTGTTGCCACACACAAACAGTTTCAGCTGCTTGAACCTCCACTGAGCTCCTGCAGTTTCAGCTTCTTAGGAGAGTTTCTTAATCCTTTACATTCAGGCTTTCCCCTCTCTTCCAGCTTCTGGAACTGTCTTTAGGCTACAACAGCCCCCCTTTTTATGTTCCACTGTTCTAGCTCACACTAATACCTTAGTGCACAGCTCGCATTCCATTTCAGAGATATCAGAATTAACAACACTTTCCTCAGGGCCTACCTCCATGCTCTCTATTGAGCTACAGCTGGGTGCTCCTTGAAAGTGCTCCGGGCTCTTTTCCTTAAGAGTCTTCACCAGATTAAACAGCCTCTCCCAGTGCCTGGCCTTGCCTTCTCCAGGCCGGTCTCTTGGGGGTCTCTCCTGTTTAACTTCCCTAGTGAGATATTTCTTTCTGTGCTGAGCCTTCTGGGGTATGACAGTCTCCTCTGAGTCAGAGCAAGAACTATCCTCTTGGCAATGCTTGGTCCCTGCGTACCTTTCTTGGCTGCCTCTATAGTGGTTCCTCCTTCTGCTACTCTCCTTGGCTGAAAAGCTTCTCTTCAGTTTGGCCACAGATCTTTCCGGTCTGTGCCTTCTGGGAACTGGGCTAGAACCTGGGCTAGGCCTGGAACTGCAACTGCCGCTTGTGCTTGCTCTTGAATTCCTCCTGGACCTTCTTCTCAAAGCCCCTTCCTTATTCAAACTGGCTCTCCCTCTTGTGTTTGTTTTCTCACTGTTAACTGCTGAGCAAGGCAACTCCCTTCCTGGCTCCGCCCACTTGGACCTCCTACTCCTATGCAAGGTTGTCCTGTGGTCTGGGATTGGTTTACCTTTAGCTCTGCCCCCTAGGTTCCTTTCAGGGCTTTTAGTATGGAGTATGTGATTTTGTGCACCCATCCCCCGTAAAGAAGAAAAATTCTTCTTTTTTCCAGTTTTCTCTAGCTGGGCTACACCCTCCTTACCACAATATTGTAGGATATCTAATTTTTTGGCTCTAGGTTCAGTCTCAGAGGTTACTGAGATGGACAGGCCTTTGGTCACCTCCCTAATAAAGTCCTGAAAAGACTTCAGGAGGAGACATTCTCCTTTTTGGAGAAGAGGGTTCCTGAGGAAGGATCCCCGATGCTTCAATTTGAGGCTTCTGAAGAGTCAGAGTCTTCAGAAGAATCAAAGTATCGACTGTCTGGATGCTCTCGTAGAGCCCGATACGCGTACCGGGAGGTATCAACATCGGGAGTAATCGGTACCGGGCCGGTACTGATAGGCATCACTGGATAGCGTACTGCTGCCATCGATGCTGATGTCGATGCAAGCGGTACTGGTATCGGAACCGGAATCGGATCCTGTACCTGAATCGGTACGGGTACCGACAACGGGGTTTGTTGCGGTACCGTAGGCGTTGCAGCTTGAATGAATGCCGTGATGGCATGCTGCATGGTCAGAATATTCTGATCCATTGATGCCACCAATGTCTGGATATCAGTACTGGTAGAAACTGCCGGTACCCCAGAACATTGTAACAGGTGATCGGTCGAGGCCGAGCCATCGATGTCAACCTGTGACCCCATAGGTAGTGCTTTGGAAGCCGGAGCCTCCCGCCGGGGTAATTTTGCCGGTGTGGTATCCTCAAGAGTAAGCCCGGGGGCATCTCGATACTTAGAGGGAGATGAACTCTTTGAGGACCGGCCAGATTTAAGTTTGGTTACCTGAGATCCATGGGATGAAGAAGAAGCCCTGGAAGATGTCAATGCCACGGAAGCTGCATCGGAGGGAAACAGGGTACTGAGCTTAGCTGCCCGATTCTGTAACCCTCTTTTGGACATCATAGAACAGGACTCACAATCCGCAATGGAGTGGTCAGGACCTAAACATTTTAGACACCAGTCATGGGTGTCGGTGACAGAAATAGTGCTACTGCACTTTGTGCATTTTTTAAACCCGGAGGCGGGTTTTTCCATGAGGGAAAAATATTTCTGTAGGCCTAAGGCCCCAGAAGAAAAATGCACTGAAAAAGTAGAAGGGGTTTTTTTTGTTTTTTTTTAAAGAAAGAAAAAGAACCAGTAGTACCGGTGCGGAATCGAGAAGGCAGACACGCGACTAAAGAAAAATAAAAGAAAATAAGAAATTCTTCAGCGGTGACAGGAAACACGACCTGCTGGCTCCGCGGAAAAGAAGAACTGGAGAGAGGCAGTTAGGAAAGGTGGGAAGGCAGCACGCAGGCGCTGTGGGATGCTCCCAAAAGCTTTCTTTAAGGACGCTGGGGAGCGTTCCCGCGCAGGCTCCGTCGGTACCGACGATACCCATATGTGAAGACTCATTCCTGCTTGTTCCTGGAGATCATAACTTATTTATATTGTGATAAATGATAAATGCCGAAAGGCACCCAAAAAACAATATCATGTTCTTCCTGGCTTATTTAACTTGGTTAGGTCTTTCCACAGCAGTGCTCACCTGCAGGCATCCTCAAAGAATTTGTTTGGACTGGCATGAGCAGCAGATATTGTGCTAGTTTATTCTGTGAATGTAGCTTTTCATATAACATCCATCAGGTATCAACAGTAAAGATAAGTTCCCAATCACCTTGCTATTCATTTGCGGACAGTAGATTATCACAGTCTTTCTCCTGAACTTGACAATTTTTCATATGATGAGGAATGACTATTTTCCTGGAAGATCACAACTTTAAAATGAACACTCACATTTAGATCAATAAAGACAATTCATAAATATAACGTTTTAACTTTGCTTGTTCGCAGCTCTGGACTGTGTACTACCTTGCAACCTAGAGATCAGAATACATTGATAAAAGGCAGTGGTTTGTCTTTTAACCTTCAGATGCATGATATATATCCTAAATAAATTGTTTTAAAATTTATATTCATTGTTGCTGTACCATATGATGGGTAGTTTATCAATTAAGGGATCATTTTTCAATGGCAGTGACCATCGCATTAATTTAAATGTCAGTGCTAGGATTTAAATTAATGCATATATTTAGCACCACTACACATAGGGATATGTTTACTAAAGCATGGTAGCTGTTTTTGCAGTGTTAACATGAGACTGTCACGCTGCAACAACAGCTACAGTAGTGTGCGAGACAAGCAGCTACTACCGGCCTTCTTCTATGGTAGCTGCATTTCCCATGTTGCCTGCAAAAGTGGGAGGCAGTTGGGTACAGAGTGGGTGTGCCAATGCAGAGCAGCTACTATGGGTGTGGTAACTGCTCTTTTAGCAGGCTTCACGGATGCAACTACCGCCACCTCAGTAAGTGCCGATAGCTGCATGTGTGAAACGGCCCTCCCATGAAGCCAGCGTGTTCTTCGCGGTATCTGCAGGCGAAATGCTGGGAATGCCCGCTGCCCCACAGTTTCAGCCTCCTATTTGGGAAGCCTAAGCTAAACATACAGGGCCGAATATTCGAAAGGCATTTACACGGGTTACAGTCCTGTAAACCATGTAAATGTCGCTCAGCGGGATATTCGACGGCCCTAACACGGTTAGTGCTGCTGAATATCCACGATCCTCTCCCCTACATGCCCTGATGTTAACCGCTTAGCATCGGGGCATGTCGTGGGTGTTCCAGGGCAGCGACAGAGGTTAATGGGCAGCAGCAATATTGCACTGCTACCTGATTAGCTTCTATGCGTAAAAGATAGAAACTGCAAAGGCTGGCCTATCTACCCGTAGAAGCCAACTGGGCAGCAGTGCAATATCGCCGCTATCCGATTAGCCTCTGTGGCTTCCGGTCAAGTGCGGCGACCCCCGATATTCAATGCTTGGGCCAAAAATGACCCCAGCATTGAATATTCGTTGTTAGAGGATGGCGGCTGCACTCGCACCTAGCTGTCCTAATTCAGTATTGGGCCCATCCCGATAGCGATTGAAAATCACTGCTATTTGGATAAATTCTCGGCACTGCCCTCACACCAGCCTCCCTCTGCCCATTCATTACACAGATAGTATCAGGTTGGCTAGAGGACTTTTTGACCCAACATTATCTATATAGTCATTAGACTATTAATAACAAAAGATGACATAAGATGGAGTTAGGAAACTGAATAGAATGAACATGCACACTGTATATTAAGAATAATCAGGAAATAAACCCAAACGAATAAAATAAACCAAAAGGTTCTTTCCTGTGCACATCCCCACAGTATAAACATTGAATATAAATGCACAAAATAGAAAACAGGAGCTAGACTGCAAGAGAAACCTACCCAAAATAGCAACTACTTCATCATCCTGGATTACTTCTAGAGATCCGGAAACCACAAAGCACAGGGTGTCTATGCTTTCTCCTGCATGGTAAATCAGATCTCCTGGGGCACAGTGCACAGTCTGAAATTCCATGGCCAAAGCTCGCAGACATCCATCACTAGCCAGTCTAAAGGCAGGATGCTCTTTAAACACTTTCCGGTTCAAGTGCACACAAATGTCTGCTCGCATATCCTTGGGGCAGATCTGTAAAACCTAAAATGAGATGAGATAATCAGTATTTTTCATGCTATAACTTAAGGTGGATAATCTTCCCCGATGTATCCCAGCACCTGTTACTTCATAGCACTAAGAAAAACCATTGTATAGTTACACAGCACTTAATGTCAATTTAAAAGAACCTCAGAAAACAAGTTTAGCCCGCTTTTCAATATAAAATGTAGACAAAGGCTTTATTAAGCTCCTCCCCCCTTTTTTTGAAATAGGGATGCACCTTTGGATGCTAATTTTATAAACTTTTCCTGTGCATAAAGCAGCTTTTATAAAATGACCCTGGGGGCTATGGGCCTGATTCTGACCAGCGAAGAGTGGGGCTGTATGTCCCGGTGTGACGTTCAGCCCCGCTAAACTTTGGAACCGTATGTTGCCTCAAGTGCTCCCTGCACGCACAGAGCCGCTGTGTGGGGAGAGCTGGATGGGGGCAGGATAGATGCAGAGACTGGGCGGGGCAGGGGTGGACAGAGGCACCCAGACGTACAAGGCCGTTTCAGGTCACGGCGCTGTATGTCCACCGGCAGCAGGATTCATGTGGGGTTTGTACCACCTTGGAGGTGGTATAAACCCCAGGTGAGGCAGCAGACAGCCAGGCAGCCCCACCAAACAGCTAGGTGGGCCACAGGTGAGTCCCTGCTGCCTGATCTCAGCCCTGGCTGCCCCTGACGAGGATCAGGTATCAGGGAAAAGTAATTTTCCTCCTTGGAAAGCTTTCGGCACTCCTGCTGGGCATCCCAGTGCCATAGTGATGGGACGCCATGGCACCGGCACACCAGCAGGAGCATAGGGTGGGCTGGATGGGGTGCTGGGTGGACATCTTGCGCCTGGGAACTGGGGCAGCACTGGGTAGATTTTGGAGCTGTCCATTTTTTGGCCATCCAGACGGCATGAACATGCCCCTCACTAAATCAGGCTCTATGTGCATAAAAGTACGTGCAGTGACAAAAAGCAGGACCATCCCAAGCTAGAAATGCACCCTGTGCGATTAATAAATCTGGTGCCTCACTCCACCCAGTCACGTTTAGTAACTCACTCTTTTTAAGCTTCCTGGAAGTCCAGTGATGATTATCAGTGCCCTCTTCTGTGCTTGCGCCCTGTGCAGCCATACCACTCACACAGTCTTTGGTACGACTCTGACAAGAAGGCAATTTTATACAACTTGCATGGGATTGTGGGCAGGTAAAGTGGTGAACTTTGGGGCCAGTAAGAATGTGGGTCATATTATTTCATTTCATTTATTATATTCATATACCACAATACATGTCTATGTAGACTCCCCCAAGACATCCATATCAGGCACGTCCACATTTGTGAAATTGTGTCTGCGCCTAGATATGCCTTTTTTTTCAGACATCTTAGCCCACTTGGACGTTCCAGATTGCACTCGGACGTCCTTTCTAAAATGTCCCTATCAATTAACATTAAAAACAGATGCCATTCAAATATAGCCACGTGTGCTCCCTTACAATAATGATTTCAGTACTCTACTCTTTTTCATACAGTTGTGGTCAACATTATTGGCACCCTTGCATTTTAGATATGTTGTGTACAACATCTTGAGAAATAATTGGAAATATTCAAACTGTATGCCATCATAATATTTTAATAGTATGTTCAAAGGTATACAACAAAAAAAGATATTGGTGCAACTTAGACGTAGCAATTTCTGAGAAATAAAACATGACCTGGACAGGATTAATGGTATCCTTCATTAATATTTGGTTGCACAACCCTTGGCAGTGATGACAGCATCCAAATGTTTCTTGTAGCCATCTATAAGTTTCGTACATCTGTCTGCTGGTAGTTTCTCCCACTCTTCAACTGCAATTTGTTCCAGCTCATGAATGTTTCCAGGATTCCTTTTACCAATGGAAGATTTCAGCTCTTTCCAAAGGTTCTCAAATGGAATGAGATCAGGACTCATTGCTGGCCATTTTAAAACAATCCATTTGTTCCTTTTTAACAATTCTTTTGTACTTTTGGATGTATGTTTTGGGTCATCATCCTGCTGGAGAACCTATGACCTTCGACCCAGACCTAGCTTTCTGATACTAGGTAGCACATTTCACTCCAAAATACCTTGGAAGTCCTCTGACTTCATGATTCCTTTAATATGTTCCAGGCCTCCAGTTCCTGAGGCAGCAAAACAGCCCCATAACATTTTGGAAACTTCACCATATTTTACTGTAGGAAGGGTGTGTTTTTTTCTTATAAACTTTATTTCTTTGCCTGTAAATGTATCACGGGTCTGCATTACCAAAGTTTGGTTTCATCCATCCACAGAACATTTTCCCAGAAGGATTATGATTTTTCAAGGTGGGTTTGAGCAAAGATCAGGCATGCCTTTTTATGTCTGTCTTTGAGCAGTGGGGTCCTCCTTGGCCTTCACCCATGAAGTCCTTCTTTGTTAAATGTGAGGCATATGGTGTGGGTTGAAATCACCACTCCAGATTACATAGAAACATAGAAATATGATGACAGAAAAAGACCACATGGCCTATCTATTCTGTCCTTCCATATCAACAACTACAACAGTCCCCTTTTTACCTTTAGAGATCCTTTGTGTTTGTCCCATGCTTTTTTGAATTCAGTTACTGTCCTCATCTCTACCACCTCCACTGGGAGACTATTCCACGGATCTACTACTCTTTCCGTAAAGAAATATTTCTGCATATCACTCCTGAATCTATCTCCCTTCACCCTCATCCCATGTCCCCTCGTAGCAGAACTTGCTTTCAATTGAAAGAGGCTCTCTCCCTGAACATTTATGCCACGGAGGCATTTAAACATTTCAATCATATCACCTCTATCCCGCCTTTCCTCTAAGGTGTACATATTAAGATCCTTCAGTCTGTCCTCATATGCTTTATAATGAAGACCACTAATCATTTTAGTAGCCACCCTCTGCACCGACTCCATCCTGTTCACATCCTTTTGAAGGTGCAGTCTCCAGAATTGCACACTATACTCCAAATGAGGTCGCACCAAAGACTTATACAGAGGCATTATCACCTCCTTTTTTCTGCTAGCCATTCCTCTCCGTATGCACCCAAGCATCCTTTTAGCTTTTGACGTAGCCTTTTCTACCTGTTTAGCTACTTTAAGATCATCAGACACAACCACGCCTAGGTCCCGTCCTTCTTTAGTGGACAAAAGTACTTCACCCCCTATACTATATTGCTCCCTTGGATTGCTGCAGCCCAAATGCATGACCTTACATTTTTTAACATTAAATCCTAGCTGCCAAATTCTAGACCATTCTTCAAGCTTAGCTAGATCCCTCCTCATGTTATCTACACCTTCCTGGGTGTCTACTCTATTGTCGATTTTGGTATCATCCGCAAAGAGGCAAACCTTACCCCACAGCCCTTCCGCTATATCACTAACAAAGATGTTAAAAAGAATCGGACTTTTTAAGATTGCTCCAGGTCAGCCTTAAGCTCTTTGGATGTTGTACATGGTGTTTTTCCAACAGTTCGCACAAACCTTCGAAGACTTCTTGGATTAATTTTCCTCTTTTCACCACATCCTGGGAGGTTCTTAACAGTTCCATGAACAGAAAACATCTTAGTATCATTGCAAACTGTAGACACAGGAATCGCAAGGTCTTTTGGAGATGGCCTTGTACCCCTTTGAAGTTTGATGTTTGGTGATAATGGCTTTTCTGACAGTCTCAGACAGCTCTCTTGTATTCACAATTGTGAAAATGGAACAAGGAGTTAATTTGGCCATTTTAAACATTAGAGTCATCATTTATTGGTTGATTCAAGTCATGTGAGTACTGACAATTCATCACAGGTGCACCTGATTTTTACTGCAATGGCAATGTGGTTCTTCTGTCCAAACTGATTTGAATTGTTTATAAGGGTGCCAATAATCATGTCCTAACAAAAACCACTTAATAGGTGAAACGTTATCATCAAAACAAACAAAACCCCTTTTTTTTTAGATTCTTTGCCAAAATCCCCATAAACAACCATACTTCTTTCTAAATATTAAGTTAATGTCGGACCATTTGCCATGAGGGAATACCCTCTTGAAGCAAACTTTCTTTTTTATTCTGTTATTAACTGAACCATCAGCTTACATCTCACAATGTATCATCATTAAACCGAGGGAAATTGCACCAAGCAAGCTCCTCCAATAGATGTGATAGAGGCTCCGAGTAACGATCAGGCCCCTATAGTAGGGATTTTACCTTATATGCATCTGACAAACCAGGTCAGTAGGATTTTAAAAAATCATTGGCATATTTTGGGCATGTGTGTCCATTCCTCTGCATTTAATGCAGCGCAGGATGCAGCCCTGTGGAAGTAGGCATGTGGATGCACTTAAAGCCACACACTGCGGTGGCGTTAGTTGCACTGCTGCTAAGGGCAGCAAGCGGGGTTAGCATGAGCTACTAATATCCGCACTAACTGCGAATTTCCATCCATGCCTCCTTCCTACCCATGACCCACCCAGGCCCTTCCGCACTTCGGACCTACCCGGTTAGGATGGGATTTTTAACATGGGGACCCATGCTAATTTTTAGCTTGGTGCTCCTACTGCATTCAAATCCCTATAATACCAGGTAACACACTTTAGTAACATATCACTATGTGTGTATTTTATAAAATTCACACATATGCAAATACTTCGTGTGATAACATTTACACCTGCTCCTTAGCAGGTCTAAATGTCTGGGCTTCAGTCTAGCCATGATTTCTGCTGATTCACCCTTATTATTTTATAAAGCACACAGGTGTCTATGTTTCTTTATAAAACAGATTAGAAATAAGTGCCTACTTGGTCATCACTCATAGGTGATCTGTTATAAAATTTCCCCCTTAGAGGCTGCAGCAAAAATATTCACTGCTGGTCTTCCTCTTTTGCCTTGATCTTCAACCTTGACAAGTATGATGTCTTTATTTATTTAACAGTTTTTATATACCGCCTTTCATATTATCAAAGTGGTTTACATTGAACTTCAAGGGTACATTGAACAGTGAACAATCAGATGAACAGTGTAAAAGTGGTAACTGTGTCTTTTTCTAATGATCTTTCTCTTTGCATAATCCATACAAAGTATGAAAGTCATAGTCGTCTCATTTGAAATATTAAGAAAAGCTGAGGTTTGACTTTCTCTAGTACCAACTGATTTGTTCTTCAGGCAGTCCATGGTATACACAGTATTCTTTACCAGCACTGTAATTTGAAGGCATTGTTTTTCTTCCTGTCTTTTTTTCTTCAACCTTCGCAGCCATATGACGTTATTGAAAATATCATGGCGTGGACAAGCCAAATCTTTATACACAGAGATACACTGCTGCACTTGAAAATCTTATCCATAGCCATTTTGCTAAGAGCAATGTATCATCAGATTTCTTGACAACTTTTTGTTGCATTTATTATTGATCTAAGCAGGTTAAAGTTGCCTCTTTCTATTTCTTCACTTTTAAAAAGAAAAAAATAATCTTACCATTTGTCTGGATCATTGCCATTATAACGTTACGTTGCAGGCCCATTTTAAGACTATGTGCTTTGATCTTGATATGCAGATGTTTACGGTCATCTTCATTTTCAGCCAGTAACACGGTATCGTCAGCATAGAAAAGCTTGTTGATAAATCTTCCACCAATCTGCACAGCTTGATTGACTTCATACAGTCCTGCTTCTCTGATGATTTGTTCGGCATATAATTGAATAGGTATGGAGAAAGTATGCAGCCTTGTCATACACCTTTGCAATTTTAAACCATTTTATTTCTCTTTGTTCTGCTTAAACTTGCTTCTTGAGCAATGTAAAGGCTGTACATGAGACTTATCAAGTATGCAGTATACATATGCTTCTTAATAGCCCAGAGTCTTTAATGATTTATGAAATCAAAGGCCTTGCTGTAGTCAATGAATACATGTAAATATCTTTTCAGTATTCTTTTGTCTTTTCGAGGGTCCATTTCACATCTGTGATGATGTCTCTTGTTCCTTGCCCATTCCTGAAGCCTGCTTCACTGTGGGCAGTTCTCATTTCAGGTATGCTTATAGTCATCACTAAATGATCTTGAGTAGAATTTTACTGGCATATGGGATAAGTATAATTATGTGATAAGTTTTACAGTCAGCTGGATCACTTTTCTTCAGTATTGGTATGAACACCGATCTTTTACAGACAGTCAGCAATGATGTTGCCTTCCAAATGTACTGGCAGAGCCTTGTAAGTATTATAACAACAGCATCTGATTGCTGTAATACTTCAATGAGAATGCCATCAGTGCCTGGTGCTTTGTTATTTCATAATGTTTTCAACGCTGCTTTGACATCTTCTTTCATCACTACTGGTTCCTGATCATATGAGGTACAGGTTGAAAATGTTTGTTTGTTATTTATTTATTTAAAAGGTTTTATATGCCATCTTTATAACACAAGATTATTCAAAATGGTTGCTGATCCACTTGATCTTTATAATGTAAAGCATAATGATTCAGTATATTCTTCTCCATCTTTTCTTGATCTTCTCAGCATCAATCAACATGGTTCCTTAAGTGTCTTTTAGCATTCTAATTTGAGCCTTGAATTCTGTCTTTAACTCTCATAGCTATAGAAAAGTTAATCTTGTACTTTCTCTAAGTTTCTGATTATATTTTCTTGCATGCATCATTGTAGTACTTCTTTGTCTCACTTCCCATTGGAAATTTCTGATAAGATCTGCGATTGTCCTTCTTTCTCCTCTGGCTTTAGCCATCTGCGTTTCTGAGCAATTTTCAGAGTTTTCTCATTCATCCATTTGGCTGCTTTTTGCTGTTTCAGCTTTTGCAAGATTTTTCACTTTCTTCAAGACCAACTTTCTTGATATCATCCCATAGCTAAAAACATAAGAACATAAGATATGCCATACTGGGTCAGACCAAGGTCCATCAAGCCCAGTATCCTATTTCCAACAGTGGCCAAACTAGGTCATGCGTACCTAGCAGTTTCCCCAAAAGACACAGGTTCCGCAATGCTTGTACTGGGTCAAGCATTGATATTCTGTGTCCCTTCTTAATAATGGTTTAAGGACCTTTCCTCCAGGAACTTGTCCAAACCTTTTTTAAACCCAGCTACACTAACAGCCTTTACTACATCCTCCGGTAACAAATTCCAGAGTTTGATTACACGTTGAGTGAAAAAATATTTTATTTTATTAGTCTTAAATAGTTTACCCTGCAGCTTCATTAGCTCTTCTGGTGTTCTGCCATTTGTATCCAAAACGGAAAATAGATTTTAGGAATGTGCATTCATTTGAAATAAAATGGGAAATATCAATGAAATAATTTATTTCATTTCATATCCTTTTAATCTGAAACACAGCACTAAAAAAATTCAAAGTACAGCTTTCTTCCTAGATTGTGTTACAGGCTACTCTCAAACCAGCAACCATTGGGTGGGAAGGCAGGCATCTTGCCAAGTGAGCCATCATCTCCATGGAGACTGGTTCTATAGATACTATTTGTCCAGTTAGTGATGATCAACAAGACTCTGCATTAGGCTTGGTAAACTCCAATGATAGTATGCTTAAACATGATTTCACAGAATTTCTGGCATAACATTAGACCGAAGAGAGCAGAGCTGCAGCTTAATCTGAAGGGAGCAGAGCATTTAAGGTAAAAGGCTATTTCTTTACTGCATTGTTTTGGGACTGAGGGTGGTGGCAGGTGGCCAGGCTACTTAATGGCCTGATCCTCCAGCCCACACCGCTTCTATTACGAGACTGGAAAATGCGCTTAGCCAGTATGAAGAAACACTGGGTGACATTGAAAAAGAGGTAGGCGGAAAAATCTCAGGTTTATTGGGGTGGCAGAAAAAGTTAAAGATGCTGAACTAAGAGGTTTTCTAGAGACCTGGCTACCCCTCAATTTACAGCTAGGAGATCATGCTGTAAAAATTCTGCTGGAGTGGGTACATAGGCTTGGGCCACGTGGCGGTAATAACTTCAGACTGCGCGTGTCGATTGTACGGTTCCACAACTATACACAGAAGGAAGCCTCTAATATCCTCATATTTCAAGAATACTCTCCTCTTTTATGCTGCCGCCGGTGACAATACTCCCAACTATGCTGTCAAGTAGTGAACAAGGGTATCTGTTTCTTATTGTTATACCCAGCCAGACTGCGCATTGAACGCCAAGGATAACACCACTTTTTCTCTACTCCAGCTGAGGCAAGGACTTTCTTGGATACACTGCCAGCATAGGCAGCAGCTTGCCAAATATGCCTTGAGCTTGGTGGACCAAATAAAATAAGAGGACAATAACTGCAGTGGTTATTCATTATGTTCCTAACTGGTGCAAAAACACTGGAAACTTGAAGCCGAAGGCAGAAGAGGCCAGTTTTGCTTGTTCCTTTTTCACCCCAAATGGTTGGCTCTTCACCAGCATGCTCCTTACTATCCCACTGCTACCACAATTTATAAGACTTCTAGGGTGCCCGGGTGTAAAACTGTGCAGTTTTTTCTGGATGGAGACACCCGTACTGGATGTATGGGTCCTCCATATATTACAACAAAAGAAGAAGCATGAGATAGGGAGTGGAAGATCTGGTTCCCAAGAAGACCCCTCCCCCTGGTTGAACTGAGTGTGTTGGTGCGATAAGACATTACTACTCTCCGCACTATACATTTTTTTTTTCTCTTTCTTTCTTTTCTTTCTATTCTCTCTCTTCCTCTTTTCTGTTATGTGAATAGGATTATGGGAGATGTTGCGGGGATGTTGAGTCTGGGCGAAAGGGATGTGACTGTGGGCTAGAATTTGGGGGGACGGATCGGGGAGGTGAGCTTCAAATAAGGACAAGGCAAAGGGATGGCAGAAAAAGGGATGTGGGGGTTCACAATTTGCGACAGACAAGGATACTGCATCATAGCAGGATAGCTAATTACTAATTAAGGACCAGTGGGGTAGATTAAGGGGGAAGGGGACTTACTAGAGTACAAGGGGGAGGGGAAGGCCCCAATGACACAGGCCTACAACCCACCGGTTAAAGATGAGATGGGATAGTGAGGGAATGTTACTGGGGGGGGGGGGGCAGAGAATGGGGAGGGGGCACGATGGTATAAAAGGGATTTCGGGTTTCTCTACATTGGGAACACAGGGGAAGTTACCGGGGGATTACGAGGAGGATATCTTAAGCACTATTAATGTATTTCTTGCAAATGTCTCCAAGCCACTTTGGTTCCTGGGGGTTAGGCTTAGGCTGGGGATCCCTCCCAGACAATTTGCTATTGAGCGTTACTTGGTTCCTGCTATACCTGGAGGTTACATGAATAAAGGGGGCCTAAGGATCATTTCATGGAATGTTTGTGGTATCAGCGACCCGATAAAACACTATAAGGTGCTTAGAGCACTACGAGAGTCTCGTGCGGATGTCGCCATGCTCCAAGAGAATCACATGACTGAGTCAGAACATGCCAAGCTCAAAAGAAGTTGGGTTGGGGAAGTGTATGGCGCTACAGCAGGGAGCAGATGTGCAGGAGTGGTCATTTTGGTCAGAAAGGCACTTAATTTAATGGTGGAACATATTGAACGGGACAAGGGAGGCAGATATGTGTTGCTTTTGGGCCATTTAAAGGGCTACCCAATCCTATTAAGAAACATTTATGGTCCTAACCAATTTGAAAGACAGCTTTTTGATGAGTTGGTACAGCGTTTGACAGGTAGCCAAGATCAAGAAGTAATCCTGGGGGAGACTGTAATTGTGTATTTGATCCGATAGTGGACCGCAGCAGAGGGGGATTGGAGGGAGATGCCAGGCAGCGGCGTCAACTGCTAGGCCTTTGTGTAGATAGAGATCTAATTGATGTCTGGCGCACTCTCAATCCGGGAGAATGGGATTACATGTACCAGCCGAAGGCCCATGGTACGTGGTCTCGTATAGACTTCTTTTTAGTCTCCCAAGGCTTTTTGAGTAGAATTGAAGATGCTCAGATAGGGAACGTACAGATTTCAGATCACGCAATAGTCTGGATACAACCCTTACACCAACAAGGTCGCTGTGGGGGTTGGCGGTTCCCCTTTATTGGAAGGGAGACGCTGACTTTAAGGAGGTATCTCCAGGAACAGTGGGATCTATATGAGGAAACAAATGAGAATCACAAAGATAATCCCCTGCTTTTTTGGGAGATGGCGAACGTTTATCTTAGGGGAGCCATAATTGGCTATGTATGCTGGAGGAGAAAAGAGGCCAACCGGAAATTGGTGGAGTGGGGCTTTCAACTCCGTACTCTGTGCCATCGTATCATCAGTCAGGATGCGGATGAAAACCGAATAGCTTACTTAACTTTGCAAACCCAGTTGAACACCCTTATCCAGGCCTGAGCGAAATGATCTACAGATATGCCCTTTATAGATTTGGGAATTGATCAGGCCAATTATTATCCACACTAATAAAAAAGGAAGGTAACCCCCAAGGCGTTGCGGCAATTAAAGCCGATGGCACTATCTGGACAACACAACAGGAAGAGGAAACCGCCTTTATAGATTATTCTAAAGAGTTGTATAGTGAGGACCCATAGGACAGTCAGGGGGGCAAGGGAATATCTGTAGAGTTGTGAGCTGCCCATATTAGGCCAATCGCAATGCGAACAGTTGAACGCACCTATCAGTCCACGTGAAATACAAAAGGTAATCAATGATCTCAAGATGCTTTGAGCGCCTGGACCTGATGGGTTTAGTGCTGAATTCTATCAGATACTGGGGGACAAGGTTTGTATTCCCTTAGCCGAACTATAACAGCAATTGGCAGAACTTCAACACTTCCCCTATCAAACCAACGAAGCGTTGATTACCATGATTCCCAAATCGGGCCACGACCCATGTTTACCAGGGTCATATCGACCTATTTCTCTACTGACTGTAGACCTAAAGATTTTGGCTACAATCTTAGCAGAAAGACTCTCCTCTCTTATGCCTAAGTTGATACATCCCTCTCAGGTGGGCGTTGTTAAAGGCTGGCAGGCTATGGCCAACTTGTGCCAAATTCTGGCAACTCAATATTACTGTACAAACAATGTGCTTCCCTCACTCCTTATAAGTTTCAATGACGAGAAGGCGTTTGATAGAGTGGATTGGTGCTATATGTTTGCCACATTAGCGCACTTTGGTTTCAGGGGCCTCTTCTTACAAATCGCAAAGGCATTATATGCAAGTCCCTGGGCAAGGGTGTTAGTTAATGGGCATTATACAGAGCGGTTCCCGCTGCAATGTGGAATACGCCAGCACTGCCCCCTATCTCCTTTATTATTTATACTAACCCTTAAACCTTTGCTCTCATATATACGTGTGAATCCCGGTATCGAGGGGATTCGAATGGGGATATACGAATTTAAGTTGGCAGCTTTTGCGGACGTCCTGCTCCTTCACCTGGCCAATCCCTAACCATCTCTACCTACTTTACTAACAGAGATTGAGACCTCTGGTCATTTCTCGGCCTTTAAACTCAATCTGGAGAAGTTTGAGGCTCTGGCGGGGCTTGAATCGGTGACGGCAGAGTGGAGAGGTAGTTTTCCTTTAAAGTGGGCGCAAAACTCTTTCACTTAGCTGGGAGTGAAATTACCAAATAATCCACACGATTAATATAGATGTAATGAGAGACCCCTGATACTCCACTCAGCACAGGCAAGACTTTCCACTATCGTTGGGAGGGAGAATTGCTTTGTTTAAGATGGTCCTTTTTCCACGGTGGCTTTATATGCTACAATTACTGCCCTTGCAGCTATTGAAGAGAGATTTAATTAAATTAGATGGGCTATTGTCCCAGTTTTTGTGGCGAGGTCGCCAGGCAAGGATCACAATACAGACACTTAAGGGGTCTTGGAATAGAAGACCCCTGACCTCCAGGCCTACAACTTCACTTGCCAACTGCGACATTCGCTCTTTGATACAACCAATTATACTCCACTGAGAAGTGAACAAGTGCTGATTGCACCCCTGGTGCTTTGATATGTGCTACACACACCTCTCAGTAAATTACCACCTCTACTGAGGAAGTATGGTCTTATTCGCATAATGTGCCAGACCTGCAGATGGACCTATAGTAGATTGGGACATTCTGCTCATCAATCAGTTTATCTCCCGATCCAGGGTAATGCAGATTTTATCCCTGGTATGACAGCTTCTGGGTTTCGGCGGTGGCAGAACATAGGGGTGGCTAGCTTAGAGCAAGTAGTAATGGACTCAATTCTGTCTGGAGACTAAAGACCTATTCCTCTATTATCAGCTCTGCAGTTATATTCAAGGTATGGTGGGTAGCCATTTGTCTAGTTCATTTTGCTCTGAACTAGAAGAATTTTTTCTGTGTGAGGAATCGGGTAGAATTATGGTATCACAAATGCAGTAAGGACTTCACAGAGCTCATGCCACCGACTAGACGAGCTCCGAAACGCGGATCTTAGTACGTCGCTAACTGGAAGAAATGTGTGCAAATGTATTAGTACAATTCCGCGGTTCACGGCCATGGTCTCCCTCCAGGATATGCAATATCAGGCAAGCCTATCTCTCACCGGGTCAGATGCGGGCGAGATATAGTAGCTGGACCAGTTGCCCTGAATGTGGAGAGGATCGGACTCCTCTGGTTCGCATGTTGTGGTCTTGCCCAGTGGTTCAGGACTATTGGAAATCCATACACCAATTTGTAGAGAGGCCTTCTCGGCACCAGTGGCCACTGACTCCACAGTCTGTTCTGCTGCACAGGATGGAAGGGCTAGAAGTCAGGGGAAGGAGCAGGCGGCACTGGTTGAGACTCTCTTGGGCATTAGCTACTAGTGTCCTGACAGACTGGCAATGTAATGAACACCCAAGCTTTTGGCAATGGAGCACAGCCCTGCTTCATCACATGCAAATAGATAAACTCCGGGCTAAAGCTGATCAGAAGCGGATACCCAAACTCTACGAAGTCTGGGATGATTATATTCAAACGCTACCCCCACTTAGTCAAAAATATATTCTGAATGACCTCTAGATGTCAGAGGTGGGAACTTGGGGGTGGTGTGGAGACATCCGTAAGATGGGGAGGGGAGGGGGGAAGGGGAACTACAGGAGGGAGGTAGTAGAGTCATGAAATCAAGTCCTGGGTGTGTAAGAGCCACCATGCCTGGACTAGCTTTTGGGCCAGAGATGTGGGGGGGGGGGGGGAGAGGGAGTGAGGGGTGGGTATTGGTTGAGGGGGTGGGAGAAGGGAGGGGGGAGAAAATGAAAAATTGTATGCCAGTTGCTTATGGTTTATATAGCCCTGGTATTATGGAGACTGTTAATGTATATTAGTATCTGTTCATTGGTTATTTTTTGAAATAAACAGTTTTGAACATAAAGTAAAAATACAAACTTAAACTGGCGTCAGACTGCACAAATATCCATATGGGGGCTATAGTGAAGGAGGAGCGAAGCATTGCATAGAATCACATAATTGTAGGTGTAAAACATAGAAGGCACATCCAAGTTCTATCATGTTCTTAAAAAGCTAATAAGCAAACTTCTCCAAAAACCCAAATTAAAAGGGGAAGGGGGTCAGAGGTGAAATTGAGGCAAGATAAAATCATAAGTATCAGAAACCACCTTAGAAATTGGGGTCTCTCACTAAAACAATAAATAAAAAAATTGGGGATCACCAGTAAAGGTAAAGAGTAAGAAAGATAAAATTGAAAAGGACGCAATGTTCTTCTAAAAACAATTAAACTAAATTAGATGCACAGACCATAACAAGAAGACCCCTTACAATAAAGAATACGAATGATTAGAGGATCTGCATTATTCAGCCACATTGGTATAAATAGCCTAAACACTGAAATAAAAGCATCATATCTTCAAACATTACTTTAAAAGAAGATAAATAAGGCAGTGGAGATGCACCGAAGCCACTGCTGAAACCGAGCCGCTAAAACATCCAATGACATTAAAAATTAAAGAAAAAGATGGCAAAAATAACCTGCGATATACAAACAAACCAATCCATAAAAATCCAATAAAAAGGGCGGGGGGGGGGGGGGTCGGCAACCGTGCAATTTCCCACCAAACTGCAATTTAAAATGCCGGTGGCACTGAAGGCTTGCCGTTTCAAATTCTGGCGCTAAGTTTGGCATGCTGAATTGAGAGGAGGTAAGAGTCTTAGAACCGATTTACTAGTGATATTATTGCCTCTCTAGAAGATCTTTTGAAGTATTCAAAGAGACTGTAAAGTTTCAGTACTATTTTATTTCTGCATTATATATAATGTTGAGTTGTCCTTTGGCAGTATGCTTGATTCAGCGTTCCGATGTAAGCCATATAACTATAATCGATCTGTTTACATTTCAGTGTATTATACTAGTGGATTCTGCATAATTGCATCCTGCATTCGCTGATACACTGTGGCAGAAGCATTACTGGATAAAATATTATTTATAATAAGGAATCTCCCTTTGTTTCACTTGTGCTTCCTCCTGTTATATTTATCTTTCCTTTTTTGGGCTAGTGACAGAACTGGTCCACCTTAGTACAATATTTAGGTATAGTTAGTTCCTCCCTTAGTCTCCCTGTGGTCCGTGCTAAATGAATCTGAATGTTTAATGATTTTTTACATTGTGCTCTTGTAAGTTTACAGTGCAATTCATCCTACATTGTATGTCCATATGCTTTTTTGTATAATGGTTTTATATTTGGCCATATTATGCTTGTGTAGTCATTAATATGCTTTAGAGTCATTATAATTTTTATATGGATTGTTTTAGTTATTTGAAGTACTACATATTAGTTCTTCTGTTCAAGATATCCTTTTTTAGAGTATTTTAATGATTTTTTAAGTTATTCTATTATCTATATTGATTTTTAACAAGGATGATTTTTAATAAGTGTGTTTAATATTTTGTTTATTCATGTGTTTTATATGTACAGAGGTCCATACCTTTGAAGAACGTTAATGTCAAAATACGACCGTGTCAAGTTCTGTGGACCATAGCGGTTCCTCCTAATAAAGATTACCTTTGGTTCATACTTCACTCTTTGCTCCTGATGGTTTCTTGGTGGTTTCCTGTGAGTGTTGTCCATTTTGGTCCTTCAAGGGCTTCCACAATCCACCCTAAACCCACTACAACTTGCCATGAACGCTGCAGCCAGAGTTCTAAGTGGGGCCTCAAGGCGAGACCATATAACACCTATCCTCAAAAGTCTCCACTGGCTCCCAATCCACGGTAGCATCGCCTTCAAGATCTTACTACTAACATTCAAAACCATCAATGGGCTTGCCCCCTCATCACTCACATTACCCCCCCAAATAGAGCCAGACGTCCTACTGCAATAAACACCTTAGTAATCCCCAAAACAATGACCCATTGTACACAAACAACTCTAAACAGGGCTTTCAGCCTCTGTGCACCCAGATGCTGGAACGCTCTACCACCCAGTATACGAACAATCCCGGAGCTGACCAAATTCAGGAGGGCTTTGAAGCGCTATCTCTTCCTCAAATGCTACCCGGAGGAAGGTACACCAACTCTCCCACTCAAAACAAAGCTACACGACCATATGTAACTACCCTCAAAGTGATGTATATATGTGTAAATACTTTTCTGTTATCCATACAAATGTAAATAGTTAATACTGTTATCCAAGTTGAGCTACCTGTTATTTGTAATTACGGTGTAATCCTCCACCGTAAAACACCCCGATGTTCCATGTAAACCGCACTGATATTGAAGAGCGCAGTAAATAAGAGAAATAAATAAATACAATAAATAAATAAATAAATCTATATTTCTTAAATTCAGGATGAAATGTACATAAACCTGTGGTTTTCTCAGATGTTTAGCCTTGGACATTCCAGACTGCATCCAGACATGCTTTCTAAAATGCCACTTTATTTGTGTGATTTCAACTAGCTATCTAAGTTAGATATTTCAAATTATACATCTTGTAACCGAGGTAGCTCGGACACGGTGCTCCGGGCCCCTCTAACCATCCACCCCTGCCCCCTCCCCCATTTTGCCCCACCCTCTTATCCCACAGAATACACACACACACCACTCTTGGGAAAAAACACCGGTCGCAGCTTTATTAACTTTATAACATACCGAACATTACAGTTCAAGAATAATCCCCTTAACAATCCAAACATCAGAGTAATGCCTCACCAGCCATGCTATTAGCAAGGTGACCCGCAGCGGAGCAATGCCTCACCAGCCATGTTAGCAAGGTGACCCCGCCTCCGCTTGCCGCGGTCATGCCAACCGCAATCTTCCTAATCCCCTTTCCCTGACCTCGCCATGTAATTAGCAAAAGTCAGCCAGGGGATGTCCGGGTCGGGGGCACCCCGCCCCCGGCCCAAGTATAGCCTAAGGCTCCGGACCCCGGAAACCTCCGGGATCCCGCCACCGGCACAGCGGACATTAATGTCAGGTCGAAGGCACCCTGCCTCGGCCCCAGTGCGGCCTAGAGCTCTGGATCCCGGACCCTCCAAGATCCCTCCTCCAGCACTGGCGACATTAATGTCCCGAAGCCGCCCCCCCCCCAAAACCAAGCTGCGACCAGGTGCACCCCCCGCCGAATCACACATACCAAGCCCACCGCCAGTGGTGGCTAAGCACTCCGACACCCCTAGCGGAGAAGTACTCCCGCTTCCCAGACAACCGCATGCTCGCACCTCAGGAAGGCTGGAATATCCAGCTGCCTGATTCGCACTGCCGAGTCCCCCCCCTCCCCCCCATGCTTAGAATTGGGGTTTTTTTTTTTTTTTAATGGATTACAATCCCGCAGACGAGAACCTTATAACTGACCACAGCCGCAGGCCGCTCCACGACCCTGTCGGCGCCCCCCCAACCCGTAACCGGAGCCAAACCGGCTTCCGCCATGGAGCCCCAGCCAAGGTCGGGGCTGCCTCCCACTGCGACCACGCTCCCCCGCCACACGATGTCCCCCCAATCATGAGCTGAGGGGTCCCGATCGTCGACCCAGACTCCCCCGAACCATCTCCCTACGAGGGAAGGAACCATGGGCCATATGACCTTATGCTGTTTGTCCTGCTGATGGCCGACAGCGATAATCACGGGACCCCTACCTCCCGGTAGCCTAAACCAGCTGGAAAAAACCCTGGCACCCCATCCGCCGTTGCTTAACTCTACGCTCGGCAACCCTGCCACGACCCCTCGACGAGTCGCCCCCCCCAAAGCCGGATGAACGTGCCGCAACCAACCGCTGCCCCGCCAACGTACTGCCTCCTGCTTTTCCTACAGACGACAACCCACCCCACTTTGCTGGAGCTTGCCCCTGCCCCACCAAGATAGCATGCCCCGAATCATACCACGTCAATATCCATCCAGTGTAAGCAGAGCAGCAAGTCCCCGGTAGCCCCCGTGTAATAGGCCGCCGGGCGTCCGGAGGCATCGAGCCAAACACCCCCCCCCCCTGTCCCCAGGCGGAATGCCCTCCTCTCGCGGTTTCATGCAGGACCTCCCAACCTTTCTGGACCGCCACCATCCCCCGTTGGGGACAGGAAAGCCGACCACCACCCCGTCATGCAGGACCCCCCGACCCTTCTGGCCCGCCACCGACAGGAAAGCTGTCCCTCACCCTGTGAGAGCCAGCGGGGATATGCAAGCCCGATCGCCCGCATTCGGCCACAACGTGCTCACACCCTTCGCTCCACTGCCGATTGATGCATTGTCACTCCCACACCCTGCTCGTGGTTGCGCTTGACTCCCCAGCCCCCCCTGGCGACAGCTCATGACAGGCTAGTGAGCCTTAGACTGTATTCAAGCCAAACTTGCGATGAGCTGTCCAATATGCCACACGACCCCTGCCGGAATAACTGGACCGATAACTGGCGGTCCCAGCCTAAATAGCTGTCATGCCCATGAAAGTCGCTCCCCAGACCTCATCGACCCCCACATCCACATGCCTGCCAATGAATCCGCCATACCTCGGTGCAGCCCCTGCCTCTGGAATTTGTCACCGTCCACGGCCTTGGCAACCCCACCAGCAGGGGGCCGGGAACCTCGCTAGTGCTAATTACGAAGAAGCCTACCCCAGACACTACCCGCCCCCTGCCATCGAGACCGTCATCCAAAAGGGGACGATCCCCCGCTCCGTAAACGGCAGCTGCAGGCCCAATAGGCAATCCTCAGTATCGGGTCTTCTTCCGAACCCTGAGCGTACCGCCACTCTACCCCACAGGTAATTAGCTCCCAACACCCCACTGATGGTACCGCACCCCAGCACCCATTCAGTGCCCGAGCACACCGTTCGGCCGGCCCAACTCCTACCCCCTCCCCCCAGCCATAGCCAGTACAGCCGAAATCACGAAAGGAACAAAGCACAGCCCATAGTCTTGGAATGTCGAACAAACCTCCCCGTTCACCGCCGTCCCCCCTCCGAGCCCGAAGTCGCCTGACCCGTAACCCCCACCCCGATCTGCTACCCGGCAGTGTACGCCTCCAGAACCAAGTGACAACCCGGCCGGACGAACCAAGGGAAAGAGTTTGTGGTGGTTTTTTTTTTTTTTTTTTTGGATACCCATACGGGGGCTCAGTTCCGCCCACCGTCGGCTCAACCTCCTGCTCCCTCCACCATGCAAGGAAAGCGCCACCACCGAGGCGAATTTCCCGCTTAGGACGCACAAGCAGTTGCTTGGCCCGGACACTCCAAACCGCCCAGAACCCCTCCCCCCCAATCCCCCCTCCGCTCCACTGTGAGTCTTGCCGCAGCCCATTTCGGAAGGCCCGTAACCGCCTTATAGTAATAGACCACCTACCCCTCCTTGAGAGCCTGAGGGACTGGCCCCGGCCGTGCAACGGGACCCGCCCATTCCACTAAGTACGTGAATTATTCCTTGTCTTCATTATTAACATTATTGTTTGGATTTTGTTTTGTGACCCATTTAGTTATACAGTAAAGTATTCACAGATGCTTGAGCGATCACCCCAAGGACTGAGGAAACAGGTTGATAATCGCAGTCCCAGTTGGGCCAGAAGACCTCTGGCCCGCTGCCTCCTAGCTGTTAATTCCCCAGCACTCCTGCCCGACCGGAAGGATCCCCTTGCCCCCCCTCTCGTCTCCCGGGCAAGCAATAACTGCCCTACCCGACCTTTCGACGAGGCCCCCCTTTTTTTTTTTTTTTGGAGACCGCTACCCGCTCCGTTCCGTCCCACTGCAACACCCACTCCCTGGGCCCTCGACCGTCCCTTTTTAAGGTAAAACAATCCGCAGAACACCGCTTCCAATCCCCCTGCACACAATCTTCAGACTGTACACCCACCAATTCTCATCCAGCACGCCGCTTCCCATCCCGTACCCTTTCCGTCCCGCTCCACGCGGACGAATAGTGTGCATCCAGCACGACGCTTCCCACCCTGCGCCCTTTCCGCCCCTCCCCGCGGACGAATAGGCAGAGCCGCAGAGGTCGACGGCTCCGACTAGTGGCGCTGCCAACACTAATACCGCTAGGGCCAGCGTGCTGTACCCTGCTCCCTCCCGCGATCTCGGGTGCAGCACCTTCCCGCCAGTCCACCAGCACTCACCTGCTGCCCCAGTGTCGCCCCTCTGCTGCCAATGGACGCAGCAACCAGAGTCCACTGTCCTTGGTCCACTGCCGCAGCCCGTCCTTCTCCAAGTTCTGATCGCCATCTGGTGTCTCTACTCCAGACGCTACCGCCACCGCAGAAGACACCAGCTCTGGCGCAGCCCCAGCCGGCTGCCGCCATCTTTCCGCTCCCGCTCGGGCCTCCTCGGCGAACCCCTCACGGCTGTCACTCCTGCCTCTATGCGCTCTATGCCACCTTGTCCCGTCACACCTTGCCCGACTGGGTGTTGAAATGCCGCCGGTGCCTATGTAGGAAGATAAGAAAACACCGGGGGGGGGGGGGGGGAGACACCCGAAGGCCAAGGCTGCCGAACCCCTCGCTAATCTTCCCACGGAGGGCCTAAACCTCCTACCCTCCAATGCACCCACGACTTGGGCCCCAACTGCTGGATAATACCCCTTTTCATGGCTGGCCAGCCCACATGTCCCTCAGCACCCTGCCCTCCGAACCCGGCTGTCGTGACCGTACCACACCCCCCGCCCCCACCTCCCCAAAGGAAACCCAACTCCCTTTGCGGATGCCCGACTACCCCTCCCATGGGATTCAAACCGGCTTCATTTTCCCCGCTAACTCTCCCGACAGGCCCACAATGGAGCCCTTCCTCTCCCACCCCGGCCCCACTCCCCTGACTGGACCCTTGCTGACCACCGGGCTGCCCTCGCTGCCCGCTATCCCATGACCCCCCAGCCCTAGCCCTACCCGGTATAGGTAGGTCTGTGACGCACCATGTCCCCATTTTGACATCCAAGCTCGTGCATCCCCCTAGTTAGGAGCCTCCTTAACCGTGCCACCCTCTACCCCCTCCCCCTTGCATCATCCTCTGCCTCCCCTGTACTGATAACCCCTCCGCACCCCTCTGGGCCAATGAGGTACGCACCCCCCCCCCCCGCCCGCCATCTCTAAACTTCCAGCCCCTCCAACCTGACCGCTACATCCCCTGCGTGAAGGCATAGTGCCAAAATATTAAAACCCCCCCTTCTTTTTTTTTTTTTTTAAGTACTCATTCCCTTACCCCAGAGATACTTGCCTGTCCGTAGCGGAAGTAACCAGCTGCCTCTGCTCACACTCCTCCTGCAACTGGGGCCTCGTGCTCTGACCAACGTCCCACACCACACTGAGAGCCGTTTCCTGCAGTTTTCAATCTGACAGATGGCCGTCCCTCGAGGAAGCTGCCTGCTGCTGCCTCTGCTCCACGCTCCTCCGTGTTGAGAGCTGTCTCTCTGCCGCTCCCACGCTCACGCTGCCTTCTCTCTCTGCCTCGTGCACTCCAAAACGCTGTCGGCAGCTCTCCTCAACTCATCTCTGCTCCGCAAGGGCCAGCACTCTCCGGAGCTCCACCATGCAGTCAAATGCAGTCAGCGTTCCTCATCCCCTGGCTGCCATCCGACGACTGCCCCCATCAAGCAGGCCTCGTTCCCCGAGGTGGAGCAGGAGCTTCGGCAGCCGTTGCCGACTCCTGGCTCCTCCCCACCCAGGCACGTGCCTCCCGCCTCCCAGACTCCATCGCGCTCCTGCGCACGGCTGGAGCCAAGAAATGCTACCGGCGCCCTCCACGTCATCGCGCTCTCACCCCCCGCCGATGACATCCGTGGGCCAGGGTCCCCGCACCGGCCGAGCACCCGGTTACTATCGGCCGCCGGGACCCTGCCCCGCGGCCTTGCATCGTGTGGCTTAATATTGACTTCAATACATAAAACAAATGACCCTTTGTAACAGGAACTTTTCAGTGTATTTTTTATGCTTAGCTCATGCCTTTTTTCTGATAGTTCATATTGTTGTTGCAGGGGCGGCCCAGGGGGGGTGCGGGGCCATGTGCGGAGACTCGCTGCGGGGCCTCATTTGCATAACTATTTGCGTAATGTTACCATACACTAACTTTTAGTAAACATGCCTCTTAATGAGTGTATGGATAAAGAAAGACTAAAAGATTTCTACATTACTATAATCCAGTGCCAACCGCCAGGCACATTAGGAACTACTACAAACACTGCCTATTTAGAACCCATAGAACCCATATCGTAACAGCACTACCAGGACTCACAAAGCACCATACTCTACCTATCAAAATGCAACACTGCAAATATTAAACCAATACATTTCCGAGAATAACAATACATGACCTACTGGGGAAAGAGAACAAGTGGCAATGTCAAATATAAACTACATAAACAGAATACTTCAGCTTGGTTACACATGCAGAACATAGACCATCACCAAACAAGGAATCACAATTTAGAAACAGAAAGACAATAATTAAACTGGGAACCCCAAAAGCCAAACTTTGAATGTAAAACAACAACACTGCAGAAATAAAACTATAAATTAATTTCCTCTTGTACTAAACAAAGCGCAGACGTTAATGATGCACATTTCCCAGAGCTGACATATTCCAGTTAATAAATTCAAAATAAAGAGATATTTTTCTACCTTTTGTGCATTTTTTTTCAGTTGCAATTGCTCCAGCCATTTTCTTCTGGTTTCTTCGTGTCTTCTGCTAACTCTCCATCGTCTGCTGTCCATTTGTCCTTTCTTCTCTCTTCTAGTTTTTTTCCATTCTCTCTCTACATCTGCTTTAACATACTAATCTTTCTCCTTTTGCACTTTCCTCATTCCTATTTCATCCACTAAAATTTTACCCCTCCATCCTCAATCCCCACTTACTCTCCCAATACCCGGCTAATTGTAGATTTTTCTTCCCTCCCGCACAAAATATTTTTCCCCTCTCCATTTCACTCTCCGAGCCCCATCCCATTATAATCCACCCCCAACATCAGCTCCCTTCTAGTTCCAGCCCCACCCAGCATCCGCTCCCTTCTAGTCCCTACATCAGCCCATTTCCAGTCCTATCCTAGCCCCACCATCAGCCCATTTCCAGTCCTAGCTCCCTCATCCATTTCCAGTCCTATCCGCGTCCCTTCATCAGCTCATTTTCAATCCCAGCCCCCCCATCAGCCCATTTCTAGTCCTTTCCTATCCCCACCATCAGCCCATGTGAAATCCTAGCTCCCCTCCACTCAGCCCATTTCCAATCCAAGCCCCCCATGAGCCTACTTCCAGTTCTAGCCCCTCCATGAGTCCATTTCAATCCAAGCCCCCACCACAACCCATTTCCAATCTTAGCACCCCCCAACAGCCCATTTCCAGTCCTATCCAAGCCCCTCCATTAGCCCATTTCCTGTCCTAGGTCCCCCCCACTCAGCCCATTTCCAGTCCAAGCTCCCTCCCCTCACAGCCCATTTCCATTCCAAGCCCCCCTCCCTATCAGCTATTTGCAGTTCAAGTCCCCCTTTCCACTCAGCCCATTTCCATTCCAAGGCCCCGTCACCATCAGCTATTTGCAGTTAATGCCCCCCTTCCCCTTAGCCCATTTCCAGTCCTAGCAACTCCCCCCCCAGCCCATTGCCAGTCCTAGCCCCCCCATAGCCCATTACAAGTCCTAACCCCCCATCAGCCCACTTCCAGTCCTAACCCCCCCCATCAGCCCATTTTCAGTCTTAGCCCCCCATAGCCCATTACTAGTCCTACCCCCCCAATCAGCCCATTTCCAGTCTTAGCCCCCCAAATAGCCCATTACCAGTCCTAACCCCCCATCAGCCCACTTCCTGTCATAACCCCCCATCACCCCATTTTCAGACTTCGCCCCCCCATAGCCCATTACCAGTCCTAACCCCCCCCCCCCCCCATTGGCCCAGGGAAAATGAAAAAAAAAAAAAACTGTCTGCTGCTGCCGCAGCTGCGGCAGAATCAAGTGTCCTGTGGCACCCCTGCCTGCCCAGCAGAATCCTCCCTGCTTCACTCCTCTCTGCGCCGGCTTTCAGAGCCACGAAGGGAGAGTTTCCCTTTCTTGCAGCTCTGTTAAGCTTGCCGGGGCTGATGGGAAACAGGAAATGCCTGTTTCCCATCAGCGCTGGTGGGTTTAACAGAGCCGCGAGAGAGAAACTCTCTCTTTGCGGCTCTGAAAGCCGGTGCTGTTGTTTGCGCAGGGCCCCCTGAAACACGGCGCCCTGTGCAAACAACATTCTTGCTCAATGGACAGGCCGGCTTTGTGTTGTTGTTAAGCGCTGCCAAGTTGGTGACCCTCTGGATAGTTGACCTACACTGTGTTTGGTCTTCAGTCAGGTGGCTCATTGTTGATAGAGTGGCACCCATAGCTGCTGTTATTGTATCAATCCATCTCATTGCTGGCCTTCCTCTTTTGTGCTGACTTTCTACCTTGCCAAACATGATGTCTTTCTCTAACTATCTCTCTCTTCACATGATGTGTCCAAAGTATAAAAGTCGAAGTCTTGTCATCTGAGCTTCTAAAGAAAGCTTAGGTTTGATCTCCTCTAGTACTGACTGGTTTGTTCTTCGGGCAGTCCATGGTATACACAGTATTTGTCGCCAGCACCATAATTCAAAGACATCGATTTTCTTTCTATTTTTTTCACTGTCCAACTTATGCATCCATATGACATTATTGAAAATACCATGGCTTGGGTGAGTTGAATCTTTGTATAGAGAGAGACATCTCTGCTCTTCAGAATCTTGTCTAGGTCCTTCATAACCATTCTGCTAAGAGCAATGCGCTGTCTGATTTCTTGACTGCTTGGCCTTTCTTTACTGATTGTTGATCCAAGTAGGTTAAAGTTGTCAAGTAGGTTAAAACCATTTCAATTTTTTCTCCTTCAATGAACTTATTGATTTTGCCAGCTGTCAGGATCTTTGTCTTCTTAAGTTAAGGTGCAGGCCCATTTTAAGACTATATTCCTTGATACTGCAAAGCAAATGTTGCAGATTGTCTTCAGTTTCAGCCAGTATTGTGGTATCATCAGCATAGCGAAGGTTGTTGATGAATCTTCCACCAATCTTCACACCTTGGTTGTCTTCATACAGTCCTGCTTTCTGATGATATGTTCTGCATATAAATTAAACAGGTAGGGGGAATGTAAGCAGCCTTGTCAAACACCTTTGCTAATTTTAAACCATTCTGTTTCTCCTTGTTCAATGTAAAGGTTGTGCAAGAGAACTATCAGATGTTCTGGTATACCCATGCTTCTTAAAATGGCCCAAAGCTTTTCATGGTTTACACAGTCAAAAGCCTTACTGTAGTCAATAAAATACATACAGTTGTGGTCAACATTATTGGCACCCTTGCATTTTAGGTATGTTGCGTACAATATCTTGAAAAATAATAGGAAATATTCCAACTGTATGTCATCATAATATTTTAATAGTATGTTCAAATGTATACAACAACAAAAAAGATGTCTGTGCAACTTAGACGTGATGATTTCTGAGAAAAAAAATTAAATATGACCTGTACAGGATTAATGGCACCCTTCACTAATATTTGGTTGCACCACCTTTGACAGTGATGACAGCCTCCAAACATTTCTTGTAGCCATCTATAGGTTTCTTACATCTATCTGTCTGCTGGTAGTTTCTCCCATTCTTCAACTGCGATTTGTTCCAGCTCATGAATGTTTTCAGGATTCCTTTTATCAATGGCAGATCTTAGCTCTTTCCAAAGGTTCTTGATTGGACTGAGATCAGGACTCAGTGCTGGCCAGCTTAAAATGGTCCATTTTTATCTTTTTAGCCATTCTTTTGTACTTTTGGGTGTATGTTTTGGGTCATTTCTGGATGGAGGACCCATGACCTTCAATCCAGACCTAGCTTTCTGACACTAGGTAGTACATTTCACTCGAAAATACCTTGGTAGACCTCTGACTTCATGAATCCTTTAATAAGTTCCAGGCCTCCAGTTCCTGAGGCAGCAAAACAGACCCACAACATTATGGAACCTCCACCATACTTAACTGTAGGAAGGTTATTTTTTTATAAGCTTCATTTCTTCACCTGTAAATGTATCGCTGGTCTGCATTGCCAAAGAATTCAAGTTTGGTTTCATCTGGCACAGAACATTTTCCCAAAAGGACTGTGGTTTCTGAAGGTGGATCTGGGCAAAGATCAGGGGGTCCTTTTTATGTCCGTCTTTGAGCAGTGGGGTCCTCCTTGGCCTTCACCCATGAAGTCCTTCTTTGTTTAATGTGTGGCATATGGTGCAAGTTGAAACTACTACTCCAGATTGATCAAGGTCTGCCTTAAGCTCTTTGGATGTTGTATGTGGTGTTTTTCCAACAGTTTGCACTAAGTTTCGAAGACGACTTCAATTAATTTTCCTCTACTCACCATGCCCTGGGAGTTCCTGACAGTTTCACAAGCAGAAAATGTCTTAAGAGCATTGCAAACTGTAGACACAATAATTCCAAGGTCTTTGGAAATGGCTTTGTACCCTTTTGAAGTTTGATGTTTTGTGAAAATGGCTTTTCTGATGGTCTCAGCAGCACTGTTATCTTCACCATTGTGAAAATACAGGGAGTGAATGTGGCCAGTTTATAAATTAGAATCATCATTCATTGGTTGATTCAAGTCATGTGAGTACTGACAATTGATCACAAGTGCTTCTAATTTTGCTGCAATGGGAATGTGGTTCTTCTATTCAAACTGATTTAAATTGTTTATAAGGGTGTCAATCATGTCCTCAGATTATTAGGTCATGTTATAGAGGGTGAACATATAAATGTAAAGTAAGTAAACAATCCCTCAAAGCCAAAAACTCCGGCTATGATCTATTTCCACGTAAGTAACTAATGATTTTTTGAATTATTTTAAGAACAGGTCTCAGACTTTAACCAGGCACTCTCCTGCAGACTATGTCCATGGATGTGTGCCGTTTTTGCATCAATGACCTGCTTTTTCCCTTGATATTATTATAATCTTGGACAGGCAAGCTGACATTCCATGTTAAAAATGATTAGATTAATTTTCCTTATCTTGTGAGTCCCCGACGCCTTCTTTCGGCTGCCGTTTCGCGTTTCACAAGCTGATTAGTTTCTTCAGGGGGTTAAGCTTGAAATCTCTGTTGAAGCTCAGCATATCCTCCTTGAAATTGTTGTATGTGTCCCCAAACTGGCACTGTCAATATAAACAGTTACTATAAAACGAAATTTCACGCCGTATACAAAAAGAACTAATCTAGGAGAAAACATCCACAAAAATAGCGTTCTAAATATCATCGGTGAGTTAATAATAAGGTTCTTTTCTGATTTTTAGAACGCTATTTTTGTGGATGTTTTCTCCTAGATTAGTTCTTTTTGTATACAGCGTGAAATTTCGTTTTATAGTAACTGTTTATATTGACAGTGCCAGTTTGGGGACACATACAACAATTTCAAGGAGGATATGCTGAGATTCAACAGAGATTTCAAGCTTAACCCCCTGAAGAAACTAATCAGCTTGTGAAACGCGAAACGGCAGCCAAAAGAAGGCGTCGGGGACTCACAAGATAAGGAAAATTAATCTGTTTATTTTTAACATGGAACGTCAGCTTGCCTGTCCAAGATTATAATAATATCAAGGGAAAAAGCAGGTCATTGATGCAAAAACGGCACACATCCATGGACATAGTCTGCAGGAGAGTGCCTGGTTAAAGTCTGAGACCTGTTCTTAAAATAATTCAAAAAATCATTAGTTACTAACGTGGAAATAGATCATAGCCGGAGTTTTTGGCTTTGAGGGATTGTTTAATAATCATGTCCTGGCATGATCCCGGTTTATATACTATTTCCTACTGTTTCCTTTTTTAAATGATCTTGTTTTATTTGATTCTTTTATGTATCAAATATGTGTGCATATATAGTCCAAAGCCATTTCACTGGCCACTGGCCACTTTTTTTTAGGAGATATTGGATATTAAGGGTGTCAATAATGTTGACCACAACTGTATAGATATCCTTTTGGTAGTTTTTTTGTCTTTTCAAGGATCTTTCTCATACCTGTGATGAAGTCTCGTATTCCTCGCCCATTCCTGAACTCTGCTTGCACTTCAGGCAGTTTTCGTTCCAGGTATGGTTATAGTCTCTGCGGAATGATGCTGGCATGTGGGATCAGAGTGATTGTGCGATAATTTCCAGTCAGATAACCTTTCTTCAGTATTGGTATAAACATAGATGTTTTCAGTCAGTTAGCCATGAATTTATCTTCCAAATTTCCTGGCAGAGCCTTGTAAGTATGGTAACAGCTGCATGCAATTGCTGTAATATTTCCCTATTCCATCAATGTCCAGTGCTTTGTTCTTTGAGAAGGCTTTCGATGCTGCTTCAATTTCTTTTTTCATCACCAATGGTTCCTGATCATAAGGTATAGGTTGAAACGGCTGTTGGTCCACTTGAATTTTATGGTATAATGACTCTTTATATTCTTTCCACCTTTTCTTGATCTTCACAGCATCATTCAACATAAATCCTTAAGATTTCCAATTCAAGGCTGGAATTTTTTCTTTAACTCTCATAGCTTTAGGAAAGCTGATCTTTCTCCTCTAATAGTTTCTGATTCTATTTCCTTGCATGCATCATTGTAGTATTTCTCCTTGTCTTGTCTTACTGCACATTGAAAATCTCTGTTGAGTTCTATGATTGCCTTTCTTTTTCATCTGACTTTAGCTTCTCTGTGTTTCTGGGCAATTTTCAGAGTTTCTTCAATCATACATTTTGGCCATTTTTGCTTTTTCACCTTTTGAAGAGACTTCTCGCTTTCTTCCAGCACATCCTTCTTGATGTTATCCCATAGCTCTTCTGGAGCTCTGTCATTTGTATCTAAAGCAGCAAATCAATTTTACAAGCAGTCTTTAAATTCCGGTGGTATATTCTCAAGATCATATTTTGCTACAATCATGAGTGACTTGCTCTTTTTCAACTTTAGTATGAGTTTTCATACGAGTAGTTCGTGATCTGTACCACAGTCAGCTCCAAGTTTTGGCTTCACAGATGTAATCAGTTTTATTTTTGTAAGAACATAAGAACATAAGATGTGCCATACCGGGTCAGACCAAGGTCCATCAAGCCCAGTATCCTGTTTCAAACAGTGGCCAATCTAGGTCACTGGGTGAAGTCCATGTGCAATTTGTTTTATTGTGACTATCCATTGGCTTTACATATCAAGATATGGAAAGAAATTGCCAGGCACTTCTTCCGCACAGGTAATTCTAGTGTTACCATTGTCACAGAAATGTGATCCTCTGCTGCCAACACTGTCCCATTTTGCTGCTCTTCAGATGGGTGGCTTGTCTTAAGTCTGGTACCTCAGCTCAGACCTGTCCATCTTGGGAGACTCTGTCAGTAGTTAAGTTACCGATAGCTTAGCTCTCAGCATCACTGATGTACACAAGTCCTCACAGCACAACAAGCTGCAAACCAAGAGAGGGTTCACCAGTCCTCTCAACAAGCAATAGAACTCTATCAGTCTTAGCCGTTCCAATGAGTTCTTCAAGGACCTTACCATGTGGGATCAGGCTTGACAGTACTTCCCTCTAGCAAGATATATGAGTAAAAGTAGATTTTAGGCTATTCACTGAAGTCCAGTATCAGCATAGCATACTTGCAAATGCTGCAGCCTACTTTCCACCGCTCAAACTGTACTTGGATGTTTATTTATTTATTTGACTAGGTTTTTTTATACTGCTTCTCACCGGGGCAAAGCGGTGTAAATTACAACTGATATTACATAGAACAGTGGAACTTATTTAAAAGACTTATTGCTATAAGCAATAAGTGCTACATAGAACAAAATTTGGTACCCAGAACAGTAATTGGTGCATAGAACAGTGGAACTGCTGCTCTTCCAGCTGTTTTGCTAAGTGCCTCACTGTTTTCATCCTCTATCCCCCGCTACAGGTACCAGGGATCTCTCCACTGTTGTGCCTAGTCACTTTCGCTGCTCCACCCACCCGAAAGTGATGTTCCCTCTGCCTGCACCGGCTACATAATTGCGCTGTCGCTCCTTGTGCAAGTTTCTTGGGGCAACTCTGGGGCATATCTAGTTCATTTCATGAATTGCATGCTATCTCATTTCACTCACTCTGCCTCCATACCAGCTGCTCTGGCTGCTTATCTCATGACCGCACGTGTTTCTTTGCTCCCTTGCTTACTCTGTTATTTCTGTCCACCACATTGGTTTTCTTTCTACCTTTCTCTCCTGTGGCTGCTATCCCAGTTCACTGGGGTTGATGCCCCAGCCCTTCATACCCTTTCGTCTCGCCTTCTCTTTCCCGCTCTCCATCCAACCTTCTCCCCTGTCGTCTCTCCCCATTGCCCCCCTCTTTCCTTTGCCTGCGCCTTCTCAGCCTTGCCCTTATCAACTGTAGCTCTCTTCGTGCTAAATCCACTCTGATCCATGATTTAATTCTCCAGAACTCTCTGGATGTTCTTTTTGCCACCGAAACGTGGCTCTGAGAAGGGGAGGACCCCCCCCCCCCCAATCCGGTGCCTGCCTCCTAGTTTCTCTGCTCTGTCTGTCCTCAGTTGGGTCGGATGGGAGAGGGCGTAGCTGTCTTCCTTCACTCTACCCTCCCCCTCCGGGAAATCCGCTCTCCAGCCCTGCACTATCGCGAAGCGCTTTTTCTCCATCTGGATTCCTCCCCTCCTCTGTATTTTCTGCTCCTGTATGTCCCCCCGGCTATTTCTCTTCCTAGCTGGGATGATCTCCTACTAACCAGCTCAAAAATCTCTTCTCTTTATACTAATGTCCTGTTCCTAGGTGATTTTAACCTCCACCTAGATTCCCCCTCTCGTTCTCATGATAGGGCTTTGGCCTCTCTCCTCGGTGATCTTTCTCTTAGCCAACATGTCCTGTTTCCAACCCACACAGCAGGTCTTACACTCGACCTTATTGTCATGCCCTCTGTTTTCCATTTCATTCCACAGCTATTTTCATTGATTTCTCTCCCTTAGACTGACCACTGCTGTGTCCACTTTTCTCTACAGCTCCCCTTTCCCTCTGGTCCTCCGCCCCTGTCCCCCCTCCCCCTCAGACTAGATGTCATATTATCCCCTCACTTTAAAACACTTTTCCCTGGCTGACCAGTTCCTCCTCCCGGACTTTGCTCTTTTGTCCCCTGATTCTCAGGCCCTCACTTGGAATTCTTCACTCTCTGCTGCGCTTGACCTCCTAGCTCCTCATCATCTTCCTCCCACTACCATTCCTCCCATTCGGCATCCCTGGTAAAATCCTGGTCTTCATCTTCTTCAATCTCATCTGCACCGAGTGCCTCTGGTGCTCACATCCCTCTTCCGATACTCTCTATGTGTTCCGCCAACGACATCGGGAGTATTGTTCCTCGGTCAATCAAGCTAAGCATGATTATTTCTCTCACTGCATAACCTCTTCCTCCCAGTCATCTCATCAACTCTACTCTGTTTTCGGATCTCTCTCATCTGTACCATCTTTCTCTCCCTCCTCCTCTTCATTTGTCGTAGGAATGGAGACAGAGATGAACAGAGAGAGAGAACTTTATCTGGCAAGCTTTTTCGCAGATAAAGTTCTCTCTCTCCATTCATCACTCCCTTCTTGCCCCCCACCACTCTCTCTGTCTTCTTCTCCTGCCTCCTCCCCCTCAGGTAGAAAAGGTGGCTGTGAAAGCCAGAAGGATGCTTCGGTGTATAGGGAGAAGAATGGCCAGCAGAAAAAAGGAGGTGATAATGCCTCTGTATATGTCTCTGGTGTGACCTCATTTGGAGTATTGTGTGCAATTCTGGAGACTGCATCTTCAGAAGAATATAGGCAAGTTGGAGTCAGTGCAGAAGGTGGCTACTAAAATGGTTAGTGGTCTTCGTTATAAAGCATAAAGGGATGGACTTAAAGATCTTAATATGTATACTTTAGAGGAAAAGCGGGATAGGGACGATTATGATAGAGACATCTAAATACCTCCATGGCATAAATGCACAGGAGGATCTTTTTCAATTGAAGGCAAGCTCTGCTATGAGGGGACATAAGATGAGAGTGAAAGGGGATTGACTCAGGAGTATTATGCGGAAATATTTCTTTACGGAAAGAGTGGTAAATGCGTGGAATAGTCTCCCACTGGAGGTGGTGGACACGAGGACAGTATCTGAATTCAAAAAAGCATTGGACAAACACAGAGGATCTTTAAAGGTAAAAAAGGGGACTATTGTAGTTGATATGGACGGGTAGACTAGATAGGCCATGTGGTCTTTTTCTGCCGTCATGTTTCTATGACCATCAAGATAATACAGGGAAATGAAATTTTCCAGACAAGCTGTTAAACTGCCCTTGACTATGTAGGTCGTTTCCTAACCGAGACAGACTAGCACCATCCAGAGAACTCAGAGGACATAATCAGATATATCCATTGTGGTTAAATCTCAGAAGGCCCTCGTTTAAAGCTCAATCTTATAGTTCAGAGTTACCCCAGTAGATGACAAAGGAGGAGGTCATCTCTGGTTCTGGACTATAAATGGACCATTCTGCAGAGTCTCATGTTTATGTGTCCTCCACCAGAGCAAGGCAAAGTTTTGCACTGTTCACAATAGCAGCAGTCCAGAGTCTAGATTCTTAACAGACTTATGCAAGAACTGATTACTAAGGCTACCTCAGAACCAATCACACTTTGGGCATCCTATATCTCAAACCTCTATCTCAAGCTGGAATGGTCTGCAGGAACTTAAGTCAGGCAACCCTAGCTGTGGCAATGTTCCTAAAGTCTCTGCATTGCTTCTCTTCTGTGGCCATGTCTATGAGGTAAAGCTGCCTCTACTTCAGGTACTCTCCTTTATGATGCACACTCTGCATCACTGCATTCTGAATGAATGACAGAGTGCTTTGTGGGTAATCCTACTTCTACCCCAGCACCTAGCTTCTCAAGCAGTTCAGATATTTCAGCTACGGTATAAGGAAAAAACACCCTTCCTACTGCTTCAGCGAAGTGTAATCAATGAATAAATCCAGGAGTCAACTGACAGGGTCCAAGCCAGTTTATTGAGCACAAGGCCCAGTCAGTCAAAGCTTCAAAAGGAACTGAGCAAAGTTTTTACAGAGACATACTCATTTATACCTCTTTTTCAGTTTGATACATGAGAACTTTCTATTGGTTCCAGCTTGATACATGCAAACTTCCCATTGGCTCCAACGCCCCCTGCACCTGTCCAATCAGAGATCCCTCCTGGGCCTAGCACCCAGTTCCCTCCCTTAGGACTGTTCTAACAATGGTGCAGTTTCTAGGTTTGATACTTCTCTACTGCAAGGTCGTCTCTAGCTTCAGGAATGCATGTATTGAAACATTTCTTTCTTTTGCACAAAAGAGAATAATGAAAGACTTATGATAATGAAAGACACAAAAACCGCGGGAGAAAACCGATGACGTCATAAACTAGCGATTTCATTGTCTCTATATCTAGCCTAAGTAGACAATTTCTCAAGGAACAAAAACCCATCACTACAATAAAAGAAAGGATATTTCCACTAAGCGTGAATTAATTTTTATTTTAAATAGATCAAGTAAACCACCACAGTGTAATGCTGTTCTATTACCGCGGGAGAGACTAATAACGTCATGAACTTGCATTTTCATTGTCTCTCTATCTAGCCCTATAGACTCTCTTTCAAGGAACAAAAATTGATCACTACACTAAGGGAAAAGGGTATATTCACTAGATATAATATAATTTTAAATAATTTTCTCCCGCGGTTTTTGTGTATTTTACTTCAATGCGCAGCTGCGGGCGTTTTCAGAAGTCTGTGCAGGAAGAGAGTGAGAGTGCTCCTTTCAATCGCATACAATTTGAGAGAATAGAAGCATTTTTAGGTAAGTTTTTGATTGGTGTATATTTCGGGTGGTTGAATATATCGGCATTCATATCATGAGATTAGAGTGGAGAAGAGTAATTGTACACGGCGATTTTTACACAAATGAGGATAGTGAGAGGTTTTTGTCATCGGTTGGTAACGGTATGAATTTTTTGATGAGATGAGCTCCTGGGGTTCATCATTTTTAAGCTATGGTCAGGTAGTTTTATCTGGTCTTTTTTGTTATCTTTAGGGCCAAGGTTTTTTGCAAACATTATATCATTGAAGTAGTATTTTTGCAAAAATTCAAGGAAGTTAATTTAGAATGTATGAGCACATCTATAGCGTTGACAATTTAGGGTAGTTTATTTTAAATACATTACATGTTTTTTAAGGAAAAAGAAGTATGTGTTTTTAAAAGATTTTCTAGAATGTGCTCGTTTAAATGGTTCCGTTGAGCTGTTAGGTATTAGAAAGGGTATAAATATTAGCACTTCTTGATTGGTAGCAATGCCTTTATGGAGTGGTGTATAGGTTTCTCTGTTTCATCTCTTTTGGACTGGATGGGATTTATGAGAAATTTATCATTTATTTATTTATATTGCAGTGGATATCTGCTTATGAGCAATCTCAAAAATGCTGCGTCCTTAGTGCGGGCAGCATAGTGTTTTAGGACATCATTTGCAGAGGTAAGAGCATATGACGAGATGTGTGTTCCTGTTGCGCTTTTCCTGGGTTCTTTTGGTCTGTACGGTCTGTTTAGGTTGTATTCAATTTATATATGGAAAACTTTTATGGGTTCAAGTATTTATACTGGTCTTTTTCCCCCTTTTTTCTTTTAGCATTTTCAGTATAACATATTGCACGGGTAAAAGGTAATGAATATTATGGAGATAGGTTATATTGATTTTCATTTTAGTTATCAGTTTTATTATTATTTATTATACTATTTATGTTTTAATATTACTAGTTATTTATTATTGTGATTTTTTAATGTGTATCATTTAGTATTTATGTGATGATGACATGTTAGCACTTTTTTAGGTGTGTACAATTATACATTTAGGTTGTTGTTATTTTTTATTGGATTAATTCAATTATTATTTTTAGATACGTATTATTTGGTATTTATGTATTTATTTATTTATTTAGACAGTTTTGTATACCGCCTTATCCTTCAATCAAAGCGGTCACAACACAATTGGGGGATACATTTAACACGCGGGGATATGAGACACATACACTAATACTTACAGGGAACATGGGCAATGGAGGGTTAAGTGGCTTGCCCAAGACCACAAGGAGCATCTGTGGGACTAGAAACCCCAGTCCTTCCGGCCCAAGGTTGCTGTCCTCTAGTGGGATTTGAACCCCCGACCTTCCGGCCTGAAGTACCGTGCCCCAACCACTAGGCTACTCCTCTCTCTTTATGAGATGGTAGTACCTTTTAGATATGATTGATTTATTTATATGTTTTTAGGCGGTTTTGCTGTATTGTATTAAGTATTTATTTATAATTAATTTTATTATTATTTTTTCTCGTTTTATGATATTTTAAGTGTTTCATTGAAGCATCAAATAGTATGTTAGGTGCTTTTATTGTGTTATTTAATTAGATTTACATTTATGATTTGTTTGTTTCATGTTAAGAATGTTTTTAACGTTGTTTTTATGTTATAGCCATAAGCCCCTGATGAAGATATAAGCGAAACACGGCCTGTGTCGGGCCTGGCTTTGTAACACAAGAGTGGTAATAAATAGTTCCTTCTTTGCCTCCACGCCTTAGACTGGGTCTAGTCTTCATCCACGTCATCCATGTCATAGCCCGTTGCTACTGCCACTCCTTCAATGGCTTCTTCTCTCTCTTGCTGGAACTGTGCTCGGTTCATTCCTCCCCTCCTTCGGAATCGACCTCCTGTTCTCCAGGGACTCCCTCCTCCCCTTGCAGAGGCGGAGTCCAGATGCGGGCATTCACTTCTCCAATGTCCTTCTTCTTTGCAGTAGGCGCACTGATTCGCACCCAATTGGGGCCTTTTGCTTCCGCGGCCTCTTCCACGTCCTCTGGTCCTTTGATTAGGAAAACCTCCTCCACGTCGTTCAACTAAAGCGGCAGCAAGAAGATCTGCCTTCTTCTTCATTTTCCGTTCACTTTCTCTGTCACGTTCATTTTCACGATTCACAAACACTTTCTGAGCGACTTCCATTAGCTGTGCTGTATTCATGCCCGCAAATCCATCCAGTTTCTGCAGTTTTCGTTTTATGTCTCTCTGGGACTGACTGACAAAGGCCACATTTACCATGCGCAAATTTTCCTGAGCGGCGGGATCATATGGGGTGTATAATCTATAAGCTTCAGACAACCGCTCATAAAAGGCCGCTGGGCTCTCATCTGTACCCTGGAGGACCTCCGATACCTTCCCGATATTCATGGCCCTCTGGCCTCCCTTCTTCAGGCCCTGCAACAAGGCCTTGCAAAATCTCGTCAGGGCCGCCGCCCCCCTTTCATCATTTGGGTCCCACCCGGGATCTTCATTTGGATAAGCCGCGGCGGCAGCTTGTGGGAGATTTATTCCTCCTCCTTCTACAGGGTTCTCTTCTAACCAATGGAGAGCTGCTTGCCCAATTCGCCCTCGCTCCTCAGTAGTAAAGATGGTGGACAGGAGTTGGCGACAATCGGCCCAGGTAGGCTGGTGGGTTTGCATAATGCTGGACATTAATTCTGTTAATTCCTAGGGCTTTGCGGTATAGGATGCATAATGCGTTTTCCAGTTTAATAAATCAGTAGTGGAAAAGGGTACGTAGACTAGACTGGTTGGTCCTGGTGCCATCTGGCTCTGGTCATTTAAAACAGGTACACCAGGCACTTGGCGTAATGGCATTAGGTGCCCTGCTTTCTCCTTCTTCTTCGGGGTTACACTTCTTAAATCATAAGGCTCCTGGGCACAAACTTCCTTGGCGGGTGACCCTGAACTGGCAGGAGAGCCTCCGCTCTCAGCCTCGTCGGAGGACTCGGGCCCCCCGACGTGCTTGGGCCTGACTCGGGAATATCACTCGGGGGAGGGGGCTTCTTAGGCTGTCGCAGCGGCACTTGCTGGGGTTCCTCATCTGGCTCCGCTTCAGGCAGCAGTGCTGGGAGAACTAACTTATGTGGGTACTGCGGTAACCTGGTCAGGATATCTGGGGACTCTGGGGCAGAATACATAGGCGGCTTCTCCTCCTCAGCTTTCCGGGTTCCCCTAGTGGTGGCTATAAATATTCTACAATGTTCCTCATAAGAGCGCTTCATCCATGAGGGCTGCCTTTCGCAAGCATCTAACCAGGAATCTATATAGGGGAACTGGTCAGGATGCGCTTTTTGTACACGCTGATGAACACGGCAAACCTTTTCTACATCAAAAGTGCCCCCGCGGGGCCATGAAGTAGCCAATGCAGGCCACTCTCTTTCACATAGCAGTTTCAATCTAGACGGAGACATTTTTATACCGTAGTCTCCTGAAAATCCTTTACGGAAATTCTTGATCATACAGTCCAACGGAGTTTGCGTGGACTCCGCCCCTCCCATAATCTAAACATAACTACGTACACGTAATGACGTACAAGACGACAAACAGTAAGGGTAGGTAGTATGGCTCAGGGGCGGCCCAAGGGGGGTGCGGGGCCATGTGCGGAGATTAATTGCGGGGCCTCATTTGCATAGGGAGCCTCATTTGCATAAATACTTGCATAATGTTAACATGCATTTTTAGTAAACATGCTTCTTAATGAGTGTCTGGATAAAGAAAGACTAACAGATTTCTATATTACTATATTCCAGTGCCAACCGCCAGGCCCATTAGGAAGTACTATAAACACTGACCTTTTAGAACTCATAGCAAATCCACCATATCATAACAGCTCTGCCAGGACTCACAAAGCACCAAACCCTACCTATCAAAAGGCAACACTGCAAATATTAAACCAATACATCTCAGAGAATACCAATGCATCTCCTACTGGGGAAAGAGAACAAATGACATGGTCAAATAGAAACTACATGAACAGAATACCTCAGCTTGGTTAAAATGCAGAATATAGACCGTCACCAAAGAACAAGGGATCACAATTTAGAAATAGGAAGACAATAATTAAACTGGGAACCCCAAAAGCCAAACTTGGGATGTACAACAACACTGGAGAAATAAAACTATAAATTAATTTCCTCTTGTGCTAAACAAAACACAAAAGATGTTAACAATGCACATTTCCCAGAGCTGATATATTCCAGTTAATACATTCAAAATAAAAAAGTATTTTTCTACCTTTTGTTGTTTGTGCATTTTCTTTTCAGTTGCAATTGCTCCAGTCACTTTCTTCTGGTTTCTTTGTGTCTTCTGCGAGCTATCCATTTTCCTTTCTTCTCTTTTAGATTTTTTTCCAAATTTTTTTCTCTATATCTGCTTTAACATACTGATCTTTCCCCTTTTGCTCTTTCCTCCATTTCTTTCCTTATTGCTTTATCATCCACTCAAATTTCACCCTTCCATTCTCAATCTACACTTACTCTTCCAATACCCGGTCCTTCGTAGACTTTTCTTCCCTCCCACACAAAATATCTTTTCCCCTCTCCATTCTCATTTCCCATCCCTTTCTAGTCCTCCCCCAAAATCAGCTCCTTTATAGTTCTAGACCCACCCAGCATCTGCCCCCTTCTAGTCCCAGTCTCCCAAGCTTCCACATCAGCCCATTTCCAGTCCTAGCCTCCCATATGCTGTTTTCCAGTTCCTTTCCTTTCCAGCCCCCCCATCAGCCCATTTCCACTCCAAGCTCCCCATCAGCCCATTTCCAGCCCTTTTCCAACTCCCATCAGCTCACTTCCAGTCCTATTCCAGCCCCCATCAGCCCATTTCCAGTGTCCTATTCCAGCCCATCACCCATTTGCAGTCTACGTTCCCCCCATCAGCCCATTTCTAGTCCTATCCTAGCTCCTCATCAGCCCATTTCCAGTCCTAGCCCCCATATGCTCTTTTCCAGTTCCATTCCAGTCCCTCATCAGCCCATTTCCTCCACGCTCCCCCATCAGCTAATTTCCAATCCTAGCCCCTCGTCAGCCCACTTCGCCCTATTCCAGCCCCCATAAACCCATTTCCAGTCCTAATCCAGCTCTTCATCAGCCCATTTCCAGTCCAAGTTCCCTCCCCATCACAGCCCATTTCATCCATTCCCCCCACCATCACAGCCCATTTGCAGTCCTATCCCCCCCCCCACCATCACAGCCCATTTGCAGTCCTCCCCCCATCACAGCCCAATTGTAGTCCGTTCCCCCCATCACAGCCCATTTCCAGCCTGTTCTCCCCCCCCCCCCCATCAAAGTCCATTTCCAGTCTGTTTCCCCCATCCCAGCCCATTTTCAGTCCGTCCGTCCCCACCATCACAGTCCATTTGCAGTCCTATCCCCCCCACCATCACAGCCCATTTGCAGTCCTCCCCCCATCTCAGCCCAATTGTAGTCCGTTCCCCCCCATCACAGCCCATTTCCAGTCTGTTCTCCCCCCCCACCACAGCCCATTTCCAGTCTGTTTCCCCCCATCCCAGCCCAATTTGTCCGTTTCCCCCCATCACAGCCCATTTCCAGTCCGTTCTCCCCCCCACATCACAGCCCATTTCCAGTCTGTTCCCGCCCGCCCCCATCACAGCCTATTTCCAGTCCGTTCCCCCCCCATCACAGCCCATTTCCAGTCTGTTTCCCCCATCCCAGCCCATTTTCAGTCTCCCCCCATCACAGCCCATTTCCAGTCCGTTTCCCCCCCCCCCCATCACAGCCCATCCAGTCCTAGCCTCCCCCCGAAGAGCCCCGCGCCGTCTAAGGGGCTGCAGAGGGAGTCGGGGAAGCCCGCGCGAGGCCCCAGCTCCCTCTGCACAGCCTGCCAGCGTGAAGAACCTTTACCTTCCCGCTGGCGGCTGTTTCAATGAAGCCGTGAATGCCGGCATTCGCGGCTTCATTGAAACAGCCGCCAGCGTGAAGGTAAAGGCTCTTCACGCTGGCGGGCTGTGCAGAGGGAGCCGGGGCTTCGCACGGGCTTCCCCGGCTCCCTCTGCAGCAGTCCATTGAGTGAGAATGTGGTTCGCGCGGGGCCCTGTGCGAACAACATTCTCGCTCAATGGACGGGCCGGCCCTGGTATGGCTGTAGGTAAGGGGTCCGTACAGCCCACAACACACTGAGGGGGGACGTACACCACTCGCTTCCTCCTTTTCGTGACCTGGGCGCGGTCGCCCGGTCAGGAACTGCGCTACTCAGGAGTCCACTTTCGCTCGGTCTGTATTTCAAGACCTCTCAATCACACAGGCAATCATATTATCACAAAAATCATTTTTCAAGTGCCCAGGTTTTCTGACTAACTGACTATTCCAAACAAGAAGGGTCGATGGCTTCGGCTTCCGCTTTCTCTTATGCGGAGCGTACTAGGACCGCCCTTATGAGAGGTGATCAGGCTCTCTTGTCTCGCGCATACTTATGCGAGATTTCTCCAGTTAGTCTATACCAAATCAGTCCCGAGCATGCAAGACCTTTTCCCAGGCTGTACTTTCTGACTATCAAATCACAAAATTATCTACTCACCGGATCCGGTTCCCGATACCACACCAGTTCTTGGGTTGGATCCTGGACTCCCCCTGGGTTGGAGGTGTTGGCCAGCTGGACCCAGTGGCCCGCCAAGGCAGGCGGAACCCTCTCCGGCACAAAAGGGCCGGCGGCGCCTGAGGTTTCCCCTGCGGTCGGACGGACACGGTTCCAACCGGGCCAAACCTCGAGGCGAATTGCGTAGATTATTCACTTGAATACCATTCACTACTCGCACTTCCCGGCCAACGCACCAAGAATATGCTGCAGCGAAGTGTAATCAATGAATAAATCCAGGAGTAAATTGACAGGGTCCTAGCCAGTTTATTGTGCACAAGGCCCAGTCAGTCAAAGCTTCAAAAGGAACTGAGCAAAGTTTATACAGAGACATACTCATTTATACCTCTTTTTCAGTTTGATACATGAGAACTTTCTATTGGTTCCAGCTTGATACATGCAAACTTCCTATTGGCTCCAACGCCCCCTGCACCTGTCCAATCAGAGATCCCTCCTGGGCCTAGCACCCAGCTCCCTCCCTTAGGACTGTTCTAACAATGGTGCAGTTTCTAGATTTGATACTTCTCTACTGCAAGGTCGTCTCTAGCTTCAGGAATGCATGTATTGAAACATTTCTTTCTTTTGCACACAAGAGAATAATGAAAGACTTATGAATTCATGTAAAACTTCTTATTAAGCAGTTTAAAACAGTTTTCTCATTTTTCACAGATTTTTGGTTCTTTTCTAGCTATAATGGGGGTTGGAATCCAGGCCTAACTTACAGGCCTTTCATATTAGCAGACCATTCTAGGCCATAGCCTGCCACACTACAGTTAAATATGGTGGAGGTTCTATAATGTTGTGGGGCTATTTAGCTGCCTCAGGAACTGGAGTCCTGGAACGTATTAAATTATCATGGAGTCAAAGGACTACCACGGTATTCTGGAGAGAAATGTGCTAGCTAGTGTCAGAAAGCTAGGTCTGGATCAAAGGTCATGGGTCCTCTAGCAGGACAATAACACAAAACATACACCCAAACGTACAAAAGAATGGTTAAAAAGGAACAAATAGACTGTTTTAAACTGGCTAGCAATGAATTTTGATCTCATCCCAATCGAGAACCTTAAGAAAAAGCCGAAATCTGCCATTGGTAAAAGAAATCCAGGAAAGATTTATGAGCCGGAACAAATTGCAATTGAAAAGTGGGAGAAACTACCAGCAGACAGATGTACGAAACTTATAGATGGATACAATAAATGTATGGAGGCTGTTATCACTACCAAGTATTATGCAACCTAATATTAGTGAAGGGTCTTGTCTAGGTCATATTTGTTTTTGTTTATTTCAGAAATTACTATGTCTAAGTTGCACAGACATTTTTTTTTGTTGAATACCTTTTGAACATACTATTAAAATATTATGATGACATATATTTGGAATATTTCCAATTATTTCTCAAGATATTATATACAACATACCTAAAATGCAAGAGTGCCAATAATGTTGACCACAACGATACTACAAATTCTGTAGGCTCTAGGGATGCAGGAGGATTTCTATGGTGGAGCTGGGTCAACCTACCTACTGTAGTAATCTATCCTCTGGTTCTGGACTAAGCACTTCCTTGGGTTGACTGGCCACTGCCTATGCTGCTATGGGCTGTAAAATAATGGCAAGCACTGACCCATGTTTATTCACTCAGACATTCATTGATCCCATCTGGTGCTGTTTTGGAGACTATAGTGGGGATTTGTTGTTACAATGAGGTACCCATTGCAGCAAAAATCTGTGAGGAATATTGTGCATCCAGCTTGTACAGTGATCCCTAGAAATGGGTACAATGGAGGATAAAAGAGCAAGTATTTTGCATCCCGAGCATTCAGAATGGCTTGCCGTCTCTCTGGCCTCTGCAAATAGTGACTCTTGGGCTCATAGGTGATGCTCCATGGTGTCATCTTTTGGGTATTTGTGTTCATAAAAGGAAAAATCATTAGGATATTTTACCAGGGATGTTGTTCTTTGGGAACTAGTAGATACAAGGCAGGTTTTGGCCACACACTGATGTACACTGGTCAGGCTTGTGGCCTACATTCCCGGTTCCACTCTTGGCATTTCCTCAATCTCACTCACTTTCACCTTCCCACAACTGCATTTGGACTCAAGGGTGTTTTTTTAAGAAAGTGGGCTGTGGCCTCTTTTTGGCAGGATATACTACTGAAGCTCTAATCATTCTGAAAGGTGCAAGCACATCCTCTTGAGAATATGCTTCCTCATGCTAATCATGGGCAGCAATGGTGGCCATTTTGAAATCAACAAAGTTGCAGGAAAGCCATAAAACATCCTAGTATAAGCAACCATTATCTGTAACCCACTTTTTGATAAGGACTACACCTTCAGTCTGCTGTAAAATAATCCATTGACTGCAGTGTCTGGAAACAGGGTCTTGGGATGGGACCAGCAATATCACAGAAGCCACATGCCTAGAGTCTCACGCTGACTTGCGCTGCACAAAAATGTATCCCACAACTCAAGTATTTGTTCCAAGCCAGGATTAAGTTCACTGAAAAACACTTTGCAAAAACAATTTTTAAAAAGTTGAAAAAAATAAAAGTCCATTCTTTGGCAATTATTCACATATAGTAAATTTAAAAATCTACCAGACATCTACTACTTCAAATTTCTTGAGCACTCACTGAAAAAAAATTGGGCCTCTCATTGTTTCATTGCTCTCTTCCTTGACCCAGGAAAATTGAAGAAATTCCTTCTATTCCTCCTCACATACAAAATGCACTTCAATATCTTATTTGGAAAAATGTCCCAGGATTAGGCCCCTATTCCTAAAGCATAAGCACTCTCGCCCTCCTGAAAACAGCTTGGATGATTCACTTCAAAAGGCAACAGGAGAAATACCCTCTCTCCAACAGGAATGGAAGATATTAATCTCGTCCTCTTCCTTGGCATACATTGAGAACATAGCTTCCTTGGCAATTTCCAATGGTGTACAACCCCTCAGTCTTCCCTTTATATCTCTGCCTAGTACCATAGAGGATGAACAGTATTTCCCTTAAACTTATACCAGTCTCAATGAACCCTCCTGTAGAAGGAAAGTTCCCCATTTTATCAAAGAACACAACACACCCTGGTGGAACCTAAGGCTTTTCACAGCCTGAATTAGCACGAGTTGGAAACCTACAAGCAGTGGCGCCACTTGTCAAGGCTTCAACAAACTACTTCATGCAACTATGAAGCTGAAGTTGAAGCCTTGATGATTGGACATCCAGTTCATAAGTGTCAAACTTAAGTTAATTCATTCTTGCATGTATAGGTGTTATTTAAAGATATGTCAACAGAAAACTGTCATGTTGATTTTCATTTTATTTCTTTGATTCATTTTGGTTTTGTAAGTATTTAATTTTAGCAAACTAAAACGAAACAACATAAAAATGTACATCCCTGTTATTACCATGTATTGAATAGCGGCACATACTTTTTGAAATGCAAAAAGTAAAGCAGCTCTTTTAGAGGATGAATTGAACCAATTTTAATAATATTTGAAGCAATATGCATTGTAGAATGATAGGTGAAGTCAGTTTAATGAAATATATTTAGATTATTTTTATAAGAAATACAAAAAACCCAAAACATTTCACAGCTAAATCTGTACAGCACTAATAAGGGAACATTTATTTTATTTAAAAGATTTGTATGCCATATTCCTGGAAAAGACCATTCAAAGCAATTTACAATATATTAAACTAAAGAGGTCTATGAACTAACCTACAAAAATATTTGCAGGCTAGTACTCATTTTTGTGGAGTATAACTAAAAGATACAAATGAGCTCTTGGTTCATTATATGCTTAGCTATACTTCACAAGGACTTTCTCTTGTGTTGCCATAGTTGGGAACTTCAAATGTTTCAGGCCATGACAATGCGTGAGGAAATTTATAAACCTGAGTGCTGCTTTGTGCAGTGGTAGATGAAAATTACAGTGCCCTCTGACTAAAACTGCAGATCCCCCTGGACCTCCTTCCCCAGCGGGATCTCAAATCCCTGGTGGCCCTATGGACCCAACACAGGATTAAAACTGTTTAAAACCCTCCTTTTCCTCCTCCCTGAAGTCCTACCCTTTCATAACATTTTTAAATACAAGAATTACTTCAGCTTCTTTCAAAATGAATATTCTTCTGTATTAGAAATGCATTAAAATATCCATCATCCAGCAAATCAGGTTTCTTCTACAGCCCTTTATCATACCTCAGGGGACAGGATCCAAGGCAAAACAGGTTGTTTTCACTAGATCATGAAGCTGTTGCATTCTGTCCCTAAAGACTTGCTCAAATTCCTCCAATATCAAACTAGTGTTCACCTCAACCTTCTTTCTAACTACAGCAACCTGTCAGTGACCCAGCAGCATGTACTTTTAATAGCGAAACCTTAGTCACAAAATAATCTACCAGTTGATCCATATTTGGCACTCCCAATATTCTTGTTCACAGGTTCTGCCCAGTTCCAACAATCGTTTTGGAAAATAAGGCCTTTTTGGCCACTTATATATTCAATAAATATTGATTTGTCTCTTTCCTCCCGCCCTGCGTATCTAACCTAGATTTTGATTTACACAAATCCTCTCTAAATGGCTAAGTTTCCCTTTCTGACATCACAAATAATCAGCGAATCAGGGCTTTCCAGTCACCGGGTGCATACAAAGCAAACCAAGAGGCACAATTTCTTCCAATAGTTTTCGCCATACAGTTCCAATCATTCACTTGTATAGATACATCTGTCTCTATGGTAGCTGTATGCCACTTATTTTTACTCTCTTCTGTCTAATTTCCATATCTTTAACTTTGGCCTTCCCGACCACAAAAAACTGGAGACCAAAAGTGGTCAGTCCATGGAACTGGGGTCCCTGCTGTACCTTCAAATTGCCCCTTTTTTCCAAAATGAACTGGGGAATAAAATCTCTGGTCTTCAAGAACTGCTGTCTTGATCTTGCTTTCAGGACCTCTACTATGAACAGTTATGAAGTTTATTTTCTTTTGATTGCACTGTTCCATGTGAAACCTACATACTTTGACTATCCTGAAAACCAGAACGATCTGTGCTCATCAAAGAATAAAGGCTATTTCTAAAGTGTTGGGTAATTTGTGGCCATCCTGCAGTTTTGCTGAGGGTTGCCAAGGCAACCAGCTGTATTTCCTTGAACTAGAAGGATCCAATCCAAAACTGGCATGGTATCCCTGGGAAAAAATGGCAGGGTTCTGTGGATTAACAGGATTTAAGCAGCCAATAGTATACCAAGGAGGTTATTTTGGAATCTCTATTTCATGTGAAAACAGGCACGCAGACGTCCAAATCACAGAGACATCCTTAAGGCCATTTTAGAAACCGGTTCTATAGACGTCCCCAACAGGAGGACATCCAAGTTGGACATGCACTTCCAATTTCAGAAATGGCAAATATATCCCCACCCACTAGCAGAACCATCCATATCTATTCTTGGTCCGAGCATGACTAGCCATCAGAAAAGCTCTTGTACTGCCCTTCAGACACCTGGAGGGCAAAGAGAGGAAGGTACTTTGATATCCTCTATACTTTCCATGGCAATAATGAAAACTGCAGGGAAACGAGGACATTTGTTTTGGGTTCAGCACTACTACTACTGAACATCTGTATAGTTCTACAAGATGTACGCAGCGCTGCACAGACACATGTAAAAGACGATCCCTGCTCATCAGAGCTTATAATCTAGTCAAGACAGACAGCAGAGTAGCTGTAAACATGAGATGTAGCTAGGGGGAATGGTAAAGAAGCACACTGATGCATGTCCCTGCATGCAAAATAGCTTGCGTGGACATGCATTCAACATAGGAAATTCTCACCCCAAGTGCAAGTAGCAGGGACATCTATGAGGCCACCTGTGTGGCCATCCATTTTGGGAACATCCAAGTTGCTGAAACTGGGCTAAAACGTAAAAGAGAAATTAGACTTACCTGCTAATTGTTGTTCCTTGAGGAACTCCAGTCCAGTCCCGCACTTCTTCCAGCAGCTTGGAGGCTGAGCCTGTCATCTTTTTGATGACGCTAGTGTACATATGCAGCTGGCACTACCCACCAGCCCCAGTACCTATTGACAAAGAAGACTCAGAGGAGCAACAAATAAGTAGTTAAACATGCAACAAACACTTCTACAGCTAAATAAACTAGTACCCCCTCTATCCCCTGGGAAGGATACCCCGTCCCCCACTCCAGGATGAAGAGGCCTACCTGTTGAGCGCCTGAGCAACTCCAACCAGCAGGAAGCGAGCAACCGACAGCTCTTCTGGTTCACCTCTCCCTCAAACACTGATTACACACCCCTCCCTGGCTCCTCCTGGCCAATTCCTCCACCAAGGGAACCAGCTTCAGAACTGGAGTGTGCACAGATCATCACAAGAAGCACTCAGGGAGGGTTCCGGGACTGGACTGGAGTTCCTCAAGGAACAACAATTAGCAGGTAAGTCTAATTTCTCTTTCCTTATCATCCCTTCAGTCCAGTCCCACACCTCTGGGATGTATCAGAGCAGTTGAACTAACGGGAGGGACCTGCACAACCAGCCTGAAGCACTGTCGATCCGAAACGAGCATCCCCCACTGCCTGGACATCCAGACGAAAATGTTCAGAGAAGTATGCCACCCTACAGATCTCCACCAGCGGAACTAAAGTATACTCTGCCCATGAGGCTGCCTGAGCCCTCATGGAATGTATCTGCAACCCCGCCGGCACTGTTCTACCCTTCAAGATGTATGCCGACGTGATTGCCTCACTGATCCATCTGGAAATGGAGGCTTAGCTGCCGCCTCACTTTTGCACCACTTGCCAAACAGAACCAACAAACGGTCCGATCTCTGAAAGGACAATGCCCTTTTCACATACCTTCGCAGGAGTCTCTTACCATCCAGGTGGCACAGCTGTGGAGTGGCACGGCCCATACCCGCTCTCGCCCACATCCGTACTCGCCAGAGCCAGTAAGGAAATGGCCTGATCTATATAAAATGCTGACACCACCTTGGCAAAAATGAAGGTACTGAGCGCCGGACCACTTTCTCCTTGGAGAAGGAAAGGAATGGCTCCTGGCATGACAGGGTCCGAAGCTCCGAAATCCTGCGTGCCGAGCAACTCGCCACCAGGAATACCATTTTCAGAGCCAAATCCTGCAGGAAAGCTCGACTCAATGGCTCAACGGGTTCCCCAGACAGCACCATATTGAGATTCCAAGGTGGTACCACTGCCCTTTGGCAGATGGAGGTGGGTCACCACCCCTAGAAAGCTCAGCATGTCTGGGTGTGTACCCAACGGCACCCCGTGTACTTTCCCGCGATAACCAGAAAATCGCCGCCAGTTGCATCCTCAAGGAACTGGCAGCTAGACCCTTATCAAAACTGGATTGCAAGCATGCCAAGATGTCTGGGACGGAGGCAGTGGAAGGGCGCGGCTGCCTCTCTCCGCAACATGATTCAAAGATGCGTCCTACGCAGATGCATGACAGGTTCGTAGACCACCTCTGGGCCTGTAGCAAGGTCGCTATCCCCGAGCCTGATTATCCTTTCTTCTTTAACCTCGCCCTTTCATGAGCCATGCCGTAAGTGAGAATTGATCCACCTGGGCATGCAAAGCGGCTCCTGAATCAAGAGGTCCTTCCGAACCAGAAGCCACCACAGTCAATCCGCCAGTATCCGAATCAGGTCAGCATACCACGGCACCTCGGCCAGTCTGGTGCCACCAGAATCACAAATCCCCGGTGAGCCTCTAGCCATTGCACTAACCAGCCTATGAGCATCCACGGGGAAAAACAGAGAAGACCCTCTTCAAGCCACTGCTGAATTAGAACATCCAGGCCCTTGGACTTCTCCTCTTCTACTGAAAAACTGGCAGGCCTTGGCCAACTCGAACATTGCCATTAGGTCCGTGACCAGTGTGTCCCATTGGCGAACCACCTGCTCGAACACCTCCTGATTGAGCTGCCACTCTCCGGGGTCCATGCGCACTCAGCTGAGGTAGTCTGCCATCACGCTGTCAACTCCTGCTACGTGCACCGCTGATAATGCCTGGAGATGAATCGCTGCCCACCTTCGGCCTCCTCCTCCAGGGCTGCACTGCCCATGCCTCCTTGCCGGTCGATGTAAGCCACCGTGGTCACATTGTCTGAGAGGACTTGGACCACCTTCCCCTGCAACCATGGCTTGAAACTTTCCAGCACCAAGGTCACCGCTCACATCTCGAGCCTGTTGATCGACCACAGAGGCCTCCTGCAGACTCTTGTCCCTGAACAAAGCGTCCTTCGAAATGGGCTTTCGAACCCGACAGGCTGGTCATCCGAGGAACCCACACCAGGGACTCCTTCCATATGCAGCCACCAACTGAGGGCTCTCCTGGTGCTCTGTGGGCAGGGGAGTACTTGGAACAGGGGTTGACTCTGATGGGACCATCGATGGAGCAGAGCTCTCTACAGCAATTACATATGTGCCCTTGCCCATGGGACTAGCTCAAGAGTGGCCGCCATGGTCCCCAGAACCTGCAGATAATGCCACGCTGATGGTCTTGCCCTCTTCAGGACCTGCCGTATCAACTGTTGTAGCTCCTGTACCCGGTGAACCAGCAGGAAATTCCTGCCCACGCAGGTATCAAAGCACGCTCTCAAATACTCTAGCTCCTGAGCTGGCTTTAACTGGCTCTTGGCCAGGTTAACCCTAACCGAGACTTTGAAGGAACTCTCCAACCCGCACTGTTGCTCTTTTCGCTATCGATCCTGGACTTCGCCTGGATCAGCTAATCATCTAGGTACGGGTGGACGAGAACCCCTTCCTTGTGGAGAGCTGCCGCCATCACCACCATGACCTTGGTGAAGGTACAGGGAGTGATCGCCAGACCGAAGGGCAATGCTTGAAACTGGAAATGACCTTTGGCACCGCAAAGCAGAGAAACTGCTGATGTTCTGGATGGAAGGGAACATGCAGATACACCTCTGTGAGATTGAGAGTGACCAAAAATCTCTGTTTCCTACCGCCATTACTACTGTGAAAATGCGGTATCTGGAGACCATAGTTCATGCCCTCAAAGTTGAGAATTGGGTGAAAGAAACCTTCCTTTTGGACAAAACGAAATACATGAAGCATCGACCGCAGACGTACTGGTCTCACGGAACCAGTTCCACAGCTCTCAGCTGCAGGAGACAAGTCAAGGTCTCTTCTACTGCTGCCAACACCACTGCACCCACTTTGGGCAATCAAAGGAGCTCATTCTTGCTCCGGCAGCAGGTATAGGCGCATCATGGATTGCAGCCCTTTAAGGCCAACCTCTGGCAGATCTCACACATCCTGGATCATCTGTCCTACTACTCCATGTACTGGTAAGACTTTCTGTGATTTCCGTACCGCCTGGAACAATGGATCCTACAGCGCCTTTTCCTCTGCTGGGAGGTTAGCAGGCATATTCAGGGCCTTGAGGGTCTCCAAGGTACATACAGAATGTGAGCCCTTTGGGGACAAGGAATTGTATCAGTACCCGCTTGTAGTGATTGTAAACCACTCTGATGGCCTTCGGCCTGATCATTATATCGAGAAATTGAATAAATATAAGCATAAAGATGAGCACTGGTAGCGCCTCCTGGTGGAAAACCCGAACAATTCAGGCCTGATTCTTCTGTTCTCGGCTCTCTCCTTCTTCCTACTCCTCCTGCAGATCTAACTCCGTGTCAAGGTCTTCTCCATCCAGCCCCCCTGACAACGGCGATTGCTGCCACTCCTCTAAGCCTGTAGCCCGCTTAGACACCACTACTCCTGACTCATGCTCTTTTGCGTCTGACATCCTCTTAGCTCTGTGTTCCGGGGCCGAGGAGCCACTTGGTAGGCAAAACGCCTTAAGCAAAAGTAAGACAAACTCCGGTGAGAACTTCCTCGGGAGCCCTATCACTCCCTGGGCTTGGAGTGTGGATGGTCTGGGCATCATGCAGGGACCGGGGGCCGGATCCATTGAAGGTAACATGGCCCCCCCCCCCCCCCCCCGCCCTCAGGGTCTCTTGCAACCGGGAGGGAGTCTCCTGCCTCATCTCATCCTGCAGGTCCGGCTCCCATGACTGCCTCTTGCATGCAGTTTAGGCAGATACCTGCCTCCGAGATCACACCACATCGGGGACTGCACATCTTGAGGATTTTTAGATTGCACTGCAGTGTTGTATCTTAAAGATATGAAATGGACCTTGCCCTGATCCAATCAAACTGACACATTCTCAGAGTAAAGTTTACGTTTTTATTCCAATACTACTAATGGCTATAAGGGAGTACAGCTTCCCTTAAAAGCAATATTACAGATTTAATAGGTACATAATCTGGGCTAAGAGATGATCATGTCAGGTTACTCACTGACCATAGACAGATGGAAGGATTTCATTTGCTTCCGATCCACTATCTTTCACATTACATACATTTCTTGTATGCAGGTACTTCCTGTTTTCCACAGAGCTGTAGTTGTTACAAACCTATATGCAGCATTTTATTTTTTTAAACACATTGTTATTCCTTTCTCTGACTTTCTATCAGACCCTTATTTATTTATTTACAGTCTCTTATATACCACACTATTCTGCATCAGTGTGGTTTATATTGAACAAACTGAAATTACATTGAACTGGGCATTATAACCTGGAGATAACTATTTTACAGGGAACATGGGCTATGGAGGGTTAAGTGGCTTGCCCAAGACCACAAGGAGCACCTGTGGGACTAGAAACCCCAGTCCTTCTGGCCCAAGGTTGCTGTTCTCTATTGGGATTTGAACCCCTGACCTTCCAGCCTAAAGTACCTTGCCCCAACCACTAGGCCACTCCTCCACGCCCTTCTCAGGAGAAAGTAACAATGTATCAACCAACTGCCTTTTTAGATCACCTGACCAGGCACACAGCACTCTGAAATTTGCCCAGCAACAATGGCCTATCTGATTAGGCCTTTCCCACATGTCTGCATCAGGTCATTGTGCACTGAATAAGTTTTGAGATGTATAACACAAGGAATTCTTAAGGATTAAGTGGGGTTCACACCCCTTGATACCATTCTATACCAGGCACTGCAGTCTGGCTGGCATGGTGGGAAGGGCTGGGGGCACTCCCCAGGAACTCCTCAATCTGTACCCGGGTATGTAACAGGATCCCCAGCACAGTGCACCTCCACAGGCTCAGGCACAGAGCGCTAGAGTACTTGAACAAAAATAAAATAAAATCTAATTAACTGAAACTGAAATGAAAAAGAAACTGCAAATGGCCCCCTAGGAAGAGGCTGCTCTGTCCTGCTTTATTCTCCGGTGGCTGCCTCTCCCAGGCACCCAAAACATAGCAGGGGGTTAAATACATGCGGGCCTAAATAAGAAGAAATCGCCCCTAAATGCAGCGGGGGGTTTCCCACACTGCTGCAGGCTCCCAAACATGCAGTTGCAGGCCGCTCTCTGTCTCCTCATGTTCTGGCGGTTGCTAGAGGTTTCTGCTGTCCTCCCAAACCCCCACCACTCTTACCTTGGAGCCTCTTTGCCGCATGGCTTTTCTACACCTCGCGCTCAGCCTTCCTTCCTGGCTTCGGCACTGAGGCGGGATGACTCGGGGCTGCCAGCTTTCACTCCTGTCAAGCAACTGCAGCCCCTGCAGTGGCTCCTCAACCAATAATGGGTTCGGAAGCAGCCAGAAGTCTCAGACTGAGGAAGGCCCCAACAGAACCCTCCCCCCCCCCCCAAATCTTGGCGGGAGAGGTGGAAGAAGGAATATCCTCCCCTCAGCCCTGTTGTCTCTCTGTTCCTTCTGGGTTTTTTTGTTTTTACTTCTGCCTTTAAAAACAAAGAAACCTGCACCTTAACAGGGGAAATAAAAGCAAACTCAACTAAACCTATCTCCTTAGTTGTCCTTTCTGTGAGTCCAGCACCCTGGCTCACAATCTCCTCCAGCTGCTTGGAGGCTGAGCATACTGGGACTGGTGGGCAGTGCTAGCTGCATATGTACACTAGCGTCATCAAAAAGATGACAGGTTCAGCCTCCAAGCTGCTGGAAGAGGTGCGGAACTTGACTGGAGGGACGATAAGGAACATCCCTTGCACTTACTTGGACATTTTGCCCTGGATGCCTCAGATTTCACCTGGATGCTCTTTCTAAAATGCCACTTCAAATGACCATAGGCAAGAAGGCACATTACAAATGGGACGTCCAAGTACAATCTGGGACGTCAAAGCCAGAACATCTGAAAAGAAAGTCAGGGATGTGCAAGTTCAGGCATAATTCCAGAAATATGGATATGCCCGAAATGCACGTGTATCAAATGTCTATATAGACATCCTCAGGAAAACACTTCAGAGCCAAAATGTCTAATAGTGTAATGGCTAGAATAGTGGCTTAAGAGCTGGGTGGCCAGTGTGGGACTTTGTAATCTAAAGCTAGTTGCTTAATTCTTCATCTTCCCTACACTTTGTTTTAAGGTGAAAACAAACACTTTCCTGATACCTATTCGTGCCTGGAGCAGGAATAAACATTCACATGCCTACAGACGGCTCTGCCGCTTCTGGGATGGAATGGGGACGTGTAAGTCCATTGCCCCTCCCCAGACATGCCTCCACCACACCCCTCTGCCTACTTGAACGTCACAGTCCTAGCACCCCATATGCTCTTTTCCAGTTCCATTCCAGTCCCACATCAGCCCATTTCCACTCCAAGCTCCCCCATCAGTCAATTTCCAATCCTAGCCCCCTCGTCAGCCCACTTCGTCCTATTCCAGCCCCCATCAGCCCATTTCCAGTCCTAATTCAGCTCTTCATCAGCCCATTTCCAGTCCAAGTTCCCCCCCCCCACCATCACAGCCCATTTCGTCCGTTCCCCCCACCATCACAGCCCATTTGCAGTCCTATCCCCCCAACATCACAGCCCATTTGCAGTCCGTTCCCCCCATCACAGCCCAATTGCAGACCATTTCCCCCCCCCCCACCATCACAGCCCAATTGCAGTCCGTTTCCCCCCACCATCACAGCCCATTTCCAGTCCGTTTCCCCCACCCCCGCACTGACAGCCCACTTGCAATCCTCCCCCATCACAGTCCAATTGCAGTCTTCCCCCCCCCCATCACAGCCCAATTGCAGTCCAATTCCCCCCCATCACAGCCCATTTCCAGTCTGTTTCCCCATCACAGCCCATTTCCAGTCCATTCCCCCCCCACCATCACAGCCCATTTCCAGTCTGTTCCCCCCATCACAGCCCATTTCCAGTCCATTTCCCCCCCCACCATCACAGCCCATTTCAAGTTTGTTTCCCCCCAGCATCACAGCCCACTTGCAGTCCGTTCCCCCCCTCACATCACAGCCCATTTCCAGTCTGTTTCCCCCATCACAGCCCATTTCCAGTCAGTTCCCCCCCATCACAGCCCATCCAGTCCTAGCTGCCCCCCCCCCTCCGAAGAGCCCTGCACCGTCTAAGGGGCTGCAGAGGGATCTGGGGAAGCCCACGCGAAGCACCGGCTCCCTCTGCACAGCCCGCCAGCGTGAAGAGCCTTTACCTTCATGCTGGCGGCTGTTTCAATGAAGCTGCGAATGCCGGGAAAGGTTAAAGGCAATGCCCTTTAACCTCTCCCAGCATTCGCGGCTTCATTGAAACAGCCGCCAGCGTGAAGGTAAAGGCTCTTCATGCTGGCGGGCTGTGCAGAGGGAGCCGGGGCCTCGCGCCGACTTCCCCGGCTCCCTCTGCAGCCATCCATTGAGCGAGAATGTGGTTCACGCGGGGCCCTGTGCGAACAACATTCTCGCTCAATGGACGGGCCGGCCCTGGGTACTGTACATACATAAAAAGGAATAAAGTAGGTAATTTTAATGCACTAGTGTGCGTTTGAACTTGTTAGATTCTGTGACACTGATTCAGAGGGAACATTACTACGGAAAGCCTAAGGGCAGAAGGCAATCTGTATTACTACTGTTAATATTTAGTTTTTGTCCAGTACTAATTGCCACTCATTTAAAAATGCTTCCTAGACAAAAATGGCTTTGATTGTTATTTGGCTAGTAGTTCACATGCACACATACACGCAAGCCTAAGTCAAGCCGTATGCTGCAAGTTGTAAAATATGTTAAGAATTTATTTATAAAGAAGCTCACTTTTAAATATTTGTTGTTCTTGTCTAATTTAATCTGCTAAAACTGCCAGCAGTGCAGGAATGTGGACGTGATAGCATACTATATTCATTAAAAGGCATTCTAGAGATGTCATACAAAAACAGAACCAGTAGAGCCTGCACTTTGACATTAAAGGACCGCTAAACATGACTGAAATGTTGTACACATTTGCCATATATACCTGCTTGATTTAATTTTTTTCTTTACCACAGATCCTGATGCTGCAGCTCTTGGAAGCTGCAACGATTGAGTGCTGCATCTGATTCCTGTTCTAATACTCGACACCTTTCCAGACAAAAAAAAAAGACTGAAAACAGAACTAATTTGAGTGATTTAATTTGCGGGATGTAACCTTAATCAAGCATAATTCAGATTACATGTTGAATTTATTTATTTATTCAACTTGATAATTCACCTTATCTTAAGAGCCTGAGGCAGAGTAGAAATATTAAAAAAAACAACCTCTTCATACAATATAAAACAAAAAATAAAAAATGTAAACATCTCAAGCCTGCTATTTCAATGAACTTATTTTTAGCAGGCATCATTAATGGGGTCATTCCAGAAGTTGAATAGACCATTTGCACATGCAGAGGCGAAGTGTCTGCAGCAAAAACGTCTACGAACGTATTCCCATCCATGGTGCCTGGCGACATGCACGCCGCTTGCATGTGGATCTCTGCACGTGTCCGCGAGGGGGCGGAACAGGGAGTGTCCGGACCCGGAGACGGCTGCATCATATTCCAGAAAACCTCATGTACATTCCAGTCTTTGCCCTAGACATGCCCTTTATTGCTGCTGGAGACATGGAGTAAAACCAGTATTTAGTACTTCTCATTATATTTCCCTGCAAGTGAGAGTGCATGTGGGTGAAGGGAGCTGGTGTGGTAACCTGCAAATCATGAAGGACATAAATGCCTGGTCTGTATTGGCTGTGTTGCATGGGGCTGAGAGAGAAAGGAGGAGGTCAGCAAGGAGGTCACCTTATCAGAGGGTACCTAGGCTGAGAAGCCAGGACCGGGATCTGTCTGATGAACTCAGTGTGGCCAGGTTCCACTCTGACAAGGCAGCCATACATCAGCTGTGCCAGGAGCTGGAGCCTCACCTCACTGCCATAACACACAGGGGACAGGCCCTGCCTGTGCATCTGAAGGTGACAATAGCACTTGCTTTCCTGGAAACAGGTACCTTCCAAACTGTGCTAGCATCCATTGCAGGTCTGGGTCAGGTAGCAGTGTCCAGTTGCATCACCCAGTTTCTGAGCGCTTTCCTCATGAATGCTTGGATTACATTGCGTTCCTCCACACAGCGCAGCACAGGCATCAGGCAATGGTTCAGTTCCATGAGGTGGCTGGGTTTATGGTTTAGGCACTTGATATACTGCCCTTCACTATGTGTATCAGAGCGGTTTACATATATACATACTGTATACTAACAGGTACTTTTTATTCCCTCATCCCCAAAGGGGCTCACAATCTAAGCATACCTGAGGCAATGGAGGGTTAAGTGGCTTGCCCAAGGCCACAAGGAGGTGCCATGGGACTAGAGACCCCAGTCCCTCTGGCCTCAGGTTGCTTGTCCCTATGTGGGAATTGGACTCCCAGCCCTAGGTAGCCTGTTCCAACCACTGAGCCACTCCTCCCTTCTGTGCTGTGTTTGATAGACTGTATGCATGTAGCCCTCAGATCCCTCGACAGAGTGAGGCCACATGCCACAACCGGAAATCCTTCCACCCAATGAATATACAAGTCGTGTGTAATGCACAGGGGGAAATAACTGGTGTTGTGGCAAGATTCCCTGGATCGTGCCATGATTCCTATATCCTCAGCCAGTCCAGGATCCACGCAAGCTTTGAGAGTGGTGAAAGCTCCGGAGGCTGGCTACTAGGCAAGATGACACAGAGATCCCCTCCCCATGCCTACACAAGCAGGCTGTGGGAAGGCAGACAGGGTTGTCCCACAGATAGCAGATGTGTACAGACCAAAATACATGAAGATAGAGAGTTGACAGGTATAGCCACATGTAGGTAGCTGCTGTGAGAAATGTCATTACCCAGCTGTGTGATAAAAATATGCCATAGCCATGGACAGAGAGTACAATACGGACATTTTGCCACAGTTACTCATGCTGTGCAGATATAAGAAACATGATAAATAACAATGAAAGCAACAAAGTGTCATCTGTGATCTGTCGTCTATAAAAGGCCCAGCAAAAGGTTGCCAGCAAACAGACACAAAAACAGCGCCTGACTGTATCCTCCCCCACCAATGAAATAAACTTGACCCCCAAGCAGTAACCCTGTGGCGAGAATGGAAAGGTAGAACAGAGGATGCACGAGCTCCCCAAAGGTGGTGGGAGGAGCGTTTCAGAGGCACAGTAACAAGCAATCCTACTCTGACTCTCAAAGGGCAGAGTCTCTTGCTGGGGTAATGCTCTGTCCAAGGGCACATGCCTTTCCCTCTAGTGATGTGGCTCATCAAAGGTCTAAGTGCTACCATCTCACTGGATGCTATTCAGAGATGGCCCAACCTCTAGGCAAATCAGGCAGTCATCTAGGGCAGCAACCTCTGAAGGGCAGAAAAATCAGGCCATTCAAAGCTACATAAAAGATTTTGACAGCTACAGTAGGTGTAATGGTTGAGGTTTGCCAGGGCACCAACACTTTGGAACAGCTCTAAGGCTGACCCTGCTGCTATTGCTGACCATACTCACACACATCATGATCTTGCTTGTCCTACATGTGGTCTTCACACTGCTTCTCAATTAGTTTTGCCACACATTTCTGACACCTGTGTGTTCTCCCCCATGTCTATACAGGTGACAGAGGATACCCCTAGAGGCATTGGCTGATGACCCCCATTGTGCATCCCAGTTCACCAGCAGAGGAGCAATACAACCAGGAACACAGACACACCAGGGGAATCATTAAGCGCACATTTGGCCAACTGAAGATCTGCTTCAGGTGTCTTGGTTGCTCTGGCGGGGAAAAGCTGTACAAACCTGCCAAAGTGTGTGAAATATTCATAGCATGTGTATACAGCATAACTATATGCTATGGCGAAGGCAACCCCTGCCAGATGGCCCAGAGATACCCATGGATGGTGACACCGATATGGAGGTCGTTCTGCAAGTACAGTGTGAGTGGAAGAAATAGGTGCGGAACCTTACCAGGTTGTAAAGGGGAGAGACATATTGCAGCCACTCACCCGGCCCCTGTGAGGTCTGTGATTTGTCCAGTGTGCCCACCCTCTCCACTGCTGCAGTGTCAATGGTAGCCAAGACACTCTACTCTAGCTCAGCCCACATGTCTGGTCTTCTTAACTGTGTTGCGGCGCACCGCCTGCCACTTCCTCTTCAGGTTCTCGATGTCCCTATTATTGGGGTATATAGCATTTAGCTTGCGGCAGATGCCAAGCCATTGCCACTGCTTTTCATAGGCACCAACCTGTGTGCCTATCCCTACAACAAGGAATCATGCCCTCAGAACTAAAGAAATCAGTCATTAGACCAATCCTAAAAAACACTACACTCAACGGAGAAGACCCAGCCTCCTACCGTCCCATATCAAGTATCTCATTCCTGGCAAAGATCATAGAAAAAACGGTCCTTCTACAACTCCAACACCATCTGACTGACAGTGCTCCTCTTGATGACCAGCAATATGGCTTCAGGCAACATCATGGAGTTGAAACCCTGTTACTAGTTCTACTTAACAACCTCCTAAAGGGCCTTGAAAACAAAAAGAAAATGTACATTCTTGTATTCATTGACATCTCAGCTGCCTTTGATACAGTTAATCATGGGACCCTCATAAATAGGATAAAATCAATAGGAATAACAGGAACCCCACTAAAATGGTTCTCATCCTACATCTCAAATCGAACACAACAGGTTCAATTCAACGGAGAAAAAGCAGAATCTTTCTCACAAACACAGGGAATCCCCCAAGGCTCTGCTCTCTCAGCACTTCTGTTTAACATTTATGCAGCCACTATGCAAAATTTTCTCACGGCACGAAATTAATTACCACATCTATGCCGATGATATCATGCTATACACACAACTAGACACTAAAAACCCAGACTACAACCCACTGGAGACATGTATCGGAGAGATGCAAGACTGGTTACAACAAAGTAGCATGTCAATTAATCACAAAAAAACCGAAGTAATGTATATCTCCAAAGAACCAAATTTTGACCCTCCCACATCAATAACACTATGTAACAACACTTACCAAACAAAAAAAGAAATAAAGTATCTAGGAGTCACATTTGACTGTGACCTAAAGATGGAAAAACACCTCCGAAAGACCAACAGAGCAGTTTTCCACAAGCTTAGAGTGCTCCAACCCATTCGGAATATTATTGATCCCCAAGACTTCAGAACAGTGGCCCAAGCACTCATCATGCCACATTTTGACTACTACTGCAACGCCATCCTACAAGGTTTACCTAAAAAAACCTAAACATATTACAAATGGCACAAAATGTAGCTGCCAGGGTCATAATGAAGAAAAATCTAAGTGACCACATCACACCAGTGCTAATTCAATTACACTGGCTACCCATAACAGCTCGCACAAAATACAAAATACTAACAACCACCTTCAAACTCATCCACAACTTAGCACCTTCCTTCCTCAACAACCTAGTAAGATTGCAACCTCCTACCCGAAACAGAAGAACCCACAATTCCAACATCCTTCACACTCCAACAGATATAAGATCTGCCAAAACTAACACCAGCCACAGGGCTTTCTCATATGTGGCGCCAACACTGTGGAACCAACTCCCACCAGAACTACGAGCTAGCAATGACCTTCTAGACTTCAGAAAGAAACTCAAAACGCACATTTTCCAATCACATTTCAACCTGAACTAAACCCACAGATGGAGCAGCCCCTGACCACTGTGTCCAAGAAGATTATCCTGTATATATGTATTTATGTATATCTGTAAATGAACTCCCCCATAGCTAAGAAGTGTTAACTCTGTATGATGTGCTTTTCTGACAATCTGTATGTAAACAAAATTTGTACCTGCCTTGATTCGGCAGTTTCACAATAGTAATCCTACCCGCTTCTGATCGCTGGAAGGAGCGGGCTACAAATGCTTGCTTGCTAAATAAAAATAAATAAAATAAAATTGCCTATAAGCACATTCAGGTGTTCCAGTATCTTCTCCAACACGAGAGTTAGCTCACTGAAATTGGATTTCCTACTAGGCACTTTTCAAGCTATTTCCCTGTTGGAACACACACACTTGTGAGATGCACATTCAAACTACAGAGGAATGGCCAGTGGAGACGTCCATGTTTATATCGCATAGACGTATCGGATCAGAGACGTTGAAATGTTTGAAATATGGAGGTATCAGGGATGTTTTCAGAAATGGGCACATCTATGTCTTCAGTTGTACATGCCTGGAATACTAGCATGCACATGTTTCTTCGCTCCTGTTACCCATGCCTGTATCTGTGCACATTTTCCACATCCTAGCCACCATTTCCTCTACATGTCCATAGTGCAAATGAGATATGTAGCAGACAGAAAGGAGGTGGAGTATCTGCCATTCCTGGGACAAATAAGGTATGTCTTTGTGGGGGTATGTGTACAACACACTGGGCCAATATGTAGCGCATTTGCTTGAACTCATATTCCTCTAGGCATGCATTGCTGGTCCCCGAGTAGGTTCAAGGTGTGAACAGCTATGGCAGAGCATGAGCCAGGCCCTGTCCCCCCTTGTAATCTGAAGATATTGGTGCGCTTTTACCTGCCCAGCAGTGTGTTCTCCACACCCATATTGACACCACTCTAGACAGCTGCTTACACAACCATGCCTTCACACCACTCCTGTTGTAATGGTGCACACCATTTTCTGGGCTGCTGAAGGACAATGTGAGGGATATGAAGTGCAGAGGTGGATACATGCATGCACCTCTCATGCAGAACTGCTGTCCTGCGGCTGCCTCTGGTTGGGGAGGGGGTGAGGTTCCTAGTAGCCCAAAGAATTGGGGTGCTGATATAGGACAGAGTTGCCGGGCACATTGGACCCTATCCAAAATCTATCTGCCGGTGCAGATCTGCCTTCTGTGCACTGCACCCTCATGACTACTGACAGGCAGACCCTTGCTGATGTCTGGTAAGGTCATGGAATGCCTTGGATATCTGGCAACAATAAATGGAACTAGTCAAACCTGTAAGATGTATTCATGCTCAGGGCACTCCTCAAATGTTATTATTTCAATTTTCTGTGCCACTGGTTTTGCATTTACGTAGTTTCTGCCCATTATTGACAGGTGGCATCTGTTCCATGGCAGGAGGTTTCCATTTCACCAACATCTTTTGTTGCTCTCCCATCTCTTTCCTCTGAGAATGTATCCTCTCCTGCTGCCTGGTGAGATTCTGAAAAGTGTAGCCATCAGTCCACTGCTCAGTAAAACAGGTTCCATGCTGCACTTAGCACAGCGATCCAGCTTCAGCTGGTCCTGCATACACTTGGCATGGCATGCCATCTTCTCTTGCTCGGACTTTTCTATAGGCAGTTTTTTGTTCATCGCCACACATCGATTCAAACGGTCCATGTACTTCTCTAGCATCATCTTCTGCTCCTCCACCTTTCTCCTCACATGTAATATATCATCCACCTCAAGGTCATAGTTAATGCTGCTTTCCACAGCTAATATGGAGTGGCTACAGTACTGATGTGATAACTTAACAATTGTGGTTTGATTCCCACCTAGCACTCCTTATGGTCTTGGCCAAGTCACTTAACCCTCCATTGCCTTTGAAGAAAGGCCTGGCAATTTACTTCTGGTGTTTCTTGATAATGTAACCAGGAGTCAGCACTAGCTCAAAGGTATTGTTTTCCCATCATGAGGTCAGACTATGTGTTCCTGTGCTGGACAGATTCCTGCTTTAGTGAGCTACAGAAATTTTCTACATTCCCTGATACAGTAGAAGTTGGGCTGCCTTGCTGTCTTGGTAAGGGTGAAGTATTAGACAATGAATGTTGTGGCGAGGATCGTGAAAGCAGTGGCATACTACTGCTGGGACCGCTTCTGTCACCACTCCCCCCAGCCTAACCCAAGCTCAAAATAGTCACTGATTTGAAGACCCAGAGGAGTACTTTTTTCTTGGCTGCTCTCATAAGGCTCTGCTTTTCTCTTCCTGTTTCTCTGGCCATTCTGTCTCTTCTCTGGTGTCTCCAATTTGTGGCTCAAAGATCCAATGCAGCATATACCCTGGTTAGATGACCTTTGGCAACATCTCCTCCATTAAGCCTCCACTGGAGTGGAAGAGTAGCCTAGTGGTTAGGGCAGCAGCCTGGTACTGGAAAGAGCAGGGTTTAAATCCCACTATTATTCCTCAGGTACAAACTGTTATTATAAGCCCTCTGGGGACAGGAAAATGCCTACAATACCTGATCCTAATGTGTCCTTCATAAGGGAATAAATAAAATTGTCCTCTAACAGCTTCTGCAGTTGTGGGTCCGGGCTGTGCAACTCTTACATTATTTTCTTTTGCTTTCCCAGCTGCATTGTGGCCCTCGCTCATCAGTCGGCCGTAGGGTCAGCAGTTGTCAGCCCACCCTTCAATCCACTGAGTGGATGGTTTTGGTTCTATAGTGCTCCCTGTGGCCATGGTACACAATATCACATGTCTCAGAGGCATCAGGTTCCTGTTACAGGACAGTCCCTGCCCAGTGCTATTTGATGCAGTGCTCTTCAGTGACAATGAATGACGACAACAGTGGACAGCAGCAACTCCCTTATAAACATTTATATGTATTACAATATTTACAGTGTGGCACATGGCCAAATCACATATTTTAACATATTTAACTATATACAAGCTTTAGTAGCCAAGGATTTCAATGGTGGCTTTACCTTGGAATGGCCTCTCCTCCAGTCTACTGGGACATTCCCACCCAGCTACTGGCCTACATACCCTCCAGCTGGAGGGCCTGGAGGGGAGATTTGTGGTTGGGAGAGGTGGTGCACCTCCTCTCTCAGGCTATGCACCTCCTCTCACAGGCCCTCAGGTGTATCACCAGAAGGTCAGTGGCCAGGCCAGGACAGCAAAACCCTGCTGTACCGTGTGCTCAAGTGACGCAAGTTGCAGCAGGCCCTCACTGGCTGCTGGCTCATCCAGATGATGCACCACAACTGGCTGGGAGGTAGGCAGCAGCAACTGTGTGCTCTCCCACTCCCTCAGCCCTGTCCCTGCTTCTTCTACCTCTACCTCTCCCCTCCCCCAGCCCAGTCCCTGCTTCCTCCTCTCACCCTTTCCCTCCCCCCAGACCGGTCCCTGCTTCCTACGCTCACCTTTCCCCTTCCCCCCCCCAGCACCGGTCCCTGCCTCCTTCACCTCTCCCCAAGCCCAGTCCTTGCCTCTTCCCACTCTCCCATTCCCTCCACCAGCCCGGTCTCTGCCCCTCCCCCTCTCCTCTCCCCTCCCCTCCCTCCCATACCTCCCCCTCCTCTATCTGACCCTGGTGCAACTGGTGAAGGGCAGTATATCAAATGTTTTATGCTTGAATTAATAAGTATTGAGACCATCCTCCACCTAACACTGATATCCTCACATGGCTTGGGGCCTATGGAGCTCTTTAACAGGGTACTGCTACATTGTGAGCCAGATGTGGAAGCACAGGCACATGGCATATTTGCAGGAGTGGTTGGAATCCCATGACTGGACATGCTGTGAGCTGTGCAGTACTCCTGCAGATCACACAACATGTAACCCTGACTGGGGCCAGACTTGCTGATCATCTGCATGATAATGGACTGTGTGACAGGGCTGGATTGCATGATGAGTTAATGGCTCATGTGTCTGATGTGTGTGTTATACTGGAGAGGTCAGGGTTTGATTGCAGGATGGCTCGGGACAGGCTGGGGAAGGATAGATAAGACTTGAATGTCATGTTTTGTGTTGAACATTTCAAGAGTGTCTCTGTATTTTGGTCACATATCCATTCACACAAGTGACCATCATGATGTTCATTCCAATAGGGGCACATCTCGGACACCACAGGCAGAACTGGTAATCCCTGATTTCTGCCTCTACCTTGTGAAAGTGAGGTATTGGCATCTGTCTGACAGGGACCAGATGTGGATAGATTTTCACTGCCCTCATATGGGCTGCCTTCTCCTCACATCCCCATTTGTCTTGCCAGTGTTTCGAGAGCTCTGTCAACAGTACTGTCTCTCCCTGGACCCTCGCCGTGTCTGCTTTGAAGATATGACCTTCATCCCAGCATCTGACTTTTTCTGCCTTCCCTCCATTGCCTCTATAAGCATGTCTCCCCCTGGCATGTCTCTAGTAGTGCAGTGACACACCTGTGCAGAGACCGGCTGACCTACATGGGCAATATTGGCAATTGCCTAGGGCAGATGTTTCTGGGGGGTGGCACTGACAGGGCATGCTAGCTATTTATTTAGCTGTATTTATATCCCGCTTTTCACCGGGTCAAAGCGGTCAATGGGGAGATACATTTAACACGAGAGGATATGACACACATACGCTAATACTTACAGGGAACATGGGCAATGGAGGGTTAAGTGGCTTGCCCAAGACCACAAGGAGTACCTATAGGACTAGAAATCCCAGTCCCTCCGGCCTGAGATTGCTGTCCCCAGGTGGGACTTGAACCCCTGGCCCTCCGGCCTGAAGTACCTTGTCCTAACCACTAGGCCACTCCTCCCGCTAACTGGTATATTGTGAGTGTCAGAGGGGTTGGCTAGGTAAAGGTTTGCCTATTACCATGGACCAACTCTGTGGCCAGCCCTGCTCTTGTGACCTCTCTTCTCATGTCCCATCAGTGGCTCCCTATAATTTTTTGCAGCCTGTTCATAAATCTCCTACTGAACAACAAGTGCATTCATTCTGCTGCTCATCACTGCCTTTAGTCTCTCATCTCACTGTGGACCCCTTCTTGGGGGCTCCACTCTTGGGGCAGACCCCCCTTTTCTCAATGCCGTTCTCTGCCACTGCCACCTCCAGACTTCATTCATTCCACCTTGCTGCTCCATATGCCTGGGACACCCTACCTTGCTCTGTGCATCAGGCTCCTTCTCTGGCCCTATTCATAGCCAGCTTACAGACTCACCTTTTCGCAGATGCTCTTGTATGCGGATGCTCCTCTCTTTCTTGTGCACTACTTATGCGTCTCTTACCAGAGTCTAGCCCCCAGTTTTGCAGTGTGGTTGTTCTTAATTAGATTGTAAACTCAGCTGCGCAGGAACGGTGTCTGACATTTGTGTGTACAGCACTGCTTATGCCTTGTAGCACTATACAAAGCATTGGTGGTAGTAGTGGGGTAGAAGGCCTTTGTGGATGGAGAATAGCTGCCTTGCAACTTGCCTTTGTCTCAGCATCGACACTCACCTTGCTCCTGCTGTATCTGGCGGTGGATGTGCTACAGCAGTCACAGACGAGTGCGCCAGATAGTCCAGAAGCAGACCTTGCAGGCTTCCAGTTCCTGAATAATGTGGAAGCGTCTGTGGAGAGGAGAAAGACATGCCCCTTCATAAAAACAAAAGAAATGCCATATGGGGTCAGACCAAGGTACATCAAGCCCAGCATCCTGTTTCCAACAGTGGCCAATCCAGGTCAAAAGTACCTGGCAGGTTCCCATGCGGTAGGCATTTGATTTCCCAGGGCCTCTTTATTAATGGTTTATGACCTTTCCCCCAGGAACTTGTCCAAACCTTTTCTCAACCCAGTTACACTGACAGCTTTTAATACATCATCCGCTAACAGATTCCAGCGTTTGATTACACATTGACTGAAAATATTTTTTTCTCTTATTAGTCTTACATGGGTTAAACTGTAGCTTCATTGCATGTCCCCAAGTCCTCCTACTTTAGGATGGAGTAAGCAACCATAATAGAGGGATAGTCTAGTGGTTAGAGCAACAGCCCAGCACCCAGAAGATCAGGGTCCCATTCCCACTAGTGCTCCCTGGACAAGTCACGTTTATCTTCCATTGTCTCGGAAGAAAAGGCCTGGCAATCTAATTCCGGCTACACAACCAATTTTTACTACAGCATTTTATGGCAGATTCAAGCATATGATTACACATTGCCTGACAATATTTTTTCTCTTATTAGTCTTAAATGAGTTAATTTGGTTGGTTGGTTTGTTGGTTGTTTGGTGCTTTCTAATGAGGAACCTTGCATCCTGTAACCCACGTTTGAGCTGTTCACTGGTGCTGCCGTCCTTGGTATCTGCCCTTCTGTTGCTGCTCCACATGCCTGCATGTCTACTTTTGGCTGTGCAATGATACCTGCTGCACATAACACGTCCTTCCCATTCCTGTCCTCTCTCCCTCACTTTGTGCTTCCAGGTTCAGTCTCTCCATATGTGCTGCCTTCTTCCGGTTGCACTTCTTCAGCATCCCTGCACAGTACGTACTCCATTCCTGCCTCAACTTTGCATTCTCTGTCTGCTAGATTTCCTTGCCCTTCTGCAGTGCTGCCTGTCTGATGCCTGATGCTGCTGTCTCTTCCCATGTGTGTACTGCTATTCATGTACTCGCTGAGCCAGGGTGCTGCGGATACGCTCCCAGCCCCTGCGTGCAGCTGCTTGCGCTGGCCTTCTGTGACCTCTGATAACAGAAGATCTTCATCCTGAAGGACCAGCCTGTAGAGGCTGCCTGGTGGCTATGCTGATGAGGGCACTATGGGTTTCACAGTGGTGTTGGGGGGGGCTACTCCATCCTGTTTCCTGTTACACATTCGGCACTTCATGGGGCGGGTACGTTTTTGGAGTTTACAGAGGGACAGCTCTACAAGCAACAGGCGCATTTTGGATGCCTTGGCGGTGGGCGCGTTTCCGTGCTTTACACGGGCACGGACAGCACGTCCTGCAGATACGTGTTGGACGGGCTGCAGCAAAAACATACCCGCCCTTATTCCAGAAACATGTATACATCTATATGCATGGATATGGATCTAAATCATGCCCATGCCCGATATAAACACGTCCACCACAGATATATGGCTATATAGAATCGGCCTCTAAATGTATGTCCTTGATCCATGGATTTTCAATGGCACTATCCAGATAGTTCCAGCAGCAATCCCTCTAACTGCCTCAGCATTATCCGGATAGTTTTGGGGTGGAACAAGAATGGAACAACTAGCTACATGTGGCCCTGATATTTAGTCATTATCCATATAGCTAAGCGGTTTAATTTAAGCCTGCAAAAAACAAGCCTAAATTAAACGGCTTAACAATAAATACAGTAGCCGAATATCACCGCTGTATGTATACACTGCAGTGGTGACCTCACTATGCATATATTCAGTGCTGCCACCTATCTGTATAGTGATGCTGAATATAAGTACATTTTAAATGCTGCAGTTGGCATTTAACAAAATATGATCATTGCTGTCACCAAAAATTGATCTGCTTATATACATGTAATGATAAAATACAAGGAAGCTGGTATGATCTCATGCCAATACAGAGTTTATCTCCAATATCTAGGTAAATAACGCATCCTCATATAAATGAAGCTAAGCCAAGGATCTTTGCTAGCTTGGGTGATAAGAACAAGCTGTAAACAGAAGCACATACTCTTAATCTTGCAGCAGGCATCATATTATTGAAATGTACGATGAAAGGGGTGCGTAAGTAGTTTGCCCAGGATCTAAGTGGGGGTAGAGGAAATGAAACAGAAGCAGACAGCGAATACATGGGGAAGAAATCATAAATATTATTGAATCATTGCACTGTCCCCAGAACTGTTCTATTCTGTTTCTATTCTGGGAACTTTCTATACTGTATTTCGAGGTCAGAAGATCCATCAAAGTGGTTCATAATACTGTAAGATTTATAGTGATAGAGATAAGCTACAAAGAAAGAGGAAAGAAAACGTCTGCCCTCTGAAAAAGCCATACTTTCAGCTCCTTCTTAATCCTGGATAGCAATATTTATCTCAGATCTAATGGCATGGTGTTCCATAATGCTAGAGCGAGCAAGGTATGCAAAAGTCGATTGAAGAGCAGATTCTAAGCAAACATATCTAATTGTGGGTGACACTAATAAGTGAGCCTGAGAAGAGCTTAATGATCTATCAAGAGAAAAAGGAATGACATGGGCAGACACAAAATTTTATTTTATTTTTACGGGGGGGGGGGGGTGCTTATGTGTTTTTTTATTTTATTATGCTTTATATTCAGTTGTAACCCTTGGAGGTCGTTTAGGATCTGCAGTATAGAAGCTTTAGAAATAAATAAATCCATAAATAGGGTGATTAGAACGTAAGGCACAGTGAGTCAAAATTAGAACTTAATCCAATAACTAATCGGTAACCAGTGCAGTTCTAGAAGAGCAGGAGTAACAGGATTAAAGCGACAGAGACCAAAAATTAATTTAGCTATGTTATTTTGTATCAATTGTAAGCGTTTTGTCGATGTTAAGGACAAACCATTATATAGAGACTCACAGAAATCAGTCCTTGAGGTTACAAGAGCATAGTGTTTTTAAATTATGCTGGTTGTTTTAAAATTGAATTTTAACAAAATATATACAAGCAGCCATTTCTTTAAAGAAACACGACAATAAGAGAAGAAGTAAAATGTACCGAAGGGGACAAATCAAAACCAGAAACATAATAATGCTTCACCACTTATTATCCATTAGCCCAATATAAAGGGGGGAGAGAGACCAGAAAATAGGTAGAGCTAATAAGAGCAAATAAAGAGGAAAACATTCCTCAACATAGGAAACAAGGCATTAAGGGACATGTTTACTAAAGTGTGGTAACTGGGAACACAGGGTTTTAATGCAGGAACTGTGCACATCCTGACCCCACGGTAGCTGGGGGGCACCCAGCAACAAGGCCACTATGCTAAAAATGCTACGCAACCTAAGCAGCAGACAAATAGGCAGGGTTAGGGTGGAAACGGGGCTGGTATTATCCCTAGACAAATCAGGCAGTCACCTAGGGATCAGTAATTGAGGGGTATCAATGTTCAACAGCCATGACAGCAAAACCAATGACACTTACAATCATTAATGCCACAGACATTAGCAGGGGATTGTACTCACTAGGAGGATATGACACACTACGCCGCAGGATGCGGCAGGGAGCTTTATTAGGTATCCATGAGGTCACCCTACATGTGTTTCGGCTGAAGCCTTCTTTAAGTGATACTGACCTCTCTACAACAAGATATTGTACAAAACAATACAGAAATACATTTAAAAGTATACATAATCACATATCCATATCCATATGATCTAAATTAAAAAAATATAAAACAATATAATAGAAAATGTAAAAGAACCAAAAGTGCTAAGGACATAAAAGAATAAACAACAATAAGATACAGAAAAAAATATCATAAGACCAATAAATAACTTGATAAAAACAATATAACATAATCAAAAATAAATAAATAAATAAAACCAAGCCAATTTGGGCTAACAGCAGAGCAAAGTTAATGGAAGGTTAGTTAAATGGTGAGCAGGACCATGGCAAGAAGGGATCATTATGTGAACCAGAGTAATAGCAAATAAAAACTCACCAACAACAGGGATACTGAACATACACTCTCCTAGCTGTGACAGTTTGTAAAAACCTGCAAGTCACAAGCATATTCAATTTAAGTGGGTACCTCCGAAGACTAACAACTGGAGTGTATAACCCCATTCTACTAATTATTCAGAAAAGAGGCACTGAAATTCCACACTATGACAAATGAAAGTACTGACGTCAAGAAAGGAAGATGTTGCCTATACTATAAATTCTATTTTTAATTCAGTCATTTGTCTGGAAGATGACAGACACCATCAGAAAAATACAAAATAATACAAGGATTATAAAAAACATGGCTTGCACTGGAGTCATAAATGCAATCGCCATATATATATGACCTATCTTAAATGAGCACCATTTGGAGAATGTGTATTGGTCATCTGGGAACTAGGTGTATGTGTCAGTGCATTGTGGTGTGGCAACCAGTAGCCTGTGCCAGAAACCACTGTCAGCATGAAAAATATATAAGCATAAGTCAAATTTTATGTAAAGATATGGTGTGTCTATATATGCATCACCATACAACTCGTTCCCAAATGACTAATTTCTTTCCTTAAATTCTGCCAGACCAATCGAGACAAGTGGGTTATGCTTCCCAGCCAGTAGGTGGGGGTAAATTAGAGCAACCTTCAGAGATGTCAACACTTACATATACATTGGTGCAGCACTGAGGGAAGCCAGTATGACACTTCTCAAGTATGAAGCAAGGCGGGAAAACTCAGAGAGAATATTAATCAACAATAACTTTAGCCAACATCTTGGCTCTCTTACCATACTTGACTCTGCATCAGACACTGATACTGAAAATGCAGAAAAAGACAGCAGGACTTCCTAGCCTGCTGGAATAGTTTTTCCAGAGTGAGTCCCAGAAAGGTCTAGCAAGATTCAAGGAAAGAAAATTAACAAGTATGGAAAATTTCTCCTTCCTCATCATCCTGCTAGACCAGTCCATACAAGTGGGAGATACCCAAGCAGTCAGGACCCAGAATGGGAGGAAGATGATTCTATGGATAGAACTGCCCTGTTGAAGATGCTATCTGCTCCAGTTCCTTCCTACAAACTGTAATGCTTCACAGAGGCATTCAGGGACAACCAGGCAGTCACCCTACAGATGTCTTCTGGAGACACTAAAGCATCCTCCATCCATGATGAAGCTTGCGCCCTAGTGTAGTGAGCTCTGACCTCTCCCAGCACTTGTTTCTCACACAAGATGAAAGCTGAATTAATAGCCTCCTTAAGTCAGCGGGCAATCAAGGACTTGGTCACAAAGAGATGATCCAAGGAATTTGTAACTTTCAGATGCTTCACCAACATCCTCTTCATATTCAGCAGACACTGCGAGGGATCTGACCAAAGGTCCTCTTCCAAGAAGAAGGGCAGGAACACCATCTGATTAAGATGAAAATAAGACAGTACTTTTAGGAGAGAGGACAGAACTGATTTCAAGGAGACCAGCACTGTCCAGATGACTAGGAAAGGATCCCTATGAATAAGGTCTGTATCTCTGACAACTATTCGGCAGACACAATAGCCAATAGGAAACCCACCTCCAGGGTCAAATCCTTGATAGAGGCCTTATGAAAGGGCTCAAAGAGGGGACCTATTAGTGCCTTCAAGAACATGAAAGACTCCACTGTGATGCCACTAGCTGCATGTATAGCGTAGTTACTCCCTATAACAGGTGTTCTCCAGGGACAGCAGGAATCAGTCCTCCCATATGGGTGATGTCGGCGCCGATGGAGCCCTCATGCGGAGCAATTCCCCATCTTTCAAAGAAAGCCTTTGGGATTGCATCGCACATGCGCGATCCCCTTCCCGCCCAAGGGTGCCATCTTGCTCAGTCAAATGACATAGCTAAAAAGACAGCAAAATGAATAAAAATCAATAGTAGGACTGCAACTCCAGGGGAGGAGGGAGGGTCGTGAGGACTGATTCCTGCTGTCCCTGGAGAACACCTGTTACAGGTGAGTAACTACGCTTTCTCCAGGAACAAGCAAGAAGTCAGTCCTCACATATGGGATTCCCTAGCTATAGGCTACCAAGAACCCCTAGCTGAAAAATGGCTCCCTCTAGAAGAGCTACAGCAGCTGTGATAGGAATTCAGCGGAGACGCCACACCCCCAGTAGCCTGACACCAGAGGGCCGGAGGGTAGGAGTTGCCTAAACCTCAAATAAGTTACGGAGTACCGCCTGGCCGAAAGCACTGTTCCGTCGGGACTCTCCATCCAAGCAGTAATGGGCTGCAAAAGTCTGGCTTGAAGACCAGGTTGCGGCCCGGCAGATGTCTGCCAGCGGAACAGAGCAGAAGTGAGCCACTTATGCAGCCTTAGCCCTGACACGGTGGGCCATGACTCGACCCTGCAATGGGAGGTCAGCTGCCCTGTACGCCCAGGCAATGAAGTCTGCCACCCAGGTGGACAACGTGCGCTTGGATACAGGTAGCCCCAGTTTACTGGGGTCATAAGAGACGAAGAGCTGGGTAGTCCTTCGATGTCCCCGCGTACGCTCCAGGTAGAAGGCTAATGCCCTCTTATAATCAAGGGTATGCAGAACCACCTCTGCCTGGCTGGCATGCAGTCTGGGAAAGAATGTCGGAAGAACCACCTCTTGGTTGAAGTGGAATGGAGAGACCACTTTTGGAAGAAACTTGTGATGGGTGCGCAGGACCACCCTGTTCCTATAAAACCGTGTGTATGGTCTTTCTGACACAAGAGCCTGTAGTTCACTCACTCGTCTGGCAGATGTGAGTGCCACCAGAAAGAGCACCTTCCAGGAGAGGAAGTGCAGATGGCAAGTGGACATCGGCTCAAAAGGTGGACGAGTAAGCTGTTCCAAGACTACATTCAAATCCCACTCGGTTGCTGGAGGACAAACCAGGGGTTTTAGTAGAAGTAGACCTCTGAGGAATCTGGAAACCAAGGGGTGAACCAAAAGAGGTTGTCCTTCCACTGGAGAGTGGTGTGCTGACAAAGCACTCAGGTGGACCCGAACAGAGTTAGACTTGAGGCCTAATTCTGAGAGGTGAAGCAGGTACTGTAACACCACTGGTACCAGACAAGAGAAAGGGTTTTCATTGTGCTGGTTACACCACACCTCAAACCTACGCCACTTGAAGGCATAGGTTTTTCTAGTGGACTGCCTCCTTGAGGCCAGTAGCACTTCTTCCACATTCTTAGGCAGGAGGAGAGAAGCCAGCACTACCCTTTCAGCAGCCATGCCATCAGGTTGAGGGACCTGAGGTTGGGGTGTAAGATAGAGCCCTGCTCCTGGGACAGGAGGTCGGGCTGCATCCCCAGAGGGAGTGGGGTTTCCACTGCCAGCTGGAGAAGTGGAAACCAAGGTTGTCTTGGCCATCTGGGGGCTACCAGGATGACCGAGGCCTTGTCTTGAAGGATTTTGAATACAGTACGGGCCACTAGAGGCGTTGAGGAAGCGCATACAGGAGGCCCACGGACCAGGAAATCAGAAAAGCATCTGCAGCCACCCTTTGGGGTGTGGCTGTCTGGAGCAAAAGTTGTGCAACTGATGATTCTGCAGACTGGCAAAGAGATCTATGATCGGATGTCCCCAGCACTGGAAGATCTGCTGGGCTACTTTCGGATTCAGTTGCCACTCGTGAGGTTGGAGAATTCTGCTTAGCTTGTCTGCTAGGTAGTTCTCCTGACCCTTCATCCAATAAACTAGTTGGCTTTACTTAATTCACCATATTGCAGTATACTTTAATTTAGCAAAAACAAGGTGGAAACCAGACCTCAGAAACTCAGCTAGACCCCCGGTAGTTTCCTACCAACAAACTGGGATAGAGCATTGAGTAGAATACATCAACGGTCTGCAATTACAGAAACCACCTTCCATCAACAGAGTTCAATAGCCATAATACATTTTACAAACAATTTTTTACAATCTGTATATATATATCTCATAAAGGCACATGACTTCCGTCCTAGAACAGCAGATTAAAAAATCCCTGACGCCCACTCAGACGTCTTTTTCTTGCATTTCGCATCAGCTGTTTCAAGGGGATAAAACTGAAAGACAAACAACATTGCTTAATATATATACCACAAAATACAGAAACACCCACTAAGATAAGCTGAAACAAGATATTTTCTACTTACTAAGCCAGCTCGGTCAAAATCACATCAAATCTCATCAGAAAGCTCAAAGTCGGATAACATACATCATCTCTTCTCTAGCTCAATCATATCCACCACTAATTACCCAACATCAAAAGAACGTTTTAAAACTACTCAAACCCTGCCCATGCTACCCAACCTCCAATCAGGCCCGACGTCCAATCATTACAAGGTTACCACACCTGACAAACTCAGGTCTACATAAAGAAATAGAACCCTTCTTCAAATCCTCATGGAACCTCACACACAGACTCCCCAATCGATCCCTGAATTCAATCCATCAGGTGAAGTCGTTCCTAGTTGAAAAATCCATCGTTGTTCTTTATATAAAAGATACTGATCATGCGATTTTAATCCAGATCCAGAGAGCACCTGCTCAATGCAAAAACAATGCAACACCGCGAACGAATGTTTATATACTAAACAATGTTCTACAATTGGTGCTTCACGGCGTTTGCAATGTAACTTGCTTTTGTGCTCACTTAATCTAATACGAAAGGGGAGAATAGTCTTCCCAATATATAACAATTTACAGGGACAAAGGATTCCATAAACCACAAAATCGGAAGCAGAAAAGGTTTGAGACCTAAGAAAGTATTGTCTTCCTTTGTAAACAAAACAATCAGTTTCCCACATCACGGAACAAAATCCACAATGTCCACATCTTCTATGCCCTAAGTCTTCCACTATATCCAATTTCACTGGTCGCAAAGATGACGGACTTAATAATTCTTTTAAATTAGAATTACGCTGCCAAACACACCGCAAACATTTTGATTCCAATCCCGGTACCGTTTGCAGAACTTTCGCATGTTTCTGCAAAACAAACTGAATCTGTTTACTAAATGGAGAATACCTCGAAATAAAGTTAACAGAATCATCCCTTCCTCGTAATTGCTTCTTAGGGGATAATAACCATGATCGATCATTGTGCAAAGCTCTTTTATATGCACGATTTAATACTGTCTCAGGATATCCTCTTTGTAAAAAATCATTTTTAAGGGATACTGCCTGAGTCTTATAATCTTAACGGAAGAGCAGTTGTGTCTATATCTGATAAATTGAGAAAAGGGTAAACCTTTCAAAAGGCTCATTGGATGGGCACTAGAAAAATGCAAAAACGTGTTCTTATCTGTATTTTTCTTATAAACTGACGTGCCCCAAGACTCTCTTTGTCTAAATATTCTCACATCGAGAAAAACTATCTCCTCAGCATTATAGTTGATAGTAAATTTAATATGAGAATCTAAGGTATTCAATCATTGATAAAACTCTAACAACAAAGTCTCTGAGCCTTCCCACAACATAAACACATCATCAATATATCGCCGCCATATCTTCATATAAGAAGAATATGGCGAAGAATGCAACCATTTCTGCTCGTATAACCCCATGAACAAATTCGTCACTGAAGGGGCAAACGATGCCCCCATTGCTATCCCTGCAATCTGTTGGAATTATACCCATCGAAACTAAAATAGTTTCTCCAAAGCGCTAGCTCCACACACTCCATCAAAAAATTCAACTGTAGATCTCCTATATCTCCTCGCTCTAATAACCCCAACTTGATTGCATGTAAAGCCGCAACTTGCGGAATACTGGTGTACAATGCGTGTACATCCAAAGTTACCAATAAATGGATTGATTAAAGGCCCATTCTGATGCACTATTCAAAAATTGTAAAAAATGCATAGTGTCACGTATATATGAGGGAACTGTGACCAACAGAGGATGTAAGTAGGAATCAATTAAAATTGATAGCGGCTCCAGGACAGACCCCCATGTTGACACTATGGGGCTTGTTTACAAAGCCGCGGTAGCGGTTCGCGGTCGTTATCGGAGCCGCGGCCCCATTGAAATCAATGGGGCCGCGGCTCCTAACGATCGCGAACCGCTACCGCAGCTTTGTAAACAAGCTCCTATGGGTCTTCCTTGTGGATGTACTAGATCTTTATGAATTTTAGGTAGTAAATAACATTTTGGTATACTAGGAGAAGTTACCTAGTGCTTTCTTAGGTCTCAAACCTCTTGTGCTTCCGATTTTGTGGTTTATGGAATCCTTTGTCCCTGTAAATTGTTATATATTGGGAAGACTATTCGCCCCTTCCATATTAGATTAAGTAAGCACAAAAGCAAGTTACATTGCAAACGCCGGGAGGCACCAATTGTAGAACATTGTTTAGTATATAAACATTCGTTGGCGGAGTTGCAATGTTTTTGCATTGAGCAGGTGCTCTCTGGATCTGGATTAAAATCGCGTGATCAGTATCTTTTATAAAAGGAACAATGATGGATTTTTCAACTATTTATTTATTTACATTCTCTTATATACTGTGCTATTCTGCATTAGTGTGGTTTACATTGAACAAGGCATTATAACTTGGAGATAACTATTTTTTTACAGGGAACGTGGGCTATGGAGGGTTAAGTGGCTTGCCCAAGACCACAAGGAGCACCTGTGGGACTAGAAACCCCAGTCCTTCCAACCCAAGGTTGTTGTCCTCTAGTGGGATATGAACCCCTGACCTTCTGGCCTGAAGTACCTTGCCCCAACCACTAGGCCACTCCTCCACTCCACACCTTGCTTTTACTAAATTAAAGTATACTGTAATATGGTGAATTACAGAAAGCCAACTAGTTTATTGGATGAAGTATCATTTTGTGGCTTTGATAAAGTTCTCCTGACCCGGCAGGTAAACTGCTTTGAGAGACATATCTTGTCGGATTGCAAAGGAACAGAGGTCCAATGTCTCCTGACATAGGATGTGGGACCCCGTCCCTCCCTGCTTGTTCACGTAGAACATAGCCACCTGGTTGTCTGTTTGTACTAAGACAGACTGATGTGAGAGAACATGAGAGAAGGTTTGAAGAGCTAGGCGTATCGCCCGGAGCTCTAAGAGGTTGATTTATTGCATCTTCTCTCGAGGAGACCACAACCCTTGAGTGCATAAGACCTGGCAATGGGCTCCCCAGGCCAGCAGAGATGCATCTGTCATCAGCACTCTGGTGTACGAGGGAGGCTGGAAAGGCACTCCCTCGAGCAGGTTGGATGGCTAAAGCCACCAGGTCAACGACTTCAGTAGTCGTTTGGACACTCTGATCCTGTCTCGGAGTCTTCCTGTGGCCTGTATCCACTGATCTCTGAGGCACCACTGAGCTGTCCTCATGTTGAGATGGGCATTTGGGGTCACATGAACTGTGGAGGCCATGTGTCCTAGAAGGCGTAGAAAGTGCCTCGCTGATATCTGAGACTTGTTGCTGATTTGGTGCACTAGCTCCAGAAGCCTCTGTGCTCTGCGCTCTGGCAGGTAAGCCTTCGCTTGAAGGGTGTCTAACCTTGCCCCTATGAACTCTAAAGTGGGGAGCAAAGTGGACGTTGCTTGATTTATGACAAAGCCTAGATGCTGCAGTATGTTGATAGTGCGAGCTGTGGCCTGTTGGGCTTCTTGAGGTGACGGGGCCCTGATGAGCCAGTCAGCCAGGTATGGGAAGACAAAAATTCCCTGGTTCCTGAGGAAGGCTGCCACTACCGCCAGACATTTGGTAAACACTCTGGGGGCAGAGGCTAGGCTGAATGGAAGTACTCTGTACTGAAAATGGTTTCCTCCCACCACAAATCTGAGATTTTGACTGTGGTCTGGATGTATGAGGATGTGCGTATAAGCATCCTTCAGGTCTAAAGAGCATAGCCAGTCTCTCTGGTGGAGGTAAGGCAGCAATATTCCAAGGGAAAGCATCTTGAACTTTTCCCTCACAGGAACTTGTTTAAATTTCACAGGTCAAGGATGGGCCTGAGGCCTCCTGTTCTCTTTGGTATCAGGAAATACCTGGAGTAAAAGCTTTATCCTAGCAGGCTGTGGGGCACCGGCTCCACCGCCTGATCCTCTAGAACAGTGTTTTTCAACCTTTTTTGTGCAAAGGCACACTTTTTTCATGAAAAAAATCACGAGGCACACCACCATTAGAAAATGTTAAAAAAATTTACCTCTGTGCCTATATTGACTATATATAAAGTAATTCTCTTGAATAGGAATCAAACACTCACACCAACCCCCCTCCCCTGCTGGTTCACACCAACCTCCCTCCCCTGCTGGTTCACTCACACCACCCCCCCCCTCCACTGCTGGTTCACTCACCCACCCCCCTGTCACTTACTCACCCCTCCTGCTGGGTAACTCACTCACTTACCCCCCCTCCCCTGCTGGTTCACTCACACAATCGCCCCCCCCCCTTGCTGGTTCACTCACACCACCCCCCCCTCCACTGCTGGTTCACTCACACTCCCCCCCCCCTTGCTGGTTCACTCACACACACACACCCCCCCCTCTGCCCAAGCCGCTGCTATTGCTTTGTATAGAGCAGCGGCTGCACTACACTTACATTGAAAAGTAAAGAGAAACTGTGTCAGGAGCCCTCCGGTCATCGCAGAGCCCGAGGAAGTGATGTCATGGGGGCGGGCTCCTCACAGGCTGTCTTTCCTTTTCAAATTAACTTTATTGCAGCTAAAGTTAATTTGAAAAGGAAAGACAGCCTGTGAGGAGCCCGCCTCCATGACATCACTTCCTCGGGCTCTGCATGATCGGAGGGCTCCTGACACAGTTTCTCTTTACTTTTCAATGTAAGTGTAGTGCAGCCGCTGCTCTGTACAAAGCAGAACCAGCGGCTGCACTGCTATAGGGAATCGCGATCGCGTTCGCGCCGCGGACTTCGGCACAAAAGCCGGTTTTTTGCTCTGGCCGCTCCCGATCTTGCGGCCAGAGCAAAAAACCGGCTTTTCAATGGCCGGTTTTACAACTGTGCCGGCAGCCGGCCTGGCCATGGAAAAACTGGCCAGGCCGGCTGAAAACCGGCCGGTTGGTAACCCTAATTTGTGAGCCGAGGCCACATGTTACGGATGAAATTGGAATTTTTCCCACGGCACACCAGACAATATCTCACGGCACACTAGTGTGCCGCGGCACAGTGGTTGAAAAACGCTGCTCTAGAAGACCGGCCAACTCTTGTAAGAGGAGGTTCCTGTGTAGAGGGGGTCTGAGAGGCTCTTCTGGAAAGTAGGAGTGAGGTACCTGGTTGAAGTGAAGCAAATAGCCCTTAAGACCCAGGCATCGGTGGTGATTGCAGGCCACCTGTGGGCGTACAGGGTCACCCTTCCTCCTGTGCAAAGCCGCACCCCTGGCTGGAGAGAGACTATGCTGTGACAGTCAAAAAACCCCTACCGGCTGGGAAGGAGCTGGTGCCTGGGGCTTGGGGGTTTTCTGCTTACGCGGACCTTGCCCCTGTCCCTTGGCCTGCTGCCCCTGTTGCGGAGCCGGGGAGGCCTGGTGAGTGGGGTAGTTGCGGTAAGCAGTACCTTTCCTCGGGAAAAAGGGCTTTTTACCCGAGCCCTTCTTTTTAGAAGGGGCAGAAGTCTTTTTGGAGAGTCTTGTCCGGGTCAAGTACTCGGTCTCGATTTCAGCAGCCTTCTCAGTCATGGGTTTGCCAAAAAGGTTGTCACCTCGGCAACGGACATCGACCAACTTGTCCTGTACCCATGGCTCTAGGTCCAACGACATTAGCCATGCCTGGCGTCGGGCACCGATGCCAGCTGCGGCTACCTGGGCCGGAGCCTCGAAGCTGTCACAGGCTGCTCATGACATAAACTTCAAGCACTCCCGAATCCCAGTGGACAAGTTCTTGAAGCACTGCAAGGGTTCCTCGGAGAGGCCAGCTGAGAACCCGGCAATCTCCTTTGCCAGGTCCTGTAAGTACATGCCCATGTACAGCTGGTATGTTTGGACACGGCATGATGGCATCGAGCCCTGGTAGCACTTTCTGCCGAGGGTGTCCAGGTTCTGGACCTCCCTGCCAGGGGGCACCGAGGAGTGTGTTTTCTGTCTCTTGAGCCTGTGCATGGTCGATTCCACAACCATGGAGTTGTGTGGCAGCTGTGTCTTTTGGAACCCAGGGCTCTTGCAGACTCGAGAAATTGAACCGACCCACTTGCTGAGAACCGGAATCAGTGGAGCATCAGCCATTCCAACATCAGAGGAACCGGTACCGTAAGGACTTCCCGAGAGGGAAAATCATATTGGAGGGCTTCGAGCTCTTCGGCTCTTCGGCTCCTCCTCGGTGTCCGCTGGGAATGCCAAAGCCTTGGACATGTCTCTGATGAAGTCCGAGAACCGGGTATCCTCTGGGGGGACCTTCTCCAAGGGTCGGACCCCAGCGAGTCCGATGGGACACACCGGGTCCGGTGGGTGTCCGGGAACTTTTCATCTTCCGTTTCCCATGCCAAGTCCTCCGAGGAGGAATCGATGGGCTCCAGCCGTGAGGGCTTTAATCTCGACTGCCCCAATGCCGAGGGCACCGGCGTCAATGGCCTCTATCCCGAACGGGAGGTCGAGGGAGACCTCGGCCAAGGATCGACTCAAACTCGAAGAGTCTAGAGGCCTCCGGGGTCGACTTGGACGTTGAGGTCCCGGTGGTCGGGGCGGATGGACCATTGAGATCGGCCATCAGCGCCCACTGCTGCTCCATGAAGGTAGACAAGCTGCGCGCCAAGGCCGTCATTCTGAGACCAAGCTCATAAGACTCCACAGCCTCCGGCTTGGGTCCTGACGCCGTCGGGCCTGATGCCGGTTCTCCCAGAGGAGAGTCAACGAGGACAACAGCAGTTACCTTCCTTGGTGTCTCCGGCTCCGTGTGAGGTACTTTTGCAGGGCGCTCCGGCTCCGAGGACCTGGGGCGGCGGTCAGGACTCTGCGACTTGGTCCGCGAGAGCCCAGGCCGATCAGAGGCATCCAATGACGCTGCCCTCGCAGGTTTCTTCTTCCTCCAGTGTTCCCACGAGGGAGACCCCCACTCAGAAGACCCTCGACGATGCTCAGAGTCAGACAGCTCCCGAGACGTCGAGGCTTCTGATGAGGTCCGGACCCGGGTGGATTCGGACTCTGAGAAAATCCTTTCATGCTGCTGCTACCTACTTCTAAGTGCCTTAGAGGACATTTTGCTGCACGGGCCACAGACCTTCAGGCCATGGCTGGCCCCGAGGCAGCGGAAACAGCAGTCATGTGTGTCGGTTAGGGACATTCATTTTTTACACCGATCACACTTTTTAAAACCGCTGGCAGCCATCAGGGGAAAAAGGGCCCCTGCAAGGTCGAATGACCGGGCTGCCAGTGAAAAAGAAAAAAAGTGTGAATGCTAGTCACGAAGGACAAAAATGAAAATAAAGACCGGACTCGATACCGGTGTACCAAATCAGAGACGGGAAGGGGAACCGGCGTTGAACTGGGCCAAAGAAAAAAATCTTCAGGAGTTTTGACGTACTTTTTCCGCGAGGGACATTGGACTACGTCCATTGGGCTCCACGGAAAAAGGGAGACTGAGCAAGATGGCACCCTTGGGCAGGAAGGGAATTGTGCATGTGCGATGCAATCCCAAAGGCTTTCTTTGAAAGCTGGGGAATTGCTCCGCATAAGTGCTCCGTCGGCGCCAACGTCACCCATATGTGAGGACTGACTTCCTGCTTGTTCCTGGAGAAAGATGGATCTACTTCACCTCTTGGAGGAAGCAGGAAACATCGGGGTGTACCACTAGGGACAAGTCCTGAATACACCACTGGTGGCACATAAGGACTGCCACCTGAATTTTCAGAGTTCAAAGCCAAGCCTTGGCCCAACCTACATTGTAAGGATGAAAGGGCTACAATGCCAGCCTTTCTAGTCTCAAGGAGCCTGAGAAGAACACCAACTCTTGATGACCCTCCAGGCGCAGACATAGGTCAAGGAAGAAGAGGGCCTCTGAGCCCTAAGAAAGGTGTTGAATACTACTCCTGAGTACTCTTTCTTAGACAACTTATACCTCTGAAGAGCAGACCAAAAGCATCAAAGGAATGGGATAAGGGCCAGCCCAAAGGGTTTCTGCCACCCTAGACAGACCCACCTGGGGGAGGTGGGTGACACGGCAATCACTGCTTCAGCATCATGGTGGGCCTTAAAGCACCTGTGCATGTGCACACACTCACAGCTTGTTATTCCAGCCCCCTCTGATGCAACTTCCTGCTGAAGAGGGCAAAAGCAGCATGCTGTGACTGTGTACATGTGCTGAGTGCTTAAGGCCCATCATAGTGCTGAAATGGTGGCTCAGCTGCTGCTTCGAAGAATCAAGAAGGGATCGCTATACCGAGCACCAGGGTCTGCCATCTTAGGTGACTGCTTGGTTTGCCTAGTGGACAGGCTGGCCCTGAATGGGATTCTCCACGAACAGAAGGACCCTGATGCAGAAGTCCCCTTTGCTGAGATAGCCATCAGTGGCCCCCACTAACAGCCTCAAGTAATCCACATGCCATGACCTGCATAGTCAAACAAGTGCCATAAAAACGATTGTCCAGATGAGATCCAATTTTGAGCAGGAGATAGCGCACTATGGGCTATGGGAGAAAGACATAAAAAGGCCCTCCTGGGACTATTCCAGAAGAAGGGTGTCCAAGTCCATCACTCGTGAATCCTTTCTGCGGATGAAAAAGTTCCTCACTTTGGCATTTCCCCAGATGGCCATCAGCTTGAACACTGGCAGACCCCACCTCTGAACAATGGGGTCAAATGCATACAGGCTTAAGTCTACTTGCTGTGATCCATGATGTTCTGATTCAAGAAGCTGAAATTAGGCCTTACCTGCAAATTGACGTTCCTTGAGTAACTCCAGTCCAGTCCCGCACTTCTGGGTAGTCAACCTCCACCAGCAGCTTGGAGACTGAGCATGTCATCTTTTGATGATCTCACTGTACTTAGGCTGCTGGCACCTCCTACCAGCCCCCAGTAACCTATTGACAAAGCAGAATCACAGAAGAAACAAACAAGCAGTTAATACAAACTCAAATTGTCTAAATTCTGGAATTATCTTATCAGAACCCAGGCCTCCCAAACTATACCAGGGGCCCTCCTTAGTTCAACAAAGAAAAGGTAGCTTACCTATCGGCCGCAGGAACACAGCCCCAACAGACCAAAGTATGACCCATCTTGAAAACGGTCTTCCACATTATCTACCCGATATCCATAAGCATCAGCAACAATGCTTGACCTCCTCCCATGAAAAAGCATCCAGCCCTGTTCCATGATGTTGACCTTCTTCGGGCCTGGGGTCATCACATAGGGTGGGTTCCGGGACTAGATTGGATTTACTCAAGGAATGTCAATTAGCAGATAAGGCCTAATTTCATCTTCTTTATCCTCCGTCCAGTCCAGTCCAGAACCTCTGTGATGTATCATAGTAGTGCCACCCATGGGAGGGGTCCGCGAGACCGACCTGAATCACTGCCACTCCAAACCTTTCATCCCCCACCGCTTGTACATTCAAGCAATAGTGCTTCACAAATGTATGGAGAGGGGACCAAGTGGCCGCCCTGCAAATGTCATCCAGCGGCACTAGACCATACACTTCTCATGATGCTGTCTGCGCCCAAGTCGAGTGAGCTCGCGACTCCAGTGGCCTGCTCCACCCTCACAAGACGTACGCTGGCACGATTGCCTCTTTTATCCACCTAGAAATGGGGTCCTTAGCTACTACCTCTTTACGTGAGCCACCAAACAGAATGAACGAACAATCTGATTTACGAATCAGAGCTACTCTCTTCAAGTAATGCCGCAATGCCCTCCGAACGACCAAGAGACATAACTTTTTAACATCTTTTTAACATCTTTGTTAGTGATATAGCGGAAGGGCTGTCGGGTAAGGTTTGCCTCTTTGCGGATGATACCAAAATCTGCAATAGAGTAGACACCCAGGAAGGTGTAGATAACATGAGGAGGGATCTAGCTAAGCTTGAAGAATGGTCTAGAATTTGGCAGCTGGGATTTAATGTTAAAAAATGTAAGGTCATGCATTTGGGCTGCAGCAATCCAAGGGAGCAATACAGTATAGGAGGTGAAGTACTTTTGTCCACTAAAGAACAGCGGGACCTAGGCGTGGTTGTGTCTGATGATCTTAAAGTAGCTAAACAGGTAGAAAAGGCGACGGCAAAAGCTAGAAGGATGCTTGGGTGCATACGGAGAGGAATGGCTAGCAGAAAAAAGGAGGTGATAATGCCTCTCTATAAGTCTTTGGTGCGACCTCATTTGGAGTATGGTGTGCAATTCTGGAGACCGCACCTTCAAAAGGATGTGAACAGGATGGAGTCGGTGCAGAGGGTTGCTACTAAAATGATTAATGGGCTTCATTATAAAGCATATGAGGACAGACTTAAGGATCTTAATATGTACACCTTAGAGGAAAGGCGGGATAGAGGTGATATGATTGAGATGTTTAAATACCTCCGTGGCATAAATGTTCAGGGAGAGAGCCTCTTTCAATTGAAAGCAAGTTCTGCTACGAGGGGACATGGGATGAGGGTGAAGGGAGATAGATTCAGGAGTGATATGCGGAAATATTTCTTTACGGAAAGAGTGGTGGATCCGTGGAATAGTCTCCCAGTGGAGGTGGTAGAGATGAGGACGGTAACTGAATTCAAAAAAGCATGGGACCAACACAGAGGATCTCTAAAGGTAAAAAGTGGACTGTTGTAGTTGTTGTTATGGAAGGACAGACTGGATGGGCCTTGTGGTCTTTTTCTGTCATCATGTTTCTATGTTTCTATGTTTCTAACTGCGGATCTGCAGCCTCCCCCTGGCCACCCTAGAGCACCGGCAGAGTGACAGGCTGATTCCGGTGAATGCTGAGAGCACTTTTGGCAAAACGGAAGGCACCGGCCGTGGCACCACTCTCTCCTTTGAGGAGAGAAAAGGGTGCTTGACATGAGAGCACTTGAAGTTCCAAAATTTTATGTGTGGAACAAATCACCACTAAGAACATAGTCTTGAGCATAGAAACATAGAAATATGATGACAGAAAAAGACCACATGGCCTATCTAGTCTGTCCTTCCATATCAACAACTACAACAGTCCCCTTTTTACCTTTAGAGATCGTCTGTGTTGGTCCCATGCTTTTTTGAATTCAGTTACTGTCCTCATCTCTACCACCTCCACTGGGAGACTATTCCATGGATCCACTACTCTTTCCGTAAAGAAATATTTCTGCATATCACTCCTGAATCTATCTCCCTTCACCCTCATCCTATGTCCCCTCATAGCAGAACTTGCTTTCAATTGAAAGAGGCTCTCTCCCTGAACATTTATGCCACGGAGGTATTTAAACATCTCAATCACATCACCTCTATCCCGCCTTTCCTCTAAGGTGTAGATATTAAGATCCTTAAGTCTGTCCTCATATGCTTTACAATGAAGACCACTAGTCATTTTAGTAGCCACCCTCTGCACCGACTCCATCCTGTTCATATCCTTGTGAAGGTGCGGTCTCCAGAATTGCACATTATACTCCAAATGAGGTCGCACCAAAGACTTATACAGAGGCATTATCACCTCCTTTTTTCTGCTAGCCATTCCTCTCCGTATGCACCCAAGCATCCTTCTAGCTACTGCCGTCGCCTTTTCTACCTGTTTAGCTACTTTAAGATCATCAGACACAACCACGCCTAGGTCCCGCTCTTCTTTAGTGGACAAAAGTACTTCACCCCCTTTACTGTATTGCTCCCTTGGATTGCTGCAGCCCAAATGCATGACCTTACATTTTTTAACATTAAATCCCAGCTGCCAAATTCTAGACCATTCTTCAAGCTTAGCTAGATCCCTCCTCATGTTATCTACACCTTCCTGGGTGTCTACTGTATTGCAGATTTTGGTATCATCCGCAAAGAGGCAAACCTTACCCGACAGCCCTTCCGCTATATCACTAACAAAGATGTTAAAAAGAATCGGACCAAGGACAGATCCCTGGGGCACACCACTGGTAACATCCTTCTCAGAGTGAGCTCCATTTACTTTTACTCTTTGTCGCCTCCCACACAACCAAGTTCTAACCCAAGCAGTAACTTTAGGGTCCATCCCTAGGGTGCTCAGTTTGTTTATAAGTTGCCTGTGAGGAACAGTGTCAAAGGCTTTACTGAAATCTAAATACACCACATCTAGAGCTCTCCCTCAGTCCAACTCCCAGTCAAAGAAATCAATCAGATTTGTCTGACAAGACCTACCTCTGGTGAATCCATGCTGCCTCGGATCCTGTAATCCGCTGGTCTCCAGAAACCTCACTATTTTCTCTTTCAGCAGCATTTCCAATAATTTAATCACCACCGAAGTTAAACTAACCGGCCTGTAGTTTTCAATCACATCCTTACTTCCGCTTTTGTGTAAAGGCACCACATGAGCCTCTCTCCAGTCCTTTGGCACCACTCCTGACTCCAATGAGGCATTGAAAAGGTCAGTCAGTGGAGTTTCTAGAACGTCCCCAAGTTCCCTCAGTATTCTAGGGTGTATCCCATCCGGACCCATCGCTTTGTCTACTTTAAGTTGAGCTAGTTTCTCACGAACACAGTCTTCTGAAAATTGTTCAAGATGTCCCTCGCTTCTGTTCCTATTTGTGGGTGTTTTCTGAGGTCCTGCTCCTGGTTCTTCATCTGTGAACACAGAAAAAAAATATTTGTTAAGCAATTCCGCTTTATCCTTATGAGCTTCTACATATTCCTCCCCTGCACCCTTGAGTCTGACAATACCACTTTTGCCCTTCCTCTTCTCACTAATATATCTGAAAAATGTCTTATCCCCCCATTTTATTGCATTGGCTGTTTCCTCCTCCTTTTGAATCTTTGCCTTCTTGACTACTTTGCTAGCTTCTCTAAGTTTTTCCAAATACAGATGCCTGTCTTCCTCTCTCTGTGATCTCTTGTATTTCATGAAGGCCTCTCTCTTTTTCTTCACTTTTTCAGCTACTTCCTTCGAAAACCATAGCGGTCTCCTTTTCCTTTTGCCTTTATTTACCATTTTAACAAAAAGGTTGGTTGCCTTAAAATATCCCCTTTCAGTTTTGCCCACTGTTTTTCTACATCCCCCAGCTGTTCCCATCCCACTAACGACTCCCTGAGGTATTGGCCCATCTTCGCAAAGTTAGTCTTCCTAAAGTCTAAGATCCTCACCTTTGAATGGATTCTAACAGCCCTAGTCCTAATACTAAACCACACCATCTGGTGATCACTGGATGCAAAATGATCTCCCACTACAACATCAGAAACACTTTCACCATTGGTAAGCACCAAGTCCAGTATGGCCCCTTCACGTGTGGGGTCTGTTACCAATTGCCTGAATAGTTCTCCCTGTAGAGAATCCAGGATCTCCTTACTTCTAGATGATACTGCAGCAGGAATGTGACAATCAACATCTGGCATATTGAAATCTCCTATCAGTAGCACTTCCCCTTTCCTAGCAATGCTGCGTATGTCTTCAATTAACTCTCTGTCCACCTCTTCCTCTTGTGAGGGAGGTCTGTATATCACACCAATGGAAATAGACTTCTCTTTCCCTCTTTCTAGTTTAACCCACAATGCCTCCTCTCTCCCTTTTAAGCTCTGTAATTCCAAAGCTTTAATAGTAGTTTTTACATATAGTGCCACTCCTCCTCCCATTCTTCCTACCCTGTCCTTTCTGAATAAAGTATAGCCAGGTATAGTTACATCCCAATCATGGTTTTCTGTGAACCATGTTTCTGTAACTGCCACTAAATCCAAGTCAGCCACTCCCACCAAAGTTTCAACATCAGGGATCTTATTTCCCATGCTACGGGCATTTATACACACTGCTTTCCATATGTTACCCCTGTTACCCATTTCCATAAAGGTATTTAATGTATCACCTACCTGGGGGCTTTCACTTACCTGGGGGCTTTTTTCACCCATCCCCAACGAATCGAGTTTAAAGCCCTCTTCAGTAGATTAGACAGTCTACTATCGAAGATGCGTTGACCTTTCTTGGACAGATGGATGCCATCTCTGCTCTGCAACCCTAGGAACAGCATCCCATGGTCTAGGAAACCAAAACGCTCTCGATGACACCATCCATGCAGCCATGCATTCATCTCCAGGATGCGAGCCTCTCTGCCTTGGCCTTTACCCTCAACAGGGAGGATTGAAGAGAACACCACCTGTGCACCTAACTGCTTCACCCTCTGTCCCAGAGCCATGAAGTCACTTTTGATACATTCCGAGGTATACCTGGCAGCATCATTTGTTCCAACATGGATTAGCAACATTGGGTAATAGTCAGTGGGCTTGATGAGTCTCGGCAAACTCTCCGTAACGTCTTGGATTTTGGCATCAGGCAGACAGCATACCTCTCTGGACATCAAGTCTGGTCAGCAGATGGACGCCTCAGTACCCCTCAGAAGAGAGTCTCCAACCACCACTACCCTTCATTTCCTTCTGGTCACTGATTCTGCAACTTTGGGGTACTTGAGCTCTGGTTCTTCCCTTTCTAGGGATGCTTTCACCTCCTCCACTTCCAGGGCTGCATAATGGTTCTTCAATTCAAGGGCTGGAGAAGTTGGATTGGTGATTTTGCAGGCCCTGGTGACTTGTGTCCAACTATCGACATTCTGTTGGCACCCATCTTCTCCTGTGCTGGAGAGCTTGGTTGCTGCAAGAAGCATCTCATCAATGTACTTCTCACTGTCTTGAATGCTCCTCAGCCTCACCACCTCCTCTCTGAGTTCCTCCACTTGTTTCCTCAGAGCTTCAGCATGCAGGCACCCTGCACATGGAACTGGTCCTTCAACTGGCATTAGGACCTCTGTCTGGACCGAGGCAGAGGCTGTAACGGGGGCAAGAGCTTTAGCGATATGATTTTTCCCAGCCATTGTTCTGTTCGTGGAGCTTAGGTATCTGTTAAAGCAAAAGAGAGAGATCTACCAAGTACCAGCCAGTTTCCCAGCTGTCCTTTCAGAGAAAAAGCAGTTAAATCTGTTTAATTATATTCAAAATGTGCTGGTCCAATTCTCTGTGATTTGTTAAAGGGGGCGGTGCCCTATAAAGCAAGACTGCTCACTAGGGGTGGGTGGGAGTCGGGGTTGGTAGGGAGGGAACTAACACCTGATTAGGTGTTAGCAGTTTCCAAACCTGAGGAGGTTACTAGAGTTCAGCAACCTACTGTGCTCAAGGAAAGTTCCACTAAAGCACCAAAAAGAAAGTAACCTTGCTTTAAAAATATACAAAGAACCCTTTTAAGAGCTCCCAGTCAGAGAGCTAGCAATTTAATATAATAGAAAAAAACCCTCAAATCCTTACTGTTGGTTGATCTGTAGAGCCCTGGTTAGGAAAGCCTCAACATGGCAGGGCACTGGAGCCTTTTATACAGGCCTCAGCTGCTCTCAGGAAATCAGGCCCACTAACTCCTGATTAGGTGTTAGCAGTTTCCAAACCTGAAGAGGTTACTAGAGTTCAGCAACCTACTGTGCTCAAGGAAAGTTCCACTAAAGCACCAAAAAGAAAGTAACCTTGCTTTAAAAAGCATCAGGTCCTTCAGCAGACAGGATCCTAGAGAAGCGAATGGCCTCTCCATCCACACCAACAAGACCATGTTGAGGTCCTCAGAAGGGACCACAGAACGGCACGTAGGCCGAAGCTTCTTCACAGCCTGAAGGAAACAGACCCCATCTGGGTGAGCCCCTAACAATCCCCATGGATCCTGCTGAGGTAACATATGATCACTGTTTTTGTACCTATAAGGAACTACTTGCTAGGCCCTTCTCATAGCCTGACTGCAGAAAAGCTAGGACCTCAAGCCCCGAGTCGTAATCATCAGAGCAGAGTATCCCTGTTTCCTTAACCTCACCCTCTCCAGATCCAAGCTGTAAGAGAGAATCGATCCACCTGCAGCATGCGAACCGGGACCTGGGTCCATAGGTCAGGCCTGACTGGCAGCTGCCATGGTCAGTCCACCATCCACTGGACCAGATCTGCATACCACAAACGCCTCGGCCAATCAGGGGCAATAAGGATAATCAACCCCTGGTGCACTTCGATCCGTTCTATCACACACCCTATAAGGGACCATAGAGGAAGGACATACAAGAGCCCCCGTAGGTCATCACTGAGTTAGGATGTCCAGGCCTTCTGACATTCGCTCCAGTCTCCTGCTGAAGAATTAGTGCACTTCGCCATAAGAGCCATGATCGTCATGCCTCATCATCTCACCATCTGCGAGTATACATCGCCACTGAGGACCCATTCTCATGGGTCCATCCAAAACCAGCTTAGGTAATCAGTAGTCACATTCTCTGTTCCTGCGACATGCACTACAGACAAGGCTTGCAGGTCTGCAGTGCCAGGGTGACTGCCCCCATCTCCAGCCGGTTTATGGGCCAACTGCTCTCCTCCGGCATCCATCGTCCCTGGGCAACCTGGTCCTCGCTGTGTGCTCCCCAACCTGCTAGGCTGGCATCCACTGTCAAGAGAACCCAGAGCTGTGTCTCCAGGGGCATTCCCGCTGCAAGGTGTTCGGTATACCACTCCCCACTGGAGTGCTTTCCAGGTCTCCACCCGACAGGGCAACGGACGAGGAAGAGTGTTGATGCAACCACTTGCCTATGAGCGTCCTCTGCAGCAGTCTCATAAGGGCCCACACACACGGAACCAACTTGAAGGTTGCTGCCATAGTGCCTAAGAGTTGGAGATAATGCCACACCACCAGCGCCCACATTTGGAGAAACTGCTGGACCAACATCCACAGGGTCTGCGCCCTCTGGCATGGGAAAAACACTCTTCCCCTGATCATGTTGAAACAAGCTCCAAAGTACTACAGGACCTGCGACGTCACTAACTGACTCTTGGCTGCATTGATAACCCAGCCGAGACTCTGCAAACTCAACAATTTTTGTCATGGCCTGTGCACTCACCTATTCGGACTTTGCGCAAATGAGCCAATCATCAAGGTACGGATGCATCAGGATACCCTCCTGATGGAGCACTGCTACTTCCACCACCATCACTTTGGTGAAGGTGCGAGGTGCCGTCGCCAGACTGAACGGCCTCGCCCAAAACTGGACGTGCCCTATGGGCACTGTAATGCAGAGAAACTGATGATGCTCCACGCGAATGGGGATATGCAGTAGGACTCTGTGGGGTCGAGGGAAGTGAGGAACTCCCCTGCTTCTACTGCCACAATGACAGACCAGAGTATCTCCATATGGGAGCGGAGGACCCATAGACACCAGCTGACATGCTTGAGATCCAGAACTGGCCTAAAAGAATCTTCTTTTCTTGGTACCACAAAATAAATGGAGTATCGATCATAGCCGCATTGGTCCATGGCAACTCCAACAGCTGCTGAAGGGTGTCGTGAACTCCCTTGGCCTTGCTGCGTGCCTTGCATGGGGAGTGTACAAAGGATGACAGGAAGGGCTGTGTGAACTCCAATGCGGAGCCCTCTCATATGAACTCCAGCACCCATTGGTTGGAAGTGATCTGGACCCAGGCCTGGTAAAGAGCCGGTAACAGACCTCCCACAAGATACAACCCTCCCCCCCCCCCCAGGTCTTCCTCATTTATTTGTGGCTTCTTGTCCTCTGACCTCAGGGGCTGAAGCATCCCCACTGAAAAGGCACAAACCAGATGGCATGAAAATGACCAAAGACCAGTGGCTGACCCTGTGCCTGGCCTGCGCCGTGCCCTTGCTTTGGTTTGCCTCTGGGAGGCGGCCTCCCTACAACTCCCCTAAGTCCTTAATCAACTTCTCCGGATCTTCTCCGAACAAAGGCTTGCCCTTGAATGGAAGTTTATTTGAGGAAATGTCCGCTACCCAATTTTTCCGCCAGAGATAGCAACATGCCGCCCTTACAGAAGCCACGCTCTTCGTCAAACCACTAATGAGATCATAGAAGGTGTCCGCTACATAAGTGGCCCCCAACTCCATTCTGACCGCTGATGCTGCAAGATCCTGAGAACCCTCTTTGGGCTCCAGAACCCCCTGCATACATCACAGGCAAGCCCGGGCCACAAATGCTTCACAAACAGATGCCTCCAATGATAGGGCATTTATATCAAAAGCCTATTTCAACAAGGTGTCCAACTTTCTATTCTGCACATCCCAGAGCACTGTGCTGCCTTTCACTGGTATAGTGGTCTTCTTAGTCACTGCCGACACCACTGCATCCACATTCGGCGACCGTAGCAACTCTCACTTGGGCTCCAGCAGCGGGTACAGGCGTGCCATGGTCCGCGTCCCCCTAAGGGCGAACTCTCGGAAGTACGATTCATTCTGTATCAACTTCTTAATCACTTGATGCAAGGGAAACCACCCTTTGCTGTTTCCAAACTGCTTGGAACAGTGGGTCCTCCAATGCGTCCTCCACTGGCGTGCTCCCTGCGGGTATGTTCAGCGTTTAAAGTGACTTTCCCAAGGTTACAAGGAGTGCCAGTAGGAATCAAATCCAGATCTCCTGGGTGCTAGGTTGTTGCTCTAACCCAGTGTTTCCCAACCCAGTCCTACGGGGCACACCGGCCAGTCAGGTTTTCGGGATATCCCTAATGACTATGCATGAGATATATATGCATTAGAGATATCCTGCCAACCTGACTGGTTTGTGGCCCTCCAGGGCTGGATTTGGAGACCCCTGCCTTACACCTCTGTCATTTAAGATTGTGAGTGGGCAAGGTGCAGATGTCCTAGACATCGAAAGGGTATATAGAATGTGACACATTCCTCCTCGATTCTCACCACCACCAAAAAGTTGTCTAATAGACAATATTTTGGTGGTGGTGAGAATCAAGGAGGAATGTGTCACATTCTATATACCCTTTCGATGTCTAGGACATCTGCACCTTGCCCACTCACAATCTTAAATGACAGAGGTGTAAGGCAGGGGTCTCCAAATCCAGCCCTGGAGGGCCACAAACCAGTCAGGTTGGCAGGATATCTCTAATGCATATATATCTTATGCATAGTCATTAGGGATATCCCGAAAACCTGACTGGCCGGTGTGCCCCGTAGGACTGGGTTGGGAAACACTGCTCTAACCACTAGGCAACTCCTCCACATATCCGATCTTCAGGACTGCATGAGTAGCACCCATAATTCCTCATGGCAGAAGACACGGCCAATGTGCGATTCCTCTGCAGGATCTTGCTTTCTTCCAAACTCCTCCGGTTCCATGACCAACTCGGCTTCCAGGGTCCAGCCACCCTGGTCCTCCGAGGGCAACGACTGTCTCTTGCAATGAGTCGGTTTTGAGCCTTGGTCTACTAGTGGCAGGCCTTGCCTCCGCCCTGCGCTCTACCACCTTTGCTGCAGACCTCTTCCGGCCACATGAAAGCACTGGCAGACACTCTCTGCCCCCCCCCCCCCCCGTTGCTTCAAGCAGAAGACTTGGTGCATTAGGAGCACAAACACGTGGGAAAATTCTCGAGCCCTGTCCTCTTCCCAACTTTGAGCAACAGAGGGGCCTGGAGTGGTGTGTTTACTGCTGTAGGGCTCCAAAACCGGCAGCCCAATTCCTAATTCCTCCTACTCCCTCCGCACCGGTGTCCCTGCCAAAGCGAATGGTGAATCCTTAGCTCCCTTAAAGTGGGAACCGCCCCCTACTCCTCAGCAGACTCTGCTCGAGACAATTTCCCCCTATCCTCATCCTGCAGGTCCCTTTCCACAGACCTATGCTCCGCCTCGCATCCACGGCAGAGGCCAGAGGCCGAGAGCGTATCCTGCCAGGCCCTGCAAACCAAACTCTGAGGCTTACCCGGCATGACCTTATGACCTTGCTAGTGGAAATTGAAGGAACATCTGGGCCTTCCAAGTCCCCTGCCAGTTATCTGCTCCTTAGCTTGTAATGAGAAGTTCTCTGTCCTTTTATTTATTTATTTTTTTACTAGAGCAGACTCGCACAGTCTAACATATCAAAGTGAAAGGAAAACAAAAAAACACGAGGTAGGTAAAACCCACATCCGAAGAGCCTCCCCCCTCCTGAGGATCTCCTCTGCACAGGAAAATGGTGCTGGCTTCTTAAAATGGTGGGGTTTTCCGCACTGCCAACTCTGCCAACAGCGATGAAGCCCTGCAGTGACTGGACTCCCCGCTGCTCAGCAAAGTAAAGTAGGGGCTGCCACAGCTGTTTAGAACTGCCAAAAACACACTCTATTCTATGGCCCTCAGAACTCGCCTCACACTCGGCCTTCCCTTACCAGCTTCGGCACCGAGGCGGGAAACTGCTGTGCACCTGACAAGAGGCCTGATGTCTGTGCAAGCAGCTCCTCACCCACTCGGGATTCAGGAGCCTCTGCCGCCATCTTAAAAGGCCTCGAAAGACTCTTTTCTCTGCCAGAAAGCCCCTGGTTCCTTAAATTTAGACCCATGATGCTTCTTTGGTGTTTTGTTTTGTTTTTGTAAAGAGCTTTAGTGCTCTAAAGCATACAAATAGTCCCTGTGGTGCTTAAGTGCCCTTTCTGGTACCCCAAACCTCCCCATCAGAGCAAACACCCAATAGCCAGCCCCAAGAAGGGAGAAAGAAAAGAAAAGAAAACTAAACTAATAACTCTTCTTAGTTGTCCCTAAAGTGAGTCCAGATCCTCTGGGATCATCTGCTCCAGCTGCTTGGAGACTGAGCTTACTGGGGGTTGGTAGGAGGTGCCAGCAGCCTAAGTACAGTGACGTCATCAAAAGATGACATGCTCAGTCTCCAAACTGCTGGTGGAGGTTGACTACCCAGAGGTGCGGGACTGGACTGGAGGGATGATAAGGAAGTCAGCCTGCACATTGTTGACTCCTGCTACAATGGCAGAGCTTTGCCACTTCCGAGGCTACCATGATGCTGCGAGTGCTGCCTTTCTTGTTGATCTAAGTCATCGCTGTGTTATTGTCTGAGAACACTGACCGCCTTGGTCTTCCACGAGGGTCTGAAACCTCTTCAGAGCTAGCAGAATTGCCCTGGACTCTAAGCTGTTCATCAACAAGAAGGCTTCCTGAGGAGACTAGTACCCCTGCACAAAATGATCGAGACAATACGCTCCCCAGCCACGAAGGCTGGCATCTGCAATGACTATCACCCAAATCAGGAGTCTCCAGAAGTTCCTATTCAGGGAGTGAGTCTGAAGCAATGGAGACAATTTCCCCCTTGATCCTCTAGGGAAAATGCAGGTGCTGTTTAAACAACTAGGAGCAGAGAGACCAGTGAGTCAGAAAGCATCTCTACAGGGGCTACAATGACACCCTGGCCCAAGGTACCAGTACCAGTGTCGATACCATGGAATCCAGGAGCTAAAGGACATACTGTAAGCTCCAAGCCCTTATCCAACCACTCCAGGGTAAGAAATACCCTACTCAAGTGGGCGCTGAGGTGGACCCCCAGATACTCCAAGCCCTGGGAGGGAACTAGACTATTCTTAGGGTTACTGAACATTGAACCTAGACTCTCCAACCACCAACCAGATCAGCTGGGCTGTGTTTACCCTGGACTTCTCCACGGAGACAAAATGAATCAAAATAGCAATGAAGTCAGAAGAAAAAAGAAAAAAAGAACATATCATACCAAACTAACCAATATCTCAATCAACCAATCAAGGGAGCTATTCAATATAGTGGAAAGCCTAATAAAACCATCCTGCAATGACAACTCAGACACTACCCCCATCCCCATGCACTAGCAAACCACTACAAATTTACCAACATATCACCACTTCTACAGACCATACAAATGTCACATGCTGGAATGACACAAGAGGGAACCATGGACAATGCCTGGACCTCCTTCAACTCCATCAGCAAAGATAACATAGAATCTACAATCTCTGCCTTAAACACAACTACATCGCCACTAGATCCATGCCCAGTGAGCTGGATTAAAACAAACAAAGCTGAACTGAGCCTTTATTAAAGGGTTCAGCTACCCTAAGAATAGTCTGGTTCCCTCCCAGGGCTTGGAGTATCTTGGAGTATCTATAATTATAAAAAAAAAATTACTCTTGAAAAAATCTCTAGGAAACATCAAACCATGGATAGCCAAAGCACATGAAGTGTTAAACAAAACAAACACACCAACCAGCATTACTTAGCTGGGCCCACATCCATTGCTCAAGTCGCCATTTCCAAGGCCAAATCAATCATATTAGAAGTGATATTTCGAGGCTGGCTTTTCCAGCTTTTCACACTGAAGCTCATCAGTGCCGCATGCAGAGTGTGTTAGTGAGAGGAAGGGACCGAGTTCTTCATGGGGAACTGCTGAACTTCAGTGTGAGAAGCCTGAAATGCCAGATGGACATTTAACCCTATATAGATTGGATGAGGAGTTGGGTGTAGGTGTTCTGCTGAAACACTGATGTCGAGTCTGCCTCAGAAGAAATATCACTTCTAATATTGTAGTAGCTGATAAGAATGCAATAAATAATACCCGGAGTCAGGCAAAGATTCAAGCCGGTTTAATGTGCACAGACTCAGATTGCAGTAGCATTCAAAATGGTCTGAGCACAGAGCTCAGAAAAATGACAGTTTATATACTTTTCTTCTCCAGTCTAATACAGGCAAAACTCCTCATTGGCCACAGTGGCCCACTTACTCTCAACCAATAGACATCTCTGACCGGGCCCAGGACTCGCTCCCCCTGCTTGGGTCTTACTAGCCACGGGTCAGCAACTAGACATAACAGTAAACATAATACTTCTGCTAAAGTATACAGTATATTTCGCTACTCTTGCAAGGTCAGTGAGCCACAAAGATAGTGGAAGGCATATCAGAAGCATTCTTAACAAAAGCAAAACAAAGCGAGGCCAAACATAGCAAGGCTAAGATGTGTCTCTAGCCCTGGCTCAAAACACTAAACAATCTTCATAATGCTAGACAAAATATTCTTACATTGTTCAGTTTCTCTGCTATATTTTCATCCTAATTACGAGGTCAGTGCACAATCAGCAAAGATACAGTGGAGGACATTCCTACTAAAGCAGACATCTGGCTTACCTAAACAATAAACAGTAAAAGTTTTAATTCTCTTATCTCCAGGAGAGCAGAACATGTTATCAGTTGTCAACCTCCACCAGAATAGAACGGTATTTCTTTCTAACAGCTAGCTAACAGCATTCCAAAATCAGCAATAACATTTTAAAGCAGGAGGAAAAGGGCTTTCAGACCTAGCTCTGTTACATACTAGGCCATCGCCTATCACAATATGATTGATTTGGCCTTGGAAATGGCGACTTGAGCAATGAATATGGACTCAGCTAAGTAGCGCTGGCTTTTGTGCATGTCTTGTTATTTTAAACTTTGTGTGCTTATTGAACCTGATTCAGTTGTGGTCTTTGAACCATAGATAACTGTAACTATTCTTAAGTCAATTTATATATGTGTGTGTGTTTGTGAAGCAGATAAAAATCTAAAAACGGATGTATTTTGGTAAAACAAAGGACAATGTTTTGCCTTGTAGACAGATAATGAAAGGAGGAATGGCAAGTTTTAAGTAATATGTCTTTGGCCATCCATGATTTGATGTCTCCTTGAAGTTTTTTCAAGAGTAATTTGTGTTTTGATAAATATATATATATTTTCCCCTCTTCTGACTTTGTTGCTATTTTTGGATTTTGAGGAGCAATTAGACATTTTTTTGTTTTTCACTGCAACAAAATGAATCAGTCAGTCATCTGGATACAGGTGAACCCAGATTCCCTGCTCATGCAGGAATGCACCATCACTACCACGACCTTTCAGAAGGTGCAAGGTGCCACTCTCAGCCCAAAAGGGAGGCACAAAACTGAAAATGGTGATCCAGGATGCAGATGCGGAGAAACTTTATCTTTATCTTTATTCATCGCTTGATATACCGCCCAAGCATATGCGTCAGGGCGGTGTACAATAAAAGCAAATCAATTAGGAAGTAGAAAAAAGGAAAAAAAGAAAGGAACACCATTGTTTAAATAGGAAAGAGAGGGACAGGGAAAGACAAAAGGATAGCTAGACAGAATAGGTGAGAGTGGAGAAAAGCCTGAGGGGGAAACTGGTGGGGCAGGTAACTTCAGGGACTGCTAATGCTGCTTCTGGATAGGGATATGGAAGTAGGCCTTGGATAGGTCCAAAGAGGTTCAAAACTCTCCTTGCTGGACTGATGCAAAAACCGACCTGAGGATCTCCAAGAGAAAGTGCTGGTACCTTTAGCTTGGTGTTGACCACCCCTACATCCAGAATGGGTAAGAAGTAACTTTCTTTTTGGATACATGAAGTAAAAAGGAATATTGCCCCTGTCCATGTTCTACAGAGGGCATGGATAAAATAGTCTGCAACTGCAGGAGGCATGAAGAGCTTCCTTAATGGCCAATATATTGTTCTGTATACAGTCAGGGGGCATTCTTTGCAGCATTTAGCGGGGATGTATGTCCGGTTTGAAAGTACATACCTGCCAATCGCTTGGGCCTGATTCTGTGCAAAAGGCTTCCCACATATACACAGGAGATGTGCGGAGAGCTCTGGATGGGGGCAGGAAAGGGAGGGCCGGAGGAGGAGCGTAGGTGTGGCAGAGGCGGAACCCTGATCCCGGACGTACAGGGCTGATTCCTGTCACGGCCCTGTATGTCTGGGGCATCATGGCTGGCCGGGTAACTTATTCCACCTCAGAAGTGGAATAAGTCACCTGTGGGAGGCAATCATCAGCAGTGGCCGCCCCCCCCCCCCCCCGAAATGGTAAGGATGGCCAGATGGTTCCCCGCAGCCTGATCCCGGCCTTGGCAGGCCATATCAGGTTCAGGCGGTGGGGGAAAGCATGCCTAGGAGGTTGTGGGGTTTCAGGCCTCCTGCATGGCATCCCGGTGCCGTGGCGATCGGACGCCATGACACCGGGGCTCTAAGTAGGCACCCTGGCTGGGTTAGATGGGATGGGAGGCATACGTCTGGTGGCAGTGAATCGGGGCAGGCCCTGCCCGTCCAGGCCCTTTGCACCTGATTCTGCTCCCACGGGTGCAGAATCGGGTGCACATATGGCCCATCCAGATTTTGGACATCCGGGCGTGCCCCAATGTGAATCAGGCCTAAGTGTTCATTTAGATCATGTTAGGCATGGCCGGCCTTGAACCAGTGCCCCATGCTCTCTTGGCCAGGGAGCCAAAAGATGACACCCCAAAGGTCTCTTGAAGAGGCTCTTCAAACTCCAGCGCATACCCCTTTTGAAGGAACCTGAGGAACCATTGGTCTGATGTGATACAGTCCATTACAAATAAAACAGCCGGAGACAACCGCCAACCACTTGTCCTTTGGAAGGGACCCACCGAATCTCATGGCGAGGGTTAACCAACTCCCAAGGGAGCTCCTGCTAAGTCTTAGGAACACTGGGACCATATAAAAGGGGTTTAGAGCCATAGGAGGCAAAGACCATGGAACCCTTTCTGGTCCTAAACTAGTTCCACATTCCCTGCTGGGTTCTATATGAGGAAACCTATCCTCCAGAAGCCTCTGTGGGAGAGCTTTGCTCAGGCCTTACACTAGCTTCTCCAGGCCCTTCCCAAAGAGGAAATGGCCCATGAAAGGAATTTTGCTCAACTGTAGCTTAGACATGGCCTCAACAGACAATCATGAGCCAGAGCCATCTCTGGGCTAACACAGTCTCAGCCATGGATTTAGAGGTGATCTTGTTTAAGTCATACAGGGCATCAGTCACAAGCAATGCTCCAGACTCCAAAGCTGTCCGTCAACTGCTGGATTCAGCATGAAAGCTCTCGGGCCACCACGTCTTCACAAATCACTGCCTGAGTGCCGAAGGCTGAAGCAATGAAGGGCACTCTTGAGAAGGACTTCCATTCACCTATCATGAGTCTCCTTTAGCACAGCACCTCTTCTACCAGAATGGTCATGTGCTTCACCACCACCACTGTGACCAGGTCATTTACCTTAAGGACCCCAAACAGTTGTTCCATCTGTTCTTGGTGTAGAGGATACAACCAAGCCAGGAATTTAGTGCCACTCAGCCCCAGCTCCAGTGTCTCCTAGTGAGAGGACATGAGCTGCTTTAATGGCTCAAGGAAGGAAAGAGGCCAGAGGAACATCAAAACTTCTGAAGGATGGGGTCTACTTATGAAACTTCCAGCAGAGGGAGCTCAGCAATGTGCAGGTCCACCATGGATTCCTGAATAAAAGTGGAAAGATCTTCCCTATGAAAAGATGAATTACTCATGGTTCATTTCCTCCCGCTAGGGGAAGCTCTCCTTCTTCCACTAACTCACCCGGCTGAGAGAAGGAATCTTCCTCCTCTTCCAGACACCTCCCATGGGAAACAAGGCTAAATTCACGGAGGAACAGACAGGTGAAAATGACTGATGGGGGATTTAACCCTCTTGCCACCAAAGGGGAGAGACCACAGGGAGCCCCAGGCCCCCAAAGGGAAGAGAAGGGTCCCAGATCCATGCAAGCAACTATAGAGACTAAAAATAGCCCAGGATTTCTTCCAGGTGCTGCTGCTTAAAACTAGCTGAGAATAGGCCCTGGAGCATTGCAGGACTCTCAGAGGCCCAGCCAGAGGCTGTAGCCTATCCCCATGTTCCCCTTCTGCCAGGGGATCCTGGCCATCCTACTTTCCTGCTGGTGGAAAAATCATGGAGATGTAGTCAATAATGGCAATAGGCCCCAGGACTCCAAATTGCAAACAAAATGTTCTCTGAGGCTTCTCCACTGCACTCAAGTCAAACAGAGCCAGTTGCGGAGCTCATTCCGTGGGAACCACAGGCGACACACTTCTGTGCACCTCGCATTGCAGCTAAGCTCAAACATGGTCAGGAAAAAATAATTGCAAAGATAAAACCCCCATGGAAAAACAAAACTGTGACAAAAGAGGAACCCTACATCATAAGAGAATCTCTGCATCTGCTAGGCTGGTTAAAGAAACCTGAGAAGGGCCTCCCCAGCTGCCCATACAGACCTGGGAAAGCCCAGATTCTTCAAAACTTTTTTTTTTTTTTTAAAGTTTGAAACTGTTAAGGAAATAGGACCAAAATAAGATCCTAATTATGGCTTTCTACTGATTGTCAAGGGAGTGACCCAAATTAATTTCAGGAGAAGCTAGAATGGTAAGTTCCTATATGATCTTTGTGCTCAAGTCAGTAAACTTCATTACCAGTTTTTACACCAAAGTCAATAAGGATGGTGTAGCCAGGGCCCTCTCCACTTGCCATGAGCAGCCTCCCCCCTGTCCCCCAGAGACAGAAAACTTATACCTTCAGACAAATGGTGCTCCTTTCTGCTTAGATCACCAAGCCATTGGATTTCAGGAATGAACCCAGCCAAAACTGGGAGGCCTTCAACCAGTAGATCAAATTGACCCAGCTGCCCAGGGAATGCCCCTCAGTTCAGCTAGTTTCCTAGGACCCTTGGAATAACCACTAATCCCACTGCAGACAGTCTTCAGCAACAAATAAACTTTATTGAGCAGCAGTCACTTATATGCAATACACCAAGAACAGTGAAATGATGTAAACAGACTAAAAATGGTAGATGCACAAAGCAAAACTGTAGGTAAATAGAAAACAGGTAGATAAGACACTTAGGGGCTCTTTTACTAATGTGATGTAAGGCTTTGCACTTACTGTGGGTTTTCTGATGGCAAACTGCATGGTAGGCGCAAAGCCCGGGTGGTAAATGAAAGGGTCATACTCAGCATCTGTCTTGCATATATCACACAGGGTAGACACATACCACATGGTCTTGTGTTCCCTGCTGTGGTAGGAAGTGTTGAGCACTCAAGTTATCTGCCAAGGGCAGGGAATGCAGATTCTGGGACAATCAGATACCTCCCCCCAAGCAATAACACCCAAAGCAATCTCACCCCTCCAACAGGCCTCCCCATGACCCCCCTGAAGAGTTCCCCACCTCCTATGTTCTCCCCTCCCTCAAGAGGTGCCCCTTTTCAAAACCACCATGGCCGGACAACCTTCCTACCATGGAGGCCCTGCAAAGGGGCCCATCAACACTAGAGTAGGAAAGCCCCCCCCCCCCATACACACACCCTCCTCTCTCTCTGACACCCATCTGGGGCCCCACTGAATCCTCCTTGGTGGCCTAGGGGTGATGGGGCAAGAGCAGTCCCCTTCCAATCCTGCCCCGGGGCTCTGGCAGTCTTCACCTCATGCTAATGCCATAGAGATAGTACCGCGAGACTAGCATGGACAACATCGGGCAAGAAAATAATTATTTCAGATTCTATAAATAGGTAAAAGCTTGGCTCTTCCCTTGATCTGTGCTGTTAAAACCCATGCTGCAAGCAGCTTCCCAGAAACCTTTTGCAGCTCCTTCTTTTTCTATTGTTTATCTTATTTTTATTTATCTTTTGGCTGTTTGTTACAATTTTTATGCTGTCCTTTTATCTATATTTTTTTTAATAACATACACCACCTTGGGTGGCCTTCCTTTCAGGCTGATAAGGTCTGTTTAAATAATTAAATACATCAACTTTGCATCTTTTCATTTCAGTACACGTCCAACAATTATGGATCAATATTCAAATGCCACAGTAATCATTTTTTTCAAATGCAAGCCATGGTGATTAAATATTTTGTGCATATTCAGCGGCGCTATTCTGATAGCAAGTGGCGCTGAATATACATGGAGAGCGGCGACTGCCGCTGGCTCCATGGATAGCGGCCATATTCAGCTGCTGTCTCTACAGCTATGCATTTTAAGTTGGGAAAGCTCTTTTGCTTTCCTAACACCAAATAGCTATAAAGATTGTGACTGAATATTGCCAACTATCCATAGCGTTAGGTGGAGCACCCACATTCCTCCCTTGCTCTGTCATGCCACTAATTCAGATAGTGCCGGGGCAATCTGTAAGAATTTTTAGTGGCACTATCCAGAAAACGTTGCTGGAAATTCACAGGTAGGGAAGTCATCTGTGTAGTGGCTGTTGATATATGGAAAGTGCTTTTGAATATCAGGCCGTAGGTGCTTTGAATGTAAGCCAAACACTTGTAATTTCTGGATAGCACTATTAGGCCCTTTCGTTATGAATAGCTATATATTATTTTCTGGAACCAAATTTGCTTCTTTGTTGTATGATCTTGCCTCTTGTGTAACTAGCACATCCCTGAGTCGATTGGCAAATCTTCATGTGGCGAGTGTGACACAGTATGACACAGACTCATAAAGACCTGCAAGAGCAATCGTTACATTGCAGAGCTCCAGACTCTCAATTTTGAGTGTTCTGTGGTTTCGAACCAGGCGTAAACTTAATTAAAGCCAATAGGAAAATAATCCAGATGATGTTTACAACCATGTGAAATCTTTTAAAGCTAATACAATGTTTCTTGTTTCTTCACAGAACGACATCAACAAGAAACCGAAAAATGTGAAAACAGTCTGTAAAGACTGACTGGATTGGTAGGCTGTTGGGAAGGCTTTTAAGAATGACTGGCTTTTACATTTTCTTACCTTTTCAGTGTCTATTCCCTTCGACATTGACCAGGTGGAAACAATATAGTCCATAACACGTTCACTCAGACCTTTGGGCACCTGGTAGAGCTTAAGGAAGTCCCGAACACTGTTCAGCATCTCATGGTATCTGTTGGTGTTGGCATACATTTGCTGAAAGATCGTTGTCACATTACCAAAAATCGTTGCATAAAGAAGAGCTGTAATAAACAGTTAAAAAAAGCCAATAATGTCGCTCAGTGGATAGATGAATATATTGAAAAGTTAGATTTTCTGTTTTACTGAGGATTTGTTCATTTAAGATTCTTTTTCATCATCCAACATACTTTTAATGAAGTACCAGGCAGAAGAAGCTTTAAACCATGTCGCACCATAGTTCAAACCTTATAAGGCAATGCTCAAGCTGTGTGCACAAGCGTAAAGTCTATGGTTACTTTTACCTACAAAATTTACAACAGTTTTTAAAGGGACAGATTTTTCCTTTGAACACTACTTAGGAAAAAATATATACAGAAATTTGCACCTACTATTTGTGTGGGTACTGTTTTCACATACATTTTGGAATGTACTTTTACAAAATTATGCACATAAATGCAATTTCTGTCCTAACTTCATAATGACACTATCTGCAAAGTTTTAGCTGCAGATAGGGTGGGGATGTGCAGGCGAAAAAATGTTGTTTCATTTGGTTTTATGGGGGTTTGTTTGTTTTTTCATCTGCATATTGTTTTCTTCATTAGTGCACCCTGTTGCATAAATATGCACACTATTGCCATTTTCACATCAAAACAAAGATTGGGAGGTGGAGGAGTGGCCTAGTGGTTAGGGCAGCAGCCTAGAACCAGAAAGACCAGGGTTCAAATCCCACTCATGGCCTTGGGCAAGCCATTTAACCCTCCACTGCCTCAGTTTATACAAACTTAGTTTATGAGCCCTTTGGGGGCAGGGAAATACTGTACCTGAAGGTAAGTGGAGGAGTGGCCTAGTGGTTGGGGCAAGGTACTTCAGGCCAGAAGGTCAGGGGTTCAAATCCCACTAGAGGACAGCAACCTTGGGCCAGAAGGACTGGGGTTTCTAGTCCCACAGGTGCTCCTTGTGGTCTTGGGCAAGCCACTTAACCCTCCATAGCCCATGTTCCCTGTAAAATAGTTATCTCCAAGTTATAATGCCCTGTTCAATGTAATTTCAGGTTGTTCAATGTAAACTGCACTGATGCAGAATAGCACAGTATATAAGAGAATGTAAATAAAATAAAAATAAATAAATAAGTCACCTTGCTCTTCTCCTGGAAAGGCATGAGCTAAATACTAAATCCACATAATACCTAGGGGCAGACAGCTTTGAAAAAAGTCCATTTCCATGCACATTCTCATTTTATGCATGAACATGTTTTTGAAATATGCCCTCTTGAAGTTTTAACAGTATTTTGAAGTCCCATACTTAATATGCTGGACAGTTTCTCCAATCTTAAGTGCATGATTGCAATAAATTGAATCAATCTTGGACAAACACCATGGAATAAGTTAAGTCTAGTTCCCATATACAAAGGACAATGATGTATAAATACAAGCGCATTGTACTAAGTAATGAGAATCTGTAGACAAATTCTATTAAAGAATTCTCTTTGTCAGAAGAGCAGCAAAAATCTTGATCTTTATTCAGTGAAATCTGAATCTTATTTCATATACAAACAGAACTAATCCATAAGTTAAATAAAATTGGCTATCAGTTCCCAAATATAAACTGCAAAAGATTATTTAAAGTTCCAATTTGCTACATGGGTTGTAATTCAGTATCTGAAAATCATTCTCTGTACACAGAAGTATTTTCTAAAGGATTTTTTTTGACTGAGAAAGACATATGAAGACAGCCTGAATTTTCAGCTGGGTCTGAGGGGCATAGAGATATTAAGGTCCTTCTTTGTTAAGCTATGTTGAAATGTTTATTTATTTATTTATTTATTTATTTATCTATTTCTTCTATACCGCCCCTTCCAGAGATCAGGGGCGGTTTACATGGAACAATTTAACAGTTTTGTATACGTTCGTATAACATTACATTGAACAAGAACTTTTTAACTTTTTACATATAACAGAACAGTAAATTATTGTTGCAAGTGCAGAGTAACTACAAAGCCTCTCTATTAGCTGGGGTGTGTCCAGCATCTTTCCAGACAGTTGACAAGGATACAGTGCAATTACCCTGTTAACTGCATTGCAGATAATGCGGATACACTCATCACCGCTTACTGAGATGGCATTAACTGCTCTGTATTATCTGCTGTGCCAACAGTTAGCTCATATTACCATACCATATGTTCAACGTAAGGTGCAGTCCTCACCCAGTGCATGCCTGTTCCCCGCCCCAGTTTGCACCTGTCAGCCACCTCAGGGATTACTGCAATCTAAATGTCGAGCAGCCCTGGCATTTCCAATAACCATTCGGTCTCAACCACAACAATATATAAAACAGTATTTTATTTATTTACTTAGCTATGCCTATATACCGCTTTTCACCAGGTCAAAGCAGTTTACATTGAAGGGAGAATATCAGTTACAGTAGGGATGGGAGGAGCTTGGGAGGCGCGCAGATTTATGTGCTATCATTTCTGTGCATTCTTGAGGAATCTAAGCACAGGCATTTACACTAGTCATACGAGTATACGCTGGCATCTACGTTTAGAACGCCATATTTTATAAAGCAAGGTATGCGTGTACTTGACTTTATAGAACAGGCAGGAAATGTAAGCATTAACCTAGATACCCCTAATAAAATTACCCTCATAATGCCTAACGGAAACTTGGTTACAAGATGGGGATAATTTATATCTTGCACATGGCTTGTCTGCCGGGATTTTCTTCTTTTCATGTGAATCGTCCTACTAGAAGGAATAGTGGGGTAGCTGTTGTTTTTTTTTCAAATAGGATGTCTATTGTCCTTTTACCCTTGTGGGCCCCCCATCCATTCATTTTCATTTAGTTTACCTTTCCCCTCTGATATCTACTAGCAAGATGGAAGAACTGACTGTAACAATATCTTTATTTACCTCCAGTTTTAACCAGCTTATTGTTCTTGGAGCTTTTAATGTGGATGCAGAAAACCAGGTTTCATAGTTACCTGCGACTAGAGCTCTGTATTAAGTCTTTTGTTTTAAATTGTTATTGTAAGTGTATATATTAATTTAAAGGATGGAACTGTATACAAAAACATTTTGAGCCCGATTCAGAGAGGGGTGACGTTCAGGTCATCCGGACGTCCCCGAGGAAGACAGGCTCATTAGGACCCGATTCTGGCCACAGGAACAAAATGTTCCCACGGTACACAGAATCGGGCCCGTGGACGCCCCAGTGTGCCCCTGCCTGCCTGTGGGGACATCTTCCCTGCAGACTCCCTTCGCTGCTGCAGCTCGGCCTCCCTCTTCCCTTGGCCAGCTAGGGCCTGGATCGGGTGGGGGAAATTGGCGAGCCAGACACTGAGGCAGGATCAGGAGCACGAGTTTTAAGAGTGCCTGATCCTGCTGCAATGTTAGAGGCTCACAGCCGTGGGAGTGCTCCAGCAGCTGTATTAAGAGTCCGACACTGGAATGTTTTCAAAAGTACACAGAAGCATTTCCTGTTTCTGACAGGAAGTGCTTCTGTGTACCTTTGAAAATGTGCTGGCATTGGACTCTAGCACAGTTGCAGGAGCAAATGGAAATGCTGTCGTGGCTGCGTTGCTGTGAACGGGTTGCTGATAGAGGGGTTGTTGGGGAAGGAGAAAGGCTGATGGAAAGTCAGGGAGTAGATGGGGGCTAGAGACATGCCTGCCTGTGATTTGAGTGGGGTTACTGGAGGATGGAGATGGGTTGCTTATAAGTCAGGGGTGACTGGGGGCTGGAGATTGGCTGTTGGTGACTCGGGGAGGTTGCTGAGGAATGGAGATGGTCTGCCTGTGAGTTGTGAGGGTAGCTGGGGGCTGGAGAAGGGCTGCTTGCAAAATGGGGGGTATCTGGGGGCTGGAGATGAGGTGCTCGTGAGTTGGGGGGTTGCTGGGGGCTAGAAATCGGCTGCTGGTGAGGGCTAGAAGTTAAAGGGAGAGCAAACAAGGACAAAGATGGGATGGGGACTGAACTGTGATTGGATAAAGAGAGCTATGGGGGTAAAAGGCAGGGAAAATTTCAGGTCTAGAGGAGTTAAGCTTTATGATGGGGGAATTCTGTGCAAACATTTACTAACAAAGCATGGAGAATTTTAGAGAATTTTAAAATACTGTGCACAAAACTTTCAACATTTTTGCACAAAACAAGAGACTATAAGTTAGAAACAGAAATAGGCAGGCAAAAATTTTACTGAAAACCTTAAGAAGTCAGACTCCGGTGCAACACTGGAAAAATAGAAACAAATGCCTTACTTCTTGTATTGTGCAAAATGCAAAGGTTAAAGAGATGCACATTTCTCAAAGATGGCAAATTCCAATTAATACATTCAAAAGAAAATATTTTTACTACCTTTTTTTATCTGGGCATTTTATTTTTCTAGTTGCGTTGGTCCAAGTCTCTCTCTTCTGCTTTCCTTTGTTTTTTCCTAACATATGAGCTAGTATCTGCTGTCTATTTGCCATTTTTCTCTCTCTTCCTTCCATCCATTCCTCCCTCATCCCCAGCAGTCTCTCTCTAGATGATAGAGGGGTTAAAGGGCACTAAGAGGCGACAAGGCGATAGCGGAGAGACTGAATGAATTCTTTGCTTCGGTCTTTATTGAGGAAGATGTAGGGATGTTACCCATGAATGAAGTGGTATTTAAAGGTGTGGAAGAATTAAAGGAAATATTGATACATCAGGAAGATGTATTACAACTATTAGATAAACTGAAGAGTAGCAAATCACCTGGGCCGGATGATATACATCCAAGGGTGTTGAAAGAACTGAAATATGAGATTGCAGACCTGCTATTAGTAATCTGTGAACTATCATTAAAATCATCTGTAATACCTGAAGAATGGAGGATGGTGAATGTAATGCCAATTTTTAAAAAGGGTTCCAGGGGTGATCCAGGAATCTACAGACTGGTGAGCCTGACGTCAGTACCAGAAAAAGTGGTAGAAACCATCATAAAGAACAAAATTGCTGAACATGTAGATAGTCATGGCTTAATGGGAGACAGCCAACATGGCTTTAGACAAGGAAGATCTTGTCTTACTAATCTGTTATGTTTTTTTGAAGGTGTAAATAAACAGGTGGACAAAGGTGAGTCGGGTGATATAGTATATTTGGACTTTCAGAAAGCCTTTGACAAGGTCCCTCATCAGAGACTTTTGGCAAAACTAAAGAGTCATGGGATAGGAGGCAGTGTACTATTGTGGATCAGGAACTGGTTAAAAGATAGAAAGCAGAGGGTAGGGCTAAATGGCCAATTTTCCCAATGGAGAAAGGTGAATAGTGGTGTACCCCAGCGATCTGTGCTGGGTCTGCTGCTTTTTGACATATTCATAAATGACCTTGAAAAGGGAATAATGAGTGAGGTTATCAAATTTGCAGATGACACAAAACTATTTAAAGTTGTTAAAACCCAAGAGGATCTTGATAAATTGGAAGACTGGGCATCAAAATTGCAGATGAAATTTAATGTGGACAAGTGCAAAGTTATGCACCTAGGGAAGAACAACCCAAACTATGGTTACACGATACAAGGTTCCACATTAGGAACCACCACCCAGGAAAAAGATTTAGGTGTTATTGTGGATAACATGTTAAAACCTTCGGCCCAGTGTGCAGCGGCGGCCAAGAGAGCAAATAGAATGCTAGATATCATAAGGAAAGGAATGGAAAATAAAACAAAGGATATTATAATGCCTCTATATCGTTCCATGGTGAGACCGCACCTTGAATATTGTGTGCAATTCTGGTCGCCGTATCTTAAAAAGGATATAGCATTATTAGAAAAGGTTCAGAGAAGAGCCACCAAAATGGTAAAGGGGATGGAAGGATACCCCTATGAAGTAAGGCTAAAAAGGTTAGGACTCTTTAACCTAGAAAAGAGATGGCTGAGGGGAGATATGATAGACGACTATAAATTAATGAACGGAGTGGAACGGGTAAACGTAAACCGATTGTTTATGTTGTCAGAATATAGAAAGACTAGGGGACATGCAATGAAGCTACAGGGTAAACTATTTAAGATTAATAAAAGAAAATATTTTTTCACTCAACGTGTAATCAAACTCCGGAATTTGTTACCAGAGGATGTAGTAAAGGCTGTTAGTGTAGCTGGGTTTAAAAAAGGTTTGGACAAGTTCCTGGAGGAAAGGTCCATAAACCATTATTAAGAAGGGACCCAGGATATCAATGCTTGACATAATACAAGCATTGTGGAACCTGTGGCTTTTGGAGAAATTGCTAGATACGTATGACCTAGATTGGCCACTGTTGGAAACAGGATACTGGGCTTGATGGACCTTGGTCTGACCCAATATGGCATATCTTATGTTCTTATGTTCTCTCTCAAACTCTCTTTTCCTCAGCAATCTCTCTCAGTCCCCAACCCTGTCCCCATCAGTCTTTCTTTCAGTCCTACCTACATAGTTCAAGGCTCTCTCTCTCTGTCAACCATCCCTGTCCCTATCAATCTCCCTTTCAGTTCCCCTCATCCACAGCAGTCTCTCTTTTTTTCTCTCTCTCAAACTCTCTGTTCCTCAGCAGTCTCTCTCAGTCCCACCTCTATGGTTCAAGGCTCTCTCCCTCAGCCCACTCATGTCCACATCAATCTCCCTCTCAGTTCCCTCAATCTCAGTAGTTTTCCTCTCTCAGCTCTCCTTGCCCACTGTAGTTGCTGTCTCTCAATCCAACATATGCTTCTCAGTCAACCACGCAGTTACATTCCCAGTGATTACTTGTTACCCTTACCTCACCCCCATGTTGGAACCACTGTAAACTTTGGGGTATGTTTACTAAACCGTCTTAATGTGCGCTCTGTGATGTTATCGCGCGATAAGGTACCTTATCGCACGATAATGGCACTTTTTTAGGCGCACAGGTGCCTTATCGCGTGATAATGTGCGCAGCAGCGCAAACGAGCGCTGAAGGCAGGAAAAGGCTCCCCAGGGGCGGAGAGAAGGGGTCAATGGGTGGAGAGTGGGAGGGGAGAGGCTCTCTGCACACTAACACTGTGAAATCAGAGGTTGAAAACTAACGCCAGTGAAACCCTGGAGTTAGAGCTGATTTAAAGGGAAGAGAAACCATTTCTGTCAGCAATGTACAGAAAAACCAGGGAAACCTACAAAAAAGTGATGTGTGATACATGTGCACGGAACAAAAGTGCAAATAAACATTGAAAATTACCCCAACAAAATATAAAAAAACATAACCAAGCTGGGCAATAGTGATATTAATGGGAAACATCAAAAAACACTCCCAAGAAAGCTCCAAAAAAAAGATATGAATTTTGGAAGGGTCTACGCTCCGTCCCCATACAAGGCGAATGATCCCACAGTGAAACAGCGCTGATCAGGGTTTCCCTCTCCATTGGACAGGTTTCCTATGGCGTGCACATGTTCCACAACAGCAAGGCGGTCATGTCGGAATGGGCAACTGGACAGATGCTGGGAAAGGGGACACAGAGGGCTGCAGACGGCACATGCTGTGCTGCAGGTGGGCCACAGTGCGGACTAGGGTGATGCCTAGGTGGCCCATAGGAATGCAGAAACAGTAGAGCAGCCAGACAGCAACTGATGAGGTCCCAGCATGGGCACGAGTGTGCTTCCCACAGTATCACAAGGGATACTACCCAGTGGGTACCCCCAAGGGCACAGAACAGTGACAGGTGGTGCTGGGGGGAAGCGTGGACATCTATGCAGGCATTCCTACCCCAGAACCCGCACCACAGGCAGCCACCTACCCGCACACTGGATGGCCTGAGACTGCACTCCACCAGCACCACCAGCAGAAGGGCATGTCAACATGGTGGCAGAGGAGCACTGGTGGTGGAGGGGACAGTGGCAGCTGCCCAGAGCAGACCGTGGCCTAGCCCTGTGTAGGTGGGTGCCATGCACTGCAACAGATAGGCCCTGTCTGATGAACAGTCATGGTATTCCCAGGGAATGTACTGGTTCTGTGGCAACATGGTGGTGCATGTGCACACAGCCAGTGTGTTCAAGAGCAGAAAGTCACAGGTTCAAGTCCTAGCTGTGGTTCCTGCCAACCCAGCCTCCATATTTTACCCACTGCTAATACAGACAGCACCTTTATTGCAGATGACGTAAACATGCCCAAAACACCTACATTTTACCCTACAGAGCACAGACACCATAAACAGGTGCATTACCTAGAGCAGAGTCTCCCAAATGCAGTCCTAGAGGGCCAAACACCATTCAGGTTCCATGCTGCCTCTAATAAAGATGCCTGTGCTGCATTTCTATGCACCGCCCCCATGGTATGCAGATGTATCTCATGCATATTCATGAGGGACAGCATGAAAACCCGAACAGTGTTTGGCACACCAGGACTGGAGTTGGGAATCTCTGTTGTAAAGCAGCAGCCAACAGGGGCAGACACACCCGCACCCACAGGCTCCATTAGCGAATGACTCCTGGAGAGGCAGGACATTGGGTCCTGCGTACATCTCCCAATATTAGCACTTGCATACCTTAGCAATGCCACCCTAAACCTGGGAATACAGTACACAGCTATCAAAAGGTTGCTATGATTACTGGCAGCTAGCAATTCCTAAGTTAAGCACAATTTGCTGATTGAGCTGCATCATAGCAACCTTTCTGATGTCTGTGGAGTGTGCTTCAGGTCTGGTGTCTGACAGTGTTTACCACCCTGGGGAGTGACCCCAACAGTATTGCGTACCATATCCATGCCTGCACTGTGCCCAGGACTGGTGCGGTGGCCAGGGCTGCCAAACACCTCTATAGTTGCATAATGCTGGCATAGGTGTGGGAGTGTGTGTCTGTCTATCCAGTGTGTGGTGGCTGCAAACACCCTCCACAGCCCACACTGCCAGCACTGTTGCCAGTATTGGCCTGCCAATGTGCATAATGAGGAGCAAGGTACCATGGGTATAGCCCGGACAGGGTGGCCTGGCCAGGATGCATCTGCACAGGGCATAGGGCAATGGCTGGGACATTGTAGTGCCCGGCCACCACCTGCACAGACAGGGTGGCCACAGCATGTCCTGTTGGGAGATCACTCTCACCCTGACTGAGCAGTGACCATGGCATGGTGAGGTTCCCCCATAGTGCTATATAGTATTTCTCTCATATGATATTTAGGGGTGCGCTTTTGGGGCCCATTCACTGACTTATCTGCTTGGTGTGTATGCTGACATCTCAGTTCTGGGTGCACGCATCACCAGGAACATGCACTGTGGACTAGCTAGCAGACTGTCTGCAGTTGGTATGTGTCTTGCTGGAACACCTTGCAGGGTGCAGCGGCTGGAGGCTTGCTGCAGGAGAATATCAGATAGTGGTGGGGTGCAGCTTAGCATTTCCAGGCCTAATGTCTGTCTGCTATTGCTTTATGGATATGTACAGAGCTGCATTGACTGCTCTGTAGGGTGTCTGTTCCCCAGCAGTACTGGGGTTGATGGTCCCCTCTACTGCCACCATTGCAGGGAGGTAGAATGTGGATCTCTTGGTGGGAGACCCTGTTTCCCACCCTCAGCCCCAGAGGGTGGGTTGGGTGGTGGTACATAATCCTCCTATGGGTCCATAAGGGCTAAACCTGACTGAGAAATACAGATGTATCCAAGGTGTGCCTGCAGGAATTACCTATCTCACATACTAGCACTGCTGTGGGACCTGCAGCATGGCCTATTTCTACCATGGAAGGTGCTGTGGATCTGGTGCTGGGTGAGCACAGTACCCGCACAATGTGACGGTGTGTAGCTACTCTGTGCCAGTAACACACACGGTCAGTTCCCCCTACCAGTCCGAGGTGCTGTGGGGGTGTATACCCCATCTTGTGATCATCTGTAGACTGCTGATTTGTATGTGCAGTGCATCATGGATATTGGTGGGTTAACCCTATCCTGGTGACCACAGCAGACTGTTTGTGTGGTTACGTGCAGTCCTTCTGCAGCTAGCCAGGGGTTTATAAGCAGCTGTAGCCCACTGGTTACTTCACTGCTTGGGGAGCCAGAGGTCATGGGTTCAAACACACAGTGGGGTTATTTGATAGGGCTTTCTGAAGCATTGTCTATTTTTAATGTACATTAGCGCTGCCAGCAAAAACACACTCAGAGTACTGTAACCATAAGGTGCCTCAGAAGGCGCCCTATAAAGCGCCTTCTGAGGCACCTTATGGTTACAGTCCGTATAAGGTGCCTTATAAGGTGTCCTATGAAGCGCCTTATAGGGTGCCCTATTGGGGACATTATAGGGTGCTGTGACGGACAGTGCACTTTATAATGTGCCCTATGGAGTGCCTTATAGGGTGCTTTATGCGGCACCTTAGGTTAAGGCACGTGAGGGTGTGTTTGCTGGCAGCAATAATTAAAATGCCTCAAGAAACAATACTTACATGTCAAAGCTGATGCCTCAGCCAGCCTTATGCATTAGGCACACTGGGGATTAAACTCATGACCTCTGTATTATCAGTCAGTGTATTAACCATTGTGCTACACCTCTGTTTCTATGTTTGCATGTCTGTGCGCCTACTTAAGATTACCGCGCGGTAACGCGCTTAGCGGCGCTTCGCCCGATAATGTGCGCAGCAGCGCGCGTTATTGTGCAATAGTCCCGTTTTGCTACTTTAAGACTGAAACACCCACTCCTTTTATGGCATCCTGCACACTATCGCCGGGCGCAAGTTAAGACGGTTTAGTAAACATACCCCTTTGAAATAAGAACACTCAAAGAGATTTTAGGACCAGGGTTGGGATATTTAGAGATACTAGATGACCCTGTTTACAGACACGAACCTCTATCTGGCCATTTCTGCTCCTGGATACTGCAAGCCAGGCAGTGAATATGTCATTCTTTTGGCAGCTACCCTATCCCTTAGCAGTGATATTCTTATTTACCTGGGATAGGGAGTTGAGGTGGGGCAAGTGCTACAATTGTTTAAATAGTGTTACGGAGTTTTCGAAAAAGGGGAAGATGTCATGATAATCTTAACCAATAGAATGCTGTGCCACATAGAGGGTCAACACTAAGTGGAGCTGGTGAAAGAAGACTACGGGTGGAACTGTACAGCCAAGATATTTTTTACTTTCGGCTGTTAACAACAAAGGTTTCTCTTGTATTAAACTGGCACCAGTTTCTTCTGTGACTGAATGTCATTGACCATAATAGAAGTTTTGTGATTTCCTGAGTGTCACACAGTGAGTGATAGAGGAGAGGGGCAAATCAGGGTCTCCAAGTGCACAGCTCTGCTACAGACCAGTGACAAGGCAGCCACTGTTCCAGCTAATAAGCAGACTGAATAAGTTTTCCACATCAAAATGGTGCTTGATTAATACTGTAGCCTGTGTCACCTCATTTAGATCAGTGTTTCAATAACTCCGAGAATGAAGGCCACTAAATTGCCTCAGGCAATTACATTTGCAAATGAATCCTGAAGGTCAGCCTCAGGTTGAAAAAGTTTTCAACCAATTTGTGACTCTGAACAGACTAACGAGTGATAAAATATGCAGTTCTCAAGAGTCAGGCATCTCTGTGGCAGAAGTCTCAAGTATAATATTTTCATGATCCAGGGTTTAGTTACAAAACAAGCAAAATCTTTCTGCAATTAGATATTTTTTTTAGCTTCTCAGACTTTATAGAATAGTATACTTCCCAATACAAATCATGAAAAAGCGTAGTCACTCACCTGTAACAGGTGTTCTCCAGGAACAGCAGGAATCAGTCTTCACATAGGGATGACGTGGACACAGACGGAGCCCATGGAGCATTTCCCCAGCTTTCAAAGAAAGCCTTTGGGAATGCTACCACGCATGTGTGGTCCCCTTCCGGCCCAAGGGTGCCATCTTGCTCAGTCAGTGACATAGCTAAGACGGCAGTAAGAAATCAAGCAAGGTAGGGAAGGAAACTCCTAGGGGAGGAGGGAAGGTTGTGAGGACTGATTCCTGCTGTTCCCAGAAAACACCTGTTACAGGTTGGTAACTATGCTTTCTCCAGGAATAAGCAGGAAGTCAGTGCTCACATATGGGACTCCCTAGCTCCAGGCTGCCGAGGACCGAACCATGACAGTACCAACGACGACTGGTCGGGTGGCCGTGAGCTGCAGAAGGTGAGTCCCCGCTGAGAGACTCTGCAAGACCCTAACATCCAGCAACACTATCACTCCAGTAGCCTGAACACAGAGGGTTGGAGGGCAGGAGTTGCCTACACTCCAAAAATATTATGCAGCACTGCCTGACCAAAGGCACAGTGGCCATCGGCCTCACGTGGTGCGCTATGATCCGGTTTTCCAGGGAGAAGCCAGCTTGCTCATAAGCAAGGGCGATGCAATCCTCCACCCAAAAGAATAGGGTACATTTGGTTACAGGGAGCCCCAATCTGCTGGGGTCATAGGGCACAAAAAACTGAGATTTTTTTTGGTGCCCTGGGTCCATTGCAGATAGAAGGGCAGGCCCGCTTACAGTCCAGTGTGTGGAGTATGATCTCCTCCTTGCCGGCATGAGGCCGCGGGTAGAAGGTGGGGAGTACCACCTCCTGGTTGAGGTGGAAAGGGGATACCACCTTCGGGAGGAACATGGGATGAATGCGGAACATTACCCTGTTCTTGAGGAACCTGATGTAAGGAGAGTCCACCACCAGCGCTTGAAGCTCACTGATTCTGCGAGCTGAAGTCAGGGCCACTAGGAAAGCTACCTTCCGAGATAGGTATCTGAGGTGGCAGGTGGCCAGGGGCTCGAACGGTGGTCTGGTCAGCTGGGAGAGCACCATATTGAGGTCCCATTCTGCTTCCGAAGGGCTGATAGGGGGCTTGGATAATAGAAGGCCCCATAGGAATCGGGAGACCAGGGGCTGGCTGGATAAGGACTTGCCCCTTACTGGGTGGTGGTGAGGCAATGGTGCTCAGATGCACCCAGAACGTGACAGATTTCAGCCCTATGTGCGATAGATGCACTAGGTACTGGAGTACCAGCTGTATGTGGCAGGAGAATGGGTTCTCCTTCCTATCCGCGCACCACAGGGCGAACCTGCACCACTTAAAGGCATAGGCTCTTCTCGTGGAGGGCTTCCTGGAGGCCAGCAGGATCTCCTCAACCTCTTGTGGCAGGTTGAGCGGGGCCAGGGCTAACCTCTCAGCAGCCAGGCTGTTAGAGTCAGTGATCCCACATTGGGGTGTAGGAGGGAGCCCTCCTCCTGAGTCAGGAGGTTGGGACCCGACCCAGGGGTACTGGGATTGTCACCACCAGCGAGAGCAGTAGTGGGAACCAGGGTTGCCTGGGCCACCTGTGGGCAATCAGTATCACTGATGCCCTCTCATTCTGAATCTTGAACAGAGTCTTGGCGACCAGAAGAGTTGGTGGGAATGCATACAGCAGTCCCTCGGACCATGAGATCAGGACGCATCTGCTGCTACCCTCTGTGGGTGAAGCTGCCAGGAACAGAAGCAATCCAGCTACTTGTTGTCCGGAGAGGCAAACAGGTCCATCTCAAGCCAGCCCCAAAGGCAGAAGAGCCTCTCTGCCACTGCGGGGTTGAGACGCCACTCGTGAGGGCGCAGGACTCTGCTGAGTCTGTCCGACAGGTAGTTGTCCCAGCCCAGGGTGTAGACTGCTCACAGGAGCATGCCACACTGTATTGTGAAGGAGAAGAGGGCTGCAGTCTCCTGGCAGAGGGAGTATGAGCCCATGCCTCCCTGCTTGTTTTTGTAGAACATTGCAATCTAGTTGTCCGTCTGGACCAAAGCAGGTCTGTTCCGCAAGTTGGTGTGGAATGCACACAGAGCAAGAAATACTGCCTGGAGCTCCAGGAGGTTGATCTGAAGTAGAGATTCCTCCTTGGACCAGCAGCCCTGAGTGCAGTGAACTCTGCAGTGGGTTCCCCAGCCCTGGAGAAAGGCATCTGTGGTCAGGGTTCTTTGCGATGGGGGTGCCTGGAAGGGCATTCCTGCCCAGAGGAAGCCTAGGTTTTGCCACCAGTCAAGGGATCTTGCCAGTTGGCGGAAGACCCTGACCCTGTCCCGGAGCCGGCCCATGGCCTGGGTCCACTGAATGCACAAGCACCACTGGGCTGCCCGCTTATGCAGGTGGGCTAGGGGCGTGACATGGAGCGTGGAGGCCATGTGTCCCAGCAGGCGAAGAAGAAGGCAAGCCAGCACCATTCTGTGGTGTTGGACCTCCTCTGCCAGCTGTTTGAAGTGTTCTGCCCTGTCCCAAGGGAGGAGGGCTCTGGCTGCACCGTGTCCAGCTGAGCACCAATGAACTCTAGGTCTTGCACTGGAGAGAGATGTGATTTGGGGTAATTGATGATGAACCCTAGGTGCTGCAGGAGGAGGATGGTACATTCTGTGCCCTGGCTGGTTTCTGCGGCTGTGCTGCCTCTGATGACCCAGTTGTCCAAGTAGGGGAAGACAAACACCCCTTGTAGGCGCAGATGGGCGGCTACCACTGCTAGGCACTTTGTGAAAACTCTTGGCGAGGAGGCCAGGCTGAAGGGAAATACCCTGTATTGACAGTGGCCTCCCCCTACCATGAATCTCAGGTATTGCCGGTGAGAAGGGTAGACCAGGATGTGAGAGTAGGCTTCTTTTAGGTCTAAGGAGTAAAACTAATCTCCCTGGTAGAGGTAGGGCAGCAGTGCCCCAAGGGAGAGCATTTTGAACGTCTTCCTCACCAGGAACCTGTTCAGGTCTTGGAGGCTCAGGATGGGCCTGAGACCCCGGTTCTTTTGGGAACAAGAAAGTACCTTGCCCCAGAGGTGCTTGTCCCAGAGGTGCCGCTTTGTCCCTTAGTAGGTTAGCTAGCTCTGAGAGCAAGAGGGCCTGGTGGAGGAGAGGCTGTATTGGCTCTCCTGGAAAATGCCCTGGAAGTGGCAACTGGAAGTGGAGGTGGTAACCCTCCTTCACCACTCGAAGCGCCCGCTGGTCCAAGGTGACCTTGGGCCACTTGTGGGCAAAGAGTGCCAGGCAGCCCCTTGTGGGCTGGAGAGGGTATCCCAGGGGGAGGGAGGCCCTGCTCTTGGAGTCAAAAGCTCCCACCAGGTTGAGCCAGAGCTGGCTTCCTGGGACCATGTCCCTGGCCTTTGGGCTGGGATCCCTGCTGCTATTGGCTCTGGAAGATCTGGTAATGGTGACTTTGTTGGAAGAGGGCCTTCTTCCTAAAGAAAATTGGCATTTTCCCTGACATTTTCTTGAGGGGAAGGGTAGAGGTCTTCTTTGAGAGCCATGTCCCGGACAAAATCATAGCATGCCACGTCCTTGGGTGGGGAATGGCATTGAAGTTCCAGGGGAGATGTCCCGGTGTTGAGAAGTCTCAGGGGAGGCCTCAATGTCGGTCTCCCAGTCTGACTCCAAAGGCGTCGAGGAGTCTGAGGCTCGGAGCTCCATGCCGTGAAGCCTGCGTCGGGGAACTGAGATCCCCCAAGGGGTCTTGGGTCAGATTCCCAGAAACTAGCCGTTGAGGACCAGACACCCGAGGATCAGGACCAGGACCTCGATCGGTGCCAAGGGCTCACCCGAGGCTGATAGCGCTCGAGGCCTGGCTTGATGCCTGGGGACGCCACCGAAGTTGGGAGCCTGAATGTCGGGGCAGATAATGTGGATAAATCTGACATCATCGCCTGCTGCATGGCCAGGATGGCAGAGATACTCTGTTCCATGGCTGCAATTCTGACCTCGATGCCAGAAGGATCCACAGCTTTCAGCGTGGGTACCAAGAGTCTCGGACCCGGTGCCGGCACTCTTGCGAGTGCATCCTTGATGAGGACCACGGCCTCAGGGAGCCTCGCATAGTCACCGCTGGCTGAGGACTCCTTCCTAGAGACCTTAGGAGGGCACTGCTCGGAGTCACCCGTCACGGGACCTTACCAAGTTTCCCCAGTGGAACCTCGCCTGGCTTCGAGGATTTTTTCTTTTTCTTGCCAGGGTTCGGCGTCTTCCTGGAGGAGCCACCACCGCGGGGCTCCAAAGATGCCTGTATTTCACGAGAGGTGCTCAGCCTTGGGCTCAGTGTCGGTGACGCCGAAGCTGAGCCGGACTGGAGGAACATCTTCTCCTGCAACTCTGACCTTTTCTTGTTGGTTCACGGAGTCATGGCCTGGCACAGGTCACAGGAGGCACTCTTGTGGTCTGGGCCAAGGCAGTGCAAGCAGCAGTCGTGGGTGCCTGTGACAGACATAGTTTGATCTCAGCGATCACATTTTTTAAAACCACCAGGAGTCATGGTGGCTCACACCCGGCCGGGGTCGAGGACCCCCGGGCGAAAAAAGGCACGATTGCTGGTTGAGGTAAGCCTTGGTAAAAAAAAAGGAAGAGGGAGTCGAGAACAGCACCGGGGAGGTGCCGGCTTGAGGTGGGAAGAGGAACCGGTATGCATACCAGGAAAAACTCAACTATAGAGGGTAATTTTTCAGGAATTTTTCTGGGGACACAGGACATGCGTCCATTGGGCTCTGCGGAAAATAGGAGACTGAGCAAGATGGCACCCTTTGGCGGGAAGGGGACAATGCATGCATGGTAGCATTCCCAAAGGCTTTCTTTGAAAGCTGGGGAAATGCTCCGTATGGGCTCTGTCGGCGCTGACGTCACCAGTATGTGAGGACTGACTTCCTGCTTGTTCCTGGAAAATGAATATTTTCATTCACTATAAAGTTTTTCAAACATTCTTCCTTTGCAATCTATTCACTGTGGGCTTGATCCAGTCCCCTTCTTTTTATTTGGATCCAGAAGGTAGATATCTCAAGATATTAACATTTTTTCAGCTCTGCCAGTGAATTAGTATACCCCTATGCAAACAACCAGGATTTGATCTTGTGTTCTTTTGGCTGGCTGGGACTGAGGATACTTCAGAAGAAGCATTCACAGTCTCTGAGGAGGGAGTGGGGGGAGGATCCTCAGTCACTGTGAAATGGCAACACCTACCAATGCAACTTATGGTTGACATTAACCATGTTTCAGAGGTGCTGTGGTGTATGATCACTGGTCTTTTGCTGTGATGACTGAGCTGAGCTGAGGGGGGATATAAAATAGGGCAAAAAATATCCAGATAGTTACAAATAAATGCACAAGGTATTGTGGTCCAATGAAGACTGATTCTGATTGATCTGAAAGCCCAAGAGAGCATGAGTAAACTGTTGGCTCAAATTTAAAAAAAAAAAGATAGTAAGGTTTTGTTGAATTGAATATGTTGGAAAAGGGGAAATTGAGTAAATAGTTTGGGCAGTCATAAAGATATTTGGCATGGCTCAAAAACATTAAATACACACAGAAGATGCAACCATCACTAATGATCCATTAACATCCTCTGTTCCACTCATGCACATTTCCACAAAGGGTTATTCACCCATACACATACACATCTTTCGCTCACCTCCTGAATTTCTCAGACTGGAATATCGATAGCCTGAAGCACTGCAGTAACTGCAAAAGTAGAAAACCTACCTAAAACAACTCAAGCCAGAGATGTATGACATCTGAACATGGCTACTTAACCATGGAGCTCTGGACAGAACAATATTAAGAGCAGCTTTCTCAGCTTCCCACCTGACCATAAGTGATCAATGTCCAGCTGTATGAGTATTTATCAGTTGCCTCCATATTGTTCAAAAAGAAACATGGCAAATCTTAATAGTTCCTGAACCCAGCTGCTAAAATGCTAATAAATACTGCTATTTGCCCTGATTCTCCATTGAAGGACAGTGTAAGAAGATGAATGACCTCCATGAGAATTAAAGGATGAACCTGGAGAGAACAGTTTTGAAGAGTATATGATAAAACAGGCAAAGACCAGCAAGAACTCTTCACTGTGAATTAAAGAGCTGGAAAACAAGCACTACTGAAGCTGATAATCCGAAATACCATTAAGCCACAGAACATAATGGGCTGTTTCCAAATCTTATCTTTTCCAGTGTAGTGTACACTATCACCATTCTTATAATAAATAGCATATCCAATGGATTCCAACTTTATTCCTTTCAACTGAGTATATTTTAGAAGCCACAGGCACTGTTGACATGTATAAATAGTAGACCCAATATTCAAAAAAAGCTGAGCTCCTAAATTTGTGCCCTATTTTCAGCCACAAATAGGCACCTAAATTTTCAGCTGAAAATTCATCTTAATTCAGGAGCTTAAACATATGCGCCTAAATTTAGGCCTGACGTTCATTTGCCTAGATTTATGAGCCTAGTGCTTAGTGTTGAAAATCAGTGCTAATCTCATAACCCACATTTTATGCTACCAAATTTAGGAGTTTAGTGAAATTTTAAGAAAATATTTAGACACTCAGCCCTAGTCAATTTTTAAAGAGGCCAATTTAGGAGCATAACTCTCAACGTTAGGAGCATAAATCTTTGAATGTTGAGCCTAGTGTTCTTAAATGTGCAACATGGCATGTTTATTGTAACCCGCCAAGAACAACGGGCTTGATTTTCATTTAGATAGGCTATACGCCATGGCGGCGCATAGCCTGTCCACCAAACCCCTTAACCTGGATTTTCACTTCCGCAGCAGCGTAAGTAAAAATCTGGGTTTGTGTGGACATGCTGTCAGCTGCTGAGGCTAAACAGATAGCAGCAATTTTCGATGCTATCCGCTTAGCCCTCTGCACCTTAAAGATAGGCAAGGTTTTTCCTTGCCTATCTTTAAGGCGCAGAGGGCTAAGCGGGTAGCATCAAAAATCCCTGCTACCCATTTAGCCCTTTCCTCCACCCCCGCTCCACCCTGAAACGCCCCTAACATGCCCCGATGCTATACGGATAGCATCTGGGCGTGTTAGGGACTTTTCTGGGATTTTCGAAGGGCACTACCCATGTAGGTGCCCTTCGAAAATCCCAGATAAGGCCTTTACACGGGTAATTAGGGAAGTTACCAGTGTAAAGGCCTTCGAAAATCGGGCCCAATGTGTTTGGTGGAAATGAAAGACTTAAATAAATATAGATACGTGACAATTTTAGAAACAGTGCTACTTATACGTAGTGGAGGAGGGGGGTTATTTTGTAAGTGGAAGCCTATGTGAAGAGTCCAAAAAAGGTGCCTTCTTTGGACTTCTCACATAGGTGTCTTGTTATAAAATTAAGCACAAAAACTAGGAGGAGAAGCAGCTTAGTGGTTAGAGCTCTGGCTTGGTAACCAAGCAACAAGGGTCCAAGTCCCACTGGCACTCTTTGTGACCTTGGGCAAGTCACTTAAATGGAAATTACACTTACCTGGTAATTGTTGTTCCTTGAGGAACTCCAGTTCAGTCCTTCACCTCTGGGTAGTGTACCTCCTCCTGCAGCTTGGAGAATGGGCATGTCAAAACCATGACATCACTGGATGTAGCCTGCTGGTATCTCCCATCAGCCCCAGTGAACCATTGACAAAGCAGACTCAAAGGAGCAACAAATAAGTAGCTATCATATAAATTTCAGCTTCATACTCAACAAGAACTTAGAACTTATCAATCGTAACTAAACTTATAACTAACCCCCCTCCAGAAAGAAGGGGGACTGCTTCCTGCTCTTTCCCATTCCCCCCTTTAACCGAGCCACCGAAGGGAAAATAGAAAGAGGACAGATAGACAGAATCAGCACGATCCCGAGACTATGAGTGATTTTACCTCCTCAGATACTGGTACTCCCCCCCAAACTGAAATCTGCTCCTAAATCAACCACTCCCGGGCGGGATTGAGGACTGAAGTGGAGTTCCTCAAGGAACAACAATTACCAGGTAAGTGTAATTTCCATTTCCTTATCATTCCTCCAGTTCAGTCCTTCACCTCTGGGATGTAACAGAGCAGTAATCATTGGGAGGGACCTTTCCAGCCGGAACGCAACACAGCTGACCAGAACGTCCAAGCGGTAGTGCTTACTGAAGGTATGAAGGGATGACCAGATTGCCGCCCTGCAAATTTCCACTGGTGGAACCAAACTGTGCTCCGCCCAGGATGTCGCTTGAGTTCTAGTCGAGTGAGCCCGCAGACCCACTGGTACCGGACGACTGTGCAAAATATATGCTGTCGCAATTGCCTCTCGGATCCATCTTGAAATTGATGCTTTCGCTGCCGCCTCTCCTTTTTGAGGGCCTCCGAACAACACGAATAGCCGTTCCGACTTGCGGAAGGGTTCCGAAACCTTTAAATAGTGCCGCAGCACTCTCTTTATATCCAAGCGGTGCAAACTATGGTCTGAGGCACTCTCCTCCGCCGAACCCAGTACTGGGAGAGAAACCGGTTGGTTCAGGTGAAACGGAGAAACTACCTTTGGCAAAAAGGATGGAACTGGCCGTATTACCACCTTTTCCTTTGAAAAAGACAAAAATGGTTCCCTACAAGACAGCGCCTGCAATTCTGAGATTCGCCTTGCCGAACAGATGGCCACCAAGAACACTGTTTTCAATGTTAAGTCCTTAACCGATGCCTGATGTAAGAGCTCAAAAGGCTCCTGAGCTAGTGCTCCTAAAACCAAGTTGAGATCCCACGGCGGCACCAATATTCTACGAGAGGGCCAAAGTCTAGACACCACTTTAAGAAAGCGCAGAACATCGACGTGGACTTTACCTCTATAGCAAGGAAGGGCTGCCAACTGAACCCTTAAGGAACTGGCTGCCAGACCCTTATCAAACCCGTCTTGAAGGAAACTCAATACCATAGGAACGAAAACAGTAGACGCGCGAACCTGTCGCCGTGAACACCAGTCCTCAAAAATACACCATATGCAGACATATATGAGGGAAGTGGACTTCTTTCTGGCTCGCAGTAAGGTCGCGATGACCGCTCCAGAATAACCTTTTTACCTTAACCTCGCCCTTTCAATGGCCAAGCCGTAAGCGAGAACCGATCCACCTGAGGCATTTGAAGCGGACCCTGAAGCAACAGATTCTTCGACACCGGCAATCTCCAAGGTTCCCCGTCGAGCAACCGAACTAGGTCGGCATACCACGGACGTCCTGGCCAGTCTGGAGCTACTAACAGTACTCTTCCTCGATGAGCCTCGATGCGCTGAATCACTCGTCCTATGAGTGCCCACGGTGGAAACACATAGAGAAGACCTGGCAACCCTTCTGACATCCTTTCCCGACGTCTGCTGAAGAAGCGACTCGTTTTCGCTGACTGGAAGGTCGCCATGATATCCATAATCGTCAGCACCCATCTGCGGACAATCTGAGCAAAGACCTACGGATGTAACTCCCATTCCCCGGCATCCACCCGGACCCTGCTGAGAAAGTCTGCTATCACATTGTCCTTTCCTGCAATGTGCGCTGCCAAGATTGCTTGCAGATGAGGCTCCGCCCAAGCGAACAGCACCTCTGCTTCCTATTCCATGGCCACGCTTCCCGTTCCGCCTTGTTGATTGATATAGGCCACCGTCCCAGAATTGTCCGAAAGCACTCATACCGCCCGCTTTTTCACTGCAGCTTCGAATGCCTGAAGCGCTAAAAACACTGCTTGCAGTTCGAGATGGTTGATCGACCATTGCCCTTCCTGGTCGGACCAAGCCCCTTGCGTGAAGAGATCCCCGCAATGTGCACCTCATCCCGCGAGACTTGCGTCCATCAGTTACGGGAGCCACTGTGGTAGCTCCAGGGGCAGACCCGCCTCCAGAGATTCTGGATGGAGCCACCACTGAAGGGACCGCCTGACTCAGAGAGGGCAAGGAAGTCGCTTGTTTAGCGAATCATTCTGGTGGGACCACCGATGCAGCAGCGCCCTCTGCAATGGTTGCATATGGACCTTGGCCCATGAAACTACCTCCAGGGTCGCCGCCATTGTCCCTAGGACTTGAAGGTAACTCCACGCCGACAGAGCCAGGGTGGACCTGAATTTGCGTACTAGCTGACGTAAAGCTTGAGCCCATCGCTGCAGTAAGAACACAGCTCCTCTGTGAGTGTCGAAGCGTACCCCCAGATATTCGAGCACTTCGGATGGAACTAGCCTGCTCTTGGCCGCATTGATCACCCAGCCAAGACTCTGCAGGAACTTCACCACTTTGTCCGTAGCCTGCAGACTTTCGGCCTTGGATTTCGCCCGACTCAACCAATCATCGAGATAAGGGTGAACTAGAACGCCTTTCTTTCGCAATGCTGCGACCACCACCACCATGATCTTGGTGAAGGTGTGTGGAGCTGTTGCCAGACCGAAGGGTAAAGCTTGGAACTGATACTGCCCCCAAGGAAAAGCGAACATCAGGAACCTTTGATGAGCCGCTGTGATTGGGATGTGTAAATAACCTTCCATGAGATCGAGGGAAGTCAAGAACTCTCTCTGGCGTACCGCCACAATGACTGAACGCAAGGTTTCCATCCGGAAATGCGGCACTCGAAGACAGCGATTCACTCTTGTAGATACAGGATTGGTCGGTAGGACCCATCTTTCTTTGGCACCATGAAATAAATGGAGAAACGACTGACGCCGTAGTCTGCTAATGGAACCAGCGCAACCGCTCCTAATTGCAGAAGCCGATCCAACGTTTGGCATACTGCTAGCATTTTCTGCTGACCTTTGCAGGGCGAAAGCACAAACGAATCCAGGACCGGATGAGCCAATTCCAGAGCATAACCTTAGCAAATTATCTCTAACACCTATTGGTTGGACGTTATTTGGGCCCAGGCAGGAAGGAACTCCCGAAGCCGCCCTCCTATCGGTTGGCTCCCTACGGGGGCCAGCCTCGCTTCATTGTGATTTTCGATTTGATGGTGCAGAAGCCGCTGCAAAACCTCTACCTGCTCCACGAAACCCCTGGGCTCTAGAAGCAAATCTTCCTCTCTGGAAGCCTCCTAAGTGAGACGTACAAAATCTCCTAAAATCTCTAAACTATCCCTGAGAGGCCGGCATGGGCTTTCCCTGCTTAGGCTTGTCCTCCAGGAGCCTGCCCCCTTTGAACTCTCCCAAATCCTTAAGCAATTTGTCCAGGTCTTTCCCAAACAACAGCCTACCTTTGAAAGGAAGCTTACTGAGCCGCGACTTGGAAGAACCATCAGCCGCCCAATTCCTTAACCATAGGTAACGCCGGGCGGCCACCAAAGATGACATACTATTTGCTAATGCTCTGATCAAATCGTAGAGAACATCAGCCAAATATGCCGATCCCGATTCCATGCGAGTCACTTCGCATTGTTCTGGAAGAGAAGATTGTTGTAAGCGCTGTGACCACTGAAGACATGCTCTCACCACACAAGCCTCACAAACTGAAGCTTGCATTGAAAGAGCATTTGCATCAAAAACTTGTTTCAGCAATCCATCTACTTTCCTATCCTGCGCATCCTTCAATGCTGCGCTACCCTCTACTGGAATAGTCGTCTTCTTCGTGACCACAGACACTGCTGCATCAATATGTGGGGAGAGAAAACTCTCCTTGTCCTTGTCTGCCAATGGATAGAGCCTGTTCATGGTCCTGACTCCCTTAAGACCCGCTTCTGGCAAGTCCCACTCATCTTGTATCATCCGATCAACTACCCGGTGAACCAGAAACACCACCTGAGATTCCCACACTGCTTGAATGAGAGGGTCTTCCAACCCCTCTTCCTCCACAGGCTGCACTGTAGCTAGATTGAGCGCCTGAAGGGATTCAGTGATGAGTGCCGTTAGCTCGTCCCTCCGGAAGACCCGAATGATTCTCGCCTGATCCTCCGGCTTTGGAATTTCACCTTCCTCAAGCTCCCCCATTCCAGATTCAACTTTGAACTCGGCCTCCTCCGCCTCTAGCCACTCTGAGTCCGAGTGCGGGAGATCTAGTGACTGAGCCCTCTTAGAGGCCCTCGCCCCCTTGTCAATGCCCTCCTCCGCCCTGGCCTGCTTCACCCGTGTCATGAGGGGCACTGACTCAGGCAATTTGCCTTGCTGACGCAAGCAATAGGCTTGATGCATTATTAAAATGAATCCTGGGGAGAAATCCCCCAGTGGAGGTCCGGCGACCATCGAAGGCAGCGCAATAGCCGACCCAGTGGTCCCCTCTGGCAAAGGCAGCGACTGCCTCTCCACCAGCAACTCGCCCTCGGTTCCTGTTGCTGAGCTGTGGGACTCATGAGCCCCCCTGTCTGCCATCTGCTGCTCCATAGAGGAGGAAGCTGCCGCGCACCCCCGGCAGACTCCCGTGTCTGAGACTGTGCCTCTGCGAGTGCCACAAACCAGGCACTGGGGACGTGAAGGCATTAGGTAGCCCCCCTCTCCGTATGGGAGTATTACTGCCTAATACTGCACAATTGTAACTCACCCTCTCAATTCTGTATGTATTTATTTATTTATATTTAAAAATGAAGAAAAAAAAATCAGCCTACAGTGTGAAACCCCAAATATTCTTGTCACAAGTTTGAGGAAATAAAATTAACTATGTCTGTGCTTGCCTGCTTAGCGCTATGCTACCTAACGCTCCATCGCGTGCTGATCTGCCACACGGCTGAAACACGCGGTCAAAATGGCCACGCTGTTGCCGGGCCCTGAATTGGCGCCAAAAGCAAGCTGCTTATAAAACAAAGTTTACCTCGTCCGCGGCCCATTCACGTTGCAGTTCCCCTGCTCTGAACGCCCGCTAAAGCAAATTAAAGAATCTGCCTTACCGGCATGAGCCTCTGCTCAAGCCCACGCAGCGCCGCTAAGCACAGGAGCGAGCGGCCGGCCGCAGTGCGAGCTTGCTTCTGTCCTGCAACCTGCCCCGATGAATCACGGCGGTCCGGGGCCAGCAGAGAATCGGGTCTGCGCTGTGCAGGGCTCTCCTCCGTTAAGCCCAGGAGGAGAGAGCTGCTAGGGGAGACTGGCTGGTTACAAGGAGAAAGAGACAGACAGTGGCCGTTTTTTTTTTTTTTAAAGAGACAGCAACCCCAACAATAGAATTAAAGAATATTAAATATAGGGACAAAATAAAATCTAAAAGGCTACACTAACTGCTCCTTATCTGCTCCTCAAGTGAGCCCAGCACCTACGTCCTCCTGCTGCATGGATACTGGACACACTGGGGCTGATGAGAGATACCAGCAGGCTACATCCAGTGATGTCACGGTTTTGACATGCCCAGTCTCCAAGCTGCAGGAGGAGGTACACTACCCAGAGGTGGAGGACTGAACTGGAGGAATGATAAGGAACCCTCCATTGCCTCAGAAGAAAGACCTGGTAATTTACTTCAGGTCACACTGTCAAGAAAACACAGGAGCTGCTGGGTCACCAGGAATCAGCATTGACTTGAAGGCACTTCAAAGAAAAAAAGAAAGATCTGGACTAAGTCTCCCTTGATCTTCAGCAGAGCAACCTAATAATGTACAAATTTACACCTGCATAAATGGTGCAAATTTGTGAGTGCATTCTACATATGTACTTTATAAAAGTGTATTTTATAAAAGATGCAACTCCATCCCTGGGAATGTTTATGCACAGTCCATGTAAATGTATACCCTTGCACGTCACCCCCCTTCTCATTCGTTTGCACTGGCTTCCCATTCCTTTCCGGATTCAATATAAGATTCTCATTTTTGTACACAAATCACTTCACACCGGTATCCCTCTCTACCTCTCTGATCCAGTTCATTTCCACTGTCCCCCTAGAATTCTCAGATCAATTCACGTCAATCGGTTATCTCTTCCCTCCCCTTCCCAGGCCCATCTGGAGTCCACACGCTCTTCTGCCTTTTTCTTTCTGGATCCCCGCTTATGGAACTCTCTACCACCTATGCTTCATCTCAAGCTCTCTTTTTCTACCTTTAAAGCTAGACTTAAGACACATCTTTTTTGCAGGGCTTTTGATCTTCCTTCCCCTTCTTCCCCTCTTTCCCCTCCCCCCATTGATATTTAGTTCTGTCTGTTTTGTTCCTGGCTGTCCCCCCTTTTTTCTTTCTCCCTTTTCTCTCCGACTATCTCTTTCCTATTTTTTTTATGGCGTTCTTTTCCTTTCTTTTCGGCAGTGCTTTTTTGATTTTATTGTAAACCGCTATATGTCTATGGTTCCGGCGGTATATTAAGGGGCTTGTTTACAAAGCTGTAGTAGCGGTTCGCGATCTTTATCGGAGCCGCGACCCCATTGATTTCAATGGGGCCGCGGCTCCGATAACGACCGCGAACCGCTACCGTGGCTTTGTAAACAAGCACCTAAGTTTTTAAATAAAGATAAAGATAAGATTGTTTTTCTGCATGTAAAAAAGCAATGTTACTTGCCTGTAACAGGTGTTTTCTATACGTAGAATCAATAAATAATAAGTGGAAAACAAGTTATCCAGGGTAACCCAATGCATACAATATTAACCAATACCCCAGTGAACTATATCTATTTTTATTTTTACACTATTTTTATGGCAGACTTTGCTCTAGGATACCAATCCAAAATCTTATGGTCCCTATATAATCACTAAAGTCCTTTTTAATAAAAATATGAATTATTAATTAAAGCAAATAGACATAAAAGTAGACCTAGTACAAAATTAGGGCCTACCTTTATAATTACAGTGCTTCACTTCATAAATTTGACACTCAAAAAATATTTACGTATTCATAGTCCATACAGTCTACCATTAATATCCCCAAAAGAGGGTGTTACCCAACTTGGCCATGTTTCGGACCATAACCATACTTAGCTCTGCTTCAGGAGCAGATTGTTTACTTATCTGTAAGGGTTTTTTATTACTTCCAATCAATCCGCCATCTGTGAATGTTAACAATTCAAACTCCAATAAGCAATCTTCCAACTTGTCTAATGTCCATAGACATATGCCATCAGTTGAAGCAGATCAACTTTAACCAGCGTCCATCTCTATGGCGCTCATCTAATTCTTCACCATCTTAAAATGGAACCATGTGTTTTCTATAGACAGCAGGATTGACAAGGCATATAAGTGGGTGATGTCATCAGATGGCAGTGGGATGGAACTGTTCTCCAATAGCTCAGAACTTTAGTGGCCCTTTCCATGAATGGCAGTCTACCCAACTCCTCAGTTTATTTCAAATCTTGAGAATGTAGGAAACTTTATCATGGAAATAGTCAGCCAGAGTCTGAGTGGAAAGGGAAGGAGGTGGAGGCACCTTGAGAAGAAAGTTAGTGTAACAAAGAGACAGCAAGGATCAGAGGAAAGTAAATTAGTCAGGTGAACATAATACTCCTGCTTGGTGAGAGCTGTGGCAGACTGGAATGAGGTTAGCATGAATTTGAAATGCAGAAAGTCAGCAAGAGTATGGGATTTAAGCCAGAGGTGCTCAGTTGAGTGGGCACAGGAATGAAGTAGCAGGGTTTTAGAGAACAGCCAGGGTTGAGGTATAGTACGCCTCACAGGGCGTGGAACAGGAGATGCAAGTGCATGTGCATCCAGAGCAGAGGAGAGTATAAGAAGACACGGCCTTATCGACAGAGTCAGATGAAAGTGAAGAAAAATGATGATGAAACAGCAGTGGAGGTTCCTGAAGGGTCAACAGCATGAAGATTCCTAAACATGTTGGTGGAGATTGGTTAAGACTGAGGTGGGAGGTGGCTAAGAGTGAAGTTTAGTAGGTGACGGTCAGATAAGAAAAGACTGAGGTGGAGAAGCTTGAGCGCCAGCAATTAGAGAAGAAAGTGAGATCAAGGCAATGGCCATGCTGGTGAGTATGGGCAGTAGTAGAGGCCAGCTGTAGGTTGAAAGAGGATGTTAGGGAAAGGAGCTTTAAGGTATAAGGGTCAGTGGGGCATCAACATGAATGTTGAAATCCCCAAGGATAAGGGAAGGGGAAGATGCAACCAGAAAGGACAGCCAGGAGGCAAAGCCAGTCAGAAAGGTAGAGGTGGACTTGTCAGCTACCTGAAGGAGTAGTGGAATGAATGGGTGAATGGCGTGAACTTCAAAAGAAGAAAAGGAGAGAGATTGAGGCAGAGTGAGGAGCTGAAATTGGCAGGAGTGAGAGATTAGACCTACCATCACAGTCAGTGGATCGAGGAGCATGGGAAGATAGGTGGCCTCCATGAGAGAGGGAAGCAACTGAAGCAAAGTTTTCAGGGAGAAGCCAAGTTTTGGTGAGAGTAAGAAGATGCAGAGCATTAGAGATAAAGAGGTTATGAAATAAGGCAACCTTATTGGAGACAGAATGTGCATTCCACAAGTGACATGAGAAAGGGAGAGAAGAGGGAGAAAGAAGAGTGATGTGACACTGAGATGCTGAAAGATTACCTGCCATAACATGGTAAGCTGAAATAGCACTGAGATGGACTCTAAAGGAAGATGTCTGAAGGCCTAGAAGATACAAATGGTAAAGATGCAAGATAAGAGTAGGCAGACATATAGTAGGAATATATCTGTTAGTGAAATACCAGATTGAAAATCTCCTCTACTTGAAGGCATAGATTTATCTATTAGACAGTTTCCTGGCAGTTATAAGGATATTTTAAATAGACTCTGGCAAACCAGAACCAGAAACTAGATGCTGCTCAATTTCCATGCAGTGAGGACTAAAGGCAGAAGACGGCCTTGAGTTTGAGTTATTAACATTGCAAATTAATTGAGTTTCTGTGGAGTTAAGATTACTAGCCTCTAGAAGCAGAAACCAGTTCTATCAAGGCTAATCAGTGCTATGAGAATCATAGTGCTTGGGCTCTGTTGGGGCTTGTGTAGAGCTTTCGCTGAGGGGAATTAGTAGGTATGCATAGAGAAAGGACCAATTCCATGAAATTGCTAAAGCATCATGAACAAGATGTTCAGGGAAAGGAAGGATGGAACAAAAACACAGCTTTGCTTTGCTACAGCTGGCAAAAAGGTTGAGAAGTGCCTTTATTCTTGAAGTGAGAAGTGCCTTTATTCTTGGAAAATGGATTTTAGGAGTGATACATCTAGGGACTATTTGTGAGTTCAAAGAACTCTACTGAGTCTGTCAGCTAATTGGTTGTGAATTCCTTGGATGTAGGCAACTTGTATCTGTATGTGATTTACTATGGTAAAGTCCAAAATCCTTGCTGCCTCTTTAATCGGGCTCCACGGGGTCTAGAAGAGATTCAATCCTTCCATGTTTGTTGACATAAAACATTGCTAGCTGGTTGTCTGCTTTAATCAAAACAGAAGAATCTTAGAGAAAATGAGGAAGAACTTTCAGGGCATAGTAAACTGATCTGAGTTCTAAGTGTGGGGAAGTTCTTTGAATTCTGACTGCATCCCCTGGGAATGAGCATTGATTTGAGCTCCCCATCTTAGATTAGACATAGCTGGTGCTGAGATGATGCAAAAGGAACCCCTGTTGAAAGTCCACTACTGCAAGTCCACTGCCACAATATCAACCATAGTCTGGGAGGCAAATACAGAACTGAAAAGGGAGGCTGAGAATACTGATTCTATTAAAACATGAAGTCCTACAGGGGCTGCCTTATTTTCAGACAGACCAGAGGGACTACATGAACTGTGAACATTTGCAAGTAGGCTCTTGGGTGCTGCTCCAATTTTCTGACCATGTGAAATGAGGGTCTGTATTCTGCCCTCTACCTGAAAAGTCCTTACATTTACATTTATTTATTTGATATACTGCAAATCACTGTTTACAAGTAGCTTACAAGTAATAAGTTAAAAAAGGAACAACAAACACAAGACAAGCACAGTAAAAGTCCTTGCTTGAATTGTGTTTAGAATGGCACCTATAAAAGAAATGGTGAGCTCTGGGTACAGCATAGAAAATTAATAAGGAAGCCCAGAAACGAGAGAAGATGAATCATACTGTCTGTTAGAGCTAAATTTTCAACTTCTGAGGGGGCTACTAGAAGCCAGTCATCCAGGCATGGGAATATTGCGGGATCTAGTTACTAAGCTGAGCTGTTAACACATATTAATTCAGTGTTAATATGTATTATTTCAATGCAGGTCCCACCTAGTTACTAATAATGCGTGTTAATTTACTTAACATGCATTAATACTAATGCACCATAGCAACTAGACCCCGTGGAGCCCGATTCAGCAAGGGGCATGTCCGGCCGTCCCCGAGCAAGACCCGATTCTGCACCGCGGGAGCAAGACTTTCTCGCAGGTGCAGGATCGGACCCTGGGAGACGGCCCAGCATGCCCCTGCATCGCCACGGAGACATCTTCCCCGTGGCACAGCCTGCCCACAGCCGACAAGACCCTTCTTCCCCGCTGCTTGACCCCCGATAGGGGCAGAAGGATCTGGTGGCAGGGACTCCCCAGCTTCCAGTGGATGCTACGGGGGGCCTGGCTGGCTGATCCAGAGGTGCAGCCAGCACTTATTCTACCTCCGCGTTAGAATAGTCTGGCCATCCCCCGGTGCCACCAGGACGTACAGGGCCGTGAGCGGAATCGGCCCTGTATGTCTGAGTGCCGGTTCCACCTGCGCTCTTCCCACTCTCTGCCCCTGTGCCGCCCCCATCCCCCTCAGCACGCACAGCGGCTCTGTGCATGCAGGGGTGATGGGAGGTAGCATACAGTGAAGACAGAGAGTGGGGTTGCATGTCCTGCCAGGACGTGCAGCTCCGCTATCCGCCTTATAGAATCGGGGCCTAAGAGTCCTTGCTTGTGCAGATGGGCAGTGGCCACTCTGAAGCACTTTAAAGACTCTGGGGGCCAATAACAGACCAAAATGGAGGACTTTGTACCAGAAACTATTGGTCCGAGGCGTGAATGGTAGATACGTTTTATAGCACAAATGTATTGGAATCTGTGAATTTGAGCTCCAGAGTGCACAGTCAGTTTCCTTTGTCAGAATGGAGAGGAGTGTTAATTCTGAATTTTTCTTTGTGAAGAAACTGTTTTCAATCTCTGAGGTCTAGGATAGAGCATAACTCTCTCCTCTTCTTTGAGATAGAGTAGTTACTCACCTGTAACAGGTGTTCTCCAGGAGCAGCAGGAATCAGTCCTCACATATGGGTGACGTCGGCACCGACGGAGCCCTCGCGGAGCAATTTCCCCAGCTTTCAAAGAAAGCCTTTGGGAATTGCAGCGCGCATGCGCGGTCCCCTTCCCGCCCAAGGGTGCCATCTTGCTCAGTCTGATGACATAGCTAAAAGACAGCAAAAAAATTAGCAAAAATGAAATCATAGGACTGCAACTCCAACGGGAGGAGGGAGGGTTGTGAGGACTGATTCCTGCTGCTCCTGCAGAACACCTGTTACAGGTGAGTAACTACTCTTTCTCCAGGACCAAGCAGGAAGTCAGTCCTCACATATGGGACTCCCAAGCTTAAGGCTACCGGAGACCTCAAGCACAAAAATGAGCTCCCTCTAGCTCAGCAGCACAGAAGGAAGGAATCTTCTCTGAAAACGCCCCCGACCGGTAGCCCAACACCAGGGCCGGAGGGTAGGAGTTTCCTAAACCTCAAAGAGATTATGGAGGACTGCCTGTCCGAAAGCACTGTCCCTGCGGGACTCTCTTTCCAGGCAGTAATGGGCCGCAAAGGTCTGGCTTGAAGACCAAGTGGCGGACCGGCAGATGTCTGCCAACGGAACAGAGCGGAGATGAGCCACTGACGCAGCCTTCGCCCTAACACGATGAGCCGTGACTCGACCTTCCAACGAGAGGCCGGCTGCCCCATAAGCCCAAGCGATACAGTCAGCAACCCATATGGACAAAGTACGCTTGGAGACAGATAGCCCCAACTTATTGGGGTCAAAAGAAATGAAGAGCTGAACAGCCCTCCGATGCTCCCGCGTACGGTCCAGGTAGAAGGACCGTTTATACTGTTTATATTGTACACCGCCTTAATACTTTTGTAAATACTTTTGTAAATACCACCTCTTCCTTCAATACTACCCTAACAGCAATTGAACCAAAAGAAGTGACACACTCTTTAAACCACCCTTCCGTGCTTTATATTACTATGACTCTATTCTGTTCTATGTAAATATCTCATGTATATAGTTTAACCCGGTTCTCCAAGTTGGTACTCCTGTTCGATGTAAACCAAACAGCTTGTTGTTATGGTCTTTATGTTATAATGTAAACCGCGCTGATGCCGAATAGTGCGGTATATAAGAACTTGTAATAAATAAATAAATAAATAAATAAATAAAATAAATAAAGGCGGTATATCAAATTCATTGAATAAAGATAAAGATAAAGAAAGGCCCTCCTACAGTCCAGGGTATGCAGGACCATTTCAGCCCGGCTGGTGTGCGGCCTGGGAAAGAAGGTCGGAAGAACCACCTCCTGGTTGAGATGAAAAGGAGCCAGAAGGAATCCCTAAGAGTCCTGGTTCCGGTGAGGTAACTCTAATGGACATTTGGACTGCTATTAATGGTATTGACAAACGTTTAACTGCCACAGTGTCTTCCCTTTGTATGTTTACCTCTGATGTGGTTTGTAAAATGCAAAGTACTGACAAGCAATTGGGAGCTATAACTAATACTTTGGTTAAGACTGAATCTCAACTTCAAGTTTGTTTAGATAATAATTATGCTTTGATACGGGATTTTTCATCCCTTAATTACCGTTTAGAGATGCTTGAGAATCAGTCGAGAGCCAAAAATTTACGTTTCCTTAATTTTCCAGTCACCCATTTGTTGTCTCCTGCTATTTTGCTTAAGAAATACTTTATAGATGTATTGAAGTTGGATGGAAGTATTGAGGCTATATATTTGTATTACTTGCCTACTCGGTCTACCTCTTCTCCTACTCAGGGTGAGGCTATTGCCTCCTCCCCTTTAGATGATACTGCCGGCTAGGATTTAACTGCCTTTTTAGAAGATTCAGCGGATACTATTTCCAAGCGTAGCACCTTAGTTGCTACCTTTGGCTCTGAGCTTATTAAATTAAATGTTCTTCGTGCATATTTCAAGTATAGGGGATCCCTTTTTTGCGGTCAAAAGCTGCAGGTTTTCCCGGATGTGAGTAGGGCTACTCAGGTCCGGCATAGGCAGTTCCTGATGTTAAAACCATCTGTTTTGGCTATAGGTGCATGCTTCTATTTAAAATTTCCTTGTAGATGTGTAGTTACCCTTGAGGGCCAGTCTTCTGTTTTTACGGATGTGACCCAACTTAAGTCTTTTTTGAATCAGAAAAAGGTGGTAAAGGATGTTGGCAGTGAGATTTCTGTCTCCTAATAGTGGAGTTTGATTACTTCTGACTTCCTTATTTTTGTATTGTAAAATAGGTAATATGCTCTCCCTTGATGTGGTATTTTTTATGTGGTTTATGTTTTTTTCTCTTGAGTATTGGTAAATGTGTTGGAATTGTATTGTATTTCCTTATTATTTGTTGTTATTCAAGAAATTATAAATAAAAATTATTTAAAAAAAAAAAAAAAAAAAGAGATGAAAAGGAGAAACCACTTTTGGAAGAAACTTAGGGTGAGTCCGTAAGACTACCCGATTTCTGTAGAACCTAGTGTAAGGAGGATCAGACACTAGGGCCTGCAATTCACTAACGCGCCTAGCAGAGGTAAGGGCTACCAAAAACAAGGTTTTCCAGGAAAGAAAACGAAGAGGGCAGGTAGCCATAGGTTCAAAGGGCGGACAGGTAATCCTCTGCAAGACCACATTCAGATCCCATTCTGGGGCTGGTGGGCGCAAAGGAGGCTTAAGGAGAAGGAGGCCTCGGAGAAAAAGAGCCATCAAAGGGTGGTTGGAAAGAGGCCTGCCGTCCACCGGTGCGTGATGCGCAGAGAGAGCACTGAGGTGGACCCTGACAGAGTTGGACTTAAGGCCAAGATTGGAGAGGTAAAGCAAATATTGCAAGACCACTGCCACCAAGCAGGAGAAAGGATTCTCACACTGCTGAGCACACCATACGGAGAACCGACGCCACTTAAGAGCGTAGGACTTCCGGGTGGATGGCCGCCTGGAGGCCAAGACGACCTCTTCCACCTCCCGAGGCAGCAGGAGGGGAGCAAGGACTACCCTTTCAGCAGCCAGGCCATCAGATGAAGGGACCGGAGGTTGGAGTGTAGGAGAGTCCCCTGATCCTGTGACAGGAGATCGGGTTGAAACCCCAGAGGAAGAGGAGTGTCCACCGTCAGCTGCAGCAGAAGCGGGAACCAGGGTTGTCTCGGCCACCTGGGAGCTACCAGGATCATCGAGGCTCTGTCCCTGAGAACCTTGAAGAGCGTCCGAGACACTAGTGGCATAGGAGGAAAGGCATACAACAGGCCCGTGGACCACGGAATCAGAAAGGCATCCGCCGCTACTCTGAGAGGATGCGGTTGTCGAGAGCAGAATCTGGGAAGTTGCCGGTTCAGAGGACTGGCAAAAAGATCCATGGTGGGGAGGCCCCACTTGAGAAAGATCCGTTGAACCACCAACAGATCCAATCTCTACTCGTGCGGTTGGAGGATCCTGCTCAGCTTGTCTGCTAGGTAATTTTCCTGACCTGGGAGATAGACAGCTTCGAGGAGGATGCCGTGGCCGACGGCCCAAGAGCACAGTTTTTGTGCCTCTTGACAGAGAAGGAAGGAGCCTGTGCCTCCTTGTTTGTTCATGTAGAACATGGCAACTTGATTGTCCGTCTGGACCAGCACAGACTGGTGAGAAGTGAGGTGGGAGAAGGCTCTCAGAGCTAGGCGGATGGCTCTGAGCTCCAGGAGGTTTATCTGCTGAGCAGACTCCCAAGGAGTCCAGAGGCCTTGAGTACATGTCCCTTGGCAATGTGCTCCCCAACCCAGGAGAGAAGCATTGGATGTCAGTACCTGAGAAGGCAGAGGAGATTGAAAATCCACTCCTAGCACTAGGTTTGGCAGATGAAGCCACCACCGCAGAGAAGAGACCAGCAGGTCGGATATCTGTACTGAGTCTGCCAGGCTCCCTGTGGCCTGATGCCATTGAGTGCGAAGGCACCACTGAGCAGGTCACATGTTCAGGCGGGCATTGGAGGTCACATGGACTGTGGAAGCCATATGGCCGAGCAGTCTCAGAAATTGCCTGGCAGAGACCAGGGAATTGCTGTGAAAGTGGCTGGCGAGATCCATGAGCCTGTGGGCCCTGTCCAGAGGCAGGAAGGCCCGCGCCTGAAGAGTGTCCAACCTGGCGCCTATGAATTCGAGATTTTGAGAGGGGAGCAAAGTGGACTTTGCGAAGTTTATGACAAAGTGCTGGAGTAGAGTCACAGTGCGATGAGTGGCCTGAGTGGCTTCTTGGTATGGAAACACAAAAAGGCCTTGAAGTCTTAGATAGGCCGCCACCACTGCCAGGCATTTGGTGAACACCCTGTGGGCGGAGGATAGGCCAAAGGGCAGTACTCTGTACTGGTAATGATTGCCTCCCACAACAAACCTGAGATATTGTCTGTGGTCTGGATGAATAAGGATGTGAGTATACGCATCCTTTAGATCTAAGGAGCATAGCCAGTCTCCCTGCTGGAGGTAGGGCAGCAGGATTCCAAGGGTAAGCATCTTGAACTTTTCCCTCTCCAGGAACTTGTTGAGGTTTCGCAAGTCCAGGATGGGTCTGAGGCCTCCTGTTCTTTTTGGTACCAGAAAGTACCTCGAATAAAAGCCGTGACCTCTCAGGTGGTGGGGAACCGGTTCCACAGCCTGTTCCTGAAGACTTGCTAACTCCTGAAGGAGTAAGTCCCTGTGCAGAGGGAGTCTTGGAGGCTCCCCTGGAAAGTAGGAGGGAGGTACCTGGTGAAAGTGTAGAAGATAGCCTTTTTGAACTATATGAAGCACCCAGGTATCTGATGTGATGGCTGACCACCTGTGGGCAAAGTGGACCAGCCGGCCTCCTGTGCTGAGAGAAACCAGCGGAGGGGAAGAGGCTATGCTGACGGAGTCAAAAACCCCCACCCTGCTGAGCAGGGGCCGGTGTTGTGGGCTTGGGGACCTGTTGCCTACGGGACCCATTACCCCGTCCCTTGGCCTGCTGACCCTGTTGGGGAGCTGCAGAGGTCTGATAATGGGGGTAGTGTTTATAGGCAGCCGCCTTCCTCGGGTAAAAGGGCTTTTTCCCCGAGCCCTTCTTCTTCTGAGAAGGGGCAGAGGTTTTTCTGGACAGCCGAGTCCTGGTCAGAGTCTCGGTCTCGATCTGTGCAGCCTTTTCAGCCATGGGCTTGCCAAAGAGGTTTTCACCTCTGCAGGGGACATCGACCAACTTGTCCTGTACCCATGGCTCGAGGTTGGATGACTGAAGCCAAGCCTGTCGGCGGGCACCGATGCCGGCTCCAGCTACCCGAGCTGATGCTTCGAAGCCATCGTAGGCTGCTCAAGAAATAAACTTCGAGCACTCTCGAATACCAGTGGACAAGGCCTGGAACCTCTGCAAAGGTTCCTCGGAGAGACCAGCAGAGAACCCGGCAATCTCCTTTGCCAGGTCCCGGAGATACATGCCCATGTAGAGCTGGTAGGTCTGGACTCGACAAGCAAGCATAAAGCCCTGGAAGCACTTCCTACCGAGGGCATCCAGGTTCCGGGCCTCCCAGCCGGGAGGCACCGAGGAGTGCATCTTCTGACCTTTGAGTCGATGCATGGCCGATTCCACCACCATGGAATGGTGCGGTAGTTGTGCCTTTTGGAAACCGGGGCTCTTGCGGACTCGATAAATGGAATCGACCCGCTTGCTTAACACCGGCGCCGACGCCAGGCTCTCCCACATGCGGAAGAGAAGTCGTTCCAGCATCGGAGGAACCGGTACAGTAAAGGCCTCCTTCGGGGGAGAGTCATACTGGAGGGTATCGAGCTCTTCGGCTCGAGGCTCCTCCTCGGGATCCGTGGGGAATGCCAAGGCCTTGGCCATATCCCGCACGAAGTCCGAGAACCGGGTATCCTCCGGGGGGGATCATCTCCGACGTTCGGACTCGGACGAGTCCGATGGGACGCACCGAGTCCGAAAAGTACCGGGTGACTTTTCGTCCTCCGTCTCCCAGCCTGACTCCTCGGATGAGGAATCGAGCGGCTCTAGTCAGGCGGGCACCGATGCCCTCCACCCCGACGCCGGCGTCGACGACCTCGGTCCCGAACGGGAGGCCGAGGGAGACCGTGACCGAGGATCGACTCAAGCGCGCATGGACTCGAGGATCGGCTCGGTCTCCGGGGTCGACTTGGACGTCGACGTCCCGGTGGTCGGGGCAGATGCACCGGCAAGGCCAGCGATCAATGCCCGCTGCTGGTCCATGAAGGCAGCGAAACTGCTCTCCAAGGCCGTCAACCTGAGTCCGAGCTCAGGAGACCCAGCAGCCCCCGACTCGGGCCCCGACGGCGTCGGGCCCAACGTCGGCTCTTTCGGAGGCGAGTCCACGAGGACTACAGTACTCACGTGTCCAGGAGACTCCATCTCGAGACGAGGATGTTTTGAAGGCCTCTCCGACTCCGAAGACCCGGAACGGCCATTGGGGCTATGCGACCTGGCCCTCGAGGAACCAGGAGCGTCCACCGACGCCGCCCTCGCGGGTTTTTTCTTCCTATGATGTTCCCGGGCAGGAGACCCCCACTCAGAGGAACTCCGACGATGCTCAGGACCGGAGTCCCGGGACGTCGAAGCCTCTGATGAGGTCCGGGCCCGGCCGGACGCGGAGTCAGAGAAGATTCTTTCTTTTTGATGCTGCCGACTCCTCAACGCTTTTGAGGACATTTTGCCACACGGACCACAGATCATCGGGTCATGATCAGGTCCGAGGCAGCGGAGGCAGCAGTCGTGTGTGTCGGTAAGAGACATAAGCTTCTTACAGCGATCACACTTTTTAAACCCGCTGGCAGCCATCGGGGGAAAAAGGGCCCCTGCGAGGTCAAAAGACAGGGCTGCCAGTGAAAAAAGAAAAATGGCGCGAACGCTAGTCACGAAGGACAAAAACCGAAAAATAAAGAACGGACTCGATACCGGCGTATCGGGTCCGGGCGGGAAAAGGATCCGGCGTCGAACCGAGAAAAGAATACTAAATAAAATCAACTTTTTCAGCGGCGATCACAAACAACGTCTGTAGGGCTCCGCGGAAAAAAGAAGACTGAGCAAGATGGCACCCTTGGGCGGGAAGGGGACCGCGCATGCGCGCAGCAATTCCCAAAGGCTTTCTTTGAAAGCTGGGGAAATTGCTCCGCGAGGGCTCCGTCGGCGCCGACGTCACCCATATGTGAGGACTGACTTCCTGCTTGGTCCTGGAGAATAGGTTATACCAAGAATATAAATCCCAATTTCTCTTCTGTGGCAGAATGGGTTCTTTGGTGTTGGACTGAAGAAGAAGAGTAATTTCCTTTGCCAACAAGTTGGTATGGGAGGATGAAAGATGAGACCAACATATAGGTTGATCTGGAGGTAGCTGAGAAATCTGAGTTGATAGGCCTTTTAGATAATGCAGAGGACACTGGAAAATGTGATGATTTTCTGCCATGACAGGAGGAAAGACTGAACCCGATCCTACACAGAAAGAGCAGGATAAATATTCTGCCAAAGCTATGGGTGAGCTGGTAGTAAAAAAGAAGACTGCTGCTGAGTAGAGGGACCAAGATAGCACAGTACTGAGACATACTTGAAGATGTGCTTGCAATCATTTTTTATTTTTGTTTCTTCATCAAGTTTCTCTCTGCAGGACTTTTCTGAGTATAGGGGTAAAAGGAAGACAAAGCCCTCCCAACAGCATCAGAAACAGGATGTACAAGGCCCAATAGACAAGCACATAACTTTGAACACATATGTTTGTGCTGGAGCTCAGGAAAGAGGGGTGCATTCCCCAGAGGACTCTGGGTATCTTTAAGTTCAGGCAGCCTTACCCCACTGCCTCAACCTTTGGATCAACCCAAGGATGATCCTGGTTCATCTGTCGCATGATGTATGCCAAGGGGCTATGCAGCACGAGTTGATGGCGAATATCAGGAACTGTTAGGTCGGTGAAGGATTTACTGCCTCCCTCCCCTGAATATTTCATCTGCTGAATCAGCAGTACTGGCTAAGCTACTTTCCTTATCTAGAGTGTCGGTCTCTTTCCCAAAGCCTATACTTGGCAATGGCGTTAGTGGACCAGGACATCCTAGTGGGAAAAAGGTAATTCTGGAGGACATTTAGGTTACTTTCTTTTTGGTGCTTTAGTGGAACTTTCCTTGAGCACAGTAGGTTGCTGAACTCTAGTAACCTCCTCAGTTTTGGAAACTGCTAACACCTAATAAGGTGTTAGTTCCCTCCAAACCCACCCCGACTCCCACCCACCCCAGTGAGCAGTCTTGCTTTAAAGGGCACCTCCCCATTTAACAAATCACAGAGAATTGGACCAGCACATTTTGAATATAATTAAAGAGATTTAACTGTTTTTTCTCTGAAAGGACAGCTGGGAAACCGGCTGGTACTTGGTAGATCTCTCTCTTTTGCTTTAACAGATACCTAAGCTCCACGAACAGAACAATGGCTGGGAAAAATCGTATCGCTAAAGCTGTTGCCCCCGTTACAGCTTCTGCCTTGGTCCAGACAGAGGTCCTAATGTCAGTTGAAGGACCGGTTCCATGTGCAGGGTGCCTGCATGCTGAAGCTCTGAGGAAACAGGTGGAGGAACTCAGAGAGGAGGTGGCGAGGCTGAGGAGCATTCAAGACAGTGAGAAGTACATTGATGAGATGCTTCTTGCAGCAACCAAGCTCTCCAGCACAGGAGAAGATGGGTGCAAACAGAATGTCGATGGTTGGACACAAGTCACCAGGGCCTGCAAAATCACCAATCCAACTTCTCCAGCCCTTGAATTGAAGAACCATTATGCAGCCCTGGAAGTGGAGGAGGTGAAAGCATCCCTGGAAAGGGAAGAACCAGAGCTCAAGTACCCCAAAGTTGCAGAATCAGTGACCAGAAGAAAATGAAGGGTAGTGGTGGTTGGAGACTCTCTTCTGAGGGTTACTGAGGCGTCTATCTGCCGACCAGACTTGATGTCCAGAGAGGTATGCTGTCTGCCTGGTGCCAAAATCCAAGATGTTACGGAGAGCTTGCCGAGACTCATCAAGCCCACTGACTATTACCCAATGTTGCTAATCCATGTTGGAACAAATTATACTGCCAGGTATACCTCAGAACGTATCAAAAGTGACTTCATGGCTCTGGGACAGAGGGTGAAGCAGTTAGGTGCATAGGTGGTGTTCTCTTCAATCCTCCCTGTTGAGGGTAAAGGCCAAGACAGAGAGGCTCGCATCCTGGAGATGAATGCATGGCTGCATGGATGGTGTCATCGAGAGCGTTTTGGTTTCCTACACCATGGGATGCTGTTCCAAGGGTTGCAGAGCAGAGATGGCGTCCATCTGTCCAAGAAAGGTCAACGCGTCTTCGGTAGTAGACTGGCTAATCTACTGAAGAGGGCTTTAAACTAGATTCGTTGGGGATGGGTGAAGAAAGCCCCCAGGTAAGTGAAAGCCCCCAGGTAGGTGATACATTAAATACCTTTATGGAAATGGGTAACAGGGATAACATATGGAAAGCAGTGTGTATAAATGCCCGTAGCATGGGAAATAAGATCCCTGATGTTGAAGCTTTGGTGGGAGTGGCTGACTTGGATTTAGTGGCAGTTACAGAAACATGGTTCACAGAAAACCATGAATGGGATGTAACTATACCTGGCTATACTTTATTCAGAAAGGACAGGGTAGAAAGAAGGGGAGGAGGAGTGGCACTATATGTAAAAACTACTATTAAAGCTTTGGAATTACAGAGCTTAAAAGGGAGAGAGGAGGCATTGTGGGTTAAACTAGAAAGAGGGAAAGAGAAATCTATTTGCATTGGTGTGATATACAGACCTCCCTCACAAGAGGAAGAGGTGGACAGAGAGTTAATTGAAGACATATGCAGCATTGCTAGGAAAGGGGAAGTGCTACTGATAGGAGATTTCAATATGCCAGATGTTGATTGGCACATTCCTGCTGCAGTATCATCTAGAAGTAAGGAGATCCTGGATTCTCTACAGGGAGAACTATTCAGGCAATTGGTAACTGACCCCACACGTGAAGGGGCCATACTGGACTTGGTGCTTACCAATGGTGAAAGTGTTTCTGATGTTGTAATGGGAGATCATTTTGCATCCAGTGATCACCAGATGGTGTGGTTCAGTATTAGGACTAGGGCTGTTAGAATCCATTCAAAGGTGAGGATCTTAGACTTTAGGAAGACTAACTTTGCGAAGATGGGCCAATACCTCAGGGAGTCGTTAGTGGGATGGGAACAGCTGGGGGATGTAGAAAAACAGTGGGCAAAACTGAAAGGGGATATTTTAAGGGCAACCAACCTTTTTGTTAAAATGGTAAATAAAGGTAAAAGGAAAAGGAGACCGTTATGGTTTTCGAAAGAAGTAGCTGAATAAGTGAAGAAAAAGAGGGAGGCCTTCATGAAATAAAAGAAATCACAGAGAGAGGAAGACAGGCATCTGTATTTGGAAAAACTTAGAGAAGCTAGCAAAGTAGTCAAGAAGGCAAAGATTCAAAAGGAGGAGGAAATAGCCAATGCAATAAAATGGGGGGATAAGACATTTTTCAGATATGTTAGTGAGAAGAGGAAGGGCAAAAGTGGAGTTGTCAGACTCAAGAGTGCAGGGGGAGGAATATGTAGAAGCTGATAAGGATAAAGCGGAATTGCTTAACAAATATTTTTGTTCTGTGTTCACAGATGAAGAACCAGGAGCAGGACCTCAGAAAACACCCACAAATAGGAACAGAAACGAGGGACATCTTGAACAATTTTCAGAAGACTGTGTTCGTGAGAAACTAGCTCAACTTAAAGTAGACAAAGCGATGGGACCGGATGGGATACACCCTAGAATACTGAGGGAACTTGGGGACGTTCTAGCAGCTCCACTGACTGGCCTTTTCAATGCCTCGTTGGAGTCCGGAGTGGTGCCAAAGGACTGGAGAGAGGCTCATGTGGTGCCTTTACACAAAAGCGGATGTAAGGATGTGGTTGAAAACTACAGGCCGGTTAGTTTAACTTCGGTGGTGAGTAAATTATTGGAAACGCTGCTGAAAGAGAAAATAGTGAGGTTTCTGGAGTCCAGCGGATTACAGGATCCGAGGCAGCATGGATTCACCAGAGGCAGGTCTTGTCAGACAAATCTGATTGATTTCTTTGACTGGGTGACCAGGGAGTTGGGCCGAGGGAGAGCTCTAGATGTGGTATATGTAGATTTCAGTAAAGCCTTTGACACTGTTCCTCACAGGCGACTTATAAACAAACTGAGCACCCTAGGGATGGACCCTAAAGTTACTGCTTGGGTTAGAAATTGGTTGGGTGGGAGGCGACAAAGAGTACAAGTAAATGGAGCTCACTCTGAGGAGAAGGATGTTACCAGTGGTGTGCCCTAGGGATCTGTCCTTGGTCCGATTCTTTTTAACATCTTTGTTAGTGATATAGCGGAAGGGCTGTCGGGTACGTTTTGCCTCTTTGCGGATGATACCAAAATCTGCAATAGAGTAGACACCCAGGAAGGTGTAGATAACATGAGGAGGTATCTAGCTAAGCTTGAAGAATGGTCTAGAATTTGGCAGCTGGGATTTAATGTTAAAAAATGTAAGGTCATGCATTTGGGCTGCAGCAATCCAAGGGAGCAATATAGTATAGGGGGTGAAGTACTTTTGTCCACTAAAGAAGAGTGGGACCTAGGCATGGTTGTGTCTGATGATCTTAAAGTAGCTAAACAGGTAGAAAAGGCAATGGCAAAAGCTAGAAGGATGCTTGGCTGCATACGGAGAGGAATGGCTAGCAGAAAAAAGGAGGTGATAATGCCTCTCTATAAGTCTTTGGTGCGACCTCATTTGGAGTATAGTGTGCAATTCTGGAGACCGCACCTTCAAAAGGATGTGAACAGGATGGAGTCGGTGCAGAGGGTGGCTACTAAAATGATTAGTGGTCTTCATTATAAAGCATATGATGACAGACTGAAGGATCTTAATATGTACACCTTAGAGGAAAGGAGGGATAGAGGTGATATGATTGAGATGTTTAAATACCTCCGTGGCATAATTGTTCAGGGAGAGAGCCTCTTTCAATTGAAAGCAAGTTCTGCTATGAGGGGACATAGGATGAGGGTGAAGGGAGATAGATTCAGGAGTGATATGCAGAAATATTTCTTTACGGAAAGAGTAGTGGATCCATGGAATAGTCTCCCAGTGGAGGTGGTAGAGATGAGGACAGTAACTGAATTCAAAAAAGCATGGGACAAACACAGAGGATCTCTAAAGGTAAAAAGGGGACTGATGTAGTTGTTGATATGGAAGGACAGACTAGATAGGCCATGTGGTCTTTTTCTGTCATCATATTTCTATGTTTCTATGTCTTTGCCTAGAGGCTGCTCTGTTGAACTTTGGGCTCTTTCTATGAAAGCCCACACCACATGCAAAACAAATCTGCTTGAAGTGCAAAGACATCACATTAGCTGGTGGGAGCATGAACAGCATGTTTCTAGCAGTTAATGCACAACAGGATACCTTAACAGGTGCACTGAGCTCACAGCAACTGCCTTGTGCTAGTAGTAATGTGTTCTCCCTGCCTACACTTCGTCCATTCACACCACTGCGTGATGGCCAGTTACTGTGAAATATACCGCATGGTCACTGGCATGCCCCCATGTTAGTATTCACAGCTGCCATTTCTTGCAAATTAAAATGCATGTTAACCGACTACTGGACTTTTAGTAAGGGGCCCTTTATTTCTCAGTCCTCTGAGTTTTCAGATCAAACAGTTGTCAAACTGAGAGACCATGAGAATAAGCTGGGAGACTTGGTAGAACAAGTTGGGAGACTTGGAGAACATGTTGGGAAAATGGAGCCTCAGAGAGCTGCAATTTAACAATCTGGAGTGGCTTTTATTAAGGACAGCCTTGCTATATATGCATTTGAAGCTGGAGACTCTTGAAAATAGATCAGGAACATTAGACTATTAAGTTTCCCTAAAACCAGGTTGTTGGCTCTGAAGGAACTATGGGCTATGTATTTGAGCCATACCTTTAAAAATATCTAAATCAGAAGGGATACTAATGCAGCAGATGTACTATCTACCAAAAAGAAGGGGAAAGGAGAATGATGAGGAGGATGCAATGGACTCTGTGGTTCCAACAGACAGCCTGGATCTCTCAGAGTTTCTGGGGTCCTCATGTGAGAATATAGCAAAGAGAGCAACTTTGGTCATGGCTCTGTGTTGTTAAAGGCACATTTTAGAAATTACGTTTAGGTGTAATTTGGGATGTGCAGGTCAAAACATATGAAAAATGGTCTGTGTTGTGCAAGTTTCAGCCTGATTTCAGAAATTTACACATACCCGAAATAGATGGCATCAGTGTGAACAACTTCCTGACCGACTTGATGTTCACAGACGACAGTGCTATATTTGCTGACATGGATGCAGAGGCCACCGACATCCTTTTCCATATCGTCCGCATCGCCCAATCTTACAGCCTAAGAGTCAATGCGGACAAGACCAAGGTTATGATCACGGATGGATCACAGGCCATCGTTCACCTCAATAAAATTCAAATTGAGCAGGTCCAACAATTCAAATACCTGGAATAGCTGGTACAGGAGATGAAGATGGCATCCACCACTGAAGTCCTCAGCAGGATTGGCCAGGCAACAGTAGCATTCACCTCACTTAAATGGTGCCTCTGGAAGAAGGACAATATCTCCACCAAGACTAAAATTTGCCTCTTCCAAACGCTGATCCTGACAATTCTCCTGTACGTAAGAACATAAGAACATAAGATATGCCATACTGGGTCAGACCAAGGTCCATCAAACCCAGTATCCTGTTTCCAACAGTGGCCTATCTAGGTCATACGTACCTAGCAGTTTCCCCAAAAGACACAGGTTCCACAATGCTTGTACTGGGTCAAGCATTGATATCCTGGGTCCCTTCTTAATAATGGTTTATGGACCTTTCCTCCAGGAACTTGTCCAAACCTTTTTTAAACCCAGCTTCACTAACAGCCTTTACTACATCCTCCGGTAACAAATTCCAGAGTTTGATTACACGTTGAGTGAAAAAATATTTTCTTTTATTAATCTTAAATAGTTTACCCTGTAGCTTCATTGCATGTCCCCTAGTCTTTCTATATTCTGATAACGTAAACAATCGATCTACGTTTACCCGTTCCACTCCGTTCATTAATTTATAGACTTCTATCATATCTCCCCTCAGCCATCTCTTTTCCAGGTTAAAGATCCCTAACCTTTTTAGCCTTTCTTCATAGGAGTATCCTTCCATCCCCTTTACCATTTTGGTGGCTCTTCTCTGAACCTTTTCTAATATCGCTATATCCTTTTTAAGATACGGCGACCAGAATTGCATACAATATTCAAGGTGCGGTCTCACCATGGAACGATATAGAGGCATTACGAGTTATAATATCTTTTGTTTTATTTTCCATTCCTTTCCTTATGATACCTAGCATTCTATTTGCTCTCTTGGCCGCCGCTGCACACTGGGCCGAGGGTTTTAACATGGTATCCACAATGACGCCTAAATCTTTTTCCTGGGTGGTGGTTCCTAATGTGGAACCCTGCATCGTGTAACCATAGTTTGGGTTGTTCTTCCCTAGGTGCATAACTTTGCACTTGTCCACATTAAATTTCATCTGCCATTTTGATGCCCAGTCTTCCAATTTATCAAGATCCTCTTGCAATTTTCCACAATCCTCTTGGGTTTTAACAACTTTAAATAGTTTTGTGTCATCTGCAAATTTGATAACCTCACTCGTTATTCCACTTTCCAGGTCATTTATGAATATGTCAAAAAGCAGCGGACCCAGCACAGATCCCTGGGGTACATCACTATTCACCTTTCTCCATTGGGAAAATTGGCCATTTAGCCCTACCCTCTGCTTTCTATCTTTTAACTAGTTCTTGATCCACAGTAGTACACTGCCTCCTATCCCATGACTCTTTAGTTTTGCCAAAAGTCTCTGATGAGGGACCTTGTCAAAGGCTTTCGGAAAGTCTAGATACACTATATCAACCGACTCACCTTTGTCCACCTGTTTATTCACACTTTCAAAAAAACATAACAGATTAGTAAGACAAGATCTTCCTTGTCTAAAGCCATGTTGGCTGTCTCCCATTAGGCCATGACTATCTACATGCTGAGCAATTTTATTCTTTATGATGGTTTCTGCCATTTTTCCCGGTACTGACGTCAGGCTCCCTGGTCTGTATTTTCCCGGATCATCCCTGGAAACCTTTTTAAAAATTGGTGTTACATTGGCAATCCTCCAATCTTCAGGTATTAGAGATGATTTTAATGATAGTTCACAGATTACTAATAGGTCTGCAATCTCATATTTCAGTTCTTTCAACACACTTGGATGTATACCATCCGGCCCATGTGATTTGCTACTCTTCAGTTTATCTAATAGTTGTAATACATCTTCCCGATGTATCGATATTTCCTTCAATTCTTCCGCACCTTTAAATACCACTTCAGTTATGGGTAACATCCCTATATCTTCCTCAGTAAAGACCGAAGCAAAGAATTCATTCAGTCTCTCCGCTATTAACATAGAAACATAGAAACATGATGACAGAAAAAGACCACATGGCCTATCTAGTCTGTCCTTCCATAACAACAACTACAACAGTCCACTTTTTTACCTTTAGAGATCCTCTGTGTTGGTCCCATGCTTTTTTGAATTCAGTTACTGTCCTCATCTCTACCACCTCCACTGGGAGACTATTCCATGGATCCACTACTCTTTCTGTAAAGAAATATTTCCGCATATCACTCCTGAATCTATCTCCCTTCACCCTCATCCCATGTCCCATCGTAGCAGAACTTGCTTTCAATTGAAAGAGGCTCTCTCCCTGAACATTTATGCCATAGAGGTATTTAAACATCTCAATCATATCACCTCTATCCCGCCTTTCCTCTAAGGTGTACATATTAAGATCCTTAAGTCTGTCCTCATATGCTTTATAATGAAGCCCATTAATCATTTTAGTAGCAACCCTCTGCACTGACTCCATCCTGTTCACATCCTTTTGAAGGTGCGGTCTCCAGAATTGCATGCCATACTCCAAATGAGGTCGCACCAAAGACTTATACAGAGGCATTATCACCTCCTTTTTTCTGCTAGCCATTCCTCTCCATAGCCTTGTCGTCTCTTAGTGCCCCTTTAACCCCTCTATCATCGAATGTACTTGAAAGTCTTTATTTCACATTTTTGCTTCCGCAGCAAGCTTCTTCTCAAATTCTCCCTTTGCCTGCCTTATCAATGCCTTGCATTTGACTTGCCAGTGCTTGTGCTGTTTCCAGGTTTCGTTGTTTGGCTCTTTTTTCCATTTCCTGAAAGATGCTTTTTTGGCAACAACAACCTCTCTGACCTCACCTGTAAACCATGCTGGCAGTTTTTTGGACGTCCGTCCACTTTTCTTAAAGCGTGGAATACAGCTGGTCTGGGCTTCCAAGATAGTATTTTTCAACAACACCCAAGCTTGATGTAAGTCTTTAACCTTTGCAACTGCTCCTTTTAGTTTTTTCTTAACTATTTTCCTCATTTTATCATAGTCTCCCTTTCTAAAGTTAAAAGGCAGTACTGTGGATTTCCTTACTATCCCTCCTCCACTAATTAAATCAAAGGCGATCATGCTATGATCAAAACTTCTATCATATCGTACGGATCAGAAACATGAACTCTGCTCAAATCTGACTTGAACAAACTCAGATGCGACGCCTGAGACAGATTTTGGGTGTCTCTCTTCGTGACTGCCATCGAAACAAGACAATTCGGACAATGTGAGACCATCAATTCACAGTCAAAGAACAAATCCAAAAATGCAGACTGCGCTGGTTTGGCCACATTTGCAGAATGAACACCAGTCGGCTGCCATACAAACTCCTCTTGTGAAAGCGACCTGTCCAATGGAGGGCTCAACAAGCAGTACCAAAGAAAGTGTGGCTCAAACACATCGAGGAAGACCTAAGGAACCAATGACTGACCATCAATGAGGCCAGAAATGTTGCCACTCGTCGCCAAGGTTGGAAGCGTATTGTGAGCAACACACAGAATCCAGCAGCACCTACAGCAGTGTATTGGCTGAGAGGACGGCCTTCTCTCCAAATACCAGCTAAGGATTAACGAATAAAAAAGAAGTCCAAGCGACATAGACTTCCCTGCAACAAAAACTTTGAATGGCAATGTCTATCTCATGCTGCATGTATGTCCCTGCCTGCTATTTTGCAAGTGCAGATGTGCATCAGAATGCTGACCAGAAAACAATTGTCCATGTTTCCCTTAGATATCAGAGTATCTTCTTCTCTACTCCCTCCAGGTATTTTGGTGGCAGAACAAGAGCTCTTCTGATTCCTATTTGCGCCCTGAATTACAAATAGACATGAATGTTACTGCTGGTGAGTTTAGGTATGCACTCCAGTTCTGAAATCGGGTGGGCACATGTCCAGGGCATGTCCAGAATACCCTGGAAATGCCTCCACCATACCCCCATGCGACATGGATGTGTTCAATCTGGAGACATCCATATACCTGGCTTTCTAAAATGGTGCTCTTCAGTATTTGCACATCTATGTGCCCTTTTCTTTACCTCAAACTCATGAATAGGGCTTCTAAAATGTCCCTCTTAATAAATATATCTGGTTCAAAAGTTACATCTCCCACGAGTGCAATAAATGCTGGTGATCCAGGGCTCTTTTTGTCATTGTACCAGAGCTATGGAACAAGGTTCATTATGAAATTTTCTGAGAATTAAATAATTTAATCTTTAGGTAAAAGTTGAAAGCCTTTTTCTTTCAGGCTCTAAGGCTATAAAACCAGAAAATAATGTTCATCCTCTCTCCTGATCAAATCACTATTATGTTTTTGTGTTGGTTTATTTCTTCATTCTATTGTTGATTTTATATTATATTTAAGAACATAAGAACTGCCATACTGGGTCAGACTAAAGGTCTATTGAGCCCAATATCCTGCTCCAGCAGTGGCCAATCCAGGTACCTGATATATCCCAAAAGCAGCCAGTTCTATGCTACTTAGTCCCAGGGATAAGCAGTGGTATTCTCTCAGTCTACTTTAATAACAGTTTATGGACTTTTCCTCCAGGAAATTGTCTAAAAAACCTTATTAAACCCAGCTACACTATCTGCTTGTACTAACTACATCTGTCAGCAATGAGTTCCAAAGACTAATTATATGTTGAGAGAAAAAATGTTTTCTCCCTAAGCTCATTGTATTTTATTGTGATTTGGGATCTGTCTACTAAGCCACGATAGACTTTTACAGCTAACAGGATGCATTAGTGCAAAAGCCATGCGTTATCTGTTGGGGACGTGCCCAGCTGATAATTCCACCAAAATGCAGAGACTATGGCACAGTGGATGCAGCTAATGCATGTCACCCTTGAGGCGGCATTAGTTGCACCCGCAATGTCTGCAAAACCAGCAGTTACTGTGTGCTGCTGACGCTCACAGTAACCGCTCGTTGCAGACATGCTCACTCTCCGTCCACAACCCCGCCCACTCAGGCAACTAACGTATGGTCTACACAAAGTACAGAAAATTTCTGTTAACACGGCGCACTGTTCCTGTGCTATTGGCACGTTAACAGCTAAAGCACCTTAACAGACAGATCCTTAAACGCAATTTTCATTATAAACTGCTTTGAATGGCAGGTTGTCCAAAAGAAGCGGTATATAAATTCTTAAAATAAAACGGAAGAACCTGTAATAACATTCATCTAAAGGGAGTCCCTGAAGGGAAAGAATAAGGAGATTTCTTTATACATGGCACATCTCCCAGCTGCGTTACTCATGATGGAGAAGGATGAGGCAGTGATGCTAACGCGGGCTCAACAAGTATTAGGAAAAAAACCCTCGTGATTTTAGCCATCAATGTTTTAAAACCCTGAACCTGACTTTTTGAACACAAATCAAAGGATGCTGAAAAATGTTAACATTTCTCATTCTGAAGCCTTGACGCTTACAACGGAAGAAGAAATGCTGAATATGGATGCCGTACAAATTTCCTGAAAGTAATACCATTGTAAACTGTCAAATTCTGTTGCTGCTGTTGTCAGTAACTAGTGACTTCAGAGCTTTTCTGACTTTGAGCTGTTGTTTTAGTCAATCAGCATGCTGACATTCTCTTATTAAAGCCTCTTCCTACCAGCATCTTTTCATATTCTTGAGGACAATTTACATCACAGCATGTCCTTTTCTGTCAGTTCCTGGCATCCCATCTGTGCCACTGTCACCAGTCTTCAGACAGAAAATGCCACTTTTAGGATATGCTGTTTAAATATGCTCCTGTATATGCCTTATGTTAATGGTATTTCACTATTTTCAGGCCTCAACAAATTCTTGTTGAATCTAGAAGCCAGCAGCTGAGACCCCTTTCAACACTGTCCCCAGTGAAGTTCCAGTGGTGGGAGAGAAAAGCCACAGCTCTTTTAGAAACTGATTTACTATGGCTCTTTCCCTATTCTGTGCCTATGGGCAAAGAGAGTTTAGTAAATCAGTCCCTTAAGGTGCCTCGGCACATCACTAGCAAAAACTAAGCCTCCCTTACCCAAGCATGTTAGCAGCTATCTGACGGTATCTACTTGATAGGTGAAACAAAGAAACAATTGCCTCTTTGCTTCATATATTACTTTGGTCTGGGTCCCCTCCAGCCTTCACCCAGTCTCTCTCTCTTTCATATCGCTCCCTCAGCCTTCACTCATTCTCTCTCTTTCTCTTTCTCACAGTTTTGGGAGGCTGCCAATCTATTCTCTCCACTTTGCTTGCAGCTGCCAAAGAAAGCACACTTGCTACTTCTCCACCATGACTGGCTCTCCACAAGCTTGAGCCCTGAATTGGAGGAAGTTCAGGCTGGTTTCAAGGTTTTGACTCTTATGAGAGATGATTCCAATCTTCCTCCACTATGTTGATCAAGCTTGCAGAGAGCCAAATCGCAGTGGAAAAGTAGAAAGCATGCTTTCTTTGGCAGCTCTACAAAAGATTTGGAGGGTATGAAATCCCAGGTATCAGACTGCATTTTCTAGCCACGATAGTGATCTGGTACTCAGGATTTGTTGCGTCCCGATCTATAATATTTAATAAAATATACAATACTAATTATCATTATGACAAAGAAATCATTTTAAACTGCCTACTACGGGGGTAATTTTACAAAAGGGTGTCTATGTGAAACGCCCCAAAAAGTGTCTATTTATTGTTATGTTAGAAAGGCAGTTATAATGTACTGTAAATATAGAAGGGGCTATTTTAGAAGACTTATTTGCAATTTACATATGTATAATCAGACATATAGAAATGTAAATGGCCATGATATGTGGATGTCCTTAATACATGGAAGGTTCAAGAGGGCATATCAAGGGCATAGTATTGGGAGTGGCCAAAGTGGATCAAAGATTTACATGTATATTCCCTATTTCTTGTGGAGCCCAATTCCATAACATGCACGAACAGCCTGTGGACACATCTAAAACAAAAGGGCTCCCTTTGAACCTAATTCCTCATCCACAGGTCTGGACGTGCCCGAGGGTTCGTACTCGGGGAGATAGATGTCTTTGACGGGCACATGCAAGCACTATTCAGCCGGCTCCATGCCTTAGATGCAGGGAAACATTTTGGACATCCCCGCGCCCATCTTATTCTGAAATGTTACACATTTTGCACCCTGCCTGACCTCGCAGACACCATGCCTCTCAGGAAAAACATGCATCTCCTAAGCAGCTCATCACAGACAGTAGTTTGCAGATGCACACTAGACATAAATACCAATGAGAAACGACAGCTGCTGCAACCTAGACCATATACCAGTCCCCCTCATGCCCTGAAAAGCCCAGTGCAACCCAATATGGTATACTACAATGTAAGTGTGAACATGTATGTCAGGATATACCTTGCATCAAATGGTACATGGCATAGGAACCAGCCCCAGTGATTCCTGCCCTCGTCATCTCTACAAATATGCCTTAAACTGCTAAGGATGGACCCTCACCTCAAAACCCTGAACTACCTTGCAGGGCCACAAAGGATGCATAAAACTGCTGAGCAACAAATGTATGCCCTTTTCGTGTCTTTGGCCTGTAAGTGCATTCATTCTGCTGCTCTGCACTACCATTCCCCTGAGTCTGTATGTCATGCTTCGTCTCTGGCCCCTCTCAAATCCAGGCTGAGCGCTCACCTCATCAGTGCCGCTGTTGGATCAGATCTGCCTAAGCTCCCTTGTGTTTCCTGACCATTCCCCCAGATGTATCCTGTTCACAGCTGCTGTGTTGTCTGACCTGGCTACATTGTAAGCTCCACTGAGAAAGGACCATCTGTTACGTGTGTCTGTGCAGCACTGGGTATGCCTTGTAGTACTATACAAATGATCAGTAGTAGTTGTTGTAGTAGGGCCTTCTGGCTATGGCATCTGAGGCCCACCTATCTGGAACTGGCATTTCTTACAGAAGCTACACTTGTCCCATCTGGCGTATACATCCTCTACCTGCGGGGCAACCCTGTCTGCCTTCCCACAGCCAGTTTTGTGGTACTGCTCCCCTGGTCAGGGCTGTGTGGGCATGGGAAGGGAGACCCCTGTGCCATCACACCAAGTAGCCAGACTCCAGATATATCACCACTCTCACAGCTCTCATTGATCCTGGCCTGGGTGGGGATGAAGGCCGCATGGGACAATCTGGGGAATGTTGGCACTACATCAGTTGTGTCTCCCAGTGCCAGGCACAGCGGATGTATGGCTGCCCTATCACACTGCCAACAATATCTGATCTAATTAGAGCACTCTATGTAAAATAATCTAGAAGGAATTAGCATAGGCTCCCTATGGCTAAATGTCAAAACATATCCCTGTCAATAATAGGAACCCTCAGAATAAGGGCATTCAGCAGCGCAAACAGCACTAATACATGCTCAACAGCAAAATGTGCATCATGGGCATGCATTAGTGCTGTTTGCACTGTCGAGTGCCCTTATTCTGTGGATCAATTATTGACGGGGATATGTTTTGACATTTGGCTATAATGAACCCTCTGAGTTTGACTGCCCAGTCACACTGGCACCTGATGATACTGCGGTCATCCATATGGTCCAGGTACTGGCCAGGCTTTCATGTTCCCTCTGAACTGCAGATGAGAACACCAGACACCCCCCCCCCCCCGTGAACCCCTCAAAACACACACACTCTCACTTTCTGCCACAGAATAATGATTCTGCCAAAAGGATGCCCTGAACTTATACATAACAGCTATAACATAACATAATCACATGGGGTCCAGGACTACAAATATGATCTCTGTTTCTCACCCCAAAAGAAATCCTTTCCTTGCTCAAGTCCATACTATCCCTGCATCAACAGTCCCATATTTCTGAACATAGCAATTATTAGGGCCCCATAGATTGGATCTTTTAACATAAACAGCACATAGGTGCAGTCTGAAAGAGAAATTAGACTTACCTGCTAATTGTTGTTCCTTGAGGAACTCCAGTCCAGTCCCGCACCTTTGGGTAGGGTACCTCTTCCAGCAGCTTAGAGACTGAGCATGTCATCTTTTGATGACACCCATATACTTATGCAGCTGGCACTGCCTACCAGCCACAGTAACCTATTGACAAAGCCAACTCACAGGAGCAACAAATAAGTAACTAAAAAACAAGAGTATCCAAAAAACTGCATCTAAACAAACTTACTCCCTCCGTATCACCTGGGAAGGAATCCCCCATTCCCCTCAAAACTGGGAGGCTTACCTGTGAATCCCTGGGCCACGCCTTTCAGCAAGAAGCACCAAGACCAGCAGGACCCTCAGCCCGGCCCTCCCAGGGGCATGCCCACACCTACTCCTCGGCACCTCTTGACTCTTGCCATTACTCATTGATGCAGTAACCTAGACAGAGGCACCCCAAACTTCTTCTTAGACTCTGCCACTGGTGGGATCCGGGACTGGACTGGAGTTCCTCAAGGAACAACAATTAGCAGGTAAGTCTATTTTCTCTTTCCTTATCATCCCTCCAGTCCAGTCCTACACCTCTGGAATGTAACAGAGCAGTTAACTTAACAGGAGGGAGCTGCAAAACCGGCCTGAAGCACTGCCAATCCAAACAAGTGTCTCCTGCTGCCTGGACATCCTGACGATATGAAGGTATGAAGAGAAGACTAGGTTGCCGGCGCCGCCTTACAGATTTCTGCCGGCGGCACCAAACTATACTATGCCCATGAGGCCACCTCAGCCCTCATGGAATATGTCTGCAATCCTGTCGGCACCACTATACCCTTCAAGATGTATGCCGACGCAATCGTCTCTCTAACCCATCTAGAAATAAAGGCCTTGGCAGCCACCTCTCCTCTCCACAGCACCTTGAACAGAACAAACAATCCATCAGATTTCTGGAAGGACGCTGTCTGCTTCAAATATCACCTCAGGACCCTCTTAACATCCAAGAGGCACAACTGTGAGTTTATGGGGTCCATTTCCGTGATCATTAAGACCAGAAGAGAGACCAACTGGTTCAAATGGAAGGCCAAAAGCACTTTCGGCAAGAAAGGTGATACCGGCTGAAGGACCACCTTCTCCCGGGAGAACGAAAGAAATGGCTAGTGGCAAGATAAGGCTTGAAGCTCTGAAATCCTGCGGGCCGAGCAAATCGCCATGAGGAATACTGTCTTCAAGTTCAAATCCTATAGTGAGGCCCGACTCAATGCCTCATCGGTCAGTGCCATTAGCACCAAATTGAGATCCCAAGGCGATACCACTGGCCTCTGTGGAGGTTGAAGATGGCCCACCACCCTCAGAAATCTCAGCCCATCTGCGTGTGTACCCAGCGTCACCCCTTGCCCTCTTTCTTCTTCAGCCTTGCCCTTTCAAGAGCCATGCCATAAGCGAGAATCAATCCAACTGAGGCATGTGAACTGGCAACTGTGTCAAGAGATCCTCCCGAACCGGAAGGCACTATGGCCGGTCCACCAGCATATGCATCAAGTCGGCATACCATTGGCACTTTGGCCTATCTGAGGCAATTAGAATAACGAACCCCCAGTGAGCCTCCATTCGCTGTATCTCCCGGCCTATGAGAGCCCATGGTGGAAACACATATAGGCGGAAACACATATAGGAGGATCCTCCGTGGGCCACCTTTGTACGAGGGCATCCAGACCCAATGGCATGCCACCTGCTGGAACACCTCCTGGTTGAGAGTCCACTCGCCTGAGTCCACGTGCACCCGGGCTTAGGTAGTCTGCCATCACATTGTCGACTCCTGTTACATGCACTGCCAACAAGGCCTGGATGTGACTTTCCATCAAATCAAAAAGCACTTCAGCTTCTTCCTCTAAGGCTACACTGCCAGTGCCACCCTGGCGGTTGATGTAGGCTACCATGGTCTCACTGTCCGAGATGACCCGGACAGCCTTCCCCTGTAATCAGGACCAGAAGCTCTGGAGCGCCAGGAGCACTGCCCGCATTTCCAGCCTGTTGATGGACCAGAGGGCCTCCTGTGAGCTCCACTATCCCTGGGCAATGCATCCCTCGCAATGAGTTCCCCAACCGGATAGGCTGGCATCTATCATCAGTGGGACCCAAGCTGGTTCCCCGAGCTGCATGCCCCCTTCTAGACTCTCCGGATGTAACCACCACTTCAGTGCTCTCTTCGTCTGTCCTAGGCATGGGAGCAGCCTGGACAAGGGCTGACTCTGGTGGGACCACCAACACAGGAGGGCTTTCTGCAAGGGTTGCATGTGCACCCTCGCCCACAAGACCAGTTTGATCGTGGCTGCCATGGTCCTGCAGATAGTGCCAGGCCGATAGCCAAGATATCTGCAAAAATTAGTGAACCAGCCATCACAGACCCTGTGCTCGCTGTTTCGGTAGAAAAACCTTTCCCATGCTGGTGTCAAAACGTGCTCCCAAATACTCCAGCTCCTGGGATGGCATCAACTGGCTCTTGGCCAAGTTGACCACCCATCCCAGACTTTAGAGGAGCTGTACCACCTTTTTCATGGCTGTTGCGCTTTCGTCTCTGGACTTCAAGGTATGGGTGTACCAGAACTCCATCTTTGCGGAGCGCCACCGCTGTCACCACAACCTTGGTAAAAGTACGCGGAGCCGTTGCTAGCCCGAATGGTAATGCCCGAAACTGGAAATGCCCCATCGGTATTGCAAACCGGAGAAACTGCTGATGCTCCGGCCATGGGGGGGATGTGAAGATACGCTTCAGATAGGTTGAGCGAAGAAAAGAACTGCCCAATTCTGACCGCTACTATGACTGACCATAAGGTTTCCATGTGAAAATGCGGAACCAGCAGGCAACGGTTTATGCCCTTGAAATCGAGAATCGATTGAAAGAAGCCCTCCTTTTTTGGGCACCACAAAATAAATGGAGTACCGACCACATCTGTATTTGCCCTCGGGTACCAGCACCACGGCCCTTAGCTGCAATAACCTTGCCAAGGTGTCCTTTACCACCGCAGCTTTGACTGGTGTCCTGCAGGGAGACTGAACAAAAGAATGGCCGACCGGACGCGCCCACTGAAGGCATAGCCCTCCTGGATGACTTCCAAGATCCACTGCTCTGATGTGATCTGGGCCCAAGCAGGGTAGAACTCCCGTAGGTGGCCTCTCACGGATATCACCCCACCTGGGCTCACCTCGCTTCATTGGGATTTCCTGCATTCCAAGGAAGAGGCTGTTCCAAAACCTTTTCTCGAACCTTGTAAGCCTTGAAACCCCTACCCCCTGGAGACAACTCTGCCTCTCTGATAAGGGACAAAGCAGGACGTGCGAAAATGCTTGAAGTCTCTCGGCGAAGGTGACAGGCGGCTTTGCTTCTGCTTATCCTCAGGCAGGCATCCACCCTTGGACATCCCCAAGTCCTTAACCAGCTTGTCCAGATCCTCCCCGAATAGTAGCTTACCTTAAAAGGCAGCTGGTTAAGATGGGACTTGGAAGAACTGTCCGCCGCCCAGTTCTTCAGTCACAGATAGTAGCAAGCCACCACCAAGTTTGTTATGCTTTTTGAGAGTCCTCTGATGAGATCGTAGTGGGTGTCCGTGAAGTAGGCTGTCTTTGATTCCAATTTGGCAGCCTCTCCAGACAGGTATGATGCCACAAATTGAGGCCTGCAAGGCAAGGGCATTGATATCAAAGGCCTGTTTCAGCAAGGTGTCCAACTTCCTGTCCTGGCCATCCTTGAGGGCCACATTGCCTTCTACCAGAATTGTAGTCTTCTTGGTCACCGCTGACACTGCCGCGTCCACCTTGGGCGACTGAAACCATTTCCGCTTCTGCTCCTGTAATGGGTACAGGCATATCATAGCTCGTAATCCCCTTAGACTCTCCTCTGGCAGATTCCATTCTTCCTGGATCATTTGCTTGACCACTCTGTGCGCTGCTACACCTTCTGCGGTTTCCGCACCGCCTGAAGTAGCAGGCCCTCCAAAGCTTCATCTTCCGCCAGCACACTCGCCGGCATATTGAGGGCCTTCATGGACTCCCCAATGAGCGCTGGCAGCTCCTCCCTGTGGAACACTCACACAATTTGCGACTGATCTTCCTGCTCCGGAATCTCTCATTCCTCCAGTTCTTCAGCTTGGAACTCTAGTTCCATGTCCAGGTCTTCAGTGTCTTCAGGAGAGTGCAACTGCCCCTCCTCTGAGAGCTGAGCCTTCTTGGTGACTGCCACCTCCGCAATACCCACCTTCATGCCTGCTGCTCCTGGAGCGGTCCTAAACCCCTGCTGGTACATGCAAAAGGCCTTGTGTAGTAGCAGAACAAATTCTTGGGAAAGGTTTCCCGGAGACCCTACTTCTCTCTAGTCCCACAAAGTGGAGGGTCCGGGGAGGTAGGAGGCTGACTTTAATGCTGAGACCATAGCCCCCTCTATACCCTGGTCCTCCCTAGCTGGGGAGGGGTTATTTCCTGCCTCTCATGGTCCTTCTCCAAAGTTGTGGCCTCTTGTGCGCATCCCAGACAAATACCTTCCTCTGAGACCACCCTCCGCCAGGTCCCACATACTAGGCAATGAGGCCTGGCTAGCATGGCGACCAGGTCTGCAACCTGCACTTGGAGCAAAAACCCTGAGAGCAAAAGGAACCCTCTATTCCAAACTGAATCAAAACTCCTCTGCAAGTGATGGAAATAAAGTAAACTAAAGTAAATTAAAGTACAAATAAGGAAAACAAAAGAAAAAGCAGGACCCCTTTTTCCCTATCCTTCAGTTCCTGGGGAAAAAACAACCAACAGACCACAGGTCTTGTCTCTCTCTTCCCCCCTTACAGTAAGTCCCAGGGGAGAGAAGAAATTGCCAAAGCTGACTGAAATTGCTGGTCCACAGCTGGGAAGAGAAGATGAGCACCATTCCCACGCCACTTCACCCTCCCTCCACTTGGTCCAGGACCGTGCTCAAAGAGCCTGCCTCCCACGCACTGTTCTAACGCAGTCCCACTGCCTGACACCCCAAACAGCAAAAAAGAGACTCTTCCTCATGCTCAGGCTGCTCCGGGGCCTACCTTTGTACCAAGGACTGCTGCCCGCTTCATCTTCACTTTCCCCTCGTGCTCAGCCTCTCAAATCTGGCTTTGGTACTGAGAGAGGAAATGACGTCACCAGCCTGAGTGGCAGCAAAAGCACGGGGCTCCGTGAATGTGAGATTTGAAGGCGCACCCCTAGCCACACCGCGGGGTCTGGAGAGTCGTAAACGCAGCGGATAGCAAGGCGAACGGAGAGGCTGCCCGGGGATGAAAAAAGGTAGCGCTGAACTGAAGGCGTTTGCCTATAAGAACGCGGCGGCGGTGGGAGCCGCGGGGAAAGCCAAGATGGCGGCGGTGAGTGCGGGAAGCGATGAGGAGGACTCAACGGCGGAAAAGCAGCGGGGAGGAGATTTGGAGGTACTCTGAGGTGAGCTTAAAAGTTGGTTTACCACCCTCAGACAGGATATGTCGCTGTTTAAGGCAGACGTGCAGGGATGGATGGAAGATCTGCGAGGCGAGATTAGAGAGGTGGGCCAGCGTGTGGAAGACCTGGAGAGCAAAGTGGAAACGCAGGAAAGCACGATGCAGAAACTGCAGGAGCAGATTGAGAGTATGGAGGGGGAGCAGGAGGAATTATGGTCTAAATTGGAAGACCTGGAGAACCGTTCAAGGAGGCCGAATATTCGACTGAGAGGCATCGCAGAAACCTCTGAGAACTTGGACTGTGCACAAGTAGTGGAAAAAGTGTGTAAACAGCTGGTGCTGGATGCTGGTATACCGGAGGAGGGACTGTGTTGGAAGATAGATAGGGCCCATAGAGCGCTGGGCTCCAAAAAGGAGGGATATAATAGAGATATTATTGCCTGCTTTCATGAATATCTCACGAAAAATACTGTGGTGGAGGCTGCAAGGAAAGTAAAGAACTTTAATTGGGAAAATCAGCGAATTGAGATTTATGCAGATCTCTCAGCGATCACGATGAGAAAGAGAAGAGACTTTGCTCAGCTTACTAAGAAGTTGCGGGACAGGGCCATTAGATATAAATGGCTGTTCCCGTTTGGGTTGCAATTTTGTATAGAAGGGGTCACTTCTTATGTGAAAACAGCTGAGGAAGCAGTTAAGGCGATGGAGAATGCTGGATGGACTGAGATACCAGAGATTCAGCATATAAATCGCCCCAAGACAGCGAGGAAACGGCCAGGTGAAAGTGGCTGGAGAAGAGCGCCACAAGGGGACCGGCGGCTTCGCAGACAACAGAAGCTCACCGTGGAACCTGACGGTTGAGAAGGAGTAGTGGACTCTCTGGAAGATATTAAGTATTTCCTGTGAAGGAAATGGACGTGTAAAGTGTGATGTTAAAAAGTAATAAAGTATTAGTGGCGGGGGGGGGGGGTGCCCTTTGAAATTAGTAGGGTAAATAGGGGCTTAGGCTGGTGAGTCATGCCTCGCGAGATGGAGGTGAGATTGACTTGGAAGGTGGTGGGGGTGGGTCGGGAGGGGGTGGGGTGGGGGGGTGGGGGGAGGGGATGGGGGGGTAAGCGTAGGGACGTCCTATCCAAACAGCGTAGGAACAGGGTTATTGAAGTATGTTGTGGTAATGGATAAATTAAGATTGGTAACGATGAATGTGCGAGGCTTAAATTCCCCGATTAAGAGGCAGAGAGTGTACAAAGAGATAAGTAGGCTGCAGGGGGATGTGGTGTTCATTCAGGAGACTCATTTGAAGAAAAGGGATGAGTGGCGGATGGCAAATAAAAAATTTCAGGGACAATGGTTTGCCTCAAATCGTGTTGAACTCAAGAAAGGGGGGGTAGGAATTTTAGTGAGAACGCAAATACCATATCAGGTACAGGAAATACAACAGGACAAAGAAGGGCGCTACATTATGGTTAGGATGCAAATAAAGGATCAGAAATTTACTTTGGTAAATATTTATGGTCCAAATGTGGCACAAGGGACCTTCTTTGTGGAATTGACCAAGAGGGTAGCTGAATTTGCAGAGGGACATCTAATTGTGGGGGGGGGGGGGAATTTTAATTTAATGAGTAATCCTATTTTGGATAATTCCAGGGGGAAGGCCCTAGGGAATGTTAATAGTAGGAGAGCACTGAAAGCCATTGGGGTGCAGTTGGGAGTGGTGGATGCGTGGCGGGAGATGAAAGGGAGGAGAAGGGACTATACCTATTGGTCACCAGTGCATGATTCTCTGTCTAGGTTGGATATGGTGTGGGTGGCCAAGACATTAGTACAGGACCTGGGAGGGTGTGAGATCAGTGAGAGAACGTTGTCGGATCATGCCCCGGTTTGGATAGAGCTTAGGGTGGGGAAAACCGATAGAAAAGGCTCAGGGTGGTGTCTGGATGAATCTCTGCTGGAGGTACCTGAAATCATTAATCAAGTGAGAGACCATATTAAAGAATATCTAGAGCTAAATGACACAGCAGAGTGTAAAACTGGAACACTTTGGGAATGCCTAAAGGTGGTGGTGAGAGGTAAGTTGATTGCCATTGGCTCCTATAGGAAGAAGGTGAATGAGCAACAGAAGCAGACAGTTTATAATAAGATCAGGGACTTGGAGAATTTACAAAAAATGGGTAACCTGGGCAGGACGGGCTTGCATGAACTGGCGCGGGCTAGGAAGGAATTAGGTGAGTTGGAGCTAGGGGAGATTAAATTCGCCCAAGATCGGCTAAAACAAGTATTTTTTGAGTGGGGGAATAAACCCAGCAGGATTTTGGCACATAGGCTGAAACAACAGTGACAGCGAAATTATATAACTAAAATCAAAGACGCACAGGGGAAAGATATGAGACAACCGGGGCAACTGCAAGAACGTTTTGTAGAGTATTATAAACAATTGTATACACCAGATCAGAGAGGCGTGCAGAGGGAGTTGGAAGAATTTTTGAGTATGGAGCTTCCGAGTCTGAGTACGGGGCAAGCAGAACAGCTTTCCCGGCCCATTGAGGTGGGGGAAGTGCTTGTGGTTATTAAGACCTTACCATCTCATAAAGCACCGGGGCTAGACGGGTATACCAACAAATTTTATAAAAAGTTTGGGGATGTGGTGGGGGAGATATTGACAAGGCTCTTTAACTCTTTTAAGGAGGAGGGAGAGTTGCCAGAAACAATGAGAACAGCGGGTATAACATTGCTCCCAAAAGAGGGGAAAGATTTAACTTTATGTGGCTCATATCGCCCCATCTCATTAAAATTTATACCAAGGTACTGGCCAATAGGATATTACCCTATTTACCATAACTTGTGCATGAGAATCAGTCGGGTTTTGTCCCAGGGAGGCACACGTCCGATAATATACGGAAAGTGCTGAATGCTATGTGGGAAGGTAAGCGAGGGAAGAAACAGATGTTATTATCGACAATTGATGCTGAGAAAGCTTTCGACCGGGTATCATGGCCCTTTCTTTTTAAAGTTCTGGAGAAGATGGGGATAGGAGGGAACTATTTGCGATGGGTTAAAGCAATCTATAATCAACCGCGGGCGAAGATTCGCAAAAACGGTGAATATACGGCGGCATTCGAATTACAGCGGGGTACGAGGCAGGGGTGCCCGCTGTCACCGATTTTGTTTGTGCTATCGATGGAACCCTTAGCCCAACGGGTGCGTGAGTGTGGAGAGGTGAAGGGGGTTAGGTGGAAAGCCTTGGAAAGTAAAGTGTCACTCTTTGCGGATGACCTACTGTTTATGTTAACTAATCCGTTGACGTCTTTAACTAAACTATATGACATCTTAGTGGAATTTGGGGAATATTCGGGGTTTAGAATTAATGCTACAAAGTCGGAGATTCTGAACATATCGGTTCAGGTGGACACGGAGCTACAAATAAAGGAGAAGTTCCCATTTAAATGGGCCAAGCACAGTATTACCTATTTGGGTATAAAATTAACGGTGAGGGAGCAGGACCTCTTTGAGGTGAATTATGGAAGAATGGAAAAAGTAGTCAGGAAGGAACTGGACAGCTGGGGGAGTAAGGGCTTAGCCTGGTATGGGAGGATGTCAGCAGTGAAAATGGTGATTTTACCTAAGTGGCTCTATCTCTTCATAGTGTTGCCAATTTGGGTACCAAGGAGCTGTCTTGCGAAATGGCAACAGGGGATTATGAAATATGTGGGGGGCCTGAAAAAGAACAGAGTAGCAAGGCGAATATTGACTAGAAGGAAGGAATTTGGGGGCATGGCTATACCGGATTTAGGGCGATATTGGGAGGCTGCCCAATTGGGTGCTAGTGTGGACTGGTGTGGGGATGAGAAAAAAGAGTGGGTGTGGATGGAGTCAGAGGAACTAGGGGGGGGGGACAGATTGGGGACTTATTATGGCTGCCTAGGGATGGGAATAGAGGTTTTAAAGGCGATAACCCGTATGTGAAGATAACATTGAAGGTCTGGAATAAGTGGAAATGTATGTGGCTAGGTAAGGAGGGGGTCTCTAGGCTGATACCGATTAGGGGGAATCCCGCCTTCCCACCGGGGGTGGGGATCACGGCTTACTTGCACTGGGAACGGAAGGGTTTAGTGTGGATAGGTCAACTGCTGGAGGGACGGTCTTTGAAAAGCTTTACAGTTGTGAAAGAGCAGTTCCAACTGGAGGATAAGGACGCCTTTCGATTCCATCAGCTTAGACACTATATTCAACATAAGATAGTGACGGGCCTGCGGGGAGATCCTACCGAGATGGAGCAGATGTTCCTGATGGGCTGGAAGAGGGGGATTGTCACTAAATTTTACACCATGATGCAAGGGGTATGGTTAAGAGAAGCCTTTCAAAGGAAGTGGGAAGAAGATTTGGGGGTTGAGTGGGGGGAGGACACTTGGAAGCAAATTTATCAATCACGCTATAAAGGTCTATTGGCAACCTCCCTAATTGAAAACAACTATAAGGTCATATATAGATGGCACTTGACGCCAGTGCGTTTGATGAATATGTATAGTAATATAAGTGATCAATGTTGGAGGAACTGTGGGGAAAGGGGTTCTTATATGTATATATGGTGGAATTGTAAACTAATACAGGGAATGTGGTTGGAGGTGTTCAGCCTTATTGGCCAGATTTTGGAGAAAGAGGTGCAGCCATCGCCAGCCACGGCGATGTTAGGGGTATGGCCGCAGGATTTTAAACGCTGGGAGGGGGATTTTGTGAATTTGGGGTGTGTAGCGTTTCGGGTGTTGATTGCTAAGAAATGGAAACAAGTGGGGGTGACACAGCTGGAGGAGTACTGTAGCTCCTTAGACCACATTTTTTTGATGAGTAAACTCACGGCACTGAAGAAGGAGCGACCACAAATGTTTTTGAAGGTGTGGGGAAAGTATATAATATGGATGGCCAATAAGTAAATATAGAAATATACATATAAACTGATGCTGTTTGGATGGAGGTGGGGGAGGTGGGGAGGGGAATGTGGTTATATAAAGTTATACCAGTTGGAATGTAATGAGATTTGTAGGCATCGTGGATGGCCTTTGTGGATGTGTTGCAATGTTATTCAGTGATAGTGTGATTGTCAAATTGGTGTGTAATAAAAATAAAGTTTAAAAACAAATCTGGCTTCGGTACTGAGAGGGCCATTCTAGGAGCTGCCTGTCCAAGCGCTGCTGTTCGGGAGGTGGCTCCTCACCCGATGACAGGTTTGGGAGCTGCCAAATCTCCTGGAGAGAGAAGGGTCCCTCACTAGACTTCCACGAACCCCATGGGGAAAGGTGGATCCCCTCCTTTTGCCTTTTGTGCTCTCTCCAATTACAGGTAACTCTTGTTAACCCCTTTTCTTTATTTTTCTTTATTTATTTTTTAAATAAAAGCAAACCAATCCTGATCACAGAAATCCTGAAGGAATAAAAGAAAATAAAGACCTATTTCCTTAGTTGTCCCTCAGTGAGTCCAGCATCCCTGGCTCATCACCTCCTCCAGCTGCTTGGAGACTGAGCATACTGGGGCTGGTAGGCGGTGTCATTTGCATAAGAGGAATTATATACTAACATCAGGCAGTGATACACTAGCAAACTGTTAGCCATTGTTCAAATATAATCATAAGCCTTTTCGAACACCATAATCAATTTTTTATGGATTAAATAATCCACCAGTCCCTGGAAGAAACTATAAACAGCAGTTTTTATATAAAAATCTTCATCTAAATAGCTTCAGTGCAAAAACTTTAATCAATAGTTATTTTAAAAAAATTATAGTCTGGCCCAGGATAGAAATGTTTTTGAACTAACAATATTTATCTGAAGATTTTATTTTGTATATAGATTGTTTATGGTTCTCTCTAAGGACTGGTGCAATTGTTGATGATGTTTTAAAGAGGTATCTGATCACATATGAACAAAAGCTAATGTTTCCTCATGTGACAGTGCCAGATAATAGTGTATACTACTTCTTATACCTACTAAAATAATTTTATATGAATGGAAACAAATATACATTTATGTGTTTTTTTCATAAGAAAATATGGGATTTTTTAAAATACTTAAAATAGATAGAGGGGAGGGGTTTGTACCTTTCCGCATGCTCTACACCAGTGATTCCCAAATTGCACTCTATGGGCCCCAGGGGGTCCACCAGACACAGAAAAGAGAAAGAAGAGAGGATAGTGGAGATTGGCTGGGAGGAAGAGAGAGAGGCTGGAGCGAACTGGCTGGGGGAAGGAGATAGATAAGGACTGAGATTGGTGGGAACTAAGTAGAGGGGGAGAGGGACAAGGTGCTGATGCTAATGTTTAAAAAGGGGAAAGAGCTACTTTTAAACTAGAACTTGGGGGAAAGGTGCAAATAAGGTTGTAAATTCAAAGAAACATACTTTGAAATGTGTCTCTACAAATGCTAGAAATCTACAAACATGATGGGAGAGTTAGGATGTATAGCATTAAATGAAGAGATAGATATAGAAGGCATCTCAGAAACCTGGTGGAAGGAGAATAAACAATGGGACATTGTGATACCAGGGTACAAATTACATTGCAAGAAAATGATGGATCAATTTGGTGAAGGGGGTGGGCCTATATGTTAAAGAGAGCATTGAGTCAAACAGAATAAATGCTTTGCAGGAAACAAAATGCACTGTAGAATCTTTATGGATAGAAATTCTATGTGCGAAGGGAAAAAAATAGTGGTGGGGGTATACTACCGTCTGCCTGGACAGAATGAACAGACAAATGATGAAATGTTATCAGAAATTAGGGAAGCTAACAAATTTGGCAACATAGTAATAATGGGTGATGTCAATTACCCCAGTATTGATTGGATAAATGCCACATCAGGGACATGCAAGGGAGGTCAAGTTCCTAGATAAGTGACTGCTTCATGGAGCAGCTGTGGGAACCTACTGGAAAAGGATTTATTTCAGACTTAGTCCTTTATAGAACACAGGAATTTGTACTAGAGCTAACTATGTTGAGACTACTTGGAATTAGTAATCATAATGTGATCAAATCCGACTTTTTAAAAAAATGTTATATTTATTTATTTTCAAAATAATGCACAAATACAAATTTCCTCAAGTAACATTTAGAAGAGATATTAAAGTAAAAATCAATAAAAGACAAATAAAAGTAAATAAAAATATCCACTTTATAGACCACAATTTCCAGGAGAAGGATATACAGCATCCTCATCTCATGGTCACAATGCTTCGAGGGAAAAGCAAAATACGCAAGGAAACCTACATATCTATACATACTCCAAACATATTACAGGTCTGCTGCCACACATCTGAGTATTTGAAATGGCAGCCAGGATGTGCTAGTCTCAGAACATAGTCGCCCACCCTTTCAGACATCTGGCCAGGACATCCAAGTACCTCGTCCTGTGGGCGTGCAATTCAGGTATGTCCATATTTGTGAAATGGCCTACACTTATGCACGTACCCAGCCTTGCTATCTTCATGGGAAGAGTCTCCAGAACTGGTTACTGGAAGTTCATTTTTCAGGGTGGAGACAGAGCGATTTGAGAAGATACTTATACGTGCTTTTCTTCACTGCTGCCTTTACCCCGAATTTATAGATGTTTTGCTCCGGATGTCCCAGATTCTTCCTAGATGTCCCTTTTTACAATGCTACTTCACATGATTGGCTTTGTTAAAACACGGTTTCTCTCATGATGCAAACTATAGTAGAGTCAGCAGCTTTAACATTAACATAAATCCTTGCACAGACTGAGTGGGAATAATGTTCAGATTTGGAAAATATTTTACATGATGTCTAAATAATGAAATGATACAAAGAAGAGCTGATGAAGAAAGGAGGAGAATACAAATTATTTCCTGGTACAGTGATACATATTGACATTGTTGTGTTGTTTAAACATGACAGTCAAAAGATATATCCCACATAATAATAAGAAATCGATAAGGAAAAAGGGTTATCTACAATGTCTTACTGGGTCAGACCAAGGTCCAACAAGCCCAGTATCCTGTTTCCAACAGTGGCCAATCCAGGGCACAAGTACCTGGTGGTTTCCCAAAAAGACACACAGGTTCCACAATGTTTGTATTGGGGCAAGCAGTGGATTTCCCGGGTCCTCTTTAATAATGGTTTATGGACGTTTCCTCCAGGAACTTGTCCAAACCTTTTTTTAAACCAGCTACACTAATAGCTTTCACTACATCCTCCAATAATTAATTCCAGAGTTTGATTATGCGTTGAGTAAAAAAATATTTTCTCCTATTAGTCTTAAATGGGCTACAATGTAGCTTCACTGTGCGTCCTCTAGTCTTTCTACTTTTTTGATGGCATAAATAACCGATCTACATTTACCCGTTCCATTCCGTTCATTAATTTATAGACCTCTATCATATTCCCCCTCAACCGTCTCTTTTTCAAGGTGAAGAGCCCCAACCTTTTAAGCCTCTCCTCATAGAGGTATCCTTCCATTCCCTTTACCATTTTTGCCACTCTTTTTTTGTACCTTTTCTAGTTCAGCTATATCCTTTTTTAAGATATGGTGACAAGAATTGCACACAATATTCAAGATGTGGTCGCACCATGGAATGATACAAAGGCATTATAATATCCTTTGTTTTATTCTCCATTCCTTTCCTTATGATTCCTATTTTGTTTTTCATAAAATTAATATAAAAATGCAATTCAACATATTCCTACATAAATATTTTATTAAAAGCAGAGACGCTTAGGGCTCTACAAGAGTATTTTCTGCATATAAGTGCCTATGTATGTAAACCAGGAACTTTCCTGGCTTGGGAGGTTTTAGCTTGGTGAGGTATGAGAAATGGCAGTAATTTAAAAAAGGGGATGGAGGTCTGTGATGACAAAGGTGTTATCAAGCCAGAGGAATCGGTCAAGGACGTGCACCTCTTTTCCTCAGAAGACAGTCTGTCCCTCTGTCTGGCAAAAATAAAAGTCGGGGTTGACTCTTCTGTGGACCTGGTGTCACAGAAGGTACCATTCCCCAGTTCAGAAAACGAGGAGCCAGATCTGGGACAGTCTTCCACAAGGCACTGAAGTGAATAGTTGAATGCACAGGGAAGGGGAAGGGGTTCCTGAAGTTTCCTAGATCTAGAGTGAAGAGTGGAGAAAAAAAGGCACAATGAGAAGTCCAGTTTTGGTATAGAGAATACTCAAGGAACTTGAGGATAGAGTTTCTAATATGAAGATTACAGATTTTTAGATTTGTCTACTGTTTGCCCACTGTTTTGAATTGATTTCCAAGTACCTTTCTTTGAATTGGAACAAAATATGGATTGTAATCTATATATTTGGAGTTGAGTAAGAAAAGTGGTGATCCCCAGTCCTAAGGCCTCTTGGCTATTGCTGATTCCATCCCAAGAACCTGTTCCCAGACACTGTAGAGGTGACTCCTGGCTAAAGCCTCGGAAAGTCAATCCTTAACTATAGCACAACCTGGTGCAATCTCTACCTAAAGAAGGGGTATATATCGGGATACTAAAGAGGATAGGCCCTTTTAAACCTTCAGGTTCCTGGTAATTTATTGAACAAACCCTCCCAAGCCCTGGAATCAGGGTTCAAGACTTGAGCCAGCTGTTATTTCCGAAAGGCAAGAGATAGGTAGACTAACCCTATAATATGCACTGTACCACCCACAAGATTTACCAGAGAGACAGAGTAAAAATTAAACAGATTTACTAACATAAACTTGTATAGGAAATTAAATAAGAATATTTCTAATAATGCAAATATAGTGTTACACATTGACATTCAAGATCTAAAAGCAGGTAGTGTCAGTTGCTGAATTAACCCTAGCCTGATCGAGTCTGACCATTAGAGATATCAAGCCAAATTTGCATAAATAACAGACTGTTACACAGTTCAGGAATAATATCATATAACAGTAGGAGAAAAACTGGATTTCTCAGTAAAGGTGAGGGGGCTTTACTGTTCAAGGTTGTTACTCTTTCTTAAGCAGTTCTTTGAGATCAAGTAAGTGGATTACTCTGTGACAGAGAGGTTTATAGATAGGGTACTCCTTTCAGAATCTTTGATTCCCTTCCATCTTTAAAAGAATCTTTTCTTTTGTTAAAATCTAGAGTATTGGCCTTGGAAGCTACGTTTTTCTTAAAGTACCCTTGCAAATGCTGCATATCTCTATGTTATGATAAATTTGTTTTTTATTCTTCATCTGATTTAGAGAACTGGTTAGTTGAACGGGAAAAGGTCCATAGTGTGTCCTGAATAACAGGTTAGCAGTGAGGAAACTCGCCTGGCTAGGTTGGCTGTTGCCCTTGTGGCTGAGCCTTGATTTTCTTATTACAATTTCATGGTTTGACTAGACTCTCCCCGAGACGTGGTTTGGAAGTTTAATGATGATTACCTGTATATTTCTTTTTTTATTTTTCTGTATTATCGGTTGTAATTGTGTATCTATTATGACTTTGTAAAAAGTATCTTCATAAATAAAATTTAAAAAAAAAAAAAAAAGAATTACTTCTGATCAGAAGAAAAAAAATTCAGCTGGAAGTCTCTGCAGTTCTTAGGCCTTCTCAAGGGCGGGGCTCTGTTTTGGCTTCAGAAGAGCCTGAGTTCACAGGATAGATAAATACCTATTTCTCTTTATTATCTTGCAGCTCTGAGCAGTTCTGCGTTAACAGAAGCAGGCGGAACCATCCCTCTTCCTCGCCCCAAACAATCATCCCCAGAACAAACCAAATTCGACCTTAACCCTGTACATAACAAAGATCAAACCACATGATTATTATAGGGCAAAAGGCTGAGTTTTATTACAGACAATGTGAGCAATGATAAAAGAGAAGGGCGGGAACCCAACTGAGTCATCAAAGCTGATGTACGGTTGGCCCCCCTTCTATTTAATGTCTTCCTGGCACCACTTGCTCTTCTGATTCAACAGTTTGAAATATCAGCCTTCTTTTACGCAGATGATCTTCTCTTGCTTAACCATACCTCCCCTCTTCTGCCTGATCTCTCCCCTCTTAACTCCTGTCTTCTCTCTTGTTTCTGACTGTCTCACTACTAACTGTCTGCATCTGAACCTTTCCAAAACACTTGCTATCTGGTTCCCCTTTAGTAGCCCCTCCCCCCTCATAGCTCCATCTTTTGCTGGTTCCTCTATCCCTTTAGTCCCTTCTTTTCGATATCTTGGGGTCCTCATTGACTCAGCTCTTTCTTTTCATGACCATATTTCTAAAATTACCAAAACCTCTTTTTTCACCTCCGTCAGATTCGAGCTGTTCGTCCCTTCCTCACCTCTGAAGCTCTCACTACTCTTGTTCTTTCTCTTGTCACCTCACGTTTGGACTTCTGCAACTCGGTTCTTGCTGGCACTCCCCAATCCCAACTAAACAGACTCCAATGCATTCAGAACACGGCAGCCCACCTCATTACCCATTCTTCCTGTTTTGATCACATCACCCCTCTTCTTCTTCACCTTCACTGGCTTCCCATTAATCACTGCATTCGTTTTAAGATTCTCACTGTTGCTCACCAAGTCATCTATACACGCACCCCTCAATATCTGGCTGATCTCCTTCACTCTCACACTCCCAGTTGCTCTCTTCGGTCCCTCCATGTTAACCGCCTTCACCTTCCATCCCCCTCCCAGGCTCACCTACAGTCTACCCATTCCTCTGCCTTTTTCTTTCTAGGACCCGCACTGTGGAACTCATTACCCTCCTCCCTCAGACTTGAACAGAATTACTCTACTTTCAAATCTCGCCTGAAAGCACATTTATTTTCATCTGCTTTTGACCTTCCCACCCACACTATCTGATTTACCCTCTATGATATGACCTCTCTCCCCTGACTGGTATGCATGTTTACTTTTTCTGTCCTGTTACTATTGTAATTTCCTTTCCTCTTTTTAGGCCATTGGCCGTTACTGTGACTTTGATTTTGTAAACCGCTTTGTTTTGATAATTGAAAAGCGGTATATCAAGTTTAATAAACATAAACATCACCCAAAGCTGGTCAAGTATCTCATGGGTCACTGGTCTTCTATTATCCGGTTGTCTTGGCATACTTCAAAACTCACTCTCTCATCAAGATTCCCAGAAAAAAAACTACTGGATGGGCTGTCCCACCCCATTATCTTAGCAAAGAAGGAGAAGCCAGCGATGTGGGACTGCACAAGGGACCGTGACATGCCCTGTGCCTTGGCTAGAGCAATGTAGGCTGCCAGCAGACTGTGGTCCAGCAGTCCCTGTTGCCATTCCTGGCTGAAAAGGAAGGAGGCAATGCTTGCATATCCATGGAGGTAAGCAGCTCATGTGCGAGGGACCACTGCCCGTTGAACCAGCTACCAATCCAAGCCTCCATAAAGTCCCAAATCGAGTGTGAAAGTCTCGTAGGATGTTCGTCAGCCATCGGAGCCAAGCATCAGAAGGTATCCCACTGAAAGTGTGAAAGGGAATCAGCAATGTTATTACTTAAGCCTGGGACATGCCATGCTTGCGCCATGACGATGAACTACAAGCATCTCAATACAAACTTCCTCAGCAGCTCTGCCATGACCATGCATTTTGCAGAGTGGTTGTTGACCACAGTGACGACCAACTGGTTGTCGCATCAGAAGATGACTTTGCAATTGTGCAGGGAGTTGCCCCACATATGTATTGTGACATATAAGGGGAACAGCTCAAGCAACATGATATTTTTTGTGAGGTCAGTCACCCACTGTTTGAGTCAGGGGGGCAGTGCACCAGGCCTCACAGAAGTATGAACCAAACCTGGAGGCACCCACTGCATCTGTGAAGAGGTCCAGGTTGGGGCTATTGTGCGGGCCCTGCTGCCAGATACATACGCCATTGAAGGCATTGAAGAACTGCAGCCATAAGTCTAGGTCGTGTTTCAAACTTCTGGAGAGCTGGATCCGGTGGTGCAGCTTTTGAAGCCCAGACATCGACGACGAGGTGCTCCAGGAATGGTTTACCCATCAGAATCACTCGACAGGCAAATTTTTTTTTTAATTTTATATTTATGCATTTTACAAAGTATAAGTGTAACATCTCACAACTTATGGAAAACATAGGCACTAGGATAGAACACAAAATTAGTTATAGCACTAAACATAATGAGGAAACAGAAAGAATACCCTAGCCCCAACCCCAGCCCACTATCAGAGGAGGTTACCAAAGCAAATCAAATTTATTACAAACAAAAAGGATATAGGCCAGTGTTACTGACAACCTCTTAAGCTTGCGGTGTATCCGACACTTCCATAGTAGGACTGGGAACTGGGTAAGCATTAAGGAAGTATATAAGCTGGAAGGAGTACAGGAAAACATAAGAGATAGACTGAAACTTAACCAGGCATTTACAGGGGTAGTTAAGAAAAAATAATGCCCCCAGCTGAGAAACCCTCAGACGAAGGATATGGAACTGCCTCCTATGGCGTTGGGTCTGCCACACTAGGTCAGGTAACACCCTAACCAATAACTCTCCAATATCTAACATTTCTTCTACGAAAAAACATTTTCAAAAACCATTCTCTATCCGACGATAATGCAAACTGGCAAGACATGTCACAGGAACAATACTTACAACATCTGAACTTTCCAATATGGCAGAAATATATATATATTTTTAATTTTATATTTCTAAGTTTCATACAATCATACAAGCAATACAACTTACATCAGAAATGTAGGTAGCAACAGAAAGATTAAGGAAATAAAAACATGTCATAAGCAATATTCATTCAACATCTCTACCTCCAGCTCACTATCCGGGGATCCAAAAAAGAAGGCATTAAAACAATACTCTCCAGCCAATACTCCCATATCACGGAACTAGGGAATCTCCTTGTCTCCCTCCTGGAAGCTTGCGAGCATTCAATGTTGTTGTTAAGTGCCGTCAAGTCGGAATCGACTCATGGCGACCCTCTGGATAGCTATCCTAAATTGTGTTCAGTCTTCAATCAGGCGGCTCATTGTTGACAGACTGGTACCCGTAGCTGCTGTTATTGTATCGATCCATCTCATTGCTGGCCTTCCTCTTTTGCGCTGACCTTCTATCTTGCCAAGCATGATGTCTTTCTCTAATGATCTCTCTCTTCGCATGATGTGTCCAAAGTATGAAAGTCGAAGTCTTGTCATCTGAGCTTCTAAAGAAAGCTTAGGTTTGATCTCCTCTAGTACCGATTGGTTGGTTTTCAATAAGGAAATCAATTGTGTTGGGTAATAAAAAAATATAGGAATTATCTTGCAACTTAACTAGGCACTTGCAGGGGTACTTAAGAAAAGATTGACCCCCAACCGGTAGAACCCGAGGCCACAGGAGTAAAAACTCTCTCCTACGGCTTTGGGTATCATTAGCCAGGTCTGGAAAATTTTGAACCAAGCAGCCTTTAAAGCGCACATTATGCTTCCTAAAAAACATCTTAAGAAGCCACTCTGTCAGAAACCAAGGCAAGAGTTAACATACACGTTGCTGGAGACAGCACATCATTACCTGTGGCTAGCAATTTCTACGGCCCCCATTACCTTATGCCCAGTAGGCTGATAATAATTTTTTGCAATAGGTGGACAAGAATCAGAAGAAATGCCCAACACTTCAGCCAAATATGTCCTAAACATCTCTTTAGCAGAGATATTCAGGATACAAGGAAAATTTACTAACTGTAAATTAGCTAATCTGGAATGATTGTCCAGCGCCTCTAATCGCACCTTAATGTTAGTAACATCTCTTGTAAACACTTCAGAATATTGTCCAAATAGAAACATAGAAATATGATGAAAGAAAAAGACCACATGGCCTATCTAGTCTGTCCTTCCATATCAACAACTACAACAGTCCCCTTTTTACCTTTAGAGATCCTCTGTGTTTGTCCCATGCTTTTTTGAATTCAGTTACTGTCCTCATCTCTACCACCTCCACTGGGAGACTATTCCACGGATCCACTACTCTTTCCGTAAAGAAATATTTCCACATATCACTCCTGAATCTATCTTCCTTCACCCTCATCCCATGTCCCCTCGTAGCAGAACTTGCTTTCAACTGAAAGAGGCTCTGTCCCTGAACATTTATGCCATGGAGATAAAATGATCAACATACTGCTATAAATCTCCAAGAGAAGTCTTAAGTGTTTCAATCTGACCAGCATTTTCCAAGGTAGCCTCAGAAATATGTTGTATCTGGACTTGAATTGCCTGCACTTGTGAAGTAATAGTCTCACCAAGCTGTTTTACCGCAGTCCATATGAATTCCAACATGAACTGTTCTGGGCAATTCAACACGAAAGTCATCAAAAGTACTCCTTGCAGCAGTCCCAGCCATAGTTGAAGTCTTGAGGATCCTAGGGTTAGAGATGCTGATACCAACTCTCAGCTCCAAAGCATTCACACTCTCAGGCAGCAGTTGCAGCAAAGTTTCATCCAGCGGGGATCCTCCTCCACTCGCTTCTAATCCCAGTGAAGCCCTAACGGGGGTGAAGGAACACCAACAATGGGAAGCTCAGACTCCCCCAGCACACCAGCATTCAGATTCACAAACCACTGCTTCTGAGGTCGCCGTGCATCGGGCGACATGAGGTCAACGCTCAAAAGAGAACCTGAGCCCTTCAGCTCCAGATGCCTCTCAGCTGAGCAAAATGTCCCCAATACCACTGGCTGTTGCTCCCATGACAGAAATATTTAGTTCATCCAACTGAACTAAGGAAACCCCCACCTAGGCAGGAGTTTTCTTGCATTGAGGAATAGATGGTTGTGACTCAGGTTTAACTCCCAACACTTCCTTCAAATAACCTTTAAACATATCTTTAGGGGTCACTTATTGAGATTTAGGAAAGTTTATCAAGCACAAATTAGATATCCTAACCGCATTTTCCAGCTGCTCAATTTTCACTTTCATGGATGTAGCATCTTTCACCAGAGCTTCAACACAACCATCCATACTATTCACATAAAGAGACAGATTATAGTCCCCTTTCAACTTAGAGATATCTTCCATGTTCTTGTCACAGTCTTGTCGCATAATTTGAAGTTGAACCTTCATGATGCTCACTTGCGGTAATAACGCTTCAGCAAGTTGTTTAATAGCACATCAAATGGGACTTCCGGTGACGTCACGGAGCTCATGGCAGCTTGAACGCTGAGCTCCGTTCGAATCCCAAGTGCAGTGCAATAATCGGTGGGACCCCATAAATAAAAGTGGAAAATCTGCTGGAATCTCAATCGGGGATGGCAGCACGGGCGAAACTGGCGGGGTTTCAATCTCCTTACGTCCGGAAAGAGCTGATGGCAGCGGCGGCAAAGGAGGCGGCCGGCGGAGGCGCCTCGGAGGAGGACGATGCCACGGACGTGGAGGGGGAGGAAGATGTGCCCCTGCGGAGATGGCTGCAGGAGTTTAAATCGGATATGAAGGGAGAGATAAAGGCGATGAGGAAGGAGATGAGGGCAACGCTCCAGGCAATACAACAGGAGCTGTGCAGCCTTGGAGGACGAGTAGAAGAGTTGGAAACCCACGTGCAAGACTGTGAGGGGGAACTGCGTGGCCTAGGGGTTATGCAAAGCTCATTGCAGGCCCAGCAAGAGGCAGTGCAGGAGAAAATTGAGGAGATGGAGGACCGGGCACGGAGGAATAATTTAAGGATCAGAGGGGTCCCGGAGGAGATGGACCCCAAGGACTGTGTGGGGCTGGTCCGGCGAATCTGTAGCCATGTACTTCACTTGGGGGAAGTGACAGGACATCCTCCAGAGCAAATCAGTGTGGAGCGGGCACATCGGAGTCTGGGGCCCCGGAAAGAGAAGCAGTCCAGGGACATAATAGCCTGTCTGAGTAGCTTCCCTCTGAAAGAACAAGTTCTCAGTGTGGCTCGGAAATTTGGGAGAGTGGCCTGGGAGGGCGCTGAGATTGAACTGTTTAATGACCTCTCGAAGGGGACTCTGGAACGGCGAAGAGCAATGAAAACTGTGACTGCCTACTTGCGGGAGAAACAATACCGGTACCGCTGGCTGTTCCCGTTCGGGGTGCTGATCTCCATTAATGGTCTGAACCGTAAAGTTAAAACAGCGGAGGAGGCCTGGGAGATGTTAAGAGCAGCGGGATGTGAAGGCCTGCCGGCGGTGGGACCCGGCGAAACGCAACACAAGTCCGGTGTGGGGAAAGGAAAACAACGGTTGCAAGCCAGCTCTCAGTGGCAACGAGTGGGGGAGCAAGGGAAGCGTTTGAAGCGGCTGTCGAAGGAACGGCAGATGACATCTGACGAGACGGTGTTGTGAACCGGGAGCACTGCGGTACTGGCCAGGATGTTGGCAGGACTCAGGTGAAGAGCGGTAGAGCTCTGGAGCCCTTGGTATCTGGACACTGGACATGTAGGGCATGCTAAGGAGGGGGGGAACCAGGGAGGTGGGAAGGGGGGAGGATAGGGGGAACACAGGCGAGGCAGGGGTTCAGGGTGTTCAGGGGGGAAGGGGATAGATAACGAGGTGGAGTTCAGCAGGGGGGGAGAGGGAGCGGGACTGTGGAGGGGGCAGGGGAGGGGGTTAAAGTGGTGGGATTGGACGTCAGGACTGGGAGGACGGGAAGATTGGGATGAGTGGGCTGGATAGAAAGGGGGTGGGGGGGGAAGGGAGGGGGGGAAGGGGGGATGGGAGGGGGGGAAGGGGGGATGGGAGGGGGGGAGGGGGGGAAAGAACACCAACTGGGTAAGTGTGGGGGAGAAAGGGGGAGGCTGAGGGATGATACGCTTAGGCACCATCAATGTCCGTGGTCTGAACACGCCCAACAAAAGAGGGATGTTGTTCCGGGAAGTGGAGAGGAATAAGTGGGATGTGGTCCTCCTGCAGGAGACTCATCTCCGAGCCCGGGATGTTGGACGGATGAAGCACCGCCAATTTCCTGACCAATACTACTCCTGCAATAAGGAGGGGGGGCGGAAAGGTGGGGTGGGGATTATGCTTAGGGGGGGGTGTGGGATCCAGGTGGGGTGCTCCTTTAAAGACCAGGAGGGGAGAGTGGTGGGGATCATAGGGAAGCTGGGGGGGGAAGATATTGTGATTGTGGCTGTATATGGGCCCAATGGGCAGCAGGGGGGTTTCTGGAGGGAGGTGGGGACTTTAATAGAAAAAGCCGGGGGGGGAGGGAAGGTGCTCGTGGGAGGGGACTTTAATGTAGTCTTGGACCCGGGGTTAGATAAGCAGCCGAAAGGGGGGGATGGTGGGCGGAAGAATAGAAGGGGATTGAGGGGGTTCATGAAGCGATTCAACTTGCTGGATGTGTGGAGGGTGATGAACCCGCAGGTGGGGGGGTACACTTTCTATTCGGCTCCACACGTTAGTTGGAGCCGGTTAGATATGTTCTTAATAGATCAGACCTGGATGCCTGCAGTTAAAAGTGAGGAGGTTGTGCAAGTGGGATGGACAGATCATAAAGGGGTGGAGATCCTTCTACGGGATGTACGGAGGTCGGGCGGAGCCTTCTGGAGATTGAATGATAGCCTTCTCCGAGATAGGCGAGTGGTGGATGATATTCGGGGGGTGATTAAGGAATACTTGGGTTTTAATGATAATGGGGAGGTGAGCGAGGTTATGGTCTGGGAGGGGCTGAAAGCGGTGGTACGGGGGAGATTTATCATGTGGGGGGCTCAGAAGAAGAGGGAGCGCGAACTGAAGGAGGACGAATTAAAGAGGGAGATGGGTGAAAAGGAAGAACGGTTTCGAGGGTCAGGGACCGAGGCGGATCGACTGGATTTAGAACAGGCGCGGGACGCGTTGAAAGATCTCCAGCTAGAGAAAGTGGCATTTCTGCTGCAACGGGTTCGTCAGACCCATTATGAGTTTGGGGATAAGGCGGGGCGCTTGTTGGCGCGGAGACTGCGGCGGAAGCAAGGGGTGGCCACTATAGCTTATTTAGAAGGTGCAGACGGGCGGCGGTGTTGGGAGGAAGATGCTATCCGGGAGAGGTTCCGAGATTACTACCAGGATCTGTACCGGGCGATGGATGGGGGGACCGAGGGGGAGATCGAGGCATATTTGGAGGGGATCACACTCCCAGTGCTTCCAGTGGAAGCGGTTGAGCTCCTGGAGGCAGAGATTAGAGAGGATGAAATAGCCCGGGCAGTGAAAGGACTGGTCGGAGGGAAGTCTCCAGGTTTGGATGGCTTGACAGGTCTCTTCTATAAGGTTTTTTGGGAGGAGGTAAAAGGGATAATGCGAAGGGTGTGTTGGTAGAAGGGGGGGAGCTATCGCGGGACATGCTGACAGCTGGGATAACGGTGCTATTAAAACCTGGGAAGGACCCGGGGAAATGTGGCTCCTATAGGCCGATATCCCTGTTGAATGTGGATACTAAACTGTTAGCCAAAGTGGTGGGGGGTCGGTTAGCTGAGTGGATGCCGGGGATTATAGGAGGTGATCAAGCGGGCTTCATACCAGGACGACAAGCAGCGGATAACATCCAGAGAGCGATTGGAGTCGTCTGGGAAGCGAGGGAGGGACAGGAGGATTTGGTACTGATGTCAATTGATGCTGAAAAGGCATTTGACAGAGTGCACTGGGCCTTTTTGTTGAAGGTTTTGGAGCGGATGGGGTGTGGTTCTAATCTCTTGGGGTGGATTAAGGCGTTGTATAGGGGGCCCAGAGCTCGAATTAAAGTCAATGGGAGGTATTCTCGAGATTTTGAATTGGGGAGGGGGACTCGACAGGGGTGTCCCCTGTCTCCGCTCCTCTTTGCCATAGCGGTGGAGCCCCTAGCCGAAAGGATTCGGGGGAATGAAAAGATCATAGGCTTGAACAGAGGGGGAAGACTGCATAAAATATCCTTGTATGCGGACGATATATTGTTGTATCTGGGGGACCCATCTGTCTCGCTTCCAGAGGTGATGCAGGAGGTGGACAGATATGGAAAGGTGTCGGGCTTTAAAATGAATGTAGACAAGACGGAGGTTTTGAAGGTGAGATTGCCGGATGAAGTGGAGGAGACACTGCAACGCCAGTTTCCTCTGCGATGGGTTAGTGGATCTCTGGGGTATTTGGGGGTTCGCATTACCGATCGCTACGAGACTCTCTATCAGGCCAATTATCCAAGTTTGTTCCAAAAAATTGGGAGAGATTTAGATGGGTGGATGGGATTAGAAGTATCCTGGATTGGGCGGATCGCAGCTCTTAAAATGAATATTCTGCCCCGGTTACTGTATGGGTTTCAGGCTTTGCCGGTAGCGATACCGGATGGGGCGATGCGTGGGCTGCAGAGGCGAGTATTCCAGTATATCTGGAAAAGGAAGCCACCTCGGGTGGCGCGGGAAGTGATGTATGCCCCTAAGGAGGAGGGGGGGTTGGGGGTGCCGAACTTGCGGGCGTATTACCGAGCGGCACAGTTGGTGCATGTTTTGCACTGGCGAGAGGGGGGGGAGGAAAGGCCGTGGGTGTCCTTAGAGCGGGGGAGAGTCAAGGGGGGTCACTTGACGGCCTGGCTGTGGGCGGATGCCGAGGGGAGGAGGGCTTTGGGGAGCGGTTCCCCAGCGATGTGTCAAGGGGCCCGGATATGGGATAGCGTGAGGGGCACGGAGAGTGGGTCTCGGAGGGGGGGTTATTCCCTGCTGACTCCTTGGAGGGGGGCTCGGGAGTTTAAGCCAGGGTGGGAAGGGGGGAGATTTGATGAATGGACGAAGAAAGGTCTATTATGCAGCTACCAATGCTTGGAGGAGGGAGAAATGAAAAGTTTTGACATGCTCCGGGCAGAGTATCGGTTGGACGATAAGGATAGGTATGCATACCTGCAGGTTCGCTCATTTATAGGGAAGGTAGTGGGGAAGGAGGAGGGGGGTAGGGAGCTTACCGGTCTGGAATCCATATGGTTTGGGAGGAGGGGTGCGAAAGGGATGATATCAGGGTTGTACCAGGTGGCCCGCGAGAAGGTAGGGGGGCAACATAGGTATATGAAGGAGTGGGAGGCGGATATTGGAAGGTCGGTCTCGGCTGTGGAGTGGAAGAGGGTGTGGGATCAGATTAGGAGGGGGCTTATGTCCAGTGGGGCTAAGGAGAATAGTTATAAGGTGCTGCTGCGATGGTATTACACCCCTAGTCGTTTGCACAGAATGTATGCGGGGGGTGTCGCCTCTATGCTGGAGGGGATGTGGTGAAGTTGGGACTTTTTGGCATGTGTGGTGGAGTTGTCAGAAGGTACAAGAGTATTGGGGGAGGATAGTCGGTTGGATACGCCTGAAGATAGGGGTCGAGGTTCCGTTGGCCCCTACTGTGTGTTTGTTGAATCTCTGGGAGGAGGGGCAAGGGCATAGGGGAGGTAAGATGGTGATGGCTTGTTTGAGTGCGGCTCGGTGTGAAATCGCCGCAGCGTGGCGGGCAGAATGGGGTCCCCGGGTTGGAGCTCTTTGAACACCGCGTTCGGCGCACGGTGCTGATGGAAAAATTGACGGCGGCTCGTAGGCAGACTTCAGCCAGAGATGAGGAACAATGGGGGGTCCTGGGGGGGGTTCTAGGGTTGGGGGGGCAGGGGGGGGAGGGGTAATGTGTAGGGGGACGGAGGGGGTTCGCAGTGGGACAGGGGGGAGGGGGGATGGGCGGTGGGGGGGGGTGGGAGAGGGGGGTATCGAGGGGGATTCTAGAATGGGGGGTGGGTATGGGGCAGGGGGGGGAGGGGGGGTCTCTGTTATGGGGGGAGTGGGGGGGTGTAAAGCGGTAAGGAAGGAGGGGGCAAGTGGAATGGAGGGGAGAGGGATGAAGGGTGGCGAGGAGGGGGGAGTAGGGGGGGGGAGGGGTGGGAGGGAAGGGTGATCAGTGGGGGGGACAGAAGGCGGCAGGGATGGATAGTGGTTCTGGTGGGCGAAGCCCTGTTGGCATGGGTATGAATGGGTTTATTGGGGTGGGGGAAATGGTAAACTAAAAAGTTAATGATAACTTGCATAGTCATAACACTGGGTGTTGGGGTTCTAAGCATGAGAACAGTTGTAATGATGTTAACCTGTTGGTTCGGGTCAGGAAATGTTGATATTACATGTGGGGGGTTGATATTGGAGCCGGAAGCCAGGTCGGGGTGACTCCGGTGTTTAGATGTTCGAGTGATATGATTCTTTGTTACTGAATGTGTTTGGAATGTTATCAATAAAAACTTCAATACAAAAAAAAAAAAATAGCACATCAAATGGACTCAAGGGTAATCTGGCTTGGGGGTATAAGGAAAACATCCAACGTAGTCCTCCCAATAGCCCCATCCAGCTCAGCCATACCTCTCCTCTTAACTCCAGATGTACCAGCTCAAATCGTGCCGTCTGATGTCGAAACAACACTGACAAGATGGTCTTCAGATGGGACCTGCAGACAGACCCCTCCGTTTCCAGGAGCTGGCCCCCATATTCTGGGTGGCACACCAGCTTCAGGACTGCCGGCCAACGTCGTCTGCTCCAAAGACATCACAGTGTCAAGTTTCAATGGGTGTTACATCTCCAACAGGCAAAATTTGAGGAACGAATGAGGAACTGTGCCATCTTGAGGATGATCTTGTGCTGCCCCGATCTTGTCCCTGAGATCCACTATCTTGTCCTCTGGGAGTCTGGTGATGCCATCCCTGGTGTCAATCTCTATGCCAAGGAAGGACAACTTCCTTGTGGGACCCATAATCTTCTCACTGGACAGTAGCACACCGAGCTCGGCTGCGACTGCTTGAAAAGTGCGTAAAAGCGTTGCAGAGGAATCCAAACACTCAGGGCCCACGAATAAGAAGTTGTCAAGGTAGTGGGTCACAGATTTCAACCTCGATCTCTGGTGGACTACCCAATGAAGGAATGTGCTGAATGTCTGAAAGGCAGCGCAGGACACCGAGCAGCCCATTGGCATACATTTCTCAAAATAATACTTGTCACAAAACTGGAAACCCAAGAGGGGAAAGCAAATAGGATAGATTGAGAGAAGCCGGAATGCTGACTCTGTGCCCGCTTTCGCAAGGTATATGCTCCTACCTGCGGCTCGTACCATGGCTAGGGCCTGGTCGAAGCAGCATATGGACTGTGCAGGCGTTAGCAGGTATGAAGTTGCTCACAGAGTTCCCTTCAGGGATGGACAGGTTGTGTATCAGTCTGTACTTCCTAGGCTCCTTCTTGGGGACTACCAACAGTGGAGATATGTGGAACAGTGAGAAAAGTGGATCCTTAAAGGGGCCCGCCACTCACTGCAACTCAATCTCGAGGTCCAGTTTCTTTTGTATAATGGAACACAGGTGCTGGGAGGGGCGCATGACGGATGTTTGCTGTGACCATTAGAATGGTATGAGGAACCCAAATCGCAAAATGTTGGCCAGCGTCTCTGCGTCTTTCTGTTTATGGTACATATTCAACCATGGGACCATGGCCTCAATGCAGAAAGGCATAGGGGCCCTCAAGAATGCTGCATCATGGTTTTGGCTGAGTTGCTGATTTGGACTAGAGTTTCTTGGGGTACTGCAGCGCGGAGTACAGTGTGGCACAGTGGAAGCAGACGTGGCAGTATTTGCAGTCAAGAAAGGAACACATACCTTGGTGTTCTGCTGGATCAGTGTGCGGCATAAAGACTAACACACTTTGGAATAAAGATAAGCAGTTTATTTATAAAATATCAAGAAAAAGTAACTTGAAAGCATGTAATTTGCTTATTCACATATAATTAGTTAGAAAAGATAACTTGAAAGCAGGCGATTCACTTATCTACAAACAGCAAGATACAAGAAAATGATACATCACCGACAGAGCTATGAACTTCATCTCATGCCACACTTTGACTGAATAAGTCCTGGATTCAGCCAGGCAAGACAGACTTCTCAGTCGGGAGAATCCTAGGCAGAGCATGTGTTCACTCCATAGGTGAGACCTCCTTTTTCTCTCTCTCCTGGCTGAAAAAGGTAACCATTTTATCTTGTTGCAAGAGCAACCAGTAATTTTCCATCAGTTGACATACACACAGAATAGGGTCAGCTATTCATTAAACATAATCAAGATACTGGCCAGGTGCCTTAGAATGCTCAAGGGAGGGTCATCTCCCATCCCATGGTTCAGAAGCTCAGAACTCTGATAGATGACCTTCACTTTATGAGAAAAAGCACAGTTGCTATGGGAAGAAGCTTTTCCTTATCTACATCCTTGTATCAGGACTCCCTCTCATAAGTTTCACATGATGTAGTTATGCAAAATGTTTCTCACAAAATTGCACAGGCATTTCTTTCCTACAAAACTGAGGTTTAATTAACCCCTGACTTACTGCTGATGCATAATCAGTAGTCAACTTTAACTCATTTTCACCACACTTTGTTAAATTGCCTTGATATGTCGCTGCCGGCCGTGGTCTTGTTGTTCACTGTGGATGTCAGCCTCTTCTGGAAACTCTGACCATATTTCACATGCATCCTTGTGCAGCAAAATCCTGACATCATCTGCACCCCATGACATGTTCTACCTCTACCCTTGAGAATGAGATGCTGCGGGAGCTTGGGGAAGCCGATGCAACTATGCTGCTGTTGACAAGAGTAAGAGCAGCAATAAGAAGAGGGTTCTCACCTGATGTGGTGGGATCTCTGGGTCCGGTTGTCCTTGTCCCGACTGTGATGGAATCGTGGTGTTCGCAGGTGGTGGTGCATCATGTTGTTGAGGCAGTAGATGACCCTCAGAATAGAATTTGCTGCCAGGGTGGATGCCGCATTGATGCCCCTGTGAGTCGCCCTCTCAGATGATGGTGGGTGATGACTGGCTCTGTACTAGTCATTTCTTTCCAGAGATGATGTGTGACACCCTCTACGGAGTGACACACTGTTGGAGGATCTGCCTGATGAACTGTGCAATGTGGTGTACCTTCGTCCTCTGCACCGCTTCTAGTTCGAATGATGCCGGTGTCTCTGTGATGATCTGCGGCGACAACTACAGTGTCTCCTCTCATCACTTGTGGACCGCCTGTTGCTTCTACTTGATGAGCTACAGCAGTGTCTCCAGTGCCTGGAGGGGTCTAATGAGCATGTCTGCTGCGACGCTATCTCTGGAACTTGCAGGTTGTGCACAGAGTGGCAGCGCATTCACCGCTGGAGGACAAGGAACGGGTGCTGCTGTGGTGATCTGACTCTCAGCGGGCTGGATGGAGGCTGGGATCCAAATCAGCCACCAGCATTATCTGGCCAGATGGGAAGTTTTGGTGACCAATTGGGAGTCTGACCAAGGAATCCACTAGCTCAGTTTGGAGCTCTCGAGATTGGTCATGCTGGGCTGACGTGCTGGTAGCTTAGGGGTCCTGGTAGGACAGCTATGTGCCTGCTCTGCCTGCCCTGGAGTCACCACAGTGTCAGCTGATGACTCCTCTGGCTTCTTCACATTCATTAGGACCCCCTGTCAGCAAGCGTCAGTCACAGGCAGGACCAGAGCGGCGGAGACTTCAACCTTGGCTGCCTGGTTGCTGTAAGAGGAATCCCGAGAACCTAGGGAGTTGTGGTGCAAGCAAGGTGGTGCGGCCGCCTTCGTCAATGCTCTCATGTGATACCTTTCTCAACGTGGGGGATTGGGATCATAGCTTCTTCAGAGGCATTACTGGCTGGGGTGTGTTGGCTTATGTTTGGTCACGAGAAGGTCCAGGAGGTACCTTGCCCCAGCGGAAATGTGCCGTTGAGTTAATGTGGACTCCTGCTGACCTCAGCAGCCCCTGGGTTTTCTTCACAAGGTGTGACCAGAAGTAGATTGCCAGGCCTTTCTCCTGAGGCAATGGAGGATAAAGTAATTTTCCTAAGGCCACAAAGAGTAGAAGGGAAGGAGGGAACCCAGCCATGACCAAAGAGGGCCCTCTGCTAGCGCCCTGATCCCCTTCTGTTCCTCTTCCTTTGTTTTGTTTTTTGCTCAAAGTTCCAGTCAGATTGGAGACATCAGTCTGATTAGCTACACTGCAGATCAGCAACCTGCGAGTAAGGCCACATGGCTGATCAATCCAGAAGCAGCATGAATAGCAGCCACGGTGCAGGAAGCCAATTTGCTTCCGCCTGGAGAAAGCAAAGCATGCGTTCCCAACAACAAGCCAGCACCAGGGCATGGCATTAAAATCCTGTGCACAACCCGCCCCCGACGCACCGATGGCAACTATATGAAGAAATGGACTCACCTTCGGCTGCTATCTTGAAGATAGTGGAGCAGCAATTGCTCTTGTGCAGGACCAGAGCCAACGACTGCAGTTGGGTAAAGGTATTCTGGCCAGCCTTGAAATGAGGTCTGCTCAGGTGAGCAGTGCCGGACCAGAGACAAGGTCTGCAGGAGCCTTGAGGTCGATCAAAAAGGGATTCTGCTATGCTCCTGCTCCCTTTTATTGGGCCAACTCCAGCTGAGCCCCCACATCATCCCATTGCCACTGATGTTGCGAAGGTATGCCCTTTTGTTTTGTTTTGCCCAGAAGCTCATCGGCAGAGCAGGCCAAACAGTGGTGGCTCAAGGGGGGTGCGGGGCCAACTGCACTCATTGTGGGCCTCATTTGCATAATGTTAACATATACTAACTTTTAATAAACATGCCTCTTAATGAGTAAATGAATAAAGACAGACTACCAGATTTCTATATTACTATACTCCAGTGCCAACCGCCAGGCACATTAGGAAGTACTACAAACACTGCCCATTTAGAACCCATAGCAAACCCGCTGTATCATAACTGCACTACCAGGACTCATAAAGCACCAAACCCTACCTATCAAAAGGCAACACTGCAAATATTAAACCAATACATCTCAGAGAATACCAATACATCTGCTGGGGAAAGAGAACAAATGGCACTGTCAAATTGAAACTACATGAACAGAATACCTCAGCTTGGTTACACATGCAGAACATAGCCCGTCACCAAACAAAGAACAAGGGATCACAATTCAGAAATAGAAAGACAATAATTAAACTGGAAACCCCAAAAGCCAAACTTGGAATATAGAAATAAAACTATAAATTAATTTCCTCTTGTACTAAACAAAACGTAGTTGTTAACGATGCACATTTCCCAGAGCTGACATATTCCAGTTAATAAATTCAAAGTAAAAAAGTATTTTTCTACTTTTTGTTGTTTGTGCATTTTATTTTTCAGTTGCAATTGCTCCAGTCACTTTCTTCTGGTTTCTTCGTGTCTTCTGCTAACTCTCCATTGTCTGCTGTCCATTTGTCCTTTTTTTCTCTCTTCTAGTTTTTTCCCATTCTCTCTCTACATTTGCTTTAACATACTGATCTTTTTCCTTTTGCTCTTTCCTCCATTTCTTTCTTTATTCCTTTTTCATCCACTCAAATTTTACCCCTCCATCCTCAATCCCCACTTACTCTCCCAATACCCGGCCAATCGTAGATTTTTCTTCCCTTCCACACAAAATATTTTTTCCCCTCTCCATCCTTACTCCCCCAGCCCCATCCCCTTCTAGTCCTCCCCCAACTTCAGCTCCCTTCTAGTTCCAGCCCCACCAAGCATCCACTCCCTTCTAGTCCCATTCTCCCATCCCCCCATCCCCCTGCATCAGCCCATTTCCAGTCCTAGCCCCCCATCAGCCCATTTCCAATCCTAGTCTCCCCATCAGCCCATTTCCAGTCCTATGCTAGCACCCTATCAGCCCATTTCCAGTCCTAGCTCCCCCATTAGCCCATTTCCAGTTCTATCCTAGCTCCCCATCAGCCCATTTCCAGTCCTATCCTAGCTCCTCCATCAGTCCATTTTCAGTCCAAGCCCCCTCCCCATCATCTATTTCCAGTCTTAGCCCCCCCCCCCCCCCAAAGAGCCCGGCTGCTATTCAACAGGCTTGAAAGGGAGCCAAAGAGGCTCCGGCTCACCTCTGACAGCCGCCAAAGTGTAGAGTGCCTTTTTCCTTCACTTTGGCAGCTGTAATACAATATAGGCCGCTGGCGCGCCAAGGTCAAAGGGAACTTCCTGCTTCCCAGCACTCAGCGTGCCAACGGCCTATACTATAATACAGCTACCAAAGTGAAGAAAAAAGGCACTATCAGAAGTGAGCTGGGGCCTCTCCAGCTCCCTCTAAAACTGCCCTGCCTGCCAGTGCCCAATGTGAACAACATTCCTGTGCAATGACAGGCAAGCCTTGGGGCCAAGCACAGTGGCTTGTAACGTGTCTGCTGCTCTGTTAAGCAGTGGGCCTGTCGCATTCACTCCGACTCTTTCATTTCTTTCTTTTCCAATTTTAGACGCATCTATATGCTAGAGTCCCAAGAAGTCATGGTTTCTCACTTCTACTCATGCTAGTCTCTCCCTCCCTTACTCTGCTCTTCCTCTCTTTCTTTGCCCCTGCCTTCTCCCTACATCACAAACAGATTCTCAGTTCAAACAAGCTGGACAAGATATAACACTGTGATTTCTGAAAGCATTAGAGTGAATGAAACAAGGTTTCTGTTATGTCACTGTCCTGATTTAAGCAAATCCAGTGCAATGCAATGTGTGCCTTTGAGTCAGTCCTGACTCCTGGTGACCCAGAAGCTCCTGGGTTTTCTTGGCAGTGTCACTGGAAGTAGATTGCCATGCCTTTCTTCTGAAGCAATGGAGGGTTAAGTGACTTGCCCAAGGCCACAAGGAGTGTTAGTGGGAATTGAACCCTGGTTGCTTGGTTACCTAGCCAGTGTTCTAACCACTAGGCTACTCCTCCATTCCAAGTGAATCCAGTAAAGTCTCTTAAAATAGCCTGTGCAACACATACTTCAGTCCTCGTGCAAGTTGTACTGCTCTGTTCCAGGCTTTTAGGACAAGGAGCATGAGTGTACCAGATAGTTCTCTTGCACAACCTTTACATTGATCAAGAAGCAACAGTTGGAATGGAACAAGGAGAAGCAGAATGGTTTATAATCAGCAAAGGTGTACAACAAGGCTGCATACTTTCCCCGTACTAGCTTAATTTATATGCAGAATGAATCATCAGAGAAGCAGGACTGTATGAAGACAACTGAAGTGTGAAGATTGGTGGAAGACTCCTTAACAACGTTCGCTATGCTGATGATACCAAAACACTGGATGAAAGTGAGGATGATATGAAACATTTGCTTCTCAATATCAAGAATCAGTCTTAAAATGAGCCTGCACCTTAACGTAAAGAAGACAAAGATCCTGATAACTGGCAAATCAATACGTTCATTGTTGATGGAGAAGAAATTGAAATAGTTGACAACTTTAACCTTTTTGGATCAATAATCAATAAAGAAATGACAAGCAGTCAAGGAATCTGACAATGCATTGCTCTTGGCAGAATGGCTATGAAGGACTTAGGCAAGAATCTCACAAGTAGAGATATCTCTCTCCATATAAAGATTTGACTTGTCCAAGCCATGGTATTTTCAATAACATCCTATGTATAAGAAAGTTGGACAGTGAAAATGATAGGCAGAAAGAAAATCGATGCCTTTTAATTATAGTCTATTGGTGCTTGCAGGGCCAGCAAAAGGGTTTTGCTGCTCTAGGCAGAATCCCTGGCCATGCTGCCCCCCCCCCCCCCCGAGCCATGCCATCCCCCCCGCATGCCGAGTCATGCACCCCTGTGCTGAGCCATGCTACTGTTGATTCTGGCAGCTGCTTGGCTCAGTGGCAGGCCATGTGCTTCAGCACACATGGCCTGCTGCTTCTGACCCCCCTCTGATATAACCTCAGGAGTTTAGAAGCAGCAGGCCATGTGTGCTGAAGCAAATGGCCACCCGCCAAGTTTAACTGACCCCTACCTCTGCCACCGGAATCAGCAACAGGGGGGGGGGCAGCAGCATGGCATGGCTTATCATGGGGGGGGCAGTGCATCTTGGGGCGTGGGGGGGGCTGCCTTTGTCTCCCCCCTTCCCGCCCCCCCACCTTAACCTCCCCCACCTCCTCTTTCTATATAGCACACTGTAGATAGCTCACCCTGTATATATTGCATCTTACAATCAAGTTATACCTTTCTTACACCTACACACTCACTACTAGATAAACACTGCCTGCCGACACCCCCGCACTCTTCATTCTGATTCTGATTCGTGTAAAGTGAAAACTGCTTCGATTTCAGGATAAAGCAGGATATAAATCCTTTTAAATAAATAAATGTAAGCCGAAGCACATGGCCTACCACCCACAGAGATCTGCCACCCTAGGAGGCTGCCTAGCCCACCTAGTGGACTGGCCAGCCCTGGATGCTTGATGTACCGCCTTTGGAACACATACAAGGCAGTTTACAATTAACAATTAGTTAGCTAAGAAAGGAACCACGGACCCACTATTCAAAGGCATTTACATGGTTAACAGACCTGTAAACTGTGTAAATGCTGATTAGAGGGACAGTCAGCGGCAGCAACATGGTTAGTGACGCAGAATATGTGTGGCTTCTGCTATTACATGCCCCAGTGCTAACAGTGTAGCATCAAGGTGTGTTGTGGGTGTTCTGGGGTAGAGCGGAGGAAGTACCCATCACTAACCAGGCAGCAACGATATTGAACCGTTGCCTAGCTAGTAATCCACGGGTAAAGATAGGCCGCCTTTTGTCACACCTATCTTCACCGATGGAAGCTAACCGGGCAGCAGACACGGCCCGGCATTGAATCCGAGTTTAGTATTCAGCAGCAATGGCTATGTGCTTCAGAAGTGCTAGCCGCCGCCACTGAATATCCCCCCTACAATAATTCATAGGAAAGAATAGACAACAGAGTAGTTAGTGAAAGAAGAACAGACGGGCAAAGGCATATTATTCTTGGGTGGCTAGCTCCACCCCGAAGGTCTGCTCAAAGAGATAGGTTTTCAGCAGTACTTTAAACTTCTTGAAATTTGCTTCTAGGAGGATTTGGGTATGGAGGCAGTTCCAACGCGACAGGGCAAGAAAGAAGAATGCTGTTGGGTGGATTCATATCGAGCTTTAGCTGGCGGGGGAATAAACAATCTATTTCCGTGCAGGGAACACAAGCCTCAGGGAGGCACATAAGGAATTATGACAGATGTTAGGTAGTCAGGAGCATTATTGTATAAGGATTTGTGGGCAAGGGTCAGGATTTTATACTGTATTCGAACAGAGATGGGGAGCCAGTGGTGTTGAACCATGAGGGGGGTGATGTGGTCATATTTCCTAACATATGTCAGAATACAAAGAGCTGTGTTCTTTATGGATTGTAGTTTCTTCATCTCAAAAGCTGGAATATCTGCTTAGACCATATTGCAGTAATCTATGCGGACGATATCTGTACTGAGTATAACTGAGGTCTGTGCTACAGTGTCTAGAAAGGGACGGAGAGCACGAAATTGTCACAGGTCTCCAAAGGCCGATTTAACCACCTGACTGACCTGGGGGGAGAAAGAGAGCCATTTGGTCTTTTCTGGCCATTATGTTTGCATGTTTCTATTCCAAGCTGCAAACTTAACCATCCCTCCCACAGAGGTAATCCCTCAAAACTCCTCCTATCCCTCCACCTTCCACCAGCACTAAATTGCTCCCTCTCCTCTTGTCCCTCCTCCCTCCTCCCCCTTCACCCATCATCCCCCCACCCATTAACCAGCATATATTCACACCCGGATAGGCAACTGGAGGGCACCAATTATCCTGAGACCCTCTTCCCTAACTCCTGCCCAAATGCAGAACTCCCATCCATCCCTCCCACACACAGGACAACATACAACCACCTCACATCACTTCTTTCAGAAAAGCCCAAATCAACTGAGCCCCACCCAACACCCTCCCACCACTATCCTCCCCGAGCTAGAAGCCAAATAAATCAGGCAGAATCATCAGAACACCACTGAGGAAAAAAAACATCAGAAACAGGAAGAAGGAACAGAGAGCCCCACAACAGGAATAATCGAACAGCACAGTTCCTAGTTTCTCTTCAAGGCGGAGCAGCACTGTCTATTTCTAGGACTGTCTCAACACCGGGTCATATAATTTCCTGCAACTTTTGGGAATTTTCCTCTGTTTGGGCGGGGAGGCCTTACAGTCCCCACTTTCTCTAGAAGGACCAGCTCACCAGAGATCCTCACACTTAAGATAATCCACTAGATCCAGACACTCCTATAGCTCAGTAACCCGATACTGCAAATTATCATATTCAAACACTAGGACAGATAGGAAGGCCCAACGATATCTTATCTGCTTATCCTGAAGGACTTGGGTTAAAGGTTTGAAGCTACGTCTCCTTTCCAAAGTGTACTGGGAGAATCCTAGTAAATTTGAACTTTGCACCCCTGGAATGACACTTCTCTTTTGCCTTCCAGGCTGTGCATTAGAGTAGCTTTGTCCTCATAATCAGGGGCAGCCCAAGGGGGGTGCGGGGCCATGTGCGGAGACTCGGTGCGGGGCCTCATTTGCATAAGTGGCCTTATTTGCATAAATATTTGCATAATGTGACCATACACTAACTTTTAGTAAACATGTCTCTTAATGAGTGTATGGATAAAGAAAGACTAAAAGATTTCTACATTACTATAATCCAGTGCCAACCGCCAGGCACATTAGGAACTACTACAAATGCTGCCCATTTAGAACCCATAGCAAACCCGCCGTATCCAGACAGCATTACCAGGACTCACAAAGCACCATACTCTACCTATCAAAAGGCAACACTGCAAATATTAAACCAATACATTTCAGAGAATACTGGGGAAAGAGAACAAGTGGCAATGTCAAATAGGAATTACATAAACAGAATACCTCAGCTCAGTTACACATGCAGAACATAGACCATCACCAAACAAGGAATCACAATTTAGAAACAGGAAGGCAATAATTAAACTGGGAAACCCAAAAGCCAAACTTGGAATGTACAACAACACTGTAGAAATAAAACTATAAATTAATTTCCTCTTGTACCAAACAAAGCGCAGACGTTAATGATGCACATTTCCCAGAGCTTTCATATTCCAGTTAATAAATTCAAAATAAAGAGATATCTTTCTACCTTTTGTGCATTTTTTTTCAGTTGCAATTGCTCCAGCCACTTTCTTCTGGTTTCTTCATGTTTTCTGCTAACTCTCCATCGTCTGCTGTCCATTTGTCCTTTCTTCTCTCTTCTAGCTTTTTTTCCATTCTCTCTCTCTACATCTGCTTTAACATACTAATCTTTCTCCTTTTGCTCTTTCCTCATTCCTATTTCATCTACACAAATTTTACCTCTCCATCCTCAATCCCCACTTACTCTCCCAATACCCGGCCAATTGTAGATTTTTCATCCCTCCCACACAAAATATTTTTCCCCTCTCCATTTTACTCTCCCAGCCCCATCCCATTCTAATCCTCCCCCAACATCAGCTCTCTTCTAGTTCCAGTCTCACCCAGCATCCATTCCCTTCTAGTCCCTGCATCAGCCCATTTCCAGTCCTAGCCCCCCATCAGCCCATTACCAGTCCTAGCTCCCCCATCCATTTCCAGTCCGAGTCCCTTCATCAGCTCATTTCCAATCCTAGCCCCCCATCAGCCCATTTCTAGTCATTTCCTAGCCCCACCATCAGCCCATGTCAAATCCACTCAGCCCAATTCCAGTCCAAGCCCTCCCATGAGCAATGTTCCCTCTAATTTTCTATAGGCTGTGTGCGCATAAAATATCAGCTGTGTGCAGCTTTTGAAGGAAGGTTAATTTTTGTGCGCCACATAACGACACTCGGAGTTATATACTTTAAAATTTGACTACACGTCAGAATACAGTATGTACACCACATTGATTTTAATCAAATTAAATGAAAATAGACGATTACTAAATGAAGCTGGAAATTTCTAGTAATTACAATCATAACTTTTAAATTTTAAGACGTCTGTGTTGTTTTCTATCAGAATCAGAGCCGTAATTTTTGTGCGCTCTGTTGTAAAGTATGTGCGCTCGCTCGGTGAGGTGTGTGCGCGCGCACACGCGCACAGCTTAGAGGGAACAGTGCCCATGAGCCAACTTCCAGTTCTAGCCCCTCCATGAGTCCATTTCAATTCAAGCCCCCACCACAGCCCATTTCCAAACTTAGCTCCCCCCAACAGCCCATTTCCAGTCCTATCCTAGCTGCTCCATCAGCCCATTTTCAGTCCTAGCTCCCTTCCCTCACAGCCCATTTCCATTCCAAGCCTCCTCCCCATCAGCTATTTGCAGTTCAAGCCTCCCCTTCCACTCAGCCCATTTCCAGTCCTAGCAACCCCCCAACCCATTACCAGTCCTAGCCCCCCATCAACCCACTTCCAGTCCTAACCCCCCATCACCCCATTTTCAGTTTAAGCCCCCCTATAACCCATTACCAGTCCTAACCCCCCCAACAGCCCACTTCCAGTCCTAACCCCATCAGCCCATTTCCAGTCAGCCCCCCATAGCCCATTGCCAGTCCTAACCCCCCCATCAGCCCACAGCCCATTACCAGTCCTAACCACATCAGCCCACCTCAAGTCCTAACCCCTCCCCATCAGCCCATTTCCTGTCCTAGCCCCCCCATAGCCCATTATCAGTCCTAAGCCCCCATAGCCCATTACCAGTCCTAACCCCCATCACCCCATTTCCAGACAGCCCCCATCAGCCCACAGCCCATTACCAGTCTTAACCCCCCCATAGCCCATTACCAGTCCTAACCCCCCCAACAGCCCACAGCCCATTACCAGTCCTAACCCCATCAGCCCACCTCAAGTCCTAGCCCCTCCCCATCAGCCCATTTCCAGTCCTAGCCCCCCCATAGCCCATTATCAGTCCTAACCCCACCATAGCCCATTACCAGTCCTAACCCCCCATCACCCCATTTCCAGACAGCCCCCATCAGCCCACAGCCCATTACCAGTCTTAACCCCCCCCATAGCCCATTACGTCCTAACCCCCCCAACAGCCCACAGCCCACCTCAAGTCCTAACCCCCTCCATAGCCCATTACCAGTCCTAACCCCCCCCCCCCTCGGCTCATGGAAAATTAAAAAAAAAAAAAAAGCTAGCTGCTGCCGCCACGGCAGCAGCAGAATGGAGTGTCCTGCGCGGCCCTCTCTGCCCGGCTGAGCTCTCCCAGCCCGGCTGAGCCCCTCTGCGCCAGCTTTCAGGTACGCAAAGGGAGAGTGTCTCCCTCGCGTCTCTGTTAAGCCCGCAGGGGCTGATGGGAAGCAGGGGCTGATGGGAAATTTCCCATCAGCCCCTGCGGGCTTAACAGAGACGCGAGGGAGACACTCTCCCTTCGCGTACCTGAAAGCCGTCGCAGAGGGGCTCAGCCGGGTCAGGAGAGCTCAGCCGGGCAGAGGGGGCCCCGCGGGACACTCCATTCTGCTGCTGCTGCGGCAGCAGCCAGCTTTTTTTTTTTTTAAATTTAATTGTTAAAAAAGCAGAATGTTCTTTGCGCGGGGCCCCCTGAAACGCGGGGCCCTGTGCAAAAAACATTCTTGCTCAATGGACGGGCCGGCCCTGCTCATAATAATGAAAATAAGCCACCACCGGTCTTGGTGAAGATTTCGCATTAGCTCATCCACCAACACTCCTGTGGGCTCTGTCCAACTGCACAGCCTTTGCAGTCGCGGACACACCCTGTAAAGCACAGTTACTTACCTGTAATAGGTGATCTCTGGGAACAGCAGGAATAAGTCTTCATATATGGGTACGTCGGTACCGATGGAGTCTGCGTGGGAACGCTCCCCAGCGTCCAATCAAAACGCTTTTGGGAGCATCCCAACACACCTGCGTGCTGCCTTCCCGCCTTTCCCAACTGCCTCTCCTCAGTTAAGTTTGAAAGCTGAGACAAAGAGAGAGAGAGAGAGATAGAGAAATACAACTCCTAGGGGAGGTGGGTGGGTTGTGAAGACTTATTCCTGCTGTTCCCAGAGATCACCTGTTACAGGTAAGTAACTGTGCTATCTCCAGGAACAAGCAGGAATCAGTCTTCACATATGGGGACTCCCAAGCTGAGATGCCTGGGGGAGTCCCAGCATGTTGCGAACCTGAGAGCCATGCTATTCTACAGAACCTCAGGCATCCTAGGGATGGAGGGTAGGAGTTGAACTAAAAAGATGTGCTGTGGAACAGCTGGACCAAGCAGGACACCTGGAAAGGAGTCTCTGGACAGGTGCTATCTAGTGAAAACATTGAAGTGCAATAACCCATATGGACCTCAACTGGTGGAATGCAAGGGTTTTATGGGGGTTCATATGAAATTGGTAATATGAACCAGGAAAATATCTCCAGAGAGTACCTCAATGAAAGGAGAGGTAGATACACTATGCAAAAACAGGTTGAGGTCAGAACCCTTAGGGTGAGAAGAAAGCCCAGTGGAACTGGGGTGGTTCAAATAGGTAGGACTTTTGCAGGAGATGCGAAAGTCCGTAGATGGATAAGAGTGAAGCTCTGTTGACCTAAAAAGGACATAGTTCCCATGGGAGAAAGAGCTGTGAAGCCTCCTATATTCGAGATGAAAAAGGACAGGAACATGAGGCATAGCAGCCTCTCATTTTCTGAGGGTTCAGAAGGTCCTTTGTATTTAAAATTACATAGGTAATAGAGAAGATATGGAGGGCTTTAGGTGTACCAAACGTGAAGGTCATGGTGCAAAAGCCCCCTAACTACCACGAGTAGTGGTTGTTCATGGGGATCCCTAGTATGCTGGAACAGCATAGAAAGGGATAGAGACTATCTGACGGGCCCATAGGGAAATATATGGATATATATGAGTATATACCGATACATTTAGTCAGACAGATAAAGAACAGTATATAGACAAACATGTACGTACTATCCTATTATGATATGGATATAAAGATAGGCAAATACAGCTATATCTGTCTGTGTGAATCTACATATACATATATGTATGATATATATATTATATATATATATATATATATATATATATATATATATATATATATATATATATATGAGCACAGACCTGCATATGTCTATATACATATAAATATATATATATATATATATATATATATATATATGCATATATATATATATGTACACATACCCATGTCCTGTCATGGGGTATGTGGCGAGAGAAGATTCCACTAACAACAAGAGGGTATTACCTGATTGAGGGAATCTTTGGAGAATCCATTGCTACTGGTTATGAGTAGGAATGCAAAGGGAGTTCCCTCACTGATAAGGGGAAGCTCAGAGTCCTGTAAGAACTCTTGCCCTTAAATAACCAGGAATGGAAACCTACATGAAAATTGCAGAGGATGTTGTTGATATGCAGACAATAAGTCTGAATCCTTCCATAACTCCAGCAGGCAGCTGGAGAAAAAGATGCCATGAAAGAAATACCATATTCACCCTTTATGAGGGCAAACAGGGTATGGTGTATTCTGGTGATGAATATGAATTCTGCTATGAAGAATTGAAGATGGAAGGAAATAGCAGACATGGACTGGCTGTACTGAAAGAAAAAACACATCCCTGGTGGAGGGGTGCACTAGAGATGTGAACCAATCCAGGGAATTGGATGATTGTCCAGGTCTTCGCTTAATTAAAGGTCTGTGTCCTTTATTTAAGAAGATTTTAATGGAAAATGGTAAGGCCAGGGGAACCCAGTCGACATAACTAGGTAAAACCCTTCCTAATCATCTAGAATTATATGCTCTCTAACAAGGCCCCATAGTGAAGAGCTGCTCTGTAGAGATGCAGAGAGCATGTTGCAGGTCATTTAGAAGAAAAAAACTGGCTGTTTAAGAGCCAGTATATTTCCTGAACTATTCTGCCAAGCCCAAGGATTGGGGAAGGCCAAGAATAGAAGGTGAGGAGAAGTGTCTGCAACAATGGCCAGGAAAGGCTGTAGACTGTCTGGGACTTAGTAGTAAGACCAGAAAAATTGAAATTGGAGAACAAACTCTGGTTTCTTGGTCAGCAAGCCAGTGGTGCAACCACTAAGAGCCCCTGCAGTTCTAACTATTGCTGGACAGCAGACGAAATCTTATGAGAAGATTGAAAGATATACAGACTTGAGTAGGAGTAGAACGACTCCGTTATCGTCTGAGAAGCTGCCAGCAAAAACAGCAGGGGGAAGACAACTCTGAGAGGGAACTTAGGGGCTTATTGAGAAGCCTCCAGTTGAGTGGTAGCACTCTTACAGACAAAATGTCTTAGTAAGAGGGACAGGGTTGAAAAAAGAGACTTACGGTGGAGTAAAGCTCTGTTAAGTAATATGAGAAATTGTTGATACAGGAGAAGAGTCAAAGGTAAAGGTATAGGAACCTCATTGACAACTGTGACTCCTCTGTACCTGAAAGGAAAAGGAGTAACTTTAGTACCTGTACAACATAGTGATCTAAAGAAGCTCTATGAGCTAAAAGTCAAAATGTTCTCTTAAGAGATATATGTGTAAAAACTAGGATGGAATCACTGTAGATGACTATAAAGGGAAGAAGCAAACTACAGGTTCTGAACCTCAAACAGGAAGAAGAAGCAGTGAAGAGTCTATCAGCAACCCTGCAGCTGCTGGATTTGCTGAAGCTGTTGAGGTTGTGGTTTCCTTAACCTGGTTGGATGTTTCCCCTGTCTGGGAACATCTGTATGATGGGTAGAAGATGGATGAAATCTTCTCCCCTTGAGGCCACAAAGTCTGCCAGAAGATGTTCTAGAAACTGGGACAGAGGAAGGCGTAGACAAGCCTCTGAAAGCAATAGTGTCAGTAGTTAACTGAGCAGCTTGGAGTAAAGTCTCTTTGTTGAAGAGATTTTCTCCAGTGCAAGGAGTATTTCCCAGTGTATCTCGTACGAATTTGTCCAAGTCTGAAGCTTGGAGCCAAGCTGTACGTCGTGCTCCTATGGCTATAGCAGAGGTTCTGCTAACAGACTCAAAAGAGTCAAGGGAAACACGAGTAAGGAATCTAGAAATATTTTGAGCCTGATTGAGTAGTATAGAAAATCTGCTTTTTTAGGTTCTTGGAGAAAAGGGGTCTAAAGTAATAAATCTTTTGTGACCTCCTCAAGAGATAATCCCATATAGTAAATATATGAGAGAATTCTGGCTGAAAACATGGATGCCTGGAAAGTTTGACGTCCAAAGGCATCTAAAGTTCTAGCCTCATGACCTGGCAGATAAGAAGAGTGTTTCTTAGTACTCTTAATACGCCTCATTGCTGATTCTACAACAAGAGAATGATGAGGGAGCTGAGGCTTTTGAAAACCTGGAGTAGGGGGCACCCTGTATAAAAGATCAGTTGCCCTAGAAGGTGGGGACACCGTTAAAGGAGTTTCCCACATTCTAAATAGGAGATCCTGCAAGGTTTGATGCAAAGGAAACATAATGACTTCCTTTGGACTGCCAGAGATCAGCAGAGGTTCTGGAACCCCTGATGCAGGATCTAGACCAGGTATAGGAATGGCAAGTAACTCTGCCATATCAAGCAGGAAAGCTTGAAAAGAAATCTCCCCAGAGGGGAGTCCTCGAGAAAGAGGAGAAAGAGCTAGATCTGTTGAAGAACTAGCTCCAACAACCACCGGTTCATTCAGATTATCTAGAACAGAAAATCTGGAGGGGTGGAGCATCGGTGGATCTACAAAAGATAGCTGTCGGTACCGCTGAAAAACGGCACCGTAATCTGTCGGTAGCAAATCGTCCATGTTAGGGATCGATTCCAGACTGGGCATGGAAGGAAGCGATCCAGATGAACAGAACATGGACGGTACCGACACCGATGCTGATGTCGATACCGGTACCGGGACCGGTACCATCGTTGATACCGATTCATGAAGATCAGTCAGTGATAACACTATCGGTACTGAGGAAACCGAATGTGGCAGACCTTGATCATCGGTAGAATGTCTTCGGTACTGTTTAAAATCGGTACCGAGACGAGTCGGTACCCAGTCGTCCAGACTAGAGATAGATTCTAGACTCGGCATTGAGAGAAACGAGTCTATCGATGCATATCTGGAGGGTACCGACGTGGATACCAACATCGGCACCGGGATCGATACCGATGCTGGAAGATCGGTCGGTAGTGGCTCTGGCAGCACCAACGATACCGAGAGCGCTCGACTGCGATCATCGGTGTGGAATGTTTCATCCAACACCAGTGCCGATGCCGGGGTACCGGCACTGCTCAAAGCGGATACCACCACCGAGCATGGCTCAAGAATGTTCAACGAGATAAAAACCCCGGGAACAACCTGAAACCCCATTGATGCTTTGGAGGTAGAAACCTCCCGCCGGGATTTTAAAGCCAAAATGTCCTCGGGGCAAGGCCGGAGCCATCTGCATAATGCATATGAGATCTACCACCAGAGGACTGGCTAGTCTTTACAGACTTTTGTTTGGTTACCTGATCCTGTGAGAAAGAAGATGCAGCTGGTGCCCTCTGGCCAGAGGGGAACTGCGCATCGAGTGGAGCTCAATGCTGAAAACTTCTTGAAGAAATAATACTACAGCAAGAACACTGAAGTGGATGGTGTTCAGGTCCCAAACATGTAAGGCACCAATTATGGGTGTCTAATACCAATTTGGTACTGCCACAGTTAAAACATATTCTAGTGGCTGGCGTTTCCATGAAGGAAACTAAGGAGGCCTAACAGGCCGAAAGCCGTCAGGCACCAACAAGGAAAAATAAACAAATTCCTACAAAAGTAAGGAAAAGAAAAGAAAAAAACACCAGCGGTACCGGTGCGTCGAGGGAAGGCAGACGCGACCACAAAAAAAATAGAAAAATAAAGAAAGAATTTTCTGCGGTGACAGGAGGACGTCCTGCCGGCTCCACAGAAAAACGAAAACTGAGGAGAGGCAGTTGGGAAAGGCGGGAAGGCAGCACGCAGGCGTGTTGGGATGCTCCCAAAAGCGTTTTGATTGGACGCTGGGGAGCGTTCCCGCGCAGACTCCGTCGGTACCGACGTTCCCATATGTGAAGACTCATTCCTGCTTGTTCCTGGAGATAATGCTCTTGCATCAGCCGCACAGTGTTTTCTTTCCCATCTGCAGCCTCAGGGAGCCCCAGTACCTGAATGTTGCACCTCCTCTATTTTCCAGATCATCATGATGTTACTTCATATCCTTAATAAGTCCCTCCAACTTGGTAATTTTTGATTGAAACAACGAAGTCGCATCTATCTGTTCACCAACATTGACCTCCACTTGCGTCACTCTGTCCTCCAGTTCTTTAATGTCATCTTTATTATCTCTCCCACTGCTTTGGTGAAGTCCACTCAGAACAGCTTTCACTCCTGCAGGATTTCTCCCAGATCTGCCTTAGTGGCTGGTTCAGAAGCTACTTCTCCACCATCACCTGAGTTGGACTCAGTCCCAGATTTCTTGCCAGACGCCATCCCTGGTTTAGCAATGTCTCCGGTATGAGAAAGTTTCACCAAAACTGCAATGTAACTGCTCTTCTCCATCATACACCCAGGCCAGACAGTAATGCTTAGCAAAGGTATGAAGCAAAGACCATGTCGCTGCCCTACAAATTTTGACCGGCGGCACCAAACTATACTCCACCCATGAGGCAGTCTGAGCTCTCGTGGAATGTGCACGCAACTAGAACTGGCTTACTCTTCAAGATGCATGCCGACGCGATTGGCTCTCTGTTCTATCTAGAAATAGAGGATTTAGCTGCCACTTCCCCTCTGTGCAGCTCTCCAAACAGCACAAATAGGCGATCCAACTTGCAGAAGACCGCAATCCTCTTCAAATAACGCCTCAGGGCATGCCGCACATCCAGAAGGTGCAACTGCGGGTTGGCAGAGACGTTTTCTGTGCCACCAAGGACCAGTAGAGAGACGGATTGGTTCAAATGAAATGCCGATATCACCTTGGGCAAAAGGGATGGCACCGGCTGTAGGATGACTTTCTCTCTTGAAAGGAGAGGAACAACTCTTGGCTTGAAGTTCTGAAATCCTGCGCACAGAGCATATAGCTACGAAAAACACTGTCTTGAGGATTAAGTCCTTTAGAGACACACGGCTCAAAGGGCTCTCCCCCCAAAGCTGCCAATACCAAATTGAGATCCCACGGACCTTCACGCAAGCGCAAATGGGCCATCGCCCTGAAGAATTATCCAATGTCTGGGTGCGTCCCCAACAATACCCCCCGAACTTTTCCATGATAGCAGGAAATTGCCGCCAGTTGCATCCATAGGGAACTAGCCACTAGGCCCTTCTCGAATCCAGCCTGCAAGAAAGCTATCAGGAAAAGAAGCCATGGATGGCCAAGCCTGCCTGTCCTCACACCATGCCTCGAAGATATGCCAGACCCGAATATAGGCGAGCGAAGTAGACTTCCTCTTCGCCTGCAGCAAGGTCGAGATCACCGAGCCCGGGTAGCTTTTCTTCTTCACTCACACCCTCTCAAGGGCCATGCCATAAGTGAGAATCAATCTACCTGCGGCATGTGCACCAGCCCTTGGGTCAGTAGATTATCTCAAGCCGGAAGATGCCATGGGTGATCTGCCAGAATATGCACCAGGTTGGCATACCATGGGCGTCTTGGCCAATCTGGGGAGATAAAAATTACCAACCCCTGATGCGCTTCGATCCTCTGCATGACCCAGCCTATCAGAGCCCACGAAGGGAAGACATAGAGGAGTCCCTCCGTGGACCACTCTAGCACTAGGATGTCTAAACCCTCCGACATCCTTTCTCGTCGTCTGCTGAAAAACAAGCTTGCTTTGGTGGTCTCGAATGTTGTCCTCAGGTCCATGACCGGGGTGCCCCAGCGGCAAACCAACTGGTTGAAAACCCACTCTCTAGGGTCCATGCACACTCGACTCAGATAGTCCGCCATCACTTTGTCGACTCCCATCACGTGCGTTGCCAACAGCGCCTGGAGGTGAGTTTCGGCCTAGCTTAACAGCTCTTTGGACTCCTCCTCCAGGACCACGCTGCCTGTGCCTCCCTGGCAGTTGATGTAGGCTACTGTGGTTGCATTGTCCGAAAGGACCCTTACTGCCTTCCCATGCAACCAGAGCTCAAAGTTCTGGAGCACCAGGGCCACCGCCCGCATCTCCAACCTGTTGATCGACCAGCGCACTTCAGTCGTGCTCCACAGTCTCTGAGCAATGTGACCTTCACAATGGGCTCCCCATCTGAAGAGACTTGGTCGATCATCAGCGGGACCTATGATGGAGACTCGAGGGGCATACCGCCTTCCAGATTCCCTGGGCAAAGCCATCATTTGAGAGCCCGCTTGGTCACCAGTGGACAGGCAAGCTTCGGGGACAAGGGATGCATCTGGTGAGATCACCTTCGAAGTAAAGCCCTCTGCAGAGGCCGCATGTGTGCCCTTGCTCAAGGCCCTAACTCGAGAGTGGCTGCCATTGTTCCTAGTACCTGCCAGGCCATCAGTTCCATATGCTTCAGAAACTGTTGCACCAGACTTCAAAGCCCCTAGGCACGCTGTTCCAGTAGGAAGACTCTCCTCACTCAGGTGTTGAAGAGCGCTCCCAGATACTCAAGTTCCTGAGATGGGACCACATAACTCTTGGCCATGTTGACCACCCAACCTAGACTTGAAAGAACTGACCATCTGGGAAGTTGTTCGTTCGCTCTAGTCTCTGGATTTTGCCCGAATTAGCCAGTCGTCAAGGTACGGATGAACCAGGATGCCTTCCCTGCAAATCACCACCACTACTACCACCATGACCTTGGTGAAGGTACAAGGCACTGTTGCGAGACCGAACGGCAACGCCCGAAACTGGAAATGCCCCATTGGTACTCTAAACCTGAGGAACTGCTGATGTTCCGGCCGTATGGGGATATGGAGATACGCCTCCATGAGGTCAAGAGATGTCAGGAACTCTCCTTTTCTGACTGCTACTATGACGGACCACAAGGTTTCCATGTGAAAATGCAGGGCCCGCAGACAGCGGTTCACATGCTTGAGATTGAGGATCAGACAGAAGGAACCTTCCTTTTTTGGCACTATGAAGTAAATGGACTATCGACCGCAGCCATACTGGTCTCGGGGAACTGGCACCACGGCCGTGAGTTGCAGAAGCCGCATTAGGGTGTCTCTTACCGCTACCACCTTGGCTTGTGCCTTGCAGGGACACTGAATGAAAGAGTTGCCCACCAGTTGAGCTAGCTAGAGGGCATACCCCTCTCGAATAACTTCCAGGACCACTGGTCAGAAGTGATCTGGACCCAGGCAGGGTAGAACTCCCAAAGCTGACCACCCATGGGCTGAACCGCTACCTTGCTTCATTGTGCCTTCGTGAGTCCCAAGGATGAAGGGGCAGCAAAACGTCTGCCCACCCTTCGAAAACCTCAAAACCCCTACCCCTTCGAGGGGAATCTCTCCTTCTGAAAAGGGGTAAAGCGTGATGCCTGAAAATGCTTGAAATCTCGTGGTTGACTCTGGGGGGGGGGGGGGGGATAAGTGAGAGAGCTGCAGGTCTGTTTCTGCTTATCCTCAGGCAGATGCCGCCTTTACACTCTCCCAAGTCCTTAACCAATTTGTTGAGGTCCTCCCTGAAAAGGAGCTTGCCTATAAAGGGGAGCTTGCTGAGTCGAGCCTTGGAAGAGATGTCCACCACCCAGTTTAATAACCAGAGATAGTGGCGTGCCGCCACTACAGCGGCCATGCTCTTCGAGAGCCCTCTGATGAGATCATAGTGGATATCTGCTAGATAAGCTGCCCCGGACTCCAATCTAGCTACCTCCGCAGCCTGGCCTGCCACTAGTACCCCTAGTTGTTGTACCCATTATGACCAGCGAAGCCAGGCTCTAGCCACACAGGCCCCGCAAATGGAGGCCTGCAGTGAGAGGGCATTGATATCAAAAGCCTGTTTTAACAAGGTGTCCAACTTCCTATCCTGGACAAACTTGAGCATCACACTATCTTCCACCGAGATTGCCATCTTCTTCATGACAACCAAAACCGTTGCATCTACTTTAGGGGGCCGAAAAAGCTTGTGATCCTGATCGGACAGTGGATAGAGGCACGCCATAGTCCTTCCCCATTAAGGCTAGCTCCAGAAGATCCCACTCTTCCTGAATCATCTGCCTCACTACTCTATGTACTGGAAAAACCTTCTGTGTCTTGCATACTGCTTGCAGCAATGGGTCCTCCAGTGACTCGTCTTCCCTAAGAAGACTAGCGGGTATATTAATAGCCTTGAGGGATTCCGCGATGAGCGCTGGCAGCCAATCCTTGCCTGCTCTTCCTGTTCTGGGATCTCCCCTTCTTCCAATTCTTTGTCCACCTCTAGATTCACATCCAGGTCCTCCTCCTCGGGCCCTTTGGACGATGGAGACTGTCCATGACCCTCCTTTGAGGGCCTGGATCTCTTTGCTGGTACTACCCCCAGCTCATTGTCGGTAGGCCCTGTCCCTTTGGCCCTGCACTGTGAAGCCGAGGGATCCGTTGGTCCCTGCTGGTGCAGGCAGAAGGCCTGATGAAGAAGGAACACAAATTCAGGCGAGAAAATATCCAGGACCCCTACCTCTCCCAGGATCTGGGATACAGATGGTCCGGGAATGGCGGGAGGGCAGGGGGCCATCTTCTGTGCTGGCAATATGGAGCCCCCGGGGTCCAGCGCTTCCCTAGATGGGAGAGCACCCTTACCTGGGCTACCCTGTCCTTTAGGGTCTGTTCCATTAAGGTGGCCTCTTGAGCACACCCTCTGCAGATGCTCGCTCCGAGACTGCACCACGCTGGGTCCCACACACGAGGCACTGCGGTCTGGCTGGCATAATAGGAGCAAGCAGAGGAGGCGTTGCTCAATTGCCTCTGGCTTTCCTGAGGTAAAATTGAAGCCTCCCCCCTCCCCTCTTCTCCCCCCCTCCCCCAGCGTGGGCAGTCACAATGCAAAAACACCTACCAAATGTTCCCAAACTAAGGATCTCCCTTTCTCCTTTTTCTTTCTGTTTTTCTTTTTTAGGAAATAGAAGGAATACTAACTACCTTCTAAAACCTGCCTCTACATAAGAACATAAGATATGCCATACTGGGTCAGATCAGGGTCCATCAAGCTCAGTATCCTATTTCCAACAGTGACCAAACTAGATCACAAGTACCAAGCAGTTTCCCCACAAGACACAGATTCCACAATGCTTCTATTGGGACAAGCAGTGGATATCCTGGGTCCCCTTTAATAATGGTTTATGGACTTGTCCAAACCTTTTTTAAACCCGGCTACACTAACAGCTTTTACTACATCCCCCGGTAACAAATTCCAGAGTTTGATTATACATTGAGTGAAAAAATATTTTCTCATTAGTCTTAAATAGGTTACATTGTAGCTTCATTGCATGTCCTCTAGTCTTTCTATATTTTGATGGCATAAACAATCGATCTACGTTTACCCATTCCACTCCATTCATTAATTTATAGACCTCTATCATATCTCCCCTCAGCCGTCTCTTTTCCAGGTTGATGAGCCCTAACCTTTATAGCCTCTCTTCATAGGGGTATCCTTCCATTCCCTTTACCATTTTGGTGGCTCTTCTCTGTACCTTTTCTAATAACACTATGGGGTATGTTTACTAAACTTCGCACAATTGCGCACCGCACAATAGCGCACGGCAATGATGCACTTAAGCACTCTTAAGTGCCCCCACAATTGCGCGTCACACTAACGGGCCCCCGCACAATAGCGCGCTGCACTAACGGGCCCCGCACAAGTACGGGGTCCGCAAATGTAAGATAGAGGCGTGGTAAGGCATTCTGAGGGCGGAGGAAGGCTCCCGAGGGGCGGAGAGACGGGGTTAATGGGCAGGGAAGGGGAGGGGAGAGGCTCCCCGCACATTATCGTGGCCGAATTTACAAGTTAAAAATAGCGCGAGTGAAACACTCGCGGTAGAGGGCATTTAAAGGGAAGAGAAACCATTTCCGTCAGCAATGTACAGCAAAACCGGGGAAACCTACAAAACGTGAGCAGTGTGATACATGTGCACAGAACAAAATTGCAAATAAAAAGCGAAAATGACCACAACAAAAATTCTAATAATTATAATTCAGCTGGGGAACAGTGCTAGCAATGGGCAAAAATAAAAAACACCCAGGAAAGCTCCAAAAAAGAATGATTTTTGGAAGGGTCTACGGAGCGGAGACCCCTCCAAAAATCATTCCCTTTTTAAGGAGCTTACCTCGGAGAGATGTTATGGTGGTCCTTTAATAGCACTGTTGCCCAGCTTGGTTATATTTTTCCCCCTTTTTTGCGGTCATTTGCGGGGTTTATTTGCACTTTTGTCTCCAGACAAGGTGAATGAGCCCACAGTAAAAATGTGCAGAGCAGGGTTTCCGACTCTTTCGGTCAGGTTTCCTATCTCCAGGCACTGCACTGTCTCTGTGGTCACAGTGTGGTGCAGCGGACAGAGCCAATACTTCTAAGACCAGAGAGTCACAGGTTCAAATCCCAGCTGGGGCACCTACCAGTCCAGCCCCCACATTTTACCCACCACTAAACAGAGATAGTAAAGACACTCCTTTATTGCAGAGAACATAAGCATGGTTCAATCACCCATATTTTACCCTACACCGCTCACACACCATAACAATGGGCATTACCTACAGCCGAGTCCCATAAATGCAGTCCTGGAGTGCCACAACTCAATCAGGTCATATGGTTATTCTAAGATAAGGACATGCCAGCATGTTGGCGGAAGGGTACAGGTGGTGGAGGGGGCAGTGGCTGCTAGCCACAGAAGACAGTGGCCTAGCCATGTGCAGGCTGGCACCGTCCACTGCAACAGACAGGCCCTGTCGGATGTACAGTCATGGACTTCCCAGGGAATTCCGCTAATCCATGGCAACACAGTGGTGCAGTGCACACAGACAGTGTGTGCAAGAATAGAAGGTCACAGGTTCAAAGCCCAGCTGGGGCTACTGCCAATCCTGTCCACATATTTTTCCCACAACTAAACCGTGATAGTAAGGACAAACCTGTATTGCTGAGGACATACGCATTCGTAATACGCCTATCTTTTACCACACCGAGCACAGACACCATGAACAGGGGCATTACCTAGAGCAGAGTCTCCCAAATGCAGTCCTGGAGGACCACACACCATTCAGGTTCCATGCTGCCTCCAATACAAATGCCTGTGCTGCATATCTATGCACCACCCCCATGGCATGTAGATGTAGCTCATGCATATTCATGAGGGACAGCAGGAAAACCCGAACAGTGTTAGGCACACCAGGACTGGAGTTGGGAACCTCTGCCGTAAAGCAGCAGCCAACAGGGGCAGACACACCCACACCCATAGGCCCCATTAGCCAATGCCTCCTGGAGAGGCAGGATATTGGGCCCTGCGTGCATCTCCCAATACTAGCACCTGCATACCTTAGCAATGCCACCCTACACCTGGGTATACGGTACACAGCTCTCAAACGTTTGCTATGAGTACTGGCAGATAGACATTCCTACGTTAAGCACAGTTTGCTCTTTGAGCTCCATCATAACAATCTTTCTGATGCATGCGGTGTGTGCTTCAGGTCTGGCCTCTGACAGTGGTCACCACCCTGGGGAGTGACCCCCAACAGTATTGCGTACCATATCCATGCCTGTACTGTGCCCAGGACTGGTGTGGTGGGCAAGGCTGATAAACTCCTCTATAGTAGCACAATGCTGGCATACGTGTGGGAGTGTGTGTCTGTCTATACAGTGTGTGTTGGATGCAAACACCTTCCACAGCCCACACTGCCAGCACTGTTGCCAGTATTGGCATGCCAATGTGCATAATGAGCAGCAAGGTACCATGGGTATAGCTCTGACAGGATGGGCTGGCCAGGATGCATCTGCACAGGGCATAGGGCACTGCCTGGGACATTGTAGTGGCCGGCCACCACCTACACAGACAGGGTGACCTCTGTCTGTCCTGCTGGGGGATCACTCTCACCCTGACTGTGCAGTGACCACAGCATGTCTAGGCACCCCCATAGTGCTATATAGTATTTCTCTCATGTGATATATATGGGTTTCCTTTTGGGGCCCAGTCACTGATTTATCTGCTGGTGTGCATTGCCATCCCAGTTCTGGGTGCATGCATTTCAACCAGGACTAGCTAGCAGACTGTTTTCAGCTGGTCTGTGTCTTGATAGAGCGCCTTGCAGGGTGCAGTGGCTGAAGGCTTGCTGCAGGAGAATATCAGATAGTGGTGGGGTGCAGCTTAGCATATCCAGGCCTAATGTCTGTCTGATATTGTGTTATGGATGTGTATAGAGCTGCTTTGACTGTGCTGTAGGGTGTCTGTTCCCCAGCAGGACTGGGGTTGATGGTCCACTCTACTGCCACCATTGCAGGGAGGTAGAATGTGGATCTGTTGATAGGAGACCCTGTTTTTCAGCCTGGGGGGGGGGGGGGGGAGAAATGGTGATACATAGTCCACCTAGGTGTCCATAACAGGTTCCCCTGACTAAGACAGACAAGAGATATCCAAGGTGTTTCTGCAGAAACTACCTATCTCACAGATTAATACTGCTTTGGAGCTCTGGCATGGCCTCTTTCAGCCATGGAGGGTGTTGTGGACCTGGTCCTGGGCGCCTCATCGCACCCTCAGGGTGAGCACAGTACCCGCACACTGTGACGGTGTGTAGCTACTCTGTGCCAGTAACACACACGGTCAGTACCCACTACCAGGCCTAGGTGCTGTGGGGGTGCATACCCCATCTTCAGATCATCTGTAGACTGCTGCTTTGCATGTGCAGTGCATCATGGGTGCGAGAGGACTACCCTTACCCTGGTAGCCGCAGCACAGTCTGCAGAAGTTATTTGGTAGCCAGACAGACATCTCTTTACAGGTATAGAGCTGTAGCCCACTGGTGACTGCACTGCTTGTGGAGCCAGAGGTTGGTGGTTTGAATCCAAAGTGTGTTTCTTTATTTATTTACATTCCTCCATATACCGCGCTATTCTGCACCATTGCGGTTTACATTGCACAAACCGGACATACATTGAACAGGGCATTCTAACTTGGAGATACGTATTTCACAAGGTACATGGGGGGGCTGTCTGGGGCAGTGTGTGTGTGATTTGAAGTAGTACAGCCGGCAGAAACACTCTCGCAGTGCTGTAACCTTTCGGTGCCTCATCGGGCGCCCCATTCAGCACCTTCTAGGGCTCCCTATGGGCAACATTATAGGGTGCCTTAGCGGACAGTGCACTTTATGATATGCCCTCTGGAGTGCCTTCTGCGGCACCGTATGTTACGGCACTGTGAGGGGGTGTATTTGCTGGCAGCACTAAAATAGAAATAAAATGCCTCCTACAGCATTCTTACCCTTAAAAGGTACTGCCTCAGCCTGCCTTTTTCATTGGGCACAGTGGGGGATTGAACACATGGCCCCTGCACCACCAGTCAGTGTTTTAACCATTGTACTATGGCTCTGTTCCTTTGTGTGTGTGCACATCAGGGCGCCACTTAGCCTTCCCACGCACTATTGTGCACGGCGACAGTGCTTTGGAGGTACATCTGCTAGCACCAGTACGTAAAATACAAATAAAATGCCTCAGAATGCATTCTTGCCCATAAAAGGTACTGTCTCAGCCAGCCTTCTTCATTGGGCATAGTGAAGGAATTGAACCCATGGCCCCTGCACTAGCAGTCAGTGTTTTAACCATTGTACTATGACTCTGTTCTTTTGTGTGTGCACATAAGGGCGCCACTTAGCCTTCCCACGCACTATTGTGCACGGCGCACAATAGCACGCCGCGCACATGTGCGATCACTTACTCCCGGTTTTTTCTTTTTTCTGCCTGAACCGCCCACTCCTTATATGGCACAGGCACACTACCGCGGCCCCGCACAATTTCGGAGTTTAGTAAACATACCCCTATATCCTTTTTAAGATACGGTGACTGGAATTGCACACAATATTCAAGCTGTGGTTACACCATGGAACGATACAGAGCCATTATAATATCCTTTGTTTTATTCTCCATTCCTTTCCTTATGATACCTAGCATTCTATTTGCTCTCTTGGCCGCCGCTGCACACTGAGCGGAGGGTTTCAACATGTTATCCATGATGACGCCTAAATCGTTTTCCTGGGAGGTGGTTCCTAATGTGGAACCTTGCATCATGTAACCATAGTTTGGGTTGTTCTTTCCTAGGTGCATAACTTTGCACTTGTCCACATTAAATTTCATCTGCCATTTGGATAACCAGTCTTCCAATTTATCAAGGTCCTCTTGCAATTTTCCACAATCCTCATGGGTTTTAACAACTTTGAATAATTTTGTGTCATCTGCAAATCTGATTACCTCACTCGTCGTTATATCCATTTCCAGGTCATTTACAAATATGTTAAAAAGCAGCGGACCCATCACAAATCCCTAGAGTACTCCACTATTCACCTTTCTCCTTTGGGAAAATTGGCCATTTAGCCCTACCCTCTGCTTTCTATCTTTTAGCCAGTTCCTGATCCACAATAGTACACTGCCTCCTATCCCATGACTTTTTAATTTCGCCAAAAGTCTCTGATGAGGGACCTTGTCAAAGGCTTTCTGAAAGTCTAAATACACTATATCAACTGACTCACCTTTGTCTACCTGTTTATTCACACCTTAACAAAAACAACAGATTAGTAAGACAAGACCTTCCTTGGCTAAAGCCATGTTGGCTGTCTCCCATTAAGCCATGACTCTCTACATGTTCAGTAAGTTTGTTCTTTATAATGGTTTCTAGTATTTTTCTCAATACTGACGTCAGGCTCACCGGTATGTAGTTTCCTGGATCACCCCTGGAACCATTTTTAAAAATTGGCGTTACATTGGCCATCCTCCAATCTTCAGGTATTACAGATGATTTTAATGATTGCACACCTACTATTAGTAATCTGTGAACTATCTCATATTTCAGTTCTTTCAACACCCTTGGATGTATACCATCTGGTCCAAGTGATATGCTAGTTTATCAAATAGTTGTAATACATCTTCCCGGTGTATTGATATTTATTTCAATTCTTCTGCGGCATCATCTTTAAATGCCATTTTAATCATGGGTAACATTCCTACATCTTCCTCAGTAAAGACCGAAGCAAAGAATTCATTCAGTCTCTCCGCTATGGCCTTGTCTCCTCTTAGTGCCTCCTTTACCCCTCTATCATCTAATGGTCCAACTGACTCTCTCACAGGTTTTTTGCTACGAATATACTTGAAAAAGTCTTTATTACGTGTTTTTGCTTCCACAGCAAGCTTCTTCTCAAATTCTTTCTTTGCCTGTCTTATCAATACCTTGTATCTAACTTGCCAGTGCTTGTACTGTTTCCAGTTTTCGTCATTTGGCTCTTTTTTCCATTTCCTGAAAGATGCTTTTTTGGCAAGAACAGCCTCTCTGACCTGACCTGTAAACCATGCTGGCAGTTTTTTGAACTGCCTTCCACCTTTCTTAAAGCATGGAATACAGCTGATCTGGGTTCCAATATAGTATTTTTAACAAAACCCATGCTTGATGTAAATCTTTAACCTTTGCAACTGCTCCTTTTAGTTTTTTCTTAACTAGTTTCTTCATTTTATCATAGTATCCCTTTTGAACGTTAAAAGATAGTACTGTGGATTTCCTTACCACCCCTCCTCCATTTATTAAATCAAACACGATCATGCTATGATCACTATTGCCAAGTGGCCCCAACATCCTTATCTCTTGCACCAGATCTTGTGTTCCACTAAGGACTAGATCCAAAAATGGCTTCCCCTCTGGTCGGTTCATGAACCAGCTGCTCCAAGAAGCATTCATTTATTTCACCTAGAAACTTTATCTCCCTAGTATGTCCTGCCATGACATTGACCCAGTCAACACCGGGGTAATTGAAATCACCCATTTATTATTGCTGTGCTGTAACTTTTAGCTTCCCTGATTTCTTTGAGCATTTCATCATCCATTTGTTTATTCTGGTCAGGCGATCGATATTACACCCCACACTGCCATCACCTCCTCTTCTTACATGGAATTTCAATCTATAGAGATTCTACAGCAAATTTTGTTTCCTGCAAAACTTTAATCCTTTGTGACTCAATGCCCTCTTTAACAGAGTACAACCCCCTTCACCAATTTGATCTGCTCTATCATTATGATATAGTTTGAACCCAGGTATCACAGTGTCCAACTGGTTGATCTCCTTCCACCATGTCTCTGAGATACCAATCATATCTAACCTCTCATTTAGTGCTATATATTCTAACTCTCCCATTTTATTTTTTAGACTTCTAGCATTTGCATACAAGCATTTTAGAGGCTGTATTTTATTCATATTAATCTGGCTATCAGTGGGCAGGGATAATTTGGAATCTTTAAGCTCTGTCTGCTCTGTACTCAAGGACATTTGGGCTACTTTTGTCTTTATTGGAACCTCTCTGCTGATATGCCCTAATTTCAATCTTTTGCTAGTATTTTTCAAGGATACATTGTTCCATACCATGCGCTCTTGGGCGACTGTCGTCTCTCCCCTATTATCTAGTTTAAAAGCTGCTCTATCTCCTTTTTAAAAGATAAAAACAGTAAGAGCGATCTACTTCAAGATCAGATCCCTCAGACACATACGCCCTCTACTCGAGCTGAGTGACTTCCGTACCATCTACCAAGCCCTCATCATCCCTCATTTTGATTATGCAAACGCCATCCTACAAGGTCTCCCTAAAGCAACCTTACATCCCCTACAACTCGCCATGAACAGCGCCGCGCGAATCCTTTTAGGAGCACCAAGGAAAGAGCACATCACACCCCTCCTGATGCAGCTGCACTGGCTCCCCATCCAAGCCAGGATTAACTTCAAGATCTTAGTGATGACATTCAAGGCCATCAATGGGTTATCCTCTTCTTCAATATGTGACCTCATACAACAACCCATGCCCAACAGGATAAGAAGAACTGCTGCAACCAACATGCTAGCAATACCAAAAGCTATGACAAGTTGCGCCATATCAACTTCAAATAGAGCCTACAGCCTGAGCGCCCAAGCATCTGGAACTCCTTACCACCACACATCAGAGCTATCCCCAATTTGAGCCAGTTCAGGAAGGCCTTAAAACACCTCCTCTTTATTAAATACCTCACAGCCTCCCTCGAACCCCAGCCACCAGGTACGAACAACACACAATGACCCCACCCCATCTCACATATAGACAGTTACCAATTGCAGTATCCCATTTGTGTACATAGTTTACCAATCTCAGTATTCCATTTATGTACATAGTTTCCCCTGTTATCCAAGTTGATTGCTCCTGTTCATTGTAATGACCTGACTCTTGTTCATTGTCGGATTATGTTTTGTTTTATGTAAACCGCGCTGATCGTAAATAGTGCGGTATATAAGAAATGTAAAATAAAATAAATAAATAAATAAATAATGCCAGCAGCCTGGTTCCATCCTGGTTAAGGTGGGGCCCATCCCTTCTGAAAAGATCCTCTTTTTCCCAGAATGTTCCCCAGTTCCTAACAAATCCAAAACTCTCTTCCTTGCACCATCGTCTCATCCATGCATTGAGACTCTGGAGCTCTGCCTGCCTTTTGGGTCCTGTGCGTGGAACGGGAAGCATTTCGGAGAATGTTACCCTGGAAGTTTTGGTTTTCTACTTCCTACCTAAAAGCCTAAATTTAGCCTCCAGAACCTCCCTACCACACTTTCCTATGTCATTGGTACTGGCATGAACCAAGACAGCAGACTCCTCCCCAGAAATATCTAAGACCTTGTCTAGGTGGCATGTGAGGTTCGCTACCTTTGCACCAGGCAGGCATATTACCAGGTGATCCTCATGTCCACCAGCCACCCAGCTCTCTACATGCCTAATGATCGAATCACCAACTATAACAGCTGTCCTAACCCTTCCCTCGTGGGCACATGGCCCTGGAGAAACCTCCTTTGTGCGAGAGGGTTTTACATCACCTGCAGGACAGGTCCTAGCTACAGGATCACTTCCTGCCACAATAGGGTGATGCTCTCCTGTCACGTGACCTCTCTCCTCCATGGCAACAGGGATGCTGCCAGACTGGAGGTGGGACTTCAGTACTATATCCTTGTAGGTCTCATCTATGTACCTCTCTGTCTTCCTTATGTCCTCCAAGTCTGCTACTCTAGCCTCCAGAGATTGGCCTTGTTCCCTGAGAGCAAAGAGCTTCTTGCACCTAGTGCACATGTAAGACTCCTCACCAACTGGAAGAAAATCTTACATGTGACACTCAATACAAAAGACTGGAAAGCCCCCATCTCGCTGCTGGATTGCTGTCTGCATCTTAGTTTTAAGGTTGTGTTTATGTGTTTAGGTATTTAAGTTGTTACTTAACTAAGGTTTGCTGGGGATACTTATATTATTAAAACTATACCTAATACATTTAATGGACTTTGTTCACCTCAAGCTTAATTAATCTCAGGCCCTTAATGTATGCCTGATGAGGATAAACAGCTGTACCTGATAGTAAATATGGCACCTCCTTTCCTTTAAGAGGTTTAAGCACCTATATAGTCACAATTATCCCAGGGGTGGGTGGGAGTCGGAGAGGGAGGGAAAGAAGACTTATTAAAAGCTGGCTGCTATACAGTTCCCTGTCCTGGTGTTTCTAATGTAATTTGTGACCAATTTCCTGGGTGATTCACACAGCCTTTGCTTTAATAGAGGGAGTCTTTCAAAATGCCCCTTTGATATATCACTTGGCTTTAACACCTGTTTAAAACAATTTCACAGATTTCTTATTCCCTATCTAGAAGGCCTCTTTGTAAAGGTCTCTAGAAACAATTTATTGCTCAAAGAATACTGATCCTGTTTTTCCTTTTATGCTAAGTTATACTCTGATTTGATTTAAATTAAAGCTTTTTGCTGATACTATGCCCTGACTGAGTATTAAATTTAAACGAGAAGCTCTCTGCTGGGTTTTAAATTTAACTGAAAGCTCTCTGCTGGGTTCCAAATTTAAGCTGAAAGCTCTCTGCTGGGTTTTAAATTTAAGCTGAAAGCTCTCTGCTGGGTTTTAAACTTAAAATGAAAGCCACCTGTTGAGTTTTTAATTTAACTAAAAACTCTTTGCTGATACTAGGCCCTGACTGATTTAACAAATACACAAGATTCTAATTTACACAGATTAATCAGCTTTAATCTAAATAATTCCTTTTTCCCCAAGATTTAGAAAAATTCCCAGAAGTAAATACAATTGCAGATCTTAATCCAGAAGTATTAGTCCATTTTTGAAGTCCTCCTGGACTTGATGGCCCTGAGCTGCAGCAGAGAGCATGAAAAAAATGCAGCAACCGAGAAGGGAGAGAGAAGAACAGCCCATTTTCTTCCTGTGCTGTTCCCTGCTGCCTACCATGAGATTAGGCCTCCTTTCTGGCAAATCAGGCCTGCACACTCCCTCCGGAAGATCCCCTCTGCCTTAAAAATTGCCGAGTAGTCTTTCCTCTTCCCTGTTACCTCTGACGATCTGGAAAGCCTTCTGGTGCCGATGCAGTTGCGCTGGTGCTTCTCTCCTTCTCCCCTCGCGCTCAGCCGGCAAACATATCTTCGGTGCTAAGGGGGGGGCCTCCGGGGATAAATGTCTCCGACTGCTGCGTTCCAATCGCCAGAAGACTCCTTTCCTGAAGTCAGGTTCGGGAGCCGACAAATCCCCGGTTGTTTGGAGGCTTTCTGCCAACGGGGGAAGGAGGACTTCTCTGTTTCTTTTTTTTTTTTAAACTATACTTATCCTACAGTAAAAAAAAAAGGAACTTTAGAAACAAAACATAATGTTGCAATATATATATACGCATCCTAAACTAGACTAACACTAACTAAACTTCCTTAGTTGTCCCTTCAGTGAGTCCAGCACCCTGACTTACCACCTCCTCCAGTTGCTCTGAGACTGAGCAGACTGGGGCTTGTGGGTGGTCCCTGTGGTATTAGTACTGCTGTCATCAAAAGATGACATACTCAGTCTCTAAGCTGTTGGACGAGGTACACTACCCAGAGGTGTGGGATTGGACTGGAGGGATAATAAGGAACAGTGTTTTACATGCAGAGAGTCAGCGGGTCAAATTTTTTAAAGTGAGTATGTTTGCCGCTCTCTGCCAGTTTGCAGTCAAAGGATCACTGGGCTAAGTGGTCCCTCTTTTAGCCTGGACCCCCCCCCCCCCCCGCATTGTGGAGCCCCAGAAGCGACTTTAGTCCACACTGCTTAAAAATTTGGGGGTCTACTGTATGAAAAAGGGTTTTTAAAATATAATAATATTAATAATATAGTATAATTCAATACAAAATAATAAAAATTAAAATTAAAAGGTTATTAAAGTATCACATAGGCTAGCCATAAACAAAAAAACGTTCTGAGATGTATGGTAATCTGTCATGGAACAACCCCATTTTAGAAGATAACAGTGGTTAACCAAACCTCATTGCTGGTTGCGAAGAGACCCCCATAACAGTTCAAGCTTCAGGGCCCCAAAAATGTAGGTCTGCCACTGCCTGCAGCAATTTTATAAAAGCTCTTTTATGTGGGTAAAAAAGCCTTCACATGAAACAAACTTGAATTGTGCAAATATTATCCAAGTGTGAATAGCACCAATATGAACCAGATAAGCATACCACCACACATGAAAAATGCTAGGGCAAGTTAGCATAAATACAGATGATGTCAATGATCTGAGCATAACATCAGTGTTATTCAGGCTTAAGTACTAATATGACCCATGTGAAAGGACAGTCCTGGTACCATGGAAATTGTCTCCATGGCCACTGCCAATACTCATGATATAGTATGCTCCCTTATGTTAATAAAACAAAATACATGTGAAAGTTCTTACAGGCTAGGGATTGGATAGCTGTTACTTTAAGTTCACAGCGCTGGCGCTTCCATTAGGAAAACTAGGTTCTCGTTCTCGCCTAGAGCACTGAGGGTAATTTTATATCATGGCACCTAGGTTTGGAAGTGGAGAAAGTGCTTATTTTTAGGCTATTTTATAAAGACACACAGGTAGCCGTGTGTCTTTATAAAATACTAGCACACATCCTGCAGAAAGAGCACCTAGATGGTGAGCGCTGACATATACGGCGGCTCAAGAGCAGGTGTAAATGCAGAAATCATGACTCCACCCATGCTCTGCACAAATTCCTTCCCTGAGCACGCCTACTCTGTAACAATGTGCCTGCTTGCACCCAACGTAATTATAAGCGCAACCTAATTTTATAAGAGGCTTTTTACAAGCAGAAAACAGTGTTTAGGGCATGAAAAAGACTTATCAAATTATCTCTTTAGAGAGCAATATTCAAACGTTTTATGCAGAAAAATGTGTCTTTACCTTCCTAGAAACATGGTTAGATTGTTTCCCCCTACCCTGTATGCAGATAAAAGTAGACAGATTTGAATTGCTGGGGGTAGCAGGTAAAAGAAGGCACCGAGATTTCATTTTCAAATCTCCATTGTACTTTTCATCTGCTCCCATGAACACTGTGTGCCCTGATTGGATTTTCAAAGGATCATAAAAACTGGCAGCCTGATATTTAAAAGCAATCCAGACAGCAGCACCTGCTATTTGGATAGTTTTGATGAAAATCGCCGGATAGACCCAACCAGCGGCACATATCCCAACAGCAGTTGCGGCTCTCTGGATAAGTGTTTTTAAATATTAGACCGTTGGTTTTTATGAGCCCGTTCTGTGGAATTTAGTTCCATTGGAAATTCACCAGGAACCAATTTTTTTGTAACTTTTAGGAAGCCACTGAAGACCTGGTTGTTTTCATAGGCCCCCTGTCAGACATTTTTGAACATGGTGATAGGATGGAAATGTGGATTTGATTTATATTATTTGTGAACTGAATAGACTGCAAACCACCTTGTCTTCTCGTGGAATGACAATCGATCAATTTAAATAAACAGATAGGAATGAACTGATATAGGTACCAGCAGTGGACTTTATGGGTCATGGCGGACAGCTTATTTTCCTTTCCCCCCTCCCTGGGTTTACCTCCCTTCTATCATCAGGCCAGCTGCACTGGGGCTGGCGCCATGCCAGGAAGAGCTGCAAGCATCTCTTGAAAAGCTTTTCCATCTGTCCTGAACATGACATCAGGTCATTTATACCCATTAAGAAAATAGCAGCAGCAATAATGCAAATTATGTCCAAAGATGGCTTAGCATCTACACATCTATGTGCCCCAGAATGATGATCTGCTTGTATTGTTGGGGTGTTGAATTAATTTTAGTTCACCTGCCATAGCTATACTGGTTAGTTTTGTTTTTAAATTGCTTTACTTCTGTATTTTTCTTCTCAATTTGTTATTCATTTAAGTACCATTGTTTGTTTCCTATATATGTAAAGCAAATTGACAGGTACATAAAGTTCAAAATAATAATGTACAGTAAATGCTGATTCTGATTTGTTTTAAATTTAAGTTCCTATATTTATTTGGCACAGTAAGATGATACGGTACTCGCAATAACGTCCAAACACTAAGGAAACAATGGCAGAGCAGGTCAACTAGAGGTAACCTGGTAATGTGATTTCATGCAAATCCACTGAGACAACATTAAGATGAGGAAGAACAATCTAAAATCAATAATGGTATACAAAATTAAGGAAAGTTTTCCAACCCGAGGAAAGGCTAAATGATGTCAATGGAAGTCACTGCAGTTAGTGTTACATTACTTGGAAAAACAAAACAATGGCAGATCAAGAGCAAAGTGAAACATTGTGAGGCTGTGAGAAAGACTTGTAATCAGTCTATGGACAGAATGATCCACTTTGAGGACATGAAGTGCCTGTACAAACATATAGAAAGAGGTATGTGATATTTGTAATCAGATATTTTCTTCATTATTTTCAGGCATTGATAATAATACTACCAAGAACAATTTTCAAAGCCTTTGACACATGTGCCTGCAGCCACACGCGCATACATTTAGCCACATTTAAAGGAGTCGTTCCAAAGGTTATGTTAGATCAGGAAAGGAAAACAATGAACGTAGATTACATTTTCAACTTTGCATAGGTTATTTTGTCCGCAGGTATGTTATGCAGAAGAGAAATATCAAAGAATATCAAAGTGGAAGTAGATGCATACTTTGAAAATTAGGACAAAGTCTAAGGGGTAGTATGTTTACTAAACCGTCTTTTTTTTTTTTATTTTATAAATTTTTATTATCAACCTTTTCATATACATTATCCACCGTTCCATATACATGACTGTCAACCTGTTCACGCACAGTATACACTTCCTTTGCTATCCTTCTATACATAGAACCATAACTGCATAAAGAAATCCGTGTCTAGCACGACTGAATCACAATGCCCTTTGTTCCCTTTCCCCCCATTCGCATACCCATGCTTGACCGTAGGCAGAGATTACCTACTGGGCACCGGATAACCTTATAATCAACAGCCATTTAGAACTTAATAACAGTAACATGACCGTCCCTATATTCCCCTGCACCCCTTAAGCCGGTACAGTTAATACCTCTCTAACCCCCTACTCTCCCACCCCTCCACCCCCCCATCCCCCTCCCCCCACTCTCCCTCCCGCAACCATCGCCAAACCCCCGCCCACCGCTTCTCAACTTGCTCCCCCCTTCCCCTCCTCTCACCCGTCATTTTATACATTGCATACAGAAAAGACACTCTTCCTGCATAACTAGCTATAGATGGCAAATTCGGCCTCTTCCAGTACCATGCTATTTCACATCTTGCCGCTGTTACACAATACCAAATGATTCTCCAGTCCCCGTCCCACCTCCCATCAGGTTTATGCAAAAGACACATTTCAGGACCAAGCACTATATTCGCCCCCACCATTTTATTAATGCATTCCCCTATTTTGTGCCAATACTCTCTCACTACTGGGCACGTCCACCACATATGCAACCAAGAACCGCGCTCCCCACACATCCGCCAACACTCAGCCGTCTGTCGCACTCCTGCCCTGCACAATCTCTCCGGTGTGAGGTACCATCGTGACAACACCTTATAGCCATTCTCTCGTAGGGATGTGGCAATAGAGAATCTAGCTATACCCATTACTATCCCCTCCCACTCTTCCACCCCCCACACTACCCCTAAATCCTTTTCCCACTCTTCCATATACTTAAGCTTCCGTTCCCCTCTGGCTATCAAACCTCTATAGATCCTAGAGAGCATCCCTTGTTGCCCCATGGAACCTAAACAGGCCCCTTCGAACCACTCCCCTCCCCCCCTTCCGCCCTGCTCCCTCCCCTTTTTCCGGATCACCGAGCACATCTGCATGTACGCGAACCTATCTGCCTCCCCCAGGTGATATAAATCACGCATCCCCTCGAAACCCCTGCACTGCAGCCCGACCATTATCTGGGACACCTGGGTCAGGCCTTGCGCTGCCCATCTCTAGAGTACTGCGGCATTCGGGCCTAGGCCTGCCGCACAACAGGCCTGCAGGGACATGGTGGGTGACCATTTCTTGTCTCCAACTAACCGTCGCTTAAACTGTTGCCACACCTTCAGTGTGTGTCCCACCAATGGATTCTGACCTCTATCGCCCCCTCCCTCCCATACTATTCGTTCTAATTCCCCTGGGCGATACCCATCCACCTCCATCTTTACCCACTGCTTATATGGTTCCCGCATCCACGCGTAGACGGCTCGTAATTGTGCTGCCGCATGATACAAACTAAAGTTGGGGATCCCCATCCCCCCCTCCCCTACCGGCACCTGTGTCGTTCTGGCCGCCACCCGTGGCCTTTTCCCCCCCAAAATAAATCTCGCCACCTGCTGTTGTACCCTCCGTAATACTCTTCGGGGTACCGGTATGGGCAGCACTTGGAAGAGGAAGAGAAACTGGGGAAGAAGCATCATCTTCACCGTCGCCACCCTCCCGAACCACGAATAATACCCTCGGCTCCAGCCCTGCAATTGCTTCTCCACCCGCCCCACCAATTTATTATAATTCAGCGCGTATAAGGCCTCCAGGTTCCTCCCCAGCTGTATTCCAAGGTATCTAATCGAAGTCTTCGCCCATTTAAACGGGAAACACTGTTGCCACCCCCGCTGCCCCCCCTCCTCACCTACTATTCTTAAGATCTCCGACTTCTCCCAATTAATCCGAAAACCCGCCTTCTCGCCATATGTCTGTATCTCTCGCATCACTGCCTGTAGTGTTTCTCTGGGGTCCGTAATAGTCAACAAAATGTCATCCGCAAATAAGGAGACTTTGTATTCCTGGCCTCCCACCCTAACCCCCGCTACCTCGGGATTAGCTCTCAACCTCGCCGCTAAGGGCTCGAGGGAGAGCGCAAATAATAGTGGGGATAACGGACATCCCTGCCTAGTCCCCCTTTCTAGCGGAAAGAACTCAGAATAGCCTCCATTTACTCATACGCATGCTTTTGGTCTATGATATAAAGCCCTTATCCACTGCACAAACCCTGGTCCAAACCCCAGCTGCTCCAATATTGAGTATAAAAATGACCAAGACACTTGGTCAAAGGCCTTTTCGGCATCCAATGAGACCAACAGAGTCTCCTTCCCCTTCTTTTGGGCCGACCAGATCACATTCAACACTTTCCGTATGTTGTCCGCCACCTGTCGGCCAGGCACAAACCCCGCCTGGTCGGCATGCACCAACTTCCCCAAATGCTTATTAAGTCTAATCGCCAGCACTTTTGCCAGTAGCTTCGCATCCACATTTAATAGAGAAATGGGCCGGTATGACGCACACTCCTGAGGATCCTTCCCTACCTTATGGATAAGGGTAATACCTGCCCAACCCATTGTATCCGCCAATTTCTCCCCCCGGTGTGGCCCATTAAACACCCTAGTCAACGGCCGCACCAACTGGCTGCCAAACTGCTTATAAAAGCGCGCCGTTAGGCCGTCAAGCCCTGGGGCTTTACCAGGCTTTAATGCCTTAATGGCCTGCAAGACTTCCTCAGTTTGGATTTCCCTATCTAGCCCTTCCCGCTCATCCACCGTCAATCCCGGGAGCCCTGCTCCTCTCACATACTCTAAGGTATCCTCCCGCGATCCCCCCTCACGTGCCCTGTATAGGTTGCTATAGTAGGCCACGAATTCCTCGCGGATGCGTCGGACGTCCCGCACCCCTTCCCCCCTACTCCTAATCTGATAGATCCTATTCCACTCTCTGCGCTTCTGCAGCTGCCGCGCCAGATATTTCCCCACTTTATTGCCCCCTTCAAAAAATCTCTGCTTCAGCAGCTGCAGCCGGAACTGTAGCTTTTCTGCCTCCACGGCATTGACTTGAGCTCTAAGTTCCAAGACGGTCCCTCTATGCAGTCCTCCCCCTTCCTGCATATCCCTCTCCTCCGCCTCGCATAATTGCTGCCGCAACCGCTCCTCGTGCTCTACCCTCTCCCTCTTAATGCGTGCCCCCCACTTAATAAACACCCCCCGCAAAACTGCCTTAAAAGCATCCCAGAGCACTCCCTCTTCCACCTCTCCTCCCCCATTTTGCTCAAAATACTCCGGGATTAGGCTCCGTATTTCTGTTACTACCCGCGCATCCTCCAACAAACCCTCATTCAGTTTCCAGAATTGCCGTCCCTTATCCTCCCCTGCCACCCGCACCTGTACCACCACTGGGGCGTGATCAGACCAAGTAATTGGTTCTATTTCCCCCCCCACAATCCTCCCCGCTAGCTCCTTCCCTACCCATATTGCATCCAATCTAGAATATGTCCCATGGGCCGCTGAGTAGAAGGTGAATTGCCTTCGGCCCGGGTTGAGCATCCTCCACACATCAATCAGGCCATTCTCCCGCACAAATTTCTGATAGCACTTCCTATCCTTCCCCCTCCCTTCCCGGTGGCCCGTCGTGTCTCTCCCCACCTCCCAGGCCAAGTTGAAGTCCCCCCCACAAAGCAACACCCCCTCTCCCATTGCCGCTACCTGCTCACTCAAACCTTTCCAAAACTCAGTTTGAGCTCCCGTAGGGGCATACACATTCACCACACATAGCCATTCCGCCCCTTGCTTCACTCGCAGCAAGAGATAGCGTCCCCCTTTATCCCGGGATAGCAGCTGGACCTCAGTTTGAACTTCCCCCTTAATGAGTACCGCGACCCCGCCTTTCTTTTTCTCTCTAAGGTTAGAAGCGAATAGACGATGCTTATACCCCCTGGGTTGCACCAGTGTCTCATGCCGTTTCTGTAAATGCGTCTCTTGCAACATTACTATATCAGCATTATGCCTCGATAATTCTTTATACAGTTTCTGTCTTTTCCATGGTGAATTTAATCCTTTAACATTCAACGTTAATATTTTCAATTCCCCTCCTGCCCTCCTTCCCCCCCTTCCATCCCGCTGATCCTGCCTCTCCCCCCCTCCCCCCCCACCTCCCCCCCTGCCCTCTTCCCTCCCTCCCCACCCCCCTCCCCCCTCCCCCCCTCTCAGAATTCTCCTCTGTGGAGACTCACCTTCCATATCAGTGACCCCTTCCACCTCACCACCAAGTCTTCCCCAGTAACCCCCATCCCCCCGTCCCCCCAATCTCACCCCGCTCTCCCCGCTCTCCCCACTATCCCTTCTCCCTCCTGTCCCCCCACCGCTCCCCTCCCCTCTCACCGCCCCTCCTCCCCCCTTATACATTGCCTGCCTCTCCCTCTCTTCCCCCCTGTAGCCTGTTATTTTTTATTTTTATTTTATTTAGCATACATTTATAACCCGCAACTTCCAGAGTTCAGTTGCGGTTCACAATAAACAACAATCCACAAAGCAAAAGCTTAGTTTTACATTGAACATTTTGTAACAATAAAAGTTTTACGTTGAACATTTTGTAACAATAAAAGTAAATGTAAACATAATGAACTTATGCATAATAGCAAAATTGGCTGGTAAATTATATACAATAAACTATTACAAATAAATTAAATTATATACAATAAACTATATACAAATATATGTTGTGGGTACTTTAGAATTGAATCATGGTGTTTTTATAATAGTGTATTGTCTGTTAAGTTGTTGGAAATAGTATTAGTCATGATTTTTAACCTTTATCTGAGTGTATCAAGGGGTTATCTATGTTGCCGTAGTGCATGGAGAATAAGTAGGTTTTTAGTTTTTTACGGAGTTCCATAATTTCGGTTATAGTTCTTAGGTCCTCCGGAAGGGAATTCCAAATAGTTGGGGCAGCATGGGAAAAAGCTCTGTTGTTAGTTAATTTATTTGCTTTTATGAAATCATTAGGAGTTTTTAGTTTATTTGAGTATCCTTTTCTGTGTGTGGTTTTTTGAGATTCCATGCTAATTAGTTTGCTTAATGGGATTGGGGCCATGTTATTTAAAGCTTTATATATAGTTATTGTGGTTTTATATATTATCCTACTTTGAATTGGCAACCAGTGTAGGGAAGCTAGTATTGGTGTTATGTGCTGAATTGAGTGTGCTTTCATGATAATTCTAGCTGCTGCGTTTTGTGCTAATTGGATTCGTTTTATGTTTTGTTTCGTTATACCTAAGAGAATTAGGTTGGCAAAATCAAAGTGCGGTGTTATTGTAGCCTGTATTATATTAATGAAGTCTAGTTGGTGTACTAATGGTCGTAGTTGTTTAAGGATTTTAAGTTTAAAGTATATTTTCTTTATGGTGTTTCTGATGTGAGTGTTCATCGTCAGATGAGTATCTAGGATAACACCTAGGTATCTTATTTCATTTTTTATTTTAATGTCGTGGTTTTGCAATGTTATGTAGGTTGGAGGGATATATGATTGATTTTTTGTTACAATTAGAACTTCTGTTTTTGCATGGTTAATGTGAAGGTTTTGAGCTTTTAGCCATGTTGTAATTTCATTGAAGCAATCAGATAGTAGTTTTATTGGTAAGTTAGGGATTGTAAATGGGATGTACAGCATAATATCATCTGCATATAGATGATAGTATACTCCGAATTTTTTAAAGATATCACAGATAGGTTTTATGTAAATATTAAACAGGAGGGCTGATAGTGCGGAGCCTTGTGGGAGACCAACTTCTTGTTTATATATGGTTGATGTTTGGTTACCAATTCTTACATTTTGTGTTCTATTATTTAGGTAAGAGGTAAACCATTTATGTACAGTGTCTTTTATTCCTATTTGATTTAGGTTATTAAGCATTATAGTGTGGTGAACACTATCAAATGCTGCCGAAATATCAATAAATAAGAGTATAAATGCTTGTTTATGATTATTGATCCCTTTGAGAAGTGTATCGGTTAAGACTGTTAAAAGTGTTTCAACTCCATGTTGAGGCCTAAATCCATATTGTTGGTCATCAAGCGGGTAGGATGAATCAAGGTATTCTTGTGTCTGAATTTGTACCACTTTTTCTATTATTTTAGCCAAAAAAGGGATACTTGAAATGGGTCTGTATGATTTTGGTGATGTTTTATCAAGCGTGTTATTTTTGAGAATTGGCCGGATTTGTGCGTGTTTGAGCGTAGAGGGGAGGTGTCCTTGAAGCAATGATAGGTTTACTATAGGGAGGATGTATGATAGAAGTATTGGGAGTGTACTTTTTATCCATGTTACTGGGCATGGATCAAGAAAGGATGTTGTGGTGTTGAGGTTAGTAATGATATTCTTTAGTGCGTCTTTTGATATGGGATGAAATTTTGACCATTCTTCTGAGCAGTGATGAACTGTATTTATGTTGTTTAGAGTCATTATAGGTTGCATAGATTTGTTTTGATAGTGGGTGGCTAAGTTTTGTACCGAAATTTCAGTGATTTCAGTGTTCGATGTTTGAGGATTATTAGTAAGGTTTCTAACAATTGAGAAAAGTTCACGTGGTCTATTATAAGATTTTGATAAGATTGCTGCAAAATAAGATTTTTTTATGTTATCTAATGTATCTTTGTATTTTGTGAGATGGTTGTTATATATTTCCTTGTTGATGGTTGATTTGGTTTTGCGCCATTTATGTTCTAGTTTTCGTAGTTCTTTTTTCATTTGTTTTAGCGTGTTGTTGAACCATGGAGTTCTGTTTATTTTTAAATTAGAGGGCTTTTTGAATCGTTGATCAAGTTTGGCTGCATTGTTGATAGTTTCATGCCAGGTTATTACAGCTTCGTCTAGATTCATTGGGGATGATGAGAGGTGAGGTATTGTTGTATCCAAGAATTCGGTTTCATTAAATTTTTTGAATTTTGTAGTGGGATTGCTTTGTGTGTTATTTTTATTGTTATTGGTGTAGAATGTGAAGTATGTTTTGATAATGTGATGATCAGACCAGGGTATTTGTATATATTCTATGGAGTCTGTGTTGAATAATTTGTAGAGAGTGCTTGGGAGGAGAATAAGGTCAAGGATGCCTCCTTTTATATGTGTTGCTGTATTAATTATTTGATGATAGTCCATGTCTGATATGGATTCTAGGAACAAGTTGGCTTCTGATGCTGGAAGTGATGGGAGATTGAAGTCGCCTAGCATGATTATGGGATTATGATCTGTAGATGAGCCTAGGAATTCAATTAGAGAATCTAGGCTATCTGTTTTTTGGTCAGGGGGTCTATATATTAGGCAAATTCTACAAATGTTGGTTTTTATAATTAAGGTGTCAATATTGTTGGGTATGGTAGATGGTATTGTTCTTGCATTTAATCCCTTTTTTGTCATTATTAGTACTCCTCCTCCTTTTTTGTTAGTTCTATGTGTATAGTTTATATCGTATTCATTGCTATTAAGTTGATTTAAGTAGATTGTATCTGTTTCAGTTAGCCATGTTTCCGTTACGCATAACATATCAGGTTTTGAGTCGGTTATTAAATCATTGAATATGGGGAGTTTGTTTTTCATAGAGCGGGCATTTATAAGGATGCAAGTTAGAGGGGTGGTGTTATTGGTGTTAATTTCCTTTGTTATTTGTGGAGCATTAGTTTGTTTTATTTGTATAAGTCTGTGGTAGTTTATTTTTGCATGGTGGATTGAGGTAACGTGTCCAAAGTGGCTGTGATTTCTAATTGTGGATTGTATTATAGGGATTGGCATGTGATTTTTAGATGTTAAGCTTAGTGTTAGGTTAATTAAAATTGTCAGTATTATACAGCTGTATGTTATTTTTAGTATCATGTTGTTTGAGCGTGACATGTTCAAAGATTGGAAGGTATTTGTTGTGGATTAAGTTGCTAGTAGTTAGTTTGTGTCTAATAGTTGCAATAAGAGTTGCAGTTAGTATGTATCTATGAGTAGCAATTACAGTTATCTAGTATTTGTAACAGTTGTAACTTATACAGATTAGAAAGTTGGTTGCAACAGATAAGACAGGTAATAATTAGAGAATTCCTGGTAACAGTATGGATCAAGTATTGGTTATACAATTACTTACTGGCAAGAGTATGGATCAGGCAGTAGTTAAGATTGATCATCAGGCTGTACATATAGAAAGGTGACTACTGGAGACAGTAGAATTCACAGAAGTATACAGTGTGAATGTGCTAGCAACAATATATTGTAAATACAAAGAATATAATTAGGTCTGGATAGGTTAAGCAATTGCTCGATATACTCTTACGTTTTGTAGAATACTAAATGTCCAATAGGTTGAAGAATGAAGCGCTGCTACTCTTACTGTCGGTGGCTCTATCCTCCGTCTGGTGTGAACTGGCTGGGGAGGGTTGTATATGATGGCAGGGGTTTTTTATGGTTCAGGAGCTCTGATGTCAATCCGAGCAGGAGCGATGTTGACTTGATGGAAGATGGCCTCCGCCTAAGGGCCACGCCAAAGGGCCCTCTGGCGAGGCCCTCAGGCGCGGGCCCGACAGGCGCGGGTCCGCCTGGTAGCGCTCCTTGTTTTAAAGGAGCTACAGCCCCTCCTCCCACGGTCCCGATTGGACCGGAGTTAGCAGCGGCAGATTGTTGCCCCTCTCGGGGGATTAAATGGCTGCCTTTCCCGCCGGTAGCGCTCCTTGTTTTAAAGGAGCTACAGCCCCTCCTCCCACGGTCCCGATTGGACCGGAGTTAGCAGCGGCAGATTGTTGCCCCTCTCGGGGGATTAAATGGCTGCCTTTCCCGCCGGTAGCGCTCCTTGTTTTAAAGGAGCTACAGCTATCCTAACCTCCCCCTCCCTCCCAGCCTGTCAACCAACATAATTTAAGATACCAGTCCTGTGGTGGAACACCACCGCTCAGCCAGTCTCTTGCTCTGATGCCGGACTCCGGTGACCTCCTTTAGCCGTCCTGGCCAATCTCCTGCCGCTCGCCCTCTGCCATTTCGCACTCTCCGTCCTTCCTGGTCTGGATTCCGGGCGTTGAGGAGTAGTGGCGGTGTCAATCATCTCCGGCAGCTGTTCTGCGCCCAACTCTCGCAAGGCTGTCCAAGCCTCCGTGCTGGATCGTACCGTCCGCGATCTCCCTTTCACCGTGATCAATAATCCAAATGGGTACAGCCACTTGTATCGCAGGTCTGCTCTCCTCAGGTAGGCCGTCACTTCTCTGATCTCCCTCCTGCGCTGCAGCGTTCCCTGGGACAGGTCTTGATATAACTCCACTTTATGGCCCTCCCAGTTGAAATTTCTCAACTTGCGGTTGGCTCCCAGCAGCAGTTCCTTGCTCTTGTAGGAACTCAAACACACTACTATGTCTCTTGGCCTATTTTCTCGGATGGGTCCCAGGCCTCTATGCGCTCTTTCTATATTCAAGTGGGAAACGTCCACTTCCTCCCCATGTCCCGCTGCCACTAAGAGGCTTTGGAATATTTTTTGGGCCACTTCCTCACTATGCTTGAACTTAGGCTCCTCTGGCACACCTCGTACGCGGAGATTACATCTCCGCGAGCGATCTTCTAGATCCTCTGCTTTGGCTTTGAGGGCCTCTTGCGCCGACTGCAGGTCCTCCCAACTCTGTTGTAGCTGCGCCAGGGTCTCCCCTTGACTATCCAGTTTAGTTTCGGCTTCGTCAACGCGTTCGCCCAGCTCCAGGATGTCTTGGCGCATTGTCTGCACAACCTCCTTGATCTCATTTTTCACCCCACAAATCTCCACCTTTAGTTCCTCTTTTAACTCGAGGAGCCACTGCTTAATCTGTTCCGCTGCAGGCAGACCCACTTCTCCCCCTTCACTCTCTCCCGGGCTGCGTGGGGTTTCCATCGCCGTTTTGCCGGTTTTCTCTCCTTCCTTCCCGCCTTTGGACGTAGCATAGGGGGATCGAAACTCAGCCAGTTTCTTTTTCATCAAGTCCTCTTTTTTGGCATTGGGTTTCTCCATTATAGGTTTGAGCCCGTCTCCCCCAGCTGACAATCTGGCAATCTGGCCTGCACTCCAGGCGTACCTCCTTCCTTTTGCTCTTGTGTGAGGGCAGTGGCTAGGCTTTCCACTCAGACCTCCACACCGTCTGATGCCCTTCCCAGCTGGTGTCTGGCTTCGGGGAGCCTCCCGGAGTGTACACTGCTACTCCTCACCCCGCTGATGCCACTTCTCTCACTGCTGCCCTCTGCAAGTGAGACCCGGCCTGTCTTCAGTTCTTCCCCTGCTCAGCCCCCACCACGTGGCCGATTTCACCCCGCTGACAAGGCTAAACGGCGCAACTCTGAGCAGGGAGATTTTATTCCAGTCCTTTACTTTCAGCTGCCCTCACTTAAGTCAGGCTTCTCCCCGCAAGAGGTGCTCCCCTGCTGCCGCCGCTCAAATGGCCTGCCTCCCGACGAATTCCACTCTCCCGTGGTCGGCACTCAGCTCACCGCCTTTGGGCCGCACTTCTCACGCGGTGCTAGGCTGCCGCTCCGGCTCCTTACTCAGCCCCCTGCTCTTCGTGCCACTCGCTCGGGTTACCGGTGGGGTTGAGCAGCTCCCCCCCGTTCACCCCCGCTCTCTTTTCCGCCCAATTCGACGCCCGTAGGGGCTACAACAGCGTAGTTAAAAGCATTGGTGGCGGAGCTCCCGTGCTACGCCGCCATTCAGGTGGGTGACGTCACCGGAAGTCCTACTAAACCGTCTTAATGTGCGCTCTGTGACGTTATCGCGCGATAAGGTACCTTATCGCGCGAAAATGGTGCTTTATCAGGCGCAAAGGTACCTTATCGTGCGATAACGCGCGCAGCGGCGCAAACGAGCACTGAAGGCGGAGAAAGGCTCCCGGAGGGTGGAGGGGTCAATGGGTGGAGAATGTGAGGGGAGAACCTCCCCGCACACTAACGCTGTGAAATCCGAGGCTGAAAACTAACGCCAGTGAAACCCTGGCTTTAGAGCTGATTTAAAGGGAAGAGAAACCATTTATGTCAGCAATGTACAGCAAAACCAGGGAAACCATCAAAAAAGTGATGTGTGATACATGTGCACGGAACAAAAGTGCAAATAAACATTGAAAATGACCCCAACAAAATATAAAAAAAACATAACCAAGCTGGGCAATAGTGATATTAATGGGAAACATCAAAAAACACTCCCAAGAAAGCTCCAAAAAAAAGATATGAATTTTGGAAGGGTCTACGCTCCGTCCCCATACAAGGTGAATGATCCCACAGTGAAATAGCGCTGATCAGGGTTTCCCTCTCCATTGGACAGGTTTCCTATGGCATGCACATGTTCCACAACAGCAGGGCGGGCATGTCGGAATGGGCAACTGGACAGATGCTGGGAAAGGGGACACAGAGGGCTGCAGACGGCACATGCTGTACTGCAGCTGGGCCACAGTGCGGACTAGGGTGATGCCTGGGTGGCCCATAGGAATGCTGAAACAGTAGAGCAGCCAGACAGCAACTGATGAGGGCCCAGCATGGGCACGAGTGTGCTTCCCACAGTATCACAGGGTATATTACCCAGCAGGTACCCCCAAGGGCACAGAACATTGGCAGGCGGTGCTGGAGGGAAGCGTGGACATCTATGCAGGCACCCCTACCCCAGAACCCGCACCATAGGCAGCCGCCTACCCGCACACTGGATGGCCTGAGACTGCGCTCCACCAGCACCACCAGCAGAAGGGCATGTCAGCAGGGTGGCAGAGGGGTACTGGTGGTGGAGGGGGCAGTGGCAGCTGCCCAGAGCAGACCGTGGCCTAGCCCTGTGTAGGTGGGTGCCATGCACTGCAACAGACAGGCCCTGTCTGACGAACAGTCATCGTATCCCCAGGAAATGCACCATCTTTGTGGCAACACGGTGGTGCGGTGAACACAGCCAGTGTGTTCAGGAGCAGAAGGTCACAGGTTCAAGTCCCAGCTGTGGTTCCTGCCAACCCAGCCCCCATATTTTACCCACTGCTAATACAGACAGAACCTTTACTGCAGATGACGTAGACATGCCCAAAACACCTACATTTTACCCTACAGAGCACAGACACCATAAACATGCACATTACTTAAAGCAGAGTCACCCAAATGAAGTCCTGGAGGGCCAAACACCATTCAGGTTCCATGCTGTCTCTAATAAAGATGCCTGTGCTGCATTTCTATGCGCCGCCCCCATGGTATGCAGATGTATCTCATGCATATGCATGAGGGACAGCATGAAAACCCAAACAGTGTCTGAACCACCAGGTCTGGAGTCGGGAACCTCTGCCCTAAAGCAGCGGCCAACAGGGGCAGACACACCCGCACCCACAGGCTCCATTATCCAATTGCCTCCTGGAGAGGCAGGATGTGGGGCCCTGCGTGCATCTCCCAATACTAGCACTTGCATACCTTAGCAATGCCACCCTAAACCTGGGAATACGGTACACAGCTATCAAAATGTTGCTATGATTACTGGCAGATAGCACTTCCGAGGTTAAGTACAATTTTCTGAGTGAGCTGCATCATAGCAACCTTTCTGATGTCTGTGGAGTGTGCTACAGATCTTGTGTCTGACCGTGTTTACCACCCTGGGGGGTGACCCCAACAGTATTGCGTACCATAGCCATGCCTGCACTGTGCCCAGGACTGGTGTGGTGGCCAGGGCTGCCAAACACCTCTATAGTTGCACAATGCTGGCATAGGTGTGGGGAGTGTGTGTCTGTCTATCCAGTGTGGTGGCTGCTAACACCTTCCTCAGCCCACACTGCTAGCACTGTTGCCAGTATTGGCCTGCCAATGTGCATAATGAGGAGCAAGGTACTGTGGGAATAGCCTGGACAGGGTGGCCTGGCCTGGATTCATCTGTACAGAGCATAGGGCAATGGCTAGGACATTGTAGTGCCCGGCCACCACCTGCATGGACAGGGTGGCCACAGCATGTCCTGCTGGGAGGTCACTCTCACTCTGACTGAGCAGTGACTACGGCATGGCTAGGTTCCCCCATAATGCTATGTAGTGTTTTTCTCATGTGATGTTTATGGGTTCTCTTTTGGGGCCAAATCACTGATTTATGTGCTTGTTGTGTATGTTGACATCCCAGTTCTGGGTACATGCATCTTCTCCAGGACCATGCACTATGGACTAGCTAGTAGACTGTCTGCAGCTAGTATGTGTCTTGCTGGAACACCTTGCAGGGTGCAGTGGTTGGAGGCTTGCTGCTGGAGAATGTGAGATAGTGGTGGTGGGCAGCTGAGCATTTCCAGGCCTACTATCTGTCTGCTATTGCTTTATGGATGTGTACAGCGCTGCATTGCCTGCACTGTAGGGTGTCTGTTCCCCAGCAGGACTGGGGTTGTTGGTCCCCTCTACTGCCACCATTGCAGGGAGGTAGAATGTGGATCTATTGGTGGGCGATCCTGTTTCCCACCCTGAGCCCCAGAGGGTGGGTTGTGTGGGGGTACATAATCTGCCTATGGGTCCAAACACCCCCCCCCCCTTCACCTACATCATGTAACCATGGCACCAACACAGGATATGAACTATTCTGGGTGCATCATAGCCCATTAGGGCTAGACATGACTGTGAAATACAGAAGGACACAGATGTAACCTAGGTGTGTCTGCAGGAACTACCTATCACACACGGTAGCACTGATGGGGACCTGCAGTATTGGCATATTGCAACCATGAAAGGTGCTGTGGACCTGGTGCTGGGCGCCCCACCTCACCCTCAGGGTGAGCACAGTACCCTCACAATGTGACGGTCTGTGGCTACTCTGTGCCAGTACCACACACAGTCAGTTCCCCCTACCAGGCTGAGGTGCTGTGGGGGTGCATACCCCATCTTGTGCCCATCTGTTGACTGCTGATTTGCATGTGCAGTGCATCATGGGTACGGGTGTGTTAAGCCTATCCTGGTAACCACAGCAGACAGTTTGTGTGGTGACATGCAGTCCTTCTGCAGCCAGCCAGGGGTTTGTTGGCAGCTGTAGCCCACTGGTTACTTCACTGCCTGTAAAGCCAGAGGTCATGGGTTCAAACCCATGGTGGGGTTATTTGATAGGGCTGTCTGAGGCATCGTCTATTTTTAAGGTACATTAGGGCTGCCAGCAAAAACACCCTCAGAGTACTGTAACCTTAAGGCGCCCCATAAGGCACCTTATAGGGCGCCCTATCAAGCGCCTTATAAGGTGTCCTATAGGGGACATTATAGGGTGCCTTGGCGGACAGTGCACTTTATAATGTACCCTATGGAGTGCGTTATGGGGTGCCTTATGTGGCACCTTAGGTTACGCCACCGTGAGGGTGTGTTTGCTGGCAGAACTAATTAAAATAAAAGTAAAATGCCTCAAAAAGCACTACTTAAACATAAAGAGTGATGTCTCAGCCAGCCTTATGCATTGGGCACACTGGGGGATCAAACTCATGACCCCTGCACCATCAGTCAGTATATTAACCATTGTGCTACCCCTCTGCTTCGATGGTTGCATGTCTGCGCGCCTACTTAAGATTACCGCGCGTTAACATGCTTAGCGGCACTTCGCCCGATAATGTGCGCAGCAGCGCGCGTTATCGCGCGATAATCCCGTTTTGCTACTTTAAGACTGAAACGCCAACTCCTTTTATGGCAACCTGCACACTATTGCCGGGCGCACATTAAGACGGTTTAGTAAACATACCCCTAAGAGTGAATAGTGCCTGCAAACTTTGTCCCAGTGCGAACAGTCCCATAATACCTTATGTTCTAATAGTTTATAAAGCACATTTTTTTCCAGGTAAGTATGTAAATGTCATATTGCCACAATAGATTATTTTAGTAAAATCAATCTAAAAGGCTTGCTCACTAAGCTGCGCCAGCAGTTAAAATGCATGCTAATGGGCCGAAGTAACACCAGGCACACTAAGCAGACAGCAAAGAATTAATTCTGTACTATCTGCTTAGCATGCGGCAGGGAGGTAATGGATGGGGAAGGGATAGAGCAGGGTCGTGTCTGCACAATGCAGTTAATATAGCAGTTGACAGTGCACGTTTGCCATCAATGCTGTATCTTCTGGGGCTATGTTGTACATGCTCCCAGCAGCTAGGGCACTATTGCTGCACGAACCACATGCTGATTTCTACCTTCAACACACACTACCTGCGAAACCATATATTAAGGGGCATGTTTACTAAATCATGGTAGCCTTTGGTAGCTATCGCTGGCAGTTGGTCATATTTGTGAGTACCACTGAGGAGGGCATAAGTGATCCTTAGCTCCTGCCCTCTTCAATGGTACTTATAAATACGGTTGCGATTTTGCGATGTTGCCCTCTAGCGTAAGGCTAGGAGGGAGCAGCACCACATGATCATGGCCATATTGTCCCGGCCTGATGATGGGGACAGAAGTGGGAAAGACTACTCCTGTTCCTATTGACCACTGGACCACCAGGGAGTGAAGATATGGACAGGGGGAGGGGGGAATCAGATATGTGAGAAGGCCAGGAGGGGCCCTAAAGCTGATTGGCTAGTCAGGAATAATTGTTTTAATAGGGGGTAGGGGGAGATTAGAACCTGATTGGCTAGCCAGGGTTTTAAAAAGTGATTGAGAGGTGGGCTCTTTGGCCACCCAACTGGCTAGTCAGGATGGTTGCCTTGGCTGGGGGTCCACTGATCCCCTCCTGGACACTTTCCAAATGGGATCGGGAGCTGTCCAGGGGGGGATCGAAGTTGAAGCAAGAGCAGGTTAGGTTTGGTGATATTGCCTCAGATCTCTACATCTGCAGCACCAACAATATTCTCTTATTGGGGAGGCCCGAATGGAACTGGGGAGGTTGATCATGGCTGTGATCAGCCCCACAGTAGAGTCGGCTGCGGCTAATGCCATCTCTTGAGGTAACATTAACTGCAGCCACGATGGGGCCAGATTCGGAAGCCATCATGCAACAAAGTTTCACCCCTCTCCCATGTCCACCAAGCAAAATGCAGGTATTGCAGAAAAGTGCTTGTGATATCTGCATTTTCACTGTGTTAGCTGCTACAGCCAGATGGTATTTTCTCATACAATAGCAGCTAACGTGGTTTAATAATACATACTCCTTAATGATTTCTTCATTTGAAGGGGTTTCAAGAAAAGGAGGTCAATGTACTCAAATGCTTTTACAAATATGATAATGCACAACATAACATGCCTAGTTTCTTTGGTGAATTTTAGCAAATATTTGCTGTTTTTATGTGCTTCTTTGCACTTGCCAAAGCAAATGCAAAACTTTATGCAAATAACCAATGAGCTAAAGAATCATGCCAATCAATCTTGTGTGAAAAATTGCACACATTGGTATTTGTTGGCTCAGGAAGGTGTTAAGTTTTTATGTGAAACATAATCTCCAAAAAATGCTTGTGATCCCAATTTGCATAACATGCAAATAGACGTTATTATGAGACAAATAGTGCCTGTTAACAGCCCATTTTCATGATGTGCCAGACAGATTAGTTCATTAGCCTCTAAGAGAGTAGAGAAGAAGCAGATGCATTCATCAAAATAGACACACACACACACACACACACAAGCACACAAATAAAACAGATAGAGACAGAGACACACATGAAACAGCTACAAAACAGACATGTATACACATTAAACACAAAACATATACAGCATACACACAAACAAAACAGAGACAAACAAACATAGGGGTTGGACCAATATCTAACCCTTCAAGCCCATATCGACAGCACCATCAGACTCACTGATCAAAAGATAAAAACAATGCAACACCTACGTACCTTACTAAGTCTACATGACTTCCCTACCGTCTTCCCAGCTCTGGTATTTCCTCACATGGACTATTGCAATATCCTTCTCCAAGGCCTACTGGACTATGTGATCCGCCCTCTACAACTAGCTCAGAATACTGCAGCAAGGATACTATATGGCGTACCCAGACAACAGCGCATAACATCACTGCTCAAAGGACAACACTGGCTGCCTATTACTGTACGCACTAAATATAAGGATTTACTCACCACTTTCAAAAACCACCACATTATTACTTAAACTACCACATAATAGACCAAGACAGAAAATATGCATGCTACCCTTGCTGTCCCTCCCTCCCTCCCACAGGACAAATACCCAGTCAGCAACAAACAGAGCTACGGCCCCAATATATGGAATGCACTCCCACAAGACATTCGGACCACCCAGGAGCTCAGTGAATTCTGCAAGAAGTTAAGAATCTACCTATTCGGGAAATACTTTGGAACCTAACACCACCCCACACTACAAGGCTAACCTCACCTTTACAGCTCCCTCTCAACCCTCTCCTCCCCCTTCCCCCTAATTTCTTAATGATAAAGATAAACTGACTGTTAAAACAAATTCATCCTCATTCTATGTTAAGTTAAAGTTCTACCATACAATGTTTACTCCATCGTTCAATGTACATCTTAACATTATGCTTCTATATTAAAATATTGTTTTAACACGCTTTGACTTTTAGATAAGGCGGGATATAAAAACAGTTAAATAAATAAATAATTCCATGAGACATGCTCCTCATCCTTTCCCAATGTCTCTACCCCTGCTGCCATACCCCAGTTCCTGTGGGCTGATTCTTAGGGGTATGTTTACTAAACCCTCTTAACGTGCGCGCCGCGTTAGTCTGCAGGATGCCATAAAAGGAGTGGGCGGTCCGGTAAAAAATAGCAAAACGGGATTAGCGCGCTGCACACATTAGCACATGAGGAACGCGCGCAGGAAGCATAAGCAGGCGCGCTGATGTGCAAACAGAAAAACAGGGCTGCAGTACAATGATAAAGACACCGACAGATAATGCAGAGGTCATGGGTTCAAACCCCCACTGTGCCCAATGAATAAGGCTGGCTGAGGCACTACCATTTATGTCTAATATTGCATTATGAGGCTTTTTAATTTTATTTTAATTACTGCTGCTAGCAAACGCACTCTCAAAGCGCTGTAACATAAGGTGCTGCATAAGGCGCCCCATAAGGTACCCCAGAGGGCACATTTTAAAGTGCACTGTCCGCCACGGCACCCTACAATGTTGCTTAAAGGGTGGCCTATAGGGCGTCATATAGGGTGCCCTATGAGGCACAGCAAGGTCATAGCACTGTTTTTGATGGCAGCACTGTGCATTTAAACGCATGGAAATCTTAAGTAGGTGCGCTGACCAACAAGGAGGAACAGCAGTGTAGCACAATGGTTAAGGCACTGACTGATAATATAAGGGTCATGAGTTCAATCCCAGTGTGCCTAATACATAAGGCTGGCTGAGGCATCAGCTTTGACATGTAAGTATTGTTTCCTGCTGCACTTTATTTGTATTTTATTAATTGCTGCCAGCAAACACACCCTCATGTGCCGTAACCTAAGGTGCCGCATAAGGCACCCTATAAGGCACTCCATAGGGCACATTATAAAGTGCACTATCCGCCACGGCACCCTATAATGTCCCCTATAGGGCACCTTATCAGTCGCTCCATAGGATACTGTATAGTGCACCTAGGTGTGGTTGTGTCTGATGATCTTAAAGTAGCTAAACAGGTAGAAAAGGCGATGGCAAAAGCTAGAAGGATGCTTGGGTGCATACGGAGAGGAACGGCTAGCAGAAAAAAGGAGGTGATAATGCCTCTGTATAAGTTTTTGGTGCGACTTCATTTGGAGTATGGTGTGCAATTCTGGAGAACGCACCTTCAATGTGAACAGGATGGAGTCGGTGCAGAGGGTTGCTACTAAAATGATTAATGGGCTTCATTATAAAGCATATGAGGACAGACTTAAGGATCTTAATATGTACACCTTAGAGGAAAGGCGGGATAGAGGTGATATGATTGAGATGTTTAAATACCTCCATGGCATAAATGTTCAGGGAGAGAGCCTCTTTCAATTGAAAGCAAGTTCTGCTACGAGGGGACATGGGATGAGGGTGAAGGGAGATAGATTCAGGAGTGATATGCGGAAATATTTCTTTACGGAAAGAGTAGTGGATCCATGGAATAGTCTCCCAGTGTAGGTGGTAGAGATGAGGACAGTAACTGAATTCAAAAAAGCATGGGACCAACACAGAGGATCTCTAAAGGTAAAAAGGGGACTGTTGCAGTTGTTGTTATGGAAGGACAGACTAGATAGGCCATGTGGTCTTTTTCTGTCATCATGTTTCTATGTTTCTATATGGACGGTAACCATAAGGTGCCCTATAGGGCGCCCTATAAAGCGCCCTCTGAGGCACCTTATGGGTACAGTACGCTGAGGGTGTTTTTGCTGGCAGCACTAATGTACATTAAAAATAGATAATGCTTTCGACAGCCCTATCAAACAACACCACTGTGGGTTTGAACCCACGACCTCTGGCTCCACTGGCAGTGAAGTAACCAGTGGGCTACAGCTCTATAGCTTCTAGTCAACCCCTGGCTGGCTGCAGAAGGACTGCAAGTCACCACACAAACAGTCTGCTGTGGTCACCAGGATAGGGTTAACCCACCCATACCCATGATGCACTGCACATGCAAATCAGCAGTCTACAGATGATCACAAGATGGGGTATGCACCCCCACAGCACCTCGGCTGGTAGGGGGAACTGACTGTGTGTGGTACTGGCACAGAGTAGCTACACACCGTCACATTGTGCAGGTACTGCACTCACCCTGAGGGTGAGGTGGGGCGCCCAGCACCAGGTCCACAGCAGAGATAGGCCATGCTGCAGGTCCCCAGCAGTGCTAATGTGTGAGATAGGTAGTTTCTGCAGACACACCTTGGATATATCTGTATGTCTCAGTCTAGGTGTAGCCCCTATGAACCCCTAGGAGGATTATGTACCACCACCCTCCTCCTCCAGGGCTGAGGGTGGTAAACAGGGTCTCCCACCAACAGATCCACATTCTACCTCCCTGCAATGGTGGCAGTAGAAAGGACCATCAACCCCAGTCCTGCTGGGGAACAGACACCCTACAGGGCAGGCAATGCAGCTTTGTACACATCCATAACACAATAGCAGACAGACATTAGACTCGGATATGCTAAGCTGCACCCCACCACTATCTGATATTCTCCTACAGCAAGCCTTCAGCCGCTGCACCCTGCAAGGCGCTCCATCAAGACACATACCAGCTGCAGACAGTCTGCTAGCTAGTCTATAGTGCATGTTCCTGGTGGAAATGCGTGCACTCAGAACTGGGATGTCAGCATACACACCAAGCAGATAAATCAGTGACTGAGCCCCAAAAGAAAACCCATAAACATCACATGAGAGAAATAGTATATAGCACTATGGGGGTGCCTAGCCATGCTGTGGTCACTGCACAGTCAGGGTGAGAGTGATCTCCCAGCAGGACATGCTGTGGCCACCCTGTCTGTGCAGGTGGTGGCCGGGCACTACAATGTCCCAGCCAGTGCCCTATGCCCTGTGCAGATGCATCCTGGCCAGGCCACCCTGTCCTGGCTATACCCATGGTACCTTGCTCCTCATTATGCACATTGGCAGGCCAATACTGGCAACAGTGCTGGCAGTGTGGGCTGTGGAGGGTGTTTGCAGCCACCACACACTGGATAGACAGACACACACTCCCACACCTATGCCAGCATTGTGCTACTATAGAGGAGTTTAGCAGCCCTGGCCACCACACCAGTCCTGGGCACAGGGCAGGCATGGATATGGTATGCAATACTGTTGGGGGTCACACCCCAGGGTGGTAAACACTGTCAGAGACCAGACCTGAAGCACACTCCACAGACATCAGAAAGGTTGCTATGATGGAGCTCAATCAGCAAACTGTGCTTAACATAGAAATTGCTATCTGCCAGTAATTATAGCAAACGTTTGATAGCTGTGTACCATATTCCCAGGTGTAGGGTGGCATTGCTAAGGTATGCAAGTGCTAGTATTGGGAGATGCACGCAGGGCCCAATGTCCTGCCTCTCCAGGACCAACAAAAGGAACAGCAGCAGCCACACTCAGCAGGGACAAACCAAGAAAACAAAAGAGTGGCAGGTTCACACACAACACCTTTATTGTATATTTAACAAGTGGCCACTTATTTATTTATATTATTTATTATTTATTTATTTATTTATTACAATTTCTTATATACCGCGCTATTTAGCATCAGCGCGGTTTACATCATAACTTAACGACCATAACAACAAGCTGTCAGGTTTTACATCGAACAGGAGTACAAACTTGGATAACAGGGTTAACTATATACATAAGCTATTTACACTTGTTAAATATACAATAAAGGTGTTGTGTGTGAACCTGCCACTCTTTTGTTTTCTTGGTCTGCCTCTCCAGGAGGCATTGGCTAATGGAGCCTGTGGGTGTGGGTGTGTCTGCCCCTGTTGGCTGCTGCTTTACGGCAGAGGTTCCCAACTCCAGTCCTGGTGTGTCAAACACTGTTCGGGTTTTCATGCTGTCCCTCATGAATATGCATGAGATACATCTGCATACCATGGGGGTGGTGCATAGATATGCAGCACAGGCATCTTTATTAGAGGCAGCATGGAACCTGAATGGTGTTTGGCCCTCCAGGACTGCATTTGGGAGACTCTGCTCTAGGTAATGCGCCTGTTTATGGTGTCTTTGCTCTGTAGGGTAAAATGTAGGTGTTTTGGGCATGTTTACGTCATCTGCAATAAACGTTCTGTCTGTATTAGCACGTTGTAGTAGTGGGTAAAATATGGGGACTGGGTTGGCAGGCACCATAGCTGGGACTTGAACCTGTGACCTTTTGCCTCCAAACACTCTGGTTGTGTGCACTGCACCACCATGTTGCCACAGAGACTGTGCATTCCCTGGTGATACCATGACTGTTTGTCCGGCAGGGCCTGTCTGTTGCAGTGCATGGCACCCACCTACACAGGGCTAGGCCATGGTCTGCTCTGGGCAGCTGCCACTGCCCCCCTCCACCACCAGTACCCCTCTGCCACCATGCTGACATGCCCTTCTGCTGGTGGTGCTGGTGGTGTGCAGTCTCAAGCCATCCAGTGTGCAGGTAGGCGGCTGCCTATGGTGCGTGTTCTGGGGTAGGGGTGCCTGCATAGGCGTCCACGCTTCCCCCCAACACCGCCTGCAATGTTCTGTGCCCTTGGGGGTACCTGCTGGGTACTATCCCCTGTGACACTGTGATAAACACTCTCGTGCCCATGTTGGGCCCTCATCAGTTGCTGTCTGGCTGATGTTCAGTTTCAGCATTCCTAAGTGCCACCTAGGCATCTGCCTAGTCCGCACTGTGCCCCAGCTGCACCACAGCATGTGCCGCCTGCAGCCCTCTGTATCCCCTTTCCCAGCATCTGTCCAGTTGCCCATTCCGACATGCCCGCCCTGCTGTTGTGGAACATGTGCATGCTATAGGTAACCTGTCCAATGGAGAGGGAAACCCTGATCAGTGCTATTTCACTGTGGGATCATTCACCTTGTATGGGGACGGAGCGTAGACCCTTCTAAAATTCATATTTATTTTTTGGGGCTTTCTTGGGAGTGTTTTTTGATGTTTCCCAATACTATCACTATTGCCCAGCTTGATTATGATTTTTTTTTTATTTTGTTGGGGTCATTTTCAATGTTTATTTGCACTTCTGTTCCGTGCACATGTATCACACATCACTTTTTGTAGGTTTCCCTGGTTTTGCTGTACATTGCTGACAGAAATGGTTTCTTTTCCCTTTAAATCAGCTCTAACGCGAGGTTTTCACTTGTGTTATTTTTGGCCTCAAATTTCACATCGTTAGTGTGTGGGGAGCCTCTCCCCTCCCACTCTCCACCCATTGACCCCTTCTCTCCGCCCCTGGGGAGCCTTCCTCCGCCCTCGGGAGCCTTTCCACGCCTTCAGCGCTTGTTTGCGCCGCTGCGCGTGTGAGCGCGCACTAAAGCGCATTTTTGCTCCGTAAAGCATCGTTAGCGCGCGCTAAGGTACCTTAGCACGCGATAATTGCACAGCGCGCACGTTTAGAAGGTTTAGTAAACATACCCCTTAGTGTTTCAAATATGTTTAATTTTCTTTCTTGTAAAGTCTACTGTGAAATCTAGTGACTAACCTGTATTCCTTCCTTAATGGCTGAAATATACAGTGAGACCTAGTGACTGAACCATGTAGTTTCTTACTTGTTTTTAAGTGTACTACCTCTTACTGGTGGAGAAGCATGATAGTACCTGTTGCCTTGGGACAGTGGCATTGTTTCAAAGCTATGACATCTAATGGTTATTTATTAGGCACATTTTGCATCAGGCGACATTGCCTATTGTTGAGGGTTTCTCTGTGTGTATGCACAGCTTCTGCATGTGCAAACAAAACTATGCTTATGAAGACAGAATGCAACAGGCCATGCACCCCACCCCCAAACCATAGAAACACACACACACTCACACCACACAAACACCCTTCTTACTCTTGCATCACAAACACACCACAACACCAACCCCCACCCTGCATCACACACACACACACACACTCCAGCCATGCCAGCCTTCCACTATATACATACACACCACACACACATAGAAACCACCTTCCACCACACCATCTCAAGATAGACACAAAAATATAGACACCACGTCAAAGATGTTCCATAAACAGCCCCATAGCCCCTGCTATTCTAAGAAGACACACTTCATCATGTCTCTTCAATCACTCCCCCCCCACCCCCCACCCCCAGGCATGTATGTATTTGCAAAGGGAGGAAGAGAAATGTGCTGTTTTGTCACACTATAAGTGTGCTCCATCTACTCACTCACATATGGCAACCATGCTCTCCATCAGTGAAACAAGCCTTTCGCAATGCTTGCAGCACTTTTCAACTTCTACTTTATGCACTTCATTTGATTACTTGCTTCATTCCATAATATTCAAAGCGAGGTACAATATAGCATAGTTACTCACCTGTAACAGGTGTTTTCCAGGGCCAGCAGGAATCAGTCTTCACATATGGGTGACATCGGTGCCAACAGAACCCCTGTGGAAGCATCTCCCCAGCTTTCAAAGAAAGCCTTTGGGAGATGTCACCACGCATGTATGGTCCCCTTCTCGCCCAAAGGTGCCATCTTACTCAGTCAGATGACATAGCTAGAGCCGACAAAAGAAGATGGCAAAAAAATTGTACAAGAACTCCAAGGAGAGGTGGGAGGACTGTGAGGACTGATTCCTGCTGTCCCTGGAGAACACCTGTTACAGGTGAGTAACTACGCTTTTTCCAGGAAGTCAATTCTCACATATGGGACTCCCTAGCTGGAGGCTACCAAGAACCTGTAGAAAACACGGCCCAGCTGTGAGCAGCCACAAGCGAGTCTGAGGAGAAACTCTCAGGACCCCAGTGTCCGAGAAGAACCATCACTCCGGTAGCGTAAACAAGAAGGGTTGGAATTGCATAGATCCCAAAGAGATTACGGAGTACACTCTGACTGAAGGTGCTGTCCTGGTGCTCCAACAAGAGCCCAACCTGATTGTGGGCGAAGTTGATGCAGACCGCCACCCAGCTGGACAGGGTCCACTTGGTAACAGCCTCCCCTGGGCGACTGGGGGTCATAGGAAACAAAACGCTGCGAGGCTTTGCATTGGCCGTGAGTACGCTGCAGATAGAAGAAGGACATGGCCCGCTTACAATCCAAAGTATAGAGAATGGCCACCACCTTGTCAGTGTGGGGCCGTGGAAAGAAGATCGGGAGCACAATCTCTTGGTTGAGGTGGAACACGGATACCACCTTCAGAAGGAATTTAGGATGGGAGCACCACCAGGACGACGATCTTCCAGGAAAGGTAATGCAAATAGCAGGTAGCCAGAGGTTCAAAAGGCGGCTTGGTGAGCTGCATCAAAACCACATTGAGGTCCCATTCTGCCAGGGAGGGGTGGATGGGAGGCTTAGAGAGCAGAAGGCCTCACATGAATCGAGTAATGAGGGGTTGATCAGAAAGAGGTTTGCCCTCTATGGAATGATGGTGCGCCGATAGCACGCTCAGGTGCACTCTGACGGAGTTGGACTTGAGTCCAGTTTGTGAAAGGTGAAGCAAGTACTGCAGCACTGTGTGCACCTGGCAAGAGAACAGGTCAATCCATTGCTCTACACACCACATTGAGAATTTGCGCCACTTGAATGCATAGGCCCGTCTCATGGAGTTCTTATGAGAGGCCAGGAGGACTTCTTCCACCTCCCTTGGGAGGTTGAAGGGTGCTAAAGCTACCCGTTCAGCAGTCATGCTGTTAACGTCCCAGGTTGGAGTGAAGAAGGGAGCCCTCCTCCTGGGCAGTATCCTTGGGGCATTCCCCAGAGGGATCGGGAGCTCTGTTGAGAGGTGGAGCAACAGGGGAAACCAAGGCTGCCTGGGCCACCACGGAGCCACGAGGATCATGGAAGCCTTGTCCCGCAGGACCTTGAAGAGGGTTTGGGCGATTAGTGGCATGGGAAGGAAGCATACAGAAGGCCCTCTGACCACGAGATGAGGAAGGCATCCGCCGCTACCCAGGATGGATGTGGCTGAGGACAGCAGAAGTGGGGCAGATGAGCATTAGTCGGGCTGGCGAAGTGGTCCAGACGAGATGCCCCAAAGTCAGAAGATCCGCTGTGCCACTCTGGGTTCTAGTCACCATTCGTGTGACTGGAGGACACTGCTCAGTCTGTCCGCTAAGGCATTGCCCTGGCCCAGGAGGTATACCACCTTGAGGAGCATTCCCTGACCAATTGCATACTGCTGCCTGACCGAGGCGGTGAGAACCTGCGCCCCCCTGCTTGTTCAGATAGAACATCACAACCTCGTTGTCCATTTGGACTAGCACAGACTGGTTCCACAGTGAAAGGCCTTGATCACCATAAAAATGACCCTGAGCTCCAGCAGGTTGATCTGCTGCTGGTTCTTCGCCAGGGCCCAGACGCCGTGTGTGCAGAATTCCTTGCAATGGGCACCCTAGCCCAGTAGGGAGGCATCCATGGTGAGGACCCTTTGGGGATTTGGGGACTGGAAGGGCATGCCCTCCTGTAGGTACTGTGTGGTCTGCCACCAGTCAAGTGACTCCACTAGCTGGTGGAACACTAAGACTTTGTCCTGGAGCCTGCCTGTGGCTTGTGTCCACTGGAAGCAGAGACACCACTGTGCCGCCTGCATGTGAAGGTGGGCATTGGGAACCACATGGAGTGTGGACACCGACACTGCATGATGGAATTGCACCTCGATGGCTAGAGCCCTGAGGCGACCTGCCCTATCCAAGGGAAGAAAGGCTCTGGCTTGAAGAGTGTCCAGTTGAGCCCCTATGAATTCCAAGTCCTCAGTTGGAGTGAGGTGGGACTTGGGGTGGTTTATCACGAACCCCAGATGTTGCAGGACATTGATGGTGTGGGCCCTGGCCTGTTGCACTTCAGTGGCCATGTCCCCCCTTATGAGTCAATCATCCAAGTATGGGAAGACGAAGGCTCCTTTGAGACAGAGGGAGGTGGCCATCACTGCCAGGCATTTGGTGAAGACTCAGCCTGGAGGGTAGGCCGAAGAGTAGTACCCTGACCTGGTAGTGGTCACCTCCGACCATGAACCTTAAGTACTGCCTCTGACTGGAATAAATCAGGATGTGGTAGTAAGCATCCTTTAGGTCCAAGAAGCATAGCCAATCTCCCTGCTGGAGGTAGGGCAGCAATGTTCCAAGGGAGAGCATCTTGAACTTCTCCCACACCAGGAACTTGTTCAGGTTTTGGTAGTCCAGAATGGCCCTTAGGCCCCTTGTTCTTTTTGAGATCACAAAGTATTGGGAGTAGAGCCCCTTGCTCCTGAGATGGTGGGGTACTGGCTCCATGGCTCTGTCCGTGAGGATGCCTGTGAGTTCCTGCAGTAGCAGGGCCTGGTGAATGGGAGTCTGAAGGGACTCTCCAGGAAAGAAAGGGGGAGGCATCTGGTCCAAGTGAAGGAGGTGGCCTTCTCTGACTACTTGGAGTGCCCAGGAGTCAGTGGTGATGGCAGACCACCGATGGGCAAAATGAATCAGATGCTCTCTTGTTGGCAGCTACTCCTTCATGGGTGGAGAGGCTATGCTCAAGGAGTCAAAACCCTGACCCAGCCTGGGCAGGGGCCGGGGTCTGGGGCTTGGAGCCCTTTAGCTTGTGCGGGCCTTGGCACACTGTCTTGCCCTGGAAACCCTGTTATGGAGTCTGGGGGGTCCTAGTATTGGGGGTAGTCTCAAAAAGGCTGGCCCTTTCTCTGAAAAGAGGACCCCTTCCCTGCTAGGTTTCTTCTTAGGAAGGATGGAGATCTTCTTGGAGAGCTGAGTCTTCGTGAGGAACTGGATCTCGATTTCCGCCGCCTTCTCCTCCATCAGTTTGCTGAAGAGGTTTTCCCCAAGGCAGAGGACATTAAGGAGTTTATCTTGGACTCAGGCCGATGCCTGGCCTGACATTGAGCGCCGATGCCTGTGGCAGTCACCCTTGTGTTTGACTCAAAGCCATCGTAGACGGTGCAGGACATGTACTTCGAGCACTCACTGTCGCACTTCGTGAGGGTTTGAAATCGCTGGAGGTGAACCCCACCAAGACCCGCTGAGAAACATGCGAGTTCCTTTGCCAGGTCTCGGAGGTACATGCCAAGATACAGCTGGTAGGCTTAGATTCGGCAACCCAGCATCGAGCCCTGGTAGCATTTGCGTCCGAGGGCATGAGACTCCCTGCCCGGGGGGTACGGAGGAGTCAGTCTTTGGGCTCTTCTGCAGGTGCATAGTTGATTCTACCACCATAGAGGTGTGTGGGAGTTGCACCTTCCTGAAGCCGGGACCCCGCTGGACACGGTACATAGTATCGAGGTGTCAGATAACTATTGGTACTGATGCTGGTGTTTCCCACATTCGGAGATGGAGCCGCCCGAGGATGGTGGGACAGACGCGATCAGGGCCTCCATGAGTGGAGCCTCATACTGGAGGATTTCAAGCTCCTCCGTGCAAGGATCCTCCTCTGACTCCATGGTGAGGGACAAGGCTTTCGCCGTGTCTCGAACAAATTCAAGAAATGATGTGTCCTCGGGTGTGGACTGGCACCACGATGCTGGGGGAGACGGGTCTGACGGGAGATCGTGGTGTTTACGTGTCTCCGGGGATGCCTCGTCCTCGGACTCCCAGTCAGAGTAATTGGTCGAGGACTCGAGGATCGACAGTGCCTGTGGGGCAGGGCCCGGGCGGGGCCTCGGTGACCCATGGCAGCTGTTTGGCCAGAGCCACAAGCACTTGTTGGGGAGGATCTCGCTCCTGAGGACTGGGAGTGGGATCAAAACCCATGACGAGGATTAGCTCGAGGCTCTCGAAATCATTTTGGCGGCCCGGGGAGTCCTCAAGATCGAGATCCCTGTGGTCTCAGCACGAGCACCGGCAGGGCTGGGTGTCGATGCCTACTGTGAGGCAAGAAAGGCAGTAACACTGCGCTCAAGCGCCATCATCCTGGCTTCCCACTCAGGAGTTGCAGCCTTCGATGCAGACACCAACGTTACTGGGTCTGGCGTTGGTGAGGACAGGGAGCTCGATGGAACAGGCCTCAGGGACTGGGATCCATCGCTGGAGGCCTCAGTATCTGTTTGGGGAACCTTCGCTGGCCTCTCCTGCTCCGACTCCTTGGGTACTCTCCACGGACTGTGGGACCTGGTACGAGACTTGCCCTGTGTGTCCCAGGATGAAGTTCTTGAGGATTTCTTCTTCTTCTTGCATTCCCGCTCTGGGGAACCCTTGTTGGAGTGTCTGCGGAGCAGATCGAGTGCCACGGGGGCTTTACGTGACTCAGAGGATCCATGCAGGGCCTTATAGCGCGAGGTTACCAAGGATACTGGGGCAGAATATGACCTGTGGAAGATGTCATCTTCCTTTTGCTGATGACACTGGGTAGCTTTCGTGGACATCTTTTTGCACAGGGCACAAACCTCTGGGTCATGGTCGGTACATAGACACCAGAGGCAGCACTCATGTGTATTGATAAGGGACATGTTTTTTGCACATGGATCACACTTTTTGAACCCTCTGGCCACTGGGGCTAAAAGGATCCCTGCAAGGTCGAAGACCCTCAACACGGCCAGTGGATAGAAAAATGTGCAAAACCGCGATGGAAAGAAAATGAAAAATGGGTTCGAGACGCAATGCCGACCAACCGGGCTTGGAGGTGGGAAAGGGACCGGTGCTAAGTGGAGAAAGAAAAGACAGTTTAATGAACCAAACAACTTTTTCTGGGGAAAAAAGATGGACATCTGTTGGGCTCCACGGAAAAAAGAAGACTGAATAAGATGGCTCCCTTGGGCGGGAAGGTGATCAAGCATGCATGGTGGCATCTCCCAAACGCTTTCTTTGAAAGCTGAGGAGATGCTTCCACAGGGGCTCCTTCAGCGCCGATGTCAGCTATATGTGAGGACTAACTTCCTGCTTGTTCCCGGAGAAAAAAAGTATAATTAGAGCTTACCTGCTAATTAGCATTCCTGAAGGAACTCCAGTCCAGTCCTGTAATTCTGGGTTGTGCACTTCTTCCAGCAGCTTGGAGCACGTCATCCTTTGATAACCTCCACCTATACATATTGCTGGCACCTCCCACCAGCTCCAGTAACCTATTTGCAAAGCAGACTCACAAGAGCCACAAATAAGAAGTTAAACAATACAAACTCTAAAAAATCTACGCTCCCCTCCCCGCCCGGAGGAACTCATGCTGAGGAGATCTACCTGTGAGTCTTCCAGCCATAACCTCCACACAAAAGAGAAAAAAGAAAGAGCGGCAGACAGGCCACTGACCCGTTCCCATTTCTGCCGCCTTGCTGTGCCCCCGAGCAAAAGGGCGCCCAGATCTCCCCCCCACCCGGCCGCCAGTCCTCCTGGCCGGGATCGTCAGACTGAAACGTCCATAATAACCCTGAGGGAGGGATCCGGGACTGGACTGGAGTTCTTTCAGGAATGCTAATTAGCAGATAAGCTCTAATTATACTTTGCTCAGAGTTCCTCCAGTCCAGTCCCGGAATTCTGGGATGTAACAGAGCAGTACCATCGGTGGGAGGGACCCGCAAGTCCGGCCCTGAGGACTGCCCTCCCCCGAAGCGAACATCCCTTGCCTCCTGGATATCCAGATGATAATGTTTAGAAAAGGTTTGCAGGGATGATCACGTCGCTGCCCTATAGATTTCTGCTGGCGGCACCAGGCTAGATTCTGCCCAGGAAGCCACCAGGCCCCTCATGGAATGTGCCTGTAGGCCTGCTGGCATTGTCCTACTTCTCGACACATAAGCTGACACAATAGCTTCTTTGATCCAACAGGAAATAGAGGCCTTGGCCGCCACCTTCCCTTTTCGCGGCCCCCCAAACAACTGATCAGAGCTACGGAACAACTCTGTCCTCTTCAGATACCGCCTCAGGACTCTACGGACGTCCAGATGGCACAGGCATGAGTCTGCGGCTTCCTCCCCCCGCGCTAGGCAGTGCCAGAAGGGAGACCGGCTGGTTCACATGGAATTCCAACACCACCTTGGGTAAGAATGAAGGAACCGGTTGCAGCACCACCTTGTCCTTGAAGAAGTGAAGAAACAGAGGCCGGCAGGAGAGGGCCTGCAGCTCTGAAATTCTTCTAGCCTAGCAAATCACCACCAAGAACACAGTCTTTAACATCAAATTCTTCAGAGAGGCCCGAGCAAGAAGCTCAAAGAGCTCCCCTGTGAGCACTTCCAGGACCAAGTTAAGATCACAGGGAGGAACTACCACTCTACGTGGAAGGCAAAGTTGCTTCACTGCTTTCAGAAAACAAACTACGCCTGGGTGCACTTCTAGCAAGCATCCTTGTACCCTTCTGCGATAACAAGAAATGGCCACCAAGTGAACCCTTAGTGAACTGGCAGTAAATCTTTTTCACTATTCCTTCTGAATTTCGTAATACAAAACAATGCACTAGCAATAAAGCATTTGAATACATATCTCCAACACTCTGGATCTCATTGCCAATTAGCCTCAGGAACATAACAGACCTATCAACCTTCTGTTCTCACCTTAAAACATACCTCTTCACCGAGCACTTTGGTAACTGTGTAACTTCAACCATCAAGGATTCAAATCCATAACCACCTCTTTTCTCAACTTTCCAACCTCTGGAACTTGCCCACCCCGCTAAACCTACCCCTAACTTAATGGCGCCTTTGCCATTAACTATTTGTAAATAAGTTTAGTTGAAGGATGCAAGTCTGTAAAATTTTAAATTACTGTTCTATCACTTGTTATATTGTAAACCTGTTTTATGTATCTGTTGTTTATTTGTAAACCACTATGATTACCTGAAATAGTGGTATAAAAAAAACACTAAATAAATAAATAAAATAAATAAACCTGCAAAAATGCTAACATGTCCGGAAGGGTCGCAGAGGCCAGATGGCACTGCCTTGCTGAGCACCATTCCTCAAATATACGCTGTGATAAGGAAGCTTATCATAGTTCAGGAAGGAGCTATAATAGAGGTGAATTGGCTCTGAACAAGCAACCTGTCTTTGCTGGTAGAAATAATAAAACAGAATGTTTCCATAAAAGACTACCAGTCCCAGAATGCACCAGGTTTCCAACAGCCACTAGAAGAGCTGAAGTGGGGAAACGTGTGTTCAATCAGGAGAGCTATGAGGTAATCCCCAAGCACTCATCTCCAAGGGCAGGGCTTGATTCAGCACAGCTGCGCTGTGCTAGGGTGGAGCAGCCCTCTAAACAGGTTAAAAGTAAAGCCTATTCTACACAGCAGAATCTTCAGAATCTTCATGATCATCATCAGCAGGAGCAGGCAGCAGAAGCTAGAGCTCACGGACAGAGAGAGCAAGAAACACTTTGGAAGAAAGAAGAGAAAAGCATCTTGGAGGTCTAAAGGAGTCCATAGCAGTACGTGTGCTGGGAGGCATTCCAGAGGCAAGCATACTCCATTGGACTGGGGAAAGCCAGAGGAGTGGGGTTACAGAGCCAGGAATCCCCGGACGGCACCTGTGAGGGAGACGGCTGCATTTGGAAGGGGCCCTAAGACCAGTGCAAGAAGGTATGTGAAGAGAGACCCAGTGTCCAGGAATCTTGAATGGAAGGCTGGACATAAAAACTGGACTACATACTGGCCAGGATATTTGGAGAGGAACCCTAACAGCAATGGAAGCTCAGGTATGAACACTGATCTATGCCCTAGCTTTTCACTTGGAAGACAGCAGGGAAACAAGTTTTGTCCTGAGAGTGCTCCATTAGGAAATTCCTCTGTGCCAATCCATGATATTGATTCTATGATAGTTGAAGAAGAAGGAAATATTGTAAATGAACAGTGTGAATACATGGATTGCTCTCTGTCTAAACTTCTGTGGTAATATACTTTTACAAAATACAACAACCATCACAAAGAAATATAAACTTGTTCTTTGATCTACTCAGAAAAGCTTTTGAGCAGGATTTGAGCCACGTTTAGAAAGTAAACCAGCCAAGAGGTTTGCAGCTGGTTAATTGTTAGCAATTGAGCCTTGCCTAATTGCCTGTGAGCTCTGAAGAGACACTTCTGGGTGTGTGTGGAAATACCAGAAGTTAGCCTTGAAAAAGAACAGTTTTTTCATTACTTTGTGGGTTTTGTTTGTTTTTGAAGCACTGCTAAAAAGATATTAGCAGGAGCCCACAGAAAAGACCTTTCTGTTCCCATCAAGGTCTTTATGATTTGATTTGATGGCTTAAGAAGTTCAGTTGTTGTTTTTCCTGATTTTGTTTTTCTAAGTATAATACTGAAAGCAAGTATCCTTTCTGTGCTACCAAGCAAATCTGTGTTGGGAGAAATAACCCCATAAATAAAATATATCTTCTTTGCTTTACACTCGAGCAAGCACAACTAATTTATTTGTGAACCGCTGATTCTGGTATGAATGGACTACATTTCCCACAATCCTTTGCAAGTCATATTAATATTTGCCTTTGCCAAGACTGTGGACATTCTCACCCAGCGCCCCCGTTTACAGTTAGCGTAGTTTTTCGGATTGCTTTTGCGCAAAGGATTTACATGCTAAGGATTACAACTGAAGTCTGAAGAAAAAAAGAAAGTTCAAGTTAAAAGCAGGAAAAAAAAGATTTTCCCTTAACTACACTTTGGAGGAAGAGGTGGCTGATTCAGGTAGCTGTCCCAGGAGGAAAAGACCCTGTGTAGAGCTGGATTCATCACTGGCATAAGGTAATAAGTACCTGGGCATGTCTAGTGGTGGATGGGAGTAATGCACAGGGGTAATTGAAAAAAAAAAATTAGGAGAAAAACACCTGTTTGGAAGGTGTTGCACTGTGTTTTTTTTTCTTTTGTTTTCTTGCAGGGATCAAGATGGATCCAAGGGAACTAGCTGAATGGATGGCAGCCCAGTTTAGCAGGCAACAGGAGCTAGCGCAGCAGGCTCAGGACACTGCTATGAAAGCCTTAATGGACCAGCAGAGGCCAGTGCTTGATCTGGTGAAAGCCTTAGTTAATCTGCAGAACCAAAGTGGACCGGATGCAAGACCAGCAGTAAATACTGGTATACCGCATGTGGACAGTGTGGGACTCAATCAAGGAATTGGGGCATTTAGTTTTGGGAAGCTAACTCCAGATGATAATGTTGATGATTTCCTAGAATCTTTTGAGAGAGTGGCACAAGCATTAGCATGGCCAGAGACCCAGTGGGCAGTAAGGCTGGCAGCCTCATTAACTGGAGAGGCGCTTGCAGCTTATAGAGCAATGCCAGCAGCTCAGGCTTTGAATTATAAAGAGGTAAAGGCTGCTATTAGAGATCGCCTAGGGTTGTCTATTTCAGAGTATAGGCGAATGTTTAGAGCTACTATACTAAGAGTGGGTGAATCACCCAGGGCTCTGAGTCAGAGAATCAGAGGATTGGCTGTAAAATGGTTGGAGCCTGAGGGAAAGACTGTGGAAATGTTATTAGACATTATTATGCTTGAACAATTTATGTCTGCTGTGCCTAAAGATTTGCACACTTTCCTTATACAGCAAAATTGCCAGAATCTTGGAGAGGCAACCATGCTAGCAGAGAGATTCTTGGAAGCCACGCAGGCTTGCCATAGAATGGGTGGCCCTCTGAAGATTGGTGCTGAGGCAAGCTGTTCTGTATCAGAAAAGAAAATGGGTAAAAATGTTTCTGAAAATAATTGTACTGTGCCAGCCCAGATTACACAGTGGAGTAAAAAGAAATGTTTCAAATGTGGAAAATGGGGACATTTAGAAAGGGGATGCCAGACACACACTAGCTTGATGGGTGTTGATTTAAAACAGCCCAAAGAAGGATTTCTTTTGATGGTTGATGTGCAGGGAATTACCACAAATGCTCTGTTAGACTCTGGGGCGGACCAGAGTATGTTGTCAAAGAGGCTTTGGAAGAGGATAAAGGCCCAAGAAGGATTTGTGCCTAGAACCCCTGAAAGCCAAGTTCACATCAGATGCATTCATGGTGCTGCAACATCATATCCCACCTATAGGCTAATGGTTAAGTGCCTGGGGGAACAAGAGGAAGTTCTGTTAGCAGTGGTGCCTAGGCTACCATTTGATTTGGTTCTAGGAAGAGACTGGCCAAGATTTAAGCAGGGACTAGTGGAAGGACTAGGAAAGAAGGAGGGAGAAGGAATGGTGGAAATAGCTCCTGGGCCTTTGTTTGGAAGTCCTCAGTCCCTAGCTAAAAAGATGGTTAAGCTTCCAGAAGGCCAAACTATAAGGAAGGAAATAGGTAAGAAGAGGGGCCTTGTATCCACCCGCTCACAGGCTAAGGTAGAGAGCCAGAAGGAGGAGGGGGAGCAGGCAGAGTTATTAGGAGACTTACCCTCTCATGATGATTTAATAACTCCACCATCTGGGAAAGTAAGAAAGTTGAAAGCACAAAAGCGTCGTGAGAGACTTTGCAGAGCACAGGGTAGGGCTGACATGTTGGCAGGTCAAAGTTTACCCTGGGTGCCAGCTGAGTTAGTGGCAAAGTTCCCTAACTTTCCACAAGAACAGCGAGCTGATCAAGCTCTCACCCGAGCTTTTAAGTATGCTCAGGAGGTCAGGGAGGAGTTGCCCAGATTCAGACTAGATAATGAAATATTATATAGAGAGAGTCAGGACCCCAGAAATGGGACCATACGTAAACAATTGGTGGTACCCACAACTTTCAAAGGGCTAGTATTTAGATTAGCACATGATCATCCAGTTGGAGGTCATAAAGGGATGCAAGGAACGCTGGATCAAATACTTATGCGTTTTTACTGGCCAGGTATCTTCAAAGAAACTGCCCAGTTTTGTGCTGCATGTCCAGCGTGTCAGCGAGTTACAGCGGCTCACCCACCGGTGGTGCCATTGATTCCCATGCCAATTATCACAGACCCAATTGGTTGCATTGCCATGGATATTGTAGGCCCATTAGTCAAAACGCCCCGAGGTTTCCAATACATCCTAGTTATGGTAGATCAGGCAACAAGGTTTCCCTGGGCCATACCATTGAGGAATGTTTCTGCAAAAACAATAGCTTTAGAGCTAGTCAAATTGTTTTGCGAAGCGGGATTCCCAAGAGAGGTGTTGACTGACCGAGGGTCCAATTTTGTATCCAAATATTTGGCCCAGGTTTGGGATGCCTTTGGCATTCATCACGTGAAAACCTCAGCCTACCATCCACAATCAAACGGTTTGGTGGAGAGATTCAACCAAACTCTCAAACAAATGTTGAGAAGGGGGTTAGCAGGAGAGGTAAAAGAATGGGATATGTTATTGCCCTTTGCCTTATATGCCTGCAGGGAAAGAATTCAGGTGTCCCTAGGTGTAACTCCATATGAATTGATGTATGGTAGGGCTCCACGGGGTTTGTTAGATATTTTGAGGGAACAATGGATGGATCCTGAACCAGAAAATCAGGAGGTGCCACAGTTTTTACGTGACTTGAGAGCACGTTTAAAAAGGACCTCGCAGGTTGCTGAAAAGAACCTGCAGGACAGCCAAGTGCGCCAGAAAGGGTGGTATGATAGGAAGGCCAAAAGCCGCCAATTAAGCATTGGTGAAAAGGTTTTGGTTCAAGTAGCAGGTACTGCCCCAAAATTTGAAGTACAGTGGAAAGGGCCATGGAAGGTTGTTAGACAAGTGAGCCCAGTATCTTATGTGGTAGAAAATGCAAGAGGGCGTAGACAGACCTACCATATTAATGTACTTAAGTCTTGGAAGGAGAGGCCTGTAAGTAATAATGACCCTGAAGCCAGCCAGGAAGTAGGTGAGCTTCAAAAAGATAATACTCTCATAGGTATTACGGACTGTAGGAAAGAAGTTTCACCAGTTACACCAGTCCGTAATGACTTAAGCAGGGGGGTATGTGATAAGGAAGCTTATCATAATTCAGGAAGGAGCTATAATAATACCTCATACAACCACTTGCACCAAACAGGCCACGAAGAACAGCAGAAATGAACACACTAGCTATCCCAAACGATACCACAAGATGCGCCAGATCAACAGCCAACAGAGCCTTCCGACTCTGCGCCCCGACTTTATGGAACACCTTACCAGCACAAATCAGAGCAGTACCCAATTTGAGTCAGTTCAGAAAGTCACTGAAAAATTTCCTCTTCCTAAAATATCTCAATGACAGCTCCGAACATAACACCCAGGCGCATAGCAGGAGTGGCCAAACAGACAGACCATCGCAACAGGCCAACTTCACAATGTAAATAACAAACAGTTCCATGTACCATTGTACCACCTTTGTATATAGTTAACCATGATATCTCTTATCAGATAACCCACCATTGTATTAGTTTCCCCTGTTTCACCAAGTTATACTTCCTGTTAAATGTAATGACGAGACATATGTAAATTGTCGGATGTTTTCTGTTCAATGTAAACCGCGCTGAAGTCTAATAGTGCGGTATATAAGAATTGTTAATAAATAAATAAATAAAATAATAGAGGTGAATTGGCTCTGAACAAGCAACCTGTCTTTGCTGGTAGAAATAATAAAACAGAATGTTTCCATAAAAGACTACCAGTCCCAGAATGCACCAGGTTTCCAACAGCCACTAGAAGAGCTGAAGTGGGGAAACGTGTGTTCAATCAGGAGAGCTATGAGGTAATCCCCAAGCACTCATCTCCAAGGGCAGGGCTTGATTCAGCACAGCTGCGCTGTGCTAGGGTGGAGCAGCCCTCTAAACAGGTTAAAAGTAAAGCCTATTCTACACAGTAGACTCTTCAGAATCTTCATGATCATCATCAGCAGGAGCAGAGGCAGCAGAAGCCAGAGCTCACGGACAGAGAGAGCAAGAAACACTTTGGAAGAAAGAAGAGAAAAGCATCTTGGAGGTCTAAAGGAGTCCATAGCAGTACGTGTGCTGGGAGGCATTCCAGAGGCAAGCATACTCCATTGGACTGGGGAAAGCCAGAGGAGTGGGGTTACAGAGCCAGGAATCCCCGGACGGCACCTGTGAGGGAGACGGCTGCATTTGGAAGGGGCCCTAAGACCAGTGCAAGAAGGTATGTGAAGAGAGACCCAGTGTCCAGGGATCTTGATTGGAAGGCTGGACATAAAAACTGGACTACATACTGGCCAGGATATTTGGAGAGGAACCCTAACAGCAATGGAAGCTCAGGTATGAACACTGATCTATGCCCTAGCTTTTCACTTGGAAGACAGCAGGGAAACAAGTTTTGTCCTGAGAGTGCTCCATTAGGAAATTCCTCTGTGCCAATCCATGATATTGATTCTATGATAGTTGAAGAAGAAGGAAATATTGTAAATGAACAGTATGAATACATGGATTGCTCTCTGTCTAAACTTCTGTGGTAATATACTTTTACAAAATACAACAACCATCACAAAGAAATATAAACTTGTTCTTTGATCTACTCAGAAAAGCTTTTGAGCAGGATTTGAGCCACGTTTAGAAAGCAAACCAGCCAAGAGGTTTGCAGCTGGTTAATTGTTATCAATTGAGCCTTGCATAATTGCCTGTGAGCTCTGAAGAGACACTTCTGGGTGTGTGTGGAAATACCAGAAGTTAGCCTTGAAAAAGAACAGTTTTTTCATTACTTTGTGGGTTTTGTTTGTTTTTGAAGCACTGCTAAAAAGATATTAGCAGGAGCCCACAGAAAAGACCTTTCTGTTCCCATCAAGGTCTTTATGATTTGATTTGATGGCTTAAGAAGTTCAGTTGTTGTTTTTCCTGATTTTGTTTTTCTAAGTATAATACTGAAAGCAAGTATCCTTTCTGTGCTACCAAGCAAATCTGTGTTGGGAGAAATAACCCCATAAATAAAATATATCTTCTTTGCTTTACACTCGAGCAAGCACAACTAATTTATTTGTGAACCGCTGATTCTGGTATGAATGGACTACATTTCCCACAATCCTTTGCAAGTCATATTAATATTTGCCTTTGCCAAGACTGTGGACATTCTCACCCAGCGCCCCCGTTTACAACGCCACACCCTGACGTAAGAGAGAGAGGTGGATCTCTTCCGAGCTTTCAACACGGTTGCAATCACTTGACCAGAGTAGCCCCTCTTTAGCAACCTTGCCCTTTCAAGAGCAAGTCGTAAGTGAGAACCGACCCACCTGAGGCATTCGGATGAGGCTCTGTGTCAGCAGATCTTTCCGCTCTAGGAGCCGCCAAGGCCGGGCCATGAGAAGCTGCATCAGATCGGCATATCACGGGTGTCGCAGTCAATCCGGGTGATGAGGATGACCAATCCTTGGTGGGCCTCTATTCTTTGGATGACTCTGCCTATCAATGCCCATGGCAGAAATCCGTACAGAAGACCATCCAAGGGCCAACTCTGCATCAGAGCATCCAGGCCTTCCAACAACCTTTCTCTCTTCCTGCTGAAGAAACGACTCACCTTGGCCGAGTTCCATCTCACCATGAGATCTATGATAGAAGCGCCCCATCCGTCTACTATCTGTGAGAAGACTTCCGGGCAAAGCTCCCACTCACCGTGATCCATTTGAACACGATGTAGGTAATCTGCCATCACATTGTCCACTCCGGACATATGCACCACCGACAGCGCTTGGAGGTGGGCTTCTGCCCACTCCATCAGATTTTCTGCCTCTTCTTCCAAAGAGGCAACGCCTGTGCCTCCTTGGCGACTGATATAAGCCACCATGGCTGCATTGTCTGAGAACATCCTGACCACTTTACCCTGCAGCCATGGGATGAAGCTCCTCAGCGCAAGAGTCACCCCCACATCTCCAGCCTGTTGATGGACCAAAGGGCTTCCTGCGGACTCTAGTGACCCTGAGCCACGTGTCCCTCACAGTGTGCTCCCTATCCAGACAGATTTGCATCGGTGGTCAGAGGGATTCACTGAGGGTTCTCGAGAGGCATTCCCTCCATCAGGTTCCTAGAACAGAGCCACCACCTGAGCGCCCTTCTAGTCTTCAATGGGCAGGGGAACTTCACTGAAAGAGACTGGCTCTGATGGGACCATCGATGGAGCAGGGCCCTCTGCAACGGCCGCATATGGGCTCTTGCCCATGATACCAATTTTAGAGTCGCCGTCATCATCCCGAGCACCTGCAAGTAATGCCAGGCCGAGGGCTCCCTCATCTGTAAGAACTGCCATACCAACCATCGCAGGTTCTTAGCCTGATTGTCTGGGAGGTACATCTTGCCCCCATGAGTGTCAAAGCGTGCTCCCAGATACTCAATCTCTTGGGACGGGAGCAAGTTGCTCCTGGCTAGGTTGACTACCCAACTGAGACTGCGTAGGAACTCCACCACTCTGGACTATGCCTGCTCGCTCTCCTCCTTGGACTTTGCCCGGATCAGCCAGTCGTCAAGATGCGAGTGTACGAGTTTGCCCTCTTTTCGGAGTGCCACTGTCATGACCACCATGATCTTGGTGAAGGTGCGAAGAGCCGTGGCCAGGCCGAATGGCAGGTCCTGGAACTGGAAATGTCCCCATGGGACAGTGAACTGGAGATACTGCTGATGAGTCTGTCAATGAGGATGTGAAGTTAAGAACTCTCCTTCTCTGACCACCACTATGATGGACCATAACGTTTCCATGTGGAAACGGGGGACCCAAAGACAATGATTCATGTGCTTGAGGTGGAGGATGGGTCGGAAGGACCTCTCCTTTTTTGGCACCACAAAATAGATGGAGTACCGACCGCAGTTGTACTGGTTCCTCAGAATAGGAACTATCGCTTCTAACTGTAGTAGCCACGACAGCGTATCCTTTACCACCGTGGCCTTGGCAGGAGCCCCACAAAATGAAGGACTGAGCCACCGGGTGCGCTAGGTCGAAGGCCTAGCCTGCCCAGATGACCTCCAGCACCCACTGGTTGGACGTGATTTGGGCACAGGCAGGGAAAAGCTCCCTCAGCTGACCTCCCATGGGCAGCACCCCCACCTGAGGCCCCCTCGCCTCATTGTGTTTTCTTTGGACCCAAGGAGGAGGAGGCACTGAAGCCTCTCCCAGCTCCTCGGAAGCCCCGAAACCCCTGACTCTTCGAGGGAAAACAACCATTCTGATAAGACTCCAAGCGAGGGGTCCAAAACCTCCTAAACTCCCGTGGCTGTGTCCATGCAGGAGGGGTACTGCGTGGCTGTTTCTGCTTATCCTCTGGAAGATGACCCTCTTTGGACTTCCCTAGTTCCTTAATCAATTTGTCCAGCTCCTCTCCGAATAGCAGCTTCCCCTTAAAGGGCAGTCTGCTTAATTGGGCAGAGGAACTGTCAGCCGCCCAAGTCCTGAGCCAGAGATAGCGGCGAGCTGCCACCATTGATCCCATGCTCTTAGAGAAGCCCTGATAAGGTCATAATGGGCATCTGCGAGGTAGGTCCCTCCTGATTCGAGATGTGCTGCTTCACCCGCCGAGTCCTCCGCCAGGTCCTCTGGCTGCTGGATCCACTGGGCCCAGAGGAGACAGGCCCTAGCCACCCAGGCCCCACAGACTGATGCCTGCAGTGCAAGGGCATTGATATCAAAGCCTTGCTTCAGCAACGTGTCCAACTTCCTGTCCTGAATGTCCTTAAAGGCCGCACTGCCTTCCACTGGAATAGTCGTCTTCTTGGTCACCGCAGATACTGCTGCATCCACCTTCGGGGACTGAAGGAGCTCTCGCTTGTGATCCAGTAAGGGGTAGAGGTGCGCCATGGTTCACAAACCTCTTAGCCCAGCTTCCGGTGATTCCCACTCAACGTGGATCATCTGCTTCACCACTCGATGGACTAGAAAACCTTTCTGTGTCTTCCGGACTGCTTGAAGTAGAGTGTCCTCCAGTGCTTCCTCCTCCACTTGGAGGCCTTTCTCTGCCACGGGAAGCTACTGTCTTCCAACTCCAGGCTACCAGTTCCTCACCCGTGCGCGGGTTCGGGAGCCAACAACCAGACAGATCCTGCCGCCTCTCCGGAGCCTCCAAAGCTCACGTAAGTAAAAGGAGATTAGAAGGGGGAGAGTGGAAGATGCCTCCGAGCTGTTCCCCCCCCCCAGCAGAAACTAGCCCCAAGACCAAAATGAACCTAAGCAAATCAAATGAAAACAAATGAAATCAAATTAATTCAAAAATAAATCAAGAACCTAACTTTCCTTAGTTGTTTCTCCAGTGAGCACAGAGTTCTGGCTCACTGCTACCTCCAGCTGCTTGGAGACTGAGCATAGTGGAGCTGGTAGGAGGTGCCAGCAGTATATATAGGTCATGCCCATATCACTCCTCTCCTCATGTCACTTCATTGGCTTCCCATCCGTTTCCGCATCCACTTCAAACTTCTCCTGCTGACCTATAAAAGCATTCACTCTGCGGCTCCTCACTACCTTTCTTCTCTTATCTCTCCTTATAACCCCTCTCGGGAACTCCGCTCTTCTAGAAAACTGCTTCTATCTATGCCCTTCTCTCCTACTGCTAACTCCAGACTTCACTCCTTTCAACTTGTTGCACCTTACGCCTGGAACAAACTACCTGTGTCTGTACGCCAGTCACCTTCTCTGACCCTCTTCAAATCCAGGTTGAAAGCTCACCTCTTCGCTGCTGCTTTTGGATCTTGACTCACCTGATCTCCTTCTCTCTCCCTGTTTTACCCCTGCCTACACCTTCTGTGTCTTGTTTTACCTCTGCCTACACTTTCTGTGTCTTGTTTTACCCCTGCCTACACCTTCTGTGTCTTGTTTTACCCCTGCCTACACTTTCTGTGTTTTGTCTTGACTAAATTGCATTAAACCCATACCACCTCTCCTACAGTCAGCTTCGACAAAAATGAAATAAAAAAAGTTTTCTTGGGGGTATTTATGGTGAACCTTTTGTGATAATACTTTATTTGGTTCACACAATTGGGGTTTTTTTTCTTTTCATTGTATTTTGTACCTCTTTTCTAATGGCTGTGGATACTTTTGCATTTTCTGAAGAGCATTTGGAAAAACTTCGACAGCGTCCTTGTTTATTTGATGAGGATAGCTCAGGGGGAAGCTCTGGTGCCTCAGTACAAGCATATAAGTCTTTGTGTAAGCGTTTAGTCCGCGCTCAACTGCATGGGGCAGGAATGACTCAATATTTAAAAACCAGAATTATACCTCGTGGTCTTCGTATGACCAGAGCCCCTAAGATGTTTAAATGGGATAACGATTTCATGGATAAATGGAACCGTATCCTTAACAAATGTAGTTTCGATCTAATTGCATTAATATTGGAGCGGACAATACTGGAGGAAGAGATAATCCAGAAACAAATTACTGAGGCCCAAGAGGCTTTAAAGGCATCACTGGGTGCAGATCCTTATAAAGTCAAAATTGAAGAAACTGATTGTCAAATAAAAAGTTTTTTTGATTATATTAAATCTTTGAAACATACCAAATTTGTGCGTGATAAAACTGATTATGAAGGGGGTAAGGTGTATTACTGGATGTATGAAAAGACAGATCAGACTACTACAACTACAAACAAGAAAACCGTAACTTTTGATCGGTCTTCTGATGATACGGATGACAGTGCCACAGATACAGGAGCTCGAGGTAATACTCGGGGTAGGTCGGTTTTTCGGGCCCCTCGGGGCCGTCGATATTATCGGGGAGATTACCGCGACGACGATTGGGAACCCCCAAACACCAGGCAACGGTCCAAGCAACGTCTTCAATAGTTGTTAATCTTGCTGATCGTCCATTATCACCGGCTCAGGAACATCTGTTACAGTTTGGTCTCTCATTTGTGCCCACTGTCCATTATGACCCGTTTCGGATGCGGGTCAGTCTACATCGATTTTTCAGGAAATTAAATATTATTCATTTTTTTCATGGAAAACCTATGAGTTCGGATATGTCAGTAGTAAAGCCTCACTCTAAGTGGATTCCTCCGAATACTACACCTGACCCCATACTTTCTACATACCAACGGTTGGTTCTGAGAGATTTGGTATGTCTTGAATCTGGTTCTTTTTCCCGGTTTTCTAATCTCACCACTACGGATCGGGTGGCTCTACGAGAGCTGGAATCGGATCATTCATTAATTATACGGAAATCTGATAAAGGGGGTGCCCTGGTAGTACAGAATTTAGATTCTTATCAACATCTATTAAAATGTCATCTTGATGATCCATCTACATATAGTATTTTGGATGGGGATCCTACATTATCTCTTTTGACAGAAATTACAGCGCTGGTAGATTTAGCTCATCAAGGTGGTTGGATAACCTCTAAGGAACGGTCTTTTTTGGTTAATACGCATCCAAAGATTCCAATAATATATTTAGTTCCAAAAATTCATAAGTCTATGATCTCTCCCCCTGGACGACCTATTGTCTCCTGTAAAGGTTCGGTATTAGAGCCATTGTCTATTTTCTGTGATGTTTTTCTAAAACAGGAGGCTTGCACAGTAACATCATATATACGGGATTCATCACATTTTTTACAGGTCATTTCCCCTTTATTAATTTCGGATGGTGCATTCATGGTGACCTTAGATGTTGTATCCTTATATACAAATATTGATCAGAGGGCAGCATTAGAGCTTTTACATTGTTGCTTCACTAAGGCCCCATCTCGCATACCTCGGGTCTTTCTTTACCAACTAATGGAATTAGTTTTGACTAAAAATTATTTTTTGTCAGATCGCACATTTTATCAACAAAAATCCGAGATAGCGATGGGGGCCACGGTGGCGCCTTCCATCGCCACCTTGTATATGGCTGAGATGGAAAGTTCGTCCATTTTTACATCTATATATTATGTCAATGTTCTCACGTGGAAGCGTTTTTTGGATGATGTTTTTTTCATCTGGACATCTGATCTGCCTACTTTACATCAATTTATAGGATTTTTAAATTCTTTGCGGCGTAACATCAAGTTCACTGAGAAAATTAGTTCTGCCACTATCGAATTTTTGGACATGCAACTTGGTATTGTTGATGGGAAAGTGTCTTCTTCCCTCTATCGTAAACCTGTTCAAAGGAACAGTCTTCTACATTATAAAAGCTGCCATCCTGGTCCCCTACGACGGGGTTTGCCTTTCGGGCAATTCTTACGTCTACGGAGGATTTGTGATTCTGAAGTTGATTACAGACGACATGCTTTGGAACTTTGTTCTCGACTTTCAGCTAGAGGTTATCCAGATTTGATAATACGACGCGCATACCAACGCGCTTTACATATCCATCGGGATTGGTTACTGGACCCGCAATATACGAACACAGCATCTTCTCAGGAGACATTTATTACTGGTGTGTTACCCTTTACGGATCGGAGCTCTGCGGTCATGAAAATCCTACAAACCCACTGGCCTATTTTGCGCCTCCACACATGTTTCCAACAACCTCTGAGAGTGGCATTTGCTCGGGGTTCATCGTTGGGTGATCGTTTAATGAAAACTGCCTTGCCATCTGACCGCATTGAATACCGATCTGTGGTGACCGGACACACTCCTTGTAATGCATGTGGATATTGTGCTACAACATGGACGGGAATATCCTGGTCCCATCCAGTCACTTTACATATGTATCACCGTCGCTGGGATACCTCATGTACATCTACACATGTGGTGTATTTAATATGCTGTCCATGTTGGTTATTATATATAGGTAGAACAATTCGTCCCATTAAAAAACGTCTAATGGAGCATGCATCGCGGTTACGACAACGGATTGAAACTGCCCCGATGGTGCAACATTGTGTTGCTTTGCAACATGTTTTTGAAGATCTCCAATGGACAGTAATAGATCATATACCGGAAAACCCCAGGAGGGGAGACCGTGAAAAAAATCTGCAATGGTTAGAGCAGAGATGGATATTCCTTTTGAATTCAATGGAACCAGCTGGCCTCAATCGTGAGATCGATTGGTTGAGTGTTATTTGACGGATCAGTTTCGATTGGACATGTCATCTTTTCTTTCCACCAATTAGATAAGGGACTCCCTTTGCAGTGGGTGTTTCCTGTTCTATTGGTTGGTTCTTCTTTAAAACAGCAGTTATTCAGCCTATAGGTAATCGCCTCTACCGTGGCCGCAGAAGACGGCGTTTTTTTCAACAATGTTGCCATTTTTGCTTTTACAACTAAGCACTTGATACAGAGTTGGATACTCGAAACGCGCGCGTCGTGTAAAGGGAATTCTTCTTGAGCAACTTTTCTCTCCGGTGGAGTGTTTTAAATCAGATAAGTGAAAAAGTATAAATATAATATATTAATTTTTGTGGTGAAGAACCATCTTTGAATAAAAGGCAGCTTACTGCTTGGCGTGAGTGGTTAAACCCATACCACCTCTCCTACAGTCAGCTTCGACAAAAATGAAATAAAAAAAGTTTTCTTGGGGGTATTTATGGTGAACTTTTTGTGATAATACTTTATTTGGTTCACACAATTGGGGGGGGGGTTTCTTTTCATTGACTAAATTGTAAGCTCTGATGAGCAGGGATTGTCTCTTACATGTTTGTGTAGTGCTGCATACGACTGGTAGCGCTATACAAATGCTGAGTAGTAGTAGTAGTAGGAGGTCATCAAAAGGATGATGTGCTCAGTCTCCAAGCTGCTGGAAGAGGTGCACAACCCAGAATTCCAGGACTGGACTGGAGGAACGCTGAGGAGTGCAACAAGTACAATCATTATCACACTTTGCTTCATTTTATCATTTTTTTTTCAAAAGCAAGAGAATCTTAGGGAATCTCTGCTCGTCCTTCTCCCCCCATGTCAGAGATACACACAGAGACAACACAGATACAAACACATAGGTGTGCACATGCACACAGAGAGCGGTTAAAAAGAATTCCACCAGCCATGCTCCATATGCTTTCCTCACTTGTTTCAGTTTAAATAAACAAAGTACTTTTATTCCAGTTTTTATGGAAAGTATAAAATATAATCTGTCATTCATTCAATAACAGCTGAATAGCTTGCAATCATAACATTACTCAGCTGTCTATACCAGCAGAGTATCATCAGCGTCACCTTTATTCTTTGCATAGAGATGGACAGGCAATATCATGCATATATTTGTTAGAGTGAAGGTTCTTCTCTTTTTCTTTCTCTTTCTGGAGCAAGGGTCCTCAAAACTCAGGGTTGCAAGCCAGTTTTCAGAATTTCCATAATGAGTATGCATGATATCTATTTGCCACATACTGTTTTCCCTGCTACAAAGACTATTTCGTTGGCAATTCTACTTCCTAAAGTATCCGTTCTAAATTATACATTTTTGTTCTGGAGAACATTTTCAAATGCAAAGATGAACAAATTCATATATAAGGCAGAGTAAAACTATCTCAATTTATCGTGGTCCCTGTTCATTCCCTACAGCTCAAATCAAGCAACAATATTGTCCATATCAGAATGCACTATGACTGTGTGAGCCGTGAACCAGATGAATTGAATTCATGTGTGCCTGAGATACCCAGCACTTCCTGATCTGTTTGCCTGAGTAGGACCCTAAATGTTTGAAATCTAAGTGGCGTGAATTCTTTTTAATAATGTGGATGAAATAATAGGATGCTTATATTCTTTTTGCACAATGAATCAATCATTATATTCTGATGACAAATGGTTCTGTCTTAATGTTTGCCTAATGAAGAAACAGCGTTGAGTAAAGAGAATGTTCGCCAAGATCAGTCAGGAGATAACTACAGCAGGGTTAGGCCGTGTGTGTCTAATGAGTTTTACAAAATGCTTTATTTAGAGAGAGTTGTGCTGGCATTATAATCACATTTGCTAGAGATATCTGTCTACCGTTTACCGAACTAGGGGGGCCAGGAAAGCGGTATCAGCTAGTTACAGTAATAGCAGTGTCTCATTTTCCCCAGAGTAACTACCTCATTTAATACAAAGTGTCAAAAAACCCCCTGAAAAACAGAAAATACAGCTTTTTGTTGTTTTCCCATACAACTTCCTCAAAAGGTGGAGTTAAAAATACACAATGTAAAGAAAATCAGGAGCAATAAGTAAGATTTTATATGATTATGACTGATAACTAGACAAAAGCTTTGCACTTTATTCAGAATACTTAAGGAAATGGAAGTGTAAACATAAACACAAGGCAGGCTTACATAAAGAAGCCTATTTACTAAAGCGTAGTTACTCACCTGTAGCAGGTATTCTCTGGGGACAGCAAGAATCAGTTCTCACATATGGGTGACTTCGGCACCAAAGGAGCCCACGCAGAAGCATCTCCCCAGCTTTCAAAGAAAGCCTTTGGGAGATGCTCTACACATGCATGATCCCCTTCCCACCCAATGACATAGCTAAGATGGCAAAAATTAAAATACGGTAAAGAAGCAACTCCAAGGGGAGGAAGGAGGGTTGTGAGGACTGATTCCTTCTGTCCCCAGAGAACACCTGTTACAGGTGAGTAGCTATGCTTTCTCTGGGAGCAAGCAGGAAGTCAGTCCTCACATATAGGACTCCCCAGCTACAAGCTACCAAAAGCCTGTAAAAACGATACGGCGACATGGAAAGGGTGAGCCATGATCAGCAGTAGATGAGTCCCTAACCGAGAGACGTTCGCAAGACCCAAGTGTCTGGCAGAGAACCAGCACTCCGGTAGCCTATACACAAAAGGGTTGGAGGGCAAGAGTTGCCTACACCCCGAAGAGATTACGGAATATGGACTGGTTGAAGGCGCTGTCTCGTTGGGACTCCCTCTGCAGGCAGTAGCAAGCTGCGAAGGTACAGACCGAAGACCATTTGGCGGCCCGACAGATTTCCATCACAGGGATGGAACGCAGATTTGTTACGAAGTAGCCATGGCCCTGATGTGATGCACCATGACCTTCTGGTCCAGTGGGATCCCCGCCTGCTCAATGGCAAGAGTAATGCAGTCCGCCACCCAAACGGACAGAGTTCACAATCACTGGGAGCCCCAGATAACTGGGATCATAGGTCACGAAAAGCTGAGGTGCTTTATGGTGGCCCTGAGTCTGTTGCAGATAGAAGGACAGGGCCCTTTTACAATCCAGAATATGGAGAACGGTCTCCGCCTTGCCAGTGTGAGGCCTCGGAAAGAAGGCGGGGAGCACTACCTCCTAAATGAGGTGGAATGGGGACACCACCTTCGGCGGAAACTTGGGGTGTGTGTGGAGTACCACCCTGTTCTTGTAGAACCTTGGGTAGGGGGGCTCTGCCATCAAAGACTGGAGCTTGCTGATTCTGCAAGCTGATGTGAGTATTACAAGGAAGATGACCTTCCAGGATAGGTACCTCAAGTGACAGGTAGCCAGAGGCTCAAATGGCAGCTTAGTGAGCTGCGAGAGCACCACATTGAGATTCCTCTCTGCCACAGGAGGTTGGACAGGAGGTTTGGAAAGCATGAGGCCCTACAACAACCGAGACACAAGGGGCTGAGCCAAGAGGGGCTTGCCCTCAACGGAATAGTGGTGTGCTGTGACAGTGCTCATGTATACTCTGACCGAGTTGGACTTTAGTCGCCCCTGTGACAGATGGAGCAGATACTGGAGTACCACTTGTACCAAGCAGAATGGGTTGGCCCATCTTTCGGTGCCCCACATAGAGAATTGGTGCCACTTGAGGGTGTATGCCTTTCTTATGGAAGCCTTGAGATGGGCCAGAAGAATCTCTTCCACGTCCTGTGGGAGGTTGAAGGGAGCTAACACTACCTTTCAGCAGCCAAGCCTTGAGTGACAGGGACCAAAGGTTGGAGTGTAGGAGAAAGCCCTGCTCCTGTGATAGCAGTCCTGGGGCTCGGTCCAGGGGAATCAGCGCCGACGCCGACAGGGAGAGGAGCAGCAGGAACCAGAGTTGCCTGGGCCACTGGGGAGCTATCAGTATTAGTGATGCCCTGTTGCACTAGACCTTGAAGAGGGTCTTGGTGACCAGTGATGTTGGTGGGACAATACAGGAGGCCTTCCATCCATGGAATGAGGAATGCATCCACTGCCATGGGGAACGGGTGCGGGCGGGAGCAGAAGCGGGGCAAGTGCATGTTGTCCGGGCTGGCGAACAGGTCCACCAGGGAGATGCCCCAGAGTCAAAACAGCCAGGAGGCCACTTCAGGATCCAAGTACCACTCATGCGGCTGGAGGACTCTGCTCAGCTTGTCTACCAGGGCATTGTCTTGACCCAGGAGGTAGACCGCTCTTAGGAGCATCCCTCTGCATGTCGCATAGGAGTGAAGGGCTACCGCCTCCTGGCAGAGTGAGTACAACCCCGTGCCCCTTGTTTATTCAAGTATAACACTGTGACTTGGTTGTTGGTCTGAACCAGCATAGACTGGTGCTGCAGCCAGTGGTGGAAGGCTCAAAGAGCCAGAAATATTGCCTGGAGCTCCAGCAGATTGATTTACATCTGGGATTCCCTCTGGGATCAGCTGCCTTGTGTCTGGAGACCCTCGCAATGCACTCCCCAACTCAGTAAGGAGGCATCTGTAGTGAAGACCTTCTGGAAGGGCATCCTGGCCTGAAGGTGACAAGGTATCTGCCAGCATCCGAGGGAGTCCACCAGTTGGCGGGTCACTCTCACTCTGTCCCAGAACCTGCCTGTGGCTCGTGGCCACTGAGAGGAGAGGCACCATTGTGCCACTCTCATGTGCAGTCTGGCATATGGGGTCACATGAACTGTGAAGGCCATGTGGCCCAAAAGGCGGAGGAGAAGCTGGGCGGGTAGCACCCGGCATTGATGCACCTCTGAGGCTAGCCCCATGAGGCGTTCTGACCTCTCTTGAGGGAGGAAGGCCTTGGCCTGGAGGATGTCTAATTGTGCCCCTATAAATTCCAGGCATTGAGCTGGAGCAAGGTGGGGCTTTGGGTAGTTGATAATAATGAACCCCAGATGCTGCACGGTGCGCATTGTGCCTCTGCAGCTTTGCCTCCCCTTATGAGCCAGTCATCCAGGTAAGAGAAGACAAAGTACCCTTGGCGATGAGGCCAGTCCGAAGGGCAGCACCCTGTACTGGTAGTGCTCTCCCCTCACCACGAACCGGAGGTATTTTCTGTGGCTGGGATGGATTAGGATGTGTGTGTATCCTTTAGGTCTAAGGAGCATAGCCAATCTCCCTGCTGGAGAAATGGCAGCAGTGTTCCAAGGGAGAGCATCTTGAACCTCTTCCTTACCAGAAATCTGTTCAGCTTCCTCAGGTCCAGGATGGCCTCGAGGCCCCCTGTCCTCTTGGGGACAAGGAAATACCTGGAGTAGAAGCCGGTGTCCCAGAGATGTTTCAGCACTGGCTCCATCTCTTTGTTCTGGAGTAGGCCTGCAAGCTCAGTGAGGAGCAGGGTCTGGTGAAGGAGAGGTCTGATGGGCTCCCCTGGAAAGTATGAGGATGGTGCCTGCTGTAGGTGGAGGAGGTAGCTCTCCCTGACCACTTGTAGCACCCAGGTATCGGTAGTGATGGAGGACTACCTGTGGGCAAACAGGGCTAGATGCCTGCCTGTGGGCTGCAAGGGACCTCCTGGAGGAGAGGCGGTCATGCCCAGGCAGTCAACAGCTTCCCCCAGGCTGGACTGGGGCTGGTGCCTGGGACACTGGAGTCTTTTGCTTTCAGGGACCATGCCCCTGTCCTTTGTGCTGTTGGTCTCGCTGAGGGGCCGAGAAGGCCTGAAATTACGAGGTACTGCCAAACCCACCCTTCTTCCTCGGGGCCTTATTACGGGGCTGCACCAAGGCCTTCTTCGAGAGCCTGGTTCGCATTAGGAAATCGGTCTCTATCTCTGCAGCTTTGTCTGCTATGGGTTTCCCGAAGAGATTCTCTCTGATGCAGGGGACATCAATAAGTTTGTCATGAATCCATTGTTCTAGGTCAGACAACTGTAGGCATGCTTGGCGTTGTGCCCTGATGCCTGCAGCGGCCACTCTGTCTGAAGACTCAAAGCCATTGTAGGCTGCTTGAAACAAAAACTTAGAGCACTCTTTGACCACCGAGGCCAGACACTGCAAGGGTTCCCTGTCAAGGCCTGCCGAGAATCCACCGAGTCCCTCAACAGCACATTAAGATACATGACGATAAAGAGCTGGTAGGACTGGATCTGGAAAGTCAGCATTGAGCCCTAAAAGGCCTTTCGGCCAAGGGCATCGAGGGTTCAGGCCTCCCTGCAGGGTGGCACCGATGAATGAGCTTTTGGCTCTTCAGCCTGCGCATGGCTGACTCAACAACCATTGAGTTGTGGGGAATTTGGTTCTTCTGTAACCCAGGGCTTCGGTGCACTCGGTACATGGAGTCGAGGCGCCTGCTGACAATGGATACTGATGCCGGCATCTCCCACATCCGGAGGAGGAGGCGCTTGAGGATCAGAGATACCGGTACAATAAGGGTTTCCTTAGGGGGCCTCATACTGGAGTATCTCCAGCCTCTGTGCGCGTGTCCTCCTCTGCCTCGGTCTCAATGATGAGATCCTTAGCCATGTCCCGCACAAAGTCGAGTAAGTTGACATCCTTGGGAGTGGAATGACGTCGGGACACCAGAGGAGATGGGTTCGAAGGCACGTCTCTTTGTCGCCAAGTGTCTGGGGACTTCTTGCCCTCGGCCTCCCATTCAGACTCAAAGTCTGAGTATGAGTCCGAGGCCCTGTGATCACCATGGTCGAGGTCTACGCAGGGCAGTCCGTGACCTCCAGAAGAGCTGTGATCCGAGCCGCAGGCACTTGCCGGAGAGAACCAGTGTCCCGAGGAACGGGACCTGGACCTCGTCTGGAGCCGTTGGGTCTCTTGAGGCGGGTGGCACTTCAGGGTCGGCTCGATGTCCAGGGAACCCTTGATGTCGAGGGTCCCGTCGTCAGGGCAGATGAAGCAGACAAACTGGACATAAACGCCCGCTGCATGGCCATGAGGGCAGAGATACTGCTCTCTAAAAGATTTTGGGCCTGGCATCGGCACTGTCGGAGGAGGAGTCCTCTATGAGGATGGCTGGATGGCTTCAGGTGTCCAAGGCTGGTCGGCGGGTGCCGACTCTTCCTTGCAGGGCAGCTTGTGAGGCTGCTCCTGCTCCGACTCCTCGGACTCATGTTGGGGACTGCGGGGCCTGGAGTGGGATTTCCCCTTCTTCCCAGACCCATCCTCCGAGGCAGTCTTCGAGGGTTTCAACTTCTTGTGTTCCACCTCCAGGGATTTCCTCTCGGATGAAATGTGGCCACGGGACTCCAAGGAGGCTCGGGCTTCACGAGGCACCAAGGTAGCAGAAGGGGACCTGGAGTGTGGTATCGCCAGAGACTCCGGTGCGGAGGCGGACTTTTGGAAGAATTTTTCCTGCTGCTGATGATGGCTCTTTAGGGTCTTTGAGGTCATGGCTCTGCAAAGTTTGCAGTCCGAGTCATTGTATTCCGGGCCGAGGCACTGGTAGCAGCAGTCATGCGGATCGGTGAGGGACATCATTTTTCTGCACCGATCGCACTTCTTGAAGCTGCTGAAGGCCATCAGAAAAAAGGTGTCCCCACCACCTGGCAGGGGTCCGAGGCCTTTGGCCAAAAAGGATGCACATACCAGTTGAGGGACACTTTGAGATAAAAAAGGGAAAAAACAAGGAATGAACCCGAGAAGCAAGGCTGAGATGAGCTGACTCGGGGGCGGGAAGGAACCAGTATGCAAACTGGACAGAAATGTATCAAACATTTCACTTTTTCTGGGGGAAACTGAAGAGATGTCTGGAGGACTCTGTGTAAAAAAGGAGACTGAGGCAAGAAGGCACCCTTGGGTGGGAAGGGGACCACGCATGCGTGGTGCATCTCCCAAAGGTTCTCTTTGAAAGCTGGGGAGATGTTTCTGTGCAGACTGTATCGGCGCCGACGTCACCCATATGTGAGGACCAACTTCCTGCTTGTTCCCGGAGAAAGGATGTTACCATACAAATAATTAAAAATAAAACTTTCAGTTCACCTCATTAACACTGGATATATTATCTAAGGTTAACACAACCTAACTAATGCAGTACAGTTTACTGTATACCGCAGGACATTTATTTATTTATTTATTTTTTATTTAATCTTTATTGGAGTTTATATATATAAGAACACTCAAGCATTCACATGAATGAACAAGAAATACGGAAAATTCGTATTATACAACTGCGACAATAAATCACAAAAAAGAAAAAAATCATATACCAATCATTAGTCCACATAAACAAACACAAAAAAAAAAGGGGGTGGGGGGGACAACAGGAAATTATACAAGAAAGCGACCAATTATAATCCCATCCCAGTCATAAAGAGACCCTTACTAAAGAAATACAAAAACAAGGCAGGATAAGGCTTATGCGTCAGCCGTATGGGAACCCACATCAACCCTGGTCTCATCCCTTGCATTTAAGAACTCTAGAAGCTGCTTGGGCTCAAAAAACAGGAAATTCTTTCCTTGATAGGAAATATAACAAGATGGAAATTTTAACACAAAAGTAGCACCCAGCGAGACGGTCCTGGCCCGATATGCCAGGAATTCCTTCCTCCTTAACTGGGTTGCAAGGGAAAGGTCAGGAAATATACAAACTTGTGAGCCTAGAAACTTCTCATTCAAATTCTTGAAAAAAGACCGAAGAATTAAAACCTTATTGGACTCCAGGGCTAGAGTCACAAGCATAGTAGTTCTCTCCGTTATCACATCCAAAGAACTTTCCAGAAAACCAGTCAGGTCCCCCTCCCCACACATTGGTGCCTCCGAACCATTTCTCCTGGTTCCCAGGGTATTAACAGATAGATATTGAACCCTGGTCAAGGGGGGCAGGTGTTCCTGCGGAATCTTGAGCACCTCACAAAAATACTTCCGCACCATTTCCAAGGGGGACATAAGAGGAGACCTAGGAAAGTTCAAAAGACGAAGATTGTTCCTTCGTGCTTGATTTTCTAATTGCTCAGTCTTTCGAGTCAACACTGATCTTTCCTTCATCAAGACCACATGTTCCTCCCGAAGGCAACTCAAATCGTCTTTCAACTGTGATAAGGTACCCGCCTGGAACTCTTGGCCCCTGGAAGACTCTGATAATGCCATTTTCATAGTAGACAATTCAGAACTAACAGTCCCCACAACCGTTGATAGGGTAGTGGTCATGGCAGATATAGCATCCCACAGCGCGTCCAAACTTATTACTGCGGGTTTAGCCAGACCCCGATTAACCGGAAACAACCCACCTCCAGGCCCCGACAGCCGCGGATCCACCGCAGTGAGAGGCAGTTCTGACACACCACCTCCCTCCAGCCGCCTCTGCCCTCCGGAGCGTGAGCCCAAAACTTCTAGCTATCGCCTCTCTCCACCAGGCTCCGGGGTGCTCACCAGCAAGCCAAGCGAGGAGAAAGAGAAAACACCGTCAGCAGATGATACGCTTCCTGGCTGTATCGGGGCGCCCGCTGATCCAGTGAAAGACTCACCCCTGATGCGCCCAGCACAGACAACAGTTGTTCATGCTGTGCCGACGAAGATGCCACTCCGGACTTGACAGCTGCAAACCCGCATGAGTCCAGAGTTTTCGGACCGGCAGCAGAAGGTAGCGAGAAACCACCAGGTAAACCCGCTTGCTTCCTTTTCCTCTGCCCCATTTCAAATGAAGGCAGAGTTCACCCACCAGCGGGAAAAAACGCCGAACCTTACTGCGGGGCGGCCGCCGACGATCCACTTCCTGCCGCCATCTTGCCCCCCCTTCATCCTCACCGCAGGACATTTAGAGGTATGATTATTAACATATGCTACCAGGGTAGTGCAGGGCTAGCATGTGTTATTGCGGCCACTCTACAAAGTACCATGCAACTCCATGCTAAAAACCCCACGCGTAACATGTGCCTGGATAGCGAGTGGGTGGGAGAGGGGTGTTCCCACCACAGGACAGATGGCACAGGAGTTGGAGACCTAGAGCCTGAAGGCACAATCAAATTTTAAGTGGAGTGAGGTGAGGTGTGAGGAGGCCAGCAGTATATGTTAACACAACTCACAAAAACCAGCTAGGTTAATGAAGGGAATGTTTATCAAGTCCCACACCAGTAACGTGTGTGTAGGCCACATTACTAGCTAGAATGGGGCTGCGAGCTAACTGCAGAGGGGCAGATAAATCTGTCCTCCTGCAGTTATTGTGTGTCACCACGGTGAAGTAGCTACAAGTACAACTAATGCCACCTATTGGGATGGCATTAGTTTCACCCATGCTAAATGCACTCACTGCAGGTAGCATGTGCTCCAAACTCCTGTGCTAGCTGTCCCACGGCAGGTACACCACTGTCCCACCCAGCCGCCTTCCAGATACATGCTCCTATCACGCCTTCTTTGCCAGTGCTGTACCACAAAATGTCCCCATATCCATCTTAAAGTTACAATTGCTTAAAAACAAAGTTTAAAATGTAAAACTAGGTTAAAAAAGAGAGATCAACATTCAGCGATGTGGCTACTATTTAACTTTAATTGTAGAACTAGGATGTTTAAAGATCTATTTCAGCAGCACTAACAAAAGAAGTCCTAGATTTGAAAATATGCACAACTTTAAATTAATCATTATATATTTAAAGTTATACCTGCTACTTACCCATCAATATATTTGGATGTGTAACATATATTCAGCTGCTTGATTTTACTGCTAATACAGAGGCTCATATTCAGAGGCAGCAGTCAGCGCTTTTAAAGCACCTGGCTGCCACCGCTTTAATTTAACCAGGATATTCAGTGCCAGAGTTTATCTGATGTCCAGCGCCGAACAGGGCCGGTGCTACCATTAGGAAAACTAGGCAGCCGCCTAGAGCGCCGACTCTCCAGCCCTACAGTGGCGGCAATGGATTGAAACAGTGCCGCAAGGCTTTCTGCTTCCGCCCCCTCTGATGGCCAACTTCCTATTTGCATGGTGGCCCTGGTGCAGAATATCCGGTTTTCCCAGAGAGCACTGGCAATCCAGTTGGTGATGATATTCAGCAGCTAAAGATAGCACCAAGTGGATAAAGCTAGGACAGCCATCAACCTGTCCTAAGGTGTATTTTAGCAATCTGGTTAGTGGCTAAATAATGCCGCTAACCGGAGAGCTGCCAGGAAAGCCCCTGCTTGGCCGACAGACTGCCTGTTTTTTTACCTGGTGTCTTTTCTGTGGTCTATGGAGATATTCAGCGGCACTGGTGCAAGTATGGAAGGGGTGCCGATGTCATAATTTGGCTTACAGAAAGCTGATAAAAAGAGTGAATTATTGCCTCTAGCTGGGGCAGAAGGTAGGTGGCAGATTCGTTAGTCACACGAGGCGCATTTCTTGCTTGGTACGGTCCTGCCTCCTAACCAGCTAAACCCTTTGGAATATGGTCCCAATTAGTTTTTGCCCTCCTCTTGGTCCACCCCAAATCATTCCTCTTTTATGGGCATATAACTTTAATCACTTTGGGAATAAAATTGCAAAAGCTATATTCAGAACTGCTGTACAATTTTGAAAACATTAATTTATGGTCAGTGTTGCCTCCACCATATAAATGAGATATTCTTAATGTAGATTTTCCATTTTATTTCAAGATTTTCCACGATCCTTCAGTATGGCTGCCATGTTTAATTTCCATGAAAATAAAAGAAGGTAAAGTGTAGTTACTCACCTGTAACAGGTGTTCTCCAGGTACAGCAGAAATCAGTCTTCACATATAGATGCCATCGGCGCCAACGGAGCTCACACGTAGCATTTCCCAGCTTTCAAAGAAAGCCTTTGGGACATGATACCATGCATGCGTGGTCCCCTTCCCACTCAAGGGTGCCATCTTGCTCAGTCAGATGACATTACTAGGACAGTAGTAAAAACTAAAACAAGGCAGGGAGGTAACTCCCAGGGGAGTAGGCAGGGTTGTGAGGACTGATTCCTACTATCTCTGGAGAACACCTGTTATAGGTGAGTAACTACACTTTCTCCAGAAACAAGCAGGAAGTCAGTCCTCACATATGGGACTCCATAGCTCCCGGCTGCTGAGGACCGAACCACGACAGCACCAATGGTGACCAAGTAGCTGTGAGTTGCAGAAGATGAGTCCCTACTGAGAGACTCTGCGAGACCCTAGCATCCAGCGGCACTATCACTCTGGTAGCCTGAACACAGAAGGGTCGGAGGGCAGGAGTTGCCTACACCCCGAGAATATTACAGAGTACTGCCAGACCAAATGCACTGTCCCTGCAGGACTCGCTCTCCAGGCAGTAGTGAGCTGCAAAAGTGTGAATCAAAGACCATGTGGCGGCCTTGCATATCTCCGTCAATGGCACTGAACGAACATTGGCCATGGACGTGGCCATCGCCCTCACATAATGTGCTGTGACCTGGTGCTCAAGGGAGAGGCCAGCTCGCTCATAAGTGAGGGCAATACAGTCCGCCACACAAGTGGACAAAGTTCGATTATTTATTTTATTTATTTAGACAGTTTTATATCCCGCCTTATCCTTCAATCAAAGCGGTCACAACACAATTGGGGGATACATTTAACACGTGGGGATATGAGACACAAACACACTAATACTTACAGGGAACATGGGCAATGGAGGGTTAAGTGGCTTGCCCAAGACCACCGGGAGTCACAGGGAGCCCCAGTCTGCTGGAGTCATAAGATACGAAAAGCTGAGGAGCTCTGTGATGGGCCTGGGTCTGCTGTAGTAGGACAGGGCCAATTTGCAATCCAGTGTATGAAGTACTAATTCCTCCCTGCTGGCATGAGACCGCGGGAAGAAGGTGGAAAGGACCACCTCTTGGTTGAGCTGGAAAGAAGATACCACCTTCAGGAGGAATTTGGGTTGCGTGCAGAGCACTACCCTGTTCTTGTAGAACCTTGTATATTGTGGATCCGCCACTAGGGCCTGAAGTTCACTCAGTCTTCGAGCAGATGGGAGGGCCACCAGAAAGGCCACATTCCTTGACAGGTATCGCAGGTGGCAGGTGGCAAGTGGCTAGGGGCTCGAATGGCGGTTTGCTGAGCTGTAAGAGCACCATTTTGAGGTCCCACTTTGCTGCCGGAGAGCGGAGGGGGGCTTGGATAACAGGAGGCCCCGGAGGAACCTGGAGATCAGGGGCTCACCCGAGAGGGGTTTCCCCTCAACAGGGTGGTGGTGAGCGATTATCGCACTCAGATGTACCCTCACTGAATTAGACTTCAGCCCAGTGAGTGACAGGTGCAATAGGCACTGCAGTACTAATTTACATGGCAGAAGAAAGGGTTCTGCCTTCTTTCTGCATACCAGGTGGAGAACCTTCTCCACTTAAAGACATAAGCTCATCTGGTGGAGGTCTTTCAAGAGGCCAGAAGGATCTCCTCTACTTCTCTCGGATGACTGAAAGGGGCCAGTGTTACCCTTTCAGCAGCCATGCTGTTAGTGTTAGGGACCCCAATTTGGGGTGCAGAAGTGAGCCCCTTCCTGAGACAGGAGGTCCAGGGCTTGGCCCAGTGGGACTGGGAGTGCCACCGACAGGGACAGCAACAGTGGTATCGAGGGCTGCCTCAGCCACCTCGGGGGCAATTAGTATGAATGATGCCCTCTCGCTCTGGACCTTGAAGAGGGTCCTGGTGACCAGGGCGGGGTCGGTGGAAACAAATAGAGTAGGCCCTCAGACCAAGAGATCAAGGAAGGCATTTGCCACCACTCTCTCCGGGTGCGGTTGGCGCAAGCAGAAGTGGGCCAGCTGCATGTTGTCTGGAGAGGCAAATAAATCCATCATGGGCCTGCCCCAGAGGTGGAAAAGACTCTTGGCTACACTGGGGTTCAAGCATCACTCATGCAGCTGAAGACTCTGCTCAGCCTGTCTGCTAGGCAGTTGTCTTGGCCTGGGACGTAAATTGCTTGCGAGAACATGTTGTTGCAAGCCACAAAGAAGAGGAGGGCCACCGCCTCTTGGAAGAGGGAATACGAACCCATGCCCCCGTGCTTGTTGATATGAACATGGCGACTTGATTGTCCATCTGGATCAGTATGGACCAATGTCACAGGTGGTGGCGGAACAGTCATAGGGCTAGAAAGATTGCCCTGAGCTCCAGGGGACTGATCTGTGGGACCAGCTGCTCTATGTGCGGCAGTCCACACAATGCATCCCACAACCTAGGAGGGAGGCGTCCGTGGTCAGGGTTCTCTGAGGTGCGAGTGCTTGGAAGGGTATTCCCGCCCGGAGGTGGCGAACGTTTTGCCACCAGTTGAGGGATTTCGCCAATTGGCGGGTAACCCTGAGCCTGTCATGTAGCCTGCCCATGACGAGTCCACTGTGAGTGGAGGCACCACTTGGCTGTCCGCATGTACAAGCGAGCTGAGGGTGTCACGTGGACCGTAGAGGTCATATATCCCAGTAGGCGGAGGAGGAGACGAGCTGGCATTGACAGGCGACATTGCACCCCTCCTGCCAATTCTCTGAGGTGTTCTGCCCTTTCCCTGGGGAGGACCACCTTGACCTGCAGTGTGTTGAGCTGTGCACCTATGAACTCCAGATTTTGGGCTTGAGAGAGGTGGGAGTTGGGGTAGTTGATGATGAACCCCAGGTGCTGCAGAAGGAGGGAGGCATGCTCTGCTGCCCGACTGGCCTCTGAGACTGTGATGTCTCTGATTAGCCAGTCATCTAGGTAGTGGAATATGAAGGCCCCTTGCAGATGCAGGTAGGCGGCCACCACAGTCAGGTATCTGGTAAAGACCCTTGGTGAGAAGACCTACCACAAACCTTTGGTAGTGCCTGTGGGAGAAGTGGATCAGGACACATCCTTTAAATCCAAGGAGCACAGCCAATCTCCCTAGTGGAGGTAGGGCAGCAGTGTTCCAAGGGAGAGCATCTTGAACTTCTCCCTCACCAGAAACTTGTTTAAGTTTTGCAGGTCTAATATGGGCCTGTGGCCCCCAGTTCTTTTTGGGACAGGGAAGTACCTGGAGTAGAAGCCCTTTCCCCATAGGTGTTTGGGTACAGGCTCTACTGTGTTGTCCCTGATCAGATCTGTGAGCTATGTGAGCAGAAGAGTCTGGTGAAGGAGGGGTCGTACCAGCTCTCCTGGAAAGAATCTGAGTGGTGTCTGCTGCAAGTGGAGGAGGTATCCTTCCTTTACCACTTGCAGCACCCACTGGTCTGAGGTGATGCTGGCCCATCTGTGGGCAAAGAGCCACAGATGCCCCCCTGTGGGCTGGTGAACGTCTCCTTGGTTGGGTAGGAACTGGGGGCTGAGGCTTCGGTGCTTTCACATTCTGAGCCCCATGGCCTTGCCCCTTAGGGTGAGACCCTTGTTGCTGGCCGAAGAAGGGGTAGTAGTGGTGACTCTGAGGGAAAGGACCCTTTTTCCTCGGGAACAGGGGCCTTTTCCCCGCTGGTTTCCTGAGGGGAAGGGATGAGGTCTTTTTAGAGAACCTCTGGTGGGTCACCATGTCGGCCTCAATCATGGGTTTGCCGAACAGATTCTCCTCAGTGCAGGGGACATCGAGCAGCTTGTCTTGGACCCACTGCTTGAGGTCAGAAGACTGTAGCCAGGCTTGGCGTCGGGCACCGATGCTGGCTGCTGCAACTCGAGCTGCTGAACTAAAGCCATGGTAGGCTGCTCGGGAGAGGAACTTGGAGCAATCCTTGATCCCCGAGGTCAGGGACTGGAACCGTTGGAGGGGTTCCCCGTCAAGACCAGCTGAAAACCCGAACAGCTTCTGGGTTAGAGCCTTCAGGTACATGTCTATCTATAATTCATAGGCTTGGATATGGCACCCCAGCATTGAGCCCTGGTAACATTTGCGCCCAAGGATGTCGAGGGCTCTAGCTTCCCTTCCGGGGGAGAACAGAGGAGTGGATCTTTTGGCTCTTAAGTTTTAGCATGGTCAACTCGATGACCATGGAGTTTTGTAGGAGTTGAGGTTTATGGAACACCAGGCCCTTTCAGACACGGTATATGGCGCCAAGGTGCCGGCTCACCACTAGTACCAATGCCGGTGTCTCCCACCTTCTGAGCAGTAACCACTCAAGGATCGGTTGCATGGGCACCGTGAGGGTTTCCTTGGGTGGAGACTCGTATTGGAGGATTTCCAGCTCCTCAGTGCGTGGGTCTTCCTCTGCCTCAGTCTGCACTGAGGGGGCTCTGGCCATGTCCTTGACAAAATTATGGAAGGCCACATCCTCCGGAGGAGAGTGGCGCTGGGGGAGATGGATCCAAGGGAATATCTCGGTGCTGTTTAGTTTCCAGGGATGCCTCATCATCAGTCTCCCACTCAGTGGTGATGATGAGTCCGAGCTCTGCAACTCAATGTCTCGAGGCCAGGGCCGAGAGGTCAGTGGGCTCCAGAGAACCTGGGGTCCGAGTCGCAGAAACTAGCCAGAGAGGATCGGATGCATGAAGAACGGGACTGGGACCAGGACCTCGACCGGTGCTGAGGGCTTACCAGAGGCCGGTGGTGCTCGGAGTTTGGCTCGATGACCGGGGACTACCCCACAGTCGTGAGGCCCAGTCATCATGGCAGATGATGCAGATGAACCAGCCATCACTGCCTGCTGCAGGGCCAGGATAGCAATGATGTTCTGCTCCAGGGCCGCCATTCTGGTTTCCAAGCCAGAAGGCTCCACAGCTTTTGGCATGGGCCTCGAGGATCTCGGGCCCAGTGTCGGCACCGGCACTCTTAAGAGTGCATCTTCGAGGAGGACTACGGCCTCAAGGAACCTCGCACAGTCTCCGCCAATGGAGGAATCCTCCTTGAGGACCATGGTAGGGCGCTTCTCAGAGCCACCTGAGTCCCTCCGGGTGGTTTTACCGGGTTTCTCCAGTGCAACCTCATGGACTTTGAGGACTTTTTCTTCTTTCGCCGGGTTAGAGGTCTTCTCGAAGGAGCCACCACCACGGGACTCCAAGGACACTCGAGCTTCATGGGAAGTGCTGGGCTTGGAACTCAGCGTCAGGGAGACAGGGGCCAAATCGGACCTGGGGAACAGTTTTTCCTGCAACTCTGACCTCTTTTTGTTTGTCTTATACATCATGGCCTGGCAGGAGGTGCTGTCATGGTCTGGTCCCAGGCAGCGCAGGCAGCAGTGGTCATATTTTTTTAACCCATTGGGGGACATGGTGGGGAGCATCTGGATGGGGTCGATGACGCCTGGGCGAAAAAAGGCACGAATGCTGGTCGAGGCAAGCCTCATCAGAAAAGGAAAAGAGACCAAGAACAGTGCTGAGATCGGCACCGGCTCAAGGCAGGAAAAGAAACTGGTAAGGATATCTTGGAAGCTAACTTTTAAGGATAATTAGCAAGGAATTTTTCCAGGGAAACAGGACAGGCATCCATTGGGCTTCATGGAAAAAAGGAGACTGAGCATGATGATACCCTTGGGTGGGAAGGGGACCGAACATGCGTGGTAGTATGTCCAAAAGGCTTTCTTTGAAAGCTGGGGAAATGCTCTGTGTGGGCTCTGTTGGCGCCAACATCATTCACATGTGAGGGCTGACTTCCTACTTGTTCCTGAAGAACACTCCTTTACAGTGCATTTTCCCTTGGAAAAAATGTCCCGGTACTCATATGCAGGGCTTTTTCATTAACACATGAGGACCATGGGTCAATTTTAGCAGGCAATGTAAAAGCTGCAGGTACTCCATACCACCGCATACTCACTCAAAAAAAGCCCCGCTCCTTTAAATGCTGTGTTTGTCCCTCCCCCCAAACCTCAGTAGGGCAAGCAGTAGTTTCTGTAACTACAGAAAAGCTTCTGGCCTTGCTCTACACCAGTGCTTCTCAACCAGTATGCCGTGTGCCTTTGAAAAGTTCTTGGTGTGCCTTCGTTTTCAGTTACCTGCAGTGCTCAAGGGATCATAAGGGTGTTACCTCATTTTTACTGGACAATACCCCAGGGAATATAGAAACATAGAAACATGATGACAGAAAAAGACCACATGGCCTATCTAGTCTGTCCTTCCATATCAACAACTACAACAGTCCACTTTTTACCTTTAGAGATCCTCTGTGTTGGTCCCATGCTTTTTTGAATTCAGTTACTGTCCTCATCTCTACCACCTCCACTGGGAGACTATTCCATGGATCCACTACTCTTTCCGTAAAGAAATATTTCCGCATATCACTCCTGAATCTATCTCCCTTCACCCTCATCCCATGTCCCCTCATAGCAGAACTTGCTTTCAATTGAAAGAGGCTCTCTCAATGAACATTTATGCCACGGAGGTATTTAAACATCTCAATCATATCACCTCTATCCCGCCTTTCCTCTAAGGTGTACATATTAAGATCCTTAAGTCTGTCCTCATATGCTTTATAATGAAGCCCACTAATCATTTTAGTAGCCACCCTCTACACCGCCTCCATCCTGTTCACATTCTTTTGAAGGTGCGGTCTCCAGAATTGCACACTATATTCCAAATGAGGTCGCACCAAAGACTTATACAGAGGCATTATCACCTCCTTTTTTCTGCTAGCCATTCCTCTCCGTATGCACCCAAGCATCCTTCTAGCTTTTGCCGTCGCCCTTTCTACCTGTTTAGCTACTTTAAGATTATCAGACACAACCACGCCTAGGTCCCGCTCTTCTTTAGTGGACAAAAGTACTTCACCTCCTATACTGTATTGCTCCTTTGGATTGCTGCAGCCCAAATGCATGACCTTACATTTTTTAACATTAAATCCCAGCTGCCAAATTCTAGACCATTCTTCAAGCTTAGCTAGATCCCTCCTCATGTTATCTACAACTTCCTGGGTGTCTACTCTATTGCAGATTTTGGTATCATCCGCAAAGAGGCAAACCTTACCCGACAGCCCTTCTGCTATATCACTAACAAAGATGTTAAAAAGAATCGGACCAAGGACAGATCCCTGGGGCACACCACTGATAACATCCTTCTCCTCAGAGTGAGCTCCATTACTTGTACTCTTTGTCGCCTCCCACCCAACCAATTTCTAACCCAAGCAGTAACTTTAGGGTCCATCCCTAGGGTGCTAAGTTTGTTTATAAGTCACCTGTGAGGGACAGTGTCAAAGGCTTTACTGAAATCTAAATACACCACATCTAGAGCTCTCCCTCGGTCCAACTCCCTGGTCACCCAGTCAAAGAGATCAATCAGATTTGTCTGACAAGACCTGCCTCTGGTGAATCCATGCTGCCTCGGATCCCTTAATCCGCTGGACTCCAGAAACCTCACTATTTTCTCTTTCAGCAGCGTTTTCAATAATTTACTCACCACCGAAGTTAAACTAACCGGCCTGTAGTTTTCAACCACATCCTTACTTCCGCTTTTGTGTAAAGGCACCACATGAGCCTCTCTCCAGTCCATTGGCACCACTCCCGACTCCAACGAGGCATTGAAAAGGTCAGTCAGTGGAGCTGCTAGAACGTCCCCAAGTTCCCTCAGTATTCTAGGGTGTATCCCATCCGGTCCCATCGCTTTGTCTACTTTAAGTTGAGCTAGTTTCTCACGAACACAGTCTTCTGAAAATTGTTCAAGATGTCCCTCGCTTCTGTTCCTATTTGTGGGTGTTTTCTGAGGTCCTGCTCCTGGTTCTTCATCTGTGAACACAGAACAAAAATATTTGTTAAGCAATTCCGCTTTATCCTTATCATCTTCTACATATTCCCCCCCCTGCACCCTTGAGTCTGACAATACCACTCTTGCCCTTCCTCTTCTCACTAATATATCTGAAAAATGTCTTATCCCCCCATTTTAATGCATTGGCTATTTCCTCCTCCTTTTGAATCTTTGCCTTCTTGACTACTTTGCTAGATTCTCAAAGTTTTTCCAAATACAGATACCTGTCTTCCTCTCTCTGTGATCTCTTGTATTTCATGAAGGCCTCCCTCTTTTTCTTCACTTTTTCAGCTACTTCCTTAGAAAACCATAGCGGTCTCCTTTTTCTTTTGCCTTTATTTACCATTTTAACAAAAGGTTGGTTGCCCTTAAAATATCCCCTTTCAGTTTTGCCCACTTTTTTTCTACATCCCCCAGCTGTTCCCATCCCACTAACGACTCCCTGAGGTATTGGCCCATCTTCGCAAAGTTAGTCTTCCTAAAGTCTAAGATCCTCACCTTGGAATGGATTCTAACAGCCCTAGTCCTAATACTGAACCACACCATCTGGTGATCACTGGATGCAAAATGATCTCCCACTACAACATCAGAAACACTTTCACCATTGGTAAGCACCAAGTCCAGTATGGCCCCTTCACGTGTGGGGTCAGTTACCAATTGCCTGAATAGTTCTCTCTGTAGAGAATCCAGGATCTCCTTACTTCTAGATGATACTGCAGCAGGAATGTGCCAATCAACATCTGGCATATTGAAATCTCCTATCAGTAGCACTTCCCCTTTCCTAGCAATGCTGCGTATGTCTTCAATTAACTCTCTGTCCACCTCTTCCTCTTGTGAGGGAGGTCTGTATATCACACCAATGCAAAGAGATTTCTCTTTCCCTCTTTCTAGTTTAACCCACAATGCCTCCTCTCTCCCTTTTAAGCTCTGTAATTCCAAAGCTTTAATAGTAGTTTTTACATATAGTGCCACTCCTCCTCCCCTTCTTCCTACCCTGTCCTTTCTGAATAAAGTATAGCCAGGTATAGTTACATCCCAGTCATGGTTTTCTGTGAACCATGTTTCTGTAACTGCCACTAAATCCAAGTCAGCCACTCCCACCAAAGCTTCAACATCAGGGATCTTATTTCCTATGCTACGGGCATTTATACACACTGCTTTTCATATGTTACCCCTGTTACCCATTTCCATAAAGGTATTTAATGTATCACCTACCTGGGGGCTTTCACTTACCTGGGGGCTTTCTTCACCTATCCCCAACGAATCTAGTTTAAAGCCCTCTTCAGTAGATTAGCCAGTCTACTACCGAAGATGCGTTGAGCTTTCTTGGACAGATGGATGCCATCTCTGCTCTGCAACCCTTGGAACAGCATCCCATGGTCTAGGAAACCAAAACGCTCTCGATGACACCATCCACGCAGCCATGCATTCATCTCCAGGATGCGAGCCTCTCTGCCTTGGCCTTTACCCTCAACAGGGAGGATTGAAGAGAACACCACCTGTGCACCTAACTGCTTCACCCTCTGTCCCAGAGCCATGAAGTCACTTTTGATACGTTCTGAGGTATACCTGGCAGTATCATTTGTTCCAACATGGATTAGCAACATTGGGTAATAGTCAGTGGGCTTGATGAGTCTCGGCAAGCTCTCCGTAACATCTTGGATTTTGGCACCAGGCAGACAGCATACCTCTCTGGACATCAAGTCTGGTCGGCAGATGGACGCCTCAGTACCCCTCAGAAGAGAGTCTCCAACCACCACTACCCTTCGTTTCCTTCTGGTCACTGATTCTGCAACTTTGGGGTACTTGAACTCTGGTTCTTCCCTTTCCAGGGATGCTTTCACCTCCTCCACTTCCAGGGCTGCATAATGGTTCTTCAATTCAAGGGCTGGAGAAGTTGGATTGGTGATTTTGCAGGCCCTGGTGACTTGTGTCCGACCATTCTGTTGGCACCCATCTTCTCCTGTGCTGGAGAGCTTGGTTGCTGCAAGAAGCATCTCATCAATGTACTTCTCACTGTCTTGAATGCTCCTCAGCCTCGCCACCTCCTCTGAGTTCCTCCACTTGTTTCCTCAGAGCTTCAGCATGCAGGCACCCTGCACATGGAACTGGTCCTTCAACTGGCATTAGGACCTCTGTCTGGACCGAGGCAGAAGCTGTAACGGGGGCAACAGCTTTAGCAATACGATTTTTCCCAGCCATTGTTTTGTTCGTGGAGCTTAGGTATCTGTTAAAGCAAAAGAGAGAGATCTACCAAGTACCAGCCGGTTTCGCAGCTGTCCTTTCAGAGAAAAAGCAGTTAAAGCTCTTTAATTATATTCAAAATGTGCTGGTCCAATTCTCTGTGATTTGTTAAAGGGGGAGGTGCCCTATAAAGCAAGACTGCTCACTAGGGGTGGGTGGGAGGCGGGGTGGGTAGGGAGGGAACTAACACCTGATTAGGTGTTAGCAGTTTCTAAACCTGAGGAGGTTACTAGAGTTCAGCAACCTATTGTGCTCAAGGAAAGGTCCCCTAAAGCACCAAAAAGAAAGTAACCTTGCTTTAAAAAATATACAAGAAAACCTTTTAAGAGCTCCCAGTCAGAGAGCTAGCAATGTAATATAATAAAAACAAACAAACCAACCCTCAAATCCTTACTGTTTGTTGATCTGTAGAGCCCTGGTTAGGAAAGCCTCAACAGGGCAAGGCACTGGAGCCTTTTATGCATGCCTCAGCTGCACTCAGGAAATCAAGCCCACTAACTCTTGATTAGGTGTTAGCAGTTTCTAAACCTGAGGAAGTTACTAGAGTTCAGCAACCTATTGTGCTCAAGGAAAGGTCCCCTAAAGCACCAAAAAGAAAGTAACCTTGCTTTAAAAAATATACAAAAAAACCCTTTTAAGAGCTCCCAGTCAGAGAGCTAGCAATGTAATATAATAAAAACAAACAAACCAACCCTCAAATCCTTACTGTTTGTTGATCTGTAGAGCCCTGGTTAGGAAAGCCTCAACAGGGAAAGGCACTGGAGCCTTTTATGCAGGCCTCAGCTGCACTCATGAAATCAAGCCCACTAACTCTTGATTAGGTGTTAGCAGTTTCTAAACCTGAGGAGGTTACTAGAGTTCAGCAACCTATTGTGCTCAAGGAAAGGTCCCCCTCAAATCCTTACTGTTTGTTGATCTGTAGAGCCCTGGTTAGGAAAGCTTCAATAGGGCAAGGCACTGGAGCCTTTTATGCTCTCTCCTTTCTACTCCTAAAGTAAACTGGATGCTCTGAAACAGGGCTAAAATCTCTGACTAGGGAACATATCTCCTACATTGCATTTACATGCTGTGAATAGTTGGATTGTGTTAGCAAATGTTTTTTCTGGGGCATAATTAAATCTCTTTTATGCAGGACATATTACCAGCTCAGAGGTTTTTGTATTGAGCCCAAAAATACTGTATGGTAACAAACTTAAAAGAGTGTGCTTTTAGGTATAGTTTGAGTGGTGGTGGTGTTGTTGATGTTAAGTGCCATCAAGTCAGTGACTCATGGCGACCCTCTGGATAGTTGTCCTAAATTGTGTTCGGTCTTCTGTCAGGCGGCTCATTGTTGACAGACTGGCACCCGTAGCTGTTGTTAATGTATCAATCCATCTCCTTGCTGACCTTCCTCTTTTGCGTTGGCCTTCTATCTTGCCAAGCATGATGTCTTTCTCTAATCATCTCTCTCTTCACATGATGTGTCCAAAGTATGAAAGTCAAAGTCTTGTCATCTGAGCTTCTAAAGAAAGCTTAGGTTGATCTCCTCTAGTATTGACTGGCTTTTTCTTTAGACAGTGCATGGTATACACAGTATTCGTCGCCAGCACCATAATCCGTTCCCTCAGGTGAATAGAAAGAAAATGGAGACATTACAAATCACCAGGCACTCTACAAACAATATAAAACAGAACAACAAAATTACAACAAACTCATCAATGAACATAAACAGCAATACCATACTAACCTCATCATGAAAGCGGCAAATAAATCAAGAGAACTTTTTAGCATTGTGAAAAAGCTCACCAAAGATCACTCTGGACATAACAACTATCAAATTGACCCCCAAGAATATGCACGCTACCTAATGAATAAGAACACCATGCAAGCCATGACAAGCACCACGGTAATATCCAATCTAAAAAGAACTAATACAGGACAAACCTGGAAAAATTTCAACATACCAACAATAAAGCAAATAGAAGACATCATGAATACTTTGAATACAACCACATTTCCATCAGATCCATGTCCAGTTGAATGGATCAAAAACTCCAAAGATCAGCTATCAACATACATCCACAAAATTGAAAAAGAGTCTCTGATACAAGGGTATCTTCCACAGCTGCTCAAACAAGCCATGATAAGACCTATCTTCAAGGGTACAAGGCTGTGTCCTACGGATCCAAAATCATACCGACCCATTTCAAGTCTTACCATTCTTATTGAAAGTGATTGAAAAAGTGACAGAGGCAATTACAGGACCACACTGATTTGCATGCTTCATTAGACACACAACAACATGGATTCAAATCAATGCACAACGTAGAAACTCTTCTCACTGCCTTATTTGACAACCAACTGAAGGGTCTGGACAATATAAAGAATGGAATTTTGCTTGTGTTTATAGATATCTCAGCAGCATTTGATATAGACTCCCACTCAGTGCTGCTAAATTGATTACAAGAGATTGGACTATGCGACAACACAATAAAATGGTTTACATCATATCTAAGTAATAGAACACAGCAAGTCAAAGGAGACCATGGAAATGCCTCACAGTTCCCCATCAGATAAGGAATTTCACAAGGATCAGCTCTGTCATCTGTATTATTTAACGTCTACATACAACCAATCTGCGGCATTATTAAAAGACATATGTTACAATATCATATTTATGCAGACGACATTATGCTGTATGCTTCAATAGACACACTTGCGCTAGATTTAGACTCCATGATCCATTGCCACAAAGACTTGAACAATTGGCTCACAGATAACAACCTGAAAATGAACTTAGATAAAGCAGATGCAATGATCATATCCAGAAATCCCAACTTTAACCCACCTCAATCCCTCAACATCCTGAATCACACTACCAATAAAGGATGAAGTAAAGTACTTAGGCATCATCCTAGACAAGAACTTAACCCTTCACACACACATAAGCAAAACTGCTGCAAAAGCATACCAACGATTAAAACTCATCAGAAGACTTAAACCAATACTCAGTCAGGATCATTTCCGAACCGTATGCCAGGCACTCATCACACCAATATTAGACTACAGAAACTTACTGTATCAAGGACTACCTAAGCAGGCTATTCATCCACTCCAACTAGTGCAGAACACTGCAGCCTGCATCATAACTGGCACAGCCAAGAATGATCACATTACACCTATACTTCAGAAAATGCACTGGCTACCAATAGTTATGCGAGCAAAGTTCAAAACCATTACAAACATATTCAAGATCATACACCAATGCCCTGCAGAGGTTCTCCATTGCTTGATATCCAAAGACACAAACGACCGACCCAGACGAACTAGCAGCAACAATAAACTACGAACACCAGCTGGATACTATAAAACAAAACAAACTACTTCTAGTAGAGCCATATCACTATCAGCGCTGATCCTTTGGAACTCCCTCCCGGATGAATTGCGGGACATAAAAGACCTTAAGGATTTCCACAAATCCCTAAAGACCTTCTTATTCATGGAATTCTATGACCAAGCAGCTTATGAATTACATTAACAATGCATAAATGTATAGATAACACAATCGGACATCAATGTAATACTTTATCCCTTTGTAAGTTATGTCATCCCTTATTCAATGTAAACCCATTTTGTGTAACCCACCACTTTGATTGAAGGAGAAAGTGTATACAAATCTGGATAAATAAATAAATTCAAAGGCATCAATTTTCTTCCTGTCTATCTTTTTCATTGTTTAACTTTCGCATCCATATGACGTTATTGAAAATGCCATAGCCTGAACAAGTCGAATCTTTGTATGGAGAGATACATCTCTGCTCTTCAGAATCTTGTCTAGGTCTTTCATAGCCATTCTGCCAAGAGCAATGCATTGTTGAATTTCTTGACTGCTTGTTACTTCTTTATTGATAGCTGATACAAGTAGGTTAAAGTTATCCACTATTTCAATTTCTTCTCCATCAACGATGAACTTATTGATTTTACCAGTTGTTATGATCTTTGTCTTCTGTACATTAAGGTGCAGGCCCATTTTAAGACTATGTTCCTTGATCTTGAGAAGCAAATGTTTCAGATTGCCTTCACTTTCAGCCAGTAATGTGGTATCATCAGCATAGTGAAGGTTGTTGATGAGTCTTCCACCAATCTTCACACCTCTATTGTCTTCATACAATCCTGCTTCTCTGATGATTTGTTCTGCATATAAATTAAACAGGTAGGGGGAACGTATGCAGCCTTGTAGTACACCTTTGCTGATTTTAAACCATTCTGTTTCTCCTTCTTCCATTCAAACTGTTGCTTCATTATCAATGTAAAGGTTGTGCAAGAGAATGATCAGGTGTTCTGGTATATCCATGCTTCTTAATGTGGCCCAGTGTAGGTTACTACAATCTTCCATGAAGACAGTCCACTGGACTTCCCCATTCTCCCAGCAAACTGGGCTGCTTGCTTAGAATTAGCACTATAGAGAATAAGGGGCATGTTTACTAAACCAGGCTAATGGTTAACCCAGGCTATCTGTAACTAAGTCCTATGTTATTCAAAGGGACTTAGTTGCAGGTAGTCTGGGTTAACCATTAGCCCGGTTTAATAAACATACCCCTAAATGTCCCAGATTCACCCTCTAGAAATCAGATAGACTTAACCCCTCCTTGCCTCCCCTGGTAGGAAAGCTTAATTACTCATGTGCAACAGGTGTTCACCAGGGACAGCAGGAATCAGTCCTCACATATGGGTGACGTCGGCACCGATGGAGCCTGCGCAGAGCATTTCTCCAGCTTTCAAAAGAAAGCCTTCGGGAATGCTACCATGCATGCGTGGTCCCCTTCCCGCCCAAGGGTGCCATCTTGCTCAGTCAGATGACATAGCTTAGGCAAAAGAGAAAAAAAGGTAAAGGAGGCAACTCCAAGGGAAGGAGGAAGGATTCTGAGGACCGATTCCTGCTGTCTCTGGAGAAAACTTGTTATAGGTGAGTAACTATGCTTTCTCAAGGAACAAGCAGGAATTCAGTCCTCACATATGGGACTCCCCAACAACAGGCTATTGGGAACCGAACCACGCCAGCATCAACAGTGACCCAAGGAAGGCTGTGAATTGCAGAAGGTGAGAAGAGACTCTGCAGACCCCAGCATCCAGCATCACCACAACTCTGGTAGCCTAAACAAAGAAGGGTTGGAGGGAAGGAGTTGCCTATACACCGAGAATACTTCTGATTACTGCCTGGCCAAAGGCACTGTCCCTGCAGGACTCACTTTCAAGGCAGTAGTGAGCTGCAAACATATGGTGGCTGCATGGCAGCATTCCCAAAGGCTTTCTTTTGAAAGCTGGGGAAATGCTCTGCACAGGCTCCGTCAGTGCCGCTGTCACCCATATGTGAGGACTGACTTCCTGCTTGTTCCTGAAGAAAGCGCTTTTTTCCTGTGTGTGCTTTTGCTGGCTTTAATCACATATTCACAAGTCACATTTACTGGGCAGAATGAGCCCCACAGGGGATAAAAATGCTGTTCTCTTTCTGCTAGCAGGAGGGACTGAGAGTGAGGATCATGAAAAATTGTGTTTGGTGGTGCTGCGAGGATTGAACAAACTCAATAAGTGTGCTACAAAATAAAAAAGATTGAGAAGCACTGCTCTATTCCCTTCCCTTCCCGAGCTTGGCAGGCCAGCCGGCATCAGCATTGCAGAGGTGGGACTCAGGGAGCTACAGCAGTGGCTGTCAATCAGCCTGCAAGAACCTCTGAAACTGCACTTTTCAACTAAAGAGCTTATCAAACAGCATGGCTATTTGAAATATTATTTCCAATTTAAAAAATATATGCTGCTTTTGGTCACCTTTCTTTTTAGTCACAGGGATTTTTCTCCTTCCTCTGCTGCTTTAAAAAAATGTCTTGGATAATCATGATGTAAGTGCCAATTTAGTGACATACTGATAGAGAAATGTTTCACTAGATGGCTCCCTTTGGGTGAATTCTATTCATACGTAAAAAGCATGTGTTGTACAAGGTTGTAAGGTATGACTGGTCATTTTTCCTGCATGTTTGACAATCTTCTGTGCCGCTCCTTTTCCAAAAGATAATGCACAACCATTAAATACATACAATAACCATAAGCTAGCTAAAGTAATTTACAAATTTGCTTGTCACTGGCATTGCTCTTAACTCAGCAAGTTTATTTTAATGGCCAATTTATTCATTCTGCAGTAAATCTGCAATAAAATGTTTCTGTCCGTAATGTAAATGGTCAGCATTTCCTTTTCTATTCTCTCTGATTACTGAAAAATTATAGACTACTATTTGAACAGCAGAACTCGTGCCTCTTACAATCAGTCTGTTTATTCTGTCTGATTGCTCTACTGACATCACAGCTCGGTATTTGCATCCCTGCATTTTATGATACAGGAAGGGCTAAAGCATTATGATACAGGAAGGGCTAAAACAATAGCAACAGTGGGACAAAGCTACCCAAAAGGGCGTGTTTACTAAAGGATTTAATGCGCATTAATAAAGTTAACGTGCGTTAAGTGCCCAGAACCGTTCTATTTCTATGGGTGCAGTGGCACTTAACGCGATGTGGTCTCATTAATGCACATTAACCTTTAGTAAACATGCCCCTACTGTGCTGGTCACTTACATCACCTACAATACTCCTACAGGTCATGATCCTTTTCAATGGACTAACCAACGAATTAACCATGGAGGGAAATATGGTTTTGGACCATACAGGCCAATCTGAAGACAGAATCACTATGATTTCAAAAAGTCACGTATATCATCAACAGCTGGTTGATTCAGTGAGAATGTTTTCTGGAGCTATCCCTAGAAGAAATGTCTCAGGGGTGCGGAAAGGCTAACACTGCTTTCTAATTACTGCATATTTCAGGACACAGTAGCATGAAAAAGCAACTTTGAAAAGTTGTGGACAATGGCATAACTTCAAATGAGGGGCACCTAAGCAAAATTGTTTAATTGGTGAATCTGCAAGCTCGCAGCTGTTATCGCCAAACTTTGGTCCGAGGCACTTATGTTTTTCTGTACTTTTGTGACTGCTGGAAGGCAGGACTGAAGGGCTTGCTTTGCGAAAAGTGCACAGGAGGCAATGCAGCACTTTTTTAATAGGAGGTAATGTCTGTGGGTGGAGGAGTAGCTTAGTGGTTAGAGCACAGGCATGGTGACTAAGAGACCAGGGTTCAATTCCCGCTAGCACTTCCTGTGGCCTTGGGCAAGTCACTTACCCCTCCATTACCTCAGAAGAAAGGCCTGGCAAACTGCCAAGAAAACCCAAGCACTGCTGGGTCACCAGCACTGATTCAAAGGCACACATTGCCACACCCTGCCTCTGTCTCTGTAGTCCCCCTCCTCCATACCACAGGGGCTTCATGGACAAAATTTGTTCTACTGGTGGCAGAGAACCTGTGGAAAGGCAGAGCCTCCAGTCTCCCACAATTTCACAGCTGCAGAAAGGACTGCAAAATCCAGTCCTTCCCACAGAATTCCCCACTCCCTGTGGAATCACCACAGGAGACAGAGGGATGGAATTTCAGTAATGGTGGTGGGAACTGGCTTGTATTTCTTTCTGCTCCATGCTTCTCGCCAGGGGTTGCATTGGCTCCTTCTACACAACAATGGTGGTGCTATGCTTCAAGCTACACCCTTTCTTCTGCTTCTGGCCTGAACTGTGAACTTTGCTCAGTGTAAAGTACAACACTGGCCCCAGATAGTAGAGGAGGAGGATGAAGACGTTGCCCGAGACTCTCTTGCTGATGACCGCTTCTTCTAAAGTCAAGCTGGGAGGAAGGGTGAATGAGGCATACAGAGGGAAGGGTGAGAGAACAAATAGATAGAGGGCAATAGAGGGCAAGTGGCAGCAACTAGGTGAGAGTGCGGGGGGGAGGGGGTGGAGGTTGAGTAAAAAAGGGGATAGTTGATCAAGAGGAGTGCAAGCGAGTGAACAGGGAAGGCAAAGATAGATGGAGGTGAAAGAAAGCAAGTTAGAGGATGGGGAGGGAAAATAAGGGGAACAAAGAGAGTGAAAGGATCAGATGAGTATTTGAGCAAGAGTGGGAGAGATACGGAGGGAGTGAGAAAAGTGGAAGAGCTATGGAGCGTGAATGAAGAATCAGGGAGAGAGAATGAGTGAAGAGATTGAAGAGGACATGGTAATTAGGCCTTACCTGCTAATTGCTGTTCCTGAAGGAATGACAGTCCAGTCCCTTACTTCTGGGTTGCGCAACCCTTCCAGCAGCTTGGAGGCTGAGCCCAACCTTTTTGGGGATGGAGCGGTATAAATACCACTGGGACCACCCCCTAACTCCAGTATTCGAATGAAAAAGCAGACATAACAAACTTTCGTAACCGAACTATATAGCTATAACACCTCAAGAAAATTGACTATAACTAAAACTCTTTTTTTTTTTTTTTTTTTTGGAATGGCATGGGAAAGGATGGGAGGGATGGCCCCGGACGGAGGGGGGGTGCCGGGGCTAGCCGCACCTGGCCTGGGTTCGTTCCGATGCTTCCGACTAAACAATACTCTTAACTTCAGCCGGAAATGGGAGGGATCAGGGACTGGACTGTCGTTCCTTCAGGAACAGCAATTAGCAGGTAAGGCCTAATTACCATTTCCTTATCGTCACTCCAGTCCAGTCCCTTACTTCTGGGATGTACCCGAGCAGTTCAACCCTGGGTGGGATCCGGCATACCGGAACGAAGAACCGCCAGGCCAAACCGAGCGTCCGCTGCACTCTGGACGTCCAACCTGTAGTGCTTGGTGAAGGTGTGGAGGGATGACCAAGTCGCCGCCCTACAGATATCCAGCGGAGGAACTAGGCTGAACTCCGCCCAAGAGGTAGCCTGAGCCCTCGTGGAATGTGCTCGCAGGCCCACGGGAACTTGCTTCCCCTTCAGGATATAGGCGGAGGCGATTGCCTCCCTGATCCACCTAGAGATGGAGGCCTTGGCCGCCGCCTCCCCTTTGTGCGGCCCCCCGAACTGGATGAATAGGCGTTCGGATTTTCTGAAGGGCGCTGTGCGGGAGAGGTAACGCTTCAGGGTCCTGCGAATGTCTAGTAGGCGAAGCTTGTCATCCCCAACTTCCCGCCCTTCCGTTGCGCAGGCCGGGAGGGTAATTGTCTGGTTCACATGGAAAGGGGAGGTGACCTTGGGTAGGAAGGATGGAACCGTGCGCAGCACCACTTTATCCTTGAGGAAGGACAGAAAGGGGGGCTGCGAGGACAGCGCTTGTAGTTCCGAGATTCTTCTGGCCGAGCAGATGGCGATAAGGAAAACTGTCTTCAGAGTTAAGTCTTTTAGGGAGGCATTCCTTAATGGCTCAAAGGGATTCCCGATTAAGGCATTTAGTACAAGGTTAAGGTCCCAAGGGGGATGACTGACCTTCGTTGTGGTCGTAGCCGTCTAACTGCCCTTAAAAACCTTGCGACGTCCGCGTGGGCCCCTAGGGGCTTGCCTCGGACCTTGCCCCTGTAGCAAGCGATGGCCGCCAGCTGGACCCTTAAGGAACTGTGGGCCAGACCCTTGTCAAACCCTGCCTGCAGGAATTCCAGGACCTCCGGAACCGAGGCCGAGAGTGGTTTCCTTCGGCGCTCCGCGCACCAGGATTCGAAGATGCGCCAGACCCTCACGTAGGAAAGACAGGTCGAGCGCTTCTTGGCCTGTAGCAGAGTCGAGACTACTGCCCCTGAGTACCCTCGTTTCAGGAGCCGTGCCCTTTCAATAGCCAGGCCGTAAGCGAGAACCGATCCACGTGTGGCATCAGTACCGGGCCTTGCCTTAATAGGTCCCTTTTGCAAGGGAGCCGCCACGGCTGGTCGACGATCATTCTCACCAGGTCCGCATACCAGGGTCGGCGAGGCCAGTCCGGGGCTATGAGGATTACCAATCCCTGGTGCGACTCTACCCGCTGGAGTACTTTTCCGATCAGAGCCCAAGGCGGGAATACATAGAGAAGACCCTCCGAAGGCCACTTTTGGGACAGGGCATCCAAGCCCTCGGACATTCTTTCCCTCCGCCGACTGAAGAATCTGTCCACCTTGGCTGACGAGAACCGTGCCATGAGGTCCATGACTGGCACTCCCCACCGAGCTACTATTTGCTTGAAGGTCTCCTGTTCTAGTTCCCACTCCCCGTGGTCTATCTTGCACCTGCTGAGGAAATCGGCCGTGACGTTGTCCGTTCCGGCCACGTGCTGTGCTGATAGCGCCTGCAGATGGATCTCCGCCCACTGTAAGAGGGTGTCCGCCTCCTTTTCGAGAGCGGGGCTGCTGGTGCCTCCCTGGTGATTGATGTAGGCCACCGCGGTGACATTGTCGGAGAGGACGCGAATTGCTCTTCCTTGAACTAAGTTCTCGAGTGCTTTGAGCGCCAGGGTGACGGCCTGCAATTCCAGTCTGTTGATGGGCCATTGCGCTTCCAACGGTGTCCAGAGACCCTGGGCGAACTGAGCTTGGCAGTGTGCCCCCCAGCCCGAGAGGCTGGCATCCGTTGTCAACAGTATCCACTGAGGGGGTTCGAGAGGCATCCCGCGGCCCAGGTTCCTTGGGTTTCTCCACCAGTAGAGTGCCTGTTTGGTCCGCGGAGCGCACGGTAACTGTCGAGAGAGCGGGTGATGCTGGGGAGACCACCGCCGCAACAGAGAACGCTGCAATGGGCGCATGTGGGCCCTGGCCCATGGTACTACTTCTATTGCCGCCGCCATTGTTCCCAGAAGTTGAAGATAATGCCACGCCGAGGGGCTTCTTCTGGCTAGAAACTGAGAGACTAGGAGCCTTAGATCCCTTGATCTCGTTCGTGACAAGAAAACTCTTCCGCTGTTGGTGTCGAATCTTGCCCCGAGGTACTCGAGTTCCTGGGAGGGAGTCAGTCTGCTCTTTGTACGATTGATGACCCAACCCAAGTTCTCTAAAACCTGGATTACTCTGGCCGTTGCCGAGAGACTTTCTTCTTCGGATTTTGCCCGGATTAGCCAATCGTCCAAGTAAGGATGAACTAATATGCCCTCCTTCCGAAGGAAGGCCGCTACCACCACCATTACCTTGGTGAATGTTCTGGGAGCCGTGGCTAGGCCGAATGGAAGGGCCTGGAATTGAAAGTGGCCTCCTGGTACCGCGAATCTCAGGAACTGCTGATGGGACTTCCTGATTGGGATATGCAGATAGGCTTCTGTCAAGTCGAGGGAGGTTAGGAACTCTCCTTCCCTTACGGCTGCTATGACAGAACGTAGAGTCTCCATCCGGAAGTGGGGTACTCTGAGGCAGCGATTTACTTGTTTTAGATCCAGGATCGGCCGAAGGGAGCCTTCCTTCTTTGGTACCACGAAATAAATTGAGTACCGACCCGATCCTCGCTGTTTTGGTGGAACGGGGATCACCGCCCCGAGAGCTAATAGGCGTGCGAGAGTTGCCTCCACCGCCGCCCTCCTTGAAGGAGAGCCGCAGGGAGAGCGGACAAAGGCCGGAGGGATTTGTTCTGAGAATTCGAGAGAATAGCCCTCTTTGATCACTTCTAGGACCCATTGATCGGACGTGACCCGGGACCAGGCGGGAAGGAAGAGCCTGAGGCGACCCCCTATCGGTTGCCTTCCCTCCTGGGCCCCCAGTTTCTCATTGTTTTCTGGAACCCGAGAAGGAGGAAGAGGCTGTTCCGAATCCTTGGCCAGCTCCCCGGAACCCTCGGTAACCTTGTCCCCTTGAGGGGAAACGGGTCTTGGAAAAGGGGGCTGACCTGGCTGGACGAAACCTCCGTGGTTCCTTAGGCTGGGTACGTAAAGGGGGAAGAGAGCGCCCCTGTTTTTGTCTGTCTTCTGGGAGCCTGCCCCCCTTTGACTCCCCCAGGTCCTTAACTAGCTTTTCCAAATCTTCGCCAAACAACAGTTTCCCCTTAAAAGGAAGTCGGCTCAGGCGCGCCTTAGAGGAAGCATCTGCTGCCCAATTCCGTAGCCAAAGGTAGCGCCTAGCCGCCACCACCGAGGCCATGTTCTTGGCTAGGCTTCTGATTAGATCATACTGACTATCCGCCAAATAGGCTGCTCCGGATTCCACCTTAGTCGCGTTGGCCTGCGCTTCGGCCGCTGATCCCTCTGTTGACTGGATCTGTTGTGCCCACCTTAAGCAGGCCCGAGCCACCCAGGCTCCTGATACTGAGGCCTGCAAGGCAAGAGCGCTGACGTCAAAGGCTTGTTTCAGGAGCGTATCCAATTTCCTGTCTTGAGCATCCCTTAGGGCCGAGGCTCCCTCCACTGGGATAGTGGTCTTCTTGGTGACTGCTGATACCGCCGCATCTACTCTGGGGGACTTCAGCAGTTCTTTATCTGGCTCAGGGAGAGGGTAGAGACGAGACATAGTTCGTACCCCTCGCAGGCCTGACTCTGGTTGATCCCATTCCTCTTGTATCATCTGACGTACCACTCTGTGAACCGGGAAAACTTTCTGGGACCTTCTGACGGCCTGGATTAGGGGATCCTCTAGTGCCTCGTCCACTGTTGGGGAATCTGAGGTAACGTTGAGGGCTTTTAGGGACTCGTTGATTAGAGAAGAGAGCTCTTCTCGGCGGAACACCCTGACAATGCGAGCATGGTCCTCCTCCGGGATCTCCCCTTCTTCCAGCTCCTCGTCTTCCTCCTCTAAGTCCCTTTCGGAACCCTCCTCCTCTGGAGTGCCCTGAGACAGGGGAGGGAGAATCTCTTCACTCATTAGCCTGGAGCGCTTGTGGGGTATCCCTGAGTCCTGACCGCTAGCTCTCCTAGGCTTGTCTAATCTGGCTTCTGCTGGCGGACCTGTATCGCCTGGGCCAAGCCCCTGCCTGCGCATGCAGTAAGCTTGGTGAAGCAATAGGACGAAGTCTGGGGAGAAGAGCTCTCCGGCCCCTCCCTCCAGCGTGGCACGGGATAGAGGGGGGGAGAGAACCTCTGTGCTAGTAGCCGGAGGTAACTGAGCCCCCCCTTCGGCTTCCAGGGCTTCCCCAGGGACCTGAGGTGTTTGTGACATGGTCAAACTGATTTCCTGCTCTACAGAGGTAGACGCTGCCGCACATGGCCTGCAGACTCCTGTCTCTGTGGGGGTGCCCCTCCGTGTGCCACAGGATGGGCACTTTGCCTTGGTGGCCATGCTTTCCCGTCGGCTCCGAAGGCTGTGCTTAGTGGCAGGGCTAAGCAATTGGCTGTATGAGAAAAAAGGGGCCCAAACCCAAAACCAAATTCCAAATCAAGGCAAAGCAGGGAACCCCCTCAATGGGAAGGGACTGAAGCTTATCCTGAGAAGCCTTAACCCCCAAGGCCTGATTATTTTTAGGAAACAATCCTATAAACACCTTTTTAGCTGAGACAGTAAGAAATTAAATAAAGGTAAATAAAATTAAAAACAACTTTTAAAACAATTTTGAGAATCGCCGTTGAAAGAGTCCAAGACCCCTTTGTCCCCTAAGGGAAGTACTTGCGGTTTGCCGGTCCTGGGCCTGGTGCAGTGTCTACCACCCGGAGGCTCAACACGTGGTAGGCCCCACCACGTGGAGCCTGAGCTGGGGAGACTGAGTGTGCTCCTGGCGCCTGGCGGAGCTCCGGTGCTGAGTCCGGCGCTGATTCCCCCTGCAACACGTGTGCGATCGCCGTCTGATCGCACCGTGTGGAACTTGAACTCCGTGTATCGTGCCGTTCGCCTCCGCGGTCACACGCGTTGGGCCGGGATGGGCAGGTCGGCGTTGCAGCCTCTAGCGCTCAGCCACCTTCTGGGCTTCGGCGCGAGGCTGTTTCCCCCAAGGAGGTAGCAATTGTCACCCTGGAAGCTGGGCAAAGCAGAGCACCTCCTCTGTGCCGCAGATCCGCAAAATGCTTTGCAAGTGCCGGGTCCGGTCGGGCGGGGGGGGGGGGGGAGGGGGAAGGTAAGTCTTAAAGGAGCAGAGCTAAGGAATCAAGGTAACTAAACTTTCAAATGAAATAAAACAAACACTTAAGCAAGATTAAGCATATTAAATTAAAGTAAAAAGTTAAATTAAGATTAATAAGTGAAGGCAGGACTCCAGTAAGCCCAAGGCTTACGGAACCCTCCAGCTGCTTGGAGGCTGAGAATACTGGAGTTAGGGGGTGGTCCCAGTGGTATTTATACCGCTCCATCCCCAAAAAGGTTGGGCTCAGCCTCCAAGCTGCTGGAAGGGTTGCGCAACCCAGAAGTAAGGGACTGGACTGGAGTGACGATAAGGAACTAAATGTGTGAATGATAGAAGTGATTAGTGTTGGGAGGAGGGGTTAGAGGGGATTATCTTTACCTCTTCTGATCTCCTTCCAGATCCTGGATTCCTATTGTCTCTTCTTATGTCTTATCTTTCCAATCCTTTTTCTTCAAATTTTTCTACTCCTTGATTCTCCCTACTTCCCCTTCTCTCTATGCTTCCATTCCTCCACCTTCCTTTATCCATCTAACCATCTTGCCTGAGATCTCTTTCCCATTTTTCTCCTCTGAGATCCACTGCTGAGATTCCCCTCTCTCTGTCAGGGCCCTCCCAAGAGTATCTGACACCCTAGCTGTATCTTGAGCTGTGCACCTCCTCCAGAAATAGCTCAAGACTCAACCCCCCTTAGTCCCACATCTCCCCTTTTCTTCCCCACCCCTCCCATGTCTAGCATCTCCTTCTCCCTTCCTTACCCACACCCCCATAGCCAGCATCTCCCCTTACCCTCCCTATCCCCTTAAGGTGGTCAGCAACTTCCTTTTCCCTTTCTACCCCCTCCCCAAGGTGGCTAGTATCTCATCTACCATTCCCTATACCCTCCTTGGTCTAGCATCTCATCTCCCCTTCCTTATCTCCCCCTCCTCCTGATATCTAGCATCTCCCCTATCTTCCCTTCCTCTTCGCTTCCTGACAGGTCTGCTGCTACTGCTGCCTCCCTACCTCTTCCTGGGCATGGAGCTGAAATTAGACTCTCATACACACCCACTTAAACTACACCTGCAGATCATCATCCCCTCTGCCCTCCAAGAACCACATCCATACCCCTGCAGCCAGAGTATGGCCTGGTTAAGAACCTAAGAGAGGAAATGCTGGATACCTAAAAGGGGATGAAGTAGGGAAGAGGAGATGCTGAACAGCATGGGGGTAGGGAAGGGAAGGGGAGATGCTGGACACTCAAAAGGTGCGGAGAGGGCAGGGAAGAGGAGAAAAGTGGTGGACATTTGTGGGGAGAAAGGAAGGGAAGATGCTGGACCTCTGAAGGGCAATATGGAAGGGAAGCGGGGTTTGGAAATGGGGGGGGGAGGGGAAATGGAAGAGGAGGGGGAGATGTTGGACTATGTGAGAGTACAGAAGGGGAGGGGAAATGTTAAACTACAGGTGGTGCAAGGCCTTAAGCTGCCCCAGGATGGGAATGACTGAGGATTTCCCTAGGGCATCAGATACCCTTTGGCTGGCCCTGAGCAGAGGAGATAGCAGGTAGGAATTGGCGCAGATTTTAATTTTTCCATGGAGAGTCCATTTCTCGTATGTATGTGAGGTCTGCCAAGCCCTCCTATCATAATGGTAATCTGAAGCATGGAGACAAGGGTGAAGGATGGTGCTCCTCAGAAGGATAACAAGAGGATGGGAGAACCACTAAATAGATAATTAAACTTAAATTTGAGAAAATAAACCTGACGGGATCTAACAACCAGGCCAAAAACCTATTACAGTGGAGCTGAGTCTAACTCAGCAGGGCGACGAGCACTAAAAAAGGACAGGAAATGTGATGGCTCATAAAAAATATACGAAACAGAATTCAACCTAATCATAAATTTACATGGAAATTTCACAAAGAATTGACCCCCCAACAACAAAACACCTGGGCGAAGTAATAAAAATTCTTTCCTTCTTTTCTGAGTTTCCTTGGACAAATCAGGAAAAACCCAAACAGTCAATCCATGAAATATTACATTACGTTTCCTAAAAAACATGCGAAAAAAACAATCTCTATCAGAAGGAAGAGCAAACATTACAATCAAAGTAGAAGAAACAGATTCAGTTATAGAATTTTCCAAAATAGCAGATACATCCAATACATCACCTTGCTCTATAACAGAAATTATCCCACCACCACCCACCTTTTTACCCAAAGGAAGGTAATACATTTTAAGCATAGGAGGATGGGATTCAATGGGAACAACCAAACCTTCCACTAAATATTCCTTAAACATCTCCTTTGCACTAATACCTGGAGCCTTAGGAAAATTTATCAGGTGAAGATTGAAGCGTTCTCTAACATTTCAATCCGAACTTTTAGAGCCAATACGTCCTTCTGATAAGAAGAACTACCATCTTCACACCGGAAGACTCTCTGTTGAAGATCATTCACAGAAGATTGTAGAGCTGAAACTTCCAAAGTATGCTGCTGAAGTAAATTCGTATGAACTTGAGCCTGATCCGTCAAAGCAGAAACCTGAGGAGCAAACAGTTCCCCCAGCTTCACTATAGCCGACCATATAGACTCCAAGGTAAATTCAACAGGTCTCTCAAAGGAAAAAGAAACTGAAGCCTGTGCCATTCCTGAGCCGTCCTCCGAGGGCAGCCGCTCCAATGCCGGAGACTCAGCTGCAGAGAAGGCGTCCACCAACCTGCTAGAAGCCCTCCTCAATACCAGAACTCCTAGGCTGTCGGGGAGAGATATTCCAGCTATTCCTCCACTCTTCAGGGCTGTCGACTCTCCGCTCTCAGCACCTCCACTCAACCCGGAAGGAAATGCCTCCACCAACAGTGCTGGGCTCCTCTGCAGCAAAGGGTCCTTGGGAGGGCGCCACTGCTCCGGCGGCGTGATTTCCGGCCCAGAACCCCCCGGCGAGCTATCCAACTCCAACGGGAGGTCAGCAGGGCTAAACACCGCCGGCACTCCCGGCTGTCGCTGCGGCGTCAAAAAAGGATCAAGTGGACCCACCACTCGAGTCAGCAAAGAAGAAGAGGCCGCCGGGGTAAGGGAGAGCTTCTTAACCCCTTTAGCCTTTCTTTTCCCCATAGCAAGAAAAAAAACGCTGCTGCACCCAGAACACGTCAATCCGCCATCTTGGATTCCCCCCTCCCCCCCAATGCAAATCTCTCTTATACCTATTCATTGTGGGAATCCTGAAAACCCAACTGGCCTAGGTGTGCCCGAGGACCAGGTTGAGAACCACTGCTGTAGGACACTGAGTACTTGCTTTTAAGTAGGTATGTGCATTAGGGTAATTTTATAAACTCAGGCACAGTTTATGTGCATCACTATGTGTGTATTTGGGGCCTATTTAATATATTTATTTATTCGGTACGTTTATATACCACTATTGGCATGGACATTGTAGCGGTTTACAGAAAACCAGTGGTATACAGAAACAAACATGGATCAACTAGATCACACACATTGAAAGTGGAACACAAAGAGGGAAGGAAGCGAAGTTGAACAACATTCATTATAAGAATCACTAAAAGAAATTGCTGAGAGACAGGAGGAGGGGGTGCAGAGAGTTAAGCAGATCCAGGCTAAGTATCAAATGCCTGAATGAAACGGTGGGTCTTCAGGCCTGACTTAAATTTCACATACAAGGATTCTAGCTGAAGTTCGGAGGGCAGAGAGTTCCACAAGCGGGGTGCTTGGGCCATAAAAGCAAGTGATCTGTACATGGCTAAGCGAAGTATTCTTATCATAGGGGTAACTAGAAGGTTCTTGGTCTTGGAGCGAAGGGCACATGAGGGATAGCATGGGACAAGGTCCGAATGGAAGTAAGTGGGAAGGCCAGGATAGAATGCGTGATGCATTAGCAAGAGGATCTTAAAATGAATGTGGAGGGAGACTGGAAGCCAGTGTTGTTCCCATAGGAGAGGCATTGCATGATCGAAGCACCGAGCGTTATGAATGAGCTTGTCAGCTGTGTTTTGGATGGTTTGCAGTCACCTAAGTTGAAATTGGGAGACACTGGAGAGCAGGGAGTTACAGTAGTCTAATTTATTTATGATAAAGGAGTGGATAAGAATCTTGAGAACCTGACTGTCGAGATATGATATTACTGATCGCATTCTCCTCAGGGAGCAGAAGCAGCTTTTGACAATGTTCAAGACATGGGGGGCAAAAAGTCATCAAAAATGACTTTTAAGGAACGAATAGAGTCTCTGAAAGAGATAGAGGATCTGGCTAGGTTGGGGCAATAGGGGGTGGTGGCTTTCGGGAATGAGAGATCCAGAAGGCCTCGGACTTATTAGGATTAAGAATCATTTTGTGCACAGTAGGCCAGGATGCTATTGATTGAAGTTTGGAGTCGAGTTCGGCCTGAAAGCAAGGGTTCCAGGCCTCGTGGGCGATGACTAACTGAATGTGAAGCATGCACATACTTCACTTTATAAAATAGGGGCGTAAAGACATGCCTCAATCTAGAGCACTCATAAATGCCTGTGCTTTGTTTCTTCAGAAAAGTGTGCAAGTTATATTTTATCATTTGTGCACATAATTTAATAATGACTGGCTAAAGCACATACATAAATGCCCATTCACGCACATAAGTCCTGTAAGTAGCACTTAACTTTCCTCACGTCTCTTATAAAATCTGCCTCATACTTTAGTACCATATTACAGTCTACAGCAGAGGAGTATTTCAACATGGCTGGCTATGCTGCAAAATCATTTTAAGAAACACCTGCTTGTTCATTTTCCTGTACAGCAGCATACAAAGCTGCAACACTGATTTCCACAACAGAATGTGAGTTTCATTATACAAGTTCAGCTTTTAATGGCCCAAGTAATGCCACTTGATGGATATGCCTCTATACACAGTGCAGTCATCATCTCAGCTACTCAAACTGGAGTATATAGAGCTTCTTTGCTGACAGCTCTATCTTTCTCCTACAGGGAAAAGGAAGTTAAGCATGTCAGGTGGTAACTTCAGATAGTCTACACAATGTGGAGAAATGCCTAGTCATTGACGATGAAAGCTGTCAAGTCAAACTGACAGCTCTATGCCATTAAACATCATCCAAATGAAAACTGTTTAGAAATTTCTCTCAGCTTCTTATTCACCTCCTCCCCCCCCCCACCCCCCACAGGAGTTGTCTAATTCTACTTACGGTATGACTTCTCCAGGAAAAAAAACTGCACATTCTTTCCAGCAACTTAAACTCTGCTATTCTGAACACTGATGTGCTTTTATTAGACTTTGGGTAGATTCTGTTATCTGCAGCAGTAATTAGAAAGCTGTGTTCTGTAAATCAACCAATGTCATTTTTAATTACTACTGCCACTGATTTTGTAGTTTCCACACACAAGGTACTATAGAGTGATATATTGGCTAAAATGTTTATCAAATGCTATACAGTTATACAAACGAGAGAAATGTTTTACATATACACCAGTTCAGGACCATACCAAGCTAGAAAAGTGCCCTGTTCGACTTGCAAACCTCCACTCCCCCACCAACGTCCTTCCATGCACAGAAAATTGCTCTTCTTGAGCTTCCTAGAAACCCAGTGATGACATTGGTGCCCCTTCGGTACTTGTGCTCTGTGTTGCCGCATTGCTTACACAGCCTTTGGTATGGCCTTGCACCAGTTTAATATAAATTTACACTAGCACAATACCACCATTGTAATACAACCTACAATATATATGTATCTTCAGGCAGAATCTCTCTAGCCCATTGATGCGATGATGAGTGTACAGCCTCTAAACCTGACTAACTTGTGCGATATTCCTAAGTCTGGGACCAGCCTGGTTGGAGCCTCCTCAGGCAGGCTCCATCAGTCCTTGGAGAGGAGCATACGGTGCCTCAAACTGGAAAGGAGAAATTTTGCATACCTGTTAATAGGGGTGTACAGGTCAAAGCATTTACTTTTGTTTTGTTTCCTGTGTTGTTTGGAATTTGTTTCATTATATTTTGTTTCAGTTTAATAAATTTTCATTTTCTCTGATTTTGTTTTTATAAATGTTCATTTCAGGGCAATTTTGTTAATTAAAGAGGTAGCTGCAGCTACTGCCCAAATGAAAAACATAGCTGAAAGGTTACTAGAAGTTACAGGCAAATAAAAAATCTAACTGTATGTTTTTTTTCAAAGTAAGAAGCTGGTTTCAAACCAGAAACTCTTGGGTTAGAAAGCAGCCAACTTGCCGAAGAGCCCTCGCATCTTCATGGGGAGGAAGTTCTAGCCAGCCTACTCTTAACTTGTGCATTGCCAGTGATCTTCCTTCCTGTTTCTTGATTGTCCCATAGTTTGTCAGGTCTGGAGCTCTATGGAAAATATTACCTGGATTTTTTGCCTTGTGAATCTATTGACTCCTATTGCAGAAATTGCCATGTTCTTGTGCCAGAAATTCTGTAAAATCATGTCTAAGTACACTATCAGAAACATTTACCAAGCTTAATCCAGATTCTGGTTGTCCAATCAGTGATGAATTTCAGGCACAAGAATATGGCAAAAAAACTCTTTAGAGTAAATCTCTACAGCAGAAGGCAATAGATTTACTTACAGTAAGGCTAGTTTAAAAGAATCCCCCTGAATAGGAAAATAAACTGAATTTAAAAATAAATGTAGGGGTAAAATAAGAGACTTAAGATTATACTTTTATGATAACTAAACTCCCTTTTTCTACCCTTCTATAATCCTGGACACACAGATATGAATTTATTACTCCAGAGGCCACATTTAGATCATGTTATGCAGTACTTTTCAAACTCAAGGACTGACAACACTGTCCTAGAGAGTGAAAAAGGAGACCTGGAACGCTATAGCCCAACTGAATTTGTTGTCAACATTTTTGAAAAGAGATGACATGTCTTCAGCTGTATTAACCTGTCCATATTAGACAAGAGTGTTTTAGTGAAAACATAAGTAAAATAATTTTTTTTTGCATGTGATGTTGTATTGGCGTCTGCACAGGACAGTAGGAAGTACAGAGCCAATAGCTGGGTCATCATGGGAAACTAGCAATAATGCTCATCCACAGGAAAAGGAAATAGTATTCTCCTCTATTCACTTCCTTTTATCCTCTACTGTGCTGAGGGTCAATGCAATTAACCGCCGATAGGAAAATCTGTTGAACACTTAACTGTAGCAACATAGGCAAATTAACAAATCTACAGAAACCACCAGTGTAAGAAACAGAAACATCAGACATAGAAATCAGTAAGGTCAATTAAAATGTTTAACAGCTATCAGCAAACTGTATGGGAAAAGATCTTGTCAGCTAGTTCTAGTTACCTATATCAAAGTCTTTATTAAGTCCTTCCCGCTTACTGTTGGGTATACTGTATGTACAAGCTGGATATTTAAAAGCCTGTGGTGTTAGGTATAGAGGCTGGTAGGATGAAATAGCAGTTGCAGTTGGCATACTGTTGGTATCCTCTCAAAAAAAAGGTTTTTTTTTCTTTATAGCTAGGTTTAGATAAGATGTGCTCTGTTTGTATCAGGGTTTTCTTGGTCTGGCTCTAGAGTCCTGCTCAGTAAGAAAGTCTCTCTTATTCTATCTAAGTAAAGTAGAATAATGAAAGATTCTTCTTTTGGGCCTGATTTTGTAACAGGATGCTTATGTGAGAAGTCCAAGGCAACAGTCATAGGCAGCTACATGCCTTTGGAAAATAGGCTCCCAGATCCAGCCACAACAGTATGCACATGCCAGTGTCCACATTTACACCTGTTGCAAAACTGGAGTAAACGTGGGCATGTACTCTAACACGATAGTGCACAACAGTACATAAAGACCTATATTTGCTGGTACCTTATGTCTGAAATGTGATTTGGCTGGTGAAGGCTTAAAAGTATCCATGTGCTTTTGAAGTTAGGCACCTTACACTGCCAAGTCTCTGGATACCTTTTATCCATGGATTTTTCACAGTTTTCAAAATGAAGGTATGTGTAACTTTCACTTTGAAAATTACCTAAAGGAAATGTGCACTGAAATCTTTATTTGTTTCATATTGGTTTGTTTGGGTTTTTTTCCTATTGTTTTGCATGTTACTTGTTCTGTTTCATTGCATTTACTTAGAATGAAAAAAAATACATTAGTATGTAGCTACTACTATTTTAAAAAAAAAGGAATGGAAAGCAAAAAGAAGTTTAAAAAAAGATGGGTCTGGGTTCTCCCCCTTCCACAAAGAAAACAAAACCAAAAAACCTTCCTGGGCCTTCTCTTCAGCCTTTTACCCAATCCATAGGGTTTTCCTGGAGCCTGAGTGAAACCCAGTCACTCCTGTCACACCAATGCAGGAATACTTGCTTCCCACCTACATCCATCATCCCCTCATCCTCCTTGAACTTATCCTCTGTCCCCCACAAGCAATTGTCTGCTTTTCTGGAAGCAATGGAAGCCTTACACTTTACCCAAATCATTACCACCCCAACTCACCACAAAGGAAACATCCTAGACCTGATTTTCATGCCTCACACCCTCACAGCAGATGTAAACTAAATATTCCACTCAATACTTCCAGTACCATGGTCAGACCATACAGCCATCCTCTTCACCACTCCTCGCACAAATAACAGTATAAACACTTTCATAACCCCTCCCATAAAGCGAAGATTCCGACAGTTTGAAAATGAGTCCTTCCTCAAAGCAGTCACCCCTCAACTAGAACTTCTCACACAAGAAAACATAGATCTTGATTCTCAAATAGAAGGATGGAACAAGATCATGGCAGCTCCAGCTCAAGCACCTCCTAAAAAAAACCCATACAAACGCCTCAGAAGAGTCCCATGGTTCTAGACACCTCTCCTGTTACAAAAACAAGAACTACGTCAACCTGAACGCAGCTGGAGATGCTCAAGAGACTGCATCACCCACGCTGCCTTCCTTGAAAAGCAAAACATATACTGTGAAGAAACACTAAGATGGAAGAGAGAATACCACAACAAAATTATCACACATTCCTTAAACAAACCCAGGTAGCTCTTCACCATCGCAAGATCTCTTCTGAACGAACCAACCAAACAGCTACCTCAAGATGGAATCTCCCCATAAGATATAACAGACCACCTCTGCGCCAAATACCAAGTAACCTCTCCTGGTAAGCATCAGCCAATTAACTTACACTTTAATATCTCTGCTCAGGCTACTTCGTCTGAATTTATTCTCCCATCGCAGGAAGATATCGAGACAACCATAAAAAACCTCAACTCAACTACCTCTGCTCTGGATCCCTGTCCTGTAAACTGGATTAAAAGCACAAAAGCACACCTCAGCCCCTTCCTACAGTCCAAAGTTCATGCATCCCTAACCCTGGGAAAATGCCTACTTCCTTAAAGAGAAGCTGAGTTCATTCTATTTTAAAATGAAACAATCAGGATTACACTTCACTGAAGTCCTACAGGTGAATATCAAATATCCCTCTCATATCAAAGATAATAGAGAAACTGGTACAAAACCAACTCCAAGACTTCATTGATGATCAAGTCCCCCTTGATCCATTCCAACACGGTTTTAAATTAAATTATGGCATTGAAATCCTCCTCACATCTCTCCTAGACTCAGTACTAACCCACACGCAAAACACCACCCAAGATTGCCTCCTAATTTTCGTAGACATCTCATCAGCCTTTGACTCCTTACTACAGCATCAACTCCTATAAAGACTTCATGACATTGGGATCTGAGATACCACACTAGGATGGTTCAGCTCCTATCTAGAACACAGAATCCAACAAGTAAGAATTAGCTCCAGAACCTCTTGTCTATTCATCCAACAAGGAGTACCTCAGGGATCCAGTTTATCAGCTCTCTTATTCAACCTCTTCCTTCAACCCATATGCCAGATCTTCAAAGAACACAGGATATAGTACCAGATCTACACAGATGACATTATGTTCTTCACACTATTCAACACTTCTTCTCCAGACTTCAGCAACATTTACAAATGCTTCACTAAAGTGAGACAGTGGTTTTAACAACACAACCTCTTCATTAATCAGGAAAAGACGGAGGCCCTACATATATTCTCAGATACATCGTACTCCCCCCCACACACAATCATTACAACTTGAAAACTTTACCATCAATGTAAAAAGTGAAGTCAAGTATTTGGACATAATCCTCTATCACAAGCTCATCTTCCAGGCACATATAAAACGGACAGCCCAATCCATCTACTATAAATTGCTAACATTAAAGAACCTCCACCCACTACTAAGTCCAGACATATTCCGTACTGTATGCCAAGCAATAACTATACATACACTTGACTACTGCAACATTATATACTATGGACTCCCCAAATCATTACAATCTCTTCAAATGGCACAAAACACTACAGCAAGAATGATCCACAGAATCTCTAAACAATAACACATTACCCCTGTTCATGCAAGAATAAAGTACAAGGCACTCACCATGACACACAATGTCGGCAAACTGCCGCCACCCTGTTCTCTCCAGACCCAAGAATGTCAGACTTCCCGACACAATTCTCACAATCTCCTTACCATCCCAGCTCAAAAAACCAAGAGCAAGCAATCCACAAGTAACCATGTATTCTCTCTATTTGCCCCTACTGCCTGGAATGCACACCCAATTTGAGAGAATGCTCAGACCACTCTGCTGCCTTCAGGAACAAACTCAAAACCTCCTTATTCCACAAATATTTCACCACTACGGTCCAGTGTGACCTGGTACCGTATATTAACTAACCTTCTAATTTAGTCAGCATCCCTCCCTCTCCCTCAACCCTCATAGTCATCCCTTCAGTCCCTTTAACCCCTTACTCCTCAGTTACTCCTCCTCACCTGTACATAATTTGTATTCAATGATCATAGTTATGTGATAAGCATTAGTTATACTGTATGTTCTGATATGTTCTTTGTCCTTGTAATGCAGCTGTTACTTCTGTTATGTTCTATGTAAACCGCCTTGGATTGTAGAAAGGTGGCATATAAGCAATGTTATATTAATTAATTAATTAATTAATTAATTAAATACAAAATGATGGCAGCTGACACAAGGATGCTCCGTTTTTAATTTCTGGAAGTCAGCAATGGAAAAGCTCAATAATATCAACAAAGACAAAACCTGGAGCTGACTGTGGTACAGATCATCAGCTACTAGTATGCAAACTCGAGCTAAAGCTGAAAAGAGCAAGTCACTCATGAATATAGCAAAATATGACCTTGAGAATATACCACTGGTATTTAAATACTGACGATGAAACTGATCCACCGCTTTGGATACAAATGGCAGAGGACCCAGAGTTATGGGATGACATCAAGAAAGTTGTGCTCGAAAACAATGAAAATCTCTGCATAGGCTGCGAAAGCAAAAATGACCAAAATGGATGACCAAAGAAACTTTGAAAATTGCTCTGAAATGCCCAGAAGCTAAAGCCAGAGCAGAAAGAGAGGTCATCATGGAACATAACAAAGATTTCCAACATGCAGCAAGATGAGACATAGAGAATTACTACAATGATGCATGGAAGGAAACAGAATCAAAAACTATCAGAGGAAGAACAAGACTGGCTTTCCTAAAGCTACAAGAATTAAAGAGATGCCCAAGGATCCATGTCAAATGATACTGAGATGATCAAGAAAAAGTAGAACACAGTTTAGGACACCCATCCACAGGTTCACCATGAATCAACATCAACTCAATGGCACTTAACAACATACAAAAAAAAATGGTACCGGCCTCTTGGTCAGACAGAAGGGAAACAATTCGGGATTGCTTGTGCCTCCAGAAGATGTAATGGATGGGATAAGAGGTTTAGAAAAAAGATTCTCAACCAGGTCCTTAGGACACACCAAATCAGTTTGGTTTTCAGAATATTCATAATGAATATGCATGAGATATTGTAAGAAGCCCCGACTGGGCTCTCCCCAGTTCACTGATACAGCAAAATAAAATATACAATAAGAACAATCTGCAAAGCAAAGGTAAAACTTTATTATTTCTTTCTGCTATAGCAGGGTCACAAAATAATAAAATACAAGTGAGGGACCCCTTCCTGGGGGGAAGTACAGGCTTTTTATACCTTTTATGAGCCAGAGGCGAGCATAGGGAGTCAAGGGGAGTGAAACACCCCAAGATTTTCCCATGGTCAGAATTTAGTTTATTGCTGACAGGTAGTTTCTCTGAAGGTTAACAGGAAGGGTGGGGGGGAGAGAGGGAACAAGAGGGAGAGAGATGTTATGCAAGGGATTTATTCTTCAAAGGGACTTTAGGCAATTTTTTCTCAGGAACAGCTGGGTCTCCTTACAGAGATAAGAAGTTTGGCTATGCGTTCTGTGAACCATCACTTATTCACTGGCAGTTTGAACATAACTGTCTTTGTTTGTGAAAGCCAGTTATTTCTCTAGTCTGTTATCTTCAGAGAGAGAAAGAGGAAATAGAGTGCATTTCACACATTCAGGTCTGAACTGAGACAGGTTGCTTTAGTTAAAATGTATCAGGCCTTATGTTTCTTTTTTATGTATCAATATCTTTTTTTGTTAAACAATACAGTGCTCTATAGAAAAATAGCAAACTTGCAGCTGCATCAAGAATGTTCCCACAGCATAATTAATTCTTAAGGCCTAAGAGCAGAATTTTCCTATAATACAAATATATCCTTGCTGAAAATTCTAAAAGCAGAATATTAAAAAAAGAGAGGAAAACAAAATAGAAGGAAACATGAAGGGTCTGGCTGAAGGCCTAGTTTGCTGTTGCAGTCTGCATACAATGAAGGCAGTGCATGCAAATCTATCTGGTGAATAGATGAAATGGTTGAAGATGTGAGGGGCTTTCCTTTATTTTCTATACAGGAATGGGGCTTAATTTTAAAATGCAATGAATGACTTGCTTTTCTTTTATTTCATACTAAAAATAAATAAAGGGGGCCTTTTACAAAAGTGTGCTAAACAGCATGGGTTTAGGCATGTGGTAACTGTGCACTCAGGCCTGCGGTAACAGTCTGGGGGCAGGACAGTAATCATGCAATGATTCACTTGCTAACTATGACTCTCTTGTTGGGGCGGTAAATGAACAGGTTAGAGTGGAGAGCGGGCATGGTGAGCGCATTGCAGTCAACATGACGGTAAACATGGTGTGCTTTCACTTTTGTAGGTGGTTAAGTGCACCCAGGATAATAAAGCTTCACATTAGGGTACAGCACAGTGTGTTAATGGCTGGGAACATGCTGTCCACACCCGACAATCAACACAGAGGTTTTGCACCAAACACACTTAAATTTTCACGCTATTCACGTGTCAGGTGGAAAACCATAGTCCATTTTAGCAAAGAGGCCCCCAAAATGTATTTAAAAGATTGCATAATTCAAAACCTCTAAAAAGACCATGGAAGAATGTCATCAGGAAACGTGAAATGATCCCTCAAAAGCTAACACCAGCCCTAATAGTACTGGCAGGCAGATAGTCATTTGCAAAAATGATACTAAAGGACACAGCAAGTTTTATGACTAAGGAGTATGTTTACTAAACCGCGCACAGGTGCACGGCGCACAAGTGCTCTTAAGCACCGCGGACGCGTGCGCGTCACATTAACGGGCCGGCGCACGTGTGCGGGGCGCTGATGTGCGATAGAGGCGGGGAAAGGCTTACGGAGGGCGGAGGAAGGCCACTGAGGGGCGGAGGGACGGGGTCAATGGGTGGAGAGTGGGAGGGGAGAGGCTCCCCGCACAGGAGCGGGGCTGAATTTCGGCATTAAAAATACCGCGAGTGAAACCCTCGCGTTAGAGCCGATTTAAAGGGAAGAGAAACCATTTACGTCAGCAATGTACAGCAAAACCGGGGAAACCTGAAAAACGTGAGCAGTGTGATACATGTGCACATAACAAAATAGCAAATATAAATTGAAAATGACCACAACAAATTCCAAATAAATTATAATCCAGCTGGGCAACAGTGATATTAATGGGCAAACATATAAAACACTCCCAGGAAAGCTCCAAAAAAAAGAAATGAGTTTTGGAAGTGTCTACACTCCGTAGACTCGTTCAAAAATCACTGCATTTTAATGAAGCTTTCCTGGGAGTGTTTTTCATGTTGCCCATTGATATCACTGTTGCCCAGCTTGGTTTTGGTTTGTTTCCCCTTTTTTGGAGGTCATTTTTGAGGTTTAATTGCACCCCTGTCCCCATACAAGGTAAACGAGCCCACAGTAAAACTGTGCAGAGCAGGGTGTCTGACTCGTGCGGCCAGGTTTCCTATCTCCAGAGACTGCAATGTCTCTGTGGCCACAGTGTGGTGCAGCGGACACAGCCAGTGCCTGTAGGACCAGAGGGTCACAGGTTCAAATCCCAACTGGAGCTCCTGCCAACCCAGTCCCCATAGTTTTACCCACCACTAAACAGTGATAGTACAGACACTCCTGTATGGCAGAGAACATAAGCATGGTTCCAACACCTATAATTTACCCTACACCGCACACAAACCATAACAATGGGCATTACCGACAGCCGAGTCCCCCAAATTCAGTCCTGGAGTGCCACAACTCAATCAGGTCATATGCTTTTTTCCAGATAGGGACATGTCTGCATGTTGGCGGAAGGGTACAGGTGGTGGAGGGGGCAGTGGCTGCAAACCACAGCAGACAGTGGCCTAGGCCTGTGCAGGCTGGCACCGTCCACGGCAACAGACAGGCTCTGTCGGATGTACAGTCATGGACTCCCCAGGGAACACAGCATATCTGTGGCAACATGGTGTTGCGGTGCACACAGACAGCATGTGCAGGAACAGAAGGTCACAGGTTCAAAGCCCAGCTGGGGCTACTGCCAATCCAATCCACATATTTTTCCTACAACTAAACCGTGATAGTAAGGAGAAACCTTTATTGCTGAGAACATACGCATGGTTCCCACGCCTATATTTTACCACACCAAACACAGACACCATAAACAGCCACATTACCCAGAGCAGAGTCTCCCAAATGCAGTCCTGGAGGGCCCCTCACCATTCAGGATCCATGCTGCCTCTACTAAAGATGCCTGTGCTGCATATCTATGCACCACCCCCATGGTATGCTGATGTAGCTCGTGCATATTTATGAGGGACAGCATGAAAACCCGAACAGTGGTTGGAACACCAGGACTGGAGTTGGGACACTCTGCCGTAAAGCAGCAGCCAACAGGGCCAGGCACCCCCCCCCCCCCCCCAGGCCCCATTGGCCAATGTCTCCTAGAGAGGCAGGACATTGGGCCCTGCCTGTATCCCCCAATACTAGCAGTTGCATACCTTAGCACTGCCACCCTACACCTGGGTATATGGTACACAGCTATCAAACGTTGCCCATGATAACTGGCAGATATCAATTCCTACGTTAAGCACATGTTGCTCATTGATCTCCACCATAACAATCATTGTGATGTCTGCGGTGTGCGCTGCAGGTCTGGTCTCTGACAGTGTTTACCACCCTGGGGAGTGACCCCCAACAGTAGTGCATACCATATCCATGCCTGTAGTGTGCCCAGGACTGGTGTGGTGGGTATGGCTGCTGGACTCCTCTATAGTAGCACAATGCTGGCATAGGTGTGGGGGTGGCTGTCTGCCTATCCAGTGTGAGGTGGCTGCAAACACCTTCCACAGCCCACACTGCCAGCAATGTTGCCAGTATTGGGCTGCCAATGTGCATAATGAGGAGCAAGGTACCATGGGTATAGGCCGGACAGGGTGGCCTGGCCAGGGTGCATCTGCACAGGGCATAGGGCACTGACTGGGACATATTAGTGCCTGGCCACCACCTACACAGACAGGGTGACCTCAGTATGTTCTGCTGAGAGATCACTCTCACCCTGACTGTGCAGTGACCACAGCATGGCTAGGTACCTCCATAGTGCTATATAGTATATCTCTCATGTGATAGATATGGGTTTTCTTTTGGGGCCCAGTCACTGATTTATCTGCTTGCTGTGTATGCTGACATCCCAGTTATGGGTACATGCATCTCCACTGGGAACATGCACTGTGGACTAACTAGCACACTGTTTGCAGCTGGTATGTGTTGTGATGGAGCAGGGTGCAGTGGCTGATGACTTGCTGCAGGAGAATATCAGATAGTGGTGGGGTGCAGCTCACCATATCTGGGCCTAATATCTGTCTGCTATTGTGTTAGGGATGTGTTTAGAGCTGCATTGACTGCTGTGTGGGGTGCCTGTTCCTCAGCAGGATGTGGGTGGATGGTCCCCTCTACTTCCACCTTTGCAGGGAGGTAGAATGTGGATCTATTGATGGGTTGGACCCTGTTTGCCACCCTCAGCCTGGGAGGTGGAGGTGGTGGTGGTGGTGCATAGCCCACCTAGGGGTTACACCTGACTGAAACAGACAGAGATATCCAAGGTGTTTGTGCAGAAACTACCTATCTCACACATTAACACTGCTTTGGACCTCCGGCATGGCCTCATTCAGCCATGGACGGTGTTGTGGACCTGGTCCTGGGCGCCTCACCGCACCCTCAGGGTGAGCACAGTACCCGCACAATGTGACGGTGTGTAGCTACTCTGTGCCAGTAAAAGACACGGTCAGTACCCCCTACCAGGCCGAGGTGGTGTGTGGGTGTACATGGTCACTTCCCTCTACCAGGCTGAGGTGCTGTGGGGGTGCATTGCCCATCTTGTGTTCATCTGTGGACAGCTGATTTGCATGTGCAGTGCATCATGGGTATGGGTGGGCTACCCTATCCTGGTGACCACAGTAGACTGTCTGTGTGGTGACGTGCATGCTCTCTGCAGCCAGCCAGGGGCTTGCTAGCAGTTTATTTATTTATTTATTTACTACACACTTATTTATATACCGCTACTTCTAGCGATCAGCAGCGGTTTGATTCATCTTTGGGGGATTGTCAATCAAGACTTGGGGGGGGGTATATACATAGATCTGAGGTCACAGCACACATGGTTAGCGTCTTCGGGGATGAATCATACATTCTTACATTTATATATACATATTTACATATTTATACATATAGCAGTTTTAAAAATCTCTCGCAGTTGATGGTCATAGTTGATTGTAATGATATCGGAATAGGTGAGTTTTTAGCTCTTTCCTGAATTTGGTGATGTCCTTGGTTAGGCGCAGCTCACACGGGAGTTGATTCCAGATAGTTGGCGCAGAAAATGAGAAAGCTCTACGACTCGTACTTGTTTTCACTGTTCTGATGTTGGTGGGGACTTGCAGGGTTCCCGAGTTGATGGTTCTTCTGTCCCTATTTGTAGGTTGCATGCTGATCAGTGAAGATAGGAATGATGGGGATACGTTGTTTATTAGTTTGAAGGTGGTCACTAATATCTTGTATTGTATCCTAGCTGCAATTGGAAGCCAATGTAGCTCTATTAAAATGGGGGTAATGTGTTCAGCAATGCTTGTTCCCATTATGATCCTGGCTGTTACGTTTTGGGCCATCTGAAGGATATTTAGTGATTTTTTAGGCAGACCTTGTAAGATGGCATTACAGTAATCTAGGTGCAGTATAATGAGAGCTTGCGCTACCGACCGAAAATCACCGGGTTCTATTATTTTCCTTAGTGGTTGTATCACTCTCAGTTTATGGAAGATGGCTTTATTCGTTTTGCGTAGGTGTGTCTCCATTTTTAGGTTGCAGTCGAGTGTGACTCCTAGATATTTGATTTCATTTTTCGTGTTGTACGTGTTGTTGCACAGTGTGATTGTAGGGGGGGGGGTTGAAGTTTGGTTTACTGGATATGTACATGACTTCTGTTTTCTTATGGTTGATTGTCATGTTGTTTTTCTGTAGCCAACTTAACATCTCATCCAGGCAATTTTCGAGCAGTGTATATTGAGGGTCGGCAGTATCTAGTTGTGTATAAAGCATAATATCATCTGCATAGATGTGGTATTTAATATTATGCCTTTTGAAAATGTCGCAGAGGGGTAGCATGTAAATGTTGAACAGAAGTGCCGAGAGGGCAGAACCCTGGGGTATGCCCTGCGTTTGAGAGAAAGGTTCAGCTTTCTCACCGTTGAATTGTACTTGTGGCCTTCTGTTCGTTATGTATGAGGAGAACCATTTGAGGGGGGTTCCCACAATTCCTATAGATTCTAGTTTGTTAAGGAGGATCCCATGGTGTACTGTGTCAAAGGCGGCAGAGATGTCAATGAAAATGAGTATAAACATTTTCTTTCTGTCTTCTAGGCCTTTGAGGAGGTTGTTCATTAGCGCTATCAAAAGCGTCTCAACTCCATGGTTTCTTCTGAACCCGTATTGCTGTTTATCTAGGGTATCACAGTCATCAAGGTGCTCTTGAAGCTGTATGAGCACTGCTTTTTCAATGATCTTTGCGAGGAATGAAATGCTGGAGATGGGGCGGTTTGATGTCGGATCTTCCTTATTGAGCGAGTTGTTCTTTAGGATTGGCCTTATGATAGATTGCTTCAGTTGGTCAGGCATTATTCCTTGACTTAGTGACTGGTTTTTGATGTGGGATATTTGCTGGTTGATCTCTTTTTTTGCTGCTTTGATCCATGCTGTTGGGCAGGGGTCGAGTGGGGAGGTGGTGGTATTTATGGAGGTTAGTATGTTGATGGTTTGTTGCACATCGATGTTGCGGAAAATACTCCATGTCTGTTTATGCTCCACCTCTGTACCTTGGCATTGTGTGTCTATATAGAGAGTGGGGTTGGTGGTAGTCAGCTTGCTTGCGTAGTGGTTTGCAAGCGTTTGTGGATGTATGGGGCTATCTTGCTGTTCCGGTGGGGCTGTTTTGGTTAATGATTTAACTAGTGCAAAGAGTTCACGTGGTTTGTTGATGGCTTTGCTTAGAATGTTGGTATGGTGTATCCTCTTAGCTGTGTTTACTTCTTCCTTGTATTTTGATAGGAGGTTGAGGTACACAGATCTGAGCTCGATGGATTTGGTATGTCTCCACCTTCTTTCATGTTTTCTAAGGTTTCTTTTCATTCTGGTCAGCGTTATGTTGTACCAAGGTTCTGATTTGTGTTTGGATGCGTTTGGTGTATGGTTCTCTTTAGGGATCGCCATGGCCTGAATTCCGGAATCCCAGCTACTTGTTAATTCATTGAGGTCTGTTTTACCCAGGTCTATGTGGGATTTGATGGTCTTGATGAGACATTCCATATTTGGTTTGTTAAATCTTCTTTGTTGGAGTGGTACTCTTTTTGCCTTTGTGTCTTTGGACAAGGTAGGAAGCTTTATCTGCATATTGATTTGGTGGTGGTCTGACCAAGGTAATGGGATGATCTCTATCAGAGGCTTCTCAACGTTGGCCTGCTCTCCTGCAGGTGTGAAAACCATGTCCAGTGTGTGACCCTTTTCATGGGTGGGCTCTGTTATTAGTTGTTGATACCCTAGCTGGGTCATAGCCTCCAGGAAAGTGTTTGCATGTGTGGCTGTCGTTGATGTTAGGTTGAGGTCTCCTAGTATGATCTGGAATTTTTTTGGTTGCGTTGAGGATATGTTTTCCAATGCTGAGGCAAGAATCTCATGCTGTGGCGAGGGGGGTCTGTATATTAGGCAGATGGATACTGCAGTGTTTTCTACCTTTAGTAGGTCTATGTCTGTGTTTGAGTTCTGATATGTACTTATGAGTTGCAGGTTGTCTTTAGCTATTATGAGGATCCCTCCACCCTTCTTGTGGGCTCGGGGACAGTTGTATAGGTTGTATCCTGGTTTGCTGATCTGGTTTAATATGGCTGCATCGGTGTTGGTGACCCATGTTTCAGTTATACATAGGATGTCCGGTTTCTCATCTGTGATGATGTCGTGGATTATGTGGGTCTTGTTCCTGATTGAGCGAGCATTGATGAGGGTGATATTACATGTTTCATGCAGCGCTTGCGTAGCCTGGTTGTTAGCGGTTTGTGTCAGAGGTTGGTTGTGTGTGTGGGCCAATGATGCTTTAGGTCTGTGTTGCCTCCGATTTCTTGTAGGACTGTTAGTGTAGGCCCTGTGTTTGAGTGGGTGTGTTACTGTGTCTCTGTTTTGGTAGTATGGTGTGAGTAGGAGAGGTTGTGGCATTTGTATGGTGTAGAGGAGGTAGAGTGTAGTGCATAGGTGTGTTTGATATAGGTTTGGATTGAATGTGTAGGCATGGATTAGCGTGAACAGGCATATACCGATGTATAGGATTGGTGTCTTCATTTTATAGCTAAGTAATGTATCTTTTCAATGTTGTTTAGTCCGCCAATTATATTTGCACCCTTGGTAACTATATTTGCAGCAATACCAAGTGTAGGTATCGAAAGCAAATGTTGCAGCAATTAGTATTAGCAAGGCTAAGTGTCAACAGTAGCAGGTGTAAGTTTAAGGGATATGTAGCAGTATCAGTAACAGTATGAACAGGGATATGTAGCAGTATCAGTAACAGTATGAACATTGGCAGCACTATGTAGCCTGGTATAAACAAATAGCACTATGTAGCACTCTGTAGCAGCTCTATGTAGCAGCACTATTTAGCAGTGTAAACACATAGCACAATATTATCAGTATAAACAACAATAGCAACACAATAATAGCAGTATAAACAACCAGTATGAACATTAGCACTGGTAACTATGTTGCAGCACTATGTAGCAACACTAAGTAGCAGTATAAACAAAATCGCACAGTAGTAGCAGTATCAACAAAACAATAGCAGCACAATAGTAGCAGTATAACTAACCGGTATGACCATTAGCATTGGTAACAGCGTAGCAATATTATCAACATTAGCAACATTTGTATTTATAAGTAGACAAATCTAATATCGGTAGGGGTAGGTGCGCCTGTTATGCTCATTACTTGGCTTTACTAGGATGCAACTGTCGCTATGACGGTGGAAAAGTTGGTGGCAGTTAGCAGTACTGGTGTCCTGGGTCAGTAACAAGGCTTTTACATATTAGCCCTTTTCTATGTCATGAACGTGTTACAGAACATCGTGTAGCTGCATCCCCTTGGTTGGTTTCCACAGTCAGATTACCACAGTTTCTACAGCCTGGGTTCACATGTAAATTGGGTCAGATTAAAAGTATCGTTAGCAGTACTATTCCTTGTGATCTACTTACATGGCGTTGGTCCACCGTGCGGTGCGCTGTGCAGTGTGATGCCGGAGGTGTTAATGTTCTGCGTTTTGCAAGTTCGCCGAGTCCGGGGGAGCTCGAGATGTTAGATAGGTGATGTCGGCGAGCTCATACCCATCTCTGGGGGCTCAAGCCGTGGGTGACAGCGTTCCTGTTGTCGTTATCCTATGGGCCTCACCCGTTGCAAAGATTTTCCGTGGGGTGGGCCACGCCAATGGCCACCGCCTAAGGGCCACGCCAAAGGGCCCTCTGGCGAGGCCCTCAGGCGCGGGCCCTCCAGGCGCGGGCGTGCCCTGTAGGGACGCCGCAATTTATGTCCCTCTGTGAGCTCTGTTCCTCCTCTCCCACTGCCCCGATTGGGCAGGAGCAACTCCCACTGTCCCGATTGCACAGGAGTGGAGGTAGTGAGCAGCTGGGTGTTCGGCAGCGATGCGGCTCCCTCGGGGTAGGGACACCGCAATTTATGGCCCTCTGTGAGCTCTGTTCCTCCTCTCCCACTGCCCCGATTGGGCAGGAGCAACTCCCACTGTCCCGATTGGACAGGAGTGGAGGTAGTGAGCAGCTGGGTGTTCGGCAGCGATGCGGCTCCCTCGGGGTAGGGACGCCGCGATTTATGGCCCTCTGTGAGCTCTGTTCCTCCTCTCCCACTGCCCCGATTGGGCAGGAGCAACTCCCACTGTCCCGATTGGACAGGAGTGGAGGTAGTGAGCAGCTGGGTGTTCGGCAGCGATGCGGCTCCCTCGGGGTAGGGACGCCGCAATTTATGGCCCTCTGTGAGCTCTGTTCCTCCTCTCCCACTGCCCCGATTGGGCAGGAGCAACTCCCACTGTCCCGATTGGACAGGAGTGGAGGTAGTGAGCAGCTGGGTGTTCGGCAGCGATGCGGCTCCCTCGGGGTAGGGACGCCGCGATTTATGGCCCTCTGTGAGCTCTGTTCCTCCTCTCCCACTGCCCCGATTGGGCAGGAGCAACTCCCACTGTCCCGATTGGACAGGAGTGGAGGTAGTGAGCAGCTGGGTGTTCGGCAGCGATGCGGCTCCCTCGGGGTAGGGACGCCGCGATTTATGGCCCTCTGTGAGCTCTGTTCCTCCTCTCCCACTGCCCCGATTGGGCAGGAGCAACTCCCACTGTCCCGATTGGACAGGAGTGGAGGTAGTGAGCAGCTGGGTGTTCGGCAGCGATGCGGCTCCCTCGGGGTAGGGACGCCGCGATTTATGGCCCTCTGTGAGCTCTGTTCCTCCTCTCCCACTGCCCCGATTGGGCAGGAGCAACTCCCACTGTCCCGATTGGACAGGAGTGGAGGTAGTGAGCAGCTGGGTGTTCGGCAGGCAATGGTTACTTCACTGCCTCTTGAAGCCAGAGGTCATGGGTTCAAACCCACAGTGGGGTTGTTCAACACATTATCTTTTTTTAATGTACATATTTTGATGCCAGCAAAAACACCCTCAGCGTACTGTACCCATAAGGTGCCTCTGAGGGTGCTTTATAGGGCGCCCTATAGGGCACCTTATGGTTCCCGTCCATATAAGGTGCACTATACATTCTCCTGTGCCGCACCCTATAGGGTGCCCTATAGGGGACATTTTAGGGTGCTGTGGCGGACAGTGCAATTTATAATGTGCCCTATGGAGTGCCTTATAGGGTGCCTTATACGGCACCTTCAATTACGGCACGTGAGGGCGTGTTTGCTGGCAGCAATTAATAGCATAAAAATAAAGTGCTGCAGGACAAAATATGTACAATGCAAAGCTGATGCCACAGCCAGTCTTACGTATTAGGCACACTGGGGAGCAAACTCATGACCCCTGTATCAGCAGTCAGTGCCTTAACCATTGTGCTCCACTGCTGCTCCTCCTTGCCTGTCAGCGCACCTACTTATGCTTTTCATTCCTTAAACTGCACAGTGCTGCCATAAAAAACAGTACACTGTCCTTGTGGTAACTCATACGGCACCCTCTAAAGCGCCCTATAAGCAACATTCTAGGGTGCCTTGGCTGACAGTGCACTTTAAAATGTGCCTTATAGGGCGCCTTATGTTAACATGCTTTGAGAGTGCGTTTCCTAGTAGTGATAATTAAAATATGAATAAAATGCCTCCTAAAGCAATCTTCCCCATAATATCTTTTGCCTCAGCCAGCCTTGTTCATTGGGCACTTTAACCCCTGATCCCTGCACCATTGGCCAGTGTCTTAACCATTGTGCTGTGGTTCTGTTCCTGTGCTTGTACATCAGTGCACCGCCATATGCCTGCCAACATTGACATGCCTCCAAAATCATCAGTGCGCTGCCTTATGGCCATCAGTGCACCACCTTCTGCTGCCCAATATTACACTGACTCCTAAGGTAATGCCTCAGCTAGCTGTCTTCATTGGGCACTGTGGGGGATTGAACCCCTGATCCCTGCACCCTTGGTCAGTGTCTTAACCATTGTGCTGTGGCTCTGCTCTTGTTCCTGCACATCAGCGTGCCACTTATACCGCCCAGTATTATACTGCCTCCATAAACATCAGCGCGCCGCCTTATGCCGTCCAGTATTAATATGCCGCCAAAAACATTAGCCTGCTGCCTTATGATGCCCAGTATTAATATGCCCCTGCAAACATCAGTGTGCTGCCTTATGACACCCAGTATTTATGTGCCTCATAAATTACTGCCTCAGCCAGCATTGTTCATTGGGCACTGTGGGGGATTGAACCCCTGATCCCTGCACTGCTGGTCAGTGTCTTAACCATTGTGCTGTGGCTCTGCTCTTTTTCTTTCACTTCAGCGCGCCACTTATGCCTCTCACGCAGCTATCTCATGCGCTAAGGTGCGGGGCGCACATGGGCGCCGTGCAACTTAGCGCATATGTAAATTCCGCCTTTCCTTTTTCAGGACGGAACGCCCACTCCTTATATGGCACCCGCACACTACCGGGGCCCGCACCTTACCGGGGTTTTAGTAAACATGCCCCTAAGGATTTCCTATAGGCTGACTATTCAGCTGTGTGTATTCTTAGGTAATGAATAAGGGAAGCCATTACAACCAATTAATACATTAAAACTGAATTTGTTGATGTCTGAGGTGATATGTATATGTAAATCCAAGACCCAAAAGGTTGGGACCTAAAATGAACAGTTATTTTAGTGAAAAATCTAGAGTTGATCAGTGATAGGAAACTGTCTTTGCTGCAACAATTTCATTCTGTAGCATGGAGCTGCTTTTTGTAACTTACAATAACTCATCAGCTCTGACCTTATTTAGGCAGGAATAATTTCATGAAAAAATCCATGATTTATTCATAATGAGAATGAATTCCTGCAATTCTATTCTAAGAGGTCTGCCTGAAAAACAGTACAATTTACAAATAATAGAGAACACGACAGTCTGGAAAATATAAATTATAGCCCTAAGGCAGTGCTTCCCAAACTTTTTTCTGGTGTGACTCCATTTTAGCAGAGGAAAATTCACGTGACTCTGGATAATAATCAAATAAAATTATTACTCAAACATCATAAATATAAACAGATAAATATGTAAATCTATGCTTTTTAAAGTAATTACTCAATGTACTCAACATGCCTGACACATATGGGCTTCGAAGTTATGACACAGCTTCTTGAACATTTGCAGTGTGGGCAAGGCTGATGTTAGACATGCAGGGGCCCCAGGCAGAAACTGATAAGTGGGCTCCAAAGCCCACCTGCAGACTATGCCTCCTTCAGCCCTGTTTGCCAACCTCTAATGCCAGTCCTGAGTGTGGGGGCTGAGCATCTGGGGGGAAGTGCTTGTGTTTATGAGTAGGGGCTGAGTGTCTGGGAGCAGTGCATGTATGTATGTATGTGTGTGTGTATAGATGTGAGGGATAAGTGACTGGGGACAGTGTGGGTGTATGTTTGAAGCTGAAGAAACCACAGCTTCCTAGTGGGTTTTGAGGTCCCCTTCCAAAGTTTTACCCTGAGTTGGTCCCCAGCCATATCTATCACCAGACCTGGCACATGTACATTCCAAAAGCTCATATATTCCAATCACTAAATAAAAAATAAAATTATTTTTTCTACCTTGTTTTCTGACCATTTTATTGCCATAATTGTTTGGCTCTGGTTTCTGCTTTTCTCTGTCTTCTCTTAGTTCTTTTCTCCAGGGTTACCTGCCTACTTGCCATTTCTTCTTTCTCCTGTCTTCACCGTCATCGCCTACATCAATGCGTAAAACTAATCTTTCTTTTCAGTTTTCTTCCTTCTCCTTTTACCAGTTAGTTGTCAGTCTCCCACTGTTTGCTGCATTTACCCACAGCTTTCCTTCACTTTCCCTCATTCATCCTTCCTATTCCAAAGCCTCTTATTGCCCAGTCTTTTACTAACTCTCCCTCTGTGTCCAGCATCTTCCCTATTTCATCTCTCACCTACCCCATCCAAGGTCTCTCTCTCTCTCCCATGTTCATTAGCTCTTTTCTGCCTCCCTAGTCCCTCCAACACATGTCCATCGTCTCTTCTGTCTCCCTAGTTTCTACCCTTTCTCCCTAGTCCTACTCTTAATGTTTAGTCTCACCAGTTGTTGCACCCTCCATGTCCAGCATCTCTTCTCTTTCATCTCCCCTGTAACCCCCCTCCCCATGTCAAACATCTCCTGTCTCTCCCCCTCCTTCCCATTCCAGCATCTCATCTGTTTCTAGAGTTTCTCCCATGACTGTTATCTCCTATATTTCCCTAGTCCTCCCCTCCCATATCCAGTATCTCATCTATTTCCTGAGTTCCTCCACAAAGGCAATCTTTTCCTCTCTCTCACCAGTCATCTTCCTACCCATATCCAGCATCTCCTGTCTCCCTGCCCAGTACCTCCCCCCATGTCAAGCATCTCTTATCTCTCTCCCTTCCCTATCCAGCATTTCCTCTCTCTCCCTCGTTCTCCTTCCCCCATGTCCAACATATCCTCTGCCTCCCTGTCCTATACCACCCCCACTTCAACAATCTCTCTCCCATACAATCTATTTCATCCCCCATCATGTCTAGCGTCTTCTCTATTTCCCCTTCCCTGGTGGTCCACCATCCAACCTACCTTCTCCCTCCTCATTGGTCTAGCATCTTCCCCCAGTCCTGAACAATCTCGTAGACAAAAATTAAATTGAAACCCCAAGAAGCCAAGCTCTTCATGCAGCACGACACCAGAAAAATAAACTGATGCAGTTCCCCCTGTACTGTGCAAAATATAAAGATGGCACATATAAAATCCATAAACTGACATATTCCAGTCATTAAATTGAAAATCAATTATTTACCTTTGTGGTCTGGCTAGTTTAATTTTTCTAACTGCCTTGGTCCCAGTGTCTGGATTCTGCATCATATCTTCTCTTAACACTCTTCCAGAAACTGCAGGCCATCTGCCACTTTTCTCCCCCTCTCTTTACTAACTCCCCCCCCCCCATCCTGCATCCTCCCCCCACACTCTCTGCCCAGCATTTTCCCCCTCTCTCTCACTCTCATCCAATGCCTTCCCCCCATTTCTCTCCCCCATTTGGTCTCTTCCTCTCTCTCTCCTCATTCCTGCCCAGTGTCTTTGTCCTCTCTAACCCTCCCAGTCCAACGTCTTCCCCTTCTCTCTCTTCCTCACATTTGCATCTCCCCCCATGCTCTCTATTTCCCCTGTGCTATCATCTCCCTTATTTCTCTCCTTAGCCTCACTATCTATCTCCCTTGGCCCTTCCTCCCCAGATCTAGCATTACCTCTGTATCCCTATGACCACCCCCCCATGTCCAGCATCACCCCTTTGTTTCCCTATGTCCCCCCTGATGTACAGCATCACTCCTCTGTCTCCTTATGCCCCCCCATGTCCAGCATCCACCCCTCTGTCACTCAATATCTCACCCTCACATGTCCAGAATCTCCTCAGTCTCCCTCCACCCCATGTCAAGGATCTCCTGTTGTTCTTTCTTCCCTTTGCTGTGCATTGATACTCCAACCTCCCAACCTGCATACCAGAACTTTATGTCCAAATATAGTCCTCCTCTCCACTGCCCACTGCCTCTAATCAAAGATGGCACAAGCACGGGGCTTTTCTAATGCAAGTGCACTTGTGCCTCTAAGACCCTTCCGGCCCTCCTTGTCCTGCCTCCTCTGACATGACAAGTATACGTCAGAGAGAGCAGGACAGGGAGGGCCGGCAGGATCTTAGAGGTGTGCGCATGCCTCTAAAACACTGCCAGCCCTTCCTATCCCATCCTCTCTGACGCATACTTGCCACGTCAGAGGAGGACGGACAAGGAAGGCCAGCAGTGTCTTAAGAGGCATGCATGCATTTGTATCAGAAAGGCCCCGTGCCTGTTCTACCTTTGTTACCAGTAGCGGATGGCAGGCTGGATTTGACATGAGTTGGCCTCTTGAAAGCGCAATTCACCCTGCCCTGAACCCAACATGCGGCCGCGACCGCAAATGCATTTGAGTCATTTTTTCATCTAGCGGCAAATGAATCCCGAGGCAGCCATTGAAAATGTGTTTGGCAAAGCGAGTCAACTTATCTTCTTGCCGCTTTTGTACCAGCGCTCATTGGGTTTCTTCAAATCTTACAGCTAAGTCATTATTTTGACTTTTAAATGCATTTAAAAATTGAAAAACATTTAGTTGTTGGGCCGATGAAAAATATTCTGGGGAAGTCTCTAACTCGTCTTTCAAGATTGATTTATGGCGGGTCTGTTCCCCTCTGAAGCCCCTTTCTTCAATCCCCAGATCTATGTCCGGAGTTCCCCAGGTCTGAAAGATGTAGGATGTTGTGTCTGAATGGAGAGACCATTCATGGGGAAGAAAGATCTGACTCAGTTTTTCTCCAAAGACATTTGCTCCCCTGGGAGAAACACTGCTTGGAGGTATAGTTAATGAGCAATGGCGAAGGACCAGAGATGAAGGGCTTTCTTGCAGAGGGGCCAAGAGCCCGTTCCACCCTTCTTGTTCATATAGAACATGGCCACTTGATTGTCTGTCTGAACCAGAACCCTGTGGGATCCTAGGTGATGTTGAAAGACTCTGAGGGCCTTGGAGATAGCACAAAGCTCCAGAAGACTTATCTGGAGCTGTGACTCCTGCACTGTCCAAAGGCCTTGTGTGGACATAGTGCCCAAATGAGCCCCCCCCAGCCCAGTTTGGAAGCATCCGTCGTTAGGGTGCATTGATGTGGAGGCATCTGAAAAGGTGACCTGATGAGGAGATTTTCTGGGGAACACCACCATTGGAGGGCTGTGGTGAGAGGGGCAGTGACTTGAATCTTGTCCCTGAGACAGCCTGAGGCTTGCTTCCATTGGGAGACAAGAGTCCACTGGGCTGTATGTATATGTAGATGGGCATATGGTTCGACATGTACTGTTGAGGTCATATGTCCAAGAAGCTGCAGCATTTCCCGGGCAGTCAGATAGTCTCTAAGCTGCACCTTTGATGCCAGCTGAATGAGATGAGAACAACGGGACTGGGGCCCATGCAATCTTGCGTGCACTGATGCATATTGTGGTGGCTGTGCTAGTGCACTCAAATGCATCAAAGGTTGCTCGGTTAACAAACTTCAAGATATTTTGGTCATGCTCGACTAGAGAAAGATAATCACCTCTCTTATTATCTGGTAGAAGAGGGGCCATGGCCTCAAGGTCCCTGGTGACCTCCTTTAGGAACCTAACCATGTAAAGTATATAAGAGTTAATCCTGGCTGAAAGTATGGAAGCCTGGAAACATTGGGGTCCAAATGCATCGAGGGTTCTGGATTCTCTACCTGGAGGGTTAGAAGAATGTGTCTTAGAACTCTTAATTCGATACATGGCCGAATGGTGGGGAAGTTTGTGTTTTTTGGAAACCGAGACATTCTGGTAATCAATACATAGTATTGAGGCATCAAGTATGGAGTGAGATCGTGAAGGGAGTCTCCCACATGTGGAGCATAAGATCATGGAGAATGCGGTGAACCAGAAGGGTGGCTGCTTCCTTAGGAGCTGTTGGGTATTGGAGGATTTCCAATTCCTCAGCCCTAGGCTCTTTTTCAGATATTACTGTTATGGAGAGACCCCTAGCTAGGTCTCAAATAAACTCCTGGAAAGACGTGTCCTTGGGAGGGGACATGCACCGTTCCGGAGAAGGAGAAGACTTCGCCGGTAGAATTTGTAGCCATCGGGTATCGAATGACTCATCATTGGAAGCCTCCAATTCGGAGGATTCAAAGTACTGGTGGGAGTGGTGCTCCTGCTCTGCTAGATACCGATACCGGTTGGTATCGATATCTGGGCGGGGAATCTGCTTGGATACGGCCTCAGTACTGGAAATGGACTCGAGGGCAGGCATGGGTAGCAGTGAACCCAGCGGCATGTATCCCAAAGCAGTTTGCATCAGTACTGTTGGCGGTGCTAGAGTCGGCGGTGCAGTCGGTAATGATTTAATCGGAACCAAAGCTGCCAATAGAGCCGTCAAGCTCCACTCAATGGCTAGGATACGCGAATCCATGGAGCTCACCGATACTTGGGCATTGGTAACAGATATTTGCGCTACCGTCCCAGAGCATGGTACCAGGAGCTCTCCTGAGGAGGAGGCCTCAGGAGCAACCTGGAGCCCATCAATGGCTTTGGAGGACAAGTCCTCCTGCCGGGGTTGTTTGGCAGGCCAATCTACCTCCACAGCAATGCTCGGGGCATCTCGATACTTTGAAAGAGATCTACTCTTGGAGGGATGACCTGTCTTCGAGGAAGACTTGTGCTTGGATACCCAAGATCCCTGAGAGGAAGATGATGCCCTCGATGACACTGATGCTAAAGAAATGGCATCCGAGGCAAAGAGAGCTCCAAACTTCATGGCCCAGTTCTGCAGCTCTCTCTTTGTCATCTTCTTACAAAGGGCACATTCTAACAGCTTGTGGTCGGTTTCGAGGCATTTTAGGCACCAGTTGTGGGTGTCAGTAGCCGAAATGGTGCCACATTTAGAACATTTTTTTTAAAAAATGGCTTTTCCATAGTGTCAGTAAAGTGTCACTAAAATGGCGTCAATGCGCCTAAAGAAAAGTTATTGTTTTTTAATAGAATGGAAAGAAAGAAAAGAAGAATCGGAGAACCGACGATGAGAGATGGTTCTGGCGTTAACAGGAAGGCAGATGCTGACCACACAAAAGGAATAAAAGAATTTTCTGCGGTGACGGAATTTGCTTCCTGCTGGCTTCGCGGAAAATGAAGAACTGAGGTGGGAGAGTTGGGAAGGCGTGAAGGCAGCTATGCAGGCACAGTGGGATGCTCCCAAAAGCTTTCCTATTGGATGCTAGGGAGCGTTCCTGAGTGGGCTCAGTCGGTACCGACATCCCCCATATGTGAAGACTACATTCCTGCTTGTTCCTGGAGATGCAACTCTATACACCTGCATGACTTTTCCCCCAGCATTTTTGACAGGCCCAAGTGTCAGCAACTACTGTTAATTTTCATGTTTCCTATGTTTTTCTACTATTGTAGGTTAATGGCATGTCAGTCACATTACATATGTCTTACTTTAATGATTACTAAATGGATTTTTCCAGCCTCTTGCAATGATAGGTTACCAACGACTTAATCTACTGACATCTAGTACTGCAAGCATGTAATTTAATTTTACCTGATTGTTCATTTTCACTCTATTTTCTTTTCATATCTGCTGCCTCAATAAATTACTTGAATTGATCTGGGATTTACTGTGCATTATGTGTTCAGCAGTCTCTTTGCTTTTTTTTTTTCAACCTTGTAAGCATTGTAACTGGAATTCATAGTAGAAGATCCTTAAAAGAGGTAAGCTAATGATGACAGCTGGACAGATCTTTGACTTGCAAGGATTATAGTCCATGGGAAGGGGGATTTGGGATTTACTCAACACTTTTTTTTCAGGAGTAGCTCAATGTGAGTTACATTTAGGTACAGTAGGTTCTAGGAGAGCTTACATTCCTAACTTTGGACCTGAGGCAATGTAGAGTTAGGTGACTTGCCTAAGATCACAAGGAGTGACAGAGGAATTCGAACCAGGCTTCCTGCTTCTCTGTCTGTTGCTCTAACCATTAGACTACTCCTCCACTATGTTCTAGGTGCTTTGGGGTTTATTATGCCCCTTGGTTCATCATCTCCAATCATGTGTTTCAAATCAAAAAATCTATTGGAGAAAACCTTCAAATTTCTAGATGCTTGAGAACTTGTAAATTATGATTTTAGATTGGAAAAAGTTGGGGAACACAAATGGAGAGGCTGCTATATGAATAATAATGTTATAATTAATTTTTCTTCATTGAGGATGAGAATACAGACTGTAATTCTATAACATTTGTGGGCTTCAGCAAATTATCAAAATGAAAATCTTTGACGACTGCCCCAGAGAATTTATGTGGCTACTTTTATATTTGCTCTTTTGGCATGCACAAAACGCATGCAAATGTAAACCCCTCCACAACCCTGCCCTGGGAATGCTTCCGCTGAGATTGGGTAAAGCAGTGTTTGACATGCAGAAATGCTTGGAAAAATTGCCCTCCTCATAAATGTTATCAACTGTTTTGTAGCAGCAGAGCACATACAAACCAATGATACCAGGAGTCTGTTCAGAAGGTCCAAATCATTTATTTGTGCACAAGACTCAAGCAGAATCAAATTCAAAATGGCTGAGCAATGATTTCTAGTAAAACAACAACTTTTATAGCTTTCTTTCCCATTCTAGACATAGGCAAACCTTTCATTGGTCCCGGTAACCCCTCGTACACCTTCTATTGGTCCCGGTACTGATATGGCTATCCAATTGGGACTCTGGTCTGGGCCCAGCACCTGCTCACCCCCCTTCTAGTCCCAATTACAATGGTCAGTGTCTCTAACTTGTTACATCTCTCCTCCAAGGTCGCTCAGCTAGTTAAAGCATATGGGAAGCAGGGCACTGTAACTTTTCTTGCAGCACAGTTAATTAATTTCACAGAAGCATAGCACACCTTATCAGTACCAATTAAACTTGTTTTTCTCTACTTTCTAAGTTTCGATTCTGCTTAGCTATACCTAATTGTGCTCAGTTAAGTTTCGTTTCTACAATAGCAGCATTTGGGGAAATGTGTAGTTCCTTAGGGCCTCTCCACAGGCTCCACTTACAGGTCAAGCTGTTTAGGCCTCCCTGCTTACGTCAGACACCATGGATCATAGGCCTTCGCCTACCACATTCCCCCCTTTGATTAATCTCACCCTATTACTAATAAGGTGTGAGAGTTAAATCACTCAATTACACTGGGGTCGGGTTCCGACCATTGGCTATAGGATTAGGGTGCCATAAAGCCAAAATCTTAGTTGCGGTCTTCCGCTCCACGGTGTTCTCAATAACACTGTTGATAGATCGCATACAATATGGGATTATACATGGTAACATAAAGAACAAAGCTACAAAGATTAGTACTATCATAGCAAAAGTAGTGAATCCTCCTAAGCCAGAAAAGATAGATGCAAACCAATTGGGTATCTGAAGATCATGCCAGGTCTGTACTGGCACATAAGTTTGTTTCCGCATATGTTCAGCAATTTCTTCAACAACCTGACCCTTATCATCTATCTTCAGACAACAATTTGTGAGGTTCAACTTACCACAGACTCCTCCTTCAGCAGCTAATAAGTAGTCTAGTGCTAATCGATTTTGATAGATTGCAGTGCGCATTTGTGTGCTTTGTCTAGCTAAAAGTGTGAGTGCTTGGCTAGTTTCATTAGTGATGAGTTCAACTACCGCTTGCAGGCGTATAATTCTATTCAACATATAAATTGGGGTATGATATCCCCACATGCCATCTTGCTCCCAAGTGGCAGGTCCATAATAGGCAATAATTCGCTCTGGTGGCCAATCTTCACCATCCCATTTCTCCCACTTGCCTATCTGTAAGGCTGCTCTTTTTGATCTCTTTGAATAAACTGGGTAGCCTAATTGTTCACCATGTTCTGTGGGCAACAGAAAGAAAGAGGGTCGAATAGTTCCTAAGACACACGCTCCTTCCCAATAGATAGGGAGTCGGGCATATGCTCGGGTTCCGCAAATCCAGTATAGGCCAGGTGGGGCTTGCCAATTATGATGTCGGTCAAGGTTAGTCCATAGAGGGGCAAGCTCGGGGAACCGTGCTAAGGGATTGGTGGGCTCTGATTCATTAACTCCTGACCACCAAGATGTCCGTTTTGTGGTATCATTATAGAACTTTTGGCTAAGACAGACAAGCTGTCCTACTTTAGAGGTAAATTGGGGTCCAGTTCGAGCATAACACAACCGTCCAACTATTGGGTGTGCTAATACCCATTCGCTGGTAGTCTTGTGTAGCTCTGTCTGATTGTAAACTACTGAGTAATTCAACTCTTGGGCCTCCCAAGGCCACTGATCACCCATCTTGGTTCCACCACAAAAATAACAATCTGAAATGCGGAGACTGGATACCACAGCTCCGGCCAACTCTAGGAATAAATTCTGAGAGGGATGAGGGATATCAAACTTATTTACATGCATAGTCTCATAGAAAGTGTTGTGTATGTGATACCTTGATGATCGATGAGCCTGGGTATTTAGTCTTATATATACTATAGTTCCTGGATCTGACCCACCTCCTGCAATCCATAAGCCAAATTTATATCCTTGTTTCCATGCGCTAGGGTTCACTACAAGAAATTCTAATGGATTACAGGCACCTTTCTTACAATTCTTTTGTATATCTTTCACATATGGCTTTGTTAAGGAAGCCATTCGATTATCTCTAGTATTTTCTATCATACCAGTTTTCCAGGTTGCGTAAAAAACACATTCCCACTTCGGGCAGTAGTAGTCTGCAACTGAAGCTGTACTGTATACATTAGCTAACACCCGCTTACCTGTACATTCTCCCCATCCAGTAGTCCCTTCTGGACACATATATTTGTGATCTTGAGAATATGCTTTTTCCCAAGTACCACACTTGGAACGACTATCTCTATTGATGGCATCACAAGCATCAAAATACAACATAGCAGACTTCGTAGGATCAGTGAGTGGGGGTGTGGCATTAAGCAAAGCTCCATCAGCATCATTCCACCTTATTTCTAGGGTGTAATAAGATGGGTTCTGATGTGGGTTAAAGCAAACTTTAGTAGTCCCTGTATTACAAACATTCAGTTCAGTGGTGTTATAAATACACCGGCTTACCGTACCAGTACAGGTATAGTAAGAATGATAAAGCAAAGTCTGAGTCACTTTCGTTCCAGTTCGAGTAGAAGTAATGCAAGCAGTGCATGGGGGTAAAGCATGGCTCAGTTCAAGTCCCCCAATGCAAACAACCAAAGTAAGATAGAAACAAAGGTTCATGTTGATTGTAGTCCTCTGGGATCTCCGCTGGAAAATCTTGACCTCGACGTTCTCTGCTGACCCGTTTGCTAATGAAGCAATTCAACGGGCATCAATGTTGATTGGAGATCCTCAAGCTTCTGCCGTACGTAGACCTACCAGCTAGTGTGGCAGGAGTAGGGCTGTAGATCTAGAAATGTCACTGTCCTCTGGGATGACTCAGGTGAGCAAATATTAGAACACAAAGATAAGGAGAGCAAGTTCTCTCTTGTATCAGGAACAACAATCCTCTTCGAAAGACTTGTCTTGTTACTACAAAACAATGTAGGCCTTAGTGTAGGCCTTGGATGGCCCAAGAGGTGTCTTTAGGCTGCTGGTTGCCGCCTCAGGGTGAGACGCAAAGGGATGTCAGGATGTGGCTCTGCTGTCCACTGGTCCGGATCCGGAACTGCTGCTGGCTTGACTCTGCTGTGATGGATCCAGGATTCGATCTCTGCCACCTTTACTGCAGTTGGGGTAGACAGGATGACGGTGTATGGTCCCTTCCAATGGGGTTCCAGCGGTGTCTTCTTCCAATCTTTGATCCACACCGAGGTACCTGGCTTGTAGGGATGCAGGGGTTCCGTCAAGTTGATAGGCAACTGGTCCTGTATCCACGTGTGAAGAGTCTGCAGAACAGAACTAAGAGCTAGAAGTTCTTGTCTGGTTATCTCTGAACCAATCTGTGACAGACTACCTTTGACACCCTGCACTATTGGTGGAGGCCTGCCATACATAACTTCAAATGGGGAAAACCCTGATGACTTTACAGGGGATGAGCGTATTCTAAGTAATGCTATTGGGAGAACCTGGGGCCACTTCAGGTGGGTCTCCTGACATAGCTTGGACATCTGAGATTTCAAAGTTCTATTCATTCGCTCAACTTTCCCTGAACTTTGGGGTCTGTATGCAGTGTGTAACTTCCATTGTATCTGTAAGGCTCTTGCTAACTGTTGGGTAATTTGAGACACAAAGGAGAGTCCATTGTCTGACCCTATTACTGCTGGAATTCCAAATCTGGGGACAATTTCTCTCAACAGAACTTTGGTAACTTCTCGGGCTTTTTCAGTCCTGGTGGGGAAAGCTTCCACCCACCCAGAGAAGGTACAGACTAGTACTAACAAGTAACGGTATCCATTGGCCTTTGGCATTTCAGTGAAGTCTATCTGCAGGTGGTGCATAGGGGTAACACCTGCAGACTGAACTTGGGGAGGTGGCGTGGGACCCTGTTTGGCATTGTTCTTGGCACAAATTAGACACTGGCGGGCTGTTGAAGCTGACAGGGCTCCCAACAAAGCGATACAAAAATGTGGTTTTAGTGCTTTTTCCATAGCACTCTTCCCATAATGCGTGGCTTGGTGAAAGGCTTTGACAAAAGCTGGTCCCAGTGATTCAGGGATTACTATGCGTCCTGGGGGTTGACTGCCCTCGGGTGGTGGCAGCTCAATCCATCCATCTTTCAGTACTCCCTCTTCTCTGTTACAGTAGTAGTCCAATTCTTTGGTGGTATATCGTGGTGTCCATAAATTGAGAGGTACCGGAAATAAGGCTGCTTGTATTGGTGTCGCTTGTGGTGATATCTGGCCTGTCATGGCAGCTTTGCGTGCTGAGGCATCGGCAAATCTGTTTCCTTGGGCAACTTCTCCTTTTCCTGCTTGATGCCCTCGACAGTGCATGACAGCAACACGTGTAGGGGCCCATACTGCATCTAATAGCATCAGTATTTCCGGGCCGTACTTGACTGATTTGCCTCCTGAGGTGATGAGCCCTCGTTCTTTATAGAGAGCTCCATGGGCATGCAAAGTGGTAAAGGCATACTTCGAGTCAGTGTATACGTTTAACAAGAGCCCTGCACCCAACACTAATGCTCTGGTGAGTGCTATCAATTCTGCTTTCTGGGCCGATGTGCCTGATGCAAGGGCTGATGATTCAACAACCTCCTCCCGGGTGACTACTGCATACCCGGCACAGCGTCGTCCATCAAGGATGAGACTGCTTCCATCCACGAAATAGGTCTGATCAGGATTCTCTAAGGGCACATCTGTCAGGTCAGGTCGACTTGAGAATACAGTATCCATGACCTCTATACAGTCATGTTCTGGAGGATCTTCACTGATGGGTATCAATGTGGCTGGATTCAAGGCATGGCTCACTTCTAGTTGTATTTGTGGATTCTCACACAACATGCTCTGGTATTTCAGCATTCGGGAGTTGGTGAGCCAATGGTTTGCTTTCTGTTCCATGAGGGCAAGTACTGCATGTGGTACAGTGACACGTAGGTTCTGTCCTAAGGTGAGCTTGTCTGCTTCACTTACTAATAATGCTGTAGCTGCAACTGCTCTCAAACATGGTGGCCACCCTTTGGCCACAGTGTCCAATCGTTTCGACAGGTATGCCACAGGTCTCTCCCACTGTCCTAGTTTCTGAGTCAACATGCCTAGAGCATTTCCTTGTAATTCATGTACAAATAAACGGAAAGGCTTGTGGACGTCTGGTAATCCAAGTGCTGGTGACGACATCAACTCTTCCTTCAGGGTCCTGAAAGCTGCATCCTGCTCAGGTCCCCACTCCAGTGGTGACTTTTCTTCTCCCTTGGTGGCTTCATATAGTGGCTTAGCAATCCGAGCAAAGTTGGGTATCCATATCCGGCAGTACCCTGCAGCTCCCAGAAAGGCTCTGACTTGCTTTCTGGTCGTGGGGGTTGGGATACTGCACATGGCTTCTTTTCTCTCTCTTCCTAATTGTCGGCTCCCTTTGGTCAGGCGGAAGCCCAAGTATTTTACTTCTTTTTGGCATAGCTGTGCTTTTGCTCTGGAAACTTTGTATCCAGCTTCATCCAATAGTTGCAAGAGGTCAGTAGTGGCTTGTATACATTCACTTTCTGATGTGGCAGCTACCAGTAGGTCATCTACATATTGGAGGAGTACTCTTTTTTCAGGGGCCACTGGGTAGCTTGAAAGATCTTGGTTTAATGCGGCACTGAAAATGGTGGGTGAATTCTTGAATCCTTGAGGCAATCGTGTCCATGTGAGTTGGCCCCGCCTTCCTGAGACAGGGTCCTCCCATTCAAAGGCAAACAATAATTGACTAATAGGGGCTAATCTTATGCAGAAGAAGGCATCTTTCAAATCCAAAACAGTGAAGTGGGTAGCTTCAGCAGGGATCAGTCCTAAGAGTGTGTAGGGATTTGGCACAACTGGATGTATAGTTTCAACTGCGTCATTTACTCTCCTTAGGTCTTGCACTGGGCGGTAGTCTCCTGTCCCAGGCTTCTTTACTGGCAAGAGAGGGGTATTCCAGGGTGACTGGCATTTTTCAAGTAGGCCATACTCCAGTAATCTCAACAAATGGCGATGGATGCCCTCAATTGCTGCTCTTGGGAGGGGGTACTGCTTGACGTGCACTGGTACTGCACTGGGTTTTAGATTCACAATTATTGGAGCTATGTGTTTGGCCAGGCCCGGTGGATTGCCTTCTGCCCATACTCCAGCAGGGGCATTGATACTTTTCAGAGTTGGTTCGAAATAAGTGTCTTTTATTGGCTCGGTACCTGGTTCGGTGCTGTAATATCTCCATTCTTCTTCTCGGGGAACTGTAAGAACCATTAGTCCAGAGGGCTTTGAGTTTACTGTCATTTGCATTCTCCTTTCTCAGTAAAGGATATTTGGGCCTGCAATTTGGCTAGCATATCTCGTCCCAGTAGTGGCACTGGGCACTCAGGCATATAAAGGTATTGGTGTGTTATTTGCTGGCCTCCCAGATTACAGATGCGATTCTGAAGAAAAGGTTTTGTGGCTTTGTTACCAGTTGCTCCCACAATGGTAACTGTTCTTGCAGAGAAAGGGGCTATTGGCTTATCTACTACAGAGTGTTCTGCTCCAGTATTGACCATAAAGTCCATGAATTGGTCTCCTATTTGTATGCTGACCATAGGCTCCTGGAGACCTAATGCGAATTCAGAGCCCGGTCTGTCCTATTCTACTTCTTCAAGATCATGGGTGGCTGATGCCACTGCCTGTATGGCTTCCGTTCGTTCTTGTTGATACTGCTCTCGATTGGTTCCTCTGCGGTTGTAGGGCCTGCCTCTCCCTCTCCGAGGGGCATCCTCATCCTCCTCACGGGGACTGTTTTCGAGTCGCGGGCATGCATTCCTCCAATGTCCTTCTTCTTTGCAATAAGCGCACTGATTTGCGCCTAATGGGGTCCGGTTTTCTCCTCGGCCCCTCCCTCTTCCTCTGCTCCTTTGACTAGGGGGACCTCCCGTTTTCTGTTCAACTATGGCCGCAGCCAAAAAATCTGCTTTCTTCTTCATCTTTCGATCACTTTCTCTCTGTCTTTCATTATCACGATTCACAAACACTTTATGAGCGACTTCCAGTAACTGAGTTGCATTCATGTCCGCGAACCCCTCTAGTTTCTGTAATTTGCGTCTAATGTCTGGCTGTGACTGGCTTACAAAGGCAGAATTCACCATGCATAGGCTTCCGGGTGCATCTGGATCACAGGGAGTATACATTCTGTATGCTTCAGCTAATCTTTCATAGAATACTGCTGGGCTTTCATCTATGCCCTGAATAACTTCACTTATCTTGGTGAGATTCATGGCCTTCTGGCCCCCCCTTTTCAGACCCTGCATAAGGCCTTGGCGAAATCGTGATAACGATTTAGATCCTGCTTCAGTGTTGGGATCCCACCGGGGGTCTTCATTGGGGAACTCCCTCTGCGCTGCATCACGGTTATCTATTCCTGCATTTACCCCTCCGTCTGCTAAAGGATTGTCAGCTAACCAATCAATGGCTGCTCGCTTAATTCGTGTCCTCTCCTCAGTAGAAAATAAGGTTGACAGGAGCTGACGACAATCTGCCCATGTAGGTTGATGGGTTTGCATAATTGTGTTCATTAAACCTGTGAGCTCCTGGGGCTTGTCAGTGTAGGAAGCATAATGCAATTTCCAATTTAACATGTCGGTTGTGGAGAAAGGCACATAAACTAAATTTAGGGGTCCCGGTACTATCCGGTCATCTGCATCTCTCACGGGAACTCCCGGGACTTGCCGAAGGGGGGCTAATACTTCTGTGCGGGCTTTCTGTTTCCTAGTAGTGCCTTGCGATCCCTTAAGGGGGGCTGCTGCGGGGGCTGCTGTTTTCAGCTGTGTGACTCGCCGAGTCTGGGGAGTCTTGCCTGCAGCTGCTGATTTAACGCTGCCAGTGGATTTCTCACTGCCTGTCTCAGTCTGGGAAGATGTGTCCTCCTCTTCCTGCTCTGACTCCTTTCTGCTTTCGGTCTCAGTCTCTGACCCAGATTGATCCGCCTCCTCCTGAAACGGCTCATCTAGCTGATCGTCTGGCTGGTGGGGGGGTGGACTCTCCCCGTCCCGGAGGGCTGCTGCGGGACGCGGTTGTACCCTTACGGGGCGCAGAGCTAGAGGCTGTCTGATTATAACTTCTGGTGAGTCAGGATCCACAAGGATAGGTTTCTGACTAGGTTTCTTGACTTTCTTTGTTCTCTGAACTGGGTCTGCTTTGTTCCCTACTTTCGGGGCTGGGTCTGTTACTTTCCCTATGTTCTGGACTGGGGCTGTTACTGCTAACATTATTCTGCACTGTTCTTCATAACAGCGCTGTGCCCAGGAGGGCGGTTTCTCACAAATGCTTAACCAGGAGTCTATATATGGATACTGATCGGGGTGCGCTATTCACACTTTCTGATGGACTGACTGAATAATTCCTATGTTAAAAGTTCCATCTCGGGGCCAGCTGGGGTCTATGATGGGCCATTCCCTAGTACACAAAAGCTGCAATCGTGAGGCAGTCATTTTCACTCCATAATCTCCTACATATCCTTTATTGAAATGCTTGATCATACATTCTAACGGAGTGTTCCCGGTAGACCCTGCCCCTCCCATTTCGATGTGTGTGTGCGTAACAACAAACAGAAGGGAAAAGGAGGGCGGACCGTGGGTGAGGGGTCCTCACGGCCCTAGAAACATTTAAGGAAAACAAATAACAAGACAAGACGACAGTCGCTTCCCCCTTTTTGCGACCTGAACGCGGTCGCCCGGTCAGGAACTGCGCTACTCAGGGGTCCGCCTTCGCTTGGTCCGTGCTGCCAGACCTCTCATTCACACTTCAATCACACAGCATGCTAGCAACGTATCTCAAATGCCCAGTCCTGTCTCTTCTGACTAGGCTAACAAAATCAAAATCAAAAAGAAGGTGGTTTGGCCCCGCGCATACTCATGCAGGGTTACTCGGACCGCCTTGAGAGCTCTCTTACCAAATGCAAATTCAAATTTCAAACGGCGGCAAGGTTACTTAAACCGCCTGCGAGAGTTGATCAGGCTCTCTTACCAAAGTTTCATATCAGAAGTTCCAAGCTGCAGATCTGATTCAGCTGTCTAGATTTCAAAATCAAAACTATACTCACCGGATCCGGTCCTCACTACTCCCGAGCAAGCGCATGAGTTGGACCTCGGACTCCCCTCTTCTCGGGTTCGAGGTGATGGCTCCAGCCAGGCCCGGCACCCGCCGAGGTCCGGCCAGCTCCCTCCGATGCAAGGGACCAGCGGCGCCAAGGAGCGAGCCCACGTCGGAAGGGCGCGATCCTGGCAGGACCCAAACCTGTAGAGGCGGAAAGTCGTGGTATATTGCCCTATATACCCTCTATTACCACACCTTCCCGGCCAACGCACCAAGAATATGTAGCAGCAGAGCACATACAAACCAATGATACCAGGAGTCTGTTCAGAAGGTCCAAATCATTTATTTGTGCACAAGACTCAAGCAGAATCAAATTCAAAATGGCTGAGCAATGATTTCTAGTAAAACAACAACTTTTATAGCTTTCTTTCCCATTCTAGACATAGGCAAACCTTTCATTGGTCCCAGTAACCCCTCGTACACCTTCTATTGGTCCCGGTACTGATATGGCTATCCAATTGGGACTCTGGTCTGGGCCCAGCACCTGCTCACCCCCCTTCTAGTCCCAATTACAATGGTCAGTGTCTCTAACTTGTTACATCTCTCCTCCAAGGTCGCTCAGCTAGTTAAAGCATATGGGAAGCAGGGCACTGTAACTTTTCTTGCAGCACAGTTAATTAATTTCACAGAAGCATAGCACACCTTATCAGTACCAATTAAACTTGTTTTTCTCTACTTTCTAAGTTTTGATTCTGCTTAGCTATACCTAATTGTGCTCAGTTAAGTTTCGTTTCTACAATAGCAGCATTTGGGGAAATGTGTAATTCCTTTGGGCCTCTCCACAGGCTCCACTTACAGGTCAAGCTGTTTAGGCCTCCCTGCTTACGTCAGACACCATGGATCATAGGCCTTCGCCTACCACAGTTTCAGAGCTAGAAGTAATGGCATACTGAGCGCAGCTAGAGCACAGGAACCATGGTGTATTATTACATCAGAAGGTCAAAGGTGACAACAACAAAGAAATAGGAAAACAGTCAATTTATGCACAGCTTCCTATTGTAAATGTCCTGCAGATCGAGTTTCTGAGGTGGCTTTGAGTGCTGACCACTGTGAGTGTAGACAAGCAGCTGCTAATCCTTGTCTGGCATCCATTGGGTAATATCCAACATGGCAGGCATACCTGGTACCATAATTTTGACAGGTGTGCCCACTAGCTCAGGATTCTCCTCACTACTGTTCCCTGTTGCTATGTTTGGGAATGTACTGGATCAGGAAGGATTGTTTGGCTCTTCAGCCAAGTTCTGTGTGTGCTGTTCCTGTTAAGCTGCTGAGCCACAAGTAGGTCCACACAATTGTGGGTAATAGAGAGTTCTTTCAATGTCCACCAGATATGAGCACGAGGCAACTTTTTGCACAAAGGCACCCAATCTCAAACAATTTGTATGATCACTTGGATTCATGCAGACTGAGTCTCCAATTTTCAGTTCAGGCAAATCTCTTGCAGATTTGTCATATCTTGACTTAACACATTGCTTTCTTGTCAGAATTTTTTCTGATACACCTTATACCATATTATGGGCCAGCCGGTAACACGTTTCATCAATGTGGCTTGAATGTATTCGTGCAAGCATCTCTGTTCACAGTTATTTGGGTATAACAGCCCTAGACCTTGTATAGGATGCTATTTTGTATGATTTCATCCCTGAATCACCAGCACTCCCTAATTTTAGCTGGTATTTCCTCATTTGAGTCTGGCCATCCTGTCAGGACTAGAGACTTACAAGATATCATCTCTTGCAGTGTGTTGTATGATCTGTTGCAGCCTCCAATGTATGACATTCAGATAATCTGCTTGGTTGATCTGTGAAAGGTCAGTCTGTTCTTGTTGCCTCCAACAAACCTTGAGGTGTTTTGTACTGGCACTGGACTGTCAATGGTCATCTGCAGTGAATCAACATGGATTAGCCAAGGGAAGTCTTGCCTCACCAATCTGCTCCATTTCTTGAAAGCGTGAATAAACATGTACATAAAAGTGAGCTAGTTGATACAGTGTATTTAGACTTCCAGAAAGCATTTTACAAAGTCCCACATTAGAGACTCCTGAACAAATTGAAAATTAAAAAGTCATGGCATAGAAGACAATGCCCTACTGTGGACTGGAAACGGACTGAGAGATAGAAAACAGAGTAGGAATAAATGGGCAATTTTCTCAGTGGACTAAGGTGAATAGTGGAGGACACCAGTGATCTGTATTGGAATCACTGCTTTTTAACATATTTATAAATGATCTGGAACAATAAGTGAGATGATTAAATCTGCAGATGATACAAAATTATTCGGCGTTGTTAAATTGCATGTGGATTCTGAGAAACTGCAGAGGAATCTTCTGAGACTGGGAGACTGGGCATCCAAATGGCTAGATGAAATTTAATGTGGACAAGTGCAAAGTGACACATGTAGGGAAGAACAACCCAAACTACAATATACAACGCTAGGTTCCACATTAGGAGTCACCACTCTGGAAAAGGATCTGGGTGTGATTATAGGGAGGCATTTTCAAAGACATTTACTTGGTTGTGGACCTGCAAACCATGTAAAATGCTGCTCTGTGGGATATTCAGAAGCACTAACATGGTTAGTGCCGCTGAATATCCCCAGGCGCCACCGCTACATCCCCCAATGCCAAGCGACATTGAGGCGTTTCAGGGCAGAGCTGAGGAGGCACCTATCGCTAACCGGGTAGCAGCTTAATGTCGTCACTACCCAGTTAGCCTTATGGCAGTCTGGCGAACCCAAATATTTAATGCCAGGGCCCGATATGACCCCAGTCTTGAATATCTGTGGTTTAAGTTCAGCACCGTTGGCTAGCTGCATTAACAGCACTAGCTGCCGACACTGAATATCCCTTCACTCTGTGGACAATACATTGAAATTTTCTGTTCAGTGTGCACTGATTCCCAAAAAAGCAAACAGAATGTTAGGCATCGTTAGAAAAGTATGTGTTTAGCATTTTCGCTTTTTCAATGTCACTTTCCACGAATCTGTACTCGGTACTTTTGAGTCTTGCAATTTCAGCTCTGACCTTCCTCTTCTCCCGAATATACCTGAAAAAAGTTTTATCATCATGCTTTAGATCTTTAGCCATCTTTTCTTCTGCCTTTGATTTTGCTATCCTTATTTCTCTTTTAGCTTTATCCTGTATTTTTTAAGGTGTTCCTTCTGTTTGCGAACTTCTTAATTTTGTGAAAGTGTTTTTTGCCTTTTTTTGTGCAGCCACTTCTTTGGAGAACCATACAGATTTCCTTTTCCTCTTGTTTTTATTTATTTTCCTTACATATATATCTGTTGCCCCTTTTATTTTCTCCTTTAGTTTAGCCCACTGCAATTCCACTTCCCTTACCTCCTCCCACCCTGCCGCCACCACCTTTGAGCATTTTTTCCTGAAGTCAGTGTTTTTGAAGTCTAGGAATAAGGGGACTCTGCCTTGGCTTTTATCTCAAACTACACTGTGTGATGATTGCTGCTACTCACATGGGCACCCACCCACACATTTGACAGACTTTCTCCGTTGGTGAGTATTTACGCTTGTCAGTTCAATATCAAAAATCTGTTTTAGAAAGCAAGCGGAAATACTATGATTCTCAGATCATGACTCGTTTAGGTGCGCCAAGTCGCCTTTTTTCTGTTGTGAAACGATCACCAACTCCTGCTTTGGGTTCTTTTTCCCCTGATTCTATTGAAGCATAGTTGCTCTTGGATTCTTTTTGTTAAAAATTTCAACTATCCAAAATTCCTTCACTGTTAGTTCTTCAGAGGAATCTTCTTGTTATTCTGTTAATTCTTGTTTTGAGACGAATTCACAATTGTGGATTTTCTTTCAATCAGTCTTGTTGTCCCAGGGTTCTTGATATTATTTCATCTTTAAATAACACTTTCAGTCCTCTTGATAGTTATGTGATTCAATTGTTTGGGTATTCTATTGCTGCTATAGTTAATGGTTCCTTTCCTCAGGGAATAGTTCCCGCAGTGTTAAAGAAAGCTTCAATATTTCCTTTGCTTAAAGACTCATCTTTGGATAATTTGGACCCCTTAAATTATCGTCCTCTCTTCTCTCTTATGTTTAGCTAAGATTTTAGAGAAATTGGTGCTTTTACAGTTACAGAGTTTTATTGATAAATATAATTTGCTGTCTGAATCGCAGTTTGAATTTCGTTCCAACAATGGGACTCAAACACTGCTGTTGACTCTTACTGAAGAGTTTCTTATTGGTTTTGATCTTGGCAAATCTTTCCTACTAGTGATGCCTGATGCATCTGCTGTGTTTGATACCGTGGATCACTTTTTATTTTTACCTAGACTTTGTGAGTTGGGGATACAAGGTAAGGTACTTTCTTGGTTTACATAATTTTTGTGGGACAGATTTATTGAAGTTCAATTATCAGGACATGTGTCTTCTTGGAAATGTATTGAGGCAGGGGTGCTGCAGGATTCTGTGCTGTCAGCTATACTATTTACATAATAACCTAGTAAATGACGGCAGATGAAGGCCAGCATGGTCCATCTAGTCTGCCCAGCACGATGGCAAGCGTACGTACCGTTCATCATCTCTATTTCCCTTCAAATTTGAATTCTGTGATGGATTCTTTTCCTTTTGTGCTTAGCTATGTTGTGAGAGATTTTGGGGTATGTTTAGATGCACAATTAAATCTCCATGATTATATACAAAGATTGGTTAAAGCTGCCTGTTATAAATTGCATCTTCTTTGGAGATTAAAACCATACTTATCCAGTAGTAATTTTCATTCTGTGCTACAAACTTTAGTTCTTTCACCTTTGGATTATTGTAATAGTTCTTTCCAAAGCTACTATGGGGCATGTTTACTAAAGTCCACAAATCTGCGCAGCGCAAAATAGCGCACGGCAACGCGGCATTGAAACGCGCAGAAACACGTTTAAACGCCCCGCACACGTGCTTGTCACCCCAGCACAGGTACGCGGTTCAGTAACAGGCCCCGTACAAGTGCGGGCCCGCAAATGTCCGATAGAGGCGTGGAACGGCTAAAGGAGGGCGGAGGAAGGCTCCGGAGGGGCGGAGGGACGGGGTCAATGGGTGGAGAGTGGGAGGTGAGAGGCTCCCCGCACAGTATCGGGCCCGAATTTACATGTAAAAAATAGCGCGAGTGAAACACTCGCGGTAGAGGGCATATAAAGGGAAGAGAAACCATTTCCGTCAGCAATGTACAGCAAAACCGGGGAAACCTGCAAAACGTCAGCAGTGTGATACATGTGCACAGCACAAAACTGCAATGAAAAATAGGAAATGACCACAACAAAAGCATTAAAATAGTAAATCAGCTGGGGAACAGGTATAGTAATGCGCAAAAGTTAAAAACACACCCAGCAGAGCTCCAAAAAATAAAATAACATTTGTTTGGAAAGGGGCACGGAGCGGAGACACCTCCAAAAACGTCTCCGTGTATTGGACCCTTCCTGGGAGTGTTCCCTATGGTTGTCCATCAATAGCACTGTTGCCCAGCTTGGGAATATGCTATCCCCCTCTGTTCGGACGTCATACCCGTGTTATATTTGCACGTTTGTCACCAGACAGGGTGAAGGAGCTCACAGTAATAATGTGCAGAGCAGGTTTTGGAACCCCACCCTGCCAGGTCTACTATCTCCAGGGACTGCACTGTCTCTGTGGCCACAGTGTGGTGCAGTGGACAGAGCCGGTACCTCTAGGACCAGAGGGTCACACGTTCAAATCCCAGCTGTGGCACATGCCAGCACAATCCCAATATTTAACCCACCACTAAACACAGATAGCAGAGACACCCCTTTATTGCACAGAACAAAAGCATGTTGCAAACACCCATATTTTACCCTACACCACACACACACCAGCACAATGTGCATCACCAACAGCCGCGTCCCCCAAATGCAGTCCTGTAGTGCCACAACTGTAGGGGCTAAGGACACGTAGGTAGAGGTTAAGAAGGTAGAGGTTATGTACGACAGATGTGCCTGTACATGCCCTCACCCCACGTGCCAAGGGCCAATTGTGTCCCTGGTCATGATCACGTAATGGGTGGCCCACGTTCCACAAAAACCTTGCTAAAGAACAACAGCTAGACCGCTATACCATGTGAGCCAAATACAGTCCTGGGGTTCCACTACGCAATCAGGTCATATGCCTTTGCAAGGATAAGGACATGCCAGCATGTTGGCGGAAGGGTTCAGATGGTGGAGGGGGCAGTGGCTGCTAGCCACAGAGGACAGTGGCCAGGCCATGTGCAGGCTGGCACCATCCACTGCAACAGACAGGCCCTGTCGGATGTACAGTCATGGACCACCCAGGGATTGCAGCCAATCAGTGGCTACACGGTGGTGCAGTGCACACAGACAGTGTGTGCAAGAACAGAGGGTCACAGGTTCAGAGCCCAGCTGCGGCTACCGCCAACCCTGTCCACATATTCACCCCACAGCTACACCGTGGTAGTAAGGACAAACCTTTATTGCTGAGAACATAGGCATGGTCAATACGCCTATCTTTTACCACACCAAACACAGACACCATAAACAGGCACATTATCTCCAGCAGAGTCTCCCAAATGCAGTCCTGGAGGGCCAAACACCATTCAGGTTCCATGCTTCCCCTAAGACAGATGCCTGTGCTGCAGATGTCTGCACCACCCCCATGCTATGCAACTGTAGCCCATGCATATTCATAGGGACAGCATGAAGGCCCGAACAGTGTCTGGAACACCAGGACTGGAGTAGGGACACTCTGCCGTAAAGCAAGAGGCAACAGGTCCAGACGCACCCACACCCACAGGCCACATTGGAAAAGCCCCCTGGGGGGGCATCTCCCAGATCTAGCTCCTGCGTACCCTAGCAATGCCACCCTATACCTGGGTACACGGTACACAGACCACAAACGTTTGATGTGGGTACTGGCAGGTAGACAGTCCTACGCTCAGCACTGTTTGCTCCTTGTGCTCCAGCAGAACAAGCTGTCGGCTGTCTGTGGTGCGTGCCCCAGGTCTGGCCCCTGACAGTATTTACCACCCTGGGGAGTGACACGCAGCAGTACTGTGTACCATATCCATGCCTGTACCCTTCCCAGGACTGGTGTGGTGGGCACGTCGAATGACTCCCCCAATAGTAGCACAATGCTGGCATAGGTGAGGGGGGGGTGTCTGTCTATACAGTGTGTGTTGGCTACAAACACCCTCCACAGGCCACACTGCCAGCACTGTTGCCAGTATTGACCTGACAATGCGCATAATGAGCAGCAAGGTACCATGGGTATAGCTCAGACAGGGTGTGCTGGCCAGGATGCATCTGCACAGGGCATGGGGCACTGGCTGGGACATTGTAATGCCCAGCCACCACCTACACAGACAGGGTGACCTCTGTATGTGCTGCTGGTGGATCACTCTCACCCTGAGCGTGCAGTGATGACAGCATGGCTAGGCACCCCCATAGTGCTGTATAGCATTTCTCTCCTGTGATATATATGGGTGTCCTGTTGGGGCCTCTTCATGGATTGATCTGCCTGTGTGTGCTGCCACCCCAGTTTGGGGTGCATGCAATCCCATCAGGACTATCCAGCAGACTCTGCACAGCTGGTATGTGTCCTGATGGAGCTCCTTGCAGGGTGCAGCAGCTGATGGCTTGCTGCAGGAGAATATCAGATAGTGCTGGGGTGCACCCCTGAATATCCAGGCCTACTGTCTGTCTGATAGTGTGTTTTGGATGTGTGTGGAGCTGCTTGGACTGCCCTGTAGGGTGTCTGTCCCCCAGCAGGACAGGGGTTGATGGCCCACTCTACTGCCATTAGTGCAGGGGGGGGGGAAGGATGGGGATCTGTTGATGGGAGACCCTGTTTGTCATTGGGGGGGGGGGGGGGGTAGGTACATTGCCCACCTGAGGGGGGGGGGGAACCACCAACTAAGACAGAAGGGGTATCCATGATGAGTTTGCAACACCTTCTTATCACACAGGTTAATACTGATTTTGAGCTCTGGCATGGCCTCATTCAGCCATGGCCGTTGATGTGGACCTGGTCCTGGGTGCCACCTCCCACCCTCAGGGTGAGCACATTACCTGCACAATGTGACGGTGTGTAGCTACCCCTCGCCGGCAGTACTCACGCTCAGGCCCCCCACCAGGCCGAGGTTCTGTGTGGGTGGACACGGACAGTTCCCCCTACCATGCCGTGTAGCTTTTGGGGTGCAGTCCCCATCTTGTGTGCATCTGTGGGCAGCTGATTTGCATGTGCATTGCATCATGGGTACGGGTGGCCTACCCCGTCCTGTCTACAGCAGCAGACTGTCTGTGGGGTGACGTGCAGGCTCTCTGCAGCCACACAGGCGCTTACTCAGAGCTATAGTGCCGTAGCCCAATGGTTCCGTCACTGCCTTTATAGCAGGAGGTCATGGGTTCAAGTCCACAGAGGAGTTCTGTGATAGGGTTGTCCAGAGCATTGTACTTTTTTACTGGACATATGTTTATGGCATCAAACACACCCTTGCCATACTGTACCCATAAGGGTGCCTCTGAGGGTGCATTATAGGGCACCCTATAGGCCACCTTATGGTTGCCATCCATATTGCGTGCACTATACATTATCCTGTGGCGCAGCATACATGGTGCCCTATAGGGGACTTGCTAGGGTGCCTTTGCGGACTGTGCACTGTAACATGTGCCTTACGGGCCTCCATATATTAACACGCTGTTAGAGCGGGTATACTGGTAGTGGGTAATAAAATAAAACTATAAGGCCTCCTACAGCACACCTCACCATAATACTTACTGCCCCAGCCAACCTTGCTCACTGGGCACTGTGAGGGGTTGAACCCCTGACCTCTGCACCATTGGTCAGTATCCTAACCATTGTGCTAAGGCTCTGTTCCTGTTTGCTGTGCACATCAGTGCGCCACTTATGCCGCCCACTATCGGACTGCCCCCTCATACATCAGCGCGCCGCCCTCTGCCCCCCAAACTTAACAGTGCGCCGCCCTCTGCCGCCCCCAATGAACAGTGCGCCGACTCATGCCGTTAAAAATAAACCGTGCGCCGCCTTCTGCCGCCCAAAAAGAACTGTGCGCTGCCTTATGCCGCCGAAAAAGAACTGTGCACCGCCTTATGCCGTTCAAAATTAATTTGCCTCCTAAAACAATTTTAATCATTACAGTTGCTGTCTCAGCTGGCCTTTGTCGTTGTGCACAATGGGGGATTGAACCCATGGCCCCTGCACTATTGGTCAGTGTCTTCACCGTTGTACTATGGCTCGGTTGTTTTCTATACCCGGCAGCGCGCCACTTTGCCTTTTGGCGCGCTAATGTCGACCCCGCACATTACCGCGACGCGCACACGTCCGGTTGCTTACTCCCGGTTTTTTTCTTTTGGCAGCCTGATCCGCCCACTCCTTATATGGCACAGGTACACTACCGCGGCCCCGCACGATAAGAATGTTTAGTAAACATGCCCCTATGTCTTCTTTACAATCAGTTCAAAATGCTGCAGCTCCTCTTCTAAATGGATGCAAATGTTCTGATGATATTTTGCAACAGTTATTTTGCTCTTCGTTGGCTTCCTATCAGTTTTCGAGTTTTGTATAAAGTGATCAAAGTGGAAGAGTAGTCTAGTGGTTAGCATGCTGGCTTGGGCACTCCTTGTGGTCTTGGGCAAGTCACTTAACCCTCTATTGCCTCAGAAGACTCCAAGTTATTAATGTCCCTGTTTAATGTACATTGCCAAGTTTAAGTTACAATGTAAACCGTATTGACTAAAAATGATAAAGCGGTATAAAAAAACCTGTTAAAAAATCATAATTACTTTAAAATGTTTACATAACATGGCTCCTATCAGTCTATCAACTTTGCTCAGACCTTACTGTCCTCATATTTTACGGTTTCAGGATGCTCAATTATTAGTTGTTCCTTCCTTTAAAAAGATTCCTTTTCAGTCATTACATAAGAGAATTTTCCTTATGAGTGCTCCATCGATTTGGAATTCTCTCCCTAATGAGTTACGTGTTGAAGGAGGGTTTATGTTTTTTCCGCGGAAGTTGAAATCTTACTTATTCCAACAAGCCTTTCCTGGATTTCTTTGATAGGCAGGTGAAGTGCATCAGGCAATTTTGTTTGTGGTGTAATAATGATTCAGTATGTGTTCTTAAATGGTAGTCTTCTTAGTTTTATTTGTTTAGATTAGAATGATTTATTTTTATTTATTTGTTTTTAAATTCATCTTGTATGAGTTTTCTGGTTTGTTATGACGACTTGTATGGGCTATAAAAAACTTTTAAATAAATAAATGTCCACATATGCTGTATCGTGTGTGGAAAAGCATCAAGGATGGCATGAGCTTCCTTGAATATAATTTCAGTTTGGTGCCATTCGGCTGCAGGGGTGCCCTCTGTGCAACAACATTTTGTCTTTCAGTCACATGACATTACATGTTCCCCAGAGTCAAATGGACAAGGTTGTACCATATTATTCAGTCTGAGATTCACAAACCATTTTTGTCCTTGTATTCACGTGGAGCCCAATTCCATAACATGCACGTCTTGACTGCGGGCACATCTAGAAAATAAACGTGGCCGTCCCGGACCAAATTCAGGAACCATGCATGGTGACACACACGTGGATATAGAATCAGGGTGAAGATGTCCACAGCGCTGCACACACAATAAATGCATATGCCAGACACCTGGGGCATGTGCGTGTACCTGCGTGACATCTAAAATGCATCCGTGTACTGCTGAATATGGGTGTGGTGTGCAAGCCGAATACAGTTTTGGTGTGCCAGCCCATCTACCTGAAAATGGTTCCAACCACATGTACCCCTGAAAATAGATCCACCCTCATGGACCTGGTCCTCATGCAACAGGAAGCAGGATGGAGCGGACACCACCTTCCCACCGCTGCCAAGTCCATACTGCACACATAAACATGGCTACCAGACAGCCTAACTTTTCAGAAGAGGAGATGAGGCAGCTGATGGATGGTGCAGGAGCTGTCATGTGCAGGAAACATGTATGTGCAACAGCAACAGAATGGCAGATACCAAGGACAGCAGCATCAGTGAGCAACCAAATGTGGATAACACGATGCATGTAGGAACATTAGGAGGAATGAACCTGGACATAGATTGAGTAGTTAGTGTAGAAACAGTATACCCAGTAGCTGGAGAGTGGTAGACAACACATAATACCTAAACAACCCCTGGAACATAATATATGTAATAATCCAGTGTGCATTGCCCTGAAGTGGCCAAGAGAACAAGTCCAATGAGCACCAGGAAAGGAATGGAGACAAATTCCAAGGATATTATCAGTGTGTTCCCGTCACAGCAGCATGTCGGCACAACACGGTCATCCTCACACTGTGAGGCATACAAAAAAGGGGACTGAGAAACCTTGGATCAAACGGTAAACCACAGCAAATAAAATGCGAACACACACACATGGCAACAAAGAGTGCAATGTACTGGGAATTGAACCTTGTATCATTGTGCCCCAAGACACCTCTGTCAAGTATGTATAGTCACAGCAGTTGTGGCAAGCCATTCCCAAAAAGTATAGAAAGCCATAACCAAAGTTATGAATAATACACCATGAAAGGGAAAAGGGGATGGAACAATGCACCACTGAGGAAAGACACCAAAAGTTAAGGGACCCACAAATATGGAATTTCCTGGCTCAGGGGAGATAGGAATCATCCCCATAAAGCAAGGATAGTATAACAGACATCAGTGTCCTGTGGTATAAAACACACATGAAGTCAATGCAGACACCGGGTGATGCAGATGCTGCTGTGTTGTCTATGAAAAGTATGACCTGAATAAGCTCTGCTGGCCACCACCACAGAGACAATGGCAGGTAAATAGACTCACCCATGGAGCACCTGTGGGAACTGAACCCAGATCAACATGCGATGAGGTAGCAGTCTAAACCACCATGCCACCCCACCCCTTCCTGCTTGAGCACCAACAGAAAAATGAAACACAAGGGGACATGCAATGAGGCAGCACATGACCCTATAGAGGACCAATAAGAGGCCACATATGTGCACACAGTGTGTAATCCCCAACTTGAATATGACACCAGATGATGTCTTCAAAGCTATCAGGGTTGCAGGGAAGAAAGATGGTATGCATATGTACCTGGCGGGGTGTCTACAGAAGATGACATTACAGGGCCTATGAAAGTTATTCCCATCCTGTGACTAGTATGGAAACCTACAAAGTACAGCAGACCAGGAGTGATCACAGTTTGCAGCAGAAGACAGAGCCTGCCTAACTATTGTCAGATGCAGTATGGCATGTCATATGTTCCAATGAATGGTTACATTTCTCCTCTCTCCACAGACAATTCTGCATATTGCGGGATGACGGGGCCTACAGGGTGTGGTACCGTACCATAAGACACATGCAGCCCAGACTCATATGCCTCATACAACAGCAGCTACAGCAGGAGCACGGTGAGTGTCCATGCTGACACCAGGGCCAGTTGAGAGCCAGCTATGCACCCACCACAAAGTTTGACTACCATGACAAGCAACAACAATGTTTTCAATGTGGCCACAAGGCATATTCTGCGGTGTACATTGAGATGTCAGACCCTGTTCATGACGAACTGAGGTGACAATTTCCCCAAGAACGATGCCATAGCTACAACGGGGGACAAAGTTTAGCAAGAGATACATATGTAGTCCCCCGGATAGAGAGGAGCAGCAGTATACCACAACAGCTGCGGAGACATGGTTTGGTAGATCTGAGTGGGAAAAGGACACAAGGATCAAGATAGCCTATTCTGGGACCATCAAGGTGGAAATAAGGAGGTGTGAAGGTGCCAGAGTGGGAGTGTGTCCCTAGGTAGGGTGAATGCCCCGCAACCTAGTAGAGCCCATATACATTCCTGGGTAGAGGGTGCCTGAACACACACAGAACTCTGAATGGCAGAAACAGGTGAATACTGTACATGATATCGAGGCCCGCAAATGAGCAACATGCCTCCCTGTAATAACATCATCCACAGAGCAGTCAGATATTTACCAGTACAGGAGGAGTGCATGTGCATGATGCACCAGAGGACGGAATTCATTGCCAATGGCATAGGTCATGAACAAGCACCCCCTAGCTGGCAGTGGGTATGCACACATGGGAATGGTTGGGAATCGAAGATCTCCTGCAGGGCACCCAGTAGAACACAATGTGATCCTCCTGGCCAAGACAGGCCCTGATGTCAGAGTAGAGGAAAATGAGCAATTACCTGTTGTAAGCATCCACTCAATTGATAGTGGACACCTTCTAATGCCTTCCAGCAAGCATGTCCACATAATCCATCAACATACACTTGCCCATCACCAGTGCACCTCAGAGCATCATAGCCCCAACCCTGGGCCAAAAAACTAAACATGTGGAACAGGTCCTGCAGACCAACAACAGTGTTCTGTACAGTACCCATGTCTTGAATGTACACAGCCACAAGGCTGGAGCTAAACAGCAGACAGAAATTAACAGAGGCTGCCCCCACACCACAGATGAATGTCCCTAGGTTGACCAGTCAGCCCCTCATGCCAGCTGTCCTGGAGTCACAAGCACTCATATACCCAGTGCCCCAATGATAAATGGGTGCCATAGCATCAACATATCACACAGCACTCTCACACCTGGGATACATACAGACTGGGCAGTTAAAGGCATGCCCCAAGGGTGTAGAAGATTGTGCATGTATATGAGCATGAATATACAGCTATACCTCATAGAACCATAAATATTGTATAGAACTGGCCCTGCATACAGTATCAACAAACCTCCAATTGGAACCTAGCTTGGTAGGGAACAAGATTCATGGACCATGCTAATCTGCACACCTCTGAGCCTTTGGTGGTTGTAGTGACCTGCCCACAGGAGTGCAAGTGGGAATTCAACCCTAGACCTTGAGTTGCCAAGCCTGTGCGCCAAACACCAGTCTACTCCTCTGTCTCTGCCACCCCTCATCATGATGTATAGCTGCCAAACAGCAAGAATACAGACTAGTAACATAAGCCAATCAACAATTCCGTGTCTCCCATTAACAGTTGTGACCAAAGAGGAGTCTCCGCCACCTGCTCCAGAGGAGGGTGATGACACCAATGGTGATGAGGCCAGGGAGCAGAGCCAACCAAGCCCCAGCAGCAGCACCAGCAGGGGCCATGTGCACACCAGCCCCAGTCAAGCCAGCCCCATTGTGCTGTCTAGCCCCTTCCCTTCAGAGGAGGGTGATGAGGTAGAGGAGGGAATGATAACACTCTCCGACATGTCAGGCCATTCCGAAGAGGAGGGGCTAGACATCCCCAGGAATGGGGGAGAAAGTTTCCAGGAGGCAATGGAGGAGGTGGAAGTTGAGGAGGTGGTGCAGGACCTGGGTGAGGCCAGAGTGGAGGGTGTAGCAGATGAGGGTGTGTGGACCCTGTACCTCGAGCACCTACAGGACGCTGTTCTTCAGGAGGATGGGAAGGGGGATGGTGTGGAGGCTGGGGTGGGGCCTAGTGATGGTGGTGCAGATGTGGGGGAAGCTCGATTGAGGCAGAGCCATGGGAGTGAGGAGGCTTGGCTGGGGCAGGGAGAGTGAGGAAACCTGGCCAGAGCAGGGTGATGGGGCCGGGAAGGAGGAGGAGGCCTGGCTGGGACAGGATGATGGGAATAGGGAATGTGAGGATGCCTGGTCGGAGCACAGCCATGAGAGTGGGGAAGGGGAGGATGCTGAGGTGGTGGTGGAGGATGGGAATGGAGAAAGGGAGAAGGCTCTTTGGGGAAACGATGAAGGGAGTGGAGAGGGTGAGGAGGCTGGGATGGTGCAGAGGGATGGGAGTGGTGAGTGCCAATGGATGGGTGTGGGGATGGTGAGGAGACACAGGTGGGTATGGAAGGGGAGATCAGGCTGCTGCAGGACACCGGCAATCCAGCTGTGGTGCAGCATGAGGAAGCAACATTGGCCAGTGCACTCAGCGATACCCTGCAGAGTATAGCTGCCATGGAGCAGTTGATTCTGCAGGGACTCGCTGACTTGCCCAAGCTACTGGACCTTGTCGTGCTGCACCTACAGGGCCTGCGAGGGGAGGTACATGGACTGAGTTATGCTGCCTCACCCAGCCACACATCTCCCCTCCAGACCCTCCAGCTGGAGGACAGATGACAAGTAGGCCATGCACAGCCACTGTTCAAAGGCTCTAACCTACAGCTTGGCAGGCTTGTATGGCAAGGCAGGCCTGCAGGGAATGTACGATATGTAGTGGTAAGCTGATGACGAGAGCTGCTAGCCCCACTACATGTGAAGCCCTGGGACCCTCCCCAGTATGCAATGGGACTAATTAGTCTTCACATTCAGCTCCACTTGTCTTCTGTCCATGTACCCAGACATGTGTAAGGGGACACATCCACCTGCCTGGCAGCCCTATGACCTGGGCCTGAGCTGCTTCTGCTTCTGAGCCTCATAGGCACTGCGCTGGCAAACATGGTTCCTATCAGAGGGAGCCGCTGTTTCAGTAGCGCTACAGCCATGGCAGCCTGCCCAATAGTGGAGTCTGCCATGGTTGTCGCACTGCAGAAGGAGCAGCTCTTTCTGACCACAGCAGTTTGTGCCAGTGGGATGCTGATGGGGCTCAGAGGCAGAAGCAGCTTGGGCCCATGACTGTCAAGCAAGTGGGCACGTCCCCTTACAAGTGCCTGGGTATATGGACAGAAGACAAGGGGGGCTGAACGTGAAGATGAATATAGTGGGGTTAGCAGCCCTCATTGTTGGCTCTCCACTACAGATACTACATTTCCCATGGGTCCGCCTTGCGATACCGAGCACTAACTACAGAGAAACCTTGTGATCGCATTGTACAATACCATTGTAAATGTCCTGTACAATACCTTGTACATATGTATGGCTTATACACATGTCAAGAGTTTTATAAAAGTCTATTGTTTACATAGAACGTGAGTCACCTCCCATCTTCCCTATGTCTATGTCGCTGATGTGCGCACATGGAACAACATACAACCTAACCCCAATGAGTGTGGGATGCAGGGTATGTATACCAACAGATTAATAATGCTGGCTGGAGGCAGGGTCAGCCCCAGACCTGCATCTAAGTGCTGCAGCCCCAAATGACCCTCACATTGTATGAGCATCCCTGTTCACAGCCCATATTGGATACAGAGCCCTGACAGCTCTACACCTACCACCCATTTGAAACAGAGGTCCTAAGCGGCTGCCTAGTATGGCCATTGGTGGGGAATGTCCTGCCTATGGAGGACATTCTGGTGAGGCATGTGCCAAATGCTGCAGTGAGGGAATGGTTGAACTGCTAGAATATCACAGCATCAACCAAGCGTTCATCAGGGTGACACTGATTCCATTTCACACCTCACAGGCCTTGCGGGGTCTGCAGAGCCCATAGCTGGGCTGCCACACATCCAACTCTATGCACCAGAACACATTGACACACACACAACAGTACTGACAAAGCCCATCCACCAACAACATATACATGCTGTAAGCACACAGGGCTGCCCCCCCTAGACTTGGGCTAATGTGTTTGGTGCCCTAAGCGATCCTCTAGCTTTACACTCCTCCTGCCTGTCCAAATGTTTTACCTTGCTTTGAATACCCTGCTTCTGCTGCCCTCCAGAAGTTGATGCCCTATACGAGCGCCCAGTTTGATCAGTGGTTGTGCTGGCCCTCGATATCAACCTTACATGTGGGCCCATGTTTCACCCTCAGAAGACATGGGATCACTGCAGCCCCACAAAGGCATCCAGATAATGCATGAGGCAGCTGGAAGGTGCAGCTAGGTTCAGATTGCGTGCAGGAGCAGACACCTACTGAGAAGAAACAGTTCCCAGGATGGCTAGGGCTGTGGTGACATGGACATGCACAGGCACGGCCTGTCCCCTGTGAGTGAGGGCAGCATGGTGTGGCTGTATGGCTGCCTGGTCTAATTGGTACCTGGGAAAACACTGGGCAACAGAAATGTGGCCATCTCCCTGATTCCCTCTGCCATTCAAGGTCAGCAGCATGCAGGAAGGCCAACACAAACCAGGGGTTGATGTCCACCATGCCTTGCTGTTGCCCACTGCTGCTGCTCCTGTGGAAAGCTCCACATGCACACACATACTCATAATGGCAGGGGAATGTGGAGCGCTCTATCAGTTAATAAGATACACCCCTGCTGGATACGTGCACATATGTGGCTACACCCCATACAGCATATGTGTGTACAGTACCATAAATGGTGCATCTGTGTATGGAAAGGCCCTCACTAGGTACACTGCCACACATTGGGACATGAAGCCAATGTGACTGATTCAGACAGGGCACAGAGACATACATATGTGAGGGGGATGTGACACCTCCCGTATAAATGGTGTTGCAGGAGGCTGCCCCGTCTACGCCTTAAGAATGTTGGGGTGACCCCGGGAAAAGATTATTCTAGGCAGTCCAGGGAATGTAAGTTCACTCGGCGTAGTTGAGAGAAGTGACCTCACAGATTCCAACTACCTAGGAGCACTCATTAATGAGACCAGGTGGAGGGAAATAAGGCTTTTTATTCCCCGTTAAATGCAAAGGTTCAACATAAGAGATAATCATTGAAAACAGAAAGTCCTTTGTATCAAAAAGGTACCAGTATTTACAATAGTTGCTTAATTGTTGCTTCACAATTAAGGCAGGCTTCACTACCGGAATTCAGTACAAGAAAACAGCCATTAACTTTCATTAATTCTTCTTCACTATACAGAGCACACAGACTCTGGAGCTGAGGCCGTGCAAAAGTCACATTCCATATGTTCTGGCAGAGATAAGGGAACAGTATTTGGGTATTCAATTTCCATAGAATCTCCTTCGCTATACTCAGTAGAGGAATATTCACTGTCCCTGTCTGACCCAGACTTGTAGGTTAGGACTCTGGGGTCTGGCTTCCCATAGCCAGGGGTTCTCAAGGCTGCAGGAATTTGATTAAACCAATCTGGTTTCTTTTCCCTCACACAAGGGGCACGGGTTTTAGCAGAGCTTTTAGGAGCACAGTATTCACAGTCATTGGTTAGTGATTCATACCTGGATTTGGACGAGTTGGAACCAACAGTGTTTTCTCCTCCAGCCACTTTCCTTTGGTAGCAGAGCCTCTGCCTGCCAGCATTGGATATAGCCGTGCTTCTGGGCAGTTGAGTAAAACTTGTCCTGGATTCCCCACTCTCTCTGGGTAAGAACTCCAGCTGACCATAAAAGTGCTTTCCTCTCTGACCTGGTAAAACTTGATAATAACCCTTCAGAGATTGTAAGCTCTTCTCAGAACCCTTCTCCCTGGTTCTTGGCTTCTGTCTCTCTGTTCTGGATTCAGGCAGACTGTAAGAACAGGGCGTGGCAGACACTCTCACCTTAGAGCTGGCTCTAGCAAACTTCCCTTGTGCAGCAGGGTCAATTTGGGCCTTCTGGCTCCCAGCCTTGTGAAGTCTGTTCCTTCTCAGGTTCCTCTCAGTCTTCTCTGCCTTCTCTTGGTGTTTCCCAGCCTTCTCTGGGTACTTCCCAGCCTTCTCTTGGTGCCTCTCAGCCTTCTCTGCTCTACAAGCATTCTGTTCTGATTTATAAAGCAAACTCCTTGGAATGACTTCCGGGTTCACTTCCAGGTGCAAGTCATCAGAGTTCCCAGGCTCATTAACTCCCGAATGTCTGTTCCTGCTCCCTCTAGCTGTGCCTGGGGGTAATTGCACACCTAGTTCCTTAAAAGAAACAGGATTTCTTTTTAAACACTCATCTGTATTGACACACGCCTCATGACAATGGCTTAACACGGTTGGGGCACTATGTCCAAACAGGTGGCTGAGGGGGGATATGTGTGTAAGAGATGAACATATGCTCTGCTTATACATCCCCTCCAGGCCAATGGTGACCCTGTGTGAACCAGCAGACCCTGACAAAGGTGTGAATGATATACCCATATTACAAAGGCCAGCCCCTTTCCCACAGGCAAATTAGGCCTCTGCAATGGTGGCAGTAAATGCACAGGGTAATGAATGCAGGGTGGCATGGTGGATACAATGGCACCAAAGCACTAGCCAACCCCCCACCCACCTCCCCAACTGTGAACTGCCATACATGGGAACATTGGGGACAGAGGGAAGGCATGGAGGTACAGCCATGGAGCCACTATCAATATCATGTGGTGCCCAGGAGAGGCATGCAGGTCTTGCAAGATGCATATCACAGTCAGTACAGTGCCCCTCTGAAGCCCTGCATGATGTGCTTGCGGTGCCAACAGGCGTAGCAGGATGGCATGGCAGTGCAGGCACCACCTGGGTGGTGTCAATCGGGGAAAGCATCCAGTACCATCAAAATACTGTCAAGGGCACGCGTTAGAGGTTTACTTCTACTCAGACCCTGAAGTAAAACATTTTGGCGCTGTGGCTGGTTGCGAAATTCTCTACGCCTGTCTCTGCATCGGGCGTAGCTATGATTTGCATACCAGCCCAGCTGATTATAATAGATTGAAATAATTCAATTTCATTTAAATATGCATAGCGTTAGTTGGTCGCTAGTTTTTCCACCGGCATTTACATCTGTTTCCTGCATTTGCAGGATCATTAAAAGTGCTTAAACGTGATGTTAGGGGCTCGTAAAGCCCGCGCTAGCTTTCTGCATCAACCTGATAGACAGCAAAACAACGAAGATTCAGAAACTTCTGATACTATGCTTCAGGACTAGCAGCAAAGGACACAGTGCAGAGCCAGCGCTACCATTAGGCAAACTAGGTGGTTGCCTGGCACACCAAACTTTAGATGGTGGCCCATTCTCACCATTACTACTGCTGCTATACCTCTTTGAAATCTGCAGCTGCAAAGCAGCAAAGCAGCGCTTTCCAGAGCCTCTGAACTACTGTGTGCTGTTGGTGCTGTACTCTGACCAGCTGGCTCTACTCCCATGCAAACAAGAAGTCTGCATCAGTGGGGAGAGAGCTGGCTGGCCTTACATAGCAGAGCACCAGCACACAGCGATCCAGAAGCTCTAGTAAGCGCTGCTTTGATGTTTTATTGTCATTGTCATTGCTGCAGGTCCTGGAGAGAAGCGGCAACAGTGGCAGCGGGGATGAGGGTGGGAGCAGGGGGGGTTGGCAGGAATGAGCATTTGCCTAGGGCACCTCATATACTTGCACCGGCCCTGGAGCACAGCAACCATAATGTTTGGTCAAAGATAACAACAGCAAGGAAGTAGGAAAACAGTAAGATATAACAATGAGCTACTAAATGGCAGCAGTATAAGTTAACATCTGTAATATCAATCATATGCTAATCTGTTCCCTATTTTGTAGTTTATAATTCACTGGGGAAGATTTATTATTTATTTATTCCAACGAACACAGCTCGAAGAACTCCGATAAATAATACACTGGCTATCCCCACAAAAAAAGACAAAAGCTAAACAAACAACATGTAAAAGAGCACTATCCTTCTACGCTTGGATAGTATGGAAGGAACTCCCAGATACAATAAGAGCAATAAATGACCTCTTTCAATTCAGGAAAGCAATAAAGACCTTCCTCTTCAATGAATATTATGGCCACACGTAAAGAACAATTACTTAATTCCTTATTCTCATGTCAGCAATATAAGTCTTACACACTTACCGCCCCACTCCCCATATCTAAATGTCTCGTAAACCCTTTCCCGATTTCACTCCTAACCCTGCTAGATTATCAAATCACCTAGTACAATTACTTGATTATAGGCCTATCCTGCCATAGAATACAACTATGTAATTGTATGTTCTGCAATGCTTTACTTTATACCAACTAATCCTTGAGCCATATGGCTTCCCCCTATCTAATCTTCCAAGTTTATTACCCTTGTTCAATGTACGTTTCCTGGTTCATGTTGTAATGTAAATCGCTTTGAATTTTATGATAAGGCAGTATAGAAAAAACCTGTTAAATATATTGTGGCAAGGAGGCCTATCCAGAGTATGAGGGAGGACAAAGAGACAGGGAATTCACCCTAGTAAAGGGCCCCCTTTTACCAAGGCAGGGTAGGAAAGACACAAGCACAGCTAAGAATCAGAAAACTTCCACATGGCCCACATTCCATGCTCCCCCTAGTGGAAGGAAGGGGAGAGGATACAGAGACCAGATCCCCTTAAGCAGGGAGTTCTCCAAGTATGCAGGTGCACGAAGTCAGGCTGATTGCCATCACCTGGCTAGGGAGGGTTTGAAGAGAGAGCCCTGGAAGTATAAACTGAGGCCAGAGTGTGAGAGTAAAAGAAAGGAGAGCGACATCGTCAGGAGCAGCAGGGGAGAAGGAGGAGCAGGAAGCCAAACTGCCACGAGCCGAGGCACAGCTGCAAGCTGGAAAAGCTTGACCGGTGCAGAGCTGAGCAGAGCCCCTGAGCTGCCAAGAGAGGAGAGTGCTAAGTGGAATATAGCACATCTGCCAGAGGGTTTTAAGCCAGGAACAGGAGAGACTCCAGGATTCCCTGGGAGGCTGGTAGCTGAGGATTGTGAACAAGGAGAGTCTGAGCCTATGCAGCTGGGAGAGCCTGAGGTAAAGCTAAATGGGGAAGAGATTCCTATGGACTGTTCTGTGTGCAAGGCTTTAAACCTGAGGAACAAGGAGAAAACAAGCCAACCCTGAGAGAGAGTTTACCAGAGAAGGGAACCCATAGTCCATAAGCCGGTGGCTCTGATTCCCTCATGTTGGTAAAGGGAAAGGTCACAAGGATTAAGGAGTAACCCTGGAAGCTGTGGAAAGCTTGTTAAGCACCTGCTGCAGGAAAAAGGACACTGGGGTAAGAAAGTAGCTTTTGTAACAGAGCTTTCTTGTACCCTGAATTGTGTTGTTACGTGAAGATTTATGCAGGTGAAGAGAAGCTATACTATCACGGACAGTGAATGTGATTTTTGTTTGTGCTTGTGGCCAGCAAGGCTACAAAGAAAGTGAATTATCCATTCTGTTAAAAAGGCTGTATATCCTGCAATATGTAAAACCTTTAAACAGACATTTTTGGTTTGTGTTTGTTTTTGAGGAATACTCTGTTTCACAGAGACCTGAACCCACATCCTGTACATGGTGAGAATGAACCATTGTGTAAAATAAATTCTGTCATTTGCCTTAACCCCTTGGAGCCTAACTACAGCTTTTTGTCTGATGCACACATACAGCCAAGCAAAGACTACCTTTCCCAGAAGGCACTACGGGAAATAGTTGAAAAGGGCTAAAAGAGCAGACAGCAAATAGTTTCTATAAAATAACCACGCCCCTCTTAGCTGGAGGCGAGCGGTGGCGGAGTGACAATATATGTAAATAAATTATTATTTTAAAAATTTAGGAGTCATGAGATGCGATCAGTGGAGGCTGGTGGTATGTGTCTTTGCTTGGGAGCACCTTTCATGAAATACAGCATCGGAAACGAGAAGTGGTGCTGATACTGGGGCTGCCTGAAGTCCGTGTCCACGTCATCTAAGTCCTCCAAGGGAGCATGAGAGATGAAGGAGATGTCAAGATGGCAGATGCGCAGTGTGCACAGAAGTTGATATCCGGGACATCCATGGTGGCAAAAATAACTGCGGAGGTAGCTGTGTCAGTAGAGCGAGCCCATGACACAAATACCATTTACATGTATAAATGCTGGACGTTAGACATTGAAATTCCAATTAAGGCTTCTAAAATAAACCCCTTAATACGCACTAACCAATAAATTAAGGTACACTAAGAGGTATGTTTACTAAAGAGCGCTAAATGTCGCAGCGGTGAAGTTATCGCACGATAATGTAACATTACCATGCGATAACGTCTCCGGAGGTGTTAAGGCGCACAGAGGGTGGAGCAAGTCGTTCGAGAGGGCAGAGAGAAGGGGTCAATGGGCGGAGAGTGGGCGGGGAGAGGCTCAAAGCACACTAATGCTGTGAAATCAGGGTCTGAAAATTAACGCCAGTGAAAACCTTAGAGGCACATTTGCAGGAGAGAGAAACCATTTCAGTCAGCAATGTACAGCAAAGGCAGGGAGAACAAGTAAAGTGATAGTAGTGATACATGTGCAGCAACAGCATAGTGCCCAAGCACAAAAGGGCACTACGGTGAGGCTGCAAATGGGGTACGGGGGCTGCAGGCAGGACATGCAGTGGAGCAGCTGGGGCACAGGGTGGACTAGGCAGATACCTAGGTGACACATAGGAATGTAGAAATGGAAAACCAGCAAGACAGCAACTGACCAAGACCAAACATGTCCACGAGTGTGTGTCCCACAGTGTCCCAGGGGACAGTACCCAGCAAGTACCCCAAAGAGCACATAACATTGGCAGGCGGTGCTGGGGGGAAACGTGGATGTCTATGCAGGCACCCCTACCCCATATCACGCACCATAGGCAGCCACCTACCGGCACACTGGATGGCCTGGGACTGCGCACCACCAGCATAAGGGCATGTCAGCATGGTGGGGGAGGGGTGCTGGTAGTGGAGGGGGCAGTGGCATCTGCCCACAGCAGACCATGGCCAAGCCCTGTTTAGGTGGGTGCCATGCACTGCACAGACAAGGTCTGTCTGACGAACAGTCATGGTATCCCCAGGGAATGATCTGCCTCTGTGACAACAGTTTGGTGCAGTACACATAGCTAGTATATTCAGAAGGTCACAGGTTCAAGTCCCGGCTATGGCTCCTGCAGACCATGTCCCTATATTTTACCCAGTACTAAACCATGGTAATAAAGAGGGAACCTTTATTGCAGATAAAATAAACACGCCATAAACGCCTATATTTCACCCTACAGAGCACATATACCATAAACATTTGCAATCCTTAGAGCAGAGTTTCCCAACTGCAGTCCTGGAGGGCCAAACACCATTCATGCTGTCCCTAATAAATATGCCTGTGATGCATTTGTATGCACCGCCCCCATTGTATGCAAATGTAGCCATGCATATTCATTAGGGACAGCATGAAAACCTGAACCATGTTTGGCCCATCAGGACCGGAGTTGGGAACCTCTGCCCTCAGCGGCCAACAGGGGCACAAACACCCACACCCACCAGCTCCACTATCCAATGACTCATGGAGAGTCAGGCTGTTGGGCCTTGCGCGGAGCAGCATCTACCAATACTAGCACTTGCATACCTTAGCAATGCCGTCTCAAACTTGGAAACACGTTCCACATATATCAAAAGGTTGCTATGATTAATGTCAGATAACAAATCCTAAGTTAAACACAATTTGTTGACAGAGATTCATCATAGCAACCTTTCTGATATCTGTGGAGTGTGTATCAGTTTTTGTTTCTGACAGTGTTTACCACTCTGGGGAGTGACCCTAACAGTACTGAGTACCATAGCAATGCCTGCACTGTGCCCAGGACTGGTGTGGCGGCCAGGGCTGCCAACCACCTCTATATTTTCACAATGCTGAATAGGTGTGGGAGGGTGTGTATGTCTATCCAGTGTTTTGTGGCTGCCTACACCTTACTGAGCCCACAATGCTTGCACTGTTTCCAGTGTTAGCCTACCAATATGCATAATGAAGAGCAAGGTACTGTGGGTATGGCCCGGACAGGGCGGCCTGGGCAGGATGCATCTGCACAGGGCATAGGGCAATGGCTGGGACATTGTAGTGCCCGACCACCACCTGCACGGACAGGGGGCCACAGCATGTCATGCTGGGGGGGGGGGGGTGTCACTCTCACCCTGACTTAGCAGTGACCATAGAATGGCTAGGTTCCCCCATAGTGCTATACAGCATTTCTCCCAAGTGATATCTATGAGTTCCCTTTTCTGGGGCCCAATCACTGACATACCTGCTTGGTGTGTGTGCTCACATCCCATTTTTTGGGTGCACACAGTTCCTCCAGAAACATGTACTAGCTAGCAGACTGTCTGCAGTTAGCATGTGTATGGCTGGAACACCTTGCAGGGTGGAGATTGACTGTGCCCTCTGCTGGTGAATGTCAGATAGTGGTGGGGGCAGCTGAGCTTTTCTTGGCCTACTGCCTGTCTGCCAGTACCCTATGTGATGCGTACATATCTGCATTGACTGGCCTGTAGGGTGCCCTCTACTGCCACTATTGCAGAGATGTAGAATGTGGATCCGTTGGTGGGAGATCCTGTCGGAGGGCAGGATGAGTGGTGCTACATAATCCGCTTTTGGGTCCAAACACCACCATTCTCTTATAACATGTGACCATGGCAACCACACACATAGCACTATTCTGGGTTCATCATAGTCCACAAGGGCTATACATGACTGGGAAATACAGATGGACACAGGTGTGTCTGCAAGGACTACCTATCACACACTGGCACTGATGGGGACCTGCAGCACAGCCTATCTCAGCCAAGCCAGGTGCTGCGGACCTGGTGCTGGGTGCCCCACCTCACCCTCAGGTTGAGCACAGGAACCGCACAATGTCAAGGTCTGTAGCTACTCTGTGCCAGTAACACACACGGTCAGTTCCCCCTACCAGGCCGGGGTGCTATAGAGGCACATACCCCATCTTGTGAGCAAATGTAGGCTGCTGATCTGCATGTGCAGTGCATCATGGGTACGGGTGGGTTTACCCTATCCTGGTAACCACAGCAGACAGTTTGTGTGGTGACCTGCAGTCATTCTGTAGCCAGCCAGCAGTGTGTTAGATGCTATAGAGATGTGACCCTAACTGGTTACTTCAATGACTGCAAAGGCAGAGGTCTTGGGTTTGATGCCACAGTGGTGTTATTTAGTAAGGCTGACTGAGGCTTTTCTTTTAAATTTAAATCAGTGCTGCCAGCAGAAACACCCTCACAGTGCCGTAGCCTAAGGTGCCTCATAAGGCGCCCTATAGGGCGCCCTATAATGCGTCCTATAAAGCATTCTATAAGGCGCCCTACAAAGCACCCTATAGGGCACATTATAAGGTGCCTTGGTGGAAAGGGCACTTTATAATGTGGCCTATGGAGTGCCTTATAGGGCGCTTTATGCGGCACCTTAGGTTACGGCACTGTGAGGGTGATTTTGCTGGCAGCACTGATTTAAATTAAAAGGAAATGCTTCAGACAGCCTTCTTACATAACACCACTGCAGGATCAAACCCATGACTCCTGTCTCCACAGTCATTGCAGTAACCAGTGGGCTACATCTTTATAGCCTCTAACACTGCACTGGCATGAACTTAGGGTTAACGTGTGTTAACGTGCCACGGCGCCCACTATCGCACGATACCGATTCCTTGCAACCTTCCCTCTGGACCGCCCACTACCTTATATGGCATTCTTCACATTATTGCTGCAACTAGCACCGGTAACATTAAGATGGTTTAGTAAACATACTCCTAAGTCAATTACTGTGCATGAAATCAATTTAGTGCACACTAAGGGGTATGTTTACTAAACATGTTAGGCTTTTCCAGCTAACATGTCATTATTGTGCAAATAATCAAAAAATCAAAAACAAAAAACCAAAACTGCTTATTAAATTTATTTTATTTATTTATTTATTTAACATTTCTTATATACCTTATAAACCTTCTAAGCAGCCTGAAGCAGAGCTCAAAAACTCAGCAGAAGCTTGAAGCACAGTTCTGTGTCACTATCGCTTGACGAGTTTACCTTTTGGGTACATGGATCAGCACAGTCAGTACTGTGGGTACTTTTTTCAGTGGTGGAGGAGTGGACATTGAGAAACAAGTTAAGTTACTTTCTCCTTTCCTTTATATGTTTATGTTACACTGAGTGGTATTTACACATATTGGGGCAATCTTCATTGTCTTTAATAACACTGTGTAACACAATTTTTGTTCTTGGGTATTGACTGTTATTTCCTCATTGCTTATAACTTAAAAGTATGGAAAATGGTTATTCTTCTCTTTAAACTTTGCTTTTCTGAACAGGAGATTGATATTTGTGAAATTTACGTATTCCCGTTGTTAAAACAGGCTTACTTGGGCCTTTTGTTCACATAAAATAAAAAAACATGACATATAATATTTACTTATATTTAAGTTATTCAAGAAAGACCATAAAACATTTAGAAGTGAGTAGATTTTCAACATTTACGATTATATTGTAAATCACTTTCACGAATAAGCCCCCAGATGTAGTATCCCATCATGTTTTCGTTATATTGTCCTTGGTAGCAGCATTCAAATTCCATTATATCTTGGTGGAAACATTCACCTTGCTCCTCTGAGTATGCTCCCATGTTCTGAATTTATCAAGATGTCATAAAGGATATGGATTTTGAGAGACATCCTGCAGCCCATTTTGCCATAATTCTTAACCAGAGTCTCAACCAGCTCTACATAGTTTTTGGCCCTGTGATTTCCCAAAAAGCCACGAACCACTGCAACAAAGCTGTTCCAAGCCACCTTCTCCTTCCTAGTAAGCAGCTTGGGAAATTCCATTTACTCAAGAATCTTTTTATTTGTGGTCCAACAAAGATACCAGCTTTGACCTTTGCCTCAGACAGTTTAAGAAAGAAGTCTTGAAGGCACTTGAAGGCTGTCGACGCTTTCTCTAGAATTGTGACAAATTGTTTCACAAGGCCTAATTTGATGGCATCAGCACCTTCTTTGGTTCCACCAGTGGCTCCCACTTCACGTTCTTTGTCCAATAGAAAATTCAGTTCGCTGTGGCCAGTTCTGCCAGTGGTAGTGCACGGCAGTGTTCCTGCTGTCTCAAAGACAAAGATAGCAGGGAAACTTGGTAAAACCGCTTTGGAGACCCATCAGAAATGCCACCATTTTAAAGTCTTCAATAACCTCCCAGCCGTACTCAGCATACTTCAAGGCTTCTAGCAAGGTCTTGATGCTGCTGCAATCTTCTTTGAGGCTCATTGAGTGAGGTAGGGGAAGAGACGGATACTTATTCCCGTTATGTAGCAGCATAGCTTTGAGGCGCCTGGAAGAGCTGTCAATGAACAGGTGCCATTCCTTTGGCTTACATGCAATTCTGAAACTGTCAAACAGACCGGTCACATTGTGGCAAAAGCAGAGCCCCACTTGACTAGTGAAGAAGCTAGAAAAAGTGTGGCAACGCTTTCTCTAACCTGTGACTTGCACACTTTCATCCAACAAGTTCCACTGCTTCAACCTGGACATCAAAATCTTGGCATTGGACTTGGTGAGACCGAGATCTCTCACCAATTCATTGATGTCATTTTGGTTTGGGTAGTAAGGGTTTCTCTCCTCAGCTCTATCTCTGATATTGTAACCTAGATCTGCAACGTCTTCTTCATTTTGTGAATTGCTGCTTTCTTCTGAAGACTGCTGCTTTCTCTGCGGGGGAGTGGGTACAGGGAGCTCTGGGCAGTGTGGCACCGGGGCAGTGGATGAAGGAATGCTCGGATACATGACAGAAGGAGCATTCTTGCCAGTCCGATGTTTGGAAGGATCCATCATGCAGAAGTAACAATTTCTCAAGTGGTCAGTGTGTTCCACCAAATTCTTGGGATAGCGAACTTCATGACTCTCTTTTTCCCTCTGTGTTGTTGTTGTTGTTAAGTGCCGTCGAGTCGGAGTCGACTCATGGCGACCCTCTAGATAGCTATCCTAAATTGTGTTCGGTCTTCACTCAGGCAGCTCATTGTTGACAGACTGGTACCCATAGCTGCTGTTATTGTATCGATACATCTCATTGCTGGCCTTCCTCTTTTGCGTTGACCTTCTATCTTGCCAAGCATGATGTCTTTCTCTAATGATCTCTCTCTTCGCATGATGTGTCCAAAGTATGAAAGTCGAAGTCTTGTCATCTGAGCTTCTAAAGAAAGCTTAGGTTTGATCTCCTCTAGTACCGACTGGTTTGTTCTTCGGGCAGTCCATGGTATACACAGTATTTGCCGCCAGCACCATAATTCAAAGGCATCAATTTTCTTCCTGTCTGTCTTTTTCACTGTCCAGCTTTCACATCCATATGATGTTATTGAAAATACCATGGCTTGAACAAGTCGAATCTTTGTATGGAGAGAGACATCTCTGCTCTTGAGAGTCTTATCTAGGTCTTTCATAGCCATTCTGCCAAGAGTAATGTGTCGTTTGATTTCTTGACTGCTTGTTGCTTCTTTATTGATAGTTGATCCAAGTAGGTTAAAGTTGTTCACAATTTCAATTTCTTCTCCTTCAACGATGAACCTGTTGATTATGCCAGTTGTCATGATCTTTGCCTTCTTTACATTAAGATGCAGGCCCATTTTGAGACTATGTTCTTTGATTGTGAGAAGCAAACGTTTCAGATCATCTTCACTTTCAGCCAGTAATGTAGTATCATCAGCATAGTGAAGGTTGTTGATGAGTCTTCCACCAATCTTCACACCTCTGTTGTCTTCATACAATCCTGCTTCTCTGATGATTTGTTCTGCATATAAATTAAACAGGTAGGGGGAAAGTATGCAGCCTTGTCTTACACCTTTGCTTATTTTAAACCATTCTGTTTCTCCTTGTTCCGTTCGAACATTTGCTTCTTGATCAATGTACAGATTGCGCAAGAGAACGACCAGGTGTTCTGGTATACCCATGCTTCTTAATGTGGCCCAGAGTTTCTCATGGTTTACTTAGTCAAAAGCCTTGCTATAGTCGATAAAGCACAAATAGATATCCTTTTGGTATTCTTTAGTCTTTTCAAGGATCCATCTCACATCCGCAATGATGTCTCTTGTTCCTCGCCCTTTCCTGAACCCTGCTTGCACTTCAGGTAGTTCTTGTTCCAGGTATGGTTGTAGTCTCTTTTGAATAATCTTCAGTAGAATCTTGCTGGCATGTGGGATCAGAGCGATTGTTCGATAATTTCCACAGTCAGTTGGATCACCTTTCTTTAGTATTGGTATAAACACAGATCTTTTCCAGTCAGTTGGCCATGATGTTGTCTTCCATATTTCTTGGCAGAGCCTTGTAAGTATGGTAACAGCTGCATCAGATTGCTGCAATACTTCTATAGGAATGCTATCGATGCCTGGTGCTTTGTTCTTTGATAAGGCTTTCAATGCTGCTTCAACTTCTTCTTTCATCACCAATGGTTCCTGATCATAAGGTACAGGTTGAAACGGCTGTTGGTCCACTTGATCTTTATCATATAAAAACTCTGTATATTCCTTCCACCTTTTCTTGATCTTTCCCTCTGTACCATCCTGCCAAAGAAAAAATAAAAATGTGAAAATAAAAAATAATTATATATAATTATGATGATAAAATTAATTTGAATTAATGTTCTTGCTAAATATTTCATAGATTATGTAAAAATTCAGTAACAATAAAGATTTTATAACATAAAACGTCACAGTCTGAGCCAGCATCAATTGTCCATCTTACCTTCCAGAGTTTTCTTGCAGTGCTCGCAAGGGAAATGAGGCACCCAGGGTTTGTCCTTATCCCCAACAGGCATGCCAAAATATGCCTTGTAAGCTTCATACATCTTGTCAGATGCTTCTACAGAGTACTTTTTCACTCTTGTCTTGATAAAATTGTCTAGCTGGATGCTTACAGCCTCTCGATGCCATGTCAGTCCACTTAAGAAATTAGAATGAAAATGAACTAGTGAGCTTAAGACACGTGTTGTTGTTGCTAGCTCATGGTTTCCAGTCAGTAAGGAGGCTGCTGAATGTCTTCACTCCGAGCAAATCTGTTGTTTATATAGACGCGAGACAGAAGTGACATTATAACGGTCACCAAAAGGCTTTTATTAAAAGTTCTCAAATGTTTTACAAGTTCCAAAAGTTTTGCAAAGTTCTGTAAAGTTCCATAAAGTTTTAGAATTTTCCAAAAGGCACTCCAAGTTTACTTTACACTAAGGGGTATGTTTACTAAACGGCGCTAACGGTGCAGCTGCGATGTTATCGCGTGATACGTGACGTTATCGCATGATAATGGCGCATTACCGTGCGAGAACGTCACGTATCGCACGATAACGTCTCCGGCAGTGGTAAGCTGTGCAGAGGATGGAGTAAGGCTCCCCAGAGGGCAGAGTAAGACTCCCCAGTGGCGGAGATAAGGGGTCAATGGGCAGAGAGTGGGCAGGGAGAGGCCCCATGCACACTAACGCCGTGAAATGAAGGTCTGAAAATTAGCGCCAGTGAAAACCTCGCGTTAGAGGCACATTTGCAGGAGAGACCATTTCAGTCAGCAATGTGCAGTAAAGGCAGGGAAACCAAGAAAAGTGATAGTAGTGATACATGTGCAGTGACATCATAGTGCCCAAGTATGACAGGGCACTACGGTGAGGCTGCAATGAGGTACAGGTGGCTGCAGGCGGGACATGCAGTGTGGCAGCTGGAGCACAGGCAGATGCCTAGGTGACACATAGGAATGTAGAAGCGGAAAACCAGCAAGACAGCAACTGACCAAGGGCAAACATGGCCACGAGTGTGTGACCCACAGTGTCCCAGGGGACAGTACCCAGCAAGTACCCCAAAGGCCAAATAACATCGGCAGGTAGTGCCGGGGAGAAGCGTGGATGTCTATGCAGGCACCCCTACCCCATATCACGCACCATAGGCAGCTGCCTACCGGCACACTGGATGGCCTGGGACTGCGCACCACCGGCATAAGGGCATGTCAGCATGGTGGCGGAGGGGTGCTGGTGGTGGAGAAGGCAGTGGCATCTGCCCACAGCAGACCACGGCCAAGTCCCATTTAGGTGGATGCCGTGCACAGCAACAGACAAGGTCTGTCTGACGAACAGACATGATATCCCCAGGGAACGATCTGCCCCTGTGGGAACAGTTTGGTGCAGTACACACAGCCAGTGTGTTCAGGGGCAGAAGATCACAAGTTCAAGTCCCAGCTGTGGCTCCTGCAGACCATGTCCCTATATTTTACCCAGTACTAAACCATGGTAATAAAGACAGAACCTTTATTGCAGATAAAATAAACACGCCATAAACGCCTATATTTTACCCTACAGAGCACAGACACCATAAACATGTGCAATCCCTAGAGCAGAGCTTCCCAACTGCAGTCCTGGAGGGCCAAACGCCATTCAGGTTTCATGCTGTCCCTAATAAATATGCCTACGCTGCATTTGTATGCACCGCCCCCATTGTATGCAAATGTATCTCATGCATATCCATTAGGGACAGAATGAAAAACCTGAACCTTGTTTGTCCCACCAGGACCGGAGTTGGGAACCTCTGCCCTAGAGCAGCGGCCAAAAGGGGCACAAACACCCACACCCACAGGCTCCACTATCCAAAGCCTCATGGAGAGCCAGGCTGTTGGGCCTTGCGCGGAGCAGCATCTCCCAATACTAGCACCTGCATACCTTAGCAATGCTGTCCTAAACTTGGGAACATGTTCCACATATATCAAAAGGTTGCTATGATTAATGGCAGATAAAAAAATCCTAAGTTAAACACAATTTGTTGACAGAGATTCATCATAGCAACCTTTCTGATATCTGTGGAGTGTGTTTCAGTTTTTGTTTCTGACAGTGTTTACCACCCCGGGGAGTGACCCCCAACAGTATTGCGTACCATAGCAATGCCCGCACTGTGCCCAGGACTGGGGTGGCGGCCAGTGCTGACAGCCACCTCTATATTTGCACAATGCTGAAATAGGTGTAGGAGTTTGTGTATGTCTATCCAGTGTTTTGTGGCTGCCTACACCTTACTGAGTCCACAATGCTTGCACTGTTTCCAGTTTTAGCCTTCCAATGTGCATAACGAGGAGCAAGGTACTGTGGGTATGGCCCGGACACAGAGGCCTGGGCAGGATGCATCTGCACAGGGCATAGGGCAATGGCTGGGACATTGTAGTGCCCAACCACCACCTGCACGGATAGGGTGGCCACAGCATGTCATGTTGGGGGGGGGGGGGTCACTCTCACACTGACTGAGCAGTGACTATGGCATGTCTAGGTTCCCCCATAGTGCTATACAGTATTTTTCTCAAGCGATGTCTATGAGTTTTTTTTCTGGGGCCCAATCACTGACATACCTGCTTGGTGTGTGTGCTCATATCCCATTTTTGGGTGCACACAGTTCCTCGAGGAACATGCACTATGTATTAGCTAGTGGACTGTCTGCAGTTAGCATGTGTATGGCTGGAACACCTTGCAGGGTGCAGCGGGTGGAGACTGACTGTGCCCTCTGCTGGTGAATGTCAGATAGTGTTGGGGGCAGGTGAGCTTTCTAGGCCTACTGCCTGTCTGCCAGTGCCCTATGTGATGCGTACATATCTGCATTAACTGGCCTGTAGGGTGCCTATTCCCCAGCAGGACTGGGGTTGATGGTCCCCTCTACTACCACCATTGCAGAGATGTAAAATGTGGATCTGTTGGTGGGAGATCCTGTCCCCCACCCTGACCCACAGAGGGCGGGTTGGGTGGTGCTACATAATCCACCTTTGGGTTTAACCACCGCCCTTCTCTTATAACATGTGACCATTGCAACCACACAGGATATGCATTATTCTGGGTGTATCATAGTCTACAAGGGCTAGACGCAACTGGGAAATACAGATAGACACCACTATCACGCGATACAGATTCTTGCTACCTTGCCACCGGAACGCCCATTCCTTATATGGCATTCTTCACATTATCGCTGCAACTAGCGCCGGTAACATTAAGACGGTTTAGTAAACATACCCCTAAATCTATCTAGAATTTCCTGCAAAATAGGTAATTTTCAAAAATATCACTCACCTGGTCCCAAAAGCAATATTTGTGGGCCATAATTGCCATTTTCTATGGCTTGAGGTATAAGATATCGGAAAATAACACTTATTGCACTGTCCCCTGATCCCTGCAGCCAGTCACGATCTCTCCCTCCTGGCCTTGATTGGGCACCCCAAACATCCAAAAGTTGCCGGTGCCACGGATCTCCAGATCCATGGCACCTTCAATGCTCAATGTGCCGGCCTCCACCCCTTCAGCACCTACCTCCCCCCTGGACAGTTCACAAACCCTGTTGAGAGACTGTTTGGGGGGGGGGGGGGGTAAATGGTGCTTTCCTTGCATGAAGCAAGCCCTGGCTAGCCAGTCGGGCTAGTTTCTCCCCTGGTCCCTCCCTTTTACCAGAAAATGTCAGGCTAGCCAGCCGCATACGGAGGCCCCCCATTCACCCAAAGTTGTCAAATTCCTAGCTAGCCAGCCTTGGAAGGAGCTGTTACCCCCTCACAATTCAGAAGGCCTTCAAGGGCTTATTTGAGAAATCCCTGGTAGACTAGTGGCAACAAGGGCAGGAGCGGTTCTGCCATGCCCTCTTCAACACCGGTCTCACAGTGCTGCTCCCTAGCGATAAGACGTCGACAATTGTTTGCATGTGGCTGCCCAACTTCGGCAAGCCTTCTCCTTGCCCTGATCTCATCGCCCCCCAACTCCATCATGTGAAATGCAGATATTGCAGAAGATTGCCTGCGATATTTGCAATTCGACTGTATTAGATGTCACCATGGTATGTTTCCCACATTACTGTTGAAATGACTGCTAAACACACCTAGGTTTTGCACAACTCTTGCTGGGAGAGATTCAAAATCAGTGATTCTACCAGGAAGCAATGGAACTATAATTTCCTGTTCTAAAGACTCGCTTTGTCTTAAGATTACTAAGACAACACTTTTCAATTAAAAATAATTCATGAAAGCAGAGGATAAGCGGAGGGCAGGGCTGGTGCAAGGACACTGGGCATCCTAATTAAACCTTCTGCATTAAGCTCCTTCTAAGATTTTTGATAATTAAACTCAGTAATCATGATCATCCCACCAACACCCATCCCACAACAAGTCTGTAAAAATGCATAACTGGACATTATACTTTTAAATATTAAACATTGCATTGTAGGTATGTATCTACAGTATGTACCCACTCTCCCTGCAGGTACAGTAAAAGAATGTGCTCATAGCTCTTTGAGCTTGTGTCGCTGTGAGGATCTACTGTTTTGCTTTGCCTGCAGCTCCTTTTTGCCACTCTCAGAAGATGCTGCCCTAGGCGACCACCTAGTCTTGCCTAACACTGTAGTTGGAATGTACCGACTCCTGCGTTGGTATATATGCTAGAAATAAACAGAATGGCTTACTTGAAAAATATGAAGCCTTTCAAGACATATTCCTATCTTCCACTGCTTTCAGAGAACTCCCATTTTTATCCAGTATGATGTTCCAGAAAGGCAGAAGCTAAACAAAGCGCTAGTTGTGATCCATAAATTCAACAAATTACTTTAAAATATGTCTTCATTTATATGCATGGAAAAAAGTACAATCCATTACTTTTACATCTGTCAGTGGCCTGCTACAAACTCAGCATGGGCCAACCAAGACCAAGTGGTCACCCGCCAAGTGCTATATTATTTGTGACTTTACAGGTACGCGCCATTTTACTATGTAATTGGATTGTTATTTAAAAAGAAAACACCATGCTTGGAAAGAAAGATTTACACACGGGAACTGTTAAATGAGAATCGGTACATGGAGTCAGCATAAAAGTGAAAATAAAAAGTCATCTTTTTATTTAAATGATTATTTTGGAACCAAAGCATCCATAGTAACAAATTTAAGAAGTAGAAGGGGAGAAGAGGAAGCTGATTGTACTGTCAATTACAGGATACCTGGTCTAAACTTTTTAAGGCATTTTCATGGGTACAAAATGAGGGGAAATGCTTAGAAATATTATGCATTATGGGGCTGTGAAGGAGTGTATAGGAGAAAACCCCACTAAGACACTCAATAACCCTGAGCTACCTTAACAGGAGTTTAGCTAAGAGAGCCAGGAAAAAGGGAGATCCCAAGGGATAAGTTTAAAACCCCGGACTGGAGTAAAACAAGCCCTGACTAGGTGAGGAACAGTGTTTCCATTTCTGTGGTTTTCCTGCCCAATTGGATGATATGTTTGCCCAGGCCATGGGAAAGATTTGCTGGTCATGGGTTAGAGTTGCCAACTGGATATAGAAAAACAGTGGGCAAAACTAAAAGGGGATATTTTAAGGGCAACCAACCTTTTTGTTAAAATGGTAAATAAAGGTAAAAGGAAAAGGAGACCGCTGTGATTTTCGAAAGAAGTATCTGAAAAAGTGAAGAAAAAGAGGGAGGTCTTCATGAAATACAAGAGATCACAGAGAGAGGAAGACAGGCATCTATGAGTATATTTGGAAAAACTTAGAGAAGCTAGCAATCAGGAAAGCAAAGATTCAAAAAGAGGAGATAGCCAATGCAATAAAATGGGGGGATAAGACAACTTTCAGATATGTTAGTGAGAAGAGGAAGGGCAAAAGTGGTATTGTCAGACTCAAGGGTGAAGGGGAGGAATATGTAGAAACTGATGAGGATAAAGTGGAATTGATTAACAAAATATTTCTGTTCTGTGTTCACCGATGAAGAACCAGGAGCAGGACCTCAGAAAACACCCACAAACAGGAATAGAAGCGAGGGACATCTTGAACAATTTTCAGAAGACTGTGTTCATGAGAAACTAGCTAAACTGAAAGTAAACAAAGCGATGGGACCAATGGGATACACCCTAAAATACTAAGGGAATTTGGAGACATTCAAGCAGCTCCATTGACTGACCTTTTCAATGCCTCGTTGGAATCGAGAGTGGTGCCAAAGGACTGGAGAGAGGCTCATGTGGTCCCTTTACACAAAAGTAGAAGTAAGGATGTGTTTGAAAACTACGGGCCGGTTTAACTTTGGTGGTGAGTAAATTATTGGAAGCGCTGCTGAAAGAGAAAATAGTGAGGTTTCTGGAGTCCAGCGGATTACAGGATCTGAGGCAGCATGGATTCATCAGAGGCAGGTCTTGTCAGACAAATCTGATTGATTTCTTTAACTGGGTTACCAGGGAGTTGGACCGAGGGAGAGCACTAGATGTGGTGTATTTAGATTTCAGTAAAGCCTTTGACACCATTCCTCACAGGCGACTTATAAACAAACTGAGCACCCTAGGGATGGACCCTAAAGTTACTGCTTGGGTTGGAAATTGGTTGGGTGGGAGGCGACAAAGGGTGCAGGTAAATAGAGCTCATTCTGAGGAGAAGGATGGTGTGCCCCAAGGATCTGTCCTTGGTTCGATTCTTTTAACATCTTTGTTAGTGATATAGCGGAAGGGCTGTCGGGTAAGGTTTGCCTCTTTGCGGATGATACCAAAATCTGCAATAGAGTAGACACCCAGGAAGATGCAGATAACATGAGGAGGGATCTAGCAAAGTTTGAAGAATGGTCTAGAATTTAGCAGCTGAGATTTAATGTTAAAATAATGCAAGATCATGCATTTGGGCTGTAGCAACAAATGAGGGCCTTCCTGGGGTTGGTTGGGTATTACTGGAAGTTTATTCCCCATTTTGCAGAAATCGCAGCTCCACTTATGGATATGTCATGGGCGAAGTCCCCTAACAAAGGAAGGTGGGCACCGGAGGGTGAGCAGGCCTTCCTAGCACTGAAACAGGGCCTCTACTCTGAACCGGTCCTGAACAATATTGACTTTCAGAAGTTGTTCATTCTGCAGACAGACACGTTGGGGGGGGCCTTGGGAACGATTTTAAGCCAACATGTAGAGGGGATGGAACACCCTATAGTTTATTTACGTAGAAAACTAAGTGAGGCTGAAAAGCGGTATTCTACTATGGAAAAAGTGCTTGTCAGTGAAATGGATGGTAGACACGCTAAAATATTACTTCTTAGGTCACCATTTCACCCTAATAACTGATGATGTGGTCCTAAAATGGCTCAATTCTATGAAGAGCACCAGTGCTTGGTTAATGCATTGGTATTTGTCCCTGCAGGCCTATGATTTTTCAGTGGAGCATTCTGGCAGGGAAACAACATATCAATGCCGAATCTTGTCCCTAGAGGGGGATGACATATCTAAAGTATTCATACAGAATGAGCTTCACAAACAAAGTCCCCAAAGCCAAATCTTTCTTTTTGTCGGAGCGTACCGCAGGAGGAATGAACACTGAATCATCCACACCAGACGGTGCACTTCTTTTATTCATGTAAGGTTCACCACCCAGTACAAAACCTTTAAGCAAATTCACTTATCTGAAAATATGTCATCTAGAAATTGCAGTTGGAATCACGGATCGGCACGACGTGCACGTTTTGGGACAGAAGCCCTGTTTCAAGTGCCCCAATGTTCCATACTCATGTCAACTGTCGAAAAACACCAGATCGTTACTTGGCCCTCTTTGTAAAGGACTCCATCTCACCTGATTGGCTATTTTCGCTATCAATCAAAGGAGAACCACCAATGAAACAGGAAACACCCCACACACAAGGGAATCCCTATTATCATTGGTTAAACAAAGACAGAGACATCCAAAAAATATCCAAAAAATAAATACCATAGGAGAGTCCCATTTAAAACAAACTGATCCAGTCAATCTCTTTGCTTAATCCATTCGGTTGGATTGTATTCAGACGAAAGATCCAGCGTTGTTCAATCCATTGGAGTCTGTGAACTCTGTCTCCCCCATGGGGATCACAAGGTGTCTGATCTATTATTGTCCAACGAAAGTCCTCAAAAGTATGGTGATGGACCAGACAATGCTCCACAACAGGGGCAGACTGAAGCCCCTGCCGAATAAGGGAAGCATGTTCACTCAACCATGTTTTGATAGATTTAGTTGTCCGCCCTATATATAGCAACTTACACGGGCATTGTAAAATATAAACTACAAAAGATGACAGGCCGTTTGTAGACCAGCGCCGAGTATAAGAAAAAGATTTAGTTGGGTGTTGCCAAACGCCCCCTGACAAAGTTTGCGAACAATAAATGCAGTTGTTACAGGGGACATGTTCCCCAAATCCTCGAGGCGGCCTAACCGGTCTGTCAATTGATGAAGTAGACTTTACTAAAAAATCACTCAAATTTGAGCCCCTAGAAAATGCTATCAATAAGGTCTTGTCAAAACATGAATGTAGGGGGCGGAGCTAGCCACTGAACAGAATGGACGCCTGAATTTTTGCTCCCGTTGCTGCCCAAGAATCCTGAACATATCCCGGTATTCCATTGAAGTTTGTACCCCCTACCTACATCAATAACACCGCAATACAGCTGGATGGCATCCCTGAAGCCTGCCCGGCTGGAATTTCCACAGGGATCCGGCTCAGCAGCGAAACGATCCAAACCCGAAGTGGGCTCCCCGCAGAAAATGGCCGCGGGAGAGAAGGAGGGAGTGACTGCCGGTGGCCTACGTGAAGTGCTACAGGAATTGAAATGCGTTAAAGAAATGATTGCAGCCAATTCTAGTTCACTGAACATGATTCAAGAAGACTTGCTGGAGGTAAAAGAGAAACTCCTCACCATCACCACTCGACTTAATGCAGTTGAATTACAAACCCAGAAGCATGGCGTTGCATTAGAACAGCTGGGCCCTTTGGCCAAACGAGTCCGGCACATAGAAAATCTGATTGAAGATCAAAATAACCATTCCCGTAGAAATAATATCCGCCTTGTTGGAGTCCCTGAAGGCGCTGAAGGTACCGATCCGATTGGATTTCTGGAGAAAAACCATACCGGAGATGCTGCAGCTTGTCTTTGCAAGGCCTTTTGAACTAGAACGGGCCCATCGAATCCCAACACACAAAGCTGAAAACACACGATACCCGCGCCCACTCATAATGAAGGTACTGAGATACCCACAGGTCCTACAGATCTTTCAAGCTGCACGGAAGGCCGGATCACTGCAAATCCAGGGACACAAAGTAGCACTTTATCCGGATTTGAGCAAGCAAACGGTAGATCGGAGAAAAGCGTTGCTGGCCTGTAGACCCATGCTGCAAAGTGCACAGGCAAGATACGGGCTATACTACCCAGGAACCATGCGGGTCACGCTGCATAATGAAACGAGGAATTTTGTTGATGCTGAAAAACTGAAAACTTTCCTACAAGAAAAATGCGGTATGGAAACCTGAGGTCAATATTCTGATCTCTCACGCAGTGTAGAGAACTCAGCATATACTCAGGGGGTGCGGCCGTGCGTTCTCACAAATTTTAGAACGCCTTAAGCCTTGTTAAACACCTCATTGATTGTATTTCTGTTGTTCTAAATAGTTTTAATTAAACAGATATTTCTGCTTGAAATGTAGGGGTGGCAACGGGAGGTCGGGGTTGGTTACTGTTTCAGTGGATTGTGTTCACCTTAGCGATACAATGTTTGCCAGTTATGCAGTTGTTTGTGTCAGTCCAGTCCAGTACAAAACCCTCCACATACACGCAAATGCAAGTACGCGGCAGGCCTATCCATAGGATAGCTTTCACCTATAAGACAGCTTATCCCAACGTTGATGTCTAGTGATCTTTTAATGCTTTCGTTAAATGTAAAAGGTATTACTGGCCCTGTCAAGCGAACGAAGATTTTAGCGTACTGCCAGCAAAAAAAGCAGATATTGCCCTCTTACAAGAGACACATTTAACAGATACTGAATCGCAGAAAGTAACCTCTAAATACTTCCTGGTGGCGGCCTCGGCCTCTGCCACTCAACGCAAAGGGGGGGTAATAATATTAGTGCGCAAATTCCTGCAATCCGCCATTACCGACACACGGATTGATCCGCTAGGTCGATGGGCCAGAGTGACGATGAAAATAAATCAACAGCTTTACACATTCTTCAATATTTACGCGCCCAACCTCGATGACCCTAACTTTTTCAAACTGATAGCTAAAGAAGTTACAGCCGCGGCTCACACCAATATCATATTAGGGGGCGATTTCAATGTCATCTTGGATCCACTGTTAGATCGCACGCCCTATCGGGCTGTAGACAAAGTCAAATCGCAGGCGATTCTTAAAGGCATCATAACAGAGCTACACTTGGTAGACCCCTGGCGCCTACTTCATCCCCAAGAAAGAGACTACACATTTTATTCCATCCCACATAATACCCAAACAAGGATCGATTTCTTCCTACTGTCCACAGAGCTGATGCCCCAAGTGTTGTCCGCAGAGATATATGCTACAACGGTATCGGATCACGCCGCTGTCTCCCTAGTGTTGAATACCAACGTTACACAGCATGTTCCGCCAAGATGGACATTTGATAAATCCCTACTAGCAGATGACTCCTTTGTACAGCTACTGTCAGGGGAAATTGAGACCTATTTTAAATATAATACACCCACTGATACCTCCATCTGGAGCTGGTGGGAAGGTTTTAAAGCGACCATAAGAGCTCATATTACCACCTACACCATTAGACGGCGTAAAGCCAGGAAAAAAGAAAAAGATGAATTGGAACTCCAAATAAAAGCTGGGGAAAGGTTACTAGCCAAAAGAGCTGACTCAATGATATTGATTAGACTCCAAAAATTGCGATACCAATATAATGCTCTCCTCAACAAAGAAGCACTGAGTAGCATCCAGCTACAACGTAGTATATACTACTATGACAGCAACCGCTCAGGATCCCTCTTAGCTCGGCAGCTCAGACCAAAAACCAGCAAGACCGCTATAGCGGCGTTGCAGGACAATTCCGGGGGCCTTCTCCTGAGATCTGACAAAATACTAGACCGCTGCAAAGAATTCTATGAGGAACTATATCGCTCAGATACCCAATGTAGTGACAGAGCCTTTGAAGATTTTGTCTCCAAGATAGTAGGACCCACATTAACCAGTCATCAAAGTCGAACGCTGGAACAAGAGATCTCAGTAACTGAAATACAAGATGCGATCAAACAGATGGCTCGTGGCAAAGCCGCCGGTCCAGATGGTATCCCGCTGGAATTCTATAATAAATATTGCATTCAATTGGCTCCCATGCTACAGATCTACTACAGTGGCCTGCAAGATGAATCTCCAGAGATTGGAGCCCTGGCAGAGGCTGTGGTGGTAATTCACCCGAAACCGGGCAGGGATACACAAAAGATAGAGAATTACAGACCCATCTCTCTCCTAAACTCTGATTATAAAATCTATGCTAAAGTGCTTGCTAACCGATTAGGACGGATCTTAAAAGATTTGATACATGAGGATCAATGTGGATTTATACAAAACAGATCCACTACAGATAATGGAAGATTATTGGCACATGTACTGGCATCTGCCAAGACCAAGACCGAGCCCCTGATAGGGCTAGCATTGGATGCCGAAAAAGCCTTCGATCGACTGGAATGGTCCTTTCTATTTCGATCCCTACGGTGGTTTGGGATAGGAGAAAAGTTCCTAAAACGCGTTGAATTGTTATATACCAAACCCACAGCTCGAATAGCGGTCAACTCACCCCTCTCAGCCCCTTTTCAGTTGCAAAGAGGGACCAGACAGGGTTGCCCCCTGTCACCGATGCTTTTTAATTTAGCCCTGGAACCCTTATTAATAGCGCTCCGACAGAAGGAAAACATAAAAGGAATTGAGTTAGCTGATGGTCCCTGTAAATTGTCAGCATATGCCGATGACCTGCTCATTTTTCTACAACCATCAGACCTTCCTGAAACACTGCAACTCATAGATGCATACTCAGCGATATCCGGATATAAATGAAATTTGAATAAAAACAACAATTATTCCTCTGAATGAACAGGTCAGCGAAGAAATGATGCGTGGATACCCCTTTCAATATGAGAAGTCATCCTTTAGATACCTGGGCGTGACCTATGGCACCACCTTGGAAGAGACTGTCGCAATCAACATTAAGATGTGTCAAGAAATTGTACATGATAACATCTGCAAGTGGACCCCCCTTCATTTGAGCTGGTGGGGCAGGCTAGAAACGATAAAAATGATGTTGGTACCAAAACTCAGCTATATATTAAGTATGATACCCTTACGTTTCCCGTCAGCCTTCTATAAGAAAATGAATAGTCAACTGATAGCCTTTCTATGGAACAACCGAGTACCCCGAATAGCTGCCTGGAAACTGAAGTTACCTAATACACAAGGAGGTGTCCATTTCCCAGATCTCGGCTGGCTACACACTGCCTCTCTTTTAAAGCAGGGTGCTCAATGGGTCGACTCTGACGACACGGATAAAGGACCTAGATGGCTGAGTGTGGAGCGGGCCCTACATTCCCCCCTGCCTACATGGCTACTGGTAGGCACAGTAGTAGACCAGACTGCACCACATAATGCTATTATCCGAGAAACACAGCATGCCTGTCGATTATTGGCATCATGTATCGATGGAGGGGATGACTTTGCCGCAGATATGCCCATATGGCTGAACCCGCGCCTTATCATCGGAGGGAAGCCTGTCTTATGGAAAAAATGGGTGGAACATGATCTTATCACCATTGGACAACTGATCAATGGAAGTGCATTTAAAACCTTTGACAGATTAAGAACGGAATTCCGATTGCCTAATACATGCTATTTCCAATGGTGTCAGCTCCGATCCTGCATGAGCAAAGCGGGTGTGTCACCTGTCTTGATACGTACAGGATGGCCACTGCGACAGAAACTTCAAGAATTACAAACGGATGCTAAAGCTGTTTCAAGATGTGTTGCGATTCTCCGATCCAAAAGTGACAAGACATGTTCTAAGATACAGTCGGTGTGGGCTACTGAAACCGGTCAAGATCTACCTCCGGAACATTGGGACACTTTTTGGGGAACTCAAATACGTGCCACGAGAGCAGCGTCTCTCACACAATCTATGTACTTTATAGCACATCGAGCGCATATTACACCGGCTAAGAAAATGAAATGGACACTACAGGAGGGAAATCGATGTTGGTCCTGTAACATGGAAATTGGGACACTGGCACATATGTTGTTCCATTGTAAATCCCTGGAAATATATTGGAACAGAGTTTGGGAACGCATATCACAGATCCTCAACTTACAAACTCCTATCACTTATCGGATAGTGATATATAAATCCATAGCTCTGGAACCTACTCTGATGAAATGGGATGGTAAACTGCTGGACTTAATGCTCGGGATAGCGCTTAAAATAGTTCTAATACACTGGAAGAATCTCGACAAAGCTTGTTTCGAGCATTGGTGGAGTCTCTTAATCCTACATAAGACCTACGAAGAGATCTATATAGCCAAGAACCCATGGTCTGGTAAACTAAGTAAGAAATGGTCAGCTTTACAAAATTATGTTTGATGAAAATGATTGCTGGAGGCTGCCTTGTGGAATGGTCTCTGCTGTAACCACATTGAACGGAGAGAGGGAGGGTGGCGTGCTGGCATGGACTGATACTAGTTCTTGTTAACGTTATTGTACTGTCTTGTTCAAGTTATTATATTCTTTTGCTATTTTGATCACTAACATCTGCTTGTATCCTGCTATATCACGATCGTTTGTATTGTTATTTTATATGTTAAAACTGAATAAAAACTACTATTAAAAAAAAAAAAAAAACATGAATGTAGTTGAAAAATCTGCCAATGCTTATGAAGAATACGGACAATCGCAGAACTATGGTCAGTGAAAGGTAACACTCCAACAACCTGTTCAGTTATATGCTTCAGCTTTAGAGCGATCATAATTCAATAACCACTCATGCTGAATGTGAAAAGCTCGACGATAAGCCCGATCTACTATATGGGCAGGATAACCTCTACAAAGGAGTCGAGATCTTAAATCCTGAGCATGCCGCTTATATTCATGCAATGAAAAACACAGTCTTCATATCCGTAAAAATTGGCCAAATGGAAGCCCTCTACGGAGGGGGCCAGGATGAAAACTTTGAAAACTCAACAGACTGTTGCGCTGCACCGATTTCCTAAATGAAGTGGTACGTATTGCCAGAGCAAGTGGTACGTATTGCCAGAATCTAAAGTATTTCCAGAACAATGAAAAGAACCAAGGGTCTTTCCAAAGAGTGGGAGGTATGTGATGGGGTTTATGTCCTGTCACAAGGGAAGTCCCTAGAACAATGGGTCCAGAGAAGAGCACACACAGGTACCCAGTGTTATCCTCAAATCCAAGGTCTTGACATTGGTGGGAGGGTCTTTGATTCCTGGGATAGTGGGGCAGGAAGAGAGAAAGTCCCTTGGAAACAGTGAGGAATTGCTTGGGTCCCTGAAAATAGGTAACATGGACCCGGCAGAATGGGAGGGAATCACTGCTTCTGACATGGATATAGATGTGGAACTCCCTTTAGAGAACTCTAAGGAAATGGAGTGGGGGGAGCTTTCTCCCTAATGGCCTATATTTTGCTGATAATTGGTTTAACCCAGTCATTCCCCACCTGATGCCCTAAATATTATATCTCCTGGTGTCCTAGGGCACATTTCTTGGGGTTAACAGTAAGTCCAGTCTATCTTAAGAATTCACATACTTTTCTGAGATGCTGTACATACGCCCTCCAAGTTTCAGAGTAAATTAGCATGTCATCTAAGTAGGCATTGGCATACCCCTGATGTGACTTCAGAACCTTATTAATAATTCTCCGAAATGTTGCAGGGGCCCCATGTAACCAAAACGGCAACACTGTAAAGTGGAACAGTCCCCAAGGGGTACTAAAAGCTGTCTTTTCTCTTGAGGATTTTTTGAGGGGAATCTGTAAATAACCTTTGGTTAGATCAATGATGGATATGTACTTAGCTCTTTCCAACTGTTCTACCAAGTCAAACTGGGATATAGCATTGACCCGTCTGGCTTGGGCACTAGGACAATGGGGCTAGACCATTTGCTATTAGACTCCTCGATTACACCCAGCCTCAGAATCTCCTCAATCTCTTTCTCCATCTCCTGTCTTTTCACCTGAGGCAACCGGTAGGGTCTCTGCCTTACTATCTCCCCGGTCAGGGCAATAATCCGTTGATTTCTCAGATGTGTGCATCCAGGATGAAGAGAGAACACATAGGGAAACTGAGAGACCAGGCTCTGCAGCTGAGCCCATTGTGTTGATATTAGGGTCTCCCCAACGGGCACTGTAGGATCCCGCTTGGTCTGGGTAAGAACAGGTTACAAATCCTCATCTTCCCTTAGGCCGTTAACCACCAACCCACTAAGACATACCCACAGCTTCAACATATTGGCGTGGAAGGTTTAAAATCATCCCCTGTCTTAGGACACTTCATAATCTACTGGACCTAATTTCCTACGAATCATAAACTGGCCCTTCCACTGTGCCAGTAATTTCTTACTGGAGGTAGGAATTAAAACTAGCACTTTGTTCCCAGCTTTAAAGTTCCTTTCCTGGGCTTTCCTATCATAATATAGTTTCTGCTTCTGTTGACTCTCCTTTAAATTCTCAAGAGCCACGGATGAGGTGGTCTCTAGGTTGGCCTTCATTTATTGGACATATTCTGCACCAAACCGAGATTCCTCTCTACTTTCACCCATGTTTCCTTAACTACATCCATCAAACTTTGGGGCTATCTGCCCATCAACAATTCAAAAGGGGAGAAGCCCAAAGATGTCTGCAGGACTTCTCGATAGACAAATAATGACACTACATGCTCCAATCCCTTATTATTCTCACCCACAAACTTTCTCAACATCTGTACTAGGGTTTGATAAAACCATTCCACCAGACCATTGGTCTGGGGATGATACACTGCAATTTTTATGTGTTGCATTCCAAACATCCTCAAAATAGTGTCTAGATGTTTGGATAAGAAGTTGGTCCCTCTATCAGTTAACATCTCCCTCTGGAAACCTACTTAGCAAAAGATTTGTAGTAATTCCCTCTCTATCATGGTGGCATTTGTATTTCTAAGCAGCACCGCCCAAGGAGATGTAGTTGCATAATCCACAATCACCAGTAAGTACTGGTACCCACCAGAGCTCTTGTCTAAGGGCTCCACAATATCCACTGCTACACAATCGAAGGGGTGTTCTATGGCTGGTAGCGGTATGAGAGGGCTTTACTTAGGCAGGATCTTAGTAGTTTTCTGACACACCGGCCAGGTCTGGCAGAACTTCCCCACCCCCTATTAGATAGTCAGCCAAAAAAAACTGCAGAAATATCCTCTCTACTACGCCATGTTCCCCTAGGTGCCCTGCCAAGAGATGGCTATGTGCCATGGTTAAGAGCATTTTCCTAAAATCCTTCAGGATGAACAACTGGTTTCACTCTCCCTTTCTACTCGATTCAACAAATTGCTTTTCATTATATAATACGGATATAGGGATTTCTCCTCCCTCTCCCAACTCCCGGTACTCCACTTTACCCCAATATTCCTGCAGGGTAGGATCTCTGGCTTATTCCCCGTGAAAAGTTCTCAGCCAGGATAACACCACCTCCCCTAGGGCTTTCCCTCCCCCAGGGGGGTAGCAGTCCTTTCCATTTCTCCTTTTTTCTCTGGGCCTCACCCTTCTGGGACTCCCCTGGTTCCCCAACCACCTCAGGAGCTGTGATGGGAAGCAGCTTTTCCAGAGTTACCTCAGGTTTACCCTCCTTAGTGTAGGAACATGATCTGGTCAAAGCTAAGGCTAACTTGGGGACCACAATTCAAGCCATTCCCACCATAGGATAAAGAGAAAAGGTAGTTTTTCAGTTACAGCAATGGGCAACTGTTGGTTTTTCCCATCTCAGGTGACCCTCACCTCAAAGGTTGCCTCCTTCCTGGCATCTCAATGGACATAGTGCATCTGTACTGGGCCCTTATATGTGCCCTGGCCCCTTCGAATGCGTAGGCGTTGAACCAAGGCACCTGACATCAAGGATTGGTTGCTGCCCATTTCTACTAGTGCCTCTACATCCACCCCACCAATCTGAACCCCCTTCCTCAAAACACCCACCTTCTGGTAAACCCCCATGGTTCGACCTATACCCATCCTCAAAAAGGAGTCCATTTTGGGACATTACCATTTGAAATGCCCTTCCTCCCCAAAGGAGAAACATTTGAGGGCCTCTCTGGTTTAATGTTTGGGCCGGGGTAACCCAACACTGGTTAAAGGATTCTTTTTGAATGGTCAACCGCTTCTCCCTATGCCCTAGTTTCAGTTTTTCCCTAGGATTTCCAGGGACCCGTGCAAGGTCATTTTCCTCAGCATCAAAATATTTTTCAGCTAATGTAATAACCTCATTAATAGTCTCCGGGCCTTGTTGGGAAATCCAGGCTTTCGCTGCGGGTGGAAGAATATTGAAAAATTGTTCCAAAACCACTTTCTGAACCAGTTCTTGTTTCATAGCTGATTCAGGCTCTAGCCAACATGTGGCCAGGTCAATCATCTGATAGCAACAGCCCTTCAGCAATTGTCCTTCTGAAACACCTGAGTCCAGATCAGTTTCCTATAGTTCTTTGGGCTCAACCCTAATCTATCTTGGATGTTTTTTTTCACTTCAGCATAGTCCAGGGCTTTTTCATTGTCCAAGGCCCGGTAGGTGCCCTGTGCCTCTGCCGTTAGATAGGGCACGAGACAAATAGCCCAATGTTCAGTTGGCCACCCGCTGATAAAGCCCCACTGGTAGTATCCAGACTCCTTCCCACCTCTGTACTGGTGGCAGTCTCTCACTGTTGCAGGGGCTGATAGAGCTGGGCCTGTTGTTCCAAAGTCCTTGCAAGGTGCAAATCAAAACCTTCCTGCTGGGCTTTCTGCTGCTCCATCATCAACTTGAACAACTCCTCAGGATCCATTATTCCGAAACAGAAGAGAAGACACCCCGAGTGTAGTTCTTAAGATAAAATGAGGCCCACCTAGGAGTTTCCCAGACCAGATCAGATGACTCCTCAGTTATATGTGCCCCAGTACGCTTTATCTTATGCACAGGTGAGTCTTCACTCTGCCAGTCTATACTTCTTTAGTTAGCAAGACTTATAAGCTGCTTTTCTATGAGTCAAAGTGGTATGCATTCAGGTACTATGTATATGTATATATATATAACATACAAAAATACACAGATTGTGAGCCCTTTGGGGACAAGGGATATATATAGACTTGGATCCCAAAGGGCTCACATTCTATGTCTTTTGTACCTGAGGCAACAGAGGATTAAGTGGCTTGCCCAAGGCCACAAGGAGCACCTGTAGGATTTGAAACCACAGTCCTTCTAGCCCAAGGTTGGTGTCCTCTAGCAGGATTCGAACCTCTAGCCCTCTGTCTTGAGGTAACTTGCCCCATTCACTAGGCCACTCCTCCCTATGTTTTTGGATCCAAGTCTTCATGCTCCTGAAGCCAGTCGTTCACCACCCACAGGCGGTTTCATGGTCCCACTACTGACACCATATGTCTATTACTGCAATGCCCCTCTGGTCTGGACCTGGTATGCCTGAGTCATATCTTGCCTTTGCACGTCCTCTGTATGGTAGCACTGTCTCCAGCAAGTCCTCTTCTGGCCTCTGGATCTCCATTCTGCTTGAAATCACTAGAAGAGGCTGGGGAACTCTCTTTCCAAGGTCTCCAGAGTTAGAAAGTCTATGGGTAATCGCCCCTGTATGCTCAAGATGAAGAGACAAACTAATAATACAGGAAACAAAATACATTGTAGAATCTCTATGGATAGAAGTTCCATATAAAAAGCAGAAGGCAGTGGCAGTGGGGGTGTACTACCAACCGCCTGCCCAGAATGAACAAATGGATGATGACATACTAAAAGAAATCAGGGAAGTTAACAAAAGTTACAACACAGTTATGAGTGATTTCAATTTCCTCGATACCTAATGGGTCAATGTCACAGCAGAACATGCTAGAGAGAGAACGTTTCTAGATGAAATAAATGACTGCTTCTTGGAACAGCTAGTTCATGAATAGACAAGAGGGGAAGCTATTCTGGACCTAGTCCTTAGTGGAACACAGGATCTGGTGCAAGACATAAGGGTTTTGGGGCCACTTGGCAATAGTGATCATAACATGATTGCATTTGATTTAATAAATGGAAGAAAGACGGAAAGGAAATCCACAGTACTACCTTTTAACTTTCAAAAGGAAGACTATGATAAAATGAGGAAAATAGTTAAGAAAAAAACTAAAAGCAGCAGCTGCAAAGGTTAAAGATTTACATCAAACATGGGCGTTGTTTAAAAGTGCTATCTTGGAAGTCTAGACCAGATGTATTCCATGCTTTAGGAAAAGTAGAAAAAAGGCCAAAAAACTCCCAGTATGGTTTAAAGGTGAGATCAGAGAGGCTGTTGTTGCCAAAAAATCATCCATCCAGAAATGGAAAAAGGAGCCTAATGATGAACACTGGAAACAATACAAGCATTGGCAAGTTAGATGAAAGGCAGGCAAAGAGAGAATTTGAAAAGAAGCTTGCCATGAAAAAAAAACCACATAAAACTTTTTCAAGTACATTCGTAGCAAAAACCTGTGAGAGAGTCAGTTGCATCATTGGTTGATAGAGGGGTAAAAGAGGCGCTAAGGGAGGACAAGGCCATAACAGAGAGACAGAATGAATTCTTTGCTTTGGTCTTTATTGAAGAAGATGTAGGAAAGTTACCCATGCCTGAAATGGTATATAAACGTGATTTAGATGAACCAAGAGAATGTATTACAACTGTTTGATAAACAGAAGAATAGCAAATCACCTGGACCAGATGGTATACATCCAAGGGTGTTGAAAAAACTGAAATATGAGATTGCAGATCTACTATTAGTAATCTGTGAACTATCATTAAAATCATCTGTAGTACTGAGGATTGGAGAGTGGCCAATGTAACGCCAATTTTAAGAAAGAGTTCCAGGGGTGATCCAGGAAACTACAGACTGGTAAGCCTGACATCAGTACCAGGCAAAATGGTAGAAACCATTATAAAGAATAAATTACTGAACATATAGATAGCTATGGTTTAATGGGAGAAAGCCAACATGGATTTAGCCAAGGAATGTCTTGTCTTACTGTTTTGTTAAGTGTCGTTGTGTCTGTGTCGACTCATGGCGACCCTCTGGATAGTTGACCTAAACTGTGTTCGGTCTTCAGTTAGGAGGCTCATTGTTGATAGAGTGACACCCATAGATGCTGTTATTATATCAATCCATCTCATTGCTGGCCTTCCTCTTTTATGTTGACCTTCTACCTTGCCAAGCATTATGTCTTTCTCCAACGATCTCTCTCTTTGCAGGATGTGTCCAAAGTCGAAATCTTGTCATCTAAGCTTCTAAGGCCTCTAGTACCAACTGGTTTGTTCTTCGGGCAGGCCATTATCAAATTTTCAGATGACACAAAACTATTTAAAGTTGTTAAAACCCAAGAGGATTGTGGAAAATCACAAGAGGATCTTGATAAATTGGAAGACTGGGCATCAAAATGGCAGATGAAATTTAATGTTGACAAGTGCAAAGTTATGCACCTAGGGAAGAACAACCCAAACTATGGTTACACGATGCAAGGTTCCACATTAGGAACCACCACCCAGAAAAACAATTTAGGCATCATTGTAGATAACATGTTAAAACCCTCGGCCCAGTGTGCAGCGGTGGCCAAGAGAGCAAATAGAATGCTAGGTATCATAAGGAAAGGAATGGAAAATAAAACAAAGAATATTATAATGCCTCTATATCGTTCCATTGTGAGACTGCACCTTGAAAATTGTGTGCAATTCTGGTTTCCGTATCTTAAAAAGGATATAGCGTTATTAGAAAAGGTTCAGAGAAGAGCCACCAAAATGGTAAAGGGGATGGAAGGATACCCCTATGAAGAAAGGCTAAAAAGGTTAGGGCTCTTTAACCTGGAAAAGAGACGGCTGAGGGGAGATACGATAGAAGTCTATAAATTAATGAACGGAGTGGAACGGGTAAACGTAGATCGATTGTTTACGTTATCAGAATATAGAAAGCTAAGGGGACATGCAATGAAGCTACAGGGTAAACTATTTAAGACTAATAAAAGAAAATATTTTTTCACTCAATGTGTAATCAAACTCTGGAATTTGTTACCGGAGGATGTAGTAAAGGCTGTTAGTTTAGCTGGGTTTAAAAAAGGTTTGGACAAGTTCCTGGAGGAAAGGTCCAGAAACCATTATTAAGAAGGGACCCAGGATATCAATGCTTGACCCAATACAAGCATTGTGGAACCTGTGTCTTTTGGGGAAAATGCTAGGTACGTATGACCTAGATTGGCCACTGTTGGAAACAGGATACTGGGCTTGATGGACCTTGGTCTGACCCAGTATGGCATATCTTATGTTCTTATAAATCTCACCCAGCAGAACCAAACTATACTCCGCCCATGAGGCCACCTGTGCTCGTGTGGAATGTGCCCACAATCCCACCAGTGCTGTCCCTTCAAAATGTACACTGATGCAATCGCTTCACTGATCCATCTTGAAATGGAGGCTTTAGCCTCTGCCTCTTCCCTGCACGACCCCCCCCAAACAGCACAAACAGACAATTTGATCTATGAAATGATGCTGTCATCTTTAAATAACACCGCAGGACCCTCCAAACATCCAAAAGCTGTAACTGTGGATCTGCGGACTCTTCCCCCACACCTGCGAGAGCTGAAGTACTGAAGTAGAGGAAAACCGGCTGATTCAAATGAAAAACTGATACCACCTTGGGCAAAAAGGAAGGCATGAGTTGGAGCACCATCTCCTTTGAGATAGAAAGGAATGCTCCCAGCAAGATAAGGCTTGGAGCTCTGAAATCCTTCTTGCCGAACAGATCGCCACTAGGAACACCGCCTTGAGGGTCAAGTCCTTCAACGAAGCACAGTTCAACAGCTCAAAGGGTTCCCTTATAAGAGCTGCCAACACCAAATTGAGGTCCCTAGGCGGAACCACCAACCGCCGCGGAGGACTGAAGCGACCCACTGCCTTCAGGAATTGCACTACGTCTGGATGCATATCCAATGACACACCTAGGACCCTACCTCGATAACAGGAAATCGCTGCAAGTTACACCTTCAACGAACTAGCAGCCAAGACCTTCTCAGAGTCTGCCTGCAGAAATGCTAAGATGTCTGGTACTGTAGCCATGGACGGGCGACACAGACTTCCTTCACACCATGCCTCAAAGATGCGCCACAGGCGGAGGTACGATAGATAGGTGTACCTTTTCCATGCCTTCAACAAGGTTGCGAACACTGGCCCCGAGTAGCCCCTCTTCCTCAACTGAGCCCTTTCAAGGGCCATGATGTAAGCGAGAATTGAGCCACCTGAGGCTTGCATACCGGCCCCTGAGTCAAGAGATTTTCTCATTCCAGCAGCCGCCAAGGCTGTTCAGCCAGTAGCCGCACTAGGTAGGCATACCACAAGTGTCTCAGCCAAACCTGGGCGATCAGAATGACCAACCCCAGATGAGCCTCGATCCGCTGAACGACCCAGCCTATAAGTGCCCATGGAGGAAAAACAGAGGAGCCCCTCTATGGGCCACCTTTGCACCAGGGCGTCTAGGCCCTCTGACATCCTCTCTCATCTAATCCTGAAAAATTGTCTCGCTTTGGCTATTGCAAACATCATCATAAGATCCATGATTGGTGTGCCCCATCTGCTCACCACCTGTAAGAACACCTCCTGGCAGAGCATCCACTTGCAGGGGTCCACGTCACCCAGCTTAGGTAGTCCGCTGTCGCCTAAGAAAGAACAACCCAAACTATGGTTACACGATACAAGGTTCCACATTAGGAACCACTACCCAGGAAAAAGATTTAGATATCATCATGGATAACATGTTAAAAGCCTCCGCCCAGTGTGCAGCGGCGGCAAAGAAAGCAAATAGAACGCTAGGTATCATAAGGAAAGGAATGGAAAATAAAACAAAGGATATTATAATGCCTCTGTATCGTTCCATGGTGCGAGCGCACCTTGAATATTTTGTGCAATTCTGGTCGCCGTATCTTAAAAACAATATAGCGTTATTAGAAAAGGTACAGAGAAGAGCCACCAAAATGGTAAAGGGGATGGAAGGATACTCTTATGAAGAGAGGCTGAAAAGGTTAGGGCTCGTCAACCTGGAAAAGAGACAGCTGAGGGGAGATATGATAGAGGCCTATAAATTAATGAATGGAGTGGAACAGGTAAATGTAGATCGATTGTTTATGTCATCAGAATATAAAAAGACTAGGGGACATGCAATGAAGCTACAGGGTAACCTATTTAAGACTAATAAGAGAAACATTTTTCACTCAACGTGTAATCAAACTCTGGAATTTGTTTCCGGATGATGTAGTAAAAGCTGTTAATATAGCTGGATTTAACAAAGGTTTGGACAAGTTCCTGGAGGAGAGGTCCATAAACCATTATGAAAAGGGACCCAGGATATCACTGCTTGACCCAATACAAGCACTGAGGAACCTGTGTCTTTTTGGGAGACTGCTAGGTACTTTCTAGGTCATATGACCTAGATTGGCCACTGTTGGAATCAGGATACTGGGCTTGATGGACCTTGGTCTAACCCATTATGGCATATATTATGTTCTTATTTATTTATTTAACATTTCTTATATGCTGCCTTTCATGATATCAAGGTGGTTTACATTGAACAAACTGAAATTACATTGAACAGGGCATTATAACTTGGAGATAACCATTTTACAGGGAACATCGGCAATGGAGGGTTAAGTGGCTTGCCCAAGACCACAAGGAGCACCTGTGGTACTAGAAACCCAAGTCCTTCCAGCCCAAGGTTGCTGTCCTCTAGTGGGATTTGAATCCCTGACCTTCTGGCTTGAGGTAACTTGCCCCAACCACTAGGCCACTCCTCCCTTATGTTGTCAACTCCCATCACGTGTGAACATAAGAACATAAGATATGCCATACTGGGTCAGACCAAGGTCCATCAAGCCCAGTATCCTGTTTCCAACAGTGGCCAATCTAGGTCATACGTACCTAGCAGTTTCCCCAAAAGACACAGGTTCTGCAATGCTTGTACTAGGTCAAGCATTGATATCCTGGGTCCCTTCTTAATAATGGTTTCTGGACCTTTCCTCCAGGAACTTGTCCAAACCTTTTTTAAACCCAGCTACACTAACAGCCTTTACTACATCCTCCGGTAACAAATTCCAGAGTTTGATTACACGTTGAGTGAAAAAATATTTTCTTTAATTAGACTTAAATAGATTACCCAGTAGATCCATTGCATGTCCCCTAGTATTCCTATATTCTGATAACGTAAACAGTCGATCTACGTTTACCTGTTCCACTCCGTTCATTAATTTATAGACTTCTATCATATCTCCCCTCAGCCGTCTCTTTTCCAGGTTAAAGAGCCCTAACCTTTTTAGCCTTTCTTCATAGGAGTGTGCTTTCTTCATAGGAGTATGCTGCCGACAATGCTTGGAGATGGCTTTCTGCCCAATGTATCAGCATTTTGGCCTCTTCCTCCAAGGATGCGCTGCCTGTGCCTCCCTGATGGTTGATGTAGGCTACCGTGGTTGCATTGTCTGAGAAGACCTGGACCTCCTTCCCCTGCAACCATGGACAGAAGCTCTGCAGCACCAAGGCAACTGCCCACATCTCCAGCCTGTTGATAGACCAAAAGGGCTTCCTTTGGGTTCCACCATCCTTGAGCAATCTGTCCCTTGCAGTGGGCCCCCCAGCTAGACAGACTGGCATCGGTCATCAGCAGGATTCACTGCAGAGACTCCAGGTGCATGCCCTCTTCCAGATTCTGCGGGCAGAGCCATCACCTGAGCACCCTCCTGGTCACAGGGGAGTTTCTGCGACAAGGGATGCCTCTGGTGGAAGCATCAGTGAAGCAGCACCCTCTGCAAGGGTCGCATGTACACCTTTGTCCATGGCACAAGATCGAGAGCTGCTGCCATGGTTCCCATTACCTATAGATAATGCCAGGCCATCAGATCTGACATCCTCAGGAATTGTCGCACTGACTGTCTCAGCCCCTATGCCTGATGCCTTGGTAGAAAGATTTTCCCTAAGCAGGTGTCGAAGCATGGTCCCAGGTACTCGAGCTTCTGGGATGGAACCAAATGACTCTTGTCCGAAACTGCACCGCGAAATGGAGAAACCTGATGCTCTGGCCAGATCTGAATGTGTAAATACGCCTCTGTGAGATTGAGAGGCATCAAGAACTCCCCGCTTCTCACAGCCATTATGACGGACTGCAGCATTTCCATGTGAAAGCGTGGCACCCGCAGACATTGGTTCATGTATTTGAAATCGAGAATTGACCAAAAGGCGCCCTCCTTTTTGGGCACCACAAAATAAATTGAGTACTGTCCAAACCTGTACTGGTCTTGGAGAACGGGCACCATGGCACTTATCTGGAGAAACCATGTCAGGGTGCGTCTCTTACAGCCACGGCTTTGTTTTGCGCCCTACAAGGGGATTGAACAAAGGCATGGCCCACTGGTCATGCCAATTCCAGGGCATAGCCCTCCCGGATGGCCTCCAGGACCCACTGGTCGGAATTGATCTGGACCCAGGCAGGGTAAAAATCCCTCAGCCAACCTCCCATGGACTGCACTGCCACCTGGTCTCCCCTTGCTTCATTGTGCTTTCTTAGGTCCTGAGGATGAGGAAGTGCTAAACCCCCTGCCTGCTCCTTGAAACCCCTGACCTCACGAGAGGAAACATACCCTTTGGTATGGGGCAAAACAGACCTAAGAAAATGCCTGAAGTCCCACGGCTGACTCTGAGCCAATGGCGCGTTATAGATCTGCTTCTGTTTATCCTCAGGAAGACATTCTCCTTTGGACTCACCCAAGTCTTTCGCAAAATTACCTAATTCCTCTCCAAATTGGAGTTTCCCCTTAAACAGGAACTGTCCGCCGCCCAGTTCCGCAGCCAGAGATACCGGTGTGCTGCCACCACAGAGGCCATACTTTTAGAAAGGCTTCTAATGAGATCACAACAGACATCTGCAAGGTATGTGGCTCCCAATTCTAATTTTGCCACCTCCCCCGCTGGGTCCATAGCTGAATCCCCTGGCTCCAGAACCCACTGCGACCAGCGGAGGCAGGCCCTAGCCACCCAGGCCCCACAAACGGAAGCCTGTAACAAAAGGGTGTTGATATCAAAAGCCTGCTTCAGCAAGGTGTCTTACTTCCTTTCCTGGACATTCTTGAGTGCCATACTGCCTTCTACCGGGATCGTTGTCTTTTTGGTCACTGCCAAATTCACCGCGTCCATCTTTGGAGACCAGAGCAATTCCTGCTCCTGCTCCGGAAGCAGGTACAAGTGCATCATGGTCCGCACACCTTGGAGGCCAGCCTCTGGCAGATCCCATTCATCTTGGATCATCTGCTCAACAACTCTATGCACTGGGAAAACCTTTTGTGTTTTCCGCACCACCTGGAGCAATGTATCCTCTAGTGCCTCTTCTTCTGTCAGGAGTCCCGCAGGCCATTAAGGGCTTTTAAGGACTCCACAATGAGAGCTGGCAACTCTTCCCAGTGAAAAACATGTTCAATCCACGAATAGTCTTCCTGCTCTGGAATCTCTCCTTCTTCCAGCTCCTCGCCTTCCATATCGAACTCCATGTCTGGGTCCCCTCCATCAGGACATTCCGACAATGGAGACTGCTCCCCCCAGTCCTTTGAGGGCTTAAACCTCTTTGACATCTCAGGAGTTGGCTCTCTCTCCCTCACGTGCGCTGCACCTTTTTCTGCCATGCTCCTGTGCCGAAGAGGAGCCCCCCTGCTCCCTGCTGGTGCATGCAGAATGCCTTATGCAAAAGCAGGACAAACTCAAGTGAAAAACCTCCCTGAGGCTGTGCCCCCCCCCCCCCCATCTCCGAGGCTCTGAGACGTGGAAGGTCTGGGAACGGTCTGGGCGCAGCTCACTGGCTCTAGCAGAGGAGGCGCATTACCTGACTACCTGACCTCCTTCTCCATTATGTCCTGGGTGTTCTGGGTCAAAGAGGGACTCCTATCCTATACAGTGCTCTCATGAAAGTCCTGTTCAACAGACGTGGCCTCTTTCTAGCATCCGTGGCAAATGCCCGCGTCTGAGACCGTCCCCCGTCAGGTCCCTCATACTAAACACTGCGGTCTTGGCATGGTACTATTTCTGTCCTCCAGAGAGGGACTCCTCTCCCTCCTCATACTGCCCCCTTTTGACAAGCTGAAAAGGAAAAAGAAACCCCAAAAACTGAAAAAAACAAGTAAAATAAAAAAGGTCTGTTTTCTTCTCTTTTTTTCCTTTTACTAAGAGCCCTGAGAATACAACTCCCTCAAAGAGCTATGGCCGCTAGAAACAAATCCCTCGCAGGGAGATTCACTCAGTCTTCCTCCCCCACATGCCACCAATGGCCGCCAAGAGCAGTGGCGATTTTTCCCATGCTGCTGACAACTCCCCGAAGCACTCTTCTGTGCCACTGATTTCCCTGCGCCTCAGACCCCTGAAGACCGAGCTGTTACCTTTTGATGAGCTGTGCTTCCTTCTCCCTGACCAGAGCTGTCTGTGCACGAGTGCCCACCTCATGCTAAGCCGCGTCCTCCGGCTTTGGCACTGAGGAAGAGGCCTAAATGCTGCCTGCAGGCTCTTGTTGTGTGTGCCATGGACTCCTCACCTGGTAAGGGGTTCGGGATCCGTTACTGGCCCAGGACGGTTTTCAACCCCCAAAGCCCCCTCCCATTCACATCCAGGGGGATGGGGATCTCCCTCTACTGTTAGGCTTTCTTTTGTTTCTCTCTGATTTTTTTAACTAATTCTAGCTAAGTAAACTAAAATAAAATAAAGTCCCCAAAAGAACCACAAAACCTATTCTCCTTCTTAGTTGTTCCTCCAGCGAGAACAGTCTCCTGGCTCACTACCTCCTTCAGCTGTTTGGAGACTGAGCATACTGGGGCTGGTAGGTGATGCCAACTGTATAAGTACACTGGTGTCATCAAAAAGATAACATGTTCAGTCAGGGGCAGCTCAAGGTAATCTGCTGCCTGAGGCAAAGAATGAGATGGAGCCCCCCACCCCCCACCTTAGAGGGGGGCAGGGCTTTTCAGAAATCCAATCAGAGACTGAACCAAACCAAAAAGCCGATTAGATTATATGGAGGAAATGCAAGATGTTTGCACACAGGGCCATATCGAGCTGCAATCGTGCCCTGTGCAACTTGCAGCTCAGGTGCACGCCCTCCTCTATCCCCATACCTCCTTCCAGCACTGCCTGCTCTTTCCCTGCTGCTGCCGCCCTCTGTTTTTTTCACGGTGGCGCTGGCAGCAGGGAAAGAGCAGGCAGCGCTGGACGGAGGTATAGAGAGGAGGAGGGGGGCATGCGCCCGATCTGAAAGGCGCTGGCACTTTGATCAGATCTGTCCCTCCCTGCTCTGACATCGCGTCAGAGGAGGGAAGGACCAGACCTGCTTAAAGTGCTGCGAAAAAGCTTGGGGGCACATTTTGGCTGCCTGCTATTGTCCTGCCAGCAGCGGCAGGGCAACAGCAGACAGCCGAAATGTGCCCCCCAAGCCTTTGCGCCCTGTGCAGCTGCACTGTTTGCAAAGGGCTAGGTACGGTCCTGTTTGCACACCAAGGAACTAGAAGACAGCAAGAACCAACAGCACAGTTTATAAAACTAAATTATAACTCATTTTTATTTTGTTATAAACTGCGTTATGGTTCTCGCTTTTTCTTTTTCAACTTATATTTTGCATCCACAGTAGGTGCAGAGCAGAACCAGGACATTACTACTACTACTATTCAACATTAATATAGCGCCACGCACGCAGCGCTGTACAGACATACCTGTAAGAGACAGTCCCTGCTCGTCAAAGCTTACAATCTAATCAAGACAATACAGAGCATTAGTCAATTCGGGGCACAACAACATAAGGTATTTATAATTAGTCATGACAATTGACTGGAGTCAGGTCTGGATAAAGGATAGAAGTCAGGATCTGAAAGCAATAGTAAAGAGGTGGGTCTTCAATCTGGATATGAAGAGGGCCAGGGAGGGTGCTTGGCATATAGATACAGGTAGGCTGTTCCAGGCATAAGGTGCAGCAAGGTGAAAGGAGCAAAGTCGGGAGTTAGCGGTGCGAGTAAAAGGCCTAGATAGAAGTAATTTGTTTGAGGAGTGAAGTTCCCGAGAGGGGATGTAGGGCGAGATCAGAGTTGAAAGGTATTGAGGGGCCGTAGAGTGAATGCAGTTATAGGTCAGCAGGAGAAGTTTGAACTGGATGCAGAATTGGAAAGGGGGCCAGTGAAGTGACTTGAGAAGAGGAGTAATGTGGGCATGGCGAGACTGGTGGAAGATTAGTCGAGCAGCATAATTTTGTATAGATTGAAAGGGAAAGAGATGGCTCATGGGAATTCCAGCCAAGGAGTAGGTTGCAGTAGTTGAGGCGAGAGGAGATTAAGGAGTGGACTAGTGTTTTGGTAGTGTGTTCCGAGAGGAAGGGGCGGATTTTGCTAATGTTGTAGAGAAAGAAGGGGCAGGTCTTAGCTACGAGCTGGATATATGTGGAGAAGGAGAGAGAGGAGTCAAAGATGACCTCCAGATTGCGGGCCGAGGGAACAGGAAGGATTATAGATCCATCCACGGAGACTGAGAAGGGGGGAAGAGGAGGGGAGCAGTTGGGGGGAAAGACAAGGAGTTCAGTCTTGGCCATGTCCAATTTCAAACGGCGGTGAGACATCCAGGTAGCGATGTCAGAAAGGCAGGCAGAGATCTTGGTCTGGATTGCTGGAGAGATATTAGGCGTAGAGAGGTAGATTTGAGAGTCATGGACATAGAAATGGTACTGAAAGCCATGTGAGGAGATAAGCACGCCAAGGGATTGGGTATAGAGAGAGAAAAGGAGGGGGCCCAAGACGGGTCCCTGGGGTACACAAACATGGAGTGGGGTGGGAGAGGAGGAGGAGCCACCAGAGCATACACTAAAGGAGCAATGGGAGAGGTAGGAGGAGAACCAGGATAGTACGGAACCCTTGAAACCAAGCGAGGAGAGGGTGGTGAGGAGAAGATTGTAGTCAACAGTGTCAAAGGCAGCAGAGAGGTCGAGAAGGATGAGGACAGAGTAGAGGCCCTTAGATTTAGCCAGGAACAAGTCATTGGAGACTTCTGTAAGAGCTGTTTCAGTGGAGTGTAAGGGACGGAAGCCGGATTGTAGTGGGTCCAGGAGAGCCTGGGAGGTGAGGAAGTCGAGGCAGCGGTGGTGGACTGCTCGTTCTAGTAGTTTAGAAATGAAGGGAAGGAGGGAGATGGGTCGATCATTAGAAGGACAGGTGGAACTGAGTGAGGGTTTCTTGAGGAGAGGTGTGACGACAGCATGTTTGAAGTCTACAGGGACAGTTGCAGTGGAGAGTGACAGGTTGAGAATATGAGAGAAGGAAGGGACAATGGTGGGGGAGATACCGTGTAGGAGATGGGTGGGGATAGGGTCAGAGGAACAGGTGGTGGGTTTAGAGGAGGGAAGAAGGAGAGTGGTTTCCTCTTTGGAGATCGTAGGGAAGGAGGAGAGGGTAGCAGAGGAAGTATGGATGGGGGGGGGGAGGATTGGGGGGGGAGGTAGATGAGGAAGTGGGGAATTGGAGGGTAATCTTGTGTATTTTGTCTAGGGTTTGGGCAGAAAGGGAGGGCGGGACCGGGGGCACCTTGAGGAGAGAACTGAGGGTATTAAAAAGAGGCGGTGAGGATCACTACTACTACTATTTAGCATTTCTATAGCGCTACATCGAACGCAGCGCTGTACAAATATGCAAGAGAGACGGTCCCTGCTCGTGAGAGCTTACAATCTAGTTAAGACAAAAAGAAGCACGGAGAGCAGCAATCTAGTCAGGGCAAAAGCCATATTGGCTGTCTCCCATTACCACTATTACTACTACTGCACGTTTCTGTTTGAATAGGAGACAGTCAGGCAGACAGTCCCTGCTTATCAGAGCGTAAAATCTAATCAGGACAAATAATAGAGACAGTCCCTGCTCAGAGAGCTTACAATCTGGTCAAACAAATACACAAGGAGCAAGTGATCAGGTTGGAACAAATACAGAGGTGTAGGTAGAGGAAGATAGGGGGAAGGTAAAGGTGAATAGGAATAGGTGAGTAGTGGGGTTGTAGTACACAGCATACATTGCATCATGGGTTACAATACATTACATATTGTCTGCAAGGGATGAATGAACAGCAAAAATTGCATACATGGGTTACATTACATACCGTCTGCTAGAAGTGAAAAGCGGCCCAGCCACTGTGCCCCGTCCAAGGGCCATGCCAAAGGGGCAAAGCGATATGATTCCATTACTCCCATTCTTTATTATTTCTATTATTTACTGATGAAATTAAGGGTTTTGGTGTTTAAAAGTCTGTGTCTGGGATGGCCAGTGTATCTTCTGAATTTCTTATAGTTGTATGAACTATCTTGTCCCCTGCATTGCAGTGGTCAGTGCCCTGCCTGAGTAGGGTTCATCTGAAATGCACGAGGCAGTGAGCTTTTAGTTATGTTGGTCCCAAGCTGTGGATCTTATTACCATAGGAGATTAGGATGTCATGTTATTCACAGTTTAGGAAGTTGGTTAAGACTTGGGCCCAATATTCGAAATGCATTTACACGGTTCACAGCCCAATAAGCGTTGTAAATGCCTTAAATCGGGATATTCAATGGCACTTACACATATCCCCTTCTAACCCCGCTACACGCCCCGATCCTATGCGATTAGCATCAGGGCATGTTGGGGGCACTGCAGGGCAGAGCAGAGGCGGAGACTGTCGCTAACCGGGCAGTGGCGATATTGCACTGCTACCCGGTTAGCAATCAGCGGGTAAAGCTAGGCATAGCTAAAGCTGGCCTAGTTTTAGCCACAGAAGCTAATCAGGTAGTGCTGCAATAACGTCACTACCCGGATAGCTTCGGCGGCTCTGGGGCATGTGCGGCAACCCCGGATATTCAATGCCATAACCGTGGCATTGAATATCCAGGGTTAAGGGTCAGCTGGCAGGGCTATGTGCCGTAGCAGCAACAGCCTGCCCAATTCAATACTGGGTGCTTGCTTTTTTAGAAAGTACTCTGCGTGCTTTAAGAGGAGATAGGGATATGTTGTGGATGGCATATTTGGGGTGGGGACTAGAAAAATTAGGGGTGTGGGATTGCTTTTAGATTCTTATATATTAGTTTTTATCATTTTTAAGAAATATATTGTAATTGCCTTGATATTTTATTTTATTTTATTTATTTATTTAACAAACTTTTATATACCGCGACCTTCCAGTGATCAGGTGCGGTTTACATATAACAACAGTTAGGGGAACAGAAAGACAGTTCTGTTTTTACATTGAACATAGCGTGAACTATATACATTAACAATTAAAACTTTAAAACTTTTAACTTTGGAGAACTATGTACATTTAACTATATACAGATAGCAGAAATGAGGTCAACAGTGAAGGTAGTTATGTCAAAGACAGTGTCAAAGGTCATAATATCATAAGGCAGTTACGGTGTTAGTTTCTATTTGATGTTAGTTTCTATTTGATGTGCATAAATAAACATAAAGAAAGTGTTCTATTAGTTATCAACAAAATCAATAAACAATCAGCAGACAGAATGACAAATACTGTAAAGAGCTAGCTTTACTAAAGTGTTTCTAACGCCATTAACATGCATTACCACAGAATAAAGGTTCTAGTGCATGAAACTGGGCCTGGATAAACACACGTTTCCCATTCAGAAGTGCCCAATTTCTTTCTATTTTGTTGAGACAAGATGCCATTCTTTTTCCATCTCAGGCTCTATAGAATGGAACAAGCTACCAATTGACTTAAGTTTAATGACAGATTCAGGCACATTTAAACAGTGATAGGAGATTTTGTATTTATTCAGGCCTTGAGGCAGGTGTAAATGCCAGTAATCTGAAAAAGTGAGACTTAGGGGCTGTGGTAAGTGGTTATTGCAGGTTTAACGTGCACTAAACTCCCATGGGAACTGCTACTGTGGGGCGAGTGCAGACAGCACGGGTCAAAACCACACGGCCTGCACTTGCTGAAGATGGGCAGGATCAGGGAGGGAAAGGGGGTGGGTCAGCCGATGACAGCTAGCATGCTCCACAATGGTGCGTGCTAGCTGTCATGACAGTCGATAGCGCGGCTCCAATTACTGCAACCCAAAGAGGTGGCAGAAAGAGTATTCACAGCACCAGCAGCACAGTAGCGCAACTGCAGCTGATGCCTCACTGCCAATCAACCCCCCCCAATGATCACCCCTCCCCGCCGGCAAACAACCCTCCCCAATGTGTCCACTCCGCTGTGTCAGCCTCTCTTTTGTGACTAGCACAGGGTGACCCTGGCACTATTTTGAATGCTGCCAGAACCGGGACAGGAGCAGACAGGGACTGCTCTAGCCCCAATAACCTCTAGACCACCAGGGTAAGTGCTAGGTGGGGAAGGAGAGGGTGTAGGAGCATTTTAGGGGAAGGGGACTTGCATCCCGGAAGTTAGTGGGCCCCTTTGCAGGGCCTCCATGGCCAGAAGGCTTTCCGGTCATGGTGGTCCTGAAAAGGGGTCTCAATCGGAGTGGGGGAACAGGGGATGTTGGGGACATTGACACAGTTGGCGGGAGGGGGACATGTTGGAGGACGGTTGATCGCAGGGAGGTGATCACTAGGGGGGGGAGACTAATTGGCTCAAGGGCCCCTTGACTTAGCTCAGACTGCGAGTGCTCCCATGCTCCCTGCCAGTGACTGCAAGTTCTCTCGTGCTCAGGACCACGAGTAATCCCAGGCTTTGTGCCAGGGACCGCGTGTGATCCATCCCATACTTCCTGCCAGGGCAGGGTTCACAGGCCCCTATACTATTTGGCAGCCTTGTGCGCTAAATGCAGGGCATGTCCTTCTGAATTTACCACACAGGCTTTGTACCTACCAAAACACCTATGGTAAGTGCAAAGCCTTAGCATCCTTTAGTAAATGGAGCTTGTAGTAAGGCTGTTTTTACAAGATTGTGATTATTATATATTTATGTTAATTTGTGGAGCTTTTTCTTAATTTTTTTGTTATTTGTTTATATTTTTACATGATTATGTATGTATTTTTTTAGTCCACTCAGATTTGTGATGGGTGGAAAATAAGTTTTTAAAATAAATGTTAGCACAAAGTATTATACTAGCATCTTTTAGTAAATCTAGCTCTCAATGAGCCAAGTCCAAACCATAACATAAAACAGATGTCATCAACAACAGTAAATAAAATCAGCACAGTATAAACCCTAGAGAAAGCTCTTTACCCCATCCAAAAGTATGAGTGAATTAAACAAATTTCTCATGAGACATTATTCCAGAAACAGGGACAGCCAAAAATAGGACTTTATTTTTTGCTTGTACATAGTTATTTATCCATTTTGAATAGTTTTATGCCACTTCTCCCTCACTTAGTTTGCAGCCTGACATGCTGTGAGGGCTTGTGCGCATCAGTGATGCTAAGCTATCAGTAGTTTAACTACTGGCAGGGTCTCCCAAGATGGACAGGTCTCAGTGAGGTGCCAGACCAAGACAAACCACCCATCTGGACAGCAGCAGAATGGGACAGTGTTGGTGACGGAGGATCACATTTCTATGACAACGGCAACAACACTAAACTTAAACTGCGAGGAGGAAAGGCCTGGCAATCTACTTCTGTATCTTGCCATGAAAACCCATCTGGGCAGCAGCAGAACGGGACGGTGTTGGCAACGGAGGATCATATTTCTGTGACAACGGCAACAACACTAACCTTAAACTGCACAGAGGAAAGGCCCGGCAATCTACTTCTGTATCTTGCCATGAAAACCCAATGGATAGTCACAACAAAACATATTGCACTATAGTGCTGGAGGATGAGACCCCTAGGTTGGAAGGCACTCAACTAGCTACTGGGGAAGAGCTGAAGACTTTTCATAGTAAAGCCAGCATTTATGATGTGGTTGCATCAAAGCCCTCGGGACGTCTGACTGCTGATGTAGCTGCGCATGAAATGAGAGTCAGAAGCTGTAACGATGTCTTACATATTGGAACATGGAACGTATGAAGCATGAACCAAGGGAAGTTGGAGGTGGTTAAGAATGAAATGGAACGTGTACAACTTGATCTGCTGGGTGTCAGCGAACTGAAATGGATTGGCATCGGGCACTTTGCATCAGATGATCACATGGTCTACTATGCTGAAAATGAAAAACAAAGAAGAAATGGTGTTGCATTTATAATAAAGAAGAAACTTGCAAGAACTGTAATGAAATACAATGCAGTCAGTGAACGCTTAATCTCTATTTGTCTACAAGGAATGCCTATCAACACAATTATAATTCAAGTATATTCCCCAACAACAGCTGCAGAAGAGGATGAAATTGATGAGTTCTATGAACAAGTACAAGCTGAAATTGACAGAACATGCAAACAGGATATCCTGATAAGTCATGGGTGACTGGAATGCAAAAGTTAGCAACAAAGCAGAAGGCAAAATGGTTGGAAAATTTGGACGGCAACAAAAATGAAGCTGGAGAAAGACTGATAGAATTCTGCAAGACCAACGATCTATTCATCTCAAGCACCTTCAGCAAAATAAATCCACTTATCTAGATTCATAGGAGATAATTTAAAAAGGCATTTTTCACATAGAAAGGATGTTTTGTATGTGAAAAAATAGGAATTACACTTACCTGGTAATTGTGGTTCCTTTAGGGAATCCAGTTTAGTCCTCCACCACTGGGTAGTGCACCTCCTCCTGCAGCTTGGAGACTGGGCATGTCCAAAAACGTGACATCACTGCATGTAGTCCACCGGCTCTCCCATCAATCCCCAGTGAACTATTGACAAAGCACACTTAAAGGAGCAACAAACAAATAACTAATAACAATGTCATTGACTATATAACCATAAATCCCTAAGAATAAAACATGAAATAATTTCTCTTACTTTTATTTATTTATCTATGTTTTTAATACAGACAGGCCTTTTTCCTTATGCCTGCCTCCGAGCTCTTGTAGCAAAGTCATAGACAGAAAAAGAAAGCAAGCAAGGAACTCTTACCTACCAGTAACCACACTTGACCTGAATCCCTTCAGCTCCCTATACCATCCCAGGCGGGAATGAGGACTAAACTGGATTCCCTAAAGGAACCACAATTGCCAGGTAAGTGTAATTCCTATTTCCTTATCGGTCATCCAGTTTAGTCCTCCACCACTGGGATGTAACAGAGCAGTAACTATTGGGAGGGACCTTTCCAACTGGCTTGCAACACCGCCGTCCCGAATACAGCATCCTTTGCTGAAAGCACCTCCAGGCGGTAGTGTTTACTGAAAGTATGAAGCGACGACCTGGTGGCCGCCCTATAAATTTCCACAGGAGGCACCAGGCTATATTCTGCTCACGATGTAGCCTGGGCCCTGGTCAAATGAGCTTGCAAATCTGCCGGCACCACTCTGCCATGTAAGAAGAGATAAGCGGAAGCAATGGCTTCCCTAATCCACCGAGAAATAGACGCCTTAGCCACCGCTTCCCCCTTACGGACCCCTCCGAATAACACAAACAATCGATCCGATTTGCAATAGGACTTTGACACCTTTAAGTATCACTGCAGCACTCACTTCAAGTCCAACCGGCGCAGACCGCGATCTGCAGCACTGCCGTCCAACGAACCTAGAACTGGAAGAGAAACTGTCTGATTCAGGTGAAACGGAGAGACCACCTTTGGCAAAAAGGAGGGAACTGGCCTCAACACCACCTTTTCTCTAGAGAAGAACAAAAATAGTTCTCTGCAAGATAGCACGTGGAGCTCCGAGATCCACCTTGCTGAGCAAATGGCTACTAAAAACACCGTTTTTAGAGTTAAATCCTTCATCGATGCCTTGTGCAAAGGATCAAAGGGCTCTTTAGCTAAGGCTCCTAAAACCAAATTGAGATCCCACGAAGGAACTATGACTCTACGAGCAGGACGCAGCTTGGTAACAGCCTTCAGAAAGTGAAGCACATCCGGATGCATCCCGAGCGACACCCCCTATACTTTGCCCCATAGCATGCCATAGCTGCTAACTGTACTCTTAACGAACTAGCAGCCAATCCCTTCTCAAAACCGTCCTGCAGAAAGCTGAAAATCACCGGAACTGATGCCGTTGCCGCCCGTACTTGTCTCCTGGAACACCAATCCTCAAAGATACGCCATACGCGAGTGTACGCCAAAGATGTAGACTTCTTCCTCGCCTTGAGTAACATTGTGATAACCGCTCCCGAATAGCCTTTCTTCCTTAGCCTCACCCTTTCAATGGCCAGACCGTAAGCGAGAATCAATCCACCTGAGGCATTCAAAGCGGACCTTGCTGTAATAGACTCTCTGAGGCTGGTAATCTCCACGGACTCCCGCTGAGTAGACGAATGAGATCTGCGTACCACGGTCGCCTTGACCAGTCCGGAGCCACCAACAACACTCTCCCTTGATGGGCTTCAATCCGTTGCACCACCCTGCTGATTAGTGCCCACGGAGGAATCACATAGCCAAGGCCAAGGTTGCATCAGAGCGTCGATTCCCTCCGACATCCTTTCTTACCGTCTGCTGAAAAATCAACTTGCTTTTGCTGACTGGAAGGTTGCCATGAGATCCATGATCGGTGACCCCCATCTCTGGACTATCTGTGCAAACACATCCGGATGCAACTCCCATTCCTTGGCATCCACTTGCAACCTGCTGAGAAAGTCCACCGTCACATTGTCCTTCCCTGCGATATGCGCCGCTGAAATCACCAGCAGCCAAGTTTCCACCCACTCGAAGAGCGCCTCTGCTTCCGCTTCCATGGGCACACTTCCCATGCCACCCTGGTGATTGATGTAGGCTACTGTCGCCGAGTTGTCGGATAGCACTCAGATCGCTCTTCCCATCACAATGGACTCGAATGCTTGAAGCGCCAGCATCACCGCTCTAAGTTTCAACTTGTTGATCGACCACGCGGCCTCCTGAGCTGACCAGAGACCCTGCATGAAGAGTTGTCCGCAATGCGCTCCCCAGCCAATGAGAGTTGTGTCTGTCAGCAACAGAAGCCACTCTGGCTGTTCCAGACACATCCTCAAGGTCAACGAGCGCAGAAGCAGCCACCAGGGTAGCGCTCTCTTGACCTTGAGAGAGCAAGGAAGTCTTGGGTTCAGCGAGTTCTCCTGGTGGGACCAGCGGCAAAGCAGTGCTCCTTGCAATGACGCATATGAAACCTGGCCCATGGCACCGCTTCCAACGTCGCTGCCATGGTTCCAAGCAGCTGAAGGCAATTCCAAGCCAAAGGAGCTGGAGTAGCCAAGAAGCAACGAACTAACACTGTTAAGTCTTGTACTTGCCAGGACGGCAGAAACACTGCGAGAGTTGAACCGGACCCCCAGATATTCGAGATCCTGTGACGGTACCAGGTGACTTTTTGTCAGATTGACCACCCAACCGAGGTTTTCGAGAAACTTCACCACCTTGTGCGTGACCTGAACACTCTCGGCTTCGGATTTTGCTCGAATCAACCAATCATCGAGATATGGATGAACCAGAATTCCTTCCCTCCGCAACGCCGCCGCCACCACCACCATAATCTTGGTGAAGGTTCGTGGTGCTGTCGCGAGACCAAAGGGCAAGGCCTGGAACTGATAACGCCCCCACAGAAGGGCAAAGCGAAGATATCTGCGATGGCTCTCTCTGATTGGGATATGCAAATACGCCTCCGTAAGATCGAGGGATGTTAAGTACTCCCCCTGCCGCACTGCAACAATGAAGGACCTTAATGTCTCCATTCTGAAATGTGGTACATGGAGACAGCGGTTCACTCCTTTTAGATCCAATATAGGGCATACCGAGCCGTCTTTCTTTGGGACTACGAAATAAATGGAGTATCGACCCCTGCCGTAGTCGTCCACGGGCACGGGAACGACCGCCTGCATTTGCAACAAACGGTCCAGAGTGCTGCAGACTGTCATGGTTTTCCTTAGGCCCTTGCAGGGAGACAGCACAAAGGAATCTTGAACGGGCTGAGCAAACTCCAGTGCATAGCCATTTCGAATTATCTCTAGAACCCACTGATCTGTCGTTATTTGGGCCCAAGCAGGAAGAAACTCCCGAAGTCTCCCGCCTATCGGTTGACTTCCGACCAGGGCCCGCCTCACTTCATTGCGATTTCCTAGTGGGAGTTGTGGAAGCTGCTGGAAAACCTCTGGCTCCACGAAACCCCCAAAATCCCTGTGCTCGCAGAGCAAATCTTCCTTGTTGGAAGCCCCCCAACCGAGAAGTTCGAAATCTGCTGAAATCTCGGAACTGACCTCGAAAGAACTGCGAGGACTTCCCTTGCTTAGGTTTATCTTGCAGAAGTCTGCCCCCTTTAGACTCTCCCAAATCCTTATCCAGCTTGTCTAAATCCTCACCAAACAACAGGGTTCCTTTAAACGGAAGTTTACTGAGCCGCGCTTTAGAAGAACCGTCCATCGCCCAATTCCTCAACCACAGGGACCTTCGAGCGGCACAGGGACCTTCGAGCGGCCATCAAAGATGCCATACTATTAGCCAGGGCCCTGATTAAGTCATAATGCACATCAGACAAGTAGGCCGCACCAGACTCCAGGCGGTCTAACTCCCGCAGGCCCTCTTGCTCTAGCTGAGTAACCTGGCGGAAACTCTGGGACCATCTGAGACAAGCTCTGGCTACCCAAGCTCCGCAAATGGAAGCTTGAAGAGACAAAGCATTTGCCTCAAAGGACTGCTTCAACAAACCATCCACCTTTCTATCCTGCGCATCCTTTAGCACTGCGCTGCCCTCCACCGGGATGGTGGTCTTCTTTGTTACCGCCGAGACTGCTACATCAATCCTCGGGGAGTGAAACCTCTCTCTGTCCTTATCCGCCAAGGGATACAACCTATTCATAGTCCTAATTCCCCTAAGTCCTGCCTCCGGCAAATTCCATTCATCCTGAATCATTCGTCAACTACCCGATGTACGGGGAAGACCACCTGGGACTGTCTTACTGCCTGAATAATAGGGTCTTCTCCACCTTCGTCTTCCACTGGTTGTTCAGTGGCTAATTTCAGTGTTTGGAGGGATTCTGTGATAAGTGCCACCAATTCCTCTCTCCGGAACAACCTAATAATTTTCACCTGATCCTCCGGCTCGGGAATTTCTCCTTCCTCCGACTCGTCCAATCCGGCCTTGAGCTCTGACTCACATTCCTCCGAGTCTTGCCACTCCACCTCCGGAGGCGAAAGGTCGCAAACCTTGACTCTCTTGGGCGGTCTCAGGGCACCGCTGCCCAACCCAGCGGTAGAACCCTGCGGACTCGGTGTGGCCAACGGCAAAGGATCTGGCACCTTCCCCTGCCGCCTCAAACAGAACGCTTGATGCATAATTAATACAAAATCTGGGCAAAAATCACCGAGCTGTTGACTTGATCCCCCCAGCAGGGAAGCCAATAACAGTTCCTCCGGGGAACCTTGACCGGCTGTCTGTTGAGAAGGGGATGGAGACTCCCCCACCGTCCCAGCTACCATGCCTGGAAGCTCGGACGACTGCATTTACATATGGTGCTCCAGACTGGCGGATACATCCCCGACAGATTCCGGACTCAGCAATCACCCCTCTGCGGCTGCCACACACCACACACTGAGGGCGTGCCGCCATAAAATTTCCCCCAAAGGAGACAGTAATAATCCTCTTTGTTTTGTCGTTTTATATATATATATATATATATATATAGTACTAATCCTACCAAGAAATAGCACAGAATGAGCCCCCCAAGGCAAAAAACACTGCTGCCCAATAAGAAGAGTAGCTTAACCTACCCCCCAGAAAAAAACTCTAGGCCCAAAGCAAAAACGGACTCCTGCCCACCAGAGTCCTCATGCGCCAATAAAGAAACTAAAGAAATTAAAGAAAACCAATCTACAATGGGCTGACCGAAAACGTTAACTGCCTAATCTATATGTGACGCGCTCACACTCGCTTGCTGTCTGCATGCGGCTGCCATGAGACCAAAATGGCCGCCGCTGACAGAAGCAGAAGAATGGTGCCAAAACGTCCTGTGACGCTTCACAGTCCAGGCTCTCGGCCTTAGACTTCTCACTGCTCAGCCCCCCCGCCTACCTGGGATCGCTGCTCAAATGCTCTTTGCCACAATCACGGGGCTCCAGCCAGCACGGCTCTGCTCAGCCCGAAACGAGCAAGGAGCTGCCGGACGAGCTACCCGCTAACCAGCCTTCCTTCCCTGCTGGCTCGGGGCGTTTGATCGGCAGTGTGCGTCCAAGCGTCTCGCCAAGAATAACTGAGCTCTTCCCCGTACTTGCAAGGGGGAGTTATCGGAGCTGTGAGCAAAGTGACAGCGCTTAAGTTAGGAGAGATACAGCAGGGACCGGCAGAAGAAAGGTTTATCTCCTGTCTTTTTTTTTTTTTTTAAATTTAAAGATACAGATCACAAAATAAACCAAAACCAGCAAATAACCCTCAAATCAAACCCAAAACCAAGGGACTGCTACTCTAATGCTCTTCAATTATTCCCTAAAGTGAGCCCAGCACTAGGCTCACTACGTCCTCCTGCTTCATGGAGACTGGACACACTGAGGGTTGAAGGGAGAGCCGGTGGACTACATGTAGTGATGTCACGTTTTTGGACATGCCCAGTCTCCAAGCTGCAGGAGGAGGTGCACTACCCAGTGGTGGAGGACTAAACTGGATGACCGATAAGGAACTGCTCTTTAAATCTGCAAAGGGGTATATACTTACGAAAAACAGGTGCCTGCTTATACATGACTCATGTGTAGGTGGACCTCGAGGTGCAATTTGGGTGGAACAGGTGCGGGCTCTAATGTACATACGAACTTTCTAAAATACATTTATACAACACAAATAGGAGCATGTTTACCAAGCTGGGCTAATGGTTAGCACAACCTATTTTTAATTAGATCCCATTGAATAACATGGGACCTAGTTACAAATAGCCTGTGCAAAGAGTTAGCTCAGCTTAATAAACATGCCCCACAGAATACATGTGCACATTGCCATCTAAGTCAGATCACATGCACATTTACGCAACAGCATTTGTGCACAGCTGAGAGCTCATTTTATTAAGGCACTTAAGTGGCTATGTTGTCTTTTTAAAATACCAAAAAACACACAAATGCTTCATTGGCTACACATTTAAACCAAATACTCTTCATGAGCTTCACACATAGGGGCGGTTCTTCCATTAGACCACCTGAGGTGATGGCCTCAGCAGCACTCTGATGGGGGCGGCACTCCAGCTCTGCTTTAATTTTAGATTTTGAAGTCTCTGGCCTGCCTCTGATTTCCCGCGCAGGAAGGCAGAGGCTGCAAAATTAAAACAGAGCCGGAGTGCCATCGCCAGACAAATCAGCTTGATCGCTTGCAGGAAACCTGCAAGCAATCCGGCTGATTCATGCGGCGGCGGCACGCTGGCTGTTTTCATTAAAACTTTTGCTGCCTCTGGTCTGCCTCTGCCTTTTTTTTCTCATTGCAAGCATTCTCAAGGAAAAAAAAAGCGGCGGGAAAGCAGAGGCAGGCCAGAGGTGGCAAAATCTAAAATAAAAACAACCGGACTGCAGCTGCCACTGCCAGATGAGAGATGCAGGTGGAGAGAGTGGGGAGTGGGGACAGGAGGAGGACAAGTGAGAGACAAAGGGGAGAGATAGGGGACAAATGCTGGACAAAGGGGGGAGACAGGGAACAAATGCTGGACAAAGGAGAGAGACAGGGGGACAAGTGATAGGCAAAGGGGAGAGACAGGGGACAAATGCTGGACAAAGGAGAGAGACAGGGGGACAAGTGATAGGCAAAGGGGAGAGACAGGGGGGCAAATGCTGGACAAAGGAGAGAGACAGGGGGACAAGTGATAGGCAAAGGGAGGAGACAGGGAACAAATGCTGGACAAAGGAGAGAGACAGGGGGACAAGTGATAGGCAAAGGGGAGAGACAGGGGGGCAAATGCTGGACAAAGGAGAGAGACAGGGGGACAAGTGCTAGGCAAAGGGGAGAGATGGGACGAATGCTGGACAAAGGGGGAGACCTGTGACATACTGAACAAAGGGGAAGACGGGGACAAATGCTGAACAAAGGGGGAGACAGGGCAGGAAGACATGCTGGGCAACAGGGTTGGGGGAGACAAGAGGACAAATGCTGGACAACACTGGGGGAAGCAGGGAGACAAATGTTGGATGGGGGTAGTAGGGAGACATGCTGGACAATGGGGAGGGGAGACAGGAGGAAAAATGCTGGTCAACATAGAGGGGAAGAAGAGCTGGGGAATGGAAGGACTGGGGGTGAAGGTTGAAAAGCGGTAGGTAGATGGCGTAAAAAAGAGGGAGATTGAGAACTGTAGTGTAAAGGAGTAGCGAAATCTGGGTGGCCAGAGAGAGAGAAATAAATGGAAGAAAGGTGGAAAGAAAAAAAATCTATAGCCAAGATGGAAGGAAGTGAAGAAAACAAAAGGAAAGACAAGAAATGGCAGATAGAGTCGAGCCATAGAAAGAGAGTAAGAGAAGACAGAAGAAAGCAGAAGCTTCAGTTGAGACCTGCATGATCAGAGTATAAAATGGTCAGACAACAAAGGTAGAAAAATAATTTTATTTTAAAATGAGTGATTGGACTTTGCACTATTTTTATATTTTACACAGTACAAGGAAATGAGTCGCTTATTTCTCTGGTATTGCATTGCATGCAGTCTGTCTTCTTGGGCTTTCAGTTTAATTTTTGTCTACATATTTTTATTTTTACTTTAGGTTATCCTCACTTATTCTGTACTTGGCGAGGGTCTGTGCTCTGAGTGTGTGACTGAGGCCAGGAGTTCTGTTAACATGGAGTTTGTACGAAGGGACCTGTACTGTAGTAATTTGACTTGTTTAGCTTTTCAATAAGTGTATGGATGTTCTAGGGCCCGCTACAGTATTTATAGTGCTGCTTTTATCTGGGTAGGCCCCTTGTATGAGTTTTGGAAGTTTATGCTAGTATGATATGATTGATTTGGCCTTGTAGATCATCAGTGACTTTTGGAGGGTTTTGTATTAGTTCTCAATATGCCTGGTACTGGAGAATGTTTGTTAGTGAGATGGCCAGAATCCGATTTTTTTTTTAAATTAGATATTGAGCTTTGTGGGTGGATGTTCTAGTTCTGTTCTGCACCCATTGTTGTGGGGGGTGGGGGTTCTGTGAATGCAAAATATATGTTCAAAAAGAAAAAGCAACAACCATAAAATAGTTTATAACAACAAAATAAAAATGAGTTCTTTTATTGGGTATTATAAACTGTGCAGTGGTTCTCGCTCTCTCTTTTAGTTCCATGGTGTGCGAATATCTTTTTATTTCCTCCACATTATCTAATTAACTTTTTGATTTGGTTCAGTCCCTGACTGCATTTTTGAGAAAGCTTCCCCCCCCCCCCGGCTTGGGGGGGTGCCATCTCATCCCTCGCCTCAGGCAGCAGATTGCGTTGAACCACCCCTGCCCACACACTGAAAGCATCGTTACTCACCTGTAACAGGTGATCTCCGGGAACTGCAGAAATTTAATCTTCACATATGGGTGACATTGGTACTGACGGAGTCCATGTGGGAATGCTCCCCAGCGTCCAATTGGAGAGCTTTTGGGAACACTCTACTGCACCTGCGTGACTGCCTTCCCAACTCCCTCTCTTCAGTTTTGTAGCTGAGAAAAGAGAGTAAATGAAACCCTATAACTCCTAGGGGAGGAGGGGGGTTGTGAAGACTAAATTCCTGCTGTTCCCAGAGATCATCTGTTACAGGTAACTGCTACCTCCAGGAACAAGTAGGAATGTAGTCTTAACATATGGGACTCCCTAGCTCCCAGATACCTGATGAAGTGACCTCAGAACCAGTAGAGGTTCGCCTCAGAGTAGGCATGATGAGGTCATGGATACCACATGGATTTCTAGTATCTTCAAAGTCCAGAACGGGGGGTAGGCGTTGCATCCAAGTGTGAAAGAGGTGCTGGAGTACAGTCTGACCAAACATAGCATCCAGATGGGAGTCCTTGTCCAAACAATAATGGGCAACAAAGGTATGGATGGAAGACCAAGTCGCTGCTTTGCATATTTCATCAATGGCTACTGAATATAGGTTTGCCATCGAGGTGACCATGGTACGAACATTGTGAGCCATGACATGCCCTTCTAGGGAGAGTCCTGCTTTGTTATAAGCAAATGAAATGCAGTCCGCTATCCATCTGGAGAGCGTACGCTTGGCAACAGGTAATCCCAGATGACTGGAGTCAAATGATGATCGAGCCCTTTGGAGATAGAAAGCCAAGGCACGTTTGCAGTCAAGAGTGTGCAAAATTGCTTCCGCTCTAGAAGCATGTGGTTTAGGAAAGAAAACTGAAAGGTAAATTGACTCATTTATACGGAAGGGAGACACCACCTTTGGCATAAAGTGTGAGTGAGTCCAAAAGACTACTTTGTTATGGTGGAAATGGGTATAGGGAGGATCCACCACCAAAGCCTGAAGCTCACTAATGGGTCTAGCTGAAGTGAGGGCAATTAGGAAGATCACCTTCCAAGAGAGGAACTTAATGGTTCAAAGGGCGGCTTGAGAAGCTAACCTAGAACAACGTTGAGGTCCGAAGCTACCAGAGGTGGCTTAATGGGCAGTATGGACAACAGAAGACCCTTCATGAAACGCGTTAGTAGCGGTTGTGTGGAGATGGGCTGTCCATCAAGTAGATGGTGAGAGGCCGCAATAGCACTAAGGTGGACTCTCACCGAGTTTGTTTTTAGACCTGTCAAGGACAGATGAAGGAGATACTGGAGGCGTGATCCACTGGAGCATAAAAACAATTGAGATCTTTCTGGGAACACCAGACAGAGAATCTATACCACTTAAAAGTATATGAGCATCTGGTGGAGGGCTTTCTAGAAGCCAAAAGGACCTCCTTTACCTCTTGAGTAAGGTTAAAGCCTTGTAAAGCTATGCTCTCAGCAGCCAAGCTGTGAGGCGGAGAGACTGTGGATTGGGATGGAGTAGTGAGCTGTTGTCCTGGGAGAGGAGATTTGGTGCATATCTCAATCATAGAGGATGAGTCTGAGTCAAACATAGTAGCAGTAGAAACCACGATTGCTGCAGCCAGTGAGGGGCTATGAGAATCATAGAGCCCTTGTCAGACTGAAGCTTGAAAAGCGTTTTGGGAATGAGGAGTATAGGAGAGAATGCATAAAGCAGATCCTGACTCCACTGTAAGTGGAAGGCATCCACTTGTTGGTTGGTAGAAGTCAGAGTTCTTGTGCAGAAGCAAGGAAGCTTGGCATTTTTCAGAGTTCCCCAGGTCTGGAAGATGTAGGATGCTGTGTCCGAATGGAGAGACCATTCGTGGGGAAGAAGGATGTGACTCAGTCTGTCTGCCAAGACATTGGATTCCCCTGGGAGATAGACTGCTTGAAGTAATATTTGATAAGCAAAGGCAATGGACCAGTGGCATAATGCCTCCTCACAGATGGCCCAAGAGCCTGTTCCTCCCTGCTTGTTCACATAGAACACGGCTACCCGATTGTTCGCCTTGACTGGGACTTCTTGTGCTCTGAGGTGGTGTTGAAACACCTGGAGGGCAGTCGAGATAGCTCAAAGCTCCAGGAGATTGATCTGGAGTTGTGACTCCTGCGCTGTCCAGAACCCCTGTGTAGTCAGATGGCCCAGATGACCTCCCCTACCCAGTTTGGAGGCATCCGTCATCAGGATGCATTGGTGTGGAGGCATCTGAAAAAGTGACCCTATGAGCAGGTTTTCTGGAGATCACCACCACTGAAGGGATGTGGTTAGTCAGGCAGTGACTTGGATCCTGTACCGGAGATGGCCTGAGGCCTGCTTCCACTGGGAGGCAAGAGTCCACTGGGCTTTCCGCATATGTAGTCGGGCATATAGAATGACATGTACTGTAGAGGTCATGTGTCCAAGAAGCTGCAGCATCTCTTGGGCTCTCAGATGGTCTCGTAGGAGTGTCTGGGACGCTAGTTCAACTAGACGGGCACAAGGGAATTGGGTAGAAATGCCCTGGACTGTTGTATGTCTAGTAGGGCTCTGATAAACTCTAGTCTTTGAATTGGAGTGAGCTGGGATTTTGGGAAGTTTATGACAAATCCCAAGTGTTGTAGTACTGTGATGGTACGATGCAAGGAAAGCAGTACTTCTTAGGAGGTGTCTGCCTTTATTTGCCCGCCATCTGAGTAGGGAAAGACAAATATCCCAGACTTCTTAGATATGCGGCCACGACAGCCATGCACTTTGTGAAGACTCTTGGTGCAGAGGCAAATCCGAAGGGAAGGACTCTGTATTTATAATGTTTTCCCTGAAAGGTGAAGTATAGATATTTCCTGTGTCCTGGATGGATGAGGATGTGTGTGTACACTTCTTTTAAATCTAGAGAACAGAGCCAGTCCTGACTCTGGAGATAGGGAAGAAGAGATCATCTTGAACTTTTCATGGTCTAGAAACTTGTTGAGATTTCTGAGGTCCAGAATGGACCTGTACCCTCCGGTTTTCTTTGGAATGAGAAAGTAGGGAGAGTAGAAGCCTACTTCCTGTTGGGATGTTGGGACATATTGTATGGCCCGCTGAGACAGAAGAGAGGACACCTCATCTTGTAGGAGAGCAATGAGTGGGGGTTGCATTTGATATTCCCCCTTGAATGTGGAGGGGTCCAGAATTTGCAGATGAAGTCTGTACCCTTCCTGAACTATGGTGAGGGTCTACTGCTCTGAGGTGATGAGGTGCCATCTGTGGGGAAAGTGACACAGTCTGCCTGCTATGTGATAGGGTGGGGGTCCTCCAGAGGCAGAATGGCAATGTTCTCTAGGAAAGAGTCAAAAACCAGGCACAGACTGTGGCTGCGGAGCTGGTTGAGATTTAGCCACCTGTAGATTCTTATTTAGGAAGCTACTGCCTCTTCTATGGGGTCTGACCCTGATACTGAGAAGCAGGAGGATAGAAAGAGAAGAATTTCTTATTATTGTAGAAAGACTTCTTTACAGGAGTCTTTTTCCTAGCAGGGTCAGCTGTTACTCTGGACAGTCTCTTTATAGAAGTATTTTCTGACTTTAATTGAGAGGTCAGTCTTTGCCAAAGAGGTTTCCCCCATGCAAGTTATGTTGCCCAGCTTATCTTGTTCAAGATCTGAGGCCTGAAGCCATGCAATTCGACGTGCACCAATGCATATTGCTGAGGCCATGCTTGTGCATTCAAAAGCATCAAAGGTAGCTCTATTGACAAACTTTGATACATTTTGGCTATGCTTAACTAGGGCAAGATAATCTGTCCTCTTGTCATCTTGGAGGAGAGGGGAAAGGCCTCAAGATCCCTGGAGACCTCTTTCAGGAACATTCCCATATAGAGGATATAGGAGTTAAACCTAGCCGAGAGCATTGATGCTTGGAAGAATCGACACCGAACGGCATCGTGAGTTCTCGATTCTCTACCTGGAGGATTAGAGGAGTGAGTATTCGAGCTTTTGATTCAGCACATCGCCGATTCCACCACCATGGAGCGGTGGGGAAGCTGTGGCTTTTGGAAGCCGGGACACTCCGGTACATGATACATGATATGGAGACATCGATTTTAAGGTGAGACCGTGAGAGGCATCTCCCATATTCGTAGCATAAGGTCATGAAGGATGCAGTGCACTGGTAAAGTGGCTGCCTCCTTGGGTGCTTTTGGGTATTGGAGGATATCTAGTTCCTCCGCCCTTGGCTCCTTCTCCGATGTCACTATGATAGAGAGATCCTTGGTTAGGTCACAAATAAATTCCTGGAAGGACGTGTCTTCTGGAGGCAACATGTATCACTGTTGAGGTGAGGAAGGGTCCCAAAGGTAGGTCCCAGGGTCCCCGGGAATCAAGCGACGCCGCATTTGAAATTGGGGAGTCAGAATAAGAGGACAAAGTACCGACGATCTCGATGTTCGCCCAAAGCTAGATACCGGTATTGGCCTCGATGAGCCGCTTGGGCTTGGCACCCATATCGGTAAGAGATTCAAGGGAGGGAATGAGTGGGAGCGATGTCAATATCATCTGCAGAAACCCTGATGCCATGGCTGGAACCAGTGTCGATGTTGGTACCATAAGCAGTATCAATGAGGTAGTGCCCATAGCCAAGGGTTTTATTGGTACAGAGGCGGCGAGGAGGGCTGCCAAGCTGTGCTCGATGGCCAGTATGTGCTGGTTTATTGATGTCGCCGATGCCTGAGTATTGGTAATAGGTATTTGTACTACTGTCCCGAAGCATAGCACCAATAGCTCTCTGGAGGTTGAGACCTCAGGAGCATCTGTAGTACAAATGAATTAAAGTTGATTACTGATTATGCATCATAAGTGAGTTAGGGGTTAATTGAACCTCAGTTTTATAGGAGAGATTCCTGTACAATATGGTGAAAAACATCGTCTTGCATAACTGTTTTGATTGAACCATGTGAAACTTCGAATAAGGAGTCTCAGTACAGAGAGATACTGGTATACATGATAAGAAGAACTTTGCACATGGAAAATGTATACAAAATAAAGAGATCTACCAGAGTTCTGGGCTTCTGAACCATGGGATGTGAGATTCCCCTCCCTTGAGCTTTCTCAGGCGTCTGGCCAGCATCTTGATTATGTTTAATAGACAGCGGATCCTATTCTGTGTGTATGTCATCTGATAGAAAATTACTGGTTGCTCTTGTGACAGGATAAAATGGAGCGAACATGTGCGTTGCCTGGAAGTCTCCCGACTGAGAAGTCTCTCTTGCCTGGCTGAGTCCGGGATCCATTTAGTCAAAGTGTGGCATGAGATGAAGTTCATGGCTCTGTCAGTGATGTACCATTTTCCTGTACCTTGCTGTTTGTAGATAAGTGAATTACTTGCTTTCAAGTTACCATGTCTTTATTTTATAAATAAATTGCTTATCTTTATTTCAAAGTGTGTTGGCCTTTATTTTTGCACCTGTTCAATTAGCAAAACATTTGGCGCTGTGAGCAGGATACGAAAAAGGCTTGGAGAATGTTGAAAAAAAGAGAGAAGAGTGTAAATAGTATAAATACTGTAAAGAGGGGAAAAGGTGCGAATACCGTAGATATTCCCAGCTGGGATCAGGCACCTTATGACATGTTAGCTAGAGAGTGGTCTAGATGGTCAGGACTAAGTGAGAATTGGGATTCTGTTTTAAAAGATGTTGTGCCAGGGATATTCATTTCTCTTTATTCAAGGAGAGAAGACAGAAGTTTGTAAGTATGGAATACAGACGGTGTTTAAGAGAGGCAGCCTATTGTAAACATGGTGATACTGCAAAGTCCTTTAGGAGAATCTTTTTCAGAGGAGCTGCGATATTTGGAGATAAAGGTACATAAGAAAAATTGAAAAGAGAATATAAGTTGTGTGTATTAGAAGAGAATGTGTATAATGATTCATTTGTTTGCTTTTCTGACGTGTTTTTAAAAGGATAATGTTTTCTGGTTGCAAAAAAATTTTTAAAAAGCCCAGCTGAAACTTGGTAATTTGTTGTTGTGTTCTCATATGTTGATTTTCTTCCTTAGTAAGTCAGAGCTTTATTTTGTCAGACTTGTAAGTTGATATTTAAAACATCTGTATTCTTATCTTTGTTAGCCTATAATGTATAAAGACAGATTCTTCTTGTTTTGTTTCACTCTTGGGTCTTAGGTAATTTCAATTGTTTTTCTTTTTGAGTTGTGAGTTTTGGTTCTGGAGAGGTGCATTTTGTTTTGATTGCTTTCTGATCTCAGTATGAATAAAAAAAAAGACCCAGATAAATGTTGTAGTGCTGATTTCTGTGCATTCTGATTTGTTGTTTTTGTTTGGTAATCCTTAGTTTAGAAAGTTTTAAGCCTTAGTCTGTAAGGATTAGTGTGTTTTGATGGTCTATGATGTATGTTAGCTGGTGAGCGCAAGTGATTCGAAGGTACTGCATGAAGTGAAATATGAGATAGAAGGATTTTTTGATAGTAAACTGAATTTCGAAGGAGACAAGATTCTATGATGGATTTTGCAGTGTTAATGTATTTGGACAGTTAGTGGATTTTTCTGTCAGTATGAATTTGTACTAGAGTATGGAATGGATTTTCTGAGTCAATGGATTGGGATTGGAATGTATTGTACACCGAAGTAAGAACCATAGAAGCAGACAGTACAGATAACGTATAATAATTATGTACTGCATGAAACTGTGTGCAGCTGTCTGGCTGGAAGACCTTGACTGCAAGTTTTGTTAGAGAAGTCCTCTTAAACAAGAAAAAAAGTTTATAGTTAAAGTACAGCCTGAATGCTGCAAATTCTTTTCTTTTTCCCTGTGAACATATAATAACAACTTCCGATTCCAAATGGCAGTAGAGTTATTGATTAATAAATCTGCATGATCGTAACTGTATTACATGTATGTTTAAGATTATTTAGATTTGACAAATGTGATAGAGGAGGAAGAAAGAACATTAACCATTTCTTTATTTGTCTACAGTAAATAAGTTTAATCCACAATGTATAAGTTTTGTTTTCTAGGTTAGAGATCTGAGTGTATCCTGGTTAAGAAAATCTGTCTGCTGATTTCTGTGTGTCAAGAGATTAGAGTAGCAATGTCCTGGTCTGTCATGCTGTTTATGCTGAATAAAGTGTCAACAAAGAGAAGGTGTAAACAATAACTGAATTTCGAACTGGTTTAAATTCTATGTTTTTGAATGTTTTGTGGTTATGAATGCATTACCTTTTGTTGAGCATAATTCTTGGAATTCAATGTAATGACCCATGATATATTTGATCCTCTTTGTTTTGTGTCCTGATGTCTGTCCTTTGTCAGCTGAGATGTCTATGTCAATCAGATAATGTTCAGAGTAATGTGAGTCAAACCATTACCTGAGATAAGAGAGCTTTCCTAAAACCTTTTTGCAAACAATTGAAACAAGCTTAATTTATTTGCCATAAAACTGCCAATTTGTGTTTTGATGTTTGTTACCCCTTAAGTAATAAAATTAAGCAATACTTTGTATATTGTCATGGTTGGAGAATAAATTACAAACATAATTAGTGATATACCTTGTAAGTTGTGCACCTGATAAGAGAAGTGTGTCTATTAGGTCACATGCTAACTTTAATTTGATAGATAAAGAAAAAAATTAATAGAAACAGGAATAGGGGTAAAAATTATTCTGATGAACTGGTAGTTCAGAAAAATGGAAATACATACCAGCAAGCAAATGTTACTTGCAGGAATAAAATGATGTCTTTTCTTTTTAGGTTATGTCTAATCTTTGTGACCCTCCTTCTAAACCAATGGACCAGTACACTTCAATCAAGGACCGGGACCAGTTTCAGCAAACGTTTGTATGCCATTTAGTGACATGGGCACTCATTACTAACCTGGTCTTTGGTGTATGGAAAATATGTTACTAAAGAGTTTATGTGATAACATAACCCGAATTGCTTTTGCCTAAGTGTTTAATTAATGCTTTAGAACAACCTCAGAATATCTGAACTTACGTAGAAACATTTCTGACTTTTGTCTTTCGGACAACCATAGTCCAGTTGATTTATTGACCACATGCTTAATTGCAATTCCTGCACCGGCTCAAGTCTTGTTGAACTATTTGAAAGCTACACAAAATGACAGTTTTGAAAACAAAGAAGATATAAGGACACACCCTACATTATAAAATGGCATGTAATCCTGATGAAATATCAAAATGTCAGCACCTAGGGGAATTGCTAATGATATTGATACAATACATTTTTTGCAATACAACTAGAAAACATAAAAATGTAACTAACCCTATGAGTTGAAATAATAAAATATTACAAGCTAGTTATAGTAGAAATGTTAAGTTGCCAACAGGATGGTTATTTTCTTGTGGTAATACCACACCTGCACAATTAATGCTTTAGCTTGCATCATGGTAAATAGTCTTAGGGGCTTGTTTACAATTTGAATTCAATGGGGCCGCGGCTCCGCTATAAGGCGGAAGCCGCTACCGCGGCTTTGTAAACAAGCCCCTTAATCATACTTCAGCTGCTTTGCAAGAATTATTTAGATTTAAGAAGCACAAAAAAGCAGTGTTGCAAAATCGAGTAGCAATAGATTATTTACTATTAAAACACAATTATGGATGCAAACATTTTGAAGGCATGTGTTGCTTCAATTTATCTGACCATGCTACTTCCATTCATTCTTATATTCAAGCTTTGCAAAGTCTAGCCAAAGATATCAAACAATATATTACTGCTAATTGGTGGGATTGGCTATTTGGATGGCAACCCAGTTTGGGTAGCCTCAGACAGATCATTGGAGGAATTATTATCTGTATCTGTTTATTGATTATAGTATGTTGCTTTATTCATGGTATACCCAGCTTTATTGTTATGTTTCATCCACCTAAATTCCCCACTATGTTGCCTGTATCTTATTTGCATAATCAATAGTCAAAGGACAGAATGTAGTACAAATGAATTAAAGTTGACTGCTGATTACGCATCATAAGTGAGTTGGGGTTGATTGAACCTCGGTTTTATGGGAGAGAGAGATTCCTGTACAATTTGGTGAAAAACATCTTCTTGCATAACTGTTTTGATAAAACCACCTGAAACTTCGAATAGGGAGTCTCAGTACAGAGAGATACTGGTATACATAAGAAGAACTTTGCACCTGGCAAATGTATACGAAATAAAGAGATCTACTAGAGTTCTGGGCTTATGAACCATGGGATGGGAGATTCCCCTCCCTTGAGCTTTCTCAGGCGTCTGGCCAGCGTCTTGATTATGTTTAATAGACAGCTGATCCTGTTCTATGTGTGTATGTCATCTGATAGAAAATTACTGGTTGCTCTTGTGACAGGATAAAATGGGTGCCTTTTTCAGCCAGGGGAGGAGAAAAAGGGATTCCATCCGTGGAGCGAACATGTGCATTGCCTGGAAGTCTCCCGACTCAGAAGTCTCTCTTGCCTGGCTGAATCCGGGATCCATTTAGTCAAAGTGTGGCATGAGATAAAGTTCATGGCTCTGTCGGTAATGTATCATTTTCCTGTATCTTGCTGTCTGTAGATAAGTGAATTACTTGCTTTCAAGTTACCTTTTCTTTATTTTATAAATAAATTACTTATCTTTATTCCAAAGTGTGTTGGCCTTTATTTTTGCACCCAATTAGCAAAATAGCATCCTGGGGCCCCTCAATGGCTTTGGAGGACAGGGCCTCCTGCCGGGGCTGATTAGCAGGCCAATCTGCCTCCAAGGCAACCCCTGAGGGGTTTCGGTACTTTGAGCGAGATCTTCCCCTGGAGGTGCATCAGACTTCGATGTGGCCTTATGCTTGGACTTCAAAGATACCTGAGATCCATAAGAGGATGATAAGGCCCTCGACAAAGTGGACGCCATCGATACCGCATCCGAAGCAAAGACTGCTCCAAATTTAGAAGCCCAGTTTTGTAGGCCTCTCCGTATCATTTTCTGACAGAGGAAACAGTCTTAGATACCAGTCATGTGTGTCAGTTGCCAAAATGGTGCTGGCACAATTAGAACATTTTTTGAAACTACTAGTTGGTTTCTCCATACCTTCAAGTATGAAGAGTATGACAGACTTAAGGCCTAAAAAGGGCGCGTCGATGCCCAAGTAGTTTTTTGGGTTTTTTTTAAAGAAAAGAAAGAAAGAAGTTAAAGAAAAGAATAAGGGAACCAGAAATATCCTAGATGGTGCTGGTGTCGACGGGAAGGCAGAGGCACTACCAACAAAAAGAAGTATTTCTGCGGTGACAGGATTTGCTTCCTGCTGGCTCCGCGGAAAATGAAGAACAGAAGAGAGGAGGTTGGGAAGGTGGGAAGGCAGTCACTCAGGCATAGTGGAGTGCTCTCAAAAGCTTTCCAATTGGACGCTGGGGAGAGTTCCCGCAGGTGGGCTCCATTGGTACATCACCCATATGTGAAGACTACATTCCTGCTTGTTCCTGGAGATAACCCTTACCTCTAACAACTGTATACAATCATTGGAAATGTTTATATGTATATAAGCACTGGAGGCATCAAACAGGCATCTCAAGGCCATTACTCGGCTCTAAAAGACTGTCTTATTTTCTTTGCTTGTCTTCCAGTATTAATTAGCTTTTATATAATAAATGCTCAATCCTCTTGGGCACTTCACTTTTAATTCTATAATCTGAAACCACTATGACGATCAAGTTTATATTTTATAACTACAATTGAAATGATAGATCCTCCAAAAAAGGATACCCTACAATTGATGAAAAGCAGTATGAATAGCACAGACAACTTAAGATTCTAAGGGGTATGTTTACTAAACCGGGCTAACAGTTAACCTGGGCTATTTGCCACTAGGTAACATATTATTCAATGGGACCTAGTTGCAGATAGCCCGGGTTAACCGTTAGCCCAGTTTAGTAAACATACCCCTAAATTAAATGATTTAGCAATCGGCACTCACAGATTTTGAACAAGTCCCAAAAAGGAAACTAATGTGTCCTACCCAACTAATAAGGATGAGCTAGGGACTTCTATACTTCTAGTTCTAACATCACTGTTTTCTTTCCATTTAAGACTAAGGGGCCCTTTTACTAAAGGGTGCTATGGTGCTGCACCTAACACGGAGAAAGCTCTGAAACGAGGGTGCGTTAGATGGAACACCTCTGCGCTGTCAGGAGCGTGGAAAGCATTGCCCTGGCAGTTAATGCAGAGCCCTGCCCCACAGCTACCACTAACTATTATTTGTATAGCGCTACAAGGCGTACACAGCGTTGTACATCTACAAGTAACAGACTATAAGCTCTGATGAGCAGGGACTATCTAATGCACCCAACGCCACCTATTGAGGTGGTGTTAGGTGATCCTGCACTAATGCAATTAGAACTCAGTGTGAACCCCACACTAACTTCACAGAGCACACCACACCTACTTTCTGCCCCTACCCCACCCTCTCATGACCCTAACATGCGTTAGAGTGGGAATTGTCCCATGCTGCGCTAGCTGGCAATGCGTATCTCATCGCGCATTCAGCATGAGCCAGAACACACATTGTCAGCTAATGCCCTTTAGTAAAAGACTCCCTACGTTATCAGTAAACAGCCAGCTTAAAGTCCCCCATTAACCCTTTTAAAAGCTGACTCCTCATCCCTTGCCCCAGAAACCAATATCTATGCTAATAGCATAAAGAAAACCACCTGTGCCCAAGTCCCCAGCAATATCTCACAGGTACTGTTAATGAGAAAGAAAATGCAGACCCCCAGTCTAGATCCTTGGATTCTGCATGTTCAGCATGCCTAGAAATAAATGGTGAACCCAGTAATCCCAAAAGCTCTGCAGTTATCAAATATTGCGTGATTAACAAAATTAAAGGCAATAAAGAGACTGAATGACACTAACAGCAAACATATCCCAACACAATTAGAATCTCATCTTTCATGACGTTTCTGTGTTATGATCAACATGGAAGCCAACTTGTAAAGGGCCCAGACCCTTGAAGTTCCTCAAAAACGTAGATGACTTGAGCTGCAACAGCTTTCTATATAATCTTTGCTACAAATGAGATATGCAAGACAGGCTGGAAACAGACAGATATATCCAAATTTGCCATTTTTGGAACTGGCTTAATAGTTTGGTTTTTTTTAAATAGTGGCACCAAACCTTCTTTCAAAGATACATTAGTAGTGAAGATAAAGGTTAGAAAACCTGAAAGGCGAAAGAGAACCTTTAGCCCTCCTTTGCAAACTTAGATTTTAAGCCTTCTTGGGGGTAGGGAAATGCCTAGGAGCTTGTTTCCTAAAGGTTTTAATGAGCGTTAATGAAGTTAACATACATTAAGTGCCCATGGCCCTTTTATTTCTGTGGGCAGAGAGGCACGTAACACACATTCATTTCATTAGCGTATGTTAACCTTTAGCAAACATGCCCCCTAGTATATCTGAAAGAAATTTGCCTTGACCTACTACTGGAAAGGCATGAGCTAAATAATAAAATAATTTCTGGCCAACAATTGTCTGGAATATTATTAACCACAGTAATTAGCTTATCCTCAAGCTTTACAACTGAACAATTTTATCTGAAAAAAGCAACAAATACTTCACAAGCAGAAAGAACATTCTTCATATCAGATGTTGATGATATTCAACAGCCTCCACTACACTTTTGAAAAGCTCACATGAATTATTTTCCAGATCGGATAGAATCGGAGAAGAATTTTCTTTTTTGCTGCCAAATTAAAACAAAATATTTATGGAGAAGCAGTGGTGAAGCTACTGGGGCTTGGTGGCTGTCCTGCTCTTCCATCGATTGGTGCCTGCAGTGGAAGCTTCTCCCATCTTCTCCCAATATCAGAAGGCTCTTGCAAGTATTTAAACGCCAGCCGCCTTCGCGGCCGCGGTCGCATGCCCAAAGGGGTACACCCCTTTGGTGCCCCTTCAGTGCCAATTCGGGGCAAGTTTGGCTCCTTGCCGTTTTGGGAATGCCCAAAGGACATGCAAAGCGGAAAAGTAAGTCTGTGAAACAGTCCTCTTCTATGTCTATGTCTACTCCGACTGTGACTACTGGTCCTATGGATCAACATGTGTTTTTGCTTCAGGACTCGAGGCCTGGTGCTCAAAATCTTTCCTCTCCTGCCTCTGGTGCTTCTCTAAGTTCCATCGATAGGACTCCTCCGCCTAACCCAGGGCCTTCTCAGACTTATATTGCAGACTTTTCTTCTTCCGTGATTTCCTCTATTCCTTGTAGAAGAGGTGGCGCTTGTTACTCCCCTCTACTCTTCCAGTGAGGTTTCCCCATTAGTTCCTATTCAAGCTGTTTGTTTAGATGGTGATCAACAATTGTCTTCAGCTACTAATCCTGTAGAAGTTACATTGTTAGATATTTGGAAGCAAGTTTCTGATACAAATAATCTATTAGCTAGATTTATGGATCAAACTGTTACCTTTTCCCAGCAGGCTGTTTCACGAGTTCATGAGGTTGAAGTCAGTGTTAAGGGTGTGGCTCAGCGTGTTGGTAAGGTTGAAGCTCAACTTGGCTCCTTGCAGTCAGTGAGTGCTACCAGTTTAAAAGATGCATTGCTTTTGTATAAACAAGTAGAATCCTTGGAAAATGTTTCTCATGCAAAGAACATTCAAATTTTGAACTTTCCTAAGACTCATTTATGTTACCTTTACTTCTATTTAAACAGTATTGCAAGGAAGTATTGTTTTTAGCAAAATCTGACACTATCATGATTTCGCATCTTTTTTATTTGCCAGAGCGGGTAGCATCTGTGGATAACAGTTTGGCTTTATCGGAGGATCAGCGTGATGTGGATTTAACTGCTTTTTTGGAAAATTATGAAGTTCTGATCCCCTCCCGTGCCACACTAGTGATTTCTTTGTCCAATCTTGCGGATAAGGCTGTAATTATGAAGGCCTTTTTTTCAAAAAAGGTTTTGCTTTTTCATGGACATAAGTTAACTATTTTCCTGAAGTTTCCCACTATACGCAAACTCGGAGAAGGGCTTTTCTGCAGCTCAAGCATCGTGTTTTGGCTGGGGGTGGAACGTTCTTCCTCCGATTTCCTTGTAAATGCTTGATCACCCTCCAAAGGATTAGATTACAAAGGGTGCGGGCAGGGTCCGGGCGCCCGACAGTAACCGGGTGCTCGGACGGCGTCGGGCCCCTGCTCGGGGAGTGGGGGGGGGATGGAGGGAAGAGTTCGGTGCGACGCTGTGCGTCGTTTAAATTCATTGGAGGGGAGTAGGGAGCATGCGCTCTGGCGGCGGCGTGGTGTGCGGGTGCATGTGCTCAGCGCGGTGTGCAGTCTGAGCACATGCAGGAGAAGGATCGGGTGCTCCCGCCTGCCCTCCCGTTAGGAGGCTAGGTGGAGGGTGTGAAGGACAATTAGGGTTGTTGCAGCTGGGGGGGGGGGGTGCGGGTTCCCGGAGGTTTCCGGGGGTCCGGAATATTAGGCCTTTGGGGCGTGGGCAGGGTGCCCACGACCCAGGAAAACCCGTGCAGACCTTTGCTACTAATATGGCTAAGTCGGCGGAAGGGTGATAGGACTTGGCCGAGGGATTGGCCACAACACGGGGGACGGGAGGTCACCTTGCTAATAGTACGGCTGGTGACGGATCCCTCCGTTCTTTTACGGTTCTGTTGCAATATGGTTATGGATGTTAAGCATTTGATTATTTTCTAATAAAGCTGTGACCAGTTGCTTGCCATACAGTCTGTCTTGTGAATTTGTGGGGTTACTACTGGCTTGGGAGATGGAAGCGGGGGAAAAGGGGGGGGAATGGAGGTGGGCGGTTGGATAGGTCAGCGGCTTGCACCCGAGAGAGAGTGAGCCGGTCCGGCTACCCGGTTAATGTTTATTCCTCTCCCATGCAACTTGAAAGTTTGTTAGTGTCTATGCAGGTTTGAGATGAATGTAATGTATTTATCTTATTGTTTTATTTTCTGGTTATTTGTGGTTGGGGGTTGTAGCTAATATACTTTGCCCTTGTTTTTCGTTGGCGCTGACTTCTCCATGATGTGGGCTATGTAGCGGCTTTGATGAGTGTGTTTTTTTTCTTTTTCTTTGGATGTGCATTGTTATATATAAATATACCGCTTAATTTTCTTTTTTTGTTTGTATTTGGAAAGCAATAAATAAAACTTTGAAAAAAATATTTATTATCAGCCTTCCAGCAATCCTGTGAAAAGGGTTTCTCATTAATTATTTATATTCTTTCAAATGTGATAAAAATCATCTGGATTTTGGTCCACCTCTACTCTAAAGAGTCACCTTACAATATGTAAAGCCGTCCTCATTCTATCATCCCAACATGAGATCAAGTGTTCAACTCTATCAATAGCATCCTGTGACAAAACATTTCCACCAATTGCACACAGGTTTAAGCACTTCAAGCATATTTTGCTCATAACTACTCTTGCAATATTTTAATCCCAAATTCCCTGTGCCATTAATTTCACAGATGAGCAGAGACCGTCTTTTACATGTGTTTGTACAGCACTGTGTACACCTTGTAGCGCTATACAAATGATCAGTAATAGTAGATGTGCCTAAATGTGATTTTTTTTCTGTATTAGTAAATCACCCCTCAAGTTCAAAACATCCAACAAATCCTACAAATTATGGGGCAAGAATAAACTGTCCACACCTTCATGAAATGTTTTTATATCTATATTCAACACGGCTTTAAACCACAGCACAACGTGGAGACTCTGCTCACATCCCTCTTCGACAACCTACTGAAGGGGATAGACAATATAAAGAAAGGATTCTTACTAATCTTCCTCGACATCTCTGCTGCCTTTGACACGGTATCACACCCCATACTCCTACGACGACTTCAAGAAATTGGACTATGCAACACCACCATGAAATATGGTTCACCTCCAGCTAAGCAACCGCAAACAGCAAGTAAAATGTGGGCAGAAGAAATCAACACAGTTTCCCACCACGCAAGGAATACCACAGGGATCTGCCCTGTCATCCATACTTTTCAACATCTATATCCAACCCATATGCAATATCATCAAACACCACAACATGCAATATCACCTATACGCAGATGATATCATGGTGTACACCCCAATTGACCTGAGCACCCCTGATGTAACAGCAATGACCAACTGCCTCAAACATATGAACACTTGGCTCGCCAACAACAACCTTGGAGTAAACTTTGATAAAACCGAAGCAATGTTCGTTACCAGGAGCACCACTTTCAACTCACCCCAAGAGATCAACATACTACACAGGACAATTGCAACAAAGCAAGAAATAAAGTATCTCGGCGTCACCATAGACATGAACCTAAACCTACAATCTCACATAATCAAAACTGCAGCGAAAGCATATCACCGTTTAAAGATCATCAGACGACTCAAGCCAATCCTCAGCCAAGAACATTTCCGCACAGTGTGCCAAGCAGTCATCACCCCCATACTGGACTATGGAAGCTCATTATATCAAGGACTCCCCAAGAACGCTGTACACCCACTTCAAATGGTGCAAAACACTGTGGCCCTCATAATCACAGGCACGCCCAAATTCGATCACATAACACCAGTTCTCCGTCAACTGCACTGGCTACCCATAGCAGCACGGACAAAATTCAAAGCAACACTAACCATATGCAACATCATACACCAATGCTCAGCAGAAATTCTACAAATCACAGTAACCAGAGACACTAGCAGCAGACCCAGAAGGACCCAAGGCAGCAACAGACTCCTCACCCCTGCCGGATACCACAAAACGAAGCAATCAACATCCAGAACAGCCATCTCATTTTCAGCACCGGACCTTTGGAACACCCTCCCTGAAGAACTAAGAGCACAAGGGGACCTAAAGGACTTCCGAAAATCCCTCAAAACCTATCTGTTCAGGGCCTCTTTTGAACAAGAAACTCAACTCCCACCCTGCCAATAAGACACATCTAACACCATCACCCCTCCCAAACTATATGTATGTTTGTCCCCGATGTTAAATGTACCTCGTCCCCCCTACCACTTTGATTGAAGGATAAGGTGGTATACAAATCTGGATAAACAAATAAAATATATATTCCTTCTGGACATTTTGGAGATAACTTTTTAAAACATTTTCCACATGTAAAGCATATAGAAAGGTGACATTTTATTTACCAGATAATGTCCTTTCTTTGAATCCTGCTCTCTTATAAAAATGCATGGCTAAATACCTGAAACTGAGTAAGCATTTTGACAAGACTGTATGAATTAGAGTTCCAGGGGCTGTAGTTTGGGTGGAGCAGGGGCATCTGTATTTTATAAAATACACCTGGTGGAGTCTATTTTATTTGTTATCAGAGGGCATAGTAAAAGCTGTTAGTGTAGCTGGGTTTAAAAGACATTTGGACAAGTTCCTGAAGGAAAAGTCTATAATTCACTATTTAAGTGGACTAGGGAAATCCACTGCTTACCCCTGGGATAGGCAGCATGGAATCTGTTTACTTTTTTGGGAACCTGACAGGTACTTGTGACCTAGACTGGCCGCTGCTGGAAAAAGGATTCTGGTCTTAATGGCCCCTTGGTCTGACCCATTATGGCATATCTCATGTTCTTATGCAAAGGCACATATAGGTATCTATGTGTCCTTTATAAATGGATATAAAATATGTGCCGTTTTGGACATTTCATATAGGTGCTCTATTATGAAATTAGGCCCTTTATTGCGATTTGAGTTTCAAGTACCAGGAAATGCAACCAAGGATTCTAGAGCACCTGCTTCCTCTATTAGTGAGCCGGCAAGCTGAAACATTTCTTCCACTAAAATTTCATGAAAAGAAGGCTTTCCTAAAATTTCATAAATTACTGACAGGTTTGTTTTAGTTATTTTGAAATGTCTGTTTCTGTATTCATTTTGTATTTTAAGCATGTTTGTAAATGGCTTAGAAATCTCACTATAAGTGGTCTACAAATTTAATAAATGAAATAAAATAAAAAAAAACAAATGTGGAACACTGATTGTTTTTGTACAGTTATTCTGAGCAAAATGAGGATAAAACAATATAAATTAAGGGGCATGTTTACTAAGCTGGGCTAACGGTTAGCATGTGCTATTTGTAATTACATCTAATGTTATTCAACTAACCCCACCCCAAAAAGATACTCATTTACGTAATTACTGGGGTGCTTTAAGAAAATATTGGCCATATCCTGAAATGCACATGTCAAATAAAATCCTAAGTTTTGCACTACTGTCCTCTCAGTTGTGAAATAAATCAGTCACCTTACTGTCAATCAGTACAGACTAGATAGAAGCCATGAAAATACTGAGCCCTTGTACCGGCATAGAACTTCTGAAGGTCACATTCAGAACAGAAAAGTGGTTCTGAATGTGACCTTCAGAAGTTCTATGCCGGTACATTTTTAAGAATACCCACCTAACAGTGCCAAGACAATAAATAAATAAGCCAACATGTTTATGAATTATTCATCTCTGCAGAAGAAATGTCTCTTTGAAAATGGACCGCATTAACAATTCATGAAGCATGTCATTCCAATCATGTTTTCGAAATTTCAAGAAAGCAACTGGATCTATTTACCTGGCTGAATTCTTTTTGTGTACAGCAGCAACATAGATGTAATGAACAAAATAATGAATACTATAACATAATGTACAATATAATGACCAAATGGTAACTTTATTTTATCACATCCCAGTCATTTTGTGTATTATATTCAAATGGTAAAGCAATGACATGACTATTATTACAGCAATTTTATAAGTGACTCAAGCAGGTAGAACTCCGCTCTTCCTGCTGCATATACACACACATTGTTACTCTTGCCTCAGACCAGGTATTATGCAGCTCATGAGTTTTCAGGAAAGCAATGTCATAAAGGCACATGGGTGCATATGTCACCTTTATAAAACAGGTGTATAGGGCCAGCCCAGAGTGGAAGAGTAGCCTAGTGGTTAGAACACTGGCTTGATAACCAAGCAACCAGGGTTCAAGTCCCACTAGCACTCCTTGTGGCCTTGGGCAAGTCACTTAACCCTCCATTGCCTCAGAGGAAAGGCCTGGCAATCTCCTTCTGGTGACACTGCCAAGAAAACCCAGGAGCTTCTGGGTTGCCAGGAGTCAGGACTGACTTGAAGGCACATGTTGCATTTGCATAGGGCCAGCCCAGCCATTAGGCAAATGAGGCAGTCACCTAAGGCAGCAGCTTCTGGAGAGGGGCAGCAAAAAGCAAATTACTGAAAATTAAACAATAGATTCTGACAACCAGGTGGCACATAAGGCACCAACACATTGAACTAATTCTGGGGCTGACCCTGCAGGTGCAACATACATGCCTTGACAGCTAGTCGCCCTACATATGATAAAACTACTGCCCACAGACTAGTTTGTTTCTGTTGGGAGGGAATGGGATTTGATAATACAGTGCAAATATTACTTTTAAATGCACTCTATGGGGTCAATTTTAAAATGAACTCAGACATTCATTGGTAACCATTGAACCTATTAATCCATTCTTTGTAGATTTTCAAATGCTATACGGATAGTACCAGGTTGCAAATCCCTCTAACCAGCCTGACACTAGCTGGGGGCGAGGGTGAACAGAGCCACAAAAATATCCAGATAGCAGCAATTTTCAGCCATTATCCAGATAATTTACATGTTTAATAATAGCCAGACATCAGTGGCAGCAGTCAATGGCCAACATTCAGCACCCTTGACTATGGGAGTTGTCTTAGAAGCCATAATCGTGATTTCCTTGTGTAAATATGACTACTTGTTGTTGTAAGTGCCATCAAGTCGGTGTCGGCTCCTGGCGACCCTCTGGATATTTGACCTAAACTTTGTTCGGTCTTCAGCCAAGTGGCTCATTGTTGATAGAGCGGTATCCATAGCTACTGTTATTGTATTGATTCATCTCATTGCCGGCCTTCCTCTTTTACGGTGACGTTCTGCCTTGCCAAGCATTATGTCTTTCTGCAATGATCTCTCTCTTCGCATGATGTGTCCAAAGTATGAAAGTCAAAGTCCTGTCATCTGACCTTCTAAGGAAAGCTTAGGTTTGATCTCCTCTAGTTCTGACTGGTTTGTTCTTCAGGCAGTCCATGATATACACAGTATTCGTCACCAGCACCATATTAAAAAGGCATCAATTTTCTTCCTGTCTACCTTTTTCACTGTCCAACTTTCTCATCCATATGACATTATTGAAAATACCATGGCCTGGACAAATCATATCTTTGTATGGGGAGAGACATCTCTGCTCTTGAGAATCTTGTCTAGGTCCTTCATAGCTATTATACCAAGAGCAATACGTCATCAGATTTCTTGATTGGTAGTCCTTTCTTTATTGATTGTTGATCCAAGTAAGTTAAAGCTGTCAACTATTTCAATTTCTTCTCCATCAATGATGAACTTACTGATTTTGCCAGTTGTCAGGATCTTTGTCTTTTTAATGTTAAGGTGTAGACCCATTTTAGGACTATATTCCTTGATCTTGAGAAGCAAATGTTTCAAATCGTCTTCACTTTCAGCCAGTAATGTGGTATCATAAACATAGCGAAGGTTGTTGATGAATCCTCCACCCATCTTCACACCTTGGTTGTTTTCATACAGTCCTGCTTCTCTGATGATTTGTTTTGCATATAAATTAAAGAGGTAGCCTTGTCGTATAACTTTGCTGATTTTAAACCATTCTATTTCTCCTAGTTCCGTTTGAACTGTTGCTTCTTGATCAATGTAAAGGTTGTGCAAGAGAACGAACAGGTGTTCTGGTATACCCATGCTTCTTACTGTGGCACAGAGTTTCTCATGGTTTACAAAATCAAAAGCCTTGCTGTAGTCAATAAAACACATATGGATATCCTTTTGGTATTCTTTTGTCTTTTCAAGTATCCATCTCACATCCACGATAATGTCTCTCATTCCTCGCCCTTTCCTGAACCTTGCTAGTACTTCAGGCAGTTCTCGTTCCAGGTATGGTTGTAGTCTCTGCTAAATGATCTTGAGTATAATCTTGCAGGTGTGGGATCAGAGCGATTGTGCGATAATTTCCACAGTCGTATCACCTTTCTTCAGTATTGGTATAAACACAGTCAGTTGGCCATGAATTTGTCTTCCAAATTTCCTGGCAGAGCCTTGTAAGTATGGTAACAGCTTCATCTGATTGCTGTAATACTTCAATGGGAATGCCATCAATGCCTGCTGCTTTGTTCTTTGATAAGGCTTTCACTGCTGCTTCGACTTCTTTTTTCATCACCAATGGTTCCTGATCATAAGGTAGAGGTTGAAACGGCTCTTTGTCCACTTGATCTTTATGGTATAATGACTCTGTATATCCTTTCCACCTTTTCTTGATCTTCTCAGTATCATTCAATATGACTACTTACACATGCAAATTGCATACATGTGTAAATGGCCATTTTAGAAAAGGTTCATTTTACACATGGATGTCCATACCACATCGAAACTGCAAGGAGGCATTTCAGGGCATGGCATCAGCGGGACAAATGTACGTGTAGTGCCCATTTCATATACAGAATGCATGTGGAAACCCAATTGTCCATGCCCAGATTTACGCCTATAAAAAGTGCTTCTTTTCACCAAGCCTTTTCAGGATGTTTCAAGGGAAATATCTCCCTTAATCCTTCAATGTTTATTTCCCCCTCTAGGTAAAGTTAGAATCCTCTGTAATTCAATTAGTCATACTTGACTACATACATACTAGAGGGTATGGCAGAGGGATGCGGGAGGGGGGGGTGTTTCTCATTGTGTTGGGTGTAATGGGGCCTAATTGAGAGGAATTTCCATTCGTACCTTGGCAAATTGCTTACACATGTTGCATCTTGCAAGCTCCGGAGGGAGGCTCTCTTTGGCACGATGCAGGTAGTATGGTGAATGTTAGTAGTAAATTGCCTTGATAATACTGAAAGGCGATATATAAGAAATGTTAAATAAATAAACTACTCCATCCCAATCCAGTCTCTCTGCCTCAAAACTTGGCTGCTGAGAGCATAGCTTGTCATACGGCTGCCTAGGGTGAGAACTTACACAATCTTGACGATGCATATATTCATATGATTCTTGCAAGGTATTGTGGGTAATGTAGTTCATTCACTCCCAAACACAGCTGAAGACAATAATTGAGTTGTGATACCAGTGGTAAGGCCAATAAAATACTTCTTTTATTGATGGGGTTTAATTCACCCAGCACAAATATGCTTGGTAGCAATATAAATGAGGTTACTTGCTTGCAGTGTTTAAATGGATAACATAAAGTCACAAAGCAAATCAGAAAACAACCTTCAACTTGTCAGGCAATTAGCTAATGTTTTCTTAGCAAATAATTACCAAATAAAAAGGCACAAAGAAATAAATGAACTTTGCTTGTTAGGTTAACTTCTGCTTATTTTCCACGCAGATCCCAGCAGTGATTCTCCCTTGCTCACACACACAATCAGGTGCAGCTTTAATTACTATCAATTGACCAGCTGAAACCCTTTAGCTGGCTGGCTGCTACTGTGTGAACCCAAATCCTGCTTTAAGAGCTGTTTGCAGTGGAAATAAAGAACAAAGTTAGGTTTCTTTGTGATGGCTGATGTGTTTGCTCACAGAAAGCTAGCAATAGCATTTAGATAGAGAACAGTCCATGTAAATAGTTTCATCTGCTGTATCTCCCCCTTCATCAATCAGCATAGGGTCACTATCATACATTGGCACAGACGAGTCTTTCATTAAGGCACTATCATGAGAATGCTTATTCCCTTGCTGCCATTCACTATTATAGATAGGGTCTGGATCAGTGTTCATACCTGAGCCTCTCCTGCTATCATAATTCCTCTCTGTATAGCCTGGCCAGTATGTAATCCAGTTCTGATGTCCAGCCTTCCAATCTTGATCCCTGGACACTGGATCTTTCCTCACATACCTTCTGGCATAGGTCTGAAAATCCCTTCCACGTGCAGTATTCTCTCTCCCAGGTAGCCACTGGTGATTCCTATCTCTGCCAATCCATTCCTCTGGCTGACTCCAGTCCAATGGACTCTGCTGGCATTTGGAATACCTCCCAGTATAGGTACTGCCTTGGACTCTCCCAGACCATCCAATGGGCTTTCTTCTCTTCCTTCCAGAGAGTTTCCTTCTTTCTCTATCCGCTTGGCTTGGCTTCTGTTTCTCCAGGTGATACTGGTGCTTGAGCTTGAAGTTGTTGCTGTCTCCTTTCCTGAAGCTGTGTCTGAAGCTCTTTCTGTAGCTGTTATCTGAAGAATAAGCTCTATTCTTATTCTGTCCTAATGTGTGCTCCTCCCTAACACAGCGCAGCTGTGTTGAATCAGGCCCTGCCCTTTGAGATGAGTGCTTAGGGATTACCTCATAGCTCTCTTGATTACACACACGTTTTCTCACTTCAGCCCCCCTCATGGCTGCTGGAAACCTGGTGCATTCTGGGACTGGTAGTCTTTTATGTGAAAACTCTGTTTTCTTACTTCTACCAGAATTGACAGGTTGCTTGTTCAGAGTCACATCATCTTTTCTATAGCTCCTACCTGAGCTATGATAAGCTTCCTTATCACAAGCTTTACAAGGCTTTGCTCTCTTCTTCATTCTCTTTCTTTTCTGTCCTGTCCTATATATGATTGGCATTCTTTTCCTTTTCCTTATTTTTAATTTAGATTTTTGTAAACCGCTCTGATGCCTTGCTGCCTAGGGCAGTATATCAAATGACAATAAAGATGAGGATGGGTTCCAAGATGGCGGATGAGCAGGGACGCTGTTCGTAGGTGCGGACGGGCTGTGTGGCAGACGCGGTTCCGATGGGGAAAAAGAGGAAGCAGGCAACAGCGAAGCCCCCACCTTCCTCGACACCCCTGGGAGGAGCGGCGCAGGCCTCTATTGTACCCTTCTGCACTGTGCAACCAGCGGGAATGGCTTCAGCAGATCTGCCTGGTGGTGTGGGGGATCTGAGCAGTGACGGAGTGGAATTGAATTCCGTCCAGCTGTTGCCGCCGCAACCCGGTAGAGGTCGGGAGGAGGAAATTGGAACTGAAGTGTCTCCGGGTCAGGAGGTCAGCACCGTGTGTGAGGGCGCCTCTTCCCTACTGAGTTTGAGTCCCGGTGAGCGTATTGGAGGTGTTGAGGAGGAGGTATGCTCAGTTGTGGAAGGCTCGGGAGGCGCCTGGAGGAAGATCATCTCGACGGCATCTTTGGAGCCCCGGGTGATTTGCGGCTTAAAGAAACCGGCCAAAGTAACTTTAGATAGCTTATGGGAGGCTATCTCTTCACTCCAGAGTTCCCTTGCTCCGGTTGTGGGTGCCTTATCGCAAGAATTTTCGTTGGTGAAAGCACGGTGTGTAGCGGTGGAAACGAAATGTGCTGAGCAAGCTGGTAAAGTGGCCATGCTGGAGACAAATGTATCAGATTTGCAAGTTATGGGTGACACTTTCTCCAAGGACCGGTTAATTTCCTTGCGCCGTTTTGAGTACATGGACAATTCATTGAGGAGGAACAATTTACGTTTTTTGAATTTTCCTAGATCGCCCCTGTTGGATCCCCTAGTTCTGGTCCGTAGATATTTTACAGAAGTTTTATTGATGCCTCAGGATAATTTACCTCCTATTGTTAAAGCTCAATATGTTGTAATTTCTTCTGGGGTTACTGGTGTGGAGGGGACTGCGGGCCCAGCAGGGGAGGGTCAAATGGGGTTGTCTGATTTCCTTGAGAGTTCCTTGGAGGTTGTAACTAGCAGGGCAACTCTGCTGGTAGGCTTTGCCTTCGAGTCTGACCGCAATGCTGTACTTAGACTTTATTTCCGCAGGATTTCTTTTTCTCAATTTTTGGGCTCTAAAATTTCGATATTTCCTGATTTGTCCCGGGACACCCAGAAGAGGCGTAAGGAGTTTTTGGCCTTGCACCAGAGAACCATCGCCTTGGGTGCCCAATTTAAATTGAGGTATCCTTGTAAGTGTGATGTGTTGTTTCAGACTAAGCATTTTCTGTTTTTTGAGCCTAAACAATTGTTAGATTTTCTTCAGGCGAGGGAGGTGGGGGAGGAAAGGTAGCTTCTCTACTGGCAGCCATCAAGGTCACCACCGCTCATATGATAGAGGGGTATCTCTCCTTTTCTTTATTGAATTTTCTTTTTTGGAACCATATTGGGGTTTTTTTCTTTGGGGTCTATCTATTGGGATGAATATGTATTTTGAAGTATTTGTGGTTTTGATTTTTTCTTTTGTGGAATGTAACCCATATTTTTCCTTTATATTTTTCAATTGTTGTATTGAATAATGTTTAAATATAAAATTTAAAAAAAAAATGACAATAAAGATAAAGTTGTAATTCACAATGGAAGTTATTGTATAAATAACCAGCTTTAGCCTCGGTTTAATTATGGAAAGTACGGAACTATTCCAATTAATATATAACCTGATTGTTATTCTAGTCATCTTATATCAGGGCCACTCATACCTCTTATCTATCCAGCACTATAATATAGCAATTATTCAGAGCCGTGATAGATATGCACCTTCTTTGCTTACATATAAGACAACTGCTAAACATAAACAACATAATTACAGACTTATCTATATCTCCGCTCTGACTAATTACTCATACCACAATCACCAGGACAACACCAAACCTATTAAATGCCTTCTAACATACGACAGATCTATCAGGAACAAAATACCTATCATAATAGACATTGTTAAGGATAATAGGCCTGACATATTTTGCATTACTGAAATATGGCCATCTGACACAGATTCTGTAATAACCAATCAACTACTCATTCCTGAATATACCCTATTCCACTGTTCAAGGTCTACAAGCAAAGGTTGAGGAGTCCTCATATTAATAAAACAGCAACTTAATGCATCCCTGAACATAGCTAAAAATATAGACGACATGGATGTACTCCAACAAATAGAATAAAAACCTGTCAATATGCCTACTATACAGGCCACCAATCCTTAGCTCAGAGAGCCTCACATCAATATTAGAAACTGAATGCATATCATCATTAAAGAAACCCCTAATATTCCTAGGCAATTTTAACCTTCCATCCCTACACAATTCACACTCTTTGAGCTTCCTAAACTCTATGACTGACATGGACTTCCAACAGGTTGTCCAGATACCTAAGCATAATAAAGGTAACACTCTTGATCTCATATTCCTACCCAATAATATCACTCACCACTACCTCTATGCACCCCCACAAGCATTACAAGTCCCATGGATGGACCACTACCTTATTTATTTTTTATTTATTTATTTACATTCTCTTATATACCGCGCTATTCTGCATCAGTGCGGTTTACATTGAACAAACTGAAATTACATTGAACAGGGCATTATAACTTGGAGCTAACTATTTTACAGGGAACATTATTGAATTCACATTACCACTTGTACCATCCACATCTGTTCCTAATAATAATGAATCACTGACACGACGATTCAGAGCATTTGAAAAGGAAATCTTTTTGAAAGAAGTTATTCCACCAATACAGATTCCTCTAACTGAGCTAGATGATATACTGGCAAACTGTAATTCCTCAATTCATAACACTGCTATTGCTCCTAAATCTCTAAAAAGAAATATTACAAAAACGAATGAGAAATGGTATACCCATAAACTGAGGAAGCTAATACAAAAATTAAGGAGGATTGAACATAAATGTAGGGATACAAAAATCCATAGATGACAGATTAATTTACATGAACATTCTTCAGACATACAAACTTGCTATAAACAATGCTAAAAAAAAACATACAAAGATCTTCACAAAATCTCTCAATCAGCCGGGAGAATTATTTGAAATTGTGAAGTCTCTCACTCAGACACCTACACCAGAAATAGGCATGATAACTATAGACCCGCAAAACCTAGCATCACACTACATGAATAAACTAAAAGTTGAATGACACTGCACATAACCATTTAGATGAAGATGATCTACACTTTAAAAAATGACAAACTTTCCACAGTGTTGATCTAAAACACATTAACAATATAATCTACAAAATTAATACCACAACATCCAGTTTAGACCCCTGAAGTGGCATCATTCATACTTAAAATGGTTAACCAATCACTCACACAGGGGCTATGCCTTCAGCACTAAAGCATGCTATGATAAGGCCAATATTAAAACATAAAACACTAGATAAACAGAACCCTAATTCATATAGGCCAATTTCTAGTCTACCGTTCATGGCTAAAGTGATCAAAAAAATTGTTTAGATCCAACTACAAGATTATATTGACCAGAATTACCCTTTAGATGAACAGCAATATGGTTTCAGACCATATCATGGTGTAGAGACTCTTCTATTAGCTCTTTTTTATAACCTAATTTGAGGGCTAGATAAATCAAGACAAGCCTTTGTACTTTTATTTCTTGACATTGCCTCTGCGTTTGATAATATCAGCCATAATATATTACTCACAAGACTACATCAGATAGGGATACATGGAAATGTCTTTAAGTGGTTTCAATCTTACCTCACCGATCTTAACCAACATGTACGAATCGATCACCAGATATCCCAATCATACAATCAAGAACAAGGTGTCCCTCAAGGATCTGCCCTCTCAGCGTTATTTAATATTTACTCACAACCTATATGTAACATCTTAAAAAAGTTTAAATTAGACTATGACATCTATGCAGATGATATAATGTTGTATCTACCGATAGACATTATGAATCCCAATTATCATCTACTAACAACAGATATCAGTGAATCAACGAAATGGCTAAAATTACATAACTTAAACATAAATTATAACAAAACTTCAGCCCTTCAGCCCTTCAGCCCTACAATCAAACACCACTCACTACCTTCACAACTCCATCCAAACGATGCATCGAAGACACCATAGCAGCCATCAATACGTCCACAGCGCAATCTGATCCATGCCCAGCTTTCTGGGTCAAGGAACTCCGGACTGACCTCAGTCCCATCATATCCAGACTTATTCAACAATCGTTCACAACAGGTGATTTCCCACGCACCCTCAAACAAACTTCAATAAGACCTCTACTAAAAAACAACAAACTCGACCAACAGAAACCAGAATCCTACAGACCCATAGCAAGCATACCAATGCTTGCAAAAATAATGGAAAAGATAGTTCAGAGACAAATACAAGATCACATTGATTCCAACGCACCACTGGATCCATGCCAGCATGGATTTAGAGAATCTCACGGGGTTGAGACCCTTCTTACCACACTCTTCAGCAGCATAATATCAGGCATCGACAATACCCGCCAAGGCTTTGTCCTTGTCTTCCTTGACATCGCGGCAGCGTTTGATTCCGTTAGCCATGAGCGCCTCCTAGAACGCCTCAAAGAAAAAGGAATCTCCGGTAAAGCACTCGAGTGGTGCAGGTCCTACCTCTCGGACAGATGGCAGCAGGTAAGATCCAGAAACACATCATCAGAACCATTCCACCAAAGCCAAGGTGTCCCACAAGGATCCTCCCTCTCCGCCTTACTATTCAATATATACATGCAACCTCTCTGCAACCTGATCCGGTCTTTCAACATTAACTGCATGATATACGCAGATGATGTGCTATTATACACACCTTTTGCAACAGAAAACCCAGACCTCGAACCAATAACATGCTGCATAAACGAAATATCCAATTGGCTACAATCCCAAACCTCCGGATTCAACACAAGAAGACTGAGGTGATGTTCATTACAAGGAACCGTAACTTCACTGCCCCAACAGTACTGAAAGTGAAGGAAGCAGACCTCCAGACCAAATCCGCGATCAGATACCTCGGCATCACACTAGACCAGAACCTAAATATGCAGGCTCATATAAGTAACACTGTAAGGGCAGTATATCATAAAATTAGATCCCTTAGATACCTAAGATCTCTGCTGGAGCCAGATGATTTCAGGACTATCTATCAGGCACTAATTATCCCGCATTTCGATTATGCAAATGCAATACTTCAAGGTCTCCCCCAAACCACCCTAAACCCACTGCAAATGGCAATGAACACCGCAGCAAGAGTACTGCACGGAGCATCCAGGAAAGACCATGTCACACCTATAATGAAACAACTCCATTGGCTCCCGATTCAAGGTAGAATTACATTCAAGACCTTGCTGCTCACCTTCAAAGCCACCAAAGGTCTCTCGTCAACTTCACTAACTGAGCTAATCCAGATGACACCCCACAACAGAGACAGAAGGTCAGTAGCTCAAAACACCTTGATAGTCCCAAGATCTATAACTCAATGCACCAAGTCAACATCCAGCAGGACTTTCAAACTTTATGCACCAGTGATCTGGAATAACCTCCCTCACAACATCAGATCAATCCCTGACATATTCCAATTCAGGAAGGCCGTGAAACACTACCTCTTCCTCATACATTACCCTGAAACCAATAGAAACTCAGCACCATTTGCCGAAACCACCCAAATCACCACTGTCTAAAACCATACAAACACATGATCAGCCTACAAATTGTATATATTGTATATATTGTGGTTGTACATAGTTACCCTGTTAGCCAAGTTGAATATCCTGTTCATATGTAAACACAAAGTACTATTGGAAATGTGTATGTTCACTGTTTATTGTAAACCGCGCTGATGCTGAATAGCGCGGTATAAAAGAGACTTTAAATAAATAAATAAATAAATAAAACTGAGGTCCTATTCGTTACAAGGAGCTTAAACTTTAGCCCCCCCCCCCCAAAGCTACAACTTCACAATGTCGAGCTAGAAGTAAAAAGCAAAGTAAAATACCTTAAAGTGACCATGGATCAGATACTTTCCATGATTTCACATATAAAACCAATGACTAAAACTATTTTCTATAAATTGCAACTGCTTTAGCAGCTTAGACCATTCCTGGATAGTCATGACTTCCATTCGGCCCTCCAGGCCATGATCATTTTGTATTTCAACTTTTCAAATGCTATTTTACAAGGTCTACCAAAGCAGACCATTAATCACCTTCAAATGGCCCAGAGGAGGAAGTCAAGCTTGGTCTTCGTGGAGTATGATAAGATCATATAAAAATAACAGATTACTCCATGCAAACATACATCAATGTCCAAAATACTTGGTGATATGCTAGAATTACTTTTGAAACTATTAGCAATCCCAATTGTAGTCTCAGACCTCAGTGGCGCTTCAAACCATTAACTTGGTAGAAAATCAGCGCTTTGGTAGCATCAATGACTACTGAGGGAAAATTCTTTTTCTTTTTTTATGTATAAATATCACCGATTCTCCACCACCTTCATGTGTATAGCTATTGAAAAGCTTATCTTTGTTGAAGTTTTCTCATTGGGTCTCCTTTGCTGAAATTTTCTCATTGAATCTCTACGCCTCCCTCGGCACCTTTTGAGCGTTTCACTCCTCGCCGGAGTTTCTTCAGGAGGGTCTGAAAGTAAAATAATGCCATAACAATAGCTCTGTGCTAACCATAAAAACGTTTTTACGGCTGCTGCTGGGGAGTGGCTTCCTTTCCAAGATGGCGACAGAGTTGTTCTGAGGCGGAATGCCTAAACGAAAGGGCAAGCAGCAGAAGGCTCCTCCCGCGGAGCCTTCTTTGGCAAAACCCTCTCTTTCCACTGGAACTGGTCCGATGGATCGCTTCGTTCTATTATCCAGGCAACAAGTTGGGGAGATACGAGCGGCATTTGGAGTGCCGATTGAGGGAGATACGGTGTCTCCTGCCTTGGATGTGACTCTCTCCCCGGATGGACGTACTCCGCCCTCTCCCCCGAACATACTGTCACTTCCTCCTTCTGGCGCTACTGCGGCTCCCTCCGAAATGGTGGACGCTGTCGTGTGCGAGCGGGGCCCGACTGAGGTGAAGGCCGGTAAGCAGCTGGTGACAGCTATCGCTGCGGAAGTTTCGGGGGTTCTGCCATCTGTTGAGGGCGTTGGAGCTACTCAGAGTTTGACTGGGCCTAAGGGAGAGGAAGTTTCCTTGCCGTCTGGGAATGTGCTGCCTGCTGGCTTTACCCTGTCATGGCCCTCGGTCATATCCCTGGACAGTATTTGGGACGCAATTTCACAATTAGCCTCTGCTCTGACTCAACAGTTAGTAGTGACTGTTTCTCGAGTGTCTAAGCTTGAGGAATCCTCGTCTAAGTCCCAAGCCGAACTATTGGATGTTCACACTCAGGTTACTATTAATACTCAAGATTTAAAACGTATGGTTGATGTCACTGAGTCCTTGGTAAGAGAAAATGTGGGAATGCGGCTGAAACTGGAGACTTTGGAGAATGTCACTAGATCTACTAATGTGCGGTTATTAAATTTTCCTATGGTTCCTTTGGTTTCTCCTGTCGAATTGTTCAAGAGATATCTGCAAGAAGCCTTGAAGGTTTCGTCTGACTTATTGCCTCCTATAACTAAAGCCTATTTCTTACCTGCTGGTAAGAGAATAGGGAAAAAAGTAGTTGGCTCTTCAGAGTTGGAATTACTGGATGTTTCTGCCTTACTTCAAACTCCTAAGGATGAAGAAGTACCTGTCTCTACCCTGATAGTTGTTTTGGCTCTACCATCGGACAGAGACTGGCTCCTCAAACTCTATTTCAAACAGCGATCTAATTTGTTTTTTGGGAAAAAAATTGCGCTCTTTCCTGATGTATCTAGGGAGACACAAAGAAGGCGTAAGGCCTTTTTGATTCTTCGTCCAGGGGTAAATCGGCTGGGTGCTATGTTTACGCTTAGATATCCTTGTAAATGTGTAATTGTTTTTCAATCACAGAAGTATGTTTTCTTTCAGCCGGAGGATCTTTCCTCCTTTATTAGTGCTCATATTATAACTTCATCTCCTATTGAGTAGTTTACTCCTATGTATAGTATTGCTTGGTTCTCTGTCGCCCTCTGGTAGTTTGATTGTGTTTTTTTTCTTTCCTTAGTGTGCGGGGGTTGTCCCTGACCCTTGTCACAATTTTCCCTTCCTCTCCCCCCAATATATATTTTAGGGGACTAACGTTATCCTGCTTAATTCTTATTTCTTTGTTTGGAATATTTCCTTGTTAATTGTAAATGACAGCGGGTTTAACTTCTGTACAAGTGAATGCTTGATTATTGTATAAATGCATAAATATAAAATAAATAAAAAAACAAAAAAAAAAAACGTTTTTACACATTGACTGTGACTGTGATTAGAAAAACTTAAAAAGATTTTGTTATTCACTTGTCATTTAATGAGAAAAAGTCCTTTTGCCAAATCGCTACTTACTATTTCTACCAAGTTAATGGTTTGAAGCACCACTGAGGTCTGAGACTACAATTGGGATTGCTAATAGTTCCAAAAGTAATTCTAGCATATCACTGAGTATTTTGGACATTGATGTATGTTTGCATGGAGTAATCTGTTATTTTTATATGACCAGAGGAGGAAGTGACATCATCCGGCATGAGGGCTGCTTGAGCACCGAGCTCCAGGGCCATCCCTGAAAAAAAGTGAGGAAATACCCCCTAAAGGAAGGGAAAAAAGCAGCAGTCGCAATATCTCATGCAGTGAAGAAAGGTGGCAAAGGATGGCAACCAGAAAGGCGGCAGCAGATCTGCGTGAGTATGCCTTCGTCAGGACAAGCAGGGGCAGCAGTGAAAGCAAAACGGCAGGAAGCAGCCTACAGCAGCGAGAGCAGGTAGAGAAAGATGAGAGGGGGAAGCAAGCAAACAATAGCGACACAGAAGAAAGTAGCACTCACCAAATTACTAGAGAGGAATTACGGGGGTGGTTTGATGAGATCAAGGCAGAAGTGCAGGCGACAAAAGCTGAGCTTGGTGAGATAATGGGGAGTATGAAAGAGGAAATGGAGGAGTTGACGCACCAGGTCGGGACTACGAGAACAGACTGGAGGATATAGAAACACAGCAAGAGGTCCTGGAGAGTAAAGTGAGAGAGGACGAGGCATGTAAGGATCAAATACAATATAAACTGGAAGACCTGGACAACATTCGGAGGATATTAAACATAACATGGCATCTACGTACAGCAGGCAAAGGAGAAGGTAGTATTCATTATGGTTGACGCTGAAAAGGCATTCGATAGGGTAGAATGGCAGTTCATGTTACAGACAATGCAACAAATGGGACTAGAAGGGAAATTTTTGAGCTGGGTTAGAGTTCTGTATGCGCAGCTCCGGGACCATATAAGGGTGAATGGAGGGCATTCTGACAGTTTCACACTAGAGAGAGGAACACGACAGGGATGCCTGCTCTTGCCACTCTTGTTCGTATTGGCGATAGAGCCGTTAGCTGACTATATCTGAAGGCAGGGGGATATACAAGGTTGGAGATTCAGGGACAGAAGACAAAGATAGCCCTATTTGCGGATGATATCATTTTCACTCTGAGACAGCCATTCACTACCCTACCAAATTTAATGAAAGCACGTAACAGGTATAGCGCCGTAGCAGTGTATAAAATAAATATAAATAAGACAGAGATATTGGGATTTAATTTACCCAACGACTTAGAAGAGCGTTTATGAGATAGTTTCCCCTTTAAATGGGTACACAACACTTATAAGTACTCATGGATCTACCTAGGAGGCACATTAGAGAAAATTCAAGAATGGAACTATAAACCACTAGTGAACAGCCTCGGGGGGGGGGGACTTTGGTAAATGGACAGAGCTACACTTGTCATGGCTGGAGCGCATAGCAGCAGCAAAGGTGAACATGCTCCCCAGGATACTATTCTTGTTTGCAGCACTACCGTGTGCAGTCCCTAGAGGTCTTATAAAGAAACTACAAGATATGATTATGAATTTTATTTGGGAAGGGAAAATACCAAGGGTGGAACGACAGACAATGTATAAGATGAAAGAGGAAGGAGGGCTAGGTGTACCGTGTCTAGCTAACTACTATATGGCAGCACAACTGAGAGCTCTTTTTCTGTGGAGAGAGGTGGGGGATACACCACAATGGGTATATATGGAGAAAGGGAAGCGGGAAAGTATGGAGACACTAATATGGGATACCAATGGGGAGAGGGGAAGAAAATCAGTGGGGGAGGGGTAGAAAATCCCCAAGCAAAATTGACTCTTGCAGTGTGGAAGAAGAGAAGGACATATTTATTAGATGGAAAGAGAATCTCCAGGAGAGCATACATTCGAGGACTGGAAGATTTCCAAAGGGGCGGGAAGGAGGGGTCTTTAAGGAATGGGTCACAAAGAGTAGGGAAAGTACTAGATAAGAGAGGGAAAGTTAAGAAGTTTGAAGAGATACAGGAAACCTATGCCCTAAGAAGTACCGACTATTATGCCTACATGCAATAGTGCTACTACCTGCAACAAAAAGAAATAAGGCAGGGATTAAGGGCCCAGCTGACACCATTTAAAGAAACAATAGAAAAGAAAGATACACAAAAAGGGCTGTTATCTGTCTTATATCAAATAATTAATACAAAACAAGACAGTCCATCAGAAAGCCAAAAGTGATGGGAGGAGGAGATACCGGGACTTTGGGATGAAGGAAGATGGAAAGGAATTTATAAATATGGGCAAAAATTGGCATTAGGGATACCCCTATTGGAGAGTAGCCTGAAAATAAGACTAAGGGGCATGTTTACTAAGCAGTCTTAACGTGCGCCCGGCGACGTCATCGGGCGATAAGGTACCTTATTGCCCAATGAAGGCGCGTTACCGGGCACTAAGGTACCTCAGCGCACGATAATGCGCGCAGCGGCGCAAATGAGCGCTGAGGGCGGAGAAAGGCTCCCGGAGGGCGGAGGAAGGCTCCCCAGGGGCGGAGAGAGAGGGTCAATGGGCGGAGAGTGGGAGGGGAGAGGCTCCCTGCACACTAACGCCATAGAATCCGGGGCTGAAAACTAACGCCAGTGAAACCCTCGCGTTAGAGCAGATTTAAAGGGAAAAGAAACCATTTCCATCAGCAATGTACAGCAAAACCAGAGAAACCTACAAAAAGTGATAAGTGTGATACATGTGCACGGAACAAAAGGGCAAATAAACATTGAAAATGACCTGAACAAAATGGAAAAACAACATAACCAAGCTGGTCAATAGTGATATTAATGGGAAACATCAAAAAACACTCCCGGAAAGCTCCAAAAAAAAAGATATGAATTTTGGAAGGGTCTATGCTCCGCCCCCATACAAGGTGAATGAGCCCACAGTGAAAGTGCGCTGATCAGGATTTTCCCTCTCCATTGGACAGGTTTCCTATGGGGTGCACATGTTCCGCAACAGCAGGGTGGGCATGTCAGAACGGGCAACTGGACAGATGCTGGAAAAGGGGACACAGAGGGCTGCAGGCGGCACATGCTGTGGTGCAGCTGGGCCACAGTGCGGACTAGGGTGATGCCTAGGTGGCCCATAGGAATGCTGAAACAGTAGAGCAGTCAGACAGCATCTGATGAGGGTCCAACATGGGCACGAGTGTGTCTCCCACAGTGTCACAGGGGATAGTACCCAGCAGGTACCCCCAAGGGCACAGAACATTGGCAGGCGGCGCTGGGGGGAAGCGTGGACAGCTATGCAGGCACCCCTACCCCAGAACCTGCACCATAGGCAGCCGCCTACCCGCACACTGGATGGCCTGAGATCGCGCACCACCAGCAGAAGGGCATGTCAGCATGGTGGCAGAGGGGTACTGGTGGTGGAGGGGCCAGTGGCTGCTGCCCACAGCAGACCATGGCCTAGCCCTGTGTAGGTGGGTGCCATGCACTGCAACAGACAGGCCCTGTATGACAAACAGTCATGGTATCTCCAGGGAATGCACTGTCTCTGTGGCAACATGGTGGTGCAGTGCACACAGTCAGTGTGTTCCGGAGCAGAAGGTCACAGTTTCAAGTCCCAGCTGTGGTTCCTGCCAACCCAGCCCCCATATTTTACCCACTGCTAATACAGACAGAACCTTTTTTGCAGATGATGTAAACATGCCCCAAACAGCTACATTTTACCCTACAGAGCACAGACACCATAAACATGCGCATTACCTAGAGCAGAGTCTCCCAAACGCAGTCCTGGAGGGCCAAACACCATTCAGGTTCCATGCTGCCTCTAATAAATATGGCTGTGCTGCATTTCTATGCGCCGCCCCAATGGTATGCAGATGTATCTCATGCATATTCATTAGGGACAGCATGAAAACCCGAACAGTGTTTAGCCCACCAGGACTGGAGTTGGGCACCTCTGCCCTAAAGCAGCGGCCAACAGGGGCAGACACACCCGCACCCACAGGCTCCATTTTCCAATGCCTCCTGGAGAGACAGGATGTTGGGGGCCTGCATGCATCTCCCAATACTAGCACTTGCATACCTTAGCAATGCCACCCTAAACCTGGGAATACGGTACACAGCTATCAAAAGGGTGCTATGATTACTGGCAGATAGCAATCCCTAAGTTAAGCACAATTTGCTGATTGAGCTGCATCACAGCAACCTTTCTAATCTCTGTGGAGTGTGCTTCAGGTCTGGTGTCTGACAGTGTTTACCACCCTGGGGAGTGACCCCAACAGTATTGCGTACCATAGCCATGCCTGCACTGTGCCCAGGACTGGTGCGGTGGCCAGGGCTGCAAAAACACCTTTATAGTTGCACAATGCTGGCATAGGTGTGGGGAATGTGTGTGTCTATCCAGTGTGTGGTGGCTGCTAACACCTTCCTCAGCCCACACTGCTAGCACTGTTGCCAGTATTGGCCTGCCAATGTGCATAATGAGGAGAAAGGTACTGTGGGTATAGCTTGGATGCATCAGCACAGGGCATAGGGCAATGGCTCAGACATTGTAGTGCCCGGTCACGACCTGCACCGACAGGGTGACCACAGCATGTCCTACTGGGAGGTCACTCTCACCCTGACTGAGCAGTGACCACAGCATGGTTAGGCTCCCCCATAGTGCTATATTGTATTTCTCTTCAGTGAAATATATGGGTTCTTTTCTCTGGGGCCTAATCACTGCCTTATCTGCTTGGTGGGTGTGCTCACATCTCTTCCAGGATCATGCACTGTGGACTAGCTAGCAGACTGTCATATGTGTATGGCTGGAACACCTTGCAGGGTGCAGTGGCTAGTGACTCACTGTGCTTGCTGCTAGTGAATGTCAGATGGTGTTGGGGGCAGCTGAGCATTTCCAGGCCTACTGTCTTCCTGCCATTGCCTTAGGGATGTGTACAGCTCTGCATTGGCTGCCCTGTAGGGTGTCTGTTCCACAGCATGACTGGAGTTGATGGCCCCCCCCTCTACTGCCACTGTTGCAAGGAAGTAGAATGTGGATCTGTTGGTGGGGGAATCCTGTCTCCCACCCTGAGCTACAGAGGGTGGGTTGGGGTGGTGGTACATAATCTGCCTATGGGTCCAAACACCCCCCCTCACTTACATCATGTTACCATGGCATGAAGACAGAATATGCACTATTCTGGGTGCATCATAGCCCATAAGGGCCAGACCTGATTGACAACTTCAGATAGACACTAATGTATCCTAGGTGTGTTTGCAGGAACTACCTATCACACACACTGGCACTGATGGGCACCTGTGACATGGCCTATTTCAGCCATTGAAGGTGCTGCGGACCTGGTGCTGGCCACCCCACCTCACCCTCAAGGTGAGCACAATACCCACACAATGTGACGGTCTGTAGCTACTCTGTGCCACTAACACACACCGTCGGCACCCCCTACCAGGCTGAGGTGCTGTGGGATGCATACCCCATCTTGTGATCATCTGTAGACTGCTGATATGCATGTGCTGTGCATCATGGGTACGGGTGGGTTGCCCCTATCCTGGTAGCCACAGCAGACTGTTTGTGTGGTGACGTGCAGTCCTTCTGTAGCCAGCCAGGGGTTTGTTAGCAGCTGTAGCCCACTGGTTACTTTATTGCCTGTAGAGCCAGAGGTCATGGGTTCTAGCCCACAATGGGGTTGTTTGATAGGGCTGTCTGAGGCATTGTCTATTTTTAATGTACATTAGTGCTGCCAGCAAAAACACCCTCAGAGTACTGTAACCTTAAGGTGCCTCATAGGGCGCCCTACAAGGTGCCCTATAAAGCGCCTTATAAGGTGTCCTATAGGGGACATTGTAGGGTGCCTTGGCGGACAGTGCACTTTATAATGTGCCCTCTGGAGTGCCTTATAGGGTGCCTTATGCGGCACCTTAGGTTACGACACTGTGAGGGTGTGTTTGCTGGCAGCACTAATTAAAATAATACTACAATGCCTCAAAAAGCACTACTTAAACATAAAGGGAGATGCCTCAGCCAGCCTTGTTCATTAGGCACACTGGGGATCAAACTCATGTCCCCAATACCATCAGTCAGTATATTAACCATTGTGCTACACCTCTGCTTCTGTGTTGAGATGTCAGCGCACCTACTTAAGATTACCGCGCGTTAACGTGCTTAGCGGCGTCTCACCTGATGTGCTCAGCGCACGTTATCACACGAAAATCCCGTTTTGCTATGTTAAGACTGACATGCCCACTCCTTTTATGGCGCACGTTAAGACTGCTTAGTAAACATAGCCCTAAGAATAGTGTGTACTCTGGTCCGACTGCAGGCTATATCTAAAGACAGGTCAAGTGAGTGCCTGAAGCGGTGTGGAGGGTGTGGAGACTTGCTCCACATGATATAGAGTTGCCCCAAAATACAGAGACTCTGGGTGGAAGTGGGAAAGTTGTATGCAGAAATCACACAGGTACAATTACAGGTAACGGTGGGGATGGCAGCACTCAATGAGGTAAGGGAAGGAGGAAACAAGCCTTTAGACATTTTTATGAGATACTGTGTTGTGTCCACACGTATGACAATCTTGAAACACTGGAAGCAAAAGGAAGCACCAGCAATAAAAGATGTTATACGTAAGCTGGAGCAAATGTGGAGCCTCAGTGCAGTTGGGGCATATAGACATCACAACAAGCGGGCACATCAGGAAATATGGCACTGATAAAGGAGACGGGGATCAAGGAGTGGGTGGGAAGATAATCACGGGTCACAATTAAAGGCTGGGGGAAGAGACTGAGGAGGGGGGAGAGTGAAGAGAGTGAGATGGGGGGAGGGGGGAGGAAGGGAGGGGGAGGCAAGTTATAGGGTAAAGAGGGAGAGTAAGGGGAAAAGAACAATGGAAAAGGGGCAAGGGATTATAATTGTGAAAGTGTTCTGTTATTGCTGGAAGAAGGTCAATTTAAGAGGGACAGGACAGGAGGTGGGGGGTAGGTCAAGGAATGTTGTTATATGGTTAAAGATTGTATAAGCTTCTGTATTATGGAATTTGATATAAATTTAATAAACTATAAATTATAAAAAAAAATGGCCCAAATGTTGCTGTCCATATCATCTACACAGAACACATCACACCAATACTTCACAAATTACATTGGTTACCAATTTTGAAATGTATGAAATATAAAATACTCTTGATTACATTGAAACTGCTGAGGGGAAATAACCCCAGTCATACTTAACCTCTCTGATCAGCAGCCTTCTTATGTAGGGATGCCAACCGGCTGGTTTTCAGCCGGCCTGGCCGGTTTTTATATGGCCAGGCTGGCTGCCGGCAGACTGTTAAAACCGGCACTTGAAAAGCCGGTTTTGTTTGTGGCTGGTGGGCAGAACTGCCATCATAGGCGGGTTTCTGTTCTTCTGTCCTATGAGGAGCTGCTATTTTACCAGTCTGAGACTAATCAACCGAATGAGCCAATGAGACAGCAGAGGGAGGGACTAGAGAGTAGTGGGAGCTGAGTAAAAGACAGCCGAATGAGCCAATGAGACAACAGAGGGAGAAACTACAGAGTAGTGTGAGCTGAGTAAAAGTCAGTCAAATGAGCCAATGAGACAACAGAGGGAGGGACTAGGGAGTAGTGGAAGCTGAGTAAGTCAGCCGAAGAAGCCTATGAGACAACAGAGGGAGGGACTAGGGAGTAGTGGAGGGAGCTTCCAGCACAAGGTTTTTCATCGATTAGTGCAGGGGTCGGCAACCCGCGGCTCCGGAGCCGCATGCGGCTCTTTCTCACCTTTGCCACGGCTCCGGAGCACACTGCCCGCCCGGTGACAGGCAATAGTGTTGTAAAGATGTATTTAAACGTGGCGTTATGGGCTCCCTCCATGTCAGCTCCCTCCCTTCTTCTGCAGCCGCGGCTCCCTGCCTCTTAGGGAACCGCGGCTATGCTTTTAAAATCATCTCGGAGCCCTTCCTGTCTTGACGGGCTCCGTGCAGCATTGTCCCGCCTCTAAAGGAAGTTTTGGAGGCGGGACAATGCTGCACAGAGCCCGTCAAGACAAGAAGGGCTCCGAGATGATTTTAATAGCACAGCCGCGGTTCCCTAAGAGGCAGGGAGCCGCGGCTGCAGAAGAAGGGAGGGAGCTGACATGGAGGGAGGGGGGCTGACATGGAGGGAGGGAGCTGATATGGATGGATGGAGGGAGGGGGGCTGACATGGAGGGAGGGAGCTGATATGGATGGATGGAGGGAGGGGGGCTGACATGGAGGGATGGAGGGGGCTGACATGGAGGGTGGGGGGCTGCCATGGAGGGAGGGAGCTGATATGGATGGATGGAGGGAGGGGGGCTGACATGGAGGGATGGAGCTGATATGGATGGAGGGAGGGGGGCTGACATGGAGGGATGGAGGGGGCCGACATGGAGGGAGGGAGCTGATATGGATGGAGGGATGGAGGGGGCTGACATGGAGGGAGGGAGCTGATATGGATGGAGGGAGGGGGCTGACATGGAGGGATGGAGGGGGCTGACATGGAGGGAGGGAGGGGGCTGACATGGAGGGATGGAGGGGGCTGACATGGAGGGAGGGAGCTGATATGGATGGAGGGAGGGGGGCTGAAGTGGAGGGATGGAGGTGGCAGACATGGTGGGAGGAAGCGGATATGGATGGAGGGAGGGGGGCTGACATGGAGGGATGGAGTGGGCTGACATGGAGGGAGGGAGCTGATATGGATGGAGGGAGGGAGGGGCTGACATGGAGGGATGGAGCACTGGTAATGGGGTTGAGGGGACTAGCACTGGAAATGAGCTGATTAGGGGAGGCTAGGACTGGTAATGAGCTGATGGGGGGTAGGACTGGTATTGGGCTGATGAGGGGAGGCTAGCACTGGTAATGGGGTTGAGGGGGGATTAGCACTGGAAGCGAGCTGATTGGGGGGCTTTGACTGGGCATGGGCTGATTGTGGGAGGGGAGGATAGAGCTGCTGGCCCTGGAAGATAACTGGGGGCTAAGGCTACAAATGGGCTGATATGAGGGGATGGGAGAGAATGGAACGGTATCTGAGAGGGGCTGCCATGTTATTTGTACTAGAAGGGACTGGTCAGTGGGGAAGGAGGGGGACTGGAAGGGAATGGGCACCAGTGGCAATCATGGGAATGCAAGTTGACATTGAAAGGTACTGGGAGTGAGGACTGGAAAGGGGCTGATACTGGGGAGGGTTACTGGGACTGGAAATAGGCTGATGGAAAGAAGTGAAGAAAACGAAAGAAGAGATAAGAAATGGCAGATGGACCATAGACCACAGAAAGAGAGCTAAGAGAAGACAGGAAAGCAGAAGCCTCAGATCGGGACCAGCATGATCAAAGAATAAATTGGTCAGACAACAAAGGTAGAAAAAATAATTTTATTTCATATTAGTGATTTGACTACAAAATCATCATAATTTTGAAATCAAATATTGTTACTTGTTGTGATATTTTCTGGCGTATTTTTTTTGGTGTGCAAAGGAAGAGGGGTAGTCTTATACGGCGAGTATAGGCCAAACACCTATATTTTAACAGGAAAAGTAGGGGGTCGTATATAGCATTAAGGTAAGAAACAATATATGCAGTGTTAGATTTGTTTTAAATGTCGCAATGGTTTTGCGGCTCCCAGTTTTTTTTTTCCCTTCGGAAACGGGTCCAAGTGGCTCTTTATGTCTTAAAGGTTGCAGACCCCTGGACTAGTGGAAAGAGAGAGCCAGCCAGTCACAGCCAGAGCCAGAGCCAGAGCCAGCCAAGTGACGGTGAGTGGGTCTGAACAGTGATACTGGACTTCCCAGGGTCTTAAAAAAAGATTTTTTTATATGGGGATGGTTATGGTACTGTTGTGCTGTCCTGCACTGCCTGAACTCTGGTCCTTGATTCACTTAAATAAATATCCATGTCACTTATTTTTAACTTCCAACTATTCAGATGTTCAGTGCTACCAAGGACAGTTCATATCACGATATATGCTTGCAGCCAATCAATGTAATGTCACTCAAACTCTCAGCATTATATATTTTATTAAACGCAAATCAGGCACACACTTATAAGGTTTTTTTGTAACTCCTTGTCAGCATTTCAGTCATCAAAACATGGCGCCTCGATATCCCTGCATCACTGTGGGTCCTGGGACTGACTGGCAGGTTACTCACACCATGTAAGGGCAGCCCACCACTTTAGGTTTCATAGTTACTGCCTAAGAAGTTAGCCCAGTGAATGAAATCCAAGCTTTAGACTGCAATGCATTACTCCCAATGGCAGTCTTCATCCTGCAGTGCACTGAGCGTATTAGTGGTGAAGGATTGGAGTAGGTTCTTATGTTGATTCCTTCAATATATAGGATTATTTATCTTTATTACTACATTTTATATACCGCTCACACTCAAGGTACCAGAGCGGTTTACAATAGCAAAAATAATAGGGCTGCTGAAAAGGAAAAGAACGCCATAAATAAAAGGAAAGAAAGATACGAGATAGGATAGAATAAGAGGGGAGAGTAGAGCAACAGGGCAAAGTGGGTTAAGAACGACTGAAATCAACGATATGGGGGAAAGGAGAGGGCAGGGGGAGGGGGAAGGGGAAGGTTAAAAGCTGTGCAGAACAAATGGGACTTCAGCATGGTCTTGAAGGTTTTGTAGGAGGGTTCTAGACGGAGGGCAGGGGGGAGCGAGTTCCAGAGTCGAGGGCCTAAGAAGAAGAAAGCAGAAGAACGGGTGGATTCGAGATGAGCCTGTGATGGAGAAGGAAGGGACATGCGGTTCAGATGAACTGACCGAAGAGAGCGATGGGCGGAGTGAAGACGGATTTGATCTGCGAGGTAAAGAAGAACACCGGTGTGAATGGATCTATGTACATGGATGAGCACCTTGAACTGTATGAGATAGGTAAGTGGAAGCCAGTGCAAGTGCAAGCTATTTAGTTTAAATAGCTCTCCTATTTTGGCAATATTATTCTATTTGGTCCACTTTGGGGGGTCAGGAAGTTCGTAAATAAATCCACAGCACATAGTGAGGTATACTAAACTGCAACTTTACTGAAATATCATTGAGCTTCAGCATTCACAGTATTTCCCAAGAAGACACTCAAACACAGTATTCACAGTTCTGATAATAGATCTATATAATCTCATCCTGAGATCTCACCCCGAAACGTGACACGTCGTTTGAAACCTACTGTTTGTGGTATTACTGACAGCCTGCACAAATGCATTATACAGCTAAGTAAATGCTGCAAAAAAAGAGTTTTCTCTTATGTAATTAAAAAGGACAGGCCACGGCGGTGAGTGGAAATTTCCTCTTCACTGAGTTGGTCATTCCATCAAATACTGAGCCATCACTGACACATAAAAACTGCCTTTTTCAAGGCCACATAATTTGAAGGAAACCTGACGTGCGTCCATAATATTTTAAAGCATACTTACAATAATATATCGTTGGCCAACGATGTACATTACGCGATTTTCACAGAAAATCTATCAAGAGGACAACTATGGGGAACAAACTCAGAAAATAAGGGCCATACCAATACTAAAGGTTGGCCCTAATAGCCAAATCTATCACTTATCATGAGATAAACAGAAAAAGCCACTGGGAGGAAAAAGAAATTAAGATATAAGGTCACGAAGTTGAAAAAATGTAAAATTTGCAAGTAATTCCAGACTTTTGCACACCACTGTACATGTGCAAGCTGCCGGGTTTCCTTTGTCAAATTTACCCATGTTAACACTTGGCAATAGCACCTCCTGCTGCACACAGATGTTATTACACACATATTTCTGCATTTCCTTCTAAATATTTTAGAACTGGCTCCAACTTTAGCAGGGCTGTTTTTAAAACACCATCGGAACGGAGTACATCCTCAATTCTGATCTCCATCTAAAAAGTGCCTTCACATGTAGAGTCAAACCAAATAATAAATTCAATCACAAAAAACTATTAAGGGGAACAATCACATCACATACATATTTAAATGTTGGAAGGTTCATTGTGTAAAGGGGAAAGAGAAAAACCCCTTCGAAAAACGAACCACTCTGTTTTAATCTTTAAAGTTTAGACATGTGCTAGTGCAAATCTTTTTTTTTTTGGGGGGGGGGAGGTCTTTTCTTCTTTTCTTTACTTTCAAAATGGTACCATAAATCCACAGTGCTAAGAATTATAATAAAATATAATTAAAGTTCAAACTTAGCTGGCAGCTGGAACCCCAACAATCGGAAAAGTGAAGTGAAGATTGTACAACGCCAAGGCAGAAAAAAACAAATAGACCAAACAGATTGAAGAGCTTGTCCTCCAAAAAGGTTTCATCCACCCACAGAGTGGAGTAAGGCTACGACACAGCGCCGCGTTTCAAATCAAAAGATCCTTTATCAAGTAGGAAGAGTAAAAGTTCCACAAAGGATGAAATAATATCCGTTAGCAAAAATACAATGGTCATACGGTAAGTTGTCTGCTTGTCTCAGCTCAAAGCACAAAAGCAACTTCCACAGTTCCTCCAAGGAGGATGGCGTCTGACGTCAACACAGGCTGATGTTGCAATAAATACACAGAAGGTAAAAACTACGGGAATCCCAGAAGATCAAAAGGCAAATCAAGAACCCAAAGTACTCCACCAGTCCAATTCAGAATTTAGTCCGTTCGGATCCATGGTATTCAAAAGAAAGATCCAACGTTGTTTCAAAACCTGTAAACGTTGCTCACAATCCCCAACACGAGAGTTCGGAAGGACATGATCAATAACACACCATCTCAAATCCGCAAATGAATGTTGTAATTTAGCACAATGAGGAACTATAGGAGCTGTCAAAGTATTGGTATTAATTCTAGATTTCTGACTCCATCACATCCTCAGGTCCCTATTTTTATACTGTACCCAAGATACACAAATCTTTAATTGACCCTCCTTGTAGACCTATCGTTTCTTGTCGGGGATCTGTTTTGGAACCCCTGTCCAAATTCTGTGATTATTTTTTACAACGGGCAGCGTGCTCTGTGAGGATCATATCTCAAAGATACTTCCTATTTTTTGTCTCTTATAGCTCAATATAATCACTCTTTAGAATCTACATGGCTAGTCACAGTTGATCTACCAGCTCTTTATACTAATATAGATCAAAGGGAAGCTTTGGAGATTATAGTGGCCATGCCAATCCCATTACCAGAGTGCATACCCAAATCATTGTTTTTGGAATTTCTTACTTATTTGCATTCTCTTACATACTGTGCTATTCTGCATCAGTGTGGTTTACATTGAACAAACTGAAATTACATTGAACAGGGCATTATAACTTGGAGATAACTATTTTACAGGGAACATGGGCTATGGAGGGTTAAGTGGCTTGCCCAAGACCACAAGGAGCACCTGTGGGACTAGAAACCCCAGTCCTTCCAGCCCAAGGTTGCTGTCCTCTAGTGGGATTTGAACCCCTCACCTTCCAGCCTGAAGTACCTTGCCCCAACCACTAGGCCACTCCTCCACATGTGCTCACACAAAATTATTTTTATATGATTCTCAATTTTATCTTCAGACTTTTGGAATAGCTATGGGGGCCACTGTAGCCCCTTCTGTAGCAACCATCTGTATGGCATCATTGGAGGAGGAATCCATTTATGTTTCTGACTGGTTCAACCATATTCCATTATGGGTACGTTTTTTTGATTATATTTTTTTTCTTTGGACAGGTATGCAACAAACTTTAAAAGATTTTTTAAATTGGTTGAACACCATTAATCAAAACATACAATTTACAACTAAGTATGATCTGACTACTATTGAATTTTTGGATGTATGACTTTATAAATCTGGAGATTCTTTATGCACTACATTATACCGGAAACCGGTTCAACGCAATATATTATTGCAGTTTCAAAGTCATCATCCAGGTCCTCTATGGAGGGCACTTCCATTTGGTCAGTTTCTTCGTCTAAAACGTATCTGATCAACTACTGAACAATTTCGGTCTCATTCAAGGGACTTATGTCAGCGTCTTTCGGATCGAGGATATCCATCACGGATTATTGGGACAGCCCTTAAAAGAGCACTTCATACACATCATGATTGGTTTTGATTCAGCATAATGATACGCAAAGTGCTTCCCAAAGTACTGATGATAGGATTGTAGGTGTTTTACCTTATATGATTGGTTCTCCTCAAGTGGTAGACATTTTACGTAGACATTGGCACATCTTGTCCCTTTCTTCATGTTTTAAAAAGAACTTGATGGTGGCTTTTCAAAGAGGCACCAATGTCCATGATATGGTGGTACATTCTGTTATTGGGCAGGATCGTCTGATTCATTCTCATGACAACCCAGGTCATTTTTCTTGCCATTCAACACGTTGTTTATACTGCAAACAAGCTCAAGTGGGTGATACTTGGAAGCATTCTCAGACGGACCGTCTGTTTACAATGAAGTGGCATACAACTTGTCTTTCCTCATATGTAGTCTATTTGTTGACCTGCCCTTATGGACTTCAGTATGTAGGAAGCACTATTCGTCCGGTGAAAAAGCGTCTTTCGGAACATAAATCTAGAATTAATACCAATACTTTGACAGCTCCTGTAGTTCCTCATTGTGCTAAATTACAACATTCATTTGCGGATTTGAGATGGTGTGTTATTGATCATGTCCCTCCGAACTCTCGTGGTAGGGATCGTGAGCAACGTTTACAGGTATTGGGACAACGTTGGATCTTTCTTTTGAATACCGTGGATCCGAACGGACTAAATTCTGAATTGGACTGGTGGAGCACCTTGGGTTCTTGATTTGCCTTTTGATCTTCTGGGATTCCCGTAGTTTTTACCTTCTGTGGGCATTTATTGCAACTTCATCCTTTGTTGACGTCAGACGCCATCCTCCTTGGAGGAACTGTGAAAGTTGCTTTTGTGCTGTGAGCTGAGACAAGCAGACAACTTACTGTATGACCCATTATATTTTTGCTAACGGATATTATTTCATCCTTTGTGGAACTTTTACTCTTCCTACTTGATAAAGGATCTTTTGATCTGAAACACGGCGCTGTGTCGTAGCCTTACTCCACTCTGTGGGTGGATGAAACCTTTTTGGAGGACAAGCTCTTCAATCCGTTTGGTCTACTTGTTTTTTTATGCCTTGGCGTTGTACAATCTTCACTTCACTTTTCCGATTGTTGGGGTTCCAGCTGCCAGCTAAGTTTGAACTTTAATTATATTTTATTATAATTCTTAGCACTGCGGCTTTATGGTACCATTTTGAAAGTAAAGAAAAGAAGAAAAGGAAAAAAAACAAAAAAACAAACAGATTTGCACTAGCACATATCTTTACTTTAAAGATTAAAACGGAGTGGTTCATTTTTCGAAGGGGTTTTTCTCTTTCCCCTTTACACAATGAACCTTCCAACATTTAAATATGTATGTGATGTGATTGTTCCCCTTAATAGTTTTTTGTGATTGGATTTATTATTTTGATTGTTCTAGTACCGATTCACTATTGTGGCTTTTTTTGTTGATTCACATGTAGAGTAGCACTGAATATATGTATTAATTTAAATGTTGCTGTCTGCATTTAAATTAAGCCACTTGTGGCCACCAATAAAAATTACCTCCTATAATTCTAGATCTGTAGAAAGAAAAATATTTAGGAAAAAATCTTGATAGTTTTCCTTTGGAGCCTCAGTACTAGGTACTTGCTGAGATCTGATTCATGATGTGTTCTGCACACCCTTGGTAAAGTAATCAAAAAATTGTCTTTCAATTCTATGATTTGAAAATGATTTTTGAGGATCCATTTTGAAGTCCATCACTACCCTATTTCTTAAACTTTTCTCAATGAACAGAATATGACTTTTTACAAGTCATATTCTGTTCTGTCTTCAGGAACACGACGAGATGTTACTACCTAAACAATCAACAAGAGAAGACAGATCTATAAACTTAAAGAGCAATTTTTCAATGAATCTACCAGCTAAATAAGAAACTATTTGGCTAGATCAAAGGCTTTCAAAACTGGTTGGGCTAAGTGGATACATTTAGCCATTCAAATTCTGCCCAGGCGGGGGAGCAGGGTTAATTTGGGGAGAGGAGAGGGGAGGGCACAAAAGTTGGATAGTTGATACTGACTTTTAGTGCTAGCTACACAATTTGACTGGTCAAATGTAGACATTGCAAGAACCGGCCTAAATATGTCTGGCCACTCTATCAACATTAAAACGTCCAGTAACAGAAGTGGCTAACATCCTGAACCAACCATCCTTTTTCTCCTACGCATTTGATAGCTCAACAAAAACAAAAAACTGGCGACTCAAAATCCTATCCCCACCCCCAATGCCCTTAATTGTTCACAAAAAAGGGGCTGGTTTTTGAATTCCCATCCTAATCTCATCCCTGCCTTTAAAAAAACAAACATCCCTATTTCCTTTCCCTTCCCCTGCTTCCATCCCCAGAATCTCCTAGGACTTCCCCAAAGCCGTGCAGTGAGAATGTGGGTCTACTTCCTCCCATCTCAGCATCCTGCTTTGCTCTAAAAACACGAAAACCGGGAAACCAAGTTATGACTGGCAAGGAAAAGCTAAAGCCCTCTCAAATAAAAATGAATATACCTCTATCGCATCTGTTCCTGGTGCATTTACAAACTGTTGCATTTAAAAGAAGGAAGAAGGCTGTTTACTTACATCCAATCATCATCATGGCAACGGCAAAGATCTTTTCCCCATCTGTCGTTGGAGCAATGTTACCAAATCCAACACTGGTGAGACTAGTCATTGTAAAGTATAATGAGGAGATGTAAACAGAATCTTTGCTAGGCCCACCTTCCCATTTTCCAGAACCTGATATGTTAAATCGATAAGGGGTCCCAATAGATTCACCCAACTGAAAGAGCCAGCTCTCAGTTCTTATTGTGTTGGTGTCTTCATTGATGACTTCATAATCTCCAATGCTGTACCAAATACAAGCCAGCCAATGGGCTGCCAGACCAAAAACACACACCAGTAAGACCAAAACTGCTGCTCCATACTCGATGTAGTGATCCAACTTGCGAGCCACACGGCCCAACCGGAGAAGCCTTACTACTTTCAGTGAGCTGAAGAGACTGCTGATTCCCTACAAAATCAAAGCAGAGAAAAATATTAGAATACATGGGAAATTAAAACAATGCATAGCCTGTTGCCAAAAGATGAAAAAAAAAGACATTCCAGCCGACATAAGGATCTGCTAATAAAACCTTGCCTGTAAATTTATTAAGGTCATATTATGCATGCTGCTTAACCATCACTTATTTTGGAAATGAAATTATTCGTAGTGCAGACATAAATGAGCTTCTGTGATTATTCGGCTCAAGAATGTAAATCAACTCATCATTGTAACTTATTTTAATAGATACAACCATACTTGAAATGTGCTGCTGTTTAAAAATGCATGAAAAAGGCAATGCTTCGTAACCATGATCTAAATCATTTCTGCATGTGCCCCTACATCAACTACAAGTGGAAAGAAGGCAAAGCTTTGCTATCATCAGGATTTAAGCCAGATTTATCGCAACTGACTGAGAAATTACAAGCCCCTTAAAGAGGTATGATTGCCATCTACATCCACTGAAATGACAGAAATAAAGATCAACAAACAAACCAGGCTGTTAACATATTATTCTATCATAAACAGTGTTTTAATTGCCCCTACTTGTACAACTGAATCTCCTGCACGCAAATTCAGACTTAAGATAATTGCTCTTAACCTCAATAATCTGCACTACAGGCTCAAGCCTTGAAATTTTGCATTGATTCTACTCTGGCCAAAAAAAGGCCTGGGATTAATTTGGGAGTTCTTGTTATACTAGAGGGCAGTGGAGAGGGTATCATCCCAAAATGGAGGGATTTGCCTGTCCACCTCTCTCAAAACGTTACAAGTTGAAAAATGTACATTTGTGGTATGACATAATGGAGCATTTTCCCCATTTACACGATCACTCATATAAGGGATACATGCATGTGTGTCATGGAGGTGTTGGAGGGGGGGCGTACATGTGTACGTATCATGAAGAGGCTGTCAAAGGGGGTGCATATGTGTGTCATGGGGGGCTATTGGGGTGGGTAGTGCATGTGTGTGTCATGGGGGGTTGTATTTGATGCATTTCAAATCCAGGCAAAAAAAAACATCTCTTCTAGGCTGCGTTTGGATCCTGACCCCTTATTCTCCTCTCTACGCTCATGTGCATCTTTAATCATTTCCTTCTGGGAATTACCCTGGTTCCCTGTTTGTTCGGTTGTCCATCTTGAACAGATTGCAAGCTCTGTGTGGTGGGACTGTCTCTTATGTGTATGCGCATAGCACTGCATATGCCTAGTAATGCTATAGAAATTAGTAGTAGTAGTAGTACTGTCAGGGGGATGCATGTGTGTGTGTTTTTGTGTGTGTGATGAGGGCTATCAGAGGTATTTATGTGTGTCATGAGGGTATTAGGGGGTGTATGGTTATGTGTGTCATGGGAGTGTTGGGGGGCATGTGTGTATATGATGAGGAGCTGTTGGGGTGGATGCATGTGTGTGTGTGTGATTGGCTGTGTCGAGAAGGGCGTGTGTATGTGTGTGTGTGAGATCAGGGATGTTGAGAGGGTCATGTGTGTATGTTGTCATCAACCCCCCCTGGTGGCCAGTGACTGTAAGGGTAGGTTGAGCATATTATTATTTTCTGAGAGTAGAGGGCTCTTTTAAGGCCAAGGGTATCTTGGTCTTTGTAGTCCTGCTCCTTATGTGAATAAATTGTGTATGCCAAGTAGAGGGTAAATAAGGCTTTTATTTCCCTTTTAACGCAAAGGGTTCACTGGGATACAGAAATACAGAAAGTCCTTCTTTTCAGGCTTCCACCACAACATAAGTAAAGAGGCAAACTGTTACAAACTTCACAGTTGCTTGTAGGATTTAACCAAGGATTCTTTCAAACTTTAGAGCAAAACAAAGGAGTGAACATTCCTCTTTCATTCAGCACAAACATGAGTATTCTCAAAGTAATGTCTGTATAACTCACAGTTCAAGGAGTGATTCAAAACTGCCCGCAATACAAATGGAGCAATCCATTAATTCATCTTGAGATAAGGGAATAGGATCCTCAAGCGCTATCTGCATGGGCTCTGGGTCATTGTTATCTCCCTCTGAATTGGAGCTTTCCCTGGCCGCTATAGTTTGCCAGTCACTGTTTCTGTTCCCTTGTTTCCAGTAAGGCTGTTCTAGGGCTCAAATAAGCATGGCTTGTTCCTATGCCCTTACGTCCTGGCTTATAAAACTCTGGCCTGCTTCTTTTCCTTTCAAACTGGATATCTGCTTTACAAGAGCTTCTAGGAGCTGAGCTTCTCTTTATGAATAAAGTGTCACCATACCTTGGCTTCCTGTAGCCGGTATAACTGGAGTTTTCCTTCTCAGGTACTTCTCTCAGGACACAGTCTCTTTGGCAGACTTTCTCTTGGAAGCTTCTGGGCACTGCTTGACCTTTCTGTAGCCTAGGAAAACCTGGTGAGGAATCCAGACTTCCTTGCTTCCTGCTATAGGTAACTCTGCTATCAGTACCTTTCCTTCTGGAGCCTTTCAATCCTGTTACAGAGTCTTCTGGTGAGCGTAGGCCTCTCTCCAGGTATGGCTCTCTCCTTCTGAGCTCTTTACCTCTGAGGTCTCCTGCTACCAAGTCTTTCTCCGGACTGACTCTCCACGGCCCGTCTTTCTCTCTGGCTCTTTCTGCTCCTCTTCCAGCTCCTGCTGTCCTTGTCATGCTGCTTGTCTTGGCTGCACTGCTTGACCTGGCTGGGCTGCTGTTCCTGGCTGTCTCAGCTCCCCCTCTCCTCCTTCTCCCCCCTCCTGCACTAGCTTTTTGCTTATAAAGGCATTCCACGTTTGAGTTCCTCGGGCTACTTTTCAGGTGCAGCTGATTAACTTCTGCAGAATCATCAGCCGGGTGTGTTAACTCAGCCTCTGTAAGTTTTCGCCTGCTCCCTCTAGCTGCGCTGCAGGGCAATTGCATCTTCTGCACATCATTTGTTTTGTGAAAGACAGCGTTTTTTTCTAAGTCTTCACTTTCATTAGCATCCGCTCTATGACAATGTGTCAATGGGGATGTCGGGGAGGGTATGCATATGTGTGCCGGGGGGACAGGTGTGTTTTGAGCATGTATGATTTTTTCCCTTGTCCTGCATACTCTTTATGACCCTTCCACCCTCTTGCAGTCTCCTCCCTTTCCTGCCACCGACTCTAGCACTCTCTTTCTTCCTCTCTTCCTGCCATCCCTTGCACTCCTTCACTTCCCCCACATCTTCCTCTTCTCCTCATTCACTTCAGCTCTGCAGGCTGCAGATGCCTTTATGCAGCAGTGACGGTGGCTCTGTGCTGCCTGCTCCTCCAACACCAGTAGATGTGGCATGGTTGGCCCACAAGCCTTGGCCACTTCTGTGTTTCCCCTGCTGACTCAACCTCTCTCTCACTTTGCGGGAGTGGGGATGACTGGTCTTGTTGTTAGCCACTGATCCTTCAGGCTTTCCCTTCCAACTCAAGCTCTCTCTCTTGTCATTGTGGGATGGAGAAAGACTGGCCTTCCTGTCAGCTGTGGATCCTTCAGGGCTTCCCCCTCTGGCTCTCTCTTATCAGGTTGGAGGGCAAGGTCTGCCTTAGAGGGAGCAGGCCAGGGGAGTCCCTGACAGGATCTGCGGTCGTTAAGGCTCCAGAACTGCTGCTACCCTTCTGTCAGTGGAGGAGTGGAATCCTTCACTCTCCCAAGCCACTGAAATGTTTTCTTCTGCCAGTGAGTGGGGAGATGCTTACGAACAGACACAGACACAGCTACAGTCAGCACGTCTACCCAATAGGCATTACTGCTTATGCAAAACATGCCTAAAAATAAGTTGATATCTTTTTTATTTTATTAACTTAATACAACTTGTGACTAGTTTTCAGAGGTTTTCAGAATCTGGACAAGTGCAAAGTTATGCACCTAGGAAAGAACAACCCAAACTATGGTTACACAATGCAAGGTTCCACATTAGGAACCACCACCCAGGAAAAAGATTTAGGCGTCATCATGGATAACATGTTAAAACCCTCCGCCCAGTGTGCAGCAGCGGCCAAGAGAGCAAATAGAATGCTAGGTATCATAAGGAAAGGAATGAAAAATAAAACAAAGGATACTATAATGCCTCTGTATCGTTCCATGGTGCGACCGCACCTTGAATATTGTGTGCATTTCTGGTCGCCGTATCTTAAAAAGGATATAGCGTTATTAGAAAAGGTTCAGAGAAGAGCCACCAAAATGGTAAAGGGGATGGAAGGATACACCTATGAAGAGAGGCTTAAAAGGTTAGGGCACTTCAACCTGGAAAAGAGACGGCTGAGGGGAGATATGATAGAGGTCTATAAATTAATGAATGGAGTGGAACGGGTAAACATAGATCGATTGTTTACGTCATCAGAATATAGAAAAAATAGGGAACATGCAATGAAGCTACAGGGTAACCTATTTAAGACTAATAAGAGAAAATATTTTTTCACTCAACGTGTAATCAAACTGAGGGCAGCCAATCTGATCTCACTCCCTACCCAGTATAATGCAGCTTATATTATTCTGACATGAGGGAAGGGTTAGGACAGCCATTATAGTTGGTGATTCAATCATCAGGCATGTAGATAGCTGGGTGGCTGGTGGACGTGAGGATCGCCTGGTAACATGCCTGCCTGGTGCGAAAGTAGCGGACCTCACGCGCCACCTAGATAAGGTCTTAGATAGTGCTGGGGAGGAGTCTGCTGTCTTGGTATATGTTGGTACCAATGACATAGGAAAATGTGGTAGGGAGGTTCTGGAGGCAAAATTTAGGCTTTTAGGTAGGAAGTTGAAATCCAGAACTTCCAGGGTTGCATTCTCCGAAATGCTTGCTGTTCCACGCGCAGGACCCAAAAGGCAAGCAGAGCTCCGGAGTCTCAATTCGTGGATGAGACAATGGTGCAAAGATGAGGGGTTTGGATTTGTTAGGAACTGGGGAACATTCTGGGGAAAGGAGGGGCTCTTCCGAAGGGATGGGCTTCACCTTAACCGGGATGGAACCAGGCTGCTGGCATTAACCTTTAAAAAGGAGATAGAGCAGCTTTTAAACTAGATATTAGGGGAAAGCCGACAGTCGCCCAAGAGCAGATGGTTCGGAAGAATGTATCCTTGAAGGATACTACCAAAAGCAGAGAGGTTCCACAAAAGAGTAAAGTAGCCCAAATGCCCTCAAGTATGGAGCAGACACAGCTTAAAAATCCCAAATTACCCATGTCTAACAATAGGCAAATTAATATGAATAACATACAATCTCTAAAATGCTTGTATGCAAATGCTAGAAGTCTAAAAAATAAGATGGGAGAGTTAGAATATATAGCACTAAATGAAAGGATAGATATGATTGGAATATCAGAGACATGGTGGAAGGAGGACAGCCAGTGGGACACTGTGATACCTGGGTACAAACTAATGATAGAGCTGATCAAATTGGTGGAGGGGTTGCTCTCTATGTTAGAGAGGGCATTGAGTCAGAAAGGATTAAGGTTTTGCAGGAAACAAAATTTGCTGTAGAATCTATATGGATTGAAATTCCATGTAAAAGGGGGAAGGCGATGGCAGTGGGGGTGTACTATCAAACGCCTGGCCAGAATGACCACATGGATGATGAAATGCTCAAAGAAACCAAGGAAGCTAACAAACGTTACAGCGCAGTAATAATAATGGGTATCGACTGGGTTAGTGTCACGTCAGGACATGCTAGGGAGAAAAAGTTCCTAGATTAAATAAATGACTGCTTCTTGGAGCAGCTGGTTCATGAACCGACCAGAGGGGAAGCCATATTAGACTTAGTCCTTAGTGGAACACCAGATCTAGTGCAAGAGATAAGGGTATTGGGGCCACTTGGCAATAGTGATCATAGCATGATCGCCTTTGATTTAATAAGTGGAGGAGGGATAGTAAGGAAATCCACAGTACTACCATTTAACTTTCGAAAGGGAGACTATGATAAAATGAGGAAAACAGTTAAGAAAAAACTAAAAGGAGCAGTTGCAAAGGTTAAAGACGTACATCAAGCTTGGGTGTTGTTGAAAAATACTATCTTGGAAGCCCAGACCAGCTGTATTCCACGCTTTAAGAAAAGTGGAAGGAAGTCCAAAAAACTGCCAGCATGGTTTAAAGGTGAGGTCAGAGAGGCTGTTGTTGCCAAACAAGCATCTTTCAGGAAATGGAAAAAAGAGCCAAACGACGAAACCTGGAAACAGCACAAGCACTGGCAAGTCAAATGCAAGGCATTGATAAGGCAGGCAAAGGGAGAATTTGAGAGGAAGCTTGCTGCAGAAGCAAAAACACGAAATAAAGACCTTTTCAAGTACATTCGTAGCAAAAAACCTGTGAGAGAGTCAGTTGGTCCATTAGATGATAAAGGGGTTAAAGGAGCACTGAGAGACGACAAAGCGATAGCGGAGAAACTGAATGAATTCTTTGCTTCGGTCTTTACTGAGGAAGATGTAGGGATGTTACCCATGACTGAAGTGGTATTTAAAGGTGTGGAAGAATTGAAGGAAATATCGATACATCGGGAAGATGTATTACAACTATTAGATAAACTGAAGAGTAGCAAATCACCTGGGCCAGATGGTATACATCCGAGGGTGTTGAAAGAACTGAAATATGAGACTGCAGACCTGCTATTAGTAATCTGTGAACTATCATTAAAATCATCTCTAATACCTGAAGATTGGAGGATCGCCAATGTAACAACAATTTTTTAAAAGGGTTCCAGGGGTGATCCGGGAAACTACAGACCGGTGAGCCTGACATCAGTACCGGAAAAAATGGTAGAAATCATTATAAAGAATAAAATTACTCAGCATGTAGATAGTCATGACCTAATGGGAGACAGCCAACATGGCTTTAGACAAGGAAGATCTTGTCTTACTAATCTGTTATGTTTTTTTGAAGGAGTGAATAAACAGGTGGACAAACGTGAGTTGGTTGATATAGTGTATCTGGACTTTCAGAAAGCCTTTGACAAGGTCCCTCATCAGAGACTTTTGGCAAAACTAAAGAGTCATGGGATAGGAGGCAGTGTACTATTGTGGATCAGGAATTGGTTAAAAGATAGAAAGCAGAGGGTAGGGCTAAATGGCCAATTTTCCCAATGGAGAAAGGTGAATAGTGGTGTACCCCAGGGATCTGTGCTGGGTCCGCTGCTTTTTGACATATTCATAAATGACCTGGAAAGTGGAATAACGAGTGAGGTTATCAAATTTGCAGATGACACAAAACTATTTAAAGTTGTTAAAATCCAAGAGGATTGTGAAAAATTGCAAGAGGATCTTGATAAATTAGAAGATTGGGCTTCAAAATGGCAGATGAAATTTAATGTGGACAAGTACAAGGTTATGCACCTAGGGAAGAACAACCCAAACTATGGTTACACGATGCAAGGTTCCACATTAGGAACCACCACTCAGGAAAAAGATTTAGGCGTCATTGTGGATATCATGTTAAAACCCTCGGCCCAGTGTGCAGAGGCGGCCAAGAGAGCAAATAGAATACTAGGTATGATAAGGAAAGGAATGGAAAATAAAACAAAAGATATTATAATGCCTCTATATCGTTCCATGGTGAGACCGCACCTTGAATATTGTGTGCAATTCTGGTCACCATATCTTAAAAAAGATATAGTGATTTTAGAAAAGGTTCAGAGAAGAGCCACCAAAATGGTAAAGGGGATGGAAGGATACTCCTATGAAGAAAGGCTAAAAAGGTTAGGGCTCTTTAACCTGGAAAAGAGACGGCTGAGGGGAGATATGATAGAAGTCTATAAATTAATGAACGGAGTGGAACGGGTAAACGTAGATCGATTGTTTACCTTATCAGAATATAGAAAGACTAGGGGACATGCAATAAAGCTACAGGGTAAACTATTTAAGACTAATAAAAGAAAATATTTTTTCACTCAACGTGTAATCAAACTCTGGAATTTGTTACCAGAGGATGTAGTAAAGGCTGTTAGTGTAGCTGGGTTTAAAAAAGGTTTGGACAAGTTCCTGGAGGAAAGGTCCATAAACCATTATTAAGAAGGGACCCAGGATATCAATGCTTGACCCAGTAGAAGCATTGTGGAACCTGTGTCTTTTGGGGAAACTGCTAGGTACTTGTGACCTGGATTGGCCACTGTTGGAAACAGGATACTGGGCTTGATGGACCTTGGTCTGACCCAGTATGGCATATCTTATGTTCTTATGTTCTTATGACATGATCCTTTATCCAAGCAGTGCAACCCATTCAATTCCTCCCATGCATATGGGCAACAGAAACTGCACTTCATCTCCTGGTTTATATGGGGATGATCTTGTAGTATCAGCTGTGAGATCTTGCAGCTCATACCAAGAAACTAGTCCCATCTGAATCAAGGGCTCAAAGTTCCCAGGTGCTAGATTGTCTCCAATGTAGGCCCGAGGCCACAGCTGTTGCTGCTATTGCTGTGGGAGCCCAAGCAGGCTCGGTGAGACAATTTCTGTACACCATTCTGCCGTATCTGGCTCTGTACAGTACCTTACAGTGTCCGAACTGTCCCTGTGCAGCCAATTTGGCCAAACAGCCCCCCATCTTTTACCACGTACACACAAATAAATTAAATTATACATAAATTTTAAAAAACTTAAATGATGTGGGTACTTTCAAACATTATCCACTTTCATTTACACCTGCTATAGAGCTGGGATAAATGTCAATGCCTTAACTTAAGGTGCAACCTTTGCGACTTGCGCTGGTATTTCATAAAGACAAGCGGGCACCTACTTTTCTTTAAAAATTAGGCTTAATACAGATGCATTTTCAATGCCTTAATCAAGATAGCGCAGTTGCTCACCTGTATAACAAGTGTTCTCCAGGCACAGCAGGAATCAGTCCTCACATATGGGTGATGCAGGCACCGATGGAGCCCACACGGAGCATTTCCCCAGCTTTCAAACAAAGCCTTTGGGAATGCTACCACGCATGCGTGGTCCCCTTCCCGCCTAAGGGTGCCATCTTGCTCAGTCAGATGATATAGCTTAAGGAAAAGAAAAAAAGGTAAAGGAGGTAACTCCAAGGGGATAAGGGAGGGTTGTGAGGACTGATTCCTGCTGTCCCTGGAGAACACCTGCTACAGGTGAATAACTACACTTTCTCCAGGAACAAGCAGGAAGTCAGTCCTCACATATGGGACTCCCTAGCTCCAGGCTGCCGTGGCCCGAATCACAACAGCAGCAACGGCGACCCAAGGAAGGCTGTGAGTTGCAGAAGGTGAGTCCCTACCAAGAGACTCTGCAGACTCCAGAGTCCAGCATCACCATAACTCCGGTAGCCTGAACACAGAAGGGTTGGAGGGCAGGAGTTGCCTAAACACCAAGAATGCTTCTGATCACTGTCTGGCCAAAGGCACTGTCCCGACGCAACTCACTCTCAAGGCAGTAGTGAACTGCGAACATATGGACTGAAGACCATGTGGTGGCCTTACAGATTTCTTGCACTGGCACTGCGCATAGGTTGGCCACTGACGTGGCCATAGCCCTCACACGATGAGCCGTGATCCAGTGCTCTAGAAAGAGGCCAGCTCGCTCATAAGCGAGGGCAATGCAGTTTGCCACCCAGGTGGACAGGGCTCGCTTTGTCACAGGTAGCCCCAGTCTGCTGGGGTCATAGGAGATAAAAAGCTGAGGAGCTTTTCAATGGGCCTTGGTCCTCTGTAGATAAAAGGACAGGGCCCTCTTGCAATCCAGGGTATGCAAGGTGGCCTTCTCCCTGCCGGCATGCAGCCGTGGGAAGAGGGTGGGGGAGAACGCGTACACAATCTTTTGGAGGAATTTGGTGTGTGTACAAAGCACCATCCTGTTCATACAGAACCTGGTATAGGGCGAGAAAATGGATATCAACACCACCAAGAAGGCCACCTTTCAGGAAAGGTGTCTCAGGTGGCAAGTGGCCAAAGACTCAAACGGCAGCCTAGTGAGCTGGAAGAGCACCACATTGGGGTCCCATTCCATTGCCATAGGGCGGAGAGGGGGCTTGGATAGCAGGAGGCCCCTGAAGAATCTGGAAACCAAAGGCTAGCCTGAGAGGGGTTTCCCATCTATAGGATGATGGTTAGCCGCTATGGCGCTGAGATGCATCCTCACTGAGTTAGATTTCAAGCCCGAGTGTGAGAGGTGCAGTAAGTACTGCAGCACAAACTTTACCTGACAGGAGAATGGGTTTTCATTCCTTTCTGCACACCAGATGGACAATCTCCTCCACTTGAAAGCGTACACCCTTCTAGTGGATGGCTTCCAGGAGGCCAGGAGGATTTCCTCGACCTCACTTGGGAGTTTGAAAGGGGCCAGTACTACCCTTTCAGCAGCCACGCTGTCAGTGTTGGGGACCCCAGGTTGGGGTGTAACAGGGAGCCCCCCTTCCTGGGGTTGCCACAGACAGGGAGTGCAGCAGGGGGAACCAGGGTTGCCTGGTTCCCCTGGGAGCAAGCAGGATTACTGAAGTGTGCTCACTCTGGATCTTGAAAAGGCACTTAGGTATCGGAGGGGTCGGTAGGAATGTATAAAACAGGCACTGTGACCAGGAGATCAGGAACGCATCCGCCGCCGCTCTTCTGTGGTGTGGCTGAGGAGAGCAAAATTTGGACAGCTGTGAGTTGTCCAGGGAAGCGAACAGGTCCAGCCAGGGTCTTCCCCAGAGATGGAAAAGCCTCTGGGTCACTCTGGGGTCCAGGCGCCACTCGTGAGGCTGAAGGACCCTGCTGAGGTTGTCTGCCAGGTGGTTGTCCTGGCATGGTAAGTACAACGCCCTCAGAAATATATGGTTGCGCACTGCAAAGGAGTGGAGGGCCACCGCCTCCTGACAAAGGGAGTATGAGCCCATGCCCCCCTGCTTGTTCACATAGAACATAGCAACATGATTGTCTGTGTGTATGAGGACCAAGAGGTTGCTCAGGAGGTGGTGGAAGGCCTGAAGGGCCAGGAAGATGGCCCTGAGCTCGAGGAGATTGATTTGCAGAAGGGATTCCTTTGGGGACCAGGTGCCCTGGATACACTGGCCCTTGCAATGTGCGCCCCAGCCCACAAGGGAGGCGTCTGTCGTCAGGACCCTCTGAGGGGTCAGTGCCTGAAAGGGCATCCCTGCCCTGAGGTGATGCGAGGACTGCCACCGGGTGAGGACGGCCGCCAGCTGGTGGGTGACCTTCACCTGTCCCTGTCCCTGAACAAATGGATGATGAAATGCTCAAAGAAATCAAGGAAGCTAGCAAAAGTTACAGTGCAGTAATAATAATGGGTGATTTCAATTACCCCGGCAACGACTGGGTCAGTGTCACAACAGGACATGCTAGGGAGATAAAGTTCCTAGATGAAATAAATGACTGCTTCTTGGAGCAGCTGGTTCATGAACCGACCAGAGGGGAAGCAATATTAGACCTAGTCCTTAGTGGAACACCAGATGTAGTGCAAGAGATAAGGGTGTTGGGGCCACTTGGCAATAGTGATCATAGCATGATCGCCTTTGATTTAATTAGTGGAGGAGGGATAGTAAGGAAATCCACAGTACTACCCTTTAACTTTCGAAAGGGAGACTATGATAGAATGAGGAAAACAGTTAAGAAAAAACTAAAAGGAGCAGTTGCAAAGGTTAAAGACGTACATCAAGCTTGGGTGTTGTTGAAAAATACTATCTTGGAAGCCCAGACCAGCTGTATTCCACGCTTTAAGAAAAGTGGAAGGAAGTCCAAAAAATTGCCAGCATGGTTTAAAGCTGAGGTCAGAGAGGCTGTTGTTGCCAAAAAAGCATCTTTCAAGAAATGGAAAAAAGAGCCAAATGATGAAACCTGGAAACAGCACAAGCACTGGCAAGTCAAATGCAAGGCATTGATAAGGCAGGCAAAGAGAGAATTTGAGAAGAAGCTTGCTGCGGAAGCAAAAACGCGAAATAAAGACCTTTTCAAGTACATTCGTAGCAAAAAACCCGTGAGAGAGTCAGTTGGTCCATTAGATGATAAAGGGGTTAAAGGAGCACTAAGAGGCGACAAGGCGATAGCGGAGAGACTGAATGAATTCTTTGCTTCGGTCTTTACTGAGGAAGATGTAGGGATGTTACCCACGACTGAAGTGGTATTTAAAGGTGTGGAAGAATTGAAGGAAATATCGATACATCGGGAAGATGTCTTACAACTATTAGATAAACTGAAGAGTAGCAAATCACCTGGGCCGGATGGTATACATCCAAGGGTGTTGAAAGAACTGAAATTTGAGATTGCAGACCTGCTATCAGTAATCTGTGAACTATCATTAAAATCATCTCTAATACCTGAGGATTGGAGGATCGCCAATGTAACACCAATTTTTAAAAAGGGTTCCAGGGGTGATCCGGGAAACTACAGACCGGTGAGCCTGACGTCAGTACCGGGAAAAATGGTAGAAACCATCATAAAGAATAAAATTACTCAGCATATAGATAGTCATGACCTAATGGGAGACAGCCAACATGGCTTTAGACAAGGAAGATCTTGTCTTACTAATCTGTTATGTTTTTTTGAAGGAGTGAATAAACAGGTGGACAAAGGTGAGTCGGTTGATATTGTGTATCTGGACTTTCAGAAAGCCTTTGACAAGGTCCCTCATCAGAGACTTTTGGCAAAACTAAAGAGTCATGGGATAGGAGGCAGTGTACTACTGTGGATCAGGAACTGGTTAAAAGATAGAAAGCAGAGGGTAGGGCTAAATGGCCAATTTTCCCAATGGAGAAAGGTGAATAGTGGTGTACCCCAGGGATCTGTGCTGGGTCCGCTGCTTTTTGACATATTCATAAATGACCTGGAAAGTGGAATAACGAGTGAGGTTATCAAATTTGCTGATGACACAAAACTATTTAAAGTTGTTAAAACCCAGGAGGATTGTGGAAAATTGCAAGAGGATCTTGATAAATTGGAAGACTGGGCATCAAAATGGCAGATGAAATTTAATGTGGAGAAGTGCAAGGTTATGCACCTAGGGAAGAACAACCCAAACTATGGTTACACGATGCAAGGTTCCACATTAGGAACCACCACCCAAGAAAAAGATTTAGGCGTCCTTGTGGATACCATGTTAAAACCCTCGGCCCAGTGTGCAGCGGCGGCCAAGAGAGCAAATAGAATGCTAGGTATGATAAGGAAAGGAATGGAAAATAAAACAAAAGATATTATAATGCCTCTATATCGTTCCATGGTGAGACCGCACCTTGAATATTGTGTGCAATTCTGGTCGCCATATCTTAAAAAGGATATAGCAATTTTAGAAAAGGTTCAGAGAAGAGCCACCAAAATGGTAAAGGGGATGGAAGGCTACTCCTATGAAGAAAGGCTAAAAAGGTTGGGGCTCTTTAACCTGGAAAAGAGACGGCTGAGGGGAGATATGATAGAAGTCTATAAATTAATGAACGGAGTGGAACGGGTAAACGTAGATCGATTGTTTACCTTATCAGAATATAGAAAGACTAGGGGACATGCAATGAAGCTACAGGGTAAACTATTTAAGACTAATAAAAGAAAATATTTTTTCACTCAACGTGTAATCAAACTCTGGAATTTGTTACCGGAGGATGTAGTAAAGGCTGTTAGTGTAGCTGGGTTTAAAAAAGGTTTGGACAAGTTCCTGGAGGAAAGGTCCATAAACCATTATTAAGAAGGGACCCAGGATATCAATGCTTGAACCAATACAAGCATTGTGGAACCTGTGTCCCTTGGGGAAACTGCTAGGTACGTATGACCTAGATTGGCCACTGTTGGAAACAGAATACTGGGCTTGATGGACCTTGGTCTGACCCAGTATGGCATATCTTATGTTCTTATGTTCTTATGTTCTCAGCCTGCCTGTGGCTTGCGGCCACTGGGAATGGAGGCACAGTTGGACTGCCTGCATGTGTAGGCGAGCCAGAGGCGTAACATGAACTGTCGAGGCCATGTGGCTTAACAGGCAGAGGAGTAGGCAAGCTGGTACCAAACTGCAGCTCTGCACATCCCTTGCCAGCTGCATCAGGCGATGGGTTCTTTCCACAGGGAGAAAGGCCTTGACCCACAGAGTGTCCAGCTGGGCCCCTATGAATTCCAGGTCTTGGACCGGGGAGAGGCTGGACTTGGGGTAGTTAATGATGAACCACAAATGCTACAGGGTGAGGATGGTGAGCCTTGTGGCCCGACAGGCCTCGAGAGGTGTGCTGCCTCTGATAAGCCAGTCATCCAGGTAAGGGAAGATGTGGGTCCCTTAGAGGTGCACATGGGTGGCCACGACTGCCAGGCATTTCGTAAAGGCTCTTGGAGAGGAGGCAAGGCCGAACGGCAGCACCCTTTACTGGTAGTGCTGCCCCCCATCACAAATCTCAGGTAATGTCTCTGGGAGGGTGGATCAGGATGTGGGTGTAAGCATCCTTGAGAACCAAAGAGCAGAGCCAGTCTCCCTGGCGGAGGTAGGGCAGCAGTGTTCCAAGGAAGAGCATCTTAAGCTTCTCCTGCACCAGGAACTTGTTCAAGCTGCGCAGGTCCAGGATGGGCCGGAGGCCCCCTGTTTTTTTTGGGACAAGGAAATACCTTGAGTAGAACCCCTTTCCCCAGAGGTGTTGAGGTACAGGTTCCACTGCCCTGTCCCTGGGCAAGACTGCGAGTAAGGCCTGGTGGAGGAGAGGCTGTGGTGGCTCTCCTAAGAAGTCTGGAGGGTTCTGCTGTAGATGGAGGAAGTACCCCTCCTGCACCACCTGCAGAACCCACTGGTCTGTGGTGTTGCTGGCCCATCTGTGGGCAAAAAAGACTAGTCGACCCCCTGTGAGCTGACTTGGGCCTCCCTTCCCTCGGGAGGCCCAGCCTAGGGAGTCAAAAGCTTCCTCCAGTTGGGTGCCTGGGGCTTGGGAGCCTGGGGCTTCCTGGGCCCGTGTCCCTGGCTTTTTGATTGTGAGGCCTGGTGAGGTTGCCCTGAGTAAGGCTGGTAGTGGCTGGTCTGGGGGTAGCCCTTTTTCTTCGGGAAAAAGGGCTTTTTCCCTGAGGATTTTTTCCTGGGGAGGGTCGAGGTCTTTTTGGACAGCCTCTGCCGGGTCACTACCTCGGCCTCAATTTCCGCAACCTTATCAGACATTGGTTTCCCAAATAGGTTCTCACCATTGCAGGGGACATCCAGGAACTTTTCCTGTATCCACTGCTCCAGATCCATGCCTGGTGCCGATGCCGGCAGCTTTAACCCTGGCCACAGAATCAAACCCATCATAGGCGGCTCGGGAAAGGAATTTGGAACAGTCTCCAATGCCTGCTACTAGGGACTGGAACCTTTGCAAAGGTTCTCTGGCGAGGCCCACTGAAAACCCAGAGAGTTCCTATATCAGGCACTTAAGGTACATTCCAATGTACAATTTGTATGCCTGTATTCCGCACCCAAGCATAATGCCCTGGTAGCACTTGTGCCCTATGATGCCGAGGGCCCGGGCTTCCCTGCCGGGGGGAACTGAAGAGTACGTCTTTTGACTCTTCAGTTTTTGCATGGAGGACTCAACCGCCATCGAGTTGTGAGGGAGTTGTGGCTTATGGAACCAGAGGCCCTTCTGGACACGATAGATGACGTCCAGGAGCCGACTGACCACCAGCACCGAGGCCAGGGACTCCCACATCCGGAGGAGCAATCTCTCAAGGATGCGTGGAACTGGCACTGTGAGAGTCTCCTTGGGAGGGGACTCATATTGTAGGATCTCAAGCTCCTCGGTGCTTGGGTCCTCCTCCGACTCTGTCTGGATCGAAAGAGCCCAGGCCATGTCACGAACAAAGTCAAGAAAGGCCACGTCCTCAGGCGGGGAGTGGTGCCGAGGCTCCAGGGGAAATGGCTCAAAGGGGACGTCCTGGTGTCGGGAGGTCTCTGAGGAGGCCTCATCCTCGGTCTCCCAGTCGGAACCCGAGGGCATTGAGGAGTCAGCCCCAGGGGCGACTGCGAGGAACCGGGCCCCCCTCCCCCAGAGGACCTGGGGTCAGACTCCCGGAAACTCGCCAGAGAGGACTGGAACCCCGAGGAGCATGATCGAGACCTCGATCAACGCTGAGGACTTACTCGAGGCCGGTGGCGCTCCGTGCCCAGTTCGATGCCCGGAAACTCCCCCGAGACCGGGGGCCCAGTGTTGGGGCTAAAGATGACGGGGGACCCGACATCAACGCCCACTGCAAGGCCAAGATAAAGGAGAGGCTCTGCTCCATGGCCACCATTCAGGACTTGAGGCCCAATGGCTGTGCAGCACCCAGCATGGACACCAAGGCCCTCAGGTCCAATGCCGGCACTCTGGAGAATGCATCCTTGAGGAGGACTATAGGCTCACAGGTCCTGGCATGGTCTCCACCGGCCGAAGACTCTTGTCTCGAGACTTTCTGAGGGCAGTTCTTGGAGTCGCCCAAGTCCCAGTGAGGGACCTTGCCAGGTTTGATTGGAGGTACCTCCTTCGGGACCTTTTTCTTTTTAGGAGGGTCCAGGGTCGCACCGGAGGAGCCGCCGCCGCGGATTCTGAGGATGCCCAGACATCTCGCGAAGGGCCGGCTTCAGGGCTCGGCAATGGGGAAGCCGGGGCAGAGTCAGATCTTAGAAACAGCTTCTCCTGCAACTCAGACTGCCTCCTATTGGTTTTAGGGGTCATGGCCTGGCATCGGTCAAAGGTGGAAATGTCGTGGTGCAGGACCAGGCAACGGATGCAGCAGTTTTGAGTATCAGCGACTGAGATAGTCTGATTGCAGAGGTTGCATTTCTTGAACCCTCCGGGAGTCATGGTGGGAGCACACCCAGCCGGGGTCAAGGACCCTCTGGTGAAAAATGCATGAAGGCCAGTCGAGGTGGAATCTCGAGGAAACACGGGGAAAAAAAGGTAGCCGAGATCAGCACTGGTGGTGCCGCCTCGAGGCGGAAAGGGAACCGGTACACAAACCAGTGAAAGGGAAGGAATTAAATACATTATCCAGGAGAATAGAGGGCCACGTCCGTTGGGCTCCGCGGAAAAAATGAGACTGATCAATATGACACCCGTGGGCAGGAAGAGGACCATGCTTTCTTTCTTTGAAAGCCTGGGAAATGCTCTGCGTGGGCTCCATCGGTGCCGACATCACCCATATGTGAGGACTGACTTCCTGCTTGTTCCTGGAGAACAAGAGCTATGTTGTTAGTGCCATTTGTGTTTACGTTTGACAGGAAACTGGTGCTGTATATCTTTTCCATGAAAAAACAAGTGGGGAAAGCATGCAGAGGATGGCTCGAATTCTTTCTAACCCCTCTGTGTGTGTGTATGTCTGTGTGCAGGTATATGAAGAAATTAGACCTTACCTGCTAATTGATGTTCCTTGAGTGATTCCAGTCCAGTCCTGGCACCTTTGGGTATTCACATCCCTCCAGCAGTTTGATGGACCATGTCATGATCTTCATGACCTTCCTTTAGATATACCGCTGGCTCCACCCTCAGCCTTCAGTATCCTACTAACAAAGCAGACTCACGGAAACAACCATTACAACCAAACAGTTAAAAACAAACTTGTTGAATCAAAAAGGAACCCACTCTCTCCCCACCAGGGAATGAGAGTCCAATATGCTCACCTGTCAGGGGCACCCGGCTGCACCAGAAGACCAGATCCCAATCTCCTGTTCACTACCTGTGCCCTTTCCACCTGCTTCCTCGTACATTTACCTTTTTCTTTCTTTTGTTTTTCTTTCCCTGGACCCATGAAAACTATAGGTGTACCTCTTACCTCCAGGGAAACATGAATTAAGGGTTAGCGTCAAGGAGGGTATCGGGACTGGACTGGAGTCACTCAGGGAACATCAAATAGCAGGTAAGGTCTAATTTCTTCTTCCACTTCGTTCCTCCAGTCCAGTCCTGGCACGTTTGGGATGTACCAAAGCAGTACTAACCCCAGGAGGGACCCGCTAACCCAGACTACAGTATCACCGAGCCAAAACGAGCCTCCTCTGATGCTTGAATATCTAACCGGTAGTACTTTACAAAGGTAGAAAAAGAGGCCCAAGTAGCCATCCTACAAATGTCGTTCGGCGGCACCAGGCCAAACTCAGCCCACGATGACGCCTGTCGCGCGTCGAGTGCGATTTTAAACCAAGAGGCATCGGCCTCCATTTCAGGAGGTAAGCTGACGTGATGCCTTCCTGAATCCACCTGGAAACAGACGCCTTGGAAGCCGCCTTCCCCTTACGCGGCCCTCCAAATAAGACAAACAGACATTCAGTCTTGAAAAAGATCTTGGAGACCTTCAGGTACCTTTTTAACATCTGACGCACAAAGTTCACAACAAAGGATCCAATACCAGCTCCTCTACTCCCTGTGAGAAGACCGGCAGAGAAACTGATTGGTTCAGGTGGAAGGTGAGCTAACCTTTGTAACAAAGGAGGGCACCATCCTCAATACTACCCTATCTTTCGACATCACGAGGTACGACTCTCTACACAACAACGCTTGGAGCTCCGATACTCTTCTGGTCGAACAGATGGCCACCAGAAATACGGCCTTCAACATCAAGTCATTCAATGTGCATTCTCCTAGCAGTTCAAATGGTGACACTGTCAGGGCCGACAAAATTAAATTCAAATCCCAAGAAAGAACTACTGACCTCACAGGGGGCTGCAACTGCTGCACTGCTTTAAGAAAGCACCCTACATCCGGGTGCGAAGCTAGGGCTACTGTGCTCACACGACCTCTATAGCATGAGAGCGCCGCACCTGTACTCTCAATGAGCTGCAGGCCAAGCCTTTATCCAGAACCGCTTGAAGAAAGGACAGCGCGTCCGGAATGCCACAGTTCCACGCCAACGGTCCATATGCCTGACACCAGTGCTTAAATACTCTCCATACCCGGATGTACGCCAGTGAAGTCTAACGTCTGAGCGCCTTGAGCAGGGTCAATATTATGGCCGGCACATATCCCTGCTTCCTTAAGCGCGCCCTCTCAAGAGCCATGCCGTAAGTGAGAACCGATCCAACTATGGCATCTGGATAGGACCCCGGCTCAGCAGATCCGCTCACAGAGGTAACTGCCGCGGCCTGTCGACCGTCATACGCGTCAAGTCCACGTACCATGACCGCCTCAACCAATCTGGAGCAATCAGAATCACCCGACCCAGATGGGCCTCTATCCTTTGTACCATCCTGCTGATGAGAGGCCAGGGGGGTAAGACATACAGCAGCCCGTCCATGGGCCATGGTTGCATTAGAGCATAGAGGCCTTCCGACATAGTTTCCCGCTTTTTGCTTAAGAATCTCGTCACCTTGGCTGATTCGTAGGTCACCATCAGGTCCATGAGTGGCTGCTCCCACCGACTCACCACATGGTTGAATATGCTTTGATTGAGCCTCCATTCTACCAGGTCAATTCTCATCCTGTTGAGATAGTCCACCTCCATGTTTTCGCACCCTGCCACATGCACTGCCGACAGCGTTAAGGGGTTCATCTCCGCCCACTCCATCAGTGCGCCTGACTCCTCCTCTAGCTATATACTGCCGGTACCGCCGGCTCCTTCCCTTCTCTGCCTCCTGACTTTGTATGGCGCGCTGCCGAGGATCCTGCTGCCTCAAGCTCCATTCCAGTTTACGGGGATCTGTCTGGCCCATCCCCTTGCATCTCTACCTCCACCAATCTGGATTCTGCCTCAAACCCCCTGCAGAATTCTGCTGCCGATACCGCGCCCCTGTGTGACCCACAGGCTACACACGTATGTCTGGCTGGCATCTCTGTGGTGCCTTGTCCCAAGGTGTGCCTATCTCTCCCTTTTTTTTCCCCAAACTGCCTTACCTCTGCTTTTTCAGAAGCTGTCCCCCAGCTCCCGACTACCAGGCCCGAGACCAAATGCTCCCCTGAGCGCTGACAGACTAAACCTAGGTATTGTTTGTCCAAAAATGCAGCTGCCATTCTGCTACCCGGCTCCTGCGTTTTCAAAATGGCCACCATCCTCTCTCACTCTGGCCACACGGTTGCTGTATCTGCTGATTTCCCATGGCCCCTTCTTACCTTTCTCCGGAGCCGCTGAAATGTTCCCAGCGTGCAAGACACCACCCTGCACAGTTAGCCACCTTTGGGCTTCTGCGGCAGGTGAGAGAGGCCTCCAGATTACCTGGTCTCCTGCCGGCGTGGCAACTCCTGCCCCCTTCCTTATGGCATTGCCATGCTTCAGTTCCTGGGCCCCGACAAAGTGTTGGACTCTTTTGCCCGGCTAGTCGCACACTGAATTTGCACTTCCCGCCTCAGGGGAGTAGTACTGGCACAACCGGAGCCTCCTTACTCTGTCCCTGACTCAAGGTTGCAGCGCTGACACCGCTAGGAGCAGCCACCTCTTGCCCTGCCCCTGCTGTGTGCCCAGTGCTTAAAAAGCAGGCTGTAAGATCTCTTGCAATCACTCCCGCAGCAAATTAAAGTCCTCTAAAGATAATTTCAGTTAATTTGCCTGCAATCTCAAAAACTAACTGTTCCTTCAGTGAGCCCTGATAGGGATTCACGCCTTTCCAGCTGATGAGATACTGAAGGCTGGGGATGGAGTTAGTGGTATATCTAATGGAAGATCATAAAGATCATGATATGCTCAGTCTCCAAGGTGCTGGAGGGATGTGAATACCCAAAGGTGCCGGAACTGGACTGGAGGAACGAAATGGAATTGTACTTTTCTTGCCTATATATGTTTGGATCTGTGTTATGTCTGTGTGTATCTATGACCTAGAGAGGAGAGAGATAGAGTGTTTGAATGGAGCAGTACCCAAACATTCTGTTGATTTGGAAAGAATAATAAAATGAAGCTAAGCGTGACAACATATCTTACCATTAGATGTCACTGTCAACAGATTTGAAAAGACAAACTTTACAGTTTATCCACAGGGTGCCACTATCCCAAGCAATAGCTATCGCCATGCTTCTCCACCACTAAGTGGCAGTATGCATAGCAACAAATAGAAAACCACAATCCAGTTACAAGGTGTCACCCTGCATAATAATCATTAAGAAAGCTATATGGCTTATTCACAAAGTTCCACAATAGAATTTACAAAAAGAAAACGAAATACATCTGAATCACTGAGCATCAGCCCAGTGGGAAACAGGGATGTAGTAAAGGAAGGGGGTGGTGAGAAAGGGATACGAGTATGCCCCATGGAATTATTTCCATCCCCTCTGCGTGTGTCTGTTTTTAGTGTGTGTATGTCTGTGCTTTGTGTATCTGCTTTGTCTTTGTATGTCTATTTGTATATCTCGTTTCTGTGTGTGCATTTTCTGTGTGGATGTCTGTGACTGGGAAGGCGAGAAGCACAATTTCAACAGGCACAATTTCACAACTGCTATGTCACCATTAATGAATGTATGTTGCAGTTGCTGGATATGGTTCTCACACATAAATGCACTAGATCATTTTTTGGGGAACTTTATCTCTCTGGAACCCCTGGTACAATCTGGTCTTTTTTCGAACTCAATATGTTTTTCACCTTTTTTTTATTCATGACAAATTTGGTGCCATTCCATTAAATTTCAGAGTGTTATTTTGCTCCCAGACAGACAGGTGGAGATTTTTTTCAACCTCTTATGTATAATTTCTTTCCAATATTCCAATGGGTAGGAAAGAATAAAAATGAATTATTTTTTGGATAACTTCTTAGAGTGCATCCAGACCAGTCCAAAAATACCCAAAACATTAAAAACAATGCTGGGGGTGCATCAGTGTGTCGGTTGTTGGGACATTTTTTCTTATGCTCCCCGTTAAATGATTAGTTGATTCCAATCAGCTTGTGATGATTCTTAAAAGCAAACCCCACTAAAGCTCTTCCTAGGTCCTCCATCTAATTTTGGCTTGTTAAATGGAGGTGACTATTTACTAAGTAGGGGGGGGGGGTTAGAACCTTATGCTGGAGGCTAGAGGAGCAGAATTGGAGGACATAAGGCAGACAGAGAGGTATATAGACGAGACCTACAGGGACGCAGTGCTGAATTTCCACCTCCAGACTGGCAGCCTCCCTATTGCCATGGAGGAGAGAAGTCACGTGACAGGACAGCATCACCCTGGTGTGGCAGGAAGTGATCCTGTAGCTAGGAGGACCTGTCCTCCAGGAGATGTAAAACACTCTCACACTGAGGAGGTTTCTACAGGGCCATGTGCCCATGAGGGAAGGATTAGGACAGCTGTTATAGTTCGTGATTCGATCATTAAGCATATAGATAGCTGGGTGGCTGGTGCATGTGAGGATCAACTAGTAACATGCCTGCCTGGTGTGAAGGTAATGGACTTCACACACCACCTAGACAAGGTGTTAGATAGCACTGGGGAAGAGTCTACTGTCTTGGTACATGTTGGTACCAAAGACATAGGAAAATGTGCTAGGGAGGTTCTGGGGGCTAAATTTAGGCTTTTAGGTAGGAAATTGAAATCCAGAACTTCCAGGGTGGCATTCTCAGGCAAGCTTCCCATTCCACGCACAGGACCAAAAAGGCAGGCAGAGCTCCGGAGTCTCAATATGTGGATGAGATGATGGTACAAAGAAGAGGAGTTTGGATTTGTTAGGAACTGGGGAACATTCTGGGAAAATGAGGGGCTTTTATGAAGGGATGGGATCCACCTTAACCAGGCTGCTGGCATTAGCCTTAAAAAGGAGATAGAGCTGCTTTTAAACTAGATAACAGAGGAAAGCCAACAGTCTCCCAAGAGAACATAGTTCAGAACGATGTATCCATGAAAGATACTAGCAAAAGATTGAAGGTAGGGCATATTGACAGAGAGGTTCCAACAAAGACAAAAGTAACCCAAATGCTCTAAAGTACAGAGCAGACAGAGCTTAAAAATTCCAAATTACCCATGCCTACCGATAACCAGATTAATATGAATAAAATATGACCTCTAATGCTTGTATGCAAATACTAGAAGTCTAAAAAGTAAGATGGGAGAGTTAGAATATATAGTAAAAATGAGAGGTTACATATGATTGATATCTCAGAGACCTAGTGGAAGGAGGACAACCAGTGGGACACTGTGATAACTGGGTACAAATTATATCACAATGACAGAGTAGATCAAATTGGTGGAAGGGTTGTGCTCTATGTTAGAGAGGGCATTGAGGATTAAAGTGTTGCAGGAAATAACATACATGGTAGAATCTCTATGGATTGAAATCCCATGTAAAAAGGGGAAGGCGATGGCAGTAAGGGTGTACTATTGACCACCTGGCCAAAATGAACAAATGAATAATGAATGCTCAAAGAAATCAGGGAAGCTAACAAAAGTTACAATACAGTAATAATAATGGGTGATTTTAATTACCCGGGTATCGACTGGATCAATGCCATGGCAGGACATGCTCAGGAGATAAAGTTTCTAGATGAAATAAATGCTCCTTGGAGCAGCTGGTTCATGAATCAAAAAAAGGGGAAGCCATTTTAGACCTAGTCTTTAGTGGAACACAATATCTGGTGCAAGAGATAAGGGTGTTGGGACCACCTGGAAATAGTGATCATAGCATGATTCTGTTTGACTACATAAATGGAGGAAAGACAGCAAGGAAATCCACAGTACTGCCTTTTAACTTTCAAAAGGGATGCTATGATAAAATGAAGAAAATAATTAAGAAAAAAACAAAAGGAGCAGCTGCAAAAATTAAAGATTTACATCAAACATGGGCGATGTTTAAAAACACTATCTTGGAAGCCCAGACCAGCTGTATTCCATACTTTAAGAAAGGTGGAAGAAGTCCAAAAAACTGCCAGCATCGTTTAAAAATGGGGTCAGAGAGGCTGTTGTAGCCAAAAAAGCATCTTTTGGGAAATGGAAAAAGGAGCCAAATGACGAAAACTGGAAACATAAGCACTAGCAAGTTAGATGCAAGGCATTGATAAGGCAAGCAAAGAGAGAATTTCAGAAGAAGCTTGCTGTGGAAGCAAAAATGCATATTAGAGACTTTTTCAAGTAAATTCGTATCAAAAAATCTGTGGGAGATTCAGTTGGACCATTAGATAATAGAGGGGTAAAAGTGGCGCTAAGGGAGGACAAAGCAATAGTGGAGAGACTGAATGAATTCTCTCCTTCGGTCTTTACTGAAGAAGAGGTAGGGGAATTACCTATGACTGAAATGGTATTTAAAAGTGATGTATCGGAAGAATTGAAAGTAGTATCAATACACTGGGAAGAGTTTTTACAACTATTTGATAAACTAAACAGTAGCAAATCACCTGGACTGGATGGTATACACCCAAAGGTGTTGAAAGAGCTGAAATATAAGACTGCAGATCTACTATTAGTAATCTGTGAACTATCATTAAAATCATCTGTAGTAGCTGAAGATTGGTGAATGACCAATATTTACTTAGAGCTGTAAGACCACATCGACCTCTATGCTCCTCTTGATAATAACCAATTTGGGTTCAGACCATATCACAGTGTTGAGACAGTGATGCTGGTCCTATCCAATAAAATCATTAAGGGAATAGATAACAATAACCAGGCATATTTATTTTTATTTATTTATTTATGTTTCTTATATACCGCGCTATTAAGATCAGTGCGGTTTACATAGAACAGGATAATAGTACAATGTAACAAAACATATTGTGCTTACAATGAACAATGAATAGGGTAATAAAATGGGTAAGAACTTGGGTGCTTACAATGAACAATGAATAGGGTAATAACATGGATAAGAACTTGGGTGAGAACTATTTACAGATCAATTTACGAAGTTCCAGAATATTAATCTTGAGTAGGATAGGTGGCACTGAAAAGGTTTAGGCCAAGGGAAGCGTTGATTAACCATTCTCCCGTTGGGTTAAAGTATTGGGGTGGATATGGATGGGGGTCGGGGGGCCTATCACGTGTTTCCCTGGGTTGTCTTCTGGGTAGTGTTTTTGGAATAGGTAGTATTTTATCGCTTTTCTGAATGATGTAAGGCTTGTGATAGAGCGAATTTCAGAGGGTAGGGCATTCCAGGCTGTGGGTGCATAAACCGAAAAGGCCCTGTTGGCTGTTACTTTTAGGCATTTTGTCATTATCTTAGGAATTTCTAATGCATTCCGCATTACGGATCTTCTGTTCCTGTTGTCAGGCGTGCTGTTGATTAATTTACTGATGGGTGAGGGAGGCTGTTTCCTCAGTGCTTTAAATGTCATGACAAGTGATTTGTAGTGGATTCGAGCCTGTAAGGGCAGCCAGTGGAGCTCCTTCATAACAGGCGTAATGTGTTCTGACCTAGACACTCCTACAAGTACTCTAGCGGCCGAGTTCATGGCAAGACGGAGTGGATTTAGAGTTGACTGTGGAAGTCTGTGGAGGATGATGTTAGCGAAGTCCAGGTGTGGGATAACTAGGGCTTGGAATATAGTCCGGTAGTCAGTGAAGTCCAGGAGCGGTTGAAGAAGGCGTAATGTTTCAATCTTATGGTATATTGCTTTTGCGACGTTTTTCACATGTGCTGTCATGTCAAGTCGCTGATCTAGTGTGATGCCTAGATAGCAAATTGTGGTTTTGGTTTTGAGCTCGGCATTTTTGACTTGTAGTGCTGGAGGTGGAATAAACTTCTGATTTCTCGTGATGAAGAGAACATCAGTTTCCTGTTCGGTAATCCAGTTTAGTCCTCCAACATCGGGTAGTGCCCCTCCTCCTGCAGCCTGGAGACTGGACCAATCAAGTCTTCTGTAGTATATATGCAGACGGAGCTCCCAGAAGCCCCCAGTGTGTCCAGTCTCCTTGCAGCTTGCAGACTTCTGTGCCCTTTCTGGGCACACTAAGTGACACTTGAAGGAGCAACACTAGTTAGTTAGTTAGTTCTTTTGGGGTTTTATTTGGGTCCTTTATTTACCATTTCTTTGCTAGGTAGCTGTATCTTTAAAAAAGAAAAAAGAGCATTGCCACAGGGGACATCCTGGGGGAAGACAGACCTGCATTGGGCTCCTGCCTTCCTGCCTGGGAATATCTGAAGCCTGGGTTGAGCTCTCCCCAGGACTGTTCGGGGAAGAGCCATACCTGCTACAGCATTGCCTGTCACTTGGAGGAGTTGGCTGAGTTCCTTGCTGTTCCCTGAGCTGGTAGGAATTTTCCTTGCTTTATCTTTTCAGCTCTGTTATTTTTTGCATTGTCAGAGGCTCTGTCGGCTCCCCTGGCTTTCGAATTGCACTTTTTCCTGATTTTTTTCGCTTGCCCTGTATTAGAGGGTCGTTTTCTTTCTTTTCCATATTATTTGGTTACCTTTGTATTTTCGCGCCTTTTTTTATTGTGGGTGAAAAAGTGCGGCGGCCATTTTGGATTTCTAAAGTGTGCTTTTTAAGGGCACTTTTTAACACTTGTGCACGGATTCCCCTGGCATTTTTGGGGTTTCTTTTGCTGGCGATTTTGCTCAGGGCACCCCTAGGATTCTGGGGAGTATTTTGTTTTCTGTAAAAAAAAAAAAAAAAAAAAACGTTTTAATTTTAAAGCTGTGCTGATTTGAATATGGTTAGTCCCTTTGCTGTGGGCTTCCCTGTTCCTGTTTCCTTCTTTCCCCCTGGAAGCAGGTTGCCTTAGCATGGCTGCCAAACCTCAAGGTGGGATTTGTGGGTCCCGCAGAGGTACAATGACTGACTCTGGCATCTGTAAGAGCTGTGCTGCAGTTTATTCAGCACTAGAATGTCTTCTCCCTCTGCTGTTTGCAGCTCTGTGGTAACTCGATTGATTTTTCTTGATTTTTCAGCGATTTTAGGCATTTCTCTCATGCCTGCAACCCTCCCACCTTCTTCTTTGACTTTTTAAGTTAATTCCTTAGCTTTTGGGGGTTTTAATTCACTCTTTTGGTGTTTTATTTTTGCTGGTGGCCATTTTGAATAGCTAATGAGCCTCGGTTTTTGGCGGGAAGCCAGATTACGTCTCTGCTGGCTTCTAAAAGCTATATTGTTGTTTCAGTTTTTTTCTTCTTTCCACAACACTTGCTAGAGGTCAGTTGTGCAGAGGTTACTTTTTTCTCTGCCTCTGTATGAACATAATGGATAAAAAGTACAGAAGGCATGGATAGAGAACAGTATGCAATTCAGAGCCACAGTACAAGGATGAGTCACTGATGAAGGGTGCAGGGCTCATGGCTTCTATTCCCCACTGTGCCCAACAAAGAAGGCTGGCTGAGGCATTACCTATTATGGGGAATATTGTTAAATGCCTGTTCCTGCGGGACGCAGTTATTTCTTTTTAGTTCTCCCTGTGCCTTATTCAGGTTTAAGCTGCATAGGCTGTCAGAAGAAACACAGGGACCTCAGGCATCAGCTCTGCTCTTCCCCCCGCATCTTGCTTCCCCTGAGGAACTTGGGAACTCCGGAGCTTGGCTTCGGGGGAGCTCTCCATTGGCTTTACGCTGCACTGAGTCTTTACCACGAGAGTTTGAATACCTCCAGGAAGTTCAGGTATCATTTTCTGTAAGAAAACTGTGCGTACTCTGTTTTTGTTTTTTCTTCCTTGCCTCAGCTGCTCTGGGATGCTTTCAGCTGTATCCGGACCGGCTGCCCCTGAGTTGGAAGTGCCTACTTTGACTTTTTAGTCCACAAACTGCAGCCGGGTTACTTTGTACGTCCTACTGATTATTGTACCTGTCTTATTCAATATACCATTTGGTTGAGGTTTTAAGTCAGTGTTTTGGATCCTGACTGTTTTGGGCTCGGCCTAATTAAGCATGCTCACTGTAATTTTCCTATGGCTGGATTGAGCTTCTACATCCCTCCCCAGAAACACCTTTCAGCCCCTACCATGGAGGTCTGAATGGCTGCGGAGGGATCCCACTCTAATTTCCCTACTTTCAGTCACTGTAATTGCCTTACCCTGACCTTGAAAGTTTCTCTATGCCAGCACAGTGAATGACTGACAGTTCCCTTCTCAGTTCTGCGAATACCTGACAGTTTTTCGGTGCCAGCGGCTGTTTTGTTTTTCTCTTCAGTGTTTCTTTTTAGAGGCAACAGCTCTAAACAGCAGTTTCCACACACTTAATCATGCTGTGGAGGCACGTGCAGTTTCAAAATCCTTTTCTTAAACAGTCTTGGGTTTCCCTGAGCCTTCCTTGCTTTTTGTTTTAAATGCAAAAAAAATAAATAAATAAATAAATGAAACCCCACACAAGAAGAGGAAAGGTGGTTTAAGTCTCTACAATGCTTTTTTCTATGGCTGTATTATATGTGAAATGTAATCAGCCGAAGGGTACATTAATAGCTTGCTTGTGTTACACCTGCACGCTGCATCCCGGAGGCTTTCCCCATACCCACTGCGTTGCTAGCTGGGTCCCCCAGCACCTTATCTCCCCCCTCCTCAGAGCCCCTGCTGCAGGATCTTCCACAGCCGCTGCAGACCACATTACACATTCCCATCCGGCCGTCTCATCAACGGTTTCTCCACTTCGCTCTTCCGTGGGGCCACTTCCAATTTCCGGCCATGCCGTTTGGTCTCGCCACGGCCCCCCGCACCTTCACAAACGTGATGGTAGTGGTCGCGGAGGCCTTGTGCACAGAGGGCATCCTGGTCCATCCGTATCTCGACGACTGGTGGATTCGGGCAAAGTCCAGTCGGGAGTGTGTGCACGTCACGAGCAGGGTGGTGGCTCTGCTGCGGTCCCTCGGCTGGGTGGTGAAAGAATGCAAGAGTTGTCTGTGCCCGACTCAGGATCTCGAGTATCTGGGAGTGAGCCTCAACACAGCACGGGGCTTGGTGTGCCTGCCGGAGCGCCGCATTCGGTCTCTTGTCCGACTCTTCAGGGGGATGCCCGCTCCGTCTGCATGGTGATAGCTACAGTTCCTCGGTACGATGGCAGCGACCTTGGAGGTGGTGCCCTGGGCGCGCTTCCACATGCGCCCGGCTGCAGAGTGCCCTGCTGCGCCGTTGGTCCAACCAATTCGACTCGTTGAACAGGAGATTGACTTGCCCAAGGGCGGTTCGCCGATCACTCCGGTGGTGGCTCTCCTCCGAGAACCTGGCGCGGGGGATTCCCTGGAGCCTCCACTTTGGGTTCCGTTCACAACGGATGCCAGCTTAACCGGCTGGGGGGCTCACTGCGAGACCCGCTTCGCTCAAGGGGAATGGTCTCCCCTGGAGACTTCTTGGTCGATCAACCGCCTCGAATGGCGGGCGGTACGGCTAGCCCTCTTGGCCTCAAAGCCCTAGTTCTCGACTGGCCGGTGCGAGTCCTTTCGGACATTGCGTCCACCGTAGCTTACATCAATCGCCAAGGGGGCATCGGCAGCATGGCCCTGGAATCAGAAGCGATGGCCTTGGTCAATTGGGTGCAGTCTCGTCTTCCGGCCATCTCGGCAGCGCCTATTGCAGGCGCAGACAATGTTCAGGCCGATTTTCTCTGCAAAGTGCGGGTGGACCCCGGAGAGTGGGAGCTAAACCCGCAAGTTTACGCGCAAATAGTTCGTCGGGGGGGGGGGCCGCCCTTCATGGATCTCATGGCGACATTTCAATCAGCCGAGACAGGACGCTTCTTCAGCAGGCAAAGGGAGCGTATGTCCGAGGGGCTCGACGCTCTCATTCAGCCGTGGCCAACGTCCGGCCTTCTTTATGTCTTTCCTCCGTGGGTTTCTGATTGGCTGGGTCGTTCAGCGCATCGAGGGCCATCGGGGTCGAGTGTTACTGGTGGACCCGGACTGGCCTGGGTGGCCCTGGTATGCCGATCTGGTCCGGCTGAGCGACGGCATTCCTTGGCTCCTATCCACGCTGCCGAATCTTCTTTTTCGGGGACCCTTGCGGATGCCCCAAGTGGGTCAATTCTCGCATACGGTTTGGCCAGGGAGAGGGCTCGGCTGAAAAAGAAGGGTTACTCCCCCCGCGGTGATTTCTACCCTACTGCGGGCGGGGAAAACGTCCACTTCTCTTACTTACGTTCGGATTTGGGGGATCTTTGAAGACTGGTGCTCCCGGCGTGGAGTCCGGGCGGCGACGGTTTTCGTTTCCGTCGTTTTAAGTTTCTTCAGGTTGCTTTTGATAAGGGCCTTGCGGCTAGTTCTCTGAAAGTCCGGTTGGCGGCTATCTCTTGTTATCGATGCAAAGTTTTAGGCCGTCTCTACGGTTCTTATCCGGACGTACGTCGTCTTCTTACGACTGTTTTTCATTTGCGGCCCTCCCGCAGGATTTTCGTTCCTCCGGGGGACTTGAATCTAGTGATGCGGGCCCTGGTTCGTGAACCTTTTGAACCCCTGAGTAGGGCGTTTCTGAAAGATTTTACGCTGAAGACGGTTTTTCTTGTAGCCATCGGTTCGGCACGGCGTATTTCAGATCTACATGCGTTGTCCTGCCGAGAACCTTTTTTGTCTTTTACCCCGGTCCCTTCCTTTTTGCCGAAGGTGGTTTCCCCTATTCATGTGAATCAGGCAGTGTTTCTTCCAGTTCTTTCTTCTCACTCTGTCGGGTCGGCGGACAAAGGTCTTCACCGTCTCGATGTGGGTCGTGCACCTCGTCGTTCTTTGAAGGCTACCGAATCTTTCGGAAGACTGACCGGTTATTCGTGCTCTTCGGTGGTGCACGTAAAGGGGAAGCAGCGGCTAAGGCCTCCGTTGCAAGATGGCTCAAGGAAGCGTTCGCGTCTGCGTATCTGTTGCAGCAGCGGTCTGTTCCGGAGGGGCTACTGGATCATTCCACTAGGGCTCGGGCTACCGCTTGGGCGGAGTATAGCCTAGTTCCGCCAGCAGATATCTGTAAGGCGGCCACCTGGTCGTCTCTGCATGCTTTCAGTACACACTATCGTTTAGATGTGTCAGCGGCTCGGGATTCCTCTTTTGTTCGGCGGTTCTGCGCGCCGGATGGCAAGGTCCCGCCCGGTCTTAACTGCTCTGTTACATCCCGATGTTGGAGGACTAAACTGGATTACCGAACAGGAAATGGAAATTACACTAACCTGGTAATTGTAGTTCCTGGAGGGTCCAGTTTAGTCCTCCTTCCCTCCCGACTATCTGTTATAAAAATGCGGCGCGCTTTCCGAACGGTGGATCATAAGACGGTTCCTCTTGCCGTTCGAACCTTTTTTGCAGCCGCGTTTTTGGCTATGGCTCTTCCTTTCTCAGGTGTTCAGTCAGCTCCTGAGATTTCTGATACGGAGCTGTATTTTGATTTCTGGGGCGTTGGTTCCAGTGCAATACAGTGTTCTGACTTCCTCGTTTGGAGAGAAAGTTGGATATTTTTGTGGGGGGGAAACAAATTGTTCTTTAATTATGTCATTTTCATTATGTCATTTTGTATATTAATCTAATGTGTTGCTTCGTTAATTATGCTTTGTTACTAGTACACTGGGGGCTTCTGGGAGCTCCGTCTGCATATATACTACAGAAGACTTGATTGGTCCAGTCTCCAGGCTGCAGGAGGAGGGGCACTACCCGATGTTGGAGGACTAAACTGGACCCTCCAGGAACTACAATTACCAGGTTAGTGTAATTTCCATTTTACTGTGATTAATTCATAGGTTTTGGGTGAGAAGCCAGTCTGCAACTACTTTGAAGCATCTTGTAATAGGTGAAAAGTCTGGTTGTTCAGTCCTGAATGGGATGTATAGCAGAATGTCATCTGCATAGGCAAGGCAGTGCACGTTTAAGGAACAGATCAGGGTGCAGATTGGCTGCATGTAAATGTTAAATAACAGTGCTGATAAGGATGTTCCTTGGGGTACTCCCTGTTTCTGAAGGAAAGGCTCTGAAGTCGATGTACCTGTCTTAACTTGTTGCCATCTGTTAATCAGGTAAGATTTGCACCATTGTAGAGCTGTGCCTTGTATCCCTTTATCTTGGAGCCGTTGTAACAATATCTCATGGTTCATTGAGTCAAAAGCGGCTGCAATGTCCATGAAGATGAGAACGAAGCCCTGGTGTATATTGTCGAGACCTATGATTAAGTCGTTGAAGAGGGTCGTTAGGATGGTGTCAACGCCATGAGCTTCCCTGAAACCATGTTGGGATGGGTCGAGGGGTGCTTCAGTGTCGACATGCTGTTGGATCTGACGCTGAACAGTCTTTTCGATGATCTTGGCAAGTAGGGGGATACTTGAGATTGGTCTGTAGGATTCGACCTTGGATGGATAAAGTTTACTGTTTTTTAGCAAAGGCCTAATTGATGTATGTTTGAGACTCTGGGGGAAGGATCCAGTTGATAGAGATTGGTTTAATATTTTGCATAGAGTATGACTTAGGTCGCATCGTAGCTCCTTTATCCAACTGGCTGGACAGGGATCATTAGGTGCAGTGGTGAGGTTGATCGCAGCGATGGTATCCTCGATTTCCTTGGTGGATATTTCACAAAATTTGAGGAATGGTGTTGGCTGTGGTACAGTGTACATTTTGGTGATGTTGGAAGAGGTTGAGTTAATGCTGGTCTGGATCATCTTTGATTGTAAATAGTCGGAGTAATCCTGTGGTTGGGGCATGTGTGGATGGGCTAGAGCAGGGTTTCCTGTTAATGATTTTACAATATTGAATAGGTTGGGTGATTTATTTAGAGATCGTTTTAGAATATCTGTGTGGTGCTGCTTCCTTTTTTCCATTGTTTTCTCTCTATGTATTGACAGATGGAGGTTGTATGCGGAATGTGCCTCATCAGATTGAGTTCTGCGCCACTTTCTTTCAAGTTTGCATAGGTGAAGGAGTGAAGCTCGTAGGTCTTTGGAGTACCATGGTGCATGTTCACGTTTCCTTGACTCTTTGTTGACAGGGGGGAGGTGAGCTACGGCATTGAAGCTGCTGTTCCAATTGGCCACCATCTCATCTGGGTCAAGGGTTGTATCAGCGAGGAGGGGGAGTACCATCTCCAGGATTTCATCTTTGACAAAGGGGCGAAAACGTGTTGTTGGAGTTCTAGCTGAAGGGGCATGACTTTTGTTGCTGTTAGTGCGGCCGCAGGAGGCAGGTATGTAAAATCTGAGCAGGTTATGGTCAGACCAGGGTACTGGGGTTATAGATATTGGTAGGTGTTGGATGGTGATAACCTCGGGCTGAGGGGCAAAAATCAGGCCTAGGATACTCCCCTTTGAGTGTGTGGGAGAGTCAATGAGCTGTTTATAGCCCAGCTCATCCAGTGCTTCAAGGAAGGTTTTTGCTTGTGAGTTTTGTAAGGAAGGGAGGTTGAAGTCTCCCAACATCCAATTTGCAGAACGTGGGTTGTTTGAATTGCAAGCAAGATTAATGATTGTTGGTAGGTCTTCAGGTGATGATGTAGGGGCTCGATAGAGTAGGTTAATGGTACAATGACTGTTTGATATGGTAATCGTGTCCAGGTGGGTTGAGGTGGTGGAATCATTTAGTTTAAATTGTAGTTTTGCCTTGGCAAGGATGAGTATTCCTCCTCCCTTCTGGTTGGCTCTGTGGCAGGCAAAAAGTGCGAAACCATCTGGCATCATCTGATTGATAATTACGTTGTTGCAGTCGGACAGCCATGTCTCAGTGATCATTAAGATATCAAGGTCATAGGATGTTAACAGGTCGGTGATTGCTGGCCATTTTGAGCAAGTTGACCTGGCGTTTATGAGTGCGCATTTCATGAACTGTTGGGGTTGGCGCTTCTCAGACTGACTCTTCTTTATGTTCTGTAGGGGGATGTGGAGTAAGTGCGGATGAAATGTATTATAGGTTTTTGATGTAGTGCGGTAGAGGTTCTCTGACCATCTCCTTCCATTGCTGTGGAGTATCGGGATGTAGTTAGTGCGAGGATTGAGAGCATGCGATGTGCTGGGGAGCACTGCAGTGAGGAAGATGGCCACTAGTGATAGGAGTAGAACCATCTTGGAGCGTTCATGTACTGTTTAGCAGAGATGAATGGGGCTCAGATTGAGAGTGAGTGGTGCTCAGGAGGAGTGTGAGTAGGGCTCAGGATGAGTGTGAGTGTGTGGAAAATGGGACTGGAGTGGTGGGGAGAGTAGATGGACAATTAGGTATTTGGCATAAAGGACAAATAATTAGCAGTAGGCAAACATGTCAAGGTCAATAACAAGCTTTAGGCAATCTGGCAATCTGGTAATATATGTCAAGGTCAAGAATAAAGCATTAAGCAGTCTGGAGAAGCTTTTAAAATATAGGCTGTTGGAAATGATCAAATCAATCTGATAATGTCTAATGCTCCTACGATTACAATGTTACTTAGCATTCGCCTAAGATTACAATGTTACTTAGCATTCGCTTAAGATACTTTGTTGCCATAGGGCAGTCCTCTTTGAGCAGATGGTTACCTTGTGATCGGTAGAGGACTCTCACTTCTTCAGGGCCTCAACAAGGCCGACGCCTAAGGGCCACGCCAAAGGGCCCTCTAGCGAGGCCCTCAGGCACAGGCGCGCCTGACTTGCGCTCGGTTTTGTAGTTGCCCGGGCAGCCCCGATTGGGCTGAGCACGCTTCCAGGGGTGTCGAGTTGCTCCGGCTGCTCTATCCCCCCTTGGGAGAGCCGATGTTGGGCCGGAGAGCTGCAGGCAGGAGAAGAGAATGTGCGCCTGACTTGCGCTCGGTTTTGTAGTTGCCCGGGCAGCCCCGATTGGGCTGAGCACGCTTCCGGGGGTGTCGAGTTGCTCCGGATGCTCTATCCCCCCTTGGGAGAGCCGATGTTGGGCCGGAGAGCTGCAGGCAGGAAAAGAGAATGTGCGCCTGACTTGCGCTCGGTTTTGTAGTTGCCCGGGCAGCCCCGATTGGACTGAGCACGCTTCCGGGGTTGTCGAGTTGCTCCGGCTGCTCTATCCCCCCTTGGGAGAGCCAATGTTGGGCTGGAGAGCTGCAGGCACGAGAAGAGAATGTGCGCCTGACTTGCGCTCGGTTTTGTAGTTGCCCGGGCAGCCCCGATTGGGCTGAGCACGCTTCCGAGGGTGTAGAGTTGCTCCGGCTGCTCTATCCCCCCTTGGGAGAGCCAATGTTGGGCCGGAGAGCTGCAGGCAGGAGAAGCTGCAGGCAGGAGAAGGGCATACATATTAATTTTCCTTGACATAGCTGATGCTTTTGATTCTGTCATCCATTCACTTCTAATTAAAATACTGAAACAACTCTTAAATGGTTTATATCCTATCTCTCTGAAAGATTCCAACAAGTCACCATTGGTAACATATCCTCTGACTCATACCCTCAAACCACAGGCCTTCCTCAATGATCCACTGTTTTAGCACTATTATTTAATATATATATTCACCCAGTTTGTCAAATCATAAAACAATTCAAGATTGATTATGCTATCTATGCAGATGACATAATGCTGTTTATGCCTTTCAATATAACTATATCCAACTTTAACCCTGCTTCAACGAAATTGCTACCTGGCTTAAGAACTTTGGCCCAAACATCAATTTAAAAAAAAACCTGAAATCTTAATAATCACCAGGAATCAAACTTATAACCCACCTCAAAACATATCATTTGATGACATTGCCCTCAAAGTCAAAGATGAGGTTAAATAACTAGGTGTAACACTAGACAAACACTTTCCTTTCCAGACTCACATCAAAAACATAACTAAAACAATATACAGCAAAATCTGACTCCTCTGACACATAAAATCTCTATTACAGCTCTCTGACTTTAGAATATAATGCAAGCATTGATCACTCCACATGTAGACTACTGTAATAGTCTACTGCATGGTCTACCAAAAGTATCCCTTCACCCGCTCATTATGGCACAACATACAGTCACACAAATTACCCGCAACTCTCACCGAAGTGATCAAATAACACCAATCCTATATGACTTGCATTGGCTACCGGTCCAAAGCCATATCAGATACAAGATATTGATTATTACATTTAAGCTCCCCAAACTCTCTCCCACCTAATCAAAGTTATATCTAATGACCGGCAAAGAAGATGTCAAATGATCAACTCCCTCATTATTCCATCAGAATTCCATAATATTAAACAATGCACTAGCAACAGAGCATTTGAATACATATCTCCAACACTATGGAACTCATTACCCACTAGCTTTCGGAACATTACAGACCCATCCTCGTTCCGTTCCCACCTCAAAACTTACCTCTTCATTGAACATTTTAGTCACAACGTAACCTCAACTGTTGCTGATCCTACTCAATAACCACTTCTCTCATTCACTAAACTAACCAACCTTTTAACAAGGTATCTGCCCCTCCCTCCCATGCTTCTAAACTTACCCCAAAGTTTACTGACATTATTTGTCATTAAAATTATAAATAAGTTATTTTGCTAAAATTATGAAGATTTGTAATTGCCTTTTTCAGCACCAGTAACTGGGTAGCCGGACCCAATGCTCACCCTGCCAACCCAACCGCGCCCCCCCCCCCAGTAACTCCTCTCTCCTCCCCCCACCACCTCATAGGCAGCCCCTGACCAAATGCCACCCCAACAAAGCACAAGAGACTGCAATTGGCAGAAACTGGTCACAGCTTTATTAACAATAATCCAACATTAACACTTAGAACAGCAAACAAGCGACCCCACTCCCTGCGGCGTGATCCGCCACCAGCCGTATGATTAGCAAGGTGACCTCGCCACCGCCCAGCCGAGTCAAGCCAACCGGCCAACTGCCAAAACCCCTATCCCGACTTGGCCGTCTCAGTAGCACAAGCCGGCCCGGGTTTAACCGGGTCGAGGGCACCCCGCCCCCACCCCAAATGGCTTACAGCTCCGGACCCCGGAGACCTCCAGGACCCGCCAACCCCCACCAAGCTGCGACAACCCAAAAAAAACCCCTGCTCACCACCAACCCCAAGGGTGGGAGGGAGGGTAGCAGGCCTTGTGCGCCTCACCATGCGCCACGATGCAGAAGGGCTCAATGCGCATGCCTGCGCTCACCCACGGCTCCTCATCCACAAGCTGCTGCGAGGGAACCAATCAAATTAAACCCTCACTGCACTGGAGACCAATAGCTGCTCCACCACCCAGCTCACAGCCCCCAACACTCCCCCCCCCTCGAGCTCATCTGCCCAACAGCGGGCACGCGCAGGGTCCCGCATAGGGCCGGGCACCCGGTTACTTGCGGGCGCCGGGACCCTGCCCGCGCCCTTATTATTAACCGGGTAGCCGGACCCAATGCTCACCCTGCCAACCCAACCTTGCCCCCCCCCCAGTAACCCCTCTCTCCCCCCCCACTACCTCATAGGCAGCCCCTAACCAAATGCCACCCCAACAAAGCAAAAGAGACTGCTATTGGCAGAAACTGGTCGCAGCTTTATTAACAATAATCCAACATTAACACTTAGAACAGCAAACAAGCGCCCCCCACCCCCTGCAGCGTGATCCGCCACCAGCCGTATGATTAGCAAGGTGACCTCGCCGCCGCCCAGCTGAGTCAAGCCAACCGGCCAACTGCCAAAACCCCTTCCCCGACTTGGCCGTCTCATTAGCACAAGCCGGCCCGGGTTTAACCGGGTCGAGGGCACCCCGCCCCCGCCCCAAATGGCTTACAGCTCCGGACCCCGGAGACCTCCGGGACCGCCACCGGCACAGGCAAATTATCCGCCTGTGCCGCGCCCCCCCCCCCCCCACTACCACCTAGCTGCGACCAGTACTGACGACCAGCAACACTGCTTCCAACGCCTCCTGCCAGTCATTAAGCAATAAGTCAATCCCAACCGGGGATAGATGAACCCCGTCCCCTCGATAGAGCCCCGCACAACTAACTTCGACCCATGGATGTTGCACCTGATAACCCCCCATTTGGCATACCCACCGACCAATTTGTCGATTAATCTTTATCAGATCCCTAGACTACCTTCTCTGCCTCCAGCAAGCTGGCCTAGGTATAATGTCCAACCAGATCAAAACCACCCCTTCCCACCAATGCAGCACCACAGCCAGATCTCTCTTCGCCGCGTTAATCAACTGCTTGCAGGTCCAAGACGACACTTCGTTGCCCCCAAGGTGCACCAACAGAATCTCCGGCTGTCGCCCAAGTTGCAGCTGATGTCGAAGCAAGGGCAGCATCTGCGTCCACCGTAGTCCTCGCACACCCAGCCATGAAACTGACACCGCTGCCAGATCGAGGCCAAGATTCATCCCCACCGGCCGCACTGCCGCTCGATTTTCAGCCCAGAACACAAATGAGTGCCCAATCATCCATCCACCTTGTCCCCCACCTGAAAAAGAAACCAAGAATTAATGTCACCCCCCCCCATTGTACACCCCCCTCCTATAAACATACATAGCTCAGAAATGCCCCAGACCGCCACCAGCCAATACTTTGTATCTGCCTGTTGCCAAACCCCAATTCCGCAGCACTAGTAGCCGCCCCGATGCGAAAGGATTGAGCCAAAAAACGTGTTGCATCCTCACCCAACCGAGCCAGCACCAGCTGTAATACCGCCGAAAATTGAAAACGCGTCAGCAATTGCGCATTCTCATGCACAATAAGTCCACCCCCTACCCTTGGATGCACCCGCAAATACGCACTCATTGCCAAGACCGGGCAGGTGGAGCAACCACTCGCATTGAGAATTACGCAGAGACCCCTACCCCGCTGATCCGTCTTGGATTTTGCCAGTAGCACCTTCAATTGCCTCCCTGCCAGCTGCACGTGCTGAAGACGCAAGCTGGCCCCGCACCCGACTGCTTGGGAACTCGCCACCACCTCCCCGACCTGAAATGCCCCAAAGAAAGCCAAAGTAAAAACCGCCCAGAAAAGCAACGCCTCGTATCGCAACTCCGCGACGCTAGGCAATTCCGCACAAATTCTTGCGAGCAAGGCATGCGTAACCGGACGCCTGCCATCCGGCAGGGATGGCCTAGAGCGCTCCCAACCCCACAGCAACCGTTGAACCATAAAACCCCCGCTCCCTGCGCCCCAACCGACAGCTCTCGCAAAAAAACCAAAACCAGCGAGATGGCCCCGTACCGCCGACCTGGACAAGCCCTGGGCTTTTGCCCATACGACATACTGCCCCAAGGACTGATCCGAGACCACACCTGAACGCCAACCCAGTTCTCGCAAAAATGCTACCACCATCCGGCAGCCTCTCCGATACGCATCCCAGGTCCTCTCAGCCACCGAACACCGAAGCAGCTCCTTCATCTCAGTTGGTCACAGTTCCACAATCTCCAAGGGACCGCTCTCCCCTCTGCATCCGCCTCCGGTGCCAACTGTCGAAACCGCTCCCACTGCAAACGAGAAAGAGCATCCGCGATTACATTAGTATGGCCCGGAATATGCCGCACTTTAAACACTAAATTTAAGCGCAAACAGCCTAGAACAACAGCTCTCATCAGCGCAGCTACCTGCAAACATCTCGGAGTAAAATGATTGACCACACTAACCACAGCGGCATTGTCGCACCACCACACCAACCGGCGATTACGCAATCTGTCTGGCCACAAATCCAATGCAACCAGCATCGGGAACAACTCCAAGAAAGTGATGTTCTTCAATAAACCCGCCTCCTGCCAATCCTCAGGCCACCTATCCGCGCACCAAGCCCCCTTAAAGTATATACCGAGACCCACACCACCTGCTGCATCCGTATAGAGCTGCAAGTCTTCGCTAGAAATCTCGACCTCCTTTATCACAGAAGTGCCATTAAAGTCCTTCAAGAAGACATCCCAAACTGCCAAATCTTCTTTGACCGCTTTGGAGACCCGGATCCGGTGGTGCGGCTTCCTAACTCCAGCCGTCGCGGCCGCCAGCCATCGCAGAAATACCCGACCCATCGGAATCACTTTACATGCAAAATTCAAAGATCCGATCAAGGCCTTCATCTCCTTCAAGGTTAACTTAGAAGAAGCCATGGCGTTAGCCACCAAGACACGTAACCGAACTACCTTCTCGCCCGGCAAGCGTGCCACCATCTGATCCGAATCCAACTCCACACCCAAAAAAGTGAGCCTGGAACACGACCCCACCGTCTTCCCCTCCACTAAAGGGACTCCCAACTGCCCTGCTAAGTATACAAAACCATCCAATAACTCCTTACACGCCAGGATCCTGGTATGTGATCGTTCACCGAGTCTCCAATCGGAAAAGAGAGATTATGGATCATGCAAAATTTCCCGGGTTCTTTCTTAGGTATAATCCCCACCGGCGACACCACGAAATCCCGAAAAGGGGGTTGCCGAAAAGGCCCAGCAATCTGTAGGGATTATAAGGATATGTTCCTGGTTCATAATCACTCTATGGCCTTTATTCTGCTCTAATAAAAATATATATGTCAACCAAACTACTATATTGTGGACAAAGGAAAAAACCCAGGCCAGCATAAGGATATCATAAGCCTTAGCAGAGTGTATGCATGGATTGGAGAATTCATGCAGAGACTTTTTGCAGAAGGCACGTACACAGGAAACCATGCAAAAAAGTTTAAGCTGAGCCGTTAGTCTTGAAGACAGTAGACGGTTGACAGTTGGTGAGTATAACCAAGACAGAGAGGCCTGAGGGATGTTGAAACAGGAACAGAGGGGTCAGAAAGGTCAATGACAGGAAACAGAAGGAGAGAGGAGAGGGGGCCTCACAGAGGGATGAATGTGGAGACTATGCATATACGGAAGTAATACACGGAAGCAAAAAAATGTATATATGTAACATGACTATTATACTCAAGGGGGGAGGAGGGATTCTGATGTCTGATGACTGACAGAAATTCTCCTCTCCCTGCCTGTATTTGTCCATCAGTTATCTAATAAACAGAGATTCTGATTGCACCTGTACTGACCTTTGGATCTGGACTATACAGGAAATTAGTGATAATTAGTAATCGGTCTTTTGTGGGATACAGGGCCCTACAAATCCTACCCAACTGCAGCTCCAATGCCACCTTCTCCTGGGCTATCGCCGCGAACGTTCGAACCGACGGGGAATTCCTAGCAGCTGATGCCGCCACTACCCCCCCAACAGGTATCACAAACGCAAACTGAAACCCCAAAAGTAACATTTTTTGAACAGTCGGACTTGGGTAACCCCAAAGCCACGTTTTTAACGCCTCCACCCTTATTGGTGTAGGCGCCACGTCAAATCCCCCCTCCAGCTTTAATTGACGGCCTGGCAGGCACCGCGGGACCTTTTTTAAGGCATTTGGACGCCGGATGCCCGCCCCCGCAGGCAGAGCACGCGTGCCGGAATTTGCAGTCTGGGAAGGGACACGCTGACCTGTTGAACCGCCAGCAGACATCCCCGACCACACCGCCCCCCCACCCTCTGCCGAGCGCGACGGCTCCCCCCACCCCGAAAGGAACGACTCGCCCCTACGGTAGCTATCGAGCCAGCCCTCCCTTGGACCCCTGGTCCAGATGCCCTTGCCAACATTTGGGTGAGCCACAAATTAATGTCCTGGGTAGCCCAGACCAACGACCGGTTTTCTTCCATTTTATCCCAAAACTTCTCATCATAATTCAACCAGGCTCACCCTTCGTGGGTCTGGGAAGCCTCGAGAATTGCATCGGCGTAAGCAAGCATCATGCCATACTGACCTGGGTTATGCTGCCCCCATACACTCGCCAGCCACAAAAAGGCCCGAACCCAGTTCACTACAGTCTTAGAGACCCTCCGAATCCTGCCTGCCTTCTCATCCTCCTATCACTTCTTTCGACTCTCCCCCGAACGCTTACGACCATCTAAGAGTCAGAAAATGTCAATATATCTGTGTTTCCTAATTTTCCACCTCAACTTCTTCGGCACTCCCTCCCACAGTTCCGACAAGGTTGCCACATTCTGGAACGCGCCCGACGAGTTTCGCACAGCAGCCCCCTCCCCCAGACCTTCCGATGACGATCCGGACAACCACTATGTCGACGAAGACGAGGAGTCAGAGTCCCTCCTCTGCCGACAGACGTGCTTCCTCTTCTTGCTATTCCTCACCGTCCGCTCGTGACCCCCTTCCCCCCCTTCCCCAGTAGCCAACAACAACTCACCCTCCACCGCCGCCTCTGGTCTCACCGATGCACTCGACCGTTGCGCCGGATCTTCACCGAAGGGCGGCTCATTCAAACATCGTTCTCCAGGACTGGTCTCCATTCTTTGGTGCGACGCCCTTCCTCGAGCCTCTATGTTCTGCTGCTGTCTACTGTGGACTCCACCCGCCGGTCCAGGTGACAGTACATACGGCACCTGAGAAGAAAGAAAGGGAAAAACCTGGGGAGAAAAACCAGCAGACCAAGCCGGATGCCAGACCCCTGCCCAATCCGCCGCGGACGGGCCTTGACCACCTCCCATCCAGCACTCCCAGTCCAACCTCTGCCCGCCCGGCCCCAAACCCTGTGCTCCACCCAAACCATACCCAGAAAGGGACACCATCTCCGAGCCAGCCCTGGCCCCATCAAGACAAAAGGCCCCACCTGGGCCCATGCTGTCACCCGCCCAAAGGCGAACAGGCACGCCACCCCCAGCACCCACCGGGGTGTCAACCCCTTGATCACTGATCACCCCCCCCCCCGCCCCCAGTAGCCCCTTGCAACATCTCCCCCCCAGCCTCCAGGACACAGCCAGCAGCCCCCCCAGCCAGCGGCATGCCCCCCCTACCCCGACCACGTGGCCCGCGGCCTACCCTCACTCCACCCGGACCCCCTGACCTGCCTCGCGGCCTAGCAAGTTCCCCAGCCCTCTCTCTGGCACGTGGAACTGCCCTGCTCACGGAGCGTCCCCGCTGCCTAGTGCTCCTTTCCCCACTACCTTCATGCCCCCCACCCCCCCCGGGCCCCGCTCAAGGTCGTCCTATCCACCCCCTGCCCCCGGTGCCGGCCTGCCCTACGGGGTGGCATCGCTCACCCAGAGAATCTATATTGGCCGGTCTTGTATATGTATTTATATTATTATTATTTTTGTAGTCTCCCCAAACTTTACTTGCTTTCCTTTTCAACTTGTACCGCAGGCTGCCCGATTCCGCGGCAGGCCCAGTCCCTTCTCGCCTCTCCCGCTCAAGCCCACGACACCTGCAGGACTTCCGGCGCTCTGGCACCGCTTAGGTCGCCAACAGCGCCCGATCAGCGCTTAGACGGTCCGCTGCCAGCCGCACCTCGGTCGAGGTCCTCCACTGCCGACTCCGACTCACGAACCATAAAATATTAAAAGACTGCAACTAGCAGACCTCGTGCGCCTCACCATGCTCCACGAAGCAGAAGGGCTCAATGCGCATGCCTGCACTCGCCCACGGACCCTCAACCACAATCTGCCGCGAGGGAACCAATCAAATTAAACCCTCACTGCGCTGGAGACCAATAGCTGCTCCACCACCCAGCCCCCAGCCCCCAACACTCCCCCCCTCCCCTCGAGCTCATCTGCCCAACAGCAGGCGCGCGCAGGGTCCCGCATAGGGCCGGGCACCCAGTTACTTGCGGGCGCCGGGACCCTGCCCGCACCCTTATTATTTATAATGTTAAAATGTTTAATGTATCTGTTGTTTCAAGTGTAAACCGCTATGATTACCCGAAATAGTGGTATAAAAAAGCACATCAATAAATAAATAAATAATAAATAAATAACTGGAAAAACGTGTCCTTTTTAAATGTAACCTTCTGGTGGAATTCTGGGGATCGCGACAATTGGGTGAAAGACAACTGGGTAAATGACAACTGGGTGAATGACGGGTGAATGCGACAATTCACTGAATGCGACAATTGGTTGAATGCAACTGAATGCGCCAATTCACTGAATGCGCCAATTGGGTGAACGATGATGAATACTGAATGTGACAATTGGGTGAATGATGATGATGCATAAATTAACTAGGCTGATTTGGTAAATATAGTGATGAAATGCTCCAAAACCAATCACTATATTTACCAAATCAGCCTAGTTAATTTATGCATCATCATCATTCACCCAATTGTAAATAAATGGATGAATGCACTTGGACTTTACAGATTTTCTTCTTTTCAAATTGCCAATATGTGATAGCGCCAATATGTGATAGCACCACTATCATTTTCTCAGACATATGCATAGACTTGATATAATAGCTTACGCTTGCCTTTTTCTGTAAAACAGAATTGGGCCATCGAGTAAACAGCACAGAACTGAATACTTGAAATGCTCCTATTCAGTTCTGTGCTGTTTACTCGATGGCCCAATTCTGTTTTACAGAAAAAGGCAAGCGTAAGCTATTATATCAAGTCTATGCATATGTCTGAGAAAATGATAGTGGTGCTATCACATATTGGCGCTATCACATATTGGCAATTTGAAAAGAAGAAAATCTGTAAAGTCCAAGTGCATTCATCCATTGAAATTCATCCTGGTGATACTATAAAATTACGATCTAATCATTCTCATGGTTCCAAAGCAACAAGAAAAGAAGTGCTGCAAGCCACTGACGAAGCTATGTCACACGCAACCAACACTCAGGTAAAATTTAAGCTTCATTTATGACATCAAGCTCATTTTTAAGCCTCAGTTTTACCTTTGCATTTCAAATGCATATCATGCAAACAGGCGCAAATTTTCAGTATCCAAAATGGTCAAAAAAATCAAGTTGGGGATGCACAATAACTGTATTTTTAAGCTTTATCATAACTTGGCATCAAAAATCACAAAAACCAAGAATTGTTTTTGAGAATTTCTGCTGGGGCTCTTGCTGATTTTGCGTTAGGCCTATGTCCTTTTGGACTCCTGGACTCCCCATGTCCATTGTGGTCTTAACCACTCTGATAGAAAAGTTGACAGATTTTGTCAGAAAAGTAAGCAAAAATAGAGCTATTATTTTTATTGTAGAATACCTTTTGCCATTATGGCTCAAAAAGTAAGAAGATCTGGGCTTGGCTACAACTTAATTCGGATCTGAATCTCTTTGCTTAATAGGAGCCAACACAGATAATTGTCAACAATGCTACAACAGCCGTCTCAATTGCCACCGTTGCACAGCCCCTTTAGTAGCATCATTGAAAAGAATGATACATAGAAAAAGAGTCAAGAATACTTCCAGTCTGTCTCAGGATTTGAGTTTGTTGGAAATACCAAAAGAGTACAACATTATAAAAAAATGGAGCATTTTCTAGCTCATGATTCTGGTCCAAGTGCTAACCAAATTTTATTATTTTCCACGGATCAAAACTTACAGATTTTGCAATAGTCTTCTGACTGGTTTGCGGATGGAACATTCAAAGTTTCGCCAAAATAGTTTTATCAGTTGTATACTGTGCATGCTTACAGCAAGAGCCAGTGCATTCCCCCGTTTATGCATTACTTCCAAATAAACAACAAGCAACCTATATGATTTTTACACCTGTTATCTGAAAATACAGCCTAATCGGCATCCAAGATCTGTTTTATGTGATTTTGAAGTATCAGCAATAAATGCCTTTGAGTATGCGTATCCCGATGTGAGTACTCATGGATGCTTGTTTCACATGTCGCAGAACATTTACAGGTGTTTGCAGGAAGCCAGCTTGCAGGAAGGTTAAGCAAATGATGCAGAATTTGAATTGAAAAGTCGCATGCTACCTGCTTTATCATTTATCCCAACTGAACAAGTCCAAAACAGCTTTGATTAACTGACTGACCATATTCCTGAAGAAGTAAATTCAGTTATAAATTATTTTGAAGATATATATATTGGCAGAATTTGTAGAAATTGGGCCCATGAATATTTATTTCCAATAACGCTTTGGAATAATTATGATCATGTTATCCTTGACTTATCATGATCCAACAATGCTGTGGAAGCATGGCACAGACGCTTTCATACATCTGTATCTTGCAATCACCCTTCTAGTTGGCGTCTAATTTCTAGCTTAAAAACTGAATAAGCTTAGTTTTCCCAATGCATTGAGCAGTTAACAGCTGGTTATGAGGAACCACGAAAGAAAAAATATGTAGGCCTTGATCAAAACTATTGTATCCAAACTATTGTATCAGGTTACAACAAAACTGATTTGTTACCATATTTACATGGAATTGCTCATAATTTGTTATTTTGAACAACTTTTTACATACTTATTAACAAATACTAATCCTTTCTCATGTGCATGTCTAATTATGAATTAAAACAATTTGAACCAACGTAAAAATTCTTCAAATTGTCATTCACCCAACTGTCATTCATCCAATTGTCGTTCATCCAATTGTTGTAGACTCGGAATTCTGTGTACTTGGTTTGCAGATTGGAAAGTGCTGCTTCAATTCAATGTAATTGTATGTTAAAGGTGGAAAAAATATAGAAATCACTAGATAATGATTTATCCACATTATGAGACTATTGATAGTCTCTTTTTATTGTTATTGTTATTGTCCCATTGGGTAATCCTCCCCCCCCCCCTTTTTTCTTGGTTCTCAACAGTTTAATAGCAATAACATGTTTTTACTGAAGGTTACTGTATATAAAAATGCAAAAAAAGATTTGTTTTATATTTTTCATTAAAATTATCCGGGCCAATATTCAAAAACCTGAATTAGGTGGCCAACAGAAGCCAACCGGTTAAGGGGACAAACCACGATATTCAGCAGCACTATCTGGTTAGTGCAGGGGCAGTCTGAGTGTAGTGGAGGCGGTACCAGCGCTAACCAGGTAAGTGCTGACATCCAGTTAGCACGAACGTCACTGGCTCTGGTCCGGGGCCCTATGAAAAGCAGGACAGCACAGTTACTTACCTGTAACAGGTGATCTCTGGGAACAGCAGGAATAAGTCTTCACATATGGGTATCGTCGGTACTGACGGAGCCTGCGCGGGAACGCTCCCCAGCGTCCAAAAGGAAAGCTTTTGGGAGCATCCCAGAGCGCCTGCGCGCTGCCTTCCCGCCTTTCCTAACCGCCTCTCTCCAGTTCGAGTTTTAAAGCTGAGACAAAGAGAGAGAGAGGAAAGGAAAGATAGATAGAGAGATACAACTCCTAGGGGAGGTGGGTGGGTTGTGAAGACTTATTCCTGCTGTTCCCAGAGATCACCTGTTACAGGTAAGTAACTGTGCTATCTCCAGGAACAAGCAGGAATGAGTCTTCACATATGGGGACTCCCCAGCTAGAGATGCCTGGGAGATCACCCAGGTTGTGAGTCCCTGGGAAGGGCTCTACCTCCACCTATGAATCTCAGGCATCCAGTCAGGGATGGAGGGTAGGAGTTGATTAGGTATGGAACAGGTGTTTGAGAACAGCCTGACCAAACAAGGCATCCCGGCAGGAGTCCTTGTCCAAGCAGTAATGGGCTGTAAAGGTATGAACCGAGGCCCAGGTGGCCGCTCGACAGATTTGGTCGATGGACACAGAGTTTAGATGAGCCATTGAGGCTGCCATGGCTCTCACATTGTGAGCTGTGACATGGCCCTCCAGAGAAAGGTTCTTACTCTGGTAGGCGAAAGAAATACACTGAGCAATCCAATTGGACAGAGTTCTCTTAGAGTCTGGAAGTCCTAAATGAGAGGGATCAAAAGTTGAGAGGACTTTCTATGTTGCTGTATCCTTTGTAAGTAGAAAGCAAGTGCTCTTTTACAATCCAGGGTATGAAGATTCCTCTCTGCACTTGATGCGTGAGGTACTGGAAAAAAGACAGGTAAAAAGACCTCCTGGTTCAGATGAAAAGGTGAGACCACTTTAGGCATAAAGTGTGGATTAGTTCTGAGGACTACCTTGTCATGATGGAACCTTGTATAAGGAGGATTAGCCACTAAGGCTTGCAACTCACTGATACGGCGAGCTGAGGTGACTGCAATTAGAAAAATAACCTTCCAGGAAAGGAATTTCAAGGAGGTAGTGGCTAAGGGTTCAAAGGGTGGCTTCATAAGCTGGCCAAGAACCAGATTCAAGTCCCATGCCACTGGAGATGGTCTAATGGGAGGTTTAGTCAAAAGAAGGCCTCTCATGAATCTTGCTATAAGAGGATGAGAGGAAATAGGTTGTCCATTGAGGGGTTTAAGGGATGCTGCAATAGCACTCAAATGGACTCTAATTGAATTTGTCTTAAGGCCTGCATTGGATAAATGCAGCAAATACTCCAGTAAAGAATTCAGAGGTATTGCAAGAGGGTTAAGACCCTTCTCTGCACACCAAATGGTAAACCTCTTCCATTTAAAAGCATAGGAATGTCTGGTGGAAGGCTTTCTGGAAGCATGAAGGATATCCTTCACCTGCTGAGAAAGAGGTAAATCTTGAAGGTCTAGGCCTTCAGCAACCAGGCTCTGAGATGAAGGGACTGAGGATTTGGGTGCCACAACGTTCCTTCTTCCTGGGAGAGGAGATCTGGAGCAGACCCCAAGTCCAGGGAGGGAGCTTGAGAGAGATGCAGAAGTAGAGGGTAACACACTTGGCGTGGCCAATGTGGTGCTATGAGGATCATAGACCCCTTGTCTCTCTGAAGCTTGAACAGAGTCTTGGGAATGAGGGGAATAGGAGGAAAGGCATAGAGGAAATCTTGCCCCCAGTGAAGGAGGAAGGCATCCCTGGCCTGAATTCCCTGACACGGAATCCTGGAACAGAACCGGGGAAGTTTGGCATTCCACGGACTTGCAAACAGGTCTATGTCTGGGGTTCCCCAAATTCGAAAGATCCTGGCTATCTGGTCCCCATGGAGGGACCATTCGTGTGGAAGCAGAACTCGACTGAGTCTGTCTGCCCAAGAGTTTTGAACTCCTGGAAGATACACTGCCATGAGATGGATTTGATGCTCTCTGGCGAAGGCCCACAATCTCAGAGCTTCGTTGCAAAGTGACAGAGAGCCAGTTCCCCCCTGCTTGTTGACGTAGAACATGGCTACTTGGTTGTCCGTGTGGATGAGGACGGTCTTGTAGCTGAGCAGGGTGTGGAAGACTCTGAGAGCCAGAAAGATTGCTCTGAGCTCTAAAAGGTTGATATGTAGAGATGTCTCCTGTGGAGACCAGATGCCTTGGGTGGAGAGATCTTGTAGATGAGCTCCCCAACCCTTTGGAAAGGCATCTGTGGTAAGGGTTGCTTGGGGTGACACCTGTTGAAAGGGGGACCCCAACAACAGATTTTGAGTGGACTTCCACCAATGGAGAGAGCAAGAGAGGCGACTGGAGGTCGCTATCTTGTCTGACAGGCACCCTGATGCCTGGGTCCATTGGGTGGACAAAGTCCATTGAGCTGCTCTCATGTGAAGGCGAGCATAGGGAACCACATGCACGGTGGATGCCATGTGGCCTAACAGTTGTAACATCTCTCGAGCAGTTAAATGGGATTTTAACTGAATCTGTGAGGCTAACTGCACCAAGCGTAGGCAACGGGCCTGGGGAAGATAGGCCCTTGCAGTTGTGGTATCCAGTAAGGCCCCTATGAACTCTAGAGACTGAGTAGGGGTGAGATGGGATTTTGGAATGTTTATAACAAGTCCCAGATATTGAAGAACATGCCTTGTGCAGGCCAGGGAAGTCTGGGCCTCTGACTGGGATGGAGCTCGAATGAGCCAGTCGTCCAGATATGGGAATACGAATATCCCTAGAGTGCGTAGAAATGCAGCTACTACTGCCATGCATTTTGTGAACACTCTTGGTGCAGAGGCCAGACCGAAAGGAAGCACTTTGTATTGGTAGTGCTTTCCTTGGTAAAGGAACCGAAGGAACCTTCTGTGTGTTGGATGGATGAGGACATGGGTGTACGCATCCTTGAGATCTAGAGAACAAAGCCAGTCCTGACTCTGGAGGTATGGAAGGAGGGTTTCGAGAGAAGTCATCTTGAATTTCTCCTTGCATAGAAACTTGTTCAATTCTCTGAGATCTAGGATGGGTCTGTAACCCCCTGTTTTCTTTGGGATGAGAAAATAGGGGGAGTAGAACCCTGAGCCCTGTTGAAGAAGGGGTACTTCTTCTATTGCCCCTTGGGCAAGAAGGGTAGCAATCTCCTGACCCAGAAGGTCGAGGAGAGATGTTGGAGAATTGAACTGTTTCACCATGGTGTGAGGGGGAAGGTTTAAGAAATGAAGCTTGTACCCATCTCTTATGATGGAGAGGGTCCATTGCTCTGCTGTGATTTGTTCCCATCTGGGAGCAAAATAAGCTAACCTTCCTGGAATGGCGAGAGGCTCTGGATGTTCTAGAGCCAGAAAGGCTAAGTTCTCTAGGTGTAAGTCAAAGGCCATGAGGAGGAGGAGGCTGAGGCTGTTGGGCCGCAGCAGTCCTGGCAGCCTTAGGCTTGGCCTGTTTTGGTTGTTGCTGTCTCTTTGTAGCAAAACGACCTGCAGAAGAGGCCTGACCATAAGCAGAAGACTATTTCCCTTTTTTTGGGAAAAATCCTTTTTTGAACAACCTCTTTCTAAAAGGAGCAGAAGTAGACTTGGAAAGTCTATCTAAAGCAGAGTTTTCAGCATCCATCTGGTTGGCCTTTGCTTGCCAATCTTTGCCAAAAAGGTTTTCACCTGTACAAGGAAGGTTACCTAGTCCATCCTGAACCCAGGACTCCAAATCAGAAGCTTGTAAGCAAGCAACTCTGCGTGCACCTATAGCAATAGCCGAGGCTCTGCTGGCACCTTCAAAAGAGTCAAAGGCTGCACCGTTGGAAAACTTAGAAATATCCTGGGCATGTTTAAGCCAGGTGAGAAACTCTTCCCTTTTATCTTCTGAAATAAAAGGAGATAAAGTTTGCAGATGATCTCTAACTTCCTTTAGAAACATCCCCATATAGAGACTATAGGAGTTGATTCTGGCCACAAGCATACTGGCCTGGAAGATTCTCCTGCCAAAGGCATCTAAGGTTCTGCATTCTCTTCCTGGTGGAGTAGAAGAGTGCCTTTTTGCACTCTTGATCTTTTTCATAGCAGACTCCACCACAATAGAGTGATGAGGAAGCTGAGTCTTATGAAAACCAGGACAAGGAGGAACACGATACATGGTGTCCAACCTACGAGAATGAGGGGAGGTGGTAAGAGGAGTCTCCCATATGCCCAACATGTGATCATAAAGAATCTCATGTATTGGTAAAGTGGCTGCCTCTTTAGGAGCCTTAGGATATTGTAAAATATCTAATTTTTTGGCTCTAGGCTCAGTCTCAGAGGGCACTGAGATGGAAAGGCCCCTGGCCACCTCCCTGATGAAGTCTTGAAAGGACAAGTCTTCTGGAGGAGACATTCTCCTTTTTGGAGAAGAGGGTTCCTGAGGAAGGATCCCCGATGCTTCGATAGAGGCCTCTAATTCATCAGAGTCTTCAGAGGAATCGAAGTATCATCTGTCTGGATGCTGTTGCAGAGCCCGATATGCGTACCGGGGGGTATCAACATCGGGGGTAATCGGTACCGATTCGGTACCGAAGGGCATCACAGCACAGTGTACCGCTGCCGTCGACGTGGATGTCGATGCAATCGGTACTGGCACCGGAACCGATATCGGGTCCGGTACCGGAATCGGTACCGACAACGAAGCTTGTTGCGGTACCGAAGGCGTTGCAGCTTGAATGAATGCCGTGATGGCACGCTGCATGGTCAGAATATTCTGATCCATCGACGCCACCAATGTCTGGATGTCGGTACCGGTGTGAACCGCCGGTACCCCAGAACATTGTAACAGGTGATCGGTCGAAGCCGAGCCATCGATGTCAACCTGTGACCCCATAGATAAAGCTTTGGAAGCCGGAGCCTCCCGCTGGGGTAATTTTGCCGATGTGGATTCCTCAAGAGCAAGCCCGGGGGCATCTCGATACTTGGAGGGAGATGTACTCTTCGAGGACCGGCCAGATTTAAGTTTGGTTACCTGAGATCCATGGGAGGAAGAAGAAGCCCTGGAAGACGTCGATGCCACAGAAGCTGCATCAGAGGGAAACAGGGTACTGAGCTTGGCTGCTCGATTCTGTAAACCTCTTTTAGACATCATGGAACAGGACTCACAGTCCGCGATGGAATGGTCAGGACCTAAACATTTAAAACACCAGTCGTGGGTGTCGGTGACAGAAATAGTGCTACTGCACTTCGTGCACTTTTTAAACCCGGAGGCGGGCTTTTCCATGAGGAAAAATTTTCTGTAGGCCTAAGGCCCCAGAAAGAAAAAATGCACTGAAGTAGAAAAGAGTAGTTTTTTGTTTTTTTTTTAAGAAAGAAAGAAAAAAAACGGCGGTACCGATCCGGAGTCGAGAAGGCAGACACGCGACTAAAGAAATAAAAGAAAAAATTAGAAATTCTTCAGCGGTGACAGGAAACACGACCTGCTGGCTCCGTGGAAAAAGAAGAACTGGAGAGAGGCGGTTAGGAAAGGCGGAAAGGCAGCGTGCAGGCGCTGTGGGATGCTCCCAAAAGCTTTCCTTTTGGACGCTGGGGAGCGTTCCCACGCAGGCTCCGTCGGTACCGACGATACCCATATGTGAAGACTCATTCCTGCTTGTTCCTGGAGATAAGGTCACAATCTGGCACTTAGCCGGTGAGCGCTGCTCAGTCCCAATATTCAGCAATTTTGAAAATCGGGCCCATCTTTCATATTCCCAAAAATATGAAATAAAATAATTAAGCCTCACAAACAGTATTACAGCTAAAGAAAATTATGCAAATAATAGCAGGGCTGGCCCAACCATTAGTCATGAGCCTAAGGACAGCAGCTTCTGAGACCCATAAAGACCCATCAGTCAAAGCAACACCATAGATTCTGACAGCTAGATAAACTCAAACAGCCATAAGCACATTCTTTTAACTCAGGAAGAGCAGGTATACATACAAATCAAAGTTTAATATTTATATGTATGGGGCCTGATTTTCGAAAGGCATTTACATGGTTTCAACCCAGTAAACCATGCAAATGCCTTAAAGGAGAATAGTCAATGGAACATACACAGCTAATGCCACTAAATATCCCCTTCTAACTCCCCTACGTGCCCCAATGCTAACTGGTTAACAACGGGGCATGTCGGAGGCAGCACCTTTGCAGATCTCTCAATTCTGCCTCCTCCTCCTATCTAAAAACACGATATCTTAGCAAATCCATCAGATATACACCTGTTTATTTATGCCTAATCTTGCTACTGCTTTCACCTACAATTTGTGATTTTGGAAGGGAAAGTATACATGTACTTTCGCTTTCTAAAATCTCCACTTTTCACATGTCTCCCGGGTGCAAGCAGTATATGACAAGTGTGAGCAAGGATTTTTAGTTTTTTTTTCCTTTGGTTTAAGCTGACATCACAGTCGCAGCAGACTCGCAGCACTTTTTCCACTATTCTACGTAGATCTCGGTGGTAACGGGAGAGAAACTCTGAGCAGTGGGAAATGGATAATGAGTTTCATGCAAAGGGTAATGAAGCAGCTCATATATTACATGATGTAGAAGAACAACTGGTCTAAAAGCCAACATAAAAAGGTTTCATTTAGTTTTACTAAGATATTCAGGGTCTCTGAGCCGCATACTTTGAATATTTTTATTGTCCAAAGTTAATATATGTCATGCAGCTAGAAGTCTTTCTAGGTCTAAAAATTGGATGAATTGAGTCCTAAGTAAACAATCAACTCTGGTCCTGCAAATCACCTAAATGGCGCTCGGCTTGATATTCAGCAGCACTAATGTGATTAATGCCAGTAAATATTCCTGGTACCACCACTAAACATCTTGACGCTATCTGGCTAGAGTCAGGGCGTCCAGAGGCAAAGTGGATGCGGCATCTGGGGATAATTGGCTAGCGACAATATTCAGCTGCTGGCCAGTTTTCTCAAAGCAGCGAAAGGTAGATACCTGAAAGGTTCACCTAACTCTCACCCCTTTAGCTGACCAGCCAGCGGCTAACGCACTATCCAGCCAACCCAGATATTCAATGCTAGTGGCCAGATATAGCCCCGGCATTGAAGATCCAGGTTCAAAGTCCAGTGGCAATGGCTAGCCCCGTCACTAAATATCCTCCACAAAGAGCCATGCACAGGGCCAAGGGTTTTTTTTTAGTTCATTTTGGTTTGTTTCAACTTTTTACCAAATTTCCAGACTTCTTTTTTGTTCATTTCACACATTCATTTTCCTAAAAAGGTTTTAAACATTAGAACTTTGGCATTAGCATTATTCACATACACCAATCAACTTAATATGTGCTAATTTGTGGGCTAATGCACATCAAGGAGGTTAGTTACTAAAGGGGCATGTTTACTAATGTGTGCCAACAGCACAGGGTTTATCATATGCTAAGCATGCTGAAGTAACCTTTTTCTTTTTTTTTAAGTGCCATCAAGTCAATGCTGATTCCTGGTGACCCAGCAATCCCTGAGTTTTCTTTGCAAGGTTTGACTGGAAGTAGATTGCTAGGACGTTTCTTTCAGTGGAGGGTACAGTGACTTGCCCAAGGTCACAAGGAGTGCCAGTGGGAACTGAACCCAGATCTCTTCAGTACTAGGCTGTTGCTCTAACCACTAGGCTACTCCTCCACTCTGCAGTGCTAAAAATACAGCCATAATAAAATTTCCACACTAACCATTTAGCATGGATTGGGGCAGAGACTGGGCAGTTCAGGATGGAGCGTGCAAATTGAAAGTAGCACACGCATCCTTAGTGCAAGCTAACTGGGAATGTTACTTTTAGAGTGGGTACACTTAGTGCCACCTCAATGGGTGGCATTAAGAGCATCTGTGTTAATTAAAGCAAACCAATTAGTTTGGATGTGTGCCGTGCCCATATAAGACCACAACAACACTCCCAAACAATTAAATAAACATACATACATATACAACTCTCAATGCTTCAAATATAATAGTATTAGCCCAAAGCTATATTTTTATATCAAGTTCTATAAAACCTATGCACAAAAACGGCAGCTATCCTTATATAACAATAATGTATCCAAAAAAAGGGGAGAAAAACACCTCAGTGTGCAAATATATCCCTCTATGTGCGGAAACTCTGCCATAGGGGAAAATGAGCTAACTCATCACTTGTCTAAAAAAAACTCCAGAGTAACAATTTTATTGTAACTTAACCAATTATAACATTTCAAAGAAGTACTTATTCAATATTCTCCAGAATATTTGAAAATATTTCTTTATTTCGATTAAATTAACATTTAATTCAAAAATACTTCTAAGGTTACTAAATTACATCTCCTAAGATAAGCACCTAAAAGGAGTAGTGCTCGCAAATCACTAAGCACATCATAACGAGAATGTAACAAGCATTAGCCCCTAAAATGAGTAGTGCTTGCAAAACACTGAGCACACCATAGCAAGGACACTGCAAAAAAAGTTAGAGTGAAAAACTAAATAGAGTCACCAATAAGGTCTGAAAGTAAGACTTATCTCCAAGCTGCCAATATCTCGCACCGATCTCACACCCACTCAAAAAAGGCTTTCATTTCACCCAGATAGGCTTCTTCGGGGCGAATCAAACGCCTTACCAGAGAAAACCCTGTGCACCGATTAGCATCTGATGTCACAGATTTTAAATCGAACAAAAGACATTGAAAGACGAGTCCCCCGACTGAAATCATCAGATCGGGCCTCACCTTAACAGAGTATCGCTAAACAGAATAGAGACAATATAAAGCTACATAGCCAACACCTACCCAGCTAATTCAGCTGGTTAATCAATTACCAAAAAAAACCCCACTCAGTCTTTCCATTCAAACCTATTGGCTCCAAAGTATTAAGAGTAAATATCCAGCATTGTTCACACTGCAATAGCAACTTTCCACAATCTCCACTTTTAATATTGGAAAGTATGAAATCAATTGCCATACAACGAAGGTCTGAAAAGTTATGATTAATGTGTGACAAATGGTACTTCTTTGAGACTTAGGCAGATTGCTCTTATGTTGAGACAACCGAGTTCTCAATTGACGTATGGTTTTCCCAACATAAAAATTGGTACAGGGGCAATGAATCAAGTAAACCACATAAATAGAAGTACATGATGTAAGCCATTTATGCAAAACACACGCCCATTGATAGCACAATTGCTACCTTCTTCCATTATTTCGCAGAAGTCTGCTAACTCCAGACTTAGGTCCTTTCACCTTGCTGCTCCTTATGCCTGGATCAAACTTCCTGAGTCTGTACGTCAGGCTTCATCTCTGCCCCTTTTCATCTCTCTGAGGCTGCTTTTGGCTCCTGATCCCTTAGACCCTTGTGTCGCCTTATCCTTCCCTATTCTATCCTTATTCCTATCTTTTGTCTTGTCTGTCTTGATTAGATTGTAAGCTCTGAAAAGAAGGGACTGTCTCTATCTGTGTTTGTACAGCGCTGCGTATGCCTTGTAGCGCTTTATAAATATTTAATAGTAGTAGTAATAGATTTAAAATCTGTGACATCAGACACTAATCGGTGCACAGGGTTTTCCTTGGTAAGGAGTTTGATTCGCCCCTGAAGAAGCCTAGCCGGGTGAAACGAAGATCTTTGTTGCGTGAGTGTGAGATCTGTGTGAGATATCGGCAGCTTGAAGATAAGTCTATTAGTTTCAGACCCTATTGGTGATCCTATTTAGTTTTACACTCTTTTTAACTTTTTTTTGCAAGGTCCAGTGCTTACAGTATTCTCGCTACGGTGTGCTCAGTGTTTGCAAGCACTACTCCTTTTAGGTGCTTATCTTAGGAGATGTCATTTAATAATGCTATAAGTATTTTTGCATTAAATATTAATTTAATCTAAATAAAGAAATATTTTCAAACGTTCTGGGGAATATTGAATAAGTACTTCTTTAACATTTTATAATTGGTTAAGTTACAATAAATTGGGGAGGTCTTTTAGACTAATGATGTTAGCATGCGTTTCCCCTATGGCAGAGTTTCCGCACATAGAGGGATACATTTGCACTCTGAGATCTTTTTCTCCCCTTTTTTGGGTACATTATTGTTATATGTGGATAGCTGCCATTTTTGTGCACAGGTTTTATAGAACCTGATATAAAAATATAGCTTTGGGCTAATACAATTATATTTCAAGCATTGAGAGTTGTGTATGTATTGTATACACGTTTATTTAACTGTCTGGGAGTGCTGATGTGGTATTAATATTTGATCACTCTTAGTGCATTTTTTTTTACTTGGTAAGGACCCATACTAAAAGTATGGGATCATTCCAGCATCACTGCATTAATTAGTGCAGGTCTGACACCACCCCCATGCTCAGTTTTGGAGCCCACAACATAGTAACATAGTAAATGACTGCAGTGGAGGTGTGGCCTAGTGGTTGGGGCAAGGTACTTCAGGCCAGAAGGTCAGGGGTTCAAATCCCACTAGAGGATAGCAACCTTGGGCTGGAAGGACTGGGGTTTCTAGTCCCACAGGTGCTCCTTGTGGTCTTGGGCAAGACACTTAACCCTCCATAGCCCATGTTCCCTGTAAAATAGTTATCTCCAAGTTATAATGCCCTGTTCAATGTAATTTGTTTGTTCAATGTAAACTGCACTGATGCAGAATAGCACAGTATATAAGAGAATGTAAATAAATAAATAAAGACCAGTATGGTCCATCTTCACCTGCTGCTCCATGCAGGCCACCCCTCCCTATGTCTTTGTTTTAGGGGTGAACCCACCGCTCCGTGTAGGACACCCCTGTATGTTGAGAAATTAGATAGTTAAGTTTATTTTGATTTTATCCTGTTGCTGTAAAGGGATCCACTGTGTCTGTCCCAAGCCACTTTGAATTCTGTCACTGTATTTGCCCCCACCACTTCCATCGGGAGGGCACTCCAAGCATCCACCACCCTTTCAGTGAAAAAGTATTTCCTGACATTGCCTTTCAATTTACCACCTTGCAGCTTCATGTTATGCCCTCTAATTTTACAGTTTCCCCATCTTTGGAAGAGGTTTGTTTGTTCATTATTTCTCTTTAAGTATTTAAAGGTCTGAATCATATCTCCCCTGTCCCTCCTCTCCTCCAAAGTGTACATATTTAGGTCTTCAAGTCCCTTCTCATAAGGCTTCTGACGCAGGCTCCAAATCATTTTGGTCGCCTTCCTCTGAACAGTTTCCAGTCTTTTTATATCCTTTGTAAGATATGGTCTCCAAAACTGAACACAGTATTCCAAGTGAGGCCTCACCAGTGACTTATACAGGGGCATTAGTACCTCTTCCTTTCTGCTGGTAATTCCTCTTTGTATGCAACCCAACCGGGAGCCTTGTCGCACTGTTTTGCCACCTTGAGATCCGCAGAAATAATCACACCAAGGTCCTTCTCCTGGTCCGTGCACACCAATCTCTCTCCCCCTATTGCGTACATTTCACCTGGATTTCTGCTTCCCAAGTGCATGACACTGCACTTCTTTGCATTAAATCTTAGCTGCCAAGCATTAGACCATTCTTCCAGCTTTTGTAGATCTTTCCTCATGTTATCCACTCCCTCAGGGGAGTCCACTCTGTTGCAAATTTTTGTGTCATCTGCAAAAAGACAGACTTTTCTATTCAGTCCTTCAAGAATATCACTCACAAATACATTGAACAGTGCCGGGCCCAGGACCGAACCCTGGGGCACCCCGCTAATCACCCTCCTTTCATCCGAGTGAGCTCCATTTACCATCACCTTCTGTCGTCTGTCAGTCAACCAATTTCTGATCCAGTTCACCACCTTGGGACCCATCCCCAAGCTACTGAGTTTATTGACAATACTACTGTATTTTAGTAAACATGCCCCATTATATGCTGACGTTAGTGCGCATTAATTCACTGAGGCATGCATTATCTTAGTGCATGTCCCATGTTATTCAATGGGACTCAATTACTAATAACGTTAATGATTAATTAACACGTTAACATTAGTGCACCTTAATTAGCCCCCTAAATCGGTTTAGTACACACTAAATTCTTTTAAGTGCCCTAACAAGTTGTACATGTGCTAACAAATGCAGATTCCTAGAACCCAAAAGGTGTAATTAGACCTTACCTGCCAATGTTCTTTCCTGTAGTTCCTCCAGTCCATTCCAGACAAATGGGTATATGCTTGCTAACCAGCAGGTGGAGACTAAGGAAAACTTCTCATTTTCCATGTAACTAGCCTGTGCCCACTGGACTGACCCAGCACTGACACTTCACTAAGCAGGAAGCATCACCAGAGACCAGGGAACCATCCCCAACTCCGCCCGAAGGGCTAAGAACAGCAATTGTTGATAACAGAAAACCGGGAGCCTTTTGCACTGCTGTACCGCATCCTGAACAGCCAGATGGCCAGAACCAGAGCCAGTGCTCCAATGGTTCATATCATATCAAACCACATTTCTTTAATTTATTCTTATCTATTTCCTTCTTTTCCTCATCAAACTATGACTCTAGACTAGAAATCTCAAGAAATCCATTTAGGAGTGTGTGTGTCTATGACACTGCATGCAGCAAACTGAAACAGACCAGGTGGGTCCTGGACTGGACTGGAGGAACTACAGGAAAGAAAATTAGCATGTAAGTTCTAATTTCACCTTCCAGGGCATCCCTCCAGGCCAGTCCAGACAAATGGTATGTAGCAGAGAAGTACTAATGATAGGTAGGACCAGAGATCCCTGCACGCAGCACTGTCGCCGCAAAATGCGCATCTTGTCTGAACTGCAGATCCAGACAATAATGCTGAGTAAAGGAATGAAAAGACGACCAGGTCGCCGCTCTAGAAATGTCCAGAGGAGGGATCCTCCCCACCTCAGCCCAGGAAGAAGCCTGCACCCTAGTAGAATGGGCTCATAAGCCCAGCGGAACCTGCTGCCCCTTTAGAACATAGGCTGAGGCAATCGCCTCTCAAATCCAACAGGCAATGGACACCTTTGAGGCAACCTCCCTTTTCCAAGGTCCCCCGAAAAGAACGAAGAGTTGCCCTGACCAGCGAAAAGGCTGTGTGACTTTCAAATAGCACTTCAAAACCCTGTGCACATCCAATTTATGCAGCTGAGTCCAGTCCTCCGAGCCCCACTGGCCAGCAAAGGAGGGTAGCGTCACAGACTGACAATGGTGAAATTCTGAGACCACTTTGGGCAAAAAGGAAGGCACAGGCCGCAGAACCACCTTTTCCTTAGAAATGACCAAATAGGGCTCCTTTTTGGATAGGGCTTGCAGTTCATAAATACGCCTTGCCGAACAGATAGCTACTAGGCACATGACCTTCAGTGTGAGATCCTTGAGTGAGGCCACCCCCAGTGGTTCATGGGAGGACCCCCCCCCCCCCAGTGCTGCCAGGACAAGATTAAGATCCCACGCAGGGACCAGTGGCTGTGTAGGCGGCTCAGTGGTTTCATGCCCCGCAGGATGCGAATGATATTGACATGTGCTGCAAGGAACTCCCTGGACCTTGCCCCGGTAGCAGGCCAGGGCTTCCACCTGAATCTGCAGGTTGCCCAGCGCCAGGGCCTTATCCAGATCTGCCTGGAGGAACCCCAGAATAAACAGGCACCATGACCTTCAAGGGCAGCACGTCCTTATCCTCGCACCAGGCCTCGAAGAGGCACCAAACCCGGATGTAAGCCAGGGTAGTAGAACGCCTACACGCCTGTAACAGATTGCCTATAACAGGTCCCAAATAACCTCAGCGTGTCAGCCATGCCCTTTCAAGACCCAAGCTGTAAGCGAGAATCAATCCACATCTGGCATGCACACCTGGACTTGTGACAAGAGGTCCAGAACCCGTGGCAACCACAGGAGTTCGGCCACCAAGAGACATCAGATCGGCATACCAAGGCTGACGTGGCCAGTCCAGAGCTATTAGTAAAACCTACCCCGGAAGGGCTTCGATGTGGTGGAGAACCTGCCCTATCAGCACCCAAGGCAGGAACACGTACAGCAGTCCTGAGCGGGGCTATGGCTGTACAAGAGCATCGAGGCCCTTTGCCATCAGGACCGCCTCTGACTGAAGAAGCGGGGTGCTTTGGCATTGTGCGCTTGGAGCATCAAATCCATCACCGGCCTGCCCCAACACACTATCAGGGACTGGAAGACTTCCTCTGAGAGTGACCACTTCCCCGGATCCAGGGTATGGCAATTCAGATAATCTGCCTACACGTTCGCCACCCTGGCAATGTGTGCTGCTGAAAGCCTGAGTAGGTGCATTTCAACCCACTAGAGCAACGGGAGGACCTCTGCTGCTACCTTTTGTGCCTCCCCTGGCGATTGATGTAGGCCACTGTGTTGGCATTGTCGGAGAGGACTCGCACCGCCCTGTGGTGTACTAAGTGGGAAAAGGCCTCCAGCGCCAACTGAACTACCCTTGTTTCCAGTCGACTGATCGACCACTGGTTCTCCTCAGGGAACCAGAGCCCCTGAGCAACTTGGGTTTGGCAGTGTCCTTCGCAACCCAGGAGTCTTGCATCCATTGTGACTACCATCCACTGAGGGGTAATCCAGGGGCATTCCTGTCTCCAGATTGCTGGGGTCCAGCCACCACTGTAGACTGGAACGAGCTGCCTGCAAGAGGGAGAGGTGCACTTCCATGGAGTAACGGAGTGGCGACCAGCAGGCTAGGAGGCGAGTCTGTAAGGGGCACATATGCAGGCTCTGACACCAGCTCTAATGAGGCCGCCATAGACCCCAGGACCTGGAGGTAGTCCAAGGCTCGGGCCGCAGGGCCTGGTAGAACCCCTGAATCTGTAGCTTGAAGCAGGCATTTAGATACTCTAATGACTGTGAGGGCTGGAGTCAGCTCTTCTGAAGATTGACTACCCAGCCGAGCTTTTGTAAGCACCGCACCACGGTCTGTAGCCGTCTGATTCTCCTCGCGGGACTTTCCATGGATCAGCTAGTCGTCGAGTTACGGGTAAACCAACGCCCCTTGTTTGTGGAGATGGGCTAACCACCACTACCATTACCTTGGTAAAGACTTGTGGTGCTGTGGTCAACCCGAAGGGAAGATCCTGAAATTGAAAATGCCCTGCGGACACCATGAAGGGAGAAACCGCTGATGTTGCGGCCATACCGGGATATGTAAGTAGGCTTCTATGAGATTGAGGGAGGTAAGAAACTTGCCCTCGCGTACTGCTACTATCACCGACTGCAAGGTTTCCATGCGGAATCGAAAAACCCTGAGGGCCTTGACGACTCCCTTCAGGTTCAGGATCAGGCGCCACAACCCCTCCTTCTTTGGCACCACAAAGTAGATGGAGTAACGGCATAGACCCCATTCTGTCTGAGGGACAGAGGCGACCGCCTCGGGTTGCAACAGGCATTCGAGTGTCTCCTGTACAACCCTGGCTTTGTGGGCCGAGCTGCAGGGGGAAAACATGAAGATGTCTGCTAAAGACCTGGCAAATTTGAGAGAGTATCCCCCATGAATGATCTCCAAGACCCAAGCGTCTGATGCAATCTGGGCCCAGGTGGGGAGGAAGTGCTATAGGCGACCACCCACTGGCTGAACCCCAGCCAGGGCCCCCACACCTTCATTGTGCAGGTTTAGCTGGGGCTGACCGCTCCATGATCCTCCTCAAAAAGGCGCCCCCCGTTGGAGGAAGCGAGTCCTTTGGGGGTTACCGGCAAGGTCAGGACGAAATCCTTGCACACCACCACCCTGGCCACGGCTCTGGTCTCCTCTTGTTGCGTTGGGCTTATCTTCCAGCAAGCGGGGGAACCTTGGTTTCTCACAGCAACTTTACCAACTTATCGAGGTCGTCTCCAAATAGCCAGGTACTCCCAAAGGGTAACCGAGAAGGATTTGTCTTGATGCCACACTGGCTGACCAGTGGCACAGCAACAGGAGGTGACGGGCTGCCACCACAGAGGCCATGCTCTTGGCAGAAACCCGTAGATCATCATATAGGAGGTCAGTCGGGAAGGTGGACCCTGATTCCAGCCTGGCGTCAGTGGAATGGCTTGAGCCCCCTGCAGCTTTCAGGTCCGTGGAATCCTGGGACCAACAAAGGCAGGCCCTGGCCACATAAGCCTCACAGATGGCCCCTTGCAGACCCAAGGTGGAGACTTCGAAGGCCTGCTTAAGCAGCACCTCCAGAGCCAATCTAGCGGATCCGTTCAGTTCACACTGCCTTCCACCAGGATTGTGGTCTTCTGGGTGACAGCCGCCACAAGGACATCCACGTTAGGGAGGCATAGCTGCTTATTTTCCTCCGGCGGGTTGGGATAAAGCCGAGCCATGCTTCGTCCCACCCGCAGCCCTGCGTCCGGAGTCTTCCACTTTTCCTCTTTCATAGCCTTCAGGGCTTTATGAACTGGGAAGGATTTGGAGGGTCTGCAGATACCCTCCATTAGAGGGTCCTCCTCCAGGTCCAGGCCCACAGCCCTGGGTCCTGTGATACACAGGACAGCTAAGGCTTCTGTAATTAAGGCTTGGAGCCCATTGCTGTGGAAAATTCTAACCGTGGCGGGATCTTCCCCTCCCGGGAGTTCCCCCTCCTCGAGTTCCTCTGGAGCCTGGCCCAACAAATCTGAGGGTCCTTCCAGTGCCCCCAAGGACCCCAGGGAGGTAAAGGAGCACACTTCCGGTTCCTCATCCAGACATTCCTGTCTTGGGCGTTTCCCAGCAGGAGTGCTCCTACGCATGGCTGCTGGCATATCTAGGGGCTGTCCTCTATGAAAAGAGAATCCTGCAAGTCCAGAGGCCCCAGAGGGGACTCTGTCTCCCGTGCCATAAAATCCAGCATGGCAGGGTTTCCCGCCAAAATCGCTGTCCCACCAGATGCACACATGGCTTCCCCACTATCGGAGTAAAGTCCCACTCCTTCTTCAGATCCCTCCTGGGCCACTCCTAACTCCACCACAGCAATCCCGTCAGTCTTTCGGCAGCTGCAACAAAGTCCAAGCTCAGACAAATGGGCTCTGCGGCTGCCGCACAGCATACACTGGTTCCTGTCCATGCAGCTGTGTGTGCCCGGAAGTTCCCCACTCCAACAAAAGAAAAGGCCTGGGGCCAAAGGACTTACCCAAGCTGCCTGTCTCCACTGGAGACTGCGTGTCTGCCCCCAGGAAGTGCTGTGTGTCCTTCTCTGAGCCACTCCTACTCTGTATTTCATTTCTATTGCTTTTTTGTTTTTTTTTCTAAATTTTACTGGCCATAGGCTCCATGGTGCATACAGGCAGGACAAGCAGCACTGCTACCACCTCCGGCCCTGTCAAATGTTGGGGAGAGGGAAAGGAGGGAGCACAAGAGAGGGGCTAGTGGGGGGGAGAGCATGGGAGGGACCCAGGACCCCCAGGTTCTGCACCCCTTCATCAAATGTAGGCCAAAACCACAACATGGCTCCATGTTTCATAGGCTATGCACACCACCTGCTTGGAGACTGAGGAATACTGGGTCAGTCCAGTGGGCACAGGCTATTTATACTGAAACTGAAAAGTTGTCCTTACTATCCACCTGCTGGCTGGCAAGCATATACCCATTTGTCTGGACTGAACTGGAAAGGCGTCCTGAAATGATCACTTTGGCAGCATTAATCTAAGTGATTTATGTGGGCAAACTTGTTTTTATCTGCATAAAATCACAGGTTGCTTATTGCCTCTCCCCACACACCGAACTCTGTGGGTAAACCCACATAAGCCTGCACCATGTGTACATGTCTGCCCACATAAAAAGTAGGTGGCATCAGGTTGGGGGAGGGAAATTACACAAGTAGAATACATACTAAAATCTCCTCAAGTAATCTCTGACACATTCCCAGGATACAGGGACTTTGAAGCTGCATGCTGCATGCCAACTACATTTTCAAAGGGAAAGTCTACGATGTGTTTCTCTTTGAAAATGAGCTTGCAGTCCCACAAGTACACTGCAAACTCCTCTGACATCATCATTATTCCCTTTTCATATATAATTTTGATATCTATATAGTGTGATCTATTATATTCACCTCAGATACAAGTTTCCAGTACTTAAAAAGACAAAAAACAGCTCTAAACTGAACAGAATAACTGATTCTACTCACTACAGAATTGTAGCTTTCAAACCTGTCGGGGGGACCCCTAGCCATTCAGGTTTCCAGGATGGTGGCAATGAATATGCATTAGATAAATGTGCATACATTGTCTCAACTGCATGCAAATGCACTTCATCATGTTCATTGCGGATATCCCGAAAACCCGACTGCTGGGGTTCCTCCAGGACAGGTTTGGGAACTACTGCTGTAGAGGAATATCTGGGGTTTTTTAGCTCATGTATAACAGCAGGAAGATGTAAGAGGAGCTCATTAGAGATTTCCTCTGGTGAAGATTATCACTGAACAATATCTTTGAGAAGAGCAGTTCAGTAATGAGAAAAAAATTGCATCTAACAAACACTTAAGATTTGCATACGCTATTTCGTGCTGCCAAATGGCAAAATAGAGTATGTTTTAAAAATAGTGTACATTGCATTAAATAACTATGCTGTGCTGTGCTACCGCTGATTCCAGTGGCAGGGTTGAGGGGGGCATGGCTCGACTCAGTGTCAGGCCATGTGCTTTGGTACACATGGCCTGCCAAATCAGATCCCCCTCTGACATAACTGCTGCTGGAATCAATGGCAGAGGGGAGCAGAAGCACGGCAAGGCTCAGCATGGGGTGGGGGGAGGGCAGCACGGCTTGGCGTGCAGGGGCAGCTTGGTGCGCGGGGGTGAAGCGGCAGACTATGTATGCTGAAGCACATGGCTTGCTGCCACCAGAGATCTGCCACCCTAGGTGGCCGCCTAGCCGAAGGACCAGGCCTGTGTTAACCAGTGACCACCATGTTAAGTAGCATGGAAATTCATATTATGGGATGAGGAATGGGCAGAGACTGTGCCTTGCAATTAACACAGATATGTTTATATATTTTAACTGTTAATCTAGTAGATAATTGGGAACAGTTAACTACACCTACAGCGAGCTTTCTCGAGTCATCTTGTGCCACCACTGCTCCCTCAGACCCAATGCCCTCCCAGCTATTTAAATTAGTTAGCAATTTCTTTCTTTCTTTTCCTCTGTCATTCCTAATTTCTTCCTCCTTTTCCTGTTCTGTTTTTCCCTCCTGCTGGAAGGAAGCCACTGTTCTCCCCATTCTCAAGCCCGCTGCCACTGATCCCCTCCATCCTCTAAATTATCATCCAGTCACTCTCTTACCCTTTCTTTCCAAAGTTGTTGAACATTTGGTAACTCAGCAGCTCCAGGATTTCCTCTCTCTTTCTGGTATCCTTCATTTTATTTAAACTGGTTTTCATCCTCACCTGTCTACTGAACATTCTCTTCTGGCCATCTCCAAATATTTTCGTACCTCTCTCGATTCCCAGCATCAAGTCATGCTCATTTCTCTAGACTTCACACTGGCCTTTTGTTTAGCCAATCACTCCCTCCTTCTTTCACAGCTTTCTTCTATCGGCATCACTGGTTCTGCTTTGGTCTGGTTCCGCTCCTGTTTGTCTGATTGTTCCTTTCGGGTGTCTTGGTCTTCTTCATTATCATCACTTCAGTCTCTTCACTGAAGTGTTCCACAAGGTTCTGTTCTCAGTCCCATCCTTTTTAATGTTTATTTGGCTCCCATGGTCTTCCTGATCTCCTCTCTTGATATTACATTTTACATTTATGGCAACGATATTCAACTTCTCTTTCGTTTCCCTGCTTATTCTCCATCTATTATCTGCCAGAGCTCTGTGAAACTTGATGTCATTGCTGACTGGCTTTCACACCACGGGTTAAAACTCAACGCTTCCAAGACCGTTTCTCCAATCCAGTTCCTTTGGCTCCACTGCTCTCTCCCTCCATTCATGGCACTCCCTTCCATTTCAGGACAAAGTTAAGATCCTCAGCATCTCCTTCGACTCCCAGATTTCCTTCTCTGGTCATATCACTTCCATAGTTCAACACTGCTTCTTCACTTTGCAACAGATTCAATCGGCTCGCAATCTCCTTGATCAGTCTTCTCTTCATCTTCTTGTGCTTTCCTTGATCATTTTTCATCTTGATTATGCAAATTCCCTTCTCTCCAGTCTTCTTCAGCATCAGATCCGCCGTCTTCAATTAGTTCAGAACACAAACCTCCATCTCATTCATGGTGCCCGAAGATTCACTCATGTCACCCCCCTCTTTCTCACTAAACACTGGCTTCTGATCTCTTTCTGTATTCAATATAACTACTTCCGTTTGCCTTTTTTGCTCTCCATTTGGGCCACTCTGTCTTTCTTTCCAGCCTTCTTTTCCTCTATACTCCTCTTCATACTCTTCAATCTGCCTCCCAGCATTTCCTTGATGTTCCTTGCCCTCATATCATTCACTCAGTAACAGCCTGTTCTTCCTTTCAGGTCTCTATGGAATTCTCTTCCTCATGCTCTATGTTCCCAGCTCTTGTTTTCCTGTTTCAAGTCCCAGTTTAAAACCCATCACTTCTCCCTAGTGTTTCCCTCTACCAAGCCTTCTTGATTTGATTGATCCCCTTCTTCCCCTGCCCTTCTTTCTTGCACAGCACTAGCCCTTGGCTCATCTTTGTTTGTTTTCCTGCTCCTTCTTGCCCCCGCGCTTTCCTTTGTTTATCTTCGGCAATTGTCTCCAATTGTAACCAAGACCCTCCTCTCATTTCTTCCCCTTTTGTGTCCTCCTTCCCTGTCTTGGTTTGTCCCTTGTCCCTGCTTTTCCCCTCATAGTATTTTTTAAATGACTATTGTTCACCGCCTAGCTGCCTTGGCCATAGGCGATATATAAAACTGAATAAACTATAACTGTAACTGCATTCTGCATTATCGGCTATGCCATTAACATGTGGTGGTAACCATTCCTCCATGTTACCTGTATGACTGCCTTCCCTAAAGTGCTAGGAATGCTCCCAACAATTCATGCAGAGGTTTTGCACATTAAGAGTAAACCCTTAGTGCAAGTCAAAATAGACCCCTCAGTCTCCATTGTTTCTGTCAGAAAGAAAATGCAAAGCCACGTTTTATGCTCTGCACCACTGCTGGCATGCAATGACATGATGGGGCATGAAGGCAAGAGGACACATGCTCCATCAGTCTACTTATAAACATATTTATTTCTTTTATTTATTTAGCAGGATTTCTGTATCACCCTATCCAAAAATCAAAGCGGTTTACAGCATAACTTGTGGGATTTACAAAGAACAAAGGGTGATGGGGGCATGCAGGAGATAGTTTACTTAAGTTAGCTTGAAACAATGTACATAGAGCAGTGATGGCTAACCTTTTTGAGCCCGAGTGCCCAAACTGCCGCACAAAACCAAAGAATTTCCTCAAAGTGCCAGCACGTCCATTAAAGCCTCATTTGCATAAGGTGCCTCATTTGCATAAATATTTGCATAATGTTACCATACACTAACTTTTAGTAAACATGCCTCTTAATGAGTATATGGATAAAGAAAGACTAAAAGGTTTCTACATTACTATAATCCAGTACCAACCGCCAGGCACATTAGGAACTACTACAAACGCTGCCCATTTAGAACCCATAGCAAACCCGCCGTATCCTAACAGTACTACCAGGACTCACAAAGCACCATACCCTAACTATCAAAAGGCAACACTGCAAATATTAAACCAATACATTTCAGAGAACAACAATACATGACCTACTGGGGAAAGAACAAGTGGCAATGTCAAATAGGAATTATATAAACAGAATACCTCAGCTCAGTTACACATGCAGAACAGACCATCACCAAACAAGGAATCACAATTTAAAAACAGGAAGACAATAATTAAACTGGGAACCCCAAAAGCCAAACTTGGAATATACAACAACACTGTAGAAATAAAACTATAAATTAATTTCCTCTTGTACTAAACAAAGCGCAAAAATTAATGATGCACATTTCCCAGAGCTGACATATTCCAGTTAATAAATTCAAAATAAAGAGATATTTTTCTACCTTTTGTGCATTTTTTTTTCAGTTGCAATTGCTCCAGCCACTTTCTTCTGGTTTCTTCGTGTCTTCTCCTAACTCTCCATCTGCTGTCCATTTGTCCTTTCTTCTGTCTTCTTCTTGGTTTTTTTTTTCCATTCTCTCTCTACATCTGCTTTAACATACTAATCTTTCTCCTTTTGCTCTTTCCTCATTCCTATTTCATCTACTCAAAATTTACCCCTCCATCCTCAATCCCCACTTATTCTCCCAATACCCGGCCAATTGTAGATTTTTTATCCCTCCCACACAAAATATTTTTCCCCTCTCCATTTTACTCTCCCAGCCCCATCCCATTCTAATCCTCCCCCAACACCAGCTCCCTTCTAGTTCCAGCCTCACCCAGCATCCATTCCCTTCTAGTCCCTGCATCAGCCCATTTCCAGTCCTAGCAGCCCCCCAACCCATTTCCAGTCCTAGCAACCTCCCAACCCAATACCAGTCCTAGCCCCCCCTCATCAACCCACTTCCAGTCCTAACCCCCCATAAGCCCATTTCCAGTCCTAGCTCCCCCATCTATTTGCAGTCCCATCCGAGTCCCTCCATCAGCTCATTTCCAAACCCAGCCCCCCATGAGCCCATTTCTAGTCCTTTCCTAGCCCCACCATCAGCCCATGTCAAATCCTAGCTCCCCTCCACTCAGCCCATTTCCAATCCAAGCCCCCCATGAGCCTACTTCCAGTTCTAGCCCCTTCATGAGTCCATTTCAATCCAAACCCCCACCACAGCCCATTTCCAATCTTAGCACCCCCCCAACAGCCAATTTCCAGTCCTATTCTAGCCCCTCCATCAGCCCATTTCCTGTCCTAGCCCCCCCTCACCCATTTCCAGTCCTAGCTCCCTCCCCCTCACAACCCATTTCCATTCCAAGCCCCAATCCCATCAGCTATTTGCAGTTCAAGCCCTCCTTCCACTCAGCCCATTTCCAGTCTTAGCCCCCCCATAGCCCATTACCAGTCCTAACCCCCCCATCAGCCCATTACCAGTCCTAACCCCCCCATCAGCCCATTTCCAGTCTTAGCCCCCCCCCATAGCCCATTTCTAGTCCGACCCCCCCCCAAATCCCCATCACCATCACCATCACCAGCCCACTTCCAGCCTTAGCACCCCCCATGGCCCATTACTAGTCCTAACCCCCCCCCCCATCAGCCCATTTCCAGTCTTAGCCCCCCCCATGGCCAATTACCAGTCCTAACCCCGGCCAATTACCAGTCCTAACCCCCCCCCTGGCCAATTACCAGCCCTAACCCCCCCCCCCCACATCAGCCCATTTTCAGTCTTAGCCCCCCCCCATGGCCAATTACCAGTCCTAACCCCGGCCCATCAGCCCCTTTCCAGTCTTAGCCCCCCCCATGGCCAATTACCAGTCCTAACCCCCCCCATCAGCCCATTTCCAGTCTTAGCCTCCCCACCATAGCCCATTACCAGTCCTAAACCCCCTTCCCCCCTATCAGCCCAAATTAAAAAAAAAAAACCCAAACAAAGCGGCTGCTTCTGCCGCGGCAGCCTCAAGAGCTCTGCCGCGGCAGCCTCAAGAGCTCTGCCGCGGCAGCCTCAAGAGCTCTGCCGCGGGGCCCCCCCCCTGCCCGGCAGAGCCTCCCTGCATCATCTACCTTCAAGTCGCAAAACGCGGGCTTCTTTCAGAGCCGCGAGAGTTTCCTTTCTCGCGGCTCTGTTCGCGAGAAAGGAAACTCTCGCGGCTCTGAAAGAAGACCGCGTTTTGCGACTTGAAGGTAGATGATGCAGGGAGGCTCTGCCGGGCAGGGGGGGGCCCCGCGGCAGAGCTCTTGAGGCTGCCGCGGCAGAGCTCTTGAGGCTGCCGCGGCAGAAGCAGCCGGTTTGTTTGGTTTTTTTTTTTTTTTAAATTTGGGACCTTTTAAATGCGGACCTTCCCGCGTGCCAGCTGCAAGGCCTTCGCGTGCCACAGCTGGCACGCGTGCCATAGGTTCGCCATCGCTGACATAGAGTATGTAATGATATCATTAACCTTAACTTATGTTAAATTATGGACAGCTGGGGATTAAATAAGCAGAATGTTTGAGGAGGTAGAGCTAGGGCAGAAGGTGAGTTGAGACGGCACTTGATTGGTTCACCTTTGGACTCTGAACTATTCAGATTATTCAGGTTCATTAAAGCCAATGGAGCAATGAATTTTCCACTCTGATATTTTGATTTTATATCCATATTTAATCAAACTTGATTAAAACTTACTGCCAGGCATCTGCCACAGAGGCAACAGCACTCCAAGAAATCAATAGTGGCATAAAGGCCCCCACAGTGGCAAAATGGGAGCAAAGGCATTAATAGTGGCATGAAGTCTCCAAGCCACCATGAGAGAGTAATGCTGTACAAATAGTAGAATGAAAACCCTAAGGCAAAAATGGAAGAGCAAACCAGCACCAGCATTAGCAGGAAGACCCCAGATTCTCAGGATGTAAAGCAAAGAAGCACCAAAGGTCAAAGTCAGAATTTTGTGGAAACAGGAGCCCATTAAGGGATGCAAAAAGGAATATATGAGCATCTCTATAGATAGGTTTGCCCATGAGAATTTTACAGTAATAGTCTTCTTTCTGTCATTTTCCCAAAAGATCACATGAAAGGACTTAGGTTTCTTTCTTTGAAAGAAGATTGTAAAGCATCTTAAATGTTCTGCAACTCAATCCTCCAAGGTCTCCCAAAACACGTACCACATCCACTCCAACTAGTCCAGAACATGACAGCCCGCATAATCACAGGCACATCAAGGCATGACCACATCTCGCCAATTCTCAGACAACTACATTGGCTTCCAATATCATCACACATCAAATACAAAGCAACAATAAACAAATTCAAGACCCTCCACAACCAATCAGCAGACCACTTGCACACCCTAATCCAAAATGTCCTAAACAACAGATCAAGAAGGCAACCCAATCAGCACACAACAAAAAGTACACAAGCTACATGTAACAGAACATTTTCCTTATACGGCCCATCAATTTGGAATGCGCTTCTGAACAATGTAAGATCTATCAACGAAATGACAGAATTCCACAAAAAACTGAAAACACACCTCTTCCTGGAATTCTTCAGGACAGACACTTAACAAAGCCCACCACTGCAACAAACCACCCACCTAACAACCTCCTCCCCTTAAACTATTCCAACTTAACCCACCCCTCCATCCCCATCCACACCTCTATCCCCACCTAAGCTGGTAAACAATCGTGCAATTTATTCAAGTGCCCTACACAACACACTCCTACAATAGTAACATAGCATATGATGGTAGATAAAGACCAGTATGGTCCATTTAGTCTGACCAGCAAGGCAGTAAGAGGAGGTGCACCTGCCGCTCCATGCAGATCATACTCCCCATGCCTTTGTTTAGGCATGTACCCACCGCTCAGCGTAGTTACTCACCTGTAACAGGTGATCTCTGGGAACAGCAGGAATTGAGTCTTCACATATGGGTATCGTCGGCACCGACAGAGCCCGCGCAGGAACGCTCCCCAGCGTCCAATAGGAAAGCTTTTGGGAGCATCCCACTGGGCCTGCGCTGCTGCCTTCCCGCCTTTCCAACTCTTCCTCTTGTCGTCAGGTGCCCCCAGTGGCCAATGGCTGTAAGGGCACACTGAGCATTTTTATTATTTTTAAGGAGCAATGGCTCTTTAAGGCCCAAGTGCAGTTTGGTCCTTGGAGTTTTAGCTCCTTGCGAGAACAAATTATATAAGCCAAGAGTGGAGGGTAATAAGGCTTTATTTCCCGATTAACGCAAGGGTTCACTAAGACATAACAAAATAAAGATAGTCCTTCTTTATAAAGGGTTCCACCAAATAAGCAGGCATACAACTGTTATAAGCTTCACAATTGATTGCAGGGTTTCTTTTATATTTACAGTTCTACTAAGGACTCAAGACTAGTAGTAGCACAAAAAGTACAATCCATGGATTCATCCTGAGGAATGGGAATAGTATTCTCAAACTCTATTTCCATGGACTCTGCGTCACTGGCTTCTCCCTCTGAATAAGTGCTTTCCCTTATGGCTACAAGTTTAGAGGGTCTGTCTCTGCTTCTTTGCTTCCAGTAAGACTCTTCTGTTAAGCACTTAGGTATTGTTTTAAAAAGTTCTGCTTTGTTCCCTCTTCTCATATACTGAGCGTCTGCTTTATCAAAGTTTCTAAGAGCAAGGCTTTCTTTTAAAAGTAAAGAGCCACCATACCTTGGCTTCTTGCAGCTGCTACACCTGGAGCTCTCTCTCTGACGTACTTCTCTCTGGAGACAGGTTTTCTTGTGCAGTGCTTTGCCCTCCTGAAGCCCAGGAAAACCTGGTGAGGATTCCCAACCTCTGTGCTTCTGTGTAAAGGTAGCTTTGTTATAGGAACCTCTCCTCCTTGTACCTTGTAATCCTGGTCCAGTGAACTCAGGTGAATGTAGGCTTCTCTTAAAGCATGGCTCCTTGGTTTTCTGTACTCCTCTTTCAGCTGTTACTGCTCTTGTTGTGCTGCTTGATCCAGCTACGTTAGTTGGGCTGGGAGTGTCACTCCTTCCAGCCAAACTGCTTCTCCTGGCAGCCTCTCTCTGGACTCCATCTCTCTGTGCTCTTCCCCTCTGGACTCTATCCCTCTGGATAGTCTCCGTCTGGATTCTGTCCCTCTGGGATTGCTCCGTGTGGACTCTCTCCTTCTCCACACTCCTTCTCCTTCCTTCTGGCGGAACTGCTGCCGGCTGAGTTTCCTCCGAACGGATTCCTCCTCCACACCACTTCCTTCTGGCTGTCTTTCCTTTATAAAGGTATTTTACCTTTGAAACTCCCGGGCTTGCCTTCAGGTGCAGCTGGTTAACACTCATACAATCAGTGGCTGGGCACATTGACTCAGCCTCTGTAGGATTACTCCTGCCCCCTCTAGCTGTGCTGCGAGGTAATTGCATCTTCTGCACATCTACAGCTCTATGAAAGGCAGGGTTTTTTTCTAAACCTGCACCTTCCGTGGCTCCAGCCTCATGACACATCCCCCGTCTTAAAATATTACGGGCTGAGTTTTCATCTTTACTACAGCACGTAATCCTTGACCTTGCATCTGCATTATAATGCAGCTTTCCTGTTCTGTGTTCTACTTTGTATTTGTATGGCTGCAATGCCATGTACTTGGATCCTTTTCTAACTGACGTAAACAAGGCCAATCTTTCGTGCCAATGTCGAAGGACATTTATGTGGTATACCTGTTCATGTCCCTTTGTATCTTGTATTAAGTACGAGGCAGGACCCAGTGGTTTAACTACCATATAGGGTCCCCTCCATTGGGCTTCAAATTTCGGGGTAGGCCCGGATACCAAAACTACTACCTTCTCACCGGCGGTTAGTTGTCTGGGCTTGGTACCTCGGTCATAATACTTTTTCTGCTTCTGCTGACTATCCTTCAGCTTCTCTTCGGCAAGACAAGAGGTCTGCCTTAGACGGCTTCTTAAATTTTTCAAAAACTGCGGTATTCCCAATTCATTTTCTACCGGTTCCACCCATTGTTCACGCAGGATGTCGAGAACTTCCCTGGGTGATCTCCCGTACAACAATTCATACGGCGACGTGCCCAAAGAAACCTGCGTTCTTTCTCTGCAAGCATACAATACGAATGGGAGCATCGTATCCCACTCCGCCATTTCTCCATCTAGAGACCGTCGCAGCATCTACTTTATAGTCTGGTTCATTCTTTCCACCCATCCGTTACATTGGGGGTGATAAGCGGATGTCTTGAGATGGTGGATACCAAAAGCGTCCCAGAGCTGTGCTAGGTATCTGGACATAAAATTACTTCCTCTGTCTGTCAAAACTTCCTGAGGAAATCCTACTTCACAAAACAGCTTTATGAGCTCCGTGGCGATGGACTTTGCTGATACGTTCCTTAAGGGAACAGCCCATGGGAAATGCGTGACTTGGTCCATGATGACAAGTATATACTGAAATCCTCTAGGTGTTTTTATTAGAGGTCCTACTATGTCCATTGCTAGCCTTCGTATGGGATCCGATATTACGGGCATCGGCAGTAAGGGCACCTCTGGTGGACGTACGGAGGTCACTCGCTGGCAAGAGGCACAGGACTCACAAAACCGTGAGATCTCCTTGAACACCCCTGGCCAATAAAACCTAGCCAATATTTGGTCAAGGGTCCCCTGTACCCCTTTATGACCGCCTATTGGGTGGTCATGAGCTAACCTCAGCACTGCAGACTTAAAGGTATTTGGAACTACCAGTTGCTTATGGATATTTTTCGTCTGTGGGTCTATACTTTCCCTGTATAGCACTTCTTCTTCTATTATAAACCTTGGAAAGGTCTTTCTCTCCTCTTGGGCGTACTCAAACGCGCGTGCTAGCGCGGGGTCATTCCTTTGCTCCTTTGTAAAAGAAGGGAATTTTTCCACCAACTCGGATGGAATCCAGGGCAGTCCCCTCCCTGCTTCCAAGTCGGCTCTGCCTTGAGAACGGCACTTCCTCTCTTTACGCTTTTCTGCTTTTGACTTCCTCTCCCTTTCAGTGGGGACATTTATTAAATCTTCGTGGGATGGGAGGTCCTCTAAAACGGTCTCCCGTGAACAAGAAGGTTTTTCTGAAGCTTTCGCCTGGGTACGAGTAGAGACGAAAACTTCACGGGGGTTTAAACCTTCTTCTAAGCCTCTTTTAAACTGGGGCCAGTCTCTGCCCAAGACTAACTCCTGAGGTAACCTGGGTACTACAGCAACCAACATTTTCCTCATTATTCCCAAACCTCTCACAATCAGGTTATATACAGGGTAAAATGTGGCAGCACCATGAACACATTTTATCTTCACTTTGCGCTCTGGTTGATCTGGTGCGGATTCAGCTCGCTCTTTAATCACAGACCATAGCTTGCGAGAAATCATAGTTTGATCCGCGCCAGAGTCAAGAAGAGCTTTGGCAGCAACCCCTTGTACAGTCACATCCAACACAAACCCTTCACATAGTGTTTTTCTGTTCTCGCCTATGAGAGCAGTACGTGCTTGGCACTAACTCCTTACGTGACCCGCTTTCCCACAGGTAAAACATCTTTTATCGTGACTCCTTAATACAGCATTAACATTTTTTAAATCAAGAGTTTTACAATGTGAGAGACTTCCTGATGACTGCTTGAACGCACCCACTGCCATCTTTGAAACTTCCTCAGTTTGTTGGGTGGCCAATTCCGCCTCCAAATATCTCTCTGTCAAGATAATGGCTTCTGCGGTGGTGCGACAATTCTGCAGGATAAGGAAGCTCTGCACATTGTTGGGTACTGCAGACATGAATTGCTCTAGGACTATCACATCCATTAATGTCTCAACCGTCTTCTCATCAGGCCTTAGCCACTTTGCGGCTAAGCTTCTCAGCCTGTGTCCCAATGTTTTTGGTGTCTCACCTCTTTTAAGGTGTGCGGCCCGCAGCATGCGATTATACACGAGGGGAGTCAGACCCAAGCGATCCCTGATGGCCTTCACTACCTCAGTATAATCATTTGCTGACGAAGTGGGCATTGTTCTATAGGCCGACAGGGCCTCCCCTGTGAGAGAAGCTGCCAGTCTAATAGCCCACTGTTCTTTTGGCCAGCCTACCGAACCTGCTATCCTTTCGAAGGAGTCCAGGAAGTCATCGATGTCATCTGTAACTGCTAACTTCCCTAAGGTTAAAGAATCATAGGACCATTGTCCTACCGGACAGTTGCCAGTCCAGAACTCTGTCCCAGATGACTGGAGGCTGCTTCCTGCACCTTTTGTTGATGGGCTACCCAAGCCTCCATCATCTGCAAGACGGGTTTTTGTTGCTCTTGCAGAGCCAAGATTGCTTGCTGCTGTGTTTGACAAGCCAGTTCTCTTTGCCTGTCAAACTGCTGAGCCATCCAAGCGAACATCTCTTTCTGCTCCATGTTGATGAGATTACCTAGGGAAGCACAGAAAAAAAAAAAAAACCAAGTGTGGTCTGATAACACAATCAGCCCTCCCTTTTCCCTTTTTTTTTTCTCAAATTTCAAACCAGCATCCACAACAGGTCTGCCCCTCTATCTTTTTACCTGTAGAAGTGTTGAGTCCAGCTTTCAGAAAAAGGACTCTGCTGCTCTACGGCGTAGCACTCTGTGACTGCTGCCAGCAACACCACGGCCTTCCTCTCTGGATTTTCTTGGTCCGGTCCGGGTTTTCCTCATCCAATCCGGGCTTTTCCTCTTCCAGTCCGGGTTTTTCTCCTCCGGTCCGGATTTTCCAGCTTAGTACTGGTGGTTTCTTCTTTTCCTGTATGTCTTAGGGCGGTATCCTCATCCGAACAACTACGCCATTACATCGTCAGGTGCCCCCAGTGGCCAATGGCTGTAAGGGTACGCTGAGCATTTTTATTATTTTTAAGGAGCAATGGATCTTTAAGGCCCAAGTGCAGTTTGGTCCTTGGAGTTTTAACTCCTTGTGAGAACAAATTATATAAGCCAAGAGTGGAGGGTAATAAGGCTTTATTTCCCGATTAACGCAAGGGTTCACTAAGACATAACAAAATAAAGATAGTCCTTCTTTATAAAGGGTTCCACCAAATAAGCAGGCATACAACTGTTATAAGCTTCACAATTGATTGCAGGGTTTCTTTTATATTTACAGTTCTACTAAGGACTCAAGACTAGTAGTAGCACAAAAAGTACAATCCATGGATTCATCCTGAGGAATGGGAATAGTATTCTCAAACTCTATTTCCATGGACTCTGCGTCACTGGCTTCTCCCTCTGAATAAGTGCTTTCCCTTATGGCTACAAGTTTAGAGGGTCTGTCTCTGCTTCTTTGCTTCCAGTAAGACTCTTCTGTTAAGCCCTTAGGTATTGTTTTAAAAAGCTCTGCTTTGTTCCCTCTTCTCATATATTGAGCGTCTGCTTTATCAAAGTTTCTAGAAGCAAGGTTTTCTTTTAAAAGTAAAGAGCCACCATACCTTGGCTTCTTGCAGCTGCTACACCTGGAGCTCTCTCTCTCTGACGTACTTCTCTCTGGAGACAGGTCTTCTTGTGCCGTGCTTTGCCCTCCTGAAGCCCAGGAAAACCTGGTGAGGATTCCCAACCTCTGTGCTTCTGTGTAAAGGTAGCTTTGTTATAGGAACCTCTCCTCCTTGTACCTTGTAATGCTGGTCCAGTGAACTCAGGTGAATGTAGGCTTCTCTTAAAGCATGGCTCCTTGGTTTTCTGTACTCCTCTTTCAGCTGTTACTGCTCTTGTTGTGCTGCTTGATCCAGCTACGTTACTTGAGCTGGGAGTGTCACTCCTTCCAGCCAAACTGCTTCTCCTGGCAGTCTCTCTCTGGACTCCGTCTCTCTGTGCTCTGCCCCTCTGGACTCTATCCCTTTGGATAGTCTCCGTCTGGATTCTGTCCCTCTGGGCTTGCTCCGTGTGGACTCTCTCCTTCTCCACACTCCTTCTCCTTTCTTCTGGCGGAACCTCTGCCGGCTGAGTTCCCTCCGAATGGATTCCTCCTCCACACCACTTCCTTCTGGCTGTCTTTCCTTTATAAAAGCATTTTACCTTTGAAACTCCCGGGCTTGCCTTCAGGTGCAGCTGGCTAACACTCATACAATCAGTGGCTGGGCACGTTGACTCAGCCTCTGTAGGATTACTCCTGCCCCCTCTAGCTGTGCTGCGAGGTAATTGCATCTTCTGCACATCTACAGCTCTATGAAAGACAGGGTTGTTTTCTTCTAAACCTGCACCTTCCGTGGCTCCAGCCTCATGACACTCTTCAGTTGGGTTTGTAGCTGAGACAAAGGAGAGAAGGAAAGAGAGAGAGAGAGATAGAGATACAACTCCTAGGGAGGTGGGTGGGTTGTGAAGACTCAATTCCTGCTGTTCCCGGAGATCACCTGTTACAGGTGAGTAACTACGCTATCTCCAGGAACAAGCAGGAATGTAGTCTTCACATATGGGAACTCCCAAGCTTAGAGATGCCAGGGAGATGACCCCAGAAGCAGAGAAACCCAGGCTGATGTGGGTCATGCTTCCTCCCAAGGATTTCTGACATCGAAACCCAGGACGGTGAGTAAGAGTTGTTCTAAGTCTGAAAGAGATGCTGGAGAACAGCTTGGCCAAACTAGGCATCCCGACGGGAGTCCTTGTCCAAGCAGTAATGGGCCGCAAAGGTGTGGACTGAAGACCAAGTGGCTGCTTTGCAAATGTCATCAATTGACACAGAGCGAAGGTTGGTCATAGAGGCAAGTATTGCTCTCACACTGTGAGCTGTGACATGACCTTCGAGAGAAAGTCCCTTACTCTCATAGGTAAAGGATATGCAGTCTGCAATCCACTTAGAGTTCTCTTGGAAACTGGTAAGCCCACGTGACTGGAGTCAAAGGCAACAAAAAGCTGTAAAGCCTTTCTATGTTGCTTAGTCCTCTGAAGGTAAAAAGCTAAAGCTCTTTTACAATCCACAGTATGAAGATTCCTTTCTGCACTACAGGCGTGAGGCCTAGGGAAGGACAGGAAGGTAAACTGACTGGTTCAAATGAAAAGGCAAAACCACCTTTGGCATAAAGTGAGGATGAGTCCTAAGGACTGCTTTATCATGGTGGAACCTTGTATGAGGATCAGCCACTAAAGCTTGTAGCTCACTAATGCGTCTAGCAGAAGTGAGAGCAATGAGGAAGATTACCTTCCAAAAAAGAAACTTAAGAGATGTAGTGGCTAAGGATTCAAAGGGCGGCTTCATAAGCTGCCCAAGGACAAGATTCAAATCCCATGCCACGGGCGGTGGCTTAATGGGAGGTCCAGTCAAGAGTAGGCCTCTCATAAACCATGCTACAAGCAGTTGAGAGGAGATAGGTTGTCCATCCAAGGGCTTGTGGAAAGCCACAATGATACTGAGGTGGACCCTTACTGAATTAGTCTTAAGACCAGAGGATGATAGGTGGAGGAGATACTCTAGTAACGCCCCCACTGGAACTGAAAAAGGATTAAGTTCCTTTTTTGAACACCAGATAGAGAACCTTCTCCACTTCAAGGCATAGGCACGCCTTGTGGAAGGTTTCCTAGAGGCTAAAAGGATATCCTTAACCTGTTGAGAAAGGATGATATCCTGGAACCCTAAGCTTTCAGCAGCCATGCCATCAGGTGTAACGAAAGAGGATTCAGGTGCAAAAGCGTCCCGTACTCCTGGGTTAGGAGATCTGGAGCACATCCCAAGCCCAGAGGCTTGGCTTGAGATAGACGTAGAAGCAGTGGATACCACGTCTGTTGTGGCCAACGTGGGGCTATGAGGATCACATGGCCCCTGTCTCTCTGAAGCTTGAACAGAGTCTTGGGGATGAGGGGAATGGGTTGGTAGGCATAGAGGAAGTTTTGACCCCAGTGGAGGTGGAAAGCATCCATTGCCTGACTGTTCTGAGCCAGAATTCTGGAACAGAATTGGGGAAGTTTGGCATTCTGAGGACTTGCAAACAGGTCTATATCTGGAGTTCCCCAGATCCGAAAGATTCAAAAAATTTGCTGTGGATGAAGAGACCACTCGTGTGGCAGCAGTACTCGACTGAGCTTCTCTGCCAGAAGATTTTGTGTGCCTGGAAGATACACCGCTAGTAGATGAATCTGAAGGCCTCTTGCGAAGGACCAGAGGCATAGAGCTTTGTTGCACAATGCCTGAGAGCCTGTTCCACCCTGTTTGTTCACACAGAACATGGCTACCTGATTGTCCACCTAGACAAGAACTGTCTTGAAGCTCAGGTGGTCCTGAAATACTCGGCAAGCATAGAAAATGGCTTTGAGTTCCAGTAGATTTATGTGAAGACAAGCCTCCTGTTCAGTCCAAAGACCTTGAGTGGAGAGATCGTCCATATGAGCCCCCCGTCCTGACTTAGATGCATCCGTCGTCAAGGTAGCTTGGTGTAGTGGCTGCTGAAAAGGTGACCCTACGAGAAGGTTTTCTAATGATTGCCACCACTGAAGGGACGAAATGAGGTGTGCAGACTTTCTGATTTTGTCCCCCAGATGACCTGACGCCTGTGTCCACTGAGAGGCTACGGTCCACTGGGCTGCTTGCATATGTAGGCGAGCATAGGGGACCACATGAACAGTGGACATCATATGCCCCAGCAACTGAAGCATTTCTTGAGCAGTTAGGAAAGTTTTCATAGCTACTTGAGAGGCCAGTTGGAATATCCGAGCACAACGGAGTTGTGGCAGGAAAGCCCTTGACTGTCGTGTGTCTAGGAGAGCCTCTATGAACTCTAAGGAATGAGATGAGGCGAGCTGGGATTTTGGGAGGTGTATGACCAGTCCCAAGTATTGCAAGATTTGCATTGTGCAGGATAGAGCCGAGCTGGCTTCTGGAGCTGTTGATGCTCGGATTAGCCAGTCATCTAAGTAGGGGAAGACAAATATCCCTAGAGTCCTTAGAAATGCTGCTACTACTGCCATGCATTTTGTGAAGACTTTTGGGGCGGAAGCCAGGCCAAAGGGTAGAACTCTGTACTGGTAATGTCTTCCCTGAAAGAGGAATCAAAGAAACCTTCTGTGTTCTGCATGAAAAACGACATGTGTATATGCGTCCTTTAGGTCTAGAGAACATAGCCAATCCTGACTCTGCAAGTAAGGGAGAAGTGTTCCGAGAGAGATCATTTTGAATTTTTCTCAGAACAGATACTTGTTCAACTCCCTGAGGTCCAGAATGAGCCTGTACCCTCCTGTCTTCTTTGGTATGAGGAAGTAGGGGGAGTAAAAGCCCAGGCCCTGTTGAGAAAGAGGTACCTCCTCTATTGCACCCTGAGCAAGGAGAGAGGTGACCTCTTTACACAAGAGAGTGGTGAGGGGGGCCGAGAACTGAACTCTCTTGGAGTAGAGGGAGGGGGCATACTGTGGAAGTGGAGTTTGTACCCCTCTGTCACTATGGAGAGAGTCCACTGCTCTGATGTTATCTGCTGCCACCTCTTGGCAAATTAAGAGTCTGCCTGGAATGTTGAGAGGCTCTGGACCTTTTAGAGGAAGGATGACTAGGTTCTTTAGGAAGGAGTCAAAGACCTTGTGGAGGCTGTGCCTGCTGAGCTGGTTGAGCTCTGGGGGCTTGAGCCTTCCTCTGTTGCTTGGGCTGGTGCTGCCCCTTTTGGGGAGCATGGACTGGGCAGTGGACAGTTTGGGTGTAAGACAGATAGAATTTCTTCTTTTTGCTGAAAAAGGGTTTCTTAACTGCCTTTTTCTTAGCTGGGTTGGCAGTGGTCCTGGAAAGTCTATTCAAGGTAGTGTTCTCGGACTCAAGCTGAGAAGCTTTATCCTGCCAATCCTTGCCAAAAAGGTTTTCTCCCATGCAAGGAATATTTCCCAGCTTGTCTTGCACCCACTGTTCCAAATCAGATGCTTGTAACCAAGCAATTTGTGTGCATCGATAGAAATAGCAGAGGTTCTACTAATGCATTTGAAATAATCAAAGGCTGCCCTGTTCATGAACTTTGAAACATTTTGGGCATGCTTAACAAGAATGAGGAAATCAGCCCTCTTGTCATCGGGAAGAAGAGGAGCCATGAGTTCCAAAAATTTTGCAACCTCTCAAAAAAATATACCCATGAAGAGTATGTATGAACTTATTCTGGCCGATAATATAGAGGCCTGAAAACATTGACAACCAAAAGCATCGAGAGTCCTTGCCTCACGGCCCGGAGGATTAGAAGAATGAGTCTTAGCACTTTTGATTTGGCGCATTGCTGACTCCACCACCATAGAATGGTGTGGTAATTGTGTTTTTTGGAACCCGGGACACTGCGTTACCCGGTACATTGTATTGAGTCTCCGAGAATGTGTAGACACCATTAAAGGTGTTTTCCACATCCTAAGCATAAGGTCATGCAAAATCCGGTGTATGGGAAGGGTTGCGGCCTCTTTTGGGGCTGCGGGATACTGAAGAATTTCTAGTTCTTCAGCTCTCGGGTCCTTCTCAAGGGTCACGGTGTTCAAGAGGCCCCGAGCTATATCTCGTATAAAGTCTTGAAAAGACATATCTTCCGGGGGAGACATCCGACGTTGTGGTGAAGGGGAAGGATCCTCCGGAAGAATCACTCCAATACCGGCAGAGTCATCGGAATCATCTGAATCGGAAGACTCAAAGTATCTACGGGCTGGGTGCTCTCGTACTGCCTGTCGCCGGTACCGATCGAAGTCGGCATCAGAATGCCTCGATACCAGACCTTCCATGCTGGACAACGATTCAAGGGCCGGCATGGGTGGAAGCATGGAGAGTGGCATACCGGTGGCTACAGCTGCATCCGGTACCGTTATCGGTACCAATGGCTGCGGAACCAATTGCAGCGGCTTTAGCGGTACCGAGGCTGCTAACAAAACTGCAAGACTGCTCTCAATGGCTAGGATATGTTGATCCATAGAGCCCGCTGATGTCTGAGTGTCGGTAGCGGCAGAGCAGGCTATAACCCCAGAACATGGCACTAAATGTTCTCCGGAGGTAAAAGCCTCGGGAACATCCTGGGACCCCGTTAATGCTTTGCCGGCAAGGAACTCCTGCCGGGGTTGTTTGGCCGGTGTATTCTACTCGAGGGCAACGCTAACAGCATCTCGATGCTTAGAAGGAGATCTACCCTTCGAAGACCTGGGTTTAGTTACCTGAGATCCATGGGAGGAAAATGAAGCCCTGGACGACGTCAATGCAACGGACATTGCATCTGAGGCAAAGAGGGTGCCAGGTTTTGCAGCTCTATTCTGCAGGCCCCTCTTAGTCATCTTTCTGCAAAGGAGACACTCCGATGGCAAATGGTCAGGACCCAAACATTTAAGACATCAATCATGGGTGTCGGTAGCAGAAATGGAACTGCTACATTTTGAAATATTTTTGAAACCACTAGTTGGTTTCTCCATTTTAGAGAAAAAGAGGGCCTAGTGCCCAAAATGGCACCGAAGCACCAAGAGGGGACAGAACCTCAAGTAAAAAGCTTTTTCTTATAAGAAAGAAAGAAAATAAAGAAGACACCGGTGGTGCCGGTATAGGCATCGATGGGACGGTAGATGCGGCCACAAAAAAAAAAAAAATTCTACGGTGAGAGGGTTTGCTGCCTGTCGGCTCTGCGGAAAATGAAAAACTGAAGAGGGAGAGTTGGAAAGGCGGAAAGACAGCAGTGCAGGCACAGTGGGATGCTCCCAAAAGCTTTCCTATTGGACGCTGGGGAGCGTTCCCGCACGGGCTTATTCGGTGCCGATGATACCCATATGTGAAGACTACATTCCTGCTTGTTCCTGGAGATTGTGTAGATCACCTATATTTGTTGAGATATGAAATAGTAGGTTTATTCTGATTTTATCCTGTTGCTATAAAGGGATCCACTGTATCTGTCCCATGCCATTTTGAATTCTGTCACTTTATTTGCCCCACCACTTCCATCGGGAGGGCATTCCAAGCATCCATCATCCTTTCAGTGTAAAAGTATTTCCTGACAATGCCTTTCAGTTTACTCTTTTGCAGCTTCATAAGAACATAAGAACATGAGATATGCCATACTGGGTCAGACCAAGGTCCATCAAGCCCAGTATTCTGTTCATGTTATGCCCTCTAGTTTTACAGCTTCCCCATCTTTGGAAGAGGTTTGTTTGTTCATGAATATAATTATTTAAAGGTCTGGATCATATCTCCCCTGTCCCTCCTCTCCTCCAAAGTGTACATATTTAGGCCTTCAAGTCTGTTCTCATACGTCTTCTGATGCAGGCTCCAAATCATTTCGGTCGCCTTCCTCTGAACTGTTTTTATATCCCTCGCGAGATATGGTCTCCAAAACTGAACACAATATTCCAAGTGAGGCCTCACCAGCGACTTGTACAGTGGCTTTAGTACCTCTTCCTTTCTTCTGGTAATTCCTCTCTGTATGCAACTCAGCATCCTTCTGGCTTTTGCCACTGCCTTGTCACACTGTTTTGCCACCTTGAGATCCTTAGAAACAATCACTCTGAGGTCCTTCTCCTGGTCCATGCACACCAACCTCTAGTCCTCTATCGCATACAATTCCCTTGGATTTCTACTTCCTAAGTGCATGACACTGCACTTCTTCACATTAAATCTTAACTGCCAAGCATTAGACCAGGACTGAAAGTTTCCTGCAACCCTCAACCAAGTAACTCATCCCTTCCAAACCACAATCGAAACAAGGACACTCACTTATGTCCGTGTTACGTTCACCCGAAGTTTGTTTATTAGAAGTATTTACAGTTCAACTTGCTTTCCTCTTTCTATAAGTTCAATGTAACTACAAAACCCTTGCTTAATGTAAAACGGTATAGAAATGATGTTAAATAAATAAATAATAAAATAAATAAATGTTCATCAATACTATTCTCCAGGCTGTCACAAAGTACTGATCAGTATGAAGAAATGCCTCTGGGACAATAGGTTTGTACATGTGAAATCAAATAAACAAATAGCTGGAAAACCTCAAGGCAATGAAGATGAAAGTTTGGGCACTGGTGTTCAGTAGGTGGGAGTTTATACTCCAAAGATTTAGCCATTGGATTTCAGTGGGCAAGCCAGACTTGAAGCAGCACCAATACTCAAGATCCCCTGAGGTACTTGCATGCATGAACTTTGCAATTCTAGGAGAATATGTTATCCTAGAGGACATTTGGTAATTGGGGGCTTGGGAGTGCAGCAACCAATCATCTCCTCTCTGTACTGTGGAGGGAAGAAGACCCCAAGGCACCATAAAGACGAAAGCTGCACCAGCAACAGTAGAATGAAGACCCAAGACACTAAGAAAGGAGGCAAGAAGGCAGAGGAGGAAGACTGGTATCTATGTACAAAGACATTGAGTGCAGAGGATGTAAACTGATGATATGACTACTAGAATCAGAATGATGGATCACTTGGATCATCTGTAAGCCATGTTATGAAGAGAGTAGCTTTGCCAGAGAATGGAGAAGGGCACAGCAGAAGCCTTATGCCAGGAAGCTTCCCAGTAATGTCAACCTAAGGCAGCATAAAAACAAAGAGCCCAATATTCAAAGGCATTTACACGGTTTGCAAACTTGCAACCATGTAAATGTCACTAAGCGGGATATTCAACAGCACTAACACGTCCCAATGCTAACCAGATAGCATCAGGGCGTTCTAGGAGTGGCACCCGGCCATAATAAGGCAGCAGCAATATTGAGCAGCTGCCCGATTATGGCTATGCAGCAAAAGTAAGGCACAGCAAAGGCTGGCCTTATGTTGGCCGCATGAGCTAACTGGGCAGCAGCTTCTTGCCAATCCGGGTAACCTAGATATTCAATGCCGGGGCCGGATATGACCCCAGCATTTAATATCCTATTTTAAAGTTCGGTGGCGGAGACTAGCCATGTTGGATTGGCTAGTCACTGGCGCTGAATATCAATCACAAAATCTGTTCTCAAAATATAAGTCAAAGACAGGGCCACTGCCCTGCTGATCACAGGTAAAAGCAGCCCTGTTCCTCCCTTTAGCTTCCTCAGGCCACTTGCAAGAGAAATGTGTGGTGCTTTAGGGAACAGACTGATGACTTCCTGCTTCCAGTCTGTCACTAAAGTGCTGCTCGCTTCACTTGCAAGCAGCTTGAGGAAGCAGAAGGAAGAAACAGGGCCGTTAACTGTGCTGTTCCCATGGGGGGTCCACAAATGGGAGAGAGGGGCCCCAAGCAGGGAGGGGGCCCATGAATCACAGAGACATTCTCAAATCTTTGCCCAGGGCCCTATAAGGGACTGAAGAGACCCTGGCCAAGGTACAGCTGGAAAACACAGAGGGAACCACCCCCCCTGCAGTGACCATAGGTACAGAAAAAAACAGGTCACACCACGCTGTAGGATGTCGCAGCAACCTTTATTGCTATCTTGTGGTCACCCTACACGTGTGTCGGCCCAAAGCCTTCTTCAGGGGCTATTGATCTCTATACAATAAAATGTTGTATAAAAACATTAACATTCATATAAAATTCCAAATTTTGCAAGAAAAACCAACATTTATATAAAACACATAAGGCATCCATAAGGAACACACTACCAGATGCAATACGAAACATCACTGACCTCCACACCTTTCACAAACATCTAAAGACTCACTTATTCGCTGAACATTTTAGCCCAACAACCTAACCCCACCCCACCAAATGACACGTCGTCCCCTAAGAATCCCCCACCAAACCTACCTGACGTATACATATCACATCCTGACCTCACAATACCCTGCCCCACAGAACAACCCACCCCCATGTGCATACATTAAACCATTCCTCTAAGCCACTCATTGTATACAGTTAAATGTGCTATGTTACTGTACATAGTTAACTGTTCTATGTTACTACTTTTCTTTTGTTCTATGTACATGGCTCACACACACAAGCATGCATCCAAACCGGACTCTTCACCGCACTACCGGACTTTCTACCACTCAGCTCCAACGGCACGATCAGCACACAAAATACTCTATTGGAAGGACAGAGTGAAGGCAAGCTCCTCCCCACTGCACACCTCATCCACCTGCATCTACAGAACAGTTTAAACCGCTACTCACCTGAGGTGGGCCCGCGCTTAAGGGCCACCTTGGCTTGGCCCTTAGGCGAGGACTGGGGTGAGGATGGCTTCTTACCTTACAAACCCGACCGCATCACATCCAAGAATCAACACCACGGAAAATGGGATTTTAAGACAGCACCCACTGCCTCCGCCAAGCTTTGCACCTAAGAACCAACACCACAGAAACTGTGACTCAACCATCCATTCTCCTCCATCAAGCACCAACCCCCCAAAGATCCCATCATCTGCTCACAAGAAGCCAGTTACAAGAAACCCTCCCTTCAAGAATTCATACCCACTAACTCTCTACAATCATGCTGCCGCTATGTGTCACTTTACACCCTGCTTGCATTCCTCCTGCTAGCCACCCCCACAACATACTCACCCCACATTCCACCACCTACTGCAGATACACCACCTCCACTATATTACAGACACAAAACACCAACACACCAGACTATGTAACACAATACATCATAAACATACTGATCAATAGCTCCACACCCTACCAACCACAGTACACAGCACCCCTTCAAACACTCAAATGTGCACTCAAACTCGCGCTCAGTGAGGAACAAAATCCCTGTCATCAGAGACCTACTGGAAACCCATCAACTTGACATCCTCTGCATAACTGAAACCTGGCTCACAGACACGGACAACATTCTCCTGAACAAATTCCTACAAGAAGAATTCACTCTCTTCCACTTCCTGCGATTTCACTGAAGAGGTGGAGGAGTCATGATCATAGACAAACCACAACTACCACTCAGATGAAAACAGACCCCCTCACCATAGCAAATAAACAATTGACAATCTACCTCACCTACAGAACGCCAACCACTAATGATCTATCAAAGATACTGGAGAAAGTACTTGCAAATACCAAATCTAACAAGACCTCCTCATCCTAGGAGTCTTCAACCAAAAAGCATCACCTCTTTCCTGGATGCCATGGTGGCCTTGGACCTCTCACAGGTTGTATTATCCCCCACATAAAAGGCAATGCTCTCAACCTAATCTTCACAAACAACCACACAATACACATAGGCCCCCCTAACCAACTGACACCAACAGATAAAGCTGGAAGCAAACATATCCATTCCCTACCACCAGACACAAGGCGTATGCCAAGAATCCATCTTGTCAGCTCTACTCTAACATCTACCTGCAACCTCTCTGCTCGATCATCAAATCTCATAACAAACTTTCACATATACACCGACGACAATATGCTCTATGGACCATTTAACACGAAACAACCCTCATGCACAAATCACCAAGAATGCTTCACTGATGTTACCCGCTAGCTAGCAAACAACAATCTAGCAATCAACTACAAGAAGACCAAAGCTCAATTTATTAAAAAGGACTCTACATTCACTCTCTCTACCACCATAACATCAAACACTCAAGTTTAAGTTCAGACTGAAGTGAAATAACCGGGCATCACCCTCGATCAAGACCTCTCCTTCAAACCAGAAATAAATAAAACAACCAGAGCAATCTACTACAAGGACAAAACCCTACAATGCCTTTGCCCACTCCTTGAACCATCAGACTTTCGCTCAACTCTCCAAGCCTTAATCCAACGACACCTCGATTACTGCAATTCCATCTACCAGGGCCTATCAAAATCCTCGCTACTCCTGCTTTGCACCGCTCTACACACAACAGCGCGCATCCTTCAGGGAGCTACAAAGCACGATCACATCACACCCATCCTCAAGCATCTTCATTGGCTCCCACTCCCCAGCTGGATCAAATGCAAAACCCTCCTTCTGACACACAAAGCCATCCACTGCTGCCCCACCACACAACTCCACACCCTACTCAAAACCCCACAGCCTAACTGAACCAGAAGATCATCCACAAGAACAAACTTACCATCCCCACACCAAAATAAAGCAAAACCAACAAGCATGTGAGAGAGCCTTTGAATTCTGCGCACCATCCATATGGAAACACTACAAGATGCAATACGAAACATCAATGACCTCTACACTTTTCGCAAACACCTAAAGACTCACTTATTCACTGAACATTCTCGCCCAACAACCTAACCCCACCCCACCAAATCACTGACTCCACACATCCCCTAACAATCTCCCACCAAACCTACCTGATGTATGCATATCACATCCTGACCTCACAATATCCTACCCCACAGAACAACCCACCGCCATGTACATACATTAAACCATTCCTCTAAGCTAGTCATTGTATATAGTTAAATGTGCTATATTACTGTACATAGTTAATTGTTCTATGTAACTACTGTTCTTTTGTTCTATGTACACTGCTTTGACCCAGTGAAAAGCGATATATAAACCCTGCTAAATAAATAAACCTTAAAAAAAGAGATAGAGCGGCTTTTAAATTAGATAATAAGGGAAAGCCGACAGTTGACCAGGAGCGCATAGTTTGGAAAGATGTACCCTTCCCGCCCAAGGGTGCCATCTTGCTCAATCTGATGACATAGCTAAAAGACAGCCAAAAACAACAAAATGAATCATATGACTGCAACTCCAAGGGGAGGAGGGAGGGTTATGAGGACTGATTCCTGCTGCCCCTGGAGAACATCTGTTACAGGTGAGAACTACACTTTCAAGAGGAACAAGCCAAAAGTCAATCCTCACATATGGGACTCCCTAGCTCCAGGCTACTGAGGACCAGTAGAAAAAGCAAAGCCTCTCCATGAGCAGCCGCAAGTGCACCTGAAGACAGACTCAGAGGATGCCAGTGACTAGGGAGAACCATGGTTCTGGTAGTCTGAACAAGAAGGGTCAGAGGGCAGGAGCTGTCTAAACCCCAAACAGATTACGGAGTACAGCCTGGCCAAAGGCACTGTTCCGTCGTGACTCCCTCTCCAGGTGGTAATGAGCTGCAAAAGTGTGGACCGAAGACCAGGTGACGGCCCGGCAAATGTCTGCCATGGGAAATGAGCAGAGGCTGGCGACCAAGGTTGCCATAGCTCTGACAATATGCGCCGAGACCCGGTGCTCCAGCAGCAGCCCAGCCCAGTTGTGGGCGAAGGTGATGCAGTCTGTCACCCAGATGGACAGGGTCCGCTTGGTGACAGCCTCCCCCCAGATGACTGGGGTCGTATGAGACAAAAAGCTGTGAGGCTTTGCAGTGGTTCCGAGTGTGCTGTAGATAAGAGGACAGGGTTCTTTTGCAGTCCAAAATATGGAGACCGGCTGATGCCTTGTCAGTATGGGGCCGTGGAAAAAAGGTCAAGAGTACCACCTCCTGATTGAGGTGGAAGTCCGATACCACTTTCGGAAGAAACTTTGGGTGGGTGTGGAGCACGACCCTATTCTTGTACAACTTGGCATGCCGAGGTGAGTGCCACCAGGAAGGCTACCTTCCAGGAGAGGTGGCAGGTAGCCAAGTGCTTGAAGTGTGGCTTAGTAAGCTGCGCCAGGACCACATTGAGATCCCATTCCTCTGGGGTTGGCTGGATGGGGGGGATGAGAGCAGTAAGCCCCTCTTGAATCAAGTGATGAGGGGCTGCACGGAAAGAAGCTTGCCTTCTATGGAGTGATGGCTCACGGAGAGTGTGCTCAGATGCAATCTCACGGAGTCGGACTTGAGCCCGGAGTCGGACTTGAGCCCGGAGTCGGACTTGAGCCCTGTACTGAGCAGGAGAACAGGTTCACCTGTTGCTTGGTCACCATAAGGAGAACCGGCGCCACTTGAAGGCGTAGGCACGCCTCGTGGAGTCCTTGCGGGAGTCGAGGAGGATCTCCTCCACTCCTTAGGAAGGTTGAGGGGCACTAGGGCGTCCCGTTCAGCAGCCATGCTGTGAGGGACAAGGATCCCAAGCTGGGGTGGAGGATTGAGCCCTCCTCCTGAGTGAGAAGCACCGGTGAGCTCCCAAGAGGGACTGGGGATTCCATCAAAAGACAAAGCAGGAGAGGTAACCAAGGCTGCCTGGGCCATCTCAGGGCCACCAGAATCAGGGAAGCCTTGTCCCGCTGGGCCTTGAAGAGGGTCCACACTATCAAAACTATGGGAGGGAAGGCATACAACAGGTCCTCCGACCACGAGATGAGGAAGACATCCAGTGCCACCTGGGCTGGGTGTGGCTGTAGGCAGCAGAAAAGAGGAGCTAAGCATTGGTCGGGCTGGCAAAGACGTCGAGGCTCAGGGTGCCCCATAACCTGAAGAGCCGCTGTGCTACCCCAGGGTCCAGGTGCCACTCATGTGTTTGGAGGACCTTGCTCAGCCTGTCCGCCAGGACATTGCCCTGGCCCTGGAGGTACACTGCCCGGAGGAGCATACCTTATCTAGTCGTGTACAAACAGAGGTCTATTGCCTCCTGGCAAAGGCGAAAAGAACCTGTGCCCCCCCCCCCCCGCTTGTTCAGGTATAACATTGTGACCTGGTTGTCCATTTGAACAAGCACTGACTGATACTGCAGGGGGTGATGGAAAGCCTTGAGCACAATAAAAACAGCCCTGAGCTCCAGCAGGTTGATTTGTTGCTGGCTTTCCTTGAAGGACCAGATGCCCTGGGTGTGCAATTCATTGCAATGGGCACCTGAGCCCAATAGGGAGTCATCTGTCGTGAGGACCCTCTGGGGGCTTGGGAATTGGAAGGGCATGCCCCTCCACAGGTTTTGTGGAACCTGCCACCAACTGAGAGACTCCACCAGCTGACGGAGCCGTGGCCTGGACCCACTGTGAGTGGAGACACCACTGAGCTGCCTGCATGTGGAGCCAGGCGTCGGGGACGACATGGACCGCAGAGGCCATGTGACCGAGGAGGTGAAGCATTGACCGCGCCGACACTGTATGATTTCACTGCACTTGGGTTGCCGGGGCCATGAGGCAGTTTGCCCTGTCTTGGGGGAAGAAAGCCGTGGCCTGGAGGGTGCCCAGCTGGGCTCCTATGAACTCCGTCCTGAGTTGGGGTGAGATGGGATTTTGGGTGATTTATCACTAAACCTAGGTGTTGCAGGACCCTGATGGTGCGGCCTTGGCCTGCAGCATCTCTGAGACTATGTCCCATTTTACAAGCCAATCGTCCAAGTAAGGGAAGACTAAGGCCCCTTGGAGATGGAGGTAGGCCACCATCACAGCTAGGCATTTGGTGAAGACCTGTGGGACAGAGGCCAGGACGATGGGAAGTACCCTGTACTGGCAGTGGTCGCCTCCGATCATGAATCTTAAGTACTGTCTGTGACTGGGATGGAAAAGGATGTGAGTATAAGCATCCTTTAGGTCGAAGGAGCATAGCCAATCTCCCTGCTGGAGGTAGGGCAGCAATATTCCAAGGGAGAGCATCTTGAACTTCTCCCACATCAGGAATTTGTTTAGGTCTCTGAGGTCCAGGACGGGCCTTAGTCCACCTGTCCTTTTTGGGACAGAAAGTACCTGGCGTAAAACCCTTTTCCTTTCAGGTGGTGTGGTACGGGTTTCACAGCCCTGTCCCTGAGAAGGCCCGCGAGTTCTTGCATGAGCAGAACCTAGTGCAGGGGAGACCAAGGAGGCTCCCCTGGAAAGAAGGGTGGAGACAACTGGTTCAGGTGAAGGAGGTAACCCTCCCTAACCACCTGAAGTGCCCACAAGTCAGTGGTGATGGAAAGCCATCTGTGGGCAAAGTGGACCAGTTGCTCCCCTGAGAGTAGCTGATCCTCCAGAGGAAGAGAGGCTATGCTGGGGGCGTCAAAACCCCAACCCAGGCTTGGCCAGGGCTGGAGTCTAGCGCTTGGGGTCCTTGGGCTTATGTGGGCCTTGACCCATTCCCTTGCCCTGGTGGCCCTGTTGAGGGGTCTGGGTGGTCGGGTATGTAGGATAGCCTCGATAGGGTTGGCCCTTTCTATGGAAAGGGGGCTTCTTTCCTGGAGGCTTCTTCCTGGGAAGAGTGGAAGTCTTCCTCAAAAGTCTAGTCTGAATCATATACTCTGTCTCGATCTCAGCAGCCTTGTCCTCCATGAGCTTGCTGAAAAGCTGCTCCCCGAGGCATGGGACATTAAGAAGCTTCTCCTGCACCCATTGCTCAAGATTGGAGGTCTGGAGCCAAGCCTGGCGGTGGACATAGATGCCAGCGGCCGCTACCCGCGTGTTGAACGAAGTCGTCATAGGCAGTCCGGAAAAGGTACTTGGAACACTCCCCAATGGACTTCATAAATGTCTTGAAGTACCGGAGGTGATCCCCATTGAGGCCAGTCACGAAACCCCTGAATTCCTTTGCCAGATCGCAGAGGAACATACTAATGTACAGTTGGTATGTCTGGATGCGGCAGGCAAGCATCGAGCCCTGGTAGCATTTTTGCCAGAGGGCATCGAGGGCACGGGACTCCCTGCCTGAAGGCACAGAAGAGTGCATCTTCAGGCTCTTCTGTCGACGCATGGCCGACTCCACAACCATGGAGGTGTGGGGAAGTTGAGTCTTCTGGAAGCCTGGCCCATGCTGAACCTGGTACATGGTATTCAAGCATCAGCTGACAAATCGGCACCGAGGCCAGAGCTTCCCACATCCGGAGAAGGAACCTGTTAAGAATGGAGGAGACCGGGACCATCATGGTCTCTTTAGGTGGCACCTCATACTGGAGGATGTCGAGTTCCTCTGTATGAGGGTCCTCCTCTGACTCTATAGTGAGAGAGAGGGCTCACACCATGTCCCTGACAAACTCAAGGAATGAGATATCCTCGGGTGGGGATCGGTGCTTAGCCGCCGACAGAGACGGGTCCTAAGGGAGGTCCCGGTGGGCCCGGGACGCCAGAGACTTCTTGGCATCGGACTCTCCAAGTTGAGTAGTCCTAGGAAAACTCGGGGCCTGATGGCTCCAAGGCCATTGGTGGCTCCAGTCATTAATGCTTTGAGACCAAAGCATGGCTGGAGCCAGAGGCACTGGCCTGCAAAGACCTCACCCCCAAGGAGCAGGAGAGAGATCAAGACTCTCACCGAGGATCTAACCGAGGCATCTGGCTCTCAGGGATCACATCGGTGGCCCGGGGAGTCGTCAATATCCGGTCCCTGAGGTCTCAGCGTGAGCACCGGTGGGGCCGTGTCTCGACGCCTGTTGGGATGCAAGGAATGCAGAATCGCTGCGTTCAAGCATCAACATATGAGTTTCCCACTCAGGGGTGGCAGTCAGAGACACTGACGCCAGGGTTACTGGGTCTGGTGTCGAGGAGGAGAGGGGATCCTCTCCGGTACAGTCCTCAGGAGACAGAGTTCCGTCGCCAGAGGCCTCAACTTCTGTCTGAAGCACCTTCTGGGGCCACTCCTGCTCCGACTCCTCAGAGATCTGTCGGGGCTGAGGGACCGTGCACAGGATTTTCCCTGCTTGTCCATCTCCCAGGACAAGGTCCTCGAGGTCTTCTTTTTCTTCTTATGCCCTCGCTCCAGGGACCCTTGCTCGAAATGTCTGTGAGCCCATTCGGGAATTGCAAGGGCCTTACACGACTCCAAAGATCTGTGCAGGGCTTTTGAATGTGAGGCTACTGGTAAAACCAGGGTCAAGTCCTCCCTGTGAAAGATGCCCTCTTGCTTTTGCTGGCGGCTCTGGATGGCCTTGGTTGACATTTTTTTGCACAGGGGGCATTCCTCCAGGTCATGGTCGGCGCCCAGACACCGGAGGCAGCAATCATGAGTGTTGGTGAGTGATATGTTTTTGGAGCACCAATCACAGTTCTTGAAACTGGTGGCCACTGGGGCAAAAAGGACCCCCACGAGGTCGAAGACCTTCGGTGCAGCCAGCGGTTGAAAAAGGCGTGAAAGTGCTGGAGGAACCTAACAAAAATGTAACTAAGTTACAAGACCTGATGCCAGGGCAGCAGGCATCGAAGGTGGGAAAGGGACCGGCGAAGGCCAGAAAGGTGTACAATAATGTACAAAAAAATCAACTTTTTTCCGGGGGGACAAGATGTACGTCTGTAGGGCTCCGCGGAAAAAGGGAAACTGACCAAGATGGCACCCTTGGGTGGGAAGGGGACCACGCACGCATGATGGCATTTCCCAATGGCTTTCTTTGGAAGCTGGGGAAATGCTTCTGCGAGGGCTCCATCGGCGTTGACGTCACCCATATGTGAAGACTGACTTGCTGCTTGTTCCTGGAGAACACTATGGACCCATTAACGATCTCAACCATATGGACATATCTCCCCTCCCCATTAAGTACCCATATGGATGGAACACTTAGACAACTCCCCCTGCTCCAAGTTCTTTTTCCCCTGTTAGACTCTTTCCTCCAAGTTGTCTGACCTTATTCAATGTAAACTACCTTGAATCTATGATAAGGCAGTATATAAAATCTGTTAAATAAATAAAATAAATATCAGAAGAATTCAAAGAAATATCAATAAACTGGGAAGATGTATTACAAGTATTTGAAAAACTAAAGAGTAGTAAACCACCTGGACCGGATGGTACACATCCAAAGGTGTTGAAAGAACTGAAAGATGAGAATGTAAAACTATTATTAGTAATCTGTGAACTATCATTAAAATCATCTGTAGTATCTGAAGACTGGAGAATGGCCAATGTAATACCAATTTTTAGAAAGGGTTTCAGGGGAGATCCAGGAAACTACAGATCAGTGAGCCTGACATCAGTACCAGAAAAAATGGTAGAAACAATCATAAGGAATAAAATTACTGAACATGTAGATAGTCATAGTTTAATGGGAGAAAGCCAACATGGATTTTGTTAAGGAAAGTCTGTTATTGTTTTTTGAAGGTATGAATAAACAGGTAGACCAAGGTGAGCCGGTTGATATAGTTTACCTGGATTTTCAGAAACCCTTTGACAAAGGTCCCTCATGAGAGACTCTTGGCCATATTAAAAGTCATGGGATTGGAAGCAGTGTCGTATTGTGGACCCAGGAACTGGTTAAAAGATAGAAAGCAGAGAGTAGGGTTAAATGACCAATTTCCTCAATGCAGAAAGGTAAATAGTGGAGTAGCCCAGGAATCTGTGCTGGGCCCGCTGCTTTTTATTTGTTTATTTGTATCATTACTTCATATACCGCTTGGGGAAGAGTATGAGGCGGTTTATAATCGCATAAAACATTTTAACATATTCATAAATGATCTGGAAATGGGAGTAACGAGCGAGGTGATCAAATTTGCAGATGACACAAAATTATTCAGAGTTGTTAAAACCCAAGAGGATTGTGAAAAAATTGCAACAGCATCTTAATAAATTGGAAGACTGGACGTTCAAAGGGTATATGAAATTTAATGTGGACAAGTGCAAAGTTATGCACCAAGGAAAACAACAACCCAAACTATGGTTACACGATGCAAGCTTCCACATTAGGAACGACCACCCAGGATAAAAATGTAGCTGTCGTCGTGGATAACATGTTGAAACCCTCTGTCCAGTGTGCAGTGATGGCCAAGAAAGCAAATAAAATACTAGGAGTCATAAGGAAAGGAACGGAGAATAAACCAAGTGTATTATAATGCCTCTGTATCATGGTGCGACTGCACCTTGAATATTGTATGCAGTTCTGGTCACCATATCTTAAAAAGGTACAGAGAATTAGAAAAGGTACAAAGAAGAGCCACCAACACGATAAAGGGGATGGAAGGATACCTCTATGAGGAAAGGCTTAAAATATTAGGGCTTTACAACTTGGAAAAAGAGACGGCTGAGGGGAGATAGATAGAGATCTATAAATTAATGAACGGAATGGAATGAGTAAAAGTAGATTGGTTGTTTATGCCTTCAAAAAGTAGAAAGACTAGGGGACATGCAATGAAGCTACAATATAACCCATTTGGGGTGTGGAGGGCTTGTTTTGGGGTTTTGGGGAATCTTTGTGGGTGGCAGGATCGTGTTTTGAGGTCCACAGGGGGTTGGTTCTTGGCTGGGTGAAGGGCGATGATGCCTCAGAGCATTGGGCCACATGTTAGTAGCACAATGCTTCCAGGAGTAAAAATAATGAAGTTCACCACAAGCAGTATTATTCATTTTGCAGAATAATGAGATGCTTATTATGTAATGATCCATCCTCAATCATTTGAAACTTCCTTCTCTCCAAGCAAAAATCCCTACACAGAGATACCCCATCCGATAAAACAGTGAAACTCACTACCCCCTCCAGCAAACACATATGGAGTGAATTATCAATACCCAACATAGAACAAGTTGCCCACACAATCACCTCACTAAACACTAGCACAGCACCCACTGACCCATGCCAAGTAGCATGGATAAAATCAACCAAGAACAAACTCAGCCAATTTATCCACAAGATAATATACACCTCTCTAACCCAAGGATACATGTCTCCCTCTTTCAAGCAAGCAACCATCCGTCCCATACCTAAGAACACCACACTAGACAATACAGATCGCATTTCAAGTATCCCCTTTCTAACCAAGATAATTGAAAAGATAGTACAGCAGCAACTACAGGACCATGTAGACGCACATGCCCCCCTTGACCCCCATCAACACGGCTTTCGACCTAATCATGGTGTTGAAACCCTGCTCACACTGCTATTCGACATATTAATCAGAGGGATAGACAACAAAAGAAAGGGCTTTCTACTCATCTTCGTCGACATCTCCTCTGCACAGGATCCTCCTCAACAGACTGCAAGACATTGGCCTCCGTAATACGTTCAAATGGTTCCAATCCTATCTTAATAAACCGGTGACAACAAGTAAGAGTAGGCAATAATATCTCTGACATGTTTGACTCTGTCCAAGGCGTACCACAAGGGTCCTCACTGTCTGCGCTTCTCTTCAACCTCTACATTCAGCCAATATGCAACATCTTCAAGCAACATAACATTCAATATGCAATATATGCAGATGACATCATGGCCTACACTCCACTCAACCTGGAAACCCCAGACTACCCCCTCCCCCCTGCTGAGGTATTGTTGTAGACCTCCATTTCCTGTTCTGCATGTGGGCTTGCTCAGATTGCCTTTCTGTTCCTTGAGAAGAGGAGTGCTTTCCAGAGCTCTCCCAAAAGGTGATTTTTGCTGAATTTGCTGCTTAACTAAGTTTTATCTGTCTGTCTGTCTCCACATATTTATCTATCTATTTGCCCTTATTGGTGGGTTCCCTTACCTACCCCATTGCTGTAGAGTTTTAAACTATTTTTCTCTTAGTCTACCTGAGTGACTACCCCCTCCCCCTGCTGAGGTATTGTTGTAGACCTCCATTTCCTGTTCTGCATGTGGCTTGCTCAGATTGCCTTTCTGTTCCTTGAGAAGAGGAGTGCTTTCCAGAGCTCTCCCAAAATGTGATTTTTGCTGAATTTGCTGCTTAACTGAGTTCTATCTGTCTGTCTGTCTCCACATATTTATCTATCTATTTGCCCTTATTGGTGGGTTCCCTTACCTACTCCATTGTGTGTGCCCACAGTTCAGGAACAGCCTACTGGCCAGAGACACTTAGGTTCCCGCCCACCCCACCCCTCACCCCACCCACCCTAAGGGCTGCATTGCCTATATAGTGGTCACATACGTGCCATCTATCGTTCCTAACTTGGGTTAAAGCCCACATCTTCTTCATCTTTTCTTATTATTCTTCTTCCTCTTCTGGGACTGCTTAATCAACATGTCGTGTATTCAGTGCAATAACTGTGGTACTTTCATTCAAAGACGAATCATTTGGAGCCTAAGAGCTTGTCCTATATGCCTAAAGTCAGCTGCCATGTATGAAGAACTGACTCTACTAAGGAAAGACCTAGCTGCCATGCATAAAGAAGTGTCTCTACTGAGGGAGGAACTGACTGCAATGAAGCGCACCTCTTCTAGGATACAAACTGAACAAAGTCCACTACCACTCCCACAAAGAATCAAACACCACAGGAACAAATGGATCACAGTGGGTTCTGGTAGATTGCAACCTGTAACGCAGAGACATCCTATACATCAAGAGATATCCCTGCACAATGCCTTCTCTGCCTTGGCTAATGAGGATGTCCAATCCAAAGAAACTGAAGGGCCCTTAAATGAGTCAGACAATACACAATCTCCTGCTAAAGCATCAAATATGAAGAAAACCTTACCAAACAGAAAACTACTACTACTTGGAGATTCCATCATCAGAGGCACCTACTTGGGAACACAGTTCAAAGGAGAGAAGATAGTCATGTGCCTACCAGGCTCTTCAGCCAGCAGGAATACAAACCAAGTTGTTGAAATACTTAGCGCAAAAAGTGAACACTCCAAACTTGATATTATTATCCACTTGGGCACAAATGACCTGGCTAGAAACAGTGCCTCTACAGCCCAAAAGGACTTCCAATCTCTGGGAGAGAAACTCAAGCCCATTGTTAACACTGTTGCAGTCTCAGAAGTTCTACCTGTTCTTGGTAAGGGGACAAACAGGCTGCATCGCATTAACAGCTTTAATACATGGCTCCAGACTTGGTGCAAACAAGAAGGATTCAGATTTATTGGCAACTGGGGCAACAGATGGACCAACAAGAGACTATACTGTGCTGATGGACTACATCTCTCTGTCGCAGGAAAAAGAAACCTAAGTGAAAAATTCAGGTAGTATGGGGATATGCATTTAAACTAGGAAAAGGGGGTGACGGATGTGGAAGGTCGACATCTGCATGCCACCCCCTGCAAAAGCAGAACAACATCAGAAACAGCCACAATTTTAAACCACACATCAAAAGCAAGTGGGAAGAAGTGGGCAGAACAAAATCAATGCAAAATACACACAAGTCAGGTAAATGCTGGAAAGCAATGAGCACAAATGCTCGAAGCTTAGCCAACAAAATTCTGGACCTGGAAGCCCTAATGGTGGAAACGGATTTGGACATCATGGCCATTACAGAAACATGGTTTAATGAATCACATGATTGGGATATAGCCATAGCTGGCTATAATCTATTCAGAAGAAACAGAAAAAATGGAAAAGGAGGAGGAGTAGCCTTGTATGTCAAAAGCAATATTAAAACAATAAATCAATAAACAGAGGCACCATACTTCTGACAAGGTACCCAGAAGTATGGTGCCTCTGTTTATCTGAGACCTGTGTTAGACACTATAGGAAAATTGAACATTATGGTTTCTATGAATGAGAGGTATTTTTTGTTTTTTCTGAAAAGCAATATTAAAGCTACTGAAATGCAGGGGACATGGGGAAAAGAAGAAGCGCTCTGGATTGCGTTGGAAAGAGGAGATGGCACTGTCATCCATATTGCTGTAATCTACAGACCTCAGACTCAAACTGAAGAGAGAGATAGTGAATTGATTATAGATATTGCCAAGATAGCAACAAAGGGGGAAATGATCATATTGGGTGACTTTAATCTACCTGATGTGGATTGGATTACTCCTTCTGCACATCTGGAAAGAAACAAAAAAATTGTGGATGCTCTCCAAGATGCATTACTTAGACAAATGGTGATGGAACCAACCAGGGAAAGCTCAATGCTGGATGTAGTGCTCACTAATGGTAAATAGCGTGTCGAATGTCTGCGTGAGTGCCCCTGTAAGCAACAGCGACCATCACACGGTGTGGTTTGAGATAAAAGCCATGGTACAGGCCAATCATAGCAAGCTCAAAGTCCTAAACTTCAAAAACACTGACTTCAATAAAATGGCCGAGTACTTAAAAGAGGAGATGACGGGGTGGAAGGAGATAAGGGAAGTGGAATTGCAATGGGCTAAACTAAAGGTGACAATAAAAGGGGCAACGGATAAATATGTAAGAAAGGTAAATAAAAACAAGAGGAAAAGGAAACCTAGGCTGCTCAAATAAAGACAAAAAAACACAGCTTTTGCAAAATTCAAAAGCTTGCAAACAGAAGAACACAGACATGAATACAGAATCAAACTCAAAGAGTCTAAAAGAGAAATAAGGATAGCAAAATCAAAGGCAGAGGAAAAGATGGCTAAAGATGTTAAGGGTGGCGACAAAACTTTCTTCAGGTATATTCGGGAAAGGAAGAAGATCAGAGGTGGAATTGCAGGACTCAGAAGTGCTGGGAAAGGACTCGTGGAAAGTGACAATGAAAAAGCGGAATTGCTAAACAAATACTTCTGCTCTGTTTTTACTAAAGAAGATCCTGGAGATGGACCAGCAATATGAAAATGGGAATGAAGTAGATACCACACCATTCACAGAAGATGAGGTGTTTGAACAACTTACTAAACTGAAAGTGGACAAAGCCACGGGACCGGATGGGATACATCCCAAGATACTGAAAGAGCTCAGAGAAGTTCTTGCAGGACCGTTAAAGGATGTCTTCAACAGATCCTTGGGAACAGGAGAGGTTTATCAGGACTGGAGAATGGCTGATGTTGTACCTTTACACAAAAGTGGTGACAGGGAAGAAGTGTCAAACAAAGGCCCGTGAGCCTTACCTCGGTGGCGGGAAAAGTAATGGAAGCGCTCCTGAAAGAGCGAAAGTGAACTTTCTCAAAACCAACAGGTTACAAGATCCGAGGCAACATGGTTTTACCGAAGGACGGTCTTGCCAAACAAATCTGATTGAGTTCTTTGACTGGGGGACCAAGGAACTAGATCAGGGGCATGCAATGGATGTCATCTACCTGGATTTCAGCAAAGCCTTTCATACTGTTCCTCATAGGAGGCTTGTCAATAAACTCAGTAGCTTGGGGATGGGTCCCAAGATGGTAACCTGGATTAGAAATTGGTTGACTGACAAACAACAGAAGGTGATGGTTGTGGTGGAGAAGCAGCCGCTGAGGGCAGAAAAAAAAGGGAAAACTGCCTTTTTTTCCTTTTACTCATAAAACTGCAGGCACTGAAAGGGTTAACACCAATACTAAAGGTAAAGATTTCTCACAGAGAAGTGCAGACCTAAGCACACGCCCTGTTCCCATGGAGATAGAGGGAGTGGTTTGGGGGTGGAGTCAAAGGGGATAGGACAGCCCCAAACATTTAGGAACGGAAGCTGCACGCATACAGCAGAGAAGGGGAGAGAGAAGGGGAGAGAGAAAGAACCGTATGAGAGAGATAAGGAGAGAGAGAGGACACAGACACAGAGGACACGAGGGTTCCAGGAAGGAAGGACAAGAAACCCATGGAAATCCCTTGCACAGAAGCAATTGAGAACCAGGAGCAAAGAGCTGACAAGGCCAGTGGAAAGCTCATGGGAGGAGTCCTCAGAGGAGGAAATATTCTCCAAGAGTTCATGGCTCAACTCTTTTCCTAGTAAGGAATCTATAAGGAGGAAAAGCAGCACTAATAAGGTGAGCCCTTTACAACGTTTGAAAGGCTTATTAGACAAAGAGGGTTTTTCCTGCCCTTCCCCCACAAGCTCACACACTGTTAAGGGTACCTGGGAGAAGCTCCTAAGGGCTGTGCAAGCTAGTGAGGCTTCTCAGGAAGATACCAGGGGAAACAGTTACCAGGAAGAGTCTAGCGTGGAGGATATGGACTTGGGAGACACTGTGGATTTAGACAATGTCTCAGACATGGAAATAAGCTGTGCAATCTGTGCTAAAGAAGTATAAAGGAACCAAATAGGGTTTGAAAGCAGAAAGAAACCCAGCTGGTCTTGATTACTGAATGCATCTGTGTTACCTCGTGATAAAGTAAAAGAACTGAAGGAAGTTTATTGTCTGGAAGAAACCAGAGGTTCTTTTACCAGGACATTTTAAAGCCCATTACTTTTTAGCTGTGCTTTTAAAAGTAGCTGTCCTGTTTAAAGCTGCTTGGGAAGAAGCTGTGCTGAAAGTTTGTATTATAATTGGAAAATAATTCTATTGCTGGTGAAAGTATCTAGGTGGGCCAGGAAGTCTTGCTACACCTACTGTGAAGTAACAGAGGGTGGTATAGCGCCTCCTGGAGACCAGGAAACAGAATACTGCTGAAAATAGAGTTTTACCAGAAAGCAAGTTTAAAGGCTGTATCAAGCCAAGGACTGTATAATAGGCTTGTGTGCTGTTATTTGGAGAAGTATCCTGAATTTTGTTTTGGTCAACTTCAATCAATTCAAGTCAAAGAATTGAACCGGTTAGGAAATCCTTGTTTCTAAAAATAAAGAAATATTTCCTGCGACCTTTGCACTTGGCTCTAATCCTTTCGGGGACACAACTACATGCTATTGGGCTAATTTCAACAAAGGACAATCGGCGCCTCCCCTGTAGCCCTAGGCCACCGCCTGGCCACACGGGGGCGCGCCGACAGGTGGCGTAGTTATTGGATTTGAGGAAAGCCTACCAATTGAAGCTACTGGAAAACAGGATTTACAAGGTGGCCGGAGTGACATCCTGAAAGCCTTCCTAAGAATTCTGCAGAGAGAACCAGAACCGGAGACTCAACGGAGCGGACCGGAGTTGGAGAGCCCAGCTGGTACCGACGGTGCTGAGAGGCCTGATTCACCACTTACAGCAGGTAAACCCGTATTTAAAGGGGTTAATCGAGGATTGCTGTAAGAGGGGAGGTTCGGCAGGTGGAGGAGAGGAAGTGCTGTGATAAGGGCCGCACTTGGTGTTTCTTTTTTTTGTTTCTTTCCAGCATTCCAGGATGGAGCGGGCAGAGCTGATCAACTGGATAGCAGACTGCTTCCGCCGACAGCAGGAGAACGCTGCGAGGGCGCAAGAGAAAATGGCTGCCATGATGAGGGAACAGCAACAGCCGCTCCTGGACCTCATGACTGCGTGGATGAAGGAGCAGAAGAAAGCGACGGATGAGATAAGGACTGGGTCTAGTTCCTCAGGAACATTGTTGGGACTGGGACAATACAGTAAAGGACCTTTTTCATTTGGGCCTTTATCCCCAGGTGATGATGTAGATGACTACTTCGAAGTGTTCGAGCGTGTGGCAGTCCTAAGTGGATGGCCAGCAGAGCAATGGGCTGTACGGATAGCAGGCTCCCTTACAGGGGAAGCTCTTGCAGCTTATAGGGCCGTGCCTGCTGAGCTCGCCTCCACTTATGACGAGGTAAAAAAGGCCGTGAGAGACCGATTGGGATTGACTCCAATGGTCTACCGCCGTCTTTTTAGAGCGTGTAAATTGAGGTCAGATGAAACGCCTCGGGCTTTGTGCCAGCGCCTCAAGGCTCTAATGTATAAGTGGCTTTTGCCTGACGGAAAAACTGTTGATTCTATTCTAGATACAATTGCTCTAGAACAGTTTATAGAGGCTGTGCCACAGGAAATGCGATCTTTTCTGGTCTTACAAAATTGCAGGAGCACTAAAGAAGCAACTTCTTTGGCAGAGCGGTTCCTAGAAGCTCGAGTAATAGGCCAAATGAAGAGTGCAGGGTTGAGCCAGGCAAATGTAAGAGAGCCGGAAAGAGTGAGCAAGACCATGCTAGGAGAGGTTACACAAGGAAAACCCCTAGGCAGGTCAGGGTACGAGCAGCGCAAGTGTTATGGCTGCGGAAATAAGGGCCATTTAAAGAAAGAGAGTCACACTAGGACAGTGTTGATAACAAACCCCTCCAAGGAGGAAGGAGAGGGCTTTCTGCTGTCAGTGGAGGTGGAGAACATCCCAGTACAGGCGCTCCTAGATTCAGGCGCCGACCAGTCGATGGTCTCCCAACAGCTGTGGGCAGAGATACAAGCCAGGAGAGGAGGCCCCATAGGAAAACCTTCAGAGGGGAATATAAGGATCTGATGCGTTCACGGCACAGCATCCGCTTATCCCCTACAGAAACTTGTAGTGAAGGGCCTAGGCATGAAAAGAACTGTCACTATAGCCGTAGTCCCAAAACTCCCATTTCCCATAGTTTTAGGGAGGGACTGGCCACAGTTCAAACGTGGACTAGCCAAGGGTTTAGAGTCCAGGACAGGGTTAATGTCTGATGGAGCCCAAACCAAGGCTAGGGAGGAAGATTCAAATGAAGAGCTGACACCCACTAGAGAAAGTGATAAGCTGGGACAGGCGAGGGGCTTTACATCCTCGCGGGAACCCAAGGCAAGGTCCCAGGTACTGCCTGCTCCCTTGTTTGCGACCGCTCACAAGAAGCAGGATAGAGGGGTAGCTCAAAGAAGAGATCAGGATATTAAGCCTAAGTTTGTGTTAAAATGCTGTCACACCACTCCTAATGCTCGGATACCCAAGCGAGCGACCGAGCATGCCGCAGGGTTAGATCTCCACAGCGCTGAAGATATTAGTATCCCAAGACTGGGGAGGGCTTTGGTGGAGACAGGGTTACAGGTAGAGATACCGCCCGGATGCTACGGCCGGATTGCTCCCCGCTCCGGCTTAGCAGTGAAGAGCTGTATTGATGTAGGAGCAGGGGTAGTGGACCCTGATTACCGGGGGCCCGTCAAAGTCTTATTACTCAACTTTTCTAAGACAGACTTTCGGGTAAACACGGGAGACCGGATAGCCCAGCTAATCCTGGAAAGGGTTGGGTTTCCTCCGGTGGAAGAAGTGCCGGAATTAAACCCTACGGTACGGGGGTCAGCGGGGTTTGGTTCTACGGGACGGGCGGAAATAAAGGGGCTAGCAGCCACTAGGGAGGAGGATAAGGCCGATGTGGACCTTGGTCCTCAATTGGCTGACTGTAAAGCCAAGCCCACTCCGAGGATGGGAGACGAACTGGCGTGGAACCAACAACAGGACCTGTTTAGGTTGTTGCGAAGATTCCCAGACGTCTTAACCCCGGTACCAGGAGAGACAAGACTCGTGGCCCACGAGGTGGTAACCCCACCAGGTGAGGTGATACGGCAAAGGCCGTACAGGCTTCCTGAAGCCAAACAGCAAGAAGTTGTCCGGCAGGTAAGGGAAATGTTGGACATGGGCGTAAACGAGGAGTCGGTTAGCCCATGGAATAGTCCAATAGTTATGGTCCCGAAGCCTGACGGAACGATACGGTTTTGTATCGATTTCCGAAAGGTCAACGCTATTTCTAAATTTGATACCTATCCCATGCCCAGGATAGAGGAATTGTTGGACCAGCTGGGACAAGCCGCTTATCTCACCACCCTTGACATGTCCAAAGGGTACTGGCAGATTCCCCTTACCCGGGAGTCTCGCCAGAAAACTGCCTTCAGTACACCTATAGGACTGTACCAGTTCCATCGGATGCCCTTTGGCCTACACGGGGTGGTGGCCATGTGTCAGAGGCTGGTAGACATCGTCCTACGCCCACATCGCCAATATGCTCTAGCTTACATGGACGATGTGGTAATACACAGTAAATGTTGGGACCAACATCTTGTTCATATCACTGCAGTATTAGAAGCGATGAAGAAAGCCGGTATCACCTTAAACCCTAGCAAGTGCATGTTTGGGGGGAGGGAGGTGAAGTATCTCGGGCACATTGTGGGATGGGGGGTAGTGAAGCCCCTCACTGACAAAGTGAAAAGCGTGAGAGACTTTCCGAAGCCTGTAAATAAGAAGCAAGTGCGTAGCTTTTTAGGCTTAATTGGCTACTATAGACGATTCTTGCCCCATTTCGCGACGGAAAGCGCCTCTCTCACAGATATGCTAAAGAAAAATGCGCCAACGCAAGTAAAATGGTCACCAAAGGCAGAGCAGGCCTTTACACAACTAAAGGAACGACTATGTTCGGCGCCGGTCTTAAGAGGGGTGGACTTCAATAAGTCCTTCATACTACAGACCGATGCGTCCGAGACAGGGGTAGGTGCGGTTCTAGCGCAAAAACATGGAGGAGTAGAGTACCTGGTTATGTTTTTAAGTAGAAAACTGGCCCCTGCGGAACAAAAATATTCCACGGTCGAGAGGGAATGCCTCGCCATACGTTGGGCAGTGGAGGAATATCTTAAGGGGGGGTTATGTGGTGGAGAAGCAGCCGCTGAGGGCAGAAAAAAAAAGGGAAAACTGCCTTTTTTTTCTTTTACTCATAAAACTGCAGGCACTGAAAGGGTTAACACCAATATTAAAGGTAAAGATTTCTCACAGAGAAGTGCAGACCTAAGCACACGCCCTGTTCCCATGGAGATAGAGGGAGGAGAAGGGAGTGGTTTGGGGGTGGAGTCAAAGGGGATAGGACAGCCCCAAACATTTAGGAACGGAAGCTGCACGCATACAGCAGAGAAGGGGAGAGAGAAAGAACCGTATGAGAGAGAGAAGGAGAGAGAGAGGACACAGACACAGAGGACACGAGGGTTCCAGGAAGGAAGGACAAGAAACCCATGGAAATCCCTTGCACAGAAGCAATTGAGAACCAGGAGCAAAGAGCTGACAAGGCCAGTGGAAAGCTCAGGGGAGGAGTCCTCAGAGGAGGAAATATTCTCCAAGAGTTCATGGCTCAACTCTTTTCCTAGTAAGGAATCTATAAGGAGGAAAAGCAGCACTAATAAGGTGGGCCCTTTACAACGTTTGAAAGGCTTATTAGACAAAGAGGGTTTTTCCTGCCCTTCCCCCACAAGCTCACACACTGTTAAGGGTACCTGGGAGAAGCTCCTAAGGGCTGTGCAAGCTAGTGAGGCTTCTCAGGAAGATACCAGGGGAAACAGTTACCAGGAAGAGTCTAGCGTGGAGGATATGGACTTGGGAGACACTGTGGATTTAGACAATGTCTCAGACATGGAAATAAGCTGTGCAATCTGTGCTAAAGAAGTATAAAGGAACCAAATAGGGTTTGAAAGCAGAAAGAAACCCAGCTGGTCTTGATTACTGAATGCATCTGTGTTACCTCGTGATAAAGTAAAAGAACTGAAGGAAGTTTATTGTCTGGAAGAAACCAGAGGTTCTTTTACCAGGACATTTTAAAGCCCATTACTTTTTAGCTGTGCTTTTAAAAGTAGCTGTCCTGTTTAAAGCTGCTTGGGAAGAAGCTGTGCTGAAAGTTTGTATTATAATTGGAAAATAATTCTATTGCTGGTGAAAGTATCTAGGTGGGCCAGGAAGTCTTGCTACACCTACTGTGAAGTAACAGAGGGTGGTATAGCGCCTCCTGGAGACCAGGAAACAGAATACTGCTGAAAATAGAGTTTTACCAGAAAGCAAGTTTAAAGGCTGTATCAAGCCAAGGACTGTATAATAGGCTTGTGTGCTGTTATTTGGAGAAGTATCCTGAATTTTGTTTTGGTCAACTTCAATCAATTCATGTCAAAGAATTGAACCGGTTAGGAAATCCTTGTTTCTAAAAATAAAGAAATATTTCCTGCGACCTTTGCACTTGGCTCTAATCCTTTCGGGGACACAACTACATGCTATCGGGCTAATTTCAACAAAGGACAATCGGCGCCTCCCCTGTAGCCCTAGGCCACCGCCTGGCCACACGGGGGCGCGCCGACATGGTACATGGAGCTCACTCGGATGAGAGAAAGGTGATTAGCGGGGTGCCCCAGGGTTCGGTCCTGGGCCCGGCACTGTTCAATATATTTGTGAGTGATATTGCTGAAGGACTGAATGGAAAAGTCTGTCTTTTTGCAGATGACACAAAAATTTGCAACAGAGTGGACTCCCCCGAGGGAGTGGTTAACATGAGGAAAGATCTACAAAAGCTGAAAGACTGGTCTAATGCTTGGCAACTACGATTTAATGCGAAAAAGTGCAGTGTCATGCACTTGGGTAGCAGAAATCCGAGGGAAATGTACGCGATAGGGGGCAAGAGGTTGGTATGCAAGGTTCAGGAGAAAGACCTTGGTGTGATTATCTCTGAAGATCTCAAGGTGGCAAAACAGTGTGACAAGGCGGTGGCAAAAGCCAGGAGGATGTTGGGCTGCATACAAAGAGGAATCACCAGCAGAAAAGGTACTTATGCCACTGTACAAGTCACTGGTGAGGCCTCACTGGGAATACTGTGTTCAGTTCTGGAGACCATATCTTGCAAAAGATGTAAAAAGACTGGAAACTGTTCAGAGAAAGGCAACCAAAATGATTTGGAGCCTGCGTCAGAAGCCTTATGAGAAGAGACTTGAAGACCTAAATATGTACACTTTGGAGCAGAGGAGGGACACGGGAGATATGATTCAGACCTTTAAATACTTAAAGAGAAATGATGAACTAGCAAACCTCTTCCAAAGATGGGGAAGCTGTAAAACTAGAGGGCATAACATGAAGCTGCAAGGTGGTAAATTGAAAGGCAATGTCAGGAAATATTTCTTCACTGAAAGGGTGGTGGATGCTTGGAATGCCCTCCCGATGGAAGTGGTGGGGCAAACACGGTGACGGAATTCAAAACGGCATGGGACAAACACAGTGGATCCCTTTACAGCAACAGGATGAAAACAAAATAAACGGTACCATCTAACTTCTGAACCATCTAACGTCTCAACAAATAGAGGTGTCCTATATGGAGTGGTGGGTTCACCCCTAAACAAAGACATGGGGAGGGGTGGCCTGCACAGAGCGACAGGTGCACCTACTCTTGCCATCTTGCCGGGCAAACTAGATGGGCCATGCTGGTCTTTATCTGCCGTCACTTACTATGTTACTATGTTACACCACTATGACAGATTGTCTACAGAAGATGACTGAATGGCTTAGCAATAACAATCTAAATGTCAATTACAAAAACACGGAAGCCCTCATAATCATACGAGACTCATTTACCCCTCCACTCTCGCTCAAAATACGCGACACATCAATACTGGTAAAAACAAGAAGTTAGATATCTCGGAGTCACCTTAAATCACAACCTGAACCTACACACACATATCAACAGAACTATGAGGAATGCATACCATAAGATGGCGATCTTCAGAAAGTTCAAACCCCTCCTCAGCTAAGACCTCTTTTGCACAGTCACCCAAGCTATTGTTACCCCAATCCTGGACTTAAGAACATAAGATATACCATACTGGGTCAGGCCAAGGTCCATCAAGCCCAGTATCCTGTTTCCAACAGGTGCCAATCTAGGTCATACGTACCTAGCAGTTTCCCCAAAAGACACAGGTTCCACAATGCTTGTACGGGGTCAAGCATTGATATCCTGGGTCCCTTCTTAATAATGGTTTATGGACATTTCCTCCAGGAACTTGTCCAAACCTTTTTTAAACCCAGCTACACTAACAGCCTTTACTACATCCTCCGCTAACAAATTCCAGAGTTTGATTACACGTTGAGTGAAAAAATATTTTCTTTTACTAGTATTAAATAGTTTACCCTGTAACTTCATTGCATGTCCCCTAGTCTTTCTATATTCTGATAACGTAAACAATCGATCTACGTTTACCCGTTCCACTCCGTTCATTAATTTATAGACTTCTATCATATCTCCTCTCAGCCATCTCTTTTCCAGGTTAAAGAGCCCTAACCTTTTTAGCCTTTCTTCATAGGAGTATCCTTCCATCCCCTTTACCATTTTGGTGGCTCTTCTCTGAACCTTTTCTAATAATGCTATATCCTTTTTAAGATACAGCGACCAGAATTGCACACAATATTCAAGGTGCGGTCTCACCATGGAACGATATAGAGGCATTATAATATCTTTTGTTTTATTTTCCATTCCTTTCCTTATGATACCTAGCATTCTATTTGCTCTCTTGGCCGCCGCTGCACACTGGGCCAAGGGTTTTAATATGTTATCCACAATGTCGCCTAAATCTTTTTCCTGGGTGGTGGTTCCTAAAGTGGAACCTTGCATCGTGTAACCATAGTTTGGGTTGTTCTTCCCTAGGTGCATAACTTTGCACTTGTCCACATTAAATTTCATCTGCCATTTTGATGCCGTCTTCCAATTTATCAAGATCCTCTTGCAATTTTCCACAATCCTCTTGGGTTTTAACAGCTTTAAATAGTTTTGTGTCATCTGCAAATTTGATAACCTCATTCGTTATTCCCTTTTCCAGGTCATTTATGAATATGTCAAAAAAGAGCGGACCCAGCACAGATCCCTGGGGTACACCACTATTCACCTTTCTCCATTGGGAAAATTGGCCATTTAGCCCTACCCTCTGCTTTCTATCTTTTAACCAGTTCCTGATCCACAATAGTACGCTGCCTCCTATCCCATGACTCTTTAGTTTTGCCAAAAGTCTCTGATGAGGAACCTTGTCAAAGGCTTTCTGAAAGTCCAGATACACTATATCAACCGACTCAACTTTGTCCACCTGTTTATTCACACCTTCAAAAAAGCATAACAGATTAGTAAGACAAGATCTTCCTTGTATAAATTCATGTTGGCTGTCTCCCATTAGGCCATGACTATATACATGCTGAGTAATTTTGTTCTTTATGATGGTTTCTACCATTTTTCCTGGTACCGACGTCTGGACTACTGCAACACTCTGTATCATGTACTACCAAAACAAGCAATTCGGCCCCTGCAGTTAGCCCAAAACACCGCTGCTTGAATCATCACTGGAGCAGCAAAGCAAGACCATATAACACACCTTTTGAACAAGCTTCACTGGCTCCCAATCTGATCCCGCATCAAATTCGAAACAGCCCTCAACATATTTAAAATTAAACATAAGCTATCTGCCAATGTACTTCAAGGCCTGATCTACACAAACCTGAGCATCAGACCGATGTGATGCAGCAAGATTGATACCATCACAATACCCAGCACATTCACGAAGATTAACCAATCTACCACAGGGAGAGCTTTGTCCCTTGAAGCACCTGCACTCTGGAACTCACTACCAGATGCACTAAGAGCCACCACAGATGCTAAAGACTTTCGGAAGAAGCTAAAAACCTTCCTCTACACAGAATACTGTGGGGACATCAAATAGCAGCCCAATTACTGAACTAACCCTCTCAAAGGCAGTGACAATAAATGCACCCCCACCCATCCCACTTCTAGCAGATTCTGTTTTGGTAGATAGGTTGTCAATAAGTTGCTCTGTAAATAAGTTAAGTCAAGTTCAAGCAATTCATACATGCCTACCCCTCCTATATTGATATGTATTACATTTGATTTAACCTGAAAGGTGCTTTGATTGAATGAGAAGGCGGTATAGAAGACATGTTAAATAAATAAATAAATGTAATGCTTATATTGTGTATTATTTACTTAATACACATTAATAACTACCCTCTTTAGTTGGACAAGAGTACTACTACTATTACTACTGAACATTTGTATAGCGCTACAAGGCATAAGCAGCGCTGCACAGATACATGTAAAAGATGGCCCCTGCTTATCGGAGCTTACAATCTAATAGAGACACAGTAGCTGTAGACCCGGGAGTAAGGTCCAACACCACTGGAGGTCAGGCACTAAGGTACCACCATTTTTCAAGATTGTGGCAGGAAGAGGATGCCACCACTGGACGCCATCCAGACCCAGTAAGTATTATTGGTCCACAGAGGTCTAGCAACATGGAGGCGCTTTGATCGAGAGTCTCCCTGTGTTGGGTGTCCTGGACCAGATAGCCATGGGGCTGGGAGAGATATTCTAGGACCCACTGAACCACTAGAGAATTTTTGCAGGGTGATGACCAGGGGGTCCCAGACCCACTGGGCCACCAAGGAATTTTTATGGGGTGGGGGTAGGGGACAAGGGTTGGGAATTCTAGGCTTTTTGTTATTTGTATCCCTGCCTGTCAGCATGTGATCCAATCCTGCAACAAAACTATAGCAGATTATTGTCGTGGCATATGCTGTTTTTTTTTTATCAGCACATTTTTTTTTACACCACAGTAATTTCATGCAATAAGCATATTGCATCAGGAATAAACAAAATTCTCAGCGCATGCATTTGAACGCTGTACACTGAAGATGGGCACACTGTTGTAACACACGACTTATTACACTGGCCTCTATGGAAGAATGTCTCACTGGGATAATGATCCTGACAGAACTGCAGAAAACAAAGTACTAGTTATTTCTCCTTACAAATCGTCACAAACGTATCCAAATTCTGGTGTCACCTCAGTAGCAACAACAAACACATTGTGAAATATTTAAAAAAGACAAAAACAAAATAAAAACAATCACACCTGTAAAGTGGGGTAGTTGATGTAGTTAAAGAGTTAGTAGGGCAGGGGTTGGATTGGAGTATAGATGGTGTAATGCTGAGCTATGAGAGGGAAGGGTGGGGTGAGCCAAGGGAAAACTAGCATGTATGTACACTATGGGGGGCGTGTTGTGAAAGTGCTTTGTTTTGGAAGTCCTCGCAACCTGATTAGTGCTACTTCCCATTAAGCCGGGGGTGTGGGGGGGTTCTTGTATATATGAAAGTATAACACATCTTGTATTACGTCTGGAACTTATAAAATGAATGAAAAGTAAACAACAACAAAAAATACACCTGTAAAACAACAATCAGCACATAGAAACATAGAAACATGATGACAGAAAAAGACCACAAGGCCTATCTAGCCTGTCCTTCCATAACAACTACAACAGTCCACTTTTTACCTTTAGAGATCCTCTGTGTTGGTCCCATGCTTTTTTGAATTCAGTTACTGTCCTCATCTCTACCACCTCCACTGGGAGACTATTCCACGGATCCACTACTCTTTCCGTAAAGAAATATTTCCGCATATCACTCCTGAATCTATCTCCCTTCACCCTCATCCCATGTCCCCTCGTAGCAGAACTTGCTTTCAATTGAAAAAGGCTCTCTCCCTGAACATTTATGCACGGAGGTATTTAAACATCTCAATCATATCACCTCTATCCCGCCTTTCCTCTAAGGTGTACATATTAAGATCCTTAAGTCTGTCCTCATATGCTTTATAATGAAGCCCATTAATCATTTTAGTAGCAACCCTCTGCACCGACTCCATCCTGTTCACATCCTTTTGAAGGTGCGGTCTCCAGAATTGCACACCATACTCCAAATGAGGTCGCACCAAAGACTTATACAGAGGCATTATCACCTCCTTTTTTCTGCTAGCCATTCCTCTCCGTATGCACCCAAGCATCCTTCTAGCTTTTGCCGTCGCCTTTTCTACCTGTTTAGCTACTTTAAGATTATCAGACACAACCACGCCTAGGTCCCGCTCTTCTTTAGTGGACAAAAGTACTTCACCTCCTATACTGTATTGCTCCCTTGGATTGCTGCAGCCCAAATGCATGACCTTACATTTTTTAACATTAAATCCCAGCTGCCAAATTCTAGACCATTCTTCAAGCTTAGCTAGATCCCTCCTCATGTTATCTATAAATCAGAAGCGCCTACGGCGCTTGTCGCCGCAGCGCGCGACATAGGCGCGCGCCGAAGGAGCACAACGTGCTCCTTGGGTGCGCTCCTTGGGGCCGCTCCGGGAGCATAGGAAGCTCCTTTAACTTTGTTTCTTACTGTTTTGTTTTTCCAGCCATCTTCTTTCTTACCGCGACTGGATCAGGAAACACGTTGCCTCCATCTTCATCTGTCTCCTGCACTCCACTCTGGGCTTCTAAGGTACCACACCACTTGTACTCTCTTCTTTCTCCTGTTTCAACTCCTTCCTGCTTCATGTCGCATATACCGGTACAATGGGAACGCCGCCCACCTCCCAAGCTCTGTCATCGTTCTCGCTGTTATGCCAATCTCCTCCTCTGCCCCTCCTCTTCTCCTACCATTTCATCACATCTCGCCGTTTCCGCCCCTACCCCAGCTACCTTCAAGATTGGTCTCATTAACTGTCGTTCTCTTAGATCTAAGTCCCTACTCATTCAGGATCTCATCTCCCAATCCTCGTTTGACATCACCCTCCTCACTGAGACATGGTTGAAGGAAGGGGAGGATGCCCTCCTCAATCGTTGTCTCCCCCCTGGTTTTTCAGCGGCCTCCGTTCCCCGTGTCGGCCGCACGGGTGGTGGGGTAGCTGCTATTCTTTCTTCTTCCCTCGCCTTCACCCAGCTTTTTCCATCATCTCTCTCTTACCCTGAGGCCCTTCTCCTCCACCTACATACTTCACCTTCCATTCATGTTCTTCTCATCTACTCACCCCCAGCCCTCCGTCCCGATCTCTGGGACTCTCTCCTTCACACCCTCTCTGACCTCTCCCTGCTTTTCCCCCATCTCCTCGTTGCTGGTGATTTCAACCTGCACCTTGACTCTCCTTCTTCTCCTAGGGATCATGCCTTTCTTACCCTCCTTCATGATCTCTCTTTTCTTCAGCACGTCACTTTCCCTACCCACTCTGCCGGTCACCTTGGACCTCCTCCTGACTCTTTCATCCTCCACGCTCTCTCTTTCTAATCTAACCTCCTTTCCTCTCCCATGGTCGGATCACCTCTGCTTTTCAGCCTCCTGCTACCATTCTGGGAACTCCTCCGCCCCTTTTACTCCTGCCTCTCTTCCTCCCCTCTCCTGCTCCATCACTCCTTCTCTAGCCCAGCGCTTTCCTCCGGCCACAGACCTGCTCCCTGCTGATTTCTCCTCCTTGTCTCCCACCTCTCAAGCCTCTACCTGGTTTTCCTCCCTCGCTACTGCCCTTGATCATCTTGCCCCTCTTCGTCCCCGTCCACCTACCCGTCGACCCTCCCATCCCTGGTACCACTCTGGTCTTTGCCTGCTCCGCACCCAACTTCGCCGCGCCGAACAACTTTGGCGCAAATCTCCATCACCCACTTCTCTTTCACTTTTCAACTCTCAACATTCCTATTATCGCGCACAGGTTCATCTTGCTAAGGCCTCTTTCTTTTCTGCTGCTATTACCGCTGCCCCTAATCAGACACGTCACTTATACTCCACGCTCACTTTTCTTACCTCCCTTCACCCTTCTACTCCTGCTGAACCCACTCATCCTCTTCCTGCCCCTCCTCTCCTGGCTGCGGCCTTTTCCAACAAGATCTCTAACCTGAGGGCCTCCTTGCCTTTCCATCCCCCACCTCTTTCCTCACCTCCTCCAGCCGCATCCCCTCCCCCCTCCTCCCCGCTATCTCATTCCTGGTCCTCCTTTTCACTGACCTCTTCTACCGAACTTCACCATCTTATTACTTCATCCAACAAAACTTCCTGCTCCCTTGACCCTATTCCATCCTCCTGGCTTCTTGTCCCATCTCTATCTTTCCTTCCCCACCTTCAAACTATGATGAACTCTAGTCTCTCCTCTGGATCTTTTCCTACCCCCTGGAAACACGCTCTCATCCGACCACTACTTAAGAAATCTAACTTAGACCCTCTGGATCCCAATAATTACCGTCCTGTTTCCAATCTTCCTTTCCTTTCTAAATTACTTGAAAAACTTGTTTTTACACAACTCACCCACCATCTTGACTCCACCAATCTGCTTCACCCTCGTCAATCTGGTTTCCGCTCTGGGCACAGCGTTGAGACTATTCTTCTAGCTTTCACCAACTCCCTGCATGCTGCTCACGACAGAGGTGATATCTCAGTGGCGGTAGCACTCGATCTCTCCACCGCCTTTGACCTAGTTGACCATTCACTCCTCCTCTCTCGCTTGCATGATATCGGCCTTCGTAGCACTGTCTTGCGTTGGTTTCATTCTTTCCTCTATTCTCGCTCTGCTAATGTTCTCCCCTCATCTTCCTCCCACTCCCCTTCCGACTCCTTCCCCCTAGTCTGTGGGGTTCCTCAAGGTTCTGTGTTAGCTCCCCTTCTTTTCAACATCTTTCTCACTCCTCTCACTTTGCTTGTCCAACAGTTCGGGATTACAGCCTTTTACTACGCCGATGACATCCTTCTCCTCCACCACACCTCTCCTGTCTCCCCTGACCTAGCCCCCCTGAATGCCTGCTTAGCTGCTGTTTCGGACTGGTTAATTCAAAACTGCTTGCATCTTAATCTCTCAAAAACCATTGCCATCTGGTTCTCTCCCAGTCACCAGCCCCCCTCTCTGGCTCCATCTTTCTCTAATGCACCTGTCCCACTGGTTACTACTTTTCGCTATCTTGGGGTCCTCTTCGACTCAGATCTCTCCTTCTCAGCACATGTCTCCCACATTTCTAAACTCTCCTTCTTCCACTTACGACAGATTCGCGCTATTCGCCCTTTCCTCTCCTCCTCAGCTTTAACCACTCTGCTACTCACCCTTGTTATCTCTCGTGTTGACTTTTCTAACTCCATTCTCTCTGGTATTTCCAAACTACAGCTCTCCCGCTTACAACGTATTCAGAACACTGCCGCCCGTCTTGTTACCCATTCTTCTGTCAGGGACCATGTCACCCCTCTTCTTTTCCGACTTCACTGGCTCCCTGTTTCCTTTCGCATTCGATTCAAGCTCCTCACGTTAGCTCACAAGGCGCTACACACCTCTACCCCCCAATATCTGGCCGATCTGCTCCACTTCCACACTCCTCGTTATACCCCTCGCTCTTTCCACCTCAACCGACTAGCTCTGCCTTCCCCCTCTCATGCACACCTTCAGACCACACGCTCCTCAGCCTTCTTCTTTGTAGCCCCTGCACTTTGGAACTCTCTTCCCCCCCCCCTTCGGCTTGAACCCCACTACCCTACCTTCAAACGCTCACTTAAAACTTATCTATTCTCCCTTGCTTTCGACCTCCCCCCTCCCTAGCCCTGACTCACCGTCCCTCCCTCTGCCCAACTTATTCGTGTCTCTGTCTCTTTTTCTATTTCAATTGTAACTTCCTTTCCAATTTTCCGGCTTGCGCCACTCTATCTATATTTTATTGTAAACCGCTCTGCCTATCCATGAAGGGCGGTCAATCAAATAAATGAATATGAATATGAATATATCTACACCATCCTGGGTGTCTACTCTATTGCAGATTTTGGTATCATCCGCAAAGAGGCAAACCTTACCTGACAGCCCTTCCGCTATATCACTAACAAAGATGTTAAAAAGAATCGGACCAAGGACAGATCCCTGGGGCACACCACTGGTAACATCCTTCTCCTCAGAGTGAGCTCCATTTACTTGTACTCTTTGTCGCCTCCCACCCAACCAATTTCTAACCCAAGCAGTAACTTTAGGGTCCATCCCTAGGGTGCTCAGTTTGTTTATAAGTCGCCTGTGAGGAACAGTGTCAAAGGCTTTACTGAAATCTAAATACACCACATCTAGAGCTCTCCCTCGGTCCAACTCCCTGGTCACCCAGTCAAAGAAATCAATCAGATTTGTCTGACAAGACCTGCCTCTGGTGAATCCATGCTGCCTTGGATCCTGTAATCCGCCGGACTCCAGAAACCTCACTATTTTCTCTTTCAGCAGCGTTTCCAATAATTTACTCACCACTGAAGTTAAACTAACCGGCCTGTAGTTTTCAACCACATCCTTACTTCCGCTTTTGTGTAAAGGTACCACATGAGCCGATCTCCAGTCCTTTGGCACCACTCCCGACTCCAACGAGGCATTGAAAAGGTCAGTCAGTGGAGTTGCTAGAACGTCCCCAAGTTCCCTCAGTATTCTAGCGTGTATCCCATCCGGTCCCATCGCTTTGTCTACTTTAAGTTGAGCTAGTTTCTCACGAACACAGTCTTCTGAAAATTGTTCAAGATGTCCCTCACTTCTGTTCTTATTTGTGGGTGTTTTCTGAGGTCCTGCTCCTGGTTCTTCATCTGTGAACACAGAACAAAAATATTTGTTAAGCAATTCCGCTTTATCCTTATCAGCTTCTACATATTCCCCCCCTGCACCCTTGAGTCTGACAATACCACTTTTGCCCTTCCTCTTCTCACTAATATATCTGAAAAATGTCTTATCCCCCCATTTTATTGCATTGGCCATTTTCTCCTCCTTTTGAATCTTTGCCTTCTTGACTACTTTGCTAGCTTCTCTAAGTTTTTCCAAATACAGATGCCTGTCTTCCTCTCTCTGTGATCTCTTGTATTTCATGAAGGCCTCCCTCTTTTTCTTCACTTTTTCAGCTACTTCCTTCGAAAACCATAGCGGTCTCCTGTTCCTTTTGCCTTTATTTACCATTTTAACAAAAAGGCTGGTTGCCTTTAAAATACCCCCTTTCAGTTTTGCCCACTGTTTTTTTACATCCCCCAGCTGTTCCCATCCCACTAACGACTCCCTGAGGTATTGGCCCATCTTCGCAAAGTTAGTCTTCCTAAAGTCTAAGATCTTCACCTTGGAATGGATTCTAACAGCCCTAGTCCTAATACTGAACCACACCATCTTGTGATCACTGGATGCAAAATGATCTCCCACTACAACATCAGAAACACTTTCACCATTGGTAAGCACCAAGTCCAGTATGGCCCCTTCACGTGTGGGGTCTGTTACCAATTGCCTGAATAGTTCTCCCTGTACAGAATCCAGGATCTCCTTACTTCTAGATGATACTGCAGCAGGAATGTGCCAATCAACATCTGGCATATTGAAATCTCCTAGCAGTAGCACTTCCCCTTTCCTAGCAATGCTGCGTATGTCTTCAATTAACTCTCTGTCCACCTCTTCCTCTTGTGAGGGAGGTCTGTATATCACACCAATGCAAATAGATTTCTCTTTCCCTCTTTCTAGTTTAACCCACAATGCGTCCTCTCTCCCTTTTAAGCTCTGTAATTCCAAAGCTTTAATAGTAGTTTTTACATATAGTGCCACTCCTCCTCCCCTTCTTCCTACCCTGTCCTTTCTGAATAAAGTATAGCCAGGTATAGTTACATCCCAGTCATGGTTTTCTGTGAACCATGTTTCTGTAACTGCCACTAAATCCAAGTCAGCCACTCCCACCAAAGCTTCAACTTCAGGGATCTTATTTCCCATGCTACGGGCATTAATACACACTGCTTTCCATATGTTACCCCTGTTACCCATTTCCATAAAGGTATTTAATGTATCACCTACCTGGGGGCTTTCACTTACCTAGGGGCTTTCTTCACCCATCCCCAACGAATCTAGTTTAAAGCCCTCTTCAGTAGATTAGCCAGCCTACTACCGAAGTTGCGTTGACCTTTCTTGGACAGATGGATGCCATCTCTGCTCTGCAACCCTTGGAACAGCATCCCATGGTCTAGGAAACCAAAACACTCTCGAAGACACCATCCACGCAGCACATCCACGCAGCACATATGTATCAAAGCTACCATGCCACAGCCGCGCCCAGAAATCAAACAGCAACTCTCTAAACCTATGTATGAAAAGGCAGCACTGCAAATATTACACAAAGCCCTAAGTACACCAACACACTTCCTATTGGAAAAAAGAACAAACCAGACTGCTTTAAAGCTATATACCAGCAGAACCCTCACCTCAGTCATACACACACTGCGCACAGACACTCATCCAATATAGACTGAGGCCACAAATACAGTACAGATAAAAACGGAAATGGAAATTCAGAAACCAGATTTAGCAAGCAGTCTATAATTGGATAAACATAAACAGGAAAAGATGTCTTCTCTACTGAGTAAAACAGAAAGCTGTAAGAGATGCTTATTACCAAAGCTGACACGTTTGAAATCCCAAAGTGAAACTAAAATGTTCTTTGTTACATTTGCCATCTGGACATCTGGTTTCCAATCACGTTGGTCCTTGTCTTTTAATTTAGTTGTTTTAAATTCCTTTTGCAGAGTCTACTGTCCATTTTCACTCTTTTCCTGCCCTACATCCAACATTGATCTTTCACTTTTCAGTTAATATTGCTCCATTTCTCTAAAACTCTACCTCTTCATCTACTCATAGCCCCACGCCGATTCTCTCCCCAATCACCCCGTTTTACTATCATCCTTTCCAACCATCTCTTCTCATCTCCAGTCACTGTTATTTCTCCCTCCTTGCCATATCTCAGCATCTTTGTTTAGCAACCTCCTTCATTGCTTCACATCTTTGATTTTATATCTCCATTTCTTGCAATCCCCAATTTTTCCCTTCCCATTCATTCTCCTTTTTTTGAACTCTTGTCTACCTTCTATCCCCACTTTCCCCTCACTCCAATCCTGAGTTTCTGCTCTCTACATTCCCACTGCAATCAATGAGTGGGCATAGTAGCCCTGTAGTTAGGCTGTACCTCAGAAAAGCAAGAGTCCAAATCCCACTTATGCTCCTTGTGATCCTGGGACAAGTCACTTAACTCTCTCTTGCCTAAAGTACAAACTTAGGGGTATGTTTACTAAACCGGGCTAACGGTTAACCCGGGCTATCTATCACTAGGTCCCATATTATTCAATGGGACCTAGTTGCAGATAGCCCGGGTTAACCGTTAGCCCGGTTTAGTAAACATACCCCTTAGGCTCTACTTACTAAAATGTATTAACGTGTTATTTTGGCCATCCTAAGAGAAGTGATCATTTCACCCTTATTTTGAATGAAGTACGATGGTTAATGGTTTCATATGAGAAATCCACACAAGGGACACAAAATTTCCGCAGTCCTGTGAAGCATACAAGAAAGGAGCTGATAGCAGAATAGGCTGGACTTGGCCAAGTTTCAGCGTTTAAGACTTCATCAGGGGTCAGACTTTCAAAATGTGAGCGTAAAACACTCTTAAAGGAATTTGTATGACAGTTTTCAGCATCTCAAGCCACAAAGCTGGCACTGAAGTAGCAAATTCTGGGTATGGCAGTTATGCTTTTTCAGTTTTGTTACTTTCACTGTTTCTATGTTTTATGTTTTATATTTTTAGCTTTATTACTTTTATATTTTATTGTATATTTTATTTAGGTTGAAAAAGTAACATTTGCAAATAGTAGTATATGAAGTCTTTTAATACACAAACTTGTTACAAATTGAGTTCAACGAGGAGGAAGTAATATTCTTTGACGTTATAGCACTTCTGGGGCATTAGCTGGGCTGTCTGGGAAGGTGACATTTTACTTAACAGTTAATGTCCTTTCCTTGTGTCCTGTTAGACAAGTCCAAACAAGTGGGTTGTGTTCCCCCACCAGCAGACCGATGGAGACAAAGAACCAACGAAAAGCCCAGGCTTCAATGACATCACTTCTACCCCTCAACTTGCCTCAGTCACCAGAGGCCCCTTCAGTATTCATCCTAAAGTATATGGGAGAAATATGGCAAGCCTCACACAACCTCAATTGTGGGCAACAGTGAGTAATGAACAGTAGAGAACTATGTACAGGAAAGCATACACAAAAGGCTGTCAGTATAAGATAAACCTGCAAAGCCAAGTAGAAAAATCATAGCGGACCCAAGGGTACCACAGCAGAAGCGCAGACAGGGCCGGCCTAAGGATTTCTGTCACCCCAGGCATTGCACTGCCCCTGGTGACGCTGATTCTGCTTGGAGAGGGAGGCAGCAGCGGCAGGATTTTTAAAGCAATGGTTTTGTGCTGCCGCCTTCCTGCTCGTGGAAGGCCATATGCTTCAGGACACACATCTGACCCCCCTCCAACAGTAAGTTGTGTCAAAGAGGGATCAGAAGCAAGAGCATAGAGACTTTTGCTTTAGAAGTTCCGAATAAAACAGGAAAACAAAAAACAGAAGAAGAGAAGATAGTAACCATATGAACTACAAAGGCAAATAACTATAATGAGAAGTCAAAGTAAGCCCTAGTCAATGAATTACCTACAACCCCAAACTTCTCAAACAGTGCAGTTCAACAAACAAAAATACCTCAAGGAGCTATGAAAACAGAAAAAGGGGGGAGGGGGGGGGTCATGTTCCAACTGGCTCAAGGAGTAAAAGCATCACAAGCGATCTCAAATTATACACCTCAAAACGCCCAGCTGTCTAAGTATCCTGCTGTCATCAAAACATGACATGCTCAGTTTCCAAGCTGCTGATGGGGGTTAACTACCCTGAGGTGTGGGACTGGACTGGAGGGACAATAAGGAAAACGCTTTAATCATCATTGAGTTTTAAAATAATTTTTAAAAAGTGCAAAACAACCTTGTAAATGGAAACCAGTTTAAGCATAAGATAAATGCCAGCCAAAAAACTATCTGACAGAGGAAGATGTTTCTGAACAAAATGTTACACTGGGGTGAATATTTAGGGGGCTAGATACCAAGCTGTGAGAAAGGTTTTCAATGTACCTTAGCTTAATTTTCTATGGGAGCCTCTAACCCACTGCAAGCTCGTGACTCCCGTAGTAAAGCATAATGCGTTTGTGTCTGGCATCGCAAGCTACATTATTCTGAGAACAAAATGCCAACTCAAAACTGGCATTTGTTTACCTGGCCAAAAGCATTGAGCTGCTAATACACGGCCTGATGCTCCCGACAGGTGCTGGGGTAAGCAGCGCAATGACTCCCCATGCCCTCTGAATAAGACCCCCCCCCCCCAAGAGAACTCTGCCCCCTCCAAGAAGTTCCTCCCAAAGGAGACACCCCACATGAAGAATCTCCATGCCCCTGTAGGGTCTCCCGGATGTACCTTTAACATCCCTGGTGGTCTAGGGTTTAGGGGGCAGAAGAAATCCCCAGTCTCTCCTACCCCCTCTGGCACCAGGTTCAAAATGGTGCCGCTTGAACTCTACATGGCAAAATGCCTTTACATGGCAGCTTGACCCCTAGCAGTAGCAACATGAGACTACTGCTAGGGTTCAAGGGGCACCATTCTGAACCTAGTGCTGAAGGACACAGGAGCGACTTGGGATCACTCCTGCTCCCTAAAGCCTAAATCACTAAGGAAGTCAAAGGTTCACCAGGAAGTCTCTATAGGGAGGGAAGAGTCTGCCGGGAGGGGGGGGGATTTCATTTGTAGGGGCTTCTTTGAGGCAGAATCTTTTGCGGGGGGGGGGGGGGCGGGGGGGCTTTGCATTGCTTACCTTGCACTGGCCTCTTTAAGAAAGAGGCCAGGTGCATCGCACCGTGTTAGTGGCCTGAAGCTCTTAGCTGGGAAAAACTACATGAGCTTGTGATATTCAATGGCAGTATACAAAGCTCTGCAAGAAACAAACAAACATTTGAATAATAAGGTATTTTTCATGCATTTGAATGCTTTGCATCTCATTATTATTCAACATACTATGGGGTAAATTAGCATACATTACAGTAAAATAAAATGCAATATTGCCCTTTTAATGCATGTTAAGGGGCAAATATCATGCCTTAGTCCCATAACATAGTTTAGTAACTATCTCGCTTAATTGGTACATTTTTCAGTCTGATGGCAACAAGCACATGGTCCATCTCTAGATACAAGAAATGAACTTTCAGAGATTGTACTGAAAACTTTCATGTCTTTATACTGAAATCATTTTGCCAGCCCATTTAAACTGCAAATTATAAATATGCTGGAATTTTAACATAAAAATATTAATGATATCGTTATATTGTTTTGTAATCGTTCCCATCTGAAATACAATGAAAACTAATGAAATATCATTGTTATTCGTGTCATTTTAGCATGCATAAAGTGTCTGAGTGTGTACTATAAAAATTACTGCACCCTTGAAACAAATTCTACAAAACTATAGACTTTTTTTCAAGTGAAAATAAATAAATAAACTGAAAACAAATCTGAAAAGAAAGAAACAAAAACGTTACATGCATATGCCTGTTTCAGTGCTAAACTTCATCCGCTATATAAATGATATTTTGCTACTCAGTATTTGAGTTTTTGACTTAAAGTGAATCAGCATGACCCCGAGGATAATAAAATTCCGTTCAAAATACTTCAGCTAGATAGGTTAAGAGTGATTTAGGGCGAAGTCTATTAAAAGGTATTAGCTGACATCGTGGTGCTAATGCAGGATAATCGCGCAGTGATGACAGCTAACAGGGGAGAAATGCAGCTACCACATGCAATTCTCCGCGATAGCTGCATTTTGTGCACTAATAGCAACAGTGAGTACTATAATTTCGCTCCGGATATTTGCGACTGAATAAGGCTGCTGCCCAGTTAACCGGTGTTGGTATGGGGGTAGGCAGGATTCCAGACAGCCAGAGCAGCATACCGCAGATGAGGGTTCGGGACTTCCCTGGCCTGGAGTGACCTACAAGGGACAGACCCGTTACAACCGGGACGCTACCCCCCACACTCTGCCTCTGGAACACCCTGCTTAGCGTGCGGTCGTTCAGCGGCACAAACCGGGGGGTATTCAGCAGAACTCATTGGCTTAGTACCATTGAATATCCCGGTAAACAGCATTTACGTGGGCTGCTTATCTGCAAACCATGCAAATGCCTTAGAATATGCTCCATAATGTTTATGGGATCAAGAGGGATCCTCTGATTTATCAAGAACACCTGCACGCCTAGGTTTATAAAATGGTTCAGAAACACATAGAAGTGCTGACATTTACACATATTCATTGTGAAATGCCTGCACTTACACATGTAACTTGCCACATTTCCCCCATCCATTTATTCTACATGTATATTTCTGAAATGGCTCCTGCCATACATGTTTGCAGGAGCGGCAAAATACCTTTTTCTTTGAGGGGGCCCCAAACTCCACCTTAACTCTGTCACAAGCTCTACCCCAACTCTGTCCTAACTCCTCCCCTAGGCCAGACATCCACTGGCCTTCTCCCTCCTGTTCTGCCCACAGGGATCTGATCTCCCACAGGAAGACAGGAAGGGTCTTTGCCGCGATCGCAGCAGAGAGGTTTTGGTAGGACTAGGGGCCCATGTGGCCCACCCCTTTTCGACACCTGTGCGTGGATGTGTATCTTAGAAACGACTCCATGTTTAGTGGAGCTTCTTCTAAAGTACTGGCACGAATATACACGTAGTAAGCTGGATGTCCCAATTCTGATCTCCACTTCCTACCTAAAATGGACCTTCACATGTTTACAGGGCAAAACAAAATTTGGAGAAAAAGATGAGAAAACCGTGGTTCGATTACCTCCCTCCCCATCCTTCACTCAGCCCATGCACATTCTGCGATAAATAGGCTCTTACTTCAATTAATAAGTTAGGGGGACATTTTTCATAACAAGAATCAATGAGGGATTCACAGCAACAAGTAACGTATGCAAAACCTATTAGATTAATTATAGTCCAATAAAAAAAATACACCAAATAAATTTAAGAGACTTTGGGGGGATATTCAGTGGCGACAGCTAAGACGGTTTCAGCAGCTAGCTGTCACCGCTGAAACTTAAACATGGATATTCAATGCCGGCCAAGGCAATTAACTGGTTAGAAGGTCTGCTAACCGTGTTAATCACTTTGAATACCACCCCCCCTTTAAATTTAGCTAGACATTTATTTGATTTTATATACCGCACTCTTTCGAAATCAGCGTGGTTTACACTGATCAGGCATCACAGAACAAAACAATACATGTCTAGCATTGCGCAATAAACAACAAATATATTACACTGAACAGAGGTGTCAACTTGGGTAGTAACAGGGAGAACTAAGTGGGGGGTGTGAAATAAAGAGTTGGCACTTAAGACTTTAAGAGGGTAATTTTATAACAGGGTGCCTAAACTTGGAGGTTAAGGTGCCTAATTTTAGCCTATTTTATAATACATAGGCGCCTATGTGTCTTTATAAAATCTTAGCACAAACCCTGCAGAAATTACGCCTAGATTGAAGGCGTGGGCATTACCAGCTATAAATGTTAGCATGTAAGTTAAATGCGTATTTTATAGAATATGCAAATAAATCGTGACTCTACTCTTGCTCTGCCTACACCATATCCCAAACTCACACTACCAACTCCTTATTTCACACACCCCCATTTGTTCTCCCAGCTCCTTTTCTATTAAAGGATCAGAGATACGAGATAGCTTCAGTAGTAGAAAAACAAAGATCCTCTTCATTTTATCGATTGGTTTTGTGAACTCTCAGTACTCATTTTATGGCATACTAAAACTTTTTTTTCAACATCTCTTTTGTATATAAAAGATATAATAGATTTATAAGATTCTGTGGGGCAAAACAGCACAAGCACTGGCAAGTCAAATGCAAGGCATTGATAAGGCAGGCAAAGGGAGAATCTGAGAAGAAACTTGCTGCGGAAGCAAAAACGCGAAATAAAGAATTTTTCAAGTACATTCGTAGCAAAAAACCTGTGAGAGAGTCAGTTGGTCCATTCGATGATAGAGGGGTTAAAGGGGCACTAAGAGGCGACAAGGCGATAGCGAAGAGACTAATACCTGAAGATTGGAGGATCGCCAATGTAACACCAATTTTTAAAAAGGGTTCCAGGGGTGATCCGGGAAACTACAGACCAGTGAGCCTGACGTCAGTACCAGGAAAAATGGTAGAAACCATCATAAAGAATAAAATTACTCAGCATGTAGATAGTCACAACCTAATGGGAGACAGCCAACATGGCTTTAGACAAGGAAGATCTTGTCTTACTAATCTGTTATGTTTTTTTGAAGGAGTGAATAAACAGGTGGACAAAGGTGAGTCGGTTGATATTGTGTATCTGGACTTTCAGAAAGCCTTTGACAAGGTCCCTCATCAGAGACTTTTGGCAAAACTAAAGAGTCAGGGGATAGGAGGCAGTGTACTATTGTGGATCAGGAACTGGTTAAAAGATAGAAAGCAGAGGGTAGGGCTAAATGGCCAATTTTCCCAATGGAGAAAGGTGAATAGTGGTGTACCCCAGGGATCTGTGCTGGGTCCGCTGCTTTTTGACATATTCATAAATGACCTGGAAAGTGGAATAACGAGTGAGGTGATCAAATTTGCAGATGACACAAAACTATTTAAAGTTGTTAAAACCCAAGAGGATTGTGAAAAATTGCAAGAGGATCTTGATAAATTGGAAGACTGGGCATCAAAATGGCAGATGAAATTTAATGTGGACAAGTGCAAGGTTATGCACCTAGGGAAGAACAACCCAAACTATGATTACACGATGCAAGGTTCCACATTAGGAACCACCACCCAGGAAAAAGATTTAGGCGTCATTGTGGATACCATGTTAAAACCCTCGGCCCAGTGTGCAGCGGCGGCCAAGAGAGCAAATAGAATGCTAGGTATGATAAGGAAAGGAATGGAAAATAAAACAAAAGATATTATAATGTCGTTCCATGGTGAGACCACACCTTGAATATTGTGTGCAATTCTGGTCGCCGTATCTTGAAAAGGATATAGCGTTATTAAAAAAGGTTCAGAGAAGAGCCACCAAAATGGTAAAGGGGATGGAAGGATACTCCTATGATGAAAGGCTAAAAAGGTTAGGGCTCTTTAACCTGGAAAAGAGACGGCTGAGGGGAGATATAATAGACGTCTATAAATTAATGAACGAAGTGGAACGGGTAAACGTAAATCGATTGTTTACGTTATCAGAATATAGAAAGACTGGTGGACATGCAATGAAGCTACAGGGTAAACTATTTAAGACTAATAAAATAAAATATTTTTTCATTCAACGTGTAATCAAACTCTGGAATTTGTTACCGGAGGATGTAGTAAAGGCTGTTAGTGTAGCTGGGTTTAAAAAAGGTTTGGACAAGTTCCTGGAGGAAAGGTCCATAAACCATTATTAAGAAGGGACCCAGGATATCAATGCTTGACCCAGTACAAGCACTGTGGAACCTGTGTCTTTTGGGGAAACTGCTAGGTATGTATGACCTAGATTGGCCACTGTTGGAAACAGGATACTGGTCTTGATGGACCTTGGTCTGACACAGTATGGCATATCTTATGTTCTTAGGTAAATGTGGGCTGATAACCGCTTAATGTTATCCAAATAAGTTCATATGTTTATTCAGATAACTTTATCTAGATAGTCATCAAACTTAACTGGATAAATTTAACTGCCGAATATAATGGGTAAAGTTATTTGGATAAATTTATCCGGAAAACCTTAGGACAGTGATTTGTGTGGTGCGACTTGTCTGGTTATGTTTAATCGGACAGTGCTAAATATCAATATTTCCTGGCTAAAATGAAACTTTGCTCCTGGAACATCTCAAGCACTTCCTTCTCATAACTGAGTAAATGTTGCCCAGCCAACAAGTTGGTTGGATAAAATTATACAGTCAGTGGAGGGGGATTTTCAAAATCAAAGATTTGTCCTGATAATTCCCGAAGGAACCTGGAAAAAGCTTGCGACTATGAGAAGAAATGAAGCACTTCCTCTTCCCCAAACCACTTATGGTCCTACAGACAACAGAAGAAGACCAAATGGTATACAAGCATTGCACAACAATGAGCTAAATGGCCAGGAACCAGCCTTCCCTTTAGCCACTGGCTGAGTACCACGCAGGTTGTCTGCAGAAAGCCAAACTTTTTATCCTGGAGGGGTGATCAGATGCCTTGGGAGTAGGGGGTCTGGATGTCTTGGGGGAGATCAGGAAAGGAATTGGGGGGAGGGGTCAGAGAAGAGATCATATATCTTGGGAAGGATGAATGGGGGAGATCAAGTTTAGGGTGATCCAGGGAGCCAGACCTTGATCTTTACAGTTGTCCCTTCAAAACAGGCACCTAATTATGCATTGGGTCAGATGTAAATGATATCTACATTTTTTCTAAGGGACGGGTATTCCCCTTATAAAATGGTGAAATCAAATCTATATTGTAGGCCCACCCTAACTACTTCCTTTTCCACCCTCTCCATGCTTCTTGGAAATCGAAACATGGTAAGCATCCCCACATTTAAATAGCCCCTGTTCTATAATGCCATTTTCACATATATGCCAATCTACACATGCATATTTTCCTATTCACATGTGAGAATGCTTCCAAAATAACCCCCAAAGTGTTGCAGTGGATCTGTACTAAGCTGAATGCCATCTTCCACAACAACCGTGACACCGAGGACATCTGTAAGAAAATCAATAGACCTCAGGAGGAAAGCCAAGGCCGAATAGACTGCCAGAGTGAAAGAGGGGTCTTCTAGCCAGACTAATCTTTCACATAGAGCAGAAGTCTTGTTTGCTCTGTATGACGCACTATCTCTGAGGTCAATCAGTTGGATAACTTCCACTGCACTACATAAAGAGAATATAGGTACAGAGCCATATCTTACTCTGCTAGGTGGATCCTCCTGCCATGCATTGTTTTCTAGCAAGCCCAGAAGCCTGTGACAGTGCACATTTTGCCCCCACCCTGAGTGAAGACTGTTCAGAGGTGATGGGGTGAGACCTGCCCCTCTACAGTGCCAGTCTTCTAGCAGTCTGATTCTGGAGCAGTAAAAGTTTTCCAAGCCCTGAATGCAAGGGTGCTGTGATGCGCAAGAGTTGCTAACCCACTCTTGACTGAAGAATGTGTCTGGTGGATGATCTGGCCTGAAGACTTGGGGAAACAAGAGAAATTGAGACCAAAGGAGGCGCTTATTGCGCTGTTATTTTGCTGAAGTCTTGGCCTTCTGCTCTGGCAATAATACAGATGTATCAACCAAGTATATCCTTCAGCTATTATGTATTTCTGCTTCATATCTGCAGACCCAGAAATGATCATGCAGATGGCAAAGGCACTAAGAGGCAGACATTGAAAAAAAGACCAGGTGAACCCAGGGACACAGAGGCAAAAAGAAACAGACTGACGAAGAAAGACGGGTCAGATGAGGGAGAAAAATAAAGAAATAATAAGTAGAGAGAAGGGGTGGAGGATGCAGAGGGCAACAAAATTCAAACAACACTGACTAACCACTATCTCTCAAACTCATCTCCAGCGCCACCCTGTAGTCCATGACACAGGTCCCAAATGACAAGCTGTTTTGAGGCTTGATTGGGCATCATTGACAGCAGCTGTGAAGGCATGCACGTACTCTTTGTGACATAGGCACATTTTTACCTTATAAAATATGTTATTGACACCTAATTATGTGTTCTGCCCAATGCAATCTCATTCCATGCCCAGAGCATGCCCCTATATTTGTGTATATAACCCTTTTTATAAAACAGTGCTGCTGAATTTATAAGCCTCGATATATGCGCACGTGAAATGGGATTTTAGAAGGGACTTCTACTAAGATTCTGGGACATCCAGAGCAGAATATCCAAATATCTGTGGGAGTGGCAACAGCAGAGGCATGCATAAGTGCCTTCTAAAATTGCTATGTCTCCACCCTGAAAAATGCACATTTGTGTAACCGGTTCTGAAGACAGGCCTCAAGTAGATAGCAAGGCTAAATATGCACACGGGTTTAGCGTAACTTCACAAATGTGAATGTCCCCGAATTGCACAGCCTTAGAACTGGGTACTTGGACGTGCCAGCAGGAGTATTTCAAAAAGGGGTGTGTGATGGGGTATATCAAATGATACCCATCCCCCTCCAAAGGGATTATCAGCAATCCCCTTTAAGAGAGTCTAGAGCCTAGAGTTCAGGGCTGGGAGGGCATGGCTCACAGGGGGAAGTTAGGAACCCAGAAGGCTGCAGGAGGGGGACAGGCCCGTGGAGACAGGAAGCTCCTTACAAGCCAGGCTGGGGAAGGAATCCTGCTGTGAGGCAGGAAACTATCAAGTGAGTGACCTGACTTTATTCTTCTGAACTTTAACTTGTGGGCCGGGGAAAGGGTGCTGTGCTTGTGAAAGCAACAAGCTAGGGAGGGAATGCTGACTAACTGAAACACAATAAAAATGGGTTGTTGTTGTCCCTGAACATTTGCGTGCCTGGTATTTTAAGAGCCCCTGGCCACTGCACGCCACATCCTACCACAGGGAGCGACTATGCTTTGAGACTCGCTCTCCTGGCATGCCATTTCAAATACTAAAACGTGTGGCGGCAGGTCAGTAATATTCTTGGAGTATATATTTACATGCAGGTTTCTTTGGGCAGGAAATAATAATTGCAGCGATGAAAGCACATTTTGGCTTCTCCTTGGAAGTGTTATATCCATAAAACAATACCTATTTTTTCACTTTATTCATGGTCAGGAGCAGGTATAGACATGGATATTTCACCAACCAGGGCCAGACATGCTTGTGCCATTCTTAAAAACACATCACAACATACATCTTCCTTCCTCTGCCCGGGCCATGCCTCCACCATGCCCGCATGCTACATGGACATTCTTGTGCTGTGGACGTCTATATACCCGGCTTCTAAAATGGCTTTAGAGATGTCTCCAGGCTTTGCATATCCAATTGCTCATTTTCAGACATCCAATTCATGAATAGGGCTTCTAAAATACCCCCCATATGCTATTTGTACATACATACAGGCACGTGTCATTGCAGCAATGGGCCAGAGCCAGAGGCTATGCACCAGGGCTCATTCTGGAGCCTTGCAATCATAATCCTGCATCTGACCAGGAATGATAGTTTACAAAGCCCATTGCTGCAATGACATGTGCCTGTACTCCAAATGTAACAGACAGACACCATTTTGGGCCCTCAAGTTTTAAAAAGCCTTTTCCATGTGTAAAGCTTGCTTCACATGCAAAAAATTGGGCTTTTACAAAATTGCATGGACATATATTTAAGTGTATGTATCTACTTCCGGTGACAATGCCAAGAAAACCCAGGAGCTTCTGGGTAGGCAGGAGTCAGGACTGACTCGAAGGCACACATTGCATTGCTGAAAAGATCACACATATTTATACAGGCACTGTGTGTAGGCATTCCTGGTGGCATAGTGCAAGCAGAAGAGGGGCAAAATTGCAATGTATGCGCATATTTATAAAATAGAGGGGTGCACGCATAGAGTACATGCAACATTTGCACCTCCTTTGAACATGTATAAATGTGCAAAGGCATTGTACAGTACTGGGGCTGAGGCTTGGGGCTTATTTTATAAAAGGCACAAAGGTGCTATGTTTCCTTTATAAAATAGATATAAATAAGCACCTTTTTCTTACTTTGGCATAGAAGCCCTCTTATAAAATTATCCCCCACTTAGTTAATTTTATCCTGTTATAAAGGCACCTGAAAGATTGATGGGCCAATATTCCGCTACCATGGCTGAAAAAAATGCAGATATTCAGCAGAATATCCAGCTTCAGTGCTGACGGCTGGTGCTATCTGGATAGCGGTGATGTTAAGCCCATTATCTGGACAATTAACTGGATACATTTAGAACAGCCTTTCGGATGGCCTAAATTTATCTGAATAACTTATCTAGATAGCGGCTGAATATCTCCACTATCCAGATAAGTACCAGTCACCCAAAGCTTTGCCCTAGGTCGGCCCCGACACTATCGATATGGGGCCGAGGCAGTCAGAGGAATTATCCAGTGGCACTATCCAGACAGCCCCGCTGAATATCATACCGGCCGGCACTTATTCAGTTAGCAAGTGCTGCTAATTGCATAAGTACTTTTGAATATTGGGCTCTGAAAGTTTACAGATAGATTTGTTAGGATTGAAGGGTGGGGAACATTAATGTCAGAAACCGTGCGGGTTTTCCTCTACATCACAGTCTAGGCCTGTACCTAAGTAGGATATTCCATACACATCCTGCTTTCTGATATTATCCCAAACAACTCATCTCATTCTATTGAGAGTCTGATATATTTGAATATTAAAGCCTCCGGCTTATAAAGGGTTTCCTCCAAAACTAGTCAGAACATTATCCACAAAATACAAGACCTTATAACAGATTAACTACATTTAATGTTTCCCAATACAAGTACACTTTCTAACATTAAGCTAGTATGACAGTCATGAAAACAAGTTTGCAAAGTAGGACACAAAATAATTTCTTATGAAACTGGATCTCCTTATCAGATAATGACCTAAGAGTGCTCATGAGTTTATGAAAAAAAAAGGTTATCCCTTTCCTCCAAATATTTAAAGATAGAATAACAGCAGGAATTTCAAGACCAGATAATACCAACCTCGTCCACATTCTCAAATGCGTTGATGACATCATATGGCAGACAGGAAAGCAGATCAATTACAAACCAAGTCTTCAAGTAGTTCATGCGAATAAGCTTTGGGTCTGAAATCACCTCCCCAGCAGGTCCAACAAAAGTAGTATGAAAATTTAGCACGATGTCCACCAAGAAAATAACATCTACTATACTGTCCACCACCAACCATGCAACATTGTTCTGTTTGGTTTTGAAAGAGACATTGTACGGAACCAATATGGCAGTATAGAAAGTCAAAATTAGGATGACCCAGTCCCACGTAGTCTTGAAAACGCAATAATGTAAGATGATATGTGGTGGAGTCTTTGGTGCCTCTTGTTTATACTGTGGAAGAATTTCTGAGCCCAGTTGTAGTACCTGTTGAAGACACAGAAAAAGAACAAGTTGTTTTTCCCTATTTTATTCTACCAATAAATAGAAAATACAGCTCAAGTCAGCAGGTCTAGTAGGTTTGTATTTATTTCCTAACGTGGCACAGCCTATTTCTCCAATGCCACACAAACGATATGCTGAGTTTTGGATAAAAGCAAAATGAGCTATTTCTTTGGAAAAACCTTAATTAAATGACACCATGCTAGTTGTCCCCTGTCTCATGCTCACTCGGTGCACTTGCTAAGTTCAGGTTTTACTGGTTTTAGCTATTGCAAGACCAAACTGTTTTCTGTCTTTTGCAAACCAACTCCCTGCGAAAGACATTCTGGAAACAGAATTGTAATTCTTAGAAAAAACAACACAATTTCTTATCTGTAAAGGGAGTTCTTCTTAAAGAGCAAAATAAATCAGCCACACAAGTGGGTAAAGTCATCTGATGGGACCAACATGGACTGTTCTCTCAGACCTCAGAAAGACCTAAGCGCCTTTTCCAAGCATGTGTGAGAGCTCTCATACAGCCACTACTCTCATGAGTCCAGTCAACTCCCCAGAAATATAGGTAGCTACTGTATGTGTGGCTGATTTATTTTGCTATCTACAGAGAACCTCCTTTACAGGTAAGCAATTTTGCTTTCTCCATTGATAAGCAGGATGAATCAGCCACTCAAGTGGAAAATTCTACAGCTGAAAGTTGCTCTATTTTTATTTTAAACTTTGTAGGACAAGTAATTTATTAAGAACTGATTGTTCATTAAACAGACCTTGCCGGACGTATTGTCGTTTCTGTATATTTTGTTGAGACCATAATGGGATATGATGTGTGAATAAATGACCAATCTGTTGACTTCAAGAGATATGAAAAACTGAATGAATTGGCAAAGTGGTTGTATCCTTTTCATACAATAAGTGAGCGCTTTTTTTTACAATCCAGAGTGTAGAATTGTTCACTTTTGTGTGTGTGAGGCCTGGGAAGAAAGTAGAAAGTACAATGGATTGACTAATGTGAAATGTTGATACCAAGTTTGTTAAAACGTTGAGTGCAAAAGATTACCCTTTTGTGATAGAATTGTAGATATGATGAATATGAAACAAGTGCCCGAATCTCAGGTTCTCTTTGGGATGAGACCCTCATTTATTATTTATTTTATTTATTTATAGTCTTTTCTATACCGCGCTATTCAGCATCAGCGCGGTTTACAATAAACAATGACTATAATGACTACAATAAACAATAAACTCATGACTACAAATTGTATTTTCCAGTTCAGAAATTTTACTTCTGTAAAATCCATGAGTTCAAACTTTAAAGGGTCGTTTCATGAGTTGAAATAGAATCACACTGAGATCGTAAAATCCCATGGAGCTTGTGATTTGCAGAACTGACATTTCATAAGCCATAATCTCTTTGCAAACATGGAGGCCGAAGTGATACAGAGTTTCCATCAGTTTGTGTGCAGTAAGGTGCTATTGCACTGAGACACACTTCCACTGAAGAGATACTCTGTCCAGAAGATGAAAAGTTGAATAAACAGTTGAGTAACAGCTATAAAAAAATAGATATTAACTTGAAGTTAAATTATATCAGAGGATTGCTTTCTAGAAACCACAGGAATATATTCCATTGCCTGAGAAAGATGGAGAAATGCTTGAGTGTTTGGGTAAAGAATCTTTCTTTGATCTTGAGAAGCCAGCGAAAGCAATCCTGCTAAATAAATACGTATCCAGGATAGCACTTGGTAGAGATGAGGAAAACAGACTTAGTGAGGCCAGGATTGGGCTATAAAAATTACAGAAGCCTTGCCCTGTTTTATCTTTAGAAGTGTTTTGGATATTAGCTAGATAGGGAGATAGGCATAAATGAGTCCTGACTCCAGTGTACATTGAAGGTGTTTGAGTCGTTCTGTCATTGCTGAGTCTTTTGGACTACATACCCCAAGTTCCTTTTTGTCTTTCATTGCAAAGAGATCTACTGATAGGACTTCCCATTGTTGGAAGATATTTTCACCTACCTGCAAAGACCACTTCTTCAGGCAATGACTGAGTTGGTCTACAACATTTTATATGCCTGGGAAGTTATACCACTAAAAGGAGCATCCTCTAAGAGATCGCCAAGTCCCAGATCTTCGGTGCCTCCCAGCAGAGGATATAAGACCAGGTTCCTCACTGCTTGTTCATATAGGGCCTGATAGTCAAAGGGCATTTACACTGTTTACAGCCCAGTAAACCGTGTAAATGCCCTAAATCGGGATATTCAACGGCACTTACACGGTTAGTGCCATTGAATATCCCCTTCAAAGACTGCTACATGTCCTGATGCTCTGCAGTCAGCATCGGGGTGTGCTGGGGGCATTCCGGGGTGATGCAGAGGCGGAGACTGCCACTAACCGACTAGCGACAATATTGCACCGCTACCCAGTTAGTGATCTGTGGCTAAAACTAGGCTAGCTTTTGGCTCGCTTAGTTTTAGCTGCGGATGCAATATCACCGCTACCCGGTTAGCCTTGACGGCTCAGGGACATGAACGTCGACACCGGATATTCAGTGCTGTCACTATGGCACTGAATATCCGGTGTTAAGGGTTGGCGGGCACATAGCGGCACATAGCCTACCCAATACAATATTGGGCCCATAGAGCATTGCTCCTGGTCGTCCGTTTGAATCAAGATTCACTTTCTAGATAACATATTGTTAAAAGGCTTTAGAGCACTGAAGGCTGATCTGATAGATCTCTATCACCTCTTCCAGGCTCTCTGAATATGAAGGGATAGTATAAGGCTTCCCATCCTATGCTGGCTATATCTATAGTTAATATTAGGTGATCCATTTCTGACTTCTTCCATAAGAGACAGTGAAGCATTCAGGTTGTTTAGTTCTACTTGAAATGCAAGCATTTGGATCGGCTGGTCCGATCAGAAATTCACTGTCCACTGGAGCTGACACATGCACAGATGAGCATACAGATTTTCAGTCACCGTGGCTGTGACCCAGAGAGCTAGAGAATTTGCGCTTTCATGAATTCCCTGGTCATTTTTTTTTAAATTAAAAATTTATGCTTAATATATATGCAAAGGAATTACACATGTAATTACAAGAAATAACACAAACCAGTTTCATAGCCCACATTATGGGTAATAAATAACCCTGGCTGAAAGGAGAAATACAAAGTCAGATATACCCATCCCTAGTAGACAACAAGAAAACAAAACAGTCAAGGAAATAAGGGTGCTTATTGGCCTCAAGTCCTCATCTACCTTCTAAGAAATTTTCAAGTTGTATTGGGTCTGCAAATACATAATTACAGGAAATCAAGCATTTGCACGGAAATCACAAGAAGAAAGTCCCTCCCGCAGCCACAACATGAGGTTTAAGCTGCAGGAAGGACTTTCTCCTTGTCTGAGTAAAACGAGAGACATCTGGAAAGACAACAATCTTTTGACCACAAAATAAATTATCTTTTTTGTGGAAATAAGCCTTCAGAATATGAACTTTGCCTACCTCTCTGGCTAGGAAGACAATTAAGGTAGCATGGAAAGGAATATCATTTGAGGATTCCAGGAAATTAGTCAAACTAAATTTGTATCTTCCACCATCTCTGCCACCTGTTCCCCTTGAGTATTTGATACCACCAAATTATCGGATTCCATGAACAGCAAAATCTCCTTAATTAATTTAGCAGCATTAAAGCAGACAAAAGTCAAGTCATCGGAAAATTTAAAAATCTGAATCTAGATCTAAAGAAATTCTCCAAAGACTCAATTTGCTTGTGTAAAGAAAACCTACCTTTAATATCCAGCGGCTCAACTTTCAAGCACATATCAAGAAGATGATGACCAATACATACTACAAAATGAAGCTGCTACAAAACCTAAGACCTCTACAAGATCACAGCTACTTCCACACGCAAGATCACAGCTACTTCCACACCTAATGTCAGACAATAGTTACTGCACACCTAGACTATTGCAAAATTTGCAACTTACTACTTCAAGGCCTTCCCAAACACACCACCCAGGCAATACAGCTAGCTCAAAATACTGCAGCTCGACTAATCACTGGATCCAAACAAAAACACACCACGCTGGTCCTTCAATCGCTTCACTGGTGCTATTAGCAGGCGTTAGTGCCTGCTAGCAGTTAGCGTGGTGATAACGCAAGCTTACGGCCATTAGCCTGTGAACAGGTGCTAAGGTACAAAGGGGTGGAGAAGGGGTATAAACTGGGCAAGCATGGGTGGAGACAACATGTGTTCCCCTAATGGCATGCACTATTAATAGGTGTTAGAGACTCAAAGCTGGCATTAAGGGCTCATTTTGGAGGGAGAGTCTTTTTCACTTGTGTAACACCACATAGGGAGCCCAATCACATGTATACAGTTTGTACCTCCCAGACTGAAGCCCTGAAATTAGTGATAGTAGTGGTCCATTGCCAGTCACAGCATGGTGCCCTTGTAATAAAGGGCACTATGTTGTTGGTGCCAAAGTGCCAAAAGGGGTGCCATGTGATTCAGCGGGGCTAGTTAGTCTGCTAGGTGGACTAGGCTGACTCTTACAGTGTACATCCATGATGTCCGGTTTGACTCTGCTGTGACAGCGGCGGCAAACATATATTCTGCTGCTGTCACAAAGGGGTGATAACACCGCCACTACCACCATGCAGCCATGTTAGCAGCGTGTAAGGGTGGGAGTGGCAGCAGCTCATGCCTGGTATAGAAGATACCATTATCCCCGACATGAGGTGCAATGCTGCTATTTGTGCTGTCAGGACCAGGCCAAGGGTTTCTGCCACCGTAAGCAGATCCCCCCTCCCTCCCCCCGTGCAACCCTCACTCCACTGCTGCCTTGAGGCTCTCTGCAGCATGAAAGGGGGCTCCCTCCCAGCAGCATTAACTCTCTCACCTAGGGGTGGCGAGGCTTAAGGCAGCATCATGCGTGCTCATGACATGTCGCTCCTGGCCCCCTCAGACACATCCTCTCAGAGGAGGGCAGGAGTGGCATGCCAGGACTACCCATATGTGCTCTGCTGCTTTAAGGTCACCCACAGCAATGAAGTGGCTGTGCCATGCTTTCAGGGATGGAGGGATCGAACCTACTCACTGTGGTCTGCCAACTGTGAGATTATTCCAGGACTGGCCCACAAACACACATCAGGAAATAGTTACGTTGGTCACTCTGCTAGGTTACCCATGACCTGGAATGTGTGTGGGAACCAGGAAACAGATACAAAGTCTTTTATTGATAACCCCTACACGTTTCGGCCATTAGGCCTTCCTCAGGGGTTAATATATAGGAGGGCAAACCTTCTGAACTGTACTTTTCACATAAGAAGACGCTATGGACCACGCTCTCTGCGTGAAAAAGCTTTCTGCTAGGTATGGGCATACCTAGCAGAAAGCTTTTTCACGCAGAGAGCGTGGTCCATAGCATCTTCTTATGTGAAAAGTACAGTTCAGAAGATTTGCCCTCCTATATATTACCCCCTGAGGAAGGCCTAACGGCCGAAATGCGTAGGGGTTATCAATAAAAGCCTTCATTGCCTTACTGCCAGCCTTTGCATCTGGTTCCTGCTATTTCTTACAGATACATAGTTGTTTTTTGGTTTTGCCACTCTGGAATGTGTGTGTACATGTATCCTGGCCTACCCCCATGGCAGGATATATTCCTTATGTAAGACATCAACATCAGTTGAACCAGCAGCATATCAATGCAGTGCTACAAACACACCTAACAAGATGTTCCTCTCCCACACCTGCCTAACATACCCTGTCAGACAAGTATGACACAGAGCCTGCAGAGAAGTACACAGACAGAGGCATACGAGTCAGCATAGTTACTCACCTGTAACAGGTGATCTCTGGGAACAGCAAGAATTTAGTCTTCATATATGGGTATCATCGGTACCGACGGAGCCTGCACGGGAATGCTCCCCAGCGTCCAATTAGAAAGCTTTTGGGAGCATCCCACAGTGCCTGCGTGCTGCCTTCCCGCCTTTCCCAATTGCCTCTCTCCAGTTGAGTTTTAAAGCTGAGACAAAGAGAGAGAGAGGGAAATAAAAGAAAAGAGAGATACAACTCCTAGGGGAGGTGGGTGGGTTGTGAAGACTAAATTCCTGCTGTTCCCGGAGATCACCTGTTACAGGTGAGTATCTATGCTATCTCCAGGAACAAGCAGGAATGTAGTCTTCACATATGGGGACTCCCTAGCTACAGATGCCAGGGAGAGACCCCAGAAGTTGTGTGCTCCTGTGAAAGGGCCCCACTTCCCCCCATGGATCTCTGGTATCCTACCGGGAATGGTGGGTAGAAGTTGATTAAGTATGGAACAGGTGTCGTAGAACAGCCTGACCAAACAAGGCATCCCGGCGGGAGTCGTTATCTAAGCAGTAATGGGCTGTGAAGGTATGAACCGAGGCCCAAGTAGCTGCTCGACAGATGTCGTCAATAGACACAGAGTGTAAATGAGCCATTGAAGCTGCCATGGCCCTCACATTGTGAGCTGTGACATGGCCTTCCAGAGAAAGGTTCTTACTCTGATAGGTAAAGGAAATACATTGTGCAATCCAATTGGACAATGTTCTCTTGGAGACTGGAAGTCCCAAATGAGAAGGATCAAAAGCAACGAAGAGTTGAGAGGACTTTCTATGTTGCTGTGTTCTTTGTAAGTAAAAGGCAAGTGCTCTTTTACAGTCCAAAGTATGAAGATTCCTTTCCACATTTGAAGCATGAGGCCATGGAAAAAATACAGGCAGGTCAACTGATTGGTTTAAATGAAAAGGTGAGACCACCTTTGGCATAAAGTGTGGATGAGTCCTAAGGACTACCTTATCATGATGGAACCTCGTATAAGGAGGATCAGCAACCAATGCTTGCAATTCACTGATGCGACGTGCTGATGTGATTGCAATGAGAAAGATAACTTTCCAGGAAAGGAATTTCAAGGAGGTAGTAGCTAAAGGTTCAAAAGGCGGCTTCATGAGCTGGCCAAGAACCAGATTCAGGTCCCATGCTACTGGTGGTGGCCTAATGGTAGGCTTAGTTAGAAGAAGGCCCCTCATAAATCTCGCTATGAGAGGATGAGAGGAAATAGGCTGCCCATTTAAAGGCTTTAAAGAAGCTGAAATAGCACTTAAATGGACTCTTACTGAGTTAGTCTTAAGTCCTGCATTAGATAAATGAAGGAGATCCTCCAGTAATGATTCCAGAGGTATCGCTAGGGGGTCAAGACCCTTCTGCGAACACCATATGGAAAACCTTTTCCACTTGAAAGCATAAGAGCTTCTTGTGGAAGGTTTCCTGGAAGCATAAAGGACATCCCTTACTTGTTGAGAAAGGATAAGACCATGTAGGTCTAGGCTCTCAGCAACCAGGCCCTGAGATGCAGAGCATGGGGATTTGGATGCCACAACATCCCATCCTCCTGAGACAGGAGATCTGGAGCAGATCCTAACTCCAGAGATGGAGCTTGAGAGAGATGTAGGAGCAGAGGGTACCACACTTGCCGTGGCCAATGTGGAGGTATGAGAATCATATGGCCTCTGTCTCTCTGAAGCTTGAATAGGGTTTTGGGAATTAGGGGAATGGGTGGAAAGGCATATAGGAAGTCCTGACCCAAATGGAGGAGGAAAGCATCCCTGGCCTGACAACCCTGAGCTGGAATTCTGGAACAGAACCGGGGAAGTTTGGCATTCAGTGGACTTGCAAAGAGGTCTATGTCCGGGGTTCCCCAAATTTGAAAAATCCTTGCTACCTGATCTGCATGGAACGACCATTCGTGTGGGAGCAGAACTCGACTGAGTTTGTCTGCCCAAGAGTTTTGAATGCCTGGCAGATACACCGCAAGGAGATGAATTTGATGCTCTCTGGCGAGGGCCCAAAGTTGCAAAGCTTCATTGCAAAGCGACAGAGAGCCTGTTCCTCCCTGCTTTTTCAGATAGAACATAGCTACTTGATTGTCCGTCCAAATTAGGACTGTCTTGTAGCTTAGCTGGGTATGGAACACTCGAAGAGCAAAGAAGATTGCTCTGAGTTCTAGGAGATTGATATGTAAGTGGGTCTCCCATGGAGTCTAGGTGCCTTGGGTAGAGAGACCTTGCAGGTAAGCTCCCCAACCCAACTGAGAGGCATCTGTTGTTAGAGTGACCTGGGGTAGGGGCTGCTGGAAAGGGCACCCTACCAACAGGTTTTGGGTTGACTGCCACCATTGGAGGGACAAAATAAGGCGACTTGTGTTTGCTATTTTGTCTGATAGGCATCCTGATGCCTGAGTCCACTGAGTGGATAGGGTCCATTGGGCTGCTCTCATATGGAGGCGAGCATAGGGGACAAACATGCACGGTAGATGCCATGTGGCCTAGTAATTGTAACATTTCCCGAGCAGTGAGATGAGTTTTCAACACTGCCTGGGAGGCTAACTGCACAATGCGAAGGCAGCGGGGCTGTGGAAGATAGGCCCTTGCTCTTCTGGTATCCAGCAAATCTCCTATGAATTCTAGAGACTGAGTGGGAGTTAGGCTGGATTTTGGGATGTTTATGACTAGACCCAAATACTGAAGGATACGCATTGTGCAAGATAGAGAAATCCTGGCCTCTGACTCTGATGGGGCTCGAATGAGCCAGTCGTCTAAGTAGGGGAAGACGAATATTCCTAGAGTTCGAAGAAATGCTGCTACCACAGCCATGCATTTCCTATATACCCTTGGTGCTGAGGCCAGGCCAAAAGGAAGCACCCTGTATTGGTAGTGCTTTCCCTGAAAAAGGAACCGAAGGAATCTTCTGTGAGTTGGATGGATGAGAACATGAGTGCACGCATCCTTGAGATCTAGAGAACAAAGCCAATCCTGACTCTGAAGGTATGGCAGCAGAGTTCCCAGAGAAATCATCTTGAGTTTCTCTTTGAACAGGAATTTGTTCAATTATCTGAGGTCTAAAATAGGTCTGAGTCCCCCTGTTTTCTTTGGGATAAGGAAATAGGGGGAGTAAAATCCTGTACCCTGTTGAGGAATGGGTACCTCTTCTATTGCCCCTTGGGCAAGAAGCATAGTGACCTCTTGATCTAACAGGTTGTTGAGAGAGGTCTGAGAATTGAACTGTCTTACCATTGTGGGAGGGGGCATGCAAAGAAAGTGAAGCTTGTACCCCTCTTTTATAATGGAGAGAGTCCAGTCTTCTGCTGTTATCTGCCCCCATCTGGGGGCAAAATGACACAACCTTCCTGGAATGGTGGAAGGCTCTGGTCCGTTGAGGGCCAGGAAGGCTAAGTTCTCTAGATGGAAGTCAAAGGCTTGTGGAGGCTGAGACTGCTGTGACAGTTGAGGCTTAGCAGTCTTTGCTTTCCTTTGTTTAGGTGGTTGGTTACCCTTTCGGGCAGGCTGACCTGCAGAACATCCCTGCTGGGTATAAGAGGGATAAAACCTCTTCTTTTTGGAGAAGAATGGTTTCTTGAAATATTTCTTCCTTGTAGGATCAGCTGTGGCTTTGGATAATCTATCCAAAGTGGAGTTGTCAGCATCCAGCTCATTGGCTTTCTCTTGCCAATTTTTGCCAAATAGATTCTCACCTGTACAAGGGATATTGCCCAGTTTGTCCTGCACCTAGAGCTCCAAATCAGATGTCTGTAGCCAGGCAATCCTATGTGCACCTATGGCAATGGCAGAGGTTCTGCTTATGCACTCAAAACAGTCAAAAGCTGCACGATTGACAAACTTAGAAACATCCTGGGCATGTTTAACCAGTGTGAGAAAATCCTGCCTCTTATCATCAGGAAGGAGAGGGCTCAAAATCTCCAAATGTCCTGTGACTTCCTTAAGGAACATTCCCATATATAAAATATAGGAACTGATCCTGGCAGAAAGCATGGAAGCCTGGAAAGTACGACGTCCAAAGGCATCCAAAGTTCTACACTCACGTCCTGGAGGATTAGAGGCATGCCTCTTTGCACTTCTGATCCTTCTCATAGCTGATTCCACTACAATGGAGTGGTGAAGAAGCTGAGTCTTCTGGAAACCAGGACATGGAGGCACTCGATACATGGTATCCAGTCTACGAGAGTGAGGAGATGTGGTAAGAGGTGTTTCCCACATTCTTAACATGAGATCATGTAAGATCTCATGGATAGGCAAAGTAGCCTTGGGATATTGTAGAATCTCCAATGCCTTTGCCCTGGGCTCTGTTTCAGGAGCCACAGTAATGGAAAGACCTCGAGCCACCTCCCTGATAAAATCCTGAAAGGAGATATCCTCTGGAGGAGACATCCTATGTTTAGGAGAGGAAGGCTCCTCCGGGAGAAGTACTCCGGTACCGACCGAGCTGTCAGAATCCTCAGACTCCTCCGAGGATTCAAAGTACCTTCTATCCGGATGCTCTTGTAGAGCATGATACCCGTACCGACCGAATTCGGTGTCTGGGGGAATCGGTACCGGTGTATCGGTACCGGAAGGCATAGAATGACTGGGTGCCGGCAATGCAGACACCGATGTCGATGCCGATGCTGTCGGTATTGGTATCGATACCGGTGCCGGAGTCGGTGCTGGTACCAGTTGAACTGTCTGACGCGGTTCCGAGGGTGCCGATGCCGCAAGGAGAGCCGCCAGACTGCATTCAATAGCCAGGAACCTCTGGTCTATCAACGCTGCCGATGCCTGGGTATCGGTACCGGAGAAAGCAGCCGTTACCCCAGAGCATGGCACCAGTAGGTCTGCCAAGGTTGAGGCCTCGAGAACATCCTCAAGCCCCAATAATGCTTTGGAAGCCAAAGCCTCCCGCCGGGGCAATTTTGTCGATGCAAGACCCTCAAGGGCAACGCCAGAGGCATCTCGATGCTTGGAAGGAGATCTACCCTTTGAGGACCGGCCAGACTTATGTTTAGTTACCTGAGATCCATGGGAGGAAGACAAAGCCCTGGAAGACGTCGATGCCACAGAGGCTGCATCGGAGGGAAAAAGGGTGCTGAGCTTAGCAGCTCGGTTTTGACAACCCCTCTTCAACATCATCCCACAGGCCATACACTCCGAGATGGAGTGGTCAGGACCTAAACATTTAAGGCACCACTCGTGGGTGTCAGTGACGGAGATGGTACCACCACACTTGATACACTTCTTGAAACCCGAAGCGGGTTTTTCCATAGTAAAGGAAATTTTGGGCCTAGTGCCCAAAATGGCACGTGTACCTGAAGAAGAAAAAGTTTTGGAAAAAAATTATTAGATTTTTTTTTTTTAGAGAAAGAACCAGCAGTACCGGTATAGCGTCGAGGGAAGGCAGACGCGACCACAAAAAAGAAGAATAGGATAATTTTCTGCGGTGACAGGAACGACAACCTGCTGGCTCCACGGAAAACGAAGAACTGGAGAGAGGCAGTTGGGAAAGGTGGGAAGGCAGCACACAGGCACTGTGGGATGCTCCCAAAAGCTTTCTAATTGGACGCTGGGGAGCATTCCCGCGCAGGCTCTGTCAGTACCGACGATACCCATATGTGAAGACTACATTCCTGCTTGTTCCTGGAGATCCCTGTTTACACCCTCATGCAGCCTGAAATAACCACATATATACATATGGATTGCTGCACCCCTTTTGGCACTTTGGTACCACACGCGGCTGCTCTATGGCTCCTAATACAAGGCTATTGTGTATGAATGAGAAGAGTCATGGGTTCAAGATCAGCCAGTGGATAAAGAGTGATATGTCCAGGTGTGTTAACTTTATCCTACATTTTCATATCTGTATCTGCAGGTGAAATCCTCCCCATCTTGTTCTGCATGTTTCCTGACAATTGTCAGCCACATTGAGGAGCTGTACCAACACCGGCTGGATAGCAGAGCGCGTTAATAGCACCCACACACTGAGCGGGCCTTATCAACGATGTGTGTGTGCGCACATTCAGAGCGGGTGTTAGCAAAATCTAGGCACTGGTAAATGCCATAATAGCTATATCCACGGCAACATTGTCAGCCCCTTTGGAGCATCTGCAGCCTATTGGGAGCTAGGCTCACATGGAGGGCTGGCATCTGTGAATGTCCAATGGAGTCACTGAGTTGGCTAGACAGGAAAGATTCTGCCATGCAGCTGCATGCACCTTGCTCTTGTCCTAAGATGCAGTTACAGACTGCAATGTAGAAGTCTCTTAGCTTCATGCACAGTCTGCACATACAGGCATGTTCATGTTAGTATTCATTTTATGCAGATGTACCTATCTGAACACTGTCTACTACTCATTGACCACAGCAGTCAGCATGACATTGTGTACTATTGCATAACCACAACCAACTTTATGTTTACAGAGACGACATGCATTGGTTTGCCCAATTGTTGACAGTAAGGCACTGACCTCTGAATGGTGCATGCACAATTCCAGCAGGAGGAATGTGCCACAGGATGTCAAGTTAGTCTCTGCATTGCTTGGCACCATTGGAAGGCAGTTCCTGGAGATGAATATTGGGATGGAGGTGGGGGGTGAACAGTCTCATACCTATTTTAAAAGCGCCCCTGGTAGGTGGCATTGCCGGCCAGAGGCTCTGTTCGGATGCATAGAAGCTCTGAGGGCCTACCCAGTCTCTGCATGTTTCACATCAGAGGCCCTGCATGACAGCCTCACCCACTCTCCACGGTGCCAAGTGGGACAGCCACAAGGATGTTGTTAGAGTACAAAGAGGCTGTGGATGGCAGTGTATGTGTAGTCATCAACTGAACCAACATCTAACCTCATGTCCAACCTGCCATGCTTCCACGTACCCTTGGTGGGTGGGTGCAACTGTGTACGAAACGTGAGAGAGTGCATATGCTGCACTGGCCATTTCTACTGTGTCTATGGCCAGGGACATGATATGGGAGTACAAGCATGCTACTATGTTCAATGCTCACTGCTAAAAGCTGTGTAGGAGGACACAGTCTTCTGGTATGTGACAAAAGTAAGTAGACCACTTTGGGCCATCATGAACTCGAAGCTTGTACTCTCACTGTGACCGAGCATACATGAGTTGTACATGAATGGAAACTGTCATGATAACCGTTGTTGTTGTTAAGTGCTGTCGAGTCGGAGTCGACTCATGGCGACCCTCTGGATAGCTATTCTAAATTGTGTTCGGTCTTCAGTCAGGCGGCTCATTGTTGACAGACTGGTACCTGTAGCTGCTGTTATTGTATCGATCCATCTCATTGCTGGCCTTTCTCTTTTGCCTTGACCTTCTATCTTGCCAAGCATGATGTCTTTCTCTAATGATCTCTCTCTTCGCATGATGTGTCCAAAGTATGAAAGTCGAAGTCTTCTCATCTGAGCTTCTAAAGAAAGCTTAGGTTTGATCTCCTCTAGTATCGACTGGTTTGTTCTTCGGGCAGTCCATGGTATACACAGTATTCGCCGCCAGCACCATAATTCAAAGGCATCAATTTTCTTCCTGTCTGTCTTTTTCACTGTCCAGCTTTCACATCCATATGATGTTATTGAAAATACCATGGCTTGAACAAGTCGAATCTTTGTATGGAGAGAGACATCTCTGCTCTTGAGAATCTTATCTAGGTCTTTCATAGCCATTCTGCCAAGAGCAATGCGTCATTTGATTTCTTGACTGCTTGTTGCTTCTTTATTGATAGTTGATCCAAGTAGGTTAAAGTTGTTCACAATTTCAATTTCTTCTCCTTCAACGATGAACCTGTTGGTTATGCCAGTTGTCATGATCTTTGTCTTCTTTACATTAAGGTGCAGGCCCATTTTGAGACTATGTTCTTTGATTGTGAGAAGCAAATGTTTCAGATCATCTTCACTTTCAGCCAGTAATATAGTATCATCATCATAGCGAAGGTTGTTGATGAGTCTTCCACCAATCTTCGCACCTCTGTTGCATACTTTCCCCCTACCTGTTTAATTTATATGCAGCCTTGTCTTACAACTTTGCTTATTTTAAACCATTCTGTTTCTCCTTGTTCCGTTGGAACTGCTGCTTCTTGATCAATGTACAAATTGCGCAAGAGAACGATCAGGTGTTCTGGTATACCCATGCTTCTTAATGTGGCCCAGAGTTTCTCATGGTTTACACAGTCAAAAGCCTTGCTACAGTCGATAAAGCACAAATAGATATCCTTTTGGTATTCTTTAGTCTTTTCAAGGATCCATCTCACATCCGCAATGATGTCTCTCGTTCCTCGCCCTTTCCTGAACCCTGCTTGCACTTCAGGTAGTTCTTGTTCTAGGTATGGTTTTAGTCTCTTTTGAATAATCTTCAGTAGAATCTTGCTGGCATGTGGGATCAGAGCGATTGTTCGATAATTTCCACAGTCAGTTGGATCACCTTTCTTTAGTATTGGTATAAACACAGATCTTTTCCAGTCAGTTGGCCATGATGTTGTCTTCCATATTTCTTGGCAGAGCCTTGTAAGTATGGTAACAGCTGCATCAGATTGCTGCAATACTTCTATAGGAATGCCATCAATGCCTGGTTATTTGTTCTTTGATAAGGCTTTCAATGCTGCTTCAACTTCTTCTTTCATCACCAATGGTTCCCGATCATAAGGTACAGGTTGAAACGGCTGTTGGTCCACTTGATCTTTATCATATAAAAACTCTGCATATTCCTTCCACCTTTTCTTGATCTTCTCAGCATCATTCAACATAGAACCTTGAGCATCTTGTAACATTCCAATTCGAGGTTGAAACTTTTTCTTTAACTCTCGCAGCTTTAGGAAAGCCGATCTTGTTCTTCCTCTAATAGTTTCTGCTTCTATTTCCTTGCATGCGTCGTTGTAGTACTTTTCCTTGTCCTGTCTTGCTGCACGTTGGAAATCTCTGTTGAGTTCTGCGATTGTCTTTCTTTCTCCTCTGGCTTTAGCTTCTCTGCGTTTCTGGGCAATTTTCAGAGTTTCTTCCGTCATCCATTTTGGCCGTTTTTGCTTTTTCACCTTTTGTAGAGACTTCTCGCTTTCTTCCAACACAACCTTCTTGATGTCATTCCATAACACTTCCGGAGCTCTGTCATTTGTATCTAAAGCAGCAAATCGATTTTGCAGGCAGTCTTTAAATTCCAGTGGTATATTCTCAAGGTCATATTTTGCTGCATTCATGAGTGGTTTGCTCTTTTTCAACTATAGCTTGAGTTTGCATACTAGTAGTTGATGATCTGTACCACAGTCAGCTCCAGGTTTTGTCTTGGTTGATGTTATAAAGCTTTTCCATCGTTGACTTCCACAGATGTAGTCAATTTGATTTTTATACAATCCATTGGGTGAAGTCCATGTGTACAGTCGCCGCTTGTGTTGCTGGAAGAAGGTGTTTGAGATTAATAGATCATTGGTCTTGCAGAATTCTATCAGTCTTTCTCCAGCTTCATTTCTGTTGCCAAGTCCATATTTTCCAACTACTTTGCCTTCTTCTTTGTTACCAACTTTTGCATTCCAGTCACCCATGACTATCAAGATATCCTGTTTGCATGTTCTGTCAATTTCAGCTTGTACTTGTTCATAGAACTCTTCAATTTCATTCTCTTCTGCAGCTGTTGTTGGGGCATGTACCTGAATTATAGTTGTGTTGATAGGCAATCCTCGTAGACAAATAGAGATTAAGCGTTCGCTGACTGCATTGTATTTCATAACAGTTCTTGCAAATTTCTTCTTTATTATAAATGCAACACCATTTCTTCTTTGTCTTTCATTTCCAGCATAGTAGACCATGTGATCATCTGATGCAAAGTGCCCGATGCCAGTCCATTTCAGTTCGCTGACACCCAACAGATCAAGTTGTACACGTTCCATTTCATTCTTGACCACCTCCAACTTCCCTTGGTTCATGCTTCGTACGTTCCATGTTCCAATGTGTAAGACATCTTTACAGCTTCTGACTCTCATTTCATGCACATAATAATAAACATTATTTGCTCCATCACATATAAGCAGTACATGCAGGCAAGTCACACACCTAGAATGCCCACCTGGGTAGATCATTCCACCAGGTGTGTAACATCATGCGAGTGACCTTGTTCTAACAGACAGTATGTGTGTAAACCTTATCTGTCCAAGAGCACTTTGCATTTGTATGTGGCTTGTACAGATGTATGGCTTTTATGTCTTTGGATCATAGCCTCCTTACTTGTGAAGTAGTTATATGCATCCGCTGGAGTTTCCCATCAGTGCCGGCGGGTTCAAATAACAGAGCCGCGAGAAATGGAAACTCTCCTTTCGCAGCTCTGAAAAGCAGGCTGGTGCTGAAAGGAGAGCTCTGCTGGGGAGGAGGGGGGACCGCGGGGCACTTCATTCTGCTGCTGCTGCGGCTGCAGCAGCTCTGGCTCGATGTTTTGGGGTTTTTTTTATTTTAAATTTCCCTTTGCAGGTCGGGCTGGGTTGCACTGGAGGGGGGGAGAGGGTATCACTGAAATGGATTGATGGGGGAGGGTTAGGACTGGAAATGGGCTGATGGAGGGGGCCTAGGACTGGAAATGGGCTAATGAGGGGTTAGAACTGGAAATGGGCTGATTGGGGGGGTTAGGACTGGTAATGGGCTGATGGGGGCTAGGACTGGAGTGGGCTGATAAGGGGGATAGGACTGGAAATAGGCTGGGACTGGAAATGGGCTAATGGGGGAGGGGAGGAGAGTGCTATTGGCCCTGGAAGAAAACTAGGGGCTAGGGCTACAAATGGGCTGATGCGGGGGGATGGGAGAATAGGACTGGAAGAGAGCAGATACTGAGAGGGTCTGCCAGCAGAAGGAGGGGGCAGGAAGGGAGCTGACACGGGGGAAGGAAGGGGCTGGAAAGGAGCTGATATGGCAGGGGAAGGAGGGGGCTGGAATGGAGCTGACACCTGGGATGTACTGAAGGGGGATTGGAAAGGAGCTGACACTTGGGGATGGGAGTGGTAGGTGGCTGGGTAATGGGGAGGAGGCTGGAAGGGGACTGACATGCCAATGGCACTGGAAGGGGGATTGACAAAGGGCAGGGTGACTGGAAAGGAGCTGACTGGGGGGGTGGCACTGAGAGTGGACGTGAGCTGATACCTGGGATGGGATTTGGACTAGAAGGGGCTAGACAGTGGGGAAGGAGGGGGACTGGAAGGGAATGGACACCAGTGACAGTCGTGGGAATGCAAGGTGGTTGACATTGGAAGGTACTGGGAGGGGAGGACTGGAAAGGGGGCTGATACTGGGGAGGGTTACTGGAACTGTAAATGGGCTGATGGAAGGAAGTGAAGAAAACAAAAGAAGAGATAAGAAATGGCAGATAGACCATGGACCATAGACCACAGAAAGAGAGTTAAGAGAAGACAGGAAAGCAGAAGCCTCAGATTGGGGCCAGCATGATCAGAGAATAAAATGGTCAGACAACAAAGGTAGAAAATTTTTTTTATTTAATTTTAGTGATTGGACTTTGTGCTATTTTTATATTTTACACAGTATTGGGGAATTGCATCTCTTATTTATCTGATGTTGCACTGCAATGTGGACTCTGGCTTCTTGGGGTTTCAGTTTAAATTTTGTCTACATATTTTTATTTTTACTTTAGATTGTGGTTACTTATTCCATACTTGGTAAGGGTCGATGTTGTGAGTGTGTGACTGAGGTCAGGTGTTCTGTTAACATGGAGTTTGTACATAAAGATCTATACTGTACTGTAGTAATTTGACTTGTTCAGCTTTTCAAATAGGTGTATGGATGTTCCAGGGCCCACTGTAGTATTTACAGTGAAGCTTTTTTTGGATGGGCTCCTTATGTGAGTTTTGGAAGTTTGTGCTGACATGGTATGGTATGGTAGGTTTGCTCTTTGTTGTAGGGTTTTGTATTAGTTCACAATATGTCTGGTACTGGAGAATAGTGGTGGTTGTTGTTGCTGTTAGTGAGATGATCAGAATCAGATTTTTTTTTTTAAATATTGAGTTCTGTGGGTGATTGTCCTGGTTCTGCTCTGCACCTACTGTGGATACAAAATATATGTTGAAAAAGAAAAGGCAAGAACCATAACGCAGTTTATAACAACAAAATAAAAATGAGTTATAATTTAGTTTTATAAACTGTGTTCTTGGTTCTTGCTGTCTTTTAGTTCCTTGGTGTGCAAACAGGACTGTACCTAGCCCTGTGCAAGCGGTGCAGCCTCACAGGGCGCAAAGGCTTTGGGGGTGAATTTCGGCTGTCTGCTGTTGCCCTGCCACAGCTGGCAGGACAATAGCAGGCAGCCGAAATGCTCTCCCCCAAGCCTTTTCGCAGCACTTTAAGCAGGTCTGGTCCCTCCCTCCTCTGACGCGATGCCAGAGTAGGGAGGGACAGATCCGCTTAAAGTGCCACTCAGATCGGGCACATGCCCCCCCCCCCTCCTCCTCCCCATACCTCCGTTCAGCGTTGCCTGCTTTTTCCCTACTGCCGGCGCCGCCTTGAAAAAAACAGAGGGCGGCAGCAGCAGGGAAAGAGCAGGCAGCGCTGGACGTAGGTATGGGGGGAGAGGGGGGACGTGCGCCCGAGCTGCAAGTCGCACAGGGCGCAATTGCAGCTCATTACAGCCCTGTGTGCAAACATCTTGCATTTCCTCCATATAATCTAATCGGCTTTTTGGTTTGGTTCAGTTTCTGATTGGATTTCTGAAAAAGCCCCGCCCCCTGTAAGGTGTGGGGGGGGTGCCATCTCATTCTTCGCCTCAGGCAGCAGATTGCCTTGAGCCACCCCTGCCCACAGTCATCACTGTGAATTACATATGCACCCCTTACTGCTACAGTCCACCTGCCTCCAACATTCTCCTCCCACTCACTGTCTCACACATGAGGTTTATTTAGATATGACATGTTGATCAGCTATTACCTTTGCTACCATCCAGCAGCTCAAATGTGACTTGCAGAAAGGCTCCCTTATCCCTCCTTAAGGCAACCGATCTTAGGGGGCATTAATGTGCACACTGGGCACTCCCCACTGTCTACTTAATGCCCACTAACTAGTCACTAACACCCTTAATACCGGAACGCCTACTCCCTGCCCCATCTTTTAGCACACCTTGGGACCATTAGCTGTGCCGTTTTCCACTTTCAAATGGTGTCTTTAGTGCCATTTAGTAATTGTGCCCCTTAGTCTCAGACACTACCTTCCAGACGTCCATCAAAATTATCTCGAAGGCTGATGCCTCCAAGGCAAAGAAGGAAACATGGGACCCGGAAACTTAAAGAGGTTCCAACACAATTTCTTCAGATGGGACTTGCAGCGGGCTCTCAGCTGAGGTCACTTCCTGTGCTCCGCTGGAGCCCATTAGGGGAGTAAAACACCCCACTCCATAACATCCAATGATACCCTAGGATTAGGGGGTAGGATCCTAATTATTGGACTAAGAGACACCTCTGAGAGTTGAGACGAAAAGCCCAGTGGTGGTAGCACCGACTCCCTTTTTACCTCTGGCTTCACCAGCACATATTGATCCATGGGTCCAACGACCACCTTGGGGGGTGGAAGAAGCAACCACCACTTTCTTTTTCTCCTTGATCTTTCTTTTTACAGCTCCTATGGGCATCTCACGCAGCAAAGATTCGGGGCCCTAGACCCCGAAAAGGCACCAAAGGAGCACCAAAGAGGCGAAACCCTTTTGTGATGTGCCCCTTCAGGCACGTGATTGTGGCATGACTCAAAGGTTTTTAATTCAGTCCCAGGTCGCCTCCAGATGATGTGGGTGGGTGGAACATCTCCAAGTGGAGCACACGCTCCCACAGCAGTGAAAGGTAACTGGGCACACACAGGACGGCCAAGGCTCCAGATCACCAGAATCACCTACTCCCCACTCCCTGAGCAATTTCTAACAATGTCTGGCCTGTGACCTGAGAGAAAAGCTTTTCCTTCTTGCATATCTACTTGGACCCCAATAAACTGCAGTTGCTGGATGCTTTGCCCTCTCCAGTGATGGAAGTTGCAATGCAATGTCATACAAGGGCTTCAGAGTTGATGCTAGAAATTTAATTGTTGTTTGAATAAACTGCCCTCCTTGAGGACAGAGTCCTTCAACACTGAATCATCTAGGTAAGAAAAGACACAAATTCCTTTCCTTCTCTATCCTTCCTAGTGGGCAGCTACAACTTTCGGGCTGATATTGAGCCAGCAGTGATCAGCAGTCAGTGTTTTTATAAATGTTGGCTCTAAGGATAAACAAAATCTAGATAGACAGTGCAAAATCTAGATAGACAGTGACGTTATTCTGCTAATGGCTGCTGCTGAGTATCCAGATAGTGTGATGAGTGGCTGGTATTATCCGGATAGCAGAGATTTTCAGTCACTATATGGATAGCTTATCTGGATAGCCCTTAGGATCATTTTCTTCTTATCCTAAGTTATCTGGATGGATATCCAGATTAATTTATTTAACACTTTTTAATATACTGCTTTTCAAATTCTCAAAGCAGTTTACAATGAACATAACTTTGTTTACATGGAATATTTCATCAATAACTATTTACAATAGCAATTAACAGTGGTGCATACATACATTTTTAACTATTTACAGAGGATATGTTCTTGCACTCTTTACAGAGGCTTGATTATATGTCTATTAAGGTGACCTGTTGGAGTTGGGTTGGTCGGGGGATTTATCGATAATGTTACGTGACTTCTATGGTGTCAAAGTGCTCCCTAAATAGATGGGTTTTTAAGAACTTTCTGAAGTCGGCAACATCTGTAGCTGCTCTCAGGTGGTGTGGAAGAGAGTTCCATAGTGATGGGGTGTAAAGTTCAAACGCTCTGCGGAGCACATTCTGGGAGGTGCATGTAGATATTGTGGTAGTTGCGAGGGAGTTTTGGTGCTGCGTCCTCCTTGATCTGGTGTCTGGGACTTTTCTGATTAAGTCTTTTAGATAGCCAGCGGATTGGTTGTGTAATATTTTGAATGCCATTGTCTTATATTTTATTTGTGATCTAATGGGGAGCCAATGGAGGGATTCTAATATGGGAGTGATATGAGCTTGTTTATTTGTTCCTGTGATTAACTGGGCTGCTGCGTTTTGAGCCAGTTGTAAGACTTGGGTTGCACATTTGGGTAGGCCGTGTAGAATTAAATTGCAGTAATCAAGCTGCGGGGTGATTAGTGCTTCACATATGGAGCGGAAGTGGTTCTCTTCGAGTAGAGGATGAAGGTTTTACAGAATTTTCATTTTATAGTAGACTTTGGAGGTTGTCCTGTTGATGTAGGATTGGAAATTGAATCTCTTAAAGAGCTATATTCCTAAGTATTTTTCCTCACTCTTCACCAGGATTGTTTGGTTTCCTATTGGTAGGTTATGTGGGGGGTTAAATGTGGAGTCTCTTGTGATTATGAGATAGCAACGATTTTCAGCACCAATGCTAATCTTCACCTCTGCTTTGACCCCAGATCACTCGTGGTCTGTGGGAATATTCAGTGGCACTATCCAGACTGCATATGAAGCTTTGTACCTGGACTTGGAATTGAACCTTCAAGGTCAGGACGTACCCAGTTCTGATGGTATTTTAAAAATGACTCTGCTAAACATGGAGCTGTTTCTAAATTACATAGATAGAAGTGCAGGAATGCACGAGAATTGACATCCACATACAAGTGGGAGGCACCATTTTACAAAATTTACGTGTGGGAAAAATCAACAGAGAAAGTTTGGCAACTTACATGTGTAAATGCTAGCATGTTGCAATTTGCACATGTATGTGAACCATTTCACAAACTCAGATATGTAGCTGCTCCTGGTTAACTACAGAGGACACTATCTTGAAGTCAATTCAATTTGGAGGGGAAATAAACCAGGGAGGCTTAAGGGGAATGACCCACTTAATCCCTCCTTGAAGGGCTGCCAAAACACAGACTTTTTAAAAAGCTTCAGTTGCCAGAGTGGAGCATTTTGTGCTTACATAAACATTCCCTCTACAAAATGGGGAATACTGGTGTAGATTTGTCCTTCCCAGGCCATGCCCTAACATACCCCTTCGAAACTGCCATGTATGAAGGACATCCACATGTAAACTGGGCTCTTTTTAGAATGGACATTTAAACATATATGCGATTTACATGCGTATATGCCTGGTTATACATGGCTAAACTGTGAATAGGGCTTCTAAAATAATCCCCAAAACTAGCAGTCATTTGAATGTGTGTGAATGGTGAAACCATTCACAAAAAACTTCATCCAAAGCCTTTTACGGGTGAATATATATATATATATATATATATATATATATATATATATATCAATGTTTGTTTATAATAAAAGCTTAGGAGAAAAAAGGACCTCAGAGTTCCATGAGCAATTATCATTGGGCAATTTTTATAAAGTTAGCCCTTCATCAGAGCTCCAAAAATCACAGATCCAAAAGCTCCTTAAATAAACTTATTTCTTGTTTTAATTTTTAGCTTTCATTAATATTCCTCGTGTCTTTAATGATTCTCATCTCCTCTGTATTACAACTGCTAGATAACTAATTAATTAGCCCACTTATCTGCATGTTGCATTGTGTACCCCAACGCCACAGATTTATTTATTTAGACAGTTTTTGTATACTGCCTTATCCTTCAATCAAAGCGGTCACAACACAAGTGGGGGATATATTTAACACACGGGGATATAAGACACATACACTAATACTTACAGGGAACATGGGCAATGGAGGGTTAAGTGGCTTGCCCAAGACCACAAGGAGCATCTGTGGGACTAGAAACCCCAGTCCTTCTGGCCCAAGGTTGCTGTCCTCTAGTGGGATTTGAACCCCCGACCTTCTGGCCTGAAGTACCTTGCCCCAACCACTAGGCTACTCCTCCCTCAATGATGATGCCAAAGGCATTTCACTGACGCTTCTTCAGGGGGTAACCCAATAGAATTCTTTATAACCAAACACTGTAAAAAAACATGGAGATATAGGAGGTTATCAAAATGGACTCTATTTAGTCAAATTGATAAATCAAGGAAGTTTTATTTTTATGAGAGTCCATTTTGATAACTTCCTATATATCCCTGTTTTTCAGTGTTTGGATATAAAGATAAAATATATGAACATATATATATATTCTCCTATCATAGGCTTTGGATGAGGTTTTTTCGCTTCATTCAGTGATTGTATAATCCAATGGAGCCAGCACAAACAGTTATTCAAATGAGATGGTAGGGGAAAAAGAAGTGCAGGCAGGTGTTCTTGGCTTGTTACCCTTTTTTAAAGGTCCAGTGTCACCAAAGTGATTTTGTATGCTCAGATCATTTAAAACTGATCTGGCTGAATACATGTACTTAAACTGTTTAGTGGCATTAGAAAAGAGTCCGGTGAAGCCGTGCTTTTTTCTCCAACTGAAATATTAAGCCTACCATCCCACTTTGGTAACGTAAATGATAAACGTTTTAAGCACTGGGTTCTCTGAGTACCAACAGAAGAATGCTCCCACTATCCCACAGATGGAAACTCTTCTTGCAGTAACGCAATTCTATCAGGCCAAACGTAAGTCAGTTTCACAGCACATCTGAACAACAGCATTGTGATTTAAGACACAGCCGCACGCCGGAATCCTGCAAACTATTCTAAAAGAAGCATCTCTGTTAAATGCTTGCCTTATAACAGGTCTGAAAACTAACATTATTCTTTATTACGGTCAAAAATGTGCATATATTATACAGCAAGGAGTAATTTTATAACTGCGGATGCATAAAAAAATATATGCATGGGGGACACATTCAGCGAAGGCAGCAGGGCAATGTAAGGTAAACAGAATGCTAGGAATCATGATTAAAGGAATTGAAAATAAAACAAAGGATATTATAATGCCTCTGTATGGCCTATGATAACCTGCAAATATGAAAGGCCTGTAAGTTAGGCCCTGATTCCAACCCCCATCTTAGTAAAAACCAAAAATCTGTGAAAGTTTGAGAAAGCTGGTTTAAACTGCTTAATAAGAAGTTTTTCATGAATGCATACATCTTTCATTATTCTCTTGTGTTCTGATTATAGAAATGTTTCAATACTTGCATTCCTAGAGCCAGAAACGACCTTGCAGGAGACTTGTATCCATACCTAGAAACTGTGCCATTGTTAGAACAATCCTAGAGGAGGGAACTGGGTGCTAGGCCCAGAAAGGATCTCTGATTGGACAAGTGCAGGGGGCGTTGGGACCAATAGAAAGTCTGCATGTATCAAGCTGAAGAGAAATGTATAAAATGAATATGTTTCTGTAAGAAGTTTGCTCAGTCCTTTTTGAAGCTTGACTGTCTGAGCCTTGTGCACAATAAATTGGCTTGGACCCTGCAATTGACTCCTGGATTTATTCATTGTTTGCACTTCGCTGCTTCAGTGCGACTGCACCTTGAATATTGTATTTGATTCTGGTCACCGTATCTTAAAAAGGATATAGCGTTATTAGAAAAGGTACAGAGAAGAGCTACCAAAATGGTAAAGGGGATGGAAGGATACCCCTATGAGGAGAGACTAAAAAGATTAGGGCTCTCCAACCTGGAAAAGAGACGGCTGAAGGGAGATATTATAGAGGACTACAAATTAATGAATGGAGTGGAACAGGTAAACGTAGATCGATTGTTTATGCAATCAAAATATAGAAATACTAGGAGACATGCAATGAAGCTACAGAGTAACCTATTTAAGACTAATAAGAGAAAATATTTTTTCACTCAACGTGTAATCAAATTCTGAAATTCGTTACCGGAGGATGTAGTAAAAGCTGTTAGCGTAGCTGGTTTAAAAAAGGTTTGGACAAGTTCCTGGAGGAAAGGTCCATAAATCATTATTAAAGGAGAACCGGGAAATCCACTGCTTGCCCCAGGACGAGCATTGTGGAACCTGTGTCCTTTGGGGAAACTGCTAGGTACTTGTGACCTGGATTGGCCACTGTTGGACACAGGATACTGGGCTTGATGGACCTTGGTCTGACCCAGTATGACATATCTTATGTTTTTATGTTCTAAGATGACCAGATATTCAATGCCAGAACATATCTGCTTTCCATTGCTGAATATCTGAGCTCGCCAGATAGCAGAGTTGCTATCCAGTTAGCAGCAATATTCAGCCGCTAACCTGATAGTGAAATCCAAATAAAGCTTGGACAGCTATTGATATGACCTATCTCTCCAGTTAGCAGTTGAATATCACCTCTAACCAGTAGCAACCGTCACCAAGCCCAATCCACCCACAGACGGCCCCAGTTTTAACAGGCTAATTTTTCTGCGGTCCGCAGGGATATTCAGTGGCACCAACCAGCTAGTATCTCTGAATACTGGGCTGGGCATGTTTTAGCTCATTAGCAGGTCTAACTAGCTAAAAGTCTACACTTTTCTCTGCACAGGTTTCGACAAATTTTGAAAAGAAAAATAGGTGTCTATTCTACTTTAAAAATTACTTCTGGGGAGAGTGGAGTCTGACCCTGTCTGGTAGCTGGATATCACCTGCGGGCATTGTATGCTGATTCCTGACATCTGCCTGCCCTTATTTAAATCTGGGCTGCACCACGGGACGCCGGAGAGTGGAGTCTGACCCTGTTCGATAGCTGGATATCACCTGCGGGCATTTTATGCTGATTGCTGACGTCTGCCTGGCCTTATTAAATCTGGGCTGCACCGCGGGACGTCAGAGAGTGGAGTATGACCTTGTCCGGTAGCTGGACATCACTTGCGGGCATTGTATGCTGATTGCTGACATCTGTCTGGCCTTATATAAATCTGGGCTGCACCGCAGGACGCCGGAGAGTGGAGTCTGACCCTGTCTGGTAGCTGGACATCACCTGCGGGCATTGTATGCTGATTGCTGACATCTGCCTGGCCTTATTTAAATCTGGGCTGCAACGCGGGACGCGGCTGCGGGTGTGTCCCTCGGGCACATGCCCGAAGAGGCGTGACCAAAGGGGTACGCCACGCCCCTTTGGAGCCCCTTCGGAGCTCTTTGGAGTTCTGAGGAGTGGAAGTGAGTGGTTTCTTCGGTATGGAGAAAAGAAGGAATAAGAGTACGCCAGCTGCATCGACTATGAAGGCCTCCAAGACTGAGGGCCCTATGGATAAGCATCTGATTCGACAGGCTGTGGAAGATTGTAGCTTGGAGTTATCGGCCTCTGTAAGTACTCCCTCACTTTCAGCCTCGTCTCCAATAGGGGGTTTAACCCTACCCCTCTCGTCATCTGATCAGGTAGCGGTGGGGACGGAAGGTTTAGGTGGTCCCTCCTTCCGCGCTGATGCCGCTTCAGTTTCTGTAGTATCTTTGGTTCAAAGCTGCCTAGATGTTAAACAATTGCCACTACCTAAATTGGTTCATGTCCCGTCGGTGCTAGGAAGTGCTATTAGTCCTTCTTTGCCTCTTCAGGATGTGACTTTGAAAGATATTTGGGCGGTACTTACTCGTACTGAAGCTGCTTTAACAGGAACTTTGGGACAAATTGAAGAATTTACTCGGGACTCTGTTGCTAAATTTGCTGAATATGATGCTCAGTATTTGATTCAGAGTGAACGATTGAGTCAAGTTGAGGAAAAGGTAGGCTCTGTTCAGGCAGTGTCAGTTGCCTCAGTTAAGGATAGTTTGTATTTTCATAGACAATTTGAAATGTTAGAGAATGCATCTCGGTCTAAAAATCTGAGGTGTTTAAATTTTCCAGTTACACACTATCTCTCCCCTCTTATTTCATTTCATATGTATTTGAAAGAAGTTTTAAAGTTTAAGCTCCTGAGGATATTAAGGTTGCAAATTTATATTATATTCCTAGGTTTAAAAAAAAATCGAGGATAATGATTTGGTGGGCGAGGACCCCGCTCAATTGGTTTCACCTAGCAGTTTAGATATTTCAGAATTTCTTGAGTCCTCTTCTGATATTATTTCTGCTCGTGCAACTTTGATTATTACATTTGTCACAGATCTGGACAAGAAGTCTGTATTGAAAATATATTTTTCTAAAAAGAATGTGCTTTTTTGTGGTCAGAAGATCACTCTATTCCCAGATGTCTCTCGTATAACTCAAAATCGCCGTAAAGCTTTTATGGAGTTGAAAAATCGCACCTTAGTATTGGGGGCTATTTTTTATTTGAAGTTCCCATGTAAGTGTGTATTAGATTATCGTGGGAAGCGTTATGGTTTTCTGGAATCTCTGCTCTTGAGAATCTTGTCTAGGTCCTTCATAGCCATTCTGCCAAGAGCAATGCGTCATCTGATTTCTAGAATCCTTGTCCGTTCTTTATTAATTGTTGATCCAAGTAGGTTAAAGTTGTCAACTATTTCAATTTCTTCTCCATCAATGATGAACTTATTGATTTTGCCAATTGTCAGGATCTTTCTCTTCTTAATGTTAAGGTGCAGGCCTATTTTAAGACTATGTACCTTGATCTTGAGAAGGAAATGTTTCAGATCATTTTCAGTTTCAGCCAGTAATATGGTATCAGCAGCATTGCGAAAGTTGTTGATGAGTCTTCCACCAATCTTCACACCTCTGTTGTCTTCATACAGTTCTGCTTCTCTGATGATTTGTTCTGTATATAAATTAAAGAGGTAGGGGGAAAGAATGCAGCCTTGTCGTACACCTTTGCTGATCCTAAACCATTCTGTTTCTCCTAGTTCCGTTTGAACTGTTGCTTCTTGATCAGTGTAAATGTTGTGCAAGAGAACTATCAGATGTTCTGGTATACCCATACTTCTTAATGTGGCCCAGAGTTTCTCATGGTTTACACAGTCAAAAGCCTTGCTGTAGTCAATAAAACACATATGGATATCCTTTTGATATTCTTTTGTCTTTTGAAGGATCCATCTCACGTCCGCGATGATGTCTCTCGTTCCTCGCCCTTTCCTGAACCCTGTTTGCATTTCAGTTCTTGTTCTTGAGTAGAATCTTGCTGGCATGTGGGATCAGAGCAATTATGTGATACTTTCCACAATCAGTTGGATCACCTTTCTTCAGTATTGGTATAAACACAAATCTTTTCCGGTCAGTTGTCCATGAATTTGTCTGCCAAATTTCCTGGCAGAGCCTTATTAATATGGTTACAGCTTCATCCGATTGCTGTAATACTTCACTGGGAATGCCATCAATGCCCGGGGTTTTGTTCTTTGATAATGCTTTCATAGAAACATAGAAACATGACAGCAGAAAAAAGCCACATGGCCTATCTAGTCTGCACTTCCATATCAACTACAGTAGTCCCCCTTTTACCTTTAGAGATCCTCAGTGTTTGTCTCATGCTTTTTTTAAGTCAGATATTTCCTCGTATCCATCACCTCCACTGGGAGACTATTCCGCATATCTACCACTCTCCATAAAGAAATATTTCTGCATATTACTCCTGAATCTATCCCCTTTCACTTTCATCCTATGTCCCCTTGTAGCAGAGCTTGCCTTCAATTGAAAGAGACCCTCCTGTGCATTTATGCCACAGAGGTATTTAAATGTCTCTATCATATTGCCCCTATCTCACCTTTTCTCTAAAGTATACATATTAAGTCTATCCTTATATGCTACATAACGAAGACCACTAACATTTTAGTATCCACCCTCTGCACTGACTCTAACCTGCTTGTACCTTTTGAAGCTACGGTCTCCAGAATTGCACACAATACTCCAAATGAGGTCACACCAGAGGCATTATCACCTCGTCTTTTCTACTGGCCATTCCTCTCCCTATACACCCAAGCATCCTTCTGGCTCTTGCAGTTGTCTTTTCTACCTGTTCAACTACTTTAAGATCATCAGACACAATTACGCCCAGGTCCCGCTATTCTTTCATGGACAGAAGTACCTCCCCTACACTGTACTGCTCCTTTGGATTTTTGCAGCTCTTTATCTTTTCTGTATCACTAACTTTTAATTGTATGTAAACTGCTTTGAAGCATCCATCTGGACCTAATTGTGGTATATCAAAATTCAAATAAACTAAACTAAAAAAACTAAACTTCCTGAGTCTATGGAGAAACCCAACCTTTCCTCCTACATCTAGACTGATCTTTCAGCATTTCCTTAAGAGGGCAATACAGGAGATGTGTTTTAGTGTTTGGGAGCAACCTCTGATGATTACTGATACAACTGTAAGATCTGTGTTTTGTTTGAAATGAATAGCGTTTGGAAAGTTTAGCATTACATCAGCTATTGGACACATGGTGGGGGGATATTCATCAGAGGCGGCTAGGCGTCACTGCTGAAACTTAAATCCGTATATTCAATACAGGGGTCATATCCAGCCACTGGCATTAAATATCCATGTTGGCTGGATAGCAAAGAAGCTAACTGGGTAGTGGTGATATTCCACCACTGCCTGGTTAGCTTCTGTGGTGAAAGATAGGTCCATTAAAGGCTGGTCTATCTTTCGCCACTTTGCGATAACCGGGCTGCGAATCAATATCACCACTGCCTGGTTATCACTGGGTGCCGCTCCTACTCCATCACCAGATTGCCGGCTAACATTGTGTCGTGTAGTTGTGGCACCGTGTTATTGCCGCCGTATATCTCAGTCAGCGCGATTAACGTAGTTAGCAAGTCTGCTGACCGCGTTAATCACTTTGAATATCCTCCCCATAGATTTCAGCCCTACTGCTACTGCTCTTATCTCTTCTAAGAAGTTTTGAGAGGCAGGTGTAACACTTGGGTATTAACATCACAGGGCTCATTCACAGGCACATAAATTAAAATTTATTTTAGTTGTTCCCTAACTTGGCAAGCAGCGTTCAGCATACCAGCCAACTCTCTCAGAAATGTTTGATTTATTTAAAAAGATTTATAACCTGCATTATCTATATAACACTTGGTGTTTCAAAAGAACAGCTTTTTTTAATAGAAGACACAAAATTTAACCTAGAAAGGAGATACATAGAATAAGGTGTTTCTAGTTCAGTACTCACACATGTTTTCAGCAGTTCAAAAGATCTGCAATAGCAACATACAGAAAGACATACTCTAGTCCACCTGAATACCTCCTGAACTTTCAAACATATTCTGGCACCGATAATTCAATTTATATAAATCAGGTGAAACAAATGTGTTCCTTATCATCCCTCCAGTCCAATCCCGAAACCTCTGGGTAGTGCACCTCCTCTAGCAGCTTGGAGACTGAGCATGTCATTTTTTCTGATGACACCAGTGTACTTAAGTAGCTGGTACCGCCTACCAGCCCCAGTAAGCTCAATCTCCAAGCAGCTGGAGGAGGTCGTGAGCCAGGGGTTGGACTCACAAAGGAACAACTAAGGAGAGTTAGGGCTTTCTTTTGCAATTGATTTTCAGTAATTACTTGGTTCTGGTGCAGAGTCCCAGGAGACTCGGGCTCCCCTCCTTCCCCAGAATTGCAGGGCAGGCAGTGAAGACCTGAGACTGTGCCGGTAAGACAGGTAGCTCCTGAACCTGTGAACGGATGAGGAGCCGCCAACAGCAAAACAGCTGGAGCAGGCAATTTTTCTTCCCCCTCAGTGCCAAAGCCTCGGATCGCGGGCTGCGAGGGAAGTATGGAACAGAAAGGTGGAGGGAAAGGAGACAGGAGCAGTCCTGGGTGCAAGGTAAGCCGAGGAGGGGCTCCACTGAGGCCAGGAGAGTGCAGGAACAGCAGCCGCGAGGAACAGAAGGCTATTGCTGCCCAGGCCACGTGGCAGAGAGCTGTGCGGGTTTCCTGTGGTCGCAGACCATTGTAGCCCATGCAGGTTGGTGGTTTCCCCATTCCTCCGCCTCCCTACCACACCCCCACCGATTAGTGGAGCTCGAGGAAGCAAGCTACAAGGGCCTTTCTTGGACCAAGAGCTGTTTTTTCTTTAGTTTTAAGTTTATTTTTTCTTTTTGCAATTGATTTTTCTTAACATCACTGCTCCGGGGGATCCAGAGAATCCCTGGACTCTGGGTGAGGGGTGTCTGGGACTGGGTCCCTTCCTGGCTCAGAGTGGTGTCCCACGCAGGCTTCCCCAGGGGACCATGCCTTCCAGACCCCAGTATCTGGTGTGCGGAACCAGGCGCGGAGCGGTTTCCGACGAGGGAATCTATTAGCTCCAATAGATTCCCTCGTCGGAAACCGCTCCGCGCCTGGTTCCGTACACCACTCTGAGCCAGGAAGGGACCCAGTCCCAGACACCCCTCACCCAGTGCTGAGGAGACCTCTACAGTGGAGAAGGATCTGCAGGGAGGCCAGGAGGGGTCTCCTTCCCCGGTTGAGGAGAGTCAGGATGCCGGGGGAATTGTTAGAGGTGCTGGAGTCAGCCTCCTCGCTTCCATCTGAGCCTGGGCCCTCTTCTTCACGCCAGAGTGGGTTAGAGCTCCCGGGAGATTTTTCACCTGAATTTGTGTTGCTGCTCCACAGGGCTTTTTGTTGCATCAGCAAGGGCAGCCTAGCATCCCACCTGTATGGGACAGGGGAGCGAAGAGAGCGGCGGATGGAAGGTCTATGACGGAAGTAGTACGGGCAAAGAAGATGCAGCACTCGGAGGAGAGACAGGTACACTCCCTGAGGTTGGAAGTGCCGGACCTGGAGACAGAGCTCGACTCCCAGTTGGAGGAAGGAGAGATCCCGGAGAAAGAGGACCTGACACGAATAGTCCGCGTGTTCCACAGGGAGGAATTGGTGGCTCTCATAGGAGAGTCTTTGAAGGTGCTGAATATGCTAGAATGTGTGCTGGCAGAGGATCAGGCTCAGGAGGACCCGCTGCCCCAGGCGGTGCGGAAGCTGCAGAAGGTCTTTCTGGTACACAGAGTGATTAAGCGGATGATCCAGGAGGAGTGGAGTCTGCCGGAAGCATGGGGGTACGGGCCACGGCGTGGCTTTACCCCTTGCAAGAGCGTTTAAGTCCCCCAAGGTGGATGCCGTGGTGTCCACGGTTACCAAGAAAACGACAATCCCAGTTGAGGGTAGCGCAGCCCTCAAGGATGCCCAGGACAGGAAGGTGGACACCTTGCTGAAGCAAGCCTTTGATATCAATGCCCTTGCCCTACAGACTTCTATTTGTGGAGCCTGCGTGGGTGCAACAGCTCGGAGAGCCGGTGGCGGAATCCCCCAATGAGGCAGCCCAGTTGGAGTCGGGGGCTATGTACCTAGCAGATTCTCATAATGATCTCATCAGAGGGCTCTCGAAGAGCATGGCTTCCCTTGTGGCGGCTCGTCACTATCTGTGGCTAAGGAACCGGGTGGCAGACAGATCCTCCAAGGCCCATCTTAGTAAGCTCTCTTTCAAGGGCAAGTTGCTCTTTGGGGAGGATTTGGAGAAACTGATTAAAGAGTTGGGTTAATTCAAGGGGGACCGTCTGCCCAAAGATAAACAGAAACAGAGCCGTCAGCCAAGAGATTTCAGGCTTTTTTGACCCTCCCGGTTTGGCACTTACCAGAGAGGTAAGCCTGCCTTTTGTGGGCAAGGCTTTCAGCGCTTCCAGGGAGCAGGAAAGGGATTGGGCCCCCTTCTTCCTCAGGGCCAAAGAAAGCACAATGAAATGAGGGGGCCCCAGGTGGGGTTGTTTCCTGTAGGGGGCCAGCTGCAGGATTTCTACTCCGCTTGGGTCCAGATCACATCGGACCAATGGGTCCTGGAAGTCATCCAAGAAGGCTATGCCCTCGAGTGGGCGTGCCCAATCAGCCACTCGTTTGTCCAGTCTCCTTGCAAAGCACAGGGCAAAGCAGCAGCAGTAAAGGAGACCTTAGCAAGGTGGTTACAGCTATGGGCTGTGGTGCTGGTACCCAGAGACCAACTCAGGTGCGGTCGATACTCCATTAATTTTGTGGTGCCCAAACTGATTCTCGATCTCAAGGGTGTAAACCATTGCCTCAGGATATTGCATTTATGCATGGAAACTCTACAGTCCATCATAGTGGCGGTGCGGAGTTGGGAGTTTCTAACATCGTTAGATCTGTCTGAAGCGTATCTACACATTCCCATCAGGCCACAACACCAGCAATTTCTCTGCTTCATGGTGCCGATGGGACATTTCCAGTTTCAGGCGTTGCCGTTTAGTCTGGTGCCGGCGCCACAAACTTTCACCATTATGGTGGTAGTGGCGGCAGCGCTTCACAAGGACGGGGTTCTGGTGCAGCCGTACCTGGACAATTGGCTCATCTGAGCAAAATCCAAGAGCGAGAGAGTGATGGCCACAGCAAAGGTGTTACAGTTCCTAGAAAGTCTGGGATGGGTGGTCAACGTGGACAAAAGCTGGTTGGTGCCCTCCTTGGAGCTAAAGTATTTGGGGGCACACTTTGATACCAAGGAGGGAAAGGTTTTCCTATCAGAGAAGCGGGCTCGGGGTCTGCAGCGTCTTCTGCACCAGTTCTTGCGGATGCCGCAGCTAATGGCCTAGCATTGTCTGCAGGTTCTGGGAACCATGACGGCCACACTCGACTTGGTCCCATGGGCGAGGGCCCACATGCAGCCTTTGCAGAGGGCGCTCCTGCGTCAGTGGTCGCACCAGACTGAACCTCTGTCCCACTGGCTCCCGTGCCCGAAGCAGATGAGGCGAGCATTAAGATGGTGGCTGCGACTGGAGAGTCTGGAGAGGGGCATGCCCCTTGAGATGCCAGCTTGGGTGCCGCTGATGACAGATGCCAGTCTGGTAGGTTAGGGGGCCCATTGTGAAGGGCACCTCCCTGAGGGACAGTGGAGCGCACAGGAGGCCCGCTGTTCCATCAACAGGCTAGAGATGTGGGCAGTGCGCTGAGCACTGCAGAGCTTCGGGTCCTGGCTGCATGGCAGAGTGGTCAGGGTGTTCTCAGACAATGCTACCATGGTGGCCTACATCAACTGTCAGGGTGGCACGGGAAGCATGGCTCTGGAGGCAAAGGCCAAAGTGCTGCTGGCCTGGGTGGAGAGTCATCTCCAGGCCTTGTCGGCGGCGCACGTTGCGGGGGTGGGCAACGTCATGGCCGACTACCTGAGTCGGGTGCAGGTGGACCACGGAGAGTGGACTCTCAATCAGGAGGTGTTCGAGCAGGTGGCGGATTGATGGGGCTGCCCAGCGATGGATCTGATGGCAACCTTCCAGTCGGCCAAGGCAAGCTGGTTTTTCAGTAGAAGGGGAGAAAGGATGTCGGAGGGTCTGGATGCCCTCTTACAGAGCTGGCCAGCGGGAGAACTGTTATATGTCTTTCCCCCGTGGGCACTCATTGGTCAGGTGATACAGTGGATAGAGGCCCACTGAGGAGTGGTGATACTGATCCCCCCAGACTGGCCACGGCATCCGTGGTATGCAGATCTGGTGCTGCTTCTGGCGGATAGTCCGTAGCGTCTTCCCATCCAGGAGGATCTGCTGACGCAAGGACTGGTATGCATGCCTCAGGTGGATCGGTTCTCGCTTATGGCATGGCTCTTGAAAGGGCGAGGCTAAAGAAGAAAGGATATTCAGGGTCTGTGACAGCTACATTGTTGAAGGCCCGGAGGAAGTCTACTTGTTTAGTTTAGTTATATTTATTTATTTATTTTATTTTATTTATTTATTTAACAGTTCTTCTATACCGCTCTATTTTAGATCAGAGCGGTTTACATTTAACTTCAACTATATCCGGGTATGGCAAATTTTTGAAGCATGGTGTACAGATAGACAGTCTCGGCTGGCCTCGTCAACTATTCTGGATGTGCTGGCCTTCTTGCAGGCTGGTTTCAACAAGGGTTTAGCCGCCAGCTCCTTGAGGGTGCAGCTGCCTGCAATTTCCTGTTACAGAGATAAGGTTCAAGGGGTGGCATTGGGTACACACCCGGATGTGTTCCGATTTTTGAGGGCAGTGAGTTGTTTGCGACTGCCGCAGAGGTTGGTGGTCCCACCGTGAGATCTTAATCTGGTGCTTACTGCACTCACAGGGGAGCCCTTCGAGCCACTTAGTCGGGCTTCGCTGAAGGATGTGACCCTGAATGCGATATTCTTGGTAGCGATTTGTTCAGCACGCAGGATTTCAGAGCTTCAGGCCTTATCTTGTCAGGAGCCTTTCCTGTCCTTTACCAGGGAGAAGGTGGTTCTACAGCCCGTTCCTTCTTTCCTGCCCAAAGTAGTAGTGGCATTCCATGTGAACCAGGCGGTTTCTTTGCCCACCCTTAGGTCAGCAGCAGGAGGTTCTGCAAGCTCGCAGTTGCGAGTCTTGGATGTTAAGAGAATCCTGCGGCGTTACTTGAACCGCAAGGCACCATTTAGGAAGTTGGATCACTTGTTTGTCCTGTTTGGGGGGCCATGAAGAGGAGAGGCGGCCACCAAGGCCACTATTTCCAGGTAGATTAGGGAGGCCATTACTTTGGCATACATCCTGAAAGGCAGGGTGGGGCCAATGGGCTTTCAGGCACATTCCATGAGAGCCCAGGCGGCTTCGTGGGCGGAGTTTAGCTTGGTCCCACCAGTGGAGATCTGTAAGGCAGCAACCTGGTATTCGCTACATACCTTAGTGAAGCATTACTGCCTGGATGTCCAGGCAGCGAGAGATGCCCGGTTTGGACCTGCAGTGCTTCAGGCTGCGGTTGCGGGTCCCTCCCATTAAGCAGACTGCTCTGTTACATCCCAGAGGTTTCGGGACTGGTCTGGAGGGACGATAAGGAAAGATAAATTAGATTTACCTGTTAATTGTAGTTCCTTGAGGAACTACAGTCCAGTCCCGGATCCCACCCATACAGGTTTGAGGAGTTTTCGGCACCTTCGCCTGGGACTCTGTGGCTCTGCGGTTGGCAGGAACAGAGGGTGTCGAGAATATGCGTGGCGAGTGTTTGGGGGTGGGGGACGGTCAGAGGTAATGACTGATCTTGGGCTCGGTTCTGTACGGCACTACTCAGAAGCTTCACAGGTTTCTTCCCGCTTGAACGTTACAGGGGTTTCCCTGTTGGGGGGAAGGAAGCAGATTATTAGTTTGTGTTAGTGATAGTTCCTTTTTATTCTTTTTCAGCTACTTATTTGTTGCTATCGTGAGTCTGCTTTGTCAATAGATTACTGGGGCTTGTAGGCGGTCCAAGCTACTTAAGTACACTGGTGTCATCAGAAAAATGACATGCTCAGTCTCCAAACTGCTGGAGGAGGTGCACTAACGAGAGGTTTCGGGACTGGACTGGAGTTCCTCAAGGAACTACAATTAGCAGGTAAGTCTAATTTCTCTATTCTCAGCTTGCCAGTGTCACTAAGTCCCCTGAAGCAGAACCTTCTTCCAGTACACTAGCTTACAAACAGCTCACTGAGACTCTCAGTCTCTGGCTTCCGAGGTTTCATTTCTCTGAACACAGAATACACTACAAATGACAAGATTTAAACAGTTAGACATGCAAGGGCCCAGGGCAGAAATTGATGAGGGGGCTCCAGATCCCACCTGCAGGCTGTGTCTCCTTCAGCATGAGGCAAACTTGGGGCCCCCTGTAGCATAAAGGCCCAGGGCAATTGTCCTGTTTGCCATCCCGTAACTCCAGCCCTAGATTTAAAGGCATAGTAGCACATTTTTAAATTATACCTATAAAATTAAATGTTGCAGTAGGAAAACTATGTACTATTACTGCAGCCCCATGATCCATTCTGAGGGGTTTCCAGGCATTGGTATAGTTTGCCTTCTTATTTTTGAGGAGCAAAGGGTAAGGGAGTCATACGGACAGTGGGGGCAGGGGTACCAGATAACTATTAGTTCCTGCAACATTTGAGGGGGGCTAAAGCTCCCCCCATGCCCCCCCAAACTGCGCCTATGTTTCCAGGGTGTTGGTATGGGTAGGAGCTGGAACACTGGAACATGGGTGTGAGGGGGCCCTACCTTTATGCATCTTTTGTGCCCCGGTCGTCAGCACTTTCTATCAGCAAGTGGTTAGTGCCACTGAATATCTGCGGGGTCCACTGTTGCAAATCCCAATGCTAACCAGTTAGCATTGGAGCATGCTGGAGACATTCCGGGGGTGGTACCTGGCCATAACCGGGCAGCAGCGATATTGAGCTGTTGCCCAATTATGGCTACAGGGCGTAAGCCGCAGCAAAAGCTGTCCTTATTTTTGTCACAGAAGCTAACTGGGAAGTGGCTGGAATATTGCTGCTGCCCAGTTAGCTTCTGGGTTCTGTTGCCACCCTGGATATTCAGTGCTGGTGGCTGGATATGGCCCCCGGCATTTAATATCTGGATCTAAGGTTCAGGGCCAGTGGCTCGCTGCTGTAGGAGTGCCAGCTGTCAGCGCTGAATGTTGGGCCCTTAATTCATAAAAGCTGTAGCAGAAAGAGGAGAACTCTTATCAAGCTCTTTACACTATTCTCCATCAATAACAAAGACATTCCTGAGCCTGTTGCTGAATCACTTTGATTTACCTTTATATTTATTTATTTAACCAGTTTTTCTCTACTGCCTTGTCCTTCAATCAAAGTGGTTTACATTATGTAATCACTACAAACAGGTACTGGAAACATTCCCTTGTCCCCAAAGGGCTCACAATCTATGTGTACCTGAGGCAACAGAGGATTAAGTGGCTTGCTGAAGGCCACAAGGAGTGCCTAAAGGATTAGAAACCTCAGCCCCTCTGACCTGAGCTTGCTGTCCCCATATGGGAATTGAACCCCTGGCCCTCTGGCCTGAGGTACTGTGTCCTAACCACTAGGCCACTCCTCCCTCATTTGAGTATATCTCATACAGGAAAGGAGAGAGAACAATAATACCTCTCTGATAGATTCAATTTTTAAAATAATTCCAGGTTCCTTCTTGCACCCTTCTGGGTCTCAGTGAGCCTTCCAAAGGAAATTATCCTTTAGCCATGCACCACCATTGTCCTATGGTAGTTATCACCGGGTTCTGTCTGATGACATCAGTGACACAGCCCGGTGGGCTCCCGCTAGTACCCAACTCCAGATGTCTCCTTCTAAATCTGCTTGACCTTGGGTGACTAGCAACGTCACCACTGGCCTATCATGGGCACCAGCTACCTCTGCTGTCCCTGTATGATCTTTTCATAGAATAATAAATATGCCAGCCTAAATGATGAGTTTCATTTTGCAGAGCTCTCTTTCCTTCCTCCCAGAAGTGTTCTGTGCCATCGTTGAAACTTTTATATAACCAATAAAAAGCTTTAATGAAAAGCCTGAGAGACTACAGTAAAAAAGCAGAGCAAACTTTTCCTAATTTACTGGTGGTTGTGAGGATAATTGGCAAAAGCATTTCTGCAGATAAAGCACTGCTTTAAATGCAGAAACAGGCTTTTATAAAATTGTGTGCCTGATATGCAAGTAAAATTATGTTCATACAGTGTGTAGTGTAATTTTACCTGGACTGAGTGCAGGCATTGGGGTTGGGTAGGGGTTTTAAAGCGTAGCGTATGTGCGTAAACTAACCTGGCAAATTTGTGTATTCCAAAGAGCAGGTATAAACATAAGGTCATGAATTTTTCCAGAAGTAATTTTTTCTTAAATTAAATTTCAAGTTATTCCATACAATAAGTAGAACAAGAAATATGAAAGAAATATATTTCACTTACATATACCAAGAGACCATTAATTCATGAGAATCTAAGTAAATACACATAAAAGTCCACATTATGGGAGAGTGGAAAAATCATTAATAAATGTTAGTTCAAAGAAAAATAATACATGTCATTGGTAGCATGTTAATAAACAAAACCCTAAATTACACTAACCCGTCACCCCAGATTGAGACTCATGATTCTTAAGAAAAACTTCTAAGTGATCTGATTCCAGAAAACCATCTGCGAGAATTACCTTCTCAGCAGCCACACCATCAAGCTGAGATTGGGGTGCAGAAGAGAGCCCCCCTCCTGAGACAGGAGATGTGGGGAGGACCCCAAGGGGATTGGGGCCTCCACTGCTAGCTGCAGAAGAAGTTGGAACCAGGGTTTCCTGGGCCACCGAGGGACAATAAGGATGACCGAGGCCCTGTCCTGGAGAATTTTGAACAGCGTCTTCGCCACCAGAGGTGTCAGGGGGAACGCATACAGAAGGTCCCCGCACCATGATATCAGAAATGCATCGGCGGCCACCCTGTGCGGGTGTGGTCACCTGGAGCAGAAAACGGGCAACTGGTGATTGTCCAGGCTCACAAACAGTTCCATCACCAGCCGCCCCCAGGTCTGGAAGAACCAATTGGCTACCCTGCGGTCCAGTTGCCATTCATGGGGCTGGAGAATCCTTCTTAGCCTGTCTGCCAGCCAGTTGTCCTGGCCCGGCAGGTAGACTGCTCGGAGACGAATGCCATGCCGGGCTGCAAAGGAGTATATGTCCAGGGTTTCCTGACAGAGGGAGCAGGACCCCATACCACTCTGTTCACATAGAACATGGCCACCTGGTTGTCTGTCTGCACCAAGACAGATTCGTGGGCCAGGAATTGCCTGAAAACCTCTAGTGCTAGACGGATGGCATGTAGTTCCAAGAAATTGATTTGTTGGGTCTTCTCGCTCGGGGACCATAGTCCCTGAGTATGGAAACCCTGATAATGGGTCCCCCAGCCCATCAGGGATGCATCCGTGATCAGGATCCTCATGTTCAGAGGGACCTGGAAAGGTATTCCCGCCTCCAAGTGATGCGGTTGAAGCCACCGGGCTAGGGACCGTACTAGACGTCTGGATACTTTGACCCTGTCCCGAAGGTGTCCTGATGCCTGAGACCACTGGTCTCTGAGGCACCACTGAGCGGTCCGCATGTGGAGGCGGGCATCCAGGGTCACATGGACTGTGGAAGCCATGTGCCCAAGGAGGCGCAGGAAAAACCCTGCCGACACTGTGGGACTTGCGACTCACTTTCCCTGCCAGAGCTATAAGTCTGCTTGCCCTGTCTGCAGGCAGATAGGCCTTCACTTGAAGGGTGTCGAGGCTGGCCCCAATGAACTCTAGCTGCTGAGTTGGAGTGAGGCTGGACTTGGGGTAGCTGATCACGAATCCTAGGTGCTGCAGCACCTGGATGGTGCGAGTTGTGGCCTGGTGGGCCTTGGTGGCCTAGGAACTTTTGATGAGCCAGTCGTCGAGGTAGGGGAATACAAAGACCCCCTTGGAGCCTGAGAAAGGTGGCAACCACAGCCAGGCACTTTGTGAACACCCTGGGGGCCGAGGCAAGGCTGAAGGGGAGTACCCTGTACTGGTATTGATTTCCCCCCACGACAAAGCATGATATTGCCTGTGGCTTGGGTGTATTAGGATGTGTGTAAACGCATCTTTCAGATCTAAGGAGCACAGCCGGTCTCCCTGGCGGAGGTAAGGCAGCAATATTCCAAGGGAGAGCATCTTGAACTTCTCCCTCACCAGGAATTTGTTGAGACTGCGCAGGTCGAGAGTAGGTCTGAGGCCTCCTGTCCTTTTTGGCACCAGAAAATACCTGGAGTAGAAGCTCCTTCCCTGCAAATGGTGGGGCACCGGTTCTATTGCCTGTTCCTCGAGGAGACCTGCTAACTCCTTCAGAAGAAGGTCCCGGTGAAGAGGAGACCTGATGGGCTCTCCTGGAAAATAGTGAGGAGGAACCTGGCCTAGGTGAAGAAGATAGCCCTCTTGGACTACCTGCAGGACCCAGGCATCAGTGGTAATGGCTGTCCACCTGTGGGCATACAGAGCGATACGGCCCCCTGTGATCTGCCTTTCTCCTGTGGGAAGTGGCCATGCTGTAGGTGTCAAAAGCCACTGCCAGGCTGGGCTGGAGCCGGTGTCTGGGGTTTGAGGCTTTTCTGCTTACGTGGGCCATGCCCCTGTCCATTGGCCTGCTGCCCCTGTTGGGGAGCCGGGGAGGCCTGAAAATGGGGGTAGCTTCGGTAAGCAGCATCCTTCCTCGGGTAAAAGGGCTTTTTACCTGAGCCTTTCTTGCAAGAAGGGGCAGAGGTCTTCTTGGAGAGCCGTGTCTTCATCATGTACTCAGTCTCCAACTCTGTGGCCTTGTTGGTGATGGGTTTGCCAAAGAGATTCTCCCCCTCGCATGGGACATCGACCAACTTGTCCTGAACCCATTGTTCAAGGTCCGACGACTGCAGCCATGCCTGGCGGCATGCACCGATGCCAGCCGTGGCTACCCGGAATGCCGGCTCAAACCCGTCATAGGCTGCCCGAGACATAAACTTCAAGCACTCACGGATGGCTTTAGACAGGCCCTTGAAGCGCTGCATGGGTTCCTCGGTGAGACCAGCTGAGAATCCGGCGAGTTCCTTCGCCAGGTCCCTCAGGTACATGCCCATGTATAGCTGGTAGGCCTGGATCCGACAAGTCAGCATTGAACCCTGGAAGCACTGCCTGCCGAGGGCATCCAAGTTGCAGGCCTCCCCTGCCGGGAGGCACTGAGGAGTACGTCTTCTGGCTCTTCAGCCAGTGCATGGCCGATTCCACAACCATGGAGTTGTGCGGCATCTGAGACTTCTGAAACCCAGGAATCCAGCAGATTCGATACATCGAGTCAAGCCACTTGGTGATCACCGGCACCAACGCCGGTGTCTCCCACATGCGGAGCATCAGTCGTTCCAGGATTGGAGGCACGAGTACAGTAAGGGCCTCCCGAGGGGGGACCTCATACTGGAGGATCTCGTGCTCGTCGGCTCAAGGATCCTCCTCGGACTCTGTGGGGAACGCCAACGCCTTGGATATATCCCACAGGAAGTCCAAGAACCTCATGTCCTCCAGGGGGCACATTCTCTGAGGCTCAGATACCGGGGAATCGGACGGTACATCCCTGTGCCAGCAGCTATCTGGGGACTCCTCATCCTCGGTTTCCCATGCCAACGCCTCCGAGGAGGAATCAGGGGCTCCTCAGGCATCGAGGGCCCTGACACCGACCGCCCCGATGCCGGCAGGCTCGGTAGTGACAACCTCGGTCCCGAACGGGAGGCTGAGAGAGACCTCGGCCGAGGATCGACTCGAGCCCAAAGGTCTTCGAGGATCGGCTCGGCCTCCAAGGTAAACTTCGACGTTGAGGGCCCAGTGGTCGGAGCAGAGGAACCAGACAGGCCAGCTATCAGCGCCTGCTGCTGTTCCATAAAGGCAGTGAAACTGTGCTCCAAGGCCGCCATTCTGGACTCGAGTGCTGAAAGCTCCGCAGCCACCAGCTCACGCCCCGACATGGTTCTCCCGGAGGGGAGTCCTCGACGAGGACAGTTGGTACTTGCCTCAGCTGCTCCGGGTCTCGATGAGGCATCTTCGTTGGGCGCTCCATCTCTGAAGATCCCGGCCGGTGCTCGGGACTCCGCGACCGGCCTTGGGAGGGGACGGGTCACTCGGAGTCATCCAGAGATGCTGCCTTCGAGGATTTCTTCTTCCTCTTGGGCTCCCTCAAGGGAGACCCCCCCCCCCCTTTCCAAGGAACCTCGACGCTGCTCAGGCTCGGACAGCTCCCCCCAAGACATGGAGGCCTCAGACGAGGTCCTGGCTCTCGGAGGCAAGGACACGGAAAAAATCCTATCATGCTGCTGGTGGCGGCTCTTCAGGGCCTTTGAGTACATTTTCCTACATGGGCCACAGACCGACAGGTCATGGTCGGGCCCGAGGCACCGGAGACAGCAGTCATGCGTATCGGTGAGAGACAACAGCTTCACACACTGATCACATTTTTTAATCCCGCTGGCAGCCAAAGGGGTAAAAAGGGCCCCTGCAAGATCGAAGACTCGGACTGCCAGTGGAAAAAAAAAAGGCACGAACGCCAGTCACTAAGGACAAAAACCAAAAAATAGAGATGGGCTCGATACCGACGTACCGAGCCGAAGGCGGCAAGAGGTACCGGTGTCGACTGGTTGAGAGAAAGAGAAAAAAAATCAACTTTTTTATGGGGACACAAGGACTACATCCGAAGGGCTCCGCGGAAATAAGGAGACTGAGCAAGATGGCACCCTTGTACGGGAAGGGGACCGCGCATGTGTGATGCAACCCCCAAAGGCTTTCTCTGAAAGCTGTGGATTTGCTCCGCACGAGGGCTCCATCGGCACCGACATCACCCACATGTGAGGACTGACTTCCTGCTTGTTCCTGGAGAAATCTGTGAATCCAGTGTATTTGTTAAATCAGTCAGGGTCTAGTATCAGCAAATAGCATTTAATTATTAACTAAAAACTCAACAGCTAGGTTTTAGTTTAAGCTTAAAACCCATCAGAGAGCTTTTAGTTTAAGTTTAATACTCAGTCAGGGCCAAGCAGCAGTAAAGAGATTTCAGTTTAAATTTAATACACAGCAGAAAGTTTTCTGGTTAAATTTAGAACACAGCAGAGAGCTTCTAGTTTCAGTTTAATACTCAGTCAGGACCTAGCAGCAGCAAAGAGCTTTCAGTTTAAATTTAAAACACAGCAGAGAGCTTTCTTGTTAAATTTAGAACCCAAGACTCCCTCAATCCAAGCAAGGGCTGTGTGAATCACACAGGAAATTGGTCATAGATTACCTTAGAAGCACAGGACAGGGTACTGTGTAGCAGACAGTTTTTAATAAGTCTTCTTTTCCTCCCTCCCTCCCTGAAAGCACAGGACAGGGTACTGTGTAGCAGACAGTTTTTAATAAGTCTTCTTTTCCTCCCTCCCTCCCTGACACCCACCTACCCCTGGGATAATCATAGTTTTATAGGTCCTTAAATCTCTTAAAGGAAAGGAGGTGTCATATGCACTCTCAGGTGTAGCTGTTTATCCTCATCAGGCATACATTAAGGACCTGAGATTAATTAAGCTTCAGGTGAACAAAGTACATTAAACATATTAGGCTTAGTTTTATTAGTATAAATATCCCTAGCAAACCTTAGAAGGTAAAGAACTTAAATACCTAAACACAACCTTAAAACTAAGAAGCAGACAGCAGTCCAGCAGCGAGATGGGGATTTTCCAGTCTTTTGCATCAAGTGTCACATGTATGATCTTCTCCCAGTTGGTGATGGGTCTTAAGTGTGCACTAGATGCAAGGAGTTCTTTGCTCTCAGGGAACGAGCCCGATCTCTGGAGGCTAGAGTAGCAGACTTGGAGGACATAAGGAAGACAGAGAGGTACACAGACAAGATCTACAGGGATATAGTACTGAGGTCCCACTTCCAGAATGGCAGCATCCCTGTTGCCATGGAGAAGAGAGGCCACGTGACAGGACAGTATCACCCTGGTGGGGCAGGAAGTGATCCTGCAGCTAAGACCTGTCCTCCAGGTCATGTAAAACCCTCTCGCACCGAGGAGGTTTCTCCAGGGCCATGTGCCCACGAGGGAAGGGTAGGACAGCCATTATAGTTGGTGATTTGATCATTAGGTATGTAGATAGCTGGATGGCTGGTGGACATGAAGATCGCCTGGTAACATTCCTGCCTGGTGCAAAGTTAGTGGACCTCACACACCACCTAGACAAGTTCTTAGATAGTGCTGGGGAGGAGTCTGCTGTCTTGGTACATGTCAGTATCAATGACATAGGAAAGTGTGGTAGAGAGGTTCTGGAGGCTAAATTTAGGCTTTTAGGTAGGAAGTTGAAACCCATAACTTCCAGGGTAGCATTCTCTGAAATGCTTCCTGTTCCATGAGCAGGACCCAAAAGGCAGGCAGAGCTCCGGAGTCTCAAAGTGTGGATGAGAAAATGGTACAAGGATGAGCGTTTGGGATTTGTTAGGAACTGGGCAACATTCTGGGGAAAGGAGGGGATCTTCCGAAGGGATGGACTTCACCTTAACCATAATGGAACCAGGCTGCTGGCATTAACCTTTAAAAAGGAGATAGAGCAGCTTTTAAACTAGATAATAGGGGAAAGCCAACAGTCGCCCAAGAGTGCATGGTTCGGAACAATGTATCCTTGAAAGATACTAGCAAAAGACTGAAGTTAGGGCATATCAGTAGACAGGTTCCAATAATGACAAAAGTAGCCCAAATGCCCTTGAGTACAGAGCAGACAGAGCTTAAAGATTCCAAATTACCCCTGCCTACCGATAGCCAGATTAATATGAATAAAATGCAGCCTCTAAAATGCTTATATGCAAATGCTAGAAATCTAAAAAATAAGATGGGAGAGTTAGACTATATAGCACTAAATGAGAGAATAGATATGATTGGTATCTCAGAGAAATGGTGGAAGAAGGACAACCAGTGGGACACTGAGATACCTGGGTACAAACTATATCGTAATGATAGAGAAGATCAAATTGGTGGAGGGGTTGCACTCTATGTTAGAGAGGGCATTGAGTCATAAAGAATTAAAGTTTTGCAGGAAACAAAATTCACTGTAGAGTCTCTATGGATTGAAATTCCATGTAAAAAGGGAAGGGGAAGGCAATGGCAGTGGGGGTGTACTATCTACCGCCTGGCCTGAATGAACAAATGGATGATGAAATGCTCAAAGAAATCAGGGAAGCTAACAAAAGTTACAACACAGTAATAATAATGGGTGATTTCAATTACCTCGGTATCGACTGGGTCAGTGTCACGGCAGGACATGCTAAGGAGATAAAGTTACTAGATGAAATAAATGACTGCTTCTTGGAGCAGCTGGTTCATGAACCGACCAGAGGGGAAGCCATTTTGGACCTAGTCCTTAGTAGAACACAAGATCTGGTGCAAGAGATAAGGGTGTTGGGGCCACTTGGCAATAGTGATCATACCATGATCACATTTGATTTAATAAATGAAGGAAGGACAGTAAGGAAATCCATAGTACTATCTTATAACTTTTAAAAGGGAGACTATGATAAAATTAGGAAGTAGTTAAGAAAAAACTAAAAGGAGCAGTTGCAAAGGTTAAAGATTTACATCAAGCTTGGGTGTTGTTTAAAAATACTATCTTGGAAGCCCAGACCAGCTGTATTCCACGCTTTGAGAAAAGTGGAAGGAAATCCAAAAAACTGCCAGCATGGTTTAAAGGTGAAGTCAGAGAGGCTGTTGTTGCCAAAAAAAGCATCTTTCAGGAAATGGAAAAAGGAGCCAAATAACGAAAACTGGAAACAACACAAGCACTGGCAAGTTAGATGCAAGGCATTGATAAGGCAAGCAAAGAGAGAATTTGAGAAGAAGCTTACTGTGGAAGCAAAAACGCAAAATAAAGACTTCTTCAAGTACATTCGTAGCAAAAAAACTGTGAGGGAGTCAGTTGGACCATTGCACTAAGAGAGGACAAGGCCATAGTGGAGAAACTGAATGAATTCTTTGCTTCGGTCTTTAATGAGGAAGATGTAAGAATGTTACCCATGATTGAAATGATATTTAAAGGAGATGCTGCAGAAGAATTGAAAGAAATTTTGATACACCGGGAAGATGTATTACAACTATTTGATAACCTGAAGAGTAGCAAATCACTTGGACCGGATAGTGTACATCCAAGGGTGTTGAAAGAACTGAAATATGAGATTGCAGACCTACTATTAGTAATCTGTGAACTATCATTAAAATCATCTGTAATACCTGAAGACTGGAGGTTAGCCAACATAACTCCAATTTTTAAAAAGGGTTCCAGGGATGATCCGGGAAACTAGAGACCGGTGATCCTGACATCAGTACCGGGAAAAATGGTGGAATCCATCATAAAGATCAAAATGACTGAACATGTAGATAGTCATGGCTTAATGGGAGATAGCCAACATGACTTTAGCCATGGGCATCCAAATGGCAGATGAAATTTAATGTGGACAAGTGCAAAGTTATACACCTAGGAAAGAACAACCCAAACAATGGTTGCACAATGCAAGGATCCACATTAGGAACCACCACCCAGGAAAAAGATTTAGGCGTCATTGTGGATAACACGTTAAAACCCTCTGCCCAGTGTGCAGCGGCGGTCAAGTGACCAAATAGAATGCTAGGTATCATAAGGAAAGGAATGGAAAATAAAACAAAGGATATTATAAAGCCTCTATATCATTCCATGGTGAGACCGAACCTTGAATACTGTGTGCAATTCTGGTCGCCGTATCTTAAAAAGGATAAAGCGTTATTAGAAAAGGTACAGAGAAGAGCTACCAAAATGGTAAAGGGGATTGGAAGGATACCCCTATGAAGAGAGGCTAAAAAGGTTAGGGCTCTTCAACCTTGAAAAGAGATGGCTGAGGGGAGATATGATAGAGGTCTATAAATTAATGAATGGAGTGGAACAGGTAAACGTAGTATTGTGGAACCTGTGTCTTTTTGGGAAACTGCTAGCTACTTGTGACCTAGATTGGCCACTGTTGGAAACAGGATACTGGGCTTGATGGACCTTGGTCTGATCTAGTATGGCATATCTTATGTTTTTACTCTCAATTCTGTTAAGGCACCACCGCCTCCAATCCCTCCTTCTCTCTCTGCCCACACTCTAGCCAACTATTTCCATGACAAAGTCCATAAGATTACTCTTCAACTCCCTACTAATTCTTCTTCACCTCCTCTTCCCCTCTCCAATATCAACTTTTCCCCTCAACTTCCTCCACCTTTTCATCCTTTTCTAAAATCTCTGAAGAGGAAACCTCCCTTCTTTCCTCCTCTAAACTCAATACCCGTTTTTCTGATCCTATCCCCACCCAACTCCTCAACTCCATCTCCTCCTCTGTCATCCCTTCTACCTCACATATTCTCAACCTTTCACTCTCCACTGCAACCTTCCCTGCAGCCTTCAAGCATGCTGTGATCACTCCTCTCCTCAAAAAAACCTTCTCTTGACCCTACTGATCCTTCTAATTATCAACCCATCTCCCTTTCATTTCCCACTTCTTGAACTTGTAGTTCTCCGCCACTGCCTCAAATTTCTCTCCTTTCATGCCCTCCTTTATCCACACCAGTTTGTTTTTCATTCTACTGAAATGGATCTTGCCAAAGTCTCCAGTGACTTGCTCCTGGCTAAGTCCAAAGACCTTTGCTCAGTACTTATTCTTCTTGACCTTTTTGCTGTTTTTAATACTGTTGATCACGTTCTCCTCCTCAACACATTATCCTCTCTTGGTTTTAGAGACTCTGTGCTGTCTTGGTTCTCTTGTTATCTCTCCAATCGTTCTTTCAGTGTTTGTTCTAGTGGTTCCTCCTCTACTGCCATCCCTCTTTTAGTTGGTGTACCCCAAGGGTCTATTCCCTCTCCTTTTCTCTCTCTATACCCAGTCCTTTGGTGCCCTCATCTCTTCCCATGGCTTTCAGTATGCTGATGACTCTCAACTCTATCTATCTATCTATCTTCATCTGACATTTCTCCTGCACACCAAGCCTGTGTCTTTGCTTGTTTATCTGAGATCGCTGCCTGATGTCTCACCACCATCTGAAATTTAACATGGCTAAAACCGAACTTTTCACATTTCCCCCTAAACCCTCATCCCACCTTTCTCTTTTCTCCATACTGTTGACAATACTCTTCTTCCTGTTTCCTCAGCCCGTAACCTTGGGGTCATTTTTGACTCATTTTCCTTCTCCACGCATATTCAACAGATTGTTAAAACCTGTCATTTCTTTCTCTATAACTCTAACAAAATTCGCCCCTTCCTCTCTGAGCACACAACTAAAACTCTTGCCCACTCTTTTGTTACTTTCCATCTTGACTACTGCAACCTCCTCCTTGCTGGTCTCCCTCTGAGTGATCTCTCTCTTCTTTAATCTAATCAGAACTCTGCTGTGCGGCCAATCTTCCGCCAGCCCTGATACACTCATATAACCCCTCTTCTGATATCACTTCACAGGTTCCCCTTCTATTTTCATATCCATTTCAAACGTATTCTTTCAACCTATAAATGCATACACTCTATTACCGCTCATTACCTCTCCTCTCTCCTCTCTCCCTACACCCCTCCTCCTGAACTTCATTCCTCCTCTGGCTTCCTTCTCTCTATGCCCCTTTCTTCTAATGCCACCTCCTGACTTCAATCCTTTCACTTTGCTGCTCCTTATGCCTGGAACAAGCTTCCTCTGTCCTTATGTCAAGTCTCATCTCTCTCCTTCTTCAAATCCATGCTAAAGGCTTACCTCTTTGAGGCCGCTTTTGGATCCTAATCTCTTGTTCCCTTGCATCTCCTTTCCCTATTGACCCCTTATTTCTCTCGTATTGTACTGTCTGTCTTAACTAGAATGTAAGCTCTACAAGCAGGAACTGTGTTCTTATGTGTTTGTACAGTGCTGTGTATGACATATAGCGCTTTATAAATGATTAATAGTAGTAGTAGTAGTGAAGCACACGTGGGCTTTATGTTGTAGAATAGGGGTGTACAGACGCGCTTGAGTCTATTCACAACATTACTGTCTACACTTAGACTAGCAACAAGATCTTGAATTTAACTCTAATAGTTGATGAAAAGTGGAGTTACATGGTCACAGCAACCCACATATAAATAAGTTTGACTGCAGTATTTTGGATAATTTGAAGGCATTTCTTATTTACATTTGTGAGTCAATTGTAACATGAGTTGCAATAATCAAGCTTTCTGATAATTAGGTCATGGAGCAAAGTATTAAATGCTTATTTATGTAGAAATGGTCTGATAGATCTAATTTGTCTTAGAGTAGAAACAAGACATTTTAACCAAGGAAATCTGATGGGCAAAAGTTAGGTGAGAATCATGGAAACACACTAATATCAGAAGAATTGTTTGAATATATAACACTTGTCCTAGAACAATAGGGGCTATGGTAGGGGTGGATGGATGATCTGTGATCCCCATGGCCTAGGACTTGGAACAATTCAATTTGAGATGGTTCTTTTTAAGCCAGGTAGTGATAGCTGCCAGGAAATCATTCATTGGGGTGAGGTCCAATTTCAAAAGGCTTTCATAATCTACAAACTGTATGTTGTCAGCAAAATAGAATCCATTGATGGCAGACAGTTCAGCTATGTTGGCCAGGGGACTGAGAAAAGTTGAACAGGATGGGTGCCAGTATGAAACCCTGTGGCATACCACATTTTAGGGAATAGTGTGCTAAGTTAGAGGATCTAGTAGTAGGGTATTTCCTCTCCTCTAAAGAGAACTTAAAACAAGCCAACACAGTACCTCTGAGTCCTAAATAAATTAGTCGTAATAGAAGTGAGTGGTGATCAACCAAGTCAAAAGCCATTGAAAGATCAAGCGAGACTATAATAACTGTGTTTCCCAGGTCTAAGTCTTCTCTAACTTCGTTGGTCAGGCCACCAGCAGGGCCTCAGGGTTCTGATGCTTTCTGAAATCCAACTATCGTGGATGCAACACATTAGTTTTCTGAAGGAAATTCCCAAGTTGCCAGAAAAAAATTTGTTCCACTAGTTTTGAGACCAAAAGCAGATTCAAACTGCGTCTGTAGCTTGAGTGGGTAGCAGGATAAAATAAATTATTCTTTAGAATAGGATGAACTATGCATGTTTTCCAAAACATAGGAGCATATCCAGAACTCAAGCTGTTATTAGTCATACTCAATAGCAAGGGAAATAAATCCGAAGTGAAATTTTTGACTAGTTTAGACAGAATAGGACCCAAGTCTGAGGTGATAAAATTACAGGAGCTTATGATCTTACCAAGGGCAAAATCTGTCACAGGGTTAAAAGTAGCCCATATTGTGGCCACTACCTGAAGAGGTAGCTCAGGATTTAGCAAAACACCTCTGCAAGGTCATTAGTAATGGGGGTATTTGGAAAATTCTTCTTTATATCAATGACTTTTTGAATAAAGCAACCAGCTAGGCTTTTTACTATGTTACTGTAGCTGAAGGGCCATGTGAGTATACATTGCTAGTAGATGAATCTGCTGTCAACAATGTGAAAAGGTACTTTAGCTGGTTGTTCACAGACGATATAGGTTCACTGGCATCTGGTCAACATATAAGTTATCTATCTGTAGATTTTTAAATTACACTGTGGCTAGTATTGGCCTGAAAATATGACTGAACATCCTAATACTATCCATATAAGAAAGGGGATGGTAGATGGAGCAACGGCAGAAAGATTATCCAAATAGTGTCAATATTTAGTTGCTATCTGCATATTGCACTACAGTGACTGCCTTTTATGTATATTCAGAGCTTCTGCTTATATATATATACTGGCACTGAATATACATTTTTACATGCTGAAACCAATGTTCAAATGAATATGGTCACTGTGCCTGCTCTGTATTTAGGGACTACAGCAACAGTCTACTCCTATGGAACAGCACAAACAGCCGCACACGATGAAGTCTGCATGTCAGGGATTATGAGATACTACAGATGGGTGCAGCTACAGTGAAATGAAATGGACAATGGCCCATTGACAGAAGGCAAGTCTTTGAGCTTACATGGCAAGATCTGCTGTACTAGCAGCCATGGGCCAAAACTCTGGTCTTTTTCCATCTGCAACTGACTGACACCAAAGACAACTCCTATCCCTAACTGCATTCTAGACTCTGCAGGGTAACGTATTACTGCTGCTTGTTGTGTTTATAAGGGTAGGTAGTGTAGAAGCATTTTAGTGCTGGCCAATCACAATGGGATTTATATAGAGATAATGATTTTACAACTGTTGCCAAAGGGAAAGCTCTTGTAGCTAGGTAATAAATACCAGAGCTTATTTATTTGTTATTTATTTATTTGACCTTTTTTTATACCATTTTTCACCAGAGCAAAGCAGTGTACATCAACATCACATCAGCTTTCGACACCGTCGACCACAATACCCTGCTATCAAAACTACAAAGTATTGAGTTGCACGGCATCACCTTGAACTGGTTTACCTCCTACCTCACTAACAGACAACTACAAGTTAAATGCAGACCTGGAACCTCCAGACCATTCCCAGCCAAACAAAGTGTATCACAAGGTTCCGCCCTCTCTGCACTGCTATTTAACCTATACTTGCATCCCATTTATGACATCATCAGAAAACACAATATCCAATACTCGATCTATGCTGACGACATAATGATATACACCCCAATCAACCTTGACAACCCAGGCTGCGCAAAAATAGCGGACTGCTATTGACAAGCTGGCTCCTACAAAACAACTTGACAATAAATTACAACAAGACAGAAGCTCTACTCATAACCAGAAACTCCGCCTTCATCTCCCCACCTACCATCGAACTTAACAACATCACAATACCCATAAAACCGGAAGTAAAAATACCTCGGAGTCACCCTTGACAGAGAGCTACACCTCCAATCTCACATCAGCAAAACGTCTACCTTAAGATGCGAACCATCAGGCGCCTCAAGCCAATTCTCTCACAAAAACACTTCTGGACCGTATGTGTCAAGCCATCATCACACCTATATTGGACTACTGTAATCAAATCTACCTGGGGCTCCCAAAACAAACACTCCGGCCCTTGCAGTTAGCGCAGAACACCGCAGCTCGCATAATTACGGGTTCTGCAAGGCAGGATCATATCACTCCCATTATGAACTTCCTACATTGGCTTCCTATCAACTCTCGCATCCAATATAAAACTATATTGAACATTTTCAAAGTCAAACAGGGACTTTCAGCGAGTAGTCTACAATCCATTATCAGTTTCGACCCAAACAGCAGACCCAGGAGGAGGGGCACTGCCGACAACATCACAACACCTAAAGACGTCACCAAAACGCAGCAAACCACATCAAGGAGAGCAACATCCCTAGCAGCACCAGCCATATGGAACTCCCTACGTGCCAGCCTAAGATCAACTGTCGACTTGAAGAACTTCAGAAAATTACTCAAAGCCACGCTCTACATAGAGCATTATGGAGACATCACGTAACCTGTCCAGAGACCTCGGTCACCTGCTCCTGACTCCCCTTCTTCCCCCAAGCGCCCCCTCTCCTTCCCGCCTACCCTAGCCCCCCCTTCCTCCACTATATATACCCCCTTGTAAATAGCTCACACTGTATATATTACATCTGTTAATTAAACTACCCATGTAGACACCCACACAAACACTTCTATCCAACCACTGCATGCAGACACCCCCTCCCCTTACAACTTGAATCGTTTGAAGTGAAAGTCGCCTTGATTTTAGGATAAGGCGGGATACAAATACCTTTAAATAAATAAAATAAAATAAATAAATTACAACAAACTAAGATATAAAGAACAGTGAAACTTTTTTTTACAATACAATTAGTATATGTTAGAAATGTTACATCGAACAGTATAACTTATATACATGAGAGTACCTGGATGGGAGGGGCAATTGGTTACATACCTACTATTTCTTTGAAGTTGTGGTTGGGTGCAGAGAGAAGGGGGTTATGTAATGGGGCCAAAGTGTTCACTGAATAGATGTGTTTTGAGGAGTTTTCTAAATGTGGACAAGTCATTTGTCGCTTGGAGGGTTCCAGGGAGAGAGTTCCAGAGGGATGGCGCATACAGTTTGAATACTCTGTTGCAGGCATAATGGGTGCTTTGGGGTTTTTTTGTGGTATGCTTAACATATTTATGGTGTTTTGACTTTTTGTCCTGCGAGAGTTGATGGAATTCAGGAGTGACTGTAGACAATGAGAGGATTGATTGTGGATGATTTTGAAAGTCAGGAGTAGGATCTTGTGGCGTATGTGGCTGAGTAGAGGTTTGAGAATAGGGGTGATATGTTCATACTTTGATGCTCCTTGAATTGTGTGAGCTGCAGTATGCAAGGCAGTGATTAGTGGAAGCAGAGTGGCTTTCAGCAGTCCTTGATATATTGAATTGCAGAAGTTAAAGTGGAGTATTATGATTGCCTGGAAAGCTGAGTGGTAGTTGGATGGATCTAGTAGAGGGCGGAGATGATGGAGAGTTCTAATTTTGTGGTATATTTGTTTTGTTAAGTTGCCTATGTGAGGTTACTATCTGTAGTGTCCTCTGAAACTGCCTAATGCTAAATAAAGCATGAACATTCTGGGATTTCCTGTTTAGCCATTTAGTCCTGAACTTTAGAGTCTTGCTGTACTGGAGTGCTAATATCAATATTTTCAATATATGGACCTATTGGAGGTCATTTTAGCACCTCTGTTCATGATCTGGATGTCTGAAAATGGGGATTCACATATGCAAATCACAATGATATCCCCAGAGCCATTTTAGAAAGCCCAAAGATACATGTGTAGGCAATTCAACTGTGGACGTGCCTTGGGGCATGGCAGGAGTGGATCGGTAAACATATATGTGCACACATCATTTCCAACCAGCACTGTATGTCTGATATCACCATCAGGGACACCCATGGCTATACCTGTTCAAGGGCACGAACAGGATTAGTAAAGATGCACATATCAGGAATGTATCAACAGTATAGTGAAGAGGGAAAATCCATTCACTCCACAAATACTTTTCACGCCTTCAAAGATACTCACCAGTATATACAGCACACATTTCTCCAGGCACCCACCCTGCAACAAGTCACGATTTGCAAAATGGCAGGCTGGGACATGCAAGAAAGAGAGATCCACAGTTGCATTCTGTGAAAGAGCAGTGTGCATGTCTATATCCCTTATTCTGAGGAAGCGCATATATATGATGGAGTTTCTAAAATGCGGAGGCTTCCTGCATGTGGCTAGCCCATAATTCTGTGTGTCCCCATTTTTGCTATTATGAAGCGGACACATGTATCTTTCAGAGTGTAGAAAGGCTGACTTTACAAGGCACTTACAAATGACCACCTTCTCAGCTAACCCTCCCACTAAATATTGGATATTTTGACTTTGACATCTCGATTTGGAGCCAGACATCCTTTCTAAAATGTTCTTTATTGTCCTACAGAGTGGATATTTCACATCTAAGAGGGCTTAAGTAATAAAGGGCTGTGTGTAAGAATGGAATCTGGCATTACAGTGAATATTTTACATCTAGAAATCGATTAGTTTTCCAGAGCATTGTCTCTGTATACAGTAGAATCACATAATACCAGATATAAAGAGGCATTGAAACAGCTAGCATCTACTAAAGTACAGCAGTTAAGCCACCCAATATATATATATATATATATACACAAGGACCCTTGACAAGTTACTAGGGAAGAACAAGATTACTTTTCAAGTATCTGCTGAATGGGGGGCATCTGAGGAAGCATTGCAGATAGGAAAAGAATAGAAGCCCTGGAGAAGGAAAAAAAGAACAGCCAGTGACACAAGAACAGTGTCTTAGGGAAAGAGGCACACAATTAATGGAACAGCTTAGAAAGAGTGCCCAGGATTTGACAGACCCTGAATTCCAACTTAAAGAACATGACATGAAATGGAAGGTTTTGAGTCAGTGCTGACTGCTGGTGATCCAGCAGCTCTTGGATTTCCTTGGTAGCAGGACCAGAAGTAGATTGCCAGGCCTTTCTTCCAAGGCAATGGAAAGTTAAGTGACTTGCCCAAGGCCTTAAGAAGTGCTAGTGGGAATCAAACCATGGTCTTTTGCTAACCAAGCCAGTGCTCTAACTGCTAGGCTACTCCTCCACTAACATGACAGACAAACAAACAATTACTTAAGTAGGACAAGTTAGCAATGTATGTCACAACCATAGCACCAACTGCAACAAAAAGACAGGGAATTATGAAATCTAATTGCTGAGCAGGGCAGTCAAATGCATTCTTGTTATTACAGTTGTAGTCAGCATTTATTGGCACCCTTGCAGTTCAACTTCTTAATGTCTAATATCTCCTAAAAATAAAGTGACAAGTGAAATGACTTTGGACTTTATATACAGACATATTTGACACATAAAAGAATCAAATAAAACAAGACCAATTAAAAAAGGAAATAGTAGGAAATAGTATAAAACTGAGATATTGCCAGGACATGATTATTAACTTCAATAAAGGCCAGTGTAGAATAACAATTCCACTCCGTGACAATGACTAATCCCATATACCTTATTAGCGCAAATCAAACTTTTTGTGTTCAACTACAGACCAAAATGGCTATATTCAGATACCTCTGTTCCATTTTATTCTTAATAAAAAGTGACCATACATTAAATGCCTCGCTTAAAATTCATACTGTATAACACCAACATAACTGTCGCGTTTCGAACTGGTAAAATACTACGTTCTGCCTCAGGGTTACAGTAGTATTATCTCATCCACAGATCATTATTATGAAGCCCTTGCCATCCCAAAGGGTCTTCTGAAACACAGCAATTTGTAATAGCAAACTCTGAGGGCTATGGCTTACTAACAAAAGATTGCCATGGTGTTTTTTTATCAGTCTATAATTCACCAATTCAAGTTTCTTAAAGGGGAACACCATCTAAACCAAGGAATACCGATCAATTTGTTAAGTCACTGAGGATGATGAACTGCCAGTGTAAAAATCTGAAATTGTTCAGGATGATTTAAATGAGCCTCATGATCCCCTCCGCATCAAAACGGGAAGAGTATGATCCAATATTCTCCAGCATAATTGATCAAATGCATGTCCCATTTGTATGCAATGCTCACCTGTAGGTGCAGTTTTTGTTGCAGTATAAATATGAGATTTATGCTGTCTTAAATGTTCAACCATAATCAGTGGTGAGGACATGATTATCGGCACCCTTATAAACAATTTAAATCACACTGAACAGAAGAACCACATTCCCATCGCAGTAAAATTAGATGCACCTGTGATCAATTGTCAGTACTCACATGACTTGAGTCAACTAATGAATGATGGCTTAAATGTTTACAATGGCCTCATTCATTCCCTGTTCTATTTTCACATTGATGAAGACAAGAGAACTACCTGAGACCATTAGAAAAGCCATTATCACCAAACATTAAATTTCAAAGGCCATCTCTAAAGACCTTGGGAGTCTACAGTTTGCAATGTTATTAAGAAGTTTTCTGCTCGTGGAACTGTCAAGGATGTGGTGGAAAGAAGAAAATTGATGTAAGAAGTCTTCGAAGGTTAGTGTGAACTGTTGGAAAAACATCATGTACAATACTCAAAGAGCTTAAGGCTGACCTGGAGCAGTCTGGAGTGGTGGTTTCAACCTGCACCATATACCATGCACTGAACAAAGGAGGACTTAATGGGTGAAGGCCAAGGAGGATCTCACTCCTCAAAGACACATAAAAAGGCATGCCTGATCTTTGCCCAAACCCACCTTGAGAAAACTACAATCCTTCAGGGAAAATCTTCTGTGGACAGATAAAACCAAACTTGAGCTCTTTGGCAATGCAGACCAGCGATATATTTACAGGCAAAGAAATTAATCTTATAAAGGAAAAATCACCCTTCTTATGGGTAAATATGGTTTGAGATTCCATAATGTTGTGGGGCTGTTTTGCTGCCTCAGGAATCGGAGGCCTGGAACATATTAAAGGAATCATGAAGTCAGAGGACTACAAAGGTATTTTGGAGTGAAACGTGCTACCTAGTATCAGAAAGCTAGGTCTGGGTTGAAGGTCATGGGGCCTCCAACAGGACAATGACCCAAAATATACATCCAAAAGTACAAAAGAATGGTTAAAAAAGGAACAAATGGACTGTTTTAAACTGGCCAGCAATGAGTGATTCAATCCAATCGAGAACCTTTGGAAAGAGTTGAAATCTGCCACTGATAAAAGGAATCCTGGAAACATTCATGAGCTGGAACAAATCACAGTTGAAGAGTGGGAGAAACTACCAGCAGACAGATGTACGAAACGTATTGATGGCTACAAGAAACGTTTGGAGGCTGTCATCACTGCCAAGGGTTGTGTAACCAAATATTAGTGAAGAGTGCCATCATTCCTGTCCAGGTCATATTTTGTTTTTTTTCCTCAGAAATTACAACATCTAAGTTTCACAGACATCTCTGTTTTTGTTGTATACCTTCAAACATACTATTAAAATATTATGATGACATATAGTTGGAATATTTCCAATTATTTCTCAAGATATTGTACACAATATACCCTCAATGCAAGGGTGTCCAAAATGTTGACCACAACTGTATATGCCATTGTTTGATAACTTTGAAAGTGCAAATTAACTGACAAAATTTCCCAGTGCCGAAAAATATCATACATTTTGCCACCCAATGAAAGGGTAACACACGTTATCTCTGGGTATCCTTATGCAATAACCACATTCTCTGTGCATACTTAAGTGTTTTGAATGCTTTTTGTATAACATTATTAGGGTACCCCTTCTGTTTTAGTCTCTTAGATAATAATTGAGCGTGGTTCACAAAATCTGCCTCTTGGGAACAAATTTGCTTCAGTCTTAAAAATTGTCCAAGTGGTTACGACTGTTTTAATTTACTCAGATATCAGTTTGTATAATCAATAAGGTATTACGGTCTTTACTTTTATAAAACAATGTAATCTCCAGAATCTCCCCAACCCGATGTGTAGTTACTGTATATCCAGAAAGTCCACCTTATCTTGTGTATACTTTATTTGAAATTGGACGTTAAGTTTTTATTCATTCAAAAAGGAGATATCAACTCCTGTTTTTTTGTTCCTTCCAAATCAGCAGGATGTCATCCAAATTCTCAACCACAATTGGATATGGGGCATCCAATCAGAAGAATAGATCAATGTTTCTTCAAAATGGGTCATATATATATGAAAGTGATAGAAAGCGTCACCACAGCACTCACTGCAACCCCATACACCTGTAGATAAAGACTGCTCATCCCAAAAATAGTTATAATTCAACGCCAATTGTAGCAAAGCCAATACAAATTGCTTTGGGATATATTGGGCGTTTTTGAAGTTATATTATAAAAGACGATGATAAGTACTGATTGAAGCGGTAAAGAGATATAAAGGGCTGATATTTAATTGCTGTGGCCAGCCCGAGTAAAGCAGCTGACTGTCCCCGTTCTAAATGAGATCCAGATATCCAATGCTGGGGTCATATCCAGCTACCAGCACTGAGTATCCAGTATGCCCAAGCAGTGTTTTAGCTAAGCAGATGGCAGCGATGTTCAATCGCTACCTGGTTAGCTAAACCAGCAACGTTTAGGCCAGCTTTTTACGTGCCTAACACTGGCCGGTTTAAGGTAACTGGCCAATGGCTGAATATCGCCACTGCCCGGTTAACTACAGCATCACCCCAAAACACCCCAGGAATGCCCCGATGCTCCAGCAGTGTTATGAGGGGACATTCAGCAGCACAAAATGGCTACGTGCCACGGAATACCCTACTCACTGGGGTTCATGCGATTAGCAGGTCTGCTAACCGCACTAATCCTTTTGAATATGCCCCCCAAAACATTTATATGTACATATTAAAAAGGATATAAAGATATGCGACTTTATATCCCTGAATGGTCTTTATGAATCTGAAAGAAAATAAATTAGTGGATCACTTGGTTTCATGGGTAATGGATGGATTGCATCTCATGAAAATCCCGTAAATTACTACTCTTACTACTTATCATTTGTATAGTGCTACAAGGCGTATACTGTGCTGTACATGTACAAGTAAGAGACCGTCCCTGCTCATTAGGGCTTACAATCTAATCAAGACAGGCCATATTAACAACTGGGGACTAGGGTAAATCAAGGGGGATGTCAAGATACAGATAGGTGATAAACAGGAGAATAATGGGATCCGGATCCAAATGCAGCCTCGATGAGGTGGATGTTTAGCCTGAATTTGAAAAGGGTCAGAGAAGGAGCCTGGCGTACTAACTCGAGTAGTTTGTTCCAAGCATTTTGAGCAGCAAGATGGAATGAACAAAGTCTGGAGTTGGCAGCGGCAGAGAAGGGCACAGATAGAAGGATCTGCCAGGAGCAGAGTTCCCGGGGAGGGGTGTGGGGAGAGATAACAGAGGAAAGGTAGCATGGAGCTGCAGAATGAATACCCTTATAAGTCAATAGGAGAAGTCTGAATTCAATGCAGAAACAGATAGGGCGCCAGTGAAGTGACTTGAAAAGAAGGGTAAGTGAACATAGCGAGACTGGCAGATTAGTTTTGAACATTTTGAAGGGGAGAGAGGTGATTCTGAGGGAGACCAGAAAGCAGGTTGCAATAGTCTATACAGGAGGTGACTAGAGAGTGGATAATGGTCTTAGTAGTGTGTTTGGAAAAGAAGGGATGAGTTTTACTAATGTTATAGAGAAAGAAATGAGACGTTTTAGCTATGTGTGCAGTAAAGGAGAAATAAGATTCAAAGACAACCCGAGATTGAGAGTTGAGGAAACGGGGAGAAGTAGAGTGTTCTCCACTGAGAGAGAGAGAAAGGAGGAAGGGGGGAGGTGGCTTTAGGGGGAAAGATAATGAGTTAGGTTTTAGCCAGTTTCAGGTGGCGGTGGAACATCTGGGCAGCAATGCAAGATAAGTAGGCTGAGATATGGGCCTGGATTCCAGGAGAGATTTCACGTGTAAAGAGGTAGATTTGAGAGTCATCAGCATAAAGATGATACTGAAATCATGGGAGGAGATGAGTACACAAAGGGACTGAGTGTAGAGAGAAAGGAGAGCTCCCAAGACAGAGCCTTGAGATACACCGACCAAGAGTGGGATGCAGGTCGATGAGGATCCACCAAAACATACACTAAAGGTGTAATGGAGAGATAAAAAGAAAACCAGGAAGAAACAGAATCTCTAAGACCAAGGGAGAACAAGGTATCAAGGAGAAGATTGTTACTGACAGTATCAAAAGCAGAGGAAAGGTCAAGAAGGATGAGGATCAAAGAAAGGCCTTTGTATGTGGTGAGGATCAAGTCATTAGAGACTTTGGCAAGAGCAGTTTCTGTAGAACATAGAGGGCGAAAGCCAGATTGCAGTGGAACCAGAAGAGAGGACCAAAAGTCCAGATAATAGCAGTGAACCGCACATTCAAGGAATTTAGAAGCAAAGGGGAGGAGGGATATGGGCCGATAATTTAGAAGGACAGGTAGGGTCTAGCGAAGGTTTTTTGAGGATGGGTGTAACCACAGCATGTCTGAAGACAGCAAGAATGGTTGGAATGGAAAGTGATAGGCTGAGGATGTAACAGATGAAAAGGATGACAGTGGAAAAGATAGAGCTTAGTAGATAGGTCGGAATGGGATCAGAGGAACAGTAGTAAGTTTGGAGGAGGAGAGAAGTTGAACTGTTTCCTCCTCAGTGATTTTAGAAAAGGAAGAAAGAGTAACAGAGGCTGAGGGAAAGATTTGTGAGTGCAGAGGGGGAAGGCGGGGGGTAGAGGTGACCCTGTGGAAAACTCAAGACTAATTTATTGACTTTTGTCATGGAAATAGTCAGCCAGAGTCTGGGCAGAAAGAAGCGGCAGCATCTTGAGAAGAGAGTTGAATGATGAAAAAAGGCAGCGAGGGTCAGAGGAAAGTGAATTAGTCAGTTGAACATAGTACTCTTGCTTAGCAAATGCTATGGTTAGAATGAGGTTAGCATGAATTTGAAATGTAGGAAGTCAGCAAGAGTACAGGATTTAAGCCAGAGGCACTCAGCTGAGTCGGCAGAGGAATGAAGGTAACATAGTATATGACAGCAGATAAAGACCAGTATGGTCCATCTAGTCTGCCCAGTAAGGTGGCTAGAATGGTTGTAACTGCAGCTCTGTGCAGGTCACCTCCCTCTATGACTGTGTTTAGGGTTGTACCTGCTGCTCGGTGCAGGTCAGTCCCCCTCTATTTATTGAGTATAAAAGATACTTAAGTTTGCTTTGATTTTATCCTCTTGCTCTAAAGGGATCCACTGTGTCTGTCCCATGCCATTTTGAATTCCGTCATGGTATTTTCCCCCACCGCCTCCATTGGGAGAGAATTCCATGCATCCACCACCCTTTCATGAAAAAGTATCTCCGGATGTTGTTGTTTTTTGTTTTTTTTTAATAATTTGTTCTTTATTCAAGTTTTTCAACACAAACTTTCATCTTCACATCTGAGGACCCCAGCCGGTCCATCAAAATCTGACTTATCTATACAGTAGAACTAATTTTTACAAATATTTGTTGTCACTCCCCACCCCCTCTTTCCCTCCTCCCCCCAACCCCCTCCCTCCCCCTCCTTCCTCCCCCCAAGCATCCACCCAAACCTCACTCGTTCAGGTTTTAAACAGATTTAGGCAGTTAAATATTTTAAACAGTTAAACATTCAAACATTGAAACCTTTAAACATCTTCACCACCTCCTCCTCCCCACGCACACCAATGCTCCACCCCCTTCCCTCTCCACTGTTCATACTTTTTCCACACCTTTTTAAATTTTGTAACAGTGTGTTTTCTATGTGCTTCTATCGCACAAAAGCCCCATAATTGCTCCATTCTCCCCACCACCTCTGTTAGCGGAGGTACTGCAGCATTTTTCCACCAGCGAAGAAGGCTCATCCTGGCTGCAATAACGCAATACCCCAGAAGTCTACCCACTTCCACTCCTTCTGCCTGCATCTCCTCATTAAAGATAACCATAGCAGGCGTAAATTGTACCCACATCTGAATAATATCTTCAATGAAACCTTCCACCTGTTTCCAATACTTCTGTACTTTCGGACAACTCCAAAGCAGATGCAACATATCTCCCCATTCCCCACACCCTTTCCAGCAAACCTCCAGTCTATCTGGATAAAGCGCATGCAACCTTACCGGGGTCCAATATATTTGTAACCTAACTTTATAACTATTCTCCAACATTGCAGTCCCTGGTGCTAACCGGTGGGTTCTCTCGTAGATGCCATCCCACCTAGTGGGATCTCACTGCCCTCCCAACTCGTCTTCCCACTTCTTTTAACTCCTGACTACCTCCATCTTATATTCCCCCAGAAGCTCATACAATCATGATATTATCCTAGTTTGTACCCCCCCCCCCACCCCCCCCCCGTCCCATCATTTCCTCAAATGTGGTAGGCTTGGCTGACAAATCTTGCTTCACAGCCTTCTGCTGTAGAAAATACCACATTCAAACATGCACACCGGTCTTTCTCCTCCAATTGATATTGCTGCTGTAAGTCCTCAAACCCTCTAATACCTCCCCCTTCCCCCATCAATTGACCTATCTTACACAACCCCGTACTCCCCCATCGCTTATACACCCCGACCCCTTCACCAATTCCCCCTCCGCTACTGTGTGAATATATGTCTCTCGTGAATACGCTTTCCCCCCATCAAATACTCTTTCCATTTCTTCCACACCTGTAGAGTTAGCTCCCTAAATGGATTCTCCTCCTCTTTTCCCCTCCTCCTGATCCCAGGATCCGATATCCAGGCCTCTCCGTTTACCTCTTCTCCTCCCTCCAGTCGCACCCAACCTGGATGTTCGGTCCCACCTTTCCACGCAAACAACGCCAGAAGTTGCGCCGCCTCATAATACCTACGCAGCGAAGGCACCCCCATCCCTCCTTTCTCCTTAGGCTTATACATTGTAGCCCTAGCCACTTTTGGACATTTCCCCTCCCAAATAAACTGCATAAGGAGGTTTTGCATCCTTTCTAGTTCTTTTTTTGTCACCTTATAACAGTGATGGCTAACCTTTTTGAGCCCGAGTGCCCAAACTGCCGCACAAAACCAAAGAATTTCCTCAAAGTGCCAGCACGTCAATTTGCATAAATATTTGCATAATGCTAATATACACTAACTTTTAGTAAACATGTCTCTTAATGAGTGTATGGATAAAGACAGACTAAAAGATTTCTACATTACTATAATCCAGTGCCAACCGCCAGGCACATTAGGAACTACTACAAACACTGCCCATTTAGAACCAATAGCAAACCCGCCGTATCCTAACAGCACTACCAGGACTCACAAAGCACCACACCATACCTATCAAAAGGCAACACTGCAAATATTAAACCAATACATTTCAGACAATAACAATACATGACCTACTGGGGAAAGAGAACAAGTGGCAATGTCAAAAAGGAATTACATAAACAGAATACCTCAGCTCAGTTACACAGTTGCAATTGCTCCAGCCACTTTCTTCTGGTTTCTTCATGTTTTCTGCTAACTCTCCATCATCTGCTGTCCATTTGTCCTTTCTTCTCTCTTCTAGTTTTTTTTCCATTCTCTCTCTCTACATCCGCTTTAACATACTAATCTTTCTCCTTTTGCTCTTTCCTCATTCCTATTTCATCCACTCAAATTTTACCCCTCCATCCTCAATCCCCACTTACTCTCCCAATACCCGGCCAATTGTAGATTTTTTATCCCTCCCACACAAAATATTTTTCCCCTCTCCATTTTACTCTCCCAGCCCCATCCCATTCTAATCCTCCCCCAACATCAGCTCCCTTCTAGTTCCAGCCTCATCCAGCATCCATTCCCTTCTAGTCCCTGCATCAGCCCATTTCCAGTCCTAGCCCCCCATCAGCCCATTTCCAGTCCTAGCAACCCCCCAACCCAATACCAGTCCTAGCCCCCCCCATCAACCCACTTCCAGTCCTAAACCCCCATCACCCCATTTTCAGTTTAAGCCCCCCCTATAACCCATTACCAGTCCTAACCCCCATCACCCCATTTCCAGACAGCCCCCATCAGCCCACAGCCCATTAGCAGTCCTACCCCCCCAGCCCATTAGCAGTCCTAAACCCCCCCCCTGCCCATTAGCAGTCCTAACCCCCCCCTGCCCATTAGCAGTCCTAACCCCCCCTCCCTGCCCATTAGCAGTCCTAACCCCCCCTCCCTGCCCATTAGCAGTCCTAACCCCCCCCTCCTGCCCATTAGCAGTCCAAACCCCCCCCTCCTCCCCAATCGCAGTCCTCACCCCCCCCCCTCGCCAATAAGCAGTCAAAACCCCCCCCCCTGCCCATTAGCAGTCCTAACCCCCCCCCCTCTGGCAAATTTTTTTAAAAAAAAAGCAGGCTCTGGCTGCTGCCGCGGCAGATTGCAATGTCCCGCGGGGTCCCCTCCGCCCGCTAAGCCCCTCTGCAAGGGCTTTCAGATTCGCGAGGGAGAGCATCTCCCTCGCGTCTCTGTTAAGCCCGCAGGGGCTAATGGGAAATTTCCCATCAGTCCCTCGCGTCTAAAGGGGCTGATGGGAAATTTCCCATTAGCCCCTGCGGGCTTAACAGAGACGCGAGGGAGACGCTCTCCCTCGCGAATCTGAAAGCTCTTGCAGAGGGGCTTAGCGGGCGGAGGGGGCCCCGCGGGACGCTGCATTCTGCCCTTGCCGCGTCCGCGGTAGCAGTCAGAGCCAGCTTTTTCTTTTTTTGCGGACCTTCCCGCGTGCCAGCTGCAAGGCCTTCGCGTGCCACAGCTGGCACGCGTGCCATAGGTTCGCCATCGCTGCCTTATAAAGTAAAGTCATGAACACAAATAACAACCTCGGTAGTATGTTCATTTTCACTACCGCGATATGGCCCAGCCACGACAAGTACAATCCCCCCCCACCGGGAAAGATCCTGTCTAATGTTTTCGACCAGCCCCTGGTAATTCCATTGTTTGAGTTTAAATAGAGGTAACCCCAGCTGAATCCCTAAATAGCGGAAACTACTCTCCACCCACCGAAATCTAAAACTCTGCCGCAAACTCTCCTCTACTCTAGGCAATAAATGAAACCCCAACAGCTCCGTCTTACTCTGATTCATTTTATATCCTGCTATATCTCTGTATAGCCAACATCAGCACCGGCAATGTTGTGATAGGCTGTGTCAGGGTAAAAATAATATCATCTGCAAATCCCAATTTTTTCCTCCTGTCCCCAAATCTGGACCCCTTTTATAACTACTGCCTGCCTAATATATGCTGCCAGCGGTTCAATAGCCAACGCAAAGAGCAGTGGTGATGGGCACCCCTCTCTAGTTCCTCTATTAAGCTCAAAACTTTCCGAGTATCCTCTGTTTACCCTAACTCTGACCCGTGGGTTCCTATATAATGCCCTTATCCAACTAATATAATTAGCCCCAAACCCCATCCTCTCCAGTACCTGGAACATGTATGGCCACTCAATCCGATCAAATGCTTTTTCCGTGTCTACCGTAACCATAACCACAGGCTCCTTAGACCCCTGAAGATGCCACACTATATTTAAGATCTTCCGCACATTATCACTCCCTTGTCGTCCCTTAACAAAACCCGTCTGATCACTATGTATCAGCCAGGGCACCACATCTTGAATCCGGTTCGCCAAAACCTTCGCCAAGATCTTAGCATCTAAGTTTATTAAAGATATGGGTCTATAAGATCCACACACCCCCTTATCTTTACCAGGCTTTGGCAGTACCATAATCACTGCTTCCTTCATTGACATTGGTATATCATCCCCCTGTAGAACCCTGTCAAACACCTTGGTAAGAATAGGCGTAATTTGATCTGACAGTACTTTATAAAACTTTGTCGTATACCCATCCATGCACGGATGTTGCTTTTAAATTTGCCACCTTGCAGCTTCATCGTATGCCCTCTAGTTTTACAGCATCCCCTTCTTTGAAAAAGGTTTGTTTCTTCATTGATACTCTTTAAATATTTAAGTCTGTATCGTATCTCCCCTGTCCCTCCTCTCCTCTAGAATATACATATTTAGGTCTTCAAGTCTCTTCTCATACGTCTTCTGGCGTAGGCTCCAAATCGTTTCAAGTCTTTTTATATCCTTTGTGAGATAGGATCTCCAAAACTGAACTCAATACTCCAAGTGAGGCCTCACCAACGACTTTTACAGGGGCATTAATACCTTCTCCTTTCTGCCGGTTATTCCTCTCTGTATGCAGAACAGCATCCTTCTGGCTTTGGCTACCACCTTGTTGCAATGTTTCACCACCCTGAGATCCTCAGACACTAGCACTCTGAGGTTCCTCTCCTGGTCCATGCACACAAACCTCTCCCCCCCTATCGTGTACAATTCCTTTGGTTTTCTGCACCCTAATTGCAGATTGCACTTCTTCACATTAAATCTTAACTGTCAAGCATTAGACCATTCTTCCAATGTTTTTAGATCTTTCCTCATGTTGTCCACTCCTTCAGAAGCGTCCTCTGTTGCTAATTTTTTTTGTCATCTGCAAAAAGGCAGACTTTTCCATTCAATCCTTCCGCAATATCACTTAAATACATTAAACAGTATCGGTGCCAGGACCGATCCCTGAGGCAAGCCACTATCCACATTCCTTTCTTCTGAGTTAGTTCCGTTTACCACCTTCTGTTGTCGGTCAGTCAACCAATTTCTGATCCAGTTCACCACCTTGGGACCTATCCCCAGGCTATGCAGTTTATTGATAAGCCTCCTATGAGGAACAGTATCAAAGGCTTTGCTGAAATTTAGGTATATCATATCCATCGCAAGCCACTGATCTAGTTCTCTGGTCACCCAGTCAAAGAACTCAATCAAATTTGTTTGGCATGATCTTCCCCTGGTAAAACCATGGATCATACAATCCATTGGTTCCCAGAAAGTCCACAATCTTCTTTCAAGAGCTCCTCTATTATTTTTCCCACCACAGAGGTAAGGCTTACCAGCCTATAGTTTATCACCTCTTCCCTATTACCACTTTTGTGAAGAGGTACCACATCATTCCTTCTCCAGTCCTGTGGAACCTCTTCAGACTCCAAGGATATCCTTTTAAGGCCTTGTCAGAACTTCTTTGAGCTCCTTCAGTATCCTGAGATGTATCCCATCCAGTCCCATGGCCTTCTCCACTTTCAGTTTTGCAAGCTGTTCAAAACATTGTCTTCTGTGAATGGTGTGATATCTGCTCCCTTCCCATTTGTATATTTGTCAAGCTTACATGGTCCTTCTCCAGGATTTTATTTTGACTGAATACAGAACAGAAATATTTGTTTAGCATTTTTGCTTTTTCAATGTCACTTTCCACAAATTCGTCCTCAATACTTTTTGAGTCTGGCAATTCCACTTCTGATCTTCCTCCTCTCCTGAAAAATGTTTTGTCTCGAAGCTTCACTTCTTTAGCCATCCTTTCTTCTGCCTTTGCTAACCTTATTTCTCTCTTTGTCTCTTTTAGCTTTATCCTGTATTCTTTTCTCAGGGCAGTTTCTCCAAATGGGTTAGTTTTGCGCATACCATGACAGTTGTGAACCTCACTTCTAAGCCAGGGCATTGGGAGTATGATCGCCTCTCAAATTTACTTCTTAAGCTTGGCATAGTATTTGCATTGTCATAAGATGTAACATGTATGAATAGTTTGTCAAGATGTGCTTGGAAATTCTTCATTATCAAGCCTGTGGCACTCAACATGATGGGAAATATCTCTGTATCTTTCTACTACATTTTCTTAGTCTCTGACTGCATTTCCTGGTATTTCAGGATCTTCTGCCCTCCACGAGATTCACAGAGTAATCGCTTGGAACCGACACCTCTATTATCAGTGCCACTCTGGTGTTTTTCTCCTTAACCACTATAGCCAGCTTCCTCGCATCCAGCTTTGTATCGGTCAGAAAGGGTGTATCCCAGGTGATCATAAACTCCTCATTCTCTGTAATCCTCTTAAGGTCATGATCCCAGTGCTTTTTGGGCACAATGTAATGCTTACAGAATTTCCAATGGATGAGGCGCGCTACTTTATTATGCCTTTCTGTATAGAAATTTTCTGCCATCAGAACTTCACAACAATACCTAGGAGGAGGATTCTCATAATGACTCCCTGGTTGGAAAAAATAATTCTTTTCACCACTGCGGTGCCCACTGTAGAGATGACAATAAACCACAGTGGAGTAGGTGGGAAAGGAAGCCTCAGACTGGGGTGCTGACTGAACGAGGCAGCAATATCTACTGCATTGCACATAAGCAATCCCCCAACTGTCAATCACAGGCTTCCCAAGTGCAATACCAGTATTTACAATTTTTTAAATGCATTTAAAATCATCAAAAAACTTGTCTCAAGCACTTAGCTGACCAAGATACCACACATTCGCCAGACTTTAATGATGCCAACCACACCATGAGCGGGCTGTCGACTTGAGTTTCAGCCCTCCATTTTAAGTGGGCTGTATCAGTACAATTCAATGGTAGTGGTGTTGAAGACATCCAGGGAATGCTAGGTTATGTCTCTGAGCTGTTTAAATGGTGGCGGAAAAGGCAAACAAGCCAACCAACAGTCCATATAGTAGTGACATCATAAAGCTGTGAACCAATCCAGGGACTCATTCAATCCCACTGGCTACACTGTATTCAAAGTTAATATCCACCTCTGTTATAATCTAGCTAAACGTTGTTCTGAACGTCCTTGTGTGAGGTCCCATATGCCATCCAAAACTAACCACTGAAGATGTTGCCATTGATGATCATGCTCAATGCAATGTTGTACCATAGGTGCTGACAAGATTTTATTACTGAGTTGTGATTTATGTTCGGTGAGGCATATCCGTATCTTACGCACAGTGTGTCCAATATATCATCTGCTCCTGTACCAAAGTATTACATAAATGACCCACATAGATTGACACATAGTGGCCTTTCTTAAGGGATAAGTCACCTCCGACTGCGGGTCAATCCCTTGAGTGGAGATGGTAAATGAACACATCATCCAATGTCCACATGCTGAATGCCCAGATTCTTGTTGAACATCGATATTTGAAAGTAAAAAGTCAGATTGTACCAACATATCCTTCAGATTCTTAGCCAGAGTAAAAGCTATACACGGAACTGTTCTGAGAAGGAGGACTTTTATGCACAAGCTAAAGCGCTCACTGAGCGACTGTTACAGAGGGGCTACCCATATCGGATTATACGACAGACATATTTACGGGCCAGGTATGCAAATAGATCCCTGCTGTTACAAAAACGTGACCCTGACGCCATGAAGAAGCAAGTGTGTGTTCTTCAATATTCAGATCATGCCCAGTTTTTGGCTCAAAGTATTCATACTCATTAGCTAGAGTAGCAGATTTGGAGGACATAAGGAAGACAGAGAGGTACATAGATGAGACCTACAGGGTAAACCAATGCTGCAAGGATGAGGGTTTTGAACTTGTTAGGAACCAGGGAACATTTTGGGGAAAGGAGAGGCTCTTCCAAAGGGATGGGATCCAGCTTAACCAAAAGAGAACCAGGCAGCTGGCATTAACCTTTAAAAAGGAGATAGCACATCTTTTAAACTAAATAATAGGGGAAAGCCAACAGTCGCCCATGACCGCATGGTTCGGAACAATGTATCCTTGAAAGATACTAGCAAAAGACTAAAGTTACGGCATATCAGTAGAGAGGTTCCAATAAAGACAAAAGTAGCCCAAATGCCCTTGAGTACAGAGAAGACAGAGCTTAAAATTACCCCTGCCTACTGATAGCCAAATTAATATGAATAAAATACAGCCTCTAAAATGCTTGTATGCAAATGTTAGAAGTCTAAAAAATAAGATTGGAGAGTTAGAATATATAGCACTAAATGAGAGGTTAGATATGATTGTTATCTCAGAGACATGGTGGAAGGAAGACAACCAGTGGGACATTGATACCTGGGTATAAACTATATCGTAATGATAGAGAAGATCAAATTGGTGGAGGGGTGGTGCTCTATGTTAGAGAGGGCATTGAGTCACACAGGATTAAAGATTTGCAGGAAACAAAATTCACTGTAGAATATCTATGGATTGAAATTCCATGTAAAAAGGGGAAGGGGAAGGCGATGGGCAGTGGGGATATACTATCGATCGCCTGGCCAGAATGAACAAATGGATGATGAAATGTTCAAAGAAATCAGGGAAGCTAACAAAAGTTCTAGCACAGTAATAATAATGGGCGATTTCCATTACCCCGGTATCGACTGGGTCAGTGTCACAGCGGGACATGCTAGGGAGATAAAGTTTCTATATGAAATAAATGACTGCTTCTTGGAGCAGCTGGTTTATGAACCGACTAGAGGGGAAGCCATTTTGGACCTAGTCTTTAGTGGAACACAAGATCTGGTGCAAGAGATAAGGGTGTTGGGGCCACTTGACAATAGTGATCACAGCATGATCGCTTTTGATGTAATAAATAAAGGAAGGATAGTAAGGAAATCCACACTACTACCTTTTAACTTTCAAAAGTAAGACTATGATAAAATGAGGAAAACAGTTAAGAAAAAGCTAAAGCCCAGACCAGATGTATTCCACGCTTTAAGAAAAGTGGAAGGAAGTCCAAAAAACTGCCAGCATGGTTTAAAGGTGAGGTCAGAGAGGCTGTTGTTACCAAAAAAAGTATCTTTCAGAAAATGTAAAAAGGAGCCTAATGACGAAAACTGGAAACAACACAAACACTGGCAAGTTAGATGCAAGGCTTTGATAAGGCAGGCAAAGAGAGAATTTGAGAAGAAGCTTGCTGTGGAAGCAAAAGCACATAATAAAGACTCTTTAAAATACATTCATAGCAAAAAACCTGTGAGAGAGTCAGTTGGACCATTAGATGATAGAGGAGTAAAGGGGGCACTAAGAGGGGACAAGGCCATAGTAGAGAGACTGAATGAATTCTTTGTTTTCGGCCTTTACTGAGGAAAATTTAGGAATGTTACCTATGACTGAAATGGTATTTAAAAGAGATGCTGCGGAAGAATTGAAAGAAATATCGATACACAGGGAAGATATATTACAACTATTTGATAAACTGAAGAGTAGCAAATCACCTGGACCGGATGGTATACATCCAAGGGTGTTGAAAGAACTGGAATATGAGATTGCAGACCTACTATTAGTAATCTGTGAACTATCATTAAAATCATCTGTAATACCTGAAGATTGGAGAATATCCAATGTAACGCCAATTTTTAAAAAGGGATCCAGGTGTGATCTGGAAAACAAGAGACCAGTGAGCCTTACGTCAGCAAAGGGAAAAATGGTGGAAACCATCATAAAGAACAAAATTACTGAACATGTAGCTAGTCATGGCTTAATGGGAGGCAGCCAACATGGCTTTAGCCAAGGAAGGTCTTGTCTTACTAATCTTTATGTTTTTTTGAAGGTAGACAAAGGTGAGTCGGTTGATATTGTGTATCTGGATTTTCAGAAAGCCTCTCACAAGGTCCCTCATGAGAGACTCTTGACGAAATTAAAAAGTCATGGAATAGGAGGCAGTGTACTATTGTGGTTCAGGAACTGGTTAAAAGATAGAAAGCAGAGGGTAAGGCTAAATGGCCAATTTTTTCTATGGAGAAAGGTGAATAGCGGAGTACCCCAGGGATCTGTGCTGGGTCTGCTGCTTTTTAACATATTCATAAATGACCTGGAAAAGGGAGTAACAAGTGAGGTTATCAAATTTGCAGATGACACGAAATTATTCAAAGTTGTTAAAACCCATGAAGATTGTGTAAAATTTCAAGATCTTGTAGTGTAAGGGGGTTAGGAGTTTATACTAGTGATCAGAACTTCACAGCCATTCTTTTCTGTGTTCCTCTTTTTGTGATCTTCTGAATTTTGTGAAAGCTGTGGTTCTTGATTTATTCACAGAGGCAGGTCTTGTCAGGCAAATATGATTGATTTCTTTGACTGGGTGACCAGGGAGTTGGACCAAGGGAGAGCCCTAGATGTATTTTGATTTTAGTAAAGCCTTTGACACCGTTCTGCACAAGTGACTTATAAACAAACTGAGCACCCTAGGGATGGACCCTAAAGTTACTGCTTGGGTTAGAAACTGGTTGAGTGGGAGGTGACAAAGGGTACAGGTAAATAGAGCTCAGAGGAGAAAGAGGTCACCAATGGTGTGTCCCAGGGATCTGTCCTTGGTCCATTTTTTTAAACATCTTTGTTAGTGATATTGCAGAAGGGCTGTCGGGTAAGGTTTGCCTCTTTGTGGATGATACGAAAATCTGCAATAGAGTAGACACCCAGGAAGGTGTAGATAACAGGAGAAGTGATCTAGCTAAGCTTGAAGAATGGTCTAGAATTTGGCAGCTGAGATTTAATGTTAAAAACGCAAGGTCGTGCATTTGGGCTGCAGCAATCCAAGGGAGCAATATAGTATAGGGGGGTGAAGTACTTCTGTCAACAAAAGAAGAGCGGGACCTAGGCGTGATTGTGTCTGATGATCTTAAAGTAGCTAAACAAGTAGAAAAGGCGACAGCAAAAAATAGAAGGATGCTAGGGTGCATAGAGAGAAGAATGGCCAGCAGAAGAAAGGAGGTGATAGTGCCTCTGTATAAGTATTTGGTGTAACCTCATTTGGAGTATTGTGTGCAATTCTGGAATCCACACCTTCAAAAGGATATTAAACAGGTTTTAGAGGATAACCAGTGTTGAGCTATAGTATGCCTCACAGGGTAAAGAACAGGAGGAGCAAGTGCATTCAGAGAAGTGGAGAGTATAGTGTTGTATCAAGACATGGCCTCATCGACAGCTTCAGATAACAGAGTGCCGAAAAGTCTACAGCAAGAAGATTCCTAAACATGTTGGTGGAGATTGGGCGAGACTAAGGTGGGGTGGGGGGGGGGGTCTATCTTATTGTTAAACTATGTTTTCAGTCATTGGGATCTATTCTTGTGAATGGACTCTGATCAAGATTCACATTTCATTGGACAGGTGATCAAGCACATGTGGAAATGTTTAGGAGTGAAAAAAAATTCCACACATTTAACTATCTACAATCTTCTGGACAAGTGAAGTGAGCTAACAAAGACATTAATGGCATTCTGAAGAAGTAAGGATTGGGCTATGAAATTACCTTTACTGGATGTGACATAAGAACATAAGATATGCCATACTGGGTCAGACCAAGGTCCATCAAGCCCAGTATTCTGTTTCCAAAAGTGGCCAATCTAGGTCATATGTACCTAGCAGTTTCCCCAAAAGACACAGGTTCCACAATGCTTGTACTGGGTCAAGCATTGATATCTTCGGTCACTTCTTAATAATGGTTTATGGACCTTTCCTCCAGGAACTTGTCCAAACCTTTTTTAAACCCAGCTACACTAACAGCCTTTACTACATCCTCCGGTAACAAATTCCAGAGTTTGATTACACGTTGAGTGAAAAAATATTTTCTTTTATTAGTATTAAATAGTTTACCCTGTAGCTTCATTGCATGTCCCCTAGTCTTTCTATATTCTGATAAGGTAAACAATCGATCTACGTTTACCCGTTCCACTCCGTTCATTAATTTATAGACTTCTATCATATCTCCCCTCAGCCGTCTCTTTTCCAGGTTAAAGAGCCCTAACCTTTTTAGCCTTTCTTCATAGGAGTATCCTTCCATCCCCTTTACCATTTTGGTGGCTCTTCTCTGTACCTTTTCTAATAACGCTATATCCTTTTTAAGATACGGCGACCAGAATTGCATACAATATTCAAGGTGCGGTCTCACCATGGAATGATATAGAGGCATTATAATATCTTTTGTTTTATTTTCCATTCCTTTCCTTATCATACCTAGCATTCTATTTGCTCTCTTGGCCGCCGCTGCACACTGGGCTGAGGGTTTTAACATGTTATCCACAATGACGCCTAAATCTTTTTCCTGGGTGGTGGTTCCTAATGTGGAATCTTGCATCGTGTAACCATAGTTTGGGTTGTTCTTCCCTAGGTGCATAACCTTGCACTTGTCCACATTAAATTTCATCTGCCATTTTGATGCCCAGTCTTCCAATTTATCAAGATCCTCTTGCAATTTTTCACAATCCTCTTCGGTTTTAACAACTTTAAATAGTTTTGTGTCATCTGCAAATTTGATAACCTCACTCGTTATTCCACTTTCCAGGTCATTTATGAATATGTCAAAAAGCAGCGGACCCAGCACAGATCCCTGGGGTACACCACTATTCACCTTTCTCCATTGGGAAAATTGGCCATTTAGCCCTACCCTCTGCTTTCTATCTTTTAACCAGTTCCTGATCCACAATAGTACACTGCCTCCTATCCCATGACTCTTTAGTTTTGCCAAAAGTCTCTGATGAGGGACCTTGTCAAAGGCTTTCTGAAAGTCCAGATACACAATATCAACCGACTCACCTTTGTCCACCTGTTTATTCACTCCTTCAAAAAAACATAACAGATTAGTAAGACAAGATCTGCCTTGTCTAAAGCCATGTTGGCTGTCTCCCATTAGGTTGTGACTATCTACATGCTGAGTAATTTTATTCTTTATGATGGTTTCTACTATTTTTCCTGGTACTGACGTCAGGCTCACCGGTCTGTAGTTTCCCGGATCACCCCTGGAACCCTTTTTAAAAATTGGTGTTACATTGGCGATCCTCCAATCTTCAGGTATTAGAGATGATTTTAATGATAGTTCACAGATTACTGATAGCAGTTCTGCAATCTCATATTTCAGTTCTTTCAACACCCTTGGATGTATACCATCCGGCCCAGGTGATTTGCTACTCTTCAGTTTATCTAATAGTTGTAAGACATCTTCCCGATGTATCCATATTTCCTTCAATTCTTCCGCACCTTTAAATACCACTTCAGTCATGGGTAACATCCCTACATCTTCCTCAGTAAAGACCGAAGCAAAGAATTCATTCAGTCTCTCCGCTATCGCCTTGTCGCCTCTTAGTGCTCCTTTAACCCCTTTATCATCTAATGGACCAACTGGCTCTCTCACAGGTTTTTTGCTACGAATGTACTTGAAAGGTCTTTATTTTGTGTTTTTGCTTCCGCAGCAAGCTTCTTCTCAAATTCTCTCTTTGCCTGCCTTATCAATGCCTTGCATTTGACTTGCCAGTGCTTGTGCTGTTTCCAGGTTTTGTCGTTTGGCTCTTTTTTCCATTTCCTGAAAGATGCTTTTTTGGCAACAACAGCCTCTCTGACTTCACCTTTAAACCATGCTGGCAGTTTTTTGGACTTCCTTCCACTTTTCTTAAAGCGTGGAATATAGCTGGTCTGGGCTTCCAAGATAGTATTTTTCAACAACACCCAAGCTTGATGTACGTCTTTAACCTTCGCAACTGCTCCTTTTAGTTTTTTCTTAACTGTTTTCCTCATTTTATCATAGTCTCCCTTTCGAAAGTTAAAAGGTAGTACTGTGGATTTCCTTACTATCCCTCCTCCACTAATTAAATCAAAGGCGATCATGCTATGATCACTATTGCCAAGTAGCCCCAACACCCTTATCTCTTGCACTAGATCTGGTGTTCCACTAAGGACTAGGTCTAATATGGCTTCCCCTCTGGTCGGTTCATGAACCAGCTGCTCCAAGAAGCAGTCATTTATTTCATCTAGGAACTTTATCTCCCTAGCATGTCCTGACGTGACACTGACCCAGTCGATACCGGGGTAATTGAAATCACCCATTATGATTACTGCGCTGTAACTTTTCTTAGCTTCCTTGATTTCTTTGAGCATTTCATCATCCATTTGATCATTCTGGCCAGGTGCTCGATAGTACACCCCCACTGCCATTGCCTTCCCCCATTTTATATGGAATTTCAATCCATATAGATTCTACAGCAGATTTTGTTTCCTGCAAAACTTTAATCCTTTCTGAGTCAATGCCCTCTCTAACATAGAGCGCAACCCCTCCACCAATTTGATCAGCTCTATCATTACGATATGGTTTGTACCCAGGTATCACAGTGTCCCGCTGGTTGTCCTCCTTCCACCATGTCTCTGATATTCCAATCATATCTAACCTTTCATTTAGTGCTATATATTCTAACTCTCCCATCTTATTCTTTAGACTTCTAGCATTTGCATACAAGCATTTTAGAGAATGTATTTTATTCATGTTAATTTGGCTATTGTTAGACATGGGTAAATTGGGATCTTTAAGCTCTGTCTGCTCCATACTTGAGGGCATTTGGGCTACTTTACTCTTTTGTGGAACCTCTCTGCTTTTGGTAGTATCCTTCAAGGATACATTCTTCCGAACCATCCGCTCTTGGGCGACTGTCGGCTTTCCCCTAATATCTGACAATGAGAGCCAGTAGAGATATGGTTTTACCTCTTCATTTGTTTTACAGGACAAATTATGTCAATTTCATCTACACATTCTTAGCCTACGAATACATTGCTCACCTGAGACAACACCTCTTTCATGTTTGCTCGAAGAAATCTAGAAAGTGTTGCCCAGGCCAGGAAAGCCTAACATGACTCCTGGCAACCCAGCAGCCCCTGGGTTTTCTTGGTAAGGTGTGACTGGAAGAAGATTGCCAGGCCTTTTCTTTTGAGGCAATGGAAAGTAAAGTAACTTGCCCAAGGTCACGAGAAGTGCCAGTGGCCTGCTCTAATCACTAGGCTAATTCCCGAATTCCTAAAGGCTACCAATTGGGGCTACCAAATTGGCAATAAAGCGTAGTTGCTCACCTGTAACAGATGATCTCGGGAACAGCAGGAATTTAGGGGGATGTTTACTAAACTGCGGTAATGTGATTCGCGTTAGGATCCACAGTAGAAGCAGAAATCCCATATAAAGACATGGGCGATACATCGTTTCCGATAAAGCGCGTTACAAGGCGCCATAAATTAACGAGCGCTACATGACACGTTACCGCGTGTTAATCTTAAGAAGGCGCGCAGGCATACAAGCACAGCAACAGAGCTGTAGCACAATGGTTACTACACTGACTGATGTTACAGGGGTCATGGGTTTGATTCCCCAGTGGGCCTAATGTATAAGGCTGGCTGAGGCATCACCCTTTATATGTAAGTAGTGATTGTTGAGGCATTTCACCTGTATTTTAATTAGTGCTGCCAGCAAACACACCCTCACGGTGGCATAACCTAAGGTGCCGCATAAGGCACCCCATAACGCAATCCATAGGGCACATTATAAAGTGTACTGTCCGCCAAGGCACCCTATAATGTCCCCTATAGGACACCTTATAAGGCTGTGAACAAAGCCCTGGCTGGCTGCAGAAGGACTGCATGTCACCACACAAACTGTCTGCTGTGGTTACCAGGATAGGGTTAACCCACCCGTACCCATGATGCACTGTACATGCAAATCAGCAGTCGAAAGATGGACACAAGATGGGGTATGCACCCCCACAGCACCTCGGCCTGGTAGGGGGAACAGACCGTGTGTGGTACTGGCATAGAGTAGCCACAGACAGTCACATTGTGCGGATACTGTGCTCACCCTGAGGTTGAGGTGGGGCGCCCAGCACCAGGTCCACAGCATCTTTCATGGCTGAAATACGCCATGATGCAGGTCCCCATCAGTGTGTGATAGGTAGTTCCTTTAGACACACCTGTGTCCTTCTGTATTTCTCAGTCATGTCTAGCCCTTATGGGCGATGATGCACAAAGAATAGTGCATATCCTGTGTTGGTGCCATGGTTACCTGCTGTAGGTGAAAGGGGGTGGTGTTTGGACCCATAGGCAGATTATGTACCACCACACAACCCACCCTCTGGTGCACATTGGCAGGCCAATACTGGCAACAGTGCTAGCAGTGTGGGCTGTGGAGGGCGTTGGCAGACACCTCACACTGGATAGACAGACACACACTTCCCACACCTATGCCAGCAATGTGCAACTATAGAGGTGTTTGGCAGCCCAGGCCACCAAACCAGTCCTGGGCACAGTGCAGGCATGGCTATGGTACGCAATACTGTTGGGGTCACTCTGTCAGACTCAAGACCTGAGGCACACTCCACAGACATCAGAAAGGTTGCTATGATGCAGCTCAATCAGCGAATTGAGCTTTACTTAGGAAATGCTATCTGCCAGTGATCATAGCTGTGTACCATATTCTCAGGTTTAGGGTGGCATTGCTAAGGTATGCAAGTGCTAGTATTGGGAGATGCACGCAGGGCCCAACATCCTGCCTCTCCAGGAAGCATTGGAGAATGGAGCCTGTGGGTGCGGGTGTGTCTGCCCCTGTTGGCTGCTGCTTTACGGCAGAGGTTCCCAACTCCAGTCCTGCAGTGCCAAACACTGTTCGGGTTTTCATGCTGTCCCTCATGAATATGCATGAGATACATCTGCATACCATGGGGTGGCGCATAGAAATGCAGCACAGGCATCTTTATTAGAGGCAGCATGGAACCGGAATGGTGTTTGGCCCTCCATGACTGCATTTGGGAGACTCTGCTCTAGGTAATGCACATGTTTATGGTGTCTGTGCTCTGTAGGGTAAAATGTAGGTGTCTTGGGCATGTTTACGTCATCTGCAATAAAGGTGCTGTCTGTATTAGCACGTTGTAGTAGTGGGTAAAATATGGGGATTGGGTTGGCAGGAACCACAGCTGGGACTTGAACCTGTGACCTTCTGCTTCTGAATACACTGGCTTTGTGCACTGCACCACCTTGTTGTCACAGAGTCTGTACATTCCCTGGTGATGGTGTCTGTGCTCTGTAGGGTAAAATGTAGGTGTCTTGGGCATGTTTACGTCATCTGCAATAGCATGTGCCGCCTGCGGCCCTCTGTATCCCCTTTTCCGGCATCTGTCCAGTTGCCGTTCCGACATGCCCACCCTGATGTTGCGGGACATGTGCACACCATAGGAACCCTGTCCGATGGAGGGGAAAACCCTGAACAGCGCTATTTCACTGTGGGCTCATTCACCTTGCATGGGGACGGAGCATAGACCCTTCCACGAGTAATATCTTCTTTGTGGAGCTTTCTCGGGGGAAGGGTTGATGTTTCCCATTAATATCACTATTCGCCAGCTTGGTTATGGGTTTTTTCCAGTTTGTTGGGGTCATTTTCAATGTTTCTGTGCCCTTTTGTTCTGGGCACATGTATCACACTTATCACTTTTTGTTGGTTTCCCTGCCTATGCTGTACATTGCTGACACTGAAATGGTTTCTCTCCCCTGCAAATGTGCATCTAATGGCAGGTTTTCAATCGCGTTAGGATTCAGCTCTTCAGATCAGCGCGTTAGTGTGATCCCGCCCACTCTCCGCCCACTGACCCCTTCTCTCCGCCCTCTCTCCATCTTCTGCGGTGTTTTACCACGCCGTGGAACTTTACGATCGTTAATTTAGGTTAACGCGCGTTATGTAACGTTAACGATCGTTAACGCATCATAACACGTGTTATGATGCGTTAACGATCGTTAACGCTACATAACGTACGTTATGTACCGTTACCGCAGTTTAGTAAACATACCCCTTAGTCTTCAAATATGGGTATCGTCGGTACCAACGGAGCCCGTGTGGGAACACTCCCCAGAGTCCAATAGGAAAGATTTTGGGAGCATCCCACAACGCATGCGTGCTGCCTTCCCGCCTCTGTATCTCTCTCACTTCAGTTGAGTTTATAGCTGAGACCAAAGGAGAGAAGTAGAGAAAGAGAGAGATAGAGACAACTTCTAGGGGAGGTGGGTAGGTTGTGAAAACTAAATTCCTGCTGTTCCCGGAGATTACCTGTTACAGGTGAGTAACTACGCTATCTCCAGGAACAAGCAGGAATGTAGTCTTCACATATGGGGACTCCCCAGCTGAAAGATGCCAAGGGGTGACCCAAGCTAGCTGCGAACCCAGGTGAGATGGGTCATGCTTCCTCCCATGGACCTGTGGATGGTGGATAGGAGTTGTATTAACTATGGAAGAGATGTTGTAGAACCGCCTGGCCAAATGAGGCATCTTGATGGGAGTCCTTGTCTAAGCAATAGTGGGTTGTGAAGGTTTGTACCGAAGTCCAAGTGGCTGCTTTGCAGATGTCATCAATAGAGACAGAACGAAGGTTAGCCGTTGAGGCTGCCATTGCTCTCACATTGTGAGCTGTGACATGGCCTTCGAGAGAAAGTCCCTTACTCTGATATGTATAGGATATGCAATCTGCAATCCAATTTGACAGAGCTCTTTTAGAAACTGGAAGTCCCAAATGACTAGAGTGAAAAAGCCACAAAAAGCTGAGAAGATTTTCTATGTGGCTTGGTTATTTGGAGATAAAAAGCAAAGCTCTTTTACAATCCAATGTGTGAAGATTTCCTTCCGCACTGGAGGCATGAGGCCTAGGGAAGAATATAGGAAGATAAAGGACTGGTTTAAATGAAAAGGCAATACCACCTTTGGCAGAAAGTGAGGATGAGTCCTGAGGACTACTTTATCATGGTGAAACCTTGTATAAGGAGGGTCAGCTACTAACGCCTGTAGTTCACTAATGCGTCTTGCAGAAGTGATGGCAATTTGGAAAATAACTTTCCATGAAAGAAACTTTAGGTCTGAAGTGGCTAAAGGTTCAAAGGGCGGTTTCATAAGCTGACCAAGAACAAGATTTAGATCCCATGCCACCGGTGGTGGTTTGATGGGAGGTTCTGTTAAAAGTAGGCCTCTCATAAATCTTGATATAAGTGGATGAGAGGAAATAGGTTGTCTATCGAAAGGTTTATGAAAAGCAGCAATAGCACTAAGATGGACTCTAACTGAGTTGGTCTTTAGACCAGAAGTTGATAATTGTAGAAGATACTCTAGTAGTAGTTCTACAGGTAGTAAAAGGGGGTTAAGTCCCTTTTGTGAACATCAGATAGAGAACCTTTTCCACTTAAAAGCATAGGAAGGTCTCGTGGAAGGTTTCCTGGAAGCCAGGAGGATATCCTTTACTTGTTGAGAGAAGTTAACATCTTGGAATTCTAGGCTTTCAGTAACCAGGCCCTGAGATGTAGGGACTGGGGATTGAGATGCAGTAAAGAGCCGTCTTCCTGCGATAGGAGATCTGGAGCATTCCCCAACTCCAGAGGAGTGGTTTGAGAGAGACGCAGAAGAAGAGGATACCACGTCTGCCGTGGCCAATGTGGGGCTATGAGTATCATATGACCTCTGTCTCTCTGAAGTTTGAATAAAGTCTTGGGAATGAGGGGAATGGGTGGGAAGGCATAGAAGAAGTCCTGTCCCCAGTGGAGTAGGAAAGCATCTCTTGCCTGACAGTTTTGAGCCGGAATTCTGGAACACAATCGGGGAAGTTTGGCATTCTGTGACTTGCAAAGAGGTCTATATCTGGTGTTCCCCAGATTCGAAACATTTGAGCAAGCTGGTATGAGTGGAGGGACCACTCGTGTGGCAGCAGTATTCGACTGAGTTTGTCTGCCCACAAGTTTTGAATGCCCGGAAGGTATACCGCAAGCAGGTGAATTTGTAACTCTCTGGCGAGGGCCCATAGTCGCAAAGCTTTGTTGCATAGCAACAGAGAGCCTGTTCCGCCTTGCTTGTTCACATAGAACATAGCTACTTGATTGTCGGTTTAGACCAGAACTGTTTTGTTGCTGAGATGGCCCTGAAAGACTTGAATAGCATTGAAAATGGCTCTCAGCTCTAGGACGTTTATGTGAAGGGAAACTTCCTGTGAGGACCAAAGACCCTGAGTGGAGAGATCGTGCAAGTGGGCCCCCCAACCCATCTTGGACGCATCTATCATCAGAGTGGTTTGGTATAGAGGTTGCTGGAAAGGAGAGCCTACAAGGAGGTTTTCCAGGGATTGCCACCATTGTAGGGACGAAATCAGACATGTGGTAGCTCTGATTTTGTCTGTCAGTCGACCCGTGGCTTGTGACCACCGAGAGGAAAGGGTCTACTGGGCTGCTCGCATGTGGAGGCGAGCATCAGGAACCACATGGACAGTGGATGCCATGTGTCCCAGTAGTTTAAGCATCTCCCGAGCAGTAATGAATACCTTCATAGATTCTTGAGATGCTAGATGTATTATACGTAGACAGCATGGCTGTGGCAGGAAAGCCCTTGACTGCCGTGTGTCTAGACGAGCCCCTATGAACTCTAGGGATTGAGAGGGGGTGAGATGAGATTTTTGAAAGTTTGTGACTAGTCCCAAGTATTGAAGAATTCCCATTGCTCGAGAGAGAGCGAAGCTGGCCTCTGGAGCTGTCGATGCTCGAATAAGTAAGGGAAGACAAATATTCATAGAGTCCTCATAAATGCTGCTTCCACTGCCATGCATTTTGTGAAGTCTCTTGGAGCAGAGGCAAGTCCAAAAGGAAGAACTCTGTACTGGAAGTGTCTTCCTTGGATCAAGAATCGAAGGAACTTCCTGTGATCTGAGTGGATGAGAATATGCATGTACGCATCTCTTAGATCTAGAGAACATAGCCAATCTTGACTTTGAAGGTATGGTAAAAGTGTTCCGAGGGAGATCATCTTGAACTTTTCTCGGAACAAATACTTGTTTAATTCTCTGAGGTCTAGTATAGGCTTGTGTCTCCCTGTCTTCTTTGGAATAAGAAAATAGGGGGAGTAGAACCCTGTCCCCTGTTGGGATATGGGCACTTCTTCTATTGCTCCTTGAGCCAGAAGTGACGTGACCTCCTGCCACAAGAGGTTGGTGGCAGGGCCCTGAGAATTGAACTGTCTCCGAATTGTAGGTGGGGGCAAGTTGAGGAAATGAAGCTTGTATCCCAATCTTACAATGGACAGAGTCCAATTTTCTGATGTTATTTGTTGCCATCTTTTGACAAAATGGCATAGTCTGCCTGGAATGGTCAATGACTAAGTTCTCTAGGTGGACGTCAAAGCCCCTGAGGGGGCTGGGTCTGTTGAGCCAGTTGAGCTTGTAGATTTCTCTGCTGTCTGTTCTGTTGTTGTCCCTTTTGGGAAACATGAAGAGAACAGAGAGTTTGATGGGTGTAAGATTGGTAAGACTTCTTTTTCTTACTGAAAAAAGGGTTTCTTGAATGTTTTCTTTTTTGCTAGGTTGGCTGTAGCCCTTGACAATCTGTTCAAAGTAGTATTGTCAGATTCAAGCTGATTAGCCTTGTCTTGCCAGTCCTTACCAAAGAGATTTTCTCCTGTGCAAGGAATGTTTCCCAGCTTTTCTTGCACCCATTGTTCCAAGTCTGATCCTTGAAGCCAAGCAATATGACGTGCTCCTATGGATACAGCAGAGGTTCTGCTAAGACATTCAAAACAGTCAAAGGTAGCACGGTTCATAAATTTAGAGACACTCTGGGCATGTTTGACCATAATAAGGTAGTCTGCTCTTTTTTCCTCTGAGACAGAAGGACTAATGAGCTCCAAGTCTTTTGTGACTTCTTCCAGGAGCATTCCCATATACAGAATGTAGGAACTGCTCCTGGCTCCTAACATGGAGGATTGAAAACATCGACAGCCAAAGGCATCGAGTGTCCTGGGTTCACGGCCTGGAGTGTGGTTTTGCACTCTTGATTCTTCGCATAGCCGATTCCACTACCATTGAATGGTGCGGTAACTGAGGTTTTTGAAAACCAGGACAACTTGGCACTCGGTACATAGTGTCCAGGCGTAGGGAATGTGAAGATATTGTTAAAGGAGTCTCCCACATTCTCAACATCAGATCATGTAAGATCTTGTGAATGGGAAGCATAGCTGCCTCCTTGGGAGCCATAGGGTATTGTAGAATTCTTAATTCCTCTGCCCTAGGTTATTTTTCTGGAATCACAGTGATTGCAAGGCCTTTTGCTAAATCACATATGAAGTCCTGGAAGGACATATCTTCTGGAGCAGACATCCTGCGTTGAGGAGAGGAAGTCGAATCTTCTAATAGATTCACTCTGGTACCGGTAGAATCATCAGAGTCATCGGAATCAGAAGACTCAAGCACCGGGTGCTCCTGTGACGCATAGTATCGGTACCGCTCGAAGTCGGTGCCGAAGTGTCTCGGTTCCTGATCCCTCATACCCGACATCGGCATGGGGGGAAGCAGTCCTGTTGAAGCAGGTGTTGTCGGTACCAGTACCGATGTCGGTACCAATACCTGTTGAACCGTCTGTTGCGGTCTTAGCGGTACCAAGGCTGCTAAGAGGGCCGCTAGACTGCGTTCGATAGTGAGGATTCTGTGATCCATCACTCCTGCCGATGCCTGGGTGACGGTACCGGTGGATGCGGCCACGACCCCAGAGCATGGCACCAGTAGTTCCGCAGCGGTCGAGGCCTCTGGAATATCCTGGAGCCCCGTTAATGCTTTGGAGCTTGAAGACTCGCACCGGGGCTGTTTTGTCAGTGAAGTGTCCTCGAGGGAAACGCCTGAGGCATCTCGATACTTTGAAGGAGATTTTCCCTTCGAGGACCGGCTAGTTTTACTTTTGGTTACCTGAGATCCATGGGAGGAAGATGAAGCCCTGGAAGACGTCGATGCAACTGACATCGTGTCGGAGGCAAAAAGGGTACCGAGTTTTGCAGCTCTATTCTGCCGGCCCCTCTTGGTCATCCTCGTGCAGGAGAGACACTCCATTGGACAATGTTCAGGACCCAAACATTTTAGACACTAATCATGGGTGTCGGTATCGGAAATGGTACCACCACATTTTAAGCAGTTTTTGAAACCACTGGCTGGTTTCTCCATGCTTGAAGAAAATGGGCCTAGTGCCCAAAATGGCGCCTAGCCTATAAATTTTTTAAGTTTTTTTTTTTTTAAAGAAAGAAGAAGAGAACCGGCGGTACTGGTAGGCGTCAAATGAAGGCAGACACGACCACAAAAAATAAGAAATAAAGGTAGATTTTCTGCGGTGACAGGGTACCGTGTAGTGTCGGCTCTGCGGAAAATGAAGAACTGAAGCGAGAGAGGTACAGAGGCGGGAAGGCAGCACGCATGCGTTGTGGGATGCTCCCAAAAGCTTTCCTATTGGATGCTGGGGAGCGTTGCCGCGTGGGCTCAGTCGGTACCGACGATACCCATATGTGAATACTACATTCCTGCTTGTTCCTGAAGATAGTATTCTACTACCGTTTTGTCCAAGATAAAGCCAAAGAGAGTAAGCTTCTGCCTAGCTGGAAAGGTCTATTTCCAATCGTGGACAAAGCTTCACCTGTAGTCTATCTTATCTGGATGCAAAAGGGTATTGATGGTGATAAAGATGTCCTTAAATGGTATACATTAATCAACTCAGACCCTGCCATCCTAGCAAGTTTCAAGGGTTGCTGAAATGAATGATAGTAACACAGAAGCAGAATAATCTCTTCTTTTCTTTTACAGACGGAGACCCATAGTGTGAAGGCTGTGGCCCTGATTTTGCTTATTGTCCTTCAGATGCTTCTTATACGATACGCCAGGATTCTTGATTACCTAATCACAGACAGCTACTTTAACTATCACCACGTTCTCCACAAGCATTTAAACTTCTCTATTGGTATAGAAGGGCAGACTGGATAAGCCATATGGTCTTTATCTGCCATCATATTTCTATGTTTCTATAGTACGCACACCACACATACAAATTTAGATAGCACATCACATGGACTATGTACAAGGTAACGTGAGAAACATTTTGGGTCACTTAGGAAAGGTTATGATTCAGCCTATCCAGACAGCCCCCACAAGATATTAAATGTTCCTAGGATTTGTAGTTGGTGCAGTCATGTTTACGATCTTAGGTTTCTTGTTTGGTTCATCTATGTCTAGAGCGAACGCTAGATCTGTATAGAAATTAAGAGAATAGCATTCAGAATTACAAACTGACAGGAAAAACATCTGAGAGCAGATCCGGACATAACAAAATCAATTGATTACCCATGTCAGGACCCTGCATGACACTATAATGCAAGTGAATTTACACTTATAAAAAAATGAACAAAACAGAGAGATCTGTTTGCTATACAAAACATGTTGGATAGCGATCACATGTTTATATAGCCTGTATGCAATCTCACCCATGACTTATTTAGAGAACTAGATAACAGCATCAATAAACTGATGCAGGGACAAATCCCAGTGTGTATGGTTTTGAAAGAGGTCATTGAGATTGCTGTTCCATAGTATGTAGATGTAGAAGAATTGGAAATTGGAATTTAACCTTTATTGTACCTGTTAATAATTACCAATTAAAACTGGTGATTAATGTTGGCAACTAGAAGAATAACCTTTACCTCCGTGCCACTACACTTGAATATTTAGCTTATCAGCATGATAATCCTCAACAATACCTCAACAGTACACCAGAGAGTGACACTATTATGACCATAAACAAACATCATGTTTCCAACCACTTGGCCCTGTCATCTAATGCATGTTTAATTGTTGTGCCTAAGAACTCCATTGTCTAGGTGGGATGCATATCCTTATATTACCTGGAACCTGAGCCCATGCCAACCGAAACTGAGATATTAGATGTGTTCCGGAGACATGATATCAACTTCCCTCAGGAACTGAATTACTTGCTGGACTATAAAGCATTGCATCTGTTGAACTTTCTGTTGATCACAAAGACATGCAAATTGCAGATTATAACATTGATTCTAATGATGAGAACATTTTCCAGATTGACTTTTGAAGGATGTATGTCATTCCTATCTTTGCTTTTCTCTTGGTCTTTTGATTCCTTGTATCAGTTTATCATACCCAATAGATATGAGTTTTGTTCTGCCTAGTGTAAGTGCATGCAGGTAACCATGAGTTGCGGTTACAGGACTATATGGAATCATTGTCAAAGCTGTGATTCCCCCTGAGATCCTTTATTGCTCTCAGAGTATGACAAAGATATATGTATACTTCTGTGCGTTATGACACCACCTTGTACTCATCACTTTACTCATGTTATGTAAACCTTAAGAAGCATTTATCCTTACACACCTTAGGTAATTTGTGCACCCTACACTATTTTAAGTGGTCATATAATCAGTGGCATGAATTGAGTTGGTGTTATACTACCGAAGAATTATACCCTAAGTTAGAAAAATATGAACATAGAAAAATGACGACAGAAAAAGACCATATGGCTTATCTACAACAGTCCCCTTTTATCCTTTAGAGATCCTCTGTGTTTGTTCCATGCTTTTTTGAAATCAGATACTGTCCTCATCTCTACCACCTCCACTGGGAGACTATTCCATGGAACCATCACTCTTTCTGTAAAGAAATATTTCTGCATATTACTCCTGAATCTATTCCCCTTTCACCCTCATCCCATGTCCTCTCATAGCAGAACTTACTTTCAATCGAAAGAGGCTCTCCCCCTGTTCATTTATGCCACTGAGGTATTTAAACGTCTCAATCATATCACCTCTATCCCACCTTTCCTCTAAGGTGTACATATTAAGATCCTTAAGTCTGTCCTCATATACTTTATAATCAAAAACACTAACCATTTTAGTAGCCACCCTCTGTCTTGAAGGACTAGAAAGGGGGACTGTTACTTCTGGAGAGAAATCTGCAACTGTGAGTATATACTTCTGGTAATTTTCTAAAAAGAATTCTTTGTATTAAAGCTACTTAATCTGTGAACCCACTGTTTTTTGTTGGATCAGTTAGGGCCTAGTAGTAGCAATTAAAGTTTGAATTTAAAACACAGAGGAAAACTTTCTGGTTACATTTCATACCCAGCAGAGAGCTTGTAGTTTAAATTTAATAGTCACTCAGGGCCAAGTAACAGCAAAGTACTTTTAGTTTAAATTTAACACACAGAAGAGAGCTTTCTGGTTACATTTGGAACCCAGCAGAGAGCTTGTAGTGTACATTTAATAGTCACTCAGGGCCTAGCATCAGAAAAGTACTTTTAGTTTTAAAACACAGAAGAGATCTTTCTGGTTAAATTTAGAACCCAGCAAAGAGCTTGTACTTTAAATTTCATAAGAAGTTAGAGCCTAGCAGCAGCTAAGAGCTATAATTTAAATCAAATCAGAATTTAGCTTACCTCAGCAGCACAAGACAGGGTACTGTGTAGCAGCCCTCTTTTAATAAGTGTTATTTCCCTCCCTCCCTCCCCACACCCACCCACCCCTGGGATAATCATAGCTTTATAGGTACTTACACATCTTAAAAGACAGGAGGTGCTTTCAGGTGAAGCTCATTACCCAAATCAGTCATACACTAAGGACCTGAGATTAATTAAGCTTCAGGTGAACAAGGTATATTAAACGTATTAGGTACAGTTTTACTGGTATAAATACCCATAGCAGCCCCTAGTAAGTAAGAACTTAAAGATCTAGACACAACCTTAAAACTAAGATGCAGACAGCAGTCCAGCAGCGGGATGGGGGCTTTCCAGTCTTTTGCATTGAGCGTCACATGTATGATTTTCTCCCAGTTGGTGAGAGGTCTTACGTGTGCACTAGGTGCAAGGAGCTCTTTGCTCTCAGGGAACAAGTCCGTTCTCTAGAGGCTAAAGTAGCAGACTTGGAAAACATAAGACAGACAGAGAGGTACATAGACGAGACCTACAGGGATATAGTCCTGAAGTCCCACCTCCAGTCTGGCAGCACCCCTGTTGCCATGGAGGAGAGAGGTCACGTGACAGGAGAGCATCACCCTGGTGTGGCAGGAAGTGATCCTGTAACTAGGACCTGTCCTCCAGGTGATGTAAAACCCTCTCACACCGAGGAAGTTTCTCCAGGGCCATGTGCCCATGAGGGAAGGGTTAGGACAGCCGTTATAGTTGGTGATTCGATCATTAGGCATGTAGATAGCTGGGTGGCTGGTGGACGTGAGGATCGCCTGGTAACATGCCTGCCTGGTGCGAAGGTAGTGGACCTCATGTGCCACCTAAATAAGGTCTTAGATAGTGCTGGGGAGGAGTCTGCTGTCTTGGTACATGTCGGTACCAATGACATAGGAAAATGTGGTAGGGAGGTTCTGGAGGCAAAATTTAGGCTTTTAGATAGGAAGTTGAAATCCAGAACTTCCATGGTAGCATTCTCCGAAATGCTTCCTGTTCCACGTGCAGGACCCAAAAGGCAGGCAGAGCTCCGGAGTCTCAATGCGTGGATGAGACAATGGTGCAGAGATGAGGGTTTTGGATTTGTTAGGAACTGGGGAACATTCTGGGGAAAGGAGGGGCTGTTCCGAAGGGATGGACTTCACCTTAACCGGGATGTAACCAGGCTGCTGGCATTAACCTTTAAAAAGGAGATAGAGCAGCTTTTAAACTAGATATTAGGGGAAAGCCGACAGTCGCCCAAGAGCGGATGGTTCGGAAGAATGTATCCTTGAAGGATACTACCAAAAGCAGAAAGGTTCCACAAAAGAGTAAAGTAGCCCAAACGCCCTCAAGTACGGAGCAGACAGAGCTTAAAGATCCCAATTAACCCATGTCTAACAATAGCCAAATTAACATGAATAAAATACATTCTCTAAAATGCTTGTATGCAAATGCTAGAAGTCTAAAGAATAAGATGGGAGAGTTAGAATATATAGCACTAAATGAAAGGTTAGATATGATTGGAATATCAGAGACATGGTGGAAGGAGGACAACCAGTGGGACACTGTGATACCTGGGTACAAACTATATCGTAATGATAGAGCTGATCAAATAAGTGGAGGGGTTGCGCTCTATGTTAGAGAGGGCATTGACTCAGAAAGGATTAAAGTTTTGCAGGAAACAAAATCTGCTGTAGAATCTATATGGATTGAAATTCCATATAAAAGGGGGAAGGCAATGGCAGTGGGGATGTACTATCGAGCACCTGGCTAGAATGACCAAATGGATGATGAAATGCTCAAAGAAATCAAGGAAGCTAACAAAAGTTACAGCGCATTAATAATAATGGGTGATTTCAATTACCCCGGTATCGACTGGGTCAGTGTCACGTCAGGACATGCTAGGGAGATAAAGTTCCTAGATGAAATATATGACTGCTTCTTGGAGCAGCTGGTTCATGAACCAACCAGAGGGGAAGCCATATTAGACCTAGTCCTTAGTGGAACACCAGATCTAGTTCAAGAGATAAGAGTGTTGGGGCCACTTGGCAATAGTGATCATAGCATGATCGCCTTTGATTTAATTAGTGGAGGAGGGATAGTAAGGAAATCCACAGTACTACCTTTTAACTTTCGAAAGGGAGACTATGATAAAATGAGGAAAACAGTTAAGAAAAAACTAAAAGGAGAAGTTGCAAAGGTTAAAGACGTACATCAAGCTTGGATGTTGTTGAAAAATACTATCTTGGAAGCCCAGACCAGCTGTATTCCACGCTTTAAGAAAAGTGGAAGGAAGTCCATAAAACTGCCAGCATGCTTTAAAGGTGAGGTCAGAGAGGCTGTTGTTGCCAAAAAAGCATCTTTCAGGAAATGGAAAAAAGAGCCAAACGACGAAACCTGGAAACAGCTACAAGCACTGGCAAGTCAAATGCAAGGCAATCATAAGGCAGGCAAAGAGAGAATTTGAGAAGAAGCTTGCTGCGGAAGCAAAAACGCGAAATAAAGACCTTTTCAAGTACATTCGTAGCAAAAAACCTGTGAGAGAGTCAGTTGGTCCATTAGATGATAAAGAGGTTAAAGGAGCACTAAGAGGCGACAAGGCGATAGCGGAGAGACTGAATGAATTATTTCCTTCGGTCTTTACTGAGGAAGATGTAGGGATGTTACCCATGACTGAAGTGGTATTTAAAGGTGCGGAAGAATTGAAGGAAATATCGATACATCGGGAAGACGTCTTACAACTATTAGATAAACTGAAGAGTAGCAAATCACCTGGGCCGGATGGTATACATCCAAGGGTGTTGAAAGAACTGAAATATGAGATTGCAGACCTGCTATCAGTAATCTGTGAACTATCATTAAAATCATCTCTAATACCTGAAGATTGGAGGATCGCCAATGTAACACCAATTTTTAAAAAGGGTTCCAGGGGTGATCCGGGAAACTACAGACCGGTGAGCCTGACGTCAGTACCAGGAAAAATGGTAGAAACCATCATAAAGAATAAAATTACTCAGCATGTAGATAGTCACAACCTAATGGGAGACAGCCAACATGGCTTTAGACAAGGAAGATCTTGTCTTACTAATCTGTTATGTTTTTTTGAAGGAGTGAATAAACAGGTGGAGAAAGGTGAGTCGGTTGATATTGTGTATCTGGACTTTCAGAAAGCCTTTGACAAGGTCCCTCATCAGAGACTTTTGGCAAAACTAAAGAGTCATGGGATAGGAGGCAGTGTACTATTGTGGATCAGGAACTGGTTAAAAGATAGAAAACAGAGGGTAGGGCTAAATGGCCAATTTTCCCAATGGAGAAAGGTGAATAGTGGTGTACCCCAGGGATCTGTTCTGGGTCCGCTGCTTTTTGACATATTCATAAATGACCTGGAAAGTGGAATAACGAGTGAGGTTATCAAATTTGCAGATGACACAAAGCTATTTAAAGTTGTTAAAACCCAAGAGGATTGTGAAAAATTGCAAGAGGATCTTGATAAATTGGAAGACTGGGCATCAAAATGGCAGATGAAATTTAATGTGGATAAGTGCAAGTTTATGCACCTAGGGAAGAACAACCCAAACTATGGTTACACGATGCAAGGTTCCACATTAGGAACCACCACCCAGGAAAAAGATTTAGGCGTCATTGTGGATAACATGTTAAAGCCCTCGGCCCAGTGTGCAGCGGCGGCCAAGAGAGCAAATAGAATGCTAGGTATGATAAGGAAAGGAATGGAAAATAAAACAAAAGATATTATAATGCCTCTATATCGTTCCATGGTGAGACCGCACCTTGAATATTGTGTGCAGTTCTGGTCGCCGTATCTTAAAAAGGATATAGCGATTTTAGAAAAGGTTCAGAGAAGAGCCACCAAAATGGTAAAGGGGATGGAAGGATACTCCTATGAAGAAAGGCTAAAAAGGTTAGGGCTCTTTAACCTGGAAAAGAGACGGCTGAGGGGAGATATGATAGAAGTCTATAAATTAATGAACTGGGTGGAACGGGTAAACGTAGATCGATTGTTTACGTTATTAGAATATAGAAAGACTAGGGGACATGCAATGAAGCTACAGGGTAAACTATTTAAGACTAATAAAAGAAAATATTTTTTCACTCAACGTGTAATCAAACTCTGGAATTTGTTACCGGAGGATGTAGTAAAGGCTGTTAGTGTAGCTGGGTTTAAAAAAGGTTTGGACAAGTTCCTGGAGGAAAGGTCCATAAACCATTATTAAGAAGTAACCGAAGATATCAATGCTTGACCCAGTACAAGCATTATGGAACTTGTGTCTCTTGGGGAAACTGCTAGGTACATATGGCCTAGATTGGCCACTGTTGGAAACAGAATACTGGGCTTGATGGACCTTGGTCTGACCCAGTATGGCATATCTTATGTTCTTATGTTCTTATGTTCTCTGTACTGACTCCATCCTGTTTTTATCCTTTTGAAGTTGCAGTCTCCAGAATTGCACACAATACTCCAAATGAGGTCACACCAAAGACTTATACAGAGGCACTTTCACCTCCTTTTTTCTGCTAGCCATTCCTCTCCGTATGCACCCAAGCATTCTTCTAGCTTTTGCTGTCGCCTTTTTTACCTCTTTAGCTACTTTAAGATCATCAGACACAACCACGCCTAGGTCCCGCTCTTCTTTAGAGGACAAAAGTACTTCACCCCCTATACTATATTGCTCCCTTAGATTGCTGCAGCCCAAATACATGACCTTGAAATTTTAACATTAAATCTCAGCTGCCAAATTCTAGACCAGGGATGGGGAACCTGCAGCCTTAAGGCCCCATGCCGCCTTTTGGAGCGTAATGTGCGGCCTTCTGTGGCCTTCTTAAACAAGTATTCATATTGTTAATATATATGACATTTATTAATATGTGTGAACTAATTTTGGCAATATGGCGATTCCACTAAGAGATGATTCTTGACAAAAGCCGTTATCTGGCCGTGATAAGGTGGTATCGCTTATCTAATTGTAGTTCTTGCAGGCGATAAGGTCGTCGCCCAAAATGTCCGTTGCTGGCAACATTGGTTCGGGGAACTGGCGATAGACACTACACCCAATAACAGACGCTGACAGACGTGGAACTGGTGTGGCATAACATCACGCCTTCGGATAAATATATCATGATGAGACTCGGAGGAGAATGCAGAGGAAGAGTAAGGGTTGGATAATGAACGAGAGAACACATTAGCGAATCAGTCTGGAGTTGGCGGTGAAGCGTAGTGGTCGCACGTGTGAGTCAAAGTGTGTTGCATAGAGGAGAATGTGCCTCAGCCTTGGTGCGTGTAGGACGTAAAACCACGGTACGAGGAGCTACCCGGTGCGTGACGTTGAATAAATTCTCAACATTTTCGTTCAAATTTATATGTGAAGAAACAAATTCATGATTGTAACAAAAAAGAATTGGCGCTAGTTTTGAAACCAAAATTTCTTCTCCACCTTCTGGCAACACTGTGGTGACAGACAGTTACTAACTGGCTGGCATAGAAAGTGCAGCGTTTGTGGTTCCTTCCTTCAGAGTGTGCTTGTCACTTGATTACATTTTTTTTTTTGCTTTCCATCATGTCGAAAAAAATGAAAAGGTCACTGAAAGAAGAACACAGAGTGTTTAACGATGAGTGGGATTTGCAATACTATGTTGTTTCTGAGAAGGATAAAATGAGTTGCTTGCTCTGTGATTCTGTGATTTCAACGGTAAAAAAATACAATGCACATCAACACTACTCTACTCATAAGGATAATAAATACGTTAAGCTAAAAGGTGAATCCCGAAAGTTTGCTTTACAAAAATTGACAGAAGGGAAGCAAAAGCAGAGGCAGTTATTCCAATCAGTGCAGAGTATTGGAAATGCAACTACAGAAGCTACTTATAAAGTGGCGAATATACCTGGGAAAAAAGTAAGCCATTTAGTGATGCGACAATTATAAAAGATTGCATCGTAGAGGTTGTAGGATGCTTAGATCCTGATAAGGTTAACAAATACAAACAACTGCCTCTTCCAAGAAGAACTAATGCTGATCGGCAGCATGAATTAGCACTCAATGTAGTAGATCAACTGAAAGAAATAAGCCAAAAAGAAAATGTGTACTATTCAATAGCGCTGGATGAATCAACTGATTGCAGGCTCAGCGCAGGTATTGTATTTTGTTTTCACCATAACTAAGGATTTTCGTGTTTACGAAGAGTTGCTTACTCTGAGCACTCTAAAGAGCAGAACGCGAGGAATTGATGTGTTTAACTTTTTTAAAGACAAATGTCGTGAATTCGGACTGAATCTGGCTAATTTAGTAAGTGTATGCACAGATGATGCACCTTCTATGACAGGGAAGAACCAAGGCTTTATCGCACAACTTAAGAAAGAGGTTTCAAGCCAAAATGATCTTATCTCTTTTCATTGCATTTTGCATCAACAAAGTCTCTGTGCCAAATCCACTATTTTAAATGACACTTTGCAGAAAGTTGTAGGAATTGTGAATTATATTCGAGCAAATGCAACGAGACATTGACAATTTCGTGAGATGCTAATGATGGATAATGCGGTAATTAGTGATGATTTGCTCTACCATTCGAAAGTGCACTAGTTATCACAAGGACAGGTTTTAGTCAAAGTTTTGTATTTGTGTGAACAAATAATCCAATTTTTCAAGGAAAGGAATGAACACTGTGAATTATCATGCAAGACGTTTCATAGCGATGTTGCTTTTCTGTGTGATATAATGACAAAGCAAAATAACTTGAACGTTTCATTGCAAGGTAACACCAAGTCTATATATGATATGTGGCAAGAAAAAAACTATTCAGAAAAATATTAACATTTCTTAAATCACTTCTTGGCCAAAATGAGCTTCCTGAAGAGCACTTCTCTCACCTAGTAAAAATGATTAATGAAGAAAAATATTCTTTTGAACGTTTCAAACAATATTAATCGGTTATAGACTCGCTAATCAAGGAATACAATGAAAGGTTCAGAGATTTTGAGAAGCATGACATGACCCTCAAATTGGCTTTTCAACCTCACTTAGTTGATGTATATAAGGCCCCAGAAAAGTTCAGTTTCAGTTTATTTACATTTGATATACCGCCCTTTATGACATTGGATCGGTTTACATTAGTTAGAAACATTTACAGGATGGCTTGAAGCCATAGAAAAGGAAAGGAACTACAATTGTGAAAGGAAAGAAGAAATGGCAGGAGAAGCAGAGACAAGACATAAAGAGGAGGTCAGACAAACAAAGATAAACCAATTGTGTGTTTCTGAGAGGTTGTAGGCAATGGTGAACAGATGAGTTTTCAGGAGGGATTTGAAGGTGAGATAATTCTGTTCCAGATGGAGAGGAGTGGGCAGAGAGTTCCAAAGAGCAGGACCGTGGAAGAAAAAAGCAGCGTGACGTGTGGACTGGAGATGTGCATGTGAAGGGGAAGGGAGATGAAGATGATTGATATGAAGGGAACGGAGGTTGTGCGTGGGAACGTAGAATTGGAGATCAGTGAGATACTGTGGTGTATGTGTGTGGATAACTCGGTGTACCAGGGTGAGTATCTTAAAGTGTACACGAAATTCTATCGGAAGCCAGTGTAAATGAAATAGAAGAGGAGTGATGTGATCTCTATGGGTGGAGCGAGTGATGAGTCTAGCTACAGTATTCTGCAGATGGAGATGGAGTTAATTGAGCTCTCGGAAGATTATATTCTGAAGTCGCTGTTTGACAGCAAAAAGATCCCATTCAAATATGGAAAAATGCCATTGAATAGCCTCACCTCAAGGAACACGCACGACGCTTGCTCTCCTGCTTCTCAACAACATATCGCTGCGAATCTACATTCTCCTACTTAACACAAATTAAGGCATCCTTAAGATCATAAATTACAGATGAACACCTAGAAGACCAGTTAAGACTACGTACATCCACGTTGCAGCCTGATACATCACTGCTTTCTCGCAAAAAACAATCTCAGAAGAGTCACTGAAAGGTAAGCAGCTAGCTTAGTTGTTTAAAATAAGATATATATATATATTTTTTTTTTGTATTGAAACATTGCTAGTATGCACTCTGCCGTATGGCAGTATAAGATACTTGAAAGGGTTAATTCTGTATAAAAGCTAAATTGGTATTAAATTATTTACATTTTGCAGTAAATCTGGTTGGGTTTTTTTGGGGTTTTTTTTAGAATGTGGCCTTCTTGGAAGGATGTTAGCTCTCATGCGGCCTTCAAATAAGAAAAGGTTCCCCACCCCTGTTCTAGACCATTCTGCAAGTTTAGCTAGATCCCTCTTCATGTTATCTACACCTTCCTGGGTGTCTACTCTATTGCAGATTTTGGTATCATCCGCAAAGAGGCAAACCTTACCCGACAGCCCTTCCACTATATCACTAACAAAGATGTTAAAAAATCGAACCAAAGACAGATGCCTGGGGCATACCACTGGTAACTTCCTTCTCCTCAGAGTGAGCTCCATTTACCTGTACTCTTTGTCACCTCCCATTCAACCAATTTCTAACCTAAGCAGTAACTTTAGGGTCCATCCCTAGGGTGCTCAGTTTGTTTATAAGTCGCCTGTGAGGAACGGTGTCAAAGGCTTTACTTAAATCTAAATACACCACATCTAGGGCTATCCCTCGGTCCAACTCCCTGGTAACCCAGTCAAAGAAATCAAAGAAATCAATCAGATTTGTCTGACAAGACCTGCCTCTGGTGAATCCATGCTTCCTCGGATCCTGTAATCCGCTGGACTCCAGAAACCTCACTATTTTCTCTTTCAGCAGCATTTCCAATAATTTACTCACCACCGAAGTTAAACTAACCAGCCTGTAGTTTTTAACCACATTCTTACTTCCGCTTTTGTGTAAAGGCACCACATGAGCCTCCCTCCAGTCCTTTGGCACCACTCCCAACTCCAACGAGGCATTGAAGAGGTCAGTCAGTGGAGCTGCTAGAACGTCCCCAAGTTTCCTCAGTATTCTAGAGTGTATCCCATCCGGTCCCATTGCTTTGTCTACTTTAGGTTTAGCTAGTTTCTCAGAAACACAGTCTTCTAAAAAATTGTTCAAGATGCCCCTCGTTTCTGTTCCTGTTTGTAGGTGTTTTCTGAGGTCCTGCTCCTAGTTCTTCATCTGCGAACACAGAACAGAAATATTTGTTAAGCAATTCCGCTTTATCCTCATCAGCTTCTACATATTCCTCCCCTTCACCCCTGAGTCTGACAATATCACTTTTGCCCTTCCTCTTCTCACGAACATATCTGAAAAAAGTCTTATCCCCCTATTTTATTGCATTGGCTATTTCCTCCTCTTTTTGAATCTTTGCTTTCCTGACTACTTTGCTAACTTCTCTAAGTTTTTCTAAATATAGATGTCTGTCTTCCTCTCTCTGTGATCTCTTGTATTTCATGAAGACCTTCTTCTTTTTCTTCACCTTTTCAGCTACTTCTTTCGAAAACCATAGAGGTCTCCTTTTCCTTTTACCTTTATTTACTATTTTAACAAAAAGGTTGGTTGCCCTTATGATATCTCCTTTCAGTTTTGCCCACTGTTTTTCTACATCCCCCAGCTGTTCCCATCACGCTAACGACTCCCTGAGGTATCAGCCCATCTTGGCAAAGTTAGTTTTCCTAAAGTTTAAGACCCTTGCTTTTGAATGGATTTTAACAGCCCTAGTCCAAATACTGAACCACATCATCTGGTGATCACTGGATGCAAAATGATCTTCCACTACAACATCAGAAACACTTTTACCATTGGTAAGCACCAAGCCCAGTATGGCCCCTTCACATGTGGGGTCTGTTACCAATTGTCTGAATAGTTCTCCCTGTAGAGAATCCAGGATCTCCTTACTTCTAGATGATACTGCAGCAGGAATGTGCCAATCAACATATGGCATATTGAAATCCCCTATCAGTAGCACTTCCCCATTCCTAGCAATGCTGCATATTTCTTCAATTAACTCTCCATCCACCTCTTCCTCTTGTGAGGTAGGTCTGTATATCATGCCAATGCAAATAGATTTCTCTTTCCCTCTTTCTAGTTTAACCCACAGTGCCTCCTCTCTCCCTTTTAAGCTCTGTAATTCCAAAGCTTTAATATTATTTTTTTACATATAGTGCCACTCCTCCTCCACTTCTTCCTACCCTGTCCTTTCTGAATAAAGTATAGCCTGGTATAGTTACATCCCAGTCATGGTTTTCTGTGAACCATGTTTCTGTAACTGCCACTAAATCCAAGTCAGCCACTCCCATTAAAGCTTCAACATCAGGGATCTTATTTCCCATGCTACACACTGCTTTCCATATGTTACCCCTTTTACCCATTACTATAAAGGTATTTAATGTTTCACTTACCTGGGGGCTTTCTTCACCCATCCCCAATGAATCTAGTTTAAAGCCCTCTTCAGTAGATAAGCCAGTCTGCTACTGAAGACACGTCAACCTTTCTTGGACAGATGGACGCCATCTCTGCTCTGCAACCCTTGGAACAGCATCCCATGGTCCAGGAAACCAAAACGCTCTCGATGACACCATCCACGCAGCCATGCATTCATCTCCAGGATGCGAGCCTCTCTGCCTTGGCCTTTACCCTCAACAGGGAGGATTGAAGAGAATACCACCTGTGCACCTATCTGCTTCACCCTCTGTCCCAGAGTCATGAAGTCACTTTTGATACACTCAGAGGGATACCTGGCAGTATCATTTGTGCCGACATGGATTAGCAACATTGGGTAATAGTCAGTAGACTTGATGAGTCTCGCCAAACTCTCTGTAGCATCTTGGATTTTGGCACCTTGCAGACAGCATACCTCTCTGGACATCAAGTCTGGTTGGCAGATGAACGCCTCAGTACCGCTCAGAAGAGAGTCACCAACTACCACTACCCTTTGCTTCCTTGTGGTCACTGATTCTGCAACTTTGGGGTACTTGAGCTCTGGTTCTTCCCTTTCCAGGGATGCTTTCACTTCCTCCACTTCCAGGGCTAAATAATGGTTCTTCAATTCAAGGGCTGAAGAAGTTGGATTGGTGATTCTGCAGGCCCTGGTGAGTTGTGTCCAACCTTCGTCATTCTGTAGGCACCCATCTTCTCCTCTGCTGGAGAGCTTGGTTATTGCAAGAAGCATCCCATCAATGTACTTCTCATGTCTTGAATGATCCTCAGCCTTGACACCTCCTCTCTGAGTTCCTCCACTTGTTTTCTGAGAGCTTCAGCATGCAGGCACCCTGCACATGGAACTGGTCCTTCAACTGGCATTGGGACCTCTGTCTGGAAAGAGGCAGAAGCTATAACGGGGGCAACAGCTTTAGTGATAAGATTTTTCCCAGCCATTGTTCAGTTTGTGGAGCTTAGGTATCTGTTAAAGCAGAAGAGAGAGATCTACCAAACTACCAGCCGTTTTCCCAGCTGTCCTTTCAGAGAAAAAGCAGTTTAATCTCTTTAATTATATTCAAAATGTGCTGTTCCAAGTCCCTGTGTGTAGTTAATTGGGAAGGTGCCAAGACTGTTCACTAGGGGTGGGTGAGAATTGGAGGGGTAGGGAGGGAACTAACACCTGATTAGGTGTCAGTAGCTTCAAAGAGCTGAGTTTTAAACCTACCCCACTAGAGAAAATATTTCTCCTTTTAAACTAAAGCACCAAAAATAATGTAACTTTGTTTTAAAAATATACCAAAACCCTTTTAAGAGCTCCCAGGCAGAGAGCTAGCAATTTAAAAAGTCTCAAACTCTTATCTTTGCTTGAAATGTATAGCCCCTGTTAGGAATGTATCACATTAGAAATAGTGACAATCATTTTTGAATTCACTTTCACTATTATAGTATTTCACTAAGAGTGTAGCTACTCATATACTGTAAATCATTACCCTTTTCATTCCCACAGTCAGTAGTTAGGTTTAAGATGCGAGATATCCTCTGCAATGACTATCATCTTTAAAATGGGAATCTGTAGGGACTACAGCAGATCCTATTCCTATAGAATAGCGCAACCTTAGCCACACAAGATGGAGTATGCATGCCACAGCTTATGAGATACTACAGACAGATGCAGGTACAGTGAACTGAGTTGAACAGTGGCCTTTTGTTTCAGATGGACATTGACAGAAATCAGATACCTTTGGAATGAGCCTCAGAAACATCCTGTCTGTAGTTCTAATGCGTAACGTGCCGGAATGTAAATTAGAGCTTGACATCTTCTGGTCAGGAGAGGGTGCCCATATGCAAATGAATGATACCAAAGGACACTTTTGGATTCATTAATTTGGATCTTGACACCCTGAGAAGGACCAATCCTTTAAGGACGCATCTGCCTACTCTTTGTGCCTATGTGAGGCAAAACGCAGACTGCAATCAAAAGAGTCCCGCCTGAACCTATACTAAACTGTCTCTCTCCCATGCATGCTCCTGTCCTCTGCATTCTCTCTCTCTCTGAACCTTTCGTTTCTGTGCTCTGCCAGGCTCCATGGCAAGATCCACTGTTTTATGAGTTGTGGCCTAAAACCTTCCTTGCCTTTTTCCATCTGCAGCTGTCCAACACCTATCCATGGCTGAATTCCAGTATTAGTAGTGCTTGCCGGCTTAATGGGCTAGCTAGTGCACAAGTCTTTTGGTGCTGGCCCTGCTATCTGTGAGACTCCTATAAAGGTAATGATTTTATAACTGTTGCTAAGAGGAAAAGCTCCTGTAACTAGGCAATATCAGAGCTGTACCATAACTCTATCTGTACTATCCCCTGAAGCTACCTAGTGCTAAATAAAGCATGAACATTCTGAGATTATCTGTCCAGCTTTTTATCACTAAAGGCTTTGATCTGGAATTTAAGGTCTTGCTGGATCAGAGTGACATACAGACCTATTGTCTCTACCAAATGAGACCCACTCTTTGTTATAGGGTTCTTAATAATCAGTGGTTGGTCAGGTGTTGCATTAGGTCAAGGAGGGGGGAATTATTTAGAAACCTGTTGCCTGAAATGTGTTAAGGTTTTGCAGTTACCATCTCTGGCTTAACTACTGGGGTGTTCCCAATAGTTTCCCGTTCAGTAAATACAGAGAGAGATTTTTTTTAATGTACATTAGTTGCATTGCAGATAATGCAGTGTAGTTAACTACACCTATTCAGGGGGTGTTAATTGTTCCCATTGCCCCCTCCCCCAATTCTTTGTTCTGTTTCGTGTCAATGGTTAACATGGAACTTACTGTGTGTTAATTGCTAAGGCATCGTGTTAACAGTTCGAACTGGTGCCTGCAAAAACTATTAATGTGCATTAATTTCCACATTAACAGCTAATGCAGCTTAGCAAAGAGGCCCCTTACTGTTTTAAGGCTGATCAGACCTTTCTATGGATTCCTTCTGTAATGTGGAGCAGACTGAACTGAGTAACTAGCAACCACTTGTCATTCTCTGATGCACCAAGACTGTAAAATAAATTCAAGCTACTTCGGGAATTGTGATTCAAATACAGATCTGTCTTTATTTATAAGATCAAGCATAGTTACTCACCTGTAACAGGTGATCTCCGGGAACAGCAGAAATTTAGTCCTCACATATGGGTATCATCGGTACGAATGGAGCCTGCGCGGTAACGCTCCCCAGCGTCCAATTAGAAAGCTTTTGGGAGCATCCCACAGCGCCTGCATGCATGCTGCCTTCCCGCCTTTCCCAACTGCCTCTCTCCAGTTGAGTTTTAGAGCTGAGACAAAGAGAGAGAGAGGGAAAGGGAAAGAGATAGAGAGATACAACTCCTAGGGGAGGTGGGTGGGTTGTGAGGACTAAAGTCCTGCTGTTCCCGGAGATCACCTGTTACAGGTGAGTAACTATGCTATCTCCAGGAACAAGCAGGAATGTAGTCATCACATATGGGGACTCCCTAGCTTTAGATGCCAGGGAGAGACCCCAGAAGTTGTGCATCCCTGAGAAGGGCTCCACTTCCCCCCATGGATCTCTGGCATCCTATCAGGGATGGTGGGTAGGAGTTGATTAGGTATGGAACAGGTGTTGGAGAACAGCCTGACCAAACAAGGCATCCCGGCGGGAGTCCTTGTCCAAGCAGTAATGGGCTGTGAAGGTATGAACCGAGGCCCAGGTGACTGCTTGACAGATGTCATCGACAGACACAGAGTGCAGATGAGTCATTGAAGTTGCCATGGCTCTCACATTGTGAGCTGTAACATGGCCCTCCAGAGGAAGATTCTTGCTCTGATAGGCGAAGGCAATACATTGGGCAATCCAGTTAGACAGTGTTCTCTTGGAGACTGGAAGTCCAAAATGAGAAGGATCAAAAGCAACAAAAAGTTGAGAGGACTTTCTATGTTGCTGTGTTCTTTGTAAGTAAAAAGCTAAAGCTCTTTTACAGTCCAAGGTATGAAGATTCCTCTCTGCATTTGATGCATGAGGCTTTGGAAAGAACACAGGTAGGTAGACCGCTTGGTTTAGATGAAAAGGCGAGACCACCTTTGGCATAAAGTGTGGATGAGTCCTAAGGACTACCTTGTCATGATGGAACCTTGTATAAGGTGGATCAGCTACTAGAGCTTGCAACTCACTAATGCGACGTGCTGATGTGATTGAAGGGAGGAGTGGTCTAGTGGTTAGGACAAGGTACTTCAGGCCGGAGGGCCAGGGGTTCAAGTCCCACCTGGGGACAGCAATCTCAGGCTGGAGGGACTGGGTTTTCTAGTCCTATACTCCTTGTGGTCTTGGGCAAGCCACTTAACCCTCCATTGCCCATGTTCCCTGTAAGTATTATCGTATGTGTCTCATATCCCCTCGTGTTAAATGTATCCCCCAATTGACCACTTTGACCCGGTGAAAAGTGGGATATAAATACAGCTAAATAAATAAATAAATTATAATGTGAAAGATAACCTTCCAAGAAAGGAATTTCAAGGAGGTAGTAGCTAAGGGTTCAAAAGGTGGCTTCATGAGCTGACCAAGAACCAGATTTAAGTCCCATGCCACTGGCGGTGGCCTAATGGGAGGCTTAGTTAGAAGTAGGCCTCTCATAAATCTTGCTGTAAGAGGATGAGAGGAGATAGGTTGTCCATTTAGAGGCCTGAAGGAAGCTGCAATAGCACTCAAATGGACTCTTACTGAGTTAGTCTTAAGTCCTGCATTGGATAAATGAAGGAGATACTCGAGTAAAGATTCCAGAGGTATCCCAAGGGGGTTAAGACCCTTCTGCGAACACCATATGGTAAACCTTTTCCACTTGAAAGCATAGGAGCGTCTTGTGGAAGGCTTCCTGGAAGCAAGAAGAATATCCTTCACTTGCTGAGGGAGGTTAAGATCATGGAGATCTAGGCCTTTAGCAACCAAGCCCTGAGATGCAAAGACTGGGGATTGGGATGCCATAACATTCCGTCCTCCTGAGATAGGAGATCTGGAGCAGACCTTAACTCCAGAGAGGGAGCTTGAGAGAAATGTAGAAGCAGAGGGTACCACACTTGCCGAGGCCAATGTGGAGCTATGAGAATCGTACGGCCTCTGTCTCTCTGAAGCTTGAACAGGCTTTTGGGAATTAGGGGAATAGGTGGAAAGGCATAAAGGAAGTCTTGGCCCCAGTGAAGGAGGAAAGCATCCTTGGCCTGAGATCCCTGAGCCGGAATTCTGGAACAGAACCGGGGGAGTTTGGCATTCAACGGACTTGCAAAGAGGTCTATGTCCGAGGTTCCCCAAATGTGAAAAATCTTGGCCACCTGGTCCACATGTAGAGACCATTCGTGTGGAAGCAGAACTCGACTGAGTCTGTCCGCCCAAGAGTTTTGTATGCCTGGAAGATACACTGCCAGGAGATGAATCTGATGCTCTCTGGCGAGGGCTCATAGTCGCAAAGCTTCGTTGCAGAGCGACAGAAAGCCTGTTTCTCCCTGCTTGTTCACATAGAACATGGCTACCTGGTTGTCCGTGTGAATAAGGACTGTCTTGCAGCTGAGCAGGAAATGGAACACTCGAAGAGCAAGAAAAATTGCTCTGAGCTCTAAGAGATTGATATGTAGATGAGTCTCCTGTGGAGTTCAAGTGCCTTGGGTGAAGAGGTCTTGTAGATGAGCTCCCCAACCCATTGGAGAAGCATCTGTTGTGAGAGTTGCTTGGGGTAAGGGTTGTCAGAACGGGGACCCCAGCAACAGGTTTTGAGTGGACTGCCACCATTGAAGGGACAAAATAAGGCGATTTGTGTTTATGATTTTGTCTGACAGGCACCCTGATGCCTGAGTCCACAGGGTGGATAAAGTCCACTGGGCTGCTCTCATATGGAGGCGAGCATAAGGAACCACATGCACAGTAGAAGCCATGTGGCCTAGTAGTTGTAACATTTCTCGAGCAGTGAGATGGGACTTTAGCACTGCTTGAGAAGCTAACTGCACCATGTGAAGGCAACGGCTCTGAGGGAGGTAGGCCCTTGCCTTTCTGGTATCCAACACAGCTCCTATGAACTCTAGAGAATGAGTGGGAGTTAGGCTGGATTTTGGGATGTTTATGACTAGACCCAAATACTGAAGGATACGCATTGTGCAAGATAGAGCTATCCTGGCCTCTGACTCTGATGGGGCTCGAATGAGCCAATCATCTAAGTAGGGGAAGACGAATATTCCTAGAGTGTGGAGAAATGCTGCTACTACAGCCATGCATTTCGTGAACACCCTTGGAGCTGAGGCCAGGCCAAACGGGAGCACCCTGTATTGGTAGTGCTTCCCTTGAAAAAGGAACCGAAGGAACTTTCTGTGAGATGGATGGATGAGAACATGAGTGTACGTATCCTTGAGATCTAGAGAACATAGCCAATCCTGACTCTGAAGGTATGGCAGCAGAGTTCCTAGAGAAACCATTTTGAATTTCTCCTTGAACAGGAATTTGTTCAATTCTCTGAGGTCTAAAATAGGTCTATGACCTCCTGCTTTCTTTGGGATAAGAAAATAGGGGGAGTAAAACCCTGTACCCTGCTGAAGAATGGGTACTTCTTCTATTGCCCCTTGGGCAAGAAGCATGTTGACCTCTTGATCTAACAGGTTGATAAGAGAGGTCTGAGAATTGAACTGTTTTACTATTGTGGGAGGGGGCATGCTCAAGAAATGAAGCCTGTACCCCTCTTTTATGATGGAGTGTGTCCAATGCTCTGCTGTTATCTGTCCCCATCCTGGGGCAAAGTGACATAACCTTCCTGGAATGGTGGAAGGCTCTGGTCCATTTAAAGCCAGGAAGGCTAAGTTCTCTAGATGCAAGTCAAAGGCCTTGTGGAGGCTGAGACTGCTGAGGAATAAGCAGGATAAAACCTTTTCTTTTTGGAAAAGAATGTTTCTGAAAGATTTCTTTCTTGCAGGATCAGCTGTGCCTTTGGATAATCTGTCCAAGGTGGAGCTGTCAGCATCCAACTCATTGGCCTTTTCCTGCCAATCTTTGTCAAACAGGTTCTCACCTGCACAAGGAATATTGCCCAATTTGTCTTGTACCCAGAGCTCCAAATCAGCTGCCTGGAGCCAGGCAATTCTACGTGCACCTATGGCAATGGCAGAGGTTCTGCTTATGCACTCAAAACCGTCAAAAGCTGCACGGTTGACAAATTTGGAAACATCCTGGGCATGTTCGACCAATGTGAGAAAATCCTGTCTCCTATCCTCAGGAAGAAGAGGACTCAAAACCTCTAAATCTCCTGTGATTTCCTTCAGGAACATTCCCATATATAAAATATAGGAACTGATCCTGGCAGAAAGCATGGAAGCTTGGAAAGTACGACGTCCAAAAGCATCCAAAGTTCTGCACTCACGTCCTGGGGGATTAGAGGCATGCCTCTTTGCACTCCTGATCCTTCTCATAGCTGACTCCACTACAATAGAATGGTGAGGGAGCTGAGTTTTCTGGAAACCAGGACAAGGAGGGACTCGATACATAGTGTCAAGTCTACGAGAATGAGGAGAGGTGGTAAGAGGGGTCTCCCACATTCTGAGCATGAGATCATGCAAGATCTCATGGATGGGCAAAGTAGCTGCCTCCTTAGGATCTTTGGGATATTGTAAAATTTCCAACTCCTTTGCTCTGGGCTCTGTTTCAGGAGTCACAGTAATGGAGAGACCCCGAGCCACCTCCCTGATGAAATTCTGGAAGGAGATATCCTCTGGAAGAGACATCCTGCGTTTAGGGGAGGAGGGCTCCTCTGGAAGAAGTGTTCCGGTAACGACAGAACTATCAGAATCCTCAGATTCCTCTGAGGACTCGACGTACCTTCTGTCCGGATGCTCTTGTAGAGCCCGATACCCATACCGACCGAAGTCGGTACCGGGGGGAATCGGTACCAGCGTATCGGTACCGGAGGGCATCGGGTGACTGGGTGCCGGCAATGCGGACACCGATGTCGATGTCAATGCTATCGGTACCGGTACTGGAGTCAATGCCGGTACCGGCTAAACTGTCTAACGCGGTTCCGAGGGAGTCGCTGCAAGGAGAGCCGCCAGACTGAAGTTCAATAGCCAGGAACCTCTGGTCTATCGACGCTGCCAATGCCTGGATGTCGGTACCAGAGAAGACAGCCGGTACCCCAGAGCATGGCACCAGTAGTTCTGCCGAGGTCGAGGCCTCGAGAACATCCTGGAGCCCCAATAATTCTTTGGAAGCCGAAGCCTCCCGCCGGGGCAATTTTGCCGGTGCAGAATCCTCAAGGGCAACGCCAGAGGCATCTCGATGCTTAGCAGGAGATCTACCCTTTGAGGACCGGCTGGACTTATGTTTGATTACCTGAGATCTACGGGAGGAAGAGGAAGCCCTAGAAGACATCGATGCCACCAAAGCTGCATCAGAGGGAAACAGGGTACTGAGCTTAGCAGCTCGGTTCTGCCGACCTCTTTTAGACATCATGGCAAAGGACATACAATCCATGATGGAGTGGTCAGGACCTAAACATTTCAGACACCATTCATGGGTGTCGGTGACGGAGATGGTACCGCCACACTTGGTGCACATTTTGAAACCTGAAGCAGGTTTCTCCATTGTAGGAAAACGTTTTGGGCCTAAGGCCCAAAATGGCACGTGCACCTGGGAAAAATGGGAAAAAGTACTAAGTATATATATTTATATATTTTTTTAAAGAACAGAAATAAAGAAAGAAAAACCGGCGGTACCGGTAAAGCGTCGAGGAAGGCAGACGCGACCACAAAAAAAGAAAGTAATAAGGAAGAATTTTCTGCGGTGACAGGAACAATGACCTGCTGTCTCTGAGGAAAATGAAGAACTGGAGAGAGGCAGTTGGGAAAGGCGGGAAGGCAGCACGCAGGCGCTGTGGGATGCTCCCAAAAGCTTTCTAATTGGACGCTGGGGAGCGTTCCCACGCAGGCTCCGTCGGTACCGACGATACCCATATGTGATGACTACATTCCTGCTTGTTCCTGGAGATGTATATTTACAAATCCAGTTCTCAGGAAAATGTCACAGTAAATGGCCACTAATATTTTGTGCTCTGAGACAGTTATATAATCCACAGCTAAATGCTTACTCCATATACATATGTGTTCCTGGGCGAAACATTGCCAAATAAAAGATTAGACTCCTAAATCTCTCAGAGGTAAAAACTGCATTGGCTGAAGCTCTCTTCCCATGAGATGATGAAACTGGTTCAAACTATCTGGGCTTCCCAGTACATTTGGAGTCCCAGAATGATTAAGCTATAGCAATCAAGGGGGTCTGTAACTCACAGTCACAGTGTTGAAACACAATAACATAGTGAATGATGGCTGATAAAGACCAGCATGGTCTGCTCCATCTAGTCTGCTCAGTAAGGTGGCTAGAGTTGTAGAGTTGCCTCTGCTGCTCTGGAAAGGTTACTCCCCTCTATGCCGTTGCTTAAGGTTGTACCTGCTGCTTCCCTTGTTCTCAGTTATTGTATTGTTTGTTTTGATTAGACTGTAAGTTCTGACAAGCAGGAACAGTCTTTTATATGTATCTGTACAGTGCTGCGTATGCCTTGTAACACTATATAAATGATGAATAGTAGTAGTAGTAGTTACCCCTCTCTATTTATGAAGTTATTTACAGTACGTTTACTTTGATTCCATTTTCTTGCTATGTCGGGATTCTCTGTGTCTGCCCCATGCCTTTACGAATTCCATCACTGTTTTTGCTTCCATCACTTCTTTCAGGAGGCCATTCCAGGCATCCACCACCCTTTCTGTGAAAAAGTTGCACTCACTATCAACGCTAGTCTTTCCTCTGGACAGTTCCCAGAGTCTGGAAGAAGGCTGTAGTTTGCCCTATTCTGAAAAAATACCATAATGTAGAAGATCACTTATTATTTCCCATGTTGTGATATCAAAATATGCTCTGAACAGTAAATTAAACCAAAAATAGAATTTTTTTGTCGGATCGTCTGGAGGATGCAACAACATACTCTAGTGACAGACCCTCCTTTTATTCAACCTTTATTTAAAAGGTCAGTTCGACCTAGATATGCTGGAGGCTATAAATAGCCCAAAAGGACAAGCCCCTGCATAGACTAAATGCTGATTTGCATAGAATGAGAAACATTTGTTACCAGAAGCAAATCTGTGTTAAAGAATTGTTTAAACATAAAGGCACTTAGCTGAGCTCAACAATGTCCATTGAACTAGAGTTGCCAATAAAATGCCGATGGGAAGACTCAGGAAATCTTCAAATGAAGAAGGTTCACGGATTCTCCGAAACAGGATGTAACGAAACTGGTCCAAGTTCCCAAATGGCTCTCACAAACTCACAAATGAGCCCACTAGCCAATCTTCAATAAACAATTTAAGAAGAAGTCGGGTTATCTTGCGACACAAACCATTGTGTTTCAAGCCTGCAGTGATACTGGCTCTTTTTCAAGCAAAAACCCTACTCACTTCCTGTTCCGTTTCCACACATGATGACATCATCATTGTGCACTGGGACTTAGGATGACGTCGGCAACCAAAAAATCTGAAACTCATTTAATTGACCACCATTCAATCTCTGCATTCATACCGTAGGGAGTTACTGTATTTAAGGTGAAAATCCATCGTTGTTCTCGCTGATGTAATAAGGCACGACGGTCCCCCACTCTCAAAAGTGGAGGCACCCTGTCCAAAACCGTCCATCGCAAATGTGAAAAACTATGGGAATTAGACAGGCAATGATGAACCATAGGGGCTGTCAAAGTGTTGGTATTAAGACGTGATCTGTGTTCTTGTAAACGTTTACGAATAGACCGCGTAGTCATGCCCACGTAGAATAACTGGCAGGGACAAACAATTAGATAAACTACATAATCGGACTTACAATCCGTGGTATGATGTCGAATATAGCGAATCTGGGTATGAGGATCTTGCCAATCTGTGCCACCCAATGTAGTAGAACACATGTCACAAGAGCCACAAGCTTACAGGATAAGGCAGCTTATCATGCGGTGGTCACTGCCCATTTGGGGGATACGAAATATTATAAAATTCTGCCTCAGGATCCGGGTCCTCAATTGCAATCATCTATTTAAGAATATACTACTATGGCGCTTCACAGAAATTGGATCACGAAAAAGGAACATGCTTTTTTCAATCCACGATTTCCTAAAACCCCGGTCCTATATATGGTCCCCAAAATACATAAGTCCCTAGAACATCCACCCGGCCGCCCTATAGTTTCCTGTCGGGAATCTAAATTGGAGCCACTTTCAATATTTTGTGACCGATTCTTTCAACCGTTAACGATGGGTATTTGCTCCTATATTCGGGACTCCTATCATTTTTTGTCTGCTATTCGTGATCTTACAGTTTTACCACATCATTATCTAGTAACCTTGGATGTAGTGGCTTTGTACACAAATATAGATCAAAAGGAGGCCCATTCTATCCTGGCAAACCTATCATTGGCTTTGCCTTCACGGCTTCCAAAGTGCTTTGTATTACGGCTACTTTCTTGGGTACTGGATGAAAATTTTTTTATGTATGATCAGACGTTTTATCATCAGTGCTTTGGGATCGCCATGGGAGCAACGGTGGCACCTTCGGTGGCGGCTCTTTACATGTCACATTTTGAAGATACATATCTATATCCGGCTGAGTGGTTTCATTCTGTTTTAGTATGGAAACGCTTTTTGGACGATGTATTTTTTATCTGGACAGGCTCTGGGGAAAGTTTACAAGATTTTTTATTATGGCTTAATACCTTACATACCCATATTAAATTTGAAGCAAAATCTCATCTCTCCCAGATAGAATTTTTGGATGTGTTGTTATATAAAGATGGGGTGAGGCTTCAATCTACTCTTTATCGAAAACCTGTCCAGTGTAATACATTGTTACAATATACGAGTTTTCATCCTTGTTCTCTCTGGCGTGCCCTTCCTATAGGTCAATTCCTCCATCTTCGGAGATTATGCTCTACTAGGAGAGAATATAAAGTTCATGCTCAGAACTTGAGACCGGTTACTGGCACGGGGATACCCTAAGATATTGTTAGATCAGGCCTATAAGCGGGCTCTCAATAATCATCCTGAATGGTGGGATGATTCTTTATCTGAAGCAGAGAGCCGGTTAAAATCTAATGATGAGATGCAGCCCTATGTGGGAGTACTTCCTTATATGCCTTGTACAGCACAAGTCACACGAATTTTACGCTCCCATTGGCATATTTTGTCTGTTCATGCTTGTTTCCAGAAACCTCTACGGTTGGCTTACCATAGAGGAGCCAATATTGCTGATCGAGTGGTTCATGCCATCCCGACCCCAGTAGGTGAACGGTCTCTTGGGAGCCATTCAGCTTGTGGCTCTTGTGACATGTGTTCTACTACATTGGGTGGCACAGATTGGCAAGATCCTCATACCCAGATTCGCTATATTCGACATCATACCACGGATTGTAAGTCCGATTATGTAGTTTATCTAATTGTTTGTCCCTGCCAGTTATTCTACGTGGGCATGACTACGCGGTCTATTCGTAAACGTTTACAAGAACACAGATCACGTCTTAATACCAACACTTTGACAGCCCCTATGGTTCATCATTGCCTGTCTAATTCCCATAGTTTTTCACATTTGCGATGGACGGTTTTGGACAGGGTGCTCCACTTTTGAGAGTGGGGGACCGTCGTGCCTTATTACATCAGCGAGAACAACGATGGATTTTCACCTTAAATACAGTAACTCCCTACGGTATGAATGCAGAGATTGAATGGTGGTCAATTAAATGAGTTTCAGATTTTTTGGTTGCCGACGTCATCCTAAGTCCCAGTGCACAATGATGATGTCATCATGTGTGGAAACGGAACAGGAAGTGAGTAGGGTTTTTGCTTGAAAAAGAGCCAGTATCACTGCAGGCTTGAAACACAACGGTTTGTGTCGCAAGATAACCCGACTTCTTCTTAAATTGTTTATTGAAGATTGGCTAGTGGGCTCATTTGTGAGTTTGTGAGAGCCATTTGGGAACTTGGACCAGTTTCGTTACATCCTGTTTCGGAGAATCCGTGAACCTTCTTCATTTGAAGATTTCCTGAGTCTTCCCATCGGCATTTCATTGGCAACTCTAGTTCAATGGACATTGTTGAGCTCAGCTAAGTGCCTTTATGTTTAAACAATTCTTTAACACAGATTTGCTTCTGGTAACAAATGTTTCTCATTCTATGCAAATCAGCATTTAGTCTATGCAGGGGCTTGTCCTTTTGGGCTATTTATAGCCTCCAGCATATCTAGGTCGAACTGACCTTTTAAATAAAAGTTGAATAAAAGGAGGGTCTGTCACTAGAGTATGTTGTTGCATCCTCAAGACAGACGATCCGACAAAAAAATTCTATTTTTGGTTTAATTTACTGTTCAGAGCATATTTTGATATCAGAACATGGGAAATAATAAGTGATCTTCTACATTATGGTATATTTTTGGTTCACTTTATAGAGGTTAGTTTTTGATACTATTCTGAAAAAAGGCATCACTTGATAGGACTTCTATTTCAAACTATCTTCCCATTTCCAGCCTCGCCTTCCTCTCTAACGTTCTTGAGAAACTTGTATTCATGCAACTCTCTTCTCATGTGACTGGCACAAATGCAATGCATTCTAGGCAATCTGGCTTTCGTCCTGTCCATAGCACAGAGGCCATCCTGACCGCATTACTTAGCGACATCCACAATACGCTCTGTCAAGGCAATATCCCTTCAGCAAAGGCTCCAACGATCCTGTGAGCAGTGAGTGAGAATCAGCTGTGCCTACTTAGTTGGGAACTGTGTGTGAGAGAAAACTGCAGCCAATCTGAGCACTTTTCAAATCATTTAGAATCCCTTCAGCAAAGGCTCCAACGATCCTGTGAGCAGTGAGTGAGAATCAGCTGTGCCTACTTAGTTGGGAACTGTGTGTGAGAGAAAACTGCAGCCAATCTGAGCACTTTTCAAATCATTTAGAATCCCTTCAGCAAAGGCTCCAACGATCCTGTGAGCAGTGAGTGAGAATCAGCTGTGCCTACTTAGTTGGGAACTGTGTGTGAGAGAAAACTGCAGCCAATCTGAGCACTTTTCAAATCATTTAGAATCCCTTCAGCAAAGGCTCCAACGATCCTGTGAGCAGTGAGTGAGAATCAGCTGTGCCTACTTAGTTGGGAACTGTGTGTGAGAGAAAACTGCAGCCAATCTGAGCACTTTTCAAATCATTTAGAATCCCTTCAGCAAAGGCTCCAACGATCCTGTGAGCAGTGAGTGAGAATCAGCTGTGCCTACTTAGTTGGGAACTGTGTGTGAGAGAAAACTGCAGCCAATCTGAGCACTTTTCAAATCATTTAGAATCCCTTCAGCAAAGGCTCCAACGATCCTGTGAGCAGTGAGTGAGAATCAGCTGTGCCTACTTAGTTGGGAACTGTGTGTGAGAGAAAACTGCAGCCAATCTGAGCACTTTTCAAATCATTTAAAATCCCTTCAGCAATGGCGCGCCCATGCCTTGCGGGCCCGCGCCTGAGGGCCTCGCAAGAGGGCCCTTTGGCGTGGCCCTTAGGCGGTGGACCGTGCGAGACCCACTATCTGCTGCTATATGCTCATTCTGTTCAGCGATATGCTGTTTGTAGTTAATGTAAGGTAATGTAATGTAAGTTATGTACTGTGTTCCCTGTTTGTACTCCTAGTGTTTTGTTGTGATGTAATGATAATGCAATGTATGTTTCCCTCACCTTTGTTTAACTTTGTGCTGTATTAACCGCTTTGATTGAAGGAAAAGGCGGGATACAAAACATGTTAAATAAATAAAATAAATAAATATCACTCCTGCGGTTTCTCAGGACCTCTCTTCTGCTTTGGATACGGTGGATCATGCTATCCTCTACTCTCGCCTCTATGACTGGAGTCTTCGAGAATCTGTTCTCTCCTAGTTTCGTTCATTCTTATCTGACTGTTCCTTTTCAGTCACTTTTGGTTCTTCCACTTCCAATGTCTCTTATCACCATAATACAGGACACTGGGATCACTCCTTACTATTATGCAGATGACATCCTTCTCACTTACCACACCCATCCCACTCATCTGGATGTTACCCCAATGAACACCTACCTCTCCAAAGTGACCACTTGGATTAGGAAGAATCTGCTCATGCTCAATATCTAAGATTGCCGTTAAGTGGTTCACTAGAACCTCCTCTGCTCAGACTATTTCTCACACTCTGGATGGTGTTTCTCTTTCGCTTTCTCCTTTCTTCAGATATTTGGGTGTGGAGCTCAATTTCGGTCTCATTTCATGAACAAATCAACTCTCTTATTCAAAGTTCTTTATACTTTCTGCATCAAATCCACTCCCTCCGCAACTTCCTTCATTTCTCCTCATTGACCACACTCATTCTTAACCTCATTATTTCTAAACTAGATTATTATTTATTTATTTATTTATTTATTACAATTTCTTATATACCGCACTATTCGGTATCAGCGCGGTTTACAGTATAACAAAATGACCAGAACAATAAGCTGTTCGGTTTTACAGAAAACAGGAGTACAAACTTGGATAACATGGGGGAACTATATACATAAAATATTTACAAAGAACAAGAGTAAAAGCTAAGATAACATGATTAGAATGTGTACATAAACCTGCAGGCGGGTGCTGACAACATCAGAAGTAACATATGGTTACTTTCTTAGGTGGGGTTACCTAGATTTCATTGCTTACTGGGTAGTATTGGAGGAAAAGGTGGTATTTGAGTGCCTTCCTGAACTAAGTTAGGTCTACAATGGCCCGAATGTCGGATGGTAGAGCATTCCAGCATTTGGGGACGCAAAGACTGAAGGCCCTATTTGCCATTGAACTGTTGCATTTTGTCAAGGCCTTTGGGGTTATTAGCGAGTTTACAGCTGTCGCTCTTCTGGATCTGTTAGGAGGCACTGTGTGAATGAGTTCTGTAAGTGAAGAAGATGAAAGGCCATTGATGGCCTTGAATGAGAGGAGTAAGGTCTTAAAGATAAGCCTTCCGTGTATAGGGAGCCAGTGAAGCTGCTTCAGGATAGGAGTCACATGGTCACTTCTGGAGGTTCCGTGGAGGACCCTTGCTGCAGCATTCATGGCCAGCTGTAACGGGCTCAGTGTAGATTGAGGGAGACCTTGTAAGATGGCATTGGCAAAGTCGAAGTGGGGTAAGATTAGAGCTTGGTATATAGTCCGGAAATCGTCCGGATCCAATAAGGGGCGCAGATGCCTGAGCGTACGGATTTTGAAATATACAGCTTTTACTATATTGCCTATGTGTGATTTCATATCGAGACGTTGGTCCAAGGTGACTCCAAGGTATCTTATTGTGTCTTTAGTCTGCAGGTCAGCTTCCTTGACTCTTACATGGGATGGAGGAGTAAAGTTGGGGTCTCTCGAGATGAAGAGCACCTCCGTTTTCTTGTGCTGAATGCGGAGGTTTTGAGATTGGAGCCATTCTGAGACCGCATTGAAACAGGCTACCAGGGGTGTTAGGTCCATTTGATCTGTGGAGAACAGCATGTATAAGAGTATGTCATCAGCATATATCAAACAGCTCACGTTAAATGATCTGATGATACTGCAAATGGGTTGCATGTATATATTGAACATGAGAGATGACAATGAGGAACCTTGCGGCACGCCTTGTGTTTGATGGAAGCGTTTTGATTCTTCTGATCCAGATTTTACATGTTGCCATCTTCCATCCAGATAAGACTTGCACCATTCGAGCGCAGTGTTGCAGACGCACTTCTCTTTCAATCGCCCAAGGAGAAGCTCGTGACTTACCGAGACAAATGCCGCGGCAATGTCTAAGAAGATGAGTACAAAACCTTGTCGGATGTTGTCAATGCCTGTGATTATATTATTGAATAGGACAGTGAGGAGGGTCTCAACTCCATGATATTCTCTGAACCCATGTTGGCAATGATCTAGCGGAGCTGCAGAGTCTATATGGTCTTGGATTTGCCTTTGTACCTCTTTCTCAATTATCTTAGCTAGGAGAGGAATACCAGCTATGGGCCTGTAAGAATCGACCCTGTGGGGGTCTAGTTTGGAGTTTTTTCATAGCGGCCTAATGGATGTCTGTTTGAGTGCTGTGGGGAAGGAACCCGTTGTGAAGGAAAGGTTCATCAGTTTTGCGATGAAAGGACTTAACTCATTGCGTAGCTCCTTAATCCAAAAGGCTGGGCAAGGGTCAGTCTGCGCTGTGGATGTATTGAGAGATGCAATTGTATCTTCAATACATTTTGTAGATGGTGTGGAAAACATAGGTAGGGGGATTAGGTCGGTCGGTTCTTGATATGTCGCTGTTGAGACCTTGTCAGTCTGTATAAGCTTAGATTGTAGGTAGGCAGAGAATTTTTGTGGGTGAATCCCATCGTGTTCAGGAGATGGTTCCTTAGAAAGGGATTTGACCAAGCTGAAGAGATCCCATGACTTGTTCAGAGATCTCTTTAGCGTGTCGGTGTGATATTGTTTCATTTTAACTGTGATTGCTTCTCGGTGCATTGATAGGTGGATTTGGTAAGCGGTCTGATCTTCCGTGGAGAGCAATCGGCGCCATCGTTTCTCAAGTCTGCGTAAATGTCTGAGAGAAGATCGAAGTTCAGGAGAGAACCATGGGGCAGAGCTTCTTTTTTTCTTTGATGTGTTATTGGGGTGCGGGCGTTGTGAGATGGCATTAAGGTTGGAGTTCCAGGCGGAGATTAGTTCTTCAAGGTCGAGCGTAGTGTTGTTGAGGAGTGAGTGGGTCTCAGACAGGATGAGTTCCCTGTTAAATGGTCGAAAGCTTCTCGCTGACATTCGTGATGTGCTGTTAATCTCAAGGTTGTTATACAGTTGCTTGTCGCTGATGGGTATCTGGAGATTGATCAGTTTGTGGTCCGACCAGGGTACATCAATAACCGACATCATTAGGTCATGGTTTTGTTCAAGGACTGACTGAGGAGCGAACACCATATCAAGAATATTACCCTTTATATGTGGGTTTATTGATGATTTGCTTGAATCCCAGGTCTTCAATGGCATCGAGGAAGGCAGTTGCATAGTTTTGAGGTAATGATGGGAGATTGAAATCTCCCATTATCCAGTTTGGTATATTGGGATTGAGGATGTTGGCAGCCAGGTCAATAATGGTAGGGAGGTCATCCGGAGAAGCAGAGGGTGATCTGTACAGTAGGTTGATAGAGCACTGTTGGTTTGCAATGGAGAGAATGTCCAGGTTGTTTGTGCTGGAAGAGTCAGTCATGTGGAAATGAAGGTCTGATTTGGTGAGTATGAGCACTCCTCCTCCTTTTTTGTTTTCTCTATGTCTAGTGTGAATAGAGAAGTTGGGGGGCAGGAGTTGGTTGAGGAGAACGTTGTCCTCCGATGATAGCCAGGTTTCCGTGATCATAAGTAAATCCAGATCGTAAAGGGAGATTACGTCTAGGATAACCGGCCATTTATTGCATATTGAACGTGCATTTATGATGGCACATTTTAGGCTTCGGGAGGTCTGAGGTTTTTCCTGTTTGGGAGTCTTGGATAGTTGGATTGCTATATGTATCAAGTGAGAGCGGCGCGTGTAAGCGTCGCTTCCTGAGTAGTGGTACGGGGCCCTGCCCATCTTTTTCCATGGTTGTTCAAAATGGGGATATGATTGTAAGATGGGGAAAGGGCAAGTGAGGATCCAAGCCAATGCGTGATAAGGTAAACGCTAACAATGGCAACGAAGTGAAAGGCCATTCTGATATTTTGATTGTGCGTGTTTGAGATAATGTAATAATGCAGTAGGAGATAGTGAGATCATGCAATAAGGAGATAACGCAATAATGTATTATTGTAACATCTATGTCGGCCTTTCTACCAGCTCAAAAGATTACAGACCGTTCAAAACACTGCTGTCAGGATCCTTGCGCACACTTCCAGGTTCAATCATGTCACCCCTCTGCTACTTCAATACCACTGGCTTCCAATTGCTTTTTGTGTTCATTATAAAATTCTGACTATCACACATAGGACCCTAGACACTGGTGTTCCTTCCTATCTGTCCTCCCTTATTATCCCACATTCTGCTAGCCAGTCTCTTCACTCTATTCATACTAACCGTCTTCATCTTCCTTCGCTATGACTCACTCAGCCTTTTACTGTCGTGCCCCTGCTCTCTGAAACTCCTTCCCATTTGACCTCCACCAGGAAGTTTTGTTCCGTCAATTTAAGACTGGTTTAAAAACCCACCTTTTCCAAAAGGCCTTTAATATTGTAGCCTAGTGTTGGCGCTCCCCCTTGTGGCCAGGCAGTTGCCTAGGTGTAAGGGGGTGCCCCGATCGTCCTTCTTACTGAAACTGGCCTCTTCGCATGTAGTTGTGTCTTACAGATTATAGCCGAGATTGAAGGTCACAGGAAAATTTCTTTTATTTGGAAAATAAAGTTCTACATAACCATATTGAATTCTTTGATTAGGAATTCAGCTACTACAAACAAAACTCAGGATGCTTCTCCATTCACAAAAACATAAGCCTTGATATACAGTCCAAGCCTTGGCTTTGTTTCTGCGGCTTAGTTTAAACACGTCTCCAAAATCATTCCTTTACAAGCAGAAATCTGTTCTTGGGTCTCCAGGATGCAGCACAGCACCTGTTTCTTTCACAGGTTTTAGCCGCACTTTAACTTCCTGGTCCACCAACAGTTTAAAACTTATAACATTTTCTTTTTCCAAAGGTGCTTTCAGACATTAGTTTTCACAGGCATCTATTAACTCTTGAAGCTTATTCAACCAGCTCTCATTAATTGCCTAATTAAAGTCATGAGCTTCAGCAAAGAATGTTCTCCATTTAAAACTTCTGGGTTTTCCCAATTACTTTAAAACCCTTCAGTTTCTTACTTCTGACTGGCACAGACAGAACATTCTATTTCCATATCAGAATAATCTTCCTCTATATAACTGTCTCCTATTTCCATTTCCTCTTCACTGGCTTCCCTCAGTGACTTGCTATCCACAGCGTCTGCATGGGAAGGCTTCAACTGCTGCAACACTGTTTTCAGCTGTTCCCATTGAGATCCCTCGCTACATGAGGTTGTGGGGGAAGGGCATGAAATAGCTTTCTTATTCAGAAGCTTTTTAAGAGCTTGTAATGGGCTCACCTTGCTAGCAGTAGTGTGTCTCCTTTCAGACCCTGCCACAGATGTACACTTGCTTTCTGGTCCTCCCAGGAATATTCCTTTCTGCTCCCCAACAGTACCTTGTTTAAAACAGGCTCTCCAAGGCTCCACGTTAGCTGCAGACTTCCTGTCAGCTGAACTGCGTTCTAGGCTTGAGCTGTCTCTGTACTGTTTGCAAGAGGAATCCCTTTTTGTATGGCCAGTCCACCAGCTTCTAGAGAATATCTTCTCAGAAGATTCCTCCCCAGAGCTTGCCTCTGCCCTTTTCTCCAGCTTTCTCTCAGAGCTCCTCCTGGATCTCTCCTCTTTTCCACGCTGCTTTCTGCCACGCTGATTCTCCTCTCTGCCACGCTGATGATTCTTGTGACTGAAACTTCCCTGCTTAAATGTTTGGGGCTGTCCTATAGCTCTAGACTCCGCCCCCAAACCACTCCCATTACCTCCCTCGGTTTCCATGGGGACTGGGTGTGTCTCTGGTTCTACACTTCTGTGCAGGGAGTTTTTAGCTTTGTTTAGAGTTTTAACCCCTGCTGTGCCTGCAGTTCTGTTGGGCTCAGGGAAAAAAGACTGTTTTTCACCCTTTTCCTTACACTCTAAACCTGCTTCGCCACCACACTAGTCATTCCTGTACTTGTTCCCTTGAGTATATTTGTGTATCTGTGTATATTTGTATATTTGTACATCTGTGTTTCTCATCTAACCTTGTCCTCTATTTGCTTTGATTTTTCAATTCTTTTCTCCCTTTTTTTATGATTTTTACACTGTAAACCACTCTGATGTTTGAAGGGTGATATAGAAAGTCCTAATAAACCATAAACAATATTTCCTGATGCTGCTTTTAAGTTTACCTCCTTGCAACGTTATTTCATGTCCTCTAGTTCTACAGCTTCCCCATCTTTGAAAAATGTTTGTTAGTTCATTGATACCCTTAAAGTATTTAAACATTTGTATCATATCTCCCCTCCCCCCCGCCCCCCCTCCCCCGCCTCCCCCCTCTCCTTCCTGTCTCTTCTCTCCTCCAGGGTACACATATTTAAGTCTTCAAGTCTTTCCTCATATGCCTTCTGGCTCAGGCCCCATATCACCTTGGTTGCCTTCCTCTGAACCATTTTGTCTTTTTATATCCTTTGTAAGGTATGGTCTCCAAAACTGAACACAATAGTCCAAGTGAAGCCTCACCAATGATGTACAGAGGAATTAATTCCTTCTTCCTGCTGGTTATTTCTCTCTGTATGCAGCCTAACATCCCTCTGGCTTTGGCCAGCACCTTGTCACATTGCTTCGCCACCTTGAGATCCCCAGACACTATCACCCCGAGGTCTCTCTTGGTCCCTATACACCTGCCTCTCATCCCCTATCACATACAGCTCCCTTGTTTTTTTGCATCTAAAGTGCACTTCTTTGCATTAAATCTCAATTGCCAAGCACAGACAATTCTTCTAATTTTTATAGACCTTTTCTCATGTCTACTCCCTCCGAAATGTCTACTTTGTTGCAAATCTTCGTATCATCTGAAAAAAGGCAATCTTTTCCTTTTAGCGATTCGGCAATATCACCCACAAAGACACTGAACAGTAGCAGTCCCAGGACCGATCCCTGAGACACTCCACTTTTCACTCTCCTTTCTTTAGAGTGAATTCCATTCACCACTACCTTCTGTAGTCTGTCAGTCAACCAGTTCTTGATCCAGTTCACCACCCTGGGATCCATCCACAGGCTGCTCGGTTTATTCACAAGCCTCCTATGAGGAACAGTATCAGAGGTTTTGCTGAAATCTAAGTTGACCACATCCATCGCATGTCCTTGATCTGTTCTCTGGTCACTCAGTCAAAGAGATCAATCAGAATTGATTGGCGCTATCTTTCCTTGGTAAAGCCATGCTGCCTTTGATCTCACAACCTGTTGCCTTCCAGAAAAAACACTATCCTCTCTCAGTAGCGTCACCATTATGTTTCCTACCACCAAGGTAAGACTTACCAGTCTGTAGTTTGCCACCTCTTCTCTGTTACCACATTTGTGAAGCAGTATCACATCAGCCCTTCTCCAATCCTGCAGTACCTCTCCAGTCTCCATTAAACACATCTTTTAAAGTTCCTGCCCAGGATACTGAAGGAGCTCAGGGAGGTTTTAAAGTTCCTGCTAAATCCTCCCTGTCTGATCCTGTCCCATGGCCTTGTTCATTTTCAGTTTTGCAAGCTGTTCAAAAACATCTTCTTCCATGAATGATGTTACATCTATTCTATCCCCCTTGTTACCTTTCTCAGAGTCATGCATGGCCCTTCTGTTTCATGTTCACAAAAGAAAATTTGTTTAGCAATTCTGCTTTTTCCTTCTCACTTTCCACAAATCAGTCCTGAGCATCTTTGAGTCTTGCAATTCCACCTCTGGTCTTCATCCTTTCCGTAATATAACTAAAAAATATTTTGTCACTTCTCTTCACATCTGTAGCCATTTTTTCTTCCACATTTGCTTCTGCCATCCCGATTTCTCTATGTCCTAATACTTTGCAACTATTTCAAAAACAGTATGCTCATGCCTGATCTTAGACCCTCCTGGTGAAAAAGAACTATTACTCTGTCCTGATCAAGAACTCAGTCCATTGCCTGCATATCATCTACTCTGCTGCCACTCAACTATCCTCATTTACTACCTCTTCTACCTCCAAATCCTCTCCCTGGCCATTCCCAGACAGTTTGGTAACCTTCTTCTATGATAAAATCATTACCTTATGGCAAGGCTTTCCCCATGCCCCTCCATTCTCCCTCTCAACCTCTACCAACCTTGCGGGCCCCAGTTTGACCCACACATGGTCCAAGTTTGCCTCCATCTCAGATCACTTACTACGACACAAACTCTCCTCCATTAGGAAGAATTTCTGTTCCTTGGACCCCATCCCCTCTTTGTGGCTTAATGAATCATTTCTGGGGCTAATTCCTATCATCCATTCCATCCTCAAAACAAGTCTTACCACAGGGCAATTTCCGCAAGCCTGGAAGGAGGTGGTGATCTGCCCAGTTATCAAGGGCTCAAAACTCAACCCTCCTGATGTGTCTAACTATCATCCCATCTCAAACCTTTAATTTTTCTCTAAGCTAACCGAATGTCTCGTTCTCCCACAACTAACTGACCATCTGGAACACACCCATATGCTCCACCCACATCATTCCAGTTTCATGTCCCAAAATAGCACTGAAACTATAGTAGCTGCTGTCCTAAATGACTTTCATAGCATCATAAAACAAGGGAGAATCACCTTGGCCATTTCATTAGATCCGACAGCTACATTCGACTTAGTTGATCACAATATCCTACTTACTCTACTCCATGACATCGGCCTCCGGGAAGAGGTACTAGCCTGGTTCATTTCCTACTTTTCAAACTGTTCCTTTAGAGTCATAGGGAATCGCCACTCATCAATCCTCCCAACCTCTGCACTTCGGGGTACTGCAAGGATCAATCCTTTCATCCTTATTATTTAACATCTTCTTGACCCCCTTAGTCATACTAATCCAATCCTTAGGGATCTCCTGTTACATATACATGGATGATATCCTCCTACTTGCCCCGATAGACAGTCTTTCCACTGATCTCACCTATATAAATACATGTCTTCAGAAAATTGCTTACTGGTTACACGAAAACACCTTAAAACGTAACCCTCAGAAATCTGTAATGCAACCTGCATTACTGGAGAAATGGACACCCCAACTGTAGCTCCAATTCTTAACATTTCCCCTCTTGCACTCAAGAAATCATTTAAATATCTAGGTGTCTTTATTGATTCTAATCTGCCCTGCTCTACACAGCTCTCCCCTTAACCAGGTCTTCCTTTGAGGCACTTCACCGCTTTTGAGCACTACACCATTTCCTCGATCCAGATGCAGAAACATCCATTCTCCTCAGTTCAGTAATAGTTTGTCTAGACTATTGCACTGTTATGTATGCCAGTTTCCCAACCTATCAACTTAAGAGAATCCAATAAATACAAAACACATATTTACAGGTCCTTGCAGGTGCCACAAAGTATGACCATATTACTCCACTCTTTATCGAACATCACTGGCTGCCAGTCCTATCTCGCATCCAATACAAAATCCTTATCCTAAACTACTCCGAAGCCCCTGCCTATCTTTCAGATCTCATATCATTATATGCACCCTCCTCCCCATTGTCTATATTCCCTTCATGGTAATCAACTGGTTATTCCCTCCTCTTATAGGGCCAAGCTAGAATCAACCCTTAAATCCACATTCTTCTCTGCGGCCCCCACTCTCCGGAATAGTCTTCCAACCCTAGTCCAGTTAGAAGTCAACTTCAAGAAGTTTAAAACTTATCTATTCACAGAAGCATTTGAACTGGGGACAGGCTAGCAGGCAGACTGGTGGACGTAGTTCAACAAACTGCATACAATATAATATAATAAGACCCTGTATATTACTCTATATGCTATCCTTTGTTTTCCTTCTGACCTCTTTGTTAAACTTTGTGCTTTCCTGTTAAACTATGTAGTCCTTTTCCTAATCTTAATGAATTTCATAGACCTGTAAACCGCTCTATTTGTTAGCAAAGAATGGCATATCAAATACAATAAAGTATAAACTATTTCTCTCTTAGCCTTTTTTAGCTTTATCCAGTCTTCTTTTCTATGTTCTTCTTTGTGTGATCCTTTGAAAATTGTAAACACTGCCATTTTTACCTTTATTTTTCTAGCCACATCTTTGAAGAACCATATCAGTTTCCTTATCTTCTTGCTTTTATATACTTTCTCTACATATACAAGCGATCTGTTGCCCTGGCTATGGCCTCTTTAAGCTTAGCTCACTGCTTTTCCACTTTCCTTATCTCCTCCCACCCTGCCAGCTCCTTGTTCGGTGGGTTCCTTGAGAAAGGTCAACGCTGGATCTGGTGATCACTAACAGAGACAGTGGGCCCGATACTCTTCTAGGCAGGCTATGCGCCACTGCAGCACACAGCCCTTCCCACTCACCTCTAACCCCAGATATTCAATGTTGCAGCGAAGGCCTACATGTAAAGTGCATGTAATAGAAGATTTACCCATTCTTATGACTGTATACTGGAAAGAAGTAGAGCTTGAGCCACAAGCCCAAGGAAGAGAGAAATAGAGAGAAGAACCAACAGGACTTTGGCTGCAGATGAAAGTACTGTGTAAGATAATTCCTTTACAGCTAGAAGCTGTATGAAAGTGAATCCCATAAAGGAAGGATGAATCTATCTGGGTGACCCAGCCACCAGGAAGCCCCTGCCCCTAAAAATAGACTGATGGATAAACAAAGGATCACCGATACAAATCAGAAGGATGCATGATGGGTAGCAATACAGAACAGTATTTGCTTAATGCTGTACATTCATTGGTGATAAAGAATATTTCAAGACATTATGGGGCTACTATTCAGAACCCTTAGACCAGGGGTACTAAAATCCAGTCCTGGAGGGCCACAAACCAGTCAGGTTTTCAGGATATCCCTAATGAATATGCATGAGATATATTTGCATTCACTGCCTCCATTGTATTTGACTCTATCTTATGCATATTCATTAGGGATATCCCGAAAACCTGACTGGTTCGTGGCCCTCCAGGACTGGATTTGAGTACCCCTGCCTTAGACAAACAGCCAATGGGAGGCTGACCAGAGAAGGGTGCTGACCAAGATATTCAGCATACTATCCAGATAGTGCCATTGAATCTATTGTTAAGATACAAACAGGAAATAGGACTCCCCCAAGGCTCTGCACTATCTGCTCTACTGTTCAACATATATATACAACCAATCTGTAATATCTTTAAAAAATTCAAAATCCATTATCACATATACGCGGACGACATTATGCTGTACGTTCCATTCACAATCCCTACGATTCCCCTCCAACTCTTAACGGACTGCTTCAACGAATTGGCAACTTGGTTAGAAGACCACAATCTCTTCATTAACCATTCCAAAACCGACATACTAATTGTAACAAAGAACAAATCCTTTACTCCCCCCACCCACATTACACTTCAGAATCATGACATCCACATAAAAAGCGAAATAAAATACTTAGGGGTGTTACTAGACACTCAACTTAGTATGAACACACATATAAGAAACACAACAAAGAAAATTTACTTTAAACTCAAAGTTTTAAAACAACTACGCCCACTAGTCCACCTGCAAGATTTCCTAAGCATTATTCAAGCCATAATCACCCCTCATTTTGACTTCGCCAACCTCTCTCTACTAGGCACATCAAACCATAACATCAGAAGACTCCAACTGGCTCAAAATGCTGCTGCCAGAACTATAATGAAGGTCCACCCTTTCGAGCACATATCACCCTACCTAGCCAAACTACACTGGCTACCCATCCAATGCAGAATAAACTATAAATTAATAATAACCACTTTTAAAGCACTAAACACTGCCCCAGAAACCTTAAATAAACTAATTATTAAAGACACACCCCATAGTGCACATAGAAGAGGCAATGCCAACAAACTAAAAATGCCGAAAGAATTCACAAAATCCAAAAAAACAACAAATAAAAAGGCTTTCTCCCATGCAGCCCCCACGCTCTGGAACTCGCTACCTGATGAACTCAGAGCATTAACTGACTTTAAAGACTTACGCAAAAATTTAAAAACTCACCTTTTTACCTCCTATTACGGCACATTAACTAACTCTCAACTCCAATATGAAAAGGGATAAACTATACAACACAAGTAGATCAGCACCGCAAGGACTAAAGATATTTTGACCTCAATATTGCCTATTATGCTTATACTGTTGAACTTCTCCTTCTATATCTGTATATAGTTAATTGTACATAGTTCCAAAAAGTTCAAAAAGTTTAAAGGTTAAAAGTTCAAATGTTAATTGCACATAGTTAATGTTATCGTTCAATGTAAAAACAGAAATACCTCTCTGTTTCCTTAACTGTTATATGTAAACCGCACCTGATCCTCGGAAGGTTGCGGTATATAAAAAATTTGTTAAATAAATAAATAAAATAAATTTAAAAAAATGTATTTTAGAAGCACAGGTTGCTGGGTTGCTACATAGTGCCCTAAATGTTTCTTTCCTTCCCACCCATCCCAGGCATAATCTTAACTTTATAGGCTCTTAAACCTATTAAAGGGAAGGAGGTAATCAAATTCATTTTCAAGTTCAGCTGGTTATCCTCAACAGGAATAGATGAACAAAATCCCTTAAACGTATTAGATACTGTATAGTTGTATTGGTACAAGATCCCTAGCAACTATAAGTAAGTAAACAACTTAAATATCTAGATAAAGATCTAAACAAATCCTTAAAACTAAGATGCAGACAGCAGTCCGGCAACAAAATGGGGCTATCCAGTCTTTTGCATTAACTGTCACATTTACAATTTTCTCCTAGTTGGTGAGGGGATCTTACATGTGCACTAGGTGCAAGAAGCCCTTTGCTCTCAGCAAACAAGTCCAATCTCTGGAAGCTAGAGTAGCAGACTTGGAGGAGCTAAGGAAAGAGAGGTATATAGACAAAACCTACAGGGACATAGTACTGAAGCTCTACCTCCAGTCTGGAAGCCTCTCTGTTGACATGGAGGAGAAAGGTCATGTGAAAGGAGAGCATCACCTTGGTGTGAAAGGAGAGCATCACCTTGGTGTGAAAGGAAGTGATCCTGTAGCTAGGACCTGTCCTCAAGTGATGCAAAACCCTCTCGCACTGAGGTGGCTTCTCCAGGGACATATGCCTATGAGGGAAGGGTTAGGATGGTTGTTAGAGTTGGTGATTTGATCATTAGGCATGTAGATAGCTGGGTGACTGGTGGGCGGGAGGATTGCCTGGAAACATGCCTGCCTGGTGCAAAGGTAGTGGACCTCATGCACCACCTAGACAAGGTTTTAGGGGAGGAACCTGCTGTCTTAGTACATGTCGGTATCAATGACATAGGAAAATGTGGGAAGGAGGTTCCAGAGGCAAAATTTAGGCTTTTAGGTAGGAAGTTAAAATCCAGAACTTCCAGGGCAGCATTCTCAGAAATGCTTTCCGTTCCATACGCAGGACCCAAAAGGCAGGCAGAAACCTGGAGTATCAATGCGTGGATGAGACTATGATACTAGGATGAGGGATTTGGATTTATTAGAAACTGGGCAACATTCTGGGGAAGGGAGGGGCTTTTTCAAAAGAATAGCCTCCACTTTAACCAGAGTGGAACCAGGCTGCTGGCGTTAACCCTTAAAAAGAAGATAGAGAAGCTTTTAAACTAGATAATAGGGGAAAACCGACAATCGCTCAAGAGCGCATGGTTTGAAAGGAGGTATCCCGAAAGGATACTAGTATAAGAGAGGTTAGGGCATCCTGATAAAAGATAAAAGGAATACAGATGACTTTAAGTACAGAGCAGACAGAGCTGAAAGATTTGAAATTACCCTTGTCAACTAATAACCAGATTGTTAATATGGATAAAATACAAATACTAGAAATCTAAAAAATAAGATGGGAGAGCTAAAATATATAGCATTAAATGAAAGGTTAGATATAATTGGCATCTCAGAGGCCGGGAGGAAGGAGGACAACCAATGGGATACTGTGATACCTGGGTACAAACTATATTGCAATAATAGGGTAGATCAAATTGGTGGACGGGCATGTTAGAGAGGGCATCGAGTCACACAAGATAAAAGTTTTGCAGGAAACAAAACACACTACAGAATCTCTATGGATAGAAATTCCACATAAAAAGGGGAAAGCAATAGCTGTGGGGGTATACTACCGTTCACCTAGGCAGAATGAATAGATGGATGATGAAATGCTAAAAGAAAAAAGGGAAGCTAACAAACATTACAACACAGTAATAATGGGTGATTTCAATTACCCCGGTATTGACTAGGTCAATGTCATAGCAGGACATGCTAGGGAGATAAAGTTTCTAGATGAAATAAAGGACTGCTTCTTGGAGCAGCTGGGTCATGAAGTGACAAAAAGGGGGAAGCTATTTTGGACCTATTGTTAGGCCTACTTGGCAAAGGTAATCATAGCATGATCGCATTTGAATTCATACATGGAGGTAGGATGGCAAGGAAATCCACATTACTATCTTTTAACTTTGAAAAGGGAGACTGTGATAAAATTAGGAAAATAGTTAAAAAAAAACTAAAAAGGAGCAACTACAAAGGTTAAAGGTTTACATCAACCCTGGACATTGTTTAAAAATACTACCTTGGAAGCCCTGAGCACATGTACTCCATGCTTTAGGAAAGGTGGAAGGAAGGTTAAAAAACTGCCAGCATGGTTTAAAGGTGAGGTCAGAGAAGCCATTGCAGCCAAAAAATCATCTTCCAGGACATGGAAAAAGTAGCCGAATGATGAAAACAAGAAAATTCATAAGCACTGGCAAGTTAGATGCAAGGCACTGATAATGCAGGTATTGAGAGAATTTGAAAAAAATGCTTGCTATGGAAGCAAAAAAGGCATAATAAAAACTTTTTCAAATACATTTGTAGCAAAAAATCAGTGAGAGAGTCAGAGAAGAACCTCTTGGCTCAAAAGATGGGCGAGTCAGTTGCTGCAAGACCACATTCAACTCCCACTCAGGGGCAGGAGGACGGATTGGAGGCTTGAGTAAAAGCAAGCCCCTGAGAAAGCGAGACACCAAGGGGTGAACCAACAGAGAATGTCCTTCCACCAGGGAGTGGTGGTGAACTGCTAGAGCTGAGAGGTGGACCCGAACAGAATTGGACTTGAGTCCCTGATTGGACAAGTGGAGTAAATACTGAAGCACTACTGGTACCGTACAGGAGAAAGGATCATATCGTAATGATAGAGCTGATCAAATTGGTGGAGGGGTTGCTCTCTATGTTAGAGAGGGCATTGAGTCAGAAAGGATTAACGTTTTGCAGGAAACAAAATCTGCTGTAGAATCTATATGGATTGAAATTCCATGTAAAAGGGGGAAGGCAATGGCAGTGGGGGTGTACTATCGAGCGCCTTGCCAGAATGACCAAATGGATGATGAAATGCTCAAAGAGATCAAGGAAGCTAACAAAAGTTACAGTGCAGTAATAATAATGGGTGATTTCAACTACCCCAGTATCGACTGGGTCAGTGTCACGTCAGGACATGCTAGGGAGATAAAGTTCCTAGATGAAATAAATGACTGCTTCTTGGAGCAGCTGGTTCATGAACCGACCAGAGGGGAAGCCATATTAGACCTAGTCCTTAGTGGAACACCAGATCTAGTGCAAGAGATAAGGTTGTTGGGGCCACTTGGCAATAGTGATCATAGCATGATCGCCTTTGATTTAATTAGTGGAGGAGGGATAGTAAGGAAATCCACAGTACTACCTTTTAACTTTCGAAAGGGAGACTATGATAAAATGAGGAAAACAGTTAAGAAAAAACTAAAAGGAGCAGTTGCAAAGGTTAAAGACGTACATCAGGCTTGGCTGTTGTTGAAAAATACTATCTTGGAAGCCCAGACCAGCTGTATTCCACGCTTTAAGTGGAAGGAAGTCCAAAAAACTGCCAGCATGGTTTAAAGGTGAGGTCAGAGAGGCTGTTGTTGCCAAAAAAGCATCTTTCAGGAAATGGAAAAAAGAGCCAAACGACGAAACCTGGAAACAGCACAAGCACTGGCAAGTCAAATGCAAGGCATTGATAAGGCAGGCAAAGGGAGAATTTGAGAAGAAGCTTGCTGCGGAAGCAAAAACGCGAAGTAAAGACCTTTTCAAGTACATTCGTAGCAAAAAACCTGTGAGTCAGTTGGTCCATTAGATCAGTGTTTCCCAACCCAGTCCTACGGGGCACACCGGCCAGTCAGGTTTTCGGGATATCCCTAATGACTATGCATGAGATATATATGCATTAGAGATATCCTGCCAACCTGACTGGTTTGTGGCCCTCCAGGGCTGGATTTGGAGACCCCTGCCTTACACCTCTGTCATTTAAGATTGTGAGTGGGCAAGGTGCAGATGTCCTAGACATCGAAAGGGTATTTAGAATGTGACACATTCCTCCTCGATTCTCACCACCACCAAAAAGTTGTCTAATAGACAATATTTTGGTGGTGGTGAGAATCGAGGAAGAATGTGTCACATTCTATATACCCTTTCGATGTCTAGGACATCTGCACCTTGCCCACTCACAATCTTAAATGACAGAGGTGTAAGGCAGGGGTCTCCAAATCCAGCCCTGGAGGGCCACAAACCAGTCAGGTTGGCAGGATATCTCTAATGCATATATATCTCATGCATAGTCATTAGGGATATCCCGAAAACCTGACTGGCCGGTGTGCCCCGTAGGACTGGGTTGGGAAACACTGCATTAGATGATAAAGGGGTTAAAGGAGCACTAAGAGGCGATAAGGCGATAGTGGAGAGATTGAATGAATTCTTTGCTTCAGTCTTTACTGAGGAAGATGTAGGGATGTTACCCATGACTGAAGTGGTATTTAAAGGTGCGGAAGAATTGAAGGAAATATCGATACATCGGGAAGATGTATTACAACTATTAGATAAACTGAAGAGTAGCAAATCACCTGGGCCGGATGGTATACATCCAAGGGTGTTGAAAGAACTGAAATATGAGATTACTAATAGCAGGTCTGCAATCTGTGAACTATCATTAAAATCATCTCTAATACCTGAAGATTGGAGGATCGCCAATGTAACACCAATTTTTAAAAAGGGTTCCAGGGGTGATCCGGGAAACTACAGACCGGTGAGCCTGACATCAGTACCGGGAAAAATGGCAGAAACCATCATAAAGAATAAAATTACTCAGCATGTAGATAGTCATGACCTAATTGGAGACAGCCAACATGGCTTTAGACAAGGAAGATCTTGTCTTACTAATCTGTTATGTTTTTTTTGAAGGAGTGCATAATCAGGTGGACAAAGGTGAGTCGGTTGATATAGTGTATCTGGACTTTCAGAAAGCCTTTGACAAGGTCCCTCATCAGAGACTTTTGGCAAAACTAAAGAGTCATGGGATAGGAGGCAGTGTACTATTGTGGATCAGGAACTGGTTAAAAGATAGAAAGCAGAGGGTAGGGCTAAATGGCCAATTTTCCCAATGGAGAAAGGTGAATAGTGGTGTACCCCAGGGATCTGTGCTGGGTCCGCTGCTTTTTGACATATTCATAAATGACCTGGAAAGTGGAATAACGAGTGAGGTTATCAAATTTGCAGATGACACAAAACTATTTAAAGTTGTTAAAACCCAAGAGGATTGTAGAAAATTGCAAGAGGATCTTGATAAATTGGAAGACTGGGCATCAAAATGGCAGATGAAATTTAATGTGGACAAGTGCAAGGTTATGCACCTAGGGAAGAACAACCCAAACTATGGTTACACAATGCAAGGTTCCACATTAGGAACCACCACCCAGGAAAAAGATTTAGGCGTCATTGTGGATAACATGTTAAAACCCTCGGCCCAATGTGCAGCGGCAGCCAAGAGAGCAAATAGAATGCTAGGTATGATAAGGAAAGGAATGGAAAATAAAACAAAAGATATTATAATGCCTCTATATCGTTCCATGGTGAGACCGCACCTTGAATATTGTGTGCAATTCTGGTCGCCGTATCTTAAAAAGGATATAGCGATTTTAGAAAAGGTTCAGAGAAGAGCCACCAAAATGGTAAAGGGGATGGAAGGATACTCCTATGAAGAAAGGCTAAAAAGGTTAGGGCTCTTTAACCTGGAAAAGAGACGGCTGAAGGGTGATATGATAGAAGTCTTATAAATTAATGAACGGAGTGGAACGGGTAAACGTAGATCGATTGTTTACCTTATCAGAATATAGAAAGACTAGGGGACATGCAATGAAGCTACAGGGTAAACTATTTAAGACAAATAAAAGAAAATATTTTTTCACTCAACGTGTAATCAAACTCTGGAATTTGTTACCGGAGGATGTAGTAAAGGCTGTTAGTGTAGCTGGGTTTAAAAAAGGTTTGGACAAGTTCCTGGAGGAAAGGTCCATAAACCATTATTAAGAAGGGACCCAGGATATCAATGCTTGAACCAATACAAGCATTGTGGAACCTGTGTCCCTTGGGGAAACTGCTAGGTACGTATGACCTAGATTGGCCACTGTTGGAAACAGAATACTGGGCTTGATGGACCTTGGTCTGACCCAGTATGGCATATCTTATGTTCTTATGTTCTAGTTGACAAAAGGGGCACTAAGGGACGACAAGGCCATAGCAGAGAGACTGAATGAATTCTTTGCTTTGGTGTTTACTGAAGAAGATGGAGGGAAATTACCCTATGCCTGAAATGGTATTTAAAGGTAATGTATCAGAAGAACTGAAACAGAAAACCTTTGACAAGATCCCTCATGAGAGACTCTTGGCAAAATTAAAAAGTCATGGGAAAGGAGGCATTGTACTATTGTGGATAAGAAACTCGTTAAAAGATAGAAAGCAGAGGGTAGGCCTAAATGGCCAATTTTCTCAATGGAGAAAGGTGAATAATGGAGTACCCCAGGGATATGTGCTGGACCCGCTGCTTTTTAACATATTCATAAATGACCTGGAAATGGAAATAACTTCTGAGGTTATCAAATTTGGAGATGACACAAAATTATTCAAAGTTGTAAAACACGAGAAGATTGTGAAGAATTACCAGAGGACCTTGATAAATTGGAAGACTGGATGTCTGAATGGCAGATGAAATTTAATGTGGACAATGTTATGCACCTAGGAAAGAACAACCCAAACTACGATTATACAATGCAAGTTCCCACATTAGGAACCATCACTCAGGAAAAGAATTTAGGATTCATCTTGGATTAATACGTTGAAACCCTCTGCCCAGTGTGCAGCAGAGGGCAAGAAAGCAAATAGAATGCTAGGAATCATAAGGAAAGGAATGGAGAATAAAACAAAGGCTATTAAAATGTCTCTGTATTGTTCTATGGTGCAAACCCACCTTGAATACTGTGTGCAGTTTTGGTCGCCATATCTTAAAAAGGATATAGCAGAATTAGAACAGGTACAGAGAAGAGTTACCAAAATGGAAAAGGAGATGGACAGATACCCCTATGAGAAAAAGCTTAAAAGGTTAGGGCTCTTCAATTTGGAAAAGAGATGGCTGAGGGGAGATATGATAGAGGTGGGTTTAAAAAGCGTTTGGACAAGTTCTTGGAGGAAAGGTCCATAAACCATTCTTAAAGAGGACCCGGGAAATCCTAATTACCTCGGGACAAGCATTGTGGAACCTTTGTACCTTTTTATGAACCTGCCAAGTACTTGTGACCTGGATTAGCCACTGTTGGAAACAGGATATTGGGCTTGATAGACCTTTGTCTGACCCAGTATGGAATTTCTTTTGTTCTTAGGTTCTTATAATGTGAGGTGACACCGAGCAGTATTTACTTAATGCTATACAACTGCTGGCAAGAAAGATTATTCCAAGATATTGGGGGGGGGGGGGGGATATTCAGAGACGACAGTTAGTGCTTTTAAAGCACCTGTCTGCCGCCTCTTTAATTTAAACCAGATATTCAGCGCTGGAGCTTATCCAGCTCAATATCTGCTTTCACGGGACAGTGCGCTTGCTATCCGATTAGAGGCAACGTTTGGTGGTGGTGAGAATCGAGGAGGAATGTGACACATTCTTTATACCCTTTCGATGTCTAGGACATCTGCACCTTGCACACTCACAATCTTAAATGACAGAGGTGTAAGGCAGGGGTCTCCAAATCCAGCCCTGGAGGGCCACAAACCAGTCAGGTTGGCAGGATATCTCTAATGCATATATATCTCATGCATATTCATTAGGGATATCCCAAAAACCTGACTGGTCTGCGGCTCTCCAGGACCAGGGTTCCCTACCCCTGCCTTAAGGTCACAGCACTGTGAGGGTGATTCTGCTGGCCGTACTACTTGAAAGTACACACAAACTGGCCCAGACAGCCCCCCATGTACCCTGTAAAATACCTATCCCCAAGTTATAATGCCCTGTTCAATGTATGTCCAGTTTGTGCAATGTAAACCGCAATGGGGCAGAATAGCGCAGTATATGGGGGAATTTAAATAATTAAGGTAAATAAAATACATAAACCCACTGTGGATTCGAACCACCAACCTCTGGCTCCACAGTCACCAGTGGGCTACAGCTCTATAACTGTAAAGAGATGTCTGGCTGGCTACAAAATAACGTCTGCAGACTGTGTGCTGCGATTACCAGGGTAGGGTTAGTCCTCTCACACCCATGATGCACTGCACATGCAAAGCAGCAGTCTACAGGTGATCTGCAGATGGGGTATGCACCCCCACAGCACCTAGGCCTGGTAGGGGGAACTGACCGTGTTTGGTACTGGCACAGAGTAGCTACACACCGTCACATTGTGCGGGTACTGTGCTCGCTCTGAAGGTGCGATGGGGCGGCCAGCACCTGGTCCACAGCACCTCCCATGGCAGAAATAGGCCATGCTGCAGGTCCCTAGCAGTGCTAGTGTGTGAGATAGGTAGTTCCTGCAGACACACCTTGGCTACATCTGTATTTCCCAGTCAGGTTTAGCCCTTATGGACCCATAGGCGGATTATGTACCACCACCCAAACTACCCCCTGGGGCTGAGGGTGGGAAACAGGGTCTCCCACCAACAGATCCACATTCTACCTCCCTGTAAATGTTGGCAGTAGAGGGAACCATCAGCCTCAGTCCTGCTGGGGAACAGACACCCTACAGGGCAGGCAATACGTATCTGTACCCACCCATAAAACAATAGCAGACAGACAGTAGGCCTTGAAATGCCCAGCTGCCCCCCACCACTATCTGACATTCACCAGCCACAGGCCACCAGCCGCTGCACCCTGCAAGGTGTTCCAGCAAAACACATACTAGCTGCAGACAGTCTGCAAGCTAGTCCATAGTGCATGTTTCTGGAGAAGATGCGTGCACCCAGAACTGGGCTGCCAGCATACACACCAAGCAGAGAGGTCAGTGATTGGGCCCCAAAAGGGAACCCATAAATATCACCCAAGAGAAATACTACATAGCCCTATGGGGGAACCTAGCCATGCCATGGTCACTGCTGAGTCAGGGTGAGAGTGATCTCCCAACACGACATGCTGTGGCCACCCTGTGTGTGCAGGTGGTGGCCAGGCACTACAATGTCCCAGCCATTGCCCTATGCCCTGTGCAGATGCATCCTGGCCAGGCCACCCTGTCAGGGCTATACCCATGGTACCTTGCTCATCATTATGCACATTGGCAGGCCAATACTGGCAACAGTGCTGGCAGTGTGGGCTGTAGAAGGTGTTTGCAGCCACCACACACTGGATAGACAGACACACACTCTGACACCTATGCCAGCATTGTGCTACCATAGAGGTGTTTGACAGCCCTGGCCACGACACCAGTCCTGGGCACAGTGCAGGCATGGCTATGGCACGCAATACTGTAGGAGCCACCCCCCAGGGTGGTAAACACTGTCAGACATAGGACCTGTATCACACTCCACAGACATCTGAACGATTGCTATGATGCAGCTCACTCAGCAAATTGTGCTTAACGTAGGACTTGCTATATCCACCATTACCCATGGCAAACATTTGATAGATGTATACCGTATTCCCAGGTGTAGGGTGGCATTGCTAGGTTATTCAAGTGCTAGTATTCGGGGTAGGAAACAGGGCCCGAAGCCCTGCCTCTCCAGGTGGCTTTGGAAAATGGGGCCTATGAGTGCAGGCGTGTCTGCCCCTGTTGTCCGCTGTGCTGGGGCAGAGGTTCCCAACTCCGGTCCTGGTGGGCCAAACACTGCTCGGGTTTTCATGATATCCATAATGAATATGCATGAGATACATCTGCATACCATGGGGGCGATGCATGGAGATGCAGCACAGACATATGTTTATGTTTATTAGAATACTTCCTATACCGCCCCATACCAATAGCGTCTGGGCGGTTTACAAAACTAAAAGAATAATTACATTACAGGCTGTTAGAAAAGTTAAAAAGAACGCCAATTAAAATATTAAAAGCGACAGAAAAGAGGCAGAGGATAGAAAACATAGCAAAATAGAAAAACATCAACAAAAAGAGGAAGAGGGAGACAAAGACGGGGGAGGGAGATCAAACGCCAGACTAAACAAATGGGTTTTGAGTTGCTGTTTGAAGGCATGATATGATTGCTCTGCTCGGAGAGGGGGGGGGGGGGGAAGTGAATTCCAAAGCCTAGGACCCAGAAAATAGAAAGCCGAAGAACGTGTGGACTCCAAGTGGGCTTGAGAGGGAGAAGGAAGGGACAGACGATGAACATGGATAGAACGGAGCAGGCGATGGGGAGTGCGGAAATGAAGAAGATCTGCAAGATAAAGAGGGGTACCTGTGTGAGTCACCCTATGCACAAACGTGAGGACCTTCTACTGTATACGAAATGAAACTGGTAACCAGTGATGGTGCAAAAGTAGGGGAGTGACGTGGTCGTAACGAGAAGCACAAGATAATAGACGGACAGCTGCATTCTGGACACGTTGTAAACGGGAGAGTTGAGATTGTGGTAGACCAGCTAGAGAAACATTACAGTAATCAAGTCGGGACATTACAAAAGAGAGAATAAGAGTAGCAAAAGCAGAGGGCGAAAGAAAAGGACGCATGGGCCGAAGTTGTTTTAGGGATAGAAAAGAACGTTGAACTATTGAAGTGATGTGTTCTTTGAATGAGAGAGAAGAGTCAAGAATAACACCAAGATACCCAAGAGATGAAACAAGAGGGATGGGCTGGGAAGAGAGGGAAGGAGCACAGGTGGGGGAAGGGCTCCCGAGGGTAAACCAGATGGCAAAAGACTTAGTAGGATTGACCTGGAGAAAGTTAGAGGTGAACCAGGAGGCAACAGCAGAAAGACAAAGATTAAGAGGAGAAATATCGGGTGTGTGTGAATCAGTGTGGTGCAGGAGAATGATATCGTCCGCGTAATAGTACACGGAGATACCAAACTACTGGATCACGAGTGCAAGAGGGGCCAGGAAGACATTGAAAAGGAGGGGAGCAAGAACAGATCCCTGAAGCACACCACAGGTAAGAGAAGTGGAAGCTGAGGAAGAAGATCCAACAACCACAGAAAAAGAGCGACAGGAGAGAAAAGAACGAAACCAGTGAAGAACTGTACCAGAGAGGCCAGCGTCTTGAAGACGGGCAAGAAGGGTGCAGTGATCCACCAAATCAAAAGCTGCAGAAAGATCGAGGGAAACAGCAAGAGTAAAGAAACCATGATCGTGAGCAGCATGCACCTCGTTGAGAAGGGAAAGAAGGATAGACTCTGTACTGTATGTATGTATATATGTATTGGAAACAGCATGGAACCTGAATGGTGCTTGGCACTCCAGGACTGCCTTTGGGGGACTCTGCTTTAAGTACTGCACATGTTTATGGTGTTTGTGCTCTATGGGGTAAAATATATGCATATGAGGCATTTTTTCTGTTCTCAGCAATACAGGTTCGGTCTTTACAACCATGTTGTCTTCATGGGTAAAATAAGGGGACTGGGTTGGCAGGAGCAACAGCAGGGATTTGAACCTGTGACCCTCTGCTCTTGGACACACTGTTTGTGTGCACTGCGCCACTGTGTTCCCACAGATATGGTGCATTCCCTGGGGTGTCCATGACTGTACATCCGACAGGGCCTGTCTGTTGCAGTGGGCAGCACCCACCTACACAGGACTGTGCCTGGACTGCTGTGGGCAGCTGCCACTGCCCCCTCCACCACCAGTACCCCTCCGCCACCATGCTGACAGGGCCTTATATTGGAGACAGCATAAAACCTGAATGATTTGTGGCCTTCCAGGCCTGCTTTTGGGGGACTCTGCTCTAGGTAATGCGCATGTTTCTGATGTCTGTGCTCGGAGGGGTAAAATATAGGCGTTTGAACCATGCATATGTTCTCTTCAATAAAGGTTTGTCCTTACTATCATGGTTTAGTAGCGGGTAAAATATGGGGACTGGACTTGCAGTAGGCCCAGCAGGGACTTGAACTTGTGACCTTCTGCTCATGAACGCACTGGCTGTGTTCACTGCACCACACTGTGCTCACAGAGACACTGCCGTCCCTGAAGATACCATGGTTGTTTGTCAGACAGAGCCTGTCTGTTGCAGTGCATGGCATCCACCTACACAGGGCTAGGCCATGGTCAGCTCTGGGCAGCTGCCACTGCCCCCCTCCACCTCCAGTACCCCTGTGCCACCATGCTGACATGCCCTTCTGCTGGTGGTGCTGGTGGTGTTCAGTCTCAAGCCATCCAGTGTGCAGGTAGGCGGCTGCCTATGGTGCGGGTTCTGGGGTAGGGGTGCCTGCATAGGCGTCCACGCTTCCCCCCAACACTGCCTGCCAATGTTCTGTGCCCTTGGGGGTACCTGCTGGGTACTATCCCCTGTGACACTGTGATAAACACTCTCGTGCCCATGTTGGGCCCTCATCAGTTGCTGTCTGGCTGCTGTTCAGTTTCAGCATTCCAAAGTGCCACCTAGGCATCTGCCTAGTCCGCACTGTGCCCCAGCTGCACCACAGCATGTTCCGCCTGCAGCCCTCTGTATCCCCTTTCCCAGCATCTGTCCAGTTGCCCATTCCGACATGTCCGCCCTGCTGTTGTGGAACATGTACATGCCATAGGTAACCTGTCCAAAGGAGAGGGAAACCCTGATCAGTGCTATTTCACTGTGGGATCATTCACCTTGTATGGGGACGGAGCGTAGACCCTTCCAAAATTCATATTTATTTTTTGGGGCTTTCTTAGGAGTGTTTTTTGCTGTTTCCCATTACTATCACTATTGCCCAGCTTTATTCTGATTTTTTTAAATTTTGTTGGGGTCATTTTCACTGTTTATTTGCCCTTTTGTACCCTGGTTTTGCTGTACATTGCTGACAGAAATGGTTTCTCTTCCCTTTAAATCGGCTCTACCGCGAGGTTTTCACTCACGGTATTTTTTAACTCGGATTTCAGCCTCACTCATGTGCGGGGATCCTCTCCCCTCCCACTCTCCACCCATTGACCCCGTCTCTCCGCCCCTGGGGGGCCTTCCTCCGCCCTCCGGGAGCCTTTCCCCGCCTTCATCGCACATTGGCGCGCCGCGCACATGAGCGCCGCGCACATGTGCGGGCACATTTGGGCCCCGAAACGCATCATTAGCGTGCGCTAAGGTACCTTAGCGCACGCTAATGCGCGCCGCGCAAATGAGCACAGTTTAGTAAACATACCCCTAAATATCTCTGTAGAAATTGGTAAAAGGGGAATATCTGGAAAGCAGTATGCATAAATGCCAGTAGCATGGGAACTAAGATCCCAGATGTTGAGGCTTTAATAGAAGAGGCTGACTTGGATTTAGTGGTGGAAACGGCGACATGGTTCATGGAAAACGATGACTCGGATGTAATTATACCGGACTATACTTTATTCAGGAAGGACAGGATAGGAAGAAGGGGAGAAGGAGTGGCACTATATGTAAAAAATAATATTAAAGCTATAGAATTGCAGGGCTTAAAAGGCAGCGAGGAGGCACTGTGGGTTAAACTAGAAAGAAGGAAAGGAAAATCTATTTGCATTGCTGTGATATGCAGATCTCCCTCAGAGAGAGAAGTGGACTGAGATTTAATAGAAGTCTACACAGTATTGCCATGAAAAGAGAAGTGCTACTGGTAGGTGATTTCAATATGCCAGATGTTGACTGGCACATCCCTATTGCGATGTGCGATGAAGCTGACACTACTGAAGCTATGGAGTTAGAAGAAAACTCCGTTTCTTTTAAAGAAACTGATTTACAGAGAATGCAGTTACCAAGAAGAGCAGCTAGAGGGAGTAGGCATGAGGCTGCAGAAGGTAGGCTGACACACCCAGATTGTAATGATGCAATAGCTAATCAAACACACCTGAGTAGAGGGCCAGAAAGCTCACTAGAGAAACGGCTTTATAAGCAGTGCTCGGTCAGGAGAATAGGGAGAGGATCACCAATACAGAGAGGATCACCAATATGGGCAGGATCACCAATACAGAGAGGACCACCAATACAGAGAGGACCACAAATACAAAGAGTAACACAAACCCCTGCTACAAAGGAGAGAGAAAGGGGAAAGCTCCAACTACGGAAGGAAAGGCAGTTAAGCTTGCAGTCCTTACAAGGAAGGGACAACTTCCAGGAAGGACAAGCCCATGCTGAAAAGCTCCAGAAAGAAGTCTCCAGGGAAGACAGTGTAAGCAGGAGAGTGCCTGGTAGAAGGAATACCAGCAACGCACGTCTCAGAGAACAAAGGTACATTCACACCTCCTTTCCTGAATGTGTGCCAGGTCCTAGAAAGGCTTATAAACCAGAGAGCCATAGATATGAGAAACAAAGCTGGGGAAAGCTTTGGAAACCTGTGCAGAAGGTCCTAGATAAAAGCCATATTAATTGTTTGCCAGACCAGGTCCAGCAAGGCTGGAAAGTCTTGGAGAGAACTACTGAAGTTCAACCAGTTTTGCCTAGGGAAAGCTCAGGCTTAGCAGACACCATATCTGATCAAGAGGATATGCAAACAGACCTTGTAGAACCAGAACCAGTGCTGCCTGAATATCCTATGGACTGTACTCTCTGTGTAGCTGAGAGTATAGAATCTCTCACAGTCATAGCATAAGACATGCTCTAAAATGGCATTGCTTTGTTGAGCTGAAAAGAAGAAGTTTTTGTGTTTATTTAACCTGTTTATATTGAAAAATCCTGCTTGAATGGAAAAGACTGTGAAGCTCTTATAACAGTTTTGGACTTTGTAAATACTTTGGTAGAAACCCTGAATCAAGGTGAATTCTGTTGTCTTCTTGGAGAACCCTAGCGCATCAAGGGAATAAAACCTTATATTTAACCCTGCACAAGGCTCACACAGCTATTCTTTATAAAGAAGGGAACTACAAGGACCATAATACACCTGGTCTAAGTTAGAGTTCCCGGCTTCAACAAACAATAAATGTCCACCCTGACCCTTCAGCACACTGCCACCGGGAGGGGCTGCAACAGATGTCATCTAGGAGTAAGGAGATTCTAGATTCTCTACAGGAAGAGTTATTCCAGAAACTGGTAACAAAAACCACACGTGAAAGAGTTATACTGGATTTGGTGCTTACCAATGGGGAAGATGTTTCTGATGTCATAGTGGGAGATCATCTCGCATCCAGTGATCACCAGATGGTGCAGTTCAGTATTAGGACTAGGGTTGATAAAATCCATTCAAAAGTGAGGGTTTTAGACTTTAGGAAAACTAACTTTGCCAAGATGGGACAATACCTCAAGGAGTCGCAGGATGGGAACAGCTGGGGGATATAGAAAAGCAATGGGCAAAACTGAAAGGGAACATTTTAAGAGCAACAAACCTTTTTATTAGGTAAATAAATGTAAAACGAAAAAGGAGGCCACTATGGTTCTCAAAAGAAGTAGCTGAAAAGGTGAAGAAAAAGAGGGTGGACTTCATAAAATACAAGAGATCACAGATAAATACTTAGAAAAGCTGGCAAAATAGTTAGGAACGCACAGATATAAAAAGAAGAAGAAATAGCCAAATGCGATAAAATGGGGGGGGGGGGGAGACATTTTTCAGATATGTTGGTGAGAGGAGAAAGTGCAAAAGTGGTAATGTCAGACTCAAGGGTAAAAGGGAGGAATATGTAGAAGCCGATGAGGGTAAAGCAGAATTGCTTAACAAATATTTTTGTTCTGTGTTCACAGATGAAGGGCAAGGAACAGGACCTCAAAAAACACCCACAAATAGGAATAGAAGTGAAGGGGATTTTGAATGATTTTCAGAAAACTGTGTTTGTGAGGAACTAGCTAAACTAAAAGTAGACAAAGCAATGGGACCAGATGGGATACATCCCAGATTGAATGAACTTGGAGACATTCTGGTTGCTCCACTGACTGAATTTTTTCAATGCTTTGTTGGCATCAGGAGTGGTCCTATAGGACTGGAGAAAGGCACATGTGCTCCCTTTCCACAAAAGCGGAAGTAAGGATGAGGTTAAGAACTACAGGTCGGTCAGTCTAACCTCTGTGGTGAGTAAATTATTGGAAACACTGCTAAAACAGATAGTGAGATTTCTGGAATCTAATGGATTGCAAGATCCGAGGCAGCATGGGTTTGCCAGAGACAGGTCTTGTCAGATAATATCTGATTGGTTTCTTTGACTACGTGGCTAGGGATTTGGGCAGAGGGAGAGCCTTAGATGTGGTGTACTTAGATTTCAGTAAAGCTTTTGACACTGTTCCACACAGGTGACTTATAAACAAATTGAGCACCATAGGGATGGATCCTAAAGTGACTGACTAGGTAAGAAATTGGTTGAGTGGGAGGAAACAAAGTGTACAGGTAAATGGAGCTCACTCTGAAGAGAAGGATGTTACCAGTGGTGTGCCACAGCAATCTGTCCTTGGTCCAATTCTTTTTAACATCCTTGTTAGTGATATTGTGGAAGGGCTGTAGGGTAAGGTTTGCCTCTTTGCAGATGATACCAAAATCCGCAATACAGTAGACACCTAAGAAGGAATAGATAACATGAGAAAGGATCTAGCTAAGCTTGAAGAATGGTCAAGAATTTGGAAGCTGAGATTTAATGCTAAAAATGCAGGGTCATGCATTTGGGCTGCAAAAAATCAAAGGGAGAGGTATAGTGTAGAGGGTGAAGTACTTCTGTCCATGAAAGAAGAGTGGAACCTGGGCATGATTGTTTCTGATGATCTTAAAGTGGCTAAACAGGTAGAAAAGGCAACAGCAAAAGCCAGAAAGATGCTTGGGTGTAAAAGTCTCTGGTGCAACCTCATTTGGAGTATTTTATGCAATTCTGGAGACCACACCTTCAAAACGATATAAGCAGAATGGAGTCAGTGCAGGGGGTGGCTACTAAAATGGTTAGCGGTCTTCATTATAAAGCATATGGGGACAGATTTAAAGATCTTAATATGTTAATAGGAAAGACAGGATATAGGAGATATGATAGAGATATTTAAATACATAAATGCACAAGAAGAGAGGCTCTTTTAATTAAAAGCCAGCTCTGCTACAAGGGGACGTAGAATGAGGGTGAAAGGGGATAGACTCAGCAGTAATATGCAGAAATATTTCCTAATGGAAAGAGTAGTAGATGCATGGAATAGTCTCCCAATGGAGGTGGTAGAGACAAGGACAGTATCTGAATTTAAGAAAGCATGGGACAAGCACAGAAGATCTCTAAAGGAAAAAAGAGGTCTATTGTAGTTGATATGGAAGGGCAGACTAGATAGAAAAATGACGGCAGAAAAAGACAACATGGCCTATGTGTCTAAATAAAAAAATATCTATCCACTTATCTTTAGCCAGATATTTAGCCACATTCTACCGGCTAATTTTTTAAAATTATTATTATTTGCCTTTCCAAACCTAAGATCAAGAAACTTTACATTTAAGGGCCCTTTTACTAAAGTGCTCTATGCAGTTAATGTGCGATTTGGAATCATTAACTGCATGCTCAGGCCCATGGACACAGTTACAAGGGCATGACAGTTAACGCATGCTGATTTTTGTGCTAACTGCCAATAGTATGTAAGGGTGCCGAATGAGCAAGTTAGGGAATGAGGGTGGGCATGGTAAGCACATTGCACTTAGCATTCAAATAGTTATCTCACCTTGTCAATAAGTGGAGGTAAGAGCACCCACAATAACAGCACCATGCATTAGGGTACACGCCCACACATTAACTGTTGGGAACATGCTGGCCACACCCCTGACAGTTACCATAGAGGCTTTGCACTTAATTTTTATTTATTTATTCTATACTGCCCCTTCCAGAGATCAGGGGCAGTTTACAGTTAACGCAACATGTTACATAAAACAGTAAAAAACTATTTACATATTAAAATTGAGATATTTAACAAATGAACAAATATTTAACAAATGAACATATTCAAATTTTATATAATTGGAAAGGAGAGGTCCTTCACCTAAACATTAGTCATCTAGGCCAGGGTATATACAGGGTTTACTGGCTTATTTTAGTTCGTAGTGTTTGCATGTGGATGGGGTGTTGTTAGGTGTGTGGATTAAATGACAGCTATTGCATATGTTGGCTGGGTGCTTCCATGAGGGGGTTTTCATTTGCATCTCCATAGTGAGCAGTAAATAGGAAGGTTTTGAGTTCTCTTCTAAACATCTGGAGGTCTTTGATCTCATGGATAGGTAATGGCAGTGAATTCCAGAGACCCGGGGCAGTGAATGAGAAGGCTCTGGAGCTCATGGTCTGTTTTGTCTTTCAAATTGATTAGAGGATTATGAGGGAATGGGCAGCATGTTGTCTACACACTCTGTTATCTGGTTGCATTTGCAGAAGTATTGAGAGGTATGAGGGAGAGATGTCGTTAATCAATTTAAAGGTTATCATCAGCGTCTTATACTTTATTCGGCTTATTACTGGGAGCCAGTGGAGGTCGTATAGTATTGGAGTTATGTGGTCTTTGAGTTGAGCCTTGAAGACGATTCTAGCTGTGATGTTTTGCGCTCTCTGGAGTATGTTAATGTTTTGGCTGGTAAACCCTGAAACAGACTATTGCAGTAGTCAAAGTGGGGAGTGATGATAGCTTTGACTACTGACCTGAAGTCGTGGATGTCTAGCAGGGGTCTTAGGTGTTGTTTGGTTTTTAGCTTAAAGAAGATGGTCCTTGCTATTTGTTTTAGGTGGGGGAACATGGTGAGAGACTGGTCCAATATTATACCCAGGTATTTTACCTCCTGTTTAACAGAGAGGACAATATTGTTAATCATAATGGTTTTAGGGAGGGGTGCTATTTTGATTCCTTGATATAAATAATGTCTCTGGTATTTTTAATTTATACGGAGGTTGTTGGCATTTAACCAAGATTCTGTTTCACTGATACACTCTGAAAGATTGCTGTAGGTAATGTTGTTTATGTCGATGAGGAGGGATAACATTATGTCGTCTGCATATATGTAGTAACCAATATTAAATTTTTTTAATATGCTGGTGATTGGTTGCAAGTAAAGATTGAAGAGTAGGGTCGAGAGTGCAGATCCTTGGAGTATCCCTTGGTCTTGAGGGAAAGTATTTGATGTTTGCTGTCCTATTTGAACACATAGCTTGCAGTTTGTAATGTATGACTGGAACCAGAGGAGGACGGTATCTCCTATTCCAATTTGAGCTAAACTCATGTTAAGTGTGTCATGGTTGATGTCGTCAAACGCAGATGCGATATCTATAAAAAGTAGGATAAATGCTTGGTTAGGGTCATCAGTGCCTCTGATGAGTTCGTCCATTAGGGTTATCAACAAGGTTTTGACTCTATGACATGGTCGAAAGTCATATTGGGGAGTATCTAGTGGGGCGTTTGAGGTTGATGTAGTCTTGTAGCTGTAATTGGATGACTTTTTCTGTTATTTTAGCCACAAACGGTATGCTAGCTATAGGTCTGTATGTGTTTGGGTCATTTCTGTCGAGGGCATTATTCTTGAGAATCGATCTGATTGATGTGAATTTGAGGTCATTTGGCATAATGCCTTGAAGAAGTGATCGGTTGACAATCTGTAGGAGATATGGTGCCAGTTCAGCTTTTGATCCATGATACTGGACATGGATCAAGGGGGGAGGTTGTGGTATTGATGTTTGTTATTATTTTCAACAGTTGCTTTTGATCAACTGTATAGAAGTTCTCCCAAGAGTTGGGGTTTGTTGAGTGATGTATCAAGAGGGGGGTATGGTTGGGGCTTTCGTTTATTAGCTTGTTTGCAAAATGTGTCACCAGAGCCTGGGGGTTTAGGTTACATATTTCCGTTTCAGCTTGCCCTGTCTTAGTTAGGGATCTAACAATAGGGAATAGCTCTCTTGGATGGTTCAGTGAGGCGTTTAGTGATCCCTTTTTGTTTTGTTTATTGTTTCTTTGTAGATAATGAGTAAGATAATGTAGTTTTGTTTGTTTTCTTGTGATTTCTATAGTCTCCACTTTTTTTCTTGCTTTCTTAGTTGTCTTTTTAGTTTAGTGAGCTCATGTATGAACTACTTCTCAGATTCTTTTGGTGGGTGTATAGGGTGTTTGCTAGCGGGTGCTGAGGCCTTTTGTATAGAGCTGTTCCAAGTGTCTAACAAGGTGCTGATGTTAAGGGGGTCCATGGTAAGTTGAGGGAGTACGTTGTTTAGGAAGATATCTTTATTGAAATGAGTAAATCTCCTATGTTGAGGTGTTGTGTCTGGCGCTGTGGCAATGTGTAGATTCAAGGGTATGTAGAAGGTCACCAGGTGGTGATCTGACCAGGGGATTTCAGTTACTGAGGGGAGGATGTATAGATGGTGATTCGTGGTTGGGTATGGGAGGAAGACTAGGTCGAGGGAGTTTCCTTTTCTGTGTGTGGCTGCTATGATTTGTTGGAAACCCATGTCATCGAGTCAAGAAAGGAGGTCGTGTGAGAAGGATGGCGTGATGGGAGATTAAAGTCCCCTAGTATGACGGAGGGTTTTTTTGGGAGGCTGAGCATGCTGTTTTGAGGATGGTAGAAATGCTTTTGTGGTCGGGTGATGGTGGTCTATAAATGAGACATATTGATAGGTTTTTGTTTTGTACTTTTAGAATGTCCAGTCCATCTAGGTTACTCGAGATTGAGGGTGTGATTTTAATTTCCTTTTTGCACATTATAAGTACTCCCCCACCTCTTTTGGAGTCTCGGTGGCAACTGAATAGATCATATCCCTGGATTTGTAGTTGGTTTATTAGGATATTGTCAGAGGGGGAGAGCCATGTTTCAGTGATGCATAGTATATCTGGTTTTTCATCCTTAGCTAGATCAATAATTATTGGAATTTTATTTCTTATGGATCTTATGTTGGCAAGGATACATTTTAAGGGTGTAGGGGAATTAAGGTTATCAGCTATTTGAAGTGGAGGAGTAGCCTAGTGGTTAGAATGCTGGCTTGGTAACCAAGCAACCAGGGTTCAATTCCAACTAGCACTCCTTGTGGCATTGGGCAAGTCACTTAACCCTCCATTGCCTCAGAAGAAAGGCCTGGCAATCTGCTTCTGTTGACCCTGCCAAGAAAGCCCAGGAGCTTCTGAGTTGCCTGGAGTCAGGACTGACTTGAAGGCACACATTGCATTTGCTATTTGAAGTATCTGATGCAGATGGATGAGTATTAATCTGCTACAGTTATTGTTGTATCTCTGGTGTGATTTATAAATGTTTGGAGAATGGATTGGTTGAGTATTTTTGTTGTTTCTGATGGGGTTGTATATTATTGGGATAAGATTATATGGGTTTATATCATAGTTGCACCAGAGAACGTTTGCTATCTGAACAGATAGTAGGAGAAAATGGAGTATGAATATAATGGTTTTTCTGTTGCCCATTGTAAGAGCGGAAGGGGGTGGGTCTTTAGTGGGGAGTCCCTGATCAGGTCAGAGATATAAGAGCAGGAGAGTCACGGTTTACATCATACGGACTCACTTCCCCTGATGTTGGTGATGGATGGGTTTCTCGCAAGTAGGAGAGATGCAGTGTGGGGAACTATGAGGGGAAGAGATATTCTTGAGGCTATATAGAACTTAAAAGATGTTAATGCACGTTACTTTGCACATTACGTTTTGAGCTAAACATGTGTTACGGCTTTGCGCTTAAAACACTTTAGTAACAGGGCCCGTTAGTTACAGTAGATATTTCCCATTCCCGGAGGGCTTACATTCTAAGGGCTAGACTTACTAAAGCACATTATTGCAAGTTGTGCATGTAATTAGTAAATAAGCTCCACCGCTGCATTAATTAACGTGTATTAAACTGCCTTACATGTGATGATGCACATTAAAATGATAGCACATTAGTAACTCTATCCCTAACTTTGTATCAATGAAGTGACTCTCCAAAAGGTCACAAGGAGCATTAATGGGAAAGGCAAAATTTGAATTATAGCTTCTCTGGATTTCAGTCTGCTGCTCAAACTACTAGACTACACCTCCATTTGCTTGCATGACTGAGTAGCTGGTAAGTTTAGGAAAGCAAACGGTGAGGCCAGACTGGAATAGGTGGATTTGCACTGTGCACTAAACAAGTTCAAGATACCTGCACTGTGAATCTATCTGGACAGCCTCTTTTTTGCCTCAGTAAATGTATGCTGTTTGTGGTTATACCTGTACACATTTATCTAGTTAGAAGGGCCAGACTTTTAATGAAAGTGGAGGAGTAGCCTAATGATTAGAATATGGGGCTAAGAACCAGCAAAGTCTGGTTTGTAATCCCACTAAGAACATAAGATATACCATACTGGGTCAGACTAAGGTCCATCAAGCCTAATATCCTGTTTCCAACAGTGGTCAATCTAGGTCACAAGTACCTAGCAGTTTCCCCAAAAGACACAGGTTCCACAATGCTTGTATTGGGGAAAGCAGTGGATATCCTGGGTCCCCTTTAATAATGGTTTATAGACCTTTCCTCCAGAAACTTGTTCAAACCTTTTTAAACCCGGCTATACTAATAGCTTTTACTATATCCTCCAGTAACGAATTCCAGAGTTTGATTACATGTTGAGTGAAAAATATATTTTCTCTTATTAGTCTTAAATAGGTTACCCTGTAGCTTCATTGCATGTCCCCTAGTCTTTCTATATTTTGATGGCATAAATAATCGATCTACGTTTACCCGTTCCACTCCATTCATTAATTTATAGACCTGTATCATATCTCCCCTCAGCAGTCTCTTTTCCAGGTTGAAGAACCCTTTTTAGCCTCTCTTCATAGGGGTATCCTTCCATCCTCTTTACCATTTTGGTGGCTCTTCTCTGTACCTTTTCTAATAACGCTATATCCTTTTTAAGATACGGCGACCAGAATTGCACACAATATTCAAGATGCAGTCGCACCATGGAATGATACAGAGGCATTATAATATCCTTTATTTTATTCTCCATTCCTTTCCTTATCATACCTAGCATTCTATTTGCTCTCTTGGCCGCTGTTGCACACTGGGCAGAGGGTTTCGAACATGTTATCCACGATAACGCCTAAATCTTTTTCCTGTGTGGTGGTTCTCAATGTGGAACTTTGCATCGTGTAACCACAGTTTGGGTTGTTCTTTCCTAGGTGCATAACTTTGCGCTTGTCCACATTAAATTTCATCTGCCATTTGGAGGCCCAGACTTCCAGTTTATTAAGGTCCTCTTGTAATTTTTCACAATCCTCATGGGTTTTAACAACTTTGAATAATTTTGTGTCATCTGCAAATTTGATTACCTCAATTGTTATTCCCATTTCCAGATCATTTACAAATATCTTAAAAAGCAGCGGACCAGCACAGATCCCTGAGGTACTCCACTATTCACCTTTCTCCATTGGGAAAATTGGCCATTTAACCCCACCCTCTGCTTTCTATCTTTTAACCAGATCCACAATAGTACACTGCCTCCTATCCCATGACTTTTTAATTTTGCCAAGAGTCTCTCATGAGGGACCTTGTGAAAGGCTGTCTGAAAATCCAGATACACTATATCAATTAACTCACCTTTGTCTACCTCTTTATTCACACCTTCAAAAAAACATAACAGATTAGTAAGACAGGACCTTCCTTGGCTAAAGCCATATTGGCTGTCTCCCATTAAGCCATGTTCAGTAATTTTGTTCTTTATAATGGTTTCTACCATTTTTCCCGGTACTAACGTCAGGCTCATTGGTCTGTAGTTTCCCGGATCACCTCTGGAACCCTTTTAAAAAATTGGCATTACATTGGCCGTCCTCCAAGCTTCAGGTATTAGATGATTTTAATGATAGTTCACAGACTACTAATAGTAGGTGCAATCTCATGTTTCAGTTCTTTCAGCACCCTTGGATGTATACCATCCGGTCCTGGTGATTTGATACTCTTCAGTTTATCAAATAGTTGTAGTACATCTTCCCAGTGTATTGATATTTCTTTCAATTATTCTGTGGCATCACCTTTAAACATGGGGGTGGAAGAAAAAGAAGATATTCTTCCACAGGTAGACAACCAGAGGGGAACAGCGGAAGTATGACCACAGCCTACCAAATGATAATTAGTATTCTTTATTAGGGACCCAACTTAACAAGTTTCGGCCGCAGCCTTCGTCAGGGGTCTAAAAAACAGAAATACATAAAATAAACATAAAACTAGACAAAAATATGGAGATGTGAACAACATACTAAATGAGTAAAACCGTGTTAAAAATAACAGATTACCAGGGAACCACACAGATGAGCACGCCTATGTGGTGCAGTAGTCACTCTTCCCAATCTGTAAGGCATTAAAATTACAAACGTAAATAAAAGCAAAGGATAAAAACATATAGTATAACATTAAAATAATATAAATATGTGAGAATCAAGTAAAACAAACCAGATGCTTGATGCATACAGACAATAGACAGCTGATTATGTATTACAAACTGTCAAATGAATAAATTGTTACATGTAGCATAACATTAAAATTATATAAATGTGTGAGAATCAAATAAAACAAACTAGATGCTTAATGCATACAGACAGCAATAAACAGCTGATTATGTGTTCTGAACTATGAATTAAACAAAATATTACATGATTTAAAACAATAAGGTGCGACAAAAGCATATGTGACGTGAGAATACAGAAGATAACGTTAAAAAACAATGTGGCACATGATAAAAAACAACAAACAGACTCAGTGCTGTAACCAAACAGCTGAAAACGGCTGATCATATCATACAGACAGTTAATTAGATCAAAACCACGAGTTGAAGCAAGATACAGGATAAAAACATTGATAAAATAATAAATAAACATATAACTTTATCCATAAGAACCATTTTAAAACATACTAAAAGTATAATATTGAATGTGTGTGAATCAAAGCCAAAAGGACCATAAAGATTCATGTATGTCCACAAAAAAGGAGGATTACCATCCATTGTACTGGGTACCGCATATGTTGCCGATGTACTCGTCAAAAATACGGCAAAATTGTGCAGGGCCAAGCAAAATGAAAGCAAAAATAAACTCTAAGTAGTATAAAGTAATTAGTCCTTACCTGCTAATTAGTGTTCCTGAAGGAACTCCAGTCCAGTCCCTTTACTCTCGGGTTGCGCAACCCTTCCAGCAGCTTGGAGGCTGAGCCCATCATCGTTTTGATGATGGTGTGGTATAAATACCACTGGCACCGCCCCTAGGCACCAGTAATCTGATGAAAAAGCAGTCCTGCCAAGTACTCGTAACAAAAATGCGTAAAACAAGGCACCCAAATCAACAAAAACATGAAATCAAAACAATTTTTTTTTTTTTTTTTTTTTTAACTGAAAGTACCGGGGGGGGGGGAGGGAAGGAGAAGGCTTACCCCAGGCCGACACAGCCTTTACTCATTTGTGCCCGTACGGCGCTCCTCCGGCTGGAGTCTTCCGCCCCGCTCCGTTCCTACTTCGGTCCTTTATTCCACTAGAAACTGAACCTGGGCGGGATCAGGGACTGGACTGGAGTTCCTTCAGGAACACTAATTAGCAGGTAAGGACTAATTACTTTTTCCTTAGCAGAACTCCAGTCCAGTCCCTTTACTCTCGGGATGTAACAGAGCAGTTCAAAACCTGGGTGGGGTTCGCTAACCCGGACCGAAGTACGGCACCCGCAAATCTGGTGTCTGCTCTTCTCTGGACATCCAGCCTGTAGTGCTTGGAAAAGGTATGCAGAGAGGACCAGGTGGCCGCTTTACAGATGTCTAGCGGAGGCACCAAACTATGTTCTGCCCAGGAGGCCGCCTGCGCTCGAGTTGAATGAGCGCGAAGACCTGTTGGGACTTGCCTTCCCTTGAGAATATAGGCAGAGGCAATGGCCTCCCTGATCCACCTAGAAATGGAAGCTTTGGCCGCTGCTTCCCCTTTGCGCGGACCTCCAAATTGGACGAAGAGCCGTTCGGACTTGCGGAAGGAAGATGTGCGAGAGAGATACCGTCTCAACACTCTACGCACATCTAGGAGACGCAGTTTGGAATTCCCCTCATCTTGGGCTTCTCCCGCGAAGGACGGGAGCGAAACTGTTTGGTTCATATGAAAAGGAGAGGAGACCTTGGGTAGGAAGGAGGGAACCGTCCGCAAAACCACCTTATCTTTAAAAAAGGAAAGAAAGGGAGGCCGAGAAGAGAGCGCTTGGAGCTCTGAGACCCTCCTAGCCGAACAAATAGCTACCAAGAACACTGTCTTCAGAGTCAAGTCCTTCAGGGAGGAACTCCTAGCTGGTTCAAAGGGTTCTCTGGTTAGGGAATCCAGCACCAGGTTTAAGTCCCAAGGAGGGATCACTGATCTTTGTTGCGGCCGTAGGCGCTTGACTGCTCTCAGGAATCTACCTACATCGGCGTGGTCACCTAGAGACTTGCCCCGGACCTTTCCTCTATAACAAGAAATGGCCGCTAACTGCACTCGTAATGAACTGTGAGCCAAACCTTTCTCGAGGCCTGCTTGGAGGAACTCTAACACCTCCGGGACCGAGGATTCTAAAGGTCTCTTATGTCGATCTGCGCACCACGCCTCGAATATGCGTCAAACTCTGATATAGGAAAGGCATGTCGAGCGTTTGAGCGTTCAGCAGGGTCGAAACTACCGAAGCCGAGTAACCTCGCTTCACGAGCCGCGCCCTCTCAAGGGCCAAGCCGTAAGCGAGAATCGATGCACGTGGGGCATGAGCACTGGACCCTGTCGTAGCAAATCCTTTCTGTTGGGGAGCCTCCAAGGGCGAAGAACCGTTAGTCTCACCAGGTCTGCATACCATGGTCGGCGAGGCCAATCCGGGGCTATGAGGATTACCAGACCTGGATGGGTTTCTATTCGCCTTAGGATCCTCCCTATGAGGGCCCAGGGCGGGAACACATACAGGAGACCTTCCGAGGGCCACTTCTGTACCAGGGCATCCAAGCCTTCTGACATCCTTTCCTTTCTCCGACTGAAGAACCGGCTTGCCTTGGATGTTCCGTAGCGTGCCATGAGGTCCATGATCGGTGTTCCCCAAAGGGCTACTATTTGGTCGAAGACCTCCTGTGCTAGTTCCCATTCGCCGTGGTCTATCTTGTGTCTGCTGAGATAATCTGCCGTCACATTTTCTGTTCCTGCCACGTGTTGAGCCGACAAGTCCAGAAGGTGAGCTTCGGCCCACTTGAAGAGACTGTCCGCCTCCTTCTCCAGCAGGGGGCTGCCCGTCCCCCCCTGGCGGTTGATGTAGGCCACCGCGGTGACGTTGTCCGAGAGAACACGGACTGCCCTCTGCCGGATCAGGGGCTCGAGGGCTCTGAGTGCCAGCGCCACTGCTCTCAGTTCTAGCCTGTTGATGGACCAGCGAGCCTCCCCCGGGGTCCAGCTCCCCTGTGCGAACTGTCCCTCGCAATGAGCCCCCCAGCCAGAGAGACTGGCATCCGTCGTCAGCTGTATCCATTGGGGTGGATCTAGAGGCATCCCGCATCTTAGGTTCCTTGGGCACTCCCACCAGAGGAGAGATCTCCTGATCTGAAGAGGACAGGGTAGCTGCGTGGATAGGGGATGAAGCTGGGGGGACCATCGACGTAACAATGCGCGTTGAAGCGGTCGCATATGTGCCTTGGCCCACGGTACTACCTCTATCGCTGCTGCCATGGTGCCCAAAAGTTGCAGGTAATGCCAGGCGGTAGGGATTCGTCTTGAAATGAAGCGAGAGACCAGGCTCCTGAGGTTTCTTAACCTCTGTTCCGACAGGAAAACCCTTCCTCTTCTTGTGTCGAACCTCGCTCCGAGGTAATCGATCTCCTGCGAGGGAACTAAACTCTTTGCCCGGTTGATGACCCATCCCAATTCCTCCAGGAATTCCACCACTCTGGCTGTAGCGGTGCGACTCTCCGACTCGGATTTTGCCCGAATCAGCCAATCGTCCAGGTATGGATGTACTAGGATCCCCTCCTTGCGGAGGGCCGCGGCTACCACTACCATTACTTTGGTGAATGTCCTTGGAGCTGTTGCTAGGCCAAAGGGAAGAGCCTGGAACTGAAAATGACCCCTCGGCACTGCAAATCTCAGGAACTGCTGATGGGACTTTCGTACCGGGATATGTAAGTATGCTTCCGTCAAGTCTAGTGATGTTAGAAACTCCCCCTGTCTTACCGCTGCGATGACCGACCTCAGGGTTTCCATCCGAAAATGAGGAACCGAGAGACAGCGATTGACTTGCTTCAAGTCCAGGATTGGACGGAAGGACCCTTCTTTCTTTGGTACCAAAAAATAGATCGAGTATCGACCGGAACCGTATTGGTCTCTGGGGACGGGAGTCACCGCTCCTAACTTGATCAGCCTTGAAAGGGTGTCTTCTATTGCTGCCCTCTTCTCTGGAGAGCCGCAGGGAGACAGCATAAAGGCTGGGGGAACTTGCTTCGTGAATTCGAGAGCATAACCCTCTCTGATTACTTCCAGTACCCAACGGTCGGATGTGACTCGGGCCCAAGCGGGAAGGAACTGCCTTAACCGACCCCCTACCAGCAGGCCTTTTTCCTGGGCCCCCGTCGTTTCATTGTGTTTTCCTAGCGGCAGAGGATGAGGAGGAAGCTCCAAAACCTCTTCCAGCTCCCCGAAACCCTCTGAAGCCTTGTCCTCTAGGCGCGGGGCGACCCCTAGGAAAGAAATTCTGTCTTGCCGGCCGGAACCTCCGAAAGTCCCTCGGCTGATTTCTGGATTGGACAGTCGAGCGGCTTTGCTTAGGTCTATCCTCCGGGAGTCTACCTCCCTTAGACTCGCCCAGATCCTTCACCAACTTTTCCAGGTCCTCACCGAACAGCAGCTTCCCCTTGAAGGGCAGGCGACTCAGCCGAGCCTTCGAGGAGGGGTCCGCCGCCCAATTGCGCAGCCATAGATATCTTCTGGCTGCTACTACCGAGGCCATATTTTTTGCTAGACTCCTAATAAGGTCATACTGGCTATCTGCTAGAAAGGCGGACCCCGACTCTAACCGCGCAGCACTAGACTGTGCGTCAGAAGAGGCGCCATCCGTTAGTTGAAGCTGTTGAGCCCACCTCAGGCAGGCTCTTGCTACCCATGCTCCTGACACCGAGGCCTGCAGGGCGAGGGCACTAACGTCAAAGGCTTGCTTCAAGAGAGAATCCAGCTTTCTATCCTGACTATCTCTAAGCGCAGCGCTGCCCTCGACCGGAATGGTCGTCTTCTTTGTCACCGCTGACACCGCTGCGTCTACCCTTGGGGACTTCAGTAGATCCTTGTCAGCTTCTGGCAAAGGGTACAGGCGAGACATGGCCCTCACCCCTCTTAGACTGGACTCCGGTTGATTCCACTCTTCCTGGATCATCTGGCGTACCACTCTGTGGACCGGAAAGACTTTGAGTTTTTCTGACGGCTTGAATCAATGGGTCCTCTAACGTTTCTTCCTCTGCAGGGATGTCTGATGCCATATTGAGCACCTTCAGGGATTCATTAATCAAGGCTGGGAGCTCCTCCCGACGAAAAACTAACTATCCGGGAGTGCTCTTCTTCTTCTGGAATCTCCCCCTCCTCAAGCTCTTCCTCTTCCTCCCCCACTTCTCTGGCTGATCCCTCCTCATCTGGAGTGATCGGAGAAGGAGAGGTGAGGGGTTCTTCGCTCACTAGCCTAGTGCGCTTAGGAGGGGCTCCGGGATCATGTGAGCTTGTCTTCCCTGGGCCGGGCCGGATACAATCTTTTAGCAGCGACGGCTCCCCGAGTCCCTGTTGCCTCATACAAAAGGCTTTGTGTAACAGGAGGACAAATTCTGGAGAAAAATGTTCCCAGCCTCCCTCTGCTGCACCGGGATCAGGGGGAAGGGCCTGAGAGGGGCCTGGTAATGCCGAGGTAGAGGGCGGGGGAGAGGAAGGAGAATCTCCTCCCCCCTCCCGGAGCCCTTGAGACCCCTGAGAAGTGTGGTCCATGGACAGCTGAATTTCCTGCTCCACGGAGGCTGCTTCAGTAGCACAACTCCGGCAGATCCCGGCCTCAGAATCTGCTACTCTGCGGGTTCCGCAGGACAGGCAGCGCAATTTACCCGTCATCTTTCTTCCAAAATAAGTATTATTAATTTTGGGTCTTGAGGGTAAAGGTTAAAAGAAATTAAATTAAATTAAACATAAATCCCCTTAAATGGAAGATTTTCCAACCGCAGGGAAGGGAAGGGGGGTGGGGTGGGGCCTCACCCCTGAACGGCAGTCCTAGCTAAGCCTAAACCCAAAATAAGGAAAGAAATAAAATTAAAATTAAAACTATACAGCAATCAAAATATATGGCTCCACAATACTTGCGATTTGGATGTCCTGATACTTTGTTTCGTGCTGCACACTCTGGAGCCGCTGACTGAAGCTAGACTCCACGTGGTAGGCCTCAGCCACGTGGAGTCAGGTCATGCGGCCGGCGAGCTTGTTCTCGCCGCGGCGTTCCGTATTCCCTCTGAGAACTCGCTTCGTCGATCCGATGCCGCCTCAAGCGCTCAGCTTGCTCAATCGCTGTAAGCGCGAGGCGGCAGAAGAGCAGGAGAAGGAGCGCTGCTGACTGCGAGCTCTGCCCCCGAACGGGACTCCTTTGCCGTGATGTCTCTAGCGCTCAGCCCGCCTCGGGGGCTTCGGCGCGAGACAAAGGTGAGCGGTGAGGAGGTCGGCGATCCAGTCGGCGGGCCCGCGGGGGGGGGGGGGATCCCGACCACACTCCGCTACAACACCCCGCTGCTTAGTAAGCCTTCTCCTTCAAGGATACCGGGGACCGAGAAGGAGGGAGGAGGGGGGAGGAGAGCCCAGAGAGCAATTAAAGAAACAGGCAAAAAAGGAAAAGGGAAAAAAAAAACCCGATGGGAGTAAGAGAACTCCCCCAACTAAAGGAAGGTAAATTAAAGAAATTAAATTAAATTAAATTAAATATAAAGGAAACTAAAGGACCAGTAAGCTCCTGGCTTACGGTAACCCTCCAGCTGCTTGGAGGCTGAGAATACTGGTGCCTAGGGGCGGTGCCAGTGGTATTTATACCACACCATCATCAAAACGATGATGGGCTCAGCCTCCAAGCTGCTGGAAGGGTTGCGCAACCCGAGAGTAAAGGGACTGGACTGGAGTTCTGCTAAGGAAACACAGGATACAACAGCAGTGAGGCTGGTTGTGCGAGAAACTATATCAGTGTAACAGAAAGAGATATAAAAACAACAATGTTGCGCTATTCGCAAAAGGAAAAGATAAAAAAACTATCTTTAAAAAACAGCAAATAGCCCATAAAATAAGGATACTAAAAAGCATAAAAAGTAAAGGCCAATATAATCAAAAGAGGGGGAGTAAAAGTACACATAAAAGCACACGCTAGCATATAAGCCATGAGTACCTCTAAGCGCGCCATGCATCTGTAAAAAAAGGGGACAAAGAACAAAGGCGAAAGACAATGGGGGCGTCTATACATGAGGAGCACTCAAAACATGACCCATACAAAGGACCAATCCCAATTTGTAGCCAAGAAGGGTTTAAAAATCAATAAGTAAGTAAACCGTGAATCAGGAATACTATGTATGTAACAATTTAAAAAACGCCGTACATGCACACAAGAAAAAGGCGGGAAAGGAACATCACACTATGAAAAAATAAAATTAGGAGGATATACTGCTTGCCGTTGGGCTATATATACACACAAAAGTTCATAAGAAACACTGATGTAAAAATATCACGCTGAATAATAAGAGCGCCGTCAGAAAACGGGTACCGGTTGGTAAACTAGTATAATAAAAAAAGTATAAGAAAAAAATGAGACCAAAGGGGTGTAGAGGGAGGCTTTTAAAATGCAGCCTAACCAAAATCATGAATGCATGGTAAATTAGGGAGACAAAGAAACAAAACAAGTGAACATATTAGCATCTAATGTGCCTGGATAACAAATGGTATGAGAGATACTACAAGACCCTGTTGCAAAGCTAAACAGAGGAAAATCCTTACAGGAGAGGGTCATAGTAACATAGTATATGACGGCAGATAAAGACCAGTCTGGTCCATCTAGTCTGCCCAGCAAGGCGGCAAGAGTAGGTGCACTTGCCGCTCCGTTGCATCTCTTCCCCCGCCATTCATTGTGGCTAAATAGAGTGGTCTATTGAAATATTTGTTTGTTTTTACTTTGTCTTTTATCCCTTTGAAATTTTTTTTCTTTTCCAAATCCTACTTGCTTTTCTGTCAACAAGTGGATGCTTGTAAGATATTAAAAATTTGCATTTAGCATCCCCAATCACTTTGAAAAGTTGACTTTAAGAAGAAAGGGAGAGTGGGTCTTACTTGTAAATGCAAGATGTATAAAAACAAGCTGCAAGGAACAAAAGGACAGCAAAAACCAAGGAGGAAATATGTATTACATAAGAACATAAGATATGCCATACTGGGTCAGACCAAGGTCCATCAAGCCCAGTATTCTGTTTCCAACAGTGGCCAATCTAGGTCATATGTACCTAGCAGTTTCCCCAAGAGACACAAGTTCCACAATGCTTGTACTGGGTCAAGCATTGATATCTTCGGTCACTTCTTAATAATGGTTTATGGACCTTTCCTCCAGGAACTTGTCCAAACCTTTTTTAAACCCAGCTACATTAACAGCCTTTACTACATCCTCCGGTATGCCATTGCAATATGTATTACGTATGTATTACGTATGCCATTGCAATAAACAAAAGACATTAATAAACAGTGTATGTCGTATAGCAAGAGAAAAAGAGAAAAGAACCATACCTGCACACGGAGTCAGAGGCGGGAAAACGCCACGCCGGGGCATATGGGCACTATTTAAAGAGATTAAGGGGCTCCCCCTACTGGCGGTGGGGCATCATGCTGGAAAAGCTACCAAGAAGTGTTGCCTGACTGAAAACCACACACCATATCATAAAAAGGGTAGAAAATAATCAAGTAACAACAGAATTGGGATAATAAATACTGAGAAAGTGTGAAACACACCCCATACAAAAGTCACACAAAAGAATGCAAAGAACAATGCAAAAAACAGGGCATTATGATCTATTTGAAAAGAAAGAAAGGGGGTGAAAGGCTCCCCCTACTGGCAATCCGTTTTTTAATTAAAAATACTTTCACTGAGAGTGACACACATTGCATCGTGAAGGACTAACAAGAACCATAAAGGGTGGATGGAAACACATCAGATAAAAAGAGGAGAACTGAAATTGAGTATGAAATGAAAAATGTAAGAAAACAAAAAATGAAGGAAACAGGGGTGCTAAAATACAAAACATCAATACAAAACAATGTGAAACAATGTGAAGCACGTTATGAAGCATGTACAGAGATCATAAGAATTTATCTAATGGTCCAAATGACTGTCACAGGTTTTTTGCTATGAATGTACTTGAAAAAGTCTTTATTACACATTTTTGCTTCCACGGCAAGCGTCTTCTCAAATTCTCTCTTTGCCTGCCTTATCAATGCCTTGCATCTAACTTGCCAGTGCTTATGTTGTTTCCAGTTTTCATCATTTGGCTCCTTTTTCCATTTCCTGAAAGATGCCTTTTTGGCAACAGCCTCTCTGACCTCACCTTTAAACCATGCTGGCAGTTTTTTGGACTTACTTCCACTTTTCTTAAAGCATGGAATACAGATGGTCTGGGCTCCCAAGATAATATTTTTCACCAACACCCAATGCATTGATGTAAATTTTCAATCTTTGCAATTGTTCCTTTTAGTTTTTTTCTTATTTTCCTCATTTTATCATAGTCTCCCTTTTGAAAGTTAAAAGGTAGTACTATGGATTTCCTTACTATCCTTTCTCCATTTATTAAATCAAATGCGATCATGCTATGATCACTATTGCCAAGTGGCCCCAACACCCTTATCGCTTGCACCAAACCTTTGTTCCACCAAGGACTAGGTCCAAAATGTCTTCCCCTCTGGTCGGTTCATGAACCACTACTGCTTTTTGTGACTGGGCAAGTTACTTAGCCCTCCATTGCCTCGGGTATAAACTAAATTGCAAGCCTTTCAGGGAGAAGAAAATACCTACTATACCTGACTGTAATTCACCCTGAGCTAGTACATAAGAAAGGCATAAGCTAAATCTAGTTCCCTTCCTGTTTTAGCCAATTTAATCTTTTAAATATGAACTATTTTTTTCTTTTTTTATCTAAAGTATTAGGATGTTCATACTTACTACACAAACCGCACTGAATTCAAGGCCAGAGAAAATAAAAAAGTAAGCACTCCAACAATAAGAGAGAACACATATTGCAGCCTAAGTAATAGGAGAATGTATGAGCCTGTAAATTCCTGTGGGCATGAAACATTTCCACCACGCACATTACTGCATATATTCCCATTGATTTTGATGGTGGTTATGCATCATAGTGTTGACCCTAACAAAATCTGTCAAGCTGTTTTGAACTTTCTCCTGGAGGAGTTTCAGTTAGCCAAGCAAAGTTGATCATTCAGGAGGTTCAGTCTAAATGGAATTCTTCATGGGATGTAGAAGCATGCAATCTGTCAACAAGCTGAAATTTCTTTTGAAATCTATGCCCCAGTTACCTACCATTGTGCACGCAAAGAGCATGTGAATAGCTAAAAGTCTGAATCAGAATGATAAAAGATCATAAACTCCGAATGCATGCAGCACAAATTCAAAATACATAATTGCTTCACATCATTAGGGGAAGTCAGAGCACACTTTTCAAAGGAATTCATCTAAATAGAGAGTAGTTTGAAAAATACCTGTCTCAATTCAGCCAGAAGAATGTGTGTTTTTTTCACAATGCACATACTGTTAAACGTCTTGGGGGGGAGGGCGCAACATTATTGGCACCCTTGCATTTTAGGTATGTTGTGTACAATATCTTGAGAAATAATTGGAAATATTCTAACTATGTCATCATAATATTTTAATAGTATGTTTGAAGATATACAACAAAAAAACAGATATCTGTGCAACTTAGATGTAGTAATTTCTAAGGAAAAAATACATACATAACCTAGACAGGATTAATGGCATCCTTCACTAATATTTTGTTGCACAACCCTTGGCAGTGATGACAGCCTCCAAACGTTTCTTGTAGCTATCTATAAGTTTCATACATCTGTCTGCTGGTGCTGCTCCCACTCTTTAGCTGTGATTTGTTCCAGCTCATGAATGTTTCCAGGATTCCTTTTACCAATGGCAGATTTCAGCTCTTTCCAAAGGTTTTCGATTGGATTGAGATCAGGACTCATTGTTGGCCAGTTTTAACAGTCCATTTTTTCCTTTTTAACCATTCTTTTGTACTTTTGGATCTATGTTTTGGGTCATTGCCCTGCTGGAGGACTCATGACCTTTCACCCAGACCTAGCTTTTTGACACAAGTTAGCACATTTCACTCCAAAATACCTTGGTAGTCCATTGACTTTATGATTCTTTTAATACGTTCCAGGCCTCCAGTTCCTGAGGCAGCAAAACAGCCCCACAACATTATGGAACATCCACCATATTTAACTGCAGGAAGGGACTTTTTTTCCTTATAAGCTTCATATATCACTGGTCTGCATTGCCAAAAGCTCAAGTTTGGTTTCATCTGTCCAAAGAAAATCTTCCCAGAAGTATTATGGTTTCTCCAGGTAGGTTTGGGGAAAGATCAGGCGTGCCTGTTTATGTCTGTCTTTGAGCAGTGGGGTCCTCCCTGGCCTTTGCCCATGAAGCACTTTGGTTTTTTATGTTCAAAACTGTTTATTGAATCAAAACATTACAAACAATTAGTCCTACAAAAAGATGTAACAAGCACAAATACTTCTAGGCTTTTGTAACAGCAAAAACACACATTTTAACATTATCTCCATGTCCCCCCTCCCCCTTTATTGCCGAACCATTGGGAAACCAATATATGGCCAAATGGCAGGTTACTCATCCCAGGATGCGGATACTCTTAAACACTCCTGGGTGTATCTAGCATTCCGGTCCCCGGTCCCATCTTCTCCCCCTCCCCCCTTCCTGCAAGAGCTCTGCCTTTCTTTATTTAATGCGCAGCGTATGGTGTGGATTGAAACCACCACTCCAGATTGCTCCAGGTCAGCCTTAAGCTCTTTGGATGTCATACATGGTGTTTAGTTTGCACTAACCTTTGAAGACTTCTTGGATTAAAGTTTCCTATTCCCACCACGTCCTGGGAGATTCTTGACAGCTCCATGAGCAGAAAACTTCGTAACATTGCAAACTCTAGACACAGGAATCCCAAAGTCTTTGGAGATGGCCTTGTGCCCCCCTTTGAAGTTTGATGTTTGGTGAAAATGGCTTTTCTGACAGTCTCAGGCAGCTCTCTTGTCTTCATAATTGTAAAAATGGACCAGGGAGTAAATGTGGCCATTTTAAACATTAGAGCCATCATTCACTGGTTGATTCCACTCATGTGAGTACTGATAACTGATCATAGGTGCATCTAATTTTACAGCAATGGGAATGTGGTTCTTCTGTTCAAACTGATTTGAATTTTTTATAAGGTTCCAATAATCAGGTCCTCAAAATAGAAAAAAGTCCAACCATCCAATCCCAAAAATCAAACTTTACAAAGTCTCTTCTTTTTTTGTTAGAGTGTTCGTCGTAAAAAGGGGGAACCATTATTTTGAGACAAACTTTCCTTTTTATTCTGATTAAAATGAGCCAAATGCTCTGATAAGCATGCAAGAATGCTACAACAGCGTACTACAAATAAACAAACATTTTTTGTAGTTTTGACTACGATTTTTTGTGAGAATAATCAGATCCTGGCAATATCTCAGTTTTTATACTATTTCCTATTTCCTTTTTAAATTTGTCTTGTTGTATTTGATTCTTTTATGTGTCAAATATATGTGCATATATAGTGCAAAACCATTTCACTGGCCACAATAAGAGATATTGGACATTAAGGGGTTGAACTGCAAGGAGGTCAATACTGTTGATCACAACTGTAAGGAAACAGTGTGCATAGATTGGATTTTAATATCTATATCTGTTGATCAGCAGTCATTTTTCTACCCATTGAATTTTGCAGCTTTAAGTTGAGTATTTTGCTCCTATGGACCCTGTAGGCAATTCTGTATTTTGCACCTATGGACCTTGTAGGACGTTTACAAGATTAGCTTATCTTTTACCTCTAAATTGGTTACCGGTCCGATGGACTGTTTCACCGCTCACAGTATCCCTGTTTTTGACTCCGGAACACTTCTGAGAGTGACGGCAGTGGAAAGAGGGTATGATCTCTCCCACAAATCTCGAAGTATCTCTGAGCCCAGTAGAATCACAGATATCTGCTAATCCTGTGGCTATCGGACATACTACTGTGATGGAGCAAGAAATGCAAGTGTTATAGCTTGTCACTGGAACAGCCATTTATGAGGATGTGCCTAAGCAGGCCATAGCTGCAGCAGGAAGAGGATCATCATCTTCCTCCTCACCGTGGGTATCACTGGCAGGACTGGCCAGACCACCTAAACAGGTTAACTTTTCCTTGATAAAAACATTGAGATTTCACTTGATTCAATATGGCTGGCTACAGAGCAGCTGGGAAGATCTCTAACTGGGCAAAATTCAGGTGCCACCAATAAGTAACAGGGCTTGAGCAATCACATTGAAGAGTATGAGTCAAAGATATCTGATTTCAAAGCTAAATAAGACTCTTGCCAACAAAAAGTGGATGGAGTGTTTGAGAATGGCAGAGCATTAATGTCTGATAATAAGGGATCCTCTTTAAACTTGAGAGCTTGGAAAATTCCAATAGGAGCAGGAAATTCAGACTTATTAATTTCTCCAAATCTGGGAAGTTCTCATGTGGAAATGTTTAAAAAATATTTAGATGATATATTCCTCAATCCTCACTCCCTCCAGCTTCAAAAATGTTGCGTTTTGTTTTGTTTATTTTTTTATTTATAGGTTTTCAATTGACAATGTAATCCAAAAACATCATCATAAGCTCAGGTGCAAAAGGAAAATAATATAAACAAGAAATCAAACATACAGTACCTGGGTAAACCAGCCCACTTTACAGAGAGAGAAGCACAATTAAAAAAAGAAAAACTCAAAAAATAAAACTAGGAAATCAAAGAGGATATTTACCCTCCCATGAAACTGAGGCGATTAATCCTAGATGCCCTTACAAACTCACCATACAGAGAAACTTTAGGAAATATTATGATCTATCAGAAACTTTTCAAGTGCATGGGTTCAGTAAATACAAAACTCACATATTGAGAAGTAATAAAGCACTTACAGAGAAATTTCAAAAGGAAAGTTCCTCCTGCAGCCAAAATTCTTGCATGATATGTGAGAAAGGATTTCCTTTTAACCTGAGCGACACGAGACACATCAGGGAACAAGGAAATCCGCTGCCCGCAGAAGACCGTGCCTTTCTTTTTAAAATAACATTTAAGAAACCTGCTTTTCTCTAATTCATTCATAAAGGACACCATCTCATCTTTGGAATCCTCCAAAAATTGAGTTAAATTAACAGAAGAAGCAGGAACAAATTCATCAAGCTCACCCTCTACAAGATTAACTCTCTGAACTCACACATTAGGAAACCGCGTAATTAACGATGATATATGTGACATTTGATGTATATATGTAAATAGTTTCACCCAGTTGTTAGCCAAGTTTTAAGCTCCTGTTTATTGTAAGTGTGTCGCAGAACCCTGCGTCGTATATGTTCTATGTTCCATGTAAACCGCACTGATGTTGAATAGCGCAGTATAAAAGAGACTGTAATAAATAAATAACTCTGGGGAATATAATAAAATTTTGAAATACCTATATCCCCTGAGTTCAGAAGAGCAAGAACTTTGGAAAATTATTTTCTCAAAAGTATTTTCAGGAGAAAGCAGTCAAGATAAGGGGAAATTAATAAAATACAAATTCTTTGATTTGTAAGCACTCTCAAGAGCCTCCATCTTAATATAAAGTAACAAACTATCAGATACTTAAGAAGCTACTGAGGACTGCAAAGACTGAACCGAACGTTCAAGCTTGGCACTACACCGTGACAGGTTATTAGTTTGATCATCAGCTTCAGTAAATTTCACAGCAACGCTCTGAGAGAATGGACATAATTTAGAAATAGTATCCTTTAACAAAGATTCAGTCCTAGTGACCACCTTCCTGACATCAGTTAAAAGAAATATTAGCAGGAGAGGCAGCAATAGGGGAAGAAACACCTTCAAAAGGAAAATCAGTGGCCGCGGGAGAGACCACGGAAACAGAAGATAAATTATGCAAAAGAGTCCAAGGTTTCCTTAGAAGGAGAAACCCTGTCAGCTGTTGTGGGGGGTGGCAACGATCAGAGGAATAGAGACGCTCTATTTAGAGATAAAATCAGCAGCAACAGTATCTTGCGTCGGAGCTGGAAACAGGTGCTTATCCATTAGGTCAATGATCTTTGGGATGGAAGAGGTCATCTGCTTCCCTTTGGCCTTGCATTTGCCCTTCACTATATAATGCTGAAATAACAGTCCAAAAGAAACAAAACAGTGCAGAAGTGGAGCCAAGCAATCCCCTCCTCAGTGCTCATCCATGTTCTGAAGGGGCTCTGAAAGGGCCAGACCTGCAGCCGTGCACCACAGGGCTCAAAAACTTTTAACGATCCCCAGTGGCTCTCATTGGTGAACTCAGCTGATGCCGCTGCAGCTGAAGACAAGCCCCCAGGTGCCTCAGGAGGTACCCAAATCTCTACCCGATCTTCCGCCTCACACTCGGTACAGTTTTCTTCCCAGCAGACAGCAGAATTGCAAGTCTTTAAAAGAGCCCCAGCAGCTCTCACTGGTGGACTCAGCTGACACCACTGCAATTATAGACAAGCCCCCAGGTCCGATGTTAAACCTCACACTCTGTACAGCTCTCTTCCTCCAACTTCAAAAGTTTATTATGCCCCTATTAGAGGATCTGCAGGTGAAGAGTCAAGTCCAAAGGTACTTGTGGTTCCTTTTGATTAGACTGCTTTCCTTGAGTCCTCAGATGTTTTGAGAAGTTGTCTCTGCAGCACTGATTGTAACTTTGCTTTTTGATCCAGACAGGAATGTGATCCAGTTGTTATTCTTGTGGCTCCAAGATAAAACCTTCTTTATAAAAACAATCATTAGGAGTGTTCTCGCTTAAAAAGATATTTTCCCGATTTGTAGTCATTTCTTTTCATGTTTATTTGACCTATTCGGTTTTTCTGGTGAGGCAAGTATGTGTGCAAGAATGTAAAAATGCACGCAATCAAACGTACACTTATTAATTCATAGGTATATGCTGGCACAAGCGAATCGCATGCACTTTAAAATTGTAGGTGCCCAAAAGAAGCAGATATATGCTCATGAATGCACATCCTTACAGCTCATATTACTTGGACTCAGATGCTGTGCTAAGGATGCGTGCGGGGTTTACCATACATCAGGTGCGACGCGCTAACCATTCATGCAGTGCACTGCGTTAAACATCCACACTAACCCCTTAAGAGTGCGAGGGGGCGGGACTGGGCAGGTTAGTGATGAAACATGGGCAGTCTTGGATGTGGCGACAGTAGCATGCACAGTCTGATTGTTGCTTTAGCGCAGGTGCACTTACCACATTCACAAGGGGTCACAGTACATGCTCCCTTGTGCCAGGCAGCGCAGGACTGTTAGAAATGTTTTAAAGGTTGTCAGACGGATGCCTGGGTGAGAATGTTCACAGTCTTGGCAAAGGCATATATCAATATGATTTGCAAGGGATTGTGGGAAATGCAGTCCATTCACACCAGACACAGCCGCTCACAATAATTAGTTGTGCTTGAGTGTAAAGCCAATAAGATATTTATTTATGGGGTTATTTCTCCCAACACAGATATGCTTGGTAGCACATAAAACAGGATACTTGCTTTCAGTGTTAAACTTAGAAAAACAAAATCAGGAAAAACAACAGCTGAACTTGTCAGGCAATCAAAGCAAAAGAATAAAGACCTGGTTGGTAACAAACTGGTCTTTTCTGTAGGCTTTAGCTAATATTTTCTTAGCAGTGTTTCAAACAACAAGCAAAACCCACAAAGAAGGGAAAACTGTTCTTTTCAGGTAAACTTCTTATATCCTCACATATAGACTCAGAAGTGATTCCCTCAGAGCTCACAAGCAATTAGGTAAGGCTCAATTGCTAGCAGTTATCCAGCTGAAACCCCTTAGCTGGCTTACTTTCTACTGCTTGGCTCAAATCCTACTCAGGAGCTTTTCTGAGTAGAATAAAGAACAAGTTTGTATTTCTTTGTGATGGTTGTTGTACTTTGTAACAGTAAATTACCAAAGGAGTTTAGACAGAGAGCAATCCATGTATTCACAGCCTGTATCTACCACCGCTCCCCCTTCTTCAACAATCATGGGTTCAATATCATGGAATGGCACAGAGGAATTTCTCAATGGAGCACTCTCAGGAGAATACTTGTTTCCCTGCTGACTTTCAAGGGTATAGCTAGGGCATAGATCAGTGTTCATACCTGAGCTTCCATTGCTGTTAGAGTTCCTCTCTAAATAGCCTGGCCAGTATGTAGTCCAGTTCTTATGTCCAGCTTTCCAATCCAGATCCCTGGACACTGGATCTCTCTTCACATACCTTCTGGCACGGGTCCTAGGGTCCCTTCCAAGTGCAGCCATCTCCCTCACAGGTACCGTCTGGAGATGCCTAGCTCTGCAGCACCACTCCTCTGGTTTTCCCCAGTCCAATGGTGTACGCTGGCCTTTTGAATGTCTCCCAGTATACGTACTGCTCTGGACTCCTTTAGACCTCCCAAATGCTTTTCTCTTCTTTCTTCCAAAGGGTTTCTTGCCCTCTCTGTCTGTCCGCTCTGGCTTCTGCTTCTGATGATCCTCCAGATGATGAAGCTGTCCAAGATACTGAGGATCTCCAAGACGAGGATCTCCAAGCTGATGATGATTCTCTGTAGAATAAACTCTACCTTTATTCTGCTTAGATGAGTGCTCCACCCTAGCACAGCGCAGCTGTGCTGAATCAGGCCCTGCCCTTTGAGATGAGTGCTTGGGGATTACCTCATAGCCCTCCTGATTGAACACACATTTCCCCACTTCAGCTCCTCTAATGGCTGTTGGAAACCTGGTGCATTCTGGGACTGGTAGTCTTTTATGGCAAAATTCTGTTTTCTTATTTCTACCAGAACTGACAGGTTGCTTGTTCAGAGTCACTTCACCTTTTCTATAGCTCCTTCCTGAGCTATGATAAGCTTCCTTATCACAAGGTTTAATTTGTTGTTTTAACAAAATATATGTAGAACACAAAGTAGAAATAGAAATCTATAGGATGCTATTTGCTTGATCACAAAACATTGGCTTATGCTGTACATAATAAAAATATTTTCTCTTGGCCTTGCAAATCTTAGGTTTCCCCCATACATACTTCCCTTAGTTTCTAGGCTACTGCACATGAAAAATAAAAGAATTAGAAGCTCAAGGACAGAGGGAACACTGTCCCTGTGTGAAACATGCTGATACAAAATTTGCTAGGTGCAGAGAAAGGGAAGAAAGAAACTTAAAACATGAAAATTAAGAACATGGGCACTAAGGGAGGGGGGAATTTCTGAGAACTCATGAGGCCGGTAATATAACCATAAAAGGAATAAGGTAAATAAGGGAAAAGAGGTATAAGGGGCAGGAGTTAGAAGAAGTAAACAGAGGCGGAGATTCACATGACCTGAATAAAGATCACTAATAGGTAGGAGATTAGAAGTACCTGCAACAACAGAATAACAGGGGAGGAATTTGTAGGAGAAATGAATGTAATAAATATGGAACTATTTGTATGACAAGTGTGCTCACTAAAAATAAAATTATGGACACCCGTCTTGCACGATTGAATAATAAATAAATAAAAGAAATTGGTTTCACTGAGGTGTCTGTTATTGTGATAAAATAATTATTATTGTTTATTACAGTACCATGCAACTGCAATGTGTTAACTAGAGGGGGGCATGCCGGGCATACCCCCAACATTGAGCGCAGTCCACCACACTAATTCTAGGCTCAATCACATGCAAACGGCGCACTCGTTAATAAACATCCCCCAAGTTTCATCTGGATACAAATTTTATAAATGAAAAACCTCAACAAAATCTTGAGCATTTATCACGAATCAGAAGAAATAGTCTACTTAGTAGTCTGCACAATGAAGTATTAAGTTTCTCTACCTCTTGAATAAAATTATTTAAGCCTAATTTACATCAGCCTACTCTTTGGGATTTTGCTTTCTGACATGAACATTTTCATGCTATTTCATATTACACGTTTATATGTTAGCAAAACAAAACTATTACCTCAGCAAGTCTGGAATGCTTATGAACATTCTCTCCTTTATGTACCGTCGGGGCTAGCTGCTGCAGTACTCCCCTGCTGCTTGTAAGGGCTCTTGTCAGACGTGCTAGTTTTCCCCAGCCTTTGAAAACACAATTAAAATGTGATGTTTAGACAAATAATTACAAGAAGGATCTGAAAAGGGCTGATTCAAAGACTACCCTAACCCTAAATAATTGGTGATATACTAGTATTTGGACTATACCACAAAAAAGTGAAAAATGAATAAATATGAGTCACAGATTTCATGCAAGAGAAGTTAAGAAATATAAACATTTTAAATGTAAGGAGTGTGACACCCCCCCCCCCCCGTCCCAATTTCTTTTTTTTGGGGGGGGGCACCATAATATGGCCAAGGAACACTGACCAGAGAGGATGGAGTGTACGGAGGGTAGGGAAAGTGGGATTGGATGTTTGGGAGGGGTCTGGCATGAAATTGGCCAGGAAAGGAGGAGTAAGGGGGAGGGGGTCAAGTGGATGGCTGGTATTTTGAGAGGTGTAGGAGAGGGAAAGCGTGGGTTTTTTTAGTCTTCAGCAGGGCCTTCTTAGTAATTCCTGCCCTCCGTGAGTGCTTCTGCTGTCCTTCCCGATTAGTATTCCCAGTAGGAAGATTGCAGTTCCCTCCAGGCAGTCGGTGCTTGGAGTGGCAAAGGAGATTGGGCCTTGCCAGTCAGTGTTCCAGAGCTCAAGTACTCTGCTGGGCCATATGGCTGCAATGCTTTGAACCATAGCACCATGGGTGGACACGGGCTTCTAGTGCCGGTCACACACCGGTTGCAAATCGGGTTTTTGTCTTTCTCCCTGCATGTTTGTTTCTTTTTTGTAGCCAGCAGGGCTCCTTTGAGGTGAGTAGGGGGGTTTGCAGGGTGCACCTTAACAATGGCTCCACGTGGTAGACATGGGGCTGCAGTGGCCTGGGGGAGTTTGGGTAAATCCAAGAAATCCCCGCAGGGAAAAAAAAAAATCTGTGGTGGAGGAAGTGATGTCACTGGTGCCGATATTTGGGGCAATTATTGTGTGACTCCCTGCATAACCCACCCTTCTGGAAGCTTGCCCGAGCCAGTGTAAGTGCTGCTGGGATGTTGGTCCGCAAAGGAGTTTAAGTCCGCCTATGTGGAGAAAACAGGGCAAGAGCAGAAAGGACATGGCGATTATGGCCTCCGGTGTGGACTCTGCCGACGATCAATGCACCCGGGGTGACATCTGGGGCTGGTTCCGAAGGAGCTGACCTCCGAGCGCAAGGAAAACCGAGAAACACCGAAGTGGCGAGGCTGGAAGGCCACATGGAGAGGCACAGGATTTATTTTGCGGCAGAGGGTGAGGGAAGGAAAGGTGGAGTGGCCCTTTTAATACAAAGGGATTTCCCTTTTAGTGTGGAAGGGTTGGAGAGGAGGTCAGATGGTAGCACACTAGTGGTGTGGGTGAATTTGCATCGGGGACAGGTCACTTTCCTAAATGTATATGGCCCCAGTGTTGATCACACAACATTCTGGTGGAGCTGGGGAGGTGACTGGAGGGTCAAAGATAAATTACTGGTGGGAGGGGACCTCAATGTGGCTTTAGATGAGAAGGGAATTGACTCCCCCGGGGGGGGGGGGAGGTGGGGAAAGACCTGGAGGTATCTAGGCTTCGCCAGTAGATGTGAGATTGGGCTTTGGTCGAACTCTGGAGGGGATAGCTCTCTCTATCACTAGGGATTATACCTTTTTTCTGCCTCCCATATAGGGTTGCCAACTGGCTCCAGATGCGCCCGACAGGCTCAATCCAGTCCTGGGTTTACCCCATTGCATGCAGGGACATGTAGTCTTGCTTTTCTTATGGCATGCAATGGAAAAATCAGAACTACATGTCCCTGCATGCAGTGGGGTAAACCTAGGACTGGATCAAGTGTGTCGGGCGCATCTGGAGCCAGTTGGCAACCCTACTCCCATAAAAGTTACAGTTGTATTGACTATATCTCAGGGGATAGTTTTTGGGTAGGAGGCGTTGATTGGCCCAACCACATAGTCTGACCACGCTCTGTTATGGGTAGTCCTTGGTGGGGCCCTGGAGGCTCAGCTAGGAACCCTTTGGAGACTGATTGCGAGTTTGTTAAGGGGAAGTGTGCAGTCAAGGCCCTGTAGGAAGATCTCCAGGACTATTTGGCCTTAAATGATACTGGGGAGGTCAGTAAAAAGATTTTGCAGGAGGTCACGAGATGCAGTGAGCAAGAGCGGACGCACGCCGCTTGAGCTCCAGGCCCCCCTGCTCTTCCACGCCAGTAAAATCGCCACAAAACCGCCACTTTTGAGCCCCAAAGGCTGGCCATACACAGCACAGAAGAGGAGAGGCACAGGAACCTGAACGGGGGGAGAAGCGATGGCAGCGGCGGTGAAAGCGGGGCGCCACGAAAGGGAGAAGCCTGCCATGCAGCACAAAATGGCGGAGCAGCCTCTAACACCCAAAGACAAAGCCACAGCCGCACCAGAGCTTGCAGAAGAGATCTCGATGGCGGTGGCAGGGGCACCCTCCTCACAATTTGAAGATCTGAAGGGCAGGATGGACTTACTTCAGACCTTGGTGGAGGCCATGGGCAGCCGGATGCAGGAAGCAGAAAACCAGATCAAGCAAGCGGAGGAGAATGTGTTGGCACTGCAGCAAGAGGTAGGCCGCATGAGAGCACTGCTGCAGGGACAGGAAGCCAAGCTAGATGATCTGGAAAACAGATCTCGCTGTAATAACTTGCGCTTCCTGGGGATTCTGGATACTATAGCGGACAAGGACTTAAAATCATACCTGGAGGCATTGGTAGCACAAATCCTTGAGGGAGGTGCAGAAGGAGACTTGATGCAAATAGAAAGAGCACACCGGGTAGGGCACAGGAGGGCAAATGATGGTCATCCCAGAGCGGTCCTGGCAAGGTTCCTGGAGTTTCTACAGAAGGAGGCAGTGCTGCGAGCTGCTAGGAGAGTCGGAGTTATCTAAAAAGACAATGCTAAGCTGCGGATTGTGCAAGACTACTCGGCAGCCTTGGGTCAGCGCAGGAGGGAATATGGGCCCTTGTGTCAAAAGCTGATAGACAATAACATCAAGTTTATTGTGCAATATCCTGCTCGTCTGATTTTTACCCATGGGGGAGTATGCAGGACATTTGAATCAGCCAAGGCGGCAGCTCAGTACATGGAGGAGCTAGTGCATGGAGCAGCAGCCTCACCAGGTAAACAGCTCAGCGACCTGGAAAATGCGACCTGAGATGGGAGAGATAATCAGGGAGCATACGGAGAGTGGAGCTTCAACTTTGGAGACGGAAAAGGCCAAGCTGTTTAGTGTGGGCGATATGAAGGCTCTGAAGGACGGCGGAGGATGCCAAAAGTTCTTGAACTGAATTTAATTGTTCTAATGTATGTTGATTTTCTTGTGCCAAGATTGTGGGGAGAGTCAGATGAAGAATGTTAAGGAGCGGAAGGGGTCTGTGCGGCGGGGAGGATTATGTGAGGGCAGGACAAGGGCATCAAGGGGGTAGAGGGTAGTAAGGAGTAGGATTTAGGTGGCGTGGGGACAGGGAAGTAGGTAGAGAGGGAGGAGTGGGGACGTACTGCACGCATTCTGGTGACTTCAGGGAGAAAGGGGAGGAGGGCACTATAGGTAGGATGAGGGGAAGGGGGAGAGTGTGGGAGAAGGGAGGAGGGGAAGGGGAAGGGGAGGAAGGAGGGGGAGGGGAAGGAGAGGGGGAGGAGGGGTAGGGAGCAGCCTAAACAGGTTAAGTGAGGTGGGATTAAGGCACATAAAAAACAGTGGGGGAGTGCTTCAGGCTGGGGTGGTCCTTCCTTATGAAAATTTGTTTGCTGAATGATTTGAGTCTTATCGTTACTCACTGACTTGAAGATTATAGCATGGAATGTATGTGTGGTAGGTAACCCTATCAAGAGATACAAAGTGCTACAGGCTTTAGCGAGGCAAAAATGTGATATTGCAATGTTACAGGAAACTCACCAGACTGCTGAGGAACACCTTAAATTAAAAGGGGACTGTGTGGGGGGCCCCGGCAACGGGAAGGAAGGGTGGTGTGGTCATTTTGATACACAGGCGGATCCGATTTGTCCAAGAGAGCATGTATGTGGGCACTGGGGGAAGATATGTGCTCCTATACGGGACACTGGAGGGGAAACCTGTGGTGTTGGGTAACCTTTACAGCTCGAATGTGCTAGATCGGGCACTTTATGCCAGTCTGGGCTCACGGGTAGAGCAGTTGCCAGATGTTCCCTTGATTCTGGCAGGAGATTTTAATGGAATCCTGGATACTGAGTTGGACACGACTAGGGGGGGAGGAGAGGGAACACGGGTACAGACTACAAAAGCATTGCAGGGTCTGAGGTGCAGATTAGGGGTGGTGGACCCCTGGCGTTTGCTGCACCCATTGGAAAGAGACTTTACACACCAGTCACGAGCTCATGGCTCGAGTGCTCGAATTGATTATGTGTTGGTCTCAGAACGACTGTTTGCCCAGATAGAAGATGCACAAATTGGTCCCACAGAGGTTTCCGACCATGCGTTTGTCTGGGTGGAGTTGGAATGGCAAGATGTGACCTCGCGGACTCGAATTTGGCAATTCCTGGTAGAGTTGTACAGAGACATTGAGTTTCACATTTCCCTAAAGCAGAGGTGGCAAGAATTTGTGGCCCATAACGCACAACACCAGGAGAACCCGGAGCTCTTTTGGGAGACTGTGAAAGTAGTCCTGCAGGGTGATATTATAGGGTACGTGGGGAGGAAGCGGAAAATGCTGACGCAACAGATTGTTCGACTTGAACAGCAGGTGGGCAGAGATAGAAGGAGACAGGCGAATAGCCCATCAGTGACAAACAGAAGAAGACTGTGGGAGACCCAAGTGGCCCTAAACGAGTTGCTTCACCAGAGGGCTAAGAAATCGTTCCTGTATTACAGATATCAGCTCTATCGGTATGGGGATAAGTCAGGGAAGTTGTTGACAAGATGTCTTAAAGGCAGTAGGGGCACCTGCACAGTGGCGGCCCTGAGAGATGACCAGGGGAAATTACATAAGGAAAAACGGGCAATCGCCCAAGTGTTCCGGTCATTCTATCAAAAATTGTACTCAGGGATGGAGGGATCCCTGATTGGCATGGAGAAATATTTGAGTGAAGTGCAATTGCTTAGGCTAGAGGCGAGTCAGAGAGCACAACTAGATGCACCGGTAACTATTGAGGAGGTCCAACGGGTTATCCAGAAGGCGAGTTGTTATAAAGCGCCTGGCCCGGATGGGTTTGGGGCGGAATTTTATAAACTGTTGGGAGATCTGTTGCCCCCCCCCCTCTGGTGGCAGTATATCATAAGAGGGTGGACCAGAAGGAGTTTACATGGGGGAGAACCATGCACACATTATATTGATACCTAAGCCAGGGAAGGATCACACACAGGCTGTTTCCTATCGACCCATCTCTTTGCTAAACTTTGATGTGAAGATATTGGCCAAGGTACTGGCAGATCGTTTGGCCCAGGTTTTAGGGGAGCTGGTGCATGAATCTCAAGTGGGGTTTGGGAAGGGACGATATGCGGTGCAGAATTTGCGTAAAATTGTGGCCTCGCTGGAGTGGGCACGGGGACGGGAGTTGCAGTCGCTTTTGATCAGCTTTGACGCGGAGAAAGCATTTGATCAAGTGAACTGGGCATATCTAAGGTTTCTTTTGCCACAGTATGGTCTTGGGACGTCTTTTTGCAGCATGGTAGAGCTCCTTTATATGGGGCCTACCGCAGGAGTGCTCTGTAACGGAGTGCTGTCGGACGTTTTTCACCTAGAGAGAGGTATGAGGCAGGGTTGCCCGCTCTCACCGCTGCTACTTGTGCTGTCTTTGGACCCGCTGGTGAGGAAGATAGAGGCGTCCAAGGAAATACAAGGCATATGCATAGGTCGGCATGTGTTCAAGATGGCTGCGTTTGCGGATGATATGTTGGTGCATTTGCTGTCTCCTCAAACGTCGCTGCCTAACCTATTAGAGGAATTTTCTCAGTTTGGAAGCTTTGCCGGGCTCCACATTAATATGGACAAGTCAGAGGCACTAGATGTGGCGGGAACGCTCAGGGGTCATTGGAGGGGGAAATTCCCACTCAAGTGGGTGGGCGACTCATTTGTATATTTAGGGATCCTTTTGACTAGACAGCCGAAGGAGTTGTACAGGAAAAATCTTGAGCGGGTCCTCGCCAAAACCCGAATACAACTCCAAGCATGGACCCCGCTGCCGGTCCTTAATGGGCCGGGCGGCGACATTGGGGATGGTGATCCTGCCACGGGTGCTCTACTGGTTGCAGACTCTCCCAGTGTGGCTAATGAGGCGAGACGTAAATAGTATAGACCGAGAGATCCAGAGTTTTTCTTTGGAAAGGAGCAAGGGCTCGTGTCCCACTACACAGATTAAGGGGAGGGTGGAGGAATGGGGGGGATTGGAATTCCAGATCTGTGGGCATACGCTCTGGTATGCCAGGCACGGCATATTGGAGACTGGTTAGGGAACACAGAGGTGAATATTCCAAGAGCACTGGAGGAGGCCTTTGAGGCCCCGCAGACCCTGCTAGCGGTATTGCACTTGGAGAGCAGGCACCTGCCAGGCAGAGTGACTAGTAGCGAGCTAGTGCTCCCGGCACGGCGGACGTGGCAACAACTGAATAGATTTTGGGGCGGGCCTCCGGAGGTCTTGAGTTGGTTACCTCTACAAGGTAATGCATAGTTTACCCCAGGGTCGGAAGCGCCTGTGTTCCAGATCTGGAAGAGACAGGGGATACGGAATATTGGACATGTGGTAGATCAGACGGGGAAGTGTAAACCATTTGAGACCCTTTGCAGGGAATATGAGTTGAGTAGCCGACATTATTTTGCCCATGCCCAGCTTTCTCACTATATTGCTTCGCTTCCGCAGAGTGCGTTAGTGGTGGAGCGATCGGCACAGATTTTAGAGTTCTTTGCACTGGGGGCGGAATCTCCGCCCAAAATTGCAGACCTGACGAGATGGTTAGATGGCTATGGTAGCCCGCCAGACTATGTTGCGGAGGAGGCCTTTTGGGCAAAGGAGTTGAACCTGGTGGTGCCCCCTGGCTCAATCAGCCGGGCCTTAGGTAGGATTAGGAGGTTGGTGGAAGGGGCCCAGTGGCGAGAGGTGCAGTTTAAATGCATCATCTGAGCACACTTTTCCCAGAAACGAGCGCTGCGATGCCATCTTACGGATGAGGGAGGCTGCCCAAAGTGTTCTTGCTCCTTGGCAGATTTGGGGCATATGTGGTGGGGATGTCAGAAACTTTGCTCTTATTGGAGAAGAATTGGTAACTATATGAGCAGTGTCATACAGCAGCAGATCTGCTGGACGGGGTCGCTTGTGGTGTTAGATCAACTTGGACCACTCCACCCGAAAGGGAGTTGGGAGCGCCTATTAGTAAGGAAAGCATGTCTGGTGGGTAAGGGCCCGATACTTCATAGGTGGATAGAATCGATAGCCCCTACCTTCTGGGAATGGCGTAACAGCTTTCATCAGCTGATGCTCTTGGAGAGGAGGGGAGCTAGAGGAAGTGTTCAACGCTGGACTTCGTTCTTGCTGGTATGGGAGCCATACATTCAAAAATTGAAACCCCGTACTCGGAATGAAGTATTACAGGTGAGCTAGGTTAGTCTTGGGGGTGGATAGGGGGAGACAGGTGGAATGTGGTATTACTTGATAAGTGGGTAACGTATCAATGTATGTGTCTAATGAGGGAGGCGGGGGATGGGAGGCTGCGGAGATTAGGGGTAGGTGGGTGGGAGGTTGGGGAGGGGGAAGGAAATAACTATGAACCCTTGATGTACCTATGATAATGATCTGTTGAGGAGCCCTGGAGTGGGAGATAAGAGACAACCCCACCCGGGATGACTTGTCTGTATATAGTTCAGGGGTCACCAACCTCCAGAGGGCCGCGGGCCGCACAGCCGACTACCGGTAGACTCGCGGGCCGCACCCCCCTTCTCCCCGCCCCCGCGAAAAAAAACAGTGCTCATACCTGTACTTCTGCTTTGAAAATTATTCCATGTCAGCTCCCTCCCTTCTTCTGCAGCCGCGGCTCCCTGCCTCTTAGGGAACCGCGGCTGTGCTTGTAAAATCATCGCGGAGCCCTTCCTGTCTTGACGGGCTCCGTGCAGCATTGTCCCGCCTCTAAAGGAAGTTCCTTTGGAAGCGGGACAATGCTGCACGGAGCCCGTCAAGACAGGAAGGGCTCCGCGATGATTTTACAAGCACAGCCGCGGTTCCCTAAGAGGCAGGGAGCCGCTGCTGCAGAAGAAGGAGTCGGTGAGTTTGCCGGTACTTGTAGCAGCATCCTTGGCGGGCCGCACCGGGGTAGAGCCTCGCGGGCCGCACGAAGGGACCTCGCGGGCCGCAGGTTGGTGACCCCTGATATAGTTAAAATGATCTGTACCATGTTGTTCTGACTTAATAAACAGTTTAAAAAAAAAAAAAAAAGATTTTGCAGGATGACCTCAAGGCGGTGCTCCGAGGCCACCTCATTCAGTTATGGGCTCAGAAAAAGTGGGAGTGGGAGGCACAGTCGCAGTTGTTTACACAGCACATAGTGGCCCTTGAAGGGGAGCACAAGTGGACTCGGGCCCATCTTGAGGACGCCCATCAGCTTAATGAATTGCAGTTGGAATCAATATCTTTCCAGCTGCAAAGAGTTAAACAATTTTATTATGAGTTTGGTAATAAGTTTAGTGGCATGGAAATTGGGAGCACGGATGGGTGTGACCACCATTGGTAAGGTGAAGGGTCTCCAGGATCGACTTCTGTTTAAGGGGGTGGAGATAAGGAAGCAATTTGCCCAGTACTGCCAGGACTTGTATGCGATGGGCCCAGAGATGGTGGGAGACCAGATCCATTCTTATTAGGGGGATGGGGAGGGACTGAGTCAGCTAGGTGATAGTGCTTGGAGACTGCCATCAATGTGAAGGAAGTGGGTAAAGCTATTCAGGGGTTGGCCCCAAATAAGTTACCTGGGCTGAATGGGTTCACTGGCATGTTTTATAATTTACTGGCCACCCCCTGTCACTACTGTTACACAGAGTATTCAATGAAGTGCTACTGAGTGGGCATTTGCCCCCCTCAATGAGCCATTATGGTCATTCCAAAGCTGGGGAGGGACCCTGCCATGTGTGGTTCCTACAGACCTATTTCCTTATTGAATGTGGATGTCAAACTTTTGGCTGGGATCTTGGCATCTCATCTGTCCACTGTTATTGGCCGTGGTGCATCAAGACCAGACGGGGTTTATCCAGGGGCGGTAGGCGGGGGGATAGTGTCCAGTGAGTGCTTCAGCTGAATTGGATGGCCCATCGATCGACACAGAAAAAGCTTTTGATAGGGTTTGATGGAAATTTGTTTGCAGTGTTGGAGACAGTGGGGATGGATCCTTGGTTTATGTCATGGATTTGAGTGCTTTATCAAGCCCCAGAGGTGGTGGTAAAGATTAATGGAGGTTACTCTGAGTTTTTAACTCATGGTAGGGTGACACAGGAAGGATGCCTGCTGTTCCCCCTCTTATTCATGTTAGTGATGGAGCCATTAGTGGCTTGGGTCCAGGCACTGAATGACATACAGGGGACTCAGGTAAGGCAACAGCAGCATAAAGTGGCCCTTTTTGCAGATGACCTCCTATTCATGCTTACTAAGCCCTTGATAACACTCCCAGAGCTGAGGGATTACGGTCTCTTGTCGGGCTTCAAGATCAATTTTGATAAAACTGAAGCACTTAATCTCTCACTAGACGGGGCTTTGGTGATGCGCTTGCAGGCCTGCTAGCCTTTTAAATGGACCCAACTATATATTCACTATCTGGGGGTACGGGTGACTAGGATGGAGGGGAGGTTGTATAAGGCAAACTATCCCCCCGTTTTGGATTTTAGAAGGGGAAAAGGCCAAATGGGGGATCATTCATGGTTGGGCTGGATAGCCACGATTAAAATAAATGTGCTATCTTGCTTGCTAAAATTGTTTCAAACCCTGCCTGTTAGGGTAGCTCTGGGGGATCTTTGGTGCTTCCAGAGTAGAGTGTTTGATTTCATTTGGTGCTACCGCCTGCCGCAAATGGCACAGCATTTCCTTTACACTACTAGATGGAGGGGGATTTTGGGGGTGCCCTATTTAGGACTGTATTATCTGGCTGTTCAAATGTGATTGGCGAGTGTGGGAGAGGAAAATGTTTTCAGGATATTGAGCAATATTGGGTGGAGGTCTTCCCCCTCCACCATCTACCATGGGTATGGGGCCCTTCCCAGTCTGGATGGTGGAGGGAAAATCCGTATCTTTACCATTTGTGGGCTCAATAGTGGCAGGGGTGGAAATGGGTAGCTCCTTCAGCGAAGTTCTCTGTGTTGACCCCCATTAGGGGGTCCCCTGCTTTTGGGCCAGGGCAGGAAAGAGTATTCCACTGGTGGGAGCACCTGGGGCTTGATTCCTTTGCTAAACCTACTGATACAGGGGACCTACTTACTTTCGCCAAGCTGAAAGATAAATACCAGCTTCCAGGCAGGGACTTTTTTGCACATTTGCAGGTCACCCATTTTCTATGACAGGGCCCCATTTGGGTGACCTATGAAGACTGCTAATGACTTGGAAGCCCTCTGGCTAGGTTATCATAGAAGCCGTGGCCTCATTTGTCTCCTCTACTGAAGCTTGCAAGGGAAACTGGGGTAAATTTCCCTATCAGCAGGCGTGGGAGAGGAACCTGGGTAGGGAATTGGATTAGAAAGAATGGATGAGTGTGAGTGAGGGTTATAGGGCACAGGCGCTCTCTATGGCTATCCGGGAGACATCTTATAACTTCCTGCTCCGGTGGTACTATATACCTGAGTGGTTGGGGAAGATGTTCCCACAAACATCAAATCTTTGCTGGAGAAATTGTGGGAGCATGGGGACCTTTATACATACCTGGTGGGAGTAACCGGAGATGGTCCACTACTGGGGCCAGATCCAGGAGCATGTTCTGAACACATTTCAAGTGGACTTGAGCATGAACCTGGTGTTTTGTTTCTTAGGACTCTGGCCAGATGATCTGCAGATGCAATGGACTTGGCCCATCCAGGTATGTATTCAGGCAGCCAGGAGAGAGATCGCCTGAAACGGGAAACAGGTAGCTGCGCCAGGACTGCATGCTTGGCAGACGCAGCTGCGGCACGTTTTAATGGAGTGTCTGACTGCTAGATGGAGAAGGGGAGAATGGTTTCACAGGTGATGACTATTTGTCTGGATAAGATGCCTTCTTGGGGGGGATGGGAGAGGGTTTAACGTGCTGGGAAAATTGTTTTTGGTGATGTGCTGATTTGTTGGTTGATTTGTGTCATGTTCAGTTCCCAATAAAAATATAACATTTAATAAAAGAGAAAATCTGTGGCCAAGTGGTGCCCACAATAGGCGTGAAACCCCAAGGCAAGGTGAACAGAGAGCTTAAAGTTCTAACAAGGGCTCAGAGCCTTGTGGGCAGGGAGCCTCCTCAACCCTGTCTCCCCAGGACCAGTAACTTGGGACAGGACCCAGCAGCAGAAAGGTGCAATTCCTGGCCTGCCTGTGGGTCCCTCAGTACCCAAGTGAGTGCAATGGTCGCAGGACAAGACCAGCTTGACAGAAGATGGCAACAATGGTGAGTTTGAGAGTCTTTAGGGGGGGTGTTGTTTGCCAGGGAAAAGGCAGTCGGGGGGGGGGACAAGGGGTACCCTTGGGCATCATCAAGGTGATGGGGTGCAAGGAATCTAGATTAAAGAAGAGCCTTGAACATCGCTAGTGGTGGTAAAGCATTTGTATCAGGAGAAATATGAGCGGCGGCATAGGCTGGATCCTATGTGAATATAGGAATCCTCAGAGTCCTTGGATTTCTTATTGTCGTCATCTTCATCTGCCTCGGGGGTAAGAGGAGTTCCAGGGGAGTCGGTGGAGTTGCGGGATCATCAGGTGGATGACTTGGCGAGCTTTCAGTGGTCATGAAACCATCACATGTTGTGTGATTGCCACCCCCCCCCCCCCCTCAATTGTGAAGTTCCTCAAAATTTGAGGCAAAGAATACTGAGGGGTAAAAAAATGGACATTTTTTCATTGTTGGCAGAGGAGTTTGAAATGTTGGACCGGAAAACAGCAGAGAAAGGCAGGAAGGAGACAAAGCGCAAAAGATACAAAGTCTCCAAAACCATTTTTTAATTGGCTGCTTGCTTTTCAAGCATATGCTTGTATCCTGAGAGATTCGAAGCCACCTATATATCCAGGTTTGTTGCACTACTGAGACCTGATCTTATGAGCGTACCTGGCATATGGTGGGTGGTCTTAGCTGAACTATCATGAGCTGTTCCGGAAGGGTTTGGCCAAAGATAGGTCGGAAGCATGAGGGTTTCAAGGATGTAGATCTGTGGCTGTCAGCGTGCCCCTTGCCCTTTTGGTCTGAGGCCCCTCCAGGAATACTCCCAGCTCTGGGAGGGCCCTCCAATTTGGGATTTTTTGGAGATACGCAAGGGGCTGGGTGAGGTACCCAGTTTGGCAGTGCAGGCAGCACTCCCATACCCGGTAGCCAAAGGCCAGTGAATGCTTCGAACTTCTGCTTCCACTTTAATGCTACAAGATATGGAGTGGAGGAGTGGCCTAGTGGTTGGGGCAAGGTAGTGCAGGCCAGAAGGTCAGGGATTCAAATCCCACTAGAGGACAGCAACCTTGGGCCGGAAGGACTGGGGTTTCTAGTCCCACAAGTGCTCCTTGTGGTCTTGGGCAAGCCACTTAACCCTCCATAGCCCATGGTCCCTGTAAAATAGTTATCTCCAAGTTATAATGCCCTGTTCAATGTAATTTCAGTTTGTTCAATGTAAACCGCCTTGATATCATGAAAGGCGGTATATAAGAAATGTTAAATAAAAAAAAAAGATGCAATTGACCAACACCAATAAAGGATGTGCAGTGGCACACATGCTGCCTTTCACTGTTGAAGCTCTGGAGGCTGGCCCACAGGACAAGCGAGATGCCTGGGGCTTGCTTCAGCCTCCAGGGCTGGTCAGCAAGGCACTTTCTACCATTACCTTGGCAGCACTGTAATGGTGGCCACCTACCCTGAGGACAGGAGTGCCCAGTTCTTATGGGATTCCATTAGATGGCCCGCTGTTGAGCATGCGAGCCACAATTCCTCCTTGGTATCTATGAACAAGGATGTTGTATGTGAGAAACTTGAAAAAGAGCTGCTTCTCAGAAGGTTTTCAGTTCCTTTCAGTGGGCCACCCTTTGAGGACTTGGTGCTATAATCTTTGGGTCTGGTGCCAAAGAAAGAGTTGGGCAAGTTTCATCTAATTCACAGCCTGTTTTACTCAGCGGGGTATAGTATTAATTCTTTAATTGACCACAGCCTGTGCTCCATACAATATGCTTCATTCGACCAGGCCATTAATATGCTGAGCCAGCTAGGCCCGGAGGCGTTGATGGTTATATAGAGCCCTCTTTTCACTTGTTGCCAGTACACCCAGCTTCGGTTTGCTTGCTGAGGTTTTTCTTTGAAGGAGGCTATTACTTTGATAAGTGCATGCTAATGGGGTGCTCTGTGGCCTGTGCAAGTCTAGAAGCATTCATGACTTCTGTGCATTGGGTGGTCCAGAGGGTATCAGGCAAAGTTACAATCGGGGGCCAGGCCAATGGTTTCTGCCACCCAGGCAGAAGCCCTGGCCATGCTGCACTCCCCCCCAAACTGCACTCCCCCCTGTCACCAATTCTGGCAGGCTGCAGTGGTGGAAGTTTAGAAGCGGTGGCAATGCCTGTGACAGGCCATGTGCTTTGGCACACATGGCCAGCTGCTTCTGATCCCCCCTCTGACGGGGGCCACCGTGCTGCCCTCCCTGGTCTGCTGCTCTAGGCAGCCACCTAGTGCGCCTAGGGGATAGGTTGGCCCTGGCTACAATAGGGGGAGCTGGCATCGAACTTTAGGCCTGCAGAGTATTTGTGCATCATGAACCTGCTGGACAGCCACATGCCACCAGCCCAAAAGGAAAAGATATGGAAGGGCGAATACATGGACAATTTCTCGTTGCTCATTAGGCAGGACAGACAACACGCACTGTGATTGTTCGACTTGTCGCAACAAATGCAAGCTGGCCTCCAAGAAGACAGATAGTATTCCTAGAACGATTGCAAATTGGTGTGTAGCATTTCGGGTGTTGGCTAGTGTAGTCGAGAAGAGACACCCGGACCAGTGCCAGGGTCTCTTCAGAAATCAAGACAGTATTTGCGAGGCCTATAGGGTGTTCGGCGGCATTGCTTGGCTGGAATATGACGAGCAGTTCTGCAGAAACATGGCGGGAAATGGGGGGCTGAGTTGGGACAGAAAGGACATCGACCTGTGGATCAGACTGATGACACAAGGTCAGCGTGGGGCCAGGACAAGCAGAGTAATGCCAGCGGGGGAGGGGGGGATGGGCAAGGGTGCAGGAGGGCTGCATCTGCTTTTTTGGTGGGATAGCCGAACACAGATGGGGGTGGCAGGGATGCCACCCCAAACTCCTTCAGCATTCACTGGGACATATGCCAGCTGTATAACAGGGTCAGCTGTAGATTCAGTACGGCTTGCAAATACAGGCATGCCTGTGCGGTATGTGGAGAAAGGCACCCCCAGTCCCGCTGCCCCAGAAAGCCTGGAGACCCCCCACACATCCATTCGATCCAGCGCATTGGGGCTGGCTGCCATGCCCATTAGAATTGAGGTGCTGCGGAAAATTTGGGGGGGGGGGGGGAGTATGCAAGGGAAAAAGCATTATGGTTTAGTGAACAGTTTTTCAGTGGGATTCCGGATTCCCTATATGGGCCCGCGGGTGGCAAGCAACCTTAAATCGTCCCTCAAGTGTAAGTGAGTTATGCAGGACAATATCCAAAAGGAGTTGGTACTGGACAGATGGTCTGGCCCCTTCAAGAGAAGACGTGTCAGTAACCTCATAGTTTCCCTGCTGGGCCTGGTACTGAAGAAGGAACCAGGCGAGTTCCATCTGATACACCATCTCTTTTACCTGGACGTGGAATCGGTATATGACCATTTGGACTAGGCAGTCTGCTCGGTTAAATATGCCTTGGTAGATCAAGCCTTGGAGCTGCTCTGGGAATGGGGCATGGTTAGTGAAGACTGATATGGCAGCAGAGTTTAGGCTACTGCCAATCACCTGGATAGTTTCCATTTGCTTGGTTTCCATTTCGGGGGCCAGTATTATATTGATAAATGCCTACCGATAGGGTGCACCGTGTCCTGTGCTTACTTCAAAGAGTTTAGCACCGCCATCCTATGGATAGTGGAACAGGAAATTGGCCAAGGGAAAGTGATCCACTACCTGGACAACTTCCTCATCCTGGCAGAGGATAGGCACGGCTGCCAACACAACCTGGCGAGCTTCCAGTGTAAAGTGGCAGAGCTGGGCGTCCCCCTCACGGAGGAGAAGACTGAAGGGCCGACTCAACAACTGTCCTTCCTTGGGATTGAGATTGACACTAGGGAGATGGTAATGCGGCTGACGGTGGTAGGCAAGGTCGAGGCCTTAAAGGTGGCAGTTCATGCCATGGCCCAATCAAGGAAGTTCACACTGCAGGCGGTACAGTCATTGATGGGTCATCTGCATTTCACCTGTAGGGTGATGCCTATGGGCAGGGCATTCAGCAGGCGGTTGGCGGATACCACAAGAGGAGTCCGCAAGTGGCATCACTTCATTAGGGTCAACACAGCCATGAGGGAGGACCTAGCGGCATGGCAGCAGTATTTGTTAGGATATAATGGGTGGAATATGTGGAGGAAGGTCCCCACTAGTAATAGGAACCTGAAGCTATTCACGGACGGGACAGGAAGAATCTGCTTCTGTATTTATTTCGGGGGGGACAATGGTGCCAAGAAAGGTGGCCAGAGGAGTAGCACTGCCTAGGGATCATCAAGAACATAGCGTTACTCAAAATATTCCCGATAGTGGTTGCAGTGGTTATATGGAAGCCTGTTTTCAGGTCGGATAATGCGGCGGTGGTTTATGCCATCAATAGGCAGTCAGCTCAGGCAGGGCTGGTGCTGCTGAGTCTGGAGATGAATGCGTATACTCACGGCCAGCCATGTGCCAGTGGAGACCAATGAGATTGCTGATGCTCTATCTCGTTCCAGCTCCAGCACTTCCGGCAGCTTGCCCTGACTGCAGCACCCTGGGCGACACGCATGCCTGAGTAGATGTGGAATTTTGGATGCAGAGCACCAGTGGAATGCTGATGGCCTCACTGTCGGCAGGGACATGGAAAGCTTATTGGAGAACAAGGGACATCTGGGGTCCTTTGCCAGGCAGCAGGGCATCAAACTTTGCAGGGGAGTCGCTACGGGGCTGCTGCTGGAGTTTTTGATGAGCCTCCAGAGCGACAGAGCCTCAGCCAGACAGGCCAGGTTAATCCTGGCTGGGGTAGCTTTCTTCCTCAAGCTGGGAGAAAGAGGGACGTAACGAATGAGTTCATTGTCTGGAAGGGATGGAGGGCTGGGCCAGAGAAGCGGCACTGCGGCCAGACAGCCGAAGACTGGTCTCCATGCCCATTCTAACAGGATGTTACAAAGGGCGGCTGAAGTGACTAGGGGCAGTTTTGAAGAGAAGATGTTCTGGTTAGCTGTATTGCTGATGTTTTTTGGGGCCTTGAGGCTCTACTCAAGTCCATGGCGGGCACAGTCTTGCGGGTGCAGGATGTCTCAATAGAAGGGGGCAGAGTTCACCTGTCACTGGCGTGGTCCAGGTCTTTCCTGCATGCTTCGTGTTAAGCTCCAGAAGAAAGGAAATGCATTTCTGTTACTTCATATTTTTCCAGTGTTTTACTGCTCGCAAAATCTGAATTCTGTATTTCCAGTTCAGTTTTTGTCTCTATATTTCTATTTCTAATTTGTAGTCCTTTGTTCTGTATTTGGTGTCGGTCTGTCTGTGTTTTGCACGTGTGATTGAGTTGAGGATTCTACTATGGTATAGTTTCTGTGGAGAGACCTGTAGTAATTGTGCTTTATCTATTTTGTTTGTAGAAAATGTATTGTGCAGTATGGCCTGAGGAAACATCTGTAGCGCTGGCTTTTCATAGGAAGGGTTGGTGCTGTTTGAGTCTTGGCAGTGTTGTTATGACAGGTTTATTGTAGACTCTGAACGTTCTTTTTGCAGGACCAACAGGTTTAGAAGCACTACATCTCTTGCACTGCCAGCTATTTTCTGTTGTCATCTGGGATTGGACCACTGGGGAGGACGGAACCGGAGATGATGGAGGGGTGAGAATGTAAGCATTGTTCCGAAGTGCTGGAGGCCCATGGTATGCCACTGGATTCAACTGAAAAAGGTACCTAGGAATAGTACCTGCACACAAACACACTAATAAACACACATTTTTCTATACTCTCAAAAAATCTATAATTAGCTGTAAAAAAAAAAATCTAAATTTACCTCTACACCTACAATAGAAGCCCTAAAAAGATCTAAGGAAATACATTTGTGTGTTTATTTCATAGCTTCAAATATTCAGTGGTGATTGAGGTAAATGGCGCAGATGCATTCACAATAATAAAATAAAAGCCTAAAGCTTATCCATAAAGGCTGGTGCTCGGTACCAGGAGACTGAGAAACAGAAAGGAAATTCTAAACCATAGAATAAGAATGCTTAATCATTTGCTGATATTTGAAAAGGGTGACATTAACAAAAAAATTCAGGCAATTTTTGAAAATGTATAGATATCAGGAGTTCCCTTAGAATACCCACAAGTGTATAACTTAGTAAACTTCAATGTCTCTGTTAAAAACAAAGTACTTCGTTAACATCACCTTTCTAGAAAACATATTTGAAAACTATCAGAATTGCTACTGCTTAACTAAAATCTGGCCTGATACACCTAACCATAAATAGGGTGATTTTATAAAGAGATTAATATTCAATAAAACGTTGGAGAAATAATTTGAAACATTTATTCTAGATGTTTGAAATTATTCCTATATTTATCAGCATTATATGTATAGCTAGTGCTGCTGAATCTACCTATATTAATTATATGTACATGTAGAATATCTGGATATCAGGCTTAAACATATAAATTATGCATTTGGCTAAGACAGCCAAGGTTTATACCTAGCTTTGTCACATGCTTTCCAATCATATAGGGCCTGATATTCGAAAGGCATTTACATGGTTTATAGCCCAGTAAATCATGTAAATGCCTTAAATCTGCATTATCTGCACTTCTGTTTAATATATATCTACAACCTATCTGCATCATATGATCACACAATGTAGAACTACAGAATTTATGCAGATGATATAATGCTATTCACGACCTTTGACACCAAAGATCCCAGCTACACAAAGATTACCAGCTGTTTCAACGACGTCACTGAATGGCTGAAATCAGGAAACTTCTCAGTTAACTTAAAGAAAACAGAAGCACTCATTATTACTAGGAGTAAAACATTCAACCTCCCTAGTTCACTTTTTATAAACAATGCCTCACTTGAAATAAACAAAATAAAACACCTTGTGATATACCTTGATCAAAACCTGGACTTCACAAAACACATTCACATGTCTACTCACGCAATTTACAAAAAAATCAGAATGATTCCGCATCTGAGACCACTGCTCTCCCCCACGGACTTTCGTTCTGTAGCCCAGGCACTAATAAGCCCCCATTTCGATTACAGTAACAGTATTCTCCATGGTCTCCCTAAGAAAACCCTAAAGCCCCCTACAACTGGCTCAAAACACGGTTGCGCACATAATTATGAAAGCCGATAAATCTGATCACATAACATCCACCCTGTGTCAGCTCCACTGGCTCCCAGTACTTCAAAGAATTAAGTTCAAAACTCTCATAATCATTTTCAAAATAATAAATAACATAGCACCAACATACCTCTGCACACAACACACAAGAACAAAAAGAGACAACCTGAAAAACATGCTATCCACTCCTATTAGTGTCAGAAAACTAAACTAATCTACAACTAATAGGGCATTTTCTCTCTGTGCATCCACCCTATGGAATAATCTTCCTATCAAGAAATCAAGACTCAATTCAGAAACCTTCTCAAAACATTCATCTTCACAGACTACTACCAATGTGTTCAGCCACCATAAACCTTACACATTTCAACACTTTACCACACCCATCAACCACTCCTGTCTCCAGGCACTTGACTCACTTAACTCCAGAATATCACCCAGACAAATAATGTTAATACCTCCTGTAAATAGTTCTGTACCTCTTTGTTATTGTTAATACTTGTTCATTGTAAACTTTATTTTACTTGCTCCTTTTAAACTGCCTTGTGCAGTAGTTTGAAATGTTATCTGTAAACAGCTCTGATTACCAAGACAAAGCGGTATATAAAACAAATAAGTAAATCGGGATAGTCAATGGACCTTGCGTGGTTAGTGCCATTGAATGTCCCTTTCTAACAACCCTTTTGCCCTGATGCTATCCGATTAGCATTGGGGCATACTGGGGGAATTCCGGAGCGGAGGCAGTGACAAGCGATAACCGGGCAGCAGCAATATTATATGCTGTCTGGTTAGCAATCTGCACAGAAAATATAAGAACATAAGAACATATGATATGCCATACTGGGTCAGACCAAGGTCCATCAAGCCCGGTATCCTGTTTCCAACAGTGGCCAATCTAGGTCACATGTACCTAGCAGTTTCCCCAAGAGACACAAGTTCCACAATGCTTGTATTGGTTCAAGCATTGATATCTTTGGTCTCTTCTTAATAATGGTTTATGGACCTTTCTTCCAGGAACTTGTCCAAACCTTTTTTAAACCCAGCTACACTAACAGCCTTTACTACATCCTCCGGTAACAAATTCCAGAGTTTGATTACACGTTGAGTGAAAAAATATTTTATTTTATTAGTCTTAAATAGTTTACCCTGTAGCTTCATTGCATGTCCCCTAGGTTTGGACAAGTTCCTGGGGGAAAGGTCCATAAACCATTATTAAGAAGGGACCCAGGATATCAATGCCTGACCCAGTACAAGCATTGTGGAACCTGTGTCTCTTGGGGAAACTGCTAGGTACATATGACCTAGATTGGCCACTGTTGGAAACAGAATACGGGGCTTGATGGACCTTGGTCTGACCCAGTATGGCATATCTTATGTTCTTATGTTCTTAAAGATCCTGACAATTGGCAAAACAAATAAGTTCATCGTTGATGGAGAAGAAATTGAAATAGTGGATAACTTTAACATACTTGGATCAACTATCAATAAAGAAGCAACAAGCAGTCAAGAAATCAGACGATGCATTGCTCTTGGCAGAATGGCTATGAAGGACCCTGGACAAGATTCTCAAGAGCAGAGATGTTTCTCTCCATACAAAGATTCAACTTGTTCAAGCCATGGCATTTTCAGTGACATCAAGTGGATGTGAAAGTTGGACAGTGAAAAAGATAGACAGGAAGAAAACTGATGCCTTTGAATTATGATGCTGGCGACGAATACTGCATATACCATGGACTGCCCGAAGAACAAACCAGTCAGTACTAGAGGAGATCAAACCTAAGCTTTCTTTAGAAGCTCAGATGACCAACTTTCATACTTTGGACACATCATGTGAAGAGAGAGATCATTAGAGAAGGACATCCATGTTTGGCAAGGTGGAAGGTCAACGCAAAAAAAAGAGGCCAGCAATGAAATGGATCAATACAATTACAGCAGCTATGGGTGCCAGTCTGTCAACAATGAGTCGCTTGACTGAAGATCGAATATAGTTTGGGACAACTATCCATGAGTCAACACCGACTTGACGGCACTTAACAACAACGACAGATATTACACAAGCCTTCTAAAATGACTTCTTAATTGTAGAAGCCTTAAAAATACTCCAAGAGCCAATATTCAAACTACAATAAGTGCCTCAGTTTAGGTGCATTAGCTGGATGCCTACTTTCAATCAAATGTAAATTTCAGCTGAAAATAAGACACCTATCTTTAATCTTAGGGGCTTGTTTACAAAGCCGCGGTAGTGGTTCGCGATCGCGATCGCACCGCAGCCCCATTGAAATCAATGGGGCTGCGGCTCCGATTACGATCACAAACCGCTACCGCGGCTTTGTAAACAGGCCCCTTAGGGTTTAAAACTAAGGGGGTCTTTTACTAAATGATGATATTCAGTTAGCATGGGAATTAGCACTCACCAAGTATCATGTCAGTTAATCCAATGGCATGACACTTAGCGTGTGATAATTCCTGTGTTAACTGCATAATGCGGAATGGGGCAGAGACTGGATGGGAATTGGGTAGGGAGAGCATCTTATACTCAATGCACTGTGTTAAATGTTAAGGCAGCATTTAATGCAGAGCAGCTATTGCCACCTAATAGGTGTTAATGTGTGTTAAGTGTACTCTATCTGGGTTAATTGCATAGATCAATGCAGGGAATGCCCCCAACAGTTAACGCAGATGCTTTCCAATTACCATATGCCTTGCAATAATTGCAAAACTTCACCACACTTTAATAAAAGATTCCCTAAGGCTCCTACAGTGCCTATAGAACATCTATACCCCCTTCCTCAATTTTCATCTTAGAAAATGAAATAGAGACTGGGAGGGACAAGATGGTGAGCACATAGGTTGTGTCTTCCAAATCATGATTCAGGCTGCAAATTTTCTTATTTTCTACCTTCAGCTTTCCTTATGGGCAAGTGTAAGGATATACTGAAGACCTATACTGTTGCTTCAGCTACCTCTTCACCATATGGCCCGAAGAAAGATTTTGTTATCTATAGAGCTTCTGCCACTGGGCAAGCTACACTTAGCTCTCCTTCCCCCATCAAGGAGCAATCTGGAGTGTTGGAGGGTAAGATTTCAATAGACCCCAAGGAGCTCCATATCCCAACAAGGAAAATAGCACCGGGAGGGTTGCTAAAGTTGATTTTCAAAAAGCCATGGGTAAGTCATGGAAAGTTTACCAAGGTTACCTGCTGGGGACTTGCAGAAGGCAGCTGGGTGAATTGAGATTGACGTCTAAATGGAGGATGTGAGGCCATCAGTGCTATATTGGCTTCTAAGCCTTCACTTATTACTTTGGATATAGTCTGGGAAGACATTACCAAGCTTGAAAGCTCATGAACTTATATGACCTCACCAGCTCAAAGGGATAATTCGCATTTATCCAGCAGTCCAACCTTTGCTTGACCCTCGCCGTCTCTTTAACACCCTCAATTCTCTCCTTAAGGTCCTCCCGCCCCTGGTCCCGCCCTCCCTCTCTGCCCAAACCCTAGCCGACTACTTCCATGACAAAATCCACGATTACCCTCCAATTCCCCACCCCCTCATCTACCTACCACTTCCCCGATTCTCCCCCCCCCCATCCATACTCCCTATGCTACCCTCTCCTCCTTCCCTCCAATCTCTGAAGAAGAAACCGCACTCCTTCTTACCTCCTCCAAACCCACCACCTGCTCATCCGACCCTATCCCCTCCCATCGCCTTCACCCCATCTCCCCCACCATTGTCCCCCCCCCATCTCTCATATTATCAACCTTTCGCTCTCCACTGCAACTGTCCCCATTAACTTCAAGCATGCTGTTGTCACACCCCTCCTCAAGAAACCCTCGTTCGATCCCACATGTCCTTCTAACTATCGACCCATCTCCCTCCTTCCCTTCATATCTAAACTACTTGAACATGCAGGCTACCGTCGCTGCCTCGACTTCCTCACTTCCCAGGCCCTCCTGGACCCACTGCAATCCGGATTCCGTCCCCTACACTCCACTGAAACGGCTCTCACAAAAGTCTCCAATGACCTGTTTCTGGCTAAATCTAACGGCCTCTACTCTATCCTCATCCTTCTTGATCGCTGCCTTTGACACCGTTGACCACAATCTTCTCCTCACCACCCTCTCCTCGCTTGGTTTCAAGGACTCTGTACTATCCTGGTTCTCCTCCTACCTCTCCCATCGCTCATTCAGTGTCTGCTCTAGCGGCTCCTCCTCCTCCCCTACCCCGCTCCACGTAGGTGTACCCCAGGGCTCCGTCTTGGGCCCCCTCCTTTTCTCTCTTTATACCCAGGGCTTTGGCGCGCTTATCTCCTCCCATGGCTTCCAGTACCATCTCTATGCCAACGACTTCCAGATCTACCTCTATACACCTAATATTTCTACGGCAACTCATTCCAAGATCTCTGTCTGCCTTTCCGACATCGCCGCCTGGATGTCTCATCGCCGACTGAAACTGAATATGGCAAAGACTGAACTCCTTGCCTTTCCCCCAAATTCCTCCCCTCCTCTTCACCCATTCTCAGTTTATGTCGACGGTTCCACTATCCTTCCTGTTCCCTCGGTCCGCAATCTAGGGGTTATCTTTGATACCTCTCTCTCCTTCTCCACACATATCCAGCTTGTAGCTAAGACCTGCCACTTCTTTCTCTACAACATTAGCAAAATCCGCCCCTTCCTCTCTGAACACACTACCAAAACCCTTATCCACTCCTTAATCTCCTCTCGTCTCGACTACTGCAACCTATTCCTTGCGGGTCTCCCCATGAGCCACCTCCTTCCCCTTCAATCTATACAAAATCACGCTGCTCGACTAATCTTCCGCCAGTCTCGCCATGCCCACATTAATCCACTTCTCAAGTCGCTTCACTGGCTCCTTGTTCAATTCCGCATCCAATTCAAGCTTCTCCTACTGACCTATAAATGCATTACTCTACAGCCCCTCAATACCTCTTATCTCTTGTCTCTCCCTACGTCCCCTCTCGGAACCTGAGCTCTGCTAGCAAATTACTTTTATCTATGCCTTTCACCCGCACCGCCAACTCACGACTTCGCTCCTTCCACCTCGCTGCACCATATGCCTGGAACAGCCTACCTGTGTCTGTACGCCAGGCACCCTCCCTGGCCCTCTTCAAATCCAGATTGAAGACCCACCTCTTCACCATTGCTTTCAGATCCTGACTTCTCTCCCTATCTTATGCCTTGCACTAAACTGACTTATGCTCTGTATTACTCTGACTAGATTGTAAGCTCCGATGAGCATGACTCTGACGGGCAGGGACTCTCTTTGTATGTGGGCTGCCTCTTATAGGTCAGCTGTACAGCGCTGCGTGCGTGGCGCTCTGTAAGTGCTAAATAGTAGTAGTAATAGTGCTTGCTGAGCCTCCCTCAGCCTGCCTGCCAACCTGCTCTGTGGCAGTTGCCTGTTATTGGAGATCCCAATGCTTGTTGTTGCTCCATGTAGTTAGCCATGTCCATTTCAGCACCTAGCTGCCTATTCTGCTCAATTGGGAACACTTCGTCTGATATAAGCAAGCGAGCCTAGCTAGCTTGACCTGTAAATGAAGCTAGTGGAGAGGCCTATGGGAATTGCACATCCTCCAATATGCTCCTGTAGAGCTGGAACATAGCAAGAGTGTTGAATTAACTTAGATAAGCAGAACTGGAAGATGGAAAAATACAGAAAAATATGTTTAAAAGTCACTGATAAGAAAAATACATCTGCAAGGGATTTAATTAGGACTGCTGACAGATAAGTTACAGAGCCCTGCTCCCCTACACGCACAAATTGGCTCAATGGCCTTGGAAGTATGAAAGTAACAAGTTGATGAACTGGCCATTGTAATTGGGACTAGAAGGGGGGTAAGCAGGTGCTGAGCCCACTGAAAGAACATAATTGGATAATCATATCAGTACCGGGACCAATAGAAGAAGGAGTACGGGAGGTACGGGAGAGTACCGGGACCAATGAAATGTTTTTCTATACCTAGAATGGAGCAAAAGTCTATAAAAGTTGTTGTATTGCCAGAGAACTTCGCTCAGCCATTTTGAAATTGACTTTGCTTGAGACTTGTGCACAAATAAATGATTTGGACCTTCTGAACAGACTCCTGGTATTATTGGTTTGTCTGCGCTCTGCTGCTACATATTCTTGGTGCGTTGGCCGGGAAGTTGTGGAAAGAGTGTATATAGGGCAATATACCACGACTTTCCGCCTCTATAGGCTTGGTCCTGCTGGGATCGCGCCCTTCTGACGGGGGCTACTCCCTGGCGCCGCCGGTCCCTTGCATCGGAGGGAGCTGGTCGGACCTCGGCGGGAGCCGAGCCCGGCTGGAGCCAACGCCTCGAACCCGAGTGAGGGGAGTCCGAGGTCCAACTCATGCGCCTGCTTGGGAAGTTTGAGGACCGGATCCGGTGAGTAGAGTTTTGATTTGTTATGTCTAGACAGATAAGAAAGAGCAGTGCTGCCATTTGAACTTGGAATTTGGAAATTGGTAAGAGAGCTTGATCACCTCTCCAAGACGGGCCGAGTAACCCCGCATGAGTATTCGCAGGGCGAAACCCCCATCTTCTTGTATTTTGGGAAATTGAATAAGACTAGTCAGAATAGATAGAAACGAATGCATTCTGGGATACGTTGCTAGCATGATTGTGTGAATGAAGTGTGAATGAGAGGTCTGGCAGCACGGAGCAAGTGAAGGCGGACCCCTGAGTAGCGCATTTCCTGACCGGGCGACCGCGTTCAGGTCGCGAAAAGGGGGAAGCGATTGTCGTCTTGTCTTGTTGTTTGTTCTCCTTATACGTTTCCAGGGCCGTGAGGACCCCTTACCCATGGTCCGCCCTCCTTTTCCCTTTTGTCTGTTGTTGCGCGCACACATCGAAATGGGAGGGGCGGGGTCTACTAGGAACACTCCATTAGAATGTATGATCGCACATTTTAAAGAGGGATATTCTGGAGATTATGGTATTAAAATGACAGCAGCCCGTTTACAGATTTTGTGTACTAGGGAGTGGCCCGATCTAGACCCTACCTGGCCCCGAGAGGGAACTTTTAATGTAGAAATTATCCAGTTAGTACACCGTAGAGTGCGGATAGCGCACCCCGATCAGTACCCCTATATAGATTCCTGGTTAAGTATTTGTGAAGATCCGCCCCCTTGGGCGCAGCGCTGTTATGAAGAACAGTGCAGAATAATGTTAGCTAAGACAGATTATAGTCAGAAAACAGAACAGCCTAGAACGAAGGGGCAGGATAAGAAGTCCAGGAAGAAGCCCATCCTGGTAGATCCGGATTCCCCAGAAATGGTTCCCCGACAGCCTCGAACCCCAGGCCCAGCAAGAGTTGCCCGGCGTCCCGCCCCAGAAATCCCGAGACAGCCGAGGCGGGACCCCACCTCAGAGCTATCACCCAAAGAGCAGGAAGATGAACCCTCTTTACTTGAAGGTGAATCGTCCGGGACAGAAAAAGGAGAGTCAGATACAGAAACAGAGCAATTAGACACTGAAACTTCCATAAGTGATACTGACAGTGTAAAAATGGTTGCCAGCACTAGTTTGCCAGAAAAAAGTACATCCAAAGTGAAACATGTAGAAAAGAAGAAGGTGACCCCTGATAGGACAGTTACGAAAATATCCCTTAGATCCCAAAAGACATCTACTGCCAAGATGATGCCCTTACGGCAAGTCCCGGGAGTGCCCGTAAAGAATGATGATGATGAGGTGGTAGCGGGACCCCTAAGCTATGTGTATGTCCCTTTTTCTACAACTGATTTGTTAAACTGGAGGACACATTATGCCTCCTATACCAATAAACCCTTAGAGCTTACAGAATTAGTGAATACTATTATGGAAACCCACCAACCCACTTGGGCAGATTGCCGCCAGCTCCTGACCACTCTATTCACGACAGAGGAGCGGGCACGAATTAGAAAAGCAGCTATTGATTGGCTGGCGGATAACCCTGTAGCTCCGGGACAAGGGATGGGAAGAATAGACCATCGGGAAGCGGCCCAGAGAGAATTCCCGAATGAAGACCCCCGATGGGATCCAAATACAGAGATAGGATCCACAGCCCTAGCCCGTTTTCGCCAAGGCTTTTTACAAGGTCTGAAAAGGGGGGGCCAGAAAGCTATGAACCTTTCCAAAGTTGCAGGAGTTATCCAAGGTATAGATGAGAGCCCCGCAGAATTTCATGAAAGATTAACTGAAGCATACAGAATGTATACTCCCTATGATCCCGAGGCACCAGGAAGTTTGTGTATGGTGAATTCTGCTTTTGTAAATCAGTCTCAACCAGATATTAGACGTAAATTACAAAAATTAGAAGGGTTTGCGGGCATGAATACAACTCAGTTACTGGAAGTCGCTCATAAAGTGTATGTGAATCGTGATAATGAAAGGCAGAGAGAATGTGATCGAAAGATGAAGAAGAAAGCTGATTTTTTGGCTGCGGCCATAGTTGAACAGAAAAGGGGAGGTACCCCTAGTCGACGGAGCAGAGGAAGGGGGCGGGGCCGAGGTGGAAGCCGGCCCCAGCAGCTAGGCATAAACCAATGCGCCAATTGCAGAGAAGAAGGACATTGGAGAGATGCATGCCCGCAACTCGAAGACGCCCAGCAAGATGACGAAAACAATCATCAGTGGCGAGAAGAAAGACGAGGCCGTCCCCGAAACCGCGGAGGAGCCAATCGAGAACAATTCCAGTGAGAAAGAGGAGGAGCCATCCAAGCATTGACTACGACAATCCATGATGAAAATGACGTGCATTAGGACAGACCGGGCTCTGAGTTTGCTTTAGGTCTCCAGGAGCCTATGGTCGGAATACAAATAGGAGACCAAGTTATGAACTTTATGGTTGATACTGGAGCAGAACATTCAGTAGTAGACAAAAAGATAGCCCCATTTTCTACAAAAGCAGTCACCATCATAGGAGCAACTGGTGCCAAAGCTACAAAATCTTTTCTTCAGAATCGTATATGCAGTCTGGGAGGACAGCAAATAACTCATCAATTCCTTTACATGCCCGAATGTCCAGTGCCACTGCTGGGACGAGATATGTTAGCCAAACTTCAAGCACAAATATCTTTCTCTGAAAAAGGAGAAATGCAAATGACAGTAAATCCCCAAGTCAAACCAGCAGGATAATGTTGACGACAGTTCCCCGAGAAGAAGAATGGAGGTATTACATTGATGACTCTGTCCGAGACACTTATTTCGAACAAACTTTAAAGAACATTCATGCACCACCTGGAGTATGGGCAGAAGGCAGTCCTCCAGGCCTAGCCAAACATATAGCTCCAGTAATTGTAACCCTTAAGCCTAGTGCTACACCAGTACACGTCAAACAGTACCCTCTCCCAAGAGCTGCAATTGAAGGCATTCATCGCCACTTACAAAGATTACTCGAATACGGCCTACTGAAAGTATGTCAATCCCCATGGAACACTCCACTTTTGCCAGTAAAGAAACCTGGGACAGATGATTACCGCCCAGTGCAAGACCTAAGGAGAGTGAATGATGCAGTTGAAACTATACATCCAGTTGTACCCAATCCTTACACTCTTCTAGGACTAATACCTGCTGAAGCTACCCATTTCACTGTACTAGATCTAAAAGATGCATTCTTTTGCATAAGATTAGCCCCTGTAAGTCAAATATTGTTTGCATTTGAATGGCAGGACCCCATCTCTGGAAGAGGGGGCCAACTCACATGGACACGATTACCCCAAGGATTCAAGAATTCGCCTACCATCTTTAGTGCTGCACTGAATCAAGACCTTTCAAGCTATCCAGTGGCCCCGGGGAAGAGAGTGCTTCTCCAATACGTGGACGATCTGCTGATAGCTGCCGTATCAGAAAGTGAATGTATACAAGCCACCAAAGATCTCTTGCAATTGCTAAATGAAGCTGGATACAAAGTTTCCAGAGCAAAAGCACAATTATGCCAAAAAGAAGTGAAATACTTGGGTTTTCGTATAACCCAAGGAAGCCGAAGATTAGGCAGAGAGAGAAAAGAAGCAGTATGCAGAATTCCAACCCCAACAACCAGAAAGCAAGTCAGAGCCTTTCTGGGAGCGGCAGGATATTGCCGGATCTGGATACCCAACTTCGCCCAAATTGCCAAACCATTATATGAAGCCACAAAAGGAGAAGAAAAGTCGCCACTGGAGTGGGGACTTGAGCAGGATATAGCCTTCAAGAAGTTAAAGGAAGAATTAATGTCATCACCAGCACTTGGACTACCAGATGTTCACAAGCCTTTCCACTTGTTTGTACATGAAGCACAGGGAAATGCCTTAGGCATGTTGACTCAGAAATTGGGAAATTGGGAGCGACCTGTAGCATACCTATCGAAACAGTTGGACACTGTGGCCAAAGGATGGCCACCTTGCCTGAGAGCAGTCGCAGCTACAGCATTATTAGTGAGTGAAGCAGACAAGCTCACATTAGGACAAAATATGCGAGTCACTGTGCCACATGCAGTCCTTGCCCTCATGGAACAAAAAGCAAATTATTGGCTCACCAATTCTCGAATGTTGAAATATCAGAGCATGTTATGTGAAAACCCACAGATACAACTGGAAGTGAGTCATGCCTTGAATCCAGCCACCTTGATACCCCTTAGTGAAGAACTCCCAGAACATGACTGTATCGAAGTCATGGATACTGTATTCTCTAGCCGACCTGACCTGACAGATGTGCCCATAGACAATCCTGATCAAATCTATTATGTTGATGGAAGCAGTCTCATCATCAATGGACGACGCTGTGCCGGATATGCAGTAGTTACTCAACATGAAGTTGTTGAGTCATCAGCCCTAGCCTCAGGCACATCAGCCCAGAAAGCAGAATTGATAGCACTTACCCGAGCACTACTACTAGGTACAAATCTTGTGTTGAATGTATATACAGATTCCAAATATGCCTTCACTACCCTACATGCCCATGGAGCCCTCTATAAGGAACGAGGGCTCATCACATCCGGAGGAAAATCAGTCAAGTATGGCCCCGAGATACTGATGTTACTGGATGCAGTATGGGCCCCAACTCGTGTAGCTGTCATGCATTGCAGAGGACATCAAGCAGGAAAAGGAGAAGTTGCCCGAGGGAATAGGTTTGCAGATGCCTCAGCACGACAAGCAGCTATGACAGGACAAATTACACCCCAAGCTATGCCAATGCAAGCAGCATTGTTTCCAGTACCTTTGAACTTATGGACACCACGATATACCACCAAAGAATTAGATTACTACTGTAACAAGGAAAGTGGAGTACTGAAAGATGGATGGATTGAGCTGCCACCAGCAGAGGGCAGTCAACCCCCTGGACGAATAGTAATTCCCGAACTATTAGGACCATCCTTTGTCAAAGCCTTTCACGAAGCCACCCACTATGGGAAAAGTGCTATGGAAAAGGCACTTAGACCACATTTTTACATTACCCTGTTGACAACCATATCAGCTTCAGTAGCACGTCAATGTGTAATTTGTGCCAAAAATAATGCCAAGCAAGGCCTTATAACGGCACCCCGAGTTCAGTCAGGAGGTGTAACCCCCATGCACAACCTCCAAATTGATTTTGCTGAAATGCCAAGAGCCAATGGATATCATTACCTATTAGTATTAGTCTGCACTTTCTCTGGGTGGGTAGAAGCCTTCCCAACCAGAACTGAGAAAGCCCGAGAAGTTACCAAAGTTTTAATGAGAGAGATTGTCCCTAGGTTTGGAATTCCAGCAGTAATAGGGTCAGACAATGGACCCTCATTTGTCTCCCAGTTTACTCAACAGTTAGCAAAAGCTTTGCAGATACAATGGAAGCTCCACACTGCATACAGACCCCAGAGTTCAGGGAAAGTTGAGCGAATGAATCATACCCTAAAAGCCCAAATGTCTAAGCTTTGTCAGGAGACACGCCTGAAGTGGCCCCAAATACTCCCGATAGCTTTACTCAGAATACGCTCAGCTCCTGTGAAGTCAACAGGTTTTTCCCCTTTTGAAGTTCTGTATGGTAAACCCCCACCAATAGTGCAGGGAATTAAAGGAAGTCTAGCCCAAATTGGTTCAGAAATAACCAGGCAAGAACTCCTAGCTCTTAGTTTTGTTCTGCAGACTCTCCATGCGTGGATCCAGGACCAGTTGCCTATCAACTTGACGGAACCTCTGCATCCCTACCAGCCTGGTACCTCGGTGTGGATCAAAGATTGGAAGAAGACACCGTTGGAACCCCATTGGAAGGGACCCTACACCGTCATCCTGTCTACCCCAACTGCAGTAAAGGTAGCGGAGATCGACGCCTGGATCCACCACAGCAGAGTCAAGCCTGCCGCTGATCCTGAACCTGAGCAGTGGACAGCAGAGCAGCATCTTGATGCACCCTTGCGAGTTACTCTGAGACGGCAACCAGCAGCCTAGACACTTTGTCACAGTGCCTAGCAGTAGCCAAGTCTTTCGAAGAGGATTGCTGTTTTCCATGCAGCAACAGTTTTGTTTCAACGAACCCAATCTGTGTGTGATTTTGCACACTACTTTGGTACTACATTGATTAACCATACTTCAAAAGCCAACTGAAATTGCTAAGTTGGTTGATGTGTGATGGACAACTTGAGGATCTTCAATCAACACCCAGCACCCGTTGAATTGCTTCATTAGCGAACGGGACGAAGAAAAGAACGTCGTGGTCAAAATCTGCAAGCTGAGGATTCAGAAGAACTCCAATCAACATGTATCTTTACCTTTGCTTTGCCCTGGTTGCCTGTTTTGGAGGCTTTGAACTGACTTATGCCTTACCTCCATGCACTGCCTGCATCACTTCTACTCGAACTGGACTAAAAGTAACTCAGACTTTGATTTACCATTCTTATTATACCTGCACTGGTAAAGTAACTCGGTGTATATATAACACCACTGAACTAAATGTTTGCACTAATGGTAAATCTAGAGTATGCTATAATCCGCATCAGAATCCATCCTATTACACGCTGGAGATACGATGGAAGGATGCGGATGGACCTATAATAACTGCTACACCACCACTTAAAGATGCTAGTAGACCTGTTGTTTTGAATTTCGATGCCTGTAATGTTATAAATAGAGATAGTCGCTCCAACTGTGGTACCCGGGAAAAAGCGTATCGAAATGACCATATGTGCCCAGAAGGTGCCATAGGATGGAGAAAGTGTACAGGTAAAAAAGAACCAGGCTATAGTACTGCCCCAGAAGCAGATTACTATTGCCCAAATTGGGAATGTGTTTTTTATGCTACATGGAATGATGGTATAGTTGACGAAAAGATAGATAAACGAATGGCCACTCTAACCAAGTCAACAACAAATGACAAATGTCAGAAAGATGCTTGTAACCCCTTACACTTACAGATACGCAATCCTAATGCATGGAAACAAGGATACAAGTTTGGTTTACGTATTGCCGGTGGCACAGTAGATCCAGGAACCATTGTGTATATAAGATTGAATACCCAAGCCCACAAGTCATCTAAATACCATATCCATAACACCTTCTATGAGGCCATGCATGTAAATAAGTTTGAAATCCCTCATCCTTCTCAGAATTTATTCTTAGAATTAGCCGGAGCAGTAGTATCGAGTTTAAAGATCTCAGATTGTTATTTCTGTGGCAGAACCCAAATGGGTGACCAGTGGCCATGGGAAGCCCAAGAATTAAATTATTCTCTGACTTACAATCAGACTGAATTACACAAGACTACTAGCGAATGGGTGTTAGCGCACTCAATTGTTGGACATCTTTGCTATACCAGAACTGGACCTCAGTTCACCCAACAGGTAGGACAGCTGGTCTGTCTTAGCCAGAAATTCTATAATGCCACTACCAAAAAGACGTCATGGTGGTCAGGAATCAAACACCCTGAACCTCCTAACCCATTAGCCAGATTTCCTGAACTTGCTGATTTATGGACTAATCTTGCCAAAACCCATGTCTGGCAAGCCCCACCTGGCCTATATTGGATCTGTGGAAACCGAGCGTATGCACGACTCCCGCCACAATGGGGAGGAGCATGTGTCTTAGGGACCATCAGACCTTCTTTCTTCCTTTTAAACACTGAACATGGAGAACAATTATTATATCCGGTATACACTACCCACCGACACAAAAGAGCACTGAGACAGAAGAGATCACCCCTCCAGGTAGGCAAGTGGGAGAAGTGGAAGGGGGATGATTGGCCACCAGAGAGAATCACTGAGTATTATGGGCCTGCCACTTGGAATGATGATGGTATGTATGGTTATCGAACCCCAGTCTATATGATTAATCGTATTATTCGCTTACAAGCAGTAGTTGAAATAATAACCAATGAAACTAGCCAAGCTCTTACACTTTTAGCAAGACAAAGTACTCAGATGCGCACCGCTATATATCAGAATCGCTTAGCACTTGATTATTTGTTAGCAGCTGAAGGAGGAGTATGTGGTAAGCTGAATTTAACTAATTGTTGTTTAAAAATAGATGATAAGGGTCAAGTAGTTGAAGAAATTGCTAAAGATATGCAAAGACATGCTTATGTGCCAGTACAGACTTGGCACTCACTGAAATTCCCTAACTGGTTTGCTAACCTTTTCTCATGGCTGGGAGGACTTAAAACTTTCCTTATATTAGTACTAATACTTGTTGATGTTATTTTGTTATTACCATGTCTAATCCCATGTTGTATACGATCTATCCATAGTACTATTGAAAGTACAGTAGAGCGGAAGACCGCAACTAAGATTATGGCCTTGTACCAACCAAGACCTCCTACATGTAGTTGAAATTCTATGATTACAGCATAACTATTTTGAAGTGATTTAATTCTCACACCTTATTAAGTAATAGGGTGAGATTAATCAAAGGGGGGAATGTGGCAGGTGTAGGCCTGTGATCCACTTCGTCTGATATAAGCAAGTGAGCCTAGCTAGCTTGACCTGTAAATGAAGCTAGTGGAGAGGCCTATGGGAATTGCACATCCTCCAATATGCTCCTGTAGAGCTGGAACATAGCAAGAGTGTTGAATTAACTTAGATAAGCAGAACTGGAAGATGGAAAAATACAGAAAAATATGTTTAAAAGTCACTGATAAGAAAAATACATCTGCAAGGGATTTAATTATAACTGCTGACAGATAAGTTACAGAGCCCTGCTCCCCTACACGCACAAATTGGCTCAATGGCCTTGGAAGTATGAAAGTAACAAGTTGATGAACTGGCCATTGTAATTGGGACTAGAAGGGGGGTAAGCAGGTGCTGAGCCCACTGAAAGAACATAATTGGATAATCATATCAGTACCGGGACCAATAGAAGGGGTACGGGAGGTACGGGAGAGTACCGGGACCAATGAAATGTTTTTCTATACCTAGAATGGAGCAAAAGTCTATAAAAGTTGTTGTATTGCCAGAGAACTTCGCTCAGCCATTTTGAAATTGACTTTGCTTGAGACTTGTGCACAAATAAATGATTTGGACCTTCTGAACAGACTCCTGGTATTATTGGTTTGTCAGCGCTCTGCTGCTACAGCCAAGGTTATCCTGGGTCCCATTATTCCCAACACAGCACATCACCCAAAGAAAACTATATCTACTGTGAAGCATGGTAGTGGAAACATCATGGTCAGGGATTGAGGCACTTGCCAGGACAGAAGGGACAATGAATGGAGACAGGTTCTTGAGGAAAACCCTCTGTCCTCTGCAAGAAATCCAGAAGTTCACCTTTCTACATGAAAATGACCTGAAGCATCACCAAAGATACAGTGGAGTGGTTAAGTAACAAATATGTAAATATCTTGGAGTTGCCCAATCAGAGCCCTGATCTCAATCCAATCAAAAATCTGTGGTATAGCTATCAACACTCTCCAAGGAATTTGACAGAGCTTGAACAGTTTTTTAGAGAATTGTCTAATTCTGACAAATTTAAAATATAGGAAGTTGGTGGAGACCTACAGAAGAGCCATCTAAGTGCAATCTGTGACATCCAAGCCAGATGATCTGGAAAAAATGAAGGCACTTTGAGATTCAGATGTAATTTCACAAGCCTGGACATGCCTGATATGCACATCTGTGGGGACATATACATAGACATCCTCAAAACAGCATCACAGAACCCAGATATCTAGGACAGCCTAATGGTTAGAGTGGTTGGCTAGGAACAGGGCAACCAGGGTTTCAATCCTCCTGCTGCTGTTATTGAAATGAAATTGCGTACTGGGAATGGCCAAATGTGTTCTCTATATGCTCTGGATGTTTTTCAGCTAAAATAAGCACTTTTCAGATGGTTGTTCATTGCTATTCTTGCCTTGGAGCAGGTCTAAAGTTAGACATAATCCTGGGTATCCATGACATTTCTGTGATCAGGTGGGGACCTCCTAGTTCCTGGGAATGCCCTAGCCATGCTGCCAGGTTCCTGGACATGCCTCCCCCACACCCCCAGTCAAATTTAGATGTCCTCACACTGGGAACATCCCCAGAGCTGGCTTCTAAAATGGCTCTGTAGATATCTGTGCTTTGGACATATCAATGCTAGTTTTCAGACATCCAAAGTACAAAGAGGGCTTCTAAAATGACCTCCCATAATTGCTGCCAAAGGTGCTTTTACCAAGTATTGACTTGAGGAGAGGGGAGGAGAGACTTAAACAATTCTTGCATGGTGCATTGATACATGGAAAATAAACATCATCATTTAAAGGCATGTAAACAGTGGAGGAGTAGCCTAATGTTTAGCAGGGGTTCTCAACCCTGTCCTCGGGACCCACCTAGCCAGTCGGGTTTTCAGGATAACCACAATGAATATGCATGGGAGAGATTTGCATATAATGGAGGCAGTGTATGCAAATCTCTCTCATACATATTCATTGTGGTTATCCTGAAAACCCAACTGGCTAGGTGGGTCCCGAGGACAGGGTTGAGAACCCCTGGTTTACAGTATTAACTTGGGAACTAAGAGACTAGGGTGGCCTTGGACAAGTCACTTAACCCTCCATTGCCCCAGAGAAATCCAAGTTATCAATGTCCTTATTTAATGTACATTACCAAGTTTAAGTTACAATGTAAACCATTTTGACTGATATGATAAAGCAATATAAAAAAACTGTTAAATATTACATAAAATAAATGCAAGTCTAATGCAGTGACAAACGAAATGTGAAAATATGCCCTCTTTAAGCAACTAACTTAGGTGATTTGTGAATTTAGGAGCCTCAGTTTAAGAACTTAAATAGAGCAAATAGTCATTTTTTACAGATCTAGCACCTAATTATTAAAGTTAGGAGCTTAGATATTTTAAAAATTGACTTACATATTAATAAATTTATTTAACAGGTTTTATATACTGCTTTGTCATTTCAATCAAAGCAGTTTACATTGAAACTTAAACTTGGTAATGTACATTAAACAGGGACATTGATAACTTGGATTTTTCCTGAGGCAATGGAGGGTTAAGTGACTTGCCCAAGGCCAAAAGAATTGCTAGTGGGAATGTGGATCAGGAACTGGTTAAAAGATAGAAAGCAGAGGGTAGGGCTAAATGGCCAATTTTCCCAATGGAGAAAGGTGAATAGTGGTGTACCCCAGGGATCTGTTCTGGGTCCGCTGCTTTTTGACATATTCATAAATGACCTGGAAAGTGGAATAACGAGTGAGGTTATCAAATTTGCAGATGACACAAAGCTATTTAAAGTTGTTAAAACCCAAGAGGATTGTGAAAAATTGCAAGAGGATCTTGATAAATTGGAAGACTGGGCATCAAAATGGCAGATGAAATTTAATGTGGACAAGTGCAAGGTTATGCACCTAGGGAAGAACAACCCAAACTATGGTTACACGATGCAAGGTTCCACATTAGGAACCACCACCCAGGAAAAAGATTTAGGCGTCATTGTGGATACCATTTTAAAACCCTCGGCCCAGTGTGCAGTGGCGGCCAAGAGAGCAAATAGAATGCTAGGTATGATAAGGAAAGGAATGGAAAATAAACAAAAGATATTATAATGCCTCTATATCATTCCATGGTGAGACCGCACCTTGAATATTGTGTGCAATTCTGGTCGCCGTATCATAAAAAGGATATAGCGATTTTAGAAAAGGTTCAGAGAAGAGCCACCAAAATGGTAAAGGGGATGGAAGGATACTCCTATGAAGAAAGGCTAAAAAGGTTAGGGCTCTTTAACCTGGAAAAGAGACGGCTGAGGGGAGATATGATATAAGTCTATAAATTAATGAACGGAGTGGAACGGGTAAACGTAGATCGATTGTTTACGTTATCAGAATATAGAAAGACTAGGGGACATGCAATGAAGCTACAGGGTAAACTATTTAAGACTAATAAAAGAAAATATGTTTTCACTCAACGTGTAATCAAACTCTGGAATTTGTTACCGGAGGATGTAGTAAAGGCTGTTAGTGTAGCTGGGTTTAAAAAAGGTTTGGACAAGTTCCTGGAGGAAAGGTCCATAAACCATTATTAAGAAGTGACCGAAGATATCAATGCTTGACCCAGTACAAGCATTGTGGAACTTGTGTCTCTTGGGGAAACTGCTAGGTACATATGACCTAGATTGGCCACTGTTGGAAACAGAATACTGGGCTTGATGGACCTTGGTCTGACCCAGTATGGCATATCTTATGTTCTTATGTTCTTAATTGAACCCTGGTCTCTGGGTTCCCAAGCCAGTGTTCTAACCATTAGGCTCTCCTCCACTCGGACAAATGAATTAATAAATGATTAACTTTGATTACAATCAGCACTACATATGAGACAACGCATAAATTTATTATTATTTATTTAAACTTATTTTTATACCGAGAGTTTAACAGATTAACACGACCATAAGGTGCAATGTTTTACAGAGAACTAGAACAGTATAACAAAGTAACAATGTAACTGTATAACATTTGGTATCATTAACTATGAACTATTTACAGACTATAGGAATGAATGTTGTTCCATGCAACATTCCATTTCATCTTACAGAGAAAATCTTCTCAGAAAACACTGAAATTATGATATGATATTTCACAGGACAGAAGGTGGTATGCACAACTTATTCTAAACTGTGTAAAGCATAGTTACTCACCTGTAACAGGTGATCTCCGGGAACAGCAGGAATTTAGTCTTCACATATGCGTATTGTCGATACCGATGGAGCCTGCGCGGGAACGCTCCCCAGCGTCCAATTAGAAAGCTTTTGGGAGCATCTCACAGCACCTGCGTGCTGCCCTCCCTCCTTTCCCAACTGCCTCTCTCCAGTTGAGTTTTAAAGCTGAGACAAAGAGAGAGAGCTGAGACAAAGAGAGAGAGAGAGGGAAAGAAAAGAAAAGAGAGATACAACTCCTAGGGGAGGTGGGTGGGGTTGTGAAGACTAAATTCCTGCTGTTCCCGGAGATCACCTGTTACAGGTGAGTATCTATGCTATCTCCAGGAACAAGCAGGAATGTAGTCTTTCACATATGGGGATTCCCTAGCTACAGATGCCAGGGAGAGACCCCAGAAGTTGTATGCCCATGTAAAAGGGCTCAACGTCCCCCCATGGATCTTTGGCATCCTACCGGGAATGGTGGGTAGGAGTTGATTAAGTATGGAACAGGTATCGCAGAACAGCCTGACCAAACAAGGCATCCTGGCGGGAGTCCTTGTCCAAGCAGTAATGGGCTGTGAAGGTATGAACCGAGGCCTAAGTAGCTGCTCGACAGATGTCGTCAATAGACACAGAGTGTAGATGAGCCATTGAGGCTGCCATGGCTCTCACATTGTGAGCTGTGACATGGCCTTCCAGAGAAAGGTTTTTACTCTGATAGGTAAAAGAAATGCACTCTGCAATCCAGTTGGACAATGTTCTCTTGGAGACTGGAAGTCCCAAATGAGAAGGATCAAAAGCAACAAAGAGTTGAGAGGACTTTCTATGTTGCTGTGTTCTTTGTAAGTAAAAAGCAAGTGCTCTTTTACAATCCAAAGTATGAAGATTCCTTTCTGCATTTGAAGCATGAGGCCTTGGAAAAAACACAGGTAGGTAAACTGCTTGGTTTAAATGAAAAGGTGAGACCACCTTTGGCATAAAGTGTGAATGAGTCCTAAGGACTACCTTATCATGATGGAACCTCGCATAAGGAGGATCAGCCACTAATGCTTGCAATTCACTGATGCGACGTGCTGATGTGATTGCAATGAGAAAGAGAACCTTCCAGGAAAGGAAATTCAAGGAGGCAGTAGCTAGAGGTTCAAAAGGCGGCTTCATGAGCTGTCCAAGAACCAGATTTAGGTCCCATGCTACCAGTAGTGGCCTAATGGGAGGCTTAGTTAGAAGGAGGCCCCTCATAAATCTCGCTATGAGAGGATAAGAGGAAATAGGTTGTCCATTTAAAGGCTTGAAGGAAGCTGAAATAGCACTTAAATGGACTCGTATTGAGTTAGTCTTAAGCCCTGCATTTGATAAATGAAGGAGATACTCCAATAATGATTCCAGAGGTATCGCCAGGGGGTCAAGACCCTTCTGCGAACACCATATGGAAAACCTTTTCCACTTGAAAGCATAAGAGCGTCTTGTGGAAGGCTTTCTAGAAGCATAAAGGATATCTTTCACTTGTTGAGACAGGTTAAGACCATGAAGGTCTAGGCCCTCAGCAACCAGGCCTTGAGATGCAGAGAGTGGGGATCGGAATGCCACAACATCCCGTCCTCCTGAGACAGGAGATCTGGAGCAGATCCTAACTCCAGAGATGGAGCTTGAGAGAGATGTAGGAGCAGAGAGTCCCACACCTGCCGAGGCCAATGTGGAGCTATGAGAATCATATGGCCTCTGTCTCTCTGAAGCTTGAATAGGGTTTTGGGAATTAGGGGAATGGGTGGAAAGGCATATAGGAAGTCCTGACCCCAATGGAGGAGGAAAGCATCCCTGGCCTGAGAACCCTGAGCTGGAATTCTGGAACAGAATCGGGGACGTTTGGCATTCAACGGACTTGCAAAGAGGTCTATGTCCGGAGTTCCCCAAATTTGAAAAAGTTTTGCTACCTGGTCTGCACGAAGAGACCACTTGTGCGGAAGCAGAACTCGACTGAGTCTGTCTGCCCAGGAGTTTTGAATGCCTTGCAGATACACCGCAAGGAGATGAATCTGATGCTCTCTGGCGAGGGCCCATAGTCGCAAAGCTTTATTGCAAAGCAACAGAGAGCCTGTTCCTCCATGCTTGTTCAGACAGAACATAGCTACTTGATTGTCCATCTGAATTAGGACTGTCTTGTAGCTCAGCTGGGTGTGAAACACTCAAAGAGCAAGGAAGATTGCTCTGAGCTCCAAGAGATTGATGTGTAGATGGGTCTCCTGTGGAGTCCAGGTGCTTTGGGTAGCGAGATCTTGCAGGTGAGCTCCCCAACCCACCTGCGAGGCATCTGTTGTTAGAGTGACCTGGGGTGGGGGCTGTTGGAAAGGGGACCCCACCAACAGGTTTTGGGTTGACTGCCACCATTGTAGGGACAAAATAAGGTGACTTGAGTTTGCTATTTTGTCTGATAGGCAGCCTGATCCTTGGGTCCGCTGAGTGGATAGAGTCCATTGGGCTGCTCTCATATGGAGGCGAGCATAGGGAACCACATGCACGGTAGATGCCATGTGGCCTAGCAATTGTAAGATTTCCCAAGCAGTGAGATGAGTCTTTAACACTGCTTGGGAAGCTAACTGCACAATGCGAAGGCAGCGGGGCTGTGGAAGATAGGCCCTTGTTTTCCTGGTATCCAGCATAGTTCCTATAAACTCTAGAGATTGAGTGGGAGTTAGGTTGGATTTTGGGATGTTTATGACCAGGCCCAAATACTGAATTATACGCATTGTGCAAGATTGGGAAATTCTGGCCTCTGACTCTGATGGGGCTCGAATGAGCCAGTCGTCTAAGTAGGGGAAGACGGATATTCCTAGAGTGCGAAGAAATGTTGCCACTACAGCCATGCATTTCGTAAACACCCTTGGTGCTGAGACCAGACAAAAAGGAAGAACCCTGTACTAGTAGTGCTTCCCTGAAATAGAAACCGCAGGAATCTTCGGTGAGTTGGATGGATGAGAATATGGGTGTACGCATCCTTGAGATCTAGAGAACAAAGCCAATCCTGACTCTGAAGGTATGGCAGAAGAGTTCCTAGAGAAATCATCTTGAACTTCTCCTTGAACAGGAATTTGTTCAATTCTCTGAGGTCTAAAATGGGTCTGTGTCCCCCTGTTTTCTTTGGAATAAGGAAATAGGGGGAGTAAAACCCTGTACCCTGTTGGGAAATGGGTACATCTTCTATTACCCCGTGGGCAAGAAGTAAATTGACCTCTTGACCCAACTGATTCTCGAGTGAAGTCTGAGAATTGAACTGTCTTACAACTGTAGGAGAGGGCATGTTGAGGAAATGAAGCTTGTACCCCTCCTTTACAATGGAGAGAGTCATTCTTCTGCTGTTATCTGCTCCCATCTGGGGGCAAAATGACACAACCTTCTTGGAATGGTGGAGGGCTCTGGCCCGTTGAGGGCCAGGAAGGCCAAGTTCTCCAGATGGGAGTCAAAGCCCCTGTGGAGGCTGAGTCTGCTGGGCTGGTTGAGGCTTAGCAGACTTTGTTTTTCTTTGTTTTGGTGGCTGCTGTCAGAATGTCTCTGCTGTAGAATGTCTCTGCTGGGTATAGGAGGGGTAAAACCTCTTCTTTTTAGAGAAGAATGTTTTCTTGTAGGATTTTCTCCTTGCAGGATCAGCTGTAGCCTTGGATAGTCTATCCAAAGTGGTATTATCAGCATCCAGCTCATTAGCTTTCTCTTGTCAATTTCTGCCAAAGAGATTTTCGCCTCTGCAAGGGATATTCCCCAGTTTGTCCTGTACCCAGAGTTCTAAGTCAGATGCCTGGAGCCAGGCAATCCTACGAGCACCACTGTTCCCTCTAAGCTGTGCGCGTGTGCGCGTGCACACACCTTGCCAAGCCAGCGCACCTACTTTACAACAGAGCGCACAAAAATTACGGTTCTGATTCTGATAGAAAACAACACGGACGTCTTAAAATTTAAAAGTTGTGATTGTAATTACTAGAAATGTTCCGCTTCATTTAGTAATCATCTATTTTCATTTAATTTTATTAAAATCAATGTGGTGTACATACTGTATTCTGACGTGTAGTCAAATTTTAAAGTATATAACTCCGAGTGTCATTATGTGGCGCACAAAAATTTAACCTTCCTTCAAAAGCTGCACAGTTGATATTTTATGCGCACACAGCCTACAGAAAATTAGAGGGAACATTGACGAGCACCTATGGCAATGGCAGAGGTTCTGCTTATGCACTCACAGCAGTCAAAAGCTGCACGATTAACAAACTTGGAAACATCTTGGGCATCTTTGACAAGTGTAAGATAATCTTGTCTCTTATCATCAGGAAGGAGAGGGCTCATAAGCTCTAGATCTCCTTAAGGAACTCCTTCTCCTTAAGGAACATTCCCATATATAAAATGTAGGAACAAATCCTGGCAGAAAGCATAGGGGCCTGGAAGGTTTGATGCCCAAAGGCATCAAGAGTCCTACATTCACGTCCTGGTAGATTAGATGCATGTCTTTTTTATTTATTTACATTCTCTTATATACTGCGCTATTCTGCATCAGTGTGGTTTACATTGAACAAACTAAAATTACATTGAACAGGGCATTATAACTTGGAGATAACTATTTTACAGGGAACATGGGCTATGGAGGGTTAAGTGGCTTGCCCAAGACCACTAGGAGCACCTGTGGGACTAGAAACCCCAGTCCTTCCAGCCCAAGGTTGCTGTCCTCTAGTGGGATTTGAGCCCCTGACCTTCCAGCCTGAAGTACCTGGCCCCAACCACTAGGCCACTCCTCCACTCCTCCACTTTTTGCACTCTTGATCCTTCTCATAGCTGATTCCACTACCATAGAGTGGTGTGGCAACTGGGTTTTTTGAAATCCAGGACAAGGAGGTACTCGATACATGGTATCAAGCCTACCAGAATGAGGAGAGGTGGTAAGAGGTGTTTCCCACATTCTTAGCATGAGATCATGCAAGATATCATGAATAGGCAAAGGAGCTGCCTCTTTGGGAGCTTTAGGATATTGTGAAATCTCCAATTCCTTTGCTCTGGGCTCGGTTTCAGGAGCCACTGTGATGGAAAAACCTCTAGCCACCTCCCGAATGAAATCCTGAAAGGATATATCCTCTGGAGGAGACATCCTATGTTTAGGAGAGGAAGGCTCCTCAGAGAGAAGTACTCCGGTACCGACAGAGCTGTCAGAATCCTCAGACTCTTCGGAGGATTCAAAGTATCTTCTGTCCGGGTGCTCTTGCAAAGCACGATACTGGTACCGATCAAAGTCAGTACCGGAGGGGTCCGGTACCGACCTGTCGATACCGGAGGAAACAGCATGACTCGGTGTCAGTAGCACAGTCGCCGATGTCGATGCTGTCGGTACCGGTACCGATATCGGTGCCGGAACCAGTGTCGATACCAGTTGAACCGTCTGAAGCGGTCCCGAAGGCACCGAAGCCGCAAGGAGAGCCACCAGACTGCGTTCAATAGCCAAGAACCTCTGGTCTGTTGACACTGCCGATGCCTGGGTATCAGTACCGGACGAAGTGGCTGGTACCCCAGAGCATGGCACCAGTAGTTCTGCCGAGGTTGAGGCCTCGAGAACATCCTGGAGCCCCAATAGTGCTTTGGAAGCCGAAGCCTCCCACCGGGGCAATTTTGCCGGTACAAGACCATCAAGGGCAACGCCAGAGGCATCTCGATGCTTGGAAGGAGATCAACCCTTTGAGGACCGGCCAGATTTATGTTTGGTTACCTGAGATCCATGGGAGAAAGACGAAGCCCTGGAAGACGTCGATGCCACGGATGCTGCATCGGAGGGAAAAGGGGTGCTAAGCTTAGCAGCTCGGTTCTGCCGACCCCTCTTCGACATCATCCCACAGGCAACACACTCCGAGATGGAGTGGTCAGGACCTAAACATTTAAGGCACCACTCATGAGTGTCGGTGACAGAGATGGTACCGCCACTCTTGGAACACTTTTTAAAAACCCGAGGCAGGTTTTTCCATTCTGAAGGAAAAGTTGGGCCTAGTGCCCAAATTGGCGCGTGGCACCCAACAGAAAAAAGACTGGAAAATCCAGAAAAAAAGATTACAATTTTTTTTTTTTTTTTAAAAGAAAGCAAGCACCGGCGGTACCGGTATAGCGTCGAGGAAGGCAGACGCTACCACAAAAAAGAATGAAAAAGATGGGATAATTTCTGCAGTGACAGGAAAACGACCTGCTGGCTCCGCGGAAAACGAAGAACTGGAGAGAGGCAGTTGGGAAAGGCGGGAAGGCAGCACGCAGGCGCTGTGGGATGCTCCCAAAAGCTTTCTAATTGGACGCTGGGGAGCGTTCCCGCGCAGGCTCCGTCGGTACCGACGATACCCATATGTGAAGACTACATTCCTGCTTGTTCCTGGAGATCATGCTTTATTCTAACAATGTGATAGATGCTTGTTGCTGACCAAGGTGCTGAAGTGACAGAAGTACCAGTTGCTCAAATAGAAATTTGAAGCGGCCAGAATCTGCATACAGTGCTATCTGGAGAAATATAAACAGAGATGCATTTCTTCTATGCTGTGCAAAACACAAGAGATATAGGAGCTGCACGTTTCTCAGACTTGACAGGAAATAAAAGGCCTGCCGGGAAAGAATGAAGGAAACCTCCGTATAATCATGGCGTAGTAGGGGAGACTGCAGCTATAGCTGCAAACATATAGAACCTGATATTCAAAGACATTCACAAGGCTTACAGACCTATAAACTGTGTAAATGCTGCTAAGCTGGATATTCCATGACACTAACATGGTTAGTGCTTCTGGATATCTGTGGGTGCCGCCACTTCATGCCCCAGTGCTACGTGGTTAGCAACGGGGCATTTTGGGGTGGAGCGGAGGAGGCACCCATTGCTAACCACAGTGTCAATTTTGAGCCACTGCCTGGTTAGTGACACGCAGGTAAAGCTAGGCGTGGCAAATGCTGGCCTCTCTTTACCCATGGGAGCAGGGCCAGCCCATCCACTAGGTGAACTAGGCAGTCGCCGAGGGCAACAGACCCTGGTGGGCGGCTCAGCCTTAGAGACAGTCCTGATGTGCTGCCCCCACCACACCCTGTGCTGTTATTGCGCTGCCCCTGACATCTAGCCTGTCACCAGGTGTTGATGGGCGGCACAGCAGTATTTAAAGCGCAATTGCATCTTGCCACTCCTGCCCCCTCAGACCCTGCTAATGCTGAATATCTGGCCTATAATGTCCTGTCACCAGGCCAGAAATTTAGGGGGGGAAGGGATATTCAAAGGCATTTACATGGTTTGCAGACTTGCAAGTCACTTAAATGCTGCTCAGTGTGATAATCAGTGGCATATACTCAGTTGGTGCCACTGATGAGCCCCTCTAGCCTTAGGACGGAGGAGGGGCAGCACTAAGAGTTAGCTACTCAATATCGGTGCTGATCAGCTAACCAGCTAACCTAAAATGGCTAAAGTTAGGAAGAAAAAAAGGCTGGCCTAATTTTAGCTGGTTTAGATATCCGGCTAGTGTCAAAATGTTACTGCTGACCAGATAGCTAAAACGTTATCCAGCAAAACTGGATATTCAGTGCACTGGCGAGATGTGGCCCAGGCGCTGAATAACTGGGGACAGTTTAATGTGGCAATGGCCAGCCGCTTTAACTGCACAGGCCGTCACAGCTGAATATGCCCTCTTAATGTAAAAAGTGATAATATTTAAAAAACAACATTACTATTAATTCCAGTCTACCTTTTTTATTACAATTACGTATTTTCTCTATTTTATTGCTACTGAGAGCAAATTTCAACATGATCCAGAAAGATAATTCAGAGGTTATCTAGCTAGATTCTCTGCAGTGAAAACTGCATCCCTTAGAGTGAGTTAAGCTAACTATTTAGTTTGATTAGCTGGATAGACTGAGTCACATCAAAATGGGCCCTCCCAAGGCACAGAGGAAGGAATATATGAACATAGATTTGAGTTCAAAATCTCTCCATGTATTTACAACCAAATTTAGACTGTAATGTTATTTATCTTCTTTCTGTAGGTTGAACACTTTTTATTGGATAGTTTACATTTGGAATTTTATGATCGCTGCTTTTATCACATTTATTACATTTCCTTTTATGATGATTTTTAATCAAATTCTAGCTTTGCTGCAAGTTCTTTCTATATGTCGTGATGGGTTGCTTTGTTATATTAGTGAGTTGTGGGTGGTTATTTTTTTCTTTGCATTGTGTTCTGCTTTGTTTGTGCTTTTTGGCATAATTCTCTAAAGCACTTTCTATGTGCTGAAAGTAGCTGTTATAAAATTCACCTGCTTTTACAGGATCTGGGTGTAGGCATTCCTGGGGGGGTGTAGTTTGAGTGGAGCTAGGGTGGAGATGTTATGTACACTTGTATTTTATAAAATACATGTATAGATACATAGAGTACGTGCATTCAAAAAATGCAATGCATGCCATCAAGTCGATATTGACTCCTAATGACCCAGCCCCCTGAGTTTTCTTGGCAAGGTGCAGCTGGAAGTAGATTGCCAGGCCTTTCTTCCACGCCGTGAGTACAGCATGCATATGTTTATGCCTTATTTGGAGCAGGTATAAATTTGTGCAATACTAGGGGTCATTATGAAGGTCATTTTAGAATAGGTTGCCTATGACAGCAGGCATAAAAGGCACCTATTTCAAACCTATTTTATAAAGACATATAGATGCTTGTGTAGCTTTATAAAATTACCCCAGGAAAGCAGCAGAGATCATAGTTAAAATGAAGTTAAGGATAACTTAGGCCTGTTCAGAAGCAGGTGTAAATGTTTGCGCATGTGATGTCAGATTTTAATCAGGACGTGGAGAGGGAATTCAAGTCCAGAATGTGGAGAATTCCCATAGTACTTAACAAAAGGCTTTGCCAAACATAGAGCTTCATGTAAAATAGGTACAAGACCGCACTTTTATATCTCTCCATGGCCAGTGGGAGGAGCGATTTTAATAAGATACATGTGGTGGGAAAACAGAAATACCCCCCACATATGCATGGGAGCAGCTTCTTAAAATCACTGCTCCTGCTGTTTGCAGACACCCATTGTAGCACCATCAGCCCCAAACGCTATCACTGCATTAACCACTATCGCCACTCCAGTGACTCCCAATCTCAATTTCACCTCTTCCCCCATTTAAAGGCAACACACAATCCCTTTCCACAACCCCCTAAGCCCCTCCAAAGCATCAAAGCCCACTCACAAGCAAGCCCCTGGAAAAAATACCCCCTCACTTCATCTACTCGCAGCAACAAACAGCCCCTCGAGGCCCCTGCAGCAACATCCACCCCCACTCTTCGATCTCTATTGCTGGCCTTACTGGGGGTAACTGATGTCTAATAGAAGCAAGAGTGATGCCCACTCACTCCGGTTCTTACAATGCAGAGTTTATTTTTCCATTTTCATTCAAAAAGGACATGACATTTCCTTTGCCATTTCAAATGACTGTACATCCCTACTAAGTGAGCATGTAAGCTTTCACAGCCAGGTTGCAAAGAGGTGTTTAAACTGAGGGAGTAAAACAGCATGCACATGTGAGATTTCCAAATGTATGCACACTAATTTTGCATCTTTTAGATGCCTACACAAATAGCGCCAAAAGACATGAGAAGAGATTTGAAGACTTAAATTTGTATACAGTAGAGGAGGGACAGGGGAGATATGATACAGACTTTTAAATACGTAAAGGTTATCAATGAACAAACAAACCTTTTTCATATGGGACGGTGTGAAACCAGAGGGCGTAAAATGAAGCTGCAAGGAGGTAAACTTAAAAGCAACATCAGACAATACTTCTTCACTGAAAGGGTGGTCGATGCTTAGAACGCCCTCCCGATGGAGATGGTGGGAGCAAATACAGTGACAGAATTCAAAATGGCATGGGATAGACACAGTGGATCCCTTTATAGCAAGGGGATGAAATCAAAGCAAACTTAAATATCTTTTAATGGAAGGTGACTGATTTGCATGGAGCAGTAGGTTCAACCCTAAACACAGTCATAGAGAGAGGTGACCTGCATGGAGCTGCAGTTACAACCACTCTAGCCACCTTACTGGGCAGACTAGATGGACCATACTGGTCTTTATCTGCCATCATATACTATGTTATGAGCACTGTGAGGAAGTGCATACGAGAACCTCGGTCCTGTTTAAATGCATTCCCCCTCCAGGCACCATAACAAAGCCAGAACAAAGAGACCTAACCAGGAGAGCAGTTCCAACCAGGAAGTAACTCAGAAATTCAGAGAGGCTCAAGGAAAAGCAGCCTTGCAGACTATGTCTGCACTGCCAACATGTAAAGAAAACTTTATTGGTCTGCTATAGATTTTGCCTGCAAGAGAGAAAAATCAAACACTCTTTTATGTTTGCATTACTGTCCTAAATAAAGTTTTTTCTGTTTTCCTGAAGCTGCTTCAGTTGGTTTGTTTGAGAGTTTCCAAAAGGGCCCAAGATACCCAGGGCTGGCCCAAGAGTATCCGACTCTCTAGGCCAGTGATGGCTAACCTTTTTGAGCCCGAGTGCCCAAACTGCCGCACAAAACCAAAGAATTTCCTCAAAGTGCCAGCACGTCAATTAAACCTTAACAACAAGATTTTAGTATTGTCGCCCCCGCCTGGCCAGGTAGGTAACTGGTAGCAGGTGAGGTCGCCTTTTGGCTTTAAAATAAGATTCCCTCAAAAATGGCTGCCAGGAGGGCTGTTGGGAATTGTAGTCCTATATTAAAGCAAGGAGTTGTGACTCAAGGGTTCAGGCGTAAGACAGAGAATTTTATTCAATGTATTCAGGGGTTCCTTCATACACAGGACGCGAGGGGTAAATTATATAAAGGAGGTTTTTAATCCACAGTGCAGCTTCAAAAAGAAACCAGGAACAACTTGCTTTATATTCCAAACTTCAAAGAAACAGGCACAATCTTGCTTGTAAATCAAAATTGCCACTTTCCAAAACTTTTAAACTCTTAAAGGTTTTCTCCTTTGCAGGAACAAACTTCTGGCAGCAAAAAATAAACTTTTAAATGTCCCTTGAACATTTACCTCCAGCTCTCAACCTTATCAGTTGAACTCAGCTGTTTCTTTCAGTTGTGACGTCTTCAGAATTAGACTGCTTCCTAAGCACGGCATACATACAATTGCTCTCTAGGACTCTTCCACATCAGAGACCTGACATATAGCACATTGTAAATCCATGGTACAGTTCTCCACACTTGTTATGTCCATTTCCTCTACACTATCTCTCTCACTTACATCAAAAGGTAACTGAACAGAGAGCTGGCTATTTTCTTTCTCTATTAGTTCATTTAACTTCTTGAGTAGAGCCTGCTTTTGCAGTAGCTCCTCTGTTAAGTGAGCTACTTGGTGCTTGGATAAACTTTCTCCCTTTATCCTGGTACTTTGTCTATAACTAGAATTAGCTTTCCCTCCTAGAGCTAATTCTCGTGGGTATTTCCTGTCTGGGAATTGAGAAGGACACACTTGCCTTGATTCTGAGGTATTTAGAAACTCTCTCTGCTCTGCAAGCCAGTCATGCTGTCTCTCAGCTGCAGCACCTTCGTTTGCTTGCACCAGCCTCTCGTTCCTTGCTCCCTCAGCTGTGCTTGGCAATCTCTCATCAAGCTTCTCTCTTTGGCTTCCAGTGTTTCTTACACTCTGCCTTTCATGCTCTGCAAGCACTCTCTCACTTGCTCTCCATGCTCCTTGTCTTTCTCCTTGTCCTTCTGTTCCCTTGCTGCTTCTCCATCTTCTTATTCCACCTCTTCTATCTGTGTTACTGCATATCTGCTTTTTAAACTTTCCTTCCTCCTGAGCCACACCTTGCTCCCAGCACATGTGACTAGGGTCAAGCTTCTCCCTGACGTGCTGCTGTGGGCGGGGCTTAGGGATGACTATTTTCTGAGTCACAGACTCTTGGTTACTAGGGAAACCCTTGATACATTCTGCCTTAAAGTGACAGGACTCATTTTCCTGTGTATTTCTAGGTTCAGCAGTGGTTTCCTCACCACAGTATCTAAAAACTCTTTATAAAGTTGCCTGAACTATGTAACATCATTTGTAAAGGTTGGAATCTTTGTATTGTCAGAGAATCAATTTGATTCACAATCCTTTGGTTTTCATTTCAATTTATTGGCAATTTATAATGTTTTAATGATTTCATTCAATTTAATGAATTTAGGAAGAATTTGATTCAGTTACACAATATATTTTAAATGTATTATTCACATAACATGTCAAATGTATCCTGAGTAAAAAAAAGATAAACTTCTTAAAACTGTTAACTGTGTCAGGACTCGGTGTGTATTCCCAAAGAATCTATACATGAAAAAAATTAATGTGATGTTTGTTGTTGCATGCATGCTGATAACTTGTCAAAGAGATATCTTTCTACCTTTTGTGCATTTTTTTTCAGTTGCAATTGCTCCAGCCACTTTCTTCTGGTTTCTTCATGTTTTCTGCTAACTCTCCATCATCTGCTGTCCATTTGTCCTTTCTTCTCTCTTCTAGTTTTTTTTTCCATTCTCTCTCTCTCTACATCCGCTTTAACATACTAATCTTTCTCCTTTTGCTCTTTCCTCATTCCTATTTCATCCACTCAAATTTTACCCCTCCATCCTCAATCCCCACTTACTCTCCCAATACCCGGCCAATTGTAGATTTTTTATCCCTCCCACACAAAATATTTTTCCCCTCTCCATTTTACTCTCCCAGCCCCATCCCATTCTAATCCTCCCCCAACATCAGCTCCCTTCTAGTTCCAGCCTAACCCAGCATCCATTCCCTTCTAGTCCCTGCATCAGCCCATTTCCAGTCCTAGCCCCCCATCAGCCCATTTCCAGTCCTAGCAACCCCCCAACCCAATACCAGTCCTAGCCCCCTCCATCAACCCACTTCCAGTCCTAACCCCATCAACCCATTTCCAGTCAGCCCCCCATAGCCCATTGCCAGTCCTAACCCCCCCATCAGCCCACAGCCCATTACCAGTCCTAACCCCATCAGCCCACCTCAAGTCCTAACCCCTCCCTATCAGCCCATTTCCTGTCCTAGCCCCCCCCCATAGCCCATTATCAGTCCTAACCCCCCATAGCCCATTACCAGACAGCCCCATCAGCCAACAGCCCATTACCAGTCTTAACCCCCCCATAGCCCATTACCAGTTCTAACCCCCCCAACAGCCCACAGCCCATTACCAGTCCTAACCCCATCAACCCACCTCAAGTCCTAACCCCTCCCCATCAGCCCATTTCCTGTCCTAGCCCCCCCATAGCCCATCAGCACTCCTAACCCCCCCCCCAGCCCCCCATAGCCCATCAGAACTCCTAACCCCCCCAGCCCATCAGCACTCCTAACCCCCCCCAACCCCCCCATAGCCCATCAGCACTCCTAAACCCCCCAGCCCATCAGCAATCCTTACCCCCCCAGCCCAGCCCAGCCCAGCCCAGCCCATCAGCAATCCTAACCCCCCCCAGCCCAGCCCAGCCCAGCCCATCAGCAATCCTAACCCCCCCAGCCCAGCCCAGCCCATCAGCAATCCTACCCCCCCCCAGCCCAGCCCAGCCCATCAGCAATCCTAACCCCCCCAGCCCAGCCCAGCCCAGCCCAGCCCAGCCGAGGGAATTTTTTTTTTTTTAAAAGCTGTCTTCTCCCGCTGCCGGGGCCGCCGCGGCAGAATCGAGTGTGCCGCGGGGCCCCCCCTGCCCAGCACAGCCTGCCCTCCCCCTCTATCCGCTCTCTCGTCGCAGCTCACAGTGACACGCGCCGGCTTTCAGAGCGCGAAGGGATTAGTTTCCCTTTCGCGGCTCTGTTAAGCCCGCGGGGGCTGATGGGAACTTCCCATCAGCCCCCGCGGGCTTAACAGAGCAGCGAGGGAGAAACTCTTCCCTCGCTCTCTGAAAGCCGGCGCGTGTCACTGTGAGCTGCGACGAGAGAGCGGATAGAGGGGGAGGGCAGGCTGTGCTGGGCAGGGGGGGCCCCGTGGCACACTCGATTCTGCCGCGGCGGCCCCGGCAGTGGGAGAAGACAGCTTTCTTTTTTTTTTTTTAATTTTACTTGCGGACCTTCCCGCGTGCCAGCTGCAAGGCCTTCGCGTGCCACAGCTGGCACGCGTGCCATAGGTTCGCCATCGCTGCTCTAGGCGAACCTTCAGTCATGTGCCTCTCCCAAACATGTGCCATTTCCCTCCCTGGCCAGCCATGAATGGTCCCCCCCCTCCCCCAATTTAACATTTTTAAAAATAAAGAATACATTTCTGGATTTATAACATGGAAATGAAATAACGGTAGTGATTAACATTCTCATTACTTTAATTTAAATCTGAAGATCATGGGAACAGATATTTGATGGATCCAAGATGGCTGTGGAATGAGGCATAGTGGCGTCATGCTCTTGGCATTTGTGTTTTTTACCCAATCATCTATGGGGAAAAGAAAAGGGAAACAACTGCTTGGCCATGCTGACCTGAGGCCTTCTGTGGAGCAAGCTAAGATGGATTGCTTCATCAACCTTTTAGGCTCTGCTGGTCAGTTGGCTGCACCGATGCAGTTAAGGGTATCCATGGAGGAAATTTTGTCCGTAATCCCTTCTGATTCAGCCATCCTTTAGCCCGGAGCTGAGGACTCCGCTGGTAGAGCCAGCAAAATGAGCAGCAAGAGCAAGCTGCTATACAGCCCAGTGCAGGAGCAGCGGCTGAAGGCTGCAGTGCTGCTGGGATATCACTGCTGGCCCCGGGTTCAAGCCTGAAGCCTACAGAAGATACAGTACTAGACGCAAATATTTCTCTAGGAACAAGCAGGAAATCAGTCCTCACATATGGGTGACGTCGGCACTGACAGAGCCTGCGTGAAAGCATTTCCCCAGCTTTTAAAGAAAGCCTTTGGGATATGATACCACACATGTGTTGTCCCTTTCCTGCCCAAGGGTGCCATCTTGCTCTATCTCCTCTTTTCCACAGATCCCAACGGACATGAGTCCTGTTTACATGGAAAAATACTTATTTTAGTCAAAAGTTAAACTTTTCCCAGTTAGCAACCGGTTCCTCTTCCCACCTCGAGCCATCCCTGGCCCCCTTTTTCATCGATGTCTCCTCAACTGGCATTCGTGCCTTTTTTCGCCTGGAAGTCATCAACCCCTTACGGATGCTACCCACCATGTCTCCTGGTGGGTTCAAGAAATGTGACCACTGCAGTCAAACCATGTTAGTAACAGACACCCATTGCTGCTGCTTGCGTTGCCTGGGCCCGGACCATGACAGCACCAACTGCGACCTGTGCCAGGCATGACACCTAAACCGACAAAAAAAAAAGTCAGAGTTGCAGGAGAAATTTTCCCCAGATACAACTCGGCCCCAGCCTCCCTGACGCCAAGCTCCAAGCCCAGCATATCCTGCGAGTCCCAAGCATCCTCTGAGTCTCGCAGCGGCAGCTTCTCCGAGAAGACCTCGGACCCAGAGAAAAAGAAGAAGAAATCTTCGAAGTATGCCGATGTTGCACCAGAGAAACCCGGTAAAACAGCCTGGAGGGACTCGAGTAACACCGAGAAGTGCCCCACCAAGGTCCTCAAGACGGATTCCTCAGTCAGCAGAGACCATGTGAGGGTCCTTGAGACCATAATCCTCGTCAAGGACGCACTCGCAAGAGTCCCGGAGCAAGGCCCAAGATTCTCCGTGCCCGTGCCAAAGGCTGTGGAGTCTTCTGGTCTGGAAACCAGAATGGCGGCCTTGGAGTAGAACATCACTGCTATCCTGGCCCTTCAGCAGGCGGTGATGGCTGGTTCATCCACCCTGACGACTGGACCCTCGACTGCGAGGGAGTCCCTGGTCATCGAGCCAAGCTCAGAGCACCACCATCCTTGGGTAAGCCCTGAGCACCAAGATCCCGGTCCCATTCTTTGGGCATCCAGTCCTTGCTGGCCAGTGTCCATGATTCAGACCCCAGGTCCTCGGCAGGCCGCTGACCCTTCGATTCCAGTCTTGAGGGAAGGAGTCGCAGGACCTCGGACTCCTCATCACCGCTCGACTCCGAATGGGAGACAGACGACAAGGCCTCCCTGAACACCAAGCAGCATGGAGATATTCCCCCGGCACCACTCTCATCCTGAGGACATGGCCTTCCATGACTTCGTCATTGACATGGTCAGAGCCCTCTCAGTGCAAACCGAGGAGGAGGAAGACCCGAGCACCGAGGAGTTGAAGATTCTTTAGTATGAGTCTCCACCCAAGAAAACCCTCAAGGTGCCCATACAGCTGATCCTCGAGAGGCTACTACTTCAGATGTGGGAAACACCGGCATCTGTGCCGGTGGTGAGCCAGTGCCTCGACGCCATGTACCGCATCCTGCTAACTCCTTGGTCTTCAAGTCGACCATGCATAAACTCAAGAGCCAGAAGATCTACTTCTCTGTTCCCCCCAGGAGGGAGGCCAGAGCCATCTACACCTTTGTTGCAAGTGCTACCAATGCTCGGGTGCTGGATCCAGGTCTCTGAACTTTACATAGGCATGTCCTAAAGGCTCTGGCCCAACAGCAGTCGGGGTTTGTGGCAGGCCTCATCAGGGAACCCCTCTAATGGTTCCAGGCCCTGACCGCGGGGATCAAGGACTGTTCCAAGTTCCTCTCCTAAGCAGCCTATGATGGCTTTGAGTCAGTGGCTTGGGTAGCTGTGGTCGGCATTGGGGACCGACGCCAGGCCTGGCTACAATCTTTTGACCTCAAGCAATGGGTCCAAGACAAGCTGCTCGATGTGCCCTGCACCGGGGAAAACTTGTTTGGCAAACCCATGGTTGACAAAGCGGCCAAGATTGAGGCCGTCGTGATGACACGCCAGGGGCTCTCTAAGAAGACCTCATCCCATCCCCACAAAACAATACCAGGGAAACAGGGGTCCTTTGGGCAGAGTCACCAATACCAGCCCTTCTCAAGCCAGCAGCAGGCTTCTCACCTCAGAAGGCAAGAGCACGGGACTCAGAAGGCAAAAGCTCCAAAGTCCCAGACCCCAGCTTGGGGGGAGCTTTTGACTCCCAGGGCAGGGTCTCCTCTCCCCCAGGAGATCTTCACCAGCCCACAGGGGGGCGCCTGACGCTCTTTGCCCACAGATGGGCTACAATCACCACAGACCAATGGGTACTACAGGTGGTCAGGGAGGGATACCTTCTCCACCTACAGCAGATTCCACCCAGGTTGCGACCCCTCCTTCACCAGACCCTGCTGCTCTCAGAGCTCACAGGTCTTCTCAGGGACAATGCAGTAGAGCCTGTACCCAAACACCTATGGGGCACAGGCTTCTACTCCAGGTACTTCCTTGTCCCAAAGAACTGGGGGCCTCAGGCCCATCCTAGACCTGCAAAATTTAAACAAGTTTCTGGTGAGGGAGAAGTTCAAGATGCTCTCCCTTGGAACACTGCTGCCTTACCTCCGCCAAGGAGACAGACTGTGCTCCTTGGACCTAAAGGATGCGTACACACACATCCTAATCCACTCCTCCCATAGGCAGTACCTAAGGTTCGTGGTAGGAGGAGAACACTACCAGTACAAGGTGCTACCCTTTGGTCTTGCATTCTTGCCAAGGGTCTTCACAAAATGCCTAGCAGTGGTAGCCGCCCCCCTGTATCTGCAAGAGGCCTTTGTCTTCCCCTGACTGGCTCATCAGAGACAGCACAGCCGCAGAGGCCAGCCAGGTTGCAGGATGAGCAACCCTCCTGCTGCAGCACTTGGGATTCACCATCAACTACCCCAAATCCCACCTTTCTCCAGCCCAAAGTCTGGAGTTCATAGGTGCTCATCTCAACACATTGCAGGCCAAGGCCGTCCTCCCCAGGGAGAAGGCAGAAAGCCTCAGGCAGCTAGCGGTGGAAGTTCAACATGGCAAGTCAATGCCAGCTCATCTCCTCCTCCACCTGCTGGGCCATAAGGCCTCCATGGTCCAGGTGACTCCACTAGCCCACTTACACATGAAAGCGGCCCACTGGTGCCTCCGCTCACAGTGAACACAAGTCACAAGCAGACTGCAGGACAGAATCAGGGTAACCCGCCAGCTGGCAGACTCCCTCAATTGGTGGCACCTTCTCTGCCACCTACTAGCAAGGATGCCCTTCCGGACACCCATGTCCCAGAGGATCCTGACCACGGATGCCTCCCTCCTACATTGGGGGATGCACTGCAGGGATAGCTGCACAAAGGCAGCTGGTCCCAGGCAAAATCTCAGCTTCAGATCAATTTCCTGGAGCTTAGGCCGATCTCCCTGGCCTACAGGTGTTTTGCCACTGCCTGCGATACCAGTCCATATTGATTCAGATGGATAACCAAGTCGCCATGTTTTACGTCAACAAGCAGGGGGGCAGGCGGTTCACCTTCCGGGCCAAGACAACCTCCTGTCAGACAGGCTGAGCAGGGTCCTCTGTCCACATGAGTGGCGCCTGGACCCCAGAGTGGCCGTTCGGCTCTTCTGCCTGGGGCAGGCCCATGATGGACTTATTTGCCATCCCAGATAACACCCAGCTGCCACGCTTCTGCTTGTGTGTCACGCTTCTGCTTGCAGCAACCACACCCAGAGAGGGTGGCAGTGGATGCCTTCCTGATCCTGTGGACAGAAGGCCTCCTCTATGCTTTTCCACTTATCCCTCTGGTTGCCAAGACCCTCTTCAAGATCCAGCGTGAGGGGGCATCTCTAATACTAATCGCCCCCAGATGGCCTAGACGACCCTGGTTCCCACTGCTGCTCTCCCTGGCGGCGGCACTCCCAGTCCCGCTGGGCCATGCTCCAGACCTCCAGACACAGGAGGAGGGCTCCCTCCTGCACACCTATGTGGGGTCTCTAATGCTAAAAGCGTAGCTGCTGAAAGAATAGCATTGGCCCCTTTCAACCTCCCAAAGGAGGTCAAGGAAGTCCTGCTAGCCTCCTGAACACCCTCCACCAGGTGGGCTTACACCTTTAAATTTCAAAGATTCTCTGTGTGGTGTGTGGGGAGACTGGAGAACCCATTCTCCTGCCAGGTGCAGTTAATGCTCCAGTACCTACTGCATCTGTTGCACACTGGGCTGACATCCAACCTAGAGGACAATTTGTGCTACATTTTGGCTGTATACTAGGAGGACTGCATGTTAAAATTCAGCATTTGACTTCGTGCTTTCAGTTTAGCAAATGTAGAAAGTTGTTCCTTCATATTATTTTTTTGTGCAATTCTATACTTTGACGTGGAGGCCAATTGTGGTTCCCGCACATCCGCCCGCATTGGCCAGGCAAAAACCAGACGTGCGGGAGATGAACCCGATTCTGCCACCGCGGGGTCCAAACATACCTGCGACAGCTGAATTGAGGACATAGAAGTTTGGCCACTGCAGCACGAGAGCCATGGTGTTCTGGCACCATAGCAACGAGCCGTCTGACGGCTTGGAATGACATTGCTAAAGCCTGCCCCTGCAGACCGCGATCCTGCCAGCACCGGAGGCCCCCATGGCCCGGATCATGGCTATAGTGGCACAGCATGGTGAAATGCCTGTGGTGCGGGGGTGTACGGCAACATTTTTTAATTTGTCTTGCAATAGCTTGCGATTCATTGCACGTATCCGTAGCATCTATATCTTTGGACTCCCTGTTTTATAAAGTTTGCTCTAGTTTTAAGCAATCTTCAAGAATTTCCATCAGTGTTCTTATCTATAAACTATAAATATCATAGAGGAAGCCAAACACAGAATTAATACAAAGCATTTTTGTGGATCCTTTTTCAACTGATTGTACTGCCGTGTCAAGGGCAGCAAAATAAAAGTTCACTTTGACTTTTAGCTCAGTGCTCTGAACAGGTTAATTATCTGCTTCATATGTGAAGTGTTTGCGCTTTCTTTGAATACGGATTAGATCTGGTTCAAAATGTGCTGGTATCCCCAACTTCTCAGCAAGTTTATATGCATCTACCCCATTTTTTGCAAACCATTTATCAGTCCCACATTCTACAACAACTTTCTTGATTCCTCTCAGTTGTTCAATAATACTATATAAAATTCCTTCTCCTGAAGTTGTTTGCTGGTAATATTAATCTCAAAAAGAATGTCATACCACAGAACAAGAGAAACCATAAAGCTGAAACCTGAAATGCCTCTTGCCAAGGCACTGTGCCTCTGCCCATAAGATACTGCCAGTTGATCCTGTTAGGGTAGTATTAGCAATTTCAGTCAGTGCATCATAGACGCCATCAAACTGATAGCAAAGACGTTTGAAGACATGAATTTCCCACGGCTTCACTGTGAGATTAGCACATAAAACGTCCCAATGGGCTGAAGTAGGAAATAATACATGTAGAGTCCGATTCGTGAAGGGGCATGTCCAGGCCATCTGGACATCCCCAAGCAAGACAGGCCAGTTAGGACCCAATTCTGGACAAAATTGGGCCGGAGAATGGCCCGGCATGCCCTGCCTGCCTGCGGGGATGTCCTCTCCGCAGGCACCCTTGGACACGCAGCTAAGACCCCCATCATCCCTGCTGCCGGACCCACGGCTGGCCAGCCAGGGCCTGAAACGGGAGGCGGGGACTCCCCGCACCCAGCCCTGGGGGGGGGGGGATCCCCAGGCCTGATTGCCCCACTGGTGCTAATTATGCCATCTTCAAGGTGGAATAATCAGCATGTCCCCTCTGACCCAGAAGGACATACAGGGCCATGACCTGAATCCGCACTCTACGTACTGCCAGCTGGCTCACCCCCTCTTGCCCCCCCCCACCCCCGTTGGCTCTCCCTGTCCTGTGGTACTAGCCATGCACTGTGTGTTTTTTGAATTGTGAAAGTAATTTAAGCCTTGCTTTGAGCAGGAATGCTCCTCTTGCATAATAGAGATCTTCTGTGCTTATCCCATGCCTTTTTGAATTCCGTCACCGTTTTTGTCTCCACCACTCAGTGGGAGGACATTCCAGGCATCCAGCACACTTTCTATGAAAATATATTTCTAATGTTGCTTGTAAATTTTCCTCCTTTCAGCTTCATTTTATGCCCTCTAGTTTTATAGCGTCCCTGTCGCTTGCTCATTAATATCTTTAAAATATTTAAACATCTGTATCTTATCTCCCCTGCCCCTCCCTTCCTATAAAGTATACATATTCAGATCTTCGGTCTCTTCTCATACAGCAGAAACCCCATGCCATATTGGTCGCTCACCTCAGAACTACTTCAAGTTTTTTTATATCCTTTGCACGGGCCTTGACAAATTTTTTTAGAATCTAGGAGCCAGCCCAAAAATCTAGGAGCTGAGCCACATCACATCACCCTACCCCATAGCAGCCTCTCTGTTCAATTTTCTCCCTCTGCAGTAGCCTCTCTCTCCAATGAATTTGCCCTCCCCAATAGCAAAGTCAAAAGCATACAGCAGCGGTAACCTGCATGGAGCAGCAGTTACAGCCTAAAGTAGAAATCACAGAGTGGGAGTAACTACATGCATCAGCAGTTATAACCCTAAACACCTTGTTGGGCTGACTAGATGGGCCATGCTGGCCTTTATCTGCCATCCTTTACTAAGGAACACTTGACAGCGGAAGATGAGAAAGTATGTCGGAGGGCATCCATGCTCTGCTGCAACCATGGCCGTCGCCCGGCCTTCTCTATGCCTTTCCCCCGTGGGTGCTCATAGGGCGAGTGATTCAGTACAGCGAGGCACATCGGGGGAGAGTGGTGTTGGTGGCGCCAGATTGGCCGAGGTGTCCATGGTATGCCGACCTGGTCAAGCTGCTGGTCGGGAAGCCTTGGCGATTGCCTGCAACGGAGGATCTGGTGACCCGGGGTCCTCTTCAACTGTCTCAGGTGGATCAATTCTCACTTATGGCCTGGCCTTCGAAAGGACAAGGTTAAGAAAGAAAGACTCTTCTGGGGCGGTGATTGCGACCTTACTTCAAGCCACAAAGAGGGCCACATCCCTAACGTATGTGCGTGGATGGTGTGTATTCGAGGACTGGTGCGGTCAGCAGCAGGTCCATGCTTCCACGGTTTCAGTTACTATGGTTCTTGGTTTTGCACGATGGATTTGATAAGGGCTTAGCAGCCAGCTTCTTAAGGGTCCAGCTGTCAGCGATTTCTTGCTACCGGGGATAGGTCCAAGGGCTGGCCTTGGACGCTCTCGCTGACGTGGTAAGATTTTTAAAGGCCGTGTCTCGGCTGCAGCTTTCTCGCAGAATTGTGGTCCCTCCGTGGGATCTCAATTTTGGCCTGGGGGCATTGACTAGAGAACATTTCGAGCCGTTGCATCAGGCTTCGGTCAAGGATTTGATTTTAAAAACAGTGTTCTTAGTGGCAATTGTTTGTCTCGCCGAGTTTCAGGTTTGCAGGCCTTGTCTTGTCAAGAACAGTTCTTGTCCTTTTCTAGAGAAAAGGTGGTTTTGCAGATAGTTTTGTCCTTTTTGTCCAAAGTAGTTCTCCCTTTCACATGAGTCAGTCGGTCTCGTTATCAGTTTTGGGATCTTCGGAGGAGGATGCATGAGTTCGCAGTCTGCGTCGCTTGGACATAAAAAGGGCTCTGCATCAATACTTAAAAGTGTCGGAGGCCTTCCGAAAATCGGATCGTTTGTTTGTTCTCTTCGGGGATCCACGTAATGGTGAAGTGGCAGCCTAAGCTTCAATATCCAGTTGAATCCGGGAGGCAATAGCATCAGCATATCTCTTGCATGGACGTCAGGTGCCCGTGGGGCTGCAGGCTCACTCTACTAGAGTGCAGGCGACTTCCTGGGTGGAGCATAGTTTGGTTCCGCCAGCCGAAGTTTGCAGAGCGGCAATGTCATCGTCTCTTCATACCTTCAGTAAGCAATATCGTCTGGATGTTCAGGCGGCGAGTGATGACTGTTTTGGGTCAGCGGTACTGCGATCCAGATGGAAAGGTCCCTCCCAATGATTACTGCTCTGTTACATCCCAGAGGTGGAGGACTGAACTGGAGGAACGATAAGAAAATAGAAATTACACTTATCTGGTAATTGTTGTTCCTTAGTAATTACCTTACCTGGTAATTGTTGTTCCATAGTATGATCATGTTTGATTTAATTAGTGGAGGACAGATAGTAAAGGAATCCACAGTATTACCTTTTAACTTTCAAAAGGGAGACTATGATAGAATGAGGAATATAGTTAGGAAAAAACTAAAAGGAGCGGTTCCAAAGGTTAAAGACTTACAGCAAGCTTGGGTGTTATTTAAAAATACTATCCTCGAAGCCCAGACCAGCTGTATTCCACGCATTAAGAAGAGTGGAAGAAAGTCCAAAAAACTGCCAGCATGGTTTAAAGGTAAGGTCAGAGAGGCTGTTGCTGCCAAAAAAGCAACCTTCAGGAAATGGAAAAAAGAGCCAAATGATGAAAACTGGAAACAGCACAAGCACTGGCAAGTTAAATGCAAAGCATTGATAAGGCAGGCAAAGCGGGAATTTGAGAAGAAACTTGCTACGGAAGCAAAAACACGAAATAAAGACTTTTTCAAGTACATTCGTAGCAAAAGGCCTGTGAGAGAGTCAATTGGACCCTTAGATGATAGAGGGGTAAAAGGGGCAGTAAGAGGAGACAAGGCTATAGCGGAGAGACTGAATGAATTCTTTGCTTCGGTCTTTACTGAGGAAGATGTAGGGATGTTACCCAAGACTGAAGTGGTATTTAAAGGTGATACTGCAGAGGAATTGAGAGAAATATCGCTACACCGGGAAGATATATTACAACTATTTGATAAACTGAATAGTAGCAAATCACCTGGACCGGATGGTATACATCCCAGAGTGTTGAAAGAACTGAAATATGAGATTGCAGACCTGCTATTGGTAATCTGTGAACTTTCATTGTAATCATCTGTAATACCTGAAGATTGGAGGGTCGCCAACGTAACACCAATTTTTAAAAAGGGTTCCAGGGGTGACCCAGGAAATTACAGACCGGTGAGCCTGACGTCAGTACCAGGGAAAATGGTAGAAACCATCATAAAGAACAAAATTACACAGCATGGCCTAATGGGAGACAGCCAACATGGCTTTAGACAAGGAAGATCTTGTCTTACTAATCTGATATGTTTCTTTGAAGGTGTGCATAAACAGGTAGACAAAGGTGAGTCGGTTGATATAGTGTATCTGGACTTCCAGAAAGCTTTTGACAAGGTCCCCCATCAGAGACTTTTGGCGAAGCTAAAAAGTCATGGGATAGGAGGCAGTGTACTATTGTGGATCGGGAACTGGTTAAAAGATAGAAAGCAGAGGGTAGGGCTAAATGGCCAATATTCCCAATGGAAAAAAGTGAATAGTGGAGTACCCCAGGGATCTGTACTGGGTCCGCTACTTTTTGACATATTCATAAATGACCTGGAAAAGGGAATAACTAGTGAGGTTATCAAATTTGCAGATGACACAAAACTGTTTAAAGTTGTTAAAACCCAAGAGGATTGTGGAAAACTGCAGGAGGATCTGGATAAATTGGAAGACTGGGCATCCAAATGGCAGATGAAATTTAATGTGGACAAATGCAAAGTTATGCACCTAGGAAAGAACAACCCACACTATTGTTACACGATGCAAGGCTCCACATTAGAAACCACCACCCAGGAAAAGGATTTAGGAGTCATCGTGGATAACATGTTAAAACCCTCCGCCCAGTGTGCAGCGGCGGCCAAGAAAGCAAATAGAATGCTAGGTATCATAAGGAAAGGGATGGAGAATAAAACAAAGGATATTATAATGCCTCTGTATCGCTCCATAGTACGACCGCACCTTGAATATTCTATGCAATTCTGGTCACCGTATCTTAAAAAGGACATAGCGTTATTAGAAAAAGTACAGAGAAGAGCCACCAAATTGGTGAAGGGGATGGAAGGCTACTCCTATGAAGAGAGGCTAAAAAGGTTAGGGCTCTTTAGCCTGGAAAAGAGACGGCTGAGGGGAGATATGATAGAGGTCTATAAATTAATGAATGGAGTGGAACGGATAAACGTGGATCAATTGTTTACGCTATCAGAATATAGAAAGACTAGGGGACATGTAATGAAGCTACAGGGTAAACTATTTAAGACAAATAAGAGAAAATATTTTTTCACTCAACGTGTAATCAAACTCTGGAATCTGTTACCGGAGGATGTAGTAAGGGCTGTTAGTATAGCTGGGTTTAAAAAAGGTTTGGACAAGTTCCTGGAGGAAAGGTCCATAAACCACTATTAAAAAGGGACCCAGGATATCAATGCTTGACCCAGTACAAGCATTGTGGAACCTGTGTCTTTTGGGGATATTGCTAGGTACGTATGACCTAGATTGGCCACTGTTGGAAACAGGATACTGGGCTTGATGGACCTCGGTCTGACCCAGTATGGCATGTCTTATGTTCTTATGTTCTTAACTCCAATTCAGTCCTCAATCCCGCCCGGGGATGATTATTTCTGACATGGGTCTTCGGTTTGGGGGGGGGGGTCCCCGGTCACTAAGAGTGTAATATTGTTGATATGCCGGAGATCGCGGTGGTATCTTTTCTTTTCTCCGATCTTCTTTGGTCTTTTCCCCCTTCCTTCTGTCTGTCTTACTCTGAGCTGGGGGGGAAGAGGACAGGGGCAAGAAGGAGGTTTTTGCTTTCCCCTTTATCTTAGGGGATTTTAGTTTAGAAGTTAAAGGTTAAGTTTAGAGTTGTAATTAATACTTTAGCTGCTTATTTGTTGCTCCTTTGAGTCTGCTTTGTCAATAGTTCACTGGGGGCTGATGGGAGAGACCAGCAGGATATATCCAGTGATGTCACGAATTTGACATGTCCAGTCTCCATGCTGCAGGAGGAGATGCACTACCCAGAGGTGGAGAACTGAACTGGAGTTCCTCAAGGAACAACAATTACCAGGTAAGTGTAATTTCTATTTTTTGGTTACAGCAGCCTCTCTGACGTCGCCTTTAAACCATACTAGCAGTTTTTTGGCCTTCCTTTCACCTTTCTTAAATCATGGAATACATGTGGTCTGGGCTTCCAAGATAGTATTTTTAAACAACACCCACGCTGATATAAACCTTTAACCTTTGTGGCAGCTTCTTTTAGTTTTTTCTTAACTATTTTCCTCATTTTCTTATAATCTCCCCTTTGAAAGTTAAAAGTTAGTACTGTGGATTTCTTTGCCATACTCACTCCATTTATTAAATCAAATGTGATCATGCTATGATCACTATTGCCAAGTGGCCCCAACACTGTTATCTCTTGTACCAGATCGTATGTTCCACTAAGGACTAGGTCCAAAATAGCTTCCCCTCTTGTCGGTTCATGAACCAGCTGCTCAAAGAAGCAGTCATTTATTTCCAGGGGTGATACGGGAAACTACAGACCGGTGAGCCTCACGTCAGTACCGGGAAAAATGGTAGAAACCATCATAAAGAATAAAATTACTCAGCATGTAGATAGTCATGGCCTAATGGGAGACGGCCAACATGACTTTAGACAAGGAAGATCTTGTCTTACTAATCTGTTATGTTTTTTTGAAAGTGTGAATAAACAGGTGGACAAAGGTGAGTCGGTTGATATAGTGTATCTGGACTTTCAGAAAGCCTTTGACAAGGTCCCTCATCAGAGACTTTTGGCAAAACTAGAGTCATGGGATAGGAGGCAGTGTACTACTGTGGATCAAGAACTGGTTAAAAGATAGAAAGCAGAGGGTTGGGCTAAATGGCCAATTTTCCCAATGGAGAAAGGTGAATAGTGGTGTACCCCAGGGATCTGTGCTGGGTCTGCTGCTTTTTAACATATTCATAAATGACCTGGAAAGTGGAATAACGGGTGAGGTTATCAAATTTGCAGATGACACAAAACTATTTAAAGTTGTTAAAACCCAAGAGGACTGTGGAAAATTGCAAGAGGATCTTGATAAATTAGAAGACTGGACATCAAAATGGCAGATGAAATTCAATTTGGACAAATGCAATGTTATGCACCTAGGGAAGAACAACCCAAACTATGGTTACACGATGCAAGGTTCCACATTAAGAACCACCACCCAGGAAAAAGATTTAGGCGTCATTGTGGATAACATGTTAAAACCCTCGGCCCAGTGTGCAGCGGCAGCCAAGAAAGCAAATAGAATGCTAGGTATCATAAGGAAAGGAATGGAAAATAAAACAAAAGATATTATAATGCCTTTATATCGTTCCATGGTGAGACCGCACCATGAATATTGTGTGCAATTCTGGTTGCCGTATCTTAAAAAGGATATAGAGTTATTAGAAAAGGTTCAGAGAAGAGCCATCAAAATGGTAAAGGGGATGGAAGGATACTCCTATGAAGAAAGGCTAAAAAGGTTAGGGCTCTTTAACCTGGAAAAGAGACGGCTGAGGGGAGATATGATAGAAGTCTATAAATTAATGAACGGAGTGGAACGGGTAAACGTAGATCGATTGTTTACGTTATCAGAATATAGAAAGACTAGGGGACATGCAATGAAGCTACAGGGTAAACTATTTAAGACTAATAAAAGAAAATATTTTCTCACTCAACGTGTAATCAAACTCTGGAATTTATTACCGGAGGATGTAGTAAAGGCTGTTAGTGTAGCTGGGTTTAAAAAAGGTTTGAACAAGTTTCTGGAGGAAAGGTCCATAAACCATTATTAAGAAGGGACCCAGGATATCAATGCTTGACCCAGTACAAGCATTGCGGATTCTGTGTATTTTGGGGAAACTGCTTGGTACGTATGACCTAGATTGGCCACTGTTGGAAACAGGATACTGAGCTTGATGGATCTTGGTCTGACCCAGTATGGCATATCTTATGTTCTTATGTTCTTGCTTGCCGCGTCCAGACCTACCAGCTGTACATGGGAATGTACCTTCGAGACCTGGCAAAGGAGATTGCTGGGTTCTCTGCTGGTCTGTCTGAGGAACCCTTGCAGAGGTTCAAGGTCTTGTCTTCTGGTATTCGAGAGTGCTCGAAATTTATCTCTCAAGCAGCCTATGATGGATTTGAGGCTTCGGCCCGAGTAGCAGGGGCCGGCATCGGTGCATGCCGTCAGGCCTGGCTACAATCCTCGGACCTCGAGCCATGGGTGCAGGACAAGTTGGTCGATGTCCCCTGTCAAGGTGAAAAACTCTTTGGCAAGCCCATGGCGGAAAAGGCTGCAGAACTCGAGACCGAGACTCTTACCCGGACAAGGCTGTCCAGGAAAACCTCTGCCCCTTCTCAGAAGAAGAAGGGCTCGGGGAAAAAGCCCTTTTACCCGAGGAGGACCACTGCCTACAAATCCTACCCTCACTACCAGGCCTCTGCAGCTCCCCAACAGGGCCAGCAGGCCAAGGGGCAGAGTCATAGGCCCCATAGGCAGAAGGCTCCCAAGTCTCCTACTCCGGCTCCTGCTCAGCAGGGAGGGAGCTTTTGACTATGCCAGCATAGCCTCTCCTCCTCTCCAGGGCACAGGAAGTCGGCTGACCCTGTACGCAGACAGGTGGCCAGCCATCACAGGGGATACTTGGGTGTTTAAGCATCATCGAGAGGGGCTATCTGCTCCACTTCACCCAGATACCCCCCTCCTACTTTCCAGGGGAGCCTCCAAGACTCCCTCTGCAGAGAAACTTACTCCTTCAGGAGTTGGAAGGTCTGCTATAGGACCAGGCGGTGGAACCGGTGCCTCACCACCTGGAAGGGCAAGGCTTCTACTCGAGGTACTTCCTGGTACCAAAAAGAACAGGAGGCCTCAGACCCATCCTAGACCTGAGAAATCTGAACAAGTTTCTGGAGAGGGAAAGTTCAAGATGCTTACCCTTGGAATCTTACTGCCCTACCTCCAGCAGGGAGATTGGCTATGCTCCTTAGACCTGAAGGATGCTTATACTCACATCCTCATCCATCCAAGTCACAGGCAATACCTCAGATTTATAGTGGGAGGAAGTCATTTTCAATACAGAGTACTTCCATTTGACCTCACCTCCGCCCCCAGGGTTTTCAACAAGTGCCTGGCGGTGGTGGCGGCCTATCTCAGAAACCAGGGCATCTTTGTCTTTCCATACCTGGACGACTGGCTTATCAGAGGTCAGTCTCCACAAGAGGCCAGATAGGCCAACCTTCGCACTGTCTCTCTTCTCCAGCATCTAGGCTTCGTAATAAACTTTGCAAAGCCCACTTTGCTCCCCTCACAGGACATGGAGTTCATAGGGGCAAGATTGGATACCCTCCAGGCGAAGGCTTATTTGCCCGAGAATAGGGCCCACAGACTGATGGCTTTGGCAAAACAATTCCACAGTTCTCTGGTCTCTGCCAGAAACTTCCTAAGGCTCTTGGGTCACATGGCATCCACGGTCCATGTAACTCCGAATGCCAGTCTGCACATGCGACCTGCTCAGTGGTGCCTCAGAGCTCAGTGGGTGCAAGCCACAGGCGACTTGAAAGACAAGATAAGGGTGTCCAAACTGCTCGCAGCCTCCCTACGGTGGTGGCTGCATCTCCCGAACCTGGTCCAGGGGGTGCCTTTTCAGGTGCCTCCACACACACAGGTGCTGACAACCGATGCTTCCCTTCAGGGCTGGGGTGCACATTGCCAGGGGGCTTACACTCAGGGCCTCTGGTCTCCTTGGGAGTCCACACAGCAGATCAATCTGTTGAAGTTGCGAGTTATCTGCTTAGCTCTACAGACTTTCTCTCATGTCCTCTCTCACCAGTCTGTCTTAGTTCAGACGGACAATCAGGTGGCAATGTTCTACGTGAACAAGCAAGGGGGCACAGGCTCCAAACTTCTGTGTCAGGAGGCGCAGGCCCTGTGCTCCTTGGCAATCAAACACAACATGTTTCTCAAGGCAGTTTATCTGCCTGGCCAGGAAAATTCCCTAACAGACAGATTGAGCAGGATTCTACAGCCTCACGAATGGCATTTGAATCCCCTTGTGGTCCAAAGGATCTTTCTCATGGGGTCTTCCAACTATCGATCTCTTTGCGAGTCCACTGAACCATCACCTGCCCAGGTTCTGTTCCAGCAATCGCATCCTCTTCAAATAGCAGCAGATGCGTTTCTAATCTCTTGGTCCACGGGCCTACTGTATGCGTTTCCTCCCATGCCTCTAGTGCCCCGCAGCTTGTTCAAGGTTCTTCAGGACAAGGCCTCGGTGATTCTGGTAGCCCCCAGATGGCCGAGGCAACCATGGTTTCCACTCCTTCTGCAGTTGGCGGTGGACACTCCACTCCCTCTGGGAGTGCAGCCCGATCTCCTATCTCAGGATCAAGGATCTCTCCTGCACCCCAACCTCAGGTCCCTCAATCTGATGGCCTGGCTGCTGAAAGGGTAGTTCTAGCCCCCTTACTTCTACCTAAGGAAGTGGAAGAGGTGGTTTTGGCCTCTAGGAGGCAATCCATCCGGAAATCTTATGCCCTCAAGTGGCGTAGGTTCTCCACCTGGTGTGCTCAGCACCAGGAGAATCCTTTTTCGTGCCTGGTGCCAGTGGTGCTGCAGTATCTGCTTCACCTGTTGGACCTAGGCCTTAAATCCAACTCTGTTCGGGACCACCTCAGTGCTCTATCAGCACACCACTCACAGATAGGGGGCCAATCTCTGTCGGGCCACCCCTTGGTGTCCCGCTTCCTCAGAGGCCTGTTTTAGCTCAAGCCTCCGATCCGTCCACCAACCACTGAGTGGGATTTGAATGTGATCTTGCACCAACTTACTTGCCCACCGTTTGAGCCGATGGCTACCTGACACTTACGCTTCCTTTCCTGGAAGGCGTTGTTCTTAGTGGCTCTTACCTCGGCCAGGCGTGTGAGTGAACTACAAGCTCTGGTTTCTGATAGACTGTACACACGGTTCTATAAGAACAGGGTGGTCTTACGGACTCACCCTAAGTTCCTTCCGAAGGTTGTCTCCTCCTTCCACCTCAATCAGGAGGTGGTTCTTCCAACATTCTTCCCCAGGCCGCATGCCAGCCGGGCTGAAACAGTCCTGCATACCCTGGACTGTAGAAGGGCGTTGTCCTTTTACATAGACCGTACGCAGGGGCATCGAAGGGCTGCTCAGCTCTTCGTATCTTTTGACCCTAATAAACTGGGGTTGCCTGTCTCCAAGCATACGTTGTCCCTTTGGGTAGCGAATTGTATCGCCTGGGCATACAGGGCAGCCGGCCTCTCCTTGCAGGGTCGAGTCACGGCCCACCGTGTTAGGGCGAAGGCCGTGTCAGTAGCCCAACTCCGCTCTGTTCCATTGGCAGACATCTGCCGGGCTGCTACCTGGTCTTCAAGCCAGACTCTTGCGGCTCACTACTGCCTCGAGAGGGAGTCCCATAGGGACAGTGCTTTCGGACAGGCGGTACTCCGTAATCTCTTTGAGGTTTAGGCAACTCCTACCCTCCGGCCCTTGTGTTGGGCTACCGTACGGGGGCGTTCTCAGAAAGGATTCTTTCACGGATGCTGACGCTCTAGAGGGAGCTTATTTTTCAGCTTGGGTTCCTGGTAGCCTGAAGCTAGGGAGTCCCATATGTGAGGACTGACTTCCTGCTTGGTCCTGGAGAAAGAGTAGTTACTCACCTGTAACAGGTGTTCTCCAGGAGCAGCAGGAATCAGTCCTCATGACCCTCCCTCCTTCCCTTGGAGTTGCAGTCATATGATTCATTTTGTTGTTTTTGGCTGTCTTTTAGCTATGTCATCAGACTGAGCAAGATGGCACCCTTGGGCGGGAAGGGGACCGCGCATACGCGCTGCATTCCCAAAGGCTTTCTTTGAAAGCTGGGGAAATGCTCCGCACGAGGGCTCCGTCGGCGCTGACGACACCCATATGTGAGGACTGATTCCTGCTGCTCCTGGAGAACACCTGTTACAGGTGAGCAACTACTCTTACGCTGAACTTGAAAGCATCTTGAACTGTGAGAAGGGACTGTTGCTTTACTTGGAGAATTTTAAATTAAGTGATTAGTTCGCCAAAGTGTTCCTTGAACAGAAATGTTTTTAGCAGTTTACAGAAAGATTTAGGATCCTTAGTGTCTCTTATGTACGCAGGAAGTGAATTCCATATGAGTGGGGTGTAAAGAGAGAAGGATCTCTTGGACGTTGTTGAGTTGCAGCTTCTAAATTCAGTGTGTACCTCAAGAGAATTTTTATAGTTACTTCTTCGTGTTCTGTTTTCCGGATTGACTCGAATAAACACTTTCAGGCAAGTGGATGGTTCTGCTTGGAGGGATTTGAATATAGTGTGAATAACTTTAAATTTTATTCTACTCTCAATTGGTAGCCAGTGCAGCTGTTTTAATATCAGGGTAATGTGATCTTTGATTGAGGCTTGTGAGATTACCCTAACCCCGCTGTATTTTCAGCTAAGCTGAAGGCGGCGGATGCTTTGCTTTGGGAGGCCCATTAAAATGGCACTACAGAAATCGAAGTGTGGGAAGATTATTTCCTGGACTGCTGTTCTGAAGTCACTTGTGGAGAGGAGAGGTCTTAGATGTTGCAGCATCTTTAGCTGGGCGTAGATGGCTTTTGTTAAGTTGCTCACATGCTTGGCGAAATTAAGCTGCTGATCTAGCACGACGCCCAAATATCTCACATCTTTTTTAGAAACATAGAAACATAGAAATATGATAACAGCAAAAGACCACATGGCCTATCTAGTCTGTCCTTCCATAACAACAACTACAACAGTCCCCTTTTTACCTTTAGAGACCCTCTGTGTTCGTCCCATGCTTTTTTGAATTCAGTTACTGTTCTCATCTCTACCACCTCCACTGGGAGACTATTCTACGGATCCACTACTCTTTCCGTGAAGAAATATTTACGCATATCACTCCTGAATCTATCTCCCTTCACCCTCATCCCATGTCCCCTCGTAGCAGAGCTTGCTTTCAACTGAAAGAGGTTCTCTCCCTGAACATTTATGCCACGGAGGTATTTAAACATCTCAATCATATCACCTCTATCCTGCCTTTCCTCTAAGGTGTACATATTAAGATCCTTCAGTCTGTCCTCATATGCTTTATAATGAAGCCCACTAATCATTTTAGTAGCCACCCTCTGCACCGACTCCATCCTGTTCACATCCTTTTGAAGGTGCGGTCTCCAGAATTGCACACTATACTCCAAATGAGGTCGCACCAAAGACTTATACAGAGGCATTATCACCTCCTTTTTTCTGCTAGCCATTCCTCTCCGTATGCACCCAAGCATCATTCTAGCTTTTGCCGTCGCCTTTTCTACCTGTTTAGCTACTTTAAGATCATCAGACACAACCACGCCTAGGTCCCGCTCTTCTTTAGTGGACAAAAGTACTTCACCCCCTATACTATATTGCTCCCTTGGATTGCTGCAGCCCAAATCCATGGCCTTACATTTTTTAACATTAAATCCCAGCTGCCAAATTCTAGACCATTCTTCAAGCTTAGCTAGATCCCTCCTCATGTTATCTATACCTTCCTGGGTGTCTACTCTATTGCAGATTTTGGTATCATCTGCAAAGAGGCAAACCTTACCCGACAGCCCTTCCGCTATATCACTAACAAAGATGTTAAAAAGAATCGGACCAAGGACAGATCCCTGGGGCACACCACTGGCAACATCCATCTCCTCAGAATGAGCTCCATTTACCTGTACTCTTTGTCGCCTCCCACCCAACCAATTTCTAACCCAATCAGTAACTCTAGGGTCTTTCCCTAGGGTGCTCAGTTTGTTTATAAGTCGCCTGTGAGGAACAGTGTCAAAGGCTTTACTGAAATCTAAATACACCACATCTAGAGCTCTCCCTCAGTCCAACTCCCTGGTCACCCAATCAAAGAAATCAATCAGATTTGTCTGACAAGACCTGCCTCTGGTGAATCCATGCTGCCTCGGATCCTGTAATCCGCTGGACTCCAGAAACCTCACTATTTTCTCTTTCAGCAGCATTTCCAATAATTTACTCACCACCGAAGTTAAACTAACTGCCCTGTAGTTTTCAACCACATCCTTACTTCCGCTTTTGTGTAATGGCACTACATGAGCCTCTCTCCAGTCTTTTGGCACCACTCCCGACTCCAACGAGGCATTGAAAAGGTCAGCCAGTGGAGCTGCTAGAACGTCCCCAAGTTCCCTCAGTATTCTAGGGTGTATCCCATCTGGTCCCATCGCTTTGTCTACTTTAAGTTGAGCTAGTTTCTCACAAACACAGTCTTCTGAAAATTGTTCAAGATGTCCCTCGCTGCTGTTCCTATTTGTGGGTGTTTTCTGAGGTCCTGCTCCTCTTGGATTCTTGCTTCTTTTATCTTAATAGCTTCTGGTAGAGTGAAGGAGTTGTCCTTTGTAATGAATAGGATTTCTGTTTTATTCAAATGTATTTGTAGATTGTGTTCTCTTAACCATGTGATAATGTTATTGAAACATTCATTTTTTTAAGTTCAGTTGTTTGGTGTTGATTTGGGTGTATAACATAATATCATCAGCGTACAGGTTGTAGTCAATGCCATGACTCGATTATGCTGCAAATAGGTTGAATATATAGGTTGAAAAGAAGCGCTGATAACGCAGAACCTTGGGGTATGCCTTTCTTTTGGTAGAATGGGCTTGACGTGTTATTACCCATTTTTACTTGGATGCTCGGTTTGAAAGGTAGGATTTAAACCATAACAAAACCTTGTCTTTAAGGCCAATTTCTTGCAATCTAAGTATAAGGTATTCATGTATTATGGAGTCATATGCTGCTGTTATGTCAAGGAAAATTAGGATGAATCCAGAATTAGGTTTTTCAATTCCTTTTAGAAGCTTGTCTGTTAATGCCATGAGGAGGGTTTCTACTCCGTGACCGATTCTAAATCCATGTTGTTGCGGATCGAGCTGAGCAAAGTAGTCTACGTGATTTTGTAGCTGGAGTTGAGCTGCTTTTTTTCTAGGATTTTTGCCATAAATGGCAGACTTGAAATAGGCCTGTAGGAGCTTGATTTTGATTTATCCAGATCCTTGCCTTTGAAGAGGAGACGGATAGAGGCTCTTTTTAAATCTTCTGGAATATAGCCTTGTTCTAATGAGGAGCTTATTAGATTTAGCATATGAGGAGCAAGACTGTTTTGAGTCAGTCGTATCCATGTGGCTGGGCAAGGGTCAAGTTCTGAAGTTGATGTGTTTAGAGATTTGATTACATCATCTAGCTATCTTTCGGAGATGAGAGAGAAACTTTTCCAGGCCTGATTTATAGGCATATTGCTTGTTTTGAAGCTGCTCTAGCTCTTTTTTAAGGGTTAATGCCAGTAGCCTGAAGCCCCTCCCTTCCACAGAATGTTGCCCAGTTCCTAACAAATCCAAAACCCTCTTCCTTGTACCATTGTCTCATCGATGCATTGAGAATCTGGAGCTCTGCCTGCCTTTTCGATTCTGCGCATAGAACAGGAAGCATTTCAGAGAATGCTACCCTGGAAGTTCTGGATTTCAACCTCCTATTTAAAAGCCTATGTTTGGCCTCCAGAACCTCTCTCTCACATTTTCCTATGTCATTGGGACCAACATGTACCAAGACAGCAGGTTCCTCCCCAGCACTATCTAAAACCTTGTCTAGCTGGTGCATGAGGTCTGCTACCTTTGTACCAGGCAGGTATGTTACCAGGTGATCCTCACGTCCACTAGCCACTCAGTTATCTACATGCCTAATGATTGAATCACAACTATAACAGCCATCTTAACCCTTCCCTCATAGGCATATGGCCCAGGAGAAACTACCTTGGTGTGAGAGGGTTTTACGTCATCTGGAGGACAGGTTCTGGCTAGAGAATCACCTCATGCCACACCAAGATGTATGCTCTCCTTTCACATGACATCTCTCCTCCAGGGCAACAGAGAGGCTGCCAAATTGGAGGTGGGGCTTCAGTACTACATCCCTGAAGGTTTTGTCTATATACCTCTCTGTTTTCCTTAGCTCCTCCAAGTCTGTTACTCTAGCTTCCAGAGATTGGACTTGTTCTCTGGGAGGAAAGGATCACTTGCACCTAGTGTACACGTAAGACCTCTCACTAACTGGGAGAAAATTGCACATGTGACACTCAATGCAGAAAACTTGATAGCCCCCATTTCGCTGCTGGACTGCAGTCTACATTTTAGTTTTAAGGATTTTAAGGATTTGTTTTGATATTTAAGTTGTTTACTTACTTCAAGTTCAGGACCTTAGTTAATCTATTCCTGATGAGGATAACCAGCTGAACCTGAATGTGAATTTGACCACCTCTTTCCCTTTAAATGATTAAGAGTCTATGGGTCCGATATTCAAAGGGTATTTACATGGTTTACAGCCTAGTAAACCATGTAAATACCATGGATGGGGATATTCAATGGCACCTACACAGTTACTGCCATTGAATATCTCCTACTATGTGCCCTACATGTCATAATGCTATCCAGTTAGCATTGGGGCATGTCAGGGATATTCCGGGGTAGAGCTTAGGTGGGGAGTAACGATAACCGGAAAGCAGCAACATCGCACTGCTACCCAGTTAGAGATCCATGTCTAAAATTAGTTTTAGCCGCGGATACTAACTGGGTAGAGGTGCAATATCACCACTACCCGGTTAGCCTCGGCGACTCCGGATATTCAATGCCATCATAATGGTATTGAATATCCAAGGTTAGAGGTCGGTAGGCAGGGCTATGTGCCACATAGCCTGCCCAAATGAATATCGGACCCTATAAATCTAAGATTATGCCTGAGGTGGTGGGTGGGAAAGAACACTTAGTAAAAGCTGGCTTGCTACACAGTGCCTTGACCTGTGCTTCTTAGATAATCTCTTAACAATTTCCTGGGTGATTCACACAGCCCTTCATTTGATAGAGAGGGCCTTTCAAATTGCCCCTTTGATCTATCACTTAGCTTTAACACCTATTTAAAAGAATTTCACAGGTCTCTTGCCTCCTAACTGAAAGGTCTCTAGAAACAATTTCTTTCTTTCTACTCAATTCTACCTTCATGCTAAGCTATACTCTGATTTGATTTACTTCAGCTATTGTTTATTGTGAACATTACACATTCCAAAGACAGAATATCACTGGGCAAAACAACACTAAAAACAGCGGCAAGTGAATACAATCCCCAAATTAGTACAACCCTCCCCCCCCCCCCCAAAAATGTTTTCATTTTTCTTTTGCCCCACCCACCCTTTACCAAACCATAGCATCCCTGCCCCCACACTCCCCCTCCCCCCATGAAGCACGTTTCCCCCATGGCATGGGTTTCTGATGTGCCCACGGGGGAACCAAAGCCTAAAACCAAGAACCACAAAGATCAGGGGAGGAGGGGATACACACACCCCTAGCTTCCCAAATGGCCCCCCCAAACAAGGAGCATTTAATCCCATTCACCACCCATAGCCACACACCCCCTGTGGCCATGCATCCCCCCACCCCGGTCCCAAGCCTCTCAAAAGCCTACAGATGATTCAGCACCAAGCTCTGCACTCTGGGTGACAACAGAGTAACATAGTATATGATGGCATATAAAGACCAGCACAGTCTATCTAGTCTGCCCAGCAAGGCGGTATGAGTAGGCACACCTGTACAGGTCACCCTTCCCCACACCCCCCTCCAGGGGCGCACCCACCACTCCGAGCAGGTCACCCCTACTTGTTGCGATATACGAAATAGTTAAGTTTACTTTGATTTTATCCTGTTGTTATAAAGGGATCCACTGTGTCTGTCCCATGCCATTTGGAATTCTGTCACTGTATGAAGTCTCAACACATACAGTGACAGAATTCAAAATGACATGGGACAGACACAGTGGATCCCTTTATAGCAACAAGATAAAATAAAAATAAGCATAACTATCTCTTACATCTGAAAAAATAGGGGTGACCTACACGGAGCGGTGGGTACATCCCTAAACAAAGGCATGGGGAGAGGTTACCTGCATGGAGCAGCAAGTGCACCTACTCTTGCCGCCTTGCTGGGCAGATTAGATGGACCATATTGGTCTTTATCTGCCATCATATACTATGTTACTATATATGTTACATGGTCAAGAACCTAGGATCCGGGCCCGCCTCCACTAAGCCCACTATTGGTCACATTGCCTCATTTGGTGGAGAGCATTCCTCCAGTACCAAAAGCTCGGGGCCTCTTCATCCACTCATGCTGTAAGTACCGCCTTCTTAGCCAACAGTCACCCCACCCGCAACAAACACCTCTGTCCCTGACCCTCCACTGGGACGCCCTACAAAAATATGAAATAAGACTGAGGGGACTCCCAGGGACACTGCTTCTGTAGCACTCGTTGCAAGTACCCATGAACCTGTTGCCAAAGGAAGCCTTCCTCGGACAGAGCCAGAACATGTGCCCCAAGTGCTTCCCACACTTCCAAAATGCAGGCAGCTCACTACACCCCATCCTAAAGGCCCACTTAGGTGAGATATATACCCGATACATTAACTTATACAGCATAATTTCCAGCAGCACCATCACTGCGTGCTTAGGGATTTTAGCCCTCTGATTTGATTTAACTCTAAAGCTTTCTCTGGTGGTATTAAGTCCTGACTGACTTGAAATTTCAATGAAAGCTCTCTGGTATTACTAAGTCCCGAATGACTTAACAAAAACACTGAATCCTGCAATACACAGATTTATCAGCTTTAACCAAAAAATTTCCTTTTCCCCAAGATTCAGAAAATTTCCCAGCAGGTCAATACATACAAGTGCAGATTTCTTTCCAGCAGTAGCAGTCCCTTTTGGTAATCCTTCAAGATGCCAACCTTTCTTCCACACAGTAAGCCTACAGCCCCTGGTATTCCAAGGTGGTCTCCCATCCAAGTACTAACCAGATCCAACCTTTCTTAGCTTCTGAAATCAGACCAGATCTGGCGCACTGAAGGTGGCATGGTCATAGTATAACTGCATCTAGCTGCTAAACTGGCCCATGTAGCAAGATCACCAACAAAGAAGCACACGTCAATGTGCTAAATAACGACTCAGTCAAACAAACGTGGATAGCAGAGAAAGGGTTGCTTTTATTGAATAATTTAAGCCACTGGCCCGACACAGGCCGTGTTTCGTTCTGCCTTCATCAGGGGCTAAAGATGGCTTAACTACAAACATATAAAAACAAATATAAATATAAACGCATGATATTAAAAAAATTGTAAATTAAAAATTAAAAGCTAAAACACCCATGAAATGAATTAATGTACTATTACCCTTATAACAAATGATAAAAGACTTACATATATAAGCATTATACAATGATAATGTCAAATATGGAACAAAAATGAAAATGAAAATAAGACACAGCAACATAAAATCAAAATATAAAAACAAATTTTGTATGAATTACAAATAAAAGTGTGTATGAAAACTTTACAACTACCAACTTTAGATACTATTAATATCAAGGAACCGTGTCACGTAACTAAGACATGAACAAAATCATTCTATGATATGAGCATTGAACACATACCTCAATATAGTCTTGCACATATACATGACCTTCTATATTATTGAGACAAGAGGAAAAACGAAAAAATGAGTAGGTATACCCACATTCAATATGAAAACCATTCTACTTAAACACTCACCATTTTAAAAACATTTTAAATTAAAAGTTAAAAAACATGGAAACTACACTGGAACAGAAGTAATCAGTGGAACGAGTATCCAGCACTGTACAAATTGAGGGTGATTAAACCCCAAAAGCTTTAAAAATCTTTCTATCTATAACCCATAGTCTTTACCCTTTATGTGTATGCATATTTAAATATTACCTTAATATTAAAAAATTGCCTTAATATTGAAAAAAATGAAAAATGATATCCACATTACCATGACACTATATTAAATTTAATCTATTATTATTATTTTATATTTACAAAACCATTCATAAAGACCACGATTAGGATAAACTACCACATTAAAGGAATTAAAAGATAGTCTACCTGCGTGGTCCCAATCAGAGTGAAAATAATGTAATACGTGTAATGCCTTACTGCTCATCCGCTCTGGATTATATATCTGTGCATAAACCATCTCCGATTGACACTAAGAAGAGAAAGCATCTAACTATTAATCAAGGAATCTAACCACACACTAAACATGTATATGGCAATACTATTGTCCTTATGTAGTGCTATTGAATCGCGTTAGTAGCGCGAATCGCTCCAGAAGTATAAACCAGGTGCAAAAGAAAAATGGAACCTGATAGGGATGATCCAAATGTAGACATCCCCTGTGAAGAAAAAAAGAAATGCACCAGAAGTGAATCAGTGGAATTGGTTGATGCTTCAGCATCACTGTTTTCAGCTCAGAAAGAGCCAATATAAAACTATGGATACGGTACATAGATGATGTCTTTGTATTGTGGGATGGATCAGTAGACCGTTTATCAGCATACAATGAATGGATTAATACATGTGATGATAACTTGCGTTTCCAAGTCACTTTTGATGAACATCAAATTCCATATCTAGATTTACTCATTAAAAAAACTGAAGATGGTTTGACCACTACTCTCTATAGGAAACCAACAAACAGAAATCAATTGCTTCATTACAATAGTTTTCACAATTTTGCACTCAAACAAAATTTACCAGTGGGCCAATTTTTAACAGCCCGTAGGGTATGTCATTCAGATCAAGAATTTGAACAGCAGGCAGTTATAATGAAAGATAGGTTTATAGTTAGACACTACCCACAGTGTTATATTAATAAGGCATATAAGAGAGCTTGGGATAGTTCTCGGCAGCAGTTATTACAACAACAGAAAAAAGATAGTGACGTCGTGTTATTGTGTCCCCTTTTGTATTCTCAATATTCTTGTCATATATCACAAATTATAAAAAAACATTGGCATTTAATACAAGCCCTCCCAGGTTTTCAAGATTAAAAAATTACTGTGGCTTATAAGCGCAATGTAAACTTGCACAATATGCTATTACCAACGGCATTCACTGAACGCAGGTACCTATCTAGATATAAAGGACATTTTCAATGTGGTCACTGTTCGGTTTGTGTTCATGTTCTTACAATTAGGAATCAATATATTCATCCAATAAGCAAACGTACTTTTCATATAGATGACTTTTCCAATTGTCTTACCAGTCATGTAATTTATGTTATACAATGCCCCTGCAAGAAATTATAAGTTGGCATGACCACCCGCCCAATTCGTAATAGAATTATAGAGCACAGGAGTTGTATTAAAAGGGGGTTGGTGGATAAACCCTTGGTTAACCACTGGCTAGAACAATCACATAAAGGGGTATGTTTACTAAACTGCGGTAACGTTACATAACGCGCGTTATGTAACGTTAACGCGCGTTACGTAACGTTAACAATCTTTGACGTTCCACGGCGCGGTAAACACCGCAGAAGGTGGAGAGAGGGCGGAGAGAAGGGGTAAATGGGCGGAGTGTGGGCGGGGAGAGGCTCCTTTCACACTAACGCGCTGATCTGAAGAGATGAATCCTAACGCGATTGAAAACCTGCCGTTAGATGCACATTTGCAGGGGAGAGAAACCATTTAAGTGTCAGCAAAGTACAGCATAGGCAGGGAAAAACACAAAAAGTGATAAGTGTGATACATGTGCACAGAACAAAAGGGCACATAAACATTGAAAATGACCTCAACAAACTGGAAAAAAAGCATAACCAAGCTGGCCAATAGTGATATTAATGGGAAACATCAACCCCCCCACCCCCCGAGAAAGCTCCAAACAAAAGATATTAATCGTGAAAGGGTCTATGCTCCGTCCGCATACAAGGTGAATGAGCCCACAGTGAAATAGCGCTGATCAGGGCTTTCCCTTGCTATTGGACAGGTGTCCTATGGCGTGCACATGTCCCGCAACAGCAGGGTGGGCATGTCGGAACGGGCAACTGGACAGATGCCGGAAAAGGGGATACAGAGGGCCGCAGGTGGCACATGCAGTGGTGCAGCTGGGCCACAGTGCGGACTAGGGTGATGCCTAGGAGGCCCATACCAATGCTGAAACAGCAGAGCAGCCAGACAGCAACTGCTGAAGACCCAACATGGGCATGTCTGTGTTTCCCACAGTGTCACAGGGGATAGTACCCAGCAGCTACCCCCAAGGGCACGGAACATTGGCAGGCGGTGCTGGGGGGAAGCGTGGACACCTATGCAGGCACCCCTACCCCAGAACCCGCACCATAGGCAGCCGCCTACCCGCACACTGGATGGCCTGAGACTGCAGTCCACCAGTACCACCAGCAGAAGGGCATGTCAGCATGGTGGCAGAGGGATACTGGTGGTGGAGGGAGCAGTGGCAGCTGCCCAGAGCAGACCGTGGCCTAGCCCTGTGTAGGTGGGTGCCATGCACTGCAACAGACATGCCTGTCTGACGAACAGTCATGGTATCACCAGGGAATGCACTGAGTCTGTGACAACATGGTGGTGCAGTGCACAAAACTAGTGTATTCAAAAGCAGAAGGTCACAGGTTCAAGTCCGAGCTGTAGTGCCTTCCAACCCAGTCCCCTTATTTTACCCACTACTAAAACGTGCTAATACAGACAGAACCTTTATTGCAGATGACATAAACATGCCCAAAACACCTACATTTTACCCTACAGAGCACAAACACCATAAACATGCGCATTACCTGGAGCAGAGTCTCCCAAATGCAGTCCTGGAGGGCCAAACACCATCCAGGTTCCATGCTGCCTCTAATAAAGATGCCTGTGCTACATTTCTATGCACCGCCCCCATGGTATGCAGATGTATCTCATGCATATTCATGAGGGACAGCATGAAAACCCAAACAGTGTTTGGCCCACCAGGACTGGAGTTGGGAACCTCTGCCCTAAAGCAGTGGCCAACAGGGGCAGACACACCCGCACCCACAGGCTCCATTATCCAATGCCTCCTGGAGCGGCAGGATGTTGGGCCCTGCATGCATCTCCCAATACTAGCACTTGCATACCTTGGCAATGCCACCCTAAACCTGGAATACAGTAAACATCTATTAAACGGTTGCTATGATTACTGGCAGATAGCAATTCCAAAGTTAAGCACAATTTGCTGATTGAGGTGCATCATAGCAACCTTTCTGATGTCTGTGGAGTGTGCTACAGGTCTTGTGTCTGACAGTGTGTACCACCCTGAGGAGTGATCCCAACAGTATTGCGTACCATAGCCATACCTGCACTGTGCCCAGGACTGGTGCGGTGGCCAGGGCTGCCAAACACCTCTATAGTTGCACAATGCTGGCATAGGTGTGGGGAGTGTGTGTCTGTCTATCCAGTGTGTGGTGGCTGCAAACACCCTCCACAGCCCACACTGCTAGCACTGTTGCCAGTATTGGCCTGCCAATGTGCATAAGGAGGAGCATGGTACTGTGGGAATAGCCAAGATAGGATGGCCTGGCCTGGATCCATCTGTACATAGCATAGGGCAATGGCTCGGACATTGTAGTGGCCGGCCACCACCTGCACAGACAGGGTGGCCACAGCATGTCCTGCTGGGAGGTCACTCTCACCCTGACTGAGCAGTGACCACCGCATGGCTAGGTTCCCCCATAGTGCTGTATAGTATTTCTCTCATGTGATATTTGTGTGTTCTCTTTTGGGGCCCAATCACTGATTTATCTGCTTGGTGTGTATGCTGACATCCCAGTTCTGGGTACATGCATCTCATCCAGGAACATGTACTATGGACTAGCTAGCAGACTGTTTGCAGCTAGTGTGTGTCTTGCTGAAACACCTTGCAGGGTGTAGCGGCTGGAGGCTTGCTGCTGGAGAATGTCAGATGGTGGTGGGGGCAGTTGTGTATTTCCAGGCCTACTGTCTGTCTGCTATTGCTTTATGGATGTGTACAGCTCTGCATTGCCTGCGCTGTAGGGTGTCTGTTCCCCAGCAGGACTGGGGCGATGGTCCCCTCTACTGCTACCATTGCAGGGGGGTAGAATATGGATCTGTTGGTGGGAGATCCTGTCCCCCCACCCTGAGCCACAGAGGGTGGGTTGGGTGGTGGTACGTAATCCGCCTGTGGGTCCATACACCCCCCTTAACTTAAATCATGTGACCATGGCACCCACACAGGGTATGCATTTTTCTGGGTGCATCATAGTCCACAAGGGCTAGATGTGAAATACAGATGGACACAGGCATATCCTAGGGGTGTTTGCAAGGACTACCTATCACACATTGGCACTGATGGGGACCTGCAGCATAGCCTATCTCAGCAAAGCCAGATGCTGCGAAAATGGTGCTGGGCACCCCACCTCACCCTCAGGGTGAGCACAGGACCCGCACACTGTGACGGTCTGTAGCTACTCTATGCCACTAACACACACCGTCGGCACCCCCTACCAGGCTGAGGTGCTGTGGAGTGCATACCCCATCTTGTGATCATCTGTAGACTGCTGATTTGCATGTGCTGTGCATCCTGGGTACGGGTGGGTTGACCCTATCCTGGTAACCACAGCACAATGTTTGTCTGGTGTCATGCAGTCCTCCTGTAGCCAGCCAAGAGTTTGTTAGCAGCTGTAACCCACTGGTTACTTCACTGCCCGTGGAGCCAGTGGTCATGGGTTCAAAACCCACAGTGGGGTCCCTTGATAGGGCTGTCTTAGGCATTGTCTATTTTTATTGTATATTAGTACTGCCAGCAGAAACACCTTCAGAGTTCTGTCACCTTAGGGTGCCTCATAAGGCGCCCTATGAAGCGCCTTATAAGGTGCCTTACAAGGTGTCCTATAGGGGACATTATAGGGTGCCTTGGCAGACAGCGCACTTTATAATGTGCCCTATGGAGTGCCTTCTAGGGTGCCTTATGCGGCACCTTAGGTTACGCCACTGTGAGGGTGTGTTTGCTGGCAGCACTAATTAAAGTAAAACTAAAATTCCTCATAACCCAATACTTAACCCTTTCCAGGCCAAGCCCAAAACTCTCGGGATCCAAAATTCTGACTAAATATTCCTATCAAATGGTATATAATACATGACCATAGCAGAAGGAAAATCACTATTAGAACATATTGAATAAGACGGGTACAATTTTCCTGAAATAGGCAAAATTAACCCGGCTGCAGAATGTGGATTAAAATTTTAAAGTAGGCCTTCAAAGGGTTAAGCATAATGCTTCAACCAGCCTTATTCATTAGGCACACTGGGGAATTAAACCCATTATCCCTGTACCATCAGTCAGTGTAGTAACCATTGTGCTACAGCTCTGTTTCTGTGGTTATATGTCTGCGCGCCTTCTTAAGATTAACGCACAGTAACGTGCCACTGCACCCTCTAACGCTCATTAATTTAAGTAACATGCGTCATCGGTAACGATGTACCGCCCATGTCCTTATTTGGGTATTTCTGCCTCTACCGCGGATCCTAACGCGAATGGCATTACCGCAGTTTAGTAAACATACCCCAAAGTGTCTGATCTAACATTTTTCGTGATCAAGAAAGTTAAATTAAACCGGAGAGGGGGGGGATGTGTATAGAACCATCCGGCGTCTGGAAGAACGATACATTTTTGCTTTAAATAGCTTACATCCCAATGGATTGAATATGGATAGTGATCTGTCTGTTTTTCTTTAGTTATCCACAGTATGGTTATTGAAATCACAGAGTGACTACAGTACTTGGGTTGTTCCCTGTAAGTAAGAAATTGGGAGGTTTCCTATATGATGATATTTTAGGAACGCATTAGCTGAAATCCCAGAGTTGGAGAGCAATATCATATATGTATGAAAGCTCCCTTTCAGGATCTTTTTAGGTCATCACAACCACATAAGCATAATTAGTAATTATTTTGGTATATAGAAAATATTTCTCTCTTATGGAATTGGAGAGCAAATGTATATATATGATAGCTTCCTTTCAGGATCTTTTTAGTTCATCATAACCATATAAGCATAATCAGTAGTTAATTTTATACCCGCATAAATGCCCCCTTTTTTAATCACAGTGCTATTATATAGATTGGATTTTTGTACCAGTTGTTAATAGTGTTTGATATACTGATTTTTAAGAATCTTTAAATGTCATCTAAACACTTTGGTCAATACCTTAGGTACCTTATCCCTCCACAGCATAGCAAACATTTGACAGACAGATTGATTTGCATATCCCCACCTCACAAATCATGTTGTCCCGCATTAACAACTCTCCTTTAAAGCTCAGACGCCGGCGTTTTTCCGGTTTCAATTTTTGTCTCAGTAAGTGCAGCTCAAGAAGCTTAATACCAGAGATCTAATAGTTAATTCTTCGAATGTAAGTAGAAAAGACAGTTTTATTCTTAATTTAGGGCTCCCTTAAGCATCCTTACAATTTTGGTATCAGTACCAGGGCAGTAACAGGCAGTAGAAATTTGACGTTAATAGGCGGCTCGTTCAAAGCGCCTCATTACTATTTTAAAGTTACGTTCGTTAGACTATGTGTGGTTAGTAAGGTACAAAACAATGCCTGTTCTCACTCGAGCCTGCTGTTCACAACAGCTTTTACTTCATATATTGGTTCACATCGGTTGCTGTGCAATTCATAGTGGTTGTTGACCATTTTTCTCTCTTTTACTTCATATACTGGTTCACATCGGTTGTTGGGCAATTCATAGTGGTTGTTGACCATTTTTATCTTTCTCAGCCCCCTGACGAAGGCTCTGCCGAAATGCGTTGGGGCATTTTTTAATTTAATAACGCATTTGTGACCACCTAATACCCCTCGCTAAATGTGTGGTTCTGCTCTCTAATGTATACATAGCATAGATCTAATATATTATTTTTAATCTCTTTTTTAATCTCCTTTCTAAGGATAGAGAAGAAATTTTGACTAGTTTCAGGGCATTTTTCTTTGAATGCTCTCCTTCTGGAGCGATTCGCGCTACTAATGGGATTCAATAGCATTACATAAGGACAATAGTATTGCCATACATGTTTAGTGTGTGGTTAGATTCCTTGATTAATAGTTAGATGCTTTCTCTTCTTAGTGTCAATCGGAGACGGCTTATGCACAGATATATAATCCAGAGCAGATGAGCAGTAAGGCATTACACGTATTACATTATTTTCACTCTGATTGGGACCACGCAGGTAGAATATCTTTTAATTCCTTTAATGTGGTAGTTTATCCTAATCGTGGTCTTTATGAATGGTTTTGTAAACATAAAATAATAATAATAGATTAAATTTAATATAGTGTCATGGTAATGTAGATATCATTTTTCATTTTTTTCAATATTAAGGCAGTTTTTTAATATTAAGGTAATATTTAAATAGATATACACATAAAGGGTAAAGACTATGGGTTATAGATAGAAAGATTTTTAAAGCTTTTGAGGTTTAATCACCCTCGATTTGTACAGTGCTAGGTACTCGTTCCACTGATTACTTCTGTTCCAGTGTAGTTTCTATGTTTTTAACTTTTAATTTAAAATGTTTTTAAAATGGTGAGCATTTAAGTAGAATGGTTTTCATATTGAATGTGGGTATACATACTCATTTTTTTTTGTTTTTCCTCTTGTCTCAATAATATAGAAGGTCATGTGTACGTGCAAGACTATATTGAGGTATGTGTTCAGTGCTCATATCACTGAATGATTTTGTTCATGTCTTAGTTATGTGACAAGGTTCCTTGATATTAATAGTATCTTAAGTTGGTAGATGTATAGTTTTCATACACACTTTTATCTGTAGTTCATGCAAAATTTGTTTTTATATTTTGACTTTATGTTGCTGTGTCTTATTTTCATTTTTGTTCCATATTTGACATTATCATTGTATAATGCTTATATATGTAAGTCTTTTATCATTTGTAATAAGGGTAATAGTACATTAGTTCATTTCATGGGTGTTTTAGATTTTAATTTTTAATTTACAATTTTTTTAATATCATGCATTTATATTTATATTTGTTTTTATATGTTTGTAGTTAAGCCATCTTTAGCCCCTGATGAAGGCAGAACGAAACACCGCTTGTGTCGGGCCAGTGGCTTAAGTTATTCAATAAAAGCAACCCTTCCTCTGCTATCCATGTTTGTTCGACCATGTAGCAAGATCACTATAATACAGACTGGTGGAATTTTCACATCCTATCAAATCCTGAGCCTGTCTGGCTTCAGTTGGTTCATCGTCTGCATGCATATGTTACGCAGTCTCTTCGTCGGCTTGTGAAACTGTAGGCAAAATGGTCAACTCTGCATTCTGAGGCAGATCCTTCACCTTGATGGGTATGAAAAGACTTCTATAAGGAATTTTCTTACTCTGCTTGTTCTTTTTCCTGTTCAGCCCTCTTTTTACAATACTGTGGCAGACAATCATAGTCTTTTCCTATATGCTAAGATACCAACTTGACTGAAAAACTGTGTTACATTTTAAAATATTTGCTGTAGAAAAATCAAATTTCTCAAAAGCATGGTCCAAGGTAAAAAAAGATCACTTAGTAGGATATGCATTATGTGTGTTTTATTTATGTGCACTGCCATGATGCTAACCAGAATTACTGGTAAACCAGAAAAAAAAAACACTCAAAAGCTGTTTGGCAAAGCTTCCTTAATTTAGCAGCAATAAATGTCAAAACTCAAAAACAGCAGCAACCTTACCTGTGAATTGATACAGAAAAGAATGAACAAAATGATAAAGAGGATGAAAGCATACACCTGTGAGGAAAGGCTTAAAAGGTTAAGACTCTTCAAATTGGAAAAAATACAGCAGAGGGAAGATATGATAGAGGCCTATAAAATAATGAGTGGAGTGGAACGGGTAACTATAGATTGGTTGTTTTATTACTTCAAAAAGTAGAAGTACAAGGAGACACACAACGGAGCTACATTGTAGCACATATAAGACTAATCGGAGAAAATACTTCTTCACTCAATGCATAACCAAACTCAGAGGATGTAGTAAAAGCTGTTAGTGTAGCTGTATTTAAAAGAGTTTTGGACAAGTTCCTAGAGAAATAGCCCATACACCATTTTTAAAGTGGACTGGGGAAATCCACTGCTTACTCCTGGGATAAGCAACATGGAATTTGTCTTATCTTTTGGGAACCTGCCAGTATTTGTGATCTGGATTGGCCACTGTTGGAAACAGGATGTTGGGCTCCATGGACCTTTGGTCTGATCCATTATGGTATTTCTTATGTTCTAATGTAGAACAACTATGCACGTCCTATTGGAAAAGCAATGAGCTTGACTGATACAGACCTTTAAGAACATAAGATATGCCATACTGGGTCAGACCAAGGTCCATCAAGCCCAGTATCCTGTTTCCAACTGTGGCCAATCTAGGTCATACGTACCTAGCAGTTTCCCAAAGAGGCACAGGTTCCGCAATGCTTGTACTGGGTCAAGCATTGATATCCTGGGTCCCTTCTTAATAATGGTTTATGGACCTTTCTTCCAGGAACTTGTCCAAATCTTTTTTAAACCCAGCTACACTAACAGCCTTTACTACATCCTCCGGTAACAAATTCCAGAGTTTGATTACACATTGAGTGAAAAAATATTTTCTTTTATTAGTCTTAAATAGCTTCATTGCATGTCCCCTAGTCTTTCTATATTCTGATAACGTAAACAATCGATCTACGTTTACCCGTTCCACACCGTTCATTAATTTATAGACTTCTATCATATCTCCCCTCAGCCGTCTCTTTTCCAGGTTAAAGAGCCCTAACCTTTTTAGCCTTTCTTCATAGGAGTATCCTTCCATCCCCTTTACCATTTTGGTGGCTCTTCTCTGAACCTTTTCTAATAACGCTATATCCTTTTCAAGATACGGTGACCAGAATTGCACACAATATTCAAGGTGCGGTCTCACCATCGAACGATATAGAGGCATTATAATATCTTTTGTTTTATTTTCCATTCCTTTCCTTATGATACCTAGCATTCTATTTGCTCTCTTGGCCACCGCTGCACACTGGGCCGAGGGTTTTAACATGTTATCCACAATGACGCCTAAATCTTTTTCCTGGGTGGTGGTTCCTAATGTGGAACCTTGCATTGAGTAAACATAGTTTGGGTTGTTCTTCTCTAGGTGCATAACTTTGCACTTGTCCACATTAAATTTCATCTGCCATTTTGATGCCCAGTCTTCCAGTTTATCAAGATCCTCTTGCAATTTTCCACAATCCTCTTGGGTTTTAACAACTTTAAGTAGTTTTGTGTCATCTGCAAATTTGATAACCTCACTCATTATTCCACTTTCTAGGTCATTTATGAATATGTCAAAAAGCAGCGGACCCAGCACAGATCCCTGGGGTACACCACTATTCACCTTTCTCCATTGGGAAAATTGGCCATTTAGCCCTACCCTCTGTTTTCTATCTTTTAACCAGTTCCTAATCCACAGTAGTACACTACCTCCTATCCCATGACTCTTTAATTTTGCCAAAAGTCTCTGATGAGGGACCTTGTCAAAGGCTTTCTGGAAGTCCAGATACACTATATCAACCGACTCACCTTTGTCCACCTGTTTATTCACACTTTCAAAAAAACATAACAGATTAGTAAGACAAGATCTTCCTTGTCTAAAACCATGTTGGCTGTCTCCCATTAGGCCATGACTATCTACATGCTGAGTAATTTTATTCTTTATGATGGTTTCTACCTTTTTCCCGGTACTGACGTCAGGCTCACCGGTCTGTAGTGTCCCGGATCACCCCTAAGAACATAAGAACATAAGATATGCCATACTGGGTCAGACCAAGGTCCATCAAGCCCAGTATTCTGTTTCCAACAGTGGCCAATCTAGGTCATATGTACCTAGCAGTTTCCCCCAAGAGACACAAGTTCCTCAATTCTTGTACTGGGTCAAGCATTGATATCTTCGGTCACTTCTTAATAATGGTTTATGGACCTTTCCTCCAGGATCTTGTCCAAACCTTTTTTAAACCCAGCTACACTAACAGCCTTTACTACATCCTCCGGTAACAAATTCCAGAGTTTGATTACACGTTGAGTGAAAAAATATTTTCTTTTATTAGTCTTAAATAGTTTACCCTGTAGCTTCATTGCATGTCCCCTAGTCTTTCTATATTCTGATAACGTAAACAATCGATCTACGTTTACCCGTTCCACTCCGTTCATTAATTTATAGACTTCTATCATATCTCCCCTCAGCCGTCTCTTTTCCAGGTTAAAGAGCCCTAACCTTTTAGCCTTTCTTCATAGGAGTATCCTTCCATTCCCTCTACCATTTTGGTGGCTCTTCTCTGAACCTTTTCTAAAATCGCTATATCCTTTTTAAGATACGGCGACCAGAATTGCACACAATATTCAAGGTGCAGTCTCACCATGGAATGATAGAGAGGCATTATAATATCTTTTGTTTTATTTTCCATTCCTTTCCTTATCATACCTAGCATTCTATTTGCTCTCTTGGCCGCCGCTGCACACTGGGCCGAGGGTTTTAACATGGTATCCACAATGACGCCTAAATCTTTTTCCTGGGTGGTGGTTCCTAATGTGGAACCTTGCATCATGTAACCATAGTTTGGGTTGTTCTTCCCTAGGTGCATAACCTTGCACTTGTCCACATTAAATTTCATCTGCCATTTTGATGCCCAGTCTTCCAATTTATCAAGATCCTCTTGCAATTTTCCACAATCCTCTTGGGTTTTAACAACTTTAAATAGTTTTTTGTCATCTGAAAATTTGATAACCTCACTCGTTATTCCACTTTCCAGGTCATTTATGAATATGTCAAAAAGCAGCGGACCCAGCACAGATCCCTGGGGTACACCACTATTCACCTTTTTCCATTGGGAAAATTGCCCATTTAACCCTACCCTCTGCTTTCTATCTTTAACCAGTTCCTGATAGACAATAGTACACTGTCTCCTATCCCATGACTCTTTAGTTTTGCCAAAAGTTTCTATGAGGGACCTTGTCAAAGGCTTTCTGAAAGTCCAGATACACAATATCAACCGACTCACCTTTGTCCACCTGTTTATTCACTCCTTCAAAAAAACATAACAGATTAGTAAGAAAAGATCTTCCTTGTCTAAAGTCATGTTGGCTGTCTCCCATTAGGTCATGACTATCTACATGCTGAGTAATTTTATTCTTTATGATGATTTCTACCATTTTTCCTGGTACTGACGTCAGGCTCACCGGTCTGTAGTTTCCCGGATCACCCCTGGAACCCTTTTTAAAAATTGGTGTTACATTGGCGATCCTCCAATCTTCAGGTATTAGAGATGATTTTAATGATAGTTCACAAATTACTGATAGCAGGTCTGCAATCTCATATTTCAGTTCTTTCAACACCCTTGGATGTATACCATCCGGCCCAGGTGATTTGCTACTCTTCAGTTTATCTAATAGTTGTAAGACATCTTCCCGATGTATCGATATTTCCTTCAATTCTTCCACACCTTTAAATACCACTTCAGTCATGGCTAACATCCATACGTCTTCCTCAGTAAAGACCGAAGCAAAGAATTCATTCAGTCTCTCCGCTATCGCCTTGTCACCTCTTAGTGCCGTTTAACTCCTCTATCATCTAATGGACCAACTGACTCTCTCACACGTTTTTTGCTACAAATGTACTTGAAAAAATCTTTATTTTGCGTTTTTGCTTCCGCAGCAAGCTTCTTCTCAAATTCTCCCTTTGCCTGCTTTATCAATGCCTTGCATTTGACTTGCCAGTGCTTGTGCTGTTTCCAGGTTTCGTCATTTGGCTCTTTTTTCCATTTCCTGAAAGATGCTTTTTTTTGGCAACAACAGCCTCTCTGACCTCACCTTTAAACCATGCTGGCAGTTTTCTGGACTTCCTTCCACTTTTCTTAAAGTGTGGAATACAGCTGGTCTGGGCTTCCAAGATAATATTTTTCAACAACACCCAAGCTTGATGTAAGTCTTTAACCTTTGCAACTGCTCCTTTTTATACAGTAGCGACATGCTAAAATACCTCACATTGGTTATATCACACACACAGACCCTCACCAACACAGAATAAGTGACCACAACTTTGAATCAGAAATGTGTTGAGAAAAACTAAGATGGATATACCAATAATCTGGACTCAGTATGCTGTGCAACAGCAATTGATAAACAGAAATATCATTACTTTGAAAAACTCCTGTTCACTGATCCAGCCAGTCTCCCTTTATTTTCACCTTTAACACCTTCGTCTTCCCCTCCCCCCTCCTCCCCCCAATTTCTCTGTTCATCTATCTCCTGGTCATCCTTCGGACCTATGTACAGCCCACTAAGAGGTCCTCTGTCCTCAGCTCAATCAGCTGCCTGGTGATGCCTCTCTCCAGACTGTTTCCTCTTCTGATTCTATATCATCCTTCAAACCTCTCTGCCTCTACGGCTTCCTGCTTGAGTCCAACCTCGATGGAGGGTAGACAGCTCTGTGGAACCTGTCTCTGTCTGTGCACAGTGTGTGCTGTTGGAGATTATCTGTGAAGGAAAACCAAGTATCCTGTTTTCTGCTGGTAAATTCCATCCATTCTCTTTCTGCCCATTATCTTAAGAGGTGTGTAAAGAGATTTTTTTCTCTCTTTAAAAGCCAAGTTTAATTTTCTTACCACTTTGTCATTGGTCATCCACTCACTGGCAGATGTGAAAATGTGCCACTAACAAGAAACAACATCCCGGGCTTCGATACACTCTCCCCAAAATAACAGCAGTGATTTCTTGGATTGGCAGCCAGAAAAATAAAATACTTGTGAGACTTAAGACAAAATTACAATAATGCACATGTGGAGCCTGATGCAGAAAGGAGCCTGTCCGGCCCATCCAAACTCTGGATGGGCTGGATTAGACCCAGATTCTGCACCCGCTGGAGCCAGATGTTCCCATGGGAGCAGAATCAGGCTGCTAGATGGGCCAGACAGGTCCCTGTTCAGCTGCTCTGCACATCCAGCCATGCCCCCATTCAACCCTCCCAATGCCTCTGCATGAAGCGTCCAATGCCGTGGTGTCCAATCAGGGGCCTCGATCTACCAACCACCAAGACGCCATAGAGGGGTCTCAATCTACCATCACACTGCAAACATGCCTTTCTCTGCTGCCCAACCGCTGGAGTGGCCTGCCAACACCAGGATTGGGCTGTGAGGAGCCCCCTGCTGCCGCCCACCCGATTCACGGTGCTCGCTGGTGCTGTTCGTCACGGCCAGGGAGACTTATTCTACCTCCGAGGTGGAATAAGTTCCCCGGCCCTCCGTGCATCCCCAGACATATAAGGCCATGACAGGAATTGGCCCTGTACAGCCGGGGTCATAGGCCAGCTTCTGCCCCGCCCATGTTCCTCCTCCAGCCCACTCCCCTCCCACCCCCTTGTACGTGAAGGGGGCTCTGCTTCTGGAATTGGGTCCCAGCAATGTCCACCCTGGATGTCTGACCCTGCTATTCATGATTCTGCATGCCAGCCATAGGTGCCAGTTCGTCAGTGGGTGCCTGAGCACCTGAATATTGAATAAAACTCCTTCATTGTATCCAAGAAAGTGTCATTTGTGTTGAGTTTAGTACTTCCAGCCATTTAGTAATGCTGGCTCACAAGATCCTGTACATAAAACTAGAACCACCCCAAGGTTTTTCTACCAAAAGAGATTGGAATGATAATATTATGGGAAAAGGAAAGCAGCGCTGAAACAAGTACAGTAAATACAGAAAACATACTACATATTCTTAACTTCTTTCTGGCTTAGGAGTGAGATTTATTACTGTCACGTCATGAGCAAAACTAACTCATTTGGAGGCCCTGCCCCTAGAAAACCCTTTTTTATTTACTGAGTGTAACAAGTCTGAAAATATCCCAGAGAATACAGGACCCTGAGAGGTATGCAGTCAGACACCATGAAATACATATGGGAGTACCAAGAAATTTAGTCAGAGACCAAGAGCAGAATGATACAGAAATATTTTCTATTGTGTTTGATGTCACAGGCTTGGTTAAGAGGAATTTTCAAGCACATCTTGATAAATTGCCTATACATATTGGGCCGAATTTTCGAAGGCATTTACACGGGTAACCACCCTAGTTAACTGTGTAAATGCCTTTCTCCGGGATTTTCGAAGAGCACCTACATGGATAGTGCCCTTTGAAAATCCCAAATATGTCCCTAACACGTCCAGATGCTATGCGGTTAGCATCAGAGCGTGTTAGAGGCATTCTGGGGCGAAGCGGGGGCAAAGGAAAGGGTTAACCGGATAGCACCAATTTTTGATGCTACCCGCTTAGCCTTCTGCGCCTCAAAGATAGCTGAGCAAAAGCCTAGCCTATCTTTCAGGCGCAGGGCTAAGCGAGTGCTACCCGGCTAGCTCCTACGGCTTCCGGGGTGTGCGGCAAGACCCAGATTTTCAGTGCTGGGGGCCACACATGACCCCGGCATTGAAAATCCGGGTTAGGCGGAAGGGGGTCATGCATAGCACTGCCCAGGTCAAACTCAGGCCAGTCAAATCTTATGAACCCCAGGAGACAGCTCCCTATGGAACAATGCAAGTACTGTAGCAGCATTAACAGTAACTCCACAGACCCTGGTTTAGGAGTGAGGTTTGTACTACAGGCGACATGTCTGCTGTAACATTCTACCTTGATGAAGCCCTTTGTTAGGGTACAACCACCAACCAGGTTGAGGGTGGTCACTTGTGAAGGAAGAATGTAATGTTTGGTAATGATCTGCCTTGTCACTGCAAGTACAAGTTTGAAGGCTTCCACATCCTAATCAAAATGACTTATTTAAAATTTTAGCATTTAAATGAATTAATATTGAATGAAAATAAATGAAAGTAAATATTTTAATGTAGAAAATATAACATTAACAGCCGGAGGGTGATGATGGTCTAGTAAGCCAATGTCCATAGATATCGTGAAACCTTTGAGCGTCTATATACATATATGTTTATCTAAGTGAATTCATTTGGGTTTGTTTAAAAGGATATAAATGATTATTATTGCGTTTCTATTGTAGTTTTGAATTTTTGCTTTATGCAGTTTACTAAGGGTCATTATTGAAGTTTGCAAGAGCTTTCTAAAGAATTTTTTGCCATATTGACGCGCTTACCTATGGCAAAACTAACACATAGGGGTATGTTTACTAAACTACGGTAATGCCATTCGCGTTAGGATCTGCGGTAGAGGCAGAAATACCCAAATAAGAACATGGGCAGTACATCGTTACCGATAACGCGCATTACAAGGTGACATAAATTAACGAGCATTAGAGGGAGCCGTGGCACGTTACCGCGGGCTAATCTTAAGAAGGCGCGCAGACAAACAAACACAAAAACAGAGCTGTAGCACAATGGTTACTGCACTGACTGATGGTACAGGAGTCATGGGTTTGATTTCCCAGTGTGCCTAATGAATAAGGCTGGCTGAGGCATTATGTTTAACTCTTTGAAGGCCTACTTTAAAATTTTAATCCACATTCTGCAGCCGGGTTAATCTTTGCATATTTCAGGAAAATTGTACCCGTCTTATTCAATATGTTCTAATAGTGATTTTCCTTCTGCTATGGTTATGTATTATATACCATTTGATAGGAATATGTAGTCAGAATTTTGGATCCCAAGAGTTTTGGGCTTGGCCTGGAAAGGGTTAAGTATTGGGTTGTGAGGAATTTTAGTTTTACTTTAATTAGTGCTGCCAGCAAGCACACCCTCACAGTGGCGTAACCTAAGGTGCCGCATAAGGCACCATAGAAGGCACTCCATAGGGCACATTATAAAGTGCATTGTCTGCCAAGGCACCCTATAATGTCCCCTATAGGACACCTTATAAGGCACCTTATAAGGCGCTTCATAGGGCGCCGTATAAGGTGCCTTATAGGGCGCCCTATGAGGCACCCTAAGGTGACAGTACTCTGAGGGTGTGTCTGCTGGCAGCACTAATATACAATAAAAATAGAAAATGCCTAAGACAGCCCTATCAATGAATCCCACTGTGGGTTTTGAACCCATGACCACTGGCAACATGGGCAGTGAAGTAACCAGTGGGCTACAGCTGCTAACAAGCCCCTGGTTGGCTACAAGAGGACTGCATGGCACCACACAAACATTTTGCTGTGGTTACCAGGATAGGGTCAACCCACCCGTACCCAGGATGCACAGCACATGCAAATCAGCAGTCTACAGATGATCACAAGATGGGGTATGCACCCCACAGCACCTCAGCCTGGTAGGGGGTGCCGACGGTGTGTGTTAGTGGCACAGAGTAGCTACAGACCGTCACAGTGTGCGGGTCCTGTGCTCACCCTGAGGGTGAGGTGGGGTGCCCAGCACCATTTTCACAGCACCTGGCTTTGCTGAGATAGACTATGCTACAGGTCCCCATCAGTGCCAATGTGTGATAGGTAGTCCTTGCAAACACTCCTAGGATATGCCTGTGTCCATCTGTATTTCACATCTAGCCCTTGTGGACTATGATGCACCCAGAAAAGTGCATACCCTGTGTGGGTGCCATTGTCACAAGATTTAAGTGAAGGGGGGTGTTTGGACGCAGAGGGGGATTATGTACCACCACCCAACCCACCCTCTGGGGCTTAGGGTGGGGGACAGGATCTCCCACCAACAGAGCTACGTTCTACCACCCTGCAATTGTGGTAGTAGAGGGGACCATCACTCCAGTCCTGCTGGGGAACAGACACCCTACAGGGCAGGCAATGCAGAGCTGTATACATCCATAAAGCAATAGCAGACAGACAGTAGGCCTGGAAATGCACAGCTACCCCCCCACCATCTGATATTCTCCAGCAGCAAGCCTCCAGCCGCTGCACCCTGCAAGATGCTCCAACAAGACACATACTAGCAGCAGACAGTCTGCTAGCTAGTCCATAGTGCATGTCCCTGGAGGAAATGCATGTACCCAGAAATGGGATGTCAGCATACACACCAAGCAGATAAGTCAGTGATTGGACCCCAAAAGAGAACCCACAAATATCACATGAGAGAAACACTATACAGCACTATGGGGGAACCTAGCCATGCGGTGGTCACTGCTCAGTCAGGGTGAGAGTGACCTCCCAGCAGGACATGCTGTGGCCACCCTGTCCGTGCAGGTGGTGGCCGGCCACTACAATGTCCGAGCCATTGCCCTATGCTATGTACAGATGGATCCAGGCCAGGCCATCCTATTCTGGCTATTCCCACAGTACCTTGCTCCTCATTATGCACATTGGCAGGCCAATACTGGCAACAGTGCTAGCAGTGTGGGCTGTGGAGGGTGTTTGCAGCCACCACACACTGGATAGACAGACACACACTCCCCACACCTATGCCAGCATTGTGCAACTATAGAGGTGTTTCGCAACCCTGGCCACCGCACCAGTCCTGGGCACAGTGCAGGCATGGCTATGGTACGCAATACTGTTGGGGTCACTCCCCAGGGTGGTAAACATTGTCAGACACAAGACCTGTAGCACACTCCACAGATATCAGAAGGGTTGCTATGTTGCAGCTCAATCAGCAAATTTATTTATTTTTATTTATTTAGTGTACACTTATATCCCGCTACTTCCAGCGATCAGCAGCGGTATTCCAACAGAGAAATAGAGTGGCTGTACTGGCCAGAATTTACAATACACAGGATGATTAGTGGAAGAGGTACAGTTCACAGCACACAGTATGATTAGTGGATAAGGTACAGTTCACAGCACACAGGGTTAAGGTTTAGACAAATTGAGAAGGGAGTATTTACAATTAGTATTTACAAAAGCAGTTACATATTTACACAAGCAGTTACATATTCACACATCAGTGAGGCTAGTGGTGGCGAGCTCATTGCTGACATGATTCATACATTTTGCTTTGTGGGTTCAATGAGCCGAGAGCGTTGTGCTTATGTAGTGCTGAAGTGTGACTGGAATAGGTACGTCTTGAGTTGTGCTTAACTTTGGAATTGCTATCTGCCAGTAATTATAGCAACCGTTTGATAGATGTTTACCGTATTCCCAGGTTTAGGGTGGCATTGCCAAGGTATGCAAGTGCTAGTACTGGGAGATGCACGCAGGGCCCAACATCCTGCCGCTCCAGGAGGCATTGGATAATGGAGCCTGTGGGTGCAGGTGTGTCTGTCCCTGTTGGCCACTGCTTTAGGGCAGAGGTTCCCAACTCCAGTCCTGGTGGGCCAAACACTGTTTGGGTTTTCATGCTGTCCCTCATGAATATGCATGAGATACATCTGCATACCATGGGGCGGCGCATAGAAATGCAGCACAGGCATCTTTATTAGAGGCAGCATGGAACCTGGATGGTGTTTGGCCCTCCAGGACTGCATTTTTATGGTGTTTGTGCTCTGTAGGGTAAAATGTAGGTGTTTTGGGCATGTTTATGCCATCTGCAATAAAGGTTCTGTCTGTATTAGCACGTTTTGGTAGTGGGTAAAATATGGGGATTGGGTTGGCAGGAACCACAGCTGGGACTTGAACCTGGGACATTCTGCTTCTGAATATACTGGTTTTGTGCACTGCACCACCGTGTTGTCACAGATGTAGTGCATTCCCTGGTGATACCATGACTGTTCGTCAGACAGGGCTTGTCTGTTGCAGTGCATGGTACCACCTACACAGGGCTAGGCCACGGTCTGCTCTGGGCAGCTGCCACTGCCCCCTCCACCACCAGTATCCCTCTGCCACCATGCTGACATGCCCTTCTGCTGGTGGTACTGGTGGACTGCAGTCTCAGGCCATCCAGTGTGCGGGTAGGCGGTTGCCTATGGTGCGGGTTCTGGGGTAGTGGTGCCTGCATAGGTGTCCACGCTTCCCCCCAGCACTGCCTGCCAATGTTCCGTGCCCTTGGAGGTAGCTGCTGGGTTCTATCCCCTGTGACACTGTGGGAAACACAGTCATGCCCATGTTGCTGTCTGGCTGCTCTGCTGTTTCAGCATTCATATGGGCCACCTAGGCATCACCCTAGTCCGCACTGTGGCCCAGCTGCACCACAGTATGTGCTGCCTGCGGCCCTCTGTATCCCCTTTTCCAGCTTCTGTCCAGTTGCCCGTTCTGACATGCCCACCCTGCTGTTGCGGGACATGTGCACGCCATAGGACACCTGTCCAATAACAACGGAAAGCCCTGATCAGTGCTATTTCACTGTGGGTTCATTCACCTTGTATGGTGATGGAGCATAGACCCTTCCACGATTAATATCTTCTTTTTTTTTAGCTTTCTCGGGGGGGTGTTGATGTTTCCCATTAATATCACTATTGGCCAGTTTGGTTATGTTTGTTTTCCAGTTTGTTGAGGTCATTTTCAATGTTTATGTGCCTTTTTGTTCTGTGCACATGTATCACACTTATCACTTTTTGTGGGTTTCCCTGCCTATGCTGTACATTGCTGACACTGAAATGGTTTCTCTCCCCTGCAAATGTGCATCTAACGGCAGGTTTTCAATCGCGTTAGGATTCAGCTCTTCAGATCAGCGCGTTAGTGTGAAAGGAGCCTCTCCCCGCCCACACTCCGCCCATTGACCCCTTCTCTCGCCCTCTCTCCACCTTCTGCAGTGTTTTACCGCGCCACGGAACGTCTACGATCGGTAAGTAACGTTAACACGCGTTATGTAACATTAACGCGCGTTATGTAACGTTAACGATCTTTAACGTCTCATAATGCGTGTTAACGTTACATAACGCGTGTTATGTAACGTTACCGCAGTTTAGTAAACATACCCCTAAGTAACTTAGAGACGCTGTCCCTAAAAGAAAAGCTATTTACATGTTTAGAATATAGTAAGAGCTTCACCTGGTGCACAGCTCAGAAATCGCAAACAAATCATACAGTCAAACTATTTACATGTCCTGAGTCTAACAAATATTTCTCTTCTTTGCCAAGTCTAAAAAATGCACCAGAGGATACACACGCAGGGTAATGGTGATCCCTACTTGATACATTTTCAAGATGCAGAAAGCATTGATCCTTATTCACACAGCATGCCCAGTAAGCTGCTTTGAAATGCCTTTGTGTTCAACCCACTGACACATTTCCACCTATGCTTGTCAAGGAATGGTGATAAGCATGTTGTCAGATAAGGACCACTGCTTTCTACATCGGGAAAATGTATCCACGTAGGAATGTATTATATTCGTATGTTATCAAAATATCCCCAAATAAAGAGTTTGCCTTTAAAATAATTTTTAAAAGTTACTTTTTATTCACTGTTATGTTAAAACTGCCGCCTCCTCACTATAAAGAAAGGTTTATTGAATTTAGATGTTGCAGTGACTTCACTTTTTGCAGTTAAATGGTTTATTGCAGCTGCTATCCCCTCATAGTTAGAAATCAGACAAAATATACACTGTTTAGTTCCCTGGAATCCTTTTGATTTGGCACATAGCCCTATTCTCATGGAAGAGGCAAGTCAAAAAATCCCCAAACTAATCTTGGAATAAAAACAGTCATGCAAACAGCTGCACACTATTGCTGTACCGTTTAAATTCTATCAAGCAATCCTCGAGAAATTTCAGTTATGCGTAGCTAGCCATTGCGAAAAACAGCCTTTTGTAACTTAAATGCCTTAAATAAGAAATGCAAACAAAAAAAATACAGTGACACCTTTTTAGTGGAATAACTTCATTAATTTCTTCGCTAGATGTCAGGAGTTAACACTCCCTAAGATCAAAAGAATGACTGTTTATATAATATTTGCTTATTATGTTTTTATTGACCTTTCTTTCCAGGCATTCAATAAACTAACACGACACCAGCATGCTATTGTACCTTAAAAAAAAAAAAAGACATTTCTCCAAGGATTGCATATGGAAAGCTATATGAGAAAATGCGTTCCTTTAAAATTGAATAGAAAAATGGTAAACAATAAGAAACACAATCCTCATCTCTAATGCTGATATGTTTTTCAGAGTATCCGTCTGAAGCAGCAGTACAGACATATGCAACAGAAGCACTTAGGTGTCTGTCTACTAAACCGCATTAGCTGCTACCACGGGGCTAACTAATACGGTCGAAATGCAGATATCCCAGGCACTTTTTTGTGATATCTGCATTTTATGTATTAGTCATGGGGAGACAGATCAAGGCAGGAAGTAGGCATGCCAATCTTTGGCAGTCATCGCATGAAAACTGGCCACATGGTTGCCAAAATCAGCTCAACCGTGGCTGTAGATAATGCCACCTCAAAAGGTGGTGTTACCAGCCAATGCTGCCAATCAGCTGCAGCCATCTCCTAAGTGCCTGATCTGCCCCAAGATCAGATTGGCTAGCCAGTTGGCAAAAGGGAGCTCCCCACCCTCCTAAGAGAGTACTTCAAAAATCCTGGTGGTCTAATGGACCTGCCCCCATCATTGCCGCTCTCTAAAATGATACCAATCTTGAATTTTTGCCCCCTAGTGTCAGGACTCCAGGGGGCAGCACCATGAGATAAGCGCCATTTTAGAGAGTGGCAAAGATTGCGACAGAAGCAGAGAAGATTGCTCCTGCCCCCATGTCCACTAGAACACCAGGAGTTTTGAGGTAAGCTCTTGAGGGGCGTTTAAGGGGCTGCTGGGGGCCCCTTTTTGCTAGCAGGCTAGCTGGGATTATAGATTTTGAATGGAAGAGGTGGGAGGAAAGGAGGGGTCTTGACTGGCTAGCCCAGTAAGATGATTGTGATTGGGGGTGACCCGATCCCCCCAGACAGTTTCCAATAAGATTGGGAGCTGTCTGGGGGAAGGGGGTGAGTGACATTGGTACATCTGTGGCACCAACAATGGTCACAGGTCTGGGGGCCTGATCTGGTCTGGTAGGGGGGGGAGTAAGGATCAACGGTGATCAGGGGACCAGAGCAATCACTAGCTCTGTCCTCCCCTTGCACTTGCCACAAATCCTGTGAGGCCTGTATTAGCAGGCACTGCAGGACTTCCCACTGTGTCAATGCAGGGATCAGAGGTATCTGCAGTAAGAGCCAGACCCCCACGGTATCCGCAGGGGAAAAGCTATGAATGCCCCCTGCAGATACCAAGAGTCTTTTCCGGCTACCACAGGGCTTTTGCAGCTATTGCCCTGCATTAGCTGCAAAAGGCTACCATGATTTAGTAGATAGATCCCTTAGAAGTGAAAGAGAAAGGTAGACAAAGAAAAAAATTGAGAACTTAGCAGCATATTTTACAGGAATGAGAGAGTATTTTCAGGAGGGCTAGAGAGCTCACAGTTTGCCCATTTCAACTGATTGGCAGCTAATCAGAAGAGTAACTTTTGTTCAAAGCCAATTCTAGCAAGTACTTACTAACAGAAATTGTGAATATCAAAGAAAATTATGGACTAATATCCTGAGACGGATAAAAGTATAGCTTTAAAACTGGCAAGACCCATGTTCTTTTTTCTCCTGTTGTATTACAGTAGCCTTAGATACTTTTCAGAGTAGGTCACATAACATCTGACAGAGGGCGTAATCTAACTTGGTGAACTAGTTGTCCGTGCACGCACCAGTGCTTGCTTTGAAACCTGCTATCAAAAGGCAACGGTGGGTCTTTTACGAAAGGGTGCTAGCTGTCAGCATGGGTCTGACGTGCACTGAAGGTGCGTCATGGACAGCACAGGGCCATGACAGTTAGTGCTAAATTCCGGTGGCGCTAACTATCCATGGCATGTGAGGGTTAGGGGTGGAGAGTGGACGGGGAAAGTGCCGTGCTACCTGCATAGGGGGCTATTAACGCAGATGCACTCACCCCGTCTCCATAAGTGGTGTTGAGCTCACCCACACTACTGTCATGCTGCAGGCAGGGCCACAGACACCGCAGTAACTGCTGGGAACATTTGTTCGGTGTTCCTGGCAGTTAACGCTGTGGTGATGCCCTGATACACCATGGATTCACATGTTATGGGCGCATTTGCTGTAGCACCACAGTGCCCTTTCGTTGCAAGTTTACTTGCTTTCTCTACCAGTTTTGACATGAAAGGCTACGATGGAACAATAGTTAGCCTGAAGAGTTCAAAAGACAGAGGAATTTCTCAACTGGGGACAAATGATAACTTCTTTCCATGTAGCTGGAAAGAGACACGGAATAATGCTCATAGAGACCATCATGTGAAGATAAGGAAGAAATAAACCAGAAAATCATTTAAATGAGATGGAAGAGGATCGGTCGGGACAGTGTTGTTTTTTTCAAAAATTCTAGGATTTTTTCCACCAGCGAGACAAGATGAAAGATTTAATGGAGAAGATGAAATTTGACAGAGGTAGGTAAAAAGTTCAATTTCATGGCGGTTTAATAAGCGATGGACTAAAATTCCCTACAAAATTAGTGGTGGTAAACCTTTTGCCAAATGCTCAGATGTTAAAGTTGTTGGAAAAATTTGAGAAGGGGAAGGTCCTGAGTTGGTAGTTTTCCCTGACTGTCCTTTAGAGCTTGTCTGGGTTTTTATTTTGGCAAAGTAATAGCACATAAAAATATTTTTTAGCTTGTTTGATTGATAGGTTTTAAGTTATATTGCCAAGTTAAATGGAATCATGGTCTCTCTCCATTGCGTTCAACATAGCAGACTTGTCTTTTCAAAAGCTGAAACCCAGGATGGTACCATGAATGATCTCTTTTGGGATATACAATGCATTCATTGCGTGGTGCTGAGGAATGACTAGCATTCTGTACAGAGGTATTCCATGTCGCAGTTTGCTCTTTCAGAGAGAGAGATGCAAATTTCTTCAGAAGAGTTCTACAACTGGTGATAAAGATACTAGGGGGTATGTTTACTAAATGGTAGTAGCAGACTCCGTGCGATATCGGGGCCGCATCTCCATTGAAATCAATGGGACCGCGGCTCCAATATCGCACAGAGTCCGCTACTGCCATTTAGTAAACATACCCCTATATCAGTGTTGAGAGCTTAGTGTAACCAAAGGTTAAAAATGAGAGATTTACCTGGCTGGGGATGGGGGAGTGTCTGTCTGTGGTTGCCCCTGATAGTCTGAATGTGCTTTGGGGCTGGCATGGGTCCTCCTGGAGACAGCTGTTGACTGTCATCAATTTTTTGTGGGACCTTGGGCTGTTTTGCAGCTTGATTGCTGGCAGCAGTAGATTAAAGAAAAAAAGATCTGGCCAATGAAGCACAGCAAGAAACTAGCCAATGAGGAGCTAGCCAATAGAGAGCCAGGATTGAGGCTGAAGCTGGCCAATAAGGGAACAGTGGTGATGTATACTGGCTAATGAAAGGCCAGAATTAAGATAGATAAGTGAGGTTAGCCAATTACTACTACTACTACTACTAAGCATTTATAAAGCGCTACCAGGCAAACGCAGCGCTGTACAATGAAAACATACAAGAGACAGTCCCTGCTCAAAAGAACTTACAATCTAAATAGAAGATTATTATCACTGTAGAGAGATGAGCCTGTCTTAAAAGGACAGTGCAGTCTTAGGGGTATGTTTACTAAACTGCGGTAATCGTACATAACGCGCATTATCTAACGTTAACAATCGTAAGCGCATCATAACGCGCGTTATGCTGCGCTTACGATCGTTAACGTTACATAACGCGCGTTATGATGCGCTAACGATCGTAATGCCCCACGGCGCGGTAAAACACCGCAGAAGGTGGAGAGAGGGCGGAGAGAAGGGGTCAGTGGGCGGAGAGTGGGCGGGGAGAGGCTCCCTTCACACTATCGCGCTGATCTGAAGAGCTGAATTCCAACGCGAATGAAAACCTGCCGTTAAATGCACATTACAGGGGAGAGAAACCATTTCAGCGTCAGCAATGTACAGCCCAGGCAGAGAAACCAAAAAAAAGTGATAAGTGTGATACATGTGCACAGAACAAAAGGGCACAGAAACACTGAAAATGACCCCAACAAACTGGAAAAAAACCATAACCAAGCTGGCCAATAGTGGTATCAATGAGAAACATCAATCCCTTCCCCCCCCCCGAGTAAGCTCCACAGAAAAGATATAAATCGTGGAAGGGTCTATAATCCGTCCCCATACAAGGTGAAGGAGCCCACAGTGAAATAGCGCTGCTCAGGGTTTTCCCCACCATCGAACAGGGTTCCTATGGCATGCACATGTCCCGCAACATCAGGGCGGGCATGTCGGAACGGCAACTGGACAGATGCCAGAGAAGGGGATACAGAGGGCCGCAGGCGGCACATGCTGTGGTGGAGCTGGGCCACAGTGCGGACTAGGGTGATGCCTAGGTGGCCCATACGAATGCTGAAACAGCAGAGCAGCCAGACAGCAACTGCTGAAGGCCCAACATGGGCACGAGCGTGTTTCCCACAGTGTCACAGGGGATGGTACCCAACAGCTACCCCCAAGGGCACGGAACATTGGCAGGCGGGGCTGGGGGGAGCGTGGACGTCTATGCAGGCACCCAAACCCCAGAACCCGCACCATAGGCAGGCGCCTACCTGCACACTGTATGGCCTGAGACTGCGCACCACCAGCACCACCAGCAGAAGGGCATGTCAGCATGGTGGCTGAGGGATACTGGTGGTGGAGGGGGCAGTGGCAGCTGCCCAGAGCAGACCGTGGCCTAGCCCTGTGTAGGTGGGTGCCGTGTACTGCAATAGACGGGCCCTGTCTGACGGACAGTCATGGTATCACCAAGGAATGTACTGACTCTGTGACAGCAAGGTGGTGCAGTGCACAAAACCAGTGTATTCAGGAACAGAGGGTTGCAGGTTCAAGTCCCAGCTGTGGTTCCTGCCAACCCAGTCCCCATATTTTACCCACTACTACAACGTGCTAATACAGACAGCACCTATATTGCATATGACGTAAACATGCCCAAGACACCTACATTTTAGCCTACAGAGCACGGACACCATAAACATGCACATTGCCTAGAGCAGAGTCTCCCAAATGCAGTCCTGGAGGGCCAAACACCATTCCGGTTCCATGCTGCCTCTGATAAAGATGCCTGTGCTGCATTTCTATGCGCCACCCCCATGGTATGCAGATGTATCTCATGCATATTCATGAGGGACAGCATGAAAACCCGAACAGTGTTTGGCACCGCAGGACTGGAGTTGGGAACCTCTGCCGTAAAGCAGCAGCCAACAGGGGCAGACACACCCGCACCCACAGGCCCCATTATCCAAAGCCTCCTGGAGAGGCAGGACATTGGGCTCTGCGTGCATCTCCCAATACTAGCACTTGCATACCTTAGTAATGCCACCCTAAACCTGGGAATATGGTACACATCTTTAAAAAGGTTGCTAAGATTACTGGCAGATAGCAATTCCTAGGTTAAGTACAATATTCTGAGTGAGCTGCATCATAGCAACCTTTCTGATGTCTGTGGAGTGTGCTACAGGTCTTGTGTCTGACAGTGTTTACCAACCTGGGGAGTGACTCCTACAGTATTGCGTACCATAGCAATGCCTGCACTGTGCCCAGGACTGGTGTGGTGGCCTGGGCTGCCCAACACCTCTATAGTTGCACAATGCTGGCATAGGTGTGGGGAGTGTGTGTCTGTCTATCCAGTGTGTGGTGGCTGCCAACACCCTCCACAGCCCACACTGCTAGCACTGTTGCCAGTATTGGCCTGCCAATGTGCATAATGAGGAGCAAGGTACTGTGGGAAAAGCCTGGATAGGGTGGCCTGGCCTGGCCGCATCTGCACAGGGCATAGGGCAATGGCTCGGACATTGTAGTGCTAGTACCACCTGCACGGACAGGGTGGTCATAGCATGTCCTGCTGGGCGGTCACTCTCACCCTGACTGAGCAGTGACCATGGCATGGCTAGGTTCCCCCATAGTGCTGTATAGTTTTTTCCTCATGTGATATATATGGGTTTTCTTTTGGGGCCCAATCACTAACTTATCTGCTTGGTGTGTATGCTCTTGGTGTGTATGCTGACATCTCCGTTCTGGGTACATGCAGCTCCTCCAAAACCATGCACTATGGACTAGCTGGCGGACTGTCTTGCTAGAACACCTTGCAGGGTGCAGCGGCTGGAGGCTTGCTGCTGGAGAATGTCAGATAATGGTGGGGGGCAGCTGAGCATTTCCAGGTTTGCCGTCTGTCTGCTATTGTGTTACGGATGTGTACCGCTTTGTCTGTTCCCCAGCAGGACTGGGGTTGATGGTCCCCTCTACTGCTACCATTGCAGGGAGGTAGACTATGGATCTATTGGTGGGTGCTCCTGTTTCCCACCCTGAGCCCCAGAGGGTGGGTTGTATGGTGGTACATGATCTGCCCATGGTCTATACACCCCCCCCCCCCCCTGTAGACCCTTCCAACAATCATTTCTTTTTATTGGAGCTTTCCTGGGAGTGTTTTTTAATGTTGCCCATTGCTATCACTGTTGCCAGGCTTGGTTATGGGTTTTTTCTCCTTTTTTCAATGTCATTTTTGAGGTTTATTTGCCCTTTTGTCTCCATACAAGGTAAATGAGCCCACAGTAAAATTGTGCAGAGCTGGGTTTCTGACTCGTCCGACCAGGTTTCCTATCTCCAGGGACTGCACTATCTCTGTGGCCACAGTGTGGTGCAGCGGACACAGCCAGTGCCTATAGGACCAGAGGGTCATAGGTTCAAATCTCAGCTGGGGCTCCTGCCAACCCAGTCCCCATAGTTTTACCCACCACTAAACAGTGATAGTAAAGACACTCCTTTATTGCAGTGAACATAAGCATGGTTCACACACCTATATTTTACCCTACAACGCACACACACCATAACAATGGGCATTACCTACAGCCGAGTCCCCCAAATTCAGTCCTGGAGTGCCACAACTCAATCAGGTCATATGCTTTTTCCAACATAAGGACATGTCTGCATGTTGGCGGAAGGGTATAGGTGGTGGAGGGGGCAGTGGCTGCAATCCACAGCAGACAGTGGCCTAGGACTGTGCAGGCTGGCACCGTCCACCGCAACAGACAGGCTCTGTCAGATGTACAGTCATGAACTCCCCAGGGAATGCAGCATATCTGTGACAACACGGTGGTGCAGTGCACACAGACAGTGTGTGCAAAAACAGAAAGTCACAGGTTCAAAGCCCAGCTGGGGCTACTGCCAATCCAGTCCACATATTTTTCCCACAACTAAACCGTGATAGTAAGGACAAACCTTTATTGCTGAGAACATACGCATGGTTAATACGCCTATATTTTACCACACCAAACACAGACACCATAAACAGGCGCATTACCTAGAGCAGAGTCTCCCAAATGCAGTTCTGGAGGGCGCCACACCATTCAGGTTCCATGCTGCCTATAATAAAGATGCCTGTGCTGCATATCTATGCACCACCCCCATGGTATGCAGATGTAGCTCATGCATATTTATGAGGGACAGCATGAAAACCCAAACAGTGTTTGGAACACCAGGACTGGAGTTGGGAAACCCTGCCGTAAAGCAGCAGCCAACAGGGCCAGACACACCCACACCCACACCCACAGGCCCCATTGGCCAATGCCTCCTGGAGAGGCAGGACATTGGGCCCTGCGTGCATCTCCCAATACTAGCACTTGCATACCTTAGCAATGCCACCCGATACCTGGGTAAACGGTACACACCTATCAAACGTTTCCTATGATTACTGGCAGATAGCAAGTCCTACGTTAAGCACAGTTTGCTCTTTGAGCTCCATCATAACAATCTTTCTGATGTCTGCGGTGTGTGCTTCAGGTCTGGTCTCTGACAGTGTTTACCACCCTGGGGAGTGACCCCCAACAGTATTGCGTAGCATATCCATGCCTGTACTGTGCCCAGGACTGGTGTGGTGGGCAAGGCTGATAAACTCCTCTATAGTAGCACAATGCTGGCATAGGTGTGGGAGTGGGTGTCTGTCTATACAGTGTGTGGTGGCTGCAAACACCTTCCACAGCCCACACTGCCAGCACTGTTGCCAGTATTGGCCTGCCAATGTGCATAATGAGGAGCAAGGTACCATGGGTATAGCCCGGACAGGGTGGGCTGGCCAGGATGCATCTGCACAGGGCATAGGGCACTGGCTGGGACATTGTAGTGCCCAGCCACCACCTACACAGACAGGGTGACCTCTGTATGTCCTGCTGGCGGATCACTCTCACCCTGACTGTGCAGTGACGACAGCATGTCTAGGCACCCCCATAGTGCTATATAGTATTTTTATCATGTGATATATATGGGTTTCCTTTTGGGGCCCAGTCACTGATTTATTTGCTTGCTTTGTATGCGGACATCCCAGTTCTGGGTGCATGCATCTCCACTGGGAACATGCACCATGAACTAGCTAGCAGACTGTTTGCAGCTGGTATGTGTCTTGATGGAGCAGCTTGCAGGGTGCAGTGGCTGAAGGCTTGCTGCAGGAGAATATCAGATAGTGGTGGGGTGCAGTTTAGCATATCCAGGTCTAATGTCTGTTTTATTGTGTTATGGATGTGTTTAGAGCTGCTTGACTGCCCTGTGGGGTGTCTGTTCCTCAGCAGGACTGAGGTTGATGCTCCCCTCTACTGCAACCTTTGCAGGGAGGTAGAATGTGGATCTGTTGATAGAAGACCCTGTTTGCTACCCTCAGCCCTGGAGAAGGGGGGTGGTGATACATAGCTCACCTGAGGGTCCATAGCAGCTACACCTGACTGAGTCAGACAGAGATATCCAAGGTGTTTCAGCAGAAACTACCTGGCTCACACATTAACACTGCTTTGGACCTCCGGCATGGCCTCTTTCAGTTATGGAAGGTGTTGTGGACCTGGTCCTGGGCGCCTCATCGCACCCTCAGGGTGAGCACAGTACCCGCACAATGTGACGGTGTGTAGCTACTCTGTGCCAGTAAAACACACGGTCAGTACCCCCTACCAGGCCGAGGTGCTGTGTGGGTGCACATGGTCACTTCCCCCTACCAGGCCGAGGTGCTGTGGGGGTGCATTCCCCATCTTGTGTTCATCTGTGGACAGCTGATTTGCATGTGCAGTGCATCATGGGTACGGGTGGGCTAACCCTATCCTGGTGACCACAGCAGACTGTCTGTGTGGTGACGTGCAGGCTCTCTGTAGCCAGCCAGGTGCTTGCTAGCAGCTGTAGCCCAATGGTTATTTCACTGCCTGTGAAGCCAGAGGTCATGGGTTCAAACCCACAGTGGGGTTATTTGATAGGGTTGTCCAAAGCATTATCTTTTTTTAATGTACATATTTTGATGCCAGCAAAAACACCCTCAGCATACTGTACCCATTAGGTGGCTCAGAGGGCGCTTTATAGGGCGCCCTATAGGGCTCCTTATGGTTCCCGTCCATATAAGGTGCACTATACATTATCCTGTGACGCAACCTATAGGGTGCCCTATAGGGGACATTTTAAGGTGCCGTGGCGAACAGTGCACTTTATAATGTGCCCTATGGAGTGCCTTATAGGGTGCCTTATATGGCACCTTCAATTACGGCACATGAGGGCGTGTTTGCTGGCAGCAATTAATAAAATAAAAATAAAGTGCTGCAGGAAAAAATATGTACATTGCAAAGCTGATGCCACAGCCAGCCTTACGTAGTAGGCACCCTGGGGAGCAAACTAATGACCCCTGTATCAGCAGTCAGTGCCTTAACCATTGTGCTCCACTGCTGCTCCTCCTTGCATGTCAGCGCACCTATTTATGCTTTTCATTCCTTAAACTGCACAGTGCTGCCATCAAAAACAGTACTCTGACCTTGCGGTACCTCATACGGCACCCTCTAAAACGCCCTATAAGCAACATTCTAGGGTGCCTTGGCAGACAGTGCACTTTAAAATGTGCCTTATAGGGCGACTTATGTTAACACGCTTTGAGAGTGCGTTTGCTAGTAGTGATAATTACAATAAACATAAAATGACTCCTAAACCAATCTCCCCCTAATATGTAATGCCTTGGCCAGCCTTGTTTATTGGGCAGTGTGGGGGATTGAACCCTTGATGCCTGTACCATTGGTCAGTGTCTTAACCATTGTGCTGTGGTTCTGTTCCTGTGCTTGCACATTGGCGAGCCGCCTTATGCCACCCAATATTAAAAAGCCTCCTAAATCAATAGCACACCCCCTAATGCCCATCAGCGCGCCGCCTTATGCCACCCAATATTGGACTGGCTCCTAAAGTAACACCTCAGCCAGATGTCTTCATTGAGCACTGTGGGGGATTGAACCCCTGATCCCTGCATTATTGGTCAGTGTCTTAACCATTGTGCTGTGGCTCTGCTTTGCTGCTTGCACATCAGCACGCCACTTATGCCACCCAATATTAAAATGCCTCCTAAAACATCAGCACGCCGCCTTATGCCGCCCATTATTTATATGCCTCCTAAAATAATGTCTCAGCCAGCTGTCTTCATTGGGCATTGTGGGGGATTGAACTCCTGATCCCTGCACCATTGTTAAGTGCCTTTACCATTGTGCTGTGGCTCTGCTCTTCTGTTTGCACATCAGCGCACCACTTATGCCTCCCGCGCAGCTATCTCATGTGCTAATGAAATTTAAAAGTCCTACATTAATAGAGGTAAGAGAAGTGGAGCGCGCATCAGTCCAGGGACGCTGTGTGGTCTATGGAAATAGATACTAGAGATAGTAAGTATTGGGCCTTGGACTGAGGCACTGAGACATAAGAGTAGTGTCACCTATGATCCCAAACAACTGGAATAGGTATTAAACAAGTACATAAAGCACAGTTACTTACCTGTTTACAGGTGATCTCTGGGAACAGCAGGAATAAGTCTTCACATATGGGTACGTCGGTACCGACGGAGTCTGCGCGGGAACGCTTCCCAGCGTCCAATCAAAGAGCTTTTGGAAGCATCCCACCACGCCTGCATGCTGCCTTCCCACCTTTCCCAACTGCCTCTCCTCAGTTAAGTTTTAAAGCTGAGACAAAGAGAGAAAAAGAGAAGGGAAAGATAGAGATAGAGAATACAACTCCTAGGGGAGGTGGGTGGGTTGTGAAGACTTATTCCTGCTGTTCCCAGAGATCACCTGTTACAGGTAAGTAACTGTGCTATCTCCAGGAACAAGCAGGAATGAGTCTTCACATTTGTGGACTCCCAAGCTAAGATGCCTGGAGTCCCAGCATGTTATAGGTTGGAACATGCTACACCTCATATCGCCAGGCATCCTCAGGATGGAGGGTAGGAGTTGAAACAGAAAGGTGCGGTAAAAGACAGCCAACCTAGCATAGGACTGCAGGCAAGCAGTCCTTGTGTGGATGACAATTATCATCAAATATAATGAAAATGAAATATTGCAGTATGGACCTCCCCTAACAGGATTGCAGAAAAGTAAGGAGGTTCATGAGATCTACTGGGGATCCAGTAGAGGAACCTCAAGGAGGACCTCACTGTGAAGTAGAGGTAATAAACCTGTTGGAAAAAAATAGTGGAGGTCAGAATCCTGAAAGGTGAGAGGTAACCCCAGGGATCAACTGGGGTAGTACAAAAACGGTAGGCTTTCAGCGGAAGGCTTTATGGAAAAAGCCCAAACTCTTTTGGCTGCAGAGTGGCTCACTCTTAGGAGCAAAAAGAGGAAAGGCTGACCGATTTGGACAAACCGGCCTAGTCCTGGTGGGAAGAAGGGGTATGGAAAAAACCTTGTATCCCAAAAAGAAAGGACAGGTGTCTGAGGCTTTAGAGCCTCAGATTAACTGAAGATCCGCAATGACTTTCCTAACTGGTGATAGCTAGGAAAGATACTGGAACATGGAGAGCTTCAGGACTACCTAACCCTTAAGGTTATGGTAGAAAAGTTGTTAACTACCACGGGAGTGGTTGTGTGTGTAGCACCCCAAACATGCTGGGACAGCATGGGTATGGGTAGAGCCCAACTGTCAGAATCATATAGAGACATATATCTATATGAGCATAGACAGTCAGATAGATAAGTATGTAAATACATATCTACCTATAATAAATATCTCGACAGATACACATATATATACATATATATATATATATATATATATACATATAGATATATAGATAGACATATAAGAATATATATATATCTATAGTGAGATATAGAAGGGCATAATATATACACACACAAATGACAGACATATATATCTATAGAGATGTATACATATATATAGATAGATATGAATATATATAGGCCTATATATAGATGTCTGCAATTAAGCAGACAGGGATATGCCTATAGAAAGTATATTCACATAGGAGATGTGAAGAGGAAAGATTCATCTAATAACAAGAAGGTGGAACCTACTTGAGAAGATATATAGAGAATCTATTCCCCCTGGTTATGATGGAAGGAGTCAGGGGAAAAATCTCCCTGACAAGGAACAGACTAGATTGCTGCAAGAATGCTAGCCAGTGAAATAACCAGGATGGTTACGTGAAAAGCAGAGGATAATATCAGTCTGCAGGCAGCAAGTCTCGAGTCCTCCAGAACTCTAGCATGGTAAATGGACAGAAGACGCATAGGAATGAGATACCATGTTGACCTACTTGAGGGGCAAAAAGGGTATCATGCGTTCTTTAGCTAAATATGCGCTGTCCATGAAGGATTAGGATACCATGAGGACGAGCTGCAAGGAAAAAAAGAGCATATTCCCGGTGGGAATCCTGGGGACCAAACCAGAGAATTGAACAACTCTTCAAGCTTTCACGTAAGAGAAGGCCCATGTCCTTTGTTTTAAAAAGGAGATAGTAGGGTAGGAAGAACCCTTCCAGTCATGACTTTTCCAACCATCTAGGACAGCTGTTTGAGAAAATCCTAATGCTCTCTAGCAAGGGCCCATGGTGGAAAGCTTCTCTGTAGAATTGCAGAGAGCATAATGCAGGAGAATTAGGAGATAGAACTGGCTGCTGGAAAAGCCAGTACCTACGTCAACTATGCTGCCAAACCCAAGAGAATTGGAGATGGCAAGAATAGAAGACAATCCGAGAAGCCTGTAGTGATAGATTTCCCAAGAAAGATGAATCCACTGTCTTGGAGTCACTACTAAGGCCAGAAAGAATGTAGTGGAGGACAACTCTGGATGCTTGTGGAGAAGAACCAGTGGTCCAATCACTAGGGCTCCTGCATGGGCAGCTGCTAGCAAGACAGCAGAAAGAATCTTTCTGTGTAAAAACAGAAAGAACAGACAGAACAGGAGTAAGAAAACTCTGGACCTGTCTGATAAGCTGCCCCAAAGCAAAAATGAAGAAGGGAGTTAACTCAGAGAGGAAAACTCCACACTGGAATAGTGACAAAACTAGAGGGGCTGAAGAAGAAGCCCTCCAGTGTAATAGTACCACTCTTACAGAGGAAATGCTTGGTAAGAGGGTAGAAAAGATGGAGCTGAATGGAGACTTACAATGTGGTAAGTCTGTAGAAAGGAAAAATTCATGCTGGTACCGAAAACTATCGTTTGATAGTTGTTAAACCTCTTTCCCTAGCAGGAAGAAGAGGAGAAACCTGTGACCTATAGGCATGAATATCCTAAGAGCTCGTATAACAGAGAAAAATGGATGTCTTGTGAAAAGAGATCCATGCCTAGAGTTTAGAATGAAAGCAGTGGAAGGCTTCTACTGAGAAGAAGCCAACTGCAGGTTCTAAACCCCAAGAGGCACAAAAATATGATGATGATTAATCAGAAACCCTGCGGTTGCTGGGTTTGCTGAGCCTGGTGAGAGTTTGGATTCTTCAGACCAGGGCGATGTTTCCCCTGTTTGGGAACATCTGTATGATGGGTAGAAGATGAATAAAGCCTTCTCCCCCTAGGGGAAAAAAGTTTGGTAGGACATTTCCTACCTACTGGGAAAGAAGAAGGCGTAGAACAGCCCTTAGAAACAGGTAAGTCAGTGGACTACTGAGTAACCTGACGCAAAGACTCCTTATTGAAGAGATTTTCTCCAGTGCAAGGAGTATTACCCAGTCTTTGTTGTGCCCATTTGTCTAAGTTTGAAGCTTGGAGCCAGGCTCTACGTCGTGCCCCTATAGCTATAGCAGAAGTCCTGCTAACAGACTCAAATGAGTCTAGGGAAGCACGAGTAAGAAACCAAGAGATATTTTGAATATGACTAAGCAGTGAGGAATGGGCTCTGAAAGAAAAGGAGTCAAAAGATGTAATTTCTTTGTGACCTCCTCAAGAGATAGACTCATATAAAAAATATATGAGAGAATTCTTGCTGAAAACATGGATGTCTGGAAGGTTTGACGTCCAAAGGCATCTAGTGTCTTAGACTCACGACCTGGCGGATAAGAAGAGTGCTTTTTCTTACTCTTCACCCGCCTCATTGCTGATTCCACTACAATGGAATGATGAGGAAGTTGAGTCTTTTGAAACCCTGGAGAGGGGGGCACCTGATATAGGAGATCAGTTGCTCTGGAAGGTGGGGGTACCCTTAAAGGTGCTTCCCACATTCCTAGCATTATGTTCTCCTTTGCTTCGGTAGAAACAGAGCCTTGTGTAGGATCATGGCCAGTGATAGGAATGGCAAGTGATCTTGCCATATCCAGGAGGAAACTCTGAAAAGAAGGATCTCCAAAGAGAACCTCCCCTGGACAGGTTAGATCTGAAGAACTAGCCTGGGCACCGAAGGATCTATCTGAGTATATAGGAATATAAGATCCTGCACAATGCAGTATGGGATCCTTAACGGATGGACGCTGGTACTGGAAGTCAGGACCAGCGACAGTCAGTACCACATCGTCCATGCCAGGTATCGACTCCAAACTTGGTATAGAAGGGAGCAATCCTGTTGAAAGAAGCATGGAAGGAGCTGGCCACGATGCTACTGTGGATACCGGTACCGATACCGATACCGGTACCGCTGTCGGAAGCAAACCCGACACCGACATTGGAGCAGCAATCGGTGACAGCCCAATCGGTACCGAGGTAACCGAAAGCCTTCGGCAGTCACCCTCGATACCGAGCGTCCGGTACCGATAGGTGTCGGTACCAAGACGTGTCGGTACCCAGTCTTCCAGACTAGAGATCGATTCCAGACTCGGCATCGAAGGAAGCAAGTCTATCGATGCACGTTTGGAGGGTACCGACGTCGGTGGTAGTATCGGTGCCGGTACCGATACTGGAAAGTCAGTCTGGAACGTATCCACCGGTCCCGTAGGTACCGAGGATGCCAGACGACGATCCCTGGTGACTGTTACGTCTAACACCAGTGCCGATGCCCGGGTATCGGTACCGCTCGAAGCGGATGCCACCACCGGGCATGGCTCAGGTATGTTCTGTGAGGGGTGAGCCCCAGGAACAACCCAAAACCCCACATAGGCTTTGGAGGCCGAAGACTCCCGCCGGGGTTTTGAAGCCAATGGGCCTTCGAGGGCAAGGCCGGAGCCGTCTACATGCTGTGCATGAGACCTACCACTTGAGGGTTGGCTAGTCTTAACAGACTGTTTGTGGGTTACCTGATCCTGTGTAGAAGAAGAAATGGTCGGTGCCCTGAAGTTGGAAGGGAACCTCATATCGAGGGAAACTCGATGTTGAAAACCTCTTCTCACAATACTGTTGCCCGAGGACTCCGGAGGAAAAAGGTCAGGACCCAAACAGGTTAGACACCAATTTTGGGAGTCTAAAAATAAAGTTGTACCGCCACAGTTTGAACATTTCTTGGAGAAAGTGGCTGGCGGTTCCATGAGGGACATGGAGAGGCCTAGAAGGCCTGAAAAACCGTAAGACACTCAGAAGAAAAAATATTCCCTTAAAGGGAAAAATTTAGAAGAAAAGAAAAAAGAAACACCAGCAGTACCGGTGGCGTCAGGGAAGCCAGCCGCGACCACAAGAAAACTAAGAATTAAAAGAAGAATTTTCTGCGGTGACAGGAGGACGTCCTGCCGGCTCCGCGGAAAAATGAAAACTGAGGAGAGGCAGTTGGGAAAGGCGGGAAGGCAGCACGCAGGCGTGGTGGGATGCTTCCAAAAGCTCTTTGATTGGACACTGGGAAGCGTTCCCGCGCAGACTCCGTCGGTACCAACGTACCCATATGTGAAGACTCATTCCTGCTTGTTCCTGGAGATTGAACCGAAGTATTGACAAACAGGGCTTACATAAATGATGGGGTGCCCTCAGGAGATGCACAAAGGAGCGCACACAAGGAGAAAGCTCCTTTGGTACGTGCCTGTGGCATAAATTGCAACAATCAATTTAAACAGTACTGTCAGGCAATGGGTGAGACTAAATAAGAGGGTACTTGTATAACAGGGCACCTAGGATGTGAAGGCATAAAAACTTGTGTATTCTGCCTACTTTACAATGGCATACATAATTTTAAAAAAATACCTTTTCCTATCTCACTGTCCAATCCTCATAACCACTAAAAATGCATCAGATAGATATTTTTTGTTGGACCAATACTACCAAATGGCCCACCAGTCTACTACAGAGAGATTTTTACTTTATTATTGCTAAGAAATGATTTAACACATCTCCGCTGTTCAGGCAACACATCTTGTTAGCTAAATCATCTGCAATCTCACAAGAGATGATATATTAGCAAAGTTATACAGCATGAGATGCTTAGGGCACGTCTTCACTTGTTACAACTGTTTCAAGGAGAGAAACTTTATATCACTCAAAAACACTTGAAGTCACCTAATAAGAAAGGTTATACTGATTTATTTGTTTGTGAGTCGTATATACAGCCTTATCAATACAATCAAAGCAGTTTACATAGAACCGAATTTACAGTATATCAGAAAACACAGTTTTAAAATAAGCAGGTGAAGAATAAACAGTAGTGGGTCATTAATAACTAGGTAAAAAGGAAAACATCAGGATCAATGTGATCACTTAAATAAACAAGTTAACAGTTATTTACAATTGCTGTTTTAAAGTTATGAGGAGCGAGGAGGAAGTGACATCATCAAGAGTTGCGAGCTCTTCAAACCCCTTGGAAAATAGTGCAATTTAACAGACCTGCCGCATTTTTTCTAGCTATAACAGAGTGCCTGGAGCAGTGGGAAGAAGCAGCCGTATTGTGAGCAAAAAGAAAGTGGCTATAAAAGACTTTGCATACAAAAAAACGGCACTGGCATGCAAAGAGGTTAAGTTGGCGCAGGGAGAAACGGCATGCTGTGGCCTGCCTGTCGAGAGGAGCGGACGAAATAGCGGATTGGACATGGAGGAGGGTGAGGCACTTAAAACGGGGGAGCTTAAATGACTCTTGCTAGAGCTAAAAATGGAGATCCAGAGACTGCGAGGAAACACTAGCACAATGGCAGCAGACCTCCAGGCAGAAATGCATGAGGTCGGGTGGCAAATTAAGACAGTGCAAGATCAGATAGCTGGACATTTTATTTATTTATTTATGTGTTCTTATATACCGTCTTTCATAAATCAAAGCGGTTTACAATTAACTCAAATATTGCAATATAACAATTATGCATTACATGGAACGATAAAATAGTTGTGTTGACAAATAACAATTAACAGTATAAGAATATACATAAACTAGGTATAACACTCCACATATGGTGTTTATGATAATTATGGTTTGCTTTGAGATAACACGACACTAGCAGAGCATACCTCCAAATTGGAGGAGTTGGAAACTGCTCAGCAGGCCTTAGCCGACAAAATTGAGGACATCGGAAATAGAAACTGCTGCAGCAATCTCAGGTTTCGAGGGGTTCCTGAAGAGGCTGCTTACCAGGACTGTGGGACGGTAATACAAAAAAAAAATCCAGCAGTTATGGCCAGAGGGAGAATGCCCCATGGTGGACCTAGACTGGGCACACAGATCACTAGAGCAACAACGTACAAAGGGCAGAATATTGTGGTTTGTTTCCACAAATACACATTAAAAGAACAAGTGCTGATTAGAGCATGAAAAGATGGTGGCTTGAATTGGAACAATTGTCGGGTGGAGATTTTTGAGGACCTCTCATCCGTTACATAGAGGTGAAGGCAGGAGCTAAGGGAAATAACGGGGAAGCTGAGAGAAACCGGGATCAAGTACAAATGGCTCTTTTCATTTGCCCTGGCAATCACCAAGGAGGGACGTACTGTCCAGAGCCACAATTAAGCGGAGGTCTTGGCAGCACTGCAGGAGTTAGGAACAATGAGCGCTACAGATTTCCTGACTTGAGAGGCCAAGGGAGAGCTGCAAAGAAGCAGCATGGCAGAGAGGGAAGGAGGACGACATTTGTGGCAACAAACCCCTCAAAATGCAAGCAACAATTTTGACTCTAATGACTGAGAGATTGAAGGGGAGTGGGTGGGTAGTAGGATTTCTGAGGAGTGTGGGTTATGTGAGTGAGCTGTAAAGAAGTTGCTAGTGTGGATGGGAGGAATGATTGTTGCAAGATTGATAGGCATGAAGGGGAGTGGGTTAGCGCGTCTGTAGAGTGTGTGTTACAAAGCAGGTATGTTTGAGGAGTGGAACAGGATAGATGAATGTCACTTTCTCTATGGAGAGGTACTGCCAGGTGGATGAGGGCAGCGTGAATAGAGTGGTTGGGGGGGAAGAAGGGGAGGAAGAGGAGGGGGAGAGGGAGAGGGAGAGGGAGGGGGAATTGGAGAGTGTCTAGTAATCTTGCAGATAAGGAAAAGGGGGTGGAGAAATTTTATCACATGAAGGGGTTAAGGGTGGGACTATAAATGCCAAAGGGCTTAATGTTCCACAAAAAATGCAAATTTATTGTTTAAAGAGCTAAATAGATTGCAACTGGACATAGCCTATATACATAAAATACATTTAAGGTTGAGGGACCATAGGGTACTACAAGATAAGAGTTATCACCAGAGGTATTGCGCTTCTAAGAGAGGGGGGGGAAGGTAGGTGGGAAAGCTATCCCTGTCTAGGACTGTCACCTTTGAGGAAATGGGGGTTTTCAAGAACGTAGAGGGACGATACTTGGTGCTGAAGGGATGGCTGCAGGGACAGTGTCTTACCTCTTTCCTTTTAAATAGGTTTAAGGGTCTATAAAGCTAAGATTACGCCTGGGGTTGGTGGGAGTCAGGATGGGTGGGATGGAAAAAATGCTTAGTAAAAACTGGCTTGCTACACAGTGTCGTGACCTGTGCTTCTTAGGTAATCTCTTAATTGCCTTGGTGATTTACACAGCTCTTGGTTTGATAGAGGGAGCCTCCAGAGATCTGTAAAGAGCAGCAGCAATCAAAGCAATGCAAGAAATCTGTGCAGCCATATCCAGCAAAGCAAACATAGCACTGTGATCTGAATGTGTCCTGACCTGGCGAAGTGAGGCCTTGCACAGCATGTTGCATTCCTGCAGGCATGGCCTTGCCTCTCTGTCTATGTGGCCATGGCTTGTTGCATTTGCACACATCTCCAAGGGCATGGGCCAAATCAGCAGGGGATGTGTGTGTGTGTGTATGTGCATATGTGTGTGTGGGGAGAGTGTTTGGGAGTAGAAGTTGCTTTTTAAAAGCATACATATGTGTTCATGGTGGTCCCTCACATCTGGAGCAGCGGGCTTGGGGGCCCTTGGCAAACTAGCAGCCTTGCATCCCTTTCCCTGTGACTGTCAATATGAAAATTAACGGGTCACCATTTCTGCAACTCCCATCCTGTTTGGGGGCTTCATGGTATATATTACTTTGCTACTGCTATGTTTGCTTTGCTGGATATGGCTGCACAGATTTCTTGCATTGCTTTGATTGCTGCTGCTCTTTACAGATCTCTGGAGGATGATGCTCTAGGTGACTTCTCAATCTTGTTTGAGGTTTGGGCCAGCTCTATCAACCATACTTTTCTGCTTGTACACTAAGGGCCCCATTCTGATCGGGGCTCATCTAGACGTCCAGAATCTGGACGGGCCAGATTTACACCAGATTCTACACCCGTGGGAGCTAGACGTTCCCGTGGGAGCAGAATAGGGGCAAAGGGCCTGGATGGGCAGGATGTGCCCTGATTCTGTGCCGCCAGATGTCCAGCAAGATCCCTGGCTAGCCCAGCTGAAGCGCCTGCATGGAGCCTTAATGCCATGGTGTCCCATTGCCATGGCAACGGGACGCCATGCAGGAACCCCGATCTGCCGTACAGCCCCAAATGTGCCGTTCCCCACCGCCAGACCCCCGGAGGGGCCTGCCAAGGCTGGGATTGGACAGCCAGGAACCTGCTGTTGACTCTCACCTTCAGGTTGAGGTCTGCCGGTGCCATGTGCCACAGTTGGGCGGCCTTATTCCACCTCCAAGGTGGAATAAATCCCCCAACTATCTCCTCCACCCTGGATGTACAGGGCTGTGACCGGAATCGGCCTTGTTCCTCCAGGATCAGGGTCCCGCCCATGCTCTCCGGCCCTCCCCAATCCGCCCCATCCAGAGCTCCCCGCACATCTCCGCTCTGCTTGTGGGGAGCTTTGGTTACAGAATCGGCCCCAAGCAAATAGCGAGGGCTGTACATCCAAACCGGATGTACATCCCTGCTATTCCAACATCAGAATGATCCCCTGAGTGTATACTTGCCAGCAGCTAGGTGTCCCCCTCCCCCCAAGGGAGTTTCTCCAAATGGGTTAGTTTTGCACCTACCATGACAGTCATGAACCTCACTTCTAAGCCAGGGCATGTGGAGTGTGATCTCAGTCTCTCAAATTTACTGCTAATGCACAGTGTAATACTTGCATTGTTCCAAAGAAAACTTCCTTCTGGAGTTTGTAAGATGTAACAGATATGGGTAATTTGTCAAGATGTGCTTGGAAATTCTTCTTTATCATGCCTGTGTCTCCCAATACAATGGGAAATATTTCTGTATCTTTCTGCCACATTTTCTCAGTTTCTGACTGCATTTCTTGTTACTTCAGGATCTTCTGTATCTCCAAGCGATTCACAGAATAATCACTTGGAACAGACACCTTTATTATCAATGCTGTTCTGGTATTTTTCTCCTTTACCACTTTGTCGGGTTTCCTCACATCCAGTTTCTTATCTGTTGAAATGGGAATGTCCCAAATTATCATAACCTCTTCATTCTCTGTAATTCTCTTCTTAGGGTCATGATCCCAGTGTTTTTCAGGGACAGTGATGTTTTAGTGTTTATCTGTAATCCACTGTCCTGAGCTGCAACTGTCAATTTCTCATCCTCCGGTCTCAGTTCATCTCTCCTTAACCATTCATGTGTTTGCTCTTGATCAAATGGTTCCTGGAGTAGCACTATGTATTTCCCACTGTATTTGTGCATTTGCCACTTGCTTTTCCTCATTTGCTGTTCTAATTCTTTAACAAATTTCTCTTGTTTTGCAAATTCTGTTGCTTCCTTTCCTGTGCATGCTTGTGGATTCTCATCCATTCCTTCTAGTCATTGTAATGCTTGTCCAAGTTTGATGATGGAGACAGACTCTGGATGTTTATTTTCATATTTCAGCACTTTTTGCTGTCACCTAAGCCTGGAGGCCTATGATAGTAGCTCTGTAGGTATAATCAATCTCTATGAGACCTACCCCTCTTTCAGCTCTCAGAATGTACAGTTTTGGCATACACTGATTCTTGTAAATTACTTAATGGTCAGGGAGGAGTTTTCTTGTTCACACATCCAGTTTTTCAAGATCTTTAAGAGGTCAGTTCACAATTCCAAAACTGTATGAGACAGCTGATTGATGGCTTGTATCTTATTCCATGATGTTAAAGTACTTTTCAATAACAATTTTAATCTCCTGTAGTATTCTTTACTGATCCTCTCTCAGTAATTTCTTCTTGAGTGTTATTCCTTCCTCTACTCCAAGATACTTACATATGCCTTCCTGTTCAAGGTCCTTGATATCACAGCCCTCAGCCAGGAAGATGTTTTCCATTTTGCTCAATTTTCCTCTACAAAATGTTGCCTTAGCACACTTGTCAAGGCAAAAAGTCATCCTGATGTCATCAGAAAAGCTTTTCACCACAGACTTGCCCTGCTTATTGTTGGTCACTAGAACTGTGGAGCTTCAGATTGTCTACAAATAGTAAATAGGATGTTACTTTTGGATTGTTACCTTCTTTAGGATTCAGGCTAAATCCATATGCAAACGAGTTGATGAGAGTACTCATTGGATTAAGCACCATACAAAACAGAAGTGGCAAAAAGGAATCTCCCAGAAATATTCCTCGCTGGATTTTAATGTTAGGAATGATGTACTAATGATCTTCATATCTCAAAAATAGTGTGGTTTGCCACATTATCATGGTGAATTTAATGTACTCTATCAAACCAGGATTTATTTTATACATTTCAAGGCAATTTATTATCCAAGAGTGTGGGATGCGGTCAAAAGATTTCTTATAATCAATTCATGCTATAATGAGATGTACAATGGTTGACTTCCTGATATGCAGATGCTCTCCCAGACAGACTCTTCTTTCTGGAGTATGTGGTGGCCTGCGCCATCCTGAGGCATTCAGGATCTCCTCATTGACTATTAACATCCTCCATAGCATAAGGTTCTCTGCCCTCAAGAAGTCCAGCTGTTATGTGACTGCCATCCTGCTCCTGTGCTGTTTTGCACAGGACAGGAAATGCGTGCACACATTCCACATCGGAGGGGCACATGCAGAGGAAGCAGGTCCCATTAGAGCATAGACAGAGGTGCTGCATGTGCACAGCACCGAAATCAGCATCCACACATGGTGCACACCAGGAATTTATATATACTTCCTTGCATCCGCTGCTGTCTACCGTAATTATATACATGTGCAGCATCCCATTTTCTCACATGCAAGTCTCCACCGCATTTTTATTTTTTTTTACACCTCTGTATTTGGGGGAGGGGATGTGTCGATTTTAGAGGTCCCATGTACATGCATGGTGCCTTTTCTATAACCCCACTGGATTTCACATGTTTTACTGTGCACATCCCAGCCACTGCGTAAATGACCTTTTTAAAATTTGCCTTCATGGAGCCTGTTTTTTAGTGTATGATACAGTTAATGCATGTTTTAATGTGTAGTGACCATTGGCACTGCCCACACTAATAGCTACTATATGCTAAAAACATTTGCATATTAAAAATTGCACGTTCACTTCCGGTGACGTCACGGAGCTTATGGCTGCGGACTAGCCAAGCTCCGTCCGATTCCCATCAGAGTGTGAGAAAATAAGTGACATCCCTAGTAGCAAAGCGGACGGAAGACGGACCCTGGTGAGTGCCATGTCAGCCCGGAAAAAACTGGCGGGGTTCCAGTCAGCGTATGCGCGCTGTGAGGAGACAGCGCTGAAGTGTGGGGGAGGCGGAGGAGAGCGGCGATATGGAGAGCCCTGATGAGAAAAATGATGAGAGAGTGCAGTCGCTGGATGGAGTGGAGTTGAAAGACTGGTTGATGGAATTCAAACGAGATAAACAAGGAGACTTAAAAGCGATGCGAAAAGACTTAAAGGAAACATTATATACACTACAGCAGGAGCTGAATAATTTGGGACAGCGTGTCGAGGAGGTGGAAGAGCACGTGGGCATTCAAGATGGAGTGTTGCAGGAAATGGTGGCAGAGCAGAGCAAAATAAAGGAGGTACAAGAAGAATGCAGGAGAAGATGGAGGAAATGGAGGACAGAGCGAGGAGGAATAATCTCCAAATCAAAGGGACTCCTGAATCTGAGAAATATAAAGACTGTGTTCAGGTGGTGAAGCGTTTGTGCCTGCACATTTTGGGATTGGAGGGGGGAGACGCAGAACAAGTGGACGCAATAGGGGTGGAGAGAGCACATCGTAACCTGGGACCATGTCGAGAGAAGCAAGTAAGAGATATCATTGTGTGTATGAGCTGCTTTCCGATAAAAGAACGAGTGTTGAATATGGCAAGGAAATTTGGCCGCATCGCCTGGGAGTCATGTGAAGTGGAAATATTCAATGATTTATCTAAGGGAACATTGGAGAGGAGGAGAGGTATGAAGGAGGTGACGGCGTATTTATGGGGAAAAGGACTGAGATATCGTTGGTTATTCCCCTTTGGTCTCCTGATGACGGTAAATGGGACTTCCAAGAAAGTGAAAGTGGCGGAAGAAGCGTGGGCTGTGCTGCAGGAGCTGGGATGTGATCAATTACCAAAGACACAGGAGAGAGAACGGGAAATGATTAATAAAGAATCCAGAAATAAGGTGCGAGGTCTTTCACAATGGCAGAGAGTGACTGAGAAGGGGAAGAGACTAAAAAGAATGGAGAAGGAAGTGGATACTTGAACAGTCAAGAAGAAAGGACCGTAAGATCGGAGTGATATTGGACATATAGAGCTGACATGGGGAGGTGGGTAATGCGAGGGTTGCTGTATAAGATAAAAATGGTGATGTGGGGTGATGATGGGAAAGGGGAGGACTAGAGGGGAGTTATTTGGGGGGGTATATGGGCGAGCAGGAAGTTCTGGGAGGGGGAAGGAGAGGGATGAATAATAACAGGAATGGGGGTAAAGAGGCGGGAAACTGGGGGACATGAAAGGAGATATGGGGGCTGATCTTCCAGGGATATATGGAGGGAATGGTAAATAGGGATGTGAGTGGGGGTTGGAGATGGGATAGGACATGACACACATGGAAGGAGAGAAAGGGAGTAGGTGGGAGGAGGGGAGGGGGACTTGGGAGGGAAGGGGGAGGGGGAGTTGGGGTGGGAAAGGGAGGGGGGATGAGGGGAGGGGATTAGGATGGCTGGACACAACTAGGGGAGGGGTGGTAAGGAGGGATTGGAGGTACAAAGGAAGATGTTGAGGATTGGGTCAGTAAATGTGAAAGGGCTGAATTCACCAAATAAAAGAAGCCAATTATTTCGTGAGATTAGGAAGAATAATTAGGAGGTGGTTTTACCGCAAGAAACTCATCTGCGGAGGGGGGAAGTTGGGAGGTTAAAGCATCGTGGGTTTCCAGATCAATTTTTTTCTTGTAATAAGGGAGGTGCAAAGAGGGGGGGAGTAGCTATATTGGTGAAGGAAGGAAGTGGAATACAAATTCGAGAATGTTTTCGGGATGAGGAAGCGAGGGTGGTAGGTAAAAAAGGGAGATGGAGGAATGGGATGGGATCCTCAAGAGATGGAAGGATATTAACATTGTGTCGCTGTATGGGCCAAATGGAGCACAGGGGGCATTTTGGAAGGGCACTAGCCAATTGTTGGAGAGGGAGGTACAGGGGAAGCTGCTCATAGGGGGGATTTTAACGTTACATTACAGGAGGGGTTAGATAGACATCCGAGAGGGTGGGATGGGAGAGGACAGAATAGGAAAGGGCTAAAACAACTGATGGAGCAGCTTAATCTGGTGGATGTATGGAGGGTTCGGCATCCTACTGGGAGAGAGTATGCTTTTTTCTCTGCGCCACATTGCAGTTCGAGTAGAATCGATATGATTCTGGTGGATTCGGAATGGATGGTGGAAGTGCAGGATGGGGATATAGTACCAATAGTATGGTCGGACCACAGTGCAGTGGTCGTGAAAATCAGGGGAAAGAGGCAGCTGGAAACTAAATTTTGGTGGTTAAACGAGAGTCTGATGAAGCGAAAAGAGGTAGTAGCGGATATTAAGGAGGCGATAAGGGACTATCTGGCAATTAATGATAATGGAGAGGTTCGAGATGTAATTTTATGGGAGGGTTTAAAGGCATACATTATGGGGAAGTTTATTATGTGGGGGGTGAGACTGAAAAAAGATCAAGGGGCGAAGGAGGCAGAGTTGAATAGAGAGCTGGTGGAGGCGGAAAGGGCGTATAGTAAGTCGGGAGCGGAGAGGGATAGGAAAGGGGTTAACGAGTGAGAGGGGAGTTACAAGCTCTGCAGGTAGATCAGATTGCCTTTGAAATGAACCAGGTGAAACAGGTGTATTATGAATTTGGGAACAAGGCTGGAAGACTACTAGCTTGAAGGTTATGGCAGCGGAAGGGGGCCTCAATGATATACCAAATAAAAGGAAATACTGGGAAGATGGTTAGAGAGGAGAAGGGTGTTAGAGAACGCTTTGAACAGAACTATCAGGAATTATATAAGAGGGAGGAGGGATAGGGTTGGATCAAATTCAAGGATATTTGGAGGGTGTGGAGTTGCCTAAATTAAAGGAGGAAGCACGTGAGATGTTAGAAGCGGAAATATCTGGAGAGGAGGTGGGAAGAGTGGTGAAAGGGTTGGTGGGGGGGAAGGCACCGGGGTTGGACGGGTTGCCAGGGAGTTTTTACAAACTGTTTCTAGTTGAAATTGGGGAAGTATTGTTAAGGGTGTTCAATGGAATGTTGGAGAAAGGGGGGGGGGAATTATTACCGGATATGCCTACGGCGGGTATTACTATTTTGCTAAAGCCGGCAAAAGACCCAATGAATTGTGGTTCATACCAACCCATTTCCCTGCTTAATGTAGATGTTAAAATTCTAGCGAGGAGGTTGGCGCCGTGGCTGCCGGGACTGATAAAGGAGGATCATCATGGGGAGACAGAAAGCTGATAATATAAAACGGGCCTTTGGAGTGGTATGGGAAGCAAAGGAGGGGCAGGAGGAATGTATATTAATGTCAATAGATGCCGAGAAGGCGTTTGACAGGGTGCATTGGGAATTCCTGTGGCAAGTGCTGGAGAAAGTGGGGTGTGGGCCAAATTTTAAAAAATGAGTGGGGGGTTTATATAAGTGGCCTCGGGCAAAAGTGAAAGTGAATGGGAGTTATTCAGGGGACTTTGAACTGGAGAGAGGGACGAGACAGGGCTGCCCCATGTCACCGTTGTTATTTGCACTAGCGATTGAACCATTAGCACAGAGGATAAGGGAGAATGAGCGGATAAGGGGGTTGAAAAAAGGAGGAGTCGAACGTAAAATCTCATTATATGCAGATGATATTTTATTATATATTAGTAACCCACAGGTGGTAGTGCCTGAAATAATGAGGGAGATAGATAGGTTTGGGGGAGGGGGGTTCGGGATTCTGGATGAACCTGGATAAAACGGAGGTATTAAATGTTTCAGTCCCTAAGGGGGTGGAGATGCAGCTAAAAAGGGAATACCCGGTGAAGTGGATTAAATGATCGGTGGGATACCTGGGGGTCCAGATACTGGTGCGATATGGAGATGTATACCAGGTGAATTATCTAAGAGTGTTGGGGGAAATTATTAAGGATTTGGATTGTTGGATGAACTCAGAAGTGTCATGGCTTGGAAGGATAGCAGGGGTTAAAATGAATATTGTACCGCGGATATTATATTCATTCCAGGTATTACCAGTGAAAGTGCTGGATGGGACGGTGAGGGCATTGCAAAGGAAGGTCTTTCAATATATCTGGAAAAAGAAACCTCCGAGAATTGCTAGGGAGGTTACGTATGCGACAAAAGTAGAGGGGGAACTTGGGATGCCCAATTTTTGGGATTATTATAGGGCGTCACAGATTTGACATGTAATGGATTGGAGAGGGAGAGGACAGGTCAAGCCTGGGGTGGCGTTAGAAAAATCGTATATTAAGGGAGGTAGATTGGCAGCATGGTTGTGGGCGTCAAAGCAAGATAGGAGGGCATTGGGGATGGGATCGCGGGCTATGAGACATGTAGTGGAGGTGTGTGATGGGATAAGAGCTTAGGATATAAAGGATAGGGGGAGGGTGTTTTCTTTGGTGTCCCCATGGAGGGGGTGCAAAGCCTTTAATCCAGGATGGGAAGGGGGAACTTATGATGGATGGACAAGTAAAGGGCTGGAATGCTTCTTTCAATTGATGGAGGAGGAAGAAGTGATGAGTTTTGAGGAAGTAAAGGAGGTATATGGGCTGGAGGAAAAAGATAGGTATGCATATATACAGGTGAAGCATTTCCTTATAGGGTTGCGGGGGAAAGGGGGGTTGGAAGGGGAGTTGACAGCTATAGGAGCCATTTGGTTTGGGAAAGAGGGAATGAAGGGGTTGATATTGGAACTTTATAAAGAGGTGAGGAGAGGAAGGGGAGCAAAATTTATATATATGAGGGAGTGGGAGAAAGAATTAGGGGTAATGCTGAATCCCAAAGATTGGAAGCAGGTATGGGATCAGGTGAAGAGAGCTCCATGGTCCAGTAGTGTAAAAGAAAATTGTTATAAAATCATGTTTAGATGGTATTATACCCCAGAGAGACTGCATAGGACGTATCCTGGGGTAGCACCAGTATGTTGGAGGGATTGTGGGGAGGTGGGTACATTTTGGCATATTTGGTGGGGATGTGAAAAGATACAAGAATATTGGGGTAGGATACAGAAATGGTTATGGGATAAGATAGGGGAGGAATTGGATATGGTACCGGGTATATTTTTATTATCTTGGTGGGGTGTAGGTAAACGGAAGGGGGGGAGAATTATAGCAGCCTGCCTCAGTGCAGCCAGGTGTGCGGTGGCAGCGGCATGGAAGCAGAAAGAAGCTCCCTCAATGGGGAACTTTGAAGGTAGATTAAGACACATAATACTAACGGCGACTAGAAGGCAGAAGGCAGATACGTTTGAAGTGTATTGGGGGGAGTTGTGGAGGGTGCTTAAAGAAGGGAGGAGGGTGGAGGGAGGGTGGAAGGAGGGGGATACAGGGAGGGGAGAAATGGTAGGGGGTAGCACGGGGGAAATATGGTAATAGGTCTACAGTATAAAGGGGGAGGTATATATAATAGGGTGAGAAGTAGGGTGTGGGGTCATTGTTATTGTATTTGGTTGACTGGTTAAATAAAGATTTAAATTTTAAAAAAGATAGTGGAATAATAGTTGGGAACTGCAGAATATAAATATAATGTTTACTTGGGATGAGAGAAGTTAACACAACATAAGGTTAATTAAGAAAATGATATTTAATAAGTATGATGAATGTATTTCATATATGATATAACATGATACCAGTTGTTGTTAAGTGCCGTAGAGTCGGTGTCGACTCATGGCGACCCTCTGGATAGCTATCCTAAATTGTGTTTGGTCTTCAGTCAGGCGGTTTATTGTTGACAGACTGGTACCCGTAGCTGCTGTTATTGTATCAATCCATCTCATTGCTGGCCTTCCTCTTTTGCGTTGAACTTCTATCTTGCCAAGCATGATGTCTTTCTCTAATGATCTCTCTCTTCGCATGATGTGGCCAAAGTATGAAAGTCGAAGTCTTGTCATCTGAGCTTCTAAAGAAAGCTTAGGTTTGATCTCCTCTAGTACCGACTGGTTTGTTCTTCGGGCAGTCCATGGTATACACAGTATTCACCGCCAGCACCATAATTCAAAGGCATCAATTTTCTTCCTGTCTATCTTTTTCACTGTCCAACTTTCACATCCATATGATGTTATTGAAAATACCATGGCTTGAACAAGTCAAATCTTTGTATGGAGAGAGACATCTCTGCTCTCGAGAATCTTATTTAGGTCTTTCATAGCCATTCTGCCAAGAGCAATGCGTAGTCTGATTTCTTGACTGCTTGTTGCTTCTTTATTGATAGTTGATCCAAGTAAGTTAAATTTGTTCACGATTTCAATTTCTTCTCCTTCAATGATGAACCTGTTGATTATGCCAGTTGTCATGATCTTTGTCTTCTTTACATTAAGGTGCAGGCCCATTTTGAGACTGTTCTTTGATTGTGAGAAGCAAATGTTTCAGATCATCTTCACTTTAAGCCAGTAATGTGGTATCATCAGCATAGCGAAGGTTGTTGATGAGTCTTCCACCAATCTTCACACCTCTGTTGTCTTCATACAATCCTGCTTCTCTGATGATTTCTTCTGTATATAAATTAAAAAGGTAGGGGGAAAGTATGCAGCCTTGTCTTACACCTTTGCTTATTTTAAACCATTCTGTTTCTCCTTGTTCCGTTCGAACTGTTGCTTCTTGATCAATGTACAGATTGTGCAAGAGTACGATCAGGTGTTCTGGTATACCCATGCTTCTTAATGTGGCCCAGAGTTTCTCATGGTTTACACAGTCAAAAGCTTTGCTATAGTCGATAAAGCACAAATAGATATCCTTTTGGTATTCTTTAGTCTTTTCAGGGATCCATCTCACATCCGCAATGATGTCTCTTGTTCTTCGCCCTTTCCTGAACCCTGCTTGCACTTCAGGTAGTTCTTGTTCCAGGTATGGTTGTAGTCTCTTTTGAATAATCTTCAGTAGAATCTTGCTGGCATGTGGGATCAGAGCAATTGTGCGATAATTTCCACAGTCAGTTGGATCACCTTTCTTTAGTATTGGTATAAACACAGATCTTTTCCAGTCAGTTGGCCATGATGTTGTCTTCCATATTTCTTGGCAGAGCCTTGTAAGTAAGGTAACAGCTGCATCAGATTGCTGTAATACCTCTATGGGAATGCTATCAATGCCTGGTGCTTTGTTCTTTGATAAGGCTTTCAATGCTGCTTCAACTTCTTCTTTCATCACCAATGGTTCCCGATCATAAGGTACAGGTTGAAACGGCTGTTGGTCTACTTGATCTTTATCATATAAAAACTCTGTATATTCCTTCCATCTTTTCTTGATCTTCTCAGCATCATTCAACATAGAACCTTGAGCATCTTGTAACATTCCAATTTGAGGTTGGAACTTTTTCTTTAACTCTCGTAGCTTTAGGAAAGCCAATCTTGTTCTTCCTCTAATAGTTTCTGCTTCTATTTCCTTGCATGCGTCATTGTAGTACTTTTCCTTGTCCTGTCTTGCTGCACGTTGGAAATCTCTGTTGAGTTCTGTGATTGTCTTTCTTTCTCCTCTGGCTTTAGCTTCTCTGCGTCTCTGGGCGATTTTCAGTTTCTTCCGTCATCCATTTTGACCGTTTTTTCTTTTTCACCTTCTGTAGAGACTTCTCACTTTCTTTCAACACAACCTTCTTGATGTCATTCCATTACTCTTCTGAGCTCTGTGATTTGTATCTAAAGCAGCAAATCGATTTTGCAGGCAGTCTTTAAATTCCAGTGGTATATTCTCAAGGTCATATTTTGCTGCATTCATGAGTGGTTTGCTCTTTTTCAACTTTAGCTTGAGTTTGCATACTAGTAGTTGATGATCTGTACCACAGTCAGCTCCAGGTTTTGTCTTTGTTGATGTTATAGAGCTTTTCCATCGTTGACTTCCACAGATGTAGTCAATTTGATTTTTATACAATCCATTGGGTGAAGTCCATGTGTACAGTCGCTGCTTGTGTTGCTGGAAGAAGGTGTTTGAGATGAATAGATCGTTGGTCTTGCAGAATTCTATCAGTCTTTCTCCAGCTTCATTTCTGTTGCCAAGTCCATATTTTCCAACTACTTTGTCTTCTTCTTTGTTGCCAACGTTTGTGTTCCACTCACCCATGACTATCAGGATATCCTGTTTGCATGTTCTGTCAATTTCAGCTTGTACTTGTTCATAGAACTCTTCAATTTCATTCTCTTCTGCAGCTGTTGTTGGGGCATATACTTGAATTATAGTTGTGTTGATAGGCATTCCTCGTAGACAAATAGAGATTAAGCGTTCGCTGACTGCACTGTATTTCATTACAGTTCTTGCAAGTTTCTTCTTTATTATAAATGCAACACCATTTCTTCTTTGTCTTTCATTTCCAGCACAGTAGACCATGTGATCATCTGATGCAAAGTGCCCGATGCCAGTCCATTTCAGTTCACTGACACCCAACAGATCAATTTGTACACGTTCCATTTCATTCTTGACCACCTCCAACTTCCCTTGGTTCATGCTTCTTATGTTCCATGTTCCAATGTGTAAGACATCTTTACAGCTTCTGACTCTCATTTCATGCGCAGCTACATCAGCAGTCAGACGTCCCGAGGGCTTTGATGCAACCACATCATAAATACTGGCTTTACTCTGAAAAGTCTTCAGCTCTTCCCCATTAGCTAGTTGAGTGCCTTCCGACCTGGGGGTCTCATCTTCCAGCACTATAGCACAATTTATTTTTTTGTAACTATCCATTGGGTTTTCATGGCAAGATATAGAAGTAGATTGCCGGGCCTTTCTTCCGCGCAGTTTAAGTTTGGTATTGTTGCCTTTGTCACAGAAATGTGATCCTCCGCCGTCAACACTATCCTATTCTGTTGCTGCCCAGATGGGTGGTTTGTCTTGGTCTGGTACCTCAGCTAAGACCTGTCCATCTTGGGAGACCCTGCCAGTAGTTAAACTACCAATAGTTTAGCTCTCAGCATCACTGATGCACACAAGCCCTCACAGCACGACAAGCTGCAAACCAAGTGAGGGATGATATATGATATGATACCAGTAGTACAAAGTTAATTGTAAGAATGACATATACAAATGTTTGTACTTTGGACATTTTCATAAATAAAAGAGTTTTCCTCAAAAAAAAATTGCACGTTAACTCTCATGTGTTGTGGGGCAGAAACTGGGGAGAATGGGTGTAGACAGCAATGACAGCCAAGGCTACTAATAGAACAGGTGAGCCATTGGCAGCAGTTAGCATAGCTGTGGCCCTAATAAAAAAAAACAACCCCCACACCCCTGATGCTAGCCCTGTCTCCCCCAAGACATCACTCTCCAGATGCCAGCCCTAACCCCCAAAAGACATCATCCACCCCAATCACAGACCCCCTTCCCTAAGACCATTGCCCTCCCCCCCCCCCACCCCAATCCCTCTCACAATTACCCATGGATATGTCTAATGATTTAGTGACCGGCGCAGGCGCGATTCTCCTGGATTCAAAATGACAGCTCTGGTCTGTAGCAGTAGTTTTGCAGTACTACTGCTAGGAGTCATTCTGCCAAATAAGAAGCATCACCTATTTTGCAGATTGAACCCTAGCAGTAGTACCACAAACCTACCACTAGGGGTCTGTGATCAGGGATGGGTGATGTCTTCTGTAGGGTTGGAGCTAGCATCAAAGTTAGTTGGGGTACTTTGGCACAAGTGGGTTTTTTTTTTATTTTGGGCAGTATTGGAGACAAAGTTGAATGCATTGTTAGATTGCTTACATTCATCCACATTATTTGCCAATGCATTTGACATAGACTCATGCAGGAAGTGTATGCCCTGTGTGCTAAGAGTATTTGCTGACCACACCCGACAGCGTACAGCCTCTGCACTTACCACATGTTAGTTTTTGGACAGAACGCAAGGTAATTGCAAAAAAAAAGGTTCACACTTTAGTAAAATACCCCTAATTTTTAAAAAGTGAACCAAATGCACATTCTTAAGCATATATAGATGGTGTGTGCATACGTTTATGTGCATATTGAAAAGGTAATGCTATAAAGGCTTATTTCTGCATGTAAATCACTGTTTTACCCACAGAAATACCTTTTAAAGTTATCCCATATCAGAGAACACCAATTTTTTCTTGAACAAAATAGGTACTCTAAAGTCCACATAAATAAATATTATGGGAATATCACAAGAGCCGGTTTCTCATTAGTTTCCTCTTGGGAAATTAAAGATTTAGCTGCTGTCCAATGAGAATTCACCAAAGAATGTCTGGTGCCATCACCTCCCTGTCCTGATCCTAACACTCTTCCCTCCAATACTTGTGAGCCTCTAGATATCCATAACCTTTTTCTTGGCCTTCCCCCTACCTCTCTCCAAGAATGGAGCTGTATTTTTTAATATTACATGTCATTTTCTAGGAGTGTGCATTAGTTCACAGCATCCCCTAGTGGCTATGAACCGAACTGCACAGATATGCACCACACAGCAGTTAGGGATATTTTAAATATTTGTTTAGAAAAGGTCTCCATCATTCTGTCTGCATTTCTAGCCATTGAGGAATATATATATCCTCAATGGCTAGAAATGCAGACATAAAGATGAAGACTTTTTCTAAACAAGATTGTAGTAGTTTCCCTTTGAAAATTATCTAGGCACATACAAAGTACCTTCGTACATTTGCCCTTGTTGGTTCAGATATAAAACAGTACACATAGCTTTGAGACTCAGATCTATGTGCACAACTAAAATTATGCCTGTTATGAAAACCCAAATGTAAATTTATCTGCTCAAAGGGGACAGCTGTCAATCAATATAATTTCAAACAGTTTCTAGCCTACCTTTCCCAAAAAAATTGTAACAAGACAATCAGTCAGGGCAACCTATCCAGGAAAATATCAATTGGAATATAAGATAAGTTATGCTGAGTCAAACTAGGGTCCTTCAAACCCAGCATCCAGTCTCAGTGGTCATTCTGAGTACAAGTACCCAGAAAGTCCAAAAACATTGCTCGGTTTCTCATAGCTCATTTCCACAGTTAAGTGATTGCTTTCCCAAATCTACCTTGCTGATAATTATGGATTTTTCCTTCAAGAGCTTGTCCAAACCTCTTTTTGACTCTGCTATGTTACGTAGTTCCTTTGACCACATTTTCTGGCAAATAGATTCCATACCTTAATTACATACTGCATAAAAAAATATTTTCTACGATTTGTCTGCGTGAATCTTATTGAAAATTGTTCTCAATAGTTCACATAGTCCTTGGGACACACACAGCCAATTAAGCTTTTAAGATATCCTTAATGAATGTTCATGAGATGTGCATACAAAGGGGCCAGTGCAAGCAAATGTGTCTCATGCGTTCTTGAGGAGGCCAGTTCCATTCAGGCTGTCCAGCCCCCTGTGCAGCAGATCAGAATCGGTACGCACACCCGATTCTGATCCTGCAGGGGCTAGACGTGCCTGCATGATCAATATGGGGTCTACAGCTGGATGTGCAGGTCGGGTCCCGATACTGATCGGCCTGCATGCCCAGTTACCTCAGCCAGGCTCCTGAATGGAGCCACAGTGCCATGGCGTCCCTCACCATGGCACTACGGCTCTATTCAGGAGCCGCAATCCCCTGATGCAGAAAACAAATCTCTTTCCCCGTAGCCCAACCCCCAATCTGGCCTTCCATGGCTAGGGTTGGGCTGCAGGGAACCCCCTTACCTGCTTCCAGCGGCCCGGCTCGGCAATCTCATGACATCCAGGGGACTCATTCTACCTTTGGGGTGGATTAAATCCCCCATCTAGACGCAAGAACCCGGGGACCAACCTCTGAATCGGTCCTGTATGTCCAGGGTCACAGCCTGCCCATGTTCTGCCCTTATTCCACCTCCAGAACATCTCCTCCGGCCCCGGTCTAGGCCTCCCTGTTCAAACCTGCTGTTTCTACAGGGAGGCTTTTGCCAGGGCCAGCAGAGGGGTGAATAGCAGGGATAGATGTCCAAACTGGACGTCTATCCCCCCGCTGTTCACGGGACAGAATGACCACCATAGTGGATATTTTGATAACTTTAGTGACTGAATGTGAGCAGAGGACTGAGCTGAAAGCCCCTGCAGCATGGAATCCAATTGCTTTTGGGTATACTGCTAAGTACTCGTGATGTGGATTGGCCACTGAGAGAAAGAGGATACTAGGCTGGATGGACCTTTGGTGTGGCCCAGTATGGCAAATCTTATGTTCTTGTTGAGTTTATTCCCAAAAAGACTGTAAGTTTCCAAAAGGAGGAGTAGATGGCAGCAAGGCTAGATTAATACTGTTATTAGGCCCTAAGCAAACATATGTTTATGGGCCCCTACCATGGACCCCCATTCATTTCTTTAAGCAACCTTCCGAAAGTCATGTTGCTCTTCGATATCTTTCTTCTCTTATCTTTCCCTACATTCCTCCCTGAGAACTCCACTACTACTACTACTGAGCATTTGTATAGCACTACAAGACGTACACAGCGCCGCACAGACATATAAGAAACAGTCCCTGCTCATCAAAGAAGGTGTAGACAGGGATAAAACAAGGGGGAAAGGTAAAGAAACAAGGAGAACAGGTGAGTCAAGATTCAAAAGCAGCAGCAAAGAAGTGAGTTTTCAGCTTGGATTTGAAAAGGGTCAGAGAAGGTGCCTGGCTTACAGACACAGGTAGTTTGTACCAAGCATAAGGTGCAGCTAGGTGAAAGGAACAAAGTCTGGAGTTAGCAATAGAAGAGAAGGGCACAAATAGAAGCAATTTGCCAGAAGAGCAGAATTTCCGATGGGGTGTGTAAGGAGAGATAAGAGAAGAAAGGTAGTGAGGAGCTGCAGAGTGAATGCACTTATAGGTCAGCAGGAGAAGTTTGAAATGGATGCAGAAATGGATAGGGAGCCAATGAAGTGACTTGAGAAGAGGGGTAATATGGGCATGATGAGGCTGGCGGTAGATTGGTCGCGCAGCAGAGTGTTGAACAGATTGAAGGGAAGAGAGATGATTCAAAAGGAGTGACCAGCAAGGAGTAGGTTACGGTAGTCAAGACAGGAGGTGATTAAGGAGTGGATAAGTGTCTTAATAGTGTGTTCAGAAAGGAATGGGCGGATTTTGCTGATGTTATAGAGAAAGAAACGGCAGGTCTTAGCTATCAGATGGATGTGTGTGGAGAAGGAGAGAGAGGAGTCGACCCTAAGGTTGCGAGCCGAGGAAACAGGAAGGAGTAGAGAGCTATCCACAGAGACTGAGAAAGGAGGAAGATATGTTTTAGGGGGAAAAATAAGAAGCTCAGTCTTGGCCATGTTCAATTTCAAGAGGCGGTGAGACATCCAAGCAGCAATGTCAGAAAGGCAGACAGAGATCCGGGTCTGGATTGCCGCAGAGATTTCAGGCGTAGAGAGGTAGATCTGGGAGTCATCGGCATAAAGATGGTACTGAAAGCCATGGGAAGAGATGAGCACACCAAGGGACTGGGTATAGAGAGAGAAAAGGAGTGGACCTAAGACAGATCCTTGGGGTACACCAACTGAGAGCGGGATAGCAGCAGAGGAGGAGACACCAGAACTAACACTGAAAGATCGCGGAGAGAGATAGGAGGAGAACCAGGATAGTACAGAGCCCTTAAAACCAAGTGAGGACAGGGCATCAAGGAAAAGGTTGTGGTCAACAGTGTCAAAAGCAGCAGAGAGGTAAAGAAGGATGAGGACAGAGTAAAGGCCCTTGGATTTTGCCAGGAACAAGTCACTGGAGACTTTGGCAAGAGCAGTTTCAGTAGTGCGTAAAGGATGAAAGCCAGATTGTAAAGGATCCAGGAGGGCATTAGAGGAGAGGAAGTCAAGGCAGCGGCGGTGAACCGCGCATTCAAGTAGTTTAGAAACGAAGGGGAGGAGGGAGATGGGTCAATAATTAGGTAGGATCAAGTGAGGGTTTCTTGAGGAGAGGTTTAACTACAGCATGCTTGAAGGCTGCAAGGACAGTTGCAGTGGAGAGCAATAGGTTGAGAATATTAGAGATGGAAGGGACAATAATGGAGGAGATGGGACTTAGGAGATGGGTGGGGATAGGATCGGAGGAGCAAGTGGTGAGTTTGAAGGGAGGAAGAAAGAAGGTGTGTAGTTTCCTCTTCAGAGATCACAAAAAAGGAAGAGAGGGTAGCCGGAGGCAGAGGCACTTTGAGGAGAGAGCTGAGAGTAGTAAAGAGACGGTGAGAGTCAGAGGCAAGAAAGTTAGTCAGATGGACATAATAGTCTTGGTTGGCAAGAGCTATGGCTGACTAGAAAGAGACAAGCATGAATTTGAAGTGTAGAAAGTCTGAAAGGGAGTGGGATTGAGTGAAGCACACTCAGGTGAACGGGCACACTCAGGTGAACGGGCACACTCAGGTGAACAGGCACACTCAGGTGAACGGGCACAGGAACGTAGTGGATGAAAGCCAGGGCTGGGATGCAGTATGCCTCACAGGACTTGGCATGGGCGGAGCGAGAACATCCAGAGCAGAGGAGAGTGCAGCGTTATAGGAAGCTACTGCCTCAGATGACATAGTGGAGGAAAGAATGATGAAACATTGGAGGAGAGAACCAAAGGAGCAATAGCATGAAGATTTCTAAATAGATTGGAGGAGACAGGATGAGGTTGAGGTTGCGGGTGATGAAGAGTGAAGCTTAGCAGGTGATGGTCAGATAAGGGAAGTACTGGGGTACAGAGGTTTGAGGGTAAGCAACTAGAGAAAAATACAAGGTCAAGGCAGTGGCCATGCTGGTGAGTGGGGACAGTAGAGCAAAGCTGGAAGTCAAACGAGAAGGTAAGGGAAAGGAGCTTTAAAGCATAAGGATCAGAGGGTTATCAACATGAATGTTAAAATCCCCGAGAATAAGAGTGGAGGAAGAGGAATCCAGAAAGAAGGAAAGCCACGGGTCAAAATCCCTTCTATCTGTGCCTTCTCTTCTACTGCCAAACTCCAGACTTCGATCCTTCCCCTGTGTTGCTCCTTATGTCTGAAACAAACTACCTAAGTCTGTGTATCAGGCTTCCTCTCTGACCCTTTTCAAATCCAAGCTGAAAACTCACCTCTTCGAGGTCACTTTTGGAACTTGATCCGTTTGGTCTCCTATGTGTTTCCTTACCAGTCCCCTAGATATATCCTTGTCCTCAGCTGTTGTGTTGTCTGTCTTGACTAGATTGTAAGCTCTGATGAGCAGGGACCATCTTTTACATGTGTCTGTACAGCGCTATACAAATGATCGGTAGTAGTAGTATGTTCACTCTTTCCTTGCCTGCTCCTTCCCCAGGATCTTTGTTCATGGTCTTCCTTCCAGCAAGGCTGGTGCATGGATATGAGGCACCCGAAGCAAGGCCTCATTCCTGCCGCCCCCCGCTCTGCTCTGACCGCCACAGCTGCTGCCACTGTCACATCTCTCTGGGACCTTCATGGGCAGCAGTGACAATAGAACAGCAAAGACGCACTTTGTTGAGCCACTGAACAGCTGCATATTGGTGCTCTGCTGTGAAAGGCCAGCCAGTTCTGTGCTCACACAAACAGGAAGTCTGCATTAGAGGGGACAGGACTGGCATGTAGCAGTTCAGCCTCGTTAAGTGCTTCTTTGTTGTTTTATTATCATTATTGCTGCTGCAGGTCTTGGAGAGGTGTAGCAGCAGTGGTAGTAGCTGCCATGGGCTTCCCTCCAAGGTTTGGCTCTCTAGGCCTAATTAATCTCGTTCGCCTAATGGGAGCACCAGCCCTGAACCCCAGGCTGTCACACATCACCTTTTCAAAATTAGTTTGAGGAGAAATGCAGGGCCGAGTTCTGGGTGTTGAGGCACTAGCACGCTGTGAGTAGCATGGACACTGTCCAAGCATATGCTGCAAGTGGAGTGTCCTAGTAGTTATGAGTTGTGAGCTGAGAACCAGGGAAGCTGGACAAGTAATTTTAACCCTCCATTGCATCTGGTACAAACCAAAGATGCCAAGGCTGGACTATCCCAAAAAGTAAGATTTATGGGTGATATGTCTCAGATAAGTTTTAAAGTGTTACAAAGTCTTTGCAAATGAAAGCAAATGAAGAAAATATGTAGTTTTCTTTGGTACCTCTGACAGAGTGGAGGTACCATTAAGACAGTTTTGAAAGGAATTAAATAGATAGCTGGGTGAATTCCACAGAATGACTTCCCTCCGCTAAGTATGCAAACGGGTAGATTTGTACCACTAGACTTCTCCAGCCCAGTTTTCAAAGGGAAACTCTATTTAAATGACACTGTCCCCACCAGAGAAAAGCACAGAAATACACGTGCACACGCTCTTGCTCTTCAGACATGCACAAGTCTACTCTCTCTTCAGATACACAAACACATGCGCAGGCATGCGCTCTGTCACTCTCCGGACACAGACACACTCTCCTGGTGCTGTGCTGCTCAGCTGCCTACTGCTCATTCTGTCTGTTCCCCACCCTCCCCAGCCAGCTCTGTTCATCAGCATGTGAAGTTCTTACCTTTGCTACCAGTATTTTTCCTCAGCCTGTAGACCCCCTCCCCCAAAAAACACTCAATGATTCTTCTGGCTCTGTCCAAGGCCAGCCCAGTACCCCCTGCAGAGTTCAAGCTCCCTCTCTCTCCTGCACAGGAAGGTATCTTCCTGTGACCTGAGCAGTCTTCCCATTGGCTGAATCTTACCACACTGTCTGCTACTACAAAGATAAAAGTTTTAAACTCTAAAAATATCCATTTAGCTGTCCTTCTAGCTTTTGGACATGAAAGCAAAGATCTGTTGAGCGCTGAAAAAGCCCAGCCATCTAGCATTCCTAATCTCCTGAGCAGATCTGACAGGGGCCACTCCCCCTTCTTTCCCCAACTATTTGGGTCCTAGGCACATGCCTAGTTTTCCTAAGCCTTAATTCAGTCTTGAAGGCAGAGGCTAGACTTTGTCCTTCTGGATCACTTTGTTCACAGCTTAAATAAGGAAATGATATTCATTGCAAGGAAGAAGAAACTGAAGCTGGCTCCGGTACAAGAGAGTGATTTATTTCTGATGTAAGCCCTTGACAGATTTAAATGAGGACTAGAAGGTACAAGGTGAAAAATATTTTCCGCTGAAATGACCCTGCTGAATTCATGAGATGCTTCATAATCTTATTATGACACAAACAAAAAACACAAATAGCAGTAAAAGGATAACGTATTCCACATCTTAGCAGAAATTTGTTCTCTGAAGCTGTTTACTGAAAGCCTAAGACTCAAGTTACTTTTCTGAAAAAGTCATATTTTTGAAGAAAAAAATATAAAGATAAAACTAGATTTCTGAGACCATTTCTAGACTGTAAATCTCCAAATATTTCTTCCACACCTTCTCAATAAGTTAGATGATTACAGGGTCCTTTTCATAAAGCCCGCTAGATGGTTAGCACACATTTTAGCGCATGCCAATGAATTCACGGGTTGGGCTGCCGGGAGGGGAGGGAGGGGCCGAGCAAGTCTTTTTACCTTTCATGTCAGTCGCCTCCTTCCTCTCCGTTCCCAGCTGAAGCAGGGAGGTGCCTGCCGCTTTGAGTGCCTGCTGCGTTTGTTGTTCGGGTTGCTACACTTGGAGGGTCTGCCCCCATCCTTATGAGGTGTGTGTGCTGTCGGCGTTCACAGTGCCTTCACCTTGGGGGGGCTGCTTCTTTCACTGCTAGACGGACGTTTTTTAAAAAAAAGGGAAAGAAAAAGAGAAACAGGCTCCAGGCTGTTGCTTTTAGCCTTTAGGCATGCCAGCATGGTGGGGCAGATCTTTGGAGGCCAGGGGGGCTTTGGTAGCCCCCTCCCAGACTGCCTCCTACTCTCCTTCAGGAAGACTCCATGCAGCTATGGTGCAGGCTACAGAGGGGCCTTCTCTGGCGATGGTGGATGCGTCTGGTTCAGGGGTAAGTGTAGAACAGCCCCAGGCTGCAAAAGTATCAACTAGGGGGTTTGCACTTAAGTTTCCCTGGAACAGGTGGGCATGGAAGAGGGAAGGGGAGATCAACTGGCAAGTCTACAAGGGGAAGGGGCAGAGGCAGGGCTAGAAGTCTGCCATCCCTTGAGTCATCGGACAGGTATGATTTGGGACTTGGGGTGGGGGATTTTGGAACCCTAGAGGCAAAGGGCAGGGGGGTTGGGAGGGGCATGGAGTCTGCTGGGGTCCCCCCCCCTCTTGAGGGTGTGGGTAGCACATTGGGTGACTCGGGGAGGGGGGAGGGGCCTCTGGTACAGTTTTTCCATGCCTTTGGCAGTGGGTAGCCCGGTGGACTTACCACATCATTTGGACTTCCCCTTGACCTCTGATTCTGCTGAAGGTTTTGGAGGGGGAGTGGCCTACTTACTCCTGCTGGGGGGCCACCTTTTGGGGGGATGGGGTTGGGCAGGACCTCCAGCCTATCTAGCTGGCTAGCTGAGTTCACACTGTGGCCACCTCCCTATGAGGGGAGGTGTGGCATGGGATTACTGGTTGGAGGGGAGGTCCGGATCCAACTAGGTCTTCATGGCCAGGGGCTTTGTCTTTTGCAAGGCCACCTGCTGTTCCCTCGCCTCTTTTTCTTCGTTGGTCTCTTAACAGGTACTACTGGTGCCGCAGTATTGCCCAGACCATGAAGATGGAGGTCAGCTAAGGTCGGCTTGCAGTGGAGCTACTGGACAACCTGGGCCGCAGCAGACGAATATGGAGTGCAGCTTGAGTGGCATCATCGTTCCACGTCACGGACCAAAATTGCATGCTCCTATCTCAGTGCCAGCTGCGGTGCCTGCTGCATCAGGTGAGACGTCAGCTGGGTCCAAAGAGGGCCTTCACAGTGCTGTGAATAAGGCTTCTCAGAAGCACAAGCACACATGTCAGCGCAAACGGGCTTCTGATTCCTTCTCCTCTACTTCCTCTTCTGATTCGTCTTCATCTTCTTCTGGTTCTGCAGAGGTGCAAGGTCAGCCAGTGCTAGCGTGGCTACTGACGTGGGGGCAGCTCCAACTTTAGCCGCATTCTTGGAATTGTAGGAGGGCGTTTTGTGTGCTCTACACCGTAAGATTTGGAAGCAGCATTTTACCAATATTTTCTGCCTACTGGAGGGTCTGGTGAGAGTAGGAAAAAGAGGAAAGAGCATGAGAAAGTTGATAGACTTAAAATGGTATCGCATAATGTTGTAAACTGGACCAGGGTTTTATTGTGTCTAGCCAGCGTGGGGGGGCATCACACACCTGATCTGTAGGGGCTTCTGTTGGCGTACGCAGATTCCATATTACAGGCTTCTCAGACTCACAGGGAGTGGGCCTGGTTGAACTATAATGAAAAATTTAGAGATAAGATGAAAGAGAATGCGCATTTGTCCTGGGGAACACAAGACATTAATTTTGTGGACGATGCACATATCAGCCAGGGTTGGCACTACTAGTGGTGGACTTGCGAGGGGGGGGGGGGGTTGGCACCTGCCTCTGGCCAAGTCGCTCCTTTCTACCCAGGGCTATCGTGCCACAACAGAAGGCGGAGGGAGGTGAGGCAGGGGATTTTTGTTGGCGATTCAACAAGTCCACTTGCTCTTCCCCATGGTGGATATTGAGTCAGTTTCATTTTCTTCCAATGTACCTGTCTGCTTTTCATCTGCTGGGTTTCTGTTTCCAGGGCGAATTTTATTTTGATAAGTGCATGCCAATGGGTTGCTCTGTTTCTTGAGCGTATTTTAAGAAGTTTAGTACTTTTCTTCATTGGATTTTTGTGCAACAGATGGGTATCCTAAATGTAAATTATTGGGATGATTTCTTGTTTGTGGGACCTGCACTCTCCTTCAAGGGTTCCTTGATCTATCCCAAAGGTTCGGCTTCCGCCTGGCAGCTGAGAAGACAGAGGGCCCATCAGCAAAGATCACATTTCTGGGTATTGAGCTGGTTTCATTGGAGATGGTTGCATGTCTTCCTTCTGAAAAGGTGTCTAAACTCCGGGCAGTGGTGGTAGCCATAGTAGCCACTCTCAAGGTAACCTTTCAGGAGATGCAGTTGTTAGTAGGATCCTTAAATTTTGCTTGCAGGGTCATCCCGATGGGTCAGGTATTTTCGCAGAGGTTGTTGGCAGCCACAGCGGGCGTTGTTGAACCTCACCACCATATTAGGATGACTAAGAATATGCGCAAGGATTTGCAGGTATGGGATATATTTTTGGCAGATTTCAATGGGGTGTCTGTTTTTCAGGACACTGAGGTTTCCAATGCGGATTTACAGTTGTTCACCAACGTTGCAGGTGGCTTAGGCTTCGGTATCTATTCTCAAGGTTCCTGGTGTGCTGATTGTTGGCCATAGGCGTGGCATGATTCTGGTCTTTAGCGCAACATTACCTTTTTGGAGCTTTTTCCAATAGTAGTTGCACTGGAGTTATAGCCGGATAGGTTCCGCAACCATAAGGTGGTATTCTGGTGTGATAATGCTGCAGTGGTTGATGTGATTAATCGCTATTCACCACACTGTGCATGCGTTGCAGCCTTAATGCATGCTTTTGTTTTGTCTTGTTTACATTTGAATGTGTCTGTCAAGGCTTGGCACATTCCTGGATTTGTTAACAAAATTGCTGACTGGGTGGCTATCAGATCATGCACTTGGGAGCAAAGGCTAAGAGGTACATTCTAAGATGTGCATCCCAGGCCTCTGTGCATCTGGTCAGATCCAGACGCACAGAGGTAGATTGGATTCTGAACCCGCAGGGCATGTCTAGCCCCTGCGGGATCAGTATCCCGTCTAGGCCTGTACATACAGGCCGGGACCCGATTCCGGTTGGCCTGCATTTACAGGCCTCTGCCTGGCTAACTCAGTCAAGGCTCCTGAATGGAGCTGTGGCGCCACAGCATCTGGTTGCCATGGCACCACAGCTCCATTCAGGAGCCGCGATCCCGGGCCACCATTGACTTTGTTCATTCCCTGCAGCCCGACCCCCGATCTGGCCTCCCAAGGCCAGGGTCAGGTTGCAGGAAATCTCCTGTGCCCCCTCCACCCCTTGACGTGCCCCGGGCTTGCTGTTCCCTGACATCTAGGGGAACTTATTCCACCTCAGAGGATAGAGTTCCCCGTCTACTCTGCTGGCCCCGGATGTACATGGCCAACATCAGACGGCCCACTGCCCGCCTCTGCTCCACCCCCTTCCCATCCCTGTCTAGCTTCCCCGTACAAACTCCCTGTTTGTATGGGCAGGCTTAGTCGGGGATGGGAAAGGGGGACGAATAACGGGGATGGACATCCCAATGGGAAATCCATCCCTGCTATTCTTGTTACAGAATAGATCCCTAAGTGTACAGGCCTTTTTTGGCAGGATGGTGTCTATTTGTCCCCAGATGGCCACGACCTACTTCTCAATGATTGGCAGGAGGCCTTGGAATTGATGGTTTGGCAGGATACCCGCTGGTTGCAGCTTTAAGGGGGTGTCCAGTGGCTTTAACGTTTGTCCTGTGCCAGTGACAGATTCCCAGGGTCCGGAGCCTTTTGAGCATTACTTTGGGTTGTGGTTGGGAGACCCCGACCCGGATAATCCCAGATGGGTGTGGTCCAGGAAGGGTGCATTATGGTGAGATTGGCATTGGACGGATGTGTATGGGTTTGCTAGTAATATGGCTGGTGAAGTACCATATCTGGTGAGGCTTGTTACTGTTGGATATTATCTTTGGTTGTATGATAAAAGTTCTTGCTGATATTAATAAAGTTGCGACCAGTTTATTTCCAAAATTTGTGTTATTTGTCTATATGGTTAAACGTAAAGAAATCAGGGGGTGTGGGGAGAGGCCGGGAACAGGGCCTGTCTTCAAGTAGTGTAAGGGTGCAGTGATGCAACAGGTTCATGCTATCCCGGTTATAAAATCATGATATAATTGCAAGGGCATTAATGGGGTAATCATTATAATAGGAAAGAGGAGACAGGTTCCACAGTTTCTTAATCTTGGATATATTGTTAGTCTTTTCAGCCGGTTTAATTTCAAATTTTTGAATTTGTCCTAGGGTAAGCCACCAAAGGGAGATATTCAAATTAGACAAATCTTTACAAATGTGAAGAATCATTTGGATTGATAGAGAAATTAAAATATTATAAAGTTTTCAGAATTATGATTGTCAATTGGTAAAGATGGAGAAGAGGATTTCAGAATAACATAGCTTGCAGTTAAGGGTATATCAAAGTGAAACAACTTTTAAATGTAGTTCCAAACTTTTTGCCAAAAATTATTAATCACCTTACATTCAAATAACATATGAAAAAGAGTACCTTCATAGGTATCACAGTGCCAACATTTATTGGTGGCTGATAAGTCAGCTTTACATTTTTTGCTGGGGGTCCAAAGGGCACGATGAAAAATAAAATATAATGACTGAAGTAAACTAGCCGATAATGTGGGACAATTAGCATGTAGCCAAAAGTGATGCCAGTCTATAGTAACATCTTCTGGTAAATGAAGATCATTCCCCCAAACCTTATAAAGAGCAGAAGACATGGAAGTAGGTTTAATTAGTACTTTATAAAAGAATGAGGCAATATGACCTTTGCTGAAAATGTTATCTAAGAGAACATAGAGAGATGGTGTGGAAACTAGTGTATCAAGTTTAATAGAGCTTTTTTTAAGAATATGGTTAATTGAAGCCAAACAAAAAATTGGTCGGGTTGTAATTTGTATTGGGACATTAATGTATGAAAGCAGACAAGATTGAAACCATGAAGCAGTTGTACAAGGCACCTTATACCTAATGACTGCCATTTCAACCATGATAAGATTTTGTGATCTATTGTAAATTTGGGGTTATGCCATAAGGAAATTTCATGGGAATGCCAAATAGAAATATTAAGCTTTTTATCTAATTGAAGAAGAGCAAATTATTATTTAAAGTAGTGTTATGTAAATCAATAGACAAAATATATTTTATGGTGATAGGTGATATTAGATGTAGTTCAACATCATACCACATCCACAATGGCAGCAGTTCCTCAGATGAATCAGAGAGAAACCAGAATGAACTAAAGTGAGTCAGGAAGGCCGTATGATATAACTGGAAATCAGGGAAGGCGAGGACTCCAGTGCTTTTGGGTAATTTTGAGGGTTTTCAAAGCAATTCTAGATGGTTTATTTCACCATAAAAAATTACCAGTTTGGATTCTATTATTTTATAATTTTTGGGGGGCAAAATCCAGGCAACATCATGAGAATATAATTTGTGACATCATAACTATTTTAATAGATTTTAATCTACCCCACCATGAAATATAAAGTAGAGTCCATTTCTGAACATTGCATCTATAATAGCAAGAATATGTTCCATATTTATGTGGAGTCTGTTCAACATCCTTATTTAAAAGTATACCTAAGTATTTGAGTTGTAAGGGAGACCATTTAAAGGGGAAGTCCTGTACAACTGTTTGAGGAATATGAACATTCAGTGGCATTATTTCACATTTATCCCAATTAATTCTGTAACCAGAAAATATTAAAAAGGCATTAACGGGGAGGAAGTGATGTCACCTGGGAGATGGCAGCTTAGTGTTGAAGCTCCCATCGGGATGCTAAAATAAAGGTGGAAAATTGGCAGGCTGACCCCATCCCAGCCAGTTTAATCGGTGTCGGAGGAGAGGGGAGTCAGAAGTGATGTCAGTTCGTAAGAAACTGTTGTTGTTGTTGTTGTTAACTGCTGTCGAGTCGGAGTCGACTCATGGCGACCCTCTGGATAGCTATCCTAAATTGTGTTCAGTCTTGAGTCAGGCGGCTCATTGTTGACAGACTGGTACCCGTAGCTGCTGTTATTGTATTGATCCATCTCATTGCTGGCCTTCCTCTTTTGTATTGACCTTCTATTTTTTTATTTATTTTTTTATTTATTTATTTATGCTTTTCTTCTATACCGCTTTTTCCCAAGATCAAATGCGGTTTACAGTTAACATATAATGAACAGGGTTTTACATAGAACAGTGTTTTTTTCTTTCAAACTATGCACAATTAACTTTTCATGAACAATGAACAATAACATGGAACATATAGTTATACAATTTTACAATTAGCATTGACTAGTAATGCTGTAATTATTTACATTAATCATTATTAAACGTAGTTTTTTAGAGTTGCATTATTCCTAAGTGTGTTGGGGTTTGTGGCTTTTTGATCTGTGGTTAAGGGGGCTTGTTGTGAAGGTGTAGTGTGCGGGTTGGGGGGATTCATTAAGATTTATAAAGTGTTCTTTATACAGATATGTTTTTAGTTCTTTCCGGAATGTCAGAAGATCTTTTATTTTGCGGAGGCTTAGTGGGAGTTTATTCCATAGGGTGGGGGCTGCATATGAGAAGGCTCTTGAGCTTGTGGGTTTTTTTGTTTTTCGAATGGATTTTTTTATGTCTAGTGAGTGGGTTGCGTTTTGTCTGCGGGTTCTATGTTCTTTTGGAGCATGTATTAGAGTGGTTAGATGTGAGGGTGAGATGCCGTTGATAAGTTTAAATGTGGTTAAGAGTATTTTGTACGATATTCTACTATTTTATGGGAAGCCAGTGTAGTTCGGCGAGGATGGGAGTTATGTGGTCAGTGAGGCGGGCTTTTGCTGTTACTCGAGCACAGATATTTTGAGCTCGTTGGAGTAAATTGGTATTTGTGAGAGGGAGGCCGATAAGTAGACTATTACAATAGTCGAAGTGTGGAGTGATGAGTGTGCTGATAACAGATCTGAAGTCATGCGTGTCCAGTATTGGTCGTAGGTGTTGGATGGTCTTAAATTTATAGAATATGGTTTTCACTGTTTGTTTTATGTGAGGGAGCATACTAAGTGTGTGATCTATTATGATGCCTAGGTATTTTACTTCTTTTTTGATTGGGATTATTGTGTTGTTAATTGTTATAGTTTCAGGGAGAGTAGTATCTGGTTTTCTTGTTACGAACATTGCTTCTGTTTTCTTTAGGTTGATGCTGAGGTTATTATTTTCTAGCCAAGTATTTGCTTCACTGATGCAGTCTAGTAAGTTCTGGTAGGTGGGATTGTTTGTGTTTATTGGTAGAGTGAGCATGATATCATCTGCGTATATGTAGTGGTTGACTTTATATTTTTTAAATATATTTGTGATGGGTTGGAGATACAAGTTGAAAAGGAGGGCTGATAGTGCCGAGCCCTGTGGAATACCTTGTCCTTGTGTGAAGGGTTCTGAAGTGTCTTGGCCTAATTTAACGCGTATCGATCGGTTTGTGATGTATGATATAAACCATTGTAGAATTGTTCCTCCTATTCCTAGGCTTAGGAGTCTGTTAATGAGTGTGTTGTGGTGGACATTGTCAAAGGCGCCAGCTATATCAATGAATATGAGGATGTAACCTTGGTTGTATGTGTCAGTGCCTTTGATGAGGTCATCCATGAGTGTTATTAGCAAGGTTTCGACTCCGTGTGATGGGCGGAAGCCGAATTGGTGTGAGTCAAGTGGTGCATGCGTGTCGATAAAATCTTGTAGTTGAAGCTGTATGATTTTTTCTATTACTTTGGCAATAAACGGTATGCTGGCTATGGGTCTGTATGAGTTTGGGTCTGTGGGATTGAGTTTATTATTTTTTATTATAGGGCGTAAGGATGTGAGTTTTAGGGCATCTGGCATGATGCCCTGGGATAGTGATTGGTTTACTATATTTTGTATATGGATAGCCAATTCAGTTTTGGTGTTTTTTATCCATGATACTGGGCATGGATCCAGGGGGGAGGTAGTGGTGTTGATCATTGATATGACATTGAGGAGGTGTTTTTGATCAATGTCTTGAAAGGTTATCCATTTATTGATTAGTTTTAAGTCCGTAGGTATTGTTATGATTGTGCTAGATGATTTATTTTTTAATTTGTTAGCAAAATGAGTTGCAAGAGTTTGTGCGCTTATCGCTGATTGATCAGGTTCTGGAGTTTGGGTTCTTGTTAGTGTTTTTATAATTGCAAATAATTCTCTCGGTCGGTTGAGTGCCTTATTTATTACTTTTGTGTGGTATTCTCTTTTCGATCTGTTAATAGTGTCTTTGTATTTGTTGAGAAGACTCAGGTATAGGGCTTTATTATCACTTGTTTTAGATTTCCTCCACCGTTTTTCTTGTTTTCTTAGTTGTTTTTTTATGTTAGAGAGGTCTTTATTAAACCATTTTTCTGACTTTTTTTTTGTGAATTGTTTTTGAGGAACTTGGGTGGGAGTTGCTGCTTCTTTTATTGTTGTTCCATTGGTCTATTATGGTGTTGACTTCCGTTATGTTATTTATAAGGTTGGGTAGTACAGTGTCTAGGAAAGTGTCTTTGTTGAAGTGTGTAAAGCGGGATTTATAAGGTGTTGGAGTAGTTTCAGTGTTGGTGAGTGATAGTGAAAGTAAATTGAAGGTTATTAAGTGGTGATCTGACCATGGCACTTCCGTAATAAGAGGTGAGGATTGTAGTTGGTGTTTATTAAATGGGGTGGGAATGAATACAAGGTCTAGGGCGTTACCTTTTGTGTGTGTAGGTGTCTGTATGATTTGGTTGTAACCCATTTCTTTCATGGAATCTATAAAATTGGTTGTATGTTGTGGGTTGAGTGATGGAAGGTTCAGATCGCCTAGTATGATAAGTGGTTTTCTCTGTGTAGCTGTACATGCAAGTTCTAGGATGGGGGTGAGATTTTTGTGGTCAGCTGAGGGGGGCCTGTAGATGAGGGACAGTGCAAGGGTTTTGTTTTCTATATTTATGATGTCCATACCATCTATATTATTTATATTTGTTAGTGAGTATTTGAGCTCTTTTTTGGTGATGATAAGGGCTCCGCCTCCCCTTTTTGCTTCTCGGTGGCAGTTGAAAAGATCATATTGATGTGTGTTAAGTTGGTTTAGGAGGATTGTGTCTGTGGGTGAGAGCCAAGTCTCTGTGATGAGAAGGATATCGGGTTTTTTATCAGTGATTATGTCATTAATTATTGGTATTTTATTTCGTATGGATCTTGCATTTATGAGGATGAATTTTCTGATGGTGTTTGTTTCGGGGGATCTGTTTGTAGGTTTGTCTTGTTAAAGATTTATTTGTATTAGTCTTGAATGTCTGGGAGAGTTGGGACGGTGTGTTTGGTTGAGTGTGTATGAGTATGGTTGTGGTGTGTTTTTGTATGAGTTGTGAATGATGGGGATGGTGTTATATGCTGTAGGATTTGGTTTGTGAGCATAGATGTTGTGGGTTAGGTGAATGGTTAGTGCCAAGCATAATGTCTTTCTCTAATGATTTCTCTCTTCACATGATGTGTCCAAAGTATGAAAGTTGAAGTCTTGTCATCTGAGCTTCTAAAGAAAGCTTAGGTTTGAGCTCCTCTAGTACCAACTGGTTTGTTCTTCGGGCAGTCCATGGTATACACAGTATTCGCCGCCAACACCATAATTCAAAGGCATCAATTTTCTTCCTATCTGTCTTTTTCACTGTCCAGCTTTCACATCCATATGATGTTATTGAAAATACCATGGCTTGAACAAGTCGAATCTTTGTATGGAGAGAGACATCTCTGCTCTTGAGAATCTTATCTAGGTCTTTCATAGCCATTCTGCCAAGAGCAATGCGTCGTCTGATTTCTTGTCTGCTTGTTGCTTCTTTATTGATAGTTGATCCAAGCAGGTTAAAGTTGTTCACAATTTCAATTTCTTCTCCTTCAACGATGAACCTGTTGATTATGCCAGTTGTCATGATCTTTGTCTTCTTTACATTAAGGTGCAGGCCCATTTTGAGACTATGTTCTTTGATTGTGAGAAGCAAATGTTTCAGATCATCTTCACTTTCAGCCAGTAATGTGGTATCATCAGCATAGCAAAGGTTGTTGATGAATCTTCCACCAATCTTCACACCTCTGTTGTCTTCATACAATCCTGCTTCTCTGATGATTTGTTCTGCATATAAATTAAACAGGTAGGGTGAAAGTATGCAGCCTTGTCTTACACCTTTGCTTATTTTAAACTATTCTGTTTCTCCTTGTTCCGTTCGAACTGTTGCTTCTTGATCAGTGTACAGATTGCGCAAGAGAACGATCAGGTGTTCTGGTATACCCATGCTTCTTAATGTGGTCCAGAGTTTCTCATGGTTTACACAGTCAAAAGCCTTGCTATAGTCGATAAAGCACAAATAGATATCCTTTTGGTATTCTTTACTCTTTTCAAGGATCCATCTCACATCTGCAATGATGTCTCTCGTTCCTCGCCCTTTCCTGAACCCTGCTTGCACTTCAGGTAGTTCTTGTTCCAGGTATGGTTGTAGTCTCTTTTGAATAATCTTCAGTAGAATCTTGCTGGCATGTGGGATCAGAGCGATTGTGCGATAGTTTCCACAGTCAGTTGGATCACCTTTCTTTAGTATAGGTATAAACACAGATCTTTTCCATTCAGTTGGCCATGATGTTGTCTTCCATATTTCTTGGCAGAGCCTTGTGAGTACGGTAACAGCTGCATCAGATTGCTGCAATACTTCTATGGGAATGCTATCAATGCCTGGTGCTTTGTTCTTTGATAAGGCTTTCAATGCTGTTTCAACTTCTTCTTTCATCACCAATGGTTCCCGATCATAAGGTACAGGTTGAAACGGCTATTGGTCCACTTGATCTTTATCATATAAAAACTCTGTATATTCCTTCCACCTTTTCTTGATCTTCTCAGCATCATTCAACATAGAACCTTGAGCATCTTGTAACATTCCAATTCGAGGCTGGAACTTATTCTTTAACTCTCGTAGCTTTAGGAAAGCCGATCTTGTTCTTCCTCTAATAGTTTCTGCTTCTATTTCCTTGCAAGTGTCATTGTAGTACTTTTCCTTGTCCTGTCTTGCTGCACGTTGGAAATCTCTGTTGAGTTCTGCGATTTTCTTTCTTTCTCCTCTGGCTTTAGCTTCTCTGCGTTTCTGGGCAATTTTCAGAGTTTCTTCTTCCGTCATCCATTTTGGCCGTTTTTGCTTTTTCACCTTTTGTAGAGACTTCTCACTTTCTTCCAACACAACCTTCTTGAGGTCATTCCATAACTCTTCCGGAGCTCTGTCATTTGTATCTAAAGCAGCAAATCGATTTTGCAGGCAGTCTTTAAATTCCAGTGGTATATTCTCAAGGTCATATTTTGCTGCATTCATGAGTGGTTTTCTCTTTTTCAACTTTAGCGTGAGTTTGCATACTAGTAGTTGATGATCTGTACCACAGTCAGCTCCAGGTTTTGTCTTTGTTGACGTTACAGAGCTTTTCCATCGTTGACTTCCACAGATGTAGTCAATTTGATTTTTATACAATCCATTGGGTGAAGTCCATGTGTACAGTCGCTGCTTGTGTTGCTGGAAGAAGGTGTTTGAGATGAATAGATCATTGGTCTTGCAGAATTCTATCAGTCTTTCTCCAGCTTCATTTCTGTTGCCAAGTCCATATTTTCCAACTACTTTGCCTTCTTCTTTGTTGCCAACTTTTTGCGTTCCAGTCACTCATGACTATCAGGATATCCTGTTTGCATGTTCTGTCAATTTCAGCTTGTACTTGTTCATAGAACTCTTCAATTTCATTCTCTTCTGCAGCTGTTGTTGGGGCATATACTTGAATTATAGTTGTGTTGATAGGCAATCCTCGTAGACGAATAGAGATTAAGCGTTCGTTGACTGCATTGTATTTCATTACAGTTCTTGCAAGTTTCTTTATTATAAATGCAACACCATTTCTTCTTTGTCTCTCATTTCCAGCATAGTAGACCATGTGATCATCTGATGCAAAGTGCCCCATGCCAGTCCATTTCAGTTCGCTGACACCCAACAGATCAAGTTGTACACGTTCCATTTCATTCTTGACCACCTCCAACTTCCCTTGGTTCATGCTTCGTACGTTCCATGTTCCAATGTGTAAGAAACTGGCTAAGTTTAAATCCCCCTACATGGAAACTTCGGAGCCGCGGGCCCGAGAGGACTCAGAGCACATGGCCTCCGGAGAGGATTCCAAGGAGGAATTGGAGAGAGCGGACGATGCCTGCACGCGTGGGGATATCTGGGGCTGGATGCGGTCCCTAAGGAGAGATATCGATGCCATGCGAGGAGAGCTGAAGGAGACCTTGGCAAGCATTAAGGAGGATGTAAAGGAGCTCGGGAATAGGGTGGAATTGCTAGAGGAGCAGACAGATCGCCACGTGGAGAGGGCCGCGGAAGTGGAAGGCCATATGCAGCGGTTACAAACTGAACAGTTAGCTTTGAAAGATAAGCTAGAGGACATTGAAAACCGCTCTCGGCGAAACAATGTGCGAGTGAGGGGGCTGCCGGAGATAGCGGCCTTTGCAGACACAACAGCAGTAGTTCAAAAGGTCTGACGATTCTTGCTGCAGGGTGAGGAGACATCAGCGGGAGAAGTGGAAGTGGTGGTAGAGAGAGCTCACCGAGCGCTGGGCCCAGCCAGGGGAGGACAACCGCGAGATACTGTGGCCTGTCTGACCTCGTATGCGGTAAAGGAGAGAGTTATGAGAGTGGCCGCGACCCGGAGGAGCTTTCTGTGGGAGAATCACAAGGTGGAGGTGTACCATGACCTATCTTCCAGTACGCTACAGCGGCGCAGGGAAATGAAGCCGGTTACGCAATACCTGCAGACTGAGAGAATGCGGTACCGTTGGCTCTTCCCATTTGCGCTGCTAATGGACATCAACGGAAGGGGTTTCAGGGTGCGGTCGGAGGAGGAAGCCTGGAGAACTCTGCGACAGGAGGGAGCCCCCCGACTGCCGGAGCCAGATACCACCACGAGCCAGAAGGGAAGTAAAGTGCGACGCCCGGGCTGGGAGAGAGTCTCGGTGAAGGGTCAGAGATTGAGGAGGAAGGCTGGAGCGATTGCTCAGCGGAACTGTGTGATGGACTACTGAGATATGTGATGATTTTTCTGCACGGTATTACCGGGAGGGTGGAGGAGGGAAAGTAAGGGCTAAGGAGCAGTTACAAAGGGTTTATGGGGGGGGACTTCCCTTGATGAACCAGCACGGTTAATAAAGGGGGGGAAACAGAGTTGAGGGGTGTAAGGGGGAGAGGGGATAAGGGGGGGAGAAGTAGTAGAGTACGAGGAGAGGCAGCGTCCAACGGGGGTCACATCCTTGATGGAGGTCGGAGAGGAGTTCCATATTTTGGGGGGGCGGGGGAGGGGGAAGGCATTGATGTTGAGTAATGGGGATAGGAGGGGCAATATAAAGTTAGAATGGCGTCGGGGTTAATTGTAGGGAGTTTGAATGTCAGGGGCCTGAACTCGCCACAAAAGAGAAAGTTGATGTGGAAGGAGTTGCGGAGCCAAAAATGGCAAGTGGCTTTCTTGCAGGAGACACACCTGCGAAAGGATGATGAATCTCTGCTGCGATCCGGTACCTAACAGGGGTATTTTGCAGCGGAAAAGGGAGGGAAGAAGAGATCAGGGGTTGCTATACTGGTGGGGCAGGGGGTTCCCCTCGAGGTAGGCCAGGTTTATAGGAAAGCAGATGGGAGAGCGGTGGTGGTGGGGGGACTCTTGGGGGGAGAGCAGGTTACACTGATCTCTGTTTATGGCCCAAATACTGGCCAAAGGAGGTTTTGGGAAGAGATGGGAGTTTGACTGGTAGGGAAAATTCAAGGGAATGTGTTGGTGGGGGGGGATTGCAACATAGAACTGGAGGGAAGGCAAGTGCGGAGGGGAAGGGATGAGGGGGGGTCTTAGGGAATTCCGGAAATGGCTGAAGGACTTGGAGCTTGAGGATTTATGGAGGGTGGCAAATCCCAGGGTTAAGGACTTTTCATTTTATTCAGCGGTCCACGACTCCTATAGTCGTATAGACTACCTATTGGGGGATCGGTATTGGCTGGAGGCCTTGGACAGGGCTTCCATAGGGATGATCACATGGTCCGACCATGCCCCAGTGGGAGTTCGGTTTGGTCCACCAAGGGAAGGGGGTAGGCGAACCTTTTGGAGACTGAATGACTATTTGTTGCGGGGGGGGGGAGGGGAGCAGAAGTTAAGGGAGGTGATTACCGAGTATATGGCATTTAATGATAACAGGGAAGTGAAGATGGGAAGTCTATGGGACGGGTTGAAGGCGGTTGTCCGGGGTCATCTGATTCAGATGGGAGCCCGGAGGAAGAAGAAAAGGGAGGAGGAGGTTTGTCTCCTCACTAGCCAACTGGAGGAGTTGGAGCGGGCCCATAAACAGCAGGGGGCGGATTAAACTGAGGTGAAAAGTGGAGGAAATTCGGAATCAGCTTAAGGCCCTCCAGTTGGAATGGATCTCTAGGCAACTGGAGAGGGTAGGTCAGTGATACTATGAATTTGACAACAAGGCAGGCCGGCTCCTGAGTAATAAATTAAGGACTCAGAGGCAACGGCGGTTAGTTGCCAAAATTAAGGGCCCCCAGGATAGATTACTGTATAAAAGCGGGGAGATCCCGGAGAGGTTTCGGGATTTTTACCAGCAGCTGTATGCAGCTGAGCCGCAGGGGGACTGGGAGGCCATTGAGCGGTATATCCAGAATGGGGGCAGAGGGAGTGCGAAGCTCGGGGAAATGGAGGGGGTAGCGCTGGAGGAGGACATAACCTTGGAGGAGGTGATGGGTGCCATTAAATCCTTGGTCCCAGGCAAGGCACCGGGCTTAGATGGCTTCACGGGGTTGTTCTATAAGAAAATGTCCGAGTTGGTGGCTCCGGTCCTAACGAGAGTGTTTAATGCGGTGTTGGGGGGAGACCCTTTGCCTCCATCTATGAGTCAAGCGGCCATAGTGGTCATACCCAAGCCGGGAAGAGATCCAGCGGTGTGTAGGTTGTACCGACCTATATCTTTGCTGAACATAGATGTCAATATTCTGGTAAAGGTGTTGGCTTTGAGACTATGCCCGCTTATGCCTGGGCTGGTGCACCCGGATCAATCTGGCTTTATAATGGGCAGACAGACCGCAGATGGGATAAGGAGGGTGATTCAATTGGGGTGGCTTGCGAGGCAGGAGGAGCAGCAGGCTATGTTTCTCTCTACTGACGCGGAGAAGGCCTTCGATAGGGTCAATTTTGATTTTCTGCAAGCGGTATTAAAGTACATAAGTTTGGGCCCTAGGTTCTGAGCATGGTTAGGGGCGTTATATGCTTCCCCAGTAGCTGCAGTGAACGTTAATGGCGGGTATTCTGATTTTTTTCCATTGGGTAGAGGTACTCGGCAGGGGTGCCCACTGTCACCGTTGCTCTTTGCGTTAGTCATGGAACCGTTGGCCGCCAGGATTCGGTCGATGCAGGATATTAAGGGTGTGGAGGTGGGGCAGAAACAACATAAGATGGTAATGTTTGCGGATGATGTGCTTTTTGCCCTGACGCAGCCTTTGGTCTCACTACCGGTGTTGATGAAGGAGCTTGGGGACTATGGGGCCCTCTCGGGATTCAAAGTTAACCGGGATAAGACGGAAGCCATGTCAGTATCGTTGCAACCACAGATCATTGAAAGTTTGAAGGGCTCCTTTCCATTTTGCTGGGCGAGCAGATCCATAAAATATTTGGGAGTGCAGGTCACCGCTCACCCCTTGGGACTTTATGGGGCGAACTATCCCCAGACGTTTAGAAGGCTGAGGGAGGATATGTCTCGGTGGCGGGGTGTGGAGATCTCCTAGATGGGTAGAATAGCAGTCTTGAAGATGAATCTTTTGCCACGGATGTTGTATTTGTTCCAAACCTTGCCGGTCCCCGTTCCGCGTAGGGAATTACGCATATTACAGAACCAGATGTTTGCTTTTGTGTGGGGAGGGAGTCGTTCTCGGGTGAGTAGGAGGGTAATGTACGCGAGTAGAGAAAGGGGGGGACTAGGGATGCCAGATGTCGCTAGATACTATGCGGCTGCACAACTGAGGCAAGTTTTCGAGAGGAGGGATAGTGGTGGGGTTGAGAAAAGGTTTCGGGAAATTGAACAGTATTGGGGGGGAGGTTCAACTGAAGTATTTGCCTTGCATCTTCGGTAAACTTCCTGGGGGGAGATGGCGGGAAAATCCGTTTCTTTGGCATTTAGCTATGCAATGGATTAAGGCCAATCGGATATTTGCACCAGGGGCCAGTTTTTCGCCTTTGGCTCCAGTGACGGGGCTGAGAGAATTTGAACCAGGGAGGGAGGGAACGTTCCAGAGATGGGAAAGGGCAGGGTTGGACACGTTTGAGAGATTCTTAAAAGATGGGGAACTGATTCCCTTTCCAGACCTTAGGGTGCGGTTTCAATTGCGAGGGGGGGATGTTTTCCCATACCTACAAGTAAAGCATTTCCTGACCCAGAGGGAAGTCAGGGAGTCTTGGGAAGGGGGCCCTGACAATAGAGTAGTGCTGTGGCAGGGCTGGGAGGGCTCGAGGGGATTGATAACCCAACTCTATAAAGGATTGGGGGGAGGACTGGGGGGGGGGCGGTTTCCTCACCAGATAGCGTGGGATAGGGATTTGGGAAGGGAGCTGGGTTGGCAACGGGTCCACACCAATAATGCACGGCAGGCCTTGTCAGTGGCAATTAGGGAGACCTCCTATAAGCTGCTGTATCGCTGGAATTACTCCCCAGAGCGGCTACATAGGATGTTCCCGGCAGTGTCGGATCGTTGTTGGAGGGAATGTGGGAGTGAAGGGACATTCCTGCATATGTGGTGGGAGTGCCCTAAAGTCCAGGTGTATTGGGCCATGGTAGCAGGGCAGATTCAGGACCAGGTGGGGGTGTGCCTCAATGTGGACATGGGGCTGGGACTCTTGGGGCTTTAGCCAGAGCACATTGGTAAGAAGTTTGAACGCCTCATTAGGGCGTGTATTCAAGCAGCACGTAGCGAGTTCGCACGGGCGTGGAAACAGACCCAACTTCCGGGCTTGGTGAGCTGGAAGAGTCGACTCAGGCGCATTACCCTGATGGAACAATTGACGGCAGTTCGACGCCAGAGGGGGGAGAAATTTAGGGAGCAATGGTTCCCACTTTTAGAACATTTAAGAATCGAATGCCTTCGGGAATTGGGAGGGAGGGAGGGGTTTGGAGGGGGATTGGGGGGTGTGGTGGAGATAATCTTAATAAGTAGAGGGGGGGATTGAGGGTTACTTGGGGTGCCCGGAGGGGAACATCAAAGCACCTGGAGTACTTTGGAGAGAGACTCGGTGCAATGTATACTATGCTTCCCGGGAAAGGGGGGGGGGGCGATGGAAGAAAGATCTCTAGTTAAGATAAAAGTGTGTTTATATTTCTTACTCAGGGGGTTGGGGGGAATGTATTTGTAGTATATTGCTTATATGCCTGTTGATGTTCCTGACTTGCAAGACACTGTGTGGCATCATGAAGGGAGACTGTTGCTGTTACTGTTGTATTTACATAAAAAAATTCAATAAAAAGAAATATACAAAAAAAAGGAAAGGCACTAACAATGTCAATAAGATTAAAAATAGAAATTTGGGGGTTAGTTAAGAAAAGTAAAATATCATCAACATATGCCACAAGCTTGTATGTTTGGTTCTGATACCAGTAATGTGAGGACGGGAACGTATTAATATTAACAAGTGTATACATTTTGGCAATATAGATTTTCTGAAAGACTGACATAATAACAAAGGTTATTTCTTTTCCTTCAGCTGGTTTTTTTGTGATACTTTTTTCTACATAGCACTGGCACATTTTCACTTTTCCCAAAGTTCAAGTTAGCATGAAAACATTATGTCACCTTTCCAAGGCCAGTGCCTAGCCAGATCCTATGGGGTGTAATTTAGGTGAATTCAAGGAACTGAGAAATTCATCACATAGATCATTATCATTATCAGTATCTGAATGAAATAAATGTTCAAAAAAGGACTGGAAAATATTTTTTATGCCAGATTGGCTTGTATGAATACTGGAATTGGTATCACACAATGAGGTGATAATGTTTTCTGTATTTTCCTTTTAGATATTGAGCCAAGGATCTACCTAGTTTATTATCACTGATATAGTGTTCAGTTCTGCAAATAAAGATGTCCATATTTGCATGTAGACTAGTTAAGGAGTGGTATTTATACTTAGCCTGGGTTAATGAATGTAGATTTTGTGGGGCAGGATGTTTAATATACTTTTTTCCGATTCTTGAATTTGGTGTTCTAGCTGAGTTAATTCCAATTTTTCTTTTTTCTTCATCCAAGAATAATAATTCATTATTTCACCTCTATTTATTTATTTACAGTAGTGCTTGATATACCGCTAAGGCCGGAGCATAAAAGCATTTTACAATAAAAAAAAAAACATGGGGCTGCAAAGAAAGAAAATGAAAAGAACGCCAATTAAATAAAGGAAAGGAAAGAGACAGTAAAAGGACAGTGTAGAGGAGATACAGAGAGAAAAGAACACAAAGGGGGAGACTAGACAGAAACCCAGCACAAGGGGAGAGAAGGTTCCCAAAAGACTAATGCAGAGGAGGGGACAATTTAAGAGGGGATGGAAAACGCCAACTGAAAGACGTGCATCTTCATGGCCACTTTAAACCTGGGAAGCGACAGTTCAAACCGGAGGGCAAGAGGGAGGGAGTTCTATAGGGCGGGGGCCAGGAAAAAGAAGGCAGCATGGCGAGTGTGTTCCAGGTGTGCCTGGAAGACAGAGGGAAGGGCAAGACGGTGCACGTGAATGGAGCGCACGAGCCAGGGAAGATGGTGGAAGTGAATGAGGTCAGCTAGATAACGTGAGGTGGAGGTATGGATAACCCTATGGACCATAATAAGGACTTTATAGTGAATGCAGTATTAAACAGGAAGCCAATGCAGACGAGCCAGGAGAGGGGAGACATGTTCACAATGAGAAGAGTGAGTGAGGATGCATGCAGCAGTGTTCTGGAGAAGCTGTAACCTGAGAGATGAGAGTTTTGGATTTGTGAGGAACTGGGGAACATTCTGGGGAAAGGAGGGGCTCTTCCGAAGGGATGGGCTTCACCTTAACTGGGATGGAACCAGGCTGCTGGCATTAACCTTTAAAAAGGAGATAGAGCAGCTTTTAAACTAGATAATAGGGGAAAGCTGACAGTCGCCCAAGAGCGCATGGTTCGGAAGAATGTATCCTTGAAGGATACTACCAAAAGCAGAGAGGTTCCAAAAAAGAGTAAAGTAGCCCAAATGCCCTCGAGTATGGAGCAGGCAGAGCTTAAAGATCCCAAATTACCCATGTCTACCAATAGCCAGATTAATATGAATAAAATACAGTCTCTAAAATGCTTGTATGCAAATGCTAGAAGTCTAAAAAATAAGATGGGAGAGTTAAAATATATAGCACTAAATGAGAGGTTAGATATGATTGGAATCTCAGAGACATGGTGGAAGGAGGACAACCAGTGGGACACTGTGATACCTGGGTACAAACTATATCGTAATGATAGAGCTGATCAAATTGGTGGAGGGGTTGCGCTCTATGTTAGAGAGGGCATTGAGTCAGAAAGGATTAAAGGTTTGCAGGAAACAAAATTTGCTGTAGAATCTCTATGGATTGAAATTCCATGTAAAAAGGGGAAGGCGATGGCAGTGGGGGTGTACTATTGACTGCCTGGCCAGAATGAACAAATGGATGATGAAATGCTCAAAGAAATCAAGGGAGCTAACAAAAGTTACAGCGCAGTAATAATAATGGGTGATTTCAATTACCCCGATATCGACTGGGTCAGTGTCACGGCAGGACATGCTAGGGAGATATTCCTAGATGAAATAAATGACTGCTTCTTGGAGCAGCTGGTTCCTGAACCGACCAGAGGGGAAGCCATATTGGACCTAGTCCTTAGTGAAACATCAGATCTAGTGCAAGAGATAAGGGTATTGGGGCCACTTGGCAATAGTGATCATAGCATGATCGCATTTGATTTAATTAGTGGAGGAGGGATAGTAAGGAAATCCACAGTACTACCTTTTAACTTTCGAAAGGGAGACTATGATAAAATGAGGAAAATAGTTTAAAAAAAACTAAAAGGAGAAGACTTACATCAAGCTTGGGTGTTGTTGAAAAATACTATCTTGGAAGCCCAAACCAGCTGTATTCCACGCTTTAAGAAAAGTGGAAGAAAGTCCAAAAAACATCTTTATTGTTATTGAATATTCTAATACTCCATCCTGTCAATCATATTGTTCAAATGGCAGTATACACATTTTAATAAATACAAATACAAATAAATCATCATCCTATTTTTCTTTGTATTCCATAAACTACATATCATATATATTATACAATAAAAATGAGTCTTTGGGAGAAAAACACAGACCATATTCCAAAATGGAAGCACTATTTTGAAAAACAGCAGTACTTGGACAGAAGTGACTGTGGATTGCTCTTTGAAGACCCACAGGAGGGTAAGAGCAGTGCTGTCTCAACCATTAGGCAAAACTAGCTGGTTATCTGAGGTAGCAGCTTCTGAGGGGTGGCAAAGAACAGCAGCAGTCAAAGCAAAACAAAAAGTCCTGACAGTCACATAGATTCAAAGAGTCGTGAGCACATTCTTTTACCTGCACAGAAAGCGGGCAAACACAGAGACAAATCAAAATCTAATATTAAAAAGTATGATATCCAATGACTGTTGAGTTTCATTATCAAACTCTCAGGAAAGGGTGGTTTAAGGCTGAAGGTTCACCTAAGGTACACAGTGCCACCTTGCACCAGCCCTGGGTGGAATACAGGAGTCTAGGAAGCAAGGTCTGGCACCATACCAGGGGCATTTTAAATTTTGGTGGCAGCAGATTTTTTGATGGTGAAGGGCGGGGTGAACACCACTTTACTCCACATTCCCCGGAAGCCTAACAGAGGCCTAGGAGTAGTTTGTCAGCAGACCTGTAGCGGAACCCCACACAAATGTAGGACATGATGAATTAGGGTTTGGAAATAAGGAGCATACTCAGACAGACCAACAGAACAATCAGAAAGATAGCCAGAGAATCTTCACAAACATAAAGTACAAATTAAAGGACGCAGGCAATGACACCAGAATAGGACACATCAGCCTTAAGCTGGCGGGTGTGCTCAGTATGAAAGTAGAGACAGTTAGGAGATTTCTGCTGGGGAATTTTCCCAGGCCATCCTGAAACTAAATGCAGAACTAGAATAGAAAAACATGCAAATGCCCAAGTAGTTAGGCAAAGTAGATTGATGAAAGTATAACATTAAGAAAAACAGTTACAAATTATGCAAACCATTAAGAAAAGCAGTTGCAAATTATGCAAACAACTTACTAACTTAGGCCGGGTTGACTAAGGATATAAGGGAAGATAGTATGGTGGTTAAGGACACAGACTCTTGCAGACACTCTCCCTCGGGAGCAACGTTATACCTGCCCAGGTCCTGGAGACAGAGTCTATCAGGTACTTTGCTATAGATAATTTTTGCATATTCATGTATGTTTTTGATGTATTCGTAGACACTTTACCCTTTCAATGCGAAGCTAGTCCTTTTGCAGACCTGATAATAAAACTGAGCACTCTGCTTCGGTGTCACAATTTTATTGACACTGGGTCCTGTATTTTCTATGTATGTTGGGGTGTACCCTGTGACCACAGCATTTACCAATAAAAGGGTCAAATCCCCAACAGTGGGGGGAGTGCAGCTGCTATTATTTTTTGTTTTAAATGAAACAAAATGAAAAAATATCAAATTTGTCATTGTTTTCCTTTGGTTTCATTTTCAAAATGAAATGAAACTAAATAGGAAATTGTGTTCAGATTTCCTTATTTTCAAATGAAAGCACATCCATAGTGAATACTACAGAAGCTGCTTCCTTCACTTATATACTACTACTACTACAACTTCCAGTGTTTATCACTTCTATAGCACTACTCAATGTACACAGCACTGTAGAAATATGCATAGAGCTCGATGCAGGAAGGAGTACGTCCGGGCCATCCGGACGTCCCTGAACAGGATGGGCCCATCAGTACCCAATTCTGCACTGCAGGAGCTAGATGTCCCTGCGGATGCAGAAATGAGCACAGTGATGGCTCAGCATGCCCCAGGATCCACCACGGTGACGTCCACACCACAGCATGGCCAGGCCGCAGCAGTGCTGACCCCCATTTCCCTGCCACCCAACCCTCGGTGGTGGCAGCCAGGGCCCGGATCTGGCTGCAGGAACTCACCTGCCCCTCCGCTAACCATGTGGTGGGGTTTCATGGATCTTCTGCTGCTGCACCCGGGACTTATACCACCTCCGAGATAGTATAAACCTCACGTCCAGACTGCATCCTGGGGACATACAGGGCTGTGACCGGAATTGGCCCTGTATATCTGGGAGCCAGGACCACCTCCGCTATACCCACTCTCTGCCCCCATCCATCGCAGCACACACAGCGGCTCTGTACGTGTAGGGGGGCCAAGAGGCAGAATACAGTGCAGGCAGATAGCAGGGCTGGATGTCCTGCTGGGATATACAGCCCCGCTATCAGCCTTACAGAATTGGGTCCATAGTCTTACAATTTAGTCAAGACAAACATACAAAACAAGATACACAACTGTACCTTCCATTAGGGTAGATGATATTATCTTCTCATCCAGATCTGCCATATTTTAGAACCTTTGGATCTTTACCGCCCCCAAACCTTTGCCATTCTAGTTGCAGACCAAATAGGCCTATGCAGAAATCCAGGACCTGCTACAACACAGCACAGAGGTAGTATGATCAGGCATGAGGAAGAAGGAAAGATATTTGTAACTCTGGGAGCCATAATCAAAGCCCTTTCTGTAGGGTGAAATAGTATCTTACCCACTGATGCTGAGACTACCATTGTTGGCCAAAGTGTAAGTGGATAAAATGTTTGCTATGCGCATACCTTTATCTACAGAATGTAGAGGCAACACCAGGGGTAGGGTCAGGACAGAGCTCAGAGATCTAAAACTATTTTGCCCCTATTTTATAAAGATAAATAGGCATCTATGGTAGTGTAGTGTGCAGTAAGAAGAGATATTCCTTAAAATGCAGAACAGGCAGCAAGCAGTTCAGGGAAAACAAAATCTGATTTTATTCTATCCCAGCTTGTTAAACCTCCACAAGCTGGTTCTCCCGGCCCTTCCTCCAGCCCCAGTTTTCCTACCTCAGAACTCCTTCGCACAGCTTGCCTTGGAAGGACTTCTAGCTCCACAGGCCGCTTTCCCTCCTGCAGCTTGCTTGGTTCTTAATCTCTCCCTGTTAACCATGCCCTCCCAGCCCTGAACTCTGGGCTGCAGACTCTCTTAAAGGGGACCGCTGATAATCCTTTTGGAGAGGGATGGGTAACATTCTATATACCTCATCATAGCATCTATTTGTCTTAATAAGATACTAGCACAAATCCTGCAGAGATATGTCTGCTCCAGAACAGGTGTAAATGTTTACACATAAAGTATTGAAATACACATGTAAATTAAGGCATTTTATAATCTATGCAAATACTTCATAAGTCCGTCTGTGCTCCACCCAGACTGTATCCCCAGTAACACCTACAGTAAAATTATGCATGCATGCTATCACTAATACTTTTACACCTGGCACAATTTTATGCTCTTATATTGATCAAAAAACAACAGTTCGAACAGAACAAGGAGAAACAGAATGATTTATGTGGTGGCGAAGCAGGGTTAAACCCTGGAGAAAGTAGGAGAAACCAGTCTTTTTTCCCTGAAGCAAAGAGCAGTTCAGGAAGGGAAAGGGTTAAACCTCCAACAAATGAAAAAAACTCTATGCACCGAAAGCTAGAGAGGGAGCCACACCTCAGCTCCATGGTGACCAAGGGAGCTGACGTGGGAAGCAGAGGGGCGGAGTCAAAGCCCATAGGACAGCCCCAAACACTTAAGCAGGAAGAAACAGTTAGTGAGAGAGACGTGGAGAGAGATAGAAAAAACCACGGGAGGAGCAGCAAAGAGAAGTGGGAGAGAAGAAGAAATAATCCTCGGGAGGAAAGTCTGGAAAGCTTGTCCGGAAGTCAGAGGAGTTCTTCTCATGAGTCTTCTCTAGAAGCTGTCCTGGAAGGTGAGAGAATAGGCAGAAGTAAAGGCCCTATTAGAAAGTTGCATAAGGATTCTTATTGCAGGCAGCGTGTCTGTAGCTCCAGTTCCGAGAGAAGCTCAGCTGATAGAAAGCAATTAGCTGACCAGAAGCTTGGGAGACAGGAGTCCGAGCCAGACCCTGCTAGGAAGCATGGTACAAGAGTCCAGGTGAAACAGTCTGGGGACAAGTGGTTGCCTCTAGCACTACCAGAGAAGTCAAGGAGTGCTAAGAAAAAGGTGAGCCCTTTTGAAACCTTTAAATCTGTGTTAAAGGAGAGTGGTCTCCTTGGTTCATCCCCTATACCTCAGTTTAATGAAAAGTCTCGCTGGAGACAGCTTAAAAACCTGTTAGAGCAATGGAAGCCTACTGTTGAGAACCCTGAGAATAGGCAGGTTGTATCAGACTCGGAGGAAGAGGCTATGAAAATTGAAGAAGCCCCTTTAGAGAGTGAATGTTCTGATATGGAGACAGACTGTGCTTATTGCCAAAGGGAGTAAAAGCTGCTAACGTTTTATGCTGATGTTATAAGTGTTGGAAGAAGCCTGAAACTTGGCTTGAGAGATTAACACTGGGAAAGGCAGTAAGATGCTGGAAGTGTGAAGCCTAGCCAGTTTGGCAACTTCGAATGAAGAGAATGCTATTGTTTTATTGATTGCTATACAAATGCAACAATTGGTCTAATGAAGAGAAGAGCTGTTGATGATTTGGATTGGATGCCTCAACTAACCCAAGGATAAGTAAAGTGAATTTGCAACTGGAAGAAGGTTTGGGAAAGTTGTTTGAAGCAATCATGCGTGGATGTATAACACATGGACCTTGCTGTATCAGTTGACTTTATTTCTGTATGGAGAAGAATCCTTTATTCTTTATGTTTGGTAGGAGTAGTAGAAAAATACCTGTGCAACAATAAAATTTATTGTTATCCTTAAATCCTTGGCTGTTTTCGTCTTGACCACAACTACATGGAACACAAGAGCCGCAGCAGTTATAGGGATACACAAATGTGGTCCGTCCTTTTCTACTAGGCATCCGCCTATACAAAAGAGAGGACGTGACATTTAAAATCAGCAAAGATGTATGCCAAAGCTGCAAACTTTCTCCATGCTTTTTCTGCCGTCATGTTTCTATGTTTCTATACCTATTTAATTTATATGCAGAACAAATCATCAGAGAAGCAAGACTGCATGAAGACAACCAAGGTGTGAAAATTGATAGAAGATTCATCAACAACCTTTTCTATGCTGATAATACCATGTTCCTTATCGTCCCTCCAGTCTAGTCCCAAACCTCTAGGGTTTTGCACCTCCTCCCGCAGCACTGGAGACTGAGCATGTCACACTTTTGGTGACACCATATATCTAGTCCAGGGTCTGCCCCCACAGCTCCAGTAATCTCAACCTCCATGCAGCAGAAGGAGGTGTGGGCCCTAGAGGTTCGGGGCTCACTGGAGAAATAATTAAGGATCAGGGTAGATAGGATAGGTAGAGAGTTAGTCCTTGTAAAAAAAAAAATGAAGAAGTAATACCTCTTTAAATTGGCGATTTGAGTTCGAAGCTAATTTGGTAGAAAAAAGTGCTGCTCTGGCTGCCCCCCTTCTCCCCCCTCCCTGAAGCAGTAACTGTGCAGGGGAGAGTGAGGGAGTCGTCGGCGGGGCCTCCTGCTTCTGATCCCCTGATCGGGTGTGAATCAGTTGAGGTGAGACCCACTGTGCACGCTGACAGAACAGCTTGGCTTCTGCCGCGGCTTGGCAGGCCGCAAGTCAAGGCGGGTGGATCGCTGTAGCGTGGAGCGACCGTCTCTCTTCCATCAGGCTTCGGCGGTCTGCGCAGCAGCTGCTGGCCGGCAGGAAGGTAAGCCGGAAGGTAAGAGTTCACTCACAGCGAGTGCAGTTAGCTGAGCGTCAGGAGATGTCGGGCCCAGACTGCGTGTCTGAAGCGCGGGAAACCAGGGCATTGTGAGATTGCCTGTTTCCCTCTGTCCTCAGGTTGGTTCTTGAATAGAACATTAACGATTTTCTGGGCCAGTAGCAGGGAATTAAGAGTGTTAGTGTAGGTATAAAGGGAAAAAAAAAAGGATATTTTGTTTTTACAATTAGTTTATATTGTACGGCCTCCAGATGCCTTCTAAGCCTATGTGTGGGATGAGAAGGGGATCTGTTTCGGAGGCAGGCGTGTGTAGGTGCTGTGCTCAGGAGACAGTTGCGGCACAGGCGAGGGAGGACAGTGTGTCCGGGGAATTAAGGGGGCAGACGGAGTTAGTTTAGGCTCTTGACCCATCGGGGCCTCTTATGGAGCCGGTACCGGGGACGTCCGCGGCAGCAGATGCCCTCTCTGCCCAGCCTTCATTGCAAGGGGGATTGGCGGCTATTTTTTCAGAGGACTTTATGGTGCTGCTACAGCAGGCACTGGGGGGGTCTGGAGTTGAGGTGCCAGAGTCTGTGAGTGGTGGAGCGATGGGGTTAAAGAGATCAGCGGCTCCACTAGGAGGAAGACCAGGTAGCGTGCCCCTTAAAAAGCCCAGGCTGGTCCCAGGTAAGGATGAACCAGGGGTTGGGCCTGGAGGAGCAATCAGAGTCTATGGACGACTCGGAGTTAGAGCAAGACCTAGAAGAAGGCAAGATACCGGAGCAGGAGGACCAGGCAAGGGTGGTCCGGGTATTCTGGCGGGAGGACCTGTCAGCGTTAATCTCGGAGATGTTGAAGGCCTTGAACATGCCGGTTTCAGGCCAGGCGGAGGATTCTACTTTGGAGGATCCTTTGTTACAGGTGGTATGGAAGACCCAAAGGGCATTCCCAATACATAGAGTATTCAAGGAAATGATTCAGGAAGAGTGGGACATGCCGGAAGCGAGTCTAAAGGGTTCTAGGGTGATGGCGCGCCTATACCCGTTGGAGGAACCGGATAAGGATCTTTTTAAGTCACCTAAGGTTGATGCAGCAGTTTTGGCGGTTACAAAGAAAACCATGATTCCAGTGGAAGGGAGTGCCGCTCTTAAGGATACTCAGGATAGGAGATTAGATACCATGTTAAAGCAGGTTTTTGAGGTTAATGCACTGTCCATGCAGGCTTCAATTTGTGGAGCATGGGTGGCAAGGGCATGCTTTCGATGGTCCCAGAGAATCAAGGGGTCACAGGAGGAGGCGGTCGGAGAAGCAGCCCGCTTGGAGTCGGAGGCAGCGTACTTTGCAGATATTCAATATGATCTTATCCGAGGCCTTTCAAACAGTATGGCATCCGTGGTGGCGGCACGGAGGTACCTCTGGCTGTGCAATTGGGCGGCGGATGGGGCCTCTAAGGCTAGGTTAGGTAAGCTTCCATTTAGAGGCAAGTTACTCTTTGGAGAAGATTTGGACAAGTTGGTCAAGGACCTAGGAGAGTCTAAAGGAAGGAGATTACCGGAAGACAAGCAGAAGCAGAGTTGGCTGGCAGCGCCTTCCAAGAATCAGCAAAGGGAGCGTCAGAGATTTTGTCAGTTGCGATTTGCTCAGTTTCAGAGAGGGTGGTCACAATATAGATCGCAGGGGTTTCGGGGGTTTAGAGGAGCAGGCAGAGGCTTTGGAACCTCCTCTTCCCCGAATATCAAGAAATCGCAATGAAGCGAGGGGGGCCCAGGCAGGTTTTGTGCCCGTAGGGGGGCGTTTAAGAGAATTTTTCCCTGCCTGGGTCCAAATTACGTCAGATCGGTGGGTATTGGAAGTCATTCAGAAAGGATATGCGCTCCAATTCCAAAGGCCGGTGGCCGGCTTTTTCGTGCAATCTCCCTGCAGGACGAAGTCAAGGTTGGCGGCAGTTCGCAAGACTGTGGAAAGGCTGCTAGCGCTAAAGGCAGTGGTGCCGGTACCGGCAGGCCAACGAGGATGCGGTCGGTACTCCATATATTTCGTGGTGTCAAAAAAGGAGGGCTCCCTGAGACCGATTCTGGACCTAAAGAGAGTGAACAGATGTCTCAGGGTGTCGCATTTTTGTATGGAAACACTGCGCTCGGTCATCGTGGCGGTCCGGCAAGGAGAATTCCTCACGTCGCTAGATCTTTCGGAAGCATACCTTCACATACCCATTCGATTGGAACATCAAAGGTTTCTGCGGTTTGCGGTGCCCATGGGGCATTTTCAATTTCAGGCGATGCCGTTCGGTTTGGCGACAGCTCCCAGAACTTTCACCAGACTAATGTTGGTAGTGGCTGCGGCTTTGCGCAAGGAAGGGGTGTTGGTTCATCCATACCTGGACGATTGGTTAATTTGGGCAAGGTTGAGGAGCGAAAGCGAACAGGCCACCCGCAGAGTGGTGCAGGTTCTGCAGACCCTCGGGTGGGTGGTCAATCTGACAAAGAGCAAGTTGGTCTCGTCACAGGAATTAGAGTATTTGGGGGCTCGCTTCGACACGAGCTACGGGAGAGTGTTTCTTCCCAGCCTCAGGGCACGGAAACTGAGGCAACTGATACATGCCTTTTTGAAGAAACAAGCTCCGTTGGTGTGGCACTACTTACAGCTACTGAGGACAATGGCGGCTACGATAGAGTTGGTGCCATGGGCCAGAGCGCACATGAGACCGCTGCAGAGAGCACTTCTCAGAAGATGGGAGGGGTGGTCTAGTGGTAAGGACAAGGTACTTCAGGTCGGAGGGCCGGGGGTTCAAGTCCCACCTGGGGACAGCAATCTCAGGCCAGAGGGACTGGGATTTCTAGTCCTATAGGCACTCCTTGTGGTCTTGGGCAAGCCACTTAACCCTCCATTGCCCATGTTCCCTGTAAGTATTAGCGTATGTGTCTCATATCCCCTCATGTTAAATGTATCCCCCAATTGACCGCTTTGACCCGGTGAAAAGCAGGATATAAATACAGCTAAATAAATTAAATAAATGGTCCCATCAGTCGGATCGGTTGTCCCAGAAGCTGATCTGTCCTCAGGAGGCACCACAATCTCTGCAGTGGTGGCTTGTGCAGGGCTGTCTAGAGAAGGAAATGTCCCTCGAATCCCCGGAATGGAGATCATTGACAACGGATGCCAGTCTGTTCAGCTGGGGGGCCCACTTCGAGATGCAGTATGCCCAAGGTCAGTGGACAGACCGGGAGAGGTCTTGGCCAATAAACAGGTTGGAATTGAGAGCAGTTACTCTGGCACTGAAGACCTTTCAGCAACTCCTGCAAGGCAAAGTGATTTGGGTGCTGTCAGACAACGCCACCGCGGTGGCATACATCAACCGGCAAGGCGGCACCAGAAGTGTGGCTCTCGAGGAAGAAGCGGAGGAACTTCTGAGCTGGGCTGAGTTCAATTTGGAAGTGTTATCGGCAGCACATGTAGCAGGAGTGGACAATGTTACGGCAGATTTCTTGAGTCGAGTCAAAGTAGATCCAGGAGAGCGGAGTCTCAATCAGGAGGTGTTCGACTTGCTGGTGAATCGCTGGGGCAATCTGGTGGTGGACCTCATGGCGTCGTTCGCATCTGCGAAGGTCAGCAGGTTTTACAGCAGACAAAGAGAACGAATGTCCGAAGGCCTGGATGCGCTGATACAGAGATGGCCAGAGGAAAAGCTCCTGTATGTATTCCCGCCGTGGGCCTTAATATGTTGAGTTCTGCAGAGAATAGACCGGCACAAAGGTCCGGTGATCCTAATCGCGCCAGATTGGCCAAGGAGGCAATGGTATGCAAACCTGATGCGTATTCTAGTAGAGGAACCGTGGCGCTTGCCAGTCAGGAGGGACCTGTTAGTGCAGGGGCCGTTAAGTATGCCTCAGGTGGATCGGTTCTCGCTTACGGCTTGGCTCTTGAGAGGGCAAGGTTGAGGTCCAAGGGATACTCGTCGGCAGTGATTTCTACGTTACTGAAATCCAGATGAAGATCTACGTCGGTGGCGTATATCAGGGTCTGGCGGTTGTTTGAGTCGTGGTGTGTGACGAAGCAGGTGACGGCGTTGAGCGCCTCCATTCCGCAGATTCTGTCCTTTCTGCAGGATGGCTTTGATAAAGGACTGGCGGCGGTGTCCCTGAGAGTGCAATTGGTGGCACTTTCCTGCTTTAGGGGGAAGGTGCAGGGGATGATGCTGGGGCGCATCCGGATGTTAAGAGATTTTTACGGGCGGCGACTTTGATTAGACCGCCCACCAGAGCCTCGATACCGGTCTGGGACCTTAACCTGGTGCTGGAGGCTTTGATGAGAGAGCCATTCGAGCCATTAGTGAAGGCGACGTTGAAGGATTTGACTCTTAAGGTGATGTTTTTGTTGGCTATATCGTCGGCGAGGCGCATTTCGGAGTTGCAGGCTTTATCATGTAGAGAACCTTTTTTGACCTTTGATAGCAAGAAGGTGGTTTTGAGGACGGTGCCTTCATTTCTGCCTAAGGTAGTGTGGCGGTCGCGCCCCTACCAGGCGGTCGCCTAGTAGGGACGGGAAGCCATCTTGAATTCCTCTTTACCAAGGATTGTAGTTGTGTATAGAGATAAATGAACCAAGTGGTTGTTTCAAAGCACACAGGAATTTTATTAGCTTCCGTGGCAAGCGGGTAACAAATCTTTAAAGCAGTTGTACACTCAAGTCAAAGAAAATAAAGGATAATCTTCTCCCATTAAAGCAAAGCTTACAACCAGTGTTGTAGTAGAATTATTTACACAGGCTTTCTTTTCTTTTCCCTTTATGATGCTTCTCTATGGCGTAATCATAAAGCACATGTATTTACAATTCCTAACTTCTCACTGCTCTCAAGCTTTCATTACTTAGCCACAATGCACATATCACAGTCCATCTCAGAACAAGCTGAAGTCAGGTCACTTTCTTTACCTTCTACCTCCATGCTTTCTGCTGAGCTGTCTCTTGGCAAAGTTTGAAAATGCTCAGGCACTTTATGCTTAATGTTCTTTAACAGGTTAAACAGCCTATCCAGTGGTCCCCAACCCAGTCCTATGGGGCCCACCAGCCAGTCAGGTTTTCGGGATATCCCTAATGACTATGCATGAGATATATATGCATTAGAGATATCCTGCCAACCTGACTGGTTTGTGGCCCTCCAGGGCTGGATTTGGAGACCCCTGCCTTACACCTCCGTCATTTAAGATTGTGAGTGGGCAAGGTGCAGATGTCCAAGACATCAAAAAGGTTAGATAGAATTTGTCACAGTCCTCCTCACTTCTCACCACCACCAAAAAATTGTCTATTAGACAACTTTTTGGTGGTGGTGAGAATCGAGGAGGAATGTGACACATTCTATATACCCTTTCGATGTCTAGGACATCTGTACCTTGCCCACTCACAATCTTAAATGACAGAGGTGTAAGGCAGGGGTCTCCAAATCCAGCCCTGGAGGGCCACAAACCAGTCAGGTTGGCAGGATATCTCTAATGCATATATATTTCATGCATAGTCATTAGAGATATCCCGAAAACCTGACTGACCGGTGGGCCCCATAGGACTGGGTTGGGGACCACTGGCCTATTCCACTGAATGGCCCCTTCTCCTCTAGGTAGGACTTCAACGGGCTTCTCCTCTTCAGTTTCTCCTGAAAACCCCTTCTTCCTAATCCGGGTTTTCCTAGGCCTAAACCTCTCTTCAGAGTCAGAGCAAGAAACACAGGGTTTTGGCTTTACTGCTTTCTTTCTCCTACCTTGGAGTCTTGTTGCAGCACCTTCCTGGCTGAGGCTTCTGTGGCTTGTGACTCTCTCTGCTTCTGAGCTAGACAGGGAATCAGGGTAAGACCTCCACTTCCCTTCCTGGGGCTTCTGCTGCCTGCAGACAGACCCTTCATCAGAGGAGTCTAAGCACTCTTGCCTTAGCCTTCTCAAAGCCAACCTTTTCTCTCTCTCCCTCTTGCCAGTCTGTTTGGTCCTCTGCCTGGAACCTTCTCTGTAGCTTCCTTGGCTGCAGTGCTGGCTGCTCTTGTCTCTGCTGCTGCTCTCTTTGTGGCTGCTTCTTGCTTGGCTGCCTTTCTCTTGGCTGCTTCTCCCTTGACTGCTTCTCTCAACTTTGTTTGTTTTCTCAAACTTAAACATTGAGCAGGGCACCTCCCTCTCTGACTCCACCCACTTGTACCTCCTACTCTTACCTGGGGTTGTCCTGGAGTCTGGGAGTGGCTTAAACCTAGCTCTACCCTCTTGGTTTCTCTCAGGGATTTTGCTGTGATGTATGTGTTCTAGTTCACCCATCCCCCGAAAAGAAGAAAAAGTTCTTCTTTCTCTTTTATTTCCATGCTGAGCTGCACTCTCCTTACCACAGTAGTCTCAGCATTTCATGTGAACCAGGTGGTCTCTTTACCAGTGTTTGAATGTGAGAGCAAAGATAAGTCAAGCAGAAGGCTTCATCGGTTGGATGTCGGCAGAGCTCTGAAGAATTATTTGCAGAGAACGTCGTTGATCCGCAAGACAGACAGATTGTTAGTGTTATTTGGGGGTCCAAAGCAAGGCGAGCAGGCGTCAAAGTCGTCCATTGTGCAGTGGATTAAGGAAGCGATTGCGGTGGTATATATTTTGAAGAACAAGATAGTTCCGAAAGGTTTAAAAGCGCATTCAACTAGGGCTCAGGTGGCTTCTTGGGCAGAGTTTAGCTTAGTGACAGCAGTGGAAATTTGTAAGGCGGCGACATGGTCGTCCTTGCATACTTTTGTGAAGCATTATAGGATTGACATTCAGGTGGAAGGTAACTCTAGGTTTGGATCAGCGGTGCTACAGGCTGGTCTGGCCGGGCCCTCCCGTTGAAGTGATAACTGCTCTGTTACATCCCTAGAGGTTCGGGACTAGACTGGAGGGACGATAAGAAAGATGAAATTAGACTTACCTGCTAATTGTTGTTCCTGGAGGAACTCCAGTCTAGTCCTGTTTCCCTCCCGGATGATGTGGACCAGACCGCAGCCTGAAGCATGGTAAGAATTGTCAGCGGACCGGTCAGACAGTTTGTTGGACAGCGGTGCTTTGGGGGGGAGCGGGGATGAGTGCAGCTTGTTTGTTTAGTACTCTAGGCTTTCCGAGAGGCCTGGGGAGAAGGAGTTAGCAGGCCTAGGCACTGCTTTACAGGGGAGCTAACAGGTCATTGTTAGCTCTTTAAATTGTTTGCTTGAGTTAGGTTTACAAAGGTTTAAAGTTTAAGGATGTTTACAGATGTACTTACTTATTGCTCTGGTGAGTCTGCTTTGTCAATAGATTACTGGAGCTGTGGGGGCGGACCCTGGACTAGATATACGGTGTCACCAAAAGTGACATGCTCAATCTCCAGTGCTGCGGGAGGAGGTGTAAAACCCTAGAGGTTCAGGACTAGACTGAAGTTCCTCCAAGAACAAAAATTAGCAGGTAAGTCTAATTTCATCTTACTGGCTAACAATGAAGACAATCTGAAATAACTGCTTATGAAGATCAAGGAGCATAGTACTAAAATGGGTCTGCACCTTAACATGAAGAAGTCAAAGATCCTGACAACTGGGAAAACCAATAATTTCATCCTTGATGGAGAAGAAACAGAAATAGTAGACAACTTTAACCTGCTTGGATCAATAATCAATAAAGAAACAACAAGGAACCAAGAAATCTGATGATGCAGTGCACCTGGCAGAATAGCTATTAAGGACCAAGGCATAATTCTCACAGGCATGTATCTTTGCATGCAAAGAATCAACTTGTCAAGCCATGGTATTTTCAATAACATCATATGGTTGGGCAGTGAAGAAAAAGACAAAAAAAAATCAATGTCTTTGAATTATGTTGCTGGTGAAGAACACTGTGTATACCATGGATTGCCCGAAGAGCAAATCAGTTGGTACTAGAAGAGATCAAACCTAAGCTTTCCTTAGAAGCTTGAATGACAAAACTTTGACTTTCAAACTTTGGAAACATCGTGTGAAGAGAAGGATTATTAGAGAAAGACATCATGCTTGGCAATGCAAAAGAGGTCAGTGCAAAAGAAGAAGGCCAGCATGCGATGGACTGATACAATAACAGCAGCTATGGGTGCTATCAATCTGATTGAAAACCGAACACAGTTTAGGACAACTATCCACAGGTTCGCCATGAATCAACAATGACTAAACGCCACTTTATAACAAAATGTTTTTGAGGCTGCCCCATTGTGAACTGTATAGCATTGCACCAACTTTTGCTTAAACTAAGGGTAAGAAGCTAAAAACACTTGACTTCATCACCACATTGTGTCATTTATATCTGCTTCTAACCACTTGCTCTGCTCCACAGGGAAAGCATAGGAGTCTCAGGCTGCTACTGTAAACACTTGCAAATGTTGATAAGAACCATAATGAAATCAGTTTTATCTGCAAACTTGAAGAGAAATAGAGCCTAATTAGAAAAAATTCTATGGAACTGCCAAAGGAACATATTTATTTAAAAACTGTGCCAAAGCCATGGAAGCTATTTCAGCAGATTACAATGAATTTGTTAATAGGAGTAATAAAAGTAGCAGAGAGCGCTAAAACTTCCTCAATATGGGCTTGATTTAGAAATCATTTGGATCTTGGCAATGCACTAATGTTGTCATTGCTTTAACAGGATACTAAACAAATATAAGAGCTGCCTGAAGATACTCCTTTACCTGTCACAGACTGTCTCAGGAGACAGAGCTGATGGTAACCAAGATCCTGCTTCCAGGGAGTGAAAGCAGTCTGCAGGGAAGTCAGCTTCTCAAGAGGAGCTCACAGCTTCCAACAGCCAGGACCTTAGCCAGTCCTTATTCTAGGGACAAGAGAAATAGAAAGCATCCAAAAACTACTAGTAAGAGCAAACCAATTAAAGAAATAGGAAATTTCATAAGGTCAACTTTTATCCCATGGAAGTGGAGGTCTTGGTTAGTAAGATGACCTCACATTTCTCACAGCTCCATAAGTAGGTTCTCAAACCTGTCCTGGGAGACCACCAGGCCAGTTGGGTTTTCATGACATCCACAATGAAAATTCATGAGTGAGATTTGCATATAATGGAGGAAGAAAGCATGCAATTCTCTCTCATACATATTCATGGTTGTTATCTTGAAAATACAACTGGCTGGTGGTCCCCAGGACGGGTTTGAGAATCATTGCTCTAGAACAACCAATACAGTGAGATTAGAAGGGGGAAGCTCTTTCCCATCTTCATTGCCTTATGACCAACCTGGCCACAGCATTTTGTACTGCTTGAAGTTTGAATATAGTTTTCTTAGAAATTCCCAGATAAATGATGCTATGTAATCCAGAAGAGCAACACAACAGATCCCCGCAGTGGCAAATAACAGCTGAGGGACGCAGGTGGGCAGAGGATGCCAGGCAGCATAGAGTTAAGGGTGGCGGAGGGGTAGGAGGGCGGGCCCGGAGGAGGCCTATTTTAGCGGCCCGCAAGACTGGGATTGCCCTCTTGCTCCTCCAGACAAAGACAGCATGATGGCTTCCCGCCCTTAACAGGGGGACACGTTGTCGCGGCATGGCTATGGGCAGTGGTGTAATTAGGGTCACGAGATGGGGCACACAGCCATGCAAGGAAACAAAAGGGGAAGTGGCCCAGAGGGAATTGTCATCCCCCAGACAGGGCAACAGGCCACAGCAGGGATAGTGGGTGGACGGTGCCATCTCCACATCCCCCCACGCTTACACAGCATGGGGGGGAGGGGCACACCGCTGACACAGGAGTGAGCAGCTCGGTACTGACCTTTGACGGGTCAGGATCAGAGCCGGGAGATACGACCTCTGCTGCAATGAGTGTAAGGCGTGCTTTTACAGCCTGATTTCCCCTGGTACCATGGTTTAAGTAATGGACAAGAATGATAGAAAGAAAAGGGGCAAGCTTCCAACTGCTTGGCACCAAGGTTGTGTGTCCCTCATGAACCTGTTTAGGAAATGTATAAGTTGATCATTTTAAATTTGAATTGTAGAGCTGCACTGGTTGAACATATGATATGCGAGTTCTGTGTTGATATTTAATGGTTATATAAAGTATGCAAAGCTGCGACCAAGAAACACAAATAAACTAATTTGTGATTTGAGACTGAAAACAAGCCTTGGTATTATTGGGGAAAGGGGAGGGGTAGGAGGGCGGGTGCATAGGGAGGCATGGCTACCCTCTTGCCCAGCTGTGCCTGAATAACTGTTGTCAGCTCACCTTGACAAAGATAATAACATAATTGCTTCACTAATCATAAATTTAGGAATACTTTTCTAGCTATGACAACCTGTGCCTCCATAGACAAGGAGGAGTTGAATATAACTCCCATACTTGTAATGAAGAAGGTAAGATTGCACCATCAATGTTCAGAAGTGGATTAAAGAATTGCATTTCACTGCTACAAGAAGCACTTCCATTGTTTTTGAAGGCTTCAGGGATGTTAGAATAATATTGTATCTGTTTCTGATCTCTGTCTTTCTGTTAAAAGGCACTTTACATCCCTGGTGGTAGACCACGCCGCCCTATTCTTTGTCTGAGTCTCTACTTCTGATCTCGCCCCGTTGTGACACCCAAAGTGATGTCAGGATACAGAGGGACCTTTCAATCAACCTATCACAATGGTGTGCAGCAGCCCATGGTGTGCTCCAAAGAAGCAGGTCATGTTTCTTTGGGTGCTCCTGCGGGTGCCTCCTTTGGGCATCTTTACTATGTGTTTTTTGTAATTTTTTTTAATCTTTCATCTCCACACCAAACTTTCATGGAAGACATTCCTCCATCACAGATGCCGCACCCTCTTTCAGTCTGGCATGGTAAGAGAGATGATCAGAATGACTATGGCATCCTGAAATGGTCCACTATAGGGCTATGAATTGTTGTTTGATAAATTTTACACAGCACACCATGGTCAGGATGACCTTTCCAGCAACTTTGCCTGGTGCGAAGATCAAGGCAGGTTCGCTAAACTGTTGCTCACTAAGATCTAAACACATGTTCATCAATGACTTTCTGAGAGAGAGGAACCTCAGCTGTTCTTTTTGACAGAACTCTGGCTTCAGGAGGTAGAAGCAGCATTTTTATCTCGAGCTTGCCCTCCTGACTATAACTTGGTTCATACAGAATAGGCAGATAAGGAGGAGGCTTAAAAACATAAGAACATAAGATTCCAAAAGACAACTATATTTTTGAGAAGCTATGCTTCTTAAAATCAACCTAGACACAAATAATTTTTCCTCAATGATTGTGCTACAGGCCAGTGTTAGGAGATGACAAACAGAGTAATTGTCCTGGGCCCCCATGCCACAGGGGCCCCCAAAGCTTGCCTCAAGTTGAAGGAGGTATAGCCTTCAAGCAAACTTTTGGGCCCTCACACCAGTTTCGGCCTTGGGCTCCTGCATGTTTAACATTGTTCCTGCTGTGCTATTGACTAATAGACCCCCACCAACTACAATAGAATTGCTAGGCGAGCTTTGGTCACTAGTTTCAGACTTTTAATAAATTCTCCATCAAATTAAATGACTTGAATATTCACACTGGTTCTCCACACAACACTGCTGAAAGTGAATTTTTAACCTTTATGTAAGATGTTGATCTTAACCAACACATTGATTTTAGTACCTATGAAGCAGGTCACTTTCTGGATGTATTATTTACTCCAATCTCCTCCTCTGGACCTGTTCATCTATTCACAGTATGCAATTTCCTGGATAAATCACGTATCAATACTTCTGATGTATCAACTCCAGAACATAAGGTCTATGCCACAAAAAAAGGCAACTGAGACATTTTACCACAATTTGAAAGGACATGATAGGCAAGTATTAAAAAAAAAGATTAGATTCCCTTCCAGTTCAATTTAAAGATTTGGGGCTAGAGGAGCAAGAGGGATAAGATACTGCTTCAGATTCAGTGGCATCTTTACAAAGAGTATCTTCTGGCCGACAGCCCTCAAACCCCTGGTACCACCCAGGATTATCCCTGTTGAGATGACAATCTAGTCAATCAGAAAGAAGATGGCATAAAAGTAGTACTGTTTTGTAGAGAAAGGCACCACTATATAAAATGGAAAATCTATCATTTCTTACTTGTTCAGGCTGATGCAAACCTTCCTAAACAGTAATTTCAAGTAATCTCTAAGCTGTCTGCTGTACCACAGCACTCTATAAGTGAAACTTCTTTGTCAGCAGAACAGTTCACGGATTTGTTTCAAAATAAGATTTTTACAGCGAGAAACAACATCCCAACTCAGTCAGTCATTAACCTAGTGTCAAACTCCATTATCACAGGGAGGATAGATCATCATGATGGGCCAGCCACACCTTCAACTTTCCATCCTACTTAGCTCTATTCAAGATGGTAGCCTTTTGAACTCAGCTACTTTTGCTCTTGACCCCCTTCCCACTTATTTAGTTAAGGACCTCCAACTTCGGTTACTGCTATTTATTTATCCCATTGTTAATAAAGGCCTTCAGGAAGATAGGGTCCTGTCAACATGAAAAACCGTCCTTATCCATCCACTAATGAAGAATAGTAATCACCCCTCTTTGGTGACTAATAGATAGTCGGCCAGTCTCAAATTTACCATTCATCTCCAAGAAACTAGACTTCTTAGAAAAAAATAATGCTATTCATCCACAGGATTTTAGGGTTGCACAGTATGGGAACCACTCTTGCTGCCCAAGGGGGTCATTCTGTCCCGCGAATAGACATCCATCCCTGCTATTCGTCCCCCTGCTGGCTTCGGCATTATCCTCCCCGTATGAACAGCGGGTTTGTATGGGGAGGAAGAGATGGGAGTGGGGGGACGTTCCGGAGGCAGGGAACTTATTCCTCCTCGAAGGTGCAGTAAGACCCCTGGATGGAGGGGGATCGCAGCACGGGACCTGGGGACGCAGGTGAGGGGGCGCAGGGGGTTCCCTGCAGTCTGACCCAAGCCTTGTAAGGCCAGATTGGGGGGTCAGTCTGCAGGGAAAAAAGAGCTTGGTCAGTGGCCGGGGATCGCGGCTCCTGAATGAAGCTGGGATTTCATGGTACTGCTGCTCCATTCAGGAGTCTGGCTGAGTTAGACGGGTATGAGGCTGGGCGTGCAGGCCAATCAGAATCGGGGCCCTGCCTGCACATCCAGGCTATAAACCCATTTCTGATCCTGCAGGCACGTCTAGCCCCGCGGGATCAGAATCGGGTCTATCTCTGTATGCCCCACTTCTGATCGGTCACATAGGGGCTCCACGGCCTGAATGGAATTGGCCTCTTAGTCAACAGAAGTAGACACAATGTGAATGCTGGACAGGACACCAAGCAAGTAAGTGCCGCTTTTGATTTAGTAGATAATCTAACACTGGTATCCAGATTGGAGGAGTTAGGCATGACAGGGACCTAGTTTACCCTAGTTTAAGTCATTTTTAAAAAATAGATCTACTCAAATCACATGGAATACTGTAACCTCAACCTGCAGACCAAAGGAGTGATATCCTTTTCCTTTACAGATTATTTCAAACTTCTTTTTAGCTGTAACTCAGCTAATTCACATTTACATAACTTGTACTCTTGTTTGGATGCAGTGGCTAAATGGCTGAATGGAAACTCTGTAAACACTACAACATCACTGTGCCTGAAAAGCACTGGGATCATGACCCTAAGTGATTAACAGAGAATGAAGTGGTTATGATCACCTGGGATACTCCCATTCTGACCGATAAAAAGCTGGATGCAAGAAGCCGGACATAGTGGTAAAGGAAAAGAGTACCAGAACGGCATTGATTATAGAGGTGTCAGTCCAATCGACTATTCTGTGAATTACAATGAAAGGGAGAAGATCTTCAAGTTCCAAATAATACAGTTGAAAACCAAGAAAATGTGATAGAAAGATACTAATCTGTTTCCCATCGTGTTGGGTGCCACAGGCTTGATTATGAAGAATTTTCAAACACATCTTGATAAACTACCATTACATATTACATTTTATGAACTCCAGACGGAGGCTTTCTTTGGCATGATGCAAGTACTATGCCGAGCATTAGCAGTTAATTTGAGAGACTGCGATCATATTCCAAATACCCTGATTTAGAAGTGAGGTTCATGTCTTTAAGATACTGTGCCTGCTATAATACTGTTGTCTGCATGTAAGGTTATGGTGCTTTAAGGAGCAGCACACTGCTGTTACCCTCTGGGATACTAGAGGCTATTACATAGGGTAACTAAATACTCGCATAACAGCCTGTAAGTGAGCAGCGTCTCCGGCCAACCCAGAAGAGTCCCTTGACCACGCACAACAGGACAGATACCACAATGGCCCCATCCCTCACTGCCATAGTCAGCTGCCACCTCCTCCTTGGATGGCTCAGTAACACATTGGCCCTAACACCTACCCACAACCACATACCAATACTACAAAGACACGAGAGGAGATGGTACAGTACCTCTCATCACAGGTCAATGGAAGTCACCCGTATGCCCCACTAGCACCTACTACACATCGCACTCCAACACACCAAAAAAGCCAAGCCGAAGGAAAGCCCATAGCCCCAACACCTAAAATGTGCCCTCATAAATGCACGCTCAATCCGCAGGAAATGGCCGGTGATCTCTGACCTGATACCCCTCTATGACCTCGACATACTCCTGATCACAGAGACATGGCTATCCAGTGACGACGCAGTCCTCCTCAACCACCTTTTACCCACCAACTTCTCAACACACAGATGCCATAGAGACAGCAAAAGGGGTGGAGGAGTACTCATCCTCTCCAAAACTGACCTCCAATTCCGCCTCATCAATGCATCCAGCACAATGAATCTCTATACAGTTACCATAGCCAACAAATACTGCTCCATCAACCTAATGTACAGAGCACCATCAACCTCCCCTGACGACCTCTCAACGATAATCGACCTTGCCTGCAACGCCTTGGACCCTCACACCCCAACCTGGCTACTAGGGGACTTCAATCTACCAACCCTGCAGGACACACAAGCCGTAGCCTTCCTCAAAGCCCTCAAGGAACTAGGTTTCCAGTAACTAATCAATGAACCCACTCACGTAAAAGGAAACATATTGGACCTGATATTCGCCCTACAAACAGCCTTTGAAAATGCCCACGTCCCTTCGCCGTCCTTCACTGTGATACCATGGTCCGATCACAAGCTAATCAACTTCCAGATACCAGTGTCGGGCCACCACCAGAAGTACTCCAGAAGCCCGAGTAGCACCACCAAGACACCATCATGGAGTTTCCGACCTTTCGACAAGGAAACTATCCTGACACAATCCCGCTCACTCCTTGCCCTGACAACACCTAACCTCGATGAGCTGATCTCCAGCTGGAATAACAGCCTCAGTACCATTGCACAACGCCCTCCATCAAACAAGCCTCCAAGGAAACGAGCCACTGCATCCTGGTACTCCACTGAGTTAAGACCATCTCTCCTCTGCCTAAGGAAGCTTGAAAGATGCTGGCGGCGTTCACGCTCCTCGGCAGACCAGAAAGCATATAATAGTCACCTGGCAAAACACCGTAAGGCAATCACAGGGAAAATAAGGCAATTCCACATCGATACTCTGAAAAGCTCACTAAGCAAACCACATGACTTATTCAACCTTGTCAAGAACCTAACAAAAGAACCGGGACCGGAACAATCAAGTATGATTCACCCTCAAGAATTCGCAGATTTCCTGCAATCAAAGCTATGCCAGACCAACAAGTCCTCAGTATCCACCACCGCCCAAGAACCAACATACACAACACCACTGACCACCTTCTCCACCCCGTCCAAGAAGCACATCGAAGACACAATCACCTCGATCAACACTTCCACGGCACAGACGGACCCCTGTCCTACCTTCTGGATAAAAGAGCTACGTAGCAAATTCAGCCCGTTCATAGCCAGACTCATGGACCTGTCTTTCGCAACCGGCTTGTTCCCCCAAGGCCTCAAACACACATCCATCAGGCCATTGCTGACCCTCAGAAGGTTGAATCGTACAGACCTCTATCGAGCATACCACTACTAGCCAAATTAATTGAAAAAGAAGCACAACGCCAGATACAACACCACATTGATGACACTGCCCCGCTGGACCCCTTCCAACATTGATTCAGGGAATCCCATGGTGTGGAAACCCTACTCACTACCCTCTTCAGTAACATAATTACCGGAATCAATAACGCCTGCCAAGGGTTTGTCCTCGTCTTCTTGGATATAGCTGTCACATTCAACTCGGTAAGCCATGAGATCCTCCTGAAGCGGCTTGAAGAGAAGGGTATCTGTGACACAGCACTAAACTGGTGCAAATCATACCTGTCCGACAGATGGCAGCACGTACGATCGGAAACCTCAACATCGGAACCCTTCCACCAGAAGCAGGGTGTCCCACAGGGTTCCTCCCTCTCCGCCCTGATGTTCAACCTTTACATGCAGCCAATCTGTAACCTCATCAAGGTTAACTGCCTGATATATGCCGACGATGTACTACTCTACATGCCTTTCTTAACCGACCATCCAGACTTTTCCCCACTAACAGACTGCTTCGACGCAGTGGCCAACTGGCTCCAGAGCCAAAACCTCTGAATACAGCACAAGAAAACAGAAGTTCTGTTTGTCACAAAGAACCAAGAATTCATCCCTCCAGCCTGCCTAAAAGTCAAGGAAGCGGAGCTACAAACCAAGTCCACAATCCGATACTTTGGGGTCAACTTAGACCAACGCTTAGACATGAAAGCGCACATTAGCAACATGGTAAAAGCAGTCTATCATAAGATCCAGACTCTCAGACACTTACGCTCCTTGCTAGAACCAGACGACTTCCGGACAATCTATCAAGCGCTGATCATCCCACATTTCGACTACGCCAATGCGATCCTACAAGGGCTTCCACGAGCCACGCTGTGTCCACTCCAGCTAGCAATGAATACCGCAGCCAGAGTGCTACATGGCGCCTCCAGGCATGACCATGTGACAGCCATCTTGAAACAGCTCCATTGGCTCCCTATCCACAGCAGACTCACCTTCAAGACCCTACTGCTGACCTTCAAGGCCATCAACGGGCTTTCCTCCACCTCACTCACAGAGCTCACCCACATGACTCCCCCCAGCAGGGCCAGAAGATCTGCAGCAATAAACACACTGTTAATCCCTAAGACAGTAACTCAATGCACCCAGGCAACAGTAAACCGGGCATTTAGATTCTGTGCACCCAGATGCTGGAATGCCCTACCACCTGACATCCGGACAATCCATGACCTAATACAATTCAGGAAGGCTTTAAAACACCACCTCTTCCTCAAACACTACTTAAACGTAGGTGTACCAACCACCATCTCACATACACCAACACACCATCATTAATCTACGATAGGACCTGATATGAAGCCTATATGTAAATAGTTACCCCAGTTTATCCAAGTTTTAAGCACCTGTTTATTGTAAATACGGAACAGTCCCCTGTACCATATAAGTTTCTGTTTCATGTAAACCGCACTGATGTCGAATAGCGTGGTATAAAAAAGACTGTAAATAAATAAAATAAAAAATAAATGTCTGTCATGGGATGCTCAAAACCAACCCATTTGGAGAAATTTCCCTGGAGAAATGAAGATAACATCCCTGTCATAGATAAAGGCCATGGTGAGCGTGTTCATGGACTCACTGTGGCAGGAGATAAACCACAGAAATTAATGCAAAAGTTAAGAGAATTAACTACAGTTAAGTGGACTTCTGCAGATAAAGTGTAGATAATTTACTGCTACTTCTATGCTACACATGTTGAGAGGGAGAAGATCTTCAAGAAATGCAGCCAGAGATAAAAAAAATGTGGCAGAAAGATACCAAATTATTTCCCATCATGTTGGGTGCAACAGGCTTGATTAAGAAGAGTTTCCAAGCGCACCTTGATAAATTACCCATACATGTTACTGTACATCTTACAAACTCTAGAAGGACTCTCTCTTTGGCACAATGCAAGTACTATGCAGAACATTAGCAGTAAATTTAAGAGACTAAGCTTATACTCTGGTTTAGAAGTGAGGTTCATGACTGTTACGATATGCGCAAAACGAACTCACTGGAAGAAATGGCCTTGGAGAAATGCAAAGCTGTCTGGTTCCCGCAGGATGCATCTGTACCTACAAAGGTCCCACAAATCTTTGGAGTCCAACTACAACTTAGAAAAGAGGATACATTCTTAGGGGTAAAGCTGGATTCCTTTTTACTGTTCAAGAAACAGGTCTCAGCTGTAGTTCGCTTCTCTTTCTTCTTTCTTAGGAAGATATATTCTGTAAGGTTCATTTTGGAAGAGATAGATCTTCAGCCCTTGAGCTATACTCTAATCTTCAATTGGATAGATTACTGTAACACTCTCGGAGCAGCAGCTTTGGTTAAATGACTACAAATGGCACCAAACACTGCAGTTTGGTTACTATATAGTATAGATATAACACTTCCCTATGAACAATACTGGCTTCCAGTCAATGTTAGAATACAATTTAAAAAGCTCATTCTCGCTCATTATGCCTTTAATACTGGAAAGCCATACTATCTAGCCTCTCCATTAATACTTCATACCTCTACATGCCCAGTCAGGTCAATGCATGTAGGTTTGCTCTGTCTGCTGTCTCCAATAGAAATCTATTACGAGACAACCCAAAAGCTGGCACTGTCTTTCTTACCCCCTTTCTGGCGGAATAATCTTCCTCCAGATGATTGAGGGGGAAAGCTATCTAAAATTCAAAACTACACTTAAGACCTTTTTATTTCAATGCACTTTTAGTTCTTATTCGTAACCAGTTTGGAGACAATGTTGTCTTAATGGAGCCCATACGTGGGTTTGCCATGGGATGCAACCTTCATTCATTGTTTTGTTTAGCCTACCCTGTTGTGTATGGAGGGGGGGGTGATGAGGGTAGAGATAGCTTCTGAGAGAAGCATATTGTTCTTAGTTGTCCTATTGTGTCTTTTGTGCTGGAGTACCTTTATGCTACCCTCATCTTAATAGGATTAGTCTGTAAATAGTGATTACTTTGGAAGCCACCTTTTTGTTCTCGGTATTGAAAAGCAGTTGATCAAACTGAATTACACATTAGACATTACTAGTCCACAGTATTTTGTCTTCTGTGGACTGAGTTTTAACCCTCTTCATTGCATCTGCAGGCTACCTTACAAGAAGTACTGATCGAATAGGATTTCTTCAATGCTAGCAGGATCTGTATGTTGTCAGCTTATATGTGCTACATAAGGCCAAATTATCTTATAATTACTCCTACCAGCTATATACTGTAAATACGTTAAATCGTTAGAGAAAGAAGTAAACCCTGAGGTACTCCAAAAGAGGCAATCCAAGGCTTAGAGGTCTAAGTTGAGGCTTACTGTCTGGAATTTACACACTAAGGTTGGCATTCCAAGACATGAATAGCGGGGTTGGACGTCTGGGTTGGATGTCCAACCTCTGAACAGGGCTGGGACCAGATTCTAATCCTCCTGCACCCCGCATGCATAGGGCCTTTGTGCGGGGGGTGCTAGATGGGTGTCTGGGTGGAGCGAGGGCAGAGCAAGGGAGAGGCCAGGCACCTGGACATACAGAGGCCATTCAGGGCAGGCCTCTGTACGTCTGGCAGGGGCAGGAGAGACGTCAGACCTTTTCCACCTCAGAGGTGGAATAAGTCCCAGCTGATTTCAATGGGGCCGGAGCTCCGATATCGTACAGAAGCTGCTACCGCCAAATAGTAAACATACCTCTAATAGTACTGTCAATATCAAAATTCCCTTAAAATTCTCATATAATGCAGCATTCAGAGAGACCTGTTTTAGAGTTTATAGGATTGATAATGTCCCTCAGTCATATCAATATTGAGTTAATTGGATTTCTGAGAAGCCAGGCAGCACAAGGTTCAAGTTTACAGGAGTTTTGATGAGATCTATCCACCATAGTTTTAACTTCCAGAGTAGTGGAATGCAGGTGTCCCGTACATTTGTTTCAGAAACGCCACCTATTGAACTGGAAGCTGACTAAGGGGCATGTTTACTAAACCATGATGGCCGTTAATGCCGCAGAGAGCACAAGCTATCTGGTCACAGTAACAGCTAACGCATGTAAAACGCAGATAACGAAGTGATTTTCTGCACTATTTGCAGAACGTGCGTTATCTGCATGAGTGGGTGTGATTACGGAAGAGAGTGGGCGTGTCTGCAACGTGCGGTTACCATGGGCCTCAACAGCGCAGTAACCGTCGGATTTTCAGACAGCACACATACTACTAGTGCACCACAATGGGGCATTAGCTGCATCCAGGCTGCTGTCCAACCGCGCTTTTGGAATTTTCGATGCATTATCTGATGGGGAAATGCTGTGCACACCCCAACAGAGAACATATGGCTTTTGCAGCTAATGCTGTGCTATCTGCACTTTTTTGCGACATTAGCTGCAAAAGCCTAACGCGCTTTAGTAAATATGCCCCAAAGTGACACGATCCAAACCATTTCAAGGCTACATTTTATTATATGAATTAATAAATACTTAATGTATCTTCTACTTTTTATTTTATTGAAAATATGTTACATTATTTTCAATGCAATAATAAAGTAATTACAAGAGATCAATCACAATAAGGGAAACAACATTACAAAAACAAAGTCATGTTTCCTAGCCTAACACGAGAAGAGTGGATTCTCCCAACAAAGTTGAAGCAAAAATGACATAAGTACAGCTAGGAAGTAAATCATACCTAAAAAAATAAATTAAAATTAGGAAATTGGAACTAAACAATCCATTCCTAATTATGGCAGCCTATACATTTTCCAACTATAATGGATCCATAAAAAAATATTGAGTTAAACTCCCTGATGAACGATCAGACACTTGCAAGGAAACCAGAGAAAGAGCAATGCTCCAGCTGCCAAAACATGAGATTTAAGCTGGAGAAAGCCCTTTCTTCATATCTGCATTGCCCTAGCAACGTCTAAACATAAAGTAACTTCATAACAACAACAAAAAACAATCCTTTTTCAAGAAATAAGCCTTAAACACAGAATATTTTTCCATTTCATATCTTCTACTTTCTTAACGAAAAATGAGCCAGATCAGCAGGGCCGGATTTACCTATACGCCAACTACGCCGTGGCGTAGGGCCCACAGCTGACAAGGGCCCACAAAAACTGAAAAAATTGTTAGCGTTCTTAAAATTAAATTTTAAAAAAAAAACGCTGGCTGCTGCCGCGGCAGCATGGACTGTCCCGCGGGGCCCCCTCTGCCCGGCTGAATCCGTCCCTCCCTCCCTCCCTCCGTGCCGGCTTTGAGAGGCGTGAAGGGAGAGTGTCTCCCTCGCGTCTCTGTTAAGCAACAGAGACGCGAGGGAGACACTCTCCCTTCGCGCCTCTCAAAGCCGACACGGAGGGAGGGAAGGACGGATTCAGCGGGCAGAGGGGGCCCCGCGGGACAGTCCATGCTGCCGCGACAGCAGAGGGGGCCCCGCAGGACAGTCCATGCTGCTGCGGCAGCAGCCAGCGTTTTTTTTTTAAATTTAATTTTACTTGAGCCGATGGGGGGGGCTGGGACTGGAAATGGGCTGGGGGGGTTAAGACTGGAGGTGGACTGACACGAAGAAACCAGAAGAAAGTGGCTGGAGCAATTGCAGCTGAAAAAAAAATGCGCAAAAGGTAGAAAAATATCTCTTTATTTTGAATTTAATTGGAATATGTCAGCTCTGGTAAATGTGCATCATTAACATCTGCGCTTTGTTTAGTACAAGAGCAAATTATTGTATAGTTTTATTTCTACAGTGTTGTACATTCCAAGTTTGGCTTTTGGGATTCCCAGTTTAATTATGACGTCAGGGCCAACAGCGGATCCGGTGTGCTCGTTTTTATCTTTTCTGGGGGCCCACAATTTTTGTTGGCGTAGGGCCTCACTCAAGGTAAATCCGGCCCTGCAGATCAGTGAAGACGGTGTGGTTATTGAAGGAATTCCTCTTATGTTTCATCACTTCCATCAGTCTCTAGTCAAACCTTATTTAGTACACCTCCCCTGTGTCCTCTCTCTCTCTTTACTCTCAAGCAAGCAATGAGTAAATTAGAAATGTAGGTTCAAGTGACAATATCCTTCTACAATGTCAGCGCAGGAGGAGAACATGATGAGAGAAGGACTTTATTTTTAAGAACTTAAGATATGCCCAGGGCTGGCTCATTCACAAAGTGAACTAGGCAGTCACTTAGGGTGGCATCGGCCCCCTCTCCTCCCAGCGAAGTGGCAGTTCATTGCTGCCCGGCTGGCATTGTCGCCCTTTATCATTTTGGTGGCTCTTTTCTGTACCTTTTCTAATTCTGCTATATCCTTTTTAAGATATGGCGACCAGAATTGCACACAATATTCAAGGAGAGGTTGCACCATGGAATAATACAGAGGCATTATAATATCTTTTGTTTTATTCTCCATTCCTTTCCTTATGATACCTAGCATTCTATTTGCTTTCTTGGCTGCAGCTGCACACTGGGTGGAGGGTTTCAACATGTTATCCACAAAGACACCTAAATCTTTTTTTCTGGGTGGTGATTCCTAAGGTGGAATTTTGCATTGTGTAACTGTAGTTTGGGTTGTTCTACCCTAAGTGCATAACTTTGCACTTACCCATATTAAATTTCATCTGCCATTTGAATGATCAGTCTCCCAATTTATCATGGTCCTCTTGCAATTTTTTATAATCCTCTTCTGTTTTAACAACTTTGAATAATTTTGAAAGAACTGCAGATTTGATCACTTCACTCGTTACTATTTCCAGGTCATCTATGAATATGTTAAAAAGCAGCGGGCCCGGCACAAATTCCTGGGGTACTTCACAATGCACATTTTCCATTGAGAAAATTGGCCATTTTTTATTTATTTTATTTATTTATTTACAGTTTCTTTTATACCGCGCTATTTGACATCAGTGCGGTTTACAATGAACATAAAACTACACGTCACAAAGATTGATCAGTGCTTACAATGAACAGGACAATAAACTGGGTATACATTAAACAGGTTTCATAAACAGAGAACATGAGAACTATGTACAAAAAGCAACTATGTACAAAGCAACTAAATGCAGCTATATGTTTCTTGATGAGAGGAGCCCTACTCTCTATTTTATATCTTTTAACCAGTACCCAGTCCACAATAGTACACTGCCCCCTATACCATGACTTTTTAATTTCCCCAAGAGTTACTTATGAGGGACCTTGTCAAAGGCTTTCTGAAAATCCAGATACACTATATAAACCGGCTCACTTTATCTGTCTATTCACACCTTCAAAAACAGCAGATTAATAAGACAATATTTTTCTTGGTTAAATCCATGTTGGCGTTATCCATTAAAGCATGACTATCTACATATTCAGTAATTTTGTCTTTATAATGGTTTATATCACTTTGCCCGGTACTGATATCAGGCTTACCAGTCAGTAGTTTCCTAGATCAGCCCAGGAACTATTTTTAAAAACTGGTGTTACATTGGCCACTCTCCAATCTTCAGGTACTACAAATGATTTTAATGATCGTTCACAGATTACTAATAGGTTTGCAATCTCATTTTTTAGTGCTTTCAGCACCCTAGTATGTCATACCATCTGATCCAGGTGATTTGTTACTACTATATACATCTTCCAGTTTTATCAAGATTTGTTTAAATTCTTCCAATACATCACCTTGAAATATTATTTCTGAGGTGGGTAACTTCCCTACATCTTCTTCAGTAAAGACTAGAGCAAATAATTCATTCAGTCTCTCCTCTATGACCTTATTCTCCTTTATTTCCCCTTTTATCCTTCTATCACCAAATGGTCCAACTCTCACAGGTGTTTTGACACAAATGTACTTGAAAAAGTTTTATGATGAGCTTTTCCTTCCACAGCAGGCTTCTTTATATATTCTCTCTTTGCCTGCCTTATCAGTGCCTTGCATCTAACATGCTCCTTTTTCCATTTTCTGAACGATGTCTTCTTGGCTATAACAGCCTCTCTAACCTCACCTTTAAACCATGCTAGCAGTCATTTGGCCTTCCTTCCACAAATGTGGAATACATCTGGTTGGGCTTCCAAGATAGTATTTTTAAACAATGCCCATGTTTGATGTAAACTTTTAACCTTTGCAGCTGCTTCTTTTAGTTTTTTCTTAATCATCTTCCTCTGTTTTTTATACTTCCTTTTGAAGATTAAATGCTAGTGCCATGGATTTCCTTGTTGTCCTGCCTCCATTTGTTAAATCAAATGTGACCATGTTATGATTACTATTGCCAAGTGGCCCCAACAGCATTATCTCTTACATCAGATCCTGTTTTCCACTAAGGACTAGGTCTAAAATAGTTTCCCCTCATGTCGGTTCATGAACCAGTTGCTCCATGATCTCTTGCTGTACCGCAGAGTCTATTCAAAGTAAAAGGAGAAGATCAAAAGATGTTCCTGTAAAACAGTTAACCCTTAAGCAATTATTAAATCTTGCTAGGAAACATAATGAATGTGTCCAGGACCAACAAACTGTTACGTCCATTTCTGACTCCCTATTGTGCTCAACATGTTCGACCTGTAGCTGAGATGCATTCCAGTTGAGTCACAAGAGGCTGCTCTTGCTTACATATTTTCATGTGTGTGAAATATATTAGGAAGTCATGAGGGAAATGTGACAGCAACATATGACAAACACAAACAGCAACAAACTGCCTTCCTGAAGGCTGTTAGTTGAGAATGTGAAAGCAATCAGCTACAGTCCACACTAAGGCTGTTAGGTTGACCACGTCCGAGTACAGTGAACCAAATAACTTTGTCTAATTAACTTTATCTGACTATTCAGCCCAAATCTGCTTAGTTTTCACAGTGAAGGATGAAGAAATCACAAATTTGCATCCTCTGTCCCTCTAACTCTTTAAACAAATTGGGTCAATATTTCCATGGCCAATGAATATGCTGTGTGTAGTGGGTATGCTTGTTAAAATACATAAGGGTGATATTCAGAACCAGTTTTATAGTCAGCATCGGATGCTGACTGCACAAGTGTTTTTTTTTAATATATCATAGTAAAATAAATAACGGCAGATAAAGACCAGCATGACTCATCTAGTCTACCAATATGATTTTTAGGAATGTAATTGCTGCTCCATGCAGATTACCCCTCGCTCCATGCTTTTTACTTTGGTTTGGAACTGCCGCTCCTTGCAGGTTACCCCCACTCTTTTCTTTTACTTTGGGTTGTAACTGCCCCTCTGTGCAGGTTAACCCTGCTCTATGCTATTTCTGAAGTATGAAAGTAATTTAAGTTTTAATTTGAGCAGGAATGCTCCTCTTGCTATATAGGGATTTGAATTCTGTCATCATTTTTGTCCCCACCACCTCCAGTGGGAGGGAATTTCAAGCATCTCTTTCGTGAAAAAGTATTTCCTGATATTGCTTTTGAATTTTCCTCCTTTCAGCTTCATGTCATATCCTTCAATTTTACAGTTTCCCTGTCTTTGGTAAAGATTTGTTTGTTCATTAATACCTTTCAATAATTTAAACATCTGTATCATATCTCCTCTGCCCCTTCTTTCTCCTTAGGTATACATATTGAGATCTTCAAGTCTCTTCTCATACAACTTCTGGCATAAATTCCTTATGATTTTGACTTCTTTCCTCTGAAGCACTTCAAGTCTTTTTAGATCCTAGACGAAAATATAGCAGCTAAAACTGAACATATTATTCCATGAGGCCTCACCAATGACTAAGGGGTATGTTTACTAAAACCCCGTTAGGGTGCGCAGCGCGCTAGTGTGCGGATGCCATATAAGGAGTGGACGTTTCAGGCAGAAAAAAGCAAAACCGGGATTAATCATGCGCTAATGTGCGCTGCGCTCAAGTGCGCCCCACACATTAGCGCATGAGAATGTTGCGCGGGAAGCATAAGTGGCGCGCTGATGTGCAAGTACAGGAACAGAGCCACAGTACAATGGTTAAGACACTAACCAATGATGCAGGGATCATGGGTTCAATCCCCCACTGTGCCCAATGAAGAAAGCTGGCTGAGGCATTACCTATTATGGGGAAGATTGCTATAGGAGGCATTTTATTTGTATTTTAATTATCTCTACTAGCAAACGCACTCTCAAAGCGTGTTAACATAAGGCGCCCCATAAGGCACATTTTAAAGTGCACTGTCCGCCAAGGCACCCTAGAATGTTGCTTATAGGGCGCTTTATAGGGTGCCGTATGAGGTACCGCAAGGTCACAGCACTGGTTTTGATGGCAGTACTGTGCAGTTTAAGGAATGAAAATCATAAGTACGTGCGCTGACATACAAGGAGGAGCAGCAGTGTAGCACAATGGTTAAGGCACTGACTGCTGATGCAGGAGTCATTAGTTTGCTCCCCAGTGTGCCTAATGTGTAAGGCTGGCTGAGGCATCAGCTTTGCAATGTACATATTGTTTCCTGGAGCACTTTATTTGTATTTTATTAATTGCTGCCAGCAAACACGCCCTCACTTGCCGTAACTGAAGGTGCCGCATAAGGCACCCTATAAGGCACTCCATAGGGCACATTATAAAGTGCACTGTCCGCCATGGTACCCTAAAATGTCCCCTCTAGGGCACCCTATAAGTCGCTCCACAGGATAACGTATAGTGCACCTTATATGGACGGTAACCATAAGGTGCCCTATAGGGCGCCCTATAAAGTGCCCTCTGAGGTACCTTATGGGTACAGTACGCAGAGAGTGTTTTTGATGGCAGCAATAATGTACATTAAAAAGAGATAAAGCTTTGGGCAGCCCTATCAAATAACCCCACTGTGGGTTTGAACCCATGAAATCTGGCTCTACAGGCAGTGAAGTAACCAGTGGGCTACAGCTCTATGGCTGCTAGCAAGCCCCTGGCTGGCTGTAGAGGGACTGCACATCACCACACAGACAGTCTGCTGTGGTCACCAGGATAGGGTTAGGCCACCCGTACCCATGATGCACTGCACATGCAAATCAGCTGTCCACAGATGAACACAAGATGGGGTATGCACCCCCACAGCACCTCGGCCTGGTAGGGGGTACTGACCGTGTGTGTTACTGGCACAGAGTAGCTACACACCATCACATTTGGCGGGTACTGTGCTCACCCTGAGTGTGCGGTGGGGCGCCCAGCACCAGGTCCACAGCACCTTCCATGGCAATAATAGGCCATGCTGCAGGTCCCCAGCAGTGCTAATGTGTGAGATAGGTAGTTTCTGCAGAAACACCTTGACTATATCTATCTGTCTCAGTCAGGAGCAGCCCCCATGGACTCCTAGGAGGATCATGTACACCACCACCCTCCTCCTCCAGAGCTGAGGGTGGCAAACATGGTCTCCAATCAACAGATGCACATTCTACCTCCCAGCAATAGTGGCAGTAGAAGGGACCATCAACCCCAGTCCTACTGGGAAACAGACACCCTACAGGGCAGTCAATACAGCTCTGTACACATCCATAATGCTGCTGAAAGAGAAAATAGTGAGGTTTCTGGAGTCCAGCAGATTACAGGATCCAAGGCAGCATGGATTCACCAGAGGCAGGTCTTGTCATACAAATCTGATTGATTTCTTTGACTGCATGACCAGGGAGTTGGACCAAGGGAGAGCTCTAGATGTGGTGTATTTAGATTTCAGTAAAGCCTTTGACACTGTTCCTCACAGGCGACTTATAAACAAACTGAGCACCCTAGGGATGGACCCTAAAGTTACTGCTTGGGTTAGAAATTGGTTGGGTGGGAGGCGACAAAGAGTACAAGTAAATGGAGCTCACTCTGAGGAGAAGGATGTTACCAGTGGTGTGCCCCAGGGATCTGTCCTTGGTCCGATTCTTTTTAACATCTTTGTTAGTGATATAGCGGAAGGGCTGTCGGGTAAGGTTTGCCTCTTTGCGGATGATACCAAAATCTGCAATAGAGTAGACACCCAGGAAGGTGTAGATAACATGAGGAGGGATCTAGCTAAGCTTGAAGAATGGTCTAGAATTTGGCAGCTGGGATTTAATGTTAAAAAATGTAAGGTCATGCATTTGGGCTGCAGCAATCCAAGGGAGCAATACAGTATAGGAGGTGAAGTACTTTTGTCCACTAAAGAAGAGCAGGACCTAGGCGTGGTTGTGTCTGATGATCTTAAAGTAGCTAAACAGATAGAAAAGGCGACGGCAAAAGCTAGAAGGATGCTTGGGTGCATATGGAGAGGAATGGCTAGCAGAAAAAAGGAGGTGATAATGCCTCTGTATAAGTCTTTGGTGCGACCTCATTTGGAGTATGGTGTGCAATTCTGGAGATCGCACCTTCAAAAGGATGTGAACAGGATGGAGTCAGTGCAGAGGGTTGCTACTAAAATGATTAATGGGCTTCATTATAAAGCATATGAGGACAGACTTAAGGTTCTTAATATGTATACCTTAGAGGAAAGGCGGGATAGAGGTGATATGATTGTTTAAATACCTCCGTGGCATAAATGTTCAGGGAGAGAGCCTCTTCCAATTGAAAGCAAGTTCTGCTATGAGGGGACATGGGATGAGGGTGAAGGGAGATAGATTCAGGAGTGATATGCGGAAATATTTCTTTACGGAAAGAGTAGTGGATCCGTGGAATAGTCTCCCAGTAGAGGTGGTAGAGATGAGGACAGTAACTGAATTCAAAAAAGCATGGGACCAACACAGAGGATCTCTAAAGGTAAAAAGTGGACTGTTGTAGTTATGGAAGGACAGACTAGATGGGCCTTGTGGTCTTTTTCTGTCATCATGTTTCTATGTTTCATAACACAATAGCAGACAGACATTAGACCTGGATATGCTAAGCTGCACCCCACCACTATCTGATATTCTCCTGCAGCAAGCCTTCAGCCACTGCACCCTGCAAGGCACTCCATCAAGACACATACCAGCTACAAACAGTCTGCTAGCTAGTCCATAGTGCATATTCCTGGTGGAAATGCATGCACCCAGAACTGGGATGTCAGCATGCACAACAAGCAGATAAGTCAATGACTGAGCTCCAAAAGGAAAACCATAAATATCACACAAAAGAAATACTATATAGCACTATGGGGGTGCCTAGCCATGCTGTGGTCACTGCACAGTCAGGGTGAGAGTGATCTCCCAGCAGGACATGCTGAGGCCACCCTGTCTGTGTAGGTGGTGGCCGGGCACTAAAATGTCCCAGCCAGTGTCCTATGCCCTGTGCAGATGCATCCTGGCCAGGCCACCCTGTCCGGGCTATACCCGGGGTACCTTGCTCCTCATTATGCACATTGGCAGGCCAATACTGGCAACAGTGCTGGCAGTGTGGGCTGTGGAGGGTGTTTGCAGCCACCACACACTGGTTAGACAGACAGACACCCCCACACCTATGCCTGCATTGTGCTACTATAGAGGAGTTTAGCAGCCCTGGCCACCACACCAGTCCTGGGCACAGTACAGGCATGGATATGGTACGCAATACTGTTGGGGGTCACTCCCCAGGGTGGTAAACACTGTCAGAGACCAGACCTGAAGCACACTCCACAGACATCAGAAAGGTTGTTATGATGGAGCTCAATCAGCAAACTGTGCTTAACGTAGGAATTGCTATCTGCCAGTAATCATAGCAAACGTTTGATAGCTGTGTACCGTATACCCAGGTGTAGGGTGGCATTGCTAAGGTATGCAAGTGCTAGTATTGGGAGATGCACGCAGGGCCCAATGTCCTGCCTCTCCAGGAGGCATTGGCCAATGGGGCCTGTGGGTATGGGTGTGGGTGTGTCTGCCCCTGTTGGCTGCTGCTTTACGGCAGAGGTACCCAACTCCAGTCCTGGTGTGCCAAACACTGTTCGGGTTTTCATGCTGACCCTCATGAATATGCATGAGATACATCTGCATACCATGGGGGTGGTGCATCGATATGCAGCACAGGCATCTTTATTAGAGGCAGCATGGAGCCTGAATGGTGTTTGGCCCTCCAGGACTGCATTTGGGAGACTCTGCTCTAGGTAATGCGCCTGTTTATGGGGTCTGTGCTTGGTGGGGTAAAATATAGGCGTATGAACCATGCGTATGTTCTCTGCAATAAAGGTTTGTCCTTACTATCACGGTTTAGTTGTGGGAAAAATATGTGGACTGGATTGGCAGTAGCCCCAGCTGGGCTTAGAACCTGTGACCTTCTCTTCTTGCACACACTGTCTGTGTGCACTGCACCACCGTGTTGCCACAGATGTGCTGCATTCCCTGGGGAGTCCATGACTGTACATCCGACAGGGCCTGTTTGTTGCAGTGCACGGCACCCACCTGGACAGGGCTAGGCCATGGTCTGCTGTTGCCACCAGCTGCTGCCACCTCCACCACCAGTACCGCTCCATCCTTAGATTGGAGGCAGCATAAACCCTGAAGGATTTGTGGCCCTCCAGGACTGCATTTGGGGGAATCTGCTGTAGGTAATGTGCATGTTTCTGGTGTCTGTGCTCTGTAGGGTAAAATAGAGGTGTTTGAGCCATGCTTATGTTCTCTGCAATAAAGGTTCGTCTTTACTATCACGATATAGTTGTGGGTAAAATATGGGGACTGGATTGGCAGGAGCCCCAGCTGGGGCTTGAACCTGTGACCTTCTGTCTCTAAACATACTGGTTGTGTGCACTGCACCACCGTGTTGACACAGAGACTGTGTATTCCCTGATGATACCATGACTGTTTGTCTGGCAGGGCCTGTCTGTTGCAGTGCATTGCACCCACCTACATAGGGCTAGGCCATGGTCTGCTCTGGGTAGCTGCCACTGCCCCCCTCCACCTCCAGTACCCCTGTGCCACCATGCTGACATGCCCTTCTGCTGGTGGTGCTGGTGGTACGCAGTCTCAGGCCATCCTGTGTGCGGGTAGGCGGCTGCCTATGGTGCGGGTTCTTGGGTAGGGGTGCCTGCATATCTGTCCGCACGTCCCCCAAACACTGCCTGCCAATGTTCTGTGCCCTTGGGGGTACCTGCTGGGTACTATCCCCTGTGACATTGTGCTAAACACTCTCGTGCCCATGTTGGGCCCTCATCAGTTGCTGTCTGGCTGCTGTTTAGTTTCAGCAATCCTAAGTGCCATCTAGGCATCTGCCTAGTCCGCACTGTGCCCCAGCTGCACCACAGCATGTGCCGCATGCAGCCCTCTGTATCCCCTTTCCCAGCATCTGTCCAGTTGCCCATTCCAACCTGGCCGCCCTGCTGTTGTGGAACATGTGCGTGCCATAGGTAACCTGTCCAATGGAGAGGGAAACCCTGATCAGTGCTATTTCACTGTGGGATCATTCACCTTGTATGGGGACGGAGCGTAGACCCTTCTAAAATTCATATTTATTTTTTGGGGCTTTCTTGGGAGTGTTTTTTGATGTTTCCCATTACTATCACTATTGCCCAGCTTGATTATAATTTTTTTATATTTTGTTGGGGTCATTTTTAATGTTTATTTACCCCTTTTTTTTCCGTGCACATGTATCACACTGCTCATGTTTTGTAGGTTTCCCTGGTTTTGAGTTACATTGCTTACAGAAATGGTTTCTCTTCCCTTTAAATTGGCTCTACCGCGAGGTTTTCACTCGCGGTATTTTTTTTACTTGAATTTCAGCCCCGCTCCTGTGCGGGGAGCCTCTCCCCTCCCACTCTCCACCCATTGACCCCTTCTCTCCTCCCCTGGGGAGCCTTCCTCCGCCCTCCGGGAGCCTTTCCACACCTCTATCGCACATCAGCGCACCGCGCACATGAGCGGGCACTTTAGTGCGGCGCGCACGTGTGCGGGGCACAAAAATGCATCATTAGCGTGCGCTAAGGTACCTTAGCGCACGCTATTGTGCACCACGCACTTGAGCGCAGTTTAGTAAACATACCCTTAAGTACCATTGAGTTGATGCTGACTGCAGGCTGCCCTGTGGACAGTTGTCGCTATTCCCTGCGGTTCTCTTAGCAAGGTGCAACTGGAAGTAGACTGCTAGATCTTTCTTTCATGCAGTAAGTCTATAGCACTTACAATTCCTTTCAACTAGCTATGCCACTCTCTATGCAACCTAGCATCCTTCTAGCTTTGGCCATCACCTTGTCACATTGTTTCTCCACCTTGAGATCTTCAGAAACTATTACCTGAGGTCTCCCACCTGGTCTGTGCAAATCAGTCTCTCACCTCCTATTACATAGCGTCCAATATCCAGATAAAGATTAGCCATATGAGTCAATACACAGCCAGGATTTATTAGAATAAACTTAGCACAGACGGGGCATTCTGGGGTGAGGCCAGAAATTATACAGACAGTTGCAGTATTAAGCCACCATGAGGGGCGTTTTAAAAGCCTTAGTTATGATTTGTACATCTGAAAACGTGCATGAGGACATCCAAATCACGAAGACATCCCCAGAGCCATTATACAAATGGCTTTTAAAGACATCTCCGGTGCGGGGCTATCCAAGTAGACAGGGGGTGTGGTAGAGGCATGTCTGGAACAGTGCAAGGGACTAAGACATCCCCGTTCGATCTCAGAAATGTCGGGGACATTCAAGTTTAGACCTGCTCCAAGCACGAATAGGCATCAGGAAAGTGCTTGTTTTGGCCTTAAAACATCCAGAGGTTATAGAGAAGATGGAGGGTTAAGTGACTTGCCCAAGATCACAAGAAGGAGAAGCAGCAGTGGGATTTGAACCCGGTTTCCCTGGTCCTGGTCCACTATTCTAAACATTAGGCTATTATGCAGCCTGGCTCTCAAATGCCATTTTGGGCATGTCCACATTTGTGAAATCGTGCCTGAACTTGGATGTGCCTGACATTCTGGCTTGGACGTCCCAGAATGCACTTGGACATCCTTTGTAAAATGTGCCTTTACCTGTATAACTTATCCATGCAAGTCCTACTGCAGAACTAGCAGGGATAGCTTCATAAGGAAAAGTTATCCATACAAAGTTATGTGAGCACATCCTGTATTCTGAGACATTGGCTCAAAATCTGCATAAAGATATACAGATATCTAATCCATATATCTTTATGCCATCACTAGATCACTAAATGTCAGGTACTATTTGTCTATGTGATCGGTATTTGTGAAGTGTAAAGAAGGACATGCCCTGTAAGAGAAGTTCAGAATTGCTGCAGTGCATGCAATAGGAATAATAATCACAGACCTTTGTAAAGCCTTCATTTACAACACAAACACATTTTCCACTTACATTTCTTCAGAAAAGTACATCGAGCCACTGCTGGAACAGAAGCCAAGCTAGTATTTACAGTCCAAGGGCACTGCGTGACAGCTTAGGGAAGGAGAAACATTGGGCCCGATATTCTGCGGCGACGGCTATGCGCTTCTACAGCGCATAGCTGTCGCTGCTGAACCTAACCCCGGATATTCGATGTTGGGGCCATATCTGGCCATCGGCATTGAATATCTAGATCTGCTGCACAGCATCGCATGCAGACAGCGGTGATATTGAGCCACTATCTGGTTAGCTCCAATGGGCTTTGCTGCACCTATCTTTACCCTCAGTCGCTAACCGGGCAGCTGTTCAATATCGTCGCTGCCTGGTTAGCGATGGGCTCCGCCCTGGAATTCGCACAACACACCTTGATACTACACAGCATCGGGGTATGTAGTGGGGTTACTCGGGGACATTCAGCGGCACTAACCATGTTGGGGCCATTGAAGATCCCTCTAAGTGGCATTTATATGGTTTAGAGGTCTGTAAACCATGTAAATGTCTTTGAATATCCAGCCAAGTGTACCTTATAGTGCAGACGACCAAGACATGAACCCTAGAACTCCGCTGGGCTTCAAACTGGGACTTTTTAAACTCAGACATCCATGAATTTACGGATTTCAAAAATCCAGGTTCACAAGACTAATTTTTAGTCAAATAAATAACATTATCCGCAGAAAGGAGATTAACCAACCTTTAGTTGACTCATCCTCTATAGGTTGTTTGAAAGCTGTGATGTCACTGAAAGTGCAAAGAAATAACACTACTTTGTCTTGTTCATTACGAATTGGAGCAATTTTCACAAAGAACCATACAGGAGTCCCTGAAAAACAAAATAAACATAAAGAAGAAAAAAATGAGTTATTGATGTAGTATCAATACGATGTGAACTGCAAATGTATGTTCTAACAATGCAACGCAAAATGTTTTTGAGAAATCCCCTATTGTGAGACTTCTCTAAATGTCCGTATGAACATGAATGAAGCAAATTGCCCATTTGACAAAGCATGAACGAACAGAAACGCTACTTTGCTTGTACTGGAAACTGCCACAGCAATCTTTCAGCTGAAAAAACTTCAACATACAAATAAGTGAAAATTTCACATAAATATTTCCACTTAACAAAAACTGAAAGAGAAAACCTTCCAATCAGGACTAGGAGCAGGGGATCTGAAATGTATCCAAAGCCCTGGTGGAATGAGATTTCATGTAATTAGAATCGAACTGGGACAGGCCATGAAAGGGACTGGATACATCCAAGCAGGGCCGGCCCAACCATTAGGCAAACAGGAAGTCACCTAAAGTGACAGTTTTCAGGGGCAGCAAAGAGCAGGCCATTCAAAGCTAAACAATAGGTTCTGACGGCTATGGGGCCATAAACATTAAGGTTTGCCTAGGGAGCCAACACCTTGAACCAACTCTGGGGCCGGCCCTGCATCCAAGCCCATTGTGCTTCACCTCATGTATATCTGAACTATTTGGATCTTGACTAAAATCTCCATTAATTGTCCATTTGGATGTTTTTGATCAGATTCAGATGTGACTATTCACAAATTTGCACTTAAAATATTTGAAGTTTTATACAGCCTTTGAGTACTTTGAAAAGTTTGGACATGTGGGGCTCGATATTCAAAAGATTTATGCTTCTAACTTTGAGAGTTATGCACCTAAAATGGCCTCTTTGAACATTTAGCACTCCTACTAATAATAAGAGCTGAGTGCCTACATTTTAACTTAAATTCTTACATTTAGGAGCATAAGAAGCGGGTGGCAATGGGGACAGATTTAGGACACAGAAACAAAGTTAGGAGCTTATCACTGATTTTTAGCATTAGGCACCTAAATTACACTCATAAATCTAGGCAAAGCCATGGCAGCCCTAAATTTAGGAGCACACATTTTAACTTTCTAAATTAATATGAATTTTCAGCTGACAACTTTGGCTCCTAAGTGTGGCTGAAAACAGGGCACAAATTTCGGAACCTAACTTAGCTTAAATTTAGGATCTCAGCTTTTTTTGAATATCGGGCACAGAAATATTAGCATAAATCCAAACAGAGCCACCAGAACTTCTCTGAGTTCCTTCAACATTCTCAGATTATTCCATCCAGCCCACTTTGTCTAAGGTTTTGCTAGCTCCTCACGAGCATAGTCTTCTGAAAATCATTTGAGGTCTACCTCACTTCGATTTCTATTTGTATCTGTTTTCTGAGGTCCAGCTCCCTTTTCTTCGTCTGTGAGACAGAACAGAAATAATTAAGTAATATCACTTTATCCTTATCAGCCTCTACACCTTCCCCTACTACTACTACTAATCATTTGTATAGCAGTACAAGGCATATGCAACGCTGTATATAAGACACAGTCCCTGCTCATCGGAGCTTACAATCTCATCAAGACAAAACATGTGGAGGTCCATTCAGAAGGCGCACATCTGGGCCATCTGGGCGTCCAGAAATCTGGGAGGCTGCAAGTGCACCCGATTCTGCTCTCGCAGGGGCTAGTCATGTCCACGGGAGCAGACTTGCGGCATAGGGATTGGACGTCTAGGACATGCCCCGATTCAGGCATCCAGGACATCCAATCCATTGCCCGGCTAGCCCAGCCTGGCGCCATGGCACCGTGACTCCATTGCACGAGCCGTGATCCCCGGTGGCAACAGCGAATCTTTCGTTCCCCTCAGCCTGAACTCCGATCGGGCTTTCCATGGCCAGGGTCAGGCTATGGTGAACCCCCTGTACCCCGTCACGTGTATTGTGGGCCCTGGCTCTGGCTTCCCCCGATGAGGTGGAATAAGTCCCCTGTTTAAATGGCCGACCCCAGATGAACAGGACCAACCTCGGAATCAGCCCTGTATGTCTGGGGACATGGTGCTGCCTACAGCCCGCCCTCGCTCCTCCCTCAGCCCGCCCTCGCTCCTTCCTCAGCCCGCCCTCGCTCCTCCCTCAGCCCGCTCCCGTCCAGAGCTCTCTGCATATCTCCCCTATACGTGCAGGGAGCTCTGGAGTGGGAATACAGTCCCAGACATTTAGCGGATCTGGATGTCCGGATTGGAAGTCTAGACCTGCTAAATGCGGTTCAAAAGGACCCCCATCATGAAACTAGGGACTAGAGCATGGTAAGATAAACATAAGTAGTGAACAAAAGAGTGAGGAGCATCCAAAGAGGTGGGGTTTTAGCCAGGATACGAATAGGGCTAGAGAAGGAGCTCAATGCACAAACTCGGGTAGCTTGCTCCAGGCATTTGAAGCAGCAAGATGGAATGAGTGAAGTCTGGAGCTGGCAGTGGCAGAGAAGGGCAACGATAAAAGGGATCTGCCAGAGGAGTGAAGCTCCCGAGGTGGGGTGTAGAGTGAGATAAGAGAGGGAAGGTAGTGAGGAGCTGCAGAGTGAATGCACTTGTAGGTCAGTAAAAGTTTGAACTGGATGCGGAAACTGATAGGGAGCCAGTGTTGATGGCTCCTTGAGTATGTATGGCTTTCAGAATCTATTCTTTTGCTTTGAATGCTGCGGCTTTTTGCTGTTCCCAAGAAGCTACTGCTCTAGGACAGTGGTCCTCAACCCAGTCCTCTGGGGCCCACAGGCCAGTCAGGTTTTCAGGATACCCACAATGAATATGCATGAGATAGATCTGCATACAATGGAAGCAGTACATGCAGATCTATCTCATGCATATTCATTGTGGGTATCCTGAAAACCTGACTGGCCTGTGAGCCCCAGAGGACTGGGTTGAGGACCACTGCTCTAGGAGACTGCCTAGTCTTGCCTAATCTTTAGACCTACCCTATGTGCTACACATCGCTTGTGATGTCCTGGAGCCCCACACAACCTGACTTCCTAGTTGCTGGCAGTCATCTGCAGCTGTTTGCTGCACAGGCAAGGTATGGATAGGTTCGATCAGGTATGGCTCTGTGTGCCTGCACTACCTGCACCTCTGTGAGCGCCGTGATCTGAATGTGTCCTAACCTGGCGAGGTGAGGCCTTGCACAGCATGTTCCATTACTGCAGGCATGGCCTTGCCTTTCTGCGGCCGTGGCTCATGCCATTTGCGCACATCTCTACTACTACTGCTACTACTAAGCATTTGTATAGCGCTACAAGGTGTACGCCGCGCTGTACATATAGATGTAAGACACAGTCCCTGCTCATCAGAGCTCACAATCTAATCATGATGAAAATACATCACAAAACTGGGGACTAGAGTATGGCAAGATACCCATAAGCAGTGGACAAGAGAATGAGGAGCATCGGGAGCCCAAAGCAGCCTCAAAGAGGTGGGTCTTCAGCCTGGACTTGAATAGGGCCAGAGAAGGAGACCAATGCACCAAGAAGTCTGGAGATGGCAGTGGCAGAGAAGGGTACAGAACAAAGGGATCTGCCAGAGGAGAGGAGCTCCCGAGGAGGAATGTAGAGTGAGATAAGAGAGGAACTATAGTGAGGAGCTGCAGAATGAATGCACTTGTTGGTAAGTAGGAGGATTTTGAACTGGATGCAGAAATGGATAGGGAGCCAGTGAAGTGACTTGAGAAGAAGGGTTACATGAGCATAGTGACACTGGCAGAAGATAAGCCGTGCAGCTGAGTTTTGAGCAGATTGAAACATAGAAACATAGAAATATGATGACAGAAAAAGACCACATGGCCTATCTAGTCTGTCCTTCCATATCAACAACTACAACAGTCCCCTTTTTTCCTTTAGAGATCCTCTGTGTTTGACCCATGCTTTTTTTAATTCAGTTACTGTCCTCATCTCCACCACCTCCACTGGGATACTATTCTATGGATCCACCACTCTTTCCATAAAGAAATATTTCCGCATATCACTCCTCAATCTATCCCCCTTCACCCTCATCCCATGTCCCCTCGTAGCAGAACTTGCTTTCAATTGAAAGACGCTCTCCCCCTGTACATTTATGCCACGGAGGTATTTAAACATCTCAATCATATCACCTCTATCCCGCCTTTCCTCTAAGGTGTACATATTAAGATCCTTAAGTCTGTCCTCATATGCTTTATAATGAAGACCACTAATCATTTTAGTAGCCACCCTCTGCACCGACTCCATCCTGTTTATATCCTTTTGAAGGTGCGGTCTCCAGAATTGCACACTATACTCCAAATGAGGTTGCACCAAAGACTTATACAGAGGCACTATCACCTCGTTTTTCTGCTAGCCATTCCTCTCCCTATGCACCCAAGCATCCTTCTAGCTTTTGTCGTCGCTTTTTCTACCTGTTTAGCTACTTTAAGATCATCTGACACAACCATGCCTAGGTCCCACTCTTCTTTAGTGGACAAAAGTACTTCACCCCCTATACTATATTGCTCCCTTGGATTGCTGCAGCCCAAATGCATGACCTTACATTTTTTAACATTAAATCCCAGCTGCCAAATTCTAGACCATTCTTCAAGCTTAGCTAGATCCCTCCTCATGTTATCTACCCCTTCCTGGGTGTCTACTCTAGTGCAGATTTTGGTATCATCCGCAAAGAGGCAAACCTTACCCGACAGCCCTTCCACTATATCACTAACAAAGATGTTAAAAAGAAATGGACCAAGGACAGATCCCTGGGGCACACCACTGGTAACATCCTTCTCCTCAGAGTGAGCTCCATTTACTTGTACTCTTAGTCGCCTCCCACCCAACCAATTTCTAACCCAAGCAGTAACTTTAGGGTCCATCCCTAGGGTGCTCAGTTTGTTTATAAGTCGCCTGTGAGGAACAGCGTCAAAGGCTTTACTGAAATCTAAATACACCACATCTATGGCTCTCCCTTGTTCCAACTCCCTGGTCACCCAGTCAAAGAAATCAATCAGATTTGTCTGACAAGACCTGCCTCTGGTGAATCCATGCTGCCTTGGATCCTGTAATCCGCTGCACTCCAGAAACCTCACTATTTTCTCTTTCAGCAACGTTTCCAATAATTTACTCATCACCAAAGTTAAACTAACCGGCCTGTAGTTTGCAACCACATCCTTACTTCCGCTTTTGTGTAAAGGCACCACATGAGCCTCTCTCCAGTCCTTTGGCACCATTCCCGACTCCAACGAGGCATTGAAAAGGTCAGTCAGTGGAGGCGAGAGAGATGATTCAGAGGGAGACCAGCAAGGAGCAGGTTACAATAGTCATGACGGGAGGTGACTAGTGCGTAGATAAGGGTCTTAGTAGTGTGAGTAGAAAGAAGGGACAAATTTCACTGATGTTATAGAGAAAGAATGGCAGGTTTTAGCTATCTGTTGGATGTGCGGAGAGAAAAGAGAGAGTAGAGTCAAAGATGACACCAAGGTTGCAAGCTGAGGAAACAGACAGGAGTATAGTGCCATTCACAGATATAAAGAAGGGAGGAAGGAGGAAGGTGGGTTTAGGGGGAAAGATAAGGAGCTCAGTTTTGGCCATGTTCAATTTCACATAGCGGTGAGGCATCCAGGTAGCAGTATCGGATAACCGGGATTGGATTCCTGGAGAGATTTCAGGCACAGAGAGGTATATCTGAGAGTCGTCAGCATAAAAATGGTACTGAAAACCATGGGAGAAAATAAGTGTACCAAGGGACTGAGTGTAGAGAGTCTCGCACTGACACTTCTGCACTTCCTCCCTTCACTGCTATATATAAATTGGCTCTTTTTTCCTCCCATTCATATCATTGCTCTCTCTTCTTTTAGATTCTCCAGATATTGTTACCTCCCTCATTTGTGATCGCTTGTCATTTTCAACTACTTTGAGAAACACAGTGGCTTCTTTTTCCTCTTCCTTTTATTTATTTTTCTAACAAGAAGATTTGTTGCTCTTAAAATATCTCCTTTCCGTTTTATCTACTATTTATCTACTTCCCCTGGATGGTCTCATCCAACTATCAACTCCTTGAGATATTTCCCCATCTTGACAAAGTTTTCCTGAACTTTGCTTTTGAGTGAACCCTCTCCACTTATGTCCTAGTATAGAACCGTTCCTTCCAATAAGCACTGGATCCAGCTGATCACCCACTATGCCATCAGAAACACTCTCCCCATTTGTAAGTGCCAGGTCCAGTATTGTCCTTTCCTGCAGTTGCCGAAACAGTGCTCCCTGCAGAGAACGTAGAATCACCCAACTCAATCAAAATCTTGCAAACTTAAGTCCCCTAGCAACAGCACTTCCGCTTTCATAGTGATACCGTGAATGTCTTTAATTAAATCTGTATTTCTTCTACCTGTGAGGAAGGTGTACGTATTGCACCAATATGTTTCCTTCTTACCTCGTAAGCCCTGCAACTGTGTTGCATCAACATTATTTTTTTCATACGGTGACACTCTTCCTCCTTTACTCCCGTATCCTGTCTTTTGTGAATAGATTATGGTCCAGTACAATTATATACCGGCATGGTTCTCCACGAACCACTTCTCTGTGGCCGCAACTATATCTAAGTCAGCCTCTCCCATTACAGCCTTCAGACCCTGAACTTCACTCACCATACTATGAGCGTTGGTATACACAGCTTTCCAGATGCTGTACTTTTTCCCCATTTCTATATGTGTTTAATGTTTACTTGCCTGAGGGCTTAATTTGGTCGCAACACACGTTGAACAGTTTACTGACAACATGTGCAAGAAATAAACATCATAGGGTTTAATGTAACATGAATTGTAATTTACACAGAATGTTAAATTCTATTTTGAATTATCTGATTGGCTATTAAGACTAATTTAATAGTTTCTTTTACGTAGAAAAATGAAATGACAAAGAATAAAGACTAGCCTGTCCAGTAAGGTGGCAAAAGTCAGACCCACCAGCTCGTGCAAGTTAAGCCTCCCCCTCCATTCCTTTGTTTAGGGCTGCATCTGCCTCTCTATGCAGGTTATCACCTTCTATGCATTTGTGTAGGGGGTAGAGGAGAGTAAATAACACAGAGCAGTAGGTAACAGCCCTAAACAAAGGCACAGAGGGAACTAACCTGCGTGGCGTGGCAGGTACAATGCTAGTCACCTTACTGGGCAGACAAGATGGACCATTCTGGTCTATATCTGCTGGTTTTTACTATGTCCTATGAAGTTGTTACCCGCTCTGTACAGTCATAAATGACAGAAAGAAGTGGGATATAAGTTTGTAAATTAAATTAAATATGCACCTGTTTGGCACTGGGTGTACTTTTACACATGTAACCCCTGGAGTAATTTTATAAAAGGCCTTTGTACATGAAAAGTCCTTTATAAAAGTACCTCCTATAAAGGAAAGGGGAAAAGGAATTGGGTGATTTTATAACAGGGCACCTACTAAACATGCTTTGTAAGGCATCTATTTGAAGCCTATTTTATAAACTGTCTTTATAAAATACTAGCCTAAGTTGAAGAAATTGCGTCTTAAGGACATTTACACCAGTCATCGATCTAGTGTAAATGCCTACACCTACATTTTTCAAAATTGTGTGACAATTATAGAATTTCATAATCTGTGGTGGGTTTGGTATAAGCAGTGGTTTCTTTTGGGAATTCAGGGATTTGTTTGTTTTACAGAGCCCCTTCGTGTGCACATTCGTGCCTTGGTTTTTGTATAATACATTGTTTGTTCTGTGTATTTTTATAATGTCTACTTCATTTATTCCTGTGCTAGTGGGGAATGGGTGTACATCTTTCTGAAGTGTTACATTACAGCCTTGTCATGGGAGCAATTTGTCTAATCTTGTTAGAGTCCATGATAATCACACATATGATATGCTAAGTAATCCTCGTTTGAAATTGGTTTAGTTAACGCCTTTTCAGTGAAGAGCAAGTCTGAGATATTTTGTGAGTTTATTGTGGATGAGAATTTAGATGTTTGTTGTGTTACTGAAACTTGGCTTTTAGAGAGTGAAGCAATGGTTCTCACTATCCTTTGCCCTCCTGGTTTCAAGTCTGTGGCATGTTCTAGGTGTACTGGTAGAGGGAGTGGTGTTCTAATATTGTTTAAGAACATAAGAAATGCCTTACTGGGTCAGACAAAGGTCCATCAAGCCCAGTATCCTGTTTCCAACAGTGGCCAAACCAGGCCACAAGTACCTGGAAGGTTCCCAAAGAGGCACAGATTCCACAATGCTTGTCAGGGGGCGAGCAGTGGATTTCCCTAGTCCTCTTTAATAGTGGTTTATGGACCTTTCCTCCAGGAACTTTTCCAAATCTTTTTTTAAACCCAGCTACACTAACAGCTTTTACTACATCCTCCGGTAACAAATTCCAGAGTTTGATTATGTGTTGAGTAAAAATATATTTTATTTTATTAGTCTTAAATGGGTTAGATACAAATGACAGAGCTCCGGAAGAGTTATGGAATGACATCAAGAAGGTTGTGTTGGAAGAAAGCGAGAAGTCTCTACAAAAGGTGAAAAAGCAAAAATGGCCAAAATGGATGACGGAAGAAACTCTGAAAATTGCCCAGAAACGCAGAGAAGCTAAAGCCAGAGGAGAAAGAAAGACAATCACAGAACTCAACAGAGATTTCCAACGTGCAGCAAGACAGGACAAGGAAAAGTACTACAATGACACTTGCAAGGAAATAGAAGCAGAAAGTATTAGAGGAAGAACAAGATCGGCTTTCCTAAAGCTACGAGAGTTAAAGAAAAAGTTCCAGCCTCGAATTGGAATGTTACAAGATGCTCAAGGTTCTATATTGAATGATGCTGAGAAGATCAAGAAAAGGTGGAAGGAATATACAGAGTTTTTATATGATAAATATCAAGTGGACCAACAGCCGTTTCAACCTGTACCTTATGATCGGGAACCATTGGTGATGAAAGAAGATGTTGAAGCAGCATTGAAAGCCTTATCAAAGAACAAAGCACCAGGCATTGATAGCATTCCCATAGAAGTATTGCAGCAATCTGATGCAGCTGTTACCGTACTCACAAGGCTCTGCCAAGAAATATGGAAGACAACATCATGGCCAACTGACTGGAAAAGATCTGTGTTTATACCAATACTAAAGAAAGGTGATCCAACTGACTGTGGAAATTATCGCACAATCACTCTGATCCCACATGCCAGCAAGATTCTACTGAAGATTATTCAAAAGAGACTACAACCATACCTGGAACAAGAACTACCTGACGTGCAAGCAGGGTTCAGGAAAGGGCGACGAACGAGAGACATCATTGCGGATGTGAGATGGATCCTTGAAAAGACTAAAGAATACCAAAAGGATATCTATTTGTGCTTTATCGACTATAGCAAGGCTTTTGACTGTGTAAACCATGAGAAACTCTGGACCACATTAAGAAGCATGGGTATACCTGAACACCTGATCTTCTCTTGCGAAATCTCTACATTGATCAAGAAGCAACAGTTCGAACGGAACAAGGAGAAACAGAATGGTTTAAAATAAGCAAAGGTGTAAGACAAGGCTGCATACTTTCCCTCTACCTGTTTAATTTATATGCAGAACAAATCATCAGAGAAGCAGGACTGTATGAAGATAACAGAGGTGTGAAGATTGGTGGAAGACTCATCAACAACCTTCGCTATGCTGATGATACCACATTACTGGCTGAAAGTGAAGATGATCTGAAACATTTGCTTCTCACAATCAAAGAACATAGTCTCAAAATGGGCCTGCACCTTAATGTAAAGAAGACAAAGATCATGACAATTGGCATAATCAACAGGTTCATCGTTGAAGGAGAAGAAATTGAAATTGTGAACAACTTTAACCTACTTGGATCAACTATCAATAAAGAAGCAACAAGCAGTCAAGAAATCAGACAACGCATTGCTCTTGGCAGAATGGCTATGAAAGACCTAGATAAGATTCTCAAGAGCAGAGATGTCTCTCTCCATACAAAAATTCGACTTGTTCAAGCCATGGTATTTTCAATAACATCATATGGATGTGAAAGCTGGACAGTGAAAAAGACAGACAGGAAGAAAATTGATGCCTTTGAATTATGGTGCTGGCGGTGAATACTGTGTATACCATGGACTGCCCGAAGAACAAACCGGTCAGTACTAGAGGAGATCAAACCTAAGCTTTCTTTAGAAGCTCAGATGACAAGACTTCGACTTTCATACTTTGGACACATCACGTGAAGAGAGAGATCATTAGAGAAAGACATCATGCTTGGCAAGATAGAAGGTCAACGCAAAAGAGGAAGGCCAGCAATGAGATGGATCGATACAATAACAGCAGCTATGGGTACCAGTCTGTCAACAATGAGCCGCCTGACTGAAGACCGAACACAATTTAGGATAGCTATCCAGAGGGTCGCCATGAGTCGACTCCGACTCGACGGCACTTAACAACAACAAATGGGTTATAGTGTAGCTTCATTGCATGTCCTCTAGTTTTTCTACTTTTTGATGGCGTAAACAACCGATCTACGTTTACCCATTTCACTCCATTCATCAGTTTATAGATCTCTACCATATCCCCCCTCAGCCTTCTCTTTTCCAAGTTGAAGAGTCCCAACCTTTTAAGTCTCTCCTCATAGGGGTCCCTTCCATTCCCGTTTAACATTTCTATCACTCTTCTTTGTACCTTTTCTAATTCAGCTATATCCTTTTTAAGATATGGTGACCAGAATTGCACACAATATTCAAGATGCAGTCGCACCATTGAACAATGCATATGGATTATAATATTCTTTGTTTTATTCTCCATTGCTTTCCTTAAGATTCCTAGCATTCTATTTGCTTTCTTGGCTGCTGCTGCACACTGGGTGGAGGGTTTCAATGTGTTATCCACAATGACGCCAAAATCTTTTTCCAGGGTGATGATTTCTAAGGTTGTACCTTGCATTGTGTAACCATAGTTTAGGTTATTCTTTCCTAGGTGCATAACTTTGCACTTGTCCACATTAAATATCATCTGCCATCTTGATGTCCAGTCTTCCAATTTTTCAAGGTCCTCTTGTAATTTTTCACAATCCTCTTGCGTTTTAACAATTTTGAATAATTTTGTGCTATTTGCAAATTTGATCACCTCTCTTGTTTTTCATATTTCAAGGTCATTTATGAATATGTTAAAAAGCAGCAGACCCAGCACAGATCCCTGGGGTACTCCACTATTCACCTTTCTCCATCTGGAAAATTGGCCATTTAGCCCTACCCTCTGCTTTCTATCTTTTAACCAGTTCCTGATCCACAACAGTACACCGCCTCCTATTCCGTGACTTTTTAGTTTTGCCAAAACTCTGAGGGACCTTGTCAAAGGCCTTTTGAAAGTCCAGATAAGCTATATCAACTGACTCACCTTTGTCTACCAGTTTATTCACACCTTCAAAAAACATAACATATTAGTAAGACAAGACTTTCCTTTGCTAAATCCATGTTGGCTTTTTTCCATTAAACCATAGCTATGTACATGTTTAGTAGTTTTATTCTTTATAATGGTTTCTACCATTTTGCCCGCTATTGACGTCAGACTCACCAATCTGTAGTTTCCGGGATCACCCCTGGAACCCTTTTTAAAAATTGGAGTTACACTGGCCACTCTGCAATCCTCAGGTACTACAGATGATCTTAGGGGTATGTTTACTAAACTGCGTTAGTGCAAATCGCGTTAGGAGCCGCGTTAGTGAAAGGAAAGCCAAAAAAGGACAAGGGTGGGACATCGTAACGACTAACGCGCGTTCCAAAAACTAACGAGCGTTACAGGGCACCGTGGCGCGTTAAGCATATGAAGGCGTACAGACACAAATCATTGAAACAGAGCTGTAGCACAATGGTTAGTGTACTCATTGCTGTTATAGGCAGCACGGGTTCGAGTCCCCAGTGTGCCTAACGCAGAATGCTGTCCCAGGCAGCACCCTGTACATTACATAGGGAATGAGGAGGCATGTTTTTCTTTACGTTCAGTAGTTGTTAGTGAAACACACTCTCGCAGTGCGCATAGCCATGTACGTTGGTACGTGCGTGGCTGCATGCGTTGTTACGGGCGTAGCCCCGTGCGTAGGTACGTGCGTACAATCGTGCGTGGGTACGTGTGTTTTTACCAGCTTGGGCACCTTATAGTACAGACAATTTAGGGTGTCTTGCACTTATGCACTATGCTAACAGATGTACGTGTGATGGCCTATGGTTTATCAGAGCCAGAGAGCAGGCGCTGGATCTTCCCAGGGTTGGATCGTGCCAGTCACACCCATGATGCACTGCACATGCAAATCAGCTGTCCACAGATACACACCATGGGGAATGCACCCCCACAGCACCTCGGCCTGGTAGGGGGAAGTGACCAGGTGCACCCCCACAGCACCTCGGCCTGGTAGGGGGTACTGACCGTGTGTTGTACTGGCACAGAGTAGCTACACACCGTCACATTGTGCTGGTACTGTGCTCACCCTGAGGCGCCCAGCACCAGGTCCACAGCACCATCCATGGCTGAAAGAGGCCATGGCGCAGGTCCAAAGCAGTGTTAATGTGCGAGATAGGTAGTTTCTGCACAAACACCTTGCAGTCAGGTGTAGCCCCCATGGACCCCTAGGTGGCCCATGTACCCCCCCCCCCAGCGCAGCAAACAGGGCCTCCCAACAATAGATCCACCTTCTACCTCCCTGCAAAGGTGGCAGTAGAGAGGAATATCAACCCCAGTTCTGGTGGGGAACAGACACCCCACAGGGCAGGCACCGCAGCTCTGTACGCAGACAGACATCAGGCCTGGATATGGTAAGCTGCACCCCACCACTATCTGATATACTCCTGCAGTAAGCCATCAGCCACTGCAAGCCACTCCATCAAGACACATACCAGCCGCAAACAGTCTGCTAGTTAGTCCATAATGCATGTGCCCAGTGGATATGCTTGCACCCAGAACTGGGATGTCAGCATACACAGCAAGCAGATAAATCAGTGACTGGGCCCCAAAAGGAAACCCATATCTATCACATGAGAGAAATACTATATAGCACTATGGGGGTGCCTAGCCATGCTGTCGTCACTACACAGTCAGGGTGAGAGTGATCTCTCAGCAGGACATACTGAGGTCACCCTGTCTGTGTAGGTGGTGGCCGGGCACTAAAATGTGCCTGTCACTGCCCTATGCCCTGTGCAGATGCACCCTGGCCAGGCCACCCTGTCCGGCCTATACCCATGGTACCTTGCTCCTCATTATGCACATTGGCAGCTCAATACTGGCAACATTGCTGGCAGTGTGGGCTGTGGAAGGTGTTTGCAGCCACCACACACTGGATAGACAGACAGACACCCCACACCTATGCCAGCATTGTGCAACTATAGAGGTGTTCAGCAGCCATACCCACCACACCAGTCCTGGGCACAGTTCAGGCATGGATATTGTACGCAAGACTGTTGGGGGTCACTCCCCATGGTGGTACACACTGTCAGAGACCAGACCTGCAGCACACACCACAGACAGCAGAATTATTGTTATGGTGGAGCTCACTGAGCAAACTGTGCTTAATGTAGGAATTGATATCTGCCAGTTATCACAGGAAACGTTTGATAGCTGTGTACCATATACCCAGGTGTAGGGTGGCATTGCTAAGGTATGCAACTGCTAGTATTGGGAGATACAGGCAGGGCCCAATGTCCTGCTTCTCCAGGAGGCATTGGCCAATGGGGCCTGTGGGTGTGTCTGGCCCTGTTGGCTGCTGCTTTACGGCAGAGTTCCCCAACTCCAGTCCTGGTGTTCCAAACCTGTTCGGGTTTTCATGCTGTCCCTCATAAATATGCATGAGCTACATCTGCATACCATGGGGGTGGTGCATAGATATGCAGCACAGGCATCTTTATTAGAGGCAGCATGGAACCTGAATGGTGTGGGACCCTCCAGGACTGCAATTGCGAGACTCTGCTCTGGGTAATGCGCCTGTTTCTGATGTCTGTGTTTGGTGTGGTATAATATAGGCGTATTAACCATGCGTATGTTCTCTGCAATAAAGGGGTGTCTTTACTATCACTGTTTAGTGGTGGGTAAAAATATGGGGACTGGGTTGGCAGGAGCCCCAGCTGGGATTTGATCCTGTGACTCTCTAGTCTTACAGGCACTGGCTGTGTCTGTTGCACCACACTGTAGCCACAGAGATGGTGCAGTCCCTGGAGTTAGTTAAAACTGCCTGACGAGTCAGAAACCCTGCTCTGCACAGGTTTACTGTGGGCTCATTTACCTTGTATGGAGACAAAGGTGCACATAAACCTCAAAACAGACCTCAAAAAAAGGGGCAAACACCCATAACCAAGCTGGGCAACAATGATATCATTGGGCAACATTACACACCACTCCCAGGAAAGCTCCATCACAATGAAATGATCTTTGAAAGGGTCTACGGAGCGTAGACCCTTCCAAACATCATTTCTTTCTTTGGTGCTTTCCAGGGAGTGTTGTTCATTGTTGCCCATTGCTATCACTGTTGCCCAGCTGAATTGTGCTTTTTACAATGTTTCTTGTGGTCATTCTTAAGGTTTTATGTGAACTTTTGGTCTTTGCACATGTATCACACTGCTCACGTTTTGTAGGTTTCCCCGGTTTTGCTGTACATTGCTGACGGAAATGGTTTCTCTTCACTTTAATATGCCTTTAACGACAGGTTTTCATTCGCGTTGGAATTGAGCTCAGAAATTCAGCGCGTTAGTATGAGGGGAGCCTCTCCCCACCCACTCTCCGCCCATTGACCCCTTCTCTCTGCCCACTCTCCACCTTCTGCGCTGTTTTAACGCGCCGCGGAGGTTTACGATCGTTAACTGCGGTTAACGCGCGTAAAGTACGTTTAACGATCGTTAGCACGTCAGAACGCGCGTTCGGACGTGTTAACGATCGTTAAACGTACTTTACGCGTGTTAATCACGATTACCGCACTTTAGTAAACATCCCCCTTAATGTTAGTTCACAGGCTACTAATAGTAGGTCTGCAATCTCATATTTCAATTCTTTCAACACCCTTGCATGTATACCATCCAGGCCAGGTGATTTGATACTTTTCAGTTTATCAAATAGTTGTAATACATCCTCCCAGTTCATCGATATTTCTTTCAGTTCTTTCGCTACATTGCCTTTCTATACCATTTAATACACGGGTAACTTCCCTACATCTTATTCAGTAAAGATCGAAGCAAACAATTCATTCAGTCTCTATGGTATGTCCTTGCCTCCTTTAGTGTCCCTTTTACCTCTCTTTCATCCAATGACCCAACTGACTCTCTCACAGGTTTCGTGAGAATATTAAGATTTTTTGTCCTCATGTTGACTCTGTGGTGTCTTTGGACCATGTGGTGATTTCTTTTTGGAATTGGGGGATATTCTGGCTTTACAGAGCCCCTGCCTCTGTTATTGACCTTGCACAAGTGTGGGAATACTGGTGTTCATTGAATTTGGATTTAGTGAATTATTTGATTAACATATCCATTGATTGGTCATGCTTATCTGAACAGTTGTTTGATTTGATGAAGATGATGACCCCTTTAAGCAATATTCAATGTGTGAATATGACAACTCATGATAAAGGCCATTCACTTGACTTAATTTTTATTCCTGATTTTTTGTTTATACCTTCTTTGTTGGATTTACAGGTACAGCCTGTCTTCTGGTCAGACCACTGTGCCTTGACCTTCTTTATTAAGCCTAGCAATATTTGTTATTCTTCCTTTTTTTCTACTACACTTCAGAAAAAATGGCAACTTCTCAATTTGCTTTGCTTCTAAATGGATACAAACTACAGAGGGTCTATTTTCTAAAGATGTGATCTTATAGGTCTCACTGCTTGCTCTAAAGTTAGAACAAGTACTGGAAGATCTAGCACCCCTCCAAACCAAGGTTGTTCCACCGCAGCTGAATATCACCACTGACCGGATAGCTAATTCATTGTCCAAGCAAATCGATTTGTTTGAGCAGGCTTTCAGTACTGGGCTGGCCCCGGAGGGTTGATGTTGATGTAACTTTTACATTCCTTTCTTCTCTTTCTTGTTTGATCTCTATCCTTTCCTGTGTTTATATGGTGTTTCTCTCTGTGCCTGTTTTTAAAAAAGTTTGTGAACCGCATAGGGCGGTATATCAAAAATAATAAACAATAAATGATAATACCAGTGGCTAGATATGGGTCTGGAACTGAATATCTGAGTTTAATTTAAAGCAGCAACAACCAGCTGCTATACTTGCAGTGACCCTTGTTGCTGAATACATCCCCCTAGATTTATGCGTGTTGTTCATGTGTAAATGTAGGCAGCCTATTCGTGCTTTGGACATTCAAAAACGGGCATACAGATGTCCTAAGCATGGAGACATCCCTGGAGCTATTTTAGAAAAAGGTTTTAGAGATGTCCCTGGAAGATCACGTGGGCAATGAGCCGGTGAGGATGTCTCCTGATCAGCTCCGGGAACTCTGCAAGTAAAATCAGCTTTGAGCCCTGCCACCACCTTACTACCTGGGCCTTGAGGGTTTCCAGGTAGGAGGGGCCTTTGATGCCCTTCAGGGGTAGAGCACTAACATTTGACCCCCAGGGATTCTGGGAAATGTAGTTACTGGGCCTCCTGAAGGATTGAGGTTGTAGTTGTAGCTCAAGCAGACAAAGGCAGGCAAAAGAAAATTTCTTTTAAGAGGGTTTATTTCCAACGCATTGAAGCTCAGTGCTTTCAGACACAAAAGAATAATAATGCACAATCAACAAAAGATGGGAAAACCAAATATACAGAGGTTGCAGTGCTGAGGCAGCTTTCATTCAACTTCTTCACAGTTCCTTCTCAGACTCACATTTAGGCAATCATGTGACTCTTCAATGAACAGAAAGCAATGTCCTTTCAACGGCACGGCTTCTCAGCTCCAGCATGTGATTACACTTATTACCTTCATAAGCTTTTTCACAAGAGAAACAGGTAAAGTAATCTTTCTACTATATTCTTTGCATGTAGTTTCAAAGCTCTTTATCATAGCTATCTTCAATAAAACATGTAGAGCAATCCATGGCTAGGTCCTGTTCTGTGGAAGGCAAATAATTATCTAATTGCATTTCTTCCTCACAGCTATTGGCATGCTGTATAGGATTAATAGCAGATACTGCCTTTTGCTCTAAGAACTCCTTAAACTGTGCCAGAAGTATTTCAGCCAGCTTATGCTCTCCCCCAAGCTGATATCTTTCTTCCTCTTCAGGCAAATGTTTGATTAAGGCTCCTAGCTCCTGGTAATTAGCTATGCTGTTTTTATCAAAGCAACAGTTCTCCGTGTGGGTAAAACCCCTCCCCCACTTATCCTTAAGAGCAAGTGTTGGGATTGTCTTTAGAAGTTTAACACGTTCTGGAGACTTTCTGAACAAGCAATCATAATAAGAAATGTCAGCTTTACCTTGACTCAAGTCCTCTGGATAAGCATTAGCACTTTTCCTTCTACTGGTTTTCAGGATTTGTGCTCCAGCTGGCTTATCATTAGTCCTTGTGCTTTGCAAGTGAATATGAGGCTGAACAATTCCTCCATACTTCTGTCTGTTGTTGCTTTGAGTTTTAGTACTGTGTTTCCAGCTCTCTTTGGTCCAGGTATCAAACCTGCTAGCTCCTTTAACCTCTGGATGTACCTTAGAATGAGAGTGTTTCCAGGGTGGATCCTTAGACCACTGATTACTGCTCAAAGGTCCTGCTTGGTTCTCAGGTAGCTCTTCCTGTAGTTCCAGGTCTCTCTGGGCTTCTGAGTCTCTCCGTCCTTTGGAGTCTCTCGATGCTTCTGAGTCTCCCAGTAACTCTTCCTGTAGTTCCAGGTCTCTCTGTGCTTCTGAGTCTCTCCGTCCTTTGGAGTCTCTCTGTGCTTTTGAGTCTCCCAGTAACTCTCCAGGTTCTCCTGATTCTAAATCTAAATCTGACTGTGTTCTAACTGCTTGTATATTTAACAAGCTCTCACTACGTTGCACTGCCCGCCTCCTGCTTGGGCGTGCCCAATCAGTGACCAGACCTGTCTCCTCCCCTAAGGTGAGGTGTGGTTTTAGATCAGCTGAGTGTTTTTTTCCTTTTGAGGTGAAAATCCTGCTTCTCAGTGCAGTACTACGTTTCTCCACAGGATTTCCAGCTATCTCCATTGCTTCTTGAGGAACTTCATCATCACAGCCCATAGCTGTCTTCAAAAACGAGCAGGATACCTCCAGAAGAATAGCGGAACCCCCACCCCTCAATGAAACTGGGGTTCATGAGAGACGAATGTCTGCTAAAATGCTGAGAAGAGAGAAGGCGCGTGGCCCGGAGGGCAAGATGGCGGAGGGGGCGCCGGCGAGTCCGCAAACCGAGAACATGGAAACAATGATTACAGAGGTCTCAGCGGCAGTAGTAAAAGTGCAGGAAGCGGGGTTTTACTCACTCTCTGAACAATTCGCTCAAGTCGGGCAAGCAGTGACAGAGTTCACAGGCTGCATGAATCGAGCGGAACAAAGAATTTCGGACCTCGAGGACAATCAGCAATCTCAGACCGCCAAGCTAAAATCGCTGGCAGAATTACTTAACTAGCAACAAGAAAAGCTTGATGATTTAGAAAATAGAGGATGGCGAAACAATCTATGGTTTGTGGGCATCGAGGAGACAGTGGCAGATAAGGAGTTACAAGGATTCTTGGAGTCCTGGATAGCAACGTGATTATCCACGGATAATCAATTAGGTCCCATAAAAATAGAGTGGGCACATCGGCTTGGGACTCGCCGCAGACCTAACCAGTGACAAAGGCTGGTGATCGCGCGGTTTCATGAATTCAGGCAAAAGGAAGCTACTCTGAGAGCGGTTCGGGCCCAGCATGTGTGTGCTGGTGTGGAGGGGCGAGTGAAGAAGCTGTTGGTGTTCCAGGACTACTCCATCAGGGTGAGCCAGAAAAGACGAGCATACTCGGCAATCTGTGGTCAGCTGGCACAGCGGGGCATTCGATTCTCCCTTCTGTACCCGGCAAGGCTGCGGATTGAACACGAGGGACAGACCAAACATTTGGAAATGCTGGAGGAAGCGGCAGTTTTTCTGGGAAACTTGAAGACCTGATCTGCTGTGGGGGCTAGATGGCTAGCAATGGATATTACTATGAACATTGTCCTGGGCCTGGACAAAGGCCCAAGTTGGAATTGTGGCAAAACATAAAGCAGATATGACCCAGAGTTCGTTTGTATCTGTTTTGTTCCGGTTTGCCGTGTTTAATCACGAATTGACTGTCATGAACTCTGGAGATTCTGCAGAAAGATAGATGTGACATATTGCCTCAAGAGTTGGTGGGAATTTTGTTTTATATTGTGATGACGAAGCCAGTTCAGAGGAAATGGAATGGCAAGGGGGTGAAGCCTACCCCTTTAAAAATGAGAGCATTCAGGGTTTCTCCAGCAACCGAGAACCTCTGAGTCAGAGCACAGATAGCATCAAGCCCCGCCCACTTCAGCACGTCAGGGCTAGAGTGAAGCCTAGCAGCTCCCACGTGTGCTGGGAGAAAGGCGTGGCCCCTGGGAGAGAGCAGTTTAAAACTCCTGTGTTTGAACAGGCAGTGGGAGGAGAAGGAATTGGAGGAAGAAGGAGAGGGGAAGGAACAAGAAGCAGCAGAACTGAGAGAAGCAGCAGGACGGGAATTGCTGGAGTTCAGAGCAGTGAGCTGTGGGATCTGGCTGAAGCAGGTCCAAGGCCAATACAGCAAAGAAGGAAAGTGCTACCGAGGATACAAGCTTCTGCAGAGAAGAGGCAGCATGGCTATGTGCAAGAAGGAGGGGAACAGCTGAGAGGCCCAGGATTCAGGCAAGTCGGTGTTCCTAAATCCCTGCACCAGAAAGAGTTGAAGGGGTTAGTTCCTGTTAGAGAAACCAATTCAACTAGCCAGCCAAACTGTAGAGAGAGTAGCTTGTCTGCATTTCCTGAGTCCATGCTCTCTGAAGAGATAGAGCAGAAGAAAGTGCTGCTTGAACACTTAAATGATTTATTGCTGAAACGAAATAGTAAGCTCTACAGTCAGGTACCCTCTGAAGAGTGTTGTGATGACTCCGTGGAAGAAATGGAGATAGAAAGTGGCTATGAGGATTGTGAAAATAGCCCTGGAGAAATGCAATGTTCTTACTGTCTGGCCAATGAACTAGAAGTGTGCTAAACCCAGGCACAGCTGAGTGAGTGTTGGTTTACTAGTAAAGAAAGCTGTGTGTGTGTGTGAAAGACACAGCAGAGAAAACTCCCTGAATATTTAGAAGCTATGTTGTTCTAAGGAAGCTGTGAGGAAAACAGTTTCTGTGATTCATTTGAAAGAAGGTTTGCAGCCTAAGCTTTGTGAGCGAATCCTGTGAAGTTAATTATTGCTGATGGTGACCAACCTGTGATTACGTTGTGAACTTTATTTCCTTTGTATTGGAGAAGAATCCTATTTATGTTCAGCACTGCTACTTATAATGCGAGGTGGAAAACCCCAAAACAAATAAATATTCTCTGTTTCGCCTAAACCACTTGTGTTCACACTACTTTGCCTATTAAAGATAAGTGGACTACAGTTCCCAGCAAACCTTTGCTGGCAGCCATATTGGGAAACTTACTCTGAAGGGCAACAAGGCGACACTCTCCTGGTGCCCGGCTATACGCCCGGCCAGGAGGTGGCGACAGAGTGGCGTAGTTGCTACGGATCAGCGCTGAACACGCATGCGCAAAGGAGAACTGCACAGCGTATCCAGAGCCCTACAGGAGGACGCCGGGAGGAAGCGCGAACAGCGGAGACTGGGAGAGTCCACAGAGTTCGGCTGGTCCGGAGAGTCAGAGGTCCTGCGGAGGCCCTACGCTGCGGTTGAGCGAGACGCACCACCAGTACCAGGTACAGGGTATTTAACTAAGGGTAGTTAAGGATACCGGTACTGGGTGGGGCGGTTGGAGCAAGTAGCAGGAAACAATACCTGGTGTTTGTGCCGCACTTGGGTGTGTTTTTCCTTTCCTTTTTGTCATTATCACAGGTACAAAATAACCACGGAGTTAAAGGAAGTCCTTACGTGGATGGCGTCCCAATTTGACCGCCAGAAGGAGTTGTCCTTGGAGCTCCAGGAAAGAGCTGCCGTCAGATTGAAGGCCCAGCAGAAACCGTTGGTGGAGTTAATGGGGGCGTGGTTGAAAGAGGCCAAGAAGACGCCAGAGCCGGATCCAGCCACCACAGGTTTTCCAGGACTGGGGTTAGCCCGCACATTTGGACCATGGTCCAAAGAGACACTTAACTTTGGACAATTAAAGGAGGGAGATAATATAGACGACTTCTTAGAAGCATTTGAAAGGGTCGCTCAAATAGCAAATTGGCCAAAAGAACAATGGGCGGTAAGGCTGGCCACTTCACTGACCGGTGAGGCTTTAGCTGCCTACCAAGCCGTGCCTGCACCTTTGGTCAATGACTATTATGAGGTAAAGCGAGCGATAAAGGATAGGCTAGGCTTGACACCCTCGGTCTATCACCGCCAGCTAAGGAACACCAGATTGCGTTCGGGTGAAACACCGAGAGCGTTTTATCACCCCTTAAAAAGGCTGGTATCCACGTGGTTGGAGCCAGTGGGCAAAACGTTGGAGACGGTGTTGGATAATATTATTCTTGAGCAGTTTCTAACAGCTATCCCAGAAAAGATGCAGACTTTCCTGATATTACAGGGATGTAAAAGTACCCAGGAAGCTATAGCGCTCTCTGAGCGGTTTTTAGAGGCAGAGGCTGTAGCTAAAGATAAAACTGTTGCTTTTACCAAAATGTTAAATGCTGTATCAGATAGGGAAGGAAAGAATGTGAAGGATGAATGTGTTCCCACGGATAGAAGAAAGTATGTGAAGAGAGCTTGTTACAAATGTGGTAGTGAACATCATTTACAGAGAGACTGTAAAGTGAAGACAGCCTTAGTCTTGAGTGAGCCAAGTAAGGCTGGAGAAGGGTTCCTACTAGACATCACAGTACAGGGTATACCAGTGAAGGCATTATTAGATTCAGGCTCTGATCAATTCATGCTTTCCAAGAGCTTGTGGCGTAAGATAAGGGCCCAAGATAAAGAGACGCCCAGTACACCCACGGGCACAGTAAAGATCAGGTGTGTGCACGGTACCGCGTCCACATATCCAGTTTACCAGGTCCGGGTGAAAGGGTTAGGGATTGAGAGAGAGGTCCCTGTTGCAATAGTCCCTCGGTTACCACAGGAGGTAGTGCTTGGGAGGGATTGGCCCCAATTCCAAAAGGGTATGCAGCAACGTTTGCAGAAGAAAGAGGGGATGGTGGCTGCCAGTACCGCACCTGAAACCCCTCGGCCGAAAGCCAGCAAGTCAGTAGCTCTTCCAAGACCCTTATTTGGAAGGAGCAATACAGTGCGTCTACCTAAGGAGGAGTCCCCCAAAAAGCCCGTTTTTGCTCTTCGCTATTGCAAGATGAGTCCGGAGGCACGGGCCCCGAAAAAGGCCACCCCGCAAGCCGCGGGCTTTGATTTGTGTAGCGCTGAAGACATCATCGTCCCGAAACATGGGAAGGCGTTGGTAAATACTGCTCTCCAAATAGAGATCCCAATCGGTTGCTACGGACGCATCGCCCCATGGTCCGGCTTAGCCGTGAAACATTTCATTGATGTCGGGGCTGGCGTCGTAGACCCAGATTACAGGGGAGCAGTCAAGATCCTCTTGTTCAATTTCGGGGCTGAAGACTTTCAAGTTAGTGTGGGCGACAGAATTGCCCAGCTCATCTGTGAGAGAGTGGGATTCCCGCCTCTGGAGGAGGTAGACATGGTTTCAGACACGACACGAGGAACCCAGGGTTTTGGTTCCTCTGGATACACAGACCTGCAAGGGCTGGCAGCGATGGTGGAAGAGAAGGTAGAGGACGACCTAGGACCCCAGTTAAGCGACTGCAAAGAGCATCATGAGTTGAGGATGGGAGAAGGCCTCTCATGGACTCAGAGACAAGGCTTGGAGCGCCTGGTCAAGAGTTTTTCTGATGTCATGACGCCTGTACCAGGGGAGACTAGGCTCGTCGCGCACGAGATCCTAACGCCACCGGGGGAAGTTGTTCGGCAGCGGCCGTACAGGCTGCCGGAAGCCAAGAGGCAGGAGGTGATGGATCAAGTTAAGGAGATGCTTGATCTTGGCATCATCGAGGAATCTAAGAGTCCGTGGAACAGCCCGATTGTGCTGGTTCCTAAGCCAGATGGATCTCTTAGATTTTGCATTGACTTTAGGAAAGTCAACGCTATTTCCAAGTTTGACACATATCCGATGCCTCGTATAGAGGAGCTTCTCGACCGACTAGGCCAGGCCCGCTACCTTACGACACTCGACATGACTAAGGGCTACTGGCAGATTCCTCTGACCAGGGAGTCTCGCCAGAAAACCGCCTTTAGTACACCACTGGGCCTGTTCCAGTTTCGGCGGATGCCGTTTGGTCTTCATGGAGCGGCAGCCACGTGTCAACGCCTCATTGACTTAGTACTCCGGCCCCATCAACAATACGCTACAGCGTATATGGATGACATTGTTATTCATAGCACCAGATGGGATCAGCACCTGTCCAGGATAAGAGCCGTACTACAGGCGATGAGGGAGGCTGGCCTGACACTGAATCCAGCAAAGTGCATGTTCGGTGGCCAGGAAGTAAAGTACCTGGGCCACTTGGTAGGACATGGCACCGTGAAACCCTTGCTGAACAAGGTCGAGAGTGTGAGGGCATTTCCGAGACCCACCAATAAAAAACAGTTGCGCAGTTTCCTTGGACTGGTGGGTTACTACCGGAGATTCGTGGTGCACTTTGCGGAGAAGAGCGCGCCTCTATTGGATATGCTGAAGAAGAACATGCCAAATCAGTTGAGGTGGATCGAGGAAGCGGACGTTGCTTTTGAACGCCTAAAGGAGGAGCTGTGTGCAGCCCCGGTGTTGCGAGGGGTAGAATTCAGTCTGCCGTTTATTTTACAGACTGATGCGTCTGAGACCGGCCTGGGAGCGGTGCTCTCCCAGATGTTTGAAGGCGTTGAGCATCCGGTACTTTTTCTCAGTCGGAAGCTGTCACCCGCTGAGAAGAACTATTCCACCATTGAGAGAGAATGTCTCGCAGTAAAGTGGGCTGTGGAGTCCCTAAAACTTTACCTGGCCGGCAGGAAGTTCCTGTTGTTAACGGATCATGCCCCGTTGAAATCGCTTGGCCAAATGAAGGACCATAACGCCAGATTGACGAGATGGTACATGGCGCTCCAAGCATTCGACTTCCAGATCGAACACAGGGCCGGCAGGCTGCACCAGAACGCTGATGCGTTGTCTAGAGGCACACCTGAGAGCAACAATGGTTCTTTAACGAGAATTACGTGCTGTGATGATAAAAACACCCCAGCCCGTAATATCTTAAGGGGGGGAATGTGTGATGACGAAGCCAGTTCAGAGGAAATGGAATGGCAAGGGGGTGAAGCCTATCCCTTTAAAAAGGAGAGCATTCAGGGTTTCCCCAGCAACCGAGAACCTCTGAGTCAGAGCACAGATAGCATAAAGCCCCGCCCACTTCAGCACATCAGGGCTAGAGTGAAGCCTAGCAGCTCCCACGTGTGCTGGGAGAAAGGCGTGGCCCCTGGGAGAGAGCAGTTTAAAACTCCTGTGTTTGAACAGGCAGTGGGAGGAGAAGGAATTGGAGGAAGAAGGAGAGGGGAAGGAACAAGAAGCAGCAGAACTGAGAGAAGCAGCAGGATGGCAATTGCTGGAGTTCAGAGCAGTGAGCTGTGGGATCTGGCTGAAGCAGGTCCAAGGCCAATACAGCAAAGAAGGAAAGTGCTACCGAGGATACAAGCTTCTGCAGAGAAGAGGCAGCATGGCTATGTGCAAGAAGGAGGGGAACAGCTGAGAGGCCCAGGATTCAGGCAAGTCGGTGTTCCTAAATCCCTGCACCAGAAAGAGTTGAAGGGGTTAGTTCCTGTTAGAGAAACCAATTCAACTAGCCAGCCAAACTGTAGAGAGAGTAGCTTGTCTGCATTTCCTGAGTCCATGCTCTCTGAAGAGATAGAGCAGAAGAAAGTGCTGCTTGAACATTTAAATGATTTATTGCTGAAACGAAATAGTAAGCTCTACAGTCAGGTACCCTCTGAAGAGTGTTGTGATGACTCCGTGGAAGAAATGGAGATAGAAAGTGGCTATGAGGACTGTGAAAATAGCCCTGGAGAAATGCAATGTTCTTACTGTCTGGCCAATGAACTAGAAGTGTGCTAAACCCAGGCACAGCTGAGTGAGTGTTGGTTTACTAGTAAAGAAAGCTGTGTGTGTGTGAAAGACACAGCAGAGAAAACTCCCTGAATATTTAGAAGCTATGTTGTTCTAAGGAAGCTGTGAGGAAAACAGTTCCTGTGATTCATTTGAAAGAAGGTTTGCAGCCTAAGCTTTGTGAGCGAATCCTGTGAAGTTAATTATTGCTGATGGTGACCAACCTGTGATTACGTTGTGAACTTTATTTCCTTTGTATTGGAGAAGAATCCTATTTATGTTCAGCACTGCTACTTATAATGCGAGGTGGAAAACCCCAAAACAAATAAATATTCTCTGTTTCGCCTAAACCACTTGTGTTCACACTACTTTGCCTATTAAAGATAAGTGGACTACAGTTCCCAGCAAACCTTTGCTGGCAGCCATATTGGGAAACTTACTCTGAAGGGCAACAAGGCGACACTCTCCTGGTGCCCGGCTATACGCCCGGCCAGGAGGTGGCGACAATATCAATTATGAATGGTAATCAATTTGTGAAGACGGAGCGTGCAAGCAATGGGTCCGGATCAGATGGCAGGTACCATGCTACGGTCGGTAGCTTCCGAATCTGAAAATTGGGAACCCTGGACACAATAGAACATAACACAATGGATAAATAGATTGAAAGTGAAAGTGGACTCTGGAAATGATTCACTACAGGTACAGTGCAGCCCTATGTGAACTGTCCATGTGCACTTGCTTAATGATGTGCATAGGAGAAGTTGGAGTATAAGCAACAGAAGTGCACTGGTATCTTTTTTCTCTGTTTGTTTGCTTTGCTTCTGTGTTTTCTGTGTCTTTCTTTGCTGCTCTTCCCCTCTGTTCTCATCCCCGGTTCTCCTTCTCTCCCTCCCCCTAGCATAGAAATAATTGGGAAATAGAATTCCGTCGTGTGGATTGTTTGGGGGGGGTGGCGGAGGGAGGGGTCTGGAGAGATGTGGGAGGGGGCTCCAGCTTCGGATTCACTTAGGATCGGTGGATGTTGTGGGTCTGAACCCAGGCTATTAGGAACACTGGTTAATCTGTTCCACTGTGGGAGAGTGAAAGGTCATCCCTTCTTTTGGGAGAGAGTAGTGGGATAGGATAGTAGATGGGCTCAGGGAGCACTCTGGGTGGTAGTAGGAATGGAGAGAGGTGTGGATAAGATTCCAGAAGGAAGCAGGATCCTCTCAGATGGAATAGATGGGAAGAGGATGGAACACATGGGAGGGGGGGAGAGACAGGGAAGATATTGACAAGATGTCAGGAAGGGTAGGATGGAGGGAGTTTGTGGGATAGAAGGGGTTGGAGTAGTATGGTAGGGAAGGACTGGGCTATAGAGATAAGGAAGGTAAGCAGGGGACCCTGGATGCTACCGTGATCTCTGGGAGAAGCCATCAAGGTGGTTGATGGGGATGAAGGGAGATGGGAGAAGTGGGAAGAGGGATATCAATAGGGAGAGAGGGTCAAATGGGGTGGGTGAGGTAAGGGGGGTAGGTGCTACGCAGAAAGGGGTCAGACATATCAAATGAAATATACGATACAGGTGGTGGTGGACTCTAGGCTGGAGGGGAACACCACTGAAATATGGGAATTCAGGATGTTGAATAGAGTAAGAATACATGAATACTATTTGGGGAGTTAAAAGTAGTAACATGGAATGTATGTGGTATTGGGTCTCCTATTAAGTGGTATAAGTTTTTGAAAAGACTGCGAGATTGTCATGCGGACATAGCGTTGTTGCAGGAGATGCACCAGTCATCTGAAGAGCATACAAAGTTGTGTAAAGGGTGGATGGGGGAGGTGTATGGGGTTCCGGTGAGGGGTGATTCACCCTCTGCAGATGGCCCAGAATACTGCAGCCCAGATACTATATGGAGCATACAGATACAAGCACATAACTCCAGTTCTTAAGAGCTTACATTGGCTGCCCATTGCAGCTCACACTAAATACAAGGCCATATTTATGACTTTTAAAGTGTATCACAATATCTCATCAAGCTATCTGCAATCCCTAATACACAAGACACCAAGCAATCGACCAAGATGGCACAATAGGCAATTTACCCTTACCATTCCATCCGCGTTTAGGACAAGCACCTAGTCTACATCATATAGAGCATTCTCATTGTACGCCCCTAGCCTATAGAACTCACTTCCTCACGACATCCGTGCCACAACAAATTCTTCAAGAAACTAAAAACTCACCTGTTCACTGAATACTTAGGTACCTAAAGCTAATCACTCAACACAACTTACTGCGATCTATACCATACTGCACTTTTCACTCTCTGGCCCTCTGCAATAAACTGGGATCACTACCCCACTGGACTGCCAACCTACCTATCTCACTCACCACCCTTATATTCCCCTCCCCCTTCCACTCGCTCACTTGGTTGCATTAAGTTAAAGCTATTGTTCCCTTGATTACATTAAGTTGAGGCTCAAGCTTGTTTTGTTACTTGTTGTGCTACGTTATATTGACTTATTCCATGTAAAACCTAACATTGTAGCATTAAGTTCAAACATGCTACTTGTAAACTGCCTTGACTCAGAGAAGGCGGTATATAAAACCAGTTAACTAGGGAGCATGTGATGTGTTGAGAGCCAACGGACACGTGCTGTCTGCTCTCCAGGATAGAACTCCCCTCGCCCCCCGGATTCCCCTAAATAAGTGATTGTTTCTCGCCTTTGAAGCCTGTGTCTTAACTGGGGTGTGCCGCTGACATTGGAGTCGAAGTTTGTGGCTGCTCGACCCTAGCAGGGAGATGAAATCTGCCCAAAAGGAACAAGAGCGGGCCCCGCTGGCAGGAATACAGATAGGTGGTCGCATACAGGTGGCAGAGCAATGCATCACAAAAATGGAGGATGAACTACAGATCCAGATCTAGCAGCTCTCCAGAAGCAAGTGGAGCAACAGGCTGAAATTTGGATGACATCGAGAACCGGAGTCGCAGAAACAATCTGCACTTCATCGGCATCCCAGAGACAATGGCAAAACTACAGGGTTCTTGGAAACTATGCTCTTCTTCAGCTTAATCTGGGAACTGATTATGGGCTACTGATTCTAGAGCGGGTGCATCGCCTAGGCCCTAAGAGGGGACGTGATCATCAGCCAAGAGTGGTACTGGTCCGCTTCCTGAACTATGTCCAGAAGGACAAAGTACTGCGCTCTGTGCGAGGTCAGGGCCTACTGACTCACAAGAGTGGGAAAATTTTAGTCTTTACTGACTACACGCAGGCGTTGAGCCAGTGCCGCCGTGGCTTCTCGAGACTGTGTGCTTGTCTTCCAGAAGTGAAAATTAAGTTCACCTTACAATATTCTGTGTGCCTCAGAATCCTTTACAATGGAGTAACCCGAGTGTTCGAGAAGGCCCAGACAGCCACAGTGTATGTCCACACTATCACAGCCCAGAGGGACACCAACTGAAATTACACCCATGAATGGACTGGAGGAACTGATCATTAATGCCCATGCTCAGGGATTCAAGAATTATAAAGGACCATGTTTAACTCACACCATCGTTCCACCACCCCATACTATGAGGCGAAATATAAGCTTCTTGCAGGCGAAATGGTACGGTGAGGCGAACCTGCATGGACCTGTAAAAACTAAACTTAATAGTACTGAGGCCCAACACTGTTGGCGTCTATACATCTAATATTGTGGAAATGTAAAATGTGGAGGTTGAACATGGAATGGGTTAATGTAATTGAGGGGTAGTTATGAATGGGGGGGGAATTCATAAGGATGAATATGGGGAAATGCATGTGGATCACGGTGGATGAGGGGAATATAGGTGAGAAGACGGATGAGTGCATGGTAAAACTGGGTGCAATAGGCGGGATGACACTTGGGGCAGGGGGGAAAACATAGCCCAGACAGTTCTGGACGATTGATTGACATTGATCTATGAGGTCCCAATAAGTCATGGGTACCATGAGGGATACAGACTGTGGTAGGAATATGAATGTGATTGCTGCTGTGGATACCCAAACTAGGAAACACAGACAACAGGGACAGGCCGGGGATCTAAGAGCACAAGAGCATCACCTGAGACTTAAGGTACAAGGGGGTTCAAGGGGAGGGATATTCCGTCATCGTGCCTACACTACGTGGTGGGGAAGAGATGCAGACCATTTGGTCTGGGGAGAGGAGGGGGGAAGGGAGGGAGTGTTTGGGAGGGGAGGGGATAGGGAGTATTAGGGAGGGAAGGGACATGGTTCAGAAGACAATGGTAAGGAATAATGTGGAACTGAGTGTAAGAGGGAGTTTCAGAAAGTGGAGCGGGACACCTATGCTTGGAGGGTACTCCACTGAAAATATGGTTGTACTATGCGGTGAAGATAACTCCACTGAACATTGACCCAGGCTGAGTCACATGTCCGCTGTGTAACTTGGAATGTTTGCGGGCTAGGCTCCCCTATTAAAAGATATAAAGTTTTAAAGCATTTGAGAGACCTGAAGGTGGATGAGGCCATGCTGCAGGAGCATGCCAAACTGCGGCGCTCGTGGGTAGATCAGGCATTTGGGGCTTCGGCAGACTCCCAGAGAGCCAGTGTAGTGATCCTATTCCAGAAAGCCTTGGATTTTGAGCTAGGTTGACAAGAGGTTGATCCACAAGGCCGTTGTATAATTGTGGAGGGAAAAACTGACAATATGTCTTACACATTTTGTAACATCTATGGGCTCAATACTCCGGACCATACCTTCTTTGTTCAATTGGACAGAGCTCTAGGGGAATACCCACGACAATCCCTTGTTATAGGGGGGAGGGAGGGATTTTAACTGTGTTCTGGATCCAGACATAGACAAAGCACCTTCGGGTGGTTCAGGACAGGCAGGCGCAAGGTACAGGGTTGAACAGCTATGCGCAGTGCTGTATCTAGTTAATGTGTGGCGGATTCTCCACCCGCAGGAGCATGATTTTACCCATCTGTCACAGGCCCATAGTACTCTGTCACGCTTGGACTACTGGCTGGTGCCATCTACCTCTCTGTCCAGGACACGTGACGTGGGGATTGCAGCCATGGCAATCTCAGATCACGCGCCAGTCTGGCTGACTCTTGGGGGGGAGGAGGGCCGGCACTGGAGCTAAGAGGTGGCATTTCCCTATGCATTTATATTGTGACCCTCTGTTTTTACGTTTCCTACAATAAAGTGGGATCTTTATACAGTCACAAATGCAGCTCACAGGGAGGATCCCGCTTTATATTGGGAGACAGTACTTTGTGGTGAGATAATCAGCTACGAATGCAGTAGGAGAAAACGTATTGACGCACAAATTCTCCACCTGACTAAAAGGACCCGAGAACTTAGATGAGCTTTAGGGCAACAGTTTACATCAGTGCACCAGGGGGAATTGGTAGCCACACAGGTGGAGTTGACACGCTTCTACACCAGCGGGCTTACAAATCACAAATATATTACCAATATCAAATGCATCGGTATGGAAACTGGACGGGGCAACTCATGTCATCCCTTGTGAAACTCTGGCAGGGATCAGGAGATGTAACAGCATTGCAGGATGGAACCGGGGTAACGACTAATGAAAGTCGTATCCTGATGCTGTTTCGTGATTTCTATCAAACGCTCTATGCGGAAGGGGATGGCCCCAGGCTAGGGAACACGACGTATCTGGACACAGTGGAACTCCTGGTACTCACGGCCGAACATCTTGAGATCCTGAACCAACCCATTACAGAGAATGAAGTGGAGAATGCTATTAGGCAGTCTAAAGCTTACAAGGCCCTGGGTCCCGATGGATTTGGAAATGAGTGGTGTAAATTGATGTGGGATCGGGTACATAGCCCCTTACTAAAACTATATAACTATCTCATTCAAAGACAGACCTTTCCCTATGAGAACAATGTGGCACATATTGTAGTCTTGCCAAAGCTGGGTCGCAATCCCCTCCTTACAGCATTTCACCACCCTATTTCTCTCCTAAACTTCAATAATAAACTTCTCGCAAAGATTCTGGCCAACCGGTTGGCTCGTATTATGCCTTTTCTGGTTCAGAAAGGGCAGATTGGATCCATAAGAGATCGACATCCCATCCTCAATTTGTGTTAAGTGATAACTTCAATTACGGCAGGTCATGTAAACAGACAGGGCACATTGTTAATAAGTTTTGATGCTGAGAAAGCCTTTGATTTCGTAAATTATTTGGGGTTATGGAATGAATGGGGTTTATAGGCTTATTTATGCAGTCGATCCAACTCCTATACCACTCGCCTAGAATGGTGGTAGTGGTCAATGGCCAAACCTCAGAGAAATTTGGGTTAGGCTGGGGCATTCGGTAGGGCTGCCCTCTATCCCCCCTTCTATTCCTCCTGTTTCAAGAACCGATACTGCAAGTCATCCAGACAGACATACGGATTGAGGAGGTACAGATAGGGCAGACCACTTTTAAAATAGCAGCCTATACAGATGCTATTTTAGTACACTTGCAGAACCCGCAGCAATCATTGCCAACACTGCTCAATGCCTTCCGAGATTTTGGAGCACATTCAGGGCTAAAACTAAATATGGATAAATCAGAGGCAATGCCGCTGGACCAACAGCTGCAAGACCGATGGCTGGGCTCCTTTCCATTGAAATGGACGACTTGCTCCTTTAAATATCTAGGGGTGCAGGTGATGGCCGATTTGCAGCATCTGTACAAACTAAACATCCATCCCCTGTTACACACGGAGCGAGAACAGCTGCTTCGGTGGGAGACCCTGCCACTATCTCTGCTGGGGTGCATAGCGCTATACAAGATAACGCTCTGTTTCAGGTCCTACCTCTACTACTATGGAAAAAAGATATGAGGGTCTGGAAGAGGCAATTGTGTCATTTTTTTATGGCGAGCTTGGGGATGTGGATTTGGGAGGCATGGGAGTGCCGGATTTGGCTCAATACAATTTAAGCTGTATGCTGAGGCACACCCGTGACAGGATATATCAGACTTTTACCTGCACACCTAAATTAGAAAGACAGCTCCTTGGGATGGCACACCCATTCATTTATGCTACATGCTCCTTGGGACCAGTTAGACAGGTTCCTGAGGACAAGTCCAATAGTACAGTCAGTACGAGAGGCTTGGCATACGATATGTCGGCAACTGAACCAAGACCCCTAATTTTCAGGTCTCTTAAACCTGAGAGGTAATGCGGAGTTTCCTGCAGGAGGTATGTCACGAGTCTTCCAAAAATGGGAATAACAAGGTTTGGTCCGATTAGCACAATTTCGAACCTGGAAAGGGCAGTTTAAATCTCAGGAAGACACGATGAAGGAATTTCAGATAACCTCTAAAGACACATTTGTGCTTATGCAAGTCCATCATTACAGAGGGTTGATGCAACGGGAAGCTTTGGGACAGACATTTATAGAGAGGGTAGACACTTTTTTTGAAATAGATGAAAGAGAACAGGTGTCGCTTTCCCATATGCAGAAGGCATGGGTGGTGCTGGTGAAACAGCAACAGCACCAGGAACTGGCGCAATGGTGGAATATGGAATTGGGTATGGAAAGGACTGGCAACACCTTGGTGCAGGCTCTCCGGTAGATGCCGCAGATTACCACATCAGTAATGCTCCGTGAGATTTGGTATAAGGTCTTCTTATGTGCCCCTTTCTCTCCGGTAAGGGCTAGGGCGGCAGGGTTGGTCAAAACTGGTTACTGTCTCAAATGCCCGGAGAGCAGGAGCACTTTAGAGCACCAATTTTGGTTGTGCCCAATAATACAGGGATACTGGGACAAACTACAAATGTAGCTCTCCGCTGTACTGAGTCAGAGAGTGAAATTTAGTTTGAAGGGCCTTATTTTAGGAAACCCAGTGGGTTTGGTAGTGAACTGCAGAGGAGTCAAGGTTTTTATACGAAAACTCTGCTTGCTAGGACGTCAGGGCGTGCTGAAGTCATGGCGGGATCCAGAACCCCCAGCTTACTGGCAGAACAATCTTCCTAAATTAATGCAAATGGAGAACATCGCTGCTCAGGGATCAACCCAGCGCTATATGAAGTTTATGACTATTTGGGAACCCTATATTCATTCGCTCACATCCAGGGGGCACAGCATGGCCTTAAACTGCGTGTTTATTTAGGTCATGGAGCGCATGCTGCCTTCGAGTCTCTTTCCTTGCTTAGGAGTCTTTGCCTGACTTGCCAGAACTGACTAAACAAGCCAATGTACTGGTTTTGTCTAGGGGCCCTATTAGATGTACATGGTGAGTCTGAGGAGTGGAACTGACTTAAGAACATAAGATATGCCATACTGGGTCAGACCCAAGGTCCATCAAGCCCAGTATTCTGTTTCCAACAGTGGCCAATCTAGGTCATATGTACCTAGCAGTTTCCCCAAAAGACACAGATTCCACAATGGTTGTACTGGGTCAAGCATTGATATCCTGGGTCCCTTCCTAATAATGGTTTATGGACCTTTCCTCCAGGAACTTGTCCAAACCTTTTTTGAACCCAGCTACACTAACAGCCTTTACTACATCCTCCGGTAACAAATTCCAGAGTTTGATTACACGTTGAGTGAAAAAATATTTTCTTTTATTAGTCTTAAATAGTTTACCCTGTAGCTTCATTGCAAGTCCCCTAGTCTTTCTATATTCTGATAACGTAAACAATTGATCTACGTTTACCCGTTCCACTCCGTTCATTAATTTTAGACTTCTATCATATCTCCCCTCAGCCATCTCTTTTCCAGGTTAAAGAGCCCTAACCTTTTTAGCCTTTCTTCATAGAAGCATCCTTCCATCCCCTTTACCATTTTGGTGGCTCTTCTCTGAACCTTTTCTAAAATCGCTATATCCTTTTTAAGATACGATGACCAGAATTGCACATAATATTCAAGGTGCTGTCTCACCATGGAACGATATAGAGGCATTATAATATCTTTTGTTTTATTTTTCATTCCTTTCCTTATGATACCTAGCATTCTATTTGCTCTCTTGGCCGCCACTGCACACTTGGCCGAGGGTATTAACATGGTATCCACAATGACGCCTAAATCTTTTTCCTGGGTGGTGGTTCCTAATGTGGAACCTAGCATCATGTAACGATAGTTTGGGTTGTTCTTTCCTAGGTGCATAACTTTGCACTTGTCCACATTAAATTTCATCTGCCATTTTGATGCCCAGTCTTCCAATTTATCAAGATCCTCTTGCAATTTTCCACAATCCTCTTGGGTTTTAACAACTTTAAATAGTTTTGTGTCATCTGAAAATTTGATAACCTCACTCGTTATTCCACTTTCCAGGTCATTTATGAATATGTCAAAAAACAGCTGACTCAGCACAGATCCCTGGGGTACACCACTATTCACCTTTCTCCATTGGGAAAATTGGCCATTTAGCCCTACCCTCTGCTTTCTATCTTTTAACCAGTTCCTGATCCACAATAGTACACTGCCTCCTATCTCATGACTCTTTAGTTTTGCCAAAAGTCTCTGATGAGGGACCTTGTCAAAGGCTTTCTGAAAGTCCAGATACACTATATCAACCGATTCACCTTTGTCCATCTGTTTATTCACACCTTCAAAAAAACATAACAGATTAGTAAGACAAGATCTTCCTTGTCTAAAGCCATGTTGACTGTCTCCCATTAGGCCATGACTATCTACGTGCTGAGTAATTTTGTTCTTTATGATGGTCTCTACCATTTTTCCCGGTACTGATGTCAGGCTCACCGGTCTGTACTTTGCCGGGAAGATGTATTACAACTATTAGATAAACTGAAGAGTAGCAAATCACCTGGGCCGGATGGTATACATCCAAGGGTGTTGAAAGAACTGAAATATGAGATTGCAGACCTGCTATTAGTAATCTGTGAACTATCATTAAAATCATCTCTAATAGCTGAAGATTGGAGGATCGCCAATGTAACACCAATTTTTAAAAAGGGTTACATTAAAAAGGGTTACAGGAGGGCAGCGTCGGCAGCATCGCCCAATCCGGACTCTTCAGCGGCCTTAAAAGGACGCGCCAGTAGGGCGCGACCGCGCCTGGCGGGCCCGCGCCTGAGGGCCTCGCCAGAGGGCCCTTTGGCTTGGCCCTTAGGCGTGGGCCCTAGAAGCAACACTGAATTGTGGCTCCCTCATACTTCAGCAACAGCCCTCTATTGCCTGCAGAGACAACTCTCTATGGACCGTTTACCTAGCATCTCAGGTACCCTATAATATCCCTAATAGTATGTTTTATCCCTCATAGTCTGCAAGTATTCACACGTTGTAACACTTCCTATCTGTGCTACAGCCCCCCTAGCCGATAGAGAGGTGTGCACATGACCTCCCCTATTATGATGCCTGCAGCAGTTAATTGTAATATCAGCACTTGCACACCTTTATAATATGCTCTGTACAACACCATACTAAAAATAATCTCAAGCAGAGCGATATAGCCCAATATCCCTTAGGGCACCCTGCTACTGTTAGGATCACCTCATTCACATTATTGCTACTGTTTAATTTGCTACTGTCCAGCCATTTGCTTAGCTATTACTTAGCTTTGTAACACTGTAACCTGATTTAACCTCAAGTAGTGCATACAGTCTAATTTGTGACACACTGTTACTGTTATTGTCAGTAATATCCTATGCCTATCATAGCCACTGTCTAATTTACAGTTTTCCCTGCCAATGCTACTGGGTGTTTCACTGTATCATTACCATTGCTAGCAGATCTCTACTATTGTTAGTAGATTTTCTTCCCTTGCTATTACCTGCAAACAGGAGAGGACACCCACCCTCCCGTCCTGTATCACAGCAGAAACTACCACGTGTGCAAAACATCCTCAACCAGCGGCCATCCCAACGCTCGCTGCTCACACAAACCTCCCACCTCCTCTGTACTGGCTCAGAAAGTCTCATAATGGAGCGCATAATCTTCACCCTAATGAGTCTCTACCTTCTGCTCACAATTTTGCCCTCCAGTTCACTGGCATTACTTACAACACAAAATCACATCCCAACAGTCTCAACCAGTGGAAGAAGATGGTCTGGTGACTCCCACAACCTTTATCATGGATCTAGCGATATACATCGCCACCATCTCATCCATATCCCACTACAAAGCTCTTCGAAAACCAAGCAAAGAAAAAGCCCATATACCAGCAGCTTGAAGTGCGCACTCATTAACTCTCGCTCACTTCGCAATAAATGGCCGGCAATCACTGAAACAATAACATATCATAAATTAGACATTATCATGATCACCGAGACCTGGCTCTCACCGGAAGACAACATCATACTCAATCAGCTACTACCACCTAACTTTGTGGCATTCACCAGCCACAGGCAGAACAGACGAGGAGGAGGAGTTGCCGTCTTCACTAGATCCGACCTTCAATTCAAGATGATAGAATCCAACAGCATCGATACCCTTGAAACAATAACTATATCCAACAACACTTGCTCCATAAACCTGATTTACAGAGCGCCTTCTGCAGATCCAGACAACCTCTCCAACATCATAAACATAGCATCTAACACCCACGAACTAAATAAACCAAATTGGATCCTAGGTGACTTCAACCTGCCATCCTTACAAGACAATCAAGCAGCTACTTTCATTGAAGCCCTAGATATCTTGGGATATTCCCAACTGGTACAAGAACCAACACACATAAAAGGCAACATTCTCGACCTCATATTCGCCCCACAAACAGTGCTTCAACAAGCACAAAATTTCATGTTATCACTAACAGCAGTACCTTGGTCGGATCACAAGCTCATCACCTTCCAGATTCCGACCCCTATCAAGCCAAAAAGAACCACTGTGGACACCAGTATGACCTCGAGCTCAACCACCAGAAGCTTTCACTCGTTCAACAAAGAACGCATCCTAGCCGAAACGAACAAACTCCTCGATAAGGATACACAAAACCTAGAGGACCTAATCACCACATGGAACAGCAAGCTCAGCGCAATCGCAATCCGTACACCAACAACTAAAGCCCCAAATAAAAGATCAACTGCACCATGGTTCACAGCTGACTTAAGGACATCTCTAATCCAATTACGGAGATTGGAAAAGCGCTGGAGGAAGTCACGCACCACCAATGACCAAGTAGCATACACCCAGCACTTACACACACATCGCAGGGCTGTCATAGACAGGATGAAACAATACCATACAGACACCCTGAAATGGTCATTAAACAAGCCGCACGACCTCTTCAACCTGGTCAAATCTCTTGCCAAAGAACCCACCCGGAACACCCTGGAACCATACACCCTCAGGACTACGCCAGCTTTATGCAATCTAAACTGTGCAAGACTGATAAAGTGATGTCACCGGACCTCTCCAACGAACAAGAGTTCTCAGTATCCCTAACCACCTTTGTCACACCATCAAAAAAATCTATTGAAGATACCATCGCAACCTTAAATACCTCCACTGCATACTCAGACCCCTGTCCAGCATTCTGGATAAAAGATCTGCGTTGTGACCTTGCCCCGATCTTAGCAAAGATGATAGACCTTTCATTCAGCACTGGGTCGTTCCCTTCCACGCTCAAGCAGACCTCCGTTAGACCGCTCCTGAAGAACGCCAAATTAGACCCTCAAAAAGTGGAGTCATACAGACCCATTTCCAGCATCCCGATGCTTGCTAAAATCATCGAAAAGACAGTCTACAAACAGTTACAAGATCACATTGATACCAATGCCCCCCTAGACTCATCTCAACACACGGATTCAGAGAGTCACACGGAGTCGAAACTCTACTCACAACGCTTTTTGACACCATAATCTCAGGCATTGACAACCTACGCCAAGGTTATGCACTCGTATTTTTGGATATAGCGGCGGCGTTCGACTCTGTCTGCCACGAAATTCTCCTAGGTCGGCTAAGAGAGAAAGGCATTGGTGGAAGAGCTCTTGAATGGTGTAGATCCTACCTGTCAGGCAGATGGCAATACGTACGTGCAAATGGGTCTACTTCCGAGCCATTCTTACAAAGCCAAGGAGTTCCTCAAGGATCTTCCCTATCATCACTTATGTTTAACATCTATATCCAACCCATCTGTAATATTATCAGATCATTCAATGTGAGTTGTATGATATACGCAGACGATGTCTTACTGTACCTTCCAATATCCCTGGATTGCCCAGACCTTACCCCCTTGACTGAGTGCTTCAACACCATATCCGAATGGCTCCTCTCTCAGAATCTGCGCATCCAACACAAGAAGACGGAGGTCTTATTCATCTCCAGAAATCCTGAGTTTACACCACCAAGCTACCTAGAAGTGGACAACGCTGAATTACAAGTAAAATCAGCTATTCGTTACCTCGGAGTAACATTGGATCAGAACCTCAACATGAAGCAACACATAACCAACACTGTAAGAGCGATTTACTTCAAGATTAAATCTCTTAGACACTTACGCCCCCTACTTGAACCAAGCGACTTCCGCACCATTTATCAAGCCCTCATCATCCCCCATTTGGACTACTCAAACGCCATCCTGCAAGGACTCCCTCAGGCCACCTTACAGCCCCTGCAACTTGCCATGAACAGTGCAGCGCGGATTCTCCTCGGCACACCAAGAAGAGAGCATATCACACCCCTCCTGAGACAGCTTCACTGGCTCCCCATTCAAGCCAGGCTAAGTTTCAAAACCCTAGTGATGACATTCAAGGCCATCAAGGGACTCTCCTCCTCCTCACTATGTGACCTCATCCAACCACCCATACCCAACAGGCTAAGAAGAACCTCAGTAGCTAACATGCTAGTGATACCGAGAGACACTACAAAATGCTCCAAAGCAACATCGAACAGAGCCTTTAGACTATACGCCCCAAGTCTCTGGAACTCCCTACCACCACACATCAGAGCAATCCCTAACCTGAGCCAGTTCAGAAAGGCCTTAAAACATTTCCTCTTTATCAAGCATCTCACTTACTGCCCGAACCCCAGCCACTAAGCATGTCCAATACCCAATAACTCCCTCTGACATGTATATAGTTACCCATTCATGGTTATGCATATGTATATAGTTTACCCTGTTTTCCAAGTTACTTGTTCCTGTTCAATGTAATGACCTGACTTTTGTTCATTGTCGGTTACCTTCTTGTTTTTATGTAAACCGCGCTGATCGCAAATAGTGCGGTATATAAGAAATGTAAATAAAATAAATAAATAAATAAATAACAACACCCAAGCTTGATGTAAGTTTTTAACCTTTGCAACTGCTCCTTTTAGTTTTTTCTTAACTATTTTCCTCATTTTATCATAGTCTCCGTTTCAAAAGTTAAAAGGTAGTACTATGGATTAACTTACTATCCCTCCTCCACTAATTAAATCAAAGGCGATCATGCTATGATCACTATTGCCAAGTGGCCCCAACACCCTTATCTCTTGCACTAGATCTGGTGTTCCATTAAGGACTAGGTCTAATATGACTTCCCCTCTGGTCGGTTCATGAACCAGTTGCTCCAAGAAGCAGTCATTTATTTCATCTAGGAACTTTAATTCCCTAGCATGTACTGCCATGACACTGACCCAGTCGATACCGGGGTAATTGAAATCACCCATTATTATTACTGCGCTGTAACTTTTGTTAGCTTCCTTGATTTCTTTGAGCATTTCATTATCCATTTGTTCATTCTGGCCAGGCGGTCGATAGTACACCCCCACTGCCATCGCCTTCCCCTTTTTACATGGCATTTCAATCCATAGAGATTCTACAGCAAATTTTGTTTCCTGCAAAACTTTAATCCTTTCTGACTCAATGCCCTCTCTAACATAGAGCACAACCCCTCCACCAATTTGATCAGCTCTATCATTACGATATAGTTTGTACCCAGATATCACAGTGTCCCACTGGGTGTCCTCCTTCCACCATGTCTCTGATATTCCAATCATATCTAACCTTTCATTTAGTGCTATATATTCTAACTCTCCCATCTTATTTTTTAGACCTAGCATTTGCATACAAGCATTTTAGAGACTGTATTTTATTCATATTAATTTGGCTATTGGTAGACATGGGTAATTTGGTATCTTTAAGCTCTGTCTGCTCCATACTCAAGGGCATTTGGGCTACTTTACTCTTTTTTGGAACCTCTCTGCTTTTGGTAGTATCCTTCAAGGATACATTCTTCCAAACCATCTGCTCTTGGGTGACTGTCGGCTTTCCCCTATTATCTAGTTTAAAAGCTGCTCTATCTCCTTTTTAAAGGTTAATGCCAGCAGCCTGGTTCCATCCCGGTTAAGGTGAAGCCCATCTCTTCGGAAGAGCCCCTCCTTTCCCCAGAATGTTCCCCAGTCACTAACAAATCCAAAACCCTCATCTCTGCACCATTGTCTCATCCACGCATTGATACTCCGGAGATCTGCCTGCCTTTTGGGTCCTGCACGTGGAACGGGAAGCATTTCGGAGAACGCTACCCTGGAAGTTCTGGATTTCAACTTCCTACCAAAAAGCCTAAATTTAGCCTCCAGAACCTCCCTACCACATTTTCCTATGTCAATGGTAACGACATGTACCAAGACAGCAGACTCCTCCCCAGCACTATCTAAGTAACATAGTAACATAGTAACATAGTAAATGACGGCAGATAAAGACCATCATGGTCCATCTAGTCTGCCCAGCAAGATGGCAAGAGTAGGTGCACCTGTCACTCTGTGCAGGCCACCCCTCCCCATGTCTTTGTTTAGGGGTAAACCCACCACTCCATGTAGGACACCCCTATTTGTTGAGACGTTATATGGTTCAGAAGTTAGATGGTACCGTTTATTTTGTTTTTATCCTATTGCTGTAAAGGGATCCACTGTGTTTGTCCCATGCTGTTTTGAATTCCGTCACCGTGTTTGCCCCCACCACTTCCTTCGGGAGGGTATTGCAAGCATCCACCACCCTTTCAGTGAAAAAATATTTCCTGATATTGCCCTTCAGTTTACCACCTTGCAGCTTCATGTTATGCCCTCTAGTTTTACAGCTTCCACGTCTTTGGAAGAGGTTTATTTGTTCATCATTTCTCTTTAAGTCACTCTGTGCAGGCCACCCCTCCCCATGTCTTTGTTTATGGGTAAACAGACCACTCCATGTAGGACACCCCTATTTGTTGAGACGTTATATGGTTCAGAAGTTAGATAGTACCGTTTATTTTGTTTTTATCCTATTGCTGTAAAGGGATCCACTGTGTTTGTCCCATGCTGTTTTGAATTCCGTCACCGTGTTTGCCCCCACCACTTCCTTCGGGAGGGTATTCCAAGCATCCACCACCCTTTCAGTGAACAAAATATTTCCTGATATTGCCCTTCAATTTACCACCTTGCAGCTTCATGTTATGCCCTCTAGTTTTACAGCTTCCCCGTCTTTGGAAGAGGTGTCTTGGGCAAGCCACTTAACCCTCCATAGCCCATGTTCCCTGCAAAATAGTTATCTCCAAGTTATAATGCCCTGTTCAATGTAATTTCAGTTTGTTCAATGTAAACCGCACTGATGCAGAATAGCGAGGTATATAAGAGAATGTAAATAAATAAATAAATAAAATAAGTATTTAAAGGTCTGAATCATATCTCCCCTGTCCCTCCTCTCCTCCAAAGTGTACATATTTAGGTCTTCAAGTCTCTTCTCATAAGGCTTCTGACGCAGGCTCCAAATCATTTTGGTCATTTTCCTCTGAACAGTTTCCAGTCTTTTTACATCTTTTGCAAGATATGGTCTCCAAAACTGAACACAGTATTCCAAGTGAGGCCTCACCAGTGACTTATACAGTGGCATAAGTACCTCTTCCTTTCTGCTGGCAATCCCTCTCTGTATGCAGCCCAACATCCTCCTGGCTTTTGCCACCGCCTTGTCGCACTGTTTTGCCACCTTGAGATCATCAGAGATAATCACACCAAGGTCCTTCTCCTGAACCGTGCATACCAACCTCTCGCCCCCTATCGTGTACATTTCTCTTAGATTTCTGCTACCCAAGTGCATGACACTGCACTTTTTCACATTAAATCGTAGTTGCCACGCATTAGACCAGTCTTCCAGCTTTTGTAGATCTTTCCTCATGTTAACCACTCCCTCAGGGGAGCACACTCTGTTGCAAATTTTTGTGTCGTCTGCAAAAAGACAGACTTTTCCAGTCAGTCCTTCAGCAATATCACTCACAAATACATTGAACAGTGCCGGACCCAGGACCGAACCCTGGGGCACCCCGCTAATTACCTTCCTCTCATCCGAGTGAGCTCCATGTACAATCACCTTCTGTCGTCTTTCAGTCAACCAATTTCTAATCCAGTTTACCATCTTGGGACCCATCCCCAAACTACTGAGTTTGTTGACAAGCCTCCTATGAGGAACAGTATCAAAGGCTTTGCTGAAATCCAGGTAAATGACATCCATCGCATGCCCCTGATCTAGTTCCTTGGTCACCCAGTCAAAGAACTCAATCAGATTTGTTTGGCAAACCATGTTGCCTCGGATCTTGCATCCTGTTGGTTTTGAGAAAGTTCACTATTCGCTGTTTCAGGAGCGCCTCCATTACTTTTCCTGCCACCGAGGTAAGGCTCACGGGCCTGTAGTTTGACACTTCTTCCCTGTCACCACTTTTGTGTAGAGGTACGACATCAGCCATTCTCCAGTCCTGAGGAACCTCTCCTGTTTCCCAGGATCTGTTGAAGACATCCTTTAACAGTCCTGCAAGAACCTCTCTGAGCTCTTTCAGTATCCTAGGATGTATTCCATCCGGTCCCATGGCTTTGTCCACTTTCAGTTTAGCAAGTTGTTCTAACACCTCGTCTTCTGTGAATGGTGTGGTATCTACTTCATTCCCATTTTTATATTTGGGAGTCACAGCTGGTCCATCTCCAGGATCTTCTTTAGTAAAAACAGAGCAGAAGTATTTATTTAGCAATTCTGCTTTTTCAGTGTCACTTTCCACACAGGTATTGCCCTGGCCCCACCAACCCTGGAGGGCTGTCTTATACCAGCAGGATCAAGGTTGCTTCACCGGGGCTCAGGCACCTGTCCTGTACCTACAAAAAGGGTGATTGTCGGCCCTGTGTGGTATATAGTGTATACCACTTTGACCTGTAGAGGCACTGCTACACAAACCTCACGCAAGTCTAGAAACCCCTCTGCCCTGATAACAGGTGCCCCATGTCAGCCAGACCCTCACACTACACACTAATCTGGGTGGTGTCTGGTACCAGAGGGTCAGACCATATCTACCTTCGCACCAGGCAAGGCATGTTACCGGGCGATCCTCATGTCCACCAGCCACCCAGCTATCTACATGCCTAATGATCGAATCACCAACTATAACGGCTGTCCTAACCCTTCCCTCATGGGCACATGGCCCTGGAGAAACTTCCTCGGTGCGAGAGGGCTTACTTCACCTGGAGGACAGGTCCTAGTTACAGGATCACTTCCTGCCACACCAGGGTGATGCTCTCCTGTCACGTGATCTCTCTCCTGCATGGCAACAGGGATGCAGCCAGACTGGAGGTGGGACTTCAGGACTATATCCCTGTAGGTCTCGTCTATGTACCTCTCTGTCTTTCTTATGTTTTCCAAGTCTGCTACTCTAGCCTCTAGAGAACGGACTCGTTCCCTGAGAGCAAAGAGCTCCTTGCACCTAGTGCACACGTAAGACCTCGCACCAACTGGGAGAAAATCATACATGTGACACTCAATGCAAAAGACTGGAAAGCCCCCATCTCGCTGCTGGACTGCTGTCTGCATCTTAGTTTTAAGTTTGTGTTTAGATCTTTAAGTTCTTTACTTACTAAGGGTTGCTATGGATATTTATACTAATAAAACTGTACCTAATACGTTTAATATACCTTGTTCACCTGAAGCGTAATGAATCTCAGGTCCTTAATGTATGACTGATTTGGGTAACGAGCTTCACCTGAAAGCACCTCCTGTCTTTTAAGATGTGTAAGTACCTTTAAAGCTACGATTATCCCAGGGGTGGGTGTGTGTTGGGGAGGCAGGGAGGGAGGGAAATAACACTTATTAAAAGTGGACTGCTATACAGTACCCTGTCTTGTGCTACTGAGGTAAGCTATATTCTGATTTGATTTAAATTATAGCTCTTTGCTGCTGCTCGGCTCTAACTTATTATGAAATTTAAACTACAAGCTCTCTGCTAGGTTCTAAATTTAACCAGAAAGCTCTCTTCTGTGTTTTAAATTTAAACTAAAAGTACTTTGCTGATGCTAGGCCCTGAGTGACTATTAAATTTAAACTACAAGCTCTCTGCTGGGTTCCAAATTTAACCAGAAAGCTCTCTTCTGTGTTTTAAATTTAAACTAAAAATACTTTGCTGATGCTAGGCCCTGAGTGACTATTAAATTTAAACTACAAGCTCTCTGCTGGGTTTCAAATTTAACCAGAAAGCTCTCTTCTGTGTTTTAAATTTAAACTAAAAGTACTTTGCTGATACTAGGCCCTGAGTGACTATTAAATTTAAACTACAAGCTCTCTGCTGGGTATGAAATGTAACCAGAAAGTTCTCTTCTGTGTTTTAAATTTAAACTTAAACTGCTGCTACTAGGCCCTGACTGATTTAACAAAAAATAATGGGTTCACAGATTAATTAGCTTTAATACAAAGAATTCCTTTCAGAAAATTCCCAGAAGTATATACTCACAATTGCAGATCTCTCTCCAGAAGTAACAGTCCCCTTTTCTAGTCCTTCAAGACTTATTATCTTCTGTAATATTCTATTCTGAACTTGTTGATGTTGGTTATAAGATGGGGGGGGAGGTTTGGGTGGGAAGAGGGTTGATATGCAAAAATGTAAAGGGGTTATAAAATGGAAAGATCTGTAATTATGTCTATGTGTGCCAAAACCTCCTGGCTGTGTAAGTGTCCACATCGGTTGGAGGGTCTCTGATATACTTGTTTACTGCTGGTTTGCCTAATAAAAATGATTCAAACATAAACCAGTTAACTAAATAAATAAATAAATACATATATACATAAATACCTTTGTTCCTGTGCCCACTCAGCTTAAATCCCATACCCTTGCTGAATTCCTCCATTTCAAAGGCATTCATTCTGTGGCTCCTCAGTACCTTTCCTCTCTTATCTCACTCTGCACCCCTCTTCGGGAACTATTTTCCTCTGGTAAATCCCTTTTATCTGTGCCCTTCTCTGCCATTGCCAACTCCAGACTTCACTCATTCCATCTTGTTGCTCTATATGCCTGGAACAAACTACCCGAGTTAGTACGCCACGCTCCTTCACTGGCCCTATTGAAATCTAGGCTAAAACCACATCTCTTCAAGGCTGCGTTTGGATCCTGACCCCCTTATTCTCTTGCTTATCACCTATCTGTATCTTGGGATTACCCTTGAATTACCCTAGTCCCCCAGTTGTAGTTGTGTGGTCTGTCTTAATTAGATTGTAAGCTCTGATGAGCAGAGACTGTCCTACTTGTACAGGTACGGCACTGCATACACCTTGTAGCTCTATACAAATGATAAACAGTGGTAGTAGCAATATCCACAGGTGCTGCTACTACATGCCCCAGTGCTAACCGGTTAGCATCGGGGCGTGCTGGGGGCATTTCAGGGTGACACTCGTCACTGGGCTTTATGGACCCTTAGTCTGACCCAGTATGGTATATCCTATGTTCTTATGTTCCTAACAGTTACTACTTTTCTATTCAGTGTTGCTGGTGCTCTTTTGGCCTCAGATCAGAGGCTATCTCCATCTCAACTTCAATTCTTACCAATCTACGACAAAAAGAAAAGGCCACTAAAAAATTGATGCTAGGGCCCAAAGTCAATAATTAGCAGAAGCTCCAATTATCACCTTGTACTCAATGGCGCTGGAGTGAATAACCAGTAATCTGGAACAAAATCCTGCATTTTATCACTGTTTCGATGTGGTACAGATGAACTGGAACATCCTATAAATAAAACATGAAATATGTCCTCTGCTGACCTAATCTTTATGCTTGCTAAGGAAAAACTTAAAAGCCAGGCAATAATGAAAGAAATAAAATAAATCTAATTACATGCAATGTCAGGGAAAATAAATTGAAAATCAGATTGTGAACATGTTAGTTTTATTCCTGAGACCTATCATTTGGGGTCAGAAGAAGATTCCTTCTAGTTTAGCACCCCGTCTCTAAGAGTGGCAAGCAGCGAGGGCTTAGACAAGGGGTGAATGTCCAACCCCATCAGAGCCTTTCACTTTCCAGCAGTCATGATGCAGTGGGAGGCATTAAACCTAGAATGAGATCTTTGACTATTACCATTATTTATCCATAATCCATCTTTCAAGTTTGTCTAATTATTTTTTGTCCCTGGTTAAAGACATTTGCCTCCACAATGCATAGGCGCCAAATTTTCAAAACAATTGCGGATGTTATAAGTAACATAAATAACCTCAATCTGGACCAGTGAAAAGAATCCCCCACTCTGTCTCCAACAATTTCTCTCAATCCCCACTCTCTTCCCACCAGCATCTCCATCCTCCCACCCTATTCTCACCAGTCTCTGCCCAGCATCTCCCCCTCTCTCTCCCTCCCCCCCACACCTCATGCTTGGCTTAATGTTTGTCTGTCTGTCTGTTTCTCTCTCTCCCCATGCTCTTCTTGACGCATGTCTCTCCTCCTTCCCTCATCACAATATCCACAATGTTTCCCTTTCTCTCCTCCATTCACTGTCCATCATCTATCTCTTTATCTTTATTTCATATTTGATAAACCATATCTCTCCCAATCCTCTACGCTGTGATCTCTCTACCCACATCCCACTCTCCTCACATACTTGCCAGTCTCTCTCTTTTTCCACCATGCTCTGTCCAGTATCTTTTGCTCTTCACCCTTTCTTCAACTAATGCTGGGTCTCTAATACCCTCCACTATCTATAAGAAAAATGACAGTGGTTCAGCCGCAACATAACACCTTCCACCTTTCGCAGAAATAATAAGACCTCAGTAGCCCCAACACAGCAACCCCCACAAGAATGATTGGGACTCGATGGCCCCAACATAACTACTACTACTACTGAGCATTTGCATAGCGCTACAAGTCGTATGCAGCGCTGCACAGACAGTCCCTGCTCATCAGAGCCTACAATCTAGCTAAGACAGACAGCACAGAAGGTGTAGACAAGAGTAAAACAAGGGGGGAAGGTAAAGAAACAAGGAGATCAGATGAGTTAAGATCTAAAAGCAGCAGCGAAGAGGTGAGTTTTCAGCCTGGATTTGAAAAGGGTCAGAGAAGGTGCCTGGCGTACAGACACAGGTAGTTTGTTCCATGCATAAGGTGCAGCAAGGTGAAAGGAGCAAAGTCTGGAGTTAGCAATAGAAGAGAAGGGCACAGATAGAAGCAGTCTGCCAGAAGAGCGGCCTTCCCGACGGGGGGGGGGGGGGGGATGTAAAAAGAGAGAAGAGAATAAAGGTAGTGAGGAGCAGCAGAGTGAATGCATTTATAGGTCAGCAGGAGAAGTTTGAACTGGATGCGGAAACAGATAGGGAGCCAATGAAGTGACTTGAGAAGAGGGGTAAAATGGGCATGACGAGGCTGGTAGAAGATTTTAGCCACGCAGCAGAGTGTTGAACAGATTGAAGGTGAGAGAGATGATTCAAAGGGAGACCGGCAAGGAGTAGGTTACAATAGTCAAGACAGGAGGTGATTAAGGACTGGATAAGCGTCTTAGTAGTGTGTTCAGAAAGGAATGGGCGGATTTTGTTGATGTTTTAGAGAAAGAAACGGCAGGTCTTAGCTATCAGATGGATGTGTGTGGAGAAGGAGAGAGAGGAGTCAAAGATAACCCCAAGGCTTTGAGCTGAGGAAACAGAAAGGAGTGGAGAGTTATCTGTGGAGCTTCTTATCTGTCCTCCTAAAACCTCCTCTCCTCTTCCTCATTTCTCAGTCTCTGTGGTTTTAGGGAGAACGATAAGAAGCGCAGTCTTGGCCATCTTCAATTTCAAGTGGCAGTGAGACATCCAAGCAGCAATGTCAGAAAGGCAGGCAGAGATCTGGGTTTGGATTGCCGGAGAGATTTCAGGTGTAGAGAGGTAGATCTGGGAGTCATCGGCATAAAGATGGTACTGACAGCCTTGGGAAGAGATGAGCACACCAAGGGACTGGGTATACAGAGAGAAAAGGAGCGGATCCAAGACAGATCCTTGGGGTACACCAACTGAGAGCAGGATAGCAGAAGAGGAGGAGTCACTAGAACTAACACTGAAACAGCGATGGGAGAGATAGGAGGAAAACCAGGATAGTATAGAGCCCTTAAAACCAAGCGAGGACAGGGTATTGAGGAGAAGGTTGTGGTCAACAGTGTCAAAAGCAGCAGAGGTAAAGAAGGATGAGGACAGAGTAAAGGCCCTTGGATTTTGCTAGGAACAAGTCACTGGAGACTTTGGCAAGAGCCGTTTCAGTAGAGTGTAAAGGACGAAAGCCAGATTGTAAAGGATCCAGAAGAGCATGAGAGAGGAAGTCAAGGCAGCAGCAGTGAACCACACATTCAAGTAGTTTAGAAACGAAGGAGAGGAGGGAGATGGGTCAATAAAACGTAGTTACTCACCTGTAACAGGTGATCTCCAGGAACAGCAGGAATTTAGTCCTCACATATGGGTATCGTCGGTACCGATGAAGCCTGCGCGGGAACGCTCCCCAGCGTCCAATAGGAACGCTTTTTGGAGCATCCCTCAGCACATGCGCGCTGCCTTCCCGTCTTTCCAACTGTCCCTCTTCAGTTAAGTTTGTAGCTGAGTGAAAGGATAGAGGGAGAGAGGAAAGAGACAAAGAGAGAGAGAGAGAGAGAGAGAGAGAGAGAGAGACAACTCCTAGGGGAGGTGGGTGGGTTGTGAGGACTAAATTCCTGCTGTTCCCGGAGATCACCTGTTACAGGTGAGTAACTACGCTATCTCCAGGAACAAGCAGGAATGTAGTCCTCACATATGGGGACTCCCTAGCTGAAGATGCCAGGGAGATATCCCAAGGAAGGTGCCACCGTCGAAGGTGAGAATCCTTCCTCCCATGGATCTCTGGCATCCCACCAGGGTTGGTGGGTAGGAGTTGGTTTAAGTTTGAAAGAGATTTTGAAGAACAGCTTGGCCAAAGAAAGCATCCTGACGGGAGGCTTTATCTAGGCAGTAGTGGGCTGTGAAGGTGTGTACCGAAGCCTAGGTGGCTGCTCGACAAATGTCATCGATAGACACAGAGTGGAGATTAGCCATGGAAGCTGCCATGGCTCTCACATTGTGAGCTGTGACATGGTCCTGAAGAGGAAGACCCTTACTCTCATAAGTAAAGGATATGCATTGGGCAATCCATTTAGATAAAGTTCTTTTGGAGAATGGAAGTCCCAAATGACTAGGGTCAAAAGCTACAAAAGGTTGCGAGGACTTTCTATGTTGCTGTGTTCTTTGAATGTAAAGGGCTAAGGCCCTTTTACAATCCAAAGTATGAAGGTTTCTTTCTGCATTAGAGGCAAGATAAATTGGTTGGTTTAAATGAAAAGGCGAAACCACCTTTGGCATAAAGTGTGGGTGAGCTCGAAGAACAACCTTATCATGATGAAATCTAGTATAAGGAGGATCAGCCACTAAAGCTTGCAATTCACTAATGCGACGGGCAGAGGTGATTACAATCAGGAAGATGACCTTCCAAGTCAAAAACTTAAGGGCTGTAGTGGCTAAAGGTTCAAAAGGCGGCCTCATGAGCTGCCCGAGAACTAGATTTAGATTCCATGCTACCGGTGGTGGCTTGATGGGAGGTTTAGTTAATAAAAGGCCTCTCATAAATCTTGATAGGAGTGGACGAGAGGAAATTGGTTGTTCATTTAGAGGCTTATAAGAAGCTGCAGTTGCACTAAGATGGACTCTTACCGAATTGGTCTTTAAGCCAGAATTCGATAAGTGAAGGAGATACTCTAGTATCGATTCTAAGGGTATGACCAGGGGGTTTAATCCCTTCTTGGAGCACCATATAGTAAAAAGTTTCCACTTGAAGGCATAAGATCTTCTTGTGGAAAATTTCCTAGAAGCCTAAAGGATATCTTTTACCTGCTGGGACAGGTTGAAATCCTGGAGGTCTAAGCCTTCAACAACCAGGCCGTGAGGTGCAGGGACTGGGGATTCGGGTGCCATAGCATCCCGCTCTCCTGGGAAAGGAGACCTGGAGCATGCCCAACTCCAGAGGTGGCGCTTGAGAGAGATGCAAAAGCAGGGAATACCACGTTTGGCGTGGCCATCGTGGTGCTATGAGAGTCATGCGACCCCTGTCTCTCTGAAGTTTGAAGAGTGTCTTGGGGATGAGGGGAATGGGTGGGAAGGCATAAAGGAAGCCCTGACCCCAGTGAAGGAGGAAGGCATCCCTTTCCTGACAGTTGTGCGCCAGAATCCTGGAACAGAACCGGCGAAGTTTGGCATTCAGTGGACTTGCAAAGAGGTCTATGTCTGGAGTGCCCCAGAGATGAAATATCTTTGCCACCTGGTCTAGGTGGAGTGACCACTTGTGAGGTAGCAGTACTCGACTGAGTTTGTCTGCCCAAAGGTTTTGAATGCCTGGAAGATATACCACTAGAAGGTGAATTTGATGCTCTCTGGCGAGGGCCCATAGTCATAAAGCTTTGTTGCATAACGACAGAGAGCCTGTCCCGCCCTGCTTGTTCACATAGACCATGGCTACCTGATTGTCTGTCTGGACTAGGACTGTCTTGTAGCTGAGCTGGGCGTGGAACACTCGAAAAGCTAAATAAATTGCTCTTAACTCCAGGAGGTTTATGTGTAAACCAACCTCCTGTGGAGTCCAGCTGCCCTGGGTAGAGAGATGATTCAGTTGTGCTCCCCAACCCACCTGTGATGCATCTGTTGTTAGGGTGGCCTGAAAGAGGGGTTGATGGAAAGGAGACCCTACTGTCAGATTTTCTAATGATCGCCACCATTGGAGGGACAAAATTAGTCGTTGAGAGATTGTTATTTTGTCCGACAAATGACCCATGGCCTGTGTCCACTGTGTGGAGAGGGTCCACTGAGCTGCTTGCATGTGGAGGCAAGCATATGGGACTACATGAACTGTGGATGCCATGTGTCCCAGTAACTGCAGTAGCTCCCGAGCAGTGAGGGAGGATTTTCCCGCTGCTTGGGAAGCTAACTGCATTATGCGAAGACACCGGACTTGTGGAAGGAAAGCCCTTGCCTGTCTGGTATCCAGACAAGCTCCTATGAATTCTAGGCATTGGGAAGGAACTAGTTGAGATTTCGGGAAGTTTATTACCAATCCCAAGTATTGGAGGATTCGCATTGTACGGGACAGTGCAGTGCTGGCCTCTGTCACTATGGAGGCTCGGATGAGCCAGTCGTCTAAGTAGGGGAAGACAAAGATCCCCAGGGTTCGTAGAAATGCAGCTACTACTGCCATGCATTTCGTGAATACCCTTGGTGCTCAAGCCAGACCAAAAGGAAGAACCCTGTACTGGAAATGTCTTCCCCTGAAAAGAAAACGTAAAAATTTCCTGTGATCTGGATGAATAAGAATGTGAGTGTATGCATCCTTTAAGTCTAGAGAGCAAAGCCAGTCCTGGCTTTGAAGGTATGGCAGAAGAGTTCCCAGAGAAATCATCTTGAATTTTTCTCGAAACAAATATTTGTTCAATTCTCTGAGGTCTAGAATGGGTCTGTATCCCCCTGTTTTCTTTGGGATAAGAAAATAGGGGGAGTAGAACCCTGCACCCTGTTGAAGAATGGGTACTTCCTCTATTGCACCTTGGGCAAGAAGTGCGGAGACTTCGTGATCTAGCAGATTGTCTGTAGAGGTTTGTGAATTGAACTGCTTTAGAATTGTAGGAGGGGGTAAGCTGTGAAAATGAAGTTTGTACCCCTCCCCTACAATGGACAAAGTCCAATCTTCTGCTGTTATCTGATGCCATCTGTTGACAAAGTGGCATAACCTGCCGGGAATATTGGAGGGTTGAGGACCCCTCAGAGGCAGGAAGGCAAAGCTCTCTAGGAAGGTGTCAAAGCCCTTGAGGGGGCTGAACCTGGAGAGCTGGTTGGGCTCTTGGGCCTTTTGGTTTCTTTTGTTGTCTAGTTTGTCCCTTTTGGGCAACCTGACCTGCAGCTTGAGTCTGATGGGTATAGGAAGGATAAAACTTCCTCTTTTTGCTAAAATAGGTTTTTTTATAAGGCTTTCTTTTGGCTGGAGTGGCTGTAGACTTTGACAATCTATCTAAGGTAGAATTGTCAGCATCTAACTCGTTAGCCTTCTCCTGCCAGTTCTTGCCGAAGAGATTTTCTCCCGTGCAAGGAATGTTGCCTAACTTGTCCTGTACACAAATCTCCAAGTCTGATGCCTGTACCAGGCAATCCGTCGTGCGCCAATGGCAATAGCAGAGATTCTGCTGATGCATTCAAAGCAGTCAAAGGCTGCACGATTGACAAACTTGGAGACATCCTGAGCATGCTTAACCAGAGTGAGAAAGTCTTGTCTCTTATCATCTGGGAGAAATGGGCTCATAAGTTCCAAGTCTCCTGTGATTTCTTTGAGGAACATTCCCATATATAGGATATATGAGCTGATCCTAGCTGAAAGCATGGAAGCTTGAAAAGTTCTGCGTCCAAAAGCATCCAGAGTCCTGCATTCACGACCTGGAGGATTGGATGCATGTCTTTTAGCATTTTTCATCCTACGCATGGCTGACTCCACTAACAATGAATGGTGTGGCAGCTGAGTTTTCTGAAATCCAGGACATGGTGGGACTCGATACAAAGTATCAAGTCTCCTAGAGTGAGGAGAAGTAGTCAGAGGTGTCTCCCACATTCTGAGCATCAAGTTATGCAGAATTTCATGGATAGGCAGAGTAGCTGTCTCCTTAGGAGCTTTAGGATATTGGAGGATTTCCAATTCCTTTGCTCTGGGTTCCTCCTCGGGCGCTACTGTGATTGAAAGACCTTTAGCCATATCACGGATGAAATCCTGAAATGACATGTCCTCTGGAGGTGACATTCTGCGTTGGGGAGAAGAGGGATCTTCTAAGAGAAACTCTCTAGTGCCAGCAGAATTGTCAGAGTCTTCAGAATCGGAGGACTCGAAGTATTCCTGACTCCGATGCTCCTGCAAAGCACGATCCCGGTACCGATCGAAGTCGGTACCGAGGTGACCCGGTACCACTTTATCCACTCCAGCCGGAGGTGGAATAGGAAGAGTTACCATCGGGGCCGGTACCGTTGGTACCGGCATCGTCGGCATCGGTACCGGTGTCGGTACCGGCATCGGTGTCGATGTCGGCACCGGTGCCCTTGGGACCACCAGTACCGCAGCTGACAGAAGAGCTGCGATACTGCGTTTGATAGCAAGAAATCTCTGGTCTATCGACACTGCCGATGCCTGGGTGTCGGTACCAGTAAAAACGGCCGGAACCCCTGAGCATGGCACAGGTAGTTCTTGCGAGGTTGAAGCCTCGAGAACATCTTGAGGCCCCATCGATGCTTTGGATGCCGAAGCCTCCCGCTGGAGCTGTTTTGCCGGTGTGGTTCCCTCAAGGGTAATGCCAATGGCCTCTCGATACTTAGCAGGAGAGCTACCCTTTGAGGACCGGCTTTTATGTTTAGTTACCTGAGATCCATGGGAGGAAGAAGAGGCCCTTGACGATGTCGATGCAATGGATCTGGCATCTGAAGAGAAGAGGGTACCGAGCTTTGCGGCCCGGTTCTGTCTTCCTCTTTTAGTCATCCCCATGCAGGAGAGACATTCAGTTGGAGAATGATCAGGTCCTAAACATTTTAGACACCAATCATGGGTGTCAGTGACGGAAATGGTACCGCCACACTTAGTACATTTCTTAAAACCACTCGTTGGCTTTTCCATGATTTTGTACAAATGGGGCCTAATACCTAAAATGGCGCCTAGCACCAAAACAGGAAAGTTTCTGAAAAGAAACAGTGAAAGTTTAGGGTTTTGTTTTGGGTTTTTTTAGGAAAAGAAAAGAACCGGCGGTACTGGTAGGCGTCGTGCGGTAGGCAAACACGACCACAACAAAGAATTTTAAAGATGGAATTTTCTGCGGTGACAGGGAATAGGTCCTGTTGGCTCCGCGGAAAACGAAGAACTGAAGAGGGACAGTTGGAAAGGCGGGAAGGCAGCGCGCATGTGCTGAGGGATGCTCCCAAAAGCGTTCCTATTGGACGCTGGGGGGCGTTCCTGCACAGGCTCCATCGGTACCGACGATACCCTTATGTGAGGACTATATTCCTGCTTGTTCCTGGAGATTTAGAAGGACAGGTGGGATCAAGTGAGGGTTTCTTGAGGAGAGGTGTAACTACAGCATGCTTGAAGGCTGCAGGGACAGTTGCAGTGAACAGTGATAGGTTGAGAATATGAGAGATGGCAGGGACAACAGTGGAGGAGATGGGGCTTAGAAGATGGGTGGGGATAGGATCAGAGGAGCAGATGGTGAGGTTGGAGGAAGAAAGAAGGTGTGCAGTTCCTCTTCAGAGATTTCAGGAAAGGAAGAGAGGGTAGCAGAGGTAGAGGGAGAAAGTTGGGAGTGAAAAGGGGGAGGAGGGGACGTAGCTGACTTTGTGAGGAACTGAAGGGTGATCTTGTGGATTTTGTCATGGAAACAGTCAGCCAGGGTTTGGGCAGAAACGGAGAGAGGAGTTGGAGGCGGAGGCACTTTGAGGAGAGAGCTGAGCGTAGTAAAGAGACAGCGAGGGTCAGAGGCAAGAGAGTTAGTCAGATGGACATAATAGTCTTGTTTGGCAAGAGCTATGGCTGACTGGAAAGAGACAAGCATGAATTTAAAGTGTAGAAAGTCTGCAAGGGAGCGGGATTTGAGCCAAACACGCTCAGCAGAACGGGCTCAGGAACGTAGATAGCAGATAGTGGATGAAAGCCAGGGTTGGGGTGCAGGACGCTTCACAGGTCGTGGCATGGGCAGAGCAAAAGCATCCAGAGCAGAGGAGAGTGCAGCGTTATAGGAAGCTACTGCCTCATCAACAGACTTAGATGACATAGTGGAGGAAAGAGATAAAGAAATAGTAGAAGAGAGAACCAAAGGATCAATAGCATGAAGATTTCTAAATAAGTTGGAGGAGACAGGACGAGGCTGAGGCAACGGGTGATGAAGATTAAAGCTTAAAAGGTGATGGTCAGATAGGGGAAGAACTGAGCTACAGAGGTTTGAGAGTAAGCAACTAGAGAAAAATACCAGGTCAAGGCAGTGGCCATGCTGGTGAGTGGGGACACACCTATTCTGCTCTGCTTTCAACCTTCCTTCTCCCTCTGCACCTCTTTCTCCCCCCCCCCCCACTGAATTTTGTTGCTCTATACCCCTTTACACTATGCATGTACACTTTGTCTCTACCCTGTTTCTCTTACCTCTATCCTATCTCTCCTCTCTATCCTGTCTTATAATTTTGGCGTTCTTTTCCTTTCAGCAGTCTCAAAATATTTGCTATTGTAAACCGCTCTGTACTTCCAGTAAGAGTGGTATATTAAATTTTTCAATAAAGATAAAGACAGAGTAAAGCTGGAGGTCAAACGAGGCATTAAGGAAGAGGAGCTTTAAAGCATAAGGATCAGAGGGTTAACAACATGAATGTTAAAATCCCCGAGAATAAGAGTGGGGGAAGAGGAATCCAGAAAGAAGGAAAGCCATGAGTCAAAGTAAGTGAGAAAGGTAGAAGTAGACTTGTCAGGAGGTCGATAAATAACAGCTACCCGGAGAGGTAGTGGAGTGAAAAGGCGGATGGAGTGGACTTCAAAAGAGAGAAAGGAGTGAGACTGAAGCAGCAGGAGGGGTTGGAATTGGTAGGAGGGAGAAAGCAGAAGCCCAATACCACCACCACGGCCAGTGGGACCAGGCATGTGGAGAAATGATAGCCCCCATGACAGAGAGCAGCGACAGATGCAATATCTTCCGGAAGGAGTTAAGTCTCAGTTAGAGCAAGAAGATGGACAGCATTAGAGATAAAGAGATCATGAGTAAAAGCAAGTTTATTAGAGACGGATTGTACGTTCCACAAGGCAGAAGAGAAAGGGAGAGTGGAAAGGGAAAGGAGAGGGATATGAAAAAGATTAGAGGTCTTCCCTGAGTGTGACAGAAGTCTAGGGGGGCCAGGGTTGGGGTTGATATCTCTGAATGACAGAAGGAGAAGGAGTAGCAGAGTACGGGGCAGAGAGGAGACAGTACGGTGATACAAGGTTGAGGCTGCCTTAGAGAGAGAGGAGATGGTTGACTGAGACGGAGAAAGTGGCGAGGCTCAAGAGCTGATGATAGGGTAGAAGACGGAATGGAGGGGGAAGTGAGGATGGTAAAAGGGAGATAAGGAGAGGAGGAGTGAAGGTGCGGGACACAGGTAGGGAGTATGAAGAAAAGGAAAACAATGTGATGAGGAGCCATAGAAGAGGAATAGAGAGGAGAACAAAGGCCATAGAAGGTGGGAGAGAGCCCAAAGGGATTAGGTGCACCTGTGCGTCTCGTAGGTAATGAGCAGGTGACAGCTATAAGAGACAGCGAGCCACGGGGTGGGTGGGTAGAGAGAGGGTGGGGGCTATAAGTTATTTAGCTGAGAAAAGATGAACAAAAGTGCAAAATAAAGGGGGCAGTGAGGTAAGGGAGCACATTAACAATGACAAATAAATAAATATAAATATGTGGAGACAGACAGACAGATAGAACTCACAGCAAGCCAGCAAGCCAACATAACACCTCACACTCACTCTATTTGCTATTTTGTCCCCTCTCTCCCCAACCTCTGTCCAGTACCAGTAAACCTTCAACTCCCTCTTTGTCCCCCTTTCCTCCATGCCCTATAGTCCATCTCTCTCTTCTTCTTTACCTTCTGCCCAGCACCAGCATCTTCCATGATTCATCCCCATTCTTCCTTTCCCTACACCATCTCTCTCTCTGCCCAACCTCCTCTCTCTCTTTCATAGTAACATAATAACACAGGAAATGACAGCAGATAAAGACCTGCATTCATATATTGACCCCGAATATTATAAGTCACAAAAGCCTTTTGCCAGACCAATGTGAAAAAGTAATAAAATAAGCAGATAATGCCGCTAGTGTAGCACACAGTCCCTTTTACTTTTTACTAAAGCCAAATAATATAATGTCCTTAAAACCATAAAGTAGTACCAACACCAAATAAAAACGTTACACAACACAGCACTGTTACAAACTTCTATTTTTTAAAGTTCTGCATTAGATAATATACTTATCAATCCAATGCGGCGGTGTCGAAGGTTTAAAACGAGGCTGAGAATGCTTAAATAAAAGTCAGCCAGTAAAGCAGCCAGTCACAAACAACACAGTTCAAATTAACAAAGCCTATTCAAGCTGTTCATTTAAACCATGCAGTTGAACCTTATGCAGGGTAAATATCCAAAATTGTTCTCAGATATTCAATATGGGGTCATATCGCTGCACAGTTATCCCTGGGTACCATCCCTGGAACACCCCCGACATGCCACGATGCCAAGTGGTTGGCATCGGGGAGTATAGCGACATTACTCTGGGATAACCGTGTTAGTGCCGCTGAATATCCTGCTTAGGGGCATTTACACGGTTTACATATCTTTGAATATCAGGCCCACAATGTCTTGTAGTGGAGGGCCCTGATGTGACATCAGAATTTGAACAGAATCTATATTGCATCATTAAGTGAAACACCTTACTTCTGCTCTGTATCTGTCGCTAACTGCTTAATGACAGGACGTTCCAGGGATGGAGAGGGAGGGGGGCACCTGTAGCTAGCCAATCAGCTGTGATATTGAGCTTCCAACCGGACAGCTAAAATGCCTAACGTTAAGACAGGTGAAAGGCTGCCCTAACATTAGGCGCTTATGCTATCTGGCTGCAAGTGAATAACTGGGTAAACTGGATATAATGTCCTGACTGCCAGATATGGTCCAGCCCTGAATAGCCAATTTTCAATTAAAGCAGTGATGGCCAGCCACTTTAACAGTGCTGGCAGCCGCTGTGAATATCCCACCATTATGAATTTTAAGCAAACAATAAGACATTGGGATCTTTGTATATTTATATATCAAAAATTCTTTTTCCTGCAAAGTAAGAAAACCTTGAGCACAAGCTTGATTTACAAGTGCAGCAATCTCACAAATCAGTCAGGAGTTGAATCATGAGTCAATAGTGGATAATAATGATGGCCCCAACAATTGACAATCAATTTCCTGATGATATAATTGAATCACAATGCCACTCCTTTATTAGCCATAGGAATCACTATGGGGTATGTTTACTAAACTGCGGTAACGTTACATAACGCACGTTATGTAATGTTAACGATCGTTAAGTAACGTTAACGCGCGTTATGAGACGTTAACGATCGTTAACGTCTCATAACGCGTGTTAACGTTACTTAACGAGCGTAGACGTTCCGCGGCGCGGTAAAACACCGCAGAAGTTGGAGAGAGGGCGGAGAGAAGGGGTCAATGGGCGGAGTGTTGGCAGGGAGAGGCTCCATTCACACTAACGCGCTGATCTGAAGAGCTGAATCCTAACGCGACTGAAAACCTGCCGTTAGATGCACATTTGCAGGGAAGAGAAACCATTTCAGTGTCAGCAATGTACAGCATAGGCAGGGAAACCAACAAAAAGTGATAAGTGTGATACATGTGCACAGAACAAAAGGGCACATAAACATTGAAAATGACCTCAACAAACTGGAAAAAAAAACATAACCAAGCTGGCCAATAGTGATATTAATGGGAAACATCAACCCCCCCCCCCCCCCCCGAGAAAGCTTAAAAAAAAAAGATATTAATCGTGGAAGGGTCTATGCTCCATCCCATACAAGGTGAATGAGCCCACAGTGAAATAGCGCTGATCAGGGCTTTCCCTTGTTATTGGACAGGTGTCCTATGGTGTGCACATGTCCCGCAACAGCAGGGTGGGCATGTCGGAATGGGCAACTGGACAGATATGCCATCATATCTTTTGGTTCTCATAGCATCCCCTCCCCCATTCATCATCCTTTCTGTTTCTCTTTCTCAAAAGCTTTCCCTCTCCTACTCCCTCTCCCTGGTTCTTTTTCACCCCTTCATCCCTCCGTACATCATCACATCCCCCTCCTATTTTCTGACCCCTTTATCATCACTTCTGACTCTATTACCTTCCTTCTCCTTCTTCACTACCTCTGGCTCTGTGCCACCCCTTCCTCTCCCCCCCCCCCCCCCCCCCACACACACACATACTTCACTACCTGTGGCTCTCTGTCAGGCATCCACCTTCCCACTGAAAATCTCTGTTTTTCTCTCCCACACATCCTCATCACCATCACCATCTCTGCCCCATCCACTCCCTGGCACTACTTCTGTCTCTTTCAGCTCCCCCATTACCATCTCTTAGAGATGTGCAAGACAAAACGTTTCAGTTTAGTTTGCATTTGACTCAGTCACCCATTTGGTTTGTTTTCAGGGTCCAAATTATTTGGATTGAGTGGTAGATAAAAACCAGGCAGTGTTGATCATTTTGCTTGATTTATCCAGTGTTTTTGATCTAGATGTTAATAATCCCGTACTTTTAAGATGAAGGGTTTTGGGTTTGTCTGGATCCATTTTTTCATGGCTTTGATCTTTTCTGTTGGATGCTCGTGGCAAACACAATCATGCAGTAGGATGTCAGAAGGCCAGAAGACTTGTTATGGGGTCTGTCAATGTTAATCCCTCTCACCTTTATCATTTAATATCTTTTTATGCCCCTTGGTGGTGATCATTCAATCTTTTGGGTCTGATTCCTCTTTCTACACTGATAGCATCCAGATATTGGTTCTGCTGGAAAAGGATATGGTAGAGATGGATGTACAATTGAAGCACTGCCTGGATGCTTAGTTAAAGTGGATGTAGGTTACTTACATTTTTGCTGTTTTAGGGGAACTTTACTGGAGCACAGTAGGTTGCTGAACTCTGTAACCTCCTCAGATTCAGAAACTGCTAACACCTAATCAGGTGTTAGTGGGCCTGTTTCCTGAGTGCAGTTGAAGCCTGCATAAAAGGCTCCTGTGCCCTGCCCTTTTGAGGCTTTCCTAACCAGGGCTCCACACATCAAACAGTACGTAAGGATTTGAGGGTTTCTTTGTTTTGGTTTTTTTTTTTTTTATTACATTGCTAGCTCTCTGACTGGGAGCTCTTAAAAGGGTTTTGTGTATCCTTTTTAAAAGCAAGGTTACTTACATTTTTGCTGTTTTAGGGGAACTTTACTGGAGCACAGTAGGTTGCTGAACTCTGTAACCTCCTCAGATTCAGAAACTGCTAACACCTAATCAGGTGTTAGTTCCCTCCCTACCCACCCCGGCTCCCACCCACCCCTAGTGAGCAGTCTTGCTTTATAGGGCACCTCCCCCTTTAGCAAATCACAGTGAATTGGACCAGCACATATTGAATATAATTAAAGAGATTTAACTGCTTTTTCTCTGAAAGGACAGCTGCGAAACCAGCTGGTACTTGGTAGATCTCTCTCTTTTGCTTTAACAGATACCTAAGCTCCACAAACAGAACAATGGCTGGGAAAAATCGTATTGCTAAAGCTGTTGCCCCCGTTACTGCTTCTGCCTCGGTCCAGACAGAGGTCCTAATGCCAGTTGAAGAACCGGTTCCATGTGCAGGGTGCCTGCATGCTGAAGCTCTGAGGAAACAAGTGGAGGAACTCAGAGAGGAGGTGGCGAGGCTGAGGAGCATTCAAGACAGTGAGAAGTACATTGATGAGATGCTTCTTGCAGCAACCAGGCTCTCCAGCACAGGAGACGATGGGTGCCAACAGAATGTCGATGGTTGGACAACAGTCACCAGAGCCTGCAAAATCACCAATCCAACTTCTCCAGCCCTTGAATTGAAGAACCATTATGCAGCCCTGGAAGTGGAGGAGGTGAAAGCATCCCTGGAAAGGGAAGAACCAGAGTTCAAGTACCCCATAGTTGCGGAATCAGTGACCAGAAGGAAACGAAGGGTAGTGGTTGTTGGAGACTCTCTTCTGAGTGGTACTGAGGCGTCCATCTGCCAACCAGACTTGATGTCCAGAGAGGTGTGCTGTCTGCCTGGTGCCAAGATCCAAGATGTTACGGAGAGTTTGCCGAGACTCATCAAGCCCACTGACTATTATCCAATGTTGCTAATCCATGTTGGAACAAATGATACTGCCAGGTATACCTCGGAACGTATCAAAAGTGACTTCATGGCTCTGGGACAGAGGGTGAAGCAGGTAGGTGCACAGGTGGTGTTCTCTTCAATCCTCCCTGTTGAGGGTAAAGGCCAAGGCAGAGAGGCTCGCATCCTGGAGATGAATGCATGGCTGCGTGGATGGTGTCTTCGAGAGCGTTTTGGTTTCCTAGACCATGGGATGCTGTTCCAAAGGTTTGCAGAGCAGAGATGGCATCCATCTGTCCAAGAAAGGTCAACGCATCTTTGGTAGTAGACTGGCTAATCTACTGAAGAGGGCTTTAAACTAGATTCGTTGGGGATGGGTGAAGAAAGCCCCCAGGTAAGTGAAAGCCCCCAGGTAGGTGATACATTAAATACCTTTATGGAAATGGGTAACAGGGGTAACACATGGAAAGCAGTCTGTATTAATGCCCGTAGCATGGGAAATAAGATCCCTGAAGTTGAAGCTTTGGTGGGAGTGGCTGACTTGGATTTAGTGGCAGTTACAGAAACATGGTTCACAGAAAACCATGACTGGGATGTAACTATACCTGGCTATACTTTATTCAGAAAGGACAGGGTAGGAAGAAGGGGAGGAGGAGTGGCACTATATGTAAAAACTACTATTAAAGCTTTGGAATTACAGAGCTTAAAAGGGAGAGAGGAGGCATTGTGGGTTAAACTAGAAAGAGGGAAAGAGAAATCTATTTGCATTGGTGTGATATACAGACCTCCCTCACAAGAGGAAGAGGTGGACAGAGAGTTAATTGAAGACATACGCAGCATTGCTAGGAAAGGGGAAGTGCTACTGCTAGGAGATTTCAATATGCCAGATGTTGATTGGCACATTCCTGCTGCAGTATCATCTAGAAGTAAGGAGATCCTGGATTCTCTACAGGGAGAACTATTCAGGCAACTGGTAACAGACCCCACACGTGAAGGGGCCATACTGGACTTGGTGCTTACCAATGGTGAGAGTGTTTCTGATGTTGTAGTGGGAGATCATTTTGCATCCAGTGACCACCAGATGGTGTGGTTCAGTATTAGGACTAGGGCTGTTAGAATCCATTCCAAGGTGAAGATCTTAGACTTTAGGAAGACTAACTTTGCAAAGATGGGCCAATACCTCAGGGAGTCGTTAGTGGGATGGGAACAGCTGGGGGATGTAGAAAAACAGTGGGAAAAACTGAAAGGGGGTATTTTAAAGGCAACCAACCTTTTTGTTAAAATGGTAAATAAAGGCAAAAGGAACAGGAGACCGCTATGGTTTTCGAAGGAAGTAGCTGAAAAAGTGAAGAAAAAGAGGGAGGCCTTCATGAAATACAAGAGATCACAGAGAGAAGAAGACAGGCATCTGTATTTGGAAAAACTTAGAGAAGCTAGCAAAGTAGTCAAGAAGGCAAAGATTCAAAAGGAGGAGGAAATAGCCAATGCAATAAAATGGGGGGATAAGACATTTTTCAGATATATTAGTGAGAAGAGGAAGGGCAAAAGTGGTATTGTCAGACTCAAGGGTGCAGGGGGGGAATATGTAGAAGCTGATAAGGATAAAGCGGAATTGCTTAACAAATATTTTTGTTCTGTGTTCACAGATGAAGAACCAGGAGCAGGACCTCAGAAAACACCCACAAATAAGAACAGAAGCGAGGGACATCTTGAACAATTTTCAGAAGACTGTGTTCGTGAGAAATTAGCTCAACTTAAAGTAGACAAAGCGATGGGACCGGATGGGATACACCCTAGAATACTGAGGGAACTTGGGGACGTTCTAGCAGCTCCACTGACTGACCTTTTCAATGCCTCGTTGGAGTCGGGAGTGGTGCCAAAGGACTGGAGAGAGGCTCATGTGGTGCCTTTACACAAAAGCGGAAGTAAGGATGTGGTTGAAAACTACAGGCCGGTTAGTTTAACTTCAGTGGTGAGTAAATTATTGGAAACGCTGCTGAAAGAGAAAATAGTGAGGTTTCTGGAGTCCGGCGGATTACAGGATCCGAGGCAGCATGGATTCACCAGAGGCAGGTCTTGTCAGACAAATCTGATCGATTTCTTTGACTGGGTGACCAGGGAGTTGGACCGAGGGAGAGCTCTAGATGTGGTGTATTTAGATTTCAGTAAAGCCTTTGACACTGTTCCTCACAGGCGACTTATAAACAAACTGAGCACCCTAGGGATGGACCCTAAAGTTACTGCTTGGGTTAGAAATTGGTTGGGTGGGAGGCGACAAAGAGTACAAGTAAATGGAGCTCACTCTGAGGAGAAGGATGTTACCAGTGGTGTGCCCCAGGGTTCTGTCCTTGGTCCGATTCTTTTTAACATCTTTGTTAGTGATATAGCGGAAGGGCTGTCGGGTAAGGTTTGCCTCTTTGCGGATGATACCAAAATCTGTAATAGAGTAGACACCCAGGAAGGTGTAGATAACATGAGGAGGGATCTAGCTAAGCTTGAAGAATGGTCTAGAATTTGGCAGCTGGGATTTAATGTTAAAAAATGTAAGGTCATGCATTTGGGCTGCAGCAATTCAAGGGAGCAATACAGTATAGGAAGTGAAGTACTTTTGTCCACTAAAGAAGAGCGGGACCTAGGCGTGGTTGTGTCTGATGATCTTAAAGTAGCTAAACAGGTAGAAAAGGCGACGGCAAAAGCTAGGAGGATGCTTGGGTGCATACGGAGAAGAATGGCTAGCAGAAAAAAGGAGGTGATAATACCTCTGTATAAGTCTTTGGTGCGACCTCATTTGGAGTATGGTGTGCAATTCTGGAGACCGCACCTTCAAAAGGATGTGAACAGGATGGAGTCGGTGCAGAGGGTTGCTACTAAAATGATTAATGGGCTTCATTATAAAGCATATGAGGACAGACATAAGGATCTTAATATGTACACCTTAGAGGAAAGGCGGGATAGAGGTGATATGATTGAGATGTTTAAATACCTCCGTGGCATAAATGTTTAGGGAGAGAGCCTCTTTCAATTGAAAGCAAGTTCTGCTACGAGGGGACATGGGATGAGGGTGAAGGGAGATAGATTCAGGAGTGATATGCGGAAATATTTCTTTACGGAAAGAGTAGTGGATCCGTGGAATAGTCTCCCAGTGGAGGTGGTAGAGATGAGGACAGTAACTGAATTCAAAAAAGCATGGGACCAACACAGAGGATCTCTAAAGGTAGAAAGTGGACTGTTGTAGTTGTTGTTATGGAAGGACAGACTAGATGGGCCTTGTGGTCTTTTTCTGTCATCATGTTTCTATGTTTCTAGGAGAATTGTCTGGTGGTGAATAGAAAACAGAAATGTTGAGTCTTGGAGGAATATATTGGTAGAAGATGAGGGTTAACATGCAGCCATCCTGGATCCATCTAACACAGTGTGCTAGGTCTCTTTCTAATTTTCTGGCACTATGGTGAAGAGGAAAGGTTTTTCGCCAAATCTTCCTGGAGAAACCCATTAGCTGTTGATTCTTCTTTTCTTGATCAAAAAAAGAAGATTTGGAGAAATCAAATGTTCTTACTGGGACTCAAGGCTTCTCAGCAGAGTTCCTGTATGGTCCCCAGTCCCCAGCCCTGGTTTTGTGTAAGTTTCAAAAATATTTAGGCAGTTAAGTGCCAGCCCCCAATCCATCTTCAACCCAGAATGTGAACATTAAACAGAACAATCATAATAATGATTCCAACAGAGCTCTCCCATAATGAAGAGAACACCCTAGTGGAAACAAGAGAATGGTAGAGCAGCAGCAGCAGCTACAGAAGAGCCTAGAACTGAACCTAGACAGTAGGCTGAGCAATGTAAGGGTCTGGAACAGGCAGGTCAGGCGGTGACACCAGCTGCAGCAAATACCAGAAGCAGCAGAGTGAGACAATGGCGAAGGAAGCTTCTCTCTATTTGCATGTCTTTTTGTATGTGGTACGAACAGAATGTACTGGAAAAAATAGACTAGATGGCAGCAACTGCAGTGGCAGCTGACAAAACCACAGCAAGACCCTGAGAGCAAAAAGTGTGGATAGGCATTGCTTAAGTGGGGCTGTGAACTCAGTCCTCCCTCCAATCCCATCAAAACTGAGGGAAACCAAACAGTTTTTCCACTGAGTGTGATGCCAGTTGTGAACAATGTGACCTCATGATATCCCCTGCCATGGAAAATATTCATTGAATGGCCATGCAGGTTGATGGGCAGGAATGAAAATGCTGGGCAAGTTGCTTGCCACAATTATTTCCCCCTTATAGGTCGCTTTGCACGAGTCTTGCAGAGGAATTAGCTCACCTTAGCTAATGCATTACTACTCCTCATTATTTGCAGATTATTTGTTAAAAAGACAGCATCCATAATTGCATACTCTTTGCAGAGACCAGTTATTGCTAACTAATAATTCATTATTATCTGGAAAGCAAGCTCAATGCTTGCATTCTAATTACAAAAAGGCAACTTCTCTTTCACAATCTTTGCAGCTTGCTAGATAAACGATTTTAACCAACTAATCTGAATCACATTACTGAAAGGAATATATTCAGAATATTTTCAGTACAAGAATTGGATGTAGTCTTATTGCACTGGATTTGCTTCTTAAAAAGGTTACCAAATATGTTTAGGCATATCTTGCCTCCACTAGGGTAACAGGTTCATACCAGAAAATAGTGCACACTTTTGATAATGGGTTCTAGCTTTTTTCTAGAAGCTTCTTGAAAAAGCCCAGTGAAGGGGAAAAACCATGGTTGGGGCAACTAGTGGAGCACTAGCGGCTGTGCAGGAGCATCCAATGGAGTAATTCAAGACTGTGCATAAAGGATTTCGTGACGGGACCTTGTAATAAGGAGGCTCGAGGCATTTGCTAAGATAAGTGGATATTTACAAATTAAGTGGATTTTATGGACATTTTGGGAAGCAACAAATTATTCATTTGCAATCCACTCGTTCCTCCGCCTTTTTCTTTGCTGGCCCTGCCCTTTGGAATGCTCTCCCTTCCTCCCTCCGTTTAGAACCCCAATACAATGTTTTTAAACAAAACCTCAAGACCCACCTGTTTTCCCTAGCGTTTAATCTTCCCTCTCCTTTTGTGTGACTTCACTATCCCCTTTCCTTCTCCCTTTTGATGTTTCCCCATGTCGTTATGTCTCGTCCTGCCTCCCTTCTTCTGCTATCCTTTTTATAAAATTGTACATTTCTTTTCCTTCTCGTTGGCCTTTGGCCTTCTTTTACTGAATTTGTTTTAATTGTACACCGCCTTGGTTATTTTAGAAAGGCGGTTTTTATCAAATAAATAAACATAAACATAAACATATTCAGTAAACAATTTGAGCAGCAAAAACAGTGAACACTTTGAGCACAGAAAAAAGGGGACAGAGCAATGATGAATTGTTGATGAAACTAGTATATACATCTTTGAGCTCTGTTCTCCTACCTACAAAATGTTTCATGGTGTTGGGCTGTTTATCGGTTGTTGGCCTGAGTAGTCCACTAGCACCAAAACCTATTGTTGCTGTAAACCTTCTAATATTGCCTGTAGAATTGTCACTATTGGGAGAAGGCTCAGGGTACGCATTCTAGAACTCAGTTCTTCCATGACATTCTTGAAGGGCTTCAGGACATCTATGACTTGAGTCATATTTGTTCAATCCTGGTGCTCCAGTGGGCTTTTGATACTAACTAAACTCAGTCTCCAATGACATCTCATGCAGAGTTGCCTGTTGCTGCACTACCTTCTCCAGCATCTACCTCGTGCCAACATCTTGAATGAACTGGTACATAGATACCCCTGCTGCTTTCTACTTCTCATGCAGCTCATGTCCACCCTTCAGAATGCAATGAAAATGCACTGCTATATTTCAGCACTTCTCAAACAGCAGCTTCAGGACTGAACTAGTGCTTTTCTTGCTCCCAGGCCTATGGAGTCTCTAACAACCAGGTGCAGGAAGTGTGCGAAGCACATGATACCATGAAAGCTCCCTCCTTCACTGCCTTAACCATCTGTTACAAAAAAACCCCAGGAATCATGGTACTCTCTCTGTGGCCTAGTATGTTCCAGCTCTGCAACATTCCTCTTCATCTTGCTAAGATATGGGATTAAGTATGTCTTCATCCATCAGCTGGGTGTGCAGCACAACTCACTAATACCCTCCTCCTGGTACACCTGCCTTATATCTAAAGCTGCCTCATCCAGATGCCACCAATGTGCTATCATAGAGAAGAAGGTATATGTAGCGTTCTGAATAGTCTGGATATTGCTAGCACTGTAAAATGCATGCTACTAACCTCTACCTTTGCCAGCTTTGCCTGCAGTTGGGCATGCAACTGATTATACATGATGGGGATCACCTTCCTACTAAAATTTGTCCTGCAGGATACTTGGTAATTGGAGCTAAAAGATGCAGCAGCCTCTTAAACACCATATTCTCAACAACTCGCAGGGGTTGGCCATCCAGAGCAACCATTTCCCCAATGAACCACATCATTATCTTTGATGCTGCCCGCCACTTACCCCATGACAATGCTGCCAAACACCACCCCATCTCCTCCATGGTGTCTTGCTTTAATGCATATCAGGATTAATGGCATGCCACTTCTCTAGAGAAAGAGGCTGAGGACTCCGCTTGGAAAACAGTAGGTTTACTTTTTTCTGTAGATTTCCAAATGCTACTATTTCTCCTGCTAGAGAGAGTCTCCAGCCTAGGATCAGTTCCCCGACTTGTACTGAGCTGACAAAAGAAGGAAAAGATGAAAGGTCTAGGGCATCTTCCCATTCTCTACTCCACCCGTGGGGGTGCTCTTAGCTCTAGTAGTGTCAATATCAGTTCCTACTTCCTCATCACTTAGGACGCTAACAACAAGACTCCCTTCTTTAGCCATTAAACTTTCAAGATATGATGATTCCAATACAAATCCATACTACGAGGATTAATCAGATTCTGTATCTGCCAAGACCAGCTGCAAACACTTCTCAGCAGTGAAGAGAATGTGCTTATGCCTTCTACTCTGCTCTATTCCCTTTACTTGCTGCTTCTGTCCTGCCTATCCTCCACTCTGCACTGTCTCTGACTCCCTTTTCCCCCTGTGTAGATGTGGCCTGACATCTTCTCTCTGACAGTTGCAACAGAAGCTGCAGCTCCTGCTACTCTCCTCTTGAAATAATTTCTCTTTACCTTGACTGATGGCCAGAGGCATACCCTTGGAATGACCTGCCTCCTGCCTCTATCTTCTTACTGCTGTTAGTCTCACCTGCTCTCCCTTCTTTCCTTCTACAACCATTTCCATACCCACCCTTTCCAACTAGTATGATGTGCTGGGACTAGGCTGTAAGCTGTCGGGCACAAGGATTGCCTCTCTTTTATGTGTCTTTGGAGTGCCACCTAATATATAGCATAATAGTATTTTGTGCAACCTCTTCTATGGTTTCTCAGATATTTGGGCTGAGGTCCCTTTAAGAAACTGCAATTAGAATTTAGAAGTAATGATTGCAAGACAGGTAGTGATACACTATCATGACATTGAACATTTTGTGTGTACCCAGCCGCTATACAGTCACACACAGCTTCAGTTACTTAGTATCTGTCAAAACACCAACTCTGATGAAAACTTAAATAGCTATTAGTACGCAGTGCACTAGCAGCAACCATAACGTGTACGTACAGCTTTCTGTAGCCCAGCCCCCCTCTCTGTTCCAAATCCCTGCCTGGCACTTTGCTGACCTCCTTCCTGTACTCTTTCCCTCCAAGACCAGGCACTGGTGTCTAGCAGGCAAGTACCTTCCAGCCTGAAAACACAAACAGCCGTTTTCTCTGCAGATGTGTTTTGTGCTGCGTGTACTGTGCTGCCTGCCTGCCATCACACTGGTGGTAGAATTTCTCTTTCCTTTTGTTTTCACCAGTTAGACTCTATTTTTATCAAAATTATTGAAGCACCAGCAAGTATCCGACCCTCTCCCTCTGAAAATGAGACAAAACGGTTCTTTCAGCCTGACCCTGCCTTTCCCCTTCCAGCCCAGCTGTGACATCATTGGCCATGGGATTTGAATAAGTCAGGCAAAGATAGCCTCCTGCCTTGGTTGTTTCTGAAATAGGCTGGCGTGTCTCATGCTTCTGGCTTGCCCTCCACCCCTTTTCTCTCCCTCCCAACATGGCTCCAGCACACATGCCCGGCAGCTTACACATACAGGGTGGCCCAAAAAATGTGAGAACATCTCGTAAATTAAAAGCTTAAATAGTTTACTTATTTACCTTTGTTAGCTATATAACGTCTTTATTTCAACACTTTCCAGTCGCCATCTTTTTTTTTTTTTTAATTTGTCAATCGTTTACATCTGTCTTTTTGATGTTTTAAATAACTTATATGCTACGAGATGTTCTCACTTTTTTTTTGGGCCACCCTGTATATGTCCCATGAAGAAGACAAAGAAGACGAATAGTGATTTGTGCAAAGTTGTGGGCATCTGTGCTTGGTTTGTTTGTGGTGGAACTAACCAAATTTGTCACTTTTTGTCAATTTTACCATTTGTATGAAAACTAAATGCACATTCTTTTGAATTATGGATAGAACCAAGGTCCAGGCCATTCAGTCAAGGACCGATGCTGCAACGATTGGAGTACACAAGAGGGGGGAAGGGAAAAAATGGATAGAATAAGCAAGTGACTGTGAATGAAGGCTTATAGTACTACAGCCCTAGCTGGGGCAGCCTCTCGTTCACTTGGAAAGACATAATAACAGAAGGAAGATGCCAGACCAAAGCACACAGAGAAACAGTAATAAAAAATTCATAACATTTAGCTTGTGAGAAGTATAAAACATACTTACTGTTCTTTTTGTACATCAGGATTTCAAAGGAGTTCATCTCATAGTTCTCGAATGTTTGTCGAACCTTGTCGATTGTCTCCTTGTCTGTTAGCTCTCCATACATGAAGCTGCAATTATACCAATGAATTAAAGTAAGGGACTATAGTAGTTAGTATGGAAGGGCAGACTGGATAGGCCATATGGTCTTTTTCTGCTGTCATGTTTCTATGTTTCGAATCATTCTATTTTGATATAGTGGCAGAGGAACTGGCTCTGTGCATGCGGGGGGCACATGAGGCGGAATATGGGGCTGGTGGATAGCGGAGTTGTACGTCCCGGTGGGACGTACAGCACCACTAGTCGCGGTTCAGAATCAGGCTCATAGAGAGTAATTTTTTAACACGGCACCAGGTAGACAACTACTGGGGTGCTGTTTTATAAAGACACATAGGCATCTACATGTATTTATACCATACCTTGAATGCAAACATGAACATTTGCAACTGCTCAAAAGCAGGTGTAAATGTTTTAGTTCTTTCTTTTTTTTTTTTCAAACTCTTTTATTGAACACTTCGTCAAAATACACACAGAAGTATACAACAGTCATACTCAGAACATCATACCCCTAACCACATACTTCCGCTCTATTACATTCCCATCCCCCACCCACAAACAAAACAATTCTCAAACTCCCCCAGAAAGGTATTAAACCGCTCCCATTCCCCCCAGCCTAAGTACCCACCCCCCATTCCCCACCCCCAACCCCATGAATTAATCCCATAAGAGTATGCTCTCAACCACTCACCCTGCCCCCCTCCTCTATCCCCCCGCCCCCCACCCCCTCCCAGCCTACTGTAACGCTTGCCACAACTTTCCCCACCGCAATTCAAACTGTCCCCCCTTCTCCCTCCTCGCCGCAGTTAACCGTTCCATCAATAGTGTATATCGCACTCGCCCCTCAAATTCCCCCAAACTTGGGGCCTCCCTCCGTTTCCAAGCAGCTGCCACTGTGCACCGTGCCGCACATAGACATGCAGCCAATCCTCTCCCTCCCTGCCCCTGCCCGGTCCCCCACCAAGAAATCAAAAATATCCCCGGACCCATATCAATCTCCTCACCCAACTTCTCCCGCATCCACCCTCTAACCTCCCCCCAGAAACTTTGTATCTTTACACATCCCCACCAAATATGCCAAAAGGTGCCCACCTCGCCACATTCCCTCCAACATGCTGCCCTAGCCCGCGGAAACATCCTATGCAGCCGTTCAGGGGTGTAATACCACCGAAACATAATTTTATAGCTATTTTCCCTTTTACTGCTAGACCAAGGGGCCTTCTTGATCTGGTCCCACACCTTCTTCCATACCAGGCCATCCATTGGCACCCCCAAATCCCGTTCCCATTCTCGCATATATCGAAACTTCACCCCCTCCCTTCTCCTAATCCCCTTATAAAGGGTGGAAATCATCCCTCTTGACCCCTCCTTACCAACCCATGTAGCTTCAATATCCGATAATTCCCCCCTTAATCCCCCAGCATTCCTACACCTTGCAGGAAAGGACGACACCTGCGCATACGCAAACCTATCCCACTCAGCCAACCCGTAATCCTCCTTGACCTCCTCAAAGCTCATAATTTCCTCCCCATCCATTAATTGAAAAAAACACACCAACCCTTTACTTGTCCAATCATCATACCTCCCCCCTTCCCATCCTGGCCGAAAGGCTTTGCACCCCCGCCATGGCATTATCAATGAAAACCCCCGCCCCCCACCTTCGTGCCCCTATGCCCTAACCCCATCCCATACTTCCACCACATGTCTCATAGTCGGAGAACCCCTCCCCAGCTCCTTCCGATCTTGCTGCGATGCCCATAGCCACGCTGCCAACCTTCCCCCCTGTACGTATGTTTCTTCAACTGTCACCCCTAACTTGACCTCCCTTTCCCTTTCCAATCCATGACATGGCACACCTGTGCCGCTCGGAAGTAATCCCGCAGATTAGGCACCCCCAAACCTCCCTCTTCCCTAGAAGCATACATAACCTCTCGAGCAATCCTCGGGGGTTTTCGCTTCCAAATATATTGGAACACCTTCTGTTGCAATGCCCGAAGGGCCCCAACGGGCACTCTCACCGGCAGCGACTGAAAAAAATAGAGTATCCGCGGGAGAACATTCATTTTGACCCCCGCAATCCTCCCCAACCACGACACCTCCGAATTCCCCCAACAATCCAAGTCCCTTGAAAGTTCCCCTATAACCCTGGAATAATTCACTTGATAGAGATCTTCATATCTTGCCGAAATCTGCACACCTAAATACCCTAAGGATCTCTTAACCCATTTAAATGGGTATCGCTTTTTCAACAACTTCACCACCCTCTGGGCAACCGATATATTCAATACCTCCGTTTTCGCCACATTCATCCGGAATCCCGAAACCCTACCAAACTCCTCCAACTCCTCTAGCATAACAGGCAACACTTCCCGCGGGTTATTAATATACAATAAGATATCATTAGCGTAAAGCGAGATTTTATGTTCCACCGCCCCCTTCTGCACCCCCCTAAACCTCCCATTATCCCTAACTCTCTGCGCCAGGGGTTCCACCACTAAGGCAAAGAGTAGCGGTGACAAGGGGCAGCCCTGCCGCATCCCTCTTTCCAATTCGAAATCAGCGGAGTAACTACCATTCACTTTCACCCGCGCCCTGGGCCCCCTATAGAGACCTTGCACCCACTTCACAAACTTCGGCCCACATCCTATTTTCCCCATCACCTTCCACAGAAACTCCCAATGCACCCGATCAAACGCCTTCTTGGCGTCAATGGACATCAGGATATACTCCCCCTTCCCCTCCCTAGCAGCTCCAACCACTTCCATCACCCTCTTAATGTTATCAGCCTCCTGTCTCCCCAGGATAAACCCGGTCTGACTTCTTTGACCAACCCAGGCATCAAGGGTGCCAACCTGTCCGCTAACACCTTCGCCAAGATCTTTACATCCACATTAAGTAGTGAAATCGGGCGGTAAGAGCCGCACTGCAATGGGTCTTTCCCCGGCTTCAGTAAAACCGTAATCCCCGCCGTCAGCATACTCGGCAGTAGGTCCCCCCCCTCCTCCACCATGCCATTAAAGACTTGTAACAAAAGTTCCCCAATGTCCCCCCAGAACCTTTTATAGAAACTCCCTGGCAACCCGTCTAAGCCCGGTGCCTTCCCCCCTGCCAACCCCTTCACCACTGTCCAGACTTCCTCCCCAGACAGTTCCCTATCCAGCATGCTACGCTCTTCCTCCCCCAAGGTTGGCAAATCCCGACCCGCCAAATATTCCCCAATTTGCTCCCCCTCCATCCCCTCTTGCTTTTTATACAGTTCCTGGTAATACCTCTCAAAGCGCGCTCGCACCTCCAGTTCATCCCCCACTACCTCCCCATCCGGACGCTTAATTTGGTGTATAACGGAGGCCCCCCTGCGCTGCCTCAACTTACGGGCCAGCAACCGTCCAGCCCTGTTCCCAAACTCGTAGTAAATTTGTTTCACCCGGTTCATGTCATAAGCAATCTGATCCACCTGTAAGGCCTGTATTTCCCCCCGCACCCTTTCCATTTCTTTCAGAGTTCTCTCTGTGCCCAACTCCCGATACAGCCGCTCCGCTTCCACCAGTTCACTTCTTAACCCCGCCTCCTTTACCCCTCTGTCCTTTTTCAGTCACGCTCCCCATTTGATAAACCGCCCTCGCACATAGGCCTTCAACCCCTCCCATAACACCACATCTCGGACCTGGCCTTGATCATTAATTTCCAGGTACTCTTGTATCGCCCTCTTAATGTCCTCCAGCACCTCCCTGCGCTTCAACAAGCTTTCGTTCAACCGCCAAAACATAGTCCCTAGTTGCCACTGACTCCTAATCCCCACTGTCATAGCACTATGATCCGACCACACAAACGGAGTAATCTCACTATTCATCACTTCCAGCATCCACTGTGTATCCACCAAAATCATATCAATTCTACTCCAACTATTGTGAGGTGCGGAGTAAAAGGTAAATTCTTTGCGTAGGGGGTTCCATGATCGCCATACATCCTCTAAGTTGAATTGATCCATCAGCCATTTTAACCCCTTCCTACTCTGTCCCCTCCCCTCCCACCCTTTCAGGAATCTGTCTAACCGATCCTGCAATGTAACATTATAATCCCCCCCAATAAGCAGCTTCCCCGATACCTCCCTTTCCAGCAACTGGCATGTGTTTTTCCAAAAACTCCCTTGCCCCCCATTTGGTCCGTACACCGAGACTATACTTATCTCCTCGTTCCCCCACCTCCCTGTAATCCCCACCACCCTCCCCTCCTCATCCCTAAACCTACCCCGAATATATATCCCTGTCCCTCTTTTCACCAAGATAGCTACCCCACCACGTTTCTCCCCCACCTTAGCACATGAAAAAACCTGCTCCGGATACCCAGGGTATCTCAATCTACCCACCTCCCCCCCCCCCCTTTAAGTGTGTCTCTTGCACTAAAATGACCTCCCAATTATTCCTCTGTATTTCCCGAAAGAACTGGCTCCTCTTATATGGCGAATTCAATCCCCTCACATTAACTGACCCAGTCTTCAACATTGGCTTATATGATCCCCCACGCCGCCCACCTCCTCTCCCCCCATAGTACCTTCCTCCTTCGAACCTTCCCCCCCCCCCCCGGCTACCCCTCCCCCCTCCCCAACCCATCCCCCATCCCCCCTCCCCCCTTCCCCTCCCTCCCCCTCATCAGTACCTTCCATGTGTGTCGAGTCCTATCCCGACTCCAACCCCCATATGCACCCCTAAGTAGCCTCACCCCCACCACTCACACCAACCCCCACCCCCACTACTGACACCTCCCCTCACAATCCGTTTCCACACCCCACACCACCCGTTATAACTTTTAAAACACAGAAAAACCCAACAATTTTTGCACCTCCCGCCTCCCCCCATTATTCACAGCCCGGTTATATAACACAGAGACCATGAACCCTTAACCACCAGATCACCTCCCCTCAAAGTTCATGTAGTCTCAGACTGCTCCACTCCATTCAACTCCTGCGAAAGACGCCGCAGTCGCTTCCCTTTTTCGGAGACTCTCTGCCACTGTGACAGTCTCTGGCCTTTATTACTCTCCTCTCTGACGTTCAAGCCTCTCTCCCACACCTGGGGCTTCGGAAGTCTCTCGCAGCCCAGCTCCTGTAGCACCTTCCACGCCTCCTCCGCACCTTTTACTCTCCTGGAAACGCCGTTCACCGTCACCAAAAGACCGAAGGGGAACAGCCAACGGTATCTCAGTCCCTGTCCCCTAAGATATGTCGTTACCTCCTTCAGGCTTCTCCTCCTGTCCAGAGTACCCTTGGATAAGTCATTGTAAATCTCTACTTCACAGGATTCCCAAGCAATGCGACCAAATCTCCTGGCCACATTCAGCACTCTGTCTTTTAGCGGGAAACTACTCAGACAAGCAATCACATCTCTGACTTGTTTTTCCTTCCTGGGGCCCACACTGCGATGAGCTCTCTCCACTCCAACAGACTCCACGTGCTCATCTCCACAGCCATCTAGCCGGAGAACATGCAGGCATAACCTCTGCACCACCTGTACACAATCTTTAAAGTTCTCCGTTTCCGGGATCCCCTTGAACCGCAAATTGTTTCTCCTCGCCCTGTCTTCCATTTCCTCCATTTTGTCTTGCATCGCCTCTTGCAGTTCCCGTAAGCGGCGCTGCTCTGCGTCCAGCTCTCTCAGAGATCCTTCTTGTGCCTCCACGTGCTCCTCAAGCTCTTCCACCCGTTGCCCCACGGAGGACAGTTCCTGCTGAATTGTGTGCAGCGTTGCCTTCAGATCTTTCCGCAGCTCCTTTATATCCCCTTGAAGCTCCCGTTTGAATTCGGTAAGCCAACATTTCAACTCCGTTCCATCCGCCAGCAGCCCTCTCTCACCGTAGGTCTCCTCCTCCGGGCTCTCACTGTCCCCGCTCTCGACAGCCTCACCGTCCTTCTGCATGCCCTTCTCCTCCCGGCGCGCATAGCTCGATTAAAACCCTGCCAGTTTTTTCCGGGCAGCCACTCCACTCATCGGGGTCGATTTGCCTTCTAATTTCTCCATCGGGGTGCCACTTATTTATCCTCCTAGTCGGGATTCAGACGGAGCTCGGCTAGATCGCAGCCATAAGCTCTGTGATGTCACCGGAAGCCCCTAGTTCTTTATTTTTTATCTATATGTCTGTTTGATACAACTTATAGACTGGAATTATAGCTAATTAATGCAGTGTACATAAAATATTAAAATAAAATAACCAGACAGAAACGCACATTTAACCATATGTAACAAACTAGCCCCTCAGGAACCAAAGACAAGCTAAAACTAAGAACTGACCTTCCTCTATTTCCATGCTACATAAAGTCAGCTAAAAGCCTGAACAAACAAAAAAGCCTTAAGCTGCTTCTGAAATCACATGTAATCACATTCCTCCCACAGCCCCTGTGGCAAGCAGGGCCGGTGCAAGGATTGGAGGCACCCTAGATGGGCTCTTCCATCCTGCCACCATGCCCCCCATCCAGTAGCGTTCCTAGCCCCCTCAACCCCCCAGGGTGGGCATTCCCCCTTGTGGACAGTGCGCCCCATGGCGCACCATAGATCAGTGCAATACATCTACCCCCCACCCACACCAGACTCACACTTCCATGGCAGCACGACAAGCTTACCTAAAAACCAGGAGACTTGCTGCACTGCCTCCAATCCAGGGTCATTGAGACTTCAGCTGGGAGAGAGAGCCAATGGCCCTGGATCGGAGGCAATGCATCAAGCCACCCTGCATTTAGGCAAGCTTGCCACCCTGCCATGGTAGTGTGGAACCAGCGTGGGTGCACCCCCCTCCCTGGGAGGGCCGCACCCACCATTTTGCCCTTGATATGCCGCTGCCCCCCACATAAGCCATGTCTGCATCAGAGGGGGGTGGAAGTAGCCGATGATAGCAAGCAGGAACCACAACACAGCACCAGAGCCTTTGATAAGTTCTGCATCATGTTCCCTTGCGATTGCCACCACTGCTGGCCTTGGAGGTGGCAATGGGTACCCCATAAAGGGCTGGCACTCTAGGCAACCGCCTAGCTTGCCCAATAGTAGCAGCAGTTCTGGTGCTAAGGTATTTCATAACACTGGAGCCGCCACAGAAAAAGCGTAGATTAGCATATTTTATAATCAACACTCATATTTGCAAATTCCACTCACACTCTGTCCAGGCCACATCCCTGACTGCGCCTACCATCAAAGTACGCACCTTCGTGATAAGGCACATACTTAGCATGCATGAGAATACGTTTGCTGTAGGCATTGCAAGAGGCATGCTTCTTATTCGGCAGCTTGATCCCTAGTGATAGTACCATGAGCCACCATTTTGAACCTGGACAAAAACAGGGCAGGAACATCCAAGGTTGGCTGCTGCTCTGCCGCCAACCTGCAAGGAACCCCCTCCCATAAATAGCATGAGGTGGGATAATGGACGTCCTGGAGTGATGGAGGAGGAACCTAGTGGTTAGAGCAGTAGACCAGTAACCAAAAAGACCAGCATTCAAATCCCACTGACGCCCCTTGTGACCTGGGCAAGTCACTTAACCCTCTATTGCCTCAGGGACAAACTTAGATGGCAAGCCCTCTAGGAACAGGGAAATACCTCCTGTGCCTAAATGTAACGCACCATGAACTATTACTGGAGAAGCATGACCTAAATAATGCACTTGGGGGTGGGGAGGATGTGGGAGTAATTCTTTTATAAATGCTGTTTGAGGTGAGGTGGGGTGGGTTGGGGTGGGAATTGATTCAGAGGCCTGAGCGAGGAGTAGGGGGTGGATCAGAAGCATGTTCACAGCAATCAAATGTTTTAATTTTCCCTGTAGTGGTATCAGGCAGCAGTAACAGGCTGCAAGTAGCGTATTTGCCCTTAAGCCTCCTTTAGAGACAGCATTAAGTATACCCATGCTACTTGCTGCACTAACTGCCAGCGCTATCCCGTACATAACCCGCCCTTTCTCCACCCCTTTCCAGCAGCCTGTTATGGAAAGCAGTTAGCATGCGATTTAAAGCATAGGATGTTCCACAGTCGCACAGTAACTTCCTGCGCACCAATTCAATGTTAATTGCTTAGTACAACTTAGTAAAAGACCCCCAGATATCTTAAAATTACATTGCTCAATCAAATATTGCTTAATATTAACAGAGCAGGTATTAAGAAGCCCATAATCTAAATGTTACACATCCTTATGCCTTACTGTGGTCTCATCTAAACCAGTACATACCTTAATCAATACCTGTGGCTGCTGACCTAACCTCAAATAATCCCTTCTCCTAACCCATAACATTTCCATTGTAATACCTCCCTTATAAAAACAAATCTTACACTTGAAATAAAATAAATAAAAAATAAGTTACTACTACTAATCCTTATTATAGCGCTACAAGGCGTACAAAGCACTGTACACAAACACATAAGAGACAGTCCCTGATCAATAGAGCTTACAATTTAATCAAGACAGACAAACAGAACAAGAGTGCGTTCAAGAGAAAGCAGGATCACAATAAAACTAAATCACATTGAGGCCTAGTCCATTCAGACCCTCCAGCCCCCTTTGCGGCCGATCTGAAGTAGGACACACAGACGTAGACCCGATTCTGATCTCGTTGGGACTAGACGTACCCATAATCGGGTCTACGGCCAGGATGTGCAGGCCACGCCCCGATTCTGATCTGCCTGCATACCCAGCCACATGGCCGGCTACCTCAGTGAGGCTTCTGAATGGAGCCACAGTGCCATGGCATCCCGTCGCCATGGCACCGCAGCTCCATTCAGGAGCCACAATCCCCCGCCGTGGAAAACAAACCTCTTTCCCTGCAGCCTGACCCCTGATCCGTCCTTCCATGGCCAAGGTCGGGCTGCGGGGAACCCTCTGCGCCCTCTCACCTGCTTCCAGTGGCCCGGCTCAGGGATCCCACGACATCCAGGGAGACTTATTCCATCTTCGGAGTGGAATGAGTCCCCTGTCTAGATCTGAGGACCCGGATCCGCCCATCCATGCTCCTCCCTCTTTCCGCTTCCGGAAAGCCCCCTCGCATCCACGTCTAGGCTTCCCCGTACAAACCCACTGTTCGTACGGGGAGGCTTTTGTCAGTGCCAGCAGGAGGGCGAATAGTGGGGACAGAATGACTCAATGTGTTTACTAAAATAGAGCCAAAGTAAGGTAAACTTTGGGAACTCAAAAGCAGTGTTCAAAGGGGCATTCTAAGAAGCATGCATCTTTGATGTGGCTCTTAGATGGGTTCGAATCACTAAGGGGTCTGTTTCATAAAGTGCGGTAAGGTTTTGCACTTACTGCACCTTACCTTCAAAAGTTAAATTGCAGTAAGTGCAAATCCTGTGCGGTAAATGCATGGGTTATGCTCAGTATTTATTTATTTAACCAATTTGTATACCGCATTCCTCCCAAACAAGTCAGATCAGTGCAGTTTACAGTATTACAAATAAAAACAAAAAATAAAAAAACAGTGTTAAGAAGAAAATAAACAAGTTCTCAATCTTCTCCTAAATAAAACAATTGATGATGCAGATTTCAAAGACAAAGGCATTTTAGACCAAAACTCCACAGCTTTACATGGCAATGTGCGCATAAAACGTTTCTGATTAACTACCCCACTACTTGATGGAAGCAACAGAGTCTGTGCCTCCTGGAGACGTTTAGACCAAACTCCCATCAAAGGTACAAACAAATCTACAAAACAAACTAGAACATAGTCATTAAAGAACCTATACAGTAACACATAAAACTTAAATTGTACCTTCTCAAAAATCAGCCTAGCGGCCGTATTTTGACATACTTGCAGCCTCCCAAGCTGTTGTTTTGTGCTATTAATCAACACCAAATTACAATAATCCAGAAATACTAAAACCGTACTCTGTACCAACACTCAAAAAATTTCTACTACAAAATATGGTCGAAACCATCTAAGATGCCACATTTGAAAAAAGGAACGGGAGATGAAAGAGCTAACATGTACAGTCCACAACAACTCCTCATCCAACAGAATTCCTAATACCCACAACACTGGCTCCCTAAGCAGATCTAATTGAGTAATAGCTGTCAACAACATACCTGGAATAGGGTTACCATTATGAAAACAAAGTACTTTAGTATTAGCAACATTCAGCTGAAGATGAAAACATTCTGCCCATCTATGCATCAACAATAAAACCTCATTCAACTGAGAAAAATAATCCAAACAATGCCTAGAAAATGAAACCAAAACCAAAATATCATCCGCACCAGCCAAAACCCAACTTAACAACACCATCAACACATTAAACAATATTGGAGAAAACGGCGATCCCTGAGGTACCCCACAATCCGACCTCCAGGACCTTGATCATTCAGCATTGTGTTCAACAGATGATGATGCAAAAAACCCTGAAACCACTCCAAAACCGCCCCTAGCAGGCCAAAATAATCCAAAATAGCCAATAATATTGCATGATCGGCTACATCAAATGTCACACTTAAATCAAATTGCAGTAGAACTACTGCCTGCCCCTTTGCTAATCTCTGAAAGAAGAACACTCAGCAATAATTCTCATTATAACCTTTCTGAAAACCAAACTGTGATGAATGTAAACAGTCATGATCATCCAAATATTGGCTAAACTGAATAGCAATCAAGGCTTCCAGCACCTTCGCAATTAAAGGAATATTAACGATAGGTCAAAAATTTGAAGCCTCAGCCAAACTACCCTTAATATCTTTTGGAATAGAAACCAAAACTATCTCACCAATTTCCTCCGGATAGCACCCCTCAGCTAATAAGGCAATAATAAGCTCATAAAGCCAAAATTTAAAGGAAAATGGAGCAGAGTGAAACAAAACTGCGGACAAGAATCAGCACAGGAAAGCTTTCTAGCATACTTCCCAAAACAACGATCAAATTCTTTAAAAGTTGGTATCCAGAACACATCCCAGCAATGATCTATTGGACAGGACGCTCCCTCTGCATACTCTGGAATACATGAAATCACATTCTTTATATCAGACTGCAACATTACAGAATTGCCCCGTATCTTCAATACTTTATCCTGGAAAAAAATCAGCTATTTGCTGGAAACCCAAAGAGGCCGTTGGCCGCAACCTCACTTGTTCCTCTAAAAGCAAGGAAGATAACTTAAACAGCAACCTAGACTGAGAAGGCGCCTTGAGAAGCAGGGCCTCATAATACTGTATCTGAACCCGTTGTACCATGACTTTATTTATTTATTTAACATCTTTCATATACCACTTTTCAATTTTATCAAAGCGGTTTACATTGCAACATAACAAAGGTTTACACAGAACGGTACAGTAGCAACTTTTTACATTAAACCAATAACAGTTTGAACTATTTACATTAAACGATTAACGGTTTCCCGTGTGTTGACACAGTAGTCTTATAGCATCTTAAATGTTAGTTTTAGGTAGGGGATTTCTGATGAGGAAACTTCTTGTGATGGGGCTGTGGATTGGATGTATTGTTTCTATGGTTGCATGTTTTCTGTGGTGTCAAAGAACTCTGTAAAAAGGTGGGTTTTTAGATATGTCCTGAATTTGGCGACATCTGAAGTTGCTCTCAGATGATGTGGGAGCGAATTCCATAGTGATGGGTATAATATTTGAATATTCTGTGTAGCGCTGATTGGGAGGTGTGAGAGGATATGGTAGCAGTTGAGAGGGTGTTCTGTTGTTGTTTCCTCCTTTATCGAGTGTCAGGAAGTCTTTTGAGTAACTCCTTTAAACATTCGGGGACTGGTTGTGTAGAATCTTGAATGCTATCATTATAGCTTTGTATTTTATTCTTGATCGGATGGGGAGCCAGTGGAGGGATTTTAAAATGGGGGTGATGTGATCTTGTCTGTTGGTTCTGGTGATTAATCGTGCTGCTGTGTTTTGTGCTAGTTGTAATGCATGGGTTGCACATTTGGGTAAGCCCTGAAGAATTAGGTTGCAGTAATCTAACTGAGGGGTGATTATTGCCTGGCAGATGGAGCGGAAGTAGTTCAAGTCGAGTATGGGTCGTAGATTTTTTTAGTATTCTCATTTTATAGTAGGCTTTGGTAGTTAATATATTGATGTGGGATTGGAAATTGAGTCTTTGATCCAGGAGAATTCCAAGGTATTTTACTTCGCTCTTCACTGGAATAGCTTGGTTTCCTATTTATAGCTTTTGGGGTGAGATGAATGTGCTGTCCTTTGAAATTATGAGAGCTTCAGATTTGTTGTAGTTGATTGCTAGGTTGTGTTCTGTTAGCCATTCTGAGATTTCTGAAATACAGGGGAAGATGGTGGAGTAATCAAGATTTGTGGTGTCGAGGGTGGAGTAAATCATTAGATCATCTGCATATAGGTGGTACTGTATGTTGTGCTTTTGTATAATTTTGCAGACTGTTTGAATGTAAATGTTGAAGAGGAGGGCAGAAAGTGCTGAGCCTTGTGGAAGTCCTTGACTTAATGCAAAAAGATTTGATGTGTTGTTTTTGATCTAATGCGAAAGGATTTTATGTGTTGTTTTTGATCTTGACCTGTGTCATTCTATCGGAGAGGTAGGAGCAAAACCAGGATAGTGGGGTGTCGCGTATTCCTATTTCCATTGCCTGTCTAGGAGTATGGTGTGTATTATTGAATCAAACGCGGATGCTATGTCGATGAATATCAGTATGAAGCTTTGTTTGCTTTTTCAATCCCTTTGTGAATTGTGTTCAGTAGGGATGTTAATAAGGTTTCTACCCTGTGGAGCTCTTGGACTCCATGCTGCTGAGGGTCGAGTGGGAAGTCTGAATCGATGTGATCTTGTAGCTGGTGTAGAACTGTCTTTTCAATTAATTTGGAGAAAAGCAGTATGCTGGATATAGGTCTATATGAGGATGGAGAGCTTGGATCAGCTATGTTGTTCTTTAGAAGTGGTCTTATGGAAGAGGTCTTTAGTGATGGAGGCAAAAATCCTTGAGAGAGGGATAAATTTATTATTCTGCAGTGTGTTGGTGCTAGCTCTTGTGAAATCATCTTTATACATGCAGTTGGGCATGGGTCGAGGGGGGAGGTGGTTATGTTCAGGGATTTTAGTAGATTGATATAGTGGTCTTTTTTGATGGGGTAAAATGATGTCCAAATCTTTGAGGGAACCTGTTTGGTTGCTTGATACAAGTTGTGCAAAGCTGAACTTGCTCTTCAGATGAGCTGCATAGGTATCAGGAGTTATTGAAACTCTTTTACTATCGAGAATAGCTCTCTAGGGCGATTTAGAGCTTTTGTGATGAGGTTTGTATGATGATGTTTCTTTTGGTCAAGAATTAGCTTGTTGTATTCCTGTTGCTTTGTCCTATATTCCTGATGGTCTGATTGATCTTTGGTTTTCCGCCATCTTATTTCTATTCTTCTTAATGTGGTCTTTGCTAGCTTTATATTAGAGGAGTAACATGGTTTGGTTTCTTGCTGAGAGGTTCTTTGCTAGGGTGGTGCAAGAACAGCTGGTGAGATGGTGTTGTTCCAATTCTCTATTAGGGATGTCAGGTCTGAGGTGTCGGTCTCTATTTGGGTAGGATTTGTCAAATCCTTTGAAGCAACGGTGGGTGAATGTGTGATGTTGTCTAGGCTGAGGGGGATTTATAGGAAAGTCAAAGGATATCATGTGGTGATCTGACCAGGGTACAGGTGTTACTTGGTAGGTGATGCGAGGGTTGAGAGAGTGAAGATTGGATGGTACAAAAATCAGGTCGAGGGTGTTCCCTCCAGTGTATGTCTGAGCTTCAATGATCTGAGAGAGGTCCAGTGAGTTTAGAGTATCGAAGAATGCTGTCGCTTGGGTTGGGGGTAAAGAATTCAGGTTGAAGTCACTTAGAATTATTGTTTGTTTACCCTTGTTGATTAAGCTGGTAGCCAGCTCGATAATAGTAGAGAAGTCGTCTAGTTCAGCAGTTGGGGCTATTTAGATTAAGCTTATCGTTAGAACTTTGCTTTTGAGGGTTATGGTCTTTAAAGTTGATGATGATATGGTGTTGACTACCTTGAGGTTTAGTTGCTTATTTGATAGGATGAGAGTTCCACAACCTCTAGGGTGTGCTTTGGGGCAATGCTGTGCGTTCATACAGGCTGGGGTGAGTTGATTTAATAAGACGTTATCTGCGTCGATCAACCATGATTCAGTTATACACATGAGGTCTACTTCATGATCCTGTATGTAGTCTGCAATGGTATGAATTTTACTGCGAATTGAGCGAGCGTTTATTAGGGAGCACTTGATTGTCTGGGTTAGTTGATGTGCTGATGTTTGAGGCTGTGTAATTTTCTTTGAGCATATGTGGATGCGTCGATGTGGTCTTATATGGGGGTGAGGAGACCATGGCTGTGTTACTAGCTGTTGTCTGGGGTTGTAGAGGATTGGGATCGAGCAGTTCCAGTTGTGTGTTGCCCTAGTTGGTCTTATTAGTAGGGTTGATAGAGGGAAAGGAGTAATGTCACTTGTTTCCACTTCATTTCTGCTATTATGATGGCATCCAATTGCTGTTTGTGGTCTGCTATTTTGAGTGGAGCACTTCGAGGTTGTTAGGCTCACAAAAATTGTGTAGCTTGGTTGAGAGTATATCATGTGAGAGATAGCTATAAATGCTAATCTAGTCTAGGTTCAGGGATTCATCAGAGTTACAGAGGTAGGAGTGATCAAAATGAGGTGTTACAAGGCTTGAGTCATAGTATAGTGTGGTGAGGTTGTTAAAGCTGGATATGTTTGTATATCACCTCAAAACAATGAGAAGGGGTTACAGAGGCAACAGCGATGGTAGTTACAGAGGTGGAGAGTGCTAATAGTGTGCATTGGTGTCATATATTACAAGGTTTCATTAGTACCTACGGTTTAGTAGTGTGGGGCGGTCTTCTGGTGCCTAATTTCCACGCCTAAGGGCCATACCAAAGAGCCCTTTGGCAAGGCCCTTAGGCACGGGCCCACCAGGCGTGGGCACGCTCGATGGGTCGGTGGTTCGCCCTGATTGGCCTTGGGCCCGGTGATTGGGGAGAAGCACGGCTTTCCGCTTCCTCGCCCAATGTGATCAGGGGCTAAAATTGGTGTTGGCGCCGATCTTCCTTCCTCGCACCCAATGGCGCTTTAAATTTAAAGTTCGGTGGTTCGCCCTGATTGGTCTTGGGCCCGGTGATCGGAGAGGAGCAAAGCTTCCTGCTCCTTTGCCCAATGCGATCAGGGACTGCAGCTGGTGTCGGTGCCGATCTTCCTTCCTCACGCCCGATAGCACTTTAAAGTTCAGTGGTTCGCCCTGATTTGCCTCGGGCCCGGTGATCGGGGAGTCGCACGGCTTCCCGCTCCCTCGCCCGATGCGATCAAGGGCTGCAGTTGGCGTCGGCACTGATCTTCCTTCCTTGCGCCCGATGGTGCTTTAATTTTAAAGTTTGGTGGTTCGCCCTGATTGGCCTCGGGCCTGGTGATCAGGGAGGAGCACGGCTTCCCGCTCCCTCGCCCGATGTGATCAGGGGCTTCAGCTGGTGTCGGCACTGATCTTCCTTCCTTGCGCCCGATGATGCTTTATACTTTTGATGTCTCTGCTTCTACAAACACCTATCACATTCTCCTTTAGATCGCCTCCACTCAAATTCCAACCTCCTGCATTCCCACTTAAAGTCCCGAAGATCTGGCGTAAACCACGGAACTTTCTTCATCCATTCACTCTTCCACCTAAAAACAAATGGGGCCACATCGTTCAAAACAGCCTGAAATACACCACACCATTCAGTCACCTTCTTCCGGGGCTCAACCTCAGTCCCCAATACTCCTCGCACTCCAACTTTATCACAAAAAGCCTCTGGAGTTATGTACTTATGCATCCTAACTATATCATGGGAAAAACAACTAGATCACATAAAGGAACCCAAAGTGTAAACTCTATCAATGAATGTCTGACCAAATCAAAGGAACCATTTGCACATCTGTCAGAGAATAACCAGACCCAGCATGAAAACCATAAGCACATTGGTTCAACTGATGACCCAATACATGATTGGAACCCAAAACCACATTAAAAAACCAAGATAATCCTGAGTCTGCACACTAACCACGTCATCCAGATGCAAATTAATACCCCCAACAATACACAATTCTGTGCTGACACTGTCCAGGGTGTCAGCAAGTCTAAGTAAATCTCACATACCCTGGACCAAGAACCCGTGGCCAATATACTATAATAAAAGTACATTTCTTACCTGAGTGTCCTAAACAAACCTCACAACAGAAGCCTTCCAATTCTAGCGACAGAATAGTATCCACTACTGTGAGCTGGTAAAATGATTTATACAACAATAAAAGCTCCCCCACATCTTCCCCACTCGAGGCACATTAATACATTTATACCCTGGTGGGCAAACTTCATAAACCAATGGATCCTGTTCTGAATGTATCCAGGATTCCATAACAAACAGGAAACCCGGATCCTTCTCACACAAAAGATCTTCAATCAGAGAGTGCATCTGCTCTGCACTTACCTTGCAGGGAAGATACTTACCACACTGGCCCATGGTCCATGCCTCGACAGGCAGATGGGTGCACATGTGCTACCTGCCAAAGCACGGATGGCTGGAGCCAGCAAAAAGCAAAGGAGGAAAAAACCCAAAGCGTCAAGTGGTGGCCGCACCCCTCCCCCCGTCCCAGCACGCAGGCCTCCTACTTGGGCCCCCTCCCACCAAGTTAATCCTGCATCCAATCCCCCTCCTTGCCAATCCATACTCCACCTCATGAAAGCTTCCCCCCTGGATCAGTACCACCCTCCCAACCAAAGCGCAACTTCCAAACCACAGGACCACCCCAACCAAAGCATAATCTCCGAACTAAAGATCCCCTCATGAACTAGAATTCCACCCTCTCCCCACCCCCTCAACCTCACTCTGGGAATCACCGAGGGGATTCCCTGGTGTCTAGTGGCTGGAGCAGGAGCCTGCCCCAGAGCTGCTGGATTCCAAAATGGCAGTTCAAAGGGGAGGTCTGTACCTCCCTAGCCCAGAAGAGAGCGGAGGAGAGTTGCTGGAGAGGACAATTTTCCAGATAGTGAGAATTAGTGACTATCATGGGGGAAGGGGACTTGAAGACCATCAGGGACTAGAGGGTGGAACCTGCAGGGTCTAGAACCACTGTGAAAATCAAGAGAAGAGAGGCCTGGGACGGAGGGTCGGATCATGAGAACAGAGAAGAAGAGGAGAATAGAGAAAAAGTTCTTCTCCTCCTACAAGCCCAGTAATTATTCATCCCTATCCCCAACCAGTGCTTAGGTTTCAGCTATTGTTTAGCCATTGTTTGCCCAACAGTGCTCCACGAGGACAGGGACTCGGGGCAACTTCTCAAAATGGGTTAGTTTTGCGCATACCAATGAGAGTCATGAACCTCACTTTTGTTCACCTACGTGAGTGAGAGAAAAAGTATGTACGTACTTTTGGAAAGTGATAATTCATACCCGGCCCTGCCTCTTTGCAAAGTTCACATTCTTTTCTAACCCATTCCTTCCGCTTGACACTGCCACATCCTTTGTCAACAAATTAAGCCCTACTTTACATGTAATTGAATGTTGGAATTTCCCCCACTGAATCCATTGAAACCAGGGCAAGTAGGTGTTGGAGACAGTTTTTAAATAAAGCTGTGTTGAAATTAAAATTTGTACTGATGTTACAGTCCCTTCTTGTTCTGTAGAAGACTGAGCTCCAGTGATTTTCCATATCCAAAATAGATAATCTCCAGGGTCTGCCCAGCCTAGACTAGCAAGACTAGGCGGTTGCCTAACAGTAGCAAAAGACAAAGCAAAACAATAGATTTTGTCAGTCAGACAAACTCAAAGAGCCATTAGCACATTCTTTTACCTGTAGGAGAAGTAGGCACACACATACATACAAACCAAAGTTCAATATTTAAAAGTATGGGGCCCGAGATTTAGTGGCGGTGGCTAGCTACCACCGTTGAACATTAGACCCGAATATTCAATGCCAGGCCATATCCGGATCCTGGCACTGAATATACGGGTCACCCAGATAGCGATGAAGCTAACCAGGCAGCAGCCATATTCAGCCCCCATGCAAACAGAAAGTGAAATAGAGGGGGATGGAAACAGGAATGGCACTGCAGCACCCGAGCTGAAGGTAACCTCAGTGCTTCGGTGCTATTTTAAAAGCATTGCCAGTACTGCGCATCCTGACACGAGGCAGCAGTGGCGGCAATCAGAGTGAGGACGGGCGGCCTTGCCCCTGGGTTGGTGGGAGTTGTGATCATTGCTTAAGGGTGACACCTAGTGGCCAGATTAAGAGCCCATGATTTCAGAGTTCTGGAAGAAGTCTTGGTGCATAGCCCCTGGCCCAGGACTGTCCCTTCAATACCCAGACTACATATGTTGGGGCCATGGAGGATATAAAGCAGAAGGAAAACCCCCATGTATTTGTGAATAAAGGCACATGGTGCCAGATACCAACCCTGGTTCTGACTGAGTTGGAAACCAAAGGGAACAGGAAGAAACTGCCAGGTGAAAACAAAAAAATCAATGAATCCTGTTTTTTCACTTTGCATATGTCTGCGGCTATGTCATATTTGTAAAGAAATAGCAGCACCTCCCACTTTACCAGAACGGAACAGATGCCTTTAGAGAGAGCAGAACAAACCAAAGGTAATGTTGCAAACTATGCAGTTAGAACATATTGTTTGCATAACAGAATCTTTCTTGGACAAAAAGAGGCACTAAATTCAGGCCCAGATTAACACATTTGGCATTCATGGTCACAACAAACTATTAGATGAAGTTACTACCATGCGCCATGTGCATTTTTCCCACATAGATCAAATTTTATTTATTAATTTAGTTATGTTTTTTAATAGTTTTTATTTTTACCACTTTATCATTTCAGCCAAAGCGGTTTACATAGTAACTTAAACTTGGTAATGTATGTTAAACAGGGACAACTATTTTATCCATTTTATGTAATAGCGTCTCGTTGTGTTTATGGCCTTTGTGTGCTAGAGCGATATTTTGTATGTTAGTAGCTCTAGCTGTATGTGCCCTTCCCACCAAACGCACTCTAAAACAATGGTATCTCAATCAAAACATGCATGCAGCATCTGAAGAAAGGAAGGGAAAGGGGGAGAGCCTGAACAGACTGGCAACACTCAAGACAACCGACACTGGGCGTAAAAAGTAGGGGGAGGTTCTCGAAACCCTACCATGTATGTAGACTCTACCTCTTCCCAGCACCGCAGATTATATGGCTCCAACACCCAGGGCAGCACTGAGGCGGCGATGGCAGAGGATCACACCAGTCTCCCATCTCTTGCATGTGGTGTGCTGGCAGGGCGTGTTGGCAACAGATCAGTATTAGTAGAAGCATGCACAGATTACTACTGCAAACTGATTAGCACTCCACCAACCTTTGCTCTTCAAGTACTTATATCAGCTCCAGACAACCCCATCTGAACCTAAAACACAGCCATAACCCTCCACCCCCACATTTGCTCTCTTCTCTGATCTCTCACTGACGAGCCATGTACTGAAACAAAACTAAAAGTTCCCCCATACCATGCATGAAGAGCCCTCCCAGTTCTGCTTTCAAGCACACCGGAACTCAGAGCCATGAGAGGTGGCTCCCCCTTTTTCTCTAGTAATTACAAACACGAACTACATTGGGGAGCTCTCACTGGCAATTCAACTTGTTTCTCTCTTAGTATTACATCATGCTATCAAGCCAGCCAGAAGAAGCAATGTCCTCTTAAGCATCATTATCTGTCGGTAATAGAAAAATAACACATTTGCACTTAAATACCTGCAGGAGCTGCTTTTTTGCATAACTTCCGCCCTGTGATATCCTGAGAGCTTGCAAAATCCATCATTGCTGTACACGATTGGCCAGTCCACAATCTGGGCATTACCCAAGACAAAATTGGTATCTGTTTAAAAGAACACAGCAAAGGAATTAGCGAAAGAAGCATTTACATAAATATGTTAAGTTGTCATTCTTCCTCCTTACTGTCTCTTTGGCTGTCGGGGTCTGCATTTCTTTATGCCTTAATGGATTATATTGTTAATTCCAGCTATTAGCAAGCAATCTATCAAGGAATGCGAAGAGGAAAAGTGGCTGCAACTAGGCCTTCAGATTAGTCTAGAATGAACTACAGTAGAATATTTATATGTTACATACTAAGTGGAATTTTAGAAAGGGTGTCGAAGTGCAATCTGGGACGTCCAGGGCAAAATGTGCAGAAAAATGCCAGGGTCATCTGTGTTTCCGCCTGATTTGTAGTGCCCCCGACTTGGATACCTGTGCTGCCATCTGCATGCTGATTTTCATACAAGGATGTCCGTCAGCATGACAAAACTAAAACAAAAGCCCTCATTCCCCATCGGTGTTCATTGTCAACATGTAAAATATAGGGGATATGAGTGTACCTCCTTCTCCACACCCTCCGGATGTTGGGCTGGCAAAACGAGCACGTTTCTGATGCCTGGAGCAGGCATGAACTTTGACATGGCTCAGGACATCCAGGGCATTTCTGAAATCGGGCAAGGACATTCAAGTTCTTGGGAATGCTCGAAACATGCTTACACCACGCCCTCGTTCCAACTGAGAACTCCTCGCACTGGGGATGTCCTTTAAATCACTTTCTAAAACGGCTCCAGGGACGCCATCTGTATGCCCATTTTTAGACATCCATAGCCTGAATATCCTCCATTGTGTGATATTAACTAATTCATTTTGTTTACCCAAGACTTCTATTAATCACCCCAAAACTATTTTGTTTGTATTACAAATGGGCATGACTTCCCACAACAATATCCTGTATGGCTCATACATATCTTATAGAGAGCTCTATGGAACTAGCAAACATTAAAGATCAAGTAACACATGTTAAAAGCCCATAAGGTGTGTTATTGCACAATATGTGAACGTCTGATCCAACATGCTTTAAAAAATAATGAGATGCATCACATGCAAAACAGCTTATTATTATGCAAAATGAATAACAGCTTGCATTAAACTTCACAAGCACAGAAAGTTTTCAACTTTCCTCACCAGGAGTAACTTAACGGGGCCCATGCTTAGTAATAAATACCCTCAACACCACTGTTCCCTCTAAGCTGTGCGCGTGTGCGCGAGCACACACCTCGCCGAGCGAGCGCATGTACTTTACAACAGAGCACACAAAACTTACGGCTCTGATTCTGATAGAAAACAACACAGACATCTTAAAATTTAAAAGTTATGATTGTAATTACTAGACATTTCCCGCTTCATTTAGTAATCGTCTATTTTCATTTAATTTGATTAAAATCAATGTGGTGTACATACTGTATTCTGATGTGTAGTCAAATTTTAAAGTATATAACTCCGAGTGTCGTTATGTGGCGCACAAAAATATAACCTTCCTTCAAAAGCTGCACACAGCTGATATTTTATGCGCACACAGCCTACAGAAAATTAGAGGGAACATTGCTCAACACCCAATCCCTGTTCAAATACTCCTGTGATTCCTTTTCAAACCACTCCCCTGAGAGCCCACCCATCCTCACTCCCCCCAGCACCTACTGCATCCTACCAGTGCCCCCTTATTTGGCAGTCTGACCCACTAGTTGTAGTACTGCAACACTACTGCTAGGGGGATGAAGCTGCCATTTTGGGGCAGGAGCACCCGGGGATCACTCCTGCTCCCTCGACTATCCACAAGGGAGACCTCTGGAAGGTTCCTGAGGGTGTGGTGATAGGTGGATTCCTGTTAGAATATGAAATGGGATCAGGATGGGGTGGGTTCTGGGGCAATGTATAAATAGGGATCAGGGGATGAACGTTTTTGAAAAGGAAAGGGGAATTTTTTACTAAGCACTAGCCCAGCCCTTTTCTAGCTAGCAGTCCTGACTCGGAGCCCACTATCTCTGCGGTGACACAGATGGCAGCATGCAATATTCGCAGCTGCAGCAATGCACAAATTAATTTATTGGAGGATTCAGTAACCTCTGGTACTGGTTAGTGAATCCCGAGGTAAATTTTCCCATGATAAAATAGCGCAGACTACAGTCACACCACCCTGAGTTTCTAATACTTCGATGGAAGACCACCTTAGAAGACCAATACTATAGGCTTACTCCACGGAAGAAAGACTTAGCAATTTACTTCTGGCCTCACCATGCCAACAAAACCCATGGGATAGTCTCAACATGGACAACTATCCATAGGGTTGCCAAAAGTTGAAATCAACTCAACGGCACTTAGCAACAACAAAATAGCACAGAAGTTAGGGAGGTGCTTTTGTTTGCAGTGAAAGCTGGAATCTCCACGAGAAATTGGAAATGACTACATTGTCATTATTTCCTGGTTCCAGTCAACAGTGTGTGCTATTGTGTAATATAGAAACATAGAAACATGATGACATAAAAAGACCACATGGCCTATCTAGTCTGTCCTTCCATATCAACAACTACAACAGTCCACTTTTTACCTTTAGAGATCCTCTGTGTTGGTCCCATGCTTTTTTGACTTCAGTTACTGTCCTCATCTCTACCACCTCCACTGGGAGACTATTCCATGGATCCACTACTCTTTCTGTAAAGAAATATTTCCGCATATCACTCCTGAATCTATCTCCCTTCACCCTCATCCCATGTCCCCTCGTAGCAGAACTTGCTTTCAATTGAAAGAGGCTCTCTCCCTGAACAATTATGCCACGGAGGTATTTAAACATCTCAATCATATCACCTCTATCCCGCCTTTCCTCTAAGGTGTACATATTAAGATCCTTAAGTCTGTCCTCATATGCTTTATAATGAAGCCCACTAATCATTTTAGTAGCTACCCTCTGCACCGACTCCATCCTGTTCACATCCTTTTGAAGGTGCGGTCTCCAGAATTGCACACTATACTCCAAATGAGGTCGCACCAAATACTTATACAGAGGCATTATCACCTCCTCTTTTCTGCTAGCCATTCCTCTCCGTATGCACCCAAGCATCCTTCTAGCTTTTGCCGTCGCCTTTTCTACCTGTTTAGCTACTTTAAGATCATCAGCCACAACCACGCCTAGGTCCCGCTCTTCTTTAGTGGACAAAAGTACTTCACCTCCTATACTGTATTGCTCCGTTGGATTGCTGCAGCCCAAATGCATGACCTTACATTTTTTAACATTAAATCCCAGCTGCCAAATTCTAGACCATTCTTCAAGCTTAGCTAGATCCCTCCTCATGTTATCTACACCTTCCTGGGTGTCTACTCTATTGCAGATTTTGGTATCATCTGCAAAGAGGCAAACCTTACCCGACAGCCCTTCCGTTATATCACTAACAAAGATGTTAAAAAGAATCGGACCAAGGACAGATCCCTAGAGCACACCACTGGTAACATCCTTCTCCTCAGAGTGAGCTCCATTTACTTGTACTCTTTGTCGCCTCCCACCCAACCAATTTCTAACCCAAGCAGTAACTTTAGGGTCCATCCCTAGGGTGCTCAGTTTGTTTATAAGTCGCCTGTGAGGAACAGTGTCAAAGGTTTTACTGAAATCTAAATACACCACATCTAGAGCTCTCCCTCGGTCCAACTCCCTGGTCACCCAGTCAAAGAAATCAAACAGATTTGTCTGACAAGACCTGCCTCTGGTGAATCCATGCTGCCTCGGATCCTGTAATCCGCTGGACTCCAGAAACCTCACTATTTTCTCTTTCAGCAGCGTTTCCAATAATTTACTCACCACCGAAGTTAAACTAACCGGCCTGTAGTTTTCAACCACATCCTTACTTCCGTTTTTGTGTAAAGGCACCACATGAGCCGATCTCCAGTCCTTTGGCACCACTCCCGACTCCAATGAGGCATTGAAAAGGTCAGTCAGTGGAGTTGCTAGAACGTCCCCAAGTTCCCTCAGTATTCTAGGGTGTATCCCATCCGGTCCCATCGCTTTGTCTACTTTAAGTTGAGCTAGTTTCTCACGAACACAGTCTTCTGAAAATTGTTCAAGATGTCCCTTGCTTCTGTTCTTATTTGTGGGTGTTTTCTGAGGTCCTGCTCCTGGTTCTTCATCTGTGAACACAGAACAAAAATATTTGTTAAGCAATTCCGCTTTATCCTTATCAGCTTCTACATATCCCCCCCCCCTGCACCGTTGAGTCTGACAATACCACTTTTGCCCTTCCTCTTCTCACTAATATATCTGAAAAATGTCTTATCCCCCCATTTTATTTCATTGGCTATTTCCTCCTCCTTTTGAATCTTTGCCTTCTTGACTACTTTGCTAGCTTCTCCAAGTTTTTCCAAATACAGATGCCTGTCTTCTTCTCTCTGTGATCTCTTGTATTTCATGAAGGCCTCCCTCTTTTTCTTCACTTTTTCAGCTACTTCCTTCGAAAACCATAGCGGTTTCCTTTTCCTTTTGCCTTTATTTACCATTTTAACAAAAAGATTGGTTGCCCTTAAAATACCCCCTTTCAGTTTTGCCCACTGTTTTTCTACATCCCCCAGCTGTTCCCATCCAACTAACGACTCCCTGAGGTATTGGCCCATCTTCGCAAAGTTAGTCTTCCTAAAGTCTAAGATCCTCACCTTGGAATGGATTCTAACAGCCCTAGTCCTAATACTGAACCACACCATCTGGTGATCACTGGATGCAAAATGATCTCCTACTACAACATCAGAAACACTTTCACCATTGGTAAGCACCAAGTCCAGTATGGCCCCTTCACGTGTGGGGTCTGTTACCAATTGCCTAAATAGTTCTCCCTGTAGAGAATCCAGGATCTCCTTACTTCTAGATGATACTGCAGCAGGAATGTGCCAATCAACATCTGGCATATTGAAATCTCCTATCAGTAGCACTTCCCCTTTCCTAGCAATGCTGCGTATGTCTTCAATTAACTCTCTGTCCACCTCTTCCTCTTGTGAGGGAGGTCTGTATATCACACCAATGCAAATAGATTTCTCTTTCCCTCTTTCTAGTTTAACCCACAATGCCTCCTCTCTCCCTTTTAAGCTCTGTAATTCCAAAGCTTTAATAGTAGTTTTTAAATATAGTGCCACTCCTCCTCCCCTTCTTCCTACCCTGTCCTTTCTGAATAAAGTATAGCCAGGTATAGTTACATCCCAATCATGGTTTTCTGTGAACCATGTTTCTGTAACTGTCACTAAATCGAAGTCAGCCACTCCCACCAAAGCTTCAACATCAGGGATCTTATTTCCCATGCTACGGGTAGTTATACACACTGCTTTCCATATGTTACCCCTGTTACCCATTTCCATAAAGGTATTTAATGTATCACCTACCTTGGGGCTTTCACTTACCTGGGGGCTTTCTTCACCTATCCCAAACAAATCTAGTTTAAAGCCCTCTTCAGTAGATTAGCCAGTCTACTACCGAAGATGCGTTGACCTTTCTTGGACAGATGGATGCCATCTCTGCTCTGCAACCCTTGGAACAGCATCCCATGGTATAGGAAACCAAAACGCTCTCGATGACACCATCCACGCAGCCATGCATTCATCTCCAGGATGCGAGCCTCTCTGCCTTGGCCTTTACCCTCAACAGGGAAGATTGAAGAGAACACCACCTGTGCACCTAACTGCTTCACCCTCTGTCCCAGAGCCATGAAGTCACTTTTGATACGTTCGAAGGTATACCTGGCAGTATCATTTGTTCCAACATGGATTAGCAACACTGGGTAATAGTCAGTGTGCTTGATGAGTCTCGGCAAACTCTCTGTAACATCTTGGATTTTGGCACCAGGCAGACAGCATACCTCTCTGGACATCAAGTCTGGTCAGCAGATGGACGCCTCAGTACCCCTCAGAAGAGAGTCTCCAACCACCACTACCCTTCGTTTTCTTCTGGTCACTGATTCTGCAACTTTGGGGTACTTGAGCTCTGTTCTTCCCTTTCCATGGATGCTTTCACCTCCTCCACTTCCAGGGCTGCATAATGGTTCTTCAATTCAAGGGCTGGAGAAGTTGGATTGGTGATTTTGCAGGCCCTGGTTACTTGTGTCCAACCATCGACATTCTGTTGGCACCCATCTTCTCCTGTGCTGGAGAGCTTGGTTGCTGCAAGAAGCATCTCATCAATATATTTCTCACTGTCTTGAATGCTCCTCAGCCTCGCCACCTCCTCTCTGAGTTCCTCCACTTGTTTCCTCAGAGCTTCAGCATGCAGGCACCCTGCACATGGAACTAGTCCTTCAACTGGCATTAGGACCTCTGTCTGGACCGAGGCAGAAGCTGTAATGGGGGCAACAGCTTTAGCAATACGATTTTTCCCAGCCATTGTTCTGTTCGTGGAGCTTAGGTATCTGTTAAAGCAAAAGAGAGAGATCTACCAAGTACCAGCCGGTTTCGCAGCTGTCCTTTCAGAGAAAAAGCAGTTAAATCTCTTTAATTATATTGAAAATGTGCTGGTCCAATTCTCTGTGATTTGTTAAAGGGGGAGGTGCCCTATAAAGCAAGACTGCTCACTAGGGGTGGATGGGAGTCGGGATGGGTAGGGAGGGAACTAACACCTGATTAGGTGTTAGCAGTTTCCAAACCTGAGGAGGTTACTAGAGTTCAGCAACCTACTGTGCTCAAGGAAAGTTCCCCTAAAGCACCAAAAAGAAAGTAACCTTGCTTTAAAAAATACACAAAAAAACCTTTTAAGAGCTCCCAGTCAGAGAGCTAGCAATGTAATATAATAAAAACAAACAAACAAACCCTCACATCCTTACTGTTTGTTGATCTGTAGAGCCCTGGTTAGGAAAGCCTCAACAGGGCAGGGCACTGGAGCCTTTTGTGCAGGCCTCAGCTGCACTCAAGAAATCAGGCCCACTAACTCCTGATTAGGTGTTAGCAGTTTCTAAACCTGAGGAGGTTACTAGAGTTCAGCAACCTACTGTGCTCAAGGAAAGTTCCCCTAAAGCACCAAAAAGAAAGTAACCTTGCTTTAAAAAATACACAAAAAAACCTTTTAAGAGCTCCCAGTCAGAGAGCTAGCAATGTAATATAGTAAAAACAAACAAACAAACCCTCAAATCCTTACTGTTTGTTAATCTGTAGAGCCCTGGTTAGGAAAGCCTCCTTAGTGCACCATCTTTCACAAAAGTGCACACTATTGCTCAATAATGCACATTCTTGCAAAAGAGTGGACCCTACTGATGAAAAAAAATACAAAACACAAAAAAAAGAGTATGAAAAGATACAAAAATGTCTGGGCTGCACATCCCTACAGAATTAGTTAATAGGCCTCAGGGTTTGATAAACTTTCATAAACGTAGAATCAAATTTCTAAATGGTACACTAGAATCTTTATTAAACCCATCATAATATTTCTAAGATATATGATCAAAACTTGACTTATTTTTAACTGAATCATTGCCAGCATTAGTAGAGTTTACTAGGCTGGATAGACCTTCTTCAATCATTTACTCCTTTTAGTGCAGGTAACCCCATTAAAATTAATGAGAAGATCACTTCCTTAGGGGTTATTTTGGATAACAAACTGTCTTACACTCCTCACCGTCCTCATTAGTTTAAAAAAATCCCTTTTTGTTCTCAGACTAGTAAGATCTACCAGACCATATCTTGATACCAAAGCATTATTCATTCTGATCCATGCATTTATATAACACAATTAGATTACTGTAATTTGTTATTGATTGGACTTCCTCAATATAGTACAAAATGCCTTCAATTGATTCAAAACAGGGCCGTCAAACTGATCTATAATGCTAAGTGCACTGACAGTACAACTTGTTTGTTAACTGAGCAGCACCGGTTATCTGTATTGAGCAGAATCAAATTCAAAATCCATTCTACAATGGTTATTCTCATTACATGTTCCCTCTTCTTGTACCCTATTGGCCTCGGAGACAATTGAGATCTTCACATTAGCACCTCCTGGAAATTCCTTCCGTAAATTTAGGTAGAATGAATTAGAAATGTTGCCATCCCCTGTCAGGTCTCTATCCTCTGGAACTCGTTACCAACTGACATTCAATCTGGACGTTCTTATAAGACATTTTTTAAAAAGTATTAAGATTGGGCTGTTTCATTGCTCCTATGCTGACCATCTTTGAGTATCCGGGATGATTAATTTTTGGCTGAGATTTCTCTGCCTCCTCTCCTGTCCCCCCTCTCTCTTGGGTTCAGATGTTCTTATGTCCTGAGGTATTAATTGTTGTCCAATGCATCACCTTCCTGTATTGGCCTTGTTATTATTTGTAATTTGCATTTTTATGCATGTCTGGTTTTAAAGACATTGTAAATCAATTGAAGTCAATTGTTTTGTTTGAATTGTGGACTAACAAACATGTATAAATAAATAAATAAATAAAGCAATCAATATGTACCTCTCATGTTTTGTACAGTTGTGGTCAACATTATTGGCACCCTTGCATTTTAGGTATGTTGTGTACAGTATCTTAGGAAATAATTGGAAATATTACAACTGTATGTCATCATAATATTTTAATAGTATGTTCAACGGTATACAACAAAGAAGTCTGTGCAACTTAGACATAGTAATTTCTGAGAAAAAAAAAACAAAATATGACCTGAACAGGATTAATGGAACCCTTCACTAATATTTGGTTGCACAACCCTTGGCAGTGATAACAGCCTCCAAACATTTCTTGTAGCCATCTATAAGTTTCGTACATCTATCTGCTGGTAGTTTCTCCTACTCTTCAACTGTGATTTGCTCCAGCTCATGAATGTTTCCAGGATTCCTTTTACCAATAACAGATTTCAGCTCTTTCCAAAGGTTCTCAATTGTATTGAGATCAGGACTCATTGCTGGCCAGTTTAACACAGTTCATTTGTTTCTTTTGAACCATTCTTTTGTATTTTTGGATGTGTTTTGGGTCATTGTCCTGCTGGAACACCCATAATCTTCGACCAGGGATGTACTGAGCCAGAATTGCGCTCTATGCGACTTGCACATTGGGTGCGCCCCTCCTCACCCATACCTCCATTGCTCCATCCAGCAGCTGCCTGCTCTTGCCATGCTGCTGTCGTCCTCTGTTTTCTCCATGGCGGCGCTGGCAGCAGCAGAACAGACCTAACTTTAAAATGTGTAAAAAAAAAAAACACGCTGGTCTTTCGACTCCACGCTTTAAACATCTGATCCCTCCCTGCTCTGACCGCATCAGAGGAGGGAGGGACCAGACCTGCGTAGTTTGGAGTTTTTTATTTTAGGTCTGCTCAGCTGCTGCCGGTGCAACCGCCACTGAGAGAACAAAAAATGGCAGTGGCAGAGCAACAGCGGGTAACCAAAATGTGCTCCCTAAGCCTTTGCGCTCTGTACAGCTGCACTGCTCGTGCAGGGCTAGGTACGGCCCTGCCTTCGACCCAGAACTAGTTTTCTGACACTAGGTAGCAGCTCTCTCTCCAAAATACCTTGGTAGTTCTCTGACTTCATCATTCCTTTAATACGTTCCAGGTCTCCAGTTCCTGAGGCAGCAAAACAGTCCCACAACATTATATAACTTTCACAATATTTAATTAGAGGAAGGGTGTTATTTTCCTTATAAGCTTCATTTCTTCGCTTGTAAAAGTATCGCTGGTCTGCTTTGCCAAAGAGCTCAAGTTTGGTTTCATCTTTCTACAGAACATTTTCCCAGAAGGATTGTAGTTTATCAAAGTGGGCGTGGGCAAAGATCAGGCGTACCTTTTTATGTTTGTCTTTGGCTTTCTCCCATGAAATTCTTCTTTGTTTAGTGTACAGTGTATGATATGGGTTGAAACCACCACTCTAGATGGATCCAGGTCAGCTTTAAGCTCTTTGGATATTGTATATAGTGTTTTTCCAACAGTTTGCACTAACCTTCGAAGACTTCTTGGATTAATTTTTCTCTTCCCACCACGTCCTGGTATGTTCTTGACTGTTCCATGAGCAGAAAACTTCTAAATAACATTGCGAACTGTAGACATAGGAATTCCAAGGTCTTTGGAAATGGCCTTGTACCCCTTTGAAGTTTGATGTCTGGTGATGATGGCTTTTCTGACGGTCTCAGGCAGCTTTCTTGTCTTCACCATTGTGAAAATGGAACAGGGAGTGAATGTGGCCATTTTAAACATTAGAGCTATCATTCATTGGTTGATTCAGCCACGTGAGTACTACGGATTTGGATTGTTTTTAAGGGTGCAATAAGCATGTCCTGAAAATGTCCCAGTTTTTATACTATTTACTTTTTTAATTGGTCTTGTTTTATTTGATTCTTTTATGTGTCCGATATGTGTGCATATATAGTCTAAAGCCATTTCACTGACCACTTTATTTCTAGGAGATATTGAACATTAGGGGGTTGAACTGAAAGGGTGCCAATAATGTTGATCACAATTCTAAAAGCAAAATTGGGGATCTGTATAAAACATTAAAAATACATATAAAAATCAGCATTCCCTGGGAGCTGCAGAACCTGACAAACAGAGCTCAGGACTGCAGTGCCCATCCAGCACATGGAACACCCTGGTGCAATATCCTACCATATTGCACTCTGGTGCAATATCTACCTGTTCAGGTGATAAATGCTACCCACTGAGGCCTTGGCTACTGACCCCCATCATAGCACCACACACAGAGGCAGAGGAATGCTACAACAGGGCCCACAGGAACACATGTGTCATCATTTAGAAGACATTTGGCCAGTTTAAGAGCTGCTTCCAATGCCTTGACTGATCTGGAGGTGAACTGCTGTAGAGTCCTGCCAGAGTATGTCGGATCTTTATGGCCTAATGCATGCTCCATAATCTGGCATTGAGGCACTGATAACCTCTCCCTGGACAACAGGATGCAACAGACCCAGATCAAGATGCAGATGTTGAAGGGCTACGCCATGAGGAGACAGGTCAACCATACCAACTAGATGTCACAGCAAGAGGTGACCTCATACACAGGTACTTCATGTGATGGTGTTTATTTGCTAACAGACAAAATATGTACAGTGACATGATCCATCCTTCTCCATCACCCCTCATGCTCATCCTAGCCCATACCACCACCACCACCCTGCAGTACCAGCCCTGCACAACTCCCTTCTCACTACCCCCTATTCCCAGCACCAGCCCTGTGTATCTCCCTCCCCTGCCAACCCCATGCCAGTACTAGCTTGGTGCAATTCTTTTCACCCACCATCACTCCCATTCTCAGTATCAACACAGGCCAACCCCCCTCCCAATGGCAGCACCACAATCCATCATCCTTATCCCCCCAGGAGGCAACTCCCCGCCCAATCCCAAAGGGTGACTATGCAAACGGGGACACTAGGGGCAGAGCTGGCACTGAGGTGGCATCCAGAGGTGAAGGGATGGTCATGGCACATGGGTGCTGCATAGATGTCAGTCTCTGCACAGCTCTATGATGGATTCATTGAGGGTCTCTGTTGTTGAAGCTGAGGACGAGTGACTGACTCAGTGGCTCAATCTTCTCTGCACGCTGTACCTGATGCTGGATATTGTGCCACAGGAGATGTTCGGCACAGTATAGAAGTTGCTGATTCTGGCAGCTAGTGCTAGGGATGTCCTTGCTCTCATCTGCCCTTGCCCCCTCCCCCCCAGATGTCTGAGCTTCCTCAAAGGTGAAGGGAGGTGGAAGCTGTAGATTGGCCCCCTCAACTACATCCTTCTCCTCCTCCACCTGGGCAGTAGCATGGCCAATATTCTTGGTGTCCTAATGTTCCTGGGCTCTGGACCCCTGCTTCTCATTCTCCCCCTGCTACCATCATCACAGGCTGTAATGACCTGTATTAAGGAACCCTCTCCCAGGATCTCGCTGATGGGATCTGCGCTGTGTGACATAGTGGGTCCTTCTAGCCGGTTTAATGAAGCTAAAAAGCCAGGAACAAAAGTAGAGCTGAGCTGTAAACAGAAGCACATGGCTCCTGGTTACCGTGGGAACCTGCCAGAGGCAAGAGAAAAGCCGGTGCTATCATTCAAGGGGTGAATCACAAGGTAATGCAGGACACCTGTTAGGGGGTGGAGTTGAGCACGGCCCCAGAATTCACCCTATTAAAGAAACTTCAGTGGAGCTTATGGAGTTGGGCAGAGAAGGAGGTAATGAAGAGTTGGCTGAAGAAGCAGGAACTGAGGCATATGAGCTGGAGAGAGAAGCTATTGAGAGCTACATTGAAGACAGTTATGCCCAGAGTAAGCCAGAGTCTCTATGGAAAGGAGAGACAGATTCCTTCTTGAGGAGAAAGAAAGAAATCCCGAGGACAGGATATAACAAGGGCAAAGGAGATTGTCTGCAATATCCTGGGGAGCACGGGAGAGACAGAAAGCCTAGGAGGCAAGTGAAATGCTATGAGCAGGGCTTAGGTTGGGAACCTACAGCTATTCAAAAGCACCAGAGAAAACCTCCACCAGTAAGGCTGAAAGGTAAGCCAAAAGGCTTGAATATAATTAATTACCGTGACTGTTTGTACCCAGAAGGGTGGTGCTGGGAAAAGAATACTGGGCCTGATAGTCTGTGTGAAAGCCAGTATTTGACCCAAGCATATCGTGTAAAGCCTGGAGCAGTAAGAAAGGGCACGGCACCAGCAGTGCCGGTTCAAACATTTCCTTATGACCAGGAGGAATTGATGGACTGTGAACCAGAGTGTATTGATACTGGAGAAGATATAGATATAATGGACTGTACATTATCTCTGGCCAATGGAATAGTTTCATTACGGTGAAAGCCTGCTTGAAAAGAGAGTACAGCACAGATAGCACGTGAAAACAGAGAGCTGTGAGGAAACAGCGTGGCTTGGTTTGAATGTTTGTTTTCACCTTGGTTAATGCTGAAGAAAGCCTTTTTCTGTTAAGGAACTTTTGTTTGTCCAAATACCAGTAAATACCTGGATTGTGTTTTCTGTTCATGGTAAAATCCACCCCGGGAGGGGAAATAAAATCCTTTGGTTGCTTAACCACTTTTTCCACAACTGCTCCTTATTGATTGAGTGAAAAGACTACATTTCCCAAGGGGCATTGCTCCAGGATCTGTGAAATAGCTTTTTCAATAGGGAAAAACCCACTCCCTTAACCTCTACTCGGGGGTTTAAGGAGAGCTGGTGACAGCTGCTGCCCTCCAGTGCATCTGCAGACTCCTCATCTCCTGTAAGTAGGAAGTGAAATGCACTCACTCATTCACCATGTTTCAGCTGTCTAGCCTCCCCATGGCATGTTAATGGTGCATGCCCTTTTGACACATTTATACCATCTGATGCAGTGTTCTACAGTGTGTGAGAGTGAATGGCACACTGAGTGGTGGGCATGGCCCCACTGCATTAGCCTTGGTCATGCCAACGTGCAGCATACAAGTGAGAGGGCCAGGGCTAGGGGCAGTATTGACATGGATAGGGTCCAAAGGCTGTGCCCTCCAGTGCCACACACACTCTGTATGTCCACAGCAAGCCACATGTTCAACACTGCACATCACCACACCCACAGCAAGGGACATGCACTAAAAGCCCAAATACTCATAGACATGTACTGGCTCCAATCCAAGGTATATGTAGCAACCTGTAGAAGGACTGACAAATGGCGAAACAGAAGTTGGGCAAGAAGGTGGTGATGAGCCCAGTGGAGGGATAGGGGACAGGGCCCAATGAGTAAGACCTGAGGTGGATCCTGCCCAGACACCCCCATAACAGAGAGTCTTGCAAGTGGCCTATGTGTCCCTTGGGGGCCCCTTTCAGATGCTCTGTGGATCCCTTTATAACAAAAGGATAAAATTAAAATAAACTTAATTGTCTCTGATATCTCAGCAAATAGAGGTGGCCTGCACGGAGCGGTGGGTACACTCCTAAACAAAGGCATGGGGAGGGGTGGCCTGCATGGAGCACCAGGTGCACCTACTCTTGCCACCTTGCTGGGCAGACTAGATGGACCATGCTGGTCTTTATCTGCTGTCTTATACTATGTTACTATGTATGTTACCTTCAGTGGTAGTATGATGCTATATGGAGAAGTGCTTGACCACTGCAGCCAAGCCGTGCGGGACACAATGTCTGCACACACAAAGTGGACTGGAAGTGAGGTTATCAGAACAACAGCCTGCAAGTGCAACTATCCAGGCTCAGGAAGTGAGAATAACCTAATGACATGCCTATCAGATATTATTGGTGACTATATCCCTTGAGGCATGCACCCCTGTCAGAGCATGAGGTACACAGTCCCACAATGGGTGTTATAAGTGGGTTGGGGAGATAGGAAGTTGCATGCTCATATATAGCATCTAGGTGGAGGAAGGCAAAAACTTAACAAATTAATGAACGGAGTGGAACGGGTAAACGTAGATCGATTGCGTTATCAGAATATAGAAAGACTAGGGGACATGCAATGAAGCTACAGGGTAAACTATTTAAAACTAATAAAAGAAAATATTTCTTCACTCAACGTGTAATCAAACTCTGGAATTTGTTACCGGAGGATGTAGTAAAGGCTGTTAGTGTAGCTGGGTTTAAAAAAGGTTTGGACAAGTTCCTGGAGGAAAGGTCCATAAACCATTATTAAGAAGGGACCCAGGATATCAATGCTTGACCCAGTACAAGCATTGCGGAACCTGTGTCTTTTGGGGAAACTGCTAGGTACGTATGACCTGGATTGGCCACTTTTGGAAACAGGATACTGGGCTTGGTGGACCTTGGTCTGACCCAGTATGGCATATCTTATGTTCTTATGTTCTAACATGAGGAGGCAGAGCACGCAGAGAAAGATAGGACAAGTATAGGAAGGTGTGCTACAAATACTGTATTCCTGGGAGGCTCTTGATGTATCTAGCCACCAAACAGTCTCATCATCTATTGTTTGGATCACCTGTTGCTCAAGGTTGGTGAGGGACTGTGTCTGGCCATCTGATCCTCTCTCCAAGACCTTCCTCTTGACCTCCCTCCACTTGCATTTCAGGTCCTCAGGCTCTTGGTTGCAGTATAAATATCATTCAGGCACTGACAGATGCTCAGACAAAGTTTCTGTTTTTGACATGCACTCACATGATCACTTCATGGTCCAGCAGCACTCTCTGGTGCTTCAGCATCTCCTGCAACATGAGTTCCACCACACCCTGGCAGAAATCGTGCTTTCTGGTGTTTGTGTGCCATGACTTGGCCTGAGACAGCACTGATCACAACGGGTCTGCATAAATGCCTCTAAGCGGGATATTCAGCAATACTTAGGGGTATGTTTACTAAACCGTCTTAATGTTAGCAGCGCTAGTTGCAGTGTTAATGTGAAGAATGCCATATAAAGTAGTGGGCGGTCCGGAGGTAAGGTTGCAAGGGAACGGTATCGTGCGATAGTGGGCACCGTGGCACGTTAACATGCGTTAACCCTAAGATCATTTATTTTTATTTATTTATTTATTTATTTATTTAACACTCATTTATATACCGCATCTTCCAGAGATCAGATGCGGTTTACAGTAAACAACAATCAGCAAAGCAGGGTTTGTTTTACATGGAACATCTATATCAGTAAACATAGTATAAGTCAACCAGTGTAAGCAAATACAGAACAGAATAAACTATGTACAGGTACAAGTATGTGGGCATTATCTAAACAGTGTATGTCAATACAGAACATAGTAAACCATAGTAAATCAAGCCAGCGCAGTGTTAGAAGCTCTAAAGATGTAGCCCACTGGTTACTGCAATGACTGTGGAGGCAGAGATCATGGGTTTGATCCTGCAGTGGTGTTATGTAAGAAGGCTGTCTGAGGCATTTCCTTTTTGTAATTTAAATCAGTGCTGTCTGAGGCATTTCCTTTTTTAATTTAAATCAGTGCTGCCAGCAAAAACACCCTCACAGTGTCGTAACCTAAGGTGCCACATAAGGTGCCCTATAAGGCACTCCATAGGGCACATTATAAAGTGCCCTGTCCGCCAAGGTACCTTATAATGTGCCCTATAGGGCACTTTATAGGGCGACGTATAGGGTGCCTTATGAGGCACCTTAGGCTACAGCACTGTGAGGGTGTTTCTGCTGGCAGCACTGATTTAAATTAAAAGGAAAAACCTCAGACAGCCTTATTAAATAACACCACTGTGGCATCAAACCCATGACCTCTGCCTTTACAGTCAGTGAAGTAACCAGTGGGTTACATCTCTATAGCATCTAACCCACTGCTGGCTGGCTATAGAAAGATTGCAGGTCACCATACAAACTGTCTGCTGTGGTTACCAGGATAGGGTAAACCCGCCCATACCTATGATGCACTGCACATGCAGATCAGCAGCCTACATCTGATCACAAGATGGGGTATGGGCCTCTATAGCACACCAGCCTGGTAGGGGGAACTGACTATGTGTTACTGGCACAGAGTAGCTACAGACCGTGACATTGTGTGGTTCCTGTGCTCGCCGAAGGTGAGGTGGGGCGCCCAGCACCAGGTCCACAGCACATGGCATGGCTGAGATAGGCTGTGCTGCAGGTCCCCATCAGTGCCAGTGTGTGATAGGTAGTCCTTGCAGACACACCTAGGATACACCTGTGTCCATCTGTATTTCCCAGTCACGTCTAGCCCTTGTGGACTATGATGCACCCAGAATAGTGCATATCTTCTATGGTTGCCACAGTCACATGCTATAAGTGAAGGGTGGTGTTTGGACCCAAAAGCGGATTATGCAGCACCACCCAACCCACCCTCTGTGGGTCAGGGTGGGGGGACAGGATCTTCCACCAACAGATCCACAGTCTACATCTCTGCAATGGTGCCAGTAGAGGTAACCATCAACCCTAGTCCTGCTGGGGAATAGGCACCCTACAGGGCAATCAATGCAGATCTATACACATCACATAGGGCACTGGCAGTAGGCCTAGAAAAGCTCAGCTGTCCCCCCCACCACTATCTGACATTCTCCAGCAGAGGGCACAGTCAGTCTCCACCTGCTGCACCCTGCAAGGTGTTCCAGCCATGCACATGCTAACTGCAGACAGTCTGTTAGCTAGTACATGTTCCTGGAGGAACTGTGTGCACCCAAAAATGGGATGTGAGCACACACACCACACAGGTATGTCAGTGACGGACGGACGGACAGACGGACGGGGGGCCCCCCCCCAAAAAAGGGAACCCATAGATATCACTTGAGAGAAACATTGCATAGCACTATGGGGGAACCTAGCCATGCCATGGTCACTGCTCAGTCAGGGTGAGAATGACCTCCCAGCATGACATGCTGTGGCCACCCTGTCCGTGCAGGTGGTGGTCGGGCACTACAATGTCCCAGTCACTGTCCTATGCCCTATGCAGATGCATCCTGGATAAATGACCCTGTAGGGGCCATACCCACAATACCTTGTTCATCATTATGCACATTGGAGGTGGAACAGTGGAAACAATGCAAACATTGCGGGCTCAGTGGGGTGTGGGCAGCCACAAAACAATGGACACATATACACAGATTACCACACCTATTTGAGCATTATGCAAAGATAGCGGTGGTTGGCAGCCCTGCCGCAACACCAGTCATGGGCTTCGTGCAGGCATTGGTAGGATAATCAATACTGTTAGAGACACTCTCCAGGGTGGTAAACACTGTCAGATATGGATGAGGGGGCACACACCACATAAATCAGTAAGGTTGCTATGATGGATCTTTGTTAGAGAGTTGTGTTTAAGTTACGATTTGTTATCTGACATTGGTCATAGCTACCTTTTGATGTATATGGGACGTGTTCCATGTTTATGACAGCATTGCTAAGGTATGCAAGTGCTAGAAGTGGGGGCTGGCGCTATGCGCAGGACACAACACCCTGCCTTTTCATTATACTTTGGATGGTGGAGCTTGTGGGTGTGGGTGTGGGTGTTTGTGCCACTGTTGGGCGATGCTTTGGGGAAGAGGTTCACAAATCCAGTCCTGGTGGTTCAGACAGGATTCAGGTTGTCAGGCTGTCCCTATTGAATATGCATGAGGTACATTTGCATACAATGGGGGCAGTTCCTTCAAATGCATCTCATGCATATTTTTAGTATGGACAGCCTGACAACCTGAATGGTGTTTGCTCTCCAGAACTGGGTTGCCACCATCTGCTCTGGGACGTGTACATTATTATTGTGTATGTGCTCTGTAGGGTAAAATATACAGAAATGGTCTGCAGGAGCCACAGCTGGGACTTGAACCTGTGACCTTCTGCCCCTGTAAATACTGACTGTGTGTACTGCACCAAACTGTTGCCATAGAGGTAGTTCTTTCCCAGGGGATACCATTACTGTTCGTCTGACAGACCTTGTCTGTTGGACTGCACGCCACCCACCTGGACAGGGCTTGGCTTTGGTCTGCTGTGGGCAGATAACACTGCCCCCTCCACCGCCAGCACCCCTACGCCACCATGCTGACATGCTGTTTTTCCGGATGTTCTGGTGGTGCGCAGTCCCAGCTCATCTAGTGTGCTGTTAGGCCGCTGCCTATGGTGTGATTTCTTGGGTGGGGGTGCCTACATGGACATGCACGCTTCCCCACCTCACTGCCTGCCAATGTTCTGTGGCCTTTGGGGTACCTGCTGGTTGATGTCCATTGGGGCAATGTATGACACACACTCGTGGGCATGTTTGCCCTTGGTCAGTTGCTGTCTTGCTGTTTTTCTGTTTCTGTGTTCCTATGTGCCACCTAGGCATCTGCCTGGTCCACCCTGTGCCCCAGCTGCCCCACTGCATGTCCTGCTTTCAGCCTCTTGTGCCCCATTTGCAGCCTCACCGTCGTGCCCTCTTGTACTTGGGCACTATGCTGCTGCTGCACATGTATCACTACTATCACTTTTCTTGGTCTCCCTGCCTTTGCTCTACATTGCTGACTGAAATGGTTTCTCTCTCCTGCAAATGTGCCTCTAGCGCGAGGTTTTCACTGGCGCTAATTTTCAGACCTTCATTTCACGGCGTTAGTGTGCATGGAGCCTCTCCCCGCCCACTCTCTGCCCATTGACCCCTTATCTCCGCCCCTGGGGTGCCTTACTCCACCCTCTGTGCGCCTTAACGCTGGTGGAGACGTTATCGTGCAATACATGATGTTCTCGCACGGGAATGCGCCATTATCACGCGATAACGTCACTTATCGCGTGATAATGTCGTCGCTGCGACATTAGCGCTGTTTAGCAAACATACCGCATAGTTCCTTTGAATATCCCCAGTTACCGTCGCTATATGCCTCGATGATAACTGCTTAGCATTGGGGTGCTCCATGGGCAGTACCTGTCGCTAACCGGTCAGCGGCGATATTGAGCTCCTACCCGGTTTGTGGGTAAAGATAGGCATGGTAAAAGCTGGCCTATCTTCTACTGCAGGAGCTAACTAGGCAGCGGCTCAATATCGCCACTGCCTGGTTAGCTTCTGGGCTGTGCGGCTGACCCAGATATGCAATGCCAGTGGCCGGATATGACCACAGCATTGAATATTTGGGTTTTGTGTTCAGCAGGGATGGCGAGGCACTGTAATCATGCTAGCCACCTCCGCTGAATATCAGGCCCAACATTTCTAAAATGGAGCAGCATATATCTAGGTTCTACTTATATACACATGCATAGGAGTGGTGCCTGACATCCCCATTTTGCATGTGTGTCATTCTGAAAGGGGCCACTGGTAGGCAGGTGTCTAGCTATGAATGTGTGTCAGCCATTTTAGAAACAAGGAGGGGACATAGGTGTCTAGCTATCAAGTTTCTCATTGAAAAACAGCCAGCCCATGGATGGAAAATGGGATTCTACTTTTAACACCTCAGCTACTTCCAGTCTGGCTATGGGATTTGTGTGTGGAGCACAGGCTCTGACAAGGACTCACATATATAGGGGTGCACTCTGTATGTTGTGGGTTCATTTGTCACCTAAATTTTCCTCACCTGCATGAATTATACAGGAGACTGTCCCCTTCTCAATGGTTGTCTGAATGTTTGGGAGGAGAGAGGGTTGGTGGATATGACAGCTTTGTGTGTTGTGTTGCAATATCAGTTGCTAGATGCTTACAATGGTTTCTCTGATTTCCCTGCAGACAGGAAGTTGAAGCAAGGGACAGAGGGACTCCGGAAAGAGATGGGAAGGTGGTGTTGGGAAGGACTTTTAGTTGTGTTTTAGCAATGTATATATGTGCTCACCAGGGCCCCCACAGCCTATTTTAACCTGTACATAGAGGAAGGGGGCCAAAGCTTTTAGGTGTCTTTTCACTATGTATACAGAGACTCATCAAGGCCACCACAGCCTGTTTTTAATCTGAAATAGAGGCAGGGGGCCTGCGAACCACCTTCATTGTAGTGGAAACTCCCATATGTGCTGTGCACTCAGATCTTCCATTATCATGTGGACCTTTCTTGGCCTATGCTGTGCTTTCACTGTGTCCAAACTTTTATTAAAGATCTCACCTACACTGAGTTCCTGTCTCCTGTCTCCCTTCTTCATGTGTGTATGTGCAGTGCATAGTTCATTGACATGTCCCCAACATGATGTGGTAGTGATTTCCTCTACACATTCTGTGGGCACAGTGGCTGCCCTATGGGGGCACATGAGCTGTGGCCCACTGCAAGGTAGATGGATGAGTAGCCAATAACAATCTATAGATGTGGCGCACCTGCTTAGATGTTGTGGTCCCTGACTCAAGCTGCTGACAGCCATGGTTGGGCATCAACAACCCCTATCACTGGAGCCATATCCTGCTGTGTATTGTGGGGTCCAAAGAGAGCAACCCCACTCACAAAGAGTAAACGGCACAACAAAAGTGAGGTAAACCAAACAGTTGGTGTATCAGAGAGTTTTATTAGCGACAAGCCCTAAAGCGTTTCAGCATGTGCCTTCTTCAGGGAATAAAAGCCTCAAACAAAACAAAATAATTAAAATCATAACATTGTTACATGTCTAATATATGTAATAAAAGACATTCTACATAAATAGAGGGTGTGTTAGTAACCATTGATGAATAAAACATTCATTAATAAAAAATGAAAATGTGTAAGGCTAAGGTATATAAAAGGTACAAAGATAATGAAGGATACTATAAAACAGAAAAACAAGTATATAAGACATAAAGGTTGGAAGCAATAAACAAAACTTCATACTAACAGTATGCAGCATTTAAATGTTACTCCAAACTAATCAATTTGTATGGAATAAGTACCACTACAGAGACTGGTGATACCAGAGAGAGGAGGACATATAAAGGCAACTTCAAAAAATAAAGGATAATTAAAAACAAAAACAAAACAAAACCATTTTATCCGAGACTCACTCACTCTGATAACAGCCCAAACAGAGCAGGAAACAGTCTTGTAATAGACCTTAGTCTGTCGGGAGAGGGAGAACTGTCATTACAGATGAAACATATGAAGAACGACTGTAAAGTCACATGTAAAACGTGCCTATTACTAAAATGTTGCAAAAATGCCTGGAACAGCGGTAATTTAGGCAAAGAGCAACATTGGACTACTAGACCATCCGAATTAACCTTAGAGTCCAGCTTGAGATCAAACAGCAGAATGGGAGGGATGCCGGGCTTTGAACTAAAACGTTCGCGCCAAACAAAGGTGAAAGCCAAGAAGGCAAACACTAATTTAAAGAGGACCGTATTGGCAGAAGCACCAAACCAATATGACAGACATAAAAACAAAAACAAAAGTTGGCAATAGGGCTACCAAAGATCGCATGGAATAACACTCATTAACATCGGGTGAAATATTGTGAACAATTGCAGTGACAATACATCATGCACCACACATACTGCATTATTAAATACTAATCGACCTTAAAATCCACGATTGTGGATATGTCAGTAAAACAGCGTGGGAAAAAGATGATGAATAATGGAAAAGCCAGTGCAGGTAAAAAACATAGATAAACATGCATATCAGAGAATGTATTGCAAATAAAATGCTAAGCACCAAAGATACATATGAATAAATATAACAGACTAATTTAATAAACGTGTGCAGTAAAACTGTAGGTTAAAAACAAAAATCAGGAAACTGTTAGTAAAGGGTAAAAAACAGCGCACAACAAGCCGCTACGGAAGGACTTCAGACCAGTATGGACCCTGAGATAAAAAAGCCAAAGCTCAAAGGATTAATACAGCAAAACGGGAAAACTCATAAGCAAAAGGAAATAAAAACATACCAAAACCAAGTAAAAACAAAACTGACAACTGGACTGCCGAGGATCGCCTGAGGAACCGGCGAAGCTGTCAGGAAACTCTGGATAGCAAGAGCTTGGTTTCATCTCTAATATCGCCGGGTAAGATGTTCCTAATGCACCCAAATATCCACTGATACAAAGCTATAAACTATTCAGTGCACTTTAAAAAAACATATTAAAAGATTCTGAATAGTAGCAAAGCCAGTCCAGGTAAAAACGGTGAATTGATGCCATACAACTACATGCATCTAAAAATCAGACGACTCTATTAAAACAGATAAAACAAAGATAAAAGCAGTGGGAAATAAAAACACAGAAGCCATGGACATAAAAAGCACCCAAGACGTTGAAAACCGCATCAAATAGCCTCCGTGTCAGCACTGCATAAAGGAACTGCTAGGTACGTATGACCTAGATTGGCCACTGTTGGAAACAGAATATTGGGCTTGATGGACCTTGGTCTGACCCAGTATGGCATATCTTATGTTCTTATGTTCTTATGATTGAATACATCAACTGTGGAAGAGAAGAACCAACTACATTAAAAAATCTTTGTAGTAGTATCATGAACAAAAAATATCCAAACTGGGAAGGAGATGGTAAATTTAAAAAAAAATGGAGAAATAAACCCAAAAATCACTACAAACGAAGAGACTGAAATTCTAGGGGGGGAGGGAGGGGGGAAGAGGGGGACAGGGAAGAAGAAAGGGGAAGGGGGAGGGAGGTGAGCATCGGACCAAAGGGCTTAATAGTCTGCCTTTTTACCATCGATCTTTACACGTTTAATCTGTAATGACAGTTCTCAATCTCCCAACAGACGAAGGTCTATTACAAGATTCTCCTGACATTTCAGAGGTTTTCTTGTTCAATTTGAACTGTTACCAGAACGAGATAAAAAAAAATCCATTATCGTTTATTTTTTGAACTTGCCCATATATGTCTTCTCTCTGGTATCGCCAGTCTCTTAGTGGTACTTATTCCATACAAATTGATTAGTTTGGATTAACATTTAAATGCTGCATACTGTCAGTACGAAGTTTTGTTTATTGCTTCCAGCCTTTATGTTTTATATACTGTTTTTCTGTTTCATGGTATCCTTCATTATCTTTGTAGAATGTCTTTTATTGTCTATTATACATGTATTATAATGTTGTTTTTAATTATTTCATTTTGTTTGAGGCTTTTATCCCCTGAAGAAGGCATGTGCCAAAATGCATTGGGGTTTGTCGCTGATAAAGCTGTCTGATACACCGTTTAGTTTACCTCGCTTTTGTTGTGCTGCCTGCTATGTATTGTGAGCAGCTGTGATAGACAATTATGAGGACATAGTGTGAATCTCTAGACATTGAGTGCATGTTGGCATGGGTGTAAGATGGTCCCCACCAGACCTATTTCTGCATACCTGTGTCAATTCCCACTGGCCACCTCTTCCCCTGGACCATTCTTCACTTGGACCATTCTGTGGATGATGGTTATTACCTTGTGCTAAAGGAAGAGGGGGCATTAAGGGAAGGGGAGCATGGTCTGTACCCCCAGAGAGTGATTAGAAGACACATAGGGGTATGTTTACTAAACTGCGGTAAACGTGAATAACGCGCGGTGTACAATGTTAACAATCGTTAGCGCGCTATAGCGTGCGCTGTAGCGCATTAACGATCGTAAACGCGCTATAACGCGCGTGATGCTCCGCGGCGCGGTAAAACAACGCAGAAGGCGGAGAGAGGGCGGAGAGAAGGGGTCAATGGGTGGAGAGTGGGCGGGGAGAGGCTCCCATTACACTAACGCGCTGAATTTCAGAGCTGAATTCCAACGCGAATGAAAACCTGCCTTTAAAGGCATATTAAAGGGGAGAGAAACCATTTAATGTCAGCAATGTACAGCCTAGGCAGGGAAACCAAAAAAAGGTGATAAGTGTGATACATGTGCACAAAACAAAAGGGCACAGAAACACTGAAAATGACCCCAACAAACTGGAAAAAAACAGCAACCAAGCTGGCCAATAGTGGTATCAATGAGAAACATCAAAACCCCCCCGAGTAAGCTCCATTGAACAGATATTTATGTATTTCTTTATGTTAGTTATGTATTTATAAACCGCGGAAGGGTCCATATCCCGTCCCCATAGAAGGTGCACGGGCCCACAGTGAAATAGCACTGTTCAGGGACTTCCCCACCATCGGACAGGGTTCCTATGGCGTGCACATGTCCCGCAACATCAGGGCGGGCATGTCGGAACGGGCAACCGGTCAGATGCTGGAAAAGGGGATACAGAGGGCTGCAGGCGGCACATGCTGTGGAGCAGCTGGGCCACAGTGGGGACTAGGGTAATGCCTAGCTGGCCCATAGGAATGCTGAAACAGTAGAGCAGCCAGACAGCAACTGCTGAGGGCCCAACATGGGCAAGAGTGTGCTTCCCACAGTGTCACAGGGAATAGTACCCAGCAGGTACCCCCAATGGCACGGAACATTGGCAGGCGGTGCTGGGGGAAAGTGTGGGCAGCTATACGGGCACCTCCACCCCAGAACACGCACCATAGGCAGCCGCCTACCTGCACACTGGATGGCTTGAGACCGCACACCACCAGCACCACCAGCAGAAGGGCATGTCAGCATGGTGGCTGAGGGATACTGGTGGTGGAGGGGGCAGTGGCAGCTGCCCAGAGCAGACCGTGGCCTAGCCCCCTTCACGTGGGTGCAGTGCACTCCAACAGACAGGCCCTGTCTGACCAACAGTCATGTTATCACCAGAGAACGCACCATCTCTGTGAGAACATGGTGGTGCAGTGCACAGAACCAATGTATTCAGAAGCAGAGGGTCACAGGTTCAGGTCCCAGCTGTGGTTTCTGCCAACCCAGTCCTCATATTTTACCCACTACTAGAACGGGCTAATACAGACAGAACCGGTCTTGCAGATGACGTAAACATGCCCAAAAAACCCACATTTTACCCTACAGAGCACAGACACCATAAACATGCACATTACCTAGAGCAGAGCCTCCCAAATGCAGTACTGGAGGGCCAAACACCATCCCGGTTCCATGCTGCCTCTGATAAAGATGCCCGTGCTGCATTTCTATGCGCCACCCCCATGGTATGCAGATGTATCTCATGCATATTCATGAGGGACAGCATGAAAACCCGAACAGTGTTTGGCACCACAGGACTGGAGTTGAGAACCTCTGCCGTAAAGCAGCAGCCAACAGGGGCAGACACACCCGCACCCACAGGCCCCATTATCCAAAGCCTCCTGGAGAGGCAGGACTTTGGGCTCTGCGTGCATCTCCCAATACTAGCACATGCATACCGTATTAATGCCACCCTAAACCTGGGAATATGTTACACAGCTATCAGAAGGTTGCTATGAGCACTGGCAGATAGCAATTCCTAGGTTAAGTACAATTTCCTGAGTGAGCTGCATCATAGCAACCTTTCTGATGTCTGTGGAGTGTGCTACAGGTCCTGTGTCTAACAGTGTTTACCAACCTGGGGAGTGACTCCGACAGTATTGCGTACCATAGCCATGCCTGCACTGTGCCCAGGACTGGTGTGGTGGCCTGGGCTGCCCAACACCTCTAGTGTTGCACAGTGCTTGCATAGGTGTGGGGAGTGCTTGTCTGTCTATCCAGTGTGTGGTAGCTTCCAACACCCTCCACAGCCCACACTGCTAGCACTGTTGCCAGTATTGGCCTGCCAATGTGCATAATGAGGAGCAAGGTACCGTGGTAATAGCCTGGATAGGGTGGCCTGGCCTGTCCGCATCTGCACAGGGCATAGGGCAATGGCCGGACATTGTAGTGCCCGGTACCACCTGCACGGACAGGGTGGCCATAGCATGTCCTGCTGGGAGGTCACTCTCACCCTGACTGAGCAGTGACCATGGCATGGCTAGGTTCCACCATAGTGCTATATAGCATTTCTCTTATGTGATATATATGGGTTTCCTTTTGGGGACTAATCACGGATGTATCTGCTTGGTGTGTATGCTGATATCCCAGTTCTGGGTACATGCATCTCCTCCAGGACCATGGACTAGCTGGCGGACTGTCTGCAGCTAGTATGTGTCTTGCTGGAACACCGTGCAGGGTGCAGCGGCTGGAGGCTTGCTGCTGGGGAATGTCAGATAATGGTGGGGGGCAGCTGAGCATTTCCAGACCTGCCGTCTGTCTGCTCTTGCTGTACGGGTGTGTACTGCTCTGCATTGCCTGCCCTGTAGGATGTTTGATCCCGAGTGGGACTGGGGTGATGGTCCCCTCTACTGCCACCATTGCAGAGGGTTGGATGTGGATCTGTGGGCGGGAGATCCTGTCCCCCACCCTGAGCCCTAGAGGGTGTATTGGGTGGTGGTATGTAATCTCCCTGGTAACCACAGCAGAATGTGGGTGTGGTGCCGTGCAGTCCTCCTGTTGCCAGCCATGTGTTTATTAGCAGCTCTAGCCCACTGGTTACTTCACTGCCCATAGAGCCAGTGGTCATAGGTTCACAAGCCACAGTGGGGTTCATTTATAGGGCTGTCTTAGGCATTGTCTATTTTTACTGTATATTAGTGCTGCCAGCAGAACCACCCTCAGGGTACTGTCACCTTAGGGTAGCTCAATAGGCGCCCTATAGGGCACCTTATAAGGCGCCCTAGCGCCTTATATGGCGCCCTATAGGGTGCGCCTTACGCGGCGCCCTATAGGGTGCGATTTACGGGGTGCCCAATAGGGCACGACTTACGTGCCGCCCTATAAGGTGCACATTACACTTCGCCCTATATTATATGTATTATATGCCATTTGAAAGGAATATTTAGGCGCTCCCTATAGGGCGCGCCTTACACTTCGCCTTATAGGGAGCGCCTAAATATTCCTATCAACTGGTATATAATACATGACCATCTCAGAGAGAACGTCACTATTGGAACATATTTCATAGGAAGGGTACACTTTTCCTGACATATGCAAACTGTAACCCGCCTGCAGATTAAAATATTATAGTTGGCTTTCAAAGGATGCCTCAGCCAGCCTTACTCATTGGGCACACTGGGGAATCGAGCCCATGACTCTTGTACCATCAGTCTGTGTAGTAACCATTGTGCTACAGCTCTGTTTCTGTCTTTGGGTGTCTGCGCGCTGTCTTAAGCGTGCACGCAGTAGCGCGCTGTAACGATCGTTGCTGCGCGGCACGCAATAACGCGTGTAACTGCGCATTATTGGTTACGATGTCCCGCCCATGTCCTTTTTTGCTTTCCTTTCACTAACGTGGCTCCTAACGCGAATTGCACTAACGCAGTTTAGTAAACATACCCCATAGTTATGTGTGAGGGAGGGCTGCAACAGATGGGTTTCCAGGCCCTTGCAGTGGTCATGTGCTTAGCCAGGTGTCTCCAGAGTGCCATGGGATGTCTGGGCAGTGGTAGCAGGCTGGGTTCCCATGCTGAGCGTACAGATGCTCCCCCAGGTGGTGCAATATGGCATATGCTGTGGTCAGGGAATGAAGGAGAGCTGAATAGCTTCAATAGTGGGTCTGTGGAGATGCACACATGACACTGGGCACATATTGCCAAAATCTAGCCCCATTTATTGCATAGCCCACCTAGACCATTTACATTGCCAAACAATTGCTGCCCTACTCCTTGCCCTCCTCCTTTCTGATTGGAGTGGCTGGAGCAGAGATGCATCATGAACTGCTATATGACCCCAAACATGGTATCTCTGCTGTCGGCCTTCCAGGTACACGATCATGAGGTTCTGTGACCTTGTGACTGCCACAAAGCCCTGCTGCACTTTCTGTTGCATTAATGTGAGGTACCACTCCATTGTCTTACAAATAATTATGGTACACACCTCCGGAGTCTAAAAATCATAATAAAAGAGGAGGCTAGGTCTCAGATAAACAAGGGACAAATGTGGACAACGAAGAAAAATGTCTTGCTACTGTTCCAACACATCAATGATCAATATCTATTCCTCTTCTATTTTAACCATCCCAATTCAAAATTATGTGATCAATAATTATTCAATAATTGCACACCGAACACCTTTTAGAAAACTTCTAATGATTAATCGAAAGTCCAACACTTATCTTCACTTATCTTCACCAAAATCTTTAAAAAAAACATATGTAAATCATCTAAGTCTGTGTCGGTATTCCACTCCCATAGTTAAATTCACAGCACCCCGACGCCTCTCCTCGGTGCCTATTGAGCGTTTCACAACAAATGCTTCTTCAGGGAGTTGAGAATCAACACTACAAAAAATCACATAATACACCAATTAAACCCAAGTCCTCAATGGCTAACAAACCATTCCTCGCACCCACATAAATAAAAATAAAAAAAGCCCTACACTTACCATCACATCTAAGTCCATAACACATATCAAATACTATCTTCTTCAACACACACTCATACTACCATAAAAAAGCAGTGCATCCACACCCTTTCCTCAACCATTTAAAGGGACTGTAACTACTCATCAGACTAATCGACCCAAAAAAACCAACCACTCATCACCCCAATTAACTCAACACCATACATTTTACAAACACGCACCCCAATCAATTTGTAGATTAAGCCCCCTCCCGGAATCACTGTCCGTAGCCGAAAAAGGCACCTGCACTGTGCTCCTGTGTCCCACCTTTCCAAGCCATCATCATCAGCCACATCTGGCCATCCTGACCTGACTGTATCACTTCAACTGATTCTCTTAGTTAATGTGGCCCTTCCTGTGGGTCTCTGGTTGTTGCATTTGGCTCTCACCCCCCATTGCTAGCACTTCATATGTTTGGGGATACCATGTCCTGTTTTGCATACCTTGGGACCTCTCTTCAACATATGCCAGCAGCTATGCAGGGCTTTCTGCTGCCTGCCACCATTCCAGTCTATGCCCTGTCTGCTGTGATTGGGGCATCTACTGCCCCAATGAGGCACAGCATGTTGTTGATGCATGGTATCGGCATGCATCTCATGACCTTGCACATTGCAGATATGGATCTGGTGTCCCCTCCCAACTTGTAACATCTATGCCACATGTGCCAGCTCTGCAGAAGCTGTAATGTGGTCATTAGGGATGCCCTGGTACCGAGTGCGTGGCCCATCTTCCACCCTTCCCATCTGACATCCTGATTACCAGCACAACCTATGTGCATTGCTGATGACTGTCATCTGTAGTTGTGTGCTATCTGGCCACAGCATGACTGCTTTCTTTCTATTGTGACTCTGTGTGCCAGCATTGCCTGCAACCATGTGCACATTCTCTACAGCATGCATCCTGACCTGGGAGTCACTCTTTATAAGGCCTTGTGCATGCCTGCCAACATGACCTTGCCCCTCAGTGCCCACGGTTCTTGGCATTGGCAGATATGCCATATGTCACAACCTGCACATCTCAGTGCCCATAGATTGCTCTAACTGCTGCTGCGGCTCTTTCTTGATCCTCAGAGGGTATCACTCTGGATGACTGGCCTAACTTCCTGACTACCTTCCTTCTCTGTCTCCACACTGGGTGTCTGCCAGCAGCTAGGTGTCTATCTGTGTCTTTAGGTGTGAAATGGTGATCTTACTTCTCTAGGGCCATGTGGATCCTCTTCTAGACCCTTCTTCTTGCTGCAGCATCATGGAGGGTAGAGCTGTTCCTCCTCCTCCAGGACCATCCTGCATAGAATCAGGGTCTCAGTCCCAGAAAATTTGAGTTGCCTGGTTGCCATCTTGCTCGAGTCTGGGCCCAGCAAGGAATGCACGTGCAGACATTGCATGTAGGGGGAGGAGCTGCTATGCATGTGTGCAAGTCCTGCACACCCATACAATAATGATGGAAACCAAAACCTCCTTACACATACATCTGTATTTTACCTCACTGTTGCATTTCTCTGTGACCCCTGTTCTCTATGGGGAATTTGCATGTGTACGGTAACATATTTCCTGTCACATGAACATGTAAGTCCCCGTGGCCCAGGCACGTGTATCTTCACATATGGTAAAGTGCCAATTTTAGATGACCCGTACCTTTTCTGGAATTGTCATAGCATTCCACATATTTTGCTTTGCATGCCCCAACCACCACCTGGACAGCCTTTCTAAAATGTGCCTTTAATAGTATATATGCAGAGTATTTTAGATGTTCTATTATGTGTAGCTTTGTAAGAATACAACAGTACAGGTGAGCCCTTAATGTTATGTTCATAAAACAACATACCATTAGGCCCGTTTGCCAAAAACAGATAATCAATAAGCAGTTTGTTTAGTCTAGTCAACTCTACACTTCCAATTGTCCAACAGCACATAAAAAACACATCAATTGGCCAACTCAAAAATCCCTTACTGTATGACGAATGTTTGAAAAAAAAGTCCCTCCCCATTCTACCACCCAAAACATTCAAATCTCACTGATGCTCTTTGTGGCCTTGGGCAAGTCATTTAACTCTCCAATTGCCTCAGGAAAACCGTCTGGGGACAGGGAAATACTTAACATGCTAAAGGTGACTTTTCTTCAGGAGCAGTTCTACCATGAGGCCACCTGAGGCGATGGCCTCAGGCAGCATTCAGAAGCCAGCGGCACTCGGGCTCTGTTTTAATTTTAGATTTTGCCGCCTCTAGCCTGCCTCTGCTTTCCCATGCAGGACAAGTGCTGGACAAAGGGGAGAGACAGGGGGACAAATGCTGGACAAAGGGGGGAGACAAGGGGACAAGTGCTGGACAAAGGGGGGAAACAGGGGGACAAATGCTGGACAAAGGGGGGAGACAGGGGGACAAATGCTGGACAACAGGGGAGTGGGGCAGGAAGACAAATACTGGAGAAGGGGAAGCAGGGAGAAATGCTGGGCAATGGGAGGGGGGGAGACAAGAGGACAAATGCTGGACAATGGGGGGAGGGAGACATGAGGACAAGTGCTGGACAACGGGTGGGGGCAGGAGGACAAATGCTGGAGGAGGGAAGCAGGGAGACAAATGCTGGGCAATGGGGGAACAGGAAGACAAATGCTGGACAATGGGGGAAGGGGGCAGGAGGACAAATGCTGGACAACACGGGGGGGGGGACAGGAGGACAAATGCTGGACAGTGGTGGGGAGACAGGAGGACAAGAGCTGGACAATAGTGGGGGCAGGAAAACAAATGCTGATGGGGGGAAGCAGGGAAACAAATGTTGGTGGGGAGAAGTAGGGAGACATGCTGGACAATGGGGAGGAGACAGGAGGACAAATGCTGGACAACATAGAGGGGAACAAGGACTGAGGAATGGAAGGACTGGGGGTGAAGCCTGAAAAGCGGTAGGTAGATGGCGTAAAAAAGAGGGAGAGTGAGAACTGGATAGTAAGAAGTAGTGAAATCTGGGTGGCCAGAGAGAGAGAGAAATAAATGGAATAAAGGTGGAAAGAAAAAAATCGATATCCACAATAGAAGGAAGTGACTAAAACAAAAGGACAGACAAGAAATGGCAGATGGAGTCAAGACCATAGAAAGAGAGCTAAGACAAGAAAGCAGAAGCTTCAGATAGAGGCCAGCATGATCAGAGTATAAAATGGTCAGACAAAAACAGTAGAAAAATAATTTTATTTTCAAACGAGTGATTGGCCTTTGCACTATTTTTATATTTTGCACAATACAGGAAAATGTGTCACTTTTATTTCTCTGGTATTGCACTGCATGCAGAGTCTGGCTTCTTGGGCTTTCAGTTTAATTTTTATCTACATATTTTTATTTTCACTTTACATTAGTGTCACTTAATTCTGTACTTGGTGAGGGTCTGTGTTCTGAATGTGTGACTGAGGCCAGGCATTCTGTTAACATGGAATTTGTACGAAGGGGCCTGTACTGTAGTAAGAACATAAGATATGCCATACTGGGTCAGACCAAGGTCCATCAAGCCCATCCTGTTTCCAACAGTGGCCAATCTAGGTCACAAATACCTAGCAGTTTCCCCAAAAGACACAGGTTCCACAATGCTTGTATTTGGTCAAGCAGTGGATATTCTGGGTCCACTTTAATAAAGGTTTATGGACCTTACCTCCAGGAACATGTCAAAACCTTTTTTAAACCCGGCTACACTAACAGCTTTTACTACATACTCCGGTAGCAAATTCCAGAGTTTGATTACACCTTGAGTGAAAAAATATTTTCTCTTATTAGTCTTAAATAAGTTACACAGTAGCTTCATTGCATGCCCCATAGTCTTTCTATGTTTTGATGGTGTAAACAATCAATCTACGTTTACCCATTCCACTCCATTCATTAATTTATAGACCTCTATCATATCTCCCCTCAGCCGTTTCTTTTCCAGGCTGAAGAGCCCTAACCTTTTTTGCCTCTCTTCCATCCCCTTTACCATTTTGTTGGCTCTTCTCTGTACCTTTTCTAATAATGCTATATCCTTTTTAAGATACAGCGACCAGAAATGTACAAAATATTCAAGGTGGGTTGCACAATGGAATGATACAGAGGCATTATAATATCCTTTATTTTATTCTCCATTCCTTTCCTTATGATACCTAGCATTCTATTTGCTCTCATGGCTGCCGAAGGCACATTGGGCGGAGGGTTTTAACATCTTATCCACGATGACGCCTAAATCTTTTTCCTGAGTGGTGGTTCCTAATGTGGAACCTTGCATTGTGTCACCATAGTTTGGGTTGTTCTTTCCTAGGTGCATAACTTTGCACTTGTCCACATTAAATTTCATCTGCCATTGGATGAGTCCTCATGGGTTTTAACAACTTTGAATAGTTTTGTGTCATCTGCAAATTTGATAACCTCACTCGTTATTCCCATTTCCAGGTCATTTATGAATATGTTAAAAAGCAGCGGACCCAGCACAGATCCCTGTGCAATTCCACTATTCACCTTTCTCCATTGGGAAAATCAGCCATTTAGCCCTATTTTTCCCATTTAGCCCTACCCTCTGCTTTCTATCTTTTAACCAGTTCCTGATCCACAATAGTACACTGCCTCCTATCCCTTTTTAATTTTGCCATACATCTCTCATGAGGGACCTTGTCAAAGGCTGTCTGAAAGTCCAGATACACTATGGGGTAGTTTACTAAACTGCGGTAATGTCATTCGCGGTAGGTTCCGCGGTAAAGGTAGAAATGCCCATATAAAAGCATGGGCGTTGCATCGTTACAGCTAGCTGACAGCTAACGCACGTTACAAGGTGCCTTAGACAAACGAGTGTTATAAGGCGCCTTGTAAGGCACCTTGCATGGCACCTTGTAAAGCACCTTGCAAGGTGCCATGTAAGGTGCCTTATAAGGTGCCTAGTAAGGTGTCTCATAAGGCGCCCTATAGGGCCTCCTAGGCTAAGCGCCATATTAGGCACCCTTGGACAAGGCACCGCAGAAGGCACCCTGGGCTATGGAACCATAGGTTAAGGTGGCCTAACAAGGTTATAGTGTGCTAGGTTAGTGTGCCCTAGGGACTGCAAGGTGCCTCAGGATGACATGCATGACCTGTGCGGAACAGAGACAGATGTAGCCCTAACACTAGATAGAGCACTCAGGAAAGGCAATGAACAGGTGAGTGAAGAAGGGAGAAGTGGGAGCCGCTGGACCTGCCATATCTGCGGGCATCCCATGTGCCTGCCAGTACTGATGACAAACATGGTGGGGCAGCTGTACCACAGCAAAGGGTGTTGGCAATGTAAAGTACCAAAAAAACAGTTGGGGGCAGACAACGGGAATACGTGTCCCCCAGTGGAGGCAGAGGTGGCAGGATAGTTACAATGATGGGTGGACAGAGGAGTTGTGGTGCCATGCAGATCAGGCACAGGCGAGGCAAGCATGAAGAGGCGCAATGCAGGAAAGGGTATTTATTTATTTATCATTTATTTATTACAATCTCTTATATACCGCACTATTTATCATCAGCGCGGTTTACATAAAACAAAGTACCATAACAACAAACTGTTTGGTTTTACAGAGAATAGGAAAAAACAACTTGGATAACATAGGGAAGTAGGAATGTAACTATTTACATATGTACAGTAAGCTTGTGCTACAGATTAGGTACTATCTAGATGGTAGGCTAGTATGGAGGAGATGCAATTAGGTTGGAGTCTGGCTGTCCTGGTAGTAATGGAGGAATAAGTGGCATTTGAGTGCCTTCTTGAATTGCGCTAGATGGTGTGGCAGCCTGCACTGGCAGACAGGACTCTACACAGCTGACCGGCACAGATAGACGGACCGAGGGAATGTTGGCAATTGTGGAGAGGGTATTATGGGCTGGAAGCACAGATCTGCAAAAATATGACCTCTACAGACATGCACACTATATGAGTAGGACTGGCATGAGAGGGGGGGAACAATGAGGAACTGAACCCATGAACGGCATTGTATTAACCAGTAGGCTATACCTCCATGGTGTATGTCACAGCAATGTCTGGGTACAGAAGAACTGCAGGTCACCGCACAAACTGTCTGCTCTGAGTGCCAGGATAGGGTAACCCCACCATACCCATGATGCAATGCACATGCTGAATAGCAGTCTACAGCTGATCACCAAATGGGGTCTGCACCTCTCCGGTACCTCAGCTTGGAAAGACAAACTGACAGTGTGTGATACTGGCACAGAGTAGCTACAGACCATGCCACTGTGCAGGTTCTGTGGTCACCCTGAGGGATAGGATTGGTGCCCAGCACTAGGTCCGCAGTACATGTGGTGCTAGAGATAGGTCCTGCTGTACATCCCCATCACTACCAGTGTGTGACAGGTGTTCTGTGCAGTGCAGCCAAAGGTAATTTGGTGTCCATCTGTATCCTGCAATCACATGTGGCCCTGTGGGACCAGACACCAGCCAGATTGGTGTGTACCCTGTGTTAGGGTCTGGCTGACATGGGCAGCTGTTATCAGGGCAGAGGGGTTCCAAGAATTGCATGAGGTGTGTATAGCAGTGCCTTTATAGGTTGCAGTGGTATATACTACATACCCAAAGGGCCCACATCACCCTTTTTGTAGGTAAACAACAGGTGCCCCTGCCCCGGGGAAGCAACCTCCATCCTGTTTGTATGAGACAGCCCACCAGGGTTGGTGGGCCAGAGCCATACCTATGACTAAAGCAGTGGCAGACCAGCAGCAATGCTGGGGTTAGGTCTGGAAAACCCCAACTCCCTCCCACCACTGTCTGCCAGTCACCAGCAAACAGCACAGTCAGACTGCACCTTACAGGTGTTCTGACCATGCACAGTCTAACTGCAGACAGTCCACCAGCCTGCTCACAGAGGAACTATGTGCAGCAAGCAGGCAACTCAGTGATTGGGACCCCAGGACCAGGGAATACAAATATATCATTGGAGGCAGATAGTGTAGAGCGCTATGTGGGAACCTAGACCTGCCATGGTCACTGCACGGTCAGTGTGAGTGCCCTCCCAGCATGCCATGCTGTGGCCACCCTGTCCATGCAGGTGGTGGTCAGGCACTACAGTGTCCCAGCCATTGCCCCACACCCTGTGAAGATGCATCCTGGCCAATCTGCCCTGTCCGGGCCATACCCAAAATACCTTGCTCCTCATTATGCACCTATTCAGGCTAACGCTGGTAACAGTGGGACATTTTGGGCCCAGTGAAGGGTGGGCAGCCACAGAACAATGGATAGACATACACACACGCTCACTCCTATTGCAGCATTGTACAAAGATAGAGGTGGTTGGAAACCCTGCCCGCCACACTGGTCCTGCTCACAGTGCTGACATTGCTAAACTGTGCAGGGGGTAGAAGTAGTGCTCTGGTGATAACTTCAGCTCAATGCTGGGGCCAACAGCCTGACTCTCCATGCATCTTTGGATTGTGGAGCCTGTGTAGGTGGGTGTTTGTACCCCTGTTCGCCGCTGCTTTGGGCTTTGCACATGTTGCTGTTGTATCTACATTGTAGGGTAAAACATAGGGACATGCTCTGCAGGAACCACAGGTGGGGCTTGAACCTGTGACCCTCTGCTTCTGGACACACTGGCTGGGTGTACTGCACCACACTGTTGCCACAGATGCACAATAGTCCCTGGGGCTACCTGTACTTTTCCTCAGCCAGACTTTGTATGTTGCACGGCACACCACGTACTGATGCAGCGCATGGCCTAGGTCCACTGCAGGGAGGTGGCACACACACCCCCCCTGTCAAGCTGACATGGCCATTTGCTGTCAGTGCTGGTAGTGCGCAGTCCCAGGCCATCCGCTGTGTAGGTAGGCGCCCGCCTAGGGAGCGGATCCCGGGGTGGGGGGCCATACATGGACATCCTCACATCCCCCCATCACTGCCTACCAATATTATGTCCCTTCCACATGGGGGCGGGATTGCTGGGGGTATGTCAGGTCAGTGCCCTAGCAACTATTGGCTAGGGTGAACAAGCTGGATATAGGTGGATTGTGTTTGGCCTTGGTCAGCTGCTGTCTTGCTGATTTCCGGTTTCTATGTTCCTATGTGCCACCTAGGCGCCCGCCTGGTCCACCATGTGCCCCAGCTGCCCATGCTACATGTCCCGCCTGTGGCCCCCTATGCCCCATTTGCACCATCACCATAGTGGCCATTCATACTTTGGCACTATGGTGTTGCTGAAAAGGAGCACTACTATCACATTTCTTGGGCTCCCTGTCTAGGCTGCACATTGCTGACACTTAAATGGTTTCTCTCTCCTGCAAATGTGCATCTAACGGCAGGTTTTCATTTGTGGTAGGATTCAGCCCTTCAGTTCAACGCGTTAGTGTGAAAGGGGCCTCTCCCCGCCCACTCTCCGCCCATTGACCCCTTCTCTCCGCCCTCTCTCCACCTTCTGCGGTGTTTACCGCGGCCGGGGACGTTAACTATCGTTAAGTAACGTTAACGCGCGTTAACGTTACATAACGCGCGGTATGTAACATTACCGCAGTTTAGTAAACATATCCCTATATCAACCGACTCACCTATGTCTACCTGTTTATTCACACCTTCAAAAAAACATAACATATTAGTAAGACAAGATCTTCCTTAGCTAAAGCCATGTTGGCTGTCTCCCATTAAACCACGACTATCTACAGTACATGTTCAATAATTTTGTTCTTTATGATGGTTTCTACCATTTTTTCCGGTACTGACGTCAAGCTTCCCGGTCTGTAATTTCCTGGATAACCCCTGGAACCCTTTTTAAAAATTGGAGTTACATTGGCCATCCTCCAGTCTTCAGGTATTACAGATGATTTTAATCATATTTCACAGATGACTAATAGTAGGTCTGCAATCTCATATTTCAGTTCTTTCAACACCCTAGGATGTATACCATCCGGTCCAGGTGATTTGCTACTCTTCAATTTATCAAATAGTTGTAATACATCTTCTCAGTGTATCGATATTTCTTTGAATTCTTCCGCAGCATCTCCTTTAAAAACCATTTCAGTCATGGGAAACATTCCTACATCTTCCTCAGTAAAGACCAAAGCAAAGGATTCATTCAGTCTCTCCGCTATGGCCTTGTCCCCTCTAAGTGCCCCTTTTACCCCTCTATCATCTAATGGTCCAACTGACTCTCTCAAAATTTTTTTGCTATGAATGTACTTGAAAAAGTCTTTATTACATGATTTTGCTTTCACAGCAAGCTTCTTCTCAAATTCTGTTTGCCTGCCTTATCAATGCCTTGCATCTAACTTGTAGTGCTTGTGTTGTTTCCAGCTTTCATCATTTGGCTCCTTTTTCCATTTCCTGAAAGATGCTTTTTTTTGGCAACAACAGACTCTCAGACCTCACCTTTAAACCATCCTGGCAGTTTTTTGGACTTCCTTCCACTTTTCTTAAAGCATGGAATACAGCTGGTCTCGGCTTCCAAGATAGTATTTTTAAACAACACCCAAGCTTGATGTAAATCTTTAACCTTTGCAACTGCTCCTTTTAGTTTTTTCTTAACTATTTTCCTCATTTTATCATAGTCTCCCTTTTGAAAGTTAAAAGGTAGTACTGCGGATTTCCTTACTCTTCCCCCTCCATTTTTTTTAATTATTTATTTATAGATTTCAAATTAAACAGCAAGAAAAACAATCAAGCACAATCTTGCTCAGAAAATGAGATTATACACAGGAGCATAAGTATAATAAACAGATATTATAACATAAAGAAAATAAACCTATGATTCCCATACAGGCCAACATCAGTGAGGGGAGGAGAGGATTCTAAAGACCAAACAAGAGTAGAAAGGTCTAAACCCATAAGAATATGTGACAAAAGAAACTCAATATGACTGCGAGGTACTCCAGACATCTTCAATGAGCAGAAAACAACTATCCCTTAGCATCAACAGTAGAAATCCTAGCATTAATAAATGTTACAAGATCCGTAGGATTAGAAAAATAATACCGAATAGATTTATAAACAACTAGGCATCTACATGGGTATCGGAGGAAGAAGGACCCTCCCATTTGCAACACACCAGATTTTAGAAGTAAAAACTGTTTACGCCGTTTCTGAGTTTCCTGAGTTAAATCAGGAAACATAGAAATATTCAAACCCATAAAGGACTCCAACCTCTTTTTAAAGAACATCTTAAGGAGCCAATCTTTATCAGAGATTAGGGCACATTGAACAATCAAAGTGGCCGGTACACAGCCCCCACCCCCGGTATCCTCCAACAAATTAGAAACATTGAGAACTTCAAAATTAACATTAGAAACTTCAGAAGGAGCCACAGCATCTTTTTTGCCTCGAGGAAGATAATAAGCTTTTGTCAGCGGTGGAAACAGCTCAACAGGAACTTTGAGAACTTCGTGAAGATATTTCTTAAACATATCAATCGCCGTTACACTCTGAGATTGTGGAAAATTTAAGACCCGCAAATTAGCAGCTCTAGCGGCATTTTCCAAGATTTCCATCTTATAACGAAGAATCCCATTGTCCTTAATAAAGGCAGAAGATTGATCACAAAGAGAGTCCAACCGGGTTCCATGATCAGATATCACATTCGCCAGAGAGTCACAGGTAGTTACAACCGACTCAATCTTGCCAGCGTTCTCTAGTATACACAAGGTATTATCCTGGATACTCTGGGCTAAGGCAGCGGTTTGAGATTGAACTGCTCCAGACAAAGCAGCTATAGCGTCCCAGATGGATTTGAGCGTAAAAGTCTTCGGTCTAGGTAGACGAAAAGGCAAAACAGGAAGCGGTGAGGACGCAACCTGGGAGCTCCGTTCCCCAAATGATAGCTCAGGGAGTTCCGCCGAGATAGAATCGTCCTCCGCCTCCCTGCGGTCCACAGGGGACTGTGAAGCCACTGCCTCACGCAGCTTCCCTCGAGCGGCAGACACATCCCCCACAATGGGAGGAGCAGATGTTGCAGCTGCCTGAGTAGGGCCAACAGAAGCAGGGCAAGTCGGCGGAGTTCTCTGCACGGGGGAAAGAGATGTTTCCACACCCGACAGTGGCGAAGCGGTCTCTTTTCCACTCACCGCCAAGCCGACTCTCACCTCCGCTCTCTGGTCCGGAGTTAAGGTAATGAAACGGTCCATGGGACCGACAGAAGGTTGTTGAGGCTCCGAGGGAAGAGCCCTCAATTTACCCTTGCGTTTCGGCATTGATTCAAAGAAAACACTCAGCAGCCATCTTGAAAGAGCTCCACCCCCCAGGCCCCCCCTCCATTTTTTAAATCAAAAGCGATCATGTTATGATCACTATTGCCAAGTGACCCCAACACCCTTATCTCTTACACTAGATCTTGTGTTCCACTAAGGGCTTGGTCCAAAATGGCTTCCCCTCTGGTCAGTTCATGAACCAGCTTCTCCAAGAAGCAATCATTTATTTCATCTAGAAATTTTATCTCCCTAGCACGTCCTGCTGTGACACTGACCCAGTCAATACCTGGGTAATTGAAATCACCCATTTATTATTACTGTGTTGTAACCTTTGTTAGCTTCCCTGATTTCTTTGAGCATTTTGTCATCCCATTTGTTCATTCTGGCCAGGCAGTCGATAGTACACCCGCATTGCCATTGCCTTCCCCTTCCCTTTTTTACATGGAATTTCAATCCATAGAGATTCTATAGTGAATTTTGTTTCTTGCAAAAATTTAATCCGTTGTGACTCAATGCCCTCTCTAACATAGAGCAGATCAAATTGGTGGAGAGGTTGCACTCTATCATTACGATATAGTTTGTACCCAGTTATCACAGTGTCCTACTAGTTGTCCTCCCTCCACCATGTCTCTGAGATACCAATCATATCTAACCTCTCATTTAGTGCTATATATTCTAACTCGCCCATCTTATTTTTTAGACTTTAGCATTTGCATACAAGCATTTTAAAGGCTGTATTTTATTCATATTAATCTGGTTATCGGTAGGCAGGGGTAATTTGGAATCTTTAAGCTCAGTCTTCTCTGTACTCAAGGGCATTTGGGCTACTTTTGTCTTTATTGGAACCTCTCTGCTGATATGCTCTAACTTCAGTCTTTTGCTAATATCCTTCAAGGAGACATTGTTCCGAACCATGCACTCTTGGGCAACTCTGGGCTTTCCCCTTTATCTAGTTTAAAATCTGCTCTATCTCCTTTTTAAAGGTTAATGCCAGCAGCCTGGTTCCGTCCCAGTTAAGGTGGAGCCCATCCCTTCAGAAGAGCCCCTCCTTTCCCCAGAATGTTGCCCAGTTCCTAACAAATCCAAAACCCTCATCCTTGCACCACTGTTTTATCTACGCATTGAGACACTGGAGCTTTGCCTGCCTTTTGGGTCCTATGCGTGGAAGAGAAAGCATTTCAGAGAATACTACCCTGGAAGTTCTTGATTTCAACTTCCTACCTAAAAGCCTAAATTTAGCCTCCAGAACCTCCCTACCACACTTTCATATGTCATTGGTATCAACATGAACCAAGACAGCAGACTCTTCCCCAGCACTATCTAAGACCTTGTCTAGGTGGCACGTGAAGTCCGCTACCTTCGCACCAGGCAGGCATGTTACCAGGCGATCCTCACGTCCACCAGCCACCCAGCTATCTACATGCCTAATGATCGAATCACCAACTATAATGGCTATCCTAACCCTTCCCTCATGGGCACATGGCCCTGGAGAAACCTCCTCAGTGCGAAAGGGTTTTACATCACCTGGACAATAGGTCCTAGATACAGGATCACTCCTACCGCACCAGGGTGATGTTCTCCTGTTACATGACCTCCATGGCAACATGGATGCTGCAAGACTGGAGGTGGGACTTCAGTACTATATCCCTGTAGGTCTCGTCTATGTACCTCTGTGTCTTCCTTATGTCCTCCAAGTCTGCTACTCTAGCCTCCAGAGATTGGACTTGTTCCCTGAGAGCAAAGAGCTCCTTGCACCTAGTGCACATGTAAGACCCCTCACCAACTGAGAGAAAATCATACATGTGACACTCAATGAAAAAGACTGGAAAACCCATAGATTGCTGTCTGCATCTTAGTTTTAAGGTTGTGTTTAGGTATTTAAGTTCATTACTTACTAAGGTTGCTGGGGATACTTATACTAATAAAACTACCTAATACGTTGAATGTATTTCGTTCACCTGAAGCTTAAGTAATCTCAGGTCCTTAATGTATGCCTGATGAGGATAAACAGCTGCACCTGAGAGTGAATATGGAACCTCCTTTCCTTTAAGAGATTTAAGCACCTATAAAGCTATGATTATCCTAGGGGTGGGTGGGTGTTGGGGAGGGAGAGAGGGAAGGAAACAAGACATTAAAAACTGGCTGCTATACAGTACCCTGTCCTGTGCTTCTAAGGTAATCTGTGACCAATTTCCTGGGTGATTCACACAGCCCTTGCTTGCATCGAGGGAGTATTGGGTTCTAAATTTAACCAGAAAGCTCTCTGCTGTGTTTTAAAGTTTAACTGAAAGCTCTTTGCTGCTACTAGGTTCTGACTGAGTATTAAATTTAAATTAGAAGCTCTCTGCTGGGTTTTAAACTTAAACTGAAAGCTACCTACTGAGTTTTTAATTTAACTAAAAGCTCTTTGCTAATACTAGGCCCTGACTGATTTAACAAATGCAGTGGATTCACAGATTAATCAGCTTTAATCTAAAGAATTCCTTTTTCACCAAGATTTAGAATAATTCCCAGAAGTAAATACTTACAATTGCAGATCTCTCTCCAGAAGTAGCAGTCCCTTTTTGTAGTCCTTCAAGACTCTTTTGTAGTCCTTCATTTTGACTTATTTAGCTTTTCAATCGGTGTATGGATGTTCTAGGGCCCGCTACAGTATTTATAGTGCTGTTTTTATCTGGGTAGGCCCCTTGTTGTATGAGTTTTGGATGTTTACGCTGGTATGATATGGTTGATTTGGACTTGTAGCTCATCGGTGACTTTTGCAGGGTTTTGTATTACTTCACAATATGCCTGGTACTGGAGAATGTTTATTAGTGAGATGGCCAGAATCAGATTCTTTTTAATTAGATATTGAGTTTTGTGGGTGGATGTCCTAGTTCTGCTCTGCACCCATTTTTGAGGGGAGATGTGGTTTCTGTGAATGCAAAATATATGTTCAAAAAGAAAAAGCAACAACCATAACACAGTTTACAACAACAAAATAAAAATGAGTTATTTAATTTGGTGTTTTAAACTGTGCAGTGATTCACGCTCTTTCTTTTAGTTCCGTGGTGTGCGAACATCTTTTTATTTCCTCCACATTATCTAATTGACTTTTTAATTTGGCTCAGTCCCTGACTGCAGTTTTGAGAAAGCCTCCTCCCTGGCTTGGGGGGTGAGGGGGGGGCACCATCTCATCCCTCGCCTCAGGCAGCAGATTGCCTTGAGCTGCCTCTGCTTGTATTCAATATTACTAGACAGGCATGAGTTAAATCCAAATAACTAACTACATATTTACAAAGATACTCTTCTAAAAAGCTTTTTATTCTGTACAGAGATACCAGACAATTATAACTACTGCTTTCAGCAAAACAAACTCTTCTAGAACATCAAAAAAGAAGCTGCTCAAAGAACTGTAGGTAATATCAATATTTACAATGTCAATGTGCCAAATTTTATTTATTTTATATTTTGTCTCTTGGCTACCTAAATCCAAATGGAAGCTTTCTGTTTCTAAACAAGGAAAAGGTGATAACAATGGCACATAATTATATTTATTAGATGTGCAAGTAATAATATCTGCTAGAACTACAGTGATTAAGTTCCCACAGACACTGCTCTGAATAAATTATTTAACCTTTCTGTTCTCAAACTCTAAAGACAAACTCTTTATGGGTCATCATGTCTGTGTAGTCATGTAATGACCTTGTATGGTGCTACATAATAATTATATTATAAAAATAATAATTAGGTTGTTAAATGGGTTTTACATATTTGAAGAGCTTTCTACCAGGTTCTCACACCGCAAGAATTTCACAGTAAGCATTGTTACGCTTTGAAGGAAAGGTGGAGAGAGGAGATATGATAGAATAATTTAAGTACTTCTACCACCATAATATAAATGCACAGGAGGTGGCTCTCTTCCAGTTGACAGGAAGCTATGGAACAAGGGGTCATAGGATGAAGGTGAAAGAGGATGACTCAGGAGTAATCTGAAAAAATATTTCTTTATGGACAGGGTGGCGGATGTGTGGAACAGTCTCCCACTGGAAGTGATGGAGATGAGAACTGTATCTGCATTCAAGAAGCCTGGGACAAGTACAGAAGATCTCTGAGGGAGATGAAGGTATTGTAGAACCTAATAGTTCTTATGGATGGGCAGACTAGATAGAACAGAGTCTTTATCTGATGTCATTTTCTCTGTTTCTATATTTCTGTGTTTCTCACCTGTAATAGATTTTTCCTGTAGACAGCAGACTTGATCAGGCACACAAAGGGGTGACATCTAATGGCACCGGAACAGAACTGCTCTCCCTGAACATACAACTAATGATAAATTAATAAGTATGTGCTGCTCTTTCTGTACCCAGAAATTTCCTCAGTAGAGATGTGCTCGGCCAAAAAAAAAAGTTTTTATAATTTTCGGGAGGATTTTTCATGTTCTTCCGCATGTGTGATTGAACCTTTTTACATGTGCGAATCAATGGTGATGTGGTAATTTATAGTCATATTTATTTATTTAACTAGGCTTATATACCGCTTTTCTACCAGTTAAAGCACTGTACATTCAGGTACTGTATATATATTTTTTCCCTTGTCCCCGAAGGGCTCACAATCTATGTTTTTGTACCTGAGGCAATGGAGGTTAAGTGATTTGCCCAAGGCCACAAGGAGCACTTGTGGGACTAGAAACCCCAGTCCCTCTGGCCCAAGGTTGCTGTCCTCTAGCATGCACAAGCAATCTACATGCACTTTAAATTTTTAGGCACCCATGAAAACCAAATGCATGCTTACCAATGTACATCCTACTCCTCACTCTCTCAGTTCCATAACTCGAGAAGGAAAGTAGCTGTCTGTGAGCAATTTCTCCAAATGGATTAGTTTTTTAGCATACCATGAGAGCAATGAACCTCACTCCTAAGCCAGAGTATATGGTGTATGATCTCAGTCTCTCAAATTTGTCTGGGGGTAATTTCTCCAAATGAGATAGTTTTGCACATACCATGACGGTAATGAACCTCACTTCTAGGCCAGGGTTATGTTTGGGGGATAAATTCTCCAAATGGGTTAATTTTGTGCATACCATAACAGTCATGAACCTCACTCCTCAGCCAGGGCATGTGGAAGTATTCTTGACTGGGAAGGAATCTCATGATTAGTTTTTGTGATAATTTTTTTTGCCCCCTTGTTAAGTTAAAGGGGTACAGTTTATAGTTGATTAGAAATCCCTGTTTTTTGTTATTTTTTCTTTTTCGCTTGTATATTATTTGTGACATGGGTGTACTTATTTATTTATTTAACAGGTCTTATTTTGCATATACCGCTTTATCATATACATTCAAAGCGGTTTACAATGAACAGTTATAGCAACAAGTTTTACATTGAACAGGGGTTTTCAACTTGGATGGTTACATTGGGGTAAAACATGCAATTGTCAGTTGCTAACTATATACAAGAACTCTAGCTGTGTTTCATGGTCCAGTTGCTGTTACTGTTAATCATCATCTTCCGGGGTAGCTTCAAGTATTCCAGGAACAGATGGGTTTTTATTGCCTTTCTAAAGTCCATTAAGTCTATGATTTCACGTGTTGATGTGGGGAGATCATTCCACAGCTTGGGTGCAAATAGGGAGAAGGCTCTGTTGCAGGTGGATTGGTTTGCTTTCCTGAAGTTTAGCGGGGTCTCTAGGATGATGTTCTCTATTCCTCTCCTTGTTCTGGTAGGTGGTGTTTTCTTGATCAGTGGTTGCAGAGTTGTAGGTGCGAGGTTGTTTAGTGTTTTAAAGATTATTATTATCTTTTTGTACTTGGTGCGTACAGTCATAGGGAGCCAGTGCAGCTGATGGAGCGTGGGTGTTATGTATTTGTATTTTGCTGTTCTGGTGATGATTCTGGCTGCAGTGTTTTGTACCAGTTGCAAGGGGAGGGTCGTTTTCTTCGGGAGTCCATGGTAAATTGCATTGCAGATATCTAATATAGGCATTATTATGGCTTGGCAGACAGTTCGGAAGTCATTGTCGGTGAGCAGTGGTTTGAAGTTGCATAGCATTCTGAGTTTGTGGTAGGCTGATCTGGTTGTCTTCTTGATGTGTGACTGGAAGCTGAGTTGTTGGTCAAAGGTGACCCCGATGTATCTGACTTCTCTTTTATTGCTTATAGTTTGGTCAAAGATTTTTATTGAGTCTGGCGGTGAGAATATCGTACTTCTGGTAATGTGTATCAGTTCAGATTTTTTGTAGTTTATGGAGAGGCTTTGACTGTTGAGCCATTCTGACATTGATTCCAAGCATGCTGTGATCTGTGAGTAGTCCGGGTGTTTGATGTTTAAGGGGGTGAATATCATGATGTCATCTGCGTATATTCTGTAATCGATGTTGAATTGTTTTATAATGCTACAAATCGGCTGTATGTAGATATTGAATAGTAGCGCTGAGAGAGCTGATCCCTTGACAGGAACTGTATGTATTTCATACTTTATTATTTGGATAAAAAAATGTTTCCAAATAAATAATTGCACCACTTTATAATGTCATGGCAAGTCCCCTATCCTTTCTATCTTCTGAAAGATTCACAGGGCCTAGCTCTATGGGTTTTATGGGTGGTTGAGCACTCCCGATATTGAAAAAACTCCTTCATTGTGTCCTGAAAGGATAATTTGTCTTGGGTTTGGCACATCCAATCACTTTGAAAAGTTGGTTCCTATGAATTGATTTGGGCTTACCCGTTTCACTCCACTCAGGATTTTATAGACCTCTATCATATCTCCCGTTAGCTATCTCTTCTCCGAGCTGAAGAGCCCTAACCTCTTTAGCCTTTCTTCATCGGGGAGTCATTCCATCTCCACTATCATTTTGGTCACCCTTCTCTTTACTTTTTCTAATTCTGCTATGTATTTTTTTAATTCAGAGACCACAATTGCACACACTACTCAAGGTGCACCACAGAGTGATACAGAGGTATTATAATATTCTCTTATTCTCTATTCCTTTCCTAATACACTGTAGATCCTTTATAATGCAGCTCAATCGAACATGGGATTGCTTATCACACAGTCAAAAGTTGAGGCCCAATTTTTTTTTTGCTATTACATATTACACTGTAAACTCAATATGCAGATTCACTTACAGCTTGCTAAATATCTTGTACCCCAATGACAGCATTTTATGGGGTCTACAATGTAATTCCTAATGATCTACTAGAGTGCACAGGGACAGCCAGTCTCTGCGTAGATGATGCCCTCTTTTCATCTTTATGAACAAACAGGAGACTCTTCTCTGTTTCAAAGTGATTTTGGAGCCAGTTCAGGTGGTCCTTGGGGGCTTGTGGAGACATCCTGCCACAGTGCATACAATGGTCTGAGCCCAGACAAATTAAGCATCTGGAATGGGAATCAATCTTCTGGATCTTTCTCCCACATTACAGACAAGGCTGGAATCCTGACTTTATCTGGGATAGCTTCACAAAAGAAAACAAAAAAACACTACTAAAACAAATTAAATAGTTCCGTTTTCTAGGAAAGACAAAAGAAAAGAGAATGACGAAAACTTCTTTAGTATGAGAGAGGTTTGTGCTCACAAGCATTCAGCAGAGCAGAAAAAACAAAACGAAGGGACTGAGGAGACCATTGCGCGCAGGGAAGACCATTAATGTTCAAAAGTTAATACTTAGCTCTGAGCTCTTGGAAAGTTGAACGTCCCAGTGCCATCGGATGACTTCACCTACTTGTGTGCTTGACACAATCTGCCTGTCAACAGAAAATAACCCTTTCTGCATGAAGTGCCCCTTGAGGGCGGACTCCATCAGTCTTTGTCCATTTGGCGCCTAGTGCCACCACCTGGGGAAGAAAGGTGTTGGCGGGCAGGATTTCCCTCCTTTACCCCATGAAACCTCTCCAAAAAACACTGCCGTGAACAAGGCTGGCTTAAATAGTATTTACACTTTATTTACAAAATATAGACATCAAGTATTGTGATAAAAGAATGCAGTATGTACAACCCGTATTATGAAATGTGGTTCAAGCAGGTAAGGTGAAATAACAATACAGGATAAGAGATAAGGCAGTTCAAACAACCAACTATAACCTTATACGTAATGACTTAAAGATTATAGATTTAACCTTAATAGCCTGTGTCCTAACTCTCCTCCCTTTCCCTTTGCCCACTAGCCCCAAGTCTCACCCACTGCTGGAGCTCTGGACCGGTGGCTGCTTGTGAAAGGAGAGGTTTTGTAGATCTGTCCAATCGCTGAGGCTGTGGCCTTGGCTCCACCTCCTCCAATCTGGAGAGGGTTTTGCACTCCTGTCCAATCAAGAACAACTGTTGCAGCTCTCCCCTGAGTTGATCTTTCGCTGGACCCACCTGGGTCTTATGGCTCCTAGTCCAGAGTGGAATCTGCCACTGCAGCTCACCCTGGAGCTGATTCTGCCGCTGTATCTCCCTCTGGAGCTGATTCTCCGCTGGAGGCTCCCAAATGAGCTGATCTGTGGCTGAGCCCTTCTGGGCCTTGTGGTTCCTAGTCCGGAATGGACTCTCTGCAGCTAGAAGGGCCCAGCAGCTACTAGTCCAGAATGGACTCTGCTGCTGCAGCTCTCCAAGGAGCTGATTCTGCTACTGCAGCTCTCGCTGGAGATGATTCTGCTGCCGCAGCTCCCCATGGACTAATCCAATCTGCCACCGTAGCTCTCTCTGGAGCTAATTCTCTACCACTGCAGCTCCCCAATGAGCTGATCTGTTGCTGTGGCTCCTGGATTCCTTGCCACTGCAGCTCTCTCTGGAGCTGATCTGCCACTGGACTCTCAAGCCTGAATTAGGCTCTCCAGAGTCTCTCTGTTGCTGGGCCCTTCATGGTCTTTGTGGCTCCTGGATTCTCTGCTATTGCAGCTCTCTCTGGAGCTGATCTGCTCCTAGACTCCCAAACCTGGATTAGGCTCTCCAGAGTCTACCCACTGCCATCTCCACTCTCTAAATTGGGAAGAGACCATTGCCCCTATCTTTACTCTGAGCCTGCCTAGGCTCCCAGTTTCAGCACCAGGGCCCACACAGCAGGGGAAGTTCCTTCCTCCCTTTTCAGATGAGGATTAAGCTCTTTTAGATTAACAGACCTAACAACTCTAAGGGGTATGTTTACTAAACCGTCCTAATGTGTGCGGCGCGCAGTAGCGTGCACTAAGGTACCTTAGCGCACGCTACTGATGCTTTACGGGGCATAAATGTGCATTAGTGTGCGCTCATGTGCGCCGCTGCGGAAATGTGCGCCGCGGCGGAAATGTGCGCCGAGGGCGGAGAAAGGCATCGGGAGGGCGGAGGAAGGTCTGTACAAGGCTCCCCAGGGGCGGAGAGAAGAGGTCAAGGGGAGGATAGTGGGAGGGGAGAGGCTCCCCGCACACGAGCGCAGTGAAATATCTGGCTAAAAAATACCGCGAGTGAAAACCTCGCGCAAGAGAGCATTTAAAGGGAAAAGAAACCATTTCCGTCAGCAATGTACCTGAAAACCAGTGAAACCTGCAAAACGTGATAAGTGTGATACATGTGCACAGAACAAAAGGGCAAATAAACATTGAAAATGACCCCAACAAAATAGAAAAGAAACATAACCAAGCTGGGCAAAAATGATATTAATGGGAAACATCAAAAAACACTCCTGAGAAAGCTCAAAAAAAAAAGATATGAAGTTTGGAAAGGTCTACGCTCCGTCCCCATACAAGGTGAATGATCCCACAGAAATAGCACTAATCAGGGTGGGCATATCGGAACGGGAAACTGGACAGATGCCGGAAAAGGGGACACATAGGGCTGCAGGTGGCACATGCTGTGGTGCAGCTGAGCCACAGTGTGGACTAGGGTGATGCCTAGGTGGCCCATAGGAATGCTGAAACTGTACAGCAGCCAGACAGCAACTGATGAGGGTCCAACATGGGTACGAGTGTATTTCCCACAGTGTCACTGGGGATAGTACCCAGCAGGTACCCCCAAGGGCACAGAACATTGGCAGGCGGTGCTTGGGGGACGCGTGGACAGATATGCAGGCACCCCTACCCCAGAACCCGCACCATAGGCAGCCGCCTACCCGCACACTGCATGGCCTGAGACTGCGCACCACCAGCACCACCAGCAGAAGGGCATGTCAGCATAGTGGCAGAGGGGTACTGGTGGTGGAGGGGGCAGTGGCAGCTGCCCAAAGCAGTCCAGGCACAGTCCTGTGTAGGTGGGTGCCGCCCACTGCAACAGACAGGCCCTGTCGGATGTACAGTCATGGACTCCCCAGGGAATGCATCATATCTGTGGCAACACGGTGGCGCAGTGCACACAGACAGTGTGTTCAAAAGCAAAAGGTCACAGGTTCAAGTCCCAGCTGTGGCTCCTGCCAACCCAGTCCCCATATTTTACCCATGAAGAAAACATGGTAGTAAAGACTGAAACCTTTATTGCTGAGAACATAAGCATGGGTCAAACACCTATATTTTACCCTACACAGCACACACACCATAAAAATGCACATTACCTACAGCCGAGTCCCCCAAATGCAGTCCTGGAGGGCCACAAATCAATCAGGTCATATGCTGTTTCCAATATAAGGACATGTCAGCATGTTGGCAGAAGGGTACAGGTGGTGGAGGGGGCAGTGGCTGCTGGCCACAGCAGACAGTGGCCTAGCCCTGTGCAGGCGGGCGCTGTCCACTGCAACAGACAGGCTCTGTCGGATGTACAGTCATGGACTCCCCAGGGAACATACCATAGCTGTGGCAAAACGGTGGTGCAGTGCACACAGATAGTGTGTTCAAAAACAGAAAATCACAGGTTCAAGTCCCAGCTGTGGCTCCTGCCAACCCAGACCCCTTATTTTTCCCATGAAGAAAACATGGTAGTAAAGACTGAACCTTTATTGCTGAGAACATAAGCATGGGTCAAACATCTATATTTTACCCTACACAGCACAAACACCATAAAAATGCGCATTACCTACGGCAGAATCCCCCAAATGCAGTCCTGGAGGGCCACAAATCCTTCAGGGTTTATGCTGTCTCCAATCTAAGGATGGAGCGGTACTGGTGGTGGAGGTGGCAGCGGCTGGTGCCCAGAGCAGACCATGGCCTAGCCCTGTGTAGGTGGGTGCCATGCACTGCAACAGACAGGCTGTGTCTGACAAACAGTCATGGTATCACCAGGGAATGCACTGTCTCTGTGGCAACACAGTGGTGCAGTGCACACAACCAGTGTGTTTGGAGGCAGAAGGTCACAGGTTCAAATCCCAGCTATGGTGCCTGCCAACCCAGTCCCCATGTTTTACCCACTACTACAATGTGCTAATACAGACAGAACCTTTATTGCAGATGACGTAAACATGCCCAAAACACCTACATTTTACCCTACAGAGCAAAGACACCATAAACAGGCGCATTACCGAGAGCAGAGTCTCCCAAATGCAGTCCTGGAGGGCCAAACACCATTCAGGTTCCATGCTGCCTCTAATAAAGATGCCTGTGCTGCATATCTATACACCACCCCCATGGTATGCAGATGTATCTCATGCATATTCATGAGGGACAGCATGAAAACCCGAACAGTGTTTGGCCCACCAGGACTGGAGTTGGGAACCTCTGCCGTAAAGCAGCAGCCAACAGGGGCAGACACACCCACACCCACAGGCTCCATTAGCCAATGCCTCCTGGAAAGGCAGGACATTGGGCCCTGTGTGCATCTCCCAATATTAGCCCTTGCATACCTTAGCAATGCCACCCTACACCTGGGAATATGGTACACAGCTATCAAACGTTTGCTATGATTACTGGCAGATACCAATTCCTACGTTAAGCACAGGTTGCTGATTGAGAGCCATCATAGCAACCTTTCTGCTGTCTGTGGAGTGTGCTTCAGGTCTGGTCTCTGACAGTGTTTACCACCCTGGGGAGTGACCCCCAACAGTATTGCGTACCATATCCATGCCTGCACTGTGCCCAGGACTGGTGTAGTGGCCAGGGCTGCTAAACTCCTCTAGAGTAGCACAATGCTGGCATAGGTGTGGGAGTGTGTGTCTGTCTATCCAGTGTGTGGTGGCTGCAAACACCCTCCACAGCCCACACTGCCAGCACTGTTGCCAGTATTGGCCTGCCAATGTGCATAATGAGGAGCAAGGTACCATGGGTATAGCCAGGACAGGGTGGCCTGGCCAGGATGCATCTGCACAGGGCATAGGGCACTGGCTGGGACATTGTAGTGCCCGGCCACCACCTGCACAGACAGGGTGGCCACAGCATGTCCTGCTGGGAGATCACTCTCACCCTGACTGTGCAGTGACCACAGCATGGCTAGGCACCCCCATAGTGCTATATAGTATTTCTCTCATGTGATATTTATGGGTTTTATTTTGGGGCCTAGTCACTGACTTATCTGCTTGGTGTGTATGCTGACATCCCAGTTCTGGGTGCACGCATTTCCACCAGGAGCATGCACTATGGACTAGCTAGCAGACTGTCTGCAGCTGGTATGTGTCCTGATGGAGCGCCGTGCAGTGGCTGAAGGCTTGCTGCAGGAGAATATCAGATAGTGGTGGGTTGCAGCTTAGCATATCCAGGTCTAATGTCTGTCTGCTATTGCGTTATGGATGTGTACAGAGCTGCATTGACTGCCCTGTAGGGTGTCTGTTCCCCAGCAGGACTGGGGTTGTTGGTCCCCTCTACTGCCACCATTGCAGGGAGGTAGAATGTGGATCTGTTGGTGGGAGACCCTGTTAACCACCCTCAACCCTGGAGAAGAAGGAGGGTGGTGGTACATAATCCTCCTAGGGGTCCATAGGGGCTACACCTGACTGAGACATACAGATATATCCAAAGTGTGTCTACAGAAACTACCTATCTCACACATTAGCACTGCTGGGGACCTGATGCTGGGCGCCCCACCTCACCCTCAGGGTGAGTGCAGTACCTGCACAATGTGACGGTGTGTAGCTACTCTGTGCCAGTACCACACACGGTCAGTTCCCCCTACCAGGCCGAGGTGCTGTGGGGGTGCATACCCCATCTAGTGATCATCTGTAGACTGATGATTTGCATGTGCAGTGCATCATGGGTATGGGTGGGTTAACCCTATCCTGGTGACCACAGCAGACTGTTTGTGTGGTGACTTGCAGTCCTTCTACAGCCAACCGCGGGTTTGCTAGCAGCTGTAGCCCACTGGTTACTTCACTACCAGTGGAGCCAGAGGTCATAGGTTCAAACCCACAGTGGGGTTATTTGATAGGGCTGTCCAAAGCATTATCTATTTTTAAAGTACATTAGTGCTGCCAGCAATAACACCCTCAGCATACTGTACCCATAAGGTGCCTCAGAGGGCGCTTTATAGGGCGCCCTATAGGGCACCTTATGGTTACAGTCCATATAAGGTGCACTATACAGTATGCTATGGAGCGACTGATAGGGTGCCAGTCCGTATAAGGTGCCTTATAAGGTGTCCTATGGAGCGCCTTATAGGGTGCCCTATAGGGGACATTATAGGGTGCCGTGGCGGACAGTGCACTTTATAATGTGCCCTATGGAGTGCCTTATAGGGTGCCTTATGCAGCACCTTAGGTTACGGCACGTGAGGGTGTGTTTGCTGGCAGCAATAATTAAAATACAAATAAAATGCCTCAGGAAACAATACTTACATGTCAAAGCTGATGCCTCAGCCAGCCTTACGTATTGGGCACACTGGGGATGGAACTCATGACTCCTGTATCATCAGTCAGTGCTTTAACCATTGTGCTACACTGCTTCTCCTCTTTGCATGTCAGCGCAGCTACTTAAGATTTCCATGCGTTTAAATGCACAGTGCTGCCATCAAAAATAGTGCTATGACCTTGCTGTGCCTCATAGGGCACCCTATATGGCGCCCTATACGCCACCCTTTCAGCAACATTGTAGGGTGCCGTGGCAGACAGTGCACTTTAAAATGTGCCCTCTGGGGTACCTTATGGGGTGCCTTATGCAGCACCTTATGTTACAGTGCTTTGAGAGTGCGTTTGCTAGCAGCAGTAATTAAAATAAAATTAAAAAGCCTCATAATGCAATATTGCACATAAACAGCAGTGCCTCAGCCAGCCTTATGCATTGGGCACAGTGGGGATTGAACTCATGACCCCTGCACCATCTGTCAGTGTCTTCACCATTGTACTGCAGCCCTGTTTCTCTGTTTGCACATCAGCGTGCCTGCTTATGCTTTCCACGCACGTTTCTCGTGCGCTAATGTGCGCGGCGCACAAGAGCGCACACACTAATCCCGTTTTGCTATTTTTGACCGGACCGCCCACTCCTTATATGGCATCCTGCAGACTACCGCGGCGCGCACGTTAAGAGGGTTTAGTAAACATACCCCTAAATCACAGATAACTGTTCTTCCCACTCTTTACTGCACAGGGCTGCGGGTGAACATAAGAACATAAGATATGCCATACTGGGTCAGACCAAGGTCCATCAAGCCCAGTATCCTGTTTCAAACAGTGGCCAATCTAGGTCATACGTACCTAGCAATTTCCCCAAAAGACACAGGTTCCACAATGCTTGTACTGGGTCAAACATTGATATCCTGGGTCCCTTCTTAATGATGGTTTATGGACCTTTCCTCCAGGAACTTGTCCAAACCTTTTTTAAGCCCAGTTACACTAACAGCCTTTACTACATCCTCTGGTAACAAATTCCAGAGTTTGATTACACGTTGAGTGAAAAAATATTTTCTTTTATTAGTCTTAAATAGTTTACCCTGTAGCTTCATTGCATGTCCCCTAGTCTTTCTATATTCTGATAAAGTAAACAATCGATCTATGCTTACCCGTTCCACTCCGTTCATTAATTTATAGACTTCTATCATATCTTCCCTCAGCCGTCTCTTTTCCAGGTTAAAGAGCCCTAACCTTTTTAGCCTTTCTTCATAGGAGTATCCTTCCATCCCCTTTACCATTTCTCTGAACCTTTTCTAATAACGCTATATCCTTTTTAAGATACAGCGACTAGAATTGCACACAATATTCAAGGTGCGGTCTCACCATGGAACGATATAGAAGCATTATAATATCTTTTGTTTTATTTTCCATTCCTTTCCTTATGATACCTAGCATTCTATTTGCTCTCTTGGCCACCGCTGCACACTGGGCCGAGGGTTTTAACATGTTATCCACAATGACGCCTAAATCTTTTTCCTGGGTGGTGGTTCCTAATGTGAAACCTTGCATCGTGTAGCCATAGTTTGGGTTGTTCTTCCCTAGGTGCATAACTTTGCACTTGTCCACATTAAATTTCATCTTTCATTTTGATGCCCAGTCTTCCAATTTATCAAGATCCTCTTGCAATTTTCCACAATCCTCTTGGGTTTTAACAACTTTAAATAGTTTTGTGTCATCTGCAAATTTGATAACCTCACTCGTTATTCCCTTTTCCAAGTCATTTATGAATATGTCAAAAAGCAGCGGACCCAGCACAGATCCCTGGGGTACACCACTATTCACCTTTCTCCATTGGGAAAATTGGCCATTTAGCTCTACCATCTGCTTTCTATCTTTTAACCAGTTCCTGATCCACAATAGTACACTGCCTCCTATCCCATGACTCTTTAGTTTTGCCAAAAGTCTTTGATGAGGGACCTTGTCAAAGGCTTTCTGAAAGTCCAGATACACTATATCAACCGACTCACCTTTGTCCACCTGTTTATTCACACTTTCAAAAAAACATAACAGATTAGTAAGACAATGTATACCATCTGGCCCAGGTGATTTGCTACTCTTCAGTTTATCTAATAGTTGTAATACATCTTCCCGATGTATCGATATTTCCTTCAATTCTTCCACACCTTTAAATACCACTTCAGTCATGGGTAACATCCCTTCATCTACCTCAGTAAAGACAGAAGCAAAGAATTTATTCAGTCTCTCCGCTATCGTCTTGTCGCCTCTTAGTGCCCCTTTAACCACTCTATCATCTAATGGACCAACTGACTCTCTCACAGGTTTTTTGCTACGAATTTACTTGAAAAAGGTCTTTATTTCGTGTTTTTGCTTCTGCAGCAAGCTTCTTCTCGAATTCTCCCTTTGCCTGCTTTATCAATGCCTTGCATTTGACTTGCCAGTGCTTGTGCTGTTTCCAGGTTTCGTCGTTTGGCTCTGTTTTACCGTTCCTGAAAGATGCTTTTTTGGCAACAACAGCCTCTCTGACCTCACCTTTAAACCATGCTGGCAGTTTTTTGGACTTCCTTCCACTTTTCTGAAAGCATGGAATACAGCTGGTCTGGGTTTCCAAGATAGTATTTTTCAACAACACCCAAGCTTGATGTAAGTCTTTAACCTTTGCAACTGCTCCTTTTAGTTTTTTCTTAACTATTTTCCTAATTTTATCAGTCTCCCTTTCGAAAGTTAAAAGGTAGTACTGTGGATTTCCTTACTATCCCTCCTCCACTAATTAAATCAAATGCGATCATGCTATGATCACTATTGCCAAGTGGCCCCAACACCCTTATCTCTTGCACTAGATCTGGTGTTCCACTAAGGACTAGGTCTAATATGGCTTCCCCTCTGGTCAGTTCATGAACCAGCTGCTCCAAGAAGCAGTCATTTATTTCATCTAGGAACTTTATCTCCCTAGCATGTCCTGCTGTGACACTGACCCAGTCGATACCAGGGTAGTTGAAATCACCCATTATTATTACTGCGCTGTAACTTTTGTTAGCTTCCTTGATTTCTTTGAGCATTTCATCATCCATCTGTTCATTCTGGCCAGGCGATCGATAGTTCACCCCCACTGCCATCGCCTTCCCCTTTTTACATGGAATTTCAATCCATAGAGATTATACAGCAAATTTTGTTTCCTGCAAAACTTTAATCCTTTCTGACTCAATGCCCTCTCTAACATAGAGCGCAACCCCTCCACCAATTTGATCAGCTCTATCATTACGATATAGTTTGTACCCAGGTATCACAGTGTCCCACTGGTTGTCCTCCTTCCACCATGTCTCTGATATTCCAATCATATCTAACCTCTCATTTAGTGCTATATATTCAACTCTCCCATTTTATTTTTCAGACTTCTAGTATTTGCATACAAGCATTTTAGAGATTGTATTTTATTCATATTAATCTGGCTATTAGTAGGCATGGGTAATTTGGGATCTTTAAGCTCTGTCTGCTCCATACTTGAGGGCATTTGGGCTACTTTACTCTTTTTTGGAACCTCTGTTTTTAGTAGTATCCTTCAAGGATACATTCTTCCGAACCATGCGCTCTTGGGCGACTGTCGGCTTTCCCCTATTATCTAGCTTAAAAGCTGTTCTATCTCCTTTTTAAAGGTTAATGCCAGCAGCCTGGTTCCATCCTGGTTAAGGTGAAGCCATTGCCAACGTGAGCAATTTCCTCCGGCCCCCAGTTTTACTTCTCTACCTTCTGTCTAGTGTGTGCACATTATTCCCCTACACTATTCCCTATAGATTTGAAGTTAAATCTCAATAATAGAAATAAATGTGAGCAAATATTTCCCTTGCTCCTTCAGCACAGGCAGTGATTTGCATATCCCCCCTAAATGTTTCCTTTCCAGCTCTGCTAGCCTAGAGACTGTTACTGCAGGCTTCTGTTTTAATGCTGCCCCTTATCTGACCTCCCCAGGAACTACCTCTTCAGCAGCATACAGTGACCATTTACCTTTGATTCTACATTATTCGGCACACTCTCAAACACCCACCTTTTAGGGGGGTTCATGCAGTTATGAGAATTTTTCAAAGTTTTATTGAAGAACTCTTATATTTTAAGTGGTCTTCTAACGTTTCCTGTTAGCAAAGCATAAGTAGCTATACACTTCAATGCAACTATTAACCTTAAATTTTTCCAAAAACTCAAACCACAAAATCATAAAGGAAATGCATTTCAACATATTTTCTGCAGAAAACCAAGGATAGACAAAAGTGACTTAAGTTTAATAAATTATTAAAGAGATTCTACTTTCAGCAGGCATATTGTACATGAAAGTCAATAGCTTTATGTAGACCTGTTCTCTAAAAAGCTAGAAGGACCAATTCATAATGGGGCATGTTTACCAAGAGTTGTGAAAGTAACAAACAATTGGCCCCAAAAATGAACACAGCAGTAGTACTTGACCTATGTTAAAAAATGGAGGCGTGCCTGGCATGTCTCCATGTTGCTAGCATGGGTATTGCGCCACCTCTGTCTATTACCTTTGGTGCAATCAGCATGGGTACACTAAAAGCCAGCCACTAAGGTGGCAGCAAGTGCACCTACTGTAAGTGCTGCATCACTGGAGAGCGTGTACCAAAAACACTTGCACTACCCATGATGTGGACCCTCTTCCCAGAACATCAACCTGCGCTACTCAGGTATCATGGCTTTTTTAGTTTGGCTGCATTTTTTGTGCGCAATACTTTTTACCATGGCATTCTTGGATGCGCTGAGCCCCATGCTATCTGGTAACGCACTTTAATAAGCATGCCCCAATATGTGCTATGGCCTCAGTTCTGCAAACTTAAGAGATGTGCTAAAATGTATGCCAAGATATTTAGAGTGGAAGGCCTATGATGAATTAAAATATTTGCATTCTGTATTCAAATACAGGGCTGCAATTATGCCCCATCTCTCAGCACTCTAATGTACCTGGGCATTAAACAGCCTGCAAGCCCTGTCCCTTACTTTCAGACATGGAATATATTATTTGCTTCATGAAATCCTCATTCCCTTTTCATTATTCCTTTGGAAAAGTGGTCCTCCCCCTAATGGCATTGTGCACAGCTGGAAAAGAGTTGGAGTGATGCTACTAAGTATGCTGCAACTGTTAATGTCACTTCAGGATACATAAACCAAGCCAAAACCATTCAAATATGCTTTTTGAAAAAAGAAAAATTATTTTGTCTAATTTTCTGGCCAAAGCACAAACAGGTAGGCCATGGGTGAACTGATAGATTAAAGGCACTTGTGTTCCCTGCACACACACACACACACACACACACACACATATATATATATATATATATATATATATATATATTCAGCACTTATTTAAAAAGAAAAGTACTCCCTCCCCCAACACACACACACAATGACTCAGGAAACATAGGAATTCAAGATTCCAACATAAAGAAAAATGGCATAACAAAGCAGCATCTTTCATTAGCTTATGCAGCAGGTATTCCTACTCTTTATAGAGCCACTAAGCCTTTCCCAAACATCCTGTCAACAACATCTCTTCAAACTAATGATTTTGTTCTCGGCCTTCATCTCTTACTCCCTGATCCAAGAAAACAGTTTTCCAACAAATATAGCTTTTGCCACAATTATCATCGGCCTCTGAATTCAGAAACAAGCAAACATGAGAGGCTGCTTTTCACTCACTCCAAGATTACGTGTTCTAATATGACAGCGGCATCTCAAGGTTTCTCAGCTATGGAGAGATGTTTAATTTCTCCGTGAACAAGCAGGGGGATGCAGGCACACTCTAGGGGCTGTCTGCCCAGCTCTCCCCACCTTGCCGTCCCGCTCATCTCTTCAGTCTATCTTTACCGCTCATGGTGCAGCTTGGCTCTCCCCTGCCTCTGTTGGGTTCGCGGATGTTAATGATTCGCTTTCTTTGTTTTTCTCAGTTTTAAGTTCCACCTCATCTTTCCTGCCCACGGGACACTTTGGGGTATGTTTACTAAAGTGCGGTAAATGTGAATAACGCGCGTTGTACGACATTAACGATCGTAAGTGCAGTATAACGCGCGTAATCACGCGCCAACGACCGTTAACGTCATACTACGCGCGTTAACCGTAGTTAACGATCGTAAAGCCCCGCGGCGCATTAAAACAGCGCAGAAGATGGAGAGTGGGCGGAGAGAAGGGGTCAATGGGCGGAGAGTGGGCGGGGAGAGGCTCCCCTCACACTAACGCGCTGAATTTCTGAGCTCAATTCCAACACGAATGAAAACCTATCATTAAAGCAGAGCTACTCAATTCCAGTCCTGGAGGTCTGCAACCCTGCAGGTTTTTGGGATATCCCTAATGATATGCATGAGATATATATGCATTAGAGATAGCCTGCCAACCTGACTGGTTTTTGGCCCTCCAGGGCTGGATTTGGAGACCCCTGCCTTACACCTCTGTCATTTAAGATTGTAAGTGGGCAAGGTGCAGATGTCCAAGACATCAAAAAGGTTAGAATTTGTCACATTCCTCCTTGCTTCTCACCACCACCAAAATATTGTCTATTAGACAACTTTTTGGTGGTGTTGAGAATCTAGGAGGAATGTGACACATTCTATCTACCCTTTTGATGTCTAGAACATCTGTACCTTGCCCACTCACAATCTTAAATGACAGAGGTGTAAGGCAGGAGTCTCCAAATCCAGCCCTGGAGGGCCACAAACCAATCAGGTTGGCAGGCTATCTCTAATGCATATATATCTCATGCATATCATTAGGGATATCCCGAAAAACTGCAGGGTTGCAGACCTCCAGGACCGGAATTGAGTAGCTCTGCATTAAAGGCATATTAAAGGGAAGAGAAACCATTTCCGTCAGCAATGTACAGCAAAACCGGGGAAACCTACAGAATGTGAGCAGTGTGATACATGTGCACAGAACAAAATTTCACCTAAAACGTTAAAAATGACCACAAGAAACATTGTACAAATTATAATCCAGCTGGGCAACAGTGATAGCAATGGGCAACAATGAAAAACACTCCCAGGAAAGCACCAAAAAAAAGAAATGATGTTTGGAAGGGTCTACGCTCCGTAGACCCTTTCAAAGATCATTTCATTGTAATGGAGCTGTCCTGGGAGTGTTTTGTAATGTTGCCCAATGATAGCATTGTTGCCCAGCTTGGTTATGGGTGTTTGCCCCTTTTTTCGAGGTCTTTTCTGAGGTTTATTTGCACCTCTGTCTCCATACAAGGTAAATGAGCCCACAGTAAACCTGTGCAGAGCAGGGTTTCCGACTCGACAGGCCGGTTTTCCTATCTCCAGGGACTGCACTGTCTCTGTGGCCACAGTGTGGTGCAACGGACACAGCCAGTACCTGTAAGACCAGAGGGTCACAGGTTCAAATCCCAGCTGGGGCTCCTGCCAACCCAGTCCCCATAGTTTTACCCACCACTAAACAGTGATAGTAAAGACACTCCTTTATTGCAGAGAACATACGCATGATTAATTAGGGTTGCCAACTGGCTCCAGATGCGCCCGACACGCTTGATCCAGTCCTAGGTTTACCACACTGCATGCAGGGACATGTAGTTCTGATTTTTCCATTGCACTCCATAAGAAAAGCAAGACCACATGTCCCTGCATGCAATGGGGTAAACACAGGACTAGATCAAGCGTGTCGGGCGCATCTGGAGCCAGTTGGCAACCCTATGATTAATACGCCTATATTTTACCACACCAAACACAGACACCAGAAACAGGCGCATTACCTAGAGCAGAGTCTCGCAAATGCAGTCCTGGAGGGCCCCACACCTTACAGGTTCCATGCTGCCTCTAATAAAGATGCCTGTGCTGCATATCTATGCACCACCCCCATGGTATGCAGATGTAGCTCATGCATAGTTATGAGGGACAGCATAAAAACCCGAACAGTGTTTGGAACACCAGGACTGGAGTTGGGGAACTCTGCCGTAAAGCAGCAGCCAACAGGGCCAGACACACCCACACACATACCCACAGGCCCCATTGGCTAATGCCTCCTGGAGAGGCAGGACATTGGGCCCTGCCTGTATCTCCCAATACTAGCAGTTGCATACCTTAGCAATGCCACCCTACACCTGGGTACATGGTACACAGCTATCAAACGTTTCCTATGATAACTGGCAGATATCAATTCCTACGTTAAGCACATTCTGCCCAGTGAGCTCCACCATAACAATCATTCTGATGTCTGTGGTGTGTGCTGCAGGTCTGGTCTCTGACAGTGTTTACCACCCTGGGGAGTGACCCCCAACAGTCTTGCGTACCATATCCATGCCTGTACTGTGCCCAGGACTGGTGTGGTGGGTATGGCTGCTGAACACCTCTATAGTAGCACAATGCTGGCATAGGTGTGGGGGTGGCTGTCTATCCAGTGTGTGGTGGCTGCAAACACCTTCCACAGCCCACACTGCCAGAAATGTTGCCAGTATTGGGCTGCCAATGTGCATAATGAGGAGCAAGGTACCATGGGTATAGGCCGGACAGGGTGGCCTGGCCAGGGTGCATCTGCACAGGGCATACGGCAGTGACAGGCACATTTTAGTGCCTGGCCACCACCTACACAGACAGGGTGATCTCAGTATGTCCTGCTGAGAGATCACTCTCACCCTGACTGTGCAGTGACCACAGCATGGCTAGGCACCCCCATAGTGCTATATAGTCTTTCTTTCATGTGATAGATATGGGTTTCCTGTTGGAGCCCAGTCACTGAGTTATCTGCTTGCTGTATATGCTGACATCCCAGTTCGGGGTGCATGCACTAATGACTAACTAGCAGACTGTTTGCAGCTGGTATGTGTTGTGATGGAGTGACTTGCAGCAGGTGAATATCAGATAGTGGTGGAGTGCAGCTTCCATATTCAGGCCTGATGTCTGTCTGCTATTGTGTTATGGAGGTGTACAGAGCTGCATTGACTGCCCTGTGGTGTGTCTGTTCCTCAGCAGGACTGGGGTTGCTGTTCCCCTCTACTGCCACCTTTGCAGGGAGGTAGAATGTGGATCTATTGTTTGGAGAACCTGCTTGCTGCCCTGGGGGAGAGAGTGGTGGTGCATGGGGGCAACACCTGACAGAGAAATCCAGGGTGTTTGTGCAGAAACTACCTATCTCACACATTAACACTGCCTTGGACCTGCGCCATGGCCTCTTTCAGCTGTGGACCTGGTGCTGGGTGCCTCACTGCACCCTCAGGGTGAGCACAGTACCCGCACAATGTGACGGTGTGTAGCTACTCTGTGCCAGTACAACACACGGTCAGTACCCCCTACCAGGCCGAGGTGCTGTGGGGGTGCATTCCCCATGGTGTGTATCTGTGGACGGCTGATTTGCATGTGCAGTGCATCATGGGTGTGACTGGCACAATCCAACCCTGGGTAAATCCAGCACCTGCTCACAGGCTCAGAGACAGGCCTAAAGCAGTGGTTCTGAACCAGTCCTCCTTGAACCCCTAGGCCAGTCGGGTGTTCAGGATAGCCCTAATGAATATGCATGAGATATATATGCATTAGAGATATCCTGCCAACCTGACTGGTTTGTGACCCTCTAGGGCTGGATTTGGAGACCCCTGCCTTACACCTCTGTCATTTAAGATTGTGAGTGGGCAAGGTGCAGATGTCCTAGACATCAAAATGGTAGATAGAATGTGTCACATGCCTCCTCAATTCTCACCACCACCAAAACGTTGTCTAATAGACAATATTTTGGTGGTGGTGAGAAGCAAAAAGGCATATGACAAATTCTATCTAACCTTTTAGATGTCTTGGAGATCTGCACTTTGCCCACTCACAATCTTAAATGACAGAGGTGTAAGGCAGGGGTCTCCAAATCCAGCCCTAGAGGATCACAAACCAGTCAGGTTGGCAGGATATCTCTAATGCATATATATCTCATGCATATTCATTAGGGCTATCCTGAACACCTGACTGGCCTAGGTGTTCAAGGAGGACTGGTTCAGAACCACTGCCCTAAAGAGTCTGTAATATAAGGTACCCACGCTGGTAAAAACACACGTACCCACGCACGTTTGTATGCACACACCAACGCACGTAGCTACGCCCGTACCAACGCACGCGGCTACGCACGCACCAACGTACATGGCTACGCACACTGCGAGGGTGTGTTTCTGTAACCACTACTCAACGTAAAGAAAAACATGCCTCCTCATTCCCTATGTAATGTACAGGGTGATGCCTGGGCCAGCCTTCTGCGTTGGGCACACTTGGGACTCGAACCCATGCTGCCTGTAACAGCGGTCAGTACACTAACCATTGTGCTACAGCTCTGTTTCAGTGTTTTGTGTCTGTACGCCTTCATACGATTAACGCGCAGTAACGCGCCACGGCGCCCTGTAACACTCGTTAGTTTTGGGAACGTGCGTTAGTGCAGTGTTTCCCAACCCAGTCCTACGGGGCACACCGGCCAGTCAGGTTTTCGGGATATCCCTAATGACTATGCATGAGATATATATGCATTAGAGATATCCTGCCAACCTGACTGGTTTGTGGCCCTCCAGGGCTGGATTTGGAGACCCCTGCCTTACACCTCTGTCATTTAAGATTGTGAGTGGGCAAGGTGCAGATGTCCTAGACATCGAAAGGGTATATAGAATGTGACACATTCCTCCTCAATTCTCACCACCACCAAAATATTGTCTATTGAGAATCTAGGAGGAATGTGACACATTCTATCTACCCTTTTGATGTCTAGAACATCTGTACCTTGCCCACTCACAATCTTAAATGACAGAGGTGTAAGGCAGGGGTCTCCAAATCCAGCCCTGGAGGGCCACAAACCAGTCAGGTTGGCAGGATATCTCTAATGCATATATATCTCATGCATATCATTAGGGATATCCCAAAAACCTGCAGGGTTGCGGGCCACCAGGACTGGAATTGAGTAGCTCTGCACTAACGCGACTCCTAACGCGATTTGCACTAACGCAGTTTAGTAAATATACCCCTTTGTTTAAAAAAAAAAAACCAATCTGAGAAGAATAGTGTTGGAGCAGGCTCTGCCGCTGCTGGCCTCCGCTCCCCGCGCATTGTTTTGCTTTTCTTAAAAAAAAAAAACTAAAAAACTAAAACCCATAGGACACTGCAGTGCTACAGAACTTGTATCTTCCTTCTACAGCTCCCATTACCTTTATTTTGTTTAAAAACATAAATAAGTAATACTGTGAGCAGAAGGACCTTCACCACAGAAGCATTCCTGTGAGGTTAAAAAAAAGAGGAGAAAAAACAAGACAAACATGTTATCCACATCACTTTCAGTGGTGATCGGAGATTTTACTGCTGTCAGCATGACTTCTGCTCCCACTATGACCCTACTCCCATCGGGCCCAGTCACAACACGATCAAGACTTGAAGGGGCCGCTGCGCGCTCGGAGGCAGAACCCTTACCAGTGCCATCTTCGAAAAAGACGACCCAGAGCCTCAAAGATCAGGCTAGAGGCCGGACTCCATTTCCTCCTCACCCGACCTCTAAGACTCCATCTCCGAGGCCAGAGGATCCGGTAAGTCAGAAGGATAAGTCTAAGTCTAAACATTCCCTCAAGACCGACCCCGCTCCTACTCATAGCACTGCAGAGTCTCTGTGAGTTGCGTCCTCACAAGCACAGGTCTGAACGAGATGCGTCTGAGACATCCTCCTATACTTCTAAAAGAATGAGACATCACCGGGATCCATCCCTATCCCCCGTAGTCCCTAGCCAGATGACACTTCCTCCCCTAGGGACCCCCTCCTGCAGTTGCTACACCGGTTCGTCCAGGACTCTGCAGCCCTCCTTTCAGCTGCTCTGCCTGTTGAACGACCACTATCTCCAGAGGCTCCCTCCAACCAGCCTTCACCAACCTCCCCAAGGGGTCCCCTGTCCCTTCTGGATTGCTATGAATTTCAACTCTTAGCTGATGACGCCTGCTCCACAGAAAGTGCTTCCTACTCCCATCAGTGGGATACAGCGCCTTCCCTCTTGGGAGATATCGAGGCGACACCATCTCCAGCTATAGATCACGAGCCTCTGGAAGATCTCTCCTACCCGAAATTTCTCCAAAAATTATCTAAGGCACTGGCCCTCAGTGATTCCCAGACCCCTACTAATAAAAAAGACTTTCAGTCCATTTTAAGGGCTTGTAGTACACCAAAGGAGCTTTTGGCCATGTCAATCCCACAGGTCCTGCAGGATCTCCTTGTCTCAGTCTGGAGCACTTCAGCGTCAGGGCATGCAATGACTCATCGCCTCGACCTTAAATATAAAGTACTGCCTGCATCGGGTTTCAAACATCAACAACTCCCTCATCAGTCTATCGTCTCTGAGGTGTTTTTTAAGAAGGCTAAGCCCTCCAAAACTCCGGTACAGACTCCGCCAGGGAAAGATCAACATACTTTGGATTCAATGGGAAGAAAAGCTTTTCAAAGTGGTATGCTCACCACGAAAATTTTGGCACACCAACTTCAGATGTTTCAATACCTTCACAACCTGATCTCATAACGGCCAGACTCGGCTCCAATCTCAGAACCGGAAGATCACTGCCTTCTGGATAATCTGAAAGAGTGACTCTATCATATCATTCACTCCATCTATAATGCCTTTGATTCAGCTGCCTGAACCACAGCTACATCTATTTTTGATTGACGCACAGCTTGGCTCCGGGTTTCTGTTCTCAGGGAGGATCTTCATGACCGTTTGGCAGACACCACCTGTCAGGGAGATAGCCTCTTCGTGCTAAGGTACAGGAAGCTGTTTCGGACGTGAAAGAACATTCCTCCACAGTGCAAGAACTTTCAGCTCAACCTCCAGAACAATCCCAGCAGTCTCGCCGTCCTCCATATCCTCAATACAGAAGAGCAGTATCACCCTCAATGGTGCTTTCTGCCTTATTCTTGGCCTTCACCTCAGTATCAGCCTGCTCCCGCTTATCCACAGTGCCCCAGACAGAGACAGGAATCAATCTGCAGTCGCCTCAACACAGCACGCCAAGGCAACACCCAGTTTTTTACTATCTACCTGTTGGAGGATGAGTCCAGCACTTCCAGGAAGCCTGGAGTTCCATCAGCAGCGCTGGGTTCTCAGTATCATTTCATCCGGCTACAAACTCAATTTCATGGCCATCCCTCCTCGGGGATTGCCTCCACCAAGCAAACCCCCGCTCCCTCACCTACCCATTCTCGAAGGAGAAATCTCAGTCTTGCTCCACAGTCGTGTCATTAAGTCTGTACCGAAATCAGTACACAACCAGGGCTTCTACTCCAGGTTCTTTCTGATACCCAAAAGGTCCAGAGGCCTTTGCTCCATCCTCGATCTCTGGGACCTCAACCTCTATATCAAAAAAGAAAAGTTCAAGATGGCACCCCTAGCCACCATTCTTCCTCTCTTGTGACAGATCAACTGGCTCACCTTTCTAGATCTCATCCATATTCCCATTCACCCTCATCACTGGAAATACATAAGGTTCTGCTTCAAGATAGAACACTACCAGTATAGAGTTCTGCCCTTCGGGCTCTCTTCAGCTCCAAGAATCTTCACGAAGTGCTTGGTGGTCGCTGCGACACACCTACACAGACAGGGCCTCTCTGTTTACCCCTACCTGGAAGACTGGCTCATTTCAGGTCCAGACAAGACCTCAACTCAGACTACAGTACACATAACAGCCTTAATCCTCCAATGACTCGGTTTCATCATCAACTTCCAAAAGTCCGAATACGAACCTCATCAGCTGCTGGAGTTCAAAGGAGCTCGCTTAGATACCACAGAAGCGTGAGCTTACCTACCTTCCAGCAGAATATCCATCCTGCAACGCCTCACTACCCAACTCCTGGCCTCTCAAAGGGCTTCAGCATGCACTATCTTATGCCTGTTGGGACACATGGCAGCTTCAGTACATGTGGTTCTGTTCGTACACCTTTACATGAGTCCCCTCCAGTGGCACCTCAAGCTCAACTGGAATTAGCATACTCAATCCCTTTGATGTCAGGTCCCTCTGTCCAGACCCAATTGTGCTAAAACACATTCCTCCAATCCTGCAGGCCGTGAGTCGAGGACACTCAATGCCTTTGGCGTCGATGCTTCCAATCCTCCATGTTGGCAGCCAGTATCCTCTATATGGGAATGTTCCTCAAAGAAGTTACAGGAGACTTGGAGCTCATGAGCCCTCTTCTTCCTGAGGACAAAAGAGGGGATTTTCTTACTCTGGTCAAACACGCTCAGGATGTCTCGATGTTTGTGAACCGTGCAACCTTTGATTGCTTTGAATGTATTAGCAGAACCTCTGTTATTTCCATCGGTGCACGTTGTATTGCATTGTGACAGTCCCTTCGGAGGTGGATGCTCCCATCCAGCATCATGCTGGGATGTCCTTTTCAACAACCATCACATCAACTTACTCTCACCACAGATGCTTCCCACATGGGCTGGGATGTTCATCTGCTGCATCTCATGACTCAAGGTCATTGGTCCAGCAAATAGTCTTCTCTACACATCAAACTACTGGAGATGCATGACGTCTACTATGCCCTTCAGGCCTTCCAACTTTGGGCCTGCAACAAATCATTCCTGATGCAAATCAACAATCAAGTCACTATGTACTACATCAGCAAGCAGGGCTGTAGACTTATGGCTCTATCCCCAATCCATCGGAGTCTTCCTCACTGCAATTTATCTTCCTGGAGTCCAAAGCAGTTTGTGGACTCCCTCAGTCAATACCTCGATCCTCACCAGTGGTCCCTCGACCCCAAGGTACTTTTCCCCATCTTCCAGGCCTGGGGGAAGCCCGAAGTGGATCTCTTTGCATCAGACGACAATGCCAAGTGTCCACTCAACTGTTCCCTTCGTGCCAGCTTCGACAGATGGGCGGCGGATGCCTTTCATATCTCTTAAACAGATCACCTTCTCTATGCTTTTCCACCCTTCCCGCTCATTCCTCGAACACTGCTCAAAGTTGATACAAACAGAGCGACTGTCATCCTCATTTTCTCTCGATGGCCCAGACAGATGTGATACCCACATGTCCTCACCATGGCTCAACACAGTCCCTGGCCTCTTCCACTTCATCCCTTTCTCCTAATGCAGCAGAAAGGTCATCTACTCCACTCCAACCTCCAATCACTCGCCCTAGCCATTTGGAAGTTGACGGACTAGCTAATCCTCTCCATTCCATGCCAACTGAAGTGCGAACTGTACTCCAAGCATCTCGTCACCCCTCAACGCAGAATTCCTATAATGCTAAATGGACTCGTTTCTCTCACTGGGCTTTGGACCTCATCTCCTGTTCCCTCAGTCATGTTCTCACTTATCTTCTTCACCTGTCTAACTCAGGACTACAGACTTCGCCGGTTCATTATCATCTCTCCACCATTGCTGTGACCTATCGGTATGAGGATGACAAGCAGATCTCCATACATCCTTTACTCTCTCACTTCATGAAGGGTCTGATGAACACCAAGGGGGTCATTCTGAGGCACAAATAGCGGGGATGGACATCCCGTTGGGACGTCCATCCTCGCTATTCATGCCGTTTCCTGGGCCCGACTACTTCCCCACGTGTTGTACAGGGAAGGTAGACAGAGGCAGGGAAGGGGCAGATTGGGGGCAGCATTGGGGTGGGTAGTGGGCAGTCACCAGCCCCAGACGTACAGGGCCAATTCCAATGTCAGCCCAATACATCCGGGGCTGGCGACTTACACAGGGAACTTATTCCACCTCGGAAGTGAAATAAGTTCCCCTAGTCATTGGGGGATGGCGGGCCTGAGGCACGGATGGGGCGGGGAGGGCTGAGAACATTCCTGTAGCCCGACCCTGGCCTTAGGAGGCCAGATCGGGGGTTGGGCTGCCGAGAATTCACTTTTAAAGCCGGCGGCCGGGGATCGCAGCTCTTAATAGATGCCATGGCACCACGACTCCTTTGACGAGCACTGACTGAGTTAGCCAGGGAAGGCCTGTACGTGCAGGCTGGACAGAATCAGGGTCCTGGCCTGCACGTACAGGCTTGTTCACGATTCAGATTCCGTGGGGCTAGACGTGCCCTGCGAGATTGGAATTGCGACTCCTTCTGTGCGTCCGGTTCCGGCCAGATGCATAGAGGGCCCAAAAGTATGGAATTGAATCAGGCCATAAGCCTCTTCTGAAGCCTCCTGCTCCATTGTGGAATCTCAATATCGTTCTCTCAGTACTCATGTACTCCCCTTTTGAACCCCTGGGGTCTGCTTCATTAAAACATCTCACTTGGAAAACCATCTTTCTAGTTGCCATTACCTTTGCCAGACGTGTCAGCGAACTCCAGGCTCTGGTTCATTATTCTCCATATACTCAGTTCCTTCATGCTAAAGTTCTATTACGTACCCATCCTAAGCTTTTTCCAAAACTTGGCTCAGTTTTCACTTCAATCAATGTATAATGCTTCCTGCCTTTTTCCCAGCGGCATGGCCAGATTCACCTGAACAAGCCCTTGAATCCTTGGATTGCAGAAGAGCTTTACTGTACTATCTCCAAGTTACCAAACAGCTTTGCCAGTCTTCCAGCTTTTTGTCACCTATAGTCAACAATCCAGGCAGACCCACATCTAAATAGACCATCTCCTCCTGGATAGCAGCTGTATATTCTTTTGTTACCTCCAAGCAGATCAAACTCCACTTGGACAAGTAGGAACCCACTGCCTTCATGCAACAGCAGCAACTGTTGCTAATTTGGCTGACATTGCTCCTCAAGGGATTTGCAGGGCCGCTACATGGACATCTATGCATACTTTCACAAAGCACTATAGCTTAGAACGCTCTTCAGCCATTGACCTTGCCTTTGGCCAGGCTGTCCTGCACACCTCTTTGCCCAAAGACTCCACCTCCCAATTTTTCAATCAGGTTGCACGCATTAATGGTCTTTTCAGTGGCCCTCAGCTCTGGACTCACCTACAGTGTACCTGCATCCCTGCTTGTTCACGGAGAAAGCGTAATTGCTTACCTGTAACGGGGGTTCTCCGTGTACAGCAGGGCTATGCAGCCGCACTCACTCCCCCCTGCCATCGCCTCAGAAATTACTAACATCTGCAAGTTTCACCACTGGTCACCTTGCAACCTGCTCACCACTCCATGAAGCCTACAGCATTTGATTGATTCCAGCTACTACTACTACTGAACATTTGTATAGCGCTACAAGACGTATGCAGTTCTGCACAAACACATGTAAAAGACGGTCCCTGCTCATCATAGCTTACGATCTAGTCAAGACAGACAACATAGTAGCTGTAGACACGGGATACATCTAGGGGGAATGGTAAGGAAACACGAGGGACATCAGATGAGTGCCTCGCTTCTCCTCACAGTCATCACCGGTTTCTGTTCTTTTTACCCGCTCTGAGTGCTTAGACACTGCGCTTGCTTGCTTTGGAAATTGACTGAAGAGATGAGCGGGAGGGCAAGGCGGGAAGCAGTGTGCATGCTCACAGAAGTCCAAATGACTTCTCTGAGTTCGTGGAGAGCCAGGTACGGGCGCCGTCGGTGGACAGCACCTACAGTGTGGCTGCATATCCCTGCTGTACACGGAGAACCACCATTACAGGTAAGCAACTATGCTATCCCAAGGACCTACTCCCACAGAATTTAACAGGGTATTGAAGATACTGTCAATATGTCTGAGTGTCAGGGGCAGTTACGACCTCAGTGAATTTCTTAGGCTTTCAGGATCCTTAGTCACAAACGTCAAAAAAAGAACATAGGCTCAACTACCATCATATACCCTAAACCTGGAGGAAGAGAAAAGCAAGTTCTACCAATTTCCATTCTCAGCAGTTCTATGGGAAGTTCTCCAGGGCTACCAACAATGCTCAGAGAAGCAGATCTCAGCATTCTTCCACTCCCCAGGTCAGGTAGGAAATGCTACAGGGGCAGCGGTCAGAGCCCCTGTGGGAGAGGCAGCTGTGACCAATGCTTACACAAAAACAGACACATTGAAAAATGAAGGCAGATAAATACCATATGGTCTATGCAGTCTGCCCTTCCATACTACCCACTAAAGCTTCACAGTTTCTTTTTTCTACCGTCATGTTTCTCTGTTTCTCTGTGTTTGTTCCATGCCTTCTTGAATTCAGGTACAGTCCTAATCTCTACTACCTCCACATGGAAATTATTCCAAGCATCTACCACTCTTTCCGTAAAGAAATATTTCTGTAAATTACACCTGAATCTATTCCCTTTCATCTTCATCCTATTCCTCCTCGCTGCACAGCTTTCTTTCAATTGAAAAAAAGTACTCCTGTGCATTTATGCCACAGAGATATTTAAACATATATCTCCCCTCTCCTGCCTTTCTTCCAAAACATACATATTGAAATCTTTAAATCCAAGACCACTGACCATTTTGGTAGCCACCCTCTACACTGACTCCATCCTGTTTATATCCTTTTGAAGGTGTGGTTTATAGAATTTCACACAATACCCCAAATGAGGACTCATCAAATATTTATACAGCAGCACTATAACCTCCCTCTTCCATCGCCTTTTCGACATGTCTAGCTACCTTAAGATCATCAGAAACAATCTTGCCCAGGTCCCGCTCTTCTTTCGTGGACAGAAGTACTTTGCCCCCTACACTGTAATGCTCCCTTGGAATTTTGCAGCCCAAATGCATGACCCTGCATTTTTTAGCATTAAATCTCAGCTGCCAAATTCTCGACCATTATTTAAGCTTCCCTAGACCTCTCCTCATGTTATATACATCTTCCTGGGTGTCTACCTTATTGAGGATTTTGATATGATCTGCAAAGAGGCAAACCTTACTTAGCAGCCCTTCCACAATATCACTTACAAAAATGTTAAGAATCAGCCCAAGGACAGATCCCTGAGACACACCAATGGTAATAGCTTTTTCCTCAGAATGAGTTCCATTTAGCTGTACCCTTTGTCGCCTCCCATTCAACCAGATTCTAATTCAGTCAGTCACTTTAGGGTCCATCCCTAGGGTGCTCAATTTATTTATTAGACGCCTGTGCAGAATAGTGTCAAAGGTTTTATTGAAATATAAGTACATCACATCTTGCCCAATTCTCTGGTCACCCAATCAAAAATATTAATGAGATCTGTCTGACAAGATTTACCTCTAGTAAAACCATGCTGCCTCAGATCCTGCAGTCCACTGGATCCCAGAAACCTCACTGTCCTCTATTGTAGCAGTATTTCCAGTAATTTACTCACCACAGAGGTCAGACTAATCAGCCTGCAGTCCACATGTGCCCTTCTCCTAGGACCAGGGCCGGTGATAGGGTTTCTGGCGCCCCCCTGCAACCCATAGATCAGCACCCCTTCCCTCATTGCTATTAATGCTGGCTACACCTCAACCCCCTTTTTCCCAAACTCTTTTCTGAATTCTTTTTGCATGATGTCAAACAAGAAGGGCTTGGCAACCCCAACATAACTCCTCTGAAACTGCACACTGGACCAGCATGGTGTTAATATAAATATATATTCTGCAAAAAAACAAAGGAAATGCAAGATGCTTGCACTTCAAGGAACTGAAAGAAAAAGCAAGAACCCAGAGAGCAGTTTATAACACCAAATTATAAGATTATAACTCATTATATTTTGGTGTTATTAATTGCGGTATGGTTCTTGCTTGGTTTTTTTTTTTTTAAACATATATTCTGCATCCACAGAAACCCCTTCCCTGACAAGAGTGCAGAGCAGTACTAGGACGTTCATCCATAAACTCAATATATATATTCAAAATTCTGACTGGTTTTCTCCAGTACCGGAACCATATTGTAAACTAATACAAAACCCTTCAAAAGTCACTGTGGATCCACAAAGCAAATCTACCATACCACATCAGCAGCAACACAGGGAAACGCATCTCTTTTCACTTCTGTGGTGTTGCACTGCAGGCAGAGTCTAGTTTCTTGGGGTTTCAGTTTAATTTGTGTGTACATACTTTTATTTTTAGGTTGTAGTTTATTTTGTTTTTGATGAGGATCTGTGTTCTGAGTGTGTAACTAATGCCGGGTATTCTGCTAACATGGAGTTTGCACATAAGGATTTATACTGCAGTAATGTGACTTGGGTAGGCTCTGAAGGATAAGGTGGTATACAAAACTGTCTAAATAAATAAAATAAATAAATAAATAAACTTCCAAAACTCACACAAGGCGCCTACCCAGAATAAAGCAGCACTGTAAATATTCTGGCAGGCCCTAGAACATTGTTACACGTATTTGAAAAGCTGAACAAGTCACATTACTACAGTATAAATCTTTATGTGCAAACTCCATGTTAACAGAATACCCGGCCTTAGAAACTAGACTCTGCCTGCAGTGGAACCCCAGAGAAATGAAAAGAGATGCGTTTCCCTGTACTGTGTAAATTATAAAGGGGCATGTTTACTAAGTGTGTTAGCTGCTAACACGGCGACAACGTGAGATTATCGCCAGGCGGTATCAGCTAACATGAGTAAATACAGATAGCACAGGGCTTTCTTGCACCAAAATATTTGCACATCGTGTATTAACAGAGCACCTGGACGGAGAGAGAGGGCAGACAGTGGGGCTACCTATAATGTGTGATTACCACGGGCATCGACAGCACACAGTAACCGCAAGTTGGGCAGACATCACAGGTGCAAGAAATGCCACCTCAAAGGGTGGTGTTAGATGCATTTGCACTATTGCTGCCCTGTGATCCCTGCAGTTTGACGGCATTATCTGCTGGGGAAATGCACCCCCAGCAGATAGCATATGGCTTTTGCAATTAAGGCAGCGCTAGCAGCACTAATGCATGGCAAAAGCCTAACGCACCTTTGTAAACATGTCCCAAAGAGAGCGCAAAGTCTGATTACTAAATTTAAAAAAAAATTATTTTGTTCTACCTTTGTTGTCTGATCATTTTATTCTCTGATCATGATGGTCCTGATCTGAGCATCTGCTTTCTTCTATTAGTTCTCTTTCTATGGTCTCTAGCCCACCTGTCATTTCTTGTCTCTCCTTTTGTTTTCTTCAACTCTTTCCATCGTGGATATTGATCTTTTCCTTTCAGCTTTCTTCCATTTATTTTTCTGTCTCTGTCCACTAGGATTTCACTACTCCTTACTATGCCTCCTCTGTGTCCTGTATTTCCCTGTTTCCCTAGCCCTCTATCTCCGGTACCTCCAGTATTGCTAATGGAGTGGCACCCATAACTGCTGTTATTGTATCAGTCTATCTCATTGCTGGTCTTCCTCTTTTGCATTGACCTTCAATCTTGCCAACCACATCGTTGTCTCTCTCCACATGACATGTCCAAAGTATGAAAGATGAAGTCTTGTCATTTGAGTTTCTAAAGAAAGCTTAGGCTTGATTTCTGTACCAACTGGTTTGTTTTTCAGGCAGTCCTTTCTATACACAGCGGGCCCGATTTTCTAAGGCATTTACACAAGTAACTGCCCTAGCTACCCATGTAAATGCCTTAACAGGGAATTTTCGAAGGCTCCTACATGGGTAGTGTCTTTGAAAATTCCCTGTTTTGTCCCTTATGTGCCCCGATGCTATGCGGTTAGCATTGGGGCGTTCCGGAGGCGGGCCATGGCGCTACCCATGTAGCACCGATTTTCGATGTTACACGGTTAGCGCTCTGCTCCTTAAAGATAGGTGAGGGAAGGTGCCAGGGCTAACCACGTTAGCATCGAAAATCGGTGCTACAAGGGTAGCTCCTGCAGCCTCCTAGCTGTGCGGCGATACCTGGAGAGAGAAGATGGGAAATCTGGGGAGGAAAGGGAATGAGAAGGAAGGTATGAAGGGACCTAGGTAGTCATCAGCCAGCCAGTCCATAGGCTGCAGGTGTTTAGAGTCAAAGTAGTAACGCCCAATTGAAACAATACAGTGAGCATTTTGAAAGTATTTAAACTGGTTAAAATGCAGTCAGCACGATATTCAGCGACACTAACCAATTAGCGCCACTCAACATACCCACCTACTGCCAAAAAAATGGCTGGTTAAAACCAGAGCAGATCGAGGGCAGTGATGGCAATATTAAGCCACTAACCAGATAGTTAAACTTCCAAAGACGGGGAAGCTGTAAAACTAGAGGGCATAACAGGAAGCTGCAAGGTGGTAAATTGAAAGGCAATGTCAGGAAATACTTTTTCACAGAAAGGGTGGTGGATGCTTGGAATGCCCTCCCGATGGAAGTGGTGGGGGCAAACACGGTGACGGACTTCAAAACGACACGGGACAGACACGGTGGATCCCTTTACAGCAACAGGATAAAATCAAAGTAAACTGAACCATCTAATGTCTCAATAAATAGGGGTGTCCTGCATGGAGTGGTGGGTTCACCCCTAAACAGGGACGTGGGGAGGGGTGGCCTGCACGGAGCAGCAGGTGCACCTACGCTTGCCATCGTACTGGGCAGACTAGATGGACCATGCTGGTCTTTATCTGCCGTCATTTACTATGTTACTATGGAAACTCAAAACTGTAGGAAAAAATGTCTTGCTTTTAGGTTCCAGGTTTTAGGGTTGGGGGCTCTTTTCTCACTTCAATATCCTTATAGATCTAGAGTGACCTATCAGGGGAAAGTTTACTTTTTAACTGAACCCAAACAATTGTAGGATTTTTTTAGCTGTCCATTTACAAGAGTTAGATTTGGATAAGGATGAGCTTGTTTGTCATTCGGAAGTTTAATTTTCTGGAAGTATTATTCTTTCTTGGATAAATCTGACTAATGGGCCAGTAGCATTTGCTTGGTGCTATATTTATAATTTTGTCATTTTTTGTTTTAGATCCTCTTGTTATAGTGAATGTACTTTGTATAATGAGCATGACTTGGACTTAGATGAAGCTATCAAAAATTGGCATGACACAATAACCGATGCAGCTAAATCTGACCGAAGTAACAAAAAACCCACTAACTCAAAAAAAGCTCCATGGTTCGACAATACGCTAAAACAAATGAAGAGACAACTAAGAAAATCAGAACACAAATGGCGCAAAACCAAACTAACTATACATAAGGAAATATATAATACCATTCTTACAAAATACAAAGACACTATAGATAGCACAAAAAAGACTTACTATGCTGCAATCTTATCAAAATCCTATAATAGACCACGAGAGCTATTCTCCATTGTTAGAAATCTCACTAATAACCCTCAAACACATAACAATGAAATTACTGACATATCAGTACAAACTTTAGCTGACTACTATCAAAATAAATCCTCACAACCTATAATGTCCATAGACAATCATAACGTAGCCTTAAATTGCGCAAATGAATGGTCAGTTTTTCACCCCACTTCCAAAGAATCACTAAAGAATATTATTTCCAACCTCAACACTACCACCTCTTTCCTTGATCCATGCCCTGTAACATGGATAAAAAGCACACTTCCAATACTAATCTCTTTCATCCTCCCTATAGTTAACCTCTCATTACTCCAAGGTTACCTCCCTCCTAAACTCAAACATGCACAAATCCGCCCAATTCTCAAAAATGGGACTTTGGACAAAACATCCCCAAAATCGTATCGACCTATTTCAAGTATCCCTTTCTTAGCTAAAATAATAGAAAAAGTGGTACAGATCCAGACACAGGAATACCTAGACTCTTACTACCCACTTGATGAACACCAATATGGTTTTAGACCTCAACATGGAGTAGAATCACTTTTAACAGTCTTAATTGATACACTCCTTAAAGGGATTGATAATCACAAAAAAGCATTCATACTCCTATTTATTGACATATCAGCTGCATTTGATAGTGTACATCACACTATAATGCTTAATAACCTAAAACAAATAGGTATAAATGCCACAGTACACAAATGGTTCACTTCATATCTATATAATAGAACGCAAAATGTAAAAATAGCTAATCAGACATCCAACACATATAAACAAGAAATTGGTCTCCCACAAGGCTCAGCTCTATCAGCCCTCCTATTTAACATATATAAAACCAGTTTGTGACATTTTCAAAAAATTCGGTGTACTCTATCATCTATACGCAGATGATATTATGTTATACATTCCATTCACCATCCCTGATGTACCGATAAAACTCTTAACAGATTGTCTTAACGAAATTGCAACCTGGCTAAAAGCGAAAAACCTCCACATAAACCATTCAAAAACAGAGGTATTAATTGTAACAAAAAACCATTCATATGTCCCCCCAACCCACATAACAATACAAAACCATGACATCACAATAAAAAACGAAATAAGATACCTAGGAATCATTTTAGATACACACCTTACGATGAACACCCACATTAGAAACATTATAAAGAAAATCTACTTCAAACTCAAAATACTCAAGCAACTACGCCCCTTAGTTTACTTACAAGATTTCATTAACATAATACAGGCAACCATAACCCCACACTTTGATTTTTCCAACCTAATTCTCTTAGGTATAACGAAACAAAACATTAAAAGAATACAACTAGCACAGAACGCAGCAGCTAGAATTGTAATGAAAGCACACTCATTCCAGCATATTACTCCAATATTAGCAACCCTGCATTGGCTCCCAATACAAAGCAGGATAATATATAAGACCACAATAACCACATTTAAAGCTCTCAATGGCATGGCTCCAATCCCATTAAGCAATCTTCTAAGCAAGGAATCTCAAAAAGTCACTCACAGAAAAGGACACTCAAATAAATTAAGGACTCCAAATGATTTTATAAAAGCAACAAAACTAACTAATAACAGAGCCTTCTCACATGCGGCCCCCTTCATTTGGAACTCCATCCCAGAGGACCTAAGATCCACAACAGAAGTTATAGAATTCCGCAAAAAACTGAAAACCTACCTCTTTGCCATGCACTACAACATTGATAATACACTAATCATCCCAGAAAAAGGCTAAATAACACCCAACTGAGTATAGCTAAACCTCATAATTAACAGATTTGCACCCTCTTGTAAATACCCATGATTTAAATCTAAGGAACCTACAAACCTGTATCTGTACATAGTTCATAAATTGTTCTTGTTCTGTTATGTATTTAACCTTTACATTGTTCTGTTATGCATTTAACCATTCACCGTTCTGTTACGTATTTAACTATTACATTGTTTACTGTCTAAAATTGTTCCATGTAAAACAAGCCCTGCTTTGTTGACTGTTGTTCAATTGTGAGCCACATCTGAACTCTGGAAGATGCGGGATATAAATGATTGTTAAATAAAAATAAATAAATAAATGATGTGCTCATTTTATTGCATGTTCTTTTGATATTAATAAAGTAGAAACTTGCAAAACAAATAAAGAAAGAAACATATCTCCAAGCATAATGGCTTCCATTTTATCAAGAATCAGTTTATCACCTTTCAGCCAATCTGCACTTTTGCCAAAGTTGTATGTAATATTTGGAAATGGGTTCACTTCAAAGGGATCAAAGGTAGTCAATATCTAATAATAATAAAACTTGATTGCATGTCTTACTCAAACAACATAAAGCACTGAAGAGAATGGGGGCTAAGACCACTCCCTGTGGGACTCCTCACTGCAGGGTGCAAGATGAAGAGAAGGCAATGCTGCAGTATACCGTAAAGGGGTAGGAGTGCAGCAAGTAGGCCTAGAGACATTTCAGAGCTGTACCATCATCCTGGAGATAAGAAAGCAAAAAAAAAAAGTATGATCTATTAAGTCAAAGACAGTGGTGTTATTTCCCTGATCTGAAGTTATTTTAACATGGTTTAATAAGCCAAGAAGAGTTAGCTCAGTGCAGTGATGTACCCCGAGTCCTCTCTGCCTACGATTAAAGATGTTTGTTTTTTCTAAAAAGTCTGAAAGTTGTTGCGCAATGACCTTTTCCATGATCTTGGAGATAATGTGAGAAATTAGGTGGTAACTGGAAACCACTAGAATCTGATTTTGAAGTTTTCAGTTGCCAGTAAATAACCGCTTGCTTCCATATCAATGGGACGGGTCCTTGTTGAAGACGCATGTGAATTATGGATTCTAAGCATGGCAATAGGAAGTTCTTAAAACTTTACACAATCTGAGAAGGAATAGATCCAAGCCAGATATAATTTCATATCAGACAAGAGTTTTTCTAGAATCAACAATGAAGGGGGATTAAAAGAAATTAATGAACTACCGAAAGAGTTATAGTCAGATTATGGAGAAACAGCAAAGGGAGGATCATCAGAGTAAACATCCAAAACAGCAAAATTGTTAGTAATCAAAGACATACCAAAGGAGTTACAGATGTCCTGAATTTTCGTCAAGAATGCTGAGATCATATCTTCTGCTGTTAGGTCATTATTGCATGAAGCCACTGATGGTATAAGTGGGTTGATAAGATACTTAACAATTTAAAATAATTTGGCATGCAAAGTTGCATTTTCAATGGACAAGGAATAGTGCTGGCTTTGGCGGATTTATTGGCTGAGCTACAAGTGGCTTCTGTAACCCTATAAGTTTGTAAAGATTCAGCTGATCTGTGGTAGGCGAAGGTCTGTGATCCATGGTGTCTGAAATGAACAGGGAGGCCTAAACAGCTTGACCTGTAAATGAAGCCTGTGGAGAGGCCCATAGGAATTACACATTTCCCCAAATGCTGCTACCATAGAATTGAAACTTAACAGAGCACAATTAAGTACAGCAAAGCAGAATCGAAACTTAGAGAATATAGAAAAACAAGTTTAATTGGTATTGATAAGAGAGTGAAGCTTCTATGGAATTAATTAACTCTGCTGAAAGAAAAGTTACAGTGCCCTGCTTTCCCACATGTTCTAGTTAGCCAGTTGACCTTGGAGGAGAATTGTATCAAGAGCCTAAGAAATGATCATTGTAATGAGGACTGTAAGGGGGGTAAGCAGGTGCTGAGCCCAGACCAAGGTCCTCATTGGAGCTACGTATTGGTACCGGGACCAATAGATGGGGTGAAAGGGGTTACCGGGACCAATGAGAAGTTTGCCTATGTCTAGAATGGAAAAGAACAGTATAAAAGTTGTTGTTTTGCTAGAAACCATTGCTCAGCCATTTTGAATGTGATTCTGCTTGAGTCTTGTGCACAAATAAATGATTTGGACCTTCTGAACAGACTCCTGGTATCATTGGATTGTCTGCGCTCTGCTGCTACAGATTTAGATTTCTGCCACAGCCTCTCAGTGTGTTTCAGCTGTCTCTTTATCAAGTGTAGGCCTCAGTGGTATCAGGAGTCAGCTGATTTTGGAGCACACACATATGTCTTTAAGGGAGTTCTGTACTCGAAGGCTTCTTTTAGCAAGGAATTTTACTGTTCAAACTGTTTATTGGCCAGTAATACATTTAACACAATCAAACTTTATCCAGTACTATAGAGAAATATCATGTAATACATATCAGTATGACAACATAACAGGATGACACTTTTTTCATTTTTTACCCCTCCCCCCTCTCCCCATAGGGATCTATGTCCCTATCCACACCCACAGTGCAAATTTGTGTTGAATTGAAAGGGGGACACAAGACTACTAGGTACAGAGGCTATGGGTAGCTTATCTACCCCATCCCTCCCTTATTCTACCCAGTTCTAGCCACACTACGATGTGCGTATTGTCACAGCCCCTCCCGGTGGCAGGGTGCTGAAGGGTCAGGGCGGACATTTATTGTTTGTTGAAGCCGGGAACTCTAACTTAGACCAGGTGCATTATGGTCCTTGTAGTTCCCTTCTTTATAAAGAATAGTTGTGTGAGCCTTGTGCTGGGTTAAATATAAAGTTTTATTCCCTTGATGCGCTAAGGTTCTCCAAGAAGACAACAGAATTCACCTTGATTCGGGGTTTCTACCAAAGTATTTACAAAGTCCAAACTGTTATAAGAGCTTCACAGTCTTTTCCATTCAAGCAGGATTTTTTCAATATAAACAGGTTAAATAAACACAAAAACTTCTTCTTTTCAGCTCAACAAAGCAATGACATTTTAGAGCATGACTTATGCTATGACTCTGTGAGAGATTCTATACTCTCAGCTAAACAGAGAGTACAGTCCATAGGATATTCAGGTAGCAATGGTTCTGGTTCTACAAGGTCCGTTTGCATATCCTCTTGCTCAGATATGGTGTCTGCTAAGCCTGAGCTTTCCCTAGGCAAAACTGGATGTACTTCCGTAGTTCTCTCCAAGACTTTCCAGCCTGGCTGGACCTGGTCTGGCAAACAATTAATATGGCTTTTATCTAGGACCTTCTGCACAGGTCTCCAAAGCTTTCCCCAGCTTTGTTTCTCATTTCTATGGCTCTCTGGTTTACAAGCCTTTCTAGGACCTGGCACCCATTCAGGAAAGGAGGTGTGAATGTACCTTTGTTCTCTGAGACGTGCGTTGCTGGTATTCCCTCTACCAGGCACTCTCCTGCTTACACTGTCTTCCCTGGAGACTTCTTTCTGGAGCTTTTCAGCATGGGCTTGTCCTTCCTGGAAGTTGTCCCTTCCTTGTAAGGACTGCAAGCTTAACTGCTTTTCCTTCCGTAGTTGGAGCTTTCCCCTTTCTCTCTCCTTAGCAGCAGGGGTTTCTGTTGCTCTCTGTATTTGTGGTCCTCTCTGCTCCTGTGGTCGTCTCTCTATTCGTGGTCCTCTCTGTATTGGTGGTCCTCCCCCTATTCTCTTGACCGAGCACTGCTTATAAAGCCGTTTCTCTAGTGAGCTTTCTGGCCCTCTACTCAGGTGTGTTTGATTAGCTATTGCATCATTACAATCTGGGTGTGTCAGCCTACCTTCTGCAGCCTCATGCCTACTCCCTCTAGTTGCACTTCTTAGTAACTGCATTCTCTGTAAATCAGTTTCTTTAAAAGAAACGGAGTTTTCTCCTAACTCCATAGCTTCAGTAGTGTCAGCTTCATCACAGTATCTTAGACACACCTTGCTATGCTTGAGCAGGAAGCCCACGAGGGTGCACTCTTCTCCCCATGGGCACCCCCACCCACGCTTCCTTACCGCCTACCTTCATACCTTTCAACTCCATTATCACTCCCACCCCCCATCCTGGAGGAACCTCAATGGACCCGAGAACCGACTCTAGTCTCCATCCTTACCATCTGCACCGACTCACCATCTAGCCATTACCCCACCTCAGTCTGCTGTTCACGCACAGTGGTTAAGTACCCTACTCCTCTCTCAAGGTGTTAAGGACTGAAGGTGCGGACCCCACCTAGCAAGGAAAATCTTCCAGAGCAAGGCATGCCCACAGGCCCTATTGCTTTCCAATAACATCAATGTGTGCAAACTGATTCTCCATTGCCCATATGTTGGTCCCCTTGGAGATAACCAATTGCTTAGTATAATCTGCCGACTATTACAAAGCCAGACACAACCATCCAAGCGTGGCTTGCCTCAGATCCGTTGCGGCCTCGGGTTCCCAAATGTCCAGGACTAGGGCAGCAGGGGATAAGTTTAGCATCCTCTCCAGGCATTTCTCTGCACCTTGTTCCAATATGTGGACACCACTTGACACTTCCAAAACATATGCTCCAATGTTGCAGCAACATCTCCACATCTGAGACATCGGTCCGTCCCACTATCCCGGCCCATCAAGCCCGTCTAGGAGTGAAAAATATGCACCATAACAGCTTATACTGCAAATCCCGATATTGTACTGACGCACTTAATGATGGGATCCGCGCAAAAGCTCTAACAGCTCCTCCTCTATTTATGTCCCCAGGTCCTGCACCCAGGTCCTCGCCAAATCGCCCTCTTGCGATATTGGCTCAAGTTTTATCAAAGCTTTATGTAGCTGAGATACTCACGCCTGCCTGTCCCCCCCCCCCCCCCCTAAAAGAATCTCCTCCATTCGTGAGCTCACTTGCCTTTTCAAGTATTCCACTGGCAGGCAGCGAAGATAACTTCTAACTGGAGATAAGGATAGTAATCTGCATTTGTTATGACGAACCATGTGCATAAAAGGGAAAAGGCTACGGGGGTCCCCTCTTCTGTAACCAACTATTCAAAATTCATAATTCCTGCTCATCTCCAACGCAAGAAACTGGCATCTGTCATGCCCGAGGGGAAATCCCTATTTCCACGTAATGGAAGAAAGGGGGAGCTATGATGTGGCCACCCCAAATGCCCACATAAATAGCACCACACTCGGCAGACTGGGGTGAACAGAATATTGTGATCCCATCCCTGGACTTCGCATGCAATAGATACCTCACATGCACCAGCTTCGCAAGGGCATTGTCCATTGCTAGCGGTGTGTGATCCTCCATATCCCAAAGCCAATCCCAGACATGTCTGAGCAAGCAAGCCATATTATATCTTCTGATGTCCAGGAATCCCATTCTTCCTTGGTCCCACGGGTGCTGAAAAACTGCCAAGTGTATGCGAGGCTGCCTGCCATTCCACAACAACACATTGGTATGCTTCCCAAACAGCTGAATGCCTCGCCTTTTCATCACCAATGGTAGTGTTTGTAGCACGTATAATCATTTCGGGAAGAGACTCATCTTAAATAAAGCTATCCTGCCACCTAATGTCAATGGAAAAGCTCGCCACCTCTGTATCCTTTTTCCAAGTTCTTCAGAAGGCACAATATATTGACTTCATATAATTCTGACAAAACGCTGGGAGTTGTATTCCTAGATACTTGAAACACCCCTTAGCCCACCTCAGTGGAAAGGCCCTTTTCCAAATAGCTGGTATAAGAGTCTAATGGAAGAGCCTCAGACTTATCCAAGTTTAACATTAACCCCAACAGGGCTCCATACTCCAAATATTCACAGCAATGCAGGTTGACCCTGAACTGGGTTGTCCAAATGTACTAAGAGATCATCCGCAAAAGCGGCCACCAGAAATTATTATTATTGAGATGCTTCCAGCGCAGGCCCCCCCAGCTGAGGGCCTGTACCTCTAGATTCAAGTCCGTCCCTCCAGTCTGCCTCCCTTTCTTACTATGCTTGGTCCCCACTGAATCTTTAAGATGTTCGTTCCCTCCTTTCCCCCGGGTTCCTCCTCCCACACCCCTATCATGGATTTTTGCCCTTCTAGCCCTTCCCAAGCTCCCCTCCTTCCTATAACCACCCACTCTAGTGCCTCCCCTTCTAAACCCCTGGCACTTAGTCCTTCCCTCTCATTCACTTGTCCCATATGGGACCCCGCCTTGTGATACCACCGGGACATGTAGAGTCCCTCCTCCCCACATGGCACCCACGGTATACCTCCCTAAATAATTTGTTTCACTTATGCATACCAAGGATATGCTCATTTGCTTCCCTTTGTTCTCTGCTTCCCGCTACTAATTGATGAGATGCCGGCGAACCCTCACCTGGCCCCCAGATCCTCCCCATTCATTCTAAGCTTCTAAACACAGTTCTCTGCTCTTCTCCCTCCCCGCCCCTTTTACACTCCCAAGAGAGCGACCCCATTTGATCTGTAGTTACCTGTAAAGCTCCTTCCACAATTCTCCTTGAAGTTTGAGTGAGGCCTAGATATAAATATCCATGGAGGCCCCTAGCGGTGACAAGTGTACCACTAACCCTCCCTCCAACGCTTATATCGAGTCATTGATTAAGCAAAGATCCCCATACCCTCAGCTTCTGCCATGGAGAATCATAGTGATCATAGACTGCTGGGGGCAGGGTGGAAATCACATTATACTTCCCCTGACCCCCTACGAGAACAATCTGAATTCCTCCCCGCCACCCTCGTATTGACCATAGACAAATGAGGGGGCCATAAACAAATTAACAGTAAAAATCAACATCAAACATCCCCAAGATTCTCCTTTGTCTTTTGTCTCCAAACATGCCTCCCCCCCCATAACGCAATCCCCCCATCATTACCCCACAACCCTTGGTTATTAACAAACCTTCCCCATTATTTGTCCCATATAATGTCCTGATTGTGGTGCCAGCCTTCGTCTGTGCCCTGGGACTGTCCTCGGTTTCTTGGATTCAGTCCACTTGGTGGCTACTCCGAGTTATTCACAGTGCAGTGTCCTGTGATCCCGATGGTAGAAATTGCTGCCAGCACCATACAGGTATACCTTTTTTGTACGCTTCACATGGTAGCTGGCGCGAGTCCACCAACCAACAATCCCGCACCATCAGATTCCTAAGAGGCTGAATACCTTAACCAAAAGATTTCCTCTCTGAAACATCAGTTAATTAAATGATTGGTGTCTGGTTGGGGAATTCTAAGTGGGCCAGTGTTCGCAGCAGAAGGTCACTGCTTCTGCCGGAGTGAAAGAGTAAGTTGCTGCCCCCCGTATTCTAGCCACAGCTGGGCTGGGTACACTAAGGCAAATCTGACTCCATGCTGCACCAGGATGCTGCAGGCCTCCTTATACTCCCACCGTCATGCAGATACTCCAGCTGAGTAATGTTGAAATATGAGCAAGCTGCAAAAACTGCCATTCTGACCTCATAGCCTGCAGGCAGCCCTCAGGACACACTCTTTCTGGTGTGCGTTCAGAAATCGGGCAATCACAGCACATGGCCGATTATTGGAAGGATGCCTTTGACCCAGCCGGTGTGCCTGCTCTTCCAGTTGTAAGTTTAGGGGGATATAGGCCTCCAGGAATCCTCTAAGTTAACCCCAGTGATGTAAAAGTAACGTTTCCAGTTTTATGTTTGATTGCATATGAATTTTAGAAATATTCCTATTTTTTTAGCATTGCATGTAAGCTGATGTATGACAAGTTCCTTAAATATCAGACATGTAATGTATATTCACTTGAGGGCTACAAAAGTAAAGGCATGGTCTCATAGCTTGGAAAGAGATGGGGAACAGAAAAGTTCTCCTGGTGCACAGCGGGAGTCTTTTACCAATGGGTGCTAAGTTGTTCCACCTAACGCATGATTAGCACCCAAACCATGGCATGTTATGTGCAACCCTGCCATGTTAACTGTCAGGGGTGTGGAAAGCATTTCCCTGGCAATGAACGCAGCACCCTGTCCCACATGTGCACCTAATGCCGCCTACTGAGGTGGCGTTAGGTGAACCCACTCCAATGAAGTTAGCGTGTGTTGTGAACACAGTGCTAACCACTCTGAGCTCACCACTCTCCATCCACACCTACCTCACGCACTCACACTTCTAACACTGGTTGCACGGTAAGCACGGGAATCATCCTGCGCTGTCATGACCAATGTTCCCTCTAATTTTCTGTAGGCTGTGTGCGCATAAAATATCAGCTGTACAGCTTTTGAAGGAAGGTTAAATTTTTGTGCGGCACATAACGACACTCAGAGTTCTATACTTTAAAATTTGACTACATGTCAGAATACAGTATGTACACCACATTGATTGCACTAGATAATATTGTAAAACTTGTGAAAACCGTAAATACACAACAACTTTTAAATTTTAAGATGTCTGTGTTGTTTTCTATCAGAATCAGAACCGTAATTTTTGTGCGCTCTGTTATAAAGTATGTGCGCTCGCTCGGCGAGGTGTGTGTGCGCGCACACGCGCACAGCTTAGAGGGAACAGTGGTCATGACCCTGCGTTTGCTGGCAACGTGCATCCCAGCATGCCTGTAGCATGCGCCAGGTAGCGCCTGTTAGTAAAAGACCCTCAGACTCTGTGTGATTGGTCTAGAGATCGAAGTCTAACCTCTCTTGGGCTCGGAATGCCCAGTTAGAACTAATCAGCTTCATGATCCAATGTACTTTATGCTTTCATTTGTATAAGAGGCTCTATAGAACGTAGTATGTCTCTCTGCACCAATCTTTGAGAGACTGATTTAGGATTGATTTTTCTTTATTAGCTGAAAATATGACACACTCCTGATTAACCAGGCCTGATCCTAATCTTTTTGGGAAGGTGTCTGCTGTTATTTTTTCCAGACAGCAGTTAATAAGCAACCCAAAACTTCAATGGCCTCTTTTGCTAAAGCCCGTTGGCAGGTTAATGGGCATTTTAACACATGGTTAAAGGCAGTCGGGAACATTAACACCCAATAGTGTCTGCCTTCATACATTAAAACGCACGTTAGTCAGCCAGGGCGGGATGGGGTGGAGCGTGGGCATGAAGAGCCCATTACCGCTAGTACCAAGACAATGGCTGTGCTCTCAGTGGCAACAGGGCTCCTACCATGAATTCACCTAATGATTCCTCTACAGAAGTCATTAAGTGAACTTGACCTACTGGAGCACATGTTAGGGAAACCCTTCACACATTAGCTCTCGGGGATATACTGAACATGCCCCCGACAACTATCCCTGTATCCTTTTCCATTAACATGCCTAAGACTGATGTATTAATGGCAAATCCATAGCAGGCTTTAGTAAAAGGGGCTCTAAATGTGAAAACAAACATCATCCCGGGAGTCAACTTTCAACTAAAATTTTACTTGACCATTTCAGGTATTATCCTAAAGAAAAGAATTGCCGGCCAAGAAAACACTGTTAATGCTCTGTGCCGCCCAACAGCCAACCAGCCGTTCTCTTCACCCTCACAAAAGTGCGTGCATGCACACCTGCAGGCTGAGGATCGAATTTCCCCTGTTGCCCAAACAATAATACTGGCCCAGTGATGGCAACCAAGCATGTACTGACCTGACATGTAGGAGCCACTTTTATAAGGAGCTGCCTAAAGTCATGTGCCATGGATGTGTGTACACACAACACTCTTGGTCACTTCTTTGAGCGATTACCTAAAGGCAATATAATGTATATGGATGTGTGTAAGTCATGGTCTTTTAGTGGCTTGCGCATGTAAATGGGCATTTACAGTTCGTACATACTTTAGCCAAATGCTATTTTACAAGTATGCATGCTCGGCTGATGCGTGTGTGCATGCAAAGTGTTTGGGCAGGGCGCATAAGAACACATGTAACTGATCAAATACCATACTTCACACACATTCTGTACAAACCCAGGCACAGGCATTTATACCAGCTCGTAAATTAACGCGTGTTTTTGATCCTTTATGCCAGTATTTTAGAAAGAAAAGCAGGCACCTACTTTTCATTATAAAATACCATCTGAGCAAGCTCCTATTTTCTTCCTCATAAAATTCCCCTCTTAAAGTGGTTGCATCACTTTATGATTTCCCTAGAGGTTGCCTGCTGTCTCCCAAATATCTGCAGCCCTTTATCTTCCTCCTCCAGCCTTCCAACTCCTCTCTGTATATCTGTCTTCACAGCCTGTATCCTCCCTCTATATCCATCACTCCCAGCCTCTCCCTCATCGCTCCACCTCCCCTCTGAATCCTTCCCACAGCCTTCAGTCTTCCCTTTGTACCCTTCACTCTTGCTTCTGTCTACCTGCCTTTCAGCTCTTCATCTCCCTATTTTATTCCTCCCCCATTATTCTTCATCTCTTAAGCAGGGCTGGCACATCCACTAGGCTAGCTAGGCAGCCGCCTAGGGCAGTCGACCTGGGTTGTGGCTTTGTGCTGCCTCTTTGTTGCCTGTGGCAGGCCACGTGCTTTGGCACACATGACTTGCCACTTCTGATCCCCCTCCAATGCAACTTACTGTGGAAAGGGGGTCAGAAGCGGCAGGTCATGTGCACTGATGCTCATGGCCTGCCGCGGGCAACAAAGCAGCAGCACAAAGCCGCCGCTTTTAAAATACTGCTGCTGCTGCTGCTTGCCTCTCCCCCCCCCATGATGGAATCAGCGATGGCAGCGAGGGGCAGCGCAGCTCAGCAGGGGCAGCTTGGCGCGGAGGAGGGAGCAGTGCAGCACAGCCAGGGTTTCTGCCTGGGGCGGCGGAAACTCTTGGGCCGGTCCTGCTCTTAACTAGCCACATAACTAGCCCCTGTGTCACTGAGCATCTGAATCCTGCATTACGATACTCTTTGGGAAAGTTAAAAGGACATCTTTATCCAAGCGGCTTTACCTCAGATACAGTAATCTACAGTAATAAACCAGTTAAAGTGCCAGTTAGAGCAGCCTAAATAAGTTTAGCCAGATTGCACAGATATTCAGCACTATCCAGCTAAACTGAAGCCACAGGCCTCAAACATCCAAAAAGCTGCTTCTTCTTAACCTGATAAATCTGTAGCGTGAAGTTTATGTAGTTAACTGAAGGAGTGGGGGGGGAGGGAGGATTTTAAAATAAAAAATTCATCCCTTTAGCTCCCAGAATTACCCAGAATACCATTTTGAATATCGACCTTAACATACTTTGCTCATGTTCTAGTCTTCAGCTAATTTGATTTCATTTCATATCCTATGAATTAAAATGAAAGGAATTTAATTTGTAAATGTATTCCCATGATGCATGTGTGTGTGTGTGTGTGTGTGTGTGAAATTTAGACAAGTGGCTTTTAGTGTGTTCTAAGAAAACTTTGGTAATATCATGCTTAGGTTGATGTTATTTTTTTCTACATTTCCTGGAAAATGTAAAGAAAACTTTCTAAGCTGTCAACTGCTTATATTCCAATTTGCTACGATCAGCAAGGCCAATGTTTTACAACTGTTTCATCAGGACGAAATGCTAGAAAATAAAGACATAGCAAAACCAAAGAGAATCAATAAAATCTTCAGTAATATTCCCGAGAATGCACTCCATATTTGGTTGGTTTATTTTTTTATTTTTTTTGGTCGCATATACATTGCAGATTCTTGCGTATCAAGGTGTTTTGCTTCAGTTTGTGATTACAATCGTCTTGTGTGAATGTTACACTAATCTATCTAGGAGACAGATACACCATCAGTAGATTTCAGCTTTCTTCAGTCCTTTAAAGGATTCTTGACCCTTAGTTCTACATATTCAAGTGGACTAACACAGAAATCACAATTCTCTGCTTTTAAAGAACATAACTCCTTAGCTCAGGGCACAGAGCTGTTTGCTGCTGATGAGAGATACGAGTTTGGATCCTGAACCTAGGCATATCATGGATGTGACACGTACAGACTCAGGAAGGGAAGATAGTTGCTGCTACCGTGCTGGGCTCTCAGTAGCATTGAAGTTATGCTTTAGAGTAGACATGGTACCTCTCCAGCATCTGGGCCAGCAAGGGTCCCCTGCTGTCTGGGAAGGGTGCCAAGGAAAGAGACTACTAGACCTCAGGAAATGAAATGGAGAAAAAGACCACAAACGAGACATAATATATTTGTGGAAGGTCTATTTAAGAGCCATGTTTACTGAAACTTAGCGCATGCTAAGGGGCTTCTTTACGAACATGAGCTACCAGGGTAGCAAAGGGTTAACACTGGCTTTCAGCACCGTGCTACAGGTTGCGCTGGGCCTTGTTCGGAAAACCATGTAATATCCTGGTAGCATGGGTCGCGGTGGTGATTGAGCAGGACAGGGCATTCCTGGCACGGAACAGCTAGCAAGGGCATTTGTGGCCCACACTACCTGCACTCGGCGCAACTAGAATGGGTGCAACTAATGCCACCTCAATGGGCACCTGTGGCAGGTTTGCCATGTTACGGCATAGTGACCGAAGGGGAATGGATATACATGCCCCCCTGCAGTTAGCCCACAGCCCCACACTGGTAAAATGGCCCACATGTGCACTGGCACTGGGCTTAGTAAAAATTCCTGTGCTAATGAACACAATATCCCACCATGGCCCAAGTTCATTCTATGAGTCATGCACATACTAAATATATATTACTGCGCGCTAAATGCTAGCAACCATGATCCTAAAAGCACCAGCATGCCAAACAGAACCATTCATCCATATAACCTGTTTGGATTAGATTCTAAATTATATACATGGAAAAAAAAAGAAGTAGGTATACAATGGTATTTATGAAACACAGCTGGAAAACGTATTTATTTTGTTAGTTAGACAGTTTCGTATACCACCTTATCCTTCAATCAAAGTGGTCACAACACAATTGGGGGATACATTTAACACGAGGTGATATAAGACACATACACTACTACTTAGGGAACATGGGCAATGGAGGGTATGCAGTCAACTGCAATACCCAGGCTTTGGGCTTTTCTTGAAACACTGGAGTACCTCAGATTATAAGCGTACTGGCAACTGAAATGTTTGTAGGCAAATCAGGAAGAGCATGCCTTACTGGATTGCTGGGGTTCACTGTGCACGTCCTGTTCTATCTCAGCACAGCCATTTAAATTACACAAATATTGTGAGACCTTATGTACACTGGAAGATAAATGATTCTTGGTATACTGTATTGTTGCAACCCAGTAGCGCATGGAAGCAGTATATACTTTAGCAAATAAATAGAATTAATTTTAGTAGTATAGTCTGAGAAAAATAAAATATGATACTAGTGATGTATTAGAATTTGTTGCTGCACAATAAGTTGCAGCTAACTGCTCCTACCCCAAAAACTACCCAGGGCCAGCCCAATCATTATGAAGATCTAGGGCAGCAGCTTCAAGGGGGGGAGGCAGCAAAGAGCTGCAGCAGTCAAAGCAACACAATAGATTCAGACAGACAGATAAATTCAAAAAGCCATCAGCATATTCCTTTACCTGCAAGAACAGCGGGCACACACATACACATAAAGCAAAGTTTAAAGATTTAAAAGTATGATGTCCAATTCTGCATTTACATAGGATTGTTGTTGGAAGGGACGTGTTCAGATGATCATGATTGTAGAGGGAGTGTAAGACTGAACGTTTGTCACTATCTTGCACTAACCCTGGGACATGCTCTGAAACTATGCCAACTGCCATGCCACCCCGTAAACTGCCATACTCTCAAACCTTAGCCCTCAATACTGCCCCGCCACCCTACAAACTGCCCCACTCCCAAAACCTTGCAACTGTCCTGACACCACGCAAATTGCCTCACCCCAAACATTAATCCCCCTCAAAGTGTCCTGCACCCAAAAACTACCCACTGCAACTGCCCCGCTACCCAGCAAGCTGCTCCATTGCCAAAAACTACCCCAGCAGCCTGCGAACTGCCCCACTCTTAAAAACAATTCCCCTGCAACTTACCACCACCATGCATTCTGCACACACTCCACAAAAATACCCCCTGCAACTACCCCAACACATCCCAAACATGCAAAACAAAGATACACACACACACAAAACATACATGCAAAACACAGACAAAACAGACACACAGGCAATACAGATACAAGCACAGGCATGGGAGTGAACGTGTGCTCACACACACACACACACACACACATACATACACACATGCAGAAGGGTAGAAAAGGATTCCATGAGCCATGTCTTGAAGGACTACAAAAAGGGACTGCTACTTCTGGAGAGAGATCTGCAATTGTATTTACTTCTGGGAATTTTTTTAAATCTTGGGGAAAAAGGAATTCTTTAGATTAAAACTGATTAATCTGTGAACCCAGTGTATTTGTTAAATCAGTCAGGGCATAGTAGCAGCAAAGAGCTTTCAGTTTAAATTTAAAACACAGCAGAGAGCTTTCTGGTTAAATTTAGACCCCAAGACTCCCTCTATCCAAGCAAGGGCTGTTGGACTCTCCCTGGAAACTGGTCACAGATTACCTTAGAAGCACAGGACAGGGTACTGTGTAGCAGCCAGCTTTTCATAGGTCTTCTTTCCCTCCCTCCCTCACCAACACCCACCCACCCCTGGGATAATAGCTTTATAGGTGCTTAAACCTCTTTAAAAAAGAAAGGAGGGGCCATATTCACTCTCAGGTGCAGCTGTATATCCTCATCAGGCATACATTAAGGACCTGAGATTAATTAAGCTTCAGGTGAACAAAGTACATTAAACGTATTAGGTATAGTTTTATTAGTATAAGTATCCCCAGCAACCCTTAGTAAGTAAAGAACTTAAATATCTAAACACAACCTAAACTAAAATGCAGAAAGCAGTCTAGCAGTGAGATGGGGGTTTTCCAGTCTTCTGCATTGAGTGTCACATGTATGATTATCTTTCAGTTGGTGAGGGGTCTTACGTGTGCAATAGGTGCAAGGAGCTCTTTGCTCTCAGGGAACGAGTCCAATCTCTGGAGGCTACAGTAGCAGACTTGGAGGACATAAGGAAGACAGAGAGGTACATAGACGAGACCTACACCTACATGGATATAGTACTGAAGTCCCACCTCCAGTCTGGCAGCATCCCTGTTGCCATGGAGGAGAGAGGTCACGTGTCAGGACAGTATAACCCTGGTGTGGCAGAAAGTGATCCTGTAGCTAGGCCCTGTCCTGCAGGTGATGTAAAACCCTCTCGCACCGAGGAGGTTTCTCCAGGGCCATGTGCCCAGGAGGGAAGGGTTAGGTCAGCCATTATAGTTGGTGATTCAATCATTAGGCATGTAGATAGCTGGGTGGCTGGTGGACGTGAGGATCGCCTGGTAACATGCCTGCCTGGTGTGAAGATAGTGGACCTCACCCGCCACCTAGACAAGGTCTTAGATAGTGCTGGGGAGGAGTCTGCTGTCTTGGTACATGTCGGTATCAATGACATAGGAAAATGTAGTACGGAGGTTCTGGAGACTAAATTTAGGCTTTTAGGTAGGAAGTTGAAATCCAGAACTTCCAGTGTAGCATTCTTCAAAATGCTTCCCATTCCATGTGCAGGACCCAAAAGGCAGGCAGAGCTCCGGAGTCTCAATGCGTGGATGAGACGATGGTGCAAGGATAAGGGTTTTGGATTTGTTAGGAACTGGGCAACATTCTGGGGAAAGGAGGGGCTCTTCCAAAGGGATGGGCTTCACCTTAACTGGGATGGAACCAGGCTGCTGGCATTAACCTTTAAAAAGGAGATAGAGCAGCTTTTAAACTAGATAATAGGGGAGAGCCGACAGTCGCCCAAGAATGCATGGTTCAGAACAATGTATCCTTGAAGGATACTACCAAAAGGATGAAGTTAGGGCATATCAGCAGAGAGGTTCCAATAAAGACAAAAGTAGCCCAAATGCCTTTGAGTACAGAGCAGACAGAGCTTAAAGATTCCAAATTACTCCTGCCTACGAATAGCCAGATTAATATGAATAAAATACAGTCTCTAAAATGCTTGTATGCAAATGCTAAAGTCTAAAAAATAAGATGGGAGAGTTAGAATATATAGCACTAAATGAGAAGTTAGATATGATTGGTATCTCAGAGACATGGTGGAAGGAGGACTACCAGAGGGACACCATGATACCTGGGTGCAAACTATATTGCAATGATATGTTTAGAATGATTGACCAGACTCTCTAGGAAAAGCCTATTTTCCTTGGGATGTAACACAGTGCAATGTACAGTAAGAAGAAACCGAAAATATGATGATACCATAATATGTCCTCCTGCGAGACATATTGAATTATTGTACAGAAAGTCTACTTCTTATCAAAGCAGATGTTTAAAATATCTCAATAAAAGAAGTTAAAAATTTTCATAGCAGAACTACTATATCTGTTAATACACAGTTCTGAAAGGGACATGAAATATAAATAACAAAGCCAATTTTTCACGTACATGTAAATCTAAAATTGCATTTGTTGCTACATTCCATGAACAGATCAAAGCTTTACAAATATTTCTCTGTTTAAGTAGCACAAGTACTTAGGCACATAAATAAAGAATACAGAAATGTCATTATCGGTGCTTTATTTAGATGTTTCTCTTCCAAAACAGTCACATCATGCTGGAATCTTATAACAACTGTATAAATTGTTGTAACAACCGGTCTAATAACTGTATAAATTGTTTAATTTACTGTAACTGTGGTCTATATAAAGGTAGGATCGTATTATTAATACTGTTCTTACATGATGGGGCCATTTCATAAGCAATTTGAGCATGAAGAACAGGGTTTTATGCACTCACACAAAATTGCCCCAGCGCTTAGAGGCATAAAAGCCAGGAAAACATAGGTTGTGTTAGGAAAACATTGTGCTTCCTTTTATGTGATATACATGTGGACAGTTCTTGGGGAAGGAGACTGGTGGAGTGGGGGAGTGGGGGAGCGTGGAGGTGAGACTGCTCTTATGCATGTATTTTATGAAAGAGATGCATAAGCACCAACTCTTTCTGGCACATAAATGCACAAAATTACTCCTGGTATGGCCAGAGCAGGTTTGTTTATGTGACTGCTTTCAGGAAGGTAATTAGGCACATATATGGCCTTTATAAAATAGGAGCAAGATATGCACCTATGTGCCTTCCCAGCCTAGACACCCTACTGTAAAATCGCCCTTGGTATATCTGCTGTGCTGTAAATATTTAGTTAGTTAGTATTTAGCTCACGGCCTTTCCAGTAGCAGTTCAAGGTGAGTTACAATCAGGTACAGTAGGTTATTTCCCTGTCCCTGGAGGGCTTACAATCTAAGCGGCATATTTACTAAGCTACACTACTTATTAATGTGGCCGATAGCACACGCTATCGGTGTGCAATAACAGCATAAGGAAAAAATGCAGCGATTTACTGCACTATCTGTAGGTCCCTGCAGTAACCGCAAGAGTGAGTGGGATATGGGTGGAGAGTGGGCATGTCTACAATGCGCAGTCACCATCAAATTGCAGGCAACATGGGTGCAGATCACAGCACCTCGATGGGTGACATTACGTGCATCCATGGGGCTGCTGGGACACCCTCTGCAATTTCAGTGTGCTATGTACTGGGGAAATGCCCCCAAAAGATAGCGCAGCACATTTGCAGCTAACGTGGCCATATTTGCACTATAGGCGCAATTGCTGAAAATGCCTAACGTGGTTTAGTAAACATGCCCCTAAGTTTGTACCTGAGGCAATGGAGGGTTAAGTGACTTGCCCAAGGCTACAAGGAGTGCTAGTGGGATTCGAATCCTGGTCCCTTTGGTCTGCTTAACTCGAAATCCTTCATCACCACTTATAATCTACTAGTGTATAAACAGCAAATTGTTCCTATGGTTTATACTTTAAGATAACAAATCCAATAGTTTCAGTTGTTAAATTGTGTGGTCATAGCACCTGTATGAACTAATTTGCAGGCAACAATGCATCAAGAGAGAAGGACCAGAACAGGGGTAGGCAACTCCACTCCTCCAGGGCTTTGCACAGAGAATCACAACATGCTAATTAGCTGGGTTTTAGATCAAAGGCATGCAGACATAGCTGTTGAATATTTGGGGTGAATAACCAGAAAACCAGATGTGTTCATGACTCTATAAGGACAGTAGTTGTCTATTCCTGGCATGCAGTGAGAAAGGTATCTAGAAGAGACAGTCAGCTGAACTATTTGCTTCTTTTCAGAAGATAATTATTTTTGAATCCAGCAAGGTCTCTCTAAGATTCTGAAATAAGTTATCATTAGAATATGGATTGTTTGAATGCATATTTCTACTTGGATGAATAAAGTGAAGGAAATTGCTCTTGGATTTAAAAGCTGTTAGGGGTGGCTCGAAAAAAATACAAAACACTTATAATTATATCCTTATTATTCAGTTTATGCAAGAGCAAATATAAAATTCCAGCCACAACTTTGGGGTACTTCTAAAAAGCTCCGACACTAATATTCTCACAATTCATACAGGCATCTGCAACAATTTTCCGTGAAGGGACTCGAGTTACACTATACATATCTAATGTAAATATGGTCCTCTCTTTTATGGAACAAGCGAGTGCTCTTACATTTTAAGGGCTTTGGAGATCACTTTTAATATCAGGCTAGAACGGTGTAAAAGCAGGCAGCCAAACCTGAACTTTATCTTGACGATAACATAAACACATTCGTGCTTGACTTATTGATATTATAAAACTTGCGATAAATAGCGATCTAAACGGTACAGTCCCTCTGTCTGTAGTATTGTGCACACAAAAATGCACCACGTTCTCCGCACGCAAGGTTACCTAAGAACTGCAGTTCGCATTTTCACGTGATTTCACCCCTATGCGCTTGAAGAGGGCTAGTAGTAGGCACATCAAAACATCACAACCCCATCTCAGCTCATCTAGATTTGACAGAGTTAGAAAAGCAGAATTGTTTCAAGTTGTTTTGATACCCAGACAGAGATAACACCCGCGGAGAGACTCCCAGCTGTTGAGCTATTGCAACAGCATCTACCCAGGTTTGCAATCCAAAGAGGCCGATCGCCTCGTCCGCCGGACAGGAGGAACCCGGCGCAGGGGGAGGGGAGCGCAAGGTGGGTGGGTAGAAAGCACTGGGTGGATGGAGCCGGAGGGAGACTGCAGGCTGCGATTACCAATAGATGCGGCTCCTGTCCCGGCAGTAGGGAGGTGAGAGGAGGGGGCACAATGCCAGGCTGCCGCATAGGGAACGTGGGCAGGCTCGTGGCTGCTGTCCCAGCAGGTAGAGATGGAGCCCTCGACCCAACTTGGAAAGGGGCCCGGGGAGATCATGGCACGGATCAGGGTTGTGCAATTTAGAGGCTAAAGACCAGCCAGGAGCAATCCCAACATCTTCACACACAGTCTTAGCAAGAACTTACCGAGGGCTCGTCCCTTTGTAATTCCAACATTCTCATTTTTGCTTTAAAGTATGCAGGAGATTTACTTTTATTTTAGCTTTCTTTTAAGAAGCGTAACAAAGAACCGCAGCGGAAGATGCCAAAAATGTACCAACCCCTACTACTTTTCAGAGTCCATCTGAAATTATTATTTTTAGCAAAAAGCACTTCCTACAACTTAAAGCACAAATTCCGCTCAACCCCATCACACGATTCATCGAGGAACGACCCAGCATGTACAAGAAAGATTCTGCAAATCTACTGATTCCTATGCATTATTTATCTAATTCCCACCATCTGCTTTTTCCAAAGATGCAAACCCATATTTTCTGTTTAAAATGGGGGGAGGAAAGGAAAAACATCCCGCGGGGAGTGCTGACATTTCCTTACCATTAGATCTCCGGACAATGTTTTCCAAAAACGTATTTTGCGGGGCGACGAGCCCCCGTCTTCCCCCAGCCATGGTCATGGTTCCCGCAGTCCCGAGCAGGGCTAGCGCGGCAGGGTGAGAGGTGCCGCTCGCCTTCCCGCCCGCGCCGAGCTCCTCATGGTTTCCCCCTGGAGCGAGCGGCTCTTGCGGCAGCGGCGCCCTCCACGCACCGTCTCTCCTCGCCCGAGTGTCGGGGCGGCGCCCCCTACAGGACACGCACCGGCTCGCTCTTCAGCCCCGCTGCCCTTGCTTGGCTGCCTCGACCAGCGTGGGCCAAGTGTGCAGCGGCAACGGCGGCAGCTGACGAGAGATCTTTATCCGTGTTCTTGTTCAAGAGCACCATCTTCTGGAGCAGGTCTTCCCAAACTTTCAAAAGTCCGTCTTTTAAGGTGGAGAACAATCAGGGGGGCTACCGTGCAAAGGAATACGAATAATCTTCATAGTTACCACTTGCCCAGTTCTAGTAGGAGCCTTTTTCACCCGGCTTGAATTGTTCACAGTCCTACCCTGGGATCTGCGGTAGTGATTCCAATAGATGGAATCTGAGACTGCTAATACCGCACTGTTTTGCTTCTACATTCAAACCGGGGCTGGCTTAAAATTTCCCTTCCGGCTCTAGGCAAGTTGGCAGATCTGCTAAAATTGAAATAAAACAGTAGTGCTTTGCTGCAGAGTATGTCGAGATGGTAGCTATGCAGTGATGCTCTTCAACCTAAACGTTTTCTACAGGGCTTTTGAATGTGGAAACAATGGTAACATGGTCGAGGGAAAGAATGGGTGAATTTGCTTTGCGCCGGCCGGTTTTGTACTCAATAGCATCTTTGGAAGATGTATGTGTGCTACAGACCAAATGGACCCTTGATAACTAGCCCTCTAACTCTGAAAGTGGCTCACCCCTTCCCCCAATTCCAGTGAATGTAGTGGCTTGTGAAATATCAGAGTAAATGAGTAAAAACGTATCTTATTTGTTTGCATGTTCCACTGACTAGAGGCTCATTAACAGTAAGTGCCCAAGAAGAAACTACAGCTGTGAAACTGAATGGTCCAGTAGCATTTGGATTTGGACCTCCAGGTCTGCCTCCTGCTTTCTGACCACAGGTGTTATGCCTTCCAGTTCATATCTGGTGGACCTTCTGGAGGAGCTGATTGCAGAGGTTATGGTTTAGTGTCTTTGGCTGTACTAGAGCAAAAAATGTCTGGAAAGTGACACAAAGCTTAGACCTTTAAGGAGGTTGGATACCTTCCTGGAAGAGAAGTCCACAATTGTAAGCAGCGCCTGCTACTTATTCTGGGGAGGGACCACAATGAGTAGATTAACTCTTTGGAATATACTGATAAAAACTAGGACTGGCCACTGTCAGAGTCAGGATGGTTGGCTCACAGGGCCGGCTCAAGGGGTTGTGGCACCTTGAGCCAACTTTTGCTTTTTCATTCCCCCTCGGGGCCAATCTTGCAGTATCAGCTGCACAAACAGGAGTCAATTTTCAACTGACGCTGTCACTGTGCTGTCATTGAACTTTTGTATATTCAGCACCACTATTCAATTGGAGGCCAATTCTGGAGGTGCACATCTGGGCTGTCTGGACATCCAGAAATCCAGATGGCCCAGAGATGCACCCGATACTGTGGTATCCAGGGATAACTTTGCAGCATCAAAATTCAGCCATTGCCTGGTTATCCCTCAGCTGTGAAAGTTAGACGCAGCAAAAGTTTATTTATTTTATTTATTTATTTACATTTCTTCTATACCGCACTATTTGCGATCAGCGCGGTTTACATAGAACTAACAGTTTCCGACAAAAAACAAGAGTCAGGTCATTACAAAGACTAACTTTCATCACCAAAGCTAAGAAGGCAGCGGCTGGATATCGACGCTGCATGGTTAGCTTCTGTGCCATGTGCGGCTATGCGGCAAACCGCCAGATATGGCCCCATATTGAATATCTGGGCTTAAAGTTCGATGACGACAGCTATGCGCCTTAGAGGTGCATAGCCATCGCAAATCAACAGAAAATTCTGCAAATGAACACTCATAGGCGAGTATACCACACCAACACCAAGTCCAAAAATTCAACTGCACTAACCCTACCTATGAAAAATCAGTAGTGCAAATATTCTAATACATCAACACACCTCCAGTGGGGAAAGGAGAACAATCCGAACTGTGACAGATTCCTACACAGAACCAACATTTTGACAGAATCCCTCATGTCAGCCGTGCATGGAAAAAACATTCTCTCAAAAAGAATAAGAAACTTCAAGGTAGAAACAAATAAGCACAAAACAATTAAATGTAAAACCCCAAAATAATGAGCAGTGGAACACTGGTGAAAGAGAAATAGAAATAGGCAGTGGAATGGGCTGGGCCACAGACTGACCAATATTTTGCCCTATACAGCATCAGCAACTAGACAGCTTGGGGGAGGGGCTGAGGATTGGCTTATTTGAACCTTCCAACCCTGAAAACAGAAATGCATTTCCTCCTGTAGTGGACTATAAGAAATGCACATTTTTAAAGCTGACATATTTCATTCTCTAAAGACTGACATTCTTTTGTACTTTTGTTGTCTGATATTTTATTTTTACAACTGGGTTAGCCCTGGTCTCACTTTACCACTTTCTCTTCTTGGTTGTCTCCTACATCCTTTTCCAGGATCTCATTTCAGTTTTCTGTTTTGTTTTGGGTTTATTTTTCACTCTCTCTGTCTTCTTCCTGTAAGAAAACATAACTTTTTACACAATAACAGACTTCTCAGTAAAGCAGAGTTTAATGACTTTGCTTGCAAGTAAAGGGTGAGATGCTTCAGTAAGCACTCACACCCAACCTCTGTTTCACAGTTATTTTTATAGCAAATTTGGTAATTAATAATTCTCAGGCTACGTATTATTTAGCCACATGGTCTTTCTTCCCAGAATGCAGACATACAGTAAGGAAGTCAGAAAATCATTACATACATCAGGCTACGTGTTATTATCCATGTATCCCTTTTTCCCAGAATACAGACATACAGTAAAGGTGAATCAGCTTTGTACCTCTGCACCTGTGACAGGCAACATATTATTTAGCCACGTAGTCTCTCTTCCCAGAATGCAGACATACAAAATTATATTACAGAATGGTGAATGAATGGAATACAAGCCTTATATTACACTGTAAAAATAACATCACATTTGTTTATATCAAACCCCTCCCTCTTTCTTTTTAAAGTTTTCTTGTTACTTTTTACATTTACTCCATAGTTCCATAAGAAGCCTCTAACTTAGATAACATTCTTCCTAACTCTCTCTCTTCCCTTTTATCGTCCATTATTAACATTGCACCTTTGTGCACCGGAAATGATACTATCATTTGTTTAGTGCTTACTGTTTCTATCAATCTTTGAGTTAACCCTCCTATACACGGTATTATGCAACACCCCAACGTAATTAATACTCCAATTACAAGTACAGAAGTAAATATAGATACTACCACCCCTTTCCATTTCCCAAACCAAGACCACAACCATCCAGTGAGAGAGGTATCCGTACCTGAATTTTCTGCCAATTCCTCTGCCAAGGTAGTTAGTCCTCGCAGGGGCTTTAGTGATAGTACCATCAGGGGCCGTGTTATTGGGTATGAACATACAAAATCCCCCCCCCCCCCAATATCACACATGCCCCCTTTTTCAGCCGCCATTATATCTAAAATCATCCGGGTCGCCCAGGCCATTCTGTTAGTGGCGTCCAATTGTTCTGTGATCCCCTTTATTGCATCCCAGGTATAATTGATAATATATATAATTTATCCAATCTACATTTTTGTTTATCATGATTACCCCTAACAGGGATTCAAATCCAGCTGCAATCTGGTTTCGTGCTTTATTTATTTATTTATTATTTATTTATTTACATTTCTTTTATACTGCGCTATTCGACATCAGTGCGATTTACATAAAACATAAAACTTACACGTTGGATATAATGAACTGTGTTTACAGGTAACAGGAAATAAAACTTGGTTAACTTGGGGAAACTATTTACATCGGATTTTCATATTATACAGGCTATACTCATGAGTGTCTTATAGGGTAGGTTTAGTCAAAATATCTATCTTAGACTGCGGGTGACACTACTGTATTTTCATCTATCTTGTAGTACTGAAGGACTAGGTAGTGTTTCACTGCCTTCCTAAATTGGACCAAGTCAGTGATTGCATGTATGTTGGGTGGAAGAGAATTCCAGCTTCTCGGTGTACATAGTTTGAAAACTCTGTTAACTGTAGCATGGGTGCAGTGGGTTATTTCTTTTGGGACAACTAATGTGTTGATAGCTGCCGATCTCCTGGACCTGTTGGATGGTGTGATATGAATGAGCTCTGCTAATGATGTAGAGGCTAGCCCATTGATTGATTTGAAAGTAAGCAGCAGCATTTTGAAAGATAGTCTGGACTGTATGAGGAGCCAGTGAAGATGTTTTAGGATGGGTGTGATATGATCTTTCTTAGACGCTCCGATTAGAACTCTCGCTGCCGAGTTCATCGCAAGCTGTAGAGCAGTGTTTCCCAACCCAGTCCTACGGGGCACACCGGCCAGTCAGGTTTTCGGGATATCCCTAATGACTATGCATGAGATATATATGCATTAGAGATATCCTGCCAACCTGACTGGTTTGTGGCCCTCCAGGGCTGGATTTGGAGACCCCTGCCTTACACCTCTGTCATTTAAGATTGTGAGTGGGCAAGGTGCAGATGTCCTAGACATCGAAAGGGTATATAGAATGTGACACATTCCTCCTCGATTCTCACCACCACCAAAATATTGTCTATTAGACAACTTTTTGGTGGTGGTGAGAATCGAGGAGGAATGTGTCACATTCTATATACCCTTTCGATGTCTAGGACATCTGCACCTTGCCCACTCACAATCTTAAATGACAGAGGTGTAAGGCAGGGGTCTCCAAATCCAGCCCTGGAGGGCCACAAACCAGTCAGGTTGGCAGGATATCTCTAATGCATATATATCTCATGCATAGTCATTAGGGATATCCCGAAAACCTGACTGGCCGGTGTGCCCCGTAGGACTGGGTTGGGAAACACTGCTGTAGAGGGTTTAAAGTAGATTGAGGGAGACTGTGCAGGATTGAATTGCGTAGTGAAAATGAGGCATGATTAGTGCCTGATAGCTGGTCCGGAAGTCGCTTGGTTCAAGTAGGAAATGAAGGTGCCTGAGGGTACGGATCTTGTGGTATACCACTCTGACTACATTGCTTATGTGGATCTTTATGTCAAGGTGCTGGTCCAGTGTGACTCCAAGGTACCGGATCGAGGATTTAGTCTGAAGTTCAGCTTCCTTGATTTTTATATGTGTTGGTGTGATGAAGTTTAGATTCCTCGTGATGAATAGCACCTCAGTTTTCTTGTGCTGAATTCTAAGGTTTTGGGATTGAAGCCAATTTATACTCATCTGGAACTCCCCGAGGGACTCCTATTGCATCTCTATATATCCTGTCATCAAATGAGGCTCCCAAGGTACTCCTCCTTTCACTTTGTATTTTCCCCTTGTCCTGTTCTGTGAACGCCAAGGTGAAAGGAACTGCCAGTTGAACTATTGCACATGTTCCCGACCATAGGGTAAGCAATGTTGGTCTCAACGTCCGCCCTCCACAGTACCACCACAGGTCTGCCCTAGGGATAGATGGCAGCATGTCAGAGTCGACGGGGATACATCTGAACCTTTCCAACAAAGTCAAGGTGTACCTCAAGGATCCTCTTTATCTGCATTGATGTTTAATATATACATTCAACCCATCTGCGACATCATCAAATCCTTTAATGTCAGTTACATGATATATGCAGACGACGTGCTACTATATATGCCAATATCATTGGATTGCCTAGACCTTACCCCGCTGACTAACTGCTTTGACACCATATCAGAGTGGCTCCTATCACAAAACCTGAGAATACAACACAAAAGACAGAAGTCCTGTTCGTCTCGAGGAACACCAACTTCACCCCTCCTAGTTGTATTAACGTAAAGGATGCCCAACTCCAAGTTAAACCGGCGATACGCTACCTGGGAGTAACGCTGGACCAAAACCTTGACATGCAGAACCACATAGCCAACACAGTCAAGGCAATCTACTTTAAAATCAGATCCCTCAGACACCTACGCATGCTACTTGAACCGGATGATTTCCATACCATTTATCAAGCCCTTATACTCCCCCATTTCGACTTCTCAAACTCCATACTACAAGGACTCCCCCGGTCCACCCTGAACCCCCTGCAATTAGCCATGAATAGTGCAGCGAGGGTACTCCTCGGGGCATCCAGGAGAGATCACTTAACACCCCTTCTAAAACAGCTACACTGGCTCCCCATTCAAGCAAGGATCAGTTTCAAGACCTTACTGCTAACATTCAAAGCGGCTAAGGGGCTCACCTCTTCCTCTCTCTCCAACCTCATACAACCACTTGCACCAAACAGGCCACGAAGAACAGCAGAATTAAACACACTAGTTATCCCAAATGACACCACAAGATGCACTAGATCAACAGCCAACAGAACCTTCCGACTCTGCGCCCCGACTTTATGGAACAACTTACCAGCACAAATCAGAGCAGTACCCAACTTGAGTCAGTTCAGAAAGGCACTAAAACATCTCCTCTTCCTTAAATATCTCAATGACAGCTCCGAACATAACCCCCAGGCGAATAGCTTGAGTGGTCAAACAAACAGACCCTCATAACAGGCCAACTTCTCAATGAAATAACAAGCAGTTCCAAGTACTATTGTACCACCTTTGTATATAGTTAACCATGATATCCCTTATCAGATAACCCTCCATTGTATTTAGTTTCCCCTATTTCGCCAAGTTATACTTCCTGTTAAATGTAACTGACCAGACATATGTAAACTGTCGGATGTTTTCTGTTCAATGTAAACCGCGCTGATGTCTAATAGTGCGGTATATAAGAATTGTTAATAAATAAATAAAATAAATAAATAATAAATAAATTACCAGGTTGGAGCAGTTCTTCTCTTCTCCTTCCATCGCTGTCAGGTTTAGGCTTAGAACGCAGGTGTTCAGTTCCCCCACTTCTCTTGTGTAGTTCTTCCCCTGCCTGGTGAGACAGGCGGAGTGATTTCCAAACACTGCTGAAAATGTGGGGGGAACTTTTACCTCCTTCAAGTCTGTAGGGGGAAAGAGCAAATTCAACGTCTTGCAACTTTCATTTCCCCAAGCCGTTTTTTCCTGATACAGAGATATGAGGCATCTTACTCCATTGGGATCTGTATCCCACCTCAAGGGTAAGGACACAACCTGTGCAATGGGCCTCCCGGAGGCACATACGTAGCAATTGCTACAGTTGAGACTTCCTACGATATATTTAACACATTCCACCCAGGCGTTCACATCCTTATAACCCGTTTCCACCTCTAGAGTGTCCCTCAAATCTTTAATCTCCACTATTTTTGACTGCATTAGGGTCCTTATTAGGTTCAAAAGATATGCTGGGGAATGGTGTGGGGACCTGAGTCTGATTCTTGAGGGGTATTCTTATCCTCAATCTTCCCAGGGGATCTTCCCCACTAATATCTATCCCAAGTCCATAGGTCCCATCCAGTGAGTCATCCCTTCCAAAGAGGGTGACCACAATGGGGTTGCAGCTTCCTGGGTTACATTGCTGAATATTATGTTTCTTTATTATTTTTATTTTCTTTTGAACTGGGTGTTTCTTCCCCTCTGGGGAAACCCAGCCTCCATCCTCGGTGGTCCACCAAACTTGTGACTACCCGTAACAGGGCTTCCCGAACACCAGTGTCTGAGCAGTCTCTGGACACATATACTTATGACTATTTCCCCAAAACTTTTCGTAGTATCCCCTGTCACAACTTATCACTTGGCAGGCATCAAATTCTAGGCTCACCGGTCCCTCTCCCTCTGGCATAGTTACAGTTAATATGTTAGGATACATCCTTCCCCATCGTGTTCATATTTGTATTTGTTCATCAGTCCATCCCTTTCCCTGTCCTAGATCCCATGTCATTCCCCTTAACAGAGAAAGTGATCTCCCCCCCCCATCATAGCAACATCATCCACTTTTCTTTGTCCATGTTAGAATTTTTATTAGTCCTTGTTAACAAACTCCTCTCCTGTTCTTCTGTGTTTCCTTGGTATTTTCAGGCACAGAGGGTCAGTAGTTCCTTGGACCTTCCATTGAAGGAGCTTCAACCGGACCTTTAATCATCCAACCTTTTTCCGTAGTTCTTACAGCAGTCTCAGTACTCAGTAAAACCTGGAACGGGCCTTCCCAGTCTGATTGCAATTTAGACTCCTTCCAGGATTTTATCAAGACCCACTGTCCTGGTTTGAGACCGTGAACTGCAAACTTCAATGGGGGTGTTTGTGCCAACAATCCTTTATTCCTGAGAACAGATAAAGAAGAGGACAGCCCAAGTATATATTCTTTAAGAAACTTATCTTTAGTTTCGAACTGGAGAGGTTCCTTTAATTGTCCCATATAGGTTAATCCAAATAACATTTTGTAGGGAGACAATCCTAAATCTTTACGAATAGCTGTTTGGATTCTTAACAATGCTAAGGGCAAACACTTAGCCCAAGGTAATTTTGTTTCTAACATCAATTTGGCTAACTGCTTCTTTATAGTCTGATTCATGTGTTCCACTCTCCCTGAGGAGGGTGGATGCCATGGACTATGAAAATCCCAGGATACTCCTAGAGTTTCCATTATGTTTTGCAATACCTTGGCTGTAAAGTGACTTCCCTGGTCCGAGTCAATGTGACCTATTATCCTATCCTATCTTGGAATGATTTGTTCCAAAACCATTTTTGCTACTCCTATTGCCATGGCAGCTACCATGGTATATGCCTCCACCCATCCCATCAAATGGTCCACTATTACCAAAAGTTACTTCACCTGCCCAACCAGGGGCAACTCAGTAAAATCAACCTGTATACTTTAGAATGGACTAAGACCAGGGTCTCTGTCTCCCTGCGGTTGTTTCCTAAGGACCATTTTGTTTATTTTCTTACAGGTTATACACCTCTCACACACTTGCTTGGCTACTGTGTATATTCCCATACACCACAATGACTCTCTTATTTATTTATCAGGTTTTATATACCACTTTATTATTTCAATCAAAGCAGTTTACATTGAAACTTAAACTTGGTAATGTACATTAAAACAGGGGCATTGATAATTTGGATTTTTCTGAGGCAATGGAGGGCCAAGCGACCTGCCCAAGACCACAAGGAGTGCTAGTGGGAATCAAACCCTGGTCTCTGGAGTCCCAATCCAATGTTTTTAACCATTAGGCTACTCCTTCACTCTTGATGTAGAATGGCCATAATTTCTCTCATTATTTGTTTATTTATCATCTGCCTGCCATGGGGTAAAACCCATTTCCCCCCTTTCAGTTTCTACTGCCCCTATATCTTCGAGTTTTCATTTTTCCCTTTCAGTAAATAAGAACATATGATATGCCATACTGGGTCAGACCGAGGTCCATCAAGCCCAATATCTTGTTTTCAACAGTGACCAATCTACAGTAGGTCACAAGTACCTAGCAGTTTCCCCAAAAGATACAGGTTCCTCAATGCTTGTACTGGGTCAAGCAATAATATCCTGGTTCCCTTTTAATAATGGTTTATGGACCTTTAACTTATCAAAACCCTTTTTTTTAAGCCCAGCTGCACTAACAGCTTTTACTACATCCTCTGGTAACAAATTCCAGAGTTTGATTACACATTGAGTGAGAAAAAAATATTTATTTTCTCTTATTAGTCTTAAATAGGTTACTCTGTAACTTCATTGCATGTCCCCTAGTCTTTTTATATTCTGATGACGTAAACAATCAATCTACGTTTACCCGTTCCACTCCATAGGAAGGCAGCTGGGTTTAAACACTTATCTGTGGTCAACACTAGGTCATCTTTTCCATTAATGTTGCTTCATATTTCAGGATTCGTGAATCAGCGAGTCACCTCCCAGCCCTCTGGGTTAAGATGGTTCTCACTTGATATGGGGTACTTACTACCAGGGCCCCTCCAAATGTCAATTTTCCTACTCACTTCTACCAATAGGGCTGTTGCCGCTACTGCTTGAACACATTCTGTCCATCCCCTAGACACTGAATCTAAGATTTTAAATAAATACGCTACTGGTTGTCTCTTCCCTGCCCATTTTTGAGTGTGGACTCCATTTACAGTAACAAACAAATGTAAGGGTATGTCCAGTGAGGGTAAGTCCAGAACCGGGGCTTCTATCAAGTTCCGATTTTTTTTTTTAATCCTTAACCAACTCTTTCTCTTCTTCTTTCCAAATTATAATGTTAGGTTGCTCTTCTAGCAATTTTGAATATAATCCCTTAGTCTTTTGGGCATATGAGTCTATCCATAATCTACAGTACCCAGTTAGTCCTAGGAACCTCCTTAGTTCCCTTTTTGTCTTAGGTAGGGGTAAATCTGTAATCCATTTTATTCATTCTGGACCAATTCTCCATTTTCCTTCACTAATTAGATGTCCGTGGTATTTTACTTTGTTCTCTACAAATCGTAATTTATTCTTGGAAACCCAGAACCCTTGTCTTCCCCGAAACTCTAATAGAGCTTTGGTGGTTTCACTAACTTGGGTCTTCTTTTTCCCTGAACTTAAAAGATCATCTACATATTGCAAAAGAGTTACACTGGATGGTGTAGAAAATTTTTCTAACACCTGTTCCAGCACTTGTCCGAACAAGTTAGGTAATTCCATAAACCCTTGGGGTAACACTGTCCACCGAAACTGTTGTTTCTGACCAGTATCGGGGTTAGCCCATTCAAAAGCAAACATGTCCCTACTACTTGGGTCCAAGGGACAGGACCAAAATGCATCCTTCAAATCTATAACACTAAACCATTTGTGCTCATGGGGTATTTTACTCAGTATTGTATAGGAGTTTGGTACCACTGGGTGCCTTATCCGTACTATTTGGTTCAGTCTCCTCAGATCCTGTACTAACCTATATGATCCATCTGGTTTTCTTACTGGCAAGATGGGAGTATTAAATGGGGACATGCATGGTTCTAATAGTGCATCTTTTAACAAACTTCTTATAACAGGCTGGAGGCCCTTACGATCTTCCAACAAAATGGGGTATTGTTTTTGGCGCACTACTTCGCCTTCCTTATTCAGTTCAACTTTCAATGGCGGGATATTAATCCTCCCCTATTTCCTTCCCTTGCCCAGACTATAAGGTCTATTTGACTCTCTTCTTCTTCGGTGAGGACAGCCATTTCTACAATGATTTGGCTGTCTTTCACTTTTATTTCTAAGTTTAACTGTGTAATTATATCCCTTCCTAATAAATTACTCCCTGCTTCTGGGATATACAACAACTGTCCCTCTATCTCCTCATGGTCCATTTTTAACAGGGTGGGCTCAAATATTGAGACCGAAAAACCCTCTCCTTTTACTCCTGAGACTGTAAGCTTCTGATTTGTTTATCTCATTCCCCCTGGTATATAATTTAAGGATGTCCGGGCAGCTCCTGTGTCTATTAAAAATACTTCTTCTATCATATCTCCCCTCAGCTGTCTCTTTTCCAGGTTGAAGAGCCCTAATCTTTTTAGCTTCTCTTCATAGGAGTATCCTTCTATCCCCTTTACCATTTTGGTGGCTCTTCTCTTTACCTTTTCTAATAATGCTATATCCTTTTTAAGATAAGAAGATTTTCTGCCTCACTTCCTATTTCTGGGGTTAAATTGTATATAGGGGTTAAGTCTACCTCTAAGGCAGCTCCCTTAGCAGTCTGATCTGCTAATCTATGTTTCTCTGGCTTCAAAAGAATTCCCTGCTTAATGACTGTTTTCATGCACCACTGCTATTCCTTTTTGGCAGTAGCAAACACTTGCTGAATTCATCTTTTCACTGGTTACATACAAGTTAAGGATTTGACATAACCACCCTTTGTCTGTGCCAAATTCCAGCCAGAAGACTGCAGCTAGCTTTTATGCTTTCTTTTTTTTTTCTATGTAAAATAACAATATCTTATCATCTTAGTTTTATCTTTATCCTGAGTACTCTTATTATCTTTCCAATATTTCAACATTCTCTCTAATAGACTGTCTAGAGGAATGTCCCCGGGGACCTTATCCCTGACCCCATCCTTACTCGAGTTTCATTTAAAATTCCTGACACCCATTGAGACCTGTTTCACCAATGTGCCTTTCACTTCGTCTCTTTCCGGCCACACTCCTTGCGGATGTGTCGGAACCACGGATTGAGACTCCGCACTCACTTCGTGTCTAGGACACGTCTCATACACACAACAGTCTGTCTCAATACCCAACAACCAAGGTAATACTTTACAGTCTTGTTTCTTACCTTGGTCTGTGCACAGAATTACTTGGTTGTCATTTGCTTTTGTCTAATACCTAGTCTGCTTCACTGAGTCTGTATTGATTTTTCCTTCATGGTCTCAGGATTCTACTGTCAGTCCACTGTTGGAGCCCTCTGTCACTAATAAATGAGGCCGTTGAACTCAACGGGACGCGTCTCCCCATCCTCAGGACCGGGGGTCTCCTCCAGTGATGGCACAATCCCAGACGAGCCCCCAATCTGTAAGAAAACATAACTTTTTACACAATAACAGACTTCTCAGTAAAGCAGAGTTTAATGACTCTGCTTGCAAGTAAAGGGTGAGCTGCTTCAGTAAGCACTCACACCCAACCTCTGTTTCACAGTTATTTTTATAGCAAATTTGGTAATTAATAATTGTCAGGCTACATATTATTTAGCCACATGGTCTCTTGTCCCAGAATGCAGACATACAGTAAGGAAGTCAGAAAATCATTACATACATCAGGCTATGTGTTATTATCCAAGTATCCCTTTTTCCCAGAATGCAGACATACAGTAAAGGTGAATCAGCTTTGTACCTCTGCACCTGTGACAGGCTACGTATTATTTAGCCATGTAGTCTCTCTTCCCAAAATGCAGACATACAAAATTATATTACAGAATGGTGAATGAATGGAATACAAGCCTTATATTACATTGTAAAAATAACATATCACATTTGTTTATATCATTCCCTTCCTTTCCTACATCTCTCTCTGACATTGATCCTTCTGGCTTATTTTTTTCTCTCATCTGCTTTATATCTAACCTATATCTTGATTTCATTCCTCCTTGTCTTTGTCCTTTAGTTTCCCTCTTTTCACCATTTACTAGCTTTCCATTTCCTATTCTTGCCTCCCCAATCCTCCCGTTATCCTCATCTCTCTAATTCTTTCTCTTGCTTCCTATTTCCCCACCTTTCACCCACTTTCTGGTCCCCCATTTCCTCCCTCTGTACTCATCCCCTCTCAGCCTCATCTACTGTCTTCTGTTTCTCATCCCCTAATAAGCCCCAGCCCCTTCCCTGTCACTCATCCCTGCTCCACCTCCAATCCCTTTCTTACATTTTACCCCCTATCTAAGGCATGTTTACTAAAACCCTGCTAATGTGCGGGCCGCGGTAGTGTGCGGATGCCATATAAGGAGTGGGCGTTCCGTCCTGAAAAAGAAAATCCGGAATTTACATATGCGCTAAGGTGCGTGGCGCCCATGTGCGCCCAGCACATTAGCGCATGAGATAGCTGCGCGGGAGGCATAAGTGGCGCGCTGATGTGCACACAGAAGAGCAGAGCCACAGCACAATGGTCAAAGCACTTACCAATGATGCAGGGATCAGGGGTTCAGTCCCCCACAGTGCCCAATGAAGACAGCTGGCTGAGGCGTTAATTTATGAGGCTAGGCTAGGCACCCCATATAGCACTATGGGGGTGCCTAGCCATGCTGTGGTCAATGCACAGTCAGGGTGAGAGTGATCTCTCAGCAGGACATACTGAGGTCACCCTGTCTGTGTAGGCACTAAAATGTCCCAGTCAGTGCCCTATGCCCTGTGCAGATGCATCCTGGCCATGCCACCCTGTCCAGCCTATACCCATGGTACCTTGCTCCTCATTATGCACATTGGCAGCCCAATACTGGCAACATTGCTGGCAGTGTGGGCTGTGGAAGGTGTTTGCAACCACCACACACTGGATAGACAGACAGCCACCCCCACACCTATGCCAGCATTGTGCTACTATAGAGGAGTTCAGCAGCCATACCCACCACACCAGTCCTGGGCACAGTACAGGCATGGATATGGTACGCAATACTGTTGGGGGTCACTCCCCAGGGTGGTAAACACTGTCAGAGACCAGACCTGCAGCACACATGTGCTTAACGTAGGAATTGATATCTGCCAGTTATCATAGGAAACGTTTGATAGCTGTGTACCATATACCCAGGCAGGGCCGGATTTACCTATACGCCATGTACGCCATGGCGTAGGGCCCACAGCCGGCAGGGGCCCACAAAAAAAGAACAAGTTCATTTTTTGTTAATACAATTTAAAAAAAAACCTGGTGGCTGCCGCCGCGGGGCCCCCTCTGCTGCCGCGGCAGCACCGACTGATCCGCGGGGGCCCCGTCTACAAGCTGAAGCCGTCGGGTCGTGTCGGGTCGTCCCTCCCTCCCTCCCTCCGTGCAGGCTGCAGGCTGTGAGAGACGCGAAAGGAGAGTGTCTCCTCGCGTCTCTGTTAAGCCCGCAGGGGCTGATGGGAAATTTCCCATCAGCCCCTGCGGGCTTAACAGAGACGCGAGGAGACGCTCTCCCTTCGCGTCTCTCACAGCCCACAGCCTACAGCCTGCAGCCTGCACAGAGGGAGGGAGGGAGGGAGGACCGACCCGACCCGACCCGACGGCTTCAGCTTGTAGACGGGGCCCCCGCGGGTCAGTCCGTGCTGCCACGGCAGCAGAGGGGGCCCCGCGGCGGCAGCCACCAGGTTTTTTTTTTAAATTAAATTTTACTTTAGGCCGGGGGGGTAGGACTGGTAATGGGCTGGGGGGCTGGGGGGGGTAGGACTGGTAATGGGCTATGGGGGGGGGGTAGGACTGGTAATGGGCTATTGGGGGGGCTGGGGCTGGAAATGGGCTGGGGGGGTAGGGCTGGTAATGGGCTATTGGGGGGGGGTATGAAAGTTAATGGGCGATATGGGGGGCTGGGGGTGGAAATGGGCTGGGGGGGTTAAGGCTAGAGGTGGGCTGATGGGGTTAGGACTGGTAATGGACTGTGGGCTGTTGGGGGGGCTTAGAACTGGCAATGGGCTTTGGGGGGGGGTAAAGACTGGTAATGGGCTGTGGGCTGATGGGGGCTGTCTGGTAATGGGCTATGGGGGGGCTAGGACTGGAAATGGGGTGGGGGGTTAAGACTGGAGGTGGGCTGATGGGGTTAGGACTGGTAATGGGCTGTTGGGGGGGTTAGAACTGGTAATGGGCTTTGGGGGGGGTTAAGACTGGTAATGGGCTGTGGGCTGATGGGGGTTGTCTGGTAATGGGCTATGGGGGGCTAGGACTGGAAATGGGCTGGGGGGTTAAAACTGGAGGTGGGATGATGGGGTTAGGACTGGTAATGGGCTGTGGGCTGATTGGGGGGGTAGGACTGGCAATGGGCTATGGGGGGCTGACTGGAAATGGGTTGATGGGGTTAGGACTGGAAGTGGGCTGATGGGGGGTTAGGACTGGTAATGGGTTATAGGGGGGGCTTAAACTGAAAATGGGGTGATGGGGGGTTAAGGACTGTAAGTGGGTTGATGGGGGGCTAGGACTGGTATTGGGTTGGGGGGTTGCTAGGACTGGAAATGGGCTGATGGATGGCTAGGACTGGAAATGGGCTGATGCAGGGACTAGAAGGGAATGGATGCTGGGTGAGGCTGGAACTAGAAGGGAGCTGATGTTGGGGGAGGATTAGAATGGGATGGGGCTGGAAGAGTAAAATGGAGAAGGGAAAAATATATTGTGTGGGAGGGATAAAAAATCTAAAATTGGCCGGGTATTGGGAGAGTAAGTGGGGATTGAGGATGGAGGGGTAAAATTTGAGTGGATGAAATAGGAATGAGGAAAGAGCAAAAGGAGAAAGATTAGTATGTTAAAGCAGATGTAGAGAGAGAATGGAAAAAATCTAGAAGAGAGAAGAAAGGACAAATGGACAGCAGACGATGGAGAGTTAGCAGAAGACACGAAGAAACCAGAAGAAAGTGGCTGGAGCAATTGCAGCTGAAAAAAATGCACAAAAGGTAGAAAAATCTCTCTTTATTTTGAATTTATTAATTGGAATATGTCAGCTCTGGTAAATGTGCATCATTAACGTCTGCGCTTTGTTTAGTACAAGAGCAAATTAATGTATAGTTTTATTTCTACAGTGTTGTACATTCCAAGTTTGGCTTTTGGGATTCCCAGTTTAATTATTGTCTTCCTGTTTCTAAATTGTGATTACTTGTTTGGTGATGGTCTATGTTCTGCATGTGTAACTGAGCTGAGGTGTTCTGTTTATATAATTCCTATTTGACATTGCCACTTGTTCTCTTTCCCCAGTAGGTCATGTATTGTTGTTCTCTGACATGTATTGGTTTAATATTTGCAGTGTTGCCTTTTGATTGGTAGAGTATGGTGCTTTGTGAGTCCTGGTAGTGCTGTTAGGATACGGCGGGTTTACTATGGGTTCTAAATGGGCAGTGTTTGTAGTAGTTCCTAATGTGTCTGGCAGTTGGCACTGGATTATAGTAATGTAGAAATCTTTTAGTCTTTCTTTATCCATACACTCATTAAGAGGCACGTTTACTAAAAGTTAGTATATGGTAACATTATGCAAATATTTATGCAAATGGGGCCCCTTATGCAAATGAGGCCCCGCACCCCCCTTGGGCCGCCCCTGCTGGGGGCCCACAATTTTTGTTGGCGTAGGGCCTCACTCAAGGTAAATCCAGCCCTGTACCCAGGTGTAGGGTGGCATTGCTAAGGTATGCAACTGCTAGTATTGGGAGATACAGGCAGGGCCCAATGTCCTGCCTCTCCAGGAGGCATTGGCCAATGGGGCCTGTGGGTGTGTGTGGGTGTGTCTGGCCCTGTTGGCTGCTGCTTTACGGCAGAGTTTCCCAACTCCAGTCCTGGTGTTCCAAACACTGTTCGGGTTTTCATGCTGTCCCTCATGAATATGCATGAGCTACATCTGCATACCATGGAGGTGGTGCATAGATATGCAGCACAGGCATCTTTATTAGAGGCAGCATGTAACCTGAATGGTGTGGGGCCCTCCAGGACTGCATTTGGGAGACTCTGCTCTAGGTAATGTGTCTGTTTATGGTGTCTGTGTTTGGTGTGGTAAAATATAGGCGTATTAACCATGCGTATGTTCTCAGCAATAAAGGTTTGTCCTTACTATCACGGTTTAGTTGTGGGAAAAATATGTGGACAGGATTGGCAGTAGCCCCAGCTGGCCTTTGAACCTGTGACCTTCTGTTCTTGCACACACTGTCTGTGTGCACTGCACCACCATGTTGCCACAGATATGCTGCATTCCCTGGGGAGTCCATGACTGTACATCCAAAATAGCCTGTCTGTTGCAGTGGACGGTGCCAGCCTGCACAGGCCTAGGCCACTGTCTGCTGTGGCTTGCAGCCACTGCCCCCTCCACCACCTGTACCCTTCCGCCAACATGCAGACATGTCCTTATCTGGGAAAAAGCATATGACCTGATTGAGTTGTGGCACTCCAGGACTGAATTTGGGGGACTCGGCTGTAGGTAATGCCCATTGTTATGGTTTGTGTGCGGTGTAGGGTAAAATATGGGTGTTTGAACCATGCTTATGTTCTCTGCAATAAAGGAGTGTCTTTACTATCACTGTTTAGTGGTGGGTAAAACTATGGGGACTGGGTTGGCAGGAGCCCCAGCTGGGATTTGAACCTGTGACCCTCTGGTCTTACAGGCACTGGCTGTGTCTGTTGCACCACACTGTGGCCACAGAGACAGTGCAGTCCTTGGAGATAGGAAACCTGGCCTGATAGTCAGAAACCCTGCTCTGCACAATTTTGCTGTGGGCTCATTTACCTTGTATGGAGACAAAAGTGCAAATAAACCTCAAAAAAGACCTCGAAAAAAGGGGCAAACACCCATAACCAAGCTGGGCAACAGTGATATCACTGGGCAACATTAAAAAACACTCCCAGGAAAGCTCCAATAAAATGAAATGATTTTTGAAAGGGTCTACGGAGCGTAGACCCTTCCAAAAATCATTTCTTTTTTTTGGAGCTTTCCTGGGAGTGTTTTTAAATGTTGCCCATTGCTATCACTATTGGCCAGCTGGATTATAATTTTTGTGAATTTTGTTGTGGTCATTTTCAATTTTTATTTGCTATTTTGTTCTGTGCACATCTATCACACTGCTCACGTTTTGTAGGTTTCCCCGGTTTTGCTGTACATTGCTGACGTAAATGGTTTCTCTTCCCTTTAAATCGTCTCTAACGCGAGGTTTTCACTCGTGGTATTTTTTTTGTTGATTTTCAGCTCCGCTCCCGTGTGGGGAGCCTCTCCCCTCCCACTCTCCACCCATTGACCCCGTCCCTCCGCCCCTCCGGAGCCTTCCTCTGCCCTCGGAATGCCTTTCCACGCCCCTAGCGCACATCAGCGCGCCACGCACTTGTGCGGGCCCGTTAGTGTGACGCGTACGTGTGCGGGGCACAAAAATGCACTATTACGCACAATTGCGCGGTTTAGTAAACATACCCCTAAGTTTCCACTTCCCTTTTTACTTTCCCCATTTCTAACCTCTCTCACCTTCAAAGACCTTTCCCCTTCCTTTGTCTCTCACCACTTTTCAACTGCCTCTCAACCCCTCCTCAAACCCTCCAGGTCCTTCAAACCCTCTCCCCTCCCATATTTCTCAGTCTTACTCATATCCAACACCACCTAGTCCCCATTGTCCTCCTAATCTCTTGTCAATTTCTTAGTCCCGAATCTCCCCCCAGCTATGAGTATACTCAAGTCCACACTTTTCCACTTTACACAGTCCCTCAGTCCCCACTTAACTCTTCCAATACCCAGCCAGTCAGAGTCTTCTTCTGTTATCCTGCCCAATTTTAGAGTCTCTACCTTAATCCAAGTCCCGCTCTCCTACATTCCCTTGTCACCGATATCTGCCTTCCTGCCCTCTCCTTTCCCAGCGCCCATCCATCTACTTCCTTCTTCATTATACATCAACCCTCTTTTCCTCCTCCGTATTCAGGGCCAGCATGACCATTTGGTGCACTAGGCGACTGCCAAGAGTATCAATGATCTGGGGGCACCCTATTGCCACCACTGTCACCTCTGTCTGGGACCTGCAGCAGCCACAATGATCTCAAACAGCTAAGCAGTGCTTACCGTCAACCCCCAGTGCTGAGGTGCTGTTTTGGTTCCACCCTTGCCAAGACCTGATGCCTACTTCCTGTTTGCAAACATTTGTTTGTGATTATTGCTACTGCTGCAGTTCCCAGAGAGAGGCAGCAGTGGCAGCAGTGTGAACTAGGAGTGGGAGCAGGAGCCATGAGGGGAATGCAAGGGATGAGGTTCGCCTAGGGCACCTCATCTCCTTCTGCCATCCCTGTCTGAATCCTAGCATCCATTCTTGTACCCCTCCCTCTCAATCTTCCCCCATATATGACCTTGTTTCTTCCTCTCCTCCAAACACACGATATCTATCCCCTCTCCCTTTTCACTCCCCCAATTTGCCATGACCCCATCATCTACCAACATCAGTTCACTTCCATTTCTTCCTGCATCAGCTCATTTCCTGTTCTAGCCCCAGCATCAGTTATCTTCCAGTCCCAGTTCCCTGTTTGGTGTCAACCTCTTCCACTCTCAGCAGCTCCCCTCCAGTATCAACCCCCTTCCAGTCCCCATTCCAAATACCTTCCAGTGTCAGCCCCTTGAATTCCCAGCCCCCCCCCCCCAGTGTCAGCTCCCTTCCAGTCCACCTCCCCCACTGTCCAGCTTCCTTCCAGTCCCAATCCTATTCTCGGATATGAGCTCCCTTTCAGTACCAGTGCCCCCCTCTCCCACTATCCAGAACACTTCCTATACCATCCCCAAGTGTCAGCTCCCTTCCAGTCCATCTCCCCTAATGTCCAGGCCCCATCCAGTCCCAGTCCCCTCTGCCAAAGCCAGTTCCCTTCCAGTCCCCCACCCCCACTATCAAGCCTTCTTCCAGTACCATCTCATGTGCCAGTTCCCTTCCAATCCCTCCCTCCACTGTACAGTCCCTTTCCAGGTCTAGCCCCAGGTATCAGTTACCTTCCAGTCCCAGTTCCCCCCCCCCCAGTGTATGCTCCCTTATAGTTCCCTCCCCTCCTCTGTCTAGCCCACTTCCAGTCCCAGTCCCAATCCCAGGTATCAGCTCCCTTCCAGTCCCCACCCCTCACATTAGCAATGGCTCCAGCATCAGTCACCTCCTCCCACAGCTGATTTAAATAGCTGCTATAGAATTTTTCTTTGCTCCCATGGTTGTGGTGCCTTATAGACTGCTGGACCATGATGTTTCTAAGGGTGGTAGCAAACACTTCCTGTGAGAAACAGGAAATGCTTGTACTTACCTTAGAGATGCCACAGTCCGGCTGCTTGCAAAGCAGCACAGCTGCGGGAGCAAAGAAAAGTACTCCCACAGCTGTTTAAATTGGCTGTAAAGGGCAAGTCAGTGAAGCAGGCTTCAGGCACCCTTAAATGTTTTGCGCCCTAAGCCAGTGCCTCACTGGCTCGCTTGTTAAACTGGCTCCGAATGGCTCATTGGAACTTAAGTCTGATCCAGCATGGCGCATCTGACGTTGTTATGTAAGATGAGCTTCTGGAAGTTGTTTTAAAGGACTCTGCAAAGCAGAATCTTCAGGGAGTTAAGTTTTTACTGTTCAGATAATAAATGGAGTCAGTGCAATGCAGTAAGCAAGGTAAGCATGTGTCACAGGAAGAGAGCACCGAGTCCTGAATAGGGTTCTCCTGGAACAGGCCTTGTTGTTGTACTGGTTACTCTACATCTAGGTGATTTCTCATGAGACGAAAACAAGGAAAGCTTCCTTTTAACTTTAAAACTGAGTACTCAAACTAAACTTTCCAAATAAAAACAACAAAAATAATCTTGGCTTGTCAAAGAAGGTCAGCCATTGTACAGTACTCCCAGTGAACCTGCAGTCCTCAGGAAACAAATATTGTCCCATTAAAGGTCATACTCAGTCTTCCAATGCCTAGCACAGGCTCATTGGTCCACTCCAGTTCCACTGAGCTTATTCAAACTTCCAGCAAACTAAACAAAAATACTAAACTTCAATCCATGCCTTTTCCTGGCTTTATAATCTTTCACCCCCTTTTGGGCTTTTGCATAGAGTGCTGCTGTTAACACACTTTCCCCACATTCAGCACATTATTCCAAAGCTTGAACTGACTTTCCCAAAGTGAATTGTACTAATCTGTTCGAGCCTGAGTTTTCCTCCCGATACTTCAAGGCTGGAGCCTCCAGCCCCTGCTCCTTCAGGTAGAGAACACACCATCTCTCTTCCTTGATCACTTAGGAGGTAATTCCAGAACACAAATAAGGGTTTATATGTGTGGCGAGGATGTTTATGTGCTGAAAACATCCCAGACTGTATTCCGAAACACTGCTAACATGCACGTTCACAGCGCAAGCACGGGGATCTCAGAACATGGGCTGGGGAAGGCGGAACAGGGACATGGTCAGTCACGGAAATGTAGAAAGCGTATTCAGGAAAGTCCCATGTACGTATTAAGTGTCTCCCAGAAATGTCCACGTTATTCCTGCTGAAAAGTGGTATAAGGCTAGGACTTAGAAAATATTCTACTGTGCTCCACAAATGTGTCCCATATAGAAGAATGGTTGTGACAAGAAGGTTTTGAACTGGTGTGACTGCAGTCTGGAAAAACACAAGATGTAGTTTTAAGGTACAGGGAGCAGAGGTGAGGGAATGTTGTAAGGAAAAGAAACATTTGTAAACATCCTTACAGAAATATTGAGAAGAGTAATAGCGTTTATTCAGGCTGTGTACCTATGTGCTGTTTGTGCTAAAGGAGCCAGTCTATGGGACCCTAACAATTCCTATGTTCAGAAGAATGGGACCAACGATGCAGGGATAGTATGGGTGTGAGCAGGGAAAGGATTCCTTTTGGGGTGAGAAACGGAGATCATATTTGTAGTCCTGGTATCCCATGCGATTATGTTATGTATAGGTTCAGGGCATCTTTTTGGCAGAATTATGCTTCTGTGACAGAAAGTGAGTGTGTGTGTGTGGTTTGAGGGGTGCATGGGGTACGTGGAGGGGATCTGGTGTGCTCATCTGCAATTCAGAGGGGAACATGAAAGCCTGGCCAATACTTAGACCATATGGACGACCACAGTGTCACTAGGTGCCAGTGTGATTGGGCAGTCAAATCAGAGAGGGTTCACTATAGCCAAATGTCAAAACATATCCCTGTCAATAATAAGGGACCTTCAGAATAAGGGCACTCAACAGTGAAAACAGCACTAATGCATGCCCATTTTGTTGTTGAGCATGTATTAGTGCTATTTGCACTGCTGAATGCCCTTATTCTGAGGCTCCTATCAATAATGCAATGTGTGCTTTTGAGTCAGTCCTGACTCCTGGTGACCCAGAAGCTCCTGGGCTTTCTTGGCAGTGTGACCAGAAGTAGATTGCCAGGCCTTTCTTCTGAGGCAATGGAGGGTTAAGTGACTTGCACAAGGCCACAAGGAGTGCTAGTGGGAATTGAACCCTGGTTGCTTGGTTACCAAGCCAGTGTTTATGTTTATGTTTATTTCATTTGCTTGACCGCCCTTCAATAATAGTCAGAGCGGTTTACAATACAAAAATATCACACAGTAAGGCACAAGGCCGGAAAGTTGAAAGGAAATTACAACATCTTGATAGGATAGAAAAAGATGATCTAGAGGAGGATAGACAAGGGAATAGGGAGAGAGGGCGGGAAGGTTAAAGGCCAGGGAAAAGAGGTGGGTCTTTAATTCAGATTTAAAGGTGGAATGATTAGGTTCTAAACAGAGAGTGGTGGGAAGGGAATTCCACAGAGCAAGGCCTATGAAAAAGAAAGCTGAGGAGCGGGTGGATTGAAGATGGGCAAGAGAAGGAGAGGGGAGAGTGAGGCGGTTGAGATGAAAGGATCGAGGGGTATGTTTGGGGATATGGAAGTGAATGAGGTCCGCCAGGTATTGTGGGGTGGAGGTGTGGAACGCTTTATGAACCAGAGTGAGTAGTTTAAACTGAATGCGGAAAGACACGGGTAACCAGTGGAGACGCAGAAGGAGGGGGGTAATGTGATCTCTAAGGGAGGAACAAGTAAGAAGCCGGGCGGCAGTGTTCTGGATCCTTTGTAGACGGGTTAGTTGAGATGTGGTCAGGCCAGCGAGTACTGAGTTGGAAAAATCGATGCAAGACATGACCAATGAGAGGAGTAAGGTTGTAAGAGCAGACAGAGAAAGAAAAGGGCGAATCGAGCGAATTTGACGAAGGAAGAAGGAAGAAGTCTTGGTGATGTGAGAAACATGAGCGCGAAAGGAGAGATCAGAGTCAAAGAGCACACCAAGGTAGCGGAAAGTGGAAACCAGAGATATAGGGGTACCTGAGAAAGAGGGGGCTAAAGAAGGGGAGGAGTGACCCTGGGGAAACCAGATTGCAGTAGTTTTCGTGAGATTGAGATAAAGACAGTTGTGGGTCATCCAGTTGGTGACAGCAGCAAGACAAGAATTAAGAGGGGTGAGATCAGGACACAAGGGTGAGGTGTGATGAAGGAGGAGAATGTCGTCCGCATAATAGAAAGCTGAAATTTTGAATTGCTGTATTAATTGAGTGAGGGGGGTTAAGAAGAGGTTGAAAAGAAGTGGGGCTAAGACAGATCCTTGGGGAACCCCACAAGAGAGGGGAAATGGATCGGAGGGGGAAACAGAAGGGGAGGTAGAGAGAACTGCACCAGACCGAGAGGAGAGGAAAGAATGGAACCACCAGTGAACTGTACTACAAAGGCCAGCCTCGCGCAAACGAGAGAGAAGGAGAGAGTGATCAACCAAGTCGAAGGCAGCAGAGAAGTCGAGGGCTACCGCCACCGAAATGTCACCACGGTCGTTAGCTACGTGCAGTGAATTTGTGAAAGCGAGAAGGACTGTGTTCTAACCACTAGGCTACTCCCCCACTCCTGAGGCTCCTATCATTGACAGGGATATGTTTTGACATTTAGCCCTAGGGAGCCTATGCTAATTCCTTCTAGATTATTTTACATAGGGTACTCTAATTAGATCAGATATTGTTGGCAGTGTGATAGGGCAGCCATACATCTGCTGTGCTTGGCACTGGGAGACATGATTGATGTAGTGCCAACATTCCCCAGCCCATGCGGCTTTCATCCCCACCCAGGCCAGGATCAATGAGAGCTGTGAGAGTGGTGATATATCTGGAGTATGGCTACTTGGTGTGATGGCACAGGGATCTCCCCTCCCATGCCCACACATCCCTGACCAGGGGAGCAGTACCACAAAACTGACTATACATCCATTGTAACAGATGTATATAGACCGACATATGCTACAATGGGACAGTTAGCTGCTGTGAGAAATGCTAGTACCCAGATAGGTGGGCCTCAGATGCCATAGCTAGAAGGGCCTACAACAGCTACTACTGATCATTTGTATAGCGTTACAATGTAGTGGTGTCAGAAGTGTGCTTTCAAATGTACCTTGAAATACTAGGCGTGTGGCCTAGCTGAAATGTCTTTGGGGCATGTTTACTAAAAGCCGTACAATTGCGTGCCACACAATAGCGCACGGAAACGCGGCACTCAAACGCTCAGAAACGCTCTTAAACGCCCCGCACAAGTGCGCTTGGGCCCCGCACAATTGCGCGCCGCACTAACGTGCCCCGCACAAGTACCCGGCCCGCAAATGTCCGATAGAGGCGTGGAAAGACATTCTGAGGGCGGAGGAAGGCTCCCGAGGGGCGGAGAGACGGGGTCAATGGGCGGGGAAGGGGAGGGGAGAGGCTCCCCGCACAGTATCGGGGACGAATTTGCAGGTTAAAAATAGCGCGAGTGAAACACTCACGGTAGAGGGCATTTAAAGGAAAGAGAAAACCATTTCCGTCAGCAATGTACAGGGAAACCGGGGAAACCTGCAAAACGTGAGCAGTGTGATACACGTGCACAGAACAAAAGTGCAAATAAAGATAGAAAAAGACCCAAACAAACATATTAAAAATAGGAAGTCAGCTGGGGAACCCTGATATTAATGGGCAAACATAAGAAACACACCCAGGAAAGCTCCAAAGAAATGAAATGAAGTATGGAAGGGGCTACGGAGCGGAGACCCTTCCAAAAACCATTTCCTTTTTTCTGAGCCGTCCTGGGAGTGTTTGCTATGGTTGCCCATTAATATCACTGTTGCCCAGCTTGGTTATATTTATCCCCAGTTCGTCGTGGTCGGTTGAGGGGTTTATTTGCACTTTTGTCACCAGACAAGGTGACTGAGCCCACAGTACAAATGTGCAGAGCAGGGTTTTTGACTCCTTTGGTCAGGTTTCCCACCCCCAGGGACTGCACTATCACTGTGGCCACAGTGTGGTGCAGTAGACAGAGGCAGTACCTCTAGGACCAGAGGGTCACAGGTTCAAATCCAAGCTGGGGCTCCTGCCAACCCAGTCCCCATATTTTACCCACCACTAAACAGAGATAGTAAAGACACTCCTTTATTGCAGAGAACATAAGCATGGTTCACACACCCATTTTGTACCCAACACCGCACACACACCATAACAATGGGCATTACCAACAGCCGAGTCCCCCAAATGCAGTCCTGGAGTGCCACAACTCAATCAGGTCATATGCTTTTCCAAGATACGGACATGCCAGCATGTTGGCGGTAGGGTACAGGTGGTGGAGGGGGCAGTGGCTGCTAGCCACAGAAGACAGTGGCCGAGCCATGTGCAGGCTGGCACGTCCACTGCAACATAGGCCCTGTCGGATGTACAGTCATGGACTTCCCAGGGAATTCAGCACATCTGTGGTAACACAGTGGTGCAGTGCACACAGACAGTGTATGCAGGAGCAAAAGGTCACAGGTTCAAAGCCCAGCTGGGGCTACTGCCATTCCTGTCCACATATTTTCCCCACAACTAAACCATGTTAGTAAGGGCAATCCTTTATTGCTGGGGATATACGCATTGGTCATACGCCTATCTTTTACACCACCAAGCACAGACACCATGACCAGGGGCATTACCTAGAGCAGAGTCTCACAAATGCAGTCCTGGAGGACCACACACCATTCAGGTTCCATGCTGCCACTCATACAAATAACCGTGCTGTATATCTATGCACCACCCCCATGGCATGTAGATGTAGCTCATGCATATTCATGAGGGACAGCAGGAAACCCCAACCAGTGTATTGCAAACCTGGACTGGATTTGGGAACCTCTGCCGTACAGCAGCAGCCAACAGGGACAGACACACCCACACCCACACCCACAGGCCCCATTGGCCAATGCCTCCTGGTGAGGCAGGACATTGGGCCCTGCGTGCATCTCCCAATACCAGCACTTGCATACCTTAGCAATGTCACCCTACACCAGGGTATATGGTACACAGCTCTCAAACGTTTGCTATGAGTACAGGCAGATAGATATCCCTACGTTACGCACAGTCTGCTCTATGAGCTCCATCATAATAATCTATCTGATGTTTGCGGTGTGTGCGGCAGGTCTGGCCCCTGACAGTGTTTACCACCCTAGGGAGGGACCCCCAACGGTATTGCATACCATACCCATGCCTGTACTGTGCCCAGGACTGGGTGTGGTGGGCAAGGATTCTGAACCCCTCTATAGTAGCACAATGCTGGCATACGTGTGGGAGTGTGTGTCTGTCTATACAGTGTGTGTTGGCTGCAAACACTGTCCACAGTTTTGGCCTGATGATGTGCATAATGAGCAGCAAGGTACCATGGGTATAGCTCAGACAGGGTGGGCTGGCCAGGATGCATCTGCACAGGGCATAGGGCACTGGCAGGGACATTGTAGTGGCCGTCCACCACCTCCACAGACAGGGTGACCTCTGTATGTGCTGCTGGGCTTTCACTCCACCCTGACTGTGCAGTGATGGCAGCATGGCTAGGCACCCCCATAGTGCTTCATAGCACTTCCCTCATGTGATATATATGGGTCACCTGTTGGGGCCTAGTCACTGATGTATCTGCTTGTGTGTGCTGCCATCCCAGTTGTGGGTGCATGCATTTCCAGTGGGACTAACCAGCAGACTGTTCACAGCTGGTATGTGCCCTGCTGGAGTGCCTTGCAGTGGCTGATGGCTTGATGCAGGGGAATATCAGATAGTGGTGGGGTGCATCTTAGCATATCCAGGCCTACTGTCTGTCTGATATTGTGGTCTGGGTGTGTGTGGGGCTGCTTGGACTGCCCTGTAGGGTGTCTGTTCCCCAACAGGACTGGGGTTGATGGTCCACTCTACTGCCATCATTGCGGGGGGGGGGGGGGGGGGGGGTGGGTGGGTGTGTGTATAATGGGGATAGGTTGATAGGAGGCCCTGCCTGTTTGCCACCCTCAGCGGGGGGGGGGGGGTTGGTGGTACATAGCCCACCTAGGGGTCCGTGGGGTTCCCCCTGACTGAGACAGACAGAGATATCCAAGGTGTTCCTGCAGAAACTACCTATCTCACAGATTACAACTGTTTTGGAGCTCTGCCATGGAGGGTGCTGTGGACCTGGTCCAGGGCGCCTCATCGCACACTCAGGGTGAGCACAGTTCCCGCACAGTGTGACTGTGTGTAGCTACTCTGTGCAAATTAAACACCCGGTCAGTACCTCCTACCAGGCCAAGGTGCTGTGTGGGTGCACACGGACACGTCCCCCTACCAGGCCGGGGAGCTGTTGGGGTGCATTCCCCATCTTGTGTCCATCTGTGGACATCTGATTTGCATGTGCAGTGCATCATGGGTATGGGTGGCCTAACCCTATCCTGGTTCCCACAGCAGACTGTCTGTGTGGTGACATGCAGGCTCTCTGCAGCCAGCCAGGGGCTTGCTGGCAGCTATATAGCTGTAGCCCAATGGTTACTTCACTGCCTGTGGAGCCAGCGGTAATGGGTTCGAGCCCACAGTGGGGTTATTTGATAGGGTTGTCCAAAGCTTTTTTTAGATTTAATGTACATATGTTGCTGCCATCAAACACACCCTCAGTGTACTGTACCCATAAGGTGCCTCTGAGGGTGCTTTATAGGGCACCCTATAGGGCACCTTATGGTTGCCGTCCATATAAGGTGCACTATACATTATCCTGTGACGCAACATATATGGTGCCCTATAGGGGACATTCAAGGGTGCCTTGGCGGACAGTGAACTTTAACATGTGCCTTATGGGCCGCCTTATGTTAACACGCTTTGTGAGTGCGTTTGCTAGTAGTGATAACTGAAATAAAAATAGATTGCCCCCTACAGCACTCATCCCCATAATACACACTGCCTCAGTGAGCCTTCTTCATTGGGCACTGTGGGGGATTGAACCCCTGATCTCTGCACCATTGGTCAGTGTCTTAACCATTGTGCTGTTGCTCTGTTCCTATGCTTGGGCATCTGCGCACCGCCTTATGCCGCCCAAAATTACCAGTGCACCGCCTTATGCCGCCCAAAATTAATATGCCTCCTAAAGCACTTTTACCCATTACAGTTAATGCCTCAGCCAGCCCTTTTTGTTGTGCACAATGGGGAATTGAACCCATGGCAGCTGCACCCACAGTCAGTGTCTTAACCATTGTACTATGGCTCTGCTCCTTTGTGTGTGCATATCAGGGCGCCACTTAGCCTTCCCACGCACTATTATGCACGGCGCACAATAGCGCGGCGCACAATAGCGCCCCGCGCAAATGTGCGATCGCTTACTCCCGTTTTTTTTCTTTTCTCTGCCTGAACCGCCCACTCCTTATATGGCACAGGCACACTACCGCGGCCCCGCACATTAGGAATGTTTAGTAAACAGACCCCTTTGTCTCTTTTGTTTCACTGTAGCTTGCTTAGTTGTAGAACCACGCAGTAAGAAATGCATAGTTCCTTAGCGTTCCTCCAGCTTAGTCCTCCCCTCTGGGTTGTGTACCTCCTCCTGCAGCTTGGAGACTGGGCATGACAAACTCATGACATCACTGGATATAGTATGCTGGAATCTCCCATCAGTCCCAGTGTGTCAAGTCTCCTTGCAGCAGGAGGACGTAGTGAGCCTAGGTGCTGGGCTCACTAGAGAAATGGATAAGGAGCAGCTTAGTCAGGGTGCTAAGTGTTAGGTTTCTAAATTTTTTGGGTTCAGTCAAATTTTGGTTTGTCCCTATAAGTTTCATTGGTTTTTGGGGTATTTATTTTGATTGTATCGCTTTAAGTTGAAAAAAAAAAAAAGGGGGGGGGGACTCTTCGATCTCTCTGCCGCACCAAAACTTCTGTTCACATTCTCATGATTGCTCTCCCTGGATGGAGCGGGAGAGGCCTCCTGAAGCGATTTATCTGTCCCCTCACTCTTAGTTGTACGGCCTGACGCTCGAGTTTTGGCGGGAGCGGGTTCGACGGCAGCAACACTGGCTGAGTAAGCTCTCGCTGCGAACATTGTCCCTAGGCCGGGGTAACGTCGCAGCTTGCAGGGCCCTGGTCTCTGGCGGTAAGTGCTTTCTCTTGGCAGCGGGGCCGAATTTGGGGGAATTTGGCAGCCGGAGGGTAGTTTTTCAGGGCTGCGTGCCAAAAGCCTGTTCGTTTGCAGCCGTGGCCATTTTACAGTAGCGGTGCCTTACCGCGTGGCTAAGCGCAGCGGCAGCGAGGAGTGCCGGCCGCTGCGAGTGATCAGGAACTCTTCCCTTTGCATCTGCCTTTAGTTTGTCTGGTTTATTTTACTTTATTTTACTTTATTACCAGGCTTATGTTTATAAAAACAGCCACTGCAGTTTTTTTTCAGTGGGTCCTCACTTGATTCATCCAGAGCGTTTTCAGGGGGAGTTAGAGTACAGGAGGTCCAGTAGTTGTTTTTTGTTTTGGGTGGCTGTGAGTTTCATTTTTAAAAAAAAGGAAAAAAATTAAATACAATTGCTTTAGGTGAAGGGGCGTTCTGCGTTCCTAGCCAAGCCTATTAGGCACTTCAAGCACATGCCAGCACACCTGCAGTGCGTGGTTTGTGTAACCCACAGAGGCACGGTGGCAGACACTGGCATCTGTAGGGGCTGTGCAGCAGTTTCGGGTTCTGTGGAACAGCAGATGGAGAATACATCAGTCCCAGCTGCACAGGGGGCCATGGGGGCGGTGGAGGGCGAGCTGTGGGGGTCCTCCCCGTCGGCATCTGTCCCTGAAACTTCGGCAGCGGGCCCTGCAGCGTCCTCGGGGGCAGGGACGGATGCCCAACAGATAGAATTTTGTCCTGACTTTGTCCTGTTGATGCATCAGGCATTTTGTTTGAGGTGACAGGGCAAATTGCCAGATCCCTTGCTGTTTCCCCCAACTGCTCTGCCGGCCAGTAGGGCGGAGGGGGGAGCTCTTTCCCTGAAACCGCCTAAGAGATCTCGCCCATCAGACCTGCCCTCTTCTGAGCTGGGATGACAGGAGGTGAAAGATACAGACCTGGAGCTTGATGCTGATATGGAAGAGTTGGAAGAAGGAGAAATTCCTGAACCTGAGGATCAGGCAAGGATCATTCGCGTGTTCCGGAGGGACGAGCTGATGGCATTAATCACAGAGTCACTCCAGACGCTAAAGTTCGCCGCGGTGTAACCGATTGAAGAAGACGATGGAGAGGATCCTATCATTCAGGCGGTGTGGCAGGCTCAGATAGTGTTTCCCGTCCACAAGGTGGTAGATCGGATGATCCAGGATGAGTGGGATCAGCCAGAGGCGGGACTCAGGGGGATTCGAACTATGAACAAGCTCTATTCCTTTGCGGAAAAAGACAAGGAGACATTCCATTCTCCGCGTGTTGACACTGCAGTGTCCGCGGTCACTAAGAAGACCACCATACCGGTGGAAGGCAGTGCAACCTTAAAGGATGCGCAGGATCGAAAGGTGGATGGTTTGTTGAAACAATCCTTTGAGGCAGATGCAGTATCGTTACAGGCTTCCATTTGTGGAGCTTGGGTGGCAAGAGCATGCCTCAGATGGTCACAGCACTTACGTCAGTCGGCCGCTTTGGACCAAGATAGTGTTAGGGAGTTAGAGCGTCTGGAGTCAGGATCCGCTTATTTGGCGGATGTACACTATGATCTGATCAGAGCTTTGGCGAATAGCATGGCCTCGTTAGTGGCTGCCCGTAGGTCTCTGTGGCTCAGGAACTGGGCGGCGGATGGATCTTCCAAATCTAGGCTTAGTAAACTCACTTTTAAAGGGAGGTTATTGTTCAGAGAGGATCTGGACAAGCTAGTCAAAGATTTAGGGGAGTCCAAAGAGGGGAGGCTTCCGGAGGACAAACCTAAGCAAGGAAAATTCTCCCCGGCCTTCAGAGGGCAGTTTAAAGATTTCAGGAGATTTCGCTCTTCTCGTTTGGGTGGTGTCCAAAGAGGAAGATTCGCTTCTCGGGCGCAGGGGTTTCGTGGCTTTCGAGGAGCAAGTAGAGGATTCTCTGCGTCTTCTGCAGGGTCTACGCAAAAACCACAATGAAAGGAGGCAGGTACAGGCAGGCAACCAGCCGATAGGGGGCAGCTTTGGGGGTTTCTGCCTGCCTGGGCCCAGATAGCGACCGATCAGTGGGTGTTGGAGATCATTCGCGAAGGTTATGCACTAGACTTGGCGAGGCCAGTTTGGGATTCGTTTGTGATGTCTCCTTGCAGAGGGCTCGCAAAGACTCTTGCGGTCCGCCAGACGCTGGACCGGCTTCTGCAGTTGGGAGCCGTGCTACCAGTGCCAGTGGCGGAGTATGGAGTGGGACGGTATTCCATTTATTTCGTGGTGCCAGAGAAGGACGGCGCCCTTCGGCCTATCCTTGACCTCAAGGGGGTAAATCGTTCACTCCGAGTACCGCATTTCAGAATGGAAACGCTAAGATCTGTCATCGTGGTGGTGAGGCAAGGAGAGTTTCTAAGTTCCCTCGATCTCACGGAGGCATATCTGCACATTCCGATCAGAGCATCTCATCAAAAGTACTTACATTTCGCTCTACCTTGGGGACATTATCAGTTCCAAGTGCTGCCTTTCGGTCTTGCTACAGCTCCGTGCACTTTCCCCAAGATCATGGTGGTCGTCGCGGCGGCTTTACGGAAAGAAGGGGTCCTGGTTCATCCTTACCTCGATGATTGGTTGATTCGGGCGAAGACTGCAGCCGAGAGCAAAAGGGCCACAGACAAGGTGGTGATGTTTCTTCAGAGTCTAGGCTGGGTGATTAATTCAACCAAAAGTCAGTTGGTGCCTACCCAGGATCTCGAGTGTCTCGGCGTATGGTTCGATACGCAGAGGGGAGCGGTGTTTCTGTCATATCGGAGAGTTTGTGCGCTCCAACAGCTGGTGCGAGCCTTCAGGTCGATCCCAGCACTCACGGCGTGGAGTTACCTTTGGGTGCTGGGGACAATGGCGGCAACTCTAGAGGTGGTGCCATGGGCCCGTTTTCACATGAGGCCATTGCAGAGGTCGTTGTTGCGCCGTTGGTCACATCAAACCAACTCCTTGAACAAATGACTCCTTTGTCCTTCGCGGGTCAAACAGGCCCTCTGTTGGTGGCTGAGGCCCGGGTCGCTGACATCGGGAATGCCCCTGGATCAACCGAAATGGCTCCCGCTGCTGACGGACGCCAGTCTTGCGGGGTGGGGAGCTCATTGCGGGGAGCTCTTCGCGCAGGGCGTGTGGTCTCCGGAAGAGAGCAAATGGTCGATCAATTGGCTGGAACTCAGAGCAGTCTTGTTAGCCCTGAAAAGGTTCGACACGATGGAGACAGGTCGAGCGATACGAATACTGTCCGACAACGCAGCAACTGTGGCCTACATCAATCAGCAGGGCGGAACAGGAAGTGTAGCAATGGAAGAGGAGGCAGACCGCCTGTTCTCGTGGGTAGAGCGTCGGTTGCCAGCGATCTCGGCGGCACACATTGCGGGAAAGGACAATGTGCAGGTGGATTTCCTCAGCAGGGTTCAAGTGGATGCAGGGGAATGGGAGTTGCACCCAAACGTGTTCGAGCAACTAGTTCAGAGATGGGGGACTCCAGTCATGGATCTGATGGTGACCTACCTGTCCGCAAAGTTGACACGGTTCTTCAGCAGACAGCGAGAAAGAATGTCGGAAGGCATCAATGCTCTGATGCAACCATGGCCGTCGGCGGGGCTCCTGTATGTCTTTCCGCCGTGGGCGCTCATCGGTCGGGTGGTTCAGAGGATTGAAGCGCATCATGGACGGGTGCTGTTAGTGGCTCCGGACTGGCCAAGACGCCTGTGGTACGCTGATCTCATGCGCTTGCTGGACGGAGACCCGTGGAGGTTACCGGCATCAAAGAACCTGTTGATCTAGGGTCCGCTTCAAATGCCACAGGTGGATCGGTTCTCGCTTACGGCTTGGCCATTGACAGGGCTAGGCTGAGGAAGAAGGGGTATTCCAGAGAGGTGATTACCACTTTACTCCAGGCAAGGAAGCGGTCCACATCGTTAGCGTATGTGCACATATGGCGGATTTTTGAGGACTGGTGTTCCCAGCGTCAATGCCACGCAGCTACGGCGTCCGTGCTGTTGCTATTGGCTTTCCTACAGGATGGTTTTGATAAAGGCTTAGCAGCCAGTTCTCTAAAAGTTCAATTAGCGGCCTTATCCTGTTATAGAGGTAAGGTTCAGGGAGTGACTAGGTTCTCACGTCGATGTGGTGCGTTTTCTTAAGGCAGTCACCAGAATGCGACCTGCACGTTGAGTTTCGGTGCCGCCCTGGGATCTCATTTTGGTCTTGGCGGCTCTAGTTAATGAACCATTTGAGCCTTTAGGGCAGGCGTCGGTTAAGGATTTAACTTTGAAAACCGTCTTTTTGGTGGCCATCTGTTTGGCTAGGCGCATCTCAGAGTTGCAGGCGCTGTCATGTAGGGAGCCGTTTTTGTGTTTTTCTAAAGATAAGGTTGTTCTTTGCACAGTTCCATCTTTTTTGCCGAAGATTTCCTCCCCGTTTCATTTGAATCGAACGGTTTCTTTGCCTGTTCTGGGGTCTGGGGGGGAGAACGTTTCAGACCATGGATTGCGCTGTCTCGACATCAAGAGAGTGCTGAGGTATTATTTGAAGGTTTCCGATTCTTTTTGCAGATTGGATTGTCTTTTCATGTTGTTCGGGGGGACCATGAAAAGGAGAGGTGGCGGCAAAAGCGTCTATTGCCAGATGGATTAAAGAGGCCATTGTGTCAGCATATGTTTTGCAGGGTTGCCCAGCGCCGGTAGGCTTAGGAGCGCATTCCACTAGAGCGCAAGTGGCTTCCTGAGCGGAACACAGCTTGGTTCCGCCGGTGGAAATTTGTAGGGGAGCTACTTGGTCCTCTCTTCATACTTTCAGTAAACACTACCGCATTGATGTGCTGGCGGCAAATGATGCCTGTTTCGGGTCGGCGGTGTTGCGCTCCGGCTGGACAGGGCCCTCCCGTTAATACTGCTCTGTTACATCCCAGAGGTGGAGGACTAAGCTGGAGGAACGCTAAGGAAATAGTAATTACACTAACCTGGCAATTGTAGTTCCTTTAGTGACGACAACTTGGTCCTCATTCCCGCCCAGAGAGGGTTTGTTGACGGAGCGCGTTCGGTGAGATTCAGTGCGAAGTTACAGGTGAGTGTTCGAACTCTTTACTATTCTGTGCTCTTTTTTCTAACGTCTCTGGTGTGGCAGAGGGTGGAGGAGCATGAGCGGTCACAGGTCTCCTGGGGTCGGAAGGGGATAGGTTGGGCCGCATGGTTATCGGTTATACCTTAGCAGTTTAAGTGTTCTTGTATTGTTAATATGTTAGCTACTTGTTTGTTGCTCTTTTGAGTCTGCTTTGTCAGTAGTTCACTGGGGCTGATGGGAGATTCCAGCATACTATATCCGGTGATGTCATGAGTTTGTCATGCCCAGTCTCCAAGCTGCAGGAGGAGGTACACAACCCAGAGGTGGAGGACTAAGCTGTAGTCACTAAAGGAACTACAATTACCAGGTTAGTGTAATTACTATTTTAGCAGCTTCTCACCTTACATAACACGCCCCAGCTGACCTCCATTGGTGAGCAATCAAGGGGAACTTAATATGTGCCTATCATGAAGTAGCTAGAATGTGATAACAAATTATTAGTTTGCATATAGCTGAAAGTCTATAAATGAAACTGAAACCTTGGTCCGAGAGGCTCAGTCTTTTTGGAAGCTATTCCACTGAGTTCTCGTATGCTATTGCAACTGTTTGATTTCACGAAGGCCTCAGGTGTCTTTTCTTGGTCTGGTAATCTACTACAACAAGGTGTACACAGCATTGCACAGACACAAGTAATAGATGGTCCCTGCTCAGTGGAGCTTACAGTCTAGTCAGGATACAGCAGCTGTGAACAGGAAACATCCAGGAGGAACGATCAGGAAACACAAGGGAGCTTAGGTGGATCTGATCGAACAGCAGCACTGATGAGGTGAGGGCTCAGCCGGGATTTGAGAGGGGCCAGGAACGAAGCATGACATACAGACTCAGGTAGTTTGTTCCAGGCATACAGAGCAGCAAGGTGAAGGGAGCGACATCCAGATTTGCCAGTTGAAGGGAAGAGCACAGATAGAAGCAATCTAACAGAAGAGCGGTGTTCACAGGGATGGGTGTGGGGAGAGATAAGAGGGAAATGGTGGTGCAGAGCAGCAGAATGAGTGCACTTATAGGCCAGTAAAGGGCATACATTTGTTGCTCAACAATATTATGCATTCTTTGAGGACCTGCAAGTTTATAGGTGTTTTGGGGACTTAGTGAGGGTCCATCCCTAGCAGTTTCAGGCGTGTTTGTAGAGATGACCAGGGCAGGAATCACTGGGGCTGGTTCCTAATGCTACATACCATTTGATGCAAGGTATGTCCTTACAGACATGTTCACATTTACATTGTAGTACACCATATTGGGTTGCACTGGGCTTACCTAGCATTTCTCAGGGCATGAAGAGGACTGGTATATGGTCTAGGTTGCAGCAGCTGTCATTTCTCATTGGTATTTATGTCTAGTGTGCATCAGCAAACTATTGTCTGTGATGAGTTGCTTAGGAGATGCACGTTTTTTCCAAGGGGCGTGGCATCCATGGGAACGGGCAGTATCCAAAACATGTAATGTTTCAGAATATGGTGGGAATGGGGACGTCCAAAATGGTTCCCCGCATCCGAAACATGGAGCTAGCTGACTAGCACTTGCACGTGCCCGCCAAACACATCTATCTCCCCCGATTCCAGACCCACGGGCATGTCCAGATCCACAGATGTGGAATTAAGTTCAAAGGGGGCCCGTTTTTGTCTTAGATGTGTCCAAGGGCAGGACGTGCACATTATGGAATTGGGCTCTTCGTTTCTGTCACTCTTACTTAGGCATAGCAAACAAAATAAAACACTTTACAGTTTATGTGGCTCTTTTCTCGGCATTAAACTTGCCCAGGGAAAAGGTAGTGCCAGCCAACTGCAGTCCTGTCAGCATCTGACTGCAACACCTCCCCAATGCTGCTGCCCCAACGGAATACCAAAAGAGCAGGAAAAAGAGTAACTTCTCAGCACTCGGTTGTCACTGACAGCCTGCACCTTGTTCTATTAATTCCATTTGTTCTTCTGCATCAAAGTCAAGTAGGTTGAGGCTGTCAGCATCCACCTTATACTCTTCTCCTCATGATCATCTGAGTTCTCCAGCACAGAGATAGCTGTAAAATACTCCCCTTTCTTATATGACGCTAAGGAGTATTTTGTCCGTTCCCAGGGGAATTCCTCCTCCTCCTGCTCTGTGATGTAATCTGATGTTCTCGCAGAGTCTTCCTGCTCTCTCCAGACTAGCTCAGCCTTCTCTACTGACCTGCTCTGCCCCATGTCCTACAGGAACCACCAACTTGCCTAGCAGGGATCCTTTCCCGGTTTCTACCGCCTTTGCTTCTGCTCCTAACAGGCCAGGGACTGTCCCCCAATTCTTCCCAAGCTTCTTCCTCATCACCCTTGACAAGGGAGCGCTGATGATTGGAAGGTGCCAAAATGCATAAAACAAAAAAATAATAGTGCCTCTGAATAAGTCTTTGCTGAACCACATCTTCAAAAGCATATAAACAGGATGGAGTCGGTTCAGAGGACAGCTACTAAAATGGTAAACAGTCTTCGTCATAAGGCATATGGGGACAAATTTCAATATCTCAATAGCTATACTTTGGAAAAAACAAGCCCAGGGAGGAGAGATATGATAGAAATATTTACGTAACTGTGTGGCATAAATGCAGAGGAGGAGAGCCTCTTTCAATTGAAAGGGGGTCATAAGATGAAGGTGAAAGAGGATAAACTCAAGAGTAATTTGAGGAAATCTTTCTTTACCGAAAGAGTGGTAGATGCGTGGAACAGCCTCCCAATGAAGGTAGTAGAAATGGGGACTGTATCTGAATTCATGAGGTGAACACAGAAGTTCTCTAAAGGAAGAAAGGGTTTGTAAAGCTTAGTAGTGGTATGGAAGAACAAACTAGATAGGCCATAAAGTCTTTATCTGCCATCATTTTTCTATGTTTCTATGACAATTTTCAAAGAAATTTGCCTGCGTAACTGAGCAGTTAGCCAGATAAAGCTCTACAAATGAAACTTGTTGTCAGTTTAGTGGGTGTTGGAGGAATAGCAGACAGATGGCAAATAAGTGACAGCAAAAGAAAGTAAGCATGGGGCCTTTGAGCCCATGTGTGCACTCAAGTGCCCATCACATCCTTGCCACTTGATAACAGGAAGCCTTGAGCATGTGCATGGACTCCAAGGCCCCATGCTTACTTTATTTCAGTGCTGCTGCCATAGGCCAAGGAGATGCAGCAGCGATAGTGGAGGGGGGGGGGAGATAGAGGGGAGATGCTGGACTACAGAGGAAGGAAGAAAAGGAGCAGAAAAAAAGGGGAGATTGGGCATTATGGGAAGGGGAGGGGAGAGAGGGAAGATGCTGGACATACAGAAACAGTGAAAAGGGAGAATCAAGTGTGAATCATATAATTCGAGTGATATGACCTGTACTTTTCCACTAAATCATGATGTATGTTTTAATTCCTGGCCTGTACAGCCGCACTTTTATGTATAGCAAACCGCTGCTGATCGCTGGAAGTAGCGGGATACAAGTGTACACTAAATAAATAAATAAATAAATAAATGCTGGACATGGAGAAGAATAGAAAGGGAGATTCTGGACATGGGTGAAAAGAGAGGGGGGCGAGTTAGTGAATGAGAGATTGGGGAAGGAGAGAGAAAGATAAGGAAGGAGAGAGCTGGGGTGAAAGAAAGAGATGGAAAGCTATAGGTAGATGTGGTAAGAAGGAGATAAAGGACTGTATGGTGAGGAGGATTAAATCTTTATCTTTATCTTTTATCTTTATTTCACACTTTATATACCGTCCTTGCCGAAGCGTGAGAGCGGTTTACAATAAAATAAAATATGCTGCAGAAAAAGAAAAGAACTCCATTTTGTGACAGGAAAGAGAAGAACACCCAAAATAACTTAAGAGCAGATAGAGAACAGACAAATTAGGCGGGGGAAGGGGAAGGGAGATCGAAAGCCTGGTGGAATAGGTGTGTCTTTAGCAACATCTTGAATTGCTGGTATGAGGGCTCCAACCGGAGGGAAGATGGTAAAGCATTCCACAATGATGGTCCAAGAAAAAAGAAGGCGGCATGACGTGTTTGTTCTAGGTGAGCTTGCGAGGGGGATGGTAAGGAAAGTCGGTTTGCATGTAGTGAGCGTAATTGTCGGTAGGGGGTGTGAAGGGAAATAAGATTGGATAAGTAGAGCAGGTTGGATGTGTAAATGACCTTGTGAGTTAAAATGAGCAGCTTGTATTTGAATCTATAATGGAGTGGGAGCCAATGAAGATGCAGGAGAAGAGGTGTTACATGATCTGATCTCCGAGCATTGGTAATCAGACGAGCAGCAGTGTTTTGAATTAGTTGAAGACACTGAAGCTGATAAGATGGTAAATTAGCAAAAATAACATTACAGTAGTCCAGTCTAGACATAACCAGAGCTGATAATAGGGTGATAAGAGAGTCAGAAGACAAAAAAGAGCGGACTGCTCTAATTTGGCGCAGAGCAAAAAAAGAACGGCGAGAGAGGTTTGAGACATCGTCATGAAAAGAGAGTGAAGAATCTAAGAAAACACCTAGATACTGAAAAGAGGAGGTGAGAGGAATAGAAGTAGCATTAATTTGAGGTGCTATTGTTGGGCAAGGAAGAGGCAGAAAATACACTGGTGTTTTTCCTTTCAGTTTTCTGCTGTGTCAGAGGTGGATATAGGAGAGGAAGTGAAGACAGAAAGAGAGAGAAGAAATGGTAAACAAACCAGAGGCCCTAGAATGAGCATTAAGAGAAGACAGAGGAAAGCAGAAACCAAAGACTAGGAGCAACATAATTAAAAAGATTAAGGGGTATGTTTACTAAACTGCGCTAATGTGCGCTACTGCGCGCTAATGTGTGCTGCGCGACATTAGCGTGCGCTAAGGTACGGGGCACAAATATGCACGCTCATGTGCACGGCGTGCTAATGTGCGATGAAGGCAGGGAAAGGCTCCTGGAAGGCGGAGGAAGGCTCCCCAGGGGCGGAGAGAAGGGGTCAATGGGTGGAGAGTGGGAGGGGAGAGGCTCCCCGCACATTAGCGAGGCTGAAATCCGAGGCAAAAAATACCGCGAGTGAAAACCTCGCGTTAGAGCCGATTTAAAGGGAAGAGAAACCATTTCTGTCAGCAATGTACAGCAAAACCAGGGCAACCTACAAAAAGTGATAAGTGTGATACATGTGCACGGTACAAAAGTACAAATAAACATTGAAAAGGACCCCAACAAAATTTTAAAAAATTATAATCAAGCTGGGCAATAGTGATAGTAATGGGAAATATCAAAAAACACTCCCAAGAAAGCCCCAAAAAATAAATATGAATTTTGGAAGGGTCTACGCTCCGTCCCCATACAAGGTGAATGATTCCACAGTGAAATAGCACTGATCAGGGTTTCCCTCTCCATTGGACACGTTTCCTATGGCATGCACATGTTCCACAACAGCAGGGCGGGCATGTCGGAATGGGCAACTGGACAGATGCTGGGAAAGGGGATACAGAGGGCTGCAGGCGGCACATGCTGTGGTGCAGCTGGGGCACAATGCGGACTAGGCAGATGCCTAGATGGCACTTAGGAATGCTGAAACTGAACAGCAGCCAGACAGCAACTGATGAGGGCCCAACATGGGCACGAGAGTGTTTATCACAGTGTCACAGGGGATAGTACCCAGCAGGTACCCCCAAGGACACAAAACATTGGCAGGCGGTGTTGGGGGGAAGCGTGGACGCCTATGCAGGCACCCCTACCCCAGAACATGCACCATAGGCAGCCGCCTACCTGCACACTGGATGGCTTGAGACTGCACACCACCGGCACCACCAGCAGAAGGGCATGTCAGCATGATGGCAGAGGGGTACTGGTGGTGGAGGGGGGCAGTGGCAGCTGCCCAGAGCCGACCATGGCCTAGCCCTGTGTAGGCGGGTGCCATACACTGCAACAGACAGGCCCTGCCGGACAAACAACCATGGTATCTCCAGGGACTGCCCTGTCTCTGTGAGCACAGTGTGATGCAGTGAGCACAGCCAGTGTGTTCATGAGCAGAAGGTCACAAGTTCAAGTCCCAGCTGGGGCTACTGCCAATCCAGTCCCCATATCTTACCCGCTACCAAATCGTGATAGTAAGGACAAACCTTTATTGCAGAGAACATATGCATGGTTCAAACGCCTATATTTTACCCCACCGAGCACAGACACCAGAAACATGCGCATTACCTGGAGCAGAGTCCCCCAAATTCAGTCCTGGAGGCCCACAAATCATTCAGGTTTTATGCTGTCTCCAATATAAGGCCATGTCAGCATGGTGACGGAGGGGTACTGTTGGTGGAGGGGGCAGTGGCAGCTGCCCAGAGCAGACCATGGCCTAGCCCTGTGTAGGTGGGTGCCATGCACTGCAACAGACAGGCCCTGCCGGACAAACAGTCATGGTATCACCAGGGCATGCACTGTCTCTGTGGCAACATGGTGGTGCAGTGCACACAACCAGTGTGTATGGAGGCAGAAGGTCACAAGATCAAGTCCCAGCTATGGTGCCTGCCAACCCAGTCCCCATATTTTACCCACTACTACAACGTGCTAATACAGACAGAACCTTTATTGCAGATGACATAAACATGCCCAAAACACCTACATTTTACCCTACAGAGCAAAGACACCAGAAACATGCACATTACCTAGAGCAGAGTCTCGCAATTGCAGTCCTGGAGGGCCAAACACCATTCAGGTTCCATGCTGCCTCTAATAAAGATGCCTGTGCTGCATATCTATGCACCACCCCCATGGTATGCAGATGTATCTCATGCATATTCATGAGGGACAGCATGAAAACCCGAACAGTGTTTGGCACACCAGGACTGGAGTTGGGAACCTCTGCCGTAAAGCAGCAGCCAACAGGGGCAGATACACCCACACCCACACCCACAGGCTCCATTAGCCAATGCCTCCTGGAGAGGCAGGACATTGGGCCCTGCGTGCATCTCCCAATACTAGCCCTTGCATACCTTAGCAATGCCACCCTACACCTGGGAATATGGTACACATCTATCAAACGTTTGTTATGATTACCAGGGGCGGCCCAAGGGGGGTGCGGGGCCATGTGCGGAGACTTGGTGCGGGGCCTCATTTGCATAAGTGGTCTTATTTGCATAAATATTTGCATAATGTTACCATTCACTAACTTTTAGTAAACATGTCTCTTAATGAGTGTATGGATAAAGAAAGACTAAAAGATTTCTACATTACTATAATCCAGTGCCAACCGCCAGGCACATTAGGAACTACTACAAACGCTGCCCATTTAGAACCCATAGCAAACCCGCCGTATCCTGACAGCATTACCAGGACTCACAAAGCACCATACCCTACCTATCAAAAGGCAACACTGCAAATATTAAACCAATACATTTCAGAGAATACTGGGGAAAGAGAACAAGTGGCAACGTCAAATAGGAATTACATAAACAGAATACCTCAGCTCAGTTACACATGCAGAACATAGACCATCACCAAACAAGGAATCACAATTTAGAAACAGGAAGGCAATAATTAAATTGGGAACCCCAAAAGCCAAACTTGGAATGTACAACAACACTGTAGAAATAAAACTATAAATTAATTTCCTCTTGTACCAAACAAAGCGCAGATGTTAATGATGCACATTTCCCAGAGCTGACATATTCCAGTTAATAAATTCAAAATAAAGAGATATCTTTCTACCTTTTGTGCATTTTTTTTTTCAGTTGCAATTGGTCCAGCCACTTTCTTCTGGTTTCTTCATGTTTTCTGCTAACTCTCCATCGTCTGCTGTCCATTTGTCCTTTCTTCTCTCTTCTAGTTTTTTTCCCATTCTCTCTCTCTCTACATCTGCTTTAACATACTAATCTTTCTCCTTTTGCTCTTTCCTCATTCCTATTTCATCCACACAAATTTTACCCCTCCATCCTCAATCCCCAATTACTCTCCCAATACCTGGCCAATTGTAGATTTTCATCCCTCCTACACAAAATATTTTTCCCCTCTCCATTTTAATCTCCCAGCCCCATCCCATTCTAATCCTCCCCCAACATCAGCTCCCTTCTAGTTCCAGTCTCACCCAGCATCCATTCCCTTCTAGTCCCTGCATCAGCCCATTTCCAGTCCTAGCCCCCCATCAGCCCATTTCCAGTCCTAGCTCCCCCATCCATTTCCAGTCCAAGTCCCTTCATCAGCTCATTTCCAATCCTAGCCCCCCATCAGCCCATTTCTAGTCATTTCCTAGCCCCACCATCAGCCCATGTCAAATCATAGCTCCCCTCCACTCAGCCCAATTCCAGTCCAAGCCCCCCCATGAGCCTACTTCCAGTTCTAGCCCCTCCATGAGTCCATTTCAATTCAAGCCCCCACCACAGCCCATTTCCAATCTTAGCTCCCCCCAACAGCCCATTTCCAGTCCTAGCTCCCTTCCCTCACAGCCCATTTCGATTCCAAGCCCCCTCCCCATCAGCTATTTGCCGTTCAAGCCTCCCCTTCCACTCAGCCCATTTCCAGTCCTAGCAACCCCCCAACCCATTACCAGTCCTAGCCCCCCATCAATCAACTTCCAGTCCTAACCCCCATCACCCCATTTTCAGTTTAAGCCCCCCCATAACCCATTACCAGTCCTAACCCCCCATCAGCCCATTTCCAGTCAGCCCCCCATAGCCCATTGCCAGTCCTAAACCCCCCCCCATCAGCCCACAGCCCATTACCAGTCCTAACCACATCAGCCCACCTCAAGTCCTAACCCCTCCCCATCAGCCCATTTCCTGTCCTAGCCCCCCCATAACCCATTATCAGTCCTACCCCCCCATCAGCCCACTACCAGTCATAACCTCCCATAGCCCATTACCAGTCCTAACCCCCCCCATCGCCCATTACCAGTCCTAACCCCCCCATCAGCCCACTACCAGTCTTAACCCCCCCATAGCCCATTGCCAGCCCTCATCAGCCCACAGCCCATTGCCAGTCTTAACCCCCCCATAGCCCACTGCCAGTCTTAACCCCCCCCATAGCCCATTGCCAGTCTTAACCCCCCTCCCTAGCCCATTGCCAGTCTTAACCCCCCTCCCTCCCTAGCCCATTGCCAGTCTTAACCCCCCCAGCCCATTGCCATTATTAACCCCCCCTCCCTAGCCCATTGCCAGTCTTAACACCCCCCCAGCCCATTGCCAGTCTTAACCCCCTCCCTCCCTAGCCCATTGCCAGTCTTAACACCCCCCTCCCTAGCCCATTGCCAGTCTTAACCCCCCTCCCTCCTTAGCCCGTGTCTTAACCCCCCTCCCTCCCTCCCTAGCCCATTGCCAGTCTTAACCCCCCTCCCTCCCTCCCTAGCCCATTGCCAGTCTTATACCCCCTCCCTCCCTAGCCCATTGCCTGTCTTAACCACCCTCCCTCACTCCCTCCCTCGCCCATTGACAGTCCTACCCGCCCCCCCTCGGCTCATGGCAATTAAAAAAAAAAAAAAAAAGCTGGCCGCTGCCGCCGCGGCGGCATGGAGTGTCCCGCGGGGCTCCCTCTGCCCGGCGGAACTCTCCCGGCGTGGCTGAGCCCCTCTCTGCCGGCTTGCAGATACGCGAAGGGAGAGAGTCTCCCTCGCGTCTCTGTTAAGCCCGCAGGGGCAGATGGGAAATTTCCCATCAGCCCCTACTTCCCATCAGCCCCTGCGGGCTTAACAGAGACGCGAGGGAGACTCTCTCCCTTTGCGTATCTGCAAGCCGGCAGAGAGGGGCTCAGCCGCGCCGGGAGAGTTCCGCCGGGCAGAGGGAGCCCCGCGGGACACTCCATGCCGCCGCGGCGCCAGCGGCCAGCTTTTTTTTTTTTTTAAATTCAATTAAGAAAAAGCAGAATGTTCTTTGCGCGGGGCCCCCCGAAACGCGGGGCCCTGTGCAAAAAACATTCTTGCTCAATGGACGGGCCGGCCCTGATGATTACTGGCAGATACCAATTCCTACGTTAAGCACAGTTTGCTGATTGAGCTCCATCATAGCAACCTTTCTGCTGTCTGTGGAGTGTGCTTCAGGTCTGGTCTCTGACAGTGTTTACCACCTTGAGCAGTGACCCCCAACAGTATTGCATACCATATCCATGCCTGCACTGTGCCCAGGACTGGTGTAGTGGCCAGGGCTGCTAAACTCCTCTAGAGTGGCACAATGCTGGCATAGGTGTGGGAGTGTGTGTCTGTCTATCCAGTGTGTGGTGGCTGCAAACACCCTCCACAGCCCACACTGCCAGCACTGTTGCCAGTATTGGCCTGCCAATGTGCATAATGAGGAGCAAGGTACCATGGGTATAGCCCGGACAGGGTGGCCTGGCCAGGATGCATCTGCACATGGCATAGGGCACTGGCTGGGACATTGTAGTGCCCGGCCACCACCTGCACAGACAGGGTGGCCACAGCATATCCTGCTGGGAGATCACTCTCACCCTGACTGTGCAGTGACCACAGCATGGCTAGGCACCCCCATAGTGCTGTATAGTATTTTGCTCATCTGATATTTATGGGTTTCCTTTTGGGGCCCAGTCACTGACTTATCTGCTTTGTGTGTATGCTGACATCCCAGTTCGGGGTGCACGCATTTCCACCAGGAACATGCACTATGGACTAGCTAGCAGACTGTCTACAGCTGGTATATGTCCTGATGGAGTGCCTTGCAGGGTGCAGCGACTGAAAGCTTGCTGTAGGAGAATATCAGATAGTGGTGGGGTACAGCTTAGCATATCCAGGCCTAATGTCTGTCTGCTATTGCGTTATGGATGTGTACAGAGCTGCATTAACTGCCCAGCAGGACTGGAGTTGATGGTCCCCTCTACTGCCACCATTGCAGGGAGGTAGAATGTGGATCTGTTGGTGGGAGACCCTGTTTACCACCCTCAGCCCTGGAGGAGGAGGAGGAGGGTGATGGTACATAATCCTCCTAGGGGTCCATAGGGGCTACACCTGACTGAGACATACAGATATATCCAAGGTGTGTCTGCAGAAACTACCTATCTCACACATTAGCACTGCTGGGGACCTGCAGCATGGCCTATCTCTGCTGTGGACCTGGTGCTGGGCGCCCAACCTCACCCTCAGGGTGAGTGCAGTACCTGCACAATGTGCTGGTGTGTAGCTACTCTGTGCCAGTACCACACACGGTCAATTCCCCCTACCAGGCCGAGGTGCTGTGGGGGAGCATACCCCATCTTGTGATCATCTGTAGACTGCTGATTTGCATGTGCAGTGCATCATGGGTATGGGTGGGTTAACCCTATCCTGGTGACCACAGCAGACTGTTTGTGTGGTGACGTGCAGTCCTTCTGCAGCCAGCCAGGGGTTTGCTAGCAGCTGTAGCCCACTGATTACTTCACTACCAGTGGAGCCAGAGGTCATGGGTTCAAACCCACAGTGGGGTTATTTGATAGGGCTGTCCAAAGCATTATCTATTTTTAAAGTACATTAGAGCTGCCAGCAATAACACCCTCAGCGTACTGTACCCATAAGGTGCCTCAGAGGGCGCTCTATAGGGCACCTTATGGTTACCGTCCATATAAGGTGCACTATACAGTATGCTATGGAGTGACTGATAGGGTGCCAGTCCGTATAAGGTGCCTTATAAGGTGTCCTATGGAGCGCCTTATAGGGTGCCCTATAGGGGACATTATAGGGTGCCGTGGCGGACAGCGCACTTTATAATGTGCCCTATGGAGTGCCTTATAGGATGCCTTATGTGGCACCTTAGGTTACGGCACGTGAGAGTGTGTTTGCTGGCAGCAATAATTAAAATACAAATAAAATGCCTCAGGAAACAATACTTACATGTCAAAGCTGATGCCTCAGCCAGCCTTACGTATTGGGCACACTGGGGATGGAACTCATGACACCTGCATCATCAGTCAGTGCCTTAACCATTGTGCTACACTGCTGTTCCTCCTTGCATGTCAGCGCACCTACTTAAGATTTCCATGCGTTTAAATGCACAGTGCTGCCATCAAAAACAGTGCTATGACCTTGCTGTGCCTCATAGGGCACCCTATATGGCGCCCTATACGCCACCCTTTATGCAACATTGTAGGGTGCCGTGGCGGACAGTGCACTTTAAAATGCGCCCTCTGGGGTACCTTATGGGGCGCCTTATGTTACAGTGCTTTGAGAGTGCGTTTGCTAGTAGCAGTAATTAAAATAAAATTAATATGCCTCAGACTGCAATATTACACATAACAGGTAGTGCCTCAGCCAGCCTTATTCATTGGGCACAGTGGGGGATTGAACCCATGATCCCTGCACCATCGGTCAGTGTCAACCATTGTACTGTGGCTCTGTTCCTGTGCTTGTACATCAGCGCGCCACTTATGCTTCCCGTGCGCGTTTCTCATGTGCTAATGTGCGTGGCGCACGTTAGGGCACAGCGCACATTAGCGCATGATTAATCCCGGTTTGCTTTTTTCAGACTGACACGCCCACTCCTTTTATGGCATCCCGCACACTAACGCGGCGCGCACCTAACGGGGTTTTAGTAAACATACCCCTAAGTGCTCAGATAACAAAGGTAGAAAAAGCATTTCAGTTTGAATTTATTAATTGGAAAATGTTCGCTTTGGGAAATGTAGAGTTTTAATGTCTTTTTATTTTGTTTAATAAGAGAGAAAATGCACTTTGTTTTCTCTCTCTCCAGTTGGGGTGCCATGCAGAGTCTGGATTTGTGTGGTTTATACGTAGTTCAGTTTTTATCTGAATACTTACTTTTCTAATGTAACCAGAGTTTAAAAAAAAATAGTTAAATTGGTACCTGCTGCCTGTGGGGCTGCCAATTGCAGCCAGACTGTTGGGGTTTTTTTAGGGGCAGGAGCAGCTGAGCCAGAAGCAGTATTTTTAAAAAGAAAAAGGGGAAACAGCAGCATTGCTTTGGGCTGCGGGAAGTGACATCTGGTGTGTCACACTCACGCAGCAATCACCGGGCCCTGTCCCAAGGTTCTGGGGCTGCCAGGGAGGTTGGCTGTCTGGATCGGGTGCAGCCAATCCCATCATTGGTGAAAGTTTATCTGTGCTCTGTGTGTGTGACAACGGTGTGGTATTCAAGGGTGGATTGTGAACAAAAATTGGTCCAGGCATGATGATCTTGTCCCTGAACCTTCCTCCCCCCTCAGTCTCTCTCTTCCTCCTCTTCCCAATCTAACTTTGATGCTGCAACTCAAACTGCTCCAGTTTCAGGCTGCTAATGCTGCAGGCCACTGCCATAATTGATGCAAATAAACCAAAGCAGTAGCCTATTGTTTGTCTACTTCAGTGGACCAAAGGGGAATGCCCAATCCCCAGATAGCGCAATCCTCCCCTGATGGTATAATGCTAGCGTTTTCTTCAAGTATCGGAATCTGTAGCAGTCCAACTTGTTCTGTTTTTCCAGTAGGAAGTGTATTGAGGGTCCTAGGGCCTGGTATAATATTTGCAGTGTTGACTTATAGGTAGGGTTGGTGTTGTGTGAGTCCTGGCAGTTAGTATTGTGTGCCATGGCAGGTTTGCCATAAGTTCTGAGTATACATTTTGCCTACGATGTGCCTGGCATTTGAAAAACGACAAATCTATATGGTCTTGTAACAGAGCGATCTCACATCAATGTATCATTAAATTCCTATGCTCTACTACTTTGATTTCAATCTGTTTTTCTATGGGTCAGGGCCCAAATCCCGGGGTTTGTTATTTACGGGTCTCAGAAATTTATGCCATTGTGAAGTCTGAGACCCGTAAATAACAAACCCCGGGATTTGGGCCCTGACCCATAGAAAAACAGATTGAAATCAAAGTGGTAGAGCGTAGGAATTTAATGATACATTGATGTGAGATCGCTCTGTTACAAGACCATATAGATTTGTCGTGTTACATAAAATGGAAGGTCAAAGCGTGTGGAAAGAAACATTAAGTTTTCCACAAGATTATATTACTGCCTTGCTACAAGAAAAAACTCCTTTCCCCAAGGAGCACAAAAGTCAGATGAAACGACCGAGGATGTAGAATCCCTTTGGGAGACGATATTACAGCTCAAGAAAAGGAAAGTATGAGTTGAACTACATAGGTCTTCCCTCATCGAGTATATTAGTCGACACCAAATCCCGCAGGGGTTGAGAGTCTACAAAGAACCTCGTATGACTACAATGGGACCTGAGTTTGTGGAGACATGGAACAAAATATTGAACAAGTGTTCGTTAGATTTGATGGTCCTTATAGTAGACTCATCTAAGGAACAGATGACATCGTTGACAGAAGAGATCAATCTTAAGTCAGATCTAGTAAAGTCCAAGCTCCAAGAGGAGCATTTCCTACGACGTCAGGAAGAGATACAGAAGCAAGTGGATCAAGTACGACAGGAGGTGATGGCCAAGAAACAAAAAAAATTGAAACGAGACGGGGCGGATTATTCCACAGGATACGTTTATCCGTGGATGAATAAGAATCGGAAGCCCAAAAAAGGAACATGACATGTGAGTTTTGGAGATTCCACTGATGGAGACGAGAGTTCAGATTCCAGTAGATCTTCAGGAAAACATTTTTTGGAAGAGCGACATAACGGCAAGACCACAAAGAAGAAAACAAACGAAAAAGGGGAGCCTCCAAATCAACTGAGACAGAGACCTCAGAGGAAAAAAGATTGAACAATTTGGTAGTTAACATATCGGGAAAGCAGTTATCTCCCGAGGCAGAACATTTATTAGAGAGAGGATTGTCGTTCGTTCCCAGTATTGGGTTCGATGAATTTCAGTTTCGAATCGATCTAGAGGCATTAATACGTAAATTACATTTAAAAGACTATTTTTTTACAAGATCACTAATTACGGAGAGGAGTGCCTTGGATACTCTAGTTAATCGTATTCCATTGTCTTTTAAATCAAGCTGGGTTCCACCAAGTCCCCTCCCTCCACAATAGGGCTCTTTAGAGATTTGGTTCTAAAGGACATTGATAATGAATTAAAGAAAAAACCGGTCCCTAGTAACCATCGGCTGCCGGTTTCGGAACGACAAGCTTTGAAAGAGCTCCAAGATAGGCGAGACCTGGTAATCAGATGAGCCGATAAAGGAGGGGCTGTAGTGGTCCTTCATCAAGACTACTAAGAAGCACGAACGCAGCTAAGTGACTCTAAGACATATACGTTGTTACAGGCAGATCCCAGTCTCACTTTACAACAGCAAATTAAAGCTCTAACAACTAGAGCGTTAATGATAAATTTATCTCAAAAAAGGAATTCCGTTTCCTGAATGCTTTATCCCCTACATTTGCTAAATTCTATACGGTCCCCAAAATCCATAAGTGTCTTCAGCGACCCCCGGGATGCCCCATAGTGTCCACCAGGGGTACGTTGCTAGAGCCTCTATCCACTTATTTAGATTCGTTTTTGAGAGCATTATTGATGAACATTCCATCTTACCTCCGAGACACCACCCATGTTTTGAGCATTTTAGAAAGGTTGACCAGTTGGGTGAAGGAAGAAGTGATACTTCTGGTCACTTTAGATGTTCAATCATTGTATACTAGCATACCGCAGCAAGAGGCAGTAGACATAGTCAATAAGACATTGCGTGATAGAGGAGATCTAAGCACTGAACTTATTGAGTTCTTGACACAAATAGCCCAGTTGGCTCTATATCAAAAAATTTTCGTTTTTGAGGGGCTGTTGTATCATCAGTTGGCAGGTGTTGCCATGGGAGCTACGTGTGCCCCTTCGGTGGCCAATTTGTACATGGGCAATTTTGAGGAAAAATGGATGCCTCAGGCCCCACAAGCGAAACAGATAAAAGCTTGGCTTCGCTATATTGATGATGTCTTTTTGCTTTGGCAGGGCACGGAACAACAATTAAAAGAGTTCATCCATTGGCTAAATCATTGTGATTCTCATATACAGTTCACATATGAATTTAGCAAAAACAGTATTGCATATTTGGATGTTCAGATCATAAAGGGTCCAGACCAATGGGAAACAACGGTGTTTAGTAAGCCCACGGATAGGAACACCTTTTTGCAATATGACAGTGCCCATCCCCCCAGGCTGAAAGAAGGGCTCCCGTTCTCACAATTTTTAAGATATCGTCGGAATTGTTCGAATTGGGAAGACTTTAAGATTAAATCAAAACAATTGGGAACACACTTTATCCAGAGAGGCTATCCACAAACTGTGGTTACTAGGGCTTACAAGCGTGCCCTACATTATGATCGGTCTTGGATATTGAATTCCCATTCGTCCCGAGAGGAATGTGATACACAATTTGTGCACTTAGTAACAAAATACTCCCCCATAAGCGTGGCTATACAAAAAAGTATAAAAAAGAACAGTAGAGTTCTACAAACGCTGCCAAGTATGCAGCATCGCTCTATCCATTGCGTGTGGCAATGGAGCAAGAACTTAAAGGAATATTTAAGTCCGGCAGTTTTGCGTACAGGACAGCCGGTAGAAAGGAGCGAGGAGGGGTTGGGCCACCGCTCTTGTGGTCAATGTACCATCTGTAACATCTCCAAAACAGTAGATCAGTTTAGTTATAAGGGAGTTACATATCAGTTAAAAAGTACCACCACTTGTGAGTCGACCTATGTAGTGTATGCAATCCTATGCCCGTGTGGCTTATTATACATAGGGAAAACAATCCGCAAGTTTAAAACCCGTATGAAAGAGCATGAGAGCAGGATTAAATGTAAGAGGATGGAAGCCCCCTTAGTAACTCATTGTACAACTCAGGGCCACCTTTTTGAACATCTGAGATGTTGGTGCATCGAGCAGGTACAGAGGGGGTCACGGGGAACAACAAGGGAGCAGACCCTATTGGTAAGAGAGAAAGGCTGGATACACCGGCTAGGGTCGGTTCATCCAGCAGGTCTGAATATAGCGGTTGACTGGGGTGTATGTATTTAGAAAAAAGAGCGATAGTTTAAAGTATAAAAAGTAGAACTTTTGAAGATAAGTCACTTTTGAGAGGAATTCCCCCCCCCCCCCCGTTTTTTTCTCCTTTCCTTTCCCCGTCCCTCCCCCTTTTCTCCCTCTCTCCCTTTTTCCCCTTTCCTCCCCTCCTCGTTCTTTTTCCCCTTTCCCTTTCCCTCCTCCTTTTAGTACTCGTTACGGAGAATATCGCTCTGCCATTGATTTTAACAGCAGGTAGGAGGAGCTTACATGGGGGTTTTAAAATAGTGAAACTAACTCCCAGACCCGCATTCGCGGTGTCTTGAGACCTGGGGAAAAGTTCTCCCGGAGAAATAGTGGTCTGCAAGTTATTCGTGGGCAGCATCGACATTAAAGGTAACTGGTTTTGTTTAGCTCACTGGGTGGGGAGTTTGCATATAGAACATATGTAAGGTAGTAGATTTTAGAAGTTTTAACTATGGTAGGGTTTTTGTTTTGTGTCTTATAGTACAGCAGTAACAGCTAACGGTCCCCTGAAGAACCGTAATAGAGAAACGCAGAGGCGCTTCAACAACAGCGTCGGGACTTTCAGATTAATAGAATGACTGAAGTATTACTACAGAATCCCACAATATTGCAAGCTAAGTTGAAAATTAAGTAGAGGATTAAGTATTTTGCTGATGGACACATAAAGAGGGGTGTATGGTTATAACGAAGGGTCATTGATGCTAACAGGCATGTCACTGGGGATTTGAATAAACCCAGAAATTTATGCCATTGTGAAGTCTGAGACCCGTAAATAACAAACCCCGGGATTTGGGCCCTGACCCATAGAAAAACAGATTGAAATCAAAGTGGTAGAGCGTAGGAATTTAATGATACATTGGCATTTGAAAAAAACAATCCAGAGGTCCTGAAAAAAAAAAACCAACAGAGGATCATCCTTAGGGGGGGTTGGGGTTGTGATCAGTAATTCAGGAATCAAAATCTTGAGTGAGGGTTCTATGGGCCTGAGTCTTGATTCTTTTTAGCAGTTCCTCCGCCCACCATCCATCACCTCTCACCCATCACACTGATTTCCTCCTAGGTCTTGATCCCAGCTGGCAGCTGAAGAGAGGCAACATGATGAGCAGGACTCTTTTAACCTGCTTTACCTGCTGCGGGTACCTCTTACCTCATTCAGAGCTCTTTGAGTCACATAATATACTGTAGAAATCTATGCAGCACCATGCTGGCTAAATAGCTGATCTGAGCTGTGAACTGCAAGGTCAGGAGAGGCACCGCAGGCAGGAATAGAGAATTAGAGAAGCCCTGGACTCACTGCACCACCAGCTGCACTCTCCTGCTGTCAGCTGGCATAGAGAGGCTGCGGGGGCAAGGCGCAAATGTAATATTGGGCCCTGGGTGTTGAAGACCCTTCCTACACCCCTGGTAAAAGTACATCGGGCAGGATTTCACAGTACATGCGCTTTCAGCTGAGAGTGAAAGGAACAGGCCTGGAGTGGGAGAAAAGAAAGTAGACGGGATTTAATTTTCAAATCAGCACATGGACTTGGGCACCCGAGGCAAAGCAGCTTTTAAACAGCCCCCTTAAGGGCTTCAATATGCACATGCGATTTACAACAAAACCTGAAATTTTCTAAGACAGATGGGGCAGCTCCATAGCTCTCTGGCAACACTGCGCATTACCATGCGGGGGACTGGATTCCTGGGTCAGGTGTTTTTCTCTCACGGCTGGCCAGGGCAGCAGAACCTAGTGGCTACATTTAGTGCCCATAATTGCACAGCCCTTGGCCGAGAACTATTGTTGCAATAACTGAGAGGGGTTATAAATCCCCAAATGGCTGTGAAGAAAGTTTTATGGCACCAGATTCCAGCCCCAGTTCTGATTGAGCTGAGAAGACAAAGGAACAGAAGGAAACTGTGGAGCCCATAAAAAAAAAAAGAATTAAGAGTGATAGAAACAGGCTGAAGCCAAGAGGTTGTTTATATCTTCTGATCTGTATTAATGGACTGGGGCGGCCCAAGGGTGATACGGGGCCATGTGCAGAGCCTCATTGTGGATCCTCATTCGCATAGCCATTAGAGCTCATTTGCATACATTTGATTTATTTTATTTTAAAATGCATATGTTGCCCATCTAAAATTTTAGGCAGCTTTCAAAGGAGCCCTTTACAAGCCTCTCTTTTGTCCTGGCAATGACTTAGTGGTATGTTTAGTAAATATTAATGTGCGTTAAGTGCCACTGCGCCAGTAGAAATAAATGGTGTTGCTGCACTTAACGCACATTAACATTTGTGAATGTGCATTAACTTTTAGTAGACATGCCTTAATGAGTGTCTCAATACCATTTGCATGGGCAGTGAGGATAAAGAAAGGCTAAAAGATTTCTACATTACTGTACTCCAGTGCCAACCGCCAGGCACATTAGAAAGTACTATACACCCTGTCCATTTAGAGCCTATAGCTAACCACCGTATCATAACAGCAGTACCAGGACTCACAAAGCAACAAACCTTACCTATCAAGAGGCAACACTGCAAATATTAAACCAAAACATCTCCGAGAATACCAATGCATCTCCTACTGGGGAAAGAGAACAAGTGGCACTGTCATACAGAAACTACAAGAACAGAATATCTTGGCTCGGTTATACATGCAGAACATAGACTGTCACCAAACAAAGAACAAGGGATCACAATTTAGAAATATGAAAACAATAATTAAACTGGGAACCCCAAAAGCCAAACTTGGAATGTACAACAACACTGGAGAAATAAAACTATAAATTAATTTCCTCTTGTACTAAACAAAACGCAAAACGTTAGTGATGCACATTTCCCAGGGCTGATATATTCCATTTAATAAATACAAAATAAAATATTTTTTTCTACCTCTTATTTTTTGGGCATTTTATTTTTCAGTTGCAATTGCCCCAATTGCTTTCTTCTGCTTTCTTCGTGTCTTCTGCTAATGCTCCATTGTCTGCTGTCCATTTGCCTTAGTTTTTTCCATTCTCTCTCTACATCTGCCTCCAGCATACTGATCTTTCTCCTTTTGCTCTTTCCTCCATTTCTTTCTTTATTCCTTTTTCATCCATTCAAATTTCTCCCCTCCATCTTCAATCTCCACTTACTCTCCCAATACTCAGCCAGTCATAGATTTTTCTTCCCTCCCACACAAAATATCTGTTCCCCTCTCCATCCTCACTCCCCAGCTTCTTTATTTTCTCCTGCCAGTCCCAGCCCCACCCCTATCTGGTCTTCCCCCAGCATCAACTCCCTTCTACTTCCAGCCCTTCCCAGCATTCACTCCCTTCCAGTCTCAGTCCCACATCTGCCAGCATCAGCCCATTTCCAGTCCTAACCTCCCAATATCAGTCCTCCTCCAGTCTCTCCCAGCATCAGTTCCCTTCCTGTCCCAGTCCCCCATCTCCATCTATTTCCAGTCCTAACCCCCAGTAACAGTCCTCCTGCAGACCCTCCCAGCATCAGCTCCCTTCCACTCCCCCAGCATCAGCTCATTTTCAGTCCTAGTCCCCCAGTATCAGTTCCCTTCCAGTCCCAGTCCCCCATCCCCAGGCCATTTCTAGTCCTACCTCCCCAGTATTAGTCCTCCTCCAATCCCTCCCAGCGTCAGCTCCCTTCTAGTCCCAGTTCCCCATCCCCAGTCCATCTTCAGTCCTAGCCTTCCAGTATCAGTTCTCTTCCAGTCCTTCCCAGCATTCATTCCCTTCCAGTCCCAGTCCCCCATCTGCCAGCATCAGCCCATTTCTAGCCCTAGCCCCCCAGTATCAGTCCTACTCCAGTCCCTCCCAGCATCAGCTCCCTTCTAGTCCCAGTTCCCCATCCCCAGTCCATCTTCAGTCCTAACCTTCCAGTATCAGTTCTCTTCCAGTCCCTCCCAGCATTCATTCCTTTCCAGTCCCAGTCTCTCATCCCCCATCATCAGCCCATTTCCAGTCCAGCATCCTGTTCCCATTCTAGCTCCCAGTCCCTCTGTTCCCATTCCCTTTCTAGCCCCCAGTCCCCCTCTGCCCCCTTTCTGCCACACACCAAAAGGGGTCCCGCGCCTGATTGGCTTCAGAGGGAACTGGGGGGCCCGAAGCCCTGGCTGACCTTTGAACAGCCACAGGAGTAAAGAGTGGCATTTGCCCTCTCTCCTGTGGCTGTGATAAAAAGGAGCCCGTTGGTGTGCTGAGTGCCAGTAGGTGAAACAGGGGCATGTCCGACCCGCCCTGAACTCCTGGCACTCAGCGCGCCAGCGGGTTCCTTTTTATCACAGCCGCAGCTGAGAAAGCAAACGCTGCTGTTTACTCCCGCAACTGTTCAGAGGTCAGCCAGGGCTTCGGGCCTCCCCGGCTCCCTCTGCACCCAGTCAGGCACCGGGCCCCCCCAAGATGCGGGGTCATGCGTGAAGCCCTGTTAATGGAATATAGCAGAGAAAAATAACCTGAGAAAGAGCTGCAAATCCAGTAACCCAGAATTTCCGTAAATGCAAAATATTACTCTTCATCTTGGAAGATGTCATATATTTGGGTTTAATTTTTGCTTTACTTAACAGAGGTCTGCAAATCCCTACAATATATTCTACTTGTAATTTTTGTAGCATTAGCATCTTTTTGTTTTTTTACACACAGGACCGGCCCATCCACTAGGCAAACTAGACGTCTGCCTAGGGCGGCAGACCTTGGTGGGTGGCATTACTACCCCAACCCCCCCGGGATATAGTAAATAGCTTTGAATTGTTGATGTTGAAGACCTGTTTTACTGAATGTTCCTTGCTATGTGCACCTTTACTGTTCAAGTTATAATGTTATTGCACTGAGTTTTCTGTAAATGGTCTCGACTGGTAGAAAGACAGTATAAAAACGATGTTAAATAATAAATAAAATAATAAGTGGCAACTGAACTGCTACTTCAGCGCTGTGGCAGGCTTTAAAACGCCCATGCACGTACGTGCAGTTCCGGCCTGCTGCTCCTGCCCGCCCTCCAAGAAAGTTGCATTGGGGGGGCAGAAGCGGCAAGCCGTGAGCGCGCATACGTGTGGGCACTTTAAGGCTTGATGCAGCACTGAAGCAGCAGTTCAGCCGCCGTTGCTTCAGCATAGGGGGTGAGGGGCCGGCATGGCAGGCTGGATGGAGGAATAGTCTTTTAGGAGGGGGCGGCAGCACGGAGCGTCTGCCTAGGGCGGCAGAAATCCTCATGCCGTCACTTCGTACAGCCCTAGAGTCAAGTGGGAGCAGGAACGATTCCCACTAGTTCCTGCTCCTTCAGCTCCAGGTTCCAAAATGATGCCGTGGTAGTGCAACGTGCAGTGGGAAGGGGTTTTCTGTTCAAACACCAAACAGACAGCAGTTCAGGGACACAAAACTTGTTTTTATTCACACTGAGTTTGTTACTAAGCTGGTCTCCTGGCTCCTCCTCCAGCCCAGTTAAAGGTTCTACCTTTGCATGGCTTGCCTTGAAAGAATTCCTTGCTCCACGGACCTCTCTCCCTCCTGCAGCCTGTTGGATTTAACCTCTCCTTGTGAGTCACGCTCTCCCAGCCTTGAACTCCGGGCTGCAGACTCTCTTAAAGGGGCCTGTTGATAATCCTTCTGGAGAGGGACAGACAGCATTCTATAGGCCCCACACAAATGCCTATAACCCCTACCTGTAATCTTATGGTACTATGCTAGGGCTCAGGTTGCCAAATAACATATGCCACAAAATGTCCTTATTTGGCAGCCTGACTCCTAACAGTATCACTAGGAGTCAGGATGCCCTGCAGCAGAGGGGGCAGGAGTGATTGGGGATTGCTCCTGCTCCCACTAGACACCACAGATCCCCTATAAGGCCAGTGATGGGATTGGGGAGCAGGATGTGGGAACTCTTGCAGAGGGGACATCGTGGGGGATTCTTCATGCCAAGGGGGGATCAGGTGGGGAGGTTCTTGTTGGGAGAATCAGATGTCAGAGAAGGGGGTTCTTGATGCAGGGGGAGGGGGAATGGATGTCGGGGGGGAGGTGTCTTGATGTGTGCGGATCAGATGCCAAGGTAGGTTTAAGGGGGAGATCTGATTCCATAGAAGGTCAAGGGGATTGATGTCAAAGTGGGTGATCAGGGTGCCTAACCTCAGACTTTACATCTGCATCTTCAAGCAGGCATTATTCATTCCTAGGGGCAACTGTAAATGCCAAGATCTAGTTTTTATTTTATTAGCATGGTTTTCCCTTGCAAGATGAGGAATCCATGTCAACATTGTAGGCCTAACCAAACCACTTCCTTACTACATCCTTACCAGACCTTCTGGCAAGCTAAATGTAATATGCACCACCATATGTAAATAGCCCCTTTCTAAGATCACATTTACACATGTATGTCATTAGAACATAAGAACATAAGATATGCCATACTGAGTCAGACCAAGGTGCATCAAGTCCAGTATCCTGTGTCCAACAGTGGACAATCCAGGTCACAAGTACCTAGCAGGTTCCCAAAAAGATATACAGGTTCCACAATTCTTGTATTGGGGCAAGCAGTGGATTTCCCGGGTCCTCTTTAATGGTACTTTATGGACCTTTCCTTCAGGAATTTGTCCAAACCTTTTTTAAACCCGGCTACACTAACAGCTTTTACTACATCCTCCGGTAAAGAATTCCAGAGTTTGATTACACGTTGAGTAAAAAAATATTTTCTCTTATTAGTCTTAAACGGGTTACTCTGTAGCTTCATTGCATGACCCCTAAGTCTTTCTAGTTTTTAATGGTGTAAACAATCGATCTACGTTTACCCATTCCACTCCATTCATTAATTTATATACCTCTATCATATCTCCCCTCAGCTGTCTTTTCCAAGGTGAAGAGCCCTAACCTTTTTAGCCTCTTCATAGGGGTATCCTTCCATCCCTTTCACCATTTTGGTGGCTCTTCTCTGTAACTTTTCTAATAACGGCATATACCTTTTAAGGTACAGCGACCAGAATTGCACACAATATTCAAGGTGCGGTCGCACCATGGAAAGATACAGAGGCATTATAATATCCTTTGTTTTAGTCTCCATTCCTTTCCTTATAATTCCTAGCATTCTATTTGCCTTCTTGGCCGCCGCTGCACACTGGGCGGAGGGTTTCAACGTGATATCCACAATGACGTCTAAATCTTTTTCCTGAGTGAAGGTTCCCGATGTGGAACCTTGCATCGTGTAACCATAGTTTAGGTTGTTCTTTAACTTTGCACTTGTCCACATGAAATTTCATCTGCCATTTGAACATCCAGTCTTCCAGTTTATCAAGGTCCTCTTGCAATTTTTCACAATCCTCTTGGGTTTTAACAACTTTGAATAATTTTATGTCATCTGTAAATTTGATTACCTCACTCATTATTCCCATTTCCATGTCATTTACGAATATGTTAAAAAGCAGCAGACCCAGCACAGATCCCTGGGGTACTCCACTATTCACGTTTCCCAATTGGGAAAATTGGCGATTTAGCCCTACCCTCTGCTTTCTATCTTTTAACCAGTTCTTTGATCCACAATACGCGTAGTACACTGCCTCCAATCCCATGACTTTTTAATTTCACCAAGAGTCTCTCATGAGGGACCTTGTCAAAGGCTTTCTGAAAATCCAGATACACTATATCGACTGGCTCACCTTTGTCTACTTGTTTATTCACACCTTCAAAAAAATATAACAGATTAGTGAGACAAGACCTTCCTTGCCTAAACCCATATTTGCTTTCTCCCATTAAACCATGACTATCTACATATTCAGTAATTTTGTTCTTTACACTGGTTTCTACCATTTTTCCCAGTACTGATGTCAAGCTTACCAGCCTGTAGTATCCCGGATCATCTCTAGAACCCTTTTTAAAAATTGGTGTTACTTTGGCTATTCGCCAATCTTCAGGTATTACACATGATTTTAATGATAGTTCACATATTACTAATAGTAGGTCTGCAATCTCATATTTCAGTTCTTTCTACACCTTTGGATGTATACCATCCGCTCCAGGTGATTTGCTATTCTTTATCAAATAGTTGAAATACATCTTCACAGTTTATCAATATTTCTTTCAATTCTTCTGATGCATCACCTTTGAATACCATTTCAGTCATGGGTAACTTCCCTACATCTTCTTCAGTAAAGACCGAAGCAAAGAATTCATTCAGTCTCTCCGCTATGGCCTTGTTCCCTCTTAATGCCCCTTTTACCCCTCTATCATCTAATGGCCCAACTGACTGTCTCACAGGTTGTTTGCTACAAATGTACTTTAAATCATTTTTATTATGCATTTTTGCTTCCACAGCAAGCTTTTTCAAATCCTCTCTTTGTCTGCCTTATCAATGCCTTGCATCTAACTTGCCAGTGCTTACGTTGTTTCCAGTTTTTGTCATTTGGCTCCTTTTTCCATTTCCTGAATGATGCTTTTTTGGCTACAACATTCTCTCTGAGCTCACCTTTAAACCATGCTGGCAGTTTTTTGGACTTTCTTACACTTTTCTCAAAGCATGAAATACAGCTGGACTCAGCTTCCAAGATAGTATTTTTAAACAACACCCAAGCTTGATGTAAGTCTTTAACCTTTGCAACAGCTCCTTTATTTTTTCCTAACTATTTTCCTTATTTTTCATAGTCTCCCTTTTGAAAGTTAAAAGTTAGTACTGTCGATCCACATGTGTAAATTTCCTAGTTACACATAGGAGCTCTTTTACTAAAGGATAACATGTGTTAATGAAATTAATGTACATTAAATACTATTGTGCACATAGAAATGAAAGGATCGTGAACATGTAACGTGTGTTAAAACCTTTAATAAATAATCCTCATGGGGAGGTGTGGCCTGCATGGAGCGGCAGGTGCACCTACTCTTGCGATCTTACTGGGTGGACTAGATGAATCATACTGGTCTTTATCTGCCGTTATTTACTACGTTACTATGTAACAAACAGAACATTTAGGAGTTTCACTTGTTTTGTAAATAGCTGAGGTATTTTTAATTCCATAGATCATGACTAGGGGACATGCAATGAAGCTACAGCGTAACCCATATAAGATTAATAAGAGAAAATATGTTTTCACTCAATGCGTAATCAAACTCTGGAATTCGTTACCAGAGGATGTAGTAAAAGCTGTTAGTGTAGCTGTGTTTAAAAAAGGTTTGGAAAAGTTCCTGGAGGAAAGGTCCATAAACCATTATTAAAGGAGACCTGGGAAATACACTTCTTGCCCCAATACAAGCATTGTGCAACCTGTGTCTTTTGGGGGAACTACTAGGTACTTTTGACCTAGACTGGCCACTGTTGGAAACAGGATACTGGGCTTGATGGACCTTGGTCTGACCCAGTATGGCATATCTTATGTTCTTATCTTTAACATAAAAGATAAACAACACATCTTCGTCAATGCAATTTCCCTTTTGATGTTTAACTTGCCATGCATTTGAAAACAGTCAATTGTGTATAGTCAGTATCCCCCAAAGTAGTGCCAAAATTATCTGTGATTTGTAGGACACTAATATATGCAACTCGCTAACAACGATCTGCTAGTTAACTTGTTATTTCTGTATTTATACAGCACCCTAACTAGGGTGCCTTGCAATAAATTGTACACAGAAGCAGGAGCCCCTTCCATACGAGTTTACAGTCTAAAATGGATATCTGAGACAAAAGGAGATAAAATAACTTGTCCTAGACCACAAAACGTAACAGCGAAAGAAGCAGGATTTGAACTCAGCTCTCCAGTCTATTATTCTAACCACAATGTTACTGGCTTTCATAATAATAAATGACTTACATTCTACTGAGATGGCGCTTGCCAAAGTCTCCAGCGACTTGTTCCTAGCTAAATCCAAAGACCTTTACTCAATCGTCCTTCTTCTTGATCTTTCTGCTGCTTTTGACACCATTGACCACCACCTTCTCCTCAACACTTTGTCCTCACTTAATTTTAGGGGCTCTGTACTGTCCTGGTTCTCTTCTTCTCTCTCCCATCACTCTTTCAATTTTTGTTCCTCCTCTACTGCTATCCCACTCTCAGTTGGTGTACCCCAACGGTCTTTTTTTGGCCCTCTCTTTTTTTCTCTCTATACCCAATCCCTTGGTGCTCTCATCTCCTCCTAAGGCTTTCATTACCATTTTTATGCTGATGACTCTAAGATCTATCTCTGTACACCTGACATTTCTCTAACATTCCAGGCCCAAATCACTGCCTGCCTATCTGACAACGCTGCCAGGATGTCTCACTGCCATTTGAAATTGAACATGGCCAAAACTAAACTTATTTTTCCCCATAAACCCTCCTCCCCCCTTCCTCCTTTCTCTGTCTTTGTAGATAACACTCTTCTACTTCCTGTTTCCTCAGCCCGCAACCTTGGAGTCATCTTTGACTCCTCCCTCTCCTTCTCTTCACATATCCAATTAATCGCTAAAGCCTGTCATTTCTTCATCTATAATATTAACAACATTTGCCCCTTCTTTTCTGAACACACTAGTAAAACACTTATCCACTCCTTAGTCACCTCCCGTCTTGACTATTGCAACCTCCTCCTTGCTGGTCTCCCTTGAGTCATCTCTCTCCCCTTCAATCTGTTCAGAACTCTGCTGCGTGACTAATCTTCCGCCAGACCTGCTATTCCCATATCACTCCTCTTCTCAAGTCATTTCATTGGCTTCCCTTCCATTTCTATATCCAGTTCAAACTTCTCCTTCTGACCTACAAATGCATTCACTCTGCAGCTCCTCACTACCTTTCCTCTCTCCCTACACCCCTCCTCGTGAACTCCGCTCTTCCACTGGCTTACTTCTCTCTGTGCCTTTCTCGTCCTCTGTCATCTCCAGACTTTGATCCTTTCACCTTGCTGAGTCTGTACCTCAGGCTTCATCTCTTCCTCTTTTCAAAACTATGCTAAAGGCTCACCTCTTTGAGACTGTCTTTGGATCCTGATCCCTTGCTTTCCTTTGTTTCCTTATTTATTCCCTTTCTCTCAGCCATTGTCTTGCCTATCTTCATTAGATTGTAAGCTCTGAAGAGCAGGGACCTTCTTTTATGTGTTTCTGTACAGCACTGCATACGCCTTGTAGCACTATATAAACGATTAATAATAATAGTAGTAACAATAGTAGAAGACTAAGAAATGGGGAGAAGGGAGAAAGTCAGGTGTGAAATACTTTCCTATACTCTGTCCTATCTTACAAATGGCGTTCCTTTCATATTTCCTCAAATGATATAGTATTGTAAACCGCTCTGATGCTTTGGCCTGAGCGGTATATCATATGTAATAAACATAAACATAAACATATTGTTGAAATGCTATTATTAAGAGAATGTCTCTCTTTTCTTCCACTTACCATCCAAGAGGTTTCCTCAGAATTTTAGCAAAATTTTTAAGGGTATGTAATTTTTATTTTATTTTATTTGCAAAACCTAATCTTTTAAAAAATTGGACATACCCTCTAGTGCAGTAATATATGGGAAATCTTGAATCTAAAACAATCGTCTTTGCTTCTAAGTCAAATTGCAGAATCGTCCAAACTGCAGAGAAAAAGGGGCCAGAAACAAGTGACAGCCTAGTTTCCAAGAAGAACATCCTACGATGTCCTATGGATTGGAACTTAAAAGTACAAAAATAATCTATTTTGTTTCAGGTTTCAAGCTGCACCTAGAAGACAGAGATATTCTGCTATTTTATGTGTTTTCATAATGTACTTACAAAATCCTTTGCTCTCTTTGTTCCAATTGCATGATCATAATGACTTTCTTTTTATTTTATTCTAACAGTTTAAAACAGCAATAATAATTCTTCAGCCTGGCTTCCTTTGTCTATTTATGATTGGCTGAGTTAATGGTCCATGAATGCCTCAACTCTTTCAGATAGTCATTAACTACCAGTAAATGCCCCTTCCAGCTGCCTTTATTGCTTCGTGTAGAAATCTCCCATATTCTATCCCAAATTGAAAGCTGCAGGGCACTTACTATAGAATTTATCTTGGGTAAAGTTAGTAAAACACCAGAATCTTCTTTTCACACCCAGATTTATTTAATATTGTCGAGCAATTTATTGGAAATGCTAGTAGAGCAGCCAGGTTTATGCTTACACTTTTCTCTACTTCTCTCAGTTTTTAAGGATAAAGTGGTATGATAGCCATGTTGTTGTTAAGTGCCATCAAGTTGGTGTCGACTCATGGCGACTCTCTGGATAGTTGTTTTAAACTGTGTTTGGTCTTCAGTCAGGTGGCTCATGGTTGATAGAGTGGAGCCCATAGCTGCTGTTATTGTATCAATCTATCTCATTGCTGGCCATACTCTCTTGTGTTGACGTTCTACTTTGCCAAGCATGATGTCTTTCTCTAATGATCTCTTACATAGAAACATGACGGCAGAAAAAGACCACATGGCCCATCCAGTCTGCCCTTCCCTATCAACTTCTATAGTCCCTATTTTTCCTTTAGAGATATTCTGTGTTTGTCCCATGCTTTCTTGAATTCAGATACTGTCCTCGTGTCTACTACCTCCACTGAGAGACTATTCCATGCACCTATTTCCGCATAGTACTCCTGAGTCTATCCCATTTCACCCTCAACCTATGTTCCCTCATTGCAGAGCTTTCTTTCAACTGAAAGAGACTGTCCTCTATCATATCTCCTCTCTCCTGCCTTTCCTCCAAAGTATACATATTGAGATATTTAAGCCTGTCCCCATATGTCTTATAATGAAGTCCACTGACCATTTTAGTAGCCACCATCTGCACGGACCATCCTGTTTATATATTTTTGAAGGTGCGGTCTCCAGAATTGCACACAATATTCCAAATTAGGTCACACCAAAGGCTTATACAGAGGCACTTTCACCTCCTTCTTCCTGCTGACCATTCCTTTCCTTATGCACCCAAGCATCCTTCAGGCTTTCGCTGGTTCCTTTTCTACCTGTCTAGCCACCTTAAGATCATCAGAAATAATCTCGCCCAGGTCCTGCTCTTCTTTCGTGGACAGAAGTACTTTGCCCCCTACACTGTACTGTTCCCTTGGATTTTTGCAGCCCAAATGCATGACCCTGCATTTTTTAGCATTAAATCTCAGCTGCCAAATTCTCGACCATTCTTCAAGCTCAGCTAGATCCCTCCTCATGTTATCTACTCCTTCCTGGGTATCTACTCTATTGCAGATTTTGGTTAGTTAAATAAAAAGAGAAAAAAGGAAAATAAGGAGATACCTTTTTATTAGACTAAGTAGATATATTTGTGAACTAGCTATCAAAGGTTAAAATCTTCTTTAGGTCAAGACAGTATAAGCAGCAGATGACAATATCATAATATGTAAGTGAATCACTAATTCATTCTACTGATAGGGGAAGAGGGTATGTGTTTTCATATCATTCTTTAAGAACTGCATGCTATGAGAAAAGGAAGACGATTTGGGGTAGCGATGTTAGTGTGTTCAAAATCTAGGGTGTGCACAATTGTCTGTATGTGGGTGCACAGTCAGATGTACACATCCAACCACACCCCACCATATGTCTATGTGCCCCAGTTGCAAGAGTACCTGACGGCACCCCATGCCACCTTTGTGTACACTGCCAACCTGTGTACACATGCAGGCTAGTGTAATAGAGTACGCTAAGCTAAGAAACATGGTTTATTTCCTTCCTAACAGATTTTTGTGCAAATAGGTAACTTCAAATGTAGCAAAGCTTTCTGCAAACAAAATATCTGTGCTAATCAAAAAGTACCATACTCTGCTACTATTAACACAATGAGCATGGAGATCAAGGCCAGATTAAAGTCTAGGGTAAACTAGTCATGTGCGTAGGGCCCAAATATTCAGGGGGGGGGGGGGAGAGATGTTAAATGTGCTCAGGACTCAGGAGATTAGGATTGCCAGATATCTTTTTTTTTCTCAGCATTCTAGTTTTTTGCGTTCAAATCTGAAATCCAGAAGAATGGCTAAAGTGTTTGGGTATTTTCAGAATACAAAACTGTCAGTAAAGCTCTCCCCCCCCCCCCCCCCACTCGAGTGAGCTGTGAACTTGACCTGGCTAGCAGCCAAAACAGTGGTAGGATCCAACAAATGAAATGGCTGTGGGGACAGACCATCGGAGAGCTGCTCTAGTCATGGGAAGGGAGATGGTAAGCCAAGGGATATTTATTTATTTATTTAGCAATGCTTATATACCACTTTTCACCAGGTCAAAGCAGTGTACATTCAGTTATGGTATACATTTCCCTTGTCCCCAAATGACTCACAATCTATGTTTTTGAACCTAAGGCAACAGAGGGTTGAGTGACTTGCCCAGGGCCACAAGAAGTAGCTGTGGGGCTAGAAACCCCAGTCCCTCCCGCCTGAGGTTGCAGCCCTCCAGCCCAAGGCAACTTGCCCCAGCCACTAGGCCTCTCCTCCCTGACTTGTGCAAGAGAGAGAGAGAGAGAGAGGGGGAGACTGAGCTCTGCATAGGGCACTGGGCTGACCTTGGAGAGAGTCAGTAGAATCTGTGAATGTCCTTTTGGGGATGGGACAGGGGAAAGTACAAGGAAGCCGCTACAGACTGGGGAAACAAGCTGGTGGCAAATACTTACATGATGAAGGGCAGAACTGGATAGTGAGGGGGGGGTGGTGGTGATGGAATGAATACATGAGCAGCAGGCAGAAGTACAACATCAGAAGTGTGTGTGTCTGTAAAGCGAGAGGAGCTTGATGTGCATCTGTTTGCGTATCCGAAGAGCAAGAGTAGGCGTGTGTGCATTTGAAGCTCGGAAGAGTGCATACATGTGTGTCAGAGAGAGAGAATGTGTGTGTTTCTGTGTCTTTCCTTGGCAGGAACAGTGTCATATACTGTAAATAGAGTTTCCTTTTGATAATCTGGATTGGAGTGGAGAGATTCACTGCTACAAATGTAAATGTGCACAATCTAAGTGGATAAAAGTTTCTTTTGAAAACTGTCCTAATACAGCCTCCACTCTGTCTATAGCTATAGGCATCGCACAAAGCAAAATATTTTCTTTTGCTGCTTTCATGTGTGAAACGTTTTGACACTTAAAAACGTTCTAAATTCTTACCTCAGACTCATCACCCATAAATCTCATTCAGGGACAGTCCACTCTTTGCCCCTTTGGTTAATGCCAGAGGCGACGAAGGGTGACAATGACTAGCCAACTCCCCTGGTTCTCAACCCTTGCTCTAATCACTAGGCCACTCCACTCCAAGCATGAATTTGCAAAGTCACCATATGCAAGTGATAGCCTGCTGATGGAGTCACATCCAGAACTAGGTTCTGCAGTTTTCTCATGTTCCTTCTCGAAAGGTGAAGTGCGGCAGTCTAGTGGGGGAGGCTATGAACAAAGATCCCTGAGAGAGGACAGGGAAAGGAAGAATAAGACCTTGCAGGGGAAGGGGCAGCTTTGATAAAAGAAATATATGGGGGTCCATGATAGGGGCCCACAAATTACTCCTGCTGAATTCTGCACACAGTAAATCAAAATTTTGCACGTTTGGGTGATATTTAATATTAAATACAATACAGAATAAAAATATCACTCAAAAACAATGCGCTTTGTTATTCGGGAAAAAACAAAGCATGGAGAATTTAGCATGATTCAGACCTTTTGACACATAATTTTGTGTGCAGAATTCCAGCAGGAGTAACAAATGTTTGCTTAGGGCCCAATATAGTGTTAGTCCAGCTCTGATGGAAATGCATGCTAATGAGCGACATATGGAATTATAATGCAGTTTTTCACTTCCAGGTTAGCAATGAATCTTTACTTCACCCCTGGTTAATTCAAATAAAAAAAAAAATAGCCACTAAAGACTGATCTCCAAGGTGAAGACTCCTGGAGATGGGATTCCCAGTTTGGTAACCATTAACTTGGGACCATTTGATCCAAAGCTCCTGGGTTTCATAGTCCTGATTCAAAGACCTCTGTACTGTAGCAGACCCCACCTACCCTCTCATCTAACTACCTACCTACCCCTATCCACTCTCTTACTCACCTACCCTTAACTGGGACCTTACTGTCTTAGGGCCTCCTGGTGGTCTTTGTGGTTAATTAGACAGGAGCAGTCCCCCTCTGCTCTGTCAGCCCTCAAACTGGTGCCGTAACCCCATGTGGTAGTCTTGAGGTACTACCACTAGAGGTCATGAGACTAGCACCCCAGGTTACCAGTGTCATTTTGAGGGTTGCCGAAGCTGGAACAGGAGCAGAGGGGAACCGCTCTTGTCCCACTGACCACAAAGACGACCAGGGAGGCCCTCAGTAAGACCCGGGGAGAGCGACGGAGTAAGAGGAGAATCTGCGTAGGGCCTTGGAAGGGGGAGGCTTGATCGTGGGTGATGGGCCTTGTGTCAGGCCCTCCATGGCTGGAATGCTTTACTGAAGGGGAGGTGCTGATTGGGCAAGGGTGCAGATGGGGAGGGGGTGGCAGGTCAAGGGAAGGTCAGATCTCAGGGAGAGCTAGCTCAGGGGGGTTGAATCAGAGGCTGCGATCAAGGCTTGGTGGGGGTGAGGACTGTGTTATCACTATCCACATTCCTTGCAGAGGCAAGTAGCATGGGTAGGCAAATAGGCAGGGAACATGGACCCTTGCAATAAATGTCTGCCCTGTGGGTGAAATAGCAGGCAAATGTTGGGCACTGTCCTGGCATTTATTACACAGGCATTGCACTTAACACATGGCTTTTGAGGCACATAGCAAATACAAAACCTTACTGGACTTTAGTGAAAGGCCCCTTAACTTTCACCTCCTACCATTGAGGCTAAAATGAAAGTAAAGTTAAAAAGTTGATGAGTATTTTATTTTACTTTAATTTTAATGCAGCTGTCCACTTTGGATTTAGCACACAATTTAAACTGTTGTATGCTATATATCTCACTACATCACTGTTTCTGAAGTAAAGTAAATTAAGGCAGATGTTAAAAAAAATCTGTACTCAAACTCTACTACAGAGGTTTAACCCAGTTTTATTACACCATCCTAATAGGACCATCAGGACAGACAGAAAACCACCACTCTGTGCACCAAAGGCTATTCCATGTGGACAGTAAATTAAATTTTGTGCACCATGTTGTAAAGTTTAGAAGTAGTTTTAGCCCGCCAATCCAAATAACTTGCTCTTTTCACATTACAAAGCAACAAATCAAAGACATACAAACAAAATATCATAAAAACATTAAAACAAAAAAGCATATAATAACCCTTTATAAAACATAATAAAACCTTTAGAAAACACCTCTTCTATATCCCCATTATTGTTAAGTACTCATTTCCTTCATAATTCTTTTAGTCTCTGTAATCAGGAACTTCCTTTTCTGATATCTGCCTGTGTTCACCAGCAGAAGTCAACAGTGAATAAAATGCCTTCAAGAAGTAAAGCTTCCAAAACAGTGTGAGAAATTATAAAGAAATAGAATAGTGAAGTGTATTAACTACAAAGCTTTCACAAATTATGATGATGCAGCTGTAGTACTATAACTTAATTTAATGTAAACAGAAGCCATGATTCCCTTTTAGTTGAAGTAACTGTAACAAGCTGGCCTCAGAGTTGGTTCAAGGTGTGGTCACCCTAGGCAAACCTTAAGCCTCTGTTTTGCTAAGTGAACGGGGTGCAAAAATAAAGGCCAACACACTTTGAAATAAAGATAAGCAGTTTATTTATAAAATAAAGAAACGATAACTTGAAAGCAAGTAATTCACTTATTTACCTTAGAAAAGATAGCTAGAAAGCAAGTAATTACAGGAGAATGATACATCACCGACAGAGTTATGAAGTTCATCTCATGCCACACTTTGACTAAATGGATCCCAGATTCAGACAGGCAGGAGAGACTTCTCAATCGGGAGACTTTCCAGGCAATGTACATGACTGTTCCATGGAAGAGATCCCTTCACTTCCTCCCCAGCTGAAAAAGGCACCCATTTTATCCTGATGCAAGAGCAACCAGTAATTTTCCATCAGGTGACACACACATAGAACAGGATCAGCTGTCCATTAAACATAATCAAGACGCTGGCCAGACGCCTGAAAATGCTTAAGGGAGGGGCATCTCCCATCCCATGGTTCAGAAGCCCAGAACCCCGTATGTATTTACCAGGTGCACCAGTATCTCTCTGTACTAAGACTCCCTATTAGAAATTCCACATGGTTCTATCAAAACAGTTACAGTATGCAAGAAGATGTTTTTCATAACATTGTACAGGAATCTCTCTCTTCCATAACACCGAGGTTCAATTAACCCCTAACTCACTACTGATGCATGATCAGTAGTCAATTTTAATTCATTTGTACTATAGCCTCATGCACTTCCCCCCCAGCTATCAGAATCCATTGTTTAGTTTTGAATGTTCTTCCCTTTACCGCCCCCCCAGAAGCTGCCACCCTAGGTGGCTGCCTAGTTTGCCTCACGGTTGGCCAGCCCTGACTTTAACCCAAAAGACAATTGCACAGGAATGCATATCCCTCTATCCCACAGCCTCTTTCCCTCCTGTGCCTCGTCCCTCTTGTCCTTTACTCCCTTCCCCATGAACATAACAATGGCTGGGAAAAATCGTATCGCTAAAGCTGTTGCCCCCATTACAGCTTCTTCCTCGGTCCAGACAGAGGTCCAAATGCCAGTTGAAGGACCGGTTCCATGTGCAGGGTGCCTGCATGCTGAAGCTCTGAGGAAACAAGTGGAGGAACTCAGAGAGGAGGTGGCGAGACTGAGGAGTATTCAAGACAGTGAGAAGTACATTGATGAGATGCTTCTTGCAGCAACCAAGCTCTCCAGCAGAGGAGAAGATGGGAGCCAACAGAATGTTGATGGTTAGACACAAGTCACCAGGGCCTGCAAAATCACCAATCCAACTTCTCCAGCCCTTGAATTGAAGAACCATTATGCAACCCTGGAAGTGGAGGAAGTGACAGCATGGGTGAAGAAAGCCCCCAAGTAGGTGATACATTAAATACCTTTATGGAAATGGGTAACAGGGGTAACATATGGAAAGCAGTGTGTATAAATGCCCGTAGCATGGGAAATAAGATCCCTGATGTTGAAGCTTTGGTGGGAGTGGCTGACTTGGATTTAGTGGCAGTTACAGAAACATGGTTCACAGAAAACCATGATTAGGATGTAACTATACCTGGCTATACTTTATTCAGAAAGGACAGGGTAGGAAGAAGGGGAGGAGGAGTGACACTATATGTAAAAACTACTATTAAAGCTTTGGAATTACAGAGCTTAAAAGGGAGAGAGAAGGCATTGTGGGTTAAACTAGAAAGAGGGAAAGAGAAATCTATTTGCATTGGTGTGATATACAGACCTCCCTCACAAGAGGAAAAGGTGGACAGAGAGTTAATTGAAGACATACGCAGCATTGCTAGGAAAGGGGAAGTGCTACTGATAGGAGATTTCAATATGTCAGATGTTGACTGGTACATTCCTGCTGCAGTATCATCTAGAAGTAAGGAGATCCTGGATTCTCTACAGGGAGAACTATTCAGGCAATTGGTAACAGACCCCACACGTGAAGGGGCCATACTGGACTTGGTGCTTACCAATGGTGAAAGTGTTTCTGATGTTGTAGTGGGAGATCATTTTGCATCCAGTGATCACCAGATGGTGTGGTTCAGTATTAGGACTAGGGCTGTTAGAATCCATTCAAAGGTGAGGATCTTAGACTTTAGGAAGACTAACTTTGCGAAGATGGGCCAATACCTCAGGGAGTCGTTAGTGGGATGGGAACAGCTGGGGGATGTAGAAAAACAGTGGGCAAAACTGAAAGGGGATATTTTAAGGGCAACCAACCTTTTTATTAAAATGGTAAATAAAGGTAAAAGGAAAAGGAGACCGCTATGGTTTTTGAAAGAAGTAGCTGAAAAAGTGAAGAAAAAGAGGGAGGCCTTCATGAAATACAAGAGATCACAGAGAGAGGAAGACAGGCATCTGTATTTGGAAAAACTTAGAGAAGCTAGCAAAGTAGTCAAGAAGGCAAAGATTCAAAAGGAGGAAGAAATAGCCAATGCAATAAAATGGGGGGATAAGACATTTTACAGATATATTAGTGAGAAGAGGAAGGGCAAAAGTGGTATTGTCAGACTCAAGGGTGCAGGGGAGGAATATGTAGAAGCTGATAAGGATAAAGCGGAATTGCTTAACAAATATTTTTGTTCTGTGTTCACAGATGAAGAACCAGGAGCAGGACCTCAGAAAACACCCACAAATAGGAACAGAAGCGAGGGACATCTTGAACAATTTTCAGAAGACTGTGTTCGTGAGAAACTAGCTCAGCTTAAAGTAGACAAAGCGATGGGATCGGATGGGATACACCCTAGAATACTGAGGGAACTTGGGGACGTTCTAGCAGCTCCACTGACTGACCTTTTCAATGCCTCGTTGGAGTCGGGAGTGGTGCCAAAGGACTGGAGAGAGGGTCATGTGGTGCCCTTACACAAAAGCGGAAGGATGTGGTTGAAAACTACAGGCCGGTTAGTTTAACTTCGGTGGTGAGTAAATTATTGGAAACGCTGCTGAAAGAGAAAATAGTGAGGTTTCTGGAGTCCAGCGGATTACAGGATCCGAGGCAGCATGGATTCACCAGAGGCAGGTCTTGTCAGACAAATCTGATTGATTTCTTTGACTGGGTGACCAGGGAGTTGGACAGAGGGAGAGCCCTAGATGTGGTGTATTTAGATTTCAGTAAAGCCTTTGACACTGTTCCTCACAGGCGACTTATAAACAAACTGAGCACCCTAGGGATGGACCCTAAAGTTACTGCTTGAGTTAGAAATTGGTTGGGTGGGAGGCGACAAAGAGTACAAGTAAATGGAGCTCACTCTGAGGAGAGGGATGTTACCAGTGGTGTGCCCCAGGGATCTGTCCTTGGTCCGATTCTTTTTAACATCTTTGTTAGTGATATAGCGGAAGGGCTGTTGGGTAAGGTTTGCCTCTTTGCGGATGATACCAAAATCTGCAATAGAATAGACACCCAGGAAGGTGTGGATAACATGAGGAGGGATCTAGCTAAGCTTGAAGAATGGTCTAGAATTTGGCAGCTGGGATTTAATGTTAAAAAATGTAAGGTCATGCATTTGGGCTGCAGCAATCCAAGGGAGCAATATAGTATAGTGGGTGAAGTACTTTTGTCCACTAAAAAAGAGTGGGACCTAGGCGTGGTTGTGTCTGATGATCTTAAAGTAGCTAAACAGGTAGAAAAGGTGACGGCAAAAGCTAAAAGGATGCTTGGGTGCATACGGAGAGGAATGGCTAGCAGAAAAAAGGAGGTGATAATGCCTCTGTATAAGTCTTTGGTGCGACCTCATTTGGAGTATAGTGTGTAATTCTGGAGACCGCACCTTCAAAAGGATGTGAACAGGATGGAGTCGGTGCAGAGGGTGGCTACTAAAATGATTAGTGGTCTTCATTATAAAGCATATGAGGACAGACTTAAGGATCTTAATATGTACACCTTAGAGGAAAGGCGGGATAGAGGTGATATGATTAAGATGTTTAAATACCTCCATGGCATAAATGTTCAGGGAGAGAGCCTCTTTCAATTGAAAGCAAGTTCTGCTACAAGGGGACATGGGATGAGGGTGAAGGGAGATAGATTCAGGAGTGATATGCGGAAATATTTCTTTACGGAAAGAGTAGTGGATCTGTGGAATAGTCTCCCAGTGGAGGTGGTAGAGATGAGGACAGTAACTGAATTCAAAAAAGCATGGGACCAACACAGAGGATCTCTAAACGTAAAAAGGGGACTGTTGTAGTTGTTGATATGGAAGGACAGACTAGATAGGCCATGTGGTCTTTTTCTGTCATCATATTTCTATGTGTCTGTTAATAGCAGTGTGCACCTTGTGTCCTGACCTTGTACTCGGCAGGGTGTGCTTCGTGTATTGGCATTGTATACAACAGTGTGCACTTAGTGCAGGTGGTATATGCCCCATTCTTCATTGTGCATTTGGAATACACTTAGATATCGCTTGGAAGCTGCTATTGCTACTTAGTAAACATCCCCCTTAGTTCTGATACTGTGCTTGTGTATGTGACTAACTCTTGCAGTGTGCTTGGCTATGTGCCCAGTTCTCCTAATGTACTGTATGCCTTATCCCAGCATTGCGTATTTGGGGTTTAGTGGTGTGTGCCTTGTCCTGGCACTGTGTGTTTGAAGGTGCGCCTAGTTCTGGCATCGTGTACCATGTGCCAGCATTGTATGTTTGGGTGTGAACTTTGTTCCGGCAATGGTTGCCTTTTTTTGTTTTGATTATGAATAGTGGGTTTTTAATTACTGTCTTGGGTTTTTACCTTTTTTATATTTTTATTCTTCCTGTAATTTTATGTAACTGAATATTCTTATGTAAACGTCTTTGGATGATTTTGTACCAGGAAGGCAGTACAGAAAGTTTTACAAATAAATAAAACAGCTCCTCCTGGCACCCATAAGAAGCACACCACAGACAGAGAACCATCATTCAAGACAAATTTTATATAGAGACAGACAATTAAAGCAATATATATACTATTTATTTATTTATATTGAATGAATCACCCATCCCATAGAGCTAGAACAATTTAACAAATAGCAAGTTAGAGACCAGGCCACAGGAGCATGGAGAGAGCCAGAGATTGGGGGGAGAAGGGAGAGTGAGGTGAGGGATGCTGCTTATAAGCAGTGGGCAGAGGAAATACTAGGTACTCAGGCCCATAGAACCCCAACCCAAGTTTTTGATTACTAAACCACTGACCACAAAACCCATCCTTCCTCAAGAATAATCCTGTAATAACTCATAAGCAGTCACTCACAAAACAAAGTGGCAGAAGGTTTTATATTGTAACTATTATTGATTTTATTATGTTTAATTAAATACTTATTTATTCAAATTATCAAGGCTTTTTTTATTATTATTTAGCTATCAACTCGCTGCTCTTCTGCCAAAACACATAATTGGACATCAACAGCGGCACAATTTCCCTCCACTATCAGGCACATTATAAAGTAATGTATAAGTATGCAAAAAGCACACGCAGAACCTATAGCAAACCTGCCATACTATAACAGTACTACCCAGCAGGACTCCTGCAGAGCCAACTCTACCTGTGAAAAAACAGCAGTGCAATTGGACCAGCTCCTCGAACCCCAATACTACACCTTGTGGTAGTGGTAAAAATTCAAATGATGGGCTCCCAAACAATTATTTTTAAAGGACCCCCAGAGCAGTGGAAGTCTATTTCAGAAGACATGAAAGCAGCTGTATGTGGGCCCCCTTTTTCCTAGGAGCCCCCCTGCACCGCAGCGGCTGCTTGGGCAGAATTTACGCTACTGCCTTGTGGGAAAACAGAACAAGCCATACTGCTACAGATTCCTTCACACAACATAAACACTCTCAGAAAATCAGAAAAACACATTCTCTATCCATACACCTGTTGACAAAACCGCAATATAAAGAGAATCAAGAAAGGAAATAGACGACATAGCACAAATAGAGAAAAAAGGAGGAAAACTATTCAGTAACAGAAAAGACAGGAGTACTTTAAGACAACCATTTTAAAAGCACAAACTCTCAGAAGGCCACCCAAATCCTGCCATAACCTAGGACCCTGTACCATGGGCATAGTTTGGGGGAGTGAGGTGGGCATTGCCCCCCAATTGAGCTGAGCCACGGATTGCCCCCGGTTGCTGGTCTGAAGCGGGTGCTGGAGACCCAGGAGCATCAGAAAGAAGCAAGTCACATGGGCTCATCCTTCCCTTCGTTTTATCGCGGCTTCCTAGTGGACTGGACTAGTGGCAGCACAAGAAAGAAAGGCAGCAAGACTAGGAAAGAAACCAGCATCAAGGAGCCCTTCACACTCTCATGCTCTCAAAGGCTTAGCCCCAGTGGTGGGATTCAAAAATCTTAGGAACTGGTTCTGACCCAGCATGGCATTTCTTATATTCTTATGGGGAGAGAAAAGGAAGAGCGAGTTTTGTATTCACAGTAATTAGTTTAAGTCAGCTTACAAGCGCGGCTGTGGCATGCCAGCAAAAAGGTGGGTTAGTCCTGTAATAAACAAACCTTTTACACAATAACAGACTCCTCAGTGAAGCAAAGGGTTTCTTTAATTACATTACTTTCTTGCAAAGCATTCACCCCATCCTCTGTTTCACAGTTCTTTTATAGTTTACTATGTCCTCTCCCTCTTCCAGCATGTCTATTACTCATTGGTTAATACTGTCTCACTCCACTTCTTTGCACTTCCGCACCTGTGACAGGCTACGTGTTACTAACTACGTAATCTCTCCTTCCAGGATGCAGACATACAACAAAGGGAGTCAGAAAGTCATTACATACAAAATTATATTACATAGTGGTGAATGAATGGAATACAAGAATTATATTACATTGTAAAATAACATATCACATTTGTTTATATCAGTCCTTTAGCGAATGACGGGATGAATAGGTCGGTGGTAAGTAACAATGGGCCTTGTTAGCATAGAAAGTGGGGTTGGGGTGATAAAAACATTAGTACCTAGCAAACATTAATGGACACCTCCTGATGCAAAGCTTTAAATACTAGTGTGAAGACTTCAAATACATCCTCCACTTAATTGGCAGCCAGTGTAAATCATGAGGAATGGGAAATATGATCTAAATGACTTGCACCAGCTAAAATTTGTGCCGCGGTATTTTGTACTATCTGGAGCATTTGTAGATCTGTTTGTGGAAACCCTAGATACAACCCATTGCAATCATGTAAATGGGAAATAACTAAGGATTGGAGCATGGCACAAAAATTCTCTGACAATAAAAAGGGCTTCAGTCTAAAGGTCAATCGGAGCTTATAAAATGCGCTCGACTACTGCTTGAATTTGAGCGTGCATGTTTAATTGGGTATCCATAATCCAAAGTTTCTCAGTAGGGATGATACTGAAATTGCCCAGTTATCAACCTGGAAGCTGATTGACAAATTTAGAGGTATAGTCCAACCTAAATACAGCTCTATGAACTTTTGCCATTCTAGTACTGAAAAATGATTGAAACCAACCTTAGACTGATTCAGAGATACCTGACTCTGAAAAATGCTTTTGCATGACTGACCCTGTCAAGGACTGCCAAGATTTCCATTAATACAAGGCTATAGGTCTTGCCCCATTGAAATCCCTGTAAAATACAATTAAAAGATCTTACCAATGTCTCAGTTCCACAAAACTGACAAAAACAGAAATGATAAGAGCCCAACAAATTTTGAGTATGAACAAAATCTGTAACTGATCTAAAACATGCTGTTCCAACACGTTAGCTAAAAATGGCAATCGGTCTGTAATTAATGGGATCGGACATATCCAGATTTACATTCTTTAAAACTGGGCGTGTGCATGCTCTCTCCAAGATGTCAGGAAGGACACGGTCCAAGAGCAATTAGCTATTGTCACAATACTGCTTATATGATCTTCAAGAGCTTTGACTGTCTTAAATCGGGCAGATGTCCAGTGCACTATAAATATTATACGAGGATGAAATAACAATATCAACTTGTTCATCAGTAACCTGTGAGAGTCTCATAACGTTATGGGCTCAGGACCCAGATCATAAATGTTTAATGCAGGAAATTTAAAAATAATCTATTCAACTTGATCTTGCCTAGTCAGCACAAATAGCTGTGGGTCTAACAAGTTATTTCCAACTCTGGTCACAGAGTACTCAGTAAGTCCCCTAACAGCAGAAAAAAAGATTAGGACTATGGACGTTGTTGAGTCAATGGTGACTCCTGATGACCCAGCAGCCCCTGGGTTTTCTTGGCAAGGTGTGACCAGAAGAAGATTGCCAGGACTTTCTTCCGAGGCAATGGATGGTTAAGTGACTTGCCCAAGGTCACAAGGAGTGCTAGGGAGAATTCAGCCCTAGTCTTTTGGTCACCCAGGCTGCAGATCTAATCACTAGGCTACTTCTTTTTTTTTGTAGCAGTGACAGGGTTTTGATAATCCTTCAAGGCATTCAGATATAAATAGGAGTGAGAATCAGGAACTGCATGCCCGCTTCTCCCTTTCCTACGCAGAAGTTTCTTAAGCACCCTTAACTATGGAAAGGTCTTCTTTTTGGGTCAATCCAACGTTCTTAAAGAAGCAATGTGATCTACAGCTTCACACAGGGGCATGGTTATTAAAGGGCATGCTGTTAGCGCACAATTAAGCAGCAAAACTAGCCGTTTCTTTCACTGTGTGCGTGTGCCCATCCTCTGCCATTAGCGCATTGGTAGCTTGCCGTACCATGCAGTTACCCCCACCCTTTCAGGCGGCTGAAGTGAAACCACACTAAAGACAACATTCCCAGTTAACGCACACTCATAATGCCCCCGCTGAGATGCGCCGTGAACACCTTTGTTATGTCCCTAACTCGCCCAGGCACATGCTAACCAGTTAGTGTGGGGATTTGTAACACCGCACTACCTTTAGCACGCAGCGAACCACACGCCAACCGTACAGATTAGTAAACGTGCCCCATAATGACTGGCTTCATAAATCTGCTGCTTCACTAACATGTGAAGAAGAGCTGATAGCTAGGATAACTAAAAATGTTTTAATTTCTCTCTCTTGTAAGAGAGTCACACCACATTAGTTGTAGGAAGTAGCTGTGATGAGTTTGAAGGATGATCTCATCCTAATATTAAGTAGCCTAGTGGTTGGGGCAAGGTACTTCAGGCCAGAAGGTCAGGGGTTCAAATCCCACTAGAGGACAGCAACCTTGGGCTGGAAGGACTGGGGTTTCTAATCCCACAGATGCTCCTTGTGGTCTTGGGCAAGCCACTTAACCCTCCATTGCCCATGTTCCCTGTAAGTATTAGTGTATGTGTCTCATATCCCCGTGTGTTAAATGTATCCCCCAATTGTGTTGTGACTGCTTTGATTGAAGGATAAGGTGGTATACAAAACTATCTAAATAAATAAGTAAGTAATGATCAGACCATGGTAGTGGGTTATACTGTAACACACAGGAATGTTTCCAGACATAGCTAGATTATTAGAAATACAAATTAAATCTAAAATATTGCCCTCCCAAATGTATGGGTTCATATATTATCTGTGACTATGCAAAAGATTACATACATGATTTGTTCTGTTTGCTGTCCTATATGCTTTACCTGCTGGCTATTTATTTTGTCTGTGTGTCCTGTCTTCCCAGAGTGCGCCCGTCCCACCCGGGCCAGAAACCACCTCCTGCTTACTGCTTGGCTCCTCCCCTTCCGGATCTCCCGCGGCCACGTGCTCCCAGGTAGACTGTCCTGCACCCATAAAAGCACAGCGCCTGCAAGAAGAAAGTCCTGTTCTGTTTGCTGTCCTATATGCTTTACCTGCTGGCTATTTATTTTGTCTGTGTGTCCTGTCTTCCCAGAGTGCGCCCGTCCCACCCGGGCCAGAAACCACCTCCTGCTTACTGCTTGGCTCCTCCCCTTCCGGATCTCCCGCGGCCGCGTGCTCCCAGGTAGACTGTCCTGCACCCATAAAAGCACAGCGCCTGCGGCGCTTGTCGCCGTGGCGTGCGACTTGGGCGCGCACCGAAGGAGCACACCTAAGGAGCACATCGTGCTCCTTAGGGGCGCTCCTTGGGGCCGCTCCGGCTGCGGAGGTTATCCCGCTGCAGCTATGATGCAGGCATTACTTGTTTTACTCGTTTGCCCCCTCACGCTTTCCAGCTCGGCCATCTCCTCTCAAAATCTTTGGTCCTGCCTGGCAGACACGTCCTTCCCTCCTCAGGTAAGCACCTGTAGCTGTATTGCTTCTCTGTTCTCTCCTTCCCAGCCGGTTAGTATGGCCTCTATTCCAGTGATATGGGGTAGATGCCCGTACAGACCACTCTGTACCCGTTCTCGCTGTTTGTCCAACCTTCAACCTTGCCTGGCCTCCCCCCTACTCTTCCTTTGCCCTCCGAAACTCCCTCTTCTGCTCCTAGCCCTCTCCATCTTGGTCTTGTGAACTGTCGATCCCTGCGAAACAAAACCCTGTTAATTCAGGATCTCATCCAGCAATCCTCTTTTAGCCTCACCCTCCTCACTGAAACATGGCTCAGGGAGGGGGAGGAGGCTCTATTAGCACGCTGTCTCCCTCCCGGTTTCTCCGCCATCTCTGCCCCCCGCCTTGGCCGCTCGGGGGGTGGTGTGGCTGCTATAATCTCTCCCTCCCTTACGTATACCCAGCTGTTCTCTTCCTCCCTGCACTATCCTGAATCCTTGCTGCTCCTCCTCCACATTTCTCCTCCTCCACATATCCTTCTTATCTACTCACCACCTGCTCTCCGTTCTGATCTCTGGGATGCGCTTCTTCGGACTATCACCGATCTTTCTCTAGCTTTCCCCCATCTCCTTATTGCAGGTGATTTTAACCTCCATATGGACCTTCCTGTCTCTTCTAGAGAATTATCCTTTACTTCCCTCCTTCACGATCTATCCTTGTTGCAACACATTACCCTTCCCACCCATCAGGCTGGCCACACTCTTGATCTCCTCCTGACTCCCTCCTCCTCCTCACTTTCACTCCAAGACCTCCGCACCACATATTTACCTTGGACTGACCATGCCTGCATTTCTATCCTGTGTTCACACTCCGGACCTTCTCATTCTTCTCTCCCCTCCCCCTCCTCACCCCCTCCTGTACGACTTTCCCGCTCTATAACCTCCCTCACACTTCAACGCTTCCCCCCAGCATCTGAGGTTCTCCCTCCTGATTTCTCTTCTCTCTCACCAACCTCCCAGGCCTCTCTGTGGTCATCCTCCCTCTCCACTGCACTAGATCAAGTCGCCCCTCTTCTTCCCCGACCCCCACCATGTAAACCTTCCCATCCATGGTACCACAAGGGCCTTCAACTGCTGCGCTCTCACCTCCGCAGGGCTGAGAGGCTATGGCGAAAGGATCCCTCGCCTGCCAAACTCGCTTTTTTCAAGTCGACTCACTCTCATTATCGTTTTCAAGTTCACTCAGCTAAATGCTCCTACTTTTCCAATGCTATTTCTAATGCACCCAACCAAACCCGACATCTTTACTCAACTCTTTGGACTCTCACCTCTCTTCATTCTTCTCCCTCTGCTCCCCCTGACCTCCCCTCCCCTGCTCCTCCTCTGCTTGCATCCTTTTTCAGTAATAAGATTGCTTCCCTACGAGCCTCCTTACCCTCTTGTCCTGCACCCATTCACTCCCCTCCCCCCATTGCATCTCCCGCCCCCAGTCTCTCAACACTCTCATACTTGGGCTTCTTTCTCCCCAATCACTGCCCCTGAGCTTCTTCAGCTTATTTCTTCTTCTAAGAAAACCTCTTGTGCCTTGGACTCCATTCCTTCCTCTTGGTTACTTACCCCTCATCTGGCACTCCTACCCCCAATCCTCTCTATGTTCAACTCCAGTCTCTCTTCCGGTACCTTTCCTCACCCTTGGAAACACGCACTGATTCGTCCTATCCTCAAAAACCCCACGCTTGACTCTCTGTCTCCCGCTCACTATCGCCCAGTCTCCAATCTACCCTTTCTCTCAAAACTTCTAGAGAAAATAGTCTTTGCTCAGCTCTCACACCACCTCGACTCTACTAACTACCTTCACCCACGTCAGTCCGGATTTTGTCAAGGCCATAGCGTGGAGACAGTTCTACTCGCTTTCACTAACGCACTGCACGTTGCACGTGATCGGGGTGGCATCTCGGTGGCGGTTGCACTTGACCTTTCAGCAGCATTCGACCTGGTAGACCACTCTCTTCTCCTTCACCGTCTACGGGATGCAGGGCTTTGCAGTGTTGTCCACCGCTGGTTCCATTCCTTTCTTTCTTCCCGCTCCTGTACAGTCCTCTCTTCCTGTCCAGCTGTCCCTCCCTCAGACCCATTTCCTCTTCCCTGTGGGGTCCCTCAAGGTTCGGTGTTGGCCCCTCTCCTCTTTAATCTTTTCCTGGCCCCCCTTGCCCTCTTAATCCAGCAATCCGGCATCTCTGCATTTAACTATGCAGACGATATTGTCCTCCTGCACCATACCTCATCTTCATGTCCTGACCTTTCCGTACTAAATTCTTGCCGATCTTCTGTGGCCAACTGGCTAACCCATAACTGTCTTCACCTCAATCTCACTAAGACTGTTGCAATCTGGTTTTCTCACGGTGCTCCCCTTCCTTCACTCGCCCCTTCTTTCTCTGGTGCCTCCGTTCCCTTAGTCACCTCTTTCCGTTATCTTGGGGTTCACTTCGATCCTGAACTCTCGTTTCAGGATCACATCTCATATATCTCCAAATCATCCTTTTTCTTTCTTCGGCAAATCCGGGCCATCCGCCCTTTCCTTACCCCTGCAGCTCTCACCACTCTATCTCTGTCCTTAGTCATGTCACGCGTCGACTTCTCAAACTCTGTCCTTCTCGGTCTCCCTAAAACCCAAACATCTCGACTTCAAAGAATCCAAAACACTGCTGCCCGTCTCATCACACGCTACCCTCCGCGACCATGTCACTCCATTGCTCTTTCGTCTTCACTGGTTACCTATTTCTGTCCGCTCCCAATACAAACTGCTCATCCTGGTCCATAAAGTTCTCTACACCAGCACTCCTCAGTACTTAGCAGACCTCATCCACTTGCACTCTCCCAGATTCACCCCACGTTCCTTCCACCTCAACCGCCTCACCCTTCCCTCCCCTTCATCTGCTCACCTGCAAGCCACTCGCTCCTCTGCTTTTTTCTATGCCGGCCCTGCTTTTTGGAATGCTCTCCCCTCCTCCCTGCGTCTAGAAACTAACCACACCACTTTCAAACAAAACCTGAAGACACACCTGTTTTCCCTGGCATTTGACCTTCCCTCTCCCTTTGTCTGATCTCTCTCGTCCCTCCCATTGTCTCTACCCGGAATGCATGTACTACTGTCTCGTCTTATCTCTCTTTTTTTTTTTTTTTTCTCTTTCTCTCCTGTCAAAGATTTGTAACTTCTTTTCCTACTTCTCTTGGCCTTGGCCTTGATTTTCCTTCAATTTTTGAAAATTGTACACCGCCTTGATTTCAGTAGAAAGGCGGTTTTATCAAATTCAATAAACATAAACATAAAAAAGATTCACAGTTTGGTGTATGACGAGTGTTTGCTTTATGTAAATTAAAATCTCCTTAACAAAAGCAGTGCTGTAGATACTGAGCAATCAGATATCAACCAAGCAATCACCAAAGGAGAAAAGTCTATTTCTAATAAACCAGGTGGACAAAGACAACACCAAAATCAATGAGGGTAGATTTTAAAATAAAAGCATTTCATAAACTGAAGAAGTGCTCTCAGGTATACGATGCATATCTAATCTAAAATTATCTTTATAAATTACTAAAATCTTCCCTCCACATTTATGTAACCTTGATTTAAATATTGTCATGTAGCAATTGATTAGCTAGTACTCTCTCAAAATCAGTTAAAGAACATTCTGTAATGCAAACCACTTCAAGATTTGTATCCATCAGGAGATTGAATATAATTGGTACCTCACTCCTAACATTACAAGCATAATGTTTTGTCTATCTTTTAAAGTATTTTTGTTATTGTATTATTTTGTTTATATTTAGTTATGCGATATGCTTGTTTTCCCTGGTTTTATGAGAGTTTTTATTCTAATCCACCTAGTTTAATGGCGCTTGACTCTGGCACACACCACCTTCAGTGAGTCCGACTTCTGCAAGGTGACCCAGTGATATAACTGGGAGCAGGGCAAGAGATAACCCAGACCAGGACTAGCCACAGGTTAGGTGCAATAACGCTGACAGCTGCAGTTCAGGCAGGCGAGATGACAATTCAGCACCTCCTTCAACATGAGCCCCAGCTTCTTCTGTTGCAATGGCTCACTCTGCGGCACCGCTTTCATTTCCTAGTATTGTTGCCAGTCCAACCTGCTGAAGGAGATGGGGCAGGAGGGAGGGAGGGAGTTGGAGGAAAAATGCTGGACTGAAAGATGTAGGAAAGAAGGCAAGGGGGGGGGGGGGTAAAAACCTCCTCAGAAGATGCTACAGCTGGACCATGGGGGAGGGGCAAGGAAAAATGGAGAGCTGCCAGACCACAGGGAGTGGGAGAGGGAATAAACAGTGCGATGTTGGACCATTGAGGGAGGCAAAGGGAATAAAATAGGGAGATAATGGAGCATGGAGTGGGTAGAAAGGAAAGAGGAGGGGAGATGATTGGCCATGGAGTGTGGTGGGGGTGAGGGGAGAAGGATGAGAACAGGGAGTGGCTGGACCATGGGGGGCAGGGATGCAAAAGGGGAGACACTGGACTGTGGAGTAGGGTGGGGTTGGGGAGAGAAGGGGAGATTTTGGAGAGGGAAGAGAATACTCAGCGGGTAACCTTGGTGTTATCTTTGACTCCTCTCTCTCTTTCTCTCTACATATCCAACTCATTGCTAAGTCATGCCATTTCTTTCTCTACAATATCTGCAAAATTCGCCCCTTCTTCTCTGTTAACACTACTAAAATGATTGTCCACTCCTTAATCACATCCCGCCTTGATTACGGTAACCTTCTCCTTGCCGGCCTCCCCGAAAACCACCTCTTTCCTCTTCAGTCTATTCAACATTCTGCTGCTCATCTGATTTTCTGCCAGTGTCGTTTTTCCCACATCACTCCTCTCTCCTCATGTCACTTCATTGGTTCACCATCCATTTCCGTATCCAATTCAAGCTTCTCCTACTGACCTATAAATGTATTCACTCTTCTGCCCCACAGTACCTTTCGTCTCATCTCTCTTTATACTCCCTCTCGGTTACTTTGTTCTTCTAATAGTCTTCATTTATCTAGGCCTTTCACTCGTATTGCTAATTCTAGACTTTGCTCCTTTAACCTTGCTGCACCCTTCGCCTGGAACAGCCTTCCTGTCTCTGTGCACCAGGTGTCTTCCCTGGCCATTTTCAAGTCCAGGTTAAAATCCCACCTCTTCACTATTGCTTTTCATTCTTGACTCTTGTGTTGTGATATGACTATTTTATATATGCTGCGTTTGTTCTCTCTAACATTAGATGTATACTTTGTCCTGTTGATCTGTAATTTATATTATGTAATTTTTTGTCTTGACTAGATTGTGAGCTCTGATGAGCAGGACTGTCTCTCTTATTTGTGTGTACAGCGCTTTGTATGTTTGCAGCACTTCATAAATGCTTAATAATAATAATAATGGAGGGGTAGGGAAAAGAACAAAGAGGTGCTAGACCACAGGAAGGAAGGGGTAGTGGGGGAATAAGAAGACAAAGGGTAGATGCTGGACATGGGGGGAGACAAAGAGAAGGGGGTTGATGTTGGGGATGAGGATCAGAGAAAGAGACTGATGCTGGAGATGGGAGAAGGGAGCTAGGGAGAGGGTAAGCAGAAATATGATAGGAAGGGGGTGAGGGAAGTAGATGAAAAGCTGTTAGTTGGGTGAAAGATTAAAAATAAAAAGGAGATAGGGGACTTCTGGGTGAGAAAGGGGGTGAAATTAAATTTTTTTTTATATTTATAGATTTTTAGTCAAAATACAGTAACCAATATACAGCCAGGACAATCTCATAATACAATTATAAGCAAAAATAAATGTAAAAGGAAATAAAATAACAATAAAGTCCCCATCATGAGAATCCGGCTACAATACTAAAAAGGAATATAAGAAACTCAAACAGAAAATAAGGTAAAAAGCCCACACTTAGGAGGCAATTACTAACAGACATTACCCTCCCTAACTATACCCTGTCTATCAAAAATGTTTCCAAATGTGTAATATCAACAAAAACATAAGAAGCACCATCATAATTGATGATGCATTTACAAGGGAATTGTAGAAAAAAAGGTGGCGCCCAAAGCTAAAACCTGAGGCTTTAAAAACAAAAATTGCCTCCAGCATAGTTGGGCACCACGAGACACATCGGGAAAGACATTAACTGTCTGACCACAAAACTTGGCCAATTTAACCTTAAAGAAAGCCTTGAAAATACTCTGTTTTATCAATACCGATGGAAAAGTGACCAAAGTGGAACGTAAACTGATAATATCCAGAGAGTCCTCCAAAAAGGCAGTTAAATTGGACATGGAAGGAACCACCTCATCCAGCCCACCCTATTCAGAGCTAATCTTTTTAGAACTTGAGGGGATATAATAAATTTGTGAAACATCAATAAAATCTGGAATCTCTTTCAAATATTTATCCAGAAGAATCTTAGGAGATAAAAGGGGAGATTGAGGAAAATTCAAAAAACGCAAATTACACACACACATAGAATTTTCAAGTGCTTCCATCTTAGAATGAAGTATTAATGAATCTTTAATCCCAGCAACATTTTAATTGCATGAAGCAGAAGAACTTGAGATTCTAATTTAGTAAAAGCCATATCCACAAAATTTGAATTTATGGAAAGGCAGAAAAGAAAGATAGAGGAATGAGCTTTAAAAAAAAAAAAGAGACTATTCAAGGGAAGCATGGAAGAAGACAGGAGGAGAAATGGAAAATGGACAAGGAACCCTATAAAGCTTAAGAGATAATAAACAGAGGAAACTGACAACAGTGACTGGGACTAACAGGATTAGGAAAAAAAGTCCAGAAAACAAAGGTATAAAAATGCATTTTATTTTGAATTTAGTAAATTGAAATATATGAGCTTGGGAAATGTGTATCTCTAAAGTTATTATATTTTGAATCAATCCATCAAATAGAAAAGGCTGTGAACCTCACAGACAACCTGCAGAAATTATTTTTAAAATAATACTGAAAAATCATATGCACATTGCAGAGCTCAGTAAGATCGTGTTTGGCTGTACGTCCCAATTTTGCATTGCATGCAGAGTCGGACTTCTTGGGGGTTCAGCATTTGTCTAGTACAATTCCTGTTTGCCGTCCTTTGCACTGTATTTGCTAAGGGCCTTCCTGCGTTTTGTGTGCGCAATCAAGGTGAGGGATTGGGTAGTGTGCTGTTTCTGTAGAGATCTGTAGCAGTCCTGCTTGTTTTGTTTTCCAGTAGGAAATTTGTAGTGCTGGTAGGGTTGGAGCTGTTACGGTCTTTTTGCAGGGTTTCATGTTACTTGATCATATATGTGCCTCCATCGCTGTTGTGTGATTGGGAGGGGGAAATGTGTTATGTTGGAGCCACTGACGCCTGCGTGTGTATCTGCAGTCTTTGGCTTTCTATCTTCTGCTGTGTCCAAAGCAGAAGATATGAAGAAAAAGAAACTGCAATGCAACGCTGGATGTGCAAGTAAATTCTGAGTTGCATTTTGGGTTCCATTGTCTCTGCTGCAGGCCTTGGAAAGGGGCAGCAGCAATGGGCGCCCTTAGAGGGCTGGTGCGCTAGAAGACTGCTAAGTTCACCTAATGGTAGCGCCAGTCCTGTTTAGCCTGCAGAGCCCCTTTCTTTCTGCGTTTGAAGGGAAAGAGCTTCTGTTTGGGCTGTTGAGTCCTTCTTGTGGTTAATCTGGATAAGAGAAGAGAGATATAATGCCAGGGCCACTGAGCCTCAGTCGTCATTTTTGTGGGATGTGGGTATTACGTTAGGCCTCAAAATGTTCCGATAACAGAAATGAAAAAAAAAAAAAGCATTTGATTTTCTGTTTGGTGAACAGACTACGCTAGTTTTGGGAATGTGCCCCTTTGATATCTTTGTATTTTGCACAGTCCAGCAGGAAACCCATTTCTATTTTTGTTTTTCTGGTGTTGCACTGCATGCAGGTTCTGGCTTTTTGGCTTTCCAATTTTTGTCTGTATATTTCTAATTCTAATTTTTTTGTCCCTTACAGTATTCTCGGTGTGATGGAGATGTGCTAGTCTGCTGGTGTGTACTTTCTCTGTAGGGATCTGTTGTAGTCTAATTTTCCCAGTAGAAGATGTATTTTGTAGCAGGAAAATGCTTTGGCACCCAGGGCCTGCCACTGAGCCATCTCCACTGCTGCCACCGGGTCAGCATGGGGGGGGGGGGGGGGGGCAGCACAGCTCACTGGGTGGCATACCATTTGTGCCAAAGCACATGTCCTGACACTTAGATCTACTGCCCTGGGTGGCTGCCTAGCCCTCCTAGTGGACAGGCCAGCCTTGGATACAGTCTAAGCTGAGTGTGGAAAAAGCGTAGTTACTCACCTGTAACAGGTGTTCTCCAGGAGCAGCAGGAATCAGTCCTCACTTATGGGTGACGTCGGCGCCGACGGAGCCCTCGCGGAGCAATTTTCCCCAGCTTTCAAAGAAAGCCTTTGGGAATTGCAGCGCGCATGCGCGGTCGTCTTCCCGCCCGAAGGTGCCATCTTAGCCAGTCAGATGACATAGCTAAAAAAGACAGCATAAAAATTTGCAAAAAGAACATAAGCAGACGATTGCAACTCCAAGGGGAGGAGGGAGGGTAGTGAGGACTGATTCCTGCTGCTCCTGGAGAACACCTGTTACAGGTGAGTAACTACGCTTTCTCCAGGACCAAGCAGGAAGTCAGTCCTCACTTATGGGACTCCCAAGCTCAAGGCTACCGGAGACCCTAAGCACAAAAATGAGCTCCCTCTAGCTCAGCAGCACAGAAGGACAGAATCTTCGCTGAATTATCACCCACCGGTAGCCCACATCCGGGATGGAGGGTAGGAGTTGCTCAGACCTCAAAGAGATTACGGAGGACTGCCTGTCCGAAAGCACTGTCCCTGCGGGACTCCCTCTCGAGACAGTAATGGACCGCAAAAGTCTGGCTCGAAGACCAAGTAGCGGCCCGGCAGATGTCTGCCAGCGGAACAGAGCGGAGGTAAGCCACTGACGTAGCCTTTGCCCGAACGCAATGAGCCGTGACTCGACTTTCCAAGGAGAGTCCGGCTGCCCCATAAGCCCAAGAGATACAGTCCGCAACCCAGATGGACAGAGTACGCTTGGAGACCGGGAGCCCCAATTTATTGGGGTCAAAAGACACAAAAAGCTGAGCAGCTTTACGGTGCTCCCGCGTACGGTCAAGGTAGAAGTTCAAAGCCCTTCTACAGTCCAGGGTATGGAGGACCGTTTCAGCTCGGCTGGAGTGTGGTCTGGGAAAGAAGGTTGGAAGTACCACCTCCTGATTGATGTGAAAAGGGGAGACCACTTTAGGCAGAAATTTCGGGTGAGTCCGTAGGACTACCCTATTCTTGTAGAACCTAGTGTAAGGGGGATCAGACACGAGGGCCTGCAATTCACTTACGCGTCTAGCGGAAGTGAGGGCTATCAAGAACAGTGTTTTCCAAGACAGAAAACGGAGAGAACAGGTAGCCATAGGTTCAAAAGGCGGACAGGTGATCCGCTGCAAAACCACATTCAGGTCCCAGTCAGGCGCTGGGGGGCGCAGAGGTGGTTTAAGTAGAAGAAGACCTCGGAGAAACCTCGCTACAAGAGGGTCGCTGGAAAGAGGTCTGCCGTCCACCGGCACATGATGTGCTGAAAGAGCACTGAGGTGAACTTTGACGGAGTTGGACTTAAGACCCAGATTAGAGAGGTGTAGCAAGTACTGCAAGATCACCGACACCGGGCAGGAGAAGGGATCCTGAGACTGTTGGGTACACCAGACTGCAAAGCGACGCCATTTAAGGGCGTAGCATTTGCGGGTAGAAGGCCGTCACGAAGCCAAGACGACCTCCTCCACCTCCGCCGGCAGGAGAAGGGGAGCAAGGACTACCCTCTCAGCAGCCAGGCCATGAGGTTGAGAGACCTGAGGTTGGGGTGCAGTAGGGACCCCTGATCCTGAGTGAGGAGATCCGGTTGTACCCCACGAGGGATCGGATCCTCCACCGCCAGTTGCAGTAGGAGCGGAAACCACGGCTGCCTGGGCCAGCGAGGGGCCACCAGGATCATGAAGGCTTTGTCTCGGAGAACCTTGAAAAGAGTCCGAGAGACTAGCGGGATGGGAGGGAAAGCGTACAGAAGGCTCCCCGACCATGAGATCAGAAAAGCGTCCGCCGCCACCCGAAGGGGGTGTGGCTGACGAGAGCAGAAGCGAGGAAGCTGCCGGTTGTGAGGACTGGCAAAGAGATCCACCGTGGGGAGGCCCCACTTGAGGAAGAGCTTCTGAACTACCAAGGGATCCAGACGCCACTCGTGCGGCTGGAGGACCCTGCTGAGTTTGTCCGCCAGGCAATTTTCTTGGCCCGGGAGATAAACTGCCTTGAGGAGAATGCCGTGACTGACGGCCCAAGAGCAGAGCTTCTGCGCCTCCCGGCAGAGGAGGAAGGAGCCCGTGCCCCCCTGCTTGTTCACGTAGAACATGGCAACTTGATTGTCCGTCTGGACAAGGACGGACTGGTGGGAAGTCAGGTGGGAGAAGGCCTTGAGAGCTAGGCGGATCGCCCTGAGCTCCAGGAAGTTGATCTGCTGAGCAGACTCCCACGTGGTCCAGAGGCCCTGAGTACGTGCCTCTTGGCAATGTGCTCCCCAGCCCAGGAGGGATGCATCGGTGGTCAGCACCCGGGTCGGCTGAGGTGACTGGAAAGGCATTCCGAACACGAGGTTCGGCTGCCGGAGCCACCACCGGAGAGACGAGATCAGCGGCTCGGAGACGCGCACTAGGTCTACTAGGCCGCCTGTGGCTTGACGCCACTGCTGGCGGAGACACCATTGAGCAGACCGCATATTCAGGCGGGCATTGGGGGTCACATGGACGGTGGAAGCCATATGGCCTAGTAGTCTCAGGAAGCGCCTGGCGGAGACCAGGGGCTGGCTGCGAAAACGGTCGGCTAGGTCCATGAGCCGTTGAGCCCTGTCGAGCGGTAGGTACGCTCGTGCCTGAGGAGTGTGCAGCCTTGCGCCGATGAACTCGAGATCCTGTGAGGGGAGCAAAGTGGACTTTGCGAAGTTTATAACAAAGCCCAAGTGCTGCAGAAGAGTCACCGTGCGGCGCGTGGCGTTGGTGACCTCCCGAGCGGACGCTGCTCTGATGAGCCAGTCGTCGAGGTACGGAAAGACATAGAGGCCGTGAAGCCGAAGATGGGCCGCCACGACCGCGAGACATTTTGTGAAGACTCGCGGTGCGGAGGACAGGCCAAAGGGCAGTACCCTGTACTGGTAATGATTCCCTGCCACCACAAACCTTAGGTATTGGCGGTGGCTTGGGTGGATGAGGATGTGCGTGTAGGCATCCTTTAGATCCAAGGAGCATAGCCAATCTCCCTGCTGGAGGTAGGGCAGAAGGATTCCAAGGGTAAGCATTTTGAACTTCTCCCGCACAAGGAACTTGTTGAGGTTGCGCAAGTCCAGGATGGGTCTGAGGCCCCCTGTTCGCTTTGGTATCAGAAAATACCTGGAATAAAAGCCTTGACCTCTCAGGTGGTGTGGCACCGGTTCCACCGCCTGTTCCTGCAGAAGACCTGCTAACTCCTGAAGGAGCAACTCCCTGTGCAGAGGGGGGCGCGGAGGTTCTCCCGGAAAATAGGAGGGAGGGACCTGGTGGAAGTGGAGAAGATAGCCTTCTCGCACGACTTGAAGCACCCAGGCATCTGAGGTGACGCTGGACCACCTGTGGGCGAAGTGAACCAGCCGGCCTCCGGTGCTGGGAGGAACCAGCGGGGGGGGAGAGGCTATGCTTAGTGAGTCAAAAACCCCCACCCTGCTGAGCAGGGGCTGGTGGTGCAGGCTTGGGGGCTTGCTGCCTACGGGACCCGTTTCCCCGTCCCTTGGCCTGCTGGCCCTGTGGGGGAGCTGCAGGGGCCTGATAATGGGGGTATTGTTTGTAGGCAGCCGCCTTCCTCGGGTAAAAGGACTTTTTCCCCGAGCCCTTCTTTTTCTGGGAAGGGGCGGAGGTCTTCCTAGAAAGCCTGGTCCTGGTGAGAGTCTCAGTCTCAATTTGCGCAGCCTTTTCCGCCATGGGCTTGCCAAAGAGGTTTTCGCCTCGGCAGGGGACATCGACCAACTGGTCCTGCACCCAGGGCTCAAGGTCTGACGACTGAAGCCAAGCCTGTCGGCGGGCACCGATGCCGGCTGCGGCCACTCGAGCCGATGCTTCAAAGCCATCATAGGCTGCTCGGGACATGAACTTTGAGCATTCCCGAATGCCAGTGGACAAGGCTAGGAACCTCCGCAAGGGTTCCTCGGACAGACCAGCGGAGAATCCGGCTAGCTCTTTAGCCAGATCCGGAGATACATGCCCATGTATAGCTGGTAAGTCTGGACACGACATGCGAGCATAGAGCCCTGGAAGCACTTCTTGCCAAGGCCATCCAGGTTACGGGCCTCCCTTCCAGGAGGCACCGAGGAGTGCATCTTCTGGCTCTTAAGACGATGCATGGCCGATTCCACTACCATGGAATGGTGTGGCAGCTGTGCCTTTTGAAAGCCAGGGCTCTTGCGGACTCGATAGATAGAATTGACCCGCTTGCTCAGGACCGGCGAGGAGGCCGGACTCTCCCACATGCGGAAGAGTAGTCGTTCCAGCATAGGAGGAACCGGTACAGTAAAGTGTTCCCTCGCGGGAGAGTCATACTGGAGGGCGTCGAGCTCTTCGGCTCGAGGCTCCTCCTCGGGATCCGCAGGGAAGGCCAAAGCCTTGGCCATATCCCTAACGAAGTCCGAGAACCGGGCATCCTCCGGGGGGGACTGCTTCCGAGGCTCGGACTCCGGTGAGTCCGATGGGACACACCGAGTCCGGAAAGAATCAGGTGACTCTTCCTCCTCAGACTCCCAGACCGACTCCGATGAGGACTCGGTGGGGTCGGCCCGGGCAGGGTGCGGCGCCAGCCGCCCCGACGCCGAGGGAGTCGGCGTCGGCGACCTCGGTCCCGAACGGGAGGCCGAGGGTGACCTCGACCGAGGATCGACTCGAGTTCTCATCGACTCGAGGATCGGCTCGGTCTCCGGGGTCGACTTGGACGTCGACGTCCCGGCGGTCGGGGCAGCGGCGCCAGCGAAGCCAGCGAGCAGTGCCCTCTGCTGGTCCATGAAGGCAGACAGTCTGCTCTCCAAGGCCGTCAACCTGAGTTCGAGCTCAGGTGACCCAGCAGCCCCCGACTCGGGCCCCGACGGCGTCGGGCCCGACGTCGGCTGTCGCGGAGGCGAGTCCAGAAGGACCACAGGACTTACCCGGGCAGGCATCTCCGACTCCAGGCGAGGTCGCTTCGGGATGTGTTCCTTCTCCAAGGACCCGGGGCGGCTGTCGGGGCTATGCGACCTGGCCCTCGCGGAACCAGGAGCGTCCACCGACGCCGCCCTCGCGGGTTTCACCTTCCGACGATGGTCCCCGGAGGGAGAACCCCGGTCGGAGGAACTCCGGCGACGGTCCGAGCTGGAGCCCTTCGACGCGGAGGCCTCCGACGAGGTCCGGGTACGGCTGGGGTCAGCGAAGATTCTCTCACGCTGATGCCGCCGACTTCTCAACGCCTTTGAGGACATTTTGCTGCAGGGCCCACAGATCAGTTCCTCATGATCCGGGCCCAGGCAGCAGAGGCAAAAGTCGTGTGTGTCGGTTAGTGACATATTTCGGTCACACCGACCACACCGCTTAAACCCACTGGCAGCCATCGGGGGAAAAAGGGCCCCTGCGAGGTCAAAGGACCGGGCTGCCAGGGAAAAACCGAAAACGAAAGCTGACTAAGTCAGAAAAACCGAAAAAAGTAAGAGGACTCGTGACCGGCGTTGCAAGTCCGGGCGGGAAAAAGATCGGCGTCGAACCGAAGGAAAAAAGGATAAAATAAAGAAGAAAATCAACTTTTTCGCGGGGACAAGACGGGGACGTCTGTAGGGCTCCGCGGAAAAAAGAAGACTGGCTAAGATGGCACCTTCGGGCGGGAAGACGACCGCGCATGCGCGCTGCAATTCCCAAAGGCTTTCTTTGAAAGCTGGGGAAAATTGCTCCGCGAGGGCTCCGTCGGCGCCGACGTCACCCATAAGTGAGGACTGACTTCCTGCTTGGTCCTGGAGAATAACAGGTAACAAGGAGGACACAGGTAGCCAGGCTCTGCTCTATGTAGCACAGTGCACCTCCTCTTCTTCCTCAGCCTTATCCTTAGAATCCACAAGTACTAAGAAAAGCAATCAGAAACCAGAAAGATACAGAAATATTCCCATTTCTACTGGGGGCCAAGAATTTCCAAGCACATCCTGACCTATTGCTTATAGATAGTACATCTTATTAACTTCAGAAGGAGGCGACAATGCAAGTATTGAGATGAGCATTAACAGTACATCTGATAGACTGAGAAAATCTCTGAGACAAAGGAGGGTTATCAGTGTCCCTGTTTAATATACATTACCAAGTTTAAGTTCGATTTAAACCGCTTTGACTGAAATGATAAAGCAGCATAAAAAAACTCTGTTAAATATCATTTTTCTATTATCCAGGAAATTCTCTAGCTGCTGAGGGACATAAAATATACACGAGGAGTCATTTTAAAAGCCCGATATTCAAAGGGTTAGTATTCCCAACTTTGAGATTCGTCCTCCTAAATTGACTTGTTTGAAAATTTTTCTTATGTTGAATTCCTAAATTTATACTCAAAATTTCACGGAACTCCTAAATTTCAGAACATAAAAAGTGGGTGGCAACAACAGTGGATTTAGGACTGGGAAAAAAGTCATGAGTTCAGCACAGACATCCTGCACTAGACTCATAAATCTAAGCAAATGACTTGCAGGTCTAAATTGATAAGCATAACTTTTAAGCTCCTACATTAAGATGAATTTTCAGTTGAAAATTTAGGCCCCAAAGTTTAGCCAAAAATAGAACACAAATTTAGGAGTACATTGGTTGTTTGTTTGTTTGTTTTTTTATATCAGAGCCAAAGTTCTTTTGGCATATAGAGCCTGTATTTTTTAAAGATGCATGATCACACACATGCATTAAGATTATGCGTATGTAAAGTTTGTGTTCTGTGTGTCGATGTTTCATGGGTCTAGTTTGGTGAAGAGTGGAGGTAGAACTGTGATGTAGAGAAACAGCTTATTTCCAACTACAGGATTTTGTTCTTCAGTCAGAGGCATGACACTCCCACTACTCAGCCCGCCACTCTTCATACAGAAAGCTCTTTCTTTGCTATCTTAAGCTCTCCTTGCTGACTTTTAAAACATGAGCACTGGTGAGGGAAGAGTTTGGAGAGGACAAACATAAGATGGGGTAATGGAGGACACAGAGGAGTCTGGAATAGGAGGGATTAATGTTGGAAAGGGTAATGGTCCTGTTGCATCATGGACCACCACTGCTACACTTCCTTAAATAGGTCACTCATGAGCAATACAATACTGTTTCTGGCATAACCCAGGAAAGGATATAGTGAGAATTAGGAAACCTATTAGCAATTCCCAGAGGGCAGTGATATATAAAACTACAGCTAATTAAATTACATTACATAAAAAGCATTATATATTTATAAAACGGTCTTTATGAAGTTCGCAGTCTTCATGCAGAAACTCACACTACTATTATTTTTTTTAATTTGACTCTAGGTGAAAGATTTCAGTACTGAGCTGAAAGGAGCAGATGCTGTAGGTCCGTACTTCAGCCTATGTAGAAGGGAAACCCATAAAGTTGGGAAGAGCGATGAAAAAATGCACAAAAAGTTGACAGGAGTTAAAGAGGACCACGTAAGCTGGGGTAGAGAAAAGGCCTGGCAATCTACTTCCGGTCATACTGTGTCCAGAAAGCCCAGCAGTTGCTGGAGTGACAGGAGTCAGCGTTGACTTGAAGACACTTAAGAAGAAAAAAAAAGCTGGTGGAAGCGAGAATGACATGCACAAAGTTGAAGAGGGAGAGAGACAGACAAGAGTTTCATTTCATCTTTGGTAATACCTACAAGAAAAGAGTCTAGTATAAACCACAGGTCCCAGTCACTAACAGATCTTTCCCTGTAATGGTGACCCAAAAGGGAAAAGTTTGCCGTTTGTATGCTGTTCCCATACTCTATTCCATGCAGTACTGAACACTTAGCTAAACCAGGTCATCACCCAAGGAGAAGAATCAGTTTCTTAATGTCCAACTGTTTATTACAAATAAGCAAAACAAGGAGCTTGCTCCAAGCAGCTGAAATCAAGGGCTCCGTTTCCTAAGCCACCTTATGCTATTGCAGCTAATGGGCCTTTTTTTGAGCCAATAGCGCAACATTAGCTGCAAAGCCATTTGGTATTTGTTGGGGAGGCGCCCAGAATTTCCCCAGCAGTTACCACACCTAAAATACAGACATCCAGCTGCCAACTGCATAGCGTTAAGCGGTAAAAGTTAGGACTTTAATCATTTAGCACATCTCCAACGGCAGCCAACCTGGAGATTCAGCAGCAGATACCAGATATTTTCCGGTTTCCGATGCTGAAGATCTGGGCTTAGTTGAAGCAGCGGTGGCTAGGCGTTTTAAATCTTGCCTGGCCATCGCTACTGAATACACTCCCCTCCGTCTATAAATGTAGGGTACTATTCATTTGCCTAATTTATGACTCTAGGGTCTGATTTTCAAATAAAAGCAGGCTGTAAACCATGTAAATGCCTTAAATGGGGATATTCAAGGGCACTTACATGGTTAGTGCTACTGAATATCCTCTTCTAATTCACCTAGGTGCCTCAATGCTATCCAGTTAGTATCAGGGCGTGTTGGGGACATTTGGGGGCGGAGTGGAGGTAGCAACAAGAGATAACCAGGCTGCAGCGATATTACATGCAGTCTGGTTAATGATCTGTTACAAAAAGACAGGCGAGGAAAACCTTTGCCCATCTTTAAGGCGCAGGAGCTAACTGGGCAGCATGCAATATCGCTGCAGCTCGGTTAGCCTCGGCAGCTTCCTGTGTGTGTGGCGATCCGCAGCATTGAATATCCGGGTTAGAGGTCAGCAGGGAGGGCTATGCACCGACAAGACGCATAGCTCTTTAAAAATGCGGCCAACTCAATATTGGGCCCCCAATGCTGAAAATCAGCTCTAAAAGTTCCTTTCTGTCCCCATCCTAAATCCACCCTGTTGCCACCACTACTTTCCTTTCCTAAATTTAGTTTACTGAAATTTTGAACATAGATTTAGGAACTCAGCCCTAGTAAATATTCAGAGGCCATAGCTCTCAAAATTAGGAGCATAAATCCTTTGAATATTGGCCCCCTTCTATTTTGTCTTTTCATAGTAACAAATTTAAAAAATTTGTAAAAAGAAACACTTTACATTCTCATGTACAAGCAGAATTCTTTCTAAAAAAAAAAACCAAACCTCTCTTCTAGGTTTTCAGCCCTCAAAACTTGTTCAAAACCAGTTCGGACTTAGGCCTGGGTAAAAGAATGGTGATCCCTGATATATGTAACACGGCAGCTTTTAGTGCTTCACAGACCAACACTGCCACATAGTGGTCACAAATCTCAGACTAAGCCTAATAGAAGCAAAAGGAGGAAGAATAAAGCTAAAACAAAACATTTACATTGTTTGCGGTGCTAACAGTGTGATGTCCATTTCATATACTTGGATTTTTCTTTTCTTTGTAAACATAATAAATAATAGGCTTGATATTCAAAGTGATTAATGAGGTTAACAGACCAGCTAACCACGTTAATTGCACTGATCAGGATTATTCAGCCATCCTAACATGGTTAGGGCTACTCCCTATGTGCAAGTGCCGCTGCTAGGTGCCTAGCATTGGGGATCCCCAGGGGTGGAGCGGCAGGAGTCCTTGGGGATAACCAGGCAGTGCTCACATTCAGCCGCTGCTCGGTTATCCCTCTATGGCAAAAGTTAGAATCAGTAAAGGCGGTCTTAATTTTTGCCACTGAAGCTAATCAGGCAGTGGCTGAATATTATTGCTAGTCCATTTGCCTCAATGCAATCTGGATAGTCAATGCGGGTGGCTAGATATGGCCCTGGCCTTGAATATCAGGGCCTTAGGTTCAGCAACCATGGCAAGCCGCCACCACTGAACATCAGGCCCAATCTACTTAGGACAATGTTAAATGCAAAAGCACAAGGAAATTTCGGGGCTGATATTTTGAATCCCTTATGCGGACGGCCCCCTATGGGCCATCCAGAGTAGGGCCCTGAGAGATATTCTGCGGCAGTCTCTCGGTTGTGCAGGGGTAGAGCTAGAGCAGTGCAGCCACTAGCTGGAATCCAGATAAGTGCTGACTTTATCGGGATGGTGGCAATCTCACCTGGACTTCTCTGGATACTTCAGGCACCCGAAAAGCAGGCCTAAAGTGTTAGTTAACAATATTCACCTGCTATTTGGCTATCTAGATAAGGACAAGGACAGCACTTATGCAGATAGCAGCCCCACAATCTGGATATTCAGCAGCAGCCACTATTCAGTTAGAGTCACTGAAAATAAAACAAAAAAACCACACAGATTAAAGACAGGGACATTTCATTTAAATAGTGGCCTATTGGAATATCGGGTGGTTACTCTTCAGCTCCGGATATCCACAGAATGCATAAGGCTCAAGATGGAAAAAACTAACAAAAGCATACTCTCTCATCATAAATGAATTTCAGAACATTGTTTGGAAACATGAAGAAATGCATTTTGAAATGCTGATAAAAAACATTCTGAAAAAGAATGCACTCCAGTAAAGACATGTATTTTAGAAAAATGTAAAAGTTTATTTTAGTTAGGAGATTCACTTTCAATAGGATGCCAAAACTGCAATAGCACAAATGAGTGTTTAAGCGCACATACAAGTTTTCAAGCACAAGGGTTTCATATACATTGTGTTTGAATACTGGGTTGTTATGTGGCTAAAGGTATGTTCCTATAACACTTTCTATTTTTATTTTTATTTTTTGGGGGGGGGGGGGGGAGATGATATATACCTATTTTCTTTGTCTATGTAGATTTCATCCCACAATTCTGATACCTTACCTACCCCGTCCTCTCCATCATCACCAGTGTCCTTTCATTTTCTCTGCTAGTCTCTTCTCCCTCATAAGCTTCATATTTTAGTCTAGGACAGTGGTTCCCAAATGGGGTCACATCAGTGTATGCCATCACAGAAACATGGCCATTTCCCCTTCGCTCTGGGCTTCCACTGAACTATGTCAAGTAGTGGCAATCAGTTAGCATGTGGCCTGTGAACATTCATACGCCATTGCTCCCTCCTGGGTAAGCTTCCTGTTAGACTGGAAACTCGTGCCAAGTGCACACTGCATACTGCCTCAAGAGGACCCTACTTTGTCACTACTGTTGCTGCTGCCTTCCTGCTTTAGATGTGTGGAAGGAGGCTGTGTGTAACTTACTTGAATAGTGAATGAATATTGCCACTATCTAGGTAATTTTCTGACCTATCCTTGGTCCTCCCCTAAACATGCCTCACAAATATAGTATAGAGATAATATCTACGAAAACAGAAAGCAAGACATAAAAAAATAACAGTCCTTTATTGGAATCCAGCAACCCCAAGCCTGCTTGGCATGATTCACGGAGCTCATGTGGACAAGATTGTAGCCATTATTGTGGTTTTGGACTCATACAATGCAACCTTACTTTGGTTCAGTTCACCCCCTGATGAAGGCTTATGCTGGAACACGGCCGTGTCAGGGTCGCTGGATTCCAATAAAGGACTGTTTGACGTCTCACTTTCTGTGATAGATATCTGGCCATTCTGCAATTTAAAAGCCTGATCTTATCTGTATATTTTTTTGAAAATACACACCTAATTATGCATTTGCCAACAAACACCTTATTGCCTTTGAATATTAGTTTGATAGGGCATAATTATTCATTCATATGGAACACTCTCCCAATAGCAGATGCAGAGCAGAAGTAAGGTGTTTCACTTTACATCTCAACATACAAAAAAATCATTTTCAAATTCTAGTCTCACATAAGTAACACCACCACTAAATCATAACACAAAACTCTGCAAATGGACACTCGACACCAACATCAAGAACTCAAATTGCACCAACCCTACCTATGAAACATCAGCACTGTAAATATTGTAAAGCATCAGTAACCCCCAGCTGGAAAAGAGAACAAGTTGAATTACTATAGATGCCTACAGAGAACATGAATGTTAACAGAATCCCTTATCCCAGCTACACATGAAAAACACAAACCATCACTAATTAGAGATTAAGAAACTACAAAAGATAAAAATCTAAATGGAAAACCCCCATATCAGACACCAAGCTATGAAATAGGGAAGAAATGCATTTCTCCCTGTAATGAACTATAAGAAATGAACATTTTCAAAGCTGACATTTTATTCTCTAAAAAACAGACACTCTTTCGTACCTTTGTCTGGTCATCTTTTTCCCCCACATAGGTTGGTCCCAATCTCTTTTTTCTACTTTCTTGACAGTTTTCTTCTAAGTCCTTTTCCAAGATCCAATTTCCATTTTCTCTTTCGTCACACTCCCTGTCTTCGTCCTTTCCTTCACTACACCTCTCTCTGCCATAGAAGGCTCTATTTCTCTCATTTGCCTTTTACCTAACTAGAGCTTCATTCCCTCCCTCTTTCTCCTTCCTACAATCTTCAGTCTTCCTCTTTTCACCATTCACCTATTTACCAGCTTTCCATTTCCTGATCTTACTTTTCCTAGTCCTTCCATGCCACATCTATTCTAATTCCTTTGCCAGCATCCTACTCCCCTTTCACATTTCCTTCCTCTGTATTCATCTCCTCCCCAGTTTCTTTTACCATCTTCTGCTTCTCATCCCTCTACCAGCCCCAGCTCATTTCTTAACACCTATTTTGTCACCTCCAGACCCTTTATGTCTTACCCCCATCCAGGCTTCTATTTCCTCTTTTACTTCTCCTATTTCTATCCCTTTCACCTGCTTCAAGGAAGACCTGTCTCTTCCTGTGGTTCTCATCCACACCATAGTACTGTCCTTTTCAACTGCCTCAATACCTCCAGGTCCTTCAAACCTTCTCCCCTCTCCGTCTGCACTTTGTCTCATAACCCTACTCATAACTCCTTACCCAATCACCTTGCCCCCACTGTCCTCTTAATCTCTGGTCAATTTCTTAGTGCCCATTATCCCCCCACTCAATCCAAGTCCCCACTTAAAATCCCAATACCCAGCCTATCTTAGAGTCTTTCTTGTTTTCTCAATCTTAGTCTCCAACTGTCAAAAGTCCCTTCTGTCCCACATCTTTATGTCCCTAGTACCTGCCCTCCTGCCTCCTACTCTTTTCCAGCACCCACCCTTTACTTCCTTTGCCAAAATTCATTAACTTTGTCTTTCCTCCTTCTTACCCCAGCCCACGTGTTATTTACGCCTCTCTCAACCTTCCCTTGGTTGACTTTGCTTCTTCCCCACTCCCCACAATATCTGTCCTCTTCTGCCTTCTCACGTTCCCAGCATCTCCCTCATTTTCCTATTCCAACCCTAGCATTTGCCAGCATTAGTCCCCTTTCAGTCCCAGGACCCCAGCCCTAGAATTAGCTCCCTACCTATCTCAGCCCTTTTCTAGTCCCATTTCCTGAGACCTAGTATCAGCTCATTTCCAGTCCCCTCAGCCCCAATATCACTGCATTCTCAGCCCCCATATCAGCCCATTGCTAGTATCAGTCAACCCCCAGTCCATTCAGCCCATTCCAGTCCCCCAGCCCAAATATCAGCCCATTTCCATTACGTTATTAGCCCCAGTATCAGCCTTTTTCCAGTCCCAGCCCTCATTCCCAGTATTAGTCAACTTATCTGACCCCCACCCCAATATCAGCCAGTCCCCCCCCCAGTCCCAGTATGAGCCCAATTTCAGCCCCTCAGCCATTCCTCCCTCCTCCCCACAGCAACAGGTGCATTTAGTTTTGCTCCCGCAGCTGTGCTGTACTCAAGCCTCATTGCCAGTGGCTTGAGTATAGCATGGCAGCAAGAGCAAGAGCAAGAGCAAAAGCTCTCGCAGCTGTGCTGAGCATTAATACAGCTATGGGATCAAAAGCAAATGCACCCACAGAACATAAGATATGCCTTACGGGGCTAGACCATGGTCCATCAAGCCCACTATCCTGTTTCCATCACAGCTGTGTTAATATTTAACACAGCCACAACTGGAGAGACAGAGACAGGTTTCCTGCCGGCCCTGCAGAGAAGAAGGAAGGGAGAACCAGAGAAAGAGAATGATGGAAAGAAGAACTGAAAGCATTTGGAAAAAGAACAGTAAAATGTAGATACAGTAGATCTGATTACAGTAGTTAACATTTCAGAATGGTTTTAATTCATCACAAAGTACCCTGCCCTGACATTTGCAGCAAAGCAGACTTACATGGAAACATAGTAGATGGCAGAAAAATAAACTGGACAGATGGGACTGTATTTATAAAAAAAGTCTAAACTACCTCTCTCAGACCCTAGTGGAATGCTCGAGGCACCACATAATATACAATATACAAATACCCATAAAAAAATAACATAAGCATCTGCCACATTTACAGTCATGCTGTGTTCTCAAAAAGAATGGAAAGACCACTGTGAGACCAATGTCGACTGATAAAATCAATATAAAAAAAAAGGAGCCCTGAAACCAGCATTGGCAACCACTACGGCCCATATTGCATTTAAAGCTATGCTCCTCTGAATCTTCAGCTGATAGGACCTGCGGATCCCAGCCAATGTTTCTCTTTCATTTCTATGGCTCTTCCAGATCTTCACCAGCAGGGTCTAGGGATTCCCTGACAGCATTCTCTTAATGCAGCTTCTTTGGCTCATCATCCCATAGAGTCCACGTGAATCACTCTGCCACCTGCATGCCTAGAGTCTCAGCAGTCAATAGTTATCCAGCCCTGGCACCACAGCTGCCACTGTCTGAAAACCCTAAAGATCACATTGACTAGAAGAACCAAATGGGTACCAGCAGCCCCATACACAGGAATCATCTGCTGATATCACCATATTGCATGCCAGCCGACCTTCTAGCCTGATACATCTATGGCAAAAGAATGAGTGGCCAGCCCAGGGAGATGAGTTGGGAGTCAGGAGGTGAGATAACAGTTACAATGCTGCACTGCAAGCAAGGAAAAGAGCCAGGACTGGAACAGAGGGAAGTGAGGTGCAGAACCAGAAGATGCACTTTGCCCCCCCTCCGCTCCCCCCAACCTGCCCCCCGGGTGCCTAGACCTCCAGAGATCTATCAATCCCAACCTCTCCTGCATCTTCTTCATGCTTTGTCTATCCCTTCTCCCCCCACTGCACTGTTCCCCACTATGGTCCAGTCTCGAATTACTAGTTTAAATTAATTATAGTCCCCTCCCAACACTATATGAATATCCCCTAATTGCTCCAGCTCCTTCAATATTTTCACATATGTTTCCCCGTGTCCCTCATTCAGCCCATATATACTTATCACTCACACCTCTTCATCCCCCATTCACAGCTGCACCCCTACCCATCTGCCTTCTTTTCCTCTCCCCTCCCACTAAGTGTCTATAAGCTTCCCCTACTGTTACAGATTGGGGGCTTGACTAAGCATTCACAATTATCCTCTGTTTCATGGTTCTTTTATAGTACACTATGTCCTCTCCCTCTTCCAGCATGTCTATAACTGATTGGTTAATATTGTCTCGTGCCACGTCTTTGCACTTCCGCACCTGTGGCAGGCTACGTATTACTAGCCACATAGAATCTCCTTCCAGGATGCAGGCATACAACAAAGGGAGTCAGAAAGTCATTACATACAAAATTATATTACAGAGTGGTAAATGAATGGAATACAAGAATTATATTACATTGTAAAAATAACATATCACATTTGTTTATATCAGCTACCATGATTCCCACCCCTCCTCTCAGGGGATTCACTCTCTGTCCTGCCAAACACCACTTTTGGATAGTTCTTTGAAGTTAGCAAGTATTCCTGGCCCACTCATAGGTGCGTCTCCTGTACACATATAATATCAGTGTTCATACGCTGACCCTCCCTTTCCAGGAGTTTCCATTTTTGCCACGTTCGCAATCCCTTTGCATTTATTGTGGTTATTGCTAGCGTTTTAGATTTTTTTATTTAAGTCTTTATTTTCCCCTTCTCCTCTGCTCTTCTCCATCCTCCCCCCTTTTGTCGCTCGTCCCTTTTTTGGTGCTTTAGTGGAAAATTCCTTGAACAGGGTAGGTTGTTGAACTCTAGTAACCTCCTCACCTTTGGGAACTGCTAACACCTAATCAGGTGTTAGTTCCCTCCTTTCCCACCCCAACTCCCACCCACCCCTAGTGAGCAGTCTTGCTTTATAGGGCACCTCCCCATTTAACAAAGCACCGAGAATTGGACCAGCACATTTTGAATATAATTAAAGAGATTTAATTGCTTTTTCTCTGAAAGGACAGCTTGGAAACCGGCTGGTACATTTCTCTCTTTTGCTTTAACAGATACCTAAGTTCAATGAACAGAACAATGGCTGGGAAAAATTGTATCACTAAAGCTGTTGCCCCCGGTCCAGATAGAGGTCCTAATGCCAGTTGAAGGGCCGGTTCCATGTGCAGGGTACCTGCATGCTGAAGCTCTGAGGAAACAAGTGGAGGAACTCAGAGAGATGTCAAGGCTGAGGAACATTCAAGACAGTGAGAAGTACATTGATGAGATGCTTCTTGCAGCAACCAAGCTCTCCAGCAGAGAAGAAGATGGGTGCCAACAGAATGTCAATGGTTGGACACAAGTCACCAGGGTCTGCAAAATCACCAATCCAACTTTTCCAGACCTTGAATTGAAGAACCATTATACAGCTCTGGAAGTGGAGGAGGTGAAAGCATCCCTGGAAAGGGAAGAACCAGAGCTCAAGTACCCCAAAGTTGCAGAATCCGTGACCACAAGGAAACGAAGGGTAGTGGTGGTTGGAGACTCTCTTCTGAGGGGTCCTGAGGCATCCATCTGCTGACCAAACTTAATGTCCAGAGAGGTATGCTGTCTGCCTAGTGCCAAAATCCAAGATGTTACGGAGAGTTTGCCGAGACACATCAAGCCCACTCTTACCCAATGTTGCTAATCCATGTTGGAACAAATGATACTGCCAGGTATACCTCAGAACGTATCAAAAGTGACTTCATGGCTGTGGGACAGAGGGTGAAGCAGTTAGGTGCACAGGTGTTCTCTTCAATCCTCCCTGTTGAAGGTAAAGGCCAAGGCAGAGAGGCTTGCATCCTGGAGATGAATGCATGGCTGCGTGGATGGTGTCATCAAGAGTGTTTTGGTTTCCTAGACCATGGGATGCTGTTCCAAGTGTTGCAGAGCAGAGATGTCATCCATCTGTCCAAGAAAGGTCAATGCGTCTTTGGTAGTAGACTGGCTAATCTACTGAAGAGGGCTTTAAACTAGATTCGTTGGGGATGGGTGAAGAAAGCCCCCAGGTGGGTGATACATTAAATACCTTTATGGAAATAGGTAACAGGGGTAACATATGGAAAGCAGTGTGTATAAATGCCTGTAGCATGGGAAATAAGATCCCTGATGTTAAAGCTTTAGTGGGAGTGACTGACGTGGACTTAGTGGCAGTTACAGAAACATGGTTCACAGAAAACCATGATTGGGATGTAACTATACCTGGCTATACTTTATTCAGAAAGGACAGGGTAGGAAGAAGGGGAGGAGGAGTGGCACTATATTTAAAAACTACTATTAAAGCTTTGGAATTACAGAGCTTAAAAGGGAGAGAGGAGGCATTGTGGGTTAAAATAGAAAGAGAATTCTATTTTCATTGGTGTGATATACAGACCTCCCTCACAAAAGGAAGAGGTAGACAGAGAGTTAATTAAAGACATACGCAACACTGTTAGGAAAGGGGAAGTGCTACTGATAGGAGATTTCAATATGCCAGATGTTGATTGGCACATTTCTGCTGCAGTATCATCTAGAAGGAGATCCTGGATTCTCTACAGGGAGAACTATTCAGGCAATTGGTAACAGACCCCACACGTGAAGGGGCCATACTGAACTTGGTGCTTACCAATGGTGAAAGTGTTCCTGATGTTGTAGTGGGAGATCATTTTGCATCCAGTGATCACCAGATGGTGTGGTTCAGTATTAGGACTTAAGGCTGTTAGAATCAATTCAAAAGGTGAGGATCTTAGACTTTAGGAAGACTAACTTTGTCAAGATGGGCCAATACCTCAGGGAGTCATTAGTGGGATGGGAACAGCTGGGGGATGTAGAAAAAGTGGGCAAAACTGAAAGGGGATATTTTAAGGGCAACCAACCTTTTTGTTAAAATGGTAAATAAAGGTAAAAAGAAAAGGAGACTGCTATGATTTTCAAAAGAAGTAGCTGAAAAAGTGAAGAAAAATAGGGAGGCCTTCATGAAATACAAGAGATCACAGAGAGAGAGAGAGAGGAAGACAGGCATCTGTATTTGGAAAAACTTAGAGAAACTAGCAAAGTAGTCAGGAAGGCAAAGATTCAAAAGGAGGAGGGGGGGGAATAAGACATTTTTCAGATATATTAGTGAGAAGAGGAAGGGCAAAAGTGGTATTGTCAGACTCAAGGGTGCAGGGGAGGAATATGTAGAAGCTGATAAGAATAAAGTGGAATTGCTTAACAAATATTTCTGTTCTGTGTTCACAGATGAAGAACCAGGAGCAGGACCTCAGAAAACAACAACAGGAACAGAAGCGAGGGACATATTGAACAATTTTCAGAAGACTGTTCGTGAGAAACTAGTTCAACTTAAAAGTAGACAAAGCGATGGGACCGGATGGGATACAGCTGAGAATACTGAGGGAACTTGGGGACGTTCTAGCAGCTCCACTGACTGACCTTTTCAATGCCTCGTTGGAGTCGGAAGTGGTGCCAAAGGACTGGAGAGAGGCTCATGTGGTGCCTTTACACAAAAGCAGAAGTAAGGATGTGGTTGAAATCTGCAGGCCGGTTAGTTTAACTTCAGTGGTGAGTAAATTATTGGAAACGCTGCTGAAAGAGAAAATAGTGAGGTTTCTGGAGTCCAGTGGATTACAGGATCCAAGGTAGCATGGATTCACCAGAGGCAGGTCTTGTCAGACAAATCTGATTGATTTCTTTGACTGGGTGACCAGGGAGTTGGACCGAGGGAGAGCCCTAGATGTGGTGTATTTAGATTTCAGTAAAGCCTTTGACACTGTTCCTCACAGGCGACTTATAAACAAACTGAGCACCCTAGGGATGGACCCTAAAGTTACTGCTTGGGTTAGAAATTGGTTGGGTGGGAGGCAACAAAGAGTACAAGTAAACGGAGCTCACTCTGAGGAGAAGGATGTTACCAGTGGTGTGCTCCAGGGATCTGTCCTTGATCCGATTCTTTTTAACATCTTTGTTAGTGATATAGTGGAAGGGATGTTGGGTAAGGGTGGCCTCTTTGCAGATGATACCAAAATCTGCAATAGACACCCAGGAAGGTGTAGATAACATGAGGAGGGATCTAGCTAAGCTTGAAGAATGGTCTAGAATTAGGCAGCTGGGATTTAATGTTAAAAAATGTAAGGTCATGCATTTGGGCTGCAGCAATCCAAGGGAGCAATATAGTATAGGGGGTGAAGTACTTTTGGCCACTAAAGAAGAGCGGGACCTAGGCGTGGCTGTGTCAGATGATCTTAAAGTAGCTAAACAGGTAGAAAAGGCGACGGCAAAAGCTAGAAGGATGCTTGGGTGCATACGGAGAGGAATGGCTAGCAGAAAAAAGGAGGTGATAATGCCTCTGTATAAGTCTTTGGTGCGACCTCATTTGGAGTATAGTGTGCAATTCTGGAGACCGCACCTTCAAAAGGATGTGAACAGGATGGAGTCGGTGCAGAGGGTGGCTACTAAAATGATTAGTGGGCTTCATTATAAAGCATATGAGGACAGACTGAAGGATCTTTATATGTACACCTTAGAGGAAAGGCGGGATAGAGGTGATATGATTGATATGTTTAAATACCTCAGTGGCATAAATGTTCAGGGAGAGAGCCTCTTTCAATTGAAAGCAAGTTCTGCTACGAGGGGACATGGGATGAGGGTGAAGGGAGATAAATTCAGGAGCAATATGTGGAAATATTTCTTTATGGAAAGAGTAGTGGATCCGTGGAATATAGTCTCCCAGTGGAGGTGGTAGAGATGAGGACAGTAATTGAATTCAAAAAAGCATGGGACAAAACACAGAGGATATCTAAAGGTAAAAAGGGGACTGTTGTAGTTGTTGATATGGAAGGACAGACTAGAAAAAGACCACATGGCCTATCTATCAAATTTCTATGTTTCTTCCCCCCTCCTCTTTGCTCCCTTCCCTCCCCTCTCACTCTCCTCCTCCTTGTTCAGGAGTTATAAGAGTAGTACATCCCCTGCCCTATCCATTCCTATTCTCCCTTCACCCACCATCCTATCATCCCCCTTCCTACAGTGCTTTCCCCTCCCCTCCCCATTCATCTTCTTCCTTATTCCCCCTCCCTCGCTTCATTTCCCTTCTTCATATGAAAACATTTTATATGCATGCTTAAATTTGGTTATATCTTCAACTTTAACATTCTAAATGTCTCTACTTTCTTACAAAAAAAACCTTTCCTTCACTGAAATGTTTCTCTCTGCTTGTCCACCTCCACTTTCTCCTCAGTCTCTTTCATGTTCATACTTAGCGCCCCTTTTTCAGCTCAATGTTCTTCATCGTTTAACTTTTTCTTTGCCCTCTTTGCTCCGCCCCTTCTTTAATTCTTGCTGCTCCTCCATACTTTTATGCTTTTCAGCTCCAGTCCTGACTGATTCAGTCTCTTGTCTACTGTCTGATCGCTGAAGCTTGATCCCTGCTTCTTGGCGTGCTGCCTTCGACTCCTTTACGGACTTCACCCTCCAAGTTTTCCCTTTTAGAGTAAATGAAAGTCCAAAGGGATGCAGTCATCTATATTTGATGCCCCCACTTCGTAGAGTCTGTGTCCCAGGTTGCGGTTGATCTTTGCTGCTGTAGTGTTCCTATGGATAGGTCCTCATCGATAGTTACTGGGTAGCCTTGCAGGTTTAAAGTCCTCAAATTCCACATTTTTGTTGCAATCCTTTCTTTCATTTTATATCCTGTTAGACAGATATCATCATCTCTGGGTCTGTTTGCTCTCGGTACCCCCAATGCTCTATGCGCTCTGCCCATCAATATTTCCTCAGGAGCCACTTCCTCTCCCCCCTTCTTGAGTACCTCCGAGCATATTAAAGTTGCCACCTTCGCACTATCTTGGAATTCTCTCTCCTCCAGAATGTCTCGAATCCTCAGATTGTTCCTACAAGATCTGTTTTCTAAGTCTTCCAATTTATATTGCATGGTGTTTTGCCATTTCTGTATTTCCAAATGCCAATGCTGGTCGTACTGCTGTTCAATGCATTGTTGACAATTCTCATGATTTCCCGCTGTGCAAATCAGTTCAGCTATAATCTTCCTTCAAGTTGCCTATGAGTTCGCCAAGCTCTGTTTTTACTGCTTGCACCTCTTTTTTTTTTAATTTCTGTAAACCATTCCTTTAGTTCTGCTTTGGTTATTTCCCTTATAGTCTCTCTCTTGTTCCAGTTTATTTGTGTGTGCAAAGCACCTGTTTGCTGTCTGCCTATTTTCCTGTGCAGTCTGTTCACTATTGCTTGCCCTTGCCCCTGCAAAGGCATATTCCCCTCACACCCATGGTTTTCCTTCTTGTGGCCATACTGCCTTGGTGTGGCCCTCTTCCCCCACTGCTCCTTTATTACTACTCAAGCTTTTACCGCATTAGGGGTTTGTTTGGGGTTTTTTTTGGAGGGAAACCAGTGTGCTGTCCTACTTCCACCCCAGAATGTTCCCTCTTTGCCCACTCAGTCTCTTTCCCACTGACTGACAGGCTTTTTGTCTTCTTTTTTTGTTTTATTCTATTTCTGCTCTCTTTGTTCTCTTTCCCTTCCTCCTTCTTGTGATATTTAAATTTTTTTGTCTAGCAGGGTTCACAGCATTGCATTCTGCTTGCTCCCACCAACTTGCGCTCTCTCACTTTCTGTCCTCTTTGATTCTTCCAGCATTCATTTATTTCCCTCAGCCCTGCCGCATCCGTCCACTGTACCAGCTTACTCTACCTTCCTCTGCTCCACGCGGCTGCCCTCTTTGCTTCTTTCCTGTCTCTGCATCCAATTCTCCTACCCCTCCGCTCCCTTGCCAACCCTGGGGTTCTCAGCACCATTTTCCACTTCTCCTTAAATGATGGTATTTGCCTTTTCAGCGGCGTTAGCCCCAGAGCGGTGCCTTCACACCGCCACCAGGATCGTCAATGTCACTTCCTCCAGGGGTTCAAATATTAATGTAATATATATAATCTAGCCAATCTTGGATATAGTAATAAGAAAAAGTGTATCAACGTTGTATCAATGCTGCTGTCAATAATCCGTTTTTTAAAAATCATCTCTAAATCAAGACGAGTCACTTACAAATGGCACCTCAGTTTGCAGTCCTGGGATCCCAGAGGTGCTGGTAAAACTGAGCTATAGCAACATCAGGAAAGGTCTCAGATTCCCTGAGAATATAGCAAAATCCCTAAGGGTTGCAGGAGGTAGGAATGCTGCAAAGAGAGAGAGAAAGGAAAGGAGTTCAGCTCCAAGCACCAGCCAGGGACATTTGGAAGATTTTCAGCTACTGCAGTGCTGAGACTAAGAAACCTCTGCTATCCCAAGAGGAAGGGACTACAAATAGAGGTGTCATTTTTAAGCGACACTGATAGAAAACTGGCTACTGCCAGCAGCATCAATGTTGTTGTTGTGTGCCGTCGAGTCGGAGTCAACTCATGGCGACCCTCGGGATAGCTATCCTAAATTGTGTTTGGTCTTCAGTCAGGAGGCTCATTGTTGACAGACTGGTACCCATAACTGCTGTTATTGTATCAATCCATCTCATTGCTGGCCTTCTTTTGCGTTGACCTTCTTTCTCTAATCATCCCGCTCTTCACATGACGTGTCCAAAGTATGAAAGTCGAAATCTTTTCATCTGAGCTTCTAAAGAAAGCTTAGGTTTGATCTCCTCTAGTACCGACTGTTTTTTCTTTGGGCAGTCCATGGTATACACAGTATTCGCCACCAGCACCATAATTCAAAGGCATCAATTTTCTTTCTATCTTTTTCACTGTCCAGTAGCATCAATACAAAGTCAATATCCTTTCTTATTATTATATCCAAGATTGGCTAGATATTACATTCCTATTCAGACCCCTGACACAAGCATGTGTGCCGAAACACAGCCAAGTCAGATCCTTCCAATAAATTTCCTACTAAAGAATCTATGCATTCTTCGTCACAGACCATCTCCATTTTTATACCTTTGCTTTAGGACTGACCTTACTCAGAGAATCCCTTCTTTTTCTCTAGTATATCAAATATTTCAAAATGAATAAATAATTTGACATAGTCTTAAACTTTCTATAGGATATGAGGGAACAAAGAAACAGATACCAAGGCTGGCAGTAATTTCAGGTTTGAAAAGCCCCTTTTATTGTCCCTTATGTGTTTCAGCCTCCCAGCCTTCTTCAGGGGGATATATATATTGAGGGAGCAAACCTTTTCTGTAAAACCTGTAAAAACCTTCTGTCAAATGAAAGGCATTTGCCATGCATTTCGTATATCAGCAGGCTCCATTTTTATGGAAGGAGTTTCACCATTCTTGGCTAGCCTTGATAGAATGTCAGCATTAGCTTTCCCCAGCTTGTAACAGATCTTGACATCTGATTCCACCAATTGAAACTATCAAACGTTGCTTGATTGTATGGATGTTTGCTGGCTGCAGCTCCTGAAATAGATTGTGATCAGTGCCAACAGTGAATGTTTTTTTTTTTTTTGTAGATAAGATACTCTTTACATTTTTCTGTGGCTGTCCACTTAAATGCTAGTAGCTCCAATTTGAAGGCGTTAACATTTTGATAATTAATTTCTTTCTTTCTGATAATCTGAGTCTACAGCTTTTATATACATTTTGTACTCTACTTAAAATTGCAGAGGCCATATGAGCTGACATCTGTGGTTGGTATAAACTGCAAGTTGAACAACAGAAAGGTCAAGAGCCATTATCAGTTTCTTTATCAGAGTTTCAACTGTCACTTAAGATTCTGTGCAGTAGAAAGTTTAGGTTTTGTGTGGAGTTTTTATTAGCTTTGCCTGTCAATTTATGCAAGGGCACAACTATCTGTGCAAAACCCTGTACAAAAAAAAGCTTACAATAATAACTGGTAAATAAACAAAAAATTGTTTCCATTCTGTAATTGTTTTTGAAGCAGCCCAGGTAGTCTGTACTTTTGTTTTATCCAAGTCCACTTGTACACCATCTGTGGATACCACATGTCCCAGGTCCTTCATGTTTTTACATAAAATCTTACACTTAGCTGGCTTTAACTCAAGTCCATTACTGGCCAGTTTCTGAAAAACTTTCCAGCATCTGAAAATGTTCTTTGAACCCCAGCTGAGAAAAACTGAATATTAGCAACATTTTAAATGCATAGTCAGAGAAAATGGTCTGCACAAGCCACTGGAAACTGGCAGACACATTGCATAACTGAAATGGCATCCTAGTCCATTCATGTAGGCCAAATGACACCATTACAGTTGTCTTGGGGATATCATTCTTATTTGTGGCCATTTGAATGTAATCTGATGTCATATCCAAGGATGAAAACAGCATGACATTTCCCAACATATTTAGGGCTCATCTATGTGTGGTAATGGGTATGCTTGTCCGAATGTCAGAGTTCAGTGTGTAGTAGACACAGCAGAACAATATGGTACCACTACTACTGGTGAAGCCCAAATGTTTTGGAACATATGCGGTGAAACACATGAATAAGGCTGCATGACTGGGTTCAAGTCACTAGCATCTATAGCATGCTTGATCAAATCTGTACATCCGATGTCAGTAGCAGTCTTGGAGAACACAATTATGCTTGTTAAGCAGCATTTTTAAAGCCTGCCATTGTGCCTCAGTTAATTCATCCCAATTGATCTCAATTGGTATTTCTTTAACAATTTCCAAACATGATTCAATTTGTTCACATCCTGTTTCTGCACTAGTTGCATCTAATTACTGTACATATATGGTTTTAAATGGAACGCTTGTGGTACACATTCCTCTGTTTCTGCAATATGGATTTTGTAAGGCAAACAGTTTTAAAACATTTATTAACCACCATATACATATAGCATGAGGCAGCATACAACAAATTAATCATAAAACCCCCAACAGCCTCACCCACAAGACACCCATCAGTCTCCTAGGAACATTGTCCCTGTTGGACGAGGCATCAATATTGAAGAGGACAACTGAACCACTGCAACTTGGCATTTCTCCAGTTTGTTGGAGCTCAAGTATTTGTTGTCCAGAATTTTTTTCCAGTAGTAGTGCTCACGCCTCAATTTTCCTTTAGCTAGGCAGATCACATTTTTTCTGACTAATCCACAATTTCACTACTGTTTAATTTGCAACCAGATGTAGGACACATTCCCTCTTCTTTGAGATCACAGTCTAGCGATTATAGGTCTCTAAAAATTCCCTCTAGATCTTGAAGTATATTCATCCCCATGATTCCAGGTATCCAATTGTCTTTCTCAATTTAATTTTCAAAAACATATTTAATTTATAAAAGCAAGCGAGGATGGCAAGATCTGTCCCAGGCACTAACTGCGCCTCTATGCTTCCCACCACTAGCAAAGTCATACCATTAACAGCAGTTAAGATGACCCAGTTGGCATCTTATTTTTTCTTGAAGAGAGAAAAAAGAAAGAAAAAGAAAAGTGTCTTCCATAATTCCTAGTGAATTGATTTTGGTCTTGCAGCTCAAAATGTAGCAAAAAGAAGAAATCTTTCAAAACAGGCAAGGCTGCTTTTAAACTCCACAGCATAACCTTATGTTCTCTCCTTTAATTGCAGCTTTACTCTTAAGGAAAAAGAGAGAAATAATCCAGGGAGGGACCTGCCTTCTGTAGCTCCACTGTATACTTTTGCTACAAACCCTGCTATGCCTCCTTGAGTATAAATCTCCTTATACTAAAGCTAGCTCACTTCCATTACCTTCTTTCAGAAACACTATCTCCTTAGTTATGAAAGCAGGCTTCTTGTCGACATGGTCCTCCCTCCATATACCCTTCACATTCCTTATGTGAATCTTTGAGAGTAAAACAGGCCCCCAGGCCATTTATTCTGGCAGCCTTTTGGTTCTATGGTAAGATGCAGGCTCATCACTGCCTCTTCTGAGTAAAAACTGCTCATTCCCTATCCCTACCTTTTCAGAGGTTTCCTTATCCCCGTGGAAGAGTTCATTTTCTTTCCCTTAGAATAAAAAGGCCCAGACTGGAGGTCTCCTTTCTAAAGTCCCTTTCCTTCTAAAAGTGTTCAGGTTCAAAACTTAGGAGTCTCCAAATCTGGGCTCACCTGCCTGCTAATTTCAAGAAATTTATGGAACATATGAACAACTAAGAAGAATGTTCGAGATCAACTGAGGCCTATGGCATTGTACCAAGAAGTAAATTGAGCAAAGTAACTGGGCCTTATAATCCTTATCTGTCTTTGCATTCTGTTTGTGCATTTATACTTATTAAAATCTGATAGTGTGCTCCTGTTTTTTTTTTTAAGAGAGCAGCTGTTTATACAATGATAAAAAGGCACTTCTTTGGAACCAAGAATACCTGAGAATTCTCCCCCTATTCTGAATTATCTATTTTTGCTAAGGTTCTGGAACAGTAGTTCTCCAGTTGGCAGAAGACACCATTGGATAGAAAGATTGTTCAACAAAAATAAAGGTGGCTTTCGGAAAGGTCATGGCATAGACTTTTATGGTCTTTCTGATGGATACTTTATAGTAGTAATCCACAAGAATCTGCTCTGTCAACAGTACTATTTTAACATATACATAGATTGTAAAACAATTTAGGCATTACAAATCTTGCAAAACGTAACCTCTCCTTCTTGCAGAATGTGGCAGTTAATTGATTTTTGGCCTCCAGAGAAATACTTGTGCGACACTATCCCATGACTTTGTCATGATGACATTGAAAAGCCTTGCTGAAATTAAAAAATCATGGGATAGGAAGCCACACTCTATGGTAAGATGCAGGCTCATCCCTGCCTCTTCTGTATGTGTTTCAGGAACTGGTAAAAGAGAAAGCAGAGGGTAGTGCTAAATGGCCAATTTTCCCAATGGAGAAAGGTGAATAGTGTAGTACCCCAGGGATCTGTGCTGGGTCCACTGCTTTTAAACATATTCATAAATGACCTGAAGTGGGAATGAGTGAGGTAATCAAATTTGCAGATGAGACAAAATTATTCAAAGTTGTTAAAACCCAAGAAGATTTTGAAAAATTTCAAGAGGACCATGATAAATTGGAAGACTGGACATTCAAATGGCAGATGAAATTTAAATATAGACAAGTGCAAAGTTATGCACCTAAGAAAGACCACCACAAACTATGGTTACATGATGCAAGTTTCCACATTGGGAACTCCATCCAGGAAAGAGATGTAGGTGTTATCATGGATAACATGTTGAAACCTTCGCCCAGTGTGCAGCAACAGTCAAGACGACAATAGAATGCTAGGAAGCATAAGGAAAGAATGGGAGAATAAAACAAAGGATATTATAATCCCTCAGTATTGTTCCATGGTGCAACTGCACCTTGAATAGTGTATGCAATTCCGGTCGCCTTATCTTAGAGGATATAGCAGAATTAGAAATGGTAGAGAAGAGCCACCAAAATGGTAAGGAGATGAAAGGCTAGCCCTATGAGAGGCTTAAAAGGTTAGGGCTCTTCAAACTGGAAGAGAGACTGCTGAGGGGAGATATGATAGAGGTCTATAAATTAATGACTAGAGTGGAACAGGTAAACACAGATTGTTCACACCATCAAAAAGAAGAGACTAAGGGACATGCAATGAAGCTACAGTGTAACCCATTTAAGACTAATAAGAGAAAGCATAGTTACTCACCTGTAACAGGTGATCTCCGGGAGCAGCAGGAATTTAGTCCTCACATATGGGTATCGTCGGTACCGACGGAGCCTGCGTGGGAATGCTCCCCAGCGTCCAATTAGAACGCTTTTGGGAGCATCCCACAGCGCCTGCGTGCTGCCTTCCCACCTTTCCCAACTGCCTCTCTCCAGTTGAGTTTTAGAGCTGAGACAAAGAGAGAGAGCGAGGTAAAGGAAAAGAGACAGATAGAGAGATACAACTCCTAGGGGAGGTGGGTGGGTTGTGAGGACTAAACTCCTGCTGTTCCCAGAGATCACCTGTTACAGGTGAGTAACTATGCTATCTCCAGGAACAAGAAGGAATGTAGTCATCACATATGGGGACTCCCTAGCTTTAGGTGCCAGGGAGAGACCCCAGAAGTTGTGTGTCCCTGAGAAGGGCTCCACTTCCCCCCATGGATCTCTAGCATCCTACCAGGGATGGTGGGTAGGAGTTGATTAGGCATGGAACAGGTGTTGGAGAACAGCCTGACCAAACAAGGCATCCCGGCAGGAGTCTTTGTCCAAGCAGTAATGGGCTGTGAAGGTATGAACCGAGGCCCAAGTGGCTGCTTGACAGATGTCAATAGACACAGAGTTCAGATGACCCAGTGAGGCTGCCATGGCTCTCACATTGTGAGCTGTGACATGGCCCTCAAGAGAAAGGTTCTTACTCTGATAGGCGAAAGAAATACACTGAGCAATCCAGTTAGATAGTGTTCTCATTTGGGACTTCCAGTCTCCAAGAGAAGGATCAAAAGCAACAAAGAGTTGAGAGGACTTTCTATGTTGCTGTGTTCTTTGTAAGTAAAAAGCTAGAGCTCTTTTACAGTCCAAGGTATGAAGATTCCTCTCTGCATTTGATGCATGAGGTCCTGGAAAAAAGACAGGTAGCTAGATCTCTTGGTTGAGATGAAAAGGCGAGACCACCTTAGGCATAAAGTGTGGATGAGTCCTAAGGACTACCTTGTCATGATGGAACCTTGTATAAGGTGGATTAGCTACTAGCGCTTGCAATTCACTAATGCGGCGTGCTGATGTGATTGCAATGAGAAAGATAACCTTCCAAGAAAGAAATTTCAAGGAGGTGGTAGCTAAAGGTTTGAAAGGTGGCTTCATGAGCTGCCCAAGAACCAGGTTCAAGTCCCATGCCACCGGAGGCTAAGTTAGAAGGAGGCTAAGTTAGAAGGAGGCCTCTCATAAATCTTGCTATGAGAGGATGAGAGGAAATAGGTTGTCCATTTAGGAGGTTTAAGAGAAGCTGCAATAGCACTCAAATGGACTCTTACTGAATTTGTCTTAAGGCCTGCATTAGATAAATGGAGGAGATACTCCAGCAAAGATTGCAGAGGTATCGCAAGGGGGTTTAGACCCTTTTCCGAACACCAAATAGTAAACCTTTTCCACTTGAAAGCATAAGAGCGTCTAGTGGAAGGTTTCCTGGAAGCATAAAGAACATCTTTCACTTGCTGAGAAAGATTAAGATCTTGGAGATCTAGGCCTTCAGCAACCAAGCCCTGAGATGCAGAGACTGGGGATTGGGATGCCATAACATTCCGTTCTCCTGAGATCTGGAGCAGACTCTAACTCCAGGGAGGGAGCTTGAGAGAGATGTAGAAGCAGAGGGTACCACACTTGCCGTGGCCAATGTGGGGCTATGAGAATCATGTGGCCTCTGTCTCTCTGAAGCTTGAACAGGGTTTTGGGAATTAGGGGAATGGGTGGAAAGGCATACAGGAAGTCTTGACCCCAGTAAAGAAGGAAAGCATCCCTGGCCTGAGCCCCCTGTGCCGGAATTCTGGAACCGGGGAAGCCTGGCATTCCACGGACTTGCAAAGAGTTCTATGTCCAGGGTTCCCCAAAGTTGAAATATCCTGGTCACCTGGTCTGCATGCAGAGACCACTCGTGTGGAAGCAGAACTCGACTGAGTCTGTCCGCCCAAGAGTTTTGAATGCCTGGAAGATATACTGCCAGTAGATGAATCTGATGCTCTCTGGCGAGGGCCCACAGTCGCAAAGCTTTGTTGCAAAGCGACAGAGCCCGTTCCCCCTGCTTGTTCACATAGAACATGGCTACCTGATTGTCTGTGTGAATGAGGACTGTCTTGTAGCTGAGCAGGGAGTGGAACACTCGCAGAGCCAGGAAAATTGCTCTGAGTTCCAAGAGAATGATATGTAGACAACTCTTGTGGAGACCAGGTGCCCTGGGTGGAGAACTCTTGCAGATGAGCTCCCCAACCCTTTGGAGAAGCATCTGTTGAGAGTTGCTTGGGGTAAGGGTTGTTGGAAGGGGCACTCCAGCAACAGATTTTGAGTGGACCTCCACCATTGGAGGGACAAAATGAGGAGACTTGTGTTTGCTATTTTGTTTGACAGGCACCCTGATGCCTGGGTCCATTGGGTGGATAAAGTCCACTGAGCTGCCCTCATGTGAAGGTGAGCATATGGAACCACATGTACGGTGGATGCCATGTGGCCCAGCAATTGCAGTTAGATGAGACTTTAGCACTGCTTGAGAAGCTAACTGCACTAAGCGAAGGCAACGGGCCTGGGGGAGATAGGCCCTTGCTCTTGTGGTATCCAGAAGAGCTCCTATGAACTCTAAAGATTAAGTGGGAGTCAGACTAGATTTTGGGATTACCAGCCCTAAATACTGGAGGATACGCATTGTGCAGGATAGAGAAGTCTTGGCCTCTGACTGTGTTGGAGCTCAAATGAGCCGGTCGTCCAAGTAAGGGAAGACAAATATCCCTAGAGTGTGGAGAAATGCTGCTACCACAGCCATGCATTTCATGAACACCCTTGGAGCAGAGGCCAGACCAAAAGGAAGCACCCTGTATTGGTAGTGCTTTCCTTGAAAAAGGAACCGAAGGAACTTCCTGTGGGTTGGATGGATGAGTACATGGGTGTACGCATCCTTGAGATCTAGAGAACAAAGCCAATCCCGACTCTGAAGGTATGGAAGCAGAGCACCGAGAGAAATCATTTTGAATTTCTCCTTGACAAGGAATTTGTTCAATTCTCTGAGATCTAATACAGGTCTGTATCCCCCTGTTTTCTTTGGGATAAGAAAATAAGGGGAATAGAACCCTGTGCCCTGTTGATGAAGAGGCACTTCTTCTATCGCCCCTTGGGCAAGAAGAATGGCAACCTCCTGACCTAAGAGGTTGATGAGAGGTGGTGTCGGAGAATTGAACTGCTTCACTATTGTGTGAGGGGGCATGCTTGAAAAATGAAGTTTGTACCCCTCCTATATGATGGACAGTGTCCAATGCTCTGCTGTTATTTGCCCCCATCTGGGGGCAAAATGACATAACCTTCCTGGAATGGTGGACGGTTCTGGTCCTTCCAGAACCAGAAAGGCTAAGTTCTCTAGCTGAAAGTCAAAGGCCCTGAGGAGGCTGAGGCTGCTGGGCCAGAGGAGGCTGAGGCTGCTGGGCCAGTGGAGGCCTAGCAGCCTTTGCTTTCTTCTGTTTGGGTGGTTGCTGACGTTTGGTTGAAAACTGACCTGCAGAAGATGCCTGCCGAGTATAAGCAGGATAAAATCTTTTCTTTTTAGAAAAAGGTGTTTTCTTGAACAACCTTTTTCTAACAGGATCAGCAGTGGACTTGGATAACCTATCCAAGGTGGAATTTTCAGCATCCATTTCATTGGCTTTTTCCTGCCAATCTTTACCAAACAGGTTCTCACCAGTACAAGGGATATTTCCCAATGTATCTTGTACCCGGAGCTCTAAATCAGATGCCTGGAGCCAAGCAATTCTACGTGCACCTATGGCAATAGCCGAGGTTCTGCTTATACACTCAAAGCAGTCAAAGGCTGCACGGTTGGAGAATTTAGAGACATCTTGGGCATGTTTGACCCAAGTGAGAAAGTCCTGTCTTTTATCCTCAGAAATGAAAGGACTTAAAGTCTGTAAATTATCTGTGACCTCCTTTAGGAACATTCCCATGTAGAGACTATAGGAACTGATTCTTGCAGCAAGCATGGAAGCTTGAAAGACTCTACGTCCAAAAGCATCCAAGGTTCTGCATTCACGTCCTGGAGGATTAGAGGCATGTCTTTTTGCACTTCTAATCCTTCTCAGAGCTGACTCCACCACAACAGAGTGGTGAGGAAGCTGAGTCTTATGGAACCCAGGACAAGGAGGACCACGATACATAGTATCTAACCTACGAGAATGAGGAGAGGTGGTAAGAGGAGTTTCCCACATCCTCAACATGAAATCATATAGAATCTCATGAATGGGTAAGGTATCTGCCTCCTTAGGAGTTTTGGGATATTGTAAAATTTCCAACTCCTTGGCCCTTGGCTCTGTTTCAGGGGCCACAGTGATGGACAGGCCCCGAGCCACCTCTCTGATAAAGTCTTGGAAAGGCATGTCCCCTGGAGGAGACATCCTGCGTTTAGGGGAGGAGGACTCCTCTGGAAGAAGTATCGTTGCGACAGAACTTTCAGAATCCTCAGATTCTTCTGAGGACTCGAAGTATCGTCTGCCCGGATGCTCCTGCAGAGCCCGATACACGTACTAACCAAGGTCGGTACCGGGAATGACCAATACCGGAGAATCGGTACCGGAGGGCATCAAAGGACAGAGTACCAGCAAAGCAGACACTGACAGTGCCGGTACAGGTGGAGTTGTCTGTCGCGGTACCAAGGGCGTCGATGCCGCAAGGAAAGCCGCCAGACTGCGTTCCATGGTCAGAATTCTCTGGTCCATGGACGCCGCCAATGCCTGGATGTCGGTACCGGTGGAAGCCACCGGTACCCCAGAGCATGGCACCAGGAGATCTGTCGAGGCCGAGCCATCTAGAACATCCTGGAACCCCGATAATGCTTTTGAAGCCGAAGCCTCCTGCCGGGGTAATTTTGCCGGTGCAGAATCCTTGAGGGCAACGCGAGGCATCTCGATGCTTAGAAGGAGATCTACCCTTCGAGGACCGCTGGATTTATGTTTAGTTACCTGAGATCCACGGGAGGAAGAAGCAGCCCTGGAAGACGTCGATGCCACCGAAGCCGCATCAGAGGGAAAAACAGGGTACTGAGCTTGGCAGCTCGGTTCTGCTGACCTCTTTTAGACATCATGGCACAGGATGCACAATCCGTGATGGAGTGGTCAGGACCTAAACATTTTAAACACCATTCATGGGTGTCGGTGACGGAAATGGTACCGCCACACTTGGTGCACTTTTTAAAACCTGAGGCAGGTTTTTCCATGTTAAGGAAAGTTTTGGGGCCTAAGGCCCAAAAAGGCGGGTGCACCTGAAGAAAATAGAAAACACAGATTTTTTTTTTTTAAATGGGAAAAGAAAGACCGGCGGTACCGGTAGAGCGTCGAAGAAGGCAGACGCGACCACAAAAAGAAATAAAGAAAAAGAAAATTTTTCTGCGGTAACAGGAACACGGACCTGCTGGCTCCGCGGAAAAAGAAAAACTGGAGAGACACAGTTGGGAAAGGCGGGAAGGCAGCACGCAGGCACAGTGGGATGCTCCCAAAAGCGTTCTAATTGGACGCTGGGGAGCGTTCCCGCGCAGGCTCCGTTGGTACCGACGATACCCATATGTGATGACTACATTCCTGCTTGTTCCTGGAGATATTTTTTCACTCAATACGTAAATCGAACTCTGGAATTTGTTACCAGAGGATGCAGTAAACGTTAGCTGGGTTTAAAAAAAAAAATATTTGGACAGTTCATGGAGGAAAGGTCCATAAACCAGCATTAAAGAGGACCCAGGAAATCCACTGCTTGCCGCGATACAAGCATTGTGGAACTTGTGTCTTTTTGGGAAACTGCCAGGTACTTGTGACCTGGATTGGCCACTATTGGATACTGGGCTTGATGGACCTTGGTCTAATCCAATATGACATTTATGTTCTTATATATGGTTGAGCTACATTGGATCCCAGTGGACCACAGGATAAGGTTTAAGATTGGGTTCAAGGTTCTGCATGGCTTTGCCCCAGCCTATTTTGATGTCCTTGTTTAATGTACACTACCTAGTTTAAAGTTACAATGTAAACTGCTCTGACTGAAGTGATAAAGCAGTATAAAAAAAAAACCTGTTAAATAAATATTTTGAGACAGTGGTATGTAGATGGACACTCCCCCACCTTGACTACTGTAATTCAATATAATCAAGGACCCGCTCTCCACTCTCTACAGCCCTTTACACAGCTGCCAGGATCATTTAAAGGGTGAGGAAGTATGACCACAGCTCTCCAATACTGAAACACCTGCACATCCTCCCACTGAAAGCTCAGATCAAGTACAAATCCTTACTACTGATTCACAGAGCACTACACCAACAAGCATCACATCTACACACCCTCCTACCACAACCAAACGCTGGGAGATCCACAAGGCAGATTACTAAACAATATTCTGACCATACCCCATGCAAGGACAAAAACAGAATAATCAAGCATGTGTCCATGCATTTGACCTCTACGTCCTGTCCCTATGGAACTCTCTCCCAATCAAAATCAGAACAATGACCTCTCCTCCTTTAGGAAACAAATAAATACAGACTCATTTATTCAGAGAACACTAGCAATACCAAATGAACACCGGATTATATTGTACACAATATAAATTAGTGGCCAAGACATGAAGAGGAATTGTAAATAAGTTAGGAACACCTGATATTTTATTTATTTAGCTGCATTTATGATTGTGCAACTCCCTTCTCCCACTCCCGCAATCATAACTGTAAATATGTTAGGACCTGTTTGATGTATCACTTGTTTAATGTAAGTCACTTTGACCTGGTGAAAAGCAGTATATAAGCATAGCTAAATAAATACCTATGTACTTGTCAGAGCATTGAGATCAGGGAGTCCGAATTTATTATAGATTCTGTCCAGGGCATTAGGAAAAATGGAGACCTTTTCCAGCATTTTTGTCTATGCTGCTCCTTTATTTTGGAATACTGTAAACTTCAAGGGTGCAGAACATGATTATTTAAAGTTCCACAAGCTCCTGAAGGCACATTTCTTTCATAAAGCTTTTGGGGAAGCTGTTGAAATGTTTAATTTGGTCCACTCTCTTATTGCTATTTCTGTTTATTGCTTTCTGGCTATTTGTTATATGTTTTTAGTAGGGGTAAGCATCAATTAAAAATTGTAATCAAAATAGGCCATGTGATTAAAAATTTAGGGGTATATTTACTAAAACAGCGGTAAGTGAATATGCATTACCAAGTGTTAATGGCAACGAAAAGGGGTTTTATGTGCAAAAAAAAAAAAAGACTCTGGGCATGTAGGGTGTTTTGGTATTAAGGGCCCTATTGGCTATTTAGCATGCGGCAACAGGACATTGGACATCAATCAAGCAGGCACCTTAACATCTGAAAACAGCTGTAACCTTAACACTGGATAAAAGAGCAGCAAGGGAAGACAATTTGAAAGTGATGGATGGAAGGTCAGGTGGGAGATGATTGATCTGCCAGACCAGTGGGCACCCTATGTGGCAGCAAGTGGATGAGCATGTGGGAGGCTGGTGTACAGATGCATGGGGGGGGGGGGGGGGTGCTAATGTAATATGGCACAAATGTCAGTGTGTGGCATAGGATGTGGAACACGTGTTCTAGTGGAGTCAGAAGTGGGAGGACGACGACACAGTAGGAGTGGCAACATGCAGATGAGGCACAGGAGATGTGTATGTGCAGAGCCAAAATTGTGGGAAAAAGTACCACTGTAGACCATGATGTAGCAGCCTGCATGAGAAGACATGACTGCACCCAGCTGACAGAGGTGGATGGATAGGCTGAAGGACAGGTGGTGGCGGAGGAGAGGGTGGTATGAGCTGGTAGCACTGATGTGCCATAGATGCCATCCCCAACATATCTGTACTGTGCATGAAAATGTGTGACTGTCACTTGGAAGGCCTGATACTAGACATCAGGGACTCACACCTGTCCTAGCCACCATACAGTACCTCAGACAAATGTGCTGATAACACTGTGCAGTTATCCATACTGGGCAAATGGGGTACATATGGACATAAGCTGAGACCTGCAGGTGGATATCCGAGAAGTAGGATGTGTCCACATATACTGCAGAGATGGAAGGGAGCCAAAGCTGTACAGGAACAGACACATAACATGACATGTTTCCCAAGTAGGTTATAGATGTATGAATATAACACCCACTAGTACACTGCTGCAGCAGTGCAGTCACATCAGGGTACATCTTACCATTAATTACTAATGTCTGATGAAAACCACATACTGTACAGACCTGCAGTCAGCTGAGCCATTAGTGGGTTAAGTGACCTGCACAACATCACAAAAACATCTTCAGTCCATGAAGGTTGTGGTTGACATAAAATGCAACAGTAACTCATTCCAAAATGTCACCTAAGGAGTGTTAGTGGACCTCAAACCGTGGTATCTTGACCCCCAAGCCATTGCCATTACCATTATGCCATGCCTCCAAGCAGGGTCCTGACATATGCAGGATGAACATGTCAGATCCCCTGCTATGGGCTGTATTAGAGGCAATAAAGCCATGCTCGCAGAAGGCCATGATGTGGAATAGCATGTTCTCTGACCCAAAGTGTAGCCAGAGTAGAAGGATGAGTGTAAGTCACAGTAGAGCCAGGACAGTTAAAGGCAGGGAAATGGCCTGAGTAGTACACAGGCCTAAAATGACCAAGTGGGAATCAAATCCCTGTCCCCTGCATATGAAGACTTTGCACTAACCAGTAGGCTACACCTCCCTACACAGTAATGCTGAGATTCAAAGAGCCTGCAGGTCATTGCCTGCTGTGTGTTCTGGTATAGGCTAGCCCCTCCAGTACCCATGAGGCACTGCACAGGCAGAACAGCAGTCTGCAGCTGATCACCAAATGGAGAATGCACTGATCCATCACATCTGCTCAGTGAGACACACTAACAGTGGATGTAACATGCACATAAGAGCTACAAACTGTGCTACTGAGCAGTTTTAGCAGTCACCCTGAGGGTGAGGATGGGTGCCCAGCACCTGGTCACCAGAACTTGCACTGATAGAGATGGCCTCTGCCAGTCCACATCACTGCCAGTGTGTTGCAGGTATTGTCTGCAGTGTTATGCTAATCACCTTACTTCCTGCACAATTGCAGCATGCTGTAGGTGCTAGTCACAGGGACCCTCCTAGAACAGTGCATGTTAGTCCCCAGTGTGAAAAAGCAGATGCCAAATGCAGTGGGGGCTTCTAGGCTGGCATGGGGCTGCTGCTACCGTCCTGCCATGACCACAGTGAGTAGGCCAGGAACAACTGCTGTCCCAACCACTGAGGACTAACAATCCACCACAGCAAGCTGTCCGACTGCATCTGCTGCCCACCACTGGGTCGTTTCAGCCATGCACATACCAACTACAGCCAGTCCGCTGGTCAGCACACAATGCATGTGCACAGAGTGACCATGTGCATCCTGGCTTGGGAGAAACAGCATGGACACCAGCATGTGGCTCAGTAATTGGGCTCCCCAGAGATTGCACCCACATCACTGGAGCTAGCAGTATATAGCACTATGTGGATACATGGCTGTGCCATGGTCACTGCTCAGTCTGCATGAGAGTGCCCTCTCAGCATGACATGCTGTAGCCGCCAAGGTCATGCATGTGACAGATAGGCATAACAAAGTCTCAGCTATTGACCCTACTGCTGAGGCAGACACATCCAGGCCAATCCGCTCTCTTCTAGGCCATAACCACAATCCTCTGCCCATATCATACATATATGCACACTAATGCTTGGAACAGCTTAGGCAATGCGAGGCACAGTGAAGTGCAGAAAGCCACAGAACAATGGACACACACACAGCAGTTCCATTGCAGCAGGGTGACATCAGGGGTGTCTGAACTCAGTTCTGATTGCAGGGGCATGCATGTGCGCTGCCACTGTCAATGCAGCATCATATGTTCCGCTTGAGTATGACAACTGCCAAGGATCTTAGAGACACACAGCAGCACCCGCATATCACCTTCTTCAGCACATAACAGCAGCCACTCGACATCTCCTTTGCCACACTGGCACCTTCAGCATAGTGGCCTGTCATAACAGGACACTATACCATTGCTGCTAGTGTACCACTACCATCACTGTCTTGAGATCCCCCGTCTGTGCATCACATTGCCGACATTTAAATACTCTCTACTCAGACATCCTTTCTGTGACGTTTCACATGGCGGTAAGGTTACAGGCATAAGGGGCTCTGGGGGTGTTTGTGCAATAGGCGTTAAAAGGTACACACATTACTATCACCCACTCTCCACCTCCTGTTCCCTTTACACTGTAGGAGCCTTTTACACTCAGAAACTCTGCATTTTTAAGGTGTTAAGGGGCCATGTGTGCCGTTACATGTTAATAGCACACTTGCTCCCTTACTGCCATTTAGTAAACATACCCCTTAATCTTGTAATTAATCACGATTAATTGCAATGGGTTTAAAGGGTCCATCCCCTTTCTTAATCCATCTCCCCTAATGCCAGCATCCCCCTCCCTTCACCCTATCAGGGAAGCATCTCTTCCTCTCATTCTTCTTTCTCCTGTGGGTCCAAGATCTCTTCCTCCCCCACCTTTGTTCTGTATTTGCTCAAGTCCTAGACTTGGTCCTCAAAATTATCCCTTAAAATTCACCTGCTCCATCTTGCATTTCCTGAGCTGCAAACTGGACTTAACCTCTTCCTCTCCCAGAGTGTTTTCATTCATGTGCCCGATATGAAGTCTCCCTGGCTCCAGCAGCGGCAGCAAATCACTAACACTCTCTCTCACTGGCCCCGCAGCCTTCCCTCTGCCGTGCATCAGGCCCATGTCAGTAACAGGAAGTTATCTCCGAAGAGGAAGTGGCATGCCAAGGGAAGGCTTCAGGGCCAGAAAGAGGGAGCATTAATGATTTGCTGCCCAAGATATTTCATATCAGGCAAGTGAACGACAGCACTTAGGGAAAGACGACAAGATGCAGGACCCATGGGAGGGAGAAGAGTGCATTTAAAAAAAGTGGTGCAGTTGAACTATTAATTGCGTTAGGGACAGTTAATTGCATTAGCAGCCCGATAAATGCCCACTCCTTGTTTTTAGATGTCCGTGTGTAATTTATAAATTTTACTTTTTATATGTTGAAAGTTGTACACAGCTTAGCATTAATAAATTTACAATTTATAAATCTTTTTTTACATGAAATACCTGCAACACTTGACATTATTGTGAAAGCTGAAGGTTTCATTCAAGTTTTATGTTGATGGAATTCAGCTATTGATCCCAGATTAAAACTAAAGTAGTATCAGCTAGCGTAAATAAAATAATGGTTAAGACTGAACAGTAGCTAGTTGCCAGTAAGTTGACTTGGGGGGGGGGGGGAGGGGGCGGGGAGAGAAAAAGAACCTGAAGTACTTTGGATTAGGAAATCTTCTTGTGGTCTACCATTTTAATCTTTAACAATTGAGCAGAGTTGTCTTTTGCTCCCCAAACATGCAGTTGGGGAGTACAAATAGATGAACATTGGTTAACGTAGTATCAAGTCAGGAGTAGACAACATTCTTTAAGATGAGATTAAGATGTCTGTATTATTCCGATTTGTTCGATTTTGCAAGTAATGGTGCTTTGGATTACTGCAATGGTTTGTATTTAGGTTTGCCAGCTTTTTACTTACAAACTTCTGCTGCCTGATTACCTACCAGTTGTGGTATTAGGAAGCACGCGACACTAGTACTTCAATCTCTTCATTGGTTCCTATCTTGCAACAAGTAAAACAAAAAAGTATGGCTGTTGATTTTTAAATTCTGCCATGCCAGCAGAATATTTGCAGAATCTGTTGAGTCAATATCAACTAGAGTGGACATGAGACTCAAAGGACAGACATCAATTTCTGATTCCATCAGTAAAATCCCCTAGATTAGCACAGACTTGGGCTGGGGCATTTTCAATAGCAGGTCCAAGGCTATGGAATTCACTGCCTAAGGCTTTACATACTGAGAATAATTTATTGCAACTTTGAAAGCAATTAAAAACTTTGTTTTACTCATTAAAGTTAACACATTTTGTATTAAGATTAATAGTTTTCTGTTTTTATGTATAAAAGATGATGTCTGCATGTGTCAGAGTGTGATGATATGCAGTGCACTGGTCTTCAGTTTTGCAGTCTAAAATTGTGTTTTAAATAAAACAAATATTACACTCGTATGTTCAGCGAACCAACAATAGCCCAGATTTCTTAAAACAATTAGCGCAGTTTGAATGCCTGCAGACACCTGTAGGCTATAACAGTATTTTTTTTCTATGCCACAATGCAGCATGATTTTGGAAATGAAGGTGGAAAGCATAATCTCTATAAATATGTATTAATTCAACAAACTATTATGGGATCAACATTTAGAAGCACTTGTGTGGCATTTATACATATAGGTTATTTTAGAAGCACTATTTGTGCTTTCATACTTTGGACACATCATGCGAAGAGAGATCATTAGAGAACGACATCAAGCTTGGCAAGGTAAGAGGTCAATGCAAAAAGATGAAGGCCAGCAATGAGATGGATCGATACAACAGCAGCTATGGGTGCCACTCTCAATGAGCCACCTGACTGAAGACCAAACACAGTTTCGGACAACTATCCAGAGGGTCACCATGAGTCACAGACTCGACAGCACTTAACATTTGTGTTTTTGAAGTCTGAAAACAGGTCTAGAAATGTCCCAAGCACAGAGGTGTCCCCAGAGCCACTTTAGAAGCTATATCTGTAGATGACCCCAGCACAGGGATATCCATGTCAGAACGAAGGTGTGGTGTAGGCATGGCTGGGACATTCCCAATAACTTAAAAAACAAGCATGATGGCAGAAAAAGACCATATAGCCTACCTAGTCTTCTCTTCCATATCAACTACTATAGTCCCTTTCTTCCTTTAGAGATATTTGTTTTTTGTCCCATGCTTTGAATTCAGATACTGTCCTCATCTCAACTACCTCTACTGGGACACTTCCATGCATCTACCACTCTTTCCATAAAGAAATATTTTTGCGTATTACTTCTGAGTCTATCCCCTTTCACCTTCGTCCTATATTCCCTTGCTGCAGAGCTTACTTTCAATTGAAAAGGCTTCTCCTCCTGTGCATTTAAGCTATGAAGGTATTTAAACGTTTCTCTCATATCTCCTCTATTCCACCTTTCCTCTAAAGCATACATATTAAGATCTTTACATCTGTCCCCATATGGTTTATAATGAAGACCGCTGACCATTTTGGTAACCACCCTCTGCACAGGCTCCATCTCATTATATCATTTTGAAGGTGTGGTCTCCAGATTGCACACAATACTCCAAATGAAGTCTCAGACTCAGAGAAACTATCACCTTTTTCCTACTGGCCATGCTTCTCACCAGGCACCCAAGCATCCTTCCAGTTTTTGCAGTTGCCTTTTTTTTTTTAAACTTGTTTAGCAACTTTAAGAACAGAAACAATTACACCCAGGTTCTGCTCTTCTTTCATAGACAGAAGTACTTTGCCCCTACACTGTACAGCTCGATTACATTTTTGCAGCCCATATACATGGCCCTGCATTTTTAGCATTAAATCTCAGCTGCCAAATTTGTGACCATTCTTCAAACTTAGCTAGATCCTTTCTCGTGTTATCTATTCCTTCCTGGGTGTCTACTCTATTGCAGATTTTGGTATCTTCCGCAAAGAGGCAAACCTGACCCAACAACCTTTCCACAATATCACTAACCAAAATGTTAAAGAATTGGACCAAGGACAGATCCCTGTGGTAACAGCCTTCTCTGCAGAGTGAGCTCCATTTACCTGTACCTTGTCGCCTCCCACTCAACCAATTTCTAACCTAGTCAGTCACTTTTAAGGTCCATTCTTAGGGTGCTCAATTTATTAATAAAATTGCCTATGTGGGATGGTGTCAAAGGCTTTACTGAAAAGTACACCACATCAAGGGCTCTCCCTTGGTCCAACTGTCACCCAGTCAAAGAAATCAATCAGATTTGTCTGTCAAGACCTGCCTCTAGTAAACTCATGCTGCCTCTGATCCTGGAATCCGATGGACTCCTGATCTCCAAGTGAATTAATGGAAACTCTTCTAAAACAGGGTAGTGAGGTTTCTGATTGACAGAACTGTAGTTCTCAACCTGTAGTGCTCTCAGGTGAAGCTCTTTACCCAAATCAGTCAAACACTAAAGACCTGAGATTAATTAAGCTTCAGGTGAACAAGGTATATTAAACGTATTAGGTACAGTTTTATTGGTATAAATATCCATAGCAACCCTCAGTAAGTAAAGAACTTAAAGATCTAAACAAAAACTTAAAACTAAGATGCAGACAGCAGTCCAGCAGCGAGATGGGGGCTTTCCAGTCTTTTGCATTGAGTGTCACATGTATGCTTTTCTCCCAGTTGGTGAGAGGTCTTGTGTGCACTAGGTGCAAGGAGCTCCTTGTTCTCAGGGAACAAGTCCGTTCTCTAGAGGCTAGAGTAGCAGACTTGAAAAACATAAGAAAAACAGAGGTACATAGACGAGACCTACAGGGATATAGTCCTAAAGTCAACCCTCCAGTCTGGCAGCATCCCTGTTGCTATGGAGGAGAGAGGACACGTGACAGGAGAGAATCACCCTGTAACTAGGACCTGTCCTCCAGGTGATGTAAAACCCTCTCACACCGAGGAGGTTTCTCCAGGGCCATGTGCCCATGAGGGAAGGGTTAGGACAGCCGTTATAGTCGGTGATTCGATCATTAGGCATGTAGATAGCTGGGTGGCTGGTGGACGTGAGGATCGCCTGGTAACATGCCTGCCTGGTGCGAAGGTAGCGGACCTCATGCGCTACCTAGATAAAGGTCTTAGATAGTGCTGGGGAGGAGTCTGCTGTCTTGGTACATGTCGGTACCAATGACATAGGAATATGTGGTAGGGAGGTTCTGGAGGCTAAATTTAGGCTTTTAGGTAGGAAGTTGAAATCCAGAACTTCCAGGGTAGCGTTCTCCGAAATGCTTCCCGTTCTACGTGCAGGACCCAAAAGGCAGGCAGAGCTCCAGAGTCTCAATGAGTGGATGAGACAAGGGTGCAGAGATGAGGGTTTTGGATTTGTTAGGAACTGGGGAACATTCTGGGGAAAGGAGGGGCTCTTCCGAAGGGATGGGCTTCACCTTAAGCGGGATGGAACCAGGCAACCGAGCAGCAACTCCGGCCCATTCGGGGCTGTGGGAGGAGGGGAGGAGCAGCAGGCCGGCTTAAAAGGGAGCCGCTGCCGGCGGGAAAACTAAAGCAGCCACCATCTTCCCCTAATCGGGGCTGTGATCTGCACCCGGCCAGCCTGCCCCCCCGAGCAGCAACTCCGGCCCATTCGGGGCTGTGGGAGGAGCAGCAGGCCGGCTTAAAAGGGAGCCGCTGCCAGGCGGGCCCGCGCCTGGTCGGGCCCGCGCCTGAGGGCCTCGCCAGAGGGCCCTTTGGCGTGGCCCTTAGGCGGGGCACGTATCAGTGCTGAGCAAAGTGCAAGAAGCCATTGTGTTTGAGGTCACAGAGGCCTATAGAAAAGAAACGATGCCGCACCGAGACAGCCCTTTGTCCACAACTACAGTCATCGTTACCGTCTCCATTGTTTATGCTGATCACAGTCCATGAAGAAATCTGCAACATAACGAAAACCAGCAGCCACTCTCAAGTCCAGCTATTCTCTAAATAGACTGTCATTTATGATAACCCGTATAAGCACAGCAGTATCCCGACTGCCCGGCGGGCTTGAAACTAACATCATCAACATCATCTGAAAAGATCTCCGTCTTCTTCAAACCTCCAGCTGGAGCACACCCATGGCAGACCTCGCTCTCACACTGAACCAAGCCACCTACCGATCACAGCAAGTATACCACTTCTAAAACACTGGCTAAAATGAGTCTTCCAGCACACCCATCTAAGCCAATATCAATATTCTCCTATGGTCACACATATCCTATGATCTGTAGCCTCATATACTGTTGTCAGTAGCCTATATAACTTTGTTGATAGTACCTATACCATTGTCAATAGCCTATATAACACTGTCAATAGCTTCTTATACTGTATAACATTGTTGATAGTACTCATACTGTTGTCAGTAGACTATATAACACGGTCAATAGCTTCTTATACTGTTGTCAGTAGCATCATATACCGTTGTCCATTGCCATACTGTTTTGTGTCTCACTACCGTACTCTCTGTCCTGCTATTGCACTATACTGCAGTATATCTACAGTACTTCGCACACAACAGAAACTCGCAAAATGGCCCTCCAGCTCTTCGCCCTTATCAGCTTTTTCCTACTGACTCACTGGCTTGGAACCTCCCAAGCCCTTTACATATCTCATGGAAATATCCCCATCTTAAATAGCCATGGAAAAAGGTGGTCTGGACCTCCATACTCCCACCCAGGAAATGACACCTACACACGCCGCTCCCATTTGATACACATAGCACTCCAGCTGCCCAATACACCCACCCAGGAAGAACCTCCGAACTACCGACCCCTAAGATGTGCCATCATAAATGCGCGTTCTATTCGCAAAAAGTGGCCTGTGGTTCTTGAAACAATTTCCCGCTATGACCTAGAGATACTCATGATCACAGAAACCTGGCTATCAGCTGAAGATAATGTTCTCATCAACCAACTTCTACCACCCAATTTCGCCATACACACAAGACATAGAGAAAACAAAAAAGGAGGAGGGGTGCTCATAGTCTCCAAATCGGACCTTAACTTCCACATAACAGATTCCTCTAGCTCAAGCAATCTAGACATACTCTCCATTACAAACCAGCAAATCTCCCTCAACCTCTTATACAGGACACCGTCCACGTCTCCAGATGACCTCCCAACCATTATTGACCTTACTGCCAGCACCCTCAATCCCAATAAACCAAATTGGATAATGGGTGACTTCAATCTCCCATCGTTATCCCAAAACCACGCAATTGCCTTCCTTGGTGCTATGGAAGACCTGGGACTCAAGCAAATTATCAATAAACCCACTCATATAAAGGGAAACATTCTGGATTTGGTATTTGCTCCTCAGACAGTCATTCAACAAAACCACAACCTACCAATATCAATCGTTGATGTACCCTGGTCAGACCACAAACTGATCATTTTCCAGATCCCCATCATCAATGAGAAGCTGCACAGAAGCCAAAACATGCACAGCACATCACGGACGCCCACAAGAAGATTTAGACCATTTAACAGAGAACACATCTTGGCTGAGACCCAATCACTCCTCAACAAAACCACACCAGACCTCGACGAACTAATCAACTCCTGGAACTCCAATCTGCATGCCATATCACAACCTCCAATTTCCAATAACACAAAGAGGAGAAAAAGAAGCACCGCCCCATGGTTCTCTCCTGAATTGCGAGCCTCTCTGACTCAACTCCGCAGACTGGAACGCCGCTGGCGCAGATCACTTTCCACTGAAGATCAGACCGCCTACCGTACTCACCTCTCCACACACCGTGAAGCAATCACAACCACAATGAAACAATATCACACAGACACCCTAAAGAGATCACTGAATAAACCACGTGACCTCTTCAACCTGGTCAAATCCCTCTCAAAGGAACCTTCTCCCGAACAACACAGTGAGATTCATCCACAGAAATTCGCTGACTACATGCAATCCAAGATAGTGCAAACTAACAAGGTGTCAACAGTCCCGTTCCAAGAACCAACGAATGCAACCCCACTAAATATCTTCTCTACACCATCCACTAAATGCATCGAGGACACCATAGCATCTCTCAATACCTCCACTGCACAAACGGACCCATGCCCAGCTTTTTGGATTAAGGAGCTACGTTGTGCGTTCAGCCCCTTCGTTGCAAATCTAATGAACCTCTCATTCACAACAGGGTACTTCCCTGCAGCACTCAAGCAGACTTCCATCAGGCCACTTTTGAAAAACCCCAAGCTAGACCCGCAAAAGGTCGAATCTTATAGGCCTATAGCTAGCATTCCCCTCTTAGCCAAGATAATTGAGAAGGAGGCACAACGGCAAATCCAAGATCATATAGACACCACAGCGCCCCTAGATCACTGCCAACATGGGTTCAGAGAATATCATGGGGTCGAGACCCTTCTCACGAACCTATTCAACGACATTATCACAGGCATTAACAACATCCGACAAGGATTTGTACTCGTCTTCTTAGACATCGCTGCGGCGTTCGACTCAGTAAGCCACGAAATTCTCCTCGGACGACTGAAAGAGAAAGGTATCTGCAACAGTGCATTAGAATGGTGCAACTCTTACCTGGATGGTAGATGGCAATATGTGAAGTCCGGTACAGAAGAGTCAAAACGCTTCCATCAAAAGCAAGGTGTGCCTCAAGGTTCCTCATTGTCTTCCCTACTATTTAACATATACATGCAGCCCATCTGCGACATCATAAGATCTTTCAAAGTCAACTGCTTGATATACGCAGATGACATTCTCTTATATATGCCTTTCTCTCCACAACTCAATTAGACCTGGCACCGTTGGTAGACTGCCTCAATTCGGTCTCAGAGTGGCTCCAATCACAAAACCTTCGCATTCAACATAAAAAAACAGAGGTGCTCTTCATCTCCAAAGACCCCAACTTCACCCCTCCAGCCCACGTCAGTGTCAAGGAAGCTGACCTACAAGCTAAAGAAACAATAAGATACCTTGGAGTTACATTAGACCAACGTCTGGATATGAAACATCACATAAATAACATAGTCAAAGCTGTATACTTCAAAATACGCTCGCTTAGGCATATGCGCTCCATGTTGGACCCTGATGACTTCCGAACCATATACCAAGCGCTAATCCTGCCACACTTCGACTTTGCAAATGCCATATTACAAGGTCTCCCTCAATCCACTCTTAGCCCATTACAGATGGCCATGAATGCCGCAGCAAGAGTCCTCTACGGAGCCTCCAGAAGCGACCACGTAACTCCCATTCTTAAACAGCTTCACTGGCTCCCCATCCATGGGAGGATCATCTTTAAAACCCTAGTCCTATCATTCAAGGCAATCAAGGGTATCTCATCCTCCTCACTCACAGATCTGATTCACACAGTACCCCCCAACAGATCCAGAAGAACATCAGCCGTAAACCTACTGACAACCTCGAAGGCGTTGACAAAGTGCAACATGACAACCTCAAACAGAGCCTTCAGTTTCTATGTACCCAAATGCTGGAACGCTCTACCCTCCGACATAAGGGCCATTACTGACCTACTCCAGTTCAGGAAGGCACTCAAATACCACCTCTTCCTTCAATACTACCCTACCAGCAATTGAACCAGAGGAAGTGACCCACTCATGAACACACCATGCCGTTCTTGATATTATTAAGACTCTATTCTGTTCTATGTAATTATCTCTTGTATATAGTTTACCCCGGTTCTCCAAGTTTGTACTCCTGTTCGATGTAAACCAAACAGCTTGTTGTTATGGTCTTTATGTTATAATGTAAACCGCGCTGATGCCGAATAGTGCGGTATATAAGAACTTGTAATAAATAAATAAATAAATTAACCTTTAAAAAGGAGATAGAGCAGCTTTTAAACTAAATAGGGGAAAGCAGACAGTCGCCCAAGAGCGGATGGTTCAAAAGAATGTAACCTTGAAGGATACTACCAAAAGCAGAGGTTCCAAAAAAAAAAAAAAAAAAAAAGAGTAAAGTAGCCCAAATGCCCTCGAGTATGGAGCATACAGAGCTTAAAAATACCAAATTACCCATGTCTACCAATAGCCAAATTAATATGAATAAAATATAATCTCTAAAATGCTTGTATGCAAATGCTAGAAGTCTAAAAAATAAGATGGGAGAGTTAGAATAGCACTAAATGAGAGGTTAGATATGATTGGAATATCAGAGACATGGTGGAAGGAGGACAACCAGTGGGACACTGATACCTGGGTACAAACTATATCGTAATGATAGAGCTGATCAAATTGATGAAGGGGTTGCGCTCTATATTAAAGAGGGCATCGAGTCAGAAAGGATTAAAGTTTTGCAGGAAACAAAATTTGCTGTAGAATCTCTATGGATTGAAATTCCATGTAAAAAGGGGAAGGCGATGGCAGTGGGGGTGTACTATCGACCGCCTGGCCAGAATCAACAAATGGATGATGAAATGCTCAAAGAAATCAAGGAAGCTAACAAAAGTTACAGTGCATTAATAATAATGGGTGATTTCAATTACTCCAGTATCGACTGGGTCAGTGTCACAGCAGGACATGCTAGGGAGATAAAGTTCCTAGATGACATAAATGACTGCTTCTTGGAGCAGCTGGTTCATGAACCAACCAGAGGGGAAGCCATATTAGACCTAGTCCTTAGTGGAACACCAGATCTAGTGCAAGAGATAAGGGTGTTGGGGCCACTTGGCAATAGTGATCATAGCATGATCGCCTTTGATTTAATTAGTGGAGGAGAGATAGTAAGGAAATCCACAGTACTACCTTTTAATTTTCGAAAGGGAGACTATGATAAAATGAGGAAAATAGTTAAGAAAAAACTAAAAGGAGCAGTTGCAAAGGTTAAAAGACTTACATCAAGCTTGGATGTTGTTGAAAAATACTATCTTGGAAGTCCAGACCAGCTGTATTCCACGCTTTAAGAAAAGTGGAAGGAAGTCCATAAAACTGCCAGCATGCTTTTAAAGTGAGGTCAGAGAGGCTGTTGCTAAAAAAGCATCTTTCAGGAAATGGAAAAAAAGAGCCAAATGATGAAACCTGGAAACAGCACAAGCACTGGCAAGTCAAATGCAAGGCATTGATAAAGCAGGCAAAGGGAGAATTTGAGAAGAAGCTTGCTGCAGAAGCAAAAACGTGAAAAAGATTTTTTCAAGTACATTCGTAGCAAAAAACCTGTGAGAGAGTCAGTTGGTCCATTAGATGATAGAGGAGTTAAAGGGGCACTAAGAGGCAACAAGGCGATAGCGGAGAGACTGAATGAATTCTTTGCTTCGGTCTTTACTGAGGAAGATGTAGGGATGTTACCCATGACTGAAATGGTATTTAAAGTTGCGGAAGAATTGAAGGAAATATCGATACATCGGGAAGATGTATTACAACTATTAGATAAACTGAAGAGTAGCAAATCACCTGGACCGGATGGTATACATCCAAGGGTGTTGAAAGAACTGAAATATGAGATTGCAGACCTGCTATTAGTAAATCTGAACTATCATTAAAATCATCTCTAATACCTGAAGATTGGAGGATCGCCAATGTAACACCAATTTTTAAAAAGGGTTCCAGGGGTGATCCAGGAAACTACAGACAGGTGAGCCTCACATCAGTACCGGGAAAAATGGTAGAAACCATCATAAAGAATAAAATTACTCAGCATGTAGATATTCATGGCCTAATGGGAGACAGCCAACATGGCTTTAGACAAGGAAGATCTTGTCTTACTAATCTGTTATGTTTTTTGAAAGTGTGAATAAACAGGTGGACTTAGGTGAGTCGGTTGATATAGTGGATCTGGACTTTTAGAAAGCCTTTGACAAGGCTTTTGGCAAAACTAGAGAGTCATGGGATAGGAGGCAGTGTACTACTGTGGATCAGGAACTGGTTAAAAGATAGAAAGCAGAGGATTGGGCTAAATGGCCAATTTTCCCAATGGAGAAAGGTGAATAGTGGTGTACCCCAGGGATCTGTGCTGGGTCTGCTGCTTTGACATATTCATAAATGACCTGGAAAGTGGAACAACGAGTGAGGTTATCAAATTTGCAGATGACACAAAACTATTTAAAGTTGTTAAAACCCAAGAGGATTGTGGAAAATTGCAAGAGGATCTTGATAAATTGGAAGACTGGGCATCAAAATGGCAGATGAAATTTAATGTGGACAAGTGCAAAGTTATGCACCTAGGGAAGAACAACCCAAACTATGGTTACACGATGCAAGGTTCCACCACCCAGGAAAAAGATTTAGGCATCATTGTGGATAACGTTAAAACCCTTGGCCCAGTGTGCAGCAGCAGCCAAGAGAGCAAACAGAATGCTAGGTATCATAAGGAATGGAATGGAAAATAAAACAAAAAAGATATTATAATGCCTCTATATCGTTCCATCGTGAGACCGCACCTTGAATACTGTGTGTAATTCTGGTCGCCGTATCTTAAAAAGGATATAGCTTTATTAGAAAAGGTTCAGAGAAGAGCCACCAAAATGGTAAAGGGGATGGAAGGATACTCCTATGAAGAAAGCCTAAAAAGGTTAGGGCTCTTTAACCTGGAAAAGAGACGGCTGAGGGGAGATATGATAGAAGTCTATGAATTAATGAACGGAGTGGAACGGGTAAATGTAGATCGATTGTTTACGTTATCAGAATATAGAAAGACTACAGGACATGCAAGGAAGCTACAGGGTAAACTATTTAAGACTAATAAAAGAAAATATTTTTTCACTCAACGTGTAATCACACTCTGGAATTTGTTATCCGAGGATGTAGTAAAGGCTGTTAGTGTAGCTGGGTTTAAAAAAAGGTTTGGACAAGTTCCTTGAGGAAAGGTCCATAAGGTGAAATTAGACTTACCTGCTAATTGTTGTTCCTTTAGGAACTCCAGGCTAGTCCTGAACCTTTGGGTCTTGCTCCTCCTCCAGCAGCTTGGAGACTGAGAAAACGTCACTTCTGTTGATGTCACCGGTATAAATAAATACCCTGGATCCGCCTCCAGACATCAGTAACCTAATGACAAAGCAAACTCCCCAGAGCAACAATTAAGTCATAGTCCTACTAACAATTTATCAGGATCTTAACAGATAAGAAAACTAAAGGGAACGAACTCTACATAAAAATCTTTGTGTCCGCTTCAATTATCACATAACGTGATGAGATCCCCATTTTCTGACAGGAAAGATATAGGCTGATACCTTGGGTACCAGAAAAAGCAGCTTACATGTTACCCCTCCGCTGCTTCAGGCACCAGTCCACTTCAGATTCGGGAGGGATACAGGACTAGCCTTGAGTTCCTAAAGGAACAACAATTAGCAGGTAAGTCTAATTTCACCTTCCTTAGCGTCTCTCCAGGCTAGCCCTGAACCTTTGGGGATGTAACAGAGCAGTGCCAAGAATCAACGGGAGGGACCCACTATCCCCGCCTGAAGCAGCACCAATCCAAAACAGGCATCACGTTCCGCCTGCAAATCCAGTCGGTAATGTCTGGTAAAGGAATGCAAGGAAGACCAAGTAGCTGCCTTAGAAATCTCCACTGTCGGCACCAAACTCCTCTCCGCCCAAGAGGTAGCCTGAGCTCTAGTCGAATGAGCTTGCAAACCATCCGGAACTGATTTACCTTTCAAAAGATATGCGGATGCAATAGCCTCTTTAAGCCACCTAGCAATCAAAGCTTTCGACGCAGCCTGACCTTTGTTCGGACCCCCAAACAATACAAACAGTCTATCTGAACGATGGAACGAAGCTGTACCTTTCAAATACCTCTTTAACGCTCTCAGAATGTCCAATCTATGCAACCGCTTATCAGTTGGAGCCTCTCCGTCAACCATAAACACCGGCAGAGATACCACCTGATTCACATGAAACGGTGATACCATCTTGGGCAAAAAAGAAGGTACCGGCCTCAATACCACCTTGGAATCACTAAACACCAGAAAGGGTTCCTTACAGGATAACGCCTGTAACTCCGAAATTCTCCTGGCGGACGAAATAGCCTCCAAAAAGACAACTTTCAGGGTAAGGTCCTTCAACGACGCCCTCTCCAAAGGCTCAAAGGGCGCCCGCACTAAAGCTTCCAGCACCAAATGCAAGTCCCACTTAGGAACTAGTTGCCTACACGGACGTACCACCACAACAGCTCGCAAAAAGCGCTTGACATCCGGATGTCCCCCTAGAACCTGTCCTCTTATCTTACCCCAGTGGCAGGAAAGAGCCGCCAACTGCACCTTCAGAGAAGCAGCCGCTAATCCCTTCTCATAGCCTTCCTGCAAAAAACGCCAGCACCTGAGGAATCAAAGCTCGCAAAGCCGTAACCTTGTGATGCACACACCAGGCTTTGAACACTCGCCAAACACAAATATACGCTAAAGAAGTCGATCTCTTCCGAGCCCTCAAAGTGTTCACCACCGCCGAATAACCTCTCGCCGTTAACCTCGCCCTTTCAATAGCCAAGCCGTAAGCGAGAACTGATCCACCTGAGGCATGAACAGAGGCCCCTGCATTAAACAGGTCCCTCCGAACCGGCAACTTCCAAGGCTTGTCCCCCAGCAGCCTTACTAGATCCGCATACCACGGTCACCTTGGCCAATCCGGAGCAATCACAATCACGGACCCTCTGTGAAGTTCCACGCGCTGTAGCACACAACCGAGTAACACCCACAGCGGGAACACAGAGCAAACAACCCTCCGGCCACGGTTGAATTAAGGCATCCAGGCCTTCCGACATCCTTTCTCTTCTTCTGCTGAAGAACCGACTGGCCTTTGAGTTTTGAAAGATCGCCATGAGATCCATGACCGGGAGGCCCCACCGCTGTACCAGCATCTCGAACACCTGAGGGTGGAGGGACCACTTCCCCGGATCCACTCTTACCCGACTCAGAAAATCGGCCTCCACATTTTCCACCCCCGTGACATGCAGCGCTGTCACTGCTACCAGATGCTGCTCGGCCCAGTTGAACAATCGATCGGCTTCGGCCTCCAGCGAGATACTGCTGGTTCTCCCCTGCCAGTTGACATAGGCCACCGCTGTTGCATTGTCGGAGAATACCCGCACAGCTTTCCCATGAAGGCACTCCCGAAACGTGTGCAGTGCCAAAACTACCGCCCGCAACTCTAACCTGTTGATCGACCAGGTCTTTTCCTGGGCAGACCACACCCCCTGTGCATATTGCCCCAGGACATGTGCTCCCCAACCTGAAAGGCTGGCATCTGTCGTCAGGGGAATCCAATCCGGCACCTCCAGCAGCATTCCTTTGTCCAAAGTCTCTTCCTGTAACCACCAAAGAAGGGAGAGACGCGTTTCCGACCGACAGGGTAACTGTCGGGAGAGATCGTCGTTCTGGTGGGACCACCGTCTGAGCAACGCTCTTTGCAGCAGCTGCATGTGCGCCCTCGCCCAGGGCACCACCTCGAGCATTGCTGCCATTGTTCCCAGCACCTGCAGATATTGCCAGGCCACAGGACACCTGGAGCGAAGAAACTTGCGGATCAGACCTCGCAAACGCTGCGCCTGGCTCCGCGGCAGAAACACCTTTCCAACCCTTGTATCGAACCGCGCTCCCAGATACTCCAGGGACTGAGATGGAGTCAAACTGCTCTTGGCCCGATTGACTACACAACCGAGGCTCTCCAAGAACGCCACCACTCTGGCTGTGGCCGCCTCGCTCTCCGCCCTGGACTTCGCCCGAATCAACCAATCATCCAGGTAAGGATGCACCAGAAGTCCCTCCTTTCTCAACGCCGCGGCCACCACCACCACCACTTTGGTGAAGACTTGCGGCGCCGTCGCTAGGCCAAACGGCAGCGCCTGAAACTGAAAATGTCCCATTGGAACTGCGAACCTCAAAAACTTCTGATGTTCCCGCCGGATGGGAATGTGCAGATAAGCCGCCGACAAATCGAGAGACATAAGAAACTCACCCTCGCATACAGCAACGATGACCGATCGCAACGTCTCCATTCGAAAATGAGACTCTTAGACAGCGATTTACGCGTTTGAGATCCAAAATAGGCCGGAAGGACCCTTCTTTTTTGGGCACCACGAAATAAATGGAGTACCGACCGTAACCGCATTGGTCTGGTGGCACCAGAACCAACGCCTGGAGCGAGAGTAGTCGGTCTAGGGTCTCTTTTACCGACGCAGACTTGAACCGAGCCTTGCATGGGGATTGTACGAAAGAATCGGTCACTGGACGCTGTAGTTCCAAAGCATAACCCTCTCGGATAACTTACAGCACCCACTGATCGGACGTGATTTGGGTCCAGGCAGGATAAAACCTCCGCAGGCGACCCCCTATCGGCTCCTGCCCCGCCTGGACCCCCCTGGCTTCACTGCGACTTTTGGAGATTGGAGGACAAAGAGGCTGCAAAACCTCTACTTGCTCCCCTGAAGCCTCGAAATCCCCAACTACGATAGGGAAAACGGCCCCTTTGCATTTGCCCAAACTTAGGGGAATGAAAACGCCGAAACTCCTTTTGTTGTCCTCTAGCTGGCAGCCCCGAGCGGCCTTGCTTCTGCTTATCCTCTGGGAGTCTACCCCCCTTGGACTCCCCCAAATCCTTCACGAGCTTTTCCAAATCCTCGCCAAACAAGAGCTTTCCTCTAAACAGAAGTTTACTAAGTCTGGATTTGGAAGAAGTATCCGCCGCCCAATTCCGTAACCACAGATACCTTCTGGCCGCCACTGCCGATGCCATGCTATTGGACAACCCCCGAACCAGATCAAAGTGAATGTCAGCTAGATAAGCTGCCCCCGTCTCTATCCAGCCGCTTCAGCAGCCGACTCCATCCTTTCAGACTGAAGATTCTGAGCCCAACGCAGGCAAGCCCTGGCTACCCAAGCTCCACAAATGGAGGCTTGAAGGGACAGGGCATTAACATCAAAAACTTGCTTCAACAAGGTGTCTAATTTCCTGCCCTGTGCATCTTTCAGCGTAGCACTCCCTTCCACCGGAATCGTGGTTTTCTTAGTAACCGCCGAAACCAAGGCATCCACCTTAGGAGACTTCAACAACTCTCGATCCTGCTCCGATAAAGGATACAGTCGAGACATCTCTGGACCCTTTTAGCCCAGCCTCTGGCATATCCCATTCACCTTGTATCATTTCTTTAACCACCCTGTGCACAGGGAAAACTTTGAGAGACTTACAAAAAGCCTGCAACCATGGGTCCTCCAACTCCGTGTTCTCTGGCTGACCCGCTGACGGCATATTAAGCGCCTTAAGTGTTTCGGATATGAGCGCCGGCAGCTCATCTTCTAAAAATGCGAACCACCCGCGCCTGATCCTCTTGCTCGACAATCTCCCCTTCTTCCAAATCATCCTCAAACTCTAAATCCTGTCCCAGGTCCTCTAGCTCAACGCCCTCTGAACACACGGACTGACCAGACGTTGCCTTCCCGGATCTTAGTTTCTTCACGGGAATTCCTGACCCCCCTGTGCTTAGAGGAGTACCTGGTCGCTTGTCTCCCAAGCCTCCCTCAGCTGAGCTGGAGGTGGGCTGCCCCTGCGCTCCAACGAACGCCTGCTGTAACAGAGCAACAAACTGAGGTGAAAAAAATCGCCAAGCCACCAGGGAGCTGCTCCTGTGACACCCTACCCCCCCTGTAGGGATGACGGCCCCGCTACTGGCTCCAAAACGGGTTCACCCGCAGCCTGAGGCTCAGAGAGGCCCGAAGCGCCCTCCCTTGGGCTCTCCTCATCCTCTCCAAGCCCCCGCTCCACGGAAGCCGCTTCCCTAAAACAGCTACGGCAGACCCCTGCTTCAGAAACAAACCCCCTCTTGGAACCACAAAGCAAAGAGAGAGGTTTAGACGGCATACCGTTTTTCTAGGAACTCAGAGAACACTTTCCAGTTCTATCCAAAACAGCTCCAGCTAACACAACCATTTCTATTTTTTTTTTTTTTACAACCGCAAGGGGAGGGGAGGAGGGATGTTCCCCCCGGACTGCCTAAACCTCGTTCCTAAAAAGAAAACCTGAAGATCGAGGCCTCCCTCGAGCACAATGAAGCCGGTAAGCAGGCCGGTGTCAGCGAGGCAAAAAACTTCCCGCGCGCGTGCTTTTCCCTCGAGGCGCGGCCTACTGCCGCCTGCACACGCAGCCCGAGAACCCCGACAAGGCAGGAAAAGAAGGATTCGATGACCCCAGCCCCTTACCTCGCCATAGACACTGCCATCTGCGGGAAACAGCCTCTTTGCGCTCAGCCGTGATCGTGGCTTCAGCGCCCGAGGCGAAGAACAGCCTGCCGTTGACTGCAGTCTGCCAGGTCTCACCGGCAATAGACCTCAGCGGTAGATCTGCAGATCAGCACACTGAGATTGCCCGATGCTCAGCAGCTGGTTCCTCACCCAATTCTTTGCGGGATCGGGAACCGGAGGTCAGTACACTGCCCCAGAAGGCATCACCTGGCAGGGACCGCCAAAAGAACACAGGGAAAGGGGGGGGGGGCTGTCGGGAGGAGAGGATTAGTTAAAACAAAAAACAGAAATAAGCAGCTCAGCACTACGTCTGACCATAATTTCTCCCCACCCAGAACTCTAAATCTGTCCAAACTCTATCAGCTATTTTCCACAGCTTAATTGTTCCTCTAAGTGAGCCCTATCTTCAGGCTCACAGCCCTCCAGCTGCTTGGAGACTGAGAATACTGATGTCTGGAGGCGGATCCGGGGTATTTATACCGGTGACATCAACAGAAGTGACGTTTTCTCAGTCTCCAAGCTGCTGGAGGAGGAGCAAGACCCAAAGGTTCAGGGCTAGCCTGGAGAGACACTAAGGAAACCATTATTAAGGGACCCAGGATATCAATGCTTGACCCAGTACAAGCATTGCGGAACCTGTGTCTTTTGGGGAAACTGCTAGGTACGTATGACCTAGATTGGCCACTGTTGGAAACAGGATACTGGGCTTGATGGACCTTGGTCTGACCCAGTATGGCATATCTTATGCTCTTAACCTCATCCTTACTTCTGCTTTTGTGTAAAGGGACCACATGTGCCTGTCTCCAGTTCTCTGGGATCACTCCTAACTAAGCATTGAAAAGGTCAGACAAAGGAACCGCTAGAACATCTCCAAGTTCCTTCAATACTCGCAGATGTATCCCATTGCTTTGTCTTTTAGTTTAGTTAGTTCCTCATGAACAGTCTTCTGGAAATGGCTCAAGATCCCTCTCACTTCTGTTCCTATTTCTGGGTGTTTTCTGAGGTCCTGCTCCTGACCCTTCATCTGTGAACACAGAACAAAAGCATTTGTTAAGCAATTCCGCTTTATCCTCATCAGCTTTTACATATTCCTCCCCAGGGGCAGTTCTATCATTGGGCAGGGTGAGTGGTTGCCTCAGGCAGCAAGTTTCAGAAGCGGCAAAAAAAATGCCCCAAAAACAGGCCAGTGGAGGCCACCTCATGCTGCCTAAAAATAAAAGGCCCAACACCACACAAATGAATCCTGGCAGCAGCTTCCCCCACCACTGCCTTTCCTGCATTTTCAGCAGTGTGGGTGGCCTGCCTCAGACCTGAAATACAAAAAAACATGGGTCTCTGCAACTCCACACTGGAAGGACTGCATATGCCGACCCACTCTTGATATAACCCATGTGGAAAAATGTAATAAATTATTACTGGGCTCCAGGATCATGGGCAGAAGCAGTCTGAGAGCAGGTTTGGGGCTCAGCAGAAGTAAAAATAGTTTTTCCCCTTCCCTAGTATACATGCTCCTTTGCAGCCGAGTACTGCTGTGGCAATCATGCAGGCTGAGCAGGGCAGTTTTGGGGCTTTGCTGTAATCAGGGCTGTTTAATGCTTTTGCAGTCTCAACTGCAGCAGTGGTTAAAGAAAGCTGAGGAGCCATGTTAAGCTATGGAGACCCGTGACTGAACTCAGCCATGGTCAGGCAGCATTACTAAATGGAAATTACACTTACCTGGTAATTGATGTTCCTTGAGTACAGTTCAGTCCTCCACCATTGGGTAGTGCACCTCCTCCTGCAACATGGAGACTGGACAAGTCAAACTTGTGACATCACCGGGTATATCCTGCTGGTCTTCTCCCATGATCCCCCAGTGACCTACTGTCAAAGCAGACTCAAAGGAGCAAACAACCAGTTAAAGTACTAAATACAAAGCTATGCTCAAACTTCAACTTTAAAATCACAGGGCCCCAAAAAGAAAGGCCGAAAACACCCTCCTCCGTGCCCCTGTCCCCCTGCGCACCAAACAGCGGAAGACAGAGAGCTAGAAGGAAGGAGAACTAAGGAAGAGTATAGGCAGAAAAGGTTGCTCTCACGATTACCTGCCAAGCAGAGCCCGTTGCCGACGCTAGGATCCGAAAGCACACTCGGAACTGACGCCTCGCGTCTGAAACATCCATCCCCGGGCGGGAATGAGGACTGAACTGTACTCCCTCAAGGAACATCAATTACCAGGTAAGTGTAATTTCCATTTCCTTATCGGTCCTACAGTTCAGTCCTCCACCACTGGGATGTACCAGAGCAGTAATCATTGGGAGGGACCTATCCAGTCGGCTCGGCCCCTAAACGAACAGAGCAGGCCCCGACCCCAGCCCGCTCCTCACGTCAACAGGTAAGCCAACCAGGAAGACACGACCGAGAGCCCACTTGCATCCTCTTCACTGGTGAAAACAGCACAGAACTCTTCCCCAAGCAGCGCTAGTGCTTCAGAAAGACAAACTCGCCATCGCAAACACACTGAACGCCCTAGAAACAGACCTACTGAGAAGGCTACCGGAGCTCCGCCTGAAAAATCCGCTTGAGCTCCCCCTTGGCTCTCGACCCCACCAGGGTGTCAAGTGTTAGCAACCGCTGCTCTCCCACAGAACCCGCCTCCACGGAGGGACAGGCAGCGAAGAGACCTCCCAGAAAGCGACGGAACCTTCACCTAAGGTCCAAGAAACGCAGGTTACAAGCAAAGTGTTCTTGCGTAAGTCCCAAACCGACAACTAGACAGGCACAGCCGGATTCCACGAGGGAGAACGGAACCGAGGTCCATCCAGACAGAGGTGGGAAGCAAAATGAGGGAAATGGAAAAACCACCAGCGTCAAACACCCTATTTGTCACACCTCTTAAGGGCTTTATTCTTTGCAACACAAAGTAGCTCTACAGCTATGTCCTGGACCAGTTGGAGTCTTTTTAATTGAGAATGTGGAATGCAGCTAAGCGATGAATTGCAATAAACCAAGCGTGATCCACCAAGGGCATATAAGAGGGTGTCAAGTGCCCCAGAGTCCAGCGTTGTTTCAGAAGATGTGGAGTCTTACATGGTGTGACAAAAAAGAAAGGAGACTCTGATAGCCACGCCCACGACGCAATGCCAGTAGGCCAACCGCTTACATCACCTGGATATGCCCTCCGGAATTGGAGGAACCATGCAGAAGTAGCAATCGCCGACGTGATCCATGGGCCCTCTCCAGATCATTGGAACCGCAAAAGACTTTGATGGTCTTTTCCCATCCATCCACAGCCTGAGATCTGCTACACATGTATTGCAGCATATGTGTGGCGCCTAGCTTTTATCCTGATCTTTTATTCTGCAGCCAAAATATAAATTGTAGGCTTTCTGAACCGCCACAGTCATATGCCATTTTTGTGATGTAAAAGTCACATCACCACAACTAGAGCAGAAATTATCTGCATGATTAACACCAGTACGAGGAATCGCCAAATATGCTGTGAGTGACCTATCGGTATAAAATAAATATATGTCTTTTTTTTTTCACTGTCAAGCGAGGCAAATTTAAGTAGTGACTGCATCAACTGGTTTTGGACAGTTATTTCGATTGGTTGCAAGTAAAGATTATGCAAGCTCACGCAAATTTTGCAGAATACACTGGTAATGGTCCCCACTGACTAATGAAGAGCACATATCTTAGCAACCAGACCCAGTCGGCCATTTTCACTATGACCTCTGAAAGGCATAGAATGGACCGGGCCACGGCCCCGTACCAATGCGTCGATGCTATCCAGTAGCCTCATATGTCCTCTGCTAAACATCGACCCGTTGCCGCAGACTGACAGGTCGCCATGAGGTCCAATATGGGCTGACCGCATCTGAGCACACGCGGCGCGCACACCGCCTGATGCAATCTCACTCCTCCGGCAAACACTTGGACCCCGCTAAGGACATTCGCCACCACAGTGTCCCCACCGAAACGCAGACCGCCAAGGCTTCAACCGCGCACGCTGTCCCTTCGCTCGGGCCACCCTGACCACCCGACCGACTCCACCCTGCCGATCGAAATAGGCCACCATCCCGGAGATCTCAGACAGCACCTACAGCGCTTGATCCGCTACCGTGTCCGCGAACGCCTGCCACGGCTGACGTACCGCGTACCGTTCCAGTCAGACAATGGAACACTGGGCGTGCTGCGTACACTAAAACGCCTTGTACATAAAGGATCCCCAAAATGTAGCCGAGTCTAACCACGCTCCGGCCAAGCTCCCGGAAGAAAGGGACAGAACCTTATAAAAAAGAAGTGGGGACAATTAGGAAGGCTTTCCTGTTTGATTATTCTTTTTTTTTTTTTCCTTTTTACAACTCCATAAGGGCCACAAGGCACACAACCGAACAGGGCATTGTCCAGAGAACGCAAGGCCCCTCCTCCAGGCTGACTCCACATCCACAGCCTAAACCGGCAGTCACCTTGGCTGATGCCGAGCAGCGCGGAAGCCAACTTGTAAGCCCAGCATATGAAGTATGCCTACTAGTACAGCATTCCACAATGGAGGGACATGTAACCGGACGGCTTTGAATATGAACCTACAGATATCCCGCGCTTGCTCCAAGACAAGCACTGTGCAGCCTACTGGTCTTCTCTGAGCACCGCCACGACCCGAAGACCTAAACCGGCCAGCAAAAGACGACGTACGCTGGGCCGAAGGAACCTGGTTGAACGGATCCCAGCACTCCCTGTATCGTTAGTATCGGAGCCTCCCCCCCAAGGACTCAGCCCTGGCTGGAACCAGCTGAGCATAACTCCAGGCCCTGCGGCGAGCCCCCACGAAGAAGTGGGACGCAACGATGCCTTGAGGAAAGGGAAGGCGCAATGGGTGAAGCAAGTTGCTAGCCGACCAAGGGAGTAAACCCCACACGCGCACCTCAACGGAAGGACGGAAGAACCGAGGATTCTGGTCCCACAGGTGCGCCTGCTAGCCTTTAACATACACCTCCGCAGGTACAAAAAAACTTAAATTGTGAGCACCTTCAGGGGTAAGGGGAATAGACGACAGCCTCCGACTGTGGACCACCTTGTCTTGCACAACAGACAGCAGCACCCCACCAAACAAATGATTGGGAATATATGACCTCAGAACCCCAAGGCAGAGGTAAAACAGTAGAACGTGCAGTGGACGTGAATTTCCAGATCTGCCAGCCCCCCTGCCCACATTGAGAAGAGGCAGAGAAGAACTGGACCGGCGGATCTGGAGGGGTGCCTCCTGGACAGCCGGGCCACCGAAGGGAAAGCTGATGACTGAGGCCCAAACTCCTCAGGATGGCCCCGTCTTGCATTGGCAACCCCATGCAACACCATGACAACCCCGCTCACGATATCCCAAGCGATCTCTGTCATTGCTGCAACAATCACCTGAGCATGAGATCACAGACGGAACACGGACATGCAGACGCACTCAAGGAGAGTGCACCTAAGTAGTATGAGCCTATCCAACATCCAGCACCACATGTCCAGGTGTCCCACTCCTGTCACCCAAAACACAGGACGCTTGAACCTAGGTGACCGTCATAGCAAAGACAGGGAGGCCTGACTGCCGCTATCAACCCTTCCAGGACCCTGGAACACTAAGCTCTGGACTGTGCCATCCAGCAACACTTCTCACGATCCCCAGCAGGGGCCTTTCCCCAGATGGCCCAGATGGGTAGTGTTCCTGCCAAATGGGCAAGCCGCGCTCTGATAACATAGTGCAGAAAACCAAATCAAAGTGTCTTAACCTAGCTAATTTTTGTCTAATAGTGATCATTCATAATATCAGCCAGGCTCAATCATAACATTAGTATTAATGATCTCTAAAGATTGAAGAGTTACTAATGTAACACTAATTGTTTAAAAAAAAAAAAAGAGCTTCAAAGGCGATCTTGGAAACTACAGACCAATGAATCTGAGTTCAGAGCCAGTTAAATGATAGAACTTGTTCTGAAAAGCAGCACCAAGCTGTCTTTTCAAAGGGTTAATAAACATGTGAGTAAGCCAAATGATATGTATCTGGATGTTTTAGAAGTACTTGACAAAGCCCCTTATGAACTTCTCCTGAGGAAGGAGATGATGTGCTATTATAGAATGGGAAATGGATCAAAAACAGGAACACAATAGGACTAAATGGCCAGTTTTCTCACAGGAGACCCGTAAATAGTGGAATGTCTCGGGATCTGCACTGGAACTGGCATCTGGTAACATCTACTGCACTGAAATGATCTGGAAAAGAGATCAGCAAGCATGGCGATCAAATTTGCAGATGGCATAACGACATTTAGAGGCTGTCTGCACAATTTCCAAGCGTATAAACATGGAAAAAGCATCCTTATGTAAATGACAATTTCAGAAAGGGCTCAATTTGCAGGTGGTTGTGCCGCCGATGACCCTGAATGGCCAAATCCTAGCACGGAAACCTGCTGCTGACAGACGTCGCTAACTGCCAGAATGCAGACAAAGGTAAAGGCACCCCCAAGAAGTAAAACCCAAACCAATCACATTGCATTCAAAGAACTATAAACTATCATGAAATTAAAAGGAAATTAAAATTAGAATTAAAATTAAAAGCAAAAGAAAGTCCTTATCTGGGTGTAGCCGCGTGGAACAGCGTCGTCTGCTCAAACGCGGGGCTGCTCCGCTCCCCGCCACGAGGCCTCAGCCCTGCCGAGAAAATAGCGCCAATCCGAAGAAGGCCCGCTTGGCACCAGACACCACAGAGGCGGCAAGAGCTCAGAGCCCCTCCATGCGGACTCGAGAGACTCCCTTATGGCGTCGGGATGCAGCAGTTACCCCGCTGTAGCTGCGGGGTGAAGAGCTGTCCAGACACGCTGCTGCCTCGCGCCACCAGAAGTAGCAGACGCTGCGAGCCCCGACCCACCGGCTAAAGAACCTCGAACGGCCTGAGGCTCCCGCCGCGATGGGAATCTGCCACATGGACACTGCCAAAACGCAGGTGTTCCACAGAGCTCTCCCCCGTACAGTCCTGGGGGAGAGATCATCACCGGGCACAGAGACCGAAGAATCCCAAGCAGAGAGGCTAGCTGGCAGCGTGAACTTTGAAAAGGGACAGAACCCCCCTTTACACTAAGGCAGACTAGGTGAAAATAAATAAAGTAAAAGTAAATGAAATTAAATGAAAATGAATACAATTTACAGGATTACACCTAAAGAAGGGCAAAAGAAATGCAAGGTAAATCAAATCCTGACTAACTGCTCCTAAACTGCTTCTCAAGTGAGCCGAGCACCTAGGCTCACTACGTCCTCATGCTGCATGGAGACTGGACACACTGGGGGATCATGGGAGAAGACCAGCAGGATATACCCGGTGATGTCACAAGTTTGACTTGTCCAGTCTCCATGTTGCAGGAGGGGGTGCACTACCCAGTGGTGGAGGACTGAACTGTAGGACCGATAAGGAAACAACTTCTCTTTTTTTGTTTTGTTTTTTTAGTTAAAAAAAAAAAAAAAAAAAAAAAGCTGCCGCTGCTGCTTTTTGCTGCGATCAGGACTGCAACAGCATTGGACAGTCCCTATTGCAGCAAAGCCCCAAAACTGCCCTGCCCGATATTTGCAGCAGTCAGCCACGATAATGTAGCTTTGCAATTCAAGCCTTTGGGTCACTGCTGGCGACCCAGCAGCTCCTGGGTTTTCTTGGCAGTGTGACCAGAAGTAGATTGCCAGCCCTTCTTCCGAGGCAATGGAGGGTTAAGTGACTTGCCCAAGGGCACAAGGCGTGCTAGTGGGAATCGAACTCTGGTCGCTTGGCTACAAAACCAGTGCTCTAACCACTAGGCTACTCCTCCACTAGGCAGCTTTACTGGGGAAATTAAAACAATTTTTACTGCCACCGCCTACCCGATTCCAGCTGAGCCCCGAACCTGCTTTCAGACTGCCTCTGCCCACAATCCTGGACCCTGATAATTATTTATTAATTTTTAACACATGGGTTACAAAATGGCCACCCCCTCTGACACTATGTGATATGTCAGAGGGGGCAGGCATTTGCAGCACTTCCAAGCGCACAGTCACACAAAGATCCCTGGGTGGTTTTTTTTTTTTAGGTGTGTGCTTTTCAAATCTGAGGCCCACTGCTGCAGACATTAGAAAAGCAGTGGAAGGGGGAAGAGAATGGCTGGAAAGGAGATGAACACCACGAGGGGGAATGGGGCAATAGCAGGAAGAGAGATGCAAGACAAGGGAGGGGTGCGATTCAGGGAGGGGGGGACGACGCAATGGCTGGAAAGGATATACAGGACACAGGCAGGGGGTGGAGGGCAGATGCTGGACATGGACTGACAGTGTTTTTCCATATGATCCCATTTAAGCCACAAACATTTAAAAAACCTGTTATTCTCTATTGAAAAGAAAAACGTGATCAGTAAAGGTAAACCAAGAAAGGTGTTAGTATCAAGTCTTCCCTATAATAAAAAATAATCACCTATATTACTAGGTTCAAAACATGTATGTTGCTTATTACTCAAACTCTCTGAATTATCGTTTTTTTCTGTTTGACCCTTCCCTTTGGGATTCCTTTCAAATTCACTGCCCGATAAACTGAATTAGTCTAGTGACTAGTCGCTAGTGTATGACTGCAACCATGGCATTGTCGGATCGGGCTGTGAACGTTATTTCTCTGCGATCCATATTTATTCACCTATAACACTGCAGTTGACTTGTCTTAGTCAAAGCCTAAAGACTGACTTTTCTGTCTGTGCATTGGGCCGCAAACCAGTCAGGTTTTCAGGGCATCCCTAATGAATATGCATGAGATATATTTGCATGCACTGCCCCCATTGTATGCAAATATATTTCATGCATATTCATTAGGGGTACCATGAAAACCTGACTGGTTTGCGGCCCTCCAGGACTGGAGTTTGAGACCCCTGAAAACCTTTACTTATACAGGCCATCACCCTCTTCCTGTATCGCCTAAGCAATTAAATTGAGCGTGGAGACAAAAAAAAACAAACAACTAAAATAACTGAGACGTATCCGCGAGTAGTGGCTGCTCTAGGATGAGGAAGCTGCATGCCCGTTTGTTCCAGAGAAACAAAAGGAGCAGGAAGAACATTTAACCATCATCTTCTTATCTGTCACATTCCTTACCTTACAATATTAACTTAAGCGTTCGTACACATAAATACGCTCAAGGCCTCCCGTTTACTCGGGGCCGCAGAATAAAGATCTAAACGTTAAACTAAAGTTAAACATCTGTGATATACGCGGATAGGGGGATAAAAGAGCAAACATGGAGTTTATCAGCTATAATCTGCTTCTTTTTTTTTTCCTTTTGGTTTCTACAGAACAAAGAAAACGATCTGGTGGCCTACAGAACACTGCTACTGGCACCAACCCCCTTCCAAGACTTCAACGAACGCTGCAATCAATCTCACGGGCAAAAAACGCGACTACGCACAGGGACGGCGCACACCTTCCTTTCCATACCCTTCCACCACGTCAAAAAGTTCTCCGCTCCTTTCTGCCGCAGAGTCCTAAACCAAACAGGCGGCCGACGTTTTATAATTATACGGCTCTACAAGCGCGGGAGTACTACGTTTAAAGGTAAGGAGGGGGCGTGTCTAAGGATGGGATAACAAAAGAGAAGAAAAGAGAGGGGGAGGGGCGAAAGCGCAGGGTTATGGTTTGCTTCCACGCGCTGTTTGACGGCGCGCGGCGAAGCGTGGTCTACGTAAAGGGGAGTTGCTGTGCGGAGTAGGACGGCGCTTTCTGGTCGATCTTATACGGCGACTCCATGTTAACTTTCCACTGCTCGCATCGATAGCGTATTTTGCACGGATTTGGGATTAAGGATGCCGGGAATGATGGAAAAAGGGTCGGAGTTCCTAGGCAAAGGGCGCTCAAACGGTACGAAAAGTCCTTCGACTGCCTCGAACGGGCACTACTCGGAGGAGAGCGGCAGCGACGACGAGCACGGTGGTAGCCTCGAACTTTATTGTATAAGCTGTAGTGCTGCATTTTTTAAATCCTTTGCATGATGTTAGTGATTGAAAAGATAGCTGTATAATTATGTTTTAATGTTTTGCATTTCAGATGTTGGAATGAGAGTGGGAGCGGACTACCAAGCTCGTATTCCGGACTATGATCCTGGTAAATATTTTCTACATGGTGTTTGCAGCCATGATAGCCTTGGTAATTTGATCAATTAAGAGTGCTTGTAGATTGTTTATAAATAATATAAAAACGTCCTGTTCTAGAGTAATACTGTGTTTCTCTACTATTATTTTTTTTTTTGCATTGTTTGTATTATAATTTATTTGTAAATAGCAATATGCTTTTATGTCCTATACAAGTAGCATAGGAAAGGGAATTGAGATGAAAACTGCAAAAAAAACATGTGGACTGGAACGAATGTTCTATAATTTTGCAATTGACGGAGGGCTTTGTGCACCCTTTAGAAATGGAGTTGAAAGCAAAACACTAAAAATGCTTATGCTATTTGATTGGGGACCTGATTTTATATAGCTGTTTACAATATTAGTATGTTGCATGAACTTGTGCAGTTTGTAACATCTTAAAATTGAATGGCATTTGGAATAAGATCCTGCATACAGAGCTATTGTAGATATTTATTTTTCATGCAAAGGACAGACGGCTTAGGCTAGAACAATGTGTTAACTGGCATCAAGAGACTCCATATAATTCTGTACTGCTAGTGACAAGCCTGTTGGTTGCCTCCATGTTTTGACCAGCTACTTATTACCAGTAAGTTAATCACTTGAAAGGGTCTATTATAATGCTAATTTATCAAGTGTGTGTATATACATAACTTAATGAAATGGAACCACTATGGATTTACCTAAGTGAAATTTTGCCCCACCAGTCTGCTATTTTGTTCATGCTTTCAATACAAAAAACCTACCCTAAAAAACATGTGGATAAAGGTGAGTCAGCTGCTATCAAATGCATTCTAAAAGTCTGAATACCTTATTAAGCCCTTATTAAGCCCTTATTAAGCCCTTATTAAGCCCTTATTAAGCCCTTATTAAGCCCTTATTAAGCCCTTATTAAGCCCTTATTAAGCCCTTATGAGAAACCTTTAAAGAAATTGAGATAGGAGAGGCTGTCGTATTGTGGAATGGAAATTTGGTTAAAAAATGTAGGCCTAAATGATGCATCTTTATTTTATTAATATTTGGTATACTGCCCTTTAGCTATGAGCTACTAGATGGGGTTTACAAAGTAGTAATAGTAATATACAGTCATAATAAAATAAACAGAAGCTTAAGTAAAAAGGAAAGGCGATTAAAACACAAGTTGGCAAAAGATTGTTGTACTTCCCTCCCCTTTTTTACCATTGTACATAAGACAATGGATGATTTAAGGAAAATAGAGGAGCACCTCGGGCTAGTGATCATCTTGCTGCTTCACGTTTCCTTATTTATAAATGGTAAGAGTATTTCTAGATGAGACGCAATCTCTTAAATCTGTGAGAAATTGCAGTAAAATCTTGCAAGGCTGGGCATGTAATAGGTAGATGAAACGTAATGTGGATGAATACAAATGATCTATATAGGAAAGAATAGCCACGGTTTATTGGTAGAAAGTCAACATGGATTTAGCCAAGGAAAGTCTTGTCTTTTCTAATATGTTCAATGTTTTTTGAAGGTGTCAATAAATAGGTACATTATTTAGACCGGTTCATCTTTGTCTATCTGGATTTTCAGAAAGCCTTTGTCAAGGTCCTTCATGAGACTCTTGGCAGAATTAAAAAGTAATGGGATAGGAGACTGTGTACTATTGTGGATCAGGAACTGGTTAGAAAGCAGAGAGTGGGGCTAAATGGCCAATTTTCTCAATCGAGATAAGTGAATAGTGGAGTACTCCAGGGATCAGTGTTGGGCCTGCTGCTTTTTAACATATTCATGTTTCCAGGTCATCTATGAATGAGTGAAGTGATCAAATTTGCAGATGAGACAAAATTATTTAAAGTTGTTAAAACATGAGAAGATTGTGAAAAATTGAAAGATGACCTTGAAAAATTGGAAGACTGGATGTTCACATGGCAGATGAAATGTTAATGTGGACAAGTGCAAAGTTTTATGCACCTAGGAAAGAACAACCCAAGCTATGGTTACACGATGCAAGGTACCACCTTAGAAACCACCACCCAGGAAAAAGATTTAGGCATTATCATGGATAATACATTGAAACTGTCTGCCCAGTGTGTAGTGGCGGCCAAGAAGGCAAATAGAATGCTAGGATTCATAAGGCAAGGAATGGAGAATAAAACAAAAGATGTTTCTCTTTATTGTTCCATGGTGTGACTGCACCTTGAATATTGTGTGCAATTCTGGTTGTCATATCTTAACGGATATAGCTGAATTAGAAAAGGTACAAAGAGCGACAAAAATGGTAAATGGAATGGCAGGATAACCCTATGAGGAGAGGCTTAACAGGTTGTGGGGCTCTTCAACTTGGAAAAGAAGGCTGAGAGGGGATATGATAAGAGTCTATAAACTAATGAATGGAGTTGAGTGGGTAAACGTAAATCAGTTATTTACGCCATGAAAAAGTAGAAAGACTAGAGGACGCACAATGGAAGCTACAATGTAACCCATTTAAGACTGAGAGGATTATTTTTTCATTCAATTATTTATTTGACCAGTTTTCTATACCGCCTTATCCTTCAATCAAAGCAGTTTATATTATGTAATTACTACAAACAGGTACTGGATGTATTCCCTTGTCCCCAAAGGGTTCACAGTCCGTGTACCCGAGGCAACATAGGGTTAAGTAGCTTGCTCAATGCCACAAGGAGTGCCTATAGGACTAGAGACCCCAGTCCCCCCAGCCTGAGGTATCGTGTCCTAACCACTAGGCCACTCCTTCCCCAGTAATCAAACTCTGGAATTTGTTACCGGAGGATGTAATAAAAGCTGTTAGTGTAGCTGAGCTTTAAAAAAAATAAAAAATAAAGGTTTGGGCAAGTTCTGGAGGAAAGGTCCATTAACCTTTATTAAAGAGAACCCGGGAAATCCACTCTTGCTCTGGGACAAGCACTGTGGAACTTGCATGTTTGGGACCTGGATTGGCCATTGTTGGAAACAGGATACTGGGTTTGGACCTTGGTCTGACACAGTAAGGCATGTCTTATGTTCTTATAGCTACATGACCTAAGGTTCAAGGTTGGAAGTCGCCACTCAGGAAAAAGACTGTAGGTAACATTGTGGACAGAATGTTGAAATCTTCTGCTCTGGTGCAGTGGCAGCCAAAAAGGAGGGCTCAATGTAGAAATCCTGTGCTGGAGACTGGCATTAAAGCTCTAGTGGTTGCCTATTCAAGCTTAGCACAGAGGTTTTGCTTAGCGATGCTGTGAGCAAACAGCATGCAAATAAGTTGTGCATAAAAAGGAGAGCAAGCTAGATGGGCCCATAGTCGTCAGCGTTAACAACACCTATATCCTGCACATACGAGGCACTTGTGCGCATGTGCTAGAATGCTATGTCTCACATAAGAGCAATATTATTTAACTCAATAACATCTGTGTTGATGAGCAGAGCGATATCGTTCTGATGTACCACATGGCATTCCAATACATGCGCATACATTGTTCCAAGGCACTCTGTCTGCCATGTGGGTTCCCCCTGGTCTGATTTTCAGCAAAGCTGAAAAGCAAGCAGCTGGAGTTGTTCCCTCAAACAAAAGGACATACATTTCTTCTTAGCACTGACTGCAGACCTCTTGAGTGAACCCTTACATCTCCAACCTGGTGTTAAGTCAAAAGGGAGCAGAACATAAAATTCACTTACAGCGGTTGGTGAATTGCTGTGTATCGGGGGGGGAGATAAAGTTCCTTCCTCGTCTCGCTTAGTACCTCATGTGGTGACCCTGTTGTATAATATTTATACTAAATCTCAGCAAGGCAACACTACAATTTTTAAATATTGTAGGGGGGGAAAGAAAAATACATATTTGGCCGCAAGTTGTCCAGGATAAAAAGGGCTGACGATGGTGATTGCGATAGTGCAGACACTGCAGATGTAATTAACATCCCTGCCACAGTTAAAAGCCATAGTGGACCTGTGGCAGGAGATAAACCACAGAAATTAATGAAAAAGTTAAGAGGATTAAGTGGATTTCTGCAGATGAAGAGGGGATAATGTACTGCTACTTTATGCTGCAAACCCTATATTTAAATAGGGTATACAAAAATAATCCACCAAAAACTGGAAGAAAGGAATATTGTCGCAAGAAGAACTGCAAAAAGCGACTGATGCAAATTTAAGATCTTAATTATCACGGATCAAAACAAAGAAGTATGTGAATGATAACATCTTGAATCAACTAAGGGCTTCCGTGGAACAAGAGATACAGGGAGGGAGGAGGAGACCTAGATGGGAGTCCCAGAAGAAAGGCATACATAGAAAAAGAGAGAGCTGTTGAGGTGGAGATGGAGCTTAGATCTGATACTGCAGGGGAGAGAGAGCAACAAAGGACAAGTCGAGAAATCAACTGAAGAGGAAGAAGAAAGGGATGAGAGACCCAGAGATGGAGGAATTAAAGACTGAATGCCTAGTCCACATGGAAGAAGATTAATATGTTGGGTTGCAGGCCAGGGGAAGATTACTCAAGTTAAACTTTAACAACTAAGGTTAAAAGTATGCTAAATAAGATGTCAGCAAATGGTTCCTTTATACAGGTTATGGCCTTGTTCATCACAGGAAAAAAATAAAATACAATATTATGTAACTAAAACTATTATTGAAAGAATACTAGCAATTAAAATGCAGGGCCAGAAAAAAAAGAATGATAGTTCCTCCTTGAGGAAAAAGCTCATCAAAGGAAAAATAAAATCAGTAGGTGCAGAGGAGTCCCTAATAGATGGGTATATAAAAGGATTAAGATCTTCAAAGATATTGAGGAAGATCCAAATCATCAAACTGAAACATGCTGCATTAACAGAAGACCTTTTAAATTTATATGTTCAAAATAAATTTAAAATAGCAGCAGAAGTGCAAAAACTGTGAAAATATGAAGAAAACAGGAAAGAATGATATCAAAATAAACTATTGAGAGAACCCAAAACAATTCTACAGGGAATTGAGGAAAGAGCATTGATATGGTAAAAGCACCATCAACCAAAGCCAAAACCTGGAGAAAAAATGAGGACCCTATTGAGCACAGTCAGGAAGCAGAATGGTTATCCTGCATACAAGAGCATTTAGAAAAAGCAAACATCAAACCTATAGAATGGCCTACAGTAACGGAGAGCTGGAAAATGGGTTAAAACAGGCCTCAAACTGGATGAGCCCTGGCCCAGAGGGAGTAACCAATTTTTGGCTCAAACGATTGATATCACTTCACCAAGAACTGGCAAACTGCAAAAAACAATTGTTTTAAGCAGCCAGACTTAACACTACAATGGCTTATAACAGAAAGAACATACCTTCTTCCATAGGGGGACCCAAGTAACAGCCCTAATAATTACAGAATATATGATCATACCAAGATCATGGCAATAGAGCAATAAGAGGGCAGCATATGGAACAAAGGATCAGTTAATGTTGAATAAGGCCATTGTGACCGGTGCTTAGAAAAGCAGAAATCCCCAGTATAGTATGGATTGATTACAAGAGAGCTTTTGACAGCATCGTATATGCTTGGAAAATAAATTGCCTTGACATATATAAAATTAAATCCTGGTTTGATAGAGTTCATTAAGTTCATGACACTATGGCAAACCACACTCTTTGAAATATGATGATGATCAAATACATCATTCCCAACATAAAGCTCCAACGAGGAATATTTCAGGGTGATTCCCTATTGTCACTTCCATTTTTCTATGGCAATTTCCAGTGAGTACTCTCATCAACTCTTTGGGATGATTTAGCCTGAATTCTAAAGAAGGTAACATTCCATTTACTATTTATAAACCTGAAGCTCTACAGTTCTAGTAACTACAAATTAGCAGAGAAACTCCATGTGGTGAAAAGCTTTCCTGATGACATCAGGAGGACTTTTGGTCTTGACAAATGTGCTAAGGCAACTTTCATTAAAGGAAAAGTTGAGCAAAATGGAAAACATCTCCCTGGCTGAGGGCTGTGACATCAAGGACCTTGAATAGGAAGGCATATATAACTATCTTGGAGTAAAGGAAGGAGTAACACTCAAGCAGATACGATTAAGAGAAAAGAGTAAAGAATACTACAGGATACTAAAATCCATTATTGGAAAAGTGCTTTAAAATCATGGAATAAGATACATCAATTGGCTGGCAATTACTGTATTCTCATAGTTTTGAGATTGTAGACTGGCTTTTAAAAGATCTTGAAAAACTGGATGTAGTAACAATAAAACTCTGTCCATAGGTAATTTACAAGAATTTGTGTATGCCTAAAATGTATATTCCTAGAGCTGAAGGAGTGCAAGGCCTCATAGAGATTGATTACACATATGGTGCTAATATCGTAAATCTCCAAGCCTACTTTAACTGCATCATTGGATCCAACTATGCAAAAGGTGCAGAAATATGAAAGCAAATGTCCAAGTTTGATAACTGAGACAGATTCTGGACAAGTATTCTGATGACTAAAAGGAATGAGTGAGAATCCACGAAAACACACAGGGAAGGAAACAACAAAATTTGCAAAACAGGACAAAAATCTCTCTTAAAAAATTAGATCAGCAAACTATGAAAAACAAGTGGCAAATGCACAAATACAGTAGGAAATAGTGTTACTTCAGGAACCCTTTTCGATCAAGAATGAATACATGAATGGTTAAGGGGAGGTGAACTGAAACTGAAGGATGAGAGATTGATAGTTGCAGCCCAGGACAGCGGATTAAGATAGTATATGATGGCAGATAAAGACCAGTATGGTCCATCTAATCTGCCCAGAAAGGTGGTAAGAGTAGGTGCACCTGCTGCTCCATTCAGGCAACTCCTCCCCATACTTTGTTTAGGGGTGTACCCACTGCTCCATGCAGGTCACTCCTATTTGTTGACATATAAGAAATAGTTACGTTTATTTTGTGTGTGGGGTCTTTTTTTCCTGTTGCTATAAAGGGATCCACTGGGTCCCATACCATTTTGAATTCTGCCACTGTATTTGCCCTCACCACTTCCATTGCCTTTCAGTTTACCCACTTGCAGCTTCATGTCCTCCTGGTTTTACAGCGTCCCTGTCTTTGAAAAAGGTTTGTTTGTTCATGAATGCCCTTTAAGTATTTAAAGGTCAGTATCATATCTCCCCCCTCCCCCCGCTCGTCTCTAGCATAGACATATATTTAGGTCAAGTCTCTTCTCATGTGTCTTCTGGTGTAGGCTCCAAATCATTTTGGTCGCCTTCCTCTGAACCATTTCAAGCCTCTTTTTATATCCTTTGTGAGATATGGTCTCCAAAACTGAACACAATACTCTGTGAGGCCTCACCAATGACTTGTACAGGGGAATTAATACCGCTTCCTTTCTGCTAGTTATTCCTCTCTGTATTCTGTCCAGAATCCTTTTAGCTTTGGCTACCGCCTTGTGACATTGTTTTGCCACCTTTAGATTCCTAGACACTATTTTATTTACATTCTCTTATATACCGCGCTATTCTGCATCAGTGCGGTTTACATTGAACAAACTGAAATTACATTGAACAGGACATTATAACTTGGAGATAACTATTTTACCGGGAACATGGGCTATGGAGGGTTAAGTGGCTTGCCCAAGACCACAAAGAGCACCTGTGGGACTAGAAACCCCAGTCCTTCTGGCCCAAGGTTGCTGCCCTCTAGTGGGATTTGAATCCCCGACCTTCCGGCCTGAAGTACCTTGCCCCAACCACTAGGCCACTCCTCCACTCCACTAGCACTCCAAAGTCCTTCTGGTCCATGTACATCAACTATTGCCCGCTATTGCATACAATTCCCCTGGATTTCTGCATCCCAAGTGCATGACGCTGCACTTCTTCACATTTAAATCTTAACTGCCAGCTTTTGTAGATCTTTCCTCATGTTATCTACTCCCTCAGGAGAGTCCACTCTGTTGTAAATTTTTGGGTCATCTGTAAAAAGGCAGATGTGTTTTTTTTTTTTTTTCCCCATTCAGTCTTTCAGCAATATTGCTCACAAATACATTGAACAGGGCCGATCCCTGTGGCACCACTACTCGCCTTCCTTTCATCTAGTGAGTTCCATTTCCATCAGCTTCTGTCATCTTTCAGTCAACCAATTTCTGATCCAATTCACCACCTTGGGATCCATCCCCAGGCTGTTCAGTTTGATAAGCCTCCTATGAGGGACAGTATCAAAGACTTTGCTGAAATCTAGGTATATTGCATGCCCTTGATCTAGTTTTCTGGTCACCCAGTCAAAGAACTCAATCAGATTTGTTTGGCATGATCGTCCTTTGGTAAAATCAGGTTGCCTTGGATCATGTAACCTATTGGTTTCGAGACAGTCCATTATTCTCTCTTTCAGGAGTGCCTCCATTACTTTTCCCGCCACCAAGGTAAGGCTTACTGACCTGTGGTTTGTCACTACTTCCCTATTACCATTTTGGTGAAGAGGTACCACATCAGACCACCTCCAGTCCTATGGAACTTCTCCTGTCTCCAAGGATCTATTAAAACCATACTTTAAAGGCCCTGCCAGAACCTCCTGAGCTTTTTCAGTATCCTGGGATGTATCCCATTTGGTCCCATGGCCTTGTCCAGTTCATTTTTGCAAGCTGTTACTACACTATTTATAGAAGATGTTTGATCTATTCCATTCCCACTTGTGTATTTGTCAATCACAGGTCGTCCTTCTCCAGGATTTTCTTTAGTGAAAACAAAACAGAAATATTAAGCTTTTTCGCGTCTTCAGTGTCACTTTCCACAAATCCATCCTTAGCACTTTTGAGTCTTGTAATTCCACCTCTGATCATCATCTTCTTCTCCTGAATATATCACGTTTTCACATCTTTAGCTACCTTTCTTCTGCCTTTGCTTTTGTTATCCTTATTTCTCATTTTGTCTCTTAACTTTATCCTGTATTCTTTTCTGTGTTCCTCTGTTTACAAACTTCTGAACTTTGTGAAAGCTGTGGGTTGTGGGTTTTTTTTTAAACCTTTTTGTGCAGGCTCTTCTTTGGGGAACCATATAGGTTTCCCTTTTCCTCCTGTTTTTATTTACTTTCTTTACATATATTTCTGTTGCCTCTTTTTATTGCCTCCTTTAGTTTAGCCCATTGCAAGTCCACGTCCCTTATCTCCTCCCACCTTGCCAACTCCTCCTTCAGGCACTTGGCTATTTTACTGAAGTTAGCTTTTTTTTTTTTTTTGGAAGTCTAGGACTTTGAGCTTGCTGTAATTGGACTCTGCCTTAGCTTTTATCTCAAACCACACCATGTGGTGATTGCTGCCACTCACGTGGGCACTCATCTGAACATTTGATATGCTATCTCCATTGAGTACTAGATCCAGCGCCAAAGTTTCTCTAATCTGTTCTATCTCCATTTGTCTAAGCAATGCTTCTTGGAAGGCATCCACAATCTTTTTACTACTTTCCAGATTTGCAGAAGAAATACTCTAGTCCACATCAAGTAGATTAAAGTCACCCAATATGATCACTTCCCCCTTCATGGCTACCTTTTAAACTATCAATGATCAAGCCTCTATCCATTTTTTCAGTTTGAGTTGGAAGCCTGTAGACTACACCAGTATAGATGATGGTACTATCTCCTCTTTCCAACACAATTCACAGTGCTACTTTTCCTCACATCCCCTGCATTTCAGCATCTTTAATACCACCCAAGTGTCTTCCAAGAGTGTCTGAGCTGGATGTAAGAGAAAGTGGGTGGTGGGGATCCCCCACTCCAGAGGTTTTCAAAAGAGGGTAAGGTGCCCCCCCTCCCCAAAAGATGCCCCGGGTCTGCGCTCTGCTCTTTATTCCATTGCTGAAAATGAGTTCTCCAGTCCCAGCACAAACCCCAGATTCCCTGTCCCTTGCAGAAAGGGAGTAATCCGCCAACCCCGCTTATGTTTCCCAGCCCACCATTTCCACGCTTTCCTAAGAGGAGTCAGCAATGCCGCAAATTCAGAGTGCGCCAACCTCATCCTAGAGTAGTACATCACACTTGGCAAATGCGGGGAACTCCACAGATTCAAAAGATTTTTCTAGGGGAGTACTGTGTCGCTGCAGAGTGTACCTCATGCAACCAACACATGAGGGCAGTCACGTTTTATATATCAAAAGATCTGGCAGCAACACTTCCCCTCCCCCCCCCCCTTTCTCTAACCAAAATTAGTTTAGCGTAACTACTGCATTGTGTACTGCTAAGTAATATCTGTTGCGAAGGGCAGGGCTAGATGAAGTCGTAGACAAACATGGAACATGCAGTGCACTGCAATATGTACTGTAGAGTCTGTATTTATTCCTGGTGACCCAAACTACGTGGTTCAAAATTATTGGGAGTGGGGACTGTCTGAAGTCCTCAGGACTCAAAATTTAAGATTTGATCTAAGCCACTTCTGGAAGAAGCTGAAAACCACTCTTTATATTGAACACTTTGGAGGCATTACTTAACATGGATGGCCCACATAACTTGGATTACCTCCCCCGCCCCTTCCACTCACCACTCACTGTTCCCTCAGACTCTACTCCCCTGCTGCCCTAGCTCCACCCCAAATATACTGTTCATGTTGTTGCAGCAGAGCGCAGACAAACCAATAATACCAGGAGTCTGTTCAGAAGGTCCAAATCATTTATTTGTGCACAAGTCTCAAGCAGAATCAAATTCAAAATGGTTGAGCAATGTTCTCTGGCAATACAACAACTTTTATAGATTTTTACTCCATTCTAGGTATAGAAAAACATTTCATTGGTCCCGGTAACCTCCCGTACCCCTTCTATTGGTCCCGGTACTGATATGATTATCCAATTATGTTCTTTGAGTGGGCTCAGCACCTGCTCACCCCCCTTCTAGTCCCAATTACAATGGTCAGTTCACCAACTTGTTACTTTCCTACTTTCAAGGCTATTGGGCTAGTTAGTACGTGTAGGAAAGCACGGCTCTGTAACTTCTCTGTCAGCAGTTTCAATTAAATCCCTTGCAGATGTATTTTCTTATCAGTAGCTTTTAAACATATTTTTCTGTATTTTTCCAGGTTCAGTTCTGCTTGTCTAAGCTAATTCAATTGCTTTACTGAGTTCTAATTCTATAATAGCAGCATATTGGGGGATGTGCAATTCCTATGGGCCTCTTCACAGGCTTCATTTACAGGTCAAGCTAGTTAGGCCTGTCTGATTAGTTCAATTAGCATGGAGCATAGGCCTTCGCCTACCACATTCCCCCCCTTTGATTATTCTCACCCGCAAGTGAGACAGGGTGAGAAGCAAATCACATAATACTAAATAAAGATATCACTCTGTGGTATAGGGTAGTAGTTTCACATAGCTGGTAGCTTTGTAGCTGCCTTACGCTCTACAGTGTCATTAATAACTGAAGTTATCATTTGCAAGCAAAATGGCAAGAAACAAGGGAGCAACAAGCAGATAGTCAGAATCCATAGTTTGGCAAGAGTGGGAAAAAGAACTAAAAGAATTAGAAGGTTCAGGAGCATTTATGCCAGACCACCAAGATGTCTTCTTTGTTGCGCTGTTGTAAAACCTCTGATTTAGACAGTCCAGCTGTCCGATCTTCATAGCAAATTGTGGTCCGGTGTGAACAAAACACAAACTCAACAATGGGGTGGGCCAATACCCACTCACTAGTAGTATTATGTAAATCAGTCTGGTCATAGGGGATGGAATAATTCAGTTCTTGAGAACAAACAGTCATAAATGTGGAGACTAGATGCTACTGCTTCGGAAAGTTCAAGAGACAAGTTCTGGGAGGCATGAAGAACCTTTAGCCCAGTTCGCGTGGTACTTATACAGGCTGCACAGGGTGGTAAAGCAAATGTCATTTCAAAGCACTCCAAGGCTGCTGCCAAAATAAAGCAATAATAAGAATTCATAATGGGCATAGTCTCTGGAAAATTGGTGGAACTGTTGGCATCCACAATAGATAACAAATGTAGAGTTGATTGTAGATCCTCAAGCTTCTGCCGTACGTAGACCTACCAGCTTTGTGGCAGGAGTAGGGCTGTAGATCCCAAAGCATCACTGTCCTCTGGGATGTCTCAGGTTCTTAAAATATCATAGTACAGTCTCTCAGGCTATTATTGCCTTAAGGAGATCAGAGTATTTGAACACAGTTTCTTAGAAGACTCAATTTCTTAACACAACACAGTCTATTTCTGATGATTGCAGCTTTTTCCAGATGCGAGGCTTACCTTCAGATAAACAGATAGTCTTGAAATAGTGCAGTTTCTGAGGGACCAATGAGTCTTAGGTCCGTGGTGGTTGTCATAGGGTGAGGCGCAATGGAGTCTCAGGATGCTGTACAGTAGTCCAGTGATCAGGTTCAAAAGCAGTTGCTGGCTTTACTCGACTATAATGGATCCAAGGTTCGAATTCTGCGACTTTTACTGCAGTTGGAGTTGACAGGATGACAACATAGGGTCTTTTCCAATGCAGGGCTAACGGTATCCTTCTCCACTCTTTGATCCACACCGAGACTCCAGGCTTGAAAGGATGCAGGGGTTCAGGCAAATTGATGGGTGATCGATTTTGTACCCAGGTATGAAGACTCTGCAAAACAGAACTTAAAACCAATAGTTCATGTCTGAAAATTTCAGATCCTATCTGTCTCACATCTCCTTTTATTCCCTATAAATAGGCTACAGATTCTCAGAATCTCAAAAAGGGGAAACTCCTAAAGACTTAGCAAGGGCTAAGTATATCCTAAGAAGGGCTATAGGAAGAATCTAGGGCCACTTCAGGTAAACCTCTTGGCAAAGTTTGGACAACTGAGATTTCAAGGTTCTATTCATACATTCTATTTTTCCTAAAGTTTTGAAAGCTGTAAGTAGTATGCATCAGATATTGTCAATATCTTGGGGCCATACTTAATGGACTTGCTTCCTAAGGTTATCCACCCTCATTATTTGTACGGGGTCCCATGTGTATGCAAGGTTGTAAGGGCATACCTGGAATCTGGCTACACATTTAGACAGAGCCCTTTTCCTATTGTTAGTGCTCTAGTGAGGGCTATCGGTTCAGCTTTCTGTGGTCAAGTTTCTGGGGCCAGGCTGAGGACTCAACTACCAAATCAGGGGTCTCCACTGCATATCTAGCACAACAATGTCCATTGATGATGAAACTGCCTTCAGCCACAAAGAAAGTCTGTTCAGGGTTCTCCAAAGGAACATCAGTCAAATCCTGGCGGCTTGAGAATACAGTGTCCATAATTTCTAAACAGTCATGATCAGGGGATCAAGACCAACTGATAACAACATAGCAGGATTGAAAGCTTGACTGACCCTTCAGTTGTATCTGGGGTTTTCACGCAACATCCTCTGATACTTCAACATTCGTAGATTTGTTAGCTAATAGTTTCCTTTGTGTTTCATATTGGTTAGAACAGAGTGTGGTACAGTAACTTGAAGATTCTGTCTCAAAGTGATCTTGTTAGTTTTGCCCACTAGGAAGGCTGTAGCTGTAACAGCTTCTCAAATAAGGTCCAAGAGATTGAGTCAACACTCCTAGAACATTTCCTTGTGACTCATGAACGTAGAGACTGAAAGGTTTTCTGGACATCTGGTAGACCCAGAATTGGTGACAACATCAGAGTGTTTTTTCAAAGATCAAAAGGCTGCATCCTGTTCAAGTCCCCATTCTAATGGAGACTTTTCCATTCCTTTGATAGCTTGATACAACGGTTTTGCTAGCAGCGCAAAATTGGGGATCCATATACAACATACTTTGTGGCACCCAAGAAGGCTCTCACTTGCCTCCTGGTGGTTGGAGTAGGAATACTGCATACAGCTGCTTTGCGTTCTGGTAAGGGTCCCAGGCGTCGAATTCCGCTGGACAATTGGAATCCTAGGTATTTAACTTGTTTGGCATAATTGCACCTTAGCTCTTGAGACTTTGTATCCAGCCTCATTAAAAAGGTGCAAGAGTTCACTGGTGGCTTGTAGACATTCACTTTCTGAGTTGGTGGTTATAAGCAAGTTGTCCACATATTAAAGTAGAATTCTTTCTCCTGGAATTACTGGATACTTGTCAAATCTTTTGCTGAGTGAGGCAAGTTCTTGAATCCTTGAGGTAATCTTGTCCAGTTGAGTTGGCCCCGCCTTCCTGTAGTGGGGTCTTGGGCTAAGCGTATGCAGAAAAAGAAAAACATCTTTTAAATCCAGAATGGTGAAATGTGTGTAGCTTCAGCAGAGATCAGTCCTAAGAGTGTGTAAGGATTTGGCACAACTGGATGTATAGTTCCAGCTGCATCATGCATTCTTTCTTAGATCCTGCACTGGGCGATAATCACCTGTCCCAGGCTTCTTAACAGGAAGAAGGGGAGTGTTCCAAGGTGACTAACATTCCTTTGAAAAGTCCATACTTCAGCAGTTTCATTAAATGGCAGTGGATTCCTGCAATGGCTGGTCAGGGAAGAGGATACTGCTTCACATGCACTGGTTCCGCTTCTGGCTTGAGGATGACAATGACAGGGGCTATGTTCTTCGCTAGGCCAGGTGCATTATATTCTGCCCATACTCCAGGTGGGCCATAGGGTTGGCGGGTATACAGGAACTTGTTGACTTAACTGGAGGTGTGTTATAGAACCGCTACTTCTTCTCTTCTCGGGGAACAGTCAGCACCATCAATCCAGCAGGCTCTGGGTTCACAGTCATTTGCATTTCTCTCTCTCCAGCAAAGGATATCTGTGCCTGAAGCACTCAGGCATATACAGGAACTGGTGCATTATTTTCTGTCCCCCTAGTTCACACATGTGGTTCTGCAGGATAGGCTTTGTGGCCTTAGCCCCAGTAGCTCTGATAACGGTGATGCATCGAGAAAAAACACGGGCTACTGGCTTTAAAGCGCAGACAAACCAATAATACCAGGAGTCTGTTCAGAAGGTCCAAATCATTTATTTGTGCACAAGTCTCAAGCAGAATCAAATTCAAAATGGTTGAGCAATGTTCTCTGGCAATACAACAACTTTTATAGATTTTTACTCCATTCTAGGTATAGAAAAGCATTTCATTGGTCCCGGGTATCTCCTGTACCCCTTCTATTGGTCCCGGTACTGATATGATTATCCAATTATGTTCTTTGAGTGGGCTCAGCACCTGCTCACCCCCCTTCTAGTCCCAATTACAATGGTCAGTTCACCAACTTGTTACTTTCCTACTTTCAAGGCTATTGGGCTAGTTAGTACGTGTAGGAAAGCAGGGCTCTGTAACTTCTGTCAGCAGTTTCAATTAAATCCCTTGCAGATGTATTTTCTTATCAGTGGCTTTTAAACATATTTTTCTGTTTTTTTCCAGGTTCAGTTCTGCTTGTCTAAGCTAATTCAATTGCTTTACTGAGTTCTAATTCTATAATAGCAGCATATTGGGGGATGTGCAATTCCTATGGGCCTCTTCACAGGCTTCATTTACAGGTCAAGCTAGTTAGGCCTGTCTGATTAGTTCAATTAGCATGGAGCATAGGCCTTCGCCTAACACAATGTGATCCTCAGTTGTACATAGGTTACCACATATTAAGGTTGTCGATTGTCACTGTATACTCTTTTTAATATACAAGGTAAACTATATACAATGTTAGCTTGAAATAATCCCCTGCATGCCCCCTCACCAACTGTTCTATATAAAATCACAAGTTCTCTGTAAACCACTTTGATTATAGGATAAGGCAGTATATAAAACTTGTTAAATAAGTAAAATACAGTCTCGTACTAAAAGTGCATGTGTACCCCTTTGGATGACTGGCTGAGCAAGAGCACATCTCAAGGGGCTGCTATGGAATCAAAGAGCCAGAACATTCAGATCCTGGAATTTAAACAAAAGCTTTCCTCCAACAAAAAAAGGATTGCCAACTTGTTGCCCATTGTGGGGGAGAGAGCTAACAGACATTAACATAACAACATTAACAATATGTCACATTTGAGGCAGGCTCAATGGCCTTTATGATCTCAGAGGCTTGTACAAGCAAGTCAGGATTTTCAAGAGACTGTCTGAATTGCACAGCAGCCCAGGTGCACTTCTTTATACTGATGGTTGGTTCAGTTATATATGACCAGAAGCAGCATCTAACCAAAACTGTCCAAAACATGTACACATCCAGCATGGGTCGGGGTGCTCCACACCAAAGGCCTATAACCTGCTCAGGAAAAAGTCATTATGCTTTTTTGAGCCGTGTAATTTGGCATGCTCTAAAGGCTTACAGAGAAGCTGGTTAACAAAATTTGTTTCACCTTAAACAGACTGGTTGCTGTATTCTGTGTAAAACAAGTGAGGTATGAGATTGTCCTGTCAGTGTGGAACTTAAGTTACAATTCAGAAGGGATGATCTTAAGAGCCATGTTCCGTCAAGAAAAGACAACTCATTTATTTATGTGAATTTATATTGTAGCAGCAGATAAGCATGCAATAAATAAAACCAGGAGTCTTTTCAAGGATCCAAGCCAGTTTAATGTGCACAGGCTCAAGCAATAATCAATTTCAAAATGGCTGAGCAATGGTTTCTAGCAAAACAACAACTTTTATACCGTTCTTCTCCATTCTAGACATAGGCAAACTTTTCATTGGTCCCAGTAACCCCTCTCACCCATCTATTGGTCCCGGTACCACTACGTAGCTATCCAATGAGGACCTTTGACTGGGCTCAGCACCTGGTTGCCCCCCTTCCAGTCCCAATTACAATGGTCAGTTCACTAACTTTGATACTTCTCTCCTCCAAGGTCGCTATCCAGCTGGAATATGAGTGAGAGCGGGGCACTGTAACCTTGCTTTCTGCAGAGTTAATTAATTCCATAGAAGCTGTGCTCTCTTATCAGTACCAATTAGAGCTGTTTTCTGTCTTTTCTAAGTTTCGTTTCTGCTTAGCTATGTTCAGTTAAGCTGAGTTAAGTTTTTCAATTCTATGGTGTCATCATTCAGGGGGGTTTTCATTCCTCTGGGCCTAACTACAGGCTTCAGGTCAAGCTGCTTAGGCCTGTCTGTTTAGTTCAATTAGCATGGATCATAGGCCTTCGCCTACCACATTCCCCCCTTTGATTATTCTCAACCGCAAGTGAGAGAGGGTGAGAATCAAATCACATAATACTAGGTAAAGATATCACTCTGTGGTATAGGGTAGTAGTTTCACATAGCTAGTATCTTTGTAGCTGCCTTATGCTCTACAGTGTTAATAACTGAAGTTATCATTCGCAAGCAAAGTGGCAAGAAACAAGGGAGCAACAAGGAGATAGTCAAAGTCCATAGTTTGGCAAGAGTGGGTAAAAGAACTAAAGGAATTAGAAGGTTCAGGAGCATTTATGCCGGACCACCAAGATGTCGTCTTTGTTGTGCTGTTGTAAAACCTCTGATTTAGACAGTCCAGCTGTCCGATCTTCATAGCAAATTGTGGTCCGGTGCGAACAAAACACAAACTGTCAACAATGGGGTGGGCCAATACCCACTCACTAGTAGTATTATGTAAATCAGTCTGATTGTAGGGGATGGAGTAATTCAGTTCTTGCGTCTCCCAGGGCCACTGATCTCCCATCTTAGTTCCTCCACAAAAGAAACAGTCAGAAGTGTGGAGACTAGATGCTATTGCTCCAGCAAGTTCAAGAAACAAGTTCTGGTGGCAGGAGGAACTTCAAAGTCTGATTTCATGGCTTTATAGAAAGAGTGATCTTTTGTCCTGTTCTGGTGGTGGTTATGCAAGCTGCACAAGGGGGTAGGGCAAAAGTCATTTCAAAGCACCCCAAAACTGTTGCCAGAATAAAGCAATAATAAGGATTCATAATGAGCACAGTCTCTGGAAAATTGGTGGAACTGTCGACTTCCACAACAGATAACAGATGTAGGGTTGATTGTAGATCCTCAAGCTTCTGCCGTACGTAGACCTACCAGCTTTGTGGCAGAAGTAGGGCTGTAGATTCCAAAGTATCACTGTCCTCTGGGATGTCTCAATTTCTTACAATATCATAGCATAGTCTCTTAGGCTATTATTGCTTCCTTAGAGCAGTTCACTCTTTAGGAGATCAAAACAGTCTTTTCAGAGTATTTAAGCACAGTCTCTTAGAAGATTCAATTTCTTAACACAACACAGTCTCTTTCTGATGATTGCAGTTTTTTTTTCCTCCAGATGCGAAGCTTACTTTCAGATAAACAGACAGTCTTGAAATAGTGCAGTTTCTGAGGGACCAATAAGTCTTAGGTCCGTGGCTGTTATCGTAGGGTGAGGCGCAATGGAGTCTCAGGATGCTGTACAGTAGTCCAGTGATCAGGTTCAAAAGCAGCTGCTGGCTTTACTCGACTATAATGGATCCAAGGTTCGAATTCTGCGACTTTTACTGCAGTTGGAGTTGACAGGATGACAACATAGGGTCCCTTCCAATACAGGGCTAACAGTATCCTTCTCCACTCTTTGATCCACACCGAGACTCCAGGCTTGAAAGGATGCAGGGGTTCAGGCAAATTGATGGGTGATCGATTTTGTACCCAGGTATGAAGACTCTGCAAAACAGAACTTAAAACCAATAGTTCTTGTCTAATAATTTCAGATCCTATCTGTCTCACATCTCCTTTTATTTCCTATACAATAGGCAGGGGTTGCCCATACAGAATCTCAAAAAGGGGAAACTCCTAAAGACTTAGCAGGGGCTAAGTATATCCTAAGAAGGGCTATGGGAAGAACCTGGGGCCACTTCAGGTAAACCTCTTGGCAAAGTTTGGACAACTGAGATTTCAGGGTTCTATTCATACATTCTACTTTTCCTAAATTCTGAGATCTATAGGCAGTATGTATCTGTTAATATCAATATCTTGGGGCTATACTTAATGGACTTGCTTCCTAAGGTTATCCACCCTCATTCTTTGTACAGGGCCCCATGTGCATGCAAGGTTGTAAGGGCATACTTGGAATCTGGGTATACATTTAGACAGGGCTCTTTTCCTATTGTTAGTGCTCTAGTGAGGGCTATCAGTTCAGCTTTCTGTGGTGAAGTTTCTGGGGCCAGGGCTGAGGACTCAACTAGCAAATCAGGGGTCACCACTGCATATCTAGCACAACAATGTCTCTATTGATGATGAAACTGCCTTCAGCCACAAAGAAAGTCTGTTTGGGGTTCTCCAGAGGGACATCAGTCAAATCCAGGCGGCTTGAGAATACAGTGTCCATAATTTCTAAACAGTCATGATCAGGGGATCAAGACTGATAACAACATAGCAGGATTGAAAGCTTGACTGACCCTTCAGTTGTATCTGGGGTTTTCACACAACATACTCTAATACTTCAACATTCATAGATTTGTTAGCTAGTAGCTTCCTTTGTATTTCATATTGGTTAGAACAGAGTGTGGTACAGTAACTTGAAGATTCTGTCTCAAAGGGATTTTTCTTTTAGTTTTTGCTTACTAGGAAGGCTGTAGCTGTAACAGCTTCTCAAATAAGGTCCAAGAGATTGAGTCAACACTCCTAGAACATTTCCTTGTGACTCATGAACATAGAGACTGAAAGGTTTTCTGGACATCTGGTAGACCCAGAATTGGTGACAACATCAGAGTGTTTGTTTTTTTTCAAAGATCAAAAGGCTGCATCCTGTTCAAGTCCCCATTCCAATGCAGACTTTTCCATTCCTTTGATAGCTTGATACAACGGTTTTGCTAGCAGCGCAAAATTGGGGATCCATATACAACATACTCTGTGGCACCCAAGAAGGCTCTCACTTGCCTCCTGGTGGTTGGAGTAGGAATACTGCATACAGCTTCTTTGCATTCTGGTCCCAGGCGTCGAATTCCGCTGGACAACTGGAATCCTAGGTGTTTAACTTGTTGGACATAATTGCACCTTGGCTCTTGAGACTTTGTATCCAGCCTCATTAAGAAGGTGCAAGAGTTCACTGGTGGCTTGTAGACATTCACTTTCTGAAACAGCAGCTATCAGCAGATCGTCCACGTATTGCAGTAGAATTCTTTCTCCTGGAATTACTGGATAACTTGTCAAATCTTTTGCTGAGTGAGGCGAGTTCTTGAATCCTTGATGTAATCTTGTCCAGGTGCGTGGGCCCCGCCTTCCTGTAGTGGGGTCATGGGCTAAGCGTATGCAGAAAAACATTTTTTAAGTCCAGAATGATGAAATGTATAGCTTCAGCAGAGATCAGTTCCAAGAGAATATAAGGATTTTGGTACCACTGGTTGTATAGTTTCAGCTGCATCATTCATTCTTCTTAGATCCTGCACTGGGCGGTAGCCACCTGTCCCAGGCTTCTTGACTGGCTTGAGGGTGACAATGACAGGGGCTATGTTCTTCGCTAGGCCAGGTGGATTATCTTCTGCCCATACTCCAGGTGGGGCTATAAGGTTGGTAGGTATACAGGAACTTGTTGACTTGACTGGAGGTGTGCTATAGAACCGCCACTCCTCTTCTCGGGGAACAGTCAGCACCATCAATCCAGCAGGTTTTGGGTTTACAGTCATTTGCATTTCTCCCTCTTCAGCAAAGGATATCTGTGCCTGAAGCTTTGCAAGCAGATCTCGGCCCCAAAAGTGGAATAAGGCACTCAGGCATATACAGGAACTGGTGCATTATTTTCTTTCCCCCTAGTTCACACATGCGGTTCTGCAGGAAAGGCTTTGCGGACTTAGCCCCAGTAGCTCTGATAATGGTGATGCATCTGGCCTAGTCTTTATCCATGCTGTAGCCCTCTTTAGCTGCCACTTACTTTATAGCTACTTCCTTCTCCTACTAGAACATTGTGCTTGGTTTATTGTTTTATGACTCTGCAATCAAGTACTCCCTCCTCCCCTCCTGGGGAGGAGTCAAGATACGGGCATTCACTTCTCTAATGTCCTTCTCCTCTGTAATGGGCGCACTCAGACCCAGTTTTCACTTCCTCTGCTCCTTTGATTAGGAAAACCTCCTCCACATCATTCAACTAAAATATCAGCAAAAAGATCTGTTCTCTTTTTCCATCTTACAATTTTTACTTTTTCTGTCCCTCTTCAACAATCCACTTACTTTCTGATCAACTTTCATTTAACTATCATGCCCGCAAATTCATCCAGTTTTCTGTTAATTTCTGTTCATTAGTTCAATCAAGTCCTAAAACTTCTCAGTGTATAATGCAGTTTTTTTTTTTCAGTTCTAAACAAGTCTGGTCAGCTGACTTTCACTTCTGGTCCAGAGGGGGTGCACATCCCCCTGCTGCGGAGGTGGCTGGCAAACTGGGGAATCTGCAGGGAGGAGTCCCCCCCCCCCCCTCTCCTGGGCTCTGTTTCTCCAAGCAACGCTCTATCCAGGAGGTGTTTTTTTTTTTATTTTTTAAGGATCCACTTCTCTGCTGTGGGCACATTAGTTCACGCCCATCGGGGGGGGGGGGGGGTGGCATCACCGGTGGACTGGGCCCCATCCCCCCCTTAAGCACTCTGTAAGTAGCTCCGTTCAGAGAGAGAAACTGATGGGACAGGATATCTAGAGATTCTGGGGCAAAATATGGTGAACAGCAGAAACCACTCCCTTTCACATAGCATTCCTAATTGGGACAGAGACATTTGATTACCATAGTCTTCAGTAAATCCCTTACTGAAATTCTTGATCATACTTGAAAAGACACTCATTAAAAAAACCTTATTACCATAAACATAAGCTTAAATTGAGCACAGACATACAATTTAGATACAGTTCTTAAAATATCTTATAGAGAGAACTATAGCTATCTGTTACGTATGACTAAAATTAAATTTCTTAGCGAACTAACTGCCAGTCGTAGTCTGCATCTGCAAAAGAAAATATTATTTTATTTTTATTAAATCTTACAGTTCAGAAAGCAGATATTCAAGAGACATGAAACGAATACTTTTCCATGGCTGTGGTGGATATCTAAAATGCATATACACCCTCTTTTTTGTTTTGTTTTGTTTTGTTTTTAACAATAAATATGTCTTCTATCAGGTGCTTGTCACAGTAAATCAGGTAATAACGTCTTGGAATTTTAAAACAAATGAATTTATCTTGAATTGTAAAGGTCGTCATTAGTCACTAGTACAGATTTCAAAGATAAAATCCTAACACAATTTTCTTATTCACTCAGAATTTAAACCATTCATTCTCAGGTTGCAATCTGATACACTTCCAACCCAGAATGCCGCACCATCCCCCAAGGTTCTTAACCTCTATTTTTGAGGGACCAAGGAAAAACACTTTATTTTCTCTCTCCTGTCTGTGTCTGTTAGTTTTGAAACAACAGATATACTTCCTTTATTTTAAACAAGCAAGAGACTGCTCAATCGGGAACGGCTGTCTCATTCCCTAGTAAGCTGTGTGAGCCACACCCCTCCGCTCACTGGAAACGAAATGATCACAGTTTCACAGACACACAGAGACATGCTAGCAAGAATCATTTAAATCAGTGTCAAGTCGTGATCTAATAATTTGTAGGTTTATAAGTCAAAGGAAATAAACCCAAAAACAGTTTGCTTAGTTTATCATTTCTGAAAGGTAACAATAAAAATACAGACAAAGCAGAGAATATAACTAAAAACAGTTTACGGAGCTCCGATGAGGTTAATTCGACCTTCAAAACTAAAATTCTGACTAAATATTCCTATCGAATGGTATATAATACCTGACCATAGTAGAAGGAACATCACCATTAAAACACAGTGAATAATTGCCCTAAAATAAGCTCCAATTAGCAAAGCAGCAGAACGTTGAAAACATGCCTTCATAGGGTTAAAAGGCACCTCTGCAGCAGACACGCCCCTTGTCAGCCTCACACTTACTGTAGGAAAGAACTGACTAAGTGAGACATGGTCTTGATTTTTCAGTGAGTCAAGCGGTAAATTGTCATAAATTACCCAACTGAATATAATCTTACATTAAACTAGAAGGGGAACTCGTGATTTTAACAGATACCAAACAAACAAAGACACATAGAATCACAAACATGCTAGCATTTAGCAACGTATCCCAAAAACAGCCCAGTCCTGTCTCTTCTGACTAGGCTATCAAAATCATGATTCTCTATAACAGCTGTACCTCGTGACTACTCATGCAAGGATTTTCAAACAAATTTTCCCCTCGCATACTCATGTAGGGACCTCGCGCATACTCATGCGAGGTTGACTTAAGTCTTACCAAACAAGAAGGACGATGGCTTCACCTCGCGCATACTCGTGCAAGGTTAATAGGACCGCCCTTGAGAGGGGATCAGTGCTCTCTTTTCCAAGTTCCAAGTTCTCGAGATTACAAGTTACAAGTTTCAAATTCTTACTAAAAGTTTCACAAGTTTCAAACTGCAGTTCTAACTCATCTGTCTAGACAGGTTTTCAAAACTATACTTACCGGATCCGGTCCCCGATACTTCACTAGCTTCTGAGTTGGATCCTGGACTCCCCCGGGTCGGAGATGTTGGCCAGCTGGACCCAGTGCCCGCCGAGGCCAGGCAGAACCCCCTCCGATACAAGAGGATCGGTGGGCCCAGGGAAATTCCCCTGCGTCGGATTGGCATGGTTCCAACTGGACCAAACCTCAAGGCGAATTACGTGGATTTATTCACTTGAACACCATCCACCACTCGCACTTCCAGGCCGAACGCACCAAGAAATGTAGCAGCAGATAAGCATGCAATAAATAAAACCAGGAGTCTTTTCAAGGATCCAAGCCAGTTTAATGTGCACAGGCTCAAGCAATAATCAATTTCAAAATGGCTGAGCAATGGTTTCTAGCAAAACAACTTTTATACCGTTTTTCTCCATTCTAGACATAGGCAAACTTTTCATTGGTCCCAGTAACCCCTCTCACCCATCTATTGGTCCCGGTACCACTACGTAGCTATCCAATGAGGACCTTTGACTGGGCTCAGCACCTGGTTGCCCCCTTCCAGTCCCAATTACAATGGTCAATTCACTAACTTTGATACTTCTCCTCCAAGGTCGCTATCCAGCTGGAATATGAGTGAGAGCGGGGCACTGTAACCTTGCTTTCTGCAGAGTTAATTAATTCCATAGAAGCTGTGCTCTCTTATCAGTACCAATTAGAGCTGTTTTCTGTCTTTTCTAAGTTTCGTTTCTGCTTAGCTATGTTCAGTTAAGCTGAGTTAAGTTTTTCAATTCTATGGTGTCATCATTCAGGGGGGTTTTCATTCCTCTGGGCCTAACTACAGGCTTCAGGTCAAGCTGCTTAGGCCTGTCTGTTTAGTTCAATTAGCATGGATCATAGGCCTTCGCCTACCACAATATACTGCCTTTCTGGTTTACATGGAACTCAGAAAACAGTAAAGTTACATGGAACAATGGTAACAGGGTGTATACATATAACATCACATTATTTACAGTTAGATTCCTTGAACTTATTTACATGTAGTATGCAGTGACAAGCAACACATCTGTTTGTTCTAGTTAATCTATAAATCAAGGTGATTGTGTAATAAAATTAACTTTTTGAACTTACTTATGAGGCCTCCAGTACATCTGATTTGGTGTTCTAGTTGACAGTATTGCACTGGGAGCTAGTATTGTTCCTTAGGTGATTTGAATCATGTTACTGAATCCCCAAAATGTTCTTTAAGGGGGAAGGTATTTAGAAATTTGTGGAATGCATTTGAGTCTGTAGTAGCTCTTATATTTTCTGGAAGAAGGTTCCAAAGAGTTGGAGTGTATAGTAAGAATGCTCTTTTGAAAGCTGATGAATTGCTTTTTCTGTGTTCCAGCAGTACAACCAATGTGTGTTTTCCACCACTTCTACGTGTTCTAGTTTCTGGTTGAGCGATCCCAAGTATGTACCTGATTCTTTTTGTAGAGTTTTTTGAATGCTGTGTGTAGTATTTTGAGCTTTATCCTGCTTTCTGTTGGTAAGCAATGAAGTTGTTTAATACTGGAGTGATATATTCCCGAATTGGTGCTTGTGTAATGACTCTTGCTGCGGTGTTTAGAGCCATTTGCAGTCGGTGTATGGCATGCTTTGGTAGGAAGATCGTGTGGGAAGATCATTGCTTGGATTGTTGTGCGGAAATCGGCCGTTAAGTGATCACAGATGCTGAAGCATCTTCAGCTTTGAGCATATTGCTCTGACTGTATTGTTTGTGGTTAGTCATGCTGAAGTATTGGTCCAATGTGACACCTAAATACTACTTTTTTTTTTTTTTCACCTCCAGGATTACATCTTTTACTTTTATAGTATCTGGTGGATTGTATGATTTGTTACTTGAACTATACTTTTGGTCTTTGTAGTTTTTATGTGAATTATGATCAGTTAGCCATGTAGTGATGTTGAAACATGTCACAACTTTTGTTTTGGTTGGGTTGGTTTGTGTTAATGTGTGTATATCTTAATGTCATCGGCATAAATGTGGTAATGAACATTGTTTTCCTGGATTATCTTGCATATGGGCTGTATGTATAGATTAAACAATAGGTCTGATTGAGCAGAACTCTGTGGAATTCCTTGCTTCTGGTTGTAGGGGTTAGATGTGGTGGTACCTATTTTTACTTGCTGGTTCCTGTCGGTTAAGTATGATTTGAACCATAGCAAGGTTTTATCCTTAAGAGCGATTTCCTGTAGCCTGATTAAGAGGAAGTCATGATTTATGGAGTCATAGGTTGCTGTGATATCCAGAAATAGTGGGATAAAACCTGATCTTTGCTTTTCTATCCTCTTTATTAGTCTATCCATTAGTGTTTATGAATAGGGTTTCCACATGGTGGCCTGTTCTAAACCTATGCTGATGTGGATCTAGAGGAGCATTGCTGTCAGCATGAGCCTGTAATAGAATTGCACTGTTTAGGGTATTTTCCCCCTAATATTTTCATCAAAAATGATAGACAGACTGGCCTTAAGAGTTTTGGTCTAGTTTGTTCAGTGATTTGTTATTTAGTGTTGGTAAAATAAAGGTGTTTTTTTTAGTTCTCTTGGTATGTACCCTTGCGTTAGTGAGGCATGAACTAGATTGGGTATTATGAGCAATAGTTCCACACATGATTATTTTTATTCATTCTACTGACATTGGTCTAGTGCTGACATTGTACTGATGGTTTTTATAACGTTGTCCAGTTGTTTTGCGGCTATTAGGGAGAATTGGATCCAGTAATTGCTTGTGACAGTTTTTGATGTTTTGGTTATGGAAGATGTTGATGGGTATTTGCCCACTCCTCTCATGTAGAATGTGGCCATTGTTTGAGTATTTGGAGTGATTAGTGTTGCCATCTTTTGGGTTTGTTAGGATGTTTGACATTGTGAAAGCATTAATTTCTTGGTTCGTTTAGAGATGACATAAGTTTGGTGTGGTCGTCTCTTGTTGCTGTTGCAGGTATGGTATTTGTCTAGTTTTGTTTATGTGGGTTAATCTTGTGTCTGAACTCTTTTTTTTATTCTTCTCCATCTCCTTTCTAATTTCCTTTTTTATGCCTCTGTCTTGGGTGCACCACACTGCACTATTTCTTTTCCATTTCTTGCAATCAGACTCACTCTATGGAGGAATCTGTAGTAGCTTGACCTATAACTGAATTCCAATTGTTTTATGATGGTGTCCACAACTGTTGTATCTGAGTGAAGATGCAGCGTTTCCTCTAGAAACTCCCTCTTATCAAATCCATGGTACTTGTGACAAAGTAAACTTGATTAGTATTGATTCCTCCTATGATGACCAGTATGGTGAAATTTATAATGTGATGTCAGACCAAGGGACTTGTCGAATATGAAACTTTGCATTAGTCTGAGAATTCTCTATATCTGACAGTATGAATATAAGGTCCAAAATGTTACCTTTTTTATATGTATGGCTTCTTTGTACTATTTGCCAGTATCTGAATGCATCCATCGAATCCAAGAGACCTTGGGCGTGGTTTGCAGTGGTTGGGAAGATTCAAATCTCCTACTACTAGGATGCATTTATTACATGGGTTTCTAGACTACATTAAGTAGAATATGAATGACAACTCTTTTTCTGTCTGACGACGGGTCTGTTTTCCACCAGTAATATAGCTATTTCTTGTGTATCTTCAGTTGCTCCTCTTGCCAGACGTAATTCCTTTTTGGCTATAATGGTTACCCCCCTCCTCCCCTCCTGTCTATTCTTTGATGGTTAAAAATATCCTAGCCATCTGGTTTTAGTTGGTTTATTAAAACCGTGTCTATAATAGTGAGACAGGATTCTGTTAAGAACAAGATGTCCAGGGGGTTGTCGCTTTAATATGGTCAGTTATAAGTAGTATCTTATTTCTGACTAAACGAGGATTGATTAGTGAGCATTTGAGTGCTGGTGGACCTTCCACAATGGTGACGTTTTCATTGGCCTGGGTTGATTAGGTTGATGTGGATGATTCACTGTTTGTGGATTGTATTATGGTTCCATGGTCTATGGCTTCCCATTTTCTATTTTGTATTGTAATGTGAGTGTATGACTGGGATGTGTTGTGGGCAAGTTGTGAGGGCATGCGTTAGGGTCAAGAATGTCAAGATGCCTAGGGTCATTATAACCTTCTGGAATTGCATTGTCTGTAATCTCCAGGAACAAGCAGGAATAAGTCCTCACATATGGGTACGTCGGTACCGACGGAGCCTGCGCGGGAAAGCTCCCCAGCTTCCCAGAAGGAAAGCTTTTGGGGCCTCCCACTGCGCATGCGCGCTGCCTTCCCGCCTTCCTGACCAACTCTCCTCAGTTCTTCTTTTTCCGCGGAGCCAGCAGGTCGTGTTCCTGTCACCGCTGAAGAAGTTGTTGTTTTAATTTATTTCTTTGGCCGCGTGTCTGCCTTCCCCGATTCCAGACCGGTACCGCCGGTCTTTTTTTTTCCCTTTATTTCTTTAAAAAAAAACAAAAAAACTTTTTTCCTCACTTGGTGTGTTTGTTCTGTGAGGCCTTTAGGCCTTCACAAATTCTCCCTCATGGAGAAACAAGCCTCTGGGTTTAAAAAATGCACCAAGTGCAGCGGTACTATTTCAGTCACAGACACCCATGAATGGTGTCTTAAATGTTTGGGGCCTGACCACTCCATTCCGGATTGCCCATCCTGTTCTTTGATGTCTAAACATGGCTTACAGAACCGGGCAGCCAAGTTTCACATGCTGTTTTCTACAGATACTCCAGCATCGACATTTTCCAGGTCTTCCTCTCCTGATGGATCTCAGGTAACCAAACATTCCTCTGGCAGGTCCTCAAAGGGCAAATCTCCCTCTTAAGTATCGAGATACCCCTGGGCTTGACCCTGAGGACCCTGCCCCAGCCAAACAACCCCGGCGGGAAGCTCCGGCTTCCTAAGCTCCTCCTATGGGGTTACAGGTTGACATCGATGGCACGGCCTCGACTGATCACCTGTTAGACTGTTCTGGGGTACCGGCTCATTCATCCGGTACCAACATCCAGACAGTCGTGGCGTCCATGGATCATACAGTTCAATCCATGCAGCAGGCCATTTTCGCTTTCATTAAGGCTGCGACGCCGTGCGGTACCGACTCCGGTTCCGGTACCACAACCGATACCGGTACCCAGGCCATCCACATCGACCAGGATTCCGGTTCCGGGTACCCCCGATGTCTATACCGGTCGATACGCTTATCGATCCCTGGAAGCAAACAGACGATACTTTTGAGTCTTCTGATGATTCTGATTCATCAGATGACTGCTGAAGTATCCCTTACTCTACCTGAGGAGCCCTCTTCTCCAAAAAGGAGAATGTCTCCTCCAGAGGATTTATCCTTTCAAGACGTCATCATTGAAGTAGCTAAAGGTCTTTCTATTTCTGTATCCTCTGAAAAAGAACCTAGAGCAAAAAAGTTAGACATTTTAGGATACTCTAAGGTTCCCAAAGAGGCAGTCACCTTGCCCATCCATGAAATTCTTCAAGAACACATGATGGACTTATGGGAGACTCCTCTCACCCTATCTCCACATTCCCGTCGTCTGGACACCATGTATCATGTTCCCCCTTCTCCTGGGTTTCAAAAAACTCAGCTCCCTCACCACTCCATCGTGGTGCAGTCAGCTATGAAAAGGATAAAGAGTACTAAAAGACACTCTTCTACTCCCCCAGGAAGAGAATGTAGGACTCTGGATGCTTTTGGAAGAAAAATCTTCCAAGCAAGTATGCTTATTGGCAGAATCAACTCATACAGCCTCTATATGGGCATGTTTCTGAAGGAAATTGCATTAAAGATACGCCATTTTCTCCCCTTTATCCCAGAGGATAGAAAGGAGGAGTTCCTCCTTTTGCTGAAGCATACCCAAGATATTTCAAAGTTCTCCAACAGAGCAGCCTTTAACTCCTTTGAGGGTGCTAGCAGAGCCTCCGGTATTGCCATTGCGGCTCGCAGAATTGCTTGGCTCCAGGCCTCTGACCTAGAACCCTGGGTCCAAGATGGGTTGGGAAATTTGCCTTGTACAGGTGAGAATCTGTTTGGCAAGGAGTGGCAAATCAAAGCCACTCAAATGGATGCAGAAAATGCTGCATTAGATAGACTTTCTAAGTCTACCTCTACCCCTGTCAAGAAAAAAATCTTTCAAAAAGCCTTTCTACAAGAAGGCCAGATTTGCCACAAATACTGGCCAACAATCTTCTGCAGCTCGCTTTGCTCCTAAGCGTCAGCAGCCTAAACAGGCCAGGGCAAAACCTGCAGGGGCTGCTACAGCCCAACAGTCCCAACCCCCTCAGGGATTTTGACTTAAATCTAGAGAACTTAACCTTTCTGGCTCTAAAACCAGAACCTCTCACCATTCCAGGAAGGTTAACTCATTTTGCTCCCAGATGGGAGCAAATCACATCAGAACAATGGACCCTCTATCATCAGAGAGGGCTACAAACTACATTTCTCCAACCTTCCTCCCCATACCATGGTGAGAAGTTTTCAATTCTCCCCTATCTCTCCTAGACCTGTTGAGTCAGGAGGTGACCACTCTTCTCGCCCAAAAGGCAATAGAGGTTCCTCTTCCTCAACAGGGATCAGGTTTTTACTCCCCTTATTTTCTCATTCCCAAGAAAACGGGGGTACAGACCCATTCTGGATCTCAGAGAATTGAACAAATTTCTATACAAGGAGAAATTCAAGATGCTTTCTCTAGGTACTCTCCTTCCATACCTACAGAGTCAGGATTGGCTTTGTTCTCTAGATCTCAAGGATGCGTACACACATATACTCATCCATCCATCCCACAGAAAATTCCTACGGTTTCTGTTCCAGGGAAATCATTTCCAGTACAGAGTACTTCCCTTTGGTCTAGCCTCTGCTCCAAGGGTATTTACCAAATGCATGGCAATAGTAGCTGCATTTCTACGTGCCCTGGGAATTTTTGTCTTCCCATACCTGGACGACTGGCTCATCCGAGCTCCATCTCAGTCAGAGGCTCAGACTTCCCTGGATCGCACCAGACGCATCCTGCAGTATCTGGGACTTGTGATCAATCTGCCAAAGTCTCAACTCACCCCTACGCAATCCCTGGAGTTCATAGGGGCTTGGTTGGATACCACCAATGCAAAGGCCTATCTACCCCAGGCCCGTTGCCAACGTCTAGTGCACTTAGCCTCTCAGACTCAGTCCAGAAGCCACTTGACTGCCAGAGAGATGCTACAACTATTAGGCCACATGGCCTCCACAGTGCATGTGGTGCCTTATGCTCGCCTACATATGAGAGCAGCTCAATGGACATTATCCACCCAGTGGACTCAAGCATCAGGAGCTCTCTCACCAAATAGCAAACTCCAATCGTCTCTTTTGGTCTCTCCAATGGTGGATATCCACTCAAAATCTGTTGTTGGGGGCCCCCTTTCAACCTTTGTTGCCCCAAGCAACCCTCAACAGATGCCTCCCAAACAGGTTGGGGGGCTCATCTCCAAGATCTCTCCACTCAGGGCACTTGGTCTCCACAGGAGACCACCCTTCATATCAACCACTTGGAACTTCGAGCAATTTTTCTAGCTCTCAAAGTTTTTCATACCCTCCTCAGCAACATGACAGTCCTTATTCACATGGACAATCAAGTAGCCATGTTTTACATAAACAAGGAGGGACTGGCTCTCTGTCGCTTTGCAATGAAGCTCTAAGATTATGGGCCTTCACCAGAGAGCATCAAATCCATCTCCTGGCAGTATATCTTCCAGGAATCCAAAACTCTTGGGCAGACAGACTCAGTCGAGTTCTGCTTCCACACGAATGGTCCCTGCACATGGATCAGGTACTCAGAATCTTCCAGAAATGGGGAACCCCGGACATAGACCTCTTTGCAAGTCCGTGGAATGCCAAACTTCCCCGGTTCTGTTGCAGAATTCCGTGTCAGGGAGTTCAGGCCAAGGATGCCTTCCTCCTGCATTGGGGTCAGGGCTTCCTGTATGCCTTACCACCCATTCCTTTGATTCCCAAGACTCTGTTCAAACTTCAAAGGGATCAAGGGTCCATGATCCTCATAGCTCCACGCTGGCCACGCCAAGTGTGGTACCCTCTACTTCTGCATCTCTCCCAAGCCCCCTCCCTGGACTTGGGAGCGGCTCCAGACCTTCTGTCTCAGGAGGAGGGGACTTTGTGGCACCCAAACCCCAAGTCCCTTCACCTCAGAGCTTGGTTACTGAAGGCCTAGACCTTCAACACTTCAATCTTTCGCAGCAAGTGAAGGATATCCTACATGCCTCTAGGAAACCTTCCACTAGGCGCTCTTACGCTTTTAAATGGAAAAGATTTTCCATTTGGTGTGCTCAAAAGGGTCTTAACCTTCTAGCACTCCCACTGAATTCTCTTTTGGAATATCTCCTGCATCTCTCCAAAGCAGGACTCAAAACGAATTCAGTAAGAGTCCATTTGAGTGCTATTGCGGCATCACTTAAGCCCATCAATGGACAACCTGTTTCCTCTCATCCTCTTATTGCAAGATTCATGAGAGGCCTAACCTTAACCAAACCTCCCATTCGACCTCCTCCGGTGGCATGGGACTTAAACTTGCTTCTTGGTCAGCTTATGAAGCCACCTTTTGAACCCTTAGCCACTACCTCCTTGAAATTTCTTTCCTGGAAGGTTATTTTTCTTATTGCAGTCACCTCGGCTTGCCGTATCAGTGAACTGCAAGCTCTAGTGGCTAATCCACCTTATACAAGGTTCCATCATGTTAAGGTGGTCCTTAGGACCAATCCCCACTTTATGCCTAAAGTGGTCTCCCCTTTTCATCTTAATCAAGAGGTATATTTACCTGTCTTTTTTTCCAGCTCCTCATGCATCCAGTGCAGAGAGGAACCTTCATACTCTAGACTGTAAAAGAGCTCTTGCCTTTTACCTCCACAGGACACAGCAACATCAAAAGTCTTCTCAGCTTTTTGTTGCTTTTGATCCTTCTCATTTAGGACTTCCAGTCTCCAAAAGAACACTCTCCAATTGGATTGCTCAGTGTATCTCTCTTGCTTACCGGAGTAAGAACCTTTCTCTGGAGGGCCATGTCGCCGCTCACAACGTGAGGGCCATGGCCACCTCTATGGCTCATTTAAACTCTGTGTCCATTGACCAGATCTGTCGAGCAGCCACCTGGGCCTCGGTTCATATCTTTACAGCCCATTACTGTTTGGACAAGGACTCCCGCCGGGATGCCTTGTTTGGTCAGGCTGTCCTCAGACACCTGTTCCATTCTTGAACAACTCCTGCCCACCTTCCCTGAATGGATGCCTGAGATCCATAGGAAGATGAGGAACCTTTCAGGGTCTCATACCCTTCAGGGGATCTCCCAGGCATCTTAGCTAGGGAGTCCCCATATGTGAGGACTTATTCCTGCTTGTTCCTGGAGATAGCACAGTTACTTACCTGTAACAGGTGATCTCTGGGAACAGCAGGAATTAGTCCTCACAACCCACCCGCCTCCCCTAGGAGTTGTATCTATCTCTTTCCTTTCCTCTCTCTATTGTCTCAGCTTTAAACTCGAACTGAGGAGAGTTGGTCAGGAAGGCGGGAAGGCAGCGCGCATGCGCAGTGGGAGGCCCCAAAAGCTTTCCTTCTGGGAAGCTGGGGAGCTTTCCCGCGCAGGCTCCGTCGGTACCGACGTACCCATATGTGAGGACTAATTCCTGCTCTTCCCAGAGATCACCTGTTATAGGTAAGTAACTGTACTTTATTGGCTTGCAGTTGTAATTGTGTAATAGTGTAAAAGGGGGCACCACTCTTATTTCACTTGTTTCTTGTTGATACCGTCCTTGAGTTAGATATGTGTACAAGTACTCTATGCTTCGAAAGATATATTAACTTTATTATGCTCTTAAATCCCAGGCATACTACAGGAATTAACCCAATTATTGCATAGAACGTTTCCCTACAAAATGCTTACAAGCATACCTTTTAATCCCCTGTCCTTTCTCCTCGATGTCAGAGACTCGGATGATGTGTTTAGCCGATGTATGTTGATTTGGAGTTTGAGACTGTTCCGCCTTTATTCTGTACCCTCTGGCCGCATTGTGGTGGGAGGGATGAGTTACCTTCATGTGTCCCTTGATGGGGATTTTTTTTGTATGGTAGTTGTCCCTGCCCAAAGGCCCTCAGGCGCGGGCTCGCCAGGTGCGAGCACACCCGATGGCGCTTTAAATTCAAAGGTCTCTGGTGCGGAGGCCTGATTGGCCTTGCGGTGGGGAGGGCTTTAGCTTCCTGCTCTCTTCCCCAATGCTGATCGGGGCTTTAGATGGTGTCCTTGCTGCTTCAACTGAGCATAAGGTTCTTTGGAATCACACAAGTGGTCCCTAAGCTCCAGAGTAGAGAATTTTGAGATATTCTTTGAGTAGGGAACACCTGCGCTGGATACATTTGTCTGCTTTAAACAGAGATGATGTGCTGTCCTATTTTAAAGAGAAGGTCATAAGACAAATTGGCTTGGGATGCTTTTCCCTATAATATGGGGAGTGCCATTTTGTATGCTTGTCCTCCTAGTGGCAAAGACGTCAGTTGAAGCCCCTCATCAAGCTTTCCTCTCTTGGGATCTAAACATATTCACCTGATTGTTGCAGCGAAGTGCACGCAATGAATAAAACCAGGAGTCAGTTTGAAGATCCAAGCCAATTTATTGTGCACAAGTCTCAGGCAAATGTCACGTTCAAAATGGTCTGAGCAATGGAGTCCAGTAAACACCTTTTATACCTTTCTTCTTCAGTTCACTACAGGCAAACTTTCTATTGGTCCTACTGACCCTTGCACCCATCCAATTGGGATCTCTCTGTGGGCCTAGTACTCTGTTCCCCCTGCTCAGAATTCTCTAACAAAGGCACAGTTCTAAGACGTTGATACTTTTCTCCTACAAGGTCACTGCTAGCTTAGAAAATGTGTGAATATAGAGTACTGGAACATGTCTGTCATCAGCATAGAAGAATTCAACAAAGGATTTATACAACCTTATCAAAAAGCAGTTTAGAGCAGTTTCTCTAATTCTTACTGACTTTGGTTTTTCTCAGCATTCTTATTCTCAGGTGGGGGCTGGGACTCAGGCCTAGCTTACAGGCCTCTCATACATTTACAGGCTATTCTAGGTCATAGCCTGCCACATTCCCCCCTTTGATTATTCTCACCCGCAAATGAGAGGGTGAGAATCAAATCACACATTACACGTGGTCATCAGCATCATGTTGGGGTACAAGGGAATATTGCCACATAGCTAAGACTTTTGTAGCTGCTTTACGTTCAGCAATACTTTCAATGGTTGAGTTCAGCGTGTGCAAGCATTATGGTAGGAAACATGGGAGAAACAAGCAGATAGCCAATATGAATAGGACAATGAACACAAGTGTTTTCAGGCCGCCCATTCCTGAAAACAGAGAACCAAACCATCCATAGAGTTGCAAGCCATGCCAGGTCTGGACTGGTACATAGGTTTGTTTTCTCATGATTGGCTATATCTTCTACAACTTGTCCTTCATTATCGATTTGCAAACAGTTAGTTAAATTCAGCTTTCCACATACTTCTCCTTCAGCTGCAAGTAAATAATCTAATGCTAAGCAATTCTGATAAATGGCTGTACACATCTGCGTGGCTTGTTTAGCTAACAGGGTTAGTGCTCTACTAGTTTCATTACTTATTATTTCTGCAACAGCTTGCAGACGTATAATACGATTTAACACATACACAGGGGTGCGGTAACCGCAAGAGCCATCTTGTGCCCAGGTAGCAGGTCCATAGTAGGAAACAATTCTCTCCGGTGGCCATTCTTCAGATGTCGTGTAACATTTGTCCCATTGGCCTATCTTCAGGACTTCTCGCCTCTATCGACTCTTATACACAGGAAATCCTAGCTGTTCTCCGTGGGAAATGGGCAAGAGGAAGAAAGAAGGTCTTATGGTCCCCAAAACACACGCACCTCCCCAGTTGGCAGGGAGTCTAGCATATGCTCAAGTTCCGCAGATCCAATATAGTCCAGGTGGAGCTGGCCAGTTATTGTGAGAAGCCAGATTTGTCCATAACCTGGCAAGGTTAGGAAAGATAATCAGAGGATTGGAGGGTTCTGGGGCATTGGTTCCTGACCACCAGGGTGTCTCTTTGGTGGTAGCATTATAGTACTTCTGGTTTAAACAGACCAGTTGCCCTACTAACATAGTCAATTGTGGTCCAGTTCGAGCAAAACACAGGTTTCCAACAATGGGGCTAGCTAGGACCCATTCGCTGGTAGCTGTATGCAGATCAGTTTGGTTATAGGGTACAGAATAGTTCAATTCTTGCGCCTCCCAAGGCCACTGGTCACCCATCTGAGTTCCCCCACAGAAAAGACAGAGACATGAAGACTGGATGCTACAGCTCCAGCTAGTTCAATGAACAAATTTCGAGAAGCGTGGGGGACTACAAACTCCGCCTTCATGGCCTCATAGAAGGTATGATGTATTCGGTAAGGTGAAGAAACATGAGTTGTCGTGTTAAGCTGGATATATACAAAAGTTCCAGGATCAGTTCCACTTCCTGCTATTCGTAGGCCAAATCGGAATCCTTGCTTCCACTGGCTTGGGTCGAGGATGAGAAGCCGTAGAGGATTACAGGCACCTTTCTTGCACTTCTTAGGTTCCAGTAGGGGCAGTCTCTCCAAATTGGCCTTTCGATTATATCCGTCTTGTCCAGTAGGGCTACCAGACCAAGTAGCATAGTACACACAGCCCCACTTTGGACAGAAATAGTCATCTTTTGATGGCTTACCATAAGTAGATGGGGAATATGCACTGGGGTACATTCTCCATCTGTATGCACCTTCGGGACACACATACTTGTCGTCATAGTAGTAAGCTTGTTCCCACGTCCCACACCTGTAATAGTCATTTCTGTTTATCAGATCACAAGCATCAAAGTACAGGGGTACAGGTCGGGTGGGATCAGAGAGTTGACTTGTAGCATTTATGAGGGCTCCATCTTCGTCATTCCATCGTAGTTCCAGGACATAGTAAGAAGGATTCTGTCGGGTTTAAAACAAGTACGAGTCTTTCCATTCGTGCAGACATTTAGTTCTGTACCATTATACATGCACTGACTGACTTTACCAGTGCAAGTGTAGTAAGAGTGATAAAGTAAAGTCTGGGTGATTGTCATCCCAGTTCGGGTAGTGGTTATACAAGCTGCACAAGGGGGCAGGGCAAAAGTTGTCCTAAGGGGTCCCAGGGTTACCGCAAAAATGAAACAGTAGTAGGTAATCATCATGATCATAGTCTCTGATGGATAAACTGAAATGTTGATAATTCAGAGCTTGAAAACTTCTTCCAACTTCCAGGAGCAGGTTTTCAAATCTTTACGAGGATGATTGTTTGTTTCCTTCGCAGAGTAAGTCGCAATGGTGATGCAGGATCCGCGGACGAAGTCCAAGGACGACCTTTAGGAACTACTGCTGGTTTCACTCGACTGTGGTGGATCCAGGAGTCTATTTCTGCCACTTTAACTGCTGTGGGGGTTGACAGCAAAACGACACATGGTCCCTTCCAATGAGGTGCCAACGGTGTCTTCTTCCACTCTTTGACCCACACCAAGGCTCCGGGCTTGAAAGGATGCAGTGGCTCTGTCAGATTGATAGGCAACTGGTCTTGCACCCAGGTATGGAGGTCCTGCAAGACAGAACTTAGAGCCAACAATTCTTGTCTAGTGATTTCCGATCCAATCTGACTCATATCCCCCCTTATTCCCTGAACTATGGGCGGGGGTCTCCCATACAAAACCTCAAATGGGGAAACTCCTAATGACTTAGTGGGGGCTGAAAGTACTCTGAGAAGGGCTATAGGGAGAACTTGGGGCCACTTCAGGTGAGCTTCCTGACAGAGCTTGGACAACTGAGACTTCAGGATTCGGTTTATTCTCTCTACTTTCCCTGAACTCTGGGGTCTATAAGCTGTATGTAACTTCCACTGTATTTGTAAAGCACGGGCTAGCTGCTGAGTTACTTGTGACACAAAGGAGGGCCCATTGTCTGACCCTATGGTCAAGGGTATTCCAAACCGAGGAATGATTTCATGGAGCAGAGCCTTAGTGACTTCTGGCTTTTTCAGTCCTGGTGGGGAAAGCCTCCACCCACCCAGAGAAGGTACAAACTAGAACCAGTAGGTAGTGAGATCCATTTGCTCGTGGCATTTCTGCAAAGTCTATTTGGATATTTCCCATGGGGGTAACTCCCACTGATTGAACTCTTGGAGGTAGAACAGGACCCTGTCGAGCATTGTTCTTTGCACAGATAACACATTTTCGGGCTATTGAGGCAGTTAAGGGTCCCAACAATGAGATACAGAAATACGGTTTCAGAGCTTTTTCCATTGCAGTTTTTCCATAGTGTGTAGCTTGATGGAAGGCGTGGACAAAGGCTGGACCCAGGGCTTCAGGGATCAGTCATACCAGGGGTGAGCCTCCCTCAGGTGGTGGTAACACTATCCATCCAGCCGCTGATAGCTGCCCCCCCTCATTCTGACAATAGTAGTCCAGCTCATCCGGGGTATATCGTGGTGTCCAAGCACTGAGAGGAACTGGAAATATGGCTGCTTGAACTGTAATACTGGGGGTAGAGATTTTCCCATTGATTGCTGCTTCTCGGGCTGAGGCATCGGCAAGTCTGTTCCCTCGGGATACTTCTCCATCTCCAGTCTGGTGACCTCGGCAGTGCATTACGGCAACTTGTTTGGGGGCCCATACTGCTTCCAATAAAGTCAATATTTCTGGGCCATACTTGATGGACTTGCCTCCCGAGGTTATCAATCCGCGTTCTTTGTACAAAGCTCCATGGGCATGTAATGTTGTAAAGGCATACTTGGAATCTGTGTAGACATTCAGACGGATCCCTGTCCCTATTTTCAGTGCTCGAATGAGGGCTATTAATTCGGCCTTCTGCGCTGATGTTCCTGGAGCCAAAGCTGATGATTCTATTACCATGTCCAAGGTCACTACTGCATAACCGGCACATCGTTGTCCATTAATTACAAGACTGCTTCCATCCACAAAGAAAGTTCTTTCTGGGTTGTTCAAGGGGATATCTGTTAGGTCTGGGTGGCTTGAGTATACAGTGTCTCTTACTTCTAGGTAATCATGGTCAGGAGGGCCTGGACTGGTCGGCAGTAGGGTAGCAGGGTTCAAGGTTTGGCTGACACTCAATTTCAGCCGAGGATTTTCACACAGCATACTTTGATATTTCAACATTCGTGCGTTGGTGAACCAGTAGTTCCCTTTGTGTTCCATTAGGGTTAAAACAGAATGCGGTACAGTGACTTGAAGATTCTGTCCCAAGTGAGCTTGTCAGCTTCACTCACTAAGAGGGCTGTGGCTGCTACAGCTCTTAGGCAAGGTGGCCATCCTTTTGCAACAGGGTCCAATTGTTTTGATAGGCTACGGGTCGTTGCCAGGATCCAAGGGGCTGAGTAAGGACTCCCAGCGCGTTTCCACATGACTCATGGACATAAAGACGAAATGGTTTCTGCACATCTGGTAGGCCTAAGGCTGGTGATGACATTAATGCTGCTTTCAGCAATTTGAACGCTTTATCCTGTTCTGGGCCCCATTCCATGGGTGATCGTTCCACTCCCTTCGTGACTTGATACAAGGGTTTTGCCAAGAGTGCAAAATTGGGTATTTTTATTTTATTTATTTAGTATACATTTGTATACCGCTACTTCCAGCGATCAGCAGCGGTTTGATTACAGATTGGAAATTGTCAAATCATGACAGGAAAAAATTTTTTTTTGAGGTATAAACACATTGATTAGACAGGAAAGCACAGCACACAGAGAACTATTTTACAGGGAACATGGGCTATGGAGGGTTAAGTGGCTTGCCCAAGACCACAAGGAGCACCTGTGGGACTAGAAACCCCAGTCCTTCTGGCCCAAGGTTGCTGTCCTCTAGTGGGATTTGAACCCCCGACCTTCCGGCCTGAAGTACCTTGCCCCAACCACTAGGCCACTCCTCCACTATCCATATTGGCAATAGCCCGCAGCTCCCAAGAAGGCCTGCACCTGCTTTCTGGTGATGGGGGTTGGGATGCGGCATACTGCTTCCTTTCGCTCAAGTCCCAATTTCCGGATTCCTCTGGACAGATGGAACCCTAGGTATTTCACTTCTGTTTGGCACAACTGCGCTTTGGCTCTTGAGACCTTGTATCCGGCGTCATTCAGGAGGTGCAAGAGATCACTGGTAGCTTGCACACATTCAGTCTTGGAGTTGGTGGCTATAAGCAGATCATCTACATATTGAAGTAAGATTCTTTTTCCTGGAGTCAGAGTAGTTTGAAAGATCTTGGTTGAGAGCTGCACTGAAGATGGTGGGTGAATTCTTGAATCCTTGAGGCAAGCGAGTCCAAGTGAGTTGGCCCCGTCTTCCTGTAGTAGGGTTCTCCCATTCAAACGCGAACAAGAGTTGGCTGGCAGATGCCAGCCAGATACAGAAAAAGGCATCTTTTAAATCCAGAACGGTGAAATGAGTAGCTTCTGATGGAATCAGTCCCAGGAGGGTATAGGGATTTGGTACTACTGGACGTATGGTTTCAACTGCATTGTTCACTCGTAGCAAATCCTGTACTGGGCGGTAGTCACCTGTCCCAGGCTTCTTGACTGGGAGGAGGGGGGGGGGGGGTTTCCAGGGCGATTGGCCTTCTTTGAGGAGTCCATACTGTAGTAATTTCTTTAGGTGACCATGGATGCCTTCGATTGCTGGTCGTGGGAGAGGATATTGTCGCACATGCACTGGTTCTGCTCCTGGTTTAAGGGTGACAAGCACAGGAGCTGTATTCTTTGCTAGGCCAGGAGGATTATCCTCCGCCCACGCTCTGGGCGGAGATAAGATGTTGGTGGGTATACAGGGGCTAGCTGCCTTGGATGAAGGTGGACTATAGAACCACCATTCTTCTTCTCGGGGGACAGTCAGCACCATCAGGCCAGCAGATTCAAAGTTCACACAGTCATCTCCATTTTTCCTCCTTCGACAAAGGATATCTGCACCTGGAGCTTAGCAAGCATGTCTCGGCCCAAAAGGGGAACTGGACATTCAGGTATGTACAGGAACTGATGCGTTATTCTCTGTCCCCCATAATTCGCAGGCACGGTTCTGCAGGAAAGGTCTTGTGGTTCTAGTTCCAGTGGCGCCAACAATGGTGACAGATCAGGAAGACAAGGGAGCCACTGGCTTAGTCACTACTGAATGTTCGGCCCCCGTATCCACCATAAAGTCCATGTACTGGTCCCCAATCTTTAAGTTGACCATAGGCTCCTGGGGACCCAGGGAAAACTTGGAGCCCGGTCTGGCCTAGTCCTCATCCACGTAGTCGTCTTCAGTGGTCGCCATTCCTTCCACGACAGCGGCTTCTTCCTGCTGAAACTGAAACTGTGCACGCTGCATTCCCCCTCGCTGCTGGAATTGCCCCCCTGCTCTCCTGGTGCTCCCTCCTCCCCTCCAGGGGGTGGAGCCACTATTCGGGCATTCATTCTTTCAATGTCCTTCTTCCTTACAGTAGGCGCACTGATTTGCACCTAAGGGGGACCGAGCGCTCCCTTGGCCCCTTCCCCATCCTCGAGTCCTTCTGTTTGAGTATCCTCCACGTCCTTCAACTAGAGCTGCAGCAAGCAGATCGGCTTTCTTCTTCATCTTTCTTTCACTTTCCCTTTTACTTTCTTGGTCATGATTCACAAATACCTTCTGGGCAACTTCCATTAGCTGTGCTGTATTCATGCCCGCAAATCCTTCCAATTTTTGCCGTTTCCGTTTTATGTCTCCCTGGGACTGACTCAAAAGCAGCGTTCACCATACGCAAATTCTCCTGGGCTGCTGGATCATTCGGGGTATAAAGTCTATAAGCTTCTGTTAATCGTTCATAGAAGGCAGCTGGACTTTCATCTGGGCGCTGAAGAATGTCTGCTACCTTCCCAACATTCATGGCTTTCTGGCCTCCCCTCCTCAGGCCTTGCAGTAGGGCCTGGTGGAAATGGGCGAGGGCTTTCTCTCCATCTGCACTATTTGGATCCCATTTTGGATCTTCATTCGGGAAATCTACGGCTGCTGCCTGTCGGATCTAGATCTCTTCTATCTACAGGGTTCTCTTCCAGCCATCGGGTAGTTGCTTGCACTATTCGTGCCCGCTCTTCAGTAGTAAAAAGGGTAGATAAGAGCTGGCGGCAGTCAGACCAGGTGGGCTGGTGGGTCTGCATGATACTAGACATTAATTCTGTCAGATCTTGGGGTTTTTCAGTATGAGGCATAGTGCGTTTTCTAGTTTAATAAATCTGTGGTAGAAAAGGGCACATAAACGAGACTAGTGGGCCCAGCTATAACCTGACCTTTGTCATTGAGAATGGGTAATCTGGGGACCTAGCGTAATGGCATCTGGTGAATTTCTTTCGTCTCCCTGCTTCGGAGGGTGTAGCACAAATTGGCGCGCCCAGCGGTGGCTCTTCCGCTTGGGCCTGGACTAATGGGTGACCCTGGACTGGCAGTTGATCCCCTGCTGGCAGTTCCTTCAGGAGATGGTTGTGCTGCCGGGGAACTTTGTTCGGGACTGGGACTCCTGCTCCGTGAAGGGGGTTGCTCTCCTTCGGGCGATGAAAGTGGCTGATGTGGTGGAGATACATCAGCTGGTGGGACTCTCTCTTCTCCTGGCTCTACTTGGGGTAACTGTGGAGCTGACGGGACTGGCTTATACAGAAATAGGGGTGGATAACTTGGGATTTCTGTAGGTTCTGGGGCTGAGTAAATGGGAGGCTTTTCTTCCTTAATCCCGGGGACTCCCTTCGTAGCTGCTAACATTATTCTGCACTGCTCTTCACGGCAACGCTTCATCCAAGAGGGTTGCCTTTCACAAATATCTAACCAGGAGTCTATATAGGGAAACTGGTCGGGGTAATTCCTACGCACTATCCCATGCACTCGGGTTACAATTCTAACATCAAAAGTACCATCTGGTGGCCACGTGGTGTCCAGCACCGGCCACTCCCTACCACATAATTTTTCTAATCGGGACGGCGACATTTTCATCCCGTAGTCACTGCTAAATCCCTTCTTAAAATTCGTGATCATACAGTTCAGCGGAGTTTGCACAGACCCCGCCCCTCCCATTATGACGTACAAGACAACAGACAAAGAGGGCGGGTAGTATGGCTGCAGGTAAGGGGTCCGTACAGCCCACAGAACAACAAGGGAGACAAACACCAAATGCTTCCTCCTTTTTGCGACCTGGGTGCGGTCGCCCGGCCAGGAACTGCGCTACTCAGGAGTCCGCTCTCGCGTGGTCTGTTTCAAGACCTCTCATTCACTCAGACAGGCATGCCACCGAGTTCCCAAAATTCCATAAAGGCCTACCTTACTTATCCATGAGGGGTGGGGTTTCGTCCTCGCCGCATACTCATGCAAGGAGTACTCGGCCACACCCTGAGAGGTGATCAGGCTCTCGTTACCTTAAACTGTATTAGTCCCGTGCATGTGAGACTTTCCCATAGCTGACTAAGAACCAGACAAATTGCTACTCACCGGATCCGGCCACTAATGCGCTGTGCAATCAGTCCCTCCTTGGGTTGAATCCTGGACTCCCCTCGGGTTCGGAGGTGTTGACCGGTCGGACCCAGCAGGCTGCCGAGGCAGGGCAGAACCCTCTCCGATACAATGGGACTGGTGGTGCGTGGGGTCCTCTCTGCTGTCGGTCAGCCGCGGTCCCGACCGGACCAAACCTGGAGGCCGTAATACGTGGTATATTCACTTGCGCACCATTCACCTACCCCACCTTCCCGGCCAATGCACCAGGAATATGTTGCAGCGAAGTGCACGCAATGAATAAAACCAGGAGTCAATTCGAAGATCCAAGCCAATTTATTGTGCACAAGTCTCAGGCAAATGTCACATTCAAAATGGTCTGAGCAATGGAGTCCAGTAAACACCACCTTTTATACCTTTCTTCTTCAGTTCAATACAGGCAAACTTTCTATTGGTCCTACTGACCCTTGCACCCATCCAATTGGGATCTCTGTGGGCCTAGTACTCTGTTCCCCCTGCTCAGAATTCTCTAACAAAGGCACAGTTCTAAGACTTTTCTCCTACAAGGTCACTGCTAGCTTAGAAAATGTGTGAATATAGAGTACTGGAACATGTCTGTCATCAGCATAGAAGAATTCAACATGGATTTATACAACCTTATCAAAAAGCAGTTTAGAGCAGTTTCTCTAATTCTTACTGACTTTGGTTTTTCTCAGCATTCTTATTCTCAGGTGGGGGCTGGGACTCAGGCCTAGCTTACAGGCCTCTCATACGTTTACAGGCTATTCTAGGCCATAGCCTGCCACATGATGACAGTTTTGAGCCATTTAAAGTCTTTGTAAACTGGAAGATCACATTTTTTGGCATTGGTCACTTTGTCATGCATAGTTGGTTCCTATTGCCTTAAGGGATGACCAATGCTCTGGCAGACAGGTTTGAGGCATGACCTGTAACCTCAACGAATGGACCCTGGACCGGGACATAGCGCAATCCATCTTTCGGGTGTGAGGCTACACCTTTGCTACCCCTTGGGACAGGCAAGTACCTTAGGTCTACTCCAGAGTGGGGATACATGGAAAATTAGCCCAATATGTCTTCCCCCTCTGTTGGGGAAAGGGCCTTCTGTATGCATATCCCCTTGTGTCTCTGAAAGTGAAAACCCTTCCTTCTGAAGCTTAGCCCATCAAGGCTCACTGTGCTGGTAGTGGTAGCTCCTTACTGTCCCAGGTAACCATGGTTTCCTCTCCTACTCGAGCTCTCCATCAAGACCCTAGTTCATGTCTGCATCTCACTGACTGATTTTTCAGGATCAAGGGATCCTGCTATACCTCAACGTCATGTCCCTTGGTCTCCCAGTTTGGATGCTGAGGAGGGCAGCATGCTCTTATTTTGAACCTGCCAGTTGGTGCAGCCTCTGTCCTTTTGGCTTCTAGAAGGGATTCAACTAGGAGATTTTATGGTCTCATATGGAAGAGGTTTTCCATCTGGTATAGACCCTTTTTTGTGTCCCACACAAAAACTGCTTGAGTACCTCCTACATTCTTCAGTTTGGTTTGAAGACCAACTGTTGGGTTTACCTTCTGTGTGATGGTGATAAGTGTTTGGCTCACCTGAGTGTAGCTATCTTTTACAGCCTTTAATTCATTTTCATGTGGGGCTTGCTTCTTACAAAGTCTCCCACAGTGTCTTGAAACCTTAAGGAGGTTTTAACACAGCTGATGAAAGCTACTTTCAAGCTACTAGGTAAAGCCGTAACAAATTTTATTGACATCTAAGAGCCAGCTCCACAGAGACCTCTTGTCATAGTGCCTCCCAACCAAACTCTGCCCCAACTCATTTCATCTCCCAAAAGGTTTATTGCAGCTCCTTTTTAAGGTCCTATTCCATATTGTCCTGCTCAACCAATCCACCCAAGTGGGTTATGTTCCCCTACCAGCAGATTGGAGACACAGAACCAATGAAAATCCCAAGTTTCAATTACATCCCTTCTATGCCTCTATTTGCCTCAGATACCAGAGATCTCTTCAGTATTTTTGTCTCCAGCAGATGGTAGATGGATTTTCTCCTCTCTGAAGAATTGAGAGGAAAAGATTGATTAAAAACACTTGTGACAGACCACTTTGAGGGTGACTGCCTCTCACTTGGGAATGTCTACTAGACTGCAGCCTTTAGGTAGCCATAGGAAGATGGAAAAGTTTTTTTTTGTTCAGCTCTTATGCAGGCAGAAAATTGGAGGAATTCAGCAGTTTCGCATTGCCTCCTGCCCCCCTGTTTCCCCCTGCTGTCTAAAAGATTGCAGAAGGCTCTCAGTGGATTCTGCCTGCCGGCCCTGCCAAAGCCAGTAAAACATTCTCTGCCTGGGACTCTTAGGGGATGAGTACCAAGGCTTGACTTTGTCATTGTACTTGTTGGGGGCTCCCGATTCAGTCTTCCTGGAACACAATTTGGGGTGGACCGCTGGCAAACATTGGTGCAATGTGGGTGTTTCCCACCATTTTCTGCACACGTTAGTAGCGTTTTCTCCTACTGTATGCCTGGTGGCCGTGCGGTTTGTATGCACATTCTGTCAAAAGCAACTCAAATGCTCATTTCTACCTTAGTGTCTAGGTCTAGGATGGTGCCCGGACAATGGTGTCATGACATTTGGATTAGGCTCCGGTACTGGGCAGCAGAGTCATCCAAAGCCTGGTTGTCCCAGCTTCTTTTTGGAGCTGATTTGGAGAATGTAGTGAAGGATCTAGGCAAGACCCCTTCCGTAAGACATGTCCAGGGGGCTGTGAAGCAGGCTGGTGCTCCTTTTCTCATCAGCCTCCACCCATCCACAGAGGGTGTGCTGGCTGGATCTCTGGGGGTCTTGGGACTTTCATCATTACTGACTGGAAAACTCCTTCTTCCCCTCTGCTTCCGGACTATGGGCTCAATCCTTTCATGGAGCACGTGGGCCTAGGGACTTGGGCCTCTCCAGAGGAGGACCTTCCCAGGCTGCGCATTGAAGGTTTAGGGGCCCATTCCCTGGCTCCTCTGGTTGGAGGCATGCTCTGCCTTTTCTTTCAGAAATGGGTCCAGGTTACCAAGGATCACTGGGTGCTATTCAGTTTGGCTAAGTTCTGGAATGCAGAGAGACGATTCCAGATGCTTTAATCACCCCTTGTTGGGTCTGTGATCAAAAAGTGCTGTTGTGTGGACCACCTTAGACAAGTTGCTTCTCCTAAAGGCAGTGCTGCCCACCCCCCTGAATGAGCGGGGAAAGGCACATATGCCATCTATTTCATGGTGCCCAAAAAGGACATCTTTCCGGCCCATTCTGGACCTCCAAGAGGGTCAACGAGCACTTGCACTTCCAGATGGAAACCTTGCACTCTGTGATTCAAGCAGTGCGCCAAGGGGAATTCTTGGCTTCTTTAGATCTGGCCGAAGCGTATTTCCATATCCTGATCCAGGCTGATCAGCAAAATATCTTTCTGCTGTGCTTGGCTCACAATCAGTTCACCACCCTCCCTTTCAGGTTATCCACTGCCCAAAGGATGTTCTCCCACATCATGGAGGGAGGAATGGCTCAGTGGTTGCGACAGGTTACATCAGGCCGGAGAGCAGGGGGTTCATTTCCCGCATGGGGACAAGTAACCTCAGGCTGGAGGGAATTGGGGGGTCTCTAGTCCCATGGCCACTCCTTGTGGCCTTGGGCAAACCACTTAACCCTCCATTGCCTCAGGTACCCTTAGATTGTGAGCCCTTTGGGGACAAGGGAATTTAAAAAGTATCTGTTAGTAAATACATACTTAAATGTAAACCGCTCTGATGCTTAAGTAAAGGGCAGTTTATCAAGTGCCTAAACCATTAACCATGCTGTTGGCGGCTATGGCATTGGGGGATGTGTGTTCATATCTGGACAACTAGCTCATCCGGGCCTATTCCCTTTCAGAGGCATCTCAGGTGGTGTGTTTTTTTTGTTTTTTTTTTGAAAGCTTCAGCTGGGTGATCACTTTGGGGAAAGAGCCAGCTGTTGCCTTCTCAGTCCCTGGAGTTCCTGGGAGCATATTTTGACACTCCAGTGGGCAGAGTTTCCCTGCCAGAGAAGGTCAAGACTTTGGATTGCCTGGTGCTATCCTGTGCACAGCAGGCTCCCCATAGTTTGGGATTATCTTCAGTTCCTCAGATAGATGGTGCCATGGGCGTGTGCTCACATGTGGCCTCTCCAGTGATCCTTGTTGAGTCTGTCCCAGAGTTCTCAGGAGTTTGAGTGCAGGCTCTTGCTCCCAATTATAGTAAATTCCAGCCTGCGTTGGTGGCAACAGTCCTGTCATCTGAGGAAAGGCATACTGCTGGATGATTTCTTCTGGATCCTGCTGATGACTGATGCCAGTCTCATGGGCTGGGAGCTCATTGCCAAGGCCATATGGCTAAGGGTTGTTGGAACCACAGGGGTGCAGTGTGGTCCATTATTTGCCTCGAGGCAAGAACCATCAGGATGGCTGTTCTGTGTTTCCGGCCCCCCGGTTGAGGGCTGAGCATTTTGATTGTTTTCAGACAACATCACGGCGGTGGCTTATGTGAATCGGCAAGACAGCACGAGGAGTGATGGGGTAGATTTGGAGGTGGCTCTCCTGTTTTGCTTGGGCAGAGAAGAACCTCTTAGCCTTGTTAGCTCAGCACATTGTCAGGATGGACACTGTGGCAGTGAACTTACTCAGCTGTCCCTTTAGTGATTCTGGAAAGTGGGAACAGAGCCTGGAGGCATTTCAGTTGATTCTGCACCACTGGGTTGCCCCGAAACGAATCTGATGGCGACCCGCTCCATTGCCAGAGTTTGACACTTCAGTCTCTGCACGGAGATGGGGTCCAAAGGCATAGACGCCCTGATCCAACCTTGGGCAAGTCGGCACCTGCTGTACAGGTTTGTTTCTTCTATGGCCCATTGTGGGGCATGTGATTTGGCATATAAAATGTCACCCAGGCAGGATTGTTCTGGTGGCACCAGATTTGCCGTTTGATTAACATGGCACGGAGACCTGATGCAGATTCTGCAAGCGCCTCTTCAGTTGCCTCCATTTTGGGGCCTATTGCAGCAGGGACTGATCATCCTGGAGGACCTGGTTTCCTTCTCGCTTATGGCTTGGCTCTTGGAAGGAGACAGCTGGTGTGTGTAAGGGATACTCTCCGGTGGTGTCTCCAATTTGCTTGGAGCCCGGAGGAGGTCTACCAAGCTAACATACATGTGGATCTGGTGCCTCTTTAAACAGTGGTGCAGAGCTTGGCACTCTGCTCCTGAGGCGGCCAAGGTGCAGTCTCTGTTGGCCTTTCAACAGGATAACCTGGAGAATCTACTGACACCTTATCAGGAGTTAGTGGGCCTGATTAGCCTGTGAAAGAATTGAGAGCAGTTGAGGCCTGCATTGTTGAGGTATTCCTAACAGGGGCTATACGTTTCAAGCAAAGGTAAGAGTTTGTGACTTTTTAAATTACTAGGTCTCTACCTGAGAGCTCTTAAAAGGGTTTTTGTACATTTTTTAAAACGGTTACATTCTTTTTGGTGCTTTAGTTTTAAAAGGGGAAATGTGGTTGTGATCTTTTTAGCGGGGTAGGTTTAAAACACTCTGCTTCTAGTATCTTTCTCAGCTCTTTGAAGCTATTGACACCTCATCAGGTGTTAGCTCCCACCCACCCCTAGTGAGTAGCCTTGCTTTATAGGGCACCTTCCCAATTAACTACACACAGGGACTTGGAACAGCACATTTTGAACATACTTAGAGATTTAACTGCTTTTTCTCTGAAAGGACAGCTGGGAATCCAGATGGTACTTTGGTAGGGTTCTCTTTTTGCTTTAACAGATACCTAAGCTCCACCAACTGAACAATTGCTGGGAAAAATCGTATTGCTAAAGCTGTTGCCCTCATTACTGCTACTGCTTCTGCCTCTGTCCAAACAGAGGTCCCAATGCCAGTTGAAGGACCGGTTCCATGTGCAGGATGCCTTCATGCTGAAGCTCTTAGGAAATGAGTGGAGAAACTCAAGAGAGGAGGTGGCGAGGCTGAGGAGCATTCAAGACAGTGAAGTATATTGATGAGATGCTTCTTGTAACATCCAAGCTCTTCAGCAGAGAAGGAGATGTGTCCTACCTTTGTCATTCTGTAGGCACCTAAGTCACCAGGGCCTGTAGAATCACCAATCCAACTTCTCCAATCCTTGATTTGAAGAATCATTATGCAGCCCTGGAAGTGGAGGACATGAAAGCATCCCTGGAAAGGGAAAAAACAGAGTTCAAGTACCCCAAAGTTGCAGAATCCGTGACCACAAGGAAGCGAAGGGTGATGGTGGTTGCTGACTCTTCTGAGGGGTGCTGAGGCATCCATATGCTGACTAGACTTGATGTCCAAAGAGGTTTGCTGTCTGCCAGGTGCCAAAATCTAAGATGTTACGGAGAGTTTGACAAGACTCAAGCCCACTGACTATTACCTAATGTTGCTAATCCATGTCGGCACAAATGATAACTGCCAGGTATTCCTCTGAGCGTCTCAAAAGTGACTTCATGGCTCTGGGACAGAGGGTGAAGCAGATAGGGGCACATGTGGTGGTCTCTTCAATCCTCCCTGTTGAGGGTAAAGGCCAAGGCAGAGAAGCTTGCATCCTGGAGATGAATGCATGGCTGTGTGGATGGTGTCATCGAAAGCGTTTTGGTTCCTGGACTATGGGATGTTCCAAGGGTTGCAGAGCAGAGATGGCATCCATCTGTCCAAGAAAGGTCGACGTGTCTTCAGTAGCAGACTGGATAATCTAATCTACTGAAGAGGGCTTTAAACTAGATTCGTTGGGGATGGGCGAAGAAAGCCCCCAGGTAAGTGTAAATACGACTGTATGTATGAGCTGTTTAGCCAAGATTACCCACCTATCAATATAGACTAATATAGCCTAGTATAGCACTCTACCCTGAGAAACGTGTAGATTTACCCAACAGTGTCATCACCATTAAGAAAACTAGTATTGCTAAAAACACCGAGAAATGGAATACAATGCTTTATTTACACAGCTGTGCTACAAACCTTCTAACTCTAATCTCCCCTGCAATACACCAAACAAGCCTCACTAACCAGCTATAGTACAACATACCTATAATTTCTTACAACTATCGCCGAACAGATACTGATTACAGAGACAAACACCTGGGCAGGACAACCCGTCCCATGGTCTGACCACCACAGCATCACCTTTGAAATACCACACAATTTCACAACACACAAACCGACACCTAAGATCCAATCCAACAAACGCTTCAAACAATTTAACAAGGATTTGTTCATTAAAGACGGACATTCTTCCACAATTTAAATTGCGACACAACCGACATTAATACACTCCTGAACTCTTGTAACATGACGATATCACAGCGCTGGAGGCAGTACCACAGTCTTTTCCCCGACAGCCTGTTCCTGCCTCGCGCAGCAACCCCCGGTGCGATGGGGAGCTGAAGGCAGTTCCGGAGTGCAGGGAAGTGTGTTCTGACTCGGCCGGGAGCCCGTAGACTGGCGGCGAGTGCAGAGCCGCTGTCCGAGGTTTCAGGCTCCACGTGGCTGTGGCCTACCATGTGTGAACCTGCAGAGCTCGGCTGGTTCTCCCTTTGCAGGTAGCATGTGAGGAGCGGCAAACTGCAAGTATTAAGTTTTATTCCATGGATCTTACTTTTTTTTTTTTTTTTTTTTTTTGTTTTATTTAGGCATTAAGAGGGGAATTTTGTTCTTGATGCCGTTCTTATGGGGGGGTGGGGGTTGACTCTTGAAATTATAATTCCCAGGCCCCGAGCTCAAGTTTCTCAAAGCTTTGATTTATTTAAATTCATTTTAAGTTTATTTTAAGTTTTAAATTTCTTTAATTTACTTACTTTCTTTATTTTAGGTTTATTGGAATTCCTGACCTTTATTTGTGGCCTTCCTGGGTTAAAAGGGACATGACTGGCAAACCACGGTGTCCGGTTTGCGGCACTCGGAGGGTACAGCCTTGGAAGCAGGGGTCTGCAGGGCTTGTGCTGCAGAGGCTGCTACCATGGAGCAAGGGATCCATCTTCTCATGGCCCAGTCTGCCCGGGGATCAGGGGAAACCCCGGAGGGAGAAGGGGGAGCTCCTCCTCCTCCTCCTCCCTCAACCTTAGATTTGCCGGGTTCTTCCCTGTCCCTTCCTCCTACTTCCTCTGGGGCGGAAGGGAGCTGGGAACACTTTTCACCAGAATTTGTCGTCCTATTGCACAAAGCCTATTATATGCGTCGGCAGGGAGCAGGAGAGCCAGTGGCAGCCAAGGAAAGTGTGGTGGCTGGACCGAGTAAGACAAGGACCCTATGGAGCAAGGAGCCTCCCAAGTCTCCGTCACTTGAAACTCGTGAAGAGGAGGTTTTGGACAAAAGTAGGGGAAGAGGAGGAAGAGCTCGAAGAGGGAGATATTCCGGAGGAGGAGCAGTCTCGCATAGTTTGAGTCTTCCGCCTGCATTGATAAGTGAGGTCACTGAAGGTGCTTAATATGACCTCGGACACTCTAACGGATGAGGAAGCTTTGGAGGACCCATTGATCCAGGCCGTCAGAAAATCTCAGAAGGTGTTCCCAGTCCACAGGGTGGTGCGTCAGATGATCCAGGAGGAGTGGAACCAACCAGAATCAAGTTTGAGGGGAGTCCGGACTATGTCTTGTCTGTACCCATTGCCGGAACCGGACAAGGGCCTTCTGAAGTCACCAAGGGTGGACGCGGCAGTGTCGGCGGTCACAAAGAAGACAACTATCCCAGTCGAGGGCAGCGCGGTGCTGAGGGATAGCCAAGACAGACGATTGGACACGCTGCTGAAGCAAGCCTTTGATGTTAGTGCTCTTGCCTTACAGGCCTCTGTTTCTGGGGCGTGGTTAGCTAGGGCCTGTCTGAGGTGGTCCCAACAACTTCAACTAGCAGACGGACTCTCAGTGGACGCGCAAGCGATGTCGGCTAAGTTGGAGTCCGGATCGGCTTACCTGGCAGATAGCCAGTATGACCTCATTAGGAGTCTGGCTAAGAATATGGCCTCGGTGGTAGCGGCCAGACGTTATTTATGGTTGCGTAATTGGGCAGCCGATGCCTCTTCTAAGGCGCGCCTGAGCCGTCTTCCTTTCAAGGGGAAGTTGTTGTTTGGAGAAGACCTGGATAAATTAGTAAAGGATCTGGGCGAGTCTAAGGGAGGCAGGCTCCCGGAAGACAGGCCTAAGCAGGCCAGCTCACTACCTCTGGTACGAAATCAGCCAAGGGATTTCCGCAAGTTCCGTCAGGCCAGATCGAACTCCTTTCCTAGGGGCCGCTTCCCATCTAGGAGTCAAAGCTTCAGGGGCTTTCGAGGGGCAGGTAGAGGTTTTGGGGCCACCTCCTCCTCCTCCTCCTCGGGCCCTAGAAAGCCACAATGAGACAACAGGGGTCCAGTAGGGAAGCCTACCGGTGGGAGGTCGGTTAAGGCAATTCCTTCCCGCCTGGTCGCAGGTCACATCCGATCAATGGGTCTTGGAGGTGATCCGAGAGGGTTACGCTCTCGAATTCACAAAACAGGTGCTTCCAGCCTTTATTCAGTCTCCCTGCGGACCACCAGAAAAGAGGGCGGCGATAGAAACCACTCTTTCAAGGCTTTTATAGCTCTGGAAGCGGTGGTTCCCGTTCCTGCAGATCAGCGTGGGTCCGGTCGATACTTGATTTTGTTGTACCAAAGAAGGAAGGTTCTTTTTGGCCAATTTTAGACCTCAAGCAAATCAATCGCTGTCTCAGAGTACCCCACTTCCGAATGGAAACCTTGAAGTCGGTTATTGCGGCAGTACGTCAGGGAGAGTTCCTGACGTCCCTAGATCTGACTGAAGCATATCTGCATATCCCGGTCTGACGTTCTCATCAACAGTTCCTAAGATTTGCGGTAGCAAGAGGTCACTTTCAGTTCCAGGCCCTCCCCTTTAGTCTAGCAACAGCTCCCAGGACTTTCACCAAGGTCATGGTGGTGGAAGCAGCGGCTCTACGAAAGGAGGGAATTTTAGTACACCCGTACCTGGATGATTGGCTGGCTGATCCGGGCGAAGTCGGAAGCGGAGAGTCACTCGGCAACAGCCAGAGTGGTGGAATTCCTGGAAGAGTTGGGATGGGTCATCAACTGGGCAAAGAGCCGATTAAATCCCACGCAGGAGATAGAGTACCTCTGAGCAAGGTTCGACACCAAAAGAGGAAGAGTTTTCCTGCCGGAGCAGAGTTTACGGGACCTGAAGTTCCTCATCTCTCGGTTTCTGTTAAAGCGAAGCCCCTCAGCCTGGCATTACCTTAAATTACTGGGAACCATGGCAGCGACGATAGAGCTAGTGCCGTGGGCCAGAGCACATATGCGACCTCTTCAAAGCTTCTTGTTACGGTGTTGGTCCCATCAGCATCATCCCTTGTCCATGCAGCTACCCTGCCCTCCTCGGGTCAGGAAGTCTCTTCTGTGGCGGAGGTGCCTGAGGAGCCTAGGAGGCGGAATGCTCCTCAAGCCGCCCCAGTGGGTACAGCTGACGACGGATGCAAGTTTTAGCAGGCTGGGGTGCTCATTGTGAGAACCAGTTCGCCCAGGGTTGCTGGGCTCCGGGGTAATCTCAATGGTCCGTCAACAGGTTGGAGCTGAGGGCGGTGGCCTTAGCACTCAGAGCCTTCGAGCCCTTGGTTCGTCAAAGAGCAGTCCGCATCCTTTCCGACAGTCACCACGGTGGCCTACATCAACCGCCAGGGGGGAACAAGCAGTCCTTCCTTGGAGAAGGAAGTGGACAGCCTTCTACAGTGGGCCGAAACCCACTTGTTGGCTCTTTCAGCGCAGCACGTGGCTGGAATAGACAACGTAGCGGCCGATTACCTCAGCAGGTTCAAGAGCTAGCGCAGGATGTGTTCGACCAAATAGTAGCCCGTTGGGAGGCCGATCATGGACCTCATGGCTCGATACTCAACGGCCAAGGCAAGCTGGTTTTTCAGTCGCAGGAAAGGATGTCCAAGGACTTGGACGCTCTGGTCCAAAGGTGGCCGTCAGAGGGTGGTCTCTACGTATTCCCTCCCTGGGCGCTCATAGGGAGGGTTCTGCAATGGGTGGAAGCCCACCAAGGTTTGGTAATTCTCATAGCCCTGGATTGGCCTCGCTGCCCTTGGTATGCGGATCTGGTGAGGCTAATGGCCGATCGGCCTTGGCGGCTCCCGTGCAGAATAGATCTGCTACGGCAGGGTCCAGTTCGCATGCCTCATGTGCATCGATTCTCGCTTACGGCTTGGCTATTGAGAGGGCGGGGTTACTCAGTAGCAGTAATTTTGACATTGTTGAGCGTGCGAAAGCGCTCGACCTGCCTTTCCTATGTGAGTTTGGCGCATTTTTGAGTCCTGGTGTGCAGAGCGTCAGAAGAAGCCTCTTTCGGCCTCAGGCCTGGAGATCCTGGAATTTTTACAAGCAGGATTCGAGAAAGGCCTTGCGCCTAGCTCAGGGGTCGGCAACCCGCGGCTCCGGAGCCGCATGCGGCTCTTTCTCACCTTTGCCGCGGCTCCGGAGCACACTGCCCGCTTTAAACGTCGCGTTATGGGCTCCCTCCCTGTCAGCTCCCTCCCTTCTTCTGCAGCCGCGGTTCCCTGTCTCTTAGGGAACCGCGGCTGTGCTTTTAAAATCATCTCGGAGCCCTTCCTGTCTTGACGGGCTCCGTGCAGCATTGTACCGCCTCTAAAGGAAGTTTTGGAGGCGGGACAATGCTGCACGGAGCCCGTCAAGACAGGAAGGGCTCCGAGATGATTTTAAAAGCACAGCCGCGGTTCTGTAAGAGGCAGGGAGCCGCGGCTGCAGAAGAAGGGAGGGAGCTGACATGGAGGGAGGGAGCAGATATGAATGGATGGAGGGAGGGGGGGGGGCTGACATGGAGGGGGGCTGACATGGAGGGAGGGGGGCTGATATGAATGGATGGAGGGAGGGGGGCTGACATGGAGGGAGGGGGGCTGACATGGAGGGATGGAGGGAGGGGGCTGACATGGAGGGATGGATCGAGGGGGGCTGACATGGAGGGATGGAGGGGGCTGACATGGAGGGAGGGAGCAGATATGAATGAATGGAGGGAGGGGGGCTGACATGGAGGGATGGTGGGGGCTGACATGGAGGGATGGATCGAGGGGGGCTGACATGGAGGGATGGAGGGGGCTGACATGGAGGGAGGGGGGCTGACATGGAGGGAGGGAGCAGATATGAATGGATGGAGGGAGGGGGGCTGACATGGAGGGATGGATCGAGGGGGGCTGACATGGAGGGATGGAGGGGGCTGACATGGAGGGATGGATCGAGGGGGGCTGACATGGAGGGAGGGAGCTGATATGGATGGAGGGAGCAGATATGAATGGATGGAGGGAGGGGGGCTGACATGGAGGGAGGGGGGCTGACATGGAGGGATGGATCGAGGGGGGCTGACATGGAGGGATGGAGGGGGCTGACATGGAGGGAGGGAGCAGATATGAATGAATGGAGGGAGGGAGCTGATATGGATGGATGGAGGGAGGGGGGCTGACATGGAGGGATGGAGGGGGCTGACATGGAGGGAGGGGGGCTGACATGGAGGGATGGAGGGGGCTGACATGGAGGAGGGAGCAGATATGAATGGATGGAGGGAGGGGGGCTGACATGGAGGGAGGGAGCTGATATGGATGTATGGATGGAGGGAGGGGGGCTGACATGGAGGGAGGGAGCTGATATGGATGGAGGGAGGGGGGCTGACATGGAGGGATGGAGGGGGCTGACGGAGGGAGGGGGGCTGACATGGAGGGGGCTGACATGGAGGGATTGGGGAGGCGGGCTGACAGGGAGGGAGGGAGGGAGGGAGGGGGGGCTGACATGGAGGGATGGAGCACTGGTAATGGGGTTGAGGGGACGAGCACTGGAAATGAGCTGATTAGGGGAGGCTAGGACTGGTAATGAGCTGATGGGGGGGTAGGACTGGTATTGGGCTGATTAGGGGAGGCTAGCACTGGTAATGGGGTTGAGGGGGGATTAGCACTGGAAGCGAGCTGATTGGGGGGCTTTGACTGGGCATGGGCTGATTGTGGGGAGGGGAGGATAGAGCTGCTGGCCCTGGAAGATAACTGGGGGCTAAGGCTACAAATGGGCTGATATGAGGGGATGGGAGAATGGAACTGGATCTGAGAGGGGCTGCCATGGTATTTGTACTAGAAGGGACTGGTCAGTGGGGAAGGAGGGGGACTGGAAGGAAATGGACACCAGTGGCAATCATGGGAATGCAAGTTGACATTGGAAGGTACTGGGAGTGAGGACTGGAAAGGGGCTGATATTGGGGAGGGTTACTGGGACTGGAAATAGGCTGATGGAAAGAAGTGAAGAAAACGAAAGAAGAGATAAGAACTGGCAGATGGACCATAGACCACAGAAAGAGAGCTAAGAGAAGACAGGAAAGCAGAAGCCTCAGATCGGGACCAGCATGATCAAAGAATAAATTGGTCAGACAACAAAGGTAGAAAAAATAATTTTATTTCATATTAGTGATTTGACTACAAAATCATCATAATTTTGAAATCAAATATTGTTACTTCTTGTTGTTATATTTTCTGGCGTATTTTTTTTGGTGTGCGAAGGAAGAGGGGTAGTCTTATACGGCGAGTATAGGCCAAACACCTATATTTTAACAGGAAAAGTAGGGGGTCGTATATAGCATTAAGGTAAGAAACAATATATGCAGTGTTAGATTTGTTTTAAATGTCGCAATGGTTTTGCGGCTCCCAGTTTTTTTTTTCCCTTCGGAAACGGGTCCAAGTGGCTCTTTATGTCTTAAAGGTTGCAGACCCCTGGCCTAGCTCGTTGCGGGTCCAGTTAGCGGCCATTTCTTGTTATAGGGGTAAGGTCTGGGGTAAATCCTTAAGGGCCAACTCTGATGTTAGCAGGTTTCTAAGAGCGGTCGGGAGGTTACGTCCCCATCAAAGATCTGTAGTCCCTCCTTGGGACCTCAACCTGGTATTGAATGCCTTAACCAGGGAACCTTTCGAGCCAGGAAGGAAATCCTCCCTAAAGGACTTGACCCTAAAGACGGTATTCCTGGTAGCTATTTGTTTGGCTAGGCGCGTCTCCGAGCTTCAAGCCCTGTCTTCAGTCCCCTTTTTCTCTCGTTCTTTAAGGACAAGGTGGTATTGCGGACAGTTCCTTCCTTCCTTACCCAAGGTCGTCTCTCCCTTTCATGTGAACCAGGCAGTATCTCTCCCATCCTTCGTGGAAGAGGGTCAATCAGGGGAGGGTGAGAAGCTTCGTCTTCTGGACGTGCATAGAGTACTGAAGCGTTATCTCTCCTGCACGGCGTCCTTTCGAAAGTCCGTTCAATTTGGAGGGCCGCACAAGGGAGAGGCGGCAGCCAAGGCTTCCATCTCTAGGTGGATCAGGGAGGCGATTGCCTCCACCTATATCCTGAAAGGGAAGCAGGTTCCTGTGAGTCTTCGGGCGCATTCAACTCAAGCGCAGGCAACCTCCTGGGCGGAGCACAGCTTGGTTCTGCCGCTGGACATTTGTAGAGCAGCTACGTGGTCGTCGCTGCACACCTTTATCAAGCACTATAGGCTGGATGTCCAGAGGAGAGCGGATGCCAGGTTTAGGGATGCAGTACTTCGGTCTGGGATGGCGAACCCCTCCCAGGTTTGAACTGCTCTTTTACATCCCAGAAGTAAAGGGACTGGACTGGAGTGACGATAAGGAAGAAGTAATTAGTCCTTACCTGCTAATTAGTGTTCCTGAAGGAACTCCAGTCCAGTCCCTGATCCCGCCCAGGTTCGGTTTGTCGCTAAGCAGAGAAGAACAACGGACCGAAGTCAGAGGGCGAAGCGGAAGCGGGGGATCCCGGTCAAGGGGTCCCGGGAGCCTGACGGCCTGCTAGGAGGGGGCCGGTAGGAGTGGGTAAAGGCTAGGTCAACCTCAGGTAAACCTTCTGAATTCAAAAAAGCATGGGACCAACACAGAGGATCTCTAAAGGTAAAAAGTGGACTGTTGTAGTTGTTATGGAAGGACAGACTAGATGGGCCTTGTGGTCTTTTTCTGTCGTCATGTTTCTATGTTTCTCCTTCCTTCCCCTCCCTTCCCACCTATACTTCTTAGATTTAAAAAAAAAAAAAGGAACAAGGTCTTGGGTTTATAGTCTATTTTGTTTGGCATGTTAGTGTTTATAGGTGCTTAATCGGTTATCCGTTCTGCTTTTTCAATAGATTACTGGTGCCCGAGGGTGGTGCCAGAGGTATTTATAGCACACCATCATCAAATCGATGATGGGCTCAGCCTCCAAGCTGCTGGAAGGGTTGCGCAACCCAGAAGTAAAGGGACTGGACTGGAGTTCCTTCAGGAACACTAATTAGCAAGTAAGGACTAATTACTTCTTAGATATTGCAGCAGCTTTTGATTCTGTTGCTATTAACAAGACTCCAACAAATTGGAATAGCCCTGATCTGGTTCACCTCATATCTGAACGACTGCACCTAACAAGTAAAAATTGACCAAACATCATCCCAACCCTTTAATCAAAACCAGGGAATCCCCCAAGGGTCAGCTTTGTCTGCCCTCTTATTTATTATTTGAATTTTAGTCAGTTATACAACAACTAAAAGATAAAGACAATCAGAAAGGAAAAAAAAAATCATCTCACAGTACCAAGCATATAAGAAAACAAAACTGATATAGTCCACATTATTGGGATTCAGCTGCGGATATACAATAGAAAACACAAAAAACATCATTAGGAAACTAAGGGGCTTGTTTACAAAGCCGCGGTAGCGGTTTGCGATCGTAATCTGAGCCGCGGCCCTATTGATTTCAATGGGGCCGCAGCTGCGATCGCGATCGCGAACCACTACCGCGGCTTTGTAAACAAGCCCCTAAGGCTTAACTAGCCCATATATAGGAGGAAAAATACAAAACCTACGGTTATACTCCCCTGTAATTCTCACCCAACGCTTCTGTCAGCAACAAATTTTTCCAAATGGGATACATCAGTGAAAATATATGAAGCACCCTCATAATTTACAACACATTTGCAAGGGAACCTTAAGAAAAAAGTAGCACCCAGCTGAAGGACCCGTGGCTTAAGAGCTAAAAAAAGCCGACGTCGAAGCTGGGTGCTATGCGCCACATCCGGGAAGATATTTATTCGGTGGCCACAAAACTCAGATGCTTTATATTTAAAAAAAGCCTTAAGGATTTGTTTAGCGTCAAGAGATTTCAAGGTCACCAAAAGAGTAGCCCGAGTACCAATTGCATCTGTGGAAGCCTCTAAAAAAGCAGTCAAGTTAGAAATAGAAGGTTCAATTACGTCTAAATCTCCTTCATCTGGGGCAACTTTTTTCACCACATTAGAAATGTAATACACTTGTGAGAACTCAATAGAGTCGGTCAGACGTAAAACTTCTTTCAAATACTTATCCAGAAGAATTCTGGGAGCTAAGAGACGTTTGTGGAAAATTTAGAAGACGCAGATTATATTGACGAGAATTTTCTAATGCCTCCAATTTACAATGTAAAAGCAAAGAATCCTTAATGCTGGCCATGTGTGCAGAGTGCAACGGGCTAACCTAACCTGAGATTCCAACTTAGTACAAACCCCATTGACAAAAGATACTTTATCATCAATCTGCTTTAAAGAAGCAACAGTTTCAGCCGAGAAAACACACAGGGAACTTAAAGTAGAAGTAATTTTATCATCTATAGATTTAAGGGCACTCCAAAGATCCTTTAAAGTTACCTCAGAATCTGGAGACAGGGTGGGAAGTCCAGAAGAACCTCCAACCCCGACTAACTGAACCGGTTTAGGTAGACTAACATCAGGAACGGTAAGACTCACCTTATCAGGGGTCTCCACAGAGGCAAAAGAGAACCCAACAGAAGACGGAGGGAGAGGAGGAGACCGCCCGCCAGAACTGAGGGAGGCTGCTTCAGGGGAGGACTGCGCAACTGGAAGCGGGACAAGATGTTTGTCCATAGGACCACTAGGCGCCTTATCCACTGGCACTATCAGTGGGTTTCCCCATACTAAATAAAATTAAACAAACTCACAACACACTAAATCCTTAACGCCGAGCTGGCGCCAAAGGGGCGTGTCTTGCCCCTTGGAGCACGCCCCGCGGTCACAAAATGAACTACAATATATAGAAGGAAAAAAAGGTCTTTCCTGGAGAAGTTGTCCGATGGCAGAAGGAAGGGAGCGCGTCCAGCAGCCAGCCCAGTGGTAGCAGTGTCTGGGTCGCGGTAAGAGACCCGGGGTTCCTCCTACGCAGCCACACCGAATCCGTAGAGTAGCTGCGGAGCACACAATTATACCCAGCAGGGTCCTTCCTGGAGAAGTTGTCCCAGCGCTGCCTGCTCGATGGCGGAGGGAAGGGAGCGCGTCCAGCAGCTAGCCCAGTGGTAGCAGTCTCTGGGTCGCGGTAAGAGACCCGGGGTTCCTCCTACGCAGCCACACCGAATCCCTGTCTGCCCTCTTATTTAATATCTACCTTCAGCCAATATGCAAAATCTTCCAAAACCACAAAATCCTCTACCATATCTACATTGACGATATCATGATGTACCTCCCTATCAGTACATTAAAACTTTAATCTGGAACAAATCACAGCATGCTACCATGAAGCCTCAGAATGGCTTGCCTCTAACAACCTGACAATAAACATTAATAAAACAGAAGCCATATTCATAACAAGAGATAAAGAATTCACCCCACCACCTCAGATACACCTTGGAAGAGCAACAATCACAGTAAAAGATGAGAGAAAAATACCTGGGAGTATCATTGACAGGGCCCTAACACTCACAACACACAACTAATTCTGCACAAGCCATATATAGAAAATCCAAAATGCTTCAATGGCTAAGACCATTCCTTGAACCATCTTACTTTAGAACAGTTATTCAAGCAATGATCAACCTCCACTTAGACTATTGTAATAGTATACTCCATGGTCTCCCAGTGCAAACAATATCACACCTCCAACTGGTGCAGAACACAGCTGCGTGTGTAATAATGCATGCAGCTAATACCACACCACACCAATACTACATAGCCTTCACGGACTCCCAATAGCAAGTCGAATTTAAATACAAAAATCTGGTTATTATATTTAAACTGTTACATGACATAGCACCACACTTAATATCCAAAACGCCAGATACCAGACTGAGAAGGAGCTGTATGCAAAATTCTGTCATCCATACGACTTCCTTAAGACAACCAAAACGACAAGAGCCTTTTCTCATTATGCCCCAACACTTCGGAATGCCTTACTGCCCAGCTCTAAAAGACATAAGACCTTACTGAATTCAGAAAAAGATTAACATCATTCCTTATCGTTCCTCCAGTTCAGTCCTCTACCTCTGGGTTGTCAATCTCCTCCTGCAGCTTGGAGACTGGTCTGTCAGAATCATGACATCACTGGATATAGCCTGCTGCACTCTCACTCTCATCTCAGTGTGACCGGTCTCCAGGCAGCAGGAGGACGTGGCGAGCCCTAGGTGAGGGCTCTCTGGAGTAACTGATAAGGAGAGTTTAGGATAGATAGTTATGTTTTGGGTTCTAGAGTTTTAAGAGGAAGGTTTAAATTGGTGTTGGGCACCGGGGATATAAAAGAGGCAAAGGCATTCTTGCTCCCTGCCGGGAAAGTGCTTCATTTAGGGTACAGGCTCAGGAAGTCGAGTCGGTTACCCTGGAGGGGGCTCAGAGGTTTTCTCCCCCCAGACTCTACGGGGGAGAGCCCTTCTGTTGGTGTGAGGGCCTCCCGACGGCTTTAAACGGCTCCAGCCACCGCGGCTCACAAGGCAGCGGCTGTCTGGGACCGCCAGTCATTGAAAAGCTCTGCCGGATTTAAAGACAAGCCGAACGCAGTCCTGCCCGGTAAGAATTTTGCCGGGTGCAGTCTGCATTGCTGGGGGAGAGATCGCCGGTTAGCGCGGGACCCTCCGTAGCTCTTTTTGGCGCTCTTTTTTTGTAGTTCGGGGTTTCCCGGCGGCCATTTTCTCGGCCGCGGAGAAATCGCATGGCTGCAGGGCGGCTTGCAATCCCGCTGCCGGGTAAGACACCGGAGTTTGCTGCTTCAGCGTTTTTCTTTATTTTGCCTTGGTTTCTTTGATTTTGTTCTTCCCTCATTCGGCATTCTTTAGCCCCTCGGTGGACAGCAGGGGGGGCTAAGGGGGATTTCTTGGCTCGGAGACAGCAGGGCCTGTGTAAAAAAAAAAAAAAAAAAAAAAAGGCAAAAGCAGGAATTTCAGGAGTAGAGCAGGGCTAGCCCCTGGGATCTCTTATGGCTTCCAGACCGCAGTGTATTGTTTGCGGGACTAGAAGGGGCACTGTGGCGGAGACTGGGGTTTGCCGGGGTTGCGCAACCCTCTCCTCCATGGTGGAACAGCAGATGGATGCTAAGGAAACTCCTGAGGCGCTGTCGGGTGCCGGGGCTGCTACGCCATGGCTGATGGCGCAAGGTCCAGCATTGGAGGACTGGCCGGAGACCTCCAGCGCTCCTCTGAAGGAGGGTCTCGGGGGTTTTAGTCCGGCGTTTGTTTTGCTAATGCATCAAGCCTTTTGCCTGCGGAGCCAGGGCAAGGGTTTTGGCTCCGGGGCACCGGTGGTTCCAGCTCAGTTGCTGGAGGCAGCTGTTTGAGCTTGGGGAGGAACTGCCAGTGCCGAAAAGGGCAAGGACGGAGTTGACCTCGGCGGAAGGTGAATGGCCTGAGGCTGCAGATACGGAATGGGAAAGTCCCGATGACGGAACGCACGATCTGGAAGAAGGCGAGATTCCTGAACAGGAAGATCAAGCTAAGATTATTTGAGTTTTCCGCAGAGAGGAGCTTCCGGCTTTGGTCTCGGAAATGTTGCAGATGTTGCATCTGGCCCCACCAGCAGCGGTGGAGGAAGACGTCGAAGATCCCGTCATTCAGGCGGTTCGTCAGACCCAGGTCGTGTTCCCTGTGCACAAAGTGGTTGACAAAATGATTCAGGAAGAGTGGGATAGACCGGAAGCCGGCCTCAGTGGCATACGGACGATGAATAGGCTCTATCCTCTAGCGGATAAGGATAAAGACAGGTTCCGGGCACCACGGGTGGACGCGGTGGTGTCGGCGGTTACCAAAAAGACCACTATTCCGGTGGAAGGTAGTGCGGCCTTGAAGGATGCTGAGGACCAGAAAGTAGATGGTTTGCTGAAGCAGGCCTTTGAGGCGGATTCTCTTTCACTGCAGGCCTCCATTTGTGGGGCGTGGGTGGCCAGGGCGTCTCTATGTTGGGTCCAGTGATTGCGCCAGTCTTCGCACTTGGATCTTGAGGAGTTGTGAGCTAGATCGCCTGGAGTCCGGGGCGGCGTACTTAGCCGATGTGCGTTATGACTTGATTAGAGCCTTGGCCAATAGTACAGCATCAGTGGTGGCAGCCCTCCAGTCAGTGTGGTTAAGGAATTGGGCGGCGGGCAGCCCTTCTAAGTCCCGGCTTAGCAAGCTTCCCTTTTAAAGGAGGGCTGCTTTTTGGGGAGGATTTGGATAAGTTGGTGAAGGACCTTGGGGAGTCCAAGGCAGGTAGGCTTCCAGAGGATAAACCAAAGCCGAGTAAGTCCGGGTCCAGCTATCGTGGCCAGTTTAGGGATTTCCGGAGGTTTCGGTCGACACGATTTGGCAGTTTCCAGAGGGGATGGTTTCTGACTCGTGCCCAGCCCTTTCGTGGGTTTAGGGGGGCGAGTAGAGGTTTTTCCGCGTCTCCCTCTTCTACGGCCCGTAAGTCACAATGAAACGAGGCGGGTCCAGGTGGAGGGATCTCCCATAGGGGGTCGACTCAGGGGGTTTCTCTCCGCTTGGACCCATATCACATCCGACCAATGGGTGTTAGAGATAATTCAGCACTGCTACGCGCTAGAGTTGGCGCGACCCGTGCGGGATTCCTTTGTGATGTCTCCTTGCAGGGGTTCCTGCAAAACCACAGCGGGTCGCGTTACCTTGGCAGTGGTAGAAGTGCCGGTAGCCGAATGCGGCGGGGTCGGTACTCTATTTATTTCGTGGTGCCAAAGAAAGGCAGCAAGTTGCGTCTAATTTTAGATCTGAAGGCCGTAAATTGTTGCTTGCGGGTGCCGCATTTCCGGATGGAGACCCTGCGGTCAGTTATTGTGGCAGTTCGTCAGGGGGCGTTCTTGACGTCGCTGGATCTGACGGGCGTATTTACACATTCCTATCAGAGGCACATCAGAGGCTTCTGCGGTTCGCTCTTCCTTGGGGTCATTATCAGTTTCAAGCTTTACCCTTCGGTCTGGCGACGGCGCCGTGTACTTTCACCAAAATTATGGTGGCGGTGGTGGCGTTGCGCAAAGAAGGCATTTTGGTCCACCCTTATCTCGACGATTTGGTTGATTCGGGCCAAGTCCGCGGAGGAGAGCGTTCGAGTGACAGAGTGGTGAACTTTTTGCAGAGTCTGGGCTGGGTAGCCAACCCGGCAAAGAGTCACTTAGAGCCGTCCCAGGACCTCGAATATCTGGGGGTCCGGTTCGACACGCTGCGAGGTCAGGTGTTTTTGCTGTCCAGAAGAGCAGAGGAGTTTGCGCGTCCGCTGGTTCTTAGCGATTCCAGCGCCGTCAGCGTGGGACTACCTTAGGGTGCTGGGAACTATGGCAGCGACCCTGGAGGCGTTGCCGTGGGCGAAGGTTCACATGTGGCCGCTGCAGAGGGCACTGCTTTGCCGTTGGTCGCATCAGTCAGATCCGTTGAGCAAGCGTCTTCCTTGTCCGCGCAAAGTTTGGCAGTCTCTTCTTTGGTAGTTGCGCAGAACATTGCTGGAAGCCGGCATGCCGCTTGGACAACCAAATTGGCTCCCATTGTTGACGGACGCAAGTCTGGTCGGCTGGGGAGCCCACTGCGGGAGTCGGTTTGCGCAGGGGCCCTGGTCCCCGCTGGAGGCGTCGTGGTCGATAAATCGGCTGGAACTTCAGGCGGTAGCCAGGGCGCTTCAAGCGTTCGAGGACACCGTGCTGGGCCTTCCAGTGCAGGTTCTCTCAGACAACTCGGCGACAGTAGCCTACATCAACCATCAGGGCGGCACGGGGAGTGCCGCAATGGAAGAGGAAGCGGACCAGTTGTTTGCTTGGGTGGAGAGTCGGTTGCCTGCTATTTCGGCGGCGCACATTGCAGGGAAGGACAATGTCAAAGCGGACTTCCTCAGCAAAGTTCAAGTGGATGCAGGCGAGTGGGAGTTGAATCCCGACGTTTTCGCGCAGATTGTAAGCCGATGGGGAACTCCAGTGATGGACCTAATGGCGACATTTCAGTCGGCAAAGGTCAGCCGTTTTTTCAGCAGAAGATGAGAAAGGATGTCCGAAGGTCTGGACGCGCTGTTGCATCGGTGGCCGTCAGACGGGCTTCTTTATGTGTTTCCCCCGTGAGCGCTGATAGGCCGGGTGGTTCAGAAGATTGGAGCTCATCCAGGACAGGTGTTGGTGGTGCCCGATTGGCCGAGACGCCCGTGGTATGCGGATCTAGTGCGTCTGCTGGACGGACAGCCTTGGCTGTTCCCGCAGAGGGCGGACCTCTTGTTACAGGGTCCTCTGCTCATGCCCCAGGTGGATCGGTTCTTGCTTACGGTATGGCCATTGAGAGGGCTAAACTGAGAGAGAAGGGCTACTCGTCGGCAGTAGTGGCTACTTTGCTTCGAGCGCAGAAACACTCCTTCCTTGGCGTATGTGTGAGTTTGGCGGATTTTTGAGGATTGGTGTTCGTGATGTCAGGTCCGTGCGGATTGGTGTTGGAGTTCTTGCAGGACGGCTTTGATAAAGGTCTTGCAGCCAGTTCCCTGCGAGTTCAGCTGGCAGCGCTTTCCTGTTATCGGGGTAAGGTCAACGGTGTATCCTTGGGGGCTCACCCTGATGTGGGTCGTTTTTTTGAAGGCGGTTTCTCGGCTCCGGCCAGCGCGCAGGGTCTGGGTGCCTCCGTGGGATCTCAACCTCGTTTTCGGGGCCTTGTCCAAGCCGCCCTTCGAGCCTTTACGGCGGGCTTCGCTAAAGGACTTGACGTTGAAGACGGTGTTCCTGGTGGTGATCTGTTCCGCTCGGCGCATCTCGGAGTTGCAAGCTTTGTCCTGTAGGGAACCATTCCTTTCATTTTCTAGAGAAAAGGTGGTGTTGCGGCCGGTTCCATCCTTTTCACCTAAGGTGGTGTCCCCTTTTCATTTGACTCAGACGGTGTCTTTGCCGGTTCTAGGGTCTTTTGGAGGACAGCGAATCGGATCGCAGTCTTGGACGTGAAGAGGGTGTTGCGTCAGTATTTGCGGGTCACACAAGCCTTTCGTAGGTCGGAGCGGTTGTTCGTGGTGTTCGGTGGTGTGTGCAAAGGGGAAGCAGCGGCTAAGGCTTCCATTGCCAGATGGATTCGGGAGACGATTTCTTCCGCTTACCTGCTTCAAGGTCGGTCTGCGCCTGAGGGGTTGCGGGCCCATTCCACCAGGGCGCAAGCTTGTTCCTGGGCGGAGCACAGTTTGGTTCCGCCGGTTGACATTTGTAAGGCGGCGACTTGGTCGTCTCTGCATACGTTTAGTAAACATTACCGGCTGGACGTTGCAGCAGCCTCTGATGCCCGGTTTGGCTCGGCGGTTTTGTCGGCCGGCTGGAAGGGTCCCTCCCAATGATTACTGCTCTGGTACATCCCAGAGGTAGAGGACTGAACTGGAGGAACGATAAGGAAATGATGATTACACTTACCTGGTAATTGTAGTTCCTTGAGTGACGACAGTTCAGTCCTCCTTCCCGCTCACGATGTCAAGAGGGTTACAGGTTGGCAGTCCGGCGACAAATGTTATGGGTAAGTCTGGTTTCTTTTCATTATGTGGATAGTTCACTTTCTCTATGGCAGGGAAGGGGGTAAGAGAGCCTTGCCGGGGAATGATTGCTTTTTTTATACAAAGTTTAGGGGCCGTTCAGTATTACTGTTAGCTACTTATTTCTTGCTCCTTTCAGTCTGCTTTGTTAATAGTTCACATTGGGATGAGAGTGAGTGCAGCAGGCTATATCCAGTGATGTCATGATTCTGACAGACCAGTCTCCAAGCTGCAGGAGGAGATTGACAACCCAGAGGTAGAGGACTGAACTGTCGTCACTCAAGGAACTACAATTACCAGGTAAGTGTAATTATCATTTACTGTTTAATGAGCACTATGGCCATTCCCACCCAGAACCCATTACCACAGATCAGAAAGTAACTTAACACCACTTCTTATACTACCCTACTCATCAGTCGTCTGGCACAGTACAACTAATACATATCTCCCCTCCAACCGGTGCTATGGAAACCTAAGTTATCATTGCATCCCTAGTCCTATCAGATCAACTGTTGTAAATAGTTTTATAATTGACACAACTATAAATAGTTAAATATGTTCAATATAATTTGTTCTGTTGACTGTATACCACCTTGATTGTCAGATAAAGCGGTATATATGCATGTGAAATAAGTACCTTTATAAAAATGGGTAAAAGGGGCAACATATGGAAAACGGTGTGTATAAATGCCCGTAGCATGGGAAATAAGATCCCAGATGTTGAAGCTTTATTTCAACTCATTTTTATTGGTTTCCACATATTATTCCAAGCAAACTGTTACAATAAGATAAGAACAACACAGCAATATTGAGATCACCATTTCCCTTCATCCATAACACTAACTTAATGAACTGTTGTAAGTAAACACAGCCCCCACCTTTTAAACTTTCTCTACTCCCCAACATTCTCCCCCTTCTGGCGGTGGCCATTATAGAGTAGACGTTTCAGGTATTAACAATGGCCTCCTTAACTTTATCCACTGTAACAGCATTAACAACCTTAATGCACCTTAACTCCTTAATATCCTTCCCCCCCTTAGCACCCCCTAGCACTAATACAGAGGCCTTCTCAGCTTGTTAGGTAGCAGGTATTAATACCTATTTCATCATCACCATACTTACGTCTAAACATAGCAAAGAGTATGGAGGTAGCTCTTTGATTTTGCACAGCACTATACATTTAAAACAACGCTACGAGCTCTAGATGATAAATTGTTTATAATTGGAGACCACAAGTTTACACACGTATCCCAGTACTTCCCACCCCTTTGCTTCGCCGTTAGTTTCTCCATGTACATCAATTCTAACATTGAGTGTTCCCACAGCACCACCCCAGGGGGTGAGACCTCCACCCACCGACTCAATAGCACTTTCTTGACTAATAGGAAGCCTCTCTCCAGGAATGGTTTGTGCTTTTGGCTCAATCCTCTGGTTGCTCATCTCCCAGCAATGCAGCAGGCAGACCTCCCGTTGCAAAACATTGCCTATTCCTAACCACCCCGCCATCTTAGCGCAAGCTTGGGTCCACAGCGCCTGCACCGTATGGCAGTCCCAGAATCTATGTAGCAGGGTTCCCACCTCTTGACTACACCACGTACAAGTTGCAGTTGTCTTTAGTCCAGCCTGAAACGCCCATTTATCATGGGTGTACGCTTTAGGAATTTATATTGCAATTCCTGCAAATAAACCCCCAGCGTCCCCGCCGGTATCCTCTCAAAAGCAGCCTGCATGCATTCCACCGTCACTCCCTCCATCCCATCCTTGCGCCAACGTCGAGCTAGCTCAGAGAGGAATGTATAGTCCCCTGTGGGGCGCATCAGCTTCCTATACTCCTTCTCTCCCGGGTTCTTCTCAACCAATTTACCCAGAATTAATCTTGGATGCCCGGTCTCTACCCAACCAGCTGTCTTCCCACATAACCCTCCCACGTAATGCCTAGCTTGAAGGTATCCATAAAATTTGTGCTTATGCAAATGGTACTGAACACTCAGACTCTGGAAACTATCAACTGCTGCTCCTCCTGCTATACAAATGTCTCCAATGCAAACTATCCCCTTATTTGCCCACTCATGAAATATAGTATGCGTTGAGAACCCTGGGGGAAAATCAGGATTCCCCACCAAGGGAAGCAACAGTGACCGCCTCCAGTTCCATCCATACCGAGAGCACAAGGCTCGCCAGGCTGCACGCATAGCGCCCATATATATCCCTCCCACTCTGCCTCCTACAGCATTAGGTCTGTCCGCGTGCAGCACATAGACACTATGATATGGAGCACATGCCCAATTCAGCTGCTGTACTGGGGCACAGCCACCACTCTCCCCCAACAGTGCCCATAGGTGTCTAGCCAAATAGCGGAGATTATAATTACGCAACATGGGCAGTTCCAGCCCTCCATCCTCCTCCCTCCTCATTAGGGCCCGCAACGGAATCCGCGCATGTCTACCCCCCCCACAAGAACCCCCTTAAATGTTTCTCCAAAACTCTTCCAACCTTTATCCAGGACCCAGAGAGGCAATAAGCGAAGCACATATAACCGTCTCGGGAGCTCCACCATAGCGAACAACGCAATCCTCCCCTTCAGCGACGGAGATAAACCTCGCCATCCATTGAAGGTCTTTCTAGTCTTGTCTAACAATCCGGAGATATTGGCCTGGTAGAGCCTCTCGGGCCTATCCGGCAACTGTACGCCCAAATATTTAATGGAAGGTGCCTTTCCATGCCGGCTTAACTCTACCTCCCACATCCAGAGCCACCGACTTTGTTGCATTGACTTTGAGCCCAGAGAAGCTCCCAAAAGCCATTATCATTCTAGGGATTCTTGCGGCTCCACTATACAGAGGAGCATATCATCCGCAAATGCACTGAGTTTCACTTCCTCTCCCCCCCATCTGCACCCCCACTAATCTGCGGTTCGCATTGGATAGCCCAAAGAAGCGGTTCCAACGCAAGCACAAACAGGAGAGGGGATAAGGGACAACCCTGACGCGTGCCCCTTTCCAGAGTAAACGGGTCAGAGAACACCCATTCGCCCCCACCCTTGCCATAGGCCGTGCATACAGAGCTTGAACCCATTGCACAAAACCACCCCAAAGTCCAAAGCTATGTAGCACATCCCACAAATACACCCATGCAACCCTATTGAACGCTTTCTCAGCGTCCAGACTCACCAGAAGCATGGCCTCATCCTGTTGCAAACACTGCTCCATCCCTATAATTAATTTGGCTGTATTTTTAGACGCATCTCTTCCCCTGTACAAAACCCACCTGTCGAATCTATGAGCGACGGTAATATAGGGTTAAGCCTCCCCGCCAAAACTGACGCAAGAATTTTCATATCGCAATTAATGAGTGAGATGGGCCTGTATGAAGCCAGGTCTGTCAGATCTTTTCCCGGCTTCGGGATCACCGTGATGTCTGCGCATTTCATGTCCCTAGGAAATTCTCCTGCTTGGCGGACTGACTCAAACATAACCGCCATGGTGGGGGTGAGTCTAGACATCAGTATTTTGTAATATTCTACACCGAAACCATCTGGCCCCGGGGCCTTATGTGGCTTCCCTTTCTTGATCACCGTTTGAATTTCCCTCACCGTCTGTGGCTTGTTTAACTTTTGCAGCTCTTCCTCCGTTACCTTAGGGAGGGATAGCACACTCAAGAACTCAACCCCCTTTTCATCATCTCTCTCCTCCTTGTATAACCTAGCATAAAAGGATCGGAAGACCTGCGCTATCTGGTGTGGCTGGTGCTGCAATGCGCCTCCCTTATCCTTAAGGACCAGTATGAAACAGGCTTCCCCGGGGTCCCTAACTAGTTTCGCTAAAAGTCTCCCTGTTCTGTTGCCGTATCTGTATAGCTGATGCTTGTAATACTGCAAAGATATGGTGGCCCTTCTCTGAAGTAACTCACTAAGTGCCACTTGGGATCTTGCATGCTCCTGCTGCACGGACCTATCACCCTTCCTACTAAGTTTCCTCTGCAAATCTTGTATAGTGCGCTCCAGTACAACAATACTCCGGTCTAGGTGCTTTTGCTGCTTTATAGTGTACGATATAATGGCCCCTCTCATCACCGCCTTACTCGCCTCCCAAAATAAAATCGGCGAACACTGTGGTGTATTATTAAATCGGGCATATTCGTCCCATTGCTCTTCTAAATGTTTTCTAAAGTCCTTATCCTCCCATAGATACGTGGGGAAGCGCCACCCTATTTTCGGCGGTCCCTGGCACTCCCATGTTATCCACACCATCCTGTGATCAGACACCACTATGGGCTCAGTACCCGCCTGCACTACCTTTTGAGATCCCCGCTTCACTCACCAAAATATAATAAATTCGTGACCAAGTGAGGTGGGCTCTTGATAGAGTATATTCCTGCATCCCAGGGTGCAAGACACGCCATACATCTACCATATCCCCCATTCTGCAGAGAAACCTCACTCCCCTTCTCCGCCAGGTTCCTACTCTGCTTTTCTGCGATTTATCTAAGTGTGGCTCATGTGGGCAATTAAAATCTCCCGCTAAGATCAATTTGTTCCTCCCCGCCTTCTTTATAAACTCCAACAGTGTTTTAAAAAAACCGTGGTCATACACATTCGGAGCATAAATATTAGCTATCCGGATTTCCTCATTATATAGTTTGGCAAGCAGCAGGATATATCTCCCACCAGGGTCACCTTCTTATTTGCTCATTTCCAAGGGAACACCTCTTTTCACTAGCACCACCACTCCCGATGATGCACCATATGTGGCCACTACCCAATCTCTCACTAACTTACTATGTTCCACATCACTTAAGTGGGTCTCCTGCAGCAACGCTATATGTGCGCCCTTCCTTTTGAGTGCTTGCAATATCTTAGTATGTTTGGAGATCCTATCCCCCCTACATTCCACGAGATTATCTTTACATTAGGCGTACATTATTTGTGGTGTTACTGCTATCAGCTCTTGGCTCCACTGACAATGCTCTGAGTCGCCCAGCTCTGACTCCAGAGCATCGCTTCTCCACTCCACCTGCTCCATACTGCCGTCGATTTATTTACAGGCCTCTTCCGATACCCTACTTTCATGTCTGATCCCACTGCCCCTTCTCCCCCCCCTTCTCCCCTCCCTCCTCCTCCCTTCCCCGCCCGGCTAGGTCTTCATCCCCTTCAACACCACCAGTCCACACTCCTCTCCCAGACAAACTCACACATACATGCACACATACGCACCTCCCCCACCCCCCTCTTTTCCCCCCCACTCGCCTCCACTCTCCTAAACATCAAATGGTCTTGCCGCAGCAAGATACCCCCAATCGGGAGTAAGATCACTGTCCATACACCTCTGGGTTGCCCCTTTTCAAAACTGACTGAAAGCGACTTGAGTCTTCTACTTCCAAAGGTCCCATACTGTTGAGCCCATAAGTGGCCTCACTGATGCGACTCTCCGCTGCCCTCTATGACACGGTTTCGGTTCTTATATTGTCCCAGATACAGGCTTGCCATCTACATGCCCCTATTAGGCTTCATCCGATGCCGTGCCACTCAAAATCGAGGCGCTGAACTTCCTCGCCGCCACCGCTTGCTCAAAAGTGTGTGTTGTGCCTTTATGAAAGATTTTCATTGTAGCAGGGTAGACCAAAGCAAATCAAGTTCCTCCCCTTACAAGATAACTGCATACTGGTGAAAATTCCTTCCGCTTTGCTGCTAGCGCCGCCGAGTAGTCTTGGAACATAAGCACTGGAGTATTGTCCAATTTTAAATCTCTCTTCTTCCAATACGCCTGCAATAATAGTGCTTTATGCTGAAAGTTTTTAACAAATGGGCCAATACCAGTCGTGGTCTGTCCCGGCCCTCCATCCTTTGCCCAAGCCTGTGAGCTCTTTCCACCTTTATCTGGCTGTGCAAGCCTTCCAGGACCAGCTCTGTCGGCAGACACACTTCAAACAAATTCACAAGCTGGCTCTCCGACCAAGATTCCCACACTCCCACCAATCGGAGGTTGTTTCGACGTGATCTATTCTCGAGATCATCTACCTTGAGCATCAGGGCATTGATTTGTTTCTGCTGCTTGTGGCTACTTCGCTCTAGAGCCAGCTCGCCATCCTCCAACACTGTCGCTCGTTGCTCCACTTCTTCTACTCTCCTTGTGATTTCCACAAAAGTCTCTCACCCATCTCCTCGAGCTTTTTTAGCACAGTGTCAAACTTTGGCTCTAGTAGTTTAACAACCTCCTGTGCCACGTCCTCCGGACCAGAGTCCGCACTTTATTTTCCTGGCGAATCGAGCAAGGCAGTGGAAAATAAAACAGAAGATATTATAATGCCTCTATATCGTTCCATGGTGGTACCGCACCTTGAATATTGTGTGCAATTCTGGTCGCCGTATCTTAAAAAGGATATAGCGATTTTAGAAAAGGTACAGAGAAGAGCCACCAAAATGGTAAAGGGGATGGAAGGATACTCCTATGAAGAAAGGCTAAAAAGGTTAGGGCTCTTTAACCTGGAAAAGAGATGGCTGAGGGGAGATATGATAGAAGTCTATAAATTAATGAACGGTGGGGAACGGGTAAATGTAGATCGATTGTTTACCTTATCAGAATATAGAAAGACTAGGGGACATGCAATGAAGCTACAGGGTAAACTAAGACTGATAAAAGAAAATATTTTTTCACTCAACGTGTAATCAAACTCTGGAATTTGTTACCGGAGGATGTAGTAAAGGCTGTTAGTGTAGCTGGGTTTAAAAAAGGTTTGGACAAGTTCCTGGAGGAAAGGTCCATAAACCATTATTAAGAAGTGACCGAAGATATCAATGCTTGACCCAGTACAAGCATTGTGGAACTTGTATCTCTTGGGGAAACTGCTAGGTACATATGACCTAGATTGGCCACTGTTGGAAACAGAATACTGGGCTTGATGGACCTTGGTCTGACCCAGTATGGCATTTCTTATGTTCTTATGACGCCATCTTGGTTTCCTGCGTGCTCGCGGCTTTCTCTCTCCTCGCCGCCGCCTTCATCCCTTCCTCCAGGATGCACTGTTCGCCTACAGCGTGCTACAGCTTACACTCTGATGGATGAGGTAACTTTTGCCCCCCTTAACGTTTGTCACAGAGTTATTTGCAAAGTTTCTTAGGGCAGCGTGACGAACCTCCTCACTCACTCATGTGCGCACATGATCCCCCGATGTTGAAGCTTTAATGGGAGAGGCTGACTTGGATTTAGTGGCAGTTACTGAAACATGGTTCACAGAAAACCATGACTGGGATGTAACTATACCAGGCTATACTTTATTCATAAAGGACAGGGTAGGAAGAAGGGGAGAAGTGGTGGCACTATATGTAAAAAATATTAAAGCTTTGGGACTACAGGAAGTGTGTTTTCCTTTTACCTGCTGTGTGCTTCTGTTGGTTCCTGCTGAGGTGCTGCACTGATTGGATCAGCTGCTAAGGGCTATAAAATCTCTAGCCCTACCGCGGGACGTGGTCATGGGCGTCCCTCAGGCGCATGCCTGAAGGGGCGTGACCAAAGGGGCAGGTCATGCCCCTTTGGTGCCCCTCCAGCACACGTAGGCGTAAGGAGGCTTTTCCCCTGGTATGGGGAAACGGAAGAAGTACCTACCAATTCTTCCGAAAGTGGTTAAATCCATTGGTCCAATGGATGCTCATGTCGTGGTGGGCAAGGCGTTAGCAGAGGCTTCGGCCTTAGGGGATAATCGTTTGAACATGTCAGCTGTGAGTACTTCTTCCTCCTTGTCCTCCCCGAGCGAACAGGGTTTATCTCCACCCATCTCTTAGCTTCAACAAAAGCCTGGTGAAGCTTCCCCGGTGGCCTCCACGGAGAAGGCTGACCCAGGTGTAACTTCGCTGTCTTCTTTTTTGAAACTTGACTCAAATTTATCATGTCTCCTCTACCATCTGTGATTGAGTTGCCTTCTCTTTCTGTATCCCAAGTTCCTCCTCCAGAGGTTTCCCTGAGAGATATTTGGTCAATAGTGTCTCGTATGGAGTCCACATTGGCAGTCTCTTTGAAAAAAGTATCCGATTTCTCTAAGGAGACAGTATTGAAGTTTGCTGATCATGAAGAAAAACTTTTTAACGTTAGAGAAACGGGTGGATATTCAAGAATCTAAGTTTAACACAGAATGATTTTTGTGCTAAAATGTCTTATGATTCTGTGTGCATCGTCAGGATGAGTTTTTTTTTTGGAAAATTCTTTACGGTCTTGAAATTTACGGTTTTTGAATTTTCCAAAAACACATTACTTATCTCCTGTAATTCTTTTATGGAAGTATTTTAAAGAGATATTCCTTATCGTCACTCCAGTCCAGTCCCTTTACTTCAGGGTTGCGTAACCCTTCCAGCAGCTTGGAGGCTGAGCCCAACCTTTTTGGAGGTGGAGCGGTACAAATACCACTGAGACCACCCACCAACCCCAGTAATCTCAGCCTCCAAGCAGCTGGAGGGTTCCGTAAGCCTAGGGCTTACTGGAGTCCTTATTTTTAAATTTTAAATTTTTAAATTTCTTTACTTTACTTTATTCTTCATTTAATTTCTTTGATTTCCACTACAGTTTCTTGCTGTGTTTACTTTTAGCCAAGAGCTCTGTCTCTTTAATTTCTCCGGCTCTCTCCTCTCCCTCCTCCACCCGCCCCCCCCCCCCCCCTCACCGGATCAGGCGTCGGAGGAGAGCCGCGACTCGCAGCATCGAGGAGGGTTTCTTGCTTCTCTGCTCCCCTGCTGCTGAGGCTCGCGGATCGCTGCTGCCTCGCGCCGAAGCCCCACGGAGGCTGAGCGCTTGAGGCAGCATCGCTGGCCTGCCGATACCGCCAGACCCGTCCGGAGACGGCAGGACGCGGTGGCGAAGCCCGGCCTCCCCGAGGACCGCGGGGAAAATCTTAGGCGGCGATTCTCACAGGAATCAGAGGTTTCAGTCTGCAGTGAGCAAGGAGAGAGTGCGACCGCGACCGGGAGAGAGCCTAAGGGTTCCCCGTCCTGGCTCCACGTGGTGAGGCCCACCACGTGTAGAGCCAACGGGTATGCAGCGCTGAATCGGCTACAGATTCCCAGCACAGCTAACCGCAAGTAGAAGGGATATAACTGTGATTAATTTGAATCCTAATTTTAACTAGCAACAAGTGCTGTTAGCTTTAATTTATTTCTAAATTTCTTTATTTGTAACTTTATTTTAAAGCTATTTTTAACTAATTTTGGCTACAGGGTGCTCCTTCTATTTTAAATCCACTTTACATTTAATTGCTCATTGGTTTCCTCTAAATTGATAGCCGGTCTCTTCCCTGGGGGATCCCTTGGGGAGGGGGGAAAAAGGAAAAGAAACCTCGGTTTGGTTGGCCAGGGAGGAGCTAGCCTCCATTGTAGAGAAGGGTAGAGCTAGCCTCTATAGTAGAGAAGAGTCCCTCTCCACGGGCTTGGAGTTCTGGTACGGGAAGGTCCTCAGCCCCGGGTCATGTCAACCAAAGCACGCTGCCTTTCCTGTGGAATCCGCAGGGGTACTTCCGCAGAAACGGGTATCTGCAGGAACTGTACCGCGCTGGCAGCCTCGGCAGAGCAGGACATTAACTTAACCATGGCCCAGGCCTCCCAAGGGTCAGACGAACTCCCAGTAAGGGAGAGTGAGTTGCAAGCCCCTCCTTCTACGTCCTCGGACTTGCCCACCCCTTCCTTATCCCCCGCCCCTCTCCCGGCAGGGGAGGATGGGGTAGGAGATTTCTTCTCCCCGGACTTCATTCTCTTACTCCACAAGGCATATTGCCTACGTAAGCAAGGTTCAGGGAAAGCGGGTGCGGCGCCCTCGGCAGCGGAGGCCAAGACAGCCAGGCCCGCGAGGGCGGCCAATCCAGATTCCGACGTCCCACCTAAGCGCCTCCGGATGAGCGAAGAGGAGACCCTTTCACAGGGATCTCCGGAAGAAACGCCATCGGACAAGGACTTTGGTGAGGATGAGGAGGAGTTAGAAGAAGGTGAGATTCCAGAAGAAGACCAGGCTAGGATAATTAGAGTATTTCGTCGGGAGGAGCTTCCGGCCTTGATTAACGAGTCCCTGAAGGCCCTCAACATGTCCTCCGATGCTCCTGCAGAAGAGGAAGCATTGGAGGATCCATTGATCCAGGCCATTAGAAGATCCCAGAAGGTCTTTCCGGTTCATAGGGTAGTGAGACAGATGATCCAGGAAGAATGGGACCAACCCGAGTCAAGTCTAAGGGGAGTCCGGTCCATGCTTCGTCTCTATCCCCTCTCAGAGACTGACAAAGAACTGCTAAAGTCTCCCAGGGTAGATGCGGCAGTGTCAGCGGTCACCAAGAAGACCACTATTCCAGTGGAGGGCAGTGCTGCCCTAAGGGATCCTCAAGACAAAGTTGGATACTCTCTTGAAGCAGGCCTTTGACGTAAGCGCCCTCGCCTTGCAAGCCTCGGTCTCCGGAGCTTGGGTGGCTAGGGCCTGTTTAAGGTGGTCACAACACCTGCAGTCAGACGAAAGTCCCTCGGAGGAGACGCGGACCAACGCAAGCAGGTTGGAATCTGGAACAGCTTACTTGGCGGATAGTCAGTATGACCTCATCAGGAGCCTGGCAAAGAACATGGCCTCGGTGGTGGCTGCCAGGCGATATCTCTGGTTACGCAATTGGGCAGCGGATACTTCCTCGAAGGCTCGCCTGAGTCGCCTCCCCTTTAAAGGGAAACTGTTGTTCGGCGAGGATTTAGAGAAATTGGTAAAGGATCTGGGCGAGTCAAAGGGTGGCAGACTCCCGGAAGATAGACCGAAGCAAAACCGCTCACTCCCCCCGGCACGTACTCAGCCCAGGGATTTCCGGAGATCTCGCCCCGCCAGATCCAGCTCCTTTTCCAGGGGGCGTTTCCCTTCGAGGGGCCAGGGCTTTCGAGGGTTTCGGGGAGCAGGTCGCGGTTTTGGGGCAACCTCCTCCTTCTCCTCTTCCTCGTCTTTCAGAAAACAACAATGAAGCCGCGGGGGCCCAGGGGGAAGAGCTGCCCATAGGAGGACGTTTAAGACAGTTCCTTCCCGCCTGGTCCCGGGTCACGTCGGATCAATGGGTGCTAGAGGTGATCAGAGAGGGCTACGCCCTCGAATTTTCGAAGCCGATAACACCAGCCTTTGTTCTGTCCCCCTGCAGTACCCCCGCAAAGAAGACAGCGGTGGAATCCACCCTCACGCGCTTAATTGCACTCGGGGCCGTGTCTCCAGTGCCCCCAGATCAGTGCGGCTCAGGTCGATACTCGATTTACTTCGTGGTGCCAAAGAAGGAAGGCACCTTCCGACCGATTCTGGACTTAAAACAGGTCAATCGCTGCCTCAGGGTCCCGCACTTCAGGATGGAGACCCTGCGGTCAGTCATTGCTGCCGTAAGGAACGGGGAGTTCCTGACAGCCCTCGACTTGTCAGAGGCCTACTTGCATATCCCGGTCAGAAAATCCCATCAGCAGTTTCTAAGGTTTGCGGTACCAGCAGGGCACTTTCAATTCAAGGCCCTTCCCTTCGGCCTAGCGACAGCTCCACGAACATTTACCAAGGTGATGGTGGTAGTAGCGGCCTTCCTCTGGAAGGAGGGGATCTTGGTTCACCCGTATCTAGACGATTGGCTGATCCGGGCAAAGTCAGAGAAAGAAAGTCGCTCGGCGACGGACACAGTAGTTCGCTTGCTAGAAGAATTGGGATGGGTGATCAACCGAGCAAAGAGCAGGCTGACCCCCTCCCAGAATCTTGAGTATCTCGGCGCAAGGTTCGACACCGGCAGGGGCAGAGTGTTCTTGCCCTCTTCCCGGGCCGGGAACCTAAGGCTTCTGATCACTCGGTTCTTAAGCAGGCGAAACCCCTCAGCATGGCATTACCTTCAGGTCCTGGGCACGATGGCAGCAACGATAGAGGTAGTACCTTGGGCCAGAGCCCACATGCGCCCATTGCAACGATCCCTATTGCGTCGGTGGTCTCCGCAACTTCATCCTCTGACAACACAGTTACCCTGCGCTCCGCGGACCAAACGAGCTCTTCGATGGTGGCAACACCCGAGAAACCTGGAACGGGGAATGCCCCTCGAGCCCCCCCAGTGGGCCCTCTTGACGACGGATGCCAGCCTGTCAGGCTGGGGGGCACACTGCGAGGACCAGTTCGTTCAGGGATGCTGGTCCCCGATGGAATCTCAGTGGCCCATCAACAGACTGGAGTTACGGGCCGTCACCCTAGCGCTCAAGAAACTCGAGCCCCGGGTACGAAGAAGGGCAATCCGCGTCCTCTCCGACAACATCACAACGGTGGCGTACATCAACCACCAGGGCGGCACCAGCAGCCCGGCCCTGGAAAAGGAGGCAGACACTCTCCTCCAGTGGGCGGAGGTCTACCTCGAGGCGCTTTCGGCCCAGCACGTGGCAGGCTCGGACAATGTCACGGCCGATTACCTCAGCAGGCACAGAATAGACCACGGAGAGTGGGAACTGGAGCAGGCAGTCTTCGACCAAATAGTGGCTCGGTGGGGTCTCCCACTAATGGATCTCATGGCAAGATTCTCTTCGGCCAAGGTGGACCGATTCTTCAGTCGACGAAAGGAGAGGATGTCCGAGGGTCTGGATGCCCTGTCTCAGAAGTGGCCGGCAGAGGGCCTCCTCTATGTATTCCCTCCCTGGGCTCTGATCGGAAAGGTTCTTCAACGAGTGGAATCTCACCAGGGCCGGATAATCCTCATAGCTCCGGATTGGCCCCGCCGCCCCTGGTATGCAGACCTGGTGAGACTATTAGCCGACCACCCATGGCGGCTGCCCTGCAGGAGCGACCTTCTCAGGCAAGGCCCGGTCCGGATGCCTCACGTGGATCGGTTCTCGCTTACGGCCTGGCTCTTGAAAGGGCGCGGCTTCTGAAGCGCGGATATTCGGCGGCAGTAATCTCAACGTTGTTGAGCGCTAAGAAGCGCTCGACGTGTCTCGCCTATGTAAGGGTCTGGCGCATTTTCGAGGCATGGTGCGCGGAGCACCGTAGGAAGCCCCTGACCGCCTCAGTCCCAGAAATCCTGGAATTTTTGCAAGCAGGGTTCGACAAGGGTCTAGCGCACAGCTCACTTCGAGTACAACTAGCCGCTATCGCGTGCTATAGAGGAAAGATCCACGGCAAGCCGTTAGGGGTGCACACGGACGTCACCAGGTTCCTAAGAGCAGTACGACGGCTGCGTCCCCAGCGGAGGTCGGTCGTCCCCACCTGGGACCTTAACCTGGTACTAAATGCACTGATGGGGGAACCGTTTGAACCGGTAAAGAGGGCCTCCTTGAAGGACTTAACCCTGAAGACAGTCTTCCTGGTTGCGATCTGCTCGGCCAGGCGGGTCTCCGAGCTACAAGCTCTCTCCTCCAAGCCCCCCTTCCTGGCCTTCCTCAAGGACAAGGTCGTTCTGCGCACAGTGCCCTCCTTCCTTCCCAAGGTTATTTCTCCTTTTCATGTAAACCAGACAGTCACGCTCCCGGCCTTCCGAACCGGGGGCCTGGCAGGCAAGGATAGCAGGCTGCGGCTATTGGACGTTCAGAGAGCCCTAAAGCGCTACCTCTCCCGAACCGCTCCGTTCCGGAAGTCAGACCGGCTGTTTGTCAAGTTCGGAGGCCCCCACAGAGGGGAAGTGGCGGCCAAGGCCTCCATCTCTAGGTGGATTAGGGAGGCGATTGCCTCCACCTACATCCTGAAAGGCAAGCAGGTTCCGGGGGGGCTGCGGGCTCATTCCACCCGAGCTCAGGCTACCTCATGGGCAGAATTCAGTCTAGTCCCCCCGCTGGATATATGTAGAGCGGCAACTTGGTCCTCCCTACATACCTTCACCAAGCACTACAGGCTGGACGTGCAGAGCTCAGCGGATGCTCGGTTTGGCCTAGCGGTTCTTCAGTCCGGTTTGCCGAATCCCACCCAGAATTGAACTGCTCGGGTACTTCCCTGAAGTAAAGGGACTGGACTGGAGTGACGATAAGGAAGAAGTAATTGGATCTTACCTGCTAATTATTGTTCCTGAAGGAACGACAGTCCAGTCCCTGATCCCACCCGGCTATGTCGGACCTGAAGGCCTGTCGGAAAAGGGCGGAACAGCGAACCGAGCGGGGGACCAGATCGGGGTGAGGGAGGCCAGGAGTAAGTAGGCGAGCAGTCCTCCTTCGGCGCCTTTCCTCCTCTCCCTCCTCTACTCCTTTTTCCTATTTACTTATAAAAAAAAAAAAAAAAAAAAAAGTTTGCATGTTTGTTAGGTTTGATTTTTAGTTGTGACAAGGTTCACTTAGGCTACTTTTTCAGTCGATTACTGGGGTTGGTGGGTGGTCTCAGTGGTATTTGTACCGCTCCACCTCCAAAAAGGTTGGGCTCAGCCTCCAAGCTGCTGGAAGGGTTACGCAACCCTGAAGTAAAGAGACTGGACTGTCGTTCCTTCAGGAACAATAATTAGCAGGTAAGATCTAATTACTTCTTATTGTTTGAAGATGCTGACTCATTTAAAATTTCTAAGTTATTCTATCTGCCCCCAGGGAGGCTTGAGAAGGGAGGGAATTGTGATGAACCTGCTGTTTCTCGGGAAGGCTCGACTCCTTTTTCATTAGATATTTCTGATTTCATTTAATCCGAAACTGATATTTCCTGCAGGGCTACGCTTTTGGTTACTTTTTTGTTGGAAATGGATAAGGATAACGTTTTGCGGGCACATTTTCTTAAGAAAAATGAAAACTCTTGTGGGCAAACCATTCAGGTGTTCCCTGATGTTTCCAGGGTAACGCAAAAGCGGCGTAAGTCCTTTATCTAGATTCGTCCTCGAGTTCTGGCTTTAGGAGCAACTTTTCATCTAAAATTTCCTTGTAAATGTTTTGTTGTGTTTCAAGGCCGGAAGTATATTTTCCAGGAGGCAGAACAATTGTTAGAATTTCTAAACAGTAAAATTAAGTTTATTTTTTTTCCTTTTGTGTTTTTATTTTTGCCTGTTTAGCTCAAAGATTAGTTAAATGGAGTTTTATATTTACAGGAATCAAGTGGCACTTTTTTTTTCCTTTCTATTCTGTGATATCGTTTGGCTGTTCACTTCCTTGATGTGGACTAACTATTTCTTTTTATATAATTATTGGGTCATTTAGCTGTATGGTTATGATGTTTTCCCTTTTACATTTTTCATTGTATATTTGAAAATATTTCATAAATAATAAAAAAAAAAAAAAAAAAAAAGCAAAAAAAAAGCTTTGGAACTACAGAGTTTAAAAGGGAGAGAGGAGGCACTGGGTTAAACTAGAAAGAGGGAAAGAGAAATCTATTTGCATTGGCATGATATACAGACTTTCCTCATAGGAGGAATAGGTGGATGGAGAGTTAATTGAAGACATACACAGCATTGCTAGGAATGGGGAAGTGCTACTGATAGGGGACTTCAATATGCTAGATGTTTGGCACATTTGTGCTACAGTATCATCTAGAAGTAAGGAGATCCTGGATTCTCTACATGGAGAACTATTCAGCCAACTGGTAACAGAACCCACACATGAAGAGGCCATATTGGACTTGGTGCTTACTAAAGGTAAAGGTGTTTCTGATGTTATAGTGGGAGATCATTTTGCATCCAGTGATCACCAGATGGTGTGGTTCAGTATTAGGGACTAGGGCTGTTAGAATCCATTCAAAAGCGAGGGTCTTAGCCCATCTTGGCAAAGTTAGTTTTCCTAAAGTCTAATACCTCAGGGAGTCGTTAGTGGGATGGGAACAGCTGGGTGATGTAGAAAAACTGTGGGCAAAACTGAAAGGGGATATTTTAAGGGCAACCAACCTTTTTGTTTAAAATGGTAAAAAAAGGAAAAGGAGACTGTTATGGTTTTTGAAGAAGTAGCCGAAAAGGTGAAGAAAAAGAAGGAAGCCTTCATGAAATACAAGAGATCACAGAGAGAGGAAGACAGGCATCTATATTTGGAAAAACTTAGAGAAGCTAGCAAAGTTAGTCAGGAAAGCAAAGATTCAAAGAGGAGGAAATAGCCAATGCAATAAAATGGGGGAATAAGACATTTTTCAGATATGTTTATTGAGAAGAGGAAGGGCAAAAGTGGTATTGTCAGACTTGAGGGTGAAGGGGAGGAATATGTAGAAGCTGATGAGGATAAAGTGGAATTGCTTCCGTCTAAATGCCTAGGTTCTGTGTTCACAAATGAAGATTGAGGAGCAGGACCTCAGAAAACACCTATAAACAGGAACAGAAGCAAGGGGCATCTTGAACAGTTTTCAGAAGACTGTGTTCGTGAGAAACTAGCTAAACTTAAAGTAGACAAAGCAATGGGACCGGATGGGATACACCCTAGAATACGGAGGGAACCTGGGGATGTCCTAGCAGCTCCACTGACCTCTTTCAATGCCTCGTTGGAGTTGGGAGTGGTGCCAAAGGACTGGAGAGAGCCACATGTGGACCCTTTACACAAAAGCAGAAGTAAGGATGTGGTTGAAAACTACAGGTCAGTTAGTTTAACTTCAGTGGTGAGTAAATTATTGGAAATGCTGCTGAAAGAACATAGTGAGGTTTCTGGAGTCCAGCAGATTACAGGATCAGAGGCAGTATGGATTCACCAGAGGCAGGTCTTGTCAGACAAATCTGATTGACTTGATTTTCTGCCTCTGCCCTTTCCAAGGTCTTTCACTCCGTTCGCAAAGCTTTCTGCCCCTCTGGTCCTATCCCATCTCATTGGTTATTGGACCCTTCTCTGGCTCTTTCCCCCTATCTTCTCTCCATCATCAGTGACAGTCTTTCTACTGGTATCTTTCCCACTCTTTGGAAACATGCTACCATTCGCCCTGTCCTGAAAAAAGAGTTCCCTTGATCCGTCCTCCCCTTCTAACTGGCGTCCAATTTCTAACCTCCCTTTCCTTTCTAAGCTTCTAGAAAAACTTGTCTTTTCCCAACTATCTTCGCATCTTGAAGCTTCACTTACCCTGCACCCTCTTCAATCTGGGTTTCGCCCCGGCTATAGTACAGAATCTGTTCTTCTTTCTCTCCTCAACGAACTCCACTCTGCCCATGACCGTGGTCTCTTCACCCTTGCTGTCTCACTCGATCTCTCTGCTGCGTTTGACCTTGTCGATCACCGTACCCTCCTTTCACGTCTACATGATGCTGGTCTTTCCGGCACCGTGCTTCACTGGTTTCGGTCTTTTCTCTCAGGTCATTCTTTCTGCGTTTCCTCTGGTCCCTTATCTTCACCTTCTACCCCCCTCCCCTGTGGTGTCCCACAGGGGTCTGTCCTTGTTCCCCTCCTGTTTAACGTCTTTCTAGCCCCTCTCACTCTTAGTTCAACAACAGGGCATATCTGCACATTACTATGCCGACGATATTTTTCTGCTCTACCATACTGACTCTGCTTCCCCTGATATTACGCCTCTCAATAACTCTTTCCACCGTGGCTTCCTGGCTTTCTTCTAATTTCCTGCACGTTAATCTCTAAGACCTCAGCCATATGGTTCACCACTGGCAGTCCTGTTCCCCCTCTTCTCCCTTTGCTTTCCTCTTCTCCCATCCCCCTTGTCTCGTCTTTACGATACCTGGGCGTCACCCTTGACTCATCCTTATCCTTTAAAGCCCATATTTCCTCTGTCGTTCAACGCTGCTTCTCTACTCTACGACAACTTCGCTCTGTTCGCCCTTTTCTTTCCTTCTCATCTATGACCACCCTTCTCTCACTAGTCACCCGTCTTGATTACTGCAATGCCTCCCTGACTGGTCTTCCCCAGTCCCAACTACAGCGCCTTCAGAGTTCACAACACTGCAGCCCGCATCCTCACCTGCTCCTCTCGCTTCGATCACATCACCCCACTTCTCATACGATTTGCACTGGCTTCCTATTCCCTTCCGTATACAATACAAGGTCCTCATTTTTGCCCACAAATCCATTCACACGGGTACTCCTCTCTACCTCGCTGACCAGATTCACCTTCACACTCCCTACCGTTCTCTCTGTTCCATCCATGCTAACCGTCTGACCCTACCCTCCCCTTCACAAGCCCACCTCGAATCCACCCGCTCCTCTGCCTTTTACTTCCTTGTGCCCCATCTCTGGAATTAGCTTCCCCCGGACCTCCACCTGGAACCCTCCCTGAAAACCTTCAAGACCCACCTGAAGACTTACCTCTTTTGCCTTGCGTTTGATCTTCCCCCACCTCCCTCTCGCTGATTTCTTATAGCCCCTATTTGCTACCTGACCCTTCTCTTTAGCTCTTTCCTCCTCTTTTATCTATCCTATCACACATTTGGCATTCCTTTCTTTTTTCCTTGCAACTTTTATGTACTTTGTGCACCGCTCTGACGCAGTTGCATTGAGCGGTATATTAAGCCTCAAATAAAAATAAAAAAAGATAAAGAAAGATTTTTCTTTGACTGGGTGACTAGGGAGTTGGACCGAGGGAGAGCCCTAGATATGATGTATTTAGATTTCAGTATTAAAGCCTTTGACATCGTTCCTCACAGGCGACTTATAAACAAACTGAGCACCCTAGGGTTGGACCCTAAAGTTTATTGCTTGGGTTAGAAATCAGTTGAGTAGGAGGCGACAAAGGGTACAGGTAAATGGAGCTCACTTTGAGGAGAAGGTGACCAGTGGTGTGCCCCAGAAATCTGTCCTTGGTCCAAGTTGAAATCTGTCCTTGGTCCAAGTCTTTTTAACATCATTGTTAGTGATATAGCGGAAGGGCTGTTGGGTAAGGTTTGCCTCTTTGCAGATGATATCAAAATCTGCTTTAGAGTGGACACCCAGGAAGGTGTAGATAACATGAGGAGGGATCTAGCTAAGCTTGAAGAATGGTCTAGAATTTGGCAGCTGAGATTTAATGTTAAAAAATGCAAGGTCATTCATTTGGGCTGCAGCAATCCAAGGGAGCAATTTAGTATAGGGGATGAAGTACTTTTGTCCACTAAAGAAAAGCAGGACCTAGGTGTGATTTTTGTCTGATGTTAAAGTAGCTAAACGGGTAGAAAAGGCAACAGCAAAAGCTAGAAGGATTGCTTGGGTGCATATGAAGAGGAATGGACAGCAGAAGAAAGGAGGCAATAGTGCCTCTGTATAAGTCTTTGGTGCAAACTCATTTGGAGTATTGTGTGCAATTCTGGCGACCACACCTTCAAAAGGATATAAACAGGATGGAGTCAGTACAGAGGGTGGCTACTAAAACGGTTAGTGGTCTTCATTATAAAACATATGAGGACAGACTTAAGGATCTTTAATATGTACGCCATCGAGGTAATATGATTGAGATGTTTAAATACCTCCGTGGCATAAATGCACAGGAGGAGAGCCTCTTCATTTGAAAGCAAACGCTGCTACGAGAGGACATGGGATGAGAGTGAAAGGGGTAGATTCAGGAGTGAGATGCGGAAATATTCCTTTACAGAAAGAGTGGTGGATCTGTGGAATGGTCTGTCTGCCTTCTTGCCTAAGGTGTTTTCTCCTTTTTCGCATGAACCAGGTGGTGTGTCTGCTCTATGTTGGGAGGAGGCTAAGGATCTTCCAACTTGTGGATGTCTGAAAGCTGCTTCTCCAGAACTTGGAGGTTACAAATTCTTAAGTCCTGACCATCTTTTTGTGCTGTTTACTGGCCCGTGCAAGGGTGATGTGGTGGTTTTAGTCGACTTTGGGGTGCTGGAACCATTAATGCATGAATTCTTTTTCACGTGAAACTCCATGATGTTGGTCAATACCAAACTAATAACACCTCAAGTGATGATGATATTGGTCAAAACAAATATTTTGACTATTTTGCACAATATTTCAGCATCCCCATTTCGGGGACGCTATGCATGAAAGGGCGGGTGAAGTGGCCGTTATATAAAACTGCAAATGTCAAACAACTGCAACTAAATTTCCAAAACTCATTATAAATGAAATGTAATTAGTAATATGTAGAAATGATGTTTATGTATCAAAATTGTGTAGCCAGCCACATCACATATGACAGTGGTGTGTGTGACATGTACAGGGGGCAGGATATGGAGAAGGGAATGGCCCAGAGTAGGCCATGGATGTGGCAGACTCAAGTCAAGTGGGTGGCCCAGATGTGTGGGTATGCCCAGGAAGGGATGTGGAGGGATTCATGGCAGGGTGGGCGGGCTGGAGGAAGGGGCCACATGCTGCCACAGACACCTGTCCTATGCATGGGACCACCTGTGCGGCAGCCTTACCACCCCATGGTGACAAACAGGCCTGGGACTGCATCCGCAGTGCCTGATGGCTGACATGCATGCCCTGTGCAGCTAGACGGTGATGTGCTGGGGGTACCATGTGTATGCAACACACCCTGCACATGTCCTGCCCCCCCCCCCCTCCATGACAGCCACCATGTGTGCGGTACTGGCATCGTGCAATGGGCAGGTGACACTGTACCCTTGGCATATCTCAGCAAAAATATTGGAGGAGTGGGCCTCGTACCCCCAGACCCAGAGGCAGTCCCCATACCAGCAGCCCACGATGGAACACTGCTGTGACCAATGTCCCAGGCAGGCAATGTGCATGGTGCACAGAGGCATAGGCCAGCCACACATGGTGTGGACATGCACAGGCCTGTGGCCGCTGCTGCACATACCGCAGCCCCTCCCCAAGTGCTGACACGTGCATGGAGTGGTATGGGCATATGGCTCAGGCAGTCATGCAAAGTAATGTATATGTCGGCTGCTGTCCATTCATCATCATCCTCCAGCATTGAAATGACTTCATGTAATTTGTAATGCTTTGACATTCTAAAGTTGAAAAATGTGAAAAATCATAAACGGACAACACAAACACCAAATAGCATGATTTTTTGAATAATTACGTACTGCACATGCTCCGTTACACTTAATTGCTCATATCGCTCATCGCAAATGCACTACCCATTCATGCATAGTGTCCCCAAAACGGGGACGGCAGAAATATGTAGCGTACTCAGAACAGAATCACTGTAAATTCTACATACAAATATATTTGATTAAAAACAATATATTAAACAAAAATCAAGCTTACTTGAGAGAATGACTGATTGCGTTCTTGTCAAAAACGCTACTTTTCAAGAGTACGATAAATTTAGCAAATTTTACTAAACACTTCAAGTTCTTATATCAGTTCTGCAGGTGAACATATCATGGAACCTTTTGTAATGCATTCATTCTAAATTTGTTCCTAATAAAATATTGCGTGATTGAATTGTGTTGTGTGGTTTAATATGACCTGAGGCATAAAATTTGAGCGTACCCATTTTGGGGACGCTATGCATAAATGGAGGCCATTGCCTTGGTGTATCGGTAGCTGAACCAGCTGGTTCTAGAGTTTGCACGCCCATTCTACTTGTGCAGGTGTCCTCCTGGGCAAAGCAGTAGCCTCTGCAGACATTTGACAGCAGTGTGGCCATCTTTTTCCACTTTTTGTTTTTTTTGAGCATTACAATTGGATGTAAGGGTCCTTTTGGACATTGCAACCACAGTAGCCTACATCAACCGCCAGGGGAGGCACAGGCAGCGCGGTCCTGGAGGAGGAGTCCAAAGGGCTGTTTAAACTGGGCTGAAGGTCACCTCCAGGTACTGTCGGCAGCGCACACAGCAGGAGTTGACATGATGGTGGACTACTTGAGTTGACTGCACGTGGACCCCGGAGAGTGGGTGCTCAACCACGAGGTCTTCAACCAGGTGGTAAGCTGGTGGGGCACCCCAGTCATGACAACATTTGAGATTGCCAAGGTGAGATGATTTTTCAGCAGGTGCTGAGAAGAGAGGATGTCGGAGGGCCTAGATGCTCTAGTGCAAGATTGGCCTATGGAGGGACGACTCTGTCTTCCCTCCGTGGCCTCTAATAGGTCGGGTTGTGCAGAGGATCGAAGCTCATTGAGGGTTTGTGATTTTGTTTGCTCCGGATTGGCTAAGCCACCCGTGGTATGCCGACCCAGTGTGGATTTTAGCGGATTGCCCATGGTGCCTTCCGACTCGAGAGGATTTACTGACACAAGGGCCAGTGCATATGCCACAGGTAGATCAAGTCTTGCTTACAGCATGGCCTCTGAGAGGGTGAGATTGAAGAATAAAAGGCTACTCTGGGCTCGGTGATCTCAACCTTACTGCAGACAAGGAGGAAGTCTACTTCATTCACCTATATTCGAGTCTGGCGTATCTTTGAGGCGTGGTGTGAAGACAGGGAGACTCTGCCATCCATGGCTTCTGTTCAGACATCTTAGCTTTCTTGCAGGCCAGGTTCGAAAAGGGCCTAGTGGCTAGTTCCCCACAGGTACAACTGGCGGTAATTTCCTTCTGTCGGGGAAAGGTCCAGGGGGTAGCATTTGGGGACACATCCGGATGTCGGCTGATTCCTCAGGGCGCCACAAAGGTCAATTTGGTATTGGTGGTGCTAGGGGGAGATCCTTTTGAGCCTTTAAACTGGTAGTCTCTGAAGGACTTAACCCTCGACGTTTTTTCTCTTGGCCATATGCTGGGTGTGCAGGATTTCAGTTCTTCAAGCCTTATCTTGCCTAGAGCCATTCCTGTCCTTTTTGCAGAGAGAACGTGGTTCTAAGGCCAGTGCCGTCCTTTTTGCCTAAGGTGATAGCAACATTTTAATTTGAACCAGTTTGTCTGTCTCCTGGTCCTCAGGAGCACAGTGAACGTCTCTGCTAATCCGTGGTTGCACCCTCTTGATGAGCGACAGGTCCTGAGGTGTTTGAAGAGGACTGCGGTCTTGCGCAAGTCGGATCACCTATTTGTGCTGTTTGGGGGACCATGCAGAGGGGAGGCAGCGGCTAAATATTTCTAAATGGTTCAGAGGCAATTGTGACTGCAAGCCAGTTCCGGCAGGTTGCGTGCACATTACACGAGAGCTCAGGCGTTCTCGTGGGTGGAGTGTAGTTTGGTGCCACCGGTCAAAATTTGTAGAGCGGCAACCTGTTCTTCGCTTCATACCTTTTTGCTAAGCATTACCGTCTGGATGCTCAGGCGGTGAGAGATGCCTGTGCGGTATGGTGGTGCTTCGGGCCACTGTGGCAGGTCCTTCCCATTAATTTTTTTTAACTGCTCTGTTACATCCCCAGAGGTGCGAGACTGGACTGGACTGGAGGGACGATAAGGAAGGAGAAATTACTTATCTGCTAATTGTTGTTTCTTGAATTCCAGTCCTGGATCCCTCCCCAAGTGCCGGTTGCCTGTGACTGGGGCCTGAAGCGGGTTTCCTTGGCTAAGAAAGTGGCCCGGGGTGGGGGGATCGGGGGGCAAGGTGATGTGGGAATGGATGGGGTTGAGAGTGTGTCAAAAGGATTCTCTGTCTTAACGCTCAGTACTGCAGTTGCCCAGGTGGGCTACAGGTAAGTCTCCATGTTCTGAAGGGAGGGGGAATCTCTTCTCCAGGGGTGGGGAAGGTTTAGAGTCTTCAGATGTACATTTGTTTGGTTCAAGTTTGAAGATTTATTTGTTGCTCCTGCGAGTCTGCTTTAATAGGTTATTGGAGCTTGTGGGCAGTCCCTGTGGTATTAGTACTGCTGTCTTCAAAATATAAGAACATAAGATATGCCATACTGGGTCAGACCAAGGTCCATCAAGCTCAGTATCCTGTTTCCAACAGTGGCCAGTCTAGGTCACAGGTACCTAGCAGGTTCCCCAAAAGACACAGATTCCACAATGCTTGTATTGGGGCAAGCAGTGGATATTCTGGGTCCACTTCAATAATGGTTTATGGACCTTTCCTTTGTCCAAACCTTTTTTTAAACTTGGCTACACTAACAGCTTTAATATATCCTCCAGTAGCAAATTCCAGAGTTTGATTACACGTTGAGTGAAAAAATATTTTCTCTTATTAGCCTTAAATAAGTTACCTGTAGCTTCATTGCATGTCCCCTAGTCTTTCTATATTTTGATGGCGTAAACTATCTACGTTGACTTGTTCCACTCATTAATTTATAGACCTCTTATCATATCTCCCCTCAGCTGTCTCTTTTTAAGGTTGAAGAGTCCTAACCTTTCTAGCCTCTCTACATGACATGCTCAGTCTCCAAGCTGCTGGAAGAGGTACACAACCCTAGAGGTGCGGGACTGAACTGGAGTTCAAGGAACAATAATTAGCAGGTAAGTCTAATTTCACCTTTTAAGGAGCACATGCTCCTTTTGTTATGTGCCACTAAAACTGTATTAAATGTTTTTGAAGGATCAGCATATGTCAACTGTGCAGGCAGGTGGGTGGATAGGACTGAAAGGACAGTATTTTTGTCTACCCACCCATCCTTCTAGAGGTAAAAAAAACTATTTAACAGAATGGGATGAAACCCTGCATGTGCGAAAAACCTGGAAAAAGACAAAAATTGGCCAGTGCATTTTTATGGGAGGAGGAGTTTCTGTAGCATAGAAACTTACACAGTGAAATGCAGCAGTTATGAAATACCACCTTTCAGTCTCCTCCTTCATCCTGTTCTCTACTCTCCCAACTCCCAAAACTGCTGCAACTACACCACCAATCTGCAAACTATACAGATGGGAGTTTGCATGTGGGTACGCATGTGTGCACATAGGCTGATTTTTGCCTTGTACACTGCATGCTGCAATCTCCAGGAACAAGCAGGAATGTAGTCTTCACATATGGGTGATATTGGTACTGACAGAGCCCATGTGGGAATACTCTCCAGCATACAATAGGAAAACCTTTGGGAGCAGCTCGCTGTGCCTGTGTAGTTGCCTTCCCTCCTTTGCCACTCTCCCTCCTCAATTCTTTGTTTACCGTGGAGCTGGCAGAAAGCAAATCCTGTCCTTGCAGAAAATTCCTGTGTTTCATATTTTTGTGGTTCGTGTATGCCTTCCCGTTGACGTTAGAACCGACCAGGAGTCAGTACCTTCTTTAAAAAAAAAAAAAAGTAAAGGGAATTTTTTTTTTCCAGGCACATGGATGTTATATTAGGCCCAACCCTTCCATTCTGTCTCTGACAAAATGGAGAAACCAGCCAGTGGGTTTAAAAAATGTTCTAAGTGTGGTAGTACCATCTCGGTTATCGACATCCATGACTGGTGTCTAAAATGCCTAGGTCCTGACCATCAACCCTCAGAATGGTACCCTCTGCAGGAAGATGACAAAAAGAGGCCTATATAATCAGGCTGCAAAGTTAGGCACCCTCTTTGCCTCCAACGCAATCTCTTTTAGCATTGACGTCATCAAGGCCATCGTCTTCCTCCCATGGATCTCAGGTTTGTCTTTGAGCGTTGCTCTGGATGGGGGGATACATGGCCAAACAGCCTCGGCAGGAGGACTCTTCCTCCAAAGCCATTGTGCTCTGGTACTGATACCCAAGCATCGGCAAGCTACATGGATCAGCACATACTGGCCATCAAGCAGCCTCTGTTCTGGTGAAGACTTTACCGTTTGGTTCCACAAATGCCGGCACAGTCTTCAGTACCAGTCCAAACTGCACCGGGTTACATGCCACTCGACGCTGCCGCCCATGCCTGCCCTCGAATCCGTTTCTGGTACAGAGATTCCAGCTAAGCAGGTTCCTCATACTGACTTCAATCACTACTGAGTTACGACAGAATGCGAACACCCCACCCATCTATACTTCGAGTCTTTGGAATCTGATTCATCGGATGGCGAATCGACCGATATTCGAGGCCTACAAAGCCTACTGGAGGGATCTGTCCCTGTCTCTGCAATGTTGCATGTATGTTTGTTTGTTACATTTGATATACCGCTCAAGCCAAAGCATCAGAGCGGTATATCATTTACAACATTACATAAAAGTTACAGAAAATATGAAAAGAGCGCCATTAATTAGATAGGACAGAATAAGAGGTACAGTGATAGTTAAAGGAATAGAGGAGATGAGAAGAAATGCTCCACATAGCATCTGAAGAGGTAGATATCATACCACCAGGTGTTAAAGCTCCCACTCACAACCTCCGCTGTTGACATCACCCCTCCACCGCTCCGATCTCCACAGCAAGCAGAACCAATGTAGCAGCATTTTAAACGTCCCCGCACGGTCCTGTGCCTAAGGGCCACGCCAAAGGGCCCTCAGGCGCAGGCCCGCCAGTGGAAGTGATGGTTTTAAAGCCGTTAAAGGCAGCTGGTATGGGCAGACTGAAAGGAAAGAGGTGGAGCTCCCGCTCACACACCTCCGATGCTGGCTGGCTGGCTGCTGCTTTCCCCGTCTCTGCGCGCCAGTGGAAGTGACAGTTTTAAAGAATTTATATACGATGTTGTCAGGGGCCTTTCCATAACAGTGATATCAGAGCGAGAGTGTAGAGCTGAAGAATTGGAAATTCTCCGGGAACAAGCAGGAAGTCCATCCTCACTTATGGGTGACATCGGCATCGATGGAGCCCTCACGGAAGCATCTCCCCCCCCCCCCCCCCAGCTTTCAAATAGAGCCTTTGGGAGATGCCACCATGCATGCGTGGTCCCCTTCCCACCCAAGTGTACCAGCTTGCTCAGTCTCCTTTTTTCCGTGGAGCTCTTCAGATGTTCATCTGGCTTGTCCCTGGAAAAAGTTTAATTTTTCTGAGTTTCATACTTGCCTCTGGTATCACACAGGTACTCTTCCCGCCGCCCAACCTTTGTTGCCTTGGCGTCAAGTTTAAGTCTGTTTTTGTAGTTTTTTGTTTAATTTTCTGGCGTCTTGTCCCAACTGGCAGCCCGGCGAGTCTTCGACCTCACAGGGGTACTTTTTTTTCCCGCCCATGGCTACCAGTGGCTTTAAGAAGTGTGATTGATGCTCAAAAGTCATGTCTTTGACTGACACACACACTGCCTCGGGCCAGACCACGAGCTTGCAGCATGCAGTCTTTGCAAGAGAATGTCCAGCAAGGCCCTCAAGAGCTGCCAGCAGCAGCATTGTGTGTGTGTGTTCCCCCCCCCCCCCCCGAGTCTTAAGTGCCTCTGATGGCCAGGGCCTTGTCTGAAGCCTCAACACCTCGGGTAGACTCTTCCAAGCCAGAGGCGGCCCCCCCCCCATGGGCCTTCAGAAAGGGGGTCCCCCTCGAGAGAATCCAGGAAGAAGAAACCCTCTAAGGTGGTGTCCTTGGATGGATCCGACCGGCCGGGTGCCCCCTGGGCCAGGACCCACAGTCTGAGATGCTTGTCCAAGGCATTGGAGGAGCAGCCTGCAAAGGTCCCCCAAGAAGGATTCGACCTCAGACCGGCCTCTGTGCCCCAGACACCATCCTCATCAAGGATTCCCTCTCTGTGGTAAACTTGTGCTCTGTCCCGATGGTGAACATCTGCCGGGGCCGCCACTTGATCTTCAGTCCATACCTTCACAGCCCATTACTGCCTGGAACGAGTCCTGACGGGACAGTGCCTTTGGCCAGGTTGTCCTCTGTATCAATCTGTTTGGGATTTAGGCAACCCCTACCCTCCGACTCTTCTGTGTTCAGGCTACCGGAGTGCTGGTTTTCATCGGACACAGGGGTCCTACTGTGGTCTGTGGACATTGACTTAATTGCTGCTGCTCGTGGTTCCCTGTGAGGAAATCCGTGTTTTTTTTTTTTTTGCTATGGGCTTTCGGTAGCCTGTAGCTGGGGAGTCCCATATGTGAGAGGACAGACTTCCTGCTTGTTTCCAGAGAAAGCATAGTTATCTGTAACAGGTGTTCTCCGGGGACAGCAGGAATCAGTCCTTGCAACTAGGGGTTACATGCTCCTTTATCTTTTATTTTTGCCATCTTTTAGCTATGTCATCTGACTGAGCAAGATGGCACCCTTGGGTGGGAAGGGGATCACGCATGTATGGTGGCATCTCTCAAAGGCTTTCTTTGAAAGCTGGGGGGATGCTTCCATGAGGGCTCTGTCGGTGCTGATGTCACCCATATGTGAGGACTGATTCCTGCTGTCCCCGGAGAACACCTGTTACAGGTGAGTAACTGCTTTCTCCAATACCCAACAGCTCCTAAGGAAGCTGCCACTCTTTTTATTCACCGCATTCTCCATGATCTCAGGCTTTGTATGTGGGAGACACCCCTTACCATTTCTTCACATACTCGATGGCTTGATACCATGTACTGAGTCCAGAATATCCCGGTTTCCAAAAGACACAGTTGCCGCACTACTCAATGGTAGTGGAATTGTCTGTGCATCGAATCAGGAGTGCAAAGACACATTCCTCTAACCCTCTGGGTAGGGAATGGAGAACTCTTGATGCTTTGGTCGACGTTAACATAATACATGCTATACTGGGTCAGACCAAGGTCCATTAAGCCCAGTATCCTGTTTCCAGCAGTGGCCAATCTAGGTCATACGTACTTAGCAGTTTCCTCAAGAGACACGGGTTCCACAATGCTTGTATTGGATCAAGCAGTGATATCCTGGGTCCCTTTTTTAATAATGGTTTATGGACCTTTCCTCCTGGAACTTGTCCAAACTTTTTTAAACCCGGCTACACTAACAGCTTTTATTACATCCTCCGGTACCAAATTCCAGAGTTTGATTACACGTTGAGTGAAAAACTATTTTTTTCTTATTAGTCTTAAATAGGTTACCCCCTGTAGCTTCATTGCATGTCTCCTAGTCTTTCTATATTCTGATTATGTAAACGATCGATCTACGTTTACCTGTTCCACTCCATTCGTTAATTTATAGACCTCTATCATATCTCTCCTCATCCATCTCTTTTCCAGGTTGAAGCGCCTTAACCTTTTTAGCCTCTCTTCATAGGAGTATCCTTCCACCCCTTTAACATTTTGGTGGCCCTTCTCTGTAACTTTTCTAATAGTGCTATATCCTTTTTAAGATACGGCGGCCAGAATTGCACTCAATATTCAAGGTGCAGTTGCATCATGGAACGATAGGCATTATAATATCCATTTTTTTCCCCATTAATTTCCTTATGATATCTAGCATTCTATTGGCTCTCTTGGCTGCTGCTGCACACTGGGCAGAGGGTTTTGACATGTTATCCATGATTATGCCTAAATCTTTTTCTTGGATGGTGGTTCCTAATGTGGAACCACCATCATGTAACCATAGTTTGGGTTGTTCTTTCCTAGGTGCACAACTTTGCACTTGTCCACATTAAATTTCATCTGCCATTTGCATGCCCAGTCTTCCAATTTATCAAGATTCTCTTGCAATTTTTCACAATTTTCATGCGTTGTAACAACTTGAAATAGTTTTGTCATCTGCAAATTTTGATAACCTCACTCATCGTTCCCATTTCAAGGACATTTATGAATGTGTTAAGCAGCATACCCAGCACAGATCCGTGGGGTACTCCACTATTCACCTTTTTCCATTGGGAAAATTGGCCATTTAACTCTATTCGTTGCTTTCTGTCTTTTAACAAGTTCCTGATCCACAATAGTACACTGACTCCTATCCCATGACTCTTTAGTTTTGCCAAAAGGCTTTCTGAACGTCCAGATACACTATATCAACCGACTCACCTTTGGTCTACCTGTTCATTCACACCTTCAAAAAAGCATAACAGATTAATGAGACAAGATCTTCCTTGTCTAAAGCCATGTTGGTTGTCTCCCATTAAGCCATGACTGTCTACATGTTCAGCAATTTTGTTCTTTATGATGGTTTCTACCATTTTTCCTGGTACTGACATTAGGCTTACCGGTCTGTAGTTTCCCGGATCACCCCTGGAACCCTTTTTAAAAATTGGCATTACAGTGGCCATCCTCCAATCTTCAGGTATTACAGATGATTTTAATGATAGTTCACAGATTACTAATAGCAGGTCTGCAGTCTCGCATTTCATAAAAATATGACAACAGAAAAAGACCACATGGCCTATGTAGTCCTTCCATAACAACTACAACAGTCCCCTTTTTTCCTTTAGAGATCCTCTGTTTGTCCCATGTTTTTTTAACTACTGTTCTCATCTCTACCTCTTCACTGTTCTCATCTCTACCTCTTCCACTGGGAGACTATGCCACGGATCCATCACTCTTTCCGTAAAGAAATATTTCTGCATATCGCTCCTGAATCTATTTCCCTTCACCCTCATCCCATGTCCCCTTGTAGCAGAACTTGTTTTCAATCGAAAGAGGCTCTCCCCCTGTACATTTTATGCCATGGAGGTATTTAAACATCTCAATTATATCACCTTTTTTCCGCCTTTCCTCTAAGGTGTACATATTAAGATCCTTAAGTCTGTCCTCATATGCTTTATAATGAAGACCACTAACTATTTTAGTAGTCACCCTCTGTACTGACTCATCCCGTTTATATCCTTTTGAAGGTGCGGTCTCCAGAATTGCACACTATACTCCAAATGAGGTCACACCAAAGACTTATACAGAGGCACTATCACCTCCCTTTTTTCTGCTAGCCATTCCTCTGCATATGCACCCAAGCATCCTTCTAGCTTTTGCTGTCGCCATTTCTTCCTGTTTAGCTAATTTAAGATCATCAGACACAACCACGCCTAGGTCCCGCTCTTCTTTAGTGGACAAAAGTACTTCACTCCCTATACTATATTGCTCCCTTGGATTGCTGCAGCCCAAATACATGACTTTTAGATTTTTAAACATTTAAATCACAACTGCCAAATTCTAGACCATTCTTCAAGCTTAGCTAGATCCCCCCCTCATGTTATCTACACCTTCCTGGGTGTCCACTCTATTGCAGATTTTGGTATCATCCACAAAGAGGCAAGCCTTACCCGACAGCCCTTCCGCTATATCACTAACAAAGATGTTAAAAAGAATTGGACCAAGGACAGATCCCTGGGACACACCACTGGTAACCTTCTTCTCATCAGAGTGAGCTCCATTTACTTGTACTCTTTGTCGCCTCCCACCCAACCAATTTCTAACCCAAGCAGTAACTTTAGGGTCCATCCCTAGGGTGCTCAGTTTGTTTATAAGTCGCCTGTGAGGAACAGTGTCAAAGGCTTTACTGAAATCTAAATACACTACATTTAAGGCTCTTCCTCAGTCCAACTCCCTGGTCATCCAGTCAAAGAAATCGATCAGATTGGTCTGACAAGACCTGCCTCTGGTGAGTTCATGCTGCCTTGTATCCTGTAATCCGCTGGACTCCAGAAACCTCACTGTTTTCTTTCAGCAGCATTTCCAATAATTTACTCACCACCGAAGTTAAACTAACCGGCCTGTAGTTTTCAACCACATCCTTACTTCCGCTTTTGTGTAAAGGCACCACATGAGCTTCTCTCCAGTCCTTTGGCACCACTCCCAACTCCAACGAGGCATTGAAAAGGTCAGTCAGTGGAGCTGCTAGAACGTCCCCAAGTTCCCTCAGTATTCTAGGGTGTATACCATCTGGTCCCATTGCTTTGTCTACTTTAAGTTGAGCTTGTTTCTCACAAACAGTCTTCTGAAAATTGTTCAAGATGTCCCTTGCTTCTGTTCCTGTTTGTGGGTGTTTTCTGAGGTCCTGCTTCTGGTTCTTTATCAGTGAACACAGAACAGAAATATTTGTTAAGCAATTCAGCTTTATCCTCATCAGCTTCTACATATTCCTCCCCTTTATCCTTGAGTCTGACAATACCATTTGTGCCCTTCCCTCTTCTCACTAACATATCTGAAAAATGTCTTATCCCCCCCATTTTATTGTATTGGTTAATTCCTCCTCTTTTTGAATCTTTGCTTTCCTGACTACTTTACTCGCTTCTCTGTTTGTTTTGCCAAATGTAGATGCCTGTCTTCCTCTCTGTGATCTCTTGTATTTCATGAAGGCCTCCTTTTTTTTCAGCTTTTCAGCTACTTTCAGAAGTTTTTTTGAAAGTGTGAATAAACAGGTGGACAAAGGTGAGTCGGTTGATATAGTGTATCTGGGCTTTCAGAAAGCCTTTGACAAGGTCCCTCATCAGAGACATTTGGCAAAACTAAAGAGTCATGGGATAGGAGGCAGTGTACTACTGTGGATCAAGAACTGGTTAAAAGATAGAAAGCAGAGGGTTGGGCTAAATGGCCAATTTTCCCAATGGAGAAAGGTGAATAGTGGTGTACCCCAGGGATCTGTGCTGGGTCCGCTGCTTTTTGACATATTCATAAATGACCTGGAAAGTGGAATAACGAGTGAGGTTATCAAATTTGCAGATGAGACAAAACTATTTAAAGTTGTTAAAACCCAAGAGGATTGTGGAAACTTGCAAGAGGCTCTTGATAAATTAGAAGACTGGGCATCAAAATGGCAGATGAAATTTAATGTGGACAAGTGCAAAGTTATGCACCTAGGGAAGAACAACCCAAACTATGGTTACATAATGCAAGGTTCCTTAGCGTTCCTCCAGTTCAGTCCTCTACCTCTGGTTTGTCAATCTCTTCCTGCAGCTAGGAGACTGGTTTGTCAGAATGATGACATCACGGGATATAGCCTGCTGCCCTTCCATCTGCATCCCAGTGTAACCAGTCTCCTTTGCAGCAGGAGGAGTTTGACGAGCCTTAAGGAGAGGCTCTTGAAGGAGTTGTGGATAAGGAGCATGGCTAATTGAGTGTAGTTAAAGGGGTTTGCTTAGTTAGTGTGTACCACTTTAAATAAAAAAAAAAAAAAAAAAGAATCTCGGTGGGACAGCATTGGGCTACAGCCTTCTTGCTTCCTGCCTGTGGCACTGCGGCAGTGTTCTTTCTGGTGGGGGGGGGGGTCCTTTGGCTCAGTTTGCCGTACCCCTCCTTCCTCTGCTTGGCCCAGGAGTCTCACCCCCCGGACACTACGGGGGTGAGCCTTTCTAGTCTGCCGGTGTCCCGGTGCTGCTGTCGGGCGGTCTCTTCACCTCTGACTGTATTGTAGAGCCCGGGGGAATCGCCGCGTTCCGAGCAGTGCTGAGCAGACCTGACCGGTAAGTGTTTCGCCGGTATCAGGCTGCCGTTCTTCGGTCCCGCCACGTTTTCGCGACAGGACTCCTTCGTCGCTGTGCTTGGCGCCTTTTTTTCTTCGCGGCTGTTGCCCGCGGCGGCCATTTTCAAAGCCGCGCGGCAGCCGCGTGGCAGAGCATCCCCTCCCGTTTTCAGCAACGGAGGGTTGCTGCCTGCTTTGGGTGTACTTAATTTGTTTTAGTTCTTTTAGTTATTTTGGTTGTTTTTATTGATTTCTTCTTCAGTCCTCTGTCGTCGGTCCTCTGGCTTACCGGGGGGTGGAGAGGGCTGCGGGGGTTTTCGCTTCCTTCTGGGCAGATAGTTCACCAACAACTTTAACGTTAAAAAAAAAAAAAAAAAATCAAAGGGAACCCTCAGGGGGTAGCCTCCTACAAAGTGTTTCAGCCTACCCCAGTTCTTTGGGCTATTAGGGGGTTCGCATGGCTACCCGGCCTCTATGCCTGGTCTGTGGGTCCCGCAGGGGCCCGGTCACTGAAACGGGAGTGTGCCGGGGCTGCGTGGCTCTTTCCTCAGAGGTGGAACTTCAGATGGCGCCTCCTGAGTCTCAGGATGCGCAAGGGGCGACTGCGGAGTCGCCGGCCGAGTCCCTGCCGATCTTAGGGCAGGAGTCCGATGCAGAGCCGCTGCCGGGGCCCTCCGGGGTCTCCGCAGCTCCGCCGTCAGCGGACATCTCGGAGTTCAGTCCCGAGTTTGTACTTCTTCTCCATCAGGCCTTTTGTCTGCGCCAGCAGGGCAAGCGGACGCGCTCAGTTTCCCCTGTGGCTCAGCCTGCGCAGTTGCCAGCGGAAGGGGCGGCGTTCGTGGAGCCGCCGGTTCCAAAGCGTGCGCGACTTGCAGACCCGACGGACAGTGCCTGGCTGGAATCCGTGGATCCGGACTGGGATCCTGCAGAGGGGTCTCAGGACCTGGAGGAAGGCGAGATCCTGGAGCACGAAGAGCAAACAAAGGTTGTCAGAGTATTCCGCAGAGAGGAATTGCCTGCCTTGATTTCGGAGGCTTTGCAGATGTTGCATTTGGCACCCCCTCCAGCTGTGGAGGACGAATTGGAGGATCCGGTCATTCAGGCGGTACGACAGACTCAGGTGGTGTTTCCACTACACCGGGTGGTCGATCGGATGATTCAGGACGAGTGGGACAAGCCGGAGGCGGGCCTCCGGGGCGTCCGTGCCATGAGCAGGTTATATCCTCTGGCGGACTCGGCTAGGGATCGTTTTCGGACGCCGCGCCTAGATGCCCTGGTAGCGGCTGTCACCAAACAGACCACCATCCCGGTGGAGGGCAGTGCGGCCTTGAAAGATCCCCAAGACCGTAAAGTGGACGGTCTGCTCAAGCAGGTGTTTGAGGCGGATTCTCTTTCGCTCCAAGCCTCTATTTGCGGGGCCTGGGTGGCCAGGGCATGCTTGCGCTGGGCCCAACGGTTGCGCCAATCACCGCATGTTGATCTCGAGGAGATCAAAGAGCTGGATCGTATGGAGTCGGGTGCGGCCTATCTGGCTGATGTTCATTATGATTTGATTCGAGCGCTGGCCAACAGCACGGGTTCCGTAGTGGCTGCCCGTCGCTCGTTGTGGCTGCGTAATTGGGCCGTGGACGGCCCTTCTAAATCCCGTCTCGGTAAGCTTCCCTTTAAGGGGGGTTTACTGTTTGGGGAAGACTTGGAAAAGTTGGTAAAGGACCTCGGTGAGTCTAAAGGGGGCCGTCTGCCCGAGGACAAGCCCAAGCAGCCTAAGTCTGCGGCGAGCGGTCGGGGATCCTTTCGGGACTTCAGGAGGTTCCGTTCCCCGCGACCAGTTGGCTCCCAGAGGGGGAGATTCCCCTCGAGGGGTCAGGGGTTTCGAGGCTTCCGGGGAGCGAGTCGAGGATTCTCCTCTCTCCCGGCGCCCGCGGCCCGAAAGCCCCAATGAAGCGAGGCGGGTCCCGGCGGTGGAGCCGCCCATTGGAGGTCGGCTGCGGGAGTTTCTACCTGCCTGGACCCTCATCACCTCAGATCAGTGGGTGTTGGAAATCATCCAACACGGTTATGCCTTGGAGTTGGCCCGGCCCGTGCGAGACGCCTTTGTCCTGTCACCCTGTCGGGGTCCCGCGAAGGTGGCGGCAGTTCGCGAGACTCTGGACAGGCTCCTTCGTCTGGGAGCCGTCGTGGAGGTTCCCAAGGCCGATTACGGATTGGGTCGCTATTCCATCTATTTCGTGGTGCCAAAAAAGGGCGGACAATTGCGACCTATTCTAGACCTGAAAGGGGTCAACCGGTGCTTGCGGGTGCCGCATTTTCGGATGGAAACCTTGCGGTCTGTCATCGTGGCCGTACGCCGAGGAGAGTTCTTGACGTCGCTAGACCTCTCGGAAGCGTACTTGCACATTCCAATTCGAGAGGCTCACCAGCGCTTTCTGCGGTTTGCCCTGCCCTGGGGCCACTACCAGTTTCGGGCCCTGCCGTTCGGCTTGGCGACGGCGCCTCGGACTTTCACCAAAATAATGGTTGTGGTCGCTGCGGCGTTGCGCAAGGAAGGCATCCTGGTCCATCCATACCTGGACGATTGGCTGATTCGCGCCAAATCGGCGGCGGAAAGCCTCCGGGTGACGGACAGGGTGGTGCGTTTCTTACAGGATCTGGGTTGGGTGGTCAACCCGGTCAAGAGTCGGTTAGTGCCCACTCAGGTTCTCGAATATCTGGGGGTCCGCTTCGATACGCTCCAGGGTTTAGTGTTTCTGCCGGACCACCGGGCCGAGGGGTTGCGGGCCCTGGTGCAACAGTTCCTGTCGGGGTCGGCTCCTTCGGCATGGGATTATCTCCGAGTGCTGGGCACAATGGCGGCGACGCTGGAGGCGGTACCTTGGGCACGGTTTCATATGCGACCTCTCCAACGAGCGCTCCTTCGTCGTTGGTCGCATCAAAAGCATTCGCTGAGTGCCCAGCTTCCTTGTCCGGAACCGGCTCGGAAGTCCCTTCAGTGGTGGCTTTGTCCCTCGTCGTTAGCGAGGGGCTTGTCGCTGGATCAGCCGGAGTGGCTGCCTTTGCTGACGGACGCCAGCCTGGTGGGCTGGGGGGCTCACTGCGAGGGTCACTTTGCGCAGGGGGTTTGGTCCCCTCTGGAGGCCTCGTGGACGATCAATCGTCTGGAACTTCGCGCAGTGTTTCGGGCCCTTCAGGCGTTCGAGGCCTTGGTGCGCGACAATGCCGTAAGGGTTCTCTCCGACAACTCGGCAACGGTCGCGTATATAAATCGCCAGGGCGGCACCGGCAGTGCAGCGATGGAGGCGGAGGCCGACCGGCTCTTCGAGTGGGTTGAGATCCGCTTGACTGCGCTTTCAGCGGCGCACATCGCCGGCAAGGACAATGTCACCGCGGACTTCCTCAGCAGAGTCCACGTGGATGCCGGGGAGTGGGAACTCCATCCCGCGGTCTTTCGGCAGATAGTCAGGCGCTGGGGAATGCCGGTCATGGATCTTATGGCGACCTTCCAGTCGGCAAAGGTCGGTCGATTCTTCAGCAGAAGGCGCGAACGGATGTCGGAGGGCATCGACGCCCTCCTTCGCCGGTGGCCGGAGGAGGGCCTCCTCTATGTCTTCCCGCCCTGGGCCCTGATCGGCCGGGTGGTTCAGAAGATCGGGGCACATGCAGGACGGGTGTTGTTGGTGGCTCCCGACTGGCCCCGGCGTCCCTGGTACGCGGACATGCTTCGCTTGCTGGACGGGGTGCCGTGGCGGCTGCCGGCCAGGTCGGACCTGTTGCTTCAAGGGCCCCTGTTCATGCCGCAGGTGGATCGGTTCTCGCTTACGGTTTGGCCATTGAAAGGGCTAAGCTCTTGAAGAAGGGCTATTCTTCGGCGGTGGTTTCTACCCTGCTGCGGGCGCGTAAACACTCCACGTCCTTGGCGTATGTGCGGGTCTGGCGTGTATTTGAGGATTGGTGTTCTCAGCGTCGGGTTCGGCCGAACTCGGCCTCCATTCCTTCCATCTTGGAGTTCCTCCAGGACGGTTTTGACAAGGGGCTTGCTGCCAGTTCCTTGCGGGTTCAGTTGGCGGCTTTGTCCTGTTATCGGGGCAAGATCAATGGCCGCCCGTTAGGTTCTCATCCCGACATGCGTCGTTTTCTCACGGCGGTGGTCCGACTGCGTCCGGTGCGCAGGGTGACTGTTCCCCCGTGGGATCTGAATCTGGTGCTCACGGCGCTGGCCGAGTCGCCCTTTGAGCCCTTGCGTCGGGCGTCTCTGAAAGATCTCACGCTCAAGACGGTGTTTCTGGTGGCCATTTGTTCCGCGCGACGGATTTCGGAACTGCAGGCGCTGTCTTGCCGTGAACCCTACCTTTCTTTTTCCCGGGAACGAGTGATTTTGCGTCCGGTTCCGTCCTTTCTTCCTAAGGTGGTGTCCCCTTTCCATCTGAATCAGGTGGTTTGCTTGCCTGTTCTAGAGGATTTGGGGGGCGGTTCCGCGGATCGGGGTCTTCGGCGGCTCGATGTGAAGAGGGCTCTACGTCAGTATTTGAAGGCCACAGAGTCCTTCCGCAAGTCAGAGCGACTGTTTGTTCTCTTCGGCGGTATTCGTCGTGGCGAGGCGGCGGCTAAGGCGTCTATCGCCCGCTGGCTCAAGGAAGCCATTGCTTCCGCGTATTTGCTCCGGGGGCGCGCGGTCCCGGTGGGTTTGAGAGCGCATTCCACTCGAGCGCAAGCGTCCTCTTGGGCGGAGCACTGTTTGGTCCCTCCGGGGGACATTTGTAGGGCGGCGACTTGGTCGTCTCTGCATACGTTCAGTAAGCACTACCGGTTGGATGTGGCGGCGGCTTCGGATGCTCGTTTCGGCTCGGCCGTGTTGTCGGCCGGCTGGAAGGGTCCCTCCCATTAATTACTGCTCTGGTACTTCCCAGAGGTAGAGGACTGAACTGGAGGAACGCTAAGGAAATGATAATTACACTTACCTGGTAATTGTAGTTCCTTTAGTGACGACAGTTCAGTCCTCCTTCCCGCCCGGATATTTTTTGCAGTTTCGGCTTTAGTGTCGCACAGAAGAGAGTTTCAGGTGAGTCTGTTTTCATTACTAGCTCTTATTCGGGGGCTCCCCCTATGTCAGAGCAGGAGGTAAGAAGGCCTGCCCGTGGGGGGGGGAACGCCATGCTAGTACCATTGTATTGCTGTTTGGCTACTTATTGATTGCTCCTTTAAGTCTGCTTTGTTATAGTTTACACTGGGATGCAGATGGAAGGGCAGCAGGCTATATCCCATGATGTCATCATTCTGACAAACCAGTCTCCTAGCTGCAGGAAGAGATTGACAAACCAGAGGTAGAGGACTGAACTGTCGTCACTAAAGGAACTACAATTACCAGGTAAGTGTAATTATCATTTCCACATTAGGAACCACCACCCAGGAAAAAGATTTAGGTGTCATTGTGGATAACATGTTAAAACCCTCAGCCCAGTGTGCAGCGGCAGCCAAGAGAGCAAATAGAATGCTAGGTATCATGAGGAAAGGAATGGAAAATAAAACAAAAGATATTGTAATGCCTCTATATCGTTCCATGGTGAGACCGCACCTTGAATATTGTGTGCAATTCTGGTTGCCGTATCTTAAAAAGGATATAGTTATTAGAAAAGGTTTAGAGAAGAGCCACCAAAATGGTAAAGGGGATGGAAGGATACTCCTATGAAGAAAGGCTAAAAAGGTTAGGGTTCTTTAACCTGGAAAAGAGACGGCTGAGGGGAGATATGATAGAAGTCTATAAATTAATGAACGGAGTGGAACGGGTAAACGTAGATCGATTGTTTGTTATCAGAATATAGAAAGACTAGGATATGCAATGAAGCTACAGGGTAAACTATTTAAGACTAATAAAATATTTTTTCACTCAATGTGTAATCAAACTCTGGAATTTGTTACCGGAGGATGTAGTAAAGGCTGTTAGTGTAGCTGGGTTTAAAAAAGGTTTGGACAAGTTCCTGGAAGAAAGGTCCATAAACCATTATTAAGAAGGAACCCAGGATATCAATGCTTGACCCAGTACAAGCATTGCGGAACCTGTGTCTTTTGGGGAAACTGCTAAGTACGTATGACCTAGATTGGCCACTGTTGGAAACAGGATACTGGGCTTGATGGACCTTGGTCTGACCCAGTATGGCATATCTTATGTTCTTATGTTAAGCCATAGCGGTCATCTTTTCCTTTTACCTTTATTTACCATTTTAACAAAAAGGTTGGTTGTCCTTAAAATATCCCCTTTCAGTTTTGCCCACAGTTTTTCTACATCCCCCAGCTGTTCCCATTCCGCTAACGACTCCCTGAGGTATTGGCCCATCTTGGCAAAGTTAGTCTTCCTAAAGTCTAAGACCCTCACCTTTGAATAGATTCTAACAGCCCTAGTCCTAATACTGAACCACACCATCTGGTGATCACTGGATGCAAAATGATCTCCCACTATAAAATCAGAAACCCTTTCACCATTGGTAAGCACCAAGTCCAGTATGGCCTCTTTCAACACCCTTGGATGTATACCATCCGGTCCAGGTGATTTGCTACTCTTCAGTTTATCAAATAATTGTAATACATCTTCCCCGTGTATCGATATTTATTTCTTTCAATTCTTCTGCAGTGTCACCCTGAAATACCACTTCAGTCATGGATAACATCCCTATATCTTCCTCAGTAAAGACTGAAGCAGAGAATTCATTCAGTTTCTCCGCTATGTCCTTTTCTCCTCTTAGTGCTTTTACCCCTCTGTCATCTAATGGTCCAATTACACTCACAGGTTTTTTTGCTATGAATGTACTTGAAAAAGTCTTTATTACGTGTTTTTGCTTCCACAGCAAGCTTCTTCTCAAATTCTGTTTTTGCCTGCCTTATCAATGCCTTGCATTTAACTTGACAGTGCCTGTTGTTTTCAGGCCTCCATATTATTAGCCAGAATCAGTTCCTACATACCGGTACTATTCATGGGTATGTTCCTAACGGAGGTATCTAGGGATTTAGAATCTATGGCTCCTCTCCTTCCTGATGAGAAGAGAGCAGACTACCTCACTCTATTCAAGCATGCTCAAAAATGTCTCAGTTTGTCAATAGAGCAATCTTTGATAAATAGCCCTCCTGTCGTTTGTTTATTATGCAACATCATTCATTTGAAAGAGTTCCCACACTTTTTAGACTTTTTTGATGTTTTCATACTCGCGCTACATTTTTAAGACGGAACCCCTGATATAATTTTTCAGTTCACGCCCCAGAGGTCCTCTTATTTTGCACGTATTCAAACAATTATTTTTGTTTCAAATGATATGATATCTTTGTGCTGTATTATAATCAGCTTTTAAACAATGGAAGTATTGTTTTAAATATGCAATTATTCAATATGTGCCTTCATATATGTGTATGTGCCTTTTGACCTGCAACAGTGTGCCAATTTAGGCGTGTCTTAATAATTTGTATGGTGATTACATTAGTAGCATTCAGGTACATTGGTTTTCTTAAATCTTCTCAGAAAATATTTTAAGTGCACTTGTCTTCGGTTTGTGCTCGAATATGGCACTTCTTATAGTCTCCATATTAAATCTACTATAGATTTGCCACCTTTTTTAGTTTCATCTATTTGTAATTTGGCAAGTGCTTCAATTCATTTCTTTAAAGGTGTGTCAGCATTTTTTAAGATGTGCTATGTCTTTGTTAATTTTTATGCATACATAGCTGTCCTATAATTTTTCGTTTTTGATTTGGGTTGACATACACATGTATTTTTATGATCATATGTTTCTCCATGCGCCTTAATGAAGAGGATGGGTGTTCTTCATTTAGAAATACTATTGATGTTGTATTATGTGTGTGTTCATTCTTTTTAATTGTATGCATTTGTTTTTGTCTTGGTGCCTCCTTTTATATACATATGTCAGGTTGGCTTATTTTTCATCCATGTTTTCTAAAGGATGTTACATTGTACACAGTTTTTATCAATGTCTAATGAGCTTTAGTAATCACTATGTAGTGTTTGGTCTGGGTCTGGTTCTGGTCTTGGGTTCCACATTAGTAATTATGATTAAGCATTTTGCTTTCATTCTTTTTGGTTAATTATATTACTATTTTTTAGCATTTTCAATCTCATGATTGCTTCTGTGCCACAAATTCATATTACACTGTGCGCTTAGTTCAATATACTGATATACATCACTGTAAGTATGCTAAATGTTTTTATTCCTTTTTTTGTTAATTCAGTTAAGGTCTTTTCATATAATATTGTTGTTCCTTCCATTGTACATGGATGTGTGTATACATTTTAGTCAATTTCTTATGCTCGTTCTTGTTTTTATAATTTTAACCTTTTTTATGGATTTGCAATATTTACATGTCTTGTTGTTTTAGTTTTGTTTGCAGTCAGCCCCCCTGATGAAGGTGTTGCTGAAACGCGTTGGGGTGTTTTTAGTATTAATAAAGCGCTTGTGACCTCTAAATCCGCTCGCTTTTTGTGGTCTCTCCATGTAGACACAGTATCCTACATCTTCCAGACGTGGGGTACTTCAGACAGTTTTGGCACCCTGCAGAATGCCAAACTCCCATGTTTCTGCACCAGGACTCTCACATCGGACAGTCAGCAGGTGGATGCTTTTCACCTCCATTGGAGGAAGGGCCTACTTTACGCTCCCCCCCCCCCCACCCCCCCATTCCCCTGATTCCCAAAACTGTTCAAACTCCAGGCAGACAGGGGCTCCATAATAGTCATAGCCCCACACTGGCCATGTCAACAGTGGTTTCCTCTCCTCTTACATCTATCTCAGACTCAACCAATAGATCTCGGAGCTGCATCAGATCTGCTCTCGCAGAGGGAGGGGATGCTGCTCCATCCCAATCCGCAGTCTCCACCTCACAGCATGGCTGCTGAAGGCATAACCTTTCAGCACCTTAACCTTTCTCAGGAGGTTAAGGACATTCTTTTAGCTGCTAGAAAACATCCACCAGACATTCCTGTAGATTTTCTCTCTGGTATTCACAAAAGATCTCAAACCCTTCTCAATTCCAGTAGAGGCACTTCTCCAATATCGCCTCCACCTTTTCCTCCTCTGGTCTCAAGACCAACTCGGTAAGAGTGCACTTAAGTGTAATTGCAGCCTATCATAATCAGATGGGCAGCCCATCTCCTCACAGCTGCTCGTCTCACTCTTTGAGAGGACTTCTTTTAACCAAGCCTCCCATCAAACCACCACCAGTGGCATGGGACCTTTAATGTATTTCTAGGGCAAATTCTCAAACCGCCCTTCGAACCTTTCAGCCACAACCTCGCTCAAGTTTCTGTCCTGGAAGGTCATCTTCCTTATTTCCCTCACTTCGGCAAGACACATTAGTGAGCTCCAGGCCTTGATAGCTGACCTACCTTACGCCCAGTTCCACCACGACAAGGTTGTCCTTAGGACTCATCCCTACTTCATGACGAAAGTGGTTTCGCCCTTTCTTCTGAATCAGGCAGTTTACCTTCCTGTCTTTTTCCCTAGACCGCATTCATCTAGGGCAGAGGCAGCCCTCCACACTCTGGATTGTAAATGTGCTTTAGCATTCTTCCTTCAGAGGACGAAAACACCAATTCTCAATTGTTTGTCTCATTTGGAGTTGCCAGTATCTAAGCGTACCTACTCTAAATGGATAGCAGACTGCATCACACTTGCCTATGATGTGGCAGGCCTATCCCTTGAAGGTCATGTCACTGCCCATAATGTTTGGGCTATGGCCACCTCAATGGCAAATCTACGCTCTGTGGCTACTGATGAAATCTGTAAAGCAGCAACTTGGTCTTTGGTCCATACCTTTACTGCTCGGTACTGTCTGGACAAGAACTCCTGCCGGGATGCCATGTTTGGCCAGGCTGTTCTCCGGCATCTCTTAAAGACTTAGAGCAACTCCTACCCTCCGTCCTGGAATTTTCAATACCAGACATCCATGTAGGATTGATGACCTCTTAGCCTCTCCTACGGAGAACCACTACTGGTTCAGAGGTCAGTCTCTGGTATCTTCCAGCTAGGGAGTCCCATATGTGAAGACTACATTTCTGCTTGTTCCTGGAGAAAGCGTAGTTACTCACCTGTAACAGGTGATCTCCAGGAACAGCAGGAACTTGTTCACAACCCACCCTCTTTCCCTAGGAGTTGTAGGTTTTCTTTTCTCCTCTTTTTATCTCATCTACATATTCAGATGAGGAGGGAGAGCTGGACAGGCAGGAAGGCAGATATGCAGGCACAGTGGGATGCTCCCAAAGGCTTTCCTATTGGACACTGGGGAGTGTTCCCACACGGGCTCCGTTGATACCGACGTCACCCATATGTGAAGACTAAATTCCTGCTGTTCCCGAAGATCACCTGTTATAGGTGAGTAGGTAACTATGCTTTGACTTACGCAGCATATACATGCAAAGAATTCCATGAGCCATCCTCTGCATGCTTTTCCCATTTTTTGTTTTGCCCCCTAAAAAAGGGAGCCAACTTTAGAAGAAAAATAAATATCAAAATTATTATATTTGCAAAGTGATTATATCCCAAGTCGAATGCACCTTGAATATTGTGTGCAGTTCCTTATCGTCACTCCAGTCCAGTCCCTTACTTCTGGGTTGCGCAACCCTTCCAGCAGCTTGGAGGCTGAGCCCAACCTTTTTGGGGGATGGAGCGGTATAAATACCACTAGGACCACCCCTAGGCACCAGTATTCTCAGCCTCCAAGCAGCTGGAGGGTTCCGTAAGCCTAGTGCTTACTGGAGTCTCCTTTTTATTCAAATTTACCCTTTTCTTTATTAATTCTTTATTAATGCCTTATTAATTCTTTGTTTTTTACCTTGAGTGGTTACAGGTCACTGTGCCTTTAATTTTCCTGCTTGCTCTCTCCTACCTTCCCCCCCCCCCCTCCCCTGACTGTCCGGGCCGAGGATCGGAGGTGGTTTCCTGCAAGCAGCAGTGGGGAGGACCGAGCAAAGCCCCTCTGCTGCTCATCCGGCTGGCTCCTGCTCAATTCTTTACTGCCCTGCCTTGCCTCGCGCCGAAGCCCGTAGGGTGGCTGAGCACTAGAGGCGTCACCACGTGTCACCGCCGGCCCGTCCCGGAGCAGAGGGACGCGGGGTTGAACTCCGGAGGCCGCGCTTCCAGCGGGAGGCTGTTTGAAGCGGCGGTTCCCGGCTCTAAGGCAATCGCAGGATCCATCCTGAGCCGGCAGGCAGAAGTGAGATCGGGCGGTGGAACAGACTCGCGACTCCCGTTGTGAGCTCCACGTGGTGAGGCCTACCACGTGTAGAGCCAACGGTAGCAGTTCGCAGAGTCTGGCCCAGACTTTTCATCAGCTAAACATCTGAAACGCAAGTACTGGGGAGTGTTTTCAAGGGATAGGCATTTCTTTGATTACTCTAAGATTTTAATATTTTTAATTTGGATATTGTTATGTTTTGTTATTTACTTTAATTTTAATAATTTAATTTTAATTTTAATGCCAGATCTAAAGGGGAATTTCTAATTCCTGTAGTGGAGAGAGCATACACCTTTATTTAAGGGACGGTTTAACTCTGCATCGGAGCGCTTCAGTCCCCCTTTGCTTAGACCCAGCGTTTCAGCCCCGAAGCTCAGGAAGGGCTCCTGTACCTCCCTCCAAGGTCATGGCGGCCAAGTCTCGGTGTCCATCCTGTGGCACCCGGCGAGGTACCTCCTCGGAGGCAGGGATCTGCAGAGCTTGTGCTGCTGTGGCTGCCTCCGTGGAGCAAGAAATCAACTTAACCATATCACAAGTTTCCCAGGGCTCCGAAGATCCCCTCCAAGGGGAAGGGGGTCCCCAGCTACCTCCTACTACGTCCTCAGAGCTATCCACTCCTCCATTGCCCCCCCCCTCCTGTCCTACTGGGGAAGAGGAAGCCGGGGATTTTTTCTCCCCTGACTTCGTCCTATTAGTACACAAGGCCTATTGCTTATGCAAGCAGGGCTTGGGGTCAGGAGTTGCTGCGACGGCAGCAGAGGGCAATTCGTCCAAGCCCACGAGAGTAGGCAATGCGGAACCAGGGATTCCGCCTAAACGCCCCTGTCTGAACTCCGAGGAACCTCTCCCATCCCTCTCACAGGATATCCCTGAGGGAGAGAACTCCGACAGGGATTTGGACGAGGAAGATGAGGAGCTTGAAGAAGGGGAAATCCCTGAGGAAGATCATTCACGTGTAATCAGGGTCTTTCGTCGGGAGGAACTCCCGGCATTAATTAACGAATCCCTAAAAGTCCTCAATGTTGCCTCGGACACGCCGGCAGAGGAGGAGGCGTTGGAAGATCCTCTAATCCAGGCCATCAAGAGATCACAGAAAGTTTTCCCTGTCCACAGAGTGGTGCGTCAGATGATCCAGGAGGAATGGGATCAGCCTGAGTCAAGCCTAAGGGGAGTCCGATCCATGACCCGCCTATATCTGCTCCCAGAGTCAGATAAAGAGCTGCTGAAGTCCCCCAGGGTGGATACGGCGGTGTCAGCTGTTACAAAGAAAACTACTATCCCAGTCGAGGGCAGCACGGCCCTGCGAGATTCTTAAGACAGAAAATTAGACACGCTTCTAAAACAAGCCTTTGATATTAGCGCCCTGGCACTGCAGGCCTCCGTCGCAGGGGCCTGGGTAGCACGGGCCTGCTTAAGATGGGCCCAACAGCTCCAATCAGCGGAGGGCTCCGCGGAAGAAGCGCAGGCCAACGCTGCTAGACTGGAATCAGGAACGGCCTACTTGGCGGATAGCCAGTATGACCTCATCAGAAGCCTGGCCAAGAACATGGCCTCGGTTGTGGCTGCTAGGCATTATTTGTGGCTACGGAATTGGGCCGCCGACGCCTCCTCTAAGTCACGCCTCTGTCGCCTCCCCTTTAAAGGGAAACTGTTATTTGGGGAGGATTTAGAAAAGCTAGTAAAGGACCTGGGCGAATCTAAGGGAGGCAGGCTTCCGGAGGACAGACCGAAGCAAGGGCGTCCCCTGGCCCCGGTACGTAACCAATCAAGGGACCCCCCGGAGGTTTCGCCCAGCCAGGTCAAACCCCTTTCCCAGGGGCCGTTTTCCCTCAAGGGGCCAAGGTTTTAGAGTGTTTCGAGGAGCAGGGAGAGGCTTTGGCGCTCCTTCCTCCTCCTCGGGCGCTAGAAAACAGCAATGAGACTACGGGGGTCCAGGGGGACGGACTGCCGGTTGGCGGTCGCTTAAAGCAGTTTCTTCCCGCCTGGGCCCGGGTTACATCCGATCGATGGGTCCTAGAGGTGATCAGAGAGGGCTATGCTCTCGAATTCGCAAAGCAAATACCGCCAGCCTTCATTCTGTCTCCCTGCGGTTCCCCTGCAAGGACCGCGGCGATAGAGGCAACTCTTGCCCGACTAATAGCTCTCGGGGCCGTGGTTCCGGTTCCACCAGACCAGTACGGCTCGGGTCGGTACTCGATCTACTTCGTGGTCCCAAAGAAAGAAGGGTCCCTTCGCCCGATACTGGACCTAAAGCAGGTCAATCGCTGCCTCAGAGTGCCTCATTTCCGGATGGAGACCCTACGTTCGGTCATAGCAGCCGTAAGGGACAGAGAGTTCCTGACGTCCCTAGATCTAACAGAAGCCTATCTGCACATACCAGTCAGAAAGTCCCATCAACAGTTCCTGAGATTCACAGTACACACAGGCCACTACCAATTCCAGGCCCTACCTTTCGGTCTAGCTACGGCTCCAAGGACTTTTACCAAAGTGATGGTGGTAGTAGCGGCTTCCCTACGGAAAGAGGGCATACTAGTGCACCCTTACCTGGACGATTGGCTAATCCGGGCAAAGTCGGAAGAAGAGTCGCTCGGCAGCTGCCAGAGTAGTCCAAGTTCTAGAGGAGCTGGGGTGGGTCATCAATCGAGCATCAAAAAAGCATGATGACCCCCTCCCAGGAACTCAAATACCTCGGGGCAAGGTTCGACACCAGCAAAGGCAGTTTTTCTGTCACGTACAAGATCAAGAGACCTAAGGCTTCTGGTCACACAGTTTCTGCACAGAAGGAGCCCCTCAGCGTGGCATTATCTTCAGGTCCTGGGAACCATGGCCGCGGCGATAGAGGTAGTTCCATGGGCCAGGGCCCATATGCGTCCGCCTCAACACCATCCTTTGTCGATGCAGTTACCCCGTGCTCCACGGACCAAGCAGGCACTCCACTGGTGGAGGAGCTCCAGAAACCTGGATCGCGAGATGCCTCTCGAACCTCCTCAGTGGTTACTATTAACGACGGACGCCAGTCTATCAGGCTGGGGTGCCCACTGCGAGGACCAGTTTGTCCAGGGTCGCTGGACACCATCGGAAGCTCAATGGCCCATCAACAGGTTGGAATTACGGGCTGTCGTCCTAGCCCTCAAGGCCCTCGAGACCTTAGTATTGAAGAGAGCAATTCGCGTCCTCTCTGACGTCACTGCAGTGGCATACATCAACCACCAGGGCGGCACCAGCAGTCTTGCTCTAGAGAAGGAGGCGGACACCCTCTTCCACTGGGCCGAGGTTCGGTTGGAAACGCTCTCAGCTCAGCACGTGGCCGGTACGGACAACGTCACGGCAGATTACCTCAGCAGGTGCAGGATAGACCAAGCAGAGTGGGAGCTGGACCAGGGGACCTTCGACCAAATAGTTGCCCGGTGGGGTCTCCCGGTCATGGATCTCATGGCATGGTTCGCGTCCGTCAAGGTGGCTCGCTTCTTCAGCCGAAGGAGGGAAAGAATGTCAGAAGGACTGGATGCCCTGTCCCAGAAGTGGCCTTCCGAAGGGCTCCTCTATGTGTTTCCTCCCTGGGCGCTAATCGGAAAGGTTCTCCAACGAGTGGAGGCTCACCGGGGATAATTCTCATAGCACCGGATTGGCCTCGCCGTCCCTGGTATGCGGATCTGGTGAGGCTCCTCGCCGATCAGCCTTGGCGTCTCCCCCACAAGAGACCTGCTGAGGCAAGGGCCGGTTCTAATGCCTCACGTGGATCGATTCTCGCTTACGGCCTGGCTATTGAAAGGGCACGGCTCCTGAAGCGGGGCTATTCAGGAGCGGTGATCACCACGCTGTTGAAGGCAAGGAAGCGCTCAACCTGTCTCTCCTACGTCAGAGTTTGGCGCATCTTCGAAGCGTGGTGTGCAGAGCACCGGAGGAATCCGCTTTCGGCCTCGGTACCTGAGGTCTTGGAATTCTTGCAAGCAGGCTTTGACAAGGGTCTAGCACCCAGTTCCCTAAGGGTCCAGCTAGCTGCCATCGCCTGCTATAGAGGGAAGGTCCGCGGCACGTCCTTAGGGGCCTACTCGGATGTTTCCAGGTTCCTTAGAGCGGTTAAGCGACTGCGTCCACAACGAAGGGCGATCCCCCCTTGGGACCTCAACCTAGTATTAAATGCCTTGGTCGGGGAACCCTTTGAGCCAGTTAAGAGAGCCTCCTTAAAGGATCTAACCCTGAAGACAGTTTTTCTGGTCGCTATATGCTCGGCCAGGCGGGTCTCAGAACTCCAAGCGCTTTCTTCCCAGCCCCCCTTCCTATCCTTTCTCAAGGACAAGGTGATCCTGCGGACGGTTCCTTCCTTCTTGCCTAAGGTGATTTCCCCCTTTCATGTGAACCAGGTAGTTACTCTCCCGTCCTTCCCGGCCGAGAGCTTAGAAGGAAGGGACAGCAAGTTTCGCTTACTAGACGTTCAGAGGGCCTTGAAATGTTACCTCTCCCACACAGCTTCCTTTCGGAAATCTGAACGCCTTTTCATTCAATTCGGGGGTCCGCACAAAGGGGAGGCGGCGGCCAAAGCCACCATCTCCAGATGGATTAGAGAAACTATTGCCGCCTCCTATATCCTGAAAGGGAGACAGGTGCCAGGGGGCCTGCGGGCGCACTCAACTCGGGCGCAGGCTACCTCTTGGGCAGAATTTAGTCTAGTTCCCCCGCTGGACATTTGTAGGGCAGCGACTTGGTCCTCCCTACATACCTTTACCAAGCACTACAGGCTGGATGTACAGAGTTCAGCAGACGCTCGGTTTGGTCTTGCGGTTCTTCAGTCCGGTATGTCGGACCCCACCCAGGGTTGAACTGCTCTGCTACATCCCAGAAGTAAGGGACTGGACTGGAGTGACGATAAGGAAGAAGCAATTAGATCTTACCTGCTAATTGGTGTTCCTGAAGGAACGACAGTCCAGTCCCTGTTCCCGCCCGGTTCTCCGACATCCGTTAAGACCTATTAGATCTGTTAGACAGGGGCGGAGTGGCGGGCCGAGCGTGTGGCAGGTGCTGGGGGGAGGTACACAAGGGAAGGACGGCACGGACAGACCCAAGTTAACCACCTCCCTTTGTGGTCCTTCCTCTTCTCCTACTCCTTCTCCTTAAAAAAAAGTAAAATAAAATAAAATAAAAAAAAGTTCCATTGTTATAAGTATGGTTTTGCCCTTCGTGGTTATTTTATGTAGGTCTGTAATGGAAGTTTAAGTCTGCTTTTTCATTCGATTACTGGTGCCTAAGGGTGGTCCTAGTGGTATTTATACCGCTCCATCCCCCAAAAAGGTTGGGCTCAGCCTCCAAGCTGCTGGAAGGGTTGCGCAACCCAGAAGTAAGGGACTGGACTGTCATTCCTTCAGGAACACCAATTAGCAGGTAAGATCTAATTGCTTCTTCTGTTCGCTGTATCTTAAAAAGGATATAGCGGTATTCAAAAACGTACAGAGAAGAGCCACCAAAATGGTAAAGGGAATGGAAAGATACCTCTATAAGGAGGGGCTAAAAGGGTTAGGGCTCTTTAACCTGGAAAAGAGTTGGCTGAGGGGAGATATGATAGAGGTCTATGAATCCAATGAATGGAGTGGAATGGTTAAACATAGATTGTTTACGCCATCAAAATGGGGACATGCAATGAAGCTACAGTGTAACCTAGTTAAGACTAATAACGCGTAATCAAACTCTGGAATTCATTACCGGAGGATGTAGTAAAAGCTGTTATTCTCCAGGAACAATATTAGAAACGGTCCTTAGAGCAAAAGAATTTGAAGTGTTATATTCTCCAGGAACAAGCAGGAAGTCAGTCCTCACTTATGAGTGATGTCGGCACCGACAGATCCCACGTGGAGCAATTCCCCAGCTTTCAAAGAAAGCCTTTGGGATTGCTGTCATACATGTGTGGTCCGCACCCCACCCTAGGGTGCCATCTTGCTTGGTCTCCCTTTTTCCATTGAGCCCTTCGGACGCATGTCTTCGTCCCTCGGAAAAAGTGTTTCATTTTGCAGCCTCAGGCCTATTACTTTTCTGGTTGCACCGGTCCTCTACCCGTCCTTCCCCTGCTCTATCCTTTTTGAGCAATTGGGGGATGTTTTTTCCTAGCAGCTTTGCTGTTAACGGGCTTCACGCCCTTTTTTTTTCTCCCAACCTCTGGCCGCATGGGTCTTCGATTTCACGGGGGCCATTTTTGCTCCTATGGCCACTGGATTAAAGAGATGCAATGGATGCTCGAAGAACATGTCGCTTATGGACACCCATGACTGCTGTCTATGGTGTCTCGGGGCTGACCATGATCCGTAACTCTGCTCACTTTGTAAGAAAATGTCCTCCAAAGCCCTGCTCAATCATAAGCAGAAGTCTGAAGACCTTTTCAGGAAGGCCGCCTCGGAATCCCTGGTGGTGCCCTCGGTCGTCTCTCCTCCAGTGGGATCCCCCACCTCGGTCCTGCGCTCAAGGCGGCACTCTGACCAGGGGTCCTCTGAAGTGGAGTGGCATAAAAAGAAGGCGGCCTTGAAGTAGCTGTCGGGGGCTCCTGACATGCCCCCACGCTCGGTCATTTAGCCCCCATCGGCGTTCCCAAGAATCGGACAAGAAACGGCCCTGCAAGGTACCTCGTACAGATATGGAGGCATCTGGCAATGGCACCCGGTCTTCTGAGGGCCATCCCGGTGAGGACCCCCTCACCTCCTCAGTGCCCGACCCGGTGACCCCAGTGTCGGCGTCACAGGGCTCCATGCCTGCGTGGGAGTCCCGCATGCTGGTGCTAGAATGCAGCGTTTCTGCGTTCATCGCTTCCCAGCAGGTGCTCACAGCCAGCTTCGCTTGCCCACGCCTAGAGACAGAGGTTCCCTCGTGTGGGACACTGAAATCCACCCAGGAAATCCCCGAGAGACATGGGCCTTGTGAGGGTCCTCGGCGTCTGTCTCGCTCACCTTCCTGTTCCTCGGGGGTGAGATCCTCCAGCTCCAAGTGGGCCTCTGCTGCAGGACACGGCGACCAGCCGGAATCTGATTCCTCATCTGACTTCTCAGACTGGGAGTCTGATGGGGATACCCCTCCGGAAACACGTGCCCATTGGGACCTTCCATCGTCCTCTCCACACCTGCATTTCAGCGGTGCTTGCCACCTGAGAACACCTCCTTCCTGGTGTTTGTCCGGGATATGGCACAGGCTCTTAACATGTCCACCCAGGCTGAGGAGGACCCTCGAGCTGAGGAGCTTGACATTCTTTAGTATGAGTCCCCACCTTGGAAATCTTACTGTCCTGGTTCCTCCCATCCTGTCCAGGCTGCTACTCTGCGTGTGGAAGGCACCTGCCTCGGTTCCCATCTTGAGTAAATGCCCTGACGCCATGTACAAGGTACAGCACGGCCCCGGGTTTCGAAAAACCTAGCTTCACACATCCATGGTGATGGAATTGGCCATGAGGCAACAAAAGAGCCCGAAGTCACATTCTTCGGTTCTTCCGGGCAGGGCATCGAGAGCCCTTGATGCCCTAGTCTGCGAAGCCTGCCAGGTGTCCATGCTCTCCTGCTGTATTCAGGCATACCAGCTATATACAGGCATGTTCTTGCATGACTTGGCCAAGGTACTCGGAGGGGTGTTTCTTCACTGGCCTCAAGGGTGAACCCCTCAATAGGTTCCAGACCCCTATTAAAGTCCATCGCGGAGTTCTCAAAGTGCATCTCCCATGCTGCCTACGATGGATTCAAGTCCTCAGCTTGAGTGGCGGCCGCTGGCATTGGGGCTTATCGCCAGGCATGGCTTCAATCCTCAGGTTTGGAGCAATGGGGTACAGGAGAATCTCCTGGACATACCCTGCCTCGGTGAGCAGCTCTTTGGCAAGCCAGTGGAGGACACAACCGCTGAAATAGAGATGAGGTTAGTCACCCGAACCGTCTCTCACGCAAGACCTCCACTCTCGCTCGAAAGAAACAGCAAACTAAAAAGCCTTTCTTTCCAAGCAAGGGCGTGCCCTACCAGGGCTACCCACTGTATCCGTCCACTCCCACGCCGGCAACTGCAGCACAGGGGAAGCCCGGGCCCCAGGGCCACCGTAAGCCGTAATGGTCCAAGGCCCAAACCCTGGCACCGCCTCAAGCCTCATGGGGGTTTTGACACTACCTGCATAGCACTTCACCCCCTAGCAACACAGCAGCTGGTGGGGGGGGGGGGGCCCTGCCCCTGCCCCTGCCCCTGCCCCTGCCCCTGCCCCTCAGTTGGCTTTCATTACCTTGGACACCTGGGTCCTCCAGGTAATCAGAGATGGCTATTGCCTCCGTTTGGACAGGCTTCCCTCTCCCTTCTCCCTGGTAGAGCCTCCTCGACTTCCTGTGCATCGGGTCTTCCTGCAGCGGGAACTAGTCAACCTCCTCTCCCAAACTCTAGATAGGTAGGTATGTACCTAAAGGCTCTGGCCCAAGAGCTGTCAGGGTTTGTGGCAGGCCTTGTTGGGGAGCCCCTCCAGGGTTCCAGACCCTGGCCTCGGAAGATCTTGTCTTACTAATCTGTTATGTTTTTTTTTTTTGAAGGAGTGAATAATCAGGTGGACAAAGGTGAGTCGGTTGATATTGTGTATCTGGACTTTCAGAAAGCCTTTGACAAGGTCCCTCATCAGAGACTTTTGGCAAAACTAAAGAGTCATGGGATAGGAGGCAGTGTACTATTGTGGATCAGGAACTGGTTAAAAGATAGAAAGCAGAGGGTAGGGCTAAATGGCCAATTTTCCCAATGGAGAAAGGTGAATAGTGATGTACCCTAGGGATCTGTGCTGGGTCCGCTGCTTTTTGACATATTCATAAATGACCTGGAAAGTGGAATAACAAGTGAGATTATCAAATTTGCAGATGACACAAAACTATTTAAAGTTGTTAAAACCCAAGAGGATTGTGGAAAATTGCAAGAGGATCTTGATAACTGGAAGACTGGGCATCAAAATGGCAGATAAAATTTAGTGTGGACAAGTGCAAGGTTATGCACCTAGGGAAGAACAACCCAAACTATGGTTACACGATGCAAGGTTCCACATTAGGAACCACCACCCAGGAAAAAGATTTAGGTGTCATTGTGGATACCATGTTAAAACCCTCGGCCCAGTGTGCAGCGGCGGCCAAGAGAGCAAATAGAATGCTAGGTATGATAAGGAAAGGAATGGAAAATAAAACAAAAGATATTATAATGCCGCTATATCCTTTTTAAGATAGCTCTTAGCTGCTGCTAGGCTCTAACTTCTTATGAAATTTAAACTACAAGCGCTCTGCTGGGTTCTAAATTTAACCAGAAAGCTCTCTTCTGTGTGTTAAATTTAAACTAAAAGTACTTTGCTGTTACTAGGCCCTGAGTGACTATTAAATTTAAACTACAAGCTCTCTGCTGGGTATGAAATGTAACCAGAAAGTGCTCCTCTGTGTTTTATATTTAAACTTAAACTGCTGCTACTAGGCCCTGACTGATTTTAACAAAAAATAGTGGGTTCACAGATTAATTAGCTTTAATACAAAGAATTCCTTTTAGAAAATTACCAGAAGTATATACTCAGTTGCAGATCTCTCTTCAGAAGTAACAGTCCCTTTTTCTAGTCCTTCAAGACAAGTTCATGGTGCTCTTGTTTGGAGCACTGCTGCCTTACCTCAACTAGGGAGACTGACTGTGCTCCTTGGACCTAAGGGATGCATATACACTAGGGTGGTCCACTGCCATAGGGGAAAAAATAAAAGTAGGAATTTCTTTGCTCCCTGGCCTGATTCTGGTTCCATTTATGTAGAAAACAATGTGTGCAAAGTTTGAAGCCAATCAAATAATATTTAGGGGTGGCTCAAGGTCCCTACCTATCAGGCCCCTGGATCCCCCCAGGGTTCGTCAGACCACTGGGTATTATCCGCTCATAGACGGGGGTATCATGCTTCCCAGCACTCAATGTGGTCCAGATGCTAGTAAGGACTTTGACGATGTGGGGAACGTCTTACGGAGTTGCGAGACAACACCCAGAAGGAACTGGAGTTGCTCTTCTTTTGTGGTGTGTCGGCCGTTGAACTCCTCAATGAGTTTGACCCCTCGCTCAGCCACATCATTGATCACTGGAAGATTTTTTACTTTCTTCAGACCGTCTTTGAATGATGCATTCTCTTCCCAGTCTTCTGGGTCTGCATTAAGAAAATCACTGTTGATGTCGAGGTGTTTCAGGAAACGGATTGACTTGCAAGTTGCAAAAGATTCAAGTGGTGGAATCATGGAACTTTTCAATTCGACCCGCTTTGGGGGATCTTCGTCTTCGTCATCATCCTCATCGCTTTCATCTGATTCTGCTGGGATCATGGCCGACAGTATGGCCCGCTTTGTCGGTGCTGAAACAGCTTCATCGAACAGTGACAGTGCCACAAGCTCCTCTGACACATACCACAGATGCTGTTGCAGTTTGTCTCTGGCCGCTCTTCCAACACGGTCATTGTGGTAAGTGTAGTTTCTTCAGCATCTCCAAATCTGTTCGAGGAGCAACTGCGGCATCAGGGGCAGAAAACCAGGCTTCCACATGAATCAGGATGGAGAAAATGCTCACATCACGAACACAGGCCTCCTCCCGTTGGGTAAGATCTTTGAGTTGTCCTCGGAACATCCAAATCTTGAGACAGTACAAGACTTTTGCCATCCATCTGGCATGATGGAAAGCTCCAGGTTTCTTGAAATTGAAACTAGGAAGATTCCCTCCAAGGCAGACAATCGTTAACTCCAAGAATTCCAGGTAATCATCTCGGTGATTGCCCTGTGCCAACTTGGATTCCGCAAACTTCATGATGTGATCCCTGTCAGGTTGCAGCACCTCCAAGTCTTTTCCAGTTTGATAGTTGGACTTGTCAAGGGAGCCCCCAATTCTTTTGGAACCGGCGAAAGAGTTGGACATCGGGACCCGATGAAGCTCCAGAGCATGTAGAGAATACTGCACCAAGAATTATTTCGTAAATGTGGTGGCGGCATGCCAAATGAAGGACTGTGCGACGGAGTCTCTGTTCTAGAAGAATGCACGCTCCTGATCGACGTCCCGTGTTCGATGCAGTTGTATCAAAGCAGAAGCCTGCAACCTTTTCATCCAAACACCATTCCTGTAACAGTTCATAAACTGCTGCAGCTTGATTCTCGCCCGTTCCTGATGTCAGTTTTGGTACACCAAGAAGTTGTGTTTCTCCAGTGGAGACAGCCGTTATCAAAACTGGAAGGCGGTCAACTGATGTGGTTGAACAGAGGAGAGATGGCAATAACTTGCTATCCCAATGCACAATGCATGTTTTGCCTTCGGCTTTGAATGCATTGTGCAGGTCCGTCCATTGTTGCTGACTGTGCTTTTCTCTATGGCGCTTGACGCTGGAGCGGCTGATATTGAGCTCCCCAGGATAATGTCCCAGACTTCTGGCGGTTTCAGCTACCACAAGCAGAGCATTGCGATCCGTTGTCCCTGTCCGATCCAAGGCTGCTGTAAGCTCTGGGGTCCAGACATTGTTAGGTCGAAACTGCTTTGTTTGTGGAGTTGCTTTCTTCTGTCCGTTATCTGAATCCACAGATGTCGACGAGTCTTCACCTGACTGCTGAGGAAGAAGATCCTTCCAGCTGAACTTGGCTTGTAGTTGCCTCGGCTTCGGCAATGTTTTTGTCTGCGCCTTTTCAGTTCTTCTCGCTGTTGCGATCTTGCTTCCGTGTTGGCCAGTTTCTTGTCCATCGTGCACATTGAGCCGCGGCACCCTGGTTCTCGTTGCGCTATTAAGAATTATTTGTCTTGAATATGAATTGGACATTGCATTGGCATGCGCCACATCAAATAGGTTTTTCATTGCAACCTGGAATTCTTTTTCATTTGCCTCTTGTTTCCCTCCTCTCCCTTTGTTTTTCTTCAAAAGTTTCCACTGATTGAACAATTTCTTTACTTTTTCTTGAATTTTGTCATTTCTTTAAACAGGAAGCCTGGCCTTTTCCCAGTAAGCTTCTACTTCACTTGTTACAATAGATGCACTTTCACTAACGCCTTTGTTTAATGTCATATGGTGATGTAAAAATACACTTAACAATTGCTCCTTGCTGGGGAGCTTGGCCCCCAGAATTGTGGTGGACATTTCTTTAATGAGAGAAAAACCATGTTTTTTCGCCATCTGAAAAGAATAAAGATACAAAGATAATAGTACAATGTCTTTGCCACCTCTCAGAGACGAGATTAGTTCAAATATGATGCAATCAAATGTAATCAGCGTGGAACTGAGTGGATGATACAAGATGATGCAACATTTCGTCATCTGCTCCCAGGGGGAAATCTCAAGACTTGTTGAGCCACCCCTAAATATTATTTGATTGGCTTCAAACTTTGTACAGTGTTTTCTACCTAAATGGAACCAGAATCAGGCCAGGGATCAAAGGAATTCAGGAATTCATTTTTATGGACCACCCTAGTATACACACATCCTAATCCACCCCTCTTACAAGGCAGTACCTAAGGTTTGTGGTAGGAGAACACTACCAGTACAGGGTGCTACCCTTCGGCCTCGCCTCCTCACCAAGAGTCTTCACGAAATGCTTAGTAGTGGTAGCTACCCACCTGTGTCTACAAGGGGTCTTTGTCTTCCACTACCTAGATGACTGGCTCATCAGGGGCAGCACAGCCGCAGAGGTCAATCAGGCTGTACTACCCTCTCACTGCAGCACCTGGGATTCATCATTAACTATTTATTTATTTATTTATTTAACTGCATTTATATCCCGCTTTTCACCGGGTCAAAGCGGTGTAACATGTAACATAGGGGGGGGGGGGATTTTTTTTTTTTTTTAGGGTGGGGCCATCACCAGGGAGCAACATTTAGTGATTTGGGTGGACATGGACATGTATACTTCTGCTGAATCTAAATATTAGGTCATGGTGGTGTTTCCGTTCAGAGATGGTCTCGGAATAGGATTGTTTTCAGCTGTTTCTTGATTGACGCGGTGTCGGCATTGTTCCTGATGTGACTTGGTAGAGAATTCCAGAGGGATGGAGCATAAAGTTCAAATGCTCTGTTGCATGTCCGTTGTGTGGATTTGGTTCTTTTGTGTGGGACAACGACAGAGTTATTGGAGGACTGTCTGGTTGGTCTGTTGTGGGATGGGCGAGGCAGTAAGGATTGGAGAGAGGTGTTCCGTATTTGGTGGATAGTTTTGTGGATGAGCAGGATAGCTTTGTACTTGATTCTTGCTTGCAGTGGAAGGAGGTGAAGGTCTCTTAGGATTGGGGTGATGTGCTCACGTTTCTTTGCATTCTGAATAATCCTTGCTGTAGTATTTAAGGCAGTACGGAGGGGGTTGGTGTGTGAGGCAGGAAGTCCATGATAGATTATGTTGCAGAAATCCAGATGAGGGAGTGTCACAGCTTGCATTACTGTCCTGAAGTCATGATGTTCTAGGAGGGGCCGGAGGCGTTGAACAGTTTTGGCTTTGTGGAATATTGTCCCAGTGGTTTTGTTGATTTGTTGTTTAAAGGTGAGAGCTTGATCAATAATGACGCCTAGATATCTTATTTGGGGTTGGATTTTGATTTGTGTGGTTCCCATGTTGAGGTGGGTAGGAGGTTTGAAGTCAGGTTCCTTTGTTACTATTAGGGCTTCGGTTTTCTTCATGTTGATGGATAGATTGTTCTCCTGTAGCCACCTGTAGCCAGTTGGCCACGTCGTTGAAGCAGGCCGATAGCTGGTCGTTTTTTGGGTTGGTGGTTGTAATTGGTGCGTAGAGCATTATGTCGTCCGCGTAAATGTGGAAGTTGATGTTGTGGGTGCATATGATTGAGCATAGCGGACGGAGATATATGTTGAACTACCCTAAATCCTACCTCTCTCCAGCCCAGAGCCTGGAGTTTATAGGTGCTCAACTGGACACACTAAAGGCCAAGTCCGTTCTTCCCTGGGAAAGGGCAGAATGCCTCAGACAGCTTGTCTCCTTCTCTGCCTGCTGGGCCACATGGCCTCCATGGTCCATGTGACCCCGCTAGCCTACTTACACATGCAAGCAGCTCAGTGGTGCCTCTGCTCACAGTGGACGCAAGCCAAAGGCAGACTGTGGTACAGCATCAGGGTAACCCGCCATCTGGCAGAGTCCCTCAACTGGTGGCAACTTCTCCTCCTACTTCTGAAGGATGCCCTTGCAGGCGCCCGCACCCCAGAGGATCCTGACCACTGATGCCTTCCTCCTAGGTTAGGGGGCGCACTGCAGGTATAGCCACACAAGGCAGTTGGTCCCAGGCATAATCTGTGTTAGATCAATCTCCTGGAGTTCAGGGTGATCTTCCTGACCCTACGGGCATTTTGCCACCGCCTGTGACACCAGTCTACTGATTCAGACTGACAACCAAGTCACCATGTTTTACATCAACAAGTGGGGGGGGGGGGGGGCATGGAGTCATACTCCGTCTGCCAGGAGGCGGTGACTCTCGTTTCTCTTGCAGCTCGCATCAACATGCTCCTGCGGGTGGTCCACCTCCCAGGCCAGGACAACTTCCTGGCGGACAGGCTGATTAGGGTTTTCCAACCACATGAATGGTGCCTGGACCTCAGAGTGGCTGCTTGGCTTTTCCACCTCCTGAGGTAAGCCCATGATGGACCTATTGGCCACCCTGGACAACACCCAGCTGCCCTGCTTCTGCTTGTGGCAACCACACCCGGAGAGGGTGTCATCAGATGTCTTCCTGATCCTGTGGACAGAAGGCCACCTCCTGCTTTTCTGCTGATCCCTCTGGTTGCCAAGACTCTCAAAGGCCCAGTGCGAGGGGGCATCGCTAATACTAATTGCCCCCAGGTGGCCCAGACATCCCTGGTTCCCACTGCTGCTCTCACTGTGACACTCCCAGTCCCGCTGGGCATGCCCCGGACCTCCTGTTCCAGGAAGGGGGCTCCCTCCTGCACCCCAATCTAGGGTCTCTAACGTCAACAGCGTGGCTGCTGAAAGGATAGCATTGGCCCCTTTCAGCCTCCCAGAGGAGGTTGGGGAGGTCCTGCTGGCCTCTCGAAAGCCCTCCACCAGGCGGGCTTTCGCCTTTAAAGATTCTCATTGTGGTGTGCAGAGACGGGAGAACCTGTTTGCCTGCCAGGTGTAATTAGTGCTCCAGTACCTACTGTATCTGTTGCACACCGAGCTAAAGTCCCACTCGGTGAGAGCGCACCTGAATGCGATAACCATACACAACCACTCTATTGAGGGGAAAATCCCTCTCTGGTTAGCCCCTGGTCTCTCTGTTTCTTTGGGGCCTCCTGTTGTCTAAGCCTCCGGAGGCAGAGTGGGACCTCAACATGGTGCTTTTGCAGCTCACCAGACTGCCATTTGAGCCTCTAGCCACTTGCCTTCTGCAGTATCTTTCATGTAAGGTTGTCTTTCTGGTGGCCCTCACGTCTGCCTGAAGAGTAAGCGAACTTAGGTCCTGATGAAACCACCATATACAAGATTTTACAGGGTGGTGGTCCGAAATCACCCCAAATTCCTCCCGAAGGTGGTATTGCCTTTCTACCTCAACCAGGATGTGGTTCTTCCCACCACCTTCCTGTGGCCTCAGGCCGGTTGGGAGGAAATCATACTCCATGCACTAAATTGCAAACAGACCCTGTCCTAACTACAGCGGGGCCATCGCAAAGTTCCTCAGCTTTTCGTTTCTTATGACCCCAGCAGACTGGGGCTTCCCATAACTAAGTGAACTCTGTCCACTTGTGTGGTAGACACTGTTCCCTCTAAGCTGTGCGCGTGTGCGCGCGCACACACCTCGCCGAGCGAGCGCACATACTTTACAACAGAGCGCACAAAAATTGCGGCTCTGATTCTGATAGAAAACACAGACGTCTTAAAATTTAAGTTGATTGTAATTACTAGAAATTTCCAGCTTTATTTAATTTATTTAACATTTCTTATATACCGCACTATTGTCATCAGCGCGGTTTACATGGAACAGAACATATACATACAGGATAACTGTAGTGCATTTTACAAGTAACAGGGGTTTGAGAACTTGGAAGAAACAAGGTAAACTATATAAATCATATACAATAAACTATATACATTAATCACAGTCGAAATTCTCTAGGTCTGAACATGGCATGACTATTTCTCTTGTGAGGGTTTATACTGGAAAATAACTTAATAGGTAGTGCTTGAGACTTTTCCTGAATTGTTAGACTGGTTATGGCTCTCAATTCTGGTGGGAGGGCATTCCATGCTACTGGGGCATGAATGCTAAAGGCTCTTTTAGATGTTTCCTTAGTGTATCTGACTGTTTGTTTTGGGACGATTAAGGTATTTATTGCTGCTGATCTTCTGGCTCTGTTGAGGGTCTGGGTGTGTAGTAGATTGGTGACGGTTGAGGGTGCTTGATTGTTTAAGGCTTTGAAAGTGGTGATTATGATCTTGTGTTGGATTCTTGCATTGGTTGGTAGCCAGTGGAGTCTTTTCAGGATTGGAGTTATGTGGTCTGCCTTTGATATTCCTTCAAGTACTCTGGCGGCGGTATTCATCGCCAATTGGAGAGGATTTAAAGTTGATTGAGGGAGACCGTATAGAATTTCATTTGCGAAATCGAGGTGTGGCATCACCAAGGCTTGGTAGACGGTTCTGAAGTCTGTGGGTTCCAGTAGAGGTCGTAAGTGGCGTAGTGTGCGTATCTTGTGATATATTAGTTTTGTGTTATTTTTATGTGAGTTTTCATATTGAGACGCTGGTCAAGGGTGATGCCTAGGTATCGTATAGTAGGTTTTACTGTCAATTCCTTGTCCTTTATCTTTAATGTAGTAGGGGGTGTGAAGTTTTGGTTCTTCGTGATGAACATAACATCGGTCTTACTGTGATTGATTCTTAAATTCTGTGTGAGGAGCCAGTCTTCTACTGATTCGAAGCATTTTATCAGTGGTGTAAAATCAGGATGGTTGATGGAGAATGGCATGTATAGGAGAATGTCATCTGCATAGGCTAAACAGGTAACGTTAAAGGAACGGATGAGGTCACAGGTTGCATGTAAATGTTAAACATTAATGCTGAAAGAGAGGAGCCTTGCAGTACCCCTTGATCTTGTAGAAATGGGTCTGATGTTCTTTCGTCAATCCTTACCTGTTGCCAACGGTTAGATAGGTAGGATTTACACCAGTTCAGTGCGGAGCCATGTATACCTTTTTCCTTAAGGCGATCAATAAGTATTTGATGACTTACTGAGTCGAACGCAGCCGAGATGTCCATGAATACAAGGATGAATCCTTGCCGGATATTATCTATTCCAGTGATTAATGTATTGAATAGAGTGATGAGGAGGGTTTCTACTCCATGAGCTTCCCTAAAGCCATGTTGTGCCAGATCGAGCGGAGCTTCAGTGTCAATATGTTGTATTTGACGTTGGACCACTTTTTCAATTATTTTGGCGAACAGTGGGATGCTGGATATTGGCCTGTACGATTCTACTCTTAGGGGGTCCAGTTTATTGTTCTTCAGTAATGGTCTAATGTAGGTTTGTTTCAGGCTCTGAGGAAAGGTTCCAGATGCAAATAATTGTTCTAGGATTTTATGTATGAAGAAGCTTACTTCACATCTGAGCTCTCTTATCCAAGCTGCTGGACATGGATTGTTTGATGCGGTGGTAGCATTGATTGAGGCGATAGTGTTTTCAATTTCTTTAGTTGATATCGTGTTAAACTTGGTCAATGTGGATGACTGACAGCTTGGATATGCTAGTTGACCCAGTGGTGCAGTGGTTATTAATTGTTTTCATCATTTTTGATTTTAAGTAGTTAGCATAGTCTTGAGGGTGTATTTGTGTGTGGTGAGGGGTTGGTTCCTTTGCCAGTGTTTTTACAGTATTGAAGAGATCATGATGTTTGTTTACCGATTGCTTTAGGAGATTTGTATGGAATTGTTTCCTATTATCAGCTATTTCTTGGCGATGCTTTCTTAGGTACGAGTAGTAGGCTGTGTAGGCTTCAGTAGTACGGGATCGTCTCCATCGTTTCTCAAGTCTGCGAAGATGGAGGAGAGATGTTCTTAGCTCATTAGAATACCAAGCTACATGTGTCCGATTGGGCTTTCTTGACATGTTCGATGGTTGAGAGTTGGCTCTGAGGGTGTTATCCCAGGTGTTGATTAGGTCATCCAGTTCAGGTTTAGAGGTGTGTAGCATTGAGAGAATATTCTTAAGTACCTCCTCTCTATCAAAGGGGCGGAACCTCCTAGCTGTTGGTTTGGCGGGGGTGGACTTGGAGTTAAGTGTATTGAAGGAGTTGGGTATTTGGAATATGATAAGGCTATGGTCAGACCATGGTACTGGTGTTATGGAAAGTGCATAATTGTGGTCTGTTTCCGTAGAAGTTTGTGGTACGAAGATCAGGTCAAGTGTATTTCCCATAGCATGAGTAGGCTCTCTGACTATCTGGTTGTATCCAAGGTTGTCAAGCGCTTCCAGAAATGCTGCGATTTGCGTGTCATGTAGGGAGGGGAGGTTGAAATCTCCTAATATCCAATTAGATATTCGTGGTTTTTCTGTGTTGCAGGCCAGGTCGACTATTGTTGACAGATCATCGGCTGATGTTGTTGGAGCTCTATAGACTAGGTTGAGTGTTCGTTGTTTGATATAGTTAGTATGTTTAGGTGGGTTGTGCTGATATTGTTGGCCATCTGAAATTGTAGCTGGCTTTTTGAGATGGTGAGTACTCCACCTCCTCTTTGGTTGTTCCTGTGGCAGGTGTAGATTGAGAAGCCGGGGGGTAGCATCTGGTTGAGAATGACGTTGTCGCAGTCAGCCAGGTTTCTGTGATCATCAGGATGTCAAGATCATGCGTTATGAGGTCAGAGATCAATGGCCATTTTGTGCGGAAGGATCTGATGTTGATGAGGGCGCATCGCAATGGTCGTTGGTGCTGTTGCTTAGGTTGAGGTTTTTTGGTAAGTTGAAGGGCGATGTGGAGTAAATGTGGGTGGGTATGTATAGGGTTTGTTGGGTGTGTTTGGGTCTTGTTTGACCATCTCTTCCAGTTGTTCCTTAATATTGGTATAGAGTTTTGGCCGCTATTAAAGGCGTTTGAGTATCCAGCTAGTGCAAGAAGGAGATATGTGATGGTGAGGGTTATGAATGTGTGCATCTTTAAGGGTGACATTGTGTATCAAGGGAAGGGGAGGAGTACTTGCAGCAAATATGGTGGGAATGCTGAGAATACTGGCAGCAATAATAATAACTTCATTTAGTAATTGTAATAATTACTTCATTTAGTAATCGTCTATTTTCATTTAATTTGATTAAAATCAATGTGGTGTACATACTGTATTCTGACGTGTAGTCAAATTTTAAAGTATATAACTCCGAGTGTCGTCATGTGGCGCACAAAAATTTAACCTTCCTTCAAAAGCTGCGCACACCTGATATTTTATGCGCACACAGCCTACAGAAAATTAGAGGGAACATTGGTGGTAGACTGAATTGCCCTTGCCTATGAGGGAGCTAGGTTCTCCCTGGAACACAGGATCACAGCGCATCGCGAGAGAGCGATGGCCACATCGGTACGCTCAGTGCCAGTGATGGATGTCTGCAAAGCTGCCACATGGTCTTCAGTTCATACGTTTGCAGCTCGCTATTGCCTGGAGTGGAGGAGTGGCCTAGTGGTTGGGGCAAGGTACTTAGGCCGGAAGGTCGGGGGTTCAAATCCCATTAGAGGACAGCAACCTTGGGCCGGAAGGACTGGGGTTTCTAGTCCCACAGGTGCTCCTTGTGGTCTTGGGCAAGCCACTTAACCCTCCATAGCCCATGTTCCCTGTAAAATAGTTATCTCCAAGTTATAATGCCCTGTTCAATGTAATTTCAGTTTGTTCAATGTAAACCGCACTGATGCAGAATAGCGCGGTATATAAGAGAATGTAAATAAATAAATAAATAAGACCTGTCGGGACAGTGCCTTTGGCCATGTTGTACCCTGTAATCCTTTTGGGGTGTAGACAACTTCTGCCTGCCAACCCTTCTGTGTTTAGGCTACCGCAGCGATGGTACTACTGGACGCTAGGGTCTTGCAGAGTCTCTTAGTTTGGGACTCATCTGCAACGCACGGATACCCAACTTGGCCGCTGTTGCTACTATCATGGTTCGTTCCTCAGCAGCTTGGAGCTAGAGAGTCCCATATGGGAGGACTGACTCCTGCTTGTTCCTGGAGAAAGTGTAATTACTCATCTGTAACAGGTATTCTCCAGGGACAGCAGGAATCGGCCCTCACAACCCTCCCTTCTCCCCTGTTTTAGGTTTTTACTACTATCTTAGCTATGTTATCGGACTGAGCCAGATGGCACCTTTGGGCTGGAAGGGGACCACACATGCGTGGTAGCATATCCAGAAGGCTTTCTTTGAAAACTGGGGAAATGGTTCTGTGTGGGCTCCATCAGCGCCGACGTTGCCCATATGTGAGGACTGATTCCTGCTATCCCTGTGCTTCTGCCTTTCCGTAGATGCTGGACCCTTTGAATCAGACACCAGTCCCGATAAATTTCTTTCCTCTGATTTTCAAGCAGTTCTCACTGCTAAACTAGGTCTCTAGGCCTCCGTAGCCTTCTCTTCAAACTTGAAGAAAAACCAGTCAGTGGTTTTGGATAAAAAAAGTACCATTTGGGCCACTGACGAACATGACTGGTGTCTAAAACAGATGAACATAAGAACATAAGATATGCCATACTGGGTCAGACCAAGGTCCATCAAGCCCAGTATTCTGTTTCCAACAGTGGCCAATCTAGGTCATATGTACCTAGCAGTTTTTCCAAGGGACACAGGTTCCACAATGCTTGTATTGGTTCAAGCATTGATATCCTGGGTCCCTTCTTAATAATGGTTTATGGACCTTTCCTCCAGGAACTTGTCCAAACCTTTTTTTAAACCCAGCTACTTTGCTTTACAGATGATCTCACCCTAAAATGCCCTTCTAGGAAAACAGCTGACCCATCCAAAAGGAAGGCTCTTCCCAAGGAGTCTTTTTATTCTAAGGAAAAGATACCCTTCTTACATGCCTTCTGCCCATCAACCTCAGCATCAGCAGAGGCAGCAGGGCCAACCTAAAAAAAAGGCTTTTAAGTGGAGGAGTAGCCTAATGGTTAGAGCACTGGCTTGGGAACCAAGAAACCAGGTTCAATTCCCACTAGCACTCCTTGTGGCCTTGGGCAAGTCACTAAATCCTCCATTGCCTCAGAAAAAATCCAAGTTTATTAAGTTACCTGTTTAATGTACATTATCAAGTTTGTTACAATGTAAACCACTTTGATTAAATGAGAAAATGGTATAAAAAAGCCTGTTTTAAATAAAAATAAAAAATAAGTCTCAACCAGCTGCACAGGCACAGCCTGCACCTGGTTTTTAACTCCCTTCTTAGGGAGCATTACCAGTCTGCCCCTGGACGGCCCCAGTCCCTCCACATTGCAGGCCTACTTTGTCACTATGCCTATAGGTGGCACCTCATAACATCAGAGCGGTGGAGACTCCAGATTGTCTATCTGCTTCACTTCGAAACCTTACCCCCCCCCCCCCACCTGCTTTACAGGAGATTATCAAACTCAACCCCTTCAAAGCACTCTCTTTAAAAGAAGAGGTGACCACCCTTTTGTCACGGGCTGCCATAAAGGGTTCCTCCTTCTCAATGAAAAGTTGGGATTCTACTCTCCATACTTCTCATTCCAAAGAATACAGGATGCTTCAGACTCATCTTAGACCTAAACAAGCTCATGATCTGAGAGAAATTTTAAAATGATTTCTCTAGGAACTCTTGTACCATTCCTCCAGAGTCACTATTGACTATGTTCTCTAGACCTTGGAGGCATACACGCATATACTGATCCATACCTTGCACAAACAGTATCTGTTCTTATTTTTTTTTATTTTTTTTTATTAGTTTCAAACATTGCATTCATATAATACAATAAAGGAAAATCAAGAAATATTAACTACATCAGATGAATAAACATCAACAAATAAACCCAAAAATTGATATAGCCCACATCAAGGAACTCAACTGAACATTAGAATCAGGTCATACTCCGGGAAATAAGACACAAGGCCTACAAAGGGAGGCAACAACTTATTCTTGGGCGCTCTGTACTTCACTAAGTGCCTTCCGCTTCTCAGACAAGAAACTTTCCAATTGGGTGACTTCAGTAAAAATATATGAAACCTCTTTCCAGGTAATTACACACTTGCATGGAAAGCGAAGGAAAAAAGAGGTTTCACCCAAAGACAAAACCTGGGACTTTAAGGCCAGGAACTGCCTACGTCTAAGCTGGGTGCTGCGTGCAACATCAGGAAAAACATTTACGAGATGTCCACAAAACTTTACAGTCTTGTGTTTAAAGAAGGCACGCAACACACATTGCTTAATATCTTTAGTCAAAAATGTCACCAACAAAGTAGAACGAGAATTGATTATGTCCTGGGAGTCCTCGAGGAAGGCGGTGAGATTAGCAATGGAAGGTTCAATAACATCAAACTCCCCCTCAACCGGATTGACTCTCTTAAGATTAGGGGATATATAATATATCTGAGAAACTGAAATAGGTTCCTTGATTAATAAGACTTCCTGAAGGTACTTATCCAATAGTATCTTAGGAGCGAGGAGTTTGGTAATAGGAAAATTCAGGAAACGCAAGTTGCAAGAACGTGCAGAATTCTCCATCGCTTCAATTTTATTATGGAGAGTCAGTGAGTCCCTTATACCAACTGCCTGAGCAGCGTGCATGGAACCCATCTGTCCCTCCAATTTTGAAATGGCTGTATTAAACGAAACCGTTCTAGCATCTAACTGACGTAAAGAGACTACAGTCTCTTGAGAAAATTTAGCCAAAGAGTCAAATGTACCCGAGATCTTACTATCAATAGACTTAAGAACTCCCCAAACATCCTTCAAGGTAATCTCATTATCAGACCCAATAGTCGGGAGTGCAGAAGCAACCCCCGACTCAACAGAGAGAACCGGTTTAGGCAAGGAGAAAGAATCATCTAAACCTCTTACCTTTTCGAGAGACTCCACAGCAGAAGCAGGAAGCACTGTAGCGAAAGGACACAGCGGCGGAGACCTTCCCCCTGAACTCAGGGAGGCGCCCTCAGGAGACGAATGGGCAATTGGCAGCAAAGAAAAATGCTTATCTAAGGGGCCTGTCGGTTTGATGCTACCGACCGGGTCCTCCTCAGAAGCACCTTTGCCTTTACCCTTCCGTTTCCCCATAACACAGGGGGAAAAAAGGGTAAATTAAACAAAAAAAAATAAGTAAAACTTTAACTAGGCAAACCTGCCTCTCTCCAATCCGAGGAGCACGCAGTCAATAAGATGATATAATGACGTCGCAGCGACATCGAAGGGGGGTCAAAGGGGCAGGGCCTGCCCCTTTGAACACGCCCCTTCGAACCACGCTCCGCGGAAAAGAAAGGCAGTCTTTAAAGAAAACAAGCACAGAGGGTCCTCTCACAGCTGCGGTTCACTCTCCCCTGCCTGTCTGATAGTCCGGGGAATCTCCAACGCCCGATGCAGCACGCTGCACTCAGCAGCAGTCCCTGAGGCCAACTGAATGACCCCGGATGCCTCCAGCACACTTCCCAGCTGAGTTCAGGTGACACAAAGTAAACTGGCAGGTTTTATGCTCACAGGGGGTCCTCTCACAGCTGCGGTTCACTCTCCCCTGCCTGTCTGATAGTCCGGGGAATCTCCAACGCCCGATGCAGCACGCTGCACTCAGCAGCAGTCCCTGAGGCCAACTGAATGACCCCGGATGCCTCCAGCACACTTCCCAGCCGAGTTCCCAGTATCTGTTCTTCATGTTTCAAAGAAGCCATTATCAATACCGGGTCATCCCCTTTGATCTAGCCTCTGCTCCAAGGATCTTCACAAAATGCATGGCAGTTGTCACTGCCTACCTATGCACCTCAGGGGTATTTGGCTGATTAGGGGAGAATCTCCTCAAGAGGTAAAACTCTCACTTCATCGCACTATCATGGTGCTTCAACACCTGGGCTTTGTCATAAACTTCCCAAAGTCCCACTTTGCTCCGACCGAAAGTCTAGAGTTCATTGGAGCACTCTTAGACACACAGTATTCTCAGGCTTTCCTCCCATAGGATCGCTATGCCTGCCTCATCAAGCTGGCAAAAGGGGAGCAACAGCAAAGCTGAGTTACAGCTCGAAAGATGCTACAACCATTAGGACACATGCCCTCTATCGTCCATTCGATTACACATGTAACGAGCGCAGTGGATTCTCTCTTCTCAATGGATGCAAGCAAATGGTCATCTCAGACTAGATTCAAATCACCCCTCATTTGATCAAATCCCTTCAGTGGTGGCGTTTCCCACAAAACCTACTCGTTGGGTCACCTTTTCAGATGCCTCCACCTCGATGCACCCTGACAATGGTTGCTTCCAAGCTGGGTTGGGGGGGAGGGGGGGAACATAAGATATGCCATACTGGGTCAGAACAAGGTCCATCAAGCCCAGTATCCTGTTTCCAAAAGTGGCCAATCTAGGTCATACGTACCTAGCAGTTTCCCCAAAAGACACAGGTTCCACAATGCTTGTACTAGGTCAAGCATTGATATCCTGGGTCCCTTCTTAATGATTTATGGACTTTTTCTCCAGGAACTTGTCCAAACCTTTTTTAAACCCAGCTACACTAACACTACATCCTCCTGTAACAAATTCCAGAGTTTGATTTACACGTTGAGTAAAAAAATATTTTATTTTATTAGACTTAAATAGTTTACCCTGTAGCTTCATTGCATGTCCCCTAGTCTTTCTATATTCTGATAACGTAAACAATCGATCTACGTTTACCTGTTCCACTCCGTTCATTAATTTTATAGACTTCTATCATATCTCACCTCAGCTGTCTCTTTTCCAGGTTAAAGAGCCCTAACCTTTTTAGCCTTCATAGGAGTATCCTTTCATCCCCTTTACCATTTTGGTGGCTCTTCTCTGAACCTTTTCTAATATCGCTATATCCTTTTTAGGATACAGCGACCAGAATTGCACACAATATTCAAGGTGTGGTCTCACCATGGAACGATATACAGTTATTATAATATAATATCTTTTTTTTATTTTCCATTCCTTTCCTTATGATACATAGCATTCTATTTGCTCTCTTGGCCGCTGCTGCACACTGGGCCGAGGGTTTTAACATGTTATCCACAATGACGCCTAAATCTTTTTTCCTGGGTGGTGGTTCCTAATGTGGAACCTTGCATCGTATAACCATAGTTTGGGTTGTTCTTCCCTAGGTGCATAACTTTGCACTTGTCCACATTAAATTTCATCTGCCATTTTGATGCCCAGTCTTCTAATTTATCAAGATCCTCTTGCAATTTTCCACAATCCTCTTGGGTTTTAACAACTTTAAATAGTTTTGTGTCATCTGCAAATTTGATAACCTCACTCGTCGTTCCACTTTCCAGGTCATTTATGAATGTCAAAAAGCAGCAGATCCAGCACAGATCCCTGGGGTACACCACTATTCACCTGTCTCCATTGGGAAAATTGGCCATTTAGCCCTACCCTCTGCTTTCTATCTTTTAACCAGTTCCTGATCCACAGTAGTACACTGCCTCCTATCCCATGACTCTTTAGTTTTGCCAAAAGTCTCTGATGAGGGACCTTGTCAGAGGCTTTCTGAAAGTCCAGATACCCTATATCAACCGACTCACCTTTGTCCACCTGTTTGTTCACACCTTCAAAAAAACATAACAGATTAGTAAGACCAGATCTTCCTTGTCTAAAGCCATGTTGGCTGTCTCCCATTAGGCCATGACTATCTACATGCTTAGTAATTTTATTCTTTATAATGGTTTCTACCATTTTTCCCGGTACTGACGTCAGGCTCACTGGTCTGTAGTTTCCCGGATCACCCCTGGAACCCTTTTTAAAAATTGGTGTTACATTGGCGATTCTCCAATCTTCAGGTATTAGAGATGATTTTAATGATAGTTCACAGATTACTAATAGCAGGTCTGCAATCTCATATTACAGTTCCTTATCGTTCCTCCAGTTTAGTTCTCCACGTCTGGGTTGTGCACCTCCTCCTGCAGCTTGGGGACTGGGCATGTCAAAGTCGTGACATCACTGGCTATAGCCTGCTGGTATCTCCCACCAGCCTCCAGTGTGTCCAGTCTCCATGCAGCAGGAGGACGTAGTGAGCCTAGCTTCTGGGCTCACTTGGGGGAACAGATAAGGAGCATTTAGTGTGACAAATTCTATTCTGATTTTCTTTGCTTTTTTACTTTTATTTTTACTTTTAATTCAGTTACCTTTGGTTAATTGGCAATCAGGGATTAGTTCCCTTTAGTTATTAGGAACAAATTTCCTTATTTACAGTAAATTTTAAATTTCAGCCAGGCTCTTTAAATTAGTAGCAGCTCTCGCCTTCCCTCCTTGTCAGTTGTTTTCACTTGCTGCAGGCATTTGACGGTGCAGATCTCTCTCCCTGGACAGTACGGGAGAGAGCTCCGGGACCCGTACAGCCACACTGAAGCTGTGTGAGACGGAGCCTCTCCGTTGCTGCGGGATTTTAATTTTACTCTGTGGAACCGGCTGAGCGGTCCTTGCCGCGGTTGACAGGCGCATCAGCGCGGCTTGAGGATCGGATGAATTCAAGGCGGTAGGAGCAGGCTGCATGGCTTTCGGCCCTGCAGGTAAGGCCTTCGGGCTCTGTCAGTCTGAGGCCTCCTTTTTGCAGTGGTGGTTGTTCTTGGTGCCAAAATTCATTGGCTAAGGGGTGGCCATTTTCTCTCTAGGTATTTGGGCCGCATGGCGAGAGTTGCAGGGAGCTGCCTGTGTGAGGAAGACAGGCAGAATAGCTAGATTTTTGGGCCTAGTGTTCTTTTGTAAGTTTTTTTGAGGCTCGGGGGAGGGGGGGTACCTCATCCTTAAGGGGGCTGATGTCAGCCCTCCTTATTTTTAAGTTTATTCTTAATTTTATAGGACAGCAGTTTTGGCATTGATCTGATACCACATGTTCTTTCCCTCCTAATCATGTTTCTGAGGAGCATCTGTTAAGTCCTGGGATATTAGGAAAATTGCCAGCTTTTAGGTTCTTCAAGAGCAGAGCCCTAACTTGTAGTTGGAAGGAGGGACAGGCTGGTAGTGTGCCTTTGTGTATTCTATAGTGAAAGTTGCCCAAATGCCTGTAGTTTCACAGGGACAGGTTTAGGAAATCTTAGGATATAAAAAAATATATAACAGTTAACTGTCAACCAAGAAGTGCCTGTGCTACGGTCTATGGCCACCAGAGGGCAGCTGGTACACGCAATAGTGCCTATCTCCAGGAACAAGCAGGAATGAATCCTCACATATGGGTACGTCGGTACCGACGGAGCCTGTGCGGGAAAGCTCCCCAGCTTCCCAAAAAGGAAAGCTTTTGGGGCTTCCCACAGCGCATGCGTGCTGCCTTCCCGCCTTCCTGACCAACTCTCCTCAGTTCTTCTTTTTCCGCGGAGCCAGCAGGTCGTGTTCCTGTCACCGCTGAAGAATTTCTTGTTTTAAAAGTTGTTCTGACCGCGTATCTGCCTTCCCCGATTCCGAACCGGTACCGCCGGTCTTTACTTTGTTTCTTTAAAAAAAAAAAAAAAAATATTTTTTTTTCCACACTTGGTGTATTTCTTTTTGTGAGGCCTACCGGCCTTTACAAATTCTCCCTCATGGAGAAACCATCTTCTGGTTTTAAAAAAATGCACCAAGTGCTCTGGTACTATTTCAGTCACAGACACCCATGAGTGGTGTCTTAAATGTTTGGGCCCTGACCATTCGGTTCCGGATTGTCCATCCTGCTCTCTGATGTCCAAACGGGGCTTACAGAACCGAGCAGCTAAATTTCATGTGCTGTTTTCCACAGATAATCCAGCATCAGCATCATCCAGGTCTTCATCTCTGGATGGATCTCAGGTAACCAAACATTCCTCGGGCAAGTCTTCAAGGGGCAAATCTCCCTCAAAGCAGAGAGAGGCCCTTTGGTTCGACCCTGAAGACCCTGCCCCAGCCAAACAACCCCGGCAGGAAGCTCCGGCTTCCAAAGCTCCTCCTATGGGGTTACAGGTTGACATCGATGGCACGGCCTCGACCGATCACCTGTTAGACTGCTCTGGGGTACCGGCTCAAACCGGTACCGACATCCAGGCAGTTGTGGCTTCAATGGGTACTACGGTACAATCCATGCAGCAGGCCATAATGGCTTTTATTAATGCTGCGACGCCCTCGGTACCGCAACCGTCGGTTCCGACCCCGGTTCCGGTACCACAACCGATACCGGTACCCAGAGCATCTACTTCCAGTAGAAGGCCGGTACCGGTTTTTGCTTCCCGCGATATTCTCGGTACCGACCCGGCTCCCGGTACGCCCGGGGTTGATACCGGTCGGTACCCGTATCAATCTCTGGAAGCAAGTAGGCGATACTTAGAGTCTTCTGAGGATGCCGATACCTCAGATGATTCTGATGAAGCATCCCTTATTCTTCCTGAGGAGCCTTCTTCCCCAAAGAGAAGAATGTCTCCTCCAGAGGACTTGTCCTTTCAGGACTTCATCTTGGAAGTTGCCAAGGGACTTTCCATTACAGTATCCTCTGAAAAGGAACCTAGAGCTCAAAAATTAGACATTTTAGGATACTCTAAGGTTCCCAAAGAGGCAGTCACCTTACCCATTCATAATATTCTCCAAGAACATATGATGGATTTATGGGAGGCTCCTCTTACACTATCTCCACATTCTCGTCGGTTGGATACCATGTATCGGGTCCCTCCTTCTCCTGGTTTTCAAAAAACCCAGCTTCCTCACCATTCTATTGTGGTGAAGTCTGCTATGAAAAAGATTAAGAGTACCAAAAGGCACTCTTCTACCCCTCCAGGAAGAGAATGTAGAACTTTGGATGCTTTTGGCAGGAAAATCTTTCAGGCTAGTATGCTTATTGCCAGAATCAACTCCTACAGCCTCTATATGGGCATGTTTCTAAAGGAGCTTGCTCTTAAAGTACAAGATTTTCTCCCCTTTATTCCAGAGGATAGAAAAGAGGAGTTCCTGCTTCTGTTAAAGCATATCCAAGATGTGTCAAAGTTCTCCAATAGGGCTGCCTTTGACTCTTTTGAGGGTGCTAGTAGAGCATCTGGCATAGCCATAGCTGCTCGTCGAATTGCTTGGCTCCAGGCCTCTGACCTGGAATCCTGGGTGCAAGATGGCCTAGGCAATTTACCTTGTACAGGTGAAAATCTCTTTGGCAAAGAGTGGCAAGTCAAAGCCATTCAAATGGATGCAGAGAATGCTGCTTTGGATAGACTCTCTAAGTCTACTTCACTCCCTGCCAAAAAAGTCTTTTAAGAAGTCTTTCTACAAAAAGCCTAGATTTGGTTCCAATGCTGGCCAGTCATCCGCTCAAGTTCGCTTTGTTCCTAAGTGACAGCAGACTAAACAGGCCAGAACAAAGCCTGCAGCAGCTGCTACGCTTCAACAGTCCCAACCCCCTCAGGGTTTTTGACTTACTTCTAGAGAACATATCCTTTCTGGCTCTGCAGCAACCAGAGCCTCTCACCATTCCAGGAAGGCTGACTCATTTTGCTCCCAGATGGGAACAGATTACATCAGAGCAGTGGACCCTCTCTATCATCAGAGAGGGATACAAACTGCATTTTTCCAGCCTTCCTATCTATCCCAGGGTGAGACATTTCATCTCTCCCCCATCTCTCCTACACCTGTTGGATCAGGAGGTGAATACCCTGCTTGCCCAAGGGGCAATAGAACAGGTTCCCCTCCTCCAACAGGGCTCAGGGTTCTACTCCCCCTATTTTCTGATACCAAAGAAAACAGGAGGACACAGACCCATCCTCGATCTGAGAGAATTAAACAAATTCCTGTGCAAGGAAAAATTCAAAATGCTCTCTGGGTATTCTCCTTCCTTACCTTCAGAGTCAGGACTGGCTTTGTTCTCTAGACCTAAAGGATGCGTACACACATATACTCATCCACCCATCCCACAGAAAATTCCTTCAATTTCTGTTCCAGGGAAAACATTTCCAGTACAGAGTACTCCCCTTCGGTCTAGCCTCTGCTCCAAGAGTGTTCACAAAATGCATGTCAGTAGTGGCTGCATTTCTACGCACTCAGGGACTCTTTGTCTTCCCATACCTAGACGGCTGGCTCATCCGAGCTCCATCTCAGTCTCAGGCTCAGACTTCCCTGGACCACACCATCTGCATTCTGCAGTATCTGGGATTTGTCATCAATCTGCCAAAGTCTCAACTCACCCCTACTCAATCCCTAGAATTCATAGGGGCCTGGTTAGATACCACCACAGCAAGGGCCTATCTTCCCCAGGCACATTGCCACCGGCTAGTGCACCTGGCCTCTCAGATTCAGTCCATTCTCCAGGACCAAGCAGGAAGTCAGTCCTCACATATGGGTGATGTCGGCGCCGACGGAGCCCTCGCGGAGCAATTTTCCCCAGCTTTCAAAGAAAGCCTTTGGGAATTGCAGCGCGCATGCGTGGTCCTCTTCCCGCCCAAGGGTGCCATCTTGCTCAGTCTTCTTTTTTCCACGGAGCCCTACAGACATTGCCTGTGAATCCCCGCTGAAAAGTTGATTTTTTTCTATTTTTCTTCGCGCCCGGACTCGCGACGCCGGTTGCGAGTCCGTCCTTTATTTTTCAGTTTTTTGTCCTTCGTGACAGATTTCGCGCTTTTTTCCTTTTTTCCCTGGCTGCCCGGTCATTCGACCTCGCAGGAGCCCTTTTTCCCCTGATGGCGGCCCGTGGTTTCAAAAAGTGTGACCTCTGTAAGAAACTTATGTCTCTTACAGACACTCATGACTTCTGCCTCCGCTGCCTCAGCCCAGATCATGACCCCATGATCTGCGGGCCATGCGGCAAGATGTCCTCAAAAGCATTGAGAAGTCGGCAGCACCAGCGGGAGCGTATCTTCTCTGACCCCGGCCGGACTCAGACCTCGTCAGAGGCTTCGACGTCTCGGGACTCTGGTCCTGAGCATCGTCGGAGTTCCTCTGAAAGGGGGGTCTCCTACCCGGGAGCATCATCGGAAGAAGAAACCCGCGAGGGCGGGATCGGTGGACGCTCCTGGTTACTCGAGGGCCAGGTCGCATAGCCCCGATTCCCGTCCCGGGTCCTTGGAGTCGGAAAGGCCATCAAAACATCCTCGACTCGAGGTGGACTTGCCCGCTCACGTAAGTACTGTTGTCCTCGTGGACTCGCCTCCGAAGGACCCGACGTCGGGCCCGATGCCGTCGGGGCCCGAGTCGGGGGCTGCTGGGTCTCCTGAGCTCGGACTCAGGTTGACGGCCTTGGAGTGCAGTTTGTCTGCCTTCTTGGACCAGCAGCGGGCATTGATCGCTGGCCTCGCTGGCGCTTCTGCCCTGACCGCCAGGACGTCGACCTCCAAGTCGACCCCGGAGACCGAGCCGATCCTCGAGTCCATGAGGGCTCGAGTCTATCCTCGGTCGAGGTCTCCTTCGGCCTCCTGTTCGGGACCGAGGTCGTCGACGCCGACTCCCTCGGCGTCGGGGCGGATGGCATCAGTGCCCGCCCGACCGGAGCCGGTCGACTCCTCCTCCGAGGAGTCGGCCTGGGAATCTGAGGACGAAGAGTCACCTGGTTCCTTTCGGACTCGGTGTGTCCCTTCGGACTCCCCCGAGTCCGAACCTCAGAGACGGTCCCCCCCCCGGAGGATACCCGGAAGGAGGCCTTTATTGTACTGGTTCCTCCAATGCTGGAACGGCTTCTCTTCCGCATGTGGGAGAGCCCGGCGTCGTCGCCGGTGTTAAGCAAGCGGGTCGATTCCATTTATCGAGTCCGCAAGAGCCCCGGGTTCCAAAAGGCACAACTACCGCACCATTCCATGGTGGTGGAATCGGCCATGCATAGACTGAAGAGTCAGAAAATGCACTCCTCAGTGCCCCCGGGTAGGGAAGCCCGAAGCCTGGATGCTCTCGGTAGGAAGTGCTTCCAGGGCTCTATGCTTGCTTGTCGAGTCCAGACATACCAGCTCTACATGGGCATGTATCTCCGAGACCTGGCTAAGGAAATAGCCGGGTTCTCTGCTGGTCTCTCCGACGAACCTTTGCAGAGATTCCAATCCTTACCTACTGGTATTCGGGAGTGCTCCAAGTTTATCTCTCGAGCAGCCTATGATGGTTTTGAGGCTTCGGCTCGAGTAGCCGCGGCCGGCATCGGTGGACGCCGCCAGGCTTGGCTTCAGTCGTCCGACCTCGAGCCCTGGGTACAGGACAAGTTGGTCGATGTCCCCTGCCGAGGTGATAACCTCTTTGGCAAGCCCATGGATGAGAAGGCTGCACAAATCGAGACGGAGACTCTCACCAGGACTCGTCTCTCCAGGAAGACCTCTGCCCCTTCTCAAAAGAAGAAGGCCTTGGGGAAAAAGCCCTTTTACCCGAGGAAAGGTGCTGCCTATAAATACTACCCTCAGTATCAGGCCTCACCAGCTCCCCCACAGGGAAAGCAGGCAAAGGGACGGGGTAATGGGTCCCGTAGGCAGCAAGCCCCCAAGCCTGCACCACCGGCCCCTGCTCAGCAGGGTGGGGGTTTTTGACTTTCTCAGCATAGCCTCTCCCCCTCAGCTGGTTTCTCTCAGCACAGGAGGCCGGCTAGTCCACTTTGCCCACAGGTGGTCCAACATCACCACAGATACCTGGGTGCTTCAGATAGTTCAAAAGGGCTATCTTCTTCATTTTCACCAGGTACCTCCCTCCTACTTTCCAGGGGAGCCTTCCAGACTCCCTCTGCACAGGGACTTACTCCTTCAGGAGTTAGCGAGTCTTGTTCAGGAACAAGCCGTGGAACCGGTGCCCCACCACCTGAAGGGTCAAGGGTTTTATTCCAGATACTTCCTGATTCCGAAAAGAACAGGAGGCCTCAGACCCATCCTAGACTTGCGCAACCTCAACAAGTTCCTGGCAAAGGAAAAGTTCAAAATGCTTACCCTTGGAATCCTGCTGCCCTACCTCCAGCAGGGGGGACTGGCTATGCTCCTTAGATCTGAAGGATGCGTATACTCATATCCTTATTCATCCAGACCACAGACAATACCTCAGGTTTGTGGTGGACGGACGCCATTACCAGTACAGAGTACTGCCTTTCGGCCTATCCTCCGCCCCCAGGGTGTTCACCAAATGCCTAGCAGTGGTGGCGGCCTATCTGAGACTTCAAGGTCTCTTTGTGTTCCCATACCTGGACGACTGGCTCATCAGAGCCCAGTCTGCCCAAGAAGCCACTCAGTCTACTCATCGCACGGTGGCTCTGCTTCAGCACTTGGGATTTGTCATAAACTTCGCAAAGTCCACTTTGCTCCCCTTTCAGGATCTAGAATTCATCGGCGCCAGGTTGGACACTCTTCAGGCGCGGGCCTTCCTGCCTCTGGACAGGGCCCAAAGGCTCATGGATCTCGCCAGCCGTTTTCACAGCAATTCCCTGGTCTCGGCCAGGCAATTTCTGAGACTGCTCGGCCATATGGCTTCCACGGTCCATGTAACCCCCTATGCCCGCCTGAACATGCGACCTGCTCAATGGTGCCTTCGCAAACAATGGCATCAGGCCACTGGGAGCCTAGCGGACTCCGTACAAATCTCCGACCAGCTGGTCTCCTCTCTGCGATGGTGGCTTCACCTGCCAAACCTAGTGCTCGGGGTGACTTTTCAGCCCCCTGCACATTCTCAGGTCCTGACGACCGATGCTTCTCTCCAGGGCTGGGGAGCACATTGCCAAGGGACTTGTACTCAGGGTCTCTGGACTCCTTGGGAGTCCGCTCAGCAGATCAACTTCCTGGAGCTCAGAGCCATCCGCCTAGCGCTCAAAGCCTTCTCTCACCTGATGTCTTACCAGTCAGTACTGGTCCAGACAGACAATCAGGTTGCCATGTTCTACGTGAACAAGCAAGGCGGAACCGGCTCCTTCCTTCTCTGTCAGGAAGCACAGAAGCTCTGCTCTTGGGCCGTCCATCGCAACATCGTCCTCAAAGCTGTCTATCTCCCAGGTCAAGAAAACTATCTGGCAGACAAACTGAGCAGGATCCTCCAACCGCACGAGTGGAGATTGGATCCGCTTGTGGTTCAGCGGATCTTTCTACGGTGGGGCCTCCCCACCATGGATCTGTTCGCCAGTCCTCTGAACCGGCAGCTTCCCAGATTCTGCTCTCGACAGCCGCATCCTCTCCGGGTAGCGGCGGATGCTTTTCTGATTCCATGGTCCACAGGCCTCTTGTATGCCTTTCCACCCATGCCTCTGGTGTCTCGGACGCTCTTCAAAGTTCTCAGAGACAAGGCATCGATGATCCTAGTGGCTCCCCGGTGGCCGAGGCAACCTTGGTTCCCGCTTCTGATGCAGCTGGCGGTGGACGCCCCTCTTCCTCTGGGGTTTCAGCCCGACCTCCTCTCGCAGGATCAGGGGACGCTCCTGCACCCCAACCTTCGGTCCCTTCATCTGATGGCCTGGCTGCCCCTCTCCAGCTGCCTCCAGATGTGGAAGAGGTCGTTTTGGCCTCCAGGAGGCCTTCCACCCGGAAGTCCTACGCTCTTAAGTGGCGTCGGTTCTCCGTCTGGTGTACACAGCAGTCGCAAGACCCCTTCTCCTGTTCAACATCAGTGGTCTTGCAGTACTTGCTTTCCCTTTCCAATCTTGGACTTAAGTCCAACTCGGTCAAGGTCCACCTCAGTGCTATTTCTGCGCACCACCTACCGGTGGATGGTAGGCCTCTTTCCAGCCACCCTCTGGTGGCTCGTTTTCTCCGGGGCCTCCTACTCCTTAAACCACCTTTGTGACCGCCAGTCCCGAACTGGGATCTCAATGTGGTTTTACAGCGGCTTACCTGTCCGCCTTTTGAGCCTATGGCTACCTGTCCTCTTCGTTTTCTTTCCTGGAAAACCTTGTTCTTGGTGGCCCTCACTTCTGCTAGACGCGTTAGTGAGCTGCAGGCCCTGGTATCGGATCCTCCTTACACTGGGTTCTACAAGAGCCGGGTAGTCCTACGGACTCACCCTAAGTTTCTTCCTAAAGTGGTTTCCCCTTTTCACATCAACCAGGAGGTGGTACTTCTGACCTACTTTCCCAGGCCACACTCCAACCGAGCTGAAATGGTCCTGCACACCCTGGACTGTAGAAGGGCGCTGAACTTCTACCTTGACCGTATGCGGGAGCACCGAAGGGCTGTTCAGCTCTTCGTGTCTTATGACCCCAACAAGTTGGGCTCCCTGTCTCCAAGCGTACTCTGTCCATCTGGATTGCGGACTGCATCGCTTGGGCTTACGAGGCTGCGGGCCTCGTGCTGGAAGGTAGAGTCACCGCTCATCGTGTTCGGGCGAAGGCTACGTCAGTGGCTTACCTCCGCTCTGTTCCGTTGGCAGACATCTGCCGGGCCGCTACTTGGTCTTCAAGCCAGACTTTTGCAGCCCATTACTGCCTGGAGTGGGAGTCCCGCACGGACAGTGCTTTCGGACAGGCAGTCCTCCGTAACCTCTTCGAGGTATAGGCAACTCCTACCCTCCATCCCGGATGTTGGGCTACCGGTTGGAGAAGTATTCAGAGAAGATTCCTTCCTTCTATGCTGCTGAGCTAGAGGGAGCTCATTTTTGTGCTTGGGGTCTCCGGTAGCCTTAAGCTTGGGAGTCCCATATGTGAGGACTGACTTCCTGCTTGGTCCTGGAGAAAGCGTAGTTACTCACCTGTAACAAGTGTTCTCCAGGAGCAGCAGGAATCGGTCCTCACAACCCTCCCTCCTCCCCTTGGAGTTGCAGTTTTATGCTTTCGTTGTTGCTAATTTTTGCTGTCTTTTAGCTATGTCATCTGACTGAGCAAGATGGCACCCTTGGGCGGGAAGAGGACCGCGCATGCGCGTTGCAATTCCCAAAGGCTTTCTTTGAAAGCTGGGGAAAATTGCTCCGTCGGCGCCGACGTCACCCATATGTGAGGACTGATTCCTGCTGCTCCTGGAGAACACCTGTTACAGGTGAGTAACTACGCTGAACTCACTTGACTGCCCGAGAGATGTTACAATTGCTAGGCCACATGGCCTCCACAGTTCATGTGGGGCCTTATGCTCGCGTGCATATGAGAGCAGCTCAATGGACTCTGTCCACTCAGTGGACCCAAGCATCAGGAGCTCTCTCCGACCAAATAGAAACCTCCAAACGTCTCTTTGGATCTCTCCAGTGGTGGATGTCCATTCAAAACCTGTTGCTGGGGTCCCCCTTCCAACCGCTACCACCCCAGGCAACCCTCACTACAGATGCCTCCCAGACAGGCTGGGGAGCTCATCTTCAAGACCTCTCCACTCAAGGCCTTTGGTCTCCGCAGGAGACTGCCCTTCATATCAACCTTCTGGAGCTTCGAGCAATTTTTCTTGCTCTCAAGGTCTTTCATACCCTCCTCTACAACATGACAGTGCTTGTTCATACCGACAATCAAGTAGCCATGTTTTACATAAACAAGCAAGGAGGAACTGGCTCTCTGTCGCTTTGCAACGAAGCTCTCAGACTGTGGGCCTTCGCCAGAGAGCATCAAATCCATCTCCTGGCAGTATATCTCCCAGGAATTCAAAACTCTTGGGCAGACAGACTCAGCCGAGTCCTGCTTCCACACGAGTGGTCCCTGCACATGGATCAGGTACTCAGAATCTTTCAGAAATGGGGAACCCCGGACATAGACCTCTTTGCAAGTCCGTGGAATGCCAAACTTCCCCGGTTCTGTTCCAGAACTCCGTGTCAGGGGGTTCAGGCCAGGGATGCCTTCCTCCTTCATTGGGGTCAGGGCCTCCTATATGCCTTTCCACCCATTCCTTTGATTCCCAAGACTCTGTTCAAACTGCAGAGGGATCACGGATCTATGATCCTCATAGCTCCACGCTGGCCACGCCAAGTGTGGTTCCCTCTACTTCTGCATCTTTCCCAGGGTCCCTCCCTAGACCTGGGAGCTGCTCCAGACCTTCTGTCTCAGGAGGAGGGGACTTTGTGGCACCCAAACCCCACGTCCCTCCACCTCAGAGCATGGTTACTGAAGGCTTAGACCTTCAAGACTTACATGTCTCTCAACAAGTGAAAGATATCCTCCATGCTTCCAGAAAACCTTCCACAAGGCGTTCTTATGCTTTTAAATGGAAGAGATTTTCCATTTGGTGTGCTCTAAAGGATCTTGATCCTTTTGCTCTTCCTATCAATTCTTTATTGGAATATCTCCTGCATCTCTCCAATGCAGGCCTTAAAACGAATTCAGTAAGGATCAATTTGAGTGCTATTGCAGCATCCCTCAAGCCTCTCAATGGACAATCTATTTCCTCTCATCCTCTTATTGCAAGATTCATGAGAGGCCTAACTTTAACTAAACCTCCCATTAGGCCTCCTCCGGTGGCATGGTACTTAAACTTGGTTCTTGGTCAGCTTATGAAGCCACCTTTTGAACCCTTAGCCACTACCTCCTTGAAATTTCTTTCCTGGAAGGTTATTTTCCTCATTGCAGTCACTTCAGCTCGTCGCATCAGTGAGCTGCAAGCCTTAGTGGCGAATCCACCCTATACAAGGTTCCATCATAAGGTAGTCCTTAGGACAAATCCACACTTTATGCCTAAAGTGGTTTCACCTTTTCATCTTAGGAAGTATACCTACCTGTCTTCTTTCCAGCTCCTCATGCATCCAGTGCAGAGCGGAACCTTCATACTCTAGATTGTAAAAGAGCTCTTGCCTTTTACCTCCATAGGGCTCAGCCACATCGAAAGTCTTCCCAACTTTTTGTTGCTTTCGATCCTTCTCATTTGGGACTTCCAGTCTCAAAACGAACACTTTCCAATTGGATTGCTCAGTGTATTTCGTTTGCTTACCAGAGTAAAAACATTTCTCTGGAGGGCCATGTCACAGCTCACAATGTGAGAGCCATGGCCACCTCTATGGCTCATCTTCACTCTGTATCCATAGATCAGATCTGTCGAGCAGCCACCTGGGCCTCGGTTCATACCTTCACAGCCCATTACTGCTTGGATAAGGACTCCCGCCGGGATGCCTTATTTGGTCAAGCTGTCCTCAAACACCTGTTCCATTCTTAAACAACTCCTACCCACCTTCCCTTAATGGATGCCTGAGATCCATCGGAAGATGAAATACCTACGGAGGGGATCTCCCAGGCATCTCAGCTAGGGAGTCCCCATATGTGAGGACTCATTCCTGCTTTTTCCTGGAGATAGCACAGTTACTTACCTGTAACAAGTGATCTCTGGGAACAGCAGGAATAGTCCTCACAACCCACCCACCTCCCCTAGGAGTTGTATCTCTTTCTCTTCCTTTCCTCTCTCTATTGTCTCAGCTTTAAACTCGAACTGAGGAGAGTTGGTCAGGAAGGCGGGAAGGCAGCGCGCATGCGCTGTGGGAAGCCCCAAAAGCTTTCCTTTTTGGGAAGCTGGGGAGCTTTCCCGCGCAGGCTCCGTCGGTACTGACGTACCCATATGTGAGGACTATTCCTGCTGTTCCTAGAGATCACCTGTTACAGGTATGTAACTGTGCTTTCTGTGACCGTGTGTGTGCAGCCATATCAGATTGATCAATCTCCAGGAACAAGCAGGAATGAGTCTTCACATATGGGTACGTCGGTACCGATGGAGCCTGCGCGGGAACGCTGCACAGCTTCCCAAAAAGGAAAGCTTTTGGGAGCATCCCACAGCGCCTGCGCGCTGCCTTCCCGCCTTTCCTAACCAACTCTCCTCAGTTCTTCTTTGCCGCAGAGCCAGCAGGTCGAGCCCTGTCACCGCTTAAGAAGTTCTTTATTTCATTTTATTTCTTTGGTCGCGTGTCTGCCTTCCCCGACCCCGGACCGGTACCGCCAGTCTTTTTCTCTTTCTTATAAAAAAAAAAAAAAAAAAAAAACATTTTTCTCTTCACTTAGTATATTCTCTTCTTAGGCCTCAGGGCCTACAAGAAAATTTCCCTCATGGAAAAACCAGCCTCCGGGTTTAAAAAATGTACTAAGTGTAGCGGTACTATTTCTGTTACGGATACCCATGAATGGTGCCTTAAATGTTTGGGTCCTGAACACTCCATTCCGGATTGTCCGTCCTGCTCTCGTCTAAACGGGGCTTACAGAACCGAGCAGCCAAGCTCCATGTGCTGTTTCCCGCTGATGCAACGTCGGTAGCATCGACATCTTCCAGGTCTTCTTCTGATGGATCTCAGGTAACCAAACACAAACCTAGCAGGTCCTCGAAGGGTAGATCTCCCTCTAAGCATCGAGATGCCTCCGGGCTTGCCCTCGAGGATCCTGCGCCAGCAAAACAACCCCAGCGGGAAGCTCCGGCTTCCAAAGCTCCTCCTGTGGGGGTACAGGTTGACATCGATGGCACGGCCTCGACCGATCACCTGTTAGATTGCTCTGGGGTACCGGCACCGACTTCCAGGCATTCATGGCGTCGATGGATCACAATGTTCTGTCCATGCAGCAGGCTATTACGGCCTTCATTCAAGCTGCGACGCCGCTGGTACCGAAACAAACTCTGTTCTCGGTATCGGCTCCGGTACCGGCACCAGCACCGATACCGGTACCGACTGCGTCGACATCGACCAGGATACCAGCTGCAGCGGTTCCTTGTCCAGGGCTGCTTACCGGTACCGGTACCGATCCGGTACCGGGGACGCCCGATGTCGGTACTGCTCGATACGCGTATCGAGCATTGGAAGAGCACCCTGATAGGCGATACTTCGATTCCTCTGATGATTCTGATACATCAGACGAGTCTCCTGAAGTATCTATAGCCCTTCCTGAAGAGCCTTCTCCAAAAAGAAGAATGTCTCCTCCAGAGGATTTGTCCTTTCAAGACTTCATTAGAGAAGTAGCTAAAGGACTTTCTATTTCAGTAACTTCTGAATCAGAGCCTAGAGCTAAAAAATTGGATATTTTAGGCTACTCTAGAGCTCCTAAAGAGGCAGTCACCTTACCAATTCATGAGATTCTTTATGAACACATGATTGATCTATGGGAGACTCCTCTCACACTCTCTCCTCATTCTCGTAGATTGGACACTATGTATCGTGTCCCTCCTTGTCCTGGATTTCAGAAAATTCAGCTTCCTCACCATTCCATTGTGGTGCAGTCAGCTATGAAGAGGATAAAGAGTACAAAGACACACTTCTGCTCCTCCAGGAAGAGAATGCAGGACCTTGGATGCCTTTGGTAGGAAAATCTTCCAAGCCAGTATGCTTATTACCAGAATCAACTCATATAGCCTTTACAGGGGTATGTTTTTAAAGGAAGTTGCACAAAAACTGCACACTTTCCTCCCTTTTCTTCCAGAGGATAAAAGGGAGGAATTCCTCATTTGGCTTAAGCATACCCAAGACATTTCAAAGTTTTCCAACAGGGCAGCCTTTGACTCCTTTGAAGGTGCCAGCAGAGCCTCAGGCATTGCCATAGCTGCTCGCAGAATTGCTTGGCTCCAGGCTTCTGCTTTAGAGCCCTGGGTTCAAGATGGCTTAGGAAATCTTTCCTGTACAGGTGAAAACCTATTTGGCAAAGAATGGCAAATAAAAGCCACTCAAATGGATGCAGAAAACTCTGCTCTGGATAGACTTTCAAAGTCAACCTCCATTCCTGCCAAGAAGAAGCCTTTTAAAAAGTCTTTCTTTAAAAAGGGCAGATTTCTTTCTACTTCTGGCCAACAATCTTCTACAGGTCGCTTTGCCACTAAGCGTCAGCAACCTAAACAGGCCAGGCCTAAGCCTACAGGGGCTGCTGCAACTCAGCAGACCCAACCTCCTCAGGGTTTTTGACTTGATGCTAGAGAACTTAGCCTTTCTGGCTCTAAAGCAGCCAGAGCCTGTCACCATTCCAGGAAGGTTGGCTCATTTTGCTCCCAGATGGGAGCAAATAACATCAGAGCCGTGGACCCTCTCCATCATAAGAGAGGGCTACAAACTTCATTTTTCAGACATTCCTCCCCATACCATGGTGAGACACTTCAATTCTCCCACATCTCTTCTCGACCACCTAGGTCAAGAGATAGCTACCCTTCTTGCCCAAGGGGCAATAGAAGAAGTTCCTCTTCTGCATCAAGGGTCAGGGTTCTACTCCCCCTATTTTCTTATTCCAAAGAAGACAGGGGGATACAGACCCATCTTAGATCTCAGAGAATTGAACAAATTTCTATGCAAGGAGAAGTTCAAGATGCTTTCTCTGGGCACTCTCCTTCCATACCTTCAAAGTCAGGATTGGCTTTGTTCTCTAGATCTCAAGGATGCGTACACTCATGTCCTCATCCATCCCTCTCACAGAAGGTTCATACGGTTTCTTTTCCAAGGAAAACATTACCAATACAGAGTTCTTCCTTTCGGTCTGGCCTCTGCTCCAAGAGTGTTCACCAAATGCATGGCAATAGTTGCTGCATTTCTACGAACTCTGGGAATATTTGTCTTCCCATACCTGGACGACTGGCTCATTTGAGCTCCATCTCAGTCAGAGGCCCAGAATTCCTTGAATCGCACAAGGTGCATTCTGCAGTATCTGGGACTTGCGGTAAACCTCCCAAAGTCTCAGCTAACCCCTGCTCAGTCCCTAGAATTCATAGGGGCCTGGTTGGATACCACTACTGCAAGGGCCTACCTTCCTCAGGCCCGTTGCCAACATCTAGTGCAGTTAGCCTCCCAGATTCAGTCAAAGAGCCACTTAACTGCCCGGGAGATGCTACAACTGCTAGGCCACATGGCTTCCACAGTGCATGTGGTACCCTATGCTCGCCTACACATGAGAGCAGCTCAATGGACTTTATCCACCCAGTGGACTCAAGCTTTAGGTGCTCTCTCAGACCAAATTGCAACCTCCAAACGTCTCTTTTGGTCTCTCCAATGGTGGATGTCCACTCAAAATCTGTTGCTGGGGTCCCCCTTCCAACAGTTGTTGCCCCAAGCAACCCTCACAACAGATGCCTCCCAAACAGGTTGGGGAGCCCATCTACAGGACCTCTCCACCCAAGGCATTTGGTCCCCACAGGAGACCTCCCTTCATATCAACCACTTGGAGCTTCGAGCAGTTTTTCTAGCTCTCAACGTCTTTCATACCCTCCTCAGCTACAAGACAGTCCTCATTCACACGGACAATCAAGTAGCCATGTTTTACATAAACAAGCAAGGAGGAACTGGCTCTCTGTCGCTTTGCAATGAAGCTTTAAGATTGAGGGCCTTCGCCAGAGAGCATCAAATCCATCTCCTGGCAGTATACCTCCCAGGAGTCCAAACCTCTTGGGCAGACAGACTCAGTCGAGTTCTGCTTCCACACGAATGGTCCCTGCACATGGATCAGGTACTCAGAATCTTCCAAGAATGGGGAACCCCGGACATAGACCTCTTTGCAAGTCCGTGGAATGCCAAACTTTCCCGATTCTGTTCCAGAATTCCGTGTCAGGGAGTTCAGGCCAAGGATGCCTTCCTCCTCCATTGGGATCAGGGCTTCCTGTATGCATTTCCACCCATTCCCTTGATTCCCAAGACTCTGTTCAAACTCCAGAGGGATCAAGGATCTATTCTACATCTCTCCCAAGCCCCCTCTCTGGACTTGGGAGCTGCTCCAGACCTTCTGTCCCAGGAGGAAGGGACTTTGTGGCACCCAAACCCCAAGTCCCTACACCTCAGAGCTTGGTTACTGAAGGCCTAGACCTTCAAGACTGGAATCTTTCTCAACAAGTGAAGGATATCCTCCATGCTTCCAGAAAACCTTCCACCAGGCGTTCTTATGCTTTTAAATGGAAAAGGTTTTCCATTTGGTGTGCTGAAAAGGGTCTTGTCCATCTAGCACTACCTTTAAATTCTCTTTTAGACTATCTCCTGCATCTTTTCAATGCAGGCCTTAAAACAAATTCAGTAAGAGTCCATTTGAGTGCTGTTGCAGCATCCCTTAAGCCCATCAATGGACAACCTATTTCCTCTCATCCTCTCATTGCAAGATTCATGAGAGGCCTAACTTTAACTAAACCTCCCATTAGGCCTCCTCCGGTGGCATGGGACTTAAATTTGGTTCTTGGTCAGCTCATGAAGCCACCTTTTGAACCCTTAACCTTCCATGAAAGGAATTTCAAGGAGGTAGTGGCTATTTTCCTCATTGCAGTTACTTCAGCTCGCCGCATCAGTGAACTGCAGGCATTAGTGGCTAATCCACTTTACACAAGGTTCCATCATAAGGTAGTCCTTAGGACAAATCCACACTTTATGCCTAAAGTGGTCTCACCTTTTCATCTTAATCAAGAGGTATATTTACCTGTCTTTTTTCCAGCTCCTCATGCATCCAATGCAGAGAGGAATCTTCATACTCTGGATTGTAAAAGAGCTCTTGCTTTTTACTTACATAGGACACAGCAGCATCGAAAGTCTTCCCAGCTTTTTGTTGCTTTTGATCCTTCTCATTTGGGACTTCCAGTCTCTAAGAGAACACTGTCCAATTGGATTGCTCAGTGTATTTCTTTCGCTTACCAGAGTAAGAACCTTTCTCTGGAGGGCCATGTCACCGCTCACAACGTGAGGGCCATGGCCACCTCTATGGCTCATCTAAATTCTGTGTCTATCGACCAGATCTGTCGAGCAGCCACCTGGGCCTCGGTTCATACCTTCACAGCCCATTACTGCTTGGACAAGGATTCCCGCCGGGATGCCTTGTTTGGTCAGGCTGTCCTCAGACACCTGTTCCATTCTTAAACAACTCCTACCCTCCTTCCCTGGATGGATGCCTGAGATCCATAGGAGGACGCAGACCCTTTCCAGGGTCTCATATCCTTGGGGATCTCCCAGGCATCTTAGCTAGGGAGTCCCCATATGTGAAGACTCATTCCTGCTTGTTCCTGGAGATAGCACAGTTACTTACCTGTAACAGGTGATCTCTGGGAACAGCAGGAATAAGTCTTCACAACCCTCCCACCTCCCCTAGGAGTTGTATCTCTTTTCTATCTTTCCTTTCCTCTCTCTCTCTCTCTATTGTCTCAGCTTTAAACTCGAACTGAGGAGAGTTGGTTAGGAAAGGCGGGAAGGCAGCGCGCAGGCGCTGTGGGATGCTCCCAAAAGCTTTCCTTTTTGGGAAGCTGGGGAGCGTTCCCGCGCAGGCTCCGTCGGTACCGACGTACCCATATGTGAAGACTTATTCCTGCTGTTCCCAGAGATCACATGTTACAGGTAAGTAACTGTGCTTTCTCTGCAAGTCAGGGAAGAAATAACCACAGGGCCACCTCATGGGCTCTCAGGGGTTAGTGACTAAACAGGCAACTATAATGTTCTGCAAATCAAGATTATATGACCAAGATTTAAAGCTCTTAACTTCTGTATCGTTTGTCGGACTCTGGTGCCCTAAAGGCCACCGAATGGCAGCGATGCTCATGAATCACATATAGTATTCAGTGCCGCCATCCCTGGGGGGGGGGGGGGTAGTAAAATACAAAATCGTATTACGCATCAGGTTCACACAAGCAGCAACCTCTAAGTCTTCCATTAGCAAGATTGTTGGTGTATCCTATTGCTATTTCTCTGACTGCAGGAAGGCCGGGGGGGGGGGGGGGAGGAGGGTGTGTGTGCCTGTGTGTTTCATAGCTCCACTTAGCATGCCCTTCCCAGGAAATTCTCATCTATTTCTAGAGCAGGATTTCATTTCTCTGGTTATGGTTAATGCACAGCGTTAAGGGGCTGTGTTTGAAGGCTTGGGTCCCACGGACTTCGGTGGGATTTCAAAAAGAAAAAAAACCTCTCTTTAGTGAGAGATAGCCTTGTTCATTTTTTAGCTAACACTGTTGATTTATTCGGTGGCCTTTTGCGTCCTGAACCCCAAGGTCGGGACACTGTTTGCTTCCAGGGGTTCTACTCTCTATTTCACTCTTCAGCTCCCTGGCAGATGCAGCAGGCTGGCAAGGGGTGCGCAACGCGTCCTGCAACGCTGAATCCCTCAGGATAAGGGGGGGAAAAAGCTGGGTGCAGCGGGTGCTGGTAGCTTCTTGCAAAGCTATAGGAGCAGTTCGGGTAATTTTAGCTCGGGTGATCTGCTTTGATTTCATTGGAGTTGGCGGAAACTTGGTTTTTGGAGTCCTATATTTTAAAAAAGAAAAAAAAAAGGCATAGCTATGTTTTACAAGAATCTCCTTCCGCTATCCATAGAAGGTCCTATAAAGCGTTAGTCGGTTTATATGGCAGAGTAATATTTTGGCTTAGCTGCTGTGATATAGCGCTATGATCCGCTGTAAACATATTCAAGTCAAAAGGAATTATGGTGATAACTCTCTTGGACAGTTGTAACAGGTGCTTGGGTGAGCGCCATGGCTAGTCCACAGATGTGGAATGCTCTGCCATAAGCATTATGTCATGAGAGGGGTTTTATAGTTGTGTGGTTTCTTAATGGAAAATATTCCCGTTTAGTTTGGCTTTGCCCAAATTATAAGATTTTACGGTAGATTTGTAATGTCTTAGTTTTGGTTATATGTGGTTTAATTTTACATATGGAAAAGGCAGCTCAGCGGAGAGAGGTTGCAAAATAGAACTCTGCCCTTTGAAGCTATCTATGCTCCCATTCCATTTCAGAGGTTCTCCAGTACGGAGAGTATCTGTTAGTGTTCAGCGAATGCCTTAATGGGGACCAGAAGCACGCTGCCAGGCTAGTTCTCTAGCAGCAATAGCAGCAGCTCAGATTCTAGTAGGCATACATCATATGCTGGACTTACAAGATGGCTTCCATGCTGATCGGCATCAGCCAAGATGGCTGCCGGTTTAGACTGTGAATGTGGAGGCAGCCTGGATGAGGGACCTTGCGTTCTCTGGAAAATGACCTGCATACACTGAATCATTTAAATTTGATCAGCTACTGGAAGGAGAGAATGCACTCTCGCATGCTTTTTTGCTTTAGTGGTCTAAAAGTGGAGTCTGTACCAGGTGGTATAATGGCAACTTGTCTGCAGTTTCTCGGCTTCTTCATTGCTGACTCAATTGCCACTGCAGAATGAAAAAGCTGTATTTCCTAACACCAGGTGCTAGTTGAACTTTATATTTTAAGTCCATCTTTGTGCAGTCAGACAGAATGGGGCGTTACTCTAGCAGGAAGGCCGTGGATTAGTATGCCTGTGATTGGGAGTTCTTTCTTCTTCATATTGTTGGCATGGAAAGAGCTGCTCCTAACATATGCTGAAGGAATTTTTGCTTAAGAGATGTCTTTGTGAAAAAAAAAGAAGAAAAAAAGTATTCAGCTGTCCTGAATTTGCCTGTTCTTGATTGACATTTTGAGGCTAAGCAGGGGCAGGCCTGGGTACTACATGGGTGGGTGCACACCTTGCACTACCAGGGGGTGTGGACTCACTGTATGGAAGAGAGCCCTAGCAATCTTCTTTAGCGCAAGATAGGAAAGTAGATGGTTCACTGAAGCGATCGTTGGGGGCAATGCTCTGTCCTTACAAGCTCCCATTTATGGAGCGTGGGGGGGCGAGAGCATGCTTCAGGTGGTTGCAGTGTTTACGGCAGGCTACTTGCCTGGAACAGGAAAGGATCAGGGAGTTGAATCGACTAGAGCCTGATTTGCTTTGTGGCAAATGTGCATTATGGTTTAATTCGAGCGCTAGCTAATATTATTGGCTTCCTTGAGGTTCACCTGGAGGCCTCTCTGATGGAGGAATGGGGCGGCTGATGGTTCGTCCAAGTCGAGGCTCAATAAGCTCCCAGTTAAGTCTTTGTCTTGCCCTTTCCCCGTGGGCTCTCATAGGGCAAGTAGGTAGCGTATCGAGGCTTTCGGGGAAAGGTACTCTTGGTAGCGCCCGGTTGGACGGCTGTACTAGGCTGATCTCATTCGCCTACTCGACAGGCATTTCCTAGAAGTTGCCGGTAGCGAATGTTCTGCTGTGGCTAGGTCCGCGGCGAATGTCTCAGGTGGATCGGTGCCCGCCTATGGTTTGGTCTTTGAATGGGCGGGGCTGAAGAAGGGTTATTCTGCGGCAGTCTTCGCCACCTTGTTGAGAGCAAGGAGGCAGGCTGCGTCAGGTACAAAGGTGTCTGTATCCTTGGTCTGAGTTCTCTGCAGGACAGTGTCCTAAGGAACTGGCCGCTAGTTCCTTCAAGGGTCCAGCTGGCGACTGGTTCTGTGGAGGGAATAGCGCTAGGTGTTCGGATCGATGTGTGGCATTTCCTTAAGTTGGGACCCGACTGCGCTCCTCAAGGAGAGTTCGAGTGCCGCCGTGGGATACCGATTGGGCCTTAGAGGCGTTAACTAAAGAGCCCTTTGATTCTTTACTCCAGGCATCGGTAAAGAATTTGCTGTTATAGACAGTGGCTTTGATAGCTCTTTGTTTGGCGCGACGAATTTCGGAGTTTCAGGCGTTGTCATGTAATGAGCCGTTTTCACCCTTTCTGGATAGAGGGTGGTGTTTGCGACCAGTCCCGTCGTCCTTCCAAAAGGTGGTATCTGATTTTTCTCCTGAGCCTATTGGTTTCTCTTTCAGTTCTCGGTTTTTCTGGAAGGGGAGGTGGTTGTTCGTAGCTTACGCCGATAGGAAACATAAAATGCAGGGTGTGGCGTTCGTTTCTTTGTTTTTGTGTGTTGGTTGGAGGTCTCTGCGAAGGGGAAGCAGCAGCGAAGGCAGCCATTTTGCACTGGGTTAAGGCGGTGGTTGCCTCAGCATTCTGGTGGCGAGGTTGTACAATTCCGGGGGGCTTTCTGACTCTTGCTACCAGAGCACAAGCAGCTTCATGAGTCACTGTGTCATTCCACCAGGGGGGATTGGTAGAGCAGCTTCCAGGTCGTCTCTTCATTCCCTCAGTAACCTCTGCTGCCTAAATGTTCTGGCAGTGAAGGATGCCTGTTCCGGGTCGACGGTGTGGTGAGTTGGCTGGATAGGTCCCTCCCAATGATTACTGCTCTTACATCCCAGAGGTGGAGGACTAAACTGGAGGAACGATAAGGAAATAGAAATTACACTTGGTAATTGTCGTTCCTTGAGTGATGACAGTTTAGTCCTCATTCCCGCCCAGGCGTGTGATTTCTTCAGAGTTTATTTTCAGGCGGAGTGGAGCATCAATCTCAGAGTAGACAGATTCTTTCAGATTCTAGATTGCAGTGAGTATCCCTCTGTTTCTTCCTTCTCTTATTTAAACGAGGGGATGGTATAGGAAACATGTTTGCATAGGGGGGACGTGAATGTAAAGTTAAAAAAAAAAATATGACTGATAAGGTTAAAAAGGTTCCTCAAGTTGAGGAATGGAGAGTTATTTAAAGCTATGGTTTAGTTACTTATTTGTTCCTTTGAGTTTGCTTTGTCAATAGTACACTGGAGGCTGATGGGAGATACCAGCAGGCTATATCCAGTGATATCACGACTTTGACATGCCCAGTCTCCAAGCTGTAGGAGGAGGTGCACAACCGAGAGGTGGAGGACTAAACTGTCGTCACTCAAGGAACGACAATTACCAGGTAAGTGTAATTTCTATTTCTTTCAACACCCTTGGATGTATACCATCCGTCCCAGGTGATTTGCTACTCTTCAGTTTATCTAATAGTTGTAATACATCTTCCCAATGTATCGATATTTCCTTCAATTCTTCCGCACCTTTAAATACCACTTCAGTCATGGGTAACATCCCTACATCTTCCTCAGTAAAGGGGGGGCACACACAGGGACTGTGGACACCACAGGAATCTGCCTTGCAGATCAACCTGCTAGAACTACAAGCACTGACAAATGCTCTTTGGGTTTTTCAACCCCAACCTTTGGTGCAGCCTATTCTAGTCAGAACAGACAACCAAATTTCCATGTTCTACGTAAATAAACGGGGGGGGGGGGGGGAGCAGGGTCCTATCCCCTCTGCTAAGAAGCGACAGGCTAAGCTGTATTCTCCATCCACATGAATGGACCTTTCATCAGGAGACTGATCTTCCAAATGTGGGGAACCCCACTCATAGATCTTTTTGCCACTCTGCAAAATACAGCTTCCACGCTTCTGTTCCAGGGCTCTGTCGCTACACCGACAGGCCCCAGATGCCTTCTTTCTCTACTGGGACAGGGACTGCTCTACACATTCCCTCCCATCCCCTTGATACCCAAGATGCTGTTCAAGTTACATGCCGACAGGGGGTCAGTTTTCATAGCCCCCTTTTGTCTCCATCAACCGTGGTTTCCTCTGCTTCTTCGCCTTGTGCAGACTCAGCCACTCAACCTAGGATGTTCATCCGACCTCCTATCTCAGGATCATGGGATGATCCTCCATACCAAACTTCACTTCCTACGCCTGACAGTATGGCTGCTGAAGGGCTAGTGCTTGCTGACGTTGACCTACCACAGGCGATCAAGGATGTCCTCCTTGCACCTCGTAAGTTATAGTTATAGGATTCCACCAGGTGATCTTATGCCTTCAAATGGCATAGATTTGCCCTCTGGTATACCCAAAAAGACATCGACCCCTTTTCTTGTCTATTGGAGATGCTTCTATAATATCTCCTCCACTTATTCTTGACAGGTTTAAAACTAATTTGGTGAGAGTTCACCTTAGTGCCATTGCGGCCTCTCATAGACAAGTGGATAGACAGCCTGTCTCCTCATACCCCTTAGTAGCATGCTTCATGCAAGGCCTCCTGCTGTCCAAGCCACCCATTAAGCTGCTTCCAGTGGCCTGGGATCTGAATGTGGTTCTGGCACAACTTCTAAAGCCACCTTTCAAACCTTTAGCCACCACTTCACTGAAGGTTTTATCTTGGAAGGTCATCTTGCTTATTGCTCTCACTTCAGCTCGCCATGTCAGTGAGCTGCAAGCTCTAGAGGCAGTTTCCCCCGCCCCCCCCCCCCACCAATACTCTGTTCCCAAGATGGTAAACTGGATTAGAAATTGGTTGACTGACAGACAACAGAAGGTGATGGTACATGGAGCTCCCTCGGTTGAAAGGAAGGTGATTAGCGGGGTGCCCCAGGGTTCGGTCCTGGGCCCGGCACTGTTCAATGTATTTGAGTGATATTGCTGAAAGACTGAATGGAAGTCTGTCTTTTTGCAGATGACACAAAAATTTGCAACAGAGTGGACTCCCCCGAGGGAGTGGTTAACATGAGGAAAGATCTACAAAAGCTGGAAGAATGGTCTAATGCTTGGCAACTACGATTTAATACAAAAAAGTGCAGTGTCATGCACTTGGGTAGCAGAAAGCCAAGGGAAATGTATGCGATAGGGGGCGAGAGGTTGGTGTGCATGGTTCAGGAGAAAGACCTTGATGTGATTAACTCTGATCTCAAGGTGGCAAAACAGTGTGACAAGGTGGTGGCAAAGGCCAGGAAGATGTTGGGCTGCATACAAAGAGATTACCAGCAGAAAGGAAGAGGTACTTATGCCACTGTACAAGTCACTGGTGAGGCCTCACTTGGAATAATGTGTTCAGTTTTGCAGACCATATCTTGCAAAAGATGTAAAAAGACTGGAAACTGTTCAGAAGAAGGCAACCAAAATGATTTGGAGTCTGCTTCAGAAGCCTTATGAGAAGAGACTTGAAGACCTAAATATGTACACTTTGGAGGAGAGGAGAGGGACAGGGGAGATATGATTCAGACCTTTAAATACTTAACGAGAAATGATGAACAAACCAACCTCTTCCAAAGACGGGGAAGCTGTAAAACTAGAGGGCATAACATGAAGCTGCAAGGTGGTAAATTGAAAGGCAATGTCAGGAAATATTTTTTCACTGAAAGGGTGGTGGATGCTTGGAATGCCCTCCTGATGGACGTGGTGGGGGCAAACACGGTGACGGAATTCAAAACGGCATGGGACAAGCACAGTGGATCCCTTTACAGCAACAGGATAAAAACATAATAAACGGTACCATCTAACTTCTGAACCATCTAACTCTCAACAAATAGGGGTGTCCTACATGGAGTGGTGGGTTCACCCCTAAACAAAGACATGGGGAGGGGTGGCCTGCACAGAGCAACAGGTGCACCTACTCTTGCCATCTTGCTGGGCAGACTAGATGGACCATGCTGGTCTTTATCTGCTGTCATTTACTATGTTACAAGGTGGTCGCCTCCTTCCATCTAAATAGTCAGTAATCCTCCCCATTTACTTCCCTAAACCACATGCATCTCTGGCTGAAGCAGTGCTACACACTTGACCGCAAACAATCACACTCCTCGACTTGAATAGGATTAAAGATCACAGAAAAACCTTTCAATTTGTTTCCTTTGATCCCAGTTACTTGGGTCTACCGGTGATGAAACATTATCTAAATCTGTGGTTCTCAACCCAGTCTTGTGGGACCCCCCCCCCCGCCAGTCATGTTTTCAGAATATCCACAATGACTATGCATGGGATGGATCTGCATGCACTGCTTCCATTGTATGTAGATCTATCTCATGCATAGTCATTGTGGATATCCTGAAAATCTGACTGGCAAGGAGGTCCCAGAGGACTGGTTTGAGAACCACTGATTAAATGGACAGCAGATTGCATTTCTTTTGCTTATGTACAAGCAAGACTCTCATTGGAGGTTCATGTGTCCACTATGTAGGCTATGGCATTCTTAGTAGCCAATCTTCGTTCAGCAGCCATTGAGACATTTGCTGGGCAGCTACCTCATCCACCATTCACACTTTTGCTGTAGTCTACTGTCTGGACAGACTCCCATCAGGACACTGTCTTTGGTCAAGCTGTACTCCAGCACCTCTTTGGGACTTACTCAACTCCTACCCTCTGTCCCAGATTTCTACAAGGTACCAGACAATTGTTGGGAGTATTGCCTCCTGGAATGGAGTCCAGTGGCCCAGACTCTTCGGCTGCATGTCTTTACCTCTGGGATCATGCTACTCTCCCCCCATACCAGTCTGGTACCTAGGAGCTAGTGAGTCCTATATGTAAAGACTGCATTCCTGCTTGCTCCTGGAGATAGTGTAGTTACTCATTTGCAACAGGTGATCTCTGGGAACAGCAGGAATACGTTTTCACAACCCGCCCTCCTCCCCTAGGTTCCTTTCTTTTTCACAGCTACTAACGCAACTGAAGAGAGGTGTTGGAAAGATGGGAAGGCAGACATGCAGGCACAGTGTAGTACCCCCGAAGGCTTTCTTATTGGACACTGGGGAGCATTCTGCGCGGGCTCAGTCTCTGATGTTCACTCCATATGTGAAGACTGATTGATTCCTGCTATTCCCGGAGATCACCTGTTGCAGGTGAGTAACTACGCTTTCTCTATGTGGACAACTGGCTTATCACGGTTACATCTTGGACAGGGATAAAGGGTGCATATTACTTGCCAGGTATTTTAGGCACTAGATTTTGGTTTTCTCAAATCTTGTTTGAGACTGAGTTTGAGTGTTCTGCTAAACAAGGCCATCCATGTCTGACCACAAAGCCTTAAGATACTGTAGCTGAAATATATTAACATGGTCCATGTTGAGAATGCTGTGCCTCATAAATGCAGAAGTTCATATTACTCCAAATGAAACAGGCCCACTGAAACTTGTAGCAAATTCTGATCACACTGACTGTAGGGCTACATCCTGATCATAGACTTAGAAATTGCTTAGTTTTGGTGGCTTTTTTTCATTTCATTTTGACTAATGCTTCCCTTTCCAAATTTCTTCTGCATCATATTGTTGATCACATATGTATCTAAATTTGCTTAGCATTTTTGAGATGTATTTCTAGAAAATGTATATCTTTAATTTTAACAAAGGTTTAGGTTTTCTTTAGAACTGAAACTAGAGGAGAAAGGCCTAAACACTTTTTTTTTTGTTTCCTTAAGGGGCCACAAAATATACTGATAAAGACAATGGAGGGATGCTGGTATGGTCCCCATATCACAGTATACCAGATACGAAATGTAAGTGTGGTGGTGGTTTCTTCAGAAACTCATATGCTGTGAACTGCCAAAGTTAATTCCCAAAATGTCAAGCCAGTTTTTCTTTCACAAGTGTGTGTGCTCCCCTCCCCTTCCTCCCTTCTCCCCCCCCCCCTTCAGTCCAGGATTTGCCCTACTGCTTTTAAGACAAGGGATCATGAAAAATGCTTTGGGACTGAAGTGTCTACCAACAATATCAACTATATACAAGGGTTATTTTTAAAGTAAAGTCAGATTGGCTGTAGCTTTGTTAATTTTTTTTTTCCCCCCCTGTAGAAACAAGCATGTGTGCCGGCTCCCGGCATGCCTTGTGCAAAAGCAGATGCCATTTGCAGTCGTAGCGTCACTTTGTACGGTTTATACAGAGATGTTAAAATGTTTGACAATTGAGTGGCCCTCCGACTGTGAAATACGGTCTGTGATTTTGTTTTTTGAAAGCAAGGACCTTGTCATCAGCGGACATTCATCGCCAGATACGTGAGGTGTATGGCCCCAATGCGATGAGTGACTGACAGCAAAGTGTGTAAATGGGTGAGATTGTTCAAGGACGGATGGGACATGTTCATGATGAACCGCGATAGGGTCAACCTTCAGTAATCACAGAAGATTTGGTGCTCACAGTTGACGCAAAAATTCATGAACGACGATTCACAGTTTCCACTTTGTCACTGAAATTTCCACACGTTTCAAGGTCTGTGCTATACAAAATAGATTCTGAAAAATTGCAGTTCAGAAAACTGCTCGCGATGGGTTCCTAGGCTGTTTTCTGAGGAACACAGTTGCCATAATCTTGCGTATTGTGATTGTCTGTTTGACTTTCACTTTGACTGGAGATGATGTGTGTCTCCATTCCATCGACTGCCGCTTTGATTCTGGAGTCATGTGAGAAACCCATGTCTCGTCCCCTGTGACAATGTGGTCTAAAAGTTCATCTCCTTCCTCATTGTATCGGATCAAAAATGTCAAAGCACTAGCCATTCTCCTTTTTTGGTGTTCCTCGGAAAGCAGCCTGGGAACCCATCGTGAGCACAGTTTGTCCCGCCCATCCTAGAACAATCTCACCCATTTACGCACTTTGCTGTCACTCATCGCATTGGGGCAGTACACCTCACATATCTGGTGATGAATGTCCACTGATGACATGGTCCTTTCTGTCAAAAACCGAATCACAGACCGTATGTCAGTCGGAGGGCCGCTCAATTGTCTTAAACGTTTTAACGTCTCAGTATAAACTGTACAAAGTGATGCTACGACTGCAAATGGTATCTGCGTTTGCACAAGGCATTCTGGGAGCTGGCACGCATGCTTGTTTCTACAGGGGGAAAAAACTTACAAAGCTACAGCCAATCGGACCTTACTTTAAAAATAACCCTTGTATTTTAACATACTGACTGACAGAAGGAGCCTTATGGACAATCCAGCTGTTTTTTATACATTAATGTCCCATGGTATTTTTTTACTTTAGAACCTTCCTACTTTGGGCATTCTTTAGTTCTTTGTAACCTGAATTCTGTACTCCTTTTGGATATATGAAGAGGGAATAAAACATTTTTTAACTGACTAAAAAATCAGAGGAGAGGAAAGTATAGCCGTTGTTTGTCCTTGGTATAGAGAACTGTGGTAATGTCGGGCCCAATATTTGAAAGGCATTTACACGGTTTACAGCCCAGTAAACTGCGTAAATGCCTTAAATCAAGATATTCAATGGCACTTACATGGTTAGTGCCATTGAATATCCCCTTCTAACCTTGCTAGACACCCTTATACTATGCGATTAGCATGGGGGCGTGTCAGGGGTATTCTGGGGTGGAGCAGAGGTGGAGACTGCTGCTAACCGGGAGGTGGTGATATTGCATGCTTCCAGGTTAGCGACCTGCACCGAAAAAATAGGTGAGGAAACCCTTGTCTATCTTTCTGATGCAGGAGCTAACTGGGCAGCATGCCATATCACCGCTGCCTGGTTTGATACTTTGGCTTCTGGCATGTGACTGATTCGCTAGATATTCAATGCCAGGGCCACATATGACCTCGGCACTGAATATCTGGGGTTAAGGGTCGGCAGACAGGGCTATGCGGCATAGCCTGTCCAACTGAATATTGGGCCCATTATCTATACAATGATGGCTTCTATTAATTTTTGGAGGTCCTCTTACCCGACAAAGGCTAGAGACAAGTCAACATGGTTTTTCTAATCTAGGCTGGTGTGGTGCTGGCAGTAAAATAGCTAATTGCAGGCTGTCTCACATGCTGCCTCAAAGATGCTTGCCACTCAAATGAGAAGCATGGGCATGGTCATCCTGTTCATCCTCTCCAAGGCTGCCCCATCTGAAAGCTCATGCCCAACAGCAGTGTTTGGTATGCTTTACTGGGGCAGTGTATTAAAATGTTAACAATCTTCTATGCTTTGTCCTTCAAAAGATGGCGCATCCATCCATTGACACATCTAGCTATGTCATGTCAGTTTCTCCAGGAACAAGCAGGAAGTTGGTCCTCACATATGGGTGATGTCTGTGCCGACGGAGCCCGTGCGGAAGCATCTTCCCAGCTTTCAAAGAAAGCCTTTGGGAGATGGCACCATGTATGCATGGTCCACAAGAAAGCCTTTGGGAGATGGCACCATGTATGCGTGGTCCACTTCCCGCCTAAGGTGCCATCTAGTCTGTCTCCTTTTTTCCACGGAGCCCTTCGGACGTTGTTCGTTTCTTCACCCCCCCCCCCCCCCCCGAAAAAGTCTTTGTTTTTAATTTATTTTATTTTTTTTTTATAGTTAAAATTTTGTCCGGTTTGTGTTCTGGTTCCTTCCTGTTTCTGAGCCAGCTCACCTTGGTGTTGCTCCTCTGGTTCATTTATCCATTTTCCACTTTTTTCATCAATCTATCTCAACTGGCGTTCATGCCCTTTTTCAGCCGAAGGACCCCTGCCAGGAGGCAGGGACCCCCTTTTTCCAATGGCCTCAAGTGATTTCAAAAAGTGCGACCAGTGTAGCAAAGTTATGTCACTTACCGATCCACATGACTGCTGCTGCGATGCCTTGGCTCGGAGCACAATGACTCCGACTGCAAACTCTGCAGAACAATGATCCCAAAGGCCTTAGAGTTGTCAGCAGCAGGAAAAAGTTTTTTTTCGTAAGTCCAACTCTGCCCTGGAATCTCCAGTAATATCACACTCTAATATCTTGGTGCCCTGTGAAGCCAGAGCCTCCTTGGAGTCCTGCAGCTGTGGCTCCTCAGAGTGGAAGTCCCTGGAGGTGGAGCATAAGAAATCCTCAGACCACCTCAGAGGACGGATCAAGGAAGAAGGTGAAATGCCACCCTAGGTACTGCAGTCCCAGGTGTGAGTCAGAGGAGTCTTGCTTCTGCTGACAGGCCTCGGGCCTCCAAGGCCTTCCTCCATTGAGGACTCCCCCCTCAACAGTACAGATATTGGGCCCGAAGTCCTCAGTGCCCACGTCGAAGGCTGTGGAGCTAATTGGCATGGAGACCAGAATGGCAGCCCTAGAGAGCAGTATATCTGCTCTAGTGGCCATGCACGGGCACATGTCTGGTTCATCTGCCCTGATGATGGGATCCTTAACATAGAGGGCTTCCCCGGATGTTGAGCCAGTCCTTGAGTGCTATCGACATCGATAGAGCCCCCAGCCCCAGTTGAGGTCCCAGTCCTGTTCTTCAGGACACCGGTCCTCCCCAGCGAGTGCCGGCAGCTCTGACAGACTATCCTCTGGAGATCCTGCACTGTGGAGAGCAGTCGTCGACGGACATGATTGTGCAATATCATACTCTGACTTAGAGTCCGAATGGGAGACAGAGGACAAAGAGTCCCCAGATATGAGGCGACGCTGTTCCCCACCCAGGACGTTGCATTCCTCGATTTTGTGAGGGATATGGTTAAGGATCTTGTGATAGAGACTGAGGCCAAGGAAGACCCGTGAACCAAGGAATTGGAGATACTTCAATAAGAGGCATACCAAAAGGAATCCCTTAGGGTCCTGGTGCCCTTGATCCTCGACTTCCTTCTCCTCCAGATGTGGGGAAACACTGGCATCGGTACCAATTGTCAGCAGGCACCTCAACACCATGTACTGGATACGCCAGAGCCCTGGGTTCCAAAAGGCCCAGCTCCCCCACAACTCAATGGTTGTGGAGTCGGCCATGTGCTGGCTTAAGAGCCAAAAGACACACTTGTCTGTTTCACCTGGTAGGGAGGCCTGAACACACGATGCCCTCAGCTGAAAGGCTTTTCAGGGCTTGATGCTAATATGCTGAATCCACTCATACCAACTCTAGATTGGTATGTACTTTAAGGAACTGTCGAGGCAGGTTGGGGGGGATTCTCAGCAAGCCTCCATGGAGAACCCCTAGAGAGATTCAAGATCCTAACCGCAGTAGTAAAAGAATGTTCAAAGTTAGGATCTGTTCAAGGTTCAACGTGACAGAGCGTCGCTAGTGCTTGATAGCCCTCGGTGGCACAAACAGCCCTGGTTCCCACTGCTTCTCTCCCTATTGACTGTACTGCCAATTCCCCTGGGTTGATCCCCAGGGCTACTCATGCAGAAGCTGGGGTCCCTCTTACTCATGGCATGGCTGCTGAAATGGTAGTTCTAGCTCCCTTTGACAGGACATGGAAGACATCCTCCTGGCCTCTCGAAGGCCTCCACAAGAAGGGCATATGCCTTCAAGTAGCAATGTTTCTTGCTGTAAGAACATAAGAGATGCCATACTGGGTCAAACCAAGGTCCATCAAGCCCAGTATCCTGTTTCCAACAGTGGCCAATCTAGGTCATACGTACCTAGCAGTATCCCCAAGAGACACAGGTTCCACAATGCTTGTATTGGGTCAAGCATTGATATCCTGGGTCCCTTTTTAATAATGGTTTATGGAGCTTTCCTCCAGGAACTTGTCCAAACCTTTTTTAAACCCAGCTACACTAATAGCTCTTACTACATCCTCCGGTAACAAATTCCAGAGTGTTTACACGTTGAGTGAAAAAATATTTTCTCTTATTTGTCTTAAATAGTTTATCCTGTAGCTTCATTACATGTCCCCTAGTGGTGCAAAGAAAAGCAGACTAATCTGTTCTCCTGCTCTGTGCACGTAGTACTCCAATACCTGATCCACCTATTGTAGGCAAGACTGCAGTCCAACTCAGAGTACACCTGAGTGCCATTGTGGTGCATCACCACCCCTTCGAGGGAAAGCTTCTCTCGGCTTAGCTCCTCGTCTCGGTTCCTACAGGGCTTCATGTTGTCCAAACCCCCCCGTCTGCCCTCCGGTGGCAGAATGGGACCTTAATGTGGTACTCTCGCAACTCACTAAGCCTTTGTTTTAGCCTTTAACTACCTGCCACCTGTCCTGGAAGGTTGCCTTCCTGGTAGCACTCACATTGACACACAGACTCGGCAAACTCCAGGCTCTGATGGCAGAGCCTCCCTACACCAGGTTCTTACAAGAACAGGGTGATGCTCCACACACACCCTAAGCTTCTGCTGAAAGCGGTGTCCCCATTCTCCAGGAACAAGCAGGAATCAGTGCTCACATATGGGTGACGTGTGGAGCATTTCCCCAGCTTTTAAAGAGAGCCTTTGGGAATGCTACCACACATGCATGGTCTCCTTCTCGCCCAAGGGTGCCAACTTGCTCAGTTTCCTTTTTTCTGCAGAGCCCAACAGACGCTAGTCTTGTTTCCCCAGAAAAAGCTCTCTAAAATTATCCTTAAGAGATGTCTTTCCTGGTTTGCGTACCGGTTCCTCTTCCTGCCTCGAGTTGGCATGGACCCCGGTGCTGTTTAATGGATCCCTCCATTCTTTTTTGATGAGGCTTGCCTCAACTGGCATTCGTGCCTTTTTTCGCCCTGGGGTTGTCGACCCCAGCCGAGTGTCTCCTATCATGTCTCCTGGTGGGTTCAAAAATGTGATATCTGCAGTCAAACTAATGCCTGTCACAGACATTGATGACTGCTGCCTGGGTCCAGACCACAACAGCATTACCTGCAACCTGTGTCAGACCATGATTTCGAAAACCAACAGGAAACGGTCGGAGTTGCAGGGGAAGTTGTTCCCATGGTCGACTCGGCTCCAACTTCCCTGATGCTGAGCTCCAAGCCCAGCACTTCCTGCAAGGCCCAGGCATCCTCTGTTCCACGGTGGTGGTTCCTCAAAGACCTCGGACCCAGAGAAGAAGAAGAAGAAAATCTTCAAAGCCAGTCGCGGTTCCACTGGTGAAACCTGGTAAGGCCCTGCGAAGGGATTCGGGCAACTTCAAGCAGCACCCCTCCTAAGGTCTCTAGGAAGAAGTCCTTGGTTGGCAGAAATCATGCAAGGCTCCTCGAGGCCGTGGTCCTTGTCGAGGACACACTCATGAGAGTGCCGATGTTGAGCCCAAGAACCTTGGTGCCTGCGCCAAAAGCTGCGGAGTCTTCTGACGTCAAAACCAGAATGGCGGTCCTGGAGCAGAGTCTCTGCCATCCTGGCCCTGCAGCAGGCAATGATGTCTGGCTCATCTGATTTGCACCGACAGTTGGGCCCCCGACTGCGGCGGAGTCCCCGGGTATCAAGCCAGGCACCAAGTGCCACCAGCAAGCCCTCAGCACTGATCAAAGTCCTGGCCCTGATTGTCAGGTGTCTGGTCCTCCCTGGTCAGTTTCCGGTAGTATGACCCGAGATCCTCAGGGTATCCCGCATCTCCAGGAACAAGCAGGAATGTAGTCCTCACATATGGGTATTGTCGGTACCGACGGAGCCTGCACGGGAACGCTCCCCAGCGTCCAATAGGAACGCTTTTGGGAGCATCCCTCAGCACATGTGTGCTGCCTTTCTGCCTTTCCAACTGTCCCTCTTCAGTTCTTCGTTTTCTGCGGAGCCAACGGGACCTATTCCCTGTCATCGCAGAAAATTCCGTCTTTAAAATTCTTTTTTGTGGTCACGTTTGCCTACCGCACGACGCCTACCGGTACTGCCGGTTCTTTTCTTTCTTTTCCTAAAACCCCCCCCCCCAAACTAACTAACTAAACTTTCACTGTTTCTTTTCAGAAATTTTCCTGTTTTGGTGCTAGGTGCCATTTTGGGCATTAGGCCCTATTTTTCCAAATTCATGGAAAAACTAGCTAGTGGTTTTAAAAAAATGTACTAGTATTTCTCCGCTTGGAAAGAAGTTGGTTCCGAGCAGTCATGAGGCTGTGTTTTTCCCAGCTTCTCCTTCTCCATTAGGTGACGTGGAGCAAGGAGAGCCTGGGCCTGTGTTACTCCCTTCTTTTTTATGTATTGACTCAGCATCTGCGGGTTTATCCCCTCCTCTTCCTACTCCTTTAGTTTTTTCTCCGGTTGGTGAATTGAAAGCTCCCTCTACGGAGGTGTCTTTAAAGGACATTTGGGCGGTGCTTTCTCGCATTGAATTGACTTTGGGTTCTTCCTTACAGAGAGTATCTGATTTTTCTAAGGAGACAATCGCAAAGCTATCTGATCAGGAATCTAGACTGTTGTCTGAGAATGTTTTGGAGGTCCAGCGGGCCCAATCTCAAGTACAGCAGGGGGTGTTATCCACAATTGTTCAAGATGTTTCTTCTCTTCGTCAGGATGAAATATTTGAGAATTCCCTGCGTTCGCGAAATTTGCGCCTGCTGAACTTTCCTCGCACACATTTTCTTTCACCTGAGATTTTGTTTCAGAAGTATTTAAAGGAAATATTATTGTTTACTGATCCTCATTTAGTAGCTTTATCGAATATTTATTATCTTGTCTCAGGGCGTACTGTTCAAGATGGAGAGGGGGGGGGGGGAGGGACGGAAATTGATCAATTGGCTTCTTCTACACTGGATGTTTCTGAGTTTTTGGAATCGTCCAGTGATGAAATTTCTACACGTGCAACTTTGTTAATTACCTTGGTTGTTGAGTCAGATAAAGGAAACATTCTTCGTGCTTATTTTAAAGAGGAAATCTGAAAAGTTCTGTGGCCAGTGCATTCAAATTTTTCCGGATGTTTCCAGAGCCACTCAGCAGCGGCGTAAGGCTTTTTTGGAAGTCCGTCAGCGTGTTTTGGCTCTGGGAGCTCTGTTTTATTTAAAGTTTCCTTGCAAATGCCACAATTTTTCAGGGGAAAAAATTATTTTTGTTGAAGTTGAACAATTGTTGGAGTTTTTGAAGGGTAAGGATTTGATTTCTTAATTATATTTGCCTTTTGACTGTTAGTGGAACTTATCACAGGTTACGATTGGGGGTTTTTGTGTTAGTACTTTGACGCCTCCTTGATGTGGACTATTGACATTGTAAAGTTATTTCTTATAGTTTTTGTTTTCTTGCTGTTCTTTTTATTATGTACTTTGGAATTATGATTGCAAAATAATAATAATAAAAAAAAAAAAGTACTAAGTGTGGCGGTACCATTTCCGTCACTGACACCCATGATTGGTGTCTAAAATGTGTCTCCAACCGAATGTCTCTCCTGCATGGGGATGACTAAAAGAGGAAGACCAGAACCGGGCCGCAAAGCTCGGTACCCTCTTTTCTTCAGATGCCAGATCCATTGCATCGACATCGTCAAGGGCCTCTTCTTCCTCCCATGGATCTTAGGTAACTAAACATAAAAGCCAGTCCTCAAAGGGTAGCTCTCCTGCTAAGCATCGAGAGGCCATTGGCATTGCCCTTGAGGGAACCACACCGGCAAAACAGCCCCGGCGGGAGGCTTCGGCTTCCAAAGCATCGATGGGGCTTCAGGATGTTCTCGAGGGGGCTTCATCCTCGCAAGAACTGCCTGTGCCATACTCAGGGGTTCCGGCCATTCTTACTGGTACCGACACCCAGGCATCGGCAGCATCGATTAGACCAGAGATTTCTTGTTATCAAACGCAGTATCGCAGCTCTTCTCTCAGCTGCGGTACCAGTGGTCCCAAGGGCACCGGTGCCGACATCGACACCGATGCCAGTACCAATGGTACTGGCCCCGATGGTAACTCTTCCTATTCCACCTCTGGCTGGAGTGGATAAAGTGGTACCGGGTCACCTCGGTACCGACTTCGATCGGTACCGGGATCGTGCTTTGCAGGAGCATCGGAGTCAGGAATACTTAGTCCTCCGATTCCAAAGACTCTGACGATGCTGTGTGTGTGTATTTTACCTGTGTGTAAATAGTTACCCCACGGTTATCCAAGTTTTGCTGTCCTGTTAATTGTAACTCAGACCTGTTATCCTGTTGTGAGAATTTTGTTCCATGTAAACTGCACTGATGCAAAATAGTGCGGTATAGAAGAGATTGTAAATAAATTCTGCTGGCACTAGAGGGTTTCTCTTAGAAGATCCCTCTTCTCCCCAACGCAGAATGTCACCTCCAGAGGACATGTCTTTTCAGGATTTCATCCGTGATATGGCTAAAGGTCTTTCAATCACAGTAGCTCCTGGGGAGGAACTCAGAGCAAAGGAATTGGAAATCCTCCAATATCCTAAAGCTCCTAAAGAGGCAGCTACTCTGCCTACCCATGAAATTCTGCATAACCTGATGCTCAGAATGTGGGAGACACCTCTGACTACTTCTCCTCACTCTAGGAGACTTGATACTATGTATCGCGTCCCACCATGTCCTGGATTTCAGAAAACTCAGCTGCCACACCATTCAATGGTAGTAGAGTCAGACATGCATAGGATGAAAAGTGCTTAAAGACATGCATCCAATCCTCCAGGTCGTGAATGCAGGACACTGAACATAAGAACATAAGATATGCCATACTGGGTCAGACCAAGGTCCATCAAGCCCAGTATCCTGTTTCCAACAGTGGCCAATCTAGGTCATACGTACCTAGAAGTTTTCCCCAAAAGACACAGGTTCTGCAATGCTTGTACTGGGTCAAGCATTGATATCCTGGGTCCCTTCTTAATAATGGTTTATGGACCTTTCCTCCAGGAACTTGTCCAAACCTTTTTTAAACCCAGCTACACTAACAGCCTTTACTACTTCCTCCGGTAACAAATTCCAGAGTGTGATTACACGTTGAGTGAAAAAATATTTTCTTTTATTAGTCTTAAATAGTTCACCCTGTAGCTTCATTGCATGTCCCCTAGTCTTTCTATATTCTGATAACGTAAACGATCGATCTACGTTTACCCGTTCCACTCCGTTCATTAATTTATAGACTTCTATCATATCTCCCCTCAGCCGTCTCAATTCCAGGTTAAAGAGCCCTAACCTTTTTAGCCTTTCTTCATAGGAGTATCCTTCCATCCACTTTACCATTTTGGTGGCTCTTCTCTGAACCTTTTCTAATAACGCTATATCCTTTTTAAGATACGGCGACCAGAATTGCACACAATATTCAAGGTGCGGTCTCACCATGGAACGATATAGGCATTATATCTTTTGTTTTATTTTCCATTCCTTTCCCTATGATACCTAGAATTCTGTTTGCTCTCTTGGCTGCCGCTTCACACTGGGCCGAGGGTTTTAACATGTTATCCACAATGACGCCTAAATCTCTTTCCTGGGGGGTGGTTCCTAATGTGGAACCTTACATTGTGTAACCATAGTTTGGGTTGTTCTTCCCTAGGTGCATGACTTTGCACTTGTCCACATTAAATTTCATCTGCCATTTTGATGCCCAGTCTTCCAATTTATCAAGATCCTCTTGCAATTTTCCACAATCCTCTTGGGTTTTAACAACTTTAGTTTTGTGTCATCTGCAAATTTGATAACCTCACTCGTTATTCCACTTTCCAGGTCATTTATGAATATGTCAAAAAGCGGTGGACCCAGCACAGATCCCTGGGGTACACCACTATTCACCTTTCTCCATTGGGAAAATTGGCCATTTAGCCCTACCCTCTGCTTTCTATCTTTTAACCAGTTCCTGATCCACAGTAGTACACTGCCTCCTATCCCATGACTCTTTTTAGTTTTGCCAAAAGTCTCTGAGGGACCTTGTCAAAGGCTTTCTGAAAGTCCAGATACACTATATCAACCTTTGTCCACCTGTTTGTTCACACTTTCAAAAAAAACATAACAGATTAGTAAGACCAGATCTTCCTTGTCTAAAGCCATGTTGGCTGTCTCCCATTAGGCCATGACTATCTACATGCTGAGTAATTTTATTCTTTATGATGGTTTCTACCATTTTTCCCGGTACTGACGTGAGGCTCACCGGTCTGTAGTTTCCCGGATCACCCCTGGAACCCTTTTTAAAAATTTGGTGTTACATTGGCGATCCTCCAATCTTCAGGTATTAAGAGATGATTTTAATGATAGTTTACAGATTACTAATAGCAGGTCTGCAATCTCATATTTCAGTTCTTTCAACACCCTTGGATGTATACCATCTGGCCCAGGTGATTTGCTACTCTTCAGTTTATCTAATAGTTGTAATACATCTTCCCGATGTATCGATATTTCCTTCAATTCTTCCGCACCTTTAAATACCACGTCAGTCATGGGTAACATCCCTACATCTTCCACAGTAAAGACTGAGGCAAAGAATTCATTCAGTCTCTCCGCTATTGCCTTGTCGCCTCTTAGTGCCCTTTTAACTCCTCTATCATCTAATGGACCAACTGACTCTCTCACAGGTTTTTTGCTACGAATGTACTTGAAAAAATCTATCTCCAGGAACAAGCAGGAATAAGTCCTCACATATGGGTACGTCGGTACCGACGGAGCCTGAGCGGGAAAGCTCCCCAGAAGGAAAGCTTTTGGGGCCTCCCACTGCGCATGCGCGCTGCCTTCCCGCCTTCCTGACCAACTCTCCTGCTGGAAGGGTTGCGTAACCCAGAAGTAAAGGGACTGGACTGTCGTTCCCTCAGGAACACTAATTAGCAGGTGAGATCTAATTACTTTTTAGACTGTTCTGGGGTACCGGCTCAATCATCCGGTACCGACATCCAGACAGTCGTGGCGTCCATGGATCATACAGTTCAATCCATGCAGCAGGCCATTTTGGCTTTTATTAAGGTTGCGACGCCCTACCGGTACCCATGCCTTCCACATCGACCAGGATACCGATCCCGGTTCCGGGGTTTTTCCCGATACCGATCCGGTTCCGGGTACCCCCGATGTCGATACCAGTCGATACGCTTATCGATCCCTGGAAGCAAACAGACAATACTTTGTCTTCTGATGATCCTGATTCATCAGATGACTCTGCTGAAGTATCCCTTACTCTACCTGAGGAGCCCTCTTCTCTAAAGAGGAGAATGTCTCCTCCAGAGGATTTATCCTTTCAAGACTTCATCATTGAAGTAGCTAAAGGTCTCTCTATTCTGTATCCTCTGAAAAAGAACCTAGAGCAAAAAAGTTAGACATTTTAGGATACTCTAAGGTTCCCAAAGAGGCAGTCACCCTGCCCATCCATGAAATTCTTCAAGATCACATGATGGACTTAGGGTGAGAGCAGTCTCCCATATCTCCACATTCTCGTCTGGACACCATGTATCGTGTTCCCCCTTCTCCTGGGTTTCAAAAAGCTCAGCTCCCGCACCACTCCATTGTGGTGCAGTCAGCTATGAAAAGGATCAAGAGTACTAAAAGACACTCTTCTACTCCCCCAGGAAGAGAATGTAGGACTCTGGATGCTTTTGGAAGAAAAATCTTCCAAGCAATCCGGGCTGTGGGAGGGAGGAAGCGACACCTAAAAGCGGCTGCCGCAGAAAGAATCGGCCGCCATTTAAAAGGCTCCTCCGATCGGGAGTTGAGCACACCTGAGCGGGCTCTCCATCCTTCCCGCTCAGGTTCTCCGGCCCAATCCGGGCTGTGGGAGGGAGGAAGCGACACCTAAAAGCGGCTGCCGCAGAAAGAATCGGCCGCCATTTAAAAGGCTCCTCCGATCGGGAGTTGAGCACACCTGAGCGGGCTCTCCATCCTTCCCGCTCAGGTTCTCCGGCCCAATCCAGGCTGTGGGAGGGAGGAAGCGACACCTAAAAGCGGCTGCCGCAGAAAGAATCGGCCGCCATTTAAAAGGCTCCTCTGATCGGGAGTTGAGCACACCTGAGCGGGCTCTCCATCCTTCCCGCTCAGGTTCTCCGGCCCAATCCGGGCTGTGGGAGGGAGGAAGCGACACATAAAAGCGGCTGCCGCCAGGCAGGCCCGCGCCTGCCGGGCCTGCGCCTGAGGGCCTCGCCAGAGGGCCCTTTGGCGTGGCCCTTAGGCAGTGGCCCTCTCTGAAACGCCGGAAAACAGTCAGGCACGCATCTCCTCCATCAACCAGCTGCTTGAGCTCCCCTAGGGTCGAGCTCGCTATCGGTACCAGCAAGAACATCCCTGACAACAGTATCGCTCCCAGAAGTCAACATCTACCTTCACGGTAACCAGCAGCTGAGTCCAAATGGCCACTTGTACTGTATCCAGCGCCTGAACTCCTTCCTTATTGTTGCCAGTAACTTGCAATCCTACAAGTACCGCCAGCTAGCATTAATTAAATAGCCAGCAATCTACGTTTATTTGTTTGTTCACCTTACAAATCACTAATGTCAGTAAATTCTTGCCAGTATCTTTACTGCTTATCTACCTTACGGTATACCTTGATCAATTAGCTTGTTGCCAGTAACTTCACCATTGTCCGCAGTTCACTGAATAGCTATCGCATGACTTTATACAGTCATCTAGTCTGTCCTTAAATCCTGTTATCTGTAATGAAGTCAGTAATAGCCTCCACCTAATACCATATATTCCCGCCAGCAACTCAAACCCATTTTAGTCATTGTACCACTGTACCGTACCACTGTACCGTACCACTGTATGTACCATTTATACTGTGAAATAGCCTTTACTAACTTTACTGTAACTTGTAATTTGCATCCCAAGACTCTGAGACTCCCATACACATCCCATACCAAGAAACCAAAATGTCTCTCCATCTCATCACCTTTCTCAGTTTTTACCTTCTCACAGACTGGCTCGGGACCTCTCTTGCCTACTCTCCCTCCACCAACCATATACCGATCCTCAAGAACCACAGAAAACAATGGTCAGGCAACCCTTACCATCATCCAGATAGGGAAGCCCGTATACGACACTCCCACCTCATCCACATTGCAATACACCAAACCAGCAATCCTAAGCAACACAAATCCCAACCACCACAAAGATTAAAATGTGCCCTCATAAATGCACGCTCAATTCGAAAAAAATGGCCTGTAATCCTTGATATAATCACCCTTCATGATCTTGATGCACTCATGATCACCGAAACCTGGTTATCCAAAGAGGACAATGTCCTCATCAACCAACTTATTCCACCTAACTTCTCCATACACACAACCCATAGAGATAACAAGAAGGGAGGAGGAGCACTCATACTCACCAAGACTGAACACCTTTTCTACATGACCAACTCGCATAGCACAAGCAACCTAGATATAATCACCATAGTGAACAAACAATGCTCCATCAACCTGGTCTACAGAGCCCCCTCGAGCTCACCGGATGAACTTCCCACCATATTGGACCTGGCCGCCAATACCAGCAACCCCAACACTCCTAACTGGATATTGGGAGACCTCAATCTCCCATCATTACAGCAAAACCAATCATCTTCACTCCTCAATGCCATTGAAGATCTTGGATATCAACAACTGATCACGGAGCCCACTCACACCAAAGGAAACATTCTTGATATGGTCTTTGCTCCACACTCTATATCCGAACAGAGCTGCAACATTGTAAAATCGATCACCAATGTACCATGGTCAGACCATAAACTTATAAACTTACAAATTCCTCTGAGCAACAATCAGCTTCGCAACAACAGAAAACTGGACAACACATCTAGAGCTACAAGAGGCTTTCGACCATTCAACAGGGAACTTATACTATCAAGCACCCAATCACTCCTTGACAACACAGTACTCAACCTTGATGAGTCTATCACCGCCTGGAACAGCAACCTTAACACCATTGCTCAACTCCCACACAAAAAGAACATGTCCAGGAAAAAATCCTCTGCTCCATGGTTTTCCCCCGAGTTACGGTCCTCCCTTACCCACCTACGAAGACTCGAAAAACGCTGGCGCCGCTCACTTTCCATCGACGATCACGCAGCCTACAATCTCCACCTTGCATCTCACCGTGAAGCAATCACAACCTTAAAGAAGCAATACCACACTGATTTGCTCAAAAGATCTTTGAACAAACCTCGCGACCTCTTCAATCTTGTCAAATCACTGTCAAAGGAACCATCCTCTGAACAAAATGAAGATATCCACCCACAGGAATTTGCTGATTACCTACAATCAAAACTTCTTCAAACAGATGAGCTCTCAAAAACCACTGTACAAGCAACAACCTGTCTAACATCCCTGTCTGTACTTACCACACCCTCTGCTAAACACATTGAAGACACAATCGCCTCACTCAACACCACAACTGCACAAACCGACCCTTGCCCAGCCTTTTGGATAAAGGATCTTCGAAGTGCATTTAGCCCCTTCATTGCAAGAATCATTAACCTCTCCTTTACATCTGGCTCCTTCCCATCTGCATTAAAGTTCACATCCATTAGACCTCTGCTAAAGAACACGAAACTAGACCCTAAACGGCCCGACTCCTACAGGCCTATAGCCAGCATCCCCCTTCTAGCAAAGATTTTTGAGAAAGAGGCACAACGGCAAATCCAAGACCACATAGATTCCGCAGCCCCCCTTGACCATTCCCAACACGGCTTCAGAGAATTCCACGGGGTTGAGACACTGCTCACCACCCTATTCAATGATGTTCTCACCACTATAGACAACTTACAGCAAGGCGTTGTGCTAATCTTCCTGGATATAGCAGCAGCGTTTGATTCGGTAAACCATGAGATTCTCCTCGTTCGACTGAAAGAAAAAGGCATCCATAACTCAGCACTTGAATGGTGCAAATCATACCTTGATACCAGAATGCAATATGTAAAAACTGCAACAGGAGAATCCGAACTCTTCCATCAAAAACAAGGGGTTCCGCAAGGGTCCTCTCTCTCATCCCTCATGTTCAACATCTATATGCAGCCGATCTGCAATATCATCAGGTCATTCAATGTGAAATGTATGGTATACGCAGACGATATCCTACTCTACATGCCGTTTTCCACAAAGCAAATGGATTTACTACCTATAACAAACTGCTTCGATGCAGTCTCAGAATGGCTCCTGTCACAGAACCTCCGCATTCAACACAAGAAAACCGAGGTTCTCTTTATCACTAGAGACACCAACTTCACCCCACCTTCACATATAAAAGTCAAAGGAACTGAACTATGCACTAAGGAAGCAATAAAATACCTTGGAGTCACACTGGACCACCGGCTCAACATGAAACCACACATAAATAATATCGTAAAAGCTGTCTACTTCAAGATACGCACGCTCAAGCACCTACGCTCCCTACTTGACCCAGAAGACTTCAGAACCATTTACCAAGCCCTAATCTTACCACATTTTGATTTCGCCAACTCAATTCTTCAAGGACTCCCACAATCCACCTTGAGCCCACTACAGCTCGCTATGAACACTGCCGCAAGGGTTCTTCAAGGAGCGTCCAAGAGAACATATTACACCAATCCTCAAACAGCTCCACTGGCTCCCCATACACGGAAGGCTGATGTTCAAAATCCTGATTCTAACATTCAAGGCCATAAAGGGACTATCTTCCAACTCACTTTCTGAGCTCATCCAAACTGTACCACGAAACAGAAACAGAAGACAGGCAGCATTAAACTCCTTATCAATACCAAAGGCCATTACAACATACAATCTATCAACAGCTAACAGAGCCTTCTTGTGTTGCGCACCAAAATGCTGGAACTCGCTCCCTGCCGACATCCGTACCATAACCGACTTAACCCAGTTCAGAAAGGCCCTTAAATTCACCCTATTCACCAGATACTACCCCATATGAAGATAACATTTAGTCCCACTACATATCCAACTTCAGTTTTTTTTTCCCTTGCTCCCAACATTCGTGCTAATTCATGTACATAGTTCGAGCATGTGATCTAGTTAACAGATTACATTTTCCATGTAAATAGTTCTCCCTTGTTTTCCAAGTTGATAATCCTGTTACATGTAACTCCGAACAGCCTGTTCTGGTTTTTGTTTTGTTCTCTGTAAACCGCGCTGATGTCGAAGAGTGCAGTATAAAAGAAATTAAAATAAATAAATAAATAAGTATGCTTATTGCCAGAATCAACTCATACAGCCTCTATATGGGCATGTTTCTGAAGGAAATTGCATTAAAAATGCGCCATTTTCTCCCCTTTATCCCAGAGGATAGAAAGGAGGAGTTCCTTCTTCTGCTGAAGCATACCCAAGATATTTCAAAGTTCTTTAGCAGAGCCTCAGGTATTGCCATAGCGGCTCGCAGAATTGCTTGGCTCCAGGCCTCTAACCTTGAACCCTGGGTCCAAGATGGGTTGGGAAATTTGCCCTGTACGGGTGAGAATCTGTTTGGTAAGGAGTGGCAAATCAAAGCCACTCAAATGGATGCAGAAAATGCTGCTTTAGATAGACTTTCTAAGTCTACCTCTACCCCGTCAAGAAGAAATCTTTCAAAAAGCCTTTCTACAAGAAGGCCAGATTGCCACAAATACTGGCCAACAATCTTCTGCAGCTCACTTCGCTCCTAAGCGTCAGCAGCCTAAACAGGCCAGGGCAAAACCTGCAGGGGCTGCTACAGCCCAACAGTCCCAACCCCCTCAGGGTTTTTGACTTAAAACTAGAGAACTTAACCTTTCTGGCTCTAAAACATCCAGAACCTCTCACCATTCCAGGAAGGTTAACTCATTTTGCTCCCAGATGGGAGCAAATCACATCAGAGCAGTGGACCCTCTCTATCATCAGAGAGGGCTACAAACTACATTTCTCCAACCTTCCTCCCCATACCATGGTGAGAAGTTTCAATTCTCCCCCATCTCTCCTAGACCTGTTGGGTCAGGAGGTGACCACTCTTCTCGCCCAAAAGGCAATAGAAGAGGTTCCTCTTCCTCAACAAGGGTCAGGTTTTTAGTCCCCTTATTTTCTCATTCCCAAGAAAACGGGGGGGGGGGGGGGGGGACAGACCCATTTTGGATGACAGAGAATTGAACAAATTTCTATACAGGGAGAAATTCAAGATGCTTTCTCTAGGCACTCTCCTTCCATACCTACAGAGTCAGGACTGGCTTTGTTCTCTAGATCTCAAGGATGCGTACACACATATACTCATCCATCCATCCCACAGAAAATTCCTACGGTTTCTGTTCCAGGGAAAACACTTCCAATACAGAGTACTTCCCTTCGGTCTAGCCTCTGCTCCAAGGGTATTTACCAAATGCATGGCAATAGTAGCTGCATTCCTACGCACCCTGGGAATTTTTGTCTTCCCATACCTGGACGACTGGCTCATCCGAGCTCTGTCTCAGTCCGAGGCTCAGACTTCCCTGGATCGCACCAGGCGAATTCTACAGTATCTGGGACTTGTGATCAATCTGCCAAAGTCCCAACTCACCCCTACTCAATCCCTAGAATTCATAGGGGCCTGGTTGAATACCACCTCCGCAAGGGCCTATCTACCTCAGGCCTGTTGCCAACGTCTAGTGCACTTAGCCTCTCAGACTCAGTCCAGAAGCCACTTGACTGCCAGAGAGATGCTACAACTATTAGGCCACATGGCCTCCACAGTGCATGTGGTGCCTTATGCTCGCCTACATATGAGAGCAGCTCAATGGACTTTATCCACCCAGTGGACTCAAGCATCAGGAGCTCTCTCAGACCAAATAGCAAACTCCAATCGTCTCTTTTGGTCTCTCCAATGGTAGATATCCACTCAAAATCTGTTGTTGGGGGCCCCCTTTCAACCATTGTTGCCCCAAGCAACCCTCACAACAGATGCCTCCCAAACAGGTTGGGGGGCTCATCTCCAAGATCTCTCCACTCAGGGCACTTGGTCTCCACAGGAGACCACCCTTCATATCAACCACTTGGAACTTCGAGCAATCTTTCTAGCTCTCAAAGTTTTTCATACCCTCCTCAGCAACATGACAGTCCTTATTCACACGGACAATGAAGTAGCCATGTTTTACATAAACAAGGAGGGACTGGCTCTCTGTCGCTTTGCAATGAAGCTCTAAGATTATGGGCCTTCGCCAGAGAGCATCAAATCCATCTCCTGGCAGTATATCTTCCAGGAATCCAAAACTCTTGGGCAGACAGACTCAGTCGAGTTCTGCTTCCACACGAATGGTCCCTGCACCTGGATCAGGTACTCAGAATCTTCCAGAAATGGGGAACCCCGGACATAGACCTCTTTGCAAGTCCGTGGAATGCCAAACTTCCCCGGTTCTGTTCCAGAATTCCGTGTCAGGGAGTTCAGGCCAAGGATGCCTTCCTCCTGCATTGGGGTCAGGGTTTCCTGTATGCCTTTCCACCCATTCCTTTGATTCCCAAGACTCTGTTCAAACTTCAAAGGGATCAAGGGTCCATGATCCTCATAGCTCCACGCTGGCCACGCCAAGTGTGGTACCCTCTACTTCTGCATCTCTCCCAAGCCCCCTCCCTGGACTTGGGAGCGGCTCCAGACCTTCTGTCTCAAGAGGAGGGGACTTTGTGGTACCCAAACCCCAGGTCCCTTCACCTCAGAGCTTGGTTACTGAAGGCCTAGACCTTCAACACTTCAATCTTTCGCAGCAAGTGAAGGATATCCTACATGCCTCTAGGAAACCTTCCACTAGGCGTTCTTACGCTTTTAAATGGAAAAGATTTTCCATTTGGTGTGCTCAAAAGGGTCTTAACCCTCTGGCACTCCCATTGAATTCTCTTTTGGAATACCTCCTGCATCTTTCCAATGCAGGACTCAAAACGAATTCAGTAAGAGTCCATTTGAGTGCTATTGCGGCATCACTTCAGCCCATCAATGGACAACCTGTTTCCTCTCATCCTCTTATTGCAAAATTCATGAGCGGCTTAACTTTAACTAAACCTCCCATTCGACCTCCTCCAGTGGCATGGGACTTAAACTTGGTTCTTGGTCAGCTTATGAAGCCACCTTTTGAACCCTTAGCCACTACCTCCTTGAAATTTCTTTCCTGGAAGGTTATTTTCCTCATTGCAGTCACTTCAGCTCGCCGCATCAGTGAACTGCAGGCCTTAGTGGCTAATCCACCTTACACAAGGTTCCATCATGATAAAGTAGTCCTTAGGACAAATCCTCACTTTATGCCTAAAGTGGTCTCACCTTTTCATCTTAATCAAGAGGTTTATTTACCTGTCTTTTTTCCAGCTCCTCATGCATCCAATGCAGAGAGGGAACCTTCATACTCTGGACTGTAAAAGAGCTCTTGCCTTTTACCTCCACAGGACACAGCAACATCGAAAGTCTTCTCAGCTTTTTGTTGCTTTTGATCCTTCTCATTTAGGACTTCCAGTCTCCAAAAGAACACTCTCCAATTGGATTGCTCAGTGTATCTTTTGCTTACCAGAGTAAGAACCTTTCTCTGGAGGGCCATGTCACAGCTCACAACGTGAGGGCCATGGCCACCTCTATGGCTCATCTAAACTCTGTGTCCATTGACCAGATCTGTCGAGCAGCCACCTGGGCCTCGGTTCATACCTTTACAGCCCATTACTGTTTGGACAAGGACTCCTGCCGGGATGCCTTGTTTGGTCAGGCTGTCCTCAGACACCTGTTCCATTCTTGAACAACTCCAGCCCACCTTCCCTGAATGGATGCCTGAGATCCATAGGAAGATGAGAAACCTTTCAGGGTCTTATACCCTTTAGGGGATCTCCTGGGCATCTTAGCTAGGGAGTCCCCATATGTGAGGACTTATTCCTGCTTGTTCCTGGAGATAGCACAGTTACTTACTTGTAACAGGTGATCTCTGGGAACAGCAGGAATTAGTCCTCACAACCCACCCGCCTCCCCTAGGAGTTGTATCTCTCTCTCTTTCTTTCCTCTCTCTATTGTCTGAGCTATAAACTCGAACTGAGGAGAGTTGGTCAGGAAGGCGGGAAGGCAGCGCGCATGCGCAGTGGGAGGCCCCAAAAGCTTTCCTTCTGGGAAGCTGGGGAGCTTTCCCGCTCAGGCTCCGTCGGTACCGACGTACCCATATGTGAGGACTAATTCCTGCTGTTCCCAGAGATCACCTGTTACAGGTAAGTAACTGTGCTTTATTTCACGTTTTTGCTTCCGCAGCAAGCTTCTCAAATTCTCCCTTTGCCTGCTTTATCAGTGCTTTGCATTTGACTTGCTGGTGCTTGTGCTGTTTCCAGGTTTCGTCGTTTGGCTCTTTTTTCCATTTCCTGAAAGATGCTTTTTTGGCAACAGCCGCCTCTCTGACCTCACCTTTTAAACCATACTGGCAGTTTTTTGTACTTCCTTCCACTTTTCTTAAAGCTTGGAATACAGCTGGTCTGGGCTTCCAAGACAGTATTTTTCAACACCGAAGCTTGATGTAAGTCTCTTTAACCTTTGCAACTGCTCCTTTTAGTTTTTTTTTAACTATTTTCCTCATTTTATCATAGTCTCCCTTTTGAAATTTAAAAGGTAGTACTGTGGATTTCCTCCACTAATTAAATCAAAGGCGATCATGCTTTGATCACTATTGCCAAGTGGCCCCAACACCCTTATCTCTTGCACTAGATCTGGTGTTCCACTAAGGACTAGGTCTAATATGGCTTCCCCTCTGGTCGGTTCATGAACCAGCTGCTCCAAGAGGCAGTCATTTGTCATCTAGGAACGTTATCTCCCTAGGAACAGGATCACGTGGTGTTTTGATGCTGAAATATTCCCCTTTGGAGCCCATCTGCAAGGCCTCTCTCAAAAGATTTGACTCTTAAGGCAGTATTTCTGGTGGCGATTGCCTCTGCCAGACATGTCTCTGAGATTCTGAGATACAAGCCTTGTCTTGTTTTTAGTGATTTTCACTAACTTCATTCTCCTTGCAGACAGTACCATCTTATCATCCAAAGGTGTGGTGGTGGTTTTTATTTTAATTCCCCCCCTTCACTTTCATTCAAGCAGTAGTTGTGCCCTATTTTTTGAAGGACTGCTTCTGACTGGATCCATCTGTCTCCTTGAAGAGGTGTTCCTCAGAAACCTGGAAGATACTAATTCTTTTGGCAGTCTGATCATCTTTTGTTCTCTTCAGTGGTCAGAGAAAAGGACAGGGAGCGACAGTCCTCCATTTCGTGCCAGATCAGAGGCCATTAGTTCAGCAGACCTGTCTGGACAGTGATTACCAGAGGGAGTCTGAGTTTACTCAACACATCTCAAGCTGCCTCCTGGGTGGTCTGTCCTTGTCTCCAGAAAACATCTGTAAGGCTGCTATCTGGTCCTTTAGTACCTTTTTTGTAAAATACTACAGATTGCTTGTGAGAGCAAGTGCTGATTGGCCAACACGGCCTTGCCAAAAGCGCCAGAAATTAGTCTCCCTCTCTCCTTTCCTTTCTGTGTCCTGACTGCTTGGGTACAGCACACTGGTCTAACAGAATAAGGAAGGATAAAATTTAATAATGCAGCCATTTCCTTTCCTTGAATCCTGCTAGACCATTCCAGGACCCACCTTAGAAGACTTTGCTATGGGTTGGGGAGTCCTACTGTCTTCGCATTGTTGGCTATTGCCATAATATAAAGTCACTAGACGTAATAATTAGGCGTATTAACAGAGCGTATACCAATAACCTAAAATTCTACTTGCGCTCCAAAAGGTACTAACCCCTAATCACAAAAACCTTTTCTAAACCAAACTGCACCAAATTGAATAGGCCAGGTCTCAGACTTCCTGACGCATGCTTGGCCAACTGTCAGCACGCTAACAGGACCGCGCCAACTAGCATCAACGACCTGCCTTTTTCATGGCCAGTTATTCAATTTTTTTAAGAATTTTTAATATAACATATTAAAAATTGGAGTACTATTTGTTATATTAAAAATTGGAGTACTATTTAACAAATTTATACTTCTCTAAGATGTCTAAAATACTCCTTAATCACATAAAGATCCTAACTTACTTTCTAGCCATACATTTATAATGTCATCAAATCCATGTTTATACATAAAACTCCTTAACATATAATATTCAAAAAATGCATTGTCATCACTCCAAATATTCCCAATCGAACAAATATTCCCAGTCTTTAAATTGATCTGTCAAATATCTCCCTATTGACAGATCAATTTAAAGACTGGGAATATTTGTTCGATTGGGAATATTTGGAGTGATGACAATGCATTTTTTGAATATTATATGTTAAGGAGTTTTATGTATAAACATGGATTTGATGACATTATAAATGTATGGCTAGAAAGTAAGTTAGGATCTTTATGTGATTAAGGAGTATTTTAGACATCTTAGAGAAGTATAAATTTGTTATATTAAAAATTGGAGTACTATTTGTTATATTAAAAATTCTTAAAAAAATTGAATAACTGGCCATGAAAAAGGCAGGTCGTTGATGCTAGTTGGCGCGGTCCTGTTAGCGTGCTGACAGTTGGCCAAGCATGCGTCGGGAAGTCTGAGACCTGGCCTATTCAATTTGGTGCAGTTTGGTTTAGAAAAGGTTTTTGTGATTAGGGGTTAGTACCTTTTGGAGCGCAAGTAGAATTTTAGGTTAATAATATAAAGTCAGTCAGGGTCTGTAAGACTATCACATGCTAGTTCCGCTTCTTCTAATAGTTGCCTTTATTTTGCTAATGGCTCAAGTTTTTTTTTTTGTTTCAGTCTTGCCTCACTGCTTGGGAAGTGTTTTACTAACTTCCCTGTGCTGCACCAGTAGTCATTGAAAAATGCTTGTGCCTGCCTTCATTTACTGGCAAGGGAGCATAATCCACTGGTCTGGATTGGTCTAACATGATTTAAGGAAAGAAAATGACTAAGTGTGGTTCACATTTTTTAAGAATTATGTGCTTCTGCTTGGAAACCTTGCTGTTGGTAAGCTCTGTGCACACTGGAGAACTTTAGTGTTGGTCCTCAAAGTATATCTCCACATTCACATCTGGGAACCTCCCATAGATTTTCTGTGGTTTGAGGCGGAGTGGCCATTTTCAGTTTCAAGCACTTCCTTTTAGCATTGCCACAGTTCCCCCACCTTCAAAGTTATGGTGCTGGTGGCACTAGCTTTGTTCAGAGGGGGCATTTTGGTTCACCCTTAACTGGATGATTGAGCCCTCTGACTTTGCTCACATAAGCTAGAGTTGGCAAGTCGCAGCAAGAGTTATTGTATTTTAGTTTCTGGATTATTGCCTTCAACAAAAGCTAGTTGACACCCTTTCAGTGCATTGAGAATCTGGGGGTCTTGTTTCAACATGAGGAAAAGGAAGATGTTCTTTCTAAAGTAGTGTGCTTAAGCTGCAGGGACAAATTCAAGTATTGCTTGCAGAGAGATCCCCCAAGAGCTAGAGACAACATACAAGTCCTCTGATCTTTTGACAACTCTGGACTTAGTGCTGTGAGCATGAGCTCACATATGTCCTAATCTCCAGGAACAAGCAGGAATGAGTCTTCACATATGGGTATCGTCGGTACCGACGGAGCCTGCGCGCGAACGCTCCCCAGCGTCCAGTAAGAAAGCTTTTGGGAGCATCCCACAGCGCCTGTGCGCTGCCTTCCCGCCTTTCCCAACCGCCTCTCTCCAGTTCTTCTTTTCTGCGGAGCCTGCAGGTCGTGTTTCTGTTACCGCAGAAGAAGTTCTTTATTGTTTTCTTTGTGTCGCGTCTGCCTTCTTCGACGTCAGACGGGTACCGCCGGTCTTTTCTTTTCTTTCTTATTAAAAAAAAAAAAAAAAAAAAAAATTTTTTTTCTTTCTTCAGCTGTGCATTTTCTGTTTGGGCCTTAGGCCTGAACATTTTTTCTCCTCATGGAGAAGCCCGCTTCTGGGTTCAAAAAGTGCACGAAGTGTGGCGGTACTATTTCTGTCACCGGCACCCATGACTGGTGTCTAAAATGTTTGGGGCCTGACCATTCCATCACGGATTGTGTGTCCTGCACCATGATGTCTAAAAGAGGTCGGCAGAACCGAGCAGCCAAGCTCAGTACCCTGTTTCCCTCTGATGCAGCCTCGGTGGCATCAACGTCTTCCAGGGCTGCTTCTTCCTCCCATGGATCTCAGGTAACCAAACATAAATCTAGCCGGTCCTCGAAGGGCAAATCTCCCTCTAAGCATCGAGATGCCTCCGGGCTTGTCCTTGAGGATTCCGCACCGGCAAAATTACCCCGGTGGGAAGTTCCGGCTTCCAAAGCATTGTCTATGGGTTCAAGGTTGACATCGATCGTTCGGCCTCGACCGATCACCTGTTGCCGTGTTCTGGGGTACCGGTTGCCTCCACTGGTACCAACATCCAGACTCTGGTGGCATCGATGGATCAGAAGATTCTGTCCATGCAGCACACCCTAACGGTGTTTATGCAGGCTTCGACGCCTTCGGTACCGCAACAATCTCTGTTGCCAGTACCGACTCCGGCACCGGCATCGTTCCCGGTGCCGGTACCGATTGCATCGACATCGGCTTCGATGTCGACTGCAGCGGTACCCTGTCCGATGACGCCCATCGGTACCGAACCAGTACTGCTTACTCCCGATGTCGATCCCACTCGGTACACGTATCGGGCTTTACAGGAGCATCCCTACAGGCGATACTTAGATTCCTCCGAAGACTGAGTCGGAGGCTTCTATCGAGGCACCGGTACTTCTTCCTCAGGAGGCTGATTCTCCAAAATGAAGAATGTCTCCTCCAGAAGACTCGTCTTTTCAGGACTTCATTAGGGAAGTGGCTAGGGGCCTCTCCATTACAGTGGCCCCTGAGTCAGAGCCTAGAGCCAAGCAACTAGATAATTTGCAATATCCTAAGGCTCCTAAAGAAACAGCTACTTTACCTATTCATGAGATTCTCTATGATCTCATGTTGAGCATGTGGGAGACTCCTCTTACTACCTCTCCTCATTCTCGTAGATTAGACACAATGTACCGTGTCCCTCCTTGTCCTGGCTTTCATAAGTCTCAGCTTCCTCACCACTCTATTGTGGTAGAGTCTGCCATGAGGAAAATAGTGCAAAGAGACACTCATCTAATCCTCCAGGACGTGAATGCAGGACCCTTGATGCCTTTGACCGAAGGGATTTCCAAGCCAATATGCTTGCTGCCAGAATCAACTCAAACGATATAAAGGCCCAGACACTTGCCGACCACTACGCCAAAAAACTAAACCCGCAACGCCCCACAACCATTAATCAAAACATGCCATCAACCATCACCACTCAAGAAACCACCACTGCCTCTCAAACAGACCTGGAACCAGAATGGAACACCTTCCAGCATCTCGGGGAGCAACAAATCCTAAACATCATAACCAACTTAAACACCACTACCTCACCCCTTGACCCATGCCCAGCCGCCTGGATGAAAGCAACTAAGAAAGACAACGCAAAACCCATCGCGCACATTGTCAACCAATCACTACAACAAGGTAGCATGCCGACTCAACTCAAGAAATCAATTATAAGACCCATATTAAAGAACAAGTCGCTCAACAAAAGTGATCCTGCATCATACCGCCCAATTTCAAGCATAGCATTCCTAGCAAAAACGATTGAAAAAGCGGTGCAGCACCAACTACAAGATCACATGGATGAGAGAAAAGCCTTAGATGAGCATCAATATGGATTCCGTCAGAATCACGGAGTAGAAACACTACTGCTGGCACTCCTTGACAACCTACTTAGGGGCCTCGAGAACAAAAACTCCATGTTCATACTCATATTCATTGACATCTCAGCGGCATTCGATACAGTGCATCACAACACCCTATTGGACCGCCTGGCCTCGCTGGGTATCTCAGGGACCCCCTTAAAATGGTTCTCTTCATATATATCCAATAGGATGCAACAAGTACAATTCAACAACGATAAAGCTGATGCCTTCCCCCAAACCCAAGGGATCCCCCAAGGGTCTGGCCCTCTCATCACTTCTGTTCAATTTGTATATAAAGCCGGTCTGCGATATCTTCCAGAAATACAACATCAAATACCACATATATGCCGACGATGTGATGCTATACACACAACTTGACATAACACAGCCTAACCTCGGTCCACTAGAAATATGCCTTGACATGCTCCAATTATGGCTTCAGCAAAACATGTCAATAAACCACAAAAAAACAGAGGTCATGTTCATTTCCAGGAAAGCCAATTTCATCCCACCCACCACAGTCACTCTCAACAAAAACATATACCACACGAAGCCTGTAATAAAGTATCTAGGAGTCCTACTAGACTGTAATCTCAGGATGGACAAACACCTCAGATCAGTTAACCGAGCCATCTTTTACAAACTCAAAATTCTACAACCACTTCGCAGTATCCTCGACAAATCCGACTTTAGATTTGTTGCTCAAGCACTAATCATTCCACACCTGGACTACAGCAATGCCATTCTACTAGGGCTTCCAAAGAACACACTCAGCATCCTGCAAATGGCCCAGAACGTGGCTGCAAGAGTCATCATGGAAAAGAAAGTCACCGACCACATAACCCCAGTACTAATGGACCTGCACTGGCTCCCAGTGGCCGCACGCATCATCTACAAACAGATCATCACAACGTTTAAACTCATCCATGGCATCGCACCATCCTACCTCAATAACCTAATCACTATACAACCATGCAACAGGAGCAGGAGAACTATGAATCTCAACACCCTGTGTATCCCGACAAGCATTCGATCTGTCAAAGCTGAAACAAGCAAGCGGGCATTCACATACACAGCGCCAATTCAATGGAACCAACTACCGCATGAATTAAGACTCACAAACAGCCTGACTGAATTTAGACGAAAGCTTAAAACATATCTGTTTCAAACCCACTACAACCTGATCTAACCGCAATACCCTACCTCAACCAGATGAACTTTACCGCCCACGACAGCATACAATCTAATAGCATATAGTCATGTATTAGCCTGTACTCTTTGGAAGTCAACATTGTATATAATGTATATTTGGCCCCCCAACCTACTGAAATCAAATGTATACCCTGATCTGTGTGCTATAATAATCAACTGTATATTGTATCCAACTGTTTATCCCGCGTTACGTAAATCATTGTCTAATCAAAATGTAAAACTAAAAATCTCAATGTATTATACAATGCATCATGATTTCTGTAAAGTAAACCGCTGTTGATCGTAGGAAACAGCGGTATACAAGTATTTACTAAATAAATAAATAGTCTCTATATGGGGATGTTTCTAAAAGAAGTCACAGATCTGCAGACTTTAGCCCCTTTTATTTCACAAGATAAAAGGCAGGAATTTCTCACTTGGCTTAAACATGCCCAAGATGTTTCCAAATTTTCCAACTGTGCAGCCTTTGACTCTTTTGAGTGTAAGCAGAGCCTCGGCTATTGCCATAGGTGCACGTAGAATTGCTTGGTTACAAGCTCTCTGATTTGGAACTTTGGGTCCAAGATGAACTGGGAAATCTTCCTTGCACAGGTGAAAACCTTTTTGGCAGGGATTGGAAAGCAAAGGCCACTCAGATGGATGCTGAGAACTCTGCTTTGGATCGACTTTCAAAGTTTACCTCTGCTCCTGCTAAGAAAAGATAGTTCAAAAAGACAGCCTTTTCTAAAAAGGGAAGATACTATCCTGCTTATGGTCAGCAGGCATCTTCTGCAGGTCGGTTTGCTGCAAAGCGTCAGCAACCACCTAAACAGGCCAAGTCAAAGGCTGCCAGGCCTCCCACGGCTCAGCAGCCTCAGCCTCCTCAGGGCCTTTGAATTGCAACTAGAGAACTTAGCCTTTCTGGCTCTGGAAGAACCAGAGCCCCTCACCATTCCAGGAAGGTTGGCTTACTTTGCTCCCAGATGGGAGCAAATCACAGCAGAGCAATGGACCCTCTCCATTATAAGGGAAGGGTACAAGCTTCATTTCTTAAACCTTCCTCCCCACACCATGGTGAGACAGTTCAATTCTCCAACATCTCTCCTCAACCTTCTGGGTCAGGAGATTGCTACCCTTCTTGCCCAAGGGGCAATAGAAGAAGTACCCCTTCTTCAACAGGGCTCAGGGTTCTACTCCCCTTATTTTCTTATCCCAAAGAAAACAGGGGGCTACAGACCCATATTAGATCTCAGAGAATTGAACAAGTTTCTATTCAAAGAGAAATTCAAGATGATTTCTCTCGGTACTCTGCTGCTATACCTTCAGAGTCAGGATTGGCTTTGTTCTCTAGATCTCAAGGATGCGTACACACATGTCCTCATCCATCCAACACACAGAAGGTTCCTTCGGTTCCTTTTTCAAGGAAAGCACTACCAATACAGGGTGCTTCCTTTCGGTCTGGCCTCTGCACCAAGGGTGTTCATGAAATGCATGGCAGTAGTAGCTGCATTTCTACGCACTCTAGGAATATTAGTTTTCCCATATCTGGACGACTGGCTCATTCGAGCTCCATCCCAGTCAGAGGCCCAGATTTCTCTAACCTGCACAATGCATGTCGTTAAGTATTTGGGACTGGTAATAAACATCCCAAAATCCCATTTCACCCCTACTCTGTCCCTGGAGTTTATAGGGGCCTTGCTGGATACCACAACTGCAAGGGCCTATCTTCCTCAGGCCTGTTGCCTACGCTTCGTGCAGTTAGCCTCCCAGATACAGTTAAAGTCCCATTTAACTGCTTGAGAGATGTTACAACTACTAGGCCACATGGCATCCACCGTGCATGTGGTTCCATATGCTCGCCTTCACATGAGGGAAGCTCAATGGACTTTGTCCACCCAATGGACTCAGGCATCAAATTGCCTGTCAGACAAAATAGCAAACTCCAGTCGCCTATTTTGGTCTCTCCAGTGGTGGAAGTCCCCTCCAAATCTGTTGCTGGGGTCCCCTTTTCAGCAGTCGCTACCCCAAGCAACTCTAACAGATGCTTCTCCAATGGGTTGGGGAGCTCATCTGCAGGATCTCTCCACCCAGGGCATCTGTTCTCCACATGAGACTTCTCTACATATCAATCTCTTGGAACTCAGAGCAATATTCTTAGCTCTGTGTTCCATCCCCTGCTCAGCTACAGGACAGTCCTCATCCATACGGACAACCAAGTAGCCATGTTCTATGTAAACAAGCAGGGCGGGACTGGCTCTGTCGCTTTGCAACGAAGCTTTGCGACTGTGGGCCTTCACCAGAGAGCATCACATCCATCTTCTGGCAGTATATCTTCCAGGCGTTCAAAACTCTTGGGCGGACAGACTCAGTCAAGTTCTGCTTCCACACGAGTGGTCCCTCCACATGGACCAGGTAGCCAAGATCTTTTGAATTTGGGGAACCCCGGACATAGACCTCTTTGCAAGTCCGTGGAATGCCAAACTTCCCCGGTTCTGTTCCAGAATTCCGTGTCAGGGAGTTCAGGCCAATGATGCCTTCCTCCTTCACTGGGGTCAAGATTTCCTTTATGCCTTTCCACCAATTCCCCTAATTCCCAAGACACTATTCAAGCTTCAGAGAGATCAAGGGACCATGATCCTCATAGCACCACACTGGCCACGCCAAGTGTGGTACCCTCTACTTCTGCATCTCTCTCAAGCTCCTTCCCTGGACTTGGGCTCTGCACCAGACCTTCTGTCCCAGGAAGAGGGAACTTTGTGGCACCCAAACCCCCAATCGCTCCGTCTCAGGGCTTGGTTGCTGAGGGCCTAGACCTTCAAGATTTTCATCTCTCTCAGCAAGTCAGATGTTCATGCCTCTAGAAAGCCTTCTACTAGACGTTCCTATGCTTTCAAATGGAAAAGATTTACCATTTGGTGTTCAGAGAAGGGTCTAAACCCTCTTGCAATACCTCTGAATTCTCTACTAGAGTATCTCCTGCATCTATCCCATGCAGGTCTGAAAATGAATTTAGTAAGAGTCCATTTGAGTGCTATTGCAGCGTCCCTCAAGCCTCTCAATGGACAACCTATTTCCGCTCATTCTCTTATAGCAAGATTCATGAGAGGCCTTCTTTTAACTAAACCTCCCATTAGACCACCTCCAGTGGCATGGGACTTGAACCTGGTTCTTGGCCAGCTCATGAAGCCACCCTTTGAACCTTTATCCACCACCTCCTTGAAATTTCTTTCTTGGAAGGTTATTTTTCTCACTGCAGTCACCTCAGCACGCCACATCAGTGAGTTGCAAGCTTTGGTGGCTAATCCACCTTATACAAGGTTCCATCATGATAAGGTAGTCCTCAGGACCAATCCACACTTTATGCCTAAAGTGGTCTCGCCTTTTCATCTGAACCAAGAGGTATATTTACCTGACTTTTTTCCAGGACCTCATGCATCAAATGCAGAGAGGAATCTTCATACCTTGGATTGTAAGAAAGCTCTTGCTTTTTACTTACAAAGAAAACAGCAATATAGAAAGTCTTCTCAACTCTTTGTTGCTTTTGATCCTTCTCATTTAGGACTTCCAGTCTCTAAGAGAACACTGTCCAACTGGATTGCTCAGTGTATTTCTTTCGCCTACCAGAGTAGAAACCTTTCTCTGGAGGGCCATGTCACAGCTCACAATGTGAGAGCCATGGCAGCCTCAATGGCTCATCTAAACTCTGTGTCCATCGACCAAATCTGTCGAGCGGCCACCTGGGCCTTGGTTCATACCTTCACAGCCCATTACTGCTTGGACAAGGACTCCCGCCGGGATGCCTTGTTTGGTCAGGCTGTTCTCAAACACCTGTTCCATTCCTAATCAACTCCTACCCACCTGTAAGATGCCAGAGATCCATGGGAGGAGGTAGAGTCCTTTCCAAGGACTCACAACCCCATATGTGAAGACTTGTTCCTGCTTGTTCCTGGAGATAGCACAGTTACTTACCTGTAATAGGTGATCTCTGGGAACAGCAGGAATAAGTCTTCACAACCCACCCACCTCCCCTAGGAGTTGTATCTCTGTCTTTCCTTTCCTCTCTCTCTCTTTGTCTCAGCTTTAAAACTCGAACTGGAGAGAGGCTTTTGGGGAAGGCAGCGCGCAGGCGCTGTGGGATGCTCCCAAAAGCTTTCTTACTGGACGCTGGGGGGCGTTCCCGCGCAGGCTCTGTCGGTACCGACGATACCCATATGTGAAGACTTATTCCTGCTGTTCCCAGAGATCACCTGTTACAGGTAAGTAACTGTGCTTTCAGTCCCTGCTTCTGGCTTGTTCGGCTCCAGTTTCCCGTAGTCCTGATTCAGCTGCCTTGGACAGAGGGAAGCCCAATCCACCTGATCTGGCAGGGAGATATGACTAGTGCACCTCTGGCGCTGGAAATATTCTTCGTAATGTGGCTGAGACATCTCCTATCCTTGGCGGCAGTTCACATTGTAAGTCTGCAGTATATGCAAGTGAATTATTTGAGTAGGATCCAGGGGAGTGGTGTTGGAGTTAAGCCTTTCGCTTCATTTGCAAAAGGTGGCAGCTTCTGGTATCTGATCTAATGGCGACTTGTTTGTAAGTCCAGGTTCTGCACTGCTTCAGCAGGTGTGAGGAGAAAATAACAAATCTGAGTGCTGTCTTGCAGCTGTATGCTATTGCAGGAGTGTGGTATGTGTTCCACTATGGCTGCTGTGAGCAATAATATTTCATGGGGATTAGTGGCCCAAGAATAGCTAGGATGGCCATGGTACACAGGCAACATTTGTCTGCAAATGGAACGAGAACTGAAATATCTCAAGAAAAGGGGACTTCTCTTGCAGGATCCTGTTCTCATAGAAGACTCGCCTCCCTTCTGTTTTCAGCTTTGTGTTTGAGAGGTCACATCTGAGAAGTGAAGGATATGCAGAGGGAGGTAGTCCACCTAATTAGCTTATTCTAGATTCTGGAGGGCTTTTTGAGGCTTGGTGTGCAGATTGAGGATTCCTCCCTTAAAAGATTATAAAAATGTCTTAGTCCTTCCTGCAAGGGGGCCTCAAGAAGGGCTTAGCCGCCTCCTCCTCTTGGAGGGTTCTGGTTGCTGTGTTGGCTCAAAAAAAAAAAGCCATTCAGAGAGGTCTCCTTAAGGTATCCATCTATCTGTCATTTTGTTTCCTAAAGGGTATTGCTCATTTGCGTTGTCCTAGGGCCAGTGGTCTCTAAGTGAAAATTAATATTGTGCTTTCTGCGCAGAGTACAGCACCTTTTTTGGAATCATTCAAACGGACTTCTCTGAATGATCTTATGTAGAAAGGGGTATTCCTGGTGGGGTGTTTTTTAAATTTTATATTTGTTCTTGTGTAAATCTTGGAAATTGTATAATCTTTTTAAAGAAAAAGACAAATACAAGGTGAAGAAATAAATATAAGGGATATTACATAATGCCCTAAGAAATATTAATAGAAAAGCCTACTAGTCCACTATAAGGGAAGCGGCACACAATACAGAGACGATATGGACAAATAAGAAAGCAAACTTGACTAAAAAGGGTATAATATCTAATAAACCAATGGGGCTCCTAACATATCTAAGGAACCCCCTCCTCCCCTTCCCCAACTATCTCGCCATCGGCAGGCCAGGATACCAGGAGTCTGGAGTTGCAAAAGCAGAAAGATATTGCGGTTCCAAAAAACATTACTCCCATCCAATTTAACCAGGCATTTACAAGGGAACAGAAGGAAAAATTAGACCCTCCCCCAACTGAATAACTGCAGATTTCAACCATAAAAATTGCTTCCTTTTTTACTGCATTACCCGGAGACATCTGGAAACATCCTCCCTCTACAGTCAAACCTGGAGTTTTTTCCATCTAAAAGAACATCTTTAATAACCAGTCCCTATCCGGGTCCAGTGTAAGCATCATCAACAAGGTAGCGGCTCTCTAAGGCTCTCTCTGATCTTCTCTCCCAAGAAAAGCTGTAAGGTTCAGGCTCTCAGACATCAGGGGAACTGGTCTTGCCCTCCCAAGGGGGTTTCACTCTAGCCATAGGCAGATTAAACAAACAACTCTAGCAACCGGAGGAGTCTAATCCAAAGAGATTTTCAAAACATCAGTTAAAAATCTCTTAAACAGTTGACGTGCTGAAATTTTAGGAGTTTTAAGATTACGCCTCCTATTGATGATTTCCAGTGCCTCCAGTTTCTAATGTGTGATTCCAGAGTCCTTCATAAGCATTAAATTAGCAGAGGAAGTCTGTTCCATTCTGTCTTGAAGGACAGAAACCTTTTTCTTTAAGTCAGATGTCTCCTGATCATGATCTGCTAACCTTTGGGTATTATGGGCTAAAAGACCAGCAATATTTTGTAACTGTCCTGAAAGAGATTAAAACTATCTGGGAGGGTTTATCTTCTCTGGAACAAAGTTAAATATCTTTGGCCTCACCAGTTCCATCCTCTGAGTAGAAGAGTTCTGAGGGCAGTTGCTTCCAATTGTATCCAAACTCATCACACCAGATTGCTGCTGCTGTTTTAAGGGCAGCCTTCACTTCAGAACCTTTGTGCAAATCAGATGGGAGCTTCTGGCCCAGGGACTCCTCCCTGGCTCAGGATGACTTGCTTCAGAGGCAGAATGCTGTCTACTTCAACATGGCCCCAGTTGTACTGGCATTGCTCTCAAGTGCTGGCTGCTCCGGAGGAACTTGGCACTCCGAGCTGAGTGATGTTTCCAGCTCCAGTGTGAGTGATAGGTCTGCCTCCATCTCTGCACCACACAACAAATGCTCGAGTTCTTCCACACCTGGGCCTAACAAAAGCATTCTTTGGCTCACCTGACTTTAGGTTATTAGTGAGGGCCTGTTGCTTTGCTTTCTGTTTCCTCAGAGTGCAGCATAGCCACCAGGAATTTCTTTTCCTATTTGTTTAGGTAGGCAAACCTGAGTTACAGGTGTTGTGGTGTTGGGAATCCTTGTTAGGTTTTCAAAACCCCTCCCCCTGTCTCTTCCTTTCTACTGAAAGCTGTTTCACCTTTTTCATGTTACTCAGTCAGTGGAATTGTCTGCTGTTTAGAGGATTGGAGCTAGGAGTTTGGTCACCTTTGACCTCTGGATGTTCTGGCTCTGCTGCTTTATTTGGAAGCAACTAATGATTTTTGGAGATCAGATTGTATTTCATATTCTTTGGTGGCCCTAAGAAGGACAAGGTGACATTTTAGTTCTATTGGTTAAGGAGACAGTGTTGTCCACCTATATTCTGAAGGGTCTGCCTTGGTCTTTATGGGCACATTTGGCTAGAGGCAAGCCAGCCTTGTGGACTGAATCTCTTACTTTCTCCTGAGGTGATTTGTTGGGCAAAAACATGGTATGCCTTGCATACCTCTTCAAAGCCCAGTATGCAGCAGTGCTAAGACAGCAAATAGAATGCTAGAAATCATAAGGAAAAAGGAATGGAGAATAATACAAAGGATGATACAATGCAACTGCACCTTGAATATTGTGTGCAATTCTGGTCACCATACCTTAAAGATATAGCTGAATTTAGAAAAGTACAAAGAAAAGCAGCAAAAATGGTAAGGCTGTGAATAAATAGGTAGACAAAGGTGAGTTGGTTGATATCTGGATTTTCAGAAAGCCTTTGACAAAGTTTCTCATGAAGGGACTCTTGGCGAAATTAAAAAGTCATGAGATAGGAGGCAGTGTACTACTGTGGATTAGGAACTGGTTAAAAGAGAGAAAGCAGAGGGTAGGGCTAAATGGCCAATTTTCCCAATGGAGAAACATGAATAGTGGAGTACCCCAGGGATTTGTGCTGGGTCCGCTGCTTTTTAACATATTCGTACATGACCTGGAAATGAAATAACAAGTGAGTTAATTTTGTGTCAACTGCAAATTTGATTATTCAAAGTTGTTAAAAACCTGTGAGGATTATGAAAAATTGCAAGAGGATCTTGATAAACTGGAAGACTGGGCATCCAAATGGCAGATGAAATTTAATGTGGATAAGTGCAAAGTTGTGAACAAGTGCAAAGTTATGCACTTAGAAAAGAACAACTCAAACTATGGTTACACGATGCAAGGTTCCACATTAGAAACCACCCAGGAAAAAGATTTAGGTGTCGTCGTGAAACCCTCCACACAGTGTGCAGCAGTGGCCAAGAAAGCAAATAGGATGCTAGGAATCATAAGGAAAAGAATGGAGAACAGAACAAAGGATATTATAATGCGTCTGTCGTTCCATGGTGCAACTGCATCTTGAATATTGTGTGCAATTCTGGTCATCGTATCTTAAAAAGGATATAGCATTTATTACAAAGGGTACAGAGGAGAGCCACCAAAATGGTAAAGGGGATGGAAGGATACCCCCTATGAGGAGAGATTAAAAAGGTTAGGGCTCTTCAACCTGGAAAAGAGATGGTTGAGGGGAGATATGATAGAGGTCTATAAATTAATGAATGGAGTGGAATGGGTAAACAGTTTGATCACACGTTGAGTGAAAAAATATTTTCTCTTATTAGTCTTTAATAGGTTACCCTGTAACTTCATGGCATGTTCCCTAGTCTTTCTATATTCTGATGACATAAACAGTCGATCTACTAATAAGAGAATTATTTTTTTACTTAACGTGTAATCAAACTCTGGAATTCGTTAACAGGATGTAGTAAAAGCTGTTAATGTAGCTGGGTTTAAAAAAGGTTTGGACAAGTTCCTGGAGAAAAGGTCCATAAACAATTATTAGAGGGGATCCGGGATATCCATTGCATGCCCCAATACAAGCATTGTGGAACATCTTTTGGGGAAACTGCTAGGTACTTGTGACCTAGATTGGCCACCGTTGGAGACAGGATTCCGGGCTTGATGGACCTTGGTCTGACCCAATATGGCATATCTTATGTTCTTAGTAGACAGCCTGTGTGATGCAAGTAGGATGTCCTTGACTTGTTGGGGAAGGTCAAGGTCAGCAAAGATGACTTATGTTTTCAGCAGCCACACCATGAGACTGAAGGCTTGTGGATGGGATGGAGGACCGTCCCTTGATCCTGTAAGAGGAGATTGGGTCATGCACCCAATCTGTGCGAGGGGAAAGCAGCAAAGGAAACCATGGCTGACATGGCCAGTAAGAGGCTATTAGAATCATGGTGCCCCAATCGGCCTGCAGCTTGAACAAGGTCTTGGGTATTAAGGGGGTGGGTGGGGATGCATAAAGTAGTCCCTTTCCCAAATGGAGAAGGCAGGCATCCATTGCCTGGCTGTGCCGGGAGGGAAGCCTTGAATAAAACAGTGGAAGTTGTGATTCAGAGTCTACTCTTGTGGATGCAGGACATGGCCGAGTCTGTTCACAAGGAGATTGAGTTCACCTGGGAGATACATACCACCCTGAGATGTATGCAGTGTGCAATGGAGAAAAACCAGAGATTAAAGTGCTTCCTGGCAGAAGGGATAGGAACCTATTCCTCCTTGTTCACATAGAACATGGCCACCTGGTTGTCCATTTGGACTAAGACCCGTTTGCCTGAAAATTGGGGTTAAAAAATTAGAAGAGCAGTCGTGAGAGCATGAAGCTTCAGGAGGTTGATCTGCAACCAGGATTCCTAGTGTGTCCATTGCCTTTGTTTAGTTTGACTGAGATGTGCTCCCCATCCTAGTTTGGAAGCATCCATTGTCAGGGTGCATTGAGGTGGAGGCATCTGAAAAGGTGAGCCTCTGAGTAGGTTGTGAGACGAGCACTACCACTGAAGGGAGTTGACATGAGGAGGGGTGGACGTGGAGGCTTTTGAAAGTCAGGGCATGGAGGAACTCTGTACATGGTATTGAATCACTTGCTAGGCGGAACCGTTAGTGGGGCCTCCCACATACATAGCATTAGATCCTGAAGGATCTGATGCACCGGTAATATGGCAGCCTCTTTGGGTGCAGAGGGGTATTGGAGAATTTCTAATTCCTCTGACCTTGGTTTCATCTTGGAAGTCACAGTAATCTGCGGGTCTGCTGCTGTGTCTCGGATGAAGTCCTGAAAAGACATGTCCTCTGGCGGAGACAGGCGCCACTCATGAGGAGGGGGAGTGATCAGAAGGGAGATCCTGGGTTCCCCTGAAATCCTCCGATGCATCATCGGAATCTGAAGAGGTAGAGTCCAATTCCGAGAGAAAGTCAAAGTATTGATTGTCTTGTGCCGATGTCAGTACCGATGTTCGGGCAGTTTGGCACCAGGAACCTGTTGGGTACTGACGATGCCTGTCTGTTCCAAAGCAGGCATTGGAGGGAGAGGATCCCCTGATACTGGTTCAAGGGCTAGCATCGGCCCCAGAGTATTGACCTAAAGCCGGATGTCTATGCCTGCATCACTGGAGCCGTCAATACTGTTGTACAGAGGCTGCCAGGAGTGCTGCCAAACCCCTCTCTATAGCCAGGATGCACTGATCAAGGGGGGAGGTTGATGCCTGGGTGAATTCACCTATGGGGCTTTGAGCCACCATCCCAGAGCATGGAACCAGTAGCTCTCCAGAGGTCAAGGCCTTGGGAGCGTCCTGGAGCCCTTTTTGTGTTTTGGAGGACTGGTCCACCCACTGTGACTGTTTTGGCAGGCCAGTCTGCATTGAATGCACCTTTCGATGAATCTCTGTGATGATGAAGGGACTTATCTCGAGGATCGGTATCGATGTTAGATGCCCATGACTTTTTAGACTTACGTTTGGACTTTGAGGAGACCTGAGAACCAAGAGACGAGGTCAACGTCCTCAATGGTGCGGAAGCAACTGAAATAGAGTCCAGGGCAAACAGAAAATCATACTGTCTCAGTTCCTTAGGCCTCGTTTTGTCCTTTGTGCCAACAAATGACAAATCAGCCGGTAAATGGTCTGGGCCCAAACATTTTAAATACCAGTCACGTTTGTCTGTCAGTGACTATTGTACCAGAACACTTGGTAAATTTTTTGAAGCCACTGATGTGTTTTTCCATTGTGCCGGAAAAGAGTAGGCCAAGACTTAATTTGGCAGTAGAACCACCAAAATTTGGAAAAAAAATGAAAATAAAAGAAATATTTGAAAAGAATAGAAATATCAGGGCCGGGTATCAGGGAATGTACCGGCATCGACAGAAAGGCAAAGCACAGATTTAAACCAAAAATGATGATTTTCAGCAGTGACACAAGAAATCGTCATGCTGGTTCTGCAGAAAACGAAGAATTGAGGAGAGGACTTGGGAAGGTGGAAGGCAGTTGCGCAGGCACAGTGGGGTGCTCCCAAAAGCTTTCCAATTCGATGCTGGGGAGCGTTCCCACACAGGCTCCATCGGTGCCTCTGATACCGATATGTGAAGACTGCATTTCTGCTTGTTCCTGGAGATCAGCTTGTTTCTTTTGCATTGTGGAGAGTGTTGCCCGACCTGTTAATTAAAAAACAAAAACCTGTCAAGTTGGCTAGGGCAGGTAAGAGGCCCCAGCTACCTCCATGGCCCTGAGACCCAGCTGCTACAGAGTGAGTTTATCGTTTTTAAATTAGAGCTATTTTATTCAAAAAACTGCAGAGAGCCAAATACAGTTCCATCAAAAACAATGGGAAAGACTGAAAAACACAGCAAACATACAGCAAGAGGGAAGGGGGATGCAGGCCCAAAAACTAACCACCCCTTTCAGGGGTCCTCTTGTCTGCTCTCCAGTCTAGGATCCATGGGTAACAACGCAGGTCATAGGGCAACTGTCAGCATGAGGAGACAATGGACATACCCAAGTTCTGAGCAAATGTTGGACCATGGTCTCATACAGGCCACAAGACCATAATTTTGGGCCTGGGAAGACAGGCCTACTGCACCAGCCCACACATCTTACCACCTGATGGAGGCAGAAAATAGTGGCTTCTCTCAGTGCTGCAGTAGAGTATATCCTAGTCATGACATAGCTGAACAAATTAAATAGTGGTCTTCTCTCTCAGAGCAATGTCTAACAATGGTGAAATCATACACACTGAATCATATGTTGCAAGTGATGTGTATCATGCAACTTCACTAATCTCTTCTATAATATTTAGAAATGAAACTGCCCGTGGCGGTATTTAACGGGTCTCAGACCATGGGCTGCCAAAGCAAAAAAGCTTGAAACTTTGGGATAAAAGCCCTATTTGCATCAACGACCCTTTGCACACACCACCACCTACAGGAGAATATTTAAATGAATGTTTAAATAATATTAAGTATTTGCTTAGCTTGTTAGTGCCTAGTGGAAGGCTGTGTCCCCAACGCCATCAGCCGCGCCTTTTGCGTTTCACCGGCAACGGTTTCTTCAGGGGGTAGCCTCAACAGTGCACGCTAGAGCCAAACTTGTCTCCACCAGAACCTTGTAACAAAGATTTTTCTTCAGGCTACCCCGTGAAGAAACGCAAAAGGCACGGCTGATGGCGTTGGGGACACAGCCTTCCACTAGGCACTAACAAGCTAAGCAAATACTTAATATTATTTAAACATTCATTTAAATATTCTCCTGTAGGTGGTGGTGTGTGCAAAGGGTCGTTGATGCAAATAGGGCTTTTATCCCAAAGTTTCAAGCTTTTTTGCTTTGGCAGCCCATGGTCTGAGACCCGTTAAATACCGCCACGGGCAGTTTCATTTCTAAATATTATAGAAGAGATTAGTGAAGTTGCATGATACACATCACTTTCAACATATGATTCAGAGTGTATGATTTCACCATTGTATGACATAGCTGAAAGCTGTTCTACTCTGCCTCTACTCGTCTGAGCTGGTCTAGTAGGATAAGGAAAATGGCCACTGCATTTCAAAAAGCCTTCACAAGCAATGGTATTTTCATCAGCACAGAGGTTAGAAGCCCCAAGAACCTTCCTCACATTCCCCTGCCTCATAAAGGCTCTGCGTCTTAGAGCCTCCAACAAGATTCCACCCCTAGCCCTGTTCTTGAGGTTAACACTCTCCCAGTGTCTTGGTCCCATTTCTCATTCTACCAGAAGCACTATAGTCCTTGAACTCAGAGGCAGTGCCTACAATGGAAGGGGCAAGGGACATGGAGCCAAGTAAAACTCTAGATTGAGGGAGGGGGTGGCAGAGCAATAACCAAGTTGATCGCCTTCTTCAGGTATACAATAAACCAACGTCGGGATGAAAAAAGGAGCCATAAGAACCTTTCTCCCCCCCCCCCCACACCTACCCAATCAAATGAGCAAGCTCTATGTTAAAGTAAGGAAAACTGCTGCACTTTTTGTTTTGTGAAAGGCCCAAGGCCTGCTTCAAGATTCCCTGCAGCAACAAAAAGGCCATTGGAGACCATGCCTTCAAAAGGATAAACATTGGAGTCTGCACAGAGAGTGGCTACTAAAATGGTTAGTGGTCTTCGTTATAAAGCATATGAGGACAGACTAAAAAATCGTATTATGTATACTTTAGAGAAAAGGCAGGATAGGGGAGATAAGATGGAGATGTTTAAATACCTCCATGGCATAAATGCACAGGAGGAGTGTCTTTCAATTGAAAGCAAGTTCTGCTACGAGGGGACATAGGATGAGGGTGAAAGGGGATAGATTCAGGAGTGATATGCAGAAATATTTCTTTATGGAAAGAGTGGTGGATCCATAGAATAGTCTGCCAGTGGAGGTGGTAAAGACGAGGACAGTATCCGAATTCAAAAAAGCATGGGACAAACACAGGATCTCTAAAGGTGAAAAGGGCACAACTGTAGTTGATATGGGAGGGTAAACTAGATAGGTAGACTAGACGGTAGAAAAAGACCACATGGCCTATGTTTTCTGCCAAGGCTAATTTCTGCACTTGTCCATCCACTACATCCTCAGCTTCATCAAATCTCAGAATAGACCTGTTGAAGGTTCGCTCCATGCTGTCTCTTTCCTTCCCTTTTTATTAAAAAAAAATAAATAAAAAAATTGTTGGGAAAGCAGCCCCAGTTTGAGAAAAAAACAGGAAGAAAGGAAGGATTTGCTCACAACTCCTCAGAGGACACATGCAGCTTTAACTGTATCCACTGCAGAAGCATCAAGCCATGGCCAGAGGCAATCCTAGCATAAAGGCAGACTCAGAGGAAGGGAGCCAGCACCATCAGCCCTGAAGTGGGAGGACCAAATTGAAAGGCCCTGGAAACCCCTTGGCCAGGATTATGTTCTGTAGAGACAAAAACAATCCTTAAGTCACCCTAGGACAGTGATGGCTAACCTTTTTGAGCCCGAGTGCCCAAACTGCCGCACAAAACCAAAGAATTTCCTCAAAGTGCCAGCACGTCAATTAAACCTCAGCTCAGTTACACATGCAGAACATAGACCATCACCAAACAAGGAATCACAATTTAGAAACAGGAAGGCAATAATTAAACTGGGAACCCCAAAAGCCAAACTTGGAATGTACAACACTGTAGAAATAAAACTATTAATTAATTTCCTCTTGTACCAAACAAAGCACAGACGTTAATGATGCACATTTCCCAGAGGTTTCAAATTCCAGTTAATAAATTCAAAATAAAGAGATATCTTTCTACCTTTTGTGCATTTTTTTTCAGTTGCAATTGCTCCAGCCACTTTCTTCTGGTTTCTTCATGTTTTCTGCTAACTCTCCATCGTCTGCTGTCCATTTGTTCTTTCTTCTCTCTTCTAGTCTTTTTTTCCATTCTCTCTCTCTACATCTGCTTTAACATACTAATCTTTCTCCTTTTGCTCTTTCCTCATTCCTATTTCATCCACACAAATTTTACCGCTCCATCCCCAATCCCCACTTACTCTCCCAATACCCGGCCAATTGTAGATTTTTCATTCCTCCCACACAAAATATTTTTCCCCTCTCCATTTTACTTTCCAAGCCCCATCCCATTCTAATCCTCCCCCAACATCAGCTCCCTTCTAGTTCCAGTCTCACCCAGCATCCATTCCTTTCTAGTCCCTGCATCAGCCCATTTCCAGTCCTAGCCCCCCCATCAACCCAATTCCAGTCCTAGCTCCCCCATCCATTTTCAGTCTGAGTCCCTTCATCAGCTCATTTCCAATCCTAGCCCCCCATCAGCCCATTTCTAGTCATTTCCTAGCCCCATCATCAGCCCATGTCAAATCATAGCTCCCCTCCACTCAGTACAATTCCAGTCCAAGCCCCCCCCCCCCATGAGCCTACTTCCAGTTCTAGCCCCTCCATGAGTCCATTTCAATTCAAGCCCCCACCACAGCCCATTTCCAATCTTAGCTCCCCCAACAGCCCATTTCCAGTCCTATCCTAGCTGCTCCATCAGCCCATTTTCAGTCCTAGCTCCCTTCCCTCACAGCCCATTTCCATTCCAAGCTCCCTCCCCATCAGCTATTTGCAGTTCAAGCCTCCCCTTCCACTCAGCCCATTTCCAGTCATAGCAACCCCCCAACCCATTACCAGTCCTAGCCTCCCATCAACCCACTTCCAGTCCTAAACCCCCATCACCCCATTTTCAGTTTAAGCCCCCCCTATAACCCATTACCAGTCCTAACCCCCCATCACCCCATTTCCAGACATCCCCCATCAGCCCAAAGCCCATTACCAGTCTTAACCCCCCCATAGCCCATTATCAGTCCTAACCCCCCCATAGCCCATTACCAGTCCTAACCCCCCATCAGCCCACTTCCAGTCTTAACCCCATCAGCCCATTTCCAGTCAGCCCCCCACAGCCCATTGCCAGTCCTAAACCCCCCCCCCATCAGCCCACAGCCCATTACCAGTCCTAACCACATCAGCCCACCTCAAGTCCTAACCCCTCCCCATCAGTCCATTTCCTGTCCTAGCCCCCCCCCTTAGCCCATTATCAGTCCTAACCCCCCCCCCATAGCCCATTAGCAGTTCTAACCCCCCATCACCTCATTTCCAGACAGCCCCCCCATCAGCCCACAGCCCATTACCAGTCTTAACCCCCCATAGCCCATTACTAGTCCTAACCCCCCCATCAGCCCACAGCCCATCCAGTCCTAACCCCTCCCCATTAGCCCATTTTCAGTCCTATCCCCCCCCTATAGCCCATTATCAGTTCTAACCCCCATCATCACATTTCCAGACAGCCCCCATCAGCCCAAAGCCCATTAGCAGTCTTAACCCCCCCATAGCCCATTACCAGTCCTAACCCCCCATCACCCCATTTCCAGACAGCCTCCATCAGCCCACAGCCCATTAGCAGTCCTACCCCCCTTAGCCCATTAGCAGTCCTACCCCCGCAGCCCATTAGCAGTCCTCCCCGCCACCCCCCCCCCGCCCATCAGCAGTCCTCCCCCCCACACCCCATACGCTGTCCTACCCCCCCCCCCCCACCCCCATGGCATATTAAAAAAAAAAAAAAAAAAGCTGGCTTTGGCCGCTGCCGCGGCAGCGGCAGAATGCAATGTCCCGCGGGGCCCCCTCCGCCCGCTAAGCCCCTCTGCAAGGGCTTTCAGATTCGCGAGGGAGAGCTTCTCCCTCGCGTCTCTGTTAAGCCCGCAGGGGCTAATGGGAAATTTCCCATCAGTCCCTCGCGTCTAAAGGGGCTGATGGGAAATTTCCCATTAGCCCCTGCGGGCTTAACAGAGACGCGAGGGAGACGCTCTCCCTCGCGAATCTGAAAGCCCTTGCAGAGGGGCTTAGCGGGCGGAGGGGGCCCCACGGGACACTGCACTCTGCCGCTGCCGCGTCCGCGGCAGCAGCCAGAGCCAGCTTTTTCTTTTTTGCAGACCTACCCGCGTGCCAGCTACAAGGCCTTCGCGTGCCACAGCTGGCACGCGTGCCATAGGTTCGCCATCGCTGCCCTAGGAGTAGCATTCTCTGCATCCAACTTTACCAGTCTCTTCTGTAGCTACATGGGTGTTAGCTTACCATGTGCTGTGGACAATACTGAATAACTGATATTTGTGCAGGTCTGTATATAGCACGACATGAGCAAATTTGTTTTCTGCCTCCATCTGCTGGTAGGGGGCATGGACACTATATATCTAGGATATTCCTAGTCAGGACAAAGGAGGAGAAAATTATTGCTAATTTTCTTTCCTTAACACTAGAGGCCCCAAAAGGAATTTTACCTAGAAACCCCAAAGTGCGTCAATTGCGCATTATCACGACGACTGCATTTAGCATCTACTTCCGGTGACACTGCCAAGAAAACCCAGGAGCTTCTGGGTCGCCAGGAGTCAGGACTGACTCAAAGGCACACATTGCATTTTTGCAGATGTGAATTAATGTGAAGTTACTTATTTGTTAAATACGTGCAGTATGTGACGTCATTACATGACGTCATCGTGGGTTTATTATTTTTAATGTCGGAGTAAAACTGTAAACAGTGATTGAGATGCGCCACCTAGTGGGAACATGAATTTATACCTAGAAGCCCCAAAGTACGTCAATTGACGCATTCAAGACAATTGAGTGCGTCAGTTGACGTACTTTGGGGCTTCTAGGTATAAATTCATTTTCCCGCTAGGTGGTGCATCTGTCATTAATTTTCAATGCACATATTTGAACATCTTGACCTTGCTAACAGTCATGGAGCATGACTGACATGGTTCTAGCAGTGGCGCTGGTATACAACTTCGAAGATGCATTTGTGTCAATTGACGCACTTTCGGGCTTCTAGTGTTAAGTTTAACCAGACTAATTTAGAATGCGTGTAATCTCCAGGAACAAGCAGGAATGAGTCTTCACATATGGGTACGTCAGTACTGACGGAGCCTGTGCGGGAACGCTCCCTAGCGTCCAATCAGAAAGCTTTTGGGAGCATCCCACAGCGCCTGCGTGCTGCCTTCCCGCCTTTCCAACTGTCTCTCCTCAGTTGTTCTTTTTCCGCAGAGCCAGCAGGTCGTGTCCCTGTCACCGCAGAAGAATTTCCTTATTTTTTCTTTATTTCTTTTCTGTCGCGTCTGCCACCTTCAACGCTGTACCGGTACCGCCGGTCGTTTTCTTTTTACAAAAAAACCCAAAAATCAAACCCCCTTTTTTCCATTTATTTCTTCAGATGCACTTCAGTTTTGGGCCCTAGGCCCAAAACCTTTTTCCTTAAATATGGAAAAGCCTGCCTCAGGATTTAAGAAATGCACAAAATGTGGCGGTACTATCTCCGTCACCGACACCCATGACTGGTGTCTGAAATGTTTAGGCCCTGACCATTCCATTACAGATTGTATGTCCTGTTCTATGATGTCTAAGCGAGGTCGACAGAACCGAGCTGCCAAGCTCAGTACCCTGTTTCCCTCTGATGCGGCTTCGGTAGCATCGACGTCTTCCAGGGCTGCTTCTTCCTCACATGGATCTCAGGTAACTAAACATAAATCCAGCTGGTCCTCGAAGGGCAAATCTCCTTCGAAGCATTGAGATGCCTCTGGCCTTGCCCTCGAGGATTCTGCACCGGCAAAATTACCCCGGCAGGAGGCTTCAGCCGCTAAAGCATCATCGGGGTTCCAGGATGATCTCGATGGCGTGGTACCGACTTCCAGGCATTGGCGGCGTCGATGGATCAGAGGATTCTGTCTATCGAACGCAGTCTGGCGGCTTTCCTTGTGGCATCGACGCCCATGGTACCGCAACAGACGACTCAGCCGGTACCGGCTCCGGCATCGCCATCGGCACCGATCCCGGTACCGGTGGCGTCGACATCGGCATCATTGTCCGCTATGCCAGTACTCTGCCCTCTGCAGCCCTCCGGTACCGATACCCCGGTACCGGTGATTCCCAATACCGATCCCAGTCGGTACGGGTATCGGGCTTTGCAAGAGCATCCCGACAGACGATACTTCGATTCCTCTGAGGATTCTGAAGAGTCTGTCGATGCAGTGATGCTTCTTTCACAGGAGGAGTCCTCTCCTAAACAAAGGATGCCTCCTCCAGAGGACTTGTCTTTTCAAGACTTTATCAGAGAGGTGGCTCGGGGCCTCTCTATTACAGTGGCCCCAGAGTCAGAGCCTAGAGCTAAGGAGTTAGATATTTTACAATATCCTAAAACTCCTAAGGAGGCAGCTACCTTACCTATTCATGAGATTCTGTATGATCTCATGTTAAGGATGTGGGAAGCACCTCTAACCACCTCTCCTCATTCTCGCAGGTTGGACACCATATATTGTGTCCCTCCTTGTCCTGGTTTCCATAAAACTCAGCTCCCTCACCACTCTATTGTGGTTGAGTCTGCAATGAGAAAGATTAGAAGTGCCAAGAGACATGCCTCTAATCCTCCAGGACGTGAATGTAGAACCCTGGATGCTTTTGGTAGAAGAATCTTCCAAGCTTCCATGCTTGCTGCGAGAATTAATTCTTAGTCTCTACATGGGAATGTTCTTAAAAGAAGTCACTGACCATTTGCAGACTTTAAGTCCTTTTATGTCTGACAGTAAAAGGCCAGAATTTCTCTCTGGGCTCAAACATGCCCAGGATATCTCCAAATTCTCCAACCGTGCAGCTTTCGACTCCTTTGAATGTGTAAGCAGAGCCTCAGCTATAGCTATAGGTGCACGTAGGATTGCTTGGCTTCAAGCATCTGATTTGGAGACCTGGGTCCAAGATGAATTGGGAAATATCCCTTGTACAGGGGAGAATCTGTTTGGTAAAGATTGGCAAGCAAAAGCCAATCAGATGGATCCTGAAAATTTTGCTTTGGATAGACTATCCAAATCTACTGCTGCTCCTGCTAAGAAAAGGTTGTTCAAGAAAACACTTTTTTTCTAAAAAGGGAAGATCCTATCCTGCTTATAGTCAGAGAGCATCTTCTGCAGCTCAGTTTCCTTCCAAACGTCAGCAATCCTCCAAACAGACCAAGGCAAAGGCTGCAAGGCCTGCTCCAGCCCAGCCCCCTCAGTGCCTTTGACTCTCTGCTAGAGAACTTAGCCTTCCTGGCTCTAGAAGGACCAGAGCCCTCCACCATCCCAGGAAGGTTATGTTACTTTGCTCCCAGATGGGAGAAAATCACAGCAGAGCATTGGACACTCTCTCCATCATAAGAGAGGGGTACAAACTTCATTTTTCCAGCTTGCCCCCTCTCACAAGAGTGCACCAGTTCAATTCTCCAACCTCCCTCCTCAGCCTGTTAGAGCAGGAGGTTGCCACTCTTCTATCCCAAGGGGCAATAGAGGAAGTGCCTTCTCAACAACAGGGCAAGGGGTTCTACTCCCCCTATTTTCTTATCCCAAAGAAAACAGGGGGCTACAGACCCATCTTAGATCTCAGAGAATTGAACAGATTCCTAGTCAAAGAGAAATTCAAGATGGTTTCTCTAGGAACTCTGCTGCCATACCTTAACAGTCAGGATTGGCTTTGTTCTCTAGATCTCAAGGATGCGTACACTCATGTTCTCATCCATCCAACTCACAGAAGGTTCCTTCGGTTCCTTTTCCAGGAGAAGCACTATCGATACAAAGTGCTCCCCTTTGGTCTGGCCTCTGCACCAAGGGTGTTCACGAAATGCATGGCAGGGGTTGCTGCTTTTCTGCGCACCCTGGGAATATTTGTCTTCCCCTATCTGGACGACTGGCTCATTCGAAGCTCCCACTCAATCAGAGGCCAAGACTGCTCTAACCTGCACCATGCGTATCCTCCAGAATTTAGGGCTGGTAATAAACATCCCAAAATCCAATTTGATCCCTACTCAGTCCCTGGAGTTTATAGGGGCCCTGCTGGATACCACAAAGGCAAGGGCCTATCTTCCTTAGGCCCACTGCCTTCGCTTGATGCAGTTAGCTTCTCAAGCAGAGTCAAAACCGCTACTAACTGCTCGAGAAATGTTAGTTACTAGGCCACATGGCATCCACCGTTCATGTGGTACCATATGCTCGCCTGCACATGAGAGCAGCTCAGTGGACTTTATCCACTTTACACCGCTTTGACCCGGTGAAAAGCGGTATATAAATGCAGCTAAATAAATAAATAAATATCCACCCAATGGACCCAGGCATTAGACTGCCTGTCAGACAAAATAGCAAACACAAGTCGCCTCATTTTGTCCCTCCAGTGGTGGAAGTACCCTCAAAACCTGTTGCTGGGGTCTCCCTTTCAACAGCCTCTACCCCAGGCAAGTCTTACAACAGATGCTTCTCCAATGGGCTGGGGAGCTCATCTTCAGGACCTCTCCACCCAGGGCATCTGGTCCCCACAGGAGACTTCTCTACATATCAGTCTCTTGGAACTCGGAGCAATCTTCCTTGCTCTGCGAGTTTTCCACACCCTGCTCAGCCACAAGACAGTCCTTGTCCACACGGACAATCAGGTAGCCATGTTCTACATAAACAAGCAGGGAGGAACTGGCTCTCTGTCGCTTTGCAAAGAAGCTCTGCGACTGTGGGCCCTCGCCAGAGAGCATCACATTCATCTTCTGGCAGTCTATCTTCCAGGTGTTCAAAACTCTTGGGCGGACAGACTCAATCGAGTTCTGCTTCCACACGAGTGGTCTCTACATATGGACCAGGTAGCCAAGATTTTTCAAATTTGGGGAACCCCGGACATAGACCTGTTTGCAAGTCAGTGGAATGCCAAACTTCCCCGGTTCTGTTCCAGAACTCCGGCTCAGGGGGCTCAGGCAAGGGATGCTTTCCTCCTTCACTGGGGTCAAGACTTCCTGTATGCCTTTCCACCCATTTCCCTTATCCCCAAAACCCTGTTCAAGCTTCAGAGAGACAGAGGCCACATGATCCTCATAGCTCCACATTGGCCACGGCAAGTGTGGTACTCTCTGCTTCTACATCTCTCTCAAGCTCCCTCCCTAGAGTTAGGGTCTGCTCCAGACCTCCTCTTTCAGGAGGACGGAAAGTTGTGGCATCCCAATCCCCAGTCTCTGCATCTCAGGGCTTGGTTGCTGAAGGCCTAGATCTCCAGGATCTTCCTCTTTCTCAACAAGTGAAAGATGTTCTTTATGCTTCCAGAAAACCTTCCACTAGACGTTCTTACGCCTTCAAGTGGAAAAGGTTTACCATCTGGTGTTCTGAAAAGGGTCTTAACCCCCGTGCCATACCTCTGGAATCCTTGCTGGAGTATCTCCTTCATCTGTCTAATGCAGGCCTTAAGACAAATTCAGTAAGAGTCCATCTGAGTGCTATTGCAGCTTCCCTTAGGCCTCTAAATGGACAACCTGTTTCCTCTCATCCCCTTGTAGCAAGGTTCATGAGAGGCCTCCTTTTAACAAAACCTCCTATTAGACCACCCCCCGTGGCATGGGACTTAAACTTGGTTCTTGGTCAGCTTATGAAGCTGCCTTTTGAACCTTTAGCTACTACCTCCTTGAAATACCTTTCTTGGAAGGTTATCTTTCTCGTTGCAATCACATCAGCACGCTGCATCAGTGAATTGCAAGCACTAGTAGCTAATCCACCTTATACAAGGTTCCATCATGACAAGGTGATCCTTAGGACCAATCCACACTTTATGCCTAAGGTGGTCTCGCCTTTTCACCTCAACCAAGAGGTCTAACTACCTGTCTTTTTTCCAGGGCCTCATGCATCAAGTGCAGAGAGGAATCTTCATACCCTGGACTGTAAAAGAGCTCTAGCTTTTTACTTACAGATGACACAGCAACATAGGTCTTCCCAGCTCTTTGTTGCTTTTGATCCTTCTCATTTGGGACAACCAGTCTCCAAGAGAACTCTTTCCACCTGGATTGCCCAATGTATTTCTTTCGCCTATCAGAGCAAAAACATTTCTCTGGAGGGCCATGTCACAGCTCACCATGTGAGAGCCATGGCAGCCTCAATTGCTCATCTGCACTCTGTGTTTATCGACGACATCTGTTGAGCAGCCACTTGGGCCTCGGTTCATACCTTCACAGCCCATCAGTGCTTAGACAAGGACTCCCGCCGGGATTCCTTGTTTGGTCAGGCTGTTCTCAAACACCTGTTCCATACTTATTCAACTCCTACCCACCATCCCTCATGGGATGCCAGAGGTCCAGGTGGGGAAGTTCAGCCCTGTCCCAGGGACACACAACTTCTGGGCTCTCTCGCTGGCATCAAAAGCTAGGGAGTCCCCATATGTGAAGACTCATTCCTGCTTGTTCCTGGAGATAGCACAGTTACTTACCTGTAACAGGTGATCTCTGGGAACAGCAGGAATAAGTTTTCACAACCCACCCACCTCCCCTAGGAGTAGTCTCTCTCTCTTCCTTTCCCTCTCTCTCCCTCTTTGTCTCAGCTATAAAACTCAACTGAGGAAAGACAGTTGGAAAGGCGGGTAGGCAGCATGCAGGTGCTGTGGGATGCTCCCGAAGGCTATCTCCAGGAACAAGCAGGAATGAGTCTTCACATATGGGTACGTCGGTACCAACGGAGTCTGCGCAGGAACGCTTCCCAGCGTCCAATCAAAACGCTTTTGGAAGCATCCCACCATGCCTGCGTGCTGCCTTTTCGCCTTCCCAACTGCTTCTCCTCAGTTTTCGTTTTTCCGTGGAGCCGGCAGGACATCCTCCTGTCACCGCAGAAAATTCTTCTTTTATTTTTTTTAGTTTTCTTGTGGTCGCGGCTGCCTTCCCCGACGCCACCGGTACCGCCGGTGTTTTTGTCTCCTTTTTTCTTGTAAAATTTTCCTTTTTAAGGAATATTTGTTCTTCTTAGTGCCTCACGGTTTTCTTAGGCCTGCTAGGCCTACTCACTTTCCTTCATGGAACCGCCAGTCACTATTCCCAAGAAATGTTCAAACTCGGCAGTACAAAATTAACTTTAGACACCCCTAATTGGTATCTGGCCGGTTTTGGTCCTGACCATTTTCCTCCGGAGTGTCCCTCCTGCAATAGTATTGTCGGAAGAAGTCTTCAGCATCGGGTTTCCCTCGATACGCGGTCCCCATCCTGCTTCAGGGCACCGACCACTTCTTCTACATGGAATCAGGTAACCCAAAAACAGTCTGTTAAGACTAGCCAGTCCTCGAGTGGTAGATCTCATGCACAGCATAGAGATGACTCTGGCCTTGCCCTCGAACATACTGGTTTTAAAACCCCGGTGGGAGTCTTCGGCCTCCAAAGCCTGTGTGGGGTTTCAGGTTGTTCCTGAGGTTCACCCCTCACAGAACATACCTGTGCCATGCTCGGTGGTGGCATCTGCTTCGAGCGGTGCTGATACCCCGGCATCGGCAATGGAGTTGGATGAAACATTCCTCACCAAGGATCGTTGTCTGGCGTCCTCGGTACCTACGGGACCATTGGATATGCTCCAGGCCGACCCTCCAGTATCGGTATCGATCCCGGTACCAATACTAGTACCAACGTCGGTACCCTCCAGATATGCTTCGATAGACTCGCTTCCTTCGATGCCGAGTCTGGAATCGATCTCCAGTCTGGAGGACTGGGTACCGACTTGCCTTGGCTCGGTTCCGATGATCCATGTCCGGCCCTCTCGGTTTCTTCCATACCGATAGTTGTCACCGGCTGGCCTTCATCCACTGGTACCGGATACAGTGCTGGAGTCAGTACCGGTATCCTCATTACCATGGCTGTCGGTGCCTTCCATGCTTCCCTCTTCAGGCTCGCTTCCCTCGATACCGAGTTTGGAATCGATCCCTAGCATGGATGATATGCTACCGACTGTTTCTGGTCCCGACCCCCTGCGGTACCGGTGACCATTCTCTAGGGATCTCCACCATTCAGGATCTTATATTCCTATAAGGTTGGATAGATCCTCTGGTGCCAATGCTAGTTCTTCAGCAGATCTAGCCTGTCCAAAAGAATTTCCCTCTGGGGATTTTTCTTTTCAAGCTTTTCTCATGGATATGATATCACTTGCCATTTCTATGCCTGGACAGGATCCTACACAAGGCAATGCAGAGTCCCTGTATGTTCCTGGGACAGCAAAGGATACCATCATGCTTCCTTTGCATCATTCCTTGCAGGATCTCCTTCTACGAATGTGGGAGGCTCCTTTAATGGTGCCCCCACCTTCTAGGACAACTGATCTTCTATATCAGGTGCCTCCCTCTCCAGGTTTTCAGAAGACTCAACTTCCTCATCATTCCATTGTTGTTGAATCAGCAATGAGACGGGTGACGAGTACTAAAAAGCACTCTTATCCGCTAGGTCGTGAGTCTAAGACTTTAGATGCCTTTGGACGCCAAACCTTCCAGGCATCCATGCTTTCAGCAAGAATTCTCTCATATATATTTTCTATATGGGATTATCTCTTGATGAGGTCACAAAGAAATTGCTATCTTTGACTCCTTTTCTTGAAGAGACTAAGTGCAGACTATTCCTCTCTGGTTAGTCATGCTCAAAATATATATAGGTTCCTTATTCGTGCTTCCCTGGACTCCTTTGAGTCTGTTAGCAGAACTTCTGCTATAGCTATAGGGGCACGATGTAAAGCCTGACTCCAGGCTTCAAACTTAGACAAATGGGCTCAAGAAAGGCTGGGAAATACTCCTTGCACTGGAGAAAATCTCTTTAACAAGGAGTCTTTACTCCAGGTTGCGCAATTAACCACTGACATTCCTGTTTCCAGAGGCTGTTCTACGCCTTCCTCTTTCCTAGTTGGTAGGAAATGTCCTACCCAACTTTCTTCCCCTAGGGGGAAAAAGTTTTATTCTTCTTCTGCCCATCATTCAGATGTTCCCAAACAGGGGAAACATCGCCCTAGTCTGAAGAAACCACAACCTGAACAGGGTCCACAAACCCAGCAGTCGCAGGGTTTTAAATAAGTCATTTTTTCCCTTGTGTTGCTGGTTACAGGGGCATTCTACTTCTTTTTGCTGAAGTATCTGCACTAAATTTATCCTAACTTTTTCAAGATGTCTCTTCTTGAGACATTTTTTCCTTTACTCTAAGAGTCTTCATGATCATGCCCTCACTTGACAGGTTTCTCTTCCTTTTCGGAAAAAGAGAAACGACAACTATTAATAAGACAGTCGTCTCCCTGTACTGGCATGTATCATCTTACCTTTCAGAGACTTCCTTCATAGTCTCCTTCACCTCTGTCTTACCTCCCTCTTGCTACAGCATCTGGTTTGTAAGAGTGGCTCTTTTACACTGGTAAGCCCCTATGGTCCTCTACCTATTCCACAGGGGGATTCTCCATTTAAGAGTTGTCTCCCCCTTTATTTCCTTAGGGCAGCTCATCAGACACTAGATAGTCCTACTATGTCTCTTTTTTCCAATCTAAAAGATGGGAAAATAAATTTTTTCGCCCGCTGTCCTGGTAGTTGCTGCAGATACACTAATTCCTAGTGGTTAAGCCATTGGTTCTGTTCACCACACAACCAGGGCTTCTCCTCCACTAGCTATTCTTCTAGCCTCAGTGCTAAACCCCAAACAGGTTATCAACCTCGTTTGGGAAACCCTATTATCACAGACTGCTTGGTTAACTTCTATTCTTTGCCCCTTGTCCTTGGCAGAATAGTTCTTAACCACTGGCTTTTAACAGCCAGTTTTTTCTTCTAACTAACCTGCAGCATGCTCTCTGCAACTCTACAGAGTAGCTTTGCACTATGGGCCCTTGCTAGAGAGCATCATATCTTGTCTAGCAGATAACCCCAGAGGGTTAGGAGGGGTTTCCCCAGTCATATTTTTTCATGTCTGGTAGGTGTTCCCTACCCCTACCATCTCATCTAAAATCTCTTTTGAGACCTGAGGTTCAGGCCTTTCTTCATGTGACAACCTAAAGAATGGCAAATTCCCTGGCTTGGTCCATATCCCCTTGGTCTTCTCACCAGAGATCTTTTTTATTTCAGTGGCAGTTAAAGGACGCCTGATACCCATCTGCCCTTGTAGACAGGTCACTATGGTATCTTCCTTCAGTGATGTCCTCTATCCATTCTCCATACTGCGGTTCTGGTGAAATCTGGACTTGCTGACTGCAGACTGAAGTTATCCTCTGCCTTTTTTTACGTAGGCCATCCTGGTTATTTAAGAGCTCAAATTCTGAAACTGATTTAGACTCTCTTTTGTCAGGGACACTATTCCCCTGACTTTTTCAATCATAACCAGGGAAGGAAGATTCTTGATGCATCTATTCAAGTGGGTATCACCCTCCTTGCTGTTAGATGAATCTTTTCTCTCCCCATACTCCTCTGGGGATCAATTTCTATAGACATTTCTTCATCCACATACCTGGAGACATCTGTCTACATGCCTACATATTAATATACATAGATATATATAAATAAATATATATAGATAAATATATATAAATATATATAGATATATAATCTTCTGCCCATACAGGTCTCTCCATATATATATGCATATATTCTCTATATGTGTATAACTTTAGGAATGTATGTATGTATATATATCTATATGTCTCTATAGAGATATCTTTTAGGTAGATATGTATCCACATACTTATCTATCTGTTTACATTCAGATATTCATACATTCCTATATGATCCTGACAGATGGGCACCACCCCTCTCAATGCTGTACCAGCATATTTAGGGTTCTGCACACATAACCACTTCCTGTGGTGATCAACACACCTTTTCTTACCATAACCTTTCAGGGTTAGGTACCCCTGAAGTTCTCCATGTACCCTTTTTCTTTCCTTAACCCATTCAGGAAAGATGTTGAGGAGCTTCAGTTTATCTAAAGCTTAGCGCTTCCTAAGTCTGTCCTTAACTTCTTATCAGATACAGGGGTTTCCACACCCTTTCTCTCCTACATGGACTGTTTCTACTGCCAGTCCAGCTGGGTCAGACTTTTTTTTTTTTCCCTTTTGGTCCTAGGATTGGATTTTTTCTTGGACCAACACAGCTTAAGCTTTCTTGCTGGTACCTTCTGCGTCTTCCGCTGAAGTCCTACCTCTCTTTCCCTACCCCAGTTTCTCCCTGGGGCTATTTCTTCACCCTGAGGGGTTCTGACCTCCACTTGTTTTCTACTTTTCTTACCTCTACTTCTCAGTGAGGTACTCCTTGAGGTTTTCCAATGGTTCTTCTAACAGATCCATATCAACCTCAGTAGACTTGCAATGCCAACAAGGGAGGCCCATATCTCAATTTTTACCACTAGATCTCCTCTCTACAGGGTTCTTCTCTGTAGAGGTCCTGTTCTAGTTCAGCTGTTCCACAGCACCTTTTCTGTATTCAACTCCTACCATCCATCCCCAGGATGCCTGAGGTTCTGGGGAGTAGCATGGCTCTTCTACATCCGCAACATGCTAGGACTCCCTCTGGGCATCTCAGCTTGGGAGTCCCCATATGTGAAGACTCATTCCTGCTTGTTCCTGGAGATAGCACAGTTACTTACCTGTAACAGGTGATCTCTGGGAACAGCAGGAATAAGTCTTCACAACCCACCCACCTCCCCTAGGAGTTGTATCTCTCTATCTTTCCTTTCCTCTCTCTTTGTCTCAGCTTTAAAACTTAACTGAGGAGAGGCAGTTGGGAAGGCGGGAAGGCAGCACGCAGGCGTGGTGGGATGCTTCCAAAAGCGTTTTGATTGGACGCTGGGAAGCGTTCCCGCGCAGACTCAGTCGGTACCGACATACCCATATGTGAAGACTTATTCCTGCTGTTCCCAGAGATCACCTGTTACAGGTAAGTAACTGTGCTTTCCATGGCCTTATATATTTTGGCAATAGCCTCTTCAGTTGTATTACTTTCAAAAAAATATCTGTATTTCCAACTCTGTTGCTTTGAGTAGATCGTGGTAATTGTTTAACATAATATCACCTGTGTATACATATAGTAGTCTGATGGTAAGGCATATTCTTCTTGTAGTTCTTCGAAAGGTACCCATTCCTTCTCTTTCCTAAACCGGCCTATATAACGTAAGCCCCACCTGTGCCCATCTACTGAAGGTTGTGCTGCATATTCCAGGGGGAAAATCTGTTGTGCACCAGAGGTATAAACCTCGTGCATCCTTTGGTACCATACCAGGTGTGTTTTTCCATTTATACCAAATTTTCAGTGTAATGTTAACAAAGGGATTATCTCCAGGAACAAGCAGTAATGTAGTCCTCACATATGGGTATCGTCTGTACCGACGGAGCCTGCGTGGGAACGCTCCCCAGCGTCCAATAAGAACACTTTTGGGAGCATCCCTCAGCACATGCGCGCTGCCTTCCCGCCTTTCCAATTGTCCCTCTTCAGTTCTTCGTTTTCCACGGAGCCGACAGGACCTATTCCCTGTCACCACAGAAAATTACATCTTTAAACTTCTAGGTCGCGTTTGCCTACCACACTACGCCTACCGGTACCACCAGTTCTTTTCTTTTCCTTCTTTAAAAAAAAAAACAAAACCTTTCAGTATTTCTTTCAGAAACTTTCCTTTTTGGTGCTAGGCACCATTTTGGGCACTAAGCCCCCATTTTCCTGAATCATGGAAAAACCAACTAGTGGTTTTAAGAAATGTACTAAGTGTGGTGGTACCATTTCCGTCACGGACACCCATGATTGGTGTCTAAAATGTTTAGGACCTGATCATTCTCCAACTGAATGTCTCTCCTGCATGTCTCTCCTGCATGGGGATGACCAGAAGACAGAACCGGGCCGCAAAGCTCGGTGCCCTTTTTTCTTCAGATGCCAGATCCATTGCATCGACATAGTCGAGGGCCTCTTCTTCCTCCCATGGATCTCAGGTAACTAAACATAAGAGCTGGTCCTCAAAGGGGTAGCTCTCCTGCTAAGCATCGAGAGGCCGTTGGCATTGCCCTTGAGGGAACCACACCGGCAAAACAGCCCCGGCAGGAGGCTTCGGCTTCCAAAGCATCGGTGGGGCTTTGGGATGTTCTCAAGGCCTCAGCCTCGCAAGAACTACCTGTACCATGCTCAGGGGTTCCGGCCGTCCTTACCGGTACCGACACCCAGGCATCGGCAGTGTTGATAGACCAGAGGTTCATTGCTATCGAGCGCAGTATCGCAGTTCTTCTCTCGGCTGCTCTACCGGTGGTCCCAAGAGCACCAGTGCCGACATCGACACCGATGCCGGTACCGACACCGGTGATGCCGGTACCGACGGTGCTGGCCCCGGTGGGAACTCTTCCTATGCCATCTCTGGCTGGAAGGGACAAAGCAGTACCGGGTCATCTCGGTACCGACTTCGATTGGTACCGGGATCGTGCTTTGCAAGAGCATCGGGGTCAGGAATACTTTGATACCTCCAATTCCGAAGACTCTGACAATTCTGTTGGCACTAGAGGATTTCTCCTAGAAGATCCCTCTTCTCCCCAATGCAGAATGTCACCTCCAGAGGACATGTCTTTTCAGGATTTCATCCGTGATATGGCCAAAGGTCTTTCAGTCACAGTAGCTCCTGGAGAAGAACCCAGAGCAAAGGAATTGGAAATCCTCCAATATCCTAAAGCTCCCAAGGAGGCAGCTACTCTGCCTAATCATGAAATTCTGCATAGCTTGATGCTCAGAATGTGGGAGACACCTCTGACCACTTCTCGCTCTAGGAGACTCGATACTATGTTCCTAGAGTTCCACCATGTCCTGGTTTTCAGCAACCCAGCTGCCACACCATTCAATGGTAGTGGAATCAGCCATGCGTAGGATGAAAAGTGCAAAAAAACATGCATCCAATCCTCCAGGTTGTGAATGCAGGACTCTGGATGCTTTTGGATGCAGAACTTTTCAAGCTTCCATGCTTTCAGCTAGGATCAGTTCATACATCTTATATATGGGAATGTTCCTTAAGGAAGTCACAGGAGACTTGGAACTTATGAGCCCTTTTCTCCCAGATAAGAGACAAGATTTTCTTGCTCTAGTTAAGCATGCTCAAAATGTCTCCAAGTTTGTTAATCGTGCAGCTTTTGACTGCTTTGAATGCATCAGCAGAACTTCTGCTATTGCCATTGGTGCACGACGGATTGCCTGGCTACAGGCATCAGACTTGGAGACTTGGGTACAGGACAAATTAGGCAACATTCCTTGCACGGGGGAGAATCTCTTTGGCAAGAAATGGCAGGAAAAGGCTAATGAGTTAGATGTTGACAATTCTACCTTAAATAGGTTGTCAAAGTCTACAGCCACTCCAGCCAAAAGGAAGACTTATAAAAAACCCTCTTTTAGCAAAAAGAGGAAGTTTTATCCTTTCTATACCCAGCAGAGTCAGACTTCAGGTCAGGTTACCCAAAAGGGACAACCTAGACAGCAGAAGAAACCAAAAGGACCGAGAGCCCAACCAGCTCTCCAGGTTCAGCCCCCTCAAGGGCTTTGACTCCTTCCCAGAGAGCTTCGCCTTCCTGCCTCTGAAGGGTCACCAACCCCCCAATATTCCGGGCAGGTTATGCCACTTTATCAACAGATGGGTCATTCCATGTCAAGTGGTCTAGGGCTCCCCGCTCGACCATCTCAGATTTGGCTGAAATTTTATATATTGAGTACCAAATGTCTCAAACGAAGTTTGGCCAAGTTTTAGATTCTCCGGTTGAGTACTTATTGAGAAAAAGCCGTTTGTTTGACCCCATACCCTGACTGCGTAATGTACGGTACTAAGATTTCACCAACTTTGAGAACTGATATCTCTACTGATAATCCTTAATAAAAGATGAAGGTTAGCTAGCCTGTACAACTTTTTGCGCTCTATTTTATGGTAATAATAACTATTATTTCTGTGCATGCTATAGGAATATAAATTATGTCAAAGTTGGTCAAAAAAATTGACTTTCTAAAAAAAATGAAAGTTTAAAGTTTCATAGCTCATGAAATAATCATTTAATAAATGTCAAATTTGATACATAGTGTGTCTACAAGTTTATCTTCAAAAGTTTATGATTTCATGCCAGTAGCTCTCTCTGTTTCTTTACAAAATTATTGTAAAGTTGACAATTTTTGTAAAATGGCTAAAAGTAGGGTATTTCTAATCCTATATTCCACAAAAGTATCTTCTAGAAACGTTTTTAAACCACTTTCATTGAAAAGAGCATGTCTTGAACCACCTAGAAAAGTAGATTTGATTGACTAACGCCGGCATACAATGCCCTAAAAAATGAGTCAAAGTGAGAAGCATTGCCGCATTATAGCTTTCATTTTACTATTCAAATTCTGCACTTTTTTAAGGTTCAGACTTCTCTTAATGCTTTTTATAGAGAAATTATGAGTATTATATTGCGTTGGTCCATGGTGACATCGTCACTACCAGTTCATGAACATGAACTGGCAGCCCCATCGCCATAGGGGCCACGCCCGATAGCCGTGCAATACCGGCCACGGGTGGGTTTCTTAGTCAAGGTTCCCAAGCCTTTAATGTGGTTTCTTAGTCGAGGTTCCAAAGCCTTAAGTGGGTGTCTGCCTGGATCCCAAGACAATGATTGAGCAACTTATCCTAGGTTCTCAAGCCTAAAGTGGGTATCTTATTTGGTTCCCAAGCCGATGTCCACAGCATGATTTCAATTGATAGCAATCTTTTTTCACATTCTGTCAAATTTATAAGCCACTTCTTTCAGCATATTTTCTGAAAATTTGTATTGTCGGCCTGATGAGGTGACTGAAGGAGCAGGAAGCATGCAAATGAAGTGTTGCTCCGGAATCCAGCATATATCCTGCCTTTCTGGCCAATAAAACGAATGAGCAGGACCTGGCGGATGCATGAAATTTATCAATGCATCATTTTCTTCAATTGAAACTTCAACAACATTGCCAGTCCACCATTTGTTGTCATAAATACAGGCAATGTAACAACCAGGGGACAGCTCAGACAATTTCAAATACAAAATAGTGGTACCAGAAATTCTAGCAACAAAATTTGTCGTGTCATTGGAAACTTTGCTGACACTAATCAAGTTTAAGTCAACTGGTATGAATTGATGATGCTCTCTAGTACCAGCTATTGTGCTACTTTCTTGCCACCGTTCTTCTTGAAACTTCCTGTCCTCTTCAATTTCATCTTTTGTGACAAAAATATATTTAATTCCGCTTATGTTTTGATCACAGAAGTCAAAGAGATCTTTTGGCGTCAATATTTGGTCAGATGAAGGTCTCTGGAGGCTTGCCCGGGCAGCCAGCCGTTTAGTTGTGCCACCAACTCCATCACATGGTGATTTCCCATGGCTTGTACCAAAGAAGTTCCATTCAGCCTCGATATTGAAATCATTTTTGTGGTTGCATAAATTCACGAAGTTCTTATAGTTTTTATATTGAGCAGCAGAACCATCACTGAAGTAGTATATTTTTGAAACTTCTGTCCGTGTCACCAAAAATTCGATTAACTTTCGAATAAACACATGTACAGACACTGTATCATGTTGCAATTTATCAGAAATCATGCAGCAGTTGACAATTTGCAAGTTGCCCGTATTGTCAACATAATATGCAACGAATGGATGCACGGTGGCCTGTGAATTTTCCCAGTGAAAGCCCTGGGCAGCATCTTGCACTACAAATGAGTAGTTTTCGGCAAAGTCCATCAGAACTATTAATTCTGTTGCTTTTAAGTCAGTCTTCAATGATTTCAAGTAATCACTTTGGTGCTTTGCAATGAAATGATGGCCTGTCAGCTTCCAAATCTTGTTTGATAGCTTTTCAATAAAGTTTTCCACCGTCAATACATTGGTTTCTAGTGTTTCACGGTCAGTGTGAACCCACTGTTTGAATTCAATCGATTCCTCTGCATCCCAGTCACGGAATATTTCTTCTAAGTAAACCTTAACTGCATCTTCACCTGGGCAGCTTTGACAACGATGCAGCATACAGTCCTTGGCACTCAGATCACATACTGCCTTTTCTATTAGCACTTTGTAGTCATCTATGGCATCAAATAACAGCAGAAGATTGGACGTTGTCCATTGTAGGAGAGGGGTACAAACTTCATTTTCACAGCATACCCCCTCCTACAATTCTAAAGCAGTTCAATTCACAAACCTCTGCAGACAATCTGCTAGATTGCGAGGTCTCCACACTTCTTGCCCAAGGGGCAATAGAAGAAGTACCCATTTTTCAACAGGGAACAGGGTTCTACTCCCCCTATTTTCTTATCTCAAAGAAAACAGGGGGACACAGACCCATTCTAGATCTCAGAGAATTGAACAAATATCTGTTTCGAGAGAAATTCAAAATGATTTCTCTAGGAACTCTTCTGCCATACCTTCAAGCCCAGGACTGGCTTTGCTCTCTAGACTTAAAGGATGCATACGCACACATTCTCATCCATCCAGATCACGGGAAATTCTTAAGTTTCCTTTTCAGGGGAAGACATTGCCAGTACAGGGTTCTTCCTTTTGGTCTGGCTTCAGCACCAAGGGTGTTCACGAAATGCATGGCAGTATTAGCAGCATTTCTACGAACCCTGGGGATTTTTGTCTTCCCCTACTTAGATGACTGGCTCATTCGAGCCTCCACAGTTGCAGAGGCCAGCACTGCACTATCTCATACAATGCGAATCCTCCAATACTTGGGATTGGAAATCAACTTCCCAAAGTCTCAACTAGTTCCTTCCCAATGCTTAGAATTCATAGGAGCCTGTCTGGATACCAGGCAGGCAAGGGCTTTTCTTCCACAAGCCCGGTGTCTTCGCATTATGCTGCTAGCTTCCCAAGCAGCTGGAAAATCCTCCCTCACGGCTCGAACTACTGCAGTTGCTGGGACACATGGCATCCACAGTTCATGTAGTTCCATATGCTCGCCTTCACATGCGAGCAGCTCAGTGGACCCTCTCCACACAGTAGACACAGGCCACGGGCAGTTTGTCAGACAAAATAAGTCTCTGAAAGACTAGTTTTGTCCCTCCAATGGTGGCAATCACTAGAAAATCTGACAGTGGGGTCTCCTTTCCATCAGCCCCTCTTTCAGGCCACCCTAACAGATGCATCACAGGTGGGTTGGGGAGCACACCTGGATCCATCTCTCTACCCAGGGCACCTGGATTCCACAGAAGGTAGGTTTACACACAAACCTCCTGGAATTAAGAGCAATTTATTTAGCTCTTCGAGTGTTCTACGCCCAGCTCAGCTACAAGACAGTCCTAGTCCAGATGGATAATCAGGTAGCCATGTTCTATGTGAACAAGCAGGGCGGAACCCGCTCTCTGTCGTTATGCAACAAAGCTTTACGACTATGGGCCCTTGCCAGAGAGCACCATATTCACCTTCTAGTGGTATATCTTCCAGGCATTCAGAACCTTTGGGCAGACAAACTCAGTCGAGTGCTGCTATCTCACGAGTGGTCACTCCACATAGACCAGGTGGCAAAGATATTTCATCTCTGGGGCACTCCAGACATAGACCTCTTTGCAAGTCCACTGAATGCCAAACCTCCCCGGTTCTGTTCCAGGATACCGGCACACCACTGTCAGGCAAGGGATGCCTTCCTTCTTCACTGGGGTCAGGACTTCCTTTATGCTTTCCCACCCATTCCCCTTATTCCAAAAACACTCTTCAAGCTTCAGAGAGACAGGGGTCGCATGGTTCTCATCGCACCACGATGGCCACGCAAAGCGTGGTATTCCCGGCTTCTGCATCTCTCTCAAGCGGCAACTCTGGAGTTAGGGCACGCTCCAGATCTCCTTTCTCAGGAGAATGGGACGCTATGGCACCCGAATCCCCAGTCCCTGCACCTCATGGCCTGGCTGCTGAAGGCTTAGACCTCCAGGATCTCAACCTGTCTCAGCAGGTAAAAGATAACCTTCGAGCTTCTAGGAAACTTTCCACAAGAAGATCTTATGCCTTCAAGTGGAAACGTTTTACTATATGATGCTCCAGGAGGGGATTAAACCCCTGGTCGTACCCTTAAAATCAATACTAGAGTATCTCCTTCGCTTATCGAATTCTGGGTTAAAGACCAATTTGGTAAGAGTCCATCTTAGTGCAATTGCAGCTTCTAAGCCTCTGAATGGACAACCAATTTCCTCTCATCCACTCATAACAAGATTTATGAGAGGCCTTCTATTAACCAAACCTCCCATCAAGCCCCTACTGGTGGCATGGGATCTAAATCTAGTTCTCGGGCAGCTCATGAAGCTGCCTTTTGAGCCTTTAGCCACTGTAGCCCTTACGTTTTTGACCTGGACGGTCATCTTCCTAATTGCAATCACCTCTGCCGGTCGCGTTAGTGAATTGCAAGCTTTAGTGGCTGATCCTCCTTTATACTAGGTTTTGTCATCATAAGGTTGTTCTTCGAACTCGCCCACATTTTATACCAAAGGTGGTTTTGCCTTTTCATTTAAATCAATCAATTTACCTTCCTGTATTTTTTTCCCAGGCCTCACGCCTCTAATGCAGAAAGGAACCTTCATACTTTGGATTGCAAAAGGGCCTTGGCCTTTTACATACAAAGAACACAGCAGCATAGAAATTCTTCACAACTTTTTATAGCTTTTGACCCTAGTCATTTGTGACTTCCAGTCTCCAAAAGAACTTTATCTAAATGGATTGCCCAATGCATATCCTTTACTTATGAGAGTAAGGGTCTTCCTCTTCAGGACCATGTCATAGCTCATAATGTCAGGGCCATGGCAGCTTCAATGGCTAATCTCCACTCTATCGATGACATTTTGTCAAGCAGCCACCTGGGCTTCGGTACACACCTTCACAGCCCACTACTGCCTCGATAAAGCCTCTTGTCGGGATGCCTTCTTTGGCCAAGCTGTTCTTCAAAACCTTTTTCAAATGTAAACCAACTCCTACCCACTAACCCTGGTGGGATGCCAGAGATCCATGGGAGGAAGGATCCTCACCCTTGATGGTGGCACCTTCCTTGGGCTATCTCCCTGGCATCTTCATCTAGGGAGTCCCCATATGTGAGGACTACATTCCTGCTTGTTCCTGGAGATAGCATAGTTACTCACCTGTAACAGGTGATCTCCGGGAACAGCAGGAATTTAGTCCTCACAACCCACCCACCTCCCCTAGGAGTTGTCTCTCTTTGTCTCTTTCCTCTTCCTCTATCCTTTCACTCAGCTACAAACTTAACTGAAGAGGGACAGTTGGAAAGGTGGGAAGGCAGCGTGCATGTGCTGAGGGATGCTCCCATAAGTGTTCCTATTGGATGCTGGGGAGCGTTCCTGCGCAGGCTCCGTCGGTACCAATGATACCCATATGTGAGGACTAAATTCCTGCTGTTCCTGGAGATCACCTGTTACAGGTGAGTAACTACGCTATCCCGTCTATTCATTGTGGGGGCATTTCCCATTTCTCATATCGCTTCTCCTATATGCTGACAAACCACGTACCTCCTCCCTATTTCTACCCATTCATAGGTCTTATGGGACCACCACTCCAGTATCGATTGTATCCGGGGTGCTTCATAGTACCTACTAATGAGGGTCATGCCTATTCCTCCTTTCCTCTTTCCCACAGTAGAGGACATTTGTAGATACCCAGGGCTTCTTGCCATTCCAAATAAACTTCATAATCCTATTTTGTATTTTATCCAGAAAAGGTCAAGGTATTTCGATCGGTAGGGTCTTGAAGAGGTACAAGAGTCTGGGATAGGACTGCCATTTTAATTGTCACAATACTCCCCACCAATGATAAACACAGTTTCCCAGCGATCCAGGTCGGTGTATATTTTTTCCCACACTTGGGGAGGGGGTAGTTGGTCCTAAAGAGCTCTCCAATCTGAGGTGTCAGCTGGATTCCCAAATATCTAATGCTTTCTCAAGCCCATCTAAAAGGGATAATTGCTTCAGCTTTTCAACTTGGTTTATCCCCATCAATATATCCAGTAGTTCTGATTTAGTAGCATTAATACAGAAAACCTGCAGCTGTTCCATATGTTCGAGTTCCACTAATATAGCTGTTAAAGTGGGCTTAGACTCTGTCACTATAAATAAATCATCATCGTCAAATAGCAAGAGCTTGTGATATTGGCCATTTTATTTTTATTTTATTTTTATTTAGCTGTATTTATATCCCGCTTTTCACCGGGTCAAAGCGGTCAATTGGGAGATACATTTAACACGAGGGGATATGACACACATACGCTAATACGTACAGGGAACATGGGCAATGGAGGGTTAAGTGGCTTGCCCAAGACCACAAGGAGTCCCTATAGGACTAGAAATCCCAGTCCCTCCGGCCTGAGATTGCTGTCCCCAGGTGGGACTTGAACCCCCGGCCCTCCGGCCTGAAGTACCTTGTCCTAACCACTAGGCCACATCCTCCCTAATTTCGATCGGTAGGGTCTTGAAGAGGTACAAGAGTCTGGGATAGGACTGCCATTTAAATAGACCCTTGATGTGATGGTTTTCTCTGATCTTTTGTGCTAATGGTTCCATTGCCAATATAAATAGTAGGGGGGACAGGGAGCAACCCTGTCATGCCCCCCGTGCTAGTTCAAAGGGGCCGTGTGTATGAACCATTAATCTTTAAACATGATAGTGGAGATTTATACAAAATCTGAATCCATTTTAAATAATCCCCCAGTATCCCTATTTTTTCCAGTGTTTTAAATAGGAAGGGCCAACTCACACTGTCAAACGCTTTTTCAGCGTCAGCAGCTAGCAGGGCAAGGCCCTCCCCACTTTTCGTTCCCTGCCACATTAAGTACTTTTCTAATATTGTCTGAGGCAGTGGTTCTCAACCTTTTTTTGTGCCGTGACCCCTTTTACCATTGGTCAACTTGTGGTGACCCCCAATGATAAAATCAAATGAGTCTCTCTTCCTTTACCATTAACGCATTGTCACTGTAATCATTTGTTGAATTATTAATATATTATATGCCTTTGCAATATGTTTTTATTTATAAAATGTACTTATTTAAACCACAATTAATCACAACAACAAATAACAATAACACAGGTACACTACCAAAAAACTGCCTCCAGTTTTGCAACTGATTCCTATAGATTTTGGGGTGCTGAATCCAAGAAAAATAGCCAAAATGTTCCATCACGTCACGTTTTCTTGCAAAATTAGATTTCTTACCCATATAAGGAATGTTCACATAATTTATTTTTAGCCGACTGCAGTTTATTTTCTTGGCCCAAAATAGAGGTTGTAATGGTTAACTAACTAGAAACACTCCCTCATGATATTTTAGAGTGTTTTGTATTCATTTTATACATTAACAGGACAATTGGGAGGCGGGGGGCTAAATCCAGTACTCGCGCTGGCGCATGTTCTTTCCTGTTCGCCTCGCCTCGTTCGCTCGCTCGCTCAAACACGGTGGTTGCGACATGAACGTTCCTGTCAAATTTCAGTTTCTTGCAAGTTCATTATTACCTTTTGTTTGCTCAGTCGTAATCCAGCTTTATTCCGAAGTGGTTCACTACAGTTGTAGTTTGCAGTGCTGTGTATTTGTGATGGCTCACAGAGCCAGAGGTTGCGTCAACTCTCCGGACAGTTTTTGTTTTATTTGTGGGGAATATACCGTGAAAAAGCAGCAGAGGAACAGTTCTGCATTTATTAAAGTATATTTCGCCTATTTTGGTTTGAAGTTAGGCGATCAAGACAAACCGTGGGCTCCTCACAAAGTGTGCAAGACATGTGAGGAAGATCTACGCTTATGGATGAAAGGTAAAAAACAAGCATTTCGTTTCGGAATACCTATGATGTGGCGTGAACAAAGAGACCACAGCAGTGACTGCTATTTTTGCTCTTGCATTGTGAAGGGATACAACTTAAAAAATAAGAACGTAATAAGTTACCCCAACCTTCCCTCAGCAATTAGGCCTATGCCTCATAGCAACGAAGTACCTGTGCCTGAACCACCAAAATCTTTGGATCATATTTGTGTGGACGGTTCTGATCATGATGAGACTCATCAGATGGCTTTTCCCGATGAGTCCAGTACTTCCGAGTTTGAAACTGAACCAGATCCGAAACCTGAACTTTTCTCTCAAGCTGAATTGAATGATTTAGTCCGGGATTTAGGACTCCCAAAAGATGCTGCCCAACTGCTAGGTTCTCGGCTTAAACAGAAAAATCTATTGTCACCAGGAACAACTTTTTATTGGTACCGCAACCGCGAGACACAATTTTTGAAGTATTTCAGCAAAGAGGAAGATGTGGTATTTTGCAACGATATATACGGAGTGATGGAAAAGTTTAAACTCAAGTATGATCCTGCTGAATGGCGGCTGTTCATTGATTCGTCAAAAGACAGCATAAAAGGTGTTCTTCATAATGGCAACACATTCGCTTCAGTTCCTATTGCTCACTCTGTTATTCTCCAAGAAAAATACGAGAATTTGGCCCTGATTCTTCAGAAGATTCGTTATGATGAGCATAAGTGGATGATTTGTGGAGACTTTAAAATTCTATCCATGCTATTAGGGCAGCAATCCGGTTTCACCAAATATCCCTGCTTCCTTTGTGGGATAGCCGGGCCCGCGACCTACACTGGGGGAAAAAAGACTGGCCAATTCGGGAGTATTTGAGACCCGGTGAGAAAAATGCTCTTCATGAGAGCTTGGTACCTCGTGATAAAATTCTATTACCACCTCTCCACATTAAGTTGGGTCTCATTAAGCAATTCATCAAGTCCCTTCCAAAAGATGGTGAGTGCTTTCGGTACCTTTGCTCAAAGTTCCCCCGACTTTCTGAAGCAAAGCTAAAGGAGGGAGTGTTTGTTGGCCCTGATATAAGGAAACTCATTTCAGATGGAGCATTCGCTGAAACGATGTCTGAGAAGGAAAAAGAAGCCTGGGATTCCTTCAAGGATGTTGTTCTCAAATTCTTGGGGAACAGGCGGGATGAGAACTATAAGGATATTGTTGCCAGGATGCTCAATGCCTTCAAAGAACAAGGCTGTAACATGAGCCTGAAAGTCCATTTCTTGCACTCCCATGTGAACTACTTTCCCGAAATCTTGGGGGCGTACAGTGAATAACAAGGTGAAAGGTTTCACCAGGACATCAAGGACGCAGAGAGAAGGTACCAAGGAAGATGGAACACCGCTATGATGGCTGATTTCTGCTGGTTGCTGCTGCAGGAAACCCCAGATGAAAAATACGCCAAGCAGCGCACCAAGAGAAGCATTCGGGGGAAGAAGAAACGGGCCCACCAGGAGATTGATTGACCCAAGAATGACTTTAAAATCTAAACTGTGTTGACAAATATCGTGTTTTTACTAAACTTTGAAATAAAAATTTGCTAGTTATTACCACAGTGTTGGATCTCATTTATTAGAATTTTATTTTCACACCATCGGGTGTTTGTCTTCATGTATTGCAATGGTGCGGTTTGCGTTTTCTATTCTTACATACATACCTGTACAACATTTTTTGCACATTTCTTTGCTTTGCTTTGTGTCTAACCTCGCTCTTATATGCTCAATGTTTGTGCACATGTATGTGGCTGTTTTAAGTGCAGACAATTTTGCTACCATCACAGTGTGTTTTGTTGACATCACTCTATTCTTATGTGCTGCCTTGTTACAATTTTCTTTATTCTTATTTGAATAACTACTAAACAATTAGTATAAAGAATTCATCCAAGAAACTTTTATCTCGATCGCACTCAATCTGAAACGTTCACCTCAAACTGCTAACCCAATGTAGCAAAAAATCTGTACGTGATGGAGCAAATTGGTTACCAGATTTGGATTTAGCGCACCAAAAAACGTAAAAATCAATCGAAACATTAGAGGCAGTTTAAAAAAAATTTTTTTTAGTGTACCTGTGTAATTGATCTCAAAATTATTATGATTTTGTGGTCAACGGTTTTAGTATGCTTTATTCAAAGACTGACAAAGGACAAAAATGTTAGCATTGTCAAACCTAAAAAGTAGGCATAGACTATCGGTGCGAAGGTTGTGCTTGCTTCCTTCTCGCCAGATGTGAAATTCTCAGCTCAGTCTTTGCGAGAGCACAACGAAGATCATCTTCTGCAGCAAGTCTATTGCGGTATTTACTCTTGATAAGCAGCAAGCTTGAGAAGCCGGTTTCACACAGATATGTTGTTGGAAACGGAAGAAGTAGACGCAACGCAATCTCAGACAGTCCAGGATACAATTGAAAATACTTGATCCAGAATTTAATTACTGACATTGAACCTAGTCCTTAGTGGAATGCCAGATCTGGTGCAAGAAATAAGGGTGTTGGGACCACTTGGCAATAGTGATCATAGTATGATCATGTTTGATTTAATTAGTGGAGGACAGATAGTAAAGGCATCCACAGTACTACCTTTTAACTTTCAAAAGGGAGACTATGATAGAATGAGGAATATAGTTTGGAACCAATCCTTTTAGTTTTTTCCTAAGGTTAAAGACTTACAGCAAGCTTGGGTGTTATTTAAAAATACTATCCTCGAAGCCCAGACCAGCTGTATTCCACGCATTAGGAAAAGTGGAAGAAAGTCCAAAAACTGCCAGCATGGTTTAAAGGTGAGGTCAGAGGCTGTTGCTGCCAAAAAAGCAACCTTCAGGAAATGGAAAAAAGAGCCAAATGATGAAAACTGGAAACAGCACAAGCACTGGCAAGTTAAATGCAAAGCATTGATAAGGCAGGCAAAGCGGGAATTTGAGAAGAAACTTGCTACGGAAGCAAAAACACGAAATAAAGACTTTTTCAAGTACATTCGTAGCAAAAGGCCTGTGAGAGAGTCAATTGGACCGTTAGATGATAGAGGGGTAAAAGGGGCAGTAAGAGGAAACAAGGCTATAGCAGAGAGACTGAATGAATTCTTTGCTTCGGTCTTTACTGAGGAAGATGTAGGGATGTTACCCAAGACTGAAGTGGTATTTAAAGGTGATACTGCAGAGGAATTGAGAGAAATATCGCTACACCGGGAAGATATTACAACTATTTGATAAACTGAATAGTAGCAAATCACCTGGACCGGATGGTATGCATCCCAGAGTGTTGAAAGAACTGAAATATGAGATTGCAGACCTGCTATTGGTAATCTGTGAACTTTCATTAAAATCATCTGTAATACCTGAAGATTGGAGGGTCGCCAACGTAACACCAATTTTTAAAAAAGGGTTCCAGGGGTGACCCAGGAAATTACAGACCGGTGAGCCTGACGTCAGTAGCAGGGAAAATGGTAGAAACCATCATAAAGAACAAAATTACACAGCATGTAGATAGTCATGGCCTAATGGGAGACAGCCAACATGGCTTTAGACAAGGAAGATCTTGTCTTACTAATCTGATATATTTTTTTGAAGGTGTGCATAAACAGGTAGACAAAGGTGAGTCGGTTGATATAGTGTATCTGGACTTTCAGAAAGCTTTTGACAAAGTCCACCATCAGAGACTTTTGGCGAAGCTAAAAAGTCATGGGATAGGAGGCAGTGTACTATTGTGGATCGGGAACTGGTTAAAAGATAAAAAGCAGAGGGTAGGGCTAAATGGCCAATATTCCCAATGGAAAAAGGTGAATAGTGGAGTACCCCAGGGATCTGTACTGGGTCCGCTGCTTTTTGACATATTCATAAATGACCTGGAAAAGGGAATAACTAGTGAGGGTATCAAATTTGCAGATGACACAAAACTGTTTAAAGTTGTTAAAACCTAAGAGGATCTGGATAAATTGGAAGACTGGGCATCCAAATGGCAGATGAAATTTAATGTGGACAAGTGCAAAGTTATGCACCTAGGAAAGAACAACCCACACTATAGTTACACGATGCAAGGCTCCACATTAGAAACCACCACCCAGGAAAAAGATTTAGGAGTCATCGTGGATAACATGTTAAAACCCTCCGCCCAGTGTGCAGCGGCGGCCAAGAAAGCAAATAGAATGCTAGGTATCATAAGGAAAGGGATGGAGAATAAAACAAAGGATGTTATAATGCCTCTGTATCGCTCCATGGTACGACCGCACCTTGAATATTGTGTGCAATTCTGGTCATCGTATCTTAAAAAGGACATAGCGTTATTAGAAAAAGTACAGAGAAGAGCCACCAAATTGGTGAAGGGGATGGAAGGCTACTCCTATGAAGAGAGGCTAAGAAGGTTAGGGCTCTTTAGCCTGGAGAAGAGACGGCTGAGGAGAGATATGATAGAGGTCTATAAATTAATGAATGGAGTGGAACGGATAAACGTGGATCAATTGTTTACGCTATCAGAGTATAGAAAGACTAGGGGACATGTAATGAAGCTACAGGGTAAACTATTTAAGACAAATAAGAGAAAATATTTTTTCACTCAACGTGTAATCAAACTCTGGAATCTGTTACCGGAGGATGTAGTAAGGGCTGTTAGTATAGCTGGGTTTAAAAAAGGTTTGGACAAGTTCCTGGAGGAAAGGTCCATAAACCACTATTAAAAAGGGACCCAGGATATCTATGCTTGACCCAGTACAAGCATTGTGGAACCTGTGTCTTTTGGGGATATTGCTAGGTACGTATGACCTTGATTGGCCACTGTTGGAAACAGGATACTGGGCTTGATGGACCTCGGTCTGACCCAGTATGGCATGTCTTATGTTCTTAAAAATCATTTTTCGCTGCATCACTGGTAATGAGTTCAGTGAACGCTTCTTGTGCAATCTCAGGTACATCCTCAACTTTAACTGTGAATGGACTTCTGGCAAGTGCAAATGGTGTGCCAGGTAAATTTGGAAAATACGCTGAAATTTCTTCTTCCAGCATTTCTAAGTGCTGTTTGACAGAAATTATAATTCCATTTCTTGTCAAGTTCAATCTCATTTTCTTCAAAGAAAGTGGATAAGTTGAGCAACATGTACGTTCTATTTTCAGCTAACTTTTTCTGCCAAAGCTGAAGTTTCATTTGAAACGCTTGTATCTTTTCGGACAAATCTAGTCATGTTGCATTTGGTCCTTGCAGTGATAAATTTAATTTGTTCAATATTGAAAATGTCAACCAAGTAAGCAATTTTTAGCAGCTGCTTTTTGTCAGTGAAAAGTGCTTCAAATTGTGGTTTTGTTTTTTGCTTAAACATTTTTAGTTCATCGCGAACATCAAATATGCGCTTTAAAACCTTTCCTTTTGATAACCATCTCACCTCAGTGTGTAGTAAAAGGAACATTATTGGATGCATCCAAATCATTACAAAGTTTTGTAAACAGTCGAGTGTATAAAGCACTCGCTTTTATGAAATTAACGGCACTTACTACATTTATCAGCTCTTGTGGCAGCGTCTTCGTTGCTAAAACTTGTCTATGAATCATACAGTGAGTTCCGATGGCTTTCGGTGACTCATTGAACACCAAATGTTGAAATCCCAACAGACATCCTAGCATAGCTGGAGCTCCATCTGTGCAAGCACCACAAACCTTGTTGATTGGGATATCGTGTTTTTGCAGAAATGAACAAAATATTTCAAACACATGGTGAGCAGTTGTTTCAAGTGGCTTGCAAAAAAGGAACTCGTCTTTAAACTCACCATTATTAATATCTCACGTAAACCAGTAACTGAGAATAGTTTGAAACATCTGTGGTTTCATCAAGCTGGATGCTAAATAGTCCAAGTGGAGCGGATTTCATTTCCTGGATTACTTGGTCAAGGATATCAGCAGACATATCTTCAATTCGTCTACCGATGGTGTCGTTAGACAAGGAAATTGGACTCATTTCCATACAAATTCATCTCCAAGCATGACTCGAACAATATGTTTTGTTGCTGGTAACAGCAATTCCTCAGCAATGGTGTGAGCTTTCTTGGCTTTGGCGATTCTGAGAGCCACCATATATGAAGCTTCAACAGAGGCTATGTTTTGCTGGTGGAGCTTTCCGCCAATATGAAGTCTGCTTTTCTTGATTCCATCAGCTTTGTTCTTAAAATACTGAATATCTTTGCCTACAAAGGTGGGATGCTTACTGTCAAAATGCCTTTTCAGTTTGTTTGGCTTCATGGATTCCGCTGATAGAACTTCATTACAAATAACGCATTGTGGTTTCTCAATCCCTGCTGAAAATATGGAGGTGAAACCATACCTTTAAAAAGTCATTGCAATATTTTCTTTTCTTGGTATTCTTCTGTCATTCATTTTCAGTGGAGTCGCTGGTGTTATATAATATTACACACAAGGCGAAGGCAGATGAGGTCACAGGTGCTAACTTACGCGTTTCGGCTATATAGAAAAAACATATAAGTTATATTTTAAAAAATGTATATAATACAAAATGCATAATGTGCTGTGCTGCTTTTGAACTCTTCTACTTCAATGCCTCCAGTTCTTGCTTTTGCTACCAGTTGTTTTTCTCAGCCTGCAATAGCCTCCTCACACTTACCCCATTCCTCTTACATTTCTACCCTTTCTCAGCAACCCTATTCACCCTTACCAAGAAACCCACTTATTCCACTGATTTTCTCCCAGACTCTGTGCAGAAAATCAGCCCACCTTTCCTGTGACCATTAGCATTTTTATTTTTCATGACCCCTGGATAGGACCCAAAGCACACCAAACCAACCAATTCTCCATTGACTGTTGTGCTTCCCCACTCCCAAAACCAAGCCACCAGAAACACAAGGATGCATGCATAGCCACTCTAGTAAACATATGTAGTCGCACACCGGCCTGTCTTGCATACAGTCATATAAACAGACAGACATGCCCTCCCCAGTAGAAGTTCCCACCGAAAAACCCAGCATGTTTTTAATAGGAGGCCATGCAGGCCCCTCCCCGATCACCTCCACAAGGCCCGATCCGGCCCACTGCACCCCAGCAATATAAAAATCAGCGCCGGAAGGTGGACCTGTGCTTGAAAGCCTCACTAGAGGGCCCTTTGGTGTGGCACTTAGGCGCAGGCCAAACAGCGGGGTGATCCAGGAGCACCACTGATTGAGGGCATCCAGCAAAGACCAAGAGAACTATTCATACCAACAGACCTCCATAAGAACTAATTGTAAGCTAAAAAATAAGATGGGAGAGTTAGAATACATAGCACTAAATGAGAGGTTAGATATTAGTTAGCTGGGATTCTGATCCAGTGTGCTATCCTGCATTGGAATATCAGATACAGGGGATTTTGCTTATTCTTTCTCTCTCCCGGGTCTCAGACTTCACAATGGCATTGTATTCTGGGTGTTGTAAAATCCCAGTGCTATGCCTGTTTAGCATCAATGACCCAATTTTATGCAAAATTATTCCCTTTATCGCATTTGTCATCAAGCAGCTGTTGGTATTTATTGTAACTTAATTTCTACTTAGCCTATATTGTTTAATCTTCAATAACAGTTGCTCGATTCGAATTCTTAATCTTGACGTCCCAACGCTGTAATTGAAGTGCCCCCGCGTTTCACTATTCAGGTTCTTCAGGGGACCAAAAATGCAACTATAATAAACAACAAACACACATCACTTATCTAAAATCCAACCCTAGTTAAAACTTACTATTTCTGCCCTCTTGAAACTGTTTGTATAAACTAACCTTTACTCAATGAGGAGAATATAAATGAATTACCTGACATATCGATGCTGCCCACGTCTTACTATCAGACCAGTATTCGCTTAGGAACCTCTAACGGTCTCAAAACGCCGCGCATGCGGACTAAGGTTTTTGTCTCTTTGAATAGATCTTTTAGACTCCACCTACCTCTCAAAAGGTTTTTCTTACTTTTCTTGCGACAGCGGAACTTCCTTTCATTATAGATTTGACCTTCTCATTTAATGATCACGTCTACTTAGATTTTACAAACACACTCCCCAATCTACCGCAATATTTAGCCCCTCCGGTTGGACCGACCCTAACTGGTAAATCCATTTTTGTTCTTTAAACAATAGGGTCTGTTCTCGTGTCCTTCCCTGTATTCCCTTATGTATCTGTTCTATACACCAACATTTAAGATCTTTAAAAGAATGACCCCGTGCTTCACAATGGGATACTAAAGGAGCTTCCATCTTTTTACATCGTAACCTGCTTTCATGCTCTTTCATTCGAATCCTAAACATGCGAATCGTTTTTCCTATCTTTTAAAGATCTTAAATGTTGGTGTTATCCAAGTTGTTTTCTCCTGTTCTATGTGAAGCCAAACAGTTTGTTATGGTCATTTTGTTGTATGTAAACCGCGCTGACAATAGTGCGGTATATAAGAAATTGTAATAAATAATAAATAATAATAAATGCAAGGCATTGATAAGGTAGGCAAAGGGAGAATTTGAGAAGAAGCTTGCTGCGGAAGCAAAAACACGAAATAAAGACTTTTTCAAGAACATTCGTAGCAAAAAACCTGCGAGTCAGTTGGTCCATTAGATGATAGAGGGGTTAAAGGGGCATTAAGAGGCGACAAGGCGATAGCGGAGAGATTGAATGAATTCTTTGCTTCGGTCTTTACTGAGGAAGATGTAGGGAGGTGCGGAAGAATTGAAGGAAATATCAATACATCGGGAAGATGTATTACAACTATTAGATAAACTGAAGAGTAGCAAATCACCTGGGACGGATGGTATACATCCAAGGGTGTTGAAGGATCTGAAATATGAGATTGCAGACCTGCTATTAGTAATCTTTGAACTATCATTAAAATCATCTCTAATACCTGAAGATTGGAGGATCGCCAATGTAACACCAATTTTTAAAAAGGGTTCCAGGGGTGATCCGGGAAACTACAGACCGGTGAGCCTGACATCAGTACCAGGACAAATGGTAGAAACCATCAAAGAATAAAATTACTCAGCATGTAGATAGTCATGGCCTAATGGGAGACAGCCAACATGGCTTTAGACAAGGAAGATCTGGTCTTACTAATCTGTTATGTTTTTTTTGAAGGTGTGAATAAACAGGTAGACAAAGGTGAATTGGTTGATTATAGTGTATCTGGACTTTCAGAAAGCCTTTGACAAGGTCCCTCATCAGAGACTTTTGGCAAAACTAAAGAGTCATGGGATAGGAGGCAGTGTACTACTGTGGATCAGGAACTGGTTAAAAGATAGAAAGCAGAGGGTAGGGCTAAATGGCCAATTTTTCCAATGGAGAAAAGTGAGTAGTGGTGTACCCCAGGGATCTGTGCTGGGTCTGCTGCTTTTTGACATATTCATAAATGACCTGGAAAGTGGAATAACGAGTGAGGTTATCAAATTTGCAGATGACACAAAACTATTTAAAGTTGTTTAAACCCAAGAGGATTTTGGAAAATTGCAAGAGGATCTTGATAGATTGGAAGACTGGGCATTAAAATGGCAGATGAAATTTAATGTGGATAAGTGCAAAGTTATGCACCTAGGGAAGAACAACCCAAACTATGGTTACATGATGCAAAGTTCCACATTAGGAACCACCACCCAGGAAAAAGGATTTAGGCGTCATTGTGGATACCATGTTAAAACCCTCGGCCCAGTGTGCAGCGTCGGCCAAGAGAGCAAAAAGAATGCTAGGTATCATAAGGAAAGGAATGGAATATAAAACAAAAGATATTATAATGCCTCTACATCGTTCCATGGTGAGACCGCACCTTGAATATTGTGTGCAATTTTGGTCGCCGTATCTTAAAAAGGATATAGCGATATTAGAAAAGGTTCAGAGAAGAGCCACCAAAATGGTAAAGGGGTTGGAAGGATACTCCTATGAAAGGCTAAAAAGGTTAGGGCTCTTTAATCTGGAAAAGACGGCTGAGGGGAGATATGATTGAAGTCTATAAATTAATGAACGGAGTGGAACGGGTAAACGTAGATCGATTGTTTACGTTATCAGACTATAGAAAGACTAGGGGACATGCAATGAAGCTACAGGGTAAACTATTTAAGACTAATAAAAGAGAATATTTTTTTACTCAACGTGTAATCAAACTCTGGAATTTGTTACCGGAGGATGTAGTAAAGGCTGTTAGTGTAGCTGGGTTTAAAAAAGGTTTGGACAAGTTCCTGGAGGAAAGGTCCATAAACCATTATTAAGAAGGGACCCAGGATATCAATGCTTGACCCAGTACAAACATTGCGGAACCTGTGTCTTTTGGGGAAACTGCTAGGTACGTATGATCTAGATTGGCCACTGTTGGAAACAGGATACTGGGCTTTGATGGACCTTGGTCTGACCCAGTATGGCATATCTTATGTTCTTATGACTGTCTCTTACATGTCTGTGCAGTGCTGCATACGTCTTGTAGCGCTATACAAATGCTCAGAAGTAGTAGTAAGTCTGTTAATTAGGCCAACTTGTACCAATGACGAACAGCCAGAGTACTGTAATATAGTTACCTTCGCACATATCACCTTCTTTTCAAAAGGAAATACACAAGACCGTCCAGCATACCCACACAATTACAGTACTCTACCAAAGTATAATATTCAACACAATGAAAACGGAAACCAGAGCTTTACACAGGCTGCTGAAAAAAAATAATACAAATGCAGAAGGAAAATTATAGTATTTCTATCAATATGAGCCTGGCTGGGGGACCTTGCACTTTGAGCTATCTTTTATTCCACTGAGGCACACTTTCCCCTTACTTAGTCTCCTTCTGCCTCCAGCACCTCTGTCGCGTTCAAGAGCCTCTGTCACGTGGCTGCATGTCCTGGACCCGCATGGCCCTTGCTCAGGTTACTTCGGCGGGCTACCTCTGTTGTCCGGCGTTTTGTGCTGCTGCCTCCTTTTCCACTCACTCCACTGCCAGCGTGCACCGGAGTTGCTGTCCTGTTCTGCCCACCTCCACTTATCCTCCGCTGCTCCTGATATCTCTGCAGTCCGGGCCTGATCAACACCTCGCTCCACTATTGGGTGTCGGAGTGATCTTCAGTTATAAAAGCCGAGCGGATGCAGAGCCTTCCCGCCTCTGAGTTGCCAATGCAGATGTATCCCGGCCCTAAAGGAAGTTAATGTAACTTTCTTTGGGGGCGGGACGCATGTGCACAGTCTCCTTCACAGAGACGGAAGGCTCTGCACCAGCTTGGCTTTTTTCAACTGAAGATCTCTGAGTCGTTGCTGCCGCCGCTGCTGCTGCCGTGACCCCCATGGGGATGCGACCCACAGGTTGAGAACCGCTGGTCTGAGGCCTGCTGACCTGGAACAAAGCCTGCTTGATTGGGGTGGACCAGTTTAGTCAAAAGTGGCATTAACCAATTTGCTAATACTCTTGCGAATATTTTAAGATCATTCCCTAGTAGCGAAATGGGTCTGCATGACCCACTTTCACTCGGGTCTTTGCCCTCCTTATGTAATATCCTCACTCCAGCCAACCGCAAGGAGTCTGGCATCAGGTAGGCCCTCCCAAACCAATTGAACATTTTATTAAGTGGTTCTACAATGGCTTTCCCAAAACTTTTATAGAATCGGTTGGGTAGACCATCCAGTCCTAGTGCCTTATGTGAAGGTAGATCTTTAATTACTCCTAGTGCTTCATGTTCAGAGAGAGGTTTGGCTAGCTTCGGAGGCCAATATATTAGGCAGTTTAATGCCATCTAAGTATGTGTTTATCTCTGACCGATTGGGAGTTTTCTCCGGTGTGTAAAGCTGTTGGTAGAATTGAACAAAACGCTCCCTGATTTCGTCTTTCCAGAGTATTGCTCCTTTATCTTTAATTTTTAATGATATGGTTTTAGGTTGACAATTTCTTCAGTTTGAGCTAATAGGTGCCCCGGTTTGTTGCCATATTCAAAGTGGGTTTGTTCTAGCAGATTAAATTTGATTAATGTCGTGTAGCTCTAATTCTCTTAATTCTCTATGAAGATCTGCTAGTCTACGCCTCATAGTGGGGGAAGAAAGGCCTGCTTTGAGCTCTTGCTCCATCTTATAGATTGATGAATAGAGATGCCTTTACCTCTCTTCCCTTATACGCTTTTGTTAAGTTCCTAGGGATATGAATTTTCCCGATTACTGCTTTTAAGCAGTCCCATATCATACTGGGGAGCTTGCACCGTCATTTAGTACTAGATAATCCCCTATTTCTTTCAGTATCTGTTATGCAATTTCATGGTTGTCTAGCAGTGATTTACGCAATTTCTACCATGATCTCCTGTATGTTGAAGGCTCTAAGGTTAGATGACTAACGACTGGAGCATGGTCTGACTATATACTATCCATGATTGTACATACTATCTATTAATAGTAAGTCAATTTGGGAGTATACCTTGTGTACTGTGGAATAAAACAAATAGTCTCATCTTTTCCATGTACTAAGAAGGTGGCCATAGCAGCATCAGCCTGCTTCTCATGTGGCTGAGATGTTGGCAGTTGAAACGGCTTTAAACTATGCTTAAGCAACCTCCCCCTTTACAAGAAAACCTGTCTTTGAGGAGGTCCTGGGGAAGTTGAGGGCCTAGGTCAGTCTAAAGTCCTGAGGTTACCAGCAAATAGACCCTAGATGTCCATTTAGTCATTTGCACTTGAGCAGATTCAGGAACACTAAGATCACCTGGAAAAAGCTTCCACATCCCAAAGAACCCATCGATCTTGTGAGGTCTAGGCCTATCACAAGAATAAAAGAAGCAGAGATAGGGCCTTAGGAAGGGCAACTAGCACCTGCAGAACGTTTTGTTTTTTTTTTTTTTGGTGGGGAGTGAGGGGGTGGGACTAAGTGGGTGATCGGTCCTCATTAATTTTACTGGGAGTAGAGCTGAATCACATTGGACGAGGGGGTTCCTGGATATAATTGTTATGCTCTGGATTTTCCCATACCATCTCAGGCTTCTTTAAGGGAGTGAGCAGGAGACTCCATAAAAAAAGAAGTGATGCATTCTACTCAGAATTGGACCCTTTAGTTGGAGTAAGAGTAGCTCTGTCGTGAAATTTGGAAGACAACATCATTGTCAACTGATTGGAAAAATCTCTGTTTATACCAATACTAAAGAAAGGTGATCCAACTGACTGTGGAAATTTATCGCACAATCGCTCTGATTCCACATGCCAGCAGGATTCTACTGAAGAATATTCAGCAGAGAACTACAACCAGTAAGTGCAAGCAGGGTTCAGGAAAGGGTGAGGAATGAGAGACATCGTGGATGTGAGATGGATCCTTGAAAAAACTAAAGAATACCAAAAGGATATCTGTTTTATTGACTGCAGCAAGGCTTTTGACTGTGCAAACCATGAGAAACTCTGGCTCCACCCTTCGAACCACTGGCTACCTGCCATCTCAAGTACGTTTCTTGGAAAGTTCTATTCCTGGTGGTGCTCACCTTGGCTGGGCATGTGAATGAGCTGCAGGTGCTGGTAGCACACGTGCTCTACACGAGGTTCCACAGGAACAGGGTCATCCTTCAGGTACATCCTAAGTTCTTGCCAAAGGTGGTCTCTGCCTTCCACTAGAATCAACAGGTGGTATTGCCCATCTTCTTTCCTAAGCCTCATTCTTCCAGGGTGGAGGTCTACCTACCCACGTTGGACTGCAAGCATGCATTGTCCTTTTACATCCAGAAGACGCAGTTCTCTCGCTGCTCAGCGCAGCTCTTTGTCTCTTTTGACCCCAGTCAACTGGGGTTCGCAGTCTCCAAGTGCACTCTTTCACGCTGGGTGGCTAACTGAATTTTCTTTGCCTATCAATAGGCAGGGCTGCCTCTGGAGCATCATGTGATGGCTCACAATGTGCATGCCATGGTGGTGAATACATTCTTACATTATAGCAGTGCTCATCCTGCTTGGTTAAAAAACAGCTTACCTTCTCAGTTTTTACGGTTCCGGCGAAATTGTACAGATGTGACAGATTTCAAGAGACAGTCACAGAAATTGCTGGGAGATTTCAGCGATCAGGGTTATTCCCTTCAGATCTCAAAATGTGCCTATCGGAGGGCGTTATTCAATGATAGGACCTGGCTGATTGGATCCTCTAAGGTCAGAACCAGTGAGACGGAAACTGATTACATTAATATGGTCACTATTCACTGTTGAGTTTTATAAAATTCAACGTATTTCAAAGCATGCAAATGTTTTAAGTAAAGTCCCTGGTTTAGAAGAGAAACACATCAGGTGTGTTTGGCAACGGAATGCCAACTTGAAAGAACAGCTGAGTCCTGCCGTTTTGCGGCCTCTTAGAACAAGAGAAGTAGAGGATCATGAGAAAGGGCATAGGAGCTGTGGGATATGTGAAATCAATGTAGAAGTTAAGGACTTTACTTACCACGGGAAAACTTACAATTTGCAACATGTGACATCGTGTGATACCACTTCGGTAGTTTATGCAATTAGATGTCCCTGCAATCAATTATATATTGGGAAAACTATCCGTCCCTTCAAGATTAGGATTTTAGAACATAAGTCGGTTACGATGCAAAACGATGACGGCACCCATAGTCCAACACTGTCTCGATTCTGGACACGAGTTTGAACATCTACAATGTTTTTGTATTGAGCAAGTTAGGTCAGCGATAAGAGGGAAGACCCAAAAACAGACGCTATTATTGCGCGAACAGCGTTGGATTTTTAATTTAAACACTTTGATACCCCATGGCCTCAATTTTATGGTAGATTGGGGAGTTTGTCTTTAAAAGAAGTGGCTTTTTCGGAGACATCAGCAGAGAGTAAAATGTGAGCACTCGCTACGTATAAAGCTTAGTAATCTGAGTCAGTCCGCATGCGCAGCGTTTTTTTGAAGTCTGATGTTCAAAAGCAAGCCAAAGTGAAGAAGGTGGGCAGCATTTTTGATAGTAAGTTTGCTTGTCATATTCCCCTTTTCCAAAAATCCTGATAGCTGTGGAACTGTATCATATATCATAGACAATTTTACCATATCAATGTGGATATTGTTTTTGGAACATGGAGGTTAATATTGACATTTCTTATTTCTAGATCCTCCTGAAGAAACTCTTTGAGTGAAATGCATGAATGGTGCCTAAAGGAGGTGTTGAGGATAATTCAAGAGATAATTAAATTTACTTGACATAAAAATTCAACACAATGGTGGTGGAGCATTGGTGATCACACAAAAAATCCCAGAAAAGTCATTGATGCTATCATGCGCAAAACTTGAACATAGAGCAATTCATTTGTTCTTAGCACTGTTTGGTCTGAGACATTCTGGGCACTTAGTTAATTTTTAGTTAATTATTATAGTTTAACTATCAGAACCAGTGGTCCCCCACATTAGTAAAGAATCCACTTTGAAATATTGTTGGTTTGGAGCTATTTTCTTTGTAGTGAGAATGGTGGCATCAGTAGCAAGCTTGCGCTCGGTGCCCTTACTGGACATCTGCTAGACCACCACCTAGTCCTCTATGCACACCTTCGCTGCACACTACTGTTTGGAAGAGACCTCCTGGAGGGATAGTGCCTTCAGCAAGGCCATACTCCATCACCTCTTCGGGGAATAATGCAACTGTTTCCTTTCAACCTGTGATGTCCAGGCTACCGGAGTGGGACTTGCATCTTCGATGCTGCTGCTGTAGTGTCAGACTTCAGCCAATCAGCGCCCCCTGCTGCTCTTTGCGGTCCGCTTTTTGGGTCACCTGTGGTTTTTACAGGTTATTTTTTTGGTAGCCTGTAGTTTTGGAATCCCATATGTGAGGACCGACTAATGCTTGTTCCCGGAGAGAGCATAATTACTCATCTGTAACAGGTGTTCTCTTTGGACAGCAGGAATCTGTCCTCACAACCTTTCCATCTCCCTGTGGAATTATTTTTCTTTTTATGCTTGATTGAGCTATGTCAGCGATGGCGAACCTATGGCACGCGTGCCAGCTGTGGCACGCGAAGGCCTTGCAGCTGGCACGCGGGCCATAGGTCCGCAAAAAAAAGAAAAAGCTGTCTCTGACTGCGGACGCGGCAAGGGCAGAATGCAGCGTCCCGCGGGGCCCCCTCCGCCCGCTAAGCCCCTCTGCAAGAGCTTTCAGATTCGCGAGGGAGAGCGTCTCCCTCGCGTCTCTGTTAAGCCCGCAGGGGCTAATGGGAAATTTCCCATCAGCCCCTTTAGACGCGAGGGACTGATGGGAAATTTCCCATTAGCCCCTGCGGGCATAACAGAGACGCGAGGGAGACGCTCTCCCTCGCGAATCTGAAAGCCCTTGCAGAGGGGCTTAGCGGGCGGAGGGGGCCCCGCGGGACATTGCAGTCTGCCGCGGCAGCAGCCAGAGCCTGCTTTTTTTTAAAAAAATTTGCCGGGGGGGGGGGGGTAGGACTGCGAATGGGGAGGGGGGGGGGGGGGTTAGGACTGCTAATGGGCAGGAGGAGGGGGGGTTAGGACTGCTAATGGGCAGGAGGAGGAGGGGGGGGGGTTAGGACTGCTAATGGGCAGGAGGAGGAGGAGGGGGGGGGGTTAGGACTGCTAATGGGCAGGAGGGGGGGGGGTTAGGACTGCTATGTGCAGGAGGGGGGGTTAGGACTGCTAATGGGCAGGAGGAGGGGGGTTAGGACTGCTAATGGGCAGGAGGAGGAGGAGGGGGGGTTAGGACTGCTAATGGGCAGGGGGGGGGGTTAGGACTCCTAATGGGCAGGAGGAGGAGGAGGGGGGGTTAGGACTGCTAATGGGCAGGAGGGGGGGGTTAGGACTGCTATGTGCAGGGGGGGTTAGGACTGCTAATGGGCAGGAGGAGGGGGGGTTAGGACTGCTAATGGGCAGGAGGAGGAGGAGGGGGGGGTTAGGACTGCTAATGGGCAGGAGGGGGGGGGATAGGACTGCTAATGGGCAGCAGGGGGGGGTTATGAAAACTAATGGGCAGGGGGGGGGGTTAGGAAAGCTAATGGGCAGGAGGGGGGGGGTTAGGACTGCTAATGGGCAGGGGGGGGGGTTAGGACTGCTAATGGGCAGGAGGGGGGGGTCAGGACAGCGAATGGGCAGGAGGCGGGGGGGTGAGGACTGCTAATGGGCAGGAGGGGGGGGGGTTAGGACTGCTAATGGGCAGGAGGAGGGGGGGGGGTTAGGACTGCTAATGGGCAGGAGGGGGGGGGTTAGGACTGCTAATGGGCAGGAGGAGGGGGGGGGGGGTTAGGACTGCTAATGGGCAGGAGGGGGGGGGGTTAGGACTGCTAATGGGCAGGAGGAGGGGGGGGTTAGGACTGCTAATGGGCAGGAGGAGGGGGGGGTTAGGACTGCTAATGGGCAGGAGGGGGGGGGTTAGGACTGCTAATGGGCAGGAGGAGGGGGGGTTAGGACTGCTAATGGGCAGGAGGAGGGGGGGTTAGGACTGCTAATGGGCAGGAGGAGGGGGGGGGTTAGGACTGCTAATGGGCAGGAGGAGGGGGGGGGTTAGGACTGCTAATGGGCGGGAGGGGGGGTGTTAGGACTGCTAATGGGCGGGAGGGGGGGTGTTAGGACTGCTAATGGGCGGGCGGGCGGGGGTAGGACTGCTAATGGGCTGGGGGGGTAGGACTGCTAATGGGCTGTGGGGTGATGGGGGTTTAGGGCTGGAAGTGAGTTGATGGGGGGGGCTAGGACTGGTATTGGGTTGGGGGGTTGCTAGGACTGGAAATGGGCTGATGCAGGGACTAGAAGGGAATGGATGCTGGGTGAGGCTGGAACTAGAAGGGAGCTGATGTTGGGGGAGGATTAGAATGGGATGGGGCTGGGAGAGTAAAATGGAGAGGGGAAAAATATTTTGTGTGGGAGGGATAAAAAATCTACAATTGGCCGGGTATTGGGAGAGTAAGTGGGGATTGAGGATGGAGGGGTAAAATTTGAGTGGATGAAATAGGAATGAGGAAAGAGCAAAAGGAGAAAGATTAGTATGTTAAAGCAGATGTAGAGAGAGAGAGAATGGAAAAAAAAACTAGAAGAGAGAAGAAAGGACAAATGGACAGCAGATGATGGAGAGTTAGCAGAAAACATGAAGAAACCAGAAGAAAGTGGCTGGAGCAATTGCAACTGTGTAACTGAGCTGAGGTATTCTGTTTATGTAATTCCTTTTTGACATTGCCACTTGTTCTCTTTCCCCAGTAGGTCATGTATTGTTGTTGTCTGAAATGTATTGGTTTAATATTTGCAGTGTTGCCTTTTGATAGGTATGGTGTGGTGCTTTGTGAGTCCTGGTAGTGCTGTTAGGATACGGCGGGTTTGCTATTGGTTCTAAATGGGCAGTGTTTGTAGTAGTTCCTAATGTGCCTGGCGGTTGGCACTGGATTATAGTAATGTAGAAATCTTTTAGTCTGTCTTTATCCATACACTCATTAAGAGACATGTTTACTAAAAGTTAGTGTATGTTAGCATTATGCAAATATTTATGCAAATTGACGTGCTGGCACTTTGAGGAAATTCTTTGGTTTTGTGCGGCAGTTTGGGCACTCGGGCTCAAAAAGGTTAGCCATCACTGAGCTATGTCCTCATACTGAGGTCAGATGGCATCTATGGGCGGGAAGGTGACCACGCATTGCATGGTGTAGCTCCCAAAGGCTTTGTTTGAAAGCTGGGGATTGGATCCACACGGGCTCTGTTAACGCCGATGTTACCTGTATGTAAGGACTGAATTCTGCTCACCCCAGAATAACTGTTTGTTGTTTTTTGGACCTGAAACAAGTCAACAAAGTGCTTTGGGAGCCTCGTTTCTACATGGAGATCCAGTGGTGGATCATGGAAAGCAGTACGATGAAGCTTTTGACCTCCCTGGAACGTCTGTTTTATAGTGGCAGTGACAGCAGCTTTGCAAAGAGTACTTCAATATAGTCCTTCCAGTCCACCAGCAGTTGGAGAACACGCATGTCAGAATTGTGATGTCACAGAAGTGCTCCCTCCTTAGGCTCCAGGAACCAGTATCTCAGTTTCCAGTAGCTGGATAAGGAGCCTCTGCGTGGCTGGACTCCTCTGGCTGGACAATTAGGCCTAGTACTACTCCACGAAAAACCACACAAATATATATAGCAGAAATAATTTGGGCTGGGTCTCTCTCTGGTACTGTATGTGTCAGTATGAGGGCTAAATCATGAGTCATTGAAAGTTTACCATTGAATTCAATCAAATAACTTTCAACCACTTAGAAACAATTTTTTGTCGGGATCAACCGGCATGAGCAAGAGAGAAGAAAACTCTCCCCTCCGCATCGGGAGAGCCGTTATCTCCAGGAACAAGCAGGAATGTAGTCTTCACATATGGGTATCGTCAGTACCGACGGAGCCTGCGCGGGAACGCTCCCCAGCGTCCAATTAGAAAGCTTCGAGCATCCCACAGCGCCTGCGTGCTGCCTTTCCCAACTGCCTCTCTCCAGTTCTTCGTTTTCCACAGAGCCAGCAGGTTGTCGTTCCTGTCATCGCAGAAATTTTTTCCTTATTCTCCTCTTTTGTGGTCGCGTCTGCCTTCCTCGATGCTATACCGGTACCGCCGGTTTTTCTTTCCTTCTTTCTTTCTTTAAAAAAAAATATATATATATAGTATTTTTTTCCAAACTTGTCTTTTCCAGGTGCACGCGCCATTTTGGGCCTTAGGCCCAAAATTTCCTCTACCATGGTAAAACCTGCTTCGGGTTTCAAAAAGTGCGCCAAGTGTGGTGGTACCATCCCGGTCACTGACACCCATGAGTGGTGTCTTAAATGTTTAGGTCCTGACCACGCCATCTCGGAGTGTATGGCTTGTCATGATGCCCAAGAGGGGTCGACAAAACCGAGCTGCTAAGCTCAGTAACTTTTTTCCCTCCGATGCAGCTTCTGTGGCATTGACGTCTTCCAGGGCTTCGTCTTCCTCCCATGGATCTCAGGTAACTAAACATAAGTCTAGCTGGTCCTCAAAGGGTAGATCTCCTAAGCATCGAGATGCCTCTGGCGTTACCCTTGAGGGTTCTGTACTGGCAAAATTGCCCCGGTGGGAGGCTTCGGCTTCCAAAGCATTATCGGGGCTCCAGGATGTTCTCGAGGCCTCAACCTCGGCAGAACTACTGGTGCCATGCTTTGGGGTACTGGCTGCTTTCTCCGGTACCGACACCCAGGCATCGGCAGCATCGATAGACCAGAGGTTCCTGGCTATTGAACGCAGTCTGGCGGCTCTCCTTGCGGCATCGACACTCTCGGAACCGCATCAGACAGTTCAACCGGTACCGGCATCGACTCCAGCACCAATATTGGTACTGGTACCGACAACATCGACATTAGTGTCTGCTTTGCCGGCACCCAGTCATGCTATGACTTCCGGTACAATACACCGGTGCTGATTTCCCCCCGGTACCGATACACCGGTACCGATTTCCCCCCCGTTACCAACTTCGGTCAGTACGGGTATCGTGCTCTACAAGAGCATCCGGACAGAAGGTACTTTGAATCCTCGGTACCGGAACACTTCTCCCAGAGGAGCCTTCCTCTCCTAAATGTAGGATGTCTCCTCCAGAAGATATCTCCTTTCTCCAGGAACAAGCAGGAATGAGTCTTCACATATGGGTACGTCGGTACCGACGGAGCCTGCACGGGAATGCTCCCCAGCATCCAATCAGAAAGCTTTTGGGAGCATCCCTCGCGCATGCGCGGTGACTTCCCGCCTTTCTCACTGCTTCTCTTCAGTTTTCGTTTTTCCGCGGAGCCAACAGGACGTCCTCCTGTCACCACAGAAACCTTTATCTCCAGGAACAAGCAGGAATGAGTCCTCACTTATGGGTACGTCGGAACCGACGGAGCCTGCGCGGGAAAGCTCCCCAGCTTCCCAGAAAGGAAGCTTTTGGGGCCTCCCACAGCGCATGCGCGCTGCCTTCCCGCCTTCCTGACCAATTCTCTACAGTTCTTCTTTTTCCGCGGAGCCAGCAGGTCGTGTTCCTGTCACCGCTGAAGAAATTATTTTAATTTGTTTCTTTGACCGCGTGTCTGCCTTCCCCGATTCCGGACCGGTACCGACGGTCCTTTTTTCATTTATTTAAAAAAAAAAATATATATATATATATATATATTACCTTCCCTACACTTGGTGTATTTTTTCTGTGAGGCCCCTAGGCCTTCTCAGGTCTCCCTCATGGACAAACCAGCTTCTGGTTTTAAAAAATGCACTAAGTGTACCGGTACTATTTCAATTACAGACACCCATGACTGGTGTCTTAAATGTTTGGGGCCTGACCATTCCATTCCAGATTGTCCATCCTGCTCTCTGATGTCCAAAAGGGGCTTACAGAACAGAGCAAATTTCATATGCTGTTTTCTACCGATACTCCAGCATCAACATCCTCCAGGTCTTCTTCTCCTGATGGATCTCAGGTAACCAAACATTCTTCGGGCAAGTCCTCAAAAGGCAAATCCCTCTAAACAGCGATAGGCCCTTGTAATTGACCCTGAGGACCCTGCCCCAGCCAAAAAACCCTGGCGGGAAGCTCCAGCTTCCAAAGCTCCTCCTATGGGGTTACAGGTAGACATCGATGGCACGGCCTCGACTGATCTCCTGTTAGACTGCTCTGGGGTACCGGCTAACACCAGTACCGACTTCCAGACAGTTGTGGCGGCTATGAGTACTACGGTACAATCCATGCAGCAGGCCTTACTAACTTTCCTTAATGCTGCACCGCCATCGGTACTGCAACCGATTCCGGTACCCAGAGCATCTACTTCCAGTAGCATGCCGGTTCCGGGGCTTTCTTCGATACCGCTCCGGTACCCGGTACGCCCGATATCGGTACCGATCGGTACGCGTATCGATCTCTGGAAGCGAATAGACGATACTTTGAATCCTCTGAAGAGTCTGATGCCTCAGATGATTTTGCTGACGTCTCTTTCACTCTTCCTGAGGAGCCCTCTTCTCCAAAAAGGAAAATGTCTCCTCCAGAGGATTTGTCCTTTCAAGACTTCATTATTGAAGTAGCTAAAGGACTCTCCATCTCTGTATCCTCAGAAAAGGAACCTAGAGCAAAAAAAATTGGATATTTTAGGATCCTCTAAGGTTCCTAAAGAGGCAGCCACCTTACCCATACATGAAATTCTTCAAGAACACATGATGGATTTATGGGAGGCTCCTCTTACCCTATCTCCACATTCTCGACGTTTGGACACCATGTATCGGGTTCCTCCTTCTCCTGGTTTTCAAAAAACTCAGCTTCCTCACCACTCTATTGTGGTGAAGTCTGCTATGAAAAAGATAGAGTACCAAAAGACACTCTTCTACCCCTCCAGGAAGAGAATGTAGGACTCTGGATGCTTTTGGGAGAAAATTCTTCCAAGCTAGCATGCTTATTGCCAGAATCAATTCATACAGCCTTTATATGGGCATGTTTTTGAAAGAGATTGCATTAAAGATACGTCAATTTCTCCCCTTTATCCCAGAGGATAAACAGGAGGAATTTCTTCTTTTGCTAAAGCATACTCAAGATATTTCCAAGTTCTCCAACAGAGCAGCCTTTGACTCTTTTGAGGGAGCAAGCAGAGCCTCTGGCATAGCCATAGCTGCTCGCAGACTGGCTTGGCTCCAGGCCTCTGATTTGGAACCCTGGGTACAAGAAGGCTTGGGCAATTTGCCCTGCACAGGTGAAAATCTCTTTGGCAAAGAGTGGCAAATCAAAGCCACTCAAATGGATGCAGAGAATGCTGCTCTAGATAGACTTTCTAAGTCTACCTCTACCCCTGCCAAGAAAAAACCTTTTAAGAAAACTTTCTATAAAAAGACCAGATTTTCCACTAATACTGGCCAGCAATCTTCCCAAGTTCGCTTTGCTCCTAAGCGTCAGCAACCTAAGCAGGCCAGAACAAAGGCCACAGGGTCTGCTACAACCCAGCAGTCCCAACCTCAGGGTTTTTGACTTGGTTCTAGAGAACTTACCATTTCTGGCTCTGCAGCAGCCAGAACCTCTCACCATTCCAGGAAGGTTAGCTCATTTTGCTCCCAGATGGGAACAAATCACATCAGAACCGTGGACCCTCTCTATCATCAGAGAGGGCTACAAACTGCATTTCTCCAGCCTTCCTCCCCATACCATGGTGAGACAATTCAATTCTCCCCCATCTCTCCTGTACCTGTTGGGACAAGAGGTGACCACTCTTCTCGCCCAAAGGGCAATAGAAGAGGTTCCTCTTCCTCAACAAGGGTCAGGATTCTACTCCCCCTATTTTCTGATTCCCAAGAAAACAGGGGGATACAGACCAATTCTAGATCTCAGAGAATTGAACAAATTCCTCTACAAAGAGAAATTCAAAATGCTTTCTCTAGGTATTCTCCTTCCATACCTACAGAGTCAGGACTGGCTTTGCTCTCTAGATCTCAAGGATGCGTACACACATACTCATCCATCCATCCCACAGAAAATTCCTACGGTTCATGTTTCAGGGAAAACATTTCCAATACAGAGTACTCCCCTTCGGTCTAGCCTCTGCTCCAAGGGTATTTACCAAATGCATGGCAATAGTAGCTGCATTTCTACGCACTCTGGGGATCTTTGTCTTCCCGTACCTGGACGACTGGCTCATCTGAGCTCCATCTCAGTCCGAGGCTCAGACTTCCCTGGACCACACCAGACGCATATTGCAGTATCTGGGACTTGTCATCAATATGCCAAAGTCTCAACTCGCCCCTACTCAATCCCTAGAGTTCATCGGGGCTTGGCTAGATACTACCAAGGGCCTATCTTCCTCAGGCCCGTTGCAACCGTCTAGTGCACTTGGCCTCTCAAATTCAGTCCAGAAGCCACTTGACTGCCAGAGAGATGCTACAACTGCTAGGTCACATGGCATCCACTGTTCATGTAGTGCCTTATGCTCGCCTACATATGAGAGCAGCTCAATGGACCTTGTCCACACAGTGGACCCAAGCATCAGGAGCTCTCTCAGACCAAATAGCAACCTCAAAACGTCTTTTTTGGTCCCTCCAATGGTGGATATCCAATCAAAATCTGTTGTTGGGGGCCCCCTTCCAACCTGTGTTACCCCAAGCAACTCTTACTACAGATGCCTCCCAAACAGGCTGGGGAGCTCATCTCCGAGACCTCTCCACTCAGGGCCTTTGGTCTCCACAGGAGACCACCCTTCATATCAACCTTTTGGAGCTGCGAGCAATTTTCCTTGCTCTCAAGGTCTTTCATACCCTCCTCATCAACATGACAGTCCTTGTTCATACCGACAATCAAGTAGCCATGTTCTACGTAAACAAACAAGGAGGGACTGGCTCTCTGTCGCTTTGCAACGAAGCTCTAAAACTCTGGGCCTTCGCCAGAGAGCATGGGATTCATCTCCTGGCAGTGTACCTCCCAGGAATCCAAAACTCTTGGGCAGACAGACTCAGTCGAGTCCTGCTGCCACACGAATGGTCCCTGCACATGGGTCAGGTACTCAGAATCTTTCAAGAATGGGGGACCCCGGACATAGACCTCTTTGCAAGTCCAGGATTCCGTGTCATGGAGCTCAGGCCAAGGATGCCTTCCTCCTTCATTGGGGTCAGGCCTTCCTATATGCCTTTCCACCCATTCCCTTGATTCCCAAGACTCTATTCAAACTTCAGAGGGATCAAGGATCCATGATCCTCATAGCTCCACGCTGGCCACGCCAAGTGTGGTACCCTCTACTTCTGCATCTCTCCCAGACACCCTCCCTGGATCTGGGAGCTGCTGCAGACCTTCTGTCTCAAGAGGAGGGGACTTTGTGGCACCCAAACCCCAAGTCCCTTCACCTCAGAGCTTGGTTACTGAAGGCCTAGACCTTCAAGACTTGAATCTTTCTCAACAGGTGAAGGATGTCCTCCATGCATCGAGGAAACCTTCCACCAGGCGTTCTTATGCTTTTAAATGGAAAAGATTTTCAATTTGGTGTGCTGACAAAGGTCTTAACCCTCTAGCACTACCTTTGAAGTCTTTACTCGAATATCTCCTGCATCTTTCCAATGCAGGACTTAAAACAAATTCTGTAAGGGTCCATTTGAGTGCTATTGCAGCATCTCTTCAGCCTATCAATGGACAACCTGTTTCCTCTCATCCTCTTATTGCAAGATTCATGAGAGGTCTAACTTTAACTAAACCTCCCATTCGGCCTCCTCCGGTGGCATGGGACTTAAACGTGGTTCTTGGTCAGCTTATGAAGCCACCCTTTGAACCCTTAGCCACTACCTCCTTGAAATTTCTTTCCTGGAAAGTCATTTTCCTTGTCGCAATCACTTCTGCTCGCCGCATCAGTGAATTGCAGGCTTTAGTGGCTAATCCACCTTATACAAGGTTATCATGATAAGGTAGTCCTTAGGACAAATCCTCACTTTATGCCTAAAGTGGTCTCGCCTTTTCATCTTAATCAAGAGGTATATCTACCTGTCTTTTTTCCAGCTCCTCATGCATCCAGTGCAGAGAGGAACTTACATACCTTAGATTGTAAAAGAGCCCTTGCCTTTTACATCCACAGGACACAGGAACATCGAAAGTCTTCTCAACTTTTTGTTGCTTTTGATCCTTCTCATTTAGGACTTCCAGTCACAAAAGAACACTGTCCAATTGGATTGCTCAGTGTATTTCTTTTGCTTACCAGAGTAAGAACCTTTCTCTGGAAGGCCATGTCACAGCTCATAATGTGCGAGCCATGGCCACATCTATGGCTCATCTTCATTCTGTATCCATCGATCAGATCTGTCGAGCAGCCACCTGGGCCTCGGTTCATACCTTCACAGCCCATTACTGCTTGGACAAGGACTCCGGCCGGGATGCCTTGTTTGGTCAGGCTGTCCTCAGACACCTGTTCCATTCTTAAGCAACTCCTGCCCACCTTCCCTTAATGGATGCCTGAGATCCATAGGAAGATGAGGAACCCTTGGAGGGGGATCTCCCCGGCATCTCAGCTAGGGAGTCCCCATAAGTGAGGACTCATTCCTGCTTGTTCCTGGAGATAGCACAGTTACTTACCTGTAACAGGTGATCTCTGGGAACAGCAGGAATTAGTCCTCACAACCCACCCACCTCCCCTAGGAGTTGTATCTCTCTCTCTCTCTTTCCTTTCCTCTCTCTATTGTCTCAGCTTTAAACTCAAACTGAAGAGAGTTGGTCAGGAAGGCGGGAAGGCAGCGCGCATGCGCTGTGGGAGGCCCCAAAAGCTTCCTTTCTGGGAAGCTGGGGAGCTTTCCCGCGCAGGCTCCGTCGGTTCCGACGTACCCATAAGTGAGGACTAATTCCTGCTGTTCCCAGAGATCACCTGTTACAGGTAAGTAACTGTGCTTTCTTTAAAAATCCTTATTTTCTTATTGTGGTCACGGCTGTTTTTCCCGCTGATACCGGTACCGCCGGTGCTTTATTTTATTTTTCAAACTTAGAGAAATATTTCTCCTCAGTTTTTTGTTTAACTTTTTTGGGCCTACCAGGCCTTTTCCAACATGGAGCCGCCTTCTCCTAAGAAGTGCCTTCACTGTGGAAACTTAGTTTTCTTTTTAGACTCCAATGCTTGGTGTCTAACCTGTTTGGGTCCTGACCCTTTTTCCCCTGATACCTCAGGCTATTTTATTGGGAGAAGACCTTCCCTTTTTCGAGTTTCCCTCGATGCCGTTTTTCCTCCTGAAGTGAGGACACCGGTTTATTCTTCTCTCCAGGATCAGGTAACCCACAAACAGTCTGTTAAGACTAGCCAATTCTTGAAGGGTAAGTCTCATGCCCAGCATGATGATGGCTCCGGCCTTATCCTCAAGACCTCATTGGCAATAAAACCTCGGCGGGAGTCTTCGGGCTCCAAAGCATTTACGGGGTTTCAGGTTGTTCCTGGGGCTCACCCCTCACAGAACATACCTGAGCCGTGCCAGGGGGTGGTATCCGCTTCGAGCGGTACCGATAACCCGGCACCGGCATCGGTGTCGAGTGCTGCACTCTTCAACAGGGATCGTCATCTGGTGTCCTCGGTACCTTCGGGGCCGATCGATACGACCCAGATTGGCTTTCCTGTATCCCAGCCATGCTCGGGGTTGGTACCGGCTTCGAGCAGTACCGATACCCCGGTATCGAGTGTTACACTCTTTACCTCGGATCGTCATCTGGAATCCTCGGTACCTTCGGGGCCGATCGATACGACCCAGATTGACTTTCCTATATCTTCACCGTGCTCGGGGTTGGTACCGACTTCGAGCGGTACCGATACCCCAACATCGGTGCCGGTGTCGAGTATTCCTCTCTTCACCAGGCATCGTCTTCGAACGTCCTCGGTACCTTCGGTGCCGTTCGATGAGATTCCAATTGGCTTTCATGTATCGGCATCGCTGATACCACCACCAACGTCGGTACCTTCTAGACATGCATCGATAGACTCGCTCGCTTCGATGCCGAGTCTACAATCGATATCCAGTCTAGATGACTTGGTACCGACGCGTTTCGGAACCGATCCATATCGTTTCCGGCTACGCAGTACCGAGGATATTCACCAAGGCTCTCTGGTTACCTCGGTACCGCTTCAGCAGCCCTCGATTACTGCTTCAATGACATTATCTCCGATACCGGTACCGGGGTCGATTCCTGCAGTTCCATCGGTGCCATCGATCCTTTCTATGCCTAGTTTGGAATCGATACCAGGCACTGACGATGCAGTACTAACTGCCTCAAATCAGAACTGTCAGTATCACAGTCCATCGAGCAGGATTCGTTTTCTGCACCAGTCCAGTATATCTTCTGGTGCTCAAGCTGCTCCTTCAACCTCAGCTTGCCCAGGATTACTTCCTATTGGAATTCCTTCTTTTCAGAAGTTTCTCCTTGACATGGCAGCTTTTCTTGCCATTCCTATTCCTGGTTTTTCTCTTGACCAAGATCCTGCAGAAAAGGAAAACATAATGCTTCCTTTACATCTTTCTTTGCAGGATCTTCTTCTGAGGATATGGGAATCACCCTTAAAGGTTCCTTTGCCTTCTACAGCCATTGACGTTCTGTATCAGGTACCTCCCTCTCCAGGGTTCCAGAAAAACCAACTTCCACATCATTCCATTGTAGTGGAATCAGCAATGAGGAAGGTAAGAAGCAAGAAGAAGCATTCTTATCCGCCAGGTCGTGCATCTAAAGCACTTGATGCCTTTGGACGTCAAACCTTCCAAACTTCTATGCTGGCTTCAAGAATTATTTCATATATTTTTTATGAGTCTGACACTTCAGGAGGTCACAGAGAAATTATCTCTTTTGTCTCCTTTTTTGTCAGAACCTAAGGCCTCTGACTATTCCTTGCTTCTCAATCATAGCAGGAATATCTCTTGGTTCCTTTCTCGTGCTTCTCTAGACTCTTTTGAGTCTGTTAGCAGATCCTCTGCTATTTCCATTGGAGCACGTCGTACAGCCTGGCTGCAGGCTTCAGACTTGAGCAGATGGGCACAACATACACTGGGTAATTCTCCTTGTACTGGAGAAAATCTCTTCAATAAAGAGGCTTTACGTCAGGTTGCTCATTGCTCCACTGACTTTCCTAGTTCTGGAAACCGTTCTAAGCCTTCTTTTTCCCCAGGGTGTAGGAAATATCCTACCAAACCTTCTTTCCCTAGGAAAAGAAAGTTTCATCCTTCTGCCCATCCTCCAGATGTACCCAAGCAAGGGACATCTCATCCTCGTCTGAAGTCTCCAGACTCTAACCAGGCTAATCATAGCCAGCAACCATAGGTTCCTGTATGTTGCAATCTACAGTAAACCTCTTCTTACCAGAAGTTATTCTTCAAACCCTACACTGGTTTTTCTTTTCAGTATGCTTAGCTGTTAGGATATTTTATCCATGGATTACAGAATTCTCCCTTTCTTTCTATTATAAAGGGAAATTACAATTATCCCATGATAGTTTCTGTCCCCACGGACATTTTTTCCTTCAGCTGACTTACCATATGGTATGTCACCTTCCAAGCCCCTCTCTTCCAGGGTTTCCCCTGCTCGAGTTGGTACCATACTGAAACACTTCTCTTTCTTTCCAGTGTAGACGTTTGCTATCCTTCAATGCATGCTCTGAACACCTCATCAGACAGGGACGGGAATATCTCCGCTCCCTCTGTTTTTCTCCCTGTTTTTATACAGGGGGATCTCCTCTGCTCTTTTGTTCAGTTGCTGTACAAGCAGAAGTTCCAGTGCTTACTTTAATGTTCTTGCAAGTTACTTTCAACTATCTTGCATGATACTACTTATTGCAGGTTATCTTCTTCTTGCCATATCCTTACCTAGGATGTGGCACCACATCTGACTGCTGTCAGTTTATCTCATAATTCTCCTGCACAATGCTCTCTGCAATCTTCAGAGAAGCTTTTCTACTATGGGCCCTTGCTGTAGAGCATTGAACTTTGTCTCTGAGGGTTTTCCATATAATAGGAAAAGCTTATATAGTCATTCCATGGCTATATAGGTTCTTTATAACCTCTCGTCTCCTATTGTGATACAGAAGACAAGTTTTTTTTTCTGCGTGAATGTCCAAGGAGTTCCCAATCTGGCAGGAATCTATCCCTTTTTTCCTTACAGCTTGGCATTATTTTTTCTACTCCACTTGGATAACGCATACTTTTTTTTACTGTACATGATACCCCTGAGTCCCTTGGCTGGGTCATCCAGGTGTCTTAGTCTATGCGTTTTCTTGTCCTTTGGACATGTCAGAGTCCTCAAGTACTCCTGACATGCTCTTACCAGACTGCTATTATCCTCTGTTTTTCACGCAACCATACTGGTTATCCACTGGAATATATTCCTGCACCACGGAAATAGATTCTCTATATTTCTTCAGGTGTTTTTTACCCCCTTATTAGATGAATCTTTTCCCATCACATTCCCCATGTGAATGTTTTTGTGGAGCTCAGTTGCAGACATGTATCCTCAGACTTATATTCATGTCTGTATATGTCTTATACATACACACTTTTGTAATCTGTATGGGCATAAGCCATGCCCGTCTATATCTATCTATATCTATCTATCTATCTATATATCACACCTATCTGAACATATATGCACATATATATAGACATATATGTATCTCCATATATATATATATATATATATATATATATATATATATCCTTTGGGAGATGTCCATAGGACACTAAGTATTACTTACTATCTCCCTAACTGTCTGTGCTATAAAGCTTTTACCTTCTTAAGGGGTCCAGACAGTCAACTTGCCTATTCTCATACTGCTCAGTAAGTGGGAGCGGTTATACACACAATTACTGCTGTGACGTCAACAGCTTCTATTTTTGTTTTAGATCTCCCTATCCATGAAGTATTAAACTTCATTGTCTTCCTATCTCTTACCAGCTAGGAATGACAGTGTACATCTTCAGTATTTCTGAGTACACTTCTGTTCTCCTTGGGAATAGGGGCTTTTTTCCATACCCCCTCTTCCCTTCTGGACTGGGCTACTTTCCAGATCGGTCAGTCTTCTTCTTTTAGTCCTCAATGTTAATAACTCTGTACCTAAAGGTTTTCAGCTTTTTCCCATAAAGCTTTCCATTGAAGACCTGCCGTTCTTCTCCTGCCCCAGTTGACACCTGGGTCACCTGCCCATTCCAGATTTGGAACTTCATCCTCACTGCTGTGAAGTTACCTTGAAGATTCCGCTACTGCATCTACAGTACACTCCATCACAGTTCTACTTCCTACAATCCAGTAGGTAAGTCCTATGTTGTACTGGTTCATTAAATATTTTAATGATACTTGACTTACATTCTAAAGACTCATCTCTCCTGTAGTCTTTAGATTTGCTGTTCCTTGCAGCTCTTCTCTATTCAACTCCTACCCCCCCATCCCTCAGGGGATGCAGGTTTGGAAAATGCCGTCCTGTCCAGGGATACACATTTTAGGGATTCTCCCCTGGCACCCACAGCTAGGGAGTCCCCCATATGTGAAGACTCATTCCTGCTTGTTCCTGGAGATAGCACAGTTACTTACCTGTAACAGGTGGTCTCTGGGAACAGCAGGAATTAGTCTTCACAACCCACCCACCTCCCCTAGGAGTTGTATCTATCTATTTCCTTTCCTCTGTCTCTCCTTTCTGTCTCAGCTATGAAACTCAACTGAAGAGAGGCAGTGGGAAAGGCGGGAAGTCACCGCGCAGGCACGATGGATGCTCCCAAAAGCTTTCTGATTGGATGCTGGGGAGCATTCCCGTGCAGGCTCCGTCGGTACCGACGTACCCATATGTGAAGACTAATTCCTGCTGTTCCCAGAGATCACCTGTTACAGGTAAGTAACTGTGCTTTCAGGATTTTATCAGAGAGGTGGCTTGAGGTCTTTCCATTACTGTGGCTCCTGAAACAGAGCCCAGGGCAAAGGAGTTGGAGATTCTACAATATCCCAAAGCTCCTAAGGAGGCAACTACTTTGCCTATCCATGAGATCTTACATGATCTCATGCTAAGAATGTGAGAAACACCTCTTACCACCTCTCCTCACTCTCGTAGACTGGATACCATGTATCGAGTCCCTCCTTGTCCTGGTTTCCAGAAAACTCAGCTTCCTCACCACTCTATTGTAGTGGAATCAGCTATGAGAAGGATCAGGAGTGCAAAGAGGCATGCCTCTAATCCTCCAGGACGTGAGTGTATAACTTTTTGGATGCCTTTGGACGTCATACTTTCCAGGCTTCCATGCTTTCTGCCAGGATCAGTTCCTATATTTTTTATATATGGGAATGTTCCTTAAAGAAATCACAGGGGATTTAGATGTTTTGAGCCCTCTTCTTCCTGAAATAAGAGGCAGGATTTTCTCACTCTGGTTAAACATGCCCAGGATGTTTCTAAATTTGTTAATTGTGCAGCTTTTGACTGTTTCGAGTGCATAAGCAGAACCTCTGCCATTGCCATAGGTGCACGTAGAATTGCCTGGCTCCAGGCATCCGATTTGGAGCTCTGGGTGCAGGACAAACTGGGCAATATCCCTTGTACAGGTGAGAATCTATTCGGCAAAAATTGGCAAGAGAAAGCCAATGAGTTGGATGCTCACAACTCCACTTTGGATAGGTTATCCAAAGCCACAGCTGATCTTGCAAGGAAGAAATCTTTCAAGAAACCATTCTTCTCAAAAAAGAAGAGGTTTTATCCCTCTTATTCCCAGCAGGGGACGTTCTGCAGGTCAGCCTGCCCGAAACAGTCAGCAACCACCTAAACAAAGGAAAGCAAAGACCGCTAAGCCTCAACCGTCTCAGCAGTCTCAGCCTCCACAAGGCCTTTGACTTTCATCTAGAGAACTTAGCCTTCTGGGCCCTCAATGAACCATAGCCTTCCACCATTCCATGAAGGTTGTCACTTTGCCCCCAGATGGGAGCAGATAACAGCAGAGCATTGGACTCTTTCCATCATAAGAGGGGTACAAGCTTCATTTTATCTGCATTCCCCCTCCCACAATGGTAAGACAGTTCAATTCTCAGACCTCTCTCATCAACCTGTTAGATCAAGAGGTCACTATGCTTCTTGCCCAAGGGGCAATAGAAGAGGTACCCATTCCTCAACAGGGTACAGGGTTATCTCCAGGAACAAGCAGGAATAAGTCCTCACATATGGGTACGTCGGAACCGACGGAGCCTGCGCGGGAAAGCTCCCCAGCCTTTCAGATGAAAGGCTTTTGGGGCCTCCCACTGCACATGCGCGCTGCCTTCCCGCCTTCCTGACCAGCTCTCCTCAGTTTCTCTTTTTCCGCGGAGCCAGCAGGTCGTGTTCCTGTCACCGCTGAAGAAATTGTTAATTTTGTTTGTTTCTTTAGACCGCGTACCTGCCTTCCCCATACCGAAACCGGTACCGCCGGTCTCTTTCTTTCTTTATAAAAAAAAAAAAAAAAGACTTTTTTATTTTCTTCAGCACAGCTTGGTAACTTTTGTTAGGCCTTTAGGCCTACACAAATTCTCCTCATGGAGAAGCCAGTCCCTGGTTTTAAAAAGTGTACCAAGTGCAGTGCTGTCATTTCTGTCACAGACACCCATGAATGGTGTCTTAAATGTTTGGGACCTGACCACTCCATACCGGACTGCCCATCCTGCTCCCAGATGTCTAAACGTGGGTTGCAGAACCGGGCCAACAAATTCCATGTGCTGTTTGCTTCAGATAATCCAGCATCACAGTCATCCAGGTCTTCCTCTCCGGATGGATCTCAGGTAGCCAAAACTTCTGTGGGCAAATCCTCTAAAAGCAAATCTCTTTCTAAAGATCGAGAGGCTCTCAATCTTGAGTTCGAGGATTCTGCCCAGGCCAAAAAACCCCGGCGGGAGGCTCCGGCCTCCAAAGCAACCATGGGGTCACAGGTTGACATCGATGGCACGGCCTCGACTGATCACCTGTTGGACTGCTCTGGGGTACCGGCCCATACTGGTACCGACATCCAGGCAGCAGTGGCGTCTATGGGCAATACTGTCCAGACCATGCAGCAGGCCGTTCTGGCATTCATTAAGGCTGCGACGCCCTCGGTACCGCTTCCATCGGTACCGACCCCGGTTCCGGTATCCACACCGGAACCGAGACCATCGACTTCCAAACGTCGATTGGTTCAGCATGCCGGATTCAGGCTTTCGCCCGATACCGATCCCATGCCCGATATGCCCGATGTCGATACCGATCGGTATGCGTATCGTGCATTGAAAGCACAGAGAGAATACTCAGATTCTTCTGATGAATTCAATTCCTCTGATGACTCTGCTGAGCTTGCTCTTCCTGAGGAGCCCTCTTCTCCAAAGAGGAGGATGTCTCCTCCAGAGGATTTATCCTTTCAGGATTTCATTGTTGATGTAGCTAAAGGACTTTCTATTGCTACATCTTCTGAAAAAGAACCCAGATCAAAAAAATTGGATATGTTAGGATACTCTAAAGCTCCTAAAGAGGCAGTCACTCTGCCTATCCATGAAATCCTTCAAGAACACTTGATGGATTTGTGGGAGACTCCTTTAACACTGTCTCCCCATTCCCGTAGGTTGGACACCATGTATCGGGTCCCTCCTTCTCCTGGGTTCCAAATACCTCAGCTGCCTCACCACTCTATTGTGGTGAAGTCTGCCATGAAGAAAATAGAGTCCTAAAAGGCATTCTTCTACCCCTCCAGGGCGAGAATGTAAGACCCTTGACTCTTTTGGTAGAAAGATGTTCCAGGCTAGTATGCTTATAGCCAGGATCAATTCTTATAGCCTTTATATGGGCATGTTTCTTGGACAACTTGCCCTAAAGGTACAGCATTTTGCCCCCTTTATCCCTGATGATCAAAGGGCGGACTTCTTTTCTATGGTGACACAACTTTCAGAGGTCTCCAAGTTCTCCAACAGGGCAGCCTTTGATTCCTTTGAGGTTGCTGGCAGGGCTTCGGGAATTGCTATTGCAGCCCGACGTCTCGCTTGGCTCCAGGCTTCTGACCTAGAACCCTGGGTTGTAGATGGCCTCAGGAATCTGCCCTGTATGGGTGAGAACTTATTTGGTGAAGACTGGCAAATTAAAGCTGCTCAAATGGATGCAGAAAATGCCACTCTAGATAGACTTTCTAAGTCTACTTCTACCCCTGCCAAAAAAGTCTTTTAAAAGGCCTTACTATAAGAAGGCCAGATTTTCCACAAATACTGGCCAGCAATCTGCTCAGCCTCGCTTTGCTGCTAAGCGTCAGCAATCTAAGCAAGTAAAGTCAAAGCCTGCAGTGTCTACTGCACCCCAGCAGGCTCAACCCCCTCAGGAGTTTTGACTTGCCCCTAGAGAACTTGCCGTTTCTGGCTCTAGAACAACCAGAGCCCCTCACCATTCCTGGAAGGCTAGCTCATTTTGCTCCCAGATGGGAACAAATCACATCAGAGCAATGGACCCTCTCTATTATCAGGGAGGGCTACAAACTTCATTTCTCCAGCCTTCCTCCCCATACCATGGTGAGGCAATTCAGTTCTCCCCCATCTCTTCTGACCCTGTTGGGTCAGGAAGTCTCCCCTCTCCTTGCCCAAGGGGCAATAGAGGAGGTTCCTCCTCCACAACAGGGGTTAGGTTTCTACTCCCCTTATTTTCTCATAACAAAGAAGACAGGGGGCTTCAGACCTATCCTAGATCTGAGAGAATTGAACAGGTTTCTATTCAAGGAGAAATTCAAAATGCTCTCTCTGGGCATTCTCCTTCCATACCTTCAGAGTCAGGATTGGCTTTGTTCTCTAGATCTCAAGGATGCGTACACTCATATACTCATCCATCCATCCCACAGAAGATATCTTCGCTTTCTGTTCCAGGGAAAACATTTCCAGTACAGAGTACTACCCTTCGGTCTGGCCTCTGCTCCAAGAGTCTTCACAAAATGCATGGCAGTCGTAGCCACATTTCTCAGAGGCATGGGAATCTTTGTCTTCCCATATCTGGACGACTGGCTCATCCGAGCTCCATCTCAGTCAGAAGCCCAGATTTCTCTGGACCGCACAAGGCGTATTCTTCAATATCTGGGATTTGTGGTAAACGTTCCCAAGTCCCAACTCATCCCTACTCAGTCCCTGGAATTCATAGGGGCCCAATTGGACTCCACCACTGCAAGGGCCTACCTCCCTCTGGTCCGAGGCCAAAGGCTAATAAGCTTGGCCTCCCAGGCTCAGTCCAGAAGTCACTTGTCAGCCAGAGAAATGCTGCAACGTCTGGGCCACATGGCCTCCACGGTCCATGTGGTGCCCTACGCTCGTCTTCATATGAGGGCAGCTCAATGGCTTTTGGCCACCCAGTGGTCTCAAGCATCAGGACTGCTCTCAGACCAAATACTCACCTCAAAACGACTGTTTTGGTCTCTCCAGTGGTGGACAACCTACAAAAATCTGTTGTTGTGGATTCCCTTCCAACCTTCGTTGCCCCAAGCAACCCTCACAACAGATGCCTCCCAAACAGGGTGGGGAGCTCATCTCCAACACCTCTCCACTCAGGGCACCTGGTCTCCTCAGGAGACCACCCTTCACATCAACCTTCTGGAACTGCGAGCAATCTTCCTTGCCCTCACAGTCTTCCACACCCTCCTTGTCAACCTGACTGTCCTAGTCCAGACAGACAATCAGGTAGCCATGTTCTATGTCAACAAACAAGGAGGGACGGGCTCTCTGTCGCTTTGCAACGAAGCTCTCAGATTATGGGCCTTCGCCAGAGAGCATCAAATTCATCTTCTGGCAGTATATCGAGTTCTGCTCCCACACGAATGGTCCCTGCATATGGACCAGATACGCAGAATCTTTCAGGAATGGGGGACCCCGGACATAGACCTCTTTGCAAGTCCGTGGAATGCCAAACTTCCCCGGTTCTGTTCCAGGACTCCGTGTCAGGGAGCTCAGGCCAACGATGCCTTTCTCCTACATTGGGGTCAGGAATTCCTGTACGCTTTTCCACCCATTCCTTTGATTCCCAAGACTCTGTTCAAACTTCAGAGGGATCACGGATCCATGATCCTCATTGCTCCACGCTGGCCACGCCAAGTGTGGTTCCCTCTCCTTCTACAGCTCTCCCAGGGCTCCTCCCTGGACCTGGGAGCTGCACCAGACCTTCTGTCTCAGGAGCAGGGGACTTTGTGGCATCCAAACCCCAAGTCCCTACATCTCCGAGCTTGGTTACTGAAGGCTTAAGCCTTCATGAGTTTAATCTTTCCCAACCAGTGAAAGATATCCTTCATGCCTCTAGGAAACCCTCTACTAGGCGTTCCTATGCTTTCAAATGGAAACGTTTTTCCATTTGGTGTGCGCAACAGGGTCTTGACCCTCTAGCACTTCCTTTGAATTCTCTACTGGACTATCTCCTGCATCTTTCCAATGCAGGCCTCAAGACGAATTCAGTACGAGTCCATTTAAGTGCTATTGCAGCATCCTTAAAACCTATAAATGGACAACCTGTCTCCTCTCATCCTCTTATTGCAAGATTCATGAGAGGCCTGACCCTCACTAAGCCTCCCATCCGACCTCCTCCGGTAGCATGGGACTTGAATTTAGTTCTGGGTCAACTTATGAAGCCACCTTTTGAACCGTTGGTATCTACCTCCCTGAAATTTCTTTCCTGGAAGGTTCTTTTCCTTATTGCAGTCACTTCGGCTCGCCGCATCAGTGAACTGCAGGCTTTGGTGGCTAATCCACCTTATACCAGATTTCATCATGATAAGGTGGTCCTTAGGACGAATCCCCACTTTATGCCTAAAGTGGTCTCGCCTTTTCATCTTAATCAAGAGGTATATCTACCTGTTTTTTTCCCGGCTCCTCATGCATCCAGTGCAGAGAGGAACCTTCATACTCTTGACTGTAAAAGAGCTCTCGCCTTTTACCTCAACAGGACTCAGCCACATCGAAAGTCTTCCCAACTTTTCGTGGCTTTTGATCCTTCTCATTTGGGACTTCCAGTCACCAAACGTACACTTTCCAATTGTATTTCTTTTGCTTACCGGAGTAAGAACATTTCTCTGGAAGGCCATGTCACAGCTCACAATGTGCGAGCCATGGCCACTTCTATGGCTCATCTTCACTCTGTGTCCATAGATCAGATCTGTCGAGCAGTCACTTGGGCCTCGGTTCATACCTTCACAGCCCATTACTGCTTGGACAAGGACTCCCGCCGGGATGCCTTGTTTGGTCAGGCTGTCCTCAAACACCTGTTCCATACTTAAACAACTCCTGCCCACCTTCCCTGGATGGATGCCTGAGATCCATACGAAGATGGTTTACCCTTGGAGGGGGATCTCCCAGGCATCTTAGCTAGGGAATCCCCATATGTGAGGACTTATTCCTGCTTGTTCCTGGAGATAGCACAGTTACTTACCTGTAACAGGTGATCTCTGGGAACAGCAGGAATTAGTCCTCACAACCCACCCACCTCCCCTAGGAGTTGTATCTTCTATCTATCTTCCTTTCCTCTCTCTATTGTCTCAGCTATAAACTCGAACTGAGGAGAGCTGGTCAGGAAGGCGGGAAGGCAGCGCGCATGTGCAGTGGGAGGCCCCAAAAACCTTTCATCTGAAAGGCTGGGGAGCTTTCCCGCGCAGGCTCCGTCGGTTCCGACGTACCCATATGTGAGGACTAATTCCTTCTGTTCCCAGAGATCACCTGTTACAGGTAAGTAACTGTGCTTTACTCCCCCTATTTCCTTATCCCAAAGAAAACGGGGGGACAGACCTATTTTAGACCTCGGAGAATTGAACAAATTCCTGTTCAAAGAAATTCAGGATGATTTCTCTGGGAACTCTGCTGCCATACCTTCAGAGTCAGGATTGGCTTTGTTCGCTAGATCTCAAGGATGCGTACACATGTTCTCATCCATCCAACTCACAAAGTTCCTTCAGTTCCTTGTCCAAGGAAAGCACTATCAATACAGGGTGCTTCCTTTTGGCCTGGCCTCAGCACCAAGGGTGTTCACGAAATGCATGGCTGTAGTAGCAGCATTTCTTCGCACTCTAGGAATATTTGCCTTCCCCTACTTAGACGACTGGCTCATTTGAGCCCCATCAGAGTCAGAGGCCAGGATTTCTCTATCTTGCACAATGCCTATCCTTCAGTATTTGGGTCTGGTCATAAACATCCCAAAATCCAGTCTAACTCCCACTCAATCTCTAGAGTTCATAGGAGCTTTGCTGGATACCAGAAAAGCAAGGGCCTATCTTCCACAGGCCCGTTGCCTTTGCATGGTGCAGTTAGCTTCTCAAGCAGTGCTAAAGCCTCATCTCACTGTTAGAGAAATGTTAAAACTACTAGGCCACATGGCATCTATCGTGCATGTGGTTCCTTATGCTCGCCTCCATATTGAGAGCAGCCCAGTGGACTTTATCCACTCAATGGACCCAGGCATCAGGGTGCCCTTCAGACAAAATAGCAAACACAAATCGCCTTATTTTGTCCCTCCAATGGTGGTAGTTCGCTCAGAACCTGTTGCTGGGGTCCCCATTTCAACAACCTTTACCCCAGGCAACTTTCACAACAGATGCTTCTCCAGTGGGTTGGGGAGCTCATCTGCAAGACCTCTCCACCCAAGGCACTTGGACTCCACAGGAGACTCATCTACACATCAATCGGAGCTCAGAGCAATCTTTCTTGCTCTGCGAGTTTTCCACACCCTGCTCAGCTACAAGATAGTCCTCATTCATATGGACAATCAAGTAGCCATGCTCTATGTGAACAAGCAGGGAGGAACAGGCTCTGTCGCTTTGCAACGAAGCTTTGCGACTATGGGCCTTCACCAGAGAGCATCAGATTCATCTCCTGGCAGTGTATCTTCCAGGTATCCAAAACTTTTGGGCAGGCAGACTCAGTCAAGTTCTGCTTCTACACAAATGGTCTCTACATGTAGACCAGGTGGCCAAGATTTTTCAAATTTGGGGAACCCCGGACATAGACCTCTTTGCAAGTCTGTTGAATGCCAAACTTTCCCGGTTCTGTTCCAGAATTCCTGCTCAGGACTCTCAGGCCAGGGATACTTTCCTCCTTCATTGTGGTCAAGACTTCCTGTATGCCTTTCTACCCATTCCCCTGATTCCCAAAACCCTGTTCAAGTTTCAGAGAGACAGAGGCCGTATGATTCTCATAGCTCCGCATTGCCACAGCAAGTGTGGTACCCTCTGCTCCTACATCTCTCTCAAGCTCTCTCTCTGGAGTTAGGCTCTGCTCCAGATCCGTCTCAGGAGGACGGAATGTTATGGCATCCCAATCCCCAGTCTCTGCATCTCAGGGCTTGGTTGCTGAAGACCTAGATCTTCAGGATCTTAACCTTCCTCAGCAAGTAAAGGATATCCTTTATGCTTCTAGAAAACCACAAGATGCTCTTATGCTTTCAAGTGGAAAAGGTTTACCATATGGTGCTCGCAGAAGGGTCTTAACCACCTTGCGATACCTCTGGAATCATTACTGGAGTATCTCCTTCATTTATCCAATGCAGGACTTAAAACTAACTCAGTAAGTCCATTTAAGTGCTATTGCGGCTTCTTTCAAGCCTTTAAATGGACAACCTATTTCTTCCCATCCTCTCATAGCAAGATTTATGAGAGGCCTTCTTCTAACTAAGCCTCCCATTAAGCCACCACCGGTGGCATGGGACTTAAATCTGGTCTTGGCCAGCTCATGAAGTCACCTTTCGAACCCTTAGCTACTACCTCCTTGAAATTCCTTTCTTGGAAAGTTATCTTTCTTATTGCAATCACATCAGCACGTCGCATCAGTGAGTTGCAGGCACTAGTGGCTGATCCACCTTATTGAGGGAGGAGTAGCCTAGTGGTTGGGGCAAGGTACTTCAGGCCGAAAGGTCGGGGGTTCAAATCCCACTAGAGGACAGCAACCTTGGGCCGGAAGGACTGGGGTTTCTAGTCCCACAGATGCTCCTTGTGGTCTTGGGCAAGCCACTTAACCCTCCATTGCCCATGTTCCCTGTAAGTATTAGTGTATGTGTCTCATATCCCTGCGTGTTAAATGTATCCCCCAATTGTGTTGTGACCGCTTTGATTGAAGGATAAGGCGGTATACAAAACTGTCTAAATAAAATAAATAAATAAATACAAGGTTCCATCATGACAAGGTAGTCCTTAGGACTCATCCACACTTTATGCCAAAGGTGGTCTCGCCTTTTCATCTTAACCAGGCGGTCTACCTGCCTGTTTTTTCCAAGGCCTCGTGCATCAAATGCAGAAAGGAATCTTCATACTTTGGACTGTAAAAGAGCTTTAGCTTTTTACTTACAAAGAACACAGCAACATAGAAAGTCCTCTCATCTTTTTGTTGCTTTTGATCCTTCTCATTTGGGACTTCCAGTCTCGAAGAGAACACTGTCCAACTGGATTGCACAGTGTATTTCCTTTGCCTATCAGAGTAAGAATCTTCCTCTGGAGGGCCATGTCACAGCTCACAATGTGAGAGCCATGGCAGCTTCAATGGCTTATCTGCACTCTGTGTCTATCGGACTCCCGCCGGATGCCTTGTTTGGTCAGGCTGTTCTCCAACACCTGTTCCATAACTGATCAACTCCTACCCACCATCCCTGGTTGCATGCCAGAGATCCATGGGGGGAAGTGGAGCCCTTTCACAGGGACACACAACTTCTGGGGTCTCTCCCTGGCATCTAAAGCTAGGGAGTCCCCATATGTGAAGACTACACTCCTGCTTGTTCCTGGAGATAGCATAGTTACTCACTGTAACAGGTGATCTCCGGGAACAGCAGGAATTTCGTCTTCACAACTCACCCACCTCCCCTAGGAGTTGTATCTCTCTATCTCATTCTCTTTCCCTCTCTCTCTCTTTGTCTCAGTTTTAAACTCAACTGGAGAGAGGCAGTTGGGAAAGGCGGGAAGGCAGCACACAGGCGCTGTGGGATGCTCCCAAAAGCTTTCTAATTGGACGCTGGGGAGCGTTCCCACGCAGGCTTTGTCGGTACCGACGATACCCATTTGTGAAGACTAAATTCCTGCTGTTCCCGGAGATCACCTGTTACAGGTGAGTAACTATGCTTTATTCAACAAGCGTCAAGGCCCATTTCATTAATAGTAGTGTGGCAGACACTTATCTTGTGAGCGGGCGATGTTCCTCATCCATTAATAAACATCGGGTTTCAAAGTTACACACGACATGCATGTTTCGGGCTCATCCGGAGCCCTGTTTCAAGTGTTCCCCTTTTTTTGTCAAAGTACTCGCCCCTTGGAAACGACGCCAAACCCAACGGTTCCTTTTATGTATGAGGGCTAGCAGGTAGAAGGTTGCAATTTGGGCACTGTGGGGTGGTCCCTTAAGTGAGTCAGGTGCAGCCCTAGGGTTGTTATACCTGGTGGTCCAGGTCCTCACCCCCCTCCAGCCAGACAGTCCAACATACCTGTGAGTGCTGTTTGAATTTGTATGTCAGGTTTCATCTCTACCCCTTTTCAAATCCATGCTAAAGGCAGCCTCAAAAAGGTGAGCTTTTGGATCCTGATCCCTTGTTCTCCTTACCTTTCCTTATTTGTACCCTTGTTCTCAGTTATTGTATTATCTATCTTTAATTAAATTGTAAGCTCTGACGAGCAGGGACCATTTTCTGTATATATCTGTATAGCACTGCATACACATTTTAGTGCTACATAAATGATTAGTAGTAGTAGGTTTGGCTGGCTTCCCTCTGCTGCTACTAATTGAGCTTACAGACACCTGCCTCTGTTATATCCGGCTGTTTCCTTGAGTGGAGAGGAAGCAGGTAGCTGTGGATCTGCAGGAGCTGGCTCCTGGGGGAGTACAGACTGATGAGGCTTGAAGTGTTGGCTTCTGCTTCCTTTGGTGGGGGGGGGGGGGGGCTGTCATCTTTCTGCAGTACCTCTTTCGACGACTTTGGGGAGTTTTTGGATTTTCTGCACTGCTGGTAGTTTTTTTTGTAATCTCCAGGAACAAGCAGGAATGTAGTTCTCACATATGGGTATCATCAGTACCGACGGAGCCTGTGCGGGCACGTTCCCCAGCGTCCAATAGGAACGCTTTTGGGAGCATCCCTCAGCACATGCGCGCTGCTTTCCCGCCTTTCCAACTGTCTCTCTTCGGTTCTTCGTTTGTGGTCGCGCTTGCCTACCACACGACACCTACCGGTACCGCCGGTTCTTTTCTTTTCTTTCCAAAAAAAACCAACCTTTCACTGTTTCTTTTCAGAAACTTTTCCTGTTGTGGTGCTAGGCACCATTTTGGGCATTAGGCCCCATTTGTCCAAAATAATGGAAAAGCCAACTAGTGGTTTTAAAAAATGTACTAAGTGTGGCGATACCATTTCCGTCGCTGACACCCATGATTGGTGCTAAAAATGTTTAGGACCTGATCATTCTCCAACCGAATGTCTCTCCTGCATGGGGATGACTAAAAGAGGAAGACAGAACCGGGCCGCAAAGCTCGGCACCCTCTTCTCTTCAGATGCCAGATCCATTGCATCGACATCGTCAAGGGCCTCTTCTTCCTCCCATGGATCTCAGGTAACTAAACACAAAAGCCGGTCCTCATAGGGTAGCTCTCCTGCTAAGCATCGAGAGGCCATTGGCATTGCCCTTGAGGGAACCACACCGGCAAAACAGCCCTGGCGGAAGGCTTCGGCTTCCAAAGCATCGATGGGGCTTCAGGATGTTCTCGAGGCTTCAACCTCGCAAGAACTACCTGTGCCATGCTCAGGGGTTCCGGCCGTTCTTACCGGTACCGACACGCAGGCATCGGCAGCGTCAATAGACCAGAGATTTCTTGCTATCGAACACAATATCGCAGCTCTTCTCTCAGCTGCGGTACCAGTGGTCCCAAGGGCATCACTGCCGACATCGACACCGATGCCGGCACTGGGACAGACACAGGTACCGACGCCGACGATGCCAGTACCGGCCCCGATGGTAACCCTTCCTATCCCACCTCCGGCTGGAGTGGAGAAAGTGGTACCGGGTCACCTCGGTACTGACTTCGATCGGTACCAGGATCGTGCTTTGCAGGAGCATTGGTGTCAGGAATACTTAGTCCTCCGATTCCGAAGACTGACAATTTTGCGGGCACTAGAAGGTTTCTCTTAGAAGATCCCTCTTCTCCCCAACGCAGAATGTCACCTCCAGAGGACATGTCATTTCAGGATTTCATCCGTGATATGGCTAAAGGTCTTTCAATCACAGTAGCTCCTGAAGAGGAACCCAGAGCAAAGGAAATGGAAATCCTCCAATATCCTAAAGCTCCTAAGGAGGCAGCTACTCTGCCTATCCATGAAATTCTGCATAACTTGATGCTCAGAATGTGGGAGACACCTCTGACTACTTCTCCTCACTCTAGGAGACTTGGTACTATGTATCAAGTCCCACCATGTCCTGGATTTCAGAAAACACAGCTGCCACACCATTCAATGGTAGAGGAGTCAGCCATGCATAGGATGAAAAGTGCTAAAAGACATGCATCCAATCCTCCAGGTCGTGAATGCAGGACTCTGGATGCTCTTGGATGCAGAACTTTTCAAGCTTCCATGCTTTCAGCTAGGATCAGGTTATATATCCTATATATGGGAATGTTCCTCAAAGAAATCACAGGAGACTTGGAACTTATGAGCCCATTTCTCCCAGATAAGAGACAGGACTTTCTTACTCAGGTTAAGCATGCTCAGGATGTCTCCAAGTTTGTCAATCGTGCAGCCTTTGACTGCTTAGAATGCATCAGCAGAACTTCTGCTATTGCCATTGGCGCACGATGGATTGCCTGGCTGCAGGCATCAGACTTGGGTACAGGACAAGTTAGGCAACATTCCTTGCATGGGAGAAAATCTCTTCGGCAAGAACTGGCAGGAGAAGGCTAACGAGTTAGATGCTGACAATTCTACCTTAGATAGATTGTCAAAGTCTACAGCAACTCCAGCCAAAAGAAAACCTTATAAAAAAAACCCCTCTTTTAGCAAAAAGAGGAAGTTTTATTCTTCCTATACCCATCAGACTCAAGCTCCAGGTCAGATTGCCCAAAAGGGGCAAACTAGACAACAAAAGAAACCAAAAGGCCCGAGAGCCCAACCAGCTCTCCAGATTCAGCACCCTCAAGGGCTTTGACTCCTTCCTAGAGAGCTTTGCTTTCCTGCCTCTAAGGGGTCCTCAACCCCCCAATATTCCCAGCAGGTTATGCCATTTTGTCAACAGCAGAAGATTGGACTTTGTCCATTGTAGGGGAGGGGTACAAATTTCATTTTCACAGCTTACCCCCTCCTACAATTCTAAAGCAGTTCAATTCACAAACCTCTGCAAACAATCTGCTAGATCACAAGGTCTCCATACTTCTTGCCCAAGGGGCAGTAGAGGAAGTACCCATTCTTCAACAGGGTGCAGGGTTCTACTCCCCCTATTTTCTTATTCCAAAGAAAACAGGGGGACACAGACCCATTCTAGACCTCCAGAGAATTGAACAAATATTTGTTTTGAGAAACATTCAAGATGATTTCTCTGGGAACTCTTCTGCCATACCTTCAAAGCCAGGACTGGCTTTGCTCTCTAGACTTAAAGGATGCATACACTCACATTCTTATCCATCCAGATTGCAGGAAATTTTTACGTTTCCTTTTCAGGGGAAGACATTTCCAGTATATGATTCTTCCTTTTGGTCTGGCTAAAGCACCAAGGGTATTCACGAAATGCATGGCAGTAGTAACTGCATTTCTACGAACCCTGGGGATTTTTGTCTTCCCCTACTTAGACGACTGGCTCATCCGAGCCTCCACAGTGACAGAGGCCAGCACTGCACTGTCTCGTGCAATGCGAATCCTCCAATACTTGGGATTGGTAATAAACGTCCCGAAATCTCAACTAGTTCCTTCCCAATGCCTAGAATTCATAGGAGCTTGTCTGGATACCAGACAGGCAAGGGCTTTCCTTCCACAAGCCCGGTGTCTTCGCATAATGCAGTTAGCTTCCCAAGCAGCAGGCAAATCCTCCCTCACTGCTCGGGAGCTACTGCAGTTACTGGGACACATGGCATCCACAGTTCATGTAGTCCCATATGCTTGCCTCCACATGCGAGCAGCTCAGTGGACCCTGTCAGACGGCTGCCTGGGTGAGAATCTTCACACTCTTGGCAAGTGCATATTTCTATATGATTTGCAAGGTATTGTGGGCAATGTAGTTCATTCACACCAGAAACAGCTGCTGACAATAATTTAGTTGTGCTCTTGGGTAAAGCCAATAAGATATTTATTTATGGGGTTATTTCTCCCAACACAGATATGCTTGGTAGCACATAAATTAGGTTACTTGCTTTCAGTGTTAACTTGGAAAAAACAAAGTCAAAATCAGGAAAACAACAAATGAAAAGCCACAAAGCAAGAAACAAACTGTTCTTTTCAGGTTAACTTCTGATTACTTCCCACATAGATACAGAAGTGATTCTCTCCTAGCTCACAAGCAATTAGGTAAGGCTTAATTGCTAGCAGTTATCCAGCTGAAACCCCTTAGCTGGCTTGCTTTCTACTGTGTGGGTCAAATCCTGCTTCAGGAGCTTTTCTGCGTAGATTAAAGAACAAATTTGTATTTCTTTGTGATGGTTGCTGTACTTTATAACAGAAAGTTACCAACGGAGTTTAGATAGAGAGCAATCCATATAAACAGGATCCTCATCTGCTATTATTCCCCCTTGTTCAACAAGCATGGGTTCAATATCATGGATTGGCACAGATGAATCTCTCAGTGGAGCATTTTCAGGAGAATACTTGTTTCCCTGCTGTCTTTCAAGGTTATAGCTAGGGCATAGATCAGTATTCATACCTGAGCTTCAATTGCTGCTAGAGTTCCTCTCTATATAGCCTGACCAGTATGTAGTCCAGTTCTTATGTCCAGCCTTCCAATCCAGATCCCTGGACACTGGATCTCTCTTCACATACCTTCTGGCACGGGTCTTAGGGTCCCTTCCACGTGCAGCCGTCTCCCTCACAGGTAGCGTCTGGAGATTCCTAGCTCTGCAGCACCATTCCTCTGGCTTTCCCCAGTCCAATGGTGTATGCTGGCCCCTGGGATACCTCCCAGTATACGTACTGCTAGACCTCTCAAAGGCTTTTCTCCTCTTTCTTCCAGAGGGTTTCTTTTTCTCTGTCCGTCCGGTTTGGCTTCTGCCTCTGATGATCCTTCAGATGAAACTGAGGATAATTCTCTGGATATCCAAGGTGATCATGAAGATGGTCATCTGTAGAATAAACTCTACTCTTATTCTGCTTAGATGAGTGATCCTCCCTAACACAGCGCAGCTGTGCTGAATCAGGCCTTGCCCTTTGCAATGAGTGCTTGGGGATTACCTCATAGCCCTTTTGATTGAACACACGTTTTCTCACTTCAGCTCCTCTCATGGCTGTTGGAAACCTGGTGCATTCTGGGACTGGTAGTCTTTTATGGCAAAATTCTGTTTTCATATTTCTACCAGAACTGACAGGTTGCTTGTTCAGAGTCACTTCACCTTTTCTATAGCTCCTTCCTGAGCTATGATAAGCTTCTTTATCACAACCCTCTCCACACAGTGGACACAGGCCACGGGTCATTTGTCGGACAAAATAACAATCTCTCAACGACTAATTTGGTCCCTCCAATGGTGGCAATCATTAGAAAATCTGACAGTAGGGTCTCCTTTCTATCAACCCCTCTTTCAGGCCACCCTAACAGATGCATCACAGGTGGGTTGGAGCACACCTGAATCATCTTTCTACCCAGGGCACCCGGACTCCACAGGAGGTTGGTTTACACATAAACCACCTGGAGTTAAGAGCAATTTATTTAGCTCTTCGCGTATTCCACGCCCAGCTCAGCTACAAGACAGTCCTAGTCCAGACGGACAATCAGGTAGCCATGTTCTTTGTGAACAAGCAGGGCGGGACAGGCTCTCTGTCGTTATGCAATGAAGCTTTACGACTATTGGCCCTCGCCAGAGAGCATCAAATTCACTTTCTAGTGGTATATCTTCCAGGCATTCAAAACCTTTGGGCAGACAAACTCAGTTGAGTGCTGCTACCTCACGAGTGGTCACTCCACCTAGACCAGGTGGCAAAGATATTTCATCTCTGGGGCACTCCAGACATAGACCTTTTTGCAAGTCCACTGAATGCCAAACTTCCCCGGTTCTGTTCCAGGATTCCGGCGCACAACTGTCAGGCAGCGGATGCCTTCTTCCTTCACTGGGGTCAGGACTTCCTTTATGCCTTCCCACCCATTCCCCTCATCCCCAAGACACTCTTCAAACTTCAGAGAGACAGGGGTCGCATGATTCTCATAGCACCACGATGGCCACGCCAAACATGGTATTCCCTGCTTCTGCATCTCTCTCAAGCGCCACCTCTGGAGTTAGGGCATGCTCCAGATCTCCTTTCTCAGGAGAACGGGACGCTATGGCACCCGAATCCCCAGTCCCTGCACCTCACGGCCTGGCTGTCAAAGGCTTAGACCTCCAGGATTTCAACTTGTCCCAGCAGGTAAAAGATATCCTTCAGGCTTCTAGGAAGCTTTCAACAAGAAGATCTTATGCCTTCAAGTGAAAACATTTTACTATATGGTGCTCTAAAAAGGGATTAAACCCCCTGGTCATACCCTTAGAATCGATACTGGAGTATCTCCTTCACTTATCGAATTCTGGGTTAAAGACCAATTTGGTAAGAGTCCATCTTAGTGCAATTGCAGCTTCTTTTAAGCCTCTAAATTGGCAACCAATTTCCTCTCTTCCACTCCTATTGAGATTTGAGAGGCCTTTTATTAACTAAACCTCCCATCAAGCCACCACTGGTAGCATTGGATCAAAATCTAGTTCTCGGGCAGCTCATGAAGCCGCCTTTTGAGCCTTTAGCCACAACAGCCCTTACGTTTTTGACTTGGAAAGTCATCTTCCTGATTGCAATAACCTCTGCCCGTCGCATTAGTGAATTGCAAGCTTTAGTGGCTGATCCTCCTTATACTAGATTTCATCATAAGGTTGTTCTTTGAACTCACCCACACTTTATGCCAAAGGTGGTTTCGCCTTTTCATTTAAACCAATTTATCTGCCTGTATTTTTTCTGAGGCCTCACGCCTCTAATGCAGAAAGAACATAAGAACATAAGATATGCCATATTGGGTCAGACCAAGGTCCATCAAAGCCCAGTATCCTGTTTCCAACAGTGGCCAATCTAGGTCATACGTACCTAGCAGTTTCCCCAAAAGACACAGGTTCCGCAATGCTTGTACTGGGTCAAGCATTGATATCCTGGGTCCCTTCTTAATAATGGTTTATGGACCTTTCCTCCAGGAACTTGTCCAAACCTTTTTTAAACCCAGCTACACTAACAGCCTTTACTACATCCTCCGGTAACAAATTCCAGAGTTTGATTACACGTTGAGTGAAAAAATATTTTCTTTTATTAGTTTTAAATAGTTTACCTTGTAGCTTCATTGCATGTCCCCTAGTCTTTCTATAGTCTGATAACGTAAACAATCGATCTACGTTTACCCGTTCTACTCCGTTCATTAATTTATAGACTTCAATCATATCTCCCCTCAGCCGTCTCTTTTCCAGGTTAAAGAGCCCTAACCTTTTTAGCCTTTCATAGGAGTATCCTTCCAACCCCTTTACCATTTTGGTGGCTCTTCTCTGAACCTTTTCTAATATCGCTATATCCTTTTTAAGATACGGCGACCAAAATTGCACACAATAGTCAAGGTGCGGTCTCACCATGGAACGATATAGAGGCATTATAATATCTTTTGTTTTATATTCCATTCCTTTCCTTATGATACCTAGCATTCTATTTGCTCTCTTGGCCGCCGCTGCACACTGGGCCGAGGGTTTTAACATGGTATCCACAATGATGCCTAAATCTTTTTTCCTGGGTGGTGGTTCCTAATGTGGAACTTTGCATCATGTAACCATAGTTTGGGTTGTTCTTCCCTAGGTGCATAACTTTGCACTTATCCACATTAAATTTCATCTGCCATTTTGATGCTCAGTCTTCCAATTTATCAAGATCCTCTTGCAATTTTCCACAATCCTCTTGGGTTTAAACAACTTTAAATAGTTTTGTGTCATCTGCAAATTTGATAACCTCACTCATTATTCCACTTTCCAGGTCATTTATGAATATGTCAAAAAGCAGCAGACCCAGCACAGATCCCTGGGGTACACCACTACTCACTTTTCTCCATTGGGAAAATTGGCCATTTAGCCCTACCCTCTGCTTTCTATCTTTTAACCAGTTCCTGATCCACAGTAGTACACTGCCTCCTATCCCATGACTCTTTAGTTTTACCTTCATACTTTGGATTGTAAAAGGGCCTTAGCCTTTTACATTCAAAGAACACAGCAACATAGAAAGTCCTCGCAACATTTTGTAGCTTTTGACCCTAGTCATTTGGGACTTCCAGTCTCCAAAAGAACTTTATCTAAATGGATTGCCCAATGCATATCCTTTACTTATGAGAGTAAGGGTCTTCCTCTGCAGGACCATGTCACAGCTGACAGTGTGAGAGCCATGGCAGCTTCTATGGCTAATCTCCACTCTGTCTCTATCGATGACATTTGTCGAGCAGCCACCTGGGCTTCGGTACACACCTTCACAGCCCACTACTGCCTAGATAAAGCCTCCCATTGGGATACCTTCTTTGGCCAAGCTGTTCTTCAAAATCTCTTTCAAACCTAAACCAACTCCTACCCACCAACCCTGGTGGGATGCCAGAGATCCATGGGAGGAAGGATTCTCACCTTCGACGGTGGCACCTTCCTGGGGATATCTCTCTGGCATCTTCAACTAGAGTCCCCATATGTGAGGACTACATTTCTGCTTGTTCCTGGAGCTAGCATAGTTGCTCACCTGTGACAGGTGATCTCTGGGAATAGCAGGAATTTAGTCCTCACAACCCACCCACCTCCCCTAAGAGTTGTGTGTGTGTGTCTGTCTCTGTCTCTCTGTCTGTCTCTGTCTCTCTGACTCTGTCTCTCTCTCTCTCCTGTCACTCAGCTACAAACTTAACTGAAGAGGGACAGTTGGAAAGGCGGGAAGGCAGCGCGCATGTGCTGAGGGATGCTCCCAAAAGCGTTCCTATTGGATGCTGGGGAGCGTTCCCATGCAGGCTCCGTCGGTACTGATGATACCCATATGTGAGGACTAAATTCCTGCTGTTCCCGGAGATCACCTGTTACAGGTGAGTAACTACACTATATGGCAAGACAATTTCTGCCACTGACTGCCATAATTGTTGCTTGTGATGCCTTGGACCCGACCACTTGCCAGCATCCTGTGAGCTCTGCTTGCAGATGATACGTCAAGAGCTGAAGGGTCGTGAAAAGCAGGAATCATCCCTCTGTCTCCTTTGATTCAGCATCATCAGCCCTGACCCCCTTGTCCGCGCCTAAGGTGGCCAAGGGAAAAGAGCAGAGGGCTCAGTCAGAGCGGAGAGGGGCGACCCTCTGCAGAGACCCTGTTTGTGTCAAAAGGGTATCACAAGGAGAAGATCACGTACAGTGCCATCACAGCCCCTCTCAGTGCGAGACCGACAGCAAGGGCTGGGGAATGGCCAACAAGCTTTTCCGGTGGGAGGACCCAACCCAGACGGCAGAGTCCCTTCCCAGTGCCCAGGAGGGCAGCTGGATGTCTCTGATTTTTTGATCATCGTGGAGTCCCCACCCAAGTAATCACCAACGATGGCTGCGGCATGGGCATCCTCATCGGTGGTGGTTCCAGGGGAATGCCTACGAGCCTTAGCAGTTCACTCAGTGGCAGTGGAAGCTCTGCGGAACACAGACTTTGCAGCATGGAGTGCATTGTCATTGCACTCCTTCCAACCTTTCCTGGAGAACCATATCTTGCCCATCGCAGCTGGGATGTCGGGTGGGAGATCAATATTGACACTGGTGGTCAGAGCCATCTCCCTCTCCAGTGTCACTGGGACATCGCTACTGGCATGTCGGGTGCAAGGGGGATCATTGACGTCCACCCACTCTTGAGCTGCACTGGTGGTGCTCGGAGGAGACTTTACTGCATTACTTTGATCTCCTCTCTGAGTCCAAATTAGAATATGAACAGAGGCCCAGGATCTCCCACCCAACTTGTTACCCCTCTGGATCAGCGGAAGTTGCCCCTGGAAGACGTGTCTCTTGAGGATTTTGTTCAGGATCTGGTCAAGGCCATCCCTTTTTTCTCTGGAATTGGGAACCAAGAGCAGAGGAGCTGCAACTCCTCGAATACCCCTTGGTCCCCCATCCACCATGGTCCTGCAGAGGCTGCTACTTCAGCTGTGGGAGACTCCACTTCTGCTTGCAGCTGTTAGCAGCCAACTTGACTTCCCTGTACCAGGTCCAAAAACCCTCCAGGGTTTGAGAAGCCTCAATTACCCCACAATTCCATTGTGGTCAAGTCTGCCTTAGAGTGCCAAAAATGCACTTCTCGGTGATACCCCTGGACTCCTACAGGAGGAGGTGCTTGCAGGGTTAATTTCTGATATCCTGGCCTACCAGACTTATATGGCAATGTTCCTCAAGGATATTATGCTGGACATAGAGACTTTCCCGATGGCCATCATGCGTCTTTGAGACCTTGTAGCTCATGGCAAGGATAGCTGGATGTTTTATGGTCTGGAGCACTGATGACTCCTTTGAATCCGCCGGTAGGGTGGTGGCCATGGGTATCGCTGCATGGTGGATGGCCTGGTTGAATCCTCGGACCTGGAATAGTGAGTCCAGGACAAGATTGGCAACGTCCACTGTTGGGATAAGAACTATTTTGACAAACCCGTGGAGGGAAAGGCCGAAGAGCTGGAAAAGGAGCAGGTGACCTTCACCAGGCTTTCCAGAAGGACTGCTGACCCCGCATGAAAGAAACAAACCAAAAAGGCTTTCCCTCAGTGCCCATGGTGGTGCTTTCCATCCCAGCTGCAAGTGGCCGCCTTCCATCGGATCCAGGGGGTGAGGGGCGGTCTTTGTTGTCCTGTACCTGGACAACTGACTTGTAAAGGGTTCCACGCCAGCCAGCATAAGGCAGTCTACCAAGCTTATCAGCCAGGTGCTCAAAGGACTCTGCTTTGTGATCAACTAACTGAAGTCGCATCTCCAGCCAGTAGAATAACTGGAGTTCATCGGGACCATCTTTGGTACCGCTTGGGCGAGCTTTTCTGCCAGCGGACCACCTGCAGCATCCCATCGAGATAGTGGACATGTTGCAGCCACAGTGCATGTCACCCCTCAGGCCCACCACTGCATGCGGCAGGTTCGGTGGATCTTGTGAATACAATGGCAGCAAGCCTCAGGTCGCCTGCGGGACAGGGTGGTTGTTGCCGCACCACTTGCAAAGTCCCTGAAGTGGTGGCTTGTGCCCAGAAACTTGCATCTGGGCCTCCCATTCAAATCAGCAGCACCCTGCAGGCTGCACCCAGCTGATGCCTCCAAGCTCGGCTGGGTCATACACATGGATGGTCTCTGCATCCAGGGCCTGTTGTCAGAGCAAGAGCCTCCATCAGATCAACTTCCTAAAGTTTTGGGCCATTGCAAATGCTCTCTGTGCCTTTTGGGCACACCTAGCAAATCACGTGGTCGTGATCCAGACAGACAACCAGGTGGCCGTGTTCTGTGTGAACAAGCAGGGGGGCATGGGTTTGTATCTACTGTGTTGGGAGGCTGTTCACCTCTAGAAGTTTGCCCTGCTCCATGGCATGGATCTGAGTGACATTTGCCTGGTGAGAGCAACGGTGTAGCGGGATCGCCTCAGCCAATTTATTCAGCCACACATGTGGTCCCTCAAGAGGGAGATGGTGGATTGGCTTTTTCAGGTATAGGGTATTCCTGATTTGGATCTCTTTGCTGTGGCACAGAATGCCCAGGTAGCTCTGTTTTGGCTCTGGATGCCTACCTACCCCCTGATTCCACTCATGAAGATTCTCCTGAAGCTCCAGGCCGACAGGGGATCCATGATTCTCATTGTGCCTTACTGGTCTCGACAGCTGTGGTTTCTGTTACAGCTTCAATTCTTGCAGAAGGAACCTCTTCGCCTGGGCTCTGACCCAGACCTCATCTCATAGGAGGGCGGCTCCCTGTTGCATCCCAACATACGCTCCCTGGCGCTCATGGCATGGATGCTGAGTGGGTAGCCCTCGTGGAGCTTGCCCTCCCCAAAGGCATCAGAGTTCCTGCTAGCGTCCCACAAGGAGTTAACACGTAAAGCCTATGTGTACAAATGGTGGCGGTTTTGCTGTCTGGTTTGCTGGTTGGGCCTTGGATCCCTTTGTCTGCCCTGTGGATCAGCTGTTGGAGTACCTCTTCTCTCTCCCATTCTGGGCTAAACTCCAACTCCATGCGTGTTCACCTCAGCGTGATAGCATTCCTTTGTGGCTGCGAGGGGAAGCCTGTCTCAGCTCAGTCTCTGGTTTGCTGATTCATGCGGGGCTTGCTGCTTTTGAAGCCTCTAGTTAAGTACCCTATAGTCTCTTGGCATTTGAATGTGGTCCTCAGCCAACTCATGTGGACTCCTTTCGAGCTGCTGGCTGCATGTCCGCTTAAGTTGTTGACCTGGAGGGTCCTTTTCTTGGTGGCAGTAAAATCGGCCTGATGTGTGAGTGAGCTCCAGGCTCTGGTCGCACACTCTCCATACACCAGGTTCCACCAGAACCGGGTGTTCTGCACGCACCCATGTTTTCTGCTGAAGGTGGTCTCTGCTTTTCACCTCGACCAGTCCATTGTCCTTCCAACACTCTTTCCCCAGCCTCATGCCAATTGTGGTGAGGCAGCTTTGCACATGCTGGATTGCAAGCGTATTTTGGCCTATTTGGAGCGCATGAAGGAGTACCATCAATCCTCTTAGTTCATCTCTTTCGACTCCAATAGGCTGGGTGTCGCTGTTTTGAAGTGTCCGCTATCTCTCTGGCTTGCTGACTGTATCGCCCATATATATTCCTTGGCTGGTCTGAGTGTTGCATGGTCTGAGTGTCCAGCAATGGCTACATCGGTAGCCAGGCTTCGTTCTGTCTCCACAGTGGAGATCTGCAGGGCTGTGACAGTCTTAAGTCCATACCTTTTCAGCCTATTACTGTCTAGATGTGGATTCCCGATGGCAGAAATTTTTGCCAGGCTGTGCTCCGGCATCTCTTTGGGTCTTGAGGGTCATCTCCTGCTCACCGGCCCTTCTGTCTGTTCCAGGCTACCTGCTCAAAATTCCCTTGGTCGATGTTGACACTGTATACTGCATCAGATGAGTCCCTCAATGGGATTGTCTCTCTGGTCTTTCTGGCTTCTCAAGTTCTCGATGCCTGGCTGGACTATTCTTTCTCCTAGGATTCTGGTAGCCTGGAGCTTATTTTATTGATTTAACATTTCTTATATATCGCCTTTCATGATATCAAGGCGGTTTACATTGAACAAACTGAAATTACATTGAACAGGGCATTATAACTTGGAGATAACCCTCCATTGCCCATGTTCCCTGTAAAATAGTTAAGTGGCTTGCCCAAGACCACAAGGAGCACCTGTGGGACTAGAAACCCCAGTCCTTCCGGCCCAAGTTTGGTAATCTCATGTGCGAGAACTTATTTCCTGCTTGTTTACGGAGAAAGCGTAGTTACTCACCTGTACCGAGTTTTCTTCATGAATAGCAGGAATAAGTCCTCTCAACCTTCCTACCTCCCTGGGGGAGTTGCCTTTTTGGCTCCTACTATGTGTTCATACTAGAGAATATGGCACCACGACGGGCGGTGAAGGCAGGTGTGCATGCGCTGCATACCTCCCAAAAACTTCCTTTGGAAGCTGGGGAGAGTTCCATGCAGAATTAGTTGGTGACGTCACCCATACGTGAGGAATTATTCCTACTATTCATGGAGAACATCTGTTAAAGCAGAGTAAGTATGCTTTCCTTCTAATTTTGCTCTGAATTCACCTAAAACAAGAGTCTGCTTCTGGATTATTTTGTATTAACTAAGATGATCTAAGTGCACCTGACTTGGTTTGGGTTGCTCTGAATTAATTTACGCAGAGTTAATGTATGTGTTTCTGGATATTTTGTTTCTCCAGGAGCAAGTAGGAGGTCAGCCATCACATATGTGTGACATCGGCACTGACTGAGCCTACGCGGATTCACTCCCCAACTTTCAAAGAAAGCCTTTGGGAATTAGACTGCGCATGCGAGGTCACTTTCCGCATAAGGGTGCCATATTAACCAGTCCTTTTTCCGCAGAGCTCTGCAGACAATCCTGTCTGTTGTCCCCAATAAGTTGGTTTTTTTTTCTCTAATCATCTTAGTGTTTTTCCCGCTCTTCTTTTTGATGGTTGGTTCCTGATCACCACCTCTCCCTCTGAGTCTGCCCTCACCTCGGCATCACATTTTTCTTTGGTCCTTTTCTTTTTTTTTTCTTGTGGGGTGCAGGTTTTTCTCCAGGAACAAGCAGGAAGTCAGCCCTCGCATATGGGTGGCATCTGTGCCGATGGAGCCTGCACGGAGTATTTCCCCAGCTTTCAAAGAGAGCCTTTGGGACATGTCACCACACGTTCGTGGTCCCCTTCCTGCCCAAGGGTACCATCTTGCTCAGTCTCCTTTTTACTGCAGAGCCCAATAGACATCTGTCCTGTTTCCACAGAAAAGTCTTTGCTAATTATCCTCAAAATAGTTTTTCTGGTTTCAGTACTGGTTCCTCCTCTTGCCTCGAGCTGGCGCAGTCTCCGGCGCTATTCTCGGCTCCTTTTGTCTTCTTATTTGATTGAGGCTCACCTCGACTGGCATTCATGCCCTTTTTTGCCATGTCTGCTGGTGGGTTCAAAAAATGTGACCACTGCAGTCAAACTGTGTCCATGACCGACACCCACGACTGCTGCCTATGCTGCCCTGGGCCTGGACCATGACAGCACCTCCTGTGACCTGTGCCAGGCCATGACGTCTAAAACCAATAAAGAGGTTGAAGTTACAGGAAAAACTATTCCCCAGGTCCAACTCAGCACCAGCCTCTCTGACGCTGAGCTCAAAGTCCAGCACTTACTGTGAGGCCCAGCTGTTCTCCGAGTCCCGTGGCAGCAGCTCCTTCGAGAAGACCTCTGACCTGGAGAAAAAGAAGAAAGTCCTTGAAGTCTGCTGAGGTTGCACCGGAGAAACCCGGTAAAACTGCCCGGAGGGGCTCCGGTGGCTCTGAGAAGGTCCTCAAGAAGGATTCCTCGACCGGCGGAGACCGTGCAAGGTTCCTAAAGACTGTAGTCCTCGTTGAGCACACACTCGCGACAGTGCTGGTGCCGGACCCAAAGTCCTCAGAATGGAAGCCTTGGAGCAGAACATCACTGCTATCCTGGTCCTGCAGCAGGCAATGATGGCTGATTCATCCTCATCTGCCCCGACAACTGGGTTCCCAATTGCGGGGGAGTCCCCGGTTGTTGAGCCGAGTTCCGAGCACTATCAGCCTTGGGCCCTGTCCTACTACTTATAGTGGACCGAGGCCCATTGCAAAGCTGCTCATTTTTTTCATGTCTCTTAACTCCAGCAGACTAGGGCTCCCTGTGACTAAGCAAATTCTGTACACTTGGGTGGTGGACTGTATTGCCCTTGCTTATGAGCAAGCTGGCCTCTCCCTTGAGTACTGGATCACAGCGCATCGCATGAGGGCGATTGCCACATCAGTGGCCAACCTCCACACTGTGCCGGTGACTGAGATCTGGAAGGCTGCCACATGGGCTTCAATTCATATGTTCGCAGCTCACTACTGCCTGGAGAGCGAGTCTTACAGGGACAGTGCCTTTGGCCAGGGAGTACTCCGTAATATCCTCGGGGTGTAGGCAACTCCTGCCCTCCAACCCTTCTGTGTTCAGGCTACCGTAGTGTTAGTGTCGTTGGTTGCTAGGGTTTTGAAGAGTCTCTGTGGACTCTTACCACCTGCAATTCATGACTACCCAATTGGTCACCGTTGGTGCTGTTGTGGTTTGTTACTCTGCAGCCTGGAGTAGGGAGTCCCATATGTGAGGACTGACTTCCTGCTTGTTCCTGTAGAAAGCGTAGTTACTCACCTGTAACAGGTGTTCTCCAGGGACAGCAGGAATCGGTCCTCACAACCTTCCCTCCTCCCCTGGGAGTTGCCTCCCTACCTGGTGTTCTTTTTTACTACCGTCCTAGCTATCTCATCTGACTGAGCAAGATGGCACCCTTGGGTGGGAAGGGGACCATGCATGCATCGTGGCATGTCCCAAAGGTTTTCTTTGAAAGCTGGGGAAATGCTCTGCGTGGGCTCCATCGGTATCGTCACCCATATGTGAAGACTGAATCCTGTTGTCCCTGGAAAACACCTGTTACAGGTGTGTAACTACGCTTTCCTCATGGCCTTCCTGACCGAGACATGCAAGTTTGATCTTGTGGATGCAGCCTTTGAAGCTGCCCCAGTGGGAAGAAAAACCCACCATGTCGGAGGATTGGGCTCTGTCCCCCACACAATCACAATTGGTGACTCCCCTTCGAGGGACCCAGTTCCGGGCTTGATGTGCTGCCTTCCTTGAGGCGCAACAGGGCCCAACACCCGTAATCTCCGGGCCTTCAGAGGATATCTACTGCCCTGAAATGCTACACCCCTTTGGAGCCGCATCGGTCGCCCTCCTGCTAGAGGCATGACTTGCCTCCAAGTACCTCTGAGCCTGTACATCTGGCACCGCACTCCCCTCCGGCACCGATGCCTCATCAACTTGATGGCTGGCCAGGACTATCTCCTCCAGCTCAGTCGGATTGGGAGACCGCCGACGTGTCGCCTGATACCATGCTGCATAGGGATAGGCCATCAGAGCCATCTCCCCCACAGGAGCACCGGAGGTCCCTGCCCGAGGACCTCTCATTCCTTGATTTCATCCATGGGATGTCAAAGGCTCTGGCAGAGTCAGAGAATGAGCCTTGTGCCGAGGACTTAGAGATTCTCCAATACGAGGCCACTCTGAAGGAGGCACTGACGGTGCCAATTTCTCCTCATCCTGGAGCTCTTTTTATTCAGAATGTTGGAGAGTCCGGTGATGGTGCCAGTAGTGAGCTGGCAACTCTATTCCTGGTATCGAGTTGGCAAGAGCCCCAGCTTTCAGAAGACACAGCTGCCTCACATCTCCATGGCTGTGGAGTTGGCCATGCGTCAAAGTCAGAAGGCGCACTCCTCGGTGCTCCTTGGTAGGGAGGCCCATACCATGGACGGGTTTGTCAGAAAGTGCTGCCAGAACTCTATGCTCACGGCCCCATCCAGACTTACCAACTGTACATGAGCATGTACTTTTGAGGGACCTGCTGAAGGAACTCACCAGAATCTCAGCTAGGCTGGCAGTTGAAACATTTGACAATGTTTCGACCCTTGTTGCCTCAGTAAAGGAATGCTCCAAATTCCAGACTAGAGCGGCCTTTGACAGCTTTGAGTCCGTGGCTTCAGTGGGCATTAGTGCCCACCGCCTAGCTTGGCTATAGTTCTTGGACCTGTGGCAAATGGGTACAGGACCATCTGGTAGAAGAGAGAACCTCTTCGGCAAACCCATGACAGACAAGGTGGTCCGGGGAAAGCCCCTGATGCCATCAAAATGCTGTCAGGGGCCAGTGCTTTGACAGAAAATGACTCTATGGTGGTCTAGTAGCCTCTGTAATCCCTCCCCCCTCCTTGTACCTTTCAAAGCGGGAGGGCTACCTACATGCTTCTGCTCTTGAAAAATGGTGGCACCTAGCCCCACGTGGTGCATCCTGGGATGCACCGGGCAGGGTTAGACTGCCATATAAGGCATATTCTACCTTTATATGGCTGGCTGTCCTTGCCCCGTACATCCCAGGATGCACCATGTAGGACCAGGCACTGCTAACTTTCAAGATGGTGGACAGAGTGGGAGTGCATAGGCAGCACTCCCGCTTTGAAAGATAGCGGGTGGGGGGTTCAGGGGCCGCTATGTATAACTACCACGAAGTAACTTTCTGTTGTAGCACTGGCCCCAACAGTATTTTGATGGCATCTGGGTATTCTGCAATGGCTCCTGATGCCATCAAGATACTGTCAGGGCTGATATGCAAATGAGCCAAGTGGTGCCTTTTTCTCTGGGATAGCATGCCAAACTAGCACCAACTTCTCGTGTGCATGTGTTTGGCTTGTTCTCCCAGTTCAATGCTGCCATTTTGTGCCCAGTTTATCGGGTAGGTCATTTGCATGTGCACTGTTTAACACGTGGCTAATTTGCATGCTAGCTCCTTTCTGCATGCCTACTCTGAAGTCATGCGCTATCGGTGTGCTGCAAACAGGCGTGAAAAGCTGGTAGAATGCAACTTCAGCGCCAGCTTTCTGCATTGGCCTAAGATTGGAAACCAAGCCCATAAGAAGGACTGCAGAATTTATGCCACTCTGCCGGGCAGGGATATAGCAAATTTTTCAGACATTGCAACGTTGGTGGCTTGGGTGAACTGAAAAGGCTGAATCAAGGTAGCCTGAGAAGTGAGGTGGATAGGCAAAATGATTTGGTTTCTGTGGGCATGGATTTCCTGAAAAAGCACATGTTCAGATCTGGGGGAATGGGAGATGGTGGGATCAGCCCTATTACCTACTTGTGGGTTAAGGCAGTATACTCATCATGGACTTAATGGCCATCTTAAACACCAAGGTCTTGGGATTCTTCAGTCAGAGGGGATCAGCAGGACTGAGAAGAAAGGACAGCACTGCCCCACAATTGATAGTCTAGCCTCAGAAATGACAAACTCTTCTTTATAAGACAGAGCCTGTAACTCTTGTCAGGCTCTGTCTTATAAAGAACAGCTTGTCATTTCTGAGGCTAGAATATCAATTTTGGGGCAGTGCTGTCCTTTCTTACCAAGGGGATATTTATTTAATATGAATAGGTCAGGGACCTTTTAGGTAGAACTGGTTGAAGGATTATAAGGAGCTTTACCTTTTGGATATCTGCAGAACCTTATTGAGATCTGAACAGGGCCAGCCCAACTATTATGCAGGACTCGGTGGACAGCTAGAACAGCAGCTTCTGAGAAACAGCAAAGGTCAGCAGCAGTCGCATCAAAAACAATAGAGCCTGATGGCCCCATTAACTGAAAGAACCAACACATACTTCTATCTGCAGGGTGAGTGTAGATGCATACAAACCAAATTTAAAATACTTAAGTCTATATTGCTTAAAATGAATTTTTTTAGGATTGTTGTGGAAGGGATGCTGTTGGGATGATTATGATTTGGTAAATTATCAAAATCTTTGAAGGGGGGGGGGGGTTCGCTTAGGATGCCCAATATCCTTGTACTGGCCCTGTACCTGAAGATACCATATTCTTCCTAGAAGACTGACTTCTTGATCCCATTTAGTGTACCATGAAAGAGTGAAAACATCCAAGGCTTCAGTGGTAAATTAGATTAGAGGCAGTAGCTTCACGGTATCTTTTTAAAGTCTGTCCATTCCTCTAGTTGGAATGCATGTGACTAGAACACAGACTGCATTGCGGAGCACTCCTTAATTCTGTTGGAAGATTTGCAGAACAACCACTTCTTACATTCCTTCACAAGACATCTGGCTATTTATTTATTTTATTTATGTATTAACTTTTCTTATATACTGCACTATTTGCTATCAGCGCGGTTTACATGGAACATAAACATCCGACAATATACATATGTCTGGTCGATTACATTTAACAGGAAATGGAACTTGGAGAACAAGGTAAACTATATACATATGAAGTTGAATGAGAACAGATACTGTTTGGTGTTTACATTGTTGGGGACACCTGTTGCAAGATCTTGTCTGACTACTACTGATGTTGAGGTGTAGGTTATTAGAGTGTGACCGGGGTTCGGAGCTGTCGGTGAGATATTTGATGAATAGGAAATGTTTAAGGGCCTTCCTGAACTGGCTCAAGTTGGGGATTGCTCTGATATGTGGTGGTAAGGTATTCCATAGACTTGGGGCGCAGAGTCGGAAGGCTCTGTTAGCAGCAGTTTTGGTGCAGCTTGTCATTTCTTTCGGTATTACTAGCATGTTGGACTCTGCGGTTGTTCTTGGTCTGTTAGGTGCAAGTGGTTGGATGAGGTCGGAAATAGAGGAGAGCCCCTTGGCAGCTTTGAAAGTCATCAGCAAGGTCTTAAAACTGATCCTGGCTTGAATGGGGAGCCAGTGTAGCTGTTTCAGTAGGGATGTCACATGGTCTCTCTTGGAAGCTCCAAAGAGTACTCGCGCTGCACTATTCATAGCAAGTTGCAGGGGGTTCAGGGTGGATCGGGGAAGACCTTGTAGTATGGAGTTTGAATAATCAAAATGAGGAATGATAAGGGCTTGGTAAATGGTGCAGAAATCTGGTTCGAGTAACGGGCGTAGGTGTCTGAGGGATCTGATTTTAAAGTAGATCGCTCTTACGGTATTGGCTATGTGTTTCTTCATGTCGAGATTTTGGTCCGTCACCCCAAGGTAACGTATAGCCGGTTTCACTTGTAGTTCGGCGTCATTTACCTTCACACAGCTGGGTGGTATGAAACTGGAATTTCTTGAGATGAAAAGATGCAGGCCAGACAGAGCTAGGATGAATAAGAAGGAAAACTAGTAGATAAAATAGTTGCTTTCCTCAAGTCTCTCCAGAGCAGTTCTGAACCTGCTGAGATCTCTGCCTGTTTCTGGCATATTGCAAGACCTACAATGTATATTGAAGAAAAGATTATATATTCTTGCTTGCTTGTTATGACTAGTTAACCTCTGTTCAGAAGTCCAGTTGAATGTGCTCAGTGGAAGTCTCCATGTCTCGGGGGGGTGAGGGTGGGGTAGGCAAAGGTGTCTGTGGAACTTTATCAATTGGAAAAAAAAACCGAGGAACTGAAGTTTGCATGAACCCTTATATTGGGTGACATCAGCAAACTAGTTTTCTGTTCCTTTCTGTTGGGAGGGGGACAAACCCTTGCATCTTGACTAGACCCGTTCTCACCCCAGTCCTCTGGGACTCCCAGGCCAGTCAGGTTTTCAGGATATCCACAATAAATATGCATGAGAGATCTGCATGCACGTTTATCAATTGTGGATACCCTGAAAACCTGACTGGCCTTGGGGTCCCAGAGGACTGGGTTGAGAACTACTGTACTAGACTCAAACTCTAGGTGAGAGCTCTTATTTTCATACAATATAGAAATGGTGATCTGAAATGGAATGTAAAAGAAGCAGTCTTCTGACTTTTTTACGAACATTCTCATTTTTTAAATCTAGATATAGCCTTTTAGCAAATGTGGACATCTTGATACTTTCGTAGTAGCTTTTCAAGGGAAATAGTAACTTTTGTTATCGCTTTATTACAGTGGATGAATATATTGCAATAGCAAAGGAAAAACATGGCTACAATGTGGAACAGGTATGTCTCTTGAACAAATTTTCTATGCCTTTTCTCCCCTTTCACAAGTTTTTCTTTTTTTTTTTTTTTTAAATGCGAGTGATTTCTGTCTGCATTTTACTTATTTTTAAGACATGTAGTAAATGGTCATAGCTGCTTTCAGATGATGATTATTCTGTCACAGTTGCAGGACTTCTCTGTTGCTTGATCCACGTCAGTATGAGCCTGGTGAAGAAGCTTAAAGAGGCCCTTGATCATGGGTCATGTTCCCAGTTTTCTTCTCCCAACCCCCTTGGCCCCTTCTGGGCTTCTTGCATTGCATATACACATCCGAGCTTCTCTTTTTCCTCCTATTCCTTACATTAGTTTGAGTTCTCTGAAGCCTAATAAATCTCAATTGGTGCCTCACACTAACAATAGTAGCAGTGAAAATCCTTATGATCAGCCCATGCTCTGAGGCCATTAGGAGGCCCCATCCTTTGCATGTGTTAGTAGCAGGGAAGAGTAAGGGACATTGTAAGACAGGTGAATTGGATCACAGGCCTCATGAGGGACAATGCGGCCCGCTATAAAAATGTCTAGTGGCAGGCTGGCTTAAGACTGGATGAGTTGGTTGGTTTTATGGGTATTTTGTTTTTCCCCCACATAAGAATAGACCCATGGAGCCCATGAGCAGTTGCCTTCCTTGCTCGGTCCCATTATAATCCTAATGCTGCAAACTGGTTACTAAACTTCACACAGAGCATGATGGCCCATGCACTGTCTGGGCAATTAAGTTGGTTTATCACATAATGTACCATGTCACTACAACTTAGGTGGTTTATAGAAAGTGTTTAATACCTTGCCATAGCACAGTATAGTATTTAATGTTTTCAGTTGGAAGAGTAGATGTATCAATTTCATTTTGATTTTGCTCTACACAGATGAGAATGTAGGAGACCCCTCCCCACCCACCCTGCGCACTCTGTCAACAAGAAGGTGGACTCCATGCATAGTCCAAAAGGCTCCTGGATTTGAGAAGTGCACAGGGAGGGATACTTATACCTTGGATCTTGGGAGGAAGATTTTTCTGAATACTCTGTTCTCTTGAAAAGCTTTAAGAAGCTACCCATTAGCCAATATATATGATTGAAGAGTTCAGATTTTCTCCCTCAAAACAAATATGCTGAGCTCCAGTCACTTGGGGTTATTTTTCCAACAAACAGGGGCTCTTTAAAATATCATCTTTTTCAAATGCTCAAACTACTGTCAGTCTTACAAAGTAGAGTAAATGTATGGGGGGAAACAAGTCTTCAAACATTTCCTGCTAGCAATTTCAGCTGTCAGATGTATGAAGTAAAGGCAAACGATCTAGATTTAAACCTCTGGTAGAACTGCCCAGAAACTGCTGAGATGTACAACACAGAACCTGCTGAAATGTTTAGCTGACATAAGAGTAGTTATCCGCAGGTTCATAGTATTGCATTGCATTGCTTACACAATGATTGGCAGTGGAGAGTTATCGGAAAGAAACTTTTTGTATGGCTGTCAAAGCCATCTGAAGAATGATGGAGAAAACCTTAAGTCTGAAACGTTTTATAACAGTGTGCTTTGGACTGATGAAAGCTGAACTATCTGGCCAAAACCATATGTGAAAAAAAGGTGAAGGATTTGAAGAAAACGCTGCCAACCATTAAGCATGGGACTAGATCTTATGCTTTGGGATTGTGTGGCAGCCAGTGGCACAAGAAAAATTGGTTACAAATAAGTGCCAGTGGTAATTCAGTCAGTGAAGAAATTGAAACTGAAAGCAAGTTGGATATTTCAGCAAGATAATCTGAAATGTACTGCCAGAATCGACCATGAAGTGCTTAGAGGAAAGAGAGGAGATTGTCGATTGGTGTCCTGTTTCAGGGTCTTGGGAGATGTTATGATGGGTGCAGTCCTCTATGCTGGTCCCCCTTAAAAACTAATACTGGCAAAAGAATACTCTCCATCTCTACAGCCAGTTAATCCAGTTGTCCAAGAATCTCCAGAACAATATCTGTCTCCTAGTCTCTTTTCAGGAGGTAGTATTTTGTTAGTATGCATCTTGCAATTCAGTCCACCTTAAATCTCCACTTGTGCTGCAATCCTACTGTGGGCAGGGGTGTAGCCGAAAGGGGCTTTGGGGACCTGGACCCCTCCATGTTTGGCTCGGGGGCCCCCCCCAGCCAGACTGTGATGTGGCAAGTATCTCTCCAATTTCAGACTGTCTACAGTACTAATTATATGTGCATTGCTGCTTTATTGTATCCCACTGCCGCTCTGTATCCAAAATCCACAAGCTCGTTCCTCTCTGCCTCCGTCTTCCTTCCTGTTGCATATAACTGCACATCCCTTCTCTCGCGCAGTTCAGCAAACAGTTGGAGCTGCTTGTATACAGAATTGTTAGAGCCCTGCACAGTTCAAAGTGCTGACTGAACTGCACAGAAATGCTGCAACAGAAAAGATGATGGAAGCAATTAGATTGCTGATTATTGGAATATGCTTAATTGCTTCCATATTTTCTGTTGCACATGCTGGCACTTCTTCCCGAACGGTTCAGTCAGCGTTTTAAAACTTGTGGTGCTCTGTAGCAATTATTGGAATTCACAATTTGAAATGTTTGAACTGTGGGAGAGGAGGAAGTGTTGGCCTACTCAACAATAGGAAGGAGATAGGAGAGAAAGGGCTGGTGACAGAGGGAGCAGGAATTTGTGGGTGCTTGGGGCAGGGAAAGGGGAACAGGAACTTGTGATCAGGTTGAGTCCTTAAGGAGGGAGCAGGGACTTGTAAACTAAGTGAGTGCTGGGGATAGGAGCAGGGACTATGACTCAGATGGGTGCTTGGGGCAAGGGAGCAGGGAATTGCAATCGGATGAATGCTCAGGGCAGGGGAAACAGGTAGATCAGGTGAGTGCTTGGAGCAGGGGAATTCAGGAACTTGAGATTAGTTGGGTACTAAGGCAGAGGGGGAATAGTTCAACACACAACTGAATCTAAGAAATCTGAAAAGAAAGAAGACCATAAAGTTAAAGATTGGGTTGGAATGTGAATGAGGACTCAGGGTAGGGTAGGGAAGGGAGCAGGGATTAAATGAAACAAGGTCCAGGGCTTTAGCAGTTTTTGGATGAAAGGTATGATTGGAAGGGTGTTTAAAATGGGATGGATGGAATATGAGTGCAGAAGGAAGGGGGAGGGGTGGAGAGATGGTTTTAAAGTACTGGGGGAGTTAGTTGAGAAGCATTGAAAGGGAAAGGAGGATATGGAGGGGGTGAGAGACGGGAAAGGGACAGTTTGGTGAAGGGGTGCCAGGATGAAAGAAAAACAATTAGCTGAGGGTAAGGGAAAAAAAAGGGGGGCTGGAGGCTAGAATAGAGCTGGGACTAGTGAGGGAATGAGGCAGAGGAATGTGAGGGGATCAGTGGAGAGGCTAAAAATGGAGGACTTACAAGGGAAGAATAGAAGACTGGGGAAACTGAAAGACAGTGGGGAATGGGGGAGCTAAAAGTGGGATGTAGAAACCTGCTGGGTAGGTCAAAAGAGGGAGATTGAAGACTGGAGGGTGAGAGAAGGTTAGGATGGAGGCAAATACAGTTGTCAACATTTGCACCCTTGCATTTTAGGTATGTTGTGTATAATATCTTGAGAAGTAATTGGAAATATTCCATCTGTATGTCGTCATAATATTTTAATAGTATGCTCAAAGGTATACAACAACAAAAAAATGTTTCTGCAACTTAGATGTAGTAATTTCTGAGAAAAAAAATTAAATATGTCCTGAACAGGATTAATGGCATCCTTCACTAATATTTGGTTGCACAACCCTTGGTAGTGATGGCAGCCTTCAAACGTTTCTTGTAGCCATCTATAAGTTTTGTACAACTGTCTGCTGGTAGTTTCTCCCATTTTCCAGGAACAAGCAGGAAGTCAGCCCTCATATATGGGTGACGTCTGTGCAGAAGGAGCCCACGCGGAGCATTTCCCAAGCCTTTGGGACATGCTACCACGCATGTGTGATCCCCTTCCCGCCAAGGGTACCATCTTGCCCAGTCTTCCTTTTTTCCGCAGAGCCCAACAGATGTTTGTCCTCTTTTTTCCCCGGGAAAAATCCTTGCTAACTATCCAAAAGTTGGCTTTCCCAGTTTGTGTACCAGTTCCTCTTCCCACCTTGAGCCGGCACTGTTCTCTGCCCCTTTTCCCTTTTTTAATCAAGGCTTGCCTCGACCAGCGTTCATGACTTTTTTCACCTGGGGGTCATCTACCTCAGCCGGGTGCTCCCCACAATATCCCCTGGTGGGTTTAAAAAATGCGACCGCTGCAGTTAGATGATATTAGTGACAGACACCAATGACTGCTGCCTGGGACTGGACCATGACAGCATCTCCTGTGCCAGGCCATGATGCCTAAGACCAACAAAAAGAGATTGGAGTTGCAGGAAAAAATTGTTCCCCAGGTCCGACTCGGCCCCAGCCTCCCCCAGTGCCGAGCTCCAAGCCCAGCACTTCCGTGAGGCCTGAGCATCCTCAGAGTCCCATGGCGGCAGCTCCTCCGAGAAGACCTCTGACCTGGAGAAGCGCCCTACCAAGGTCCTCAAGAAGGATTCCTTGACCGGCAGAGACTGTGTGAGGGTTCCTCAAGGATGTAGTCCTTGCCGAGGACACACTCGCAAGAGTGCCGGGCCAGAGATCCTCTGTGCCCGCACTGAAAGCTGTGGAGCCTTCTGGCTTGGAAACCAGAATGGTGCCACTGCAGCAGGCAGTGATGACTGGTTTGTCCACATCTGCCCTGATGACCAGGCCCCCAACTGCAAAGGAGTCCCCGGTCGTCAAACTGAGCTCCGAGCACCACCAGCCTCAGGTAAGCCCTCGGTGCTGGTCAAGGTCCTGACCCTGTTCCTTAGGCATCTGATCCTCCCTGGCTAGTTTCTGTGACATGTACCTCAGGGTCTCTGGAGGCTGCCGACCCCTTGGTGCCAGCCTCGAGACAGTGAGTCGCATGGCCTTGGACTCGTAATCGCCACTCTATTCCGAATGGGAGACAGACCGACTAGGCATCCTCTGAAACTAAATGGCACTGAGATTCCCTTGGACCCATCTCCCCCGGCGCCCCGACACCACTCTCCTCCAGAGGACGTGGCCTTCCATGACTTTGTCAAGGACATGACCAGAGCCCTCTAGGTGCAGACCGAGGTGGAGGAAGACCCGCGCACTGAGGAGCTGAAGATTCTCCAATATGGGCCTCCACCCAAGGAAACCTTCACGGTACCCGTGCAGCCGTTCCTCGAGTGGCTACTGCTCAGAATGTGGGAGACCCTGGCGTCGGTACTGGTGGTGAGCTGGCACCTTGATGCTTTGTACCATGTCCGGAAAGGGCTGGGGTTCCACAAACCCAAACTCCCACATAACTCCATGGTCATTGAGTCGACCATGCAAAAACTTAAGAGTCAAAAGACCCACTCCTCCGTTCCCCCTGGAAGGGAGGCCAGAGCTCTCAACACCCTTGGGTGCAAGTATTACCAGGGCTCGATGCTGGGGTGCCGGATCCAAGCATATGAATTATATATAGATATGTACCTGAAGGCTCTAACCCATGAGCTGTCAGAGTTTTTGGCTGGTCTTGTCGGGGAACCCCTCGGGGATCAAGGACTGCTCCAAGTTCCTTTCCCGGGTAGCCTTTGATGGATTTGAGTCAGCGGCTTGAGTAGCAGCAGTCGGCATTGGTACCCAGCGCCAAGCCTGGCTGCAGTCTTCTGACCTCGAGCAATGGGTCCAAGACAAGCTGCTTGATGTCCCTGCACCGGGGACAACCTATCTGGCAAACCCATGCCAGACAAGGTAGCAGAGATCAAGGCCGATGTGGTGAGCCGCCAGAGGCTCTAAGACAACCTCATTCCTTCTCCGCAGGAAACCACTGGGGAAAGGACCCCTGTTCCTGGGGAAAAAGGGTCCTTTCCTCCAAGATGGTCACTACCAGCCCTTCTCGGGCCAGCAACAAGGTTCTCGCCTTAAGAAGAGGCAAGGCCACGAGGCTCAGAAGGTGAAAGCATCAAAGCCTCGGGTCCCAGCTCCTACACAACCTGAGGGGGAGCTTTTGACTCCCAGGGCAGGGCCACCCCTCCCCTCCCCCGGGAGACCTTCAGCAGCCCACAGGGGGGTGCCTGGTGCTCTTTGCCCACAGATGGGTCAACATCGCCTCTGACTAGTGGGTACTGCAATTGGTAAGGGAAGGATACCTCCTCCACCTACAGCAGATAACACCCAGATTCTTCCCAGGAGAGCCGGTGCGACCCCCTCCTCCTCCAGACTCTCTTGCTCAGAGCTCGCAGGTCTGATCAGGGACAAAGCAGTAGAACCTGTACCCAAATACCTATGGGGAAAGGGCTTCTACTCCAGGTACGTCGATGGTTAATGCCAGCTCGTCTCCTCCGCCTACTGTTTTCTATGCCTCTATGGTCCACGTAACACGCTCAGCCCACTTGCACATGTGGACAGCCCAGTAGTGCCTCTGCTCACAGTGGACTCAAGCCATAGGCAGGCTACAGAACAGAGTCAGGGTTACCCGCCAACTGGCAGAATCCCTCAACTGTTGGGGGAACTTCCACCTCCAGGCGGGAATGCCCTTCTAAGCACCCGCACCTCAGAGAACCCTGACCACGAACGCCTCTCTCCTAGGTTGGGGGGCGCTTTGTGAGGACTGCTGCACTCAGGGCAGCTAGTCCCAGGAGGATTCGCTCCCACAGATCAATCTCCTAGAGCTTGGGGCAATCTTCCTAGCCCTATGAGCATTCTGCCACTGCATGTGACACTGGTCTGTATTGATACAGACAATCAAGTTGCCATGTTTTATATTGACAAGTAGTGGGGCACGAGTTCGTACTCCCTCTGCCAGGAGGCGGTGGCCCTCCTCTCCTTTGCAGCTCGCAACAACATGCTCTTGCGAGCAGTTTACCTCCCGAGCCAGAAACTGCTGAACAGGGTCTTCAGCCACACAAGTGGCGCTTGAATCCCAACATGGTCAAGAGGTTCTTCCATCTCCTGGAGCAGGCCTGTGATGGATCTGTTTGCTTTTCCAGACAACATGCAGCTGCCTCGCTTCTGCTCGCACCAACCGTACCCAGAGAGTGTGGCGGCAGATGTCTTCTTGATCTTGTGGTCCAAAGGCCTACTCTGTGTTCCCACTAACCCCCACCCCCCTGTTGCCAGGACCCTCTCCAAGGTCCAGAGCGAAGGGACATCAGTCATATTAATTGCCTCAGGTGACCGAGTCAACTCTGGTTTCCACTGCTGCTTTCTCTGTTAATGGCACTCCCAGTCCTGCTGGGCTGAGCCCCAGACCTCCTGTCTCAGGAGGGGGACTCCCTCCTGCACCCCGACCTGAGGTCCCTAACACTAACAGCGTGGATGCTGAATGGATAGCATTGCCCCCTTTCAATCTTCTGAGAGGAGATCCTACTGGCCTCCCAAAAGTCCTCTACCAGACGAGTTTACGTCTTTTAAGTGGAGAAGGTTCTCCACCTGGTGTGCAGAAAGAAGGGAGAACCCCTCCTCCTGCCATGTACAACTAGTACTCCAGTACCTACTGCACCTGTCGCACACTGGACTGAAGTCTAACTCATTGAGGGCACATCTGAGCATGATAGCTTCCCACCACCACCTAGTTGAGGAAAAACCCCTCTTGGGCCAACCCCTGGTCTCCAGGTTCCTCTGGGGCCTCCTGTTATCCAGCCCCTTCTCTGCCCTCCGGCAGTGGAGTGGGATCTCAATGTGGTGCTTTCACAGCTCACCAAACTGCCATTTGAGCCCCTAGCCACTTGCCACCTGCAGTACCTTTCTTGGAAAGTGGCCTTTCTGGTGGCCCTCACGTCCACTTGAATAGTGAGCGAACTCCAGGCCCCGGTGGTGCATCCACCATATACAAGATTCTACAAGAATAGGGTAGTGCTGCACACACCCCAAATTCCTCCCGAAGGTGGTATTTCCTTTCCACTTCAACCAAGAGGTGGTCCCCCCCCCCCCCCCCACCTTCTTCCCGTAGCCTCATGCCGGCAGGGAGGAACTAATACTTCATACACTGGATTGCAAACAGTCCCTGTCCTTCTACTTACAGCAGACCCAGGCCCATCTCAAAGCCCCTCAGCTTTTTGTGTCTTATGACCCCAGCAGACTGGGGCTCCTTGTGACTAAGCGAACTCTGTCCTCTTGGGTGGTAGACTGTATTGCCCTCACTTATGAGCAAGCTGGCATCTCCCTTGAGCACCGGATCCGTGGCCAACCTGTGCTCAGTGCCGGTAATGGAGATTTTCAAGGCTGCCCCATGGTCTTCAATTCCTCTGCTACCGAAAAGGCCATACAAAGACAACTGCAAGATCACATTGATCTGAATGCTCCGCTTGACACCCACCAGCATGGCTTTAAACAAAGCACAATGTGGAAACTCTGCTTACGTCCCTCTTCGACAATCTCCTAAAAGGCATAGACTACACAAAGAACGGATTCCTGCTGGTGTTCATGGACATCTCAGCGGCTTTCGACACTGTCACACACTATATTGCTACAACTCCTAAGGGAGATTGGAATATGCAAAAATGCCCTAAAATGGTTTCCCTCATACCTGAGTGACCAAACGCAACAAGTCAAATGTGCCCAGAGGAAATCAACGCAGTTCCCCATTGCACAAGGAATGCAACAAGGTTCGGAACTCTCATCCATACTCTTTAACATATATATATTCAACCCATATGCAACAACATCAAACGCCACAAAATACATTACCACCTCTACGCTAATGATATCATGGTATATGCCCCAATCAACTTGGGATCACTTGACATGACCCTGATAAGCTGCCTCAAAGACATGAACCTGTCGGTCAACTTTGACAAAACAGAGGCTATGCTCATCTCTAGAGATTTCCACATTCAACCCACCCCGGGCAATCAGTATTCTAAACAAGAAGATAGCAATAAAGGACGAAGTAAGGTAACTGGGAATTACCCTGGACAAAACTCTTAACCTATAATCACACATTAGCAAAACTGCAGCAAAAGCCTACCACTGATTGCGGATCATCAGAACACTCAAACCAATCCTCAACCAAGACCACTTCCATACCGTATGCCAAGCAGTCATCACCCCAATTCTGGACTATGGAAACTCATATCAAGGCCTTTCCAAGAGGTCTATCCATCCACTGCAACTGGTACAGAATACTGCAGCGCGCATCATGGGCACTGCAGAATATGAACACATCACATTCATACTGCGACAGTTACACTGGCTCCCAATAATCGCACAGGCAAAATTCAAGACAATCCTCAACATATTCAGTCATCCACCACCGCTCAGCAGACGCGCTCCAGGATATAATAATCAAGGACTTCGGTAACAGGCCTAGGAGAGCCAACAATGACAATAGGCTCAGCACACCTGCAGGATATCACAAGATGAAACAGGCTACATCTAAGAGAGCTCCCTCGCTGTTGGCACCTGCCCTATGGAATTCCCTCCCTAAGGAATTAAGGGCCCTAAACGACATCAGGGACTTCCGCAAGTCACTCAAGACACTTCTGTTCACGGAGTCCTATGGACAAGTAACATAAGATGCCAAGCACTAGATTCCACCGCAAATGGCCCACTGACAACCCACACCTAATCGAGAACTATATGTAGATAGCCTGTATGTATATACGTCTTATACCCTTTCCTGTTAAATGTATACCTACAATTATGATGACCACTTTGAAGGATAAGGTGTTATACAAAACTGCCTAAATAAAATAAATTCACATGTTTTCAGCTCACTACTGGACAGTGCGTTTGGACAGGCAAGTACTCTGTAATATTCCCGGTGTTAGGCAACTCCTACTCTCCGACCCTTCTATGTTCAGGCTATCAGAATGATAGTGCCGCTGGATGCTAGGGTCTTGCAGAATCTCTGTGGGGACTCGCCTTCTGCACCTTAATGCTACCCAACTTGATCACTGTTGGTGCTGTAGTGCTTTCGATCTTTGGCAGCCTGGAGCTAGGGGGTCCCATATGTGAGGACTGACTTCCTGCTTGTTTCTGGAGAAAGCGTAATGGGTGTTCTCCAGGGACAGCAGGAATTGGTCCTCGCAACCCTCCCTCCTTCCCTGGGAGTTGCCTCCCAACCTTATTTAATTTTTTTACTATCGTCCTAGCTATGTCCTCTGACTGAACAAGATGGCACCCTTGGGCAGGAAGAGGACCACGCATGCATTGTAACATGTCCCAAAGGCTTTCTTTGAAAGCTGGGGAAATGCCCCGTGTGGGCTCCGTCGGCGCTGACGTCACCCATATGTGAGGACTGAATCCTGATGTCCCTGGAGAACACCTGTTACAGATGAGTAACTACCCTTTCTTCACCTGTGATTTGTTGTAGCTCATGAATGTTTCCAGGATTCCTTTTACTAATGGCAGATTTCAGCCCTTTACAAAGGTTCTCAATTGGATTGAGTTCAGGACTCATTGCTGGCCAGTTGAAAACGGTCCATTTGTTCCTTTTTAACCATTCTTCTGTACTTTTTGGATTGATGTTTTGGGTCTTACTGGAGGACCCATGACCTTTGACCCAGACCTGGCTTTCTGACACTAGGTAGTACATTTTGCTTCAGAATACCTTGGTAATCCTCTGACTCCATGATTCCTTAAATACGTTCCAGGTCTCCAGTTCCTGAGGCAGCGAAACACCCCCCACAGCATTATGGAACCTCCACCATATTTAACTGTAGGAAGAGTGTTTCCTTAAGCTTCATTTCCTTGCCTGTAAATGGTCTGCATTGCCAGAATGCTCAAGTTTGGTGCACAAAGCAACGGGTCAACCTGTTCTTGTGCTCTGTGCAGCTTGTGCTGCAATATTTGCTTCACCTGTGTCAAGTAGGACTGAAGCCCAACTCTCAGGGTCCACCTGAGTGCACTCGCGACGCACCACCACCTTATTGAGGACAAGTCCCTCTCCGTCCAATCTCTCGTGACACACTTCCTGTGGGGTCTCTTGTTGTCAAAGCCTCATGTCCGCCCACTGGCAGCAGAGTGGGACCTCAGTGTAGTGCTGTTGCAACTCACTGGCCCACCGTTTGAGCCCCTGGCTACCTATCACCTACGCTACCTTTCCTAGGTGGTCATATTCTTGGTGGCATTCATGTCAGCTCGCAGGGTCAGTGAGCTCCAAGCATTGATGACGGATGCACCCTACACAAGGTTCTATAAGAACAGGGTCATGCTCTGCATGCACCCCAAGTTCCTTCCCAAGGTGGTGTCTCCTTTCCACTCAGTCAGGTGGTGGTGCGCTCAACATTTTTTCCATGGCCTCACACCAGCAGGGCGGAAACAGTCCTTCATACTCTGTACTGTAGGTTGGACCTGTCCTTCTACCTTAAACATACCCAGAGCCACTGTAAAGCCTCGCAGCTTTTCGTCTATGACCCCAGTTTGCTGGGATCAGCATTGACCAAATGTTCTCAATCCACCTGGGTGGCAGACTGCATTGCCCTTGCCTTTGAGCAGGCTGGGCTCTTGCTGGAGCACCAGGTCATGGCGCACAATGTCGGGGCCATGGCAGCATCCGTAGCAGACCTCTGCTCCGTTCCTCTGTTGAATATCTGCCATGCTACCACCTGGTCCTCAGTCCATACCTTCACAGCTCATTACTGCCTGGAGAGGTTGTCCTGTAGGGACAGTGTCTTTGACCAGACCGTACTCTGTCATCTATTCAGGGTGTAGGCAAGTCATTTTGGGCATGACTCTGGCCCTTGGGTGTTCAGGCTACTGGAGTGCTGCTTTCTCGCTGGACATGTGGGCTGCTCAGGAGTCTGTCTTCTCAAGACTCATTGCTGCTGCTCATGGCTCACCTTTTCTGGTAACCTGTGGCTTTTTACAGGTTTTTTGGTAGCCTATAGCTTGGGAGTCCCATATGTGAGAACTGACTAACTGCTTGTTCCCAGAGAAAGAGTAGTTGCTCACCTGTAACATGTATTCTCCAGGAACAAGCAGGAAGTCAGCCCTCACATATGGGTGACTTTGGCACCGATGGAGCCTGCACGGAACATTTCCTCAGCTTTCAAAGTAAGCCTTTGGGAATGCCACCAAGTATGTGTGATCCCCTTCCCGCTCAAGGGTGCCATCTTGCTCAGTCTCCCTTTTTCCACGGAGCCCTTCGGACATGCGTCTTGTCCCCGGAAAAAGTTTCTCTTCCAACCGGTGTTTGCTCTCTGGCCTTTGCCAGTCCTCTTCCCACTAATCGAGCACCTCTGCTTTGGCCCTGGTCTTGGGATTTTTCCTTTTTTTTTGTTTTTACTGCACTTTCGCACCCTTTAACCACTTGCCGCGTCAAGGATCTTCGACCTTGCAGGGGTCCTTTTTCCCCCCAGTGGCCTCTAGTTTTAAGAAATATAATAGGTGTTCAAAAAACATGTCGCTCACGGACACCCTTGACTGTTGTCTCAGGTATCTAGGAGCCGACCATGACTCGGAGCTATGCTCCCTCTGTAAGAAGATGTCCTCCAAGGCCATCCAGAGTCATAAGCAGAAGCTGGATAATCTCTTCTGTGAGGCATCCCCGGCAGCCTCCTGCTGTTTGGTCCTGCAACCTCTGGAGTCCCCCAAGGCTCCTCCTCTGGCCCGGTGACACTGACCAGGGGTTGCCCGAATGCAAACAGCAGAAGTCCACGAGATACTCTGTCGGGGGGCACCAGACAAGTGTGAGAGGTCACTCTCCCAGTCTCTCAGCCCCCTCGGCAGTCTCTGGAGTTGGAGAGGGAGCGGCCCAGTAAGGTACCTCGAACCAATACGGAGGCCTCTGGTGAAGGCACACAGTCTCCCGAGGGTCATCCAGCAAGGACCACCTTGACACCTGACTTGGTCACCTCTGTGTTGGTGTCGCAGGGCCCCACTCCCGAGTGGGAGGCCTGAATGCTGGCCTTGGAACGCAGCGTCTGTGTTCCTTGCTGCTCAGCAGGCGCTGGTGCCAGGTACCACTGGCACGTGCCTCGAGACCACAGGGACCTCGATCTTGAAGAGTCCCCGGGCCACCGCAGTGACCCCCGAGAGCCAGAAGCATCGTGAGGATCCTCAGCACAGGTCTCTATCTCTGTCCCGTTCCTTGGGCATTAGATCATCTCGGGAAAGTATCTCCAGATCCAGGAAAGTCTTGGCCTCGGATTCGGTGCAGGTCGCCGACCCATCTCGAGCCACCTGACCTAGAGTCCTCCATGGACTACTCAAAATGGGAGTCCGATGGGGAGGTGTCCCTGGAAGACTGTCCCACAAAGACCTCTCCTCCGACCCCTCCCTGCCAACCCAGAGGAAGCAGTCACCTCCTGAGGACACCTCCTTTCTGGAATTTGTCCGGGACATGGCTCCAGCCCTGGTGCTTGCCACAGTCTGAGGAAGAGCCCCACACTGAGGAGCTTGATATTCTGCAATATGAAGCCCCTCAAAAGATGCTCTAGGTGCTGGTGCCTCCCATTCTGAACAGACGACTCCTCCACATGTGGGAGACCCTGGCCTCTGTCCGGATCGTGAGCAAGTGCCAGATCACTATGTATGGGGTTCAGTGAGGCCTGGGGGTTTCAGAAAGCCCAGCTTCCCCACACCTCAATAGCAGTCAAATCGGCCATGTGGAAGTTAAAGAGCTCTAAGATTCATTCGTTGGTCCTGCTGGGCAGAGTCCCGTACCCTCGACACCCTTGGGCGCAAGGCTTATCAGAGCTCCATGCTGTCATGCCACATCCAAGTTTACCAATTATACATTGGGATGTTCCTCTGTGACCTCGCTAGAGAGCTCTGAGGTGTTGCGGCGGGCCTTGACAGAGGCCATCTCCGGCATTTTCAGGCCCTCTCAAAGTCCATAGGAAAATGCTCGAAATATCTCTTGTGAGCAGCATACAATGGCTTTGTCTTCTGCCCAGGTGGCGGTGGCTGGCATTGAAGCCTGCTGGCAGACTTGGCTCCAGTCCTCGGAACAGCGGGTCCAGGAGAAAGCTGCTGGACTTCCCTTGCCTCAGGGAGCAGCTATTTGGCAAGCCCATGGAGGATAAGGCAGCAGAGATTGAGACTGAGTACGTGACTCGTACTCTCCTCTCCTGGAAAACTTCCTCCCGTCCCAGGAAGAAGCAGCAAAGCAAGAAGCCTTTCTTCTATTGGAAGGGGCTCGCATACAGGGGCTATCCGGTCTATCTGTCGGCATCAACCCCCGTTCAGGGCTGTCGGGGCAAGACCACGGTCCATGGCCCTTGGGGCCCTTCGGCTTACAAGACCCAACCCCTGGCGCCGGCTCAGCCACCCTTGGCATTTTGACACCATCGGCAAAGCCTCTCGATCTCTGGGAAGGCAACTGTCCATCGGGGGGCATCTGGTCCATTTCTCCCACAGGTGGGAGTCCATCTCTACCGACGCCTGGGGTCCTCCAGGTTGTTCGCGAGGGCTGTCTTCTCCATTTGGACCAGGCCCCTCCTCCGTACTTCCCTGGGGAGCCACGTCTGCTTCCCCAGCACCAGGCCTCCTGAGTCAGAAGCTCGCAGGCCTCCTTGAGGACGGCTCGGTAGAACCAGTCTCAATGCACCTCCGAGGACAGGCTTTTACTCCCAGTACTTCCTCGTCCCAAAGCGGACAGGGGGCCTTCAGCTCATCCTTGACCTGCAGAACCTAAATTTAGGCTTTTAGGTAGGAAGTTGAAATCCAGAACTTCCAGGGTACCGTTCTCCGAAATGCTTCCCGTTCCATGCGCAGGACCGAAAAGGCAGGCAGAGCTCCGGAGTCTCAACACGTGGATGAGACAATGGTGCAGAGACGAGGGTTTTGGATTTGTTAGGAACTGGGGAAAAGGAGGGGCTCTTCCGAAGGGATAGGCTTCACCTTAACCAGGATGGAACCAGGCTGCTGGCATTAACCTTTCAAAAGGAGAGAGAGCAGTTTTTAAACTAGATAATAGGAGAAAGCCGACAGTCGCCCAAGAGCAGATGGTTCGGAAGAATGTATCCTTGAAGGATACTACCAAAAGCAGAGAGGTTCCAAAAAAGAGTAAAGTAGCCCAAATGCCCTCGAGTATGGAGCAGACAGAGCTTAAAGATCCCAAATTACCCATGTTTACCAATAGCCAAATTAATATGAATAAAATACAGTCTCTCTAAAATGCTTGTATGCAAATGCTAAAAGTCTTAAAAAAATAAGATGGGAGAGTTAGAATATATAGCACTAAATGAGAGGTTAGATATAATTGGAATATCAGAGACATGGTGGAAGGAGGACAACCCGTGGGACACTGATACCTGGGTACAAACTATATCGTAATGATAGAGCTGATCAAATTGGTGGAGGGGTTGCGCTCTGTTAGAGAGGGCATTGAGTCAGAAAGGATTAAAGTTTTGCAGGAAACAAAATTTGCTGTAGAATCTCTATAGATTGAAATTCCATGTAAAAAGGGGAAGGCGATGGCAGTGGGGGTGTACTATCGACCGCCTGGCCAGAATGAACAGATGGATGATGAAATGCTCAAAGAAATCAAGGAAGCTAACAAAGGTTACAGCGCAGTAATAATAGTGGGTGATTTCAACTACCCTGGTATCGACTGGGTCAGTGTCACAGCAGGACATGCTAGGGAGATAAAGTTCCTAGATGAAATAAATGCCTGCTTCTTGGAGCAGCTGGTTCATGAACTGACCAGAGGGGAAGCCATTTTAGACCTAGTCCTTAGTGGAACACCAGATCTAGTGCAAGAGAGAAGGGTGTTTGGGCCACTTGGCAATAGTGATCATAGCATGATTGCCTTTAATTTAATTAGTGGAGGAGGGATAGTAAGGAAATCCACAGTACTACCTTTTAACTTTCAAAAATAAAATGAGGAAAATAGGAAAAAACTAAAAGGAGCAGTTGCAAAGGTTAAAGACTTACATCAAGCTTGGGTGTTGTTGAAAAATACTATCTTGGAAGCCCAGACCAGCTGTATTCTACACTTTAAGAACAGTGGAAGGAAGTACAAAAAACTGCCAGCATGGTTTAAAGGTGAGGTGAGAGAGGCTGTTGCCAAAAAAGCATCTTTCAGGAAAAGGGAAAAAGAGCCAAACAACGAAACCTGGAAACAGCACAAGCACTGGCAAGTCAAATGCAAATCATTGATAAGGCAGGCAAAGGGAGAATTTGATAAGAAGCTTGCTACGGAAGCAAAAACGCGAAATAGACTTTCAAGTACATTTGTAGCAAAAAACCTGTGAGTCAATTGGTCCATTAGATGATAGAGGGGTTAAAGGGGCACTAAGTGGCGACAAGGCAATAGCAGAGAGACTGAATTCTTTGCCTCGGTCTTTACTGAGGAAGATGTAGGGATGTTACCCATGACTGAAGTGGTATTTAAAGGTGCGGAAGAATTGAAGGAAATATCGATACATCGGGAAGATGTATTACAACTATTAGATAAAATGAAGAGTAGCAAATCACCTGGGCTGGATGGTATACATCCAAGGGTGTTGAAAGAACTGAAATATGAGATTGCAGACCTGCTATTAGTAATCTGTGAACTATCATTAAAATCATCTGTAATACCTGAAGATTGGAGGATCGCCAATGTAACACCAATTTTTAAAAAGGGTTCCAGTGGTGATCCGGGAAACTACAGACCAGTGAGCCTGACGTCAGTACCGGGAAAAATGGTAGAAACCATCATAAAGAATAAAATTATTCAGCATGTAGATAGTCATGGCCTAATGGGAGACAACCAACATGGCTTTAGACAAGGAAGATCTTGTCTCACTAATCTGTTATGTTTTTTTTGAAAGTCTGAATACAGGTGGACAAGGGTGAGTCGGTTGATATAGTGTATCTGGACTTTCAGAAAGCCTTTGACAAGGTCCTTCATCAGAGACTTTTGACAAAACTAAAGAGTCATGGGATAGGAGGCAGTGTACTGCTGTGGATCAGGAACTGGTTAAAAGATAGAAAGCAGAAGGTAGGGCTAAATGGCCTATTTTCCCAATGGAGAAAGGTGAATAGTGGTGTACCCCAGGGATCTGTGCTGGGTCCGCGGCTTTTTGACATATTCATAAATGACCTGGAAAGTGGAATAACGAGTGAGGTTATCAAATTTGCAGATGACACAAAACTATTTAAAGTTGTTAAAACCCAAGAGAATTGTGGAAAATTGCAAGAGGATCTTGATAAATTGGAAGACTGGGCATCAAAATGGCAGATAAAATTTAAGGTGGACAAGTGCAAAGTTATGCACCTAGGGAAGAACAATCCAAACTATGGTTACACGATGCAAGGTTCCGCATTAGGAACCACCACCCAGGAAAGTTTTAGGCGTCATTGTGGATAGCATGTTAAAACCCTTGGCCCACTGTGCAGCGGCAGCTAAGAGAGCAAATAGAATGCTAGGTATCATAAGGAAAGGAATGGAAAATAAAACAAGATATTATAATGCCTCTATCGTTCCATGGTGAGACCGCACCTTGAATATTGTGTGCAATTCTGGTCGCCATATCTTAAAAAGGATATAGCGTTATTAGAAAAGGTTCAGAGAAGAGCCACCAAAATGGTAAAGGGGATGGAAGGATACTCCTATGAGGAAAGGCTAAAAAGGTTAGGGCTCTTTAACCTGGAAAAGAGATGGCTGAGGGGAGAAATGATAGAAGTCTATAAATTAATGAACGGAGTGGAACGGGTAAACGTAGATCGATTGTTTACCTTATCAGAATATAGAAAGACTAGGGGACATGCAATGAAGCTACAGGGTAAACTATTTAAGACTAATAAAAGAAAATATTTTTTTACTCAATGTGTTATCAAACTCTGGAATTTGTTACCAGAGGATGTAGTAAAGGCTGTTAGTGTAGCTGGGCTTAAAAAAGGGTTGGACCAAGTTCCTGGAGGAAAGGTCCATAAACCATTATTAAGAAGGGACCCAGGATATCAATGCTTGACCCAGTACAAGCATTGTGGAACCTGTCTCTTTTGGGGAAACTGCTAGGTACGTATGACCTAGATTGGCCACTGTTGGAAACAGGATACTGGGCTTGATGGACCTTGGTCTGACCCGGTATGGCATATCTTATGTTATGTTCTTAATCTCAAGAAGTTCCTGGTGCGGGAGAAGTTCAAGATGGTCTCCCTTAGAACGTTACTGCCCTACCTCCAGCAGGACGATTGGCTATGCTCCTTGGACTTAAAGGATGCTTACGCTCGCATCCTCGTCCATCCTAAACACAGAAGGTACCTCCGCTTCATGCTTCAGGGTACTTTCCTTCGGCCTCGCGTCTGCTCCGTGGGTCTTCACAAAGTGCCTGGCCGTGGCTGTGGCCAACATGGCTGCAGGGCACCTTTGTCTATCCATATCTAGACTACTGGCTCATAAGAGGGCATGGCCTCTGAAGCCAGGCAGGCCACAGACCACACCATTTGCCTCTTGGAGCATCTAGGGTTCGTGATCAATTACCCAAAGTCCCACCTCACTCCAGTTCAGTCCCTGGAGTTTATCGGGGTTTTGACACCCTTCAGGCAATGGCTTTTCTTCCTCGGGACAGGGCAGACTGCCTCGTGCCCCTGGCATCTGAAGTGCAGTGCCGCAGCACCGTCTCGGCCCAGACGATGCTTCGCCTTCTTGGCCACAAGGCCTCCATGGTCCATGTCATACCCAATGTCCGTCTCAACATGCAGGTGATGCAGTTGTGCCATGGGTACAGTCGAGCGGCTACCTCTGAGACCCCGTCTCAGTCTCTCCCAGCATGGCGTAGTCTCTGGCTTGGTGACAGGAGTTTTGGAACCTGCTTCGAGGTATGCCCTTCCAAGCTCCGGTGCATCAGGTGATCTTAATGATGGACGCCTCCCTGGCAGGCTGGGGAGCCATCTGCAAGGGACGGTGCACTCAAGGGGCCTGGTTCCTCAAGGTGTCCCAGCAGCAGATCAACCTGCTGGAACTCTGGGCCATTCGCCTCGCTCAAGGTTTTCAGGGACCACCAGCAGCACCGAGCGGTGCTGGTCCAGACGGACAACCAGGTCATGATGTTCTATGTGAACAAACAGGAAGGTACTGACTCCTACAGCCTTTGTTCGGAGGCAACAGCCCTATGCTCCTTTGTGGTGAGCCAGGGCATGACCGTCCGGGCCACTTACCTTCCAGGTCAGGACAATGCTTTGGTGGACCGGCTCAGAGTCCTCCGGCCACACGAGTGGCACCTGCATCCCTGAAAAGCGCAGCGGCTCTTCCAGCATTGGGGGACACCAGACCTGGACCTCTTTGCCAGTCCTATAAACTCACAATTACCCTGGTTCTGCAGTCCCCTCCTGCACCTGGGCAGGGTGGCTCCTGATGCCTTCTTGTGGAAATCGGGCCTGCTATACGCCTTCCCTCCCCCCCCCCCCGCCCCTCATTGCCTGGACTCTTCTCAAGGTCCAACGGGAAAGGGCCTTGATGGTCTTCATAGCCCTGAGGTGGCCCAGTCAGCCTTGGTTTCCCCTGCTGCTTAGTCTCTCAACGGAGCCCCCGGTCCTGCTATGGTTCTCACTGGAGCTACTGACGCAGGAGGAGGGTCTGCTGCTTCACCCCAATCTGAGGTCCTGTCCCTCACAGCTTGATGTCTGAACAGGGTGCTCTAGCCTTCTACCATCTTCCCATGGAGATTGAGGACATTCTTTTGTCCTCATGAAAGGACTCGACCAGACAGGCTTATACCTTCAAGTGGCGTCTTTTCTCAATGTGGTGCTCCGAACTTATTTTCATGCCATACTAGTTTGGTCTTGCAGTACCTGCTCCACCTCTCGCAGTCTGGGCTGAATTCTAAATCGGTCAGGGTTCACCTGAGTGCCATCTCGGCAAACCACCACCCGATCGAGGGCAAACCTCTTTTGGGGTAACCACTTATGTCTCGTTTCATGCGAGGCCTGCTCCTTTTCATGCCCCCTACCTGCCCTCCACTGGAATGGGACCTCAATGTGGTCCTCACGCAGCTGACCAAGCTGCCCTTTGAGCCCATGACTACCTGCCCGCTGCGGCATCTGTCGTGGAAGATGGCCTTCCTGTAGCTCTCACCTCCACCCGTAGGGTCAGTGAACTCTGGCGCTGATGGCCGAGGCACCGTGCATGAGGTTTTATAGGAACAGGGTGGTCCTGCAGACTCACCCCAAGTGCCTCCGGAAGGTTGTCTGACTTTCATCTCAATCAAGAGATAGTGCTGCCCACCTTCTTCCCGAAGCACCACGCTGACTGGGTGTCGGCGATTCTCCACACCCTGGACTGTAAAAGGGGCCCTCTTTTTTTTCTATCTGCAACGGACTCGAGACCACCGCAGATCCGGGCAGCTCTTCGTCTCCTTCGATCCCAGCCATCTGGGGCTGGCAGTCACCAAGCGTACCTTGTCCATCTTGGTGGCGGAATGCATTGCCTTTGCCCAGGTCCAGGCCGGGTTTCCCCTGGACTGCCGAGTCACGGCTCACAATGTCTGAGCAATGGCGATGTCTGTCACTAGCCTGTGCTCTGTGCCACTGGCAGACATTTGCTAGGCTGCCACCTTGTCCTCCACTCACATCTTCACTGTGCATTACTGCCTGGAGAGGGAGTCCTGTCGGGACACCGCTTTCGGCCATGCTGCTCTCCATAAATTGTTTGGGATTTAAACAACGCCTGCCCTCCGACCCTTCTTGTTCCAGCTACCGGTAGCGTGGCCATCCGTGAACCAGTGGTCCTCAGGCTGCCTTCGGCTTTCACTGGCGACTGCTCACAACGCTACTCTTCGTAGGCTCAGTCTGTACCAACATCACCCATATGTGAGGACTGATTCCTGCTGTCCCTGGAGAACACCTGTTTCTCCAGGAACTAGCAGGAAGAAAGTCCTCAATTATGGGTGAAGTTGGCACCGACGGGGCCTGCTTTGAGCAATTCCCCAGCTTTCAAAGAAAGCCTTTGGGATTGCTGTCACATATGCATGGTCCTCTTCCCACCCAAGGGTGCCATCTTGCTCAGTCTCCTTTTTTCCGCGGAGCCCTTTGGACGCCCTCTGAAAAACTTTCGTCTCTGAAAACGTTTTGTGTTTGCCTTAACGGGCTCTCTATTTTCTGGTTGCACCGGTCCTCTACCCATCCTTCCCCTGCTCTAGTTTTAGAGAAAATCATTTTTATTAACAATATTAAGATAAGAAGGCATAACAGACACACCCCCGCAAACAGTCTATGGAGGCATAACAGTCTCAAGTACAGCAATACATCACGAACATCACAATGCGAGCTCTGTAAGATCAATACCGTCCACCTTCCCCCTCCCTCCCCCCCAGCCCATCCCCTCCTCTCCACCCACCCCCCACCCACTCCCCCCAGGGCAAACACATCAGCTCACCAACTGACCTCCTTTCACAGCACCAAAGATACCACCACTAATAGTCGACCCGTCTACCCACACCCTCCCCCTCAGAGGGCACCCCAAAACCCCCCCGCAAAGGCTCCCAAACGGTGGAATGCCGCGCCCAGGCCTCCCCACCCCCGCAGCTGGGCCGTTTTACTTTCCATGAGCATGACTTCCCGTAGCTGATGCTCCCACTCCAAAAGCGAGGGACGCGCCCCCGACAGCCATCGCCGCAGAATACATTGCTTGGCTACTAAAAAACCCTTCTCATAAAAAAGCCGCTGGGAACTAGACCCCTCAATACCCGGGTAGGTGAGCTGAAAGAGACACCAGATAGGGCGAAGCTCAATCCGGATTCCCGTCCAGGAAACAAGGGACTCCCAAATCTCCCCCCAAAAAGTCTGCATTACCAAACAGGACCAAAAACGATGATATAAAGAACCCTTCCCCCTGCTACACAGGCCACACACATCTGTCTTCAACAGGCCCATCCGCACAGCCCCGACCTCCGCCACATAGGCTCGCCACAACAATTTATACTGCATCTCCCGATAACGCATGGCCTCACACCCCACACTCTCCGAAAAGCGCATCCCAGAAGCTCCACAGTAAAGTCCCCCAACCCATCCTCCTTCCACCGCACTACTAACGGCAACAAGTGCGCTTGATCCCCCTCCAAAAAAATTTCTCCTCGTAGAAGCCGTTCCGAACCACTCTCCTGCAATCTCTCCATCAATAACCAAAGGCTACCACTCCGGGCGAGCACCTTTCCATGGTCGGAAAAACTGAACACAGTGGCGCACCTGCAGATAGAAATAGAACGCCTGCACCGGCAAGTGATAGCGCTGGACCAACTCTGAAAACGCCGCTAAGTGGTCCACATCTGCCATTCTCAGCTGTCCCAAGTATTCGAGACCAGCCCTACACCAAGTCAGCGCCACCCCCCTCCCCCTCCCCGGCTGAAAGCCCCGATTACCCCTCAGAGGAAGGCAATCCGTGGCCTCCCAGTTGCCACCTCTCTGACGACACAAAGCCTGCCAAGCCGCACGAAGTGCTCCCATATATGTCGACGCCCTCCAGAACCGCAGCAGCGATGCCCTCGCACAGTGCAACAGGTAAACCCTATACCAACTCTCTGACATCTGATCAGTCAACGCAATCGGCAGGCGGTCCTCCGAGCCTAAAACCAAATCACTCAGACGCCGCGCCAAGTAGCAAAGATTATAGGTATGCAGGGACGTCAAACCCACACCACCTTCCTCCACTGGACGCATAAGCGTTGCCAGAGAGATTCTCACCCGACGACTTCTCCAGAGAAACCTCCCAAGATGCTTATGGAGCACAGAAAGATCTTCCGTCTGAGCCACACCGGTAGTTGCCACAACACATACAACCAGCGGGGCCACTCTATCATTCTCACTAAGGCCACTCGCCCCAGCAAAGAAACAGGGAGGTCCCGCCAGCTCTGCAGCTTCCTTATCATGGAGTCTAGTAATGGCATCACGTTCACCTCATACAGACGCCTCGGGTGCTCAGGGATCTGAATGCCCAAGTACCAAATTTGCCCCGACGCCCAACTGAGCGGAAACACTCCACGCCAATTCCCTCGGGAACGCCCATCTACATCCAGGACCATGGACTTCAGCCATTGATACGCAACCCAGAAAAGGCCCCAAATTGCTCAATGACCCCCAATGCGTGTGGCAACGAGCTCTCCGGGGATCCCAAACAAAGCAGCAAGTCATCCGCAAACGCGCTAAGCTTGATGGAGCCCCCGTCCCACGTTATGCCTAAAATCTGGTCAGACAATAAGTGACACCAAGAGGGGCTCCAGTTGTAACACGTATAGCAGCGGGGAGAGCGGACAACCCTGCCGAGTACCCCTATGCAAAGAAAATGGCTGCGAGCGAACCCCCCCATCTACCACCGCCAATGGGTCTGCATAGAGGGCATGTATCCATGCCAAAAAGGCACCCGTGATACCAAACTTCTGCAGGGCTGCAAACAAATAGCTCCACGCCACCCTATCGAAGGCCTTCTTGGAGTCTAAGCTGACCTGGATCACGGGGTCACATGTCAACAAACTTTTTCCAGTCCTAGCAAGATCCTGCTGATAACACCGGCCTCCCTCCCCCGCACAAACCCAGCTTGATGCGGACCCACCAATGTCGGAAGGAACAGCTGCAATCTCTGCGCCAGCACCGAGGCCAAGCGCTTCATATCCACATTGATCAACGAGATCGGCCGATATGAAGCCGCCTCTTCCGGGTCCTTTCCCGGCTTCGGAAGTAGAATAATGGCCGTGCCCATATCACGGGGGAAACCACCAAGCTCCATAGCTTCACCGTACACTGCGGCCAGGTCGGAACTAATTGCCTCTCCAACATCTTGTAAAATTCCACCGGATACCCATCGGGTCCCGGAGCCTTATTAGAGGTTCCCGCTCAAATCACCTGTTGGATCTCCTCCCCCCCCCAATAGGCTGATTCAAACTTTCTTGCTGCGCTTCCGACAGTGTCGGGAGTTTCACCCCGTCTAGAAAAGCAGCCATTGCGTCCACATCACTCACATCCGCCGCATAAAGCTCTTCATAAAAGCTGCGGAGCACCTTTACCACATCCACAGCCCGGTTGTATTTCTGCCCCTGTGGATCCCGAATCACCGTAACCCCTCGGGGGCCTGCTTTATCCCGTAGCAACCGCGCCAACAGTTTCCCAGAATGATCCCCATATTGGAAGAAGTGATGTTTATAGTTCTGCAAGGAGTGAATCGCGCGCTCCTGCAACAGCGCATTCAGCCGCTTCTGAATCTCAAGGTACTCTTTGACCCCTCCCCGCTGACGCTCCGCCTGCCTTTTCGCCACACGCAACTCCCTGGTCAATCGAAGAAGCTCCTCATTGAGGAGTCGCTGCTCCGCTGTCACGTACGCTATGATATGACCCCGAAGAACAGCCTTCCCCGCCTCCCAGAACATAGCGGCTGAACTGGCCGTGCCCTCATTAAATGCCAGATACTCTGCCCAATGGTGATCCACATATCGTTGGAATTCCTCCTTCCGCCATAAAGATGCCGGAAACGTCCACTTACCTCCCACAGACCGCTCGCCCCTCCAATCCAGACGTACCATAGCATGGTCTGAGACCACAATGGGATCAATCTCAAGCGCTATCACCTTTCCAAACCACTGCTTCGAAACCAAGATGTAGTCTATCCGCGACCATGTGTGGTGGGCCCGTGACAGATGTGTGTACTCCCTACTTTCTTGGTGTAACACCCTCCAAGAATCCACCAGAGCTCCCAACTCACACAGATAATCCACACCCCTGCCAGACCAACGACGTCCCGAGAACGCCGCGGACCTGTCCAGAGCCGGATCATGTGGGCAGTTGAAATCACCAGCAAGAATGGGGGGGGGGGGGCGGCCAGAACCTTGTCCAGAATACTGTGAAAAAAAAGATGATCATACGTGTTAGGAGCATAAAGGTTGCCTATAAAAAATTCTTCCCCCTGGAGTTTAACATGCACAAAAAGAAATCTACCCAAAGGGTCGCCCACCTGTGCAAGCACCTCACAGGGCACGCTCTTATGTATTAAGATCGCCACCCCCTTCCTTCTACCCCCGGAGGACGCAGAAAGGACCTGGCCCACCCAATCCCTCTGCAGTTTGTCATGTTCATTCTTGCTCAAATGTGTCTCCTGTAACAGGGCCACCTGCGCCCTCCCCCTCTTAAGAGCCTGCAAAATTTTCGTACGTTTCACCGGGGTACCTATCCCTCCCACGTTCCAGGTTACAAACCGTAACTCAGAGGGCATAGCGTACACCCGGGGGGACACCAAAGCAGAGAGACAGGAGGGCGCAGGGCAGCCCAGCTTCCACCCCACGCCATAGAAAACTTTGCACAGGCCACACAGGTCTAGGCCCTCGAGTCTTCCACATGCCCTCCATGGTGCCAACAACCTTACTATCGTTCCAGAAACTCTACCCTGAAGAGTACCTACCCTCCCCCATCCCCCCAAAGCCCCCTCCAACCCCCCCCCCCCCCCCCGTCGTACAGCTGGCCAACCCCCCCCACCTTTCCCCTCCCCCTCCCCCCGACACCCCCCCTGCTCTAGTTTTAGAACTCTCAGGGATACTCCTCATTTTTTTTGCGTGGGCTTCGTTCCATTTTTTCTTCCCAACCGTTGGCCGCATGGGTCTTCGACCTCGCAAGGGCCATTTTTGCCTCCATGGCCACCAGATTCAAAAAATGTGATAATGTTCTAGGAACATGTCACTTACGGATACTCATGACTATTGTCTGCGGTGCCTTGAAGCCGACCATAATCCAGAGCTCTGTTCGCTCTGTAAGAAAATGTCCTCTAAGGCCCTGCTCAGCCGTAAGCAGAAGTCCAAAGACATTTTCCGAAAGGCTGCCTCGGAGTCTCCGGTAGCGTCCTTGGTCATCTCTCCTCTGGTGGGTCCCCCCCCTACGGCCCCGCGTTATCAGCGACACTCCGACCAGGGGTCCCCTGAGGTGGAGCAGCGCAAAAAGATCTCAAAGTTGCTGTCCGAGGCTCCCGACAAGCGCGAGCGCTCCCACGCCCTATCGTTTAGTCTCTTTTGGCATTCCCGAGAGTCATAGAAACATAGGCCATGTGGTTTTTTTCTGTCATATTTCTATCTAGTCTGTCCTTCCATATCAACAACTACAACAGTCCCCTTTTTCCCTTTAGAGTCGGACAAGGAGTGGCCCCGCAAGGAAGCGGAGGCCTCCGGCGAAGGCACCCAGTCTCACAAGGGTCGTCCAAGTGAGGACTCCCTCTCCTCCTCAACACCTGATCCGATGACCCCAGTATTGGCGTTGCAGAGCCCCACACCCACGTGGGTGTCCCGCATGCTGGTGCTGGAACGCAGCGTTTCTGCATTCAGTTCTTCCCAGCAGGCGCTCATGGCCAGTTTTGCTGACTCGCTCCCAGAGACCGCGAGTCCCTCGTGTGGGACACCCAAATCCGTCCAGGAAACCCCCGAGAGCTGCAGGCCTTGTGAGGGTCTTCAATGTCTGTCTGTCTCGCTTGCCCTCCCATTCCTTGGAGGCGAGATTGTCCAGGGCCTCTGGCACCAGGCCACCGGCCATTGGACAGGGCGACTTTGCCCGGCTCGGAGTCCTCGACCGATTTCTCTGACTGGGAGTCCGATGGATGCACCTCCCTGGAAATCCGTACTCATCAGGATCTTCCTTCTGACCCCTTGCCATCCGAAGACGACACCTTCCTGGTGTTCATTCGGGACATGGCACGGGCCCTTAACCTGCTCACCCAGGCTGAGGAGGACCCTCGTGCTGAAGGAACTCAACATTCTTCAGTACGAGTCTCTTCCCAGGGAATCCCTCAATGTACCTGTTCTGCCTATTCTATCTCTGCTGCTGCTCCACATGTGGGAGGCCCCAGCCTCTGTCCCCATCATGAGCAAGCGCCTTGACACAATGTACAAGGTGCAGCATGGGCCAGGCTTCCAAAAGACCCAACTCCCACACACCTCGAAGGTGGTGGAATCGGCCATGCAGAAGCAAAAGAGCACAAAATCGCACTCGTTGGTACCACCCAGCCAAGTGTCAAGAGCCCTTGATGCCCTTGGCTGCAAGGCCTACCAAGGTTCCACGCTCTCTTGTCGCATTCAGGCATATCGACTGTACATCGGTATGTTCCTGCGTGATTTGGCTAAGGAACTCAGTGGTTTCTCTGCGGGCCTTGAGGGAGAGCACCTCGACAGATTCCGCACCCTGCTTGAAATCCATCGCCAACTGCTCCAAGTACCTCTCTCGAGCCTCCTATGATGGCTTTGAGATATCTGCTCAGGTGGCGGCCGCAGGCATCGGAGCCCGCTGCCAGGCATGGCTCCAATCTTCGGATTTGGAGCAGTGGGTGCAGGAGAAGCTCCTGGACGTGGCCTGTCTCAGCGAGCAGCTTTTTGGCAAGCCGATGGAGGAGAAGACTGCAGAAATTGAGACAGAGTTCGTCATCGGGACCTGTCTCTCCCACAAAACCTCTACCCTGCTTCGGAAGAAGTAGCCAATCAAGAAGCCCTTCTTCAAAAGGTCTCCAGTATCGGGGCTGTCTGCCATATCCGGCTACCCCCATGCCGACCACTCCGGTGCAGGGAAAGTCTGGCATCATAAGCCAAAGGGACCGAAGGCCCAAATGCCGGCTCCCCTGCAACCCCTTCAGGGGTTTTGACGCCAGTGGCATAGCCTCCCACCTTCCGGCCGTGCAGCAGTCATTAAATGTCTGTCCCACTTCACCCCATCGTGGGCCTCCATCACGCTTGGGTCCTCCAAGTCATTTGGGACGACTATAGCTTTCATTTTGACAGGCTTCCATGTCCTTTCTCCGTGGCAGAGCCTCCTCGACTCCCTGCACACCAGCTTCTGCCGCAGTGGGAATTACACTCTGTCCTCACCCAACGGGCAGTTGAGAAGGTCCCTCCCCACCTTTGAGATCAGGGCTTCTATTCCCGGTACTTACTTTTCATGAAAAAGATGGGGGGTCTGCAGCCCATCCTCGACCTCCGTAGGCTAAACAAATTCCTGGTGCAGGAGAAATTCAAGATGTTATCTCTTGGTGTGCTGTTGCCGTTCCTCCAACAGTGCGGCTGGCTTTGCTTCTTCGATCTAAAGGACACCTAAACCCACATCTTAATCCACCCCCTACACAGGCAGTATCTGCGTTTCAGGGTGCAGGGAGAGCACTCCCAGTACAGGGTGCTCCCCCTTCGGCTTTGCGTCCGTCCCAGAGGTCTTCACGAAGTGCCTCGTTGTGGTCGCTGCTTACTGAAGAGCTTACTTAACTCTCTCCTCACCAGTAACCTCACTGGGCTCTTGAAGCTACAGAGAACTACATTCACAAACAATGGGAAGGTTATCAAATAGTCAATAAATACAACACAGTTCTATAGAAAAATACACCAAAGCTTTGTGGAGAGAAACTGAGAGAAGCACGTTCTCCCTGTTTACTCTAACTTCTTAGCCATGGTTCACTTTATTTATAAGGCTTTTTTAGATGATACAGCATAATTTCACTTTATCATTATACGTCATGTATGTATCATATTGTAGGTCAACTTATTCAGTGTGGGTCAATGTGGAGCCATAAATGGAGTCCAAGACATAATTATTTACTGTTACATGGCCATTATAAGGAGACATACAGGAATCCAAGATATAGAATGACCTAATTGACATAATTGTTTACTGCTGATAACTTGATATCTTCTAACCTTGAGCGCTTCTTGATATCTACTAATTACTAACCCTGAAAGTATTTTAGCTAATAACCCTGAGACTGCTATCTGGTATCCCTGAGACAGAGAGGCTGGGGTACAACGTGCCCTTTCTTTATTTCAGGACATGTAAACCTTCACCTAGTAAGCTAATATATGAAGTTTTATTTCTAAGCAAGGTTCTGAACAGAATTAACTCTTTCTCAGTTTTTATTCAGTCTAATAGTATATGGTACCCCGTACGAATATACATGCTTTCACTTACCTTCGGTGCCAGGGCGTGTTGGTCTTTCCCTACCTCGACAACTGGCTCTTCACGGGCTCCTTGGCCGAGGAGGCTCGGTGAGCGATGTCGCACACTGTCATCCTCTTGGAGAGCTTAGGGTTCTTGGTCAACTACCCGAAGTCTCACCTCGAGCCGGTGCAGGCCCTCGTTCATCGGGGCACACCTCGATACTCAGCAGGTGGTCGTCTTCTTGCCAGTGGATCGCTCCATCTGCCTCCGAGCTCTGGTGGCTCGGGTCCAAAGCGCTCATCAGGTCACTGCTCGGACTCCGTCTCTTTGGCCACATGGCCTCGCCTGCACATGCAGACAGCCCAGTGGTGTTTCAGTGCCCAATGGAGCCAGTCCCTCGGGCACCTCAGAGACCCCATCAGGGTTCTCCCTGACCTCTGCTTGTCCCTGAGCTGGTGGTAAAACCCCCACAACCTCCTGCGGGGATTATCCTTTCAGGCCCTGCTGCACGATGCAGTGCTGACAACAGACGCTTCCCTGTTAGGGTGGGGAGCCCATTGTGGACACTTTGCCCACAGGGGCAATGGTCACCCGAGGAGTCCCAGCAGCAGATAAATCTGCTCGAACTCCGGGCCATTCGGTGGGTCCTGAGGATCTTCGAGGAACACCTCAGCAGGAGGTCGGTTCTCATGCAGATCAACAACCGTATAGCAGTGCTCTACATCAACAAGGAGGGAGGCACAGGATCGTGCTCCCTCTGCTGGGAAGCAATCCTCATCAGTTCTTTCGCTGCCCGAAGGAGGGTGGCCCTCAGGGCAATGTACCTCCCGGTTCAGGAGAATGGCCTGGCGGACAGACTCAGCTGAATCCTTCGCCCCCACTAGTGGCGGCTGGATCCCAGAGTAGCGGACTGGCTGTTTCTCTGCTGGGGGACTCTGGTGATAGACCTCTTCGCCAGTCCTCAGAACACGCAGCTCCCCCACTTTTGCAGGCCAGTGCCACACCTGAGCAGGGAGGGCCCCGATGCATTTCTCTTGGACTGGTCCTCCAGTCTTCTCTATGCATTCCCTCGTTTCCCCCTCATTGCGAGGACTCTGTTCAAGGCTCAGCGGGACGGGCATTGTTTATTCTTGTGGCCTCAGCAGCCTTGGTTCCCGCTCCTCATGGGTAAACGTAGATCTATTTTTACCTTATCAGAATATAGAAAGATTAGGGGACATGCAATGAAGCTACAGGGTAAACTATTTAAGACTAATAAAATAAAATATTTTTTCACTCAATGTGTAATCAAACTCTGGAATTTGTTACCGGAGGATGTAGTAAAGGCTATTAGTGTAGCTGGGTTTAAAAAAGGTTTGGACAAGTTCCTGGAGGAAAGGTCCATAAACCATTATTAAGAAGCGACCCAGGATATCAATGCTTGAACCAATACAAGCATTGTGGAACCTGTGTCCCTTGGGGAAACTGCTAGGTACTGTCACCAAGCCTCGTAGGGAGAGACTCAGTGAGTGCCCTAGGCAGTCGCCTAGGGTGTTTTGAGTCACCTTGTTGCTACTTCTTTTTAAGACAGAGAGTCAGACAGTCAAGGTGATAAAGTAAAGTGGGGTTTATTCCCGTTCCCCGGCGAATATCAATGCTTGGAATACAATAATGCAGAACTTAAACAAAACACAGCTTGAGCATATTTCTTCTCTCTTGTTCCTTGCACAGAGAGGTCTAACGCAAAGAGGTTATTTCATCATTCAGACAAATTGTACAATACATTGGCTCCTGGTCAATGTAATTATTACTGCTTATATCTTGGTTTATACTTGGCTGGTAGCTGACGCAGCCAGGCTCACTCATATAACAAGTGGTAGCTTCACTGGTCGGGGGAGGGTAAACTTTCCCCTCTCCCAGGCACTGCTCTAACTCGGGATTGTAAAAACCTCTTCTGTAATCAGTTCTCTTATAGCCAGTCTCTCTTGGCTCTCTCACTTGGAAGTTGGAACCCTTTCCCAGGTTAAAACCTTGCTGCCAATAAGGACTATAAAAACACCCAGTTTCACTTCCTTCCCCAATGTAAGGTTTTATCTTCTTTACCTTATCTAGGTTGCAGGCATCAGCTGTGGGGTTTTTCTCTCGTGGCAAAGTTCTAGCCTCGTGTAGCAAGTTCCTCCGAGGTTTGTAAAAACTCTCGGGGCTAGTGTTCCACTTCCTGCCTTCCAGGAAATCCTCCTGGGGGCTGTCTTGCCAGTGGTACGCTTCTCTAACGCTCCTTGGTAATTGCCTGGAGCTTTCTCTGAGAGCTTTTGGACCTCCCAGCCCTTCAATGCTTTCCCTGGGATTAAAACTTCTCCTGGAGCTTTGGAACCCTCTCTGCTTCCGTGACTTGCCTGATTGCTGCTGAAACTCTAGCTGCATCGGAGTGTCACCTTCCCCTGCAGAGTCCTGCTTACTTGCTCTCAGGTATTTGTTCTGTCTCCCAGACTTTCTCTCGTAGTTGCTCTCAGCCTTATTCCTGAAGTTGTTCTCAGCGCTGTTCTTAGAGCTATCCTTAGGGCTGTTCTCAGGGCTGTTCTCAGGTCTGTTCTCAGGTCTGTTCTGACTTCCTGGTTCTAACCAGGTCCCTTTGTACCTCCCCACTCTGCACGTAACGTCTGCTCCTGGGGGCAGGTGCTGGTAATTAGAATCCTGGATTCTAACTGCGTCACTGTTGCAGACAGGAAAGTTCCGTTCTAACCCTTTCTTTCCTACCTGTGCTGATGGCACCGGGTGCTCAGTCCTTTTTAGCCATGCTGGATCTCTCTGCCTAGCCCATTTTGAGGTGAGTTCTGTATTTTCACTAACCTCCATTGGCTCCACTGTATCACATATCCCCCCTCTTAAGACATTCCGGGATGGGGAACTATCTTTCTCACAGCCCGGAATCCTGGACAACGCATCAGCGTTTAAATGTAGCTTACCTGCCCTGTGGTGAATGGTAAAACTAAAAGCCTGTAATGCGAGGTGCCAGCGGGTGAGGCGAGGGTTGTGATTATGCATCGTGCCCAACCATTTTAAAGGTGCATGATCAGTAATGAGAACAAAATGCCGGCCAGTGAGGTAAAAGCGGAGCGCTTCAACCGCCCACTTAATAGCAAGGCATTCCTTTTCAATAGTGGAGTAATTGCCCTCTGCCTTGGGCAATTTCCTACTTAAGTAAAGTACGGGATGTTCAGAACCCTCAAACCCCTTTACTGCACCTACCCAGATTCTGATGCGTCAGTCTGTAAGATAAAGGTGCGCTCAAAATCCACCCCATATAGGACCGGAGCCTTGCACAACTTTCCCTTCAGCAATGTGACGGCGGCATCCGCTTCCGGAGTCCAACACAGGTTATTAGGGGCGTTCTTCCGTAACATCTCTGTCAGTACTGCGCTTTCTTCGGCAAACCTGGGTATGAAGCGCCGGTAGTACCCGACCAAACCCAGGAAACTCCTGAGCTGCTTTTTGTTTACGGGCCTCTGAAAATTCTGTACACTTTCGATCTTATTTTGCAAGGGTCGGACCATCCCCTTTCCCACCATGTGTCCCAAGTACTTTACTTCTGTTCCCGCGAACAGACACTTCCCCGGATTCAAGGTCAATCCGGCTTGCCTTAAGGCCTTTAGCACTGCTCCCACCCGTGGAAGATGTTGCTCCCATGTGGTACTATGGATGACGATGTCATCCATGTAAGCCACCGCGTAACTCTGGTGTGGGCGCAGGACCTGGTCAACCAACCGCTGACACGTCGCGGCGGCGCCATGCAGGCCAAAGGGCATACGTTTGAATTGAAATAAGCCCAGCGGCGTACTAAATGCCGTCTTGGGTCTGGAGGCACGGGTGAGGTCAAGGGTAGTCATGTACCGGGCCTGCCCCAGTCTATCTAGCAGCTCTTCGATGCGTGGCATCGGATACGCATCAAAGAGCGAAATGGCATTGACCTGTCGAAAGTCGATGCAGAATCTGAGACTGCCATCGGGTTTCGGGACCAGGACCACTGGGCTGCACCAGGGGCTTTTCGACTCCTCAATGACGCCCATGGATAACATGTCCTGCACCTGTGATACGACCTCTTTCTTACGCGCTTCTGGTAAGCGGTAAGGTCGTTGCCGCACGATCTTCCCGGGAGGGGTGAGAATCTCGTGGGCTACTAGTGTTGTTTCCCCCGGTACTGGAGTGAGAACATCCCTGAATTGTGCCAGCAACTGGGTTACTTGGTACTGTTGCTGCAATGACAATTCTGTTCCCATCCTTGGAGCTACCTCTGCTTTGCAGTCTTCTACCTGGGGGCCTAGATCATCTTCCAGCGGCTCTTCTGAAGTGGCGGTGAACCCTTGAACCTCCCTTTTGCCTGTGGAGCCAAACCCGCCGTCTCCCCGCCTTGTAGGGGACAGTTGCGGTACCTCCGTCACCTCAGGTGACCCGAAGCGCTCGCACACAAGTTGGGCAATCCTATCCCCACTTTTCACCTCAAAGTCCCGCTCTCCAAAATTAAATAATAGCACCTTGGGGCGGAGCCTGATGTCCAGCGGGTAGGACGCTTTGCGTTGAAGCTCCCGAGAGGCCTACTTAGAATCCTGACTTAATACCTATACAAATTTACTATTTCGCTCCGAGCTGACCGGGGCACCTCGGGGGGGATGGCGGCCCATAAACCAGCGCGCTTGGACTTCGGGTCTCCTTCTTCTTCTCATGGAAAACGCTCCAAAACAGAGGTGTCCTCCCCACAGAAGATGGTCCCATTTCGTGAAAACCCCGAAATGCACCTGGAGATTTTGGAGGAAATACGCGGCGTGAAGGAATTGGTGCAGTCCAATGGAGAAGCGCTTCGAGCCATGCGAGAAGACTTTGGAGTGCTCCAGGACCGACTTGAAAGTCTTTCATTACGGCAGGACAACATGGCGGGGGTCCTCGACTCGCACGAGGTGCGCTTGGGCAAACTGGACAAGGCTGAGCGCCAGATACAGAATCTTCAAAAGGAGTTAGAAGATAGCAATAATCGAGCCCGTCGCAACAATGTGAGGCTCCTCGGAATGCCGGAGGGGGTGGAAGCAGGAGATATAAGAGAATTCTTGCTCAAAACTCTTCCCTCCTTGCTGAAGATCACTTTTCACAGAGAACTGGAAATCGATCGAGCACACCGTGTTCCTGCCCACATGGCGCTCAACCGCACGACCCCCCGGCCTATTATCTTTAGCTTGCTACGATATCAACAAGTGGAACAAATTTTACATGTTGCCCGAGCGAATCATCATTTGGAATTTGAAGGTCGTAAGGTCTCCTTCTTTCCTGATTTGGCAAAGCCTACCGTTGACCGTCGGAAGAAACTCCTTGCTTTTCGCCCTCGACTTCAACAGCTACAGGCTCGCTTTGGCCTGTTGTATCCAGCGAAGCTCCGAGTGACTCTCCACAACCAAACCAGGACGTTCGAAGATCCTGATCTACTATCAACATTTTTAGACTCCAAAGAAGCAGAGCAGATGCGCTAATCCCAAATCTTGGACTCTTATCTGCCGGCTCTATCCGCCATTTTGAAGGGCCCGATGCGGCGGTCATAGCCAAGCACAGAAATAGCCTGGACTTTCTTTCTTTCTCTATATGACTTTTGTTTTTTGGTCTCCTATCCCTTCATGATGTGTGCCTCGGTCGGATTCGGAGCACGCACAGTTCTACAGGTTATGTGTTTTTTCAATTTCGGCCTTCTCTGGGGGTTTCTCCCCGCAGACACATGGTCGCCAGTAATTTTGGGGTTTTGCTTCTCCTCTACCGTACTGTGGTTTTCTTTGTTAATGTGGGGCGCTTCATTGTATTATATTAGCTTATTTTTCCTATGTCATGTGTACAGCCAGATACGGTCAGCTTGAGGGACATAGTGAAATTATGTGTGCTATCATGCTCAGAATTTTTAACTTTTCTGAATGGCCTTATGTAAAATCTTCTCATTCACCGTCAAAGGCATTAATGGTCCACTCAAAGGAAAGAAAATCCTTAGCTATCTTAGCCATGAGCATGTTGATTTAGTGTTTCTTCAGGAAACGCATTTAAACTCTGCTGAAACACTGAAACTCAATGCTAAGCCTCACATGGTAGCTGCCTATTCTCCCACCGTTTCCAAATGGTACGGGATAACCATTCTGGTTAAGAAGTCTTTGCACGCTACTGTACCTGATATTAGCGCTGACAAGGAGGGTAGATGGGCCCGTGTACACCCTGAGGTTGGAGATAGTGAATTCACGTGTATTTGCATTATGCCCCGAATGTGGACAACCCTGCTTACTATGCAAGTATTGCGCAGTTGGCCTAGGCCTCTGCCAATGCTCCATTAATACTTAGTGGCGATTTTACTCAAGTGTTCCCTCAATCTTTTCTTCTCAAACACGGTGCTCGTTGGTTGGAAGATCCAGTACCGAGTAGACCTGTGTGGCTAGATATAGAAGCGGGCCTTTGCAAACCGATTCCTCTTACCTTTTTCCCTGGTATGACTCTCCCATCAGACTCCCACTATCCACCAATGCTTTTAGACACTTTAGGTGCCTTTAATACTCTTATGCAATCTTTAGACTCCCGACTCTGGTCAGTGCAACTTCAGCATCGCCTTCGGAGCACTAGAGTACTCCCGCCATCGGCATTCCCTACATCAGGTTGATTGGAGACTTTCCGATCTCTCGGTAGTTCACCGGGTGTAGCATCCAATTTTACTAAACCTTATGTAATGCTATAACTAGAGATACCCCTATAGCGCAGAAAGTATGGGAGAGAGAATTGCATGTGACTTTGACCTCGGAGCAATGGAGCCTTATCTGGAGTAGAGGGACACGGGTTCCTGATCCGCCTCACTCACTCACTCACTCAGACCCTCTTCTTTCTAGCCCACCGGTGTTTTTACACTTCTCACAGATTAGACAATTGGAACACTACTCAGGGCAATGGTTGCTGGACACGTCCTGCGGCCATTGGTTCATTGCCTCATGTTATGCATGAATATCCCGCACTACAGTATTACTGGCGTCGGGTCTGGGGTCGTATTTAGTCTATCTCGCACTCTCAGGAGCCCCTTTCTTGGAGGATAGTGGGACTTCGCCCAGTTGCGGGGATCCCCTCTCTCCCAAAAATGGCTTATCTCCTTTCGAACTTTATGCTTGGCATTGCTATTTCCCTAATTAAGTAATACTGGAAAATTAGCTCCCATCTGAGCCCCAATGAATGGTGGAATCATGCCTGTCTTTACAGTAAATATGAACAACTACCTCGTCTGTTCGCTTCCTCCGTTCAGACTCCTTCTCATTGGTCTCAATGGAAGATGCTCAATGACTATGTACATTTTGCTAAATGCTCTCATCTGACTGTCTAACTTTGTATATATCTCTGTTCCATGATCATGCTGTATTGTAGATACTCTTTTGATCGTTTGATGTATAATCACTGTTAATTGGAAGCGCTCACATGCTGATATAATCGGGTAGAGAAGAAGCATCGGGGTGGGGGGTATTGGGTTTACTTTTCCTTATTGTATACTTGTTTTGTCTCTTTTGGTGTGTTTCTTTTGTTTGTTGCAAAATGAAAATAAAAGTTTAAAAAAAAAAAAAATAGCACCTTGACCTCTCCCCTATAGTCAGGGTCAATAACCCCGGCCCCGACATCAATGAAATATTTTGACGCCAGGCCGGACCGGGGAGCAATCCGCCCATAACACCCTGTGGGCAGTTGGATTTGTATCCCCGTAGCAATTAGGGCTTTTCCCCCTTTTGGCACTATTGTGGTTACAACACTGCAGAGGTCAAAACCTGCGGATGCTGCTGTCGCTTTTTGGGGGCTTTGAGCCTCTGGGGACATTTTTGCAAAATTTTAGAGTGAAACCCTCCTTAGTGGGTGTACGTACTTCTGTCTGTTGCTTGGGACAAAGAGTTTCCTTAGGGGTTTTTCCAAACAAGGGCCCGGGTACCAAAGTCACTAGGGCTTCCCCTCCCCCCTTGTTTACTGGCTGGGACTTTTCTTTTAACTGTTCTCTGTGGGAATCCTCCCTGGACTCCTTCCTTTCCCTTGGAGTTTTTTCAGGGTTCTGGGGTCCTTCTGATGCTTTGGCTTCCACTGAATGCAGACCTCCCTTTAGCCCTTTGTCAAATGGGGGCCAATCCCTACCTAAGACCACATCAAATGGTAGTTTTGGTACTAGGGCTATCAGTGTTTTCTTTTGTGTTCCTAAACCTTTTATCACTAGGTTGAACAAAGGATAACATGTGGAAGAGCCATGAATGCATCTAATTTTAGCTACACCTTCTGGCTGACTCGGGGGAAAATCATTTTTGGCCTGTATGCTGTCCCAAAACTTCCGGGAGACCATACTTTGATCGGCCCCCGAGTCTAGCAAGGCTTTGGCTGTTACCCCTTCCACCTCTACATCCAGGCGGAATCCTTGTGGTACAGGCTCCTTACCCTCTGCTACCAAGGCTATGCGATTTGGGCAAAACCTTTTTACATGCCCTACTTTACCACATTTAAAGCATGTTATACCGTCATTAGAATTACTTCTTTTAAGCAAACATTTCTTTGTACAATATGTGTCAAATGGCAAACCCTCCTTTAACCTTGCAGGACTGGTACAGCCCAACTTCCAGTCAGCGCTTTTAGACATTCTTTTATTCAGCTCGGCTTCTAAAAACCGCTCAGTAAGCTGCGCCGCTTGTATGGAGGTTGCGCAGTCTTGCAGTGTTAAAAAGGCTTTGACATCTGAGGGCACTGCCTCACAATATTGTTCCAATACAATTTGATCAATTAAGCTATCCACGGTTTTACCCTCAGGCTCTAGCCATTTTAGGGCTAAACTGCGCACCCTATGGCACAGTGCTTTTGGCGTTTCGCCTACTTGTAACCTTGTGGATCTAAGCATTCTACGGTACACAGCTGGTGTTAAGCCTAGCCTATCCCGTACCGCTTTTTTAATTTCTAGGTACTCTGTTGCCAATGCGGCAGGCATCGCTCGGTACGCTGCCTGAGCTTCTCCCTTTAGGGAGGCGGCGAGTCTAACCGCCCACTGCTCCTTAGGCCAATGTGCATGCAGAGCTACTCTTTCGAATGATTCTACAAAATCATCAAAATTGTCTCCATCTGACATATGTCCAAATGTCCATATCCCACACTGGGGTGGGCCTACCCCACTGAAGCCTTCTGGTGTCTTCTTTTCTTGTTCTTCTAGTAGCGTTTTCACGAGGTCTGCCAGGGGCTTTTGCTGTGCCTGGAGAGCAGCCAGAGCCTGTTCTTGGCTCTGCTGAGCCATCTCCCTCTGCTTTTCGAATTGGGCGCTCATCCAGCGTAGCACCTCCTGGGCATCCATCGCTTAGCTGTTGCTGCAAAACACAAACACAAGAAACACCAAGTGCGGTATCCTTGGGCAAAGGACTTTTTCTGCCCTTTTCACTTTTATTATTCTCTTTTTTTTTTTTTTTTCCAAAGAGCACCCCTTCTCACTCCGGATCCTCCCCAGCCTATGCCCATATACCTTTTACCTGGACTAGGTGGAGGGTCTCGCTTTGAGAAGGTACTTGTGCGCCGTAGTCCACTCCGGTTCCCTCTGGATTTCTTTCCGGGCGTGGCAACTTCTGCTCCTCAGCTGGGCCTTGTGCACGTCCTGGTGGCTTGTTCCAGATTGAAAAATCCGCCCCAACTACGCCATTCCTGGCGCCAAGCCTCGTAGGGAGAGACTCAGTGAGTGCCCTAGGCAGTCGCCTAGGGTGTTTTGAGTCACCTTGTTGCTACTTCTTTTTAAGACAGAGAGTCAGACAGTCAAGGTGATAAAGTAAAGTGGGGTTTATTCCCGTTCCCCGGCGAATATCAATGCTTGGAATACAATAATGCAGAACTTAAACAAAACACAGCTTGAGCATATTTCTTCTCTCTTGTTCCTTGCACAGAGAGGTCTAACGCAAAGAGGTTATTTCATCATTCAGACAAATTGTACAATCCATTGGCTCCTGGTCAATGTAATTATTACTGCTTGTATCTTGGTTTATACTTGGCTGGTAGCTGACGCAGCCAGGCTCACTCATATAACAAGTGGTAGCTTCACTGGTCGGGGGAGGGTAAACTTTCCCCTCTCCCAGGCACTGCTCTAACTCGGGATTGTAAAAACCTCTTCTGTAATCAGTTCTCTTATAGCCAGTCTCTCTTGGCTCTCTCACTTGGAAGTTGGAACCCTTTCCCAGGTTAAAACCTTGCTGCCAATAAGGACTATAAAAACACCCAGTTTCACTTCCTTCCCCAATGTAAGGTTTTATCTTCTTTACCTTATCTAGGTTGCAGGCATCAGCTGTGGGGTTTTTCTCTCGTGGCAAAGTTCTAGCCTCATGTAGCAAGTTCCTCCGAGGTTTGTAAAAACTCTCGGGGCTAGTGTTCCACTTCCTGCCTTCCAGGAAATCCTCCTGGGGGCTGTCTTGCCAGTGGTACGCTTCTCTAACGCTCCTTGGTAATTGCCTGGAGCTTTCTCTGAGAGCTTTTGGACCTCCCAGCCCTTCAATGCTTTCCCTGGGATTAAAACTTCTCCTGGAGCTTTGGAACCCTCTCTGCTTCTGTGACTTGCCTGATTGCTGCTGAAACTCTAGCTGCATCGGAGTGTCACCTTCCCCTGCAGAGTCCTGCTTACTTGCTCTCAGGTATTTGTTCTGTCTCCCAGACTTTCTCTCGTAGTTGCTCTCAGCCTTATTCCTGAAGTTGTTCTCAGCGCTGTTCTTAGAGCTATCCTTAGAGCTGTTCTCAGGTCTGTTCTCAGGTCTGTTCTGACTTCCTGGTTCTAACCAGGTCCCTTTGTACCTCCCCTCTCTGCACGTAACGTCTGCTCCTGGGGGCAGGTGCTGGTAATTAGAATCCTGGATTCTAACTGCGTCACTGTTGCAGACAGGAAAGTTCCGTTCTAACCCTTTCTTTCCTACCTATGCTGATGGCACCGGGTGCTCAGCCCTTTTTAGCCATGCTGGATCTCTCTGCCTAGCCCATTTTGAGGTGAATTCTGTATTTTCACTAACCTCCATTGGCTCCACTGTATCACAGTACGTATGACCTAGATTGGCCACTGTTGGAAACAGAATACTGGGCTTGATGGACCTTGGTCTGACCCAGTATGGCATATCTTATGTTCTTGTGTTATGTTCTTATGCTGTCGACGGAGCCTCCGGTTCCCCTGGGCTCTTCCAGGGGCCTGCTAATGCAGAAGGAGGGTCGGGTGCTGCACCCAAACCTAACCTCCCTATCCCTTACGGCCTGGTGACTGAACGATCTCTCTAACCTATCTGGCTCTTCCAGAGGAGGTCGAGGAAGTCCTCCTCGCCTCGAGGAAAGACTCCACTGGGCGTGCTTACACCTTTAAGTGGAAACGCTTCTCAGTCTGGTGCTCGGCGCACCAGATCGATCCCTTCTCGTGTCCTGTTCGGTGGATTCTCCAGTACCTCCTCCACCTCTCGAGGGAAGGGCTGAAGTTGAACTCTGTCAGAGTTCATTTGAGCGCCATCTCAGCTAATCATCTCCCCATCGAAGGAAAACCCCTCTCGGGGCAGCCGTTAGTCTCCTGCTTTATGCGGGGTCTTCTGCTATCCAAGCCACCCATCTGTCCTCCCCCGGCGGAATGGGACTTTAAAAGTGGTACTCACGCAGCTCACCTGTCCACCCTTCGAGCCGATGGCAGCGTGTACACTCCAGCACCTCTCCTGGAAGGTGGCCTTCCTGGTGGAGCTGACCTCAGCCAGCCAAGTCAGTGAGCTCCAGGCTCTCATGGCTGGCGCCCCTTATGCCAAGTTTTACCGAAACAAGGTGGTCCTCTGTACCCACCCTAAATTCCTGCCTAAGATCGTTTCGGACTTCCATCTCAACCAAGAGATAGTGCTGCCGACTTTCTTCCCGAGGTCCCACGGCGACCAGGCGTTGACGGCTCTCCACACCCCTGACTACAAACAGGCTCTCACTTTTTATTTGCTGTGTACCCAGACTCATCACAAGTCTGACAGGCTTTTTGTGACCTACGATCCCAATAGACCGGGGCAGGCAGTCACTAAGCACACCCTCTTGGTTTGGGTGGCGGACTGCATCGTTTTCGCCCATGCAAAGGTGGGTGTCCCACTAGAACGTCGAGTCACTGCACACGGGTCCGAGCCAAAGTGGCCTCGGTGACCTTGCTGCGCTCCGTGCCCCTGATGGATATCTGCCGGGTAGTGACCTGGTCTTCCACGAACACCTTCGCTGCCCACTACTGCCTTTGGCCAGGCTGTACTCTGTAGCCTATTCGGGGTATAAGCAACTCCTGCCTTCTGACCCTTCACGGCTACTGAGGGTTTCGCCCCAAGGGCCTGAGGACTTGGGCTCCTTCGGGCTTCGGCTTCTGCTCACGGCCTCGCGGAGGTGTTTTTTGGTTACAGGTTTGGTAGCCTGTAGCTAGGGAATCCCATAAGTCGGGACTGACTTCCTTCTTGTTCCTGGAGAAAGCATAGTTACTCACCTGTAACAGGTGTTCTCCAGGGACAGCAGGAATCAGTTCTCACTACCCTCCTGCCTCCCCTGATGAGTTGCTGAATTTTTGTCCTTCCCTTGCCATCTGCTTGGTAGGGCTCGAGCTAAGGGTCCTGACTGAGCAAGATGGCACCCTTGGGCGGGAAGAGGACCACACATGCGTTGCAGCAATCCCAAAGGCTTTCTTTGAAAGCTGGTGAATTGCTCCGCATGGGCTCTGTCAGTGCCGATGTCACCCATAAGTAAGGACTGATTCCTGCTGTCCCTGGAGAATGCCTGTTACAGGTGAGTAACTATGCTTTCTGGTGAGTAACTACACTTTCTCCGGGGACAGCAGGAATCAGTCCTCGCAACCCTCTCTCCTCCCTGTGGAGTTGCTTTTTGACATTTTTGCCTTTAAGCTATGTCGTCATACTGAGGCAAGATGGCACCCTTGGGCAGGAAGAGGGCACGCATGCATGGTGCATCTCCCAAAGGCTTTCTTTGAGAGCTGGGGAGAAAATACTGAGTGGACTCAGTTGGTGATGTCACCCATATATGAGGAGGATTCCTATTATCCTCAGAACACCTGTTACAGGTGAGTAACTATGCTCTTTCCAACAGTTTGAACTAACTTTCCAGGACTTCTTGGATAATTTTCCTCTTCCCTCCACGTCCTGGAAGGTTCTTGACCATTCTATAAGCAGACAACATCTTAACACTGCAAACTGTATACACAGGAATCCCAAGGTTTTTTGAGATGGCCTTGTATCTCTTTGAAGTTTGATGTTTGGTGATAAAGGCTTTTCTGATAGTCTCAAGCATTGTGAAAATAGAACAGGGAGTGAATGTGGCCATTTTAAACATTAGAGTCATCATTCATTGGTTGATTCAAGTCATGTGAGTACAGACAATTGATCACAGGTGGAATGCAATAAGTTGAAACCCTCAAAGACCACCTCTGAGAACGGGTCTGAGAAGAAGGGGAGATCCCACTCCAGGCCTTGCAGTCCCCAGCATGAGTCTGAGGAGTTGTAGTGGAAACAGCCTCACAAGCTGCCCCACAAGGAGTCATTGGCACCCACCGACTAGCCTTGGACACCTGAGGGCCATTCTAGTTGAGGACTCCCCTTTGACAGTACAGACGCTGGGCCTGTAATCTTCTGTGCCCGCGTTGAAGGCTGCGGAGCCAACTGGCATGCAGACAAGGATGGTGGCCTTAAAGAGCGGTATCTCTGCCCTTGTGGTCATGCAGTGGGTGTTTGGTTCATCCGCCCCGATGACGGGACCCTCAACATTGAGGGCTTCCTCAGACGTTGAGCTGATTCTCAAGTGCCACCCGCCTTGAGAGACCCAACGACTCTGGACAAGGTCATAAGAACATAACATAAGAACATAAGATATGCCATACTGGGTCAGACCAAGGTCCATCAAGCCCAGTATCCTGTTTCCAACAGTGGTCAATCTAGGTCCCGTTCCTCAGGACACTGGTCCTCTCCGGCGAGCGCCCACGGCTCAGACTGCAGATCCTCTGGAGGTTGCGGACCATTACCATGGTGATCAGAGCCTCAGACTCATACTCAGATTTCGAATCTGAATAGGACACCGAGTATGAGGAGTCCCTGGACACTCGACGACACAGAGATGTGCCTTCGGACCCATCTCCTCTGGTGTCCCAATGCTATTCTCTACCTGAGTATGTCTCCTTCCTTGACTTTTTGTGCAGGACATGGCTAAAGCTCTCACTATCGAGGCTGAGGAAGACCTGCGCACGGAGGAACTGGAGATACTCCAGTATAAGTCCCCTCCCCCTAAGGAAACTCTTACGGTACCAGTGCCTCCTATCCTTGAGCATCGTCTCCTCCGAATGTGGGAAACATCAGCGTCTGTAACCATTGTCAGCAGGCAACTCAACTCTGTGCCAAGTGTGCCGAAGTCCTGGTTTCCAGAAAACTCAACTTCCCCACAACTCTATCGTTGAGTCAGCCATGCACAGGCTCAAGAGACAAAAGATTAATTCCTCGGTGCCACCCAGCAAGGAGGCCCAAACCCTTGATGTCCTCGGCTGAAAGGCCTTTCAGGTCTCTGCTGACTTGCCAGATCCTGTTCTACCAGCTCTATATCAACATGTACCTTAAGCTGTCGAGGGAGCTCGGTAGATTCTCGGCAGGCCTCGATAGGGAACCCCTGCAGAGATTTAAGTCTCTGGCCTTGGTAGTCAGAGTGCTAGGAGTTCTTGTCTCGAACAGCCTATGATGACTTTGAGTCCAGCCAGGGTGGTTGCCGCAGGCATCTGAGCACAACACCAAGCATGGCTGCAGTTCTGAACCCATTGTTCTAGGTCAAACTTATTGATGTCCCCTGCATAAGAGAAAACCTCTTTGGGGAAACCCATGGCAGACAAAGCGGCAGAGATAGAGAGACAGACTCGAAGAAGACCTCTGTGCAGCCCTGGGGAAGAAACCAGAGTAAGAAGGGAGGGTGTGGCAATACCTTGCAATTTAATACTTTCTCAGCCTCCCAGCAAGACCAACAGCACAAATGACAGGGGCATGGCCCCAGCGCAGCCTGGGGGGAGCTTTTGACTGCCTGGGCGTGACCACCTCTCCCCCAGGAGGTCCCTTGCAGCCCACAGGGGAGCGTCTACCCTGTTTGCCCACAAGTGGTCTGCCATCACCACCGATACCTGGGTGCTACAAGTGGTCAGGGAGGGCTACCTCCTCCACATACAGTGGGTGCCACACTCATACTTTCCAGAAGAGCCCATCAGATTTATCCTTCACCAGACCCTGCTCCTCGCCAAGCTCGAAGGCCTACTCCAGGACAAAATGATGGAGCCAGTGCTGAAACATATCTCTGGCACCGGCTTCTACTCCAGGTATTTCCTTGTCCCCAAATGGGCAGGGGGCCTCAGGGCCATCCTGGACCTGTGGAAGCTGAACAGATTTCTCTTAAAGAAGAGGTTCAGTATGCTGTCCCTTGGAACACTGCTGCCATTCCTCCAGCAGGGAGATTGGCTGTGCTCCTTAGACCTAAAGAATGCCTACATACACATTCTGATCCATCCCAGCCACAGAAAGTACCTCTGGTTCATGGTGGGAGGAGAGCACTACCAATGCAGGGTGCTGCCCTTTGGACTGGCCTCGTCACCAAGGGTCTTCAAGTGCCGTGCGGTGGTCGTAGCCCACCTCCAGCTCCGCTTAGTCTTCCCTTACCTGGCCGACTGGCTCATAAAGGAATGTGTTCTTCTCCACTTCCAGGGCTGCATAATGGTTCTTCAGTTCAAGGACTGGAGAAGTTGGATTGGTGATTCTGCAGGCCCTGATGACTTGTGTACAACCTTTGTCATTCTGTAGGCACCTATCTTCTCCTCTGCTGGAGAGCTTGGATGTTGCAAGAAGCATTTCATCAATGTACTTCTCACTGTCTTGAATGCTCCTCCGCCTCGCCACCACCTCTCTGATTTCTTCCACTGAACTTCAGCATGCAGGCATCCTGCACATGGAACTGGTCCTTCAACTGGCATTGGGACCTCTGTCTGGACAGAGGCAGAAGCTGTAAACGGGGGCAACAGCTTTAGCGATACGATTTTTCCCAGCCATTGTTCAGTTGGTGGAACTTAGGTATCTGTTAAAGCAAAAGTGAGAGACCTACCAAAGTAGCAGCTGGTTTCCCAGTTGTCCTTTCAGAGAAAAAGCAGTTAAATCTGTGTGTTCAAAATGTGCTGTTCCAAGTCCCTGTGTGTAGTTAATTGGGGTAGTGCCCTATAAAGCAAGACTGCTCACTAGGAGTGGGTGGGAGTTGGGAGGTAGGGAGGGATCTAACACCTGATGAGGTGTCAGTAGATTCAAAGAGCTGAGAGATACTAAAGCGGAGTTTTGAAACCTACCCCACTGAAGAAAATATTTTCCCTCTTAAACTAAAGCATCAAAAACGTAGCGTTGTTTTAAAAATGTATCAAACCCCTTTTGAGAGCTCCCAGGCAGAGAGCTAGTAATTTAAAAAGCCACACTCTCTTACCTTTGCTTGAAATATATAGCCCATCTGTCAGAGTACACATGAGCACTATCGCAGCGCACCACCATTCCATCAAGGGCAAGCCCCTCTTGTATCAGCCCTTGTGTCCCCGTTCTTGCGGGGCCTCATGCTATCCAAGCCCCCCATCTGCCCTCCAGCGACTGAGTGGGATCTCAATGTGGTGCTGTCACAGCTCACTAAGCCACCGTTTGATCCTCTGGCTACCTGACACTTGATGACCTTCCAGGAGACGTACATCATCTTGTAGCATTCACATCAACTCGCAGAGTCAGCGAGCTCCAGGCTCTGATGGCAGAGCTCCCCCTACACAGGGTTCTACAAGAACAAAGTGGTGCTCCGCCCACACCCCATTTCACCTCAATCAGGAGGTGGTGCTCCCCATCTTTTTTCGGAGGCCTCGTGCAGGAAGGGCAGGGACTGTTCCCTATACTCTGGATTGTAAAAGGGCCCTGTCCTATCTGCAACGGACTCGGGGGGCCACAGCAGAAGCACCTTAGCTTTTCATATCCTATGACCCCAGTCATCTGGGGCTCCCAGTGACTAAGTGAACTCTGTCCGCTCGGGTGACAGACTGCATTTCCCTCACCTAAGAGCAGACGGGGATCTCACTGGACCAAAAGGTCATGGCGAACCACGTTGGTGCCATGGCTACTTCCATAGTTGTCTACTGACAGATGTAAATGGTCTCTTCCTTGAGTGTTAGCTGCTATTCATATAATAATTTTTCACTCAAATCCAAACCAAAGGTATAAATGCTTTCCTTCTAGTCTCGTGGTGTATTTTTCTATATAACAAGAAGGTCTCAGACTTTACAGCACTAAGCTGGAACAAATCCAGCAACCATGCTTATTTCGCAACAACGACCTCCTTTTATATTGACTTTTGTATTGATATCTTCCTTCGAACGGCATGGGTTTTCTTAAAAATACTTGCAGAATATACCCATTACATTTCAACTTCACCCGAAAGGGTTCTACACAATCCCAACGCCTCCAAGTAGTACTGCTCTTGCGTTTCACCAAACGTTTCTTCAGGGTTACTCCCAAAAATCTAAGAAATCAAAACAAATGAAACCAATAAGTACCACTAAAAAATCACTTAATCTGGGCATATACCCTATCAATATTACTTCTATGTTACAAAACTATACTCTAACTAAAATACCTCAAAAGGATCAATGCTGCCCACGTCGTATACTAATGCTCCATCTCTCTGTCTCAACGGAATTCATTGAACTGACGCCGCGCATGCGGGGTCTCCCTTACTTCGCTGTCTTTTAAACCCAAAGTTATCAATCACCTTCCACCTGACTGATTTTCATTAACCACCACTACCAATAGCTGTGGAAATAGAAACTTATAATATCATTCTTATTCGCCCCCTTTTGAATTACTTAATTACCCTACTGTCAACGTGTTAAGTAATGTGGAGGGGCTAGAGCATCATAAGATCAGATGTGTTTGGCGTAGAAGTAGGAATTTGAAAGAATATCTTAGCCCAACAGTATTGAGGAGACATCAATTGCGAAATGGGGTCATTGGAGATGTGGCGCATGTGGCATTTGTACCATCACGAAGGAGGTTGATAGTTTTCAGTATCATGGGAAAAATTACAATTTAACACAACACACCTCTTGTGATTCTGTGTACGTAGTTTATGTGATTCAGTGCCCCTGCGATTTACTATATGTAGGTAAGACTAATCGGCTTTTTAAAATCAGGATGGGGGAACACAAAAGCCGGCTGAACCATGCAGTTATGGAAGTGCCGATAGTACAACATTGTGTGACTGTTGGTCATAAGTTTGAAGATTTAAAGTGCTTCTGTATTGATATGATCAAGGCAGGAATAGCAGGTAGAACAAGGGAACAATCATTGGTGGTGCGGGAGCAAAAATGGATTATTGAATTAGATTCTATAATGCCAAGAGGATTGAATGTTAATATAGAGTGGCGAGCGTTTGTCTGAATATCAGACCCATGTTTGGAATAAGATCAAAGGAGTTGACAGTAGGGTAATTCAAAAGAGGGCGAATAAGAATGATGATATAAGTTTCTATTTCCACAGCTATTGGTAGTGGCGGTTAATGAAAATCAGGCAGGTGGAAGGTGATAACTTTGGGTTTAAAAGACAGCGAAGTAAGGGAGACCCCGCATGCGCGGCGTCAGTTCAATGGATTCTGTTGAGACAGAAAGATGGAGCATTAGTATACGACGTGGGCAGCATTGATCCTTTTGAGGTATTTTAGTTAGAGTATAGTTTTGTAACATAGAAGTAATATTGATAGGGTATATGCCCAGATTAAGGGATTTTTTAGTGGTATTTATTGGTTTGATTTGTTTTGATTTCTTAGATTTTTGGGAGTAACCCCCTGAAGAAACGTTTGGTGAAACGCAAGAGCAGTACTACTTGGAGGCGTTGGGATTGTGTAGATCACTTTCGGGTGAAGTTGAAATGTAATGGGTATATTCTGCAAGTATTTTTAAGAAAACCCATGCCGTTCAAAGGAAGATATCAATACAAAAGTCAATATAAAAGGAGGTCGTTGATGCGAAATAAGCACGGTTGCTGGATTTTTTCCAGCTTAGTGCTGTAAAGTCTGAGACCTGCTTACTATATAGAAAATACACCACGAGACTAGAAGGAAAGCATTTATACCTTTTGGTTTGGATTTGAGTGAAAATTTATTATATGAATAATGGCTACTTCCATGGCAAATCTACGTTCCGTCCCATGATGGAAATCTGTCAGGCCACCTCCTGGAACTTGGTCCATACCTTCACAGCTCATTACTACCTGGAGAGGCAGTCCCGACAGGACAGCGCCTTTGGCCAGTCCATGCTCTGTAATCTCTTTGGGGTGTAGGCAATTCCTGCCCTCTGACCCTTCTGTGTCCAGGCTACTGGAGTGCTGGTTGTTTGCCGGACACTTGGGTCTTGCGAAAGTCTCTCAGTAGGGACTCAACTACTGCTGATCACGGTTCACCCTTTGCAGGTCGCTGTGACATTTTTACAGGTTCTCTGTAGCCGCCAGCTGGGGAGTCCTGTATGTGAGAACTGACTTCTGCTTGTTCCCGGAGAAAGCATAATTACTTACCTGTAACAGATGTTCTCCAGGGACAGCAGGAATCAGTCCTCACAACTCTCCCTCTTCCCCCATGGAGTTGTTTCCTTATCATTTGTTTCTTTGTTTTTGCCATCTTTGCTATGTCAGACTGAGGCAAGATGGCACCCTTGGGCGAGAAGTGGACCACGCATACATGGTGCATCTCCCAAAGCTTTCTTTAAAAGCTGGAGAGATGCTTTCGCAGAGGCTCAGTCGGCGCAGATGTCACACATATTGAGGACTGATTCCTGCTGTCCCTGGAGAACACCTGCTACAGGTGAGTAACTACACCGTATGTTGGGTTCTAAGGAAACTGAAGAAAACTGAAGCTATAATTTAAAATTTAGCAATCTAATTTTTCTATCGTGTACGAGTTTTACCTTTTAAAACCTTGTGTAAAAAGTGTTGGTTTTGTTATAAAACAAAGCTGAATAATTCTGAATGACAATTATTTTGTAATAGCATCAGGTGGGATTTTAAAACAATTTGCAGGATATTTTGATATTTGTAACTTTGATTAATAAGTAAATATATATTTATGGTTTAGCACTGGAAAAGTATTCAAAATGAGTTTAGAAAGTTTAGAGTTATCCATGATGCATGACAGCTACTGCTGTTGATTACCCGGAAATCAATTATTGGCTGAACTCTTAATGCATTATTGATAAAAGTACATTTAGAGCAGCTCCCCTCCCCTCACCCCCCGAAAAAAAAAATTATTCTGCTAAACTACTGGCTGTGGGGTTTAAATTCTAGCTTCCATTCAAACAATAACTCTGTTGTAATTTTCCTAAAGAGGGGTTAAATCCCAGTCTTGTTTTAACCCTCCTTTGTAATTTCGTAAGCAAGGCTTTACATCTTCCTTAGTTCACCTGCTTAGCAGGTGTCCTGATAGCATCCTTTTGGTCTTTTGCTTCCAATTCAGAAAAGCTTCAAAAGAAGCCTGAGGCAGCACAGTACTGGCTGTCAGACTTGTAGAAAACAAACTTCAGCAAACTGTCCTTTACTTTTTATTATGGATTCTCTGGCAGCCAAACCCTCTCAAACAGCATCCAACTTCCTTATTGTTCTTCCAGTCCAGTCCTGCACCTGAGGGTAATCAGCCCCCACTAGAAGCTTGGAGACTGAGCATGTCACATTTTGATGACATCAGGATACATAGACAGCTGGTACCACCCACCAGCCCCAGTAAGCTCGGTTTCCAAGTAGCTGGATTGGGTAATCCCGGAGATCTGGACTTGCTGAAGGGACAGCTGGAAAGGGGTGTTTTTCTTTAATTTTCTTAGTTTGCTTATTTGCCTGCCTGTGCTTGAGCCTCCCTCTCTTGGATAGAAAACTGGATACCCTGCTGAAGCAAGCCTTTGGTGTAAGTGCTCTGTCCCTGCAAGCCTCAGCGTGTGGGGCATTGGTAACGCGCACATGTTTATGTTGGGCGCAAAGCATCCCCGAGTCGGTGGGGGAGTCCCTGGAACAGAGGGCTGCAGCGAGACTGGAGCGGCTTACTTGACGAACGCCTTCTATGATCTGGCGTGGGGGCTTTCCAACAGCATGGCCTCAGTGGTGGCGGCATTCCGCTACTTATGGCTCCGCAACTGGTCGGCGGATGTTTCCTAAAAGGCCCATTTGAGTAAGCTACTTTTCAAGAGTAAGCAGTTGTTCAGGGGGGAACTCGAAAAATTGGTAAAGGACTTGTGGGAGTCCAAAGGGGGATGCCTTCCCAAAGATAAGCCGAAGCAGGGGTGTAACTCGGCCATGAGTAGAGGGCAGGCCTGTGAATTTAAGTTGTTTTTTTTCCAGATGGTTTGCTTTACGCCGTACCAGAGAGGACGGTTTGCCTCCAGGGGAACCACCTTTTCGGGGGTTTCGTGGGGCAGGTAGAGGCTGTTACTCGGCATCCACCTCTTCGGCCCAAAACAAACCACAATGAAGCAAGGGGGGCCCCGGCAGGGTTGCAGCCCATGGGAGGTAGGCTGCAGGACATCTACTTTGCCTGTGTTTGAATTACATCGGACCAATGGGTCCTACAGGTGGTATGGGATGGCTATGAGCTGGAGTTTGCCAGACCGCTTGCACCAGCGTTCATTCGCTCTCCCTGCAGGGCACGCTGAAAGGCACAGGGGGTGTATGAAATGCTTGACAGGCTCCTGAGGTTAGAAACGGTAGTACCGTTGTCCACAGAGCAATGTAGCACAGGTCAATACTCCATTTATTTCATAGTCCCAAAGAAAGAGGGGGCATTTCAGCCTATGCTCGATCTCAAGCAGGTGGACATCACCTGAGGGATTCCATATGAAATCTCGGCACTTGCAGGCACAATGATCAAGGCCGTAAGAGAGGGGGGAGCGTACCTGCATGTCCCCATCCATCCAGATGCAGAAGCGTACCTGCATGTCCCCATCCATCCAGATCACAACCAGTTTCTCCGCTTTGCGGTGCCCATAGGACATTTTCAATTTGAAGCCTTGCCTTTTGGTCTCACGACAGCCCCTGAACTTTCATCAAGGTTATGGTCGTAGTGGCGGCATCCTTACATTGCAAAAGTATACTAGTGCATCCGTAACGCAATGATTGGCTCATTCAAGCAAAATCCAAGCTGGAAAGCACTCAAGCCACGGCTCAGGTAATCAAATTCCTGCGGAGTCTTGTCTGGGTCATAGACATCTCCAAGAGTCACTTGACCCCCTTGCAAGATCTAGAGTACCTCTGGGCTCGCTTCAACATCTGCTGCTGCAGAATCTTTCTGCTGCAAAAGAGGGCATGGGCACTGAGGCATAGTCGGACAGTTTGTCCGCCTGGAGGTACAGACAGCGTGGCGTTAGCTTCAGCTATTGGGGATCCCGGTGATGACTATGGAACTGGTCCTGTGGGTGCAGGCCCACATGAGGCCGTTTCAGAGAACTTTGTTTCTATCCTTCTCCAGGGAGCAAGTAGTCCTGCGGCTGGTACCTTCCTTCTTGCCGGTTTCATCTGAATCAGCCGGTCACTCTCCTGGTGATGTCAGGATTAGCAGAGGACTTGGCGGACCCACAGTTGTGCCTTCTTGACGTCTGGCGGTCATTAAGAAGGTATCTGAAGAGGACAGCTTTCTTTTGCAGATCGGATTGACTATTCATCCTGTTTGGAGGGCCACATAAGGGGGAGGCAGTGGCAAAAGCCTTCATTTCTAGATGGATTAAAGAAGTGATTGCGTCAGCCTATGAGTTGCAAGGCAAAGCAGTCCTGCAGGGCCTGCGGGCTCATCCACCAGGGTGCAGGCAACCTCCTGGGTGGAGTGGATTCCGCTGGGGCATATCTGTCAGGCAGCCACCAGGTCATTACTTCATACGTTTGTGAAGCATTATAGATTGCATGTGCAAGCAGCGTGGGAATGTGAAGTTCGGGTTGGCAGTGCTCCAGGCTGGGTTCGCGGGTCCCTCCTGCAGATAAGTGGCTTTGTTATATCCCTGAGGTGCGGGACTGGACTGAAGGGACGATAAGGAAGGTGGAATTAGGCCTTACCTGCTAACTGGCTTTCCTTGAGGAACTCCAGTCCAGTCCCTGAACCCTCCCATTTGCAGTTCTGAAGCGGTGCTTGCGACCCCAGGCCTGAAGAATCTCAACTTAGTGAAAGGCTTAGGGTGTTTGAAGCGACCAGCGCAATGAAGAAGACAACACGCAGGTTCCCGTGTCTGTTTTTGGTAAGAAGCCTGTCACATACTTAAAGGGGGGGATGGGCAAGTGATGTGTGAGACAGGTAAACTGCCCTATGTTTGAAGGGCTCCCGTGTTGGGGGTGGGGGCCAGAGAAGGGGCTTCCTGGGGTTTTTTTCCTTAGGGAGACCCATTCTAGGTTTTTTAAGGTTTTCTTCTGATAACTTCTTATTTTGCTGTTCCTGTGAGTCTGCTTTGTCAATAGGTTACTGGGGCTGGTGGGTGGTGCCAGCTGCCTAAATATCCTGATGTCATCAAAACACGACATGCTCAGTCTCTAAGCTGTTAGTGGAGTTCGGTGTGGGATGGGACTGGAGTTCCTCAAGGAAAGCCAATTAGTAGGCAAGGCCTAATTTCACCTTCAATCTTATCTGGAAACAACTTTCTATCTCTGCTTCCAGCTTTTATATCCTGGAGAGGCGCCTCCCTTCTGGTTCCACCTCTTTAGATTGAGAAAATAAGTATCTCCAGGAACAAGCAGGAATGTAGTCTTCACATATGGGTATCGTCAGTACTGACGGAGCCTGCATGGGAACGCTCCCCAGCGTCCAGTAGGAAAGCTTTTGGGAGCATCCCACAGTGCCTGCGTGCTGCCTTCCCGCCTTTCTCAACTGCTCCTCTCCAGTTCTTGGTTTTCTGCGGAGCCGGCAGGTCGCACTTCCTGTCACCGCAGAAAATATCCCATTTATTCTACTATCTCTAGGAACAAGCAGGAATAAGTCATCACATATGGGTACGTCGGTACCAACGGAGCCTGCGCGGGAAAGCTCCCCAGCTTTTCAAATGAAAAGCTTTTGGGGCCTCCCACTGCACATGCGCGCTGCCTTCCCGCCTTCCTGACCAGCTCTCCTCAGTTCTTCTTTTTCCGCGGAGCCAGCAGGTCGTGTTCCTGTCACCGCTGAAGAATTTGTTACTTTTGTTTGTTTCTTTAGACCGCGTACCTGCCTTCCCCATACCGAAACCGGTATCGCCGGTCTCTCTTTCTTTCTATATCAAAAAAAAAAAAAAGACTCTTTTATTTTTCTTCAGCACAGCTTGGTACCCGGTGTTAGGCCTTAAGGCCTACACAATTTCTCCTCATGGAGAAGCCAGTCCCTGGTTTCAAAAAATGTACCAAATGCAGTGCTGTCATTTCTGTCACAGACACCCATGAATGGTGTCTCAAATGTTTGGGACCTGAGCACTCCATACCGGACTGCCCATCCTGCACCCAGATGTCTAAACGCGGTTTGCAGAACCGGGCTAACAAGCTTCATGTGCTGTTTCCTTCAGAAGCATCACAGTCATCCAGGTCTTCCTCTCCGGATGGATCTCAGGTAACCAAAACTTCTGTGGGCAAATCCTCTAAAAGCAAATCTCTTTCTAAAGATCGAGAGGCTCTCAGTTCTGAGTTCGAGGATTCTGCCCAGGCCAAAAAACCCCGGCGGGAGGTTCCGGCCTCCAAAGCAATCATGGGGTCACAGGTTGACATCGATGGCACGGCCTCGACAGATCACCTGTTGGACTGCTCTGGGGTACCGGCCCATACCGGTACCGACATCCAGGCAGTAGTGGCGTCTATGGGCAGTACTGTCCAGACCATGCAGCAGGCCGTACTGGCATTCATTAAGGCTGCGACGCCTTCGGTACCGATTTCATCGGTACCGACCCCGGTTCCGGTATCTACACCGGAACCGAGACCATCGACTTCTAAACGTCGATCGGTTTCGCATGCCGGATTCCGGCTTTCGCCCGGTACCGATCCCATGCCCGATACGCCCGATGTCGATACCGATCGGTATGCGTATCGTACATTGGAAGCACAGAAAGAGTACTCAGATTCTTCTGATGAATTTAATTCCTCTGATGACTCTGCTGAGCTTACTCTTCCTGAGGAGCCCTCTTCTCCCAAGAGGAGGATGTCTCCTCCAGAGGATTTATCCTTTCAGGATTTCATTGTTGATGTAGCTAAAGCACTTTATTACTACATCTTCTGAAAGAGAACCCAGATCAAAAAAATTGGACATTTTAGGATACTCAAAAGCTCCTAAAGAGGCAGTCACTCTGCCTGTCCATGAAATCCTTCAAGAACACTTGATGGACTTGTGGGAGACTCCTTTAACACTGTCTCCCCATTCCCGCAGGTTGGACACCATGTATCGGGTCCCTCCTTCGCCTGGGTTCCAGAAAACTCAGCTGCCTCACCACTCCATTGTGGTGAAGTCTGCTATGAAGAAAATAAAGAGTCCTAAGAGGCATTCTTCTACCCCTCCAGGGCGAGAATGTAAGAGCCTAGACTCTTTTGGAAGAAAGATGTTCCAGGCTAGTATGCTTATAGCCAGGATCAACCCTTATAGCCTTTATATGGGCATGTATCTTGGGCAACTTGCCCTAAAAATACAGAATTTTGCCCCCTTTATCCCTGATGATCAAAGGGCGGACTTCTTTTCTATGGTGACACAACTTTCAGAGGTCTCCAAGTTCTCCAACAGGGCAGCCTTTGATTCCTTCGAGGTTGCAGGCAGAGCTTCGGGAATTGCTATTGCAGCCCGACGTCTCGCTTGGCTCCAGGCTTCTAACCTAGAACCTGGGTTGTAGAAGGCCTCAGGAATCTGCCCTGTACCGGTGAGAACTTATTTGGGGAAGACTGGCAGATTAAAGCTGCTCAAATGGATGCAGAAAATGCCACTCTAGATAGACTTTCCAAGTCTACTTCTACCCCTACCAAAAAGAAGCCTTTTAAAAGGCCTTACTATAAAAAGACCAGATTTCCCACAAATACTGGCCAGCAATCTGCTCAGCCTCGCCTTGCGGCTAAGCGTCAACAATCTAAGCAGGTAAAGTCAAAGCCTGCAGTGTCTGCTACATCCCAGCAGGCTCAACCCCCTCAGGGGTTTTGACTTCCCTCTAGAGAACTTGCCGTTTCTGGCTCTAGCACAGCCAGAGCCCCTCACCATTCCTGGAAGGCTAGCTCACTTTGCTCCCAGATGGGAGCAAATAACATCAGAGCAATGGACCCTCTCTATTATCCGAGAAGGCTACAAACTTCATTTCTCCAGCCTTCCTCCCCATACCATGGTGAGGCAATTCAGTTCTCCCCCATCTCTTCTGACCCTGTTGGGTCAGGAAGTCTCTTCTCTTCTTGCCCGAGGGGCAATAGAGGAGGTTCCTCCACAACAGGGGTTAGGTTTCTACTCCCCTTACTTTCTCATAACAAAGAAGACAGGGGGCTTCAGACCTATCCTAGATCTGAGAGAATTGAACAGGTTTCTATTCAAGGAGAAATTCAAAATGCTCTCTCTGGGCCTTCTCCTTCCATACCTTCAGAGTCAAGATTGGCTTTGTTCTCTAGATCTCAAGGATGCGTACACTCATATACTCATCCATCCATCCCACAGAAAGTATCTAAGATTTCTGTTCCAGGGAAAACATTTCCAGTACAGAGTACTACCCTTCGGTCTGGCCTCTGCTCCAAGAGTATTCACAAAATGCATGGCAGTCGTTGCCGCATTTCTCAGAGGCATGGGAATCTTTGTCTTCCCATATCTGGACGACTGGCTCATCCGAGCTCCATCTCAATCAGAAGCCCAGATTTCTCTGGACCGCACAAGGCGTATTCTTCAATATCTGGGACTTGTGGTAAACATTCCCAAGTCCCAACTCATCCCTACTCAGTCCCTGGAATTCATAGGGGCCCAATTGGACTCCACCACTGCAAGGGCCTACCTCCCTCTGGTCCGAGGCCAAAGGCTAATAAGCTTGGCCTCCCAGGCTCAGTCCAGAAGTCACTTGTCAGCCAAAGAAATGCTGCAACTTCTCGGCCACATGGCCTCCACGGTTCATGTGGTACCTTATGCTCGTCTCCATATGAGAGCAGCTCAATGGACATTGGCCACCCAGTGGTCTCAAGCATCGGGACTGCTGTCAGACCAGGTACTCACCTCAAAACGTCTGTTTTGGTCTCTCCAGTGGTGGACATCCTCCAATAATCTGTTGTTGGGGACCCCCTTCCAACCTTCGTTGCCCCAAGCAACCCTCACAACAGATGCCTCCCAAACAGGGTGGGGAGCTCATCTTCAACATCTCTCCACTCAGGGAATCTGGTCTCCCCAAGAGACCACCCTTCATATCAATCTTCTGGAACTGCGAGCAATCTTCCTTGCCCTCACAGTCTTCCATACCCTCCTTGCAAACCTGACTGTCCTAGTTCAGACAGACAATCAGGTGGCCATGTTTTATATCAACAAACAAGGAGGGACGGGCTCTCTGTCGCTTTGCAACGAAGCTCTCAGATTATGGGCCTTCGCCAGAGAGCACCAAATTCATCTTCTGGCAGTATATCTTCCAGGAGTTCAAAACTCTCGGGCAGACAGACTCAGTCGAGTTCTGCTCCCACACGAATGGTCCCTACATATGGACCAAATACGCAGAATCTTTCAGGAATGGGGGACCCCGGACATAGACCTCTTTGCAAGTCCGTGGAATGCCAAACTTCCCCGGTTCTGTTCCAGGACTCCGTGTCAGGGAGCTCAGGTCAACGATGCCTTTCTCCTGCATTGGGGTCAGGAATTCCTGTACGTTTTTCCACCCATTCCTTTGATTCCCAAGACTCTGTTCAAACTTCAGAGGGATCACGGATCCATGATCCTCATTGCTCCACGCTGGCCATGCCAAGTGTGGTTCCCTCTCCTTCTACAGCTCTCCCAGGGCTCCTCCCTGGACCTGGGAGCTGCACCAGACCTTCTGTCTCAGGAGCACGGGACTTTGTGGCATCCAAACCCCAAGTCCCTACATCTCCGAGCTTGGTTACTGAAGGCTTAAGCCTTCAAGAGTTTAATCTTTCTCAACCAGTGAAAGATATCCTTTATGCCTCTAGGAAACCCTCTACCAGGCGTTTCTATGCTTTCAAATGGAAACGTTTTTCCATTTGGTGTGCTCAACAGGGTCTTGACCCTCTGGCACTTCCTTTGAATTCTCTACTAGACTATCTCCTGCATCTTTCCAATGCAGGCCTCAAGACGAATTCAGTACGAGTCCATTTAAGTGCTATTACAGCATCCTTAAAACCTATAAATGGACAATCTGTTTCCTCTCATCCTCTTATTGCAAGATTCATGAGAGGCCTAACCCTAACTAAGCCTCCCATCCGGCCTCCTCCGGTAGCATGGGACTTGAATTTAGTTCTGGGTCAACTTATGAAGCCACCCTTTGAACCATTGGTATCTACCTCCCTGAAATTTCTTTCTTGGAAGGTCCTTTTCCTTATTGCAGTCACTTCGGCTCGCCGCATCAGTGAACTGCAAGCTTTGGTGGCAAATCCACCTTATACCAGATTTCATCATGATAAGGTGGTCCTTAGGACGAATCCCCACTTTATGCCTAAAGTGGTCTCGCCTTTTCATCTTAATCAAGAGGTATATCTACCTGTCTTTTTTCCGGCTCCTCATGCATCCAGTGCAGAGAGGAACCTTCATACTCTTGACTGTAAAAGAGCTCTCGCCTTTTACCTCAATAGAACTCAGCCACATCGAAAGTCTTCTCAGCTTTTCGTGGCTTTTGATCCTTCTCATTTGGGACTTCCAGTCACCAAACGCACACTTTCCAACTGGATTGCTCAGTGTATTTCCTTTGCTTACCAGAGTAAGAACATTTCTCTGGAAGGCCATGTCACAGCTCACAATGTGAGAGCCATGGCCACTTCTATGGCTCATCTCCACTCTGTATCCATAGATCAGATCTGTCGAGCAGCCACTTGGGCCTCGGTGCATACCTTCACAGCCCATTACTGCTTGGACAAGGACTCCCGCCGGGATGCCTTGTTTGGTCAGGCTGTCCTCAAACACCTGTTCCATACTTAAACAACTCCTGCCCACCTTCCCAGAATGGATGCCTGAGATCCATCCGAAGATGGTTACCCTTGGAGGGTGATCTCCCAGGCATCTCAGCTAGGGAGTCCCCATATGTGATGACTTATTCCTGCTTGTTCCTAGAGATAGCACAGTTACTTACCTGTAACAGGTGATCTCTGGGAACAGCAGGAATTAGTCATCACAACCCACCCACCTCCCCTAGGAGTTGTCTCTCTATTCCTCTATCTTCCTGTCCTCTCTCTCTATTGTCTCAGCTTTAAACTCGAACTGAGGAGAGCTGGTCAGGAAGGCGGGAAGGCAGCGCGCATGTGCAGTGGGAGGCCCCAAAAGCTTTTCATTTGAAAAGCTGGGGAGCTTTCCCGCGCAGGCTCCGTCGGTACCGACGTACCCATATGTGATGACTAATTCCTGCTGTTCCCAGAGATCACCTGTTACAGGTAAGTAACTGTGCTTTTTTGTGTAGTCGCGTCTGCCTTCCTTTGACGCTACACCGGTACCGCCGGATTTTTCTTTCTTTTCAGTGTAAAAAAAAAAAAATCTTTTCCTGGAGTCTTCCAGCTTTTTTTCTCCTCTGGTGCCACGCGCCCTTTTGGGCACTAGGCCCAACTTTCTTCTACAATGGAAAAACCCGCTTCGGGTTTTAAAAAGTGTTCCAAGTGTGGTGGTACCATCTCCATCACTGACACCCATGAGTGGTGCCTCAAATGTTTAGGTCCTGACCACTCTATCTCCAAGTGTGTTGCCTGTGGGATGATGTCGAAGAGGGGTCGGCAAAACCGAGCTGCTAAACTTAGCACCCTTTTTCCCTCCGATGCAGCATCTGTGGCATCATCCTTCCAGAGCTTCATCTTCCTCCCATGGATATCGGATAACTAAACATAAGTCTAGCCGGTCCTCAAAGGGTAGATCTCCTAAGTATCGAGATGTCTCTGGCGTTGCCCTTGAGGGACTCACACCGGCAAAATTGCCCCGGCGGGAGGCTTCGGCTTCCAAAGCATCATCGGGGCTCCAGGATGTTCTCGAGGCCCCAACCTCGGCAGAACTACTGGTGCCATGCTCTGGGGTACTGGCCGCTTTGACCGGTACCGATACCCAGGCATCGGTGGCGTCGATAGACCAGAGATTCCTGGCTATTGAACGCAGTCTGCGGCTCTTCTCTCGGCATCGATGCCCCCAAAACCGCTTCAGACAATTCAACCGGTACAGGGGGAAATTGCATCGACATCGGCAGGTGAACTACTGGTACCAACGCATGCTGTGACCTCCGGTACTGACAAGTCAGTACCGGACCCTGTTGATATCGACTTCGATACTTTGAATCCTCCGAGTCTGAAGACTCTGACAGCTCTGTCGCTACCAGAGTACTTCTTCCTGAGGATTCTTCATCTCCTAAATGTAGGATGTCTCCTCCAGAGGATATCTCCTTCCAGGATTTTATCCGGGATGTGGCTCGAGGTCTTTCCATCACAGTGGCTCCTGAAACAGAGCCTAGGGCAAAGGAATTGGAGATTTTACAATATCCTAAAGCTCCCAAAGAGGCAGCTACTTTGCCTATTCATGAGATCTTGCATGATCTCATGCTAAGGATGTGGAAAACACCTCTCACCACTTCTCCTCATTCTCGTAGGTTCGATACTATGTGTCGAGTTCCTCCCTGTCCTGGATTTCAAAAATCTCTGCTGCCCCACCATTCCATGGTGGTGGAATCAGCTATGACAAGGATCAAGAGTGCAAAAAGACATGCATCTAATCCTCCAGGACGTGAATATAGAACTCTTGATGCCTTTGGGTGTCGAACCTTCCAGGCCTCTATGCTTTCTGTCAGGATTAGTTCCTACATTTTATATATGGGAATGTTCCTTAAGGAAGTTACAGGAGATCTAGAGCTTATGAGCCCTCTCCTTCCTGATAAGAGACAAGATTATCTTGCACTTATCAAATATGCTCAGGATGTTTCCAAATTTGTAAATCGTGCAGTTTTTGATTGTTTTGAGTGCATAAGCAGAACTTCTGCTATTGCCATAGGCGCACGTAGGATTGCCTGGCTCCAGGCATCTGACTTGGAACTTTGGGTACAGGACAAACTGGGGAATATTCCTTGCATAGGAGAAAATCTCTTTGGCAAAAATTGGCAAGAGAAAGCTAATGAGCTAGATGCTGATAATCTCACCTTGGATAGATTATCAAAATCTACAGCTGATCCTGCAAGGAAAAAGTCCTACAAAAAACCATTCTTCACTAGAAAGAAGTTGTTCCACCCCTAAGGCATCGTTCAGGTCAGTCTGCCCAAAAGGGTCAGCAACAACCTAAACAAAGAAAAACAAAGGCTGCTAAGCCTCAACCTGCTCAGCAGACTCAGCCTCCACAAGGGCTTTGACTCCCATCTAGAGAACTTTGTCTTACTGGCCTTAATGGGCCAGAGCCTTCCACCATTCCATCAAGGTTATGATGTTTTGCCTCCAGATGGGGGCAGATAACAGCAGAACGTTGGACTCTGTCCATTGTAAGAGAGGGATATAAGCTTCACTTCCTCAGCATGCCCCCTCCTACAATGATAAGACAGTTCAATTCTCAGACCTCTCTCTCAACTCCCAGTTAGATCACGAGGTCGGTCTGCTTCTTGCCCAAGGGGCAAAAGAAGAAGTACCTATTCATCAACAAGGTGCAGGGTTCTATTCCCCCTTTTTCCTTATTCCAAAGAAAACAGGAGGGCACAGACCCATTTTGGACCTCTGAGAATTGAACAACTTCCTGTTCAAAGAGAAATTCAAAATGATTTCTCAGGGAACACTACTGCCATACCTTCAGAGTCAGGACTGGCTTTGTTCTGTAGATCTCAAGTATGCGTAAACTCATGTTCTCATCCATCCAACTCACCGAAGGTTTCTTTGCTTTCTATTTCAGGGGAAGCACTACCAATACAGAGTTCTTCCTTTTGGCTTGGCCTTGGCACCAAGGGTGTTCACAAAATGCATGGCTGTGGTGGCAGCATTTCTCCACACCCTAAAAATATTTGTCTTCCCTTACTTGGACGATTGGCTCATTCGAGCCCCATCAGAGCCAGAGGCCAGATTTTCTCTATCTCGCACAATGCATGTCCTTCCATATTTGGGACTTGTCATAAACTTCCCAAAATCCAACCTAGCTCCCACTCAGTCTCTAGAGTTCATAGGAGCCTTGCTTGGATACCAGGCAGACAAGGGCCTATCTTCCACAGTCTTGCTGCCTTCGCATTGTGCAGTTAGCTTCCCAAGCAATGCTAAAGTCTCACCTCACTGCTCGGGAAATGTTACAATTGCTAGGCCACATGGCATCCACCGTTTGTGGTCCCTTATGCCCGCCTCCATATGAGGGCAGCCCAGTGGACTCTATCCACTCAGTGGACTCAGCGTCAGGTTGCTTGTCAGACAAAATAGCAACCTCAGATCGTCTTATTTTGTCTCTCCAATGGTGGCAGTCACACCACAATCTGTTGGTGGGGTCCCCTTTTCAGCAACCCCCACCCCAAGTAACTCTAACAGATGACTCGCATGTGGGTTGGGGAGCCCATTTGCAAGGCCTCTCTACTCAGGGTTCCTGGACTCCACAGGAGACCGATCTACACATCAATCTCCTAGAGCTCAGAGCAATCTTTCTCCAGGACCAAGCAGGAAGTCAGTCCTCACATATGGGTGTCATCGGCGCCGATGAAGCCCCAGCGGAGCATTTCCCCAGCTTTCCATGAAAGCCTTTGGGAATGCTGGCACGCATGCGTGGTTCCCTCCCGTCTAAAGGTACCATCTTACCTCAGTCTCTTTTTTTCCGAGAAGCCCACCGGACGTGTGTCCTGGTCTCCCGGATAAAAGTGATTTTTTCTTCGGTGATTTTTCGCTATTTTTCTCCGGTTCAACGCCGGTTCCCCTCCCGCCGGTCTCTGTACACTGGTATCGAGCCCGTTTATCATCTTTTTTTGGTTTTTGCCCTTCGTGGCTGGCGTTTGCGCCCTTTTTTTCGTTTTTTCCCTGGAAGGCCGGTCTTTTGACCTCGCAGGGGCTCTTTTTTTCCCCGATGGCTTCCAGTGGTTTCAAAAAGTGTGATCGGTGTAAAACTTATGTCTCTCACCGACACACACGACTGCTGCCTTCGGTGCCTCGGCCCTGACCACGACCCCAAGTCGTGTGCGCCATGTGGGAAGATGTCTTCCAAGGCACTCAGAAGTCGACAGCATCAGAAGGAAAGGCTTTTCTCGGACTCAGCCTCCGGCCGGGCCCGGACCTCGTCTGAGGCCTCGACATCTCGGGATTCCGATCCCGAGCGCTGTCAAAGCTCCTCGGACAGGGGGTCCCCCGACCAGGAACGCAAGAGGAAGAAGCGGCTCGTGAGGGCGGCGTCGGAGGAGGTACCTGGTCCCTCGAGGGCCAGGTCTAAGACCTCCGACCGCCGTCCCGGGCCCGTGGACCAAGAGAAGCCTGACAAAGTTCCTCGCGTGGAGCCGGAGTCTGCTGGACACGTAAGCCCCATAGTCCTCGTGGACTCTCCTCCCAGAGAGCCGACGTCAGGCCCGGTGCCGCCGGGGCCCGAGTTGGTGGCTGCTGCGTCTCCCGAGTTGAGTCTCAGGATGACAGCCTTGGAGAGCAGATTGTTTGTCTGCCTTCATGGAGCAGCAGTGGGCACTGATGGCCAGCCTGTCTGGCGCATCTGCCCCAACCACCGGGACGTCGACTTCGAAGTCAACCCCGGAGACCGAGCCGAAACTCGAGACCCTCGTGGCTTGAAGTCTTCCTCGGTCGAGGTCTCCCTCGACCTCCTGTTCGGGACCGAGGGTGTCGACGCCGGTGCCCCCGGCGTCGGGGCAGGTGCCTCGGGGCCCCACGGGGTCGGACCCTGACGCCTCCTCGAATGAGTCCGCCTGGGAGACGGAGGACGAGGAGTCTCCCGATACTTTTAAGACTCGGTGCATCCCGTCGGATTTACCGCAGTCTGAGCCCCGGAGTAGATCCCCTCCGGAGGACACTAGGTTCTCGGAGTTCGTCCGGGATATGGCCGCTGCCTTGGCTATCCCTGCCGACCCCGAGGAACAGCCTCGAGCCGAGGAGCTCGATGCTCTACAGTACGACTCTCCTCCGAAGGAGGCCTTTACTGTCCCGGTTCCTGCGATGCTGGAACGGCTCCTCTTCCGGATGTGGGAGGCACCGGCCTCGGCGCCGGTTCTGAGCAAGCGAGTCGATTCCATCTATCGACTCCGTAAAAGCCCTGGTTTCCAGAAAGCACAGCTACCACACCATTCCATGGTTGTGGAATCGGCCATGCATCGTCTGAAGAGCCAGAAGATGCACTCTGCGGTGCCCCCCGGCCGGGAGACCCGCAACCTCGGCGTCGGTAGAAAGTGCTTCCAGGGGTCTATGCTTGCTTGCCGTGTCCAGTCTTACCCAGCTGTACATGGGCATGTACTTGCGAGACCTGGCCAAGGAATTGGCCGGATTCTCTGCTGGTCTCTCCGGGGAACCCTTGCAGAGATTTAAGACCTTGTCGCCGGGAATTCGGGAATGCTCCAAGTTCATTTCCCGCACCGCCTACGATGGCTTTGAGGCTTCGGCCCGAGTTGCGGCTGCCGGCATCGCGGCTCGATGCCAGGCGTGGCTGCAGTCATCGGACCTCGAGCCATGGGTTCAGGACAAGTTGGTTGATGTCCCCTGCCGAGGTGAGAACCTTTTTGGCAAACCCGTGACCGAGAAGGCCGCTCAGCTCGAGACCGAGCACCTTTCCCGGACAAGGCTGTCGAGGAAGACCTCTGCCCCTTCATACAAGAAGGGCTCGGGTAAAAAGTCCTTTTACCTGAGGAAGGGCACTGCCTACAAACAGTACCCTCAATATCAGGCTGCCCAAGCTGCCCCCCAGGGTCAGCAAGCCAAGGGCCAGGGTAATGGGCCCCGTAGGCAGAGGACCCCCAAGCCTTCTGCCCCTGCTTCCACTCAGCAGGGTGGGGGTTTTTGACTCCTTGAGCATAGCCACTCCGTCCCTGCTCTCCCAGCCCTGCACAGGCGGTCGCCTTGTACTCTTTGCCCACCAGTGGCCTCTCATTACCACCGACAGTTGGGTGCTGGACATAGTCCAAAAGGGCTATGCCCTGCATTTTCATCAACTGCCTCCTCATTACTTCCCAGGAGAGCCCTTGAGGCCTCCCCTGCACACAGCCCTTCTCCTTCAGGAATTTCATGGCCTGTTGAAAGACAGGGCGGTGGAGCCTGTGCCTCCTCCCTTACAAGGTCACGGTTTCTACTCCAGGTATTTCCTGGTACCCAAAAGGAGCGGTGGCCTTCGGCCCATTCTGGATCTCAGGAACCTCAACAAATTCCTAGAAAAAGAAAAGTTCAAAATGCTTACTCTTGGGACATTTCTGCCCTATCTCCAGCAGGGAGATTGGCTATGCTCCTTAGATCTAAAGGATGCATACACTCACATCCTCATTCATCCAGACCACATAAAGTACCTCAGGTTCATTGTGGGAGGAAACCATTATCAGTACAGAGTACTACCTTTTGGCCTGACCTCCGCTCCCAGGGTCTTTACCAAGTGCCTGGCAGTGGTTGCGGCCTACCTGAGAAATCAAGGCATCTTTGTCTTTCCCTATCTGGACGACTGGCTCATCAGGGGTCAGAAGTGCCTGGAGGCCAGACAAGCCACCCTCAGAACCATTGCTCTGCTTCAAAACGTGGGCTTTGTCATAAACTTCGCAAAGTCCACTTTGCTCCCCTCCCAGAACTTGGAGTTCATAGGGGCAAGGTTAGATTCTCAACTGGCAAGGGCATTCTTGCCAGAGGACAGGGCCCAAAGACTGATGGACGTGGCCAAACAGTTCCTAAACAGGCCCCTGGTCTCCGCCAGACTCTGCCTCAGGCTTCTAGGCCACATGGCTTCGACAGTACATGTGACTCCCAATGCCAGGCTCCATATGAGGCCTGCACAGTGGTGCCTTCGGACTCAGTGGTCACAAGCCTCAGACCGCCTAAGAGACAGGATAAGGGTGTCCAAACCCCTTTTGGCCTCCCTCAGCTGGTGGCTACATCCACCCAATCTGCTGAAGGGGATGCCCTTCCAAATGCCAGAGTACTCGGTGGTCCTCACCACCGACGCCTCTCTGCGGGACTGGGGTGCTCATTGTCTGGACAAGTGCACCCAAGGCCTCTGGTCTCCTTGGGAAGCAGCCCAACAGATCAATCTCCTGGAGCTTCGAGCTATCCGCTTAGCTCTCAAGGCTTTTTCTCCTGCCCTGGCTCAACGCTCTGTCTTGATTCAAACAGACAACCAGGTAGCCATGTTTTATGTGAACAAACGGGGCGGGACTGGGTCCAAGCTCCTTTGTCGGGAGACTGAAGACCTTTGTTCCTTTGCCCTAAAGCACAACATGCTTCTCAGGGCACTGTACCTTCCAGGCCAGGAGAACTGCCTGGCCGACAGCTTGAGCAGAATTCTGCAGCCCCATGAGTGGCAGCTGCATCCCTTGGTGATTCAGAAGATCTTCCTGAAGTGGGGTCTCCCTTGGATAGATCAGTTTGCCAGTCCGCTGAACAAGCAACTGCCCAAGTTCTGCTCCAGGCAGCCGCATCCTTTGAGGATAGCACCGGATGCTTTTCTGATGTCCTGGTCTCAGGGCCTCCTATATGCGTTTCCTCCCACGCCCTTGGTGGCCCGAACTCTTTTCAAGACTCTTCAGGACAAGGCCCCGGTCCTGCTGGTAGCTCCCAGGTGGCCGAGACAGCCTTGGTTTCCACTTCTGCTTCAGCTGGCAGTGGATTCCCCACTGCCTCTGGGGTTGCAACCCGACCTTCTCTCACAGGAGCAGGGTTCCCTTCTGCACCCCAATCTCAAAGCTCTCAATTTGATGGCCTGGAGGCTGCAAGGGTAGTTTTGGCTCCCTGGGGCCTACCTCAGGAGGTTGAGGAGGTTGTCCTAGCCTCTCGGAAACAGTCCACTAGGAAAACCTATGCTCTAAAGTGGAAGAGGTTTTCTGTGTGGTGTCAGCTGCGTACAGAGGATCCCTTCTCCTGTACGGTACCAGTAGTGCTTCAGTATTTACTGCACTTATCCAATCAGGGACTTAAGTCCAATTCTGTTCGGGTCCACCTCTCAGCTCTAGCAGCTCACCACTCACTAGTGGAAGGACATTCCCTGTCGGGACACCCCTTGGTGTCCAGGTTTCTCAGAGGCTTGCTCTTGCTCAAGCCTCCCATCCGTCCTCCTGCTCCTGAGTGGGAGCTGAATGTGGTCTTGCAGCAACTGACTCGCCCACCTTTTGAGCCGATGGCTACTTGCCCTCTACGCTTCCTTTCCTGGAAGACTCTCTTCCTGATAGCCCTCACCTCGGCTAGGCGAGTGAGTGAGCTTCAGGCCATGGTCTGTGATAGGCCTTACACCAGAATTTATAGGAACAGGGTAGTCCTCAGGACTCATCCAAAGTTCCTCCCAAAGGTTGTCTCCTCTTTTCACCTCAATCAAGAGGTGGTTCTTCCAACATTCTTCCGTAGACCTCATGCAAGCCAGGCTGAAGCAGTTCTGCATACTCTGGACTGTAGGAGGGCCTTATCCTTCTATCTTGACCGTATGCAAGGGCATCGAAGGGCTGCTTGGCTCTTCGTCTCCTTTGACCCCAATAAGTTGGGGTTGGCTGTGTCCAAGCGTACTTTGTCCATCTGGGTGGCTGACTGTATCACCTGGGCTTACAAGGCGGCTGACCTTCCTTTGCATGGTCGGGTCACGGCCCATCATGTCAGGGCAATGGCTGCCTCAGTGGCTCATCTCCGCTGCAACTTGGTCTTTAAGCCAGACGTTTGTGACCCATTACTGTCTGGAGAGGGAGTCTTGTAGGGACGGTGCTTTTGGCCAAGCAGTACTCCGGAATCTCTTTGAGGTTTAGGCAACTCCTGCCCTCTGTTGGGCTACCGGTGGAGGTCGTGTCCTTGAAAAGCCTTTCTTTGCTGCTGAGACTAGAGGGAGTTCTCTTGTTCAGCCTGGGTTCCTGGTAGCCCAGAGCTAGGGAGTCACCCATATGTGAGGACTGACTTCCTGCTTGGTCCTGGAGAAAGAGTAGTTATTCACCTGTAACAGGTGTTCTCCAGGAGCAGCAGGAATCAGTCCTCACAACTCTCCCTCCTCCCCTTGGAGTTGCAGTTCTACATAGTTTATTTTTCATTTTTGTGTGCTTTTCTTAGCTATGTCATTTGACTGAGGTAAGATGGCACCTTTAGGCGGGAAGGGAACCGCGCATGCGTGCCAGCATTCCCAAAGGCTTTCATGGAAAGCTGGGGAAATGCTCCACTGGGGCTTCATCGGCGCCGATGACACCCATATGTGAGGACTGATTCCTGCTGCTCCTGGAGAACACCTGTTTACAGGTGAGTAACTACTCTTTCTTGCTCTTCGAGTGTTTCACACCCAGCTCAGCTACAAAACTGTCCTAATTCAAACGGACAACCAGGTAGCCATGTTCTATGTGAATAAGTAGGGCGGAACAGGCTCTCTATCGCTCTCCAACAAAGCTTTGTGACTTTGGGCCCTCGCCAGAGAGCATCAGATTCATCTCCTTGCAGTGTATCTTCCAGGCATTCAAAACTGTTGGGCAGACAGGCTCAATCGAGTTCTGTTTCCACACAAATGGTCTCTCCATGCAGACCAGGTGGCCAAAACTTTCCAATTTTGGGGAACCCTGAACATAGACCTCTTTGCAAGTCCGCTGAATACCAAACTTCCCCGGTTCTGTTCCAGAATTCCAGCTCAGGGGTGTCAGGCCAGGGATGCCTTCCTCCTCCATTGGGGTCGGGACTTCCTGTATGCCTTCCCACCCATTCCCCTAATTCCCAGAACCCTTTTCAAGCTTCAGAGAGACAGAGGCCATATGATTCTCATAGCCCCACATTGGCCACGACAAGTGTGGTACCCTCTGCTCTTACATCTCTCTCAAGCTCCATCTCTGGAGTTAGGATCTGCTCCGAATCTCCTATCCTAGGAGGACGGGATGCTGTGGCATCCCAATCCCCAGTCTCTACATCTCAGGGCCTGGTTGCTGAAGGCCTAGAACTTCACGGTCTTAACCTTTCTCAGCAAGTAAAGGATATCCTTTATGCTTAAAACCATCCACAAGATGCTCTTATGCTTTCAAGTGGAAAAGGTTTACCATATGGTGTTCGCAGAAGGGTCCTAACCCTCTTGCAATACCTCTGGAATCATTACTGGAATATCTCCTTCATTTGTCTAATGCAGGGCTTAAGACCAATTCAGTGAGAGTTCATTTGAGTGCTATTGCAGCTTCCCTCAAACCTTTAAATGGACAACCTATTTCCTCTCATCCTATCATAGCGAGATTTATGAGAGGGCCGCCTTCTAACTAAGCCTCCCCTTAAGCCACCACCGGTGGCATGGGATTTAAATCTGGTTCTTGGGCAGCTCATGAAGCTGCCTTTTGAACCATTAGCTACTACCTCATTAAAATTCCTTTCCTGGAAGGTTATTTTTCTTATTGCAATCACATCAGCACGTCGCATTAGTGATTTGCAAGCATTGGTGGCTGATCCCCCTTATACAAGGTTCCATCACAATAAGTTAGTCCTTAGGACTCATCCTCACTTTATGCCAAAGGTGGTTTCACCTTTTTATTTAAACCAAGCAGTTTACCTTCCTGTTTTTTCCCAAGGCCTCCCGTCTCTAATGCAGAAAGGAATCTTTATACTTTGGACTGTAAAAGAGCTTTGGCCTTTTACTTGCAAAGGACGCAACAACATAGAAAGTCCTCTCAACTCTTTGTTGCTTTTGATCCTAGTCATATAGGACTTCCAGTCTCCAAAAGGACTCTGTCCAACTGGATTGCACAGTGTATATCTTTTGCCTATCAGAGTAAGAACTTTCCTCTTGAAGGCCATGTCACAGCGCACAATGTGAGAGCCATGGCAGCCTCTATGGCTCATCTTCACTCTGTCTATCGACGACATCTGTCGAGCAGCTACCCTGGGCCTCAGTTCATACCTTCACAGCCCATTACTGCTTGGATAAGGACTCCCGCCGGGATGCCTTGTTTGGTCAAGCTGTTCTTCAACACCTGTTCCATACTTAATCAACTCCTACCCACCATCCCTGGTAGGATGCCAGAGATCCATTGGGGGGGGGGGGGGAGTGGAGCCCTTTCCAAAGGGCACACAACTTCTGGGGCTTCTCCCTGGCATCTGTAGCTAGGGAGTCCCCATATGTGAAGACTACATTCCTGCTTGTTCCTGAAGATAGCAGTTACTCACCTGTAACAGGTGATCTCCGGGAACAGCAGGAATTTAGTCTTCACAATCCGCCCACCTCCCCTAGGAGTTGTATCTCTCTATCTCTTTCCCTCTCTCTCTCTTTGTCTCAGCTATAAATTATAAAGGAGTGGAGGAGTGGCCTAGTGGTTGGGGCAAGGTACTTCAGGTCTGAATGTCGGGGGTTCAAATCCCGCTAGAGGACAGCAACCTTGGGCCAGAAGGACTGGGGTTTCTAGTCCCACAGGTGCTCCTTGTGGTCTTGGGCAAGCCACTTAACCCTCCAAAGCTCATGTTCCCTGTAAAATAGTTATCTCCAAGTTATAATGCCCTGTTCAGTGTAATTTCAGTTTGTTCAATGTAAACTGCACTGATGCAGAATAGCGCGGTATATAGAAGAATGTAAAATAAAATAAATAAATAAATAAATAAAAACTCAACTGGAGAGGAGCAGTTGGGAAAGGCGGGAAGGCAGCACGCAGGCGCTGTGGGATGCTCCCAAAAGCTTTCCTATTGGATGCTGGGGAGCGTTCCCGCGCAGGCTCCGTCAGTACCGATGATACACATGTGAAGACTAAATTCCTGCTGTTCCTGGAGATCACCTGTTACAGGTGAGTAACTATGCTTTCCCCTGCTTTTTGTTACTCCAAGCCAGCATTTCCAGGAAGCTAGTATTACCCTGGTCTCTTCCTCTGCCCAGTGATACTTCCTTATCCAGCTAGACCAATCCAGATAATGAGAAGACTCTGCTGGAGGTAGACAGATTGGATCAGGAGAATGCAGCTGGGACTGTTAGCAGGTGTGGCTGGCCCTTCTCCTAGATCTGCTTATGTGATTGATACCTGTTGGCCCAATGTGTGCTCAGAGCTCAGGGCATATCTGAGCATATCCATGTCCAGCACTGTTACAAGTGGGTTCTAGCATTGGTGTGCTGGGGAGTGTATAGGAAGACCTCTGGGGGTGTCATTTGAGGGAGGAGGTAAGTTGTGTGTTTGTTTTTTTTTTTGCTTTTGTGGGTTGTGTGGTAGTTTGGTAGCTTTTTTTTTTTTTCAGTCCAAGCCCTCCTTCTACTGTCCTATATTGCTTGCTAAGTATTTTTCTTCTCCATATTTCACTTCCCTGTTTTCCTATGTGGCTCTCTGGCTGCTTGCATTAAAGCATTTTCATTGCAAAAAAAGCAAGATTCTCAGGTTTGTGGGATAGCTGAGGCAACCTTTGTCAAGTTTTCTGGCTAGCCTAACAGGTGCTGGTATTCCCTTTTAGGAATTCAGTTTCTGCTGCTTTTTTTTTTTTTTGCTTTTCAGTGTGGTGTGCTCCATGGCAGGCGCCTCCTTACCCTAAGTGTGATGGCGATGCTTTGGGCCCAGAAGCCGATTTAATTCGCCTCTGCCTCTCCCATGCATGTCATGTCTATGGAACAGTGGTCATTAGCACATTCCAAATCATCCTGATAGATCAGTCCAGATAAATGGGATTGTGTCCCCCTGCCAGCAGTGGTGGAGATAGAACTAGCTAGTGACATCTTTCTGCTTCTATAACTAGTACAGCTAGGTGCACATCTCAGTATTTCTGTCTCCAGCAGATGGTGGATGCAAGTCCAGTACAGCTTAGTTTTAGAAGTGGATTAGCTCCTGGGTAGCCGTCCCAAAGGGTGCCGTGGACCCAATTGAGGTTGGGAAGAAACATCCAAGGTGTATACAAAGGTACCCTTCTGGAGTTTCCTGTGTGGAAGGGAGGAATAAGGGCCATCCTCCCCATCAGTATCCCTGATCAGTTGAGAGCCTGAGATTGATGGATCAAGATCACGTCTTCACACAGACCTCAGCCTCCCTTCCTCTTTGTTCCCCGGTCCCTCAAAGCAATGACCAGAAGGAGAGAGAAGGTATGTGAGAAGTGCAGAGCAGTCTGGGAGCGGCCTGAGTCCAGCACCATCCTCTGTCCGGGGCTCCGTGGAGTTGATACAATCCTTGACTTGTTTTGTTGTGCCTGCCTTTGTCAACCACTGTTGTGGGATTGGCCTGACCTTGTGTAGGCACAGTCTATCAGGTTTTGCATTTGTATGTATAGTTTGTTTTTTGGGTGTTGTTTTTTGTTTGTTTTGAGGTAGCTCCTCCTTTTCTGGTGCACGTGGAACCCATTACCATACATATGTAATTGTGTGCTGCCATATGCACATGTAATGTGCATGATTGCATGTGCAAAGAGTCCACATGCAAACCCATAGAACGTTTCTGTTCTGAGCAGCAGTGATGCTACAAAAAGCACTGTCTGGTCTGTGATAAATATTGGGCCGGACCTATCATTTTTGTGTGAGCACTGCATGACAGGAGAAAACCACCTTTTGGCAATAAACCCCATGGATGCGTCTGTCTGGATTCGCAGGCAGGAAAGGCTTGTGTGGAGCTCTCGCTCAGCTTTGTGCCGCTGCCTTCTCCCCTTCTGCTGCTGCTTCCCCAGCTGGGTCTGAAAGAGCAGCCATCTTCGGTGATCAGGGGACAGCCCCGGTCCTGCCCTCAGGGTCAGGGCCCTGACCTTTGGACTTCTTATCCTTTCAGCAAGCTCCTTCTGGCAAAGCAGTGGGAGTCAGAGCGGAGAAACTTCCTGGGCTCTGGCACTGCTGGGTTCTTCTGTCTCAGCTAGTGGAAGCTGGGTCAAGTTTATCACCTGAGCCCCATAAGTGCCTGTGGTGACGAGAGACCTCCAGTGACTTGTGCCCTTCTCGGGAGTCTGAGACTCAGGTAGACTCAAATGATGAGCCTAGGCTTGTTGAGGATTAAGAACATAAGATATGCCATACTGGGTCAGACCAAGGTCCATCAAGCCCAGTATCCTGTTTCCAACAGTGGCCAATCTAGGTCATATGTATCTAGCAGTTTCCCCAAAAGACACAGGTTCTGCAATGCTTGTACTAGGTCAAGCATTGATATCCTGGGTCCCTTCTTAATAATGGTTTATGGACCTTTCCTCCAGGAACTTGTCCAAACCTTTTTTAAACCCAGCTACACTAACAGCCTTTACTACATCCTCCGGTAACAAATTCCAGAGTTTGATTACACGTTGAGTAAAAAAATATTTTCTTTTATTAGTCTTAAATAGTTTACCCTGTAGCTTCATTGCATGTCCCCTAGTCTTCCTATATTCTGATAACGTAAACAGTCGATCTACGTTTACACGTTCCACTCCGTTCATTAATTTATAAACTTCTATCTTATCTCCCCTCAGCTGTCTCTTTTCCGGGTTAAAGAGCCCTAACCTTTTTAGCTTTTCTTCATAGGAGTATCCTTTCATTTCCTTTACCATTTTGGTGTCTCTTCTCTGAACCTTTTCTAATAACGCTATATCCTTTTTAAGATACGGTGACCAGAATTGCACACAATATTCAAGGTGCGGTCTCACCATGGAACGGTATTGAGGCATGTGAGATGAAGAGCTGGAAGATTCACATATCAACAGACTCTTTAAGAGAGGTGAATTGGTGGTCCTGATTTTGCAGATGGCTTCTTCCCTGCCGATTTCAGATGTTCCTGCAACTAGTATGGGGTTGCAAAGTCACCTGCTTCTCCAGGAAGTCTGTAGACCTACCAAGACTTTTCCCTTTTCGCAGGTTCTCTAGGACATGATTTCAGAAAAGTAGGATTCTCCAGATGCCTCAGAGAAGGGCATAAGAGTACTGAACAGGTGCTGTGCTCTTCCTCAGTAGGAGTTGGATAAGCAGCTGTGTTTTTCAAATGTGGATGCACATGTTGTGGTTGTCACCGGGCATACCACCATTCCAGTTGAAGGTGGGGCAACCCTTAAGGATCAACTGGATTGTAAGGTGGAGGCATTCTGTCTTGTCCCTTAGCCTTCAGGCAGCAATATGTGGAGGTTTAAGTGCATGCACCCTCCTATAGTGGGTGCGGTTGCTCTTGAAAGAATAAGCTTTGGCTCGGTTGGAGTTTGCTAGACCTACCTGTCTGATACTGTGTACGATCTTGTCTGGCTAGCCGCAAGGGACTGCAGTGGTGAGAACGTGGCTCTGGCTGCAGAATTGGGCTGCAGACATGGCTTCTTAGTTCCATCTGACCAAGCTCTCCTTTAAGGGGATGCCCTACTTTGACAAGGATCTTGAAGCTCATAAAGGACCTGATGGATTCCAAGCCTCAGACCTCCCAGAAGGTAGGCTCAGAGGATTTTGGTGGTATGTGTACCCACTGTCGTCATTTTTCAGCTGCTGAGTTGGTTATGGGTAATAAGTGGATTGATAAAGTTTAACTATTCTGTTCATACCAAAGCATTGGCACCTTTACACATTAATTAAGAGATGGCATTACCTACCTTCTGTCCTAAGCCTAGAGCACTAAAGTGAGTCCTCTGTACTATGGACTATAAATGTGGCCCTCACAGTTTTACTTACAAAAGATAATTCAGTAAAACGTTTAAAGAGCTTTTTTTCCCCTTAATCCACAAAGTCTGTTGGAGTCCATCTTAGAAGCCTTATTCATAATTTCACCATGGTAAATCCTGGCATAGACATGTGGAAATAGTGATTTTAGAAAAGGGTACATTTTTGCACATAAGATGTCTATAATAACATAAGGAGCATGTTGGAGGTATGGTTAGGGCATGACCTGGTGGGTCAAAAATATACATGCATAATCCTATTTCATATACAGAATGTACATATATGTCAAAAATTGTCCATATTAGGATTTACAGCTTCTTGCTGGCACGTATAGGTTCTTGACGTGCTATTTTCAGCTAGCCCTTTACAAGAGGGATTAAGGGAGTTATCTTTAATCCTCCATTGTTTCCCTCACCCCCTCCCCCCCTCCAGATAGCAGCCTCTGTAGTTTTAGCAACATTTCTATGTATAGGTTTGCAAATATGTAAGTTGGAGAGTTGCCTTCATTGATATTCCCTCCCCACCTCCACCCCCCCCCCCCCAGTTGCATAGATTTGTAAAATGGCTCCTCCAGATCTCAGTGTTGGTAAATACACAAGTACTGGTGCACATCCTTGTACGTATTTTAGTCAAGTCGCCAAGGTTTTGCGGGGCCTTTTCTAAAAAAAACTACTGGAATTGTGTATTTTCCAACCTTGATGTCCCAATTCCGATCTCCAGTTTCTATCTAAAATTTGTCTTCATGTGTGTATCTGTGACAAAGCATGCTTTTAATTTAATTTTAGCTAGTATCCTGCATTCAATTTTAATAAACTGTTCTTCGCTTTAATCAACAGTTTAACCTCATAAGATGAGTCGCTTTTGCTATTGTAACCCTTAATGTCCACTTTCGTAGAGAACTTCTACAAAGAAGCAAGCTGGTCCTCTGTCAGTACCTTCACTTCACACTACTAATTAGACCAGTTTTCAGCCACTGTTCGTGTGGTCATGCAGCACTCAACAGTATTTCTTTGAGCTGTGCAGCCCTTGCATCAACATAGGATTGGGTTGCACCTTCAAAGTGGAAATAGCCCTGAGCTGTTTAACATAGGCTGCACGGAAAGGCAGCTGCAACAATAAAAGGCGTGGGGGGTGGGGTAACCAGCACAGAGCAGCTGGTCTTCATCGGTCATCATTTACTATGTTACCATGTGTACATGACATCGTCCTGCTTGTCAATGGGGAAAAAGCAAAGTTGGTTGCTTATAACAGATGTTCTCTGTCGAAAAGCAGGGAAAATGCAGGCACACTTGACAGCTAAGTCTGCGGACTGATAGTGTGGAGTTCTCTCCTAGCTTAACAGGTTTTTACACTGGGCATGAGTGAAGGCAAAGGGTCTTGTGCCTTCTGACACAGAAAACTGCATCAGTCTTTTTTTTTTTTCCCCCCCATAGCGTGCTCTGCATGTGCTGAGGCTCTGTCTTTTCCTAACACAAAACTTCCTTAAAATTGTGAGAGGGTTTTCTTTAAGTCATTGGTGACCCCTTTACCATAATTGAGATATTTTGAACTGTTTTTTTTTTTTTGGCATGTTAGTGAAGGACCCTAACTCAGTTTCACTCCTCCCTCTCTGCATCCTTTTAGCACATCGCCGGGGGAGAGAAACTAACCCTGATAAACTGAGCCACCCAACATAAATTTCATTGGTGAAGTTGTCAGTTAAAGGAGCTGCTGGCAAAATTATCCAGAACCGTGCCGCATCTAAAACTGCTCTGGGCAGTACTGCAGCACAGAACTCCGGTGAACAACCTGGTATAAAGCATGCCAAGCTTTGTTAAGTGCAGTCGAGTCTGAGTCAACTCATGGTGACCCTCTGGATAGCTATCCTAAATTGTGTTTGGTCTTGAGTCAGGAGGCTCATTGTTGACAGACCGGTACCCGTAGCTGCTGTTATTGTATAGATCCATCTCATTGCTGGCCTTCCTCTTTTGCGTTGACCTTCTATCTTGCCAAGCATGATGGCTTTCTCTAATGATCTCTCTCTTCGCATGATGTGTCCAAAGTATGAAAGTCGAAATCTTGTCATCTGAGCTTCTAAAGAAAGCTTAGGTTTGATCTCCTCTAGTACCGACTGGTTTGTTCTTCGGGCAGTCCATGGTATACACAGTATTCGCCGCCAGCAACATAATTCAAAGGCATCAATTTTCTTCCTGTCTATCTTTTTCACTGTCCAGCTTTCACATCCATATGATGTTATTGAAAATACCATGGCTTGAACAAGTCGAATCTTTGTATGGAGAGAGACATCTCTGCTCTTGAGAATCTTATCTAGGTCTTTCATAGCCATTCTGCCAAGAGCAATGCGTCGTCTGATTTCTTGACTGCTTGTTGCTTCTTTATTGATAGTTGATCCAAGTAGGTTAAAGTTGTTCACAATTTCAATTTCTTCTCCTTCAATGATGAACCTGTTGATTATGCCAGTTGTCATGATCTTTGTCTTCTTTACATTAAGGTGCAGGCCCATTTTGAGACTGTTCTTTGATTGTGAGAAGCAAATGTTTCAGATCATCTTCACTTTCAGCCAGTAATGTGGTATCATCAGCATAGCGAAGGTTGTTGATGAGTCTTCCACAAATCTTCACACCTCTATTGTCTTCATACAATCCTGCTTCTCTGATGATTTGTTCTGCATATAAATTAAACAGGTAGGGGGAAAGTATGCAGCCTTGTCTTACACCTTTGCTTATTTTAAACCATTCTGTTTCTCCTTGTTCCGTTCGAACTGTTGCTTCTTGATCAATGTACAGATTGTGCAAGAGTAGGATCAGGTGTTCTGGTATACCCATGCTTCTTAATGTGGCCCAGAGTTTCTCATGGTTTACACAGTCAAAAGCCTTGCTATAGTCAATAAAGCACAACAAGATATCCTTTTGGTATTCTTTAGTTTTTTCAAAGATCCATCTCACACTTGCAATGTCTCTTGTTCCTTGCCCTTTCCTGAACCCTGCTTGCACTTCAGGTAGTTCTTGTTCCGGGTATGGTTGTAGTCTCTCTTGAATAATCTTCAGTAGAATCTTGCTGGCATGTGGGATCAGAGCGATTGTGCGATAATTTCCACAGTCAGTTGGATCACCTTTCTTTAGTATTGGTATAAACACAGATCTTTTTCAGTCAGTTGGCCATGATGTTGTCTTCCATATTTCTTGGCAGAGCCTTGTAAGTACGGTAACAGCTGCATCAGATTGCTGTAATATGTCTATGGGAATGCTATCAGTGCCTGGTGCTTTGTTCTTTGATAAGGCTTTCAATGCTGCTTTAACTTCTTTCATCACCAATGGTTCCTGATAAAAAGGTACAGGTTGAAACGGCTGTTGGTCCACCTGATCTTTATCATATAAAAACTCTGTATTCCTTCCACCTTTTCTTGATCTTCTCAGCATCATTCAACATAGAACCTTGAGCATCTTGTAACATTCCAGTTCGAGGCTGGAACTTTTTCTTTAACTCTCGTAGCTTTAGGAAAGCTGATCTTGTTCTTCCTCTAATAGTTTCTGCTTCTATTTCCTTGCATGCGTCGTAGTACTTTTTCCTTGTCCTGTCTTGCTGCATGTTGGAAATCTGAGTTCTGTTGTTGTCTTTTTCTTCTCTGGCTTTAGCTTCTCTGCGTTTCTGGGCAATTTTCAGAGTTTCTTCCATCATCCATTTTGGCCGTTTTTGCTTTTCACCTTTTGTAGAGACTTCTCGCTTTCTTCCAACACAACTTTCTTGATGTCATTCCATAACTCTTCTGGAGCTCTGTCATTTGTATCTAAAGCAGCAAATCAATTTTGCAGGCAGTCTTTAAATTCCAGTGGTATATTCTCAAGGTCATATTTTGCTGCATTCATGAGTGGTTTGCTCTTTTTCAACTTTAGCTTGAGTTTGCATACTAGTAGTTGATGATCTGTTCCATAGTCAGCTCCAGGTTTTGTCTTTGATGTTATAGAACTTTTCCATCGTTGACTTCCACAGATGTAGTCAATTTGATTTTTATACAATCCATTGGGCGAAGTCCATGTGTACAGTCGCCGCTTGTGTTGGTGGAAGAAGGTGTTTGAAATGAATAGATCGTTGGTCTTGCAGAATTCTATCAGTCTTTCCCCAGCTTCATTTCTGTTGCCAAGTCCATATTTTCCAACTACTTTGCCGCCTTCTTTGTTGCCAACATTTGCGTTCCAGTCACCCATGACTATCAGGATATCCTGTTTGCATGTTCTGTCAATTTCAGCTTGTACTTGTTCATAGAACTCTTCAATTTCATTCTCTTCTGCAGCTGTTGTTGGGGCATATACTTGAATTATAGTTGTGTTGATAGTCATTCCTCGTAGACAAATAGAGATTAAGCGTTCGCTGACTGCATTGTATTTCATTACAGTTCTTGTAAATTCCTCCTTTATTATAAATGCAGCACCATTTCTTCTTGGTCTACTATTCTGGAAATGAAAGACAATGTGATCATCTGATGCGAAGTGCCTGATGCCAGTCCATTTCAGTTCGCTGACACTCAACAGATCAAGTTGTATACGTTCCATTTCATTCTTGACCACCTCCAACTTCCCTTGGTTCATGCTTCGTACGTTCCATGTTCCATTGTGTAAGACATCTTTACAGCCTCTGACTCTCATTTCATGCGCATCCAAGCTTAAACACTTCAAAAACTAAGGTCCTTGGCAGAGCTTAATCATGATACTTCATCTAACTTATTTCTTCCAGCTCTACTCATTAACCATACCGTAATACCATTCACTTAGCAAATAAACAAGGAAAAAGCAAATCTCAGAAAACTCCAAAACTACCCATTGACCACAAAGTGGACGTAGGTATTTTTTTGAGTAAAAACATCAATGATTTGCTCAAACATTTCCTTTAACTAACACAGTGATGGATCCAATAGCCAACCATACAGTTCACAACATAACATGAATTATCTTCTACTACTACTATTATCTCTTTACATTTAATCTGCAATACATTCTTCTACAACATTCTCATATGGTAATTCATCCGTAAATGTTATTAACTTAATTCATATATGGCACATGATTTCCACCACTTAAAGCAGGTGAAACTAAAAAATAAAATAAAACCGTTTGAAAAATGAATGCTGGGATGTTAATGGAGTGGAGGTGACGCACAGGATCAGATTTAAGTACTTCTGTTGAGTGAGAGAAATCCAGTATCAGATATTTAAGTGGTGGCTCTTATGGCTGTAGTACGTATGTTAAGCAATGGTTTTATTATCTCCAGGAACAAGCAGGAATGTAGTCTTCACATATGGGTATCGTTGGTACTGTCGGAGCCTGCACGGGAACGCTCCCCAGCATCCAATTAGAAAGCTTTTGGGAGCATCCCACAGCACCTGCATTCTGCCTTCCCGCCTTTCCCAACTGCCTCTCTCCAGTCCTTCGTTTTCCGCGGAGCCAGCAGGTCGTCGTTCCTGTCAGCGCAGAAATTTTCCTTATTCTACTTTTTTTGTGGTCGCATCTGACTTCCTCGATGCTATACCGGTACCGCCGGTTCTTCTTTATTTTAAAAAATATATATATATATTTAGTATATTTTTCCAAACTTCTCTTTCTAGGTGCACACGCCATTTTGGGCCTTAGGTCCAAAATTTCCTCCAGTATGGAAAAACCCGCTTCGGGTTTCAAGAAGTGCACCAAGTGTGGCGGTACCATCTCCGTCACAGACACCCGTGAGTGGTGTCTCAAATGTTTAGGTCCTGACCACTCCATCTCTGACTGTATGGCTTGTGCCATGATGTCTAAGAGGAGTCGACAAAACCGGGCTGCTAAGCTCAGCACCCTTTTTCCCTCCGATGCAGCCCCTGTGGCATCGACGTCTTCCTCCCTGGCTTCGTCTTTATCCCATGGATCTCAGGTAACTAAACATAAGTCTAGCCGGTCCTCAAAGGGTAGATCTCCTTTCAAGCATCGAGATGCCTCTGGCGTTGCCCTTGAGGGTTCTGTACCAGCAAAACTGCCCCGGCGGGAGGCTTCGGCTTCCAAAGCATTATCAGGGCTCCAGGATGTTTCGAAGCCTCAACCTCAGCAGAACTACTGGTGCCATGCTCTGGGGTACCGGCTGCTTTCTCCGGTACCGATACCCAGGCATCGGCAGCGTCGATAGACCGGAGGTTCCTGGCTATTGAACACAGTCTGGCAGCTCTTACGGCATCGACACCCTCGGAACCGCGTCAGACAGTTCAGCCGGTACCAGTACCAACTCCGGCATCGGTATCGGTACTGACAGCATCAGCATCGACATCGGGGTTTGCCTTACCGGCACCCAGTCATGCGATGCCTTCCGGTACCGATACACCGGTACCGATTTCCTCCCCCCCTCCCCCCCGGTACTGACTTCGGTCGGTACGGGTATCAGGCTCTTCAAGAGCATCTGGACAGAAGGTACTTTGAATCCTCAGAGGACTCTGAGGATTCTGACAGCTCTGTCGGTTCCAGAATACTTCTCCCGGAGGAGCCTTCCTCTCCTAAACGTAGGATGTCTCCTCCAGAAGACATCTCCTTTCAGGATTTTATCAGGGAGGTGGCTCAAGGTCTTTCCATTACTGTGGCTCCTGAAACTGAGCCCAGGGCAAAGAAGTTGGAGATTCTACAATATTCCAAGGCTCCTAAAGAGGCAGCTACTTTGCCTATCCATGAGATCTTGCATGATCTCATGCTAAGAATGTGGGAAACACCTCTTACCACCTCTCCTCACTCTCGTAGACTGGATACCATATATCAAGTCCCTCCTTGTCCTGGTTTCCAGAAGACTCAGCTTCGCCACCACTCTATTGTAGTGGAATCAGCTATGAGAAGGATCAGGAGTGCAAAAAGACATGCCTCTAATCCTCCAGGACGTGAGTGTAGAACTTTGGATGCATTTGGACGTCGTACTTTCCAGGCTTCCATGCTTTCTGCCAGGATCAGTTCCTGTATTTTATATATGGGAGTTCCTTAAGGAAGTCACAGGAGATTTAGAGGGTTTGAGCCGCCGCCTTCCTGAGGATAGAAGGCAGGATTTTCTCACACTGGTCAAACATGCCCAGGATGTTTCTAAGTTTGTCAACCGTGCATCTTTTGACTGTTTTGAGTGCATAAGCATAAGCAGAACCTCTGCCATTGCCATAGGTGCACGTAGAATTGCCTGGCTCCAGTCATCCGATCTGGAGCTCTGGGTGCAGGACAAACTGGGCAATATTCCTTGTACAGATGAGAATCTATTTGGCAAGAATTGGCAAGAGAGAGCCAATGAATTAGATGCTGATAACTCTACTTTGGATAGATTATCCAAAGCCACAGCTGATCCTGCAAGAATGGTTTCTTGAAAGATTTCTTTCTCCAAGAAGAGGTTTTATCCCTCTTATTCCCAGCAGGGACGTTCTGCAGGTCAATCTGCCCGAAAGAGTCAGCAACCACCTAAACAAAGGAAAGCAAAGACTGCTAAGCCTCAACCGTCTCAGCAGTCTCAGCCTCCACAAGGCCTTTGACTTCCATCTAGAGAACTTAGCCTTCCTGGTCCTCAATGGACCAGAGCCTTCCACCATTCCAGGAAGGTTGTGTCACTTTGCCCCCAGATGGGGGCAGATAACAGCAGAACATTGGACACTCCATTATAAAAGAGGGGTAGAAGCTTCACTTTGTGCATGCCCCTTCCCAAAATGGTAAGAGTTCAATTCTCAGACCTCCCTCATCAACCTGTTAGATCAAGAGGTCACTATACTTCTTGCCCAAGGGTCAATAGAAGAAGTACCCATTCATACCAGGGTATAGGGTTTTACTCCCGCTATTTCCTTATCCCAAAGAAAACGGGGATACAGACCCATTTTAGACCTCAGAGAATTGAATAAATTCCTGTTCAAGGAGAAATTCAAGATTTCTCTAGGAACTCTGCTGCCATACCTTCAGAGTCAGGATTGACTTTGTTCTCTAGATCTCAAGGATGCGTACACTCATGTTCTCATCCATCCAACTCACAGAAAGTTCCTTTGGTTCCTTTTTCAAGGAAAGCACTACCAGTACAGGGTGCTTCCTTTTGACCTGGCCTCTGCACCAAGGGTGTTTACAAAATGCATGGCTGTGGTAGCAGCATTTCTTCGCACTCTAGGAATATTCGTCTTCCCTTACTTAGACGACTGGCTCATTCGAGCCCCATCAGAGTCAGAGGCCAGGATTTCTCTATCTTGCACAATGCGTATCCCCCAGTATTTGGGTCTGATCATAAACATCCCAAAATCCAGTCTAACTCCCACTCAGTCTCTAGAGTTCATAGGCGCTTTGCTGGATACCAGAAAAGCAAGGGCCTGTCTTCCTCAGACCCGTTGCCTTCTCATGGTGCAGTTAGCTTCTCAGGCAGTGCAAAAGCCTTCTCACTGCTCGAGAGATGTTACAACTACTAGGCCACATGGCATGTACCGTGCATGTGGTTCCTTATGCTTGCCTCCATATGAGAGCAGCCCAGTGGACTTTATGCACTCAATGGACCCAGGCATCAGGGTGCCTGTCAGACAAAATAGCAAACACAAATAGCCTTATTTTGTCCCTCCAATGGTGGCAGTCCACTCAAAACCTTTTGCTTGGGTCCCCATTCCAACAACCTTTACCCAGGCAACTCTTACAACAGATGCTTCTCCAATGGGTTGGGGAGCTCATCTGCAAGACCTCTCCACCCAAGGCACTTGGACTCCACAGGAGACTCATCTACATATCAATCTCTTAGAGCTCAGAGCAATCTTCCTTGCTCTTCGAGTGTTCCACACCCTACTCAGCTACAAGACAGTCCTCATTCATACGGACAATCAAGTAGCCATGTTCTACGTGAACAAGCAGGGGGGAACAGGCTCTCTGTCGCTTTGCAACAAAACTTTGCGACTATGGGCCCTCGCCAGAGAGCATCAGATTCATCTCCTGGCAGTGTATCTTCCAGGCATACAAAACTCTTGGGCAGACAGACTCAGTCGAGTTCTGCTTCCACACGAATGGTCTCTGCATGCAGACCAGGTGGCCAAGATTTTCCAAATTTGGGGAACCCTGACATAGACCTCTTTGCAAGTCCGTTGAATGCCAAACTTCCCCGGTTCTGTTCCAGAATTCCGGTTCAGGGCTCTTAGGCCAGGGATGCTTTCCTCGTTCATTGTGGTCAAGACTTCCTTTATGCCTTTCCACCCATTCCCCTAATTCCCAAAACCCTGTTCAAGCTTCAGAGAGACAGAGGCCGTATGATTCTCATAGCTCCACATTGGCCATGGCAAGTGTAGTACCCTCTGCTTCTACATTTCTCTCAAGCTCCCTCTCTGGAGTTAGGGTCTGCTCCAGATCTCCTGTCTCGGGACGACAGAATGTTATGGCATCCCAATCCCCAATCTCTGCATCTCAGGGCTTGGTTGCTGAAGGCCTAGATCTCCATGATCTTAACCTCCCTCAGCAAGTAAAGGATATCCTTTATGCTTCCAGGAAGCCTTCCACAAGACGCTCTTATGCTTTCAAGTGGAAAAGATTTACCATATGGTGTTCGCAGAAGGATCTTAACCCCCTTGCGATACCTCTGGAATCATTACTGGAGTATCTCCTTCATTTATTCAATGCAGGACTTTAACTCAGTAAGAGTCCATTTGAGTGCTATTGCAGCTTCTTTCAAGCCTCTAAATGGACAACCTATTTCCTCCCATCCTCTTATAGCAAGATTTATGAGAGGCCTTCTTCTAACTAAGCCTCCCATTAGGCCACCACCGGTGGCATGGGACTTAAACCTGGTTCTTGGTCAGCTCATGAAGCCACCTTTCGAACCCTTAGCTACTACCTCATTGAAATTCCTTTCTTGGAAGGTTATCTTTCTCATTGCAATCACATCAGCATGTTGCATCAGTGAATTGCAGGCACTAGTGGCTGAACCAACTTATACAAGGTTCCATCATGACAAGGTAGTCCTTAGGACTCATCCACGCTTTATGCCAAAGGTGGTCTCGCCTTTTCATCTAAACCAAGTGGTCTACCTGCCTGTCTCTTTTTTTCCAAGGCCTCATGCATCAAATGCAGAAAGGAATCTTCATACTTTGGACAGTAAAAGAGCTTTAGCCTTTTACTTACAAAACACAGCAACGTAGAATGTCCTCTCAACTTTTTTTTGCTTTTGATCCTTCTCATTTGGGACTTCCATTCTCCAAGAGAACACTGTCTAACTGGATTGCTCAATGTATTTCCTTTGCCTATCAGAGTAAGAATCTTCCTCTGGAGGGCCATGTCACAGCTCACAATGTGAGAGCCATGGCAGCTTCAATGGCTCATCTGCACTCTGTGTCTATCGACGACATCTGTCGAACAGCCACCTGGGCCTTGGTTCATACCTTCACAGCCCATTACTGCTTGGACAAGGACTCCTGCCTGGATGGCTTGTTTCGTCAGGCTGTTCTCCAACACCTGTTCCATACTAATCAACTCCTACCCACCATCCCTGGTTGGATGCCAGAGATCCATGGGGGGAAGTGGAGCCCTTTCTCAGGGACACACAACTTCTGGGGTCTCTCCCTGGCATCTAAAGCTAGGGAGTCCCCATATGTTAAGACTACATTCCTGCTTGTTCCTGGAGATAGCATAGTTACTCACCTGTAACAGGTGATCTCCGGGAACAGCAGGAATTTAGTCTTCACAACCCACCTACCTCCCCTAGGAGTTGTACCTCTCTATCTCTTTCTCTTTCCCTCTCTCTATCTTTGTCTCAGCTTTAAACTTAACTGGAGAGAGCCAGTTGGGAAAGGCAGGAAGGCAGCACACCGGCGCTGTGGGATGCTCCCAAAAGCTTTTTAATTGGACTCTGGGGAGCGTTCCCCTGCAGGCTCCGTCGGTACAGACGATACCCATATGTGAAGACTAAATTCCTGCTGTTCCCAGAGATCAACTGTTACAGGTGAGTAACTATGCTTTATTTTTTAGTTATATTCCCCTGAAGCAGCTGGATGCGAAACGCTGAAGGGATGTCCAAGCAGGCGTCGGGGTTGGCTCACTTCAAGTTCTTCTACAATTGAGAGCTGTGGAATGTACGAGGTGTGACAAAAAAGAAACGAGACTGTCCCATGAATGTTTTATTACAAAATCTACAGAGAAATTGCTCATTGTCCCCTTCAAATTAATCCCCCCCCCCCAGTTAATGTACTTCTGCATTCACTTCTGCCACGTTCAGAAGCACTTGTTAAAGTACTCCTCCTTGAGGTCCCTCAGCTACCTCGTCACAGTGGCCTTGATTTCTTCTACAGAGGTGAAATTAGTTCCTTTGAGCACAGTCTTCAGCCTGGGGAAGAGCCAGAAGTTGCACAGTGCAAGACCTGGGGAATAAGGAGGGTGGTCGAGAGCTGTGATCTGTTTGTTGGCCAAGAACTGCTTCACACTGAGCACGGTGTGTGTGGGCGTGTTGTCGTGGTGGAGCAGCCACGACTTCTCTCCACAGAGCCCGCCTGCTGCACCGAACCCAGTCATGGAGGCGATTGAGGACCTGCTGGTAGAAGTGCTGGTTGACTGTCTGACCCTTAGGCACAAACTCATGATGGACCACACCCTTCTGATTGAAGAATGCGATCAGCATGATCTTGATCCTTGATTTGGACATGCGTGCCTTCTTGGGTTTGGGTGACAGTCGAGTCTTCCACTGCAGGCTTTGTCTCTTGCTTTCAGGGTCATACTGGAAGACCCATGTCTCATCTCCTGTGATGACTTGGCCAACGAACTCTGGATCTTCTCTGATCTTCTATAGCAAGTCTCGACAAACATTGACCCGAAGCACCTTCTGGTCCTCTGATAAAAGCTTGGGAACCATCTTGGCGCACACCTTCCGCATCCCCAGCTCCTGCACCAAGATGGTCCACACTGACTCCCTGTTCAGGCTGAGCAGCTCAGCTATCATCCGCACCATCCATCAGTGATCACTCTGCACCAACTGGTTCACTCTGTCAATGTTCTCAGCCGTCTTTGTTGTGGAAGGCCGTCCTGACTGGGGGTCATCCTCCACCTCCTCACGGCCAGTCTTGAAGTGTTTGTGCTACTCGAAGACTTGCAGCTTGACATTGCATCTTCTCCAAAGCCTTTTGGAGAAGTTGGAGACTCAGTTGGGCCCTTCTCCAACTTAACCAGAAATTTCAAGTTTATTCTTTGCTCCATAGTTCTACCACCTCCAGTTTTGTAACAAAGCGATAGAGCAGTATGCTACAAAAAAACCTGAAAAAAAAAACATTGAGAGATGAAAAATATTATAGCAGAATAGTGGCGAGATATTGCACAACCCAGTGACATAAGTGGTTAGCCAATTGGCATTGAGTCATGGGCGTGGCTGCCACAGTCTATAAATTAATGAACGGAGTGGAATGGGTAAACGTAGATCGATTGTTTACGTTATCAGAATATAGAAAGACTACGGGACATGCAGTGAAGCTACAAGGTAAACTATTTAAGACTAATAAAAGAGAAAATATTTTTTCACTCAATGTGTAATCAAACTCTGGAATTTGGTACCGGAGGATGTAGTAAAGGTTGTTAGTGTAGCTGGGTTTAAAAAAGGTTTGGACAAGTTCCTGGAGGAAAGGTCCATAAACCATTATTAAGAAGGGACCCAGGATATCAATGCTTGACCCAATACAAGCATTGTGTTACCTGTGTCTTTTGGGGAAACTGCTAGGTATGTTTGACCTAGATTGGCCACTGTTGGAAACAGGATACTGGGCTTGATGGACCTTGGTCTGACCCAGTATGGCATATCTTATGTAGTCTCATTTCTTTTTTGTCATCTATCCCTCCTTCACATTGCAGTCAGGGATTCTATTCCCCATTCATCTTCATCCCCAAGAAGACCAGAGAACTAAGACAGACCCTTGATCTTGGATGCCTAAATCTACACCTAATAAAACAAATTAAAGATGAATACACTGGCTTCCATCTTCCCCCTTATCCAAAAAGGCAACTGGATGGCTTCTTTGGGTTTCAAGGATGCTTATGCACATATAGTTTATAGTTTATTTTAATTTGATATACTGCCCTTTGTTGCATACAGAGCGGTTTACAACTAGTAATTTTAAAAAGGAGGAAAGAACATAGGACGGTACAGCCCCTAGGTTGGGTAAAGGTACAAAGGCCTGCTCAAAGAGATGTTTTCAAAAGGGCTTTGAATGTACTGAAAAAGTTCCAAATGGATGTGAGGCAGCAGACAGTTCCAGAGGGCAGGAGTGACGGGAGAATGCAGAACATCTGGTAGTCTCATAATAGATATGGGAAGGAGGAGGCTGTATTATCTTGTAAGGAGCGAAGGCAATTGGGGGAGGACATATGGGATGGTAAGACTTGAGAGATACTGGGGTGTTTTTGTTGTGGAGAGCTTTGTGTGCTAGGATAAGGATATTGTGTGTGCATTGGGGGAACGGAAGCCATTGTTGCTGAATGAAGAGAGGGGTCACATGCTGATCTTTGCTTTGGCTAGGGCCTGGATAGCTGTATTTTTGGATGGATTGGAGTCTCTTTAGCTGGGAGCTAGGAAGACTAGAATAAATGATTAATTACAGTAGTCAAGTGATGACACTACCGAGGAGGACAGAACTTTGTGCAAAAGTATCCAAGAAAGGGCATAAGGCTCGGAAAGTACGGAGAGCAGAGAAAGTGGACTTTGTAAGTTAGTTGATGTGTGTCCATATAAACAGCTTAATATTTGAAGGAGTGAAGAGTGATTGGAACAATCCCTAAAACAGGAGCCAGAGAAGGGGCTGTCCCTGATCCAGTAATCCAAGTGGCAGTGGTTTAGAAGGGTTGAGCTTCAGGGGATTAGCATGAAGTCAAGAAGAAATACTCTCCAAGGCAGTGTTAGTGGAGGAGAGTTCAGGTAAGGAACTGTCGATCTTTGAAATGAGGAGTATGTCATCTGCATGTATGTAAAACAGAATGCCTAAGGATTGGATAGAATTGGCCAGTGGACTGAGGAAGATGTTGAATAGAATAGGTGAGAGAGTTGAACCTTGGGGAACACCACAAGGCATCCTATCCAATAGAATCATCTTTGCTTTCACATTCCCCAACACTCACTACCAGTATAGAGTCCTCCCATTTGGTCTCTGCTCCCCATATTTTCACAAAGTGCTTTGCGGTTGTAGCAGCACATCTACACAGGGGAAGACATAAAGGATCATCCTTATCTAGACTGGCTAGTCAAGGAAAGTCTCCTCAAGTGGTGATGTCTACCGTAAATGCAACCATTCAACTCCTTTGCAATCTGTTTCATCAGCTATGCCAAATCACATCTTACTCCGACCCAACAGCTATGCTTCATCAGTGCCGACTGGTGCATTTGTTCTGTTATGGCGCATTTGCCTCAGATGCAAATGCTTTCACTAATTGCTTTGGTCTGCTTTCTCAGAGATGTAGACTCACAACAAGAACAATCTTGCAACTTTTGGGACATGGCTGCAGCTATCAGTCATTACATATGCCAGGCGGAGGATGCAACCATCATTCACTCGCTTTTCAAAAGGATTCCTATCTGTGACTCTAAGACTACAGTCTGAATTGGTGGACTCTTCTTCTTAACCTCTGTGGGTTGCCCCTTTCAGCTGCTTCCAGTGAACTTACTTCTGATGACCAGTGCTTCCCTATGGTGCTGGGGGGCTCATCTAGGCCCTCTACTTAAAATTTACTGGTTACCAAAGGAAAGACACTTCCACAAACAACCAGTTAGAACTCTGTGCAGTTCTCAACAATCTCAAGACTTTCATACACTGGGTTACGAATACTGTAATACAAATCTAAACAGACAATCAAATCATCATGTTTTATATAAACAAGATAGATCAGGTTCCCTATGCCTCTGCAGGGAAGCACTGGATATGGACTCTAGCAGCATTCCTCAATTGCATGTTTCAAGCCATGTATAGTCCAGGAACTTTCAGCCAACTAGTGGACTCCTTGGGTAGACAATTAGAATCTCATGAATGGTGTCTCAACCCACTGGTAGCATAGCAGATTTTTCATAAATGCAGAATTCCGGTAATGGACGTCTGCAGATGCAAAGTGAACACCAAAAGCTCCCTGTTCTGCTCCATCAGACCAGCGCCACAACGTCTCCATCATGCTTTTGCAGTTTCTTGGCATCGAGGCTTACTGTAGGCTTTTCTGCTGTTCCTACTCTTACCCAGAATTTTGCCAAAGATTCTTCAGGATCAAGCTTCAGTGATTATCATGGCCAAGTGGCCCAGACAAAGCAGGTTCCCATTACTGCTGTCTCTATTGATCAGAATGCTAATACCATTGGATTCTCACCCCTCTTCTTAATCAACAAGATGGCTGCCTGCTGCACCCAAATCTATAGAGCCTTTCTCGGACAGCCCGGATGTTGAAACCCAACTAGTTGTCTTCCATTCTGACAGTGTTTGCCAAGTCATCTTAGCATCCAGAAAGGATTCTACTAAGAAGTCTTATGCCCTAAAATAGTCTCTTCTCTCGGTGATGTCTAGATCATGGCCTTCAGTCCTTTTCCTGCCATCTACCTGACATGCCCACCTACCTTATGTCTGTTGCGTGCTGGTTTAAAGACTCATTTGGTTTGCATGCACCTTGTGGTTATCTCCAAATATAAGATCAAAGACCAGCCTATTTCTCAGCATTCCTGGGTGTCTAGATTCATGAGAGGTCTAGTGAATCTTAGACTACCTCTTAGAGCACCACTTCAGCAACCAGTACCAGTGTGTGATCTTAACATTGTCCTATCAGCATTAACCAAATCTCATTTTGAGCCATTTTCTATGCTGCCCTAGGACACCTCTCATAGAATATAATTTTTTTCTTGCTATCTGCCACACGTGCAATTTCTAACAAAAAGATACATATTAAGCTTCTCGTGAAGGTAGTATCTGCATGTCACTTGAATCAGTTAATTGTTTTGCCTGTCTCCCCCCCCCCCCCACGCTTCGTTCACCCCAGGCAGATTAAGCTCTCTACTCTCCTTGGACTGTAGAAGAGGTTTGGGGGGTGGGGGGGGGGGTGGGGAGGGTGTTTGTGTAGTAGGAAGATAATATAATAACTGTCAGAAAATTTTACAATGTTTTGTGACCTTTGAACCCAAATAACACAGGCCTGCCAGCCTCAAAAATGACTGTCTACCTGGATCTCTGTATATCTCTTGCGTATCAGAGGGTTTGTTCTAACCTTGATAGGGTTCCCCCCCCCCCCCCCCGCCCCATCATCTCAGAGCTAGAGCATCTACAATAGCCAGCCTTCATTCAGTATCTATGCAGGACATTTGCAATGCCATCACTTACCTTCACCAAGCATGACTGTTTCGACCGGTCAACTTCTATGGATACAGCATTTGGACAGTCAGTTTTACACAGCCTGTTTTGCCCTGTAGTTGCTCACTTCCTCCATCCCAAGATACAATGTCAGGTCATCTTTCTACCAACCACATTGTTGAGGTGACCCCTCTACTCTGTACTCGCCATCAAGTATGCCTGCATTTGCCCCTGCTTGTCAATGGAGAGAGCGTAGTTGCTTACCTGTAATGGGGATCTCCAGGAACAAGCAGAAATGAGTATTCACATATGGGTACGTCGGTACCGACGGAGCCTGCACGGGAACGCTGCCCAGCTTCCAATCAGAAAGCTTTTGGCAGCATCCCTTGTGCTTGCGCGCTGACTTCCCGCCTTCTCCAGAGCCTCTCTTCAGTTTTCGTTTTTCCGCTGAGCCGGCAGGACGTCGTCCTGTCACCACAGAAACTTTTCTTTTTACTTACTTTAATTACTTTAGTTTTTCTTTTCTTGTGGTCGCGGCTGTATTCCCCGCTGCCACCGGTATCGCCGGTGGATTTTTGACTAAATTCTGAGAAACTTTTTCTTCAGTTTTTTGCCTTAACTTGTTGGGCCTACCAGGACTCTTCATTATGGAGCCTTCTTTTCCTAAGAAGTGCATTCGATGTGGAAACACCTGTTTCTTTTTAGACACCAATAGTTGGTGTCTCAACTGTGTGGGTCCTGACCCTTTTTCCCCTGACTTGTCAGGGGATAATTTTGTGAGGAAGCCTTCAGTTTTTTAGAGTTTCCCTCGATACCGTTTTTTCCTCGGCAGTGAGGGTACCCGGTTTCTCCACTTCACAAGATCAGGTAACCCACAAACAGTCTGTTAAGACTAGTCAGTGCTTGAGTGGTATGTCCCATGCCCAGCATGGTGACGGCTCCGGCCTTACCCTCAAGAATCCATTGGCATTACCCCTGCGGGAGTCTTCGAGCTCCAAAGCGTTAAAGGGGTTTCAGGTTGTTCCTGGGGCTCACCCCTCACAGAACATACCTGAGCCATGCTCGGGGGTGGTATCCGCTTCGAGCGGTACCGAGCCTCCGGCATCGGCACTGGTGTCGAGTGTTCCACTCTTCACCAGGGATTGTCATCCGGCATCCTCGGTACCTTTGGGACCGATCGATATGCACCGGATTGACTTCCCTCAATCCCAGCCGTCTACGGTGCGGGTATCCACTTCGAGCGGTACCGATACCTCGGCATCGGCTTCGGTGTCGAGTGTTCCACTCTTCACCAGGAATCGTCCTTCACCATCCTCGGCGCCTTTGGGGCCGGTCGATACGATACCGATGGACATTTCCATATCTCAGCCATGCTCTGGGACGGTACCGGCGTCGATCGGTTCCGATACCCTGGCATCGGCATCGAGGTGGACCGCCTTGCCCTTTGCAAGGGGGTGGTCATCGGGTATCCTCGGTACCGTCGGTACCGATCGATGTAACCCAGGCTGCCTTAGTGGTATCGGCATCGCCGATACTGCCACCGGCGTCAGAACCCTCGCGACATGCATCGATAGCCTCGCTTTCTTCGATGCCGAGTCTTGAAACCGATATCTAGTCTCGAGGACTGGGTACCGATGCGTCCCGGAACCGACTCCTGTCGTTTCCAGATAGGCAGTTCCGAAGATCCTAGCCATAACTCTCTCATGCTCTCGGTACCACTGCAGCAGTCCCCGATGGCAACTTCAACTGCTGGTCCTGTATCAGTATCGATGTCGATGCCTGTTCTTGCACCGATTCCACCGATGCCTAGTTTGGAACCGATACCTGGCATTGATGCAGTACCCACTGCCTCTAAGTTAACATGCCAGTATCCCTGTCCATCTACTAGGTTTCTCTCTTCACACCACTATACGTGCTCTGGTGCTCAGCCTCTTTCTTTAGCCTTACCAGGGATGGTTCCCATAGGAGATCAGTCTTTTCAGGCTTTTCTCCTGGATATGGCAACCTTTCTTAATATCTCTATCCCTGGTTGTAATGCTACTCATGGCTCACCGGCACAAATGGAAAATATGATGCTTCCTTTACATCCTGCTCTGCAGGATCTCCTTCTGAGGGTCTGGAAATCGCCCTTACGACTTCCTCTAGTTTCTACAGCCACTGAGGTTCGGTACCGGGTGCCACCCTCTCCAGGGTTTCAAAAGCCTCAACTTTCTCATCGTTCCCTTGTAGTGGAATCAGCACTACGGAAAGTTAAGAGCAAGAAGAAGCATTCTTCTTATCCACCAGGTCATTCTTCAAGAACACTCGATGCTTTTGGTCGTCAGGCCTTCCAAACCTCTATGCTGGCCTCCAGAATTCTTTCATATATTTTTCACATGAGTCTAACACTCCAGAAAGTCACAGAGAAATTGTCTCTTTTGACCTCTTTTTTACCAGAGCCCAGGGCTACTGATTATTCCTTGCTCGTCAATCACAGCCGGAATATATCCTGGTTCCTGTCTCGTGCTTCTATAGACTCTTTTGAGTCCGTTAGCAGATCCTCTGCTATTGCCATTGCAGCACGTCTCAGAGCCTGGCTTGAAGCTTCAGACTTGAGCAGATGGGCACAAACTATACTGGCTTATTCTCCTTGTACAGGAGAAGGTCTCTTCAATAAGGAGGCTTTACGTCAGGTTGCTCAATGCTCCACTGACTCTCCTTTCACTAAAGACCATTCTAAGCCACCTCCTTCAAGGGGTAGGAAATGTCCTACCAAACCTTCTTTCCCTAAGAAAAGAAAGTTTCATTCATCTCCTGCCCATCATTCGGCTGTACCTAAACAAGGGACGCCTCAGCCTAGCCTGAAGTCCCCCAGCTCTGGCCAGTTTCAGCATTCCCAGCAACCATAGGGGCCGGGAATTGTAATCTACAGTTCACTTCTACCCATTAGAAGTTTATTCACTGTGCTCTCTTTTTCAGTATGCTAACCTGTCGGAAAATGTTTGTTCAGGGACTACAGATTTCTCCTCTTCTTACTCTCTAGAAGAGCAGTTGCAACTATCCCCTGATAGTTCTGTCCCAACTGAACATTTTTTCCTTCAGTTGACTTACCCTATGGGTACGTCACCCTCAAATTACTTACTCTACCCTCTCAACCGGGTTTTTTCCCTGACTGAGGGGTACCATACTGAAAAGCTTCTCTAGCAAGTTTGTTCCTCAGACAGGGAGAAGGGGATATCTCCTCTTTCCTGTCTGTTTTTCTTTATTGGGCACAGAACAATCTCTCTGCTGTTTCCGTCAGCAGCTGTGCCTGCAGGAGTTACAGTAATGGTATTACTGGTAATTTTTCCAAGTTCCAGTCCCTTGTTCAAAATTTTGTCTAGCCTCAGTAGTGATTCCAAGCTATTCGTCATCTATCTTGGATCCTCCTACTCGTTTAGGCTTTCTCACATTATTCTAACCATCTCCTCTCCTAGGATATGGCAACACACCTGACTTCAGTCAGTTTGTCTCATATCTCTCCTGCACAATGCTCTCTGCAGTCTTCAGAGAAGCTTTCTACTATGAGGGCCTTGCTATAGAGCATTGACCTTGTCTCTGAAGCTTCTCTATTAGTAGGGAAAAGCTTATAAACCCTTCCCATGCCTGTGAGGGTTCTCCACACCCTCTAGCCTGGGGTGTTAACACGAGATATCAGTTCTTCTGCGTGAAAATCCAAGGCTGATGTTTACGCATGCTACCTCTGGGTCCCTCCAGTAGGTCCCTCTGGTATCTTCTTCTGCGTTTCCGCACATCTGCCATGTCAGTGTTCTGTGGAACTCCCGCCTTGTTCCTTACAGATTCATATGATCATCTGTTTTCACGCGAACATCACAGTTATCTTGTTGGATTGCCTTCCTGCATCCCTCAATCCACGGAAATAGATTCTCTATACATATCCCAAGTGGGTTCACCCTCTTGTAGAGCGCAGAATCTTTTTCTTTTATATTCCCCATGTACAATTATGGGGCTGGGTGGTAGACATGTATCTTCAACCTGTTGTCTTCTATGGAGATGCTACATACATGTCTACATACCTATATCATTACTCTGGTGGTGCAAAACCATGCCCCACAAATGTATCTATATTTAGGTATATTATATATATATTCGGATACATTTCTCCACCCATATCCTAATATACACATCTGTATATATGTGTATATATATATGTCTGTTGGGGGCTTCTTAAGGGTTGATATGTCTTACACACTATCACCCTTACTGTCTATACTAAATGTTTTACCTCCTAGAGGTTTTAGACAGTCTATCGCCCTACTTCGCATACCATATTACGATGCAGAAACTGTTAGGCACCAATAACCACTGTGGTGCTAACATCTTCCATTTTTTCTTTAAGTCCTTGAAGCATCAAGCTTCAATATTTTTCCTATCTCTCGCCAGCTAGGAAAAACAGTGTACATCTTTATCTTTGAGTACACAGCTGTTCTCCTTCGGAATAGGGGTTTTTCCAGTCCCCCTCTTCCCGCCAGGACTGGGCTAGTTCTCCAACTCCGTCAGTCTTCTTCCTTTAGTCCTCAATGTTAATGACCTTATGCCTAAAGGAGTTTTCAGCTTTTTTCCATAAAGCTTTCCATTAAAGACCTGACGTCTAATCCTACCCAGTTGACACCTGGATCGTCTACTACCTTCAGGTCTGGACCTTCATCCTCACTGCTGGGAGGTCACCTTGAAGATTCCGCCACTGCTTATCCAGTACACTCCATCATGCTTTCTACTTCCTACAATACAGTAGGTAAGCTGCACATTTTGAGTGTACATTAAATGTGTTTTAATGCTACTCATCATATATACCAAGGACTCCTGTAGTCTGTAGGACCCTCTAGTCCTTGGCTATGCTGTTTCTTTCCTCACAGCTCCTTTATTGTCAACTCCTACCCTCCATCCCACATTGGATGCCGGGGATTCCTGGAAACAAAATGCACCCCTGGTCCAGGCTCCTGCATTTTTATGGGATCTCCCCCTGGCATCTCCAGCTAGGGAGTCCCCATATGTGAAGACTCATTCCTGCTTGTTCCTGGAGATAGCACAGTTACTTACCTGTAACAGGTGATCTCTGGGAACAGCAGGAATTAGTCTTCACAACCCTCCCACCTCCCCTAGGAGTTGCATCTCTTTATCTTCTTCTTCCTTCTCTCTCGCCTTTGTCTCAGCTTTGAAACTCAACTGAAGAGAGGCTCTGGAGAAGGCGGGAAGTCAGCGCGCAGGTGTGAGGGATGCTGCCAAAAGCTTTCTGATTGGAAGCTGGGCAGCGTTCCCCTGCAGGCTCCGTCGGTACCGACGTACCCATATGTGAAGACAAATTTCTGCTGTTCCCAGAGATCACCTGTTACAGGTAAGTAACTGTGCTTTCTCTGCAGACAGCAGGAGAATGTAGCCCCACAAAGCTTCCTGTCTGTTTTTTTTTTCTTTGTTATTTCCGTAAAAATAGAGAGAGAGAGAATGTATATATTTATATTTGTATTCCCTCCAGCTAAGCTTGGATTGACTAATAGTTTGCTGTGTCAGAAGGCGAGACACCCTTTGCACATGCTCGGTGCTCAGCCAAAAAAAAAAATCTGTTAAGCTAGGAGAGAGCTCCATACACAGAACTGGCCCACAGGCTTCACTGTTAAATGTGGTTACATTCCCCTGCTGCCTATGGAGAACCCCTGTTAAGGTAAGCAACTGTGCTTTCTTCATAGATGGCAGGATTAATCAGATACACCATCAAACCTGCCTTCCTGAGAGTTTATTCTGAGCTTTAAATTGAGGGGACTGTTGCATGCAGAAAGGACCATATGGCAGAAGTTTACACTAGCTGTGAGGTCTAGGAAAGCAGTTTGTCCCAGTGCTGATGGATAAGGCACATAAGTCTGTGAACTTGATTAATCCTGTCATCCTTGGAAACTGCCTGTTACAGGCAGACAACTTTGCTATTTCTGATTTGATTTTTTTTTATTACTATGCATAAATGATATTGCATTTACATGTATACACATTCTCCAGGACCAAGCAGGAAGTCAGTCCTCAGATATGGGTGACGTCAGCGCCGACGGAGCCCCTGTGCGGAGCATTTCCCCAGCTTTCAAAGAAAGCCTTTGGGAATGCAGCACACATGTGCAGTCCCCTTCCCGTCCAAGGGTGCCATCTTGCTCAGTCTTTTTTTTTCCGCAGGGCCTAACGCAAGTGTGTCATGGTCACCCATGAAAAAGTTGATTTTTTTTCAGTGTGGATCCGTGTTTTTTTTCTCGGTTCGACGCCGGTTTCCCTTTCCTGCCTGTGCCCGGTACACCGGTATCGAGCCTGGACCTTATTTTTCAGTTTTTGCACTTTGTGACTAGCATTCGCGCCATTTTTTTCTATTTTTCACTGGCAGCCCTGTCTTTTGACCTTGCAGGGGCTCTTTTTCCCCCAATGGCTGCCATCGGGTTTAAAAAGTGTGATCGGTGTAAGAAACTGATGTCTCTTACCGACACACATGACTGCTGCCTCCGCTGCCTTGGGCCCGATCATGACCCAATGATCTGTGGCCCGTGTGGGAAATGTCCTCAAAGGCGTTGAGGAGCTGTCAGCACCAGAAGGAAAGAATCTTTTCTGATTCCGCGTCCGGTCGGGCCCGGACTTCGTCAGAGGCCTCGACATCTCGGGACTCCGATCCCGAGCACCACTGGGGTCTCCCTCGCGGGAGCCCCGCAGGAAGAAGAAACGAAGAAACCCACTTGGCTCCTCGAGGGCCAGGTCGCATAGCCCCGACCGCCGTCCCGGGCCTTCGGAGTCGGAGAGGCCTGCTAAACAACTTCGTGTAGAGATGGAGGTGCTGAGCCAAGTGAGTACTGTAGTCCTCGTTGACTCTCCTCTGGGGGAGCCGATGTTGGGCCTGAGTCGGAGGCTGCTGGGTCTCCTGAGCTCGGACTCAGGTTGACGGCCTTGGAGAGCAGGTTGGCTGCCTTCATGGAACAGCAGCGGGCACTGATCGCTGGTCTTACCGGTGCATCTGCCCCGACCACCAGGACCTAGACGTCCAAGTCGACTCCGGAGGCCGAGCCGATCCTCAAGTCCATGCGGTCTTGAGTCGATCCTCGGCCAAGGTCTCCCTCAGCCTCCCGTTCGGGACCGAGGTCGTCGACGCCGGTACCCTCGGCGTCGGGGCGTCGGGCGTCGGTGCCTGCCTGTCCAGAGCCGCTCGATTCCTCCTCCGAGGACTCAGGCTGGGAAACGGAGGACGAGGAGTCCCCGGACACCTTTCAGACTCGGTGTGTCCCTTCGGACTCACCGGAGTCGGAATGTCAGAGAAGGTCCCCTCCGGAGGATACCTGGTTCTTGGATTTCGTGAGTGACATGGCCAAGGCTTTGGCCTTCCCCACGGACCCCGAGGAGGAGCCTCGAGCCAAGGAGCTCGAGGCCCTGCAGTATGATTCTCCCTCCAAGGAGGCCTTTACTGTACCGGTTCCTCCACTGCTGGAACGGTTGCTTTTCCGCATGTGGGAGGTGCCGGCTTTGACGCCGGTTCTTAGCAAACGGGTCGATTCCATCTATCGAGTCTGCAAGAGCCCTTGGTTTCCAGAAGGCACAGCTACCGCATCATTCCATAGTTGTGGAATCGGCCATGCATCGTCTGAAAAGTCAGAAGATGCACTCCTTGGTGCCTTCCGGCCGGGAGGCCCGGAACCTGGATGCCCTCGATAGAAAGTGCTTCCAGGGCTCTATGCGTGCTTGCCATGTCCAGACCTACCAGCTGTACATGGGCATGTACCTTCGAGACCTGGCAAAGGAGATTGCTGGGTTCTCTGCTGGTCTCTCCGAGGAACCTTTGCAGAGATTCACAGCCTTGTCAACTGGGATCCAAGATTGCTCGAAGTTTGTCTCGAGCAGCTTATGATGGCTTCGAGGCTTCGGCCCGAGTAGCCGTGGCCGGCATCGGTGCATGCTGTCAGGCCTGGCTACGGTCATCGGACCTCGAGCCATGGGTGCAGGACAAGTTGGTCGATGTCCCCTGCCGAGGTGAAAACCTCTTTGGCAAGCCCATTGCTGAAAAGGCTGCAGAACTCGAGTCCGAGACTCTCACCAGGACAAGGCTGTCCAGAAAGACCTCTGCCCCTTCTCAAAAGAAGAAGGGCTCGGGGGGGAAAAAAGGCCTTTTACCCGAGGAAGTCATCTGCCTACAAAACTTAACCCTCAGTACCAGGCCTCCGCAGCTCCCCAACAGGGTCAGCAGGCCAAAGGGCAGGGACATGGGCCCCGTAGGCAGAAAACCCCCAAGCCACCATCTCCGGCTCCACAGCAGGGAGCAGGGTTTTGACTCCAGTGGCATAGCCTCTCCTCAGCTGGCCCCTCTCAGCACAGGAGGCCAGCTGACCCTGTATGCCCACAGGTGGTCAGCCGTAACAAGGGATACCTGGGTGCTAAGCATTGTCCAGAGGGGCTATCTGCTTCACTTCCACCAGGTACCCCCCTCCTACTTTCCAGGGGAGCCTCCACGACCCCCTCTGCACAGGAACCTACTCCTGCAGGAGTTAGCAAGTCTTCTAAAGGAACAGGCGGTGGAACCGGTGCCCCGCCACCTGAGAGGTCAGGGCTTCTACTCCAGGTACTTCCTAGTACCAAAACGAACAGGAGGCCTCTGGCCCATCCTAGACTTGCAAAATCTAAACAGATTCCTGGAGAGGGAAAAGTTCAAGATGCTTACCCTTGGGATACTGCTGCCCTACCTCCAGCAGGGAGATTGGCTATGCTCCTTAGACCTAAAGGATGCTTATACTTACATCCTTATTCATCCAGACCACAGGCAATATCTCAGATTTATGGTGGGAGGAAACCATTTTCAGTACAGGGTACTCCCTTTTGGCCTAACCTCAGCTCCCAGGGTTTTCACCAAGTGCCTGGCGGTGGTGGCGGCCTACCTCAGGGTTCAAGGACTCTGTCTTTCCATACCTGGACGACTGGCTCATCAGGGGTCAGTCTCCACAGGAGACCAATCAAGCCACTCTCCGCACTATCTTCTGCAGCATCTGGGGTTTGTCATGAACTTCGCAAAGTCCACTTTGCGTCCCTCACAGAACATGGAGTTTATAGGAGCGAGACTGGACACCATTCAGGGAAAGGCTTTCTTGCCTGTGGACAGGGCCCACAGATTGATGGATTTGGCCAGACACTTCCGCAGCAATTCTCTGGTCTCTGCCAGACAATTCCTGAGGCTCTTAGGCCACATGGCATCCACGGTTCATGTAACTCCAATTGCCCATCTGCACATGAGGCCAGCTCAGTGGGGCCTCAGAATTCAGTGGCTACAGGCCACGGGAAACCTGAAGGACAAAGTGAGGGTGTCCAAACTACTAGCTTCTTCTCTGGAGTGGTGGCTTCATCTTCCGAATCTGGTGCAAGGAGTGCCTTTTTAGGCACCTCCACATTCCCAAGTGCTAACAACCGATGCTTCTCTTCAGGTTTGGGGTGCACATTGTCAGGGAGCCTGCACTCAGGGCCTGTTGGCTCCTTGGGAGGCCGCACAGCAGATCGATCTCTTGGAGCTGAGAGCTATCCGCTTAGCCCTGCGGACATTCTCTCATGTCCTCTCTTACCAGTCTGTCTTAGTTCAGATGGACAATCAAGTTGCTATGTTCTGTGTCAACAAACGGGGGCGCAGGGTCCAGCACACTTTGTCAGGAGGCACAGGACCTGTGCTCCTGGGCAGTCAATCATGGCATAGTTCTCAAAGCAGTATATCTCCCTGGACAGGAGAATTGCCTGGCCGACAGCTTGAGCAGGATCCTACAGCCACACGAATGGCAGTTGAATCCTCTGGTGGTTCAGCATATCTTCCTCAGATGGGGTCTTCCAAACATAGATCTCTTTGCCAGTCCACTGAACCGTCAACTGCCCAGGTTCTGCTCCAGACAACCGCATCCTCTGAGTAGCAGCGGATGCATTTCTCATACCCTGGTCTGCAGGCCTCCTATATGCGTTTCCTCCCATGCCTCGAGTGCCCAAGACACTGTTCAAAGTGATCCGGGACAAGGCCTCGGTGATTCTGGTGGCCCCCAGGTGGCCCATACAACCATGGTTCCCACTGCTTTTGCAACTGGCAGTGGATGCTCCTCTTCCTCTGGGGAAGCAACCAGATCTCCTGACTCAGGAGCAGGGATCTCTCTTGCACCCCAACCTCCATTCCCTCAATCTGATGGCCTGGCTGCTGAAAGGGTAGTTCTAGCATCCTTACTGCTGCCTAGGGAAGTGGAGGACGTGGTCTTGACCTCTAGGAGACAGTCCACCCGGACGTCTTATGCCCTCAAGTGGTGTAGGTTCTCCATCTGGTGTGCTCAACTCAGGGAAGATCCTTTCTCATGCCTGGTACCAGTTGTGCTGCAATATTTGCTTCACCTGTCCAACCTAGGCCTTAAATCCAACTCTGTTAGGGTCCATCTAAGTGCTTTCTCAGCACACCACTCACCGGTAGAGGGTCAGTCTCTCTCAAACCATCCTTTGGTGGCTCGCTTCCTCAGAGAAACATAGAAACATAGAAATATGATTACAGAAAAAGACCACATGGCCTCTCTAGTCTGTCCTTCCATATCAACAACTACAACAGTCCCCTTTTTACCTTTAGAGATTCTCTGTTTGTCCCATGCTTTTTTGAATTCAGTTACTGTCCTCATCTCTACCACCTTCACTGGGAGACTATTCCACGGATCCACTACTTTTTCCGTAAAGAAATATTTCCGCATATCACCCCTGAATCTCTCCCTTCACCTTCATCCCATGTCCCCTCGTAGCAGAACTTGCTTTCAATTGAAAGAGGCTCTCTCCCTGAACATTTATGCCACGGAGGTATATAAACATATCAATCATAACACCTCTATCCCGCCTTTCCTTTATGGTGTACATATTAAGATCCTTCAGTCTGTCCTCATATGCTTTATAATGAAGACCACTAATCATTTTCGTAGCCACCCTCTGCACCGACTCCATCCTGTTCACATCCTTTTGAAGGTGCGGTCTCCAGAATTGTACACTATACTCCAAATGCAATCGCACCAAAGACTTATACAGAGGCATTATCACCTCCTTTTTTTCTGCTAGCCATTCCTCTCCGTATGCACCCAAGCATCCTTCTAGCTTTTGCCGTCACCCTTTCTACCTGTTTAGCTACTTTAAGATCATCAGACACAACCACGCCTAGGTCCCGCTCTTCTTTAGTGGACAAAAGTACTTCACCCCCTATACTATATTGCTCCCTTGGATTGCTGCAGCCCAAATGCATGACCTTACATTTTTTAACATTAAATCCCAGCTGCCAAATTCTAGACCATTCTTCAAGCTTAGCTAGATCCCTCCTCATGTTATCTACACCTTCCTGGGTGTCTATTGCCGATTTTGGTATCATCCGCAAAGAGGCAAACCTTACCCGACAGCCCTTCCGCTATATCACTAACAAAGATGTTAAAAAGAATCGGACCAAGGACAGATCCCTGGGGCACACCGCTGGTAACATCCTTCTCAGAGTGAGCTCCATTTACTTGTAATCTTTTTCGCCTCCCACCCAACCAATTTCTAACCCAAGCAGTAACTTTAGGGTCCATCCCTAGGGTGCTCAATTTGTTTAAGTCGCCTGTGAGGAACAGTGTCAAAGGCTTTACTGAAATCTAAATACACCACATCTAGAGCTCTCCCTCGGTCCAACTTCCTGGTTACCCAGTCAAAGAAATCAATCAGATTTGTCTGACAAGACCTGCCTCTGGTGAATCCATGCTGCCTCGGATCCTGTAATCCGCTGGACTCCAGAAACCTCACTATTTTCTCTTTCAGCAGCGTTTCCAATAATTTACTCACCACCGAAGTTAAACTAACCGGCCTGTAGTTTTCAACCGCTTTTCAGCCTACTCTTGCTTAAGCTTCCAGTTCGTCCACCTGCTCCTGAGTGGGATTTAAATGTGGTCTTGCAACAGCTTACTTGCTCACCATTTGAGCCTATGGCTACTTGTCCTTTGCGCTTTCTCTCCTGGAAAGTGGTCTTGGTAGCTCTTACCTCAGCAAGGCGAGTGAGCGAGCTTTAAGCCTAGTGTCGGATGTGCCATACACTAGATTCTATAGGAACAGAGTAGTCTTACGGACTCACCCTAAGTTCCTTCGAAAAGTGGTGGTCTCCTTCCACCTCCAATCCAGGAGGTGGTTCTTCCGACTTTCTTTCCCAGGCCGCATGCCAGCTGTGCTGAGATGGTCTTGCATACCCTGGACTGTAGGAGGGTGTTGTCCTTCTACCTTGACCATACACAGGGACAACGAAGGGCTGTGCAGCTCTTCGTATCTTTTGACCCTAATAAGCCTGGGTTGCCTGTCTCCAAGTGTACCTTGTCCATCTGGGTGGCATACTGTATCGCCTGGGTGTATATGGCAGCCGGCCTCTCCTTGCAGGGCCGAGTCACGGCCCACCGTGTCAGGGCGAAGGTTGCATCAGTGGCTCATCTCTACTCTGTTCCGTTGGCAGACATCTGCCGGGCCGCTACTTGGTCTTCAAGCCAGACCTTTGCGGCCCATTACTGCCTCGAGAGGGAGTCTTGCAGGGACAGTGCTTTTGGGCAGGCGGTGCTCCGTAATCTCTTTGAGGTATAGGCAACTCCTACCCTCCGGCCCTGGTGTTGGGCTACGTACGGGGGCATTCTCAGAAAAGATTCTTTTTGCACATGCTGAGGCTCTAGAGGGAGCTCATTTTTCAGCTTTGGGTCCCCGGTAGCCTTAAGCTGGGGAGTCCCATATGTGAGGACTGACTTCCTGCTTGGTCCTGGAGAAAGAGTACCTTGAATATTGTGTGCAATTCTGGTCGCCGTATCTTAAAAAGGATATGGCGTTATTAGAAAAGGTTCAGAGAAGAGCCACCAAAATGGTAAAGGGGATGGAAGGATACTCCTATGAAGAAAGGCTAAAAAGGTTAGGGCTCTTTAACCTGGAAAAGAGACGGCTGAGGAGAGATATGATAGAAGTCTATAAATTAATGAACGGAGTGGAACGGGTAAACGTAGATCGACTGTTTACGTTATCAGAATATAGGAAGACTAGGGCACATGCAATGAAGCTACAGGGTAAACTATTTAAGACTAATAAAATAATTTTTTCACTCAACGTGTAATCAAACTCTGGAATTTGTTACCGGAGGATGTAGTAAAGGCTGTTAGTGTAGCTGGGTTTAAAAAAGGTTTGGACAAGTTCCTGGAGGAAAGGTCCATAAACCATTATTAAGAAGGGACCCAGGATATCAATGCTTGACCTAGTACAAGCATTGCAGAACCTGTGTCTTTTGGGGAAACTGCTAGGTACGTATGACCTAGATTGGCCACTGTTGGAAACAGGATACTGGGCTTGATGGACCTTGGTCTGACCCAGTATGGCATATCTTATGTTCTTATGAGTAGTTACTCACCTGTAACAGGTGTTCTCCAGGAGCAGCAGGAATCAGTCCTCACGACTCTCCCTCCTCCCCTTGGAGTTAGTCATATTTTATTTTCGTTTTGCTGTCTTCTAGCTATGTCATCAGACTGAGCAAGATGGCACACTTGGGCGGGAAGGGGACTGCTCATGCGTGCTGCATTCCCAAAGGCTTTCTTTGAAAGCTGGGGAAATGCTCCGCATGGGGGTTCCGTCGGCACCGACGTCACCCATATGTGAGGACTGATTCCTGCTGCTCCTGGAGAACACCTGTTACAGGTGAGTAACTACTTTCTCATTTTCAGTTAGGAGCTGTCAAAAGTTATACACTAGGAATCAAAGGGATATTTTCAAAGCTTGTTGTAAACTTTAAAAAAGAGACTTTTGCTAATACTGCTTCATTAACTTCAATTTTAATGGTTTTAATGGTTTTTGTTATGTTATGTATGATTTTTGTCAATTAAAATCAAAAGGGCTGATTTTCTTTTCAAAGGCACTTGGTATGTTGTTCTGGCATAAGCATAACATTGAGAAGTCCCTGGCTGATCTGCCTAATTTCACTCCTTTTCCTGATGAGTGGACTGTAGAAGATAAAGTCCTTTTTGAACAAGCTTTTAGTTTCCATGGGAAAAGTTTTCATAGAATACAGCAAATGGTAAGGTAATATTTTCTTTGTATATAAATCCACTGTCTTATCTTGTCTCTTGGAGTAATTTAATTTTATATTGTACAGAACTAAATATTTTAGCTCTTTATAACAAACAGGCCTTAATAAATGCAGTAATGTTTGTGTTAGGTTTGACAGAAAATGTGGTTGATATGTTCTCCTTTTTGGGTGGGTTAAAATTAAAATTGTGTGTTTAGCTTCCAGATAAGACTATTGCAAGCCTAGTAAAATATTACTATTCTTGGAAAAAAACTCGATCTAGGACAAGTTTGATGGATCGACAGGCTCGCAAATTAGCCAGTAAAAATAATCAAGGTGACAGGTATGTTTTTTATTTTTGTTTCGAATCAAATATTCTGTAAAGTAATTTTATAAACAAATTCAGACTAGTCGTCAAGCATTCTAAGTATAGATGCAGTTAATTTAACACTGCAAGCTTCTACAAATACGTACCTTTTTATGAAAGCAAAATTGTTTAGCAAATTATATATGCTCCTAGAATAGAGATTTTATTAAGGGATGTAATACAAAGGTGCTAGAACATATTTCATTCTTAAATACATTTTCTAGGAGTGGTCTGATCAATAGTGCATCTTTATGGCAATCGCTAAGTGATTGTACCAAGTATCATAACTTAGGGTCCTAATGCAGTAGCTGTCAACGCAGTCTGGTTTTCAGGAAAACCATACTGAGTATGCAGCAGTCCCTGAAAACCAGATTCACTGTTTTGCAATTCAGCCAAGTAATTTTAGGGCTAAAATGGATGTAAAGTTGCATGTCCCCTTTTAAAGGCACTAAACTAGAAATATAATGTGTGTTAACTTTATTTTCACTTTAATTTTAGTGTTAACTTTATATTTCTGTTTTGACATTTAAACTTTTAGCTTTGTTTTGTTTAACTATGGAGGCTTTTCTGGTCGAGAGAGCATTCCCAACCCCTGGACTAGTAGTAATCACCTGGTCCAAGAGATGTGCTCTTGATTGTGCTCCTCAGCCGGCATCATATTTGAAACTAGTGGCAGTTCAGCCGATATGGATATCTGCTTATCTGCCATTTTCCAAAGTGGTGGTGGCTGAAGAGGGCAACAGAGGACCCTTCTGATTCTGATATTGGGCAAGCATTACTGTCCATATGGATGGGGCCAGAAGTTTGGGGGCTCTTGTTGAGGGCCGCCCTGTGTCTGGTCTTGGGGATGCTGGGACCACATGCTGGTCCCCAACTTGGGAATTTAGCGCTGCTGATTGTGTGGTAGAGTAGTTTCAGCAATGATGAGTTTGCTGCATCAAAAGCAGTTTTATATATAGACTGCTGTACTATAGTAACACTAAACCATAGTGCTGATTTTTTTTTTTTTTGGTGCACTGATACTCGCTGTTACTACTACTACTCATTTATAAAGCGCTACAAGGCGTACACAGTGCTATACAAACCTAGAGACATTGGAAGTGTACATAATGCGTATAAAATCTGTGCTAAACAGCTGTGATGAAATTAGCACGTTTTTTTAACATCGTGGCTATAGTAAGAATAAATAAATGCTAATTATTCTGTCTATCATCTAGCTTTCTAGAGGCAGCAGTGCAGAAACATGGATGGATCCACTTCCCTAGGGGCAGAATGCTACTATTATGCTGCTTGGACGCTACCATTTCAGCCCCTGTCTTTCATAATTAGATTACATTGCATCATTTCAGTGGTCATGCACTCAAGCCCAATGTCAAGGCTACTACCTAAGTGAATTGTAAATTCTACCAGGAAGATTAGCTAAGAAATTGGAAATTGGTCTCTCAAATATTACTTTTACCATATTACTGTGTTGGTACTCTTAGCAGAAAACATGAAAATAGGGGGAAAAGTGCAAATGGGACCAAATTGAAACATCTGTTGTGTTTGTTGTCAGTGATGATGAAGTTGAAGAAACCAACCCAAAAGACGGGAATGATAGTGATTATGATCCTAAAAAGGAAACCAAAAAGGAGGTAATATGAAACTATTTATTGAGTAAATATAAGTTTAAAGCAGACCTTTTATCATTTTCACTGTTCAACAGTTTGTATGTATTAAAAAATCCGCAGGAACTACTACATAGCAATTGATCAAATGTTTGTATTTGCAAATGAACGCATTACTGAAAATCGTGGTTTCATTCCTCCCCGTTGGGCTTTTATTTGAGCAAGACGTTCAATGTAATGTACAGAGTTCAACTCAGAAAGGCAGCTCGACAAGCAGAATGATGAGACACAACTGTTTGTGTACCAAAATTGTGAGATCAAATTATATAATCATATTCCAAATTGTCCTGCTAGAACAGTCCAGACAAGTGGGTTGTGTTCCCCTAGCAGCAGATTGGTGGATACAAAGAACCAGTGAAAAGTCCATGTTTCAATGGCATCACTCCCATGTCTATTTGTCTCGGCCACCAGAAGTCCCTTCAGTATTTCTTTGTCTCCAGTAGATGGTGGATGGATTTTCTCCTCTGAAGAAAATTCTGAGTATTTGAGTGGAAGAGATTTGATTTAAAATGCTCATGAACGACAGCCTCTGCGGGTTGATCTCTCACTTTAGCATGATGTGGGAGACTCCACTAGACTGGTATTTTTGGTAGCCATAGGAGGACGGGAAAACTAGTTCAGCTCCATGCCCTTATCCTGGATAAGGGCCTGTTGAGCAGCCAAAAATTGGTAGGATTTGGAAGAATAAGACAGCCTCACAAACTCAACGCCCCCTCCTTTCCTCCTCTTGTTCCCCCTGCTCTCTCTCGAAGATTGCACAAGGCTCTCAGAGGGACCTGCCTGCCAGCCACCTTATATGCAGTGCTGCAAAGCCAGCCAAACAGTTCCAGGGGAGTAAAGTTGAGCCCAGCAAAAATTCTCTGGCTGGGGCTCCGAGGGTGAGTACCAAGGCTTGACTTCATTGTCCTTGTTGGGGGCTCTCGATTCAGTCTGTGGGGGATACAGTTCGGTGTAGACCGCTGGTAACCATTGGCTCTGGGTGGAGGGTTCCCGCTGTTTTCTGTACATGTTAATAACATTTCCTCTATGTGCCTGGCAGTCGCATCATCCTTGCACACGGTCTGCCCAAGTGGCTCTAGCGCATGCTCCTACCCTAGCATCGGTAATGCACACTGTAGTGAAAGCACAGTTAGTGCTCTGCCCTTCGGGCCACCGCAGCCTTAGTGCACGTTGTTGTGACTTGTCTTATCTCTTATTTCTTCTTCCAGGTGACATTGTCTGGCCTGTGTCAAGCATGGTGCCTCATCTCCAGCTTCTGGATTCTGCTTCTGAGTTGTCCTTGGAGGGCCTACTCCCCCTTCCTCAGCTGGGGGATGCTGTTAGCCTGACCTTACCTGCCTCGGGGTGGATGGCGCTATGGATAAGGATATTCAGTCAGCAGGAAGATCCAGTGTCTATGCTGTGGGCCTTTCCTCATCCTCTAGGAAATCGACAGTGACTGTGCCCTTGAGTGTAGGGGGATCATTTCCTTTAGGAGAGTTTCCAGAGTCCAGATTGTCCTCCCAGGAATTCTTTCCCTTTACAGCAGGCTTGGTCATTCCAGTGTGGATATGCAGACTCTGCAAGTTTTCGTGCATGCAGTGTCGTGGGAGCAAGCAGAGAGAGTGGATGGTGCCTTTGGCAGAGTCCCTGTCAGGGGCATCCCCCTCCCTCCCCAGAGATGGGGTCAGCTATGGCTTAGATTGGGATGTCTGTTGTGGATGAAGTACTCATCTTCAGAGAATTGTGAGGAGGCCAAGGTTCCAGGAGTAGGAACTGGAGGTGTTGATCCCAGGGTCTTATCCACTTTGATTTTGGTGGAGACTGCATTCACAGAGCAGGAACCAAAGAGGCCTCTGCTTCTGCAAGGGGTTTGGAAATTCACTACTGTCATCCCAGAGATGCCTGTTCTGGCCAGAGTGGGATTACTCCAACTCCCCGCCTAAGGGCTAAGGATGTATAAGATGATGCATTGTTCTCCTGGAGAGGGAGTGCGTATTGTGGTTGATATTTCCAAGGTGGAAACGCAGGTCACTGCAGTTACCAGATGAACCATCATGCCTTTGGAAGGCAGATTGACCTTAAAGGACTCTGGACTGAAAGGTGGATTCGTGTTTGAATAACCAGTTTGATGCGGCGGTTGCTCTTTTTCAGTTGTGGTATGTGCAGGCCTGAATCTCGAGCCCTTCGGTGGATTCGGTCTCTTCCGTGGGCGAATCGTCATCTGTGAAGGAATTATCAAAATACATATAGTTAGTATTAGGGACCTGTTTCTATGAAAAGGTGAACTAACTTCTTTCGGTATAAATTTTAATTTATTTTACACCATCAGTGTCTACATGTGTTTCCTCTTTTTATACATTTATGTCTCTATCTGCTGTATAATTTCTGTTCCTTAAGTACCTTCTAAAGTTTACTTATGTTATTTATTAATTCCGGTGGTTAAGGCATGGCTGTTCCTATGTATAGTTTGTATGCATATTCATTTTTATATGTATTTGATTCGGTTTGTTAAGTTTTATAATGATTTTATTTGATTTTTCATTTTGTGATTTGTGTACTTCCATTTGTAGGCCAGAACGCCTGACGAAGGCAGTACCGAAACACGGTCATGTCAGGTAGTGGCTCTTGTAATCTACCACAAAGTATTTTTCACTCCTGACTGGTGCTATTTGACATGCAAGTGTGTTCGTGCTTAGTTATTGGATTGTTTGGTACTTTTGTTGGCCAGGGATGGTGCCCTGACGTCTGTCACAGCATTGGATTTGGCTCCGGCACTGGGCAGCAGATACATTTTCCAATGCCTGGTTGACCCACCTGACTTTTAAGGGGAAGCTTCTTTTGGAGTGAATTTGGAGAAGCTGGTGAAGGACCTGGGTGAGAATCTTATCGCCTTCTGGAAGACAGGTCAGAGAGGCCTGTGAAGTGTGCTGGTGCCCTACTCTTGTCAGTCTCCGCTGTCAACTGAGGGGACACTGGCTGGATTCTCCAGAGGTCTTGGGACTCTTGTTATCGGCCAGAAGAAAAACAAAAAACACAATTTTTCTTCCCCTCTCTCTGCTTCTGGGCTTTGGGCTTGTTCTCAGTCCTTTCATGGAGCGCATGGGCCCAGGGACTTTGTCCCACCCAGAGGAGGATCCTCCCATGCTGCACATTTAAGGTTTGGGGGCCCTTTACCTGGTTCCTCCAGTTGGAGGCAGGCTTTGCCTTTTCTTTCAGGAATAGGCCTGGGTTTTGTACGGGGCAAAGGGTCAGCTGGACTGTGGCCAAATAGTTCCAAGCAGACACCTTCTTCATGCAAAAGGGAAGCAAAAACACTCAGGGAGGACATATCACTTCCCAATAAAAGAAACACACAGAGGACTTACACGTCCCAATAAAATCTTACCTTATGCAGGACAGCACCTCGCCTTATGCAGGACAACACGCTCGTACATGGTAATAATTATCTCACAGATTTTTCTTCCAAAAGGATGCTGCTTTTATTCCCTGTCTTTCAGAAACAAACTAAACAGGATAAAACAGTCCACTGCCACTTCTCACAGCAAACAAATGGTCATTCTGTTCCTTTCTGAGTGCAGATCTCTAAACAGCTACAAGCAACAATGTCTAGTACTGCCTACATGATTCTGTCTTACTTCCTGACTCAGAAATAACAAACACATTGATTTCTTTTGTCCAGGATGCCTGTCATACATTCTCTCACTAGCTGTTAAAAGTACATCCCTCTGACAACAGCTAGTGAGAGAATGTATGACAGGCATCCTGGACAAAAGAAATCAATGTAACAGACATACATGACACTAGAACAAATTACACAAGACTAACTAGCGCACACAAAACTCAGCCATGACAACAGGGATACTGGGGCCATAGGGAACCCAGGGAATCCATACCCTACACAGCCTTCACTGCACAGGAGACGAATTCATTGCCTATCTGGTCCTTTCCCATTATATACCCTTGCTCAGGACCATACTTACTATTTGGGCATTCTTCTCTAATTAGCTAATTCTTGTTCCAGCTGTCTAGGGCCCCAACTTGTGTGATTTGCCTTGTTCTACTCATGTCTCTACCCCTCTCCATAGACCCTTTTCTGAGGTCCATGCCTGGAATTATCAGCTTGGGCCTTGTCAGATTGATGCTATCTGACCTCTGCCCCCTAACTCTGTTCTTTACCTGGTTCTCTTGCTTGGTTCTCTCCAACCCCTCAGTTCCCAAGAAATATCTCTTTAACTCCCCATGTTCTGGCAACTATACTGGGGGCCATTTGTTCTTCATGCTAAGCTGGCATGTTTATATCTCATGGTTGCCTTTCTGTCCCCTCTCTGTCCAACACTTAATGATAAGTGTGTTTTCACATTTTTTCCATATGTCACATACCTCTGAAAGCTTCACGTACGCATCTCCGTACAACTCCAGCATTCAGACATTTCAATGATGATTTTTATGTTACTGTGTTAACCCCTTCTCCTCTGGCTCTTAGTTTCCAAGGATTGCTGGGTGCTAGACACCATTCAGTTTGGCTGTGTCCTGGGATGCAAGGAGTCTATTCTGAATGCTGCCTTTATCTCCCCTTGTGGATCTGTGATTGAAAGTGCCACTGTGCAGATCACCTTAGACAAGTTGCTGCGCCTAAAGGCGGTGGTATTGGGCAAGGTATTTAAACGTCTCAATCATATTGCCTCTCTCCCGCCTTTCCTCTAAGGTGTACATATTAAGATCCTTAAGTCTGTCCTCATTTTCTTTATAATGAAGACCACTAACCATGTGAGTAGCCATCCTCTGTACCGATTCCAGCCTGTTTATATCCTTTTGAAGGTTTGGTCTCCAGAATTGCACACAACACTCCAAATGAGGTTGCACCAAAGACTTATACAGAGGCATTATTGCCTCCTTTCTTCTACTGGCCGTTCCTCTCCCTATGCACCCAAGCATCCTAGCTTTTGCTGTTGCCTTTTCTACTTGTTTAACTACTAGTGCCTAGATCCTACTATTCTTTAGTGGACAAAAGTACTTCACCCCATATACCGTATTGCTCCCTTGGATTGCTGCAGCCTAAATGCATGACATTGCATCTTTTAACATTAAATCTCAGACCTCAAGCTTAGCTAGATCCCTACTCATGTTATCTTCACCTTCCTGGGTGTCTACTCTACTCTATTGCAGATTTTGGTATCATCTGCAGAGAAGCAAACCTTACCTGACAGCCCTTCTGCTATATATCACTAACAAAGATGTTAAAAAGAATTGGACCAAGGACAGGCCTCTGGGGCACACCACTGGTAACCACCTCCTCAGTGAGCTCCATTTACCTGTACCCTTTGTCTTCTCCCACTCAACCAATTTCTAACCCAAGCAGTAACTTTAGGGTCCATCCCTAGGTTTATTTATTTATTTATTTATTTATTTTACATCTTTTCTATACCGCCACTTCCAGCGATCAGTGGCGGTTTACAGGTAAACAAAGTTTAATAATAGCATGCTATTATTTTACATGGAACAGGTTCAGAACTATTTTACATAGAACAGGATTAGAACTATTTTTACAATAGAACAGGTTTTAGAACAGTGAACAGTATAACAGAGGAACTATTATATTATGTAGAATGGATTTAGAGAAATAACATTCAACTATTAAAATTACAACTCAATAATACAATGAGGAAAACTGTCTCTCCACAGTAAATCAACGGAAATTGGGTATATTACATTAATTACACTTATTCACATTAGCGACAAGTAATTGCTTTCAAAGAGAAAGTTTAACTAGGTGAGCAATGTGAATATGAGTGAAAAAGGATTTTATGTCCTGTCTAGGTAGGGTCAGTGAGTGACTGCTGATCAGTGGTTTTCTCTGAGTTAGGGTTATCATCCTTATGGAGGTTATTGTAGTGTAGAGTAAATAGGTGGGTTTTTAGATTTTTTCTAAATAGTTGAAGATCCTTTATTTCTCTGATTTCAGTTGGTAGGTTGTTCCATAACATAGGGGCAAAGTATGAGAAGGCTGTGTTGCTTGTCTTTTGACTTGTCTTTCGAATAGAATCAGGTACTTGTAGCATGTGAAGGTTAATTCTTCGTCTTGATCTGTTTTCAGGTGAGATGTTGATGAGTGTGGATATGAAGGAAGGAGCTATATTAGTAATAATTTTAAAAGTATTGATTAAGGATTTGTAGGTGATTCTGCATGATACTGGAAGCCAATGGAGAGCATAAAGAATCGGAGATATATGATCTGTTAGTTTTGCTTTGAAGATAATCCTTGCGGTGACATTTTGGGCTAGTTGAAGTGTATGAATATTTTTCTTTGAGGTCCCTTGAAGAATACCATTACAGTAGTCTAAATGAGGTGTAATGAGTGTTTGTACTATGGTTCTGAAATCAGTGTTGTCTAGTAATGGTCTAAGTTGTTGAATTGTCCTTAATTTGAAGTAAATTGTTTTTACAGTTTGTTTTATATGTTTGGTGAGGCTGAGGGTCTTATCAAGAATAACTCCCAAATATTTGATCTCGTCTTTAACAGGGAGAGAATTATTGCCAATGTTGATTTCAGTTGGAGGGGTGAAGTTTGTGTTTCTTGTTATAAATAATGCTTCGGTTTTTTTAAAATTAATAGACATGTTAATAGATTTCAGCCACAGCTCCGCTTCAGTGAGGCAATGACATATGTTGGTGTAATCTGGGTTAGACACATCAAATGGTGAGTACAACATAATGTCATCTGCGTAGATGTGATAATTGATTTTGAAACGTTTAAATATGGAACAGATAGGTTGAAGATAGAGATTGAACAATAGGGCTGATAGGGCAGAACCTTGAGGGATACCTTGTTCTTGCGGAAAAGGGGATGATGCATTTTGGTCCATTTGAACATATTGTGTCCGGTTAGTAAAATAAGATATGAACCATTCAAGGGTTTTATCTTTAATGCCTAATTGAAAGAGTCTTGAGATGAGCGTGCTATGGTTTACAGTATCAAAGGCCGAGGAGATATCAATGAATATGAGAATGAAGGCTTGCTTGGTGTTATCGATACCTCTTATGATTGTGTCAAATAGAGCCGTCAGGAGCGTTTCTACACCATGATGTGGTCGAAATCCATATTGATGATCATCTAGAGGAGCCGTGGAGTCAATATAATCTTGTAGCTGTGTTTGCACAATCTTTTCAATAATTTTGGCGAGGAATGGGATACTTGCAATGGGACGATATGAAGTAGGGTCATTGCTGTCCAGAGTATTGTTTTTTAACAATGGGCGGATAGCGGACTTCTTGAGGGCATCAGGTATACGTCCTTGTTGAAGAGATTGATTCACTATGTTCAGTAGGTCTGTGGCAAGTTCCGCTTTTGCTGATTTTATCCATGCCACTGGACAGGGATCAAGAAGAGAAGTAGTGGTATTTAGGTTGGATATTGTTTGAAGGAGCAGCTTGTTGCTAATAGGATGAAAGGCTTTCCATTCCTGTAAGTTATTATGTGAGATAGATAGGTTAGGTGGGATGAAATGTCTGTTAAGTTTAAGTTTATTTGCAAAGTGGTCAGCAATTATTTGTGGATTAATACAAATTTTGTGAGAGTTGTTTGATGGGGATTTGGTTAAAGATTTGACAATCTCAAATAGTTCTCTAGGACGGTTAATAGATTTAGATAACGTTTTAGAGTGGTATTGTCTTTTAGCGTTATTAATCGCATCCTTGTAATTCTTGAGTAGTGAGAAATATTTTATTCTGAGTTCGTGGGTTTGTTTCCTTCTCCATGTAGATTCTGTTTTTCTAAGGCTTTTCTTTAGGGTTGCAAGTTCACTGGTATACCATTTTTCATTTTTTTTCGATTTATGTCGAAACTTCAGTGGATCTGACTCTGATGCTGATCGAATAATGGAGTTCCAGTTTGATATCGCGTCATCAATATTATTGATAGTAGGATCTAGTCTGGGAAGTACTGATTCAAGAAACTCTTCTCTGTTGAATGGTCGAAATCTATGAACTTGTTGTAGATTGACAAGGGATGGTTTAGTGTGTTGTTGAAGGAGGAAAGAAAACTTAATCAGATAATGGTCCGACCAGGGGACTTGAGATGTGGAAGGTGAGACATAATGAGGTGTGGTATAATAATATGTAGGGATGAATATTAGGTCGAGAGTGTTTCCTTTAATATGAGTTGGTTGGTTAACTGTTTGTTTGAATCCCATCTCTTCCATCGCTTCTAAGAAAGATGTTTCAAGATTGTTAGAGAGAGATGGTAGGTTGAAATCCCCTAACAATATAAGTGGTTTCCTTAATGTAGAATTGCAAGCTGATTCAAGTATGGTGTCAATATTTTGATTAGTAGCAGTAGGAGGTCTGTATATTAAGCAGATTGCTATGTCCTTGTTTTCAATTTTGAGTATATTTGTGTCATCGCGGTTTTCACATAAGGTAGTGGATAGCCCAAGATTAGATTTAGCTAGTATAAGAACACCTCCACCTCTTATATGTTTCCTATTGCAGGTGAAAATGGAATATCCTTGCACTTTTAATTGATTTAGCAGGACTGAGTCGGATTCTGTTAACCATGTCTCAGTAATGCAAAGTATGTCAGGGTTTTCTGTATTAATTAGATCAGTTATGATGGGTGCTTTATTTTTTACTGACCTAGCATTAATAAGGATGAAGGATAGGTGTGTGGACGTACTGCCTGCATTTATGTGGTTGATATTAGAGTCTGTTTTTATCTGAATTAGTCTGTGGTGATTTACCTTAGAATTTCTTAGAATTAACTGTTGGGGGTTATGTTTCTGACGATGAGTGATAACATGGATGTGAGAGAATTCTGGGAGGTTCAAATGCGGTGTGAAAGCATTAGCAGGGAGAGGGTGGAGAGAAAGTAGTAAGTTGACAATGTATAAGGTGAGATTCAAGGTCAACAAGAACATCTTTTTATAATTCATGTTAGAACCTCTGATGACTGAAGTAAATTGAAGGACAACTGCTATTGGTAACAGGTTTACAAGGGTGATATCTACTGACAACAGTGATAATTGAGCAATTATTAAAGGCAACAGATACAATTGTTACATCTATTATCCGCAGTAATAACTGAGAAAATTACTGACAACAGTATTAGCTACGAACTATTACTAGGGATGATATTTAAGCGAGGCATATACTGACAACAGTAATAGCTGAAGAACTACTAAGACACTACTACTAACAACAGTATTGCAAATTGAAGGTATCTATTGACAACAGTAATAAATAGAATTACAAGTATAGCATCTACTGACGACAGTAGTAACTGAATAGACTATTACTAGCAACAGTGATTATAAAAGAGATTGATAAGAATATTTTAAATGGGAAAATAATTTGACTGATTTACTGTATTAAATATGTCAAAAAAAAAACAATATAAATATTAAAACCCTATTGAGTGAGACAGTATAATTAGATCGATTGTTATTATACTTGCTGTGACTGAGGAGGAGTTTGTTAAGCGTGGAAAAGTAAGCACAACTCAAGGGGAGCTCAAGCTGTTTTCGTCTCGTGGTTGCTTGTGAGGCACGAAGTGTGTCTCCAGGATTCTTTGAATGCTTAGTGGTATCAGTTTTGTTGTCTCCTATTGTTGACTCCAGATGTGGTAGCGTGACTAAAGTTGACTCGTGTAGGTGTCGTTGGGTTTTTCGCCTTTCGTGCCACCGCCTAAGGGCCACGCCAAAGGGCCCTCTTGCGAGGCCCTCAGGCGCGGGCCCGCAAGGCGCGGGCGCGCTTGCCTGCGGCAGCTCTTATCGACTCCTCTGCTTCCTCCCACGGCCCGGATTGGGCCGGAGTGTGGGCGCGGGAAAAAAAACAAACCGCTCTCCCACAGCTCACCCCGACTGGGGAGCTATGAAGATGGCTTCTGCAGGGAAAGAGGCAGTTCTTCTGCCTGCGGCAGCTCTTATCGACTCCTCTGCTTCCTCCCACGGCCCGGATTGGGCCGGAGTGTGGGCGCGGGAAAAAAACAAACCGCTCTCCCACAGCTCACCCCGACTGGGGAGCTATGAAGATGGCTTCTGCAGGGAAAGAGGCAGTTCTTCTGCCTGCGGCAGCTCTTATCGACTCCTCTGCTTCCTCCCACGGCCCGGATTGGGCCGGAGTGTGGGCGCGGGAAAAAAACAAACCGCTCTCCCACAGCTCACCCCGACTGGGGAGCTATGAAGATGGCTTCTGCAGGGAAAGAGGCAGTTCTTCTGCCTGCGGCAGCTCTTATCGACTCCTCTGCTTCCTCCCACGGCCCGGATTGGGCCGGAGTGTGGGCGCGGGAAAAAAAACAAACCGCTCTCCCACAGCTCACCCCGACTGGGGAGCTATGAAGATGGCTTCTGCAGGGAAAGAGGCAGTTCTTCTGCCTGCGGCAGCTCTTATCGACTCCTCTGCTTCCTCCCACGGCCCGGATTGGGCCGGAGTGTGGGCGCGGGAAAAAAACAAACCGCTCTCCCACAGCTCACCCCGACTGGGGAGCTATGAAGATGGCTTCTGCAGGGAAAGAGGCAGTTCTTCTGCCTGCGGCAGCTCTTATCGACTCCTCTGCTTCCTCCCACGGCCCGGATTGGGCCGGAGTGTGGGCGCGGGCAAAAAAACAAACCGCTCTCCCACAGCTCACCCCGACTGGGGAGCTATGAAGATGGCTTCTGCAGGGAAAGAGGCAGTTCTTCTGCCTGCGGCAGCTCTTATCGACTCCTCTGCTTCCTCCCACGGCCCGGATTGGGCCGGAGTGTGGGCGCGGGAAAAAAACAAACCGCTCTCCCACAGCTCACCCCGACTGGGGAGCTATGAAGATGGCTTCTGCAGGGAAAGAGGCAGTTCTTCTGCCTGCGGCAGCTCTTATCGACTCCTCTGCTTCCTCCCACGGCCCGGATTGGGCCGGAGTGTGGGCGCGGGAAAAAAACAAACCGCTCTCCCACAGCTCACCCCGACTGGGGAGCTATGAAGATGGCTTCTGCAGGGAAAGAGGCAGTTCTTCTGCCTGCGGCAGCTCTTATCGACTCCTCTGCTTCCTCCCACGGCCCGGATTGGGCCGGAGTGTGGGCGCGGAAAAAAACAAACCGCTCTCCCACAGCTCACCCCGACTGGGGAGCTATGAAGATGGCTTCTGCAGGGAAAGAGGCAGTTCTTCTGCCTGCGGCAGCTCTTATCGACTCCTCTGCTTCCTCCCACGGCCCGGATTGGGCCGGAGTGTGGGCGCGGGAAAAAAACAAACCGCTCTCCCACAGCTCACCCCGACTGGGGAGCTATGAAGATGGCTTCTGCAGGGAAAGGTTGCTCATTTTGTTTATAAGTCACCTGTGAGGAACAGTGTCAGGCTTTACTGAAATCTAAATACACCATATCTAGGGCTCTCCCTCGGTCCAACTCCCTGGTCACACAGTCAAAGAAATCAATCAGATTTGTCTGACAAGACCTGCCTCTGGTGAATCCATGCTGCCTCGGATCCTGTAATCCGCTGGACTCCAGAAACCTCACTATTTTCTCTTTCAGCAGCGTTTCCAATAATTTACTCACCACCGAAGTTAAACTAACCGGCCTGTAGTTTTCAACCACATTCTTGCTTCCGCTTTCGTGTAAAGGGACCACATGAGCCTTTCTCCAGTCTTTTGGCACCACTCCCGACTCCCAAGGCATTATTACGCAGGTATTATTATTATTACGCAGATGATATCATTCTTCTCTATCACACTTGCCCTCTCTCTCCTGATATTGGTCCCCTCAATGTCTGTCTCTCCGCTGTTTCTTCCTGGTTTTCTGAAAGCTTTTTGCATGTTAATATGTCTAAGACTTCTGCCATTTGGTTCACTGCTGGTGCTCCTCTTCCCACTCTTGCTCCCTCTCTGTCTGCTGGGTCTATCCCACTTGTTTATTCTATGCGATATCTTGGTGTCACTTTGGATTCGGCTTTAACTTTCAAGGAGCACGTTTCTTCTATTCAGCATTCCTTCTATACACTGCGCCGACTTCGTGCCATCCGGCCTTTTCTTTCTTTCTCTTCTCTGACGACACTTCTTCTTTCTCTTGTGGTTTCTCGTTTAGACTATTGCAACGCTTCTCTGGCTGGCCTTCCTTTCTCACAGCTTCGTCGTCTTCAACTAGTTCACCATACTGCTGCTCGTCTTCTGACCAATTCTTCCCGTTCTGTTCATATCACTCCTCTTCTTATTCGTCTACACTGGCTGCCTATCCCTTTCCGTATTCAATATAAGGTTTTGATTTTTGTTCACAAGGCTTTGTACACTGGTGTTCCTCTTTATCTCTCTGATTTGGTGCACTTTCATTGTCCCTCTAGAGCACTTCGGGCGATTCACGCTAACCGTCTTTTTCTTCCACCTCCTTCTAGGGCTCATCTTGAATCAACACGTTCTTCTGCCTTTTTCTTCCTTGGTCCCCGTCTTTGGAATTCACTCACCCTTGCTCTACGTCTCGAGTCGTCCTTTAGCTCTTTCAAGGCTTCCCTCAAAACTCACCTCTTCTGTACTGCTTTTGATCTCCCTTCCCTTCCTGCCCATAGCTGACTGGTCCCTATCTCTGATTTTCTTATTCTACTCTCTGCTGTCTCTTTTATGAATAATTGGTGTTCCTTTCTGTTTCCTCAGTAGCTTCATTTTATTGTACACCGCTGTATGCCTTTTGGTTTAGGCGGTATAAAAAGTTTTATAATAAAGATAAAGATAAAGATTGCAAAGGTCAGTTACTGGAGCTGCTAGAACATCCCCAAGTTCCCTCAGTATTCTCGGGTGTATCCCTTTCGGTCAAATCGCTTTGTCTACTTTGTTTAGCTATTTCCTAAGCGTCCCTCCAGTCCAGTCCCTTTCCACTGATTGTGCCTCCCCTTCCAGCAGCCTGGGAGACTGAGCATGTCATTTTGATGACCCTTAGGTATAAATACCTCTGGCACCATCCACCAGATTCAGTATTTGCTTAGTCTCCAAGCAGCTGCAGGGAGTCAGAATCCAGTGCAGGTCTTCTGGAGAGAGACAGGAGATTTTTCTTTAATTTCTTTGATTTCTTTAATTTGGTTGATTTACCTTAATTTTCTTTAATTTTAATTGTGGGCTTCTGCTAGGGAGGGCTTAGGGAGAGATTTCCTTACCTTTCCCTCTTCCTCTCCTCTCCCCCCTTTTTTTTTTTTTTTTTTTTTAAGAAACAGAAAGAAAGAAGAGAGGAGTGAGTCAGGTTGCAAGTGGCAGAGTTAGCAGGAAGTCGGAGGTAGAGCCGCGGAGACAGGTCGGAGGAGCTCACTGCCGGCATTCCCCGCCTTGCTGCCGAAGCCCCAGTGGTGGCTGAGCGCGAGGGCGGAAAGGTGCGCCCTGGTGGAGAAGAAGTAAGGTCTGCTGATTCAGCCAGCCGGAAGGGCAGGAACGGACCAGCATGCGGTGGCGAATCCCACGGAGGGTGCGAGTCACCGCTGGTTCATAGACCGCAGGTGTTAAGGCAACCAGTCACTGGGATGAACGCAGGATGTCGGAGGTAGGTGAGGGGCTCCGTTTCGCTCACTTCTTTGGCACCGTGGCCATTTTTAGGCCCGAGCATTAAGGGGGCCCTTGTTTGGCTGCATTCTGTTTAAAAAAAAATAAAAATAAAAATTTAGGAGTTTGTGGCAACGCTATTTTCTGTTTAAGGCTCAGTCGTCATGCCAACCAGACCGCAGTGTCTAGTCTGCGGGGGTCTGCAGAGGCTATGCAGTGGAGGCTGCCTCTGTAGAACAGGGAATTCAGGCCAGTATGTCCCAGGACCCTCTTCCGCCCCCCTCCCCCCCGTCTCTCAGGAGTCAGGGGACTCTCTAGGCACAGGTCTAGGGTCAGAATCCCTGTTACCCTTGGCCCCAGGGCAGACAGTTCCTTCCCAGACTCAGACTGCTTCCTCAGCTCCCCTGGGAAACCTGTAAGGGGAATCTTTGGGGGAGTTCTCCCCAGAATTTTGTTTTGCTGCTGCATAAGGCCTTTTGTCTCCGGCAGCAAGGGGGTAGCGCAAGGCTCTTTGGCCTCAAGGACAGTTAGACCCCAGAAGGAAGATGCGGAAGTTCCGCATAAACAGCCCAGGCTGGGGAGTGAGGTGGTTCTCCACTCCTCTTTTTCAGAGGATCTGGAAGGGGAGGCCTCTGAGTTGGGGGGATGGGGGACGAGGAGCTGGAAGAAGGCGAGAACCCTGAAGAGGAACAAGCAAGAATTGTGCGGGTCTTCTGCCATGAGGAGTTACTGGTGTTGATAGGGGAGTCCTTGAAAGCTCTCAATATTGTCACAGGGGCTTTGGCGGAAGAGGAATCCTTGGAGGACCCGCTGATTCAGGCGGTGCATAAGAAGCAAAAGGTTTTTCCGGTCCACCGGGTGGTTTGGCAGATGATCCAGGAGGAGTGGAATCAAATGGAGTCCAGCCTCAGGGGCGTGCGCTCTATGGCGCGTCTGTACCCTTTACCGGAGCTCGAAAGGGAACTGCTGCGGTCACCCAGAGTGGATGCTGCGGTTTCAGTGGTCATCAAGAAGACGACCATTCCAGTTGAGGGCAGTGCGGCCCTAAAGGATACGCAGGACAGGAAGTTGGATACATTGTTGAAGCAAGCGTTAGTGCCCTGGCTCTGCAGGCATCGGTGTGCGTCACTTGGGTAGCCAGGGCGTGATTGAGGTGGTCTCGAACAGCTTCAGCTGTTGGTTTCCCTGCCTAAGGATTCTCCCGGGCAGGCAGCCCGAAGTGAGTCTGGTGCAGCCTACCTGGCGGACAGCCAGTATGATCTCATCAGGAGCTTGACTAAAAATATGGCGTCGGTGGTGGCAGTGCATCGCTACCTTTGGCTCCATAATTGGGCAGCGGATGGTTCGTCTAAGGCTCGCCTCAGCAGGCTCCCATTCAAGGGAAAGCTTCTGTTTTGGGGAGGAGCTAGCTAAGCTAGTTAAAGAGCTGGGGGAGTCCAAAGGGATTAGGCTTCCGGAGGATAAACCAAAGCAGGGTCGGGCTCCTACTCCTGCAAGGTCCCAGCCAAGGGAGTTCTGTAAGTTTCGAACGGCTTGCTCGACGCCCTTTCAGAGGGGGTCGTTTCTCCTCCAGAGGTCAGGGATTCTGCAGGTTTCGGGGTGCAGGTAGAGGTTTTGGGGCCTCTTCCTTGGGGCCTAGGAAGCCGCAATGATGTGAGGGGGCTCAGGCAGAAGTCCTGCCAGTAGGGGGACGATTGCAGCAGTTCCCCTCTGCCTGGGCCCGGGTCACGTCTGATCAGTGGGTTCTAGAGGTGATTTGAGAAGGCTATGCCCTCGAGTGGGCAAGACTGGTTCTCCCATCCTTTGTGAAGTCCCCTTGCAACTCCCCAGCTAAGAGATTGGCGGTGGAGGGAGACCCTAGCCCGTCTTCGGTTGTTGGAGGCAGTGGTGCGGGTCCAGTCGATACTCCATTTATTTTGTGGTGCCAAAAAAGGGAGGGCTCCTTTCGTCCAATTCTCGACCTAAAGCAAGTAAATCGATGCCTCTGGGTACCTCACTTTCGAATGGAAACCTTAAAGTTGTTGATAGGCTTCTGTGAGATCGAGAGAGGTTCGAAATTCTCCCTGTCTCACCGCCACTATTTGCATATTCCCGTCAGGGACTCGCATCAACAGTTTCTGCGGTTCGCGGTGCCAAGCGGGCACTTTCAGTTTCAAGCCTTGCTGTTCGGTCTAGCGACAGCACCTCAGACCTTTACCAAAGTAATGGTGGTGGTGGCGGTGGCGCTTCGCAAAGAAGGGATCCTGATCCATCCGTACCTCAACGACTGGTTGATTTGGGCCAAGTCTGAGGAAGAAAGTTGGAAGGCAATGGACAGTAGTTGGGCTCTTGAGGAGTCTGGGTTGGGTCATCCATCGGACAAAGAGCAGATTGGTGCCCTCTCAGGAACTTGAGTATCTTGGGGCGAGATTCGACACCTTCAAGGGCAAGGTGTTCTTGCCAGAGCAGAGAGTGGAGGATCTTCACTGCCTGGTGCGGCAGTTTCTAAGCATGGAGGCGCCCTCAGCTTGGTATTATCTGCAAGTGCAGGGAACCATGGCAGCTACCATTGAACTGGTTCCTTGGGCCAGGGTGCACATGCGTCCGCTTCAGAGGGCGCTTCATCGCCGTTGGTCCCATCAAAGGCAGGCCTTGTCAGTGCAGCTCCCCTGTCCCCTAGCTGCCAGGAAGGCATTGCGGTGGTGGCTTTGTCTGGGAAATCTGGCAAGGGGCATGTCTCTAGAGCCTCCGGCCTGGCTACAGTTAACAACGGATGCCAGCCTGACCAGTTGGGGAGCTCACTGCGAAGGTTGCTTTGCCCAGGGGAGCTGGAGTCTCTGGGAAGCCCAATGGTCCATCAGCAGATTAGAGTTGAGGACTGTGTCTCTCGCTCTCGGGGCGTTCGAGCAATGGGTCCGCCGGAGGGCGGTCTGTGTGCTATCGGACAATGTAACCACAGTAGCTTACATCAATCGTCAGGGCGGCACGAGCAGTCTTCCTTTGGAGGAGGTGGCAGAGGGCCTGCTAGAGTGGGCCGAAGCCCATCTGGTGGCCCTGCAGCGCAGCACATGGCCGGAGTGGAAAACATCACGACGGGCTACCTAAGCAGAGTCAGAGTAGATCATGGCGAATAGGAACTTTATCAGGAGGTCTTTGAGCTGGTGGTGCGCAGATGGGGTCCTCCAGTCATGGACCGCATGGCTCGCTGGGAGTCGGCAAAAGCGAGCCACTTCTTCAGAAGAAGAGAATGAATGTCGGAGGGCCTGGACGCGTTGGTCCAGAAATGGCCCTCGGAGGGACTTCTGTATGTTTTTCTTCCATGGGCTTTGATAGGCAGGCTCCTCCACCGAATAGAGACCCACTGCGGACAGGTGGTTCTCATCGCTCCAGATTGGCCGCGTTGTCCGTGGTATGCAGACCTTATGAGGTTGTTGGTCGACTGCCCGTGGTGTCTCCCGGTAAGGGATGACCTCTTGGTCCAGGGACCGCTGCGGATGCCGTAGGTCGATTGGTTCTCGCTTACGGCCTGGCTCTTGAAAGGGCGAGGCTGCGAAAGCAAGGGTATTCCGGGGCAGTGAACTCGACGTTGCTGAAAGCCCGCAAGTGTTTGACCTGTCTCTCTTATGTGTGCGAGTTTGGCGCATTTTTGAGGGCTGGCGTGAGTCGCTGCGGAAGAGGCCTATGGCTGCTTCGATTTTGGATTTTTTGCAGGCAGGATTTGAGAAGGGTTTAGCGGCCAGCTCCTTGCGGGTTCAGTTAGCGGCTATTTTCTGTTACAGGGGCAAGGTTCAGGGTAAGACGATAGGGGAGCATGCTGATGTGAGTAGATTTCTGAGGGCGGTTCGCCACCTGCGACCGCAGCGGAGATCGTCGGTATCTCCCTGGGATCTTAATCTTGTTCTGAATGCTCTAGCGGGAGAGCCCTTCGAGCCGCTCGGGCGAGCTACAGTCAATGATTTGACCCGCAAGACCATTTTCCTTGTGGTGATTTGTTCAGCTAGGCGAATTTTGGAGCTTCAGGCTTTCCTGTCGTCCGCTGTTCCTTTTGTTTTTCAAGGAAAAGATGGTTTTGCAAATGGTACCCTTCTTTTTGCCCAAGGTCATCTCTCCCTTCCATATGAATCAGTCAGTATCTCTTCCTTCCTTTTCCAGGTCGAGTCAAGGTGCTGAGGATGTGCAGCTTTATGGTTTGGACATGCGCAGGGTACTCAAGCGCTACCTGAAATGTACGGTGGCATTCCGTGTATCGGAGCGCTTATTTGTTTTGTTCGGAGGGCCACGCAAAGGGAAGGCGGCTTCTAAGGCCTCCATCTCCAGGTGGATTAGGGAGGCTATTGCTTCGGCGTATTTGCTGAAGGGAAAGCCGGTGCCAAAGGGGCTCCGGGCTCATTCTACACGAGCCCAGGCGGCCTCGTGGGCGGAGTTTAGTCTGGTGCCACCTCTAGATATTTGTAGAGCGGCGACCTGGTCTTCCCTTCATACCTTTGCCAAGCATTACCGTCTGGATGTTCAGGCAGCGGCGGATGCTGGGTCCTGGGAAGCAGTACTTCGGGCCGGTCTTGCAGGCCCCTCCCGGATTGTAACTGCTCTGTTACATCCCAGTGGAAAGGGACTGGATTGGAGGGACGCTTAGGAAAAAGTAATTAGTCCTTACCTGCTAATTAGTGTTCCTGAAGGAACTCGTCCAGTCCTGATCCCGCCCAATCTGCAGTCTTTCAGATGGAGGTGGATTCACCGTCTCGAAGCATCAGGTAAGCAAAGGAATAGCACAGAATTACTGTGCTGCTGAGTTAGGGGGAGCGGGATTGCGGGAGAGCGGTTTTGGGTAGGCTCTTCCTTTTCCAACTTCTTCTCTTCCTTCGTCGTTTTCTCTTCTCACCCTGGGGGAGGTGGAAGGTCTCTCCTCGGGTGTCGGAGAGGGGGGGAGCTAAAGATTTTTATTATCTAGTTATTAAGTTTAATGATGTTTTTCTTATTTAAATTGTCTTTCCGTGGAGTCTGCTTTGTCAATAGGATACTGAATCTGGTGGGTGGTGCCAGAGGTATTTATACCGAAGGATCATCAAGATGACGTGCTCAGTCTCCAAGGCTGCTGGAAGGGGGGCACAACCCAGTGGAAAGGGACTGGACTGGAGTTCCTTCAGGAATGCTTATTAGCAGGTAAGGACTAATTACTCTTTTCTCACGAACACAGTCTTCTGAAAATTGTTCAAGATGTCACTCGCTTCTGTTCCTGTTTGTGGGCATTTTCTGAGGTCCTGCTCCTGGTTCTTCATCTGTAAACAAAGAACGGAAATATTTGTTAAGCAATTCCGCTTTATCCTCATCAGCTTCTACATATTCTTCCCCTTTACCCTTGATTGTGACAATACCATTTTTGTCCTTCCTCTTCTCACTAACATATCTGAAAAATGTCTTATCCCCCCCATTTTATTGCATTGGCTATTTCCTCCTTTTTGAATCTTTTCTTTCCTGACTACTTTGCTAGCTTCTCTAAGTTCTTCCAAATATAGATGCCGGTCTGTCTGTGATCTCTTATATGTCATGAAGGCCTCCTTTTTTTTTTCACCTTTTTCAGCTACTTTTTTTTAAAAACCATAGCAGTCTCCTTTTCCTTTTATCTTTATTTTATTCCCCTTAAAATATCCCCTTTCAGTTTTGCCCACTGTTTTTCTACATCCCCCAGCTGTTCCCATCCCACTAACGACTCCCTGAGGTATTGGCCCATCTTGGCAAAATTAGTTTTCCTAACGTCTAAGACCCTCGCTTTTGAATGGATTTTAACAGCCCTAGTCCTAATACTGAACCTCACCATCTGGTTATCACTGGATGCAAAATGATCTCCCACTATAAGAGTGGACTTCCTCAGCCATCGCACTCTGGATCCTGGAGAATCAGGAGGTGTTTCAGTTGATTCTGTGCCACTAGGGTCACCCGAAATGGATCTGATGGTGATCCGTCCATGCCAATGTTTGCTGCTGCTTCAGTCACTGCATGGAGACTGGGTTTAAGGGCGTCGATGGCCTGACCCAACCGTGGCTGAGTCTGCATCTGCTGTATATTTCCTCTGGCCCCTGGTGGGGCATGTGTTTTGGCATATAAAACGGCACCCTGGCAGATGGTGCTGGATTGGCCAAGGAGAGCATGGTACAGACACTTGATGTGGCTCCTGCAGGCGCCACGTTTTCGGTTGCCTTTGTCGCCAGGCCTAGTGTGGCAGGAATCGATTGTCCTTGAGGACCTGGTTCCCTTTTTGCTTATGACTTGGTTCTTGGGAGGAGATGGCTAGCACGTAAGGGCTGCGGTGGAGCAGTGTTCTCTATTCTTTGAACCTGGAGGAGGCCTGTCAAGCTAGCATATGTGTGGATCTGGTGCCTCGTTGAGCAATGGTGTGGTGCTCGGCAGTTGGCTCTTGAGGCGGCCAAGGTACCCTCTCTGTTGGTCTTTTTACAGGACATCCTGGAGAAGGGCCCTTCCTTTAGCTCTCTGAAAGTTCAAGGGGCAACATTGGCCTGTTTTTTGACGTCTGGTGGCTGGCAAGTCTCTAGCCTTGCACCTAGACAGCTTGCACTTTCTCCAGGGGGTTTAGCATCTGCATCCTCCCCTCCGGTCTGTGAGCCCTTCTTGGGATCTGTATCTGCTGTTCAGGTCCCTGATGATGGTGCCTTTTGAGCCATTGAAGCACGCTACCTTAAAGGATTTGATGCGCAAGACAGTGCTTTTGGTTGCAATTTTTGCCACAAGGTGGATTTCTGAGCTGCAGGCTCTGTCTTGCCGACATCCTTATCAATCTTTTCTAAGGAGGCCGTTTCCATTTGGTTTTTACCTTCCTGCATTCCTAAGGTAATTTCTCCCCTTCATGTGAACCAGGTGATCTGCTGGCCCTCTTTCTTTAAAGAGCCGTGTCGGAAGAAGGAAAGGAATCTTGACCTTCTGGATATCCGGAGGGTGCTTCTCCGTTATTTGGAGGTTACAAATTCCCTTCATAAGGCCGACCATCTTTTTGTGCAGGGCCATGTCTGCTTTAGGGTTCTTGATTAAGGAGGTCATTGCTTTAGCGTATCTGTTGCAGAACTGGCCAGTTCCGGAGGCTTTGCATGTCCATTCTACCCAAGCACAAACGTCCTGGGCGGGGCAGAGCTCAGTAGCCCCTGCAGACATTTTGTTGGGCAGCAACGTGGGCATCTCTTTCCACTTTTGGCAAGTATTACATTTGGATGTCCAAGCATGGCGGGACATGGCCTTTGGCTCGTGTTTTACGAGTTGCTGTGCTGTCTTCCCACCCAGTGAAATTGTAGCTTTGGTACATCGCATTTGGACTGGTCTAACAGGACCAAGGGTGTTGAAAGAACTGAAATATGAGATTGCAGACCTGCTATTATTAATCTGTGAATTATTAAAATCATTTGTAATACCTGAAGATTTGAGGATGGCCAATGTAATGTCAATTTTTAAAAAGGGTTTAAGGGGTGATCTGGAAGCCACAGACCCGTGAGCCTGACGTCAGTACCGGGAAAAATGGTAGAAACCATCATAAAGAACAAAATTACTGAACATGTAGATAGTCATGGCTTAATGGGAGACCGCCAACATGGCTTTAGACAAGGACGATCTTATCTTACTAATCTGTTATGTTTTTTGAAGGTGTGAATAAACAGGTAGACAAAGGTGAGTCGGTTTATATAATGCATCTGGACTTTCAGAAAACCTTTGACAAGGTTCCTCATCAGAGACTTTTGGAACAACTAAAAAGTCATGGGATAGGAGGCAATATACTATCATGGATCAGGAACTGGTGAAAAGATAGAAAGCAGAGGGTAGGGTTAAACGGCCAATTTTCCCAATGGAGAAAGGTAAATAGTGGAGTACCCAGCGATCTGTGTTGGGTCTGCTGCTTTTTAACATATTCATAAACAACCTCACTTGTTCCCATTTCCAGGTCATCAAATTTGCAGATGACGCAGAACTATTTAAAGTTGTTAAAACCCCATGAGGATTGTGGAAAACTGCAAGAGGATCTTGATAAATTGGAAGACTGGGCATCCAAATGGCACATGAAATTTAATGTGGACAAGTGCAAAGTTATGCACCTAGGAAAGAACAACTCAAACTATGGTTACACAATGCAAGTTCCACATTAGGAACCACCACCCAGGAAAAAGATTTAGGTGTCATCGTAGATAACATGTTAAAACCCTCCGCCCAGAATGCTAGGTATCATAAGGAAAGGAATGGAAAATAAAACAAAGGATATTATAGTGCATCGTTCCATGGTGCGACTGCACCTTGAATATTGTGTGCAATTCTGGTCGCCGTATCTTAAAAAGGATATAGCGTTATTAGAAAAGGTACAGAGAAAGAGCCACCAAAATGGTAAAGGGGATGGAAGGATACCCCTATGAAGAGAGGCTTAAAAGGTTAGGGCTCTTCAATCTGGAAAAGAGACGGCTGAGGGGAGATATGATAGAGGTCTATACATTAATAAATGGAGTGGAACGGGTTAACGTAGATAAATTTGTTTACATCATCATCATAATATAAAAAGACTAGGGGACATGCAATGAAGCTACAGGGTAACCTATTTAAGACTAATAAAAGAAAATATATTTTCACTCAACGTGTAATCAAACTCTGGAATTTGGTACCGGAGGATGTAGTAAAAACTGTTAGTGTAGTTGGGTTTAAAAAAGGTTTGGACAAGTTCCTGGAGGAAAGGTCCATAAGCCATTATTAAAAGGGACCCAGAATATCACTGCTTGACCCAATACAAGCATTGTGGAACCTGTGTCTTTTGGGGAAACTGCTAGGTACTTATGACCTAGATTGGCCACTATTGGAAACGGGATACTGGGCTTGATGGACCTTGGTCTGACCCAGTATGGCATATCTTATGTTCTTATGATATGGAAGATGACATTTTACTTATTAGTTAATGTCCTTGAGTCTTGCTAGACTAGTCCAGGGCCTGCCCCTGAAACCGTATGCTTTGTTCTGCTGCGGTTCCTTTGGGTCCGCCATGATTTTTATACTTGGCTCTGCAGGTTCATCTTTTATGGATAGTTTTCTGTTTATGCTTTCCTGTACATAGTTCTCTACTGTTGCTTATTCCTTGTTGCCCATGATTAAGGTTGGGTGAGGCTTGCCATGTTTCTGCCATATCCTTTGGGAAAAATGAGGTGAATAGAGGCATGGGAGTGATGTCATTGAAACCTTGGCTTTTCATTGGTTCTTTGTCTCCACCAGTCTACTGGTAGGGGAACAAAACCCACTTGTCTGGACTGGTCTAGCAGGACTCAAGGAAAGGACATTAAGTGGTAAGTAAAATGTCACTTTTTTCTTCCTGGCAGAGGAGTAAATACCTATACCTTTTCTGCAAAGCAGGTCTTAATAGCCAATAAGGCTTAGGGCCATTTGTAACATCCTCATTTCATTTCTTTTAGTATAATTTTAGATCTCCAGGAACAAGCAGGAATGAGTCTTCACACGTGGGGAGACGTCGCCGACGGAGCCCGCACGGGAATGCTCCCCAGCATCCAATCAGAAAGCCTTTGGGAGCATACCCCGCGCCTGCGCGGTGGCTTCCCGCCCTTCTTACTGCCTCTCCCCAGTTTTTCATTTTCCGCGGAGCAGGCAGGACATCCCTCCTGCCACCGCAGTAATTTTCCTTTTTTCTGTAGTCGCGGCTTTCCCGCCGACGGTGGCACCTCCGTGCCCCTCTTTTCTTTCTTTCTTTTAATTATTTTTCATTTAATTTTCGTCGCCCCCTCAGGGCGCTGAGGACCGGGGCATGGAGCCGCCTTCCCCCCAGCCTCACGGCGGGGACTTAATTTTCCACGTGGACTCCAATGCCTGGTGCCTCTCCTGTTTGGGGCCTGACCCCTTTTTCCCGGATTCCCCGGGCTACAGTGTCGGAAGAAGACCCTGCCTCTTTCGGGTATCCCTCGACGACGTCTTCGCGCCCAAGGCACGGTCGTCGGGTTGTTTTCTCTCCAGGATCAGGTAACCACACAACAGTCTGTTAAGACTAGCCGAGTCTTGAGGGGCGAGTCTCATGCGCGGCATGGCGACAGCTCCGGCCAACCCCTCAAGTCCTCCTTGGCTGATATACCCCGGCGGGAGTCCTCTGGCTCCAAAGCATTTACGGGGTTTCGGGATGTTCCTGAGGTTCGCTCCTCACAGAACATTCCCGAGCCATGCCCGAGGGAGGTACCCGCTTCGAGCGGTTCCAATTCCCTGGCATCGGCGTCGGCGTCAAGTGTTCCACTCTTCACTAGGAATCGTCAGCCGGTGTCCTCGGTGCCTTCGGGGCCGATCGACTCGACCAGGTCTGACCTCCCTACATCCAAGCCATGCTCGGGCGTGGTAGCCGCTCTGGGCGGTACTGAGCCCCCGGCGTCGGTGTTGAGCGCTCCGCTCCTCACTGAGGATCGTCGGCTGCTGTCCTCGGCGCCTCCGGGGCCGATCGACTCGGTCCAGCCTGGCGTTCCTCCATCCCTGCCATGTGCGTGGGCGGTACCCGCTTCGGGCGGTACCGACCCCTCGGCGTCGGTGTCGAGCGTTCCGCTCCTCACCTCACCGGGGATTGGCGGCTGCGGTCCTCGGCGCCTCCGGGGCCGACCGACTCACGCTGGTATGGCGTTCCTACGGAGGTGGTATCCGCTTTGGGCGGTGCTGACCCGTCGGTGTCGGTGTCGAGTGGCCCGCTCCCCACCGGGGATCGCCAGCCGCTGCCCTCAGCACCTCGGGGCCGATCGACTCGAAACTGTCTGACGGCCCTACGTTCAGGTCATGCGCGGAGGTAGTACCCGCTTCGAGCGCGCGGGCGTCGGTGGTTCCGCCCCGCGCCGGGGATGGTCATCTCGCCTCCCTCCCCTCAGGGCCGCTCGCTTCGACCCGCGCCGGGTCGCTGGTATCCCAGCCCTGCGCAGGGTGGTACCGGGTTCGAGCGGCGCTGCTCTGCCAGCGACGGCAGGGGTGTTGAGCACGAGGGACCGCCATCGACCTTCCCCGGGGACCTCGGGGTATGTCTGCCAGCGCACGGGCGACTCCCCGGCATCGACGCGGCCGTCAAGGGCCCTGCCCTTTCCTACCCGCGACAGACCCAGCTCCACATCCACGGGACAGGCCCCCGCACCAAGGCGACCAACACAGATCCAGCTCCACACACACGGGACAGGCTCCCGCACCAAGGCGTCCGCCACAGATCCCGCACCACATCCACGGGACAGGCTCCCTCCACGGGACAGGCTCCCGCACCGCATCAGATCCAGCTCCACGTCCAAGGGACAGGCTCCCTCCACGGGACAGGCTCCCGCACCGCAACAGATACAGCTTCACATCCAAGGGACAGGCTCCCTCCACGGGACAGGCTCCCGCATCGCAACAGATACAACCTCACATCCCCAGGACAAGCCCCTGCAACAAGTACAGCTCTCCTCAAAAAAGCAAACAACAGACGAAAACCTAAGGACACAGGCGTCGCCCTATCAGAACATCACAAGCTATCAACATGCACACCACATACTTCCTCCCACTATACCTACTAGTCACACAACTCCTCCCACCAACTACACACCCCCACTACCCCCAAACAAACACACCATGGTACCCACCAACTGCACTGCCATATCTCGGTCCACAACACACACACAAAGAGACACTCACAACCTCCCAAACAAAGAGACAAAACAGACACAAATCAAACCCCAACACCGGCCCTAAGGAAGCACACGTCGCAACAACCTCTTCCACAAAGAAACATCAATTGAGCTCATAAACGCCAGATCCATCTGCAACAAGATACACACTCTGGTAGACCACATTGAAGAGCGACAGCCAGACATAATATGCATCACAGAGACATGGCTCAACCCTACCGATAGTGTACTACTCAACCAACTAGTACCGAACAACTACTCAGCATACAACTGCCCACGCATCCACAAGCGTGGAGGAGGAGTCCTAATAATAGCAAAAACAGAACTCAAGTTCAAGACACTGAATCTCACAGATACAAAGCAGTGTAACACAATTAGCATCAAGAACAAGAATATTGCAATCTGCCTAACCTACAGAGCACCCCGTGCTCCACCCGACGAACTAGCCTTCATACTCGAAGAAGCCTGTGCCATAACGTCAAACAACAAACCAGCACTACTAATCGGAGACTTCAACCTCAAGTCCGCCAATACAAAAGATGCAGAGGCCTTCCTTCAGGCAATGTCATCACTTCAATTCACACAGATAGTCAATGCACCAACACACAGACTAGGATCATCCCCAGACCTCATCTTCGCATCAAACTACCTAACTTCAAGAGACCTAATCTCTACACCCACCATCACCCCAGTACCATGGTCTGACCATTACTTAATCGAGACAAATCTGCAATCACAAGAAGACTGGACAAGCGAAAGAGCGAACTTCCCACACACACAAAGACGATTCAAGTCCTTTGACAAGGACGAATTCATCCAGGACACAATACAACACTTGAACATTGACTCAGAGGACCTGGAGGAACAAGTTTCCAACTGGAACAATGTCCTAGCTAACGCCGCCAAACCATCCGTTGACAGGACCAAGAAACAACACCACAACAAGAGACAAAACAAACCATGGTACTCAGCAAAAATACGACAGGAAAAGAGGGAGCTCAGGAAAATTGAACGGAGATGGAGAAAAAACAAAACTACTTCCGACCAACATCTTTACCTAACAAAGCAAAAACAATACAATGAACACATCAACCAATCAAAGAGAGAATTCCACACAAACCTGATAAATTCTTCCATCAACAAACCCAGAGAACTTTTCGAAATAGTAAAAACCCTGACAAAAGAGCAAGCAGCAGAAAGAGAAATACAAGTGGATCCACAGATATTCGCCGACCACATCAAAGACAAATTTCACTCCACAGAGCGCTCAACACCCAGTAGAACCAACAGAACGAACGTCCACCCCAAAACCTGGGGCACATTCCACTCACCCTCAAAAGAGCAGATATCAGACATCATCTCCACAATCAACACAAGCACTGCTCCTACAGACCCTTGCCCAGTGTCATGGGTCAAAGCCACCAAAGCAAGCCTCATACCAAACATTCATAAAATGGTACACAACTCACTCACTCAAGGACTCATGCCACAGCAATTAAAGCTTGCCTCAGTAAGACCAATCACAAAGAAAACTTCTCTCGACAAAAAGGACCCAGCAGCATACCGACCAATCTCCAGCATACCCTTCCTCGCAAAAATAATCGAAAAGACGGTTCAACTACAACTTCAGGAACACATTGACGAACACGGAACTCTCGACGACAACCAACACGGATTTCGTCCCAACCATGGAGTCGAAACTCTCCTGATCTACCTCTTCGACAGCATCATAAGAATAATTGACGACATCAGGAATGGAATTATAATGATCTTCATCGACATCTCCTCAGCGTTCGACACAGTTGATCACAATATACTCCTGGAGAGACTGAAGAACACTGGTATACACGGTACCACTCTAAAATGGTTCCACTCGTACCTAACAGAAAGACAGCTACAGGTCAAGGTGGGACAGGACACCTCCCGGCCCATAAACGTCCAACAAGGAGTACCACAAGGATCCGCACTCTCAGCACTCCTTTTTAACATCTACATCCAACCAATATGCAACATTATGAAAGAGAACAACATCCAATACACAATATACGCAGACGATATAATGGTATACTCCCCGATATCAATCGAAAACCCGGACTTCTCTAAGATAGCAGACTGCCTTACCCAAATGGCGAAGTGGTGCCAAAACAACAATCTAGCTATAAACTACAACAAGACTGAAGCTTTAATCATCACTCGAAACCAAAGCTTCACACACCCACCAAACATAAAGATACAAAGCACCACGATACCGATAAGATCGGAGGTGAGATACCTTGGGGTTACTCTGGACAGTAAACTCAACCTCAAACCACACATAGACAAAACAATCCAAAAAGCATATTACAGGATGCGAATCATCAGGAGACTGAAACCACTCCTCGCTCCAGAACACTTCCGTACAGTCTGTCAAGCACTGATAACCCCAATACTGGACTTCTGCAATCCGATATACCTCGGACTACCAAAACAAGCTCTCAAACCACTACAGCTGGCACAAAACACTGCAGCTCGAATCATATCCGGAGCCGCAAGGCAGGAGCACATCACACCTACACTAAAGGACTTACACTGGCTCCCAATCATTGCTCGCATCAGATACAAGACTATCATAAACCTATTTAAGATAAAAGAACACACATCAGCCAACAGCCTCCACCTGCTCATACAACCGGAAACCAGCGCACGTCCCAGAAGAAGTCAAACACGCAACCGAGTCAGCACCCCAAATGAGTACAAGCACACACGCAAGGACACAACAGACAGAGCTCTCTCCATGGCTGCTCCAACAATATGGAACAATCTACCGGACGATCTAAGGGCAACTCCAGACCTCAAAGACTTCAGAAAACAACTGAAAACCATGCTGTTCATAGAGCACTATGGTCACATCACATAACCTAAGAGAATGGATAACAGCACTCCAATCCTCCCAAACAACTGAATATATATAAAATATGATTCTAGCACCACTGTAAATAGCCCACCCTGTATATAGCTCAAACAAATCAAGCACCCAACACATCCCTCACACAACTAAGTTTTATCCTCACTGCATGTACAACACACACACTTTACCTGATTGCTTGCTGTGATACCACCTTGATTATTAAGATAAGGCGGTTTAGAAATACTGTTAAATAAATAAAATAAATAAATAGAGAAGGGGCCTCGGGGTCTTCGACCGCTTCGACCCAATCTGGATCTGCGCCGCCCCGCAACGGTACCCCGATGTCGGCGCAGGGGCTTTGCACCCCCCCCCCCCCCCCCCCGCAGGGACTCGTCGTCGGGTGACCGGGGTCCCCTCGGGGACTGGCCGTATGCCCCGGAAGGATTTCTCCGAGTCGGACGGGTTCGAGAGGGAGCCCGGCATCGGGCAGTGCCCGCCGATCGACATCGGCGCCGGCGTCAGATGACCCCCTCTCCACCGAGCTCCGCCCTCGGGGACCCCTGATGCTCGCGGCACCGATCGGCGCGGTTCCGATCCACGCTCCGGGATCTCCACCACCGGCGCAGTCGCCCCCGCCGGGGCCCTCTAGAAGGGAGTCGATCTCCTCGCTCGGTTCGATACCCAGCCTGGAGTCTGTATCCAGCCTTGAAAGTCTGGACACTACACGTCTCGGGATCGGTCCCTGTCCCCTCCCGCGATGCAGAGCGGAGATGGCTGGCCCCTGCCCTCCGGTGGCCGCGGAACCGCTTCGATCGCCGGGAGCAGTGCCACCCCCGGGTTCGGGGCCGAGGCCGATTCCTGCGGCGCCGTCGGTGCCATCGACCCCTTCGATGCCTAGCTTGGAATCAATCCCAGGAGCCGACAACGCCATGGGGACTGCCCCGATCCGGGTCGGTTGGTCCCCTTTGCCCAGCGGGCATCGACCCAAGCGGCCTCTGTGTGCTCTGGCAGCCTCCCCCGCCATAACTCCTCCGGCAGAGCCACCTTTTCAGGATTTCCTCCTTGACATGGCGGACTTGCTGGTCATCCCTACCCCGGACCCGAGCCCGGGCCCTGCGAAACAGGCAGCCGTGATGCTTCCTCTGCATCCCTCCCTGCAGGATCTCCTGCTGGGGGCTTGGCGGTCGCCTTTGAGGGTTCCGGCACCATCGACTGCGATGCAGGCTCTGTACCGGGTGCCTCCGTCCCCGGGTTTTCGGCAGCACCAGCTTCCACATCGTTCCATTGTGGTGGAATCGGCGCTGAGGAAGGCCGGAAGCAAGGAGAAGCATGCTTCTTGCCCCCCAGGCCACGCCTCAAAGACGCTAGATACTCTAGGACGTCAAGCCTTCCAGACGTCTATGCTGACGGCCAGAATTATTTCATATATATTTTATATGAGTCTGTCGCTCCGGGAGGTCACCGAGAGGTTGTCTCGGTTATCCCCCTTCGTATCTGCAACCAAGGCCTTTGAATATTCCCTGCTCCTTTATCACTGCAGGAATATCTCCGGGTTCCTTTCTCGTGCTTCGCTGGACTCCTTCCAGTCGGTCAGCAGAGCCTCTGCTGTTGCCATTAGAGCACGCCGTACAGCATGGTTGCAGGCGTCCGAGTTGTGTAGACGGGCACAGCACAACCTGGGTAATTCTCCCTGCGACGGAGATCACCTCTTCAATAGCGAAGCCTTGCGCCAGGTCGCACAGTGCTTCGCTAACCTTCCCAGAGTTAGCAGCCAGCCTAGGGCCCGGCCCCCTGGCGGTGGTAAACGCCTCTCCAGACCCCCCCTTCCCTAGGAAGAGGAAATATCAGCCCTCCGCCCACCCTCCAGGCGTGCCCAAGCAAGGGACCTCTCACCCCGGGTTGATGCCCCCGGGCCCGCGCCAGGACTCTCATACTAAGCATTTTTAGGCTCAGGCGGGCGGCTGCCTGCACTTAACCCTCTTATCGGAAGTTTAAAAATTGAGCTCTACTCTGGGGCTCGTTCAGTTGACAAATGGTTCGGAGGCTTATCTAGGGGTTCAGGTATTCTCCTTCCGTTGGAAGGGAGACCACCTCTATTCCGTGATAGCTATGGCCCACGGCCAACTTAATTACCCTTCGGTACGTCTCCGAACCCTTCTCAGCCAATATCCCCCTGCTGATTGCTTCCGTACCGGAATTCCCCTCCAGCCGCTATAGTCCCCCAATGCTTGCCAGGACTATACTCTCCTGTCCCCCGTCTGTGCGGGGGGCGAGTTTTCTGCGTGCAGGTCCTTGGGACACATATAGGGCCTCCAGCCTCTGTGGCGTTCTACCGGACTGATGCTATCCTCCGTCCCCCACGCTACCGCGCTGTTGGTTTGCCGATCTGCCCTTGTCCTCTGGAATAGATCCCTCTACTGACGGATCTTGCTGCCACCTTCCGAGGTGGACGTTCTGTGGATCAATGGCAGATCCGCCTTTCCAGGGTGATGCTCAGGGAGGTAGGCCCCTCGGCATACCTGCATTACTACCGGAGTGAGCGCCCTCATGCCCACCGGCTTAGATATACTAGATATCACCTGCGCGATAGGCGCATATTGGGGGGATGCCCGCAGTACCTGCGTTCTACCGCCTAATTTCCCTATGGCCGGTACTCACGCCCCCCCCCCCGGGGTCCGGCCAGTCCGCCTGCTTATTCCTCGATCGGGCCGCGGACTGGTGGTACTCTACCGCTGTGAAGTCTACAGCTCCCTTTTCAGTTAGGTCCTCCTCCCGGGGGTTCGGACCCTTGTCTCCCTATCTCTCGCTAGGGTAGCCTGTGTACTCCTTCTGCTCCAGGGTACACCCCTACTCTTCTCCGGAATGGGCTCTCTGGTTCGGCCAGTCTTCTACTGTTAGTCCTCTGAGTTCTGGACTCTACTCCTAAGGGAGTGCTCAGCTTTGCACTAAGCCTCCTGGAAGACCTGCCGTCCTTCTCCTGACCCAGCTGACGCCTGGATCTCCTAGCCTTCCGGATTTGGAACTTCCTCCTCGCTGCGGCGAAGTTTCCTTGACAACTTCGCTACTGCGTCTACGGTGCCTTCATCACAGGTCTGCTTCCGGCAACCCGGTAGGTAAGCTCTACAGGGTTCCACACCATTAATTCATTAAAACTTAATGGCCAGTAAGCTCTATATGGTACTAGGTCATTTACTCATTAAATGATTACTGATACTATTTATGCATCCCTCTGACTACTCTTCCTGTAGCCTGGGGTTTGTTTGTTTTTTTTGCTGTATCTTAATGATACCTGTTCTGCACTCTAAAGACTTCCCTCTGTAGTCTTTAGATTCGCTGTTCCTCTATTCAACTCCTGCCCTCCATCCCTCAGGGGATGCCGGGGATTCAGGCTGGGCAAATGCCATCCCGTCCTGGGCTGCGCTTATGGGATCTCCCCGGGCATCCTTAGCTAGGGAGTCCCCACGTGTGAAGACTCATTCCTGCTTGTTCCTGGAGATAGCACAGTTACTTACCTGTAACAGGTGATCTCCGGAACAGCAGGAATTAGTCTTCACAACCCGCCCACCTCCCCTAGGAGTTGTATCTCTTTTTCTCTATTCCTTCCTCTCCTCTCCTTCTGGCTCAGCTATGAAACTCAACTGGGGAGAGGCAGTAAGAAGGGCGGGAAGCCACCGCGCAGGCGCGGGGTATGCTCCCAAAGGCTTTCTGATTGGATGCTGGGGAGCATTCCCGTGCGGGCTCCGTCAGCGACGTCTCCCCACGTGTGAAGACTAATTCCTGCTGTTCCGGAGATCACCTGTTACAGGTAAGTAACTGTGCTATACCAGCAATTATGTAGCTAGTTCTTAATTGGTTTACAGTGCCTAATCATACAATACAACAGTACATAGCTGTAAGAACACATTTGTACATATAGACAGCAATAAACAAATTATTTGCACTTGTTCATTATCTCTGCCAAATATGCTTTTTTTTTTCCTCCTCATGAGAAAATTTTGTTCTCCCGAGCTATTACTTTTCATTGCCTTTTCTCTGAAAGTAGGACATATATTTATTTTATGATGCTTGTTGCACAAGGCCATCACTTTGGAAGCATGGATAATATCTTAGAACTGATTTGTAAACCATTGTTCAGGTCTGGACCTACTTATGCTACTAGGTATAAGGCCCATCAAGCACATCATCCCATCTCTGACTGGTAAATCCAGGTAATAGGAAGGATCCCAAAGAACAGATCCTTTTTACGGTTCCTTCTCAGTGATAAGTGGTAGATTCATCACATCTGGAACAGCTTTGAGTGAAAATACTTCATCAAATTTGTGTTATACTCCACTTGTTTCATGGAACATCCCCTAGTCCTAGTACAGTTCGGAAGCATAAATTAAATGTTCCCTATGCACCTGTTCACCTCACTCATAATGTTGTAAATCTATCTTCAGCTTGGAGAAGAGACAGAAGGTAAAAGAGCCCTAAACTGTTCACCTTCCTTATCCTGCTAGACCAGTCCAGACGTATGGGTTATGCTCCCTTGTCAGCAGGTGATGGCAGACTTGAGTAACTTTCAGTGATAACATCACTGTGTGTATCTGCTTTTGCAGCACTGAGAGAAGCCAATATTTGCCTTCAGCAGGTGGTGAGCTATATGGGCTGGTGCAGCAGTGCCGATTTATCTTGACTCCCCTGTTCCAGACTATGGTGCTGTAGCATGTCTGCAGAGTCTGCTAGGCCCAGCGTTGCATGGAGCTCGGGTATGCCCCTTCCCGTGGGTTCCAGCACTGGTGGACCGGAGAGCAGACAGGACCCCATGGGGTCTCTGTGGAGCGTGGTAAGTTTGGAACCATGTCCCCATTCCTCTTGCTGGCTTATATCTGCTCACTAGTTTTGTCTTAGAAATAAATGGGAAAAGAATATAAATTAGAAAAAAAATGCATACGGTGGGGCTGTTTGGCTCGTTGCAATAAAGCAACTCTAAATTAGAAATAATTAGAAATCCTCTCTAGCAGTTTGGCCTCTCAGGCCCTCAGGGGTGGCTGGGGCGTCCCTTCTCAGGTTTCTCCAGCTGGACTGACAGGTTTGGGTATTCCCCTTTTGGAGTTCATTTGCCACAGTTCATCTTAACCAGACTGTCATTCTGCCGCCCTCCTCGGAGAAGGATTTTTAGGGAGATCCCTCACTGCATCTGGACATGCAGAGGGTGGTGGTCAGATACTGTTCTAATGTCATTTGTCTTGCTCACTTGGAAAGTGTCATACTGGATTCTCTGCTGCACCAGTCGATATAACTACCACTACTATCAATTTAAGTAGCAGCACAAGGCATACGCAGTGCTGTACAGACACACAAGAAGACATCCCTGCTCATCAGAGCTTACAATCTAATCAAAATAGACGGTACAATAGATGAGAACAAGGGTATCATAGGGAAGAGTAAGGAGAACAAAGGATTAAGATCCAAAAGCGGCCTGAAAGAGGTGAATCTTTAGCATGAATTTGAAAAGTGAGAGAAATGAAATCTGACGTAAAGATACAGGTAGTTTGTTGCAGGCATAAGGAGCAGCAAGGTGAAAGGATCAAAGTCTGGAGTTGGTAGTGGAAAAGAAGGGCTTGGAGAGAAGAAAGAGGAAGTGCGGAATTCATGAGGAAGGGTATAGGGTGAGAGGAGGGTGGAAAGGTAGTGAGGAGCAGTGGAATGAATGCATTTATAGATCAAGAGGAGAAGTTTGTATTGGATATGGAAACTGAGGGGAAGCTGTGAAGTGATTTAAGAGGGGTTATGAGTATGAGGGGACTGGCGGAAGATTAGCTGCGCAGCACAGTTCTGAACAGACTGAAGGGGAGAAAAATGACCCAGAGGGAGACCAGCAAAGAGGAGGTTGCAATAATCTAAGCCATAGGTGATTAAAGAGTGGATAAGTATTTTAGGGGCTTGTTTACAAAGCCGCGGTAGCGGTTTCTGCCTGATATCGGAGCCGCGGCCCTATTGAATTCAATGGGGCCGCGGCTCCAATATCGGGCAGAAGCCGCTACCGCAGCTTTGTAAACAAGCCCCTTAGTAGTGTGTTCAGAAAGGAAAGGGCACATTTTGTTAGCAAAACCTGTCATTTCTTGCTCTATAACTATCTTTTGGATATGTGTGGAGGAGAGGGAGGAGTTGTAGTTGATCCCAAGGTTACAGGCTGAAGAAACAAGAAGCAGAAGAGTGTTGTCAACAGAGCTAAAAGAGGAAGGGGTTTAGGGGGAAATATGACGTTCTCTAAACACACATCTCCAGGAACAAGCAGGAATGAGACTTCACATATGGGTTTCGTCGGTACCGACGGAGCCTGCGCGGGAACACTCCCCAGCGTCCAATCAGAAAGCCTTTGGGAGCATCCCACAGCGCCTGCGGGCTGCCTTCCCGCCTTTCCCAACTGTCTCTCCTCGGTTCTTCTTTTTCCACGGAGCCAGCAGGTCGTGTTCCTGTCACCGCAGAAGAATTTCTTTATTTCTTTTGTCGCGTCTGCCTTCTTCGACGCTCTACCGGTACTGCCGGTCGGTCTTAACTTCTTTTTTTTTAAAAAAAGACTTTTTTCCTTTTTCTTCAGGTGCACTTGCGTTTTGGGCCTTAAGCCCAAAACGTTTTTTCCTTAACATGGTAAAGCCTGCCTCAGGGTTTAAGAAGTGCACAAAATGTGGCGGTACCATCTCCGTCACCGACACCCACGACTGGTGTCTAAAATGTTTAGGTCCTGACCATTCCATCACAGATTGTATGTCCTGTTCTATGATGTCTAAAAGAGGTCGGCAGAACCGAGCTACCAAGCTCAGTACCCTGTTTCCCTCTGATGCGGCTTCGGTGGCATCGACGTCTTCCAGGGCTGCTGCTTCCTCACATGGATCTCAGGTAACTAAACATAAATCCAGCCAGTCCTCGAAGGGTAGATCTCCTTCTAAGCATTGAGATGCCTCTGGCGTTGCCCTCGGATTCTGCACCGGCAAAATTACCCCGACGGGAGGCTTCGGCCTCTAAAGCATCATCATCGGGGTTCCAGGATGATCTCGATGGCATGGCCTCGACAGATCATCTGGTGCCATGCTCTGGGGTACCGGTAGCTTCCCCCGGTACCGACTTCCAAGCATTGGCGGTGTCGATGGATCACAGGATTCTGTCCATAGAACGCAGTCTGGCGGCTTTCCTTGTGGCATCGACGCCCCTGGTACCGCAACAGACTACTTCACCGGTACTGGCTCTAGCACCGCCATCGGTGCTGAACCCGGGTCCAGTGGCATCGACATTGGCTTCAGTGTCCGCTATGCCGGTACTCTGTCCTCTGAAGCCCTCTGGTACCGATACCCCGGTACTGGTTATTCCCGATCCCGATCCCGGTCAGTACGGGTATCGGGCTTTGCAAGAGCATCCGGACAGATGATACTTCGATTCCTCTGAAGACTCTGAGGATTCTGAAGAGTCTGTCGATGCAGTGATGCTTCTTCCACAAGAGGAGTCCTCTCCTAAACGAAGGATGTCTCCTCCAGAGGACTTGTCTTTTCAAGACTTCATCAGGGAGGTGGCTCGGGGCCTATCCATCACGGTGGCCCCTGAGACAGAACCCAGAGCCAAGGAGTTAGATATTTTACAATATCCTAAAACTCCTAAGGAGGCAGCTACCTTGCCTGTTCATGAGATTTTGTATGATCTCATGTTGAGGATGTGGGAAGCACCTCTAACCACCTCTCCTCATTCTCCCAGGTTAGATACCATGTATCGTGTCCCTCCTTGTCCTGGTTTCCATAAAGCTCAGCTTCCTCACCACTCGATTGTGGTTGAGTCTGCTATGAGAAAGATTAGAAGTGCCAAAAGACATGCCTGTAATCCTCCTGGACGTGAATGTAGAACCCGGGATGCTTTTGGACGTAGAGTCTTCCAAGCTTCCATGCTTGCTGCGAGAATTAATTCCTATAGTCTTTACATGGGAATGTTCCTAAAAAGTCACTGATCATTTGCAGACTTTAAGTCCTTTCATTTCTGAAGATAAGACAGGACTTTCTCACTTGGCTCAAACATGCCCAAGATATCTCCAAATTCTCCAACCGTGCAGCTTTCGACTCCTTTGAATGTGTAAGCAGAGCCTCAGCTATTGCCATAGGTGCACGTAGAATTGCTTGGCTTCAAGCATCTGATTTGGTGATCTGGGTACAAGATGAATTGGGAAATATCCCTTATACAGGTGAAAACCTGTTTGGTAAAGATTGGCAAGCAAAGGCCAATCAGATGGATGCTGAAAATTTCTGCCTTGGATAGACTATCCAAGTCTACAGCTGCTCCTGTTAAGAAAAGGTTGTTCAAGAAAGCACCTTTTTCTAAAAAGGGAAGATTTTATCCTGCTTATGGTCAGCGGGCATCTTCTGCAGCTCAGTTCCCTACCAAACGTCAGCAATCATCCAAACAGAACAAAGCAAAGGCTGCTAGGCCTCCTCCAGCCCTGCAACCTCAGCCCCCTCAGGGCCTTTGACTTTCCGCTAGAGAACTTAGCCTTCCTGGCTCTGGAGGGACCAGAGCCCTCCCCCATTCCAGGAAGATTGTCATTTTGCTCCCAGGTGGGGACAAATTACAGCAGAGCATTGGACACTCTCCATCATAAGAGGGGTACAAACTTCATTTTTCAAGCTTGCCCCCTCACACAAGAGTGCACCAGTTCAATTCTCCAACCTCCCTCCTCAACCTGTTGGGGCAGGAGATCGCCACCCTTCTTGCCCAGGAAGCAATAGAGGAAGTGCCTCTTCAACAACAGGACACAGGTTTCTACTCCCCTTATTTTCTTATTCCACAGAAAACAGGGGGCTACAGACCCATCTTAGATCTCAGAGAATTGAACAGATTCCTAGTCAAGGAAAAATTCAAAATGATTTCTCTGGGAACTCTGCTGCCATACCTTCAGAGTCAGGATTGGCTTTGTTCTCTAGATCTCAAGGATGCATACACCCATGTTCTCATCCATCCAACTCACAGAAGGTTCCTTCAGTTCCTTTTTCAAGAGAAGCACTATCAATACAGAGTGCTCCCTTTTGGTCTGGCCTCTGCACCAAGGGTGTTCACAAAATGCATGGCAGTGGTAGCTGCATTTCTGCGCACTCTGGGAATATTCGTATTCCCTTATTTGGACGACTGGCTCATTCGAGCTCCCACTCAGTCAGAGGCCAAGAGTTCTCTAGCCTGCACAATGCGTATCCTTCAGTATTTAGGGCTGATAAGAAACATCCCAAAATCCAATTTAACCCCTACTCAGTCCCTGGAGTTTATAAGGGCGTTGCTGGATACCACAAGGGCAAGGGCCTATCTCCCCCAGGCCCGTTGCCTTCGCTTGGTGCAGTTAGCTTCTCAAGCAGAGTTGAAGCCCCACTTAACTGCTCGAGAGATGTTAGTTACTAGGCCACATGGCATCCACCGTGCATGTGGTACCATATGCTCGCCTTCACATGAGGGCAGCTCAGTGGACTTTATCCACCCAATGGACCCAGGCATTAGACTGCCTGTCAGACAAAATAGCAAACACAAGTCGCCTCATTTTGTCCCTCCATTGGTGGAAGTCCCCTCAAAACCTGTTGCTGGGGTCCCCCTTTCAGCAGTCTCAACCCCAAGCAACTCTTACAACAGATGCTTCTCCAATGGGCTAGGGAGCTCATCTTCAGGACCTCTGCACCCCAGGGCATCTGATCCCCACAGGAGACTTGTCTACATATCAGTCTCTTGGAACTCAGAGCAATCTTCCTTGCTCTGCGAGTTTTCCACACCCTGCTCAGCCACAAGGCAGTCCTTATCCACACAGACAATCAGGTAGCCATGTTCTATGTAAACAAGCAGGGAGGAACTGGCTCTGTTGCTTTGCAACGAAGCTTTGCGACTGGGCCCTCGCCAGAGAGCATCAGATTCATCTTCTGGCAGTTTATCTTCCAGGCGTTCAAAACTCCTGGGCAGACAGGCTCAGTCGAGTTCTGCTTCCACACGAGTGGTCCCTACATGTGGACCAGGTGGCCAGGATTTTTCAGATTTGGGGAACCCCGGACATAGACCTCTTTGCAAGTCCATGGAATGCCAAACTTCCCCGGTTCTGTTCCAGAACTCCGCCTCAGAGAGCTCAGGCAAGGGATGCTTTCCTCCTTCACTGGGGTCAAGACTTCCTGTATGCCTTTCCACCCATTCCCCTAATTCCCAAAACCCTGTTCAAGCTTCAGAGAGACAGAGGCCACATGATTCTCATAGCTCCACATTGGCCACAGCAACTGTGGTACCCTCTGCTTCTACATCTCTCAAGCTCCCTCACTGGAGTTAGGGTCTGCTCCAGATCTCCTATCTCAAGAGGACGGAAAGTTATGGCATCCCAATCCCCAGTCTCTGCATCTCAGGGCTTGGTTGCTGAAGGCCTAGATCTCCACGATCTTCATCTTTCTCAACAGGTGAAAGATGTTCGTTATGCTTCCAGAAAACCTTCCACTAGACGTTCTTATGCTTTCAAGTGGAAGAGGTTTACTATCTGGTGCTCTGAGAAGGGTCTTAACCCCCTTGCCATACCTCTGGAATCTTTGCTGGAGTATCTCCTCCATCTGTCTAATGCAGGCCTTAAGACAAATTCAGTAAGGGTCCATTTGAGTGCTTTTGCAGCTTCCCTTAAGCCTCTCTAAATGGACAACCTATTTCCTCTCATCCTCTTGTAGCAAGGTTCATGAGAGGCCTCCTTTTAACAGAGCCCCCCATTAGACCACCTCCGGTGGCATGGGACTTTACCCTGGTTCTTGGTCAGCTTATGAAGCCGCCTTTTGAACCTTTGGCTACCACCTCCTTGAAATACCTTTCTTGGAAAGTTATCTTTCTCATTGCAATCACATCAGCACGTCGTATTAGTGAATTGCAAGCACTTGTAGCTAATCCACCTTATACAAGGTTCCATCATGACAAGGTGGTCCTTAGGACTCATCCACACTTTATGCCTAAGGTGGTCTCGCCTTTTCACCTCAACCAGGAGGTCTACCTACCTGTCTTTTTTCCAGGACCTCATGCATCAATTGCAGAGAGGAATCTTTATACCCTGGACTGTAAAAGAGCTCTGGCCTTTTACTTAGAGGACACAGCAACATAGAAAGTCCTCTCAGCTCTTTGTTGCCTTTGATCCTTCTCATTTGGGACTACCAGTCTCCAAGAGAACACTATATGGATTGCCCAGTGTATTTCTTTCGCCTGTCAGAGTAAGAACCTATCTCCAGGAACAAGCAGGAATGAGTCTTCACATATGGGTACGTCGGTACCGACGGAGCCTGCACGGGAATGCTCCCCAGCATCCAATCAGAAAGCTTTTGGGAGCATCCCTCGCGCCTGCGCGCTGACTTCCCGCCTTTTCCACTGCCTCTCCTCAGTTTTTGTTTTTCCGCGGAGCCAACAGGACGTCCTCCTGTCACCGCAGAAACCTTTTTCTTTAAAATCCTTATTTTCTTGTTTTCTTGTGGTCGCGGCTGTCTCTCCCACCAATACCGGTACCGCCGGTGCTTTATTCTTTTCTTTTTCAAACTTAGAGAAATATTTTCTCCTCAGTTTTTTGTTTTAACTTTTTGGGGCCTACCAGGCCTTTTCCAACATGGAGCCTTCTTCCCCTAAGAAGTGCCTTCACTGTGGAAACTTAGTTTTCTTTTTAGACTCTAATGCTTGGTGTCGTACCTGTTTGGGTCCTGACCCTTTTTCCCCTGATACCTCAGGCTATTTTATTGTGAGAAGACTTTCCCTTTTTCGAGTTTCCCTCGATGCCGTTTTTCCTCCTGAGGTGAGGACACCGGTTTATTCTTCTCTCCAGGATCAGGTAACCCACAAACAGTCTGTTAAGACTAGCCAATTCTTGAAGGGTAAGTCTCATGCCCAGCATGATGACGGCTCCGGCCTTGCCCTCAAGACCCCATTGGCAATAAAACCCCGGCGGGAGTCTTCGGGCTCCAAAGCATTTACGGGGTTTCAGGTTGTTCCTGGGGCTCACCCCTCACAGAACATACCTGAGCCATGCTTGGGGGTGGTATCCGCTTCGAGCGGTACCGATCCCCCGGCATCGACACCGGTGTCGAGTGTTCCACTCTTCACCAGGGATCGTCATCTGGTATCCTCGGTACCTTCGGGGCCGATCGATATGACCCAGATTGGCTTTCCTGTATCTTCGCCATGCTTGGGGTTGGTATCGGCTTCGAGCAGTACCGATACCCCGACATCGGCACCGGTGTCGAGTGTTCCACTCTTCACCAAGCATCGTCTTCGGACGTCCTCGGTACCTTCGGGACCGATCGATACGACTCCGATTGACTTTCTTGTATCGGCATCGCCGATACCACCACCAACGTCAGTACCTTCTAGACATGCATCGATAGACTCGCTCCTTTCGATGCCGAGTCTAGAATCGATATCCAGTCTCGATGACTTGGTACCGACGCGTTTCGGAACCGATCCATTTCGTTGCCAACTACGCAGTACCGAGGATATTTGCCAAGGCTCTCTGGTTACCTCAGCACCGCTTCAGCAGCCCCCGATTACTGCTTCGATTAAATTATCATCTCCGATACCGGTACCGGTATCTGTCGATTCCTGCAGTTCCATCGGTGCCATCGATCCTTTCTATGCCTAGTTTGGAATCGATACCAGGCACTGACAATGCAGTACTAACTGCCTCAAATCAGAACTGTCAGTATCACTGTCCATCTAGCAGGATTCTTTTTCTGCACCAGTCCAGTATGTCTTCTGGTGCTCAAGCTGCTCCTTCAACCTCAGCTTACCCAGGAATAGTTCAGAAATTTCTCCTTGACATGGCAACCTTTCTTGCCATTCCTATTCCTGGCTTTACTCTTGACCAAGATCCTGCAGATAAGGAAAATATAATGCTTCCTTTACATCATTCTTTGCAGGATCTTCTTCTGAGGATTTGGGAATCACCCTTAAAAGTTCCTTCGCCTTCTACTGCCATGAATGTTCTGTATCAGGTGCCTCCCTCTCCGGGGTTTCAAAAGAACCAACTTCCACATCATTCCATTGTAGTGGAATCAGCAATGAGGAAGGTAAGAAGCAAGAAGAAGCATTCTTCTTATCCGCCAGGTCGTGCATCTAAAGCACTTGATACCTTTGGACGTCAAACCTTCCAAACTTCTATGCTGGCTTCAAGAATTATCTCATATATTTTTTATATGAGTCTGACACTTCAGGAGGTCACAGAGAAATTATCTCTTTTGTCCCCTTTTTTGTCAGAGCCTAAGGCCACTGACTATTCCTTCTTAATCATAGCAGAAATATCTCTTGGTTTCTTTCTCGTGCTTCTCTAGACTCTTTTGAGTCTATTAGCAGATCCTCTGCTATTGCCATTGGAGCACGTCGTAAAGCCTGGCTGCGAGCTTCAGACTTGAGCAGAGGGACACAACATACACTGGGTAATTCTCCTTGTACTGGAGAAAATCTCTTCAATAAAGAGGCTTTACGTCAGGTTGCTCATTGCTCCACTGACTTCCCTGGTTCTGGAAACCATCCTAAGCCTTCTTTTTCCCCAGGACGTAGGAAATGTCCTACCAAACCTTCTTTCCCTAAGAAAAGAAGGTTTCACCCTTCTCCTGCCCATCCTCCAGATGTACCCAAGCAAGGGACATCTCATCCTAGTCTGAAGTCTCCAGACTCTAATCAGTCTAATCATAACCAGCAACCATAGGTTCCTGTATGTTGCAATCTACAGTTAACTTCTTAGCAGAAGTTTATTCTTCAAACTCTACACTGGATTTTTCTTTTTCAGTATGCTAAGCTGTAGGATTCTTTTGTCCATGGGTTACAGAATTCTCCCCTTCTTACTACTACGAAGGGAGGTTACAACTATCCCATGATAGTTTCTGTCCCCACATGGACATCTTTTCCTTCAGCTGACTTACCATATGGTAAGTCACTTTCCAACCCACTCTCTTTCAGGGTTTCCCCTGCTTGGGTTGGCACCATACTGAAACACTTCTCTTTCTTCCAGTGTAGACCTTTTGTTATCCTTCAGTACATGCTCTGAACAACTCATCAGACAGGGACGGGAATATCTCCGCTCCCTTTGTCTGTTTTCTCTGTTTTATACAGGAGAATCCCCTCTGCTGTTTTGTTCAGTTGCTGTGTATGCAGGAGTTCCAGTGATTACTTTAATACTCATTGCATACTACTTTCAACTATCTTGCATAATACTACTCACTGCAGGTTATCTTCTAGCCATATCCTTTCCTAGGATGTGGCAACATGCCTGACTTCTGTCAGTTTTATCTTATAATTCTCCTGCACAATGCTCTCTGCAATCTTCAGAGAAGCTTTCTACTATGGGCCCTTGCTACAGAGCATTGAACTTTGTCTCTGAGGGTTTTTTCCCATATAGTAGAAAAAGTTTATATAATCATTCCATGGCGTGAATGTCCAAGGAGTTCCCAATCTTGCAGGAATCTACCCCTTTTTTCCTTGCAGCTTGGCATTATGCTTTTCTGTTCCACTTGGACAACGCATACTCTTTTAGTATACATGATACCCCTGTGTCCCTTGGCTGGGTCATCCTGGTGTCTTAGTCTATGCGTTTTTTTGTCCTTTGGACATGTCAGAGTCCTAAAGTACTCCTGACGTGCTCTTGCCAGACTGCTATTATCCTCTGTTTTTTCACGCAATCATACTGGTTATTCCACTGAACTACATTCCTGCACCGCAGAAATAGATTCTCTATATATCTTCAGGTGGTTTTTACCCCCTCATTATTAGATGAATCTATTCCCATCACGTTCCCCATGTGAATGTTTTTGTGGGGCTCAGTTGCAGGCATGTATCCTCAGACTTATATTCATGTTTGTATATGTCCTATACATACATATTTCTGTAGTCTGTGTGGGCATAAGTCATTCCCATCTATATATCTATCTATATATATCACACATATCTAGACATATATGCACATATATATAGATATGTATGTATCTCTCTCTCTCTCTCTCTATATATATACACACACCCATTGGGAGATGTCCCTAGGACGCTATGTATTACCTACTATCTCCCTAACTGTCTGTGCTATAAAGCTTTTACCTTCTTAAGGGGACCAGACAGTCAACTTGCCTATTCTCATACGGCTCAGTAAGTGGGAGCGGTTATACACACAATTACTGCTGTGATGTCGTCAGCTTCTATTTTTGTTATAGATCTCCCTGTCTATGAAGTATCAAACTTCAATGTCTTCCTATCTCTTACCAGCTAGGAAAGACAGTGTACATCTTCATTATTTCTGAGTACATTTCTGTTCTCCCTGGGAATAGGGGCTTTTTTCCATACCCCCTCTTCCCTTCAGGACTGGGCTAATTCTCCAGATCGGTCAGTCTTCTTCTTTTAGTCCTCAATATTAATAACTCTGTACCTAAAAGAGTTTTTAGCTTTTTCCCATAAAGCTTTCCATTGAAGACCTGCCGTTCTTCTCCTACCTCAGTTGACACCTGGGTCACCTGCCCATTCCAGGTTTGGAACTTCATCCTCACTGCTGTGAAGTTACCTTGAGGATTCCGCTACTGCATCTACAGTACACTCCATCACAGTTCTACTTCCTACAATCCAGTAGGTAAGCTCTATATTGTACTAGTTCATTAAATATTTTAATGATACTTGACATACATTCTAAAGACTCTTTTTCTCTGTAGTCTTTAGATTTGCTGTTCCTCTACAGCTCTTCTCTATTTAACTCCTACCCCCCATCCCTCAGGGGATGCCGGGGATCCAGGTTTGGGAAATGCCGTCCTGTTCCAGGGATACGCATTTTATGGGATCTCCCCTGGCACCCACAGCTAGGGAGTCCCCATATGTTAAGACTAATTCCTGCTTGTTCCTGGAGATAGCACAGTTACTTACCTGTAACAGTTGATCTCTGGGAACAGCAGGAATAAGTCTTCACAACCCATCCAACTCCCCTAGGAGTTGTATCTCTCTATCTTTCCTTTCCCTCTCTCTCTCTCTCTCTCTTTGTCTCAGCTTTAAAACTCAACTGAGGAGAGACAGTTGGGAAAGGCGGGAAGGCAGCATGCAGGCGCTGTGGGATGCTCCCAAAGGCTTTCTGATTGGACGCTGGGGAGCGTTCCCGCGCAGGCTCCGTCGGTACCGACGAAACCCATATGTGAAGACTTATTCCTGCTGTTCCCAGAGATCACCTGTTACAGGTAAGTAATTGTGCTTTATTTAATCTTGCATTTGAATTATCCTCTTAAAGCTATTCACATCAGCGGAAGTCAGCTCTGCATCCCCCCCCCCCCGTCAACTTCAACCCCCCCCCAACCTTCTTTTTAACTTTGATTTCAATTGGAGTTCTTTTCCTTTTAATTATAATTGTAAAATGCTCTAGTTTTGAAGGGCAGTATATCAAGTTTTTAATAAACTGTAAACTGGAAGTTCAGTTTTGGCCATGTTCAATTTTGAACACCGGTGAAACATCCAGGCAGCGATTGTCAGATAGGCAGATATACAGGCTTTAAGTGCAGGAGAAATATCAGAGGTAGGTAGATCTAAGAGTCGTTAGCTTAAAAATGATATTGAAAAACTTGGGAGGAGATGAGAGCACCAAGGGACTGGGTATAGAGAGAGAAAAGGAGAGGGCCTAGAACAGACTCTTAGGGTATACAAACTGAGAAAGGGATAGCAATAGAGGAGAAACCACCAGATCAGACACTGAAAGATAGAGATGAGAAGAGAACCAGGACAGTACAGAGCCCCTGAAACCAAGTGACGACAATGTATCGAGGAGAAGGTGGTGGTCAACAGTGTCAAAAGCAGCAGAAAGGTCAAAAAGAATGAGGACTGAGTAAAAGCCTTTGGATTTAGCCAGGAGCAAGAATGTAAAGGACGATCCTGGCAAGGGAGCATAACCCATACCTTTTGGACTGGTCTAGCAGGATTCAAGGAAAGAAAATATCAGGTATGTAAAATTTCTCCTTTCTTCATTAGAAAGCTGTTCGATCACCTTTTTCATTTTTTTGTTGCCCTTCTCGGTACCTTATTCAGCCCACCTATATTGTGAGATGGAGTGACCAGAAATGCACACTTTTTTTTTTTTAAGTGCAGTCATATCATAGATCTCCAGGAACAAGCAGGAAGTTAGCCCTTACATTTGGGTGATGATGGAGCCCACGCAGAGCATGTCCCCAGCTTTCAAAGAAAGCCTTTGGGACATGATACCTTGCATGCGTGGTCCCCTTTCTGCCCATGGGTGCCATCTTGCTCAGTTTCCTTTTTTCCGTGGAGCCCAATGGACATTTGTCCTGTTTCCCCCGGAAATATTCTTGCTAATTATCCTTGGTTAGTTTCCCAGTTTGCACCGGTTCCTCTTCCCTCCTCGAGCTGCACCGGCACTGGTACTGTTCTCTGCGCCTTTTGTCTTTTTTGATTGAGGCTTGCCTTGACCGGAGTTTGCGCCCTTTTTTGCCCAGGGGTCGTCGACCTCATCTGGGTGTTTTCCCCACCATGTCCCCCGGTGGGTTTAAAAAATGCGACTGCTACAGTCAAACAGTGTCTGTCATAGACACCCTGACTGCTGCCTGTGCTGCCTCGGCCTGGACCATCACAGGATCTCCTGCAACATGTCAGGCCATGATGCCTAAGGCCAATAAAAAGAAGTCAGAGTTGCAGGAAAAACTGTTCCCCAGGTCTGACTCGGCACCTGCCTCCCCAGTGTTGAGCTCCAAGCCCAGCACTTCCCAAGCGTCCTCTGAGTCCCACGGTGTGGCTCCTCCCAGAAGACCCCCGGACCCCAGCAGAAAGAAGAAAAAATCCTTGAGTCCACCAAGGTTGCACTGGAAAACTCTGGTAAAACTGCCCGGAGGGAATCTGGTGGTTCCGAGAAGTGCCGTACCAAGGTCCTCAAGAAGAATTCCTTGGCCAGAGGAGACCATGCGAGATTCCTTGAGATCTGTCCTCGTTTAGCATGCATGCGCAAGAGTGCTGGCGCCAGACTGGAGATCCTTGGTACCCATGCCGAAAGCTGTGAAGCCATCTAAGCTTGAAATCAGAATGGCAGTCTTGGAGCAGAACATCACTGCTATCCTGGCACTGCAGCAGGCAATGATGGCTGGTTTGTCTGCATCATCTGCCCCAACAACCAGGCCCCAGACTGCAGGGGAGTCCCCAGTCATCGAGCCGAGCTCTGAGCACCATCGGCCTCTGGTAAGCCCTCACCACCTGTGGAGGTCTTGGTCCCGTTCCTCTGGCATCTGATCCTCCCAGGTCAGTTTCCACGACTCGGACCCCAGGTCCTCAGGAGGTCACTGGCCACTCAGCACAGTCCTTGACATAATGAGTCGCAGGGCCTCGGACTCATCACCTCTCGACTGAGTGGGAGACCAATGAAGAGGCATCCCTGGAAACCAAATGGCATGGAGATATTCCCTCGGCCCCGTCTCGCCTGGTGCCATTCTCCTCCGGAAGATGTGGCCTTCCACGACTTTGTCAAGGATATAGCCAGAGCCCCCTTGTTGCAAACTGAGGCGAAGGAAGATCCACACACCTAGAAACTGGAGATTCTCTAGTATGAGTCTCCACCCAAGGAAACTCAGTGCCCGTGAAGCCAATCCGCGAGCAGCTACTACTCAGAATGTGGGAGGCGCCTGCATCTGTGCCAGAGGTGAGTCAGCACCTCGATGCCATGTACAGTGTCTGGAAGGGCCTGGGGTCCACAAACCCCAGCCCCACATAACTCCATAGTCGTTGAGTTGACCATGTAGAAACTTAAAAGCCAGAAGACCTCCCCCTCCTCTGTCCCTCCTGGAAGGGACGCTAGAGCCATCGATGCTTTTGGGCAAAAGTGCTACCAAGGCTGCATTCTGGGTTTTCCGGATTCGAGCCTGTGAACTGTACATAGGCATGTATCTGAAGGTCCTAACCCAGGAGTTGTCCAGATTTTCAGTGGGGCTCACTGGGGAGCCCTTCCAACGGTTCCAATCCCTGACCTCCGGGATGAAGGACTGCTCTAAGTTCTTTTCCCGGGCAGCCTATGACAGTTTTGAGTCAGCAGCTCGACTAGCAGCAGCCGGCATCAATGCCTGGTGCCAAGCCTGACTGCAGTCTTCTGACCTTGAGCAGCAGGTCCAAGACAAGCTGTTCGATGTCCCCTGTACCGGGAGAACCTGTTTGGCAAGCCTATGACCGACAAGGCAGCTGAGATTGAGGCCAACATGGTAACTCACCAGAAACTCTCCAAAAAGACCATTTCCCCATAAGAAACCATTGGGGAAAAGAGCCCTGTTCCTAAGGGAAAAGGAGCTTGTTCATCAGCCACCACTACCAGCCCTTCTCAGGCCAGAAATAGGGTTCTCACCCTAAACGACAAAGCCATGAGACTCAGAGGCCAAAGGTACAGAAGCCCCAGACCCCAGCTCCTGCACAACCCAGGGGGGAGCTTTTGACTCCCAGGGCAGGGCCTCCCCTCCCCCAGCCCACAGGGGCCACATGGCACTTTTCGCCCACAGATGGGCCAGTGTTACCTTGGATCAGTGGGTACTGCAGGTGGTAAGGAAAGGATGCTTCCTTCACCTACAGCAGGTACCACTCAGGTTCTTCCCAGGAGAGTTGGTGCAACCTCTCCTTCACCAGAGCCACCTGCTCTGAGCTTGCAGGTCTGCTTAGGGACAATGCAGTAGAGACCGTAACCAAACACCTGTGGGGTAAAGGCTTCTACTCTAGATACTTCCTTGCCCCAAAGAGAACTGGGGGCCTCAGGCTCTACCTAGACCTGAGAAACTTAGAGTTTCTGGTGAGGGAGAAGTTCAAGATGCTCTCACTTGGAACACTGCTGCCTTACCTCCACCAGGGAGATTGGCTGTGCTGCTTGGACCTAAAGGATGTGTCTACACACATCCTGATCCATCCCTCCCACAGGCAGTACCTAGGGTTTGTGGAGGGAAGGTGGCACTACCAGTACAGGGCGCTACCCTTCGGCCTGGCTTCCTCGCCAAGGATCTTTACCAAATGCCTGGTGGTGGTAGCTGCCCACCTGCACCTACAAGGGGCTTTTGTTTTCCCCTACCTAGACAACTACCTAATCAGGAGTGAAACGGCCTCAAAGAATCAAGTCAGGCCGCAGAGTGTGCAGCCCTTCTTCTGCAGCACCTGACGTTTATCATCAATTACCCCAAATCCCATTTCTCTCCAGCCCAAAGCCTGGAGTTCATAGATGCTGAGTTGGACACGTTACAGATCAAGGCCATCCTCCCAAGAGGGAGCAGAGTGCCTCAGGCAACTGGCAGGAGAGGTACAATGCAGCCAGTCAGTGCCATCTTGTCTTCTCCTCCGTCTGCTGAGCCATATGGCCTTGACAGTCCATGTCACGCCCTCAGCCCACTTACACATGTGGATAGCCCAATGGTGCTTCTGCTTGCAGTGGACTCAAGCCATGGGCAGGCTATGGAACAGGGTCAGTACCTCAACTGGTGGCAAAACTTGCACCACCTCCAGGCAGGAATGCCCTTCCAGGCACCCGTGCCGCAGAGGACTCAGATACCTCCCTCCTGGGTTGGGAGGCACATTATAAGAACATAAGATATGCCATACTGGGTCAGACTAAGGTCCATCAAGCCCAGTATTCTGTTTCCAACAGTGGCCAATCTAGGTCATATGTACCTAGCAGTTTCCCCAAGGGACACAGGTTCTACAATGCTTGTATTGGTTCAAGCATTGATATCCTGGTTCCCTTCTTAATAATGGTTTATGGACCTTTTTTAAACCCAGCTACACTAACAGCCTTTACTACATCCTCGAGAAAAAATTCCAGAGTTTGATTACACTTTGAGTGAAAAAATATTTTCTTTTATTAGTCTTAAATAGTTTACCCTGTAGCTTCATTGCATGTCCTCTAGTCTTTCTATATTCTGATAAGGTAAACAATCGATCTACGTTTACCCGTTCCACTCCGTTCATTAATTTATAGACTTCTATCATATCTCCCCTCAGCCGTCTCTTTTCCAGGTTAAAGAGCCCTAACCTTTTTAGCCTTTCTTCATAGGAGTATCCTTCCATCCCCGTTACATTTTGGTGGTTCTTCTCTGAACCTTTTCTAAAATCGCTATATCCTTTTTAAGATATGGCGACCAGAATTGCACACAATATTCAAGGTGCGGTCTCACCATGGAACGATATAGAGGCATTATAATATCTTTTGTTTTATTTTCCATTCCTTTCCTTATGATACCTAGCATTCTATTTGTTCTCATGGCCGCCGCTGCACACTGGGCCGAGGGTTTTAACATGGTATCCACAATGACACCTAAATCTGTTTCCTGGGTGGTGGTTCCTAATGTGAAACCTTGCATTGTGTAACCATAGTTTGGGTTGTTCTTCCCTAGGTGCATAACCTTGCACTTGTCCACATTAAATTTCATCAGCCATTTTGATGCCCAGTCTTCCAATTTATCAAGATCCTCTTGCAATTTTCCACAATCCTCTTGGGTTTTAACAACTTTAAATAGCTTTGTGTCATCTGCAAATTTGATAACCTCACTCGTTATTCCACTTTCCAGGTCATTTATGAATATGTCAAAGCAGTGGACCCAGAACAGACCCTTGGGGTACACCACTATTCACCTTTCTCCATTGGGAAAATTGGCCATTTAGCCCTACCCTCTGCTTTCTATCTTTTAACCAGTTCCTGATCCACAATAGTACACTGCCTCCTATCCCATGACTCTTTAGTTTTGCCAAAAGTCTCTGAGGGACCTTGTCAAAGGCTTTCTGAAAGTCCAGATACACAATATCAACCGACTCACCTTTGTCCACCTGATTATTCACTCCTTCAACAAAACATAACAGATTAGTAAGACAAGATCTTCCTTGTCTAAAGCCATGTTGGCTGTCTCCCATTAGGTCATGACTATCTACATGCTGAGTAATTTTATTCTTTATGATGGTTTCTACCATTTTTCCCGGTACTGATGTCAGGCTCACCGGTCTGTAGTTTCCCGGATCACCCCTGGAACCCTTTTTAAAATTGGTGTTACATTGGCAATCCTCCAATCTTCAGGTATTAGAGATGATTTTAATGATAGTTCACAGATTACTAATAGCAGGTCTGCAGTCTCATATTTCAGTTCTTTCAACACCCTTGGATGTATACCATCCGGCCCAGGTGATTTGCTACTCTTCAGTTTATCTAATAGTTGTAATACATCTCCAGGAACAAGCAGGAATGAGTCTTCACATATGGGTATCGTCGGTACCGATGGAGCCTGTGCGGGAACGCTCCCCAGCGTCCAGAAAGAAAGCTTTTGGGAGCATCCCACAGCGCCTGCGCGCTGTCTTCCTGCCTTTCCCAACCACCTCTCTCCAGTTCTTCTTTTCCGCGGAGCCAGCAGGTCGTGTTCCTGTCACCGCTGAAGAAGTTCTTTATTTTCTTTTATTTCTTTGGTCGCGCGTCTGCCTTCTTCGACATTGGACCGGTACCGCCGGTCTTTTCTTCTTTCTAATTTAAAAAAAAACAAAACTACAGTTTCCCACTTCTGTGCATTTTTTCCTTTTGGGCCTTAGGCCTAGAAAACCTTTCCTCATGGAAAAGCCCGCTTCCGGGTTTAAAAAGTGCACGAAGTGCAGCGGTACTCTTTCTATCACGGACACCCATGACTGGTGTCTAAAATGTTTGGGTCCTGACCACTCAATCACCGATTGTGAGTCCTGTTCCATGATGTCTAAAAGAGGTCGACAGAATCGAGCGGCCAAGCTCAGTACCCTGTTTCCCTCTGATGCAGCTTCGGTGGCATCGACATGTTCCAGAGCTGCTTCTTCCTCCCATGGATCTCAGGTAACCAAACATAAGTCCAGCCGGTCCTTGAAGGGTAGATCTCCCTCTAAGTATTGAGATGCCTCCGGGCTTGCTCTCGAGGATCCCGCACCGGCAAAATTGCCCCGGCGGGAAGCTCCGGCTTCCAAAGCTTCATCTATGGGGTTACAGGTTGACATCGATGGCTCGGCCTCGACCGATCACCTGTTGCCATGTTCTGGGGTACCGGTGGTTTCCACTGGTACCGACATCCAGATATTGGTTGCGTCGATGGATCAGAATATTCTGACCATGCAGCGTGCCATTACGGCATTCATACAAGCTGCGACGCCTCCGGTACCGCAACAAACTCCGTTGTCGGTTCCGGTGCCGGTACCGATTGCATCGGCTTCGGTGTCGACTGCAGCGGTACCCTGTTCTGTGATGCCCATCTGTACCGAATCGGTACCGATCACTCCCGATGTCGATACCACTCGGTACGCGTATCGGGCTCTGCAGGAGCATCCAGACAGGCGATACTTCGATTCCTCCGAAGACTCTGATGAATCAGAGGCTTCTATCGAAGCATCGGTACTCCTTCCTCAGGAGCCCTCTTCTCCAAAAAGAATGTCTCCTCCAGAAGACTTGTCTTTTCAAGACTTCATTAGGGAAGTGGCCAGGGGCCTCTCCATTTCAGTGGCCCCTGAATCAGAGCCTAGAGCCAAGAAATTGGATATTTTACAATCTCCAGGAACAAGCAGGAATGAGTCCTCACATATGGGTACGTCGGTACCGACGGAGCCTGCACGGGAAAGCTCCCCGGCTTCCCAGAAAGAAAGCTTTTGGGAGCCTCCCACAGGGCCTGCGCGCTGCCTTCCCGCCTTTCCTAACCAACTCTCCTCAGTTCTTCTTTTTCCGCGGAGCCAGCAGGTCGTGTTCCTGTCACTGCTGAAGAAGTTCTTTATTTTAATTTATTTCTTTGGTCGCGTGTCTGCCTTCCCCGACGCCGGACCAGTACCGCCGGTCTTTTCTTTTCTTTCAAAAAAAAAAAAATTGTACTTTTCCTCACTTGGTGTATTTTTCTTCTTAGGCCTACAGGCCCACAAGAAAATTTTCCCTCATGGAAAAACCAGCCTCCGGGTTCAAAAAATGCACTAAGTGTAGCGGTACAATTTCTGTTACAGATACCCATGAATGGTGTCTTAAATGTTTGGGTCCTGAACACTCCATTCCGGATTGCCAGTCCTGCTCCCTAATGTCTAAACGAGGGTTACAGAACCGAGCAGCCAAGCTCCATGTGCTGTTTCCCACGGATGTACCGGCGGTGGCATCGACATCTTCCAGGTCTTTCTCTCCTGATGGGTCTCAGGTAACCAAACATAAACCTAGCAGGTCCTTGAAGGGCAAATCTCCCTCTCAGCATCGAGATGCCTCCGGGCTTGCCCTCGAGGATCCGGCCCCAGCCAAACAACCCCGGCGGGAAGCTCCGGCTTCCAAAGCTCCTCCTATGGGGTTACAGGTTGACATCGATGGCACGGCCTCGACCGATCACCTGTTAGACTGCTCTGGGGTACCGGCACAATCTCCCGGTACCGACATCCAGGCAGTCGTGGCATCCATGGATTACACTGTGCAATCCATGCAGCAGGCTATAATGGCTTTTATTCAAGCTGTGACGCCGTCGGTACCGCAACGAGTCCCGTTGTCGGTACCGGTACCAACACCGATACCGGTACCGACTGCATCGGCATCGGTCAGGATACCGACTAAGGTTCCTTGTCCAGGGCTATCTCTCGGTACCGATCCGGTACCGGGGACGCCCGATGTCGGTACCGATCGATACGCGTATCGATCATTGGAAGGGGACAGATGATACTTCGATTCCTCTGATTCTGATTCATCAGATGAGTCTCCCGAAGTATCCATTACCCTTCCTGAGGAGCCTACTTCTCCAAAAAGGAGAATGTCTCCTCCAGAGGATTTGTCCTTTCAAGACTTCATAATAGAAGTGGCTAAAGGACTCTCTATTTCAATAACCTCTGAAGCAGAGCCTAGAGCAAAAAAATTTGATATTTTAGGATACTCTAAGGCTCCCAGAGAGGCAGTCACCTTGCCAATTCATGAAATTCTTCATGAACATATGATTGACTTATGGGAGACTCCTCTCACCCTTTCTCCTCATTCTCGCAGATTGGACACTATGTACCGTGTCCCTCCTTGTCCTGGATTTCAGAAAACTCAGCTTCCTCACCACTCCATTGTGGTGCAGTCAGCTATGAAAAGGATAAAGAGTACCAAAAGACACTCTTCTGCTCCCCCAGGAAGAGAATGCAGGACCTTGGATGCTTTTGGTAGGAAAATCTTCCAAGCCAGTATGCTTATTGCCAGAATCAACTCATATAGCCTTTATATGGGTATGTTTCTAAAGGAAGTTGCACAAAAGCTGCACAACTTTCTCCCTTTTATTCCAGAGGATAGAAGGGATGAATTCCTCCTTTGGCTTAAGCATACTCAAGATATTTCAAAGTTTTCCAACAGGGCAGCCTTTGATTCCTTTGAAGGTGCCAGCTGAGCCTCAGGCATTGCCATAGCTGCTCGCAGAATTGCTTGGCTCCAGGCTTCTGATCTAGAACCCTGGGTTCAGGATGGCTTAGGAAATCTGCCCTGTACGGGTGAAAATCTCTTTGGCAAAGAGTGGCAAATAAAAGCCACTCAAATGGATGCAGAGAATTCTGCTCTGGATAGACTTCCTAAGTCAACTTCCATTCCAGCCAAGAAAGTCTTTCAAAAAGCCTTTTTACAAAAGGAGCAGATTTCCTTCCACTTCTGGCCAACAGTCTTCTACAGGTCGCTTTGCTACTAAGCGTCAGCAACCTAAACAAGCCAGGCCTAAACCTGCAGGGGCTGCTACAACTCAGCAGTCCCAACCCCCTCAGGGTTTTTGACTTGATACTAGAGAACTTAACCTTTCTGGCTCTACAACAGCCAGAACCTCTCACCATTCCAGGAAGGTTAGCTCATTTTGCTCCCAGATGGGAGCAAATCACATCAGAGCAGTGGACCCTCTCTATCATAAGGGAGGGCTACAAACTTCATTTCTCAGACTTTCCTCCCTACACCATGGTGAGACACTTCAATTCTCCCACATCTCTCCTCGACCTTCTGGATCAGGAGGTAACTACCCTTCTGGCCCAGGGGGCCATAGAAGAAGTTCCTCTTCTTCAACAGGGGTCAGGGTTTTACTCCCCCTATTTTCTCATTCCAAAGAAAACAGGGGGATACAGACCCATTCTAGATCTCAGAGAATTGAACAAAATGCAAGGAGAAGTTCAAGATGCTTTCTCTAGGCACTCTCCTTCCATACCTGCAGAGTCAGGATTGGCTTTGTTCTCTAGATCTCAAGGATGCGTACACTCATGTCCTCATCCATCCATCTCACAGAAAATTCCTACGTTTTCTGTTCCAGGGAAAACATTACCAATACAGAGTGCTTCCTTTCGGTCTAGCCTCTGCTCCAAGAGTGTTCACCAAATGCATGGCAATAGTTGCTGCATTTCTACGCACTCTGGGAATATGTCTTCCCATACCTGGACGACTGGCTCATCCGAGCTCCAACCCAGTCAGAGCCTCAGATCTCCCTGAACCGCACCAGGCGCATTCTGCAATACCTGGGACTTGTGGTAAACCTCCCAAAGTCCCAGCTCACCCCTACTCAGTCCCTGGAATTCATAGGGGCCTGGTTGGACACCACTTCTGCAAGGGCCTACCTTCCTCAGGCCCGTTGTCAACGTCTAGTGCAGTTAGCCTCCCAGATTCAGTCAAAGAGCCATTTAACTGCCAGGGAGATGCTACAGCTGCTAGGCCATACGGCTTCCACAGTTCATGTGGTACCCTATGCTCGTCTACACATGAGAGCAGCTCAATGGACTTTGTCCACCCAGTGGACTCAAGCTTCAGGAGCTCTCTCAGACCAATTAGCAACCTCCAAACGTCTCTTTTGGTCTCTCCAATGGTGGATGTCCACTCAAAATCTGTTGCTGGGGTCCCCCTTCCAACCTTTGTTGCCCCAGGCAACCCTCACAACAGATGCCTCCCAAACAGGTTGGGGAGCTCATCTACAAGACCTCTCCACCCAAGGCATTTGGTCCCCACAGGAGACCTCTCTCCATATCAACCACTTGGAACTTCGAGCAGTGTTCCTAGCTCTCAAGGTCTTTCATACCCTCCTCAGCTACAAGACAGTCCTCATTCACACGGACAATCAAGTAGCCATGTTTTATATAAACAAGCAAGGAGGAACTGGCTCTCTGTCGCTTTGCAACGAAGCTCTAAGATTATGGGCCTTCACCAGAGAGCATCAAATCCATCTCCTGGCAGTATACCTCCCAGGAATCCAAAACTCTTGGGCAGACAGACTCAGTCGAGTTCTACTTCCACACGAATGGTCCCTGCACATGGATCAGGTACTCAGAATCTTCCAGGAATGGGGAACCCCGGACATAGACCTCTTTGCAAGTCTGTGGAATGCCAAACTTCCCCGGTTCTGTTCCAGAATTCTGTGTCAGGGAGTTCAGGCCAAGGATGCCTTCCTCCTTCATTGGGGTCAGGGCTTTCTGTATGCTTTTCCACCCATTCCTTTGATTCCCAAGACTCTGTTCAAACTCCAGAGGGATCAAGGATCTATGATCCTCATAGCTCCATGCTGGCCACGCCAAGTGTGGTACCCTCTACTTCTGCATCTCTCCCAAGCCCCCTCCCTGGACTTGGGAGCTGTGCCAGACCACCTGTCCCAGGAGGAAGGGACTTTGTGGCATCCAAATCCCAAGTCCCTTCACCTCAGAGCTTGGTTACTGAAGGCCTAGACCTTCAAGACTTCAATCTTTCTCAGCAAGTGAAGGATATCCTCCATGCTTCCAGAAAACCTTCCACTAGGCGTTCCTATGCTTTTAAGTGGAAAAGATTTTCCATTTGGTGTGCTCAAACGGGTCTTGACCCTCTGGCACTTCCTGTGAATTCTCTATTGGAATATCTCCTGCATCTCTCCAATGCAGGCCTTAAAACGAATTCAGTAAGGGTCCATTTGAGTGCTATTGCAGCATCCCTTAAGCCTCTCAATGGACAACCTATCTCCTCTCATCCTCTTATTGCAAGATTCATGAGAGGCCTAACTTTAACAAAACCTCCCATCCGACCTCCTCCGGTGGCATGGGACTTAAACTTGGTTCTTGGTCAGCTTATGAAGCCACCTTTTGAACCCTTAGCCACTACCTCCTTGAAATTTCTTTCCTGGAAGGTTATTTTCCTTATTGCAGTCACTTCTGCTCGCCGCATCAGTGAACTGCAGGCCCTAGTGGCTAATCCACCTTATACAAGGTTCCATCATGATAAGGTAGTCCTTAGGACAAATCCTCACTTTATGCCTAAAGTGGTCTCACCTTTTCATCTTAATCAAGAGGTATATTTACCTGTCTTTTTTCCAGCTCCTCATGCATCCAGTGCAGAGAGGAACCTTCATACTCTAGATTGTAAAAGAGCTCTTGCTTTTTACTTACACAGGACACAGCAACATAGAAAGTCTTCCCAGCTTTTTGTTGCTTTTGCTCCTTCTCATTTAGGACTTCCAGTTTCTAAGAGAACACTGTCCAATTGGATTGCTCAGTGTATTTCTTTTGCTTACTAGAGTAAGAACCTTTCTCTGGAGGGCCATGTCACAGCTCACAATGTGAGGGCCATGGCCGCCTCTATGGCTCATCTTCATTCTGTGTCCATCGACCAGATCTGTCGAGCAGCCACCTGGGCCTCGGTTCATACCTTCACAGCCCATTACTGTTTGGACAAGGACTCCCGCCGGGATGCCTTGTTTGGTCAGGCTGTCCTCAGACACCTGTTCCATTCTTAAACAACTCCTGCCCTCCGTCCCTTAATGGATGCCTGAGATCCATAGGAAGACGAGGAACCTTTCAGGGTCTCATACCCTTGGGGATCTCCCAGGCATCTTAGCTAGGGAGTCCCCATATGTGAGGACTCATTCCTGCTTGTTCCTGGAGATAGCACAGTTACTTACCTGTAACAGGTGATCTCTGGGAACAGCAGGAATTAGTCCTCACAACCCTCCCACCTCCCCTAGGAGTTGTATCTCTCTCTATCTTTCCTTTCCTCTCTCTCTATTGTCTCAGCTTTAAACTTGAACTGAGGAGAGTTGGTTAGGAAAGGCGGGAAGGCAGCGCGCAGGCACTGTGGGAGGCTCCCAAAAGCTTTCTTTCTGGGAAGCTGGGGAGCTTTCCCGCGCAGACTCCGTCGGTACCCACGTACCCATATGTGAGGACTAATTCCTGCTGTTCCCAGAGATCACCTGTTACAGGTAAGTAGTAACTGTGCTATATCCTAAGGCTCCTAAAGAGGCAGCTACTTTACCAATTCATGAGATCCTTTATGATCACATGTTGGGCATATGGGAGACACCTCTCACTATCTCCCCATATTCTCGTAGGTTGGACACCATGTACCGTGTTCCTTCTTGAACAGCACACAGGAGAGCAGGGCTCCTGCAGGAATCAATAGAGTACACAAGGAGCAGAAGCAGTGGACGACCCAGTTGCTTAGTGTTATTTTCAAAATGCTTTATTGAAGATCCCTGACGCGTTTCGGCTTGCGCCTTTCTCAAGGGGAGAGTAGCTTACAAAAAAATAATATAAATCCATTAAAAACATACATAAACATCATTCTGAAAAGGCAACCGGGACACATTTATATTAACAAATTGCTATTATGTTTTAACTTTAAAATCAAAGTGAAAAATAGTTAATAAAATACACATGCATAATAATGTGATAAATAGTTAAAAACATAATTTAAAAACAAAATTTAAAGAACCATAATTAGAAAACATAATCAAAAAACATAATTAGAAAATATAATTAAAAAACATGAATTAAAAAGCATAGAAACCAGACGCAGGGCAGAAAAAAATAATCAATGCTACTCATGAAAACGGAAAAACAAAGAGCTACTCACTGAATCATGCACCGAAGTGCCGTTTAAAACTGAGGGACACTAAGGTCCTTATCTTGCCATTATACGAGCACAAAGGAAAGCAAAAAGTTATTCAGACATGAAGACTCAAGAAGCAGGATACCTAATAACTAGAAAAAATTATTGGGTGAATGAAAACCTCATACAAACTGCTCTTGTTTTGCAGTGTGAGCTTTTATATTTAGACCATTCATGCCGTGAGTGACTAAACTTGTGCATGTAAAAATTATGTATATATATTAAAATCTACTCACAAAATGGGCACAGAAGTGCCGAGACACTGTGCTTTGTAGTCGGATTCGTTATGATGCTATATAATAAACATAGAGCCCATTAAAATGCAAACCGGCAGTGCTCAAGTAAACCGCTAAAAAACAGATCGTTTTTAAATACCTGGTTAAAACTGCACAGAACAAAAAAGGAGGTTCTGAATGTCATACCACTGTGTTGGCGAAACAATCCTAGCAGAATATCACAAATAGCGTTCTTCCGAATCGGATCTGAATGCCTTTCTGAAACACTGTTTTAAGAACGCTGACTTTCGCGCCAAAAGGGGCGTGGTTATCTTTATCCAATCTCCAAGGGGTATTGAGTAGATAGAAGTAAAGGAAACGGACAATGTCATTTATGAGGCCAATACTTAATTAAAAAACTATTAAATTCATATATGAATCGCTGTTCTAACTTAAGGAGAGACTTGTCTACATCCCCGCCTCTCCAAGTTAGAACAGCGATTCATATATGAATTTAATAGTTTGGAACCTAATGGTCTCAACCAAGAGATTGATTTGTCTGTGTTCCTCTGACTTCCCAGTCCATATTTATGCACTATAATTAACGGCCGGTTACCTATTTATTAGATACTAAAGTTTTTCAATTTAAACAATTAACTATTGAATAATTTATTTAACTAAGAGACCGTTTTGTCAGTGTTTTTTTAATAGATGTTCATTAGTGTCCTTTTTTTAAAAAAACTTCTCTAATGAATTATTATTTTAATTTTAATAATTTTTTTGATTATATATTTTTATATATATATATTTTTATATATATATATTTATCTGTTTATTCATTTATCAATTTTTATACATAATAATCATTATATATATTATTTTTTCAAGTGTGAATAACATGTTCACATTTATTGTTCATTCATGCAATATAAGCATTTAATTTATAATTTATAGAGGTATATTTATACCTACCAGTCATACCTATGTTTTAGATTTTTACTCTTTTCATTGCACATAAAGTTAAATTTGTCTCTTATAGTCCCTCTATAATTTTATTTACATATTTATTTATTCATTTTTAATTATATATATTTTTTAGTTATATATATATTTTTTATACATAATTTATAGTTTATTATAGTATTGTTAGTATTGTTAACATTTCACATTAATATATTATTTATACATTCTCATTCATGTGTCTAGTGATGTCGTTTACATGAATTGGAATATGAGGTTTTAATTTGTTCATATACACATTTTTTAAGAAATATTGTTTATTTTTTGATCTACTTATATTTTTTAATTTTTGACAATTTTATGTATTTATTATCGGTCGTATGATTAATTTTATAGCAGTTTTTTTACATTTTAATTTGAATTTTCACACGTTCATTTATACAGAGTTTTAACACGGCACACATCAAAAGGTCTTTGATACACATCCCTTTAAATATAACTCCTAACTTGGAGCCGTCAGATGGATTTAAGTGCAGAAATTTCCTTAAGTAATCTTGATATACTACAGCTTTATCCTAAACTTGGGCAGTCTTTTAAAGGGACAACGTAATTCCTTTATTAAGACTGTATTTGTACAGGATTAAGAGTCATCGTTCGTCTTCATAAACCATTAAGTATTGGCCTCATAAATGACATTGTCCGTTTCCTTTACTTCTATCTACTCAATACCCCTTGGGGATTGGATAAAGATAACCACGCCCCTTTTGGCGCGAAAGTCAGCGTTCTTAAAACAGTGTTTCAGAAAGGCATTCAGATCCGATTCGGAAGAACGCTATTTGTGATATTCTGCTAGGATTGTTTCGCCAACACAGTGTTATGACATTCAGAACCTCCTTTTTTGTCTGTGCAGTTTTAACCAGGTATTTAAAAACGATCTGTTTTTTAGCGGTTTACTTGAGCACTGCCGGTTTGCATTTTAATGGGCTCTATGTTTATTATATAGCATCATAACGAATCCGACTACAAAGCACAGTGTCTCGGCACTTCTGTGCCCGATTTGTGAGTAGATTTTAATATATATACATAATTTTTACATGCACAAGTTTAGTCACTCACGGCATGAATGGTCTAAATATAAAAGCTCACACTGCAAAACAAGAGCAGTTTGTATGAGGTTTTCATTCACCCAATAATTTTTTCTAGTTATTTGGTATCCTGCTTCTTGAGTCTTCATGTCTGAATAACTTTTTGCTTTCCTTTGTGCTCGTATAGTGGCAAGATAAGGACCTTAGTGTCCCTCAGTTTTAAACGGCACTTCGGTGCATGATTCAGTGAGTAGCTCTTTGTTTTTCCGTTTTCATGAGTAGAATTGATTATTTTTTTCTGCCCTGCGTCTGGTTTCTATGTTTTTTAATTCATGTTTTTAAATTATATTTTTAATTATGTTTTTTAATTATATTTTCTAATTATATTTTTTGATTATGTTTTCTAATTATGGTTCTTTAAATTTTGTTTTTAAATTATGTTTTTAACTATTTATCACATTATTATGCATGTGTATTTTATTAACTATTTTTCACTTTGCTATTATGTTTTAACTTTAAAATCAATTTGTTATATAAATGTGTCCTGGTTGCCTTTTCAGAATGATGTTTATGTATGTTTTTAATGGATTTATATTATTTTTTTGTAAGCAACTCTCCCCTTGAGAAAGGCGCAAGCCGAAACGCGTCGGATCTTCAATAAAGCATTTTGAAAATAACACTAAGCAACTGGGTCGTCCACTGCTTCTGCTCCTTGTGTACTCCTGTGTTCCTCCTTGTCCTGGCTTTCATAAGACTCGGCTTCCTCACCACTCTATTGTGGTGGAGTCTGCTATGAAGAAGATAATGAAAAAAGACACTCATCTAATCCTCCAGGAAGAGAATGCAGAACCTTGGATGCTTTTGGCCGGAGAATTTTCCAGGCCAATATGCTTGCTGCCAGAATCAACTCCTATAGTCTCTATATGGGGATGTTTCTAAAGGAAGTTACAGATCATCTGCAAACTTTCTCCTTTTATCTCAGAAGATAAAAGGGAAGAGTTTCTCACCTGGCTTAAACATGCCCAGGATGTTTCCAAATTTTCCAACCGTGCAGCCTTTGACTCTTTTGAGTGTGCCAGCAGAGCCTCGGCTATTGCCATAGGTGCACGCAGAGTTGCTTGGTTACAAGCTTCTGATTTGGAACCCTGGGTCCAGGATGGATTAGGAAATCTTCCTTGTACAGGTGAAAACCTTTTTGGCAAGGATTGGCAAGCAAAGGCCACTCGGATGCTGAGAATTCTGCCTTAGATAGACTTTCAATCTACTTCTGCTCCTGTTAGAAAAAGGTTATTCAAAAAGGCTTTCTTTCCAAAAAGGGGAAATATTATCCTGTTTATGGTCAGCAGGCATCTTCTGCAGGTCGTTTTGCTGCAAAGCGTCAGCAACAACCTAAACAAGCCAAGCCTAAGGCTGCAAGGACTGCTACGGCTCAACAGCCTCAGCCTCCTCAGGGTCTTTGACTTACATCTAGAGAACTTAGCCTTTCTGGCTCTAGAAGAACCAGAGCCTCTTGCCATTCCAGGAAGGTTAGCCCACTTTGCTCCCAGATGGGAACAAGTCGCGGCAGAGCAATGGACCCTCTCCATCATAAGGGAGGGGTACAAGCTTCATTTCTTAAACCTTCCTCCTCACACCATGGTGAGACAGTTCAATTCTCCAACATCTCTCCTCAGCCTTCTGGGTCAGGAGATTGCCACCCTTCTTGCCCAAAGGGCAATAGAAGAAGTACCCCTCCTTCAACAGGGCTCAGGGTTCTACTCCCCCTATTTTCTTATCTCAAAGAAAACAGGGGGCTACAGACCCATATTAGATCTCAGAGAATTGAACAAGTTTCTATGCAAGGAGAAATTCAAGATGATTTCTCTCTCGGTGCTCTCCTTCCTTACCTCTAGAGTTAGGACTGGCTTTGTTCTCTACATCTCAAGGATGCATACACCCATATCTTTATCCATCCAACACACAGAAGGTTCCTTCGGTTCCTTTATCAAGCAAAGCACTACCAATACAGAGTGCTTCCTTTCGGTCTGGCCTCTGCTCCAAGAGTGTTCACAAAATGCATGGTAGTAGTAACTGCATTTCTACGCACTCTAGGAATATTTGTATTCCCATATCTGGACGACTGGCTCATCCGAGCTCCGTCCCAGTCAGAGGCCCAGACTTCCCTAGCCTGCACAAGGCATGTTCTTCAGTATCTGGGACTTGTAATAAACATCCCAAAATCCCATCTCACCCCTACTCAGTCACTAGAGTTCATAGGGGCCTTGCTGGATACCACAACTGCAAGGGCCTATTTTCCCCAGGCCCGTTGCCTACACTTGGTGCAGTTAGCCTCACAAATTCAGTTAAAGTCCCATTTAACTGCTCGAGAAATGTTACAACTGTTAGGCCACATGGCATCCACTGTGCATGTGGTTCCTTACGCTCGCCTTCAATTGAGGGCAGCTCAGTGGACTCTGTCCACCCAATGGACCCAGGCATCAGGGTGCCTGTCAGACAAAATAGCAACCTCCAGTCGCCTCTTCTGGTCTCTCCAGTGGTGGAGGTCCACTCAAAATCTGTTGCTGGGGTCCCTCTTTCAACAATCCCTACCCCAAGCAACCCTTACAACAAACAGATGCTTCTCCAAAGGGTTGGGGAGCTCATCTACAAGATCTCTCCACCCAGGGCATCTGGTCTCCACAAGAGACGTCTCTACATATCAACCTCTTGGAGCTCAGAGCAATTCTTCTAGCTCTCAGGGTCTTCCACACCCTGCTCAGCTACAAGACAGTCCTCATCCACACGGACAACCAAGTAGCCATGTTCTACGTGGACAAGCAGGGCAGGACTGGCTCTGTCGCTTTGCAACGAAGCTTTGAGATTGTGGGCCTTCGCCAGAGAGCATCAAATTCATCTCATGGCAGTGTATCTTCCAGGGGTTCAAAACTCTTGGGCAGACAGACTCAGTCGAGTTCTGCTTCCACACGAATGGTCCCTCCATGGGGACCAGATAGCCAGGATCTTCCAAATTTGGGGAACCCCGGACATAGACCTGTTTGCAAGTCCGTGGAATACCAAACTTCCCCGGTTCTGTTCCAGGATTCCGTGTCAGGGAGTTCAGGCCAGGGATGCCTTCCTCCTTCATTGGGGGCAAGACTTCCTCTATGCCTTTCCACCCATTCCCCTAATTCCCAAGACACTGTTCAAACTTCAGAGAGACAAGGGGTCTGTGATCCTCATAGCACCACATTGGCTACGCCAGGTGTGGTACTCTCTACTTCTGCATCTCTCTCGAGCTCCCTCCCTGGACTTGGGATAGCACTTATTAAAAGAGGGCTGCTACACAGTACCCTGTCTTGTGCTGCTGAGGTAAGCTATATTCTGATTTGATTTAAATTATAGCTCTTAGCTGCTGCTAGGCTCTAACTTCTTATGAAATTTAAACTACAAGCTCTCTGCTGTGTTCCAAATGTAACCAGAAAGCTCTCTTCTGTGTTTTAAATTTAAACTTAAACTGCTGCTACTAGGCCCTGACTGATTTAACAAAAAATAGTGGGTTCACAGATTAATTAGCTTTAATACAAAGAATTCCTTTTAGAAAATTACCAGAAGTATATACTCACAGTTGCAGATCTCTCTCCAGAAGTAACAGTCCCTTTTTCTAGTCCTTCAAGACTAGAAACATTGTGGGGAATGCCGCACACAGGGCAGCTGTTCTCAGGAGTCATCACTCTTACAGATCAATCTCTTGGAGCTCAGGATAATCTTCTTGGCCCTACGAGAATTCCGCTACCACCTGCGACACCAACCTGTGCTGATCCAGACAAACAACTAGGTCGCCATGTTTTATGTCAGCAAGCAGGGGGACACTGGTTCGTACTTCCTCTGCCAGGAGGCGGTAGCCCTCCTCTCCTTCGCAGCACGCAACAGCTTGCTTCTGCGAGGGGTGTACCTCTTGGGCCAGGACAACTGCCTAGCGGACAAGCTAAACAGAGTCCTTCGTCCACACGAGTGGTGCTTAAACCCCAGGGTATGAAGTAGCTCTTCCACCTCAAGGGCAGGCCCATGATGGACCTATTCGCCTCTCCATACAACACGCAGCTGCCTCTCTTCTGTTCGCGTCAACTGCACCCGGAGAGAGTGGCAGCAGATGCCGTCCTGATCTTGTGGTCAGAAGGTCTGCTGTGTTCCCACTGCTCCCCTTGTCGCCAGGACCCTCTTCAAGGTCCAGGGCAAGAGGACATCAGTTATACTGATTGCTCCCAGATGGTCCAGGCAACCTTGGTTCCCTCTGTTGCTTTCCCTGTCGGTGGCACTCCCAGTCCCACTGGGCTGAGCCTTGGACCTCCTGTCCCAGGAGGAGGGCTCCCTTCTGTACCCCAAGCTGGCGTCACTAACGCTAACAGCGTGGCTACTGAAAGGGTAGTATTGGCCCATTTTGCTCTGCCAGGAGAAAATGAGGAGATCCTACTGGCCTCTTGAAAACCCTCCACCAGATAGTCTTATGCCTTTTAAGTGGAGAAGGCTTTCCGCCTGGTGTGTGGAAAGAGGAGAACCCCGTCTCCTATGTGCAACTACTACTCCAGTACCAACTGCACCTGTCACACACCGGGTTGAAATCTAACTCTGTGAGAGTACATCTGAGCACTATAGCCACTCACCACCTCCCTATCGAGGGAAAACTCCTCTCAAACTGAGGCCTTCTGTTATCCAAGCCCCCTCTCCGCCCTCCAGCGGCAGTGTAGGACCTCAACGTGGTGCTCTCCCAGCTCGCCAAACAGCCATTCAAGCCCTTAGCCATGTGCCACCTGCAGTATCTGTCTTGGAAAGTGACCTTTCTGGTGGACCTCATGTCTGCTTGAAGAGCGAGTGAACTACAGATCCACAATATACTTAGGTTCTATAAGAACAGGGTAGTGCTCTGCACACACCCCAAATTCCTCCCAAAGGTGGTGTGTCTTTTCCACCTCACCCAAGAGATGATCCTCTCCAACTTCTTCCCGCGGCGTCACACCGGCAGGCAGGAACTAGTACTTCATACTCTAGATTGCAAATCGGCCCTGTCATTCTATTTAAAGCAGACTCAGGCCCATCGCAGAGCTCCTCAACTTTTCGTTTCTTATGACCCCAGCAGACTGGAGCTCACTGTGGCTAAGCGAACTCTGTCCACTTGGGTGGCGGACTGTATTGCCGTCGGCTATGATCGAGCTGGCCTCTCCCTCGAGCACCGGATCACAGCGCATCATGTGAGGGCAATGACCATGTCAGTGGCCAACCTCCGCTCAGTGCCAGTGACTGAGATCTGCAAGGTTTCCACATGGTCTTCAGTTCATACATTCACAGCTCCCTACTGCCTGGAGAGCAAGTCCTGCAGGGATAGTGCCTTTGGCCAGGTGGTACTCTGTAATATTCTTGGGGTGTAGGCAACTCTTACCCTCTGACCTTTCTGTGTTCAGGCTACCGGAGTGATAGTGTCACTGGATGCTAGGGTCTGCAGAGTCTCTCAGTGGAGACTCGCCATTTCCAACTCACGGCTACCTGATTGGTTGCTGTTGGTGCTGTCGTGGTTTAGTCCTCGGCAGCCTGGAGCTAGGGATTCCCATATGTGAGGACTGACTTCCTGCTTGTTACTGGAGAAAGCGTAGTTACTCACCTGTAACAGGTGTTATCCAGGAACGGCAGGAATCAGTCCTCACAACTCTCCCTCTTCCCCTGGGAGTTGCCTTCCTATCTTGTTTTAGTTTTTACTACTGTCCTAATTGTTATCTGACTGAGCAAGATCGCACTCTTGGGCGAGAAGGGGACCACTCATGTGTGGTAGCATGTTCCAAAGACTTTTTTTGAAAGCTGGGAAAATGATCCTCATGGGCTCAGTCACCGCCGCCCCTGGAGAGCACCTGTTATAGGTATGTAACTATGCTGTCTGTACAGAGGCATTCTAATGTTTTTTTTTCTTTTCCAAAAATACAATATTCTGTTTACTTTCTGACCACCTCTACATACCGAGCTGAGATTTCAGCATATTCCTGATGAGATCTGGATCTTTTCCTGGCCGGTGACTGTAATCTGGAACCTAGCATTATACATAAATACAGTTAGGATTGATTGTGGGTCTTTTTGTTTGTTGCTTTGTTCTAGGTTATGTCATGTCTGCTTTTATATGGGCAGTGTATCACCATAGAAACACTTTGGGGCCGATACAGAAATCCTGTGCTAGAGCCCAGCACTTAAAGCTGTAGTGCAAGTTTAACGCCGGCTTTTTGTGCAATGATGCTGTGCGCAAAAAGGATTGCTGTCCTGATTTAGCACTGATGAACACACGTGCACATGGGTGCCTGTTAACCATACATGTCACACACATTTTTGGCATGCTGTCCTAGAAAATGAGGTCATCTGAGGTGAAGTTTGACATTTCACCTCAGATGAAGCATGGGAAGATCCTCAATGCCATTACACAGTATCAAGGGGGTTCTCCCCCCCCCCCCCCCCCTTGACCAATACCTAAAATCTTGGTGGCCCACTATCCATGGTCTACTCTTATGTCCATAACCCCCCCCCCCTCCAAAGTACCTTTAGTTGAGTAGGAGGCAGGAGCAATGCCCATATACTCCTGCTCCCTTACTGCCATTCCTGAAAATGGTGGCACCTGACCCTGCATGGTTCATTCGTAGGATGCATCACTCAGGGTGACTCAGTCTGCCAAAAAAAAAATCCTCTTACCTGCGCTGCATCCTGGGAAGCATAGCGTGGAGTCAGCAGACTGACTGACTCTCCTTCCCATGTGCATTCTGGGATGCACTGCCTGAGGTCAGTCTTCCAAGTAAAGAATTTTTTTCCTTATCTTGCAGACTGAGTTTCCTCTCCCAGACTGTGCTGCACTGCACAGTCAGGTGTTGCCATTTTGAGAAAGGGAGGCAGGAGCGTGTAGGCATTGCTCCTATCTCCTGCTCAACCAAAGGAACTTCTTTTGTGGGGGAGGGCTGGGGGTGGGCTATACCCAGTATCCTTTTTCATTAGGCTGGGAGGGGGGTGGCACTTCAGGGCCCACGGGGCCTCCAGTGATTTTGGTACTGGTCAGGGGTGCCAGTGTCTGGGGGAAGGCACCAGCCCTCCCAACACTGTCGATGTTGGGGTTCTTCCCTCATTCCTGGTTCAGATTCACATCAGATGATCCTTTTGTTCTGCGCAGTTTTTTTTTTTTTAACTTCCAATGCTGGATCTTTACTTCATCTTCACTTTTTATTTGGCACAGCAAACAAATGGTTATAGATGCAGATAGCAAGTACCTGTCTGAGGGACAGTGGGGCAGCCTTCTCTCTGCAAGGGGAGAAAAGAACTGCCCCCAGACCCTCTAAAATTGCTGTCTTATATATACCTCTCTGCTTCAAATTCTAAATAGTTTCAGCAAATGCAAAACTCTTTCCCAGGGCCTTCTATGGTTATGCAGCTAGATCTGCTGATCAAGGCTCGCCTATCTATGCAATCAATCATAGCCCTCTGCCTCCTCCTGTGTTTTTCCATCTGCTGGCACCAATTGAAACCTCAGTTGAATTCCTGGCTTGACCTGTTTGAACCTAGGCTTATATCCTTGGACACTTCTGTCCAAAGTATAGCTTTTTTTAGGCTTTATAACAGTCATAAGCTGCATGTACTCTTTTCCTGTTGCCCACCTGTTTTGTACCAACCATATGTTGCTGTGTCTGTTTCAAACAGGCCAGAGTGCAGTTATAAGGCAGATATATATGCAATCATAAGGCAAACATATAAAGCAGATCTGAGCTGATTATCCCTTTATTCCAATTATCCCTTCAGTAGGCATAAAGAACTTCACAAGTTTCAGCATTTTTTTTTCATCAGACATCATTGCACATTCAGCATTCTGTGTGATTTACATGCCCACTGTACTGTTTAACACACTGATTTTTCTGGTGAGTTTTTTTTTTTTTTTTTTACCATGCTAATTTGCTTTCTGCATAGAAAACCAGGTCTAGCACGGGAAAATGATGCACTAGAGGAAGCACAGGATTTCTGCATCATCTCGTTTTGAAAAGATTTAATAGGAAATTTTGCCTGTAATTGTGAATAGATAACCTTCACAAAGTAAGAACATAAGATATCCTATACTGGGTCAGACCAAGGTCCATCAGTCCCAGTATCCTGTTTCCAACAGTGGCCAAACTAGGTCATAAGTACCTAGCAGTTTCCCCAAAAGACGCACATTCCACAATGCTTGTATTAGGTCAAGCAGTGATATCCCGGGTCTCTTTTAATAATGGTTTATGGACCTTTCCTCCAGAAACTTGTCCAAAGCTTTTTTTAAACCCAGCTACACTAACAGCTTTTACTACATCTTCCGGTAACAAATTCCAGAGTTTGATTATACGTTGAGTGAAAAAATATTTTCTCTTATTAGCCTTAAATAGGTTACCCTGTAGCTTCATTGGATGTTCCCTAGTAGTCTTTCTATATTCTGATGACGTAAACAATCGATCTACATTTACCGGTTCCACTCCATTCATTAATTTATAGGCCTCTATCATATCTCCCCTCAGCCATCTCTTTCCAGGTTGAAGAGCCCTAACCTTTTAAGCCTCTCTTCATAGATGTATCCGTCCAATCCCCTTTACCATTTTGGTGGCTATTCTCTGTACCTTTTTTAATAACGCTATATCCTTTTTAAGATACGGCGACCAAAATTGCACACAATATTCAAGGTGCAGTCGCACCATGGAATGATAGAAGCATTATAATATCCTTTGTTTTATTTTCCATTCCTTTCCTTATGATACCTGGAATTCTATCTGCTGTCTTGGCCATTGCTGCACACTAGGCGGAGGGTTTTAACATGTTATCCACAATGATGCCTAAATCTTCTTCCTGGGTGGTGGTGGTTCCTAATGTGGAACCTTGCATCGTGTCACCATAGTTTGGGTTGTTCTTTCCTAGGTGCATAATTTTGAATTTGTCCACATTAAATTCATCTGCCATTTGGATGCCCAGTCTTCCAGTTTATCAAGATCCTCTTGCAATTTTCCACAATCCTCATGGGTTTTAACAACTTTAGTTTTGTGTCGTCTGCAAATTTGATAACCTCACTCGTTATTCCCATTGCCAGGTCATTTATGAATATGTTAAAAAGCAGCAGACCCAGCACAGATCCCTAGGATTCTTTATTCACCTTTCTCCATTGGGAAAATTGGCCATTTAGCTCTATCCTCGGCTTTCTATCTTTTTAACCAGTTCCTAATCCACAGTAGTACACTGCCTCCTATCCCATGACTTTTTAGTTTTGCCAAAACGCTCTGAGGGACCTTGTCAAACGCTTTCTGAAAGTCCAGTTACACTATATCAACCGACTCACCTTTTGTGTACCTGTTTTTTCACACCTTCAAAAAAAAAAAATATTATAGATTAGTAAGACAAGATCTTCCTTGTCTAAAGCCATGTTGGCTGTCTCCCATTAAGCTGTGACTATCTACATCAGGGGTCCTCAAACTTTTTAAACAGGGGGCCAGTTCACTGCCCCTCAGACCGTTGGAGGGCCGGACTATAGTTTAAAAAAAAAACTATGAACAAATTCCTCTGCACACTGCACATATCTTATTTTGAAGTAAAAAAACAAAACGGGAACATATACAATATTTAAAACAAAGAACAAGTAAAGTTTAAATCAACAAACCTACCAGTATTTCAATGGGAACTATGGGCCTGCTTTTGGCTAATGGTCAATGTCCGGTTCCATATTTGTCACTGCTAGTTGTAACAAGTGATGCAAGTGTGCGGGGCCATGTGCAGAGACTCAGCGCTGGGCCTCATTTGCATAAGGGACCTCATTTGCATAATGTTACCATACACTAACTTTTAGTAAACATGCCTCTTCATGAGTGTATGGATAAAGAAAGACTAAAAGATTTATATATTACTATAATCCAGTGCCAACTGCCAGGCACATTAGGAACTACTACAAACACTGCCCATTTAGAACCCATAGCAAACCCGCCGTATCATAACAGCACTACCAGGACTCACAAAGCACCATACCCTACCTATCAAAGGCAACACTGCAAATATTAAACCAATACATTTCAGAGAATAACAATACATGACCTACTGGGGAAAGAGAACAAGTGGCAATGTCAAATAGGAATTGCATAAACAGAATACCTCAGCTCAGTTACACTTGCAGAACACAGACCATCACCAAACAAGGAATCACAATTTAGAAACAGGAAGACAATAATTAAACTGGGAACCCTAAAAAGCCAAACTTGGAATGTACAACTACAATGTAGAAATAAAACTACAAATTAATTTCCTCTTGTACTAAACAAAGCACAGACGTTAATGATGCACATTTCCCAGAGCTGTCATATTCCAGTTAATAAATTCAAAATAAGGAGATATCTTTGTGTATTTTTTTTTCAGTTGCAATTTCTCCAGACACTTGCTTCAGGTTTCTTCGTGTCTTCTGCTAACTCTCCATCGTCTGCTGTCCATTTGTCCTATCTCCAGGAACAAGCAGGAATAAGTCCTCACATATGGGTACGTCGGAACCGACGGAGCCTGCGCGGGAAAGCTCCCCAGCATCCCAGAAGGAAGCTTTTGGGGCCTCCCACTGCACATGCGGGCTGCCTTCCCGCCTTCCTGACCAGCTCTCCTCAGTTTCTCTTTTTCCGCGGAGCCAGCAGGTCGTGTTCCTGTCACCGCTGAAGAAATTCTTATTTTAGTTTGTTTCTTTAGACCGCGTACCTGCCTTCCCCATACCGAAACCGGTACCGCCGGTCTCTCTTTCTTTCAAAAAAAAAAAAAAAATCTTTATTTTTGCACAACTTGGTGACTTCGGTTAGGCCTTAGGCCTACACAAATTCTCCTCATGGAGAAACCAGCCCCTGGTTTCAAGAAGTGTACCAAGTGTAGTGCTGTTATTTCTGTCAGACACCCATGACTGGTGTCTTAAATGTTTGGGACCTGACCACTCCATTCCGGACTGCCCATCCTGCTCCCAGATGTCTAAACGTGGTTTGCAGAACCGGGCCAACAAATTCCATGTGCTGTTTGCTTCAGATAATCCAGCATCACAGTCAACCAGGTCTTCCTCTCCGGATGGATCTCAGGTAACCAAACCTTCTTCAGGCAGGTCCTCAAAGAGCAAATCTCCTTCAAAGCATCGAGAGGCTCTCACTTTTGAATCTGAGGATCCTGCCCCAGCCAAACAACCCCGGCGGGAAGCTCTGGCTTCCAAAGCTCTATCTATGGGGTTACAGGTTGACATCGATGGCACGGCCTCGACCGATCACCTGTTGGACTGCTCTGGGGTACCGGCCCATACCGGTACCGACATCCAGGCAGCAGTGGCGTCTATGAGCAATACTGTTCAGACCATGTAGCAGGCCATGCTGGCTTTCATTAAAGCTGCGACGCCCTCGGTACCGCATCCAGCGGTTCCGGTTCCGGTATCGTTTCCCATATCGGAACTGAGACCATCGTCTTCCAAACGCAGATCGGTTCCGCATGCCGGATCCGGGTTTTCACCCGATACCGATCCCATACCCGGTACGCCCGATGTCGATACCGAACGGTATGCGTATCGTGCGTTGGAAGCAAATAGAGGATACTCTGATTCTTCTGAGGATTTTGACTCCTCTGAGGACTCTGATGAGCTGTCTCTAGTTCTTCCTGAAGACCCTTCTTCCCCAAAGAGGAGAATGTCTCCACCAGAGGATTTGTCCTTTCAAGACTTCATTATAGAACTAGCTAAAGGACTTTCTATTACCACATCCTCTGAAAAAGAACCTAGATCAAAGAAACTGGATATTTTAGGATACCCTAAGGTTCCTAAAGAGGCAGTCACCCTGCCTATCCATGAAATCCTTCAAGAACACTTGATGGACTTATGGGAGGCTCCTCTAACGTTGTCTCCTTATTCTCGTAAGTTGGACACCATGTACCGGGTCCCTCCTCCTGGTTTTCAAAAGACTCAGCTGCCTCACCATTCCATTGTGGTGAAGTCTGCGCTGAAAAAGATTGAGTACCAAAAGGCACTCTTCTACCCCTCCAGGGCGAGAATGTAAGACCCTAGACTCTTTTGGTAGGAAAATCTTCCAGGCTAGTATGCTTATAGCCAGGATTAATTCATACAGTCTGTATATGGGCATGTTTCTCAGGGAACTTGCCCTAAAGGTACGGCATTTTGCCCCCTTTCTCCCTGAGGATAAAAAGGAGGAGTTCATTTCTATAGTGAAACAGCTTCTAGATGTTTCTAAATTCTCCAACAGAGCAGCCTTTGATTCCTTTGAAGGTGCCGGTAGAGCTTCGGGCATTGCCATTGCAGCCCGACGACTTGCTTGGCTCCAGGCCTCTGACCTAGAAACCTGGGTCCTGGATGGCTTACGGAATCTGCCCTGTACAGGTGAGAACTTATTTGGTAAAGACTGGCAAATTAAAGCCACTCAAATGGATGCAGAAAATGCTACCTTAGATAGACTTTCTAAGTCTACCTCTACTCCTGCCAAGAAAAAGTCTTTCAAGAGGCCTTACTACAAGAAGGCCAGATTTTCCACAAATACTGGCCAACAATCTTCTCAGCCTCGCTTTGCTGCTAAACGTCAGCAGCCTAAACAGGCAAGGTCAAAGCCTGCAGTGTCTGCCACTCCTCAACAGGCTCAACCCCCTCAGGGGTTTTGACTTGCCCCTAGAGAACTTAACCTTTCTGGCTCTAGAACAACCAGAGCCTCTCACCATTCCCGGAAGGTTAGCTCACTTTGCTCCCAGATGGGGGCAAATTACATCAGAGCAATGGACCCTCTCTATCATCAGAGAGGGCTACAAACTTCATTTTTCCAACCTTCCTCCATATACCATGGTGAGGCACTTCAATTCTCCCCCATCTCTCCTGGGCCTGTTGGGTCAGGAAATCTCTTCTCTCCTTGCCCAAGGGGCAATAGAAGAGGTTCCTCTTCTTCAACAAGGGACAGGATTCTACTCCCCTTATTTTCTCATACCAAAGAAGACAGGGGGATTCAGACCTATCCTAGATCTGAGAGAATTGAACAGATTTCTGTACAAGGAGAAATTCAAAATGCTTTCTCTAGGCATTCTCCTTCCATACCTTCAGAGTCAGGATTGGCTTTGTTCTCTAGATCTCAAGGATGCGTACACACATATACTCATCCACCCATCCCACAGAAAATATCTAAGATTTCTGTTTCAGGGAAAGCATTTCCAGTACAGAGTACTTCCCTTCGGTCTAGCCTCTGCTCCAAGAGTGTTCACCAAATGCATGGCAGTTGTTGCCGCATTTCTAAGAGGTCTGGGAATTTTTGTATTCCCATATCTGGACGACTGGCTCATCCGAGCTCCATCTCAGTCAGAGGCCCAGATTTCCCTGGACCGCACAAGGCACATTCTGCAGTATCTGGGACTGGTGATAAACCTTCCCAAGTCTCAACTTATCCCTACTCAGTCTCTGGAATTCATAGGGGCCCAGTTGGACACCACCACTGCAAGGGCCTACCTACCTCAAGTCCGGGGCCAACGTCTGGTGTGCTTGGCCTCCCAAGCTCAGTCCAGCAGTCACTTGACAGCCAGAGAAATGCTGCGACTTCTGGGCCACATGGCCTCCACGGTACACGTGGTGCCCTACGCTCGTCTTCATATGAGAGCAGCTCAATGGACCTTGGCCACCCAGTGGACTCAGGCATCAGGAGCGCTCTCCGACCAAATACTCACCTCAAAGCGTCTGTTTTGGTCCCTCCAATGGTGGATGTCCACCAATAATCTGTTGTTGGGGGCCCCCTTCCAACCTTTGTTGCCCCAAGCAACCCTCACAACAGATGCCTCCCAAACAGGGTGGGGAGCCCATCTTCACCACCTCTCCACTCAGGGTGCTTGGTCTCCACAAGAGACCACCCTTCACATCAACCTCCTGGAACTGCGAGCAATCTTCTTTGCCCTCAAAGTCTTCCATACCCTCCTTGTCAACCTGACCGTCCTAGTCCATACAGACAATCAGGTGGCCATGTTTTACATAAACAAGGAGGGACAGGCTCTCTGTCGCTTTGCAACGAAGCTCTCAGATTATGGGCCTTCGCCAGAGAGCATCAAATTCATCTTCTGGCAGTGTATCTTCCAGGGGTTCAAAACTCTCGGGCAGACAGACTCAGTCGAGTTCTGCTTCCACACGAATGGTCCTTGCATATGGACCAGATACGCAGAATCTTTCAGGAATGGGGAACCCCGGACATAGACCTCTTTGCAAGTTTGTGGAATGCCAAACTTCCCCGGTTCTGTTCCAGGACTCCGTGTCCGAGAGCTCAGGCCAACGACGCCTTTCTCCTACATTGGGGTCAGGAATTCCTATATGCCTTTCCACCCATTCCTTTGATTCCCAAGACTCTGTTCAAACTCCAGAGGGATCACGGATCGATGATCCTCATAGCTCCATGCTGGCCACGCCAAGTGTGGTTCCCTCTACTTCTGCATCTCTCCCAGGGACCCTCCCTGGACCTGGGAGCGGCGCCAGACCTTCTGTCTCAGGAGGAAGGGACTTTGTGGCACCCAAACACCAAGTCCCTACACCTCAGAGCTTGGTTACTGAAGGCCTAAGCCTTCATGACTTCAATCTTTCTCAACCAGTGAAAGATATCCTTCATGCCTCTAGGAAACCCTCCACGAGGCGTTCCTATGCTTTCAAATGGAAACGCTTTTCCATTTGGTGTGCTCAATAGGGTCTTGACCCTCTAGCACTTCCTTTGAATTCTCTATTAGACTATCTCCTGCATCTTTCTAATGCAGGCCTTAAGACGAATTCAGTACGAGTCCATTTGAGTGCTATTGCAGCATCTTTAAAACCTATAAATGGACAACCTGTCTCCTCTCATCCTCTTATTGCAAGGTTCATGAGAGGCCTGACTCTAACTAAACCTCCCATCCGGCCTCCTCCGGTTGCATGGGATTTGAACCTCGTTCTACGTCAGCTTATGAAGCCACCTTTTGAACCGTTGGTTTCTACCTCCTTGAAATTTCTTTCCTGGAAGGTCCTTTTCCTTATTGCAGTCACTTTGGCTCGCCGCATCAGTGAACTACAGGCCTTAGTGGCTCATCCACCTTATACCAGGTTCCATCATGATAAGGTGGTCCTTAGGACGAATCCCCACTTTATGCCCAAAGTGGTCTCGCCTTTTCATCTTAATCAAGAGGTATATCTACCTATCTTTTTTCCAGCTCCTCATGCATCCAGTGCAGAGAGGAACCTTCATACTCTAGATCAGGGGTCTCAAACTCAAATTGCTTTGAGGGCCAAATGAGGACTTGTAGAGTAACCCGGGGGCCGCACAAGACGCAGGCCTCATTTGCATAAGGGCATCATTTGCATAAGGGATCATTTGCATAAATATTTGCATAATGTTACCATACACTAACTTTGAGTAAACATGCCTCTTAATGAGTGTATGGATAAAGAAAGACTAAAAGATTTCTACATTACTATAAACCAGTGCCAACCGCCAGGCACATTAGGAACTACTAGAAACACTGCTCATTTAGAACCCATAGCAAACCTGCCATGTCCTAACAGCACTACCAGGACTCACAAAGCACCATACCCTAACTATCAAAAGGCAACACTGCAAATATTAAATCAACACATTTCAGAGAATAACAATACATGACCTACTCGGGAAAGAGAACAAGTGGCAATGTCAAATAGGAATTACATAAACAGAATACCTCAGCTCAGTTACACATGCAGAACATACACCATCACCAAATAAGGAATCACAATTTAGAAACAGGAAGACAATTAAACTGGGAACCCCAAAAGCCAAACTTAGAATGTACAACACTGTAGAAATAAAACTATACATTGATTTCCTCTTGTATTAAATAAAGTGCAGACGTTAAAGATGCACATTTCCAAGAGCTGACATATTTCAGTTAATAAATTCAAAATAAAGAGATATTTTTCTACCTTTTGTGCATTTTTTTTCAGTTGCAATTGTTCCAGCCACTTTCTTCTGGTTGCTTTGTGTCTTCTGCTAACTCTCCATCGTCTGCTGTCCATTTGTCCTTTCTTCTTTCCCAGTTTTTTTCCATTCTCTCTACATCTGCTTTAACATACTAATCATTCTCCTTTTGCTCTTTCCTCATTCCTATTTCATCCACTCAAATTTTACCCCTCCATCCTCAATCCCCACTTACTCTCCCAATACCCGGCCAATTGTAGATTTTTCTTCCCTCCCACACAAAATATATTTCCCCTCTCCATTTCACTCTCCCAGCCCCATCCCATTCTAATCGTCCCCCAACATCAACTCCCTTCTAGCTCCTGCCCCACCCAGCATCCGCTCCCTTCTAGTCCCCGCATCATCAGCCCATTTCCAGTCCTAGCTCCCTCCCCTCACAGCCCATTTCCTTTCCAAGCCCCCCTCCCCATCAGCCCATTTCCATTCCAAGCCCCCTTCCACTCAGCCCATTACCATTCCAAGACCCTGTCCCCATCAGCTATTTGCAGTTCAAGCTCCCCCTTCTACTCGGCCCATTTCCAGTCATAGCATCCCCCCCCCAGTCCATTACCAGTTCTAGCCCCACCCCCCCATAGCCCATTATCGGTCCTAAGCCCCCCAACAGCCCACTTCCAGGCCTAACCCTTCCATCGCCCCATCTTCATTCTTAGCCCCCCAATCAGACCACCTCCAGTCCTAACCCCCATCTGTCCATTACCAGTACTATCACCCCATTTCCAGTCCTACCCCCCCAGCAGCCCACATCAATCCTGCTCCCCCCCCAGCAGCCCACATCAATCCTGCTCCCCCCCCCCAGCAGCAGCCCACATCAATCCTGCTCTCCCCCCCAGAAGCAGCCCACATCAATCCTGCTCCCCCCCCCCAGCAGCAGCCCACATCAATCCTGCTCCCCCCCCCCCCCAGCAGCAGCCCACATCAATCCTGCTCCCCCCCCCCCCAGCAGCAGCCCAAACCAATCCTGCTCCCCCCCCCCCCCGCAGCCCACAACAAACCTGCTCCCCCCCCCCCCGCAGCAGCAGCCCACATCAATCCTGCTCCCCCCCCCCCCCCGGGGAAACAAACTTTAGAAAACAGCTAGCTGCTGCTCCTGCCGCTGCCGCGGCGGTAGCAGCAATCCCGCATGTCCCGCGGCCCCCCCCCCCCCTTGCCTGTCAGTTCTTCTCTGCTTCGGCTTTCAGAGCCGCGAAGGGAGAGCTTCTCCCTCGTGACTCTGTTAAGCCCGCTGGGGCTTATGGGAAATTTCCCATCTGCCCCAGCGAGCTTAACAGAGTCGCGAGGGAGCAGCTCTGAAAGCCGAAGCAGAGAAGAACTGACAGGCAAGCAGGAAGGGATCGGGGGCCGCGGGACATGCGCGCAGAAGCCGGGTTGTGTATCGCGGGCCGCACAAAGGTCTCTCGGCCCGCGGGCCGCGTGTTTGAGACCCCTGCTCTAGATTGTAAAAGAGCTCTTGCCTTTTACCTCAACAGGACTCAGCCACATCGAAAGTCTTCCCAGCTTTTCGTGGCTTTTGATCCTTCTCATTTGGGACTTCCAGTCTCTAAGCGTACACTTTCCAATTGGATTGCTCAGTGTATTTCCTTTGCTTACCAGAGTAAAAATATTTCTCTGGAAGGCCATGTCACAGCTCACAATGTGAGAGCCATGGCCACTTCTATGGCTCATCTTCACTCTGTATCCATAGATCAGATCTGTCGAGCCGCCACCTGGGCCTCGGTTCATACCTTCACAGCCCATTACTGTTTGGACAAGGACTCCCGCCGGGATGCCTTGTTTGGACAGGCTGTCCTCAAACACCTGTTCCATACTTGAACAACTCCTGCCCACCTTCCCAGGATGGATGCCTGAGATCCATACGAAGATGGCGAACCCTTGGAAGGGTATCTCCCAGGCATCTTAGCTAGGGAGTCCCCATATGTGAGGACTTATTCCTGCTTGTTCCTGGAGATAGCACAGTTACTTACCTGTAACAGGTGATCTCTGGGAACAGCAGGAATTAGTCCTCACAACCCACCCACCTCCCCTAGGAGTTGTATCTTCTATCTATCTTCCTTTCCTCTCTCTATTGTCTCAGCTATAAACTCGAACTGAGGAGAGCTGGTCAGGAAGGCGGGAAGGCAGCGCGCATGTGCAGTGGGAGGCCCCAAAAGCTTCCTTCTGGGAAGCTGGGGAGCTTTCCCGCGCAGGCTCCGTCGGTTCCGACGTACCCATATGTGAGGACTAATTCCTCATTTGGCTTTTTTCCTTTTCCTGAAAGATGCTTTTTTGGCAACAGCAGCCTCTCTGATCTCACCTTTAAACCATGCTGGCAGTTTTTGGACTTCCTTCCACATTTCCTTAAAGCATGGAATACAGATGGTCTGGACTTCCAAGATAGTAGTATTTTTCAACAACACCCAAGCTTGATGCAAGTCTTTAACCTTTGCAACTGCTGCTTTTATTTTTTTTCTTAACTATTTTCCTCATTTTATCATAGTCTCCCTTTCGAAAGTTAAAAGGTAGTACTGTGGATCTCCTTATCCCTCCTCCATTAATTAAATCAAACGCGACCATGCTATGATCATTATTGCCAAGTGGCCCCAACACCCTTATCTCTTGCACCAGATCTGGTGTTCCACTAAGGACTAGGTCCAAAATGGCTTCCCCTCTGGTTGGTTCATGAACTAGCTGCTCCAAGAAGCAGTCATTTATTTCATCTAGAAACTTTATCTTCCTAGCATGTCCTGCCTTGACACTGACCCAGTCAATACCGGGGTAATTGAAATATCCCACTATTATTACTGTGCTGTAACTTTTGTTATCTTCCCTGATTTATTTGAGCAATTCATCATCCATTTGTTCATTCTGGCCAGGCAGTCAATATTACACCCCCACTGCCATCGCCTTCCCCTTTTTACATGGAATTTCAATCCATAGAGATTCTACAGCAAATTGTTTCCTGCAAAATTGTATTTATTTAACAGGTTTTATATACTGCTTTATTTCAGTTAAAGTGGTTTACATTGAAACTTAAACTTGGTAGTGTACATTAAACAGGGAACATAGAGTGCAATCCCTCCACCAATTTGATCAGCTCTATCATTACGATATAATTTGTACCTAGGTATCAGAGTCCCATTGGTTGTCCTCCTTCCACCATGTCGCTGAGATACCAATCGTATCTAATCTCTCATTTAGTACTATATATTCTAACTCTCCCATCTTATTTTTTAGACTTGTAGCGTTTGCATACAAGCATTTTAGAGACTGTATTTTATTCATATTAATCTGGCTATCGGTAGGCATTTGTTATTTGGAATCTTTAAGCTCTGTCTGCTCTGGACTCTAGAGCATTTGGGCTACTTTTGGCTTTGTTGGAACCTCTCTGCTGATATGCCCTATCTTCATTCGTTTGGTAGTATCCTTCAAGGATACATTTTTCCGAACCATGCGCTCTTGGGCGACTGTCTGCTCTCCCCTATTATCTATTTTAAAAGCTGCTCTGTTTCCTTTTTAAAAGTTAATGCCAGCAGCCTGGTTCCATCCCAGTTAAAGTGAAGCCTGTCCCTTCGGAAAAGCCCCGCCTTTCCCTAGGATGTTCCCCAGTTCCTAACAAATCTAAAACCCTCATCCTTGCACCATTGTCTCATACATGCATTGAGACTCCGGAGCTCTGCCTGCCTTTTGGGTCCTGCGTGTGGAACGGGTAACATTTCGGAGAATGCTACCATGGAAGTTCTGGATTTCAACTTCCTACCTAAAAGCCTAAATTTAGCCTCCAGAACCTCCCTACCGCTTTTTCCTATGTCATTGGTACCGACATGTACCAAGACAGCAGACTCCTCCCCAGCCCTATCTAAGACATTGTCTAGGTGGCGCGTGAGGTCCACTACCTTCACACCAGGCAGGCATGTTATCAGGCGATCCTCACATCCAGCAGCTACCCAGCTATTTACGTGCCTAATGATCAAATCACCAACTATAACAGCTGTCCTAACCCTTCCCTCATGGGCAGATGGCCCTGGAAAAACTTCATTGCGAGAGGTTTTTACATCACCTGGAGGACAGCTCCTAGCTACAGGAAAACCTCCTGCCACACCTGGATGATGCTCTCCTGTTACGTGACCGCTCTCCTGTTACGTGACCTCTCTCCTGTTACGTGACCTCTCTCCTGTTACGTGACAAACAGGGATGCTGCCAGACTGGAGGTGGGACTTCAGAACTATTTTTCTGTAGGTCTCGTCTATATACCTCTGTCTTCCTTATGTCTTCCAAGTCTGCTACTCTAGCCTCCAGAGATCGGATGTTCACTGAGAACAAAGACCTCCTTGTACCAAGTGTACACGTAAGACCCCTCACTAACTAGGAGAAAATCGTGCATGTGACACTCAATGCCAAAGACTGGAAAAACCCCATCTTGCTGCTAGACTGCTGTCTGCATCTTTGTTTTAAGGTTGTGTTTAGGTATTCAAGTTCTTTACCTACTAAGAGTTGGTGGGGATACTTATAGTAATATAACTAAACCTAATACATTTAATGTACTTTGTTCACCTGAAACTTAATTAATCTCAGGTCCTTAGTGTATGCCTGATGAAGACAGATGCACGAGAGTGAATATGGCACCTCCTTTTCTTTGAGAGGTTTATGCATCTATAAAGCTACAATTGTCCCAGGGGTGGGTGGGTGTTGGGGAGAGAAGGGAAAATTTAAAAGCTGGCTGCTATACAGTACCCTGTCCTTTGCTTCTAAGGTAAGGTAACAGAGTGGAGGAGTGGCCTAGTGGTTGGGGCCAATACCTGGGGTTTCGAGTCCCACAGGTGCTCCTTGTGGTCTTGGGCAAGCCACTTAACCCTCCATTGCCCATGTTCCCTGTAAAATAGTTATCTCCAAGTTATAATGCCCTGTTAAATGTAATTTCAGTTTGTTTAATGTAAACCGCCTTGATATCAGAAAGGCGGTATATAAGAAATGTTAACTAATAAATAAATCTGTGACCAATTTCCGGGGGGGGGGGGGGAGCCCCACAGCCCTTGCTTGGATAGTGGGAGTCTTGGGGTCTAAATTTAACCAAAAAGCTCCCTGCTGTGTGTTAAATTTAAACTGAAAGCTCTCTGCTGCTACTAGGCCCGGACTGATTTAACAAATACACTGGGTTCACAGATTAAAGCTGATTAATCTAAAGAATTATTTTTCCCCAAGATTTAGAAAAATTCCCAAAAGTAAATACTTACAATTGCAGATTTCTCTCCAGAAGTAGCAGTCCCCTTTTGTAGTCCTTTAAAACTCAAATGTCACTTGCTTTTGATTAATAAAGTGGCATTAGGTAATTTAGCAAAATATGCAGAAAGAGTTGTATGCGTCCCTTCGTGGATATAGATGTCTGCATCGATAACTTTTTGTTAAGACAAGCTGCTGTTGCACTTTTGGATGGCAGAACCACTTGCAATTTTGCAAAATTTACATGAAACCACTAGAATGAGCACTAAAGAATCGGAGGATATAACAAATGAATAAGCATAGAAACATAGAAATATGACAAAAAGAGACCACATGACCTATCTAGTCTGTCCTTCCATATCAACAACTACAACAGTCCCCTTTTTACCTTTAGAGATCCTCTGTGTTTGTCCCATGCTTTTTTGAATTATTACTGTCCTCATCTCTACCACCTCCACTGGGAGACTATTCCACGGATCCACTACTCTTTCCGTAAAGAAGTATTTCTGCATATCACTCCTGAATCTATCTCCCTTTACCCTCATCCCATGTCCCCTCGTAGCAGAACTTGCTTTCAATTGAAAGAGGCTCTCTCCCTGAACATTTATGCCACGGAGGTATTTAAACATCTCAATCATATCACCTCTATCCTGCCTTTCCTCTAAGGTGTACATATTAAGATCCTTAAGTCTGTCCTCATATGCTTTATAATGAAGACCACTAATCATTTTAGTAGCCACCCTCTGCATGGATTCCATCCTGTTCACATGCTTTTGAAGGTGCAGTCTCCAGAATTGCACAATGCAATGCAATGTGTGCCTTCGAGTCAGTCCCGACTCCTGGCGACCCAGAAGTTCCTGGGTTTTCTTGGCAGTGTCACCGGAAGTAGATTGCCAGGCCTTTCTTCCGAGGCAATGGAGGGTTAAGTGACTTGCCCAAGGCCACAAGGAGTGCTAGTGGGACTCTAACACTGGTTGCTTGGTTACCAAGCCAGCGTTCTAACCACTAGGCTACTCCTCCACTCTGCAGTCTCCAGAATTGCACACTATACGCCAAATGAGGTCGCACCAAAGACTTATACAGAGGCATTATCACCTCCTTTTTTTTCTGCTAGCCATTCCTCTCCGTATGCACACAAGCATCTTTCTAGCTTTTGGCGTCCGTCTTTTCTACCTGTTTAGCTACTTTAAGATCATCAGACACAACCACGCCTAGGTCCCGCTCTTCTTTAGTGGACAAAAGTACTTCACCCCCTATACTATATTGCTCCCTTGGATTGCTGCAGCCCAAATGCATGACCTTACATTTTTTAACATTAAATCCCAGCTGCCAAATTCTAGACCATTCTTCAAGCTTAGCTAGATCCCTCCTCATGTTATCTACACCTTCCTGGGTGTCTGCTCTATTGCAAATTTTGGTATCATTCGCAAAGAGGCAAACTTTACCAGACAGCCCTTCCGCTATATCACTAACAAAGATGTTAAAAAGAATCGGACCAAGGACAGATCCCTGGAGCACCCCACTGGTAACATCCTTCTCCTCAGAGTTAGCTCCGTTTACCTGTACTCTTTGTCACCTCCCACCCAACCAACCTATTTCTAACCCAGGCAGTAACTTTAGGGCCCATCCCTAGGGTGCTCAGTTTGTTTATAAGTCGCCTGTGAGGAACAGTGTCAAAGGCTTTACTGAAATCTAAATATACCATATCTAAGGCTCTCCCTCGGTCCAACTCCCTGGTCACCCAGTCAAAGAAATCAATCAGATTTGTCTGACAAGACCTGCCTCTGGTGAATCCATGCTGCCTCAGATCCTGTAATCCGCTGGACTCCAGAAACCTCACTATTTTCTCTTTCAGCAGCGTTTCCAATAATTTACTCACCACCGAAAGTAAACTAACCAGCCTGTAGTTTCCAACCACATCCTTACTTCCGCTTTTGTGTAAAGGCACCACATGAGCCTCTCTCCAGTACTTTGGCACCACTCCCGACTCCGAGGCATTGAAAAGGTCAGTCAGTGGAGCTGCTAGAATGCCCCCAAGTTCCCCTCAGTATTCTAGGGTGTATCCCATCCAGTCCCATCGCTTTGTCTACTTTAAGTTGAGCTAGTTTCTCACGAACACAGTCTTCTGAAAATTGTTCAAGATGTCCCTCACTTCTGTTTGTGGGTATTTTCTGAGTTCCTGCTCCTGGTTCTTTATCTGTGAACACTTAACAGAAATATTTGTTAAGCAATTCCACTTTATCCTTATCAACTTCTACATATTCCTCCCCTGCACTCTTGAGTCTGACAATACCACTTTTGCCCTTCCTCTTCTCGCTAACATATTTGAAAAATGTCTTATCCCCCCATTTTATTGCATTGGCTATTTCCTCCTCCTTTTGAATCTTTGCCATTCTGACTACTTTGCTAGCTTCTCTAAGTTTTTTTCCAAATACAGATGCCTGTCTTCCTCTCTCTGTGATCTCGTGTATTTCATGAAGGCCTCCCTCTTTCTTCACTTTTTCAGCTACTTCTTTCGAAAGCCATAGTGGTCTCCTTTTCCTTTTACCTTTTATTTACCATTTTAACAAAAAGGTTGGTTGCTCTTAAAATATCCCCTTTCAGTTTTGCCCACTGTTTTTCTACATCCCCCAGCTGTTCCCATCCCACTAACGACTCCCTGAGGTATTGGCCCATCTTGGCAAAGTTAGTCTTCCTAAAGTCTAAGATCCTCACCTTTTGAATGGATTCTAACAGCCCTAGTCCCTAATACTGAACCACACCATCTGGTGATCACTGGATACAAAATGTTCTTCCACTTTCACCATTGGTAAGCACCAAGTCCAGTATGGCCCCTTCACATGTGGGGTCTGTTACTAATTGCCTGAATAGTTCTCCCTGTAGAGCATCCAGGATCTCCTTACTTCTAGATGATATTGCAGCAGGAATGTGCCAATCAATATCTGGCATATTGAAATCTCCTATCAGTAGCACTTCCCCTTTACTAGCAATGCTGTGTATGTCTTCAATTAACTCTGTCCACCTTTTCCTCTTGTGAGGGAGGTCTGTATATCACACCAATGTAAATAGATTTCTTTTCCCCCTCTTTCTAGTTTAACCCACAATGCCTCCTCTCTCCCTTTTAAGCTCTGTAATTCCAAAGCTTTAATAGTAGTTTTTACATATAGTGCCACTCCTCCTCCCCTTCTTCCTACCCTGTCCTTTCTGAATAAAGTATAGCCAGGTATAGTTACATACCAATCATGGTTTTCTGTTAACCATGTTTCTGTAACTGCCACTAAATACAAGTCGGCCACTCCCACCAAAGCTTCAACATCAGGGATCTTATTTCCAATGCTCTGGGCATTTATACACACTGCTTTCCATATGTTACCCCTGTTACCCATTTTCATAAAGGTATTTAATGTTTCACCTACCTGGGGGCTTTCACTTACCTGGGGGCTTTCTTCACCCATCCCCAACGAATCTAGTTTAAAGCCCTCTTCAGTAGATTAGCCAGTCTACTACCGAAGATGCGTTGACCTTTCTTGGACAGATGGATGCCATCTCTGCTCTACATCCCTTGGAACAGCATCCCATGGTCTAGGAAACCAAAACGCTCTCTGACACCATCCACGCAGCCATGCATTCATCTCCAGGATGCGAGCCTCTCTGCCTTGGCCTTTACCCTCAACAGGGAGGATTGAAGAGAACACCACCTGTGCACCTAACTGCTTCACCCTCTGTCCCAGAGCTATGCAGTCAGTTTTGATACGTTCCGAGGGATACCTGGCAGTGTCATTTGCTCCAACATGGATTAGCAACATTGGGTAATAGTGGGTTTTAGTCTCGGCAAACTCTCCATAACATCTTGGATTTTGGCACCAGGCAGACAGCATACCTCTCTGGACATCAAGTCTGGTCAGCAGATGGATGCCTCAGTACCCCTCAGAAGATGTATATATGCTGGTGCAGTATTATCTGCCTCCAGCAGGTTGCAAGATGTATGGACTGATGCAGCAGTGCAGATAAACCCGTCTCTCTTGGTCCAGATCTTGGTCTTATGGTCTGTGTGTTTGAGACCTTGGCCCAGTGCTTGCTCAGAATTTGGATACACTATTGTCTCCTTGAGCTGACAGTTGACTTGTGTCCAGTGCCATTACCCATGGTTTCCAACACTAATGGCCAGAAAGACAGGAAGCCTCATTGGGCCCCTGAGTGAGGTCGATTAGTATTGGCCTAGGCCCGCCTTTCCTCTTACTGTCCTATTTCTGCATGCTCTGCTTATTTTTCCTGTTTTTTGTCATGTCTCTTTATTTGATTCTGTGATTTTGCTGCTTGAATAAAGCAGCTTCACAAAAAACCCTCCTTTCAGGCAGTTGGTCCTTCCAAGGCCTATGTGGGTGGCTTGGGAGGCCCTTCTTGGGTTCTCCGGCTGACCTGACAGGTTTAGAGATTCCCTTACTAATCAGGAATTCCTTTTTCACCAGAGCTTTCTTTTCCAGTTTTTCTTATACATTAGTTTTTCTTCAACTGAATTTGAGCTCTGCTGTGATGCCAGGTGCGTGGAGATATGCTTCTTGTGGCTTTCGTCGAGTGAGCTCTACAGCTGGCTTTTTGCCTAAAGTGCAATGGAAAAACCTTGGGGCATGTGTTTTTCTGACAGTGTCGGGACCCCAACGCGGTACCAGGGGCTTGATGTCGACTTTGCTGCCTCTACTTGTCTTCCACAATTTTCCTTCTGGTGGGAACAGTGACCATACTGGATGGCTGCATGGGCCTGTCTGAGTCAGGACATGACAGTGACCACAGACTCAAGCCAGTTAGGCCACTGTTGTCGGCTGGCTTTGAACAGCTGTTCCTGAAATGACTCATGGGCTGTTTTCAGTCTCTAATTACGTGGCAATTCTCCTAGCAAGGGTCTCAGGCCTTGATCTTCCCTGTGGGAGTGGGTAAATACAAGGCCATCTGATCACTGTTCCCTCTAAGCTGTGCGCGTGCGCGCGCGCACACCTCGCCGAGCGAGCGCACATACTTTATAATAGAGCGCACAAAAATTACGGTTCTGATTCTGATAGAAAACACAGATGTCTTAAAATTTAAAAGTTGTTGTGTATTTATGGTTTTCACAAGTTCTACAATATTTTCTATTGCAATCAATGTGGTGTACATACTGTATTCTGACGTGTAGTCAAATTTTAAAGTATATAACTCTGAGTGTTATGTGGCGCAGAAAAATTTAACCTTCCTTCAAAAGTTGCACAGCTGATATTTTATGCGCACATAGCCTACAGAAAATTAGAGGGAACATTGCCTCTGTCTTCCCCTTTTTGCAGCATGAGGTTAAGCACCCCACCCTTTTTATTTTTGCTTGTCTGTTCCTCCAAGAGCCCAGCCCTTCCCCTATGGGCGGAGGCTGGGGAGAAGAGGAGGAATCTTATAAATGGGTAAGTCACCAGAGGGAGAGGATCTGTTGGTGATCTACTTTGTTCACAGGAAGAACCTTTCCACCCTTATTCAGAACACCATGACTATTCTGCATATTATGTAGCTTCTGGTAGAGGTTTCACAAGTGGACTGGCTTCCCCTCCCAGAGCTCTTGTGAAAGTTCATGTTCTCTGTGGTAGACACCAAAACTGGAGATGAAGCATACTAAGATTCTGGCAGTGCTGTATCTTTTACCCCAAGAAAAGATGGAATAGCTTTTCAGGATCCCTAAGGTAGATTCCCTGGTTATGACTGATGAAGAGTATAACCTTTACAGAAGAAAATGGTGCTGTGCTGAAAGGAGACTTAGGCTTGAAGCAGTCTCCAAGAATACCTTCATGGCTTTGGCTTTGGGTACTCTGACAACTCTTTGTGCAGGCATGGTGACCTGAGCGAGCTCTATTCTGGATCCAGCAATTGCTGGAAAGCCTTTAAGTAGCAAGATTGGAGTATCATTTGTGGCAAATGCTCTGTATGAGCTTGATCAGGATCTCTTAAGTCCATGACAGTAACTGGTGACCCAAAGGTGGTGCTTTGACTCTGGAATTGGTTTTTTATTCTGGAGCAGTGAGTACAGGGCAAGCTGGTTGATGTCCCCTGCTGGGAGAGAATCTCTTCGGCAAATCTGTGACAGAAAAGGCTGTCGAGCTAGAGTCTGAGTTCATGACCAGGACCAGGCTCTCTAAGAAGACTGCTGATCCTTTCCGGAGGAAGGCTTCGGGTAAAAAGCCTCCTATACCGGAAAAAGAGGAAGGCTTATGGAAACTACTCTCATCACTCGGCCTTCCCAGTTCCCCAGTAGGGCCAACCTGCCAAGGGACAAGGGCATGGCCCTTGTAAGCCTAAGGCCCCCATCACCCAGCCTGTGCAACCTGAGGGAAAGGCTTTTGACTCCTGGGGCATAGCTTATCTTCCCCTGGAAGGACCTACCCTGTAGCACACTGGGGGGCGTCTGGTGTTCTTCATCACCAATGTGTGAGTCTTGCAAGTGGTGAAAGAGAGAGACCTCTTCCACCTCTAACAGATGCCCCTGCCATTCTTTTCAAGAGAGCTCCTGATGCATCTCCTGCACTGGGACCTGCTTCAGCAGGATTTCAAACCTCAAGGCAGACTGGGCAGTGGAACCTGTCGTCCTCAAACTCGGAGGCAAAGTGTTCTACTCCTGCTTCTTTCTGCTGCCCAAAAAGAGGCCAAAACTCTCCAGTCCATCTTAGACCTGCGAAACCAACATGTTCCCAGTGAGGGAGAAATTCAAGATGCTCTCCCTTGGAACATTGCTGCCATACCTCTAGCAGGGAAACTGGCTATGCTCCTTGGATCTAAAGGATGACTATAATCCTTATCCACCCCCCTTCGCAGGCAGTACCTTTGCTTCATTGTGGGAGGCTGCCACTATTAGTACATGGCTCTTCCCTTCGGCCTGGCCTCAGCCCCGAGGGTCTTCATGAAGTGTTTGGTAGTGGTCACTGCTTTCCTTCATCTCCAGGGGATGTTCCTCTTCCCATACCACCGCAGAAGCCTGCCAGGTGACAGCTCGCACTATTCTTCTGGAACACCTGAGGTTTTTCATATACTATCCAAAATCCCACCTCCAGCAAACACAATGCCTGGAGTTCATAGGGGCAATGCTGTACACTGTATAGGCCAAGGCCTACCTTCCTCTGGACAGGGCCCAGCATCTCCAAGTGCTCTCAGGGCACGTCCAAGAATCAACCCTCTGCCTCTCTCATGCTTCACCTTCTGGGCCACATGTCATCCACTGTGCACGTCACTGGACATCCACCTGCGGCTGGCACAGTGGGCTCTCAGCTCCCAGTGGTCACAAGCAACGGAACGCCTACAGGATAGTGGTCATGCTCTCTGGCAGACTCACTCAGCTGGTGGCAGCAACTCCAACACCTACAGGCCAGGATGCTCCAGATCCCTGCCCCTCAGAGGATCCTCATCATGGATGCCTCCAAACTGGGCTGGTGAGTCCATTACAACAACCTCTGCACTCGGTTCAGCTAGCCACAAGAGGAGAGCCTCCAGCAGATCAACCTCCTGGAGCTCCAGGCAATAGAGCTCGCCCTACAGATTTTCCAAGACCACCTTCAACATCAAGCGGTCCTAATCCAGACCAACAACCAGGTGGCAATGTTCTACATCAACAAGCAGGGAGGGACGGGGTAGTTCCTCCTGTGCCAGGAGTTGACGAGCCTCTGCTCCTTCACCAGCAACAGTGGGATGCTTCTACAGGCAGTCTACCTCTTTTTAGCTAGGACAACATCCTGGTGAATCAGCTCAGCAGAATCCTCCAACTGCACGAATGGCAGCTGGATCCCAAGGTGGCCAGTTGATTGTTTTGTCTCTGGGATCTCCCGCAGATGGACCGCTTTGCCAGCCCAACCAACGCTCAGATGGCCCAGTTTTGCTCCAGGCAGCCTCACCTCTTGCGGGTGGTGGCGGATGCGTTCCTCATCCCCTGGATTCCTGGATGAGGGGGGGGGGAGTTTTTCTACGTCTTCCCTCCCACACCGTTGATCACCAAGACCCTGTTCAAGGTACAGCTCAACAGAGCCACATTAATACTGGTGGCTCCTCTGTGGGCCTGGCGGCCATGGTTCCTGCTGCTCCTCCTCTTGTCCCAGACGCCCCTGGACCCTCTGGGGTGCAACCTGGGTCTGCTCTTGTAGGATGACTGCTCCCTCCTGCCCTATCTCTGACAGCTTGGCTGCTGGAAGGGTAGCCTTGGCCCACTTGGATCTCTCCAGAGAGAGGTGAAAGCGGTTCTCTTGACTACTGCAAATCTTCCACCCACCAGGCCTATGCCTTAAAGTGGCAAAGTTTCTCTGGTGTGCAGAGAGACGGATTAATGCCTTTGCCTGCTTGGTCTAGCTGGTACTCCAGTACCTGCTCTATCTATCCAAGTGGGGCTTAAGTCCTACTCTCAGACTTCACCTCTGCATACTATCTGCACACCATCGTCTTGAGGGCTAGCCCCTCTCTGCCCAGCCCCTTGTAACTCTGTTCCTTAGGGGCCTACTACTTTCTAAGCCACCCGTCTGCCCCAACCTCCTCTGTTGGCAGAATGGCACCTCAACGTAGTCCTTTCGAAACTCACGGTGCTACTGTTTGAGCCTCTCGGTTTGTGCCACCTCTAATATCTTAACTGGAAGGTAGTCTTCCTTGTGGCGCTCACAGGATCAGGGAGTCCAGGCCTTGGTGGCCCACCCACCTTACACAAGGTTCTACAATAACAGGGTCATGCTCCTCACGCACCCCAAATTTCTGCCAAAGTTGGTGTCGCCATTCCACCTCAACCGGGAGGTGGTACTTCGCACATTTTTTTCTGCGGCCCTACGCCGGTATGGCTGAGGCCATTCTCCGTACCCTGGATTGTAAGCAGGCCCTGTCCTCCTACTTGGAATTACTCTGGCCCACCGCCACTCCTCACAGCTCTTCGTCTCCTACAATCCAGATTGGCTGGAGACAGCGGTCTCTAAGCATACCCTGTACACTTGGGTGGCAGACTGCATTGCCTTCGCTTACAAGAAGGCTGGTCTTCTGCTGGAGTGCCCAGTCACTACGTACAGCGTCTGGGCCATAGGCGGCATATGACAGACTTGCACTCCGTCCCCTTGGTGGAGATCTGCCAGGCTACCATCTGGCCCTCTGGTCATACCTTCGCAGCTCATTACTGCCTGGAGAGGGAGTCCTAATGGGACAATGCCTTCGGCCAGGCAGTACTCTTGTCATTTGTTTGGGGTGTAAGGCAAATCCTGGCCTTCAGCCTTTCGGTGTGTTCAGGCTGCTTGTGGGTCTGTTGTCTCTTGACTCGGTTGCTGCTGCTTCACAGCTCCCCTTCTTGGTCACCTGTGGCTTTTTACAGTTTGTTAGGTATCCTGTACCTGGGGAGTCCCATATTTGAGGACTGACTTCCTGCTTGTTCCCGGAGAAAGTGTAGTTACTCACCTGTAACAGGTGTTCTCCGGGGACAGCAAGAATCAGTCCTCCCTCCCTGTAGAGTTGCTCTTTTTTTGCCGTCTTGTGCTATGTAGTCAGACTGAGGCAAGATGGCATTCCTTAGGCAGGAAGCAGACCACGCATGCGTGGTACATCTTCCAAAGGCTTTCTTTGAAAGCTAGGGAGAGGTTACTGTGACGTCACCCATATGTGACTACTGATTCCTGTTGTCCCCGGAGAAAACCTGTTACAGGTGAGTAACTACACTTTTCCTGATATTTCAAGAGACTACACAAATGTAGGAAGCAGATTTCGCTGGTCTCCGGGAACAAGCAAGAAGTCGGTCCTCACATATGGGTGACATCGGCACCGATGGAGCCCTTGCAGAATCATCCCCCCCCCCCCCCCCCCAGCTTTCAAAGAAAGCCTTTGGGAAATGCTACCACGTATGCATGGTCCCCTTCCCGCCCAAGGGTGCCATCTCAGTCGTCTTTTTTTCCATGGAGCTCTTCAGACATCCATCTGGCTTGTCCCTGGGAAAAAGTTGATTTTTTTTTTTCCCCCTGAGTTTCATACTCTACTGTCCTCCGGTACTGCACCGGTACTCTTCCCACCCCCTGACCTTGCTGTCTCGGCATAGAGTTTGGGTCAGTTTATGTAGTTTTTCATTTTTGGCATCTTTGCACGTTTTTTTCCAACTGGCAGCCTGGCAGGTCTTCATCCTCACTGTGGGGTACTTTTTCCCCCCCATGGCTGCCAGTGGCTTCAAAAAGTATGATCGGTGTATCAAAATTGTCTTTGACAGGTGCACACGACTGCTGCTTTTGTTGCCTTGGGCCGACCATGACCCTGCAGCATGCAGTCCCTGCAAAAAGATGTCCAGCGAGGTCCTTAAAAGCCGCCAGCAGCACCATGATAAGTTCCTCCCCCCCCCCCCCCACCCCGATTCCCTGGTGCCTCCGAAAGCCAGGGCCTCATCTGAAGCCACGACATCTCGGGTGGGCCCCTCCAAACCCAAGCAGCGCTATGGTTCTTCAGAGAGGGGGTCTCCCTCGAGGGAACCCAAGAAGAAGAAAACCTCAAGTGGCATCCCTGGATGGATCTGACGGGCCGGGTGCGTCCCGAGCCAGGTCCTGCAGTCCAAGACGCTCATCCAAGGGATCGGAGAGGGAATGGCTTGCAAAGGTCCCCCCCAAAGGAATCAACCTCGGACCAGCCTCAGTCGCCAGACGCCATCCTCGTCGGACTCCCCTTCGGAGGAACTGGCATTGTCCCGAGTCCTTTAGTGCCCATGCCAATGGCTGCGGAGCCTTCTGGCTTGGAATCCAGAATGGCGACTCTGGAGCGCAGTTTGTCTGCCTTCATGGACCAGCAGCAGGTGCTGTTGTCTGGTACTACCGGTTCATCTGCTTCAACCACTGGGCCCTCTACATCGAAGATGTCCCCGGAGGCCAAGCCAATCCTAAAGGTCCTTCGGCCTCGAGTTGAACCTCAGCCGCAGTCACAATGCGATTCCTGCTCAATGGGGCTGTGAAAATCCCCAGGCTGTGTGCTCGGTGCCAGCCAGGGTTGGCCCCGGTGCCCATGAACCATCCCACCTTCGAGTCCTTTACAGACTACTCTGAATGGGAGACAGAGGATGAGGAGCTGCCCAACACCCGTCGTCACTGCGATGTCCCCTCGGACTCTCCTGCTTCGGAGCCCTGGCACTGATCTCTGCCGGAGGATAACCTGTGTCCCTTGGGGAAACTGCTAGGTACGTATGACCTAGATTGGCCACTGTTGGAAACAGAATACTGGGCTTGATGGACCTTGGTCTGACCCAGTATGGCATATCTTATGTTCTTATATGGGGTTCCTTGACTTCGTCAAGGACATATCCAAGGACCTAGTGTTCCCATCAGAATCGGAGGAGGACGACCCTCGAGCAGATGAGTTAAAAATCCTCCAGTATGAGGCCCCTTCAAAGGGAATCGCTCACGGTGCCCATCCCTCCCATCCTGGAACGGCTGATGCCGGTGGTGTGCAAGCGGCTCAACTTGATGTATCGAGTCCGCCAGAGCCTGGGCTTCCAGAAGTCACAGCTGCCACACAACTCCATGGTAGTGGAGTCAGCCATGCCTCAACTGAAGAGTCAGACGCACTCCTCTGTACCCTCTGGCAGGGAGGCACACACCTTGGATGCCCTCGGCAGAAAGTGTTACCAGGGCTCTGTGCTCGTTGGCCACATCAGGCCTGCCAGCTGTACATGGGTATGTACCTGAGAGACCTGGCGAAGGAACTCGCCAGGTTCTCAGCTGGTCTGTCTGAGGAACCCCTGCAGCGGTTCAGAAGCCTGGCCAAGGCCATCTGTGAGTGCTCCAAGTTTGTGTCTCGGGCAGCCTATGACTGATTCGAGTCAGAGGCTAGAGTAGCAGGGGTGAGCATTGTTGCCCGATGCCAAGCTTGGCTACAGTCGTCTGACCTCGAGTAATGGGTTCAGGACAAATTGGTTGATGTCCCATGTCAAGAAGAGAACCTCTTTGGTAAGCCCAAGACCAACACAGCTGCCGAGCTGAAGACAGAGTTCATGACGAGGACCAAGCTCTCCAAAAAGACCACTGCCCCTCCCCGACGGAAGGGCTAGAGTAAAAAGCCTTTCTACCTGAGGAAAGGGGCTGCTTACAGAAACGATCCACCTTTTCAGGCCTCCCCTGCTCCCCAGCAGGGTCAGCAGGCCAAGGGACCGGGACAGGGCATGGCCCTCGTAAGCAGAAGGCTCCAAAACCCCTGGCCCCGGCTCCGGCTCAGCCAGTGGGAGCTTTTGACGCCTTGGGCATAGCTTCTCCACCCCAAGGAGGTCAGCAGCCTACAGGGGGACGTCTGATCTGCTATGCCCAAAGGTGGTTAACCATCACCACCAACTCCTGGGCACTTGGAGTGGTCAAGGAGGGTTACCTCCTCCATCTGACTGATACCTCCCCCTTATTTTCTGGGAGAGCCCCTCAGGTCTCCCCTCCACCGGGACCTTCTACTGAAGGAGCTTGCAGGTCTTCTCGATGACAAAGTGGTGGAACCAGTACCCCACCATCTCAAGGGCAGGGGGTTCTACTCCAGGTACTTCCTCATAACAAAAAGAACAGGAGGCCTAAGGCCCATCCTCAACCTGTGCAACCCTCAAATTCCTGGTGAGGGAGAAGTTCAAGATGCTCTCCCTTGGAACATTTCTGTCTTACCTCCAGCAGAGAGTTTGGCTATGCTCTTGGATCTAAAGGTTGCCTGTATCCACATCCTCATTCATCCCAACCACAGGCAGAACCTGCGGTTCATGGTCGGGGGCAGTCACTACCGGTACAGGATGCTGCCTTTTGTCTTGGCCTCTGCCCCAAGGGTCTTGACAAAATGCCTGGCAGTCGTGGTTCCTCCACCTCCAGGGGCTATTTGACTTCCCTTACCTGGACGACTGGCTCATAAAGGGAGGCACGGCCTCAGAGGTGCAGCAGGTGACTGCGCACACCATCCAGGTCCTACAGCACTTAGGGTTTGTGATAAACTACCCCAAATCTCATCACCACCTGACACAATTTCTGGAGTTCATCAGGGCCAGAATGGACATCCTTCGGCAAAGACCTTCCTGCCAGGGGACCAAGCTGACCGCCTCAGAGCCCTGGCACTGGATGTATAGCACCGTTCCTCTGTGCCTGCTCAGCTCCTCTTGCGCCTCCTTGGGCACATGACCTCCATGGTCCACATCACCCCAGATGCCCGCCTCCACATGAGGGCAGTATTGTGGTGCCTTCGGGACCAGTGGACACAAGCCACGGGCGTCGCCAGGACAAAGTCTGTGACCTGCTAGTTGGCGGACTCTCTGACCTGGTGGCAGACTCCCCAGTGTCTCGAGGTGGGGATGCCCTTTCAAGCCCCAAGCCGCTTAAGGGTTTTCACTACAGATGCCTCCCTGCTCGGCTGGGGAGTCCACTGTGAGGAACTCCACACTCAGGGCAGATGGTTGCAGGACGAAAGTATCCAGTAGATCAACCTCCTGGAACTATAGGCAATATACTTAGCCCTCTGAGCTTTTTGCCACTGCCTATGTCACCAGCCAGACAACCAGGTAACGATGTTCTATGTGAAAAAACTGGGGGGGCACAGGGTCTTGTGCCTTCTGCCAAGAGGCAGTGGTCCTCTGCTCCTATGCAGTCCGGCAGGGTATACTCCTGCGGGCAGTATATCTGCCAGGCCAGATCAAGCTACTAGCCGACAGGTTGAGCAGGGTCCTCCAACTGCATGAGTGGCAGCTGGACCCCAGTGTGGCCGACAGCTCTTCCAGCTCGGGGGAACCCGTGATGGACCTGTTTGCCAGCCCGGACAACTACCAGTTGCCCTGCTTCTGCTCCCAGCAGGCTCATCCCTCCAGGGTGCTGGTGGATGCGTTCCTCATCTCGTAATTGGAGGGCCTCATCTATGCTTTCCCTCCCACACTGCTGTTTGCCAAAACCTTGTTCAGGATTCTCGGTGACAAGGCCTTGCTCATCCTGATAGCCCCTCGATGGCCCAGGCAACCATGGTTCCCATTACTTCTCCAATTATCTGTGGAGACCCCCATCCTGTTGGGGAGCTCTCCAGGTCTCCTGTTTCATGGGGGTTCTCTTCTGCACCCCAACTTGGGGTCCCTGTCACTGATGTGGCTGCTAAAAGGTGATCCTAGTCCCTTTCATCCTCTCAGGTGAGGTAAAGGATATCCTGCTGGCCTCTCGTAAGGCTTCCACTAGGAAAGCTTAGCGCTCTAATGGTGCAGGTTTTCAACTTGGTGTGCAGAGCATGGGACAGACCAGTTCTCATTCCTGATGGGATTGGTGTTACAGTACCTTCTCCACTTCTCACAATCTGGGCTTAAGTCTAACTCCGTCAGGGTGAACCTCAGTGCCCTGTCAGCGCAGCACACCCAGTGGATGGCAAACCCCTCTCGGTCCAGCCACTGGTGACCTGCTTCCTAAGGGGTCTGCTCTTATCAAAGCCCCCGGTTTGCCCTACGGCGACCGAGTGGAACCTCAATGTGGTATTGGGGCAGCTCACTTGCCTGCCTTTTGAGCTTCTGGCTAACTGCCATCTCAGATACCTCTCGTGGAAGGTGGCATTTCTGGTTGCACTTGCCTCCGCTCACAGAGTCAGCGAGCCAGGTCTTAGTGGCAGAGGCGCCCTATACCAGGTTCTATAAGAACAGGAAGGTGCTCTGCACGCACCCTAAATTCCTTCCAAAGGTGGTATTGTCCTTCCATCTCAACCAGGAAGTAGGATTTCCCACCTTCTTTCCAAGACCTCACACCAGTAGGGGTGAGATGGTCCTTTACACTCTGGACTGTAAGAGGACCTTATCCTTCTATATTCAATGTACTCAGGACCACCGTAAAGCTGCTCAAATTTTCGTCTCATACGACCCTAGTTGTGTGGTGGAGGTGGTGACCAAATGCCAACAAAAAAGCACAAATCCACGTGCCGATCAACAAACCCAGTCAGAAACTGTGGATGGCAAGGAAGGGATTATTTATTAAACACTCTTACTTCATAAAGCCAGGCGGGGCTCCTGCTGGAAGGCTATGTCATGGTGCAACTTGTCACGGCCATGTTGACCTCTGTGGCAAACCTGCGCTCTGTCCCGATGGTGGACATATGCCAGGCCCCACCTGGTCTTCAGTTCATACCTTCGCAGCTCATTACTGCCTGGAAAGGGAGTCCTGATGGGATAGTGCCTTCGGCCAGGCTGTGCTCTGTAATCTTTCCGGGGTTTAGGCAACTCCCTATCCTCTGACCCTTCTGTGTTCAGGCTACCAGAGTGCTAATTTTCACCAAAGGGATCCTATTGTAGTCTTTAACTATGGACTCGATTGCTGCTGCTCACAGCTCTCCTTGAGGGAGACTTTTTTCGCTTTTTAGCCAGTAGCTGAGGCGTCTCATGTGAGATATGTGAGAACTGACTTCCTGCTTGTTCCTGGAGAAAGCGTAGTTACTCACCTGTAACAGGTCAGGTGTTCTCCGGGGACAGCAGGAATCAGTCCTCACAACCCTCCCTCCTCCCCCTGAAGTTGCTTCTTTACTATCTTATCTCCAGGAACAAGCAGGAATAAGTCCTCACATATGGGTACGTCGGTACCGACGGAGCCCGCGCGGGAAAGCTCCCCAGCTTCCCAGAAGGAAAGCTTTTGGGGCCTCCCACTGCGCATGTGCGCTGCCTTCCTGACCAACTCTCCTCAGTTCTTCTTTTTCCACGGAGCCAGCAGGTCGTGTTCCTGTCACCGCTGAAGAAGTTGTTGTTTTAATTTATTTCTTTGGCCGCGTGTCTGCCTTCCCCGATTCCAGACCGGTACCGCCGGTCTTTTTTCCTTTATTTCTTAAAAAAAAAAAATCATCTTTTTTCCTCACTTGGTGTGTTTGTTCTGTGAGGCCTTTAGGCCTTCACAAATTCTCCCTCATGGAGAAACAAGCCTCTGGGTTTAAAAAATGCACCAAGTGCAGCGGTACTATTTCAGTCAGACACCCATGAATGGTGTCTTAAATGTTTGGGGCCTGACCATTCCATTCCGGATTGCCCATCCTGTTCTTTGATGTCTAAACGTGGCTTACAGAACCGGGCAGCCAAGTTTCACATGCTGTTTTCTACAGATACTCCAGCATCGACATCTTCCAGGTCTTCCTCTCCTGATGGATCTCAGGTAACCAAACATTCCTCTGGCAGGTCCTCAAAGGGCAAATCTCCCTCTAAGTATCGAGATACCCCTGGGCTTGACCCTGAGGACCCTGCCCCCCAGCCAAACAACCCCGGCGGGAAGCTCCGGCTTCCAAAGCTCCTCCTATGGGGTTACAGGTTGACATCGATGGCACGGCCTCGACCGATCACCTGTTAGACTGTTCTGGGGTACCGGCTCATTCATCCGGTACCGACATCCAGACAGTCGTGGCGTCCATGGATCATACAGTTCAATCCATGCAGCAGGCCATTTTCGCTTTCATTAAGGCTGCGACGCCCTCGGTACCGCACCCTGCGGTACCGACTCCGGTTCCGGTACCACAACCGATACCGGTACCCAGGCCATCCACATCGACCAGGATACCGATTCCGGTTCCCGGTTCCGGGGTTTTTCCCGATACCGATCCGGTTCCGGGTACCCCCGATGTCGATACCGGTCGATACGCTTATCGATCCCTGGAAGCAAACAGACGATACTTTGAGTCTTCTGATGATTCTGATTCATCAGATGACTCTGCTGAAGTATCCCTTACTCTACCTGAGGAGCCCTCTTCTCCAAAGAGGAGAATGTCTCCTCCAGAGGATTTATCCTTTCAAGACTTCATCATTGAAGTAGCTAAAGTTCTTTCTATTTCTGTATCCTCTGAAAAAGAACCTAGAGCAAAAAAGTTAGACATTTTAGGATACTCTAAGGTTCCCAAAGAGGCAGTCACCTTGCCCATCCATGAAATTCTTCAAGAACACATGATGGACTTATGGGAGACTCCTCTCACCCTGTCTCCACATTCTCGTCGTCTGGACACCATGTATCGTGTTCCCCCTTCTCCTGGGTTTCAAAAAACTCAGCTCCCTCACCACTCCATCGTGGTGCAGTCAGCTATGAAAAGGATAAAGAGTACTAAAAGACACTCTTCTACTCCCCCAGGAAGAGAATGTAGGACTCTGGATGCTTTTGGAAGAAAAATCTTCCAAGCAACTATGCTTATTGGCAGAATCAACTCATACAGCCTCTATATGGGCATGTTTCTGAAGGAAATTGCATTAAAGATACGCCATTTTCTCCCCTTTATCCCAGAGGATAGAAAGGAGGAGTTCCTTCTTTTGCTGAAGCATACCCAAGATATTTCAAAGTTCTCTAACAGAGCAGCCTTTGACTCCTTTGAGGGTGCTAGCAGAGCCTCAGGTATTGCCATTACGGCTCGCAGAATTGCTTGGCTCCAGGCCTCTGACCTAGAACCCTGGGTCCAAGATGGGTTGGGAAATTTGCCCTGTACAGGTGAGAATCTGTTTGGTAAGGAGTGGCAAATCAAAGCCACTCAAATGGATGCAGAAAATGCTGCATTAGATAGACTTTCTAAGTCTACCTCTACCCCTGTCAAGAAAAAATCTTTCAAAAAGCCTTTCTACAAGAAGGCCAGATTTGCCACAAATACTGGCCAACAATCTTCTGCAGCTCGCTTTGCTCCTAAGCGTCAGCAGCCTAAACAGGCCAGGGCAAAACCTGCAGGGGCTGCTACAGCCCAACAGTCCCAACCCCCTCAGGGATTTTGACTTAAATCTAGAGAACTTAACCTTTCTGGCTCTAAAACCAGAACCTCTCACCATTCCAGGAAGGTTAACTCATTTTGCTCCCAGATGGGAGCAAATCACATCAGAACAATGGACCCTCTCTATCATCAGAGAGGGCTACAAACTACATTTCTCCAACCTTCCTCCCCATACCATGGTGAGAAGTTTCAATTCTCCCCCATCTCTCCTAGACCTGTTGAGTCAGGAGGTGACCACTCTTCTCGCCCAAAAGGCAATAGAAGAGGTTCCTCTTCCTCAACAGGGATCAGGTTTTTACTCCCCTTATTTTCTCATTCCCAAGAAAACAGGGGGGTACAGACCCATTCTGGATCTCAGAGAATTGAACAAATTTCTATACAAGGAGAAATTCAAGATGCTTTCTCTAGGTACTCTCCTTCCATACCTACAGAGTCAGGATTGGCTTTGTTCTCTAGATCTCAAGGATGCGTACACACATATACTCATCCATCCATCCCACAGAAAATTCCTACGGTTTCTGTTCCAGGGAAAACATTTCCAGTACAGAGTACTTCCCTTCGGTCTAGCCTCTGCTCCAAGGGTATTTACCAAATGCATGGCAATAGTAGCTGCATTTCTACGCGCCCTGGGAATTTTTGTCTTCCCATACCTGGACGACTGGCTCATCCGAGCTCCATCTCAGTCCGAGGCTCAGACTTCCCTGGATCGCACCAGATGCATCCTGCAGTATCTGGGACTTGTGATCAATCTGCCAAAGTCTCAACTCACCCCTATGCAATCCCTGGAGTTCATAGGGGCCTGGTTGGATACCACCACTGCAAAGGTCTATCTACCCCAGGCCCGTTGCCAACGTCTAGTGCACTTAGCCTCTCAGACTCAGTCCAGAAGCCACTTGACTGCCAGAGAGATGCTACAACTATTAGGCCACATGGCCTCCACAGTGCATGTGGTGCCTTATGCTCGCCTACATATGAGAGCAGCTCAATGGACTTTATCCACCCAGTGGACTCAAGCATCAGGAGCTCTCTCAGACCAAATAGCAAACTCCAATCGTCTCTTTTGGTCTCTCCAATGGTGGATATCCACTCAAAATCTGTTGTTGGGGGCCCCCTTTCAACCATTGTTGCCCCAAGCAACCCTCACAACAGATGCCTCCCAAACAGGTTGGGGGGCTCATCTCCAAGATCTCTCCACTCAGGGCACTTGGTCTGCACAGGAGACCACCCTTCATATCAACCACTTGGAACTTCGAGCAATCTTTCTGGCTCTCAAAGTTTTTCATACCCTCCTCAGCAACACGACAGTCCTTATTCACACTGACAATCAAGTAGCCATGTTTTACATAAACAAACAAGGAGGGACTGGCTCTCTGTCGCTTTGCAACGAAGCTCTAAGATTATGGGCCTTCGCCAGAGAGCATCAAATCCATCTCCTGGCAGTATATCTTCCAGGAATCCAAAACTCTTGGGCAGACAGACTCAGTCGAGTTCTGCTTCCACACGAATGGTCCCTGCACATGGATCAGGTACTCAGAATCTTCCAGAAATGGGGAACCCCGGACATAGACCTCTTTGCAAGTCCGTGGAATGCCAAACTTCCCCGGTTCTGTTCCAGAATTCCGTGTCAGGGAGTTCAGGCCAAGGATGCCTTCCCCCTGCATTGGGGTCAGGGTTTCCTGTATGCCTTTCCACCCATTCCTTTGATTCCCAAGACTCTGTTCAAACTTCAAATGGATCAAGGGTCCATGATCCTCATAGCTCCACGCTGGCCACGCCAAGTGTGGTACCCTCTACTTCTGCATCTCTCCCAAGCCCCCTCCCTGGACTTGGGAGCGGCTCCAGACCACCTGTCTCAGGAGGAGGGGACTTTGTGGCACCCAAACCCCAAGTCCCTTCACCTCAGAGCTTGGTTACTGAAGGCCTAGACCTTCAACACTTCAATCTTTCGCAGCAAGTGAAGGATATCCTACATGCCTCTAGGAAACCTTCCACTAGGCGTTCTTACGCTTTTAAATGGAAAAGATTTTCCATTTGGTGTGCTCAAAAGGGTCTTAACCCTCTAGCACTCCCATTGAATTCTCTTTTGGAATATCTCCTGCATCTCTCCAATGCAGGACTCAAAACAAATTCAGTAAGAGTCCATTTGAGTGCTATTGCGGCATCACTTAAGCCCATCAATGGACAACCTGTTTCCTCCCATCCTTTTATTGCAAGATTCATGAGAGGCCTAACCTTAACTAAACCTCCCATTCGACCTCCTCCGGTGGCATGGGACTTAAACTTGGTTCTTGGTCAGCTTATGAAGCCTCCTTTTGAACCCTTAGCCACTACCTCCTTGAAATTTCTTTCCTGGAAGGTTATTTTTCTTATTGCAGTCACCTCAGCTCGCCGTATCAGTGAACTGCAAGTTCTAGTGGCTAATCCACCTTATACAAGGTTCCATCATGATAAGGTGGTCCTTGGGACCAATCCCCACTTTATGCCTAAAGTGGTCTCCCCTTTTCATCTTAATCAAGAGGTATATTTACCTGTCTTTTTTGCAGCTCCTCATGCATCCAGTGCAGAGAGGAACCTTCATACTCTAGACTGTAAAAGAGCTCTTGCCTTTTACCTCCACAGGACACAGCAACATCGAAAGTCTTCTCAGCTTTTTGTTGCTTTTTTTTTTTTTTGAAACTTTTATTTTCATTTTGCAACAAACAAAGAAACAACACACCGAAAGAGACAAAACAAGTATACAGTAAGGAAAAGTAAACCCATTACCCCCCACCCCGGTGCTTCTTCTCTACCCGTTTGTATCAGCATGTGAGCGCTTCAAATAACAGTGATTATACATCAAACGATCAAAAAGTATCCACAATACAGCATGATCATGAGACAGAGATATATACAAAGTTAGACAGTCAGATGAGAGCATTTAGCAAAATGTACATATTCATTGAACATCTTCCATTAAGACCAATAAGAAGGAGTCTGAGCGGAGGAAGCGCACAGACGAGGTATTTGTTCATATTTACTGTAGAGACAGGCATGATTCCACCATTCATTGAGGCTCAGATGGGAACTAATTTCCCAGTATTACTTAATGAGGGAAACAGCAATGCCAAGCATAAAGTTCAAAAGGAGATAAGCCATTTCGTGGGAGAGAGGGGATCCCCGCAACTGGGCGAAGTCCCACTATCCTCCGAGAAAGGGACTCCTGAGAGTGCAATATAGACTAAATACGACCCCAGACCCGACGCCAGTTATACTGTAGTGCGGGATATTCATGCATAACATGAAATGAAGTAATAAACCAATGGCCCCAGGACGTGTCCAGCGACCATTACCCTGAGTAGTGTTCCATTTGTCTAAACTGTGAGGAGTGTAAAAACACCGGTGGGCTAGAAAGAAGAGGGTCTGAGTGAGTGAGGCGGGTCAGAGACCCGTGTCCCTCTGCTCCAGATAAGGCTCCATTGCTCCGGGGTTAAAGTCACGTGCAATTCTCTCTCCCATACTTTCTGCGCTATAGAGGTATCTCTAGTGATAGCATTACATAAGGTTTAGTAAAATTGGAGGCTACACCCGGTAAACTACCGAGAGATCGGAAGTTTCCAATCAACCTCATGCAGAGAGTGCCGATGGCGGGAGTACTCTGGTGCTCCGAATGCAATGCTGAAGTAACACTGACCAGAGTCGGGAGTCGAAGGTTGCATAGGAATATTAAAGGCACCTAAAGTGTCGAAAAACATTGGTGGATAGTGGGAGTCTAATGGGAGAGTCATACCAGGGAGTAAAGTAAGAGGAATCGGTGAGCAAAGGCCCGCTACTATATCTAGCCACACAGGTCTGCTCGGTACTGGAGCTTCCAACCAACAAGCACCTTGTTTGAGAAGAAAAGATTGAGGGAACACTAGAGTAAAATCGCCACCAAGTATTAATGGAGCATTGGCGGAGGCCGAGGCCAACTGCGCAGAACTTGCATAATGAGCAGGGTTGTCCACATTCGGGACATGGTGCAAATACACGGGAATTCACTATCTCCAACCTCAAGGTGTATACGGGCCCATCTACCCTCCATGTCAGCGCTAATATCAGGTACAGTAGCGTGCAAAAACTTCTAGACCAGAATGACTATCCCGTACCATTTGAAAACGGTGGGAGAGTAGGCAGCTACCATGTGAGGCCTAGCATTGAGTTTCAGTGTTTCAGCAGAGTGTAATGCGTTTCCTAAAGAAACACCTAATCAACGTGCTCGTGGCTAAGATAGCTAAGGATTTTCTTTCTGCTGAGTGGACCAGCAATGCCTTGTACGATGAATAATAAGATTTTACATGAGGCCATTCAGAAAAGTTAAAATTCTGAGCGTGATAGCACACATTATTTCACTATGTCCCTCAAGCTGACTGTATCTGGCTGTACACATGACATAGGAAAATAAGCTAATATAATACAATGAAGCGCCCCACATTAACAAAGATAACCGCAGTACGGTAGAGGAGAAGCAAAACCCCAAAATTACTGGCGACCATGTGTCTGCGGGGAGAAACCCCAGAGAAGGCCGAAATTGAAAAAAAAAAAAACATATAACCTGTAGGACTGTGCGTGCTCCGAATCCGACCGAGGCACACATCAGGAAGGAATAGGAGACCAAAGACAAAAGTCATACAGAGAAAGAAAAAAGTCCAGGCTATTTCTGTGCTGGGCTATGACCGCCGCATCGGGCCCTTCAAAATGGCGGACAGAGCCGGCAGATAAGAGTCCAAGATTTGGGATTAGCGCATCTGTTCTGCTTCTTTGGAGTCCAAAAATGTTGATAATAGATCAGGATCCTCGAACGTCCTGGTCTGGTTGTGGAGAGTCACTCGGAGCTTCGCTGGATACAGCAGGCCAAAGCGAGCCTGTAGCTGTTGAAGTCGAGGGCGAAGAGCAAGGAGTTTCTTCCGACGGTCAACGGTAGGCTTTGCCAAATCAGGAAAGAAGGAGACCTTACGACCTTCATATTCCAAATGATGATTCGCTCGGGCAGCATGTAAAATTTGTTCCACTTGTTGATATCGTAGCAAGCTAAAGATAATAGGCCGGGGGGTCGTGCGGTTGAGCGCCATGCGGGCAGGAACACGGTGTGCTCGATCGATTTCCAGTTCTCTGTGAAAAGTGATCTTCAGCAAGGAGGGAAGAGTTTTGAGCAAGAATTCTCTTATATCTCCTGCTTCCACCCCCTCCGGCATTCCGAGGAGCCTCACATTGTTGCGACGGGCGCGATTATTGCTATCTTCCAACTCTTTTTGAAGATTCTGTATCTGGCGCTCAGCCTCGTCCAGTTTGCCCAAGCGCACCTCGTGCGAGTCGAGGACCCCCGCCATATTGTCCTGCCGTAATGAAAGACCTTCAAGTCGGTCTTGGAGCACTCCAAAGTCTTCTCGCATGGCTCGAAGCGCTTCTCCATTAGACTGCACCAATTCCTTCACGCCGCGTATTTCCTCCAAAATCTCCAGGTGCATTGCGGGGTTTTCACGAAATGGAACCATCTTCTGCGGGGAGGATACCTCCGTTTTGGAGCGTTTTCCGTGAGAAGAAGAAGGAGACCCGAAGTCCAAGCGCGCTGGTTTGTGGGCCGCCATCCCCCCCGAGGTGCCCCGGTCAGCTCGGAGCAAAATAGTAAATTTATATATGTATTAAGTCAGGATTCTGAGTAGGCCTCTCGGGAGCTTCAACGCAAAGCGTCCTACCCGCTGGACATCAGGCCCCGCCCCCCCAGCTTTTTGTTGCTTTTGATCCTTCTCATTTAGGACTTCCAGTCTCCAAAAGAACACTCTCCAATTGGATTGCTCAGTGTATCTCTTTTGCTTACCAGAGTAAGAACCTTTCTCTGGAGGGTCATGTCACCGCTCACAACGTGAGGGCCATGGCCACCTCTATGGCTCATTTAAACTCTGTGTCCATTGACCAGATCTGTCGAGCAGCCACCTGGGCCTCGGTTCATACCTTTACAGCCCATTACTGTTTGGACAAGGACTCCCGCCGGGATGCCTTGTTTGGTCAGGCTGTCCTCAGACACCTGTTCCATTCTTGAACAACTCCAGCCCACCTTCCCTGAATGGATGCCTGAGATCCATAGGAAGATGAGGAACCTTTCAGGGTCTCATACCCTTCAGGGGATCTCCCAGGCATCTTAGCTAGGGAGTCCCCATATGTGAGGACTTATTCCTGCTTGTTCCTGGAGATAGCACAGTTACTTACCTGTAACAGGTGATCTCTGGGAACAGCAGGAATTAGTCCTCACAACCCACCCGCCTCCCCTAGGAGTTGTATCTATCTCTCTCTTTCCTTTCCTCTCTCTATTGTCTCAGCTTTAAACTCGAACTGAGGAGAGTTGGTCAGGAAGGCGGGAAGGCAGCGCGCATGCGCAGTGGGAGGCCCCAAAAGCTTTCCTTCTGGGAAGCTGGGGAGCTTTCCCGCGCGGGCTCCCTCGGTACCGACGTACCCATATGTGAGGACTAATTCCTGCTGTTCCCAGAGATCACCTGTTACAGGTAAGTAACTGTGCTTTATTTGTTGTCTTTTAGCTGTTATCTGACTGAGTAAGATGGCACCCTTGTGTGGGAAGGGGACCACGCATGTGTGGTAGCATCACCCAAAGGCTTTCTTTGAAAACTGGGGAGATGCTCCCGCAAGGGCTCCATTGGTGCAGACGTCACCCATATGTGAGGACTTATTCCTGCTGTCCCTGGAGGACACCTGTTACAGGTGAATAACTACACTTTAACGCCCTAAGGTTATGCAGTTGGAGGTTATTTTTACTCGGTTACCTATGTAAATTTATAGATTAAGCTTCATGGGATTAACCATGTTAACCTTTGAACTGCAGCCGTTAACTATTTTCTTGTTTGATAAGGAGATATCAGTGCTTAAGTCAGGGACTGCACCATAAAATGAATGTGCGGCACAGTTTGCTCAAATTTAAGTGAGCAGGCTTTTTACATCCCTGTTCCTTGTAACTTGGCCACAAAAGTTGTTGTCTCTAATTTCCTGTTGATACCGTCTTGCCTGCCTTTTTTTTTCTTGATGTCTAGTAAAAATCTTTTGAATTACATTTTTTTTTTAATTTTCCTTATACCGGAAATAACTTTGTGCATAAAATGAAATGATCTTGTATTGTATGTAATTTGCAAGATTCAATAAAAAAACAAACAAAAAAAAACAAACGTTTGCAGTCCATTGCTTTAAGCTCTTGGGCAGCACTGTGTACATGCCTGGAGACTAGTTCTTTGGATCTGTCCTCTGCTGGTAGCATCTATGGCTCTATATGGCTATGTCGTTTGTTCCTAAGGTTGCATGTTTGATCCCTGGTATACCAACATTTGCATGCTGGGTTAGGCCAAAGTTATTAAGTCCAGCCTCTGTCTGGATCATGGAAGCCTTGCAATGGACTTGCTTAGATGGCTGCTGCATGTTAAGACTGATCCAGAGTCTTTCAAATCAATGACAGTTGTGGTATTGGCCAGTTGGCAGAACTGGCACTACCTTTATTCGACAGACGATAACTCTAAACAATGAGCAGATTTCCTTGAGGGCTGCTTGCTCTTAACAGAAAGGGAGCATGCCCTTAGACACCTGGAAGATAGGCTTAGAGGTGCCAAAGATTATAAGAACATAAGAAATGCGATACTGGGTCAGACCAAGGTCCATCAAGCCCAGTATCCTGGTTTCCAACAGTGGCCAATCCAGGTCACCTGCAAGTTTCCCAGAAAGACACACCGGTTCCACAATGCTTATATTGGGGCAAGAAATGGCTTTCCCAGGTCCTCTTTAATAATAGTTTATGGACCTTTCTTCCAGGAACTTGTCAAAACCTTTTCTAAACCCAGTTACACTAACAGTTTTTACTGCGTTCTCCGGTAATGAATTCAGGAGTTCGATTACGCGTTGAATGAAAAAAATATTTTCTCTTATTAGTCTTAAACGGGTTACACTGTAGCTTCATTACATGTTCCCTAGTCTTTCTACTTTTTTTTCCCCCCACTTCAAATTTCATTATTAATCATAAAGAAAATATAATAAAGTCCTCATCAAGAGTGAGAACATTTAACAACAAAAAATAACAAGCAAAACACATAACTAACAAAAACAAGCAGGAAAAAAGTTCATCAAAGCCCCTGCAGAATTTCTTTTAAACTAATGTGTATTTAAACTTAAGCCAGGAAGTCCAAACAATCTAAAGGAAAATTCAAAGATTAGACCTCCTCAGAATAAGGACCTCTAATTGCTCCAGTTCTATAAAAAACATATTTAACCCCCCATGTAAGACAATACACTTACAAGGATGTTTGAAAAAAAAAACAAAGCTCCAAGTGCACGCTCCCATGGCTTCAATACCAAGAAGGCTTTCCTATGCATCTGATACCTTGCTAACATCAGAAATTATTTGGAGATTGATGGAGGAGTTGCACTCTGTTACAGAGGGTATTGAGTCACAAAGGATTAAAGTTTTGCAAGAACAAAATACACTGTAGAATCTCAGTGGATTGAAATTCCTTGTAAAAAGGGGAAGGGGAAAGCAATGGGTGTACTATCAACCGCCTGGCCAGAATTAATAAATGGATGATGAAATGTTCAAAGAAATCAGGGAAGCTAACAAAAGTTACAGCACAGTAGTAATAATGGGTGATTTCAATTACCTCTATCGACTGGGTCAGTGTCACAGCAGGATATGCTAGGGAGAGAAAGTTTCTAGATGAAATAAATGACTTCTTGGAGCAGCTGGTTCATGAACCGACAAGAGGTGAAGCCGTTTTGGATCTAGCTCTTAGCGGAACATAAGATCTAGTACAAGAGATAAGGGTGTTGGGGCCACTTGGCAATAGTGATCATAGCATGATAGCGTTTGATTTAATAAATGGAGGAAGGATGGCAAGGAAATCCACAGTGCTACCTTTTAACTTTGAAAAGGGAGACTATGATAAAATAGCTAAGAAAAACTAAAGGGAACAGTTGCAAAGGTTAAAGATTTACATCGAGCATGAGTATTTAAAAATACTATCTTGGAAGCCCAGACCAACTGTATTTCACGGTTTAAGAAAAGTGGAAGGAAGTCCAAAAAACTGCCAGCATGGTTTAAAGGTAAGACCAGAGAGGCTTTTGTAGCCAAAAAAGCATCTTTCAGGAAATGGAAAAAGGAGCAAAATGATGAAAACTGGAAAAAACGTAAGCACTGGGAAGTTAGATGCAAGGCATTGATAAGACAGGCAAAGAGAGAATTTGAGAAGAAGCTTGCTGTGGAAGCAAAAATGCATAATAAAGACTTTTTCAAGTACATTCGTAGCAAAAAAACCTGTGAGTGTCAGTTGGACCATTAGAAGATAGAGGAGTAAAAGGGGCACTAAGAGGGGACAAGGCTATAGCAAAGAGATTGAATTCTTTGCTTCGGTCTTTACTGAAGAAGATGTAGGGATGTTATCCATGACTGAAATGGTATTTGCAGCTGATGCATCAGAAGAATTGAAAGAAATAACGATACACCGGGAAGATGTATTACAATTATTTGATAAACTGAAGAGTAGCAAATCACCTGGACCGGATGGTATACATCCAAAGATGTTGAAAGAACTGAAATATGAGATTGCAGACCTACTATTAGTAATCTGAACTATCATTAAAACATCTGTAATACCTGAAGATTGAAGGGGTAGCCAATGTAATGTCAATTTTTAAAAAGGGTTCCAGGGGTGATCCGGGAACTACAGACCAGTGAGCCTGACGTCAGTACCGGGAAAGGATGCCTATTCCCACATCCTCATTCATCCCAGCCACAGGCATTATCTCATAATCACGGTGGGGTGCAACAATTATCAGTACAGGGTACTACACTTCGGCCTGACTTCTGCCCCCATAGTCTTCACCAAAGGCCTGGCAGTAGTTGCTGCCTACCTCCGTCTCCAGGGAATCTTCGTCTTTCCCTACCTGTATGACTGGCTTATAAAGGGAGACACGACCGCTGAGGTGCAACAGGCCATGGTCCTGCACCATCCTACATCCTGCAACATCTGGAGTTTGTGATAAACACCACCTCCTGACCCAGTGTCCAGAGTTCATCAGGGCAAGGCTGGACACAGTCTAGGCCAGAGTCTTTCTCCTCCTGGACAGGGCTGATTCTCTGAGCACTGGCCGTAGATGTTCAGCCCAGACCCTCAGTGTCCACTCGCCTTCTGCGCCTACTTGGCCACATGGCCTCCACAGGCCATGTCACCCCAGACGCCCGCTTTCATGCCCAGGGACACATGCCACAGGCCATCTGTGAGACACTGTGTCCATGACCTGCCAGCTGGTGGAGTCCCTGAATTGGTGGCAGAACACACAGCACCTTCGAGCAGGGATGCCCTTTCAGACCCCCACTCCACAGAGGATCCTCACTTCAGATACCTCCTTGCTGGGCTGGGGAGCACATTGCGAGGAACTCTGCACTCAGGTCAGTTGGTCTGAGGTGGAAAACCAGCAGCAGATCAGCCTCCTGGAATTCCGGGCCATACACTTGGCTCTCTGGGCTTTCCGCCACCATCTGCTGCACCAGTCAGTGCTGGTCCAAACAGACAATCAAGTGGCAATGTTCTATGTAAACAAATAAGGGGGCATGGAGTCCCGCACCCTCTGCCATGAAGTGGTGGCTCTTTGTTCCTATGTGATCTGACAAGGGGTACTCCTGCAGGCAGTGTACCTACTGGGACAGGTCAGCACACTGGTGGACAGACTGAGCAGGGTCATCCAGCACACGAGTGGCAGCTGGACACTGGAGTGGCCAACTGGTGCTTCTGAATCTGGGGGACCCTTCTAGTGGGTCTCTTTGCCATCCTGGACAAATCCCGATTGCCCTGCTTTTGCTCACGACAGCCCCACCCATCTGGGGGTGGCTGCGGATGCCTTCCTCATCCTGTGATCAGAAGACCTTCTGTATGCCTTCCCGCCCATGCCATTGATTGCCAAGACTCTTTTTGGGGTTCTTCACGACAGGGCATTGAGATCCTGGTGGCTTCATGGTGGTACAGGCAACTTCTCTGCGTGTTGGCATCTTCTAAAGGCTATCTTTGAAAGCTGGGGAGATGCTTCCGCAAGGGCTCCATTGGCGCAGACATCATCCATATGTGAGGACTGATTCCTGCTGTCCCTGGAGAACACCTGTTACTGGTGAATAACTGCTTTATCATCAATGTTACATGAGATTAAATTACATCGAGAGATGCTACGAAAGCTGAAATATCTAATGACGCCAAGGATGGAAGACATAAACTGCCTACCTCTTCTGATATTACTGACTGACCCTAGGGGATGTAAAAAATATTAGGTAACTTTATCGAGTCAACATTCTCAATCAATAGTACCTCTTTCAAATACTTGTGAAACGATATAAGCAGGGCTAAATAATGAGTTCTTGGAAAATTGGTTAACCTCAAGTTCCTGGCTAATGCAGAATTTTACATTCCCTCCACTTCATGATGGAGCACCAAACTATCACAAACGTTTGAGGAGAGAGCTGACTGAGTCATGGGAACTTGCCCCTCCAATTTAGACAAAACAGTATTACAGAGAGATTTGATCCTCCTGCTCATTTAACTTATCAATGACATCAACAGAAAACTGCGCAACCTGGGAAAGAGATGACTGCAGCGACAGTTTTGTGTGAGTCACTACCCAAATTTTCCATAGTGAAACTTGGGGGAGATACTTTCTGGAGAACCTCTGGAAATGACAATGGACTAAGCATCTGCTTTAAGTCAGAAGAAACAGTTCCCCGGTCTGGAACAAAAGAAGACCCCAGTGGGGAGGTGAGCAGATTACCTTCCCCCTTATCCACAAAGGAGGGAGGCATCTGCTCAAAGACAAGTTCCCTGGCTGGGCTGGGCAACACCAGTGTGCTATGGAGAAGTCTGAGGGTAGTACTCTCAGTTCCAAAAGAACCTTCAAGCTCTGGTAAACAGGTCTCCATGCTGGTTGATTGAAGATGATGATCCATCTGCTCAACGATTTTCATGGCCGTGACCATCTGTCGGAAACATTTTCTTTATCCCCAACTAACTCCCTCAGCTGTTTTGCTCCTCCAGGCTCCAAAGGGATAGAGCATGCCCTTTTGGTCACGCTCATGCCCCCATGGGCACGCAGCTGCATCCCATGGCAAGCAAGGGCTATTATAGCAGCACACCAGTGATGTTGGCAACTGCTCCTCCTCTCCTGGGGTATATAGGGGCTATAATTCAAAGCAGAAAACAGGGATGGACTGTGCTTGCTACATTTTTTTTTCTGCTTTGAATTGGGCAGATGGATCATCAAGAGCGCCTTCATTACTTTTCTCGCTCCCAAGGTAAGGCTTACTGGCCTGTAGTTTGTCACTTCTTCCCTATTACCACTTTTGTGGCAAGGTAGCACATCAGCCTTTCTCCAGTCCTGTGGAACTTCTTGTCTCCAAGGATCTATTAAAAACATCCTTTAATGGCCCTGCAAGAACCTCTCTGAGCTCTTTTCAGTATCTTGGATGTATCCCATCTGCACCCTTAGACTTGTCCACTTTCAGTTTTGCAAGCTGTTCAAACACATCTTTTGTGAATGGTGTGATATCTATTCCATTCCCATTTGTATATTTGTCAATCACAGGTGGTCCTTCTCCAGGATTTTCTCTAGTGAAAACAGAGCAAAAGTATTTGTTTAGCATTTTTGCTTTTTCAGTGTCACTTTCCACAAATCTGTTCCCAGCACTTTTGAGTCCTGCAATTCCACCTCTGATTTTCCTCCTCTCCCGACTATACCTGAAAAATGTTTTGTCGCCACACTTCACATCTTTAGCCATCATTTCTTCTGCCTTTAATTTTGCTATCCTTATTTCTCTTTTTGTCTCTTAGTTTGATCTTGTTCTTTTCTGTGTTCCTCTGAATTTTGTGAAAGCTGTCGTTTTTTTGCCTTTATTTGTGCAGCCACATTGGAGAACCAAATAACTTTCCTTTTTCCTCTTGTTTTTATTTACTTTCCTTATGTATGTATATGTTGCACCTTTTATAGCCTCCTTTAGTTAGCCCATTGCAATTCCACTTCCCTTATCCCCTCCCACCCTACCAACTCTTCCTTCAGGTACTTGACCATTTTACTGAAGTCAGAGTTTTGAAGTTTAGAACTTTGAGCTTGCTGTGATTGGATTCCACCTTTGCTTTTATCGCAAACCACACCATGTGGTGATCACTGCTGCTCACATGGGCACCCATCTGGATATTCGACACACTATCTCAGTTTGTGAGCACTAAATCCAGCACGGAGCTTTCCCTGGTTGGTTCCATCACCATTTATTTAAGTGACGCATCTTGAAAGACGTCCAGTTATTTTTGCTTCTTTCCAGATTTGCAGAAGGAACAATCCAATCCACATTGGGTAGATTAAAATCGCCCAATAATGATCACTTCCCTCTTCATGGCTGTATTTGCAATATTAACAATCAATTCACTATCCATTTCTTCTGTTTGAGATGGAGGCCTGTAGACCACACCAGTATGGATGACAGTGCCATCTCCTCTTTCCAACACAATCCAGAGTGCTGCTGCTTTTCCCCATGTTCCCTGCATTTCAGCAGCTTTAATATTACTTTTGACATACAGGGCGGCTGCTTCTCCTTTTCTACCCTCTATCCTAGGTGCATAACTTTGCACTTGTCCACATTAAATTTTATCTGCCATTTGAACATCCAGTCTTCCAGTTTATCAAGGTCCTCTTGAAATGTTTCACAATCCTCTTAGATTTTAACAACTTTGAATAATTTTGTCTCATCTGCAAATGTGATTACCTCACTCATTTATTCCCATTTCCAGGTCATTTACCAATATATTAAAAAGCAGTGGACCCAGCACAGATCTCTGGGGTATTCCACTATTCACCTTTCTCCATTGGGAAAATTGATCATTTAGCCCTACCCTCTGCTTTCTATCTTTTAATCAGCCCCTGATCCACAATAATACACTGCCTCCTATACCATGACTTTTTAATTTCGCCAAGAGTCTCTCATGAAGGACCTTGTCAAAGGCTTTCTCAAAATCCAGATACACTATATTGACTGGCTCACCTTTGTCTACCGGTTTGTTCACACCTTCAAAAAAATATAACAGATTAGTAAGACAAGACCTTCCTTGGCTACATCCAGGTTGGCTATCTCCCATTAAGCCATGGCTATGCACATGTTCAGTAATTTTGTTTTTTTATAATGGTTTCTACCATTTTGCCCATTACTGACATTAGGCTTACTAGTCTGTAGTTTTCCGGATCACACCTGAACCCTTTTTAAAAATTGGTGTTACATTGGCCATTCGTCAGTCTTCAGGTATTACAGATGGTTTTAATAATAGTTCACAGATTGCTTATAGTAGGTCTTCAGTCTCAAATTTCAGTTCTTTCAATACCCTCTGATGTATACCATTCGGTCCAGGTGATTTGCTACTCTTCAGTTTATCAAAATCTTGTAATACATCACCCCAGTTTATCACTATTTCTTTCAGTTCTTCCAATACATCACTTTTAAATACCATTGCAGTCATGGGTAACTTCCCTACATCTTCCTCAGTAAAGACTGAAGCAAAGAATTCATTCATTCTCTCCTGTATGGCCTCTTAGTGCCCCTTTTACCCCTCTATCATCTAATGGTCCAACTGACTCAGGTTTTTTGCTACCAATGTATTTGAAAAAGGTTTTATTATGTGTTTGTTTCCACAGAAAACGTTTTTTCAAAATCTCTTTGCCTTCCTTATCGATGCCTTGCATCTAACTTGCCAGTGCTTATGTTTCCAGTTTTCGTCATTTGGCTCCTTTTTCCATTTCCTGAGAGATGTCTTTTTGGCTACAATAGCCTCTCTGACTTTACCTTTAAACCATGCTGGCAGTTTTTTTGTTCCTTCCACTTTTCTTTATGCATGGAATACAGCTGTTCTGGGCTTCCAAGATAGTATTTTTAAACAGCAGCTATGCTTGATATAAACTTTTAACTTTTGCAGTTGCTCCTTTTAGTTTCTCTTAACTATTTTCTTCATTTCCTGTGGATTTCCTTGCTGACCTTCCTCCATTTATTAAATCAAACACAATCATGCTTTGATCACTATTGCCAAGTGGCCCCAACACCCTTAACTCTTGCACTAGATCTTGCGTTCCGCTAAGAACTAGGTCCAAAATGGCTTCACCTCTTGTCGGTTCATGAACCAGCTGCTCTAAGAAGCAGTCATTTATTTCATCTAGAAACTTTATTTCCATAGCATGTCCTGCCATGACACTGACTCAGTCGATAATAGGGTAATTGAAATCATCTGTTATTACTGTGTTGTAACTTTTGTTAGCTTCCCTGATTTCTTTGAGCATTTCATCATCCATTTGTTCACTCTGGCCAGGCAGTCGGTAGTATAGCTCCACTGCAATCGCCTTCCCCTTCCCCTTTTTACATGGAATTTCAATCCATAGAGATTCTACAGTGTAGTTTGTTTCCTGTGAAACTTTCATCCTGTATGACTCCATGCCCTCTCTAACATAGAGTGCAACCCCTCCTCCAATTTGGTCTACTTTCATTGCAATATAATTTGTACCCAGGTTTCATAGTGTCCCACTGGTTGTCTTCCTTCCACCAGGTCTCTGAGATGCCGATCATATCTAACCTCTCATTTAGTGCTATATATTTGAATTCTCCCATCTTATTTTTTTGACTTCTAGCATTTGCATACAAGCATTTGAGGCTGCATTTTATTTGTATTAATCTGGTTATTGTTAGGCAGTGGTAATTTGGAATCTTTAAGCTCTCTGCTCTGTACGTAAGGGCATTTTGGTTACTTTTTATTGGAACTTCTCTGTTGATGTGCCCTAACTTTAATCTTTTGCTAGTATCATTCAAAGATGCATAGTTCTAAACCTAGGGTGACTGTCGGCTCTAGGGTGACTGTCGGCTTTCCGTCGGCTTTTCCCTATTATCTAGTTTAAAAGCTGCTCTATCTTCTTTATAAAGGCTAATGCCAGCAGTCTGGTTCCATTCTGGTTAAGGTGGAACCCATCCCTTAGGAAAAGCTCCTCTCTTCCCCAGAATGTTGCCCAGTTCCTAACAAATCCCAAACTCTTCTTTGCTCAATTGTCTCATCCATGCATTGAAATTTTGGAGCTCTGCTTGCCTTTTGGGTCCTGCATGTGGAACGGGTAGCATTTCTGAAAATGCTATCCTATAAGTCCTGGAGTTCAGCTTCCTACCTAAAAGCCTAAATTTGGCCTCCAGAACCTCCCTATCACTCTTTTCTATATCATTGGTACCAACATGTACCGAAACAGCAGACTCCTCCCCAGCACTATCTAAAACCTTGTCTAGGTGGTGCATGAGATCTGCTACCTTTGCAACAGGTAGGCATGTTACTAGGCGATCCTCATGTCCTCCAGTCACCTGGCTATCAAGATACCTAATGATGAAATCACCAATTATAATGGTTATCCTAACCCCCGCCCCTTATGGGCGTGTGTCCTGGAGAAACCACCTCAGTGCGAGAGGGTTTTACATCACCTGGAGGACAGGTCCTAGCTGCAGAATCATCTGCCACACCAGGGTGATGCTTTCCTGTCTCGTGATCTCTCTCCTCCATTTGCCAGACCAGAGGTGGGACTTCAGTACTATGTCCCTGTAGGTATCGTCTATATACCTCTCTCTCTCTTCCTTATGTCCTCCAAGTTTGCTATGTTAGCCTTCAGAGATAGGACTTGTTCCCTGAGAGCAAAAAGCTCCTTGCACCTAATGCACACGTAAGACCCCTCACCAACTGGGAGAAAATCATACATCTGACACTCAGTGCAAAAGACTGGAAAGCCCCCTTCTGTCTGCTGGACTGCTGTCTGCATCTTAGTTTTAAGGTTTTGTTTAGGTATTTAAGTTGTTTACTTAGGTTTGCTTGGAATACTTATTCTAATACAACTATTCCTAATACGTTTAATGGACTTTGTCCACCTCAAGATTAATTAATCTCAGGTCCTTAATTAATGTATTCCTGATGAGGATGAGCAGCAGACCCCCCCCCCCCAAAAGTGAATATGGGCACCTCCTTCCCTTTAATATGTTTAAAAGCCTATCAAGCTAAGATTATCTCTGGGATAGGAGGAAACGAAGACTTAAAAGCTGGCTTCCTACACAATGTCCTGTGCTGTGCTTCTAAAGTCAAGTCTTGCCAATTTCCTGTGTGATTTCACACAGCCCTTGGTTTGATAGAGGTGACCTTTTGAATTACCCCTTTGATCTGTCAGGTCTTTAACACCTATTTAAGACAACTTCACAGATCTTTTGCCTCCTAACTGGAAGGCCTCTTTGTAAAGGTCTCTAGAAACTAGTTTATTACTTTCTACTCGGAGATTGTATTCTACTTGTTTGCTAAGCTATACTCTGATTTAGTTTAAATGAAAAACTCTCTAGAAACAAATTTATTTCAGAGACTATTTACTCTATTTTGCTTTCTATGCTAAGCGTTACTCTCATTTGATTTAAATGAAAAGCTCTCTGGTTTGTTTAGTGGTGAACCCACCACTCCTCCCCCCCATCGCTCCATGTAGGACAACCCTATTTGTTGAGAAATTAGATGGTTCAGTTTATTTTGATTTAATCTCATTGCTGTAGAGCTGGGGTCACCAACCTCCAGAGGGCTGCGGGCCACACAGCCGACTACCGGGAGCCTCGCGGGCCGCACCCCCTTCTCCCCACCCCTGCGAAAAAAAACAACAAACGCAAAATTATGAAAACAATGGCTGATCACCTTTATTGAATTTAATGAGATGGCTGATGATTCATGCTAGCAGACAAACGGTTAAAGTCCGGCTTCACAGATGACACTGACAGGAGAAGGGACGCTTGCAGGTGGTCGTCGGTGAGCTGCGAGCGCGTGGATGACTATCAATTTCATTCGGCTGAACAGCTGTTCGCAGCAGTAGGTTGAGCCAAAGAGAGCAGCGACCTTGCGTGCGTTGGCAGCCATTATCCCACGTTCCCCTCTTGCTCCGTCTTCATATCCTTCGTTCCCCACCCTCCGCTACCATCCAGAATGGAGAGGCTGCCAGTTCTAGAGCATCCTGGAAGAATGACCAATCAGAGGGTGCCTGGCGTCAACGAGCCGCCTCCATAGGTCCAATCAGAACGGTTTGCCCCGCCTTTCTCGGTAGCTCTCCACCTGCAGGCAGGTCCTTAAAATAGGTTGGTGCAGCTGGTGGAAAAAAAGTGCAGTGTGTGGCATTGCGGAGATGCTGCAGTTGTGTACTTTTCAAAAATAGACTATTGGTCGCGTTGTAAAAGTTCCTAAATGCAGATATTTTGTGCACAAAGTGCACTTTTGCAAAGTCACTTCACAGTCATGCCGCGGGCCGCAGATACAATGACGGGAATCCTTGGCGGGCCGCACGTAATGTTAACCGGGGTAGAGCCTCGCGGGCCGCACGAAAGGACCTCGTGGGCCGCAGGTTGGTGACCCCTGCTGTAGAGTGATCCACTATGTCTGTCCCAGGCCACTTTGAATTCCGTCACTGTGTTTGCCCCCACCACCCTTTCAGTAAAAAAGTATTTCCTGACATTGCCTTTCAATTTACCACCTTGCAGCTTCATGTCATGCCCTCTAGTTTTACAGCTTCCCCGTCTCTGGAAGAGGTTTGTTCATTATTTCTCTTTACATATTTAAAGGTCTGAATCATATCTCCCTTATCCTTCCTCTCCTCCAAAGTGTACATATTTAGGTCTTCAAGTCTCTCTCCTCATAAGGCTTCTGACGCAGGCTCCAAATCATTTTGGTCGCCTTCCTCTGAACAGCTTCGCACCTACTCCCTAAAAGACATGGGAAGGGATGCACCTACTCCTGCCATATTGCTGGGCAGACTAGATGGACCATACTGATCTTTATCTGCCGTCATTTACTGTGTTACTATGTTATTAAGACCTGACTGATTCAGCAAAGCATTGAGTTCTAAAATACATAAATTTATCAAATTTAACCTAAAGAATTCCCTTTTTCCCCAAGACAGAGTATATTCGAGAAGATAAATACAAAAGTTCAAATCTGTATCCAGTTGTAGTAGTCCCTTTGGTAGTCCTTCAAGATTCCTTTTGTAAGACTCTGCTTGGATCTAGAGATATACTGGGACTACTGTGAGTCCTTTGAGTCCTCTGTTGTAGTAGGGGCACTCCTTTCAGAATGTTTTGAATACACAGATCTGTACCATGCCTCCAGTGGGAGCCTGTAATCCCCCTCAATGAATTTTGGCGGTCCCTCCCAAGATGCTGCCGGTTGGATAGTGACATGGTTTGTCTATTGAAAGAATCTTGAGCGTGTTAGACCGGTAGGTCTTCAGGGTTCTCTGGTTCAGGCTGGTCTAGTAATTATGTTGCACTATATTTGAATTGCAGTAGGGTACTCCCCAGTAGTGTCTCCCTGTGGCTTTCTGCTCAGATTGATAATTTTCAAGGAAACTCTTCAGCGCCTCATGCAGGTGTAGGCTATTTTTCCCATGCCCTCTGCTGCAAGTCCAGAGATGATCCAAATACATAGATGCCCAGGAAGGGAGGTTCTTTCTGGTATATCCTGGGCCTAGAGGCAGTTTTCAGACTCTGGGGTCTTCTTTTTGTATGATGCCCTTTGTTTGTCTATGCATTAATCAAGCAGGGGGATATGCCTAGCCTCTCTAAACCTCACTATGATGTCAGTTTCCTATTGGGAGCAGCATTAGTTTCTCTTTTTTTGTGTTTTAGGCCACTTTTTCAGTTCCAGGACCTGCCCTTCGGCTTGGACATGGTTCTTCATACCTTTTTCCCCCTTCCCCACACCCCGCCAAGGTAGCAGCATTTCTTCGCTTGCAGGATACCTGAGTAGCCCATACCTAGACTTTGGGCTGTTCTCCAGGAACAAGCAGGAAGTCAGTCCTCACATACGGGTGACATCAACATCAATGGAGCTCTCACGGAAGCATCTCCCATGCTTTCAAAGAAAGCCTTTGGGAGATGCCACCACACATGCATGGTTCCCTTCCTGCCCAAGGTTGCTATCTTACTGAGTCTCCCTTTTTCCACAGAGCCCTACAAATGTCTGTCTTTCATCCCCTAAAAAAAGTTGATTTTCTCATGCACTCTTGTGTACCATCCGGTTCGTGCCGGTCCCTTTCCTGCCTCCGAGCCCTGTCACCTCTGCCTCTGGACTCGGAACCTAGGTTTTCTCATTCAGCAAGGTTTCACGCTTTTTCTAACCTCTGGCTGCATCTAAGGTCTTCAACCTCACTGGGGCCCTTTTTTCCCCAGTGGCCACCAGATATAAAAAGTGTGATCTGTGCTCCAGGAATATGTCCCTTAACGACACTCATGATTGTTGCCTCAGGTGTCTAGGTGCCAACCATGACCCAGAGGTGTGTGCTCCCTGTGCAAAACGATGTCTGCTAAGGCCATCCACAGTCACCAGCAGAAGCAGGGTGACATCTTACACAAGTCAGACTCGGCCCTGGTATCCCCGGTAGCCGTGCATTTTAAAGCCCCACAAGGTCCCCCGGCGTCGCATAAAGCACCCCAAATCCCACCTCACTCCAACTCAGGACCTGGAGTTCATAGGTGCTCACCTGAACATCCTCCTCCCCATGGACAGAGCGGATCGCCTCAGAGCTTTGGCGGCCGAGGACAATGCTTCGCCTGCTCAGCCACATGGCTTCCACAGTCCATGTGGTCCCCAACACTCGCCTCCCCATGCAGACAGCTCAGTGGTACCTCTGCTCACAGTGGACTCAAGCAAGAGGCAGGCTCCGGGACAGGATCTCTGTGTCCCGCCAACTAGCAGAGTCACTGGATTGGTGGCAGGACGCACAGCACCTGCAGAAGGGCATGCTCTTTCAACACCCAAACCCCCAGATGGTCCTCACTACAGACGCCTCCCTACTGGGCTGAGTGGGGGGGGGGTGCCCACTGTGAGGAACTGCGCACACAGGGCAACTGGTCTCTAGGAAAGCCAGCAGCAGATCAACCTGCTGGAGCTCAGAGCCATTTTTCTGGTGATCAGGGCCTTCCAACACCGCCTGCAACATCAGTTGGTGCAGGTCCCTCCCACACCAGTAATTGCATGGACCCTCTTAAAGGTCCAGTGGGACAAGGCTTCCATGATACTAGTGGCCCCGTGGAGACTCGGACAGCCTTGGTTTCCCCTGTTGCTCTGCCTCTCGACGAAGCTCCCAGTCTCTATGGAGAATTCCCCAGGACTACTGACCCAGGAGGAGGGCTCTATTCTGCACCCCAACCTGAAGATGCAACCAGACATTTATGCCCACCCTTAAAGTGTGTGTTAATAGTATTCTGCATTCTCAAAGCCAAAAAAAAAAAAGCCATTATCTGAACAGTATTCTGTTGCATTGTGCCAAAGCCTGGCATCTCATGAAAAGAGGGACTTTGTTGACTTGTGTTAAATTAATTTTGAACTTATGATAATCAGGTACCCGATAACCAGCATGGAGCTGCCCATGAATGTGTATGGGGTAAGATTTATAGGGCCAAAAAAAATTGATTGTACAGAAGCATAATTTTCCTCATTTGATGGTAATAACGTGACAAAAAGTGAATAATTTGTATGTGTGATTTTTATTTCTGTAGGGCACTACTGAGCAGTGTGTTCAGACAAGCAAGATTGGACTTGGTAGAAGAGATTATCAAAGTTTACAGCATCGTCATCATTCTCAGCGTTCCAAGTGCCGTCCACCCAAAGGCATGTATCTGTCCAAGGAGGATGTAGTAGCAGTTTCTTGTGGCCCAACTGCAGCCACTACAATTCTCAGACAACTGGATATGGAGCTGATTTCTTTAAAGCGACAGGTATCTATGGAGTTCTAGCTCTTAAAGCTTTAATGGATTTTAGTTCATGTTCTGTGCTTCAAGAATTGAGAAATAGTTCATTTGTAAAATTTACATCATAGAGCACTTAGGGCACTAAAGCATGTGGGGGAGCTTCTAAAGGAGACTTTTTTTTTCTTTTCATTGCGTGGGCAAATGTTGCTAAGTTGTCATTTTTAGATTGTCAGTATAGGAAGGAATAGTACAAAGGAAAAGCACTTCAACCATGTACAGATGTTACAGCTGTTTTTCCTATCAGTTGTAACAATATATGTATACTACTAGAAAGGCCGCACCTTCACCAAACCAGGGAAACTCTACACAAAATAAACAAGTCTTTCTATTCTTTCCTTCTGCCTCACAAAATTTTGTGCATCAAATAAAAATATAAATTAAGAGGTAAATTTTCAGCGTGGTGCTCTCTGTATAAGTTTATACAGATATCTGTATAAAGTCATACACATGTTTAGCAGTAGTATCTTTTGATTTTATTTGATATATTGGTAAGCATTTGACATTTCTTCTGCTGCATTTGCATGTGTAAATTGGTGCGAATATCTTACCTTTAGGCAACTTTATACCTGATACGTCTGCATTGGCACTTATAGAACTGCTGAAAGTCATTGCTATCCCACCCCAAATCCTGCCCATAATTAAAACTGCTAATGTTTGGCTGTATAGCAGTTTGTGGTCAAATATAAGCCATTTTGTAGGCAGAGAGCTTTTAAAAAGGACTTTGTTGATGTTCCCTGCCAGCTGCATGTGGTACTGAGAGTTTCTGCTGCTCCTCATTACCTTTCCTCTCTTCTCTCTCTACTCACCTCCTCGGGACCTCTGCTTTTCTGGCAGATCCCTTCTATTAATGCCCTTCTCTACTACTGTTAACTCCAGATTTCGATCATTCCACCTTGCTGCTCCTTATGCCTGGAACAAATTACTTGAGTCTGTGCTTCAGGCTTCGTCCCTGTCCCTTCTCAAATCCAGGCTAAAAACTCTCACCTTTTCGAGGCGGTTTTTGGATCCTGATCCGCTTTGACTCTTGTGTTTCCTTACCAATCCCCTTGACATTTCCTTGTCCTCAGCTGTTTGTGTTGTCCGTCCTAACTAGATTGTAAGCTCTGATGAGCAGGGACTGTCTTCAACATGCATCTGGTGCTGTGTACACCTTGCAGTACTATACAAATGATCAACAGTAATAGTAGTAGAGTACCCTAGGATGGTCCCTTTTTTTATAACACAATTTATCAAGAAAATGTGATTAGAATCTTTTCTAGAGCCTGATAAGCTCACTCCTGGATAAAAGTATGTTCAGCCTTCATTCAGTAACTATTATCTTCTTGAAATACAGTAACATCAAGTAAATATTTTTGTAACTTTTCTGATCAGTCTTGTATATCATACTTAAGCAATTTTTGGCCCGTTCTTCCATGAAGAATTTTCAGCTTTGATATATTTGAGAGCGTCCTTGAATGAATGAAAAGAAATTTGGGAAGACCTATGAGAGTAACTGATGCTCATTTCTAAACATTTGGGGCTCCATCCACTATCAGTGTACAGATGGAAAATGTTGAAGACTAGAATGGCTCTACCCAGGAGCAATTGTCCTGCCAAGATCACCCCAAAACCTTTTTTTTCTTAGCACTGTACATCTTTTTGAATATTGGACCCAAAGTAAATAGGGAGCACTTGGTATTCCATGATAAAAATTGAAGAATAACAAGTTCCATCACTGAGGCATACCTAAGACTATGCAGAGAATGATTTTCATTTTTTTTCTGTACTTTCCTTTTTTTCATTTTTCCATGCTTCCATTTATTTTCTTTTGTCACTTATTTTATTTTGCTTTCCCCATTGATGTTGATGAAATTCTGTTTTTGATTAACATTCCATCAAATTTTTATGATCTAAATAGGCATCAGCAGCAGAGGCACCAACATCCCAAAACATCAAGAGTGGGGCAAAATGTCTGACAGTGGGTAAAGATGCCACACAGCATGGCAAGAGGTAAAATAGCACCACCAGTGGTAGGAAGATTCCTAGGCATCAAAAGAGACAGAGGCATCAACAATATGAACACTTGAGACACCTTGAGAGAGGGGCAGGGCATCAAGGGCATCACAAACAATAGTATATACTTCTAAATGGTTGCTTTAAAAACATATCACAACCGCAAAGACGGGTTTTTTTCTCCTAGAAAAATAGAACCCCTGACGCACTTAACCACTAAAGCAATGCTTTTCATGTTCAAGGTGCTTCTGCTTTCAAAAATGGTAAGCAAAACACCAGTCACCATGGGGTAAGCATGGGAGAGGGACTTGTGGCTAAAGGAAATGATATGGAAACACTGAAACGCGACCAAAGGCTGAAAGGGACTTGCTCAAAGGAAGTAGCATAGAGGAAAAGGAGGACTTGCGTTGTACAGTGCACGGCATAAATCAGGGCCTGGGTATTTGTGCGCTACATCCTACCTATTAATACCCACACCCCAGGGCTTATGTTACATATATCTAGGAAGAGGAGAGATGTGTGACTATGCATGTACTCAGGAAGGAGCTCCTGTGTTTGGCAACCGCTGGTATGTCATTGCTATGAGGTGCAGAGAGAGTCCTTGTGCTGATTATAGACCTGAGCATTAGGAAACAGTGATTCATTTTCCTTGTCACACCTGGAAAACACACTAAAATACTATATCATTTCTCAGATAAGAATATGATCTTGTAAAATAACAAAAGGCTCTTATTTCAAGCTCGTAAATGTAAGAAGATGAAAAAAATGACATGAAGGTATGGTTTTATTCCATATTGATCACTGGAAGGATTTACATCATATATTCCAGGAGTGGACTCGCTTTGTAGTTTATGCTGATGCCTAAGGCATTGAATGAGAGGCAGGGCAGCAGGGAACACTGGCATCAATACGTTCATGCACTGAATGAGGGCCAAGGCAGCAGGACCAAAGGTAACGCTTGCTATCTTCCTACACATAAATTTTGTGATTCAACACACCAGACATCCGGTACAATCATTTTTCCATTTAATAGCAAAATCCACCTTAATATCATTTCTTTTCACCGCTCATTACAAATGTATATACTTAACCCCAAAAATGTTTATGTAGATGGGATTGAGCTCATCACACATGTGCTACTTCTATATTCCTTTTCGTCTCTCCAGGCCAGTCCAGGAACATGAGGGTTGTCAACCTTCTCCAGCAGCTGAGGACTGAATTCTGAAGTTTTGCTGAGTGGACATCTGGCTCCCCCTGTTGGCCGAACCTCAGTCTATTCAGTCCTCAGCAGCTGTAGGTCGCATGCTCCTGTCTGGCTCCTGGCGAGATGAAGTTTTTGAAATTTTAAGCGGCTCACCTTTTTTGTTTTATTTAGTTCTCCAGGACCAAGCAGGAAGTCAGCCCTCACATATGGGTGACATTGACGTCGATGGAGCCCTTGCGGAGCATTTCCCCAGCTTTCCAAGAAAGCCTTTGGGAATGCAGGCACGCATGCGCGGTTCCCTTCCCGCCTAAAGGTGCCATCTTGCTTAGTCTCTCTTTTTCTGTGAAGCCCACCGGACGTGTGTCCTAGTCCTCCCGGAAAATAGTTAGGTTTTTTTGCGATTCCTTCGCTATTTTTTCTCCGGTTCGACGCCGGTTCCCCTCCCGCCGGGTTTGATACACCGGTATCGAGCCCGATCTTCTTTTTTCAGTTTTTGCCCTTCATGGCTGGCGTTCGCGCCCTTTTTTTTCTTTTTCCCTGGAAGGCCGGTCCTTTGACCTCGTGGGGACTCTTTTTTTTTTCCCCCCGATGGCTTCCAGTGGGTTCAGAAAGTGTGATCAGTGCAAGAAGCTAATGTCTCTCACCGACACACACGACTGCTGCCTTCGGTGCCTCGGTCCTGACCACGATCCTAAGACGTGTGGACCATGTGGAAAAATGTCTTCCAAGGCGCTTCAAAGTCGTCAGCATCAAAAGGAAAGGCTTTTCTCTGACTCGGCCTCCGTCCGGGCCCGGACCTCGTCTGAGGCTTCGACATCTTGGGAATCGGATCCTGAGCACCGTCGGGGCTTCTCGGACAGGGGGTCCCCCGACCTGGAACGAAAGAGGAAGAAGCGGCTCATGAGGGCGTCGTCGGAAGAGGTCCCTGGCTCCTCGAGAGCTAGGCCTCAGACCCCCAACCGTCGCCCCGGGCTCGTGGAACAGGAGAAGCCTCCCAAAGTACCTCGAGTGGAGCCGGAGTCTGCTGGACACGTAAGTCCTGTAGTCCTCGTGGACTCTACTCCCAGAGAGCCGACGTCTGGCCCGGCGCTGCCAGGGCTCGAGTCGGGGGCTGCTGAGTCTCCTGAGCTGGGTCTCAGGCTGACAGCCTTGGAGAGCAGACTGTCTGCCTTCATGGAACAGCAGCGGGCACTGATGGCTAGCCTGTCTGGCGCATCTGCCCCAACCACCGGGACATCGACATCGAAGACGACCCCGGAGACCGAGCCAATACTCGATACCATAAAGGCTCGAGGTCGACCTCAGTCGCGGTCTCCCTCGACCTCCCGTTCGGGACCGAGGGTGTTGACGCTGGTGCCTATGGCGTCGGGGCGGGTGCTCACAGGCCCCGTGCGGTCGGACCCCGATTCCTCATCAGACGAGTCCGCCTGGGAGACAGAGGATAAGGAGTCCCCCGACACCTTCCGGACTCGGTGCGTCCCGTCAGACTCACTGCAGTCTGAGCCCCGGAGTAGATCTCCCCCCCCCCCCCCGGAGGATACCCGGTTCTCGGAGTTCGTTCGGGATATGGCCACTGCGTTGGCTATCCCTGCGGACCCTGAGGAGGAGATGAGGAGCTTGAGGCCCTACAGTATGACTCTCCTCCGAAGGAGGCCTTTACTGTTCCGGTTCCTCCGATGCTGGAATGGCTCCTCTTCCGGATGTGGGAGGCACCGGCCTCGGCGCCGGTTCTAAGCAAGCAGGTTGATTCTATCTAGCAACTTCGGAAGATCCCTGGCTTTCAGAAGGCGCAGCTACCACACCATTCCATGGTGGTGGAATCGACCATGCATCGCCTGAAAAGTCAGAAGATGCACTCCGCGGTGCCCCCTGGCAGGGAGGCCCGGAACCTCGATGGTTTTGGTAGAAAGTGCTTCCAGGGCTCGATGCTTGCTTGCCATGTCCAGTCTTACCAGCTATACATGGGCATGTACTTGCGAGACCTTGCCAAGGAGCTGGCCGGGTTCTCTGCTGGTCTCTCCGGGGAACCCTTGCAGAGGTTCAAGTCCTTGTCCTCGGGGATCCGGGAATGCTCCAAGTTTGTCCCGCGCTGCCTACGATGACTTTGAGGCTTCGGTCCGTGTTGCGGCAGCCGGCATCGCGGCTCGACGCTAGGCATGGCTGCAGTCATCGGACCTCGAGCCATGGGTTCAGGACAAGTTGGTCGATGTCTCTTGCAGAGGTGAGAATGTTTTTGGCAAGCCCATGACAGAGAAGGCCACACAGCTTGAAACCGAGCACCTCACGAGGACAAGGCTGTCTAGGAAGACTTCTGCCCCTTCTCACAAAAAGAAGGGCTCGGGTAAAAAGCCCTTTTACCCGAGGAAGGGAACTGCCTACAAACAGTATCCACAGTACCAGGCCGCCTCAGGGTCAGCAAGCCAAGGGGCAGGGTAATGGGCCCTGTAGGCAGAGGACTCACAAGCCTCCGGCCCCTGCTCCCACTCAGCAGGGTGGGGGTTTTTGACTCCTTAGGCATAGCCTCTCCGTCCCTGCTCTCCCAACCCTGCACAGGAGGTCGCCTCGCCCTGTTTGCCCACAAGTGGCCACTCATCACTGGAGACAGTTGGGTGTTAAGCATAGTCCACAAGGGCTATCTGCTACACTTCCAACAGCTGCCTCCTCCATACTTTCCAGGGGAACCTCCAAGGCCTCCCCTGCACACAGATCTTCTCCTTCAGGAGCTCCAAGGTCTGTTGGTAGACAGGGCAGTGGAGCCTGTGCCTCCCCACTTACAAGGTCAAGGGTTCTACTCCAGGTATTTCCTGGTACCCGAAAGAACCGGTGGCCTTGGCCTATTCTAGACCTCAGAAATCTCAACAAATTCCTAGAGAAGGAAAAGTTCAAGATGCTTACTCTTGGAACACTTCTGCCCTACCTCCAGCAGGGAGATTGGCTATGCTCCTTGGATCTAAAGGATGCGTACACTCACATCCTCATTCATCCAGACCACAGAAAGTACCTCAGGTTCATTGCGGGAGAAAACCATTATCAGTACAGAGTACTGCCTTTTGGCCTCACCTCCGCTCCCAGGGTCTTTACCAAATGCCTGGCAGTGGTGGCGGCCTACCTGAGAAATCAGGGTATCTTTGTCTTCCCCTATCTGGACGACTGGCTCATCAGGGGTCAGACGTGCCAGGAGGCCAGACAAGCCACCCTCAGAACTATAGCTCTTCTTCAAAGCCTGGGGTTTGTAATAAACTTTGCAAAGTCCACTTTGCTCCCCTCCCAGAACTTGGAGTTCATAGGGGCACGGTTGGACTCTCTGCTGGCAAAGGCATTCTTTCCCGAAGACAGAGCCCAAAGACTGATAAGCTTAGCAAACCAGTTTCTCAGCAGGTCACTGGTCTCCGCCAGACTCTGCCTGAGGCTTCTTGGCCACATGGTGTCGACAGTACATGTGACCCCCAATGCCAGGCTCCATAATTACCCCTCCACCTAGATTCACAAAATTTAACGCAAATGAATTCATTGATCTAACTATTCCCTATCTCACCCTTGCACCAACTGACCTAGATGAAGCAGTCGCAACTTGGCACAATACAATTAACAATGCAGCGGCATATAAACAATTCATCAAGAAGAAAAGCTACTCTAGAATAGGAGATGCCCCCTGGTTCAACAGCACCTTAAGACGAATGAAGAGAGAATTGAGAAATATTGAATCTAAATGGCGCAAATCCAAATCCATCTCTTCTTATGACGCTTATCACAGCCACCTTAAAAAGTACAAAGAAGCTTCAGACGGCGCAAAGAAAACTACCACACAACTATACTAACCAAATCCATTAATAGACCAAGAGAACTTTTCAGTATCGTCCAAAACTTAACTAATAACTCATATGGGACCAGCAACGATACTATTGATATCTCTGCCCAGACTCTAGCAAACCACTATATAAATAAATCAAAAACATTTGCATTCACACCAAATCCTCTTTCACTTTCCCACCAACATCATTTAGAAAAATGGTCTGACTTCCACTCTATAACCAAAGACACTCTTAAGATGACTATTTCAAACCTGAACACTACGACCTCTCAACTTGATCCATGTCCGGTAAACTGGATCAAGCATACCCTCTCTACACTATCCCCCTTTATCCTTCCTATAGTCAATCTGTCGCTGCGCCAAGGATACTTACCACCTTCCCTCAAACATGCACAAATCCGACCGATAATCAAAAATAACACCCTCGACAAAACATCACCCAATTCCTACAGACCTATCTCTAGCATTCCATTTATGGCTAAACTGATTGAAAAGGTCGTTCAAATTCAAACACAAGATCACATAGAAACCTCAGCCCCCCTTGATGACCAACAATATGGCTTTCGCCCCTATCATGGTGTAGACACTCTATTAACAGTACTCCTCGATACCTTAACCCGAGGTATTGATAACCCTAAACAAGCTTTCATTCTCCTCTTTCTAGACATCTCTGCAGCGTTTGACAGTGTACACCATGCTGTAATGCTTAACAGACTAAAACAAATAGGAATACACTCAACTGTATATAATTGGTTCACCTCATATCTAACTGATCGAACCCAAACTGTCCGAACTAACACAGAAACATCTAAAACATATAAACAGGAAATTGGTCTCCCACAAGGCTCCGCCCTCTCTGCCCTCCTATTTAATTTATATATTCAACCAGTCTGCAACATTTTCAAGAAATTTAAAGTCCACTATCACATATATGCAGACGATATGATGATGTACATACCATTTACAATCCCAACACTCCCATTACAACTGTTAACAGAATGCTTCTCTGAATTAACAATCTGGCTAAAAGACCACAATCTCCATATCAATCATTCTAAAACAGATATATTAATAGTAACTAAAAATCAATCCTACATACCTCCAACACACATCACTCTCCAAAATCACAACATTACTATAAAAAATGAAGTAAAATACCTAGGTGTCACCCTTGACTCACACCTTAGTATGGACACACATATTAGAAACATCACTAAGAAAATCTACTTTAAACTTAAAATTTTAAAACAATTACGTCCTCTTGTACTCCTACATGATTTTCTGAGCATTATCCAGGCTATCATCACACCACACTTTGATTTCGCAAATCTCACCCTACTAGGAACAACAAAACAAAACATTAAAAGACTCCAACTTGCCCAAAATGCAGCAGCAAGAATTGTAATGAAGGTTCCACCATTTGAACACATTACCCCTATACTAGCAAACCTTCACTGGCTCCCAATTCAATCCAGAATAAATCATAAATTGATTATCACTACATTTAAGACATTAAATACAATGGCCCCAGTCTCTTTAACAAAACTTATCATTAAAGACACATCCCAAACTGCGCTACGGAAAGGCCACACGAATAAAATTAGGATCCCGAAAGATTTCACAACTACTAAAAAAACAACTAATAAAAAAGCGTTTTCTCATGCAGCTCCCACCCTATGGAACTCCCTCCCTGAAGAAATAAGAGCACTAAATGATGCAAAGGAACTCCGCAAGAAATTAAAAACATATTTATTCATCTCCCATTTCGGCAAACTAGAAAATACCTTACCACTAACAGGAAATGGTTAATAGCGACCTCAGGGTACACCAACTCCAATTACTCTATCTAACTACAATTAAAGTCGATTAAATAACTATTTGTAAATCCTGTAAATATATATGTAAATAGTTCAAAATATGTAAATAGTTAAATTGTTATTTAACAAATTTACCATATTTAGTCCAATCATGTTTAATGTATTTAGCAAAATTGTACCTAGTTAATTAATGTTTCATGTATTTAGCAAAATTGTACCTAGTTAATTAATGTTTCATGTAAAACAGACCTGTTAATCTGTTCATTCCTTGTTCACTGTAAACCGCACCTGATCTGTGGAAGGTAGCGGTATATAAGCAACTGTTAAATAAATAAAAATAAATAAATATGAGGCCTGCACAGTGGTGCCTTCGGACTCAGTGGTCACAGGCCACAGGCAGCCTCAGAGACAGGATAAGGGTGTCCAGACAATTTCTGAACTCCCTCAGCTGGTGGCTGCACCCATCCAATCTGCTGCAAGGGGTACCTTTTCAGATACCTGGGTTCACAGTGGTGTTGACCACGGACGCCTCCTTGCAGGGCTGGGGAGCTCATTGTCTAGGCAAGTGCACCCAGGGCTTGTGGTCTCCCTGGGAAGCCGCACAGCAAATCAATCTACTGGAACTCAGGGCTATTCGGTTAGCCCTCAAAACTTTCTCTCCAACCCTGGCTCATCAGTCTGTACTAGTTCAAACAGACAACCAGGTAACCATGTTTTATGTGAACAAGCAGGGCGGAACTGGGTTCAGGCTCCTTTGTCAGGAAGCACAGGATCTTTGCTTGTTTGCTCCCAGGCACAACATGCTCCTCAAGGCTGTGTATCTCCCTGGCCAGGAAAACTGCCTGGCCGACAGGTTGAGCAGGATTCTGCAGCCCCACAAGTGGCAGCTCCAGCCTTTGGTGGTTCAGAAGATTTTCCTGAAATGGGGACTTCCATCCATAGATCTGTTTGCCAGTCCACTAAACAAACAGCTGCCAAAGTTCTGCTCCAGGCAACCGCATTCCCTGCGGATAGCAACAGATGCTTTTCTGATTCCATGGTCTCAGGGCCTCCTGTATGCGTTTCCTCCCACGCCCTTGGTGGCCCGAACCCTGTTCAAGATTCTTCAGGACAAGGCCTCGGTCCTGCTGGTGGCTCCCAGGTGGCCGAGACAGCCTTGGTTTCCACTTCTGCTTCAACTGGTAGTGGACCCCCACTGCCTCTGGGGTTGCAACCTGACCTTCTCTCCTAGGATTGGGGTTCCCTTCTGCACCCCAATCTCAAAGCTCTCAATTTGATGGCCTGGAGGCTGCAAGGGTAGTTTTGGCTCCCGGGGCCTACTTCAGGAAGTTGAGGAGGTTGTCCTAGCCTCTAGGAAACATTCCACTAGGGAAACCTATGCTCTCAAATGGAAAAGGTTTTCTGTGTGGTGTCAGCTACGTTCAGAGGATCCTTTCTCCTGTACTGTACCAGTAGTGCTTCAGTACTTACTGCACTTATCCAATCAGGGACTTAAGTCCAATTCTGTTCGGGTCCACCTCTCAGCTCTAGCAGCTCACCACTCACTGGTGGAAGGATATTCTCTCTCGGTTCACCCCTTGGTGTCCCGGTTTCTCAGAGGCTTGCTTTTGCTCAAGCTTCCAATCCGTCGTCCTGCTCCTGAGTGGGAGTTGAATGTAGTCTTGCAGCAACTGACTCGCCCACCTTTTGAGCAGATGGCTACTTGCCCTCTACGCTTCCTGTCCTGGAAGACACTCTTCTTGGTAGCCCTAACCTCGGCCAGGCGAGTGAGTGAGCTTCAGGCCCTGGTCTGTGACAGGCCTTACACTCGCTTCTATAGGAACAGGGTAGTCCTTAGGACTCATCCAAAGTTCCTCCCAAAAATTGTCTCCTCCTTCCACCTTAACCAAGAGGTGGTTCTTCCAACATTCTTCCCTAGGCCTCATGCAAGCTAGGCTGAAGCAGTTCTGCATACCCTGGACTGTAGGAGGGCCTTATCCTTCTACCTTGACCGTACGCAGGGGCATGGAAGAGCTACTCAGCTCTTCATATCTTTTGACCCTAATAATTTGGGGTTAGCTGTGTCCAAGCGTACCTTGTCCACCTGGGTAGCTGACTGTATCACCTGGACTTACAGGGCGGCTGACCTTCCTTTGCAGGGTCGGGTCACGGCCCACCGTGTCAGGGCAATGGCTGCCTCAGTGGCTCACCTCCGCTCTGTTCCGTTGGTGGACATCTGCAGGGCTGCAACTTGGTTCTCAAGCCAGACTTTTGCGGCCCATTACTTTCTGGAGAGGGAGTCCCGTAGGGACAGTGCTTTTGGCCAGGCAGTACTCCGGAATCTCTTTGAGGTTTAGGCAACTCTTGCCCTCCAGTCCTCTGGGCTACCAGTGGAGGTTCTGTCAGTGAAAAGCCTTTCTTTGATGCTGGGACTAGAGGGAGTTCTCTTGTTCAGCCTGGGTTCCTTGGTAGCCCAGAGCTAAGGAGTCACCCATATGTGAGGACTGACTTCCTGCTTGGTCCTGGAGAAAGAGTAGTTACTCACCTGTAACAGGTGTTCTCCAGGAGCAGCAGGAATCGGTCCTCACAACCCTCCCTCCTCCCCTGGGAGTTGCAGTTGTACATAGTTTATTTTTACATTTTTGTGTGCTGTTTTTAGCTATGTCATTTGACTGAGCAAGATGGCACCTTTATGCGGGAAGGGAACCGCGCATGCGTGCCTGCATTCCGTAAGGCTTTCTTGGAAAGCTGGGGAAATGCTCCGCAAGGGCTCCATCAACGTCGATGTCACCCATATGTGAGGACTGATTCCTGCTGCTCCTGGAGAACACCTGTTACAGGTGAGTAACTACTCTTTTTGGCTTGTATTAGAGTAGAGCCCTAGCAGGGTTCTGCTAAACAAGACTGCAGGGTTAATTTTTCTGTGAGAGCACAGAGCGGTCTTCAGTCCGGAGCAAGGGAGGCAGGGCCTGCCTCAGTCGGTGGCTCCGTATACCGGGGGTGCAGGCAAAGTGGTGCTGGGAGCCCCAGAGACCATTAGGCCACCCCTGAACGCATGTCCACGCTGCCGCTAGCTGCGGGGGTGAGTGGCTTGCGTTAGGGACCGCCATACCCTAAGTCGGTTTCAGGTACGTGGCTTTTTGTTTTTAGTCAGCTTGTTCCTGCGGTTTCTTCGTGGCGGTTTTCGTCGGCGGTGTTAACTGTTTATTGAAAGCTTCAGCTGGTGGTGGTTTTTCTTTCGGGCTATCGGCGATTTGGTTGCTCAGCGTTGTGGTTGCAGTTCCTTGTTTCAGGTTCTTTAAAAGCCATGGAAAGCAAGCCCGAAGTTAGCGGGTCTGTAGGGGGGCTTCAGACCAGCACGGAAAAGGCGGGAACGGCGGCCATGTCTGCTGCTGCTCCTGTGTTGGCATCTAGTCATGACAAGCCTGCTATAAAGAAATGCAAATCAAAAAGATCAGAGCACGTGGAGGAAGCTCCCCCACAGTCTCTGAATTCAGTACAGGGGGGTTTGGAGTCTGTATTTTCTGCAGATTTTATTTTAGCTTTACATCAAGCTTATTGCTTGAAATGGCAGCAAGCGCAGGACAAGGGTTCTGTCCTCCTACCTGGGCATCCTGGGGACAAGCAGCCTTCTTCGTCGGACCCGGGGGAAGGATCCTCCAAAATGTCCTTGGGAGTTGGGATGGGGGCCAATGGCATCGGTCAGCCCATCTTGGAGCTACAAGGCATGGAGGAAGGAGAGATTCTGTCAGAAGCCAGTATAGAATGGCCTATGGATTTGGAAAACACTGAGCAGAGTGGTAGTGAGGATCCTAATATGATTAGGGTGTTTAGGAAAGAGGAGTTAGGAGCCCTCATCGCCCAAACTTTGGCAGTTTTAAATATTGCTTTGCCAACGGCTCAGGAGGAGCCTTTAGAAGACCCTCTTCTTCAGGGATTTAAAGTAGAGCAGAGGTGTTTTCCTGTTCACAGGGTCATGAAGCAGATGGTAGAATCTGAGTGGGAATGTCCGGAGGCTACCTTACGGGGGGCACGGACTATCGGCCGCTTATATCCTTTACCACATGAGGAGCAGGATTTATTAAAAATGCCTAAGGTGGATGCCTTGGTTTCGACGGTCACTAAGAAAACGACTATTCCTGTGGAAGGCGCTGCTGCCCTGAAAGACTTGCAAGATAGGAAGTTGGAATCCCTGCTGAAGCAGACCTTTGAGTCTTGTGCGCTGGCATTGAGAGCAGCTATCTGTGGAGCGTATGTTTCTCGAGCCTCCATTAGATGGATCCAGGGCAGTACTCTCTCCTGCAAGGAGGAGGACGAAGGCATAAAGCTAGAATAGGCGTCTGCTTACCTAGCGGATGCTTTTTATGATCTCGTGAGGATTTCAGCGAAGTCCATGGCGACTGTGGTTGCGGCTAGAAGATTTCTCTGGTTACGAAATTGGGCGGTGGACACCACCTCCAAGGCGTGGCTGAGTAAGCTTCCGTACAAGGGCACTCTGCTGTTTGGCGCGGCTTTGGAACAGATCGTTAAGGATCTCGGTGACTCGAAAGGCGGAAGGTTTCCAGAGGACTGCCCGAAAATTCAGAAACCTGGTGTTTTGCACAAGGGTCCTTCGAGGGAGTTTCGGAGATTCCGGGGATCACGTTTTGCCTCATACCCGAGGGGCCGCTTTGCTCCCAGAGGTCAGTCCTTTCGGGGAGCTAGAGGATTTGGTAGAGGTTATTTCGGGGCCCAGCAAGTTACCAATAAAAAGCTGCAATGAAAGGAGGGTGGTCCAGACAGAGATCCCGGTGGGGGGACGGCTTCAGGGCTTTCTTTCTGTCTGGGCCACTATAACGTCCAACCAATGGATTCTGGAAATTATTTGCGATGGATATGCTCTGGAGTTCGCTCGTCCTTTGGCGGAGGCCTTCGTGTTGTCCCCATGCGGATCTGCGGAAATACAAAGAGCAGTAACGGACACACTGCAATGGTTACTACGCCTGCAGGCGGTAGTTTCGGTTCCTCCAGGCCAGTTAGGCTCAGGTCGGTACTCTATTTCTTTTGTCATTCCCAAGAAAGAGGGTTCGTTTTGGCCTATTTTGGATCTCAAACACGTGAACCGCTGCTTGAGGGTTCCTCATTTCCGCATGGAGACTCTTCGGTCGGTTATAGGGTCTGTGCGTCCGACGGAGATGCTTACTTCCATAGATCTTACCGAGGCTTATCTTCACATTCCAATCAGGCCGGACCACCAGTGTTTTCTCCGGTTTGTGGTGCATATGGGTCATTTTCAGTTCCGAGCCTTGCCGTTTGGCTTGGCCACGGCACCGCGAACCTTCACGAAGGTGATGGTAGTGGTGGCAGCAGCCTTGAGACGAGAGAGAGAATCCTGGTGCATCCGTACCTCGATGACTGACTGGCTGATTCGAGCAACGGCGTGGGTGGTTCATCTGGAACAGCTTGGTTGGGTGATAAACCAATCCAAGAGTCAGTTGCAACCGGTAAGTCGTCTCCAATACTTGGGAGCAGTTTTCGATACGGAGGTCGGCGCGGTTTTCTTCCGGATGTCAGGTGGTGGAGTTCTTGCGTCGGAAAGTTCCAACAGTGTGGCGTTATTTACAGCTCCTAGGATCTATGGCGGCGAAGTTAGATCTGGTGCCTTGGGCGAGAGCCCATATGTGTCAGTTGCAGCATGCATTGCTGTCAAGGTGGTCGCCTCAGGAGCATCCTCTCACTCGGAGATTACCCAGGTCGCAGGAAGTGAGCGACAGCCTGCGGTGGTGGTTAGATCCTGCCCACCTGAGAGCGGGAATCCCCTTATGGCAACTGGACTGGGTACTCGTGACGACGGATGCCAGTCTCTTGGGCTGGGGAGCACATTGTCAAGCCTCCATGGCGCAAGGTCATTGGCCCCCAGAGGTAAAGGATGCTTCCATAAATTTTTTGGAGCTCAGGGCCGTCTTCCTGGCTCTTCGAGTTTCTTCCCCTGGTAGGCAACAAAGCCGTGAGAGTGTTTTCGGACAGTGCGGTAACGGTGTCCTATATCAATCGGCAAGGGGGAACCGGGAGTGCGCTGTTGGAGGAGAGTCAGCGGTTGATGGACTGGGCGGAGTCGCATCTGGTAGCCATTTCGGCAGCGCACGTGGCAGGAAAAGACAATGTGCAGGCCGATTACCTCAGCCACCATGTGGTCGATCCCGGGGAATGGGAGTTGAATGCAGCAGTTTTTCACGACCTAACCCGGCAGTGGGGCCCGCTGGTGATGGACTTGGCCACCTTCGACAATGCCAAAGCCAGTCGGTTTTTCAGCAGATGCAGGGAGCATATGTCTGAGGGGCTCGACGGCCTAGTGTAGTCGTGGCCGACCAGAGTGTTGCTTTATGTCTTCCCTCCATGGGCAATGATAGGGAGAGTCCTTCGGAGGATAGAAGGTCACGCCGGTCGAGTGATTCTCCATCGCCCCAGATTGGCCCAGGAGAGCGTGGTATGCCGATTTGGTTAGTCTCTTGATAGACCATCCCTGGAAGCTTCCCAATCGGGCGAATCTGTTAGTTCAGGGCCCGCTGCTCATGCCAAATGTCGATCGCTTCTCGCTTACGGCTTGGCTATTGAAAGGGAAAGGTTGAAACGTAGAGGCTATTCGCCTTCAGTCATTGGCACCTTATTACAGGCTAGGAGGAGATCGATGTCGTTAGCTTATAGCCGCGTTTGGCGGGTTTTTGAGAGCTGGTGCGAGCAGTGGAGGTTCCGTCCGTGAGACACTTTGGTGCCGCAAGTGTTGTCTTTTCAGGACGGGTTGAATAAAGGCTTAGCCCTCAGTACTATTAGGGTTCAATTAGCAGCCATTTCCTGTTTTCGAGGTTCCGTCAGAGGTCTCCGACTGTCTACTTATCCAGATGTTGTTTGGTTCTTGAAGGCAGTAAAGAACATTCCAGGTTGCTTTCTCTGGGACAAAGGAAAGACAATTAGCAGGTAAGGTCTAATTTCTTCTTCCTTTTAGTCTCTCCGGGCCAATCCAGGAACATGAGGGAAGTACCAAAGCAGTAACTAACCTCGGGAGGGACCCGCTAAGCCCGGTATGATGGCAGAAGCCCCTACATTTGCATTTCCACGGGCTTGAACATCTAAGCCAGGGGTCTCAAACACGCGGCCCGCAAGACAACTTTGTGCGGCCCGCGACGGAGGAAAACAAAAAAACCCCCAAAACCCTGGCTTCTGCTGCTGCCGTTGCAGCGGCAGAATCAATTGTCAAATTCAAAAAAAAAACTGACTTCTGCTGCTCAAGCAGCTGTCCTGCGGCCCCTTCCCCTCTGCCCGGAGATCCGACTCTGCTCTATCAGCGGCGTGCTTTTCAAGCCGCGAAGAGAGTATTCCCCTCTCGCGCGGCTTGAAAAGTGAATAGGCTTAAACCGCGCGAGAGGGGAATACTCTCGTCGCGGCTTGAAAAGCACGCCGCTGATAGAGCAGAGTCGGATCTCCGGGCAGAGTGGAAGGGGCCGCAGGACAGCTGATTTTGCTGCTTGAGCAGCAGACGTCAGTTTTTTTTAATTTGAGAATTGATTCTGCCGCTGCCACGGCGGCACCGGCAGCAGCCGAAGCCAGGGTTTTGGGGGTTTTTTTTGTGTCCCTCCTTCGCTGGCCGGTAATGAGCTATGGAGGGGCTGACTGAAATGGGGTAATGGGGGTTAGGACTGGAAGTGGGCTATTGGCAGGGGGGGGGTTATGACTGGTAATGGGCTGGGGGGGGGGTTATGACTGGCAATGGGCGATGGGGGGGTGACTGGAAAGGGGCTGATGGGGTTAGGACTGGAAGTGGGCTATTGGCAGGGGGGGGGTTATGACTGAAATGGGGTCATGGGGGTTAGGACTGGAGGTGGGCAGATGGGGGTTAGGACTGGAGGTGGGCTATTGGCAGGGGGGGGGGTTATGACTGGTAATGGGCTATGGTGGGGGCTAGGACTGGAAATGGGCAGATGGGGGTTAGGACTGGAGGTGGGCTGATTGGGGGGTTAGGACTGGTAATGGCCTATGAGGGGAGGTAAGACTGAAAATGGGGTGATGGGGGTAAGGACTGGAGGTGGGCAGATGGGGGTTAGCACTGGAAGAGTCCTATAGGCAGGGTGTGGGTTATGACTGGTAATGGGCTATGGTGGGGGCTAGGACTGGAAATGGGCAGATGGGGGTTAGGACTGGAGGTGGGCTGATTGGGGGGTTAGGACTGGTAATGGCCTATGAGGGAGGTAAGACTGAAAATGGGGTGATGGGGGGGTAAGACTGGACGTGCGCTATGGGGAGGTTAGGACTGGTAATGGGCTATGGGGGGTCTAGGACTGGTAATGGGCTATGGGGGGTCTAGGACTGGTAATGGGCTGGGGGGGTTGCTAGGACTGGAAATGGGCTGAGTGGAAGGGGGGCTTGAACTGCAAATGGCTGATAGGGAGGGGGGCTTGGAATGGAAATGGTCTGTGAGGGGAGGGAGCTAGGATTGGAAATGGGCTGATGGGGGGGCTAGGATTGGAAATGGGCTGATGGTGAGGCTAGGATAGGACTGGAAATGGACTGATGCAGGGACTAGAAAGGAGCAGATGCTGGGTGGGGCTGGAACTAGAAGGGAGCTGATGTTGGGGGAGGATTAGAATGGGATGGAGCTGGGAAAGTGAAATGGAGAGGGGAAAAATATTTTGTCTGGCAGAGAAGACAAATCTACAATTGGCCAGGTATTGGGAGAGTAAGTGGGGATTGAGGATGGAGGGGTAAAATTTGAGTGGATGAAATAGGAATGAGGAAAGAGCAAAAGGAGAAAGATTAGTATGTTAAAGCAGATGTAGAGAGAGAGAATGGAAAAAAACTAGAAGAGAGAAGAAAGGACAAATGGACGGCAGACGATGGAGGAGATAGCAGAAGACACGAAGAAACCAGAAGTGGCTGGAGCAATTGCAACTGAAAAAAAATGCACAAAAGGTAGAAAAATATCTCTTTATTTTGAATTTATTAACTGGAATATGTCAGCTCTGGGAAATGTGCATCATTAATGTCTGTGCTTTAGTACAAGAAATTAATTTATAGTTTTATTTCTACAGTGCTGAGGTTTTCTGTGTAATTCCTATTTGACATTGCTACTTGTTCTCTTTTCCCAGTAGGTCATGTATTGTTCTCTGAAATGTATTGATTTAATATTTGCAGTGTTGCCTTTTGATAGGTAGGGTCTGGTGCTTTGTGAGTCCTGGTAGTGCTGTTATGATACGGGGGGTTTGCTATGGGTTCCAAATGGGCAGTGTTAGTAGTAGTTCCTAATGTGCCTGGCGGTTGGCACTGGATTATAGTAATATAGAAATTTTCTAGTCTTTCTTTATCCATGCACTCATTATGCAACATTATGCAAATATTTATGCAAATGAGGCCCCGTGTCTTATGCGGCCCCCGGGTTACTTTACAAGTCCTCATTCGGCCCTCAAAGCAATTTGAGTTTGAGACCCCTGATCTAAGCGGTAATGCTTTGCAAACGTGTGAAGCGAAGACCAAGTAGCTGCCCGGCAGATATCTGCAGGTGGAATCAGAGCCAACTCAGCCCAGGACGCCGCCTGGCCACGAGTGGAATGAGCTCGAAGCCCCTCCGGGGGAAATTTTCCCCCTGCCTGATACGCTGCCACTATGGCCTGCTTCACCCACCTAGCAATGGAAGCCTTGGATGCTGCTTCCCCTTTCCTAGGTCACCCAAACAGCTCAAACAACCGTTCCAACTTACGGAAAGACTTGGTCCTGTGAAGGTATTTCTTGAGCATTCTATCTAAATACAACTTTTCCAAAACCCTATCGATAGGGAGCTGGCCCTGTTTCTGAAAAGTTGGAAGCGAAATAGTCTGATTCATGTGAAACTTGGACACCACCTTTGGCAGAAACGACGGAACCGCCCGTAACATCACTTTTTCCATCGAAAACTGGAGATACGGAGCCTTACACGAAAGTGCCTGGAGATCTGAAATTCTCCGCGCAGAACAAAGCTACCAAGAAAGCCACTTTCCAGGAAAATTCTCGTAGCGGAGCATCCGCAGCCGGCTCAAATGGAGGCCTCACCAACACCTCCAGCACTAGATTCAGATCCCAGGCTGGGACAACCACCCGAAGCGGAGGACAAAGGTCTCTTCCAGCCTTGGTGCCTCCAAGGCGTTTGGGTCAGGCTCTGACCCGGGGCTCTGCCAGGCCGCCCTCCCCTTGAGTCTTCCACTGATTACTCGGAATGGGAGACTGAGGAAGAGGAGTCTCCTGACACTTATTTCCATCACAATGTCCCCTCAAATCAGTCCCCCTCTGAATCTCGGCATCGGTCCCCGCCCGAGGACATGGCATTTCTCGATTCGTGCAGGGCATGTCAAAGGCGATGGTGTTTCCAACAGAATCTGAGGAGGGCCCTCGGACGGAGTAACTAGAAATCCTCCAATATGAGACCCCACCAAGGGAATGGTTGACTGTACCCATCCTGGAATGGCTCATGCTCCGCATGTGGGAAACACTGGCGTTGATGCCTGTTGTGAGCAAGCAGCTAGACTCCATGAATCTGGTCTACCGGGGCTTTCAAAAAACAGAGTGTCCCCATAATTCCATGGTGGTGGAGTTGGCCATGTGTCTTCTGAAGAGCCAGAAGAGGCACTCTTCCGTGCCCCTGGGTAGGGAAGCCCCCACACCTTGGATGCCCTTGGCAGAAAGCACTACCAGATTCAATGTTCATCAATGTTCAATGTTCATCAGCCGGATCCAGGCCTACCAGCTATACATGGGTATGTACCTGAAAGACCTGGTGAAGGAGCTTTCCAGGTTCTCAGATGGTCTCTCTGAGGAACCCCTGCAGTGGTTCAGGAACCTGTCCAGAGCTGTCCATGAGTGCTCCAAGTTCATGACTCGAGCAGCCTATGACTGCTTCGAGTCAGCAGCTAGAGCAGCTGTGGCGGGCATTGGTGCCCGGTGCCAAGCCTGGCTACAGTCTTCCGACCTCGAACAATGGGTTCAGGACAAATTAGTCAATGTCACATGCCAAGGGGATAACCTCTTTTGCAAACCTATGACTGAGAAGGTTGCCAAGTTGGAGACCGAACTCGTGACGAGGAACAGGCTATCCAAAAAGACTGCTACTCTCCTCGGGTAAAAGGGCTTTTTATCCGTTGACGAAAAGGGGCTGCTTACAAAAACTACCCACATTTCCAAGCCTCCCCAGCAGGGTCAGCAGGCTAAGGGATGGGACACGGCCCTTGTAAGCAGAAGGCTTTTAAGCCCCAGGCATCTGCTCCAGCCTAGCCTGGGGGGAGCTTTTAACTCCTTGGGCATAGCCTCTCTACCCCAAGGAGGACAGCAGCCCAGAGGGGGATGTCTCATCCACTGTGCCCACAGGTGGCCAGCCATCACCACAAATTCCTGGATACTCCAGGTGGTCAGGGAGGGCTACCTCCTCCACCTCTCACAGACACCCTCCTCTTTTCTTACTGGGAGAGCTCCCCCAGGTCTCCCCTTCACCAGGACCTCCTACTGCAGGAACTCGCAGGCCTTCTTGAGGACAAGACATTGTGGATCCAGTACCCCAACATCTCAGGGGCAAAGGGTTCTCATGCCAAAAGACAGGGGGCCTATGGCCAATCCTAGACCTGTTGAACTTGAACAAGTTCCTGGTGAGGGAGAATTAAAGATTCTCTCCCTTGGAACATTGCTGCCTTACCTCCAGATCCTTATACCCACATCTTCATTCACCCCAGCCACAGGCAGTATCTTCACTTCATGGTGGGGGGAGGCCACTACCAGTACAGAGTCCTTCAGTCTGGTGTCTGCCCCCAGGTTCTTCACCAAGTGCCTGGCAGTAGTGGCCACCTACCTCCTGGGGGTATTCATCTTCTCCTACCTCAACGACTGGCTTATAAAAGGAGTGACGCTGCCGAAGTGCAGCAAGCTACAGCATGCACCATCCATGTCCTACAATATCTAGGGTTCATAATAAAACACTCTACCTCCTCCCGACACAATGTCTGCAGTTCATAGAGGCAAAGCTGGACACTGTTTAGACAAAGACCTTCCTCCCCCTGGTTCAGGCCGACCATCTCAGGAAATTGGTCGTAGACATGCAACTCAGTCTTAGTGTCTGCTTGGCTTCTACTTTGCCTCCTCGGCCACATGGCCTCCACGGTCCATGTCACCCTGGATGCCTGTCTACACATGAGTTGCCCAGTGGTGCCTTTGAGACCAGTGGACACTGGCCACGAGCCGCCTCCAAGACAGTCTGTGACCCACCATGGAGGACTCGCTGACATGGTGGCAACATCTCCAACACCTTCAGGCAGGGATACCCTTCCAAGCCACAAACCCTCTAAGACTCCTCACGCCTCCCTACTGGGATTGGGAGCCCACTGCAAGGAACTTCACACCCAGGGCAGCTGGTCACAGGCAGAGGGCAACCAGCAGATCAATCTTCTGGAGCTTCGGGCAATTTATCTAGTCCTCCAAGCTTTATGCCCCCATTTTGAGGCACCAGGATCACTGGACAAACAAGTGGTGGTGGTCTGCGTGAATAAGCAAGGGGGGGTGCACAGGGTCTCGCATCCTTTGACGTGAGGCAATGACACTCTGCTCCTATGCAGTTTGTCAAGGAATACTCCTACAGGCGGTATACCTACCAGGCCAGGACAATGCCCTGGTGGGCAAACTGAGCAGGGTCCTCCAACCACCCGAGTGGCAGCTGGACCCCAGAGTGACCCTCCGGCTCTTCCAATTCTGGGGGGACCCCGATGGTGGACCTTTTTGCCAGCCTGGACAACTACCAGTTGCCTTGCTTCTGTTCGCATCAGCCCCACCCAGGCCAGGTGGTGGCAGATGCGTTCCTCATTCTGTGGTCAGAAGGCCTCATGTATGCCTGCCCACCCACGCCGTTGATGGCCAAGACCCACTTCAAGGCTTTTTGCGACAGAGCATTGCTGATCCTGGTGGCTCTACTGTGGCCCAGGCAGTCATGGTTCCCGCTGCTTGTCAGTGGAGGCAGTGATTCCCCTGGGAAGTTCCCCAGGGCTCTTGTCTCAAGGAAGAAGGCGCTCTCCTGCACCACAATCCAGGATCTATCACTGACTGTGTGGCTGCAGAAAGAGTAATCTTAGCCTGTTTCAGCCTCTCAAGAGAAGTGGACGAGATCCTGCTGCCTCCCTCCACCATGAGGGCTTACGCATTCAAATGGCGCAGGTTCTCTGTGTCATACGCAGAGCAATGGGTGAACCTTGTCTGCCCGGTGCAGTGGGTGTTGCAGTACCTCCTTCATCTCTCGCAATCTGACTCAAATCTAATTCAGTCAAGGTGCACCTCAGTGCTCTGGTGGCACACCACCACCCTATTCAAGGCAAGCCACTCTGCCTAGCCTGTGGTGACCTGCTTCCTGAGGAGGGGCTCCTGCTGTCAAAACCCCCTGTCTGCCAGCGATGGAGTGGAACCCCATCATAGTGCTGACACAGCTCACCTGCCTGTCCTTTGAGTCCCTGGCTCCCTGCCACCTAAGGTATCTCTTGTAGAAAGCCATGTTCATGGTGGTGCTCACCTCTGCGTGCAGGGTCAGTGAGCGCCAAGCCCCCCAGTAGCATAGGCATCATATACCAGGTTCTTACAAGAACAGGGTCGTGCTATGCATGCACCTCAAATTCCTCCCAAAAGAGGCTTCTTTTCACCTCAACCAGGAGGTGGTGCCCCTTCTTCCAGAGACCTCATTCCTCCAGGCAGAGACCATTCTTCACACCTTGGACTGTAAGAGAGCCCTGTCCTTAAACATTCAATGTACCCAGGGCCACCAGAAAGTTGCTCAGCTCTTCATTTTCTCTGACCTCAATCGTCTGAGGGAGGTAGTGACCAAGTGAACCCCGTCCACCTGGGTGGTGGACTGTATCAACCTCGCCTATGAGAAGGCTGGGCACTTGCTGGACGGCCAGGTCACAGCACACAGTTCGGGGCCATGGCAGCCTCTGTGGCAAACCTGCACTCCATCCTGATTGTTGGATATCTGCTGGGCTGCCACTTGGTCTTCAGTCCATACCTTCGCAGCTCATTGCTGCCTGGAGCGGAAGTCCCAACGGGACAGCGCCTTCGGACAGACCGTGCTCCATAATCTTTTCAGAGTCTAGGCAGCTCCTACCTTTCGACCCTTCTGTGTTCAGGCTACCAGAGCGTTGGTTTCCATCCAACACATGGGTCCTCCTGCATTTTGTATCTGTGCCTCACCACCTCAAGGGCAGAGGGTTCTACGCCAGATACTTCCTTGTCCCAAAGAGGACAGGGGGCCTAAGGCCCATCCTCAACCTGCGCAATCTCAACAAATTCCTGGTGAGACAGAAGTTCAATATGCTCTCCCTTGGAACATTGCTGCCATACCTCCAGCAGGGATACTGGCTATGCTCCTTAGACCTCAAGGATGCTTATACCCACATCCTTATCCACCCCAACCACAGGCAGTACCTACGGTTTGTGGTAGGGGTCAAGCACTTTCAATACCAGGTGCTTCCCTTCAGCCTTGCCTCTGCCCTGAGAGTCTTCATGAAATGCCTGGTGGTCGTGGCTGCTTTACTCAGGCTCCAGGGTGTCTTCGTGTTTCCCTACTGGATGACTGGCTCATAAGGGGAGGCACAGCAGGCCACTGCACCCACCATCCAGGCTCTGCAACACTTGGGCTTTGTCATAAATTACTCCAAATCTCACTTCCTCCCGGCACAATGCCTGGAGTTAATCGGGGCAAAGCTAGACACCCTCTAGGCCAAGGTCTTCCTGCCCAAGGACCAGGCAGATCATCTCAGATCTCTGGCTCAAGACTACAATACTGTCTCTTGGTGCCTGCCTGGCATGTTATGCGTCTCCTCAGGCACATGGCCTCCACAGTCGTCACCCCAGATGCTCACCTCCATATGAGGGCGGCGCAGTGGTGTCTCCTGGACCAGTGGTCTCAGGCCACAGGCCGCCTCTGGGACAGTGTTGCGGTGACATGTCATTTGGCGTATTCCCCGGTTTGGTATCAATCGCCCCAACACCTAGAAGCGGGCATGCCCTTTCAGACTCCCAGCCACTCGAGGGTCCTCACCACGGACGCCTCCCTGTTTAGCTGGAGAGCCCACTGTGGAACCCTCCGCACCCAGGGCACCTCGTTGCCGGATGAGAGCGCCCAACAGATCAACCTCCTTGAACTCCGAGCGATACACCTCGCTCTGAGAGTTTTCTGTCACCACCAGCCAGTCCTAGTCCAGACAGACAATCAGGTGGCAATGTTCTACGTAACAAACAAGGGGCACGGGGTTCCATGTCCTTCGTCAGGAGGCACTGGGTCTCCGTACTTGATCCAACAGGGTATCCTGAGGGCAGTGTACCTGCCAGGCCAGGACAACCCGCTGGCCGACAGACTCAGCAGGGTTCTCCAGCCGCACGAGTGGCAGCTGGATCCCAGGATAGTCAACCTACTTTCCCAGCTCTGGAGGGAACCCATCATGGACTTGTTTGTCAGTCCAGACAACTTTCAGTTGCCCCGCTTCTGTTCAGCAAGCCCACCCCTCCAGGATGGCAGCAGATGCGTTTCTAGTCTGGTGGTTGGAAGGCCTCATGTACACCTTCCCTCCGACGCCGCTGATCGCCAAGACCTTGTTCAGAACTCTGCAACAGGGCCTCACTTATCCTGATAGCTCCCAGGTGGCCCAGGTAGTCGTGGTTCCCGCTGCTGCTGCAGTTGGCAGTGGAGACCCCCATTCCCTTGGGCACTGCCCTGGGACTCCATCTCAAAAGGGGGGCTCTCTTCTACACCCCAACCTGGGGTTCCTCTCAATGACAGCATGGCTGTTGAGAGGGTGACTTTCGCGCCCCCCCCCCCCCCCAACCCTCCGGTTGAGGTTGAAGACATTCTGCTTGTCTCTCGCAAGGCCTCTACTAGGAAGGCGTACGCCCTCAAATGGCGCAGGTTTTCTGTTTGGTGTGCCAATCATGGGGCTGATCCCTTCTCCTGCCTGGTGGCTTTGGTGTTGCAGTATCTTCACCTCTCCCAATCCGGGCTCCAGTCTAACTCCAGTCCGAGTGAGTGGTAAGCCCCTCTCAGTCTAACGTTTGACCCGCTTCCTTCGGGGCTTGCTCCTGTCAAAACCCCCCGGTTTGCCCTCCGGCGACCGAATGGGATCTCAATGTGGTGTTGGGGCAGCTCCTCACTCGCCTACCCTTCAAGCCTCTGGCTACTTGCCACCTTCGCTTCCTCTCTTGGAAGGTGGTTTTCCTGGTTGCAGTTACTTCCGCTTGCAGGGTTAGCAAGCTCCAGGCTGTCGTGGCAGAGGCCCCCTACACCAGGTTCTACAAGAACAGGGTGGTGCTTCGCACGTACCCCAAGTTCCTGCTGAAGGTAGGGGTCACCCTTCCACCTTAACCAGGAAGTGGTGCTTCATACTTTCTTCCCAAGACCTCACTCCAGTTGGGTGGAGAAGGTCCTTCACTCATTGGACTGTAAGAGGGCCTTATTCTTCTACATTCAACACACCCAAAGCCACCGCAGAGCTGCTCAGCTTTACATATCCTATGATTCCAGTAGGCTGGAGGAGGCGGTGACCAAGCATACGCTATCCACTTGGGTGACGGACTGTCTTCCCTTTGCTTATCGGCAGGCGAGCCTTCCACTGGGAAGGCTCCGTCATGGCGCACCTTGTCTGGGCCACGTTGGCTTCGGTGGCAGACTTGCGCTATGTCCCGATGGTGAACATTTTCCAGGCCGCCGCCTTGTCTTCAGCCCATACTTTTGCTTGGAGAGAGTCCCGACAGGACAGTACTGCCTGGAGAGAGTCCCGACAGGACAGTGTCTTCATCCAGGCTGTGCTCTGTAACCTTTTCAGGGTCTAGGCAACTCCTGCCCTCCGACCCTTCTGTGTTCAGGCTACCAGAGTGCTGGTTTCAGTGGATAAGGGGTCCTACTGTGGTCTGTGTGCATGGACTAAAATTGCTGCTTCTTGTGGCTCCCCTTGCAGGAGCCCTGTTTTTGCTGTGGGTTTTCAGTAGCCTGTAGCTTGGGAGTCCCATAAGTGAGGATTTACTTCCTGCTTGTTCCCAGGAAAAAATGTAGTTACTCACCTCTAACAGGTGTTCTCCAGGGACAGCAGTAATCAGTTCTCACAACCCTTCCTCCGCTTGGAGTTGCTCCTTTACCATCTTTTATTTTTGCCGTCTTTTAGCTAAGTCATCTGACTGAGCAAGATGGTACCCTTGGGTGGGAAGGTTATCCAGGATGGATATCGTTTTTGTTTAGACGGACTCCCTCCATCTCTCTCCCTGGCGGAACCTACTCTGCTTCCCTCGCACCAGGCTTGCTTACAGCAAGAGCTGAACAACCTCCTTGTTCAGCAAGCGGTCAAAAGAGTTCCGCTGCACCTCCAGGGTCAGGGATTTTATTCCCGGTACTTTCTCATTCTGAAGAGGGTGGGGGTCCTGCGCCCCATCCTCAACATCTGGAATCTGAACAAGTTTCTGGTGTGGGAGAAGTTCAAAATGCTATCCCTTGGCGTCCTACTGCCCTACCTCCGGCATGGCGATTGACTTTGCTCCTTGGATCTAAGAGACGATTACGTCCACATTCCGGTCCACCCCAAGCACAGGAAGTACCTGCGTTTCAGGGTGCAGGGAGAGCACTTCCAGTACAAAGTGCTCCCCTTCGGACTTGTCTGCCCCGTGAGTCTTCACCAAGTGCCTTTCAGCGGCCACGGCACACTTCCAGCTGCAGGGCATATCTGTCTACACTTACCTAGATGATTGGCTCGTCTCAGGCGCCTTGGCAGAGGAGGCTCACCTCTCAGCGTCGTGCATGGTGGTCCTCGAGCACCTCTATTTCCTGATCAACTACTCCAAATCCCACCTCACACTGCTGCAGACCCTGCAGTTCATTGATGCTCTGCTCGACACACAACGTGAGACCGATTTCCTGCCTCGATCTCATGCGGATCAACTCCACACTCTGGCTGCCAAGGTCCAAGCCGGCCCATGGTCTTGACTTCCCACGTTGTCCCCCATGCACATGCAAGCAGCCCAATGGTGCCTCAGAGCACAATGGACCCAAGCCTTGGGCCGCCTCCGGGACCCTCTCCGGGTGTCTCACAGCCTAGTCAAATCTCTAGTCTGACAGGACCTCCAGAGCCACCTTCAGGGCATGCCCTTCCAGGCTTGTCTGCATGAACTCATCTTATCGACAGATGCCTCGCTGTTGGGCTGGGGAGCCCACTGCGACCACCTCTGTACACAGGGGCAGTGGTCACCCGAGGATTCTCGACAGCAGATCAACCTACTTGAGCTTCGAGTGGTCCAGCTGGCCTTGAAGGTCTTAGAGTACCACCTGTGCAGACCGACAATCGAGTCGCAATGTTCTGCATAAACAAGGAGAGGGGCACAGGCTCCTGCCGCCTCTTTTGGGATGCGGTCCTCCTCTGCTTCTTCGCGGTGCGTCTGGGCATGACCCTAGGGGCTGTCTACTTACTGGGCCAAGACGGTGTCCTCACGGACAGGCTCAGCATGCTTCTCTGCCCACACGAGTGGCGTTTGAGTCCAGAGGTGGCTCTCCACTTATTCCACCTCTGGGGAACTCCGTCTATGGACCTGTTCGCCAGCCCAACAAATGCGCAGCTCCCCCGCTTCTGTGGGCCAATTCCACACCCGAGCAGAGTGGCCCCAGATGCATTCCTCCTGAACTGGATCTCCAGGCTTCTGTATACGTTTCCACACACACACACACACTCACTCACTCACTCACACACTCACTCACACTCCTGTCATTGCGATGACCCTCCTCGAGATCTAGCACGACCGAGTCTCTGTGATTTTCATGGCCCCTTCGTGGCCTCAAGAACCTTGGTTCCTGCTTTTGCTTCGGCTCTCTTTGAAGCCTCCGGTTTCCCTGGGCAGTGTCCCCTGTCTGCTGACGCTGAAGGAGGGTGCTTCACCCGAACCTGGTCTTGCTATCCCTGACATCCTGGCAGCTGAATGTTTCTCTCTAGCCTCGCTGTACCTCCCAGCGGAGATTGAGGTGACGAGGAGGGCTTACGTCCTGAAGTGGCGGCCGTTTTCAAACTGGTGCTCCGAGCTCCAGATCGACCTTTTCTCCTGTTCCACTCGCTGGGTCCTTCAGTACCTTCTCCACCTCTCCCAGGTGGGTCTGAAGTCCAACTCGGTCAGAGTTCACCTGAGCACCATTTCAGCTAACCACTTGCCCATCGAGGGCAAACCCCTCTCAGGCCAGCCTCTGGTCTCCCGCTTCATGCAGGGCCTCCTGTCCAAACCCCCCCCCCCCAATCCGGCCTCCCCCAGCGGAATGGGACCTGAACATCTTGCTCGCTCCGGCACCTCTCCTGGAAGGTGGTCTTCATGGTGGCACTGACCTCAGCGCAGCAAGTCAGCGAACCAAGCCCTCATGGCTGAGGCCCCCTACCCCAGGTTTTACAGCAACAGAATGGTCCTTTGCGCCCACCCCAAGTTCCTACCAAAGGTTGTCTCGAATTTCCACCTCAATCAGGAGGTGGTCTTGCCGACTTTTTTTTCTCGAGACCTCACGCCGACTGGACATCGGAATTCCTGCATACACTCGACTGCAAGAGGGCTCTTGCCTTCTACCTGCAGCGCACCTGAGATCATCGCAAGTCTGACCGGCTCTTCATTGCCTACGATCCCAACCGCCTGGGGCTGGCAGTCACCAAGCACACCCTCTCCATCTGGGTGGCAGACTATATTGCCTTCGCCCAGGCTGGATTGTTGGGTCACCGCGTACGGCATCCGTGCTAAGGCCGGTGGCTTCGCTGCGCTCAATGCCTCTGACGGACATCTGCCGGGCTGCGACTTGGTCTTCAGCGAATACCTTCACTTCGCACTATTGCCTGGAGAGGGAGTCCCGCTGGGACAGCACCTTCGGCCAGGCTGTACTTCGTAGTCTGTACAGCTCCTGCCCTCCAACCCTTCTGTGTTGACCGAGAGCTTGCCCCGAGGGCCCGAGGACTCTGGCTTCCTTCGGACAACCTCCAACACCATAATTCTCCCAAAAGCCATCACCAAATGTAACAAGACCACGAGAAAACGTTCTTTGCACTGCACGCACCCTCCAGCTGGAGCGCTCTCCCATCAGACGTCCGTGCCTTAAACAGCCTTCCCCAGTTCAGAAAGGCACTCAAACATTATCTTTTCTTGCAACACTTCTCTAACTCTTGACAGCATCACCTAGCCATCCCCACCTGACAAAAGCAGCCCTCACAGATCAACGTCTCTATCACAACAACTTGCATGATTAACATGTCATCCCTGACTACATGCCCTAAATACCCTAGATTATCGACACAAACATCTACATACATGTAGCCACCCTTGCCCAATGTAAATATCCCACACCTCATTTACATCCACCTTACTATTTTGTATATAGTGTATATAGTTTACCTGTTCACCATGTTAATTTCCCTGTTCATTGTAAGTTCAATGTTAGGCTGCTCTACATTGTTCAAATTTTGTTGCTTGTAAACCGCGCTGATGATAGTGCGGTATAGAAAAATCATTAAATAAATAAAAATAAATAAATTGGCTTCTGCTCACGGCCTCGGGAAGGCATTTTTTGGCTTACAGGTATGGTAGCCTGTAGCTGGGGAATCCCATAAGTGAGGACTGACTTCCTGCTTGTTCCTGGAGAAAGTAGTCTTTCACCTGTAACAGGTGTTCTCCCGGGACAGCAGGAATCAGTCCTCACTACCCTCCCACCTCCCCTGAAGAGTTGCAATGTTTATCCTTCCCTTGCCATCTGCTTAGTAGGGCTCTAGCTATGGGACCTGACTGAGCAAGATGGCACCTTTTGGACGGGAAGAGGACCACGCGTGCATGGCAGCAATCCCAAAGGCTTTCTTTGAAAGCTGGGGAATTGCTCCGTCAGTGCCAACATCACCCATAAGTGAGGACTGATTCCTGCTGTCCCTGGAGAACACCTGTTACAGGTGAGTATCTACACTTTCTTGTTGTCCGGCCTTCATTTATTAAATCAAATGCAATGATGCTGTGATTGCTATTGCCAAGTGACCCCCAACACCCTTATCTCTTGCACCAGATCCTGTGTTCCGCTAAGGACTAGGTACAAAATAGCTTCCTCTCTTGTTGATTCATGAATCAGCTGCTCCAAAAGCAGCAAATATTTCATCTAGAAACTTTATCTCTCTAGCATGTCCATTATTATGTGTTGTAACTTTTTCTTAGCTTCCCTGATTTCTTTTAGCATTTCATAAGTCATCCGTTCTGGCCAGGCAGTCTGTAGTACACCTACACTGCCATTGCCTTTCCCTTTTCACATGGAATTTCTATCCATAGAAATTCTAGTGTTTGTTTCCTGCAAAACTTTAATCCTGTGTGACTCAATGCCCTCTCTAATATAGAGCACAACCCCTCCACCAATTTTATCTACCCTGTCATTGCGTTATAGTTTATACCTATACCCAGGTATCACACTATCCCATTGATTGTCATCCTTCTACCATGTCTCTGAGATGCCATTGATATCTAACCTTTCATTTAGTGCTATATATTCTAATTCTCCCATCTTACTTTTTAGACTTCTAGCATTTGCATACAAGCATTTTGTAGGTTGTATTTTATTCATATTAATCTGGTCATTAGGAAGCATTACAGTAATATAAATGTGATAGCGCCAATGTCTGAACTATCTTTGTCAGATCATCACGATGAAATTTAAAGGTGAACTTTATTACCATAACACCAGTTGCCAAAATACTTTCTACATAACTGCTGATATTTGGTCCTGAAAGAACAGATAAACTGAACACAAAACAGTGATCCTGGACTTTCTACTTGATGAATAATGAAGTCTTGCCTAAACAAGGGGTCCAGAGGACGACATTGTTTGAATTTCTATCCATAACTCCTCAGAATTCAAGACATTTGAAAGCAGTCTTGAGTCATTTAGTTTAATGAACAATTTCTTCATCACCTCTTGCTAGCCATGCATGATGTGAGCTCATGATGTTTCCTCACTATTGAGAATACCAATTCACGTGGCATGCTGTTTGGGCTGAAAAGAAGATGCAGGGTGACCTTAGCAAGGTGTAATAGTCTTTAAACAAGTATATGCGCTGCATAGTCCTCAGTATGTACAGAAACATAGAAATATGATGACAGAAAAAGACCACATGGCCTATCTAGTCTGTCCTTCCATAACAACTACAACAGTCCCCTTTTTACAGGCTGGGCCTAATGCATTTTGTAATTTGGGATTAACAGCTGCTGCAGCTTTAGACTTCCATATCTCCATCACCTGCAGGTCTAGTCATCCAGGATGATAATTTCACCCATAACATTGTTACCACCTTTGTTACTTCCTGTCTTGGACAGTAATGTACAACATCAGCTTATGTACTCTGCTGTGGGTTTCAGCTGAAGATGTAACAGTGCTGGCCTGCCATCTTACTGGGGAAGGGCTTAGGGAATTAATTTAAGTAATAGATTACCCATTTCCTTTAGCTTAGCTGCTATTACTTTTGAGTGGTGGACAGGCTCCCCTAAGTAGTACTAGCCTCCCATGAAACAAATACAAAATGTTCCTTATCGTCCCTCCAGTCTAGTCCCAAAATCTGAAGTTGTCAGCCTCTCACAGCAGCTTGGAGACTGAGAAACTTCATTTCTGTGATGTCACGGGTACATAAGTACAGACCCCTCTTTCACACTTTAGTTCTCTGTCTCCAAGCAGCTGGAGGTTTTGTGAGCCTGGTGGGGGGCTCACTGGAGGAACAATTAAGGAAGATTAGATTAGAGTTTATTTCTTTAATATGATTTTTTTTTTTTTTTTTGTTTAATTGGTTCTTTAAAAAGAAAAAAAAAGATGCTGGCTCTTCCTTTGTTTCTGGGGTTTCTGCCTGGTTAGCTGTTGAGGCTGAGTCCCTTCCCCTCTCCTCCCTCCTGCAGTTTGAGAAGGGAGCAGAAGCCGTGGTGTTATTGCGGAGTGAGCTCCCTCTGGGGGGGGGGGGGGGGAAGAGCCTGAGTGGGGCAGAAGAGCTGGGGGTGAGTGCGGCCTGTAGCTAGTGCAGAAGGTCTGCCTGCCACAGCTATCGGGCCGCAGGTGTCAGCCGGTCTGTGAGGGAGAGTTACAGCACCGCTACTCACCAGAGTCTCCTGGCGGTGCTTCGGGCTCCAACGTATTCCACAGCGGCGACTCTCCGGTTGGGGTTGAACGCCGCAGGGGAAGAGCTGTCCAGTGCAGGTATGTTGAGTTTTTGAGCAGGAAGCAGGCCGGGAGCCGATAGCGCACCGAGATGCAGCCGGGGAGTTTAGGCCGCGCCGTGTGTCGGGTGCACGGGAAAACACCAGAATCGTCGGGGGCTGCAGTTTGCTGTGTTTTTGAAGGGGAACGCTCATTTTTCGCCCCAATTTCCACAGGGTACAGGGGGGGCTGCCCCTTGTCAGCTTTTTTTTGTGTCTGTAAACTAAACCACTAATTCTTTGGTTGATTTGGCTGAGGTGTGGGTAGTGTGGTGAGTCCTCTGAGGCGGGGCTGCATGCCCAGGACTTCGAGTATGCCTTCCAAATCGCTCTGTTTAATGTGCGGGGCGAAGCAGAGCACTGTGTCCGAGGCCGGGGTATGCAGGAGCTGTGCAGAAGAGTCTGTGGCGCTGGACCTGGGCTTGGAAGTGGGGGCAGAGATGCAGAAAGGAGGACCGGCAGTTATGGTGGAGCCGGGGTCTCTGTGCCCACTGTCCCCAGAGCCCGTACTGGGCCCTTCCTCAGCTACGGACGTGCAGGGTACACAGCCCCCATTAGCGGGGGACTGGCGGCCATTTTTTCGCCTGAGTTTGTAGCGGTGATTCAACAGGCATTCGGCTCGGCTACTGGGGGTTCGCCTCCAGGGGTTGCGGAATCTCCGCTAGAAGTAAAGAGGCCGGGAACTCCCCTGCCCGCGGGATGGCCAGGTTGAGTAGCGAAGAGACCCAGAGTTGACAGACTCTACAATCTCAGAAGGCAACAGGTCGCTTGACCTGGATTTGGATGATGAGCTGGAGGAAGACGAGATTACGGAACAGGAGGATCAGGCGAGAGTGGTGCGCGTCTTTTGGCGAGAGGAGTTGCCCGCACTCATTTCAGACACTCTCAAGGCTCTTAATATGCCCTCCGGAATGCAGGCGGAGGAGGCAACGCTGGAGGACCCGTTGCTGCAGGCCTTCCGGAAGACTCAACGGGCATTCCCAGTGCACAGGGTGATCCGAGAGATGATTCGAGAGGAGTGGAACCTACCTGAGACGGCTCTCAAGGGAGCCAGAGTCATGGCGTGGCTGTACCCTCTCCTGGATCAGGATTGGGAGTTGTTTGTCTCCCAGAGTGGATGCAGCGGTATCGGCGGTCACCAAGAAGACTACTATTCCGGTTGAGGGGAGTGCGGCCCTCAAGGATGGACAGGATCGGAAGCTGGAGACCTTGTTGAAGCAGGCCTTTGAGGTGAATGTGCTCTTGTTGCAGGCGTCCATCTGTGGGGCGTGGGTGGCGAGAGCGTGTCTTCGCTGGGTGCAACGTATGCAGGTGGATCAGGCGGAAGGGACAGCGGAGGAGGCGGCGAGACTGGAGTCGGGAGCGGCCTATCTAGCGGATATTCATTATGACCTTATTAGAGGCCTATCTAAGAGTATATCCTCGGCGGTGGCAGCGAGGCGTTATCTTTGGCTGCGCAATTGGGCGGCAGACAGCTCGTCTAAGGCTCGTCTCAGTAAGCTCCCGTTCTGGGGAAAGCTCCTGTTTGGAGAGGATTTGGAGAAGATTGTGAAGGATTTGGGGGAATCCAAAGGCGGTCGGCTACCGGAGGACAGGCAGAAACAGGGAAGGGCACCTTCGCTGCCTAAGGGTCAGCAGAGGGAGTTTCGACGTTTTCGCTCCCCAAGATTTGGGCAAAGTCAGAGGGCGCGTTTTCCCTATAGAAGCCAGGGGTTTCGAGGCTTCCGAGGAGCAGGGAGAGGATTTGCGGCGTCTTCTTCCTCAAGCTCCACCTCCAATAAGTCCGCAAGTCCCAATGAAGCTAGGGGGGCCCGGGCAGAGTGTGTTCCCGTGGGGGGTCGCTTGCGGGAGTTTACCCTGCCTGGGTCCGAGTTACTTCAGATCAGTGGGTGTTAGAGGTTGTTTGAGGGGGTTATGCCTTGGCGTTACAGCGCCCAGTGACAGATTCCTTTGTGCAGTCTCCGTGCAACGCCCAGTTCAAGCGCAGGGCGGTGGGGGAGACTGTACAAAGGTGGTTGTCTCTCAAAGCCATTGTGCTGGTGCCTCCAGACCAATTAGGATGCAGTCGATACTCCATCTACTTCATAGTTCCAAAGAAGGAAGGGGCATATCGACCGATTTTGGATATCAAGAAGGTGAATTGCTGTCTCCACGTGTCTCACTTTAGGATGGAAACTCTGTGGACCGTCATAGTGGCAGTGCGGAAGGGGAAGTTTCTTACATCCTTGGACCTGGTGGAAGCGTATCTTCACATTCCCATACAACAGCAGCATCAGAAGTTCCTCAGGTTCGCTCTTCCGATGGGGCATTTTCAATTTCAAGCGTTGCCGTTTGGTCTGGCTACGGCGCCCCGGGTGTTCACCAAGGTCATGGTGGTCGTGGCAGCGGCCTTGCGAAGGGGAGGGTGTGTTAGTACACCCTTATCTGGACAATTGGTTAATCAGAGCAAAGTCCAGGGAGGGAGAGCAAGGCGGCTACGGCCAAAGTGGTGGCATTCCTGGAAAGTCTCGGTTGGGTAGTCAACAGGGCAAAGAGCAAGTTGACTCCGTCACAGAGTCTGCAGTATCTGGGAGCGCACTTAGACACCAGCATGGGAAAGGTTTTCCTTCCGCGGGCGCTAGCGCTACGCAAGCTGGTCCGCAGGTTTCTCCGCAGGCGGCGTCCCATGGCGTGGCATTATTTACAGTTGCTCGGGAAGATGGTGGCGACTCTCGAAGTCGTTCCCTGGGCGAGGGCCCACATGAGACCATTGCAGAGGGTGTTATTGAGGAGGTGGTCTCATCAGAGAGATCCTTTGTCAAAATACCTCCCTTGCCCCCAGGAGACAGGCGAGGCGCGGCAATGGTGGCCGAGTCCCGAATGTCTCGGAAGTGGGATGCCCTTGGAGACGCCAGAGTGGCAGTCCCTGACGACGGACGCCAGTCTGTATGGCTGGGGAGCCCATTTTCAAGGAAGGTTCGCTCAAGGCCAATGGACTGCTCTGGAAAAGGAGTGGTCCATCAACAGATTGGAATTGAGGGCGGTAGCCCTTGCGCTTCGAATTTCGGCCTAGCGGGAAAGCCATTCGGGTGTTTTCCAACAACGGAACCGCAGTGGCTTACATCAATCGTCAGGGAGGAACGAGTAGTATACAGCTTGAGACAGAGGCCCAGAGTTTGTTCGAGTGGGCCGAAGAAAACATGGAGGCATTGTCGGCAGCGCATGTAGCGGCGGTAGACAATGTGCAGGCCGACTTCTTGAGCCGGGTGAGGGTAGACCCCGGGGGAGTGGGTGCTTCACCCGGAGGTGTTTGCGATGCTGGTCCAGCGCTGGGGTACGCCGGTCATGGATCTGATGGCGACCTTTCAGTCGGCTCAAGTAGATCGCCTCTTCAGCAGGAGAGAGCGGATGTCGGAAGGCCTGGATGCGCTCATTCAGTCTTGGCCAGAGGGGCATCTTCTTTACGTGCTGCCTCCGTGGGTGCTCATTGGCTGGGTGTTACAGCGTGTAGAAAGGCACAAGGGCCATGTGGTCTTAATCGTGCCGGACTGGCCGATGAGGCCTTGGTATGCAGACCTCATGAGGCTCATGGTCGAGGACCCATGGCAGCTCCCCTTGCAGGAAGATCTGCTGTCTCAGGGGCCCTTGCTTATGCCTCAGGTGGCTCGGTTCTCGCTTACGGCTTGGCTCTTGAAAGGGCGAGGCTGAGGGCAAAGGGCTATTCAACGGCAGTGATTTCTACCTTGCTGAAGGCTCGCCGTAGATAGACTTCGTTGGCTTATATTCGAGTTTGGCGAATTTTTGAAGATTAGTGTTGGGATAGGCAGCTTGAGGCGCTAAAGGTGTCTCTCCCGCAGGTGTTGTCTGTCTTGCAGGAGGGCTTTCAGAAGGGCTTGGCGACTTCGTCCCTGCGGGTGCAGCTGGCAGCATTGTCCTGTTATAGGGGCAAGGTTCGGGGGGTAGCACTTGGGGAGCATCAGGATGTCAAGCATTTTTTGAGAGCGGTGTCTCTCTTGAGGCCCCCTCGCGTGCAGGTGGTACCAGCTTGGGATCTTCCTTTGGTCTTACAGGCGCTAGTGAAAGAGCCATTTGAGCTGCTGTCAAGAGCATCGTTGAAGGATCTTACCCTTAAGGTTGTGTTCTTGGTGGCTATCTGTTCTGCAGGGCGGATTTTAGAATTGCAAGCTTTGGCCTGTCGGAAGCCTTTCCTATCCTTTTTGGAGTCTAAAGTGGTTTTGAGGACCGTTCTGTCCTTTTTGCCAAAGGTGGTCTCAGCATTTCATGTAAATCAGGTGCTGTCCTTGCCGGCGTTTAGGGCTGGCAGGGCTGAACAGCCTTCTGATCGGTTGCATCTTTTGGACGTTAGTCGAGAGTTGAAGAGCTATTTACGTCAGGCAGCTGGGTTCCGTAAGTCAGATTGTTTGTTCTTTTTGCAGGGCCTCGTAAGGGAGAGGCAGCCTCAAAATCATCCATTGCTCGATGGGTGAAGGAGGCCATAACGTCGGCTTATCTGCTGAAAGGCAGGAAGGTACCAGAAGGTCTTAGGGCACATTCTACCAGAGCTCAAGCGGCTTCTTGGGTAGAGTGTAGTTTGGTACCGGCGACAGAGATCTGTAAGGCCGCTACTTGGTCTTCGCTCAATTCCTTTAAGCATTACCGTCTGGATATTCAGACGGGCAGGGATGCCTGTTTTGGATCGGCAGTGCTTCAGGCTGGTCTGCAGGGTCCCTCCCGTTAAGGACTTTCACTGCTCTGTTACATCTCCAGATTTCGGGACTAGACTGGAGGGACGATAAGGAAGGTGAAATTAGGCTTACCTGCTAATTGTTGTTCCTTGAGGAACTCCAGTCTAGTCACGTATCCCACCCTAGGATATCTGGTAGATGATGACCTAAAGTGTAGGAATGTTACAGGTAAGCTACGGATATTAACATAAAATGTTATGGTTTTTCACGATAGTGTGCGGTCCGGGGGGTGTTTGGGGGAGGCCCCAGTTCTTCAGTCGGGGAAGGGGCGGGCCTCGACATCTGTTAAGCGCTGGAAATAACGGAAGAGTTAAGTGTGCATATTATTCATTTACACTAAATTAAGGCTGTTTTGTATGTTTGATGCATAGTGTTTGGTTGCTTGTTGCTCCGGGGAGCCTGCTTTGTCAATAGGTTACTGAAGTGTGAAAGAGGGGTCTGTACTTATGTACCCGTGACATCACAGAAATGAAGTTTCTCAGTCTCCAAGCTGCTGTGAGAGGTTGACAACTTCAGATTTCGGGACTAGACTGGAGTTCCTCAAGGAACAACAATTAGCAGGTAAGTCTTTCACCTTTTTGCAAAATGCTGCATGGCACTACTTGAAAGATGGTCCACTCTTTCCTCAGTGGATGGCCTTCTGACTGTGAAAACATGCTATAAAATATTGATCCTCCATAATAGTAAAGTATCCATGCTCTGCTTTGTTGCAAGATCCCTTCTCCAGACATTTGAGATGCTGCTGCTGCTGCTGCTGAGGCTACAATTGAAGCAGATGAGGAGCTAAAAGAGCAGAGGCATCTCATGCTTTCAACTACCTGAACGTTCTGGAGGTTACTCTTGGTTTTATCAGGCATTACCTCCTGCTATCTGCCTATAGCCTCGTTGGCTATCATGCTACTAGTTAGCTTCTCCAAATCTCCTTCAATTGCCAAACGTTTAGTAGCTCTTTCCTCCAAATTTTCAATCATGAGTGCTGGCAAATAGAAGCAGCCTCTGCTGGCGGGCGAGGAAAACTTGGAGGTTCTGTATTGCTGTGAAATTGGATATCTTAAAGCAGAAGAAAGCCAGAGTTTGTTTTTTTAAAGTAAAGATACTTTCCTTATATATAGGATAGTGGAGAGTGTGTTTGAAAGAGAGCTTTTACAAAAGGGAATTTTCCGGTGAGAATCGAAAGTAGTGCTCTGTGATAGATTTTACTCACACTCACCTTGGCTGTTGCCCAATTAGGAAGTAAGAGGGAATTTTTACAACAAAAGGAAGGATTTTTCTCCAGGAACAAGCAGGAAGTCCGTCCTCACTTATGGGTGATGTCGACACCGACGGAGCCCGCACGGAGCAATTCCTCAGCTTTCAAAGAAAGCCTTTGGGATTGCTGCCCCACATGCGTGGTCCTCTTCCCACCCAGGGGTGCCATTTTGCTCAGTCTCCCTTTTTCCGCGGAGCCCTTCGGACGCACGTCCTCATCACTTGGAAAAAGTATTTTGTTTTTGTCTTATTGGCCTTCTATTTTCAGGTTGCACCGGTCCTACCCGTCCCTCACCTGCTGTACCTTAGAGCTGTTCGGGGACAGTATGTTGTCTTTTTTTCTTCACCTTTTTTGTCATTGGGCTTCGCACTCTTTTCTTACCCTAACCGCTGGCCGTGTGGGTCTTCAACATTGTGGGGGCCATTTTTGCCCCTATGGCGACCGGCTTAAACTGCGATAGATGCTATAGGAACATATCGCTTACAAACGCCCACGACTGTTTTCTGCGGTGCCTCAGAGCTGATCGTGATCCGGAGCTCTGTTCGCTCTGTAAGAAAATGTCCTCTAAGGCCCTGCTCAGTCATAAGCAGAAAGGCCGTCTCTGAATCACCAGTGATGCCCTCTGTCGTCTCTTTCCCCAGTGGGGTCCCACTATTTGGCCCCACGCTCTTGGCAGCACTCCGACCAGGGATCCCCTGAGGTGGAGCGATGTAAGAAGAAGGCCTTGACGTCGCTGTCGAGGGCTCCCCGACAAGTGTGAGCGCTCCTGCGCTCGGTCGCTTAACCCCTTCAGCATTCTCAAGAGTCAGACAAGGAGCGGCCCCGCAAGGTACCCCACGTGGATACGGAGGCCTCCGAAGTGCCCGGTTTCCCCGAGGGCCATCCCAGTGAGGACCCCCTCTCCTCCTCAATGCCCAACCTGGTGACTCTGGGGTCGGCATCGCAGGGCCCCATGCCCTCGTAGGAGTCCCACGCCCTCGTAGGAGGTCCCGCATGCTGGCACTAGAATCTGCGTTCATCGCTTCCCAGCAGGCATTCACAGCCAGCTTCACTGACTTGTGCCCAGAGGCCACGGGTCCCTCGCATGGGACACTGAAATCCATCCAGGAAACCCCCGAGAGCCGCGGGCCTCGTGAGGGTCCTCGACATCGGTCTCGTTTGCCCTCCCATTCCTCAGAGGCAAGATCTTCCAGGGCCTCCGGCTCCAAACGGGCTCCAACCGCCACACAGGCAATCTGCCTGGCTCGGACTCCTTGACCGAGTTCTCGGATTGGGAATCCGATGGGGATATCTCCCCAGAAAACCGTACTCACCGGGACCTTCTGTTGGACCCCTCTCCACCCGCGTTCCAGAGACACTCGCCACCCGAGGACACCTCTTTCCTGGTGTTTGTCTGGGATATGGTAAGGGCTCTTAGCCTGGCCACTCAAGCTGAGGAGGACCCTCGAGCTGAAGAACTAGATATTCTTCAGTACGAGTCCCCCGCCTAGGGAATCTCTCACTGTTCTGGTCCCTCCCATTCTGTCTCGGCTGCTGCTCCGCATGTGGGAGGCACCCGCCTCGGTCCCCATCGTGAGCAAGTGCCTTGTTACGATGTACAAGGTACAGCGTGGCCCGGGGTTTAGAAAACCCAACTTCCCCACACCTCTGTGGTGGTGGAGTTGGCCATAAGGAAGCAGAAGAGCCTGAAATCACACTCTTTGGTCCCTCCGGGCCGAGAGTCGAGAGCCTTTGATGCACTGGGCTGCAAGGCCTACCAGGTAGGGTTGCCAACTTTTTCACCCAGAAAAACCCGGCACCTGTGGCTCGCCATGCTCCACACATTCTCCGCCCCTAGTCCCACCCCAGCCCCACCCACAAAAATTACCGAGGATTCAGTCTCACCCCCCCCCCTCAGTGCTGGTTCTCACCCCCCCCCCCTCAGTGCTGGTTCTCACCCCCCCCCCCTCAGTGCTGGTTCTCACCCCCCCTCCCCAGTGCTGGTTCTCACCCCCCCTCCCCTCAGTGCTGGTTCACTCACTCACCCCCCCCCCCGTCACTCACTCACCCCCTCCCCTGCTGGTTCACTCACGCCAACCCCCCTCCCCGGCTGGTTCACTCACACCACCCCCCCCCTCCACTGCTGGTTCACTCACCCACCCCCTGTCACTTACTCACCCCTCCTGCTGGGTCTCTCTCTAACCCCCCCCCCTCCCCTGCTGGTTCACTCACACCAACCCCTCCCCTCCACTGCTGGTTCACTCACACCACCACCACCACCACCATCCCCTCTTGCTGGTTCACTCACACCACCACCCCCCCCCCCCCTTGCTGGTTCACTCACACCACCCCCCCCCCCCCCCCCTTGCTGGTTAACTCACACCACCCCCCCCCCCCTTGCTGGTTCACTCACACCACCACCACCCCCCCTCTCGCCCAAGACGCTGCTTCTGCTTTGTACAGAGCAGCGGCTGCAATACACTTACTTGGAAAAGTGTAAGGAGCCCTCCGGTCATCGCAGAGCCCGAGGAAGTGATGTCATGGGGGCGGGCTCCTCACAGGTTGTCTTTCCTTTTCAAATTAACTTTATTGCAGCTAAAGTTAATTTGAAAAGGAAAGACAACCTGTGAGGAGCCCGCCCCATGACATCACTTCCTCGGGCTCTGCGATGACCGGAGGGCTCCTCACAGTTTATCTTTAGTTTTCAATGTAAGTGTATTACAGCCGCTGCTCTGTACAAAGCAGAAGCAGCGGCTGCACTGCTATGGGGAATCGCGTTCGCGCCACGGACTTTGGCACAAAAGCTGTTTTTTTGCTCTGGCCGCTCCCGATCTTGCGGCCAGAGCAAAAAACCGGCTTTTCAATGGCCGGTTTTACATTTGTGCCAGCAGCCGGCCTGGCCATGAAAAAAAACGGCCAGGCTGGCTGAAAACCGGCCGATTGGCAACCCTACTACCAGGGTTCCATGCTATCTTGTCGCATCCAAGCATACAAACTATACATGAGCATGTTCTTGCATGACTTAGCCAAGCAGCTTTTAACTTTAAAAGGGGGACGCTAGGACAAACTGAGGAAATTTGCATCTCGCTCCCTCTAGTTTTACTGTAAGGCTGATTTCATAGGCTGCTTGGACACCGTTTAAAAACACTATCTTAAAAGCTCAGAATAGATGCGTTAGAAAAAGTAGAAAGACCAAAAGGCAGATGGCATGGTTAAATGGTGAGAGGTGGAAGATGTTAAGGCCTAAAGGGCACATTTCAATAAAATTGAAAGTGGAGGCCTATGAAGGAAATAGGAAAAAGCATAAGCACTGGAAAGTTACATGTAAAGCACTGAAAGACGGCAGGCTAAAAGAGAATGTGAAAGTTTGTCAAAAGGCAAAACTCAAAATAAGATTTATGGTTTAAATATATTTGAAAAATGTTTGTGAGAGAGGAGTGCTTAGGGAAGAAAAGATCAGGGCAGAAAGATTAAATATTTGCAGGGTCATTCTGAGGCACGAATAGCAGGGATGGATGCCTAACGGGACGTCCATCCACGCTATTCGTGCTTCTTCCTGGTCCCGTTTATCTTCTCTGCATCTTGTACAGGGAAGGTAGACTGGGGCTGGAAAGAGGTGGATGGGGGTTGGCGTTAGGTTGGGCAGTGGGCAGTCATCGGCCCCGGATGTATAGGGCAGATTCTAATGTCGGTCCTGTATGTCCGGAGCCGGCAGCTTCCACGGAGAACTTATTCCACCTCTGAGGTGAAATAAGTACCCCTATTTGGCGGGGTATGGCGGGCCCGGAGATGGGGCAGCGGGGGGCAGAGGACATTCCCCACAGCCCAACCATGGCCTTAGGAGGCCAGATCGGGCTGTGGGGAATTCACTTCTGGAACCAGCGGCCAGGGATCACTGCTCTTCAATGAATCCGCTGTGCCATGGCACCCCAGCTCCATTGAAGAGCCCTGATTGAGTTGGCAAGGGAAGGTCTGTATGTGCAGGCCGGACAGTATTGCGGTCCTGGTCTGCACATACAGGCCTGTTCGATTCTGATCCCGCAGGGCTATATCTGCCCTGTGGGATCAGAATCGCGACTCCCTCTGTGCATCTGGTTCTGGACAGAGACACAGAGGGCCTGGATGTGCAGGATGGAATCGGGCTCTTGCTCTTTACTGAGGAAAATATTGGAGTTATCTGTGACCCCCCACTTTTTTTTTTTTTTTTAGTGGTGGGGGAGATTTAGAGAAATGGAAGCAAAAATATGTAATAGGACAAATTGACAAACTAAAATCACCAGGGCCGAATGGCATATACAGTAGAATAATTAGAAAAATTGTCATTGCAGTACTAGTAATCTAACTTCATTCAAATCGTCTGCAGTATATGATTGGAGAATGGCCAATGTAATACCCACTTTAAAAAAAAAAAAGACTACAGGAGTGATTTTGATAAACTACAGCCTGATCATACTGAGGTTGATGCTGGGCAACTATTCTGAAGAGCCAAATTGCTGACCATCTGGATAGACAGATAAATGGAGCAGAGCTAATATAGATTTAGTAAAGGCAAAATCGGCTTAAGTAGTCTTAGATTCGTTTTTAAAGAATTAATAAACATGTGGACAAGGATGAGTTGGTATATAGTATTTGGATTTAAAGAAAGTATTTGACAATTTCATGATCTTTTTAGAAAATTAGTCATGGGATAGGAGGCAGTATGCTATTGTTGATCTGTAACTTAGAAACGGAGAAAACGACGGCAGAGAGAAACCATACAGCCTGTCCACTCTGCCCATCCATAAGAACTATTAAGTCCTACAATCCCTTCCTAACATCCAGAGATGTAGTTCTAGTCTCTACTGCATCCTCTACTCTCCGTAAAGAAATATTTCCTCATTACTCCTTAGTCTCGCCTTCATCCTGTAACCTCATTCAAGAGCTTCCTTTCAACTGGAAGAGGGTTTCCTCCTGTGCATTTATACCCTGAAGGTATTTAAATATCTCTCTCATTATCTTGTTCATATCTTTCCTCCAAAGTATGCATATTGAGATCTTTCAGCCTGTCCCCATATGCCTTATGTTTGTTTATACAATTTTTTTATATACCGCCCAGGCTGAAGGGCATCAGAGTGGTTTACACACACTACAAGCAGGTACTGGATACATTCCCCCGTCCCCAAAGGGCTCACAGTCTGCATGTGTACCTAAGGCAACGGAGGGTTAAGTGGCTAGACAAAGACCATTGACCATTTTAGTAGTCTCCCTTTGGATAGACTCCATCTGTTTTATATCCTTCTTGAAATGACAGGCTCCAGAATTGTGCAAAGTACTCCAAATGAAGTCTCGCTGGAGACTTGTATAAAGGCACCGTTACTTCCCTTTTTTCCTTAGCATTCCTCAGTCCAGTCCCAGAATTCTGGGTTGTGCCCCTCTTCTAGCAACTTGGAGACTGAGCACGTCATCCTTTTGATGACCTCTTCCTATATATACTGCTGGCACCTCCCACCAGCTTCACTATGCTCAGTCTTCAAGCAGCTGGAGTTAGCAGTGAGCCAGGACTCTGGGCTCACTGGAGAAACAACTAAGGGGGTGTTAGGATTTTGAGTTATTTTGGTCTTAATTTTGAGCTGTTTTATTTTGGATTTTTTTCTGATTTAAGTTTGTTTTGATTTGGGTTACTTGCCTTTGGCTTGTTTTGGTCTGTGGGTTGATTCCTGCTGGGGAGAATTAGCCCAGAGGTCCTCCTGCTCTCTCCCTTCTGTTTTTCCTGTGCTTCAGAGGTCTGGAGACGGGGACTGTGCCTGATTTTGGGCGCCCGAACCCGTGCACAGGTGAGGAGCTGACTGACTAAATTCTTTAGCCTGCAGCATTCCGCACAGAGGATAGCGGAAGAGCATCCGACAGCGCCAGAGCTGTCATGTTGCCGAAGCCCGCCGATGAGGCTGAGCTCGGGAGCAGTGGTCCATTGTAGTGCCTCCCTCCTTCGCATCTGCAGGGGAACTGTTCCTGCGCAGCAGGCCGCTGAGTCCGCCCCATTGCTGAAGCCTTCGGGGGCAGCTGAGCACGGGAGTGGCACATCTGAGGAACTCCGTCTTCTGGCCTCTCTGTACACTGCATGCCGGACCGCGTGGTGAGAGCGGCCTTGTCAGTGTGCAGCTGTGCTTGCAGTCAGATGCGGCAAGCCTGATTCGGGTCACACTGCTGCAGCCGGGTAGTTTTTGCCCACGGGCAGGTTAGTTTAAAAAAAAGGAAAAAAGAGACAGGCTTGGGGCAAGGAAGTCGGGCCCTTAGAACCTTGGTAGAGTTTCCTGTGTCATTTTTTTTTTGGGAACGTTTTCCTTGGGGCTCAGGGAGTGCTGTTAAGGAGGGACACAATGCTAGGGCATCCTCAGTGCCTGGTTTGTGGCACCTGAAAAGGCACAGTCTCTGAGGCAGGGGTCTGCCACGGCTGCACCCAGGAGGCAGCATCAGTGGAGCAGGAGCTGCCGGGAAGCCGGAAAGAGGTTGTACCTTTTCCCAGGGACTGGGGACGCCTCCAGAGCTGGAAGGGGGAGATTTGGGTCTTCGCTCTGCCTTTGTGGACACGCAGCCCGACCCTCCCCCCCCCCCAGCTTCTTCCCAGGCCTTCTACCTTCTACCTCTCAAGAGCATGGGGTGGGGGGGACTGGGGAGGTTTTTCGTCAGTTTGTCCTTCTCTTACATAAGGCGTATTGCCTACGCCAGCAGGGGTCTGGTGACTGCAGGAGGGGTCCATGTCCCTAAGCAATCTGTGCCTCCGAAGGCTCTGGAGCCGGGGATGGAGCCTGCTAAGAGAGCAAGAGGTTCTGAAGTTTGGTGAGATCAGTCCCCCTTGGTCTGAGGTTCTGGAGACTGATGACCTTGACATAGTTCTGGACGCTCCGGAGGAGAAAGAAGAGTTGTAAGAAGGTGAGATTCCGGAGCAGGAGCAAGCACAGATTGTTTGCATCTTTCACAGAGGAGAGCTCACAGCACTTACTGGCGAATCCTTGAAGGTGCTCAATATACCTATAGACCCCCAGGGAGAGGAGGAGACGCTGTAGGATCTTTTGCTTCAAGCAGTCCAGAAGACGCAAAGTATTTTTACGGTCCATTGAGTGGTCAAGCAGATGATCCATGATGAGTGGGAATCACCTGAAACTGTGCTACGAGGTTCACGAACCATCGTACAACTCTACCCTTTGCTGGATCAGGAGCGGGAGCTCCTTCGGTCTCCAAAAGTGGATGCGACGGTCTCCGCGGTGACCAAAAAGACGACTATCCCAGTGGAAGGCAGTCTTAAGGACTCTCAAGACAGGAAATTGGATATGTTGCTGAAGCAAGCCTTTGATATTGATGCCCTTGCGCTGCACATGTCAGTCTGCGGGGCCTGGGTGGCTAGGGCCTGTCTCCGCTGGGCTCAATGGATCCAACAGCCAGGGGACCTGGCGGAGGGCTCGGCAGAGTGAAGCTGCACGACTCTAATCAGGTGTGGCCTACCTCTCAGATGCCCACTGTGACCTTATTAGGAGCCTCGATGGAGGCAGGCCGCAGGTATCTTTGGCTTCAAAATTGGGTGGCCGACAGTTCCTCTTAAGGCCTGATTAAGCAGACTGCCCTTCAAGGGGAAGCTGCTGTTCAGAGAGGAGCTGGACAAGCTGCTAAAGGATCCTAGGGGAGTCCAAAGGGGGGGGGGTGTCTCCCGGAGGATAAGCAAAAACAGCCTCGCGGTAGTCTTTCTGCTCAGCCGCAGGATTTTAGGCAGTTTCGGAATCCTCCTTCAGTGTCCTTTCCAAAGGCTCAGTTCCCTGTGAAGGGGCAGGGCTTTCTGGGAGTAGGGAGGGGTTTCAATTCCTCCTCCTCTTCCTCAGGTCCAAAGAAAACACAATGAAGCGAGGGGGCCTCAGGTAGGGATTCTGCCCATGGGAGGGCAGTTGCGTGAGTTTTTCCTGCCTGGGCCCGAATCACGTCTGACCAGTGGGTGCTGGACGTCATCTGGGAGAGCTATGCTCTCGACCTAGTGCACCCGGTAGGTCAGTCTTTCATCCTGTCTCCTGCAGAGCCCCTGCCAAGGCCGCAGCCATAAAAGAAGACGCTGTTGCAGCTACTGTAGTTAAAGGCAGTAGTTCCAAATCCCACCAGTATGGCTGCAGTCAGTACTCAATCTATTTCGTGGTACCAAAAAAGGATGGGTCCTTCCGACCCTTCCTCGATCTCAAACACATGAATCGTTGTCTTCAGATCCCCCGCTTTCACATGGAAATGTTGCGGTCAGTCATAGTGGCGGTCAGAGAAGGAGTTCTTAACTTCCCTCGACCTGACGGAGGCGTACCTGCACATTACCATCCAACCGTCTCATCAACAGTACCTCTGATTCTCAGTTCCGTAGGGGCATTTCCAGTTCCGGGCCCTACTGTTTGGCCGCAGCTCCTCGTACCTTCACCAAGATTATGGTGGTTGTGGCAGCAGTGCTCCAGAAGGAGGGAATTCTTGTTCACCCATGTCGAAGATTGGCTGATCAGGGTGAAGTCCAAAGAGGAGAGCGAGAAGCCCACGTCCAAAGTGGTGGATCCTCCTGCATGGTCTCGGGTAGTCGACCTAGCCAAGAGCAGCTTGCTCCCATCACAAAAGATTGAGTACCTGGGAGCGTACTTCAATATGCACAGGGGCAAGATGTACCTCCCGGATTGGCGGAGTCGAGACTTGCGACAGTTAGTGTGGCAGTTCCTGCGGATAAGGGAAACCTCGGCCTGGCATTATTTGAGGTACTCTGGATGATGGCGGTGACTTTTGACTTGATTCCATGGGCAAGTGCCCATATGCAGCCATTGCGGAGGTCTCTGCTCCGTCGTTGGTCCTATCAGAGACAGCCTCTCTTGATGAGGCTTCCATGCCCCGAACAGACCAGAAGGGAGCTCAGGTGATGTTTGAACCTGGCATTGGGGATGCCTCTCGAGACCCCGCAGTGGATTCCTCTGGTCACTGATGCCAGTTAGTCTGGGTGGGGAGCATACTGCGAGGGGCACATTGCCCAGGGGCGCTGGAGTGCTCAGGAAGCCCTTTGGACCATCAACAGGCTGGAGATGAGGGCGGTGGCCCTGGCGTTGAGTTTTGCCCCATGGCTGCAGGGGAAGGTGGTCAGGGTGTTCTCGGATAATGCGACCATGGTGGCTTATATTAATGGCCAAGGAGGTACAGGCAGCGCCTCCTTAGAAGAGGCGGAAGTTCTGATGGGGGTGGGCAGAAGCTCACCTGCAAGCGTTGTCAGCGCACATGGCTGGGGTCGACAATGTGATGGCAGACTACCATCGTGTTCAGGTGGCTCCCAGCGAGTGGGAGCTTTGCCCAGAGGTCTTCTCGCAGCTGGTAGTCAGATGGGGCACTTCGGTGACGGAACTCAGCCAAGGTGAGTCGTTTCTTCAGCCGGAAGAGTGAAAATGTTGGAGGGCCTGGATGCCCTGGTCCAGAGTTGGCCCTCGGAGGGGCTTCTGTATGTATTTCTGCCATGGGCATTGATAGGCAGAGTTATCCAAAGAATAGAGGCCCACCAAGGGCTGGTCGTCATCATTGCTCTGGATTGGCCGCGGCGTCCGTGGTTTGCCTATCTGATGTGGCTTCCTGCAGGGTCCAATCCGAATGCCTCAGGTGGGTCGGTTCTCAGCTTACGGCATGGCTCTTGAAAGGGTGAGGTTGCTAAAGAGGGGCTACTTGGCTCTGCTTATTGCAACCATGCTGAAAGCCCGGAAGAGGATCACCCTCCCTCCTACATCAGGGTGTGGCGTATCTGAGGACTGGTGCTCAGCAAAACAGTGCCGCCCGACCTCTGCATCCCTTCCGGACATTTTAGCTTTTTTTGCAGGCTGGGTTTGAGAGAGGTTTAGCGGCCAGCTCTCTAAGGGTTAGCCTTGCAGCAATCTCTTGTTATCGCGGAAGGGTACAAGGGGGCTTGCTAGGAGTGCACCCATTTTCTGAAAGTGGTGAAGCAACTTTGCCCTCCGCGTAGAGTAGCGATCCCTCCCTGGGATCTTAACTTAGTTCTGGAAGTGCTCACAAGGGAGCCTTCTGAGCCTCTGACTTGAGCCCCTCCCTAAAGGACTTGACGTTGAAGATGGTCTTCCTGGTGGCAATTTTCTTTGCTAGAAGAATTTTGGAGCTGCAGGCTCTTTCCTGTCTACCTCCATTTCATCACTTCTCAAACGACAAGGTGGTGCTCAGTCTGGTCCCTTCATTCTTTCCCAAGGTGGTGTCTGAATTCCACATGAACCAGCCAGTTTCCCTGCCGACACTGCCTGGCGTGGGCAAGGAAATCGCAGAATCTTGCCTGCATGGTCTGGACATCCGTAGAGTCCTGGGGTAGTATCTGAAGAGGATGGAGCTGTTCCGTAGATCCAACCATTCGTTTGTTTTGTTTGGGGGGCCATGAAAGGGGGAGGCAGCAGCCAAGGCCTCTATTTCCTGCTGGATCAAAGAAGCTATTGCATCAGCTTATATATTGAGAGGTAGGACAGTGTCAACAGGTCTACGGTCACATTACACAAGAGGTCTGGGGGTTTTCTGAGCAGAATCTAGCCTGGTGCTGCCAGTGGAAAGCTGTAGGGCAGCAACATGGTCTTCATTGCATATTTTTTCTAAGCATTATCGTCTGCATGTCCAAGCAGCAGGGGATGCCCGTTTGGGGGGGCAATCCTCGGTGCTGGTCTCATGGGTCCCTCCCGTTGATGTTACTGCTCTGTTATATCCCAGAATTCCAGGACTGGACTAGTGGAACGCTAAGAAAGGTACATTAGAGCTTACCTGCTAATTAGCGTTCCTGAAGGAACTCCAGTCCAGACCCAGATCCCCTCGCTCAATGGTTTTTTGATGGAAGTCTCAGACTGTCGTTTCTGGCTGGGAGGATTGGGGGGAGGGGAGGGGGTGTTCTGAGCGCCCTCTGGTTCAGGGGTGTAGCTGGGAGGCAGATGCAGGAGTGGGTCGGTGGCCTGACCACTGCTCTTTATCTGTTTTCTGTGTAGACGCTGAGGCAGAAAGACTCATAGGTAGGTCTCCTCAGTAAATGGGGGAAGTGGAGAGTTCCTTTGGGCGGGGAGGGGTACGTAGGTTTTTAGATTTTATATGGTTTAACTTATTTGCTGCTCCTGTGAGTTTGCTTTGTAAATAGGTTACTAGAGCTGGTGGGAGGTGCGAACAGTATATATAGGAGGAGGTCATCAAAAGAATGACGTGCTCAGTCTCCAAGCTTATGGAAGAGGGGCACAACCCAGAATTCTGGGACTGGACTGGAGTTCCTTCAGGAATGCTAATTAGCAGGTAAGCTCTAATTATATTTTCCTTCTGGCGATTCCTCTCCTTATGCACCCAAACATTTTGCTGGCTTTTGCTGTTGCCTTTTCTACTATTTGGCCACTTTAAGATGAATCCCCCTAGGCCCAGTTCTTTTGTGCATTGAAGTACTCCCTTGGATTTTTGCAGCCCAAATGCATGACTTTGCATTTTTAGCATTAAATCCTATCTGCCAAATTCTCAATCATTCTTCAAGCTTTGCTAGATGCCTCATGTTATCCACATCTTCTGGGGCATCTACCCTGTTGCAGATTTTGGTATCATCCACAGAGGCATACCTTTCCCAACAGATCTTCTGCAATATAGCTTACAAAAATTTAAAAAATAAAAATAAAATCCCTGAATAGCACACTAACACCTTGTCTTTAGAGTGAACTACATTTACTACTACCTTCTGGTGCCTCTCATTCAACCAGTTTCTTACGCAGTCTGTCACTTTAGGGTCCATCCCAAGGGCACTGAACTTATAAGTCACCAGTGCGGAATGGTGTCAAAGGCCTTGCTGAAATCTAAGTATGTTTGTTTATTAATACTATACCGCTCTATGCAGGGGCGGTTCTATCATTAGGCCGAGTGAGGCGGTAGCTTTTTAGGGGCAGCAAAAATTGCCCCCAAAAAGCCTGCCTCACTCGGCCTTCAAAAAAAATAAAACAAAAAAATGCCGATAGAAGAGCCGCAGCGGCAGAAGGAAGTGCCCCAGCAGAGCCGTCCTATCTCCCTTCAGCGCTGGCTTTACAGAACCATGAATGGAGAGTTTCCCTTTTTCGCGGCTCTTCTGCCTGTTTCCCATCAGCGCCGGCGGGCTTAACAGAGCCGCGAGAAAGGGAAACTCTCCCTTCGCGGCTCTGTAAAGCCAGCGGCGGCGCTGAGGGAAAGAGGAGGGCTCTGCCGGGGCGGCCACGGGGCACTTGCTTCTGCTGCCGCGGGAGCAGCTTCAGCAGCCAGGTTATCTTAATTTCCCTTGGGGGAGGGGGGTTAAGACTGGAAATGGGCTGTTGTGGGGGGGTGTTGTGGTGGCTAGGACTGGCAATGGGCTGATGGGGGGTTAGGACTGGAAATGGGCTATCGGGGGTGGATAAGACTGAAAATGGGCTGATGGGGGGGGGGTTAGGACTGGTAATGGGCTGATTGGGAGGGGGGCTAGGACAGGAAATGGGCTTACTGGGTGGGGGGTTAGGACTGGTAATAGGCAGATGGGGGGCTAGCACCAGAAATGAGCTAGGACTGGTAATGGGCTGATTGGGGGACTAGGACTAGAGTGGGCTGATAAGGGGGATAGGACTGGAAATGGGCTAATGGGGGAGGGGAGGGGAGTGCTGCTGGCCCTGGAAGAAAACTAGGGATTAGGGCTACAAATGGGCTGATGCGGGAGGATGGTAGAATAGGACTGAAAGGGAGCAGATAATGAGAGGATCTGCTAGGGGAAGGAGAGGGCAGGAAGGAAACTGACAAGAGGGAAGGAGGGGGCTGGAAAGGAGTTGACACCTGGGATGTACTGAAGGGGGACTGGAAGGGAGCTGACACTTGGGGATGGGAGTGGTAGGTGGTTGGGTAATGGGGAGGAGGTTGGAAGGGAGCTGACATGCAAATGGCATTGGATGGGGGATGGACAGAGGGTAGGGCGACTAGAAGGGAGTTGGCTGGGGGTGGCACAGAGTGGACGTGAGCTGATATCTGGGATGGTATTTGGACTAGAAGGGGCTGGAAGGAGGGGGACTGGAAGGGAATGGACACCAGTAGCAGTCCTGGGAATGCAAGGCGGTTGACATTGGAAGGTACTGGGAGGGGAGGACTGCAAAGGGGGCTGATACTGGGGAGGGTTACTGGAACTGGAAATGAGCTGATGGAAGGAAGTGAAGAAAACAAAAGAAAAGAAATGGTAGATAGACCATAGACCACAGAAAGAGCTAAGAGAAGACAGGAAAGCAGAAGCCTCATATCGGGACCAGCATGATCAGAGAATAAAATGGTCAGACAAAGGTAGAAAAAATAATTTTATTTAATTTTAGTGATTGGACTTTGTGCTATTTTTATATTTTACACAGTATTGGGGAACTGCATCTCTTATTTATCTGATGTTGCACTACATGTGGACTTTGGCTTTTTGGGGTTTCAATTTAGATTTTGTCTACATATTTTTACTTTAGATTGTGGTTACTTATTCTGTACTTGGTGAGGGTCGATGTGAGTGTGTGACTGAGGTCAGGTGTTCTGTTAACTTGGAGTTTGTGCATAAAGATCTATACTGTACCGTAGTAATTTGACTTGTTCAGCTTTTCAAATAGGTGTATGGCTGTTCCAGGGCCCACTGTAGTATTTACAGAGACACTTTTTTTGGATGGGTTCCTTATGTGGGTTTTGGAAGTTTGTGCTGATATGGTATGGTAGATTTGCTCTTTGTTGTACAGTTTTGTATTAGTTCACAATATGCCTGGTACTGGAGAATAGTGTTTGTTAGTGAGATGATCAGAATCAGAATTTTTTTTTAAATATTGAGTTCTGTGGGTGAATGTCCTGGGTCTGCTCTGCACCTACTGTGGATGCAAAATATATGTTGAAAAAGAAAAAGCAAGAACCATAACGCAGTTTATAACAAAATAAAAATGAGTTATCATAAAAATGAGTTATAAACTGTGCTGTTGGTTCTTGCTGTCTTTTAGTTAATTGATGTGCAAACGGGACCGTACCTAGACCTGTGCAAGCAGTGCAGCTGCACAGGGCTGAAAGGCTTGGGGGGGCACATTTCGGCTGTCTGCTGTTGCCCTGCCACCGCTGGCAGGACAATAGCAGACAGCCAAAATGTGCCCCCCAAGCCTTTTCGCAGCACTTTAAGCAGGTCTGGTCCCTCCCTCCTCCGACGCAATGTCAGAGTAGGGAGGGACAGATCTGCTTAAAGTACCAGTGCCTTTCAGATAGGGTGCATGCCCCTCTCCTCCTCCCCATGCCTCCATCCAGTGCTGCCTGCTCTTTCCCTGCTGCTGACACCGCCATGAAAAAAACAGGGCAACGGGGAAAGAGCAGGCAGTTCTGGACGGAGGTATGGGGGAAGAGGGGGTGGGGCACGCGCCTGTGTTGCAAGTTGCACAGGGTGCGATTGCAGCTCAATATGGCCCTGTGTGCAAACATCTTGCATTTCCTCTATATAATCTAATCGGCTTTTTGGTTCGGTTCAGTCTCTGATTGGATTTCTGAAAAAGCCCCGCCCCCTCTAAGGTGAGGGTGGGGGCGCCATTTCATATTTTGCCTCAGGCAGCAGATTGCCTTGAACCGCACCTGGCTCTGTGCCACATGGTACCAGAGCGATTCACAGTCTAAAAACAAAGAAAGGAACTATGATAAAATACAGGAAAGGATTGACAAAGCAACAAGAACTATATTAAAAAAGCAAAACAAAACCCTGAAATGCTAAGCAGCCCAAACTCTTATAGCTCCTGGGGGCATCCCCTGGAATACCAGGCTGAAGTAATGTGTCTTCAGCATGGCTTTAGATTTCCTACAAGACGGTTTGAAATGCAACAAGTTAGGAAGTGCATTCCACAGGGTGGGGCAAGAAAATAAAAAGCCAAGTGACGTGAAGCCTCAGGATGAGCACTGGAAACTGGGGGAATGACTAGTGAATTAGAATTTTGTGGCCGACGTGTCCTTGATAAACAATATGGAGTCAGCAAAGAAGCCAAGTAAAGAGGGGAAGCCTCTGTGAAGAGTGTTGTGAACCAGAATGCAAACTTTAAAAATGAAAGCGATATGGGGGAGTTAACCAATGGAATTTATAAAGTAGTTGGGAAACGTGGTCGTGCTCACCCCTTCTGATTCTCTGGTCCACCTGGTCAGAGAAATAGATCAGATTTGTCTGACAACTTACCTCCTAGTAAAGCTATGCTATCTCAGATCCTGTAATTCCTTGTATTCCAGAAACCACACCATTCTCTGCTTTCTCAATGTTTGATTTAATTCACTCACCACAGGAGTTTGTCATTACCAACTTCTTTCTTTCTTCTATTTTTGTGTACAGGGACCACAAACCCATCTCCCGTCCTGAGATCACTCCCCCCCCCCCTTGAAAGAAGCATTGAAAAAAGTCTTCAGTGGAGCCGCCAGTACTTCCCTAACTTTCAATACCCTCAGATGAATCCCATCTAGCCTCATTCCTTTATCTACTTTTAATTTTGTTAGCATCTTACGAACCCAGTCTTTTCAAAATAGTCAGAGTTCTGTCTAATTTCCATTCCTATTTGTTTTGTTTTGGGATCCCATTCCCAGCCCCTTTATCTTTGAACATAGAGCAAAAATATTTAAGTAATTCTGCTTTATCCTGATCAGCCTCTGCATATTCCTCCCCTTCACCCTTGAGTCTCACATGCCATCTTTGCACTTTCTCCTGTCACTAACACCAAAAAAAGTCTTGTCCTTCATGTTGTACTGTATTCAATTTTTTTCCACTTACATCTTTGCTTTCCTGACTACTTTACAAACTTCCCTTAGCTTATCCAGGTATTTTGTCCTCCCTGTTCTCTAGGACCAAGCAGGAAGTCAGTCCTCACATATGGGTGACGTCAGCGCCAACGGAGCCCTCGCGGAGCAATTTCCCCAGCTTTCAAAGAAAGCCTTTGGGAATTGCAGGGCGCGTGCGCGGTCCCCTTCCCGCCCAAGGGTGCCATCTTGCTCAGTCTTCTTTTTTCCGCGGAGCCCTACAGATGCTGTTTGTGATCGCCGCTGAAAAAGTTGATTTTATTTACTATTCTTTTCTACGGTTCGACGCCGGATCCTTTTCCCGCCCGGACCCGATACGCCGGTATCGAGTCCGTTCTTTATTTTTTCGGTTTTTGTCCTTCGTGACTAGCGTTCGTGCCATTTTTCTTTTTTCACTGGCAGCCCTGTCTTTTGACCTTGCAGGGGCCCGTTTTCCCCCGATGGCTGCCAGCGGGTTTAAAAAGTGTGATCGGTGTAAGAAACTTATGTCTCTTACCGACACACACGACTGCTGCCTCCGCTGCCTCGGACCCGATCATGACCCGATTATCTGTGGTCCGTGTGGCAAAATGTCCTCAAAAGTGTTGAGTCGGCAGCATCAAAAAGAACGAATCTTCTGACTCTGCGTCCGGCCGGGCCCGAACCTCGTCAGAGGCTTCGACGTCCTGGGACTCCGGTCCTGAGCATCATCGGAGTTCCTCTGAGCGGGGGTCTCCTGCCCGGGAACATCATAGGAAGAAGAAACCCGCGAGGGCGGTGTCGGTGGACGCTCCTGGTTCCTCGAGGGCCAGGTCGCATAGCCCCGATAGCCGTCCTGGGTCCTCGGAGTCGGAGAGGCCTTCAAAACGTCCTCGTCTCGAGATGGAGTCTCTTGGACATGTGAGTACTGTAGTCCTCGTGGACTCGCCTCCGAAGGAGCTGACGTCGGCCCGAGTCGGGGGCTGCTGGGTCTCCTGAGCTCGGACTCAGGTTGACAGCCTTGGAGAGCAGTTTCACTGCCTTCATGGACCAGCAGCGGGCATTGATCGCTGGCCTCGCCGGTGCATCTGCCCCGACCACTGGGACGTCGACGTCCAAGTCGACCCCGGAGACCAAGCCGATCCTCGGTCACGGTCTCCCTCAGCCTCCCGTTCGGGACCGAGGTCGTCGGGGCGGAGGGCATCGGTGCCCGCCCGATCGGAGCCGCTCGATTCCTCCTCCGAGGAGTTGGGCTGGGAGACGGAGGACGAAGAGTCACCAGGTACTTTTCGGACTTGGTGCGTCCCATCGGACTCGCCTGAGTCCGAACCTCGGAGACGGTCCCCCCCGGAGGACGCCCAGTTCTCGGACTTCGTGCGGGATATGGCCAAGGCCTTGGCATTCCCCACGGATCCCGAGGAGGAGCCTCGAGCCGAAGAGCTCGATGCCCTCCAGTATGACTCTCCCCCGAAGGAGGCCTTTACTGTACCGGTTCCTCCGATGCTGGAGCAACTTCTCTTCCGCATGTGGGAGAGCCCGGCGTCGGCGCTGGTGTTAAGCAAGCGGGTCGATTCCATTTATCGAGTCCGCAAGAGCCCCAGGTTCCAAAAGGCACAACTACCGCACCATTCCATGGTGGTGGAATCGGCCATGCATCGACTCAAGAGTCAGAAGATGCACTCCTCGGTGCCTCCCGGACGGGAGGCCCGGAACCTGGATGCCCTCTGTAGGAAGTGCTTCCAGGGCTCTATGCTTGCTTGTCGAGTCCAGACCTACCAGCTCTACATGGGCATATATTTCCGAGACCTGGCAAAGGAGATTGCCGGGTTCTCTGCTGGTCTCTCCGAGGAACCTTTGCAGAGGTTCCAGGCCTTGTCCACTGGTATTCGGGAGTGCTCGAAGTTTATCTCTCGAGCAGCCTACGATGGCTTCGAAGCATCGGCTCGAGTAGCCGAGGCCGGCATCGGTGCCCGCCGACAGGCTTGGCTTCAGTCATCCGACCTCGAGCCATGGGTACAGGACAAGTTGGTTGATGTCCCCTGCAGAGGTGACAACCTCTTTGGCAAGCCCATGGCTGAAAAGGCTGCACAGATCGAGACCGAGACTCTGACCAGGACTCAGCTGTCCAGAAAAACCTCTGCCCCTTCTCAGAAGAAGGGCTCGGGGAAAAAGCCCTTTTACCCGAGGAAGGCAGCTGCCTATAAACACTACCCTCATTATCAGGCCTCAGCAGCTCCCCAACAGGGTCAGCAGGCCAAGGGACGGGGTAATGGGTCCCGTAGGCAGCAGGCCCCCAAGCCCACAACACCGGCCCCTGCTCAGCAGGGTGGGGGTTTTGACTCCGTCAGCATAGCCTCTTCCCCTCCACTGGTTTCTCTCAGCACAGGAGGCCGGCTGGTCCACTTTGCCCACAGGTGGTCAGCCATCACATCAGATACCTGGGTGCTTCATATAGTTCAAAAAGGCTATCTTCTACACTTTCACCAGGTACCTCCCTCCTACTTTCCAGGGGAGCCTCCAAGACTCCCTCTGCACAGGGACTTACTCCTTCAGGAGTTAGCAAGTCTTCAGGAACAGGCTGTGGAACCGGTGCCCCACCACCTGAGAGGTCACGGCTTTTATTCCAGGTACTTTCTGATACCAAAAAGAACAGGAGCCCTCAGACCCATCCTGGACTTGCGAAACCTCAACAAGTTCCTGGCAAGGCAAAAGTTCAAGATGCTTACCCTTGGAATCCTGCTGCCCTACCTCCAGCAGGGAGACTGGCTATGCTCCTTAGATCTAAAGGATGCCTATACTCACATCCTTATTCATCCAGACCACAGACAATATCTCAGGTTTGTTGTGGGAGGAAATCATTACCAGTACAGAGTACTGCCCTTTGGCCTATCCTCCGCCCCCAGGGTGTTCACCAAATGGCTAGCAGTGGTGGCGGCCTATCTAAGACTTCAAGGCCTTTTTGTGTTTCCATACCTGGACGACTGGCTCATCAGAGCCCAGTCTTCCCAAGAGGCCACTCATCGCACTGTGACTCTACTCCAGCACTTGGAATTTGTCATAAACTTTGCAAAGTCCACTTTGCTCCCCTCTCAAAATCTCGAATTCATAGGCGCCAGGTTGAACACACTTAAGGCACGGGCTTTCCTGCCTCTGGACAGGGCCCACAGGCTCATGGATCTCGCCAGCCACTTTCACAGCAATTCCCTGGTCTCTGCCAGGCAATTTCTGAGACTGCTCGGCCATATGGCTTCCACGGTCCATGTGACCCCCAATGTCCGCCTGAACTTGCGACCTGCTCAGTTTTGCCTTCGCACTCAATGGCATCAGGCCACGGGGAGCCTGACGGACTCAGTACAGATATCCGACCTGCTGGTCTCTTCTCTGCGGTGGTGGCTTCATCTGCCAAACTTGGTGCTGGGAGTGGATTTTCAATCTCCTCCCCCTTCTCAGGTACTGACAACCGATGCTTCTCTCCTGGGTTGGTGAGCACATTGCCAAGGGACATGTACTCAAGGCCTCTGGACTCCTTGGGAGTCTGCTCAGCAGATAAACTTCCTGGAGCTCAGAGCCATCCGCCTAGCTCTGAGAGCCTTCTCCCACCTCACTTCTCACCAGTCTGTGCTGGTCCAGACAGACAATCAAGTCGCAATGTTCTACATGAACAAACAAGGAGGCACAGGCTCCTTCCTTCTCTGTCAGGAGGCACAAAAACTGTGCTCTTGGGCCGTCCTTCAGGGCATCCTCCTCAAAGCTGTCTATCTCCCAGGTCAAGAAAATTACCTGGCAGACAAGCTGAGCAGGATCCTCCAACCACACGAGTGGAGATTGGATCCGTTGGTGGCTCAGCGGATCTTTCTCAAGTGGGGCCTCCCCACCATGGATCTATTTGCCAGTCCTCTGAACCGGCAACTTCCCAGATTCTGCTCTCGACAACCGCATCCTCTCAGAGTAGCGACGGATGCTTTTCTGATTCCATGGTCCACAGGCCTCTTGTATGCCTTTCCTCCCATGCCACTGGTGTCTCGGACGCTCTTCAAGGTTCTCAGAGACAGAGCCTTGATGATCCTAGTGGCTCCCCGGTGGCCGAGACAGCCCTGGTTCCCGCTTCTGATGCAGCTGGCGGTGGACACTCTTCTTCCTCTGGGGTTTCAACCCGATCTCCTGTCACAGGATCAGGGGACTCTCCTACACCCCAACCTCCGGTCCCTTCATCTGATGGCCTGGCTGCTGAAAGGGTAGTCCTTGCTCCCCTCCTACTGCCTCGGGAGGTGGAAGAGGTCGTCTTGGCCTCCAAGCGGCCCTCCACCCGGAAGTCCTACGCTCTTAAGTGGCGTCGGTTCTCCGTGTGGTGTGCTCAACAGTTTGAGAATCCCTTCTCCTGCTTGGTGGCAGTGGTCTTGCAATATTTGCTTTACCTCTCCACTCTGGGCCTTAAGTCCAACTCTGTCAGGGTCCACCTCAGTGCTCTCTCTGCGCATCACACACCGGTGGATGGCAGGCCTCTTTCCAACCACCCTTTGGTGGCTCGTTTTCTCCGAGGCCTCCTTCTCCTTAAGCCTCCTTTGCGCCTACCAGCCCCTGAATGGGATCTGAATGTGGTCTTGCAGCGGATTACCTGTCCGCCCTTTGAACCTATGGCTACCTGCCCTCTTCGTTTTCTTTCCTGGAAAACCTTGTTTTTGGTAGCCCTTACCTCTGCTAGGCGCGTTAGTGAACTGCAGGCTCTAGTGTCAGATCCTCCTTACACTAGGTTCTACAGGAATAGGGTAGTCTTACGGACTCACCCTAAGTTTCTTCCAAAAGTGGTTTCTCCTTTTCATCTCAACCAGGAGGTGGTTCTTCCGACCTTTCCCAGGCCGCACACCAGCCGGGCTGAAATGGTCCTGCATACCCTGGACTGTAGGAGGGCCTTGTCCTTCTACCTTGACCGTACGTGGGAGCATAGGAGGGCTGTTCAGCTCTTCGTTTCTTTTGACCCCAATAAGTTGGGGCTACCTGTCTCCAAGCGTACTTTGTCCATATGGGTTGCTGACTGTATCGCTTGGGCTTATGGGGCAGCCGGCCTCTCGTTGGAGGGTCGTGTCACGGCTCATCGTGTTAGGGCGAAGGCTGCGTCAGTGGCTCATCTCCGCTCTGTTCCGTTGGCAGACATCTGCCGGGCCGCTACTTGGTCTTCAAGCCAGACCTTTGCGGCCCACTACTGCCTGGAGAGGGAGTCCCGCAGGGACAGTGCTTTCAGTCAGGCAGTCCTCCATAATCTCTTTGAGGTTTAGGCAACTCCTACCCTCCGGCCCTGGTTGGAGGCGTTTTCAGAGAAGATTCCTTCCTTCTGTGCTACTGAGCTAGAGGGAGCTCATTTTTCCGCTTGAGGTCTCCGGTAGCCTTAAGCTAGGGAGTCCCATATGTGAGGACTGACTTCCTGCTTGGTCCTGGAGAAAGAGTAGTTAGTCACCTGTAACAAGTGTTCTCCAGGAGCAGCAGGAATCAGTCCTCACAACCCTCCCTCCTCCCGTTGGAGTTGCAGTCCTATCATTTCGTTTTTGCTAATTTTTTTGCTGTCTTTTAGCTATGTCATCAGACTGAGCAAGATGGCACCCTTGGGCGGGAAGGGGACCGCGCATGCGCGCTGCAATTCCCAAAGGCTTTCTTTGAAAGTTTGGGAAATTGCTCCGCGAGAGCTCCGTCTGCGCCGACGTCACCCATATGTGAGGATTGATTCCTGCTGCTCCTGGAGAACACCTGTTACAGGTGAGTAACTACTCTTTCTGTGCTGTTATAGTTCATAAAGTCCAACCTTGTTTCCCGTACCTTTTCAGCTATTTATTTTAATACCATAGTGGCCTCTTTACTTTTACTTTTATTTACTTTCCCTAGGAAAAAGATTCAGCAAAAATATCTCCTTTTGGTTTTGCCCACTATTTACTTCCCTCAGTGGTACCCATCAGCTAATGACTCTTTGAGTTATTCCTCCATATTTGGAAAGCTAGTTTTCCTGAAGTCTAGAACCCTTGCTTTTTGAATGATCCATCTCCACCTGTGCCCTAATATCTAAGCTCGCACATCCGTTGATCACTGCATGCCAGATGATCACCCACTACACCATCAGAATCTCTCCCCATTGTAAGCACCAAGTCCAGTATCTCCACTTCCCTCATGGGTGCAGTTACCAGTTACCGAAACAGTTCTCCCTGTAGAGAATCCAGGATCGCGCTACTTCTAGATGACACCACAGCAGGAATGTCCCAGTCAACATATTGTGATGTCTATTAAATTTCTTACCTATCTTCTGCTAGAGAGAGAGAGCTGTGTATCACACCAACATTAATTTTTCATTCCCTCTTTCCAGATTAACCTGCAGTTCTGTAGTTAATATATATTTTTGGTTACGTACAGTGCCACTTCTCACTTTCTTCCTAACCAGGCTCTACAGGCTTTCCTAACCAGGCTCTACAGGCTTTCCTAACTAGGCTTTCCTAACCAGGGCTCTACAGATCAACAAACAGTAAGGATTTGAGGGTTGGTTTGTTTGTTTTTATTATATTACATTGCTAGCTCTCTGACTGGGAGCTCTTAAAAGATTTTTTTGTATATTTTTTAAAGCAAGGTTACTTTCTCTTTGGTGCTATAGTGGAACTTTCCTTGAGCACAGTAGGTTGCTGAACTCTAGTAACCACCTCAGGTTTGGAAACTGCTAACACCTAATCAGGTGTTAGTTCCCTCCCTACCCACCCCGACTCCCACCCACCCCTAGTGAGCAGTCTTGTTTTATAGGGCACCTCCCCCTTTAACACATCACAGAGAATTGGACCAGAACATTTTGAATATAATTAAAGAGATTTAACTGCTTTTTCTCTGAAAGGACAGCTGGGAAACCGGCTGGTACTTGGTAGATCTCTCTCTTTTGCTTTAACAGGTACCTAAGCTCCACGAACAGAACAATGGCTGGGAAAAATCGTATTGCTAAAGCTGTTGCCCCCATTATAGCTTCTGCCTCTGCCTCGGTCCAGACAGAGCTCCTAATGCCATTTGAAGGACCAGTTCCATGTGCAGGGTGCCTGCATGCTGAAGCTCTGAGGAAACAAGTGGAGGAACTCAGAGAGGAGGTGGCGAGGCTGAGGAGCATTCAAGACAGTGAGAAGTACATTGATGAGATGCTTCTTGCAGCAATCAAGCTCTCCAGCACGGGAGAAGATGGGTGCCAACAGAATGTCGATGGTTGGACACAAGTCACCAGGGCCTGCAAAATCACCAAGCCAACTTCTCCAGCCCTTGAATTGAAGCCCTGGAAGTGGAGGAGGTGAAAGCATCCCTGGAAAGGGAAGAACCAGAGTTCAAGTACCCCAAAGTTGCAGAATCAGTGACCAGAAGGAAACGAAGGGTAGTGGTGGTTCGAGACTCTCTTCTGAGGGGTACTGAGGCGTCTTTCTGCCGACCAGACTTGATGTCCAGAGAGGTATGCTGTCTGCCTGGTGCCAAAATCCAAGATGTTACGGAGAGTTTGCCGAGACTCATCAAGCCCACTGACTATTACCCAATGTTGCTAATCCATGTTGGAACAAATGATACTGCCAGGTATACCTCGGAATGTATCAAAAGTGACTTCATGGCTCTGGGACAGAGGGTGAAGCAGTTAGGTGCACAGGTGGTGTTCTCTTCAATCCTCCCTGTTGAGGGTAAAGGCCAAGGCAGAGAGGCTCGCATCCTGGAGATGAATGCATGGCTGTGTGGATGGTGTCATCGAGAGCGTTTTGGTTTCCTAGACCATGGGATGCTGTTCCAAGGGTTGCAGAGCAAAGATGGCATCCATCTGTCCAAGAAAGGTCAACGCATCTTCGGTAGTAGACTGGCTAATCTACTGAAGAGGGCTTTAAACTAGATTCGTTGGGATGGGTGAAGAAAGCCCCCAGGTAAGTGAAAGCCCCCAGGTAGGTGATACATTAAATACCTTTATGGAAATGGGTAACGGGTAACATAAGGAAAGCAGTGTGTATAAATGCCCGTAGCATGGGAAATAAGATCCCTGATGTTGAAGCTTTGGTGGGAGTGGCTGACTTGGATTTAGTGGCAGTTACAGAAACATGGTTCACAGAAAACCATGATTGGGATGTAACTATACCTGGCTATACTTTATTCAGAAAGGACAGGGTAGGAAGAAGGGGAGGAGGAGTGGCACTATATGTAAAAACTACTATTAAAGCTTTGGAACTACAGAGCTTAAAAGGGAGAGAGGAGGCATTGTGGGTTAAACTAGAAAGAGGGAAAGAGAAATCTATTTGCATTGGTGTGATATACAGACCTCCCTCACAAGAGGAAGAGGTGGACAGTTAATTGAAGACATACGCAGCATTGCTAGGAAAGGGGAAGTGCTACTGATAGGAGATTTCAATATGCCAGATATTAATTGGCACATTCCTGCTGCAGTATCATCTAGAAGTAAGGAGATCCTGGATTCTCTACAGGGAGAACTATTCAGGCAATTGGTAACAGACCCCACATGTGAAGGGGCCATACTGGACTTGATGCTTACCAATGGTGAAAGTGTTTCTGATGTTGTAGTGGGAGATCATTTTGCATCCGGTGATCACCAGATGGTGTGGTTCAGTATCAGGACTAGGGCTGTTAGAATCCATTCCAAGGTGAGGATCTTAGACTTTAGGAAGACTAACTTTGCGAAGATGGGCCAATACTTCAGGGAGTCGTTAGTGGGATGGGAACAGCTGGGGGATGTAGAAAAACAGTGGGCAAAACTGAAAGGGGATATTTTAAGGGCAACCAACCTTTTTGCTTAAATGGTAAATAAAGGCAAAAGGAAAAGGAGACCGCTATGGTTTTCGAAGGAAGTAGCTGAAAAAGTGAAGAAAAAGAGGGAGGCCTTCATGAAATACAAGATATCACAGAGAGAGGAAGACAGGCATCTGTATTTGGTAAAACTTAGAGTAGCTAGCAAAGTAGTCAAGAAGGCAAAGATTCAAAAGGAGGAGGAAATAGCCAATGCAATAAAATGGGGGGATAAGACGTTTTTTAGATATATTAGTGAGAAGAGGAAGGGCAAAAGTGGTATTGTCAGACTCAAGGGTGCAGGGGGGGAATATGTAGAAGCTGATCAGGATAAAGCGGAATTGCTTAACAAATATTTTTGTTCTGTGTTCACAGATGAAGAACCAGGAGCAGGACCTCAGAAAACACCCACAAATAGGAACAGAAGCGAGGGACATATTGAACAATTTTCAGAAGACTGTGTTCGTGAGAAACTAGCTCAACTTAAAGTAGACAAAGCAATAGGACCAGATGGGATACACCCTAGAATACTAGCAACTCCACTGACTGACCTTTTCAATGCCTTGTTGGAGTCGGGAGTGGTGCCAAAGGACTGGAGAGAGGCTCATGTGGTGCCTTTACACAATAGCGGAAGTAAGGATGTGGTTGAAAACTACAGGCCGGTTAGTTTAACTTCGGTGGTGAGTAAATTATTGGAAACGCTGCTGAAAGAGAAAATAGTGAGGTTTCTGGAGTCCAGCGGATTACAGGATCCGAGGCAGCATGGATTCACCAGAGGCAGGTCTTGTCAGACAAATCTGATTGATTTCTTTGACTGGGTGATCAGGGGGTTGGACCGAGGGAGAGCTCTAGATGTGGTGTATTTAGATTTCAGTAAAGCCTTTGACACTGTTCCTCACAGGTGACTTATAAACAAACTGAGCACCCTAGGGATGGACCCTAAAGTTACTGCTTGGGTTAGAAATTGGTTGGGTGGGAGGCGACAAAGAGTACAAGTAAATGGAGCTCACTCTGAGGAGAAGGATGTTACCAGTGGTGTGCCCCAGGGATCTGTTCTTGGTCCGATTCTTTTTAACATCTTTGTTAGTGATATAGCAGAAGGGCTGTCGGGTAAGGTTTGCCTCTTTGCGGATGATACCAAAATCTGCACTAGAGTAGACACCCAGGAAGGTGTAGATAACATGAGGGATCTAGCTAAGCTTGAAGAATGGTCTAGAATTTGGCAGCTGGGATTTAATGTTAAAAAATGTAAGGTCATGCATTTGGGCTGCAGCAATCCAAGGGAGCAATACAGTATAGGAGGTGAAGTACTTTTGTCCACTAAAGAAGAGCGGGATCTAGGCGTGGTTGTGTCTGATGATCTTAAAGTAGCTGAACAGGTAGAAAAGGCGACAGCAAAAGCTAGAAGGATGCTTGGGTGCATACGGAGAGGAATGGCTAGCAGAAAAAAGGAGGTGATAATGCCTCTGTATAAGTCTTTGGTGCGACCTCATTTGGAGTATGGTGTGCAATTCTGGAGACCGCACCTTCAAAAGGATGTGAACAGGATGGAGTCGGTGCAGAGGGTGGCTACTAAAATGATTAATGGGCTTCATTATAAAGCATATGAGGACAGACTTAAGGATCTTAATATGTACACCTTAGAAGAAAGGCGGGATAGAGGTGATATGATTGAGATGTTTAAATACCTCCGTGGCATAAATGTTCAGGGAGAGAGCCTCTTTCAATTGAAAGCAAGTTCTGCTACGAGGGGACATGGGATGAGGGTGAAGGGAGATAGATTCAGGAGTGATATGCGGAAATATTTCTTTACGGAAAGAGTAGTAGATCCATGGAATAGTCTCCCAGTGGAGGTGGTAGAGATGAGGACAGTAACTGAATTCAAAAAAGCATGGGACCAACACAGAGGATCTCTAAAGGTAAAAAGTGGACTGTTGTAGTTGTTGATATGAAAGGACAGACTAGATAGGCCATGTGGTCTTTTTCTGTCATCATGTTTCTATGTTTCCTATCCCATCTTTCCTGAATAGATTATAGTCTGGTATAAATGTGTCCCAGTCATTGTTTTCTGTGTTCGTGACTGCCACTATATCCAAGTCAGCCTCTTCCAGTACTACTTCTAAATCTGTAACTTTATTTTGCCATCTGAGGGTATTGATATATGCAGCTCTCCAGATGTGCTTTTTCCTTTTCTATATTAAAAAATGTTTTACTTGCCTAAATGGTTATTTCTCTCAGGGGAGAAGAGTAAATAGTGGTGTAATCAAGGATCTGTTTTAGGAGCCATGGTTTTTAGTATATTTATAAAGAATACGGAGAAGGGACAAGTGAAGTAATTCAAATTGTCGGTGCAATTATTCAAAGTAATTAAATAGCAAGCAGATTGTGAAGATTTGCAGAAGGATCTGGTGAAACTGGAGGACTGGATATCTAAATGACGGTGGATTTTAGGGTTCGCAAACTCAAAATGTAGTTAAGGAGAAAATGATCCCAAACTATAGGGATGTGATGCAGGGTTTTGTGTTGAACATCACTTACCAAGGAAAGGATTGTGAGGTCATTGTGGACAATATAAAGGGACAACCACTAGGCAGAGTAGGCAGTTGCCTGTGGGAGCACCTCGTCAAAGCGAAGCAATGGATCCTGGCAGCCACACTAACAGTCATCAGTGTGTACCTTTACCTACAGGAAGAATGTGTAATATGCAAATAATCCCTTTGTAGGTGGCTTTTTAAAATCTTATGTACTATTTACAAAACAAGGTTTAATATTTAAGCGTGATGTCAAACTGTTTTCAGAGGGATAGTGTTGAGATCCTTACAATTGAACTTAAACAATCTTTGGGGTGGGAAACTAGGAGTCTAAACGTGAGGTGGTGCAAGGCTGAAGTTTGGCTAAGGCGCCTTTATAAGCACACTCTGAGTATTGTATGAAAGTTTGATCACCCTATCTCAAAAAGGATATAGCAGAATTAGCAAAGATTCAGAGAAATATGACTAAAATGATATAAGGCATTGAATGGCTTCCCTATGAAGAAAGACTAAAGAGTTTAGAGCACTGAGGAGAGGTGGCAGATGTCTAAAACCATGTGTAGGGTGGCATATGTAAATAGGGTTATTTAGCCTTTCAGATAGTACTGGGACTAGGGGACAGTCCATGAAGCTAATAGGTGAAACTTTGTAAATTTGAGCCATGTGTAAATGGCAGCATTCACATGTATAGATCATATGCACGTGTAAATGGTGATTTCAGAAAGCCACTACATACATGTGGAGATCTGGAGCATGCAGAGATTTTAAAAGGTCATGGTTAGAGAGGGCCAGAAATCTACACATGTATTCCTTATCTTGCATTGTGAGTATACGTCTGTGTAAAAAAAAAAAAATACCCTGTAGAGTAGACCTTTGCACTGACTTAAAGGCATGCACAGATTTTAAAAAAATGCTCATTTTGACAAGAGATTTTTGGGCGTAATTTTCCTTAATCCCTCAGTTTTAGAAAAAAAAAACTGCAGCATCACTAGTTAGTTGGTGACACTTATGTCTGTTTGTAAAATGGCCCCAATTTGCGTAAGTGGTGGCACTTCCACGTGGAAGTTACATTTTTTATTTATTTATTTATTTAACAAGGATTTATATACCGCAGCTTCCAGAGATCAGCTGCGGTTCACAATTAACAACAGTCAACAAAACATTGTTTGTTTTACATGAAACGTCATAATTGCCACTTCCACATGTAAGAGCTAATGGTTACAAATGGAAGTTTCTAAGTCTTGAAACTGCTCTTTGTTCATGTGCCAGTTTGTAAAATGGCTGTTCCTTCTGTAGTGTGTTAAATACAAATGCATTCTTGCATATTCTAATACGTATTTTGCATAAGACTCCATGTTCAGCGGAGCTTTTTGTAAAATATAGGGGGACTGAGCATGTCTCAATCTAAAATGGGTCAGTTTTTCCACTTGGCACACAGTTAAACTGTGGAATTTGCTGGAGGATGTATTGAAAGTTATACAGTATGGACAAGCATAAGTCTTCAATTTGGGTGATGTCACAGATTGAGCCTGTGAGGGAGAAGTGGCCTAGTGGTGGCAAGGTACCACAGGCCGGAAGGTCATAGGTTCAAATCCCACTAGAGGACAGCAACCTTGGGCCAGACGGACTGGGGTTTCTAGTCCCACAGGTGCTCCTTGTGGTCTTGAGCAAGCCACAACCCTCCATTACCCATGTTCCCTTTAAGTATTAGTGAATGTGTCTCATATCCCCTCTTGTTAAATGTATCCCCCAATTGTGTGGTGACCACTTCGATTGAAGGATAAGGTGGTATACAAAACTGTCTAAATCAGGGGTGGGCACCTCCGGTCCTGGAGGGCCGCAGACCAGTCAGGTTTTCAGGATATCCCTAATGAACATGCATGAGATATATATGCATTAGAGATATCCTGCCAACCTGACTGGTTTGTGGCCCTCCAGGGCTGGATATGGAGACCCCTGCTTTACACCTCTGTCATTTAAGATCGTGAGTGGGCAAGGTACAGATGTCCTAGACATCGAAAGGGTATATAGAATGTGTCACATTCCTCCTCGATTCTCACCACCACCAAAAAGTTGTCTAATAGACAATTTTTTGGTGGTGGTGAGAAGTGAGGAGGACTGTGACAAATTCTATCTAACCTTTTTGATGTCTTGGACATCTGCACCTTGTCCACTCACAATCTTAAATGACAGAGGTGTAAGGCAGGGGTCTCCAGATCCAGCCCTGGAGGGCCACAAACCAGTCAGGTTGGCAGGATATCTCTAATGCATATATATCTCATGCATATTCATTAGAGATATCCCGAAAACCTGACTGGTCTGCGGCCCTCCAGGACCAGGTTTGCCCACCCCTGGTCTAAATAAATAAAAACTCTCAGCTACTGTTCCAGAAGTTTTTAGAAAGTTCTCAGCACATGCATGCTTGTTCCAGCCTGCTGCCACCGTTGCCTAAAGAGCTCAGTCTTCTCTTTTTTGTGGAGCCTGACCGATGTCCCATAACACCACAACTTTTCTTGAAGTGATGTCTTTTTTTTGTACATTTTTTCTTGCTGTCTTTCCTGTTGCTGCTGCTGTACATCTTAGTATTTCCATAGTGTGTTTGATTATTTACAAGTTTCCTTTATTTTCTTTCGGTGTCATTAGGGTCCCCTTAGACCTCGGACCAGTCTGTCTGGGAAAGAATTTTTTCTTTTTTTTTCAGTTGAACTATTTGATTTTGCCTTTGCTATATTTTCGTCTACCTCAAATGCTCCAGCAATTTCAAAAGGTTTGCCTAGTGCCTTAGGAAAATGTCCATCATAGGCAGCCTCAAATGGTGCATAAATATCTGGGCCTGATCATAATATCTGTTCACTCTGCTTACAGATAATAAAGATGGGTCTTAAATGTTAGAGAAAGCCGCACAAATCTTTGGTGCTAAGACCAGCCCATCAGCATTGGTCACTATGGACCTTGGAGTTGCGTCCCAGTGCCAATGCACTGCTAGCATCGAGGGCACAAACTCATTCTGAACTGAGCACCAGCAAAATGTCTAGGAATCTGTCACCTACCAATTCATCCTCTACTTTGGTAGCCCGTGATGCCAATGATGAGCATCAGGCAGAAGCTGTGGTACATCTGAGTCCGTTGACATATGATGACAAAAGCACCAGATATTTGAGTGATACCCAACTCCTGAAGCAGCCCTGAAAGGAGGGTAGCTCAACCTCCATAACATCAGAAGGGCTGTGCCAGACCTAGGATCCATGATAAGGTAGCTGATTCACTCTTTAAGATTCCATGGATATCAATTTGATCCTGCTGAACTCCCCATGACCTCAGTAGTGGCAGCCCTCTCAGCAGTTCATCAAGAGAATGGACGACATACTCATGCAGACACTCTGTATGCAGGCATTCTTCACGCTGCCTCCCAAACAGCAGCATTCAGCCATAAAATCTATTCTGGGAACTATGAATCTACTTTTTGCAGATGGTTTATCTTCGAGACCCAAAAAAGCCTCCACACCAATCTCTGTTTCAAGTGCATTGGGGGAGGCATTGTTGCCAAAGTATTGGAGCTGATCCCCCCCCCCCCCCAAAAAAAAAGTGCAGTGCTGGTGCCCATGCACCCCATCTTTCAGAGGCTGCAGATGTGAACCCCCCCAACTCCCCCGTTCCTCCTGTGAGCAAGATGATTGACTATAAGAGTTCAAAAGGCTCCTGGATTCAAGAAGCTCCATTTTCTCTGCTCTCAAAAGGGCTATAGAAGCTCCAAGTTGCACTCCCTGTGCCCCTAAGGTGTGAAGCTCAGACTCGGACTCTTTTGGGAGGAAGCGTTTTTTTGTTTACCAAAATGCCATGCTTTCCTCCTGCATAGTGTCCTACCAACTCCACATAGGCATGCACTTGCCGAATACTATGAGCAGTTTAGAGGAGTATACCAATCTTCTCCCACCTTCTCCCTAGTGGGATAAGTAGAGAAGCTTGGGAAAACACATAGTCTGAGCAACCTGTATTTTTGATGCGACATCGAGAGCTTCTGACATGAGATTCTCTCATGTCTCCAGGCCTCAGTGTGTAGGAACAGCTTGCTAATGAGGTGTGCTGTGGTGAGGATCTCTTTGGCGACCAAGTTCAGGAGACTGCAGTGCTGAACAAGCAGCACTTCGAGAGCCCTCTCCAGGCCCACTACTGACCTGGCCTTTTATTTTAGGTTTCAAAGTGGAGAATCTCCTACTCACAGGTGTAGGTATTTGTTCCTCTGTTCTGGTCTTCCCAGATTTAGCAGACTTCTCAAGCCTGTCCAAGGCAGTGACTCCAAAGGCACAAGCGGCTTGCCAGCCAAAACTTTGGGGAGGGGGGGTGTTGACTGACACCTTTGGAAACTTGGCCAGTCTACCCATACCCCAGCCTGACACTTTCATTAGGAGGGAGGCTTACCTTCTTTGCAGAGAGGTGGCCCCAAATCATGTCCAACAGTTGAGTGCTGATAGTTCTCCAGGACCAAGCAGGAAGTCAGTCCTCACATATGGGTGACGTCGGCGCCGACGGAGCCCTCGTGCGGAGCATTTCCCCAGCTTTCAAAGAAAGCCTTTTGGAATTGCAGCGTGCATGCGCGGTCCCCTTCCCGCCCAAGGGTGCCATCTTGCTCAGTCTTCTTTTTTCCGCGGAGCCCGACGGACGTAGTTTGTTTTTTGCCGAGGAAAAAGTTGATTTCCCTATTTTTTTGTACTTCTCCTTCGGTTCGACGCCGGATCCTTTTCCCGCCTGGGCCCGATAAGCCAGTATAGAGCCCACTCTCACCTTTTTCAGTTTTTGTCCTTCGTGACTAGCATTCGTGCCATTTTTTCTTTTTTCACTGGCAGCCCTGTCTTTTGACCTTGCAGGGGCCCTTTTTCCCCTGATGGCTGCCAGCGGGTTTAACAAGTGTGATCGGTGTAAGAAACTTATGTCTTACCGACACACACGACTGCTGCCTCCGCTGCCTCGGACCTGATCATGACCCGATGATTTGTGGTCCGTGTGGCAAAATGTCCTCAAAGGCATTGAGTGGGCAGCACCAGAAGGATAGGATCTTCTCTGACTCCGCGTCCGGACGGGCCCGGACCTCGTCAGAGGCCTCGACGTCTCTGGACTCCGGCCCCGAGCAGCGTCGAGGTTCCTCTGAGCAGGGGTATCCTTCGCGGGAACAGCGCAGGTAGAAGAAACCCGCGAGGGCGTCGTCGGTGGATGCTCCTGGTTCCTCGAGAGCCAGGTCGCATAGCCCCAATAGCCATCCCGGGTCTTCGGAGTCGGAGAGGCCTGCAAAGCAGCCTCGTCTCAAGATGGGGTCTCCTGGACACGTGAGTGCTGTAGTCCTCGTGGACTCTCCTCCAAGGGAGCCGACGTCGGGCCCGACGCCATCAGGGCCCGAGTCGGGGGCTGCTGGGTCTCCTGAGCTCGGACTCAGGTTGACGGCCTTGGAGAGCAGTCTTGCTGCCTTCATGGAACAGCAGCGGGCATTGATCGCCGGTCTCACCGGTGCATCTGCCCCGACCACCGGGACATCGATGTCCAAGTCGACCCCGGAGGCTGAGCCGATCCTCGAGTCCATGCGGGCTCGAGTCGATCCTCGGCCACAGTCTCCCTCGGCCTCCTGTTCGGGACCGAGGTCGTCGACGCCGGTACCCTCGGCGTCGGGGCGGAAGGCATCGGTGCCCGCCCGACCAGAGCCGCTCGACACCTCCTCCGAGGAGTCTGGCTGGGAGACGGAGGACGAAGAGTCACCCAACACCTATCGGACTCGGTGTGTCCTGTCGGACTCGCCGGAGTCCGAGCCTCTGAGACGATCCCCACCGGAGGATACCCGGTTCTCGGACTTCGTGCGGGATATGGCCAAGGCCTTGGCCTTCCCCGCGGATCCCGAGGAGGAGCTTCGAGCCGAGGAGCTCGAGGCCCTCCAGTATGACTCTCCCCCGAAGGAGGCCTTTACTGTACCGGTTCCTCCAATGCTGGAGCGGCTGCTCTTCTGCATGTGGGAGACCCCAGCCTCGACGCCAGTGTTAAGCAAGCGGGTCGATTCCATCTATCGAGTCCGCAAGAGCCCCGGGTTCCAAAAGGCACTATTACCGCACCACTCCATGGTTGTGGAATCGGCCATGCATCGACTGAAAAGTCAGAAGATGCACTCCTTGGTGCCTCCCGGCCGGGAGGCCCGGAACCTGGATGCCCTCGGTAAGAAGTGCTTCCAGGGCTCTATGCTTGCTTGCCGTGTCCAGACATACCAGCTCTACATGGGCATGTATCTCCGAGACCTGGCAAAGGAGATTGCCGGGTTCTCTGCTGGTCTCTCAGAGGAACCTTTGCAGAGGTTCCAGGCCTTGTCCACTGGTATTCGAGAGTGCTCGAAGTTTTATCTCTCGAGCAGCCTACGATGGCTTCGAGGCTTCGGCCCGAGTTGCCGGGGCCGGCATCGGTGCCCGCCGACAGGCTTGGCTACAGTCATCCGACCTCGAGCCATGGGTACAGGACAAGTTGGTCGATGTCCCCTGCCGAGGTGAAAACCTCTTTGGCAAATCCATGGCTGAAAAGGCTGCAGAACTCAAGACCGAGACTCTGACCAGGACTAGGCTGTCTAGAAAGACCTCTGCCCCTTCTCAGAAGAAGGGCTCGGGGAAAAAAGCCCTTTTAACCGAGGAAGTCATCTGCCTATAAACAATACCCTCATTATCAGGCCTCTGCAGCTCCCCAGCAGGGTCAGCAGGCCAAGGGGCAGGGTCATGGGCCCCATAGGCAGAAGGCCCCCAAGCCACCAACACCGGCCCCTGCTCAGCAGGGTGGGGGTTTTTGACTCACAAAGCATAGCCTCTTCTCAGCTGGCTTCTCTCAGCACAGGAGGCCAGCTGGCCCACTTTGCCCACAGATGGTCAGCCGTCACATCAGATACCTGGGTACTTCATATAGCCCAAAAGGGCTATCTTCTCCATTTTCTCCAGGTGCCTCCCTCCTATTTTCCAGGGGAGCCTCCGAGACTCCCTCTGCACAGGGACCTACTCCTTCAGGAGTTGGCAAGTCTACTAAAGGAACAGGCTGTGGAACCGGTGCCCCACCACCTGAGAGGTCACGGCTTTTATTCCAGGTACTTTCTGGTACCAAAAAGAACAGGAGGCCTCAGACCCATCCTAGACTTACGCAACCTCAACAAGTTCCTGGAGAGGGAAAAGTTCAAGATGCTTACCCTTGGAATCCTGCTGCCCTACCTCCAGCAGGTAGATTGGCTATGCTCCTTAGATCTAAAGGATGCTTATACTCACATCCTTATTCATCCAGACCACAGACAATATCTCAGATTTGTTGTGGGAGGAAACCACTATCAGTACAGAGTACTACCCTTTGGCCTGACCTCCGCTCCCAGGGTGTTCACCAAGTGCCTGGCAGTGGTGGCGGCCTACCTTAAGGCTTCAAGGTCTTTGTGTTTCCGTACCTGGACGACTGGCTCATAAGGGGCCAGTCTTCCCAGGAGGCCAATCAAGCCACCCTTCGCACTGTGGCTCTGCTTCAGCACTTGGGGTTTGTCATAAACTTCGAAAAGTCCACTTTGCTCCCGTCCCAGAACTTAGAATTCTTAGGAGCAAGGCTGGACACTCTTCAAGTGAAGGCCTTTCTGCCAATGGACAGGGCCCACAGGCTGATGGATCTGGCCAGGCAGTTTCACAGCAATTCCCTGGTCTCTGCCAGGCAATTCCTGAGACTACTCGGCCATATGGCTTCCACGGTTCATGTCACCCCCAATGCCCGCCTGCACATGCGGCCTGCTCAGTGGAGCCTTCGCACTCAGTGGCATCAGGCCACAGGGAGCCTAGCGGACTCCATAAGAATATCCGACCTGCTGGTCGTCTCTCTGCAATGGTGGCTTCATCTTCCGAATCTGGTACTCGGAGTGGTTTTTCAATCCCCTCCTCATTCTCAAGTGCTGACGACAGATGCTTCTCTTCTAGGCTGGGGAGCACATTGCCAAGGGGCTTGTACTCAGGGTCTCTGGACCCCCTGGGAGGCTGCTCAACAGATAAACTTCCTGGAGCTATGGGCGATACGCCTAGCTCCGAGAGCCTTCTCCCATCTCGTCTCTCACCAGTCTGTACTAGTCCAGACGGACAATCAAGTTGCCATGTTCTACGTGAACAAACAAGGAGGCACAGGCTTTTTCCTTCTATGTCAGGAGGCACAACGGCTGTGCTCTTGGCCGTCAATCATGGAATCCTCCTCAAGGCTGTCTACCTCCCAGGTCAAGAAAATTACCTGGCGGACAGACTGAGCAGGATCCTGCAACCACATGAGTGGAGATTGAACCCATTGGTAGTTCAGCAGATCTTTCTCAGGTGGGGCCTCCCCACCATGGATCTTTTTGCCAGTCCTCTGAACTGGCAACTCCCGAGATTCTGCTCCAGACAACCGCATCCTCTCAGAGTAGCAGCGGATGCGTTTCTGATCTCGTGGTCCACAGGCCTGCTGTATGCGTTTCCTCCCATGCCACTAGTGTCCCGAACACTGTTCAAAGTCCTCCAGGACGGGGCCTCAATGATCCTGATAGCACCCAGGTGGCTGAGGCAACCGTGGTTCCCACTTCTGCTGCAACTGGCAGTGGTCACCCCTCTTCCTCTGGGGTTTCAGCACGATCTCCTGTCTCAGGATCAGGGGTCTCTCTTGCACCCCAACCTCCAGTCCCTTCATCTGATGGCCTGGCTGCTGAAAGGGTAGTCCTGGCTCCCCTACTACTGCCCCGTGAGGTGGAAGATGTAGTCTTAGCCTCTAGGCGGCAATCCACCAGGAAATCCTTTGCTCTTAAGTGGCGTAGATTCTCTGCGTGGTGTGCTCAGCACAGCGAGAATCCCTTCTCATGCTTGGTAACGGTAGTCTTGCAATATTTGCTTTACCTCTCCAATCTAGGCCTTAAGTCCAACTCTGTCCGGGTTCACCTCAGTGCTCTCTCAGCGCACCACTCGCCAGTGGACGGACGGCCTCTTTCCAACCACCCTTTGGTGGTTCGTTTTCTCAGAGGCCTCCTGCTTAAGCCTCCTTTGCGTCCACCAGCCCCTGAGTGGATTCTGAATGTGGTCTTACAGCGGATTACTTGTCCGCCCTTTGAACCTATGGCTACCTGCCCTCTCCGTTTTCTCTCCTGGAAAACCTTGTTTCTGGTAGCTCTTACCTCTGCTAGGCGAGTGAGTGAACTTCAGGCGCTAGTGTCTGATCCTCCTTACACTAGGTTCTACAGGAATAGGGTAGTCTTACGGACTCACCCGAAGTTTCTCCCTAAAGTTGTCTCCTCTTTTCACCTCAATCAGGAGGTGGTTCTTCCGACCTTCTTTCCCAGGCCGCATGCCAACCGGGCTGAGATGGTCCTGCATACCCTGGACTGTAGGAGGGCGTTATCCTTCTACCTTGACCGTACGTGGGAGCATCGGAGGGCTGTTCAGCTCTTCGTTTCTTTTGACCCCAATAAGTTGGGGTTACCTGTCTCCAAGCGTACTTTGTCCATCTGGGTCGCTGACTGTATCGCCTGGACTTATATGGCAGCTGGCCTCTCGTTGGAGGGTCGAGTCACGGCTCATCGTGTCAGGGCGAAGGCTGTGTCAGTGGCTCATCTCCGCTCTGTTTCGTTGGCAGACATCTGCCGGGCCGCTACTTGGTCTTCAAGCCAGACTTTTCCGGCCCATTACTGCCTTGAGAGGGAGTCCCGCAGGGACAGTGCTTTCGGACAGGCAGTACTCCATAATCTCTTTGGGGTTTAGGCAACTCCTTCACTCCGGCCCTGGTGTTGGGCTACCGGTCGGGGGCGTTCTCAGAGAAGATTCCTTCCTTACGTACTGCCAAGCTAGAGGGAGCTCATTTTTTCGGCTTGAGGTCTCTGGTAGCCTTAAGCTGGGGAGTCCCATATGTGAGGACTGACTTCCTGCTTGGTCCTGGAGAAAGAGTAGTTACTCACCTGTAACAGGTGTTCTCCAGGAGCAGCAGGAATCAGTCATCACAACCCTCCCTCCTCCCCTTGGAGTTGCAGTCATATGATTTATTTTGCTAATTTTTTGCTGTCTTTTAGCTATGTCATCAGACTGAGCAAGATGGCACCCTTGGGCGGGAAGGAGACCGCGCATGCGCGCTGCAATTCCCAAAGGCTTTCTTTGAAAGCTGGGGAAATGCTCCGCACGAGGAATCCGTCTGCGCCGATGTCACCCATATGTGAGGACTGATTCCTGCTGCTCCTGGAGAAACACCTGTTACAGGTGAGTAACTACTCTTAGTCCGCCAAAATTCCATCAAGTTGCCCTCAAGCAGTTTCCTAGTCTTTCATATCAGCAAGAGTTATTTCTAAAGGAATTGTCGCTCTTCGCATGGCCAATGCTATTGAACTCATGCTACCAGAAGAAGGGCAAACATTTTAATTGAGCTATTCTGGTGCCGAAGAAAGCTAGAGACTTTCATCCCATTCTAGATCTGAGAGACCTGAATGCTTTCTCTTGGCCTCCTATTCCCCTATTGCCAAAAAGGAGATTGGCTATGTTCCCTAGATCTACAAGATGCCTACACACAAATCCCATGTGTGCTTTAACCATTTAGCCTTGCAAACTCTAGGTCTGATTTCTCTCCTTTCATTATCCAAAGTGCAAAAATTGGTCTCTACAATAACCCCCCCCCTCGACTTGGTTGCAGGAACCCTCCTTAGGTGAACTCCCTTTTGCTTATTCCATCATTTCAATGTACATAGCTACCAGGCCAAGCCCCAATATGTTGGAAAAAAGCCTTCATCTGGCCATCCTTCAAAAGTCTCAAATCTGATCCTCGTGATCAGCTAATTACCAGCCAATCTCAAATTTACACTTCTTATCCAACCCGACAGTGCTTGATCCTGCCAGAACTTACAGACCATCTTTATTTAACAGGTTTTTTTATACTGCTTTCAGTCAGAGGTTTACGTTGTAACTTAAATTTGGTAATGTACATTAAACAGGGACATTGATAACTTGGAATTTTCTGAGGCAATGGAGGGTTAAGCGACTTGCCCAAGTCCACAAGAAGTGCTACTAGGAATTGAACCCTGGTCTTGGTTCCCAAGCCAGTGCTCTAACCATTAGGCTGCTCCTCCACTCCCATGCTTTACACCCACAGGAGTCTGGATTTCACACCAATCACAGTACCAAAACAATTGTACTGTTAGTGAAATACATTCTGCCCTTGACTCCGGTCAGTTCATATTAGTTATTTCATTGGATCTCTCAGCTGCTTTTCATCTTGTGAATCACAATAGTCTCCTGTCTTGTCTATGTAACTTTGGCTTTCGAGGAACTGTCTTGGCCTGGTTCATATCCATCTTATCACATTGTTCATTTGTAGTCTCCAAGGGTATTAATTTTTCAGACCCCATTTCACTGATCCCCCAAGCATCAGTACTTTTTCCCTTGCTCTTCTGCATTTATTTAAGTCCACTCACAACACTTATCCAATCCATGGCTATCTTTCTATCTTTACACAGATGATATTCTTCTCATAGTCCTTATTGACTCTTCATAATATCTCTCATATGATGTATTAAATATGTTGTATCCTGGCTGCATTCCAATTTCCTTAAGCTTAACTGTAGAAAAATTTCTGCGACTTGGATCACTGGTAATTACAAAGTGCCTCCATGGCCCCTTCCCTGGCTGGTGCTTCCATACCTTTTCAGTCATCCTTCAGATACCTAGGAATTCTGAGATTCCAAACTCTTCCCAAATTAGTCAAATTACAAAATCCTTCTTTATAGCACTTCACCAATTCCATGCTCTTTGTCCCTTCCTAGACCCCACTGCCCAAGGTTTCTATTTTACTTAGAGTAATCCAGCCATGCTATTACAGTACGAATGTCATCTACTCAAATCACACACTCAACTCAGCTGTGCCTGCATCCCATAGACCTATATCCAGCATCTCATCTCTCGCCAAAATCATTGAGAAGGCAGTGCAACTACAAACAGAAGACTTCATGGAAGCCCATTCCCCTCTTGATGAGTACCAACATGGCTGCAAACCCTTCCATAGCACTGAAACACTGCTGACATCCCTCGTCAACACCCTAATCACAAGCACTGAGAAGACCACCCAAGGCTTCATCCTAGTGTTCCTAGACATATCCGCAGCCTTCGACTCAGTCATACACTCCCAGCTCATATCATACCTCTACGAAAATGGCCTAAGAGGAAAAAATCTACAGTAGTTCCAGTCTTCTCTCTCTGACCACACACAAGTCAGAATTGGATTGTAAACATCAAGACCCTTCAACCTCCTCCAGGCTGTGCATCATCCTCTCTACTTTTTATCATTTTTATCCAACCCCTCTGCAAGGTCATCCAAAACCACAAAATTCTATACCATCTTTACGCAGATGATATCCTCATCTATACCTCTCTCTCCACCAGCAATCCCAACTGCTCCCTAATTGGCAGATGTTTAGAGATAAGTCACACAATGGCTCAGCCTCCACAATCTACTCATCAACCCTAACAAGACAGAGGTCCTGCACATCATCAAGCATTCCTCCTCCTCACTGTCAGATACGATAAACATTGCTAACCTAACACTGCAAGTAAAACAAGTTAAGTACCTGGGCATAATTCTAGATCAGAACCTGAACTTAACGCCCACATTAAACATTTCACAAGAGAAGTATACCACTGCATCAAAATTCTAAAGAACCTCAGACCTCTACTGGATAATCAAAACTTCCAAAACATCTGCCAGCTCTCATCACACCCATCTTCGACTAAACCAATATTATCTACCAGGGCCTACCAAAATCCTCAATACAGCCACTACAACTTGCACAGAATATAGCAGCTAGATTCATCACAGCCCTCGGCGCAACCACATAACATCAATATTAAAGCAGTTACACTGGCTACCCATCAACAGCAGAGTGCAAAACAGAGTGGTGCTGACAACCTTCAAGACAATCCTATACATTTATTTATTTATTTATTACAGTCTTTTATATACCGCGCTATTCGGTATCAGCGCGGTTTACATGAAAACAAAATCAACAGAATAACAAACTATTCTGTGTTTACAGAGAACAGGTGTAAAAACTTGGGTAACATAGGGTAACTATTTACAAGTATCAATTATATACAGGTGTCATGACAATGCAGCCATTACCCTTCAATTGCTGCAAGCCAAGCCCCTAAGCCAAAGATCACGCAGAAGCGCTAACAACATTCGCCCGCACCAACACCACCACCTCCAACAGAGCATTCTGCTTCTATGCTCCAACAATCTGGAACTCTCTTCTCCCCCAGACCTTCGCTCCTTCTCAGACATCAGAGAATTCCGCCGAAGGTTAGATGCTGCTTTTCTTGAAATACTTTGGATCAGAGACACAACCAGTCCATAGACATAACCACCCCACTACCACATTACATATAACAACCCATAGTTCAGATCACTGCACCCTGAGCCATCTACTTCAGATATCTCACTCAGTACCATGACCTTATGTCATATTTCTCCATACATTATTTTCTTGTTATATCGCACTAATGGTGCGCGAGTTTAACTTTTACAGTTTAACCTAATTTAATTTTAATTTAATTAATTTAATTTTAAATTGTTCCATGTAAAGTTCAAGTCTGCAATTTAGTTCCATTTAAACTGCTGTGATTGATAGATACGGCAGTATAAAAAAAGTTGTTTAAATAAATAAATCTACTCCGGTTTACCCGCTTACAAAATTATAAAACTGCAAACTATCCAAAACATGGCAACACCGTATCCTTTGTACTGCAAATATATTCAACTGTTTCTCCCCTCCTGATTGAACATCATTTGCTTCTCAGTAAGTACCGCATCAGAGAGACAATTCTTTCTTTGACTCGCAAATCTCTTTATAACAATGCACCAGACGGTCTGTCATCCTTCATTACCTTAAATGCCCCTCCACACGGTTTACGCTAGCTCCACTGGAATCGACTGGCTGTTTCATCTCCTTTAAAACTAAATTTGAATCCACACGGAATTCTTCCCTCCCCCTCCCCCATTGCCCTCTCCCTATGGAATTCTCTGCCCCCTCATATCAGCGTCTCGGGTCCACCTTTAAAGGATTCAGGTCTCTGGTAAAATCTGTCCTTTTTCAATAAGTATTTGAGCTGGAGTTGAGGCTTGGGGCCTGGGGCCAACTAGACAACCAGATTGCTCTCCCTGGTTTCTGAACTAGTTTTGACTATCCCTGTCCCATCAGAAATGGTTCTATTTAACAATTTTAATTTTAACAATGTTACTTTTATGTCATAAACTAAATTTATTTCTTTTTATTTGATATATGTAAACTGCTTTGGATGTATAATAAACCATTTTCCTCCTTAGTTCTACCCTTGTACCCTGTTTGCTGTTTTTGTCTGTCTTGAATAGATTATGAACTCTTTTGAGCACTTCATATGCCTTTGTAGCACTATATAAATTAGTAGTAGTAGTAGATACCTCCTTCGACTGGATGTATCTCAGATTTGTTGTAGGGAAACCCTACTTCCAGTACAATGTTCTGCCTTTTGTCCTTTCTTCTGCTCATCAGTTATTCACCAAATGTTTTGTAGTAGTTGAGTGCATGTGATTCCCTACTAAGACGATTGGCTTATAGCGCCGCTCAGGAAGGGAGTCGAGAATCTGTATGCAAAACCCACTTGGGTGTTAGAGCTACTGGGCTTCGTCATGAACTACCCAAATTTCCAATTGAACCTTTCCCATCAGTTGGAATTTATTGGAGCCTTGCCAGATAAGACTCTGGTAAGAGCCTTTCTTCCTTCAGACTGGTTCACCCACTTGATGCAGCAGGCAAAGGAGGATCACTCAGCAAGTCTCAGCGAGAACTATGTTTAAAATGTTAGGCTATATTTTTTATTTTATTTTATTTAGACAGTTTTTGTATACCGCCTTATCCTTCAATCAAAGCGGTCACAACACAATTGGGGGATACATTTAACACGTGGGGATATGAGACACATACACTAATACTTACAGGGAACATGGGCTATGGAGGGTTAAGTGGCTTGCCCAAGACCACAAGGAGCATCTGGTTGACTAGAAACACCAGTCCTTCTGGCCCAAGGTTGCTGTCCTCTAGTGGGATTTGAACCCCTGACCTTCCGGCCTGAAGTACCTTGCCCCAACCACTAGGCTACTCCCAGTGGCTGCAACAGTTCATGCTACTCTCGTGGCTCGTCTTCATTCAGATCTCTGTGGATCCTGAGCACTCAGTGGATTCTGTCGCCTCTACAGAAGTGTCTCCTGGTGGATGCTCCCTAAATATTTGGCAAAAAGCTCTCCATTTCCAAGAGCCCTCTTACCAAAAGCTTCTGGTGACTGAGCATCCAAGTTGTGTTTCATCTCTGGGTTTCACAGTCGAGGCTTGTGGTCCCCCCAGGAGAGCCTCCATCAGATAAATTTCCAGGAATTGAGAGCAATTGTAAATGCTCTGAAGGCTTTGAATATCATGATTTAGACAGCCAACATAGTAGTGAAGCCTTATAGCGCTATATAAATGATTAATAGTAGTAGTAGTAGTGTTGACAGTCAGAATGTGGAACTTTGCGATTTCTTAAGGGGCATCACTATGTACCCCTTATTTGGATACAAGACAGTGATGTTTTGGCAGATAGACTGAGCCACATTCTTTGTCCACACAAATGGACTCTGGATGGGAGGATAGCGTTTCCAATTCTTTGATAGTGCAGCACCCCCTCAGTAGACCTCTTTGCAACTCCCCAGAAAAACAGGTCCCTCAGTTCTACTCCTGAATAGGGACACATGACAAAGTAGCCTCGGGTATCTTCCTCCTTCATTGGGGAGAGGGACTTCTATATGCATATGCATATCTGTCCATACCTCTGATAGAAAAAACTCTTAAACTTCAATAGGACAGAAGCACATTGATATTCATTGCCCCCCTTTGGCCTGGACAGCCATGGTTCCTTCTCCTACAAGATCTATCTATTTGGAGCCCCCATGTATCTATGCACATTTCCAACCTTGATTTCTCAAGGTCAGAGCATCCCAGTACCAGTTCTCACATCTTGATATTGAGAGACTAGAACTCAAATCCCTGAACCTGCTAGTTGGAGTAGCTGATGTCATCTTAAAGTTCATATGCTTTTAAATGGCAAACATTTGCCATCTGGTGTGAGAATCAGGCTGTAGAGCCATTCTCCTGCTGTACACACAAGCTGCTTGAATGCCTTCTACACCTCTTGCAGTCTGGTCTAAAGATCAGCTCTGTAAGGGTTCACCTCAGTGGAGGGAGGAATAGCCTGTCGCTTGGGGGCAAGTTGCCTCTGGTCAGAGGACAGCAACCCCAGGCAAGTCATTTAACCCTCCATTATCTCAGGTACAAAAAAAGATTGAGAGCACTTTGGGGACAATGTACACTGCTTTGAGCCAGTGAAAAGTGGTATTTATTAAGCATCGCTAAATAAATAAATGTTTGGTGCTTTTAAAAGAGTAAACCCATCTCTACAGCCTTCACTTGTCATGGGACCTCGGTGTGGTGTTAACTCAGTTGATGAAAGCTCCCTCTGATGTCCTTTTTTCTCTCCCTCTGAACATGATCACCTGAGAAAACAGAATCTACAGGAACAAGCAGGAATGTAGTCTTCACATATGGGTATCGTCGGTACTGACGGAGCCCGTGCGGTAACACTCCCCAGCGTCCAATAGAAAAGCTTTTGGGAACATCCCACAGCGCATGGGTGCTGCCTTCCTGCCTCTGTACCTCTCTCACTTCAGTTCTTCGTTTTCTGCAGAGCCGACGGGACACAGTACCCTGTCACCGCAGAAAATCTACCCTTATTTCTTGTTTTTTGTGGTCGTGTCTGCCTTCACTCGACGCCTACCGGTACCACCGGTTCTCTTCTTCCTCTTTCTAAAAAAAAAAAAAATAAACAAACATTTTTCTTCAGGGTTTTTCCCTATTTTCAGTACTAAGTGCCATTTTGGGCACTAGGCCCATTTTTTCTTCAACCATGGAGAAACCAGCCAGTGGTTTCAAAAAATCCTTAAAATGTGGCGGTATCTCCATCACAGACACCCATGATTGGTGTCTAAAATGTTTGGATCCTGAACATTGTCCAACGGAGTGTCTCTCCTGCATGAGGATGACCAAGAGAGGCCAGCAGAATAGAGCTGCAAAACTTGGTACCCTTTTTACCTCCGACATGATGTCAGTTGCATCGACGTCTTCCAGGGCTTCATCTTCCTCCCATGGATCTCAGGTAACCAAAAGTAAAACTAGCTGGTCCTCGAAGGGAAAATCTCCTTCGCAGTATCGAGATGCCTCGGGCATTTCCCTCGAACACTTCTCCGGCAAAACAGCCCCAGCGGGAGTCTTCGAGCTCCAAAGCATTAACAGGGCTCCAGGATGTTCCAGAGGCCTCGACCTCTGCGGAACTACTGGTGCCATGCTCGGGGGTCGTGGCCGCATCCACCAGTACTGGCATCCAGGCATCGGCAGGAGCGATGGATCACAGAATCCTCGCTATTGAACGCAGTCTAGCGGCCCTCTTAGCAACCTCGTTACTGCTAAGACCGCAACAGGCGGTTCCACAGGTATCGGTACCGACAGCACCTGCTTCGACAGGACTGCTTCCCTCCATGCTGATGTCCGGTATCGGGGATCAGGAACCGAGACACTTCGGTACCGACTTCGAGTGGTACCGATACCATGCGTCACAGGAGCACCCGGTACTTGAGTCTTCCGATTCCGATGACTCTGATTCTACCGGTACCAGAGTGAATCTATTAGAAGATTCATCTCCCTCTCCTCAACGCAGGATGTCTCCTCCAGAAGATATGTCCTTCCAGGACTTCATATGTGATTTAGCAAAAGGCCTTGCAATCACTGTGATTCCAGAAAAAGAACCTAGGGCAGAGGAATTAAGGATTCTACAATACCCTATGGCTCCCAAGGAAGCAGCTATGCTTCCCATTCACAAGATCTTACATGATCTGATGAGAATGTGGGATACTCCTTTAACAATATCTTCTCATTCCCAACGCCTGGACACTATGTACTGAGTGCCAAGTTGTCCTGGTTTTCAAAAAACTCAGTTACCACACCATTCAATAGTAGTAGTGGAATCGACCATGCAAAGTATCGAGTGCAAAAACACACTCTTCTAATCCTCCAGGCTGTGAATCCAGGACACTCGATGCCTTTGGCCATCGATGTTTTCAATCCTCCACGCTGGGAGCCAGGATCAGTTCCTACATTCTGTATATGGGAATGCTCCTGGAAGAAGTCACAAAGGACTTGGAGCTCATTAGTCCTTCTGTCTCAAAGGAAAAAAGAGCAGATTACCTTATTCTGATCAAACATGCCCAGAATGTCACTAAATTTATGAACCATGCTACCTTTGACTGTTTTGAATGTCTTAGCAGAACCTCTGCTATATCCATAGGAGCACGTCGTATTGCTTGGCTTCAAGCATCAGACTTGGAACAATAGGTGCAAGAAAAACTGGAAACATTCCTTGCACAGGAGAAAATCTCTTTTGGTAAGGACTGGCAAGACAAGGCTAATCAGCTTGAATCTGACAATACTACTTTGAACAGAGTGTCAAAGGCTACAGCCAACCCAACAAAAAAGAAAACATTCAAGAAACCTATTTTCAGTAAGAAAAGTCTTACCAATCTTACACCCATCAAACTCACCGTCCACTTCATGTTTCCCAAAAAGGACAACAGAACAGACAGCAGAGAAAGCCACAAGCTCAAAAAGCTCAACCGGCTCAGCCCCCTCAGGTTCTTTGACTTCCACCTAGAGAACTTAGTCATTCTGCTCCTAAAAGGTCCAGAACCCTTGACCATTCCAGGCAGACTATGCCATTTTGTCAAAAGATGGCAACAAATAACATCAGAAAATTGGATTCTGTCCATTGTAAGATTGGGATACAAGCTTCATTTCCTCAACTTGCCCCCACCTACATGTCTGAGACAGTTCAATTCTCAGGGCCCTGCCACTGACCTCTTTTGGCAGGAGGTCACGTCACTTCTGGCTCAAGGAGCAATCGAAGAAGTGTCCATATCCCAACAGGGGACAGGGTTCTACTCCTCCTATTTTTTTTATTCCAAAGAAGACGGGGACACAGGTCTATACTAGACCTCAGAGAATTAAACAAGTATTTGTTCCGAGAAAAGTTCAAGATCTCCCTCAGAACACTTTTACCATACCTTCAAAGTCAAGATTGGCTATGTTCTCTAGATCTAAGAGATGCGTACATGCATATCCTCATCCACTCAGATCACAGAAAGTTCCTTCGATTCCTGATCCAAGGAAGTCTCTTCCAGTACAGAGTTCTTCCTTTCGGACTTGCCTCTGCTCAGAGTCTTCACAAAATGCATGGCAGTGGTAGCAGCATTTATGAGGACTTTAGGAATATTCGTCTTCCCTTACTTAGACGATTGGCTCATTCGAGCATCGACAGCTCCAGAGGCCAGCTTCGCTCTCTCTCGAGCAATGACAATCCTTCAATACTTGGTTAGTCATAAACCTCCCAAAATCTCATCTCACCCCCTCTCAATCTCTAGAATTCATAGGGGCTCGTCTAGACACACGGCAATCAAAGGCTTTCCTGCCCCAGCCACACTGTCTACATATAATACAACTGGTATCTCCAGCATCTATGAAGGTATTCCTTACTGTTCGGGAGATGCTTCAACTGCTGGGACACATGGCATCCACTGTCTGTGTGGTTCCCTATGCTCGCCGGGCCATGCGAGCAGCACAGTGGACCCTTTCCTCTCAGTGGTCACAAGCCTCGGGTCAACTAACAGACAAAATCAGAACTACCACACGTCTGATTTCGTCCCTGCAATGGTGGCAATCCCTGGAAAACCACCTTGTAGGCTCTCCTTTCCAGCAGCCTCTATACCAAACCACTCTGACGACAGATGCATCCAAGATGGGTTGGGGGACCCACTTGCACGATCTCTCCACTCAGGGTCTTTGGACCTCACAGGAGGTTTCCCTTCACATAAACCTCCTAGAGCTGAAAGCCATTTTCAATGCTATTCAAGTCTTTCAGGGCCATCTCGGCAACAAAACAGGTCCAAACCGACAATCAGGTAGCTATGTTCTATGTGAACAAGCAAGGCGGAACAGGCTCTCTGTCGCTATGCAACAAAGCTTTGTGAATATGGGCCCTTGCCAGAGAGTTACAAATTCACCTGTTTGCGGTATACTTTTCGGGCATTCAAAACTTGTGGGCAGACAAACTCAGTCAAATAGTGCTGCCACACGAGTGGTCCCTCCACTCATACCAGCTTGCTCGAGTGTTTCGAATCTGGGGAACACCAGATATAGACCTCTTTGCAAGTCCACAGAATGCCAAACTTCACCGATTCTGTTCCAGAATTCTGGCTCAAAACTGTCAGGCAAGAGATGCTTTCCTACTCCACTGGGGACAGGACTTCCTCTATGCCTTCCCACCCATTCCCCTCATTCCCAAGACTTTAGTCAAACGTCAGAGACAGAGGTCGCATGATACTCATAGCTCCACGTTGGCCACAGCAAACGTGGTATCCTCTTCTTCTGCGTCTCTCTCAAACTACTCCTCTGGAGTTGGGGAATGCTCCAGATCTCCTATTGCAGGAGAACAGATCTTTACTGCATCCCAATCCCCAGTCCGTACACATCAGGGCCTGGTTACTGAAAGCCTAGACTTCAGGATGTTAACCTTTCTCAGCAAGTAAAGGATATCCTCCTGGCTTCCAGAAAACCCTGCACAAGATGTTCCTACACTTTCAAGTGGAAAAGGTTCTCTATCTGCTGTTCACAAAAGGGACTTGACCCCCTTTTAGTACCAGTAGAGTTGCTACTAGAGTATCTTCTACAATTATCAACTTCTGGTCTGAAGACCAATTCAGTTAGGGTCATCTTAGTGCTATTGCTGCTTTTCATAAACCTTTCGATGGACAACCTATTTCCTCTCATCCACTTATATTAAGATTTATGAGAGGCCTACTTTTAACAAAACCTCCCATTAAACCACCACCGGTGGCATGGAATCTAAATCTTGTTTTTGGTTAGCCTATGAAACCACCCTTTGAACCTTTAGCCACCTCAGACCTAAAGTTTCTTTCATGGAAAGTTATTTTCCTAATTGCCATCACTTCTGCAAGATGCATTAGTGAATACAGGCGTTAGTGGCTGACCCTCCTTATACAAGGTTTCACCATGATAAAGTAGTCCTCAGGACTCATCCTCGCTTTCTGCCAAAGATGGTTTCGCCTTTTCATTTAAACTTGTCTGTTTATCTTCCTATATTTTTTCCTAGGCCTCATGCCTCCAGTGCAGAAAGGAATCTTCACACTTTGGATTGTAAAAGAGCCTTAGCTTTTTATCTCCAAAGAACTAAGCCGTATAGAAAATTTTCTCAGTTTTTTGTGGCTTTTGACTCTAGTCATTTGGGACTTCCAGTTTCTAAAAGAACTCTGTCAAATTGGATTGCAGATTGCATATCCTATACATATCAGAGTAAGGGTTTTTCTCTCGAAGGCAATGTCACGGCTCACAATGTGAGAGCAATGGCAGCCTCAATGGCTAACCTTTGTTCTGTCTCTATTGATGACATCTGCAAAGCAGCCACTTGGACTTCGGTACATACCTTCACAGCCCACTATTGCTTAGACAAGGACTCCCGTCGGGATGCCTCTTTTGGTCAGGCTGTTCTACAACATCTCTTCCATACTTAATACAACTCCTACCCACCATCCACAGTTTGGATGCGTAAGGTCCATGGGAGGAAGCATGACCCATCTCACCTGGGTTCGCATCCAGCTGGGGAGTCCCCATATGTGAAGACTACATTCCTGCTGTTCCCGGTGATCACCTGTTACAGGTGAGCAACTACGCTATCTCGAACAAGTAGGAATGTAATCTTCACAACCCACTCACCTCCCCATAGGAGTTTTTCTCTCTCTCTCTTTCTCTACTTCTCTCCTTTGGTCTCAGCTATAAACTCAACTGAAGTGAGAGAGATACAGAGGCAGGAAGGCAGCACGCATGCGCTGTGGGATGCTCCCAAAAGCTTTCCTATTGGACGCTGGGGAGCGTTCCTGCGTGGGCTCAGTACTGACGATACCCATATATGAAGACTAAATTCCTGCTGTTCCCGGAGATCACCTGTTACAGGTGAGTAACTCACTTTACTGATGGGTTAGATCTAGAATTAGTGTGCACACAGTGGAATCGCCGACTATGCAGATGCTTTTGACACAAAAACACTAGTACACTGCTGTGTACTAAGTCTGTATATTCTGCTAGGATGCTGTTCTGTATATCTACCTTTACATAGCAAAACACAGAGTAAGCTGTCACACGGCACACTGCAAATGTCTGTGTTCTTTCCTGAAGCCACATGCTAGACTCATTCTGTCAGCTGCCCTGTTTTGTTAAGTCTAAAGCAGTACTTCTCAACACAGTTCTTGGGGAAGCCTGGCCAGTTGGATGTGTCCTAACATCTGGGTTGAGAATTGGTCAAAGAAACAAAGCTGCAAGCTGAGCTTATGGCTGAAAGCTTAATCTTCCATTAGAATTATGTATAGTGCGCTTGTTCTGGATTTTTTTTTTTAACCTTTATGTCCAAACTCTGAGGACCAAAGAGGTGATCAAAAAGTATAGAGACTTGTACAATAACACAAACAGTATAACCCTGACAGTTATTGCAGTCAGTCTCCTTCAAAGTAGTCCCCTTCTGATAAAACACACTTCCTCCAGCATTCCTGCCACTGCTGGAAACAATTTTGAAATGCCTCTTGTTATGCTGTAAAGCTGCTGTGTTGAATTTTGCTTCATGGTCTCCAAGTCATCGAATCTCCTTTCAGTGGTAATTTCGGTTTTGGAAACAAGAAAAAGTCACAGGATATGAGGTCAGCTGTGTGCGGAAGCTAACTGACTTGCTCAGTTTGATATTTGGCCAAGAACTGCTGGACGAGATGTGATGCGTGAGCTGGAGTGTTATTGTGATGAAGCAATCATTCAGTATTCTTGTGTAATTCCGGCCTCTTATGACGAACTGCATCTCTCAAACTAGTCAGAACTTGGACGTAGTACTCCTTATTGATGGTTTGGCCTTTTGGAGCACACTCATAATGAACAATACCTTGGTAATCAAAGAAAACTAAGCATGACCTTGACATTTCTTCTCACCTGTCATGCTTTCTTGGGTCTGGAAGAATTTGGAGTCTTCCATTGTGAGGATTGAGCTTTAGTTTCTAGATCATAACCACAAACCCATGATTCATCACCAGTAATCTTTTTTGATGAAATCTGAGTCATTTTCAACGCATTCAAACAACTCCTTGGCTGTAGACAGTCTATCATCTTTTTGGCACAAATTTTGGAGAGACAGGTCTCATCCCCAAATGGACAGTAAGAATGGACTGTACCGACCTGAAACTGATATCCATGTCCTCAGCAAGCTCCTTGATGGTCATTCGACAATTTGAGCGTATTGTGGCATGCAGTGCTTCAACTTTGTCTTCATTTCTGCTTGTGGATAGCCTTCCAGAACATTAGTCACTGTCAACACTTTGGCGGCCCTCTTGGAAACATTTGTACCAGTCATAAACTCCACTTGCTGTAACTTGCCTTAAGTGTCTTTGCACGAATCCCCAAGTTCCTGGCAGAATTTAATGCAAATTCGCTGTTCAATTTTTTCACTCATCGTAAATCTGACGAACTGCTTTTACCATGATACCAAACATCACACGATTAAGAAAGTACAGGTGTACTGCAGCCACGCTGTACTCTGCACATGCAGAGCACATAACTAGATCACTGCATGCTTAATAGCATTGTGGTGCAATGTATTATATAGCTACACAACAAATCTTGATACTGTTTGATCACACCTCTTATCTCTCTTTTTAACAGCTCTCACACAAGTGATAGATTGCAAAATGGTAGCTGGTAACTTCTGTTTCATAGTAACATAGTAAATGACGGCAGATAAAGACCAGCATGGTCCATCTAGTCTGCCCAGCAAGATGGCAAGAGTAGGTGCACCTGTCACTCTGTGCAGGCCACCCCTCCCCATGTTTTTGTTTTTGTTTAGGGGTAAACCCACCACTCCATGTAGGACACCCCTATTTGTTGAGACGTTATATGGTTCAGAAGTTAGATGGTACCGTTTATTTTGTTTTTATCCTGTTACTGTAAAGGGATCCACTGTGTTTGTCCCATGCCTTTTTGAATTCCGTCACCGTGTTTGCCCCCATCACTTCCTTCGGGAGGGCATTCCAAGCATCCACCACCCTTTCAGTGAAACTTTTTTTTTCCTGACATTGCCTTTCAATTTACCACCTTGCAGCTTCATGTTATGCCCTCTAGTTTTACAGCTTCCCCGTCTTTGGAAGAGGTTTGTTCATTATTTTTCTAAGTATTTAAAGGTCTGAATCATATCTCCCCTGTCCCTCCTCTCCTCCAAAGTGTACATATTTAGGTCTTCAAGCCTCTTCTCATAAGGCTTCTGACGCAGGCTCCAAATCATTTTGGTCGCTTTCCTCTGAACAGTTTCCAGTCTTTTTACGTCTTTTGCAAGATATGGTCTCCAAAACTGAACACAGTATTCCAAGTGAGGCCTCACCAGTGACTTATACAGTGGCATAAGTACCTCTTCTTTTCTGCTGGTAATCCCTCTCTGTATGCAGCCCAACATCCTCCTGGCTTTTGCCACCGCCTTGTCGCACTGTTTTGCCACCTTGAGATCATCAGAGATAATCACACCAAGGTCTTTCTCCTGAACCGTGCATACCAACCTCGTGCCCCCTATCTTGTACATTTCCCTTGGATTTCTGCTACCCAAGTGCATGACACTGCACTTTTCGCATTAAATCGTAGTTGCCAAGCATTAGACCAGTCTTCCAGCTTTTGCAGATCTTTCCTCATGTTAACCACTCCTTCGGGGGAGTCCACTCTGTTGCAAATTTTTGTCTCATCTGCAAAAAGACAGACTTTTCCATTCGGTCCTTCAGCAATATCACTCACAAATACATTGAACAGTGCCGGACCCAGGACCGAACCCTAGGGCACTCCGCTAATTACCTTCCTCTCATCCGAGTGAGCTCCATGTACAATCACCTTCTGTCGTCTGTCAGTCAACCAGTTTCTAATCCAGTTTACCATCTTGGGACCCATCCCCAAGCTACTGAGCTTGTTGACAGGCCTCCTATGAGGAACAGTATCAAAGGCTTTGCTGAAATCCAGGTAGATGACATCCATCGCATGCCCCTGATCTAGTTCCTTGGTCACGCAGTCAAAGAACTCAATCAGATTTGTTTGGCAAGACCGTCCTTCGGTAAAACCATGTTGCCTCGGATCTTGCATACTGTTGGTTTTGAGAAAGTTCACTATTCGCTGTTTCAGGAGTGCCTCCATTACTTTTCCCGCCACCGAGGTAAGGCTCACGGGCCTGTAGTTTGACACTTCTTCCCTGTCACCACTTTTGTGTAGAGGTATGACATCAGCCATTCTCCAGTCCTGAGGAACCTCTCCTGTTTCCAAGGATCTGTTGAAGACATCCTTTAGCGGTCCTGCAAGAACCTCTCTGAGCTCTTTCAGTATCCTAGGATGTATCCCATCTGGTCCCATGGCTTTGTCCACTTTCAGTTTAGCAAGTTGTTCTAACACCTCGTCTTCTGTGAATGGTGTGGTATCTACTTCATTCCCATTTTTATATTTGGGAGTCACAGCTGGTCCATCTCCAGGATCTTCGTTAGTAAAAACAGAGCAGAAGTATTTATTTAGCAATTCCGCTTTTTCAGTGTCAGTTTCCACGAGTCCTTTCCCAGCACTTCTGAGTCCTGCAATTCCAACTCTGATCTTCTTCCTTTCCCGAATATACCTGAAGAAAGTTTTGTTGCTACCCTTAACATCTTTAGCCATCCTTTCCTCTTCCTTTGATTTTGCTATCCTTATTACTCTTTTAGACTCTTTGAGTTGGATCCTGTATTCATTTCTGTGTTCTTCTGTTAGCAAGCTTTTGAATTTTGCGAAAGTTGTGTTTTTTGCCTTTATTTGAGCAGCCACCTCTTTGGAAAACCAAATAGGTTTCCTTCTCCTCTTGTTTTTATTTACTTTTCCTACATATTTATCTGTTGCCCCATTTATTGCCTTCTTGAGTTTAGCCCATTGCAATTCCACTTCCTTTATCTCCTTCCACCCCGTCATCTCCTCCTTTAAGTACTCTGCCATTTTATTGAAGTCAGTGTATTTGAAGTTTAGGACTTTGAGCTTGCTATGATTGGCCTGTACCATGGCTTTAATCTCAAACCACACCGTGTGATGGTCGCTGTTGCTCACAGGGGCACTCACGCAGACATCTGACACACTATCACTGTTGGTGAGCACTACATCCAGTGTTCAGCTATCCCTGGTTGGTTCCATCACCATTTGTCTAAATAATGCGTCTTGGAGAGCATCAACAATCTTTTTGCTTCTTCCCAGATGTGCAGAAGGAGTAATCCAATACACATCAAGTAGATTAAAGTCACCCAATATGATCGCTTCCCCCTTTGCTGCTATCTTGGCAATATCTTTAATCAATTCGTTATCTCTCTCTTCAATTTGAGTCGGAGATCTGTAGACTACAGCAATATGGATGACAGCGCCATCTCCTCTTTCCAACGCAATCCAGAGCACTTCTTCTTTTCCCCATGTTCCCTGCTTTTCAGTAGCTTTAATATTGCTTTTGACATACAAGGCTACTCCACCTCCTTTTCCATTTTCTCTGTCTCTTCTGAATAGATTGTAGCCAGCTATGGCTATATCCCAATTGTGTGATTCATTAAACCATGTTTCTGTAATGGCCACAATGTCCAAATTCGTTTCCACCATTAAGGCTTCCAGGTCTGGAATTTTGTTGGCTAAGCTTCGAGCATTTGTGCTCATTGCTTTCCAGCATTTTCCTGGCTTGTGTGTATTTTGCATTGATTTTGTTCTGCCTACTTCTTCCCACATGCTTTTGATGTGTGGTTTAAAAGTGTGGCTGTTTCTGATGGTGTTCTGCTTTTGCTGGGGGTGGCATGCAGATGTTGACCTTCCACATCTGTCACCCCCTTTTCCTAGTTTAAATGCATATCCACATACTGCCTGTTTCACTTTTTGACAAGCTAGGATTGGGTGAATGGAAACTTGTTTGCAAGGGCACTGCTGCTGTTGACTTTTGTCATTCAAATCTAGGGGCAATTAAACTTTAAGGAAATGTTTTATTTCAAATTTTTTTAAATGTCTGAAAAATAAAATAACCATTTTATTGCACTTTAATTTTTTTTCAAAATATGCACATCTCTAGGTATTAGCTTGTGATGCACTTCAGGAGTGTGCATTCCTTAGTACTCATTCTGTTAATTTGGGTACCTAAATTTGTGTATAAATTAATGCATGTACAGTAGATTTATGTGCCTTCTAAAATTTTTAGCATATAATGCATGCATTTAGTACAAATGTATGAAAAAGCATACAACATGGGAACATTTTTGAAAATACAAAAATGGAACAAATTGTTTTTTGGCTGTGCACATCTCAAGTACTTATATCATACAAAGGGCTCAGTCTGCTGCTGTGGAGGGCTTAGTAATGTGTGCTTAGTTCTGCACATATTGTACTGCAGACCAAGGGGCTGCCACTATCTCAAAGAGGCAAAAAGACTAGGTAAAATGTATTGCTTGTATCTCCAGGAACAAGCAGGAATTAGTCTTCACATATGGGTACGTTGGTACCGACGGAGCTTGCATGGGAACGCTCCCCAGCGTCCAATCAGAAAGCTTTTGGGAGCATCCCACAGCGCCTGCATGCTGCCTTCCCGCCTTTCCAACTATCTCTCCTCAGTTCTTTTTCCGCGGAGCCAGCAGGTCGTGTTCCTGTCACCGCAGAAGAATTTCCTTATTTTTTCTTTTTCTTTTCTGTCGCGTCTGCCTTCCTCGACGCTATACCGGTACCGCCGGTTCTTATTCTTTTCTTTAAAAAAAAAAAAAAAAAAAGACCTTTTTTCCATTTATTTTTCTTCAGGTGTACTTCGGTTTTGGGCCTTAGGCCCAAAACCCTTTTCCTTAAATATGGAAAAGCCTGCCTCGGGATTTAAGACGTGCACAAAATTTGGCGGTACTTTCTCCGTCACCAACACCCATGACTGGTGTCTAAAGTGTTTAGGCCCTGACCATTCCATTACAGATTGTGTGTCCTGTTCCATGATGTCTGAGAGGTAGACAGAACCGAGCTGCCAAGCTCAGTACCCTGTTTCCCTCTGATGCAGCTTCGGTGGCATCGATGTCTTCCAGGGCTGCTGCTGCTTCCTCACATGGATCTCAGGTAACTAAACATAAATCCAGCCGGTCCTCGAAGGGCAAATCTCCTTCGAAGCATCGAGATGCCCCTGGCCTTGCCCTTGAGGATTCTGCACTGGCAAAATTATCCTGGCGGGAGGCTTCGGCCTCTAAAGCATCGTCATCGGGGTTCCAGGATGATCTAGATGGCGTGGCCTCAACAGATCTCCTGGTGCCATGCTCTGGGGTACCGGTGGCTTCCACCGGTACCGACTTCCAGGCATTGGTGGCGTTGATGGATCAGAGGATTCTGTCCATCGAACGCAGTCTGGCGGAATTCCTTGTGGCATCGATGCCCATAGTACTGCAACAGACTACTCCGCCGGTACCAGCTCCAGTATCGCCATCAGCACCGATTCTGGTACCGGTGGCATCGGCATCGGTGTCCGCCATGCAGGTACTCTGCCCTCTGCAGCCCTCCGGTACCGATACTCCGGTACCGGTGATTCCCGATACCAATCCCAGTCAGTACGGGTATCGGGCTTTGCAACAGCATCCCGACAGATGATACTTCAATTCCTCTGAAGACTCTGAGGATTTGGAAGAGTCTGTCGATGCGTCGATGCTTCTTCTACAGGAGGAGTCCTCTCCTAAACGAAGGATGTCTCCTCCAGAGGACTTGTCTTTTCAAGACTTTATCAGAGAGGTGGCTCGGGGCCTCTCTATTACAGTAGCCCCAGAGTCAGAGCCTAGAGCTAAGGAGTTAGATATTCTACAATATCATAAAACTCCTAAGGAGGCAGCTACCTTGCCTATTCATGAGATTCTGTATGATCTCATGTTAAGGATTTGGGAAGCACCTCTAACAACCTCTCCTCATTCTCGCAGGTTGGACACCATGTATCGTGTCCCTCCTTGTCCTGGTTTCCATAAACCTCTGCTTCCTCACCACCCTATTGTGGTTGAGTCTGCAATGAGAAAGATTAGAAGTGCCAGGAGACATGCCTCTAATCCTCCAGGACGTGAATGTAGAACCCTAGATGCTTTTGGTAGAATAGTCTTCCAAGCTTACATGCTTGCTGCGAGAATTAATTCTTATAGTCTCTACATGGGAATGTTCTTAAAAGAAGTCACTGACCATTTGCAGACTTTAAGTCCTTTTATGTCTGACAGTAAAAGGCAAGAATTTCTCACTGGGCTCAAACATGCCCAGGATATCTCCAAATTCTCCAACCGTGCAGCTTTCGACTCCTTTGAATGCGTAAGCAGAGCCTCAGCTATAGCTATAGGTGCACGTAGGATTGCTTGGCTTCAAGCCTCTGATTTGGAGACCTGGGTCCAAGATGAATTGGGAAATATCCCTTGTACAGCTGAGAATCTGTTTGGTAAAGATTGGCAAGCAAAAGCCAATCAAATGTATGCTGAAAATTCTGCTTTGGATAGACTATCCAAATCTACTGCTGCTTCTGCTAAAAAAGGTTGTTCAAGAAAACACCTTTTTCTAAAAAGGGAAGATCCTATCCTGCTTATAGTCAGAGAGTATCTTCTGCAGCTCAGTTCCCTTCCAAACGTCAGCAATCCTCCAAACAGACCAAGGCAAAGACTGTGAGGCCTGCTCCAGCCCAGCAATCTCAGCCCCCTCAAGGCCTTTGACTCTCTGCTAGAGAACTTAACCTTCCTGGAATGGTGGAGGGCTCTGGTCCTTCTACAGCCAGGAAGGCTATGTCACTTCACTCCCAGATGGGAGCAAATCACAGCAGAGCATTGGACACTCTCCATCATAAGAGAGGGGTACAAACTTCATTTTTCCAGCTTGCCCCCTCTCACAAGAGTGCACCAGTTCAATTCTCCAACCTCCCTCCTCAGCCTGTTGGAGCAGGAGGTTGCCACTCTTTTTGCCCAAGGGGCAATAAAGGAAGTGCCTCTTCAACAACAGGGCACAGGGTTCTACTCTCCCTATTTTCTTATCCCAAAGAAAACAGGGGGCTTCAGACCCATTTTAGATCTCAGAGAGTTGAACAGATTCCTAGTCAGAGAAATTCAAAATGGTTTCTCTAGGAACTCTGCTGCCATACCTTCAGAGTCAGGATTGGCTTTGTTCTCTAGATCTCAAGGATGCGTACACCCATGTTCTCATCCACCCAACTCACAGAAGGTTCCTTCGGTTCCTTTTCCAGGAGAAGCACTATCAATACAGAGTGCTCCCCTTTGGCCTGGCCTCTGCACCAAGGGTGTTCACGAAATGCATGGCAGTGGTTGCTGCCTTTCTGCGCACCCTGGGAATATTTGTCTTCCCTTATCTGGACGACTGGCTCATTCGAGCTCCCACTCAATCAGAAGCCAAGACTGCTCTAACCTGCACAATGCGTATCCTTCAATATTTAGGGCTGGTAATAAATATCCCAAAATCCAATTTGATCCCTACTCAGTCCCTGGAGTTTATAGGGGCGTTGCTGGATACCACAAAGGCAAGGGCCTATCTTCCCCAGGCCCGTTGCCTTCGCTTGATGCAGTTAGCTTCTCAAGCAGTCAAAACCCCTACTAACTGCTCGGGAAATGTTACAGTTGCTAGGCCACATGGCATCCACCGTCCATGTGGTACCATATGCTCGCCTTCACATGAGAGCAGCTCAGTGGACTTTATCCACCCAGTGGACCCAGGCATTAGGCTGCCTGTCAGACAAAATAGCAAACACAAGCCGCCTCATTTTGTCCCTCCAGTGGTGGAAGTCCCCCTCAAAACCTGTTGCTGTGGTCTCCCTTTCAACAGCCTCTACCCCAGGCAACTCTTACAACAGATGCTTCTCCAATGGGCTGGGGAGCTCATCTTCAGGACCTCTCCACCCAGGGCATCTGGTCCCCACAGGAGACATCTCCAGGAACAAGCAGGAATGAGTCTTCACATATGGGTATCGTCGGTACCAACGGAGCCTGCGCGGGAACGCTCCCCAGCGTCCAGTAAGAGAGCTTTTGGGAGCATCCCTCAGCGCCTCCGCGCCGCCTTCCCGCCTTTCCCAACCGCCTCTCTCCAGTTCTTCCTTTCCCCGGAGCCAGCAGGTCGTGTTCCTGTCACCGCAGAAGAAGATCTTTATTGTTTTCTTTATTTTTCTGTGTCGCGTCTGCCATCGACGTCAGACCGGTACCGCCGGTCTTTTCTTTTCTTTTCTTTTCTTTTTTCTTTTTAAAAAAACAACAAAAAAAACCTTTTCTTTCTTCAACTGTGCATTTTCAGTTTGGGCCTTAGGCCTGAATATTTTCTCCTCATGGAGAAGCCCGCTTCCGGGTTTAAAAAGTGCACAAAATGTGGCGGTACTATTTCTGTCACCGACACCCATGATTGGTGTCTAAAATGTTTGTGTCCTGACCATTCCATCACGGATTGTGTGTCCTGCACCATGATGTCTAAAAGAGGTCGGCAGAACCGAGCAGCCAAGCTCAGTACCCTGTTTCCCTCTGATGCAGCCTCGGTGGCATCGACGTCTTCCAGGGCTACTTCTTCCTCCCATGGATCTCAGGTAACCAAACATAAATCTAGCCGGTCCTCGAAGGGCAAATCTCCCTCTAAGCATCGAGATGCCTCCGGGCTTGTCCTCGAGGATTCCGCTCTGGCAAAATTACCCTGGCGGGAAGTTCCGGCTTCCAAAGCATTGTCTATGGGGTCACAGGTTGACATCCATGGCTTGGCCTCGACTGATCACCTGTTGCTGTGTTCTGGGGTACCGATGGCCTCCACTGGTACCGACATCCAGACTTTGGTGGCGTCGATGGATCAGAAAATTCTATCCATGCAGCGCACCCTTACAGCGTTTATGCAGGCTTCGACGCCTCCGGTACCGCAACAATCTCTGTTGCCGGTAGTGCCGGTATCGATTGCATCTATATCGGCTTCGGTGTCGACTGCAATGGTACCCTGTCCTATGATGCCCATCGGTACCGAACCGGTACCGCTTACTCCCAATGTCGATCCCACTCGGTACGCGTATCGGGCTTTACAGGAGCATCCAGACAGGCGATACTTTGATTCCTCCGAAGACTCTGATGAGTCGGAGGCTTCTGTTGAGGCACCGGTACTTCTTCCTCAGGAGTCTTCTTCTCCAAAACGAAGAATGTCTCCTCCAGAGGACTTGTCTTTTCAAGACTTCATTAGGGAAGTGGCTAGGGGCCTCTCCATTACAGAAGCCCCTCAGTCAGAGCCTAGAGCCAAGCAATTAGATATTTTGCAATATCCTAAGGCTCCTAAGGAAGCAGCTACCTTACCTATTCATGAGATTCTCTATGATCTCATGTTGGGCATGTGGGAGACTCCTCTCACCACCTCTCCTCATTCTCGTAGGTTAGACACCATGTACCGTGTCCCTCCCTGTCCTGGCTTTCATAAGACTCAGCTTCCTCACCACTCTATTGTAGTTGAGTCTGCCATGAAGAGAATAAAGAGTGCAAAGAGACACTCATCTAATCCTCCAGGATGTGAATGTAGGACTCATGCTTTTGGCCGAAGGATTTTCCAGGCCAATATGCTTGCTGCCAGAATCAACTCCTATAGTCTCTATATGGGGATGTTTCTAAAAGAAGTCACAGATCATCTGCAGACTTTAGTTCCTTTTATTTCAGAAGATAAAAGGCAGGAATTTCTCACTTGGCTCAAACATGCCCAGGATGTTTCCAAATTCTCCAACCATGCAGCCTTTGACTCTTTTGAGTGTGTAAGCAGAGCCTCGGCTATTGCAATAGGTGCACGCAGAATTGCTTGGTTACAAGCCTTTGATTTGGAACTCTGGGTCCAAGATGAGTTGGGAAACCTTACTTGTACAGGTGAAAACCTGTTTGGCAGGGATTGGCAAGCAAAGGCCACCCAGATGGATGCTGAGAACTCTGCTTTGGATCGACTTTCAAAGTCTACCTCTGTCCCTGTCAAGAAAAGATTGTTCAAAAAGACATCTTTTTCTAAAAAGGGAAGATATTATCCTGCTCATGGTCAGCAGACATCTTCTGCAGGTCGTTTTGCTGCAAAGCGTCAGCAACCACCTAAACAGGCCAAGTCCAAGGCTGCCAGGCCTACCACAGCCCAGCAGCCTCAACCTCCTTAGGGCCTTTGACTTGCAACTAGAGAACTTAGCCTTTCTAGCTTTGGAAAAACCAGAGCCCTTCACCATTCCAGGAAGGTTGACTTACTTTGCTCCCAGATGGGAGCAAATCACAACAGAGCAATGGACCCTCTCCATCATAAAGGAAGGGTACAAGCTTCATTTCTTAAGCCTTCCTCCTCACACCATGGTGAAACAGTTCAATTCTCCAACATCTCTCTTCAACCTTCTAGGTCAGGAGATTGCTACCCTTCTTGCCCAAGGGCTAATAGAAGAAGTACCTCTTCTTCAACAGGGCTCAGGGTTCTACTCCCCTTATTTTCTTATCCCAAAGAAAACGGGGCTACAGACCCATATTAGATCTCAGAGAATTGAGCAAGTTTCTATTCAAGGAGAAATTCAAAATGATTTCTCTAGGGGCTCTGCTTCCATACCTTCAGAGTCAGGACTGGCTTTGTTCTCTAGATCTCAAGGATGCGTACACCCATGTCCTCATCCATCCAACACACAGAAGGTTCCTTCGGTTCCTTTTTCAAGGAAAGCACTACCAATACAGGGTGCTTCCTTTCCGTCTGGCCTCTGCACCAAGGGTGTTCACAAAATGTATTGCAGTAGTAGCTGCATTTCTCCGCACTCTAGGAATATTCGTATTCCCATATCTGGACTGGCTCATTCGAGCCCCATCCCAGTCAGAGGCCCAGACTTGTCTAACCTGCACAATGCGTTTCCTTCAATATTTGGGACTAGTAATAAACATCCCAAAATCCAATCTCACCCCTACTCAGTCCCTGGAGTTCATAGGGGCCTTGCTGGATACCACAACTGCAAGGGCCTATCTTCCTCAGGCCCGTTGCCTACGTCTGGTGCAGTTAGCCTCCCAGATTCAGTTAAAGTCCCAATTAACTGCTCGAGAGATGTTACAACTATTAGGCCACATGGCATCCACCGTGCATGTGGTTCCATATGCTTGCCTTCACATGAGGGCAGCTCAGTGGACTTTGTCCACCCAATGGACTCAGGCATCAGGTTGCCTGTCAGACAAAATAGCAAACTCCAGTCGCCTTTTTTGGTCTCTCCAGTGGTGGAAGTCCTCTCAAAACCTGTTGCTGGGGTCCCCTTTTCAGCAACCACTACCCCAAGCAACTCTCTCAACAGATGCTTCTCCAAGGGATTGGGAAGCTCATCTGCAAGATCTCTCCACCCAGGGCATCTGGTCTCCACAGGAGACTTCTCTGCATATCAATCTATTGGAACTCAGAGCAATATTCTTAGCTCTGAGTGTTCCATACCCTGCTCAGCTACAGGACAGTCCTCATCCATACGGACAACCAAGTAGCCATGTTCTATGTGAACAAGCAGGGCGGGAATGGCTCTCTGTCGCTTTGCAACGAAGCTTTGCAACTATGGGTCTTCGCCAGAGAGCATCACATCCATCTTCTGGCAGTATATCTTCCGGGCGTTCAAAACTCTTGGGCGGACAGACTCAGTCGAGTTCTCCTTCCACATGAGTGGTCCCTCCACATGGACCAAGTAGCCAAACTTTTTTGAATTTGGGGAACCCCGGACATAGACCTTTTTGCAAGTCCGTGGAATGCCAAACTTCCCCGGTTCTGTTCCAGAATTCCGTGTCAGGGAGTTCAGGCCAAGGATGCCTTCCTCCTTCACTGGGGTCAAGACTTCCTTTATGCCTTTCCACCAATTCCCCTAATTCCCAAAACACTATTCAAGCTTCAGAGAGATCAAGGGACCATGATCCTCATAGCACCACATTGGCCATGCCAAGTGTGGTACCCTCTACTTCTGCATCTCTCTCAAGCTCCTTCCCTGGACTTGGGCTCTGCACCAGACCTTCTGTCCCAGGAAGAGGGAACATTGTGGCACCCAAACCCCCAATCGCTCCATCTCAGGGCTTGGTTGCTGAGGGCCTAGACCTTCAAGATTTTCAACTCTCTCAGCAAGTCAGAGATGTGGTTCATGCCTCTAGAAAGCCTTGTACTAGACTTTCCTATGCTTTCATATGGAAAAGATTTACCATTTGGTGTTCAGAGAAGGGTCTAAACCCTCTTGCAATACCTCTGAATTCTCTACTAGAGTATCTCCTGCATCTATCCCATGCAGGTCTGAAAACAAATTCAGTAAGAGTCCATTTGAGTGCTATTGCAGCGTCCCTCAAGCCTCTCAATGGACAACCTATTTCCTCTCATCCTCTTATAGCAAGATTCATGAGAGGCCTTCTTTTAACTAAACCTCCCATTAGACCACCTCCAGTGGCATGGGACTTAAACCTGGTTCTTGGCCAGCTTATGAAGCCACCCTTTGAACCTTTAGCCACCACCTCCTTGAAATTTCTTTCTTGGAAGGTTATTTTTCTCATTGCAGTCACCTCAGCACGCCGCATCAGTGAGTTGCAAGCTTTGGTGGCTAATCCACCTTATACAAGGTTCCATCATGATAAGGTAGTCCTCAGGACCAATCCACACTTTATGCCTAAAGTGGTCTCGCCTTTTCATCTGAACCAAGAGGTATATTTACCTGTCTTTTTTCCAGGACCTCATGCCTCAAGTGCAGAGAGGCATCTTCATACCTTGGATTGTAAGAGAGCTCTTGCTTTTTACTTACAAAGAAAACAGCAACATAGAAAGCCTTCTCAACTCTGTTGCTTTTGATCCTTCTCATTTAGGACTTCCAGTCTCTAAGAGAACACTGTCCAACTGGATTGCTCAGTGTATTTCTTTCGCCTACCAGAGTAGAAACCTTTCTCTGGAGGGCCATGTCACAGCTCACAATGTGAGAGCCATGGCAGCCTCAATGGCACATCTAAACTCTGCGTCCATCGACCAAATCTGTTGAGCGGCCACCTTGTCCTTGGTTCATACCTTCACAGCCCATTACTGCTTGGACAAGGACTCCTGCCGGGATGCCTTGTTTGGTCAGGCTGTTCTCAAACACCTGTTCCATTCCTAATCAACTCCTACCCACCTACTCTGGTTGGATGCCAGAGATCCATGGGGGGAGGTAGAGTCCTTTTCAAGGACACACAACCTGGGGTCTTCCCCTGGCATCTGCAGCTAGGGAGTCCCCATATGTGAAGACTCATTCCTGCTTGTTCCTGGAGATAGCACAGTTACTTACCTGTAACAGGTGATCTCTGGGAACAGCAGGAATAAGTCTTCACAACCCACCCACCTCCCCTAGGAGTTGTATCTCTCTATCTTTCTTTCCTTTCCTCTCTCTCTCTCTCTCTCTCTCTCTCTCTCTTTGTCTCAGCTTTAAAACTCGAACTGGAGAGAGGCGGTTGGGAAAGGCGGGAAGGCAGCGCGCAGGCACTGTGGGATGCTCCCAAAAGCTTTCTTACTGGACGCTGGGGAGTGTTCCCGTGCAGGCTCCGTCGGTACCGATGATACCCATATGTGAAGACTTATTCCTGCTGTTCCCAGAGATCACCTGTTACAGGTAAGTAACTGTGCTTTCTCTACATATCAGTCTCTTAGAACTCAGAGCAATCTTCCTTGCTCTGTGAGTTTTCCACACCCTGCTCAGCCACAAGACAGTCCTTATCCACACGGACAATCAGGTAGCCATGTTCTATATAAACAAGCAGGGAGGAACTGGCTTTCTGTCGCTTTGCAACGAAGCTCTGCGACTGTGGGCCCTTGCCAGAGAGCATCACATTCATCTTCTGGCAGTCTATCTTCCAGGGGTTCAAAACTCTTGGGCAGACAGACTCAGTCGAGTTCTGCTTCCACACGAATGGTCCCTACATATGGACCAGGTATCCAAGATTTTTCAACTTTGGGGAACCCTGGACATAGACCTCTTTGCAAGTCCGTGGAATGCCAAACTTCCCTGGTTCTGTTCCAGAACTCCGGCTCAGGGGGCTCAGACAAGCAATGTTCCCTCCAATTTTCTGTAGGCTGTGTGCGCATAAAATATCAGCTGTGCAGCTTTTGAAGGAAGGTTAAATTTTTGTGCGCCACATAATGACACTCGGAGTTATATACTTTAAAATTTGACTGCACGTCAGAATACAGTATGTACACCACATTAATTTTAATCAAATTAAATGAAAATAGACAATTACTAAATAAAGCAGAAAATTTCTAGTAATTACAATCACAACTTTTAAATTTTAAGACATCTGTGTTTTCTATCAGAATCAGAACCGTAATTTTTGTGCGCTCTGTTGTAAAGTATGTGCGCTCGCTTGGCGGTGTGCGCGCACACTCGCACAGCTTAGAGGGAACAGTGCAGACAAGGGATGCTTTCCTCCTTCATTGGGGTCAAGACTTCCTGTATGCCTTTCCACCCATTCCCCTAATTCCCAAAACCCTGTTCAAGCTTCAGAGAGACAGAGGACACATGATTCTCATAGCTCCACATTGGCCACGGCAAGTGTGGTACCCTCTGCTTCTACATCTCTCTCAAGCTCCCTCCCTAGAGTTAGGGTCTGCTCCAGACCTCCTCTCTCAGGAGGACGGAAAGTTGTGGCATCCCAATCCCCAGTCTCTGCATCTCAGGGCTTGGTTACTGAAGGCCTAGATCTCCAGGATCTTCCTTTTTCTCAACAGGTGAAAGATGTTCTTTATGCTGCCAGAAAACCTTCCACTAGACGTTCTTACGCCTTCAAGTGGAAAAGGTTTACCATCTGGTGTTCTGGAAAGGGTCTTACCCCCGTGCCATACCTCTGGATTCGTTGCTGGAGTATCTCCTGCATCTGTCTAATGCAGGCCTTAAGACAAATTCAGTAAGAGTCCATCTGAGTGCTATTGCAGCTTCCCTCAAGCCTCTAAATGGACAACCTGTTTCCTCTCATCCCCTTGTAGCAAGGTTCATGAGAGGCCTCCTTTTGACAAAGCCTCCCATTAGACCACCACCGGTGGCATGGGACTTAAATTTGGTTCTTGGTCAGCTTATGCAGCCGCCTTTTGAACCTTCAGCTACTACCTCCTTGAAATACCTTTCTTGGAAGGTTATCTTTCTCATCGTAATCACATCAGCACGCTGCATCAGTGAATTGTAAGCACTAATAGCTAATCCACCTTACACAAGGTTCCATCATGACAAGGTGATCCTTAGGACTAATCCACACTTTATGCCTAAGGTGTTCTCGCCTTTTCACCTCAACCAAGAGGTCTACCTACCTCTTTTTTTTCCAGGACCTCGTGCCTCAAGTGCAGAGAGGAATCTTCATACCCTGGACTGTAAAATAGCTCTAGCTTTTTATTTACAGAGGACACAGCAACATAGAAAGTCCTCTCAACTCTTTGTTGCTTTTGATCCTTCTCATTTGGGACAGCCAGTCTCCAAGAGAACTCTTTCCAACTGGATTGCCCAATGTATTTCTTTCGCCTATCAGAGCAAGAACATTTCTCTGGAGGGCCATGTCACAGCTCACAATGTGAGAGCCATGGCAGCCTCAATGGCTCATCTGAACTCTGTGTCTATCGACATCTGTCGAGCAGCCACTTGGGCCTCGGTTCATACCTTCACAGCCCATTACTGTTTGGACAAGGACTCCCGCAGGGATTCCTTGTTTGGTCTGGCTGTTCTCAAACACCTGTTCTATACTTAATCAACTCCTACCCACCATCCCTCATGGGATGCCTGAGTTCCAGGTGGGAAAGTGCAGTCCTGTCCCAGGGACACACAACTTATGGGCTCTCTCCCTGGCATCAAAAGCTAGGGAGTCCCCATATGTAAAGACTCATTCCTGCTTGTTCCTGGAGATAGCACAGTTACTTACCTGTAACAGGTGATCTCTGGGAACAGCTGGAATAAATCTTCACAACCCACCCACCTCCCCTAGGAGTTCTCTCTCTCTATCTCTCTTCCTTTCCCTCTCTCTCCCTCTTTGTCTCAGTTATAAAACTCAACTGAGGAGAGACAGTTGGAAAGGTGGGAAGGCAGCACGCAGGCGCTGTGGGATGCTCCCAAAAGCTTTCTGATTGGATGCTGGGGAGCATTCCCGCGCAGGCTCCGTCGGTACCAACGTACCCATATGTGAAGACTTATTCCTGCTGTTCCCAGAGATCACCTGTTACAGGTAAGTAACTGTGCTTTATCTACTCAGATAAAAGATTAAAAAACTATAGTGAATTATGTCTGCTCATCTGTTCTAGGCAATAACAAAATAAATTTCCATTTTGTTACTTTTCTTCTCCAAGGTTCAAAATGCCAAGCAAATGAACAGCGCCCTTAAACAGAAGTTGGAAGGAGGAATAGAAGAGTTTAAACCGCTAGAGGTAAACTTATTCAGTGACTAAGCATGCAGGTAGAGCATACCTTGTGGTAAGGTAGTGTTTTTCTCATGGGACCAGTGTTCTGTTTATTTGCACATTGCCCTGAATGGATTGCTTTCACATTGGAGCACATTTGTCAAAGCAGGGTTAGAACACATTCCAAGCCTTCACGTTTTCTAATGTAATTTTTGTAACACATTTTTTTTTCTCTGAGGACAAACAGGATAACCAAGCCACATGTGTTGTGGTGACATTTGATGGTATGACATGAGGTTTCTGGGAAGCTGAGTAAAACTTGCATTCAGAAGAATTCCCACTTTTGTCTCCATCACAAAAGGGATCCTCTTAGCCTTGTTTTTTCACAGGTTGCATGGACATCTGTAAAAGGGAAGCATTTTTTCCCTTCATAGTGGTTTGATCTCTTCAGTCAGTCCTCTCATGTGGACCTAGTTTTCTAAACAAGTTTGCGATAATTTTCAAGTTTCCTTTCTTTTGTTGTAGAAATTCTCTCACGTTATCTTTTCCAAGTCCAAAAAAAGTAGATCCAAAAGACTACAACTGGTAAACTCACTTTTTGTTGGAATATTTGTCTTGAGGAATACTACCTCCTGTAACAAATTTTTCCTTTTTAATAATTTTAAGGTTTGCCAGAAAAACCAGTGAACCATACCTAAAAGTGTATTCAAACACAATATCGTGTGACACACCTCAAACCTTTGGCTATCACTTAAAAATCTAAACCAAGGAAGTATATTTGGCTCATCAGCTCTATAAACTTTCTTCTATATCCAAAAGTATTTTTCTTCCAAAACCTGTACAAAGGTAAAAAAATAAAGAATGCGTAGCTTTTTGCGCTTAATGCAGTAACCAGCATCCATTGTGGTTTCTTTAGACGTTAGGCTTGACATGAATATCTTGAGTTATCTTCCATCGACAAACACAGCACTGCGTTTAGAGCCTACTAAACTTTCAGAGCTCTGTATCAACACTCTATTGGAAACAACTCCATTGTGAATGCTGTTTTGTTCAGGGATCAAATGGAACAAAATCCAATATCCTCCATCTCAATCAGCAAAGACGTGTTGACATTCTATACAATGACTCACAATTGGTGTACTCAGGGCTTTGTTATTTAAGCGAGATTGAGGCTCCTGAAGATGAGTCTTGATAGGACGAATAGTACGTCCTATATATTTTAATGAACATGGACAGATTAACATATAAACCACAAAGGTCATAGAACATGTGGTATACCAGCAAGAATAATAAATCCTTTTGGTATTTGGCTCTGTCCAACTTGCTCCCGTTAAAGACTGTTTACATAAATTACAAGAATCACAACTAAATTAATCTCGCTTAAATAACAAAGTCCTGAGTGCACCAATTTATTTATTTATTTGCAAATCTTTTATATACCGCCATTTCCTAAGATCAGTGGCGGTTTACATTGAACAACAAGAGATACATAAAACAGTGCTGTGAACAGGTACATTGAACAGTATTCAAAACTATATACAATTAGTTAAAATCAAGTATGATGAACAATAATCAGTACTATATATAGGTAGTATTAACAATATTTGAAACTATTTACATATATACATTAAAGTTTTATCATATGTTCTCTTTTGGTAGTAATAATGTCAGTATTAGGGCGAACAAATCATGGAAATCTAAGGAGGATGGGAGGTCTTATCCAATTCTTTGTCTATGTTCGAATAATATTGTGTGAACAAATAAGTTTTTAGATCTTTTCGGAATTGTTTCAGGTCTTTTATTTCCCTTAGTTGATCAGGGAGATTATTCCATAGAGCAGGTGCTACAAATGAGAAGGCACCTCTACTTGTTATATTTTTAGTTTTTCTTATTGAGTCGGGAACTGCAATAGTATGAAGGTTCTTTCTACGTCTTATTCTGTTTTCTATAGGTCTATGAATTAGTGTAGACAGGTATGATGGGGCAATCTGGTTTATGAGTTTGAAAGTGGTCAAAATTATTTTATATTGAATTCTACTTTGTATAGGTAGCCAGTGTAGTGAGTAGAGAATTGGGGTGATGTGATCGGTCAGTTTTGCTTTGGAAATTATTCTGGCTGTAACATTTTGAGCCATCTGTAGTATTTTTAGGCTCTTTTTAGATACACCTGTTAATATTCCATTGCAGTAATCAAAATGGGGAGTTATCAGTGCCTGTGTGATGGTTCTAAAGTCATTGATTTCTAATAGTGGTCTCAGTTGTTGAATTGAGCGTAGCTTGTAGTATATTGTTTTAGTTGTTTTTTTAATATGATTGGTGAAACTGAGAGCCTTGTCTATAGTAACTCCTAAGTATTTAATATTTTCCTTTATAGGTATGGTAAAGTTAAGAATTTTGATGTCAGTTGGTGGTGTGTAATTTGTGTTTGTTGATGTGACTAGTATCTCTGTTTTCTTGAAATTGATTTTCAAGTTATTGTTACTTAGCAATTTTTCAGCTTCCATAAGGCAGCTTACTATTCTGTCATAGTTTGGATCTTGTATATCAAATGCAGAATACAGCATAATGTCATCCGCATATATCTGGTATTTCACCTTGTATTTTTGAAAGATGGTACAAATTGGTTGAAGATAAAGGTTAAATAGAAGGGCGGACAAAGCAGAGCCCTGAGGTATTCCCTGTTCTTGAGGAAAAGTAGGTGAGGAGTTCTGGTTAACTTTTACAAATTGTGTACGGTCTGATATGTAGGATTGAAACCATTCTAGTGTAATTTCCCTTAATCCAATTTGTCTGAGTCTTGATATAAGTATGTTATGATTTACACTGTCAAAGGCAGCAGATATATCTAGAAATACCAGAATAAATGCTTGTTTAGTATTGTCCAGTCCTTTGTTTAGAGTATCAAGGAGAGCAAGCAGGAGGGTCTCTACGCCATGAAATGGTCGAATTGAGTCATTGTATAGAATTTCAACATGTCTTTGCTGATTTGAGATAAGAATATTGGTTTTTCTTCCATTTGATCCATGAGGGGGGGATCAGGAACACAAACTGCAGGTATTAGAACCATCATGGATCTTTAAACTGGCCACAGTAGCTCAAACTGGCTTAAATCAAGAGCTTGATTGGTGGAGCCTTCTGTGATCACAGTGGCTTCTGTTTGCTATTGGTTCTTTATTAAGTCCTTCCTTAATGATGTCATTTTGTGCATATAAAATCAACTGGGAAGCATTATGAATCGTTCACTTGTGGGTTTGTAAACAACAAAGCAGCATTCACATTGGAGTTGTTTCCAATAGAGCGTTGATATAGAGCTCTGAAAGATTGGTTGGCTCTAAAAGCAGTGCTGTGTTCGTTGATGGAAGAGAACCATGCTGGTTACTGCATTAAGCTCAAAAAGCTATGTATTCTTTATTTCTTTACCTTTGTATGGTTTTGGAAGAATGATACTTTTGGATATAGAAGAAAGTTTATAGAGCTAATGAGCCAAATATACTTCCTTGATTTAGGAGATTTTTAAGCGATAACCAAAAGTTTGGGTTGTCACACAATATTGTCACATAATATTGTGTTTGAATACACTTTTAAGTATGGTTCACTGGATTTTTCTGGTAAACCTAAAACGATTAAAAAGGAAAATTTGTTACAGGAGGTAGTATTCCTCAAGACAAATATTTTAACAAAAAGTGAGTTCACCAATTGTAGTCTTTTTGATCTACTTTTCTTTGGACTTGGGAATTATATTTGGTAGATCATAGAGTTTCCTTTTGTGGATTTAGTTATTTTTTAGCAAGATCTCTGTTCTATTTTAATTTTGCCAGAAATATTTCAGCCCTTGATATTGCCATGCTTATTTTTCTGACCATGTTGCAGAAGAAAGCCAACATTCTCCAGGACCAAGCAGGAAGTCAGTCCTCACATATGGGTGACGTCGGCGCCGACGGAGCCCTCGCGGAGCAATTTTCCCCAGCTTTCAAAGAAAGCATTTGGGAATTGCAGCGCGCATGCACGGTCTGCTTCCCGCCCAAGGGTGCCATCTTAGCCAGTCTTCTTTTTTCCGCGGAACCCTACAGACGTACCCGTCGTGTCCCCGCTGAAAAAGTTGATTTTCGTGATTTATTTCTCTTTTTTCCTTCGGTTTGACGCCAGTCTTTTTCCTGCCCGGACTCGCGACGCCGTTGCGAGTCCTTCTCTTATTTTTCGGTTTTTCTGATTTTGGTCAGTTTCGTTTTCGGTTTTTCGCTGGCAGCCCGGTCCTTTGACCTTGCAGGGGCCCTTTTTCCCCCGATGGCTGCCAGTGGTTTCAAGCGGTGTGTTCAGTGTGACAGAAATATGTCACTCACTGACACACACGATAAAAGCCTCCGCTGCCTGGGCCCGGACCACCAACAACTGATCTGGCCCCCCAGTGGCAAAATGTCCTCCAAAGCGTTAAGGAGTCGACGGCACCAGCGGGAAAGAATCTTCGCTGACCCCGGCCGTACCCGGACCTCGTCGGAGGCCTCGGCATCCAGAGGTTCCAGCTCTGACCACCGCCGAAGCTCCTCCGACAGGGGTTCTCCCTCCGGGGACCATCGACGGAAGGTAAAACCTGCGAGGGCGGCGTCAGGTCGCATAGCCCCGATAGCCGTCCCGGGTCTTTGGAGAAGGAGCACCTCCCGAAGCGACCTCGCCTGGAGTCGGAGTTGCCTGCTCGGGTAAGTCCTGTAGTCCTCCTGGACTCGCCTCCGAGAGTTCCGACGTCGGGCCCGATGCCGTCGGGGCCCGAGTCGGGGGCTGCTGGGTCGCCTGAGGTCGGACTCAGGTTGACGGCCTTGGAGAGCAGACTATCTGCCTTCATGGACCAGCAGCGGGCACTGATCGCTAGCCTCGCTGGCGCCACTGCCCCGACCGCCGGGACGTCGACGTCTAAGTCGACCCCGGAGACCGAGCCGATCCTCGAGTCCATGCGAACTCGAGTCGATACTCGGTCGAGGTCACCCTCGGCCTCCTGTTCGGGACCGAGGTCGTCGACGCCGACTCCCTCGGTGTCGGGGCGGCCTCCGCCTCCGCCTGCCCGAGCCGACCCCACCGATTCCTCCTCGGAGTCGGCCTGGGAGTCTGAAGAGGAAGAGTCACCTGATTCGTTTCGGACTCGGTGTGTCCCCTCGGACTCACCTGAGTCCGAACCTCGGAAGCAGTCCCCTCCGGAGGATGCCCGGTTCTCGGACTTCGTCAGGGATATGGCCAAGGCTTTGGCCTTCCCTGCGGATCCCGAGGAGGAGCCTCGAGCCGAAGAGCTCGACGCCCTTCAGTACGACTCTCCCGCCAGGGAGCACTTTACTGTACCGGTTCCTCCCATGCTGGAACGACTACTCTTCCGCATGTGGGAGAGTCCGGCCTCGTCGCCGGTATTGAGCAAGCGGGTCGATTCCATCTATCGAGTCCACAAGAGTCCTGGCTTCCAAAAAGCACAGCTGCCACACCATTCCATGGTAGTGGAATCGGCCATGCATAGGCTTAAGAGCCAAAAGATGCACTCCTCGGTGCCTCCTGGCAGGGAGGCCCGTAACCTGGATGGCCTTGGTAAGAAGTGTTTCCAGGGCTCTATGCTTGCTTGTCGTGTCCAGACCTACCAGCTATACATGGGCATGTATCTCCGAGACCTGGCTAAAGAGATAGCCGGATTCTCCGCTGGACTGTCCGAGGAACCTTTGCGGAGGTTCCTGGCCTTGACAACTGGTATTCGGGAATGCTCCAAATTCATGTCCCGAGCAGCCTATGATGGCTTTGAAGCATCGGCTCGCGTGGCCGCAGCTGGCATCGGTGCCCGCCGACAAGCTTGGCTTCAGTCGTCTGACCTGGAACCCTGGGTGCAGGACAAGTTGGTCGATGTCTCCTGCCGAGGTGAGAACCTCTTTGGCAAGCCCATGGCTGAAAAGGCTGCACAAATCGAGACGGAGACTCTCACCAGGACTAGGCTTTCTAGGAAGACCTCCGCCCCTTCCCAGAAAAAGAAGGGCTCGGGAAAGAAGTCCTTTTACCCGAGAAAGGCGGCTGCCTATAAACACTACCCACAATATCAGGCCTCCGCAGCTCCCCACAGGGCCAGCAGGCCAAGGGACGGGGTAACGGGTCCCGTAGGCAGCAAGCCCCCAAGCCTGCACCACCAGCCCCTGCTCAGCAGGGTGGGGGCTTTTGACTTCCTCAGCATAGCCTCTCCCCCTCCGCTGGCTCCTCCCAGCACCGGAGGCCGGCTGGTTCACTTCGCACACAGGTGGTCCAACATCACTTCAGATGCCTGGGTGCTTCAAGTCGTAAGAGAAGGATATCTTCTCCACTTCCATCAGGTCCCTCCCTCTTATTTCCCGGGAGAACCTCCACGACTCCCTCTGCACAGGGACTTACTCCTCCAGGAGTTAGCAAGTCTTCTTCAGGAACAGGCTGTGGAACCGGTGCCCCACCACCTGAGAGGTCAAGGCTTTTATTCCAGGTATTTCCTGATACCAAAAAGGACAGGAGGCCTCAGACCCATCCTGGACTTGCGCAACCTCAACAAGTTCCTCGTGAGGGAAAAGTTCAAGATGCTTACCCTTGGAATCCTTCTGCCCTACCTCCAGCAGGGAGATTGGCTATGCTCCTTGGATCTAAAGGATGCCTACACGCACATCCTCATCCACCCAAGCCACCGCCAATACCTACGGTTTGTGGTGGCAGGAAATCATTACCAGTACAGAGTACTGCCCTTTGGCCTATCCTCCGCACCGCGAGTCTTCACAAAATGTCTCGTGGTGGTGGCGGCCTATCTCCGGCTTCACGGCCTCTATGTCTTTCCGTACCTCGACGACTGGCTCATCAGAGCATCGTCCTCTCCGGCAGTCACCAATGCCACACACCGCACGGTGACTCTTCTGCAGTACTTGGGCTTTGTCATAAACTTCGCAAAGTCCACTTTGCTCCCTTCACAGGATCTCGAGTTCATCGGCGCAAGACTGCACACTCCTCAGGCACGAGCTTTCCTGCCTCTCGACAGGGCTCAACGGCTCATGGACCTAGCCGGCCGTTTTCGCAGCCAGTCCCTGGTCTCCGCCAGGCGCTTCCTGAGACTACTCAGCCATATGGCTTCCACCGTCCACGTGACCCCCAATGCCCGCCTGAATATGCGGCCTGCTCAATGGTGCCTTCGCAAGCAGTGGCAACAAGCCACCGGCGGACTAGCCGACTTAGTGCGCATCTCCGGGCCGCTGGCCTCTTCTCTACAGTGGTGACTTCATCGGCCGAACCTGGTGCTCGGAATGCCATTTCAGTCGCCTCAGCCGGCTCAAGTGCTGACGACCGATGCTTCCCTCCTAGGTTGGGGAGCACATTGCCAAGGGGCGTGTACTCAAGGTCTCTGGACCGCGTGGGAGTCTGCTCAGCAGATCAACTTCCTGGAGCTCAGAGCAATCCGTCTGGCGCTCAAGGCTTTCTCCCACCTGACTTCTCACCAGTCCGTCCTTGTCCAGACGGACAATCAAGTTGCCATGTTCTACGTGAACAAACGGGGGCACGGGCTCCTTCCTTCTCTGCCGAGAAGCTCAGAGGCTCTGCTCTTGGGCCGTCAGTCACGGCATTCTTCTCAAGGCAGTTTATCTCCCAGGCCAAGAAAATTGCCTGGCGGACAAACTCAGCAGGATACTCCAGCCGCACGAGTGGCGTCTGGATCCCTTGGTAGTTCAGAAACTTTTTCTGAAGTGGGGCCTCCCCACGATGGATCTCTTTGCCAGTCCTCTCAACCGGCAGCTTCCCTCGCTTCTGCTCTCGTCAGCCACATCCCCTTCGAGTAGCGGCAGATGCTTTTCTACTCTCATGGTCGGAGAGCCTTCTCTATGCTTTTCCTCCCATCCCGCTAGTCTCTCGAACTCTTTTCAAGGTTCTCCGAGACAAAGCTTCCATGATCCTGGTGGCTCCTCGCTGGCCCAGGCAGCCGTGGTTTCCACTCCTGTTGCAATTAGCGGTAGAGGATCCGTTCCCTCTGGGGTTTCAACCGGATCTCCTAACACAGGATCAGGGGTCCCTGCTACACCCCAACCTCAGATCTCTCAATCTAATGGCCTGGCGACTGAAAGTGTAGTCCTTGCTCCCCTTCTCCTGCCGGCAGAAGTGGAAGAGGTCGTCCTAGCTTCTCGGCGACCTTCTACCCGCAAATGCTACGCCCTTAAATGGCGTCGCTTTTCCGTTTGGTGTGCCCAGCAGTCTCAGGATCCCTTCTCCTGCTCGGTGTCGGTGATCTTGCAGTACTTGCTCTACCTCTCTAACATGGGACTTAAGTCCAACTCCGTCAAAGTTCACCTCAGTGCTCTTTCAGCACATCATGTGCCAGTGGACGGCAGACCTCTTTCCAGCGACCCTCTCGTGGCAAGGTTTCTCCGAGGTCTCTTCTACTTAAACCACCTCTGCGCCCGCCAGCACCTGACTGGGATCTGAATGTGGTTTTACAGCGGATCACCTGTCCGCCTTTTGAACCAATGGCTACCTGTTCTCTCCTTTTTCTGTCTTGGAAAACCTTATTCCTGATAGCCCTCACTTCCGCTAGACGCGTAAGTGAATTGCAGGCCCTCGTGTCTGATCCCCCTTACACTCGGTTCTACAAGAATAGGGTAGTCTTACGGACTCACCCAAAATTTCTTCCAAAAGTGGTCTCCCCTTTTCACATCAATCAGGAGGTGGTACTTCCGACCTTCTTTCCCAGGCCACACTCCAACCGAGCTGAAATGGTCCTGCATACCATGGACTGTAGAAGGGCGTTAAACTTCTACCTTGACCGTACGCGGGAGCACCGCAAAGCTGCTCAGCTCTTTGTGTCTTTTGACCCCAATAAATTGGGGCTCCCTGTCTCCAAGCGTACTCTGTCCATCTGGGTTGCTGACTGTATCGCTTGGGCTTATGGGGCAGCCGGACTCTCGTTAGAAAGTAGAGTCACGGCTCATTGTGTTCGGGCGAAGGCTACGTCAGTGGCTTACCTCCGCTCTGTTCCACTGGCAGACATCTGCCGGGCCGCTACTTGGTCTTCGAGCAAGACTTTTGTGGTCCATTACTGTCTCGAGAGGGAATCCCGCAGGGACAGTGCTTTCGGACAGGCAGTCCTCCGAAATCTCTTCGAGGTTTGAGCAACTCCTACCCTCCATCCCGGATGAGGGCTACCGGTGGGTAATAATTCAGTGAAGATTCCTTCCTTCTGTGCCGCTGAGCTAGAGGGAGCTCATTTTTGTGCTTAGGGTCTCCGGTAGCCTTAAGCTTGGGAGTCCCATATGTGAGGACTGACTTCCTGCTTGGTCCTGGAGAAAGCGTAGTTACTCACCTGTAACAGGTGTTCTCCAGGAGCAGCTGTAATCAGTCCTCACAACCCTCCCTCCTCCCCTTGGAGTTGCGATTATCTGCTTTAGTTGTTTAGCATATTTATACGCTGTCTTTTTAGCTATGTCATCTGACTGGCTAAGATGGCACCCTTGGGCGGGAAGCAGACCGCGCATGCGCGCTGCAATTCCCAAAGGCTTTCTTTGAAAGCTGGGGAAAATTGCTCCGCGAGGGCTCCGTCGGCGCCGACGTCACCCATATGTGAGGACTGATTCCTGCTGCTCCTGGAGAACACCTGTTACAGGTGAGTAACTACGCTTTTTTTTTATTTATGCAGTTTCAAAATTATAAAGTTGACTTGGTGAGGAAATAAATGAAAAAAAATAAGCAATGACATATAGCAATTTATAGACTGATATAACTCAAGTCTTCAATATTGGGAGATTCCTAGTTTTCAATCCAAGGATAACTAGATGAAAGCACAAATTGGAAACAAAAAGCCACAGATGTTTTGCTCAAAGCCCAAGAAAAGTTTAAGACATCTTCAATGGCTGATACTAAGGGAGGCAATTTAGGCAAAACCCCAGGAAAAGCTCTTAGAGGTATGTTTAGTAAACAGCCCTTAGAAGTAATAAATGCTGTCAAATGACCAGAGTGAAAAAATGTCACTGACTGATATTTTACTGTATATTTACAAGGGAATTTCAAGAAAAACAAGTTACTAAGCTGTACCACACCAGGGCGTAACAGAAGAAATTGTTTTCTCCTTCTATGTTTAATATTAGGAAATATTGTTATTTTACAGTTTAAAAAAATTCTTATTTCTGTTAAAATAACATACTGAGAAACCAATCTCTTTTCACAGTTAAAGCAAAAGCAACCAGCATGGTAGCTGCTGTTGTATCTGACCTCTAGGAGCGCTGAAACATCTCAAGACTTAAACTCCACTGAAAGATCATCTTGAACTCGGGGTCTCCCCATTTTGCTGTTGGTAAATAGTATGCCCAAGTGATTGGGGGAAACATCTGAGATACCCAGCACCTCAATTACAAGTCTTTTAAACATCTTTCTGAATAATCATAAGTACATGTGAAAAATTTAGGAAATGCAGATTACAGCTCTTAGATACATTTGCTCTTAAATTAGCAATATTTTGAACAAGTGTAGCTTGTTTAGCTGAGTCCCATGTAATCTTTCCTTCAATTCCTTTGTACAAGATGATTCTTGAACCAAATCATTAACATTCTTATCCACTTTTGACTCTTAACAGTAAGATTTTCTGAGCCAAATGAATGTGGGACCAAAGCATTTCCAAGATCCACAATTGCTTACCAGATAATATCTGAAGCAATAACAGTAAGCCGAGTCTGGGCAAAAAGAAAGTATAGACCAACTTCCCTTTTACAGTGCCATTCATTTTCACCTCAGCCGCCAATATCGCAGTCTGATCCGAATTTTGCACAGAACTCCCTCCACAACCAGCAATCCACTGCAGCTTTCGCCAGAGGCCTTCTGTGTCTCGCAAGTGTTCATGTCCCCAGACTCTTGCGCTCCTGCTGCTAACCCAGCAATGACTTACATGAGAACTAGAGAGTCTGAGGACTAACCAAGCATGGTTGCAGTAGGGGGTTCTCTCACCTTCAGGCTCCCATGTTGGCTGCTGTGGGTCTGCTCCGGAGGGTTCCTGGATGCCTGCACTCCTAAAATAAGCATCCATAGGGCCCAACACAAGTGCCAATTAATCTTGGGAGGGAGAAATCCAAGTTTTCCCTTTTTATTAGCCTATATTAGCAAAGTATTATAAGGAAAAAAGAGAAGTGCAGGTGAGCATCAAACACATTCCACCATTTTGGAATCTCAATACTGATAGAGAGCCAGCCATTTTCAAGAAATACATGTGCTGTAATGAGAGTCCCTCACAGATTTTCATATACTATGGCAGCACATGCAATTAATGAATCACAATGTGTCTAGTTTTGGCAGTAGGTACTGTAGCAGCGAAGTGCACGCAATGAATAAAACCAGGAATCAGTTGCAGGTTCCAAGCCAATTTATTGTTCACAGGCTCAGACAAGGAGTGCATCTAAAAAGGACTGAGCAGTGGAGAACAGGAGCAAATTCCTTATATACAGGCAAACTTTCTATTGGTCCCAACGCTCCTTGCACCTGTCCAATCAGGGACCCTCTCTGGGCCTAGCTCCTTGCTCCCCCTGCTCAGACTATTCTAACAAAGGCAAAGTCTTAGACATAGATACATTTCTACTTCAAGGCCATTTCTAGCTCAGAGAATGCAGGAACATGTCTGTCATCAGCATAGAGGAATTAATAAAGGCATTATGCAAACGTTTCAAAAACAGTTTTAAAACCAGTCAAAAGCAGTTTCTCAAACTCTGGTTCTTTTCAGCACTACTCTCAGATGGAGGTTGGGGTCTAGGCCTAGTTTACAGGCCATAGCCTACCACATTCCCCCCTTTGATTATTCTCAACCCGAATAAAGAGAGGATGAGAAACTAATCACATATCAGACTCGTGTTAAACTGATGCTCTCATCTTGGGGTATAGCCTGATACTGCCAGATGGCAAACACTCTGTCTGCTGCCTTACGTGCTACAATACTGTCAATAATGGAAGTAAACATTTGCACACAAAGAGGCAGAAAACATGGGAGAAGCAAACACATGGCTATCATAATAAGAACTGCAAACATAAAAGTTTTCAATCCACCTAGGCCTGAAAATAGGGTTCTAGACCAGCCACTGAGGTCAAGGTCATTCCAAGTCTGGACTGGTACATATGCATGCCTGTGCATATTGTCAGCTATTTCTTCAATGACCTGACCTTGATCATCAATTTGCAAACAGTTAGATTAAACTTACCACACACACCACCTTCAGATGCTAGTAAATCAAGTGCTAAGCGATTCTGTTAAATTGCTGTACGCATTTGGGTACTCTGCTTAGCTAGAAGAGTTAGTGCTCTACTGGTTTCATTGGTTGATTTCTACAACAGCTTGCAAGCGTATAATACGTTCTCCAGGACCAAGCAGGAAGTCAGTCCTCACATATGGGTGATGTCGGCACCGACGTAGCCCTCGTGCGGAGCATTTCCCCAGCTTTCAAAGAAAGCCTTTGGGAATTGCAGCGCGCATGCACGGTCCCCTTCCCGCCAAAGGGTGCCATCTTGCTCAGTCTTCTTTTTTCCGCGGAGCCCGACAGACGTTCGTTTTTCCCCGAGGAAAAAGTTGATTTCCCTGTTTTTTGTTCTTCTTCGGTTCGACGCCGGATCCTTTTCCCGCCTGGGCCCGATACGCCGGTATCGAGCCCACTCTCTCTCTTTCGTTTTTTGTCCTTCGTGACTAGTGTTCACGCCATTTTTTCTTTTTTTCACTGGCAGCCCTGTCTTTTGACCTCGCAGGGGCCCTTTTTCCCCTGATGGCTGCCAGCGGGTTTAAAAAGTGTGATCGGTGTAAGAAACTTATGTCTCTTACCGACACACACGACTGCTGCCTCCGCTGCCTCGGACCCGATCATGACCCGATCTGTGGTCCGTGTGGCAAAATGTCCTCGACGGCGTTGAGGAGTGGGCAGCACCAGAAGGATAGGATCTAATCTGACTCTGCGTCCGGATGGGCCCGGACCGCGTCAGAGGCCTTGACGTCTCGGGACTCCGGCCCCGAGCAGCGTCGGGGTTCCTCTGAGCAGGGGTCTCCTTCGCGGGAACCGCGCAGGAAGAAGAAACCCGCGAGGGCGGCATCGGTGGACGCTCCTGGTTCCTCGAGAGCCAGGTCGCATAGCCCTGAAAGCCGTCCCGGGTCTTCGGAGTCGGAGAGGCCTGCCAAGCAATCTCGTATCGAGATGGTGTCTCCTGGACATGTAAGTGCTGTAGTCCTCGTGGACTCTCCTCCAGGGGAGCCGACGTCGGGCCCGACACCGTCGGGGCCCGAGTCTGGGGCTGCTGAGTCTCCTGAGCTCAGACTCAGGTTGACAGCCTCGGAGAGCAGCCTCGCTGCCTTCATGGAACAGCAGCGGGCATTGATCGCCGGTCTCACCGGTGCAACTGCCCCGACCACCGGGACATCGACGTCCAAGTCGACCCCGGAGGCCGAGCCGATCCTCGAGTCCATGCAGGCTCGAGTCGGTCCTCGGCCACGGTCTCCCTTGGCTTCCCGTTCGGGACCAAGGTCATCGCCGGTACCCTCGGCGTCGGGGCGGATGGCATCGGTGCCCGCCCGACCGACCGAAGCCACTCGATACCTCCTCCAAGGAGTCGGGCTTGGAGACGGAGGACAAAGAGTCACCCGACACCTATCGGACTGTGTGTGTCCCATCGCCGGAGTCCGAACCTCGGAGACTATCCCCACCAGAGGATACCCAATTCTCGGACTTCGTGCGGGATATGGCCAAGGCCTTGGCCTTCCCCGCGGATCCCAAGGAGGATCCTCGAGCCGAGGAGCTCAAGGCCCTACAGTATGACTCCCCCGAAGGAGGCCTTTACTGTACCGGTTCCTGTGATGCTGGAGCGGCTGCTCTTCCGCATGTGGGAGACCCCAGCCTCGACGCCGGTGTTAAGCAAGCGGGTCGATTCCATCTATAGAGTCCGCAAGAGCCCCGGGTTCCAAAAGGCACAATTACCGCACCACTCCATGGTTGTGGAATCGGCCATGCATCGACTGAAAAGTCAGAAGATGCACTCCTTGGTGCCTCCCGGCCGGGAGGCCCGGAACCTGGATGCCCTCGGTAAGAAGTGCTTCCAGGGCTCTATGCTTGCTTGCCGTGTCCAGACATACCAGCTCTACATGGGCATGTATCTCCGAGACCTGGCAAAGGAGATTGCCGGGTTCTCTGCTGGTCTCTCCGAGGAACCTTTATAGAGGTTCCAGGCCTTGTCCACTGGTATTCGGGAGTGCTCGAAGTTTATCTCTCGAGCAGCCTACGATGGCTTCGAGGCTTGGCTACAGTCATCCGATCTCGAGCCATGGGTCCAGGACAAGTCGGTCGATGTCCCCTGCCGAGGTGAAAACCTCTTTGGCAAGCCCATGGCTGAAAAGGCTGCAGAAACCGAGACTCTGACCCGGACTAGGCTGTCCAAAAAAACCTTCCCCTTCTCAGAAAAAAAAGGGCTCGGGAAAAAAGACCTTTTACCCGAGGAAGTCATCTGCCTATAAACAATACCCTCATTATCAGGCCTCTGCAGCTCCCCAACAGGGTCAGCAGGCCAAGGGGCAGGGTCATGGGCCCCATAGGCAGATGGCCCCCAAGCCACCAACACCGGCCCCTGCTCAGCAGGGTGGGGGTTTTTGACTCAGAAGGCATAGCCTCTTCTCCTCAGCTGGCTCACATCAGCACAGGAGGCAGGCTGGCCCACTTTGCTCACAGGTGGTCAGCCGTCACATCAGATACCTGGGTGCTTCATATAGTCCAAAAGGGCTATCTTCTCCATTTTCACCAGGTACCTCCCTCCTATTTTCCAGGGGAGCCTCCAAGACTCCCTCTGCACAGGGACCTACTCCTTCAGGAGTTAGCAAGTCTGCTAAAGGAAAAGGCTGTGGAACCGGTGCCCCACCACCTGAGAGGTCACAGCTTTTATTCCAGGTACTTTCTGGTACCAAAAAGAACAGGAGGCCTCAGACCCATCCTAGACTTGCGCAACCTCAAGTTCCTGGAGAGGGAAAAGTTCAAGATGCTTACCCTTGGAATCCTGCTGCCCTACCTCCAGCAGGGAGATTGGCTATGCTCCTTAGATCTAAAGGATGCTTATACTCACATCCTTATTCATCCAGACCACAGACAATATCTCAGATTTGTTGTGGGGGGAAACCACTACCAGTACAGAGTACTACCCTTTGGCCTAACCTCCGCTCCCAGGGTGTTCACCAAGTGCCTGGCGGTGGTGGCGGCCTACCTGAGGCTTCAAGGTCTTTTTGTGCTTCCATACCTGGACGACTGGCTCATAAGGGGCCAGTCTTCCCAGGAGGCCAGTCAAGCCACCATTCGCACTGTGGCTCTGCTTCAGCACTTGGGGTTTGTCATAAACTTCGCAAAGTCCACTTTGCTCCCATCCCAGAACTTAGAATTCATAGGAGCAAGGCTGGACACTCTTCAGGCGAAGGCGTTTCTGCCAGTGGACAGAGCCCACAGGTTGATGGATCTAGCCAGGCAGTTTCACAGCAATTCCCTGGTCTCCACCAGGCAATTCCTGAGACTTCTCGGCCATATGGCTTCCACAGTTCATGTAACCCCCAATGCCCGCCTGCACATGCGGCCTGTTCAGTGGAGCCTTCGAACTCGGTGGCATCAAGCCACAGGGAGCCTTGCAGACTCAGTGAGAATATCCACACTGCTCGTCTCCTCTCTGCAATGGTGGCTTCATCTTCCCAATCTGGTACTCGGAGTGGTTTTTCAACCCCCTCCGCATTCTCAAGTGCTGACGACAGATGCTTCTCTTCTAGGTTGGGGAGCACATTGCCAAGGGGCATGCACTCAGGGTCTCTGGACCCCTTGGGAGGCTGCTCAGCAGATAAACTTCCTGGGGCTACGGGCAATACGCCTAGCTCTGAGAGCCTTCTCCCACCTCACCGCTCAACAGTCTGTACTGGTCCAGACGGACAATCAAGTTGCCATGTTCTATGTGAACAAACAAGGAGGCACAGGCTCCTTCCTTCTCTGTCAGGAGGCACAGCGGCTGTGCTTTTGGGCCGTCAATCACGGAATCCTCCTCAAGGCTGTCTACCTCCCAGGTCAAGAAAATTACCTGGCGGACAGACTGAGCAGGATCCTGCAACCACACGAATGGAGGTTGAATCCGTTGGTGGTTCAGCAGATCTTTCTCAGGTGGGGCCTCCCCACCATGGATCTTTTCGCCAGTCCTGAACCGGCAACTACCGAGATTCTGTTCCAGAGAACCGCATCCTCCGAGTAGCAGCGGATGCGTTTCTGATTCCGTGGTCCCAAGGCCTACTGTATGCATTTCCTCCCACGCCACTAGTGTCCCGAACACCGTTCAAAGTCCTCAAGGACAGGACCTCAATGATTCTGATAGCCCCCAGGTGGCCGAGGCAACCGTGGTTCCCACTTCTGCTGCAGCTAGTGGTGGACACTCCTCTTCCTCTGGGGATTCAACACGATCTCCTGTCTCAGGAGCAGGGATCTCTCTTGCACCCCAACCTCCAGTCCCGTCATCTGATGGCCTGGCTGCTGAAAGGGTAGTCCTGGCTCCCCTACTACTGCCTAGAGCGGTGGAAGACATAGTCTTAGCCTGTAGGCGGCAATCCACCAGGAAATCCTATGCTCTTAAGTGGCGTAGATTCTCCGCGTGGTGTGCTCAGCACAGCGAGAATCCCTTCTCGTGCTTGGTGGCGGTAGTATTGCAGTATTTGCTTTTCCTCTCCAATCTAGGCCTTAAGTCCAACTCTGTCAGGGTTCACCTCAGTGCTCTCTCGGCACACCACTCGCCGGTGGACGGGAGGCCTCTTTCTAACCACCCTTTGGTGGCTCGTTTTCTCAGAGACCTTCTCCTGCTTAAGCCTCCTTTACGTCCACCAGCCCCTGAGTGAGATCTGAATGTGGTCTTACAGCGGATTACTTGTCTGCCATTTGAACCTATGGCTACCTGCCCTCTCCGTTTTCTCTCCTGTAAAACCTTGTTTCTGGTAGCTCTTACCTCTGCTAGGCAAGTAAGTGAACTTCAGGCACTAGTGTCTGATCCCCCTTACACTAGGTTCTACAGGAATTAGGGTAGTCTTGCGGTCTCACCCTAAGTTTCTCCCTAAAGTTGTCTCCCCTTTTCACTTCAATCTGGAGGTGGTTCTTCCGACCTTCTTTCCCAGGCCGCATGCCAACCGGGCTGAGATGGTTCTGCATACCCTGGACTGTAGGAGGGCGTTATCCTTCTACCTTGACCGTACACGGGAGCACCGGAGGGCTGTTCAGCTCTTCGTTTCTTTTGACCCCAATAAGTTGGGGTTACCTGTCTCCAAGCGTACTTTGTCCATATGGGTCGCTGACTGTATCGCCTGGGCTTATGGGGCAGCCGGCCTCTCGTTGGAGGGTCGAGTCACGGCTCATCGTGTCAGGGCGAAGGCTGCATCAGTGGCTCATCTCCGCTCTGTTCCGTTGGCAGACATCTGCCGGGCCGCTACTTGGTCTTCAAGCCAGACTTTTGCGGCCCATTACTGCCTTGAGAGGGAGTCCCGCAGGGACAGTGCTTTCGGACAGGCAGTACTCCATAATCTCTTTGGGGTTTAGGCAACTCCTTCCCTCCGGCCCTGGTGTTGGGCTACCGGTCGGGGGCGTTCTCAGAGAAGATTCCTTCCTTACGTACTGACGAGCTAGAGGGAGCTCATTTTTTTGGCTTGATGTCTCCGGTATCCTTAAGCTGGGGAGTCCCATATGTGAGGACTGACTTCCTGCTTGGTCCTGGAGAAAGAGTAGTTACTCACCTGTAACAGGTGTTCTCCAGGAGCAGCAGGAATCAGTCCTCGCAACCCTCCCTCCTCCCCGTGGAGTTGCAGTCATATGCTTTATTTTTGCTATTTTTGCTGTCTTTTAGCTATGTCATCAGACTGAGCAAGATGGCACCCTTGGGCGGGAAGGGGACCGCGCATGCGCGCTGCAATTCCCAAAGGCTTTCTTTGAAAGCTGGGGAAATGCTCCGCACAAGGGCTCCGTCGGCGCCGACGTCACCCATATGTGAGGACTGATTCCTGCTGCTCCTGGAGAACACCTATTACAGGTGAGTAACTACTCTATTCAACATATAAACAGGAGTGCAGTATCCCCAGGTCCTGTCTTGTGCCCAGGTGGCTGGGCCATAATATGAGATAATTCGCTCAGGGGGCCACTCATCACCCTCCCACTTATCCCATTGTCCAATCTTGAGAGTGCTTTGCTTCTGTCGACCATTGTAGATGGGGAAGCCCAACTGCTCCCCTTGAGAAAGTGGGATAAGGAAGAATGAAGGTCATATCGTTCCTAAGACACATGCTCCTCCCCAGTTGTTAGGGAGTTGAGCATATGCTCTAACGCCACAAATCCAATATAGTTCAGGAGGGGCTTCCCAAGTGTTGGTTAGAGCGAGGTTAGTCCATAGCTTGGCTAGATGAGGGAAAGAGATCAAAGGGTTGGAAGGTTCTGTAGCATTAACACCGGACCACCAGGATGTAGTCTTGGTGGTGGCATTATAAATTTGTTGGCTGAAGCAGATCAATTGTCCCACCGGTATGGTGAACTGTGGTCCCATGCGGACGAAACAGACGGCCGACGATGGTGTTGGCCAACACCCATTCACTAGCAGTCTTGTTCAAAGCAGTCTGGTTATAGGGGACGGAGTAGTTAAGTTCTCTTGCTTCCCAGGGCCGTTGGTCTCCCATCTTGGTTCTGCCACAGAAGAAGCAGTTAGAAATGTGAAGACTTGAGGCTACAGCTCCAGTAAGTTCAATGAATAAATTCTGCGTAGTCTGGGGAAGTTCTATCTCCGTCTGCATAGCTTCATAGAAGGTATGGTGTATTTGATAAGGTGAGGAAATGCGGGTTTTGGTGTTAAGTTGTATATGCAGGAAGGTTCCAGGGTCTACTCCCCTCCCCGCTATACTTAAGCCAAACCGATATCCTGGCTTCCATTGGCTAGGGTTAAACACAAGGAGCTTCATGGGATTACAGGTACCTTTCAGGCACTTAAGGGGTGTCAGCAATGGCAGTCTCTCCAAATTAGCTCGGCGTTGATCCATGTCTTGCCCCTGAGGTGCATCAATCCAGGTACACACACTCCCACTTGGGGCAAAAGTAGGCGTCCTCAGATGCTTTGACATAAGTAGTTGGGGCACGCGTCCCGGTACATATTCCCCACCGGTAGGCTCCTTCGGGACACATGTATTTCTCATTATGGTAGTAAAGCAATGTGTGCCTTTGAGTCAGTCCTGACTCCTGGCGACCCAGAAGCTCCTGGGTTTTCTTGGCAGTGTCACCGGAAGTAGATTGCCAGGCCTTTCTTCCGAGTAGTAAATTCGCTCATTGTCAACAGATCCACAGCTATAGTAGCCATTTCTGTTGATGGCCTCACAGGCATCAAAGTAAAGATGGGCCGGTTTGGTGGGATCTGCGAGCTGTCGTGTAGCGTTCAAGAGGGCTCCATCCTCGTTGTTCCATCGTAACTCCAGAACATGGTATGAGGGGTTCTGTCGGGGGTTAAAACAAGTTTTCATGTTGCCTCTTGTACAGATACTTAATTCTGTACCATTATATACACACCGGCTAGTTACACCAGTGCAGGTGCAAAAGGAGTGATAGAGCAAAGTTTGGGTAACTTTTGTCCCAACTCAGGTAGTGGTGATACAGGCCGCACAGGGAGGTAAGGCAAAAATCATTTTAAGGGACCTCAGGGTTACCGCAAGCACAATATAAACATATAGGGAAAACATGATTACAATGTCTTAATGAACTTGTCTAAGAATTTCAGAGTCTTTACTGTAAGTCTCTGTTTCCACAACTTCCACCGTACGTAGACCTGTCAGCTTCCAGCTGGGTGACAGGAGTAGGGTTGTAGATTCCTCAAGCTTCTGCCGTACGTAGACCTGCCAGCTTCCGGATTGTGGCAGGAGTAGGGCTGTAGATTCCTCACAGCAGTGGCTGCCTCCGCAGCGTGAGTCGCAATGGTGACGCTGGATGGGTGGTCGACGTTCAGGGATGAATTTCGGTGGTCGCCGCTGGCTTTACTCGACTGTGATGGATCCAAAGTTCCAGCTCTGCAACTTTGACGGCTCTAGGGGTCGACAAGATGACAACATAGGGTCCTCTCCAGTGAGGTGCTAGCGGTGTGTTTCTCCACTCCTTGATCCACACCGAAGTTCCAGGCTTATAGGGATGCAAAGGTTCGGTCAGGTTGATTGGCAGATGATCTTGCACCCATGCATGGAGACTCTGCAAAACAGAACCTAAAGCCACTAGTTCTTGTCTGGTGATTTCAGACCCAATTTGACTCATATCCCCTTTTATCCCTTGAACAATGGGTGGAGGTCGCCCATACAAGACCTCAAAAGGGGAAACTCCTAATGACTTGGTGGGGGCTGAACGTATCCTGAGGAGGGCTATAGGAAGAGCCTGGGGCCACTTCAGGTGCGCTTCCTGACAGAGTTTGGACAGCTGGGACTTTAGGGTCTGATTCATTCGCTCTGCTTTTCCTGAACTTTGGGATCTATAGGCTGTATGTAACTTCCACTGCACTTGTAGGGCTCGGGCCAGCTGCTGAGTTGGGATACAAATGAGGGCCCATTGTCTGATCCTATAACTAATGGTAGACCAAACCAGGGAATGATTTCATGGAGCAGGACTTTGGTGACTTCCCTGGCTTTCTCAGTTCTGGTGGGGAAAGCCTCCACCCACCCAGAGAAGGTACAGACCAGGACCAACAGGTAATGGTATCCATTCGCTCGTTGCATTTCTGCAAAGTCCACCTGGATATTTCCCATGGGGGTGACTCCTACTGACTGCACTCTTGGGGGTAGATTAGGACCCTGCCGGGCATTGTTCTTTGCACAGGTTAGACATCTTCGGGCTACTGAGGCTGTCAGGGGTCCTAATAGTGAGATGCAAAAATGAGGTTTGAGAGCTTTCTCCATTGCAGTTTTCCCATAATGTGTGGCTTGGTGGAAAGCTTGGACAAAGGCAGGACCTAACGTTTCAGGGATCTGGAGTTGGTGGCTACTAGTAGGTCATCTACATACTGAAGGAGAACTCTCTCCCCTGGAGTCACAGGGTAACTTGAAAGATCTTGATTGAGGGCAGCACTAAAGAGAATAGGTGAGTTCTTGAATCCTTGGGGTAATCGAGTCCAGGTAAGTTGGCCTCGCCTTCCTGTGGTTGGGTCCTCCCATTCAAATGCGAACAGGAGTTGACTGGTTGGTGCTAAGCGTATGCAGAAAAAGGCATCCTTTAAATCCAAGACGGTAAAGTGAGTAGCCTCAGCAGGAATCAGTCCTAGGAGAGTATATGGGTTTGGTACTACTGGATGTATGGTTTCAACTGCATTATTTACTTGTCTCAAGTCCTGCACTGGGCGGTAGTCACCTGTCCCAGGCTTCTTAACTGGGAGGAGGGGGGTATTCCAGGGCGATTGGCACTTTCTGAGAAGTCTGTACTTCAGTAATTTCATTAAATGACAGTGAATTCCTTCAATCGCTGGTCGTGGGAAAGGATATTGTCTCACGTGCACTGGTTCCGCTCCCAGTTTGAGGGTGACAAGTACAAGGGCTATATTCTTCGCTAGGCCGGGTGGATCCTCTGCCCATACCTCAGGCGGAGCTGAGATTGTGGTGGGCATACGGGGACTGGCTGCCTTGGTCGGAGATGCACTATAGAACCGCCACTCTTCTTCCCGGGGGACAGTCAGCACCATCAGGCCAGCAGATTTCGAGTTCAGTCATTTCCATCTTTTCTCCTTCAACAAAGGATATCTACGCCTGGAGCTTAGCAAGCATATCTCGGCCCAAAAGAGGAATTGGGCACTCGGGCATGTTTAGGAACTGGTGCGTTATCTTCCATCCCCCTAATTCGCAAGTGCGGTTCTGCAAGAAAGGCTTCGTAGCCTTAACTCCTGTAGCTCCGACAATGGTAGTAGATCGAGAAGATAGAGGGGCCACTGGTTTTGCTACTACTGAATGTTCTGCCCCCGTATCCACCATAAAGTCCATATATTGGTCCCCAATCTTTAAACTAACCATAGGCTCCTGGGGACCTAAGGGAAACTTGGAGCCCGGTCTGGCCTAGTCTTCATCCATGCCATAGCCCTCTTCGGCTGCCATGCCCTCCATAGCTGCTTCATCTTGTTGGAACTGTGCACGATTCATTCCTCCCCTCTGCCGGAATCTTCCCCCTGCTCTCTGCATACTCCCTCCTCCCCTCCAGGAGGCGGAGCTCAAGTTCGGGCATTCACTCTTCCAATGTCCTTCTTTACAATAGGCACACTGATTTGCACTCAATGGGGACCGGCCATCTCCTCGGTCCCTTCCACGTCCTCAAGTCCTTCGGTTAGAGATACTTCCTCCGCGTCCAACTAAAGCTGCAGCAAGGAACTCAGCTTTCTTATTCATCTTACGTTCACTTTCCTTCTGACGTTGTTGATCACGATTCACAAACACTTTCTGAGCAACTTCCATTAACTGGGCCGCATTCATGCCCGGAAATCCTTCCAACTTCTGCAGTTTCCGTTTTATGTCTCCCTGGGACTGACTCACAAAGGCTGCATTCACCATGCGTAAATTTTCCTGGGCCACTGGGTCATATGGGGTATAAAGTCTATAAGCTTCAGATTAGTGCTCATAAAAGGCTGCTGGGCTCTCATCTGGATGCTGGAGGACTTCAGCTACTTTTCCGATATTCATGGCCCTCTGGCCTCCTCTCTTCAGGCCCTGCAGTAGGGCCTGACGGAACCGGGTAAGGGCCGTCGCCCCAGTTTCACTGTTTGGATTCCACTTGGGATCGTCATTTGGGAAATCCGAGGTGGCTGCTTGCCGGGGATCTAAGCTTGTGTCTTCTACAGGATTTTCTTCTAACCATCGGGTGGCTGCCTGCACAATCCGTGCTCGTTCTTCAGTAGTGAAAAGGGTAGACAGGAGCTGGCGGCAATCAGACCAGATAGGCTGATGAGTTTGCATGATGCTAGACATTAACTCTGTTAATTCTTGGGGCTTCGCAGTGTAGGACGCATAATGCGTTTTCCAATTTAATAAATCTGTGGTGAAGGGCTAACCAGATTTTATCTAAAAAATCCCAAATGACCTACACATACAATTCTTCATAGCTGATACTGTACTTTGAATAACGCTTAAGCCCCACATAATGTGTATTTGTACATAATGTATATAGTTTACACTGTTCTATACTGTTCTGTATTAACACTAGTTGTTTATCTTATTGTTATTTAGTCATATGATTTATGTAAAACAAACTCCGATTTGTTAACTGTTGTTTATTGTGAACCGCAACTGAACTATGGAAGATGCGGTATATAAATCATTGTTAAATAAATAAAATAAATAAATAAGGGCACGTAAACAAGACTGGTGGGCCCCACCACAACCTGGTCCCGATTGTTAAGGATAGGTAGCCCCGGGACCTGACGTAACGGCATAACGTGACTATCTTTCTGACTTGCTGTTGTACTTCTGAGGGCGTAATGTAGCTTGGTTTGCTGGAATGTGGCTCCGATCTCTAGCAACAGGTGACCCTGGACTGGCAACTGAATCCCTGCTTGCTGTATCATCAGTGGACTGTGGCTCTTCCGAGTCACTCGGGCCAGAGCTGGGGCTCCCGCTCAAGAGGGGGTGTGTCTCCTCCGGGTGCAGAGGGGGCGGGAGGACTAGAGGCAAGTTGGGAGGAGTGGATCCTCCTGCACCAGGCTCTGCTCGGGGCTGCGACGGAGCCGAGGGAACTAGCCTATAAAAGGAACTGGAGCGGATGGGTCGGTATTTCTGGCGATTCTGGGGCTGAATAGACAGGCAGCTTTTCTCCTTCAGACTTCCAGGCCCCCCTTGTGGTCGCTATCATTATCCTACACTGTTCCTCGCGGCAGCGCTTCATCCAGGAGGGCTCCTTTTCACAAATGTTTAACCAGGAACCTATATAAGGGAACTGGTCAGGGTGTTCTCTATGTACAAACTGATGTACTTGGGATATAATTCTAACATCGAAGGTACCACCAGGGGGCCACTCGGTGTCCAGCACCAGCCACTCCCTATCACAAAGTATTCCTAATCGGGACGGAGACATTTTTACTCCATAGTCACCGTCAAAACCCTTCTTAAAATTCTTGATCATACATCTTAGCGGAGTTTGCGTGGACTCCGCCCCTCCCATAATGACGTACACAACGACAGTAAGGGTGGGTAGTATGGCTGCAGGTAAGGGGTCCGTACAGCCCTAGGAACAAATAGGGAGACAAACACCAAACGCTTCCTCCTTTTCGCGACCTGGCGTGGTCGCCCGGCCAGGAACTGCGCTACTCAGGAGTCCGCTCTCACGTGGTCTGTTTCAAGACCTCTCATTCACACACACACACACACACACACACACACACACACACACACAACCAAACATGCTAGCAAGAACGTTTTCCCAAATTTTCCCAGGCCTTATCTAACTAACCAAGAGCAGCCGGTCTCGCGCATACTCATGCAAGACTTTACTTGGACTGCTAACAAACCAAGAAAAGGGCAGTAGTTTGGGCCTCGTGCATACTCATGCAAGGCTTACTCGGACTTGCCCTGAGAGGTGATCAGACTCTCGGTACCTTTTACCAAATCAACCTCGCGCATACTGTCAGCGGCTGCCTGGGTGAGAATCTTCACACTCTTGTCAAGTGCATATATCTATATAATTTTGCAAGGTATTGTGGGCAGTGTAGTTCATTCACACCAGACACAGCTGCTGACAATAATTTAGTTGTGCTCTTGGGTAAAGCCAATAAGATATTTATTTATGGGGTTATTTCTCCCAACACAGATATGCTTGGTAGCACATAAATTAGGTAACTTGCTTTCAGTGTTAACTTGGAAAAACAAAGTCAAAATCTGGAAAATCACAAAACTTTATATGGTCACAATTTCTACAGAGTATATATCTATAATAAAAGCACCTCAACTCTGTATTGTAGTTAGAATACATACCAGTCTTTCTAACTACAATACAGAGTTGAGGTGCTTTTATTATAAAATCAGGAAAATAACAAATGAAAAGTCACAAAGCAAGAAACAAACTGTTCTTTTCAGGTTAACTTCTGATTACTTCCCACATAGATACAGAAGTGATTCTCTCCTAGCTCACAAGCAATTAGGTAAGGCTTAATTGCTAGCAGTTACCAGCTGAAACCCCTTAGCTGGCTTGCCTTCCACTGTGTGGGTCAAATCCTGCTTCAGGAGCTTTTCTGAGTAGATTAAAGAACAAATTTGTATTTCTTTGTGATGGTTGCTGTATTTTATAACAGAAAGTTACCAACGGAGTTTAGATAGAGAGCAGTCCATATAAACAGGATCCTCATCTTCTATTATTCCCCCTTGTTCAACAAGCATGGGTTCAATATCATGGATTGGCACAGATGAATCTCTCAATGGAGCATTTTCAGGAGAATACTTGTTTCCCTGCTGTCTTTCAAGGTTATAGCTAGGGCATAGATCAGTGTTCATACCTGAGCTTCCATTGCTGCTAGAGTTCCTCTCTATATAGCCTGGCCAGTATGTAGTCCAGTTCTTATGTCCAGCCTTCCAATCCAGATCCCTGGACACTGGATCTCTCTTCACATACCTTCTGGCACAGGTCTTAGGGTCCCTTCCACGTGCAGCCGTCTCCCTCACAGGTAGCCTCTGGTGATTCCTAGCTCTGCAGCACCATTCCTCTGGCTTTTCCCAGTCCAATGGTGTATGCTGGCCCTTGGAATACCTCCCAGTATACGTACTGCTTTGGACTCTTCTAGACCTCTCAAAGGCTTTTCTCTTCCTTCTTCCAAAGGGTCTCTTTCCCTCTCTGTCCGTCCGGTTTGGCTTCTGCTTCTGATGATCCTTCAGATGAAACTGATGATCAAACTCAAGCTGATTCTCAGGATACTGAGGACAATTCTCTGGATATCTAAGGCGATCATGAAGATGGTCATCTGTAGAATAAACTCTACTCTTATTCTGCTTAGATGAGTGCTCCTCTCTAATACAGCGCAGCTGTGCTGAATCAGGCCCTGCCCTTTGAGATGAGTGCTTAGGGATTACCTCATAGCCCTCCTGATTGAACACACGTTTCCCCACTTCAGCTCCTCTAATGGCTGTTGGAAACCTGGTGCATTCTGGGACTGGTAGTCTTTTATGGGAAAATTCTGTTTTCTTATTTCTACCAGAACTGACAGGTTGCTTGTTCAGAGTCACTTCACCTTTTCTATAGCTCCTTCCTGAGCTATGATAAGCTTCCTTATCACAATACTCATGCAAGACTTACCCAAACCTAACTGACTAAGGAACAAGGAAATTTCTACTCACCGGATCTGGTACCCGATACAGAACCAGCTCTTGGGTTGAATCCTGGACGCCCCTTGGGTTCGGAGGTGTTGGCTGGTCGGACCCAGTAGTCCGCCGAGGCAAGGCGGAACCCTCTCCGATGCAAGAGGACCGGTGGCGCCTGAGGTTTCCCCTGTGGTCAGACAGACACGGTTCCAACCGAACCAAACCTTGAGGCGGTAATACGTGGTATATTCACTTGAATGCCATCCACTACTCACACATTCCCGGCCAACGCACCAAGAATATGTAGCAGCGAAGTGCACGCAATGAATAAAACCAGGAGTCAGTTGCAGGATCCAAGCCAATTTATTGTGCACAGGCTCAGACAAGGAGTGCATCCAAAAAGGACTGAGCAACGGAGAACAGGAGCAAATTCCTTATATACAATTATTACGGTTTGATACAGGCAAACTTTCTATTGGTCCCAACGCCCCTTGCACCTGTCCAATCGGGGACCCTCTCTGGGCCTAGCTCCTTGCTCCCCCTACTCAGACTATCCTAACAAAGGGGCACAGTCTTAGACATAGATACATTTCTACTTCAAGGCCATTTCTAGCTCGGAGAATGCAGGAACATGTCTGTCATCAGCATAGAGGAATTAATAAAGGCATTATGCAAACGTTTCAAAAACAGTTTTAAAACCAGTCAAAAGCAGTTTCTCAAACTCTGGTTCTTTTCAGCACTACTCTCAGATGGGGTTGGGGTCTAGGCCTAGTTTACAGGCCATAGCCTACCACAGTACCTCCCAGGATCATATGGTAAAAAGTGTCTTGCTAAAATCTCCGATCCTGCAATGAAGCCTGACCCTCCTATGTTGGCATCAAGAAACCCTAGAAGCTGCATTGACCTCTAGAAAACCTATGAATCTGAGTGGTGTTTCTCCTTAGTTTCCAGAAAAAGAACAGGGATCTCTTATGCTCTTTCCACTCCAATACTTGAGCAGGGTTTGTCTATCAGTTTTGCTATCTGAGAGTCTGTCTCTGCTAAGCATTAAGCAAAGGCATCAAAGTGTTACTGTTGATCTTTCAGTACATGATACTGAGCGTAGGGAGACAAAGCAGCTGTCCAACCCCCCTTCCCCTCCTCTCTCAAAGCACAATTATGTAGATGAGAGCTCATCGTCGAAGTTTTGACATTATTAGCCTCCAGCAGTCTTTACCTAAGTCAACCAGGAGGATGTGCCTTTACCTACTAAGCCCAAACTCTCTCATTAGCAGTTTTTGAGAGAGCTGGCCTGAAGGATTAGAGGCCCTTTGACACTTACCAAACAATTTGTATTGAGTGTGTGATCATTGATGCAATCATTGAAGGGAGCCAGGTCTCGAGACTCTCCAGGCATTGAGCAGCATAGGGGATGTAATATATGTTGAGCTTGAGTCAGCTGACTTTGGAGAAGCAAGCCTGATTGAGTCCTCAACACAGCTTGGATCCCTAGTCCCACCAGTGATCTCAGAGGGTGTGGCTGAAGGATTAGTACCTTCTCAGATAAAAACCTCTGTAGTAATCTGATTTTTAGTATTGGGGGAATCCCAGGATCTCCCTTTATAAATGTGGGAAGTCAAATTATGAAGAGGATTCTACCACAGATGTCCCATCAGATTCTTCTTCTCCACATGCCAGGAACAGATCCCCCACCAGGAGATTCTTTCCTTACCAGCTTTTGTTCAGGAAATGGCTGAGACCATTCCCTTTAATTTGTAAATCAGAAGTGAGCCGAGGACATCAGTACTAGACTTCAAATACTTCAGTGTTCAAAGGAGCTGGTGGTAGTGTGTCTTCTCCAAAAAGTAAAGATAAGACTGTGGGGAAACACTACTCTGTATTTATTGTTGAAGAAGATTGTTTATTCCCACAGACTGCTCTGGTAATCAAAGTTTTTGTAACGGGATGCTTATGTGAGAAGCCTAAATAGGTGTCTGTGTTAAGTTTATTTCATAAAAGCAACATAGGCAGCTATGTGCTTTTATAAAATAAGCTCCAAGACCAGCACCAATAACACACAAATTTGCACCTGCTCCAAAAGTGTAAATTTATTTATGTAGTTTGTGTACATATTTTACAAAATATGCATGTACATCGCAGCTCCTCTGTTTTCCCCACTGTCTCCCTGGGAATGGCTAAATTTTAGATCACATGAAAGTAAGCACATGCTTTCTGTGTGCATAGTTTTATGCATATATGCAATCATCCAATTTTATAAACGCCTTGGTCTTCATGTAAAGCAGGCTTTCAAATTAGTCCCTGGAAAAGGTTCTGCTCTGGAAAAGGTCAGCAGGACTGGGGCCCACTCTTAGCTCCCCTCATTGGTGTGTTTGGGTAAAAGAGTAAGTATCTCATATTGGCAGTGGGAGGAGGAGAACAATTTCAGCATTAAGTGACCACAGCATGCCCCCCCCCCCCCCCCCGCCATGCCCATCCCCATCCCAAACTGCACTAAAGATCTGGGACTTCTTGGAAAGGACACTTTCCAAGTCTCCTGCTAGACCAGTCCTTACAAGTGGGTTATATTCCCTTGCCAGCAGATGTTGGAGACAGATATAATACCAAAGGCTTCACTGATCATACCCTGGCACCCATGTGCCCTTCCCTACTATCTCCAGCAAATGCTGGTTCGTACTCACCTTGTTCCTCAAAGTTTTGCTTCAGAACTACTTCATTCAGCTCTCAACTGTGGAGGTCTCTAGGGAATACTGGAGGTGTCCCCACAGTTTCCTACATTACTGGAGCCTGTCAGGGGCAGTAACCACTGATCATGAGGATCAGAAAGGCCTGCCGTCTTTAGAGGGATTCAAACTCCAGGCCATGAGGGCTTGTGTAGCCTGTCTGGAGAGAGCTGAGCACTGCCATTGGAGCCTTCCTGTGCTGCCTACCCTAGTACAGCTGCCGCTATTCAGCGATTTTTGTATGGTGATTCCACTTACAGAACCATGGCCAGTTACTGCTCAGCTCCCAGGCATCCTGTTGGATCAGCTCTCTTGCAGCATCTGTGAACTATGAGTGATGGTTTTACCCTTCCTCTCCTCTCTCCCGCATACAGTGCTCATCTCTGAACGCTGCGCTGCTGCTGCCACTTCTGGCATCACGAGGCCCCTCTACCCCTGCAGTTCTGTTCCTGCACTACTGCCGCTGGCTGCTTCTGTGAGCAACCACTGCTTCAGACTCTGCCTCAGTTTTGCTGCCCTTTGCTGCTGCTGTTTTGGCCACGTGGTCTCTGGCTTCTCAATGTTTTCAGCACATCTGCTTCAGGCCACTGGCCAGCACTTTCGTGGCAGCCATTTTAAAGCGCTGGTTTTTGCGCCTGTTGCAGGTGTGGCCATTTCCTACCCAGATTCCAGGCAGCACTCCAGAGCTGGTAATCAGCAGAGGACTCTATTCTTCAGCCTTTCCACGACTGCAAAAGGGCCCACCACATTAACTTGGCTAGGGGAAACACAACGTTGCCATGCCTGCGCTACTGTTGCGGTGCCTTGCCTGTGGGCGTAAACGCTGGCAGTTAATAGACCGGATTTGTGCCACCTGCTCTGCCCATCCCAGTGAGGCCTCTGTGTCTGTCACCACCGGGGGCCCAAGAGAACATAAGATATGCCATACTGGGTCAGACCAAGGTACATCAAGCCCAGTATCCTGTTTCCAACAGTGGCCAATCTAGGTCATACGTACCTAGCAGTTTCCCCAAAAGAGACAGGTTCCACAATGCTTGTACTGGGTCCCTTCTTAATAATGGTTTATGGACCTTTCCTCCAGGAACTTGTCCAAACCTTTTTTAAACCCAGCTACACTAAAGCCTTTACTACATCTTCCGGTAACAAATTCCAGAGTTTGATTACACGTTGAGTGGAAAAATATTTTCTTTTATTAGTCTTAAATAGTTTACCCTGTAGCTTCATTGCATGTCCCCTAGTCTTTCTATATTCTGATGACGTAAACAATCGATCTACGTTTACCCGTTCCACTCCATTCATTAATTTATAGACCTCTATCATATCTCCCCTCAGCCGTCTCTTTTCCAGGTTAAAGAGCCCTAACCTTTTTAGCCTTTCTTCATAGGAGTATCCTTCCATCCCCTTTACCATTTTGGTGGCTCTTCTCTGAACCTTTTCTAATAACGCTATATCCTTTTTAAGATACGGCGACCAGAATTGCACACAATATTCAAGGTGCGGTCTCACCATGGAACGATATAGAGGCATTATAATATCTTTTGTTTTATTTTCCATTCCTTTCCTTATGATACCTAGCATTCTATTTGCTCTCTTGGCTGCTGCTGCACACTGGGCCGAGGGTTTTAACATGTTATCCACAATGACGCCTAAATCTTTTTTCTGGGTGGTGGTTCCTAATGTGGAACCTTGCATTGTGTAACCATAGTTTGGGTTGTTCTTCCCTAGGTGCATAACTTGTCCACATTAAATTTCATCTGCCATTTTGATGCCCAGTCTTCTAATTTATCAAGATCCTCTTGCAAAAAAGAGAGCAAGCTGCACCCCCTGGCGCCACTCCAACTTCAGAGGAAGGATCCTCTCTCCCCCCCCCCCCCCCTCAGCTGCTTCCCCAAAAGTCTCGGATGGCAACTCCAGATATCTTACCTGCGGACAGGGACCTTGAATCCAACAGATTCATAGCTCTCTTTAGAAAGGCATGGGAGGTCTGGTGCAGTGCACCGCCACTATCTCAGAGTTCTTCAGCACCGTCGCCGACTTCATCTACTTCACACTAACATCTTGCTTGGAAACGCACCTCGGATGCTCAGGGGACAGAGGTCCCATTCTGCACACCCAAGACAGTTTCCTGGGTGGCTGAGGTCGGCGACTCGCCTCCTCAGATTGACTTGGATCTTCTCTGAGGCTGGCAGCCAGCATTCTGTCTTGGATCATGAGGACGGTGAATGGTCCTGTTAGAAGATCCAGACAAGGACCTTCACGACTCCCAAGATGTCAGGCTGTTTCACAGAGACGAGTTGGCAACACTTCTTGCACAGATTGTCAAGGCTCTTCATATTTCAGACGGCCCTGAGGCAACGCCAGCTCAAACCTCATCGCAGGCCAATCCTATTCTGGCAGGCTTCCGAAAGCCAGCTAAGGCCTTCCCATTTCTGCTGAAACTCCAATAAATGGTCTACTTGGAATGCCAGGTCCCGGAGGTAGCACTCCTGTCAGTGCAACTGTTAGGGAAGCTCTATGTGTAGTCACCAGCCGACCTCGATAGCTGGCTTCGCTTCCCGACAGTGGACGCCTTGGTCATGGAGGTGACCAAGCACACCACCATTCCGGTGAAAGGAGTGTGTGGTGCTCCGCGATCAGAATGGCCGCAAGGTGGAAAGCTTGTTGAAAACAGCCTTCTGCTCCTCCTCGCTTGCCTTGCAGGCTTCTGCCTACAGAGGCCTGGCGGCTTGTGCCCTCTTGCGTTGGGTTCAACTCTTGCCCAAGGATTCCGCCTCAGCGCGCATGGTGTCCACTGTTGCGTTCTTAGCAGATGCTTTCTATGATCTCATTAGGCTAGTGGCACGATCCATTGCGGCAGTCACTGTAGCTTGCCGCTGGCTCTGGGTCCAGCATTTGTCATCTGATTACGCTTCTAAGGCCTTCCTCTCCAGATTACCCTTTAAGGGCAAGCTCTTCTTTGGTCAAGGACCTCAGTGAGGTGAAAGCTCAACATCTACCTGAGGACAGACCCCGAACTTCCTCACGTCAGGGGCTGGTGGATCCGCAGCTCCTGCAGCATCTTGATCTCGCTTCAGGAGCAACCACCACTACTACCCCGGCAGATCATCCTCTCTGTTGCCGGCCCGCAGGATGGTGCCTGCCTCTCAGCCTTTTCGGGTGTTTTGCAGAGTGAATGATTCGTTCTCTACCTCTACAGCCAAGTTCCTCGGATCCCGTCGGCAGTCCTGCTGACTTCCCCTGGCTCTACTTCAGGACAGCGCCAGTGGGAGGATGCCTGTCCTTTTTCTCTTGTGAGTGGGCCCGCATCACCATAGATCATTTGGTCTTAGGCATCATCCAGTATGGCTATGCACTCGGGTGTGCCTGACCAATCCGGGACACCTTTTTAATTTCCCCTTGCACGACCCAAAAACATCAGGCTGTGTGTGCAGCTCTGCAGCACCTGTTTGATCTCCAGGCCATCTGTCCATCCCAGCCCCCAAACAGGTGTCTGGACACTATTCCATCTATTTTGTAGTATCCAAGAAAGACTGGTCCTGGTGCCCCATTTTAGATCTCCAGGGAGTCGATCGCTCACTCCGGATTCCCTGGTTTCAGATGGAAACACTCTGGTTGGTAAGTCAGGCGGTCAGATGGGGAATTCTTGGCATCCCTGGATCTTGCCAAGGCTTACCTCCATATTCCCATCCATACAGACCATCAGCAGTTCCTGCAGTTTGTCATCCTCGGACAGCACTTTTAGTTTCGTGCGCTGCCTTTTGGCCTAACCATGGCGCCCCGCGCCCTCTCCAAGGTCATGATCATGGCTGCCGCAGCGCTGAGAATCAAGGGAGTGCACGTGCACCCCTATCTTGACGACTGGTTTATCCAGGCAAAGTCTTACCACAAGGCTCTGTAGACCATTCATCACGTCATCCAAGTTCTGGAAGACCTTGGGTAGCGAATCACGCCAAGAGTTCCCCTGTCCCCACCAATATCTCAAATTTCTGAGCTTGCTTCAATACCCAACAAGGCAGAGGTTTACCTCAAGCAGGAATGGTTTCACCGGTTTACCGATCAGCATCGCAGCTTTCTCCGGAAAGCAGTGCCATGAGCCTAGGACTATCTTCAGGTGCTTGGGGCCATGGTGGCCACCATTGATGTCGTCCCCTGGGCGCAGGCACATATGTGACCTCTTCAGAGGTCACTGCTCTCTTGGCAGTCGCCTATCTCCGGGGACTTCATCCTTCACTTATCCCTTCCGCCGTCTCTGCACCTCAGCCTTCGGTGGTGCCTCCATCCGGGGGAGGGGGGTCGGGGGGTCCCCTTAGAGGCACCGCAATGGATAGTCGTGACTACCGATGCCAGTCTCTCCGGCTGGGGGACGCATTTTCGCAACTGCACCACACAGGGTGTCTGGAACCCTCGGTAGGCGTTCTGGCCATCAATCTCCTGGAAGCCAGGGCTGCACACCTGGCTTTGTTGTACTTTCTGCCTTACATCTGTCACAGAGCAGTACACATCTTCTCGGTCAGTGTCACGATGGTGTCCTACCTCAATAGACAGGGTGGCACCAAGGATCCAGGAGTTGCGAAGGAGATGGCTCGCCTATCCGCCTGGGCGGAGAAACATGTGCTGATGGTGTCAACTCAGCATATCACAGACATGTACAGGCCGACTTTCTCAATCGACATGCCTTGGATCACAGGGAATGGGAGTTTGCTCCATGGGCCTTCCAACGCATAGTTTAGCAGTGGGGTCGTCCAGAGATCGATCTAATTGGAGCCACAGCCTATGCCAAGGCCCCTATCTTCAATCACCAGAGGGAGTCCAGAGGTTGCGCTGGTTTAGCCTTGACCAACGGCAGGCCTCCTGTACCTCTTTCCCCCCCTCCCCCCCGGTGGTGATTGGGCAGGTCCTTCGCCGCATAGAAGCTCTCCAGGGACTAGTGATTCTGGTGACCCCCAATTAGCCGTGCTGCCTGTGGTTCACTGACCTCTTTTTGCCTCAAGGTGGGGTGGCCCCTCCTGCTAGAGTCCCACCACAGACTGCTCTGACAGGGACCTGTCTGAATGGACGATCCGGCTCCGTATTCATTTACAGCCTGGCTCTCGAAAGGCGTCACCTACAGCACAAACGTTATTTGCAGCAGGTCATCGCAACCCTGCTTCAGTCTCATTGGTTGTCTACCTCTGGCTTATACATGGGTCTGGTGCCTCTTCGAGGCCTGGTGTGCCTGCTGCAGAGTTTCGCCCTGGCGTAAACAGATCCCTGACGTCCTCACCACCTTACAGGACAGCTATGACAAGGGACTTGTGCTGAACTCCTTCAGGGTCCCAAGTGGCTGCTCTCACTTGCTTTAGAGGGCCTATCTTAGGCTGCTCGGTAGCAGCACATGTCTGTCAGATGTTTCCTCCGGGGCATTGGATTACTGCGTCCACCTCTGCGTCCTATGATTCCTCCATTGGACCTCTTTCTGGTCTTGTGCAGCCTGCACAAACCTCCTTTTGAGTCTCTTAAGGAGGCTACGCTGCAGGATTTGTCTTATAAGTCTGCCTTCTTAGTGGCCATCACATCCGCGAGGTGGGTGTCAGCTCCAAGTGCTTTCTTGTTGGGACCCCTTCTTGACCTTCTCTATGGAAGGAGTCTCTATCTGACCCATGCCGTCTTTCTTACCCAAGGTCGTGTCTCCATTCTACCTTAAATCAGCCTATCCTGCTGTCTGCTTTTTTTTCAGTCAGGACTGCCCTAAGCATAATCTTAGGGCATTGGATGTCGGCTGTATTCTGCGCCGCTACTTGCGGATGATGAATTCCTTCAGGAAATAGGATCACCTTTTTGTCCTCTTTGCAGGGCCCCGCAAAGGGCTCACAGCTTCCAAGCATGCCATTGGCCAATGGATCGAGAGAACCATGGAATCTGCCTATATTTTGCATGGCAAACCTATCCCATTAGGTCTTCGAGCACATTCTACTAGAGCATAAGCTGCCACCTGGGTGGAGCGGTCCTGCATGGATCCGATGGACATCTGTCGAGCGGCCACCTGGTCGTCTGTCTACTTTTGTGCGCCATTATTGGCTGGATATCCAGGTGCAGACTGGTGGCTTTCGGGACCAGCGTAGTGGTGCGGCTGCCTCATCCCGCCCTCAGGTGGGGTAGCTCTGGTACTGCTCACTTGTAAGGACTGGTCTAGCAGGAGACTTGGAAAGTGAAATTTTACTTACCGCTAATTTCTTTTCCTCAATTCCTGCTACAACAGTCCATCTCCTGCCCTCACTCACTGCATTACTGGCCGTAGTTCTTCAGCAGCCATCATGGCAGCCGTTACGACAAAACCTTCAGTTAGCGGCTATCCTCTACAGCTTCTTGAATTGTACATAGTTGTGTGGTACTGGGTGCTAGTTGCGCTATGATTCTCACTTTGGCGCTCTGGTTCTCACTTTTAGTTTAATAGGGGCGCTAATTGTGCTCACTTGATGCTTCTGCTTTGCCAGGGATATACTGAAGGCGACACCTGGGGGAGGCACATGTCTCCAACATCTGCTGGCAGGGGAATATAACACACTTAACAGGATTGTTCTTTCAGGAATCCAGGAAAGGAAATTAACGGTAAGTAAAATTTCACCATTGTTCTCCCACATGGGATCCTATCAAATCTTCATGATAGAATGTATGTATTATGTTTTGGCAAATGTCTTCATTCTAAAGTTGTACTTTTCAAAGTAATAGAAATACTTTTTGTTATCATGAACTCGTAATGAGCGTAGAGCATTTCTTTTTTAGTTCCTTTTTATAGCCTGCATAACATGTCAATGTTATGCGATTCATACATTATTTTAAAAAAAAAAATATAAATTAAAAATGGGAGTACAAACTGATCATTCAGTACAACAGGCTATCAGTTAATAAAATATTTTGTAAATCCAGCACCACCATTTATAGAATTTTTATGTTTGTTGCAAAAAATCTTCTTCAAACTGAAACTCTTACAAGGTTTTCAAAAGCTTGGTATAAAGCATTCAAAGACCAGTCTTTAACATACAAAATCACAATAGATTTAAATTGAATATGGTCCTGTAGCCAACTAACAATGATCCAGTGTGAGCCAGTGTAAGAACCATGCTAAAATGTACTGATTCTTGTAGGGAAAGATAAAAGGCATCAGAGCATGTCCTGCATTGACCTGTAATGTTCTGAAATGCCATTGAGAACAGCAGGCTAGGCCATTGCAGTTAAACTCTCTGAGGGTAAGATCAAGGAGATGGTGGTCCTTATAAAGGATTATATACATTCCGAAATCACTGCAAATAGCTTAACACATTATTGTATGTTAACTTTAATTTAAATCTGAAATAAGCAATTAAAGGGGAAGGACCTCAGATTGTCCTTCCTTCTGTTTTTAAGCAGCTTTTCACTCTCCTTGGAGTCTTGATCCGGCTAAGAGGACTCTTCATCACAAGTCATTAAAAAAAAAAAAAAAGGGGGGGGGGGGTTTGTGTGGGTTTTTTATTATTTTGCAATTTTTCTATATCTGTTGAAAAATTCTTCACACCAAAAAAGTAACATCTGAGAAATCCTCTAGCCAATTCACACTATTCATGACTATGTTTAGCTAACCAGCTGCACAGGAGTGTTAAAATATCCAAAAGGCTGTAAATATTATCTGGAATATAGAAAAGTAATCTAACTAAATAATTTTTCCAAAACTGGCTCAGTATGCTGTTCTGTGCTTCAGATTCTGTAACCTTTTTTGTTACACCCTCCGTCAAAAGAGATATTGGGGTGGATCACGGAGGAGGTATTGTCTTTTCTAAAATAAGACGTTTTAGCTGCTGTTCTCCAAGGTCTGAAGCCTTGCCTAAGAGGACATGTCAAGCCTTAGAATGTTAGAACCATGACTTTGTTGGCGGCCCATCTAAGATTGACCCCTACTGAGGAGACATACATAGGTTGTGAAGTGGTATGTGCACATAACATTGAGCTCTAACAGTTTGGTCAGCCTATTCTTCATGTCTCTTTGAGGAGGAAAAGCCAACTCCATCCCCCTCATATGGTCTTTAGATTATAGTCTATTAAAAAAAAAACCTCACTGTTAATTGGTGACTTATTGGTTCATTCCTTTTTCCCCCCCTAAGAAGTCAACACACAGCTAGATGTTATCACTTGCATAATATGCTTCTCTTTTGAAAAAACAAGGTAGCTTACCAGCAAAAAGTATCCTCAAAGGACGACAAGATAAACAGTCACCCAAATAATCCAAATGGCAAAATGGAAATTCCCATACATGTCTGATACTGAGCAATCCAGAAATTTCCTGATGTTGGGCACTGGTACTTTAGATGACCTCTACATAAGTGGCTGTCTTGAGGGAGGACACAGACATTTGCCTTTCCAGACCTTTTCTGTTTAAAATTCCAGTGCACTATGGTGCAGCTTTTCATAAAAACAAACAATTCTGTGGTTTATCTAGGTTTATGCCCAGTGTCACATTCCATCCAGTAAGTTACTAAGAAACTTGCTCACAGCATCTGCTAGAAAAGAACATATAGTTCAGGAGTTTGGAGCTTCTAAAGCAGCAGTACTAAAAGAATTGCTGGAAATATCTACTTGTTTTGATTGTCTTACTTTCTATTCAAGTCTATTCTAGGTCTCCTTTCTTGTTTGACCTAATTTGTGTTTTTTCACTCATCGTACAATAAGATGAGCACCATGCCTGTGTTTCTTTTTTTTTAACTATTTCTTCCGTGAGTCCATCCTTAAGTAAAATGAGTATAGCATACAATACTAATCTGCAGGAAATTCTTAGATTGGCACAGCAACATCTTGTCTTGCTTTATAACTCTGGCAGGTTAGTCGTCTTGGGAATAAAATTTTCACCCTGGGAGCAGGTTCCATCAGAGTAGCATGGCTGACTTGGAGTGAAATAGTTTAAAACAAAATCATTATGACCCCCCTCCATCAGCAGAATTATATAAAATATTTTGTTTGATTTACTAGTGCTGCTACTTTAAAACACTACTTGAGGTGCCTTTTCCTATTTCTGTCACGTGAAAATGGGATTTTCTTATATGGAGATACTGAATTTTTACTAACATTAACATTTTTTGAAAAGTTATACAAGCTAAAACCATCTTCAGGTTTTAAAAATCATGACGACATTTAGGGATCAAAGATTTTGACTAAAATGTTAGTGTAGTGATCTCCAGGAACAAGCAGGAATAAGTCTTCACATATGGGTACGTCGGTACCGACGGAGCCTGCGCGGGAACGCTCCCCAGCTTCCCAAAAAGGAAAGCTTTTGGGAGCATCCCACAGCGCCTGCGTGCTGCCTTCCCGCCTTTCCTAACTGCCTCTCCCCAGTTCTTCTTTTCCGCGGAGCCAGCAGGTCGTGTTCCTGTCACCGCTGAAGAAGTTCTTTGTTTTATTTTATTTCTTTGGTTGCGCGTCTGCCTTCCCCGACGTCGGACCGGTACCGCCGGTCTGTCTGTCTTTTCTTTTAAAAAAAACCAAAACATATTTTTCCCTCACTTAGTGTGTTTTTCCTCTTTTGGGCCTTAGGCCTCACGAGAAATTTTCCTCATGGAAAAACCAGCCTCCGGGTTTAAAAAATGCACTAAGTGCAGCGGTACTATTTCTGTTACCGACACCCATGAATGGTGTCTTAAATGTTTGGGTCCTGACCACTCCATTTTGGATTGTTCGTCCTGCTCCTTGATGTCCAAACGAGGTTTACAGAACCGAGCAGCCAAGCTCCATGTGCTGTTTCCCTCTGATGCAGCTTCAGTAGCATTGACGTCTTCCAGGGCTGCTTCTTCCTCCCATGGATCTCAGGTAACCAAACATAAATCCAGCCGGTCCTCGAAGGGTAGATCTCCTTCCAAGCATCGAGATGCCTCCGGGCTTGCCCTCGAGGATCCTGCACCGGCAAAACTACCCCGGCGGGAAGCTTCGGCTTCCAAAGCTCCACCTATGGGGTTACAGGTTGACATCGATAGCACGGCCTCGACCGATCACGTGTTAGAATGCTCTGGGGTACCGGCACAACCTTCCGGTACAGAGTTCCAGGCATTCATGGCGTCGGGTCAGAATATTCTATCCATGCAGCAGGCTATCACAGCCTTCATTCAAGCTGCGACGCCGCTGATACCACAACAAACTCCGTTGTCGGTATCGGCCCAGGTACCGGCACCGGTACCGACTGCATCGACATCAGCCATGGTGTCGTCTGCAGCGGTTCCCTGTCTAGGGATGCCTATCGGTACCGAACCGGTACCGATAACGCCCGATGTCGATACGGCTCGGTACACGTATCGAGCTTTGAAAGAGCACCCTGACAGTCGATACTTTGATTCCTCCGAAGATTCTGATGCATCGGAGGCATCTGCTGAAGTATCCATAGCCCTTCCTGAGGAGCCTTCTTCTCCAAAAAGAAGAATGTCTCCTTCAGAAGACTTGTCCTTTCAAGACTTCATAAGAGAAGTGGCTAAAGGGCTTTCTATTTCAGTAACCTCTGAATCAGAGCCTAGAGCTAAAAAATTGGATATTTTAGGTTATGCTAAGGCTCCTAAGGAGGCAGTCACCTTGCCAATTCATGAGATTCTCTATGATCACATGATTGACTTATGGGAGACTCCTCTCACTATCTCTCCTCATTCTCGTAGGTTGGACACTATGTACCGTGTCCCTCCTTGTCCTGGTTTTCATAAAACACACCTTCCTCACCATTCTATTGTGGTGGAGTCAGCTATGAAAAAGATAGAGTGCAAAAAGACACTCCTCTGCTCCTCCAGGAAGAGAATGCAGGACCTTGGATGCTTTTGGTAGGAAAATCTTCCAAGCCAGTATGCTCATTGCCAGAATCAACTCCTATAGTCTTTATATGGGTATGTTTCTGAAAGAAGTTGCAGATAAGCTGCACTCTTTCCTCCCTTCCAGAGGATAAAAGGGAAGAATTTCTTATTTGGCTTAAGCATACTCAAGATATTTCAAAGTTTTCCAACCGTGCAGCTTTTGACTCCTTTGAGGGTGCCAGCAGAGCTTCGGCCATTGCCATAGCTGCACGCAGAATTGCTTGGCTCCAAGCTTCTGATCTGGAATCTTGGGTCCAGGATGGCTTGGGAAATCTTCCCTGTACAGGAGAAAACCTGTTTGGCAAAGATTGGCAAATAAAAGCCACTCAAATGGATGCAGAAAATTCTGCTTTGGATAGACTTTCAAAGTCAACCTCCATTCCTGCCAAGAAAAAACCTTTCAAGAAGTCTTTTTTCAAGAAAGGCAGATTCCATCCTGCTTCTGGCCAACAATCATCTACAGGTCGTTTTGCTGCTAAGCGTCAGCAACCTAAACAGGCCAGGCCTAAGCCTACAGGGGCTGTTGCAACTCAGCAGACCCAGCCTCCTCAGGGTTTTTGACTTGATGATAGAGAACTTAGCCTTTCTGGCTCTGAAACAGCCAGAGCCTCTCACCATTCCAGGAAGGTTAGCTCATTTTGCTCCCAGATGGGAACAAATTACAGCAGAGCAGTGGACCCTCTCCATCATAAGGGAGGGCTACAAACTTCATTTCTCAAACCTTCCTCCTCACACCATGGTGAGACATTTCAATTCTCCAACATCTCTCCTTGACCCTTCTAGGTCAGGAGGTGGCTGCTCTTCTTGCCCAAGGGGCAATAGAAGAAGTACCTCTTCTTCAACAAGGGTCAGGGTTTTACTCCCCCTACTTTCTTATCCCAAAGAAAACAGGGGGCTACAGACCCATATTAGATCTCAGAGAATTGAACAAATTTCTATGCAAGAAGAAATTCAAGATGCTTTCTCTGGGTACTCTCCTTCCATACCTTCAGAGTCAGGATTGGCTTTGTTCTCTAGATCTCAAGGATGCGTACACACATGTCCTCATCCATCCATCTCACAGAAGGTTCCTCCGTTTTCTTTTCCAAGGAAAGCATTACCAATACAGGGTGCTTCCTTTCGGTCTGGCCTCTGCTCCAAGAGTGTTCACCAAATGCATGGCAGTAGTAGCTGCATTTCTACGCACTCTGGGAATATTTGTATTCCCATACCTGGACGACTGGCTCATCTGAGCTCCATCTCAGTCCGAGGCCCAGACTTCCCTGGACTGCACAAGGCACATTCTGCACTATATGGGACTTGTGGTAAACCTCCCAAAGTCCCAGCTCACCCCTACTCAGTCTCTAGAGTTCATAGGGGCCTGGCTAGATACTACCACTGCAAGGGCCTATCTTCCTCAGGCCCGTTGCCTACGCCTAGTGCAGTTAGCCTCCCAGATTCAGTCAGAGCCATTTAACTGCCCGGGAGATGCTACAACTGCTAGGCCACATGGCATCCACAGTGCATGTGGTACCCTATGCTCGCCTTCACATGAGAGCAGCTCAATGGACTGTCCACCCAGTGGACTCAAGCATCAGGGGCTCTGTCAGACAAAATAGCAACCTCCAGGTGCCTCTTTTGGTCTCTCCAGTGGTGGAGGTCTACCCAAAATCTGTTGCTGGGGTTCCCCTTCCAACAGTTGTTGCCCCAGGCAACCCTCACAACAGATGCCTCCCAAACAGGTTGGGGAGCTCATCTGCAAGACCTCTCCACTCAGGGCACTTGGTCTCCACAGGAGATCTCTCTACATATCAACCACTTGGAGCTCCGAGCAGTTTTTCTAGCTCTCAAGGTCTTCCATACCCTGCTCAGCTACGAGACAGTCCTCATTCATACGGACAGTCAGGTAGCCATGTTTTACATAAACAAGCAAGGAGGAACTGGCTCTCTGTCGCTTTGCAACGAAGCTTTAAGATTGTGGGCCTTTGCCAGAGAGCATCAAATCCATCTCCTGGCCGTATACCTTCCAGGAATTCAAAACTCCTGGGCAGACACTCAGTTGAGTTCTGCTTCCACACGAATGGTCCCTGCACATGGACCAAGTACTCAGAATCTTTCAAGAGTGGGGAACCCCGGACATAGACCTCTTTGCAAGTCCGTGGAATGCCAAACTTCCCCGGTTCTGTTCCAGAATTCCGTGTCAGGGAGTTCAGGCCAAGGATGCCTTCCTCCTTCACTGGGGTCAAGACTTCCTGTATGCTTTTCCACCCATTCCCTTAATTCCCAAGACTCTGTTCAAGCTCCAGAGGGATCAAGGATCTATGATCCTCATAGCTCCACGCTGGCCACGCCAAGTGTGGTACCCTCTACTTCTGCATCTCTCTCAAGCTCCCTCCTTAGACTTGGGAGCTGCTCCAGACCTTCTGTCCCAGGAGGAGGGGACTTTGTGGCACCCAAACCACAAGTCCCTTCACCTCAGAGCTTGGTTGCTGAAGGCCTAGACCTTCAAGGTTGGAATCTTTCTCAGCAGGTGAAGGATATCCTCCATGCTTCCAGAAAACCTTCTACTAGACGTTCCTATGCTTTTAAATGGAAAAGGTTTTCCATTTGGTGTACTGAGAAGAGTCTTGACCCTCTAGCACTACCTTTGAATTCTCTATTGGAATATCTCCTGCATCTCTCCAATGCAGGCCTTAAGACAAATTCAGTAAGGGTCCATTTGAGTGCTATTGCAGCATCCCTTAATCCTATCAATGGACAGCCTATTTCCTCTCATCCTCTTATTGCAAGATTCATGAGAGGCCTAACTTTAACTAAACCTCCCATTAGGCCTCCTCCGGTGGTATGGGACTTAAATCTTGTTCTTGGTCAGCTTATGAAGCCACCTTTTGAACCCTTAGCCACCACCTCCTTGAAATGTCTTTCCTGGAAGGTTATTTTCCTCATTGCAGTCACCTCAGCTCGCCGCATCAGTGAACTGCAGGCCTTAGTGGCTAATCCTCCTTATACAAGGTTCCATCATGATAAGGTAGTCCTTAGGACCAATCCACACTTTATGCCTAAAGTGGTCTCACCCTTTTCATCTTAATCAAGAGGTGTATTTACCTGTCTTTTTTCCAGGTCCTCATGCATCAAGTGCAGAGAGGAATCTTCATACCCTGGATTGTAAGAGAGCTCTTGCCTTTTACTTACAAAGGACACAGCAACATAGAAAGTCTTCTCAACTCTTTGTTGCTTTTGATCCCTCTCATTTGGGACTTCCAGTCTCTAAGAGGACACTGTCCAATTGGATTGCTCAGTGTATTTCTTTCGCCTACCAGAGTAAGAACCTTTCTCTGGAGGGCCATGTCACAGCTCATAATGTAAAGGCCATGGCCACCTCTATGGCTCATCTAAATTCTGTGTCCATTGACCAGATCTGTCGAGCGGCCACCTGGGCCTCGGTTCATACCTTCACAGCCCATTACTGTTTGGACAAGGACTCCCGCCGGGATGCCTTGTTTGGTCAGGCTGTTCTCAAACACCTTTTCCATGCTTAATCAACTCCTGCCCTCCTTCCCTGGATGGATGCCTGAGATCCATAGGAGGAGATAAAGCCCTTCCCAGGGTCTCATAACCTTGGGGATCTCCCAGGCATCTCTAGCTAGGGAGTCCCCATATGTGAAGACTCATTCCTGCTTGTTCCTGGAGATAGCACAGTTACTTACCTGTAACAGGTGATCTCTGGGAACAGCAGGAATAAGTCTTCACAACCCACCCACCTCCCCTAGGAGTTGTATCTCTCTATCTTTCCTTTCCTCTCTCTCTTTGTCTCAGCTTTAAAACTTGAACTGGGGAGAGGCGGTTAGGAAAGGCGGGAAGGCAGCGCACAGGCGCTGTGGGATGCTCCCAAAAGCTTTCCTTTTTGGGAAGCTGGGGAGCGTTCTCGCGCAGGCTCCGTCGGTACCGACATACCCATATGTGAAGACTTATTCCTGCTGTTCCCAGAGATCACCTGTTACAGGTAAGTAACTGTGCTTTCTCTGTTGGGTCACAGATCTTATAGCACTTTCTTATTAACTTTGTAGTCAAATCAGAAAATTAATGCTCGCTGGACCACAGAAGAGCAACTTCTTGCTGTGCAAGGTATGGTAAGAGGCTGAACTTTTTTTGTGGTGTGTGTTTGGGGTTTTTTGGGGGGTGTTTTTTCTTTTAACTTGTTGTTTGAGGACTTCTACGGAACTATTTCACTTTTTAAAAGTAGGCTTCATTTGCTGTATATGAATACATTTAAATTTTAGTGATGCTAGACATTGATAAAAGGAAAGGTATTTGAGATGATAGTTATTTTCATGGGAGGCATGGGTTCCTTTAATTTGCTTGGCTTTGTTGCATATTATTTTAAGTATTGTACAGCCCAGAACCAGTAAAGTAAGCATTATGCTGTGGGCATAAAATTAATAGCATAACTAGGAGCTATGTGTGGCGTGTGCTGTTAGAAAAATAAACACCACAAAACATTAAATCACAGAAAGCAAATCCCCTGGATGAGTATCTGTCCCTTAACAAATCTGCACATCCTGTAATGCTTATGTAAACACATCTGAATCTTAGTGTTTATTGAAATGACTTAGTTGCCAAGTTACCTGATTCCAGGCGTGAAATTTTTCCCAGTTCTACTTTTAAATCTGTATTGCACTGCAATATAATGTTTGTAGTTCCTGATTTTATCCATTGGAATTGGTGCTGCAGGTCCCATAATGCATCAGGATGAGATTGTCAGACATCCAGGACTGGTTTAAAACCTCATTCCTGGAACTGGGTAACTTGGCAGCTCTGGACTTGCTCTATAAGGGGATATTTGTTTAAGCATTCTTAGCATGAAGAACCTCTCCTTTCCTAATAGTTATTTAAAGCCAGGAGTGCTACCAAATTTTCTAATTCTTTCAGCCTAATAGAAAATGAAGAAAGGATTGCTTTCCAACAGTTCAACACATAAAGGACTGTGGGAATGGTTTAAAAAAAAGAAAGGTGTATCTTCTTTTTTTTTTTTTAATTTGAAATGCAGGTAAAACAAAATTTTGGACAACAAAAGGAGATCCAGGAATGAGACAAAATACTTAAGGGCTAGAAGGGGAGATTCATAATTTTTATATTTTCTAATTTGTGGAGTAAAGGGGGTTTAAATCAGGCTATTTTAATCTCTTGTTTTAGTAATGATTATAGCATAAATTGTGGCCCCAGAGAGAGGCTATTAAGCATGCCTGTCTGATGTTGTACAGATTGGCAGTCTCAGCCGAAAAGTAAGAACTGACATTAGCTGAAGTGCCATGCACTGGAATCAGCTAAAAATGGGAAGGTGTGTAGTTCAATTAGACCAGAAGATTGGGACCACAAAGGTAAACCCTGAATTCAGTAGAAGCCTGTGTAAAATGGGGAGACATCTAAGGCTGTACTTGTTTGTAATAGTGTAAATCTTGTGGTTTAACAATAAAAGTAAGAGAGATCATCTTACTGTGAAAGCTCATTAAAGAAGAGCTGCTGAAGTGACATGAGTTATTGCAATAAAATAGATTTAAAAAGCTTTCTTATTGTGTTAATGCATTATACAACAAGGTGATATATCTAATTTTTTTTCTTGTTTGAGTTATATACTTTAATGACAAGTTCACGTGTCTCATTTCCCTTTGATATTTTTCCTTACATATTCTATACCTCGCTTTTCTACAAATTTTCTGAACCCTTTGTTCTACTTTTATGGTGTTTTCTTTTGTCTCATGGATATTTGGAGAGTTTGTTTTAATTTAAGTGAACGTTTCTGTTCCACTTAGAAGCTCAAGACTATAAAACTTGATTATTTTTGTTTGCTTTATTTTTATATGACTAATATGTAATCAACTGAATTACACAGTCAAAGACCTTTTAGAATTACAGCGCTTAAACTCTGTACCAGAAATTTAGTGAATAACCATGTTAGCCTTTGGACTTTATATAACCACATTATATTCAAAGCTCAGGAGGTAACTTAATTCCATTTACTTGGAACCTGACCATGGAGCACTTCAGTTTGGGTAGAAATCTTCTAAATTCAGAAACAGAAGGAATAGTCAGTTTGTCCAAGCTCTGAATAGGTCTCACCTACCTGCACACTGGGTTCTTGCCAGCCACTGGGTAAGTACCCCACCCAGCAAGCTTCGCCTTTGCAGTTTTGGGGAATGTTGCAAATGCACAAAACCTACCAGTCACATTTTTATAGACAAGACCCATACACAATTATTTATATCACTGATTGGATACAAGACTAACAAACCAAAATAGCTTTTTTGAAAAAAGACAAAACAAGCTATAAAGGTCATAACCAGCAAACTGTAAAAGGATAAGAATTATACTACCTAATTAACATTTACTTTAACTTAATAGCCAGTGCCTGTGAAAGTCCTGGTAGATCTGTTATAGAATATTCAGAAGTGGGACAGGGTCCTGACAAGGTCTAGTCCGATTTCTGGTAAATCCTGAGCTAAGTGTTTGTGGTACTTCAAAGGCATTCTTAATCCAGGGTGCATAACCCTAAAACACTTGCAAAACATTACAGTATTACTGTTTCAGGTGAAAGGGAGGAAATGCTTCCATTTTAAGTCTGTAAGATAAGTATAACCCATTCAGTCCTGGCTAACACACAGGAGAGCTTCCAAGAACTTGAGTACTGTAGAGGACAGAAGGCACTTATGATACTTAAGAGTTTGCAAGAGGATGATCACTCTCACTGGAGCACAGACCAGGAAAAAAAACTAGGAATTCAGTAGGCACAAAGAATCCAGTTGTATCTCTGTATTTCCTTTGTCATGTTTGACCACCTGCCCTTTTTTTTAAATAAATTTTGCAACATACAAAGATGCAAACATCAAAGAAAATACAGAAATCAATAAGAGCCCAATACACCAAGCAAAAACACATGTTTTTTTAGCTTACTTTACGGACAGAGGCTCTCACCCCACCTCAATGGAAGTACAATCTATTTCCTAGACAAAACCACCTTAAAAATGGAAACTAAAGAAAGGAAACTAAACAGAAAGGCCTAGACCAAAAACAGACAAATATTTATCCTTCAAGAAGTTTTCCACTTGAAGAGGGGGGTCAGTAAAGACACATCTAACACCCTGGTAGACAAATAAACATTTACAGGGAAAGTGTAAGAAGAGAGGCCTTTCAAAGCCAAAATCAGAGGTTTTAGCTGAAGGAGGAACAACCTTCTCAGCTGTATGGCTCGTGCCACATCGGGAAATGTCAATTTTCTGCCCGCAAAACATAAGATCCTTCTTGGATTTGTCTGCTTCCAAAGAGAATAACAATTAACATAGCCCTCGAGGAAATATCATTTATTTATTCAGTTTTATATACAGTGGAACCTTGATTTTCGTGATTAATCCGTTTGAAAAAGTCTGACTAAAACCGAATGTATGAAAACTGAAGCAATATTTCCCATAAGAAATAATGTAAATCCAATTAATCTGTTCCAGACAACCAAAAATATTAACAAAAAATACATTTTATAGATAACTATATTTTTATATACAGAAAACAATGAGAAATAAATATAAATGACTAATGAAATGGATAAATGAACATTTAACATCACTTTTACCTTTATTGAAGACTCTTGTTGGCATATGGAAGACAGTCAATCAGAAAGAGAATCAAAAGTAAAGAAAATCCCACTTCTGGCCACAAGATGGTGCTCCATTTTCAACTGTATGAAAACCGAGACAATGTACGAAAACTGGGACAAAATCTTGACGAAAAAGTCAACGAAAACTGAATCGTACAAAAACTAGGGCATACGAAAACTGAGGTTTGACTGTACCACCTTTTCCTTCAATCAAAGTGGATGTTTCCAAGAACTCTGTTAAAATCAACGGAGGAGAAATTGCTGTTACAGAAACATCTACTTCATTGCCCTGGAGCAAAGATCTAGCAGGAAGATAGTAAATATTAAATACCAGCACACACTCAGAATCAGAAAAGAGCAACACTTCTTTTAAATGTTTTCTAAATAATCTAAGAGGCAAATTCCTTACCCGCATAGAATTCTCCAGGGCATCTAATTTGCATATGTGTGTTAGAAGCTGTCCTTGATGCACCTGTGGCAATCAAAGAATCATTCTGATTGAAAATTTTATCCACCTTCTGGAGAACAGAACCGATCCTAACCTCGTGATTCTGAAATGTTCTAACGGCGTCAGCAGAAAACTTCACTGTTTGATCAACAAAGCCTCCCAGTAACGCGTTGGTCTGGGTTACTACCTTCAAAATATCCATTGAGGTAAAAGAATAAGGCTTAACATCTTTTAGGTCAACCACTTTTCCCAATGAGCTAGGACATTGAATAGGTACAGGCATAAGGACCTCGTTCAAGGAAGCCTGAGGTACCCCCTTATAAAGGGAAGAGTCGGGATCATCCTTCCCCAAAGGAAGGCATTAAGAGTAATACTACTCCCAACCTCAGACCCAAGTCTTTCTGCAGGAGGAGTGGGGGGGGGGGTGGATCTAGAAGAAGAATTCAGATACTCCAGAGACCTCCAAAGAAGAGGAAGCAGCTAACTCAGAATGCCCTACAACTGAAGCAGCTAACCCCTGTTGAAGATGTTTGTTTATTTATTAAACTGATTGTGGTATACCGTTTTTCAAACAGTCAAAACAGTGAACAAATAATGGTGGAAAGACATGAGTATAGTAGGGTACAAGAAGTTTCAGTCAAAGCGGTGACTAATTGATAAAAGGGACACGGGTGGGGGGGGGGGCGCGCAGTGGGGTACATCGAGATCAAGCGGGGTGGGGGGTTGTTTATCCAAGGGGACGAGTAATCGACTTAGTAGTTGAAGATGACACAGGTTGCTTACCTTTCCTCTTCCGGTAACCCTTTGGTTAAGGCACATAATGCTCCTTAGGCACCAAAGTGTCATTCCCCTTTCGTCACACGCCCCTTCGGGTAAGCAGCTGTAGACTGCTATGCTGGCTTTTATAGTCCCAGGAGTTGCTCCAGTGATGTCACTTGGAGTGGGAGTGGTTCCCACGAGGCAGGGGATCCCGGCAGCATCTCACTCACTGCACAAGCAAACACACTGGGGTAGCAGCAAACGGTGCACAGCGGTGGAGCAACAGAAGACCACCTCTTTCCCATCATCTACCCTTTTCTCAGCTTTAATGTTTTTCTCTCCTTTTCTGTTGTGGTTCTTCCCTACTCCATTTGTTTCTTCCCCAGTTCAGTGTTACATCTTTACTTACTTTGGTCTCCCTGTCCCATTAATAAAGTACTTTAATTTTAATTAAGAACAAAAGATATGCCATACTGGGTCAGACCAAGGTCCATCAAGCCCAGTATCCTGTTTCCAAGTGACCAATCCAGGTCACAAGTACCTAGCAGTTCCCAAAAAGACACACTGGTTCCACAATGCTTGTATTGGGGCAAGCAGTAGATTTCCCAGGGCCTCTTTTTTATAAAAGTTTATGGATCTTTCCTCCAGGAACTTGTCCAAACCTTTTTTAAACCCAGCTACACTAACAGCTTTTACTGCATTCTCCAGTAATGAATTCCAGAGTTTGATTACACATTGAGTGAAAAAATATTTTCACTGTAGCTTCATTGCATATCTCCTAGTCTGTCTAATTTTTGATGGCGTAAGCAATCTGTTTATACCTTCTACTCCATTCATTAATTTATAGACCTCTATCATATCTCCCATCTGTTTTCCAGGTTGAAGAGCCCTAATCTTTTAAGCCTCTCCTCATAGGGGTGTCGTCCTATTCCCTATACCATTTTCGTGGCTCTTCTCTGTACCTTTTCTAATTCTGTTATATATCCTTTTTAAGATACGGCGACCAGAATTGCACACAGTATTCAAGGTGCAGTCGCACCATAGAATGATATAGAGGCATTATAATATCCTTTTGTTTTATTCTTCATTCCTTTCCTTATGATTCCTAGCATTCTGTTTGCCTTCTTGGCCACCGCTGCACACTGGGCGGAGGGTTTCAACGTGTTATCCATGATGACACCTAAATCTTTTTCCTGGATGGTGGTTGATAATGTGGAACCTTGCATCATGTAACCATAGTTTGGGGGGTTCTTTCCTAGATGCACAACTTTGCACTTCTCCACATTGGGCGTTCAAATGGCAGATTAAATTTAGTCTTCCAATTTATCAAAGTCATCTTGAAATTTTTCACAATCCTCTTGGGTTTTAACAACTTTAGAAGAATTTTGTGTCATCTGCAAATTTGATTACCTTACACATTATTCCCATTTTCATGTAATTTATGAATGTTAAAAAGCACAGATCCCTGGGGTAATCCACTATTCACCTTTCTCCATTAGAGAATTGGCCATTTAGCCCTACCCTCTGCTTTCTGTCTTTTAACCAGTTCCTGATCCACAATACTTCACTGCCTCTTATCTCATGACTGTTTAATTTCACCAAGAGTCTCTCATGAGGGCCCTTGTCAAAGGGTTTCTGAAAATCGATATACTGTATCAGTCGACTCATCTTTGTCTACTTATTTATTTATTTATTTATTTAACAGTTCTTCTATACCGCGCTTTTCAGATCAGTGCGGTTTACATTCAACGTCAACTATACAACACAGGCATTCTGAGTTGTAAACTTTACAATAAACAGGGAAATCAACATGGAAACAACTGGGGAAACTATCTACATTGTATTTACACTATTACCTTTTTCAAGCAGGGTCTATCTACATCTTATTACTTTTGAAGGATCGGTGGGTCGGGAATACTTCTACTTGTTTGTTCACGTCTTCAAAAAACAAAACAGATATGTTAAACAAGACCATCCTTAGCTAAAGCAAAGTTTGTTTTCTCCCATTAAACCATGACTATCTACATGTTTAGAAATTTTGTTGTTTATAATGGTTTCTACCATTTTGCCCAGTACTGACATCAGGCTCCACCAGTCTGTAGTTTCCTGGATCACCTCTGGAACCCTTTTAAAAAATTTGGCATTACACGGGGACGGGGTTGTGCATGATGATGATGTCTGTATAAGTATTGAAGAGAGGTAGTCAGGATGAATCAATGTACCCTGTAAATTAATGTAATAGTATTAATAGCATTTGTTCCTCTTTGACAAGTCAAAAGATAATTTAAAAAAAATTGCTGTTACATTGGCCATTCGCCAGTCTTCAGCAATTACAGATGATTTTAATGATAGTTCACAGATTACCAATTACTAGATCTGCAATCTCATGTTTCAGTTGTTTCAACACCCTCTTATGTATACCATTTGGTCCAGGTGATTTGCTACTCTTTAGTTTATCAAATAGTTGTAATACATCTTCCTGGTTTATCGATATTTCTTTCAGTTCTTCTGATGCATCACCTTTAAATACCATTTCAGTCATGGGTAACTTGTTCAGTGTAAGTGCAAAGTAGGTCCCCCTGCTTTGTACCAAGAAATGTTCCTTGTAAACCGCATTGATTTTAAATAGCACGGTATAGAAAAGCTTTTAAATAAATAAATGATTTCCTTACATCATCTTCAGTAAAGACTGAATCAAAGAATTCACCAGTCTCTCCTCTAAGGCCTTGTCCCCTCTTAGTGCCCCTTTTACCCTTCTATCATCTAATGGTCCATCTGACTCTTAACAGATTTTTTTTTTTGCTATGAATGTTCTTGAAAACGTTTTTCTGATGCATTTTTGCTTCCATAGTAAGCTTTTTTTTCAAATTCTCTTTGCCTGTCTTATCAATGCCTTGCATCTAACTTGCTGGTGCTTATGTTTGTTTGTCATTTGGCTCCTTTTTTCATTTCCTGAAAGATGCTTTTTTTTTAGCTAAAACAGCCTCTCTGACCTCTCCTTCAAACCATGCTGGTTGTTTTTTGGACTTCCTTCCACTTTTCTTAAAGCGTGGAATACAGTTGATCTGGGTTTCCAAGATAGTATTTTTAAACGCCCATGCTTGATGTAAATTTTTAATCTTTGCAGCTGCTCCTTTTAATTTTTCTTAACTAATTTCCTCATTTTATCATAGTCTCCCTTTTGAAAGTTAAAGTAGTACTGTGGATTTCCTTGCTGTCCTTCCTGCATTTATTAAATCAAATGCAATCATGCTATGATCATTATTGCCAAGTGGCCCCAACACCCTTATCTGTTGCACCAGATCGTGTGTTCCAGTAAGGACTAGGTCCAAAATGATTGTGGTGTTTCTTTGAACATTTCATCATCCATTTGTTCGTTCTGATCAGGTAGTTGGAGGTACACTCCCACTGCCATCACCGTCCCCTTTTATACATGGCATTTCGATCCATAAAGATTCTACAGTGTATTTTGTTTTCTGCAAAACTTTAATCCTTTGTGACTCGATGCCCTCTCTAACATAGAGCGCAACCCCTCCACCAATTTGATCTATTCTATCATTACGATATAATTTGTACCCAGATATCAGTGTCCCACTGGTTGTCCTCCTTCCACCAGGTCTCTGAGATACCAATCTTATCTAATCTCTCATGTAGTGCTATATATTCTATTCTCCCATCTTATTTTTTTTATACTTCTAGCATGTGCATACAGGCATCTTAGAAGTTGTATTTTATTCATATTAATTTGATTGAGTAGACGGGGCAATTTGGAATCTTTAAGCTCTGTCTGCTCTGTATTTAAGGGCTTTTGGGTTACTTTTGTCTTTATTGGAACCTCTGTCAATAAGCCCTAACTTCAATCTTTTGCTATTATCCTTCAAGGATACATCCTTCTGAACCATGAGCTCTTGGGTGACTGTCAGCTTTCTCCTATTATCTAGTTTAAAAGCTGCTCTATCTCCTTTTTAAAGATTAATGCCAGCAGCCTAGTTCCATCCCAGTTAAGGTGGAGCCTTTCCCCAGAATGTTGCCCTGTTCCTAATAAATCCAAAACCCTCTTTGCACCATTGTCTCATCCATGCATTGAGACTCCGGAGCTCTGCCTGGCTTTTGGGTCCTGCATTTGAAGGGGGAAGCATTTCAGAGTTGCTACTCTGGAAGTTGTACATTTCAACTTCCTACCTAAAAGCCTAAATTTGGCCTCCAGAACCTCCCTACCACACTTTCCTATATCATTGGTACCAACATGTACCAAGACGGCAGACTCCTCCCCAGCGCTATCTCAAACCTTCTCTAAGTGGTGCGTGAGGTCTGCTACCTTCACACCAGGCAGGCATGTTACCAGGTGAACCTAACATCCACCAGCCACCCAGCTATCTACATGCCTAATGATGGACTCACCAACTATAGCGGCTGTCCTAACCCTTCACTCATGAGCATATGTTCCTGGAGAAACCACCTTGGTGCAAGAGGGTTTTACATCATCTGGAGGACACGTCCTCTCTACAGGATCACTTCCTACCACACCAGTGTGATTCTCTCCTGTCAGGTGACCCCTCTCCTCCATGGCAACAGGGAGACTGCCAGACTGGAGGTGGAATTTCAGTGCAACATCCCTGTAGGTTTCATCTATATACCTCTGTCTTCCTTATGTCCTCCAAGTCTGCTACTCTAGCCTCCAGAGATTGGACTCATTCCTTGAGAGGAAAGAGCTTCTTGCACCTAGTGCACACGTAAGACCCCTCACCCATCTGGGAGAAAATCATACGTGTGACAATGCAAAAGACTGGAAAGCCCCCATCTCACTGCTGGACTGTTGTCTGCATCTTAGTTTTAAGGTTTTGTTTAGGTATTTGTTTACTTGAGTTTGCTGGGGATACTTGTATTAATACAACTATACCTAATACGTTTAATGGACTTTGTTCACCTCAAAATTAATGTATTCCTGATGAAGATAACTAGCCTCACCTGAAAGTGAATATGAGCACCACCTTCCATTTAATAGGTCTAAGAGCCTATAAAGCTAAGATTATCCTGGGGTGGGAGGGAAAGAAGAATTAATAAAAGCTGGCTTGCTACACAATGCCCTGACCTGTGCTTCTAAGGTAAAGTCTTACCAATTTCCTAGGTGATTCACACCTTTGATCTATTACTTGTCTTTAACACCTATTTAAGACAAAACGGAGTTACTTACCTGTAACAGGAGTTCTCCGTGGACAGCAGGATAAGTCAGCCACACATGGTGACGTCATCCGACGGCGCCGTGACGGAGTGCTCTCTAGAGCTCAGAGTTCTGAGCATGTGCGAGTGGCCCCACCTCCCCGGCCCGCCCCTAGCCAGATCAGTTAGTGATTAGCTCCGCCGGTAGGCGTAAGGCTAGGGAGCAGGCCTGCCTCATACAGGGGAAGGAGGGTGGGAGTGTGTGGCTGACTTATCCTGCTGTCCACGGAGAACTCCTGTTACAGGTAAGTAACTCCGTTTTCTCCTAGGACAAGCAGGATGCGTCAGCCACACATGGTGCCTCCCAAGCTGAGAAGTAGCTGAGGTGGATGAGGGAGGAATGCGAAGGAGGACACTCGCACAGGAGGTGGTAATGCAACATTTATTAGAACATTAAACGTATTGCACACAGTGAAACTCTCACACAGGAGGGTGCATAAGAACAACAATACGAACAGCAAGTAGACAGTGCAGGCAGGCACGAGTGCAGTCCAACGTGGCCTGTATAACATGGTGCAATGTGAATGTGCAAGAACAACATGATTTGTAAGAAACAACATAAGGTGCTATAACAATGTTTCTCCAGGACCAAGCAGGAAGTCAGTCCTCACTTATGGGTGACGTCGGCGCCGACGGAGCCCTCGCGGAGCAATTTTCCCCAGCTTTCAAAGAAAGCCTTTGGGAATTGCAGCGCGCATGCGCGGTCCTCTTCCCGCCCAAGGGTGCCATCTTAGCCAGTCTTCTTTTTTCCGCGGAGCCCTACAGACGTACCCGTCGTGTCCCCGCGAAAAAGTTGATTTTTCTTCAGAATTTCTCTTTTTTTCCATTCGGTTCGACGCCGGTCTTTTTCCCGCCGGACTCGCGACGCCGGTCTCGAGTCCTCTTCTTATTTTTCGGTTTTTCTGACTTAGTCAGTTTTTCGTTTCGGTTTTTCCCTGGCAGCCCGGTCCTTTGACCTCGCTGGGGCCCTTTTTCCCCCGATGGCTGCCAGTGGTTTCAAGCGGTGTGGTCAGTGTGACCGGAATATGTCACTAACTGACACACACGACTTTTGCCTCCGCTGCCTGGGCCCGGATCATGAAGAAATGATCTGTGGGCCCTGCGGCAAAATGTCCTCCAAAGCGTTGAGAAGTCGGCGGCATCAGCGGGATAGGATCTTCGCTGACCCCAGCCGTACCCGGACCTCGTCGGAGGCCTCCGCGTCCAAAGGTTCCAGCTCGGACCGTCGCCGGAGTTCCTCCGACAGGGGTTCTCCCTCCGGGGACCATCGTCGTAAGGTGAAACCCACGAGGGCGGCGTCGGTGGACGCTCCTGGCTCCGCGAGGGCCAGGTCGCATAGCCCCGATAGCCGTCCCGGGTCCTTGGAGAAGGAGCATCTCACGAAGCGACCTCGCCTGGAGTCGGAGCTGCCTGCTCGGGTAAGTCCTGTGGTCCTCCTGGACTCGCCTCCGAGACAGCCGACGTCGGGCCCGACGCCGTCGGGGCCCGAGTCGGGGGCTGCTGGGTCACCTGAGCTCGGACTCAGGTTGACGGCCTTGGAGAGCAGATTGTCTGCCTTCATGGACCAGCAGCGGGCACTGCTCGCTGGCTTCGCTGGCGCCGCTGCCCCGACCGCCGGGACGTCGACGTCCAAGTCGACCCCGGAGACCGAGCCGATCCTCGAGTCGATGCGAACTCGAGTCGATCCTCGGTCGAGGTCACCCTCGGTCTCCCGTTCGGGACCGAGGTCGCCGACGCCGACTCCCTCGGCGTCGGGGCGGCAGGCGCCGCGCCCTGCCCGGGCCGACCCCACCGAGTCCTCGTCGGAGTCGGTCTGGGAGTCTGAAGAGGAAGAGTCGCCTGATTCTTTCCGGACTCGGTGTGTCCCCTCGGACTCACCGGAGTCCGAGCCTCGGAAGCAGTCCCCCCCGGAGGATGCCCGGTTCTCGGACTTCGTCAGGGATATGGCCAAGGCTTTGGCCTTCCCTGCGGACCCCGAGGAGGAGCCTCGAGCCGAAGAGCTCGACGCCCTCCAGTATGACTCTCCCGCAAGGGAACACTTTACTGTACCGGTTCCTCCCATGCTGGAACGACTACTCTTCCGCATGTGGGAGAGTCCGGCCACCTCGCCGGTCCTGAGCAAGCGGGTCGATTCTATCTATCGAGTCCGCAAGAGCCCTGGCTTCCAAAAAGCACAGCTGCCACACCATTCCATGGTAGTGGAATCGGCCATGCATCGTCTTAAGAGCCAGAAGATGCACTCCTCGGTGCCTCCTGGCAGGGAGGCCCGTAACCTGGATGGCCTTGGCAAGAAGTGTTTCCAGGGCTCTATGCTTGCGTGTCGTGTCCAGACCTACCAGCTATACATGGGCATGTATCTCCGAGACCTGGCTAAAGAGCTAGCCGGATTCTCCGCTGGTTTGTCCGAGGAACCCTTGCGGAGGTTCCTGGCCTTGTCCACTGGTATTCGGGAATGCTCAAAATTCATATCCCGAGCAGCCTACGATGGCTTTGAAGCGTCGGCTCGAGTGGCCGCAGCCGGCATCGGTGCCCGCCGACAGGCTTGGCTTCAGTCATCTGACCTTGAGCCCTGGGTGCAGGACAAGTTGGTCGATGTCCCCTGCCGAGGCGAAAACCTCTTTGGCAAGCCCATGGCTGAAAAGGCTGCACAAATCGAGACGGAGACTCTCACCAGGACTAGGCTTTCTAGGAAGACCTCCGCCCCTTCCCAGAAAAAGAAGGGCTCGGGAAAGAAGTCCTTTTACCCGAGGAAGGCGGCTGCCTACAAACCATACCCCCATTATCAGGCCCCTGCAGCTCCCCATCAGGGCCAGCAGGCCAAGGGACGGGGTAACGGGTCCCGTAGGCAGCAAGCCCCCAAGCCTATACCACCAGCCCCTGCTCAGCAGGGTGGGGGTTTTTGACTCACTAAGCATAGCCTCTCCCCCCCCGCTGGTTCCTCCCAGCACCGGAGGCCGGCTGGTTCACTTCGCCCACAGGTGGTCCAGCATCACCTCAGATGCCTGGGTGCTTCAAGTCGTGCGAGAAGGCTATCTTCTCCACTTCCACCAGGTCCCTCCCTCCTTTTTTCCGGGAGAACCTCCACGACCCCCTCTGCACAGGGAATTACTCCTTCAGGAGTTAACAGGTCTTCTACAGGAACAGGCGGTGGAACCGGTGCCCCACCACCTGAAAGGTCAAGGCTTTTACTCCAGGTATTTTCTGATACCAAAGAGAACAGGAGGCCTCAGACCCATCCTGGACCTGCGCAACCTCATGGGATCCTTCTGCCCTACCTCCAGCAGGGAGATTGGCTATGCTCCTTGGATCTAAAGGATGCCTACACGCACATCCTCATCCACCCAAGCCACCGACAATACCTAAGGTTTGTGGTGGCGGGAAATCATTACCAGTACAGAGTACTGCCCTTTGGCCTGTCCTCCGCGCCGCGAGTCTTCACAAAATGTCTCGCGGTGGTGGCGGCCCATCTCCGGCTTCACGGCCTCTGTCTTTCCGTACCTCGACGACTGGCTCATCAGAGCAGCGTCCGCTCTGGAGGTCACCAACGCCACGCGCCGCACGGTGACTCTTCTGCAGCACTTGGGCTTTGTTATAAACTTCGCAAAGTCCACTTTGCTCCCCTCACAGGATCTCGAGTTCATCGGCGCAAGGCTGCACACTCCTCAGGCACGAGCGTACCTACCGCTCGACAGGGCTCAACGGCTCATGGACCTAGCCGACCGTTTTCGCAGCCAGCCCCTGGTCTCCGCCAGGCGCTTCCTGAGACTACTCGGCCATATGGCTTCCACCGTCCATGTGACCCCCAATGCCCGCCTGCATATGCGGCCTGCTCAATGGTGTCTCCGCCAGCAGTGGCGACAAGCCACAGGCGGCCTAGCAGACCTAGTGCGCGTCTCCGAGCCGCTGATCTCGTCTCTCCGGTGGTGGCTTCAGCAGCCGAACCTGATCTGCGGAATGCCTTTCCAGTCGCCTCAGCCGGCCCGGGTGCTGACAACAGATGCATCCCTCCTGGGCTGGGGAGCGCATTGCCAAGGGGCACGCACTCAGGGCCTCTGGACCACGTGGGAGTCTGCTCAGCAGATCAACTTCCTGGAGCTCAGGGCGATCCGCCTGGCTCTCAAGGCCTTCTCCCACCTGACTTCTCACCAGTCCGTCCTTGTCCAGACGGACAATCAAGTTGCCATGTTCTACGTGAACAAGCAGGGGGGCACGGGCTCCTTCCTCCTCTGCCGGGAGGCACAGAAGCTCTGCTCTTGGGCCGTCAGTCACGGCATTCTCCTCAAGGCAGTTTATCTCCCAGGCCAAGAGAATTACCTGGCGGACAAACTCAGCAGGATCCTCCAGCCGCACGAGTGGCGTCTGGATCCCTTGGTAGTTCAGAAGCTCTTTCTAAAGTGGTGACTCCCCACGATGGATCTCTTTGCCAGTCCTCACAACCGGCCACTTCCTCGCTTCTGCTCTCGTCAGCCACACCCCCTTCGGGTTGCAGCGGACGCTTTTCTACTCTCATGGTCGGGGAGCCTTCTGTACGCTTTCCCTCCCATCCCGCTAGTCTCTCGGACTCTTTTCAAGGTTCTCCGAGACAAAGCCCTCATGATCCTGGTGGCCCCTCACTGGCCCAGACAGCCGTGGTTTCCGCTCCTGCTGCAATTAGCGGTGGAGGATCCATTCCCTCTGGGGTTACAACCAGATCTCCTCACTCAGGATCAGGGGTCTCTGCTACACCCCAACCTCAGGTCTCTCAACCTGATGGCCTGGCTGCTGAGAGGGTAGTCCTCGCTCCCCTTCTCCTGCCGGCGGAGGTGGAGGTCGTCGTCCTAGCTTCGCGACGACCTTCTACCCGCAAATGCTACGCCCTTAAATGGCGTCGCTTTTCCGTTTGGTGTACCCAACAATCTCAGGATCCCTTCTCCTGCCCGCTGTCGGTGATCCTGCAGTACTTGTTATACCTCTCTAATCTGGGACTTAAGTCCAACTCCGTCAAAGTTCACCTCAGTGCTCTTTCAGCACATCATGTGCCGGTGGACGGCAGACCTCTTTCCAGCGACCCTCTTGTAGCGAGGTTTCTCCGAGGTGGTCTTCTACTTAAACCACCTCTGCGCCCGCCAGCGCCTGACTGGGACCTGAATGTGGTTTTGCAGCGGATCACCTGTCCGCCTTTTGAACCTATGGCTACCTGTTCTCTCCGTTTTCTTTCTTGGAAAACACTGTTCTTGATAGCCCTCACTTCCGCTAGACGCGTAAGTGAATTGCAGGCCCTCGTGTCTGATCCCCCTTACACTCGGTTCTACAAAAATAGGGTAGTCCTACGGACTCACCCAAAATTTCTTCCAAAAGTGGTCTCCCCTTTTCATATCAATCAGGAGGTGGTACTTCCAACCTTCTTTCCCAGACCACACTCCAGCCGAGCTGAAACGGTCCTCCATACCCTGGACTGTAGAAGGGCTCTGAACTTCTACCTTGACCGTACGCGGGAGCACCGTAAAGCTGCTCAGCTTTTTGTATCTTTCGACCCCAATAAATTGGGGCTCCCGGTCTCCAAGCGTACTCTGTCCATCTGGGTTGCGGACTGTATCACTTGGGCTTATGGGGCGGCCGGACTCTCCTTGGAAGGTCGAGTCACGGCTCATTGCGTTCGGGCAAAGGCCACGTCAGTGGCTTACCTCCGCTCTGTTCCGCTGGCAGACATCTGCCGGGCCGCTACTTGGTCTTCGAGCCAGACTTTTGCGGTCCATTACTGTCTCGAGAGGGAGTCCCGCAGGGACAGTGCTTTCGGACAGGCAGTCCTCCGTAATCTCTTTGAGGTCTGAGCAACTCCTACCCCCCATCCCGGATGTGGGCTACCGGTGGGTAATAATTCAGCGAAGATTCTTTCCTTCTGTGCTGCTGAGCTAGAGGGAGCTCATTTTTGTGCTTAGGGTCTCCGGTAGCCTTGAGCTTGGGAGTCCCATAAGTGAGGACTGACTTCCTGCTTGGTCCTGGAGAAAGCGTAGTTACTCACCTGTAACAGGTGTTCTCCAGGAGCAGCAGGAATCAGTCCTCACAACCCTCCCTCCTCCCCTTGGAGTTGCAATCGTCTGCTTTCCTTTTTTTGCAAATTTTTATGCTGTCTTTTTTAGCTATGTCATCTGACTGGCTAAGATGGCACCCTTGGGCGGGAAGAGGACCGCGCATGCGCGCTGCAATTCCCAAAGGCTTTCTTTGAAAGCTGGGGAAAATTGCTCCGCGAGGGCTCCGTCGGCGCCGACGTCACCCATAAGTGAGGACTGATTCCTGCTGCTCCTGGAGAACACCTGTTACAGGTGAGTAACTACGCTTTGTGCAAATCATCACGTGTATATAATATCCGTGCAAACCATAATATGTCATTTTTGAAAACACAACAGTCAGACATGGCCGGACTAGTCTTATGGCAACAGGTCCGGCAAGGGTGGCGCAGTCTTGGTGGCTGCTGCTAGGACAGTGCGGCCGAATGCGCTATCAGATTCCGCCAGGAGGTCCAGGCAATAGTGTTTTTGGAAAGTGAGCCGTGAGGACCAGGTGGCGGCTTTGCAAATGTCTCTGACTGGAACTTCGTGCAAGTTGGCAAGTGAGGTAGCGAGAGCGCGAAGTTGGTGCGCTCCGGCCTTGCCGGCTGCTGGTGCGCCTGCCTTCTGTAGGCAGTAGGTGACACATGCCGAGATCCAGAGGGACAGTGTGCGTTTTCCGACCGGCCGGCCCGGCTTGTTGGGGTCAAAAGACACGAAAAGCTGTGCTCCTTGCCTGATGGCGGAGGTCCTGTCGATATAGGTGCGCAGGGCTCTGACGCAATCCAAGGAGTGCAGGCACTCCTCCTCCGGGGAGGAGTGTGGAGCAGGGAAGAAGGTTGGCAGCTCAACCGTTTGATTCACATGAAATTCCGATGAGACCTTGGGTAAGAACTTTGGGTGCGTTCGGAGGGAAGCGCGGTTGTGGTGGAGCTGTGTATACGGTGGATGTGCCACGAGCGCTTGCAGCTCGCTGATACGTCTGGCAGAGGTGATGGCAATGAGAAACAGTGTCTTCCAGGACATGAACTTGTGGTCTGCTGATTGTAGCGGCTCGAAAGGCTCCTGCGTGAGCTGCTGCAATACCAGGTTAAGGTCCCAAGCTGGTACAGGCTTTTGGACCGGAGGGCGGAGGTTCACAAGGCCCTTCATGAAGCGGGCTACAACAGGTAATGCTGCCAGGGTTCTTGAGTTCGCATCCTTCCCATGTTCGTGCAGGGAAGCAATAGCTGCTAGGTGCACTCTGATAGACGGTGGCTTCAGTCCCAAGTCAAAGAGGTGGGCGAGATACTGCAGGATTTTGTGCACTGGGCAGGACACAGGCAGGAGGCCTTGGTGTTCGCACCACACACTGAAGCGTTTCCACTTAAGATTGTAAGACTTGCGGGTGGACGGCCTTCTGGCCGCTAGCACGATTTGCTGGACCTCTGAAGATAGATGAAGGGCTGTGAGACTCATCCTTTCAATCTCCAAGCTGTCAGGGCTAAGACCTGGAGGTTGGGGTGCAACGTGCTCCCGTTGCTCTGGGATAGCAGATCCGGTTTCGACGGTAGTCGCAGCGGTGGCTCCTGCGCCAAGCGGAGAAGCATGGCAAACCACATCTGCCGTGGCCAATACGGCGTAATCAGAATGATGTGTGCCGAGTCTGAGATGATCCGCTGAAGTGTTCTGGGAATCAGAGGTGTAGGTGGAAATGCATATCCCAGCGTCCAACTGCCCCATGGCACTGCAAATGCGTCGGCTGCGAGGCTTCTGCTGGATGGGAGCTTGGAGCAGAAAACTGGGCACTTCGTGTTGGCTTCTGACGCGAAGAGGTCCACTTGAGGAGTGCCCCAGCGAAGAAATAAGCTGTCCGCCACTTTGGGGTGGAGAGACCACTCGTGGGGTTGTAGTTGTCCGCTGTCTGTCCGCTAAAATGTTCTGTTCCCCGGGCAGGTAGGTCGCCTGTAGGATACAGTTGATGGAGAGTGCCAGGTACCAGGTGTCCAGGGCTTCTTTGCATAGGCTTCGAGAGCCTGTGCCCCCTTGCTTGTTGATGTAGAACATCGTGACTTGGTTGTCCGTTTGGACGAGAACAGATTTTCCCGTCAGTTGTTCCTGGAAGGCTTTCATGGCATACCTGACAGCCCGGAGCTCGAGCAGGTTGATGTGGAGATACTGCTCTGTCCTGGACCAGGTGCCTTGAGTGTTGATGTGTTGTAGGTGCGCCCCCCAACCCGTGGCAGAGGCATCCGTAGTGAGGACAATCTGATGCCTGGGGTTCCGGAGGTCCCGGCCAGTGGACAGGTTGCTCGGTTCCGTCCACCATCGGAGGTCCTTCTTGATTTGCGTGGTAATGTTGATGCGGGCATGAAGAGTCTGCGAACGCTGCTTCCATTGAGCCCGTAGGTGCCACTGTAGAGGGCGCATGCGGAGTCTCGCCAGGGAAAGGACCGAGGTGGTGGCCGCCATGTGTCCGAGAAGGCGCAATATGCAGCGCGCCGTGGACTGTCTGGACCTGGAGACCTTTCTGGCCTGGGATGTAATGGCCCTGACTCTCTGTTCCGGCAGGTATGCCCTGAAGGCGTTTGTGTCGATGATAGCCCCTATGAATTCCGTGGACTGTGTCGGCAGTAGGCGAGACTTTTCTTTGTTGAGGAGGAATCCCATCGCGGTGAGAGTGCACGTGGTCGTGTGCACCGCCCTCCGTAGACCGGCAGGAGAGGGGGCAGAGAGAAGCCAGTCGTCCAGGTAGGGAAATATGGCGACGCCTTTTTTGCGCAGGTGTGCTGTGACCGCGGCTACACACTTCGTGAAGATTCTGGGTGCCGGGGACAGTCCGAAAGGTAGTACCCGGTATTGGTAGTGGTGGCCCATCGCTATAAAGCGTAGGAACTTCCTGTGAGTCTTGTGAATTGGGATGTGTGAGTATGCATCCTGCAGGTCCAGAGTGGCTAGCCAGTCTCCTGCCTGGAGAAGCGGGAGGATTGAGTTGAGGGAATACATCCTGAATTTTTCCTTCACAAGAGCAAGGTTGAGTTTGCGGAGATCCAGTATAGGTCGCACGCCACCGGACTTCTTGCGAATCAGGAAGTACCGGGAGTAAAACCCAGTGTTGCACTGCTCCGGCGGCACCGGTTCTATCACATGGGCGGCCAGAAGGCGTTGCAGGAGCTCCAACATCGCTGCTTTTAGGTGTGGGGGCGTCACGCTGATCGGTCGTTTGGTCTGGCAAGGCGTGAAGGCGAAGTTCAGCCGGTAGCCCGACTCGATGATTTGTAACACCCAATTGTCGGTAGTGATAGCCTTCCATGCTTGCAAGAACTGAATGAGACGGCCGCCCACAGGCAGAGCCTCCTGTTGCACTGTGGGCGCTTCCGCCCGTGTCGGGTAGTCAAAAGGAGGAAGTGGTCTTTGCTGCTTGTGATGTGGCCTGCTTCCTTTGTTTACGGTCTCTCGGCTGTCTTTGAAAGGAGGAGGAGTGATAAGGTTGCTTGTACCTTGGGGCCTGCCACCTTTTGGCGGAGCCGTACTTTTTGGAGGCATAGTATGGTCTGCGGTAAGAACTCCCTTTCTGAGAAGTGGAGGGGCGTTCCAGACCATCTGCTGCTAGTGTCTGCAAGGTGGTACAGTGTTCCTTGAGGTCATTCACCGTATCTGCGACTTTGTCTCCAAAGAGGGAGTCGCCTGTGCAGGGGGCGTCCACAATCTTGTTGTGCGTGTCCTCTCTAAGGCCGGACGCACGGAGCCACGCCCAGCGTCGGGCCGCAATGGCAGTGCCCGCGGTCCGGACAGCAGTGTCAAAGGCGTCGAACGCAGTGCTCATCAAGTGCTTGCTGCATTCGGCTAGGTCCTGTAGCGTGGCAGATGCCGCTTGCTGGTTCCCTTTAGGGAGTAATGACAGGTTTTCCTTGAGATCGGCCATCAGGGCATCCTGGAAGAGGATGTGTTGGAATTGGTGGGCCGCCACCTTGGCATTGAGCATTGCCCCTTGGTAGACTTTCCTGCCCACCTCGTCGAGGAGCTTAGGATCTCGGCCTGGTGGGTGGTTGGACTGGGTGCGTGATGACTTAACTTTCTTTAAGGCTGAAGAGACCACGATGGATTGGTGTGAGAGCTGTGTCTTCTGGAAAGCTGGGCTTGGGTGCAGGAGGTACTTTGTCTCGAGCCTCTTGTGGCAGGCCCGACCAGAGGCTGGGGATTGCCACACAGAGTTGTGAGTGTCCTGCAACTTCTTGTGTAGGGGTAAGGCCAGCGCAGGCTTGGGAGCACTGAGGTACTTCATGACCTCTGGTTCCTTCTCTGTGGACGCATCGTCCTTGTTCAAGTGTAGCCTGTCCGTCACCTTCCTTAAAAATTTTGGGTAGGTGAGGTCCTCGGGAGGTAGTGTGCGCTGATTCTCCTCTGGGGTGAGCGTGTCCTTAGCCGCGGGGGAACCCAGGCCCACGTCATCAGCATCACTTTCGTGAGAGGACAAGGCTCCGTCCTCGGCCGAAGAGCCTTCGAGCTCCGTGTATGGAGAGTTTCTGGCAGGAGACTGAGAAGGACTGCGACGGGGCATGCTGGAAACTGGCGAGGCAGTCCTGGGTTTTTTGTGACGTTGATCTTTGTCTGGGACTTGCTCCTGCGTAAGCTCTACAGGGTTGGCAGTCTGCTGCACGAGCTTAGAGAGGAGCTGAAGTATGGCCTCCGATGTCCTGGCCTCCGCAGAGTGCTCGGATCGCAGTCTCTTGGAGGTGGAAGAGCAGGAGGAGGCAATGGAGGGAGAAGAGCTGGGTGTTCGCCGCCTGTGATCTTTTTGACTTGTTCTCCGCTGGTGGTGGGAACAGGAGGCAGTGTGTTGAACAGCCCTGTGATGCCTATGGTGCTTGGGGCTGCTACAGTGCCTTGGCCTGTTTGAGCTGTGTGCCCGATCAGCGTTGCTATCCCCTGCCGCCGATCGGCTCCGATGGCTCTTCTTGCCGTGCCGATGGCTGGAGCAGGAATGGGATCGCTGACGGCTCTTCTCTTTGCCGCGCCGATGACAAGAGCGGGAGGGGGACTCCCTGCATCGGCGCGGAGCGGCGGCCTCCTCTTCAGGAGATTCCCTGCGCTGACGTGGAGCTTCTGTCACGTCGGCGCGGGCAGCAGGGTTGCTTTCGTCATGGTGGGCAGAGACCGGGGAAGCCCTGCTGGCCGAGCCAATAGGAAGCGAAGGGGCGGTGCCATGGGCGGAGCCGTGGGCGGAGCCTGAGGAAGCCCGGCTGGAACGCCCAATGTGATGCTGCTGGGAGGGGCTACGGGAGGCCACGCTGCCGGCGCCATCTTGTCCAGAAGCAGGAGCATCAGCAATATAAGAATTCGCCATGTGAGCCGGAGTACTCACCGAAACGGCATCCTGGCTCAGCGAGGCATTGAGGGAGAGCTCTGAACGGCCGGGGATGGAGGCCCTGCAGGGCACATCCCGTGCCGGAGCAATGGCTGCATGCGTCAGACCTTTGGAAGATTTTGCTGTAGACTTCTTGGATTTCTTCCTGGCACTAGAGGGGTCATTAGACGCAGCACCGGAGCCCGAAGAGGACGCAAGGAAGTCCTTGAGGTTGTGTTCCCTGTGCTTCTTGGCCCTCGGGGACATCCTGATGCAGGCAGCACAATCCTCTGTGTTATGGGAAGCTCCAAGGCAACGGAGGCAGCATCTGTGAGTATCGATGGCATTCATCTTGCGGCTGCATTCCGGGCATTTTTTAAAACCCGGCATCATGTAAAAGTAGATAATTTTAGCAGAGAGCTAACTATCCGTCTTGAGGCAAGGCGGAGAAAGAAAAAACTGATCTGGCTAGGGGCGGGCCAGGGAGGTGGGGCCACTCGCACATGCTCAGAACTCTGAGCTCTAGAGAGCACTCCGTCACGGCGCCGTCGGATGACGTCACCATGTGTGGCTGACGCATCCTGCTTGTCCTAGGAGAACTTAACAGATCTTTTGCCTCCTAACTGGAAGGCCTCTTTGTAAAGGTCACTAGAAACAAGTTTAGTTATTTCTACTCGGAGACTATTCTACTTGTATGCTAAGCTATACCCTGATTTGATTTAAATGAAAAGCTCTCTAAGATCTGACTGACTCAGAAAAATCACTGAATTCTAAAATAGGTTTATCATCTATTTTCCCCCAAGATTTAGAGTATATTCTAGAAGATAAATACTTACAAGTGCAGATCTTTTTCCAGCTGTAGCAGTTTTTTTCAGTAGTCCTTCAAGACTATTTGTCTTATTTTTCCCTTATTAAATCTGTTTTGGTTGTTCAGCCCTGAACCCAGCATTCACATGTCTTACCTAAGCACAAATTGGAAAAAGGAGTTGCTGACCAGAAATAAGTGATAAGAGTGAAGACGTTCCAGGTACCTGGGAAGGAAGGAAGAAAAAGCAAACTATATGTTTTAAAAAAAATGGAATAAAATTTAAAAAAATAAATAAAAGCAACAGAGCAAAATTCATGCTGGCCACCAGCTCTATTTGCCACCCTTGTTTAGTAATGCTACAGGCCTATGAAAAATAGGATGGTGAAAACTTAATTTATTTTATTTATTTATTTATTTATATTCTCTTATATACCGCGCTATTCTGCATCAGTGCGGTTTACATTGAACAAACTGAAATTACATTGAACAGGGCATTATAACTTGGAGATAACTATTTTACAGGGAACATGGGCTATGGAGGGTTAAGTGGCTTGCCCAAGACCACAAGGAGCATCTGTGGGACTAGAAACCCCAGTCCTTCCGGCCCAAGGTTGCTGTCCTCTAGTGGGATTTGAACCCCCGACCTTCCGGCCTGAAGTACCTTGCCCCAACCACTAGGCTACTCCTCCACTCCTACACTTAAGTATGTAGAGAGCCATCAATTAAATGACTAAAATTCATACTCAATAGTGTTTTGTACAGGGCATTCCACAGTATAAAATAAAACTCTGGAGGGCATAAGCTTTCTTGAAGAGGGTGGTGTTAATGAAAATGAGTTCACTAACTGTATGCATCTAGGCTAAATTACATTTATTCAAGGATTTTTAAAATCCCAACTTTTTGTACAAGCTTACTTTGAAGACGGCTTGCTATTACTGCTGGGGGAATTTCTTTGATGCAGCAGCAGTAGACATTGATGTTAGCAAGCTTCCTGTTTCTAATATGGAGAGAATGTCTTGCAGCAGTTCTTTGCAAGCACAAAAAACAGGCGCTTTAATAGGGGGGGAGAGAGAGTTGCTGTAGGGACAGATTACAAAAATTGAGCACAATGGGCATTTGCTCTCCTTTCAGCCTAAAAAATACTATTCAATCCAGGTCTCGGGCTCCATTACTTGTGTGACCAGTTCCCCAGCAGTTGATCTTCACCAACTGCTGCGTCCAAAGCCACTTTCTGCTTGGACAGATAGGTACTGATGCAGAAGCTTTCTAGCTAGACAAGTTAAGACCATACTGTTTACATGGAGCCAGAGCCATGCTAGACAGTCAACATCAAAAAGCATGGTATCAACATAGCGCTTCCTTTGGCAGAATCCTATTTAGCATGTTTAACAAGTACTTATTTTTACAACGGATAGCAGGCATTAGTTTGCATGAAGACTAAGGATGTTAAGAAAACCTTGCCGTGAACAAGATAAAAAATATAAAGCTTAAAGCTAGGTACACTCATTATTTTGAATAGGGTAAGTGGATCATACTGTTTGCAATATATAGCCCTCAGTCTATTACCCAGGTGTAAGCAGATATCTAAGGGCCTGATTTTGAGCTGGGCGGTGCTATGCACCGTGTCTGCGCATAGCCTGTTCCCCTCCCACATAACCTGGATTTTCCATGCTGGGGTCATATGCGGCCCCAGCATCGAAAATCTGGGTGTCACCGCACAGTCTGTTGATGCTACATGGATAGCCCCAGCGCCTTAAAAGATAGGTGTGGGAAAACGTACCTATCTTTAAGGCGCAGCATGTTAACCTTGTAGCATTGAAAATCTGTGCTATACGGGTTGCACCATGGTCCGCCTCCACTCTGGCCCGCAACCGCCCCAACACGCCCCGATGTAAGCAGATAGCATCTGGGTGCGTTAGGGACATATTTGGGATTTTCGAAGGGCACTACCTGTGTAGGTGCCCTTCGAAAATCCTGGATAAGGCATTTACACAGATAACTAGGGAAATTACCAGTGTAAATGTCTTCGAATATCCAGCCCTAAATGTCTGATATGTCTCAATATATACAGAGAATCTATCCCACTCCTTTAATAGTAACAGAACAACCTTTTTAGAAGCACCATCTCTAATAGGATAGTCATGCAGTGCTGAGATGTAACGCCCATTTATTTGTGTTTAATAAGCAAGTTCTTACCATGATATCTTTTGTTTTATTTAAACCAGTTTTTATGCATTAAAAGATATAATAGATGGTTTGAGACACTCTACAAAGTAAGAACAATTACACAATTTTTAGAATCTACAAGTATATATAAAATAGTAAGTGAATCACGGTTTTCCTTAGGACAATCAATTGCTTATTAGAATCTGGTACTTAAATAATTGGGTATCAAGCAAACCACTTGGCAGAGTAAATATGCACAATTGAGTTTGGGGATTCTGGTTTAAAGGTCCAGAAAATTTTGGCTTTCATCTTGAAGTGAGACTTTATATCATGATAAACAGAAATTTCAGAGAACCTGCAAGAGTAGTTGATGATCTGTGTGGACTGGGTTTCAAGGCTGTATTTAAACTTTTGGGGCTTCAGTTTGTTTAGGTTTAGCTTGTGCCTTTTCATTGGTAACTGAATGTGAGTTAAATTCAAATACAGGAGGCATTTCCCTATTCTCAGAAGGCTTACAGTCTAAGGGTTAGATTTACTAAAGGTCCTACCTTGTTACCACACAATAACTTGCATTAATTAATGCTATTTATTGCAGATACTGTTTTATGCAGTGGGACCTATTTACAGTACTAATAATGCATGTTAATGGAATTAAATGCACTAATATAGTAGCAAATAAATACTTAATAAATCTAACCTTACTTTTGTACTTGAGGCAACAGCGGGTGAAGTGACTCTTGCTATGTTCAGTCATGAGCACCAGTAGGATTTGATCCTTAGCTTTCCTGGTTCTCAGTTGCTGTTTTAACCACTAAGTTCCATACATCCACTGTCTGCCTACAAATAGGAAAAAGTTGACGTCAGTAACCCTACCCAGGAAAGGTTATTCTGCCAAGATTACCCCAAGAGCAAGCTAGAAGATTATCCACAAGGTCACAAGAAATCAAGACTGAAATCTAAAGATCTTCATGACTCACTGCAGCTGATGAGAGGGTTCATGCTTCAATGTTGGGGGGGGGGAGCTGAATGGGACTGGGGTTCATGGGAGGAATACCACTATTCCATATTGTCCTGCTAGACCAGGCCAGACAAGTGGATTGTGTTCCCCTATCAGCAGATTGGTGGAGACAAAGAACCAATGAAAAGCCCAGGTTTCAGGGACATCACTCCCATGCCTCTATTCGCCTCAGCCACCAGAGGTTTCTTAAGTATTTCTTTGTCTCCAGCAGATGGTGGATGGATTTTCTCCTCTCTCAAGAAAATCTGAAGATTGAGAGATAAAGATTGATTAAATGCTTGTGAATGAACACTTTGAGGGTGACTTTCTTAATTGAGCGTCATGTTGGAGGCTCCACTACACTGTAGTCGTTTCAGTAGCCATAGGAGGAGGGAAAATTGGTTCAGTTCCACATGCTTATCATGAGAAGCCAGAAATTGGAAGGATCTGGAAGAATACAACAACCTAGACGTCCCCTCCTCTGCCCCTCCTGATCTCTCCCGAAGATTGCAAAAGGCTCTTGGAGGGATCTGCCTTCCATATCAAGAGCATCCATCAAGTTCAAGGTAGATGAGACCCTGGTAGTCAATGCCGCCAGCTCCTCCCTCCGGAATAGGCAGCTCCAGTAGCCTCTTCACAGTCCTCTGAAGGCGAAAGTACTTCATCCACGTCAGTGCCTAGTACGAGCCATCTGAATCCAGGTTAGTCTATACTGACAGCTCCCAGCTATTCCTCATCTCCAAAACCAGTGAAACGGTTTAAGGGGGGTTGAGCCCAGCATGGATTTCTGCCTGGGGCTCTCGGGGTGACTATCAAAACTTGACCTAGTTATCGTCTGGGGGCTCCCAATTCTCTGTCTGGAATGGGGTGGACCGCTGGTGACCATTGGCACGGTATGGGGGTTTTCCACTGTTTTTTGCACGTGTTAGTAACATTTTTACCTGTTGTGTGCTTGGCAGTCATGCAGTCCTAGTCCGTGTTATGCTCAAGTGGCTCCAACATGCATTCCTACCCTAGCACCTGTAATGTGCATTGCAGTAAAAGCAGTTAATGCATGCTTTTCGACCACTATGGCCTTAGCGCACACTGTTGTGATACTTGCCTTAACTCTCTTCTTCCAGGAAACATTCTTCTACTACTACTACTCATTTTACATAGCGCAACAAGATGTATGTAGTGCTGCACAAACATATATAAAAGACTGTCCCTGCTCGTCAGAGCTTACAGTCTAATCAAGACAGACAATACAATAGATGAGGATGTAGGCACAAAAAGGTGAGGAGTCACAAGGAAAACAGGAGATTAGGAACCAGAAACGGCCTCAAAGAGGAGAGCTTTTAACGTTAATTTGAAAAGGGGGGGAGAGAGGAAGCCTGAAGTATCAATGGAGGTAGTTCCAGACATAAGGAGCAGCAAGGTGAAAGGAGCGGAGCCTGGAGTTGGCAGTAGAAGAAAAGGAGATAGAAGCAGGCCAATAAAATAGCCTGTGGCAAACAAGGTGCCTCATTTCTGGATTCTGGACTCTTCTTCTTGCATGGCAGCTTCTAAGTCATCCCTGGCGGGCCTGCTCCCCCTCTCTTAGCTGGGGGCTACAGTTAGTCTGACCATGCCTTCCGCAAGGCAGGAGATGAGTAAGTATATCCAGCCGGCTGGAGGGTCTGGCGACTGTGCTGTGTGCCACTCTTCCTCTAGAGGTTCTGCGGCAGCTATGCTCTCTAATGTTGGGAGTGGGGTTTCCAAAAGGAGAGCTTACAGATTCCAGATTGTCCTCCCCAGAATTCTTTTCCTTTTTTGCAGCAAGCCTGATCTGATGTGGAAATTCAGTCCCTGCAGCCTCTGGGTGCCCCCGAGCACAGTCTCGTGAGAGGCATGCTGAGTGGAAGCCCTGTTTGATTTCCTTTAGCTAAGCATCCTTGGTGAGGGGCACCCTCTGGATATAGGGGACAGCTGGGAGTTGTCTGAGATTTTGACTATCATACCTGCTGGTTTGGTGACTCTTTGAGCACTTGGCAGTTGGCTCCTGAGGTGGCCACGGTGTCATCTCTGTGGTCTTTGCTACAGGATGGCTTGAAGAAGGACCTTTTTGCTCCCTGAAAGTTCAGGTGGCAGCTTTGGCCTGTTTTCGGGGTCTGGTGACTGGTAAGTCTCTAGCCTTGCAACCAAATATCTTGTGCTTTTTTCAGGGGATTCAGCGTCTTCATCCTTCCCTCCGGTCTGTGGTCCCTTCCTAGGAATGTGTCTGGTGCTCAGGACTGTGATGCCTGCTCCCTTTGAGCCATTGAAGCAAATTACTTTGAAGGATTTGACGCTCAAGACTGCTTTCTTGGTTATGGTTTTATTCTGCAAGGTGGGTTTACGAGCCACAAGCTCTGTCTCGCTGAGATCCTTACCTATGCTTTTCTGAGGAGGCCATTTCCATTCGGCCTATGCCTTCCTTCTTACCCAAGGTGATTTCTCTCTTCATGTCAACCAGGTTGTTTGTCTCCTTTCCTATGGAGCAGTGTTGGGGGGAAGATAAGGATCTTGACCTTGTGGATGTCTGGCCGATATTGCTCCAGTACTTCAAGGTTGCAAATTTCTTCCATAAATTGGATCATCTTATCAGGCTGTTTGCTGGCCTGCGCAAAGGTGATGTGGTGGTTAAGCCTATGTTGGGGCACTGGATCAAGAAAGCTATTGCTCAGCGTATCTGCCGTGAAACTGGCTGGTTCCCGAATATTTGTGTGCCCATTCAACTTGGGCGCAAGAGTCCTTGTGGGTGTAGTGTAGTTCGGTAGCCCCTTCAGATGTTTGTCAGGTGGCAACATGGGCATCACTTTCACTTTTGTCAAGTATTACTGCTTGGGTGTCCATGCTCGGGTGGGCATGGCCTTTAGCCCCCAAGGGTTTGCAAGCTGTTCTGTCTTCTTCCTGCCCAATGGAGGCATAGCTTTGGTACGTCCTACTTGTCTAGACTGGTCTAGCAGGACGATATCGAAGATATTTTACTTATCAGATAATGTCCTTTCCTTGAGTCCTGCTAGACCAGTCCTGGACCCACCCCTGAAACTGTGATTGCTCTGTTCTTCTATGATGGTACCTTAGTCCACTGTGAAAATATATGCAGGTTCATAGCACATTGATAGCCTTTTGGGTCTATCTCTCATGTACATAGTTTCTCTACATTGTTTCTCAAATGTATGATTCTTCCTTGTTGCCCACGTTGAGGCTGTGTGAGGTTTGCCATGTTTCCCATATGCTTTGGGACATATACTGAGTTGCCTTCTAGTGGCTCAGGCTGAGAAGGACATGGGAATGATGTCATTGAAACCTGGGCTTTTCATTGGTTCTGTCTCCACCAGTCTGCTGGTAGGGGAACACAATCGCTTGTCTGTATTGGTCTAACAGGACTAATGACATTATGCTGTTCTATGTTGCTTTTGATCTCCCTCTCTCCAACTCTCAGCAAGACACCTTTAGACCTTCCAGCCCCCCCTCCCCCGAGATCTGATGCATCTCTCCTATGCTCTTACTACCCATGTTCTGCTCTCTCTTGATCTTTGCTTTCTATACTGTCCTATCAAAACTTTGGTGTTCCTTGTCATTTTTTCCACAGCCACTATTTTTATTGTAAACCACTCAGATGCCAGGGCTGCCTGGGCGGTATATCAAATGTTTAATGAAGATCATCTGGTAATTAAAATGTCACCACCTTTAAAAATAAAAATAAAACTGTTGCTTGCCTCTGGTTCACCAAAGAGCCACCTGGATGACTCCCAAGACTTCTAGAATAGTATTCTTTGGATAGTTGAATTTAAAATTTAATTTTTAGGTCACAAAAACATTCACTGTGTTTTGGCAAAACACTGCCATTCAAATTAAGAACTTCATCCTGAGTGTCAAATATGATGGTGGAAGTATCATATTGTGGGGTTCCTTTGTTCAGGACCTAGACAGCATGCCATCATTCATGGAACCATGAATGTTGCTTTTTTATGAGAGAGGACCAGTGTGAAACTGATCAGTAACTACAGGAAATCTTTGGAGTTGTTGCCCAAGAATCTGCCACCATTTACTAAATGAAGGGTTCATTTACTTTTTCACACAAGAATGAGGCAGGTGGCACTGTATAGAGCAACGTTGATAAAAGGAAAAGGTATTTGGATAGGATAGACTACCCTTCTAAATTGCACACTCAAAAGTGGGAAGTACGCCCAGTTCTGTACTTGCATCATGTTACTCCAGTCACGAGTACATTTTCTTCAGCATGGGAACATTTTGTTAATGCAAAAAGACACTGCTGAATTATCACAGGCTGCCTCAATCCTACATATTTTTAAATTTGCAGGAATATAGTTGTCTGATATCTGAAGAGTTATGGCCACCAGTTGGAGAGGACGTAACAAGCAAAGGGCACTGAAGTTTATATGCAGTTATACAGTGGCTAAAAAACAACACTAGAAGTTGTACAGGAGAAACTTCTCCCTTGCTGAGAGCTGAGACATCAAGAAACTTGAACAGGAAGGTGTATATAAATATCTGAGTAGAGGCAGCAACACTATATTTGAGCAGAAATTACTGAAAGAAAAGATGGGTAAAGAATACTATAGAAGATTAAAATCATTACTGAAAAGTGCTTTAACATCACAAAATAAGATACAAGCCATCGATCAGCCAGCAATTCCTGTACTCTCATACAGCTTTGGGATTTTAGACTGGCCTCTTAAAGATCTTGTTAAAACTGGATGTGCAAACAAGAAATGTCCTTCATGCACATGAGGTAATTTACAAGAATCAAGTCATGCCAAGACTATGTCTCTAGAGCTGAAGGAGGGTTTAGGCCTCATAGAGTGATTACACATACAGATCTACTATCATAGGCCTCCAGGCCCTACCTAACAGCATCATTTGATCCAAATACTCAAAATGCTGAAATAATAAAGTAAACGTCCAGAATCTGTCTCCATCAAACTTGAGCAAGCATTCTGACTAGAAAGAATGAGCAAGAGTCTACAAACACACACAGGGAAGGAAGCAACAGAATTTTCAACAAGAGAAAAAACTCTTCAAAAGAATTAGATCAACAAACCAGGAAAAACAAGTGGTAAATGCACAAAATACGGTGGGGAAAAAAAGTGTTACTCCAGGAACCCTTTGTCAATCAAGAACAGACACATGAATGGCTAAGGAGAGATGAACTGACACAGAAGGGTAAGAGATTGATGATTGCAGCCCAGAACAGATTATGGACGAAATGGTTTACAGCTAGCATTGAAAAAACTGGCAAAACACAGTCGATTATGAGAGAACTGGAACAGTGACTCTCCTCATAGCTGGCTCTGAAGTTTTCTGATGGCAGAAAATTTCTATACAAGAAGGCACAACAAAGTAATACGCCTCATACTACCACATCACTGTGCCCGAAAAGCACTGGTATTATGACCCTAAGAGAATTACAGAGAATAAAAAGGTTATGATCACATGGGATACTCCCATTCAGACCGATAAAAAGCTGCATGCATGGAAGCTGGACATAGTGGTAAAGAACACCAGAACAGCAACTTGGAAAAGAGACGTCTGAGGGGGAGCTATTATAGACGTCTATAAAATAGTGAATGGCGTGGAATTGGGTGGATGTGGATTGGTGGTTCACTCCTTCAAAAAGTAGATACACTAGCTTCAGTGTGTGTCCTCTAGTCTAACACATTTTAAGACTAATCGGTGAAAATATTTTTTCACTCAATGCATAATCAAGCATTCTTAAAAAATATAGTAAAAACTGTTAGCATATCTGGTTTTAAGAGGTTTGGACACGTTCCTGGAGGAAAAGAGGACTCTGGAAATCCACTGCTTACCCATGAGACAAGTAGCATGAAAACTGTATCCCTTTTGGGAACCTGACAGGTATTTGTGATCTGGATTGGCCACTGTTGAAAACAGAATTCTGGGCTTGATGGACCCTTGGTCTGACCCAGTATGGCATATCTTATATTCTCCAGGACCAAGCAGGAAGTCAGTCCTCACATATGGGTGACGGAGCCCTCGTGCGGAGCATTTCACCAGCTTTCAAAGAAAGCCTTTGGGAATGCAGCGCACATGCGCGGCCCACTTCTCGCCCAGGGGTGCCATCTTGCTCAGTCTTTCTTTTTCTGCGGAGCCCAACGGACATAGTTCGTGTCACCCAGGAAAAGTTGATTTTTTTTTCTGCTATTTTTTTTTTTTTTTTAATCCGGTTTGATGACTGTTCTCCATCCCGCCTCGGCTCGGTACACCGGTATTGAGTCCGGAACTTCTTTTTCAGTTTTTGTCCTTTGTGACTAGCGTTTGCACTTTTTCTGTTGTTTTCACTGGCAGCCCTGTCTTTTGACCTTGCAGGGGCCCTTTTCCCCCCAATGGCTGCCAGCGGGTTAAAAAAAATGTGATCGATGTAAGAAACTTATGTCTCTCACCGACGCACACGACTGCTGCCTCTGATGCGTCGGGCCCTACCATGACCTATTATAGAGAGGGAGGAGTGGTCTAGTGGTTAGGACAAGGTACTTCAGGCCGGAGGGCCAGGGGTTCAAGTCCCACCTGGGTACTGCAATCTCAGGCCGGAGGGACTGGGATTTCTAGTCCTATAGGCACTCCTTGTGGTCTTGGGCAAGCCACTTAACCCTCCATTGCCCATGTTCCCTGTAAGTATTAACGTATGTGTCATATCCCCTCGTGTTAAATGTATCCCCCAATTGACCGCTTTGACCCGGTGAAAAGTGGAATATAAATACAGCTAAACAAATAAATGACCACCTGGTCTGTGGCCTGTGCGGCAAGATGTTGTCGAAGGTACTTCAGAGCCGTCAACATCAATGTGTGAGAATTTTTTCGGAGTCCATGTCCTGCCGGGCCCGGACTTCATCAGAGGCCTCGACATCTCGGGAGTCTGACCCCAAGCACCGTCGTAGGTCCTCTGAGAGGGTGTCTCCCACCCACTAGCACAAAAGGAAGAAACTCATGAGGGCGGCGTCAGTGGAGGCACCTGGATTCTCAAGGGCCAGGTGGCACAGCCCTGACCGCTGTCCCGGGCTCTCGGAGTCGGAGCGGCCGACCAAACTACCTTGCCTGGAGCCGGAGTCCCCGAGTTGGGTAACCTCTGTTGTCCTCGTTGACTCTCCTCCAGGAGAACCGACGTCGGGGCCCGAGTCGGGAGCTGCAGAGTCTCCTGAGCTCGGTCTCAGGTTGACGGCCCTGGAGAGCAGCCTGGCTGCCTTCATGGAGCAGCAGCAGGTACTGATCGCCGGTCTGACCGGTGCATCTGCCCCAACCACCAGGACCTCGACATCCAAGTCAACCCCGGAGGCCAAGCCGATCCTGGAGTCTAAGTCTCGAGTCGATCCTCGGCCAAAGTCTCCCTCAACTTCCCGTGCAGGGCCAAGGTCGTCAATGCCGGTGCCCTCGGCGTTGGGGCGGGTGGCCCACATGGCCGGAGCCACTCAACGACGACTCGGAGGAGTCGGCGTGGGAGATGTAGGACGAGGCATCTCCTGACACCTTCCGGACTCGGTGCATCCCGTCGGACTCCCTGGAGTCCAAGCCTCGGAGAAGGTTCCCCCCCCCCCCTCCCCGGAGGATACCCGGTTCTCAGATTTCATCAGGGATATGGCCAAGGCTTTGGCATTCCCGGCAGATGCCGAAGAGGAGCCTCGAGCCGAAGAGCTCGATGCCCTTCAGTATGATTTTCCTCCGAAGGAAGCCTTTACTGTACCGGTTCCTCTGATGCTGGCACGGCTGCTCTTCCATATGTGGGAAGCACCAGCCTCGGCGCCGGTTTTGAGCAAGCGGGTCGATTCCATTTATTAAGTCTGTAAGAGCCCTGGGTTCCAATTGCGCAGCTACTGCACAACTCCATGGTTGTGGAATCGGCCATGCACAGGCTGAAAAGTCAAAAAATGCACTCCTCGGTGCCTCCCAGCTGGGAGGCCCAGAACCTGGATGCCCTCGGTAGAAAGTGCTTCCAGGGCTCTATGCTGTCTTGCCGTGTCCAGATTTACCAGCTGTACATAGGTATGTACTTACGGGACCTGGCAAAGGAGATTTCCTGGTTCTCGGCTGGCCTCTCCGAGGAACCCTTGCAGAGATTCAAAGCCTTGTCTTCAGGGATTCTGGGAGTGCTCGAAGTTTATATCTCAAGCAGCCTGAGACAGCTTTGAGGTTTCGGCCCGGGTAGCCGCAGCCGGCATCGGTGCATGCCGTCAGGCCTGGCTACAGTCAGACCTGGAGTCATGGGTACAGGACAAGTTGGTCAATGTCCCGTGCCGAGGTGATAACCTGTTCGGCAAGCCCATGACTGAGAAGGCTGCAGAAATCGAGACCGAGACTCTCACCAGGACAAGACTGTCCAGAAAGACTTCTACCCCTTCTCACAAAAAGAAGGGCTCTGGAAAGAAGCCCTTTTTCCCGAGGAAGGGTGCTGCCTACAAAACCTACCCTCAGTACCAGGCCTCTCCAGCTCCCCAACAGGGCCAGCAGGCCATGGGGCAGGGGCATGGGCCCCGTAGGCAGGAAACCCCCAAGCCACCAACTCCAGCTCCTGCACAGCAGGGAGGGAGGGTTTTGATTCCCACAGCATAGCCTCTCCTCCGCCGGTAGCTCCACTCAGCACAGGAGCTCGGCTGACCCTGTACGCCTACAGGTGGCCAGCCATCACGGGATACCTGGGTACTGAGCATAGTCCAGAAGGGCTATATGCTCCATTTCCACCAGCTACCCCCTCCTACTATCCAGGGGGGCCTCCAAGACTCTCTCTACACACGGACCTCCTCCTTCAGAAGTTGGCAAGTCTTTTAAAGGAACAGGTGGTGGAACTGGTGCCACACCACCTGGAAGGGCAAGGCTTCTACTCCAGGTACTTCCTAGTACCAAAGAGGTCTGAGGCCTCCTGTTCTATCTTAGACTTGCGAAATTTGAACAAGTTTCTGGAGAGGGAAAAGTTCAAGATGCTTACCCTTGGGATACTGCTGCCCTACCTTGAGCAGGGAGACTGGCTATGCTCCTTAGACCTAAAGGATGCTTATACTCGCATCCTCATCCATCCAGACCACAGACAATATCTCAGATTTGTGGTGGGAGTAAACCACTTTCAGTACAGAGTGCTTCCTTTTGGCCTGACCTCTGCCCCCAGGGTTTTCACCAAATGCCTGGCGGTGGTGGCGGCTTTTCTCAGAAATCAGGGAATTTTTGTCTTCCCGTATCTGGACGACTGGATAATCAGGGGCCAGTCACTCCAGGAGGCCCTACAGGCCACTCTTCGCACTGTCTTCTTCAGCATCTGGGCTTTGTCATAAACTACGCAAAGTCCACTTTGCTTCCCTCTCAGAACCTAGAGTTTATAGGGGCCAGGTTGGACACTCTTCAGGCAAGAGCTTACTTGCCCGAGGACAGGGCCCACAGACTTATGGACTTGGCCAACCAGTTCCAAGGCAATTTTCGTGTTTCCGCCAGGCGCTACCTGCGGCTCCTGGGCCACACGGCATCCACGGTAAATGTGACCCCGAATGCCCATCTGCACATGTGGGCTGCTCAGTGGTGCCTCAGAGATCAGTGGACACAAGCGACTGGCGACCTCCAAGACAGAGTAAAGGTGTCCAGACGACTTCTGAACTCCTTACAGTGGTGGCTACATATGCCAAACCTCCTCAGGGGTGTACCTTTTCAGGCTCCAGCACACACAAGGATGCTGACGACAGATGTGTCCTTAAAGGGCTGGGGTGCACATTGCCAGGGCACATGCACTCAAGGCCTGTGGTCCCCTCGGGAGGCCACACAGCAGAATCAACCTTTTAGAGCTGCGAACAATCTGCTTAACTCTGCAAACCTTCTGCCATGCTCTTTCTCAACAGTCTGTCCTAGTTTAGACGGACAATCGGGTAGCAAGCTAAGCAGGATTCTCCAGCCTCATGAATGGCAGTTGAATCTATGGGTGGTCCAGCAGATCTTCCTCCGCTGGGGACTTCCATCCATCGATCTCTTTGCAAGTCCACTAAAACCGTCAGCTGCCCAGGTTTTGCTTCAGACAGCCGCATCCCCTGAGGATGGCAGCAGATGCTTTTCTAATCTCTTGTTCTACGGGCCTCCTGTATGTGTTTCCTCCCATGCCACTGGTGGCCCGAACCCTGTTCAAGATCCTCCGGGACAAGACCTCTGTGATTCTGGTAGCCCCCAGATGGCCGAGGCAGCCATGGTTTCCACTTCTGCAGTTGGCGGTGGAAGCTCTGTTCTCTCTGGGGCTGCAACACGATCTCCTGTCTCAAGAGCAGGGTTCCCTTCTGCACCCCAATCTCAGGTCCCTCAATCTGATGGCCTGGCAGCTGAAAGGATAGTGCTAGCTCCCTTACTTCTACCTAAGGAAGTTGAGGTGGTGGTCTTGGCCTCTAGGAGGCAGTCCACCAGAAAGTCCTATGCCCTCAAGTGGCATAGGTTTATGGTATGGTGTGCTCAGCGCAATGAAGATCCTTTCTCTTGCCTTGTGCCAGTAGTACTGCAGTATCTACTTCACCTTTCAGACCTAGGCCTTAAATCTAATTCTGTTCGGGTCCACCTCAGTGCTTTGTCAGCGCACCACTCACCGGTGGACAGACAGTCTGTCAGTTCACCCCTTGGTGTCCAGATTTCTCAGAGGTCTGCTTCTACTCAAGCCTCTGGTTCATCCACCGGTGACTGAGTGGGATTTGAACGTGGTCTTGCAGCAACCTACCCACCGTTTGAGCCAATGGCTACTTGTCATTTGCGCTTCCTCTCTTGAAAGCGCTCTTCCTGGTGGCTCTTACCTCGGCCAGGCGTGTGAGTGAACTACAAGCCCTGGTTTCTGATAGACCGTACACACGGTTCTATAGGAACAGGGTGGTCCTATGGACACATCCCAAGTTCCTCCCAAAAGTGGTCTCCTCTTTCCACCTCAATCAGGAGGTGGTTCTTCCGACCTTTATTCCCAGGCCGCATGCCAGCCGGGATGAAACAGTCTTGCATACCCTGGACTGTAAAAGGGCATTGTCCTTTTACATAGAACGTACATGGGAGCATCGAAGGGCTACTTAGCTATTCGGTTCGTTTGACCCTAATAGGATGGGGTTACCTGTCTCCAAGTGTATGTTGTCCACTTGGGTAGCAGACTACATTGCCTGGGCGTACAGGGCAGCTGACCTCCCCTTGCAGGGTTGGGTCACGGCCCACCGTATCAGGGCAAAGGCCGTGTCAGTAGCTCATTTCCGCTCTGTTCCGTTGGCAGATATCTGCCGGGCCGCAACTTGGTCTTCAAGCCAGATTTTTACAGCCCATTACTGCCTGGAGATAGAGTCCCAGCGGGACAGTGTTTTCGGCCAGGCGGTACTCCGTAATCTCTTTGAGGTTTAGGCAACTCCTACCCTCCGGCCCTTTGTGTTGGGTTACCGTACGGGATGTGTTCTCAGAGAAAATTCTTATCACGGCGCTGAGGCTCTTGAGAGGGAGACATTTTTTCACCTCTGGGTTCACGGTAGCCTAGAGCTCTTGGAGTCACATATGTGAGGACTGACTTCCTGCTTGGTCCTGGAGAAAGCGTAGTTACTCACCTGCAACAGGTGTTCTCCAGGAGCAGCAGGAATCAGTCCTCACGACCCTCCCTCCTCCCCTGGAGTTGCAGTCCTATCCTTTTTGATTTTTGCTGTCTTTTAGCTATGTCATCAGACTGAGCAAGATGGCACACTTGGGCGGGAAGGGGGCTGCGCATGTGCGCTGCATTCCCAAAGGCTTTCTTTGAAAACTGGGGAAATGCTCCGCACGAGGGCTCCGTCGGCGCCGACGTCACCCATATGTGAGGACTGATTCCTGCTGCTCCTGGAGAACACCTGTTACTGGTGAGTAACTATGCTTTCTTAGGTGTCGGTTTCAAGCGACTATTCTATGAATCACATGAGGGAGAAAATTTTCAAATCCCAAGAAATGCACGCAGAGACCAAGAAAATGTGGCAGAAAGATAGTTATTCCCATCTTGTTGGGTGCCACCAGTTTGATTAAGAAGGTTCTCTGTGAACAAGCAGGAAGAAATCCTCACTTAATGGGTGATATTGCCTCACAGAACCCTGTGTGGGAACGCTCCCCAGTCTCCACTGGAAGCTTATGGAAGCCGCCATTGCGCATGCTCACCTGCCTTCCTGCCTACTGTGACGCCATCTTATCCTCTGTTCACGTTTTCTGTGGAGACCATGGACGTATTCCTAAGTGCTACCTTCTTGTGGGCCCTTCAGGGTTTCATTTGGTTTTTTTGCCAGTATTAACTCTGTCTTTGGGTGCCGTTGCTAGCCATTTTTCAGGGGTGCCCCCCCCCCCTTCATCTTTTTGCCCTTTTTAGCCTCAAAAGGGTTTTTTTTTTCACAGTTCCCAGACTTTTTTCACTGGTTGGTATTGAGCCATTTGATCTTGCAGTGGCTATTTTCCCAGTGATGTTGAAACTGGCCAGCAGCTTTAAAAAGTGCACCTGTTGTGTGTATACCATCTTTGTGACGGACCATCACAGTTGGTGCATCCAGTGCCTGGGCCCTGACCATGGGCCCTTCACTTTGTATCTACAGATGACCAAGAAGGGTCTCAAGGTCCAGGAGAAGTAGCACAAGTCCCTCTTCAGGCTGTTGGACCCCACGTCCTCTGTACCACCATCGATTCCCTCGGGCTCCTCCAAGTCCTTGGCATTGCATGGTGCCTGTGCTCATTCAGAACCGAGGAGCCACAGCAGAATGGATCAGAGGCTCTCCACCGATGTCCTGTCAGAGCCTTGGAAGGACTTGTCATCTGCCTTGATGGTATCGAAGGGGATGACCAGAGACCATGCCAAGCAGACACACTGGAGCCCCTCTTGGTGTGATGTCGAGAGCAATGACCAGGAGCAGCCTGTAAAGGTGCCAGGCAGGAGGAGTAAACTCCCAGAGCCCTGGAGGGCAACTGACAATCTCCTGATGACCTTACCATCATGGAGTCCCCAGGACGTCTACAATTGGTCCAGAATACAGCTGCTCGCCTGCTCACTCACTCCTCCTCAAGCAACCACATTACCCCTCTCCTCCTCAGTTTGCACTGGCTTCCACTCAACTTCCGTTTCACCTATAAACTTCTCGTTCTCACTCACAAGGCACTTCACACCAATACCCACCGATATCTAGCGGATTCTATTTGCCTGCAACCTTCACCCCGTCTTCTCCGGTCAGCACATGGTAGCTGCTTTTTCCTTCCACCCCCCTCCTGGACTCTCCATCTAGAGTCTACTCACCACTCTGCCTTCTTCTTAGCCCCTGGCCCTCTGGAACTCCCTTCCCCTTACTCTGCACACAGAATTATCCTTCAGCTGTTTTAAGGGATTACTCAAGACGCACCTTTTCCAACAGGCATTCAACCTCCCAGACCCTGACGCCTCCCCCTCCCGCTAGTCTCCTCCCCTGTCAACTCCTTGGTCTCCTTGTCTGTCTCTACTCTGTCCTACACTCTTTCCTGTCCAACCATTGGCGTTCCTTTCCTTTCTGGGTTTATTTTTCCCCCTGTTTTTATTGTACACCGCCCTGATGCACACGCTTGGGCGGTATATCAAGCAATGTAATAAAGATAAAGGACGTGTGTCAGAATTGGCGACCAACATGATTGTACTGGCCCCAATGCTTTCTGAGACCGCAGTGCAGACCAAGCACCTTAGGGCCCTTGAGTCACACATGGTGGCTTTCCTGGTTGCATGAGCCCCAGGGCCCTAACATTCACATTGTTGCTATTGGCCATGCAGCCTATTGAGACCCATGCCCTCCCTGCAGAACCAGGGACATCAGTTCGGTGGTCTGAGTCCACCCCGGGTCTGACCTTGATAGCTCTCTCCATTATCTTGGGCTCCGATGCCCCTGCACACAGGCACCTAAGAGAGGACAGCCATCAGTCCTGCTGGCACCTAGCGTCCCCGCTGGAGCGGAATTGAAGCTGGGAGGAGACCAGGAGATACTTTGACTTCCTCTGAGTTGGACTCCAATGGTTGGGAGACAGAAGAGGACTCATCAGTCACCGAGAGGGAGTCCCCAGACATTCCCACGAAGCAGTCCCTACCATATGAGAGGTGAAAGTCGACCCCGGAGGACATGTCCTTCCAAGACTTTATCCAGGATATGGCAAAGGTGATCCCCTTCTCACTGGAGGCAGAGGATGGAGGAACTAGAGATCCTCCAGAATCTCTTGGCTCTGAAGGAGGCCATCATGGTGCTGGTGCACCGAATATTACAGCGGCTCCTACTCCAGATGTGGGAGAATCCCATGTCTCTGCCAGCCATCAGCTGCCAGATCGCAAAAGGCCCCCAGGTTATAGAGGCCCCAACTGCTGCACTACTCCCTGGTGATGGAGTCCACCATGCAACATGGCAAGAGCTCAAAGACCCATTCGGTGCCTCCTAGCAAGGAGCAGAGAATCCTTGATGGCTTTGGGAGGCACTACTTCCAGGACTCAATGTTGGCTGCCTGCGTCCTGTCATCCTAGCTCTATATGGGCATGTTCTTAAAGGACATCATAGGGGACCTTAGTGAGTTTGGCTCCCTCATCCAGTGGAACGCTTGGAGGCCTTCCTTGTCCTGGTGGGCCATGGGAAGAACATGTCCAAATATATTGTGCAAGCTATCTACGATGACTTTGAGTTGGACAGGGTGGCACCACTGGGCATCAGGGTACCTCCTGTTCTGGGTGGTTGTACGCTTCTGGAAGTTCGCAGTTGCCCATGGCATGGAGCTGTGATGTACCTGCCTGGAGAGTTCAGCATTCTGGCGGACCATCTCAGTTGAGTCCTCCAGCCCCTCGAATGGACCCCTCTACATGAGGGTGGTGGAGCGCTTTGTTCAGGAATGCAGCATGCTGATCATGGACCTCTTTGCTGTGCCATGCCACACAATGCTCATGTGGATTGCTTTTGCTCTCGCATGGCCTCCGGGGACAGGTTGGCTTCCGACGCCTTTCTCCTGAACTGAGAGATGTGTGCCTGCTCTACGCATACCTCCCCCTGCCCCCCCCCCCCCAATTTTGCTGGTGATGAAGACACTACTCAAACTCCAGGTGGACAAGGAGACTGATCCCTATTGCCCTGTACTGGCCTAGGCAGCCATGGTTCTCCTTGCTGCTTCAGCTCTCCCATTGGGAACCTCTTTGGCTGGTCTGCAACCCAACCTCATCTCTTAGGAGGGCAGGACCCTACTACATCCCATAGTCAGGTCCCTGGCCCTTATGGCTTGGATGCTTAGCAGGTAGTTCTGTCCAAGCTTAACTTGTCAGTGGAGGTGACAGATGTCCTCCTGGCCTCCTGTAGGGATTTGACACGCCACTGTTATGCCTTCAAGTGGTGTAGGTTTTCACTGTGTTGCCACTGATAAGGCACTGGACCCCTTCTCTTGCTTGGTGAAGTGCTTGCTTCATGCGGAGCCTGCTCCTGTCGAAGCCTCTAACCAAGCGCCTGCCGGTCACATGGGATCTGAATGTGGTGTTGAGGCAGCTATTGTCGGTGCCTTTTGAGCCACTGGCTACCTGTCCCCTGAAATTTCTGACCTGGAAGGTCATCTTTCTCAAGGTTCTCACAGCTCACTGGATCAGTGAGCTTCAGGTTTGGTGGCTCACTTTCCATACATGAGGTTACACCCTAACAGAGTGGTGCTGCACACCCACCTGCTCTTTTTGCCCAAGGTGGTCTTGACTTTCCCCCTTAACCAGTTGGTGGTGCTGCCCACCTTTTTTCCTCGGCCTCATGCCAACAGGATAGAGGCCCAGCTGCACACATTGGATTGTAAATAGGCACTGGCCTTCTACCTTGAGCAGATCAGCCTGCACTGTCTTCCCACATAGCTTTTTGTTTCCTATGACCCTAGCAAGTTGGGCATGGCAGTCCCCAAGCGCACGTTGTCCATCTGGGTGGCGGATTGCATATCCTTTGCCTAAGCTCAGGCCTGTCCGAGCCTCGAGAATCATGTCAGGGCTCACAGTGTCCAGGCTATGGCTGCATCCCTGGCCAATCTGCGCTCGCTCTGTATGGAAGAGATTTGCAGAGCTGCTTCGTGATCCTCTGTTCACAACTTTACAGTCCATTGCTGCCTGGATGGGGATTCCTGGCGTGACAGTAACTTCAGCCAAGCCATATTCCGGCATCTATTTGGGACTTAGGTTCAGCCCCATCCCACCAGCCCTTCTGTCTGTCCAGGTCTACTGAAAGAGTTGTCCTGATGTAGATGTATGCTGTGGACGTTGAATAGGTTGAGTCCCGAAGAGGAACTGCATATTCTGTTCAGTCCTGTTGCCCCGGTTGGGCTGATTTCATGTTCGGTAGCCTGTGACTCAGAAGTCCCATACATGAGGACCTCTTCCTGCTTGTTCATGGAGAAAGCGTAGTTATTCATCTTTAGCAGGTGATCTCCAGGAACAAGCAGGAATGCAGTCTTCACATATGGGTATTGTCGGTACTGACGGAGCCTGATCGGGAACGCTCCCCAGTGTCCAGTAGGAAAGCTTTTTGGAGCATCCCACTGCACCTGCGTCGCTGCCTTCCTGCCTTTCCAACTCTCTCTTTAGTTTTTCGTTTTCCGCGGAGCCGACAGGCAGCAAACCTTGTCACCGCAGAAAATGTTTCTTTTTGTGGTCGCGTCTGCCTTCACCGTCGACGCCTATACAAGTACCACCGTTTTTTTCTTCATTTTCTTACTACTTTTCCTTTAAAAAAAAAAATAAAAAATTCTTCTTTTTGGAGGGTCTGTCCCCTCTGGGTGCCAGGTGCCATTTTGGGCACTAGGCCCTCTTTTCTAAAATGGAGAAACCATCTAGTGGTTTCAAAAAATGTTCAAAGTGTAGCGGTACCATTTCTGCTACCGACACCCATGACTGGTGTCTTAAATGTTTAGGTCCTGACCGTTCACTATCGGAGTGTCTGCTCTGTAGAAAGATGACCAAGAGAGGCCTGCAGAACAGAGCTGCACAACTTGATTCCATCTTTGTTGCAGATGCGATGTCCGTTGCATCTACGTCCTCCAGAGCTTCATCTTCCTCCCATGGATCTCAGGTAGCTAAACCCAGGTCTTCCAAGACCTGCTGGTCCTCAAAGGGTAGATCTCCTTCGAAGCGCCGATGCTACTTGTGTTGCCCTCGAGGAAAACATACCGGCAAAACAGCCCTGGTGGGAGGCCCCCGGCCTCCAAAGCATTAACGGAGCTCCAGGATGTTCCCAAAGCTTCCACATCAGGGGAACTCCTGGTGCCATGTTCTGGCGTTATGACCTGTTCCACCGGTACCGACATCCAGGCATTGCCAGGGGCTATGGATCAGCGCATCCTGGCCAGCAAACGCAGTCTAGCAGCTCTCTTAGCAGCCTTGGTACCGCTAAGACCGCTTCAGACGGTTCTGTAGTCATCAGTACCAGTACCGACCGCGCCTGCTTTAACCGATGTGCTTCCCCCCCATGCTGGCTCTTGAATCAATATCTGGTATCGAGGGACCGGTATCGAGACAGTCGGATGCCGACTTCAATCGATAACGGCGTCAAACAATGCAAGAGCACCCGGCACGTAGATACTGCGAGTCGTCCTATTCCGATGACTCCGCCGATACCGGAGTGATTCTACCAGAGGATCCCTCTCCTTCTCAGCAGAGGATATCTCCTCCAGAAGGCATGTCATTTCAGGATTTCATACGTGATGTAGCCAAAGGACTTTCAATCACGGTGACTCCTGAGAAAGAACCGAGAGCAGAAGAATTAGAAATTCTTCAATACATGGCAGCCCCTAAAGAAGCTGCAACTTTTCCCATTCACCGGATCTTGCATGACTTCATACTGTGGGAAGCTCCTTTAACAGTGTCCCCACACTCTCGGCGACTCGATACCATGTACAGAGTTCCAAAATGCCCTGGATTTCAAAAGACTGAACTACCACACATTCAATGGTAGTGGAATCGGCAGTCCGTAAGATCAAGAGTGCTAAAATGCATTCTTCCAATCCCCCAGGCCGAAAATCAAGGACACTTGATGCCTTTGGGCGTTGATGCTTTCAATCCTCGATGCTATCAGCCAGGTTCAGCTCTTACATTCTCTACATGGGAATATTTCTTAGAGGTTACAAGGGATTTAGAGCTCATGGCTCCACTTCTCCATGATGACAAAAGAACAGACTTCCTCACTCTGGTCAAACATGCTCAGAATGTGTTTAAGTTCATGAATTGTGCAACCTTTGATTGCTTTGAATGCATTTGCAGAACTTCTGCTATTTCCATCGGTGCACGTCACGTTGCCTGGCTTCAGGCATCATATTTAGAACAATGGATGCGAGATAAGTTAGGGAATGTTCCTTGTACAGGAGAAAATCTATTTGGCAAGGATTGGCAAGACAAGGCTAATCAGATTGAGTCTGAAAATACCACCTTGAACAGATTGTCAAGGGCTACAGCCAACCCAGCAAAGAAGACATGTAAGAAACCCTTTTTCAACAAGAAAAAGAAATTCTACCCATCTTACACCCAGGCTGGCCACTATCCAGTTCATGCTCCCCAGAACAGTCAACATCAACCCAGACAGCAAAGAAAAGCCCAAGTCCCCAGAGCTCAACCAGCTCATCAGACTCAACCTCCTCAGGGCCTTTGACTCCTTCCTAGAGAACTTGGTCAGCCTGCCCCTGAAAGGTCCAGTACCTCTCACCATCCCAGGCAGACTTCTTCATTTTGCCAGAAGATGGCAACGAATAACATCAGAAAACTGGACCCTTTCCATTGTACCAGAGGGGGGGTACAAACTTCATTTTCATAGTATGCCCCCTCCCACCATAACGAGACATTTCAATTCTCAGGGCCCCTCCACCACACTCTTGTCTCGAGGTCACCTCACTATTGGCTCAGGGAGCAATAGAGGTTACCCATATCCCAATAGGGCATGGGTTTCTACTCCCCCTACTTCCTCATTCCAAAGAAAACAGGGGGATACAGACCCATACTGGACCTCAGAGTTAAACAAGTATCTGTTCCGAGAAAAATTCAAAATGATCTCCCTCGGAACACTTCTCCCTTACATTCTAAAGGATGCATACACGCATATCCTCATCCACATAGATCACAGGAGGTTTCTTCGATTCCTTTTTCAAGAAAGGCATTGCCAGTAAAGGGTTCTTTCTTTTGGACTGGCTTCTGCCCCAAGAGTCTTTACAAAATGCATGGCAGTAACATAGTAACATAGTAAATGACGGCAGATAAAGACCAGTATGGTCCATCTAGTCTGCCCAGCAAGGTGGCAAGAGTAGGTGCACCTGCCGCTCCGTGCAGGTCTTTGTTTAGGGGTGAATCCGCTGCTCCATGTAGGTCACCCTTGTTTGCTGAGAAATTAGATAGTTTATTTTGATTTTATCCTGTTGCTATAGAGGGATCCACCATGTCTGTCCCATGCCATTTTGAATTCTGTCACTGTATTTGCACCCACCACTTAATGTAGTATATATTATTCAAGGCATGAAATGTGAAGGATGCTACATTGGAGAGAGGGGCCAATTGTTAAAGAATCAAAATCACAAAAACAATATCAAACACCAGATACCTCTGTGGGGGAACATCTTTCCTACCAGAGCACTATCATCAATGACCTTATGCTCAGAATACTGAATGGAAATGTCAGACACAATCCAGGAATCTAAGACATTTGAAGTTAAAATATTAAGACACTTATAGTTTATAATGTGATAAGAATCCCAGATCTTTAACATTTTACTGCTGTGTCATCTGATCACCCATCCATCTCTCCCCACTAACCCCTCCCCCCAATATCTTTTTCCCTTGAGATCACTACTAATATTGGACCACTTTTGTGATTCACTTATTCTTTCCAACCCAAGGAAAGCTGGGAAGAATTATATATAAAAAAGGGGTTATCCTAGAAACCTGACTGGCTAGGAGTGTCTTGAGGACAGAGTTGAGAACCTTTAGACTCTAGGGACAAAATAACTGAAAATGGAGTGGAATGGGATAAAACCTAGAATGTGGGAAAAACAGGTAAAGGAGATATCAAATTTGAAAATGGGCCAAAACTGACCAGGGATTTCAGAGAAATAAGCCTCCCCCCCCCCCCCACACACACACAGCCCAGTGTATTTCTATGGGAGAAGGATCTCAAACTTCTAGATCATAAAAACATATACAGTGAAACATAGCAGTTAGGGAAAGGATTTCAAACTCCTTGTCCCTGGTCTCCACTCTCCCAACCACTCAAACTGCTCAGTCACCAAAAGCTGCCCTTCAAATTGTCCCACCACTGCATACACTTTCCTCACCCCCAACAAATTGTGTCTGGCAACTTCCATACCAACCTGCCAAATGCTGCTGCCACCCCCCCCCCCCACCAACTCCCGCACTATAAAAGATCCCCATTCAAAAAAAAAGAAACCTGCAAATTTCCCCATTCCCAAAAACTAGACCCCTGCAAATACTCACCACAAATTGCTCCATCCCAACAAGAAAACTTTTACAACTGCCCCACCGCCTTCTTGCAAACCACCCCTCCTCCCAAAAAATACCACAACTGCTCTATCACACCATAAAATTGCCCCATCCCTAAAAAGAAATACCCCTTATGCAACTACTCCTCCCCCAAACTACCATGCTGCAACTGCCCCACCAGTTCACACACTATCCCCACACAGTAGCAGCATTCCTAAGAACTTTGGGAATATTTGTCTTCCCCTACTTGGACAACTGGCTCATCCGAGCACCAACAGCTCCAGAAGCCAGCTTCGCGCTCTCCCGCACAATGCAGATTCTGCAGTACTTGGGATTGGTCATAAACCTTCTAAAATCTCACCTCACCCCTTCTCAATCTCTAGAGTTCATAGGGGCTTGTCTGCCACAGCCACGTTGTCTTTGAATACTTCAGCTGGAATCTCAAGCAGCAGTAAAAACCATGTTAACTGCTCAAGAAATGCTTCAGTTGCTGGGGCATATGGCATCCATGACTTCAAATCTGTTCATTAACTTGTTCCTTGTAAACCGCACCTGATACATGGGAAGGTGCGGTATATAAATGATTGATTGTTAAAATAAATAAAATAATAAATAAATTAAAATGATACATGTGGTTCCCTATGCTCGACTCCACATGCAAGCAGCCCAGTGGACCCTAACTTCTCAGTGGACACAAGCTTCGGGTCGCCTGACGGACAAAATCAGAAATTCGACACGTCTCATTTTGTCCCCACAGTGGTGGCAGTCACTGGCAAACCTTCTCGTAGGCTTTCTTTTCCAGCAGCCACTGCCCCAAGCCACCTTGACGATAGATGCGTCCAAGTTAGGCTGGGGGCTCACTTGGACAATCTCTCCACACAGGGTCTTTGGACCCAGCAGGAGGCTTGTCTTCATATAAACATCCTGGAACTCGGAGCAGTCTCTTCAGGTTTTTCAAGCCCACCTCAGCTACAAGATGGTTCTGGTCCAAACTGACAATCAAATAGCCATGTTCTACGTGAACAAGCAGGGTGGAACATGTTCTCAAGCGTTGTCCAACGAAGCTTTATGCCTCAGGGCCTTTGCCAGGAATCTTCAGATCTACCTTCTGGCGGTGTATCTTCCAGGCACACAAAATCTTTTAGCAGACAAACTCAGTCGAGTACTTCTGCCACACGAGTGGTCTCTTCATCAAGAGCAAGTTGCTCGAATTTTTCAGATCTGGGGAACCCCAAAGATAGACCTCTTTGCAAGTCCTCATTCCTAAAACTCTGTTCAAGCTTCAGAGAGATAGGGGCCATATCCTCTGATTCTACATCTCTCTCTCTCAAGCCAGACCTCTGGAGTTGGGATATGCTCCAGATCTGCTTTCCCAGGAGAACGGGACGCTACTGCACCCGAATCCTCAGTCTCTGCACCTCAGTTCATGGCTCCTGAGAGCCTAGAATTCCAGGATATCAACCTTTTCTCAGCAGATAAAGGATATCCTTCTGGCTTCAAGAAAACCTTCCACAAGGTGAGCCTGCACCTTCAAATGGAAGAGGTTTTCTATTTGGTGTTCTAAAAAGGAATTTAACCCCTTTTCACTGCCAGTGGAGCCGTTGAGTATCTGCACAATTTATCATCCTCTGGTCTTAAGACCAATTCAGTAAGAGTCCACCTTGGTGCCATTGCTGCTTTTCACAAGCCCTTAGATGGACAACCTGTTTCCTCTCATCCTCTTGTAGCAAGGTTTATGAGAGAACTACTCTTAACTAAACCTCCCATTAAGCCACCACCCATGGCATGGGATTTAAATCTTGTCCTTCGGCAACACATGAAACCGCCCTTTGAACCACTGGCCACTACATCCCTAAAGTTTCTTTCTTGGAAAGTAATCTTTCTAATTGTCCTCACTTCTGCGAGACGCATCAGTGAGCTCTAGGCTTTAGTGGCTGATCCTCCTTATACAAGGTTCCACCATGATAAGGTAGTTCTTAGAACTCACCCTCATTTTATGCCAAAGGTGGTTTCGTCATTTCATTTAAACTAGTCGGTATCTCCAGGAACAAGCAGGAATGAGTCTTCACATATGGGTATCGTCGGTACCGACGGAGCCTGCGCGGGAACGCTCCCCAGCGTCCAGTAAGAAAGCTTTTGGGAGCATCCCACAGCGCCTGCACGCTGCCTTCCCTCCTTTACCAACCTCCTCTCTCCAGTTCTTCTTTTCCGCGGAGCCAGCAGGTCGTGTTCCTGTCACCGCAGAAGAAGTTCTTTATTTTTTTTTCTTTATTTTTCTGTGTTGCGTCTGCCTTCTTTGACGTCAGACCGGTACCGCCGGCCTTGCCTTTTCTTTTCTTTCTTTAAAAAAAAAAAAAAAAACGTTTTTCTTTAACTGTGCATTTTCTGTTTGGGCCTTAGGCCTAAACATTTTTCTCCTCATGGAGAAGCCCGCTTCTGCGTTCAAAAAGTGCACAAAATATGGCGGTACTATTTACATAAGAACATAAGATATGCCATACTGGGTCAGACCAAGGTCCATCAAGCCCAGTATTCTGTTTCCAACAGTGGCCAATCTAGGTCATATGTACCTAGCAGTTTCCCCAAGAGACACAAGTTCCACAATGCTTGTACTGGGTCAAGCATTGATATCTTCGGTCACTTCTTAATAATGGTTTATGGACCTTTCCTCCAGGAACTTGTCCAAACCTTTTTTAAACCCAGCTACACTAACAGCCTTTACTACATCCTCCGGTAACAAATTCCAGAGTTTGATTACACGTTGAGTGAAAAAATATTTTCTTTTATTAGTCTTAAATAGTTTACCCTGTAGCTTCATTGCATGTCCCCTAGTCTTTCTATATTCTGATAACGTAAACAATCGATCTACGTTTACCCGTTACACTCCGTTCATTAATTTATAGACTTATATCATATCTCCCCTCAGCCGTCTCTTTTCCAGGTTAAAGAGCCCTAACCTTTTTAGCCTTTCCTCATAGGAGTATCCTTCCATCCCCTTTACCATTTTGGTTGCTCTTCTCTGAACCTTTTCTAAAATCGCTATATCCTTTTTAAGATACGGCGACCAGAATTGCACACAATATTCAAGGTGCAGTCTCACCATGGAACGATATAGAGGCATTATAATATCTTTTGTTTTATTTTTCATTCCTTTCCTTATCATACCTAGCATTCTATTTGCTCTCCTGGCCGCCGCTGCACACTGGGCCGAGGGTTTTAACATGGTATCCACAATGACGCCTAAATCTTTTTCCTGGGTGGTGGTTCCTAATGTGGAACCTTGCATCGTGTAACCATAGTTTGGGTTCTTCTTCCCTAGGTGCATAACCTTGCACTTGTCCACATTAAATTTCATCTGCCATTTTGATGCCCAGTCTTCCAATTTATCCAGATCCTCTTGCAATTTTTCACAATCCTCTTGGGTTTTAACAACTTTAAATAGTTTTGTGTCATCTGCAAATTTGATAACCTCACTCGTTATTCCACTTTCCAGGTCATTTATGAATATGTCAATAAGCAGCGGACCCAGCACAGATCCCTGGGGTACACCACTATTCACCTTTCTCCATTGGGAAACTTGGCCATTTAGCCCTACCCTCTGCTTTCTATCTTTTAACCAGTTCCTGATCCACAATAGTACACTGCCTCCTATCCCATGACTCCTTTAGTTTTGCCAAAAGTCTCTGATGAAGGGACCTTGTCAAAGGCTTTCTGAAAGTCCAGATACACAATATCAACCGACTCACCTTTGTCCACCTGTTTATTCACTCCTTCAAAAAAACATAACAGATTAGTAAGACAAGATCTTCCTTGTCTAAAGCCATGTTGGCTGTCTCCCATTAGGTCGTGACTATCTACATGCTGAGTAATTTTATTCTTTATGATGGTTTCTACCATTTTTCCCGGTACTGACGTCAGGCTCACCGGTCTGTAGTTTCCCGGATCACCCCTGGAACCCTTTTTAAAAATTGGTGTTACATTGGCGATCCTCCAATCTTCAGGTATTAGAGATGATTTTAATGATAGTTCACAGATTACTAATAGCAGGTCTGCAATCTCATATTTCAGTTCTTTCAACACCCTTGGATGTATACCATCCGGCCCAGGTGATTTGCTACTCTTCAGTTTATCTAATAGTTGTAAGACATCTTCCCGATGTATCGATATTTCCTTCAATTCTTCCGCACCTTTAAATACCACTTCAGTCATGGGTAACATCCCTACATCTTCCTCAGTAAAGACCGAAGCAAAGAATTCATTCAGTCTCTCCGCTATCGCCTTGTCGCCTCTTAGTGCTCCTTTAACCCCTTTATCATCTAATGGACCAACTGACTCTCACAGGTTTTTTGCTACGAATGTACTTGAAAAGTTCTTTATTTCGTGTTTTTGCTTCCACAGCAAGCTTCTTCTCAAATTCTCTCTTTGCCTGCCTTATCAATGCCTTGCATTTGAGTTGCCAGTGCTTGTGCTGTTTCCAGGTTTCGTCATTTGACTCTTTTTTCCATTTCCTGAAAGCTGCTTTTTTGGCAACAGCCTCTCTGACCTCACCTTTAAACCATGCTGGCAGTTTTTTGGACTTCCTTCCACTTTTCTTAAAGCGTGGAATACAGCTGGTCTGGGCTTCCAAGATAGTATTTTTCAACAACATCCAAGCTTGATGTACGTCTTTAACCTTTGCAACTGCTCCTTTTAGTTTTTTCTTAACTGTTTTCCTCATTTTATCATAGTCTCCCTTTCGAAAGTTAAAGGGTAGTACTGTGGATTTCCTTACTATCCCTCCTCCACTAATTAAATCAAAGGCGATCATGCTATGATCACTATTGCCAAGTGGCCCCAACACCCTTATCTCTTGCACTAGATCTGGTGTTCCACTAAGGACTAGGTCTAATATGGCTTCCCCTCTGGTCGGTTCATGAACCAGCTGCTCCAAGAAGCAGTCATTTATTTCATCTAGGAACTTTATCTCCCTAGCATGTCCTGCTGTGACACTGACCCAGTCGATGCCGGGGTAATTGAAATCACCCATTATTATTACTGCACTGTAACTTTTGCTAGCTTCCTTGATTTCTTTGAGCATTTCATCATCCATTTGTTCATTCTGGCCAGGTGGACGATAGTACACCCCCACTGCCATTGCCTTCCCCTTTTTACATGGAATTTCAATCCATAGAGATTCTACAGCAAATTTTGTTTCTTGCAAAACTTTAATCCTTTCTGACTCAATGCCCTCTCTAACATAGAGCGCAACCCCTCCACCAATTTGATCAGCTCTATCATTACGATATAGTTTGTACCCAGGTATCACAGTGTCCCACTGGTTGTCCTCCTTCCACCATGTCTCTGATATTCCAATCATATCTAACCTCTAGTTTAGTGCTATATATTCTAACTCTCCCATCTTGTTTTTTAGACTTCTAGCATTTGCATACAAGCATTTTAGAGACTGTATTTTATTCATATTAATTTGGCTATTGGTAGACATGGGTAATTTGGGATCTTTAAGCTCTGTCTGCTCCATACCCGAGGGCATTTGGGCTACTTTACTCTTTTTTGGAACCTCTCTGCTTTTTGTAGTATCCTTCAAGGATACATTCTTCCGAACCATGCGCTCTTGGGCGACTGTCGGCTTTCCCTATTATCTAGTTTAAAAGCTGCTCTATCTCCTTTTTAAAGGTTAATGCCAGCAGCCTGGTTCCATCCCGGTTAAGGTGAAGCCCATCCCTTCGGAAGAGCCCCTCCTTTCCCCAGAATGTTCCCCAGTTCCTAACAAATCCCATGATTGGTGTCTAAAATGTTTGGGTCCTGACCATTCCATCACGGATTGTGTGTCCTGTACCATGATGTCTAAAAGAGGTCAGCAGAACCGAGCAGCCAAGCTCAGTACCCTGTTTCCCTCTGATGCAGCCTCGGTGGCATCTACGTCTTCCAGGGCTGCTTCTTCCTCCCATGGATCTCAGGTAGCCAAACATAAATCTAGCCGGTCCTCAAAGGGCAAATCTCCCTCTAAGCATCGAGATGCCTCCGGGCTTGTCCTCGAGGATTCCGCACCGGCAAAATTACCCCGGCGGGAAGTTCCGGCTTCCAAAGCATTGTCTAGGGGGTCACAGGTTGACATCGATGGCTCGGCCTCGACCGATCACCTGTTGCCGTGTTCTGGGGTACCATTGGCCTCCACTGGTACCGACATCCAGACTCTGGCGTCGATGGATCAGAAGATTCTGTCCATGCAGCGCACCCTAACCGGCGTTTATGCAGGCTTTGACGCCTCCGGTACCGCAACAATCTCTGTTGCCGGTACCGACTCCGGCACCGGCATCGTTCCCGGTGCTGGTACCGGTTCCATCGACATCAGCCTCGGTGTCGACTGCAACGGTACCCTGTCCTATGATGCCCATCGGTACCAAACCGGTACCGCTTACTCCCGATGTCTATCCCACTCGGTACGCGTATTGGGCTTTACAGGAGCATCCAGACAGGCGATACTTCGATTCCTCCGAAGACTCTGAGTCGGAGGCTTCTGTCGAGGCACGGGTACTTCCTCAGGAGCCTGCTTCTCCAAAACGAAGAATGTCTCCTCCAGAAGACTTTGTCTTTCAAGACATCATTAGAGAAGTGGCTAGGGGCCTCTCCATTACAGAAGCCCCTCAGTCAGAGCCTAGAGCCAAGCAATTAGATATTTTGCAATATCCTAAGGCTCCTAAAGAAGCAGCTACCTTACCTATTCATGAGATTCTTTATGATCTCATGTTGAGCATGTGGGAGACTCCTCTTACCACCTCTCCTCATTCTCGTAGGTTAGACACCATGTACCGTGTCCCTCCTTGTCCTGGCTTTCATCAGTCTCAGCTTCCTCACCACTCTATTGTGGTAGAGTCTGCCATGAGGAAAATAAAGAGTGCAAAGAGACACATCTAATCCTCCAGGACGTGAATGCAGGACCCTTGATGCTTTTGGCCGAAGGGTTTTCCAAGCTAATATGCTTGCTGCCAGAATCAACTCCTATAGTCTCTATATGGTGATGTTTCTAAAAGAAGTCACAGATCATCTGCAGACTTTAGCCCCTTTTATTTCAGAAGATAAAAGGCAGGAATTTCTCACTTGGCTTAAACATGCCCAAGATGTTTCCAAATTTTCCAAACGTGCGGCCTTTGACTCTTTTTGACTGTGTAAGCAGAGCCTTGGCTATTGCCATAGGTGCACGCAGAATTGCTTGGTTACAAGCCTCTGATTTGGAACTCTGGGTCCAAGATAAACTGGGATATCTTCCTTGTACAGGTGAAAACCTTTTTGGCAGGGATTGGCAAGCAAAGGCCACTCAAATGGATGCTGAGAACTCTGCTTTGGATCGACTTTCAAAGTTTACCTCTGCTCCTGTTAAGAAAAGATTGTTCAAAAAGACACCTTTTTCTAAAAAGGGCAGATATTATCCTGCTTATGGTCAGCAGGCATCTTCTGCAGGTCATTTTGCTGCAAAGCGTCAGCAACCAACTAAACAGGCCAAGTCAAAGGCTGCCGGGCCTCCCACGGCCCAGCAGCCTCAGCCTCCTCAGGGCCTTTGACTTGCAACTAGAGAACTTAGCCTGTCTGGCTCTGCCAGATGAAATTTAATGTGGACATGTGCAAGGTTATGCACCTAGGGAAGAACAACCCAAACTATGGTTACAAGATGCAAGGTTCCACATTAGGAACCACCACTCAGGAAAAAGATTTAGGCGTCATTGTGGATACCATGTTAAAACCCTCGGCCCAGTGTGCAGCGGCGGCCAAGAGAGCAAATAGAATGCTAGGTATGATAAGGAAAGGAATGGAAAATAAAACAAAAGATATCATAATGCCTCTATATTGTTCCATGGTGAGACCGCACCTTGAATATTGTGTGCAATTCTGGTCGCCGTATCTTAAAAAAGATATAGCGATTTTAGAAAAGGTTCAGAGAAGAGCCACCAAAATGGTAAAGGGGATGGAAGGATACTCCTATGAAGAAAGGCTCAAAAGGTTAGGGCTCTTTAACCTGGAAAAGAGGCGGCTGAGGGGAGATATGATAGAAGTCTATAAATTAATGAACAGAGTGGAACGGGTAAACGTCGATCGATTGTTTACCTTATCAGAATATAGAAAGAGACTAGGGGACATGCAATGAAGCTACAGGGTAAACTATTTAAGACTAATAAAAGAAAATATTTTTTCACTCAACGTGTAATCAAACTCTGGAATTTGTTACCGGAGGATGTAGTAAAGGCTGTTAGTGTAGCTGGGTTTAAAAAAGGTTTGGACAAGTTCCTGGAGGAAAGGTCCATAAACCATTATTAAGAAGGGACCCAGGATATCAATGCTTGAACCAATACAAGCATTGTGGAACCTGTGTCCCTTGGGGAAACTGCTAGGTACATATGACCTAGATTGGCCACTGTTGGAAACAGAATACTGGGCTTGATGGACCTTGGTCTGACCCAGTATGGCATATCTTATGTTCTTATCCCATGCAGGTCTGAAAACGAATTCAGTAAGAGTCCATTTGAGTGCTATTGCAGCGTCCCTCAAGCCTCTCAATGGACATCCTATTTCCTCTCATCCTCTTATAGCAAGATTCATGAGAGGCCTTCTTTTAACTAAACCTCCCATTAGACCACCTCCAGTGGCATGGGACTTAAACCTGGTTCTTTGCCAGCTTATGAAGCCACCCTTTGAACCTTTAGCCACCACCTCCTTGAAATTTCTTTCTTGGAAGGTTATTTTTCTCATTGCAGTCACCTCAGCACGCCGCATCAGTGAGTTGCAAGCTTTGGTGGCTAATCCATCTTATACAAGGTTCCATCATGATAAGGTAGTCCTCAGGACCAATTTATTTATTTATTTATTTATTTAGCTGTATTTATATCCCGCTTTTCACCGGGTCAAAGCGGCGTTACATATAAAAGGGTGGGGAGAATTTAAGTATAGGGCAGGGCCATCACCGGGGAGACGACTGATGATTTCAACATAGGATAGACTTTGGACATGGGACGGAGTTTGGACATGGACAGGTTAGTACAGGTTTGCGTTGGGGGGTCATGGTGGGTGAGATCAAAGGTTAGTTTGCTTTTTTGGTGGGGGTCGTGTTAAGGTATTCCTGGAACAGGATAGTTTTCAGCTGTTTCCTGAAGGATAGTAGATTGGCATTATTGGGGAGACAACTCGGTAGAGAGTTCCATAAGGAGGGAGCATAGAGTTCAAAGGCTCGGTTGCAGATCCGTTGTGAGCATTTGGTTCTTTTGTGAGGGACGGTGAGGGAATTGCTGGAGGCTTGCTGGTAGTTCTGCCATGGGCTGGTCGAGACAGTAGGGTGTGAAGTTGGGAGTTCTGTGTTTGATGGATGGCTTTGTGGGTGAGTAGGATGGCTTTGTATTTAGTCCTTGCTTCGAGGGGGAGTATGTGAAGGTCTTTCAGAATTGGGGTGATGTAGTCGGTTTTCTTTGCTCTCTGGATGATTCTCGCTGTGGTGTTCAGGGCTGTTCGGAGGGGGTTGGTCTGCGTGGCTGGAAGGCCATGTTATATTATGTTACAGTAGTCCAGATGTGGGAGCGTCATGGCTTGCATCACAGTTCGGAAGTCTTGATGTTCTAGAAGGGGTCTGAGACGTTGCACTGTTCTTGCCTTGTGGAATATAGTTCCGGAGGTTTTGGCAATTTGCTGCTTTAATGAGAGGGCTTGGTCAATAATGCCCAGGTATCTTATTTGTGGTTGTATTTGGATGCTTGTGGTACCTATGTTGAAGTGTGTAGGTGGTGTGAAGTCCGGGTCTTTTGTGACTATGAGGGCTTCTGTTTTCTTTATGTTGATGGATAGGTTGTTTGCTTGTAGCCAGTTGGACACCTCGGTGAAGCATGATGATAGATGGGTGTTTGTTGGGTTCGTGGTTGTGATGGGAGCATAGAGCATGATATCATCAGCGTATATGTGGAAGCTGATGTTGTGAGTGCATATGACTGAGCAGAGTGGTTGAAGGTAAATGTTGAAGAGCATGGCTGACAGTGTGGATCCTTGGGGAACTCCTTGGTGTTGCTGGAATGGGGGGGATGTCAAGGTGCTGATACGGATTAATTACTCTGTTAGTTAGGTATGATTGGAACCACTTTAGTACAGTGTCTTTGATTCCGATTGTCTGTAGTCTGTGTATGAGGATGTTGTGGGAGATGGTGTCGAAAGCTGCGGATATGTCAAGGAAGATCATGGCATATCCGGAGTGTTTTTCTTGCGTTCCTATGAGGAGAGTGTTCATCATTGTGGTCATGAGGGTCTCAACTCCATGTAGAGGGCGGAAGCCGTGCTGTTGTGGGTCAAGTATGTTGAGATCAAGGTGTTCCTGCAGTTGCTGCTGGACGATCTTCTCGATTATCTTGGCAGTGAAGGGTAGACTTGCTATGGGTCTGTAGGATGCCGGGTCTAGGGGATCTAGGTTTTGCTTTTTTAATGATGGTCGGATGATTGTAGTTTTGAGGGCATCTGGCATGTGTCCTTGGGAGAAGGATTCCTTGATGATATGGGCTAATGGTGTGCTCAGTTTGTTCTTGGATTTCTTTATCCAGTCAGTGGGGCAGGGGTCTAGCGGGGAGGTGGTGGTGTTGAGGCAGGAGATGGTGGTTGATATTTCATCTGGTGAAGTTTCTTTGAATGTGGTCAAGTCACAGTGTAGGTTGGGGTGGAGGTCTGATGTAGTTGTTACTACATTTAGCTGCGAGTTCTGCGGACGTTGAAGTTGTTTGTATTGACGGGCCAGTAGCTCTGGTGGGATCTTCGGTAGTTGGTCCGAGTTCTGGGGAGCTTTTGTCAGTTGTTTGACAATCCGAAAGTTCACGAGGTTTGTTTATAGAGGTATTTATGATTTTCATGTGGTAGATTTTCTTTGCTTTGTCGGTCTCGTAGTGATATGCATTGAGTTCATTTAAGTATTTTGTTTTGTCGTTTTCGTCTTTGGTTTTTCTCCATTTTCTTTCAGTTCTTCTGAGTTTTGTTTTTAGCTTTCGGAGGCTGGGAGTAAACCATCTGGCTTTTGTGGAGGGAGGTCTGGTGATGGCTTTGTTTATTGGTGCTTCGGCTGCTGCAGAGATCGTGGTATTCCAGTTGTGTACTAGATCATTGATGTTACTGGAGTTTGTTTGTAGATTGGGTAGGGTTTGTGCTAAGAAGTCCTCTTTGTTAAATGTTTTAAATTTTTTTATGTGGTTTCCATCTTCCTTGTTGGTCTTATGCTGGTGCGTGTAGGATATGGTGATGAGGTGGTGGTCAGACCAGGGTACTGGCGAGATTTGTGGGTTCTTTCCTGAGGCGGCGGTTGTGGAGCTTAGGAATACGAGGTCTAGAGTGTTGCCTTTTTCATGGGTGGGTTCCTGTATGATCTGTATCAGATTCATCGCAGTCATGGCGTTGTGGAAGGCGAAAGATTCATGCCTAAAGTGGTCTCGCCTTTTCATCTGAACCAAGAGGTATATTTACCTGTCTTTTTTCCAGGACCTCATGCATCAAATTCAGAGAGGAATCTTCATACCTTGGATTGTAAGAGAGCTCTTGCTTTTTACTTACAAAGAACACAGCAACATGGAAAGTCTTCTCAACTCTTTGTTGCTTTTGATTCTTCTCATTTAGGACTTCCAGTCTCTAAGAGAACACTGTCCAACTGGATTGCTCAGTGTATTTCTTTCGCCTACCAGAGTAGAAACCTTTCTTTGGAGGGCCATGTCACAGCTCACAATGTGAGAGCCATGGCAGCCTCAATGGCTCATCTAAACTCTGTGTCCATCGACCAAATCTGTCGAGCGGCCACCTGGGCCTCGGTTCATACCTTCACAGCCCATTACTGCTTGGACAAGGACTCCCGCCGGGATGCCTTGTTTGGTCAGGCTGTTCTCAAACACCTGTTCCAGTCCTAATCAACTCCTACCCACCTACCCTGGTTGGATGCCAGAGATCCATGGGGGGAGGTAGAGTCCTTTCCAAGGACACACAACCTGGGGTCTTCCCCTGGCATCTGCAGCTAGGGAGTCCCCATATGTGAAGACTCGTTCCTGCTTGTTCTTGGAGATAGCACAGTTACTTACCTGTAACAGGTGATCTCTGGGAACAGCAGGAATAAGTCTTCACAACCCACCCACCTCCCCTAGAAGTTGTATCTCTCTATCTTTCCTTTCCTCTCTCTCTCTTTGTCTCAGCTTTAAAACTCAAACTGGAGAGAGGCGGTTGGGGAAGGCAGCGCGCAGGTGCTGTGGGATGCTCCCAAAAGCTTTCTTACTGGATGCTGGGGAGCGTTCCCGCGCAGGCTCTGTCGGTACCAACGATACCCATATGTGAAGACTTATTCCTGCTGTTCCCAGAGGTCACCTGTTACAGGTAAGTAACTGTGCTTTACCTTCCTTTATTTTTCCCTATACTTCACGCTTCCAATGCAGAAAGGAATCTACACCCTCTAGATTGTAAAAGAGCTTTGGCCTTTTACCTGCAGAGAATTAAGCAACATCAAATCTCAGCTCATTGTTGCTTTTGACTCTAGTCATCTTGGACTACCAGTTTCCAAATGAGCTCTGTCCAAATGGATTGCAAGTTGCATATCCTTTTATTATGAAAGCAAAGGACTTTCTCTTGGGGGTCATGTCACAGCTCGCAATGGCAGCTTCTATGGCTAACCTTTGCTCAGTTTCCATTGACAACATCTGTAGAGCAGCCACTTGGGCTTCAGTACACACCTTTGCAACCCACTACTGCTTAGACAAGGACTCCCATTGGGATGCCTTGTTTGGTCAAGCTGTTCTCTAGCATATCTTTCAGACTTAGAACAACTCCTACCCACTGTCCTGGGTTGTGATGCCAGAGATGGGAGGAAGCATGACCCCTCTCAACCTGGGTTTCGCAGCTTTCTGGGGTCATCTCCCTGGCATCTCTCAGCTGGGGAGTCCCCATATGTGAAGACTACATTTCTGCTTGTTCCTGGAGATAGAGTAGTTACTCACCTGTAACAGGTGATCTCCGGGAACAGCAGGAATTAAGTCTTCACAACCCACCCCCCCCCCCCCTAGGAGTTCTCTCTCTATCTCTCCTTTGTCTCTACTATAAACTCAACTGAAGCGGGAGAGTTGGAAAGATGGGAAGGCAGCGATGCAGGCGCAGTGGGATGCTCCCAAAAGCTTTCCTATTGGACACTGGGGAGCGTTCCTACGCAGGCTCCGCATATACCCATGTTTGAAGACTTAATTGCTGCTGTTCCCAGAGATCACCTGTTACAGGTGCATAACTAGGCTTTCTCCGTGAGCAGCAGGAATAAGGTCTTACAACCCTGCCAACTCCCCATGGAATTGTTTGGCTACTAGCTTTTGTATTCCACTGAGGATAAGATGGTGCTGTGACAGGCTGGAAGGCAAGCGCACATGCATAGTGGAGACTCCCAAAAGCTTCCGGTCGAAGCTGAAGAATGTTCCCACACGGGGCTCTGTTGGGGGATGTTACCCATACCTGAGGTCTTTGGTGCAATGCATGTACTATGCTGAGCATTAGTAGTAAAATTGAGAGACTGAAATCATAGTCCATATACCCTGGCTTAGGAGTGAGATTCATGACTATCATGGTATGCTCAAAACTTAACCCTTTTGGAGAAATCTCCCAGGTACCTACTGTACCTCAAATACTCGCCTTGAGCTACCAATGAAAAGGCATAAGCTAAATCTAAAAAAAAAGTATACCTATATTAGGGATGCATACTGTGGGGTTTTTTTAATAGAGAAGTGTAATAATTGCTGCTCTTCAAAGACTGTATCACGATAGAACTGCACAACACCCTTCATCTTTTTTTATAAGCTCTCTTTCTCCTGTTTTTATCATTGTCAACACAATGGTTGGTCTCAATAACTCTAAGGCCACATGGTGATACAAGGGAAATAGGTCTATAGCTTGGAAGAAACTTCTTTGACATGTCACATGGCACTTTTCATAATCTACGATTGTGACTAGTAGGAAACTGTTTTTGGAGAGTAATTACAAGTGGCTAGCCTTTCCACACCTAGCCACACAAGCAATGATATTTAGCCTGAAACGGAAGCAGTTTTCCAAAATCATTGTATGAGGTGTGATCAAAAAGTATTGAGACTTGTTGGAGCTATATAACAATATGTCGCACCACGATGCTATTAAGTATGCAGTGACTTAGTTGCGTGCTCTGCATGTGCGGAATGTAGCAAGGCTACAGGACACCTGTACTTTTTTTAATCACGTGGTGTTTGGTATTCTGTAAAAGCAGTTCGTCAGATTTACAGTGCGTGAAAAAATTGAACAGTGAATTTGCATTAAGTTCTGCCAGAAACTTGAAGATTTGTGCAAAGAAACTTATGAGCAGTTACAGAAAATGTTTGGCAATGAATGCATGAGTTGATCTAGAGTTTGACTGACACAATTGTTTCTAAGAGGGCTGCCAAAGTGTTGACAGTGATGAACATTCTGGAAGGCCATCCATGAGCAGGAATGAAGACAGTTGAAGCAATGCATCTCGTAATATGCTCAAATTGTTAATTGACTATCAGGGAGTTTGCTGAGGTTATGGACATCAGTTTTGGGTCTGTACAGTCTTCTTGCTGTTGATTTGGGGATGAGACCTGTCTCCAAAATTCGTGCTGAAACTCTTGTCCTCTGACCAAAAAGATCAACTGTCTGCAGCTAGGGAGGAGTTGGAATGTGTTGAAAATTACTCAGATTTCATCAAAAAGATTATTACTGGTTATGAATCATGGGTTTATGGTTATGAGCTGGAACCTAAAGCTTGATCCTCACCATGATAGACTCCAAACTCTCCCAGACTCAAGAAAGCCCCTCAGGTGAGGAGCAATGTCAAGGTCATGCTCATAGTTTTCTTTGATGACCAGGGTATTGTTCATCAAGGGGCTTGTTTACAAAGCCACAATAGCGGCTTCCGCTTGATATTGGGGCCGTGGCTCTGATATTGGGCGGAAGCCGCTACTGCAGCTTTGTAAACAAGCCCCCATGTGTATGCTCTAAAAGGCCAGACAATAAGGAGTACTGCATCCAAGTTCTGACTCGTTTCAGAGATGCAGTTTGACATAAGAGGGCCAGAGTTATGCAGGGATGGTTAATGGTTGCTTCATCACGATAATGCCCCTGTTCACGCATCACATCTTGTCCAGCAGCTCTTGGCCAAACATCAAATCAAGCAAGTCTGTCAGCCTCCTTACTCACCTGACCTCGCACCTTATGACTTTTTATTTCCAAAACTGAAATTACCACTGAAAGGAAGGAGACTTGACGACTTGGAGACCATTAAGCAAAATTCAACACAGCACATTCACAGCATAAGTTTCCAGCAGTGGCAGGAACACTGGTGGAAATGTTTTATCTGAAGGGGACTACTTTGAAGGAGACTGAGTGCAATAACTGTCAGTGTTATACTACTTGTTTTATTGTACAAGTTTCTATACTTTTTGATCGTGCCTTGTAAGTATATAGCAGGCTATACATATTCTACAAGCAGTAAGGGGAAGATAAGACTAAGGGCAAATGTAAATGGTTAAAAATGGGCAAGGAAAGTTAAAAAGACTAGTGTTCCTGGATGGAGCTTCAGGAGAGGAAAGGATTGAGTATTAACTATTCCAGCACTAAAATCCCAGTACCAGCAAGGAGCTGTCTGAGGAGGAATCTGAATCCCAGAAGCCCGAGTTGATGTTAGTCTGTGATAATGTTATTCTATTAATGGAGTAGACTATAAGTGTGGACTCTATATGCAGCAGCTAGAGCAGAGCCTTGATTGGAGACACTTGGGGGCTTGTTTACAAAGCTGCGGTAGCGGTTCGCGATCGTTATCGGAGCCGCGGCCCCATTGATTTCAATGGGGCCGCGGCTCCGATAACGATCGCGAACCGCTACCGCGGCTTTGTAAACAAGCCCCTTGGTTTCTCCAGGACCAAGCAGGAAGTCAGTCCTCATATATGGGTGATGGAGCACTCGTGCGGAGCATTTCCCCAGCTTTCAAAGAAAGCCTTTGGGAATGCAGTGCGCATGCGTGGTCCCCTTCCCGCCCAAGGGTGCCATCTTGCTCAGTCTTCTTTTTTCCGCAGAGCCCAACGGATGTGTGTCACCGGGTAAAAAGTTGATTTTTCCTGCATTGGATTTGTGGTTTTTGCCCTGTTTGACGCCGGGTCCCCTTCGTGCCTGGACCCGGTACACTGGTATCGAGCCCGGAGCTATGTTTTTGGTTTTTGGTTTCGTGATTAGCGTTCGCGCTTTTTTTCTCTTTTCATTGGCTGCCCGGTCTTTTGACCTTGCAGGGGCCCATTTTCCCTCAATGGCTGCCAGTGGGTTCAAGAAGTGTGATCGGTGTAAGAAGCTAATGTCTCTCACTGACACACATGACTGCTGCCTCCGGTGCCTCAGGCCTCACCATGACCTGGTGGTGTGTGTGTTTTCCATGCGGCATAATGTCCTCTAAGGCGCTGAGGAGCTGTTTATTTCTGACTTCGTGTCCGGCCAGGCCCAGACTTGGTCAGAGGCCTCGACATCTCGGGAGTGCGACCCCAAACACCATCGAGGCTCGTCTGAAAGGGGGTCTCCTTCTCGGGAACACAGAAGGAAGAAGAAACCCGCGAGGGTGGCATCGGTGGATGCTCTTGGCCCCTCGAGGGCCAGGTTGCATAGCCCCGACTGCCGTCCTGGGTCCTTGGAGTCTGAGAGGCCTGCCAAGTTGCCTTGAGTGGAGCCGGAGTCCCTGAGTCACGTGAGTGCTGTTGTCCTCGTAGAATCCCCTCCGGGGGAGCTGACATCGGGGCCCGAGTCGGGGGCTGCTGAGTCTCCTGAGCTGAGTCTCAGGTTGATGGCCTTGGAGAGCAGCTTGGCTGCCTTCATGGAGCAGCAGCGGGTACTGATCGCCGGTTTGACCGGTGGGTGCATATGCCCCGACCACTGGGACCTCGACGTCCAAGTCGACCCCGGAGGCCGAGCCGATCCTAGAGTCAATGTGGTCTCTAGTCGATCCTCGGCCTCCCGTTCGGGGCCAAGGTTGTCGTCGATGCTGGTGCCCTCGGTGTCAGGGTGGATGGCATCGGTGCCCGCCCGGCTGGAGCCGCTCGATTCCTCCTCGGAGGGGTTGGAGTGGGAGATGGAGGACGAGGAGTCCCTGGACATTTTCCGGACCCGGTGCGTCCCATCAGACTCACCGGAGGCTGAGCCTCGGAGACGGTCCCCACCGGAGGATATCCGGTTCTCGGACTTTGTGAGGGACATGGCCAAAGCCTTGGCTTTCCCCGTGGATCCCGAGGAGGAGGCTCAAGCCGAGGAGCTCAAGCCCCTCCAGTATGACTCTCCGCCTAAGGAGGCCTTTACTGTACCAGTTCCTGCGATGCTGGAGTGGCTGCTCTTCCGCATGTGGGAGGCACCGGCCTTGGTGCCGGTTCTCAGCAAACGGATCAATTCCATTTATCGAGTCCGTAAGAGCCCTGGGTTCCAGAAGGCACAGCTACCGCACCACTCCATGGTTGTGGAATCGGCCTTGCATCGTCTGAAGAATCAGAAGATGCACCCCTCGGTGCCCCCTGGCCGGGAAGCCTGGAACCTGGATGCCCTCGGTAGAAAGTGCTTCCAGGGATCTATGCTGGCTTGCCGTGTCCAGACCTACCAGCTGTACATGGGTTTGTACCTCCGAGACCTGGCAAAGGAGATTGCTGGGTTCTCAGCTGGCCTCTCTGAGGAATCTTTGCAGAGGTTTAAGGCTTTGTCATCCGGGATTCGAGAGTGCTCGAAGTTTATCTCTCGAGCAACCTATGATGGCTTTGAGGCTTCGGCCCGAGTAGTCGTGGCCGGTATCGGTGCAGTCATCTGACCTTGAGCCATGGGTACAGGACAAGTTGGTCGATGTCCCTTGCCGAGGTGAGAACATTTTTGGCAAACCCATAGCTGAAAAGGCTGCAGACCTCGAGTCAGACTTTCACCAGGACAAGGCTGTCCAGGAAAACGTCTGCCCCTTCTCAAAAGAAGAAGGGCTCGGGGAAAAAGCCCTTTTACCCAAGGAAGGCTACTGCCTACAAATCCTACCCTCAATTTCAGGCCTCTTCAGCTCCCCATCAGGGTCAGCAGGCCAAGGGGCAGGGACATGGGCCCCGTAGGCAGAAAACCCCCAAGCCATCAGCTCTGGCTCCTGCACAGCAGGGAGGGGGTTTTTGACTCCCACTGCATAGCCTCTCCTCCTCAGCTGGCTCCTCGCAGCACAGGAGACTGGCTGACACTGTACACCCACAGGTAGTCAGCCATGACAGGGAATACCTGGGTACTAAGCATAGTCCAAAAGGGCTATTTGCTCCGCTTCAGCCAGTTACCCCCCCCCCCTCATTTTTCAGGGGAGCCTCCAAGACTCCCTCTGCACAGGAACCTCCTCCTCCTTCAGGAGTTGGCAAGTCTTCTAAGGGAGACTTGCTAGGGTGAGGCTTCTGTTCCAGGTACTTTCTGATACCGAAAAGGACAGGAGGCCTCAGACCCATCCTAGACTTGCGAAATCTCAACAAGTTCCTGGAGGGGGGAAGTTCAAGATGCTTACCCTTGGAATACTGCTGCCCTACCTCCAGCAGGGAGATTGGTTATGCTCCTTAGACCTGAAGGATACTTATACCCACATCCTCATTCATCCAGACCACAGACAGTATCTCAGATTTGTAGTTGGAGGACGTCATTTTCAGTACAGAGTACTTCCATTTGGCCTCACCTCTGCACCCAGGGTTTTCACCAAATGCCTGGCGGTGGTGGTGGCCTATCTCAGAAACTAGGGCATCTTTGTCTTTCCATACCTGGACGACTGGCTCATCAGGGGTCAGTCTCCACAAGAGGCCACCCTTCGCACTGTCTCCCTTCTCCAGCATCTAGGCTTCGTTGTAAACTTTGCAAAGTCCACTTTGCTCCCTTCACAGGACATGGAGTTCATAGGGGCCAGATTGGCTACCCTCCAGGCAAAGGCTTATTTGCCCGAGGACAGGGCCCACATACTGATGGCTTTGGCCCAGCAGTTCCGGAGCAGTTGTCTGGTCTCTGCCAGGCATTTCCTGAGACTCTTGGGCCACATGGCATCCACGGTGCATGTCACTCCGAATGCCCGTCTGCACATGCAGCCTGCTCAGTGTTGCCTCAGAGCTCTGGGTGCAAGCTACAGGCAACTTGAAAGACAAGATAAGGGTGTCCAAACTGCTGGGAGCCTCCCTCCGGTGGTGGCTGCATCTCCTGAACCTGGTCCAGGGGGTTCCTTTTCAGATGCCTCCTCACACACAGGTGCTGACCACCGATGCTTCCCTTCAGGGCTGGGGTGCACATTGCCAGGGGGCTTGCACTCCTTGGGAGTCCACACAGCAGATCAATCTGTTGGAGTTGCGAGCTCTCCGCTTAGCTCTATAGATTTTCTCTCATGTCCTCTCTCACCAGTCTGTCTTAGTTCAGACAGACAATCAAGTGGTGATGTTCTACTTGAACAACAAGCAAGGGGGCACAGGCTCCAAACGTCTGTGTCAGGAGGTATAGGCCCTGTGCTCCTTGGCAATCAAACACATGTTTCTCAAGGCAGTTTATCTGCCTGGCCAGGAAAATTATCTGGCAGACAGATTGAGCAGGATTCTACAGCCTCACGAATGGCATTTGAATCCTCTGGTGGTCCAAAGGATCTTTCTAAGATGGGGTCTTCCAACCATCGATCTCTTTGTGAGTCCACTTAACCGTCAGCTACCCAGGTTCTGTTCCAGACAGCCGCATCCTCTGCGAATAGCAGCAGATGCGTTTCTAATCTCTTGGTCTACAGGCCTACTGTATGCGTTTCCTCCCACGCCTTTAGTGTCCTGAACCTTGTTCAAGGTTCTTCGGGACAAGGCCTCGGTGATTCTGGTAGCCCCCAGATGGCTGAGGCAACCGTGGTTTCCACTCCTCCTGCAGTTGGTGGTGGACACTCCACTCCCTCTGGGGGTACAACCTGATCTTCTATCTTAGGACCAGGGATCATACCTGCTTCCCACCCTCAAATCCCTCAATCTGATGACCTTGCTGCTGAAAGGGTAGTTCTAGCCCCCTTACTTCTTCCAAAGGAAGTGGAAGAGGTGGTTTTGGCCTTTAGGAGGCAATCCACTCGGAAATCTTATGCCCTCAAGTGGCGTAGGTTCTCCACCTGGTGTGCTCAGCGTCACCAGGATCCTTTTTCGTGCCTGGTTCCAGTGCTGCTGCAGTACCTGCTTCACATCTTGGACCTAGGCCTTAAATCCAACTCTGTTCGGGTCCACCTTGGTGCTCTATCGGCGCACCACTCACAGGTAGAGGACCAATCTCTGTCGGGCCACCCCTTGGTGTCCCACTTCCTCAGAGTCCTGCTTTTGCTCAAGCCTCTGATCCATCCACCAGCCAAGTGGGACTTAAATGTGGTCTTGCAGCAACTTACTTGCCCACCGTTTGAGCCGATGGCTGCCTGTCATTTACGCTTCCTTTCCTGGAAGGCGTTATTCTTAGTGGCCCTTACCTCGGCCAGGCAGGTGAGTGAACTACAAGCTCTGGTTTCTGATAGACCGTACACATGGTTTTATAAGAACAGGGTGGTCTTACAGACTCACCCTAAGTTCCTTCCGAAGGTTGTCTCATCCTTCCACCTCAACTAGGAGGTGGTTCTTCCAACATTCTTCCCCAGGCCGCATGCCAGCCAGGCTGAATCAGTCCTGCATACCCTGGACTGTAGAAGGGCGTTGTCCTTTTACATCAACCGTATGTAGGGGCATCGAAGGGCTGCTCAGCTCTTTGTATCTTTTGACCCTAATAAACTGGGGTTACCTGTCTCCAAGCATACGCTGTCCATCTGGGTAGCGGATTGTATTGCCTGGGTGTACAGGGCAGCTAGCCTCTCCTTGTTAGGGTCGAGTCACAGCCCACCCTGTCAGGGCAAAGACCCCGTCAGTAGCTCATCTCCACTCTGTTCCGTTGGAAGACATATGATGGGCTGCTACTTGGTCTTCAAGCCAGACTTTTGTGGCCCACTATTGCCTCGAGAGAGAGAGAGAGTGAGTCCCGTAGGGACAGTGCTTGCGGACAGGTGGTACTCCGTAATCTCTTTGAGGTTTAGGCAACTCCTACCCTCCGGCCCTTTGTGTTGGGCTACCGTATAGGGGTGTTTTCAGAGAGGATTCTTTCACGGATGCTGACGCTCTAGAGGGAGCTTATTTTTCAGCTTGGGTTCCCGGTAACCTAAAGCTGGGGAGTCCCATATGTGAGGACTGACTTCCTGCTTGGTCCTGGAGAAAGCGTAGTTACTCACCTGTAGCAGGTGTTCTCCAGGAGCAGCAGGAGTCAGTCCTCATGACCCTCCCGCCTCCCCTTGGAGTTGCAGTCATATGATTCATTTTGGTTTTTTGCTGTCTTTTAGCTATGTTGTCAGATTGAGCAAGATGGCACCCTTGGGTGGGAAGGGGACTGCGCATGCATGGCTGTATTCCCAAAGGCTTTCTTTGAAAGCTGGGGAAATGCTCTGCATGAGGGCTGATGTCACCCATATGTGAGGACTGAATTCTGCTGCTCCTGGAGAACACCTGTTACAGATGAGTAACTACTCTTTAAAAGGGCTCATAGAAGTGACCTGTTGGATTATCCTACACAGCAAATCTATTATCAGTGCGAGGCAATGATATTTAAATTTGTGTGCAAGATCCCATTTGCCAAAATTGTTCCAAGTGATATGGTTGCCTAACGTGTAACCTTTTTGAGACTACTAAAGCGGATGACTTCAGATAATATTGGTTCTAGAATCAATATTTTTAAGTAGGTATTGTAAGGCTTTGCACCTTTTTCATAGTTTCATTTTGTGATTGTGTATATACAGTGGGAGAAAATAATTTGAGCATATATTTTTAGCATGCCAGACAATGAAATAATATATTCATAATTATTGGAAAGATGGTATAAATTGATAACTTATTTAATGCTACTATGAGGGAGCACAACTCCAGGACTACAAAAACAATTTTAGTCTCAGGCTATGGCAAAATGTAGCTTAAGGTAGAGATTAAAATCTATGCCAGCTTGTACACACATGGTTATGCTAAATTACATTCTCATTACAGATTTTGCTGCAGTCAAACCTTTCTGGACATAAGTGCTAAAGAATTGTGGTATAGTTTCCAGTTCTGTGCAGCTTTTGTTCTCTAGCTTATTCTCTGGTATTCTTCAGTCTAAAACCATTTATTTACTTTTGAGTACATAGTCTATGATGTCACACTTGGGAATACTATAAAACAATCTTCCATGAAAACTGGTTGGTAGAATTCTCGTGAGTGCAATAGCTGCCCAGCAGCAGGTGGAGAGAAGTACTGGAAACTTAAAGGGTCATTTTATAGTCCCATGAACTGTGTAGATATCATGCCTCTTTTATAAAGTCAAGTATGAAAAGGCATGTTAAAATGCACCTAGATTTGTCAAAAACACAAATTACAGAATTTTATGTATATGTGTGTACTCTGCCCATGCCAAACTCCACCTGTGTACATGCCCACAGTGAAAGCATGCACCATTAGCCTGTCACTGTAAGTACATGCTAATGCTGAAGTACATTCATAAAGACCCAATTATGCACATAAATCACTAAAATACTGTGATTTGCATGTGTCAATGGTACATAACTAGACAGCTCCTTATAAAATTTTCTAAGGAGGTAATTTTATAACAGGTTGCTTAAATTGGAAGGCCAAGTCTGCCTATTTTTAGTCTATTTTATAAATTTACATGGGCACCTATATGTTCCTTTTTAAATAGCATCACAAAGTGCTAATAAACATATTAATACTAAAAAAACCAAACAAACAAAGCGGCTAAAATGTACTTGACTGAAATGTATGCCTAGGTGAGTGTTTTACACATGTGGTAACTCTATATATATATAGAGGCCTTTTACGTGCATACAATAGGGCGTATGCACAAAACTCCTTTAAAATTACCATCTTAGTGAGGAAATCTATAATTGCTTACATGCATAAAAACTTCATATGTAGTTTTCTTTGTGGGCTTGGTCAGTTATTCAAGATGAAAGTACACATGTACTTGCACTTTGAAAATTACCCCAGGGAAACTACACTCATTATACATACTCTGACATGCTTGGATTTCAGACTCACCCATTCTTCCTTTGAACACCTCCATTTAGTTTGGATAAACTTTAGTGTATGTAATTTTAGTATAACTTTTCAGTAGTAGCTCAAGATGAGTTAGTCAGTTCCTGTAGGCATTTTCATGTCCCTGGAGGGGCATACATTAAGTTTTGCACTTGAGGCAATGGAGAGCTAAATGGCTTGACTACAAAACGTGACAAAATGATTTCAACTCTGGTCTCTGGTTACCAGGCCACTGCTTGTAAGTTTACTTGTGTTATCAAATGGGTGGTTTTATTAAAGTCCTTTTCCACAGAAGTGCTCTTCAAAAATCTGCTACCCATAAGTTAGCTTATTGTTGCCACTGACGATATCAAAAAATTACTTCATTACTTTGGGAGAGAGGAGAAGCAGAATCTTCCTGGCTGAAGGGAAAGGTCAAGCAGAGAAGCTTGTATACTGGAGATGAAAGCTTTAAACTGACTGATTTGGGATAGGTGGAAAAAGCCTTTGGGAAAGTTAAACATTCCTAAATCTAGAAACTATAATGGAAGAGACTGATTCTGATGTAATGGTGATTAGAGACATGGTATATGGAGGACTATGGGATATAGTTATATTGGGCTATAACCAATGTTCCCGCTAAGCTGTGCCAAGTCCTCCGCCAGCATTCCTCCTGGTGGCTGGAGGAGCAAAGCGATCATGCTTAGGATAGCACAGCATCGGCAGGCTCTCTGGATCAGCTTATGCCATGCAATCCTAAGCATGATTGCTTTTGTGATCACTTTGCACCTCCCCCCCGTCAGCAGGAATGCTGGTGGAGGACTGTGCAGTTTAGCGGGAATATTGGCTATGACCTTTTCAGGAAGGACAAGGTAGGAAGAAGAGGAGTGGTGCTGGAGAGAGAGAGAGTGCAAAGTAAGAGGCAATATGGGTAGATATGAAAAGAAAGAATGGAATATATATTGGTATGCTATACAGGAGTCCCTCATCGATGGAAATATATTTAATTAGTCATTTACAAAATTGTTCTGAAAAGGGATAGTGTTATTGCTAGGTAACTTCACTTTACCAGATGTTTGGGATATCCTGCTGTGGTGTCCTTTAGTAGTAAGGAGATCCTGGATTACATACAGGGAGACCTTGTCAGCAGCTGATAATGGAACTCATACTGGAGGGTGCAGTACTAGACCTAGTGCTTACAAATGGTGCAGATTTCTGATATATATATCCAGTGTTCACCAAATGGTATGGTTCAGTATTAGAGCACAAATGATGAGGGTTCATTCAAAATTAAGGGTCCTAGAATTTAGGAAGGGTAACTTCATCAAGATAGAGAAGTTTATCTGGGAACAAGTAGGAAGTCTGCCCTCACATATGGGTGATGTCTGTGCCAACAGAGCCTGCACAGTAATCTCTCACCAGCTTTCAAAGAAAACCTTTGGGAGATGCACCACGCATGTGTGGTCCCCTTCCTGCCTAAGGGTGTCAAATTGCCTCAGTCTCCTTTTTTCCGTGGAAAAAGTTTATCATTTTTGTCTTAAAAATGTCTTTTCTCCAGTTGCATACTGGTCCCTTCTCACCCCTGAGACAGCTTGCCTCTGTGTCTTGTATTCTCAGGTTCTTTTCTTTTTTCTCTAGCTTTTGTTCGGTGTGGGTTCATGCCTTTTTCCTGGCCGGGCCAAGTGAGTTTGACCTCACAGGAGCAGTCTTCCCTTCCAGTGTCAGTGGTTTCAAGCTGTGCAACTGCTGCGCACTCGACATGTTGCTCACGGACCTGTACAACTTCTGCCTTTGATGCCTCAGGCCGGATCATGATCCCTTAGTCTGCAGTCTCTGAAAGCTGATGATTCCCAAGGCGCTTACGAACCATCAGCAGCAGCATGAGTCCATCTTCCCCAAAGTTGACTCAGCCCTGGAGACCTCGCTCCAAGTCCTCCTCCAGGACCTTAGATCCTTGCAGGGACAGAGTGGCCTCAGAGCCCTGAGGCCATGGAGCTTCCAGCCAGAGCTCCATCGACTAGGCCCACCAGAAGATCCAGAAACCCTTGAAGACCATATCAGGAGAGAAGTCAGGGGCCGTGGGGAAATCCTACAGGCCCAAGGCTGAGGGCAACAGCTGGGAGAGGCCCTCTAAGTTGCCCAACAGGAGCCATTGACATCAAGAGATCGGTCTCGGACCTCTGAAGCCGAGGACTGTGCCGAGGTCCTTGGTGCCTGTGCTGAAGGCTGCGGAGCCATCTGGTCTCAAGGCCAGGATGGAATCCTTGGAGTGCATTTGTCTGCCTTCTTGGCCTAGTAGTGGACTCTGATGCCGTGGTGTTCTGAGTCCTCATTCCCAACCATTGGGCCCTTCACGTTGATTGACTCCCTAGAGGTCAAGCCGCTCCTCAAGCTGAGAGATCCCTCGGGGTTGGTCACGATCCTGGTCCTGTTCCTTGGGGTTGCAGCCTTCCCCACTCTGTGCCCTCTGCACTGAGCAGCGGGTGACTGGGACGCCGGAGCCTTCAGGGCCAAGGTGCAACCCTGAGACTTAGGGAACCCCTAATGCCTCCACTGCCTCGGAATTGGATTGGGAGACTGAGGATGAGTCCCCAGACACCTGCTGCCACCAAGATGTACCCTCGGACCAGTCTTCCCAGGAGATGCGGTTCAGGTCTCCTCCTGAGGACATGGACTTTCTCGACCATGAGGGATATGGCGAAGGCCCTTGCCTTCACCACAGAATCAGAGATCCTCCAGTACAAGGCTCTGCCAAAAGAGGCATTCAGTGCCTGTTTCCCCCCCCCCCCCCCTCATCCTGAAACGGCTGCTTCTCCATGTATGGGAGACACCATCCTCTGTGCCCATCTTGAGCAGATGGCTGGACTCGATGTACTGCGTATGCTAGAGCCCTGGCTTCCAAAAAGTCCAGCTGCCTCATAACTCCATGGTGGAATCAGCCATATGTAGGCTTAAGAGTCAGAAGACTCACTCCTCGGTGCCTCTGGGTAGGGAGCTATAGGCAGGAAGTGCTTCCAGGGCTCAATGCCTGTCAGCCGGATCCAGGCATACCAGCTGTGCATGGGCATGTACCTGCGGGACCTGGCGAAGGAGCTCGCCGGGTTCTTGGCTGGGCTCTCGGAGGACTTCCTCCAGCAGTCAGAGAGTGCTCCAAGTTTATTATTCAGGCAGTCAGACTACTTCGAGTCGGTGGCTAGAGTGGCTGCGGCAGGCATTAGTGCCAGATGCCAAGCCTGACTACAGTCATATGACCTGAAGCAGTGGGTAAAGGACAAGCTGGTAGGTGCCCCCTGCCAGGGAGACAACCTCTTTGGCAAATCCATGACAGACAAGGCTGCTGAACTGGAGTCCAAGTACTAGACAAAGGACTAGGCTCTCCAAGAAGACTGCTGACCCTTCCCTAAGGAAGGCTTCGGGCAGAAAGTCCTCATTCCCGAAGAAGAGGAAGGCTTATGGAAGCTACCCCCAGTACCCGGCCTTCCCAGTTCCCCAACAGGGCCAGCAGGCCAAGGGACAGGGCCATGGCCCATGTAAGGCTCTTCAGGTGGTCAGGGAGGGATACCTTCTGCAGACGCCCCCACCAGTCTTCCCAGGAGCGCCCCCCAAGGACTCCCCTTCACTGGGCCCTGCTCCAGCAGGAATTTGGAGGCCTTCTAACAAGTGAAGCAGTGGAACCTGTCCCCGTCCACCTCAGGGGCAGGGGGTTCTACTTCCTCTATTTCCAAAAGGACAGGAGGGTTTCATTCCATTCCATTCTAGACCTGTGGGACCTGAACAGGTTCCTGGTGAGGGAGAAGTTCAAGATACTCCCCCATGGAACATTGCTGCCATACCTCCAACAGGGAGACTGGCTTTGCTTCTTGGTCAACAGGGAGACTGGCTATGCTTAAAAGATGCATACACGTACGTCCTTATCCATCCCCTCCACAGGCAATACCTTCACTTCGTGGTGGCAGAAGTCATTACCAGTACAGAATGCTCCCCTTCGGGATAGCCACTGCCCCATGGGTTTTCACCAAATGCCTGGCAGTCGTTGCAGCCCACCTCAGGCTCCAGGGGGTCTTCATCTTCCCCTATCTGGATGACAGGTTGGTAAAGGCAATATAGCTGCCAAAGTACAACAGGTGACAGACTGCACGAGCACTTGGGGTTTGTATCAGCCTCATAAAGTCTCATCTCCAGCCAACTAAAAACCTGGAGTTCATAGGGGCACAGCTGGACATGGTCCAGGCCAGGGCTTTTCTTCCAAGGGCCAGGGCCCTGTGCCTCCAGGCGCTTGCAGAGGGCATCTAGCGCCACTGCCCAACATCTGCCTAATACATGCTCCACCTACTGGGACACATGGTGTCCATGGTGCATGTCACCCCCAGATGCCCGCTTGTGGATATGGTTGGCCCAGTGGGCACTCTGCTCTCAGTGGTCACAAGCCACAGAGTGCCTGCGGGACAGGGTGACCATCACCAGTCTCCTGGCTGACTCTTTCAGCAGGTGGCAACACCTCTGGCATCTGCTGGCAAGGATGCCTTTCCAGACCCCCATATCACAGAGGATCCTCACGATGGATACCTCGAAATTTGGGTGGGGAGCCTACAGCCGTGACCTCTGTGCTCAGGGCAGTTGGTTGCCAGCTGAGAGCCTTCAGCAAATCAACCTCCTGGAGCTTCGGGCTGTTGCCTTAGCCATCTGGGCTTTTCGCCAACAACTGTGAGACCAACTGGTACTGGTCTAGACTGACAATCAGGTGGTGGTGTCCTACATGAACAAGCAAGGGGGCACTGGGTCATCTCTCTTTTGCCAGGAAGCAGAGAGCATCTGCACTTACAGTGCCCACAGGAGCATCCTGTTGTTGCTGGCTTACCTCCTAGGCATGACAATGTCCTGGCAGACTGGCTCAGCTGGGTCCTGTCTAGCCGCACGAGTGGAGGCTAGACCCCAGAATTGCCCACCAGTTATTCTCCAGAAACAAGCAGGAAGTCCTTCCTCACATATGGGTGATGTTGACCCTGACTGACCCTTGCGGAAGCATTTCCCCAGTTTTTAAAGAAAGCCTTTGAGAGATGCCACCACACATGCATGGTCCCCTTCCTGCCCAAGGGTACTATCTTGTTCAGTCTCCTTTTTTTTTTTCCTGGAGCCCTTTGGATGTTCTTTTTTCCCCCCCCCCCCCCCCCCAAAAGTTAATTTTCTCTAGTGCATAATTGTGCTTTCGGGCAGGTGCCGGTTCTCCTTCCTGCCTCTCGAGCATCGCTGTTCCTTTAGTGGGACTCAAGAATCTATTTTTTCTCACTTTGGTGCTTTCATGCCTTTTTTTCAACTGCTGGCTGATCTTTGACCTCACAAGAGTCCTTTTTGCCCTAATGGCCACTGGTTTCAAAAATATGATAGGTGCTCTAGAAACATGTCTCTCACTGCCACTCACAACTGTTTTCTCTGATGTTTGGGTGCTGATCATGACCTGGAGCAGTGCTCCTTGTGCAAAAAGATGTCCACTCAGGCCACCCAGAGTCACTGCCAGAAGCAGGACAACATCTTCCACAAGGCAGGCTGGACCTTGGTATCCCTGGTAGCCTTGCACTCAAAGGCCTTGCAGTCCTTGAAGTTGCCTAAAGTTCCCATGAGTCAGGCCCGTAGGCACTCTGACCAAGGGTCCCCAGAGCGTGAGCATAAGAAGGCCTCATGGATGTCATGTGGGGAGAAAGAAAAGCGTGAGAAGTCTCGCACATGGCCCCTCAGCCCCTGGTGGCCATCCTAGGAGTCTGAGCAGGAATGGATAAGGAAAGTTCCTAGGACTGATACTGAGACCTCTGGCAATGGCGCCCAATCTCCTAAGAGTTGTCCTGGCAAGGACCCCTTCTTCTCGACGCCTGACCTGGTGACCCCAGCATCAGTGTCTCAGGACCCCATTCCTGAGTAGGAGGCCTGAATGCTGACTCTAGAATGCAGCATCTCTGCATTCATCGCTGCCCAGCAGGCACAGATTCCCAGCCCTGCCGGTGCATGCCCTGAGACGGCAGGGGCCTCTATCTCGAGGACTCTCCGGGCTGCTGCAGTGATCCCTGAGAGTCAGATGCCTCGTGAGGATTCTCGGCAAGAGTCTCTGTCTCCATCCTGTTCCTCAGGTGCAAGATCATCCCAGGTGACTGCCTCTGGCTCTGACTTTGGTCCCTGTTGGGGGTCATTGACCCATCTTGAGCCACCTGGTCTCGACTCTTCCACAGACTACTCAGAATGGGAGTCCGACAGCGAGACATCCCCGGAGATTCTAGCTCACTGAGGCCTCCCTTTGGACCTGTCCCTGCCAATCCAGAGGCTGCGGTCCCCATCCAAGGACACCACCTTCCTTGAGTTTGTCTGGGATATGGTGCGGTCCCTTGCCCTCACCACTGAGTTGGAGGAAGACCCTCGAATGGAGGCACTCACTATCCTCCAATACGAGGCACCACCGAAGGAAACCCTCACAATTCCTCTTCCCTCCATCCTTAGCTGGCTCCTCCTCTGCATGTGGGAGATGTTGGCATTGGTCCCATTCATCAGCCGATGCCTGGATTCCATGTACAGGGTCCAGCAGAGACCAGGGTTTCGGAAGGCGCAGCTCCCTCGCACCTCCATGGTAGTTGAGTCAGCCATATGCAAACAGGAGTCCAAAGACTCATTCCTCAGTTCCCCCTGGCAGGGAGTCCCATGCCCTTGGGCGTAAGTGCTACCAGGGCTCCATGCTAGCCTGCCGCATACAAGTATACCAACTGTACATTGGCATGTTCCTCCAGGACCTTACTGTGTTGTAACTTTTGTTAGCTTCCCTGATTTCTTTGAGCATTTCATCATCCATTTGTTCATTCTGGCCAGGTGGTCGATAGTACACCCCCACTGCCACCGCCTTTCCCTTCCTATATGGAATTTCAATCCATAGAGATTCTACAGTGAATTTTGTTTCCTGCAAAACTTTAATCCTTTGTGACTTGATGCCCTCTCTAACATAGAGAAGATCAAATTGGTGGAGGGGTTGTGCTCTATCATTACATCACAGTATTCTGTGATGTCACATAGAAACTGTGCAGCATGGGGCTGAAATATAAGTAAGTGGCTTTTTCCTTTTGCTTTGATCATCACAAAAGAGGGACATACAGTAAAGATGTGTTCCAGAGCAGAGGCCTTGACTGTGTTAGCGGACTTGGGTATAGATATAGCCTCGCAACATTGCCTGTAGAGCGGCCAGAACAGCATCACAAAGACACAGCGTGGCAGTGCATGGAGGGAGGCAAACATCTGAAGCGTCAGCTGGAGAAGTCTACCTTACCTCATCCATTGGACAGTAATGATTGAAGGGTTGTTATAGTACCACTGATGGTCATTGTTTAAGGAGGGAGAATAAGATCCCTGAGGTGATGGATGGTGCAGTTGAGAAGTGAGAATGTTGAAATTTTGATATGTTTAAAAGGATGCTGTGAAAGTTGTGGGGGGCAGAGGAGTTGTTTTTGAGGGGTTACTAATGCTGGTGGAAATACTGGGTGGTGGAGATATTATAAAGCAGTGACTTTTGGGGGGAGTAGCTTAAGGCTTTTAGGTGCTGTATGAGAAGACAGCCCATGAGGATGCAGGGGGTTTTGTGAAGGATTTCATAGATTCAGGGGAGGGAAATCAACGTGGGGCGGCAGATGCCATGAGGGGATGTCACTGGCCTCTGTAAGAAGTGCTGCCAAAGGTGGAGGAGTAACATGAAAATGAAGGAGGTGAGGGAGGGGGGTGGGAAGGGAGCTTGGCATGGTTCAGGGACTTTGGAGCAGGGATCTAGATCTTGATGGGTAGTCTACGTATAGGTACTATTAATGCAAAAGGCTTGAATACACTGTGCAAGCATCAGCTTCTCTACAAAGAGGTTCTCCAAACACAATTAGAAGTGGTGTGTGTTCAGGAGACACACTTGTGCCTAAGAGACCAGAGTTTGATAAAACATAAACGTTTCCAGCGTATAATCTGTGCTTCCCCTAGGGATGGAGAGAAGCAGGGGAGGGGCTGTATTATTGAAGGCTCTACCTTGGGAGGAAGAGGGAAGGTATGTGTGACCATTAAGAGGAGGGTGCAGGGACAGCTACTGACCATCATATGCATTTTTGCCCCCAGTCAGGGTCAGGAATTATTTTTTTTTTTGACTGATTAAATATTGAGCTGGTGGGCTTTTTGGGATGCTCTGTGGTGTTTGTGGGAGATTTTAATGTTACTTTGAATCCTTAATTGGATAATGCCCGATGAGGCGGGGGGGGGGGGGAAACATCTACAAGCAGCAATTGAGCGAACTAATGTCATCCTGGCAATTGCTAGATGGCTGGAAGAAGTACCCCGCCAGTAGCTTGTATTCTTTTTATTCAACCTCTCACCAAACTTATTCTTGTATAGACATGATTTTGGTTAGTTCACATCTTATGTCAGCAGTGGCAAGGATGGAATATGAGCCAATGACATGATCTGATCAGGGTCTCAAGTGGATGGATCTCACAGGATGGGAGCAACAGCCTGGAGTGCACTACTGGTGTATGAACGACAGTCTACTACAAGAGCATAAATGAGTAGATGTGATTGTGCAAGATATTAAGGAATACTTTGTTATTTCTTACTGCCCAATCGACACCCAGGTCGAACTCGGGTCTTCTACTCTTACTGCTACCCTGGATCAGATTCCCCCCCTCCCCTTTGTCCCTGTTGTAGGTCTTCCAAGATCTCCCAACCTTGGTACCATCCATGTCTTCACCTCTTGCTTTACCACCTTCGTCACGCTGAAAGCTGCTGGCATAGGCACTGTTCCCCCAGCTCCTTTCAGTGCTTTAAAGACCTTCATCATTGTTATCATTGTCTGAATGAGGCTAAACGTAACTACTTTGATAACCTTATCTCCTCTGCACCAAATTCCACACTCCCAACTATATTTCTTCCCTTTCTCGGACTAGGACCTCTGCACCCTTATCTGCTGATATCCCTCCCCCTCAGTCCCACCGTTCTCGACCAATATTTCTAGTCAAAGGTCCACTCACTTTGCTTAACTTTTCCCAACTGCCCTCCTCCTCTGTTGCCCCATCTTTGTCTATCTCCCACCTGCCCTCTCCCCCCTCCCCTGTTCATTGTCACAGATGGTCGTCCTCCTGCCAAGTCTCTGCCACAGAACTCTATAAAGCTCTAACATCCTTGCACAAGACCCAGCTGCTCACTGAACCATCTCTGGCCCCCTCTCCACTAATTTTCTCCATGGTTAATAATAGCCTCACCTCAGGAACCTTTCCATCTGCCTGGAAGCATGCCTTAGTCCAGCCTCTGCAGAAGAACCCTTCGCTCGAAGTTCAGTCCCAGCACACTTTTGCCCAGTTTCTAACCTCCCTTTTTTTGCCAAAGTTATCGAGAAGCTTGTCTTTCTTCAGCTTCACTAAAGAGCAACAAAAGACAACTCCAAGACCACCTAGATACCAACAACATATTGGACCCGCAACAACACTGATTCCGCCCATACCATGGAGTTGAAACCCTCATGACGACTCTACTGAACACCCTTATCAAAGGCACCCAGACCAAACACTCTGGATACGCCATGCTCTTCTTAGACATATCCGCAGCCTTTGATACCATCTCCCATAGCATTCTCCTACACAGACTCCAGGAAATAGGCATTAAGGACACCGTACTACAATGGTTCCGCTCCTACCTGACAAACAGACAACAACTGATCTGCACAAACACAGCAACCTCCCCCCCCCCCCTTTCAACAACATCAAGGAATACCACAGGGTTCCACACTATCCACCATGCTTTTCAATGTCTATCTACAACCACTCTGCTCGATCATACGAGAGCATAACATCAACTACCATATATACGCAGGCGACATAATGCTCTATGGACCAATCACAACCACCAACCCAACAAATGACCACCTGTCAGACTGCTTCATTGAGGTCTCCGACTGGCTACAAAGGAACAATCTATCCATCCACATCAAAAAAACTGAAGCCCTCATAGTAACAAAGGACCCAAACTTCACCCCACCACCACACCTCATATTGGGAACCACCCAAATAAAGATTCAGCCCCACATAAAATATCTGGGAATCACTATAGACCAGGCACTCACATTTACTCCACAGATTAAAAAGACTACCAGGACAATATTCCACAAAGCAAAAATGATACAACGGCTCAGACCACTCATTAATCCACAGGACTTCAGAACTGTCATGCAGGCTATGACGTTCCCCCACCTGGACGACTACAACATAATCTATCACGGACTTCCTGCGACCCACACCAATCCACTATGGACTGCCTTGAACACCACCGCAAGAATCATCCGGAATGCAAAAAAACACGATCACATCACCGCAGTCCTGAGGGAATTTACACATACTGCCACTCAAAGCAAGGATCAAATACAAAGCTGCCCTGCTTATCCACAAAGCCCTCTATCAAACACAGACTTCCCACTTCCGCTCCCTACTACCCCAGTCCACCCACAACAGACCAACCCGACAGACCGCTAACAACATCCTTACCATCCCCTATGAACGAACAAAATATAATCAATGAATCTGCAACAGAGCTTTCGAACTATACGCACCCTCCCTCTGGAACTCATTACTGAGCTAAATCAGAAACACTGGTGATCTATCCGCATTCCGGAAACAACTAAAAACCATCCTCTTTCATGAATACCTTGGACCAGAAACAGACAACCTTCACTGACAACCCACAGTCCTTCTGCCAAATCCCCAAAATACCCTATAAGAGACTCATGTCTATTGTCTGTCTTTACTATCTGTTCAGGTCATCAATGTTGGCCCCCCGGTGATGGCTCTCCCCCCCCCCTTTGTTAAACTGCTTTGACCTGGTGAAAAGCGGTATATAAATGCAGTTAAATAAATAAAGTTATTGAGAAGCTTGTCTTTCTTCAGCTTTCCTCCCATCTTGACACCACCCATGCACTCCACCTCTGTAAGTCTGGGTTTTGCATGGGTCACAGCACTGAAACTATTCTCACCTCTCTTCTCAGCGAAATTCATCAGGCCCACGATTGGGGCAATATATCACTAGCTGTATCACTGGACATATCATCTGCCTTTGACCTTGTTGACCACCGCACCCTTCTTGCCTGTTTGCACAACCTGGGAATCCATGGGACTGTTCACCGCTGGTTCTGGTTGTTTCTGTTCTGTGGTCCTTTTCCGTTCTTGGCCGCCTTCCATCACCACACTCCTTCCCACACACCTGTGGTGTTCTCCAAGGGTCCTTTCTGGCCCCTCTTATTTAATGTTTTCCTGATACCTCTCACACTCCTCGTCCAGCAACATACCCTCTCCACATTCTGCTATGCTGACAATGTAATCATTCTTCATCACGCTGACTCCCGTGCCCCTGATCTGCTTACCCTCAACTCCTGTCTCTCCAGCATCTCCACCTGGTTCTCCAAGAACTTCCTACACTAATCCCACAAAAAAAGCCGCTATTTGGTTTTCCCTCTCAACTGCCCCACCATCACTAGCTCTTGTTTTTTCCCCTCTGGTCCATTTATTTGATGTCCACCCTTCGATATCTCGGGGTGATCCTTGACTCTTCTCTCACTTTCCAGGCCCACCTTTCCTCCTAAATTTTCCGGGCTTTCTTCTCATTGTTCGAGCTGTATGCCTATGTCTCTCACCCACCTCTCTTACCATCCTTCTTCTGACCTTGATTATTTCCAAACTTGACTATTATAATGTTCTTCTCCTCGGTCTTCCCCAGTATTCTCTCACTCATTTACAACTGGTTCAACACACTACTGCTTGGATTCTTCTGCATTCTTCACGTTTCAATCATGTCACTCCCCTCCTGATTGATCTTCGTTGGCTTCCCATCAAATACCACGCACATTATAAACTCTTGACATTAATTCATAAGGCAATACATATTGGTGCTCCTACATACTTATCTGATGCATCTCCCTCATTTGCCTGTCTGGTGTCCACTCCTCTGCCCTCTACTACCTTGGCCCTGCACTTTTGAGCGCGGGTCAGTGGGTAGTGAGTTCCAAACTTTCCTACTCTTTAAGACCATGCTTAAAACTGCACTTATTCTGCCCTGCGTTTGACTTCCTCCTATGACCACCATGCTCTCTATCTTCCTTCTTTTTTTAATAAGTGTTCCTTTCGTGTTTGCAAATGGCGTTACTTTTCTAATCTGTGTTTTGTTATTGTGTGCTTTTTTGGATTGTACACCACCATGCTAATAGAAGGTGTGGTATATCAAGCAATAATAAACCATAATGCAGACGGAGCAGTGGGCATCGAGGAAGTTTGGGATGCTTTTAAGGCGTTCTTAAGAAGTGACTGCACAAGTAGAGGCAAAAAACATAGCTTTCGCAAAATTCAGAAGTTCATAAATAGCGGAACACAGAAAAGAATACAGCATAAAGCTAAAAGAAACAAAAAGAGAAATAAGGATAGCAAAATCAAAGGCAGAAGATAAGATGGCTAAAGATCTAAAGCATGATGACAAAACCTTTTTTCAGGTATATTTGGGAGAAGAGGAAGATCAGAGGTGGAATTGCAAGATTCAAAAGTGCTGAGAACGGATTTGTGGAAAGTGACCTTGAAAAAGCGAAAATGCTAAACAAATACTTCTGTTTTTACTAATGAAAATCCTGGAGAAGGACCACCTGTGATTGACAAATATACAGGACAGGAGAAGGGCCGATGTGGTACCTCTTCACAAAAGTGATAATAGGGAAGAAGTGGCAAGCTATAGGCCAGTAAGCCCCTTACCTCGGTTGCGGGGGAAAAAGTAATGGAGATGCTCCTGAAAAAGAATAATGGACTTTCTCAAAACCAATAGGTTGCATGATTTGAGGCAACATGGTTTTACCAAAGGACGATCATGCCAAATAAATCTGATTGAGTTCTTTGACTGGGTGACCAGAGAACTAGATAAAGGGCATGCAATGGATGTGATCTACCTAGATTTCAGCAAAACCTTTGATACTGTTCCTCATAGGAGGCTTATCATAAACTGAACAGCTTGGGGATGGGTCCCGAGATAGTAAACTGGATCAGAAATTGGTTGACTGACAGATGACAGATGGTAAATGAAAGCCATTCGGATGAAAGGAAGGTGATTAGTGGTGTGCCCCCGGGATCGGTCCCGGAACCGGTACAGTTCAATGTTTTTGTAAGTGATACTGCCAAAGGACTGAATGGAAAAGTCTGTCTTTTTGCAGATAACACGAAAATTTGCAATAGAATGGACTCCTCTGAGGGAGTGGATAGCATGAGGGAAGATCTGCAAAAGCTGGAAGAATGTTCTAATGCTTGGCAGTTAAGTTTTAATGTGAAGAAGTACAGTGTCATGCATTTGGATTGCAGAAATCGAAGGGAATTATATGCGATAGGGGGCAAGAGGTTGGTGTGCACAGTCAAGGAGAAGTGATTGTTTGTTTCAAGGAGAAGGTGGCGAAACAGTGTGACAAGGCAGTGGCCAAAGCCAGAAGGATGCTCGGTTGCATACAGAGAAGAATTACCAGCAGAAAGGATGTACTAATGCCACTGTACAAGTCACTGGTGAGCCCTTGCTTGGAATATTGTTCAGTTTGAGACTATATTTCACAAAGGATATAAAAAGACTGGAAATGGTTCAGAGAAAGGCGACCAAAATGATTTTGCGTCTGTGCCAGAAGACAAATGAGAAGACTCAAAGACCTAAATATGTATACTCTAGAGGAGAGAATGGACAGAGGAGATATAATACAGATCTTTAAATACTTAGAGTATTAATGAACAAATGAACCTTTTTCAAAGAAGGGGAAGCTGCAGAACTAGAGGGCATAACATAAAGCTGCAAGGGGGTAAACTGAAAGACAACGTCAGAAAATACCCAAATACAGTGACAGAATTCAAAATGGCATGGAACAGACACAGTGGATCACTTTATAGCAACCGGATAAAGTCAAAATAACCTTAACTGTCTCGGCTATCTCAAAAAATAGGGGTGACCTGCATGGGGCGGTGGGTGCACCCCTAAACAAAGGCAGGGGGAGGGGGGACCTGCATGGAGTGGCAGGTGCACTTACTCTTGCTACCTTGCTGGGTAGACAAGATGGACCATGATGGTCTTTATCTGCCATCATATTCTGTGTTACTATGTGTTAAGGGGGTGTTTCATTATGTGGGGTGCCCAACAGAAGAAGCAGCATAGAGAAGCGTTTGGCTTGGGTATATGCCCGCCTGAAGAAACTTGAGATCGCCCTTGGTCAGAGAGGTGATAGTATCCAATCAAGCCTTGGAAGTAGTCCGAGCAGCCATCTGGGAGTTACAATTGGATTCTTTTGCTTTTCAATTAGTCTGCTCGACAAAGATTCTATGAGCTTGGAGATAAATCCAAGAAGCTGCTCACATGCAGTCTTAAGGTTCAACAATCGCATTTTGGCAGTGACAAAGATTCATATGGGGGGAGGGGCTTGGGGGGAAGGGCTATCGAAGCAGAGTTCTGTGTATTTTACCAGCAGCTCTACAAAGCGGAAACCATATTCTCTAGCCCAGCTTTAGGCCATTACCTTGCTAAGGTGGAGTTGCCGACTCTACCGGCCACAGCATGGGATAGATTGGAATAACCCATCTTCTTGGAGGAGGTTGTTAGGGCTATAGGCTCTTTGGCAAATGACAAATCCCTGGGATTGGATGGGCTATCTGTGACGGTCTATAAAATCTTTTAAGAACAACTGGCTCCTTGGCTTTTGGAAGTTTTCAGTGGGGCGAGGGATGGGGGGAAGCTGCCACCAATGATAGGACAATAAACAGAAAGTCATCAGTGATTGTAGTCATTGCTATCAAAACTAAACTTTTTTTTAATTTGTCGGGCTAAACGGACAAGAACAGCAAGAGGAAACCTCCCTGCTCAAAGGTCCGTAAAGTCTTTTTTTTTAAAGTTTCGTGCTCAACCAAAATGATTTGAAAATGAACTTATCTTAATCCTCCGTGATACTTAGCCGGTCTGAGTTACCGCTGGCTTATAAATGCACGACATGCATGTTTCAGGTCCCAGAAAGACCATGTCTCAAGTGTTCACCCGCTGTGTTTGTAGAAATGAAAGCGCCAGGAGCCAACAGAAAAACCCAACGGTTTCTTATATAGCAGTCTTGGAAGATGATTGGCTGATCAAATGACATCAAGATTTTTTGCCGGAAGTGACACAGAACATTGACAAAAAACTTGTGTATATGAACATATATAGCAGCAAGAATAAGGGAAAACGGAACAACAGAATGGTGCCACCCAAAAGGATTTCACCAATTATAAAAGGCTCCACCGCTCCTGTTCCAAGTTCATGCCCCCTGGTGTCACTCTATGGAGGCGAAAAATCCATTTATGCTCCAACCACTGCAGACGAGACACACAATTGCCCACCCTGGGGTCCAAAGGAATACTGTCGACAACTCTCCACTTTAGATCCCAAAAGGTGTGACCAGCCGTGACACAATGCTCCACCACTGGTGCTGAAAAATTCAAAGACTGTATTCGGGAGGCATGCTCCCCTAACCGTATTTTCACTAGTCGAATAGTGCAGCCAAAGTAAACTAAAGGACAGGGACACTGGAGCAAATACACTACATAACTAGTCAAACATGTACTGGACCCCCAGTATCTGTACGTCTGGCCAGTACCAGGATGAATCCATGATACACCCTCCAAAGTGTTCCGACAAAACTTGCTCCGATTGCAGGCATAATGGCCCTGATGAAACAATGATCTTGAAGGGCTGTCGGATGATAACGCAGAATGTACCAAATGGTCTCTGAGATTCATGCCCCTAGTATAGGCCAAGGATAAAGGTTTTCAAAAACAGGGATGTAAATGGAGTATATGCCAGTATTTTTTCAACATGTTGGTGATAGCAGAAGTATGGCACATGAAAGGCAGGGGGAGGGAGGGGGTGTTATGCGGTCACTATTAATTGCATTAGAGGATGTTGCAGACCCCAACAAAGATCCCCCAACTTAGCCACTCACGATGGGAAAACCGAGCCCGGGTTTAGGCTCCCCTGATAATATTCTTAGGGTAACCCTGAGCCAAAAGCTGGGCGCTCAAAAGACCAGCCTGTTTGAAATCTTTCACGGTGGAACAAATCAGATTTCATGTGTTACACCGAGGTATTTTGATACACCAATGATAGGACAGGCAGGCATAAGTGTACTACCTAAACTAGGTAAAGATGCCACTAAATGTGCCTCATATAGACCAATCTCCCTTCGTAATCTAGACGCTAAAGTGCTTGCTAAAATCCTGGCCACAAGATTGAGTGTTTACATGCTAGGGTTAGTTAACACAGACCAAACGGGGTTTGTTTGGGGCTGCCAAGCAGCGAACAGTGTGAAGAGTGGTGAACCTGTGCTGGAAGACCCACACAGAGGGAATACTGGCCTCAGTCTTAGCGGTCGATGCAGAAAAAGTGTTCAACCATGTGAGTTAGGATTCCTTGTGGACTGCCCTGTGAAAGATTTTGGCTTAGGGGAGCAGTTTATTAACTGGGTGAGGGCACTCTATACTCAGCTGGAGGCTGCTGCCAAAGTTAATGGAGGCTATTCAGATTTTTTTTTAAGCTTTACCAGGGAATATGCCAGGGCTGTCCCTTATCACCTCTGCCCTTTCCTTGGAACCTTTTGCGGAGCGTTAGGTGGCAAGATGATATCTCTAGAGTAAGACTGAAGGGGAGCACCATAAGATCTCACTTTTCATGGATACTATCTTCTTCAATCTTACATAGCCATCAGTCTCTCTTGGGGTGCTCCAGGAGGAGTTGGTGTACTACAACATGGCTGGGTTCAAAGTGAACCTTGATAAAAATTAACCCCTATCCTTGTTGGCATCAGAAGAGCGCCAGTTACGGGATCTTTTTCCATTCAGGTGGGCAAAAGTATATACGCTATCTGGGCATTAACTTAAGTGCAGAGAGATCTCTCATTTTTAAAAATTGAACTATCCGCTTCTTTGGCAAAAGTTGTTTTCGGACTTGGAAAGAAGGGATAAATTTCCTCTGTCCTAGTTAGGCTGCATAGCATGCGTGAAAATGGTTGTCTTGCCCAAGGTTCTGTATCTCTATCAGACGTTACCTGCTGCATTACCCCAAGTAAATATTCTCCTAGCTCAACATAAGCTATTCTATTACATATAGCATCATCCCCCCCCCCCCCACACACCCTCAAGGGTTGTCAGGAATGTACTCTATCTCCCCAAATCAGCTGAGGGCTGGCAGTGTCCAACTTGTGGTGGTATTACTTAGCAGCTCTACTCTCCAATATTGTGGAGTGGCAGGAGGGGCCCCATTCGCAAGTGGACTCAGATAGAGGAGGGGTGCACCACTGAGCTCCCCCTTAGGTTTATACCCTTGCTGGGGTGTTCTAAGGCTAGGTTCCACAATCCTTTTGTTTGCCAGGTAGATCACATTTGGAGACATGTGGGAATGGTCCAGCATATTTGGATAATTTGTTCCCTATTACAATCTATTTGCTTTAACCTTGACCCTCTTTTTCTTAACTGGGAACAGAAAGGCTTATGGGCCCCCTACCAGTTTTGTGTGGAGGGGTCAGTTGCTCCTTTCACTGATCTGGTAGCGAAATAAGCCTCCGCCAAAGGAATTTTTATGGATATCTTCAGGTATGTCATTGGCTGTCTGCAGAGAATATGCGAAGAGTCAACATGCAGGGCTTATCAGATTTTAAGGCTCTTTGTTCGTACGCATGTGTGCGGCAACATGTGCTAAAAATATATAGCCGCCTGGTGGGTGCATGTCTGAAAGATAAAACCAATTACCAACTACAATGGGAGGTAGATTTGTGTAGGGAACTAGACAAACGGACCTTGAAGTATATCTTTAAGGGCCTAAGTAAAGGTTATGCGATGACCCGCCTAGTGGAAAACAATTATAAAGAGGTTCTATAGTGGTACCTTACTCCCTCGCGTCTCCACCGATTGCTGGGGCAGGTTCAGATAGATCTTGGCGGGAATGCTCAATTGTAGGGGATTATGGCCATATGTGGTGGGCGTACCCCTATGTCGCCGCTTTCTGAGGAGAAATATTGGGGGAAACTGAGGCACTTAAGGGTCATAAAGTAGCATGGACTATGGAAACAGTTCTGCTGGGGGTGGGCGGAGAAGGCTGGGAGGGGAGGGAGGCAAACTGGTAAGATTGTGTGTGGTGGCTGCTAGATACAAGATTGCCCTTGGTTGGAAGCTAGCATGAACCCAGGGAGTGGACGCTTGGAGATCTCATATGAAGTCTATATATTTGATGGAGAAGCTGACCGTGATTAGAAGAGAGAGAATGCTACAATTTGATGCTATTTGGGAACCATTTGTGAAGAAATATCTGTCATAAGGACCATGCCGAGTGGGGAGGAGGGGAAAGGTGATGCGGGAGGGAGGGGGTGTTACAAACTTTGCCTCTGAGTTTGTAATTTTTTGTTCTTGACTGGCTTATTGTTAATTTAAATTTGTATTAGTTTTCCAATTAAGTATGGTGAGGATTGTCTTTTAACTTGGCGTGTGAGTGTTTAGGGAGCCAGTGTGGTTGATTCAGTAGGGTTGTTATGTGGTCATGTTTGCTGATCCTGTGATGATGCAGGCTGCCGTGTTCTGTGCCATTTGCAGTGGTTGAATGGAATGCTTTGGAAGTCCTTGGTATATTAGATTGCAGTAGTCCAGGATTGGTGTTGTGGTAGTTTGGCAGAGGGACCGGAAGTCATTTTGGTCGAGCAGCAGTTTCAGTTTTTGGATGATTTTCATCTTATGGTATGTGTTCCTTGTGGTTTTATTTATCTGCGATTGTAGGTTAAGATTTTGATAGTGTGATTCCCAGATACCTCACTTTGTTCTTTACTATTATATTGCCATGTGATAGTTTTATAGTAGGAGGGGGAACAAATAATGTATTTCTTGTGATATGTAGAGCCTCTGTTTTTTTATTTTTGTAGTTTATTTTCAAGTTGTGTTATTGCTTCTAGGCATTTTATTATGCTTGAGTAATCGTCTGTATTGAATGGGTGTAAATCATGTCATCTGCATATAATTGGCATTGTATGTTTGTTTGTTTTTATAATGTCACAGATGGGTTGTATATATAGGTTGAATAGTAAAGAGGAGATGGATGAACCTTGTGGGATGCCATGATGAATTGTGAATGGTGTGGATTTGTTCTGACCATATTTGACTTGCATCTATCAGTTGTTTAGATATGATTGAAACTATTTGATGGTGCAATTGTGGAGGCCTATTTCTTTTAGTTGTTGCAGTAAAATATTGTGGGAGATGGTATCAAAGGCAGCGGATAAGTCTAAGAAGATAAGGATGAAGCCCGTTTTGATGTTATCTTTGCCCTTTGTTACTGTTAAAGAGGGATATCAGTAGGATTTCTATGCCATGGTTGCATTTGAAACCATGCTGATGGGGATCCAGGGGAGCATGTAGGTTCACGTGATCTTGTAGCTGTTGATGCACTGTCTGCTCTATGATTTTAGCAATGAATGGTAAGCTGGAGACCAGATGGTATGCTGCAGGGTTGTTTGGGTCGAGTGAGGTGTTCTTAAGAATTGGTCTTATGGTAGCTTGTTTTAGCGCTTGAGGCATGTAGCCTTGTATAAGAGATATCGGAGTTATTATTTCTATTAATGGACTTAATTCCTTTCTGGTTATTTTGATCCATGATACAGGGAATGGATCTGATCAGGATGTGGTGGTGGTCAAGTTAGCAATAATCTAGGATACCTCTACTTCTAGGTGACACCACAGCATGGATGGTCCCAGTCAACATCTGGCTTACTAAAATCACCTTAGCAGTTCCTTTTACATAACAATATTGTGAATGTTTCCAATAAAATCTATCCATTTCTACCCGTGGAGGTAGTCTCTATTATCACACCAGTGTAAATAGATGATCCATTCCTTTTCCAGATTAATCCACAGGGCATTCTCCTTGTCTCATAAGCCCTGCAATTCTGTTGCTTTAATTTTTACATACAGCTCCATGCCTCCCTTTCTTCCTACCCTGGCCATCCTGAATAGATTATCACCCAGTATAATTACATCCTACTCATGGTTGTCCATGAATTAAGTCTCTGTGACTACCACTAAATCCAAATCAGCCTCCTTGATTTTAGCTTCTAGATCAGAATATTAATTTCCATATTACAGGCATCAGTATATACAGCTTCCAAACATTGCCCTTTTTTCCACTTCTATACACTCTCAAATCACACAGTGGGCATGAAGATTAAATAGTACTGTTGAAAGAGCCAAATCCTATAATATTCCCTTGGATAACATGTAACAACAAAATGTTTCTTTCCCTAGTCAGACCTTCTGAAACTTTTCAGAAAGATGAAACAATTAAAGCACATTCAGGCCAAACCATAATTTCAGAGACCTAATTTAGAGCATTGCAATTCTGGAGAACACCTTCAAAAGGATATAAACAGGAAAAAGTTGGTGGATGGTTAGTGGGCCTAGTCATACGGCTTATGGGGACAGACTTAAAGATCTTAAAAATGTATGCATTGGAAGAAGATGGGAGAGGGGAGATATGATTGAGATGTTTAAATACTTCCGTGGCATAAATGCACAGGAGGAGAACCTCTTTCAAATAAAAGAAAGCTCTTCAAAGAGGGGGCATAGGATGAAGCTGAAAGGAGACTCTGGAGTAATTTACAGAAATATTTCTTTATAGAAAAAGTGGTAGATGCATAGAATAGTCTCCCACTGGAGGAGGTAAAGTCAGACTGTATCTGAATTCAAGAAAGCATGGGACAAACACAGAAGATTTCTAAAGGAAAAAAAAAAGACTGCAGAACTTAATAGTTGGTATGGAAGAGCAGATTAAGCCGTGTTGTCTTTCTGCCATCATGTTTCTATGTATATAAAATCAAAATCTGAGGCCATAGACATTAATAAGCTACAATAGCATTCCCCCCCCCTCCTCAAACTTTAATAGCAAGCATGAGTTTTGTGGTAAGTAGTAAAGTTTCTATGTTACACCTCAGATGAAAACCAAATTTAAAATTGATCAATACAAAATTCTGGATGACTGAAACCTTTCCGTTGAAGTTCTGCCTGCTTGGTGGTAACTGCCAAAAATGGTATGCTTGATATATGATAACTGCTGATATCCAAGATGACATTTTGAACGGATGCACCTGAAAGATGCTCCAGAGGTGCTCTGCTGTTTGTGGTTTGCTGGCCAGAGGTCAACATGGGCAAAAGGAAGAGGAAGAGCATAGTATTACCCCTGAAGCCTGCTCTATCCTGCTGCTGTGCCAGACAACATTTGATGTCTTTCGAGCTCCCTGCACTGTCGTCGTCTTTGACCTCCATTGAAGCTTTGGTAGGCAGAAGCATGGAGGGTCTTCATTAAACCCCATGGAAAGAACGCTGCCCCCAAGACTTAGAAGCAGATTCACAATTGGGTTGCAGCATGGGGAGAGCCCTATGGAGGGTCTGGCTCTCCTTTGCTGGGGGGGACTCCTGGCAGTGATTTCTTCCCCTCTCGTTGGGGGCTGGAGGGCTACTAGATAAATACAGTTTTAATCTTCCAAAAAGATGCAGTTCATAAAAGACTGTTTTAACCAATCTCTGACTATGAGCATGTAAATTTGAGTGTCAAGACATATTCCAAGATCTCTAACAACAAAACTAATAGTTGGAAGAAAGCAATTAGCCGAAGGAACTGGTGAGAAAGAATTAGGCAGATAGGCAATGTGGTCTTTTTCTGATGTCATGTCTCCGTTTCTATCTAGTCTGCTCTTCCATATCAACTACAATAGTACTCTTTTTACCTTTAGAGATCCTCTGTCCCATGGTTTTTGGAATTCAGATAGGGCCCGATTCTGTCCTGCACATCCATCCCCTCTGTGTGTCCGGTCTAAACTGGACGCACAGAGGGGATCACAATTCTGATCCCGCGGGGCACGTCTAGCCCCATGGGATCAGAATCGTGAACAATCATGCACGTGCAGGCCGGGACAGTGATTCTGTCCAGCCTGCATGTGCAGGACTGCACCCAGCTAACTCAGGGCATTTAAATGGAGCTGTGGCGCCATGGCATCATGTTGCCATGGCACCGTGGCTCCATTTAAAAGTCACAATGCCATTGCCGACCAAAATGGCAAATTCCCCGCAGCCTGACCCCCGATCCGGCCTCCGGCCTGGTTCAGGCTGCAGGGAATGTCCCCTGGCCCCTTCCATGTCCCGAAATTAAAAAAAAAAAAGTCCTGTGGAGTGGTTTTGTGGCCCCATTAGAATCAGTCCCGTATGTCCAGGGCCTGCAGCTGCCCACTGCCTGCCCACTCTCTGCCCCTGGGCTGCCCATTCCCTGCCCCCGACTAACTTCCCTGCACAATTGGCAGGGAAGTTATTCGGGGGCTGAAGCTGGCACGAATACTGTCCTCGTGTCCACCACCTCCACTGGGAGACTATTCCACACATTTACCACTCTTTCAATAAAGAAATATTTCCACATATCATTCCTGAGTCTATCCCCTTTCACTCTCATGCTATGTCCCCTCATAGCAGAGCTTGCCTTCAATTGAAAGAGACCCTCCTGTGCGTTTATGCCACAGAGGTATTTAACTATCTCAGTCATATCACCCCTATCCTGCCTTTCCTCTGAAGTATATATATTAAGATCTTTAAGTCTGTCCTGATATGCTTCATAATGAAGACCATTAACCATTTAGTAGCCACCCTCTGCACTGACTCCAACCTGCGGTCTCCAGAATTGCACATAATACTCCAAATAAGGTCACAGCAGAGACTTAGAGAGAGCCATTATCACCTCCTTTTTTTTCTGCTGGTGTATGGGGCGAAGGGTCAGCTGGACTGTGGGCCAAACAGTTCCCAAGCAGACACCTTCCTCCGTCCAAAGGGGAGCCACTCAGGGAGGACATATAACTTCCCAATAAAAGAAACACAGAGAGGACTTTCTCTCATTGTGAGGTGTAACACCACAGGGAAGACTTACACTTCCCAATAAAATCTCACCTTATGCAGGACAGCACATTCATACATGGTAATAACTATCTCACAGATTTTTCTTCTAAAAGATCCTTTTATTATTCCCTATCTTACAGAAACAAAGAGACTAAGAACTAAGGAAAACAGTCCAGTGGAATTACAGATCTTGCCACCTCTCATAGCAGAGTCATTCTGTACTTACCTCAGATGCAGATCTCTAAACAGCTGCAAGCTAGAATGTCTGGTCCTGCCTTCATGATTCTGTCTATTTTCTGACTCGGAGCTAGCAAACGAGGACATCTTTCTATCCTGTCTATAACAGCCAATGAGAGAATGTATGACAGGCATTCTGGACAAAAGAGATCAGTGTAACAGATATACATGACACTAGAACAATTTACACAAGACTAACAAGCACAAACAAAAAAACTCTCAGACACGACAGCAGGGATACTGGGGCCATAGGGAACCCAGGGAATCCATACCCCACACAGCCTTCACTGTGCAGAAGATGAACTCCTTGCCTGTCTGTTCCTCTCACATTATATACCTGTGCTCAGGACCATTCTTGCTATCCGGGGCATTCTTCTCTAATTAGCTAATTCTTGTTCCAGCTGTCTAGGGCTCCACTTGTGTGATTTGCCATGTTCTACTCATAGCTGTACACCTCTCCGTAGACCTTTTTCTCAGGTCCATGCCTGGAATTATCAGCTTGGGCCTTGTCAGATTGATGTTATCTGACCTCTGCCCCCCTAACTCAGTTCTTTACCTGGTTCTCTTGCTTGGTTCTCTCCCACCCCTCAGTTACCAAGAAATATCTCTTTAACTCCCCGTGTTCTGGCAACTATACTGGGGGCCATTTGTTCTTCATGCTAAGCTGGCATGTTTATATCTCATGGTTGCCTTTCTGCCCTCTGTCCACCACTTACTGATAAGTGTGTTTTCACATCTTTTCCATATGATGTCACATAGCTCCGAAAGCTTCACGTACTTATTTCTGTACAACTCCAGTATTCAGACATTTCGAGGATTTTATTTGTTCTTCAGGACCAAGCAGGAAGTCAGTCCTCACTTATGGGTGACGTCGGCGCCGACGGAGCCCTCGCGGAGCAATTTTCCCCAGCTTTCAAAGAAAGCCTTTGGGAATTGCAGCGCGCATGCGCGGTCCTCTTCCCGCCCAAGGGTGCCATCTTAGCCAGTCTTCTTTTTTCCGCGGAGCCCTACAGACGCACCCGTCTTGTCCCCGCGAAAAAGTTGATTTTTCTTCAGAATTTCTCTTTTTTTTTCCATTCGGTTCGACGCCGGTCTTTTTCCCGCCGGACTCGCGACGCCGGTCTCGAGTCCTCTTCTTATTTTTCGGTTTTTCTGACTTAGTCAGTTTTTCGTTTCGGTTTTTCCCTGGCAGCCCGGTCCTTTGACCTCGCCGGGGCCCTTTTTCCCCCGATGGCTGCCAGTGGTTTCAAGCGGTGTGGTCAGTGTGACCGAAATATGTCACTCACTGACACACACGACTTTTGCCTCCGCTGCCTGGGCCCGGATCATGAAGAACTGATCTGTGGGCCCTGTGGCAAAATGTCCTCCAAAGCGTTGAGAAGTCGGCGGCATCAGCGGGATAGGATCTTCGCTGACCCCAGCCGTACCCGGACCTCGTCGGAGGCCTCCGCGTCCAAAGGTTCCAGCTCGGACCGTCGCCGGAGTTCCTCCGACAGGGGTTCTCTCCCTCCGGGGACCATCGTCGTAAGGTGAAACCCGCGAGGGCGGCGTCGGTGGACGCTCCTGGCTCCGCGAGGGCCAGGTCGCATAGCCCCGATAGCCGTCCCGGGTCCTTGGAGAAGGAGCATCTCACGAAGCGACCTCGCCTGGAGTCGGAGCTGCCTGCTCGGGTAAGTCCTGTGGTCCTCCTGGACTCGCCTCCGAGACAGCCGACGTCGGGCCCGACGCCGTCGGGGCCCGAGTCGGGGGCTGCTGGGTCACCTGAGCTCGGACTCAGGTTGACGGCCTTGGAGAGCAGATTGTCTGCCTTCATGGACCAGCAGCGGGCACTGCTCGCTGGCTTCGCTGGCGCCGCTGCCCCGACCGGAGACCGAGCCGATCCTCGAGTCGATGCGAACTCGAGTCGATCCTCGGTTGAGGTCACCCTCGGCCTCCCGTTCAGGACCGAGGTCGCCGACGCCGACTCCCTCGGCGTCGGGGCGGCAGGCGCCGCGCCCTGCCTGGGCCGACCCCACCGAGTCCTCGTCGGAGTCGGTCTGGGAGTCTGAAGAGGAAGAGTCGCCTGATTCTTTCCGGACTCGGTGTGTCCCCTCGGACTCACCGGAGTCCGAGCCTCGGAAGCAGTCCCCCCCGGAGGATGCCCGGTTCTCGGACTTCGTCAGGGATATGGCCAAGGCTTTGGCCTTCCCTGCGGACCCCGAGGAGGAGCCTCGAGCCGAAGAGCTCGACGCCCTCCAGTATGACTCTCCCGCAAGGGAACACTTTACTGTACCGGTTCCTCCCATGCTGGAACGACTACTCTTCCGCATGTGGGAGAGTCCGGCCACCTCGCCGGTCCTGAGCAAGCGGGTCGATTCTATCTATCAAGTCCGCAAGAGCCCTGGCTTCCAAAAAGCACAGCTGCCACACCATTCCATGGTAGTGGAATCGGCCATGCATCGTCTTAAGAGCCAGAAGATGCACTCCTCGGTGCCTCCTGGCAGGGAGGCCCGTAACCTGGATGGCCTTGGCAAGAAGTGTTTCCAGGGCTCTATGCTTGCGTGTCGTGTCCAGACCTACCAGCTATACATGGGCATGTATCTCCGAGACCTGGCTAAAGAGCTAGCCGGATTCTCCGCTGGTTTGTCCGAGGAACCCTTGCGGAGGTTCCTGGCCTTGTCCACTGGTATTCGGGAATGCTCAAAATTCATATCCCGAGCAGCCTACGATGGCTTTGAAGCGTCGGCTCGAGTGGCCGCAGCCGGCATCGGTGCCCGCCGACAGGCTTGGCTTCAGTCATCTGACCTTGAGCCCTGGGTGCAGGACAAGTTGGTCGATGTCCCCTGCCGAGGCGAAAACCTCTTTGGCAAGCCCATGGCTGAAAAGGCTGCACAAATCGAGACGGAGACTCTCACCAGGACTAGGCTTTCTAGGAAGACCTCCGCCCCTTCCCAGAAAAAGAAGGGATCGGGAAAGAAGTCCTTTTACCCGAGGAAGGCGGCTGCCTACAAACAATACCCCCATTATCAGGCCCCTGCAGCTCCCCAGCAGGCCAAGGGACGGGGTAACGGGTCCCGTAGGCAGCAAGCCCCCAAGCCTGCACCACCAGCCCCTGCTCAGCAGGGTGGGGGTTTTTGACTCACTAAGCATAGCCTCTCCCCCCCCCGCTGGTTCCTCCCAGCACCGGAGGCCGGCTGGTTCACTTCGCCCACAGGTGGTCCAGCATCACCTCAGATGCCTGGGTGCTTCAAGTCGTGCGAGAAGGCTATCTTCTCCACTTCCACCAGGTCCCTCCCTCCTTTTTTCCGGGAGAACCTCCACGACCCCCTCTGCACAGGGAATTACTCCTTCAGGAGTTAACAGGTCTTCTACAGGAACAGGCGGTGGAACCGGTGCCCCACCACCTGCAAGGTCAAGGTAATTACACCAGGTATTTTCTGATACCAAAGAGAACAGGAGGCCTCAGACCCATCCTGGACCTGCGCAACCTCAACAAGTTCCTCGTGCGAGAGAAGTTCAAGATGCTTACCCTTGGAATCCTTCTGCCCTACCTCCAGCAGGGAGATTGGCTATGCTCCTTGGATCTAAAGGATGCCTACACGCACATCCTCATCCACCCAAGCCACCGACAATACCTAAGGTTTGTGGTGGCAGGAAATCATTACCAGTACAGAGTACTGCCCTTTGGCCTGTCCTCCGCACCGCGAGTCTTCACAAAATGTCTCGCGGTGGTGGCGGCCCATCTCCGGCTTCACGGCCTCTATGTCTTTCCGTACCTCGACGACTGGCTCATCAGAGCAGCGTCCGCTCTGGAGGTCACCAACGCCACGCGCCGCACGGTGACTCTTCTGCAGCACTTGGGCTTTGTTATAAACTTCGCAAAGTCCACTTTGCTCCCCTCACAGGATCTCGAGTTCATCGGCGCAAGGCTGCACACTCCTCAGGCACGAGCGTACCTACCGCTCGACAGGGCTCAACGGCTCATGGACCTAGCCGACCGTTTTCGCAGCCAGCCCCTGGTCTCCGCCAGGCGCTTCCTGAGACTACTCGGCCATATGGCTTCCACCGTCCATGTGACCCCCAATGCCCGCCTGAATATGCAGCCTGCTCAATGGTGTCTCCGCCAGCAGTGGCGACAAGCCACAGGCGGCCTAGCAGACCTAGTGCGCGTCTCCGAGCCGCTGATCTCGTCTCTCCGGTGGTGGCTTCTGCAGCCGAACCTGATCGGCGGAATGCCTTTCCAGTCACCTCAGCCGGCCCGGGTGCTGACAACAGATGCATCCCTCCTGGGCTGGGGAGCGCATTGCCAAGGGGCACGCACTCAGGGCCTCTGGACAACGTGGGAGTCTGCTCAACAGATCAACTTCCTGGAGCTCAGGGCGATCCGCCTGGCTCTCAAGGCCTTCTCCCACCTGACTTCTCACCAGTCCGTCCTTGTCCAGACGGACAATCAAGTTGCCATGTTCTACGTGAACAAGCAGGGGGGCACGGGCTCCTTCCTCCTCTGCCGGGAGGCACAGAAGCTCTGCTCTTGGGCCGTCAGTCACGGCATTCTCCTCAAGGCAGTTTATCTCCCAGGCCAAGAGAATTACCTGGCGGACAAACTCAGCAGGATCCTCCAGCCGCACGAGTGGCGTCTGGATCCCTTGGTAGTTTAGAAGCTCTTTCTAAAGTGGGGCCTCCCCACGATGGATCTCTTTGCCAGTCCTCACAACCGGCAACTTCCTCGCTTCTGCTCTCGTCAGCCACACCCCCTTCGGGTTGCGGCGGACGCTTTTCTACTCTCATGGTCGGGGAGCCTTCTGTACGCTTTCCCTCCCATCCCGCTAGTCTCTCGGACTCTTTTCAAGGTTCTCCGAGACAAAGCCTTCATGATCCTGGTGGCCCCTCGCTGGCCCAGACAGCCGTGGTTTCCGCTCCTGCTGCAATTAGCGGTGGGGGATCCATTCCCTCTAGGGTTACAACCAGATCTCCTCACTCAGGATCAGGGGTCTCTGCTACACCCCAACCTCAGGTCTCTCAACCTGATGGCCTGGCTGCTGAGAGGGTAGTCCTCGCTCCCCTTCTCCTGCCGGCAGAAGTGGAGGAGGTCGTCCTAGCTTCTCGGCGACCTTCAACCCGCAAATGCTATGCCCTTAAATGGCGTCGCTTTTCCGTTTGGTGTGGCCAACAGTCTCAGGATCCCTTCTCCTGCCCGGTGTCGGTGATCCTGCAGTACTTGCTCTACCTCTCTAACTTGGGACTTAAGTCCAACTCCGTCAAGGTTCACCTCAGTGCTCTTTCAGCACATCATGTGCCGGTGGACGGCAGACCTCTCTCCAACGACCCTCTCGTAGCGAGGTTTCTCAGAGGTCTCCTTCTACTTAAACCACCTCTGCGCCCGCCAGCGCCTGACTGGGACCTGAATGTGGTTTTACAGCGGATCACCTGTCCGCCTTTTGAACCTATGGCTACCTGTTCTCTCCGTTTTCTTTCTTGGAAAACACTGTTCTTGATAGCCCTCACTTCCGCTAGACGCGTAAGTGAATTGCAGGCCCTCGTGTCTGATCCCCCTTACACTCGGTTCTACAAAAATAGGGTAGTCCTACGGACTCACCCGAAATTTCTTCCAAAAGTGGTCTCCCCTTTTCATATCAATCAGGAGGTGGTACTTCCAACCTTCTTTCCCAGACCACACTCCAGCCACTGTTCCCTCTAAGCTGTGCGCATGTGCGCGCGCACACACCTCACCGAGCGAGCGCACATACTTTACAACAGAGCGCACAAAAATTACGGTTCTGATTCTGATAGAAAACACAGATGTCTTAAAATTTAAAAGTTGTTGTGTATTTATGGTTTTCACAAGTTCTACAATATTTTCTAGTGCAATCAATGTGGTGTACATACTGTATTCTGACGTGTAGTCAAATTTTAAAGTATATAACTCCGAGTGTCGTTATGTTGCGCACAAAAATTTAACCTTCGTTCAAAAGCTGCACAGCTGATATTTTATGTGCACACAGCCTACAGAAAATTAGCGGGAACATTGACTCCAGCCGAGCTGAAACGGTCCTCCATACCCTGGACTGTAGAAGGGCTTTGAACTTCTACCTTGACCGTACGCGGGAACACCGTAAAGCTGCTCAGCTTTTTGTATCTTTTGACCCCAATAAATTGGGGCTCCCGGTCTCCAAGCGTACGCTGTCCATCTGGGTTGCGGACTGTATCACTTGGGCTTATGGGGCAGCCGGACTCTCCTTGGAAGGTCGAGTCACGGCTCATTGCGTTCGGGCAAAGGCCACGTCAGTGGCTTACCTCCGCTCTGTTCCGCTGGCAGACATCTGCCGGGCCGCTACTTGGTCTTCGAGCCAGACTTTTGCGGTCCATTACTGTCTCGAGAGGGAGTCCCGCAGGGACAGTGCTTTCGGACAGGCAGTCCTCCGTAATCTCTTTGAGGTCTGAGCAACTCCTACCCTCCATCCCGGATGTGGGCTACCGGTGGGTAATAATTCAGCGAAGATCCTTTCCTTCTGTGCTGCTGAGCTAGAGGGAGCTCATTTTTGTGCTTAGGGTCTCCGGTAGCCTTGAGCTTGGGAGTCCCATAAGTGAGGACTGACTTCCTGCTTGGTCCTGGAGAAAGCGTAGTTACTCACCTGTAACAGGTGTTCTCCAGGAGCAGCAGGAATCAGTCCTCACTACCCTCCCTCCTCCCCTTGGAGTTGCAATCGTCTGCTTTACTTTTTTGCAAATTTTTATGCTGTCTTTTTTAGCTATGTCATCTGACTGGCTAAGATGGCACCCTTGGGCGGGAAGAGGACCGCGCATGCGCGCTGCAATTCCCAAAGGCTTTCTTTGAAAGCTGGGGAAAATTGCTCCGCGAGGGCTCCGTCGGCGCCGACGTCACCCATAAGTGAGGACTGATTCCTGCTGCTCCTGGAGAACACCTGTTACAGGTGAGTAACTGCGCTTTACTGTGTTAATTTTATTTATTTATTTATTTATTTTAGTTTCTTATATACCGCACTATTTAGTATCAGCGAGGTTTACATTGAACAGTGAAACATAATGAACAAACGTTAGTTTTACAGAGAACAAGGAAATACAACTTGGATAACTTAGGGAAACATGCACATCAACTATTTACATATGTAGCAGTAAGCTGTTAATCCTTTCTCCTCGGGCTCTCACACTGGCCATTCCTCTCCCTATACACCCAAGCATCCTTCTGGCTTTCGCAGTCTCCTTTTCTACCTTTTTAGCTACTTTAAGGTCATCGGACACAATTACGCCCAGGTCCTGCTTCTCTTTTTTGGACCTTTCCCCCTACACTGTACCGCTCCTTTGGATTTTTGCAGCCCAAATGCATGACCCTGCATTTTTTAGCATTAAATTTCAGCTGCCAAATTCTAGACCATTCAAGTTTAGCTAGATATCTCCCCTTCCTGGGTGACTACCCTATTGCAGATTTTGGTATCACCTGCAAACAAGCATACCTTACCAGACAGCCTTTCCTCAGTATCACTAACAAAGGCAATGTTCCCTCTAATTTTCTGTAGGCTGTGTGCGCATAAAATATCAGCTGTCTGCAGCTTTTGAAGGAAGGTTAAATTTTTGTGCGCCACATAACGACACTCGGAGTTATATACTTTAAAATTGGACTACACGTCAGAATACAGTATGTACACCACATTGATTTTAATCAAATTAAATGAAAATAGACGATTACTAAATGAAGCGGGAAATTTCTAGTAATTACAATCATAACTTTTAAATTTTAAGACGTCTGTTTTCTATCAAAATCAGAGCCGTAATTTTTGTGCGCTCTGTTGTAGTCTGTTTTCTATCAAAATCAGAGCCGTAATTTTTGTGCGCTCTGTTGTAAAGTATGTGCGCTCGCTCGGAGAGGTGTGTGCGCGCGCACATGCGCACAGCTTAGAGGGAACAGTGAACAAAGGTGTTAAAAAGAATCGGATCTAGGACAGATCTCTGTGGCACACCACTGGTAACCACCACCTCCTCAGTGAGCTCATATAACCCCTCTTCTCAAGTTGCTTCACTGGCTCCCTGTCCTTTTCCTTATCCAGTTCAAATTTCTCCTACTAACCTATAAGTGCACTCATTCTGCTGCTCCTCACTACCTTTCCTCTTATCTCTCCCTACACCCCTCCTTGAGAACCCTGTGGCAGATTCCTTCTATCTGTGCTCTTCTCTTCTACTGCCAACTCCAGACTTCAATCCTTCCACCTTGCTGCTCCTTATGCCTGGAACAAACTACTTGAATCTCTGTGTCAGACTTCATCTCTGGCCCTTTTAAAATCCTGGCTGAAAATTCACCTCTTCAAGGCTGCTTTTGGATCCTGATCTGCTTAGTCTCCTATGTGTTTCCTTCCCATTCCCCTAGATATATCTTTGTCCTCAGCTGTTATGCTGTCTGTCTTGACTAGATTGTAAGCTCTGATGAGCAGGACCGCGTTTTAGATGCGTCTGTACAGCACTGCATATGCCTTGTAGCTCTATATAAATAAGTAGTAGTAGTAGTAACGGGGGCTATTCCAAGTATCAAGAACAGAATAAATATAGTCCCAATTCCTGATTCGGAGGAAACCACTTGTTTAGATCAAAGAGTCATCTTAGCTTCCAAGAAATCATACGCTACTGTGGATAGACAAAAAAAATCATGGACACATTAGTTATTTAAGATATATTTAGAGATCTGTTACAGGGTTCAAATGTGTAAGTAACAAAGCATCAATCCCATGTGGTCATGGGGATATGATTTACAACCCCCCCCCCCTCCCTATAAATGAAATTCAGTCGGTCTCCTTACAACCGCTGATCATTTTGCCTTCACATTTAACTTCTTACTAATGATTGTCACTAAAATGCCCACATTTTGGGGCAGTGCTTATATCTATGTAGTCCAATGGACATAAGTGATTGATGAGGAATTGATCAGTAGTTGAAAGCCATGTCTGCTTATACAGAATATATTTGGTTGTATTTTCATAATTAAATCATATATATGCAACATTTTAACTTCAGATCTGACAGATCCTGTGTATAGTTAAATATAGTGAAAGAGACTTTGCTACAGAAATTTTATCATTAATGGGGGGAACTACCACTAAAATATTAATCTGATGAATAATGGCCTAAGCATTGACTGAAAGGATCATAATGCTTTCTTTTTACATAGTAGGATGGAGAAGGGGAGGGTAATATTATTTTATTTGAATGGTTACCATTGAGCCTGAATAGAAAACAAGTTTCGTCCAAAAGGGTATACAAAGGATATACCCTATATTTCATGCCTTTAGTGTGCCTGTAACTGGTACACTGCTTCTGCTAGTATTTTAAAGTCCAAAGACCCCTTGTGATGGTGTCCTTTGGTCCAAGGTGGAACTTGCCATTCTGCTCAGATGATGCCAGATCTTCAAAGCAATGGCATAAGAAAGCAGGGGCTGAAGTCCCTTCATAGACAGCTGCCTCCAATGGTACTTAAAGCAATAGTAGTGATTTTTTTTGTTTTGTTTTTTTTTAAGTTACAACATGGATGTGTCCTTTAGTACCCATCCAAGGCAGATGCGGTGCTTTCCAAAAGTTGCCACATCCTTTTTCACATTCTACTGACTAAAAATATATATTTGAAAATACATTAAAAGAGAAATTTCTAATTACTTCATTTCATTTCCTCAATTCCTGCTAGACCAGAGGTTCTCAATCCAGTCCTCAGGATACACCTAGCCAGTCAAGCTTTCAGAGTAAGCACAATGAATATACATGAGAGATTTGCATGCACTGCCTCCATTTCATGCATATTAATTGTGTTTATCCTAAAAACCTGACTGACTAGGTGTGTCCTGAGGACTGGGTTGAGAACCACTGTGCTAAACACATCCAGAAGCTGGTTTTTGCTCCCCTACCAGCAGATGGAGAATTGAATTCCAGCGATATCCTTTTTAGTAGAAGGATTGGTGCAGCTCTGGAACTTGCCAGCATATTGTTGAGAAAACAGAACTTAAAGTCTCAAATTTGTGAAACACTGAGAGAACCATTCTCAGTACAATTGGGGCAGCCATCTGCTTGAAGCCTCTGAGAATAAATTGAGCCCAAATACAAATTCTGAGAAGAAACGGAAGGGACATAACCTGGCACACTTTGGTTTTCTCAGGTGGATTCTGGGTTGGTCTGGTATGGTATGAATCAAGGAAAGGAAATTAGCAGGCAAGAAACATTTTTCCTCATCTTGCTAGACCAGTCCAGACAAGTGGGATGTATCAGTTGTAAAATCCTTGTGAAAACCACCTTCCCCAAGGTACCCTCGCTAGCCCAGACATGCAGTGTGCTAAGACTGACAGGAGGAGCAGTGAGGAACATGTCCCTTCCTTGCAACTTTTACAAGCAGACTGCTGAATCCCACCCAGAACACCATCTGCTCTTCCATAGAGGAACTCTTTAGAGCCAGGAGACTTGTACTCTGATGCCAGTGATACACAGCCTAAAAGATGCCTTCATCCATTGAGAATCATGGACTAGGAGCTGCATTGTTTCCATGCAACCATCTGTTCATAACAAAAATGATCTGATTCTGAGGGACTGGCTATCAATAAATATCTGCTAGATTGTGTACATGGAAGAAGCTTGATGGGCCGTATCAGGACCAACCTATGCAATGCAAGCAAAAGCTGGAACACAAAACTACCTGATTTGCAGATTAACGGCACAACACCTATGGCCAGGGACACTACATCTGCAGAGAAGGATAAGGAAACCTACTCAAAAAGGCCTTGCTTCTCTTAAAGGCATCTAGGCAGACAGCTACCAGGAAAAATTCTCCTCTAAGAAAAGCTTTTCAGGGCAGATGATTCAGAAGCCCAAGGGATGAGCCTGGCCAGGCGCTTAGCATCAAACTATGCCCCCACTGCAGGGCTGTCAGAAGGAAGTGGGGAGTGAGTCTCACCACTTGCCCCAGCCTAAAGATGTCTGTGTGCACCACCTTACACTTGACTTCTGAAATGGACCAGTAACACTATTGTCAGCTCAAGAGGACTGAGAACCAGACCCCCATCAAGCTCTGTTCACAAAGGATCTAAGTAAAGACCCTGCTCTGACCTTGAGTAAACACCAGACGTGCATGTGAGCAAGAGAAGTGGGTGCCCTATGGCTGCCTAGACACACTGCTACTGTCGCTGCTGAAGAACGTGTGTGTCAGTCTACTACTTCAGAGTGCCATGCTATAAATCAAATGGACTCCCCCTAATGGAGGGGACTTGTCAGAGTTGACCCAGACTTGGAGAAGGTGCCGTAGTGCTCCTGCTAGCTGCCTAACTAGATGGACTTACCATGACCAGACTGGAACCAGATTCACTACCTTTCACTGACCACAGAACAGCCTCATCAGATTGTCAGTTGCATCGATGCCTGTTACTTTGGACCCCCTGCTGAACCAGGCAGCCTTGGCTTACCAGTGTGTCAATCATTGGAATCTCAATTGGTCCTGGCACTGCAGTACCATCTGGGCTGGTTGGGGACTCCATCCACATTCCACTAAAAATAAGAATTCAGATAGAGGACAACCACCTACACATTTACTAATCCAGCTATGTGTGTTGCCAAAATTGCCTTCGGACGATGCCCCATCCACTGCCAGAGAAAGTTGATCCTGAGTGACAAGACTGCACCTTGGGTATTCTATTGAAGCATTGTGGCAGCAGCGACAGATGGCATCCAGACATCCATTCCTACCACAAGAAGGAGATCATCGCTCAGATCTTAGCTGAATGGCTTTGGCCTCGAGCTTGTAAATGGACCAGCCGTCTACCTGGCATGACCACTGCCTCAGCATAGCTTGAGCTGTACAGTGGGCTCCCTGAACTCATTTAGACTAATCTAGTATCCCCCACAGGGGGCTCCAAACCCATGCCTCTGAGCAGACAATGGGCCCCATCAAACCAAAGAGTGCCTCCCTCTTCTGATGCCAAACGCAGCTGCTAAATCATAATGCCATGACAAGGATAACGGTCTATACAACAGGGCCTGCGGAAGACATTTCCTATGGGCTGATGCTCAGGGAAGCATTTCCAAATTTGCCACCATAAACCCTAGGAGCTACAAACTGAACTAAACTATGGTGTTGTGTAAGACTAAGGAACTTGATGCTGCAAGAGCAGCTAGCCTGACCTTTCACATAAGGAAGGCTTTTCTGGTCTCAGCCTGGACCCTTGGTCCCCAGAACATTAGAGGATGTAAGATACCAGACTGTCCTCCCAGCCTTCAACATCTGCTGTACCCTTTGAATGGCTACCCTAGCACTGAGCTCTGAACCCAACTTGGAGCCAGGGGTTGCCTAAGCAGGATGAAACTCTAATTCCCATCTTGCAGAAAACAGCTGCCACTATTACCATGACTTTTGAAAAAGATGCCAGACTATGGCAAACTGAAGAAGTCCATTCAAGGCCCTAAAATCCCACCTCTTCGAGGCTACTTTTGGATCCTGACCCTTCATTCTCCTATTTATCACCCATGTGTGTCAAGCCCAGCTCTAGCCCCCTCTGTATTTGTAACTTACATAAGAACATAAGATATGCCATACAGGGTCAGACCAAGGTCCATCAAGCCCAGTATCCTGTTTCCAGCAGTGGCCAACCTAGGTCATACGTACCTAGCAGTTTCCCCAAAAGACACAGGTTCCTCAGTGCTTGTACTGGGTCAAGCATTGATATCCTGGGTCCCTTCTTAATAATGGTTTATGGACCTTTCCTCCAGGAACTTGTCCAAACCTTTTTTGCAGAGATCATAAGCTTTGAGCAGGGACTGTCTCCAATATGTATACCTTTTTGCGCTATACAAGTTATTAGAATGGAATGTTGAGTACTTGAAAGTGGCAAAACCCCTAGTAATGCCCCTTGAATGGAACACAGAGGCAGCCTCTGAAAAACTGGGGAGAAAAAAGCCTGACCCAATTGTCACTATCAGCCTGCAAGGTCTTGTTGGAGAACCAGGGTACAAACAGGGCATCTTCCACTTCGAAATATAGAAACATGTCAGCAGAAAAAGACCATATGGCTTATCTAGACTTCCCTTCCATATCAAATACTATAGTCCCTTTTTTTCCATTAGAGATTTTTTTGTGTTTGTCCCATGCTTTCTTGAATTCAGATATTGTCCTCTTCTCTACTACCTCCACTGGAAGACCATTCCATGCATCTACCACTTTCTGTAAAGAAATATTTCTGCATATTACTCCTATCCCCTTTCACCCTCATCCTATGCCTCCTCGTTGTAGAGCTTACTTTCAATCGAAAGAGGCTCTCTCCTCTTGTGCATTTGACTTCTGAAATGGACCAATACTACCACACAAGAGAGCTTAGTAGATGGCAACATCTGGTTACCGAGTAGACAAATCACAGGACCCCACTGTGGCCTTATATAAACTTCAGACATACACATGAGCAACATAAACTCCCCTGAACACTAGTTGATAGAAGAAGCCTTCTCCCCCCCACCACACCTCTTGGGACACCCATATACCAGAATAATGCCCTGCTAGGAGGTACTAAAAAAAGGGATACTCAGGGGATCTCAAAATGTAGGCCATAACCATAAAAGATCACCTTGGGCAATCAGAGATCCAACGTGACTTAACCTACCCTGGGAAAAACAGCCTGAGGTAAACACCTCCAATACAGCTGCCACCAGATGAGACAGAGGTGGTGCCACTGCTATTCGATAGACCCCCCATTGTCTTCAGTAGAGAAGGAATTTCCCCGTCTTGGAAATTACAGGCACCATGAAAAAACAGGATCTTTTCAAACCTGTTTATTGAGAAGAAGACAGATGAAGTTTCCTGCTTGATGCCGAAAAGCCAAATGTGACACCCCCCCCCCCCCCCTCACACACATACGTAGGGGCAATAATGAGTCCTGGAGAGCCCCTGAGGCTTTGCCTACTTTTGTCTCTTACCAATGTGCCCCATAAACCTGGCTTTGGAGACTGCTGCTGACTTGGAGCAAAGCCACAGGCTCCTTTGTTTCGCCCCTACTGAGGTGATAGCTTGTAGGCATGGCTCTAGATTCACCAGCTAAAACACACCTCTGAAGGCTCAGCATGTCACCTGTGGACTCTGGAAGCTGCTGGGTCCATGCATAACCACCTGAATCAGGTTCTGCTCCACAACTGGTGTACCTGTTGGAGAGCAGAACCAGTGGACTGAAGAGAGGAACTGATCCCTGAGATCCCCACTTGGCCAAGGACTCATCCATGGGGTCACAGGCTGCAGACTGCTCCAGGGAGTCTGGTATCAGAACATCCTGCTGCATCTGTCTGATCAGCACTATCTGCTGGGGGCAGAGAAAAACTGGTGAGTTTGTTGAGGGCTGCGCCAATCCTATTATTCATGACCATACTGGTCTTTATCTGCCATTATTTACTATGTTACATCACTAAAATTGTTTTCTCTGCCTAAATCTTCTGGTTGGGGAGCACAATTCACTTGTCTAGGCTGGTCTAACAGAATAAGGAAGTAAGTCTTCATTCTCCTTGTATCGGTACTTGGTTGAAGCCCATTTTGTAGAAATAGCCGAGAGTCATTTAAGATAAGTATCTACCAACTTTACACAGTGGATTGGTGTAGTCTTTGGCCATTCTTATTTACAAAATAGTTCAAAAATTGGATGGGCATTGTCTGTAGCCTACAGCCTCTTAAGGAAAAAGGGGACTATTGTAGTTGATATGGAAGGGAAAACTGGATAGGCCATGTTGTCTTTTTCTGGCATCATGTTTCTATGTTGAAGGCTTGCTACAAGATTTTCTTAGATTCATGTCTGGGCTTTGACTGGACTGCTTGGAAATCTCACTTTCTAGTTGAACCATTCCCTTATGGCTTTTGCTATTCTGTTTAGGATCATTGTCATGCTGGAAAGAGGAATCTTCTCACCAATTCCAGGCCTAGAGTAGGATGAAATAGATTTTCCTCCAGGATCTGTCTGTACTTTGCACCATCCACCTTTCCCTCAAGCTTCATGAGCCTCCTTGCTCCTGCTGCAAAACATCCCTATAACCATGCTGCCACCACCATGCTTTACTGTTGGGATAGCGTTAGGGTGGTGTGCTATACTTTATACCCCACATAACACTATGCAGCACAGCACATCAGATAGCTTTTCTTCAGCAGTGTCTTCCTCCGTATCAGTCTCCTATATAGACCATGTTTGTGGAGTAGTCTTGAAATTATAGAATGGTCAACATTTTACCTCGGTATCCGTCAGATCTCTAGTTACTTTAATGTAATTTTAGACTTCTCAGTGATTTTCCTCAAACGTTTCCTTAACCCATGGATACTGAATTCAAGAGACATCCTGACAGGAAGTATTTTGTTGGTGCCAGACTGTTTCTGCTTTACAATGATAGACCTGACATCAAACACAGTTGAAATTTTCTTATAGCCTTCTCCCAATCTGTTCCTTTTCATATAATGTTATTAGTTATTTCAGCACTCCCATGTTCTGCAGGTTTAGCCTCTTCCTTCAAATTCATTTCATATAACAGAAACAACTTGATTCATATATTGCTGAAGAAACAGCTCAACAACTATGGCTTGGAAACAGGTGGGCTTTGTTTTACTAGTAATGGACTGATTAAGGCAGTTGTTGGAACAACAACTAATTTGAGCATGCCGTGACAGAGTGTGAAGACTTGGGCAATCAAGATGTCTTAGTTTCTTCTTAATTACTTTTTGGATATTTCTGTAATTCTTCTTTCATGTTGAGTGTGTAGTGTATATTGTGCAGATCAGTGAAATAAACTATTTGTAATGCACATTTTAGACAGCAGAATGAAAAATGTACAGGGGTGGGAAGACTTCATGGCACTGTAAATGGATATATACTGGATGGGCTAATTTTAAAGCTTATTTCTATGCGTAAAGCATGAAATGTCTCCTATAAAATTGCATGGTAGTAAATGAGCTTATTTTTAACTGATCTGCATGTAGGCATTTACAAGGCATAGATGTGATGTACATGTGTCTCTTATAAATACCCATGTACAGAATATATGCACACATTTATACCTTTGAAGTAGGTATAAATTGGTCCAAGAGCATTTGTGTGCTACTGGTGGTCTTGCTTATAAAGGCACTTTTTTAAATATGCCATCAAGTCAATGCAGACTTCTGGCGACTCAACAGCTCCTGGGTTTTCTTGGCAAGGTATGACCGGAAGTAGATTGCCAGGCCTTTCCTTCTGAGGCAAGGGAAGGTAAAGTGACTTGCCCAAGGCCACAAGGAGTGCCAGTGGGACTGTAACCCCAATCTCCTGAGTGTTGGGCTGTTGCTCTAACCACTAGGCTACTACTACACTCCATAAACGTACATAGCATAAAATTAGTGCGGCTTCAAAATGTTTTTAGGCTTCTTGTTTATGGTTTATTGGTATTTAATATACCACTTCTCTAATAACAGCAAAGTGGTTTATAAATCAAAATATAAAGAAAATGGAAAAGGAACTACATTTAAAGGAAAGAAAATAAGAAAACAGATCAAAGGCCATGGATCATGGATTACAGGTTACTGGTGCCGCCCCACAAATCTGTCCTTCATGCTGTACCCAATCTATCCACAAACGCTATATTGAAAAGAAGTGCTTTCAGAGCCGTTTTGAAAGCTTTATATGATGGCTCTGTTCATAAACTGGGCGGAAGAGTATTACAGAGAGCAGGAGTGGTAAAGAAAAAGGCAGAACATCTGGTACTCTCCAGCTTAGCTTGAGAGACCGATGGCATGTTCAGATAATTGTCATGGAGAGATTGGAGGATCCTAGCAGAGGTGTGGAAGGAGATCATGGATGTTAAGTTAAGAGGAGTATCAATATAGAAGACTTTGTAGGTCAGAATGAAAATTTTATAGTGAATACAGTTGCAGACTGGGAGCTAGTGTTGGAATAAGAGTGGGGTAACATGATCAAATTTACTTGCATGGCACAGGATTTGAACAGTGGTATTTTGAATGGTTTGAAATCGCTTCAATTCAGTTTGAAATATACCTGAATAAACAGACTTACAGTAATCTATGCATGAGAATGTGACTGAGCAAAGGGCTCAAAATTGGTGTATCTCAAGGAAAGGTTTTAATAATATAGCTGACTTGTTTCTTGAATGAGAGTACCATGTCCAGATAGACACCAAGATACTTGAAGTGGAGAAAGGGTTGGATAAGTTAGCCATCTCGGATGGAGAGAGGGCAGGTGCTGTGGCACCATCACTGAGCCATGTAGCTGTAGTTTTGGTGATGTTTCAATGGATTATACTGTATATAGGCAATTTCCTAGATGGATGAATGAATGAATAAAAAAATATATAAATCTCCAGTCTGACTGCTTCACTTCCTGTCTTACCAATCATTCATTTCAAGTTATTGTAGGATCTTCATTATCTGCTTCTATGCCCCTCCCATGCAGTGTTCCACAGGGCTCCATTTTGTTTCCTTTGCTATTTAACATCTTCCTCTCTAATCTTGCAACCCTTGTCCAAGACCTAAACAGTAGTGCTCACTGTGTAGATGACATCTTGTTACTATCTCGCATTATACTTCCTTCCCCAAATTTATCCTCCATTTCATCATACCTTAAATTCCATTCCGCTTCTTCTCAACTCTGAACCAGTCGTTTAAAACATAATCCCAACAAAACGTCTATCTGGTTTACAGCTGGCTCAACCCCACCATCCCTAGCTCCCTCTGTCAAGGTATTTCTATTCAACATCTTCTCTCAAATATCTCTCTGTAATCTTAGACACAGACCTCTCCTTTTCACCTCATATCAGTTGTACAAAAGTCTTTCCATGCCCTATGATAGTGTCATGCAATTTGCCCATTCCTTGATTTCTCCTCTTTAATATCTCTTCTCCTCAATTATGTGATTTGTTTGGACTATTGTAACTCAGTCTTTGCCGGTATTCACTTTTCTGAAATAAAATGTCCACAATTGTCCAGAACATGCTATTTGTATCTTATCTTGTGCTAAGAAATTAGATCACATTACTCCACTCCTTAAACATCATCATTGGCTACCCATTCATTATTGTATTCAGTTTAAATGCTTAACCCTTGCACTTAAAATTCTTCATTCTGGTTGCCATCATATCTCTTATCTTTTCTCATCTTTCATACCCTGTCCCAAACCGGATTTCATATTCACACATCCTCCAAAGACACTGTAATCCACCTCCTGTTCAGCTTGTTTCTTATGTCCCTATCCTTTTGAATGAACCTTCTTACTTCACTTTCAAATTTCAAAACTTTTATTATTCAACAAGTGTTAGGGATCTAGCTTATGTCAGCAACTCTGGTAGCTCCTAATATTCTTAAATTACTTTACCTTTCCTTCTGATACCGTTCTCTTCCTTTTCTGTCCTGTCTAATAGATGGAGTTCCTTTTCCATTTTGAATTATTTTTATGTTGTAAACTGCTTTGCCTATACAAGAAAGGTAGTATAGAAAGTTGTGTTTTTTTTGGTATTTTTTTATAAACATATACACACACACACACATATGTATGTATGTATGTGTGTGTATGTTTTGAGGTTGTTATAGCAGTCTTGTAAGTGAAACTGTTTAAGTTAGGAAGTTGGAGACACTTCATTTCCAAACACAAGGATAAAGGTAATTTATAATGTTAAAGTAACAAAAATGAGAAGTATTTGCAAATAAAATAACGACAATATAACAGTTATGCCAGTTGAAACATACATATTCATGGTGTACTTGGTACTTGATGGGTATTTTTTGAAGTTTGGCCATTTAAGCTAGCATTCTGGCATGCAAAGTTAATTATAATGCCAAAATTTTGGTCAGTGTCTTCCTAAGGATAAATGTTTGCCTTTGACATTGTGAACTGTGACTTTTTAGATGAGCATGTAAAGCTCAGCGGCCTTTATTATCTTCTGAAAAAGATTGCAAGCTGAATACCCTATTACTGTGTAGAATATTTCAATAAATCTACTGTATATCATTGATATATAATTTGTACTTCAGAATAATGTTTGCAAATTGAAATCAGGAACAAGCAGGAATGTAGTCTTCACATATGGGTATTGTCGGTACCGACGGAGCCTGCGCAGGAACGCTCCCCAGCATCCAATAGGAACGCTTTTGGGAGCATCCCTCAGCACATGCGTGCTACCTTCCCGCCTTTCCAACTGTCCCTCTTCAGTTCTTCATTTTCCGCGGAGCCGACAGGACTCATACCCTGTCACCGCAGAAAATTTCTTCTTTAATTTTGTTTTCTTGTGGTCGCGCTTGCCTCCGCACGACGCCTACTGATACTGCCAGTTCTTTTCTTTCTTTTCTTCTTAAAAAAAAAATAATTCTGAATTGTTTCTCTTCAGAAACATTTTTTCGGTGCTAGGCGCCATTTTGGGCACTAGGCCCCATTTTTTCCTTAAAGATGGAAAAACAAGCTAGTGGTTTTAAAAAATGCTCTAAGTGTGGCGGTACCATTTCCGTCACCGACACCCATGACTGGTGTCTTAAATGTTTAGGCCTTGACCATTCTCCATCTGAGTGTCTTTCTTGTATGGGAATGACTAAAAGAGGAAGACGGAACCAGGCTGCAAAGCTCGGTACCCTCTTTTCTTCGGATGCCAGGTCCATTGCATCAACGTCTTCGAGAGCCGCCTCTTCCTCCCATGGATCTCAGGTAACTAAACATAAAAGCTGGTCCTCAAAGGGTAGCTCTCCTGCAAAGCATCGAGAGGCCATTGGCATTGCCCTTGAGGGAACCACACCGGCAAAACAGCCCCGGCGGGAGGCTTCGGCCTCCAAAGCATCAACGGGGTTCCAGGATGTTCTCGAGGCCTCAGCCTCGTCAGAACTACTGGTGCCATGCTCAGGGGTCCCGGTCGCCTTCACCAGTACCGACACCCAGGCATCGACAGATTCCTTGCTATCGAGCGCAGTATTGCAGCTCTCCTTAAAGCTGTGGTACCGTTGACACCGATGGTTCAACGGGCACCGGTACCGGCACCGATGGTACCAGCCGGTGGGAATTCTTCCCGTGCCGTCTTTGCCTGGCATCGAAAGATCGGTACCGGATCAACTTGGTACCGACTTCGATCAATACCAGGACCGTGCCTTACATGAACATCGTGATCAGAGATACTTTGAATCCTCAGATTCCGATGACTGATAATTCTGCTGGTAGCAGAATTTTTCTCCCGGAAGACTCTTCTTCTCCCCAACTCAGAATGTCGCCTCCAGAGGACATGTCCTTTCAGGATTTTATTTGTGATGTTGCCAAAGGCCTTTCAATCACGGTAGCTCCTGAAAAGGAACCTAGAGCAAAGGAATTGGAAATTCTCCAATATCCTAAAGCTCCAAAGGAGGCAGCCACTCTGCCCATTCATGAAATTCTTCATGATTTGATGCTCAGAATGTGGGAGACACCTTTGACCACATCTCCTCATTCTAGGAGGCTTGATATCATGTATCGAGTTCCACCATGTCCTGGATTTCAAAAGACTCAGCTGTCACACCATTCCATGGTAGTGGAGTCAGCCATGCGTAGGATGAAAAGTGCAGAGAGACATGCATCCAATCCTCCAGGTCGTGAATGCAGGACTCTTGATGCTTTTGGGTGTCGAACCTTTCAAGCTTCCATGCTTTCAGCTAGGATCAGCTCATATATCTTATATATGGGTATTTTCTGGAGCTTATGAGCCCACGTCTCCCAGATGACAGACAAGACTTCCTTACGCTTGTCAGGCTGGCTCAAGATGTCTCCAAGTTTGTCAATCGTGAGGCCTTTGACTGCTTTGAATGCATCAGCAGAACCTCTGCTATTGCCATTGGTGCACGACAGATTGCCTGGCTTCAGACATCAGACTTGGAGATTTGGGTACAGAATAAATTAGGCAACATCCCTTGCACAGGAGAAAATCTCTTTGGCAAAAATGGGCAGAAGAAGGCTAATGAGATAGATGCTGATAATATCACCTTAGATAGATTGTCAAAATCTACAGCCACTCCAGCCAGAAAGAAACCCTATAAGAAACCCTCTTTCAGCAAAAAGAGGCAGTTTTATCCATCCTATACCCAGCAGAGCCAAGCTCACAGTCAAGTTGCCCAAAAGGGACAACAGCAATTCAAACAGCAGAAGAAGCCAAAAGGCCCGAGAGCTCAACCAGCTCCACAGGTTCAGCCCCCTCAAGGGCTTTGACTCCTTCCTAGAGAGCTTGGCCTTCCTGCCTCTGAGGGGTCCAGAACCCCTAAATATTCCAGGCAGGCTGTGTCATTTTGCCAGCAGATGGCACCAAACAACAGCAGAAAATTGGACTCTGTCCATTGTAGGATAGGGGTACAGGTTTCATTTTCACAGCATGCCCCCTCCTACAATCTTAAGGCAGTTCATTTCCCAGACATCTGCAGACAAGGTCTCAACACTTCTTGCCCAAGGGGCAATAGAGGAGGTACCCATTCTCCAGCAGGGTACAGGATTCTACTCCCCCTATTTTCTTATTCCAAAGAAAACAGGAGGACACAGACCCATTCTAGACCGCAGAGACTTGAACAAATACCAGTTCCGAGAGAAGTTCAAAATGATTTCTCTAGGAACTCTTCTGCCATACTTTCAAAGTCAGGATTGGCTTTGCTCTCCAGACTTAAAGGATGCATATACTCACATTCTGATCCATCCAGATCACAGGAAGTTCTTAGGATTCCTTTTCAAGGGAAAATGCTTTCAATACAGGGTTCTTCCCTTTGGTCTGGCTTCCGCACCAAGAGTACAGTGGAACCTCGGTTTTTGTGATTAATCCGTTTGAAAAAGTCTGACTAAAACCGAATGTATGAAAACTGAAGCAATATTTCCCATAAGAAATAATGTAAATCCAATTAATCTGTTCCAGACACCCAAAAATATTAACAAAAAATACATTTTATAGATAACTATATTTTTACATACAGAAAACAATGAGAAATATAAATGACTAATGAAATGGATAAATGAACATTTAACATCACTTTTACCTTTATTGAAGACTCTTGTTGGCATATGGAAGACAGTCAATCAGCAAGAGAATCAAAATAAAGAAAATCCCACTTCTGGCCACAAGATGGTGCTCCATTTTCAACTGTACGAAAACCGAGACAATGTACGAAAACTGGGACAAAATCTCAACGAAAAAAGTCAACGAAAACCGAATCGTACGAAAACTAGGGCATACGAAAACCGAGGTTTGACTATATTCACGAAATGCATGGCAGTAGTAGCTGCATTCCTGTGAACCCTAAGGATTTTTGTCTTCCCTTACTTGGATGACTGGCTCATTCGAGCCCCCACGGTTGCAGAGGCCAGCTCTGCACTGTCTCGCACAATGCGAATCCTCCAATATTTGGGATTGGTAATAAACTTCCCAAAATTCCAACTTGTTCCTTCCCAGTCTCTGGAGTTCATAGGAGCCTGTCTAGATACCAGACAGTCAAGGGCTTTCCTTCCACAGGCCCGGTGTCTTCGTATAGTGCATCTAGCTTCTCAAGCAGCGGGAAAATCCTCCCTAACTGCTCGAACTGCTACAGTTACTGGGACACATGGCATCCACAGTCTATGTAGTTCCCTATGCTCGCCTCCACATGCAAGCAGCCCAGTGGACCCTATCCACACAGTGGACACAGGCCACAGGATGTTTGTCAGACAAGATAGCAAACTCTCATCGTCTGATCTTGTCCCTTCAATGGTGGCAATCACTGGAGAATCTTTCAGTGGGGTCTCCTTTCCAGCAACCCCTATTCCAGGTCACCCTAACAACAGATGCATTACAGGTGGGTTGGGGAGCACACCTGCATCATCTCTGTACCCAGGGCACCTGGACTCCACAGAAGGCTTGTCTTCACATAAACCGCCTGGAATTAAGAGCAATCTATTTATCTCTTAGAGTATTCCATGCCCAGCTCAGCTACAAGACAGTCCTAGTCCAAACAGACAATCAAGTAGCCATGTTCTATGTGAACAAGCAGGGCAGAACAATCTCTCTGTCATTATGCAACGAAGCTTTACAACTTTGGGCCCTCGCTAGAGAGCATCAAATCCACCTTCTCGTGGTATATCTTCCAGGCATTCAAAATCTTTGGGCAAATAAACTCAGCTGAGTATTGCTGCCTCACGAATGGTCTCTCCACCCAGACCAGGTGACAAATATTTCACATCTGGGGGACTCCAGACATAGATCTCTTTGCAAGTCCACTGAATGCCAAACTTCCCCGATTCTGTTCCAGGATTCCAGCTCACAATTGCCAGGCAAGGGATGCTGTCCTCCTTCACTGGGTTCAGGACTTCCTCTATGCCTTCCCACCCATTCCCCTCATCCCCAAAACAATTTTCAAGCTTCAGAGAGACAGAGGTTGCATGATCCTCATAGCGCCATGGTGGCCACGCCAAACGTGGTATCCCCTGCTTCTACATCTCTCTCAAGCTGCACCTCTGGAGTTAGGCTTTGCTCCAGATCTCCTTTCCCAGGAGAGCGGGATGCTATGGCACCCGAATCCCCAGTCCCTGCATCTCACGGCCTGGTTGCTGAGAGCTTAACTCTTCAGAATCTCAACCTTTCCCAACAGATAAAGGATATCCTTCAGGCTTCTAGAAAACCTCCTACAAGACTATCTTACGCCTTTAAGTGGAAACGTTTCACTATATGGTGTTCCCAGAGGGGGTTAAACCCCCTGGTGATACCTTTGGAGTCGATACTAGAGTATCTACTTCACTTATCGAATTCTGGGTTAAAGACCAATTCGGTAAGAGTCCATCTTAGTGCAATTGCAGCTTCTTATAAGCCTCTAAATGGACAACCAATTTCCTCTCATATCCAGATTTATGAGAGGTCTTCTTTTAACAAAACCTCCCATCAAACCTCCACCTGTGGCGTGGGATTTAAATCTAGTTCTTGGGCAGCTCATGAAACCGTCTTTTGAATCTTTAGCCACTACTACCCTAAAGTTTTTGTCCTGGAAGGTCATCTTCCTAATTGCAATCACCTCTGCACGTCGCATTAGTGAATTGCAAGCCTTAGTGGCTGATCCTCCTTACACTAGGTTTCATCATGATAAGGTTGTCCTCAGAACTCATCCACACAATATGCCTACGGTAGTCTCGCCTTTTCATTTAAATCAAGCGATTTATCTTCCTGTATTCTTTCCAAGGCCTCATGCCTCTAATGCACAGAAGAACCTTCACACTGGACTGTAAAAGAGCCTTAGCTTTTTACCTACAAAGAACACAGCAACATAGAAAGTCTTCTCAACTTTTTATTGCTTTTGATTCTAGTCATTTGGGACTTCCAGTCTCCAAGAGGACTTTATCCAAATGGATTGCACAGTGCATATCCTTTGCTTATGAGAGTAAGAGTCTTCCTCTTCAAGGCCATGTCACAGCTCATAATGTGAGAGCTATGTCAGCCTCTGTGGCTAACCTTCACTCTGTGTCTATTGATGACATTTGTCGAGCAGCCACCTGGGCTTCAGTACCTACCTTTACAGCCCACTACTGCCTAGATAAAGCCTCCCATCGGGATGCCTTCCTTGGCCAGGCTGTTCTTCAAAATCTCTTTCAAACCTAATACAACTCCTACCCACCAACCCTGGTGGGATGCCAGAGATCCATGGGACAAAGCATGGCCCACCTCACCATAGGTGGCAACTTCCTGGAGTCATCTCCCTGGCATCTTCAGCTAGGGAGTCCCCATATGTGAAGACTACATTCCTGCTTGTTCCTGGAGATAGCGTAGTTACTCACCTGTAACAGGTGATCTCCGGGAACAGCAGGAATTAAGTCTTCACAACCCACCCACTTCCCCTAGGAGTTGTCTCTCTATCTCTCTGTCTCTTTCCTCTCTCCCTCTATCCTTTCACTCAGCTACAAACTTAACTGAAGATGGACAGTTGGAAAGGCGGGAAGGCAGCACATATGTGCTGAGGGATGCTCCCAAAAGCGTTCCTATTGGACGCTGGGGAGCGTTCCCGCGCAGGCTCTGTCGGTACCGACGCTACCCATATGTGAAGACTAAATTCCTGCTGTTCCCGGAGATCACCTGTTACAGTTGAATAACTACGCTTTCTTCATGTAATTTAACAGCCTACCGTTTCCCAATCAGTATGCTATCAGATCTGATTGGTGGTTATGCCACAGAAAAGTCACCACTGCCAAATGCTAGATCCACACAAGCACATCCAGGCTCTATTCTCAGTTCCTCCTCACCAGAGACACCATAACATAATGAATGCTAGCAGAAAAATAAGACAATGATCATCAGTCTATCCACTTTGAGTAGATTAACATACAAATTCTCACATGCAGTGAAGTCCAACACCAACCTGCCCATACCACGTGTCTTGGATGTCCTTTTTAATCCTTTCCCCATCATTGCACTACATATGTCCCACCTATACCCCAAGTTCCACTGATAATGAAGGGGAGCCTGCTAGAGCCTCCTGCTGTGATAAGACCTTCCCATTTCCAACAGTCATTGGAAAGTTGCTCTCCTTGCTTAAAATTGGTGGGATTTTCAATGCTTCTCTAGGTCTTCTTTGGGCTATGTTCATTTCTGCAGTGCCTATTCCATGGCGAATGCTGTGACACAATATTCTTGTGTACCTTCGCTTACAAAGTTGAGATTCTCTATCAGTCAGTATTAATATTCAAATCGTAACATTCTACAAACTGTCTCTGGATCCCCCTAGTCAATTGGGTTTTCAGGATATCTGCAGTGAATATACTTGAAACACTTCTGCATACAATGGAGGAAGTGTATGCAAATCTGTCTTATGTATAGCCATTGCAGATATCCTGAAAATGAGTCTGGCTTGGTGTTTCCCATTAGTTGGGTTCAGAATTCCCTGGACTACTGACTGAGGGCAGGGTCCAGATCCGCTCCTGCACATATATTTATTATTGGCTTGCAGTCAAACGTCATATGTTAAGATTTTGATTCTGTGTTGTAGATGATTACATTGAAGAAGTGGTACAATTCAGGATTAATGTCCTTTTGGACATATCCCCTTTTGTCTGGAGAGGAGAGTGTTTGGGAGAAAATAGTATTTTAAAGCTGATTGTATGTAATAGTTTGTTCTTTTTCTTGGTGGGGGGGGGGGGGGGTTTTTTTAGTAGATACCGCTCTATAAAATGAGTTACAAATAGGATGTTGTATAATATGCTATTTTCTTTTGAGTTTAGAAGCATTTAAGAATGGAAAGAGAAAAGAAAACCTATGGTATTGGGATCCCACAATATCTAATGTCAGTCAGCTTGGTATAGAGTCTGTCTTGGTCTTTGAGGATCTAGTTAAAATGCTCTGGAGTGCTTCCCATCCTAAAATGATTTGTCCTATATGAAAGCCCTCTGTTTTGCAATATGTTACTGACAAGAGTTAAGAGAGGATTGGGATAATATTTATTTTCACAAACATTTCAAAACTTTTGGATATTTGTACAAGTAATTAAGAATAAGAAGCCAAAAAGTCTTGGAAGGTGTGGATAACATGAGACTGGATCTAGCAAAGCTTGAAGAATGGTCAATAATTTGGCAGCCAAGATTTAATGCTAAAAAATGCAAGGTCATTCATTTGAGCTACAAAAGCCGAGTACAGGTTAGGGAGTGAAGTACTTCAGTGCATGGTAGAAGATTGGGACCTGGGGGTGATCGTATCAGATCTTAAAGTGGCCAAACAGGTAGAAAAGGCAACTTCAAAAGCCAGAAAGATGCATTACACACAGGGAGAGGAATGGCCAGCAGGAAAAAGGAGGTATAGTGCCTTTGTACACACCTCTGAGACCTCACTTGGAGTACTGTGTACAATTCTGGGGACCGCACCTTCAAAAGGATATAAACAGGATAGCATTGATCAAGGGCAGCTACCGAAATGGTCACTCTTTGACATAAGGCATATAGGAATAGGCTTAGATCTCATTCCACATCGTCCTGCTAGACCAGTCCAGACAAGTGGTTTGTGTTCCCCTGTCAGCAGATTGGTGGAGACAACTAATGAAAAGCCCATGTTTCAATGACATCACTCCCGTGCCTCTATCCATCTCAGCCACCAGAGGTCTCTTCAGTATTTGTCTCCAGCAGATGTTGGATGAATTTTCTCCTCTCTGAAGAAAATTCTGAAGATTGAGAGAAAAATATTGATTAAATGCTCATGAACAACCACCTTGAGGGTGACTCACTTGAGGGTGACTCGCTCTTCAAATGTCTGCCTTACTCACATACAAAACTATACAATACACCTCTTATACTCTCTCTTTCTCCAGTCAGAAATTCCAAACAAAGGAATGGGCACTAGACATGTGTTTAACTAAAAACTGTTGCGAGCATTAATTACCTTAGCTTCTATGATCTGTCCTTTTGGATGAACCCATATTTCCTAGTCAGGCACCCTAGGCAAGGTTTGGAAAACCCAGACCTAACTTGCATTTTATACTTTTCTTGCTTCTTCCTAGGCGGGAGAAAAACTGATCTTGGAGTACATATCCGTTCTGCCTACTGGCTCTCAACAAGCAAGCAGCCTCTATCCATAAGCTGTAAAACTAACAATAGCCAAATTAATGTGAATAAAATACAATCTCTAAAATGCTTGTATGCAAATGCTAGAAGTCTAAAAAATAAGATGGGAGAGTTAGAATATATAGCACTAAATGAAAGGTTAGATATGATTAGAATATCAGAGACATGGTGGAAGGAGGACAACCAGTGGGACACTGTGATACCTGGGTACAAACTATATCGTAATGATAGAGCTGATCAAATTGGTGGAGGGGTTGCTCTATGTTAGAGAGGGCATTGAGTCAGAAAGGATTAAAGTTTTGCAGGAAACAAAATTTGCTGTAGAATCTATATGGATTGAAATTCCATGTAAAAGGGGAAAGGCGATGGCAGTGGGGGTGTACTATCGAGTGCCTGGCCAGAATAACCAAATGGATGATGAAATGCTCAAAGAAATCAAGGAAGCTAACAAAAGTTACAGCGCAGTAATAATAATGGGTGATTTCAATTACCCCGGTATCGACTGGGTTAGTGTCACGTCAGGACATGCTAGGGAGATAAAGTTCCTAGATGAAATAAATGACTGCTTCTTGGAGCAGCTGGTTCATGAACCGACCAGAGGGGAAGCCATATTAGACCTAGTCCTTAGTAGAACACCAGATCTAGTGCAAGAGATAAGGGTGTTGGGGCCAGGGGCGGCCCAAGGGGGGTGCGGGGCCATGTGCGGAGACTCGGTGCGGGGCCTCATTTGCATAAGGGGCCTCATTTGCATAAATATTTGCATAATGTTACCATACACTAACTTTTAGTAAACATGCCTCTTCATGAGTGTATGGATAAAAAAAGACAAAGATTTCTACATTACTATAATCCAGTGCCAACCGCCAGGCACATTAGGAACTACTACAAACACTGCCCATTTAGAACCCATAGCAAACCCACCGTATCCCAACAGCACTACCAGGACTCATAAAGCACCATACACTACCTATCAAAAGGCAACACTGCAAATATTAAACCAATACATTTCAGAGAATAACAATACATGACCTACTGGGGAAAGAGAACAAGTGACAATGTCAAATAGGAATTACATAAACAGAATACCTCAGCTCAGTTACACATGCAGAACATAGACTATCACCAAACAAGGAATCACAATTTAAAAACAGGAAGACAATAATTAAACTGGGAACCCTAAAAGCCAAACTTGGAATGTACAACAACAATGTAGAAATAAAACTATAAATTAATTTCCTCTTGTACTAAACAAAGCACAGACATTAATGATGCACATTTCCCAGAGCTGACATATTCCAGTTAATAAATTCAAAATAAAGAGATATCTTTGTACCTTTTGTGCATTTTTTTTTCAGTTGCAATTGTTCCAGCCACTTTCTTCTGGTTTATTTGTGTCTTCTGCTATCTCTCCATCGTCTGCTGTCCATTTGTCCTTTCTTCTCTTCTAGTTTTTTCCATTCTCTCTCTACATCTGCTTTAACATAATAATCTTTCTCCTTTTGCTCTTTCCTCATTCCTATTTCATCCACTCAAATTTTACCCCTCCATCCTCAATCCCCACTTAGTCTCCCAATACCCGGCCAATTGTACATTTTTCTTCCCTCCCACACAAAATATTTTTCCCCTCTCCATTTCATTCTCCCAGCCCCATCCCCTTCTAATCTCCCCCAACATCAGCTCCCTTTTAGTTCCAGCCCCACCCAGTATCCGCTCCCTTCTAGTCCCCACATCAGCCCATTTCCAGTCCTAGCTCCCCCATCCATTTCCAGTCCTATCCGAGTCCCTTCATCAGCTCATTTCCAATACCAGCCTCCCATCAGCCCATTTCTAGTCCTTTCCTAGCCCCACCATCAGCCCATGTTAAATCCTAGCTCCCCTCCACTCAGCCCATTTCTAAACCAAGCCCCCCATGAGCCTACTTCCAGTTCTAGCCCCTCCATGAGTCCATTTCAATCCAAGCCCCCACCAAAGCCCATTTCCAATCTTAGCTCCCCCCAACACCCAATTCTCAGTTCTATCCTAGCCCATCCATCAGCCCAGTTCCTGTCCTAGCTCCCTCCCCTAAGAGCCCATTCCAAGCCCCCCTTCCCATCAGCTATTTGCAGTTCAAGCCCCCTTCCACTCAGCCCATTTCCATTCCAAGTCCCCCTCCCCATCAGCTATTTGCAGTTCAAGCCCCCCACTTCCCCTCAGCCCATTTCCATTCCAAGCCCCGTCCCCATCAGCTATTTGCAGTTCAAGCCCCCCACTTCCCCTCAGCCCATTTCCATTCCAAGCCCCATCCCCAACAGCTATTTGCAGTTCAAGCCCCCTTCCACTCAGCCCATTTCCAGTCCTAGCAACCCCCCCAACCCATTACCAGTCCTAGCCCACTCCCAGTCCTAATCCCACCAGCCTATTTCCAGTCCTAATCCCCCATCACCCAATTTTCAGTTTAAGCCCCCCATAGCCCATTACCAGTCCTAACCTCCCCATCAGCCCACTCCCAGTCCTAATCCCCCATCACTCAATTTTTAGTTTAAGCCCTCCCATAGCCCATTACCAGTCCTAACCCCCCATCAACCCACTTCCAGTCCTAATCCCACCAGCCCATTTCCAGTCCTAATCCCCCATCACCCAATTTTTAGTTTAAGCCCCCCCCAGCGCCCATCACCACTCCTAACCCCTCCCAGCACCCATCACCACTCCTCACCCCCCCAGCGCCCATCACCACTACTAACCCCCCCAGCCCAGCACCCATCACCACTCCTAACCCCCCCAGCCAGCCCAGTGCCCATCACCACTCCTACCCCCCCAGCCAGCCCAGTGCCCATCACCACTCCTAACCCCCCCCCAACCAGCCCAGTGTCCATCACCACTCCTAACCCCCCCCAGCCAGCCCAGCCCATCCCATCACTACTCCTAACACCTCCCCCCCCCAGCCCAGCCCAGCCCATCACAACTCCTAACCCCCCCCAGCCCAGCCCAGCCCATCACTACTCCTAACACCCCCCCCCAGCCCAGCACCACTTCTAACCCCCAGCCCAGCCCAGCACCACTCCTAACGCTCAGCCCAGCCCAGGGAAATTTTTTAAAAAAAGAAAACCTGTCTCCTGCCGCTGTCGGGGCTGCCGCGGCAGAATCGAGCGTGCCGCGGGGCCCCCCTGTACCCGGCACAGCCTCTCCTCCCTGTAGCAGCTCTCTCGTTGGAGCTGAAGTCAGACGCGCCGGCTTGCAGAGCGCAAGGGAAGAGTTTTTCCCTCGCTGCTCTGTTAAGCCCGCGGGGGCTGATGGGAAGTTCCCATCAGCCCCCGCGGGCCTAACAGAGTCGCGAAAGGGAAACTCTTCCCTTCGTGCTCTGCAAGCCGGCGCGTCTGACTGCAGCTCAGAAGAGAGAGTTGCTACAGGGAGGAGAGGCTGTGCCGGGTACAGGGGGGCCCCGCGGCACGCTCGATTCTGCCGCGGCGGCCCCGACAGCGGCAGGAGACAGGTTTTCTTTTTTTTTTTCAATTTTACTTTTACAAAAGAATGTTTTTTGCGCGGGGCCCCCTGAAACGCGGGGCCCTGTGCAAAAAACATTCTCGCTCAATGGACGGGCCGGCCCTGGTTGGGGCCACTTGGCAATAGTGATCATAGCATGATCGCCTTTGATTTAATTAGTGGAGGAGGGATAGTAAGGAAATCCACAGTACTACCTTTTAACTTTCGAAAGGGAGACTATGATAAAATGAGGAAAACCGTTAAGAAAAAACTAAAAGGAGCAGTTGCAAAGGTTAAAGACGTACATCAAGCTTGGGTGTTGTTGAAAAATACTATCTTGGAAGCCCAGACCAGCTGTATTCCACGCTTTAAGAAAAGTGGAAGGAAGTCCAAAAAAACTGCCAGCATGGTTTAAAGGTGAGGTCAGAGAGGCTGTTGTTGCCAAAAAAAGCATCTTTCAGGAAATGGAAAAAAGAGCCAAACGACGAAACCTGGAAACAGCACAAGCACTGGCAAGTCAAATGCAAGGCATTGATAAGGCAGGCAAAGGGAGAATTTGAGAGGAAGCTTGCTGCGGAAGCAAAAACACGAAATAAAGACCTTTTCAAGTACATTCGTAGCAAAAAACCTGTGAGAGTCAGTTGGTCCATTAGATGATAAAGGGGTTAGAGGAGCACTGAGAGGCGACAAGGCGATAGCGAAGAAACTGAATGCATTCTTTGCTTCGGTCTTTACTGAGGAAGATGTAGGAATGTTACCCATGACTGAAGTGGTATTTAAAGGTGCGGAAGAATTGAAGGAAATATCGATACATCGGGAAGATGTATTACAACTATTAGATAAACTGAAGAGTAGCAAATCACCTGGGCCGGATGGTATACATCCAAGGGTGTTGAAAGAACTGAAATATGAGATTGCAGACCTGCTATTAGTAATCTGTGAACTATCATTAAAATCATCTCTAATACCTGAAGAATGGAGGATCGCCAATGTAACACCAATTTTTAAAAAGGGTTTCAGGGGTGATCCGGGAAACTACAGACCGGTGAGCCTGACATCAGTACCAGGAAAAATGGTAGAAACCATTATAAAGGAATAAAATTACTCAGCATGTAGATAGTCATGACCTAATGGGAGACAGCCAACATGGCTTTAGACAAGGAAGATCTTGTCTTACTAATCTGTTATGTTTCTTTGAAGGAGTGAATAAACAGGTGGACAAAGGTGAGTCAGTGGATATTGTGTATCTGGACTTTCAGAAAGCCTTTGACAAGGGCCCTCATCAGAGACATTTGGCAAAACTAAAGAGTCATGGGATAGGAGGCAGTGTACTATTGTGGATCAGGAACTGGTTAAAAGATAGAAAGCAGAGGGTAGGGCTAAATGGCCAATTTTCCCAATGGAGAAAGGTGAATAGTGGTGTACCCCAGGGATCTGTGCTGGGTCCGCTGCTTTTTGACATATTCATAAATGACCTGGAAAGTGGAATAACGAGTGAGGTTATCAAATTTGCAGATGACACACAAAACTATTTAAAGTTGTTAAAACCCAAGAGGATTGTGGAAAATTGCAAGAGGATCTTGATAAATTGGAAGACTGGGCATCAAAATGGCAGATGAAATTTAATGTGGACAAGTGCAAGTTTATGCACCTAGGGAAGAACAACCCAAACTATGGTTACACGATGCAAGGTTCCACATTAGGAACCACCACCCAGGAAAAAGATTTAGGCATCATTGTGGATACCATGTTAAAACCCTCGGCCCAGTGTGCAGCGGCGGCCAAGAGAGCAAATAGAATGCTAGGTATGATAAGGAAAGGAAAGGAATGGAAAATAAAACAAAAGATATTATAATGCCTCTATATCGTTCCATGGTGAGACCGCACCTTGAATATTGTGTGCAATTCTGGTCGCCGTATCTTAAAAAGGATATAGCGATTTTAGAAAAGGTTCAGAGAAGAGCCACCAAAATGGTAAAGGGGATGGAAGGATACTCCTATGAAGAAAGGCTAAAAAGGTTAGGGCTCTTTAACCTGGAAAAGAGACGGCTGAGGGGAGATATGATAGAAGTCTATAAATTAATGAACGGAGTGGAATGGGTAAACGTAGATAAATTGTTTACCTTATCGGAATATAGAAAGACTAGGGGACATGCAATGAAGCTACAGGGTAAACTATTTAAGACTAATAAAAGAAAATATTTTTTCACTCAACGTGTAATCAAACTCTGGAATTTGTTACCGGAGGATGTAGTAAAGGCTGTTAGTGTAGCTGGGTTTAAAAAAGGTTTGGACAAGTTCCTGGAGGAAAGGTCCATAAACCATTATTAAGAAGGGACCCAGGATATCAATGCTTGACCCAGTACAAGCATTGTGGAACCTGTGTCTTTTAGGGAAACCGCTAGGTACTTGTGACCTGAATTGGCCACTGTTGGAAACAGGATACTGGGCTTGATGGACCTTGGTGTGACCCAGTATGGCATATCTTATGTTCTTATGTAATTGGACTTTTAAATTTTGGAGAGATACCCATTTGCCAAACTGATCATTTTAACTCTATAATCCAGAGCCATAGAGACCACATTACAGAGGCAAAACTATTTTTTTGCGGTACTAATTTTAACAGGTGAAACGCTTGTCGCAGGATAGATGTTCACGATACAGGCTGCTCCAAGCTTGAACATTCTCTCATGCCTGCATCTTTTTTATAAAAATACTTAACTTAAAATTGAATGGAGCTATATGTGCTATAACAAATATCATAATCCATATCTAGATCTTCAGTTATATGCACTCTAATGAAACCTATGTATTGTCTTACAATCCTTAGTTTTAGGGACAAGCCCTCTGTCCAATATCTTTAAATTATATTACCCTCATGAATTAAGTGCTTATGCTTTTCCAGAAATACTTGTGCATTCTCATCAGACCCGCACTGAATCAAATACCACTTACTGTCACCAACTTTGCTAAGAGCAAAAACAACTTCCTCATTGAGAAACTATACACCGAACCCTCTGTTTTAAAAGGAGGCGTACTGACATCATGCTTTGTCATTCCATGAATATTCATAGATGGGCCGTACATGCAAATTTTATTTATTTTATTTATTTATTTAAAGTCTCTTTTATACCGCGCTATTCAGCATCAGTGCGGTTTACAATAAACAACGAACATACACATTTCCAATAGTACTTTGTGTTTACATATGAACAGGAGAATCAACTTGGCTAACAGGGTAACTATATACAATAACAATATATACAATTTACAGGCTGGTCATGTGTTCTTATGGTTTCAGACAGAGGAGATTTGTGAGGTCTCGGTAATTGGTGCTGAGCTTTCATTGGTTTCTGGGTAATGTAGGAGGAAGAGGTAGTGTTTCACAGCCTTCCTGAATTGGAATATGTCTGGGATTGTTCGGATGTTGTGAGGGAGGCTGTTCCAGATCATTGGTGCATAAAGTTTGAATGCCCTGCTGGATGTTGACTTGGTGCATTGAGTCATTGATCTTGGGACTATCAAGGTGTTTTGTGCTACTGACCTTCTGTCCCTATTGTGGGGTGTCTTCTGGACTATCTCTGATAGTGATGTTGACGAGAGACCGTTGGTGACTTTGAAGGTGAGTAGCAAGGTCTTGAATGTAATCCTACCTTGAATCGGGAGCCAGTGGAGCTGTTTCATAATGGGTGTGACATGGTCTTTCCTGGATGCTCCGTGTAGTACTCTTGCTGCGGTGTTCATTGCCATTTGCAGTGGGTTCAGAGTGGTTTGGGGGAGTCCTTGCAGTATTGCATTCGCATAATCGAAATGCGGAATTATTAGTGCTTGAAAGATGGTCCTGAAATCGTCAGGCTGCAGCAGCGATCGTAGGTATCTGAGGGATCTGATTTTATGGTATACTGCCCTTACAGTGTTACTTATATGCGCCTGCATATTTAGGTTCTGGTCTAGTGTGACGCCAAGGTATCTGATCGCGGATTTGATCTGGAGGTCAGCTTCCTTCACCTTTAGTACTGTAGGCGCAGTGAAGTTACGATTTCTTGTAATGAACATGACCTCCGTCTTTTTGTGTTGAATCCGGAGGTTTTGGGATTGTAGCCAGTTGGATATTTCATTTATGCAGCATGTTATTGGTGAGAGGTCTGGGTTTTCTGTTGCAAAAGGCATGTATAATAGCACGTCATCTGCGTATATCATGCAGTTCACGTTGAAGGACCGGATAAGGTTGCAGAGAGGTTGCATGTATATATTGAACAGCAAGGCAGAGAGGGAGGATCCTTGTGGGACACCTTGGCTTTGGTGGAATGGTTCTGAAGATGTGTCTTTGGATCGAACCTGCTGCCATCTGTCAGAGAGGTAGGACCTGCACCACTCGAGCGCTTTACCGGAGATTCCTTTTTCTTTGAGGCGTTCTAAGAGGCGTTCATGGTTCACGGAATCAAACGCCGCCGCGATGTCAAGGAAGACAAGGACAAAGCCTTGGCGGGTATTGTTGATGCCTGATATTATGCTGCTGAAGAGTGTGGTAAGAAGGGTCTCAACCCCGTGTGCTTCTCTGAATCCGTTTTGGCATGGATCCAGTGGTGCATTGGAGTCAATGTGGTCTTGTATTTGTCTCTGAACTTCCTTTTCCATTATTTTTGCTAGCATCGGTATGCTTGCTATAGGTCTGCATGATAATACATGGGCATCGCATAACATATTTTAATCAAATGCTCTTATTGTGTGTACATAATGAATGATTGATTCCGAAATGCAATCAGACCATTCACATCATTGTGCCACACCCAATACGATGGCCCCTCCTAGGAGAGCCAGCAATGAAGAACAAGTCGGCGTGCAACCTGCAAGATACAGCCCGCCCGCCCACATTGCTACCATCAAAGTTCTGCAAAGGGAATGTGTGGTATCAACAGAACCCTCACTGATAACACCATGCTTAAGTAGTAGTGAAGCCAGTCCCAGAAACGTGTAATCACTGGGCAGCCCCAAAACATTTGACCCAGTGTCACTTGATTGTCACCACAGCAAGGGCAGTCAGGTGATGAGCTGCACCCAGCACAATAGGCTCGATGGCGGAGCAAAATAATCATGATGCAGTATTTTATACTGCAAATCACAAGGTTCTGCACAGCAGCTCAATATAGGCACACTCTGAAAAGCATCTAAGAGATCAGAACCCTCAAAAACAAGACCAAGCTCAGCTCCCCCATACAGCTGCCAACTCCCTCTCCATGGGAGCTGCCTCAAGTTCCAAATAGGCCCAGTGTAGGGCTGTTATATGCACCTCCCCCCCCCCCAAGAGTGCAAAACTACTTCCAGCCAAGTACTCACAGACCCCTACAAGTCAGTTCCCGGAAGACTACGGAGATAGCTACATACCTGTTTGTACCGGAAAATATCCACCAAGGTTAAGCCAAACCAGCTCTGCAGTCCAGAAAATTCCAGCGGATACTCATCTTGCACTACTTGATCGATGCTCATTATGCCTTTTTCCTCCCAGTGCCAGAAAGCAGACCCCCTCCAATCCCAGATGAAAAGCACTGTTGCCACAAAGGGGGGAGAAAAGACATGACCTGAAAGTTGCACTGACAGTGCCTACATGGCTTCTGCCACACCCACTGCATTGTTCTAAACACCATATGCATCCGCAAGGTGCACAGAAGGACCGAGAGACACCACCTCACATTGTAGTTCAAGGGGAGCATAGTTGGAGATTTCTTCCAACTAATCCCAAACATTCTGCAGCAGGCACACAATAACATCGGGCAGGGGCCATACACCCCCCCCCCCCATCCCATGGATGTTGCAACACACTTAAACGTACCCTAGGTTGTTTCCCCTTCCACAAGAACAAATTGAGGGGGTGTTCAAACAGCTGCAAATCCTGCCTACAAAGAACTATCGTTACTAAATGTTATAGTAAGGCGTATTATCAGAGTGTATACTCCCGTATCAAACACTATTGTTATGGCTCTATAAAAACTGACTACCCCGATCTAGGGAACTTATTCCTAAACAAGCTTGTTGTTAAACAAATGACCAGGTCTCAGACTTCCCGACACTTCAGATGCTAACTGCCAGAAACCTATCAAAAGCAGTGCCACATAGCATCAGTGACCTGTCAGATGTAAAGCATGTAAAAATGTGACTGATCTTGCATATGTCCCAATTGAAGAATTAAAATTGCAATTCAAAAAATGTGTAGTTCTCCCAATAAAAAGTGACTTATCTTATAGGTACGATTAAAGTATCTCAATAAATGCTGAATTTCTCCCGACGGTTTAAAGAATATTTCATTCTCCCGACGCCGTCTATGTAGCGCTTCAACGCGTTTCTCCTTGGCAGGATTCTTCAGGGGAAAATAATTCTAAAACACATGCCCTCAAAAAGGGCTAGAGTGTCCAAACAGTTTATGTAGAGAAGTTCCTTCTTTCAAAGTCTCCCTAAACGTGCACAAGAACAGTTCAACACCAACCACCAATTAGAAATCATTCTCAAATAACTGTATAGTACAGTATTATGTTAATCTCCCATGACATTACAAAAAGGGTAAAACTTACTAGCATTTGTATAACTCCCTGTCATCCCATGGAAGATAATAACCATCTATTGATGCTGCCCGCATTCTTCTGTGGGGGTACCAACTTGCTTCCGGTTGTCAAAAAAATGCTGCACATGCGGACTCACTATGCTACTAATCATTTATAGGGAACCCCTCCACTATGAGCGTGACGTATGCATATCTACTTCTCTAACAATTAAACAGAGCACACTTTCCATTCGATCATATTGTTTAATTCTGTTGGCTCTACTGATTGCAGCGTAAAAATCCACCTTTGCTCATGAAACACCAGGGTCTCTTCCCGTGTTTTACCATATTGTCCCGTATGTACCTGTTCTATGGCGAAACATCTAAAATCTTCAAAAGAGTGGCCAAGTGCTATGCTGTGTTGCACAAGTGGAGCTTCTTTTACTCGGCACTTGATAACGACTTTGATGTTCTCCCAGTTGAATTTTCAAAGACCGGATGGTCTTACCAATGTACAAAAGATTGCACGGACACTGGATGGCATATACTACAAATGTGGAATCACAGGAGGTGGAGCTGCGTAAGGTATATGTCACATTATGAAAGGTGAAGCTCTCTACCTCTTGATTTATCTTGCACATATTGCAATGGCTGCAAGGAGAGTGCCCCCTCTTCCCATCATTCAAGGCCATATGTCCTCGCGGATGACATAACACTGTCAGACTTAACAGTTCTTTTAAGTTGGCATGTCGTCTCCACATACACCTGATACGTCGTTCTGCCAATCCAGCCGTGCCCTGTAAAACATTGGAATGTTTTTGTATAATTTTCTGAATTTTAAAGCTTAAGGGAGAAAACTTAGTGACAAAGTTAACCGTGGTGTCGTCCTGCACTTTCGCGGGCCGTGTGCCCAAAAGAAGTGCTCGATGGTTGTATTTGGCACGATGATAAGCTTGACCAATAACGTCTCTCGGATATCCTCTGTCACGAAAATTAGTAATCAGTTCTCGGGATTGTATCTTGAAATCTTCATCTTGAGAGCAATTCCTTCGAAATCTAATAAATTGAGAAAAAGGTAATCCGTTCTTCAGGCTACGAGGGTGGGCACGTTTGTAATGTAACAAGGTGTTGCGATCGGTCGGTTTTCTTATATACCGAGGTTTTCCACCCCACTGAAGTTCGGCTGATCACCACATCCAAAAACGTGATTGCTTGAGCATTGGAAGTGCTAGTAAATTGTATATGTGTATCCAGCTGATTCAGCCATTCATGAAAACATCGTAACTCGGCTTCAGACCCTTGCCAGATAATAAAGATATCATCTATATAGCGATACCTTAGCTTAACGTATACTTGAAAGGGGCTTGCCATCAGCCACTTGGCCTCTAATGCACACAATTCCTTCCTACGTGAGAGACACTTCCCATTTTTTAACTATTTTAGAAGCTCATCAACATCTGGCTATTGAAGACAACATATTGCTGGTTACTATGGACATAGCAGCGTTATACACCAATATCCCGCAAGATTCGGCGTTTGAAACGGTTCGAACTGCATTATTGTCTAGAGGAAACCTGTCAGAAGCTTTTATAGTCAAGTGGCTGATGGCAAGCCCCTTTCAAGTATACGTTAAGCTATGGTGTCGCTATATAGATGATATCTTTATTATCTGGCAAGGGTCTGAAGCCGAGTTACGATGTTTTCATGAATGGCTGAATCAGCTGGATACACATATACAATTTACTAGCACTTCCAATGCTCAAGCAATCACGTTTTTGGATGTGGTGATCAGCTGAACTTCAGTGGGGTGGAAAACCTCGGTATATAAGAAACCGACTGATCGCAACACCTTGTTACATTACAAAAGTGCCCACCCTCGTAGCCTGAAGAACGGATTACCTTTTTCTCAATTTATTAGATTTCGAAGGAATTGCTCTCAAGATGAAGATATCAAGATACAAAGCGAGAGATATACTACGGTTGCTCTATGAAATAGAAACCCATTTCTTCTTGTATGTTTTCCACTTAGACAGGGTAAGTGAGAGGGATGCCCTCTATCTCCTCTACTTTTTGTACTCACGTCAGCATCCCTTTTGATACGTATTTTGACAACCGGAAGCAAATTGGTACCCCACAGAAGAACGCGGGCAGCATCAATAGATGGTTATTATCTTCCATGGGATGACAGGGAGTTATACAAATGCTAGTAAGTTTTACCCTTTTTGTAATGTCATGGGAGATTAACATAATACTGTACTATACAGTTATTTGAGAATGATTTCTAATTGGTGGTTGGTGTTGAACTGTTCTTGTGCACGTTTAGGGAGTCACTGAAAGAAGGAACTTCTCTACATAAACTGTTTGGACACTCTAGCCCTTTTTGAGGGCATGTGTTTTAGAATTATTTTCCCCTGAAGAATCCTGACAAAGAGAAACGCGTTGAAGTGCTACATAGACGGCGTCGGGAGAATGAAATATTCTTTAAACCGTCGGGAGAAATTCAGCATTTATTGAGATACTTTCATCGTACCTATAAGATAAGTCACTTTTTATTGGGAGAACTACACATTTTTTGAATTGTAATTTTAACTCTTCAATTGGGACATATGCAAGATCAGTCACTTTTTTACATGCTTTACATCTGACAGGTCATTGATGCTATGTGGCACTGCTTTCGCCAGGTTTCTGGCAGTTAGCATCTGAAATGTCGGGAAGTCTGAGACCTGGTCATTTGTTTAACAGCAAGCTTGTTTAGGAATAAGTTCCCTAGATCGGGGTAGTCAGTTTTTATAGAGCGATAACAATAGTGTTTGATACAAAGAACTATCAGCAATACCCATAGCACATACAGCCAGTGATGGAAAAGAAGCATTTTCAAAAATCTACTCCTCCCCCCCCCCACAAGGATAGTGGGAGATTCCGCCACTTAGCCACCCAGGTCTGAAAGGAGCGTATTGATGATCAAACCGTACAGCCGACTGAGATACGCAGGAAGTTCAGTGCCCAAATACTTAAAGGCCCCATCAGCCTAGAGGAGAGGGAAAGTGCCCATTCACTCGGTACATATGGTGGGCTAAAGTGGCAAAGCTTCAGACTTATCTAAATTCATTTTAAATCCCGAAAAAGCCCCAAAGGCTGCACATATATTTATTTAGACAGTTTTGTATACCACCTTATCCTTCAATCAAAGTGGTCACAACACAATTGGGGGATACATTTAACACAAAGGGATATGAGACACATACACTAATACTTACAGGGAACATGGGCAATGGAGGGTGAAGTGGCTTGCCCAAGACCACAAGGAGCACCTGTGGGACTAGAAACCCCAGTCCTTCTGGCGCAAGGTTGCTGTCCTCTAGTGGGATTTGAACCCCCAACCTTCTGGCCTGAGGTAACTTGCCCCATCCACTAGGCCACTCCTCCCTCTCTATGCCTAATAAGAGGGGCAGCATAGATTATGAGTATGCCAGATAAATCATAAGATCGTCCACAAAGGCAGCCACTCGGAACTCCTCCGATCCCAACTGCACACCCCGCAACCAGGGTTAGGAATGAATACGTATCAAAAGGGATGCTGACGTGAGTACAAAAAGTAGAGGAGATAGAGGGCATCCCTCTCACTTACCCTGTCTAAGTGGAAAACATACAAGAAGAAATGGGTTTCTATTTCATAGAGCAACCGTAGTATATCTCTCGCTTGAAAAGTAATTGCTGCCCCAATGTTAACTTATTGCCTATAGGGGGAGTCTTTACGATAGCTACAGAACGGCCTCAGACCTGTGGGCTATTTACTGAAAGACACTTTTAAACACAGCGTCTATCAGTGCCCGTTTGCATCAATGGCCGAATGTCCAATTTTCTCTTTTTTTCTTTTTAAATTGCACACCTCCCTCTCTCCATAGTGTTTCATGTAAACTTAGTTTTGCCATATTGGACCTCTCAGTCCTGTTTTCAAAGATAAAATTATGCACTTAGCTTTTAATAAAGACGAGAGCACCAGAATGATGGCGATAGCTCAATCTGATCTCATTCTTTCTCTGGAATTCTCTCTTGTTCCCAACGCCTCACATACAGCGTTGAACTGCGTTTCTCCCAATAACTTGAGGTTCTTCAGGGGAATAGTTTATATAACAGCCAAAATCTTTAACTGAAAAATGATGGAACACAGCATAAGTCACATTCAACCAAACAGTGTTGCAATAAGTATTAAAATCAAAATATAAAATTGTATCTAAGCACTCAGATTAAAATGATACCCCAAAATTAGCTGTGGCCGATGCACGGTTGGTAGTGAAAACTTCTCATCCTGTTGACAGCTTCTGGTTATCGATTTAACAAGTGTTGAAAAAACGCCGCGCATGGGCAATCACATCAAATCTTCTCTCCTTATAGTGACTCCTTTTACTGGAGCCAATCAACTTTGTTCATCCTCTAACACACTCCCCATTCAATTTCAGCATTCAGCCCATTGGGCATTAAAGTCTGCAACGAAAATATCCAACGCTGTTCATAAAATAACAGTGTTTGATCAAGAGATTTACCAAACATGGAATGTTGTATTTGTTCAATACAAAAACAGCGAAGGTCTTGGAAACAATGATGCAGTTCTTCACAGTGTGATACTAACGGTGCTGCCAGTATCTTGTGTTTCAAACTGTAAAGATGTCATATATTGAGACTTGGAACGTACAAAGCATGAACCAAGGGAAGTTGGAGGTTGTCAAGAATGAAATGGAATGTGTACAACTCTATCTGTTGAGTGTCAGTGAACTGAAATGGACTGGCATCCGGCACTTTGCATCTGATGATCACATGGTATACTATTCTGGAAATGAAAGAAACAGACAAAATGGTGTTGCATTTATAAATAAGAAGAAACTTGCAAGAACTGTAATGAAATATAATGCAATCAGTGAATGCTTAATTTCTGTTCATCTACAAGGAATGTCTCATCAACACAACTATTATTCAGGTATATGCCCCAACAACTGCAGAAGAGGAAGAAGTAGATGAGGTCTACGAACAAGTACAAGCTGAAATTAACAGAACATGCAAACACAGGATAACCTGATAGTCATGGTTGACTGGAATGCAAAGTTTGCAACAAAGAAGAAAGCAAAGTGGTTGGAAATTATGGACTTGACCACAGAAATGAAACTGGAGAAAGATTGATATTATTCTGCAAGACCAGCGATCTATTCATCTCAAACATCATCTTCCAGCAACACAAGCGGCGACTGTACACATGGACTTTACCCAATGGATTGTTCAAAAATCAAATTGACATCTGTGGTAGTCAACGTTGGAAAAGCTCAATAACCTCAACAAAGACAAAACCTGGGGCTGACTGTGGTACAGATCACCAACTACTAGTATGCAAACTCAAACTAAAGCTGAAAAAGAGCAAGCCACTTATGAATGTAGCAAAATATGACTTTGAGAATATACCACCAGAATTTAAAGACTGCCTGCAAAATCAATTTGCTGCTTTGGATACAAATGACAGAGCATCAGTAGAGTAATGGGATGACACCAAGAAAGTTGTGCTTGAAGAAAGTGAGAAGTGTCTCTACAAAAAGTGAAAAAGCAAAAAAGGCCAAAATGGATGACCGAAAAAACTCTGAAATTGCCCAGAAATGCAGAGAAGCTAAAGTCAAAGGAGAAAGAGGCAATCGCAGAACTCTGCAAAGATTTCCAACATGCAGCAAAACGAGAAGTACTACAAAAATGCATGCAAGGAAATAGAATCAGAAATTATTAGAGGAAGAACAAGATCGGCTCTCCTAAAGCTACAAGAGTTAAAGAAAATTCTAGCCTTGAATTAGAATGCTACAAGATGCTCAAGGATCCATGTTAAATGATGCTGAGAAGATCAAGAAAAGATGGGAAGAATGTACAGTGTCCTCATACCATAAAGATCAAATGGACCAACAGCCGTTTCAACCAGTACCTTATGATCAGGAACCATTGGTGATGAAAGAAGAAGTTGAAGCAGCATTGAAAGCATTATCAAAGAACAGAGCACTCCCATTGAAGTATTACAGCAATCAAATGCAGCTGTTGCCGTACTTGCAAGGTTTTGCCAGGAAATTTGAAAGACAACATCATGGCCAACTGACTAACTGGAAAGGATCTGTTTATACCAGTACTGAAGAAAGGTGATCAGACTGACTGTGGAAATTATCACACATTCGCTCTGATCCCACATGCCAGCAAGATTCTACTCAAGATTATCCTGCAGAGATTACAACCATGCCTGGAACGAGAACTGCCTGAAGTGCAAGCAGGGTTCAGGAAGTGTGAGGAATGAGAGCTGACATCGCAGATGTGAGATGGATCCTTGAAAAGAATACCAAAAGGATATCTTGTGTGTTGTTGACTACAGCAAGGCTTTTGACTGTGTAAGCCATGAGAAACTCTGGGCCACATTAAGAAGCATGGGTGTACCAGAACACCTGATAGTTCTCTTGCACAACCTTTCCATTGATCAAGAAGCAACCGTTCAGATGGAACAAGGAGAAACAGAATGGTTTAAAATCAGCAAAGGTGTATGACAATGTTGCATACTTCCCCCTACTTGTTTAATTTATATGCAGAACAAATCAAGACCGTATGAAGACAACCAAGGTTGTCTTATCTTAAAAAGGATATAGCGTTATTAGAAAAGGTACAGAGAAGAGCCACCAAAATGGTAAAGGGGATGGAAGGATACTCCTATGAAGAGAGGCTAAAAAGGTTAGGGCTCTTCAACCTGGAAAAGAGACGGCTGAGGGGAGATATGATAGAGGTCTATAAATTAATGAATGGAGTGGAATGGGTTAACGTAGATCGACTGTTTACGTCATCAGAATATAAAAAGACTAGGTGACATGCAATGAAGCTACAGGGTAACCTATTTAAGGCTAATAAGAGAATATTTTTTCACTCAACGTGTAATCAAACTCTGGAATTTGTTACCGGAGGATGTAGTAAAAGCTGTTAGTGTAGCTGGGTTTAAAAATGGTTTGGACAAATTCCTGGAGGAAAGGTCCATAAACCATTATTAAAAGGGACCCAGGATATCACTGCTAATTGGTAACTCTGCTGTTCATATGCCTAAGGCAGTGCAATTACCAGTGCTGTCTTTTGTTGTAGTGAGCAGGATTTGTCTTCAAGAGATTTCTTTGAAAGATATTTGGACTGTAGTCATCTCCAGGAACAAGCAGGAATGAGTCTTCACATATGGGTACGTCGGTACCGACGGAGCCCGCGCGGGAACGCTCCCCAGCGTCCAATCAGAAAGCTTTTGGAAGCATCCCACAGCGCCTGCGTGCTGCCTTCCCGCCTTTCCAACTGTCTCTCCTCAGTTTTCGTTTTTCCGCGGAGCCGGCAGGACGTCTTCCTGTCACCGCAGAAAATTTTTTCTTAATTCTTTAATTCTTGTTTTCTTGTGGTCGCGGCTGTTTTTCCCGCCTCTACCAGTACCGCCGGTGGCTTTTTTCTTTTCTTTTCTCAAACTCAAGGAGAGTTTTTCCCTCGGTTTCTGTCTTAAATTTTTGGGCCTGTAAGGCCTCTCCATCATGGAGCCTCCTTCTCCTAAGAAGTGCCTTAACTGTGGAAATACAATTTTCTTTTTAGACTCCAATAACTGGTGTCTGACCTGTTTGGGTCCTGACCCTTTTCCTCCGGAGCCATTAGGTAACAAATTTATAAGAAGAGATTTTCCATTTCGAGTTTCCCTCGATACCGTGTTCCCTTCCAGTGTCAGGGCACCGACCATTTCTTCTCTACAGGATCAGGTAACCCACAAACAGTCTGCTAAGACTAGCCAATACTTGAGTGGTAGGTCTCATGCCAAGCATGATGACGGCTCCAGCCTTGCCCTCAAGACCCTATAGGCTTCAAAACCCCGGCGGGAGTCTTCGGTCTCCAAATCATTTCAGGGGTTTCAGGTTGTTCCTGGGGCTCACCCCTCACAGAACATACCTGAGCCATGCTCGGTGGTGGCATCCGCTTCGAGCGGTACTGATACCCCGGCATCGGTACTGGTGTTGAGCGATTCACTCCTCACCAGGGATCGTCATCTGGCGTTCTCGGTACCTTCGGGACCGATTGATATGTTCCAGGTTGACTTTCCAGTATCGGCAGCACCGCCGATACAACCATCGACGTCGGTACCCTCCAGACATGCATCGATAGACTCGCTTCCTTCGATGCCGAGTCTAGAATCGATATCTAGTCTGGAAGACTGGGTACCGACGCGTCTCGGAACCGATACTTACCGATTCCGGATGCGCTGTACCGAGGATAATCACCAAAGGCTTTTGGTTACCTCGGTACCGCTTGAGCAGCCTCCGATGACTGCTTCCATGTCGTTATCGCCTTCGATTCCGGCAAGCTACCCGTATCGGTATCGATGCCAGTACCTGCAGTATCATCGGGACCAGCTCCTTCCATGCTTTCTTCACCAGGATCGCTCCTTTCTATACCTAGTTTGGAGTCGATACCTAGCATGGACGATGCAGTACTGACTGTCTCAAGGGATAACCGCCAGTACCAGTATCCATCCATTAGAGATCCTTTTCTGCACCGGACAAATGCATCCTCCGGTGCCCAGGCTAGCTGTTCAAGTTTAGCCTGTCCAGGGATGGTTCCCATTGGAGATCCTTCTTTCTAGAAATTTCTCCTTGACATGGCAACATTCCTTGCTATTCCTATCCCTGGCTATGATCCTACACGAGACTCTTCTGGAGAAAAGGAAAATATAATGCTTCCTTTACATCATTCTTTGCAGGATCTTCTTCTGAAAATATGGGAAACACCTTTAAGGGTTTCCTCACCTTCTACAGCAACTGATCTCCTGTATCAGGTGCCCCCCTCTCCAGGGTTTCAAAAGACTCAACTTCCCCATCATTCCATGTAGTGGAATCAGCTATGAGGAAGGTAAAAAGCAAGAAGAAGCATTCTTCTTATCCGCCAGGTCGTGCTTCTAGAACACTAGATGCTTTTGGACGTCAAACCTTCCAAACATCTATGCTGGCAACAAGGATTCTCTCATATATTTTTTATATGAGTCTATCCCTTCAGGAGGTCACAAAGAAATTATCTCTTTTGACTCCTTTTCTATCAGAGCCCAAGGCTGCAGACTATTCCTTACTTCTTAGTCATAGCCAAAATATATCTTGGTTTCTTTCTCGTGCTTCCCTTGACTCTTTTGAGTCTGTTAGCAGAACCTCTGCTATAGCTATAGGGGCACGACGTAAAGCCTGGCTCCAAGCTTCAGACTTGAACAGATGGGCACAACTAAGACTGGGTAATACTCCTTGTACTGGAGAAAATCTCTTCAATAGGGACTCTTTACGTCAGGTTGCTCATTGCTCCACTGACTTCCCTGTTTCTGAGGGCTATCCTAAGCCTTCTCCATCCCCAGTAGGTAGGAAATGCCCTACCAAACCTTCTTTCCCTAAAAGAAGGTTTTATTCTTCTCCTGCCCATCACACCGATGTTCCCAAACAAGGGAAACCTCGCCCTGGTCTGAAGAATCCAAACTCAAGCCAGGAAAATTAACCCTCAATGGGGTTCTACTTGATCTCTTATAACATACAGTTCACTTCTTCTCAGCAGGAGTTTTTTCACTGTTTTTTCATTTCAAACTCTACGCTTGGATTCCTGTTTCCAGGACATCCACTTGCTCTTAGGTAGGCTGAGCTGTCAGGAGATTCATGTCTGTGGTTCACAGGGTTTCCTCCTCTTCCTACCATGAAGAGAGGTTTACCAACTATCCCATGATAGTTTCCCTGTACCACCATGAATTTTTTCCTTCTACAGACTTACCATATGGCAAGTCTCCCTTCAACTCCTATTTTTCTTTACCCTCGTTTCCAGGGCTTCCCCTGTACAAGGTGTACTATACGACTGGAAGGCTTTCTTAGCCTTTCCAGTCTTCCTTTCCTTTCCAGTGTAGAGTTTTTCTCTGGAGTTACCTCCCGGCTTTCATTGGGCAGCTCATCAGACATGTTCAGGATTTCTCCTCTTGTTCTGTCTGTTCTTTCTGTTACAAACAGAAGTATTCTCTCTGCTGTTCTGTTCAGCAGCTGCCCATGCAGGAGTTCCAGTGATTGGACTACTGTTACTTTCTATGAGTTCCAGTCTTGTCTTCCACTACGTTCTCTGGTCTTAGTAGTGCTTCCAGGATAGTGCCCATCTATCTTGGAAAATCTTCATCACTTCTTTTTTGTTATCTCCAAATCCCTGGAGTTGGCAGTATAACTGACGTGGAGCTGGTTTCCTCCAACAGCCACTTTTATTTCCCAGTTCTCCTGCATAGTGCTCTCTGCAATCCTATTGAGAAGCTTTCCACTATGGGCTCTTGCTAGAGAGCATGGAGATTTTTTTCTCTAATCACTATCCTATATGGTTGAAAAAGGCTTCCTCAGTCATTCCTCATGACTGTAGGGTTTCTTTACACCCTTCTGTTTCCCTTTCATAAGGGACATAAGCCTTCTCTATGTGACAGTCTAAAGAGTTATCCAGTTTCTACAGGAAATATGCTCTTTTTCCTTGCAGCTTGTCCTCATGGTATCCTAATCCTTCATGTACAGCACATATTTACTTAAACAACGCATGATACCCCCCCCCCCCCCTGGTTTCTCAAGGGGGTCAACCTGGTATCTCATCCTATGCGTTTTCTGTCCATTTACCATGCGAGACTTCGTTAGGACTCAGGACTTGCTGTTCACAGACTGATATTATCCTCTGTTTTTAACGCAACCATCCTGGTTATTCCACTGGATAGCATTCCTGCACCATCTTAGCCAGGGAGAATAGATTCTCTATATATCTTCTCAAGTAGGTTCCACCTTCTTGTTATTAGATGAATCTTTCTCCTTCACATCTCCTATGTGAATGCTCTTATAGGCATATCTATATACATGTATGTATATATTCCTATATACTTTCTATAGATACATATATCTATAAGCTGCGTGTGCATATCTATGCCCCTCCAGATCTCTCTATAGACATATATATATATATATATACCCCTGTATATATATATACACATACACATATATATATAGGGATATATATATATATATCTGTCGAGATACTTCCTTATAGGTAGATATGTATCTACATACTTATCTCTTTAACTGTCTATACTTATAAAGGGGTTACCTTCCTATAGGTTCCAGACAGTGGGCTTGCATATCTTCATACTGTTCCTCAGTATGTCTGGGGTATTATGCACACAACCACTACTGTGGTACTGACAGCTTCTACTTTAATCCTACCTCTAGGTATCCCTGAAGCTTCATGCTTCACTTTCTTTCCTATCTTTCAACAGATAGGGAAGACAGGGTGGATCTTCAATAGATCTGAAGTTTCAGCCCTTCAGACATCTGTCCTCCTTGGGAATATGGGCTTTTTTCCATACCCCTTCTTCCCTCCAGGACTGGACTAGTTGTCCAAATCAGTCAGTCTTCCTCTTTTGCTCCTAAATGTTACTAACTCTATATCCAAAGGAGTTCCCAGCTTTTTCCATAAAGCTTCCACTGAAGACCTAACGTTTTTGTACTACCCCAGTTCACGCCTGGGACACCTGTCAATTCCATATTTGGACCTTCGCCTTCACTTCAGTGAAGTCACCTTGAAGATTCCTCTACTGGATCTCCAGTAGACTCCATCAGCCTCTCTACTTCCTGCAATCCAGTAGGTGAGGTCCATATTGTCTTTGTCAATGTCAATATTTTTCAGAGTAATTATCATACATACAAGGACTCCTTACCTGTAGTCCTTAGGTTAGCTGTTTTTTTCCTACAGCTCCTCTCTTTTCAACTCCTACCCTCCATTCTCAGGATGCCTGGACATATGAGGTGTAGCATGATCCAATCCTCACCATGCTAGGACTCCAGGTATCTTAGCTTGGGAGTCCCCATATGTGAAGGCTCATTCCTGCTTGTTCCTGGAGATAGCACAGTTACTTAACTGTAACAGGTGATCTCTGGGAACAGCAGGAATAAGTCTTCACAACCCACCCACCTCCCCTAGGAGTTGTATCTCTTTATCTATCTTTCTTTCCTCTTTCTCTCTTTTTGTCTCAGCTATAAAACTCAACTGAGGAGAGACAGTTGGAAAGGCGGGAAGGCAGCACGCAGGCGCTGTGGGATGCTCCCAAAAGCTTTCTGATTGGACGCTGGGGAGCGTTCCCGCGCGGGCTCCGTCGGTACCGACGTACCCATATGTGAAGACTTATTCCTGCTGTTCCCAGAGATCACCTGTTACAGGTAAGTAACTGTGCTTTACATACTGAAGTTGTCTTCATTGGTACTTTGCAACTATTTTCAGATTTCACAAGAGACTCTTGCCGTGTTTACTGATCATGATTATAAACGTGATAATGTGGTTAAACATTTAGATGGTATCGAAACACAAGTTGTTACTGTGCAAGCTGTCTTCCTCATTCATTAACCCTTTCCAGGCCGAGCCCAAAATTCTCGGTATCCAAAATTCTGACTAAATATTCCTATCAAATGGTATATAATACATGACCATAGCAGAAGGAAAATCACTATTAGAACATATTGAATAAGACGGGTACAATTTTCCTGAAATATGCAAAAATTAATCCGGCTGCAGAATGTGGATTAAAAATTTAAAGTAGGCCTTCAAAGGGTTAAGGATAGTTCTTCCCTCCATAGGAAGCTTGAGGTTTTTGGAAAATTCCTCTAGGACAAAAAGTCTGCGCTGTTCAAACTTTCCAATTACTCATTACCTCTCACCTATAATTTTATTTCAAAAGTATTTAAAGGAGGTTCTTCTTTTTGCACATCTTGCTGAGGTACAGATTGCTAATCTTTATAATCTTCCTAGGGGAGATAAATTTGATAAGCCTTTGGAGGGAGAACCAGACCAGGGAATGTCTCTAGACAGTTTGGACTTATTTGATTTTAGAGTTCTCTCAGGACACTATATCTTCTTGAGCCTCTCACTTGGTTACTTTAATGTCTAAGGCTGATAAATTCAGTTTTGAAGTCTTGTTTTCCTAAGAAGGATGTGCTGTTTTGTAGTCGAGATGAATGTTTTTCTGGACGTCTCCAGGGTCACTCAGTTACTTTGGAAGGCTTTCTTGGAGCTGAAACCATGGGTTTTAGCTTGGGGGCTTGGTTTTTTCTAAAATTTTCATCAAAGTGCATGGTGACGTATCAGGGAAAACACTATTGTTTGAACCATTACAACTTGAGGATTTTTTGAAGGCTAACAGCATCTGAATTCTGTGGGTAGTTTAGTATAACTGGACTTGTTAATCATTTGGTACTCTACTGTGTGTTTCTTTCTGAAATTTTTTTTTGTTCTTTGGTCTCCCTTAATGTGGGCTAGATGACAGTTCATATTTGGTTTGTGGTCTTTAATGCCTTTTGGGTGTTTATTTTTTCCTTCATATCTTGTAACAGATGTTTGTGTATGTTACAGTGGCAAAAGTCAATAAAAAGTAAATTAAAAAGACACAGATCCTGTCAACTGGCAAAATCAATAAGTTCATTGTTGATGGAGAAGAAATTGAAATAGTGGACAACTTTAACCTGATTGGATCAATAAAGAAATGACAAGCGGTCAAGAAATCAGATGACGCCTTACTCTTTGTTGTCTAGGTCCTTCATAGCCATACTGCTTTCTCAAGAGCAGAGATATCTCTCTATACAAAGATTCGACTTGTCCAAGCCATCTTATGGGTGCAAAAATTGGACAGTAAAAAAGATAAACAGAAAGAAAATTGATACCTTTAAATTATAGTGCTTGAGAAGAATACTGTGTGTACTATGGACTGTCCAAAGAACAAAGAGGAGATCAAACCAAAGCTTTCTTTAGAAGCTCAGATGAGGAGACGTTGATTTTCATACTTTGGACACATCATGCAGAGAGAGATCATTAGAGAAAGAGATGACATGCTTGGAAAGGTTGAAGGTCAATGCAAAAGAGTAAGGCCAGCAATGAGATGGATCAATAACAATAACAGCAGCTATGGATGCCACTCTTATCAAAAATGAGCCACCTGACTGAAGAACGAATACAGTTTAGGACAGCTATCCAGAGGGTCGCCATGAGTTGACACAGCCTCGATGGCACTTAACAAGAACATTTCTTTATGGAAATGGTGATGGATGCCTGGAATAGCCTCCCAGTGGAGAAAGTGAAAAGAATTGTATCAATTCAAAAAAAGCATGGGACAAACAGAATCTCTGAGAGCAGACCGGATAGGCCATATGGTTTTTATCTGCAGTCGTTTTCTATGTTTGTCTTCACACCCTTTATCTTCACATATCCAAATTGGCTCGGATTCCATAATTTGCTGCAAGGCAGTCCATAAATTAGAATCCACCTTAAATGTTCCTAGATTAATCAAACTATATCTTGTATGAAGTGAAATTGAAACAAAAGTATAAACATACTAAATACAGCTTCTAAAAACTCTGTGATAACATTCAAAGGTACATTCTGGGTGAAGTCTATAAGAAAATTTCAGTGTTGAGATGTTTGTGAATATTGATAGCTCAGGTTGGCGATCATGATATTGGATTGTTCTCCAAGCTTGATGGCTTGATCAAGCTTGGATGTTTATCACCATTCGAGGGAACATCATCACTGCGGGGTTTCAGATAGTGCTTGAATGCTTGCGTTTATTTTATATTGGGGTTGGTGGTGACTCAGCTCTTTGGTTCACAGGGATTGATTGGTTGGTTTCCCTGATGGTTGCTGGGGTGTTGAGCAGCCAAAAAAATTGGAAAAGAAGTTTGGAAAGGATTCTTTCAGCCTCACAGAACTTTGGTGACCCTCCCTTCTCCTTTCCTCTGCTGTCCCCAGAAGATTTTAAGAAGCTGTTCAGAGATATGATTGCAGGTCTGGCAGTAGGAGAGTAGCATTAAGCCCAGCATGGTTTTTACCTGCCTTGAGCCCCAATGGAATGAGTACCAAACAAAATCTTTGTCTGACTGACTTGTTTTGTGGGGGCTTCCCTACCTCTCCCGCCAAAGGGTGTGCAAGTCTGGCTTGGGCCACTCAGGGCGTCCATTGGTATGGTACCAGTTTCCCACCTCATCTGCTGCCTGTGCATGTTAGTTGTGGTTCCTGCGCTTTTCTGTGCTGCTTATGTGCCTTCTCTCCACGCGCATCAGTATCACGTGGTGCATTATGTGAATGGCCCGAGTGTGCTCTATTTCTGCCCATTGTTTCTTCAGCACACCTGAACCTGTGTTGCTCAGGTATCTGTAATATTGGAGATTCATATGCCCAGTTCTAAGAAGCACTGTCTGGTCAGTGGAAAGCAGAGATCCTTGATGCTGGAATCTGGTGTCTAAATTCTTGCATGGAAGCTGCTTCTTATTGGGCCCGCCAACCTCTCTCACAGTGAGGGGACATAAATGCCCTGGCCTTATTGTCTTTGCTGCAGGAGTCATCAGATGCAACGACTTAAAGGGAGGATCACAGGGCCTTGTTAAAGCACTTGTTTTGGCCACTCCCCTTCTCTTAAGAGTCAGATGGCCAGTGTACCCCTAGAGGATGAGGGCCCTATCCTAATACTCTAGGCGGTAGTGAGTTCCTAGTCATCAGGGTTGTCCTCTCTGGAATTCTTCTTTCTGCTACAAGCTTGGTCTTTTTGGCTTGGCAGCTCAGACCCTGGAGCCTTCCTGGTTCTCTTATCTTTCCATTCGCTCAGAAGCGGGGCCGGTGGCAAGTCAAAGTCCAGCCCAAGTGCCACCTTCTAAGCAATTTTGGTGAAGATTGGAGATTTCATATCAACTGTCCTTTGGCCGAGGCCCGGAGTGCAGTCACAACACATGAGGTGGTGATTCCAACCTGGAGGATGAGATGTCTTCTCCTTTGGAAGATCATGACAAATCCAGTATTATCTGCCTGTTCAGGATGGATAAATTAGCAGCTCTGTTCAAGTGTCTGCTCTGCATTTGACCCTCCCAATGGCAGAACAAGGGCTAGAGATACACCCCCTCCTGCAAGGGGTTTGGAAGTAGACTGCCTTTCTTTTTCTGGAGGTGATCCAAAAGCATGATCTGCTCGGAGTGGGATGTGACAGATGCCCCGGTAAAGGGGCTGAGGATTTGTAGGAAGCTTTATGCCCTGCCACAGGAGATCTGCGCCACCTGATTGAGCACACTTCAAGTGGATGTCCATGTCATGGTAAGCACAAAGCAGACTACCATCCCAGTAGAAGATGGTATAGCACTAAAGCAGGGGTAGGCAATTTCGGCCCTCGTACACCACAATCCAGCCTGGTTTTCATGATGTCCCTAATGAACATTCATGAGATCTATTTGCATCCACTGCCTTCCATTGTATGGAAATAGGTCCATGAACATTCATTAGGGACATCATGAAAACCAGGCTGGATTGTGGTGCACGAGGGCCGGAATTGCCCACCCCTGCACTAAAGGATTCTTTGGATCATAAGATGGACTCTCTCCTGAGGAATAGATTGTCAGCTTCTGCTATTATCCCTCCAGTTGGCTATGTGTTCGGGCATGACGATGCAAGCACTTCTCCACTAGATTCAGTCTCTGGCCACAGAGGATACTACACCTCTTGGAGTTTGCAAAAGCATTTGTGTCTGACTCCTTGTATATTCTTGTCCACTTGGTGACAAGACATTGCTCTTTTGATGGTGACTCATCATTGGCTATGGCTTTGCCACTGGGCAGCAAATACATCCTTTAAGTCCTGGTTGTCCCAAACTTGCCTTTAAAGGAAAGGTTTTGTTTGGAAAGGACTTGAAGAAATTGGATAAGGATTTGGGTGAGTCCTAACCTCATAGCCTCCCAGAAGACAGAGTGAAAGGGCCGGGGAAGCATACAGGTATGTCCTCGTTCCTGCTACCCAGATTCCCAGAGTTTCTGCAACTACTGTAGATACCACCACAGAAAGCCCACCTTCTCTTTTTCTCTTTCGTGGGGCTCATTGACCCTGGGATGCTACCATCTCCAGAAGTGCCACTTACCATCCAGCGCAATGACAGGCTAGGGACCTATTCCAGGATGCTTCCATTGGGCATCAGGCTGTGCCTTTTCTTTTATATCAGAAGTGACCCAGAGTTACTAAGGATCTTTGGGTACTAGACATCATTCTAGACAACATAGCGTAGTTTGGGAGGAGACATGGGGCAGTAGCCACCCCAAATGTTGCAGCACTAATGGTAATCTAGTACCTCTGCCCCCACAGTCAGTATGACTTCCTTACCCTTCCCTCCCCTCCAACCCAGAGTAAGAAGGCAAACTATACTGGTGCAATACGGTTATGTTCTGGAATGCAGAGAGCCTATATCAGACACCTTCATCGTATCCCCATGTGGTTCTGTGGCCAAGAGAACTGCCATTCAGATCACACTGGAAAAGTTGCTCCATCTGCGAGCAGTGGTCCCATTTTCCCCTGCTAAGTGGGGGGAACTAGGACCCTCTACTTTGTTATGCTAAAGAGACGGTTCCTTTCAATCAATCTTTAATCTTAAGGGAATCAATACTCGCCTCCGCACCCTGTACTTCATATGAAGACCATATAGTCTGTTTCAGAAGGCACGCACCGGGAAGATTTTTCTGGATCTAGCCAAAGCTTATTTCCACATTCCTATCTACGAAGATGAACAGCACTTTCTTAATTTCTTCGTACTTGGCTCTCATTTTCAGTTTGCTGCTCTTCCCTTTGGCCGCTCTGCCACCTACTACACTAAGGATGTTCTTAAAAGTCATGGTTGTGGCAGCCTCTGAGCTGAGGCACCAAGGGATTACCCTTATCTGGACAGCTAGCTCATCCAGCCAGGTCACAGTCAAAAGTGTCTCAGGTTTCGACAACTTTGGTGCAGTTCATGGAGCTTCTTGGCTGAGTGATCAATTGAAGGAAGAGGCACTTGGAGCCTTTCCAGTTGCTGGAATACCTAGGAGCCTAATTCATCACTCAGGTAGGCAAGGTCTTCCTATCTGAGGAGAGGGTGTAAAAGTTGTTCAGATTGGCAGCCTTCTGGTCTCAACAGGCTCCTAGGGTTTGGGATTATTTATAGTTTCTCGGCTGGATGGCAGAATTGATCGAAATAGTGCCTTGGATGCAGGCTCATATGAGACTGACTCAGCGGGCCTTGCTGTCTTATTGGTCACCAAGCTCTCAGGATTTCGGGGCCAGGTTTAAGAACATAAAAAATGCAATATTGGGTCAGATCAAGGTCCATCAAGCCCAGTATCCTGTTTCCAATAGTGGCCAATTTAGGTCACAAGTACCTGGTAGGTTCCCAAAAAGGCGCACAGGTTCCACAATGCTCGTCCTGGGGTAAGCAATGCATTTCCCAGGACCTCTTTAATAATGGTTTATGGACTTTTCCTCCAGGAACTTGTCCAAACCTTTTTTTAAACCCAGCTACACTAGCAAATTTTAATATATCCTCCAGTAACGAATTACAGAATTTGATTATGCATTAGAGAAAATATTTTTTTATTCAATTAGTCTTAAATGGTTACATTATAGCTTCATTGCGTGTCCTCTAGTCTTTCTACTTTTTGGTGGTGTAAACAACTGATCTATGTTTACCCATTCCATTCATTAATTTATAGATCTCTATCATATTCCCCTTCAGTTGTCTCTTTTCCATGTTGAAGAGCCCTAACCTTTTAAGCCTCTCCTCATAGGGATATCTTTCCATCCCCTTTACCATTTTTGTCGCTCTTCTCTGTATCTCTTCTAATTCTGCTATATCCTTTTTAAGATACGGCAATCAGAATTCCACACAATAATCAAAGTGTAGTCGAACCATGGAACAATACAGAGGCATTATAATATCCTTTGTTTTATTCTCCATCCCTTCCTTATGATTCGGATAATTCTATGTGCTGTCTTGGCCGCTGCTGCACACTCAGCGGAGGGTTTCAACATATTATCCACAATGACGCCTAAATTTTTTTCCAGGGTGGTGGTTTCTAAGGTGGTACCTTGCATTGGGTAACCAAAGTTTGGGATGTTCTTTCTTGGGTACATAACTTTGCACTTGTCCACATTAAATTTCATTTGCCATTTGGATGTCCAGTCTTCCAGTTTATCAAGTTCCTCTTGCAATTTTTCACAATTCTCTTGCGTTTTAACAACTTTGAATAATTTTGTGTCATCTGCAAATTTGATAACCTCTTTCGTTATACCCATTTCCAGGACATTTATGAAGATGTTAAAAAGCAGCGGGCCCAGCAAAGATCCCTGGGACACTCCACTGTTCACCTTCTCCATTGAGAAAATTGGCCATTTAGCCCTATTCTCCGCTTTCTATCTTTTCATCAATTCCTGATCCACAATACTACACTACCTCTGATTCCATGACTTTTTAATTTTGCCAAGAGTCTTTCATGAAGGACCTTGTCAACTGGCTCACTTTGGTCTACCTGTTTGTTCACACCTTCAAAAAAATATAACAAAATAAGATAAGACTTTCCTTGGCTAAATCCATGTTGACTTTCGTCCATTAAACCATGACTATCTGTGTTCAGTAAATTTATTCTGTATAATGCTTTCTCCAGGAACAAGCAGGAAGTCAATCCTCACATATGGGTGACGTCAGCACCGACGGAGCCCTCGTGCGGAGCAATTCCCCAGCTTTCAAAGAAAGCCTTTGGAATTGCATCTCACATGCGCGGTCCCCTTCCCGCCCAAGGGTGCCATCTTGCTCAGTCTTCTTTTTTCCACGGAGCCCAACGGACATGATCCTGTTTTCACCGTGGAAAAAGTAAAAAAGTTGATTTTTTTTCAGCTTTCCGGTTCGACACCGGTTCCCCTTCTCGCCTTCGGCTCGGTATATCGGTATCGAGTCCGGTCCTATTTGTCGTTTTTGTCCTTCGTGACTAGTGTTCGCTCTTTTTAGTTTTCACTGGCAGCCCAGTTGTTTGACCTCGCAGGGGCCCTTTTTCCCCCAATGGCTGCCAGCGACCGAGGTCATCAACGCTGGTGCCTTCGGCGTCAGGGCGGTCGGGCTTGAAGCCCTCGAGGCCGGAGGACTCGGCGTGGGAGACGGAGGAGGAAGACTCCCCAGACACCTTCCAGACCCGGTGTGTCCCATCGAACTCTCCGGGTTCGGAGCCTTGGACTAGATCCCCTCCGGAGGACACTCGGTTCTCGGACTTCATCAGGGACATGGCCAAGGCTTTGGCATTCCCTGTAGATGTCGTGGAGGAGCCTCGAGCCGAAGAGCTCGATGCCCTCCAGTATGACTCTCCCCCGAAGGAGGCCCTTACTGTACCAGTGCCTCCGATGTTGGAACGGCTGATGCTCTGCATGTGGGAGTCCCCGGCCTCGATGCCGGTGCTCAGCAAGTGGGTCGATTCCATCTATCGAGTCCGCAAGAGTCCTGGGTTCCAGAAAGCACTGCTGCCGCACAACTCCATGGTTGTGGAATCGGCCATGCACCGGCTGAAAAGCCAAAAAACGCACTCCTTGGTGCCTCCCAGCCGGGAGGCCCGGAACCTGGACACCCTCAGCAGAAAGTGCTACCAGGGCTCGATGCTGTCATGCCGTGTCCAAACTTACCAGCTGTACATGGGCATGTACTTGCGGGACCTGGCAAAGGAGATTGCTGGGTTCTCAGCTGGCCTGTCTTTCAAGGCCTTGTCCACAGGGATCAGAGAGTGCTCAAAGTTCATGTCTCAAGCAACTTACGACGGCTTCGAGGCTTCGGCCCGAGTAGCTGCGGCCGGCATCGGTGCACGCCATCAGGCCTGGCTCATGTTGTCGGACCTAGAGCCATGGGTTCAGGACAAGTTGGTCAATGTCCCGTGCCGAGGAGACAACCTCTTCAGCAAACCTATGACTGAGAAAGCTGCAGAACTCGAGTCCGAGTGCTTGACCTGGACAAGGTTGTCGAAGAAGACATCTGCACCTTCTCACAAAAAGAAGGCCTCGGGGAAGAAGCCCTTTTTCCCGAGGAAGGGTACAGCTTACAGAAACTACCCCACTTACCAGTCCGCCCCAGCTTCCCAACAGGGGCAGCAGGACAGGGGCATGGACCACGTAAGCCGAAGACCCCCAAGCTTCCAGCTCCGGCTCCTACCCAGCCGGGAGGGGGTTTTTGACTCCCAGTGCATAGCTCCTCTCCCACCAGTGATTTGGCCCTGCACAGGAGGAAGGTTGGCCCTGTACACTCACAGGTGGCCAGCCATTACTACCGACGCCTGGGTTCTGCAAGTAGTCCAGCAGGGCTACTTACTTCACTTCCACCAGGTGCCCACCTCCTTTTTCCCAGGAGAGCCTCTGAGGCCCCCTCGTCACAGGAACCTCCTCCTACAGGAGTTGGCATGTCTGCTAAAGGATCAGGCGGTGGAACCGGTGCCCTACCACCTGCAGGGGCAAGGCTTCTACTCCAGGTATTTCCTCATACCAAAAAGAAAAGGAGGCCTACGCCCCATCCTGGACTTGCGAAATCTAAACAAGTTCCTGGTGGGGGAATGTTCAAGATGCTTTCCCTTGGGATCCTACTGCCTTACCTCCACCAGGGAGACTAGCTATGCTCCTTAGATTTAAAGGATGCTTATACTCACATCCTCATACACCCAGACCACATACAATACCTCAGGTTTGTGGTCGAAGGAAACCACTTCCAGTACAAGGTGCTTCCCTTTGGCCTAGCTTCCGCTCGCAGGGTATTTACCAAGTGCCTAGCAGTGGTGGCAGCGGCCTTCCTCAGAAGCCAGGGTGTCTTCGTCTTTCCATACCTGGATGACTGGCTCATCGGGCCAGGAGGCACAGCAGGCCACTGCTCGCACAGTCACCCTGCTCCAGCACTTAGGGTTTTTTATAAATCACGAAAAGTCCACTTTACTCCCCACTCAACACTTGGCGTTCATAGGGGCAAGACTGGACACACTTCAGGCAAAAGCTTACCTACCGCTGGACAGGGCAAGGCTGTTGCTGGACTTGGTAGAACAGGTCCAGCACAGGCCTCAGGTCTCCACAAGGGTCTTTCTACGCCTCCTGGGCCACATGGCCTCCACGGTGCATGTGACTCCATATACTCGATTCCACATGCGCACAGCTCAGTGGAGCCTCAGAGACCAGTGGACACAAGCCACTGGCCGCCTCAGAGACAGGGTAGCAGTCTCCAAGTTCTCCAGGACCAAGCAGGAAGTCAGTCCTCACTTATGGGTGACGTCGGCGCCGACGGAGCCCTCGCGGAGCAATTTTCCCCAGCTTTCAAAGAAAGCCTTTGGGAATTGCAGCGCGCATGCGCGGTCGTCTTCCCGCCCGAAGGTGCCATCTTAGCCAGTCTTCTTTTTTCCGCGGAGCCCTACAGACGTCCCCGTCTTGTCCCCGCGAAAAAGTTGATTTTCTTCTTTATTTTATCCTTTTTTCTTTCAGTTCGACGCCGATCGTTTTCCCGCCCGGACTCGCGACGCCGGTCTCGAGTCCTCTTACTTTTTTCGTTTTTTTCTGACTTAGTCAGCTTTCGTTTTTCGTTTTCCCTGGCAGCCCGGTCCTTTGACCTCGCACGGGCCCTTTTTCCCCCGATGGCTGCCAGTGGGTTTAAGCGGTGTGGTCGGTGTGACCGAAATATGTCACTAACCGACACACACGACTTTTGCCTCTGCTGCCTGGGCCCGGATCATGAGGAACTGATCTGTGGGCCCTGCAGCAAACTGTCCTCAAAGGCGTTGAGAAGTCGGCGGCATCAGCGTGAGAGGATCTTCGCTGACCCCAGCCGTACCCGGACCTCGTCGGAGGCCTCCGTGTCGAAAGGCTCCAGCTCGGACCGTCGCCGGAGCTCCTCCGACCGGGGTTCTCCCTCCGGGGACCATCGTCGGAAGGAAAAACCCGCGAGGGCGGCGTCGGTGGACGCTCCTGGCTCCGCGAGGGCCAGGTCGCATAGCCCCGACAGCCGCCCCGGGTCCTTGGAGAAGGAACACATCCCGAAGCGACCTCGCCTGGAGTCGGAGATGCCTGCCCGGGTAAGTCCTGTGGTCCTTCTGGACTCGCCTCCGCGACAGCCGACGTCGGGCCCGACGCCGTCGGGGCCCGAGTCGGGGGCTGCTGGGTCACCTGAGCTCGGACTCAGGTTGACGGCCTTGGAGAGCAGACTGTCTGCCTTCATGGACCAGCAGAGGGCACTGCTCGCTGGCTTCGCTGGCGTCGCTGCCCCGACCGCCGGGACGTCGACGTCCAAGTCGACCCCGGAGACCGAGCCGATCCTCGAGTCGATGAGAACTCGAGTCGATCCTCGGTCGAGGTCACCCTCGGCCTCCCGTTCGGGACCGAGGTCGCCGACGCCGACTCCCTCGGCGTCGGGGCGGCTGGCGCCGCACCCTGCCCGGGCCGACCCCACCGAGTCCTCGTCGGAGTCGGTCTGGGAGTCTGAGGAGGAAGAGTCACCTGATTCTTTCCGGACTCGGTGTGTCCCATCGGACTCACCGGAGTCCGAGCCTCGGAAGCAGTCCCCCCCGGAGGATGCCCGGTTCTCGGACTTCGTTAGGGATATGGCCAAGGCTTTGGCCTTCCCTGCGGATCCCGAGGAGGAGCCTCGAGCCGAAGAGCTCGACGCCCTCCAGTATGACTCTCCCGCGAGGGAACACTTTACTGTGCCGGTTCCTCCTATGCTGGAACGACTACTCTTCCGCATGTGGGAGAGTCCGGCCTCCTCGCCGGTCCTGAGCAAGCGGGTCGATTCTATCTATCGGGTCCGCAAGAGCCCTGGCTTTCAAAAGGCACAGCTGCCACACCATTCCATGGTAGTGGAATCGGCCATGCATCGTCTTAAGAGCCAGAAGATGCACTCCTCGGTGCCTCCTGGAAGGGAGGCCCGTAACCTGGATGGCCTTGGCAAGAAGTGCTTCCAGGGCTCTATGCTCGCATGTCGTGTCCAGACTTACCAGCTATACATGGGCATGTATCTCCGGGATCTGGCTAAAGAGCTAGCCGGATTCTCCGCTGGTCTCTCCGAGGAGCCCTTGCGGAGGTTCCTAGCCTTGTCCACGGGCATTCGGGAATGCTCAAAGTTCATGTCCCGAGCAGCCTATGATGGCTTTGAAGCCTCGGCTCGAGTAGCCGCAGCCGGCATCGGTGCCCGCCGACAGGCTTGGCTTCAGTCGTCCGACCTTGAGCCCTGGGTACAGGACAAGTTGGTCGATGTCCCCTGCCGAGGCGAAAACCTCTTTGGCAAGCCCATGGCGGAAAAGGCTGCACAAATTGAGACTGAGACTCTCACCAGGACCAGGCTTTCTAGGAAGACCTCCGCCCCTTCCCAGAAAAAGAAGGGCTCGGGGAAAAAGTCCTTTTACCCGAGGAAGGCGGCTGCCTACAAACAATACCCCCATTATCAGGCCCCTGCAGCAAGCCCCCAAGCCTGCACCACCAGCCCCTGCTCAGCAGGGTGGGGGTTTTTGACTCGCTCAGCATAGCCTCTCCCCCCCCGCTGGTTCCCCCCAGCACCGGAGGCCGGCTGGTTCACTTCGCCCACAGGTGGTCCAGCATCACCGCAGATGCCTGGGTGCTTCAGGTCGTGCGAGAAGGCTACCTTCTCCACTTCCATCAGGTCCCTCCCTCCTATTTTCCGGGAGAGCCTCCGCGCCCCCCTCTGCACAGGGAGTTGCTCCTTCAGGAGTTAGCAGGTCTTCTGCAGGAACAGGCGGTGGAACCGGTGCCACACCACCTGAGAGGTCAAGGCTTCTATTCAAGGTGTTTTCTGATACCAAAGAGAACAGGGGGCCTCAGACCCATCCTGGACTTGCGCAACCTCAACAAGTTCCTTGTGCGGGAGAAGTTCAAAATGCTTACCCTTGGAATCCTTCTGCCCTACCTCCAGCAGGGAGATTGGCTATGCTCCTTGGATCTAAAGGATGCCTACACGCACATCCTCATCCACCCAAGCCACCGCCAATACCTAAGGTTTGTGGTGGCAGGAAATCATTACCAGTACAGAGTACTGCCCTTTGGCCTGTCCTCCGCACCGCGAGTCTTCACAAAATGTCTCGCGGTCGTGGCGGCCCATCTCCGGCTTCACGGCCTCTATGTCTTTCCGTACCTCGACGACTGGCTCATCAGAGCAGCGTCCGCTCAGGAGGTCACCAACGCCACGTGCCGCACGGTGACTCTGCTGCAGCACTTGGGCTTTGTCATAAACTTCGCAAAGTCCACTTTGCTCCCCTCACTGGATCTCGAGTTCATCGGCGCAAGGCTGCACACTCCTCAGGCGCGAGCGTACCTACCGCTCGACAGGGCTCAGCGGCTCATGGACCTAGCCGACCGCTTTCGCAGCCAGCCCCTGGTCTCCGCCAGGCGCTTCCTGAGACTGCTCGGCCATATGGCTTCCACCGTCCATGTGACCCCCAATGCCCGCCTGAACATGCGGTCTGCTCAATGGTGTCTCCGCCGGCAGTGGCGACAAGCCACGGGCGGCCTCGCAGACCTAGTGCGCGTTTCCGAGCCGCTGATCTCGTCTCTCCGGTGGTGGCTCCGGCAGCCGAACCTGATATTCGGTATGCCTTTCCAGTCACCTCAGCCGACCCGGGTGCTGACCACCGATGCATCCCTCCTGGGCTGGGGAGCGCATTGCCAAGAGGCGCGTACTCAGGGCCTCTGGACCACGTGGGAGTCTGCTCAGCAGATCAACTTCCTGGAGCTCCGGGCAATCCGCCTAGCTCTCAAGGCCTTCTCCCGCCTGACTTCCCAACAGTCCGTCCTTGTCCAGACGGACAATCAAGTTGCCATGTTCTACGTGAACAAACAGGGGGGCACGGGCTCCTTTCTCCTCTGCCGGGAGGCTCAGAAGCTCTGCTCTTGGGCCGTCAGTCACGGCATTCTCCTCAAGGCAGTTTATCTCCCGGGCCAAGACAATTGCCTTGCGGACAAACTCAGCAGGGTCCTCCAGCCGCACGAGTGGCGTCTGGATCCCTTGGTAGTTCAGAAGCTCTTCCTCAAGTGGGGCCTCCCCACGATGGATCTCTTTGCCAGTCCTCACAACCGGCAGCTTCCTCGCTTCTGCTCTCGTCAGCCACACCCCCTTCGGGTTGCGGCGGACGCTTTTCTGATCTCATGGTCGGGGAGCCTTCTGTACGCTTTCCCTCCCATCCCGCTGGTCTCTCGGACTCTTTTCAAGGTTCTCCGAGACAAAGCCTTTATGATCCTGGTGGCCCCTCGCTGGCCCAGACAGCCGTGGTTTCCGCTCCTGCTGCAACTGGCGGTGGAGGGTCCGATCCCTCTGGGGGTACAACCGGATCTCCTCACTCAGGATCAGGGGTCCCTACTGCACCCCAACCTCAGGTCTCTCAACCTCATGGCCTGGCTGCTGAGAGGGTAGTCCTTGCTCCCCTTCTCCTGCCGGCGGAGGTGGAGGAGGTCGTCCTGGCTTCGCGACGCCCTTCTACCCGCAAATGCTACGCCCTTAAATGGCGTCGCTTTGCAGTCTGGTGTACCCAACAGTCGCAGGATCCCTTCTCCTGCCCGGTGTCGGTGATCTTGCAGTACTTGCTACACCTCTCTAATCTGGGACTTAAGTCCAACTCCGTCAAAGTTCACCTCAGTGCTCTTTCGGCACATCATGTGCCGGTGGACGGTAGACCTCTCTCCAGCGACCCTCTCGTAGCGAGGTTTCTCCGAGGTCTCCTTCTACTTAAACCACCTCTGCGCCCGCCAGCGCCGGACTGGGACCTGAATGTGGTTTTGCAGCGGATCACCTGTCCGCCTTTTGAACCTATGGCTACATGTTCTCTCCGTTTTCTGTCTTGGAAAACACTGTTCTTGATAGCCCTCACTTCCGCTAGGCGCGTAAGTGAATTGCAGGCCCTCGTGTCTGATCCCCCCTACACTCGGTTCTACAAGAATAGGGTAGTCCTACGGACTCACCCAAAGTTTCTGCCTAAAGTGGTCTCCCCTTTTCACATCAATCAGGAGGTGGTACTTCCAACCTTCTTTCCCAGGCCACACTCCAGCCGAGCTGAGACGGTCCTCCATACCCTGGACTGTAGAAGGGCTTTGAACTTCTACCTTGACCGTACGCGGGAGCACCGTAAAGCTGCTCAGCTTTTTGTGTCTTTTGACCCCAATAAATTGGGACTCCCGGTCTCCAAGCGTACTCTGTCCATCTCGGTTGCGGACTGTATCTCTTGGGCTTATGGGGCAGCCGGACTCGCCTTAGAAAGTCGAGTCACGGCTCATTGCGTTCGGGCAAAGGCCACGTCAGTGGCTTACCTCCGCTCTGTTCCGCTGGCAGACATCTGCCGGGCCGCTACTTGGTCTTCGAGCCAGACTTTTGCGGTCCATTACTGTCTCGAGAGGGAGTCCCGTAGGGACAGTGCTTTCGGACAGGCAGTCCTCCGTAATCTCTTTGAGGTCTGAGCAACTCCTACCCTCCATCCCGGATGTGGGCTACCGGTGGGTGATAATTCAGCGAAGATTCTATCCTTCTGTGCTGCTGAGCTAGAGGGAGCTCATTTTTGTGCTTAGGGTCTCCGGTAGCCTTGAGCTTGGGAGTCCCATAAGTGAGGACTGACTTCCTGCTTGGTCCTGGAGAAAGCGTAGTTACTCACCTGTAACAGGTGTTCTCCAGGAGCAGCAGGAATCAGTCCTCACTACCCTCCCTCCTCCCCTTGGAGTTGCAATCGTCTGCTTATGTTCTTTTTGCAAATTTTTATGCTGTCTTTTTGGCTATGTCATCTGACTGGCTAAGATGGCACCTTCGGGCGGGAAGACGACCGCGCATGCGCGCTGCAATTCCCAAAGGCTTTCTTTGAAAGCTGGGGAAAATTGCTCCGCGAGGGCTCCGTCGGCGCCGACGTCACCCATAAGTGAGGACTGATTCCTGCTGCTCCTGGAGAACACCTGTTACAGGTGAGTAACTACGCTTTACTGGTGACAGCCTTGCAATGGTGGCTTCACTCCCCCAACTTGCTTCAGGGAGTGCCATTCCAACCCCCCTCTCCCACCAGAGTTCTGATGACAGACACCTCCTTGCTGAGCTGGGGAGACCATTGCCAGGGTTCATGCACTCAGGGTCTGTGGTCCTCGCGCGAGGCTACACTTCAGATCAATCTTCTCGAGCTTTGAGCCATCCGCCTAGCTCTTCAAGCCTTCTGTCATTTTCTGGCGCATCAGTCGGTGCTGATACAGACGGACAATCAGGTGGCTATGTTCTACATCAACAAACAGGGGGGCACAGGATCTCGCATCCTATGCCAGGAGACTCTGGACCTCTGCTCTTTTGCAGTGGCACATCACATGTCCCTAAAGGCAGTATCTCCAGGAACAAGCAGGAATGTAGTCATCACATATGGGTATCGTTAGTACCGACAGAGCCTGCGCGGGAACGCTCCCCAGCGTCCAATTAGAAAGCTTTTGGGAGCATCCCACAGTGCCTGCATGCTGCCTTCCCGCCTTTCCCAACTGCCTCTCTCCAGTTCTTCGTTTTCCGCAGAGCCAGCAGGTCGTGTTCCTGTCACCGCAGAAAATTATCTTCTTTTTTGTGGTCACGTCTGACTTCCTCGACGCTTTACCGGTACCGCCATTTTTTTTTCTTTCTTCATTCTTTTCTTTAAAAAAAAAAAAAAAAAATTTGGTACTTTTTCCTTTTCTTTTCAGGTGCATGCGCCATTTTGGGCCTTAGGCCCAGGATTTTTTTCCATAATGGAGAAACCCTCTTCGGGTTTTAAAACATGCACCAAGTGTGGCGGTACCATCTCCGTCACCAACACCCAAGAGTGGTGTCTGAAATGTTTAGGTCCTGACCATTCCATCTCGGAATGTATGGCCTGTGCCATGATGTCCAAGAGAGGTCGACAGAACCGAGCTGCCAAGCTCAGTACCCTGTTTCCCTCTGATGCAGCTTCGGTGGCATCGACGTCTTCCAGGATTTCGTCTTCCTCCCGTGGATCTCAGGTAACTAAACATAAGTCTAGCCGGTCCTCAAAGGGTAGATCTCCTTCTAAGCATCGAGATGCCTCTGGCGTTGCCCTTGAGGATTCTGCACCGGCAAAATTGCCCCAGCGGGAGGCTTTGGCTTCCAAAGCATTATCGGGGCTCCAGGATGTTCTTGAGGCCTCGACCTCGGCAGAACTACTGGTGCCATGCTCTGGGGTACCGGCAATCTTCTCCGGTACCGACATCCAGGCATCGGCAGCATCAACAGACCAGAGAGTCCTGGCTATTGAATGCAGTCTGGCGGCTCTCCTTGTGGCATCGACGCCCTCGGAACCACGACAGACAATCCAACCAGTACTGGTATCGGTACCGGTACTGATAGCATCGACATCGGTGTCCGCATTGCCGGAACCCAGTCATCCGATGCTTCCGGTACCAATTACTCCCGGTACCAACTTCGGTCGGTATGGGTATCGGGCTCTTCAAGAGCATCCGGACAGACGGTACTTCGAGTCCTCAGAAGAATATGAGGATTCTGACAGTTCTGTCGATGCAGGAATGCTTCTCCCAGAGGAGCCCTCCTCCCCTAAGCGTAGGATGTCTCCTCCAGAGGATATTTCCTTTCAGGATTTTATCAGGGAGGTGGCTCGGGGTCTGTCCATTACTGTTGCCTCTGAAACAGAGCCCAGAGCAAAAGAGTTGGAAATTTTACAATATCCCAAAACTCCTAAGGAGGCAGCTACCTTGCCCATTCATGAGATTTTGCATGATCTCATGTTAAGAATGTGGGAGACACCTCTTATCACCTCTCCTCATTCTCGTAGACTGGATACTCTGTATCGAGTCCCTCCTTGTCCTGGTTTCCAAAAAACTCAGCTTCCTCACCACTCTATTGTAGTGGAATCAGCTATGAGAAGGATCAAGAGTGCAAAGAGGTATGCCTCTAATCCTCCAGGACGTGAGTGCAGAACTCTGGATGCTTTGGGACGTCGTGTCTTCCAAGCTTCCATGCTTTCTGTCAGGATCAGTTCCTATAGTCTATACATGGGAATGTTCCTGAAGGAGGTCACAGGTGATTTAGAGGCTTTGAGTCCTATTCTTCCTGAGGATAGAAGACAGGATTTTCTCACATTGGTCAAACATGCCCAAGATGTTTCTAAATTTGTCAACCGTGCAGCTTTTGACTGTTTTGAGTGCATAAGCAGAACCTCTGCCATTGCCATAGGTGCACGTAGAATTGCTTGGCTCCAGGCATCTGATCTGGAGCTCTGGGTACAAGACAAATTGGGAAATATCCCTTGTACTGGTGAGAACCTGTTTGGTAGAGATTGGCAGGAAAAAGCCAATGAGTTGGATGCTGACAACTCCACCTTGGATAGATTATAGTCCACAGCTGATCCTGCTAGAAAGAAATCTTTCAAGAAACCATTCTTTTCTAAGAAGAAAAGATGATATCCTGCTTATGCTCAGCAGGGACGTTCTGCAGGTCAGCTTGTCAGGAAAGGTCAGCAACCACCCAAACAGAAGAAAGCAAAGACTGCTTATCCTCAGCCGTCCCAGCAGTCTCAGCCTCCACAAGGCCTTTGACTTTCAGCTAGAGAACTTAGCCTTTCTGGCTCTCGTGGGACCAGAGCCTTCCACCATTCCAGGAAGGTTATGTCACTTTGCCCCCAGATGGGGGCAAATAACAGCAGAGCATTGGACACTCTCCATCATAAAGGAGGGGTACAAGCTTCATTTTTCGAACATGCCCCCTCCCACAATAATAAGGCAGTTCAATTCTCCGACCTCTCTCATCAACCTGTTAGGTCAGGAGGTCACTATGCTTCTAGCCCAAGGGGCAATAGAAGAAGTACCCATCCATCAGCAGGGTACGGGGTTTTACTCCCTCCTATTTCCTTATCCCGAATAAAACAGGGGGATACAGACCTATCTTGGACCTCAGAGAATTGAACAAATTCCTTGTCAAAGAGAAATTCAAGATGATTTCTCTCAGAACTCTGCTGCCATACCTTCAGTCAGGATTGGCTTTGTTCTCTAGATCTCAAGGATGCGTACACCCATGTTCTCATCCATCCAACTCACAGAAGGTTCCTTCGGTTCCTTTTTCAAGGAAAGCACTACCAATACAGGGTGCTTCCTTTTGGCCTGGCCTCAGCTCCAAGGGTGTTCAAGAAATGCATGGCTGTGGTAGCAGCATTTCTCCGCACTCTAGGGATATTCGTCTTCCCCTACTTAGACGACTTGCTCATTCGAGCCCCAACAGAGTCAGAGGCCAGGACTTCTCTATCCTGCACAATGTGTATCCTTCAGTATTTGGGTCTGGTAATAAACATCCCAAAATCCAGTCTAACTCCCACTCAGTCTTTAGAGTTCATAGGCAAGTACTTCTCCCCCTCTCTTACCGTTCATGCCATAGAAACGGTAAGAGAGGGGGAGGAGTACTTGCCATCACCAAGTTGGACCTCCAGTTCCTCCCGAGAAACCCAACCAGCACTTCACTCCTTGATACAATCACGATAGCAAACAAGGGCTGTGCCATCAACCTCCTATACAGGGCCCCATCAGCAGACCCAGATGCTCTCTCAGCAATAATCAACCTTGCATCCAATACTCAAAACCCATGTACTCCTAGCTGGATCCTAGGAGACTTCAATCTACCTTCCCTGAAAGACTCCCACGCTTCAGCGTTTCTCGAAGCACTTAAGGATTTAGGATATAAACAACTGGTCAAGGAACATACTCATGTAAAAGAAGGCCTCCTGGATCTAATATTCGCTCCTCAGGCAACTCTTAACTCACCCAAGACCCCTGGTCTGACCACAAGCTGATCATATTCCAAATTCCCCTGCCCAGCCACAATCAGAAGGAAGCCAGAACAGTCAGCGGCTACTCCAAGTCTCCATCACGAAGATTTCAGGCTTTCAACAAGGAATTGATATTGAGCACAGCGCACCCTTTACTCACCTCGACAGCACACGATCCTGAGGTTCTGGTCTCCGAATGGAATGAAACATTCAGTTCACTTGCACTACGTCTGCCATCTAACAAACCTCCAAGGAAGCGAGCATCTGCAACCTGGTACTCTGCTGAGCTGAAATCCTCTCGCACCCTCCTAAAGAAGCTGGAGAGACGCTGGCGCCGTTCACGCACAGCAGACGATCAAAGAGCATATAACTCCCACCTGACAGCACACCGTGAAGCGGTAACAGCAAACATGAGACAATTCCACACGGACACGCTAAAAAGATTGCTGAACAAACCACACGACCTGTTCGCTCTCGTCAAGGACCTAACAAAGGAGCCAGCCGCAGAGCAAACAATCGGGATCCACCCTCAAGAATTTGCGGACTACTTACTATCCAAGCTATGCCAGACCAACAATGCCCCAGCACCTGAAGTCTCCTCCAAGCCAAGCTATCAAACACCCCTCACCATCTTCTCCACACCTCCCAAGCAGCGCATTGAAGACACCATAGCTGCATTCAACATGACCACTGCTCAAACTGACCCCTGCCCTGCATTCTGGATTAAAGACCTACGGTCTAACTTTAGCCCCATTATAGCCAGAATTATGGACCAATCCTTTGCAGCAGGTACAACCCCTCAAGCACATGTCTATAAGACTGTTACTAAAAAACAGCAAGCTTGACCCCCAGAAGGTAGACTCATACAGACCGATATCGAGCATACCTTTTCTGGCAAAAATAATTGAGAAGGAAGTCCAGATGCAAATTCAAGAACACATTGAAACCTCTGCAACCACTGGACCCTTGCCAACACGGCTTCAGAGAGGCCCATGGAGTTGAAACGCTCCTTACCACACTCTTCAACAACATAATATCAGGAATCGACAATATTCATCAGTGGTTTGTCCTCATCATCTTGGACATTGCAGCTGCGTTTGACTCGGTGAGCCATGAGCTTCTGCTGGAATGTCTCAAGGAGAAGGGGATCACTGACAAAGCGCTGGACTGGTGCAAGTCCTACCTTTCTGACAGATGGCAGCACGTACGTTCCGGGGCAACTTCATCAGATACCTTCCACCAGAAGCAGGGTGTCCCGCAGGGTTCCTCCCTCTCGGCCCTGATGTTCAACGTATACATGCAGCTTATCTGCAACCTGATCCGGTCATTCAGTGTCAATTGCTTGATATATGCAGACGACGTGTTGCTATACATGCCTTTCTCAACTGAGAACCCAGATCTCTCGCCACTGACAAGCTGCTTTAATGTAGTATCTGACTGGCTCCAAACCCAAAACCTCAGGATCCAACACAAAAAAACAGAAGTACTCTTCATTACAAGGAATCCAAACTTCTCCACGCCACCCTTTCTAAGAGTCAAGGAAGCAGATCTCCAGACCAAACCCACGATCAGATACCTCGGCGTCACTTTAGATCAGAGACTGGACATGAAGGTACACATAGGCAACATAGTTAGGGCGGTGTACCATAAGATACGATCCCTCAGACCCCTACGAGCCTTGCTGGAGCCAGAAGACTTTAGGACAATTTACCAGGCGCTGATCATACCACATTTTGATTATGCAAATGTGATCTTGCATGGGCTTCCCCAGGCCACCCTGAATCCGCTGCAACTGGCAATGAACACTGCAGCAAGAGTCCTATATGGGGCATCCAGGAAAGACCATGTGACGCCCATACTGAAGCACCTCCACTGGCACCCGATACATAGTAGACTCAAGTACAAATCCCTACCTCTGACATTCAAAGCCATCAGTGGGGTCTCATCTTCATCACTATCTGAATTGATCCAGACTACTCCCACTAATAGGTCCAGAAGATCGGTAGCACTCAATACACTGACAGTCCCAAAATCAATAACCCAATGCACCCAGTCAACAGCAAGCAGGGCCTTCAAATTCTGTGCGCCCAGATGCTGGAATACCCTACCTCCCAACATCCGTGCAGTTCCTGACCTATTCCAGTTTAGGAAAGCTTTGAAGCACCACCTCTTCCTCCTGTACTACCCGACAGACAATGCTACAACAGCCCCATCCACGTGTACCACACAAAGTACCTACGGCTAGACCAATGAGGCAAACCCTACCTTGTTGCAAGATTGTAAATAGTTAACCCATGTTATCCAAGTTTTAACTCCTGTTCATTGTAAACACAGAGTACCCAAGAAAATGTGTAGTTCTATGTTCATTGTAAACCGCACGGATGTTGAATAGCGCGGTATAGAAGAAACTGGAAATAAATAAATAAATACCATAAGAACATAAGATACGCCATACTGGGTCAGACCAAGGTCCATCAAGCCCAGTATCCTGTTTCCAACAGTGGCCAATCTAGGTCATACGTACCTAGCAGTTTCCCCAAAAGACACAGGTTCTGCAATGCTTGTACTAGGTCAAGCATTGATATCCTGGGTCCCTTCTTAATAATGGTTTATGGACCTTTCCTCCAGGAACTTGTCCAAACCTTTTTTAAACCCAGCTACACTAACAGCCTTTACTACATCCTCCGGTAACAAATTCCAGAGTTTGATTACACGTTGAGTGAAAGAATTGTCTTTTATTAGTCTTAAATAGTTTACCCTGTAGCTTCATTGCATGTCCCCTAGTCTTCCTATATTCTGATAACGTAAACAGTCGATCTACGTTTACCCTTTCCACTCCGTTCATTAATTTATAGACTTCTATCATATCTCCCCTCAGCCGTCTCTTTTCCAGGTTAAAGAGCCCTAACCTTTTTAGCCTTTCTTCATAGGAGTATCCTTCCATCCCCTTTACCATTTTGGTGGCTCTTCTCTGAACCTTTTCTAATAACGCTATATCCTTTTTAAGATACGGCGACCAGAATTGCACACAATATTCAAGGTGCGGTCTCACCATGGAACGGTATAGAAGCATTATAATATCTTTTGTTTTATTTTCCATTCCTTTCCTTATGATACCTAGCATTCTATTTGCTCTCTTGGCTGCCGCTGCACACTGGGCCGAGGGTTTTAACATGTTATCCACAATGACGCCTAAATCTTTTTCCTGGGTGGTGGTTCCTAATGTGGAACCTTGCATAGTGTAACCATAGTTTGGGTTGTTCTTCCCAAGGTGCATAACTTTGCACTTGTCCACATTAAATTTCATCTGCCATTTTGATGCCTAGTCTTCCAATTTAGCAAGATCCTCTTGCAATTTTCCACAATCCTCTTGGGTTTTAACAACTTTAAATAGTTTTGTGTCATCTGCAAATTTGATAACCTCACTCGTTATTCCACTTTCCAGGTCATTTATGAATATGTCAAAAAGCAGCGGACCCAGCACCGATCCCTTCCTTTCTACTTCTGCTCTAACTACACTAGTACTATCTTTAGTTATGTCACAGGTGGACTTCTCCAACTCACTGTTCCTTGGTCTTCCCAAAAATCAGGTAGTTAGACTTCAAAGAATACAGAACACTGCTGCACGCCTTGTCACACACTCTACTCTTCGGGATCATGTCACTCCTTTACTTTTTCGTCTTCACTGGTTTCGCTTTCAATTTAAGCTATTGATCTTGCTTCACAAAGTATATCACACTAGCACTCCTTCGTATCTGATCGATCTTCTTTCTTTTCATTCTCCTCGATATACACCTCGCTCTTTTCACCTTAACCGTCTTGCTCTTCTTTCTTCTTCTCGTGCTCATCTGCAGCTCACACGTCTTTCTGCATTCTATTTCGCTGGTCCTGCTCATTGGAACTCTCTCCCCTCCTCTCTCCGTCTAGAATCACAATATGTCATTTTCAAGCAAAACCTCAAAACCCACTTATTCTCCCTAGCATTTAATGTCCCTTCCCCTTTTGTATGAGTCCGCTCTCTTGCATGTTTTTTTGTCTGCCTCCTGTATCTTGTCTTGTCTCTATTATCTTTTTGCTTTCTATCCTTTTAATTTTGTACATTTCCTTTCTTTTACCGGCTTCGGCCACAACTTTTATGTATTTTATGTATTTTATTATTGTACACTGCCTTGATTGACATAGAAAGGCGGTTTTATCAAATAAATAAACCTTAACCTTACACCACTATTCACCTTTCTCCATTGGGAAAATTGGCCATTTAGCCCAACCCTCTGCTTTCTATCTTTTAACCAGTTCCTGATCCACAGTAGTACACTGCCTCCTATCCCATAGACTCTTTAGTTTTGCCAAAAGTCTCTGATGAGGGACCTTGTCAAAGGCTTTCTGAAAGTCCAGATACACTATATCAACAGACTCACCTTTGTCCACCTGTTTATTCACACTTTCAAAAAAACATAACAGATTAGTAAGACAAGATCTTCCTTGTCTAAAGCCATGTTGGCTGTCTCCCATTAGGCCATGACTATCTACATGCTGAGTAATTTTATTCTTTATGATGGTTTTTACCATTTTTCCCGGTACTGACGTGAGGCTCACCGGTCTGTAGTTTCCCGGATCATCCCTCGAACCCTTTTTAAAAATTGGTGTTACATTGGCGATCCGCCAATCTTCAGGTATTAGAGATGATTTTAATGATAGTTCACAGATTACTAATAGCAGGTCTGCAATCTCCTATTTCAGTTCTTTCAACACCCTTGGATGTATACCATCCGGCCCAGGTGATTTGCTACTCTTCAGTTTACCTAATAGTTGTAATACATCTTCCCGATGTATCGATATTTCCTTCAATTCTTCCGCACCTTTAAATACCACTTCATACATGGGTAACATACCTACATCTTCCTCAGTAAAGACCGAAGCAAAGAATTCATTCAGTCTCTCCGCAATCGCCTTGTCGCCTCTTAGTGCCCCTTTAACTCCTCTATCATCTAATGGTCCAACTGTCCAGAAGGGCAAGGGCCTATCTCCCCCAGGCCCGCTGCCTTCGCATTGTGCAGTTAGCTTCTCAAGCAGTGCTAAAGCCTCATCTCACTGCCTGAGAAATGCTACAACTACTAGGCCACATGGCATCTACTGTGCATGTGCTCGCCTTCATATGAGGGCAGCCCAGTGGACTTTATCCACTCAATGGACCCAAGCATCAGGATGCCTGTCAGACAAAATAGCAAACACAAGTCGCCTTATTTTGCCCCTCCAATGGTGGAAGTTCACTCAAAACCTGTTGCTGGGGTCCCCTTTTCAACAAACTTTACCCCAAGCAACTCTCACAACAGATGTTTCTCCGATGGGTTGGAGAGCTCATCTGCAAGACCTCTCCACCCAAGGCACCTGGAGACTCATCTACATATCAATCTCTTGGAGCTCAGAGCAATCTTCCTTGCTCTTTGGGTGTTTCACACCCTGCTCAGCTACAAGACAGTCCTCATTCATATGGACAATCAAGTAGCCATGTTCTACGTGAACAAGCAGGGTGGAACAGGTTCTCTGTCGCTTTGCAACGAAGCTTTGCGACTATGGGCCCTCGCCAGAGAGCATCAGATTCATCTCCTGGCAGTGTATCTTCCAGGCATACAAAACTCTTGGGCAGAGACTCAGTCGAGTTCTGCTTCCACATGAGTGGTCTCTGCATGCAAACCAGGTGGCCAAGATTTTTCAAATTTGGGGAACCCCAGACATAGACCTCTTTGCAAGTCCGTAGAATGCCAAACTTCCCCGGTTCTGTTCCAGAATTCTGGCTCAGAAGGCTCAGGCCAGGGATGCTTTCCTCCTTTACTGGGGTCAAGACTTCCTGTATGCCTTTCCACCCATTCCCCTAATTCCCAAAACCCTGTTCAAGCTTCAGAGAGACAGAGGCCGTATGATTCTCATAGCTCCACATTGGCCAAGGCAGGTGTGGTACCCTCTGCTTCTACATCTCTCTCAGGCTCCCTCCCTGGAGTTAGGGTCTGCTCCAGATCTCCTATCCCTGGAGGACGGAATGTTATGGCATCCCAATCCCCAGTCTCTGCGTCTCAGGGCTTGGTTGCTGAAGGCCTAGATCTCCATGATTTTAATCTCCCTCAGCAAGTAAAAGATATTCTTTTTGCTTCCAGGAAACCTTACACGAGACGCTCTTATGCTTTCAAGTGGAAAAGGTTTACCATATGGTGTTCGCAGAAGGGTCTTAACCCCCTTGCGATACCTCTGGAATCATTGCTGGAGTATCTCCTTTATTTGTCCAATGCAGGTCTTAAGACCAACTCAGTAAGAGTCAATTTGAGTGCTATTGCAGCTTCCTTTAAGCCTCTAAATGGACAGCGTATTTCCTCTCATCCTCTTATAGCAAGATTTATGAGAGGCCTTCTTCTAATTAAGCCTCCCATTAAGCCACCACCGGTGGCATGGGACTTAAACCTGGTTCTTGGGCAGCTCATGAAGCTACCTTTTAAGCCCTTAGCTACTACCTCCTTGAAATTCCTTTCTTGGAAGGTTATCTTTCTCATTGCAATCACATCAGCACGTCGCATTAGTGAGTTGTAAGCGCTAGTAGCTGATCCACCTTACACAAGGTTCCATCATGACAAGGTAGTCCTTAGGACTCATCCACACTTTATGCCAAAGGTGGTCTCGCCTTTTCATCTAAACCAAGCGGTTTACCTACCTGTGTTTTTTCCAAGGCCTCATGCATCAAATGCAGAGAGGAATCTTCATGCCTTGGACTGTAAAAGAGCTTTAGCCTTTTACTTACAAAGAACACAGCAACATAGAAAGTCCTCTCAACTCTTTGTTGCTTTTGATCCTTCTCATTTGGGACTTCCAGTCTCCAAGAGAACACTATCCAACTGGATTGCTCAGTGTATATCCTTTGCTTATCAGAGTAAGAATCTTCCTGTGGAGGGCCATGTCACAGCTCACAATGTGAGAGCCATGGCATCTTCAATGGCTCATCTGCACTCTGTGTCTATCGATGACATCTGTCGAGCAGCCACCTGGGCCTCGGTTCATATCTGGGCAAGGTACTTCAGGCCGGAAGGTCGGGGGTTCAAATCCCACAGGTGCTCCTTGTGGTCTTGGGCAAGCCACTTAACCCTCCATAGCCCATGTTCCCTGTAAAATAGTTATCTCCTAGTTATAATGCCCTGTTCAATGTAATTTCAGTTTGTTCAATGTAAACAACACTGATGCAGAATAGCACGGTATATAAGAGAATGTAAATAAATAAATAAAATACCTTCATAGCCCATTACTGCTTGGATAAAGACTCCCGCCGGGAAGCCTTGTTTGGTCAGGCTGTTCTCCAACACCTGTTCCATACCTAATCAACTCCTACCCACCATCCCTGGTTGGATGCCAGAGATCCATGGGGGGAAGTGGAGCCCTTCTCAGGGGCACACAACTTCTGGGGTCTCTCCCTGGCATCTAAAGCTAGGGAGTCCCCATATGTGATGACTACATTCCATGCATGTTCCTGGTGATAGCATAGTTACTCACCTGTAACAGGTGATCTCCGGGAACAGCAGGAATTTAGTCCTCACAACCCACCCACCTCCCCTAGGAGTTGTATTTCTCTATCTATCTCTTTCCCTTTCCCTCTCTCTCTCTTTGTCTCGGCTTTAAAACTCAACTGGAGAGAGGCAGTTGGGAAAGGCGGGAAGGCAGCACGCAGGCGCTGTGGGATGCTCCCAAAATCTTTCTAATTGGACGCTGGGGAGCGTTCCCGCGCAGGCTCCGTCGGTACCGACGATACCCATATGTGAGGACTAAATTCCTGCTGTTCCCAGAGATCACCTGTTACAGGTGAGTAACTATGCTTTATCTGCCCGGTCAAGAGAACCTCCTGTCCAACAAGTTGAGCAGGATTCTTCAACCTCACGAATGGCAACTGCACCGGGATGTAGCCCAGCAGATCTTCCACTGCTGGGGTCTCCCATCCATGGATCTCTTTGCCAGTCCGCAAAACCATCAGTTGCCACGGTTCTGCTCAAGACAGCCACATCCACTGAGCGTGGCGGCAGATGCTTTCCTGATCTCGTGGGCACAATGCCTTCTCTTTGCGTTCCCACCCACGCCCCTGGTGGCACGCACTCTGTTCAAGATTCTTTGGGACAAGGCCTATGTCATCCTGGTAGCCCCCAGGTGGCCCAGACAGCTTTGGTTCCCTCTGCTCCTTCAACTGGCGGTCGAAACTCCACTCCCACTGGGGGTGCAGCCCGACCTCTTGACCCAGGAATAGGGTTCCGTGCTACACCCCAATCTCAGATCCCTCAACTTAAATGCTTGGCTGATGAGAGGGTAGTACTTGCTCCTCTACTTCTCCCCAAGGAGGTGGAGGAGGTGCTGCTGGCCTCTAGGAGGCAATCCACTAGAAAATCCTATGTGTTCAAGTGGCATAGATTTGAAGGTTGGTGTGCCCAGCATACGGAGAACCTGTTCATTTGTCAAATACCTCAGATATTGCAGTACTTACTCCACCTCTCGGAGTTAAGCCTCAAATCTAACTCTGTCAGGGTCCACCTGAGTGCGCTATCAGCTCTCCACTCTCCAGTGGACGGGCAACCTCTTTCAGCTCATCCTTTCGTATCCCGTTTCCTCAGAGGCCTCCTCCTCTTGAGGCCTCCAATTCACCCACCGGCTACAGAGTGGGACTTAAATGTGGTCTTGCATCGGCTTACTTGCCCACCTTTTGAACCAATGGCCACCTGTCACCTACGCTTCCTTTCCTGGAAGGCTCTTTCTGGTGGAACTTATAACTGCTCGACGGGTGAGCGATCTGCAGGCTTTAGTATCGGATAAACCGTATATACGGTTTTATAAAAACAGGGTGTTCCTATGTACTCACCCCAAGTTCCTTCCAAATGTGGTTTCCTCGTTTCACCTCAACCAAGAGGTGGTTCTTCCAACCTTCTTCCCCAGGCCACACACCAGCAGGGCAGAAGCGGTTCTGCATACCCTGGACTGTAAGAGGGTGCTCGCCTTCTACCTGGAGCGTACGTGGGGACATCGGAGAACTTCCCAGCTCTTCGTCTCTTATGACCCTAGTAAATTGGGTCTACCTGTCTCCAAGCGCACGTTATCCACCTGGGTGGCAGACTGCATCGCCTGGGCGTACAGGGCAGCTGACCTCCAGCTGCAGGGCTGAATCACGGCCCACTCTGTCAGGGCTAAGGCCGCATCAGTGGCTAACCACCGCTCTGTTCTGTTGGCAGACATATGCCGTGCCGCAACTTGGTCTTCAAGCCAGACCTTTGCAGCCCACTACTGCCTGGAGAGAGAGTCCCGGCGGGACAGTGTTTTCAGTCAGGCGGTACTCCGTAACCTATTCGAGGTTTAGGCAACTCCTACCCTCCAACCCTTTGGTGTCAGGCTACCGTGGGGGTTGTGTTCTCGGAGAAAAATCCTATCACTGCTGCTGCGGCTCTTCTAGAGGGAGCCATTTTCAGCTATGGATTCTTGGTAGTCTATAGCTAGGGAGTCCCATATGTGAGGACTGACTTTCCTGCTTGTTCCTGGAGAAAGCGTAGTTACTCACCTGTAACAGGTGTTCTCCAGGGACAGCAGGAATCAGTCCTCACAACCCTCCCTCCTCCCCTGGAGCTGCAGTCCTTTGATTAATTTTTTCTCATTTTTGCCGTCTCTTTAGCTATGTCATCTGACTGAGCAAGATGACACCCTTGGGCGGGAAGGGGATCGCGCATGCACGATGCAATCCCAAAGGCTTTCTTTGAAAGCTGGGGAATTGCTCCGCACGAGGGCTCCGTCGGCGCCGACGTCACCCATATGTGAGGACTGATTCCTGCTGTCCTTGGAGAACACCTGTTACAGGTGAGTAACTATGCTTTCTACCATTTTGCCCGATACCGACGTCAGGCTCACCTGTCTATAGTTTCCCAGATCTTCCCTTGAATCCTTTTTAAACATTGGTGTTGCATTGGCCATTCTTCAGGCTTCAAGTATTACAGATGATTTAATTGATAGTTCACAAATTACTAATAGTAAGGCTGCAATTTCATTTTAGTTCTTTCAACACCCTTGGATGTATACCATCCAGTCCAGGTGATTTGCTATTCTTTAGTTTATCAAATAGTTATAATATATCTTCCCAATTTATCAATTTTTCTTTCAATTCTTCTGATAACATCACCTTTATATACCATTTCATGCCCAGGTAACTTCCCTACATCTTCATTAAAGACTGAAGCAAAGAATTCATTCAGTCTCTCTGCTGTGAACTTTTCCTCACTTGGCGCCCTTTTACCCCTCTATCAACCAATGGTCCAACTGACACAGGTTTTTTGCTACGAATGTACTTGAAAAAGAGTTTATGATGTGTTTTGGCTTCCACTGCAAGCTTTTTTCCAAATTCACTCTTTGCTTGCTTTATCAGTGCTTTGTATCTAACTTGCCAATGCTTGTGTTGTTTCCCGCTTTCTTCATTTGGCTCCTTTTTCCATTTCCTGAAAGATGTGTTTTTGGCAACAGTCTCTCTGACCTTGCCTTAATTCATGCAGTTTTTTGGCCTTCCTTCCACTATTAAAGCGTGGTTTACATTTGATCTGCGCTTCCAAGATAGTACATTTAAACATTGCCCATGCTTGATTTAAATTTTTAACCTTTACTGCTGCTGTTTTTAGTTTTTTCTTAACTATTTTCCTCATTTTATCAAAGGGGCTTGTTTACAAAGCTGCGGTAGCGGTTCGCGATCGTTATCGGAGCCGCGACCCCATTGATTTCAATGGGTCCGCGGCTCCGATAACGACCGCGAACCGCTACCGCGGCTTTGTAAACAAACCCCATAGTCTCCCTTTTGAAAGTTAAAAGGTAGTACGGTGGCTTTCCTTGCCGTCCTTCCATTAAATCAAATACGATCATGTTATGATCACTGTTGCCAAGTGGCCCCAAAACCTTTATCTCTTGCACCAGATCCTGTGTTCCACTAAGGACTCAATCCAAAATAGCTGTCCCTCTTGTCGGTTCATGAACCAGCTGCTCCATAAAAGCCATTTATTTCATCTAGAAACTTTATCTCCCTAGCATGTCCTGCTGTGACATTGACCCAGTTGATACCAGTGTAATTGAAATTGCCTATTATTACTGTGTTGTAAGTTTTTTGATAGCTTCCCTGATGTCTTTTCGGCATTGCATCATCCATCTGTTCATTCTGGCCAGGTCAGTAGTACACCCCCAATGCCATCGCCTTCCCCTTTTTACATGGAATTTCTATCCATAGAGATTCTACAGTATATTTTGTTTCCTGTAAAAATGTAGTCCTATGTGTTTCAATGCCATCTCTAACATAGAGCGCAACCTCTCCACCAATTTGATCTACTATTGCGATATAGTTTGTACCCAGGTATCACAGTATGTGTCCTCCTTCCACAGGTCTCTGAGATGCCAATCATATCTAACCTTTCATTTAGTGCTATATATTCTAGCTCTCCCGTCTTATTTTTCAGACTTCTGTCATTTGCATAGAGGCATTTTAGAGATTATATTTTATTCATATTAATCTGGTCATCGGTTGATAGGGGTAGTTTGGAATCTTTCAGCTCTGTACTTAAGGGCATCTGGGTTACTTTTATCTTTCTTGGAACCTCTCTGTTGGAATGTTCTAATTTCCCTCTTTGCCAGTATCCTTCAAGGCTACATCCTTCCAAACCATGCACTCTATGGCGACTGTCAGCTTTCCCCATGATCTAGTTTAAAAGCTGCTCTCCTTTTTAAAGGTTCATGCCAGCAGCCTGGTTCCATCCCAGTTAAGGTGGAGCCTATCTTTTCGGGAAAACCTCTCCCTTTGACAGAATGTTGCCCAGTTCCTAACAAATCCAAAACCCTCTTTTTTGCACCATTGTCTCATGCACACATTGAAACTCCGGAGCTCTGCATGCCTTTTGGGTCCTGCGCTTGGAAGCATTTAAGAGAATGCTACCCTGGAAGTTCTGAATTTCAACTTGCTACCTAAAAGCTTAAGTTGGCCTGCAGAACCTCTCTCCCACACTTCTCTTTGTCATTGGTACTAACATGTACCAAGACAGCAGAGTCCTCCCCAGCACTATCTAAAATCTTGTCTAGGTGGCACGTGAGGTCTGCTACCTTTGCACCAGGCTTCCCCCTCCATCCAGAGGAGGTGGCGTCCAAACTGCGGTGGTGGAAGCAGCCCCAGCGTCTGAGGAGGGATATGCCACTGGATGATCACTTGTGGCTTCTCCTGTCAATGGATGCTAACTTGTTTGGCTGGGGAGCCCATTGCAGAAAACAAACAGCTCAAGGCCGTTGGCACTGCTGGGAATAGGCATGTTCCATCAACCTTCTCGAGGCAAGGGCCATTGGTCTAGCCCTTTTGCACTTCTGGATCCTAGTCAAGGACAGAGAAGTCTGGGTGTACTCTGACAATGCCATGGCAGTATCAGTTGGTAAGAGGGCACAAAGAGTGCTGGAGTGACTCTGGAAATGACCATCCTGTTCTGCAGGGTGGAAAGAAACCACATAGCTCTTTCAGTGCAGCACATTGCTGGAGTCGACATCTTGGAGGCAGACTTTCTCAGCTGCCACTCTCTGTCCTGGAGAGTGGGAACTGAGTCAGATGGCATTTTAGCAGACTTCACCTCTGGGGTCATCCTGAAATGGGTCAGTACCAAAGTGTGCAGATTCTTTAGTCTCTGCAGGGAAGCAGGCTCAGAGGACGTCCATGCCCTGTTTTAGTCCGGGCCTATGCAGTGCCTGCTGTATGTTTGTTCTGTGGCTGCTCGTGGGGCGTATGCTTAGCCAGATAGAGTAGCATCCAGGCTGGATTTTCCTAGTGGTGCCAGATTGGCCACGGAGGCCATGGTTTGGAGATCTGCCAGGAACTTGCTTTGTAACTGCCCCCTGCCCGGGATCTGTTATGTCAAGGGCCTGTCCTTCCAGATGACCCAGCTCCCTTCTCAATTACAACTTGGCTTTTGAGAGATGTCATTTAGTGCATAAGCTGTTGCATATCGTTCTGCTAGACCAGTCCATACAAATGGGTTGTGTTCCTCTCTCAGCAGATTGGTAGAGACAAAGAACCAATGACATCACTCCTGTACTCCTGTGCCTCTATTCACCTCAGCCACCAGTGGTCTCTTCAGTATTTCTTTGTCTCCAGCAGAAGGTGGATGGATTTTTTCCTCTGTAGAAAATCTGAAGATTGAGAGGAAAAGAGATTTATTAAACACTCGTGAACGACCATCTTGTATACAGAAAGGTTGATATTCTCATTTGAGAGCAAAATGTGTGGTCTTTTCGGTAGCCATAGGAGGAGGGAAAAGTGGTTCAGCTCCACGCCCTTATGATAAGGGCTCATGAGTAGCCAGAAACTGGAAGGATCTGGAAGTGTACAGCAGCCTCACACAACCTCAGTGCCCCTCCCTCCTCTTTTCCCCTCTCCCTCCCTCTTCCCCCCTCCCCCCCCCCCGCTCTCTCTCGAAGATTCCAGAAGGCTCTCAAAGGAATCTGCCTGCCAGCCACTTTCTACCCAGTGCTGTACAAACAAAAACAGCCAGTGAAGCAATTTCAGGGGAGTAAAGTTGAATCCGGCATGGATCCTACACCTGGGGCTCTCAGGGTGTGAGTACCAAGGCTTGACATTGTCATTGTTCTTGTTGGGGGCTCTCGCGTCCATCTCTGCTGGATTGCTAGTAACTTTTGGTATTGTGTGGGGGTTTCCCACTGTTTTCTGCATGCATTAGTAATGTTTTTGCCTATTGTGGGCCTGGTAGTTGCGTGGTCCTATCATGCGCACCGTCCAAGCAGCTTCAACGCACGCTCCTTCCATAAAAGCACAGTTAACACATGCTGGCGGGCCAACACAGCCTTAGTGTGTGCTCTTCTGATATTTACCCTAACTCTGTCTTCTTCCAAGAAACCTTGTTTGATCTGTGGCAAGCAAAGAGCCTCATCCTTGGATTCTGCCTTTCCTCATGGCAGCTTCTGAGTCTCCCCTGGAAGGCATGCTTTATCCCTCAGCATTGGGACGCAGTTAGCCCACCCTTACCTGCATCAGGGCAGGAGGTGAAAGATGGCGGTATCGGTAAGTACTGTATATTCAGCCAACCGGAGACTCTGGCGACCATGCTGTGAACCGCTCTTCATCCTCTAGGAAGTCTGTGGTGGCTATGCCTCCTGGTGTTGGGGACCCTTATTCAAGAAGAGAGCCTTCCAGATCCCAGATTGTCATCACCAGAATTCTTTCTGGCCTGGTTCTGGCTTGGAATTCAGACCCTGCGGCCTCTGGGTGCCCCCAGATGCAGTCTCGTGCCAGGCAGACTGAAAGTGGAAGAACTGTTTAATTGTCTTTGGCTAAGCACCCCCTGGAGATGGGGATCAGTTGTGAGATATCCGAGATGTTGACTGTACCTCTGATTCAGATGAGTCTGTACTGGGTTCTGATGTGGATGAGGAAGTGCTCTCAATATTCAGGAGATTCTGCAGAGGCCAGCGTTGATTACCATGTCTCATCTGCCTTGAATTTGGATGCTTATGGCACAGAGCAGGAGCCAAAGGTACACCCATTTCTTCAAGGGGTGTGGAAATCCACTGTTGTCTTCCCGTTCCCAGAACTGATCAAGGATATGATCCGGTCAGAGTGGGACTCCCCCAGATTCCCTGTCTAAAGAGTTAAAGGTGTATAAGAAGATCTGCACTCTCCCAGAGCAGGGGCATGGCAAGTGGTTTGACATCTCCAAGTTAGCAAGTCACAGCAGTTATCAAATGAACCATGTCAGGCAGATTGGCCTTAAAGGATGTTCTAGACCACAAGGTGGATTCCTTGCTTAAGAGCCACTTTGCCGAGGCAGTGACTATTTTACAGCTGGGGGTATGTATCAGCCTGATGTCTCAAGACCTGCTCCAGTGGATTCAGTCTCTTCCATCTGATACTACCTCTCTTTTGGAGTCTGCTACGGCCTTCCTTTCTAATGTCGTATATGACCTGGTACTTTCGGTGGCCAGGGATGGTGCCCTGATGACCATGTCAGTGCATTGGATTTGGTTTTGGCATTGGGCAGTGGACACATCCTCCAAAGCCCAGTTGATTCAACTGGCCTTTAAGAGGAAGCTTATGTTTGCAACTGATTTGGTGAAGGACCTAGGCAAGACAAAATCTTACCATCTCCCAGAAGACAGGTCCAAGTGGCCTGTGAAGTGGGCTAGTGCCTTTCTAGTCTCTCCGTCCGACTACCAAGGGTGCACTAGCTGGATTCCTGGGAGTCTCGGGACTATTGGCATTACTGACATGAAAAGCCTTTCTTTCCCTCTGCTTTGGGCTTGTTCTCAGTCCCTTCATGGAGCATGTGGGCCCAGGGACTTTTGTCCCCTCCAGAAAAGGACCCTCCCAGGCAACACGAGGTTTGGGAGCACATTCCCTGATGCCTCCGGTGGGCAGCAAGCTTCATCTTTGTTTAGGAATGTGTATGGGTTACCAAGTAGCGCTGGATACTGGACATCATTCAGTTCAGATACGTCCTGGAGTGCAAACAGCCAATTCTCGATGCTGCCTTCTGGCCCATTATAGACCTCAAGGGGATTAATGAGCACTTGCATGTCCTGTGCTTTCGGATAGAAGCTTTGCGCTCTGTGATTCAAGCAGTGCGCTGAGAGGAATTTTTGGCTTCTCTTGATCTCAGAAAGGTATATTTTCAAATCCCAATTCGAGCAGATCAGCAGAGGTATCTGTGTATGGCCCTGCTTTGCTCACTATTAGTTCACTGCCCTCCCTTTCGGGCCCTTCACCATCCCAAGGACATTCTCCAAGGTCATGGTGTTGGTGGCTGCGGTGCTGTGACACCACGGGATCTGTGTCCATCCCTAGCTGAACAACTGGTTTATCTGAACCCATTCCTTATCAAAAGCGTCTCAAGTGACGTCCCGCGTGGTGTCCTTTTTGGAAAACCTTAGCTGAGTGATCAATCAGGAAAAGAGCCAGCTTCTACCTTCCTAGTTCTTGGAGTTTCTGGGAGCACATTTCAACACTCGAGTGGACAGAGTTCTTCTGCCAGAGGAGAAAGTCAGACTGTTGGATTGCCTGGCTCTGTTCTGTGTGCAATAGGCCCCCAGAGTCTGGGAATTATCTTCAGCTCCCCGGATTGATGGTGGCGACCATAGAGATGATGTCGTGGACACATGCTCATATGCAACTGCTCCAGCAATCCTTGTTGACTCGATGGCCCCTGAGTTCTTTGGAGTTTGAGTGCAGGCTTCCACTCCAATTGATGGTGAAGATCAGCCTGTGGTGGTGGTGGCGGCAGCTCTGTCATCTGAGAAAGGGTGTACTGCTAGATGATTTCTCCTGGATCCTGCTGATGATGGATGCCAGTCTCTTGGGCTGGGGCACCCATTGTCAAGACTGTATGGCCCAGGGCCATTGGAACTGCAGGGAAACAATGTCGTCCATCAACCTTCTTGAGGCAAGGTCTATCAGATTAGCTCTTCTGCATTTCCAGCCCCTGGTTGAAGGTCAGGCGGTTTGAGTGTTTTCAGACAATGCTATGGTGGTGCATTATGTCATTCGGCAAGGTGGCATAAGGAACACAGGAATGGCTCTGATGTATCTCCTATTTGCCTGGGTGAAGTACCTCCTAGCCTTGTCAGTCTAGTAGATTGCCGAGATGGACAATGTGAAGTGGACTCCCTTATCTGGCACTCTGAATTCAAGCAAGTGGGAGTTGTCAGGAAGCGTTTCAGTTGATTCTGTGCCACTGGGGCTCCCTGAAATGGATCTGATGGCAACCCGCTGCATTGCCAAGTTTGCTACTTCTTCAGTTGCCACATGGAGATGGGGGTCTGATGGTGTTAATGCCATGACCCAGCCTTGGCCAGGTTGATGACTGCTGTACTTGTTTTCTCCGTGGCCTCTGGTGGAGCATGTGCTTTGGCATATAGATCGCCACCCAAGCAGGATTGTTCTGGTAGCACCAGTTTGGCTGCAGAGAGCATGGTTCAGAGACTTGATGCACCTCCTCTTTAGCTGTCTCCATCTCGGGGGCTATTGCAGCAGGGACCAATCATCCTGGAGGACCTGGCTCCCTTCTTGCTTACAGCATGGCTCTTGAAAGGAGACTGCTAGCGCATAAGGGCTATTCTCCAACAATAATCTGTACTCTGTGCCTGGAGGAGGTCAACCAAGCTTAGCATATGTATGGATATGGTGCCTCTTTGAGCACTGGTGTGGCGTGCGGCACTTGGTTCCTGAGGCAGCCAAGGTGTCCACCCTATTGTCCTTTCTGCAAGATGGCCTAGAGAAGGTCCTCTTACTTAGCTTTATGAAGGTTGAGGTGGCAACTCTGGCTTTTTTCCGTGGTCCAGTGGCATGCAAGTCTTTGGCCTTTCACCCGGACATCTCACATTTTCTCCAGGGGGTTTGGTGTCTGCATCCTCTTCTTTGGTTATTGATCCCTTCCTGGGATGTGTCTCTGGTCCTCAGGGCCTTGAGGGTGGTCCCCTTTGAGCTGTTAAAGCATGCTAAATTAAAGGATTGGATGCCCAAGACCAGGGGTCTCCAATTCCAGTCCTGGAGGGCCACAACCAGTCAGGTTTTCACGATGTCCCTCATGAATATGCATGAGAGATATTTGCATGCACTGCCCCCATTGTATTCAAATATATCTCATGCATATTTATTAGGGTCTTCCTAAAAATCTGCCTGGTTTGCAGCCCTCCAGTACTGAAATGGAGACCCCTGCTCAAGACTTGTCTTGTTTGCGCTTTGTTCTACAAGGAGGATCTCCCAGCTACAGGCTCTGTCTTGCTGAGATCTTTATCTGTAATTTTCAAAGGAGGCTGTTTCCATTCGGCCTGTGCCTTCCTTCTTGCCTAAAGTGTAGATTGCACCCTGATGCCCGGTATTTGAAAGCCTTACAATTTTGGTCTGGTATTTCCTCCATCCACTGTGATTGGCTGTCTACAAACAGCTCAAGCTGTGCAGGAGGAGTGGGTAAGAAAAGCCCAGGGCAGGCTCTAAAATTCACCGGGTGGAAAACTGGCACCACTACACGACATGCTTAAAACTGCTGAAACTCCTTGCATGTGGGAAGCTGTGAAGCACTTGATGAGATATAACGTCCTATACCCTGTGAAGTTTGCAAACATTTTACAGTTGAGATACAAGGTTTAAAATGTATTTATAATAGAAGAGATGTGAGGAGTGGCGTGCTTCAGAGCTTGGTTCTAGGACTGATTCTATTTAGTAGTTTGTGAGTGATATTGCCCAAGAGTGCATGGTTCAGAAGGATGTATCCTTTGATACTAGCAAAAGAGGGAACTTACAGCATCCTGATAGGGAGGTTCCAATAAAGATAAAAGTAGCCCAGATGCCTTTAACTAGTTTAATATGAATAAAATACAACCTCTAAAATGCCTATGTGCAAATGCTAGAAGTAAAAAAAATAAATAAATAAGATAGGAGAGCTAGAATATATAGTACTAAAGGAAAGGTTAGCTATAATTGGCATCACAGACACCTGGTGGAAAGAGGACAACCAATGGGATACCATGATACCTGAATACAAACTATATCATAATGATAGAGTAGATCAAATTGGTGGAGAGGATATGCTCTGTTAGAGGGCGTTGAGTCTCACAGGATAGGTTTTGCAGGAAACAAAACACACCATAGAGATTCCATGTAAAGAGGGGAAGGCAATGGCAGTGGGGGTGTACTACTGTCCGCCTGGCCAGAATGAACCAGATGGATGATAAAATGCTAAAAGAAAATAGGGAAGCTAACAAAAGTTACAACACAGTAATAGCGGGTGATTTCGATTACCCTGATATCGACTGGGTCGTCAGTAGCACAGCTAAGGAGATAAGTTTCTAGATGAAATAAATAACTGCTTCTTGGAGCAGCTGATTCATAAACAGATGAGAGGAAGCTATTTTGGACCTAGTCCTTAGTGGAACACAGGATCTGGTGCAAGAGACAAGGAAGACTATGATAAAATGAGGAATATAGTTAAGCAAAAACTAAAAGGAGCAGCTGCAAAGGTTAAAGGTTTACATCAAGCATGGGTGTTTAAAAATACTATCTTGGAAGCCCAGACCAACATATATTCCATGCTTTAAGAAAGATGGAAGGAAGGCCAAAAAACTGCCAGCATGGTTTAAAGGTGAGGTCAGAGAGGCTGTTGTAGCCAAAAAAGCATCTTTCAGGAAATGGAAAAAGGAGCCAAAAGACAAACAGGAAACATAAGCACTGGCAAGGCATTGATAAGGCAGGCAGAGATAATTTGAAAAAAAACTTGCTGTGGAAGCAAAATTGCACAGTAAAATCTTTTTCACTGGTTTTTGCTACAAAATGTATTTGAGAGTGTCAGTTGGACCATTAGATGATAGGGGGGGAGTGGCACTAAGGGAGGATAAGGCCATAGTGAAGAGACTGAATAATTTCTTTGCTTCGGTCTTTATTGAAGAAGTTGTAGGGAAGTTACCCATGCCTGAAATAGTATTTAAAGGTGATGCATCAGAAGAACTGAAACAAATTTCAATAATCTGGGAAGATGTATTACAACTATTTGATGAACTGAAGAGTAGCAAATCGCTTGGACTGGATGGTATACATCTGAGGGTGCTGAAAGAACTGAAGTACTGTATGAGATTGCAGATCTACTATTATCTGTGAACTATCATTAAAATCTGTAGTGCCTGAAGACTGAAGAATGGCCAGTGTAACGTCAATTTTTGAAAACAGTTCCAGGGGTGATCCGAGAAACTACAAATCTGTGAGCCTGATGTCAGTACAGGGCAAAATGGTAGAAAACCATTACAAGGAATAAAATTACTGAACATTTGGATAGTCATGGCTTAATGGGAGAAAGCCAACATGAATTTAGCCAAGGAAGATCTTGTTTTACTAATCTCTTATGATTTTCTTGAAGGTAGATGAAGGTAAGCAGGTTGATATAGTGTATCTGGATTTTCAGAAAACCTTTGACAAGGTTCCTCATGAGAAATTGGTCTTCTTGCAGATCTTAGCATTACCTTCAAAAAGATATAGCTTTCCTTCTAGCTTTCTGTGGTATGCATTACGTGAAAATCTTTATTAACACTAGACCCAGAACTGATCCTTGTGGCAATCCACTGGTAGTCATCCGTTACCTACCTTTCAATCAGTTTTTAGGCTAGTTTATGAAATAGTCCAGCTTGCTCATGGTTCTCATGCATTTAGTAGATCATTTGCTAAATTATAGGAAGTCTATGCGTTAGTGAGCAAATAGCATCTTACCAAAATTAGTTTTAAAGTTATATTATAATTTAACAATTTGCATTTCACATTTTATGAATGGACTGATGCACATTCCAGAATGCATCCATTTTGATTTACAATCGTGCATCGTATTGTTGTGTGTTCTCTATTTGAAAAGGGACTGCTTTATACTTTTTAAACCTTTTCCCCATCTTTTATGTAAAGGCCATAAGAGTTTTATTAACATAGTAATCCGTTAGTCATCTAACTAATTACAGAAACAAATAGGTGGTTTGCCTACTTTAGGTGTGTTGTATTGGAATGATAGTGCCTATTGGCAATGATGTATACAAGGTGAAAATTAGAAACCACTGAAGGAATTTGATTGACATTCAGCACAGGTGATAGACTAAAAGTTGTCCAGTTGTCATTTTGGTTCAGATTGGTGCAGTTACAATTGCCCAGCCATACTTACTATTGATCTCCCTCCTCCCTCCCCACACCATACTGGCATTCACTAGGCTCTCAGAGTGAAATATGCCCCTGTGTCATGCTTCTGATATGAAACTAGGGGTGGAGTTTTGCAAAACACAGATATTTGCGTGTGTTGATTTTGTTTTGCGGTGACAGTAAAATAAATAAATAATTGGTACTGATGGAGGGCTTTTAGAGGGTTTTCTTTTATTCTGGAAAAGTGCCCCGATGCATTTGCACCTCTTGAAGAGATCACTATTTTTAAGAAACTAAAAGGCATTTTTTTTAGTATGTTACATATTTACCATTTTTTCATATGACATTTTTGAATACATGGATTTGGCATAGGTGCTGTTAAGTGGGTATGTAGGAAATAGAAGAAAATCTTTGTTTCTAGAGCTACCTAGAAGTTACTTTACCTTTTTTAAGAAGGTTTCTGTGTAGCAAAAAAAGTGACCAAAACAGCAATAGAAGAAATGTAGGTGAGCCTCAGGATGATTGCATAGACTGGAAGATTAAGCAGATTGAAAGTAAAACTTGACCATACATTTAAAATAGGAATAAAGACTGGAATATGAAAGATCATCCTTGATTTACAGAAAAGCAAAAACGGCCCCGGCAGCTCATAAAAGTGTTTTAAAATGGGTAGAATGAATAGATGAGTGATGCTTATCTACCAGTTTGTCTTTCTAAGAAAGATAATTGTGCAAAGACTGCACAAGGAAAGAGGGGAGAGATAAGAGGGAGGTAAAAAGAACTGAAGACTTAAGGGGGGGGGGGGGAGATAGGTGAACAGTCTAAAAGTGCAGTGCCACATATCAAAGAGATCTAAGAAAAGAAGTTGTAACCAGAAAATTGCTCATTAAAAGACTGAGAGAAATATTGTATTTCTAGCCCAATATATTTTAAGAAAAAATTCATAGCATTACCAAACAACATTTTTAATACACTCAATTTTTTTGCCCTCCCTTTTCAGAGCTTTTTGTATAAAAGGTGCACACACAGGCATGTATGTTGACACACTCGGAGCTTATTGATTAATCCTTCTTAGGTGTATTATTTACTTTGCCTTCCAGGTGTCCGCAAATATGGTAAAGATTTTCAAGCTATTGCAGATGTAATTGGCAACAAGACTGTTGGTCAAGTGAAGAACTTCTTTGTAAACTACAAGCGCCGCTTTAACTTAGAGGAGGTATTACAGGAGTGGGAAGCAGAACAAGGAACCCAGGCTTCTAATGGTGATTCTTCTACTTTAGGGGATGACACAAAAAGTACTTCTAATGTGCCATCAGGAAAGAGCACTGATGAAGAAGATGAGGTGTGTTTGTGTACTAGACTTCAGGTGACATGAGTTGAAGAACAGCATTTTATTCAGTGTCCTGTGAAGTTAATTTGGTATGGGAATGACAAATCAGTAAAAAGGCTGATAATACACACTGGTGAATTTTACAGTTGGATTAATATTCAAAAGATTTGCAAAGGAATGTGTATTGAAGTGGACTTTATTCCTTCATAAAAATACTGTACCTTACTTTTGTTTGTACTTTAAGTAAAATCCTTGTAAAAGCTAGTGTTTCACATTTGATAACCATGAGTCTCTACTTGATACTGAATAGGAAATTGACATTCCAAAGTTAATTCTACTTTTACTGATGAAGTCTCTTAATTATTTTTTTCTTTATACAGGTGCAAACCATTCAAGCTGCTCCATCTCTGGGTCCTACAATGCCTGCACAAGCATCCACTCCAGCACCAGCAACACCAGTAGCAACTTTGAATCAACCACCTCCACTACTTCGTCCAACACTACCTGCTGCTCCAGCCCTCCACCGTCAGCCTCCACCACTTCAACAGCAAGCTCGATTTATTCAGCCAAGACCCACTCCAAATCAGCCACCACCCCCACTGATCCGCCCAGCTAGTTCTATTCCTCCTCGCCTGAATCCAAGACCAGCACTGACTACAGCCAGTGGTCAACAGCCACCATCTCTTATTGGAATTCAGACAGAATCTCAATCTTCTCTGCATTGAAATAAGACACAGAACTATAGCAATTCCAAAACAAAACTGCAAATGTCTATTTAGATAATTAAACAAGAAAAGAAGCTTTATGGCTTTTGGAGGCAAGAAAGAAAAGATGACACAGCAAATCATCTGCTATTACTGTGGAGTTACTTAAATGACCAACCATTTAAAGTAGATTTTCTGTACATCAAACTAAAATGTAGCCCTCTTTTTATAGTCATATCAATTAAATGGTTACACTAGCCTAACATACATTTCAGTGTGTCGACAATTATTTATATTATGTTTCCTTGAAACATAAATGGGAGCTTATCATCTAACATTTACAAATGTTATGGTAACTTTTGGACAGATAAGTTTTCAAAATTTCTTAAGAGTGGATTAGGACAACACATTGCATGCTTGTTGGAACATGTCCTTCACTCATTTTGCTGATCTTCCTCTTTCATTATTACCAAGACAACTTCATCTTCAAAAATTTATTGAGTTACTCTTGAGGCAAATTCAGGTTTATTCTTAATATTGTCCAACTAACAGCAGATTTGTTTTCTGTCCATTTTTTTGTGCCCATTGCAAAAAAATAAAAACAAAAATCCCCTGCTTTTTATATAGATAGCCTTGTACTCGTGTTACAAATCTCTTGAAGGCCCAGTTTGTATCCCACACACAAGAGTTGCCAAATTACCCAGTTCCAGGAGTGAGATTATTTTACTACTTCTGGTTTTAAATTTGCATTGAAATGCAGTATGGTATTCGTAGTCCCTGAGCAGGTAACATAGTGCATCAGGATGAGATTTTCACAAATCAAGATCTGACTTAAAATCTCACTCCTGGAACTGAGCGACTTGGCAACTCTTCCTGCACAGAGGGGACTTGCATGTCAAAAATGAGCCGGTCCGTCTGTTCAGCTTTTCTGCTCTGTGCATTTCTTTTGTGGAAGTGTGCACACCAGGGCTCAGGCTGCAGTCTACAATGCTGCAGTGTATCAGTAATTCACGTGAAAGATATTTCAGCTTATGTGAGCTCAAAGTTGAAAATGTATATCCTGAGGAGGAGAACGGAACATTCAGGGACTAATTCACTAAAGCATGGTAAACGTGCTACCAGAACCACAAATTACTGGGTGTGTTCATTGCCACAGACGTCATCATTTTCACGGGGCCAATTCACTAGAAGAATAACGTTGCAAGCATTACTGCACTTTAGTGAATCAGCCAGTCACTTTTTAAAATCTGGTTTCTCCAAGCTCTTGAAGCTTACTTTTCGTGTATCATGCTTCCAGTTTTGTCTTAAGGAATCTGTCAGGGCTTTGCCACTGAGATATGGCTTTCGTCAGCCCTGCATATCACCAAGAAGAGGAAATAAGATTTTTGCACAGGCGTAGTCCTTATGGAAGAACATAAAATGGTGTTTAGTTCATATTTTAGTGTTATATAACTTTATGGAGCACTTCCACCTCAGATTTTGAATTGGTGAGATTAAAGTGCCTCTTGAATATAGTCATTACCACAACTGTTAACCAACAGTGCCTTCTAGAGAGAGATTTTAATAGAAATGTCTTGGGTTATCTTACTGATGTATCCATAGAAGAGATTTCCTCTTATTTTTAAAGAGCACTTTTTAACTGGTCAGTCTTACTGAAATATTGAACACCAACTAATTTTCTTTCTACCAACTTCTGCAGTATCCCCTAAATCTCTCTCCTTGCCATTAATGTTTTCCTAATAGGAACTAGAGTATGATGCTGCAAGGAGTTGTAGCGTATTTGTATTGGAGAAAACTGAGTCCTCAATGGACTGTTACCACTTCTCTGCTGAAGCAGAATCAGTCTGTTAAAAAGGTTGGTGGTATTTTGACAGCATTGGCATGGACCAGCTCTACCAGAGCTCAGAAATCCTAGAATTATTTCCTGAGCGTTCACAAGACCTCATTGCATTTGCCATTTTGAGTCGTCCTTGGTCTTTGTCGGTGCTACTGCCCAGAAATCAGAGAATTTTCAAAAGCTGCTGAGGGGAAATATTTCTCTTTTCTCATTCCCTGTTTTCTTTTCCTCTGTCCTCCATCAAAAAACTGTGTTTTTATTTTGGCAGACTTAAATTTTATCAGTGGATTCCAGTGTGCCTTGATGATGAAAGATAATTGTTGGATGGTCACCAGTGTTTGAAACTGGACCCTGATATCCTAAAATAGTCCCATTGTGTAAAGATATTACTGAGAACAAAGCACTTTAGAACTTTTAAAAATGTCAGAATTGCACTGGAAGGAAGGTGGGGAAGAGTAAGAAAAAGACTGCAGATCTAGAAAGCGCCACCATATATAGAAAAGTTAATTTGCTTCAAGAAATGAATCCTGACCAAAGATGGAATGGAAGTAGCCTCCCGAGAAGCTACTGTAAAGAGGACTCTGCCAAAAAATGGAGATTCTCTTCTGTAACTCTGTAGGCCTCTGTATAGGCATTCTCAGTTCCAAGAAAAACCCACCACTTTCTTGAGCCACTGATATAGGAGATATCTCCAATACCATCGGAACCAAAGTTAGTCAAAACACCTTCCCCAAGGTTTCAACTTCCATGTGGAAACACACTGCATCTTGGCAGTGAAGCCAGAGAGATACTTCAGAGGCAATTAATTGCCTTTGGTGTCATTGCATACAATCTATAGCACAGAACCTAGAAAGTAAGATACCAGGCCATCAGGTAGAAGAGCTTCCCAACCTAGGTTCTTGTGTCTGAACAGCAAGAGGAAGAATGTTGCACATGACTGACTCTACCAGACAGGAAACTGGGGCTTCTGCTTTGTTAAATCTTTGACAATAGTCTAGGTCTGAGAAACCTTCAGCTATTGAAGAATCAACTGCTTTGCCTTCTGACCTATCACTGCCCTTACAGAGGCATAGTTCTCCACCTGAAGATCTCATCCATATGATGTGCAATCTGAAAGATGGCAGAGATTCTACCATTCTGCAGAGTACAGATCTGATGACATCTGATTTGCACTATCTTGATTACCCAAACAAATCAGCAGCTGTGTGCATCCATAGATTATTAGAAGTACTACATATGCAAATGTGGCAGTTCCCATCTTCTGTGTGCTAGCAGTGAGGAAATGTGACCTAAAGTTTAAGGTTTGGGTTATTCCGTGCTTCCCACCAGTCACTGGCAACAATCAACCCTCAAGACAACCTAAAGAGCATTCCAGTACCCTGAAGAAAACCTAAAGAGCATTCCAATACCCTGTTGGACATGGAGCCAAAAATATTAGACCTTTTCAGGGAGCCCGTGTATAGTTCCAGAATTGCAGTATGTACATGGATTCCATAAAACTTAAAGCCTTTCATAGAGGCTCTCCTTTAGGAAGATGGACAAATCCTTGAACAGTTAATATTGAAGATTGTGGTACGTACTTAAAGATCCACATATGAAGTACCTCAGCCAGAATTTCATCAGTTGCCAAAGCTCAGAGCCTCATATCTATACAAAAACGTGCGTGATAAGTTGGACACTATGCATAGGAGATTTCTCTTTAGAAACAGTGGAGATGACTGCTTCTCCAGATTTTCTACTGCCATAGCTGAGCAGGCTACATCTTCAGAAAAAGTTATCCCGACAGCAGACTGTTTTATTAAAAAGCATACCTATTGCAAATATCCTAGGCAAAGGCAGCAGTGCCCTTGAAGGCCTAGTCCATTCCCAGCCTTAATTTGTCAGTGCTTTCCCAACAAGAATAGAATCTAATATTTCCCCAAATCTTGGTTCAATCTGATGAGACAGATTTGATACTAAAGATAATGAGCCATGAATACAGTCTTCGCCCAAGTGTCAAAGGATTGTCTGCAAATTCATGGGCTGAACCAGTGACAGATGGGTATTCCCCAAGAAAAAAGTGTCTATCAGAAAAAAGAATAGAACATAAGTGCTATACTGGGTCAGACCAAAGGTTCATTAAGCCCAGTCTCCTGTTTTCAATAGAAGCCAATCCAGGTCACAAGTACCTGACATACCCCCAAAGTAGCCAGTTCCATGCTACTTATCCCCAGCAATATGCAGTGGTTTTCTCGGCCTACCTTAATGGTTTATGGACGTTTCCTCCAGGAATTTGTCCAAAACTTTTTAAAACCCAGCTACATGATCTACTTTTACCACGTCCTCTGGCAGTGAGTTCTAAAGCTTGATTATAAGTTGAAGGAAGAAATATTTTCTCCTGTCTGTTTAATATACTATTTTGTAGCATGTCCCTTAGTCCTTATGCTTTTTGAAAGTGTAAATAATAGATTTGTATTTACCCGTTCCACTTCATTCTGTATTTTATAGACCTCTATCATATTTCCCCTCAGCTATTTCTTCTCCAAACTGAAGAACCCTAACCTCTTTCGTCTTTCCTCATAGGAGAGTCATTTCAACCCTTTATCATTTTGGTCACCCTTCTCTGCATCCTTTCTAATACCGCTTGAGATGCAGAGACCAGAATTTCACTCAATATTCAAGGTGCAGTCGTACCATGGAGCAATACAGAGGCATCATTTTATTCTCGATTCCTTTCCTTAAAATTCTGCTTGCTTATTTTTGGCTACTGCTGCATGCTGACAGAAAAGTTCAATGTATTGTCTATGATCACAACCAGTTCTTCTTTTTTTCTTGGGTGGTGACTCCTAATGTGGAACCTAGCATTGCAACTTGCTGATAATCCTTCAGCAGAAATGGGGCCTGATGAAGGATATATGTTTGTTTATCCAATTTAATAGACCGCCCTTCATAACAGCAGGGCAGTGTACATTAACCAAAAATAGGAGTACAGAGAGGCCAAAGGCCAGAAAAGGAAAGGAACTACAATTCGAGACAGTCAAGTAGACAGGACAGGGGGAAGAGACAAACTGAGAGACACAAGGACACATGGGAGCTGGGAGATTGAAGGCAGAAGAGAATAAATGGGTCTTGAAGAGTTGCTACGCAAGGTATTTTTAATTCCAAAGGTTTTCAGCCCATACTAGATCTGAGAGAGAAATGGACTCCATCAGGAAACATTTTAATATGAATTCACTAAAGACGATCTTTCCCCTTTTAGATGTGAAAGACTGATTATGTTCCCTGGATCTAAATGATGCATACACTCACTGATTTATCCTTGGCACTGGAAGAATCTTGGCCTCATAATACCAGATATTCATTATTAAACCCCCCTAAACACAAAGCCATGTGAGTAGCATGCAGCCAACCATGCACCTTTCTCTCTCCACTTATTAACCACCAGCCCTGATGACACTTTCACAATATTAGGTTGTAAAATTGACTCTTAACATATGAAATGCAGGTTTCAGCAGTTCTTGCCCTCATGAAAAGCCACATGGATTACTGCAGCTCCCTTTACAATGAACTAAATCTACCCTGAGCCATGTTGAGCTTCTCCAAAACTCAACAGCTAGATTTAACAATACCAAAATATTATACCATATTACCCCTGCTTTAAGAAGTCTTCATTGGGATTGGGTTCCTCTTCAGAATTCAATTCAAAATCTATATGATCATAAATCAAAGTCCTACACACTGGCGGCGACATCTGTCTGACTTGGTAATTCTGTACAGTTCATCCTATCCAACTTGTTATAACCATGTCAGACAATTATCCTTACTAACTACCTAAATCACGGTCTTGATACTATTACACTTACTGCCTTCTCATACTATGGTCCACTCTTCTGGAATTTACTACTTCACCATCTGAGAGGTGAATTAAATTGTTCATGCTTCATGTCTGCCTTGAAAACGCACCTCTTCACCCCAGCATTTGGTGAACCACTAGACCTAGTCTTGGGGTAAAAATGAAGATAGCTCCCCTTTTTCCTTATCTTTTCTTTTTTTTTTCTTGTGTATACTAAAACTTCCTCTCTACCTCCACCGATCATAATTTTCTATTTCTGTACCTTTATGGATTTTTTTTTTAATTTTCTATTTTTTTCCTCACTGATTTATGCTATAAGCCACTTTGAAGTATCCTTTTTAGGCCAAGAAGCAGTACATCAAGCACATGGATAAACTAAATTATTCCATTTGTTCCAACTGCAGCTCAGAGTTTTCATAAAATGCCTAGTGATTTACCTTCAAAGGAAAGTAAGCTTTTATTTATCTGGACAATTAGCTGGTGAAGGCTCCGCTCCTGAAAAATCTAATCATTCTCTTCAGGTGACATTTCAGTTCAGCTGCTGCAGCCCCTAAACAAACTTTGAAGCCATCCCAGAAGAACCAGTATGTTAAAGACCAGAGAGACACTCAGCTGGGAAAACCCTCCTATCAAATCAGCAGACATTCTGATTGGGATCACCAGAAACATCAGGCACTAAACGTTCCCTTGCTCATTCCCTCATGGTACTTCATGGCCACAGTCTGTGTAACATGGCATGTATATTTCCACGTGCATCATCTTTAGTGGATGCTAAAGTTCAAGTGAAACTAGTTGGACCCATCCATTCATAGACCACATAAGAATAAATAGTTTTTTGCTGTCTCCAATGGTGGACAATGCATTGTCACCTTATGAAAGGACTCCTATTCCAGCAACCTCAGCCTCAAGATTTTACTATGGATGCATCCAGTGCAGGACAGGATGCTCGTGTGCTTTCCTTGCCTACCTAGGGAGGATAGCCAAAAACAGGAGAAAATCTGAGCAATCACCTGGAGCTAAGAGCAGTCTTACAGTGTTAGAGCTTCTGCTATTGTGTTGGGAAAGAGAATCAATTCAGATGGATAACCATGTGGCCATATTTAATAGAAAGAAAACATGGAAGAAGTAGATCTAAAATTTCTGTAGAGGCACTAGTGATGAGTAACTGGGTCATCTCTCAGTAGCATACTTTTTGTGAGTATAAAATGCAATTGTATCTAAACGTAGCCGTTGCCTGGACCTTCTCATATGGTCCTTGGACTAAGAAATACTAGGTAACTTCCTCCACTGTAGATTTTTGTGTTAGACAAGTAGAAGCTTCCATACTTTTCCAAAAGATCAAGCAAATATAGCCTAGTGGATACTTTCAGTATTAACTGGAAAATGAGACTCATCTACATCTTTTCTATTCCATTCCATTCATGTCAAACACTTTGCAGAAAACAGAACTGCTAGAGTCCTCATAGTCTCAGCCGGGCCCTGTCAGATCTGGTTTCCTTGATTTCTACCAACTGGTGATTGGTATGCCAATACATGTATCAGAATTTCCTTCTCTGATCATTCTGAATCAATGGTAGAATCTCTTTCCAAATATCTCTTCCTTAGCATTCACAGCATGGTCATTTAGCCACCACCAGTAGCATCCTTCTGTCTTTCTCAGGATATAGAAGCTATCTAAGAAAATAACTACCATATTGGGTCAGCCCAAAGGTCCATGTCTGGTATCCTGTTCAAACACTGGCCAATCCAGGTCATAAATCCCAAACATAGCCAGTTCCATGCTACTTATCCCCAATATTTAAGCCCTTCCATATCAACTACAATAGTCCTCTTTTTACCTTTAGAGATCCTCTGTGTTTGTCCCATGCTTTTTTGAATTTAGATACTTCCTCGTCTCTATGACCTCCACTGGGAAACTATTCCACGCATTTACCATTCTTTCTGTAAAGAAATATTTCTGCATATTACTCCTGAGTCTATCCCCTTTTACTCATCCTATGTCCCCTCGTAGCAGAACTTGCTTTCAATCAAACGACACTCTCCTCCTGTGCATTCATGCCACGGAGATATATAAATATCTCTATCATATCGCCTCTATCATGCCTTTCCTCTAAAGTATACATGTTAAGATCTTTAAGTCTGTCCTCATATGCTTTATAATAAAAGACCACTAACCATTTTAGTAGCCACCCTTTGCACTGACTCCAACCTGTTTATATCCTTTTGAAGGTGCGGTCTCCAGAATTGCACAGAATACTCCAAATGAGGTTGCACCAGCGACTTATACAGAGACACTATACCTCCTTTTTTCTGCTGGCCATTCCTCTCCCAATGCACCCAAGCATCCTTCTGGCTTTTGCTGTCGCCTTTTCTATCTGTTAAGTGTAATTGTGTCTAATCTTAAAATAGCTAAAGTCCCACTCTTCTTTTGTGGATAGAAGTACTTCATCCCCTACACTGTACCCGCTCTGTTGGATTTTTTCAGTCCAAATGCATGACCCTGCATTTTTTAGCATTGAATCTCAGCTGCCAAATTCTAGACCATTCTTCGAGCTTAGCTAGATCCCTCCTCATGTTATCTACTCCTTCCTGGGTGTTACCATATTGCAGATTTTGATATTATCTGAAAATAGGCACGCCTTACCCGATAGCTCTTCCGCAATATCACTAACAAAGATGTTAAAAAGAATCAGACCAAGGCCAGATCCATGCAGCACACCACTGGTAACCACCTTCTCCTCAGAGTGAGCTCCATTTACTTGTACCCTTTGCTGCCCCCACTCAACCAATTTCTAACCCAATCAGTAACTTTAGGGTCCATCCCTAGGGTGCTCAGTTAGTTTATAAGTTGTCTGTGCGGATCAGTGTCAAAGGCTTACTGAAATCTTAAAAACACCACAGCTAGGGCTCTCTCTTGATCCAACTCCCTGGTCACCCAATCAAAGAAATCAGATTTGTCTGACAAGACTTGCCTCTGGTAAACCCACGCTGCCTCGGATCCTGCAATCTATTGAACTTCAGAAATCTCACTGTTCTCTTTTAGCAGCTTTTCCAGTAATTTACTCACCACAGAGGTCAAACTAACCAGCCTGTAGTTTTCAACCTCATCCTTACTTCCGTTTTTGTGTGCCTTTCTCCTGGCCTCTGGGACCACACTCGACTCCAAAGAAGCATTGAAAAGGTCAGTCAGCGGAGTGTTTCCAAGTTCCTTCAGTTTTCTCTCTATCCCATCGCTTTATCTACTTCTTGTTCCTCACAAACAGTCTTCTGAAAATCGGTCGAGCTCCCCGTCACTGCTGTTCCTATTTGTGGGTGTTTTCTGAGGTCCTGCTCCTGGCCCTTCATCTGTGAAGATAAAAAGAAATATTTGTTAAGCAATTCTGCTTTATCCTCATCAGCTTCTACATAGTCCTCCCCTTCACTCTTGAGTCTGAAAATACCACTTTTGCCCTTCCTCCTCTCACTAACATATCTGAAAAATATCTCTTATTCCACCATTTTATTGCATTGGATATTTCCTCTTCTATTTTTATCTTTGCTTTCCTGACTACTTTGCTAGCTTCTCTAAGTATTACCAAATATAGAAGCCAGTCTTACTCTCTGTGATTTCTTGTATTTCCTGAAGGCCCCCCTCTTTTTCTTTTGCATTTATAGGTTTTCAGAGTAACATTTTAGATATAACACAATGCATCTAACAAAAGTTACATATGGGTTTCTGTATCTGTTAAATTAACTCCTTTTGGTAAATCAGAAGGCAGATATTTGAAAATATACTTCAAGCCACTTATGCTGTTTAAGTGAACTTCAGGCACTCATTCTTTATTTCTGCAAACTCCTGCCAAAAATGGTATTAGCTTTTTACATCAAACAGTTCACATTGCTTTCTACTTTCTTTCCCAGGCCTCATGTGCCTATTCTAATCAGGCCCTTCAGACACTGGACCATAAAAACACCAGCTTACTCTGCTAAAAGAGGACAGTCATTTCGCCTGTCCACACAACATTTCATCTCATCTGATGCTGACAGATTAGGAATTGCAGTGATAAAAGGACTATCAAACTAGATGGTAGTCTGAAGGATTACAGCTGAATGATCCAGTGAAGGAATTAAGTCTGAACCATGACAGTCTCAATTGAACACATTCGATAAGTCCTGATCGAGGAATGTGTAGAGCTGTAACATCGTCGTTTATTCACACCATGTCTTGAAAAACGTATTTGGTCAAGCAGTTATACAAGGATTTTTCAAATGATAGAGAACACCACTGTTGGAGTTGACTAAGGTACCCTAAAAACTAAAATGAGGCAGCCTTCAGCTATGGGATCCCCTATTTACAAAGTGGGTTCATCCTGCTTGTTGACAGAGAAAACCTTGTTACTTTCCTGTAATCAGGCTTCTCCGTAAGAAGCAGGGTAAATTTGACAACCCACTCAAATTCTCAGGGAGTAGCCACTGCATGGGAAGTTCTGGGCATGATCTGAAAAACATGGATTTTTCCTGAGCTCTGAGAGAGAGATTCTAGTCAGCACTGGTGGTGGTAGACAACATTGCTGTGGGATTTATCCTGCTGTCCACAGGGCACCCTGCTGCAAGTAAGCAACTTCACTTTTTTAGACCAATATAGGAATATAAAGATGATTAGGGTATGAGCTTATGAGATAAGTATTATCTTTACAGGTGACTTTTTAACTCATGTTTTACAACATTTTTAATATTGGTCCAATAAAAGGTATTACAACTTTCAGAAGATTTATATTGCAGAGAAATATTGTTACAAATTTTCTTAATTTTTCTACTATCTCTTAAGAAGCATGCATGAGAGAATCATTTTAATTACTTAGAGGCATAGTAGATTATTCAAAATCCCTCTTTCTGAGTTGAGTGTGTAGGTTACACAACCGATATAATAGTTTCAGGTCACTGAATCCTTTTGTCTTTGGAATTCTGAGATGATATTTTAGGGCCTATTTTATATAAAAAATCTCAAGCCACATGGCATTTTACATGTGCATAAATTCTGAATTGGTGAATGCTGTTTTGAGGCACAATGCAATAAGCCTAATTTTTTTTTTCATTCTTGGTCTATGGATGTAGTCTCTCTTGAGTAAGATGTATAGTCTCATATGAAGCCTTGAATATACTGTATACATCAGATTGAGGCTGTTTCTGGAATGGGAGAACCCCTTATGGTGTCTGTTAATAGTGGCGTGTTCTCTGTTTTTGAATGCCACTGAGAATAGGTGCTGTATACTCTATAAATGATATCTCATCCATCACACTATTTACTTTTATGATCATAATAGTAGAAACAAATATATTTTTTTTTTTTTTAAATCTTGGCACTGTGATTTGTGCACATTCCCCAAAGTGATGGAAATCTATAGAGGACAATAGCTGGGCAGATGGGACAAATTGCTCTTTTTCTGCCATTATCGTCACTATATGTAGAAGTGGTGTGTATTGTCCATGAGGAAAAGTGCACTTTAGGTTATAAAATAGTTGTATGTCAGCCATCTTTATATCTCCTGGAATACTGAACTGAGGGATCCAGTTAAAACTGCATCTAGTATCTTCCTGTGTGCTGTTAATTTTCCAGTCTGCTAATGGTATTAAAGCTCTACATAGTAGATTTGTTGTAGTCTGTTGACAGTGCCTTGTGAGCCTTAATAATTGCCATGTAAGGTGCCTAGGCTATTTTATAAAAGCAGCACATGCATCTCTGTGCCTTTTATAAAATTGCCTTCCCAAGAGCTGTCATACATTTTTTCCAAGGTGAGAGTAACTTTGTATATGGTATGTACCAGTAAAATTGATGCAAAAACTCAACGCAATGTGTGCCTTCGAGTCAATACTGACTCCTGGCGACCCAGCAGCTCCTGGTTTTTTTTTGACAGTGTGACCAGAAATAGATTTTCAGGCCTTTCTTCTGAGGCAGTGGCAGGTTAAGTGACTTGCCCCAAAGTCACAAGGAGTGCCAGTGGGAATCGAACCCTAGTCTCTTGGTTACAAAGCCAGTGCTCTAACCAATAGGCTAGTCTTCCAGACAAAATTGGTGCATATACGAAGTGTGACAAAAAAAGAAACAAGACTGTCCCATAAATGTTTTATATTAAAATCTACTGAGAAATTACACATTGTCCCCTTCAAAGTAATACCCCCCAGAGTTAATGCACTTCTGCATTCACTTCTGCCACGTATGGAAGCACTCAATAAAGTCCTTCTCCTTGAGGTCCCTCAGCTCCCTCATCACAGTGGCCTTGATCTCTTCTACAGAGGCAAAATGAGTTCCTTTGACCAGCCTGGGGAAGAGCCAGAAGTCGCTCAGTGCAAGATCTGGGGAATAAGGAAGGGTGGTCGAGATCTGTGATCTGTTTGTTGGCCGAGGGCTGTGATCTGTTTGTTGGCCAAGAACTGCCTCACACTGAGCATGGTATGTGCAGGCGCGTTGTCGTGATGGAGCAGCCACGACGTCTCTCCACAGAGCCCGCCTGCTGCATCAAACCCGGTCATGGAGGTGATTGAGGACCTGCTGGTAGAAGGGCTGGTTGACTGACCCTCAGGCACAAACTCATGATGGACCACTCCCTTCTGGTTGAAGAATGCAATCAGCATGTCCTTGATCTGGACATGCGCACCTTCTTGGGTCTGGGTGACAGTAAGGTCTTCCACTGCAGGCTCTGTCTCTTGCTTTCAGGGTCATACTGGAAGACCCAAGTCTCATCTCCTGTGATGACTCGGCCAACGAACTCTGGATCTTCTCCGATCTTCTCTAGCAAGCTTTGACAAACATTGACCCGGTGCTCCTTCTGGTCATCTGATAAAAGCTTGGGCACCATCTTGGCATGCACCTTCTGCATCCCCAGCTCCTGCACCAAGATGGTCCACACTGACTCCCTGTTCCGGCTGAGCTCCTCAGCTATCATCCGCACCATCAATCTGCGATCACGCCGCACCAGCTGGTTCACTCTGTCAATGTTCTCAGCCGTCTTTGTCGTGGAAGGCCGTCCTGACTTGGGGTCATCCTCCACCTCTTCGCGGCCAGTCTTGAAGCATTTGTGCCACTCAAAAGACTCGTGGCCTTGACATTGCATCTTCTCCATAAGCCTTTTGGAGAAGTTGGAGACACTCAGTGGGAGACCTTCTCCAACTTAACCAGAAATTTCAAGTTGATTCTTTGCTCTATATTTCTGCCACCTCCAGTTGCATGTCAAAGCGATGGAGCAGTGTGCTACAAAAAAACCTGAAAAAGAAAAACAGAGAGAGATGAAAAATATTATAGCAGAATAGTGGCAAGATGTTGCACAACACAGTGACATAAGCGGTTAGCTAATTGGCATTGAGTCATGGGCATGGCTGCCACAGTCTCGTTTCTTTTCTGTCACACCTTGTATATATGCATTTCATTAAATACATGCAAATGTGCTGATCCTGCCTCTGCTCCACATATTCTGCACCCCGTGTAAGAGCTACATATGTATCGCTCAAAAATAGGAACTAGGAAGTCAATTTTCAGCAGGACACTATGGCTTAAATTCTGCCCAAGCAGCCCCTTTAGTGCAGGGGGCAGGGGGGCTCAAGGAACAAGAGGGGAGTCAGTTACAAGTGGGCCCCTCCTTCTGAAATGGACTTCCTCTGCTCTGGACTGGGGTGGGTTTTAAAAATGGTTGCTTGGGTGGCCCAAAAATTTGAATTTCTGCTACTGGCAAGACATGAAGTTATTCTAAACATCTAATCTAGATGTTTTGCATTAAATGTGTATTTAGCAGTGCTATATGTTTGAGTATTTGGTAGCATTTACTAAATATATGTGCATGCCCCACTGTACATATGGGTTCTAGATATAGGTACTGATTATCTTTGCATCTGCATATAAGCTATATGTAGAAGTGCCAAATACCTGTGCTTATATGTATAGGGGGACATGTTCAAAGTGTTTCAGCTAGTTAGCAGACTTGCAGGCTGACACATGCAGCGATCCCAGTATTCAGCAGCATGAATATCGCCACAGACTGAGTAGGAAAACGCCGGTAAACCCGGGGCGTTCTGTGGTCAGCTAGTGACCTGCATGCAGCACTATCTGGTCTGCAGTGAACTTCAACCATTAACCAGATAGTTACAATTAGATAATCTCAATAGCTGTCCTAACTTTTAACAGTTTTTTGCTATCTGGTCAGCAGCTGAATATCCCTCCTAACCAGATGGCAACATCGCTGTCTGACAAACAGATATTCAGTGCTCGATGCTAGATAAGTTCCAGTGTTGAATATCCGGGTGTACTTCAAGTGATGGTGGCTAGGCGCTTTAAATACACCTCGCCACCACCACTGAAGAGTGGACCCACAGATCATATGTCTTGCTGTGTTGTCTGATTTGTACTTGGTTTTTGGGTTGCACAATGTGACATCTAGACTGTAAATAGAGGAGGCGCTGCCCTCAGTATGCCCTGTTTCCTTTATGTAATTTTAGACATTCACTGCTTTGTACAAAATGATACATATAATTCCATTCGTTTTTGTTTTAAACTACTAATTCATTTGGCACAGTATCATATATATGTGGTTTATGAATATTTTATTTAACAGATTTATTAATACCGCTTTATCTTTTAGTGAAAGCAGTTTACATTGTAACTTAAACTTGGTAATGCACATTAAACAGGGACATTGATAACTTGGATTCTTCTGAGGCAATGGGGGGTTAAGTGACTTGCCCAAGGCCACAAGGAGTGCTAGTGGGAATCAAACCCTGGTCTCTTTGTTGCTTGCTGTAACCACTAGCCTGCTACTCCACTCCACAACATTGTGCCCACTGTTTTCTGAGTACCTAGTTTCATGCATCTATATGCTGGGGCAATTTTACAGGTGCTTAATTGAGTATGTAGAACAGCTTTTTACACACTTAAGTCACTTATAAAATTGGCCCCATTATATGTATCCCATTTTTCATAAAGTAGTAACATAGTAAATGATGGCAGATAAAGACCAGCATGATCTAGTTAGTCTGCCCAGTAAGTAGAGCTGCACCTGCCGTTCTGTGCAGGTTACTCTTTCTCTATGCTGCTCCAGGCAGTTTACCCCTCTCTATTTTATGAAGTTATTTACATTTGCTTGGAGTCCATCCTCTTGCTATGTAGTGATCTTTGTGTCTGTCCCATGCTTTTTTGAATTCCTAGTTGCCTGCCCGTTCTTTATCATGTTCTTTTGTTTTACATGCTGCTAAAGGCTGATCCCATCTTCTCTTAACTTGGATATGTTCTTAGAGCAGCAAGGACCATCAAGACATGGAATGTATGTATACGCTACTGATCAGTGACTTGAACCCAGCCACCAAATTAGAGAAACAAAATAAACCTAGTGCAAAGGAACACCATGAAGGGGAGGGAGTAGAGGCCAGTGTTTTTGAGGTGCCATATACGAGTCTGTACTGTGAATACTTAGATGTTAACTAATATATCTTTTACCGTTACGAAAAACAACTACTGTTTACATTGATGGCAAAATAGGATTCAGGTTATTTAACATCAAGATTTGAAGCCACCCAATGTTTTACACTACAAAGCCATTAAATGTAAGAGACAGAAAATATTTAAACAACTTTAAGCTTGCTTACTGCCAAAGTGGCTTGCACAGTGAACAAGGTTGCATATTACTTTTCAAATGACTCCTGGTCATTGAAGAAATCATAAACTATGAGAAATGTGGAAAACTGAAGTTTCCTTGTCCATAGAACTCTTCTCATGGACCTAACCTTGCCTACCTTGGTGACACGAACATAGTGATATCTGAAAGCAACTGTATGGTTGCGAGTTTACTCACTAAATTTTGTTGTGCATTTGGAATTAAATGTAAGAGTGGCCATTAGTGTGTTGTCTTGACAGAACGCAATACGATTGAAAAAAACATATTGCAACACTAGTGTTTTGTTTTTTAAAGTATTTGGCTCGAATAGCCAGTGTGTGTGAAATTCAGTTTATTTTTGTCTTGTCTAATTATTGTCATACAAAAGGATTATGGAATAGATTTTGGGTATGTGGGTTACTGCACTTCAATTGAACAGAGATGAGCAGTGTAAAACTGTGGTGGGTACATCTGTTAAATGTCCTGTAGCTGGGTGAAGGAGCTGTATTTGAAACTTTTTAAATCGTATTGTATTTGCTGTAGAACACGAGTTTTAGTTAGTGCTTGTTAAACATGTCTATAGTGAAATGTCATTTTTAACTCTGCACTGTACAAATTATGTAAATAGAGTTGGCACGTTTTTGTTCAAGTAGTGCATTGCCTGGATAAACAGATTAAAGTTTTATAGAAGCTCTTGTTTGTTCTTCTGGTCTTTTGCCATTGCAGTATGGCTGCTGCTTTCTAGATCGTGCTTGCTTTGTACACAGTTGCAGTGTCTCACAGTTCTGCTTGCCTTCAGCTATTAACAGGAGTTTGCTTGCATGAATGTTGTCTGCATTTATAAGGGCATAATGAATTCTTGTCTGGGAATGCTATTTCTCACTGATATTTCACCAATTTCTTGTTATCTCATCCTTTGCATCTTTCTGGAAAACTTAAAAATATCTCCTTCCTCTGAGACCCTTGCATCTCTTACATTTGTCAAACAACATTACTACAGTTGCACCATATTCTCTCACAATTATCCCTTACTGCCCACTACCCTTCTCTGGTATTCTGCCAACAAGCTAAGGTGTCCAGATGTTTTTGTGATTAGCAGTTCAGATAACAGCTTTTGCATTACATATACTTTTGTTTTAGAATTATCACCTTCAGTGATATGGAAAAACCTAAGATTAATACCATTTCTTCTCCACTAGAGGCCCAGTTACAAGCCTAACAAAGCAGGGCCATAATGATCACGTTGCAGAACCACTTGTGAAGCTATCAAAATCATTGTGTCACTGGGTAAATGTTTCAGTTGGCTTTCTCCCAGAGTAAATCCTCAAGGATGGGTGCATCACCAATGCAAAGCTTCCCCAGCTTAGACAATTTTTAGCTTTTGAAAAGCCCCACTGTGTATGTGCATCACATCCCACCTGTTACTATTGCACAGAGACCACCTCAGTCTTTGTCTTTCTAAAGAGCTAGTTGAACGTGTCACCATACTGCTGCTTCAAGTAAATCAATTTTCTCCGGGAACAAGCAGGAAGTCAGTCCTCACATATGGGTAACGTCAGCGCTGACGGAGCCTGCTGGAAGCATCTCCCCAGCTTTCAAAGAAAGCTTTTGGAAGATGCACCATGTGTGGTCCCCTTCCCACCCAAGGGTGCCATCTTGCCTCAGTCTCCCTTTTTTCTGTGGAGCCCTTCAGATAATGTCCAGTGTGATTTTTGTTAAACTTTGTCCGGTTTGCCTACCGGTTCCTTCTCACCCCTGAGCCAGTTTGCCTTGGCGTCACTCCTCGGGTTCATTCACTCATTTCTCATTTTTAATGGAGGGGTCCCTCAAAACAGCATTCAGGCCCTTTTTTAGCCAAAGGCCTCAGACCCCTGCTGAGCAGTGGGGACCCCCTTTTTCTGATGGCCTCCAGTGGCTTCAAGAAGTATGACCGGTGTGGCAAAATGATGTGTCTCACCAACCCGCACGACTGGTGCCTCGGCCTGGAGCATAATGACGCTCTATGAACTCTGCAGAACCACGACCTCAAAGGCCCTAAAGAGCAGTCGTCAGCAGCAGGGGGAATTTTTCCAGAAGTCTGACTCTGCGTTGGAGTCTCTGGTGACACTATGCTCCAGGGCCCCCTCCAATACTTTGCTGCCCTGCAAAGCCTGAGCCTCTTCAGAGTCCCGCAACTGTGGGTCCTCCGAGCAGAAATCCCTGGAGGTAGAGTGCAATAAGAAGCCCTCGGTGCCCGCATCGAAGGCTGCGGAGCCAACTGGTATGGAGACCAGAATGGCGAACTTGGAGAGCAGTATGTCTGCACTTGTGGCAATGCAACTGGCATTTGTCCGGCTCGTCTGGTTCATCCGCCCCGACAATGGGATTCTCTACATAGAGGGCTTTCCCGGATATCCAACCAGTCCTCGAGCACCACCAGACAAGGTCCCAATCCTGTTCCTCAGGGCACCTGTCCTCCCCAGCAAGCATCCACAGCTTGGACCGCAGATCCTCTGGAGATTGCGGACTGCCAGGAGCAGACCTCGACTAAGGTGATCCCATGGCATCGGACTCATACTTGGACTTTGAGTCCAAATGGGAAACAGAGGCCCTGGACACAAGGTGATACAGAGACGTTGCCCCTGATGCCACAACGCCGTTCCCTGCCCAAGGACATCGCCTTCCTCGATTTTGTGTGGGACATGGCTAAGGCTCTCCCTAATCGAGACTGAGGCCGAGGAGGACCCCCGCACCGAGGAATTGGAAATAACTCCAATATGAGGCATTCCCTAAAAAGACTCTTACGGTACCAGTGCTCCTAATTCTCGACTGCCTACTCTGGATGTGAGAAATACCGGCATTGGTACCAATTGTGTCAGACACCTCGACGCCATGAATTGGGTATGCTGAAGCCCTGGTTTCCAAAATACCCAACTTCTCCACAACTCGATGGTCGTGGAATTGGCCATGTACCGGCTCAAAAGCCAAAAAAACTCATTCGTTGGTGCCACCTGGCAGGGAGGCTCGAACCCTCAATGCCCTTGGCCAGAAGGCTTTCAGGGCTCGATGCTAACTACCAGCTCTATAGTGGCATGTACCTGAAGGAACTGTCAAAGGAGCTTGGGGGATTTTCAACAGGCCTCAATGGGGAACCCCCCTACAGAGTTTTAAGACCCTGATCTCGGCAGTAAAAGAGGGCTCAAAAGTTTTTATCTTGAGCAACCTATGATGGCTTTGAGTCTTCGTCTAGGGTGGCTGCTGCATGCATCGGAGCATGACACCAAGCCTGGCTGCAGTCATCTGACCTTGAGCAATGGGTGCAGGACAAAACTTATTGATGTCCCCTGCATAGGTGAGAAACAGTTCCTAACGAGAAACAGGCTCTTGAAGAAGACTTCTAGGCAACCCTGGAAGAAAGCCCCAGAAAGAAACCCTTCTTTCCAAGGAAGAAGGGGGCTTTGGCAGGACACTGCATTTCCAGGCCTTCTCGGCCCTTCAACAGGGCCAGCAACAAAAAGACCAGGGACATGGTCCCTGAAAGCAAAAGGCCCTGGTCATAGGCACTGGCTCTGGCCCTGGCCCAGCCTGGGGGGGAGCTTTTGACTGCATGGGTGCAACCTCCCTGCCCCCCAGAAGGGTCCTCTGCAGCCCACAGGGGGGCACCTAGCCCTCTTTGCCCACAGATGGACAGCCATCACCACCGATGCCTGGGTGTTACAAATGATCAGGGAGGACTACCTCCTCCACCTACAGTGGGCGCCACTCTCGTACTTCCCAGGAGAGCCCACTAGACATCTCCTGCACCAGACCCTGCTGCTTACTGAGCTAGCAGGCCTAATCCAGGACAAGGCAGTGGAGCCAGTACCGAAACATGTCAATGAAGAAAATGATGTTGAAGAACCATTTGGTGCAGACACTATAGACCAGTGATTGACCACATTTCATATTGAAAGGCAAAATCCTATGACCGTAGCTCAATTTCATACCATAGCCCCAGAGAAAGGCCATGCTGAAACACGACCATGTTGGGCTCTGTTCTTTTGTCGATTTGTTGCCTTGGCATTGACCTAATTTTTAATAAAGGTTGCATTCCGTTACTCACTCTTTGTTTGGTATTTTGGCTCATAAAGGGGGACACAGCTACAGAGGCTACTCTTTCTAGATATATCTGCTGCATTTGACAGTGTTCACCATACTTTAATGCTTAATAGGCTCAGTCAAATAGGTGCCAACTCTATAGTTCTGAAATGGTTCACATCGTACCTATCCAACAGAACTCAAACTGTCAGGATCAACACTCAAACCTCTAATACATACAAACAGGAAATAGGCCTCCCCCAAGGATCTGCTCTCTCTGCCCTCCTATTTAATATATACATACAACCAATTTGCAATATCTTTAAAAAATTCAAAATACATTACCACATATACGCGGATGATATCATGCTGTACATTCCTTTCACTATCCCCACGTTTCCACTTCAACTATTAACAGATTGTTTTAAGGAATTAGCAACATGGCTAGAAGACAACAACCTCTTTATTAACCACTCCAAAACTGACATACTGATTGTAACAAAAAACAAATCCTACACCCCCCCCCCACCCACATTACACTTCAGAAACATGACATTCACATAAAAAACAAAATAAAATATCTAGGGGTGATACTAGATACCCACCTTAGCATGAACACACACATAAGAAATACAACCAAAAAAATATACTTCAAACTCAAAATATTAAAACAATTACGCCCTCTAGTCCACCTGCAAGACTTCCTAAGCATCATTCAAGCCATAATCACACCACATTTTAACTTCGCCAACCTCTCCCTATTAGGCACAAACAACCAAAACATTAAAAGGCTCCAATTGGCACAAAATGCTGCAGCCAGAACTATAATGAAGGTACACCCTTTTGAGCACATATCACCCTATCTAGCCAAACTACACTGACTCCCTATCCAATGCAGAATAAACTATAAATTAATAATAACCACCTTCAAAGCATTAAATAACACTGCCCCAGCCACTCTAAATAGTCTACTCTCTAAAGACACACCCCAATCCGCACATAGAAGAGGCAACGCCAACAAAATAAAGATTCCAAAAGAATTCACAAAGACCACAAAAACAACCAATAAAAAAGCATTCTCCCATGCTGCCCCTATACTCTGGAACACTCTACCTGATGAAATCAGAGCATTAACCAACCTTAAAGACCTACGTAAGACCTTAAAAACTCACCTCTTTATTTCCCACTACGGCCCACTAGCAAATTCTCAACTCCTAAATGAAAAGGGATGATCTATATAACACTCTGAAACTAACACTGCAATGCTTCATATAGCTTGACCTTGACACTGCCTAATGATGTTGATACTGTCGAACTTACTGTACATAGTTAATTGTGCATAGTTTAAATTGTACATAGTTCTCCAAAGTTAAAAGTTTAAAAAAGTTAATTTGTTCATGTATATAATTCATATAATGTTCAATGTAAACAGAAATGCCATTCTGTCTCCTCGACTGTTATTTGTAAACCGCACCTGATCAACGGAAGGTTGCGGTATATAAAAGTTTGTTAAATAAATAAATAAGAGGCATAATGCACCACCAGGCACACCATAAACGCTCTGAAGCACCTGGGGTTCATCATAAACTACCCCCAGTGCCTAGAGTTCATAGGGGCACAACTAGATACCCTCCAGGTGAAAGCTTTCCTCCATCAGGAAAGATCAAAATGCCTCAGGGAACTAGCCACAGAGTTGCACCAATGCCGGACACTACCTGCCCAGCTTCTATTCCATCTGTTGGAACACATGGCCTCCACGGTTTGTGACCCCAAATGCCCATCTGCACATGAGGGCGGCCCAGTGGTGCCTCCGCTTGTAGTGGACACAGGCCACAGACAGGCTCAGGGACAGAGTGAAAGTGACCCGGCAGCTGGTGGACTCCCTCGGATGGTGGCAGAGTCCATGCCACCTTCAGGCCAGGATACCCTTCCAGGCATCCACCCCCCAGAGGATCCTCACCACAGACTCCTCCCTACTGGGCTGGGGAGCACATTGCAAGGGCCTCCAGATGCAAGGCTGCTGGTCCCAAGAGGAATCCCAATTGCAAATCAACCTGCTAGCATTCTGGGTGATATTCCTGGCTCTTCGACCTTTCCGCCACCAGCTGCAGCACCATCTGGTGCTGATCCAGAATGACAATCAGGTTGCCAAGTTCTATGTGAACAAACAAGGGGGTACAGGGTAGTACCACCTTTTCCAGGAGGCAGTAGCCCTCTGCACCTTTGCGGCACACAGAGGAATGCTCCTGAGGCTGGTTTACCTCCTGGGCCAGGACAATACCCTGGCGGACAAACTGAGCAGAATCCTCCAGCCGCACGAGTGGCGCCTGGATCCAGTAGTAGCCTCCTGGCTGTTTTGCCTCTTGGGCGTCCCCTCGATGGACCTGTTCACCAGTCTGGACAACAGCAGTTGCCTCGATTCTGCACTTGCCAGTCACACCCATCCTGGGTGGCAGCAGATGCGTTCCTCATCCTGTGGACAAAAGGCCTTCTGTATGCCTTCCCACCAACACCACTTGTCACCAAGACCCTATTCCAGCGCGACAGAGCATCACTAATGCTGATAGCTCCTTGGTGGCCCAGCAGCCCTGGTTCTTGCTGCTCCTCTCCCTATCAGCAGCGTCCCCAATTTCCCTGGTCTGAGCCCCAGGGCTACTCACAGGAGCAGAGCTGTCTCCACCCGAACCTGGGGTCCCTGTCACTCACAGCTTGGCTGCTTAAAGGGTAGCATTAGCTCCCTTCAACTTCTCATGGGACATGAAAGAGGTCCTTCTGGACTCGCGTAAGGCCTCCACAAGAAGGGTGTATGCCTTCAAGTGATCTCACTGTAGTGCACAGAAAGACTGGCAAACCCATTTTCCTGCTTGGTACAAGTAGTACTACAGAATCTGCTCACATGAGTGTCATTGCAGTGCATCACCTCTCTGTTGAGGGAAAGTCCCTCTCAGCACAGCCCCTTGTGTTCCGATTCCTACGTGGCTTCATGTTCTCTAAACCCCCCGTCTGCCCTCCAGTGATGGAGTGGGATCTAAATGTGGTGCTCTCACAGCTCACTGAACCTCCATTTGAGCCTCTGGCTACCTGCCACCAGCAGTACCTCTTTTGGAAGGTCATATTCTTTGTAGCACTCACATCAGCTTGCAGAGTCGGCGAGCTCCAGGCTCTGAGAGCAGAGCCCCCCTACACGAGGTTCTACAAGAACAGGGTGGTGCTCCACATGCACTCCAAGTTTCTGCCGAAGGTGGTGACCCCATTCCAGCTCATTCAGGAGGTGGTGCTCCCCAACTTCTTCCCGAGACCTCATACTGGCAAGGCGGAGACTGTTCTCCATACTCTGGATTGTGAAAGGGCCCTGTCCTTCTATTTGCAATGGACTCAGGGCCACTGCAGCTTTTCGTATCCTATGACCCCAGCCATCTGGGGCACCCAGTGACTAAGCAAACTCTGTCCACTTGGGTGGTGGACTACATTACCCTTACCTACGAGCAGGCGAGGATTTCACTGGATCAGAAGGTCATGGCACACTGTGTCAGGGCCATGGCCACTTCTGTGGCTAATCTGAATTCCGTTTCTGTGACGGAAATCAGTCGGGCTGCCACATGGTCTTCAGTCCATACCTTTGCATCTTACTACTGCCTGGAGAGGGAGTCCTGATGGGACAGCACCTTCGTCCAGGCCGTAATCTGTTCGGGTGTAGGCAATTCCTGCCCTCCGACCCTTCTGTGTTCAGGTTACCAGAGTGCTGGTTCTCTGCTGGACACTTGGGTCTTGTGAGAGTCTCTCAGTAGGGACTCAACTGCTGCTGATCATGGCTCACCCTTTGCAGGTCGTCGTGGTATTTTTTACGGGTTCTCAGTAGCCTGTAGCTGGGGACTCCCATATGTGTGGACTGACTTCCTGCTTGCTCCCGGAGAAAGCATAGTTACTTACCTGTAACAGGTGATCTCCGGGGACAGCAGGAATCAGTCCTCATAGCCCTCCCCCCTCCTCTTGGAGTTGGCTTTTCATCATATTTTATTTTTTCCCTTGGCAGTCTTAGCTATGTCATTCGATTGAGGCAAGATGGCACCCTTGGGCGGGAAGGGGACCATGCATGGTGTGGTGCATCTCCCAAAGGCTTTCTTTGAAAAAGCTGGGGAGATGCTTCCGTGCAGGCTCCATCCAATTTGTGAGGACTGATTCCTGCTGTCCCCAGAGATCACCTGTTACAGGTGAGTAACTATGCTTTCCATACAAAGAATTCTTTTTTTCTCTTCAGTTTTCCTGTGCTGTGGTGTGGGTTTGTGGCACCCTCAGTGTCTCTAGGTAGGTTCTCAGAGGGGGGGGGAGTTTGGTTTAGTTTAATTTTTTTTGTGACCACTCATTTAGGCCTCTGCTCAGCCCTTAGGCGCTCCAGGTAGTTGTATTTTTTCACAATTGTTTATTTTTGCTGCAGCTGTCTTTTTCAACAACATGTCCCAGCAGAAAGTCACCAGCAGCTTTAAAAAGTGCACCCAATACAGCAAGACCATATGCAAGATAGATACTTAAAATTGATGTTTGCAATGCCTGGGAGCCCAACCATGATCTCTTTATCATTTTTATGCACAGATTTCGAAGAGGCCTTCATGGCTGTAAACAACAGCGTGAATGAATTTTTGGTATTTGTAAATCTCCAGGAACAAGCAGGAATGAGTCTTCACACGTGGGAGACGTCGCCGACGGAGCCCGCACGGGAATGCTCCCCAGCATCCAATCAGAAGGCCTTTGGGAGCATACCCCGCGCCTGCGCGGTGGCTTCCCGCCCTTCCTACTGCCTCTCCCCAGTTTTTCATTTTCCGCGGAGCAGGCAGGACGTCCCTCCTGCCACCGCAGAAATTTTTTTCCGTTTTTCTGTAGTCGCGGCTTTCCCACCGATGGTGGCACCTCCGTGCCCCCCCCCCCCCTTTTTCTTTATTTTCATTTAATTTTCGTCGCCCCCTGCGGGCGCTGAGGACCGGGGCATGGAGCCTTCTTCCCCCCCAGCCTCATGGCAGGGACTCCATTTTCCACGTGGACTCCAATGCCGGGTGCCTCTCCTGTGTGGGGCCTGACCCCTCTTTCCCGGATTCCCCGGGCTGCAGTGTCGGCAGAAGACCCTCCCTCTTTCGGATATCCCTCGATGACGTCTTCGCGCCCAGGGCGCGGTCGTCGGGTGGTTGTTCTCTCCAGGATCAGGTAACCACACAACAGTCTGTTAAGACTAGCCGAGTCTTGAGGGGCAAGTCTCATGCGAGGCATGGCGACGGCTCTGGCCAACCCCTCAAGTCCTCCTTGGCTGATATACCCCGGCGGGAGTCCTCGGGCTCCAAAGCATTTACGGGGTTTCGGGATGTTCCTGAGGTTCGTTCCTCACAGAACATTCCTGAGCCATGCCTGAGGGAGGTACCCGCCTCGAGTGGTGCCGATTCCCCGGCATCGGTGTCGAGTGTTCCACTCTTCGCCAGGGATCGTCAGCCGGTGTCCTCGGCGCCTTCGGGGCCGACTGGCTCGACCGGGTCTGACATCCCTACATCCAAGCCATGCTCGGGCGTGGTAGCCGCTTCGGGCGGTACTGAGCCCCCGGTATCGGCGTCGGTGTCGAGCGCTCCGCTCCTCACCGAGGATCGTCGTCTGCTGTCCTCGGCGCCTCCGTGGCCGATCGACTCGGTCCAGTCTGGCATTCCTCCATCCCTGCCATGCGCGTGGGCGGTGCCCGCTTCGGGCGGTACCGACCCCTCGGCGTCGGTGTCGAGCGTTCCGCTCCTCACCGGGGATTGGTGGCTGAGGTCCTCGGCGCCTCCGGGGCCGACCGACTCGCGCCAGTATGGCCTTCCTAGGGGGCCGGTATCCGCCTTGGGCAGTGCCGACCCGTCGGCGTCGAGTGACCTGTTCCCCACCGGGGATCGCCGGCCGCTGTCCTCCCTACCTTGGGGGCCGATCGACTCGACACGGTCTGACGGCCCTACGTTCAGGTCATGCGCGGGAGTAGTACCCGCTTCGAGCGCGCGGGCATCGGTGGTTCCGCCCCGCGCCGGGGATGGTCATCGGGCCTCCCTCCCCTCGGGGCCGCTCGCTTCGACCCGCACCGGGTCGCCGTTTTCCCAGCCCTGCGCAAGGGTGGTACCGGGTTCGGGCGGCGCCGCTCCGCCGGCAACGGCAGGGGCGTCGAGTACGAGGGGCCGCCATCGACCTTCCCCGGGGACCTCGGGGTGTGTCGGCCAGCGCTCGGACGACTCCCCGGCATTGACGCGGCCGTCGAGGGCCCCATTTTTTCCTAGAGAAGGGGCCTCGGGGCCTTCGACCGCTTCGATCCGATCTGGGTCTGCGCCGCCCCGCAACGGTACACCGACGTCGGCGCAGGGGCTTTGCACCCCCGCAGGGACTCATCGTCGGGTGACCGGGGTCCCCTCGGGGACGGGCCGTATGCCCCGGGAGGGTTTCTCTCCGGGTCGAATGGGTGCGAGAGGGAGCCCGGCTTCGGGCAGTGCCCGCCGATCGACATCGGCGCCGGCGTCGGATGACCCCCTCTCCACCGAGCTCCACCCTCGGGGACCCGTGATGCTCGCAGCACCGATCGGCGTGGTTCCGATCCGCGCTCCGGGTTTTCCACCACCGGCGTGGTCGCCCCCGCCGGGGCCCCTCTGGAAGGGAGTTGATCTCCTCGCTCGGTTCGATGCCCAGCCTGGAGTCGGTATCCAGCCTTGAAAGCTTGGACACTACACGTCTCGGGATCGGTCCCTGTCCCCTCCTGCGACGCAGAGCGGAGACCGCTGGCCCCTGCCCTCCGGCAGCCGCGGAACCGCTTCGATCGCAGGGAGCAGCGCCACCCCCGAGTTCGGGGCCAAGGCCGATTCCTGCGGCGCTGTCGGTGCCATCAACCCCTTCGATGCCTAGTTTGGAATCAATCCCAGGAGCCGACGACGCCATGGGGACTGCCTCGATCCGGGGCGGTTGGCCCCCTCCTATGCCTAGCGGGCATCGGCCCGAGCAGCCTCTGTGTGCCCTGGCAGCCTCCCCCGCCATAACTCCTCCGGCAGAGCCACCTTTTCAGGATTTCCTCCTTGACATGGCGGACTTGCTGGCCATCCCTACCCCGGGCCCGAGCCCGGGCCCTGAGGAACAGGCAGCCGTGATGCTTCCTCTGCATCCCTCCCTGCAGGATCTCCTGCTGGGGGCTTGGCGGTCGCCTTTGAGGGTTCCAGCACCGTCGACTGCGATGCAGGCTCTTTACCGGGTGCCTCCGTCCCCGGGTTTTCGGCAGCACCAGCTTCCACATCGGTCCATTGTGGTGAAATCGGCGCTGAGGAAGGCTGGAAGCAAGGAGAAGCATGCTTCTCGCCCCCCAGGCCGCGCCTCAAAGATGCTAGATACTCTAGGACATCAAGCTTTCCAGACGTCTATGCTGACGGCCAGAATTATCTCATATATATTTTATATGAGTCTGTCGCTGCAGGAGGTCACCGAGAGGTTGTCTCGGTTATCCCTCTTCGTATCGGCGACCAAGGCCTTTGAATATTCCCTGCTCCTTTATCACTGCAGGAATATCTCCGGGTTCCTTTCTCGTGCTTCGCTGGACTCCTTCCAGTCGGTCAGCAGAGCTTCTGCTGTTGCCATTAGAGCACGCCGTACAGCATGGCTGCAGGCGTCCGAGTTGTGTAGACGGGCACAGCACAACCTGGGTAATTCTCCCTGCGACGGAGATCACCTCTTCAACAGCGAAGCCTTGCGTCAGGTCGCACAGTGCTTCGCTAACCTTCCCAGGGTTAGCAGCCAGCCTAGGGCCCGGCCCCACGGCGGCGGTAAACGCCTCTCTAGGAAGAGGAAATATCAGACCTCCGCCCACCCTCCAGGCGCGCCCAGGCAAGGGGCCTCTCACCCCGGGTTGATGCCCCCGGGCCCGCGCCAGGATTCTCCTTCTAAGCATTTTTAGGCTCAGGCAGGCGGCTGCCTGCACTTAACCCTCTTATCGGACGTTTAAAAATTGAGCTCTGGGAGGTCACGTGATGCGAGCACGATAGTGGTCGCATTCTGAGCGAGCTCCGCGCCCCCTTAGCCCAAAACCGGCAAAACTTGGCCGTTTAACGTCTAGCGACGCGGGGCTACTTGAGCCTTGTGAATCTACCAGCCGACAGCGCTCTGAAATCAGCGGGTGACTGAGTCTGCTATGGCCTCCGCGGTCAAAACGACTCGGAGGGACAAGGAGCGCATGGCGGGTGCCAGTAAGATGGCCGACATAACAGCGGCACCGAACTCGCCAAAATCGGCCGCATTCCTCGATGAGGTGTCGGCCGCAGTGGCGGCGGCCCTATCCTCCCAATTTGCTGCACTTCATGAAAAGATGGATGGCCTGCAGACTTCGGTGGACTCTTTGGGAAGTCGGCTTTGAGAGGTTGAAGAGCGGCTAGGACAGGCCGAAGATGGCGCCGCAGCCCTGGCCCATGAGGTAGAGAGCCTCAAGACACAGCTCGGGCAACAAGCAGCAAAACTGGACGACCTAGAGAATCGTACGCGCCGGACTAACCTCCGGTTCATGGGCATCCCTGAATCGGTGGCAGACAGAGACCTCCGTGGCTACTTCGAGGCCTTTATTACTGACATGCTGGGTCCTGCTGACGTCGAAGAACACCTATGTATCGAGCGGGTTCACCACGTGGGGAATGCACAAACCCGAGACCGCCGCCCGCGGATTGTACTGGCTAAATTTCTCCGGTTTCCTTTCAAGGAGAAGATTCTGAGGGCAGCACGGCAGAAGGGCGACGTCATCTATAACAACGTGAAGATCCGCGTCGCTCAAGACTACTCGGTGGCCCTTAGTAAGCAGCGGAGGGAATATGCGCCCTGGTGCGAAAAACTTATTGCGGTGGGGATTCGCTTCTCGGTGCAATATCCAGCCCGTTTGCATGTTTTCCACAATACCTCACACCGAGTCTTCGAGTCTGCTGTAGAGGCTGGGCCGTATGTGGAGCAAGTGGCGGCACAGGCACGAGAGCCCTTGACGTCTCAGTAAAGGACTTGGGACTTGGCTTGTCATCTTATTTTTCGGCCTCCGCCAAGACTATCTGTTGCGGTAGGGCAACGGGGCTGATCTCGGCGTTGGCGGGGGGGGGGGGGGACGGTGGAACGAGGGTATGGACCAGCGTAGTGCACCCCCTGGACCCTCTCGCTAATTTTGTAAGGTTAGGCTCCGTGCCCATTTTGAGAGGTTGAGTGAGGGGTACACTACCTCTAGGGGCAGCTGGCGAGTTCCTGGCTGCGGGGACTGTCGCTGACGAAAAACGGCGTAGCCACCGCGGCTCATCCCTCGGTGGCTCCCCCGTTCCGGTTTTGGAATTAATATATGAGGAGTTGAATTGTTTTAGTGAGGGGCATCTTTACTGACAGGGTATTAGGCTTTACGGCCTAGTGCCGTTCACAGGGGGCCTTTGATAGCTTAGTTTCAGGGCATAAACTAGTAGATATGCTTTTTGATTGATAACACGGTTATGCTTCTTTGTTTAGGTTCCTTTACCTATGAGGCTAATAGGGCGGGGCTAGCTTCATGTAGGCAGTCTATCAGTGGGATTAGATGGGCGGAGGGGGGCCTATTAGTGAGAAGGGGGGGTGGTGGGAAGAGATTGGTGTTATAATACTGGGTGGGGGGGGGGAGTGGGTTGAGCTCAGTGGGACCTCAGTAATCTCTCCCAAGGCGGGGAGAGGAGGGTGGTTCAGGTTAGCGGAACTAGGGGGGTTGGGGACTCGGTGAGGAGGGGTAGTCTGGTAGGGGGTTGGACGACGGGAGGAGAATGCAGATGCGACTGGAGGCTTGTTTTGTAGAAGGGGGGGTGGGAAGGGGGTGGGGGGGAGGGAGGGTTGGGGGGGAAGCTGGGGGAAGGCGGGGGGAGGGGAGGGGAGGGGGTGTGGGGTGGGGGAACCAGAACTCACAGAGGGATTCCTGCTTGTCTTTAGATGTGATGGCTGGGGGCGTCTCAAGGATTGGGGGGGGACTTCAGGCTGGGGGGGGACTTCAGGCTGGGGGGGGACTTCAGGCTGGGGGGGTCCCGCCCCACTCACACTACAGATCGGATACTCATTACTTGTTCCCACGTAACCCAGCTTGAGGGTTGTTTCCTGGAATGTGTGTGGTATAGGTAACCCCATCAAGCGATATAAGGTGTTGCAGGCCCTGGCCCGGCTGAACTGTGATATTGCTTTATTACAGGAGACCCACCAGACGGCTGAAGAGCATGCTAAGTTGCGGAAAACATGGGTGGGGCAGAGTTGGGGCGCCCCGGCCCAGGGGAGAAAGGGTGGAGTGGTCATTTTGATTCATACCCGGGTTCGCTTTGAGGTGGAAAGCAATATTTGGACCCGGAGGGCAGGTATATTTTGTTGTATGGCCGCCTTGAGGGCCGGCCTATTGTGTTGGGTAACCTGTATGGCCCCAATGTGTTGGATCGGCACTGTATGCCCGTTTAGGCTCTCGGGTGGAGCAGCTGCCGGATGCCCCCTTGCTGTTGGCTAGCGACCTGAATGGGGTACTAGATGTGGAGCTTGATACCAGTGGAGGGGGGGGCGAACGAGTACGGGCCCCGACTACTAAGGTGTTGCGGGGGCTGTGTTACCGCCTAGGGCTCGTAGATCCCTGGCGCTTATTGCATCCGCTTGAGAAAGACTTTACGCACCAATCGAGAGCCCATGGCTCCAGTGCTCGCATCGATTATGTCTTGGTCTCGGAGAGACTTTTTGTGCGGGTTGGTGATGCGCAAATTGGGCCTACGGCGGTGTCTGACCATGCCCCGGTTTGGGTGGATCTGTCATGGGGGACCCCGGACATTTCTCCACGTGTTTGGCGTTTTCCTCTAGGGCTATACTACGATGCTACCTTTCGTGAGCATCTCGTCCACTGCTGGAAGGACTTTATGGCCCATCATGAGCAGCACAGGGACGAACCGGAATTGCTCTGGGAAACGGCAAAAGTAGTATTGCGGGGAAATATCATAGAATATGTGGCAAGAAAGCGGAAACGGCTGGCGGCACAAATTGTCCAGTTGGAGAAACAGGTCGTACGAGCCTGGCGGCGGTGTGCGGGGGACCCTAGTAGGGCTCATAAGCGACACCTATGGGAGTTGCAGACCTCGCTCAATGAGTTGCTCCACCAGCGAGCGAAGAAGTCTCATATGTACTACCGATATCAATTATACCGCTTTGGGGATAGACCTGGGAAACATTTGGCTCGCTGCCTTCAAGGCAGCCGGGGGGCCCGGTTGGTTGCTGCGCTTCGGGATGAGAGGGGCTGCTTGCAGACGGCGAATTCGGCTATTGCTCGTTCCTTTTGCTCTTTTTTTCAGAAGCTTTATGCACGGCGGGAGGGGTCTTTTACTGAAATGCAGAATTATCTACGGCAGGTACGTTTGCCTGTCGTGACGGCTGACCAGCGGGCGTATTTGGGCGCCCCAATCACGGAGGAGGAAGTTGGAGTCATTCAGAGTGCCGCGTGTTGCAAAGCGCCTGGCCCGGATGGGTTTGGGGCAGAGTTCTATAAACTACTGGGAGACCTTGTGCCCCCGACGCTCGTGGCGATGTACCATCGGAGAGCGGCACAGGGGACTTTCGTATGGGGCGCCAATCATGCGTATATTGCTCTAATACCTAAACCTGGTAAGGATCCCACCCAGGCGTCGTCTTATAGGCCCATCTCGTTGTTAAACTTCGACCTGAAAGTGTTGGCAAAGGTTTTGGCGAATAGACTGGCCTCTGTCCTAGGGGACCTGGTGCATGAATCACAGGTTGGCTTTGTTAAGGGGAGATATGCCGTGCGGAATTTACGGAGAATCCTGGCTTCCCTTGAGTGGGTGCGGGAAAAGGGGGGTTGCCATCTTTGTTAGTTAGTTTCGATGCGGAGAAAGCCTTTGACCAGGTGCACTGGGACTATTTGGAACATCTTTTGCCGTATTATGGATTGGGGGACTCCTTTTGCAAGATGGTGGCATTGCTTTACGCGGACCCTACCGCTGGAATTCTTTCGCTTGGAACGGGGAACGCGCCAGGGCTGCCCCCTCTCCCCCTTGCTTTTTGTGTTGACTTTAGATCCGCTCATACGGCGAATTGAGGAGTCCCCGGGTATCTGTGGAGTACGTATTGGGCGGCGGGGGTTCAAGGTGGCTGCCTTTGCTGATGACATGCTGGTCCATCTTACGAGGCCCCAACAATCGTTGCCCCGGCTGCTGGAGGAGTTTTCCCATTATGGCGGAATTGCAGGCCTCCGCCTTAATTTGGACAAGTCTGAGGCCTTGGATGTTGATGGGAGCCTGAGGGGGAGCTGGCAGGGGGGCTTTCTGCTCCGTTGGGCTGCAGAGTCTTTTGTCTACTTGGGTATTTTGCTGACCAGGACTCCTTCTTGGCTATACACAATTAATTTTGATAGAGTCTTTCTTAAGCTCCGAGCGCAGCTGCGGGCCTGGGCACCCCTGCCGCTGTCCCTTCTGGGTAGAGTGGCCGCCTTGGGGATGGTGGTACTCCCCCGCGTGCTTTACTGGATGCAAACGTTACCGGTGTGGTTATTAAGACGCGACCTACAGCGTCTGGAACAGGAAATTCGTGGGTTTCTCTGGAGGGGCGCTCGAGCGCGTATACCGTTGGCTAGGATGAGAGGGGGGTGGTGTGGGGGTCCCGGATCTTTGGAAGTATGCATTGGCCTGTCAGGCCCGCCATCTTGCCGACTGGCTGGGGGAGACTGAGGTTTATACACCCCGGGCCTTTGAAGAGGCTTTTGTGGCCCCACACACCCTGGATGCGGTGTTGCACTTAAAACGTAACGCCCTGCCGGCCCGCCTGACGGGTAGTGTCTTGGTGCAGGCGACACGGCGTACGTGGCAACAGATCAATAAATATTGGGGGCGAAACCCTGAGGTGTCAAGCTGGCTGCCTTTGAGGGGCAAAGCTTCTTTTACTCCGGGCTCCGATTCCGCCTCTTTTCGATGTTGGGCGCAGTCGGGGATACAGCGCCTTGGCCAGGTGGTGGATCAGGACGGCCATTGCAAGGCTCTGGGGGTGCTTTGTAGGGAGTATGGCTTGGACCCGGGGAAATCTGTTTTTGCGTACGTGCAAGTCTCGCATTATGTTGGTTCGTTGTCGGGGCGTGAATTGCAGGTGGAGCACTCGGTACGGATTCTTGAATTCTTTGACCTAGGGGAGGAGTTTCCTCCGACTATAGCTAGGCTGAAGAGGCGGTTGGAGGTCCTCGACTCGCCCCCTGACTATTCGGCGGTGGAGCAGTCTTGGGCGAGGGAGTTGGGGCGAGAGTTAGCCCCGGACGCGTTGGGACGGATTGCACATTTGGTTGAAGGGGCCCGGTGGCGTGAGATCCAATTTAAATGCATTCTCCAAGCCCATTTTTCTCCCCGGCAAGCGCTGCGAAGTTGTATCGCCACTTTTGGGGGGTGTCCCAAATGCCCCTGTTCTTTAGCGGACTTGGGTCATATGTGGTGGGGCTGCCCCCTCGTCCGCCGCTATTGGTTACGTATTGGGGAGTATCTTAGTGGACTGTTGCAGCAGCTGGTCTGCTGGACAGGATCGTTGGTAATCCTGGATCAGATTGGACCACTCCACCCGAAGGGGCGTTGGGAGAGTATCTTGGTGCGGAAGGCCTGTCTGGTGGGAAAGGGCCCTATTCTTCGCCGGTGGAGGGAGCCTACAGCCCCCACCTTTTGTGAGTGGTGCAATAACCTGCATCAACTCATGCTTATGGAACGGTGGAGTGCGCAGAGGCACCCCCGGCGATGGGCCACCTTTTTGCTGATTTGGATGCCTTATATCCAGCGGTTCGGGCCTAGAACCCGTAGTGAAGTGCTTAAAGTGGGGTAGTGGTAGATGGGGCGCAGTGAGACTCCTTAGTATGGCACTCTGGTGGAGTTCTGGTTCCTGGGGGAGGGGGTGGGGGGGGGGGATTTGGGGGTATTGGTGTGGATGTGTGTTGTATACTACAAGAAACATAAAAAAGACTTTTGCTGTAGTTATAACCCCCAGGTGGTGGACAAGACACAGCCCTGCCCGGGTGGTGCCATTGTATGACAATGGATGTTCTTCTGTATTACTGGATGCTGTTTGTACGTTTGTTATCGTTGTCTTATTTGCTATCAATAAATAGATTTGCAAAAAAAAAAAAATTGAGCTCCGCTCGGGGGCTCGTTCAGTTGCAAATGGTTCGGAGGCTTATCTAGGGGTTCGGGTATTCTCCTTCCGTTGGTAGGGAGACCACCTCTATTCCGTGATAGCTATGGCCAACGGCCAACTTATTACCCTTCGGTACGTCTCCGAACCCTTCTCAGCCGGTATCCCCCTGCTGTTTGCTTCCGTACCGGAATTACCTTCCTGTCCCCCGTCTGTGCGGGGGGGGGGGGCGAGTTTCTGCGTGCAGGTCCTGGGGACACATATAGGGCCTCCAGCCCCTGTGGCGTTCTACCAGACTGATGCTATCCCCTGTCCCCCATGCTACCGCGCTGTTGGTTCGCCGATCTGCCCTTGTCCTCTGGAATAGATCCCTCTACTGACGGATCTTGCTGCCACCTTCCAGGTGGACGCTCTGTGGATCGATGGCAGATCCGCCTTACCAGGGTGATGCGCAGGGAGGTAGGCCCCTCTACATACCTGCATTAGTACCGGAGTGGGCGCCCTCATGCCCACCGGCTAGATATACTAGATATCTCCTGCGCGATAGGCGCATATTGGGGGGATGCCCGCAGTACCTGTGCTATACCGCCTTTTTCCCTATGGCCGGTACTCACGCCCCCCCCCCCCCCCGGGGTCCGGCCAGTCCGCCTGCCTATTCCTTGATCGGGCCGCGGACAGGTGGTACTCTACCGCTGTGGAGTCTACAGCTCCTTTTCAGTTAGGTCCTCCTCCCGGGGGTTTGGACCCTTGTCTCCCTATCTCTCGCTAGGGTAGCCTGTGTACTCCTTCTGCTCTGGGGTGCACCCCTACTCTTCTCCGGAATGGGGTCTCTGGTTCGGCCAGTCTTCTACTGTTAGTCCTCTGAGTTCTGGACTCTACTCCTAAGGGAGTGCTCAGCTTGCGCTAAGCCTCCTGGAAGACCTGCCGTCTTTCTCCTGACCCAGCTGACGCCTGGATCTCCTAGCCTTCCGGATTTGGAGCTTCCTCCTCGCTGCGGCGAAGTTTCCTTGACGACTTCGCTACTGCGTCTACGGTGCCTTCACCACAGGTCTGCTTCCGGCAACCCGGTAGGTAAGCCCTACAGGGTTCCACACCATTACTTCATTAAAACTTAGTGGCCGGTAAGCTCTACATGGTACTAGGGCATTTACTCATTAAATGCTTACTGATACTATTTGTGCATCCCTCTGGCTACTCTTCCCGTAGCCTGGGTTTTTTTTTTGCTGTATCTTAATGTTACCTGTTCTGCACTCTACCCTCTGTAGTCTGTAGATTTGCTGTTCCTCTATTCAACTCCTGCCCTCCATCCCTCAGGGGATGCTGGGGATTTAGGCTGGGCAAATGCCATCCCGTCCTGGGCTGCGCTTATGGGACCTCCCCGGGCATCCTCAGCTTGGGAGTCCCCACGTGTGAAGACTCATTCCTGCTTGTTCCTGGAGATAGCACAGTTACTTACCTGTAACAGGTGATCTCCGGAACAGCAGGAATTAGTCTTTACAACCCGCCCACCTCCCCTAGGAGTTGTATCTCTTTTTTGTATCTATTCCTTCCTCTCCTCTCCTTCTGGCTCAGCTATGAAACTCAACTGGGGAGAGGCAGTAGGAAGGGCAGGAAGCCACCACGCAGGCGTGGGGTATGCTCCCAAAGGCCTTCTGATTGGATGCTGGGGAGCATTCCCGTGCGGGCTCCGTCGGCGAAGTCTCCCACGTGTGAAGACTAATTCCTGCTGTTCCGGAGATCACCTGTTACAGGTAAGTAACTGTGCTGTCTGGTCCTTTGACATTGGAAGAATTGGTTTTTGTTGTCCAAGAGTTGCAGTGGACATTGGGGATGTTTTAACATCAAGCATCCGTAGAGGCCTTATTTATTTATTTACAGTTCTTTTATACCGCGCTATTTGTCATCAGTGCGGTTTACAATGAACGAAGGTACTCACATAAGCAACAAGCTGTAATGAATTTACAAATAACAGGGCAAATAACGTGGAAGCAACATTGGGGAAACTTTGTACATAGAGGTATAAACTATATACAGTAACAGGTTATTATTTACATTGTGTGCAGCGTGATACCGAATGTTACTACGTATGTTGTGGGATTGGGTTGTGTTGGAGAGTCGGTGAGGGATCGTGGTGCTTGTAGAAGTGTAGGAGGAAAAGGTGATGCTTTAGGGCTTTTCTAAATTCCTTGAGGTCAGAGATTAATCTGACTGCTGGTGGAAGGTTGTTCCAGCATCTGGGGGGTGTAGTATGCGAATGCTCTTTCTGTAGTTGTACGAGTACATCTTATGGATTCTGTCGGTATGGATAGGGTATTGCAATCTTCCATAGGGTCCCGCCCAAAGAGTGAGAATTCATCCTCTTCTTCATTGATACTATAGGCATGTGCTAATAGACACCCAGCAAAGGCTAGGGTGCAGTAGCATCAGTTCTTCATAGCACAACCTCAAGAGCATCAAGGTACTGATAACTTAGAAGTCCTCACAATGGTGCCACCTAGAAGGCCACTCGTTCTCTGTACCTGAGGGAATGTAAGAGTATACAAGGACCCAAGACCAATCCACTGATACTCAAGTGACTCGAGGATTTAGCCATTCCTTCTGTGCCTTTGACATCAGCAGCCTTTGAGGAGAAGCTCATGAGGAAACAAGTGAAGCATTTCTTATGCTCGGTGTGAGACTGGCTTCAACATCAATTTTGGTATATTGAGACATCCAGCCAGTTCTTGATGCCCACCCACTACCTAGAATGAAGAGCCTTAAATTCAATGTCTGTTGTGATATTCATCTCTAGTGCATCAAGGAAGGAGGCTTCAGAGAGACATCATCTAGACATTCCCATTTGAGGCTCGCTCACACTGATGTGTGTAAATCAAGCTAGGCATCTACCTTTAAGTAGTTTTCAAGATCTGAGACTGAACACTTCTAGGTCTCTACAACTACTATAAACCAACCAGATTCTTCAAAGAGGAGGGTTCAATTGGTATGCCACTAGGAAAGGTTGGAAGTCATTCCATTTAAGTTGGAGAGGGAGGAGGGACGAGGGACAAGTGCAGAAACACTGGACATTCTCCAATTCCTTGATTCCCCCCCCCCTCCCTTAAGGATTCCGTGACAGTACCTGTTCAAGGATGTACAGATGAGAATGTGATTGATCTCCCTCTCTAAAAGACCTATAAATAAGAAGGTTGACTCTGTACAGAAGGTTTCTGGATTCAAGAAGTTGAGAATGCTTGTACATTATATGGTGTGTGAATCAGCTCACAAAGGGGCCAAAAGTTCCAAGTTGCACTTTTTAGTACCCCCATGGCGAGGGGCTCAGACATTGGAGTCTTTTGGAGTGAAATTCTTTCAGAATGCTATGCTTTCTTCCAGCATAGGTACCTATGAGCTCTGCATGAGCATGTACATGTGCAAGATGGAGGAGTTTGTAGACACTCTCCCTCAAGAGAAGGCCAACCAACTGCACTAGTGGGCAAAGGCAAGAAGTTTGGAAAACACATGGTCCAAGCAACCTGTAGTAATTTTGAGATGGCATTAAGCACTTCATCAATGCGTATTGGTTACTGGAGACTTTCATGGCTCCAGGTTTGGACTTCAGATATGATGGGCAGGAAATGTTTGCAGCCACCTGACAGAAGGGGACATGGCAAGATGGTGGTCTGAATATGTGCTGCTCTGTGATTCTGTCTCTCTAATGGGTAAGAGGAAAGTGAATTCTGGAAAGATCCCCTTACCAACCTGGATACCCCCATCACCTGGTCCAATAGACCGTCATGTTCTCCCAGAGAGTCTCTATCATGCCACTGTTGGAAGTCTGCAGTGAAGGGCTGGCTGATCGAGGGGCAACTGCTGCTGGTGGCATTCTTGATTTGTCTGCTCCAGGCTCATCGCCTCCCTGCATTCTGCCTGAAAAGGGGGGAGGGGGGCTGGATGAGAACACCCCTGCTGCCCTGCCTCTGGACTCTGAAAAGAAGAGGAGGAATTGCATACTAGGTTGTTTCTTCGTAACGTATGCCCTGATCACATATTTCCATAAAGAGAACTTCCCCCTCCCCTTTAAAAATTTTGATTGGAAAATTAATATAAAAAAAAAAAATAGTGATAGGCCATTCTCGGGGCGCAGTTCAAGATATGGCAATCACAGAACCTCTAGACATGGGATTGAGTCACTCCATTCATAGTAACAGACGATTGTGTCTCTGATATTCTGGAACAACTAAAATGCAAAACAAACACCACCAATAAACCCCAATTGTTCTGGAACGCTGAAAATATCGTATATAAATTATGTAAAGGAGACCTTAACATGGGATGCAATAGATGTTTAGCAATGATGACCCACAGTCACCTAACCTCATTCAGAGATTAACCCACATATTCCACCCCAAGCAACACCTGTCCATAATCTGCTTGTACATAGTTGCTATTATGTTACGTTTTTGTACTGTTAAAACAGTTTTAGAACTTTTTACATATTAATTTTAATGTAACATGTTGGTTTTTTGTAAACCACCCCTGATCTCTGAGAGGGGCGGTGTAAAATTTATTTATTTGTTACACTTTTCTATAACTACTGTATACTATACTCAATCTTATTCATCAGTCTCCTTTTTAAATCCTATGCATATTAAATGTCTATTTTTTTATCATTTTATCACTATGTACCATGGTGTGGGAATTTTATTAATTTGTGGCTCTGGAACAACTGGCAGCCCCACTGGGAATTTGGCAGTGTGGTGTGAGAACTGAAGGCCCTTCTGTATCACAGTCAGGTTTGCCTTGTGTTTTTTCTCCTGCTATTAGCTTGTCAAGGGCTGAACATTTCACATTGGAGACAATCTGGGATGCTATTGTGAATTTAATGATTATCTCTGAACAGTTTCAGCAAGTAGTTCTTAAAGTGCATGAAAATAGTGCAGCAGTTTTGGAGGACCAGTTAGCAACTGAGCTTTTATTATTTATATTTATAAGAAATTTTACAATTATACAGTGAATAACAGTATATAGAAAAACAAAAGCAATAAGAAAAATTTTACAAAACATCTGTGAGGTACATCAGCCCACATCTCAGGGAAAGCGCACTTATTAAACACAAAATAATAGAATAAGAAAACAAGGCTAGAAAATTATCCCAAAAGGAAGACCCTAGCCAACCAGACAGCCTGGAGAGACCCCTCCAAAACCCCTACTGAATAGTAAAAAAGAAATTTAAATACAAATTAAGAAGTCAATGAGCCTTTTTCCTATCAGAAATCCATTTTTCTAAATCCAGAGGCGACAAAAAAACATATTTATCATATCATATCATATCATACAGCATTTACATGGATATCGTAGAAAAAAAGTTGCCCCAAGAGCAAGAGCTCTAGCTTTCAACTCAAGAAAAGCTTTCCTGCGTAGAACGTGAGACATCAGGAAATATAGTAATACGATCCCCACAAAATTTCATTTCTTTCTTTTTAAAGTATGCTTTTAAGATAGTACTCTTGTCCTCCTCAGAGCCCAAGGTTACTAATAAGGTAGCTCGAGATGAAATATCATCTTGTGTATCCTCTAGAAAAGCAGTCAGATTAAATTTATCGGGAGCCGAAAGGACATCTCCTTCCTCCTCCACCACAGGAGACACAACCTTAAATGATAGGTAATAACATTTAATCAAAGAAATAGAGTCTGCCTGTGGTAGAAGAAGGTTGTCCTTAAGATACTTCCGAAATAAAATCATGGGTGACAACATTGAACAAACAGGAAAATTAAGTACTCTCAAATTCTTAGAACGCGACAAATTTTCTAGGTTCTCAAGCTTCTGGTGCAACATAGAACTATCCTTTATACTAGTGGATTGAAACTCCACAAAAGATTTTACTTGGGTGTCTGTTAGAAACCATAGAGCTCGAGCTTGAGAGTCTAGAGATTGAAACTTTACAAATGCATCCTTAGTAAACTGACAAAGCGAGGGAACAGTTTCAGTGAGAATACGTTCCGTATGAGACACAATTTGCCACACATCCAGGAGAGAAATCACAGCATCCGTAGAGCATCCAAGAGACTATTCTAGGAAGGTCACTATCCCATTGAAGACTCACATTGGTCTGAGGCTCATTAGACAGTTCCAAAAAACCTGGAGGAAACGGAGGCGTTCTCTCAAAAGAGCTCAAACTCGCACCCTCGGAAATAAGCAGAGAAGGGACAGTACCTGAATCCTTTACCCGTGGCGTGGAGATCACGTGCTTATCAATGGCTCCGTCTTGTGACACCACTGTCAAGGGTTTCTTCTTCCTTTTTCCACCAGGCATTACTGGACTCCACACCAACCAGCTCTACCGTGCTCCTAAGGGGCTCACAAGGGGCGTATAATGCCCCTTCAGACACACCCCTTAGGGCACGCCCACGCAGAGCGCCGTAGAGATACTGTAACACTTTTATCCGGGCCGGAAGATGACATCAGCTGGGCTGCCCCATGCACGCTGGAGGATCACACAACCGGGACTCTCTGCCTCCGCGGGACCAGACTACAGAGAAGGACGCTCCCCAGCAACTGAGCTTTTAAAAGCTGCTATATCTGACAAGACTCCAAAGTGCAAGTGATGCAGGACTCAAATTTATCTTTGATAAAAGAAAATATGCTTATGAGAGCTCATTTGGAGAATTAGTCTAGGGCCTGCAACCTCTGATTTATAAATTTTCTTAAATCTTCCTCAGTGTCTTGGCGGGAGATGTTTAGCAAGTATGTAATGGAGGTTTTGCAGGTCCCGAAGGAATCTGTGCTTCCTGTCTCTAAAGCATAGTATCTGCCTACTAGGAAGCAAGAGATATCTGAACAACCTCAAGGAATGGATGTATTGAATATGATGGCTTTTTTGGAGCATTCCCAGTCTGAGGCTCTGGTACCGATTATTTTGTTGGTTACATGTGCTTTTACTGTAGATCATGATTGGATATTGAAGATGTTTGGGGGGGGGGGTTAGAAACATGGCAGAAAAAGAACACATGGCCTATCTAGTCTGCCATTCTGTATCAACTATTACAATAGTCCCCTTTTTACATCTGTGTTTGTCCCATGCTTTTTTTAATTCATGTACTGTCCTCATCTCTACCACCTCCACTGGGAGACACTTTCATGCATCTACCACTCTTTCTATAAAGAAATATTTCTGCATATCACTCCTGAGTCTGTCCCCTTTCACCCTCATCCTACGTCCCCTCATAGCAGTACTTGCTTTCAGTCGAAAGAGGCTCTCCCCCTATGCATTTATGCCACGGAGGCATTTAAACATCTCTATCATATCTCCTCTATCCCGCCTTTCCTCTAAGTTGTACATATTAAGATCCTTAAGCCTGTCCTCATATGCTTTATAATGAAGACCACTAACCATTTTAATAGCCACTCTCTGCACCGACTCCAACCTGTTTATATCCTTTTGAAGGTGCGGTCTCCAGAATTCAACACAATACTCCAAATGAGGTTGCACCAAAGACTTATACAGAGGCACTTTCACCTCCTTTTTCCTGCTGGCCATTCCTCTCCCTATGCACCCAAGCATCCTTCTAGCTTTCGCCATTGTCTTTTCTACTTGTTTAGCTACTTTAAGATCATCAGACATAATCAATCCAGGTCCCGCTCGTCTTGTGGACAGAAGTACTTCACCCCCTACACTGTACTGCTCCCTTGGATTATTGCAGCCCAAATTCATGACCCTATGTTTCTTAGCATTAAATCTCAGCTGCCAAATTCTAGACCATTCTTCAAGCTTAGCTAGGTCTCTTCTCATGTTATCTATACCTTCCTGGGTGTCTGCTCTATTGCAGATTTTGGTATCATCAGCAAAGAGGCAAACCTTACCTGACAGCCCTTCTGCAATATCACTAACAAAGAAAAAGAATCAGACCAAGGACAGATCCCTGGAGCACACCACTGGTAACTTCCTTCTTCTCAGAATGAGCTCCTTTTACCTGTACTCTGTCGCCTCCCACTCAACCAATTTCTGACCCAAACAGTAACTTTAGGGTCCATCCCTAGGATGCTCAATTTGTTTATAAGTCGCCTGTGAGGAACAGTGTCAAAGGCTTTACTGAAATCTAAGTACACCATATTTGGGCTCTTCGTCGGTCCAACTCCCTGGTAACCCGGTCAAAGAAATCAATCAGATTTGTCTGACGAGACCTGCCTCTGGTGAATCCATGCTGCCTCTGATCCTGTAATCCACTGGACTCCAGAAACCTCACTATTTTCTCTTTCAGCAGTGTTTCCAATAATTTACTTTCCATCAAGGTTAAAATAACCGGCCTGTAGTTTTCACCACATCCTTACTTCTGCTTTTGTGTAAAGGGACCATACATATGTCTCTCCAGTCCTCTGGCACCACTCCTGAATCCAACAAGGCATTGAAGAGGTCAATCAGTGGAGCTGCTAGAACATTCCCAAATTCCTTCAGTATTCTCAGATGTATCCCATCCAGTCCCATCGCTTTGTCTACTTTTAGTTTAGTTAGTTCCTCACGAATAGAGTCTTCTGAAAATTGTTAGAGATTCCCATGGCTTCTGTTCCTGTTTGTGGGTGTTTTCTGAGGTCCTGCTCCCGGCCCTTCATCTGTGAACACAGAACAGAAATATTTATTAAGCAATTCCGCTTTATCCTCATCAGCTTCTACATATTCCTCCCCTTGAGTTTGACAATACCGCTTTTTCCCTTCCTCCTCTCACTAACGTATCTGAAAAATCTCTTATCCCTCCATTTTATTGCATTGGCTATTTCTTCATTTTGTATCTTTGCTTTCTTGACTACTATGCTAGCATCTAAGTTTTTCCAAATATAGATGCCTGTCTTCTTCTCTCTGTGATCTCTTTTATTTCATGAAGGCCTCCCTCTTTTTCTTCACCTTTTCAACTACTTCTTTTGAGAACCATAGTGGACTCCTTTTACCTTTATTTACCATTCTAACAAAATGTTGGTTGCCCTTAAAATATCCTCTTTCAGTTTTGCCCACTGTTTTTCTACATCTCCCAGCTGTTCCCATCCCACTAACAACTCCTTGAGGTATTGACCCATCTCGGCAAAGTTAGTTTTCCTAAAGTCTAAGGGGTATGTTTACTAAACCGGGCTAACAGTTAACCCGGGCTATCTGCCACTAGGTCCCATATTATTCAATGGGACCTAGTTGCAGATAGCCCGGGTTAACCGTTAGCCCGGTTTAGTAAACATACACCTAAGACTCTTGTTTTTGAACGGATTTTATCAGACCTAGTCCCAATACTGAACCACACCATCTGGGGATCACTGGATGCGAGATGATCTCCCACTATAACATCAGAAACACTTTCCCCATTGATTAGCACCAAGTCCAGTATGGCCCCTTCACGTGTGAGTTCTGTTACCAATTGCTTGAATAGTTCTCCCTGTAAAGAATCCAGGATCTCCTTACTTCTAGATGACACTGCAGCAGGGATGTGCCAATCAACATCTGGCATATTGAAATCCCCTATCAGTAGCACTTCCTTTTTCCTGGCAATGCTGCATCTATCTTCTGTTAAATCTCTGTCCACCACTTCTTCTTGTGAGGGCAGTCTGTAGATCATGCAATGCAAATAGATTTCTCTTTCCCTCTTTCTAGTTTAACCCACAGTGCCCCCTCTTTCCCTTTTAAGCCCTGTAATTCTATAGCTTTAATATTATTCTTTACATACTGTATAGCGCCATACCTCCTCCCCCTTCTTCCTACCCTGTCGTTTCTGAATAAAATAGAGGATGGTATAATTACATCCCAGTCATGGTTGTCTGTGAACTATGTCTCTGTAACTGCCCATCAATCCAAGTCAGCCTCTCCCATTAAAGCCTCAACATCTGGGATCTTATTCCCCATGCTACAGGCATTTATACACACACTGCTTTCCATATGCTGCCCCTTTTACCCATTTCTATAGAGATATTTCATGTTTCACTTACTTGGGGGGCTTTCTTCACCCATCCTCAACTAATCTAGTTTAAAGTCCTCTTCAGTAGGTTAGCCAGTCTGCTACTGAAGACATGTTGACCCTTCTTGGACAGATGGATGACATCTCTGCTCTGCAGCCCTTGGAACATTATCCCATGGTCTAGGAAATCAAAACACTCATGACACCATCCATGCAGCCATACATTTATCTCCAGGATGCAAGCTTCATTGCCTCAGCCTTTACCCTCAACAGGGACAATTGAAGAGAACACCACCTGTGCATCTATCTGCTTAACCCTCTGTCCCAAAGCCATGAAGTCAATTTTGATATGCTCAGAGGGATACTTGGCAATATCATTTGTGCCAACATGGATGAGCAACATTGGGTAATAGTCAGTAGGCTTGATACTCTCTGCAAACTCTCTGTAACATTTCAAATTTTGGCACATGGTCTGACAGAATACCTCTCTGGACATCAAGGCTAGTCAGCAGATGGATGCCTCAGTAACCCTGAGAAGAAAGTCACCACCACTGCTCTTTGCTTCCTTGTGGTCACTGATTCTGCAACTTTGGGGTGTTTGAGCTCTGATTCTTCCTTTCCTGGGATGCTTTCTCCTCTTCCACTTCCACTTCCAGGGAGGCATAATGGTTCTTCAATTTGAGGGCTGGAAGAGTTGGATTGGTGATTCTGCAGGCCCTGGTAACTCGTGTTCATCCTTTGTCATTCTGTAGGTGCCCATCTTCATCTCTGTTGGAGAGCTTGGATGTTTCAAGAAGCATCTCATCAATGTACTTCTCACTGTCTTGAATGCTCTTCAGCATTGCCACATATTCAACTGGCATTGGGATCTCTGTCTGGACAGAGGCAGAAACTGTAACAGGGTTAACAACTTGGGCAATATGATTTTTCTCAGCCATTGTTCAGTTGGTGGAGCTTTGGTAACTGTTGAAGTAAAAGAGAGAAACCTTCCAAAGTACCAGCTTATTTCTCAGCTGTCCTTTCGGAGAAAAAGCATTTAACCTCTTAAGTGTGTTCTAAAAGTGCTGTTCTAAGTCCCAGTCTAGCTAATTGGGGAGTTGCCCTGTAAAGCAAGAATGCTCACAAGGGGTGGGTGGGAGCTGGGGTGGGTATGGAGGAAACTAACTCCTGATGAGTTGTCAGTGGCTTCAAACATTTGGGAAAGAGAAACAAAAAACAGTTTTAAAACCTACACTACAAAAAAGTCCCCTTTTGAAATACAGCACAAATACAGTTTTGTAAATAATACAAAGTCAAATATAATACAAAGAAATACATGAACTTCAAGAAACAATTCCAATTAAATTAAAAAACAGAAACCACATGTATTAGCCCACATGCATGAAGATGTAGTTTAAGGAGACAAGTTCCTTTCTGAGGTATTCTATTAGGATTTTTTTTCTGACTGCAAGAGAAACACAGAAATAGAGACATGAATTTCTTTTGTTGAATTCTGGCATATTGCAGATAGGAACGCTATTTTATTTAAAAATTTCCATGCAAGTGCTTAGTTAATTATGTTTTTTCCAACCTAATTAGTTATCCTCTGTTTATTAATGCTTGTGGTATCCTCTCCTGTCCTTCTGGAGATTTAAGTGACACTGTATAGATATATGCACCCGGAAATTATACTCTGGTCTATTTTCTTCTGTTTTGTAATTTCTGTTCCATTTTCTTTTAGCCAATTCCCTTCCTATATTGTGGGCCAGTAAGAATGAAGCATAAATTAACAAAGTCAATCAATTCTTCCTTTTGGTGCTTATTCTTTTTTTCTTTACAAGTCTATACTTGATTTATTTTGAAAATTTTGAATAAATATAAAAATAAAAAATAAATGTTTACAGATGTTCTATGCTAGGGAAAGAATTTATTCAGAAATAAGATTAAGAAGGCTGTTTCAGGACCTGGTTTACATGGCAGACTGAGTAGACGCGTGCCAAAGTGCTCCCCGCTTGGTAATTGCCAAATCTACTATTAGTGGTGCGTAGCAAACAATGACGAAGTCTGTGAGCAATGCTAAAAATTTTCAAAATGAAGACAACAAAAACATTGAAAGATATATACCCTACAAGGCCAAAAGGAGTGGAGAAAACAACTGATGTGGCCTTACAGCCCCCTTTGCCATGCTCATCTAAAGTGAGTGAAAGGGGAGAGCAGGTGTTGGAGAGTAATGTGATGTTGGTGACGGTACTGCAGGAGATCCACTCCTTGAAAGATGAAATTGTGGAAAGGGTACTGGCAAAGTTGGTCGGGTTCTCAGACGAGCTGGAACAGGCTGAAACCTGCATCAGTAAAATGGAGGACCAATAAAAGGTAACAATTATGGAACTGATACGATTGCAAAAATAACTCATCTGGTTAGCGGAAAAGTTAGAGGACCACAAAAACAGGGACAGAAGGTCCAACATCCGGCTATTCTGGATCCTGAAGGGGGAAGAAAAAACTGATCCATGCACATTTATCAGAATGTTCTTGCACGCCTGTTTTCTGGGGGGTGCCATCACCAGGGGACTATGAACTGGAATGCACACATCGCAACTTAAGGCCTAGGACTGATAGCATAGTCAAACCATGGGCCTTCATTGCAAAGTTCCTGAGATTTGAGGATCAGGAGTTCATGATCAGAGCTGCACAGAAGTTTCAGATGGTGACCTATAAAGGCTGGAAAGTGGGGGTTTTCCCAGATCTATGTCCCAAAACAGTAAGGCACAGGAGGGACTTAGTTAAATATAAAGCATAGCTGGCTATTCATGGCATAAATGCAGCAGTTTGGTTCCTGGTGAGACTAACACTGGTAGAGAATGCAGATTTTTATACTCAGCAGAAGCAATGGAGAAATATATAGCTGGCAAAGCAACAGAGGATAGGCCACAGACATCGGCACATCAGAGCCCAGACAGGGGCACAACGGATGCCAGGGTGACTGGTGCCCCTATTACCAGGAGTACAGAGAACAATGAAGATGCATAACACAGTCAGGGTCCCTGAACCAGAGGGAGACAGCTGAACAGCCAGCTGACTGAGCAGTGAAATTATTCAATTAGAGACTCGGCAGATAGACATATCAGCTGAGCAAGTATGGTGAGGTCGGGAGGCAACTGTCTTGCTAGGACAATATTGCCACGACACTTAGAGTATCCTTCCAGAGCTCACGGGGGTGAAAATAGTATGGCACTTCGGGGAAGGAGTTTATGAGGGGTGGGGGGCCAGATAGTAGAGAAGATCAGGACTGGAAGTCCAAAAGATATAAAAGAAGTTGGAGAAGGCTTAATAAGGCACTGGTGTACAGCTGGGTTGGGGTTTTATGCAGTATGTTGTTATATAAAGTTGCTTTGAGGTGTGTTTTCTATAAGAATAAAAGGTGTGAATGTGGTGGTTGTAAGATACTGAATGGATTGATTAAGAACCATGGGTAACCAAAGGGGATACAAGATCGCCTTCATAAACCGTTGGGGTATAAATCACCTTTAGGATATGAATCGTTCCCAAGTAGATGTAGCCATGCTCCAGGAGACACATTTAACAAGGATGGAACATGAAACGTTAAAAAGCAGGTGGTTTGAGCAAACGTACTGTTTGGCATTTAACTAAAAAAGAAAGGGGGGTTACTGTATTAATTCACAAGCGTATACAATACGGGAGGGGATACTCGGGGATGGGTGGTTTGGATAACGGGGCGAGTAGAGCAACACGAGAGTTCCATTATTAACATGTACGCCCCAAATGGCCCGAAAGGCTCCTGTTTCAGAACTTGGGTAGGAATGTTTGCAAAAGTGCCAAAGGGGACTAGGTGGGTGGAGAAGATTTGAACTGCACATTGGGGGAATCAGACAGCTCCGGCTAAGAAAGAAAGGCCAACAGGCAGGAGGGGAAGGAACTTAGGGAATGCATTAAACAATGGGATTTGGTAGACCTTTGGAGGGCACAGAATAAAAATAACAGGGAATATACTTGTTACACGCCCAAAACAGAAACATATTACTGACTGGATTATCAGGATGTGGACGGTTTGGGGAGATGGAGATTAACCCCATAGAGCTAAGCAGATCATAGACTGGTAATGGCTTAGTGGTGTCCGCAGGGAATTAAGGTGTGGAAAAATTGGTCACGGTGGCAGGCCAATGTCTCCTTTCTCTGGAAAATGGTGGTGGCCAACCATCTTCATAAAGAATAGGAAGATTATATGTTACACAATGATAATGGGGCAATATCAGACACAGTGCTTTGGGATGGAGGGAAGGCATTCCTTCGAGGGGTGTTAATACAGGTTGTGTGTAGGGGAAAAAAAAAAAGACAGGGAGAGGCAAAAGGATCACCTGCTCCATGAAATAGAGTCCGTGCAGCAGATCCACAGTAAGACTGGTAAGAAGAGTGTGTTGAAACAACTGTCACTAGAGTGCAATTAGATGCCCTAGAAACAGAGCAATTGGCCCAAATGCTCCAGTGCACCAAAAAGAATGATAAGGAAAGAGGAAATAAGGCAGGGCATCTACTTGCATGGCAATTAAAACAGCAACAAGCCGAACGTAGTGTAGCTGAAGTGCAAGGAGTTCAGAAAAAGAGGGAGTGTATCACCAAAGAAATATGTGATGCATTCCGGAGGTTCTACCAACATTTATATATGACAGAATCTAGGGTGACCAAGGAGGATTTGGACTCCTACCTGGCCCCCTTGAGACAAAGTTAGAGGCTCCAGAGGCAGATTATGTTGGCCGGCCCGTGAGCCAAGGGGAGGTGAGAGTGGCTATAAAGTTACTTCCAAAGGGAAAAGCCATAGGGGAGGACAGGTATCTGGCAGAATTTTACCAGGGGCTGCAGGGCAAACTGCTCCCCCCCATTAGTGCAGATTTTCTCTAAGGCTCTTCAGAGAGAACCCCTCCCAGAGACGATGGACATGGCATATATAATTGTGCTCCCCAAAGAAGGGAAACCAAAGGATCAGTGGGGTAGCTATTGCCCCACAGCGTTGATTAGCTGTGATGCAAACCTGTTTGCAAAGGTTTTAGCGCATAGGTTAGAAGTGATTTTACCCAGGCTGATTCACCCCAACTAATCAGGATTTGTTAAAGGCAAATTCATTTCAGATAACATTCGGAGAGCAGTGGACTTGCTGCAGGTGATAAAAATCTACAGGACCTCTGCGATCTGCTTGGCATTAGATGCCGAGAAGACAATTGATGAGTCGAATGGGGGTTTCTTTTTATGATGCTGGAGAAATGTAATATAGGGGAAGGCTTCATACAGGGGGTTAGAGCTCTGTACCACTCTCCAAAAGCTAAAGTTTTGGTTAACGGGGATAGATCAGACAGCTTCGAGTTATACCAAGGCACAAGACAGGGTTGCCTACTATCTCAGATGCTTTTTGTTTCAGTTATAGAGGCTTCTGCAGCAGGGATCAAATATATGCCCAGTAACAGTTGGTACGAGTGAGCATAAAATTCTACTTTCTACTGATAATACTGTATTTTATGACAGACCCAAAGAAATCCCTACCAGAATTTTTGCAGGAGATACATTCTTTTCCGAGAGTCTCCAGATTCAAAATAAATCTTAGTAAAATGGAGGCTATGAGCTTGGGTGAGCTGCCAAGGGATTCTATTTCAGACTTCCCCTTTCACTGGGCAGAACATAAAATTAAATACCTGGGGTTTATATCAGTAGAGATCCTGACAATTTGTTTCTATTAAAACTATAGTAATTCGTCCAAGATAGTGGAGGGACTGTTAAAGCACTGGGCAGAACTTCATTTGAGCTGGATGGGGAGACCAGCATTGTCCCAAAGTTTATTTTTCTCTTCTCCCTATACCACTTCAGCCCCAGTATATACTGAAATGGGAACAGCGATTCCTGAGATTTGTAAGGGGAGGGAAGAGGATCAGAATTGGGGTTGCACACATCTCAAGACTTCGAGAGCAGGGTGGGATTAAATGCCTGGTTCTTGGAATATGCTACCATGCAGCAGTACTCAGGGCCACAGAAGCTCTATGGGTGGATATAGAACGCCAATGAGTTATGCCAAGCATAATACTTGAATGGGTAGGCATGGAAGCAAAAAAAAAAAAAATAGTTCCTCTGCTGAACCATCTTAGTAAACTGGGTCGGAGGTACTTCAGATGTAAATTCCTCACTACCCTTCCTTCTAAATTATCTAGGATTACTGATTATAATCTGTTTTCACAGAAGTGGCTCAAGACAATCTGTTGCCTGAGGCGAAGAATGAGATGATGCCCCCCCCCCCCCCCCACCTTGAGGGCTTTTTCAGAACTCCAATCAGGGACTGAACCAAACAGCCAATTAGATTATTTATTTAGACAGTTTTGTATACCACCTTATCCTTCAATCAAAGTGGTCACAACACAATTGGGGATACATTTAACTCAAGGGGATATGAGACACATACACTAATACTTACAGGGAACATAGGCAATGGAGGGTTAAGTGGCTTGCCCAAGACCACAAGGAGCACCTGTGGGACTAGAAACCCCAGTCCTTCTGGCCCAAGGTTGCTGTCTTCTAGTGGGATTTGAACCACTGACCTTCTGGCCTGTGGTACCTTGCCCCAACCACTAGGCCACTCCTCCCCACAATTATATTGATTATATGGAGGGAATGCAAGATGTTTGCACACAGGGCCTTACCAAGCTGCAATCGCGCCCTGTGCGACTTGCAGCTTGGGCGCGTGCCCCCCCCCCCCCATACCTCCATCCAGTGCTGCCTGCTCTTTCCCTGCTGCTGCTGCCCTCTGTTTTTTTCACAGAGGAGGAGGGTTCATGTGCCTGATCTGAAAGACGCTGGCACTTTAAGCAGATCTATCCCTCCCTGCTCTGACATTGCGACGGAGGAGGGAGGGACCAGACCTGGTTAAAATGCTGCGAAAAGGCTTGGGGAGCGCATTTCAGCTGCTAGCTATTGTCCTGCCAGCAGCAGCAGGGCAACAGCAGACAGCCGAAATGCGCCCCCCCCAAGCCTTTGCGCCCTGTGCGGCTGCACCACTTGCACAGGGCTAGGTACAGTCCTGTTTGCACACCAAGGAACTGAAAGAGCAAGAACCAACAGCACAGTTTATAAAACTAAATTATAACTCATTTTTATTTTGTTGTTATAAACTGCGTTATGGTTCTTGCTTTTTCTTTTTCAACATATATTTTGCATCCACAGTAGGTGCAGAGCAGAACCAGGACATTCACCCACAGAACTCAATATTTAAACAAAAAATCTGATTCTGATCATCTCACTAACAACAACAACAACAACCACTATTCTCCAGTACCAGACATAGTGTGAACTAATACAAAACCCTACAACAAAGAGCAAACCTACCATACCATACCAGCACACACTTCCAAAACTCACATAAGGAGCCCATCCAAAAAAAGCATCACTGTAAATACTACAGTGGGCCCTGGAACATCCATACACCTATTTGAAAAGCTGAACAAGTCAAATTAATACAGTACAGTATAGATCTTTATGTACAAACTCCATGTTAACAGAACACCTGACCTCAGTCACACACTCATAACAATGACCCTCACCAAGTACAGAATAAGTAACCATAATCTAAAGTAAAAATAAAAATATGTAGACAAAATTTAAACTGAAACCCCAAGAAGCCAGAGTCCACATTGCAGTGCAACATCAGATAAATTTAAGAGATGCAGTTCCCCAATACTATGTAAAATATAAAGATAGCACAAAGTCCAATCACTAAAATTAAATAAAATTATTTTTTTCTACCTTTGTTGTCTGACTATTTTATTCTCTGATCATGCTGTTCCCGATCTAAGGCTTCTGCTTTCCTGTCTTCTCTTTGCTCTCTTTCTGTGGTCTATGGTCCATCTGCCATTTCTTATCTCTTCTTTTGTTTTTTTGTTTTTCACTTCCTTCCATCAGCCCATTTCCAGTTCCAGTAACCCTCCCCAGTATCAGCCCCCTTTCCAGTCCTCCCCTCCCAGTACCTTCCAATGTCAACCGCCTTGCATTCCCATGACTGCCCCTGGTGTCCATTTCCTTCCAGTCCCTCTCCTTCCCCACTGTCCATCCCCTTTTAGTCCAAATACCATCCCAGGTATCAGCTCACGTCCACTCTATGCCACCCCCCAGTCAGCTCCCTTCCAGTCACCCTACGCTCTGTCTATCCCCCTTCCAGCGCCATTCGCACGTCAGCTCCCTTCCAACCTCCTCCCCATTACCCAGCCACTTACCACTCCCATCCCCAAGTATCAGCTCCCTTCCAGTCCCCCTTCAGTACATCCCAGTGTCACCTCCATTCCAGCCCCCTCCTTCCCCCGCCATATCAGCTCCTTTCCAGCCCCCTCCTTCCCCCGTGTCAGCTCCCTTCCTGCTCCCTCCTTCCCCTGGCAGACCCTCTCAGTATCCGCTCCCTTCCAGTCCTATTCTCCCATCCCCCCGCATCAGCCAGCTCATTTGTAGCCCTATCCCCTAGTATTTTTCCAGGGCCAGCAGCACTCTCCTCCCCTATTAGCCCATTTCCAGTCCTAAACCCCCCATCAGCCTATTTCCATTCTAAACCCCCATCAGCCCATTTCCAGTTCTAACCCCCCTGATAGCCCATTGCCAGTCCTAGCTCCCCCCGATCAGCCTATTTCCATTCTTAACCCTCCATCAGCCCATTTCTAGTTCTACCCCCATCAGCCCATTTCCAGTCCTAGCCCTCCCCCCATCAGCCCATTTCCAGTCCTAGCCCTCCCCCATCAGCCCATTACTATTTCCTGTGCTAGCCCCCTCAGCCCAGCCCAGCCCAGCTCCCCGAAGAGCCCTGACACAGCTACCAGTCTTCCCCCCGCCCCCGGCTCAGCTTTGCAGAGCCGCACGAAGGGATTGTGTTTCCCTTTCCCACAGCTCTGTTAAAGCTGAGCCCGCCGGTGCTGACGGGAAACAGGCACAATCACCACAATCCATATTAGGATAAGGCATTGGAGCAAGAAATGGGACGACAAAAGACCCTTTTCTATTTGCTGAGATGGTGCTCCATCTGGCTCTGGTTCCCTCTTCCCCAGTGGTAGCTTGGGCTATGATGACATCAATAATCAAGGCGTAGATACAGTAGATAACTCCACAGGCAACAGTATCTGGGCAGAGCAAAGACCTTTTCCTGATTCTGGTATAACCCTTGCTCCTTTCTTCCTCTCCCCAGCAGCAGCCGTCAATTAAATGTCAAGCAACAATTATAGTAGGGAGAAGGGAAGAAGGAGCAGAGGCATGGACAACTGCATAGGCACCACAATCTGGGTATTAGTACCTGGGCAAGACATAAAAGCACAGTTTACTCTTACAGCATAGGATATACTGTATATCAGGTGTTGTTTACAAGTTCAGTCCTCAAGTGCTGAAAGCAGGCCAGGTTTTCAGGATATTCCTAATGAATATGCATGAAATAGATCTGCATACATACTACCTCTATTGTATGCAAATGTATCTCATGCATCTTCGTTAGGGATGTCCTGAAAACCTGGTTAGTTTGCGGCCCTCAAGGATTGAACTTATGCACCTCTGCTGTACAGAGTCAGATGTACTAAAGAATTTATGTAGATAGCATGACATATGGTACAATCAATTTCATAAATCTTGCCCTTAGTTTGCTAGTGGGATGATAGTGCGACTGTCTCCCCTTTCAATCCATTCAAAACTTAGCCAAGTGGCATTACCCTTCTTCCCAAGTCACTTCATTGGCTCTCTATCCATTTCCATATATGGTTCCAACTTCTCCTGCTGATCTACAAATGCATTCATTCTGCAATTCCTCATTACCTCTCCTCTCTTATCTCTCATACACCCCTTCTTGGGAACTCCACTCATCAAGCAAATCCCTTCTATCTGTGCCAGGGCCGGCCCATCCATTGAGCAAGAATGTTTTTTGCACAGGGCCCCGCGTTTCAGGGGGCTCCGCGCAAAGAACATTCTGCTTTTTTAAAAATTAAATTTAAAAAAAAAAAAACTGGCTGCTGCCGACAGCGGCAGAATGGAGTGTCCTGCGGGGCCCCCTCTGCCTGGCTGAGCCCCTCTGTGCCGGCTTTCAGATACGCAAAGAGAAAGTGTCTCCCTCACGTCTCTGTTAAGCCCGCAGGGGCTGATGGGAAGCAGGGGCTGATGGGAAATTTCCCATCTGCCCCTGCAGGCTTAACAGAGACGCGAGGGAGACACTCTCCCTTTGCGTATCTGAAAGCCGGCGCAGAGGGGCTCAGCCGGGCCGGGAGAGCTCAGCCAGGCAGAGGGGGCCCCGCGGGACACTCCATTCTGCTGCTGCTGCCGCGGCGGCAGCAGCAGCAGCCAGCTTTTTTTTTTTTTTTTTCCATGAGCCGATGGGGGGGGGGGGGGTTAGGACTGGTAATGGGCTATGGAGGGGGTTAGGACTTGACTTGAGGTGGGTTGTGGGCTGTTGGGGGGTGTAGGACTGGTAATGGGCTATGGGGGGGTTAAGACTGGTAATGGGCTGTGGGCTGATGGTGGCTGACTGGAAATGGGGTGATGGGGGGTTAGGACTGGTAATGGGCTATGGTGTGATTAGGACTGATAATGGGCTATGGGGGGGCTAGAACAGGAAATGGGCTGATAGGGAGGGGTTAGGACTTGAGGTGGGCTGATGGGGTTAGGACTGGTAATGGGCTGTGGGCTGTTGGGGGGGGGGTTAGTACTGGTAATGGGCTATGGGGGGGTTAAGACTGGTAATGGGATATGGGGAAATCGGCTGATGGGGTTAGGACTGGAAGTGGGGTGATGGGGGGTTAGGACTGGTAATGGGTTATAGGGGGGCTTAAACTGAAATGGGGGGGAGGCGGGGTTAGGACTGGAAGTGGGTTGATGGGGGGCTAGGACTGGTAATGGGTTGGGGGTTGCTAGGACTGGAAATGGGCTGAGTGGAAGGGGAGGCTTGAACTGCAAATAGCTGATGGGGAGGGGGCTTGGAATGGAAATGGGCTGTGAGGGAAGGGAGCTAGGACTGAAAATGGGCTGATGGAGCAGCTAGGATAGGACTGGAAATGGGCTGTGGTGGGGGCTTGAATTGAAATGGACTCATGGAGGGGCTAGAACTGGAAGTAGGCTCATGGGGGGCTTGGACTGGAATTGGGCTGAGTGGAGGGGAGCTAGGATTTGACATGGGCTGATGGTGGGGCTAGGAAATGACTAGAAATGGGCTGATGGGGGGCTAGGATTGGAAATGAGCTGATGAAGGGACTCGGACTGGAAATGGATGGGGGAGCTAGGAATGGAAATGGGCTGATGGGGGGCTAGGACTGGAAATGGGCTGATGCAGGGACTAGAAGGGAATGGATGCTGGGTGAGACTGGAACTAGAAGGGAGATGATGTTGGGGGAGGATTAGAATGGGATGGGGCTGGGAGAGTAAAATGGAGAGGGGAAAAATATTTTGTGTGGGAGGGATGAAAAATCTACAATTGGCCAGGTATTGGGAGAGTAAGTGGGGATTGAGGATGGAGGGGTAAAATTTGTGTGGATGAAATAGGAATGAGGAAAGAGCAAAAGGAGAAAGATTAGTATGTTAAAGCAGATGTAGAGAGAGAGAATGGAAAAAAACTAGAAGAGAGAAGAAAGGACAAATGGACAGCAGACGATGGAGAGTTAGCAGAAAACATGAAGAAACCAGAAGAAAGTGGCTGGAGCAATTGCAACTGAAAAAAAATGCACAAAAGGTAGAAAGATATCTCTTTATTTTGAATTTATTAACTGGAATATGAAAGCTCTGGGAAATGTGCAACATTAACGTCTGCGCTTTGTTTGGTACAAGAGGAAATTAATTTATAGTTTTATTTCTACAGTGTTGTTGTATATTCCAAGTTTGGCTTTTGGGGTTCCCAGTTTAATTATTGCCTTCCTGTTTCTAAATTGTGAGTCCTTGTTTGGTGATGGTCTATGTTCTGCATGTGTAACTGAGCTGAGGTATTCTGTTTATGTAATTCCTATTTGACATTGCCACTTGTTCTCTTTCCCCAGTATTCTCTGAAATGTATTGGTTTAATATTTGCAGTGTTGCCTTTTGATAGGTAGGGTATGGTGCTTTTTGAGTCCTGGTAATGCTGTCAGGATACGTCAGGTTTGCTATGGGTTCTAAATGGGCAGCGTTTGTAGTAGTTCCTAATGTGCCTGGCAGTTGGAAATGGATTATAGTAATGTAGAAATCTTTTAGTCTTTCTTTATCCATACACTCATTAAGAGACATGTTTACTAAAAGTTAGTGTATGGTAACATTATGCAAATATTTATGCAAATAAGGCCACTTATGCAAATGAGGCCCCACACCGAGTCTCCGCACATGGCCCCGCACCCCCCTTGGGCCGCCCCTGATCTGTGCCTCTCTCTTCCACTGCCAACTCTAGACTTTGTTCATTCCACCTTGCTGCACCGTTTGCCTGGAAAAGACTACCTGAGTCAGTGTGTCAGGCTCCCTCTCTGGTCCTGTTCAAAAACAGGCTAAAACCCTACATCTTTGAGGCTGCTTTTGAATCCTCCTGTTTGTTACCCATCCAGTATATGTTCTAATCATTTCCCCTTAGTTTTACCTAATCTCTTATTTGTTGTGTTTGTCTTGAATAGATTGTAAGCTGCATTGATCAGGGACTGTCTCTTAAGTGTATCTGTACAGCGCTGTATAGCACTATGCATAGGGTAAGTAGTAGTAGAATGTGCATAGATAGTAGTGTAGACATGAGAGTATGCAATGCAATGTGTGCCTTCGAGTCAGTCCTGACTACTAGTGACCCAGAAGCTCCTGGGTTTTCTTGGCAGTGTCACTGGAAGTAGATTGCCAGGCCTTTCTTCTGAGGCAATGAAGGATTAAGTGACTTGCCCAAGGCCGCAAGGAGTGCTAGTGGGAATTGAGCCCTGGTTGCTTGGTTACCAAGCCAGTATTCTAACCACTAGGCTACTCCTCCACTCCACATGAGAGTATAGAGCAGGGGTGGGGAACCCTGGTCCTGGAGAGCCGCAGACCAGTCAGGTTTTTGGGATATCCCTAATGAATGTGAATGAGATATATATGCATTAGAGATATCCTGCCAACCTGACTGGTTTGTGGCCCTCTAGGGCTGGATTTGGAGACCCCTGCCTTACACCTCTGTCATTTAAGATTGTGAGTGGGCAAGGTGCAGATGTCCTAGACATCGAAAGGGTAGATAGAATGTGTCACATTCCTCCTCAATTCTCACCACCACCAAAAAGTTGTCTAATAGACAATATTTTGGTGGTGGTGAGAAGTGAGGAGGAATGTGACACATTCTATCTAACCTTTTTGATGTCTTGGACATCTGCACCTTGCCCACTCACAATCTTAAATGACAGAGGTGTAAGGCAGGGGTCTCCAAATCCATCCCTGGAGGGCCACAAACCAGTCAGGTTGGCAGGATATCTCTAATGCATATATATCTCATGCATATTCATTAGGGATATCCTGAAAACCTGACTGGTCTGCGGCTCTCCAGGACCAGGGTTCCCCACCCCTGGTATAGAGGAAACAAAAGAAAACTCTCCCATTCCAAATAATGGAAAATTTCTTCCTCTTCACAAATCCTAAAGTCACAGATTGTCACGTCATGAAAAATATGACAGCTAAATTGATATTTAAATATTTTATTTTACATTGTTACTGAAGCAAATTTAGTACTTTTTGCTACAGGTGAAGGAATAGCTGTACTTAAGAGTACTATGTATGCAGTGCATGATTTTTTCCACCAACAAGCAGGACTGAGTCAAATACACATGGGGCAGAGTTATCCAATTGCAATGGGACGGAAAACTCTCCCAGACCTCACAACTAGTGTCAGGTTCTGAGCATGCACTGGCCGTCTCTTGTGAAGTGACTTCCTCATTCCCTCACTCAATTTTATTTTTTCATTCTGTTGAATGGATATGAGTTTTCTCACATTGAAGAATTTTCTTCTGTCTCTAACATTGGTTTTGTTGTTTTCCTTCCCTAAAATAGACTTTAGTTACTTTTATAGTTTTTGTTCTGCAGAAAGAAAAAAACTCTCCTATCAAAGGTAGGGTTCTGGCCTGGTCAGGCCCTCAGTGTGGGGGAAAGATCCAGAACTTCCAACACCTGTTCTAAATGCTTGATTTCTCTGGGCTCAACTTCAGGGCATAAATCAGGCTATTGGCAAGCATTGAAACAGGATGTCTGTGAACCTGAAAGGACCTCTGAAACAACTCTGCAATCACTGTAAGGCAGAGAAGAGACTCCTGCTCACCCAGGAGAGCATCATCTGCACAGAGATCAGCTGGATTTGTGCATTCTAATAGATCTTCCTCAGTGGATGTTGCTCCTACCTCTCTGCACAGTGACTAGAATCCATCCACAAAAGGAGTAGCACCAGAGATCTTCCCAATTAGGCCTGGAAGCCTCCAAAGAGGCCAAAGCGCAGTTGTCTTCAGCATACTAGCACAGGTTTGATGTCAAGGCAACCTCAATGGTCTGTCTAAAGCACTGGAGAAGGGAAGACACCTTAGTGCAGATGTCTGAGATTCAGTGTGCTCCCACCAAGTACTGGCTTCTACAGCAGTCTCCTATCTGTTCCATCGAAAAGCTGGACAATAGTGCTGACCTCAGCATGGGCATTTTGGCTTCTGAGAGCAGGCAGGCCAGTGTTCCATGTCGGTGCACACTGTGAAAAGGTTAACCCACTGCAAGAATCACTGTGCAGTGGCAGTAAAGACATTTCCTTGCCCATCTATTGAGGCAAAGATGTTGCCTCATCAACGGTTGACCTTTCAATCTCCAATGGCTTCCGTTCTGATCATTGTCACAGCAGCTTTCTGCATCTCTCTCACTGTCTCTGCCAGACCAACACACTCCTTTCTGCAAAAGGTGTTTACTGTCAAGTTCTACCATCTGTGCATTTTCAACAGCTAAATGTGACGTCATTTCAATCTACAGGTATTACTCCTTGCACATTCGTTCATTTCAAGAGCCCATAGTTTCTCTGCTACCTACATCAGACTCTGAGCTGCAAGGGAGCTGTACCTTCTCCTCTCTTCTTGCTAGGAATGCAAATAGAATGTTAGGAATCATAAGGAAACAAATTGAGAATAAAACAAAGGATATTATAATGTCTCTGTATCATTCCATGGTGTGACCGTACCTTGAATATTGTGTGCAGTTCTGTCACCGTATCTTAAAAAGGATATAGCAAAGTTAGAAAAGCTACAGCGAAGAACCACCTAAATGGTAAAGGGGATGGAAGGATACTTCTATGAAGAGAGGCTTAAAAGGTTGGGGCTCTTCAACCTGGAAAAGAGATGGCTGAGGGGGGATATGATAGAGGTCTATAATTTAATGAATGAAGTGGAACGGATAAACGTAGGTCGATTGTTTACGTCATCAGAACATAGAAAGACTAGGGGACATGCAATGAAGCTACCGTGTAACCCATTATCTCCAGGAACAAGCAGGAATGTAGTCATCACATATGGGTATCGTCGGTACCGACAGAGCCTGCGCAGGAATACTCTCCAGCGTCCAATTAGAAAGCTTTTGGGAGCATCCCACAGCGCCTGCGCCTGCGTGCTGCCTTCCCGCCTTTCCCAACTGCCTCTCTCCAGTTCTTCGTTTTCCGCAGAGCCAGCAGGTCGTGTTCCTGTCACCGCAGAAAATTTTCCTTCTTTTTTGTGGTCGCGTCTGCCTTCCTCGACGCTTTACCGGTACCGCCGGTTTTTCTTTATTTCTTTCTTTCTTTTCTTTAAAAAATAAAAAAATTTCTTAGTACTTTCCCATTTTTTCCAGGTGCACACACCATTTTGGGCATTAGGCACAAGATTTTTTCCATAATGGAAAAACCCTCCTCGGGTTTTAAAAAGTGCACCAAGTGTGGCGGTACCATCTCCGTCACAGACACCCATGAGTGGTGTCTGAAATGTTTAGGTCCTGACCATTCCATCTCGGAGTGTATGGAGCTCTGTGCCATGATGTCCAAGAGAGGTCGACAGAACCGAGCCGCCAAGCTCAGTACCCTGTTTCCCTCTGATGCAGCTTCGGTGACATTGACGTCTTCCAGGGCTTCGTCTTCCTCCTGTGGATCTCAGGTAACTAAACATAAGTCTAGCCGGTCCTCAAAGGGTAGATCTCTTTCTAAGCATTGAGATGCCTCTGGCGTTGCCCTTGAGGATTCTACACCGGCAAAATTGCCCCGGCGGGAGGCTTCAGCTTCCAAAGCATTATCGGGGCTCCAGGATGTTCGAGGCCTCGACCTCGGCAGAACTACTGGTGCCATGCTCTGGGGTACCGGCGGCAATATTCCCTCTAATTTTCTGTAGGCTGTGTGCGCATAAAATATCAGCTGTGCAGATTTTGAAGGAAGGTTAAATTTTTGTGCGCCACATAATGACACTCGGAGTTATATACTTTAAAATTTGACTACACGTCAGAATACAGTATGTGCACCACATTGATTTTAATCAAATTAAATGAAAATAGATGATTACTAAATGAAGCGGAAAATTTCTAGTAATTACAATCACAGCTTTTAAATTTTAAGACGTCTGTGGTGTTTTCTATCAGAATCAGAACCGTAATTTTTGTGCGCTCTGTTGTAAAGTATGTGCGCTCGCTCGGCGAGGTGTGTGCGCGTGCACACGTGCACAGCTTAAAGGGATCAGTGACCGGCAGTCTTCTCCAGTACCGACATCTAGGCATCGGCAGCGTCGATAGACCAGAGAGTCCTGGCTATTGAGCGCAGTCTGGCAACTCTCCTTGAGGCATCGACGTCCTCGGAACCGCGTCACACTTTTCAACCGGTACCGGCACCGGTATTGGTGCCGGTACCGATAGCATCGAAATCGACATCGGTGTCCGCATTGCCAGCACCCAGTCATCCGATGCCTTCCGGTACCGATTACTCCCGGTATCGACTTCGGTCAGTACGGGTATCGGGCTCTTCAAGAGCATCCTGACAGAAGGTACTTTGAGTCCTCAGAGGAAACTGAGGATTCTGACAGTTCTGTCGATGAGGGAATACTTCTCACAAAGGAGCCTTCCTCCCCTAAACGTAGGATGTCTCCTCCAGAGGACATTTCCTTTCAAGATTTCATCAGGGAGGTGGCTCGAGGTCTGTCCATTACTGTGGCACCTGAAACAGAGCCCAGAGCAAAGGAGCTGGAAATTTTACAATATCCTAAAACTCCTAAGGAGGCAGCTACCTTGCCCATCCATGAGATCTTGCATGATCTCATGTTAAGAATGTGGGAGACACCTCATACCACCTCTCCTCATTCTCGTAGACTGGATACTCTGTATCGAGTCCCTCCTTGTCCTGGTTTCCAGAAAACTCAGCTTCCTCATCACTCTATTGTAGTGGAATCAGCTACGAAAAGGATCAAGAGTGCAAAGGGGCATGCCTCTAATCCTCCAGGACGTGAGTGCAGAACTCTGGATGCTTTTGGACGTCGTGTCTTCCAAGCTTCCATGCTTTCTGCCAGGATCAGTTCCTATAGTCTATATATGGGAATGTTCCTGAAGGAAGTCACAGGTGATTTACAGGCTTTGAATCCTCTTTTTCCGGGAGGATAGAAGACAGGATTTCCTCACGTTGGTCAAACATGCCCAAGATGTTTCTAAATTTGTCAACCGTGCAGCTTTTGACTGTTTTGAGTGCATAAGCAGAACCTCTGCCATTGCCATAGGTGCACGTAGAATTGCTTGATTCCAGGCATCTGATCTGGAGCTCTGGGTACAAGATAAACTGGGAAATATTCCTTGTACTGGTGAGAACCTGTTTGGTAAAGATTGGCAGGAAAAGGCCAATGAGTTGGATGCTGACAACTCCACCATGGATAGATTATCCAAGTCCACAGCTGATCCTGCAAGAAATAAATCTTTTAAGAAACCATTCTTTTCTAAAAAGAAAAAGTATTATCCTGCTTATTCTCAGCAGGGACATTCTGCAGGTCAGCTTGTCAGGAAAGGTCAGCAACCACCCAAACAAAGAAAAGCAAAGACTGCTAAGCCTCAGCCGTCCCAGCCTCCACAAGGCCTTTGACTTTCAGCTAGAGAACTTAGCCTTCCTGGCTGTCATTGGACCAGAGCCTTCCACCATTCCAGGAAGGTTGTGTCACTTTGCCCCTAGATGGGGGCAAATAACAGCAGAGCATTGGACACTCCATCATAAAAGAGGGGTACAAGCTTCATTTTTCAAGCATGCCCCCTCCCACAATAATAAGACAGTTCAATTCTACGAACTCTCTCATCAACCTGTTGGGTCAGGAGGTCACTATCCTTCTTGTCCAAGGGGCAATAGAAGAAGTACCCACCCATCAGCAGGGTACAGCGTTTTACTCCCCCTATTTCCTTATCCCAAAGAAAACAGGGGGATACAGACCTATTCTGGACCTCAGAGAATTGAACAAATTCCTCGTCAAAGAGAAATTCAAGATGATTTCTCTTGGAACTCTGCTGCCATACCTTCAGAGTCAGGATTGGCTTTGTTCTCTAGATCTCAAGGATGCATACACACATGTTCTCATCCATCCAACTCACAGAAGGTTCCTTCGGTTCCTTTTTCAAGAAAAGCACTACCAATACAGGGTGCTTCCATTTGGCCTGGCCTCAGCACCAAGGGTGTTCACGAAATGCATGGCTGTGGTAGCAGCATTTCTCCACACTCTAGGGATATTCATCTTCCCCTACTTAAACGACTGGTTCATTCGAGCCCCAACAGAGTCAGAGGCCAGGACTTCTCTATCCTGCACGATGCGTATCCTTCAGTATTTGGGTCTGGTAATAAACATCCCAAAATCCAGTCTAACTCTCACTCAGTCTTTAGAGTTCATAGGAGCATTGCTGGATACCAGAAAGGCAAGGGCCTATCTCCCCCAGGCCCGTTGCCTTTGCATGGTGCAGTTAGCTTCTCAAGCAGTGCTAAAACCTCATCTCACTGCCCGAGAAATGCTACAACTACTAGGCCACATGGCATCTACTGTGCATGTGGTCCCCTATGCTCGCCTCCATATGAGGGCAGCTCAGTGGACTTTATCCACTCAATGGACCCAGGCATCAGGATGCCTGTCAGACAAAATAGCAAACACAAGTCGCCTTATTTAGTCCCTCCAGTGGTGCAAGTCCACTCAAAACCTGTTGCTGGGGGTCCCCTTTTCAACAACCCTTACCACAGGCAACTGTCACAACAGATGCTTCTCCGATGGGTTGGGGAGCTCATCTGCAAGACCTCTCCACCCAAGGCACCTGGTCTCCACAGGAGACTCATCTACATATCAATCTCTTGGAGCTCAGAGCAATCTTCCTTGCTCTTCGAGTGTTCCACACCCTGCTCAGCTACAAGACAGTCCTCATCCATACGGACAATCAAGTAGCCATGCTCTACGTAAACAAGCAGGGGGGGGAACAGACTCTCTGTCGCTTTGCAACGAAGCTTTGCGACTATGGGCCCTCGCCAGAGAGCATCAGATTCATCTCCTGGCGGTGTATCTTCCAGACATACAAAACTCTTGGGCAGACAGACTCAGTCGAGTTCTGCTTCCACACGAGTGGTCTCTGCATGCAGACCAGGTAGCCAAGATATTTCAAATTTGGGGAACCCCGGACACAGACCTCTTTGCAAGTATGTGGAATGCCAAACTTCCCCGGTTCTGTTCCAGAACCCTGGCTCAGGGGGCTCAGGCCAGGGATGCTTTCCTCCTTTACTGGGGTCAAGGCTTCCTGAATGCCTTTCCACCCATTCCCCTAATTCCCAAAACCCTGTTCAAGCTTCAGAGAGACAGAGGCCGTATGATTCTCAATGCTCCACATTGGCCACAGCAAGTGTGGTACCCTCTGCTTCTACATCTCTCTCAAGCTCCCTCTCTGGAGTTAGGGTCTGCTCCAGATCTCCTGTCTCAGGAGGATGGAATGTTATGGCATCCCAATCCTCAGTCTCTGCATTTCAGGGCTTGGTTGCTGAAGGCCTAGATCTTTATGACCTTAACCTTTCTCAGCAAGTAAAGGATATCCTTTATGCTTCCAGGAAGCCTTCCACAAGACGCTCTTATGCTTTCAAGTGGAAAAGGTTTACCATATGGTGTTTGCAGAAGGGTCTTAACCCCTTTGCGATACCTCTGGAATCATTACTGGAGTATCTCCTTCATTTATCCAATGCAGGACTTAAAACTAACTCAGTAAGAGTCCATTTGAGTGCTATTGCAGCTTCTTTCAAGCCTCTAAATAGACAACCTATTTCCTCCCATCCTCTTATAGCAAGATTTATGAGAGGCCTTCTTCTAACTAAGCCTCCCATTAGGCCACCACCGGTGGCATGGGACTTAAACATAGAAACATAGAAACATAGAAACATGATGACAGAAAAAGACCACAAGGCCCATCTAGTCTGTCCTTCCATAACAACAACTACAACAGTCCACTTTTTACCTTTAGAGATCCTCTGTGTTGGTCCCATGCTTTTTTGAATTCAGTTACTGTCCTCATCTCTACCACCTCCACTGGGAGACTATTCCACGGATCCACTACTCTTTCCGTAAAGAAATATTTCCGCATATCACTCCTGAATCTATCTCCCTTCACCCTCATCCCATGTCCCCTCATCGCAGAACTTGCTTTCAATTGAAAGAGGCTCTCTCCCTGAACATTTATGCCACGGAGGTATTTAAACATCTCAATCATATCACCTCTATCCCGCCTTTCCTCTAAGGTGTACATATTAAGATCCTTAAGTCTGTCCTCATATGCTTTATAATGAAGACTACTAATCATCTTAGTAGCAACCCTCTGCACCGACTCCATCCTGTTCACATCCTTTTGAAGGTGCGGTCTCCAGAATTGCACACCATACTCCAAATGAGGTCGCACCAAAGACTTATACAGAGGCATTATCACCTCCTTTTTTCTGCTAGCCATTCCTCTCCGTATGCAGCCAAGCATCCTTCTAGCTTTTGCCGTCGCCTTTTCTACCTGTTTAGCTACTTTAAGATCATCGGACACAACTACGCCTAGGTCCCGCTCTTCTTTAGTGGACAAAAGTACTTCATCTCCTATGCTGTATTGCTCCCTTGGATTGCTGCAGCCCAAATGCATGACCTTACATTTTTTAACATTAAATCCCAGCTGCCAAATTCTAGACCATTCTTCAAGCTTAGCTAGATCCCTCCTCATGTTATCTACACCTTCCTGGGTGTCTACTTTATTGCAGATTTTGGTATCATCCGCAAAGAGGCAAACCTTACCCGACAGCCCTTCCGCTATATCACTAACAAAGATGTTAAAAAGAATCGGACCAAGGACAGATCCCTGGGGCAAACCTGGTTCTTAGTCAGCTCATGAAGTCACCTTTCGAACCCTTAGCTACTACCTCATTGAAATTCCTTTCTTGGAAGGTTATCTTTCTCATTGCAATCACATCAGCACATCGTATCAGTGAGTTGCAGGCATTAGTAGCTGATCCACCTTATACAAGGTTCCATCATGACAAGGTAGTCCTTAGGACTCATCCATGCTTTATGCCAAAGGTGGTCTCGCCTTTTCATCTAAACCAAGCGGTCTACCTACCTGTGTTCTTTCCAAGACCTCATGCATCAAATGCAGAAAAGAACCTTCATACTTTGGACTGTAAAAGAGCTTTAGCCTTTTACTTACAAAAGAACACAGCAACATAGAAAGTCCTCTCAACTCTTCGTTGCTTTTGATCCTTCTCATTTGGGACTTCCAGTCTCCAAGAGAACACTATCTAACTGGATTGCTCAGTGTATATCCTTTGTCTATCAGAGTAAGAATCTTCCTCTGGAGGGCCATGTCACAGTTCACAATGTGAGAGCCATGGCAGCTTCAATGGCTCATCTGCGCTCTGTGTCTATCGACGACATCTGTCGAACAGCCACCTGGGCCTCGGTTTATACCTTCACAGCCCATTACTGCTTGGACAAGGACTCCCGCCGGGATACCTTGTTTGGTCAGGCTGTTCTCCAACACCTGTTCCATACCTAATCAACTCCTACCCACCATCCCTGGTAGGATGCCAGAGATCCATGGGGGGGAAGTGGAGCCCTTCTCAGGGATGCACAACTTCTGGGGTCTCTCCCTGGCATCTAAAGCTAGGGCGTCCCCATATGTGATGACTACATTCCTGCTTGTTTCTAGAGATAGCATAGTTACTCACCTGTAACAGGTGATCTCTGGGAACAGCAGGAATTTAGTCCTCACAACCCACCCACCTCCCCTAGGAGTTGTATCTCTCTATCTATCTCTTTCCCTTTCCCTCTCTCTCTCTTTGTCTCAGCTTTAAAACTCAACTGGAGAGAGGCAGTTGGGAAAGGTGGGAAGGCAGCACGCAGGCGCTGTGGGATGCTCCCAAAAGCTTTCTAATTGGACACTGGGGAGCATTCCCGTGCAGGCTCCGTCGGTACCAACGATACCCATATTTGAGGACTAAATTCCTGCTGTTCCTGGAGATCACCTGTTACATGTGAGTAACTAGGCTTTAGACTAATAACAGAAAATATTTTTTCACTCAACGCATAATCAAACTCTAGAATTTGTTACCAGAGGATGTAGTAAAAGCTCTTAGGGGTATGTTTACTAAAGTGCGGTAATCGTGAATAACGCGCGTAAAGTACGTTTAACGATCGTTTGCACGTCCGAACGCGCGGTCTGACGTGCGAACGATCGTTAAACGTACCTTACGCGCGTAAACCGCAGTTAACGATCGTAAGCCTCCGCGGCGCGTTAAAACAGCGCGGAAGGTGGAGAGTGGGCGGAGAGAAGGGGTCAATGGGCGGAGAGTGGGCGGGGAGAGGCTCCCCTTACACTAACGCACTGAATTCCTGAGCTCAATTCTAACGCGAATGAAAACCTGTCGTTAAAGGCATTTAAAGGGAAGAGAAACCATTTCCGTCAGCAATGTACAGAAAAACCGGGGAAACCCACAAAACGTGAGCAGTGTGATACATGTGCACAGAACAAAATTACACATAAAACGTTAAAAATGACAAGAAACATTTTAAAAAGCATAATTCCGCTGGGCAACAGTGATAGCAATGGGCAACAAGGAACAACACTCCCTGGAAAGCACCAAATAAAAATTAAATGATGTGTGGAAGGACAACGCTCCGCAGACCCTTTCAAAGATCATTACATTGTAATGGAGCTGTCCTGGGAGTGTTGTGTAATGTTGCCCAATGATATCATTGTTGCCCAGCTTGGTTATGGGTGTGTGCCCCTTTTCTGAGGTCTTTTCTGAGGTTTATGTGCACCTTTGTCTGCATACAAGGTAAATGAGGCCACAGTAAACCTGTTGCAGAGCAGGGTTTCTGACTCGTCAGGCCGCTTTAACTAACTCCAGGGACTGCACTGTCTCTGTGGCCACAGTGTGGTGCAACAGACACTGCCAGTGCCTGTAAGACCAGAGGGTCATAGGTTCAAATCCCAGCTGGGGCTCCTGCCAACCCAGTCCCCATAGTTTTACCCACCACTAAACAGTGATAGTAAAGACACTCCTTTATTGCAGAGAACATACGCTGGGTCTAATTTATCTGAGGGTTATAACCACAATACCACAGAGGGAGACCCTCAATAAGTATTTAAGAATCTGATGGTGAACAGCACTAGCAATCAAGGTCTTCACAAGTTGAATGAGTGTAACTGATAAGTTAATTTTCAAGTGAATAATGGTCTCAGACTCACACTGGTATTGCTTTAGATTGACTCATAAGCCAAATACCTTCTCGCATCAACGACCATATAATATTCACTGGAGTTTCACTGGGCCACAAATCCTGTGGGGAGTGCAATGTTTGCTCAGTTACTGCAGAGCTGACAGAGTTTACCTACCACGATAGAAACTACACATTGCGCAGTTTGACCACTTGCACCTCAGATTATGTAGTCTACGCGATCAGATGTCCATGCAATTTACTATACATTGGGAAGACAGAACGCCAACTCAAGGTCCGATTGAACGAGCATCGCAGCAAATTGAAGTGCAAGGTGCTTGAAGCCCCTATTGTATCGCATTGCATTACTAGAGGGCACAAGTTTGATGACTTACGTTGCTTTGCCATTGAGAGGGTTCTGGTAGGAAGGAATAGAAAAACTCGGGCTCAAACGCTATTAATACAAGAACAAAAGTGGATCTATAGACTGGCAACGGTGGGAACAGAGGGTTTAAACAGCTCTATTGATTGGCGTGTGTGCATCTAACTTACTTCTCTTTCAGTCACGCTCATCGAAATGGGAGCAGGGTGGGCTTTAGGACCCTATGGGATCTAGGGCAATTCCACGTTAGAACGTCAGTCCTTTTAATAACAGGGAGGTAGCGCATTGTCCGCATGCACGGCGTTTTCTACCACATTGAAGACATTTTGTTGTGGCTGATGGTTACTTGTGGCATGAACATAAAAATCCCGCGGAGAGAAGCAGGTGGGGAAAGTGATTAATAGAGGTTCCTTATGCACTGTCCTATAGATGCGATGCATTTTCCTATTTTTACTGAACTTTCTGGTTGTCTTTTATAGAGTATGCTGGGGCATGAAATTCCCCCTGAGGAAGAACTTGAAACGCGTGAGCGGTACCCTTTTGGTAGCGTCGGGGAAACCTGCCAGCGATTCACAGTGATTTTCAGATAAGCACGTCTTCTATTTCATAAATATACCGTGAAGATAATGAAAACTTTTAGAAGATAAGCACTTTTTCTACCTTATAAATATGTTTTGAGACACTAGAAAAACGAAACTTTTAGAAAAATAGAAAAATTTAAGAACAATTTGGTGAATTCATAAAGCACAACATTTTTGGAAAACTCCAGTGAATATTATATGGTCGTTGATGCGAGAAGGTATTTGGCTTATGAGTCAATCTAAAGCAATACCAGTGTGAGTCTGAGACCATTATTCACTTGAAAATTAACTTATCAGACCTATATTTTACCACACCAAACACAGACACCAGAAACAGGCACATTACCTAAAGCAGAGTCCCGCTAATGCAGTCCTGGAGGGCCCCACACCATTCCGGCTTCATGCTGCCTCTAATAAAGATGCCTGTGCTGCATAGCTATGCACCACCCCCATGGTACGCAGATGTAGCTCATGCATATTTATGAGGGACAGCATGAAAACCCGAACAGTGTTTGGAACACCAGGACTGGAGTTGGGGAACTCTGCCGTAAAGCAGCAGCCAACAGGGCCACACACCCACCCACAGGCCCCATTGGCCAATGCCTCCTGGAGAGGCAAGACATTGGGCCCTGCCTGTATCTCCCAATACTAGCAGTTGCATACCTTAGCAATGCCACCCTACACCTGGGTATATGGTACAGAGCTATCAAACGTTTCCTATGATAACCGGCAGATATCAATTCCTACGTTAAGCACAGTTTGCTCATTGAGCTCCACCATAACAATCATTCTGATGTCAGCGGTGTGTGCTGCAGGTCTGGTCTCTGACAGTGTTCACCACCCTGGGGAGTGACCCCCCAACAGCCTTGTGTACCATATCCATGCCTGTACTATGCCCATGACTGGTGTGGTGGGTATGGCTGCTGACCACCTCCTATAGTAGCACAATGCTGGCATAGGTGTGGGGGTGGCTGTCTATCCAGTGTGTGGTGGCTGCAAACACCTTCCACAGCCCACACTGCCAGCAATGTTGCCAGTATTGGGCTGCCAATGTGCATAATGAGGAGCAAGGTACCATGGGTATAGGCCGGACAGGGTGGCCTGGCAAGGGTGCATCTGCACAGGGCATAGGGCAGTGACAGGCACATTGTGGTGCCCGGCCACCACCTACACAGACAGGGTGACCTCAGTATATCCTGCTGAGAGATCACTCTCACCCTGATTGTGCAGTGACCACAGCATGGCTAGGCACTCCCATGGTGCTATCTACTATTTCTCTCATGTGATAAATATGGGTTTTCTTTTGGGACCCAGTCACTGATGTATCTGCTTGCTGTGTATGCTGACATCCCAGTTCTGGGTGCAGGCATCTCAACTGGGCACTAGCAGACTGTTTGCTGCTGGTAGGTGTTGTGATGGAGTGGCTTGCAGGGTGCAGTGGCTGATGGCTTGCACCAGGGGAATATCAGATAGTGGTGGGGTGCAGCATAGCATATCCAGGCCTAATGTCTGTTTGCTATTGTGTTATGGCTGTGTACAGAGCTGCATTGACTGCCCTGTGGGGTGTCTGTTCCTCAGCAGGACTAGGGTTAATGTTCCCCTCTACTGCCACCTTTGCAGGGAGGTAGACTGTGGATCTTTTGATAGGAGACCCTGTTTGCCACCCTCAGCCCTGGGGGAGGGGGTGGTGGTGCATGGGGGCTACACCTGACTGAAACAGACAGAGATGTCCAAGGTGTTCCTGCAGAAACTACCTATCTCACACAGTAACACTGCTTTGGATCTGCGCCATGGCCTCTTTCAGCCACAGACGGTGCTGTGGACCTAGTGCTGGGCGCCTCACTGCACCCTCAGGGTGAGCACAGTACCCGCACAATGTGACGGTGTGTAGCTACTCTGTGCCAGTACAACACACGATCAGTACCCCCTATCAGGCCGAGGTGCTGTGGGGGTGCACATGGTCAGTTCTCCCTACCAGGCCGAGGTGCTGTGGGGGTGCATTCCCCATGGTGTGTATCTGTGGACAGCTGATTTGCATGTGCAGTGCATCATGGGTGTGATTGGCCCAATCCAACCCTGTGAAACTCCAGCACCTGCTCACAGGCTCTGATAAACCATAGGCCATCACACGTACATCTGTTAGCATAATGCATAGGTGCAGGACACCCTACAAAGTCTGTAATATAAGATGCCCACACTGGTAAAAACACACGTACCCACGCACGTAGACAAACACGTACCCACGCACGTAAAAACGCACGTGGAAACGCACGTAAAAACACACGTACGGACGCACGATTGTACGCGCGCAGCTACGCACGGGGCTACGCATGTACCAATGCACGCAACCTCGCACGCACCAACATACGTGGCTAGGCACACTCCGAGGGTGTTTTTCTGACACCAATACTCAGCGTAACGAAAAACATGCCTCCTCTTTCCCTCTGTAATGTGCAGGGTGATGCCTGGGACAGCCTTCTGCGTTAGGCACACTGGGGACTCGAACCCATGCTGCCTGTAACAGCGGTCAGTACCGTAACCATTGTGCTACAGCTCTGTTTCAGTGCTTTGTGTCTGTACGTCTTCTTACGCTTAACGCGCAGTAATGTGGCACGGCGCCCGGTAACGCTCGTTAATTTTTCTAACGCGCGGTAGTGGTGACGATGTACCGCCCATGTCCTTATATGGGGTTTCTTTCACTACCGCGGCTCCTAACGCGAATTGCACTAACGCAGTTTAGTAAACATACCCCTTAGTGTAGCTGCGTCTAAAAAAGGTTTGGGCAAGTTTCCGGAGGAAAGGTCCATAAACCATTTTTAAAGAGGACCCAGGATATCCACTGCTTACCCCAGGGCAAGCATTGATCAGGGCATCATGCCTTGATCAGGGCATCATGCCCAACGCCCTAAAACTCACTACGCTTCGACCAATAATAAAAAACAATAAACTTGACCCAAAAGACCCAAACTCTTACAGACCGATAGCCAGCATTCCATTTATAGCTAAAATAATAGAAAAAAACGTCAAATTACAATTACAAGACCATATCGATGAACACAAACCCCTAGACTCTCACCAGTTTGGCTTCCGCCCCTATCACGGTGTAGAAACCCTTCTAATTACACTGATAGACTTCCTCATCAAAGGCACAGATGATAGCAGTCAAGGCTTCCTACTCCTTTTCATAGACATTTCTGCCGCCTTTGACAACATCAACCACCTTATTTTGATCAACAGACTAGAAAATCTAGGAATAGGTGGAACAGTACTCAATTGGTTTAAGTCTTACATCACAAACAGACTAATACGTGTTCAAATAGACCAGGAAGTGTCAGAAACCTTCCCCCAAGGACAAGGAATACCCCAGGGATCCGCCCTTTCTGCCCTCCTTTTCAACCTGTACCTCCAACCCATTACAAAAATATTCAGAAAACACAAAATTAGTCACTTTATCTATGCTGATGACATCATGCTTGCCCTCCCCATATCCACCAAAAACCCTACCTACGATGCCCTATCCAAATGCATGGTGGAGACCACCTCCTGGATGGAATCTAACTACCTTAGCATCAACCTCAAAAAAACTGAAGCAATGTTCGTAACAAGATCACCCGTCACTGAGGACACCTATTCAACATCGATCTCAATCATAAATACAACTATACCCGTCAAAAAAGAGGTAAAATACCTAGGTGTAATAATAGACCACACACTCACCATGTTACCACATATAAAACAGACAGTAAAAACCATATTCTACAAACTCAAAACCATACAACATCTAAGGCCACTTCTTGACACCCATGACTTTAGATCAGTTGTTAACACACTCATCACTTTGACTATTGTAATAGTCTCTTAATTGGCCTACCACAAAAAAGTACATACCTACTTCAAAGAGCCCAGAACATCTGTGCAAAAGTGGTCACTAAAGCCTGCCTAGTAGACCATGTAACCCCAATAATGCTGGAACTGCATTGGCTCCCTATAAACAGCAGAATCAGATATAAAATCCTCCTAACCACATTCAAGCTCCTGAACAACATCGCTCCCTCATATCTATCCACACTATTACATGCCCCATCCGAATCAAGAACTCGCAGACTAAACACAACACACTCACTTGAAATACCAAATTCATTCAAGAAAACTAAAAAATCCACCAGCACCAGAGCATTCACATTCACTGCCCCCATGCTCTGGAATGATCTCCCAAAAAACCTTCGGATCATAAAAGACCTCACTCAATTTAGAAAGGAACTCAAGACATACCTTTTCTCCGAACACTTTGAAATCCCATACCCCCAAGTCCAACCACACACCATCCCCAGACACTCAAACACAAAGCCCTAAAATCACATTCAACTACCCACACACACACACCCACCACATACACCCACCACAGACACCCCAAAACACTCTCGAGAGAAAAAAAAGGAAATAAATTCCTCCACACACACACACACACATGACTAATAAAATCCATTGTAATAACCCTATGGTAAACAACCATTGCAATACAGTTCAGCAGTTCCCCGCCTCACTACCTGTAAAAAGGTAGAAAATTCTGAATACCTGTAAAAAGGTAGAAAATTCTGATCAACACTACGATACAGAAATTTATAAATGTATACAAAATGTAAATAGTTCCGACAATTAATGTACAGTTATCTGTATAAAGTTATAAAACTCTGTTCTGTGTAATATATCTGTATAAAGTTAAAAATCTCTGTTCCATGTAATGTATACATTAGTATACAAATTTGTTTACTTGTTCCATGTAAACCGCCCCTGATCTCTGGAAGGGGCGGTATAGAAGAAATAGATAAATAAAATAAATAAATAAATAAATAAATTGTGGAACCTGTGTACCTTTTTGGGAACCTGCTAGGTACTTGTGACCTGGACTGGCCACTGTTGGAAACAGATTACTGGGCTTGATGGACCTTGGTCTGACCTAGTATGGCATTTATGTTCACTCTGGTTGCAGCTTTTTACCCAGATCTAAGCTTTATTCCTCAAGAATCCTTCTTAGAACAGAATCATCTCATCTCCCTATGAGGATATCTGTTGAAGATTGTTCAGCACATGTCAAGAAAGCTTCCCTTGCTTACAGCAGGAAGCAAAAGCCATTCAGATGTATTGGCTGTTAAAGTTAATTGAAGCTTCGAAGGCTACCACAGCCACCCCACTACATGCCCTTTTGCAAGAGCAAGAACTTCATGTGTCCAACCCTACTAACCACTCATCCTGTATGAAAAACATGGATGTAAAATATAAAGTTCAGGCAATACCTGGATTCAATAATGTCCAACTTTCCCATTCATCAGTGGTCGCTGAATAGACAATGAAGAAGGCAAGAAAATGCAGAGAATTTTCTAATAAAGATCCCAGAATACTTAGGTAAGAAAATATTCTAGAGTGTTACACTAGCTGCCTAAAAAGCAGCTCATCCGCTTCTCACAGTTCAATATATGCATGCTATTTTTTAAAAGGTGCAAGGTTTTTCATCCAGCCTATCCCCCCAGTTCATCTGGAACCCAGAATATGACACATTCCATATGTTTTCCAGAATCTCAGCTTCTGCTGGTGCTACCAGATGTCTTGCATGACTGCATACATCCAGCCTCAGTGAAGATGTTCATGCGAGGCTAGTAGATGCTCCACATATTGGAGACTCCCTTTTTGGTGACAAAGTAAAAGAGACCACGGACACCATCAAGGAACATTTTTCTACCTTAGAACACCTCTCAGCTGGCCCCCACTGTCTACGTCATCCTCTAGATCAGTGGTTCTCAACCTTTTCTGTGTTGTGACACACACAACAGACTGTATTCATGTGAGTGACACACTGAACACCACAATCTGCAGCTGAACAAAAAACAAGCGCATATATCATTTTATTTTAGTTAAAAATAATGCTTGGGCACACAGCAACAGAGATCATTGGAGTGGGGGGAGCAGAATTAGGGAGCTGTTGTAGGGATTTCGAGTGCCTGGCTCTCTGCTTTGCACTCTCCCCAGCCTGCAGGCTTACATGGTTGCTAGGAAAAGCAGGGGCTTGCTGTCTGTCTGATTTTAGGTGATACACCACCCAGACCTTGGTGACACACTGGTTGAGAACCACTGCTCTAGGACAAGCATAACCTAATATTTTAGATGCTTCTACTACCAAAGGCAAAGTTTGTGTTCCCTTTGTTAGGCAATCACAGCAAGCTTACAACTTTTACCAAATTTAATGAGCTGGAAAGGAGACAAAGCAAGCCACACCTATACAGTGAAAACAGTCTTCTCTTTGCACTACAGTCCCAGACAGCATCCCTCCAGAAGATACATCCTGCCTTACCTTGGGTTGGGTAAAATTCCTTCTTCAGCAGTGGGAAAATATCACATTGGATTCTGGGGTTCTTATCATAAAACTAGGTTACAAGAGCAGGTTGCAAAGCACAGTGAAAGTTCTGTACATCCATTCTAATTCCTTGTGCTGAATCTTTATCACATTCTGGTAATTGGTTGGTATGAGGTTCTGTTGGATGTCCAGGCGAATTGGGAAACAGCCATCATGAGGTGGTCTCATGCACAGTAGGATCCATGATGAGAGACAAAATGCAGTAGAAGTTGCGCTGGCCTAGGCATCTTTGTAACATCTCTTGCATCTTTATGACTGGGCTGCTCGTGGACAATGGACAAATTATTGCTAAATTCAGCAGCCCTGAGCTTGGGAGTCACGAAGCCATGTGCTTGACTCAGTTATTCTTCTTGAGGGAAAAAACATTGTTTCTCACCTGTAAAAGGTGATTTCCATAGACAGTGGGATTTATCAAGACTGCATTCTTGCTTGACCTATCGAACTAACTAAGGAGACCACTGTGCATGTGACGGGCTATTCACAATGGTTTATGTTCTAATGAGGGGCCTCCCCCATTGTCCAGGGGGGGGGGGGAAGCGATCCCCTCCCTTCCAGCAAACTTACTTTAAAATGTTTGCCACATTGTCCCCCACTCCTCTCTCCACTGAAAAGTTTTCAGGTCCAGTAGCTGTCACCTCCTGCTGCTGGGCCTAAGTCTTGCAATAACAGCCACGAACTGCAGCCCGGCAACAGGAGGTGATGGCTGCTGGGCCTGAAATCTTTTCAATGGAGAGAGAAGAGTGGAAAGTAAGTTTGCCATTCTGCCTTCACCATTGCATTGTGGGAGCTGCTTGGGTGGAATTTACACCACTAGCCACATATGCTCAGAATTTTACACTAAGTTCTAAGCTATGAAAGAACTGTTCGTCTCAGTGCCATCAGATGATGTCACCACAATTGTGCACCTGATCAATCCTGCTGTCTACAAAAAAATACTTTAGACTAAATCCAACTGAAACATTTCAGAAAAAAAACCCTGCTTTTTATAGTGACCATTAGAGTGCACTATTCAGCAATGATAAAAGGCAACCATCCTGTAATCATTAGATTGCCTAGGTATACTTTTTCTAATATCTTTTATGTTTCCTGTTGCTTACTGTGTCTTGAAACAGACACTGATGTGACTTGGATGTTTAGATTTTGTCATTTAGATTTTGTATTTTATAGGTAGAAACTTCTTCAACGTCAGTCTATAGTGTTTCAAAGTTCATAACAAATATATTAGATGTGGTTGACTGGATAGTTCAGCGACAGGACTGTGTGATACTATACAGGAGACTTAAGTTCATATTGCAAACGCTGCTTCTGTTGCTTGGTCTAATAGCACTGGGGATAAGGATGTGTAGTCGTTTAAAACAACATTGTTTCATTTCATATTGTTTCTAATCTGAAACAACAGAAAAGCAGAATATTTTGGAGTAGATATTCAGACAGCAACGGTCAGTGTTGCTAAAGTTCCTGATTGCAACGTCCAAAAATGAAACCAGATATTCAGCAATGGAGCCTCTTCGATATCTGATGCTGAACATCCAGTGGTGATCAGTCTTGCTATCTGGTTATCGGCAATATTCAGCTAATAACTGGATAGCAAGATCTGGCATTGAGCTAGCCTAACTTTATGCAGTTTCTCAATCCGGCTAGTGGCTGAAGATTGATGCTAACCAGATAGACACCGGGACTGCCCCAACTTCCATCCATGAACCACCCTAAAACCAATCAGACATTTCTAGGGCGGTTTGTGGGGATATTCAGTGGCACAAACGGATTGGTACTGCTGAATATCAGGCAGAGCAGGGTTTGTGTGTTTTGTAGGTCTGAAAACTGCATAAACCCTTTTTTTTAAATGTTAATCTTTATTGAATTTTTCAAAACATCTTTACATCATCTTCCCCCTGATTATCATTCATCCCTCCCTCCCCTTCCTCTCCCTCAGCACAGTGCCATATATATTTCTGTACCAATGGTTCCCATATTGCTTTGAATTGGGGTATCTTATCTCTCTGAATTGCTGTCAGTTGTTCCATCACATATATATTCTGCATGCGGACTTCCTGTTCCCCTAATTCCCAGTAACATGTGTAATGCCCCATTCCTCTAGATGTCCCACCAGCCCTTCAACTTTGTGTTGAATTTTCACCCAAAAGTCAGCAACATAACAGCTGTCCCATCACATGTGGCAATAATTGCCCTGTTCTGAGCATCCCCTCCAGCAATTAGTGTTGCCAATTCCTTTCAGCTGGTACAGACGTACCGGAGTAAGGTACCACCTTATTATATGTGTTGTCAATATGGTTGGCTGATGTTAGGCCCCTTCCCCATTCCCTAAATATAGCTTTCCATGTTTGAGGGTTGAATTCCTCTCCTAGGTCTTTTTCCCATTGTAGCTGATAGGGTAACTTCCCCTCTGTATGGGTCTCAACTAGTAATTGGTATTTATACGATAGAGGTCTCTTCTTTAACCCCTTGACCCACCACAAGATCTCAAACTCTGAAAGACCCTGTTGAATCACTTTCCACCATGACTCTGTCAGCCAATGTTGGACCTGTAAACACCCATAAAAGTTGTGCCTTTGGATCCCATAATTTACTACTATGTCCTCAAATGGGGAAACATGGCCCTCTTTACATAATCTCTCTAAACCCTTGCTTTCCCACCATCTAAACAGTGGATCTGTGAGGCCTAGGGGGAAAGCTGGGTTCCCCTAATTGGTTGTAGCAATGATTTGTCCCTTCATAAGCATTGCACCTCTCTCCCACTCCACCATAGCAGATCTACCTGCTTCGCAAACAGATTTCCTATATCTCCCTTAGCATTAGTCATCCATGGACGGAATTTCAGTAGGGTTCCTTCTCCCTCTGCTTCTGCCAGGCGAACTCACTTGCGGTCAGTGCTATCTTGCTAATCTTCAATATTTGTCAACTGGGCTGCCAGGTAGTACCACCAAATATTATGAATTGCCAGGCCCCCTGCTAGCCTGTGCTTGTACATAACTGTTCATGCCACCCGGAGGGGGGGGGGGGCTGGCGGTTCCAGATATGATGGAACACCTTGCGCTGTATTATTCAGATATCTTTCCTTGGTACTTATACCGGGAGTGTCTGAAATACATATAGAATCTTGGGCCGAATGGTCATCTTTATGGCTGCCACTCTTCCCATGACAGTGTGTATTGTGTCCAACTCTCAATTCTTTGGATACCTTTCTCCACAGAGAGATAAAGTTTAATCTATATAACTGGGAATTGTTTGCACTCATCTGCACCCTTAGGTATCTAATTGACCCCCTTGCTCACATAAATGGGAAAATTCTCCACAGTCTCTCTTCCTGAATTCCCTTTACTGTAATATTGAGCACTTCGATTTTATCTAAGTTGGCCTTGAAGCTTGACACTGATTGATATGCTCTCAGTTCTTTTTGTATTGCTTGTAGTGAGGTTTCTGGTTTTGTGAGGGTAAGATATCATCAGCAAAGAGGGAGATCTTATAAGATTCTCCACTTAGTTGTATCTCTATATTTTGTCTAATGCTTTCTGCAAATAACAGGTGTGATAATGGGCATCCCTGTCTGGTGTCCCTATAAAGTAGAATAAATCCTGAGTACCCCCCATTAACCTTTACCGCTGCCACTGGACCTGCGTATAAAGCTTTAACCCATCTGGTGAAGTTATCCAGAAGGGCCCCATCCCTTTATGCGACTGAACTATGGAATACTCTACCCGATAACATGCAAGCAATGAGAGACTTAAAGGACTTTAGACAAATGCTTAAGACTATACTATTCATACAATTTTATGGACCTTCTTAGGGTCTAGTATAAGCTTGTAATTTTAACAAATTGTAATTTTGTTTCTATGTATATGCTTCCCTATACCTCCCCACTACCTTTCCTTGCTTCTACCTATAATTGCATACCCTGTGTTGTGTAAACCACTTTGATTGCAGGAAAAGGTGGTATATAAAACTGGTTAATTAAATAAATAAATAAAAAATAAATAAATATGCTCAACTTTGTCATGCTTGCCCACAGAAATTCACACCTTACTTGGTCGAAATTCTTTTTGGCGTCAAATGCCAAATTAAAGCCTGTTCCTGTGTTTACTGAATCTTTGGTATTAAATTCACTACCCTCTCGACGTTGTCCCCCACTTGGCAACCATGGATAAATCCCGTTTGGTCAGGCTTAATCAGCTGCGCATATATTTTCCCACTCTAGCAACCAATATCTTTGCCAAGACTTTAGCAACTAGATTGATCAATGAAGTTGGCCGGTACGAGGAACACAGAGTTGCATCCTGCCCTGGTTTAGGGAGAATGCTTATGCCTGCCTGTCCCATTGTGCTGGGCAATCTGCCGTCCTCTCTTACCGCATTAAAAATCTGCACCAGCCAGGGTATCAATTCCACCTTAAAGATCTTATACACCAGTGCTGTCAACCCATCTAACCCTGGTGCTTTATCATTCACTAATGACCTGATTGCGGCTTCTACCTCATCAGCTGTTATGGTCTGATCAAGGCTCTCTTGGGCCTTCTTGGGGAGCTTAGGCAGTTCACCTCTCGCTAAGTAATCTTCTAACTCGCTTGTGCTTCCCCCCTTCTTCATTATGATACAAGTCTTTATAGAACTGTCTAAATTCTGCTCTTATTTTTCATCTCCCCAAACCCACTCACCCTTGTTTGATCTAATTTTTGTGACCCCCGTAAGTGGCTTATTGAGTCTTAAGGCTCCTCACCAACCACTTCCCCGGCCTATTACCATGCTCATAGAATCTCAGTTTCGCTCGCTGGAGCTGAAAGGCCAGAGAACCTAGTTTATTTATTTAACAGTTTTTATATACCACCTTATCATTAAATCAAAGCGGTTTACATCAAACTCACATGTCTACAGAGAACTTATGAAACTTGCAACTTGAATGCTGCATCTCCCGCACCCTTATCCTTGCTACTTCAAGAGCCTGTTTAGATACTGTGTCTCCTCTATGTCCTTGGGCTATTTCCAACTCTTTTAACTGGGTATATGCCCTCTCTAACTCCTGTTTCTTTTAAAACGCCCCTCCTCCCTATAAATTGCCCTCTAAAGCATGCCTTAAAAGCATCCCAAACCGCTGCAAGCTCTGCTTCCCTATTTGTATTTGTGTCAAAAAATTTGCGAATATCGGAGCTTTGTAGTTTTCAGTAATGTATCGTTCATTCTCCAGTATTTAATACCCGGTTGACATCCCCACCCTCATAGCTCTACCCGTACTAACCCATGATCTGACCAAGTGAAAGGCTCGTTCTCCCCTCCTGTCATGGCCTGCACCAACTGGGAGCTCAACAATATCATATCTATTTGAGTGTATATATCATGCGGAATGGAGTAGGAGGAGTACCCTCGGCTTCTTGGATTTTTCACTCTCCATCTGTCAAGTAATTGCCTATATTTATCAGCTCTACCTGGCTTTTCTTATGCGTCCTTCAACCCCTTCACTTCACTTAGAATTATCTAATTCTGGATTGACTATTGTATTTAAGTCTCCCACAAGAATTACCGGGTCTTCCAGGAAACCCAGCTCTGTTTGCATTTGTTTAAAAAATTGTCCCTGTCCCTGATTTGGTGTATATATACAAATCAATGTTATCAATCCCCCCAGGACTCTTCCCTTTTAGGGCTATGTATCTTCCCTCTTTATCCACCTTCTCCCAATGGACTGTGTTCCGTAGTAGGATAGCCACACCCTCCTTTTCCCTTGTCCCCTATAGGAGGCACAGTATATTTGCTGGAAATATTTATGGACTAATAATCTTTGAGTTTGTTCCTTTTAAATGTGTCTCTTGTACACATATCACCAATAAATTCAATCTCTGCACCTCTTTAAATAGTGATTGGCGTTTTTGAGGCATATTCAACCACTTTGCATTGATGGAACCAATCTTCAAACACCCCATCTTAGGGAAATCTTTTTTGGTACCTCCTGGACAGTCAAAGGCATAATCTGTGAGGTCCACTGTTTTCTTTTTACTTATCATTTCTTCTCCAAGGAGTGGGGTATCGGGCACCATAGATTCAATGTGCTTAATTTCTCTAGAGATGCATATGTTTGAGAATGCATGGAGGGGGTTAGCGGAGCTCATGTTTTATGCCTCCATCTCTGTGCCATCACTGGAAGCCCTGCATAAATTTTGAATATTGACCCCTTTGTTGCTGCGAATTAGGGTATAGTATATATAGTATAGTAGAAACAACACAAAAAGCTAAAAGGGAGTAAAAAAAAAAAAGAAACAAAAAACTGGGTTTTCCCATGCACCCCCTTTGGGGGGATGCTGTGGAGGGTGGTGTCCATAGCCTTTCATAATTATACACACAGATCCTAACAAGGGCATGCAAACAAGGCATTATTAATTGGAACTCTCAAAGTGTGGAGATTTACAAGGATCTATTGCCAACCACACTACCCAGAAGGCGGGAGTTGGAGAAGTAACGCAAAAATGAAGGAAGGCTGGAATAAGATATAAATGGTTGTTTCCATTTACGATGGCGATTACTAAAGGAAGGCCACATGGTGAGGATCAAGGCTTGTGCGGCCCTGAAGGACTTTGGGACTGAAGGAGCAGAAGACATACAGGACGTGTCCGCCACACTTGGAGTCCTCATGGCAGAGAGTCGAAGGAAGCAGGAGATTGAAGAGGCAGAATGGGCAATCTGCTGACGCCCCAGGAACAAATGGAATGGGCTGAATGGTGCTAATAGGTCATAACAGCTGTTAGAAAAGAAGAAGAGACACTCTTAACAGACTGTGAGGTTTGGGCATTTGAGTTATACTGGAGAAAGGGAAGTATGAAAACACTCTAAATATCTCTCAGGAAATTGGCCCTTATTGGTCCCAGTGATCTGTGGGCTTGGTCCAAAATTATTGTAGGCCACTCTACTTCCTGCCATATAGTAGTGATCACCTCTTGGACTACTTTATAGCAATAGTGTTCGTCTGCTCCTCTGGAATACCTCCGAAGTGGAGGTTGTTTCATCTACTTCTGTTCTCTATATCTTCCATTTTGTCTGCCATCATCCCTTGGGCTTGCTCCAGCACCTTCAGTTGGTTTTTAAGGCATCGCATGTGCTAGCTTGCTCCTCTATCTGCTGCTCAATATCTTCTATGTGCCAAGCAAATTTGGACTTCTCTGTGCGCAAGTCTGTTGCCATCGTGGCCACATCTCCGCTCAAAAGCTGCTTTTCCGTTTTCAACGCCAAGGCCAATCGGGCCAGCACCGGCGGCTGCAAAGGCGACGGAACGCTCTTGGCACGAAAAGGAAGCCTCAGCCAGCACCTCCACCTGAGCGGTGTCAGGGAGTGGAGCAGGAGAAGCAGCTCCTCCCCCTCCACAAGTCAAGGCCAATCAGGCCAGCACCGGCGGATGCAAAGGCGACGGAGCATTCTCAGCGCAAAAAGGAAGCCTCAGCCAGCACCTCCACCTGAGCGGCGTCGGGGAGTGGAGCAGCGGCTCCTCCTCCTCCACACGCTGAGGCCAATCGGGCCAGCACCGGTGGTGCAAAGGCAACGGAGTGCTCTCGGCGTGCCCAAGGGCCTCGCCAGAGGGCCCTTTGGCGTGGCCCTTAGGTGGGGACCAAGGGCGCCCTCGCACAAGCCGTCACCCCAACACAACCAGATCACAGGAGAAACGTCAATGAGCAGAGCAAGAACGAACGCTCCTACACAACTCGCCAATAAGATCCCACATGAAGTAAGCACCTACCACTCTATTACCCATCACTTGTATTGAACTGCTACCTATTGCTTGCATAGAACCTACTCGCATAGAACCTGTTTAACGCTTCCTTGCACCGATCTCAGCTACACAGGCCATAATCTCCCCACTACCCACTGTTTGTATTGTAACCTACTTTGCTGCACAGGCTACTGTCTCCCCATTACCTGGACTTGTAACTCACACTGCGTAAGTTAACTTAACTCTGCTGCCTTGTCTTGCCTGGACTATCCATTACTTGTATAAATTAATGCTGTTACCTTGCCTGGACAATCCATTGCTTGTAGATTAATTGCATAGAACTTGCTACCCATTGTTTGCTTTGTAAAACAACTCACGCTGAATAAGTCTATGAACTCAACTACCACTTCATAGATATTCTGCAAACTAACCACAAGTAACACAACACACAGAGGAAAGATACCACTACTAATGCAAAACTACACCTATAGGACGCAACTGAAGTTGAGCCCAGGTCAGTAAACCACAAACCCTATCCCAGGTCAGTAAAATACAAGTTATAAAATGCATTCCATTACCCACTACTTCATGGCCTACCTCACACTCCTCCACATGTTTGCCCTCTGCACACATAGCATCAGACTCAACGAACAAATCCCCTTGATCAACCTACATACCACCCAACCCAGATGCACACCAGCATCACACATATCCAAAGAACGCCAACAAAGAATACAGTCCACAAACCATACAATGCCATACATAATACACCCTCTCACCACACAAATAATGAACACACAAACCCAATCATAACAACAAATATCAGGTGTGTTCTACTAAATGCCAGATCTATCAGGAACAAACCAAATACTATCCTTGACCTAATCCACGACAAGAAGCTTGATATAATATGCATCACCGAGACCGGGCTAGACGACTCAGACCAGGTCATATTAAACCAAGTAACCCCAACAGGATACTCGCATTTAACTGCATCAGAGCACAAAAGAGAGGAGGAGGAGTACTAATACTTACCAGAAAGGAATACAGATTCAAAACAATCGCCACCACCAACACAATCGAATCTAACACACTCACTATAGCCAACAAGTACCTAACCATCTCCTCACATACAGACCACCCGGAACCACAACTGAACACCTATCCACAGTAATCAAAACGATATGCGTGCACAACAGAAGACACAAACCCCTCATTGCACTAGAAGACTACAACCTAACATCCGCACCCACCACAGAAACCGCAACGTTCTTAAAAGCCATGGAGTCATTAAAATACTGCCAGACAATTACCGCCCCAATGCACCAACATGGTACAACTCTGGACATGGTCTTCATGACAATGAAACTAGTGGAACAGAACAAGACCACAAAACCAACAATCACGCCAGTCCCCTGGTCAGACCACCATGTAAATGAATTCACCATGACCCTGAATAACCCCGCCCAATGCAAAGAAGATGAAAGAATAACTAGACGGTTCAAAATATTTAACAGAGACTCATTCATAAACAAAATCACCCCACAACATTAACAGGAACACGACACCCTGGACCTAAACATAGAAGAATGGAACACAAAAATATCCAAAGCAGCATTTTCCCCAGCCATCAAAGAACCACAAACATGCAAGAGATCCAATGCCCCAAGGTACTCACATTAAATCAGAGTTGCAAAGCGCACACTCAGAAGACTGGAAAGAAAACGGAGAAGGGACAAATCACGCAATCTCCTAACCCAATACAGAGACAAACAACTGGAATATAACAATCTAATAAATGAGCGTAAACAGCAACACCATACCAACCTAATCATGAAATCTACTAATAGACCAAGAGAACTCTTTAGCATTGTCCAAAAGCTCACCAAGGATGACACGCAACAAAGCACCCACCATTCTGACCCACAAAAATATGCAGACTACATGAAGTCAAAATACACCAACCAAACATGCTCTACTTCACCACAAACGATCTCACGATGAAAAAGCAACATCAAACATGGGAGAGCTTCAACATACCAACAAAGCAGCAAGTAGGAGACATTATATGTGGACTAAACACAACAACTTCACCATCAGACCCATGCCCAGTGACTTGGATCAAAGCTACAAAAAAACAGCTCTCTCATCACATTCAAAAAATTGTCAAAGATTCACTCCAACAAGGATACATGCCGCAATCCCTAAAGCATGCAATAATACGACCAATACTTAAAAGTAGCAATCTGAGCCCATCCGAACCAAAATCATACCGTCCCATCTCCAGCCTGCCATTCCTTGCTAAAATCATGGAAAAGGCAGTGCAAAGGCAACTTCAGGACCATATAGATATCAATGCCCCATTGGACATACATCAGCATGGATTTAAGCCCCAACACGGTGTGGAAACGCTACTCACCTCCCTCTGACAATCTCCTAAGAGGCATGGACAACATAAAAAACGGCTACCTGCTAGTGTTCATGGACATCTCGGCAGCCTTCAACACTGTGTCACACACTAAGCCATTGCAACGCTTACAACAGATAGGACTATGCAAGAATACCCTGAAGTGGTTTACATCATACTTGGAAGGGCGAACGCAACAAGTCAAATGCGACCAAAAGAAATCCTACAATTCTCCGCCACGCAGGGAATACCTCAAGGCTCAGACCTATTATCAATGCTCTTCAACATCTACATACAGCCCATATGCAACATCAAGCACCACAAACTACACTATCACATTTATGCTGATGACATCATGCTCCAATCAACCTACTAGCACTAAACACTACAACAATAACAAAATGCCTCGAAGACATGAATGACTGGCTCATAGCCAACAACTTAACAGTTAACTACGACAAAACTGAGGCAATGTTCGTCATCAAGAACCACACCTTCATACCTCCACAAACTATCAGCATCCTAGACAAACACATAGTAGTCAAAGAAGAAGTTAAGTATCTGGGCATAGCACTAGACAGAGCTCTGAACCTAAAATCCCACATCACCAAAACCGCAAACAAGGCATATCATCGATTGAAAACAATCAGACAAATCAAACCCAATGCTCCGTCAAGACCACTTCCGCACAGTGTGCCAGGCACTCATTACACCACTGCTTGTTTATGGAAACTCACTATATCAAGGCCTTCCTCAGCAGACACTCCACCCACTACAGATGGTACAAAACACCACAGCACGCATCATTACAGACACTCCAAGGACCGAGCACATCACTCCCGTCCTACAACAACTACACTGGCTCCCAATGGTGGCAAGAGCTAAATACAAAACAATCATGATCAGCTTCAAAATCATTCACCATCTCTCTGCAGACGTACTCCAAAACATTATAACAAGGGACATCAGCAATAGACCAAGAAGAACCAATAACGACAACATGATCGGCACACCTGCAGACTATCACAAAACCAAACAAACAACATCAAAAAGAGCACCATCACTACTGGTATCCACACTATGGAACTCCCTCCCAACGAGCCTGAGGGCGTTAGATGTATTTATTTATTTATTTAACAGATTTTATATACTGTCTTTCTACAAATCAAGATGGTTTACATAAAACAATTAAGACAGTGTGTTTCAACTGTTTACATAGAACAAAGTAACAGATATAATGGGTAACAGGAGAACTAATTACAATAACAAGGAACAACTATTTACAGAGGTATATACCAGAATACCATGTGGCTGAATGATAGGATTAGAGAGGGCATGAGCTGGGGAGTTGCAGTAGAAAGTTAGGTACTAAGGCGGGAGGGAAAAATGTTCAAGGAAAAGAGACCTCAAAACATTGTTATTTATAGAAACCTATGAGCATTCAGGCAACATTCCCTACCCAAACAGAAATACTACTACCTCCGCCAACTAAACACACACCCATCCTATCCACACACACAAGTCTATCATACCACGTTATTAAATACCTTCATGTTAAATGTTACCTCAATTGTACTGTCTAAATGCTGTTAAGTAACTGTACTGTCTAAATGTTTACATGTACCCTAATGTTAAATGTAACCCTCCAATTGTTATGTGACGTGACCACCTTGATTGAAGGAAAAGGTGGCATACAAATCTGTCCAAATAAATAAATAAATAAACTCTGCTGTCCATCGTCACAGCTCTCCCACCTGCATGCTAATGAGGATTTGCTTCTCACCTCCATTGCCTTCAGACATTTTGCCACCCGTTTGGTGCCATAGTATGTCAGCCAACGCCATCTTAGGGAAATCGTTTTTGGTACCTCCTGGACGGTCAAAGGCATAATCTTTGAGGACCACCATTTTCTTTTTGCTTATCATTTCTTCTCCAAGGAGTGGGGTATCAGGCACTATAAATTCAAAGTGTTTAATTTCTCTAGAGACACATATGTTTGAGAATGCATGGAGGGGGTTAGTGGAGCCTAAGTCTTATGCCTCCATCTCTATCAGTGAGATCACCGGATGCCCTGCATAAATCCTTTTGAATATTGACCCCTTTGTTGCTGCAATTTAGACTATAGTAAATAGTTGTGGTGCATACTAAAATACAGAAAACAAAACAAAAGGCTAAAAGAGAGAGAAAAATGAAATAAAAAACTGGTTTTCCCATGCACCCCCTTTGGCGGGATGCTGTAGAGGTGGTGTTCACAGTCTCTGGGTGAAGGAAATCCCACCCTTTGCACAATTAAATGGACAAAGGGTGACCTTGTGTCAGATTCCAAAGAGAACCACAGTCCATATTGCTTAGTAAGAGAACTGCTACTACAGTGATTGGATTTGATGGAAAGGATTTAAAAAAATAGAGGAAAATCCATGGTTAACTGTAAATGAAGCCTTGCGGCACTATGGTTCTGACTGAGCAAGTGCACCAGAACAAAGAAACTGAGCCAAACAACTGTTTTGGGTTAGTCCAGTAAACAGATAGCAACTGTAACTGTTTCTACACCAACATTCCCATGAAGCTGCATAAGAGTCCTCCAACTGTGCGGCTGCTGGTAGCAGGACGTGCTGCGATATCATGCTTTTAGTAACCAGGAGCTGGCAGTGCCCACTCCTAATGACTAAAAATGTCATAATAGAGCATCTCCACCTACCAGCAATGACCGCTATTGTCTGGACTTTCTGTCCTCTCAAGGCCTTCTGGATCCACTGCAATCTGGCTTTCATCCTCTACGTCAGGGGTCTCAAACACGCGGCCCGCGAGAGCATCTTGTGCGGCCCGCGAAGCACCGGCGAGTAAAAAAAAAAAAATTCCAAACTTGCCGCCGCAGTATTAAGCGTCCCGCGGGCCCCTCTGCCTGGTCCTCTCCTCCCTGCAGTATCAGCTCCAAAAGCGGCGGCTTTCAGAGCCGCGAAGAGAGAGAGTTTCTCTCGCGCAGTTCTGAAGAGCAGCGAGAGAGTCTTCAGAACCGCGCGAGAGAAACTCTCTCTCTTCGCGGCTCTGAAAGCCGCCGCTTTTGGAGCTGATACTGCAGGGAGGAGAGGACTCTGCCAGGCAGAGGGGCCAGCGGGACGCTTAATGCTACTGCGGCAGCAGCAGCAAATATTGGTTGAGCACAAGAGCCGGTGTAACAGTGTCCACTCACTTGACTGATCACTGCCGCTCTGCACAACATTTGTTCACTCAGTTTAAAGTGGTTTTGGATCATGTTGTGTGATTGGAACAGGGCACTGATTTAGACCAATTTCTTCTTCAACAGGAATAATTTTAGATTTATGATTTACAAACTACTTGACCCTCTGTCCTTAATTCTTCTGTGGAATGGAATGTGTTTTACTAAATAGGATGTATAATGGCTGCTGGTTTGATTGGCTCTGGGGGAATGTGATGTTTGTTTCGGATGGGTGCTAGATGAGATAATATGGCGGCAATGCTAGTTGAAGTTTACAGCGTCTTTTTCTCAATAGAATCTCAAGAGCCATTTTAGATAGCCCCTGCTGTTTGACATGGCCCCTGAAGCATGCGAACTGCTGAAACACTGGTTTGTGGCCTGATTGGAATGTTGTTAAGGGAGCTGCCGTTAACACTGAGGCGTCAAGTTCAATGAGATGCTAAGATAAGTTAAGCTATTGCTATATGGATATTTACTGACTTGATAAATGCATATCAATTGACGCAAAAGTTAAGCTTTGGACAAAGTGATAAAGAAATTGAAAAATGGTGTGTATATTTATAAGTAAAATGAACAAAAGACTTATGTTGGCCATTAAGCAGCAAATATACATTTTTTAAACATCTACCTTGGCTGATGGTGGGAGGGGGTTAGGACTGGTAATGGGCTATGGGGGGGGGGGGTTAGGACTGGTAATGGCCTATGAGGGGGTAACTGAAAATGGGGTGATGGGGGTAACACTGAAAATGAGGTGATGGGAGGGGGTTAGGACTGGTAATGGGCTATGAGGGGTAAGACTGGAAGTGGGCTATGGGGGGTTAGGACTGGTAATGGGCTATGGGGGGGGGCTAGGACTGGTAATGGCCTATGAGGGGGGTAACTAAAAATGGGGTGATGGGGGTAACACTGAAAATGGGTGATGGGGGTTAGGACTGGTAATGGGCTATGGGGGGCTAGGACTGATAATGGGCTGGGGGGTCTGCTAGGACTGGAAATGGGCTGAGTGGAAGGGGGGCTTGAACTGCAAATGGCTGATGGGGAGGGGGGCTTGGAATGGAAATGGACTGTGAGGGGAGGGAGCTAGCACTGGAAATGGGCTGATGGGGGGAGCTACGATTGGAAATGGGCTGATGGGGGGCTAGGACTGAAAATGGGCTGATGCAGTGACTAGAAGGGAGGGGGTGCTGTGTGGGACTGGAACTAGAAGGGAGCTGATGTTGGGGGAGGATTAGAATGGGATGGAGCTGGGAGAGTGAAACGGAGAGGGGAAAATATTTTGTGTGGGAGGGAAGACAAATCTACAGTTGGCCAGGTAAGTGGGGATTGAGGATGGAGGGATAAAATTTGAGTGGATGAAAATAGGAATGAGGAAAGAGCAAAAGGAGAAAGATTAATATGTTAAAGCAGATGTAGAGGGAGAATGGAAAAAGCTAGAAGAGAGAAGAAAGGACAAATGGACAGCAGACGATGGAGAGTTAGCAGAAGGCACGAAGAAACCAGAAGAAAGTGGCTGGAACTGAAAAAAAATGGACAAAAGGTAGAAAAATATCTTTATTTTGAATTTATTAACTGGAATATGTCAGTTCTGGGAAATGTGCATCAATAACGTCTGCGCTTTGTTTAGTACAAGAGGAAATTAATTTATAGTTTTATTTCTACAGTGTTGTTGTACATTCCAAGTTTGGCTTTTGGGGTTCCCAGTTTAATTGTCTTGTTTCTAAATTTTGATTCCTTGTTTGGTGATGGTGTATTCTGCATGTGTAACTGAGCTGAGGTATTCTGTTTATGTAATTCCTATTTGACATTGCTACTTGTTCTCTGTCCCCAGTAGGTCATGTATTGTTTATTCTCTGAAATGTATTGATTTAATATTTGCAGTGTTGCCTTTTGATAGGTAGGGTATGGTGCTTTGTGAGTCCTGGTAGTGCTGTTAGGATATGGCGGGTTTGCTATGGGTTCTAAATGGGCAGTGTTTGTTTGTAGTAGTTCCTAATGTGCCTGGCGGTTGGCACTGGATTATAGTAATGTAGAAATCTTTTAGTCTTTCTTTATTCATGCACTCATTAAGAGGCATGTTTACTAAAAGTTAGGGTATGGTAACATTATGCAAATATTTATGCAAATGAGGTTCCTTATGCAAATGAGGTCCCACGTCTCATGCGGCCCCCGGGTTATTTTACAAGTCCTCATTTGGCCCTCAAAGCAATTTGAGTTTGAGACCCCTGCTCTACGTTCTACAGAAATGGCTCTTGCCAGTCTCTAATGACTTGTTCCTCACCAAATCCAAGGGTCTTTACTCGATCCTCATCCTTCTTGACCTTTCTGCTGCTTTTGACACTGTTGATCACAACTTTCTCCTTGATACCTTGTTCTCCCTTGGTTTTAGGAACCCTATTCCGGCCTGGTTTTCTTCTTATCCTCCCATTGCACTTTTACTACTACTACTGCTTATCATTTGTATAGCGCTACAAGACATACACAGCGCTGTACAGACACATGTAAAAGATGGTCCTGCTCATCAGAGCTTACAACCTAGTCAAGACAGACAACACAACAGCTGAGGACAAGGATATATATATAAGAGAATGGTAAAGAAACACATAGGAGACTCAGCAGATCAGGATCCAAAAGAGACCTCGAAGAGGTGAGTTTTCAGCCTGGATTTGACAAGGGCCAGAGATGAAGCCTGATGCATAGACTTGGGTAGTTTGTTCCAGGCATAAGGAGCAGCACAGTGGAAGGATCGAAGTCTGGAGTTGGCAGTAGAAGGAAAGGGCACAAATAGAAGGGCTCTGCCAGAAAAGCGGAGTTCCCGAGAAAGGGAGGAAAGATAGTGAGGAGCAGCAGAATGAGGGTAACTTTAGGTTTCTACCTATTAAATACAGTACAATGACACAATCTAAACATCCAGGTCACATCAGAGAGTCTCTATTTCAAGACACAGTAAGCAGCAGGAAACAACATAAAAGGTATGTGCTGGTGGATCCTCCTCTACCCCTATCCTGCTCTTGGTCGGTGTACCTCAGGGTTCTGTCTTGGGACCTCTCCTTTTCTCTCTCTCCACCAGTCCGTTGATGCACGCATCTCCTCCCATGGTTATCAGTATCATCTTTATGTTGATGACTCTCAAATCTACCTCTCTGCACCTGAAATCTCTCTAGGAATCCAGACCCGTATCTCAGCCTGCTTATCTGATGTTGCTCCTTGGATGTCCTGCTGCCATCTGAAATTAAAACCGAGCTCCTTCTCTTTTTCCGTAAAGCCACCTCCCCCTTCCTCTTTCTCTATCTTTGTGGATAACACTACTTCTCCCTGTTTCCTCATCTCGCAACCTCGAGGTCTTCCTCAGAATCATCTCTCTTCCCTTCAATCTGTTCAAAACTTCTACCAGTCTTGCTAGGCTCACATAACCCCTCTTCTTAAGTCACTTCATTGGCTCCCTATCTATTTCCGCATTCAATTCAAAGTTCTCCTTCTGACATCAGTGTATTCATTCTACAGCTTCTCATTATTCCCTACACCCCTCTTTGGAACTCCATTCCTCTGGCAGATTCCTTTAATCTGTGCCCTTCTCTGCCACTGCCAACTCCAGACTTCATTCTTTCCACCTTGCTGCTCCATATGCATACAACAAACTACCCGAGATAGTACGCCACTCTCCTTCTCTGGCCCTATTCAAATCCAAGCTAAAAAAACACCTCTTTTGAGGCTGCATTTGGATCCATATTCTCCTTCTTATCACCTATGAGTATCTTGTCATTCTCCTTGCTATGCCCCAATTGTTATGTGGTCTATCTTGATTAGAGTGTAAGCTCTGATGAGCAGGGACTGTCTGTCTTGTACATGTGCAGCGCTGCATACTCCTTGTAGCGACACACAAATGATAAATAGTAGTAGTAATAGCATGGACTCTACCCACTCAAGAAATGTTTAATCACCCCCTATCCTCCAGTGTCTTACGAGAGTGATCGAGTAAGTCTGTACAATTCAAATCAAAGAGAGAGTCTAAGTTAGCAGGTACTTTACCCAAGATACTTAATATGCAAATGTACACATCAAAAGGGAAAACGTTGCTTAGCTGATCCACCAGCTCTCTGGATACACTGAAGTTAAGTGTCTCTGGTTTAGAGGTGTTCACTCTAAACCTGGATACCTCTCCAAAGCTTGAGGTTCTTGCCTTATAGCCCAGAGAGACCTCATTGGATTACTTATGGTAAATATAACGTCATCTGCAAAAAGTGAGATTTTATGTACCCTACCCCCTGCTTCCACCCCCTCTCACATATCCTCTGCATAAAGGTTCTAGTACAAGCACAAACAGAAAAGGAGAAAGCAGGCAGCCCTTCCAGGTACCCCTGTTTGGCCTAAATGAATTGAGTAACTACCACTGATCATCAGAGAAGCTAACAGCTTTTGATAAATAGCTTGTATCCATTGTAGATACCTCCCATCACTTTACACATAAAAGGCCAAGGAGCTTTTTCAAATGTTTTCCGGTGAGCAAGAGTGCTTCTGCTTGAGTATTCTTAGCACACCATATTACATGTAGCACTTTCCCAATATTATCTATGGCTAGCCTACCAAGTATAAAATCTGATGGGTCAGGTCCACTGTTCCCTCTAAGCTGTGCGCGTGTGCGCGCGCACACACCTTGCCAAGCGAGCGCACATACTTTACAACAGAGCGCACAAAAATTACGGTTCTGATTCTGATAGAAAACAACACAGATGTCTTAAAATTTAAAAGTTGTTGTGTATTTACGGTTTTCACAAGTTCTACAATATTTTCTAGTGCAATCAATGTGGTGTACATACTGTATTCTGACATGTAGTCAAATTTTAAAGTATATAACTCCGAGTGTCATTATGTGGCACACAAAAATTTAACCTTCCTTCAAAAGCTGCACAGCTGATATTTTATGCGCACTCAGCTTACAGAAAATTAGAGGGAACATTGGTCAGGTCATTCAATCAGTCTCTTGTTCAGACAAGAGCCAAAATGGTAGTTAGAATCTTATAGTCATTCCCCAACAAGGAAACGGGACAGGAAGCACATTGCTCTAGGTCAGGGGTCGGCAACCCGCGGCTCCGGAGCCGCATGCGGCTCTTTCTCACCTTTGCCGCGGCTCCGGAGCACACTGCCCGCCCGGTGACAGGCAATAGTGTTGTAAGCTCCCTCCCTTCTTCTGCAGCCGCGGCTCCCTGCCTCTTAGGGAACCGCGGCTGTGCTTTTAAAATCATCTCGGAGCCCTTCCTGTCTTGACGGGCTCCGTGCAGCATTGTCCCGCCTCTAAAGGAAGTTTGGAGGCGGGACACTGCTACCCGGAGCCCGTCAAGACAGGAAGGGCTCCGAGATGATTTTAAAAGCACAGCCGCGGTTCCGTAAGAGGCAGGGAGCCGCGGCAGAAGAAGAAGGGAGGGGAGCTGACATGGAGGGAGGGAGCAGATATGGATGGAGGGAGGGGGCTGACATGGATGGAGGGAGGGAGGAGGGGCTGACATGGAGGGAGGGAGCTGATATGGATGGAGGGAGGGGGGCTGACATGGAGGGATGGAGGGGGCTGACATGGAGGGAGGGAGGGGGCATACATGGGGGGATGGAGGGGGCTGACATGGAGGGAGGGAGCTGATATGGAGGGAGGGAGGGGGGCTGACATGGAGGGATGGAGGGGGCTGACATGGAGGGAGGGAGCTGATATGGATGGAGGGCGGGGGGCTGACAGGGAGGGGGCTGACATGGAGGGATGGAGCACTGGTAATGGGGTTGAGGGGACTAGCACTGGAAATGAGCTGATTAGGGGAGGCTAGGACTGGTAATGAGCTGATGGGGGGTAGGACTGGTATTGGGCTGATTAGGGGAGGCTAGCACTGGTAATGGGGTTGAGGGGGGATTAGCACTGGAAGCGAGCTGATTGGGGGGCTTTGAATGGGCATGGGCTGATTGTGGGGAGGGGAGGATAGAGCTGCTGGCCCTGGAAGATAACTGGGGGCTAAGGCTGCCATGGTATTTGTACTAGAAGGGACTGGTCAGTGGGGAAGGAGGGGGATTGGAAGGAAATGGACACCAGTGGCAATCATGGGAATGCAAGTTGACATTGGAAGGTACTGGGAGTGAGGACTGGAAAGGGGCTGATATTGGGGAGGGTTACTGGGACTGGAAATAGGCTGATGGAAAGAAGTGAAGAAAACGAAAGAAGAGATAAGAAATGGCAGATGGACCATAGACCACAGAAAGAGAGCTAAGAGAAGACAGGAAAGCAGAAGCCTCAGATCGGGACCAGCATGATCAAAGAATAAATTGGTCAGACAACAAAGGTAGAAAAAATAATTTTATTTCATATTAGTGATTTGACTACAAAATCATCATAATTTTGAAATCAAATATTGTTACTTGTTGTTGTGATATTTTCTGGCGTATTTTTTTGGTGTGCGAAGGAAGAGGGGTAGTCTTATACGGCGAGTATAGGCCAAACACCTATATTTTAACAGGAAAAGTAGGGGGTCGTATATAGCATTAAGGTAAGAAACAATATATGCAGTGTTAGATTTGTTTTAAATGTCGCAATGGTTTTGCGGCTCCCAGGTTTTTTTTTCCCTTCGGAAACGGGTCCAAGTGGCTCTTTATGTCTTAAAGGTTGCAGACCCCTGCTCTAGGTCCTTAATGTCTTTATGGATCAGGGTCACCCCCTAACCACATGGAGACAGGAAGTCTTGCTTTAGGGCCAACAGCATTAAATATTTTTGTGAGGGGGCTTACTAACTGAAGTGCAACCTGCTTATAAACCTTGCCAAATAGCTGTCCACTCCTCTATTTTAGCCCTATTGCAAGTCTTGGGAAGTAACAGTGGCGGGGGTGTCAGTAGAGAGGGGGAAGAAGGAAAATGCTGGCCTGGGAGCTAAGGCATCTTTGTGTTTTGCCCCCACTCCCAGGGGCAGCCCAAGGGGGGTGCGGGGCCATGTGCGAAAACTCGGTGCGGGGCCTCATTTGCATAAGTGGCCTTATTTGCATAAATATTTGCATGATGTTACCATACACTAACTTTTAGTAAACATGTCTCTTAATGAGTGTATGGATAAAGAAAGACTAAAAGATTTCTACATTACTATAATCCAGTGCCAACTGCCAGGCACATTAGGAACTACTACAAACGCTGCCCATTTAGAACCCAAAGCAAACCCGCCGTATCCTGACAGCATTACCAGGACTCACAAAGCACCATACCCTACCTATCAAAAGGCAACACTGCAAATATTAAACCAATACATTTCAGAGAATACTGGGGAAAGAGAACAAGTGGCAATGTCAAATAGGAATTACATAAATAGAATACCTCAGCTCAGTTACACATGCAGAACATAGACCATCACCAAACAAGGAATCACAATTTAGAAACAGGAAGGCAATAATTAAACTGTGAACCCCAAAAGCCAAACTTGGAATGTACAACACTATAGAAATAACTATAAATTAATTTCCTCTTGTACCAAACAAAGCACAGACGTTAATGATGCACATTTCCCAGAGCTTTCATATTCCAGTTAATAAATTCAAAATAAAGAGATATCTTTCTACCTTTTCTGCAGTTTTTTTCAGTTGCAATTGCTCCAGCCACTTTCTTCTGGTTTCTTCATATTTTCTGCTAACTCTCCATCGTCTGCTGTCCATTTGTCCTTTCTTCTCGCTTCTAGTTTTTTTTCCATTCTCTCTCTCTACATCTGCTTTAACATACTAATCTTTCTCCTTTTGCTCTTTCCTCATTCCTATTTCATCCACTCAAATTTTACCCCTCCATCCTCAATCCCCACTTACTCTCCCAATACCAGGCCAATCGTAGATTTTTCATCCCTCCCACACAAAATATTTTTCCTCTCTCCATTTTACTCTCCCAGCCCCATCCTATTCTAATCCTTCCCCAACATCAGCTCCCTTCTAGTTCCAGCCTCACCCAGCATCCATTCCCTTCTAGTCCCTGCATCAGCCCATTTCCAGTCCTAGCTCCCCCATCCATTTCCAGTCCGAGTCCCTTCATCAGCTCATTTCTAATCCTAGCCCCCCATCAGCCCATTTCTAGTCATTTCCTAGCCCCATCATCAGCCCATGTCAAATCCTAGCTCCCCTCCACTCAGCCCAATTCCAGTCCAAGCCCCCCCCATGAGCCTACTTCCAGTTCTAGCCCCTCCATGAGTCCATTTCAATCCAAGCCCCCACCACAGCCCATTTCCAATCTTAGCTCCCCCCAACAGCCCATTTCCAGTCTTATCCTAGCTGCTCCATCAGCCCATTTCCAGTCCTAGCTCCCTTCCCTCACAGCCCATTTCCATTCCAAGCCCCCTCCCCATCAGCTATTTGCAGTTCAAGCCCCCCCTTCCACTCAGCCCATTTCCATTCCAAGTCCCCGTCCCCATCAGCTATTTGCCGTTCAAGCCTCCCCTTCCACTCAGCCCATTTCCAGTCCTAGCAACCCCCCAACCCATTACCAGTCCTAGCCCATCAACCCAATTCCAGTCCGAGCCCCCCATCAACCCACTTCCAGTCCTAACCCCCCATCAGCCCACTTCCAGTCCTAACCCCCCATCAGCCCATTTCCAGTCAGCCCCCCATAGCCCACTGCCAGTCCTAACCCCCCATCAGCCCACAGCCCATTACCAGTCCTAACCCCTCCCCATCAGCCCATTTCCTGTCCTAGCCCCCCCATAGCCCATTACCAGTCCTAACCCCCCATAGCCCATTACCAGTCCAAACCCCCATCACCCCATTTCCAGACAGCCCCCATCAGCCCACAGCCCATTACCAGTCTTAACCCCCCAATAGCCCATTACCACTCCTAACCCCCCAACAGCCCACAGCTCATTACCAGTCCTAACTCCATCAGCCCACCTCAAGTCCTAACCCCTCCCCATCAGCCCATTTCCTGTCCTAGCCCCCCCCATAGCCCATTATCAGTCCTAACCCCCCATAGCCCACTACCAGTCCTAACCCCCATCAGCCCAAAGTCCATTACCAGTCTTAACCCCCCATAGCCCATTACCAGTCCTGACCCCACCAACAGCACACCTCAAGTCCTAACCCCTCCCCATCAGCCCATTTCCTGTCCTAGCCCCCCCCATAGCCCATTTCCAGTCCTAGCCCCCCCCCTAGCCCATTACCAGTCCTAACCCCCCATCACCCCATTTCCAGACAGGCCCTATCAGCCCACAGCCCATTACCAGTCTTAACCCCCCATAGCCCATTACCAGTCCTAAACCCCCCAACAGCCCACCTCAAGTCCTAACCCCTCCCCATCAGCCCATTTCCTGTCCTAAACCCCATCAACCCACAGCCCACCTCAAGTCACGTCCTAACCCCCTCCATAGCCCAGGCCATTACCAGTCCTAACCCCCCCACATCGGCTCAGGGAAATTAAAAAAAAAAAAAGAGCTGGCTGCTGCCGCTGCCGCCACAGCAGCAGCAGAAGGATGGAGTGTCCCACGGGGCTCCCTCTGCCCGCTGAGCCTCTCTGCAAGGGCTTTCAGATTCGCAAAGGGAGAGTGTCTCCCTCACGTCTCTGTTAAGCCCGCAGGGGCTAATGGGAAATTTCCCATCTGCCCCTTTAGACGCGAGGGGCTGATGGGAAATTTCCCATTAGCCCCTGCGGGCTTAACAGAGACGCGAGGGAGTCACTCTCCCTTCGCGAATCTGAAAGCCCTTGCAGAGGGGCTCAGCGGGCAGAGGGGGCCCCGCGGGACACTCCATTCTGCTGCTGCCGCGGCGGCAGCAGCAGCAGCCAGCTTTTTTTTTTTAAATTGAATTTTTAAAAAAGCAGAATGTTCTTTGCGCGGGGTCCCCTGAAACGCGGGGCCCTGTGCAAAAAACATTCTTGCTCAATGGACGGGCCGGCCCTGGCAGTAAGCACAGGGTTACACAAATATAGTAATGGTCAGCTTGTCACAGAGCAATAACTTTGTCAATCAAAAACTCAACTCTGCATATATATAACTCGAAAGTGCAAAAGTATCACCTAAACTGGTTTGTTTATATGAAAACTAGCACAGGGTTAACATGTGAAAACTGCATGTCCCTTCTGCGCTGGAGTCCAGCGGTCCTGGTAGCCACAAGGGGTTTGGTGGCACTATGTTACCACCGGCACGCTCGTCGCATTACAAGCACGATAGTAGCGAACAGACGTCCATAGTGCATGTGTACAGTGTGCATAGTCATACCATGCATTCAGGAAAGGAAAACTGTAGGCATGATAATAGGGCGGCAGGGGACAAGGGAAACACTGTGTAGAGTACAGCGCTGCGTACGCCTTGTATCGCTATACAAATTATAAGTAGTAGCAGTAGTGGACAGTAGGAACTGTGCCCCAAGCACCCATACGGGATGCTATCAACTGGCCAGTTCAGAATATAGAGGACTGACCAGGAATTGGCCCAATTGCCTGCACAGCTCTGAGCATAGGGGCAAAGTACAAGAGGGCAGGGCATACAAATCAGCAAAGACACGCAGAGAGCTTGTGCTGTGTCCTTAACTGTAGGAGATAGGGTGAAAATGTGGCATCTGGAGATACAGGGGGGATCAGGCAGGGTGTCCACAGTATCCGTCATGGGAGATGGACTCCACCTCTCATTCCCTTCTCTGATCATATCTTGGACAGTATTCTGCAGATGGTGGTAATAGGGTTAGGCAGCACCTCCATGGCCCACCCCATTGAACAATCCCTCTTGTGGTCTGCCCTCAACAGCATGGGGAGAACAGGATGCATAGCTATCCACCCACAGAGGATCTTCATGCTCCCCTTCTACCAGGAGGGGCTCTGAAAGACCACTTCATGGACGTTATTAATCCCAAACAGCTCTCAAGCTGATCGACTCAGCTGTCTTGGAAACAACAGCCCACCACACCTGAGATCACCACAAGCGCTCCCCAGGTCCATGGATTGCCTCAGCCCCTGGCAAAGGGGGTCAAGAAGGGGACACCAATCAGTGAGCTCCAACAGTGACAGAAGTGTTATATAGCGGTTCAGAGCTGGGGAAAAGTCAATGATTAAGACTAGTGGGAAGAGGTGAAAGCCCCAAGTACTTGTGAATGAAGACTCATGGCCCCAAATCCCAGTACTGGTTCCAAATAAGCTGTAAAAGGAAGGAAGGACACCCATAAGACCCCCTTCTAAATTATACAATGGGAAGGAAATTTTGAAGGTGGGGACAGGCAGGGGCGGCCCAAGGGGGGTGCGGGGCCATGTGCGGAGACTCGGTGCGGGGCCTCATTTGCATAAGTGGCATTATTTGCATAAATATTTGCATAATGCTAACATACACTAACTTTTAGTAAACATGTCTCTTAATGAGTGTATGGATAAAGACAGACTAAAAGATTTCTACATTACTATAATCCAGTGCCAACCGCCAGGCACATTAGGAACTACTACAAACACTGCCCATTTAGAACCCATTGTATCCAATCCAAACTTGGTTCCTCTATCAAATATCACCATACAAACCCCCACAATGTAGAAACAGCCCACAAGTGATTTCCTGACCCCAACCAAACTTAATTCAGTAATATTTTTGTCGGATCGTTCACCTTGAAAGGAAATCTATCCTCTCTCATGGTGAACCCTCCATTTTAAACTATAATTTACAAGGCCCTGCTTCAGCCTAAAAACTGACAAAAACAGCACTTGCTGGCATCAGTATAACTTGAAAAGTGTCCCTTTAAAATTGTATTGAAATTTTGTTGTTCAGTCACCTTAATCAAAGGGCTTCAAGTATCTTCCAGCAAAACAGTCCTGGCTAAGTAGTAATGAAAACTTTAAAAGGACTTAGCTGGATAAAACGGAGGCGTCCCATCTGTGCTCACTCCAACGCCAGGCTCTCAAGTAAGAATGTTCTCTTTATACTGGCAACAAAGCGGCAAGGGAGCAATCCAGAAGGCTCCTCCGCCAAAAGAGACGAGGTTCAAACGCGACACCGCTGGTGTTTCAAGCTAAGTATCCATTTCTCAGCTCTTCCTCAGGCAGGAACCCATTTAGAACCCATAGCAAACCCGCCGTATCCTAACAGCACTACCAGGACTCACAAAGCACCATACCCTACCTATCAAAAGGCAACACTGAAAATATTAAACCAATACATTTCAGAGAACAACAATACATGACCTACTGGGGAAAGAGAACAAGTGGCAATGTCAAATAGGAATTACATAAATAAAATACCTCAGCTCAGTTACACATGCAGAACATAGACCATCACCAAACAAGGAATCACAATTTAGAAACAGGAAGGCAATAATTAAACTGGGAACCCCAAAAGCCAAACTTGGAATGTACAACAACACTGTAGAAATAAAACTATAAATTAATTTCCTCTTGTACCAAACAAAGCGCAGACGTTAATGATGCACATTTCCCAGAGCTTTCATATTCCAGTTAATAAATTCAAAATAGAGAGATATCTTTCTACCTTTTGTGCATTTTTTTTCAGTTGCAATTGCTCCAGCCACTTTCTTCTGGTTTCTTCATGTTTTCTGCTAACTCTCCATCATCTGCTGTCCATTTGTCCTTTCTTCTTCTCTCTTCTAGTTTTTTTTCCATTCTCTCTCTCTACATCTGCTTTAACATACTAATCTTTCTCCTTTTGCTCTTTCCTCATTCCTATTTCATCCACTCAAATTTTACCCCTCCATCCTCAATTCCCACTTACTCTCCCAATACCCGGCCAATTGTAGATTTTTTATCCCTCCCACACAAAATATTTTTCCCCTCTCCATTTTCCTCTCCCAGCCCCATCCCATTCTAATCCTCCCCCAACATCAGCTCCCTTCTAGTTCCAGCCTCACACAGCATCCATTCCCTTCTAGTCCCTGCATCAGCCCATTTCCAGTCCTAGCCCCCCATCAGCCCATTTCCAGTCCTAGCAACCCCCCAACCCAATACCAGTCCTAGCCCCCCCATCAGCCCACTTCCAGTCCTAACCCCATCAACCCATTTCCAGTCAGCCCCCCATAGCCCATTGTCAGTCCTAAACCCCCCATCATCCCACAGCCCATGACCAGTCCTAACCCCATCAGCCCACCTCGTCCTAACACCTCCCCATCAGCCCATTTCCTGTCCTAGCCCCCCCATAGCCCATTATCAGTCCTAACCCCCCCATAGCCCATTACCAGACAGCCCCCATCAGCCAACAGACCATTACCAGTCTTAACCCCCCCCCATAGCCCATTACCAGTCCTAACCCCCCAACAGCCCATTACCAGTCCTAACCCCATCAGCCCACCTCAAGTCCTAACCCCTCCCCATCAGCCCATTACCTGTCCTAGCCCCCCAGAGCCCCTTGTCAGTCCTAAAACCCCCTCCCCATAGCCCATTACCAGTCCTAACCCCCCATCAGCCCACAGCCCATTACCAGTCCTAACCCCATCAGCCCACCTCCAGTGTTAACCCCATCAGCCCATTTCCAGTCCTAATCCCCCATCACCCAATTTGTAGTTTAAGCCCCCCCATAGCCCATTACCAGTCCTAACCCCCATCAACCCACTTCCAGTCCTAACCCCATCAGCCCAGATACAGACTTAGCACCCCCATAGCCCATCCCCACTTCGAACCCCCCCAGCCCATCACCACTCCTACCCCCCCCAGCCCCCACATAGCCCATCACCACACCTAACCCCCCCCGCCCATCACCACTCCTAACCCCCCCAGCCCACCCCCCCCCCAGCCCATCACCACTCCTAATCCCCCCAGCCCAGCCCAGCCCAGCCCAGCACAGCCTAGGGAAATTTTTTTTTTTTAAAAGCTGTCTTCTCCCACTGCCGGGGCCGCCGCGGCAGAATCGAGTGTGCCGCGGGGCCCCCCCTGCCCAGCAGAGCCTGCCCTCCCCTGTATCCGCTCTCTCGTTGTAGCTTCAGTCACACACGCCGGCTTTCAGAGCGCAAAGGGACTAGTTTCCCTTTCGCGGCTCTGTTAAGCCCGCAGGGGCTGATGGGAACTTCCCATCAGCCCCCGCGGGCTTAACAGAGCAGCGAGGGAGAAACTCTCCCCTCGCGCTCTGAAAGCCAGCGCGTGTGACTGAAGCTACAACGAGAGAGCGGATACAGGGGAGGGCAGGCTCTGCTGGGCAGGGGGGGCCCCGCGGCGCACTCGATTCTGCCGCGGCGGCCCCGGCAGCGGGAGAAGACAGCTTTTTTTTTTTTTTTTTTTACATTTTACTTTAGGATCAGAATGTTTTTAACGCGGGGCCCTGTGCAAAAAACATTCTCGCTCAATGGACGGGCCGGCCCTGCCCACTCCAAGTCAAACTGGCAGGCAGGTAAATAAGCAGTGCTGCCTGGCTGTTCGGCTTAGCCTCCCCAAGCCTCTTATACAGACTGCCTACGCTAGAGCCCTGCTCCTTCAGGAAAAGGTATATCACATCAATTTTGAACACCTAAAAACTCTCAAAGATCAGATAGCCAACAAATTTGTCTTAATACAAGCAATACAGCTGGTCAATATAGTGTCTTGACAGCTGATACAGTATATTTGGATTTACAGAAGACATTTGACAAATTGCCTCATGAGAAACTCCTCAGGAAATTAAAAATCCATGAGGGTGAGAGGTAATGAGCTATTATGGGTTGTTAACTGATTAAAAGATAAGAAACTGTGTTGAAGTAAATCATCAGTGTTCCCAATGGAGAAAGTTAAATAGCTGAGTGCCCCATGGATAAGTAGTGGGACCAACACTCATTAATATCTGCATAAATTATCTGTAGAATAGAGCAATGAGTGAGATCAATTATTCAAAGTTGTTAAAACAGGAGTAGGCTATAAAAATCTGCAGAAGGATCTTGCCAGGCTGGAGAACTTGGCATCTAATGAAAGATGAAATTTAATATGGGCAAGTGCAAAGTGATGCAGATAGGGAAAAATAATCTTAATATACATACACAATGCTGGGTTCCATATCAGGAGCTCTCATCCAGAAAAAGAACATAAGAATTGCTTGGATCAGACCAAAGATCCATAAAGTCAAATATTCTCTTTCCAACAGTGATCGATCCAGGTCACAAGTACCTGACAGGACCCCAAAAAGTAGCCAGATTCCATGCTTCGTACCCCCAGGACTAACCAGTGGCTTTCCCCAGGTCTACTTTATTAACAGTCCATTGACTTTTTCTCCAGGTAGTTGTCTACACCATTATTTAAACCCAGGATCATAGAGACCCTGTGGACACTACTTTGTACTCCAGGGCTCAGTGAGCAGTAATGGTCAAAAATCAAGTCGAATGTTAAGTATTACTTGGAAAGAAATGGAAAAGAAGATGGAAGATATCATAGCGATTATGTATTGATCCATGGTGTGACCACACCTTCAGTACTGTTTGATGTTCTGTTCATCCCATCAAAAAAGATATAATGGAACTAGAAAAGGTATAAAGGGCAACCAAATGATATGGGAGATGGAACAGTTTGCTTATGAAGAAAGTCTAAATGTGCTGGGCTGTTCAGCTTGGAGGAGAAATAAACAAGAGACAGAGGTTTATAAAATCATGAGTGGAGTTGAACAAGTAAATAGGAAATGATTAATCTTTTCAAACAGTACTAAGACTAGGGGGCACTCCATGAAACTAACAAGTAGCAGATTTAAAACAAATAGGAGCAGTTATAGTACATAGGATAATTTTATACCATTTTCACATGGAAATGGGCTCTTTAAAAAATTAGGTCACAACTAAACATACGCCAGGTGCAAGCCAGCATGTACTTGTACAGTGGGCACGCAAGGAGGCGGAATTTGGGCCCAGTATGGGCAGAGTCACAGCTTCATGCACTAATATTTATGCCTGCCCTCAAGCTGGCAAAATGTCCGTGTCTTAACTCTAGGCATGATTTCTGCAGGATATGTGCTAACATTTATAAAGACACATAGAGGCCCTTTTACTAAAGTGTACCTAACGCCAAGTTCAGTGCTTTCCCTTCATCACTGTTCCATTGCTGCCTGGATTCAAATGAGTGAATCTGACTCCTAGCAGTAATCTTGTGGTAATACCATTATGGGTCAATATAGCTAAATAAGAGCATAAAAAACGCCATACAGGGTCAGACCAAGATCTATCAAGCCCAGTATCCTGTTTCCAACAGTGGTCAATCCAGGTCACAAGTACCTGGTAGGTACTCAAAGTCCACAGCTTACACAATGCTCGTCCTGGGGCAAGCAGTGAATTTCCCGGGTCCTCTTTAATAATGGTTTATGGACCTTTCCTTGAGGAACTTGTCCAAAATGTTTTTAAACCCAGCTACGCTAACAGTTTTTACTACATCCTACAGTAACAAATTCCAGAGTTTGATTATGCATTGAGTGAAAAAATATGTTCTCTTATTAGTCTTAAATGGGTTACGTTGTAGCTTCATTGCATGTCTTCTAGTCTTTCTACTTTTTGATGGTGTAAACAATCAATCTACGTTTACCCGTTCCACTCCATTCATTAATTTATAGACATCTATCATATCTCCCCTCAGCCGTCTCTTTTCCAGGTTGAAGAGCACTAACCTTTTTAGCCTGTCTTCATAGGAGTATCCTTCCATTAGAAACATAGAAATATGACGACAGAAAAAGACCACATGGCTTATCTAGTCTGTCCTTCCATATCAACAACTACAACAGTCCGCTTTTTACCTTTAGAGATCCTCTGTGTTTGTCCCATGCTTTTTTGAATTCAGTTACTGTCCTCATCTCTACCACCTCCACTGGGAGACTATTCCATGGATCCATTACTCTTTCCGTAAAGAAATATTTCCGCATATCACTCCTGAATCTATCTCCCTTCACCCTCATCCCATGTCCCCTCGTAGCAGAACTTGCTTTCAATTGAAAGAGGCTCTCTCCCTGAACATTTATGCCACGGAGGTATTTAAACATTCCCTTTACCATTTCGATGGCTCTTCTCTGGACCTTTTCTAATTCTGCTATATCCTTTTTAAGATATGGAGACGAGAGACTTCCGGTGGCAATGAGCTGGTAGGACGTGTGTTTGGCCAGCTCCGGGGGCTACCCCAATCTTCGGCAAAATAACCCCGTTCAGCGGTACCCTACGATCTTCAGAGTTTCTGTGTCGACCCACGGGCATTGCACCGGAGTGGCGTTCCAGTTTTGAGCACAGCGGCGAGGCTACATGGCTTCCAAGATTACCCGCAAGGAGAAGGGCAGGCCGCCGGAGGGAAAGATGGCGGAAGACGCGCCGGCGAGCCCTACTGCAGGCCTACCGCAGCTGACGGTGGCTGAAGTGAGTGCGGCTGTGGTGGCTGCCCTTGATGATCGCTTTCGGTCTTTGGCGGAACAAATCTCACAGGTCAATCGGAGTGTCGGGGAATTTACAAATCGCCTGGACCAGGTGGAGACAAGGGTCTCAGATATCGAGGACTCCCAGCGCACACTACAGGAGCGTGTGACGGCCCTGGAGGGCTTGGTATGGCAACAACACGACAAACTCAATGATCTCGAGAATCGAGGTCGTCGTAAGAACTTGAGATTTGTCGGCATCCCCGAGAGCGTGGGGGACCGTGCGCTCGCTGGGCATTTAGTTTCCTGGATCACCCAGACTTTCGCCGAGACTGTAGCCGGCCCGATAAAACTGGAAAGGGTGCACAGACTGGGCCAGCGGAGGGAAGGAGCCCGGCGGCCACGTGCAGTCATCGCGCGGTTTTTGGAGTTCAGGCAGAAGGAGGAAGTTCTGCGGGCGGCCCGCTCTCGGCGGAGGGGCTCCGGTGGTGAGGACCCGATCTTGGTATTTCAAGACTATTCTGCACTTGTGAGTCAGCAGCGGCGGGCCTTCTCACCTATTTGTGGGCAGCTGGCAAACCGAGATGTGCGATTTGCGCTTTTGTACCCTGCCAAACTTCGCGTGGAACATCAAGGTGGAGTGCGGTTCCTGGCCACTCCGGAGGAGGCCCGGACATTCCTGGAACAGCTTGGTGGAGGTGCACCTCCATGAAGATGGGTAGTTGTGCAGCTGGGGTGATGTTTTTGGACTGCCTGTGGACAGAAGGTGTGGGTGGCGGGTGTTTCTGAGGCATTCTGTATTGCTGCAACTTTTGTGGATATCAATGACACCACTGGTGCTCGCCATCTTCAACTTCACTACTATTATGTTTACGGCTTTTTAATTTCTGCTGCGTATTATGCCCTCTCCCCATGGCAATGTTTCTGCATGTCTCAGCCTCGATGTTTGTCTTTTTGCTTTTGTCTCTTATTTCTTCCTTACTCTTCTTCATTCTCTCTTTTGAGGGGAGGGGGGCTCGAGGGTCTGGGGTAGGCTTATTGCTCACCCTCTTTACCGGGTGGTATACGGCACTCTCCGGGGAGTGGCATGGCCGTTTTGGGCTGGCCCCTCCCCAGGGGGGTGATGCAGTCGGTCACTGGGGCCGTCATGATGGCCTCTGGACCCCCACTGACCTGTGCAGTGCATTTTACATGTGGTGGGCCTCGATGCCAATGTCAGTCTTATCTGCTGTGCCCCTCTCGCCTGCAAGGAGGTGGGAACATCTGGGGTGCTCTGGCTGTTCTCGTTATAACATTGGCTGCTTGCTGTTTGCTGTTTACTGTTGGTTGGGGTCTGCCTTTTGTTTGCTCTTTCTTTTTTTTTTCAGGGTTCTGTTTTTACTGTTCTTTGTGGGGATGGGCTAGTCTCTCTCCTTTTGCTATCATATCTTGCCTTGGTGCAAGGTTGGGGGGAGTGGGGACTGCGGTTTTTTTGGGAGGGGGGGGAATGAGAGGGGTTTTGGAATAGGGCGGGGTTACCCTGAATGCCACTGGAATGGGGTCCTGGGTGGAAGGGGGCCCGGAGGGGCCGTTGAAGGTGATGTGGTGGGCCGGGGAGGGGTGGGTGGGGAGGCAGGGCTGGGTAGAGTTTGGCTGGGGGGGATGGGGGGAGGGAGGGAGGGTGGGGTAGGCTGACTGGGGAAAGAATGGGGGGGGCTTGGCAACAGGTGGTTCTACTGCTGCTTAGTTCAGTAGGAGAGGTGGGAGCCCTAGGCTGGGGGGGCTGCTGCTTCGCTATGGGGAATTTTTTCCTGCTAAGGTTGCACAGATGGCTCTTTGCCTATGGGTAAGCGAGTGCAGCTGGCTTCTTGGAATGTATGCGGTTTGGGCTCCCCTATCAAGCGATATCGAGTGCTATAACAACTGCGCTCTAAAAGGGTGGACATAGCTATGTTACAGGAGACTCACCAGTCTTTGGAAGAGCTCTCAACAAGCTACGCAAAGGGTGGGTGAGTACGGTGTATGGAGCTGTGGCTGTTGGGAAGAAGCGCGGGGTAGCTATCCTTATAGCCAAATCAGTGGGATGGGTGGAGGAGAAGGTGGAGGTTGACCCTGAGGGACGTTATGTTTTTGCATGGGGAACGTTCGATGGCTTGCGCGTGGTGTTGGGGTCGGTGTATGCGCCTAATGGATATGAAGCTCGCTTCTACCAGCAAGTGTCTCGGGTGGTGTCGGCGCTGGGGGAGCACCAATTGTTCTTGGGGGTGACTTCAATTCTGTAATGGATGCGGCCATGGATCGCTCGATGATGATGGGCCCTAGGGACAGGCGTAGTGCTCGGTGTGTTCGGGGATGGTGTGATGGTTATGATCTTTTGGATGTATGGCGGGTTATGCACCCTGGTGACCGTGAGTACACACATATGTCCCGGGCTCATGGGACGTGGTCGCGAATTGACTACTTTCTCATTTCCGCTGGCTTATTTCGCCTGGTGGACCGTGTAGATATTGGCCCGCTGGCCCTCTCGGATCACGCCATGGTGGTTCTGGGGATCCAGTGTTCTATGCAAGGATGGGGGTGGAATTGGCGATATCCTTTAGACCTCGGGGATGATACCGGCTTTGTACAGTTTCTGCGAAGGAAATGGGACGAATATGCCCAACACAATGCTCCCCATAGTGATAATCCGGCCCTCTTTTGGGAGGCGGGGAAGGCCGTGCTACGCGGTGAGATTATTAGCTACCAGAGTCGACGGCGGAGGGCCCTTAATCATCAAATCTTGCAGTTAGAAAAAGAGCTGGCTAAGGCCCGCAGTTGGCATGCTAGGTGCCATAGCAGGGAGGCTAAAGCTAAACTGAAGGAACTACAACTGGAATTGGAGGCTGTGCTATGCCAGCGTACCCGGAAGTCTTTACTATATCATAGATTCCGGCTCTACCGGCATGGAAATCGGGCCGGTAAACTCCTGGCCTCGCTGGTACGGGCAGATGGGGGGCCTCGGCAGATAGGGGCGCTACGGCATGCCGATGGCACTTTGAAGACTAAAGCGGAGGAGATCGAACAGGTCTTTTGTGACTTTTACCAAACCCTCTATGCCCGCGAAGGTCCTGGCTTGGGTGGTGGAGGGGAGGAGTTTGTGCGCTCCAGTAAACTACCAAGACTGGCTGAGGATCAGTTGGCGATTTTGAACGCACCTATCTCCCCCCAGGAGGTACAGTCCGCGATTCGGGGCTTAAAGCGGGGACGGGCGCCTGGACTGGATGGGTATAGAGGCGAATTCTATAAAATTCTAGCAGATAAGGTAGTGATCTCTCTTTCTGAGTACTATGCAGCTTTGATTAGTCAGGGTGTGTTCCCCTATGAAGCCAATAAGGCTCTTGTTACCGTATTGCCTAAGCCGGGTCGGGACCCGCTCTTGCCCACCTCTTACCGGCCCATTTCTCTACTGAATGTTGATATTAAGATTCTAGCCAAGATCATGGCCGAGCGATTGGCGGGGTTTCTTCCCAGTTTAATTCAAGCGGACCAAGTTGGCTTCGTTAGAGGTCGGCACGCTGCTTATAGTTTGCAGAGGGTGTTGGCCTCTATGTGCGCCAGTCGAAGGGACGGCAAGCGCTCGATGTTGATAAGTTTCGACGCTGAAAAAGCCTTCGACAGGGTGGACTGGGGCTTCATGTACCAGGTGCTGGACGCGATGGGGATTACAGGTTTTTTCGTGGCAGCGGTACGGTTGTTGTACCGGACCCTAGGGGAGCGATATTAGTTAATGGCTGTATGTCACCGGAATTTTCGGATTCAGAAAGGCACTCGTCAGGGGTGTCCCCTTTCGCCTCTTCTGTTCGTTCTGACCTTAGAACCCCTTCTGTGTCATGTTCGGACTTCCCCGGCTTTCCGAGGGATTTCAGTAGGGAAGGCCGATTTTCGGGTTGCCGCCTTTGCGGATGATCTCTTGTTGCACCTTGAGAACCCTGAGGCTGGCTTACCTGCCCTCCTTCAGCTGTTTTCCCGCTATGGGGAATTCTCCGGATTTCGTTTAAATTTGGACAAATCTGAGGCATTACCGCTTGACCCTGCTATTCCTCGGGAGTGGTCCGGTCCTTTTCCCTTAAAGTGGGCGGGAGATCGGATCAAATATTTGGGTATTTATTTACCCCGGGATCTGCGCGCTCTCTATCGACTGAATGTCACTTTGCTGCTGCAGCACCTCACTACTAGGGTACAGAAATGGCGGGACCTGCCTTTGTCGCTGGGAGGCCGTATTGCCCTCTATAAAATGGTACTGTTTCCTAAATGGTTATACACGCTACAGACTCTACCGTTGCTCTTGAAACGGTCTGATCTCTTGTTAATGGAAAAACAGATTAACATACTGTTGTGGCGGGGTCGGCGCCCTCGGGTTCGTCTGGCGGTGTTGCAGAGACCGTGGGACGCGGGTGGTATGGGACTTCCTGACCTTCGATTATACAATCGGGCATGTCTGCTGCGGCATGTTGGGGATTGGCTCTGGGGGCTGGGGGAATATACTCCCCTGGAACTGCTCGGTGCTCTCGTCGCCCCGCTACATATTCGCTATATCTTGCACCTGCGACGGGCGACCGGCCTAGATCCTTTGACTTGGAATGTGCTGCTTTGTCCGGTGGTGCAAACCTGGCGGTATTTGTGTGGCAAATTGGGATTATCGGCGTTTTATTCACCTTACCTTCCCATCAGGGGCAACCCTGACTTTCTACCGGGTCTCCTGGAAGCCATTTATGTATGTTGGGAGCGGCTGGGAATCTCCACTATTGAGCGGCTTCTGGCTGGCGATGGCACTCTTGAGCCCTGGGACCGTCTTAGTGTTTTTTATGGGTGGACTAGTCACGATATGTTTCCCTATGCTCAGATTCGAAGTTATCTTAACACGCTCCCAAGGGTTTCTTTACATGGCGACATTTGTTCTCGGATGGAGGAACTATTGCTAGGGGGAGAGTCTGCGCGGAAGGTTTCCAGTTTGCATCGGGCGTTGCTGAGTCTGGGGACTCCTGGGGCTGAGGAGGGTTTGGCGGCGGCGTGGTCCCATGATCTGGGGGTGTCAGTAGATGGTGAAGGAGTATTGCAGGCCCTTGCACAAATCCCTTTGCTGTTCGCCTCTGTGGATCATCGGGACATGCAGTACAGGCTGGTCCGTCGCTTATATTTTGCCCCTAATCGGGCATGGAGGGCGGGGGTGGCCTCTACGAGTAGCTGTCCACGCTGTGGTACTGGTGATGCTACGCTGGGACATATGTTTTGGCACTGCACGGTGGTCCAGCATTTCTGGAAGGTGGTTGTCGATTATTTGGATGGTTGTTTGGGAGCCGCGCTGGCGAGGAGCCCTGCGTCTTTAGTGTTGGATGTTTGGTCTGGAATTGATGTAGGCCCCTTGGGCCAGACAGAAGGGGCATGGGCACGTCGGGTGTTGGTGGTGGCTCGTATGACTATCTTGCGGAGCTGGTTGGACCCTAGGGGTCCACTGGTTGGACAGTGGCGGATATGCCTGCATACCCAAATGTGGATGGAGCGACTTCATGCCCGACATCATCTCAGACGATGGGAAGCATTTAGGGTGGGCTGGGGACCCCACTTGCGGCGTCTCCCGCCTCGCGTACGGAACAGGATATTGGATGGGAGGGGAGGTTAAGGGATTACTTTTCCTTTTTGGGCAGTGGTAGTGATTTTGGTTGCTTAATTCGTTGGGGGGGAGGGTAATCCGGGTGGTTTCTGGGGTTGTTGGTGTGAGGTAGCAATTCCCAATGGGTAGCAGTTCTGCCACTTCGCCTCGCCCAGGTTCTCGACTCAACTGGTCTGTTGGGACAGGGGTGTGGCAGGACCCACCTGTGGGCTGGGGGGTTGGCTTGATTCTGCTTACCTTAATTTGTCTATATCTTAAATCTTCCTGTCCTCTACTTCTCAGCTGTGGTGGGGGGGGGGGGATGGATGGGGGGGGGGTATTGCGACCTCCACTGTTACCGGTAGCGAATTTCATTGTTTAGGTTTGTAGCTCTGGGAGGCCATCTGACTGGACTTCGCAGTTTATATTGTTCTGTAATTACGGTTTACTCTCTTTATGGTGTTCTGTTTTGTTTGAAAATGAATAAAAATGATTTTCACTAAGATATGGAGACGAGAATTGCACACAATATTGAAGGTGTGGTCGCACCATGGAACGATACAGAGGCATTATAATATCCTTTGTTTTATTCTCCATTCCTTTCCTTATGATTCTTAGCATTATATTTGCTTTCTTGGCCGCCGCTGCACACTGGACAGAGGGTTTCAACGTGTTATCTACGATGATGCCTAAATCTTTTTCCTGGGTGGTGGTTTATAAGGTGGTAACTTGCATCGTGTAACGAAGGTTTGGGTTGTTCTTTCCTAGGTGCATAACTTTGCACATGTGCACATTAAATTTCATCTGCTAAATCATTCGCTGAAGAACGCTGGTGCACAGAGAGGGATCTGGATTTGGTAAGTTCCTCAATACCTGGAATAATTTCTCTGTGTAATATTTAACTAGTTCAAGTTGTTGGGCTGACTAAAATGGAATGCATTTTCAAACAGCTGTCTTGTCTTTCTTTGCATGTTCTATGCAGATGTGCAAGTTAGCATTGCCCTTACGTTTACATCATCTCTGTTCAAGTTGGTAAACAGGTGGCCTAGGGGGTGGGTGGAGTCACACAGAACAGCAGCAGGCCCTCAGCACTAAAGGACAGTGAATGTGGCACGGGGACATTCAGCACTACCGCGTGCTCATGGTCTGCTGTGTCCCACCCCATCTGACAAAAATGTGTTCAATTGCCCCATGGCAGGCTCACTCTCTTTCTACTTCAGCTTCAGGTCTGGGTGGAGATTGGGTATAGATGGCATGGCAGCGGTGATGATGGTGGCAGCATAAGTATGTAGAATGAAGGGAAGAAGTGGCGAGATGCTATACCCAGCCGGAGGGGTAGCAAAGAAAAGGAAATACTGACACCTGGAGGGGGGAGAGGAAAGGGGAGATGCTGGATATCTGGGGGGAGAAGGAGGGAAGGGAAGACATACTGGACACTAGGGGGAGGCAAGGGCGATGCTGAACACCTGGAAGGGGATAGATGCTGGATATCTGGGGGGAGGGTAAACAAGGGAGGATGCTGGACCTGGGAAGAGAAGGCAAAATGCCGGATATGTAGCAAAAGGGTTAGAGGAAGAGATGCTGGACAAAGGACTTGGGATAGATGGAAAGAGAGGGGGAATTGCGAGAGACTGAGAAAGGAAAGAGAGATGGGGAATGGGAGAGTGGCTGTGAGGGAGACTGAAAGCTGTAGGTTGATGCAGTAAAAAAAAAAAAAAAAAGGACTGAATGGTGAGAAGGAGGCATGAAATATGAGTGGACAGAAGCATAAAAATGAATACAAGAAAGCTGAAAGTGAAATGTCAGAGATGGATGTAGGGGAGGAAGTGAAGACAAGAGAGGAAAGAAATGGCAAATGGGCAGGAGACAACACTGAGAACAGAATTAAGAGAATACAGACAGACGAAAATAGAAACTAGAGGCTACTAGCAAGATGATTAGAAAAATAAAATGGCCAAAGGCAGCAAAAATAATTGTATTTCCAATTTAATGTTTGGAATGTGTCAGTGTAATTTTTGTCAGCATATTTCTAATGTTAGCTTCTGGTAATTTATTCTGTACTTGGTGGGGGTCTCTCTGTTCTGCACGTGTGACTGGGGCTAGATATCCTGTTAGCATGGAATTTCTATGTAGGAAACTGTCATACTCTGGCTTATTCAGTTCTCAGGGTAAATGTATTAATGATCTAGAGTCCATTGCAATATTTCTGGTGCTGCCCTTTTCAAATTAGGCCCTTTGCACGAGTTCTGGTCCCGACTACCCGGTATTGGAGAGGGTTTATGTTGCTGTTATTGAACTGAAACCAGAACTGGGCTTTTTTTTTTTTGTGTATGGCACGTTCTATGGGGAAATGTCCTTGTTCTGTCTGTATCCATTGTTAGACGAGGGGGATTTCTGTGGATACAGAATATAGACCCGATCTAAAAAAAAAAAAAAAAAGGCTGAGCTGCTAAATTTAGGCTCCTAAAGTCGCACCCTATTTTTATCCAAATTTAGGAGCCTATGGGGGTTATTTTAGAAGACATAAAGATAAGGCCCTTTTCACTAAAGCCTGCGGAGGAATTGCCATTAATGCACTGACCTCATGCATGTTAATGGCAAAGGCTGCATGTTAGATGTTGGGGAGGTGTTCAATTATGCCCTCGGCAGCTAGCATATGAAGGATTTCCTAACATGCTGTCCACTACCTCAGTTCACTTAACGACTTTATAGAGGAGTCCATAGGGCAAACCCATGTTAAGAGCTGCATTGCTGCTGAGTTGCAGCAATTGCCCTTGCGCGAGCAGCAATGCGCACTCCAAGCCCACTCTCTGCTCATTTCCCGCCATATCCCACGATCGCTGCTTAATGTGCGTTTTACCATGCAAAAGCAGACACTATCCAGCATTAGTTTTCCCAACTGCCTGCAGGTGCTTATTAAAATGCCCATTAACCAGCTAATGGACTTTAGTAAAAGAAGCCCTTATTACATTTTAAAAATGTGTGCGATGGCAGAAAAATGTTAAAGCCCCCTTCACATGGAAAACAGAGTTTCGGTACTGCTGTGAGATCCATGTTTTTGCACCAGACATGTCAATCCCTGCATGTTTTTTCCAGAAGGCGTTCCGGGGGCATTTGGGGACATGGCTTGGGCAAAGTCGGCACTTGCATGTCCCTGACATATTTTGCATAGGCCAGAGCATGCAGGGTGGAGTTTTTTGAATATGCCAATGTACTTGCACGGGACTCTGTTGTGTTCTGGGACTGCGTCTATCATTGGTGCCCGGAGGAGTTGTGTTTGTGATTCCCTTGCCTGCCTGTCATCTGTCTGCATGTAGGTCTCTTTTGAGCTACCCTTTGCTTCCATGAATTGTATCCTGTTCCACTCTTCCAGTTTCGGTGTGCCCAAGTGAATCTGTGTGGCTCCAGGTTGCCTGTCTGTGTATGTCCTATTGTTCCCTGCACGCTCTGTGGTCTGTGTGTCTCAGTGTGCCCGTGAATCTGTTTTTCTATATGGCCCCAGTAGCCTGTGTGTGTATGTGTGTGTTTGTAGGTGCAGTGGCAGTGCTGTAGGTATTGGTTGAGAGAATCCCTGAGCGTTGAGGGAAGCACTGAGTGTGGGTGGAGGGAGGCAGGAACCAAAGTGGACGGGAACAGATGGTTTGTACAGGACACGTGGCAGGAGGCCCACAGGGAACACAGGAGAGCCACCAGGAAGCATCCATAATCAGAGGGTCTATAGGAGCAGGACCCAATATCTAGACGTCATGGATGAGCAATGCTTCACCAGATTTGGCTTTAACAAGGCAGCCATCCATCATCTCTGCCATGAGTTAGAGCCCCTATTCCATTATGCTACAAAGAGGGGCGCTCATGCCCGTGTACCTCAAAGTCACCATGGCCCTCGCCTTTCTACATGCTAGCAATTTCCAGTTGGTGTTGGCTATCACAGTGGGTCTCAGCCAGTCAGTCAGTCATCTCACAGTGCATCTCGTAGTTCCTGGGGGCAGAATATGCGGCCTTCCTTCAGACAGTGCAACGAAGGCAGCTAACCATGACCCAACTTTATGAGATGGCCAGATTCCTATCTGTGCTGGGGGTCATCAACTGCACGCATGTGGCCACTAAGCCCCAACGAGGAAGGGAGGCCACTTATGCGTACAGGAAGACATTCCACTCAATCAACATGCAGATGGTCTGCAACACACAAGGGGAGATAACTCATCTCTTTCTGAGGTTCCCAGATTCCTGCCATGATTGCTCTATACTTACCCACTCTGGCATCTATGAGAGATTCTGAGAGTGGAGAAATTACCAGTGGATGACTCGGGAAGTCCTACTCCAGACCATTCCATCACCTACACATGCGCCCCCTCCCTCTTCCCCTCCCTTCCTCTCTTTCCCTCCCTCTTTCCCTGCCCCTTCCCTCTCCTCTCCCTTCTTCTTTCTTTCCTCCCCTTCCCCTCTCCCTTCTCATTTTTCCCCTCCCCCTCTCTTCCCCTTTACCCCTTCCCCTCACTCTGCTTCCCTCTCCTCCTCCCCTCCCCTATCTCTGCCTTCCCTCCCCCCTCCCCTCCCCATCCCTGCCTTCCCCTTTTCTCCTTCTACCCTCTCCCCTCCCCTTCTACTTCCCCTCTCTCTCCCTCTTCCCCCCTTCTCCTCCCCCTCTTTCCCTTCTCTCCCCCTTCCCCTCAATCCTCTTCCCCCCTCTTGTCTTTATTGTTTATTTATTTTCTTATTTTTGTATTTTCCACTTTTTCATTAATTGTTTCATCTTTGTTATTGATCCACTGTTATTATTCTAATAACATTGTCTGGTCGGTTCCTGCCCCTCATACTTCTTTCTATCTCCCAAAGTTTTTGTTTAATCTCCTGTTAGAGACTTTTTTTCAGTAAGCCTCCAATGTTGGCCTTCTAGATCCTATCGGGATCGTATGTATTAAAGATGTATCTCATAAGGATTCAATTTATATGGCACATTTTATGGTTTGATAACACTCTTGTATATATTGAATCATTGCTTTAGTGTTAATAGCGGCAATGTGGTGGATTTTATGTATCTATGGCAATCATTTTGGCGGGAAGTCTCTATTCTAAACGCCGAGTCAGCGCACTGCTGCCCTTTCTACTCTCACTACTGTAAGACAGGCATTGGTGTAAGCGCTGATAATCAGGTAAACCCCATTTTTTGATCAAGCATTCCTGTAAAAAAGGCATTTTTTTCCGCTTCCCCGTTTAAGACAAACCACATTAAAGAACTTGCTGCCGGCAGTTTTCCTTTTAAAAGTTGAGTCGGCGCATTTCTGCTCATTGCTATTGTCACTGCTGCAAGAGAGATGTTGGTGTACACCCTGCACACCGGGTAAACATTTACATCGGGCTGGCATTAATGTGAAATTAGATGGTTTTTCTCCTCTTTCTTAAACTAGCTGCATGTCTTTTAATTATTTGAAAGCTAGACTTTGTTATTATTTATTATTTTTTTACAATTTTTATCCAGTCTATTGGTGCTCTCCATTGTCAATGTGTCTTTCGCTTATATCCATAACAGTTTTCAACAGATTATTTTGGCTTCCTTCTCTTTAAAGTAGTTTACTACGTTGGGATTTGTGACATGGTTTAATGGTGGTTCTTCTCCTTTCCATTCCCCATTTTAAACTGGCCGTTAGATGATCAAAAAGCTAGCCAACTTATTTTTCCCATTGGGTTTACCAGCATAGATCCTTGTTAATGTTATCCCTGCTATCATTTATTCAGGCTCAATTTTTTTGAAGTAGTTTTGCCATGCTGGGGGGGTTTTGTGACATGGGCTCAATGAAGGTGCAGAAATGCACTTCTAGTATGGGATGTCCCTCAGGGATTTTCTCTCCAGGGTAGCATTTAATGATATCCGGTGTTTACATACTTATCATATTACATGATTTTTGTTTTGGACCATGGTCTTTATGAGCTGTTTGCCCAGATATTAGAATTTGTTATCTCCTTAATGTTTCATGGATTTATGCCGCCCCAGCTTCATTACCCCTGATATATAAATATCTTTGACATATTCCCCTTTTTAGTACTTTTTGTTTTTGTTTCCCCCCCCCCCTTTCATCCTCTGGTTAGTGTCCTCTACCCGTTTATGAAAGGCAAGATCTGCGTGACATAACGTTTGTCTGTAAGTTTTTATGGTATTGACTGTTCCACCCACTCGCTCCATGGGTATACTCCACTTCTACAGAGAGAAGCATAAATACGTGCCATGTGTTTTATATACAAGAGTTCACTAATTAATTGTGGATCAGCCCTTGTGCTTGGCATTAGTTTTAATGTCATAGTAATTATTTATGCTTTTTATATGAATCATTAGATATTTATGAATTATGTATTTATGTTAGTATTACAGTATATTGAGTTCTTATATGCTTTATTTGTTTGCCTTCTGCTGCTACGGTTTTGTTTGTTTTAGCAGACTATAGCCCCTGAGGAAGGCCACCCAAACACGGCTGTGTCGGGCTTTGTTCCCTTTGCTTTTCTGCCTTCTATTGATAAGGTTCCAATAAAGTAGTTTTGTGCTACTCGCCTTTTTGTTTGCTGCTGTGGTACTTGCGAGTACTTGTGCCCCTTTTTGTGGACAGAGTGGACATCAGTGGGGACAAAGGTGACTGTCATTGCTTCTCTCTCGCATCCCTCTTCCTCCTTCCCTCAAGGCCAACTGCAGAAGCTGTGCTTAGTGTGTCAACTCCCTATGCTGTGCAAAAGCCAGTCTTGTGAGACTGCTTCTGTACAGCACAGGAAGCTGACATGATATGGGGCGAATCCTGCTAACAGCATGGAGAGAGGGAGATTCTTTTGAGTTTGGCCTGCTTCTACCCCCCACCTTCATAAGAACATAAGATATGCTATACTGGGTCAGACCAGGGTCCATCAAGCCCAGTATCCTGTTTCCAACAGTGGCCACTCCAGGTCACAAGTACCTAGCAGGTTCCCAAAAAGATACACAGATTCCACAATGCTTGTACTGGGGCAAGCAGTGGATTTCCCGGGTCCTCTTTAAAAATGATTTATGGACATTTCCTCCAGGAACTTGTCCAAACCTTTTTTGAACCCAGCTACACTAACAGCTTTTACTACATCCTCCGGTGACGAATTCCAGAGTTTGATTACACGTTGAATGAAAAAATATTTTCTCTTATTAGTCTTATATGGGTTACACTGTAGCTTCATTGCATGTCCCCCAGTCTTTATACTTTTTGATGGTGTAAACAATTGATCTACTTTTACCCGTTCCACTCCATTCATTAATTTATAGACCTTTATCATATCCCCCCTCAGAAGTCAAGGTGTGAAACAAGTGAACTGACCCCAAAGGAGAAAGGAGGCAGCCATGAGCTACAGGACCACAGCGATATGAGTGAGGCAGAAGATGGTGGTGTTGGAGCAGAGAGGAAGCAAATGAGCTGTAGGACCACCAGGGTGATGCTCTAAGAGCAAGGAAGGGGTGGTTAGAAAAGGAGAAGAAAGGCAGGGTGAGGGGCAATGGAACTAAAGAGGGGTTAACTAGAGGAAGGGAGGGGGAATACAACTAGGGTGAAAGAAGGGATAAATGGCACTGGAAGAGGACAGGAAGGTTTACTGATGGGGAAGGGACGACTACACTGGGGGTGAAGAGGATGGAACTCAGATGGGGAGGAATGGAATTGGTGCAGATAAAATAAGCATTGGGAGGGGCAGAGAGTAATGTGCATGAATAATGGAACTGGGTAGGGAGGGGGCAATAGGTAAAGATGAGAGAGATAATTGCATTGAGGCAGAGGGAAACAGTGTTGGACCTGTAGAGGGTCAATGCAGGGAAGGAGAGAACATGGGCCTATGAAATCAAGCTAAGGGGGAACCAGAGAGGGAAAAAGAGTGTTAGAACTAAAAGAGGGTAAGATGAGGGGCAGTTTAAAACTTGGGAGGGGAAAACAGAAGAAAAGAAAGAGAGCAGTAGAAATATGAATGTGATCTGCCAGAGGAAGGGAATAAGGGGCAATGAACCAGCAGGGGAGGAGCAGGGTGGTAGGAGATATAAAATTAACTCCTTTTCTTAAAAAAGGGTGGAAATTTTAGAAATATGTGTATATGCATAAAATAGTTTAAGCATGCACATATCACGTGCACTTATAACTCCAGAAGGACATGCTAGGCAGATAAAGTTTCTAGATGAAATAAATTACTGTTTCTTGGAGCAGCTGGTTCATGGACCGAGAAGAGAGGAAGTTATTTTGTATCTAGTCCTTAGTGAAACACAGGATCTGGTGCAACAGATAAATCTTAAGATCACAATTGCATTTGTTTTAATAAACAGAGAGAGGACGCAAGGAAATCCACAATACTACCTTTTAACTTTCAAAAGGGAGACAAAGATAAAATGAGAAAAACTAAAAAGAGTAACTGCAAAGATAAAAGGTTTAAATCAAGTATGGGCATTGTTTAAAAATACTATCTTGGAAGCCCAGACCACATGCATTCTACGCTTTAGTAAAGGTGGAAGGAAGGACAAAAAACTGCCAGCATGGTTTAAAGGTGAGGTCAGAGAGGCTTTGTAACCAAAAAGCATCTTTCAGGAACTGAAAAAAAGGAGCCAAATTATGAAAAAGGAAACAAACACTGACAAGTTAGATGCAAGGCATTCATAAAGACAGTCAAATAGATAATTTGAAAAAAAGCTTGCTGTGGAAGCAAAAGCATGCAAAAATGTTTTCAAGTACATTCGTAGCAAAAAACCTGTGAGAAAGTCAGTTGGACCATTAAATGATAGAAAGGTAAAAGGGACACTAAGGGAGGGCATGGCCATAGCGGAGAGACTGAATGAATTCTTTGCTTCAGTCTTTACTGAAGATGTGGGGAAGTTACCCATGTCTGAAATGGTATTTAAAGGTGATGTATCAGGAGAATTGAAACAAATTTTGATAAAAGTGGGAAGATGTATTACAACTATTTGATAAACTGAAGAGTAGAAAATCATCTGGCCCTGATGGTATATATCCAAGGCTGCTGAAAGAACTGAAATATGAGATTGCAGACCTACTATTAGTAATCTATGAACTATCATTAAAATCATGTTTAGTACCTGAAGCATGAAGAATGGCCAATATAATGGCAATTTTTTAAAAGGGTTTCAGGGGTGATCCAGGAAACTACAGACCAGTAAGCCTGATGTCAGTACCAAGTAAAATGGTAGAAATCATTATAAAGAATAAAATTACTGAACATGTAGATAGCCATGGTTTAATGGAAGAAAGACAACATAGATTTAGCCAAGGGAGATCTTGTCTTACTAATCTGTTATATTTTTTGAAGGTGTGAATAAACAGGTAGATAAAAGTGAACTGGTTGATATAGTGTATCTGGATTTTCAGAAAGCCTTTGACAAGGTTCCTCATAAGAGACTCTTGGCGAAATTAAAAAGTTATGGGATATGGGGAATGTACTATTGTGGATCAGGAACTGGTTAAAAGATAGAAAGCAGAGGGTAGAGATAATTGGTCAATTTTCTCAATGGAGAAAGGTGAATAGTGGAGTACCCCAGGGATCTGTGCTGGGCCCACTGCTTATTAACATTCATAAATGACCTGGAAATGGGAACAACAAGTGAGATGATCAAATCTGCAGATGACACAAAATTATTCAAAGTTGTTAAAATGTAAGAGGATTGTGAAAAATTGCAAGAGGACCTTGATAAATTGAAAGACTGGATGTCCAAACAGCAGATGACAAGTGCAAAGTTATGCAGCTAGGAAAGAACAATCCAAACTACAGTTACATGATGCAAGGTTCCAAATTAGGAACCACTACCCAGGAAAAGGATTTAGGTGTCGTTGTGATAATACGTTGAAACCCTCTACCCAGTGTGCAGCGGCAGCCAAGAAAGCAAATAGAATGCTAGGAATTACAAGGAAAGGAATGGAAAATAAAACGAAGGATAATATGATGCCTCTGTTTCATTCCATGGTGTGACCGCACCTTGAATATTGTGTGCAATTCTGGTCGCCATATCTTAAAAAGTATATAGTGGAATTAGAAAAGGTACAGAGAAGAGCCACCAAAATGGTAAAGTGGATGGAAGGATATCCCTATGAGGAAAGGCTTAAAAGGTTAGGGCTCTTCAACTTAGACAAGAGATGGCTGAAGAATATGATAGAGGTCTATAAATTAATGAATAAAGTGGAACAAGTAAACGTAGATCAGTTGTTTATGCCATCAAAAAGAATAAAGACTAGGGGACATGCAATGAAGCTACAACATTATTCATTTAAGAGCAATAAGAGAAAATCTTTTTTCACTCAACACATAATCAAACGCTGGAATTTGTTATTGGAGGATGTATTAAAAGTTAGTGTAGCTGGGTTTAAAAAAAGGGTTGGACAAGTTCCTGGAGGAAAGGTCCATAAACCATTATTAAGGAGAACCTAAGAAATCCTTGCTTACCCTGAGACAAGCAGTGTGGAACCAATATACTTTTTTGGGAACCAGCCAGGTACTTGTGACCTGGATTGGCCACTGTTAGAAACAGTATACTGGCCTTGATGGACCTTGGTCTGACCCAGTATGGCATTTCTTATTTTCTTATAAAGGGCTGTTACTGTCTTTTTTTAAAACTATTGAAATTACTGATTCATCATTCCCAGATTTATGGGGAAAGATTGAGGAGAGATGACCCCTGCCCCCCGGGTGTGTGTGTGTGTGGGGGAGGGGGGGGGATCAGGACCATACTAAGCTAGCAATGTGCCCTGTGCGACTAATAAATCTGGTGCCCCCCTACGCCCCAGTCACATGGCATCAGATTCCCTTGGGTGAGATTGTTGCTTAAGAAGTAAAAATAAAGATTTAACCCAAACATCAGATCAGTTGCTCTGCATGGGAGTCCTGCCTGCCCAGCTCCTGTCCTCCAAACTCACCCACAAAATATTCTTGTTTTGTGAAGTGCAGTTTTCCTTTATTTACTTATTTTGTTATTTTCTACATATCTGTCTTTATGAAAACAGGCCTTTGTCCTTCCAAACCTTGGTGACCCCTGGAATATCCATGTTACCTATCTGTCAACAATGAGCCGCCTGACTCAAGACCGAACACAATTTAGGATAGCTATCCAGAGGGTCGCCACGAGTCGACCCCTTTTTTATTTAACTATCATTACAGTGGACTAAGACGGCTTCCATAGTTCCTTTACTAAAACAAACGCATTCGTCTAAGGAATGCAAGAAATGCACCTAAGGAAATCCCCCGCAAATGTTCAGGTTTAATTGCTCGCAGTTTTCTGATGGAGCTACATTTTTACTTCCTCTCTATTCCCTTCCTGCTCCCCATCCCCACAAAAGAAAGAAAAGTACAGAATAAAAGGACCCACAGTGCAGGGATTAGCTCGGTATCTAGTTTCTGGTGCAGTTTGGTGAAATTTCCTTGGGGGAAAAGTCCCTTCACTTCTTAGAAGCCGAAAATGGATTTGGTCGTGTGGAAAACGAAAGTGAAAACACCGAGGGGGATTGTTTCCGCTTCTCTTACTCACGCACCAGTAGAGGAGAGGAGAGGAGCGGAGCAAAGCAAAGGGGGCGCAGAGTTTCCTGCTGTCACCGGCAACGCTGCTTTGTGCACGCTGACTTGCCGCAGCCGGCACCAGCTTCCCTTCGTTCGTGATCAGCGCTGCAGAGCGGAGAATCTACGCGCTTCTCCCCGGGGAGCTGCGCGCTGGGCGCTCCGTAAGTACCTCAGAGGGCAAGAAGCATATGGTTGGCGTCGCTGCGCACTTTCATCGCTTGCTTCACGCTGACTGCACGTTCGAGCTGTGAAATTATGGCTGAGAGGGGCATGGAAATTTAGCTTCCCCCCCCTCCCTCCCTCCCTGTCTCATTTGCATGTTTTGGGACTATTTTCCTAGTAGGGCATTTGGTACCCATACTGCATCATTTTGGTAGTCCTTCTCCGGACCGCCTTTACATTATGTGTATCTGGACACAATTTGCGATGCTATTGCATTCATAATTTCTACAAAAACATTGGATAAAGTTACGGGGTTGCCGTATTAATCACTGTAAGGGTTGATAAAAACCCCCAAAATGAAATAAAAAGAAAATGTGATACCTTTTTGTGGGGCTATATTTTTAAGTAGCTTTTAAAGTTAAAGTTCTTCCTCAGGTTAGTATGAGTAAAAGATGACAATACTGTATCCGAATAAATATCTAAGTGAATCATGAAAGCATTCCAGTGACCTCAGGGGAAACGCGTGTGTGTGTATGTTGGAGGGAGGGAGAGACGGATGGGTAATCAGAAGGGGACAGAGCAGTACAAATTTATGGTTTGTAATGTGATAGGAAACTCTGACCTTTAAGTCCTTTCTTGTCAGTTTGGAAGTGTCTTGTGTTTTAACCTCAAAAGTCTTAGGCTCCTGGATTGGCCACTGTTGGAAAAAGGATACTGGGCTTGATGGACCTTGGTCTGACCCAGTAAGCCATTTCTTATGTTCTTACGGTTTAAAATGTCCTGGTAGGATTCTGACCATAAAGTCAATGATGCAGTGCTCTGGTCCTGAAGACTGTTCTCCTACAGAGGCATCATCTTGATTTGCCTTGTGCCTGATCAGGGCTGTACCTAGGCTAGGGCTGTGCGAGCGGTGTAGCCGCATAGGGCACAAGAACGTAAGGGGCACCGATCTCATCACTGGGCTTCCACGAAGCTCAAACAGAGTGAGTTACTGGATGTGACTGAGGGGAGGGGGGCACCAGATTTGTTAGCTGCACAGGGGGCATTTCTAGCTGATACTCTGTGTGAATTGATTCTTGACTAAAAATTGGCCTATCTCCCCAGCTTGTCATCCTTCACATTTTCTATGTATAACATTAGAGGAGGATTATGAATAAAATCCCCCCTTTTGTGGAATGTTTTTCCAATGTTGGTAATTGTAGAGTCCTGTGATATGTGCTGGCACAATTTGCATCTTGGTACGTCCTAGGGGCTTATGCTATTCTTTTCCTTTTGAGCCTTTATTTTAGGAACTTGCTTTTCACAAATTTTCACTTCAGATTGGGTGGTCGTCGGAAGGCAAGCACTGGTGCAGCCAGAAATACCTCTTTCAGTAATTCAATGTCGTGACCTCCAGGAGGATGATTCACTTGTATTGTCATCTTTTTGCTCATACTGTCCTGATCTTCAAAAGCCAGTAAAAAAAGATGTATTCATTGAATTCAATAAAAAGGTATCACCTTATTTTCCTTTTCTGTTTTCATTTTTATCAACTGCAAAAGCATTATCCCTGTTTTTGCACACTGCTAGTTTCTCTCTCTGTACCTAAGCATTCCTCTGGCTGTGGCCACCACCTTGTTGGACTGTTTTGCAACCATGAGACCATCCAATTTGATGCACATGCAAACTTCGTCTTCCATCCTCCAGCTGAATCATGCACTGCGCCCTTCTGCAGCCCAAGTGCATGATTCGAATAGTAGCTGACAACCACTTCACCATGGCCAAGACAGAGCTCCTTAGCTGTCTTTCTAAATCCACCTCTCCCCGTCCCCCTTTCTCTATTTCTGTGGATAGCACTGTCATCCTCTCTGTCTCTTCAGCTCATAACCGTGGACTCACCTTTGACTCCTCTCTCTCTTTCTCCTCACGTATCCAATAGACTTCTAAAACCTGTCAGTTCTTTCTCTTTAACATCACCAAAATCCATCCTTTCCTTTCTGAACACACTTCCAAATCCCTTATCCACACTCTCATCCTCTCCCGCTTAGACTTCTGCCACCTGTTCCTCACAGGTCTCCCACTGAACCATCTCTCTCCCCTTCAGTCTACTCAGACTCATCTGCATGATTTTCAGTGTTGCTATATTCACAATGACAAAATCCCTCTTCTCAAATCCCTTTATTGGCTATCTATGCATATACACATGTATTTCAAATTTCTGCTGACCAACAAGTGCATTCATTCATTCTGCTGCTCCTCAACCCCTCCCCTCTCCCCTCTCCTCTCTTATCTCTCCCTACACCCCTCCGAGTCCTCAAACTCCGCTCATAGGAAGTCACCTGTATTTGTGCCTTTCTCCTTCACTACCGACTCCAGTCTCTGTCCCTTCCACCTTGCTGCAGCGTACACCTAGAACAGACCATGGGTCAGGCAGTGGGGAAAAGAGGGGCCAGGAATGTGGATGTCGGGGCAACTGCGGGGAGGATGTACCCGCAGGTGGAGAGGGCACACTGGGCCATCCTTGGGCCCAATTCTGGCTTCCGCAGGAACATTTTGTTCCCACAGACCAGAATCAGGTCCCAACAGCCCCGCCTTCAGCGGGGATGGCCTGGATGTCTCCCTCCCAGAATGGGGCTCCATGTGTTTGAAGAGTGAGGGCCAGAAGCTAGTTGGAACAGGTGTGTCTTGAGCATTTATGTAAATTTATTGAAGGAAAGTTCAAGGTGTAAATCAGGGGGGAGGACATTCCAAAGGGCTGGACCAAGGAAGAAAAAAGCTGAACTGCAGATGGACTCTGAACGGACTTGAATGGCAGAGGGGAGGTGTAGATGTTTGGCGTGGATAGTTCGTAGGACAGGAGGTGGGGCATGAAGATGGAGGGTGTCTGATAGACACAAATGGATACCGGTATGCAGAGCTATAGAAATAATAAGTAATAGTAGTAATCTACCATATCCCCTCACCTTCTTTTCTCTTGTAGGGCATGCATATTTAGATCTTTGATTCTCACATCAGTGTGCAATCTGTGTCGTTGTAGTAGCTCTGCTCTGCACTGCTTGTACTCTCTCTGTACTGTATCGACTGGAGGGAGTAGAGAGTGAGCCATGTCTCCAGGGAGCATAGGCGTAGCCTAGTGGTTAGAGCACTGGCTTGTTAACCAAGAGATCGGTGTTTGATTCCCACCAGTACTCCCTGTGGCCTTGGGCAAGTCACTTAATCCTCCATTGCCTGGCAATCTACTTCTGGTTATACTGCCAAGAAAACCCAGGAGCTTCTGCGTCAATACTCAAAGGCGCACACACAATTTTAAAAATAAATTGTATTTTTTGGGGAGGCTGAGAATATTATGGAGAAGAAAAACAATGTGTTTAGAGGAAGGTCAGGACTACCCCACTCTAGTTTATGTGGCCATCACGCTAATAGGTATGGTATTGTATGACTTTCCCCATGTCTTGGTCCCACATGCTAATGCATAACTTAAGGAATATTTTCCAACACAGATTTGTAGGAGGGGGTGTTGGGTTTCTTACATAACATTCTGAGTGTATGCTGTGCCTCATTATGTTTTTTTGCATTTGAGGCAACATGTTCAATCCTTAGTGTACTCAGTACAGATCAGACTGACAGATGTAGAAGGTATTCAAGCAGCTGATATGTAGGACAGGAGAAAGGATCTAGGGACTTTCTGTCACACTTGTTGCAAAACCTCTTCCATTGAATTTGTACGTCCTCCTAGTGGAATCTTTCCTGGAAGCCAGGAGAATGTTAACTATGTTAAACAGCAGATTCAGAGAGGACAAATCTAAGCAGTGAAGGATAGAGACGTGATGTTGGGATGCCACAAAGTTCCCCGATCCTGTATGACCAGGGTTGGCAAACCTCCTAAGCATATTGGAACCCTGGCTGACAGCTTCAGCAGAAATGAAAACGATGGCTGCAGAGGCCAGTAAGGAGTTATGAGGACCATGGTACCACTGTCATGCCTGAGTTTCAGGAGAGGTTTCGTTATGAGAGATAGTAGAAGATATATATAACAGAAAACCTTTCCCACGATTGAAGAGGAAGGCAACTGAGTTTAGAGGGAAGCACATTCATGCCCAGTCTGCACAGCCATGTTGCAACACGAGCGAGACCAAAAACCAGTTTGTGGTACTGGTAATGGTATTTCCCTATGATGAATCATTGATACTTCTTGTAACCTGGATGTCTCTGAATGTGGCTGTACGCATCCTTTAAGTTCAGAGAAAATAGCCAGTCTTCCTTTTCAAGTTAAGGAAGCAGTGTGCTGAGGGAAACCATTCTGAAATGTTCTTGAATCCGATATTTGTTCACATTCCTCAGATTTAGGATGGGATAGAATCCCCTTTGTCTTTCTGGTGACCAGGAAATACCTGGAGTAAAATGCCTGCCCTTCTTCCCCTGGTGGAATGGGTTTGACTGTATGGGCCTTGAGAAGGGTGGAGAACTCTTACTTCAGTATTTCCTGATGCTGAGGGATTCTTATTATGACCCTCGGTGGATTTGGAAGGAGTTCCAATTGAGCAATACCAGAGCCAAACATTTTTCCAGGACTTAGCTGTCAGAGTTGATTAGGGGCCACCAATCTGTGAAGAACCACAGCCTCCTCCCAACCAGTACTTGCACTGGAATTTTGGCTGTCTTCTCTAGGAGCCAGTTAAAACCCCGTCCTTGGTTTTTGCTGTAGAACTGGCTGGGACCTTTGGGCACTCAGCTGATGTAGCTGAGAGTGAGAACTCTGTTTGGCCTGGGTTGAGTAGGAGGCCGGAGGATACCTATGCCTTTGAGAGTAATAGAATCAATACAAAAATGGCAGGTTTAACCACAAGAGACCCCCTTGAAAATAAATCTATTTTTTGTCAGACAAACAGCCTCCAGGCAAGAAAATCTTAACTGCAGACCTATGTCCCTTTTACTCAATTGCAGTAAAACATTTATAACTGCTTAACAGAATTTATGTCCTTTCATTAGCAATTTGTACTTAGCTGAAATCTCGGCTATTCGTGGGGGAAATAGACTATCTCGATTACAGAAGGTTGAGCAACAATGGATTTTTAGATTGGACACTGTCACACCTAATGGTTTGAATTTAGAATTGGACTAGCGCAGTTTGCTATGATTTTCTGGTTACCCGGGAGGCGTTTACACATTTGTTGTTCTCTGTCCCTGGTTGGCTAGACAGTAATCATGTGATCTGTTGGTGACATCAGACGCCGGGTTTAAAAGACCTCCTTTTGGGGTTTCCTTTGTGAGCAATATGGCTGTTGTGGTGGGAGAAAAACCTGAAGCAGGGTCCTTAAATTTAGTGACCCGAAAAGCAAGACTATGTCATTTTACCACCGTTGTTTGGATTTGCTGTGCCGAGATTTCAGCTAAGTACAAATTGCTAATCAAAGGACATAAATTCTGTTAAGCAGTTATAAATGTTTTACTGCAATTGAGTAAAAGGGACGTAGGTCTCCATTAAAGATTTTCTTGCCTGGAGGCTGTTTGTCCGACAAAAAATATATTGTGGGTTGGAACCTGCCATTTTTGTATTGATTCTCTTGGGGCCGGTGGTGTTCCGTGGCCCTAGGGGCTTTTTTGTATGGTTTGATTTGAGAGTAATAGGGCTGCCTATGCCCCTCCACTGTGCAACTTCCATGATGAGGAGGTCCCGGTCAGAAGTGGGCATGGAGCAGGTCTTAAGAGTGTCACTGTGCTGCTTAATCAGAATTGCAGGCTCCTGCAGATTATCTGTGAAAAGATTCTTTCCATGGCGTGGCACGTCAACGATCTTTTCCTGCAAATCATATTGCAGGTCTGAGGCTTGGAGACATGAGAGTGGGTGCTAATACTCTCGGAGGAGGCTCTTGAAAATATCATAAGTCGATCTGACCATGTATTTTCCACACTCCTTCCTTTTGCCCACTAGTGAAACGAGCAGCTCAGCTTTCTCTGGAGGGAGAGAGTCGGCAAACTCCTGTGTAATTACCCATGACGTTCTGCAAGTGCATGCCCATGAAGAGTTGGTAGGATGCTATATTGGAAGTGAATATGGTGTTCTGAAAAACTTTTCTCCCAAAAGAGCACACAATGTCCGAGCTTCCCTCCCTGGGGGCACTTTTGGCCTTTTTGAGAGTGGATTTGACTACCATAGGATTGTGTGGCAATTGGAACCTCTAAAATTCAGGAGTCTTCTGGACTCAGTGCATCAAGTCAACCTTCTTCTTCACAGGCTGCATTGAAAGGAAGGGCTCCCACATACTCATCTGCATGTCCTTTAGGTTTCTATGAACAGGCACTATCACAGCTTCCTTCGGGAGGTCACGAAACTGGAGGATTTACAATTCTTCGGCCTTGGGTTCCTCCTGTTTTCAACTTAAATGGAATGGGCTTAGCCATTTCCCTGACAAAATCAATGAAGTTCAGCTCCTCCAGAGGTGATTACATTCTCTCATGAGGGGTTGAGGAATCTGAGGGTAAGCCTGAAGACCTCTCCTTCAAGAAGTACTCAAGGTGAGTTATTCAAGAGTCTCAGAAGTGCTCTGTCTTGGACCCAAAAAAGTATTCCAATGATGTTGCGTCTCTAACTGGGCCAATCTCTGCCCTCTTGGGGTACATATCTGTGCACAGAGTTTGGTGCTAATGTTTCCGCTATGCAGCTTGAAGCTGCGTGGGAGTCCTCTGCTGACATTCCTGCCAGTGGGGGAGGTGCAATACGATTACACTTAGGATCGCTCATAGGCAGGGCCTGCCTATCCCTCGAGACCTGTCTATGCTGCGCATACCTAAGCATGATTGCGCTGCACTTCCCCCCACCGATAAGAGTGTCCGTCGAGGGCTCTTGCGCAGCTTCAAGTTGCTTAGTGGAAACATTGTTCAGGGCCGTGATGATCGTCAGTGCCTGAGTGAGCAATCATGTTTATGTTTATGAAAATTTGATATACCGCCCTTCATGGTTATGGCAAGGGGGTTTACAATAAAACACTTCCAAGCAGGGAAGAGATGTGGAAAATAAATCCATAAAATAACATAGGAGCAGTCCTATTCATACTGATAAAAGCAAAGAGAGGCAAAGGCAGAAGGAAAGATGTCCATATTATAGGCAACTGATAGGGTCAAGTGATGGGTATATCAAAAGCTTTGTGAAACAGGAATGTTTTGGCTGCAGATTTGAATTTTGTGCATGATGATTCTAGACGGAGGTCAGTGAGTACGTTATTCCAGAGACTGGGACCCAGAAAGTAAAATGCTGAGTGGCGGTTGATTCAAGCCTGGCTTGTGTAGCTGAGAGGAGACGGAGTCGATTGGAGTGAAGTGAACGTAGTGCATGGCGGGGGTATGGAGTATGATGAGAGAAGGAAGATAAGATGGTGTATCTGGTAAGACCTTGTGGAGCAGAGTAAGGAGTTTGTACTGGATAGGAAGCCAGTAATAGTGGATCAGCAGAGGATTAACATGGTCGAATTGAGAGGTGTGGGCTAATACTCTGACGACTGTGTTTTGGATAAGTTGTAATCTTTCAAGCAATATTGGGGGCATTGAAGTAGAGGTGTGCAGAAGTATCACAGCACCAGTAGACAGTCAGAGCCAGAATCTGTCTGACTGAAAAGTGCTATTGTGCATATATGTACCTGATTTGTGTTTTTTTTGGTGTGGGGGGGGGGGGGGGGAGTGGATGAATGCATGTGCATCTGTGTGTATATGTTTCTGTGTCTCTGATGGAAATAGTCTCATATAAATAGAGTTTCCCTTTGAAACTTTCAGCTGGAGTGGAGAAGTCTGTAGGTACAAATGTGGAGGAGTGGGACACGTTTTTTTTAAATAGTGGACATTTAGGCCAAAGTAATCCGATTCTAGGGACAAATTCTGAAAATACAGGACTGTCCCATATTATACAGGACGGTTGGTCACTTTAGACCAGGGCATTATCCCAGCTTTCCGTAAAGAAGCTACTCTCTTTCCTATTTAAAAAAAAACGGTGCTGTTGCTCAGGATGGTTGCAAATGTTATCAACCTATTTCAAATCTTCCTTTCATTATAAAACTTATGGAGAAAGAGGTTGTATCTCGGATATGATTATTTTTGCAAGATAATTATCTATTATGTTATGGTCAGTAGTTTTGTTAGATACAGTTTAGACAAAAATGTTCCAGCTCTTTTGATTGCTCTAGATTTATCATCGACCTTTAATGTAGTTGATCCTATAGTGATACTCCACAGATGCTCCCAATTGGGTATGTTAGGAAAGGTCTTACGTTGGGTTAAGTATTTTCTCACAGATTATACACATGGAGAACAATTTTATAACCAGGCACCTACTTTTAGGCACCCAGAATGCACCTTTTTTTTTTTTTTATAAAATAGGAGTGTAAATGTTTGAAACGCATGTTAAATCTAAGCGTGAGCACTTACACCAGCCTTAGGGCTGGTCTGAATGCCCAGGCCTAGATTTTTAAAAAACATGTGTAAGTTATAGTAACTTATAACTTAGGCGCACAGATTTGGGCTGTGCCCACACTGTGCCCGTGTACGCCCATACTGAAAGTATGTTCCATTGGTTTTATGCACATACTTATAAAATAGCATGACCGTAAAGGCCTATCCAAGCGTGTTGATGGCGCATAACTTTAGGTGACTCCTTATAAAATTACATCCTTAGGGTCCGGTTAGAAGGTGTTTGGTCTGAGACTAAAACTCTATCTTGGGGAATGCTCCAAGTCTCCCCGCTCTCTTCTCTTATTATGTAATATCTTTTTACTGTCTCTAGGGAAGATTGTTTGTTTGTTTTTTGGTCATCTGTTTTTTAACTGTGCAAATGATTTACAGATATTAGCTCCACTGAATTTTGACTAAAATCAGGCAACTGAAATTTGAATAACTGCTTGAGCCAGATTGTGAATTGGTTAACCACAAGAGGGCTGATTTATCAATACGCAAAAAAACGGAATGCCAGTGTTTGGCTAAAGACTAAAATCCAGCCAATGATTAATGGCTGGATTATTTCTATAAAAGATTCCATCAAGTCACTGGGTGTAGGGCTGGAACAAGATGGAATAGGACATGAACAGTTATCTCAAGTCACTAAACCTGCTCTTTAATGTTCAAACACAACTTAAGTTCATGCTTTATTAGGCCATTAAAAAGCAATCTATAATATATTGTACTTCAGTGCTTACAAAACTGCATATGTTTTGTTTTTCTGAGTGATTTTAAAGGTAATGGAGGCTATTCCTGCCTTCACCTGGCCTCGACTAACTTCTCTGCCAGTTGTGTGGGGAAGTTAGACGAGGGCGGGGAAGGGGTGGCTCGGGAGCGGAGTCTGGGTGGTCGCCGGCCTTGGACGTACAGGGTCGATTCTAATGTCGGCCCTGTACATCCAGGGCCGGCGACATGTGCGGGTAAATTATTCCACCTCGGAGGTGGAATAACTTTCCTGGACGTGTCATTTTGTAAATGCCAGGGTGCAGATGGGGCAAGGGGGGGCTGGAGAGCATTCCTTGCAGCCCGACCCTGGTCTTAGGAGGCCAGATTGGGGCTTGGTCTGCGGGGAATTAGCTTTATTTTTCAGCGGTCGGCATCGTGTCTCTTCAATGGAGCTGTGGTGCCATGGTGCCGTGGCTCCATTGAGGAACCTTGACTGAGTTAGCCGGGGAAAGTCCTGCACGTGCAGGCTGGACTGAATCGCAGTCCCGGCCTGCACATGCAGGACTGTTCGCGATTCTGATTCCACAGGGCTAGATGTGCCCCGCGGGATCAGAATCGCAATCCCCTCTGTACATCCGGTTCAGACCAGACATACAGAGGGGATTGGCGTCCAGGACGGAATTGGGCCCAATGTATGCAAATCTCTTTGTGTCTGGTATGAGCAAGTTTGCTTATATTATTAGAAAGTTTTATGTTAAGAGATTGTTTTAACTGCTGTAAACCTTTGACTTCTGATAGCTACAATAGCGGTATATAAAGTTTTTAATAAATAAAATGGAATGGACTATCTGTTCTGGCAATTAATCATGGCAAATGATGCCTTAGGCCTTAAATATTGCTTTTCATTGACATTTTGGGGTAATTTTACAATGGAGTTTTCATTGTAAAGCCTGCTTTATGCGTGGAAAAGGACTTTAATAAAATTGCATGGCTGTATCTGCCCCAGGATGGCGCATACAGTACTTATATGCTCGCCACACATCCGCATTCCCAGCAGTGTTTTATGGGGGGAGCCAAGGTTGGGGCAACCATTAGGCAAATTAGGCGGTCACCTAGAGTGGTAACTTCTAGGAGCGGCAAAGATCTGGATATTCAAAGCTAAATAATAGATTTTGACAGCCAAGGTGGGTGTAAGGCTTAAGGTCTGTCTAGGGCATCAGCACCTTGAACCAATTCTGGAATTGCAATGTATATGCCTTTTATAAAATACGTAAGTACACACATAGAATGCATGCAAATACTTACACCTGGCTTGGAGCAGGTGAGAAATTTTGCACCACTGGGAATAGTTCTGGATGACAATTTTATAAAGGCAAAGAGGTGCCTATGTTGTTGTTGCTAAGTGCAGTTGAGTTGATGCAGACTCCTGGTGACCTTGTGAATAGTTGTCCATGTTGTGACTATCTACTGGGTTTTCTTGGTAGGGTGCAACTGGACGAAGACTGCCAAGCTTCCACGCAGTTAGTCTAGTCTGTTCAGTTAGGGATTCATGAAAACACTGTATTTGACCAGGGATGCTTAAAATTTGCACACAATTGTAGCTCTAGTATTTTGCACTGAAGCTTTAATATCAAACCTTTGACCATATCTCAATTTTTTTCTTCTGCTACTTCAGGGGTATTTACTCTTTCAGCTCTTACTGCAATTTTCAAAACAACAACAACAAAAAAAGACACTTACTAGCCCCTCTGTAACAGTGCTTACCAGACACAACATAGAACTGACCCAGGACAGATCCTTTACACACTGCCCTAATCACTCATTCCCCAGAATAAACTTTGCTTAATACTACCCTCTGCTATCACTCAATCAGTTTCCTGCCCAGTCACACCATTATGAGCATGTTATTTGGGACAGTATTAAATGTTTTGCCAAAATATAAATTCCATATCATCCTGCTAGACCAGTCCAGACAAGTGGGTTGTGTTCCCCTACCAGCAGATTGGTGGAGACAAAGAACCAATGAAAAGCCCAGGTTTCAGTGGCATCACTCCCATGTCTCTATGCACCTCAGCCACTAGAGATCTTCTCAGTATTTTTGTCTCCAGCAGATGATGGATGGATTTTCTCCTCTCTGAAGAAAATCTGGGGATTGAGAGGAAAAGCGTGATTAAACGCTCGTGAATGACCACCTTGAGAGTGACTCTCTCACTTGAATGTGATGTAGGAGGCTCCACTAGACTGTGTCTTTTCGGTAGCCATAGGAGGAGGGAAAATTGGTTCAGCTCCACGCCGTTATCATTATAAGAGCCTTTTGAGCAGCCACAAAATTGGAAGGATCTGGAAGAGTGCAGCAGCCTCATACAACCTCAACGCCCCCCTCCCTCCTCCTCTGTTCCCCCTGCTCTCTCCCGAAGATTGCAGAAGGCTCTCAGAGAGATCTGCCTGCCAGTCACCTTAAATACAATGCTGCAAAAGCCAGTGAAACAGTATCATGGGAGTAGAGCTGAGCCCAGCAAAGATCCTCTCCTAGGGTTCTCAGGGGATGAGTACAAAGGCTTGACCTTGTCATTGTCCTTACTAGGGGCTCCCGATTCCATCTGTGTGGGATGCAATTCGGGGTAGACTGCTGATGACTGGTGGCACAGTATGGGGGTTTCCTGTTGTTTTCTGCATGCGTTAGTAGTGTTTTTTTTAATATTGTGCACCTGGCAGTCATGCAGTCCTTGTGCGCATTCCACCCAAGCGACTCCAACGTGGGTTCCTACCTAGCATTTATAATGAGCATTGCAGTAACAGGGCAGTTAACACATGCTGCCATAAAAGTGTATTCAATGTGCAACATAGTAAAACCGCAGTTAATACACGCCTTAGTGTACACTGTTGTGATGCCGAACTTGCCTTAACTCTCTATATCTTCTTCCAGGAAATATTGTTTGATCTGTGGCAAGTGAAGTGCCTCGTCTCCAGATTCTAGACTATGCTCTTCTGGCATGGCAGTTTCTGAGTCATCCCTGGAGGGCCTGCTCCACCTCTTTCAACTGAGGAATGCAATTAGTCTGGCCTTGCCTGCCTCAGGGCAGGAGGTGACAGATGGCACTATGGGTAAGGATATCCAGCCAACTGGAGGTTCCAGTGAGCCGCTCTTTGTCCTCTAGGGAGGTTATGGCAGCTCTGCCCCTGGTGTTGGGGGTCATTTCTGAGAGGAAAGCGTCCAGACGCTGGACTGTCCTCCCTGGAGTTCTCTCTTTTTTTCAGCAGGCCTGGTCCTTCTGGCATGGAAATACAGACCGTGCAGTCTCTGGGTGCCCTCAAGTGCAGTCTCGTGCGGGGCAGGCAGAGAGTGGAAACCCTGTTTGATTGCCTTTGGCTAAGCATCCCTGGCATGGGACAACTCCTGGAGATGGGGAACAGCTGGGAGCTGTCTGAGATTTTGACTATGACTTGGATTCAGATAGCTTGGTACTGGGCTCTGTTGTGGATGTAGAAGTACTCTCGCCTTCAGAAGATTATGAGGAGGCTGGTGTGATCTGCCTGTTCCGGAAGGAGAAGCTGGAGATGTTGATTGCCAGGGTCTCATCTGCCTTGAACTTGATGGATGCTTCCAGCATGGAGCAGGAGCTGAAGGTAAACCCGCTCCTTCAAGGGATGCAAAGATCCACTAATATCTTCCCATTCCTGGATGTGATCAAGGATATGATCTGGTCAGAATGGAACTCTCCCGACTCCCTGCCTAAAGGGCTAAGGGTGTGTAAGAAAATCTCCGCTCTCCCAAAGGGGAAGTGCATTGTGTGGTTTGGCATTCCGAAGGTGGATGCGCAGGTCACGGCGGTTACCAGATGGACCACCATTCCTGTGGAAGGCAGATCAGTCTTTAAGGATTTTTTTGATGATAAGGTGGATTCATTGTTGCGTGGCAGCAGTTAATCTGCAGCTGGCGGTATGTACCAGCCTAATGTCTCAAGCCCTGCTCTAGTGGATTCAGTCTCTTCCGCCAGATGATACTACTCCTCTTTTGGAGTTGGCTATGGCCTTCCTTTCAGATGCCATGTATGGCCTTGTATGTTCGGTGGTCAGGGATGGGGTTGGATTTGGCTCCGGTTCTGGGCAGCGAACACATCTTCCACAGCCCAATTGGCCCAACTGGCTTTTCAGGGAAATCTTCTGTTTGGAGCCAATTTGAAGAAGCTGGAGAAGGACCTGGGCAAGACAAAATTTTACCGCCTTTCGGAAGGTCTAAGGGGCCTGTGAAGTGGGCTGGTGCCCCTTCTCGTCAGCCTCCACCCGTCCACTGAGGGCGCACTGGCCAGATTCCTGGGGGTCTCGGGACTCTCGTTCCTCAGTCATTTCATGGAGTGTGTGGGCCCAGGGACTGTCCCTTCCAGAGGAGGAGCCTCCCAGGCTGCACAGTGAAGGTTTGGGACTGATTCCGTGGTTCCTCCAGTTGGAGGCAGGTTTCGCCTTTTCTTTCAGGAATGGGTCTGGGTTACCGAGGATCGCTGGGTACTAGACACCATTCAGTTTGGCTATGCCCTGGAATGCAAAGAGCCGATTCTGGATGCCTTCGTCATCTCTCCATGTGGGGCTGCGATCAAAAGTGCCACTGTGCGGGCCACCTTGGACAAGTTGCTGCACCTAAAGGCGGTGATGCTCTTCCTGCTAAACGAGCAGGGCAAGGTAGATAGTCCATCTATTTTATGGTGCTCAAAAAGGACGGTTCCTTCTGGCCCATTTTGGACCTGAAGGAGGTCAACGAGCATTTGCGCATCCTGCACTTCTGGATTGAAACCTGTGCACTGAGTGACTGAAGCTGTGCACCGAGGAGAATTCTTAGCTTCTCTGTATCTGACTGAGATGTATTTTCTTATCGTGATCTGGGCAGACCAGCAAAGCATCTGCATGTTTCCGTGCTTGGCTCTCACTATCAGTTTGCTGCCCTCACTTTAGGTCTATCCACTGTCCCAAAGATGTTCTTCAAGGTCATGGTGGTGGCAGCTGCGGTATCAAGGGATCTTTGTCCATCTTTACTGGAAGACTGACTTATCTGGGCTTGTTCCCTTTCAGAAGCATCTCGGGTGACATCTCAACTGGTGTTCTTAGAAAGCCTCGACTGAGTATTCAAAGAGGGAATGAGCCAGCTGTGGCCTCCCAGTCCCTGGAGTTTCTGGGAGCATGTTTCAACACTTGAGTGGAAAGAGTTTCCTACCAGAAGAGAAAGTCAAAAGACTGTTGGACTGCCTGGCGCTGTTCTGTGCGCAGCAGGCTCCCAGAATCTAGGATTATCTTCAGCTCCGGATTGATGGCAGCGACCATAAAGATTGTGCTGTGGGTGTGTGCTTCCATGTGACTGCTACAGTGGTCCTTGTTGATTCGGCAGTCCCTGAGTTCTCAAGAGTTCAAACGTAGACTCCCGCTCCCATTGATGGTGAAGCCCAGCCTAAGGTGAAAGAAGGGCATGCTGCTGGATGATTTCTCCTAGTTCCTCCTGACGACGGCTACCAGTCTCTTGGACTGGGGAGCTCTTTACCAAGACCATACGATCCAGGCCCACTGGAGCTGCAGAGAAGTGGTGTGGTCCATCAACCACTTCTAGGTGAGGGCCATCAGGTTGTCTGTTCTGTGTTTCCAGCCCCTGATCGAGGGCTGAGCAGTTCAAATGTTTTCAGACAGCATCACGGCGGTGGCTTATGTCAATCAGCAAGGCAGCATGAGACGTGCAAGGGTAGCTCTGGCTTTCCTGTTTGCTTGGGCAGAGAAGAATCTCTGAGCCTTGTCGGCTCAGCAGATTCCCAGGGTGGACAGAGTGGAAGTGGACTTCCTCAGCCAGCACTCTCTGGCCCATGGAGAATGGGAGTTGAGTTAGGAGGCATTTCACTTGATTCTGTGACCCGCTGGGGTCGCCTCAAAATGGATCTGATGGCGACCTGCTCCAAGGCCAAAGTTTGCCGATTCTTCGGTCGCCACACAGAGACGGGGTCCAAGGGCATTGTCGCCCTGACCCAGCCTTAACCAAGTCAGAACCTGCTGTACATGTTTCCTCTGTGGCCCCTAATGGGGCATGTGATTCAGTGTATGGACTGTCACCTGGCCAGGATTATTCAGGTGGTGCCGGATTGGCCGAGCAAGAGTTCGATGTGTAGACCTATAATGGCTCCTGCAGGTGCCTCCTCTTCGGTTTCCTTGTTCTCAGTTTGATCGTCCTGGAGGACCCAGTTCCCTACTTGCTTATGGCTTGGCTCTTGGAAGGAGGCAACTAGTATGTAAGGGCTACTCTGCAGCGTTGTCTTTACTCTGCTCGGAGCCCGGAGGAGGTCTACCAAGCTAGTATATGTACGGATCTAGTACCTCTTTCAGCGATGGTGCAGCACTCGGCAGTTGGCTCCTGAGGCGGTCAAAGTGCTATTTTTGTTGGTCTTTCTATAGGATGATTTGGAGAAGGACCTTTTCCTTAGTTCCCTGAAAGTTTAGCTGCCAGTTTTGGCCTGTTTCTGAGGTTCAATGGCTGGTAAGTCTCTAGCCTTGCTCCCCAACATCTTGTGCTTTCTCCAGGGGGTTTGGCATCTGTGTCCTCCTCTCCGGTCTGTGATCTCTTCCTGGGATCTGGGTCTGCTGCTCATTGCCCTGGTGGTGGCACCCTTTGATCTGTTGAAGCTTGCTACTTTAAAGGATTTAATGCTCAAGATGGTCTTTGTGGTTGTGATTTATTCCGCAAGACAGATTTCTGAGCTGCAGACTCTGTCTTGCCGAGATCTTTATCTGTCTTTTCAAAGGAGGTTATTTCCATTGGGCCTGTGCCTTCCTTCTTGCCTAAGGTGCCTTCTCCCTTTCACGTAAACCAGGTGGTCTGCCTGCCCTCCTTCTCGAAGGAACAGTGTCGGGGACAGTATAAGAATCTCCGCCTTGTGGATGTCCGGAGGTGCTTCTTCGGTACTTGGAGGTTACAAATTCCTTTCATAAGTCCAACCATCTTTTTGTGCTGTTTGCTGGCCCACGCAAAGATGACGTGGTGGCTATATCGCTTTTGGGGTGCTGGATTAAGGAGGCTATGGCCTCCTGTATCTGTTGTGGAACCAGTCAGTTCCGGAGGGTTTGCGTGCCCATTCTACCTGAGCACAAGCGTCCTTGTGGGCAGAGCAGAGCTCGGTAGCCCCTGCAAACTTTTGTTGGGCATCACTTTCCACTTTTGTCAAGCATTAACTCTTGGATGCCCATACTTGGCTGGACACAGCCTTGGCTCAAGTGTTTTGTGAGCTGCTGTGTCTTCTTCTCGCCCAGTGGAGTTGTAGCTTTGGTACATCCCACTTGTCTAGACTGGTCTAGCAGGATGATATGGAAGGTGACATTTTACTTACCAGTTAATGTCCTTTCCTTGAGTCTTACTAGACCAGTCCTAGGACCACCCTTAAACTGTATTTGCTCTGTTCTTCTGCTGCGGTACCCTTGGGTCCGCTGTGATTTCTATACTTGGCTTTGTAGGTTCATTGTCTACTGTTTATGCTTTCCTGTACATAGTTCTCTACTGTTGATTATGCATTGTTTATTTATTTATTTATTTAACTATTTCTTTTATACCGCCCCTTCCAGAGATCAAGGGCGGTTTACATATAACAGGTTAACAGTCTTGTACACATTTGTATACATTCTTTACATAGAACAATAGAAACTAACTATTTACATTGAACAATAAAATTTAACTTAGTGGGTATCAAAGTAGAACAAAACATCAAACTTTTTTACAAATGTATATTTACAGTGTGTGGTGTGTAGTGCGGGTATTTGTGTAGGTGCTGGAATTTAGTTCCTTTTATGTCTTCATTGGGGCGTGTGTGTTGCCCAAAATTGAGGCTTGCCATGTTTCTCCCATATGTGTTGGGACAAATACTGAGGAGACTTCTGGTGGCTGAGGCGAATAGAGGCATTGGAGTGATGTCACTGAAACCTGGGCTTTTCATTGGTTCTTTGTCTTCACCAATCTGCTGGTAGGGGAACACAACCCACTTGTCTGGACTGGTCTAGCAGGACTCAAAGAAAGGACATTAACTGGAGGTAAAATGTCACCTTGTACTGCATCCAGGCCCTGGCTATGATTGAATTCTCACCCATTAATTTCTTCTATTTTCCTAGAAGATGGTTGCCTTTATAAGAGCTTCTTCTAGTTTAGTCCTCTGTTATACTTCACAAAGATCTTCCCACCCTGAGCATGCCTTATTAAGATTCTCCCCCATTTTATTAAGCTTCTTTTTAGTCTTCATAAATTTTCCACTTAGGGGATCGTTCCAGAACACGAATAAGGGGTTTGAATGTGCGGTGGGGACATTTATTTTATTTTTAAATTTTATTTCACATTCTTATGTACCGCCTTATCTGGTAATCAAGGCGGTTTACAATTAACAGAACAAGGTACATTAAACATAATTAACTATGTACAATAACAGAGTAACTATTACTATTTACATAATTTGGTCTGAGTGGGATAGGGACTGAAGTGTTGATATAGGACTTGAAGGAAGAGGTTGTAGGGACAGTTGTATATTAATTGAGTCAGGGAGGCTGGTAAATGGAGTGGTGTTTTATTTACTTATTTATTTATTTAACAATCATTTATATCCCGCATCTTCCAGAGTTCAGATGTGGCTCACAATTGAACAACAGTCAACAAAGCAGGGCTTGTTTTACATGGAACAATTTTTGACAGTAAACAATGTAATAGTTAAATACGTAACAGAACGGTGAATGGTTAAATGCATAACAGAACAATGTAATGGTTAAATACATAACAGAACAAGAACAATTTATGAACTATGTACAGATACAGGTTTGTAGGTTCCTTAGATTTAAATCATGGTTATTTACAAGAGGGTGCAAATCTGTTAATTATGAGGTTTAGCTTTACTCAGTTGGGTGTTATTTAGCCTTTTTCTGGGATGATTAGTGTATTATCAATGTTGTTGTAGTGCATGGCAAAGAGGTAGGTTTTCAGTTTTTTGCGGAATTCTATAATTTCTGTTGTGGATCTTAGGTCCTCTGGGATGGAGTTCCAAATGAAGGGGGCCGCATGTGAGAAGGCTCTGTTATTAGTTAGTTTGGTTGCTTTTATAAAATCATTTGGAGTCCTTAATTTATTTGAGTGTCCTTTTCTGTGAGTGACTTTTTGAGATTCCTTGCTTATAAGATTGCTTAATGGGATTGGAACCATGCCATTGAGAGCTTTAAATGTGGTTATTGTGGTCTTATATATTATCCTGCTTTGTATTGGGAGCCAATGCAGGGTTGCTAATATTGGAGTAATATGCTGGAATGAGTGTGCTTTCATTACAATTCTAGCTGCTGCGTTCTGTGCTAGTTGTATTCTTTTAATGTTTTGTTTCGTTATACCTAAGAGAATTAGGTTGGAAAAATCAAAGTGTGGGGTTATGGTTGCCTGTATTATGTTAATGAAATCTTGTAAGTGAACTAAGGGGCGTAGTTGCTTGAGTATTTTGAGTTTGAAGTAGATTTTCTTTATAATGTTTCTAATGTGGGTGTTCATCGTAAGGTGTGTATCTAAAATGATTCCTAGGTATCTTATTTCGTTTTTTATTGTGATGTCATGGTTTTGTATTGTTATGTGGGTTGGAGGGACATATGAATGGTTTTTTTGTTACAATTAATACCTCTGTTTTTGAATGGTTTATGTGGAGGTTTTTCGCTTTTAGCCAGGTTGCAATTTCGTTAAGACAATCTGTTAAGAGTTTTATCGGTACATCAGGGATGGTGAATGGAATGTATAACATAATATCATCTGCGTATAGATGATAGAGTACACCGAATTTTTTGAAAATGTCACAAACTGGTTTTATATATATGTTAAATAGGAGGGCTGATAGAGCTGAGCCTTGTGGGAGACCAATTTCTTGTTTATATGTGTTGGATGTCTGATTAGCTATTTTTACATTTTGCGTTCTATTATGTAGATATGAAGTGAACCATTTGTGTACCGTGGCATTTATACCTATTTGTTAAGGTGCTTTCAGTCTTGTGGTAGGAGATTGTGGGTGGGAATGACCATTTCTGTGCTGAAAACATCCCCGACCATATTCTGAAACACTGCTATCATGCACGCCCATGGCGCTAGTACAAGGAGCTCATAATGTGCTAGAAGAAGCGGAACAGGGGTGTGGTCAGCCACGGAGACGTATAAAGCGTATTTAGGAAAGGCATGTGTACGTTATAAGGGTTCTTGCAGACATCCACATTATTCCTGCTGAAACGTGGAGTAAGGCCAAAACTTAGAAAAAATTTTGCTGTTCTTTGCAATGTGTTCCATATTGAAGAATGGTAGTGACAAGTGTGTGCTGAACTGGTGTGACTGCAGTCTGGCAAAACACAAGATGTATTTGTAAGGAACAGAAAGAAGAGGTAAGGGAATGTTGTAAGGTATAGAAACATCAAGTAACACTCTGACAGAAATATTAAGAAGAGCAATAGTGTGTATTATGGCTATGTTGAAACGTGCTGTTTGTACTAAAAGAGACAATCTAGGGGACCCTAACAATTCCCATGTTCTGAAAAATGGGACGTGCCCTAGATAGTATGGGCATGAGTAGGGAAAGGATTCTTGTTTGGGTGAGAAACGGAGAATGTATTTTTATTTCTAGTACCCCAAGCTATTATGTTATGTCATAACTGTTATCTTTAGGTTCAGGGCATCTATTGGGCAGAATTATGTTTTTGTGACTGAAAGTGAGAGTGTGTGTGGTTGAGGGGTGCACAGAGGGATCTGGTGTGCTCATCTGCAATTCAGGGGGGACATGAAAGCCTGGCCAGTACTTGGACCGTATGGATGACCACAGCATCACCAGGTGCCAGTATGAGTGGAGTGGAGTGGAGGAGTGGCCTAGTGGTTGGGGCAAGGTACTTCAGGCTGGAAGGTCAGGGGTTCAAATCCCACTAGAGGACAGCAACCTTGGGCCGGAAGGACTGGGGTTTCTAGTCCCACAGGTGCTCCTTGTGGTCTTGGGCAAGCCACTTAATCCTCCATAGCCCATGTTCCCTGTAAAATAGTTATCTCCAAGTTATAATGCCCTGTTCAATGTAATTTCAATTTGTTCAATGCAAACCACACTGATGCAGAATAGCGCGGTATATAAGAGAATGTAAATAAATAAAATAAAATAAATGATCTGGCAGACAAAATCAGAGAAAGTTCTTCATAGCTAAATGTCAAAACATATCCCTGTCAATAAAAAGGGACCCTCAGAATAAGAGCATTCAACAGTGAAAATAGCACTAATGAATGCCCATAATGCACATTTTTTGAGACCAATGGTGTTGCTGTTGAGCATGTATTAGTGTTGTTTTCACTGCTGAATGCTCTTATTCTGAGGGTACCTTATTAATGACAGGGATATATTGTGACATGTAGCTTTAGAGAACCTAATTCCAAATGAGAGCATACACACTCGCAGTAGAAGCAGTAAGCACAACAAAAGCGAGGTGTCCACAACAGTAATGGTGTAATAATGCTTTATTGTGAGAAAGCCCCAACGCATTTCAGCAAACGCCTTCTTCAGGGGATAAAAGCCTCAAATAAAAACATATATATACACAAGGTTATGATCAATAAATAATAAATAAATAATAATAAATAAAAGTATTAACTGGTGTAAATGAATAAAATTATTAAAACACATAGGGGGTTATTTTGTGCCATCCCGCTATTCGTGCCTTCCCCCACCGGCGTCTAATCTCCCCGCCGATTGTGTGGGGAGGTTAGACAGGGGCAGGGAAGGGGCGGCTCAAGGGCGGAGTCTGGACGTATAGTGACGATTCTAATGTCAACCCTGGACGTCCAGGGCAGGCGACATGTGTGGGGTAGTTATTCCACCTCGGAGGTGGAATAACTTCCCTGGTCGTATTATTGTTTAAATGCCGGGGCATGGATGGGGTGCAGGGGGGTTGGAGGACATTCCCCACAGCCCGACCCTGGCCTTAGGAGGCCAGATCAGGGGTCAGGCTGTGGGGAATAAGCACTTTTGTTGTTGGCCGGCCTCGTGGCTTTTAAATAGAGCCACGGTGCCATGGCAACTGGACGCCATGGCGCCGCAGCTCCATTTAAAAGCCCTGACTGAGTAGTTGGGCAGGTCATGTACGTTCAGGCTGGACTGAATCGCAGTCCCGGCCTGCACGTACATGACTGATCGCGATTCTGATCCCATGGGGCTAGACGTGCCTAGAATCGTGAGCCCCTCTGTATGTCTGACTCAGACGACGTACAGAGGGGGTGTACGTCCGGAATGGAATGAGCCCTATAAGGCTGATATTACAAACATTCATGAACAAGTGTGGAACTGAATAAAACATAAAATGGGGAAATAAGGGGTAGAAAGTACACAGTGAAAATGCATGGCAAAGAATACATACCACGATCATAGGAATGAGAAATCACAAGCTCATATATTTAAAACCATCGGGACTAGTATTAGACACCAAGCATTACTACCTTTATGTAGACATAAAAAAACAAAATAAGCTCAACGATGAGGAGGTGCTGTATAAACAAGTCTTAAATGAAAAGCAAAAAACTGGCAAAAAAAGAGCTAAATTTTTTTGGAGTATTGTAGAAACCTGATCAGTGCACTTCTACACCGCCACAGTTGATCCTATAGTATAGGCAGTTTTAGTTAAGATGATGAAAGTTTCAACCATACAGGTCAATCAGGCAACTTATAAAAAACAGCATACTGCTCCCTTAATAATTACTATGCTGCTTTTTTATATATTGTTTGATTGATCTGTATGGTTGAAACCTTCATCATCTTAACTAAAATTGCCTATACTTTAGGATCAACTGTGGCGGTGTAGAAGTGCACTAATTAGGTTTTTACAATAATCCAAAACAAGTGAGTTCTTTTTGCCAGTTTTATGATTTTCATCTTATTTATTTATTTATTTTATTTATTTATTAGTTGCATAAATATGTGTTTAACTTACTATTATTTGTTTATCATAACCTTGTATATATATGTTTTTTTATTTGAGACTTTTACCCCCTGAAGAAGGCGTTTGCTGAAATGCGTTGGGGCTTTCTCGCAATAAAGCATTATTACACCATTACTGTTGTGGATACCTCGCTTTTGGTTTGCTTGCTATAGGGAACCTATTTAGATTCCTTCTGGAATATTTTTCATAGGGTACTCTAATAAGATCATATATTGTTGGCAGTGTGATAGGGCAGCCAGAAATCTGCTGTAGCAGGCACTGGGAGACATAACTAATGTGCCAACATTCCCCAGATTGTTCCATGAGGCCTGCATCCCTTCCCAGTTCAGGATCTATGAGAGCTGCGAGTGTGGTGATATATCTGGAGTTTGGTTACTTGGTGTGATAGCACAGGGATCTCCCTTCCCATGCCCACATAGGCCCGACCAGGAGAGCAGTGCCACAAAGCAGACTGTGGGAAGGCAGACAGTGTTGCCCCACAGATAGCGGATGTATACAGACCGACATACACTATGATGGGACAGGTGTAGCTGCTGTGAGAAATGCCAATACCTAGATAGGTGGGCCTCAGATGCCATAGCCAGAAGGCCCTACTACTACTACTGATCATGTGTATTGTGCTACAAGACATACGCAGCGCTGCACAGACACACGCAAAAGATGGTCCCTGCTCAACAGAGCTTACAATCCAGTCAAGACAGACAACACAGCAATATTATGCATCCTTTGGGGAACTGCAGTGTTAGTTTCAGGTTTTGTGCACATGGTAAGGATTCATCCTTAGGAGTTTAATGTGTGTTTGTAGAGACGATCAGGGCAGGAATCACTGGGGCCGGTTCCTAATGCCAAGTACCATTTGAGGCAATGTGTGTCCTGACATACATGTTCATACTTCCATCTCTTATACCATATTAGCGTGCACTGGGATTACCTAGCACTTTTCAGGGCCTGAAGAGGACTGGTATGTGGTCTAGGTTACAGCAGCAATCATGTCTCATTGGTAGTTATGTCTAGTTTAGATCAGCAAACTACCGTCAGCGTGAAGAGCAGCTTAGGAGATGCATGTTTTTCCCGGGGCACATGGCATTTGCAGGTACATTGCGGAGACAGCCAGGATCCGAAACGTGTAACTTTTCAGAATAAGTGGGCACAGGGATGTCAAACGTTTACCTGTGTCCAATAATATTGATGGAGGACGTGTTTCTTCATTATATCACATGGCCTGTGCTTGCACCAATGCACGGGCCGCCCGTCGGATGCATGCACGGGCCGGCTGAATAGCACTTTTCCCTTGCCGTGGCAAACACATCTACCTCCCTGATTCCGAATCTGCAGGCACATCTAGACCCGTGGATGTGGAATTAGGTTCAAACAGGGCCCGTTTTTAATTTAGGCGTATTTACGGGCCCAACATGCATGTTATGGAATCAGGCTCTTACTAGTTTGCATGAACACTTGAGTCAAAGACCTTGTTTTGACGGGAAAGTGGTTCAGACACTTCATATAGATGTGAGAATGGTCGAATGATTCTTGAGTCATGATGGGGGTTGGACCTAATGAGCAGAAGTGGCCCTGTAGCGTCTTTTAAGGCATAGACATGGGGCAGAAGGCAGGAGGGGGTGGTCCTAGTTAGCTCCAGACGGTTGCAAGGCTTGGAGGATATCATTGATTGAATAGCACAATTGTGATAGTTGCCCCGTGTTTAGGAAGCTTTACTACTACTACTTGCCCTTTTCTATAGCACTATGAGACAGATTCTTGCTAATGAACAGAAGGAAAGGCTGATTTGTCCCGATGTAATCAGTGAAAAAGTAGCATTTACCTGGGGAGATGACATCCATGGCATCCGAAATCCTAACATGCCGAATTTGTTCAGCTAACAGCTGGGAGGTACTAAGCATTTATCCCCTAGACACAAATTGGGAAAACCCCTTTAGTGTATCAGGCCGTGAGGGCAGTGAAGTGGTAATGGTGTAGCTGGAAATAACGACGTGCATAGGGTGGGCAGAGAAGAATATACACAAGGTTAAGCAGGTTTCTTGATTTCAGGTAACCTACAGTAAAGAGGAATCTTAGTGGGCTGCGTCAGCATCTGTTTGAAGGCTTTTTCCCAAGTGTGTGTAAAGGTTGGGGGATTTCCACTCTCTTGCACAAAACGGTGCCGCTTTAACCACACTCAGCCTTATGAGACATGAGCATCTCTTCCACTAATGCGCATTTTCCAGCCACTACTAATAATCTAATTTTAAAATAGCCAAAGGTTCCTCACCCCCTGGCTTTTGAAGTGTTAGAAATGGTTCTAAGCAGCTGCATTGCTATAGCAGATGCTTAAAAGGAAATCCATGTCACGTCTTGCCCCCCTCCCCTCCACGGTTTCCACACCCAAAAGCATGCTTTCATACTACTTTACAGGAAGGGGTGATTTTACAAGGAGCTGCCTAGATTTATGTGTCAAATACATCTGTAAATAGCAGCGGTTTAGCCATGTGCCTCTTCAGATATTGACTAGAGTGAAAGTAGGTGCGGTTGTTTGCTCTAGCTGCAGGCAAACAAGGTTTAAACTTTCACACGTACTTGACTTTATAAAATAGGTATATAGTAAATGCACGAAATGCGCACTAACTAGGTGCAACTTTATAGAATGACCCTCCACGTGCTAAGTGCCATACTCTTGACCACCTTGCTTCTCAAACTTGTAAAAAGCTTTGCAGCATCAGCCCTCTTGTAGAGTCTTCCATTAATACTGCACAGCAGATGAGGCCAGTGCGCAGCTTGACCCCGTCCATCTCTTCTCTTTTAAGCAACCTGAATCTCTGCAGTTCATTTTACCTGTCATTGTACTAATATAGCTGCTAGTGCTGTGCTTTTCCTGGGTTGACTTGAGTTTACCTCCATCTCTACCATCTCTCATTCAGCCAGTATCTAAGCGAATACAGAATTTCAGTATGCACGGGAGAGTGGCTAGATGAGGCGGCGGCCCAGGCAGAGGTTGCTTTTGGTTCCATCCTTTCCCTTTGAGGCTTGCCTGCACAGTGACTCAAAAAGGTGGCTTAGTAGCCCTTCCCACTCCTGTCTTTGCAACCTGGCAGTCATCATGGGCCACACCTTGGCAAAGCATTTAGAATGGCCTCAAACGCCCTACGGATATCTCCAGGAACAAGCAGGAATGAGTCTTCACATATGGGTACGTCGGTACCGACGGAGTCTGCGCGGAAACTCTCCCCAGCGTCCAATCAAAATGCTTTTGGGAGCATCCCAGCACGCCTGCGTGCTGCCTTCCCGCCTTTCCCAACTGCCTCTCCTCAGTTTTAGTTTTTCCGCAGAGCTGGCAGGACGTCCTCCTGTCACCGCAGAAAATTATTTCTTTATTTTTGTAGTTTTCTTGTGGTCGTGTCTGCCTTCTCTCGACGCACCGGTACCGCCGGTGTTTTTTTCTTTTTTTCTGCACATATTTCCTTTTGAAGGAATTTTTTCCTTGTTAGTGCCTGACGGGTTTCGGCCTGTTAGGCCTCCCTACTTTCCTTCATGGAAACGCCAGCCACTAGAATGTGTCTTAACTGTGGCAGTACCAAATTGGTGTTAGACACCCATAATTGGTACCTTCCATGTTTGGGACCTGAACACCTTCCGCTTGAGTGTTCTTCCTGCAGCAGTATTTCTTCAAGAAGTTTTCAGCATCGAGCTCAACTCGATGCGCAGTTCCCCTCTGACCAGAGGGTACCAGCTACATCTTCTTTCTCACAGGATCAGGTAACCAAACAAAAGTCTGTAAAGACTAGCCAGTCCTCGGGTGGTAGATCTCATATACATCATGGAGATGGCTTCGGCCTTGCCCCTGAGGACATTTTGGCTTTAAAACCCCGGCGGGAGTCTTCGGCCTCCAAAGCATCAACGGGGTTTCAGGTTGTTCCCGGGGTTCTTACCTCGGTGAACATACCTGAGCCACGCTCGGTGATGGTATCCACTTTGAGCGGTGCCGGTACCCCGGCATCGGCACTGGTGTTGGATGAAACATTCCACACCGATGATCGCAGTTGAGCACTCTTGGTATCTTCGGTGCCGCTAGAGCCACTACCGACCGATCTTCCAGCATCGGTATCGATCCCAGTGCCGATGTTGGTATCCACATCGGTACCCTCCAGATATGCATCGATAGACTCGCTTCTCTCGATGCCGAGTCTAGAATCGATCTCTAGTCTGGATGACTGGGTACTGACTCATCTCGGTACCAATTTAAAACGGTACCGAAGACATTCTACCGATGATCAAGGTCTGCCACATTCGGTTACCTCGGTACCGATACTGCTATCACAGACTGATCTTCATGTATCGGTATCAACCATGCCACCGATCCCGGTACCGGTATCCACACCCACATCGGTGTCGGTACCGTCCATGTTCGGTTCAACCGGCTCGCTTCCTTCCATACCCAGTCTGGAATCAATCCCTAGCATGGACGATTTGCTACCGATGGGTTGCGGTACCATTTTTCACCGATACAGACAGCTATCTTTTATGGATAACCCAATGCTCCACCCCTCCAGATCTTCTGTTCTAGACAATCTGAATGAACCGGTGGCTGCTGGAGCTAGTTCTTCAGCAGATCTAGCTCTTCCTCCTCTTCCTCGAGGACTCCCCTCTGGGGAGATTTCTTTTCAAGCTTTCCTGCTTGATATGGCAAGGCTACTTGCCATTTATATACCTGGTCTAGATCCTGCATCAGGGGATCCAGAACCTCTGCTGATCCCCTGCAATCCAAAGGGAGTCATTATGTTTCCTTTGCATCAGACCTTGCAGGATCTACTATTTAGAATGTGGGAAACTCCTTTAACGGTGTCCCCACCTTCTAGGGCAACTGATCTTTTATACAGGGTGCCCCCTACTCCAGGTTTTCAAAAGCCCCAGCTCCCTCATCATTCTCTTGTTGTAGAATCAGCAATGAGGCTTATTAAGAATACTAAGAAACACTCTTCTTATCCGTCAGGTCGTGAGGCTAGAACTTTAGATGCCTTTGGACATCAAACTTTCCAGTCATCCATGTTTTCAGCCAGAATTCTCTCATATATTTACTATATGGGATTATCTCTTGAGGAGGTCACAAAAAATTTGCCACTTTTGACCCCTTTTCTCCAAGAGCCTAGAAGAGCAGATTTTTTCTATACTACTCAATCATGCTCAAAATATTTCTAGATTCCTCACTCTTGCTTCCCTTCACTCTTTTGAGTCTGTTAGCAGAACTTCTGCTATAGCCATAGGAGCACGACATACAGCTTGGCTCCAAGCTTCAGACTTGGACAAATTGGTACGAGATAGACTGGGAAATACTCCTTGCACTGGAGAAAATCTCTTCAACAAAGAGACTTTACTCCAAGCTGCTCAGTTAACTCCTGACACTTGCTTTCAGAGGCTTGTCTACGCCTTCCTCTGTCCCAGTTTCTAGAAAATCTTCTAACAGGCTTTGTTGCCTCAAGGGGAAAAGATTTCATCCATCTTCTACCCATCATACAGATATTCCCAAACAAGGGAAACATCCAACCAGGCTGAGGAAACCACAACCTCAACAGCTTCAGCAAACCCAGCAGCCGCAGGGTTGCTGATAGACTCTTCACTAATTCTTCTTCCTGTTTGAGGTTCAGAACCTGTAGTTTGCAAGCATCTACATTGGTTCCATCCTAGTTTTTACACATGTATCTCTTAAGAGGACATCTTGACTTTTAGCTCATAGAGCTTCTTTAGATGACTATGTTGTACAGGTACTAAAGTTACTCCTCTTCCTTTCAGGTACACAGAGGAGTCACAGTTGTCAATGAGGTTCCTATGCCTTTACCTTTGACTTTTCTCCTGTATCAGCATGTCTCATATCACTTTAACAGAGATTTACTCCACCGTAAGTCTCTCTTTTCAACCCTGTCCCTCTTACTAAGACATTTCGTCTGTAAGAGTGCTACCACTAACTGCAGGCTCTCCTTAAGCCTAAATTTTCTCTCAGAATTGTCTTCCCCTTGCTCTTTTTGCTGGCAGCTTCTCAGACAATGACAGAGTCTTTCCACTCCTTCTCATGTCTGTATGTCTTTCAATCTTGGCATAAGATTTCCTCTGCTGCCCAGCAATAGTTAGAACTGCAGGGGCTCTTAGTGGTTACACCACTGACTTGCTGACCAAGAAACCAGAGCTTGCTCTCCAGTTTCAATTTGTTCTGGTCTTACTACTAAGTCCCAAACGGGCTACAACCTTTTCTGCCTATTGTTGCAGACACTTCACCTTCTATTCTTCCCCAATCCTTTGGCTTGGCAGAATAGTTCAACATACATACTGGCTCTTAAACAGCCAGTTTTTTCTTCTAAGTGACCCGCAACATGCTCTCTGCATCTCTACAGAGCAGCTCTTTACTATGGGGCCTTGTTAGAGAGCATATAATTCTAGATGGTTAGGAAGGGCTTTACCTAGTCATGTCTACTGGGTTCTCCCTGCCCTTACCATTTTCCATTAAAATCTTCTTAAATAAAGGACACCGACCTTTAATTAAGCAAAGACCTAAACAATCATCCAATTCCCTGGATTGGTTCACATCTCTAGTGCACCCCTTCACTAGGGATGTGTTTCTTTCAGTAGAACCAATCCATGTCTGCTATTTCCTTCCATCTTCAATTCTTCATAGCAGAATTCATATTCAGCACAAGAATGCACCATACCCTATTTGCCCTCATAAGGGGTAAATGTGGTATTTCTTTCATTGCATCTTTTTCTCCAGCTGCCTGCTGGAGTTATGGAAGGATTCAGACTTATTGTCTGCATATCAAAAACATCCTCTGCATTTTTCTTGTAGTCTCCATTCCTGGTTATTCAAGGACAAGAGTTCTTACAGGACTCTACGCTTCTCCTTGCCAGTGAGGGAACTCCCTTAGCGTTCCTACTCATAAGCAGTAGCGATGGATTCTCTAAAGATTCTCTCAAGCAGGTAATACCCTCTGGTTGTTAGCGGAATCTTTCTCTCGCCGCATACCCTAAGAGAGGACATGGATATGTATATATATATACATATATATATATATTTACATGTATATAGACATATGCAGGTCTGTGCCCATATACATATATATGTTTGTTTATATATATATATATATATATATATATATACACACACACACATACAGGGGGATATATCTATAATTACCTATCTATATATCCATATGTTAATATAGGATAGTAGGTAGTGTCACCAGTAGTCGGCCCGTAGCCTAGGCATACGGGATAGACGGCCTGGGGACCCTTTATTGAAAGACTGGAGCAATGCTTTAGGCTGCCATTGCCTCCTGGGAGTTGTAGTATTTTTCCCTTTTCAATAAGAACCAGTTGTGATGCGAGTGGTTCAGGCAATGACAGGCTTTTAATTCCCCTCCCGGGGCGGATTCAAACACAAAGTAACTCAGGACAAAAAGCCATACACTCTGGCACAAAATAAGAAAGGAAATAATACAGCTTCTCAACTTAAATCCAAAGTTCCACGGTATTTACAGCATACAGTCACTTTGTATAAGCAAGGAAAATCCTGTGCTCTTCAACTGCCAGTTTAAACAGCTTCCACAGATCACCTGGCTCAGCACAGAGAAATTATATCATCTGTAACCATTAAAGTACAGTCCATTTGGTTATCTGATATTTCTTCTTCCTGAGGATCAATCAGCATTGATTCATGCTGATTTTCTGGTAAGTACAACTTCTGCTTGGTATACAACGCTTCCAAACTTCCACCCTCTATCTGTTCCTGAGGCTTCTCTATCAAGCCCTCCGTGAGCTAGGGTTCAGTATTACCATATATTTTAGAATAGCAGAGAGGAGAGTCACACCCTTTCGGGTTTCTATAAGAGAACGTCTTATAACCACTTTTATCCTTATAGTAATTAGACAGCCTACCTTCTGGCTTAGAGACAGGGGAATGTCCTTGCACAGCCTGGTCAGGAAGGGGTTTAAACCTCAGAGGTTTTCCTCTGTACTTAGGTTTTTCCACCTTTTCTTCTGACATGCAAATGTCCTCCACTGAATACCTTTCACTCCCTGGAGCTTGCAAGTGCTTCCCAGATAGCTTTACCGGTAACGTTTCCCTCTGTGTGTCTTCCCAATAGGACAATTGCCTGGAGTTCTTGCCACAGGGTTTTTGGGCCCTGCTCCTCCAGCTATTCCTGCTGGTTACTTCCTGAATTTCTCTATCACTCTCAGAATCACAATCCTCTGAGTCACTCACGTACTTTCTCTCATGCTTCCTTCCACCCTGAAACACACGTTGCTTCTGAGTCTCAGACTTCAGCTCACTCAGCTTTCCCAGCTGGGTCTGTCCAAGCTTTCTCTCTCTCTCTCTCTCTCTCTCTCTCTCTCTCGTTCTCCAGTTCCTCTGCTCCTTCTGCTCTTTGCTTCTCTTGCTTCCTTTGCTGCCCTTCACACTGAAACTCTAATGAGCGTTTCTTATATGTCTGGTTTGGAGCTAATCTAGCCCTTCCCCCTCTCAGGTGAAAACTATTGGGCTCAGGAGATGGGGATTGTTTGCTAGCTGGGCGGGGCTGCTGCACTCGTGGCTGGGTTTGTGTATGTTGCTCCTGGCAACTGGGAGTCCTGTGCTTTGCCTTCTTGTCAGCAACAGACCTACTTCTCTCAAGTTCCTCTGTTTGCATGGCAAAGGACGTCTCTTCCCCATTACATATCTCCCCCCCTTAAGATATTACGGGCTGCAGCTTTCTTAGTCTGCCAGCCTGTAATCCTGAACTGATTAGCCAAACATTCCTCTACCTTGACCAGCCGCACTGTTGCTGATCTGTCGTGCCAAGGTTTTAACAGGTTCAGGTGGTATACTTGTCGGCGCCCCTTCTCATTCTCCACCTTATAGGAGACGAGACCGACCTTTTCCACTACTGTACAGGGTCCTTTCCACCTAGACTCAAATTTGGGACCGGCCTCTGCTACTAGGATTAGAACCTTATCTCCTACCGTTAACTGTCGTGTTTTGGTCCCCCGGTCATAATAATGCTTTTGCCGGCGCTGGCTAGCCTGCAAATTTTCTATAGACACTCGGGAGGTCCTCTCTAGGCGGCTTCTAAGATCCCTGAGAAACTGGGGTACCCCTATCTCTTCTACATCTGGTTCAACCCGTTGCTCCCTTAGGATATCCAAAATCCCCCTTGGAGCCCGACCAAATAAAAGTTCATAGGGCGATGCCCCTAAAGACGCTTGTACGCGCTCTCGGCACGCGTATAAGACAAATGGGAGTACATTATCCCATTCAGCCATCTTTCCTTCTAGGCTACGTCGCAACATCTGTTTAATTGACTGATTCATCCTCTCCACCAGTCCTTTGGCTTGAGGATGATAGGCAGAGGTCCGGATATGCCGTACCCCAAAAGCATCCCATACCATAGCTAAGTGTTTCGATGTGAAGTTACTCCCCTGATCCGTCAGAATTTCCTGGGGAAATCCAATTTCACAAAACAACTTTATAAGCTCAAGGGATATTGTCTTTGCCGAGATGTTACTTAACGGGATGGCCCATGGAAAGTGCGTTGCTTGATCTATAATCACCAGTATGTACTGGAAGCCTCTTGGCGTCCTAACGATGGGTCCTACTGTGTCCATCGCTAAACAACGAACTGGCATTGAAATAGTGGGCGTAGGTATCATGGGTACAGGTTTTGGCTTTGTAGCTGTGACTCGTTGGCAAGCGGGACAGGACTCGCAATAACGGGCTGTCTTCTTGAAGACCCCTGGCCAATAAAATCGGGCCAAGATCTGGTCCAATGTCCCCTGTGCGCCTTTATGGCAGCCTACAGGATGGTCGTGGGCCAATCGCAGAACTACTGCCTTAAAAGTAGTAGGCACCACCAACTGCTTCCTTACAGTTCCTGTACGCGGGTCTGTGCTCTCCCTGTACAATAGTTCTCCCTCTAAAAAGAACCTGGGCAAGATGATCCTATTCTCCTGAGCATACTCAAATGCTCTTTTTAACGCAGGATCACCTTTCTGCTCTTTAGGGAAGGAAGGAAATTTTCGGACAAGTTCTGCTGGGACCCAGGGTAACCCCTCCCCTGCCTCCAGTTCTGCCCTCGCTTGGGACCTACGCCTTCTTTCCTGGCGTCTCTCAGCTTTTTCTTTCCTATCCTTAGAGGGGATATTCAGCAAATCCTCATGAGAGGGAAGTATATCGGGTACCTCCTCTCCCCCGTCATTCTCACATTCTAGGGCTTCTTCCTTATCCTCAGGGGCTTCAGTTTCCTCATCTACCGGACTAACCCCTGTTCCAGGAGCCTTGGCCTGGGTTCTGGTAGAGGAGATCAGGCCTGTTTTCTCGGTTAAGTCTCTTCTTAACTCCTTGTGAAAGGGAGGCCAATCTCTCCCTAAAACAATGTCACGTGGGAGTTGTGGTATTACTGCCACCCGTACTTCCTCATCAATACCCAATCCTGTTACAGACACCTTATACACAGGATAATATGAGGATTCTCCATGTACACATCTCACCTTTACTCTCCCATCTGCTTGGCTCCGGGCGGATCGTTCATGGTCAGTGATGGTCTTCCACAGCTTCTGGGAGACCATGCTCTGGTCTGCTCCAGAGTCAAGCAGTGCTAGAGCTTCTACCCCTTCCACTCGGACCTTTAGCAGAAATCCCTCCCCCAAGTGTTTCTCTCTTCCTGACACTAGGGCAGTGCGTACTTTATTTATTTATTTATTTAGACAGTTTTGTATACCGCCTTATCCTTCAATCAAAGCGGTCACAACACAATTGGGGGATACATTTAACACGCGGGGATATGAGACACATACACTAATACTTACAGGGAACATGGGCTATGGAGGGTTAAGTGGCTTGCCCAAGACCACAAGGAGCATCTGTAGGACTAGAAACCCCAGTCCTTCCGGCCCAAGGTTGCTGTCCTCTAGTGGGATTTGAACTCCCGACCTTCCGGCCTGAAGTACCTTGCCCCAACCACTAGGCTACACCTCCCTTGCAATCTCTGCGTATGTGTCCTACCTGGCCACAGTTATAACATTTTCTCCTGGAAATATTTTCTACATTTTTGTCATTTACATTCCTCCTAGAGGTCTTTTCTAAGCTCCATAGCTTATCAATGCCAGCCACCTTTAAAACATTTCCTCTAGAGGTCCCGGCTAACTCCGCCTCAAAATATCTTTCAGAGAGGTCAGCCGCTTCCTCGGTGGAACTGCATTTCTGGAGCATTAGGAAAGCTTTTACCTCGGGAGGCACGGCTTCAAGGTATTGCTCCAAAATGATGGTGTCTATTAAAGAATCCACCGTCCTCCTTTCAGGAGCAAGCCATTTCACCGCTAGTCCCTTCAATCGCTGAAATAGTGCTTTTGGCGTCTCTGTAGGCATAAGCCTAGCTTCTCTGAATAAGCGCTTGTAGTGTATGGGAGTCAAACCCAATCTATCTCTCACAGCATTTTTTACATCCAGGTAATTGGACGCCAGATCAGCGGGCATTGTTTTGTAGGCCGCTAGTGCCTCACCTGACAGAGACATAGCGAACCTGACGGCCCACTGGTCAGCCGGCCAGTTAGCTGACTCTGCTATCCGTTCAAAAGCATCGGCAAAGTCATCAAAATTATCATGTGTTTTAAACTGTCCCAGTGCTAGTGCACTGCAATCAGGAAGTCCTACCCCCACTTGTAATGAGGGAATAGTTTCCTCTCTGTCCACAGTTTTCTTCACCAGAGCTCCCAGTAGCTCGAGGAGTGGCTGCTGTTGCGCATTCATTGCGGCTACAGTCTTTTCCTGGATCACCCTCGCTAACTCGCTCTGCGCCTTCCATTGAGCTCCCATCCAGCTATTGACGTCCTGGGGATCCATCTCGGGTTTCTGTACCTGCAGGGGTAGAAAAACAACAGAGACCCACCAAGTGCGGCACAAAATCTTTTCTGCCTCCTTCCTATAGCACAGATATTCACACCTTCTTACCAATCCGTCTACTCCCGTGCCCCCTTACTTTTACCTGAGCACGGTGTAGGATCTTGCACTGAGAAAGATGTCTTGGTGGCTCCAGGTCAGGTTGTATCTGAAGTTCAGTTCAGGCTTTCTTCTTTTCCTCTCAGGATAGCCGAACTTCTCCTGTTCCAGAGGTGATATCCTTTTCCTTTTAAAAAGCTGATATCCTTTTCTTAATAATGTCCTTGTACTGTGTTTAAAAATCTGTAAAACTACGCCAATTCCTGTCACCAGTAGTCGGCCCGTAGCCTAGGCATACGGGATAGACGGCCTGGGGAGCCTTTATTGAAAGACTGGAGCAATGCTTTAGGCTGGCATTGCCTCCTGGGAGTTGTAGTATTTTTCCCTTTTCAATAAGAAGCAGTTGTGATGCGAGTGGTTCAGGCAATGACAGGCTTTTCATTCCCATCCCGGGGCGGATTCAAACACAAAGTAACTCAGGACAAAAAGCCATACACTCTGGCAGAAAATAAGAAAGGAAATAATAACAGCTTCTCAACTTAAATCCAAAGTTCCACGGTATTTACAGCATACAGTCACTTTGTATAAGCAAGGAAAATCCTGTGCTCTTCAACTGCCAGTTTAAACAGCTTCCACAGATCACCTGGCTCAGCACAGAGAAATTATATCATCTGTAACCATTAAAGTACAGTCCATTTGGTTATCTGATATTTCTTCTTCCTGAGGATCAATCAGCATTGATTCATGCTGATTCTCTGGTAAGTACAACTTCCGCTTGGTATACAACGTTTCCAAACTTCCACCCTCTATCTGTTCCTGAGGCTTCTCTATCAAGCTCTCCGTGAGATAGGGTTCAGTATTACCATATATTTTAGAATAGCAGAGAGGAGAGTCACACCCTTTAGGGTTTCTATAAGAGAACTTCTTATAACCACTTTTATCCTTATAGTAATTAGACAGCCTACCTTCTGGCTTAGAGACAGGGGAAAGTCCGTGCACAGCCTGGTCAGGAAGGGGTTTAAACCTCAGAGGGTTTCCTCTGTACTTAGGCTTTTCCACCTCTTCTTCTGACATGCAAATGTCCTCCACTGAATACCTTTCACTCCCTGGAGCTTGCAAGTGCTTCCCAGATAGCTTTACCGGTAACGTTTCCCTCTGTGTGTCTTCCCAATAGGACAATTGCCTGGAGTTCTTGCCACAGGGTTTTTGGGCCCTGCTCCTCCAGCTATTCCTGCTGGTTACTTCCTGTATTTCTCTATCACTCTCAGAATCACAATCCTCTGAGTCACTCACGTACTTTCTCTCGTGTTTCCTTCCACACTGAAACATACGTTGCTTCTGATTCTCAGACTTCAGCTCACTCAGCTTTCCCAGCTGGGTCTGTCCAAGCTTTCTCTCTCTCTCTCGTTCTCCAGTTCCTCTGCTCCTCCTGCTCTTTGCTTCCCGTGCTTCTCTTGCTTCCTTTGCTGCCCTTCACACTGAAACTCTAATGAGCGTTTCTTATATGTCTGGTTTGGAGCTAATCTAGCCCTTCCCCCTCTCAGGTGAAAACTATTGGGCTCAGGAGATGGGGATTGTTTGCTAGCTGGGCGGGGCTGCTGCACTCGTGCCTGGGTTTGTTTATGTTGCTCCTGGCAACTGGGAGTCCTGTGCTTTGCCTTCTTGTCAGCAACAGACCTACTTCTCTCAAGTTCCTCTGTTTGCATGGCAAAGGACGTCTCTTCCCCATTAAGGAAGATATCTGTCTATATACTGTTGTTTATCTGTCTGCCTAAATATATCTATATATACTCATATATATCCATATATTTCCCTACGGACCCGACAGATAGTCTTTGTCCCTTTCCATGTTGTCCCAGCATACTAGGGATCCCCATGAACAACCACGGCTCGTGGTAGTTAGGGGGCTTTTGCACCATGACCTTCACTTTAGGTACACCTAAAGCCCTCCAAATACTCTCTATTACCTATGTAATTTCGATTGCAAAGGACCTTCTGAACCTTCAGAAAACGAGAGGCTACAATGCCTCATGCTCCTGTCCTTCTTATCGGATATAGGGATCTTCACAGCTCCTCTTCTCCCATGGGAACTATGTCCCTTTCAGGTTTAAAGAGTTTTCTCTCTTATCCAATACGGACTTCCGCGTCTCCCGCAAAAGTCCTACCTACTTCACCCTAAGGGTTCTGACCTTAACCTGTCTTTGCACAGTGTTTTTACCTCTCCTTACATTGAGGTACTCCCTGGGGATATTCTCCTGGTTCATATTACCAAATTCATAGGAACCTCCATAAAACCCTTTGCAATACCACCAGCTGAGGTCCATATGAGTTATTGCACTTCAATATTATCATTAGATATCATCTGTTCAGAGACTCCTCTCCAGGTGTCCTGTTTGGTCCAGCTGTTCCACAGCACATCTCTTTAGTTCAACTCCTACCCTCCATCCCTAGGATGCCTGAGGTTCTGTAGAATAGCATGGCTCTCAGATTCGCAACATGCTGGGACTCCCCCAGGCATCTTAGCTTGGGAGTCCCCATATGTGAAGACTCATTCCTGCTTGTTCCTGGAGATAGCACAGTTACTTACCTGTAACAGGTGATCTCTGGGAACAGCAGGAATAAGTCTTCACAACCCACGCACCTCCCCTAGGAGTTGTGTTTCTCTATCTCTATCTTTCCCCTCTCTCTCTCTCTTTGTCTCAGCTTTCAAACTTAACTGAGGAGAGGCAGTTGGGAAAGGCGGGAAGGCAGCACGCAGGCGTGCTGGGATGCTCCCAAAAGCGTTTTGATTGGACGCTGGGGAGCGTTTCCGCGCAGTCTCCGCTACCCATATGTGAAAACTTATTCCTATTGTTCCCAGAGATCACCTGTTACAGGTAAGTAACTGTGCTTTCTTGACCTAATCCCTTGGTCACTCAGTCACAAAGTTTAATTTATAGGATAGACTACCCAGCTTTCCCAGTGCCTCAGAGCCTTGATTCAATCTATATTCCACAGTCCTCTCCTTAAATGGGACTGTCATTCCATTCATTTCTACCATGATGTTCTTGGCTCTACAGACACAAGGCCAGATCTCCCTTTAACAGTCCCGTGGAAGTGCTGCTGCTCCCGTTTAATTGCTTCCTTTTCCCCGTCCCACAGTCCATGTTTCTTTTGCTGTGGCTCCCCCTTGGTGTCTGCCCGGCTCCACTCCTGGGTGGTAAATATTCTACAGATCCCTCAGTTGAAAACACCCTAATTGTGAGAGCCTGGCTGTTACTTAGAGGCAGGTATTTTCTGAGGGCAGGTTCCTATGTATGTGTGCTGTGCTATATTTATTGCTACCGTTTTGTGTGTTTTGCTGTACTTAATGATACCGTTGATGTGTGGCCTGCGCTTTGAATGGGAGGAACAAACAGTAGGAAGATCAGATACTGTATTTATGAGAGTGAATAAGAAAGAAAGTGACCCATTTTTGTCTGCTTACATTTTATATACATGTTGACCAAGGACATTTGGTATGTTACATTTAGTTCCACAGCTAAAATAAACTTTAGTTCAGGTTTACCTCTCAACCGAAAGTAGCTGGGGCAGTCATGCGTCATTTTCCTCTTTGCTACTTCCTTTCAGGGGCGAGTTCAAAGAGTCGAGGCTCTCCTTACCTACCGTTTGCTTTTCTTAATGATGCAAAATGCCGTGCACATCCTGAAAATGCTTAGAACAGCTTCAGGTTTTGCTAAAATAGAAAATAAAGACAGCAAAAAGTCACAAAAAAATTCTCATACAGAACACCTTCACACCATCTTCTTGTACTGAATTCAGCTGTAGTTTTGACTCCTGGGGAGAGGCTTCTTTCTCTCAGAAGGCTTTTTTAGGCTTTGGAAATTGACCGATCAGAAATCTTTCTGCTAAAAGTTCATGCTTTTCCCAGTCCCTGCAGCGAGTCTGTGTAATCAGGCTTTTCACTATCCTTCAATGAGCTTTTTCAGCCCGAGAATTTTATAGTGCATTCAGAATCTGTTCTTTATCCCTCTGGATCACAGTAAAACAAGTAACTAGTTGGACATGATTAATTTTTAACAGGATTAAATGTAGTGGGCTGTGATTTTGCTTTCGTAGTTTGGCCCAATGTTTTCCTCCTGGCTCTCTGGTCGTCTAGCTCATTCCGAAGCTTCTTCCTAATTGCCCAGAACGCGTTCTTTATTTTGTTTTAACCTTCCCTCCACCTCCTGCCTAGCCCATATGTTGCAGCAGTGGTTCTCAGCCAGGAGCCACAGAGCGCAGCTCCCTTTGCACACGTATGGATGGGCCCTGAGCCTGACCATTAAGGGGCACATTCATGAAACGTTTTCTAGTTGTACCGCACGCTTCACATCCTGGAAATGGCTGTTACAGACCTGCGTGACTGTAGGCATGCGCAGAAGAACAGGTGCTGATGAGCGCAATGCATATTTTCATGCAGACCGAGCCCCACAAGGGAAATGCGCATGATGTGGACCCTGCTGTTAGTGCGGAGGGCTCAGCACATTTTTCAGGGGAACTGTGCTTCCATTTCCCTGACGTTAGCGTCAGCCCACACAAACCAGCACCCAGGCGCACTCAGCGCCACCCGTTGAGGTGACTTTAAGTGCACCTTCATTAAGGGAATCAAGCGTGGGCCACTAACACCCTCACTAACAGTGACACGCTGGCAACACCTACATTTCACCCCGTCCTGCCCAGTCCCCCACACTGGTGCGCACTACCAGGGTGGCATGAGATTTTTGGTGCTAGAGTCTGTGCTCCCAACAGCGCACTAAACCCCACGCTACTTAGTAAATATGCCCCACCAAACATAGACATTCCTGGAGGCGACATTTAGATGGAGGTGGGGCAGACTTACTTTATAAAATACACGTGTATCCACCCCAGAACACACAAGAAGTTGCAGCTGCCTTGGAACGAGTGGGAATTATGTGAGAACATTTGTACATATGCACACATCTGTTGCCCTTCGTACAACAGGCATAAGATAGGTGTGTAAATCCCGTGTTATAAAATAACTCTCCACATGTCATCTGGTGGAGTGGCTGAGATTCCCTCCACTCTGGGAGGTGTAAACGCCGCATCCCGAGCATCTGTCAAAAACTGTGCTCGGGGATCCGTCATGTGGCAGGGTGGTACAGGAGCTGCTGGGCCATCTGATGGCTTTTTTTTTGTTGTTTAAGAAAACTGCAGTAACGTACCGTAAAATGTAAACAATGTCCAGAGGGGATTGTGTGAGGCATCAGGTTATTTGAAATATCTTTCCTTGTTTTTATATAGTCTAAGAGCATGGCATCCATGCCCTCTGAGGAAGACCCTAGCGGTTCAGATACCTTCCTACACCAGACTTCCACGGGGGCATCTTTGGACTTTGAACCCAACACCGAGTATATATTTGTTGAAAAATTAGAAGAACGGTACAAATGTGCCGAGTGCAACCTGGTCCTTCATAATCCTCACCAAACTGGATGTGGGCATAGATTTTGCCAGAATTGTATCGTGACTTTGGGGTAAGGATTTGCATTTTTGAATTTTGGTGTGATTAGGACTACAATATATATGAATCAAGTGAAAAACGTTAAGATGAATCAAGAAGGTGCAATACAGACTTTGTGGCCTGTGTAGAAATGGACATAAACAAAAATGCAATGTGTGCCTTTGAGTCAATGCTGACTCTTGGCGTATTTTTTTAATTCAAGGGTTTATGTCCACGTAGAAAATAGACATAGCCCTTTATTTAAAAATACTCCCAAACGTCACATATCATTTGCAGTTTGTCCAAAGCAAAAACAGTGAGGGGGTCATTCCGATGTGTGAATAGCGAGGACGTATGTCCGTTTTGGATGTACATCCCCCACTATTTGCTGGGGGCGAATTCAGCACTCCAGGCTCCCCGCATGTACAGCAGCGTTGTGCAGAGAGCTTTGTCTGGCAATTTAAGTGGACTTTCATTTTAATTTGCTCAGTTTTGATAGTTCCTCATAATTATATAGAACTGACACGATGCTTTTGCTAGAAAGTTCTTTTTTCTGTAATTTGGGGTTAATGTGGACAAGGTGCTCTTGCTCAGTCACTTTCAAAACTGTGACTGAAGGGAGCTTGCCTTTTTGTAAGCTTTGGGGACGCAGCATTCTTGGAAAAGTACGCCCTCCTGCCTTTCCTCCGCCCTGTAACGCACATTCCTATACATGCTGGAGACTTAGACGAGTGCTACCTATCAGCCTCTAAGCACTCTAAAGAGAAGGTTGGGTCATAGGGTTAGGTCGGCCTGTTTCATTTGTGGGAGCAAAGGGTAAGAAGTTCAGTTTAGTGGTGGGTGTGAACTTTCTCCCACTCCCCTCAGATGGGCATTGATTAACTTTCAGTCCCTCCCCTACCTCTTCTACATACACCCTGCCTTCCACACACACTCTTTAAAACTTCCTCAGCCCCCACTTCCTCCTCCCAGGCCTGCGGCCACCAGCCTCAACCTTCCTATCTCTTCAGTTGTAGCTGCAACAGGATGATATCATAAAATATTTTCAGACTTTTGCATTTGTTTGTATTTCCTTCTTTTATTTTTCAGGTTTCTTTTCATTTCTTTAGCCTTTCCTTATTATTTTCTCCACAATTCTCTCCCCTCTGATTTCAAAGGTTTTTTTTCTCCTGTTACCCAATGTATTCTCTCAGCACTTTCTGTAGAATTTTCCATCCCATTGTCATCTTTTTGTCAATATTATGTTTTATGTCTTTGGTTTTCACTTTTCCCTTGTGGTACCCTTTATCTCACCCGTACTCTCTTCCTCTTCGGCTCTTGCACACGCTCTTTGCTCCTTGCCTGCCCACACACATTCTCTCCTCACCTCACCGTAATTCTCTCATCCTTCACCTCTTCCTCCATCCCTCCCTTCTTGCTTCTCCGCACACCCTCCCCCTTCTTCCCTCCACTGCTGCCACTTCCCACTCATCTTTCCTCACCACCCTTCTCTCACTTCTTCCTCCTCTCTTGCTCTTTCCTTCCTTCCTTCCACCTTCTCTCTCTCCTTTATTTTCCCTCTCCCTCTCCATCCTCACACCCTCCCCTCATCTCTCTCCCTTCTTTCCTCTTCCCCCTCCCCAGCAGACACTCCCTCTCTCTCCTTTGCATTCCTTATCCTGGCATCACTGTTCCCTCTAAGCTGTGTGCGCGCGCGCACACACCTCGCCGAGCGAGCGCACATACTTTACAACAGAGCGCACAAAACCTTTTGGTCCTGATTCTGATAGAAAACAACACAGATGTCTTAAAATTGAAAAGTTGTTGTGTATTTATGATTTTCACAAGTTATACAATATTTTCTAGTGCAATCAATGTGGTGTACATACTGTATTCTGACGTGTAGTCAAGTTTTAAAGTATAGAACTCCGAGTGGCGCACAAAAATTTAACCTTCCTTCAAAAGCTGCACAGCTGATACTTTATGCGCACACAGCCTACAGAAAATTAGAGGGAACATTGCCTGGCGTGCACTCTGTCTCTCTCTTCTGCACGTCTCCCTCCTCAGGTCACTCTTTCCCTCTCTTTTCCTCCCCCCTCCAGGCTAGGTCCGGCGTTAGGGGGTGGCAAACAGGGCACTTGCCCTGAGCCCCGATGCCACAGGGGGTCCCAAGGTTGCCTGAAGCTGAAGGAGGCATAGTCTGCAGGCAGACATTGGGGTCCCCTCATCAGTTACTGCCCTGGGCCCCTGCATGCCTAACACCACCCCTGCTCCTGGAACTGACCCCCCCCCCTCCTTCAGCATGCTCTCTCTCCACTGCCAGACATTGTGTTGAGCAATATGAACCAGGCATATGGACGCTGAGAAGCTTACGTTACCATATCATACCAGCACCAAGAACTCAAACTGCACAGCCCAGTCTGTGAAGAGTTGGCACTGGGAATATTCTAGAGCACCAGTACACCTCCAGTAGGGAAAGAGAACAAGCTGGAGTGTCACAGAAAACCCCTCACCTTGCTTACACACAGAAAACACAGACCATCATCTAGTAAAGAATAAGAGACTATGGGCCCGATATTAGAAAGGCATTTACTTGGTTTACAGCCCAGTAAACTGTGTAAATAACTTAAACGGGGATATTCAACGGCACGTACACGGTCTCCTATGTGCTCCGATGCTCGCCTAATTTTGGCCGCAGATGCCAACCGGGTAGTGGTTTAATATGACCACTACCTTGTTAGGCTCTGCAATATTATCCTCTGGGGGCCAAAACTGAATATTCAATGTTGTCGCTGTGGCACTGAATATCTGGGGCTAGGGGTGAACGGCGCATAGCCTGCCTAGTAGAATATCGGGCCTTATATTTCCATTTCCTATTTCTTCACTCCCTCTGTCTTCTTCCCTTTCTCCCCTGTTTCTTATGTTGATCCTTCTGTTTCATTTTTTCTCCATTTTTCTGATCTGCCCTTTTATCTACTTTTAGCTAGATTTTATTTCTCCTTCTGCACCCTCCAGCTCTGTCTCCCTCCACTTCCTTTGCTTATCTCTCTAATCCTCCCATTTCCACATGGTTTTCATTCCTTTGCAAGCCTCCAATTCCCGTTTTTCAGCCATTTCCTAGTCCCTCATTTCTACTCTCTGCACTCATCCATCTACTTCTCATCCCCTCACCAACCCCAGTTCCTTCCCTCTCACTCGTTCCCTCTCCATTTACAGACTCTGTCTTATGTCTTAGCCTCAGTCCAGGCTCCCGTTCTCCCTTTTACGTCCTCATTTCGACCTTCTCTCCCCTGCTTTAAAAACCTGTCCCCTTCCTTTGTTTCTCATCCTCTTCATAGCCCTCTTTCTTTCTCCTACCCCCGCCCCCCCCCAGTATCCATTGCCCCTATGTGTTCCTTTATGTCCTCTTCCACAGCATCCGCCCATCTGTCTCCTTCTCCAGTATTCTTTTACCCTGCCTTTCCTCCTTCTTGCCCCCGAGCATCATTCCCTCTGCTCTCCCAGCCCCGGCATCAGCCCCTTCTCCCCGCCCCAGCGTCAGATCTTTCTCCCAGCCTATCATTGGCTAGCATCAGCCTCCTCCCCTCCCCCTATCCTGCATCTGCCCTCTCTCTTCCTATTCCCTCCTCCACTCTGTTGTTTTTCTCCCCCCTCTTCCCTCACCCCCAAAACAGGCCAATATCTCTCCTCTCGTCCCTTCCCTCCCTGTTCAGCCTCTCCCCCATGCACCCCCAAAATCTCTTATTCCTGTTATAGCACTGCTAAAAAGAAATCAACGTGGCACCAAGCCTGGCATTGAAGTGCTGTGTGGGGCTCTGCTGATCCCCCCCCCCTCCGATGTGCACTTACCACTGCTGTGGGGGCAGGATCGGCAGAGCCTTCCATAGCGCTTCAGCATAAGGCTTGGTGTTGTGTTGCCTTTTTTTTAGTGATGCTGTGACAGGAGCAAGAGCTTTTGGGGGGGGCCCTGGGAAGAGATGTTGGACGGGGAGGGAGGGAAAAGAGAGAGGATGAAATGCTGGAACACAAGGGGATGGAGGGACACACTGTCGTATAGTGTTCGGGGGTGCAGTGGCTCCCCTCACCCCCACCCCATGGTTTAGACAGTAGAGAAAAATATACTTCAGTAAATGTCTCTTATCTTCCTCCTTTAGTTTCTATTTATTCCCTCCATTTCTTTTTCCTGTTCCATAACTCTCCCTACCCAACTTAATATCAACTGTAAACAGGGGCTTTTCTTCTCACCCTCCACCACAGTCCTTTATTAGCAGCAGAGAAAATTGTGCTATTCAAGGAAAGATGTTACGGCACAGAAGAAGAGAAACCACAGAGAGAAAGAGAATTCTGTCTCCTGCGGCAGCCTCTGCTTCTTATGGCATGATGCTGCTCTGTAGCCCTCATCTTTTGGAAACTATTGAATCCCTAACTATCTCTCGATATTCACCCACTGCAATGGAAGGTGCTGCTGCACTGGATAGGAGGAGGTTGAGCTCCGCCACCCTTCGTCTTGCTGTGCGGTTTACCCTTGGAGCTAAAAACATGATATTTTGTAAACAGAGAAACAAGGCTGTCTCGAAGGGTTGTGGCACCCCGAGTCAACTTTTGTTTTCGCGCACCACTCACCTTGAGTCTGATCTTGCAGTACAAGCTCCGCAAACAGGGGTAAATTTTCAGCCCACTGGCTTCTTAAATGCCACCCTCCCATTTAACTTAATCTGTGTATTGTGTGTTACTGTTCCTATAGGGAGTGATGCTAAATACATATACAGAGAGTGATGATGTGGTCATCATCTAATGTTTCTCTCTCTTGCCTCCCCAAACCATTACCCATTTAGGCTAGGCCTGATATTCCGTAGGCCTAAACTAAATGTGTAAATTACCTGAATAGAAACTGAGTATTGAAGACACAAATTGAGCACCAAACTCGCAAGGAGACCAAACAAACCAAAGGGCGAGCAGGATAAGGGTCACTAGCACTTTATTAATGAAACACCCCAACGCGTTTCGGCTGGTGCCTTCATCAGGGGGTAGAAAGGACTGCAAATAAATTAAAAAACATATAATCATACATCAATAAAAAATACAAGGAAAATATCTAAGATACATTAAAAATATAAAAATATAAATTATAATTATATCACACAATGGATGTTTATAATTTATATTTTTATATTTTTAATGTATCTTAGATATTTTCCTTGTATTTTTTATTGATGTATGATTATATGTTTTTTAATTTATTTGCAGTCCTTTCTACCCCCTGATGAAGGCACCAGCCGAAACGCGTTGGGGTGTTTCATTAATAAAGTGCTAGTGACCCTTATCCTGCTCGCCCTTTGGTTTGTTTAGAAACTGAGTATTGCCACTATCTGGATAATTTTCTGGCCTACCTTTGCTCCGCCCCTAACATGGCCCACAAGTATAAAGATAATATCTGGCCATTCTGTAATTTAAAAGCTTGATACTATATGAGTGTTCTTTGAAAATACACGGTTAGGCTAATTATGATTTGCTAGTGAACACCTAATCGCCTTTGAATATTAGTTTGATAGAGCATAATTATTCATTCATATGGAAGACTTCCAGACTCACCCATAAAACTCTCCCAACAACAGATGCAGAGCAGAAATAAGGTGTTTCACTTTACATCTCAGCATACAAAAAAATTCTTTTCAAATTCAAGTCTCACATCAGTGACAACACCACTAACTCCCTCCACTGCTAGCATTGTGTGCCATAACACAAAACCAGGGTCCAGCTGGGTCAAGTCCATGTTCATAGAAATAGTATTTGGCATAAGATAAATGTGATTTCATAAACTGCAAGATGAGCGTGCTGAGTTTACAGCACTGACATATTTTTGTGAGGTTATATGCTCTTTGATATGGTGGGGAGTTTTTTAGGATCATTGATGTTAATGTGCAGTTTCAGGCCTGGATTGATAGCCAAGACATGATGGCCAATGGGTACCGAGTGATTCAGTTCTCCCTGTTTGGTGCATATGGAATGAGGTTTTTTGATTGAATAACACAAAACCCTGCAAATGGATACTCACCACTAGAATCAAGAACTCAGATTGTACCAACCCTGCGTTCCAATGGCAAACCAGCACTGCAAATGTTCTAGAACACCAGTAGCCTCCAGCTGGAAAAGAAAACCAGAATTCAAACCACCAGCCACAATCTCCCTATGTGAAAATACTTATCACACAAAGAATGAAATAAAATACCTCGGAGTAACACTTGATAGCGAACTAAAGATGGCAAAACACCTCCGCTTAGTAAACAGGTCCATTTTTTACAAACTCAGGGTCATACAACCACTAAGGAACATCATTGAAGCTACTGATTTTAGGACAGTAGCACAAGCCCTCATCATACCTCATTTCGATTACTGCAACGCAATTCTACAAGGCCTTCCAAAAAAACCCTAAGCATACTCCAGTTGGCACAAAACGTCGCAGCCAGAATCATCACTAAAACAGGTGTGGCAGAGCACATCACACCTGTGCTAATTGAACTCCACTGGCTCCCCATCATAGCTCGTATAAAATACAAAACCCTAGTGACCACATTTAAAATCATCCACAACCTGGCACCAACTTTCCTCACTAACCTAATCAACTTACAACCTGCAAACAGAAATAGGAGAACCACCACCATAAACAACCTGCAGGTACCAATAAGTATAAGATCAGTTAAAATAGCCACAAGCAACAGGGCATACTCCTACACTGCCCCTTCACTTTGGAACCAACTCCCGACTGAGTTGCGCTCAACCAATGATCTTATGGTCTTCAGAAAAAAACTGAAGACATACTTATTTCAACAAGCCTACAATGTGTCGTGAACATCAATACTTTCTTAGCATCAGCTGCTTCATCAAAATGTAGCCAATACAAAAAAATGTATTTCTACCACAAAAATGAAACAAGTGTAAAATTGTACATATGTAAATTCTCTCTCTCTCTCCCCCCCCTAACTGTGTGTTGTGCTTATCCTATTGAATCTAACTATATACATTATTGAAAATGAATGGCTTTGTACTGATATCTTATAACCTTGTAAATCACACTGTAATTTCTTGAAATTTTGTCTATGATCAGACACTCCTTGTAAATCTCACTGTAACTTCTTGAAATTTGTCACTGATCAGACACTCCTTTTTTACTTAATCAAACCGCTCCTGATCGCTGGAAGTAGCGGTATACAAATATATGCTAAATAAATAAATAAATAAATAAATAAATAAAACAAGCCAAACTACTACAGATTCCTAGAGAGAACAGAATCCCTGATCTCGGCTGCATATGGAAAACATAGACCATCACCGTTTAAAGAATAAAAAAACTACAAAATTTGAAACAATTATGTAGATAAAAATTGAAATGAAAACCCCCCAAAATAGACACTGAGATGTGAAACATGGAAGAAAGAGAAACAGAAATGCATTTTCTCCTGTAGTGAACTATAAGAAATGCACATTTGCAAAGCTGACATATTTCATTCTCTAAAAACTGACACTTTTTTATCTTTCTTATCTGAACATTTTATTTTCCCAGTTGGCTTTGTCGCATTCTCTCGTTTCTATTTCCTCTTGGTTTTCTTCTAAGTCCTTTTCCAGGATCCCATTTCCATTTACTGTTTCTCAACACTCCCTCTTTTCTTCGTCCTTTACTTCACTACATCTCTGACAATGAGCCTTCTATTTCTCTCATTTGCCTTTTACTTAGCTATAGCCTCATTCCATTCCTCTTTCTCCTTCCTTCAATCTTCAGTCTCCTTCTTTTCACCGTTCACCTACTTACTAGCTTTTCATTTCCTAACTTTACTTCCCAAGTCCTTCTATTCTACATGTCTTATTCCTTTGCCAGCATCCTATCCCCTCTTCTTTCACCCATTTTCTAGTTCGCCATTTCCTCCCTCTGTACTCATCTCCTCTGCAGCCTCATTTACCACCTTCTGCTTCTCATCCCTTTACCAGTTCCAGCTCATTCCCTAACACATCTCATCTCGCTACCTCTAGACCCTTTCTTATGTCTTACCCCTCTCCAGGCTTCCATTTCCCCTTTCACTTCTCCCATTTCTACCCTCTTTCACCTTCTTCAAGGAAGACCTGCCCCTTCCTCTGATTCTTGTCTACTCCATAGCACTCTGTTCTTTTCAACTGCCCCCCAACACCTTCAGGTCCTTCAAATATTCCCCCCCCCCATATTTCTGCATTTGGTCTCACAGCCCTACTCATACCCCTCACCCAGTCACCTTGTCCCCACTGTCCTCCTAATCTCTGGCCAATTTCTTAGTTCCCACTATCCCCCCCAAGCAAGTTCCCACTCAAAATCCCACCCAAGCCCTGAGTCCCTACTTCAATTTCCAATACCCAGCTTATTTCTTCTATTTCCCACCCAATCTTAGGGTCTTCACCTACTTTCCCACATTCCATGTCCTTAGTACCTGCCCTCCTGCCTCCCACTCCCCTTCCCTTCCCCAGCACCCACCCATTTACGTCCTTCTACAATATTCATTAACCTTGTCTTTCCTCCTTCTTACTCCAGCAGGTCTCCTTATACCCCACCCTCTCAGCCTTCCACTGGTTGATTTTGCTTCTTCCCCACTCCTCACAGTATCTGTCCTCCTCTCCCTTCTCACTCCCCCAGCATCTCCCTCCTTTTCCCAACCCAGCCCTAGCATTTGCCAGCATTAGGCCTCTTTCAATCCCAGAACTCCAGTCCTAATCCCCACCACCAGTCCCCTTCCAGTCCCAGCCCGTTCCCAGTCCCATCCCTACTGCCCCACAGCCTCCCCCCCATGACCAGTATTACCATTTGCAGTCCTCGACCCCCTCCAAGTTTTTTATCATCCCATTTCCAGTCCCAAAGCCCCATCACCAATATTAGCCTATTACCAGTCCCCCCAGCACCAATATCAGCCCATTTCTAGTACCAGCCCCAGTATCAGCCCATTGCCATTATCAGCCATCCCTCCAGCCCCTGAATCAGCCCATTTCTAGTTCCCCCAACTCCATCTTCAGCCCATTGCTAGTCCTAGCCCTCTCCCTCAGGCCCATTTCCAGTCCCAGCCCCTCCCCCCCCCCCCAGTTAGCAGTATCAGCCCATTTCTAACCCCCCACAGCCCATTGCCAGCCCCAGCCCCCTCCCCTAGGCTCATTATCAGCCCATTTCTAGTCCCAGTATCTGCCAATTTCCAGCCCCCCCCCCAGCCAAATCCCAGTCACCCTCTTATCCCCTCCCTGCCTTTGTTCCCACACTGTACAAATGCTCCCACTGCTCTATTGAGCATTAATTCAGCCGGGAGAACAAAAGCAAATGCTCCCTCAGCTGTGTTAATGCTTAACTGGCCCACCTGTTAAGCCAGCCCTGCATAGAAAGTCAAACAAAAGCAGTCAAGAAATGAGAAGCTGCATATTGATTAGATTTCTGTATTTAGTGGTCCAACTTGGATTTCTACTGTGACTATGGAGAGTGACTTGACACTTGACTGAAATTATTTGTGAAGTATAATTTATAGATGTTCATATAATCACATAAATTGTTTTCATTGGACAATACACAGTGATATTTTTGAGAAAACTTTAGAAGAAAATTGAAATATGATTACATCATCAGGGTAGACTAGCGGTTTTCAACCCAGTCGCCGGGACACCTAGCCAGTCAGGTTTATAGGATAACCACAATGAATATGTTTGAGAGAGATTTCTATACAAAGGAGGTACTGCATGCAAATCTATGTCATGCATATTCATTGTACTTATCCTGAAAATCTGATTGGCTAGATGTCTCGGACTGGATTGAGAACCATTAGGGTAGACTGCAGTCCTTTTTCAGACACAACCATATAGGGATTGTCCCTTGTGAGTAGTTTATGTGCTATATTTCATATTTTTGGACACTATTTTTTATTGACCATAAAAAGTTTGTATAGGATCTGGATTGACATTTCACCCAGTTGTAACCAGTTCTTAATGGGAAGATTACCATCCTCTCCCAGTTTACTCTATTCAGCTCACAACTAGTTAAACCATTTGCATTTGGCTTATTGTAACAGATTTGGTCAAAGGTTAAACTGACTGTAAACAGGATCAGACTTCCCCTCTGTGATTGGAAAACACTCTTTTTCACTGGCCATCTTGGAAAGAAAAATTCTGACTGGTGGTAACTTCCTCTTACTACTTCACACAGTATGAACCCAAACCCTGGATAAATATATCTTAGTCCATAAACCCATGGTTGTGGTTGCATGATACCTGTTTATTTACAAGAAGAGGTACAGAATCAATAGCTTAAACAAATTCATGGCCACAGGCTCCACAGTGGAAAAGGACTAGAGAACAAACAGTGTAACAGAGCTGCAAAATTCCTTCTTTTACAACGTCAGTCTCTGGTAGCTCAGTACACCTTTCAACACAGCCAGCATTGGTCACTTACTCAGTCTGCTGGTTGAGCTCTATACTGAGACGTCACTAAGATATAGGTGAATTCTTTGATAGTGCTCTTCATTTTCTATCTAGGAGCTTTGTCTACAGCTTCTGAAGATCTAGAACAGCGGTTCTCAACCTGTGGGTCGCGACCCCCACGGGGGTCGCCACAGGATTTAGCGGGGGTCGCTTAGCCTCCACCAATTTAAAAAAAAAAAAATTAAGATGCGCACAAGTTGCTGCCGAGTCCGCTTCTCGGCAGCGGCAAACTACGGCAAACTCACCGCCTTCTTCTGCAGCCGCGGCTCCCTGCCTCTTAGGGAACCGCGGCTGTACCTGTAAAATCGTTGCGGAGCCCTTCCTGTCTCGACGGGCTCGATGCAGCATTGTCCCGCCTCCAAAGGAAGTTGTTTACCACTTCCTTTGGAGGCGGGACAATGCTGCACGGAGCCCGTCGAGACAGGAAGGGCTCCGCAACGATTTTACAGGTACAGCTGCGGTTCCCTAAGAGGCAGGGAGCCGCGGCTGCATTAGAAGGGAGGCAGACATGGGGAGAGGGGATGAGGGGGCAGGGAACCTGCAACAGGGCTGACATCGACAGAGGGGGGCTGACATGGAGGGATGGGGGGGCTGACATGGAGGGAGGGAGCTGATATGGACAGATGGAGGGAGGGAGGGAGGGGGCTGACATGGACAGATGGAAGGATGGGGGCTGACATGGAGGGAGGGAGGGAGGGGGCTGATATGGATGGATGGAGGGAGGGAGGGGGGCTGACATGGACAGATGGAAGGATGGGGGCTGACATGGAGGGAGGGAGGGGGCTGATATGGATGGAGGGAGGGGGGCTGACATGGACAGATGGAAGGATGGGGGCTGACATGGAGGGAAGGAGGGGGCTGATATGGATGGATGGATGGATGGAGGGAGGGGGGCTGACATGGAGGGAGGGGGCTGGCATTGACAAAGGGGAGAGACAGGGGGACATACTGGACAGACGGGATAAATGCTGGACAGAGGCAAGAGACAGTGCAGGTTAGGATTATAATGGGCTGATGGGGGAGCTAGCACCGGTAATGGGCAGATGGGGGGGGGGGGCTAGGACTGGTAATGGGTTGATTAGGGAAGGCTAGGACTGGGAATAGACTTATCAAGGGGGGGGTAGGACTGGTAATGGACTGATGGGGGTCTAGCATTGGAAATGAGCTGATCGGTGAGGTTAGGACTGGAAATGGGCTGATTAGGGGAGCCTAGCACTGGTAATGGCGTTGAGGGGGGGACTAGCACTGGAAATGAGCTGATTAGGGGAGGCTAGGACTGGTAATGGGCTGATGGGGTGGGGTAGGACTGGTAATGAACTCATGGGAGGCTAGCACTGGAAATGAGCTGATCGGGGGGGGGGGCCTATGACTGGAAATGAGCTGATTAGTGGAGGTTAGGACTGGTAATGAGCTGATGGGGGGGTAGGACTGGTATTGGACTGATTAGGGGAGGCTAGCACTGGTAATGGGGTTGAGGGGGGACTAGCACTGGAAGTGAGCTGATTGAGGGGCTTCGACTGGGAATGGGCTTATGGTGGTGAGGGGAGGATAGAGTTGCTGGCCCTGGAAGAAAACTGGGGGCTAAGGCTAAAAGTGGGCTGATACAAGGGGATGGGAGAATGGAACTAGAAGGGAGTGGATCTGAGAGGGGCTGCCATGGTATTTGTACTAGAAGGGACTGGTCAGTGGGGAAGGAGGGGGACTGGAAGGGAATGGACACCAGTGGCAGTCATGGGAATGCAAGTTGACATTGGAAGGTACTGGGAGTGAGGACTGGAAAGGGGCTGATACTGGGGAGGGTTACTGGGACTGGAAATAGGCTGATGGAAAGAAGTGAAGAAAACGAAAGAGATAAGAAATGGCAGATGGACCATAGACCACAGAAAGAGAGCTAAGAGAAGACAGGAAAACAGAAGCCTCAGATCGGGACCAGCATGATCAGAGAATAAATTGGTCAGACAACAAAGGTAGAAAAAATAATTTTATTTCATATTAGTGATTTGACTACAAAATCATCATAATTTTGAAATCAAATATTGTTACTTGTTGTGATTAATTATTGTGGTTTAAATAAGTATTTTATAAATAAAAACATATTGCAAAGGCCTATAATATATTAATAATTCAACAAATGATTACAGCGACAATGCGTTAACGGTAAAGGAAGAGAGACGCATTTGATTTTATCATTGGGGGTCACCACAAGTTGACCAACGGTAAAAGGGGTCACGGTACAAAAAAGGTTGAGAACCACTGATCTAGAAGCTCTAGGTTACAGCACACTACTCCCATAACAGATACAATAGAGCAGGCATTCTCTATCCCGTACTTGGGACACACCTAACTATTCAGAATGACCAGAGTGAATATGCATAAGAGAGATTTGCGTACATGCAAATCTCTCTCATGCATATTCATTGTGGTTATCCTGAAAACCTAACTGGCTAGGTGCATCCCAAGGACTGGGTTGAGAACCCATGGAATAGTAGGTACTACTGCTCTGTTTCCATATGCTGCCAAATTTCAAGCACAACAGCCAACAACTACTATCACTGAATCTCACTCTAAGGGTCTTGCAACCTATATTTATAGGTTATCAACAATGACTGTAGTGGGGCTTAAAGTCATTGGAGAATGTTTACTAAGTTGTGCTGTTAACGTGCACGTTAGCATGGTGCTATCTGCTTAGCGTGCAACGGGGAGGGAAATGGGTAGGGTGGGAGCAGAATGTGGACATTGAGTGCACATTGTGGCTAGTGCGGGGGTTTATTAACATGCTTTCATTGGCAATGTTGCAGTTAGCAGGGGGGCACTTAACGGTGACTCAGTGGGCGGCATTAAGTGCACGATACCTACCGAATATTTGCACAGCTTAATAAACATACTCCATAGTGTACTCCTGCAGTTAGTAGCTAAGGATTGTCTTTTTTTTATGACTGGGCTACACAGTGGGCAGTATCCATTGTATCATTTTTCCAGAGGTGTTGCTGATTATAAGACTTATTAGTATATCTTATTTTTGAAACAAAATGAGTCTGTGTTGTATTGTGAACCCATGGCCTTATCCAAAAGTGGGAGGCATTACCTGAGAGACACACAGTCCTTAGTACATCTGGCCCACAGGCTCCAGTGAAACAAGTCATCTGTTTAGCTTTTTTGCAGTGATTTAGTTTTAATATGACTTTGGGAATATCGATGATTTCGGACCTGATGCATTAAGGAGTTTTTTCCATTCTGCAGTACATTTATGGGATAAGAAACTTAATGACGTGGGTCATAAAAATATAAATTTGAATCATACTGACAATAATTTGATAGGATGAGGGTAACATGCATGGAGGGGCAATTACAACACTAAACATCTTGTTGGGCAGAGTAGATGGCTATGTTGGTGTTTATTAGCCATCATTTACTATATAATTTTGTATTAGTACAAGCATTACTGTGATTGACTGTTTAGTCTAGTGTTTGTAGAACATGGCTGTTAGACCTGGAGACTCATGTTCAAATCTTCCTCCACCACTTATTATAGGATATATTTTTTGACCTAGTGCTTTTCTCCTGATCCCTTATACTTGCAGCTCAGTCAGAACCAAGACTGGGACCTGGTGCTGTCAGCCTTCATTCACAACTACCTGAGGATTTTTTTTCACCTTCTATTTTAATTTCCTTTTATTAATATCTGTTTACTGCAGTGAAGCCTGGAGCCCTTGTTCAACATTTATCTTAGCCCTTCCCAACTTCTGTTTAAAACCGTCCAAATTCTAGATTAAATTTAAAACAGAAAGGGATTAAAAATGGCCTGACCAAGCACCCATCCTACCTCCAAACCTTCCACATTGGTCAGTCCCCATATTCCAGATAATAAATCCGAGTTATGAGGTATGCTCAGTTTGATGTGTTGGATCTGTGATCAACTGAGTCAGGCCCGCAGTTGTCAAAAGGGAGGAAGACATCACTCTCCAAATACCCTAAAAACAAAAATATCTACATAGCATAAGATAACGGTATGATCTCCTATAACTCCACTGAAATTCCAGGAGAGCAATATATTATAATCCAGTTATTTAACTTCCCTGTGCTGCCTGTAATTGGCTTCGTACATCAGTGTGTGTATATGTGCAATATATAAATAAACAATTACTATGATGAGTAAGGAATTTTGAAAAATATATTTTTTCTCTTTTATTAACCTAGGGAGGTGCATGAGGTTCCAATTTGTCCCATAGATAATGAAATTATAAATCCTCATGAGGTAAGTAAGACATGTTTTGGCTTTATTTCAAAGTCCTTTTGCCATAGTCACAAATTCATAAGTAACCCTTGAAACTAAGACCCATAATCATCATTCCTGATCCTGGTGTATGCTTTTGGTGTTTTCTAAGCCGTGCAGTAGAGAAAGTGATGCCATACCATTAGGGCCGGTGCAAGGATATGAATCGCCCTAGGCAAGCCCTCAATCCTGCCGCTCCCCCTGCTTCCATAGGCGCCCACCCCCCCCCCCCCATTGCTTCTGCTGCATCTCCCCAGCAATGTCCTTAAAACCGCGACACAGCACTTACCCAGACTCTCTGGCGCTGCGTTGCTGTTCCTGCTCTCTCCGACTTGTCACTTCCACCCTCTTCAACACAGACTTCTGCAAAATTCTGAACCAACCATGCTCTAGTCTGTTTGACTAGCTTCCTCAAGGCAAGTCCAGGATGTCTCCGAACTGAATACATTGTGAAGGTGTCATGCTGCTAGCTGCCATCTATTGGGCTGGGGGAGGCGAGAACCACTGAAATCACAAAAAAATATTTCCTCAAGCCCAATACAAGTCAACTTGCTAAAAATCACTACTTAAAAGGACTTCCAAGGGAAAAGTCATGGTATACCTTGAAAGCTTATACACAACACCCTTTGAAAATATCTTCAAAATTAGAAATTGGGGGTTGGACAAAGAATTTTGTATTTCAGTCTGAGCCAGATTATACTTGGACTACCAAAAATTCCAAATCTGGGCTAGCCTAATTGAGATCAGTTCCTGGGCCGGATGACAGACACTTTTTCCTACCTTTTCAAGATTCTTTTCTGCAGTCCAAAATTTTAGTGTAGAGCATTTGGCTTCCCATTGCTGTGAAAATGCCAGCATTGATGCTGAGAGATAAGGGGGGGGGGGGAGGAGCGGGATGGGGATAAGTGGCCAAGTGCTGCTGAATGACTACACCCAGCTCCCAAATAGTTGACCATCGGGTAGCACTAAGAGAAGCCTTAGAGGTCTGCGTTCTGGTCTTGGCAAAGCCACCACTTATCTCCGGGTTTGCACAGTAAGTAATGGACTTGACTGCTGGTGGAGGCTGGATGCAGGGCTTGATGGACCTCTGGTCTGACCCAGTATAACACATCCACTGTTCTTAAGAGGTTTCTATTTTTGCCCTGTAAGTGGGGAAATGCACTAAGCAAGAGCAGACAACAGGGAAAGTGCTGGCTGCTGCCCATGACAACTGGTTGAAACAGGAGCAAGGACAAACCCCTTCCTACGGCTTGTGAATGTGTGTTGCGGTTATTTTGTGCCACAAAAATAATATTTGATTCTTCTCTCTTCCTTTCTCATCCTCACTGTGGCTGTTTTTGGCACACTCGTTTTCATTGCGCCTGCTTGCTCTGTCTGCTGTTGGCAAGGTCGTTGTTTAGAAATTTGGCTACAGAAGCTTGCATTCTCGAAAGATAATATAAACGAGTGGTGTTTAATGTCTTCTGTTCCGTGCTGCACTGGGTTGTATTAGTTTTCATGGATTGCTTACATCCTTTCCCCATCTGTCGTTTTAATTGGCACTTGCAGCACCAGGCCTCTTAACTACTGTGACTGCTCTTCCACTTCAGGTTCTTGAAATGGATCATTTTTTAATCTCTGTGGTTACTCTGAATAAGATGACAAGTTAAACTTATTTCTAAAACCATTATTTTGTAGGTATTTAAGGACAATTGTTGCAAAAGAGAAGTTCTAAATTTGCAGATTATCTGCAAAAATATGCCTGACTGCAGTTCAAAAGTGATGCTGGGAAGATACCAGGTGGGTGGCATGCTGCTCTTCTCTGGATCCTGAATTATATTTAAAACATCCTTTACCCTCTGTTAATTCTATAATAACATTAATGTATTTTTATGGGGCCTGATTCTGTCCCGCATGTACATCCCCTTTGTACATCTGATCTGAGCCGGATGTACAAAGGGGGTTGCGATTCTGATCCCGCAGAGCACATCTACCCCCGCGGGATCAGAACTGCGAATAGGCCTGCACGTACAGGCACTGCCCAGATAACTCAGTCAGGCTTTTAAATAGATCCGCGGCACCTTGGCATCATGTTGCCATGGCACCGCAGCTCCATTTAAAAGCCACAATGCCGGCCGCCACAGTAAAAGGTTTATTCCCTGCAGCCTAACCCCCAATCTGGCCTTCTAAGGCCAGGGTCAGGCTGCGGGGAATAAACCTTAGCCCCCCCCCCCCAGCACCTCCCGCGCCCCGAGGTTGATTAAAAAAAACGTTCAGGGAAGTTATTCCACCTCAGAGGAATATAGGGCCCAATATTTGAAGCGATTAATGTTAATCATGGTGAATGGGATATTCAGCAGCAATAACACAGTTCATGCTGCTGAATAGCCACAGCAAATAGAATACTAGGTATTATTTGGAAAGGCATGGAAGATAAAACAAAATATCATATTGCCTCTGTATCAATCCATGGTGTGACAGCACCTTGACTATTGTGTGCAATTCTGGTTGCTTCATCTCAAAAGATATGGTGCAGCTAGAAAAGGTTCAAGGAAGCATGATAGGTGATAAAAAGGACGGAGCAGCTGTTTATAGAGAGAGGCTGAGGAGGTTCTGACTTGTTTTCAGCATGGAAAAGAGATGGCCGAGAAATGATATGATAGAGAGCTATAGAATCGTAACTGGCATGGAGCAGGTATATAAGGAGCAGTTGTTTATGCTTTCCAGTAGAACTAAGACTAGAGGGCACGCTGTAAAACTCTTAGGTAGTAGATTTAGAACTAACTGGAGGGAGATCTTTTTTTTATTCAGTGTCTAATTAAATTGTGGAACTTGTTGCTGGAAGATCTGGTGAGAGTAGATCTCCAGGAACGAGCAGGAATGTAGTCTTCACATATGGTATCGTCGGTACAGACGGAGCCTGCGCGGGAACGCTCCCCAGCGTCCAATTAAAAAGCTTTTGGGAGCATCCCACAGCGCCTGCGTGCTGCCTTTCCCAACTGCCTCTCTCCAGTTCTTCGTTTTCCGCGGAGCCAGCAGGTTGTTCCTGTCACCGCAGAAAATTTCCCTTATTACCTTTCTTTTTTGTGGTCGCGTCTGCCTTCCTCAACGCTCTACCGGTACCGCCGGTTTTTCTTTCTTTCTTTCTTTTCTTTAAAAAAAAAAAAAAATATATATATATATATTTACTACTTTTTTCCACGTGCATGCGCCTTTTTGGGCCTTAGGCCCAAAAATTCCTTCACAATGGAAAAGCCCTCTTCGGGTTTCAAAAAGTGCACCAAGTGTGGCGGTACCATCTCCGTCACCGACACCCATGAATGGTGTCTCAAATGTTTAGGTCCTGATCACTCCATCACGGAATGTATATCCTGTGCCATGATGTCTACGAGGGGTCGGCAGAACCGAGCTGCTTAGCTCAGAACCCTGTTTCCCTCTGATGCAGCCTCGGTGGCATCGACGTCTTCCAGGGCTTCCTCTTCCTCCCGTAGATCTCAGGTAACTAAACACAAATCTAGCCGGTCCTCAAAGGGTATATCTCCTTCTAAGCATCGAGATGCCTCTGGCGTTACCCTTGAGGCTTCTGCACCGGCAAAATTGCCCCGGCGGGAGGCTTCAGCTTCCAAAGCATTATCGGGGCTCCAGGATGTTCTCAAGGCCTCAACCTCGGCAGAACTACTGGTGCCATGCTCTGGGGTAACGGCTGTTTTTTCTGGTGCCGATACCCAGGCATCGGCAGCATCGATAGACCAGAGGTTCCTGGCTATTGAATGCAGTCTGGTGGCTCTCCTTGCAGCATCGATACCCTCAGAACCGCGTCAGACAGTTCAACCGGTACTGGCACCGACTCCGGCACCGGTATCAGTACCGGTAGCGATAGCATCGACATCGGTGTCCGCATTGCCGGGCACCCAGTCATCCGATGCCTTCCGGTACTGATACTCCAGTACCGATTACTCCCGGTACCGACTTCAGTCGGTACGGGTATCGGGCTCTTCAAGAGCATCCGGACAGACGGTACTTCGAGTCCTCAGAAGAATCTGAGGATTCTGACAGTTCTGTCGATGCAGGAATACTTCTCCCAGAGAAGCCCTCCTCCCCTAAGCGCAGGATGTCTCCTCCAGAGGATATTTCCTTTCAGGACTTCATCAGGGAGGTGGCTCGAGGTCTGTCCATCACTGTGGCTCCTGAATCAGAGCCCAGGGCAAAGGAGCTGGAAATTTTACAGTATCCCAAAGCTCCTAAAGAGGCAGCTACTCTACCCATCCATGAGATTTTGCATGATCTCATGCTAAGAATGTAGGAGACGCCTCTTACCACCTCTCCTCACTCTCGCAGACTGGATACTATGTACCGAGTCCCTCCTTGTCCTGGTTTCCAGAAGACTGAGCTTCCTCACCACTCTATTGTGGTGGAATCAGCTATGAGAAGGATCAGGAGTGCAAAGAGACATGCCTCTAATCCTCCAGGACGTGAGTGCAGAACTTTGGATGCTTTTGGACGTCGTACTTTCCAAGCTTCCATGCTTTCTGCCAGGATCAGTTCCTATATTTTATATATGGGAATGTTCCTGAAGGAAATTACTGGGGATCTAGAGGTTTTGAGCCCTCTTCTCCCTGAAGATAAAAGACAAGATTTTCTCACATTGGTCAAACATGCCCAGGATGTTTCCAAATTTGTCAACCGTGCAGCTTTTGACTGCTTTGAGTGCATAAGCAGAACCTCTGCCATTGCCATAGGTACACGAAGAATTGGCTGGCTCCAGGCATCTGATTTGGAGCTCTGGGTACAAGACAAACTGGGCAATATTCCTTGTACTGGTGAGAACCTGTTTGGTAAAGATTGGCAAGAAAAGGCCAATGAGTTGGATGCTGACAACTCCACTTTGGATAGGCTATCCAAAGGCAGTGCTGATCCTATGAGAAAGAAATCCTTCAAGAAGCCTTTCTTCTCAAAAAAGAAGAGGTTTTATCCCTCTTATTCCCAGCAGGTATGTTCCACAGGTCAGCCTACCCGGAAGGGTCAGCAACAACCCAAACAAAAGAAAGCAAAGACTGCTAAGCCTCAACCGTCTCAGCCTCCACAAGGCCTTTGACTTTCATCTAGAGAACTTAGCCTTCCTGGCCCTGGATGGACCAGAGCCTTCCACCATTCCAGGAAGGTTATGTCATTTTGCCCCCAGATGGGAGCAGATAACAGCAGAGCAGTGGACACTCTCCATTATAAGAGAGGGGTACAAGCTGCACTTCCTGTGCATGCCCCCTTCCACCATGGTAAGACAGTTCAATTCTCAGACCTCTCTCATCAGCCTGTTACATCAAGAGGTCACTATGCTTCTTGCCCAGGGGTAAATAGAAGAAGTACCCATTCAACAACAGGGTACAGGGTTTTACTCCCCCTATTTCCTTATCCCAAAGAAAACAGGGGGACACAGACCTATTTTAGACCTCAGAGAATTGAACAAATTCTTGTTCAAAGACAAATTTAAGATGGTTTCTCTGGGAACTCTGCTGCCATACCTTCAGAGTCAGGATTGGCTTTGTTCTCTAGATCTCAAGGATGCGTACACTCATGTTCTCATCCATCCAACTCACAGAAAGTTCCTTCGGTTCCTTTTTCAAGGAAAGCACTACCAATACAGGGCCTCCTTCCTTATGGCCTGGCCTCAGCACCAAGAGTGTTCACGAAATACATGGCTGTGGTAGCAGCATTTCTCCGCACTCTAGGGATATTCGTCTTCCTCTACTTAGACAACTGGCTCATTCGAGCCCCATCAGAGTCAGAGGCCAGGACCTCCCTATCTTGCACGATGCGTATCCTTCAGTATTTGGGACTTGTCATAAACGTCCCAAAATCCAGTCTAACTCCCACTCAGTCTCTAGAATTCATAGGAGCTTTGCTGGATACCAAAAGGGCAAGGGCCTATCTTCCCCAGGCCTGTTGCCTTCGCATGGTGCAGTTAGCTTCTCAAGCAGTGCTAAAACCTCATCTCACTGCCCGAGAAATGCTACAACTACTAGGCCACATGGCATCTACCGTGCATGTGGTTCCTTATGCTCGCCTCCATATGAGAGCAGCCAAGAGGACTTTATCCACTCAGCGGACTCAGGCATCAGGGTGCCTGTCAGACAAAATAGCAAACACAAGTTGCCTTATTTTGTCCCTCCAATGGTGACGGTCCACTCAGAACCTGTTGCTGGGGTCCCCATTTTAACAACCCTTACCCCAGGCAACTCTCACAACAGATGCTTCACCAATGGGTTGGGGAGCTCATTTGCAAGACCTCTCCACCCAAGGTACTTGGACTCCACAGGAGACTCATCTACATATCAATCTCTTAGAGCTCAGAGCAAATCTTCCTTGCTCTTCGAGTGTTCCACACCCTGCTCAGCTACAAGACAGTCCTCATTCATACGGACAATCAAGTAGCCATGTTCTACGTGAACAAACAGGGCGGAACAGGCTCTCTGTTGCTTTGCAACAAAGCTTTGCGACTATGGGCCCTCGCCAGAGAGCGTCAGATTCATCTCCTGGCAGTGTATCTTCCAGGCATACAAAACTCTTGGGCAGACAGACTCAGTCGAGTTCTGCTTCCACACGAATGGTCTCTACATGTAGACCAGGTGACCAAAAGTTTTCAAATTTGGGGAACCCCGGACATAGACCTCTTTGCAAGTCCGTTGAATGCCAAACTTCTCCGGTTCTGTTCCAGAATCCCGGCTCAGGGCTCTCAGGCCAGGGATGCTTTCCTTCTTCACTGGGGCCAAGACTTCCTTTATGCCTTTCCACCCATTCCCCTAATTCCCAAGACCCTATTCAAGCTTCAGAGAGACAGAGGACGTATGATCCACATAGCTCCACATTGGCTTTGGCAAGTGTGGTACCCTCTGCTTCTACATCTCTCTCAAGCTCCCTCCCTGGAGTTAGGGTCTGCTCCAGACTCCTATCTCAGGAGAACGGAATGTTATGGCATCCCAATCCCCAGTCTCTGCATCTCAGGGCTTGGTTGCTGAAGGCCTAGATCTCCATGATCTTAACCTCCCTCAGCAAGTAAAGGATATCCTTTATGCTTCCAGGAAGCCTTCCACAAGACACTCTTATGCTTTGTCATGCAGCAGGGGCTGATGGAAGCAAAGATGCAGGAAAAGAAGCTGTTTTTCATGAGATAAAAGATGTGCACAAGATGCAATGTCCGCACAGAACAGCTAGAGGGAGCAGGAGTGCACTCACAGAGCCTGAGTGGACACGCCTAGCTAATCGAGAGCACCTGACGGTCAGCCCAGAAAGCTCAAACACAGGAGAGCTTTATAAGCCAGAGGCTGGAGACTGGAGAGGGCAGAGCAGCGATTGTAGGTGTGGAGCTGGAAGTAAAGCTGGAACTGTACGAGAGAGAAGCACCACAATCAAGGGCCAAGCAGAAGGAAGCACATGTGAAAGCAGTACTGAGCAAAGGAACAATCACCTTTGGAAGAAAGGCAGAGCTGAAGAAGGAAGCCAGAAGTTGGGCTTAGAAAGAGGCCTGCGCTCACTAGAGGAACCGGTGACCAAACTGAGAGGTAACCAAAGCTTTCAGGGAGAATACTGGCACAGGGATTGTGTTCCTGGAGAGCTGCTGGAAGGAGGAAATTCCGGTCCTACATGCTGCTGGAAGCCGAGGTATGCTGAGTCTGTTTCTATGAAGAAAACCTTACCTTATAAAAAGCCTTTTAAAAGTAATGCTAGACCTGTGAGAAAGGAAAGCAAACTTACCTCTCATAAGCCAGGTTGCCAAGGCCTAAAGGTAGGCCGTGCTCATTGGCAAACGCTAGAGGAACTCTACAAACATCCAGAGAACAGGACTAGGGACTGGCCAGAAATTGTAGCCAGAGAAACCACTGATACAGACAGAGATAATTCTGACTCAGAGCCGATGCAAGTGGAACTTGTAGAGCCAAATCTTTTGTCTCAGGAAGAGATGGACTGTTCTTTATGTGTTACAGGCAGTGTAGAATCACTGCTGGACCTGTGAGTAATATACGCTGTCTTCAGAATGTTATTCGTTTGCTAAATGGAAGAAGACTGTTGAAACATTTGGTATATTCTGGAAAGCCTAACTGAGCATTGTTACTACTGTGAAGCATAATAGTTTTTCCTTTATCCTGAGTTTGTTTCATGCCTGAAGTAAAGGACTTTTTCTTTATGTTGTAACCCAGTTGAATCTTATGCGTAAAGGGAAATAAATGCCTTGTTATCCCTCTACTCTGCATTCACAATTTTCTTCTCAGAGTGGAGCTGAACTACTAAGACCAGGCTGCACCTGGCTCTTAAAAGACTCTCCTCTCATAAAAAATTAATTTTGTGTCCCACCTACTCTTACGACCACTGGCCACCAGGGGGGTGCGCGACAGCTTTCAAGTGGAAAAGGTTTACCATATGGTGTTTGCAGAAGGGTCTTAACCCCCTTGCTGTACCTCTGGAATCATTACTGGAGTATCTCCTTCATTTATCCAATGCTGGACTTAAGACTAACTCAGTGAGAGTCCATTTGAGTGCTATTGCAGCTTCCTTCAAGCCTCTAAATGGGCAACGTATTTCCTCCCATCCTCTTATAGCAAGATTTATGAGAGGCCTTCTGCTAACTAAGCCTCCCATTAGACCACCACCTGTGGCATGGGACTTAAACTTGGTTAGCTCATGAAGCCACCTTTCAAACCCTTAGCTACTACCTCCTTGAAATTCCTTTCTTGGAAGGTTATCTTTCTCTTTGCAATCACATCAGCACGTCGCATCAGTGAGTTGCAAGCACTAGTGGCTGATCCACCTTATACAAGGTTCCATCATGACAAGGTAGTCCTTAGGACTCATCCACACTTTATGCCAAAGGTGGTCTCGCCTTTTCATCTAAACCAAGCGGTCTACCTACCTGTCTTTTTTCCAAGGCCTCATGCATCAAATGCAGAAAGGAATCTTCATACTTTGGACTGTAAAAGAGCTTTAGCCTTTTACTTACAAAGAACACAGCAACATAGAAAGTCCTCTCAACTCTTTGTTGCTTTTGATCCTTCTCATTTGGGACTTCCAGTCTCCAAGAGAACACTGTCTAACTGGATTGCTCAGTGTATTTCCTTTGCCTATCAGAGTAAGAACCTTCCTCTGGAGGGCCATGTCACAGCTCACAATGTGAGAGCCATGGCAACCTCAATGGCTCATCTGCACTCTGTGTCTATCGACGACATCTGTCGAGCAGTCACCTGGGCCTTGGTTCATACCTTCACAGCCCATTACTGCTTGGACAAGGACTCCCTCCAGGATGCCTTGTTTGGTCAGGCTGTTCTCCAACACCTGTTCCATACCTAATCATCTCCTACCCACCATCCCTGGTTGGATGCCAGAGATCCATGGTGGGAAGTGGAGCCCTTTCTCAGGGACACACAACTTCTGGGGTCTCTCCCTGGCATCTAAAGCTAGGGAGTCCCCATATGTGAAGACTACATTCCTGCTTGTTCCTGGAGATAGCATAGTTACTCACCTGTAACAGGTGATCTCCAGGAACAGCAGGAATTTAGTCTTCACAACCTACCCACCTCCCCTAGGAGTTGTATCTCCCTATCTCTTTCTCTTTCTCTCTCTCTCTCTTTGTCTCAGCTTTAAAACTCAACTGGAGAGAGGCAGTTGGGAAAGGCGGGAAGGCAGCATGCAGGCGCTGTGGGATGCTCCCAAAAGCTTTCTAATTGGACGCTGGGGAGCGTTCCCGCGCAGGCTCCATCGGTACAGACGATACCATATGTGAAGACTAAATTCCTGCTGTTCCCGGAGATCACCTGTTACAGGTGAGTAACTATGCTTTACTGTAGCTGGGTTTAAAAGAGGTGTTTAGATGAGTTCCTGGAGGAGGGATCAATAAGCTCTTATTAGCCAGGCGGACGTGGGAAGGTCACTGCTCCTCCTTGGGTTTAAGTAGGAAGGAAGGAATTTACTCTTTAGGTTCCTGCCAGGTACTTGTGACCTGGATTTGCCTCTGCTGACAATGGGATACTGGGCTTGACAGACCTTTGATCTGACCCAGTGTGGCATTTCTTACATTTTTATAAGAAAATAAAGTGCGATTAGGAGACACTTGAAAAGTACCAACACCTGCAGGAAAATAATCAAAAACTAGTTGTTAAAATGTTATTTTTGCTGAATGGAAAATTATAGTTGTATTTTCTTCTCAATTCTTCCAGGAGCACCTCAAACAGTGCTTGTTTGAGACGGTGGAGTGCTCTAATGATGGATGTCATGACATAATGCTTCGAAAGGATTTAAGAGATCACCTGCAGTATCAATGCAAATTTCGAGAGGAAATGTGCCAATACTGCAAACAAAATATAGTGGCCATAAATTTAAAGGTAAGTGGAACTGAAATTTTAACTGGAGGGCCAGCTCGAAGCTCATCTGCCTAAAAGACCTGTAAACATCCTTGCAAGCCTGAGGTTCCCAGACCCCAGACATTACAACTGTTGGCTCAGCCTTTTCTTCCTCTGAGGTACCAGATAATGCTAGCTAGGACCTTATCACCTGTAATAAATAAATACAAGTGGCCCGATATGCAAAGGATTTATGCTCCTAACTTTGAGAGTTATCCCCCTAAATTAGCCTCTTGAAAGTTTTCTAGGGTTGAGTACTTATATTTATACTCAGAACTTCACTAAACTCCTAAATTTAGAAGCATAAAGAGTGGGTGGCGACAGGAGCAGATTTAGGAGAGGGAAAAAAGTTAGGAGCTTAACACAGATTTTCAGCACTAGGCCCAGAAACCTAGGAACATGAATGGCAGGCCGATATTTTAAGCACAAAGTGGCATTTTTGAAAGGATGTCCAAGTCAAATCGAGGACGTTCAAGGCAGAACATGCTGAGAAATGCCAGGACCATCTATATCTCCACCCAATTTTAGTAACGTAGTTGTCCCTGATGTGAACATCTGAGCTGATGGCCATATAGATGTCCCTTTTGGGAAAGCATGGGGCAGGGACATTCATCTTATGCAAGCTAACATAAGGGGATGCCCAGTGGTATAGCAACATGAAAACATGAGTCCTTCCTCTTCAGAGTTCATTATTGGCATGGAAAATATAGGGGACATGAGCATACCTCCTTCTCTACACCCTCCAGATATCTATCTGACAAAACGTGTATGTTTCCGATAACTGTCGTGCCTAGAGCAGATATAATGTTGGATGCAGCTTGGGACATCCAAGGCATTTCTGAAATTGGGCGAAGATGTCCATGTCTGGGAATGCCCTAGACACTCCTAGTCCCTGCCCCCATTCAGACTAGGACATGCGGAGGAGTAGCCTAGTGGTTGGGGCAAGGTACTTCAGGCCAGAAGGTCGGGGGTTCAAATCCCACTAGAGGACAGCAACCTTGGGCCGGAAGGGCTGGGGTTTCTAGTCCCACAGATGCTCCTTGTGGTCTTGGGAAAGCCACTTAACCCTCCATTGCCCATGTTCCCTGTAAGTATTAGTGTATGTGTCTCTTATCCCCATGTGTTAAATGTATCTCCCAATTGTGTTGTGACCGCTTTGATTGAAGGATAAGGCGGTATACAAAATTGTCTAAATAAAAAATGCTTGCCCTGAGGACGTCCACAGAGTCGACTTCTAACATCTTTCTGGGGACGTCTCCATGCTTTGGACATCTCCTAAATTTAGCTGAATATAGGACACAAATTTAGGAGCCTAACTTAGCAGCTCATCTTTTTTTGAATATCGGGCCTTAGGTTATGTGTATTCACGTGAAAAAAATCACACTGCTGTGTGAAACTGTGAAACCTTGCATTCTTCAGACTATCATACTGGGGGAATATAAAGCGTGGCCCAGGATGGTGTACATGAATTTAAGACTATGGCCCCGATATTCAAAGGGAAGTTACATAGTTTATAGCCTTGTAAACCATGTAACTGTTGCTGAGAGGGATATTCAACAGCACTAACATGGTTAGTGCCCTTGAATATCCCTGATTATGGCCCTTACGCACCCCAATGTTAACTGGGGGTGTCTGGGGCGTTCCCGGGGAGGAGCGCAGGTGGAGACGATCTATAACCAGGCAGCAGCGATATTGGCTGCAAAGAATCTACTTTTTTCCAAGACCAAGGCAGATACTACAGCTCTGTGCACCTTTGCTTTTCAGTATATTTCAATTTGATTCTCATGGAGTACACGTGATTTTAATATTTGTAGGCATGTTTTCCAAATTTTTGCTTGCTTGTGCTACTCCTGACCGGGCTCACCAAGTAGCAAAATCCAACCTCGGTCCTTTGGCTCTAATTTTCTAAATTCAAGTAAGGAATGAAATGAAAACACACATACACAAAGAATTGTATCAATAATAGTACTACTTAAGGCCTTAAGGGAGAGACTCACAGGCCTGCAAACTTGAGCAATCCCCTGTGATCCCTACTCTTGCTAGGTCATAGCACTTCATTTATTAGGAAAAACTGCTACATTCTACAATTTCATCTTATCACACTACACCATACTGCTGCTTTACAGATTTTATTTATTTATTTATTTATTTAGTGTACATTTGTAACCCGCTGCTTCCAGTGATCAGCAGCGGTGTCTATACATAGGAGGTTTGGCTGTACTGGCCAGGATTAAATTATATATAATGTGATTTGGGGAGGGGGATAGTGCACAGCAAGCATAGGGTTACATGATTTACAGTAGATTGAATATTGCAGTTACATACAGGTACTTAATACATATTTACAGTTGCTGCCTGTTAGGACTTTACAAATGATGACCCTTATATACAAATTTACACATTGCTGAGTTTGCTTCAGGAGGTTAACATATTTCATGCGGTTAAGTTGTAATGTGCTTGGAAAAGATGTGTCTTGAGTAGTTTTCTAAAGTCTTTCAAATCACTGACTTCACGTAGTTCGGTTGGCAATCGGTTCCAGAGTGCTGGAGCTGTAAAGGAGAAAGCTTGGTTGCTGGTGCAAGCATTAACCTTTGCAAAGCACTTCGGGATACAGAGGGTGTTGAGGTTCTGTGTTCTTCTACTTCTATTGCTAGGTAGTTTTGCTATTAGGCTGTTGAGGTGTGATGGCGCTATATCATGTATGAGTTTGAACGTAGTGACTAGGACTTTGTATTGAATGCGGGCTGTGATGGGGAGCCAGTGATGGGGAGCCAGATCAAGCTAAACATGTCATATTTCAGGTCCATCTAGGCACAGACATTGCTCATTCATAATGAGGGCAAGATTCCTGCTAGCAAAAACATTCTGTCTCGTTTTTTCACAAACATCTACAAATTACCATCTTGGCTTGTATTACACGTAATCTACTAGGCCAGGGGATCTCCAACTCCAGTCCTGGAGGCTCCTGTACTAGACTGTCAGCAAAATTCTGGAAGTTGACAGGGTAAAGAACAGAAAACACACAAGATGTGCACACAAAAGCAGAGGGAGTAGAATGCAGTAGGATAAGGGTACCGGATGCTCTAGACACGCCTTCAGTCTTATGCACCCCCATCCCACCACCACTCCTCCCACAACAATCTTGTAAACATGCATAATTGGACATCTTCCTTTTAAATATTAAAATGTAGTTTGCATATGTGTGCCAACTTTTCCTGCAGGTAAAGAATGTGCTTTTAGCTCTTCAAATTTATATAGCTTTCAAGATTGAATCAAATTTTAAATTATATTCTGCCTACTGTTTTTTAGCAGTACAGAGTGGATTACAGTATACATCCTTTTCCCCCATTTAACTCAATTGCACGTCCCTCCCTTCACCCCATTTCCTCCCAAACCATCACCCCCCTCACTCCCTCTCTACTCATTACATTTAAAACATCCACTAACCCCCCTCATAAAATAAATCCCATCTGAAAGAGTTTTTTAATACTGTCCAATCAATTGCTACATCTAAACTATCTCTACTTCATAAAATCCTTAAAATATTCCCTGAAAAACTCTATCTTCATTTGCATTTTCAGTTCATTGGGCAACTTGTCCTGCAACTGGGGCTGCACCAGAAAACAACCAGATTGTATTCTGATCTACTTAAAGGACCGAGGTGAGGGCAACGACAAATGTAGTGATAAGCTAGAGTGAAGATTTCTCGGTGGTATTTTGATTTTAAGTCACTTAGATATTCTGGACTAAAATTACACAGTATTTTAAAAACTAACCCACAGCAATTTATATCTAGTAACCAAAGTAAAGAACATAGACGAGGTGCAATTCTATTCTGGATCTTACTGCGGTTTTTTTGCACTTTTGCAGCCAAATTTTGAACTTTGTAGTTTTCTGGTCTGCTTCTTAGGCAGTCCAACTGTATCCCATTACATTTGTTCAGTTGTTTTGCTTTCACTGATGTTTCTCTTTGCCACCCTTCGGAAACTGCTGCCGTAGGCAACCATGTAGTCTTGCGCGTTAATCCAGCCACCCCTTAAAGAATGACCTCCTCATTCACAAGACTGCGTCATTTGCATGCTCTTGTCAACACTTATTCACCCAGGTATCATAAGAATCACTGGGCAAAGCAGAAACATGTAAGTGCACATTCGTACACACAGGGCCGGCCCAAAGTTATCTGCTGCCATACGTGAACCATTGGCCATGTGTCCCCTCGTCCCCCTCCATAGTCCATGCGCCACCCACCCCCCAATAGTCTAGCAACTTCCTTCCCCACTCCCTCCCCCAGGTCTCCAGCGTTTTTCTCACCCCTATCCCCATCCTACCATCACTGATGCTACACACACCACCTTACCTCCACAGAAGGCCCATGATTGGGTTTTGCGGAGTGGCAGGGTGACACTGAACAACCCTGGAAAAGTCCTTTAAAACTGTGCTTGGCAGTGAGATTTTTTAGTGTGTATGTGCACTCAAGGCCTGCAGTGTTGGGACGCCTCAGGCCTTGAGTGTGCATGCATGTGTGTACACAAATGCTAAAAAGCCCACCACTGAGCGGTTTTAAGGGGCTTATCTGCCATCAGTACTGCTGTGCTGCTGTTCCGTGAAGACTGGGCTGCGAAGGGAAGATGGTGGGGCTGCTGCAGCGGTGGAGAAGGCTGGGAAGAGGGGAAATGCTGCGCTGCCTCCCTACAGGAATGTCTAGTCAGGACTGGTGCTGCGCACACTCACTCACACTTTCACTTTCACTCACTCGCACTTTCACTCACACTTTCACTTTCACAATAACATTATTATGAGAATCCAATATGCCGTCCATCCATCCATCCTGTTGAGTGAGTTCCAGGAATCTTTGGGCTCTCTTCAGTTTTTCCCTCTCTACATAACTCCTAAAATCATTGAAGCATGGAGGGAACGTTAAATCTTGCCCAACTGTTCCAGCTATCCCTGTTTCTGGATCTGTGAACTCCTTCCTGGCCATGACAGCTGCCCTGCATCTGACCATCATGATGAATGGGAGGATCTGAGAGCCCTCCCAAACCTGAAATCATCTTGTAAGCCCTTAGTCCAGACTTGCAATTCCTGCTACTCCTTTTGGATGGTAATCTGCCTCTTCATGTGTCCTCAGGAGGTCAAGACATTTTGCCGGCCCTGGGAGGAGTGCTAAGCAATACTGGAACTAGGTGGAACCTGAGGGAAAGGGAGCCAAGGGGCCTGTTTACTAAAGTGCAGCAAGTTTTTGCATTTGCCGCACGTTAGGAGTAAAAACTAATGTGCAGAGGCTGTGTAGTAATTGTCAGGGGAGTGGTCAGCAAATGCCCTGCAGTTAGCGCACAGGGCACAGACTTTCTGCACCGGCCGTGATACATGCATCGGCGCAGATGCAGTCATGCTACCTGCCAAGGCATGTGACATGGGCCTCAGCACTACAGGACACCTTGGGCTTATGGCAGTGAAACATGCTCCCCCCCTACCAAGCACATGAGACCCTGATCAGAATCCCACCATGGTGGGATATCATCCACTTGATGACACTCTGAAGAGAGACCCCCACCCAATGACAAACTCTCCTTCCAAACCATAACGCTATCCTTCCCCCCCCACCCCGCTGCCATTATGACCCCTAGTGGTAGGATTGCTCCTTATTTGACAAAATTAGTCCTAATAGTAGTACTGTGAGTCTACCACTAGGGATCATAGCCATCATTTTGAATTCAGGTGGCAGTAGGGCAGGAGTGGAGGTAGATTGCTCCTGCCTCATCCACTAGACCAGGGGTCTCAAACACGCGGCCCGCGGGAGAAGGTTGTGCGGCCCGCGATGGCTTCTGCTGCTGCCGTTGCCGCCGTGGCAACGGCAGAATCGACGGTCAATTTAAAAAAAATAAAAAACTGGCTTCTGCTGCTCTGTCCTGCGGCCCGTTCCCCTCTGCGCGAGAGCCCTGAATGTGCTTCCTCTGCGGCGTGCTTTTCAAGCCGCGAAGGGAGTATTTCCCTCTCGCGAGGCTTGAAAAGTGAATAGGCTTAAGCCGCGCGAGAGGGAAATACTCTCTTCGCGGCTTAAAAAGCATGCCGCAGAGGAAGCACACTCAGGGCTCTCGCGCAGAGGGAAAGGGGCCGCGGGACAGCTGATTTTCTGCTGCAGCAGAAGCCAGCAGCAGAAGCCAGGTTGTTTTTTTATTTACCTGGGGGGTATGACTGGAAATGGGCTATTGGCAGGGGGGGGTATGACTGGAAATGGGCTATTGGCAGGGGGGGTATGACTGGAAATGGGCTATTGGGTGGGGGTTATGACTGGAAATGGGCTATTGGCAGGGGGGGTTATGACTGGAAATGGGCTATTGGCAGGGGGGGTGTAGGACTGGAAATGGGCTATTGGCGGGGGGGTTATGACTGGAAATGGGCTATGGTGGGGGCTAGGACTGGAAATGGGCAGGTGGGGGTTAGGAAGGACTGGAGGTGGGCTGAGGGGGGGCGTTAGGACTGGTAATGAGCTATGGAGGGGCTGACTGAAATGGGGTAATGGGGGTTAGGGCTGGAAGTGGGCTATTGGCAGGGGGGGTTATGACTGGTAATGGGCTATGGGGGGTCTAGGACTGGTAATGTGCTGGGGGGGTTGCTAGGACTGGAAATGGGCTGAGTGGAAGGGGGCTTGAACTGCAAATGGCTGATGGGGAGGGGGGCTTGGAATGGAAATGGGCTGTGAGGGGAGGGAGCTAGGATTGGAAATGGGCTGATGGGGGGCTAGGATTGGAAATGGGCTGATGGTGAGGCTAGGATAGGACTGGAAATGGACTGATGCAGGGACTAGAAGGGAGCGGATGCTGGGTGGGGCTGGAACTAGAAGGGAGCTGATGTAAGGGGAGGATTAGAATGGGATGGAGCTGGGAAAGTGAAATGGAGAGGGGAAAAATATTTTGTCTGGGAGAGAAGACAAATCTACAATTGGCCAGGTATTGTGAGAGTAAGTGGGGATTGAGGATGGAGGGGTAAAATTTGAGTGGATGAAATAGGAATGAGGAAAGAGAAAAAGGAGAAAGATTAGTATGTTAAAGCAGATGTAGAGAGAGAATGGAAAAAAAACTAGGAGAGAAGAAAGGGCAAATGGAAGCAGACGATGGAGAGTTAGCAGAAGACATGAAGAAACCAGAAGAAAGTGGCTGGAACAATTGCAACTGAAAAAAATGCACAAAAGGTAGAAAAATATCTCTTTATTTTGAATTTATTAACTGGAATATGTCAGCTCTGGGAAATGTGCATCATTAATGTTTGCGCTTTGTTTAGTACAAGAGGAAATTAATTTATAGTTTTATTTCTACAGTGTTGTTGTACATTCCAAGTTTGGCTTTTGGGGTTCCCAGTTTAATTATTGTCTTCTTGTTTCTAAATCTTTTAGTCTTTCTTTATCCATACTCATTAAAGAGGCATGTTTACTAAAAGTTAGTGTATGGTAACATTATGCAAATATTTATGCAAATGAGGTCCCTTATGCAAATGAGGCCCCGCGTCTTATGCGGCCCCCGGGTTACTTTACAAGTCCTCATTTGGCCCTCAAAGCAATTTGAGTTTGAGACCCCTGCACTAGACTATCACACTTTTTGTGTGACCCTTAGCATTAGTATGGCGGGACAACTGCTAGGAGTTCTGGGTGCCATTTTGAACCTGGCGCCGGCACAGGCTGGAACAACTGTGAATTGCTCATGCCCAGTACCTCTTAGAAGTGCCGCTGCAGCTATATACACTGGGATGGGAGACCACCTTGGAAGACGAGGTGCTATAGGCTTACTGTGTGGAAGAAAGGCCTGGCAATCTACTTCTGGTCTCACCTTGCCAAGAAAGCCCAGGGGATAGTCACAACTATCCACAGGGTCACCAGGAGTCTGCATCGACACACAACAACGACAACATAATGAGGGAAATTTCCAAAAGCTACTTAGAAGGATAAACGGACTATCTACCCATTCTTCCTGTGGGTAAAAGTAAACATTGATGAGCAGTATTCCCTGTAAGCTGTGCGCCTGTGCAAACACACACAGATCATGAACCCCACGCACATGGCAAAATGTAGTGCACACAAAAAATATATAATACTGAGACAAATTGTAATTGTTATAAAGCAACACAGAGAGAAACTGAACTATTTGCATGTGCCCGATCTTAGCAGCTGAATGTGACTAGTTATCTTAAATTGGCACTGTTAATTTGGCTGCTCAGATCCCGTTGGCTATTAAAATTTACTAATGACAGTAATTGTCAGCAATGTTTTCTCTAAGCTGCGTGAGAGTACTTCTGTGCATGGATTTTATAATGACATGCAGAGCCTGGCTTCCATCACCGCTGACTTCTGCCCTGTAGCTCACCAGGCTCTCTACCACTTCTGACAGAGGGGAAAGAGGGGAGCTGCTCAGCTCAGGCTTACAAAATTGTTACAGTAGGTTAGCAATGAAATAGGTGTACTCTTGAAGAGATCGCTTTTCAGAAAGAATTTCTGCAATTCGAATGAAAGATAAGTAAGACATCAATAATAATACCGTTAATACCGTATTATGATTAAGGTAATAATAATTAATAATTTCCTTAACTTTTCCATCTTCTTAAGTTTACAGTTTTTAATCAGTAGCTTCCAGTGCACAGTGTTGCTCACTTGTTTGGTCAATGGAAATTTTTGCACATAGCCTGAAAAGTTTGCACACAAGCCGTCAGTCGTTGGAACATTGCTGATGAGTCTTTGAGCTTGTGTGGTTGTCATGATCTGTCGTTTTGCTTTGACTCTAGCTGCTCTTTGCTGCCCCCCCTCTAAATAAAGCTGCCACCCTAGGCTACCAGCTAGTTTGCCTAGTGGTTGAGCTAGCCCTGTAGCAGCGGGTGTGGCCTGGAAGGGACAAGAGAGATGCAGATTGCAGTGCAAATTCAGAACGGCACAATCACGTTAGGCCCTAGATGCTGATGCATCCACCCCTATACCTGTACCTGATGTGCTTTCATCACCACAGATGATATTTCCTGGCAGAAGGAACCTGCATGTAAATATATACTCCAAGCATATTACGGGTCTGCTACCGCAATCTGATTATCTGAAATAGCTGGGCAGGACATGCTGGTCTCATAACATAATTGCTCCCCTCTGAAATACCTCTGTCGGCACGTCCAAGTACCCGATTCTGCGAGTATGCAATTCGAGGACATTCACATTTGTGAAGTGGCGCACACCCGTGCATGTAGACAGTCTTGCTATCTGCATGGGTCTGTCACCAGAACCGGTTAATGGGACGTTTGTCTTTCGGAGTGGAGATGGACTGATTTTAGAAGACACTTTTATGTGCTTCCTCTTCACTGCTGCCACTCTCCCGGATTTTTGGATGTTGGGCTCTGGATGTCCCAGACTGTTCTTAGACGTCCCTTCTAAAATCCCACTTTTTTTGCGTATAAAGTTGCTTTTATTTTTCATATCGTTATTTTTCTTTATTTTGGAAAATTATACAGTATTTTGCAGGCATGGTTGTATTTCTTATTCTTGAAATTGATCTTTTTATGTCTCTATTGATGACGCTGTCCATGCTGAAATGATCTGGGAAACTACAGACCAGTGAGCTTAATGTCAGTACCGGGTAAAATGGTAGAAACCATCATAAAGAACAAAATTACTGAACTTGTAGATAGTCATGGCTTAATGGGAGACAGCCAACATGGCTTTAGACCAAGAAGAACTTGACTTACTAATCTGTTATGATTTTTTGAAGGTGCGAATAAACACGTAGACAAAGGTGAGTTGGTTGATATAGTGTATCTGGACTTTCAGGTCCCTCATGAGAGACTCTTGGTGAACTTAAAGTCATGGGATAGGAAGCAGTGTACTATTGTGGATCAGGAACTGATTAAAAGATAGAAAGCAGAGGGTAGGGTTAAATGGCCAATTTTCTCAATGGAGAAAGGTGAATAATGGAGTACCCCAGGGATCAGTGCTGGGTCTGCTGCATTTTAACATATTAATAAATGACCTGGAAATGGGAATAACGAGTGAGGTTGTCAAATTTGCAGATGACACAAAATTATTCAAAGTTGTTAAAACCCAAGAGGATTGTGGAAAATTGCAAGAAGACCTTGATAAACTGGAAGACTGGGCATCCAAATGGCAGATGAAATTGAATGTGGACAAGTGCAAAGTTATGCACCTAGGAAAGAGCAACCCAAACTACAGTTACATGATACAAAGTTCCACATTAGGAACCACCACCCAGGAAATAGATTTAGGCGTCATCGTGGATAACATGTTAAAACCCTCCTCCCAGTGTGCAGCAGCAGCCAAGAGAGCAAATAGCATGTTAGGTATCATAAGGAAAGAAATAGAGAATAAAACAAAGGATATTATAATGCCTCTGTATCGTTCCATGGTGCGACTGCACCTTGAATATTGTGTGCAATTCTGGTTGCCGTATCTTAAAAAGGATATAGCGTAATTAGAGAAGATGCAGAGAAGAGCCGGTGCTGAATATCTGTTTTCAGCAGCAATCAGCATGGCTGTTGGGACAGTGGTGATGTTTAGCCTCTGTCTGGATAGGCAAACAGCATAAGGTTAGGGCAGCTATTGCATGACCTGTCTTTATGTGATTACTTATCTGGTTAGCGGACTGAAAATTGCTGCTATCCCGATAAGATCCGGCACCACCCAGCACTCTCCTAACAGTGCTGTGATAGTTAAAGGGGGTATTCAGCAGCATTGTCTGCTCCTACACTGTATTTTACAAAGGAAAGTAGGTGTCCACCTTTCTTTATAAAATACGCTCAGGATAGGCACATTCTGGGTGCCTAAAACTTAGGAACCTGGCTATAAAATTACCCTTTATGTGCCTAACTTGTTCCCCTGCCCTAAATCTGTCCCTTTCACCCACTTTTAGGAGTTTAGTAAAATTTTGAGACTAAATTGAGGAACTCAGCTCTTGTAAATTTTCAAAGAGGCCAATTTAGAATCCTAACTCTCAAAGTTAGGAGCAGAAGCCCTTTGAATATAGTCCACCTTAAGAATAAGTATCCAAAAACGTGTCGCCTAGATGTAAATAGTTACCCCAGTTTTATCCAAGTTGTAGTACCTGTTCTTTGTAAACACAGATCAGCTTGCTGCACTGTGCTAGTCATTCTGTTTCATGTAAACCGCACTGATGTTGAATAGCGCGGTATAAAAGAGACTGTAAATAAATACAATAAATAAATAAAAATTGTGATTGCATAAGTCTTCACACCCTTTGACTTAATGCTTTGGTGGAAGCCCCTTCAGCAGCAATATTGGCTGTGAGTCCTTCATGAGAAGGATCTAAGAACAATGCACAGCAGCTTGATGCCAGGGCTGCCCCATGCTGCTGCCACCCTCTCCCCCCCCCCCTGTTTCGCCTGGGAGAGGGGGCAGTATTGGGATCACTCAGTGGAGCAAAAGTGCAGAGGTCTTAAAAGGGCCTGTGGTGGCAGGTCCCAGCAGGTGGCACGGAGACCCATGATCCCCTGCCCCCCCTCCTCACGGCCTGCCACTTCTTCTGACCCCTGCCCCCTCTGACAGGAAGTTGTATCGGAAGGGGGAGAAGCGGAAGGCTGTGAGGGCACATGCATGCGGCACTTTAAAGCCAGCCTGTTGCTGAAGTGGCAGCCAATTTAAAAAATTTGGGAAAGGGGGGTCAGGGGTCACCGAGCTTCATGCTGGGACCTGCCACCCTAGGCGGCCGCCTACTTTACCTAGCGGGCAGGCCAGCCCTGGATGGTACAGCTTTGCTCTTTCTTTTTGGGAGAGTAACTCAAACTCTTTCAGCTTGGGTGGGGATTGTTTGTGGACCGGTTGTGTCACATACAAGCTATTTTCTATTTAGTTCCGGTCTGGGCTTTGATGAGGTCACTTGAGGACATTCACTTTCTTTTTTCCATTGTTGCCTTTGTTTTGTACTTAGGGTCATTGTCTTGGATCTCCTCAGTCTCAAGTCTGTGAAAGACTGGAATAGATTTTCCTCTTGGATCCACCTGTACTTGGCATCATCCATCTTTCCCTCATTCTTCACAAGCCTCCCTGTCCCCGCTGCTGCAAAGTGTACCCACAGTATAACACAGCTATCACCACTCTTCCCTCTGCACACAGATTGTGAACCCTACATACACAGCAAAAGATAGGGTGGGCTTTTACTAACGGGCGCTACCTGGCAGCATGTGTTTTGGCGTACACTAAAGCTGTTCTGGGATATGTGTTGCAAGGTAGCGCAGGGCGTGACAGTGCAGGATGTTTTGCACGCTAACTGCGCAACCCACGATAGATGCACGACTGGGCAGGGCAGGGGCGGGTGTGGTGAGCAACCCTGTGAGCTAATTACATATTGAGGTGGCATTAGGAGCACCCACGCTAATGCAGCATGCATTAGCGTGCTCTTGTTGTTGAATGTAAACCGCACTGATAACAAATAGCGCGGTATATAAGAATTGTTAAATAAAATAAAATAAATAAAAATTATGGGACAAGAGTGCAAGGTACTGCATCCTGCATCCCCACCGGCACTGTCATTCTACAGAGGGTTCATCCTTCATATATCCCACTCCCGCAAGAACCTTGGCATCTTCCACAACATAACCATCAGCTTTATTAGAATAGACTAAGCTAGACTGTGACGCCCTGCACACATCCTGTTGCCATTGCTCTGAACAGGGGTGCTTTCTGGTACACTTGTAGATAACCATGTTACGTCCAAAAGCATAGATCAAGAGGCCAGAAGAACGTGCCCTTCTCTGAAGGCTTCCTTTATGATCCTAAAGGAGCACCGGAGCTTCTCCTAGGTGCACAAATAAACATGGTTCCCTTAATTGCTGGTAATGCACCACCTTAGTGGTGATGTTGGACACAGGCATCATGTGCTCTGCCTGAGTGTGGTCTCCAGTGTGATTCCCAGCTGCCAGCCACCCACTGATCTTCCTCCTCTGGAACTACTACAGGAATGAAGACGACTATCCCTGGTGGTTTCTTCTGCAAACTCTAGTAAGTCTGGCAGGTTTTGTATCATATTTTTCTTTGAGAGAAGGGTTGGGTCTGCCTACATTGTTGATGGGTCCAGTGCATGCGGCTAGACTGAGTGTGCGTCTTTTCTCTAGACTGTGACGTTGCACTTATGGGGCTCCGTTAATGAGTATCGGCCTTTTGAAGGTTTCCTGATAGACAGCACTAACATCCTAGTCCAGGAGATGGAATTGAGCGCCACGTGTTCTGGGTACCAGAGACAAATATGAAGGGGATAAGAATGCTGTGCTGGCTCAGGGAGGATCCCCAGACTTGAGGGCCTGGAGGATTGGTTTATTTATTTAGACAGCTTTGTATACCACCTTATCCTTCAATCAAAGTGGTCACAACACAATTGGGGGGATACATTTAACATGAGGGGATATGAGACACATACACTAATACTTACAGGGAACATGGGCAATGGAGGGTTAAGTGGCTTGCCCAGGAGCACCTGTGGGACTAGAAACCCCAGTCCTTCCAGCCCAAGGTTGCTGTCCTCTAGTGGGATTTGAACCCCTGACCTTCTGGCCTGAAGTACCTTGCCCCAACCACTAGGCCACTCCTCCCTCAGGATGGTGGAGGAGATCCAGCCAGTGAGTATTTATCTCTGTGACTGTAAGTATTCATGTGTTGCCTGTGTGCCATGCTTGTAGGGCATGTGCCTGTGCTGTTTTCACCTGTCACCTTTACATATATTATGGGGCTTGTTTACAAAGCCGTGGTAGCGGTTCGCGATCGTTATCCTATGACTCTTATCATTTGGTTTAATTTTTCTACTTTCAACTTAATCGAAACAAATGCTCCTAGTTTGTGTGCTGGAGTTCACGTTCTTCTTTCTGTACCTTGAATGCAGCGGAAAGGCACATGCTGTTTCTGTGAGCCAGACTAATGTCTGTCATTTTGTTTGTTCTTGTCTTGACGGCATTGTATGTTTTTTTTCTTCTGTGCATCCCGCCTTTTCACTGTTTTTCTCCTAAGCACACTTGTTATCTCCCTGTGGCTGTCCCCTTCCTTTTTTCTTCCCCAGACTAGGGAAAGCACATCCCATGAAGTGAAGAGACGCAGTTGAATGTGCTGCCTATGATGTTGATAGATCCAGTGCGTGCCGTGAGACTGCTTTGCACCTGCTCTTATCAGTTTTGTCTGTGAGGCATCTGAGTAACTTTTTTTGTTATTTATTTAAAACTCTTTCAGTCCTGTTCTGGCATGCTGCTATCCTGGCTTTACCAATAGAACAAGCCTAATTCCAGCTGGATTTTTGTTTTATTTTGTCCGGCATTTTCCTCCTCCTTCTGTCTACTGCCACCTTAATTGGGCAACTTTATCATGAGCCTTTATTTACACCTTGTAATTGCTTCCTTAATTTGTAACCTCACCCCCACCTAGCTTGGTCATTTCAGTGGCAATCCCCATGGCTGGGGACCCAGACTGCAGAACTTAGCCAGCATGGATCCCAGGTCTGGCTAGTATGTGTCGTCATTCTTCATTGACTGAGAGTCCCTCCTGCTGGATGCTATGAACAATGCCAGCCTAGACCACAGAAGCCAGACTTGGGGAGCAAAACTGGGTATTCTGCATAGCAGCTCGAACCACCGTGCTGGCCCTGACACTACACTATACTAACCAGCTTAAGAGCCTTCCCTCACACAACTTTAAACAGGCTTAGCTATGCCAAACCTTAGGGAAAAGAATTTCATTTACAGCCTTTATAATCCACTTTTACAATCAAACCCCGTTGGGGTTGGGTGGCAGGGAAAAGGGTCTCTCCAAGGCAGCAGGCAGGTTGTGCCGCCGGGAGGACGTACCCCTGGCTTTGTGGGCAAACCAGGCCATCTCCCAGAACCTGAGCCTGCTCTCACTGTGCAGAATCAGGTCCTAATGCGCCCGTCCTGGTCGGGGCCGTTCAGACGGCCTGGACATGTTCCTTCTAGGATCGAGCTCTTTAGCTTATACCATGCCTTTCTTTGTACATTTTGCACATATGATTCAAAAGTCAAGTTTGAGTCAATAATAACTCCTAGACTATGCACCTCACAAGAAATAACCACCATATGTCCTAAAATTTGAACTGATTTAATATCATCTGGAATTTTATCCTTTCCAACCCATAAAATTTCATTTTTCCCTAAATTCAATTTCAGTTTATCATCCTTCAGCCAGTTCCCAAGGGAACTTAAACCCCGATTCAAATGTTCCAACAAATCATTGAGGGAAATCATCATAAGCCCCTATTTTGCTTTCCTGCAAGCAGAAACAAATTGTTCTCAGCCACCATGCGGGCAGTTCTTATTTCTTCCGTTCCCCCTTTCTGCTTCCTGTGGCATGCTTAAATGCAGGGTCTGAGTACTTCATGGTGAAGTAGTTGGAGACAGAGGAAGAGTGATACAGGTCACAAGGATGGCAAGCAGCCGTCAGTGTTTGTGGGGTTGGTGGAGCATACAGGGGAGATTCTAGTTGTATACAGCAAGGGGTTTGCTTAAACTGGATGTGGTGTGTGGGTAGGGAGTTTGGGTGAAGTGTATGTTGAGTATGGGGGGGGGGGCATGGGTACATCTATGAAGAGTAAATGGGAGTCTCTGAGTCCAGGTGTGTGCACCGGATGTGGATGTGGTGTGTGCATGACCTAGTGAGTGGTCGTGTGTGTGTGTGACTGTATAGAGTATGTGTTGATGAGAGCAGGTGGAGGGCGTATGCATCTCTGAGTGGGTGGTGTGTGTCAGTACATGAACTCTCTGGCTGCGAGTGTGCAGTGACGGTATGTATCTATGCTGAGGGGAGTGAGTGCCTAGACGGTTTGTGTGACTACGAGTACATGGGTAATGAGTTTCTGGGTAGGGTATATGTGGGTGTGTGGGTGTGAGAACCAGTGAGTGAGTAGTGCATATGGGTCAATTCTGTTTGTGAATCAGAACACAAGCTCTCTGTGGCTGTGAGAGAGGGTACAGTAGGAGGGTGTGAGGGAGTGAAGAGGTGAGCACATGAGTGCTTATGAGTAGCTGATGCAGGTTTATTCTCCCTTCATTGTTCTGCTTTTCCTTTCTTCAGATGTTTTCCTGCTCACTCCTCCCCTTCTGTTCTTCTGTCCATTTTCCCCCCTTATGGGACTTTCCCCTTCCTATACTAGTTTGGCTTGCAACAGCACTGGTGCAAGCCAAACCAGCAGAGAATGAACAAGTACCATAGGAGGAGAGAAATGGACAAAAAAAGAGCAGAAGGGGCAGGGCGAGGAAGGGAAAGTTGTCAGGGAAAACATTACACTCACACTCTCGCCACCCATGCACTCGCTCCCACTAGCACACATACGTACCCTCACTGGAGACTCACAGCCTCGCATCTACCCACTCATAGATGCAAACACCCCAGCACTTCCCTTACTTGTGCCACTGCTGGCCCAGCCTCTCTTCTTCAGCCAGCAAGATTTTGGAAAGCCCGCCACTACTTCACTTACTCTTGCGGCCATGCAAATGCATACCGAGGGACAGACAGACAGATGGCTATAACTCTATCCATCTGTAGCAATCCATCGATTAGAAAGAAAACCTTCCAACGGAACATATATATGTGTGTGTATGGTTTTTTTGTGTATGTATATTGTGACAATGAGAGCTGTGCTGAGCCGATGGAAATAGAGGGAAACAGTGAATATGCCTTTAAGACAAGAGACAGGCAGGGTTTCCAGAGGGCTAAAGCTACAGCCAAGAAAAAGAAACACGTTCTTGCTGAGGCTAAGCCACGCCCAAGCCCTAACATGAGTGCAGGCTTGGATTCTAATGACAACCACCTGTGCAGAGATAAGGGTGTGGTAGCTAGGAAGCAGCTTTTTAAGCCTGCTTCAGTGCAGAGAGAAAGGAAGGTGAAAGGAGTGCAAGGAGAAGTGCCGGAAGTGCCAAGAATGAAAGGAGTGCAGAGAGAAGCAAGACGTGGGAAGCTTAACTCCACGTGGGAGAACAGTTCCAGCAACAGAGGAAGCACTCCTTGTGTGAGAGGTACGCTTGAGCCTGAGACCAGCAGATGTGTAGCTGGGAACGTTGCTGACGAGGTGGAACAGAGTGCACTGCAGAGTGTTCAAGAGCCAGTTCAGAGAACCCAAGCTGCCAGAAGGTGGGTGAAAGCAGTTACAAACAAAGGTAACCAAAACCCAGCCAAGGGCAGAGAAGCAGAGCTGAACACAGGTGAAGCAGTAAAGCAATTGTTCCAGGGAAAGAAGCCCCACTCTCCAGATACAGCCAATTCTTACCAGGGAGAGCAGTTCTGGAAAGAACTCTTGAGGTTTCTACAGAATAGTAAGGTGGAGAGTATTACTGAGAACCCTGAAAGAGATAAGCAATTTGCAGAGCAGGAGGGCATGCAAATTGACTCTCTTGAATCAGATTCCATTTGTGACGAATCTCTAATGGATTGTTCTTTATGCAAGAGGGAAGTTTGAAAGTTGCTAGAAAGGACTGTGAAAAGAAGTTTGTGAAGAGCAATTTTTCCTTAGCCAGGAGAAGGCTAAGAGCTTCCTTAAGGTAAAGGACTTTGCTAAGAACAGAGTTTGAATTAAAGCAGCATTTTGATAAATGACCAGAATTTGCCTGTGCTGACTGAATGAAAAGAAGCTATAATACATGTGCTGAAATGTTTGCTGAAAGCAGCTGCCGGGTTTAAAAGTGTTTCAGTGCTTCAATTCCAGTGTACTTTTGGTTTCCTGTAAGCTTTTGATTTGGAGAATAATCCTTTTGCTTGCGTTTGAATTTAATGCGTGGAAAGAAACCCCAAATAAATTTCTTGTTTTGCCTTAACAACCCCCAGTGGTCACACACTACTTTGTCTTTAATGAAAAGAACTACAAGTCCCAGGATTCCCTGCTGGAGACAAAATATCTTTATTTAAGGACAAATATGGTAGCCCTTTGCCTGTAAGCCTCTGGCCCAGGCAGGGGGTCATCACTATATATATATATAGTGACACTATATATATATATATATATATATAGATGGCGCAGTTGGTTTTAACGCTAGTGAAAGGAGCAGAAATCACTCTTTTTCCCCTGTAGCTAAGAGCAGTGCAGGTAGAGAAAGGGTTAAACCTTCTACTAATGGAAAAAACCCTGTGCTCAGAAAGCAGGAGAATGAGCCACCCTCAGCTCCATGACAACCAAGGGAGCTGACGTAAGAGGAAGGGGGCGGAGTCAAAGCCCATAGGACAGCCCCAAACATTTAGCCACGAGGAAACAGTTAGAGAGAAGTCAAGAGAGTCAGGAAGTTCAAGAACAGGAAGGTCAGAAAGAACGTCGGCAGCAAGGAGCTGGAAGAGTTCTGGAAGAGACGCTGGAAGCTGTTCTGAGGGGACCTGTGAGAGGAACCGAGATGAGAGTTTAAGCAGGAGCAAAGTTCCAAGGGAAAGGCTGCACAGATACTCTGATTGCAGGCAACGTGTGAGTAGCTCTAGTTCAGAGAGAAGCACAGCTGCATATGAGCGAGTGGCTGACTGGAAGCTCTGGAGACAGGAGTCAGAGTCAGACCCTGTTGAGCAGGAGAACAGCCGGGAGCAGAGGAAGCAGTCTGGGGACAAGAGGTTGCCTGTAAACTTGCCAGAAAGGGTACGGAAGGCCAGGAAGAAGGTGAGCCCTTTTGATTCTATTAAGGCAGTACTCAAAGAGTCTGGTGTTTTAAGTTCCTCCCCCACAGCTCAGACTAAAGAAGAGTCCCATTTGAAACAGTTAAAGGCTTTATTAGAGCAGTGGAAGCCTGTACAAGAGAAGCCTGTATTGAAAGAAAGCATATCAGACTCAGAGGGAGAGTCCATGCAGTTTGAAGAAGCTGGTGTTGCTAGTGAGGATTCTGATATGGAAACTGATTGTGCATTTTGCCAGAGAGGGTAAAATCTATGAACTGTGATACTAATTGTAAGTGCTGGAAGAAGCCTGACATTGTGCCAGGAGGATTTTTACACGGGAAGAAGCAGAGAGCTGCTGGAGTGTAAAAAGCCAGGTCAATTAGGTAAAAGCTGGAAGAAAAGAGCATTACTGCTTTTGGGTGTTTTAAAGAAGCATTTTGGTTGCTGAAGGAGAAAGCAGTAAATGTTGTATATCAGGAAGAAGCTGGAAGACAGTGCTGTGAAAGGAACATGCCTGTATGTTTAGAAGCTGAATAATCCTGTTTCACTTAAAGAGACTTTTGCTTTGGAGAAGTATCCTTTATTTCTGTTATTGGGATAGTAGGTGAACACTTGTGCAACAATAACAATAAAACTTATTGTTAACCCCATTCCTTGCTGACTCAGTCTGTGCCACAACTACAAGGGAACAGAGACCGCAGCACTTAAAGGGATACAAATAAATATGTGGTCCGCCCACTCCCACTAGGCAGCCGCCTATATAAGGGGTGGACGCGACTATATATATAAAGTGATGACCCCCTGCCTGGGCCAGAGGCTTATATATATAATAGAGGCTTATATATATATATAGTAGCATAGCATCTCAAGCCTGCAGCAGAGTCATATTTGGGATCTGTATTAGCATATTTACTAAGCTGGGCTAATGGTTAACACAGGCTATTTGTAACTAGGTCCCATGTTATTCAATGGGACCTAGTTACCAATAGCCCGTGCTAACCATTAGCCCAGCTTAGTAAACCTGCCCCTAAATAGAGCTTGTTTTTGCTGCCTTTGTTTTTTTAGTATATGTAATACTAATAGTATGGCATTAACACTAAAAAACAAAAAAGTATGGTATAGATTTAGAAAAGTGTGCTATTAAAGGCATATTTTAGAACGGCTGTTTATGTGGTTGCTGTGACATCCAAGAGAGAGCATCTCAAAGTCTACATATGTCAATTCTAAAGGGAAGAATTGGACACATGTAACTCCATTCTGGAACTGACATATCTGCCTCATGCCGTAAGCATGTCTATCAGAAGAACCAGGATGTAAGGCACACTCAGGGACGGTGCAGACACATGAAGCAGGAGATATACACATGAAAAATCTCAATGTGGGGATCCCGGCAACTTGTGTGTGCCGGTAATTTATAGCACGCACGTTTACAGAGGACCGTACAAAGCTAGAAATGTTCCCTGTGCGTTTAACGAATCTGGTGTCTCCCTTCCACCTAGACACGTTCAGTAACTCACTCTTTTTGAGCTTCCTGGAAGCCCAGTGATGATATCAGCGCCTCCTTCTGTGCTTGCGTCCTGTGCGGCCGCACCACTCGCATGGCCCTTGGTGTACAGCCTGCACCTGCATGTATGTGCATGAGTATCCTCGCCATTCTGCAAATCTCAATGTCCCACCGCTTTTCAGAAAGTTTAGATGTTGTAATATCTACTGAAAACATTTGTGAAGGGGTGAAAAACAATGGGGGGATTCTAAGGGATGCTCACAATGTCTCTTTTTTAACAACCCAGGGGGCAGGTGTAAATTCAGCAGTGGATAATGGTCACCGCTGATGTGCAGGCCCTGTGTGAAATTGGGGATACATGTGTAGCACTTCCCATGCCCACAGCATGCCTCTGACACGCCTTCATTTGACTTGGGTGTGATTGTGGCAGAGACGTGTGCAATTGGGCCCTTCTAAAATCAGTGTTTGAACATGGGTGTGATTTGCATATATGAATAGTCATTTGATACATGCAAATCACGAAAAGGTTTTCTAAAATGACCCCCTGAGTAAATAGGTCCTATTGTATAAAATGCAACTTGCAATTTATTTAATTAAAAGAATTTAGATTCTGCTCTATCTACTAGGTGGATTGCAAATAAAACATACACAAAATTCATAAAACAAACATTGTCAATACGTAACGTACACAATATGATACCATAACTGCTATTGCTCTGCTGATGCCAACATAGGAATTAAGGGGGAGGGGGCATTCTCAAAGGCATTTATACGGTTTGCAGACCTGTGTAAATGCCGCTCTGTGGGATATTCATTAATCCGGTTAGCATTGGGGTATTCTGGAGCAATACCCATTGCTAACCGGGCAGCAGTGATAATGAGCCACTGCCCAGTTAGCGATACACGGTACTTTTTTTTTTTTAATTTATTTATTAGCTTTTATATACCGCACTATTTAGCATCAGAGCGGTTTGCAGGAAACGTGAACAGTCAAGCAACTTTACATAGAACAGGCATAAACATCAAAACAAGCAACTTTACACATAACAGGCATAGATCAGGCAAAGGTAACCTTGGTCTAATGTTTGCTGCGTTAGCTAACCGGATATGACCGTGACATTGACTATCTGGGTTTAACTTCCAGCACTGGTGGCTAGCTGCGTTAACAGTGCCAGTCGCCAGCGCTGAAATCCCCCCCCCCCCTAACTGTCCATTTATCATAAAGGTCACAAGTCTAGCCAACATGAAAATTAAGGAAAGCCTGTTGAAATAGGTGCGTTTTAAATTTCTTTTGAAGCGCTGTCAATTCAGTAATTGCTTGTAACTCTGTCTATAGTGTGTTCCACAATTTGGGTATTACCATTGAGAACATTCTATTTCAAAGTTCCTGAAAATGCACCTGACAAAACTGGCACAGCCAAGAGAAAAGCATCTTGAGATCTTAAAACACGAACTGGACAATAGACCTTCAAAGTAGTAGCCAAGCTGAACGGAGCTACCCAATTTAAAGATTTAGGGCCCGATTATTCAAAAGGCATTTACACAGTTAACAGCCAGTTAACCATGTAAATGCCTGCTAACCGGATATTTGACAGCACATACACCCGTAGTGCCATTGAATTTCCCCAACTAAGTCCCCTATGCGCCCTGGGGCATTATGGAATGGAGCGGAGGCAGGGATAGGAGCTAACCGTGCAGTAGTGATATTGGAAGCTGCACGGTTAGCCTCTGGGGCTTCTGGGCAGTGCGGCCAAACCTGGATATTCACTTCTGTTGCCACGGAAGTGAATATCCGGGGTTTGGGGGTCAGCAGACAGGGCTAAGCAGCTACAGCACTTAGCCCTGCCCAGTTGAATATCGGGCCCTTAAATGCTATCATCAAATCCTTATAAAGGATCCCTGTTTTAATTAGTAACCAGTGTAACCAGGGCCGGCCTGTCCACTAGGCAGACTGGGCAGCTGCCTAGGGCAGCAGACCCTGGTGGGCAGTCTTATTCCATTTTGAAAGAATTGGCTTTGTGATGCCACTTTAAAATGGAGTTGGGCCGCAGCCGCTCCCCAAATCCATCTCTGGCATCTTGCAGCAGTGGTGGCCCGACTCCGTTTTGAGAGCGGCAGTGGCTGAAAACAAAGTCGGGCCGCCGCTGCAGCAAGATGCATTCAGGGGGCAGTGGTGGGAAGGGGGAGGGCATCAGTGGCAGAAGGGGAGTGACGTGCCGGAGGCTTCTGCCTGGGGCTGCCCCTGAGTGTAACTCATACAAATGAGCAGAAATGTGCTAAAATCTCCCATGTGTTAATTGGTGCTATGCTGTAACACAATAGCACCGTTTGGTAAATCTAGTCTTATATAAGGTGATCCCTTAAAACAAAATATTGAGAAACATCTTATTTCATTGTTCTCTATAGATTAGCACATGGCAGGATATATGCACTAATTTTGCTTAATCACTCAACTGATATATAGGAAAGGATGGAAAAACAGGACTGAGAAAGGAAAAACAGAGACATCTGGGGTTTGGGCAGCTAAAAGAAGCAAGGAAGATGGGTCATCTGAGACCAGAGGGTACTAATTACTAGACTAGAGAAAAGACAGTAAGGGGCAAAGATCATCTGATACAGGAAATTGTCCATCTTAGACTTGCGACTTGTAGAACACACAAGTAAAGCCTCAGCACTTGATAACAAATCTTTCTTTTCAGAACCATGAGAAGAATTACTGTCCTGATTTTCCCGTGCCTTGTCCCAACCACTGCACTCAGATTCTTCCAAGAGATGAGGTAAGTCCGAATTGTGCACATTTTTGACAACAAAACCTATAGGGGGGTCATTCTAAACCACGAATAGCAGGGATGATGTCCCGCTGGGACGTCCATCCCTGTTATTCGTGCCCTTTCCCGTCCCTGACCTCCTTCCCCACTCGTTGTATGGGGAAGTTAGATGAGGCAGGGCAGGGGCAGATCGCAGGTGGCGTTAGGGCGGGCGGTGGGCATTTGTCGGTCTGGATGTACAGGGCCGATTCCAATGTCGGCCCTGTACATCCGGGACTGAAGGCTTAGACGGGGAACTTATTCCACTTCTGAGGTGGAATAAGTTCCCCGATCGGGCAGAGGATGGTGGCCTGGGGTATGACAGCATCGGGAAGGGATGGAGAGCATTCCCCGTAGCCCGAGCCTGGCCTTAGGAGGCCAGATCGGGGGTTGAGCTGCGGGGAAAGCATTGTAAGAGCTGGCGGCCTGGGATTGTGGCTTTACAATGGAGCTGCGGTGTCATGGCAACTGGACGCCATGGCACCATGGCTCCATTGTAAAGCCCAGACTGAGTTAGTCAGGCACGGCCTGTATGTGCAGGCCAGGCTGAATTGCGGTCCCAGCCTGCACGTACAAGCCTGTTCGTGATTCCGATCCTGCAGGGCTAGACGTACCCCGTGGGATTGGAATCGTGACTCCCTCTGTGCGTCCGGATCCAGCCGGGCGCACAGAGGGCCTCTACGTCCAGATTGGAATTGGGCCTATAGTGTTTAATAGGCATTTAATGCCATCTAGATACAGGAAAGGAATCATGTAGTTTTATTAGATTAGATGATATATTTTTGATTTCTGATAATATTCTTGTAAAAGTTGACAGTTTTTCAAGTCACTGGCTTCAGCAGTCAAGGAGTGCTCGAAGTTCCTAATCCAAGCAACATATGACGGCTTTGAGTCCTCAACTAGAGTAGCCATCGCGGGCATTGGTGCCCAAAGCCAGGCATGGCTGCAGTCATCTGACCTTGAGCTATGGGTCCAGGACAAACTCATCGATATCCCTTGCACCAGAGAAAATCTCTTTAGAAAACCCATGGCAGACAAAGCTGCAGAGATAAAGACTGAGTTCCTGTCCAGGACCAGACTTTCTAAAATGACCTCTGTGCAGCCCTGTAAGAAAGCCTGCGAAAGAAGCCCTTCTTCCGGAGGAAAAAGATGGGTTCTGGCAATGCCCCACAGTACCAGGCCTTCTCTGTCCCACAGCAAGGTCAACAGCAGAAGTAGCAAAGGCACAGCCCTTGCAAGCAGAAAACCCCTAAGACCCAGACATTGGCCCTGGCGCAGCCTGGAAGGAGCTTTTGACTCCTTGGGCATAGCCTCTTCTCTCTCAAGAGGTCCTCAGCAGCCCACAGGGGGCGTCTGGTCCTGTTTGCCCATAGGTGATCTTCCATCACCACCAATTCCTGGATACCTCCTCCACCTTCAACAGACCTTCTTAGGAGAACCCGTAAGGCCTCTCCTTCACTAGACTCTGCTCCTCACCGAGCTTGCAGGCCTCCTCAAGGACTAGATGGTAGAGCCGGTGCCCAAACATCTCTGGGGCAAAGGCTTCTATTCCAGGTGTTTCCTCATTCCCAGGTGAACAGGGGACCTCAAGCCCATCCTGGACCTCAACAGATTTCTTGTGAGGGAGAAGTTCAAGATGCTCTCCCTTAGAACACTGCTGTCATACCTCCAGCAGGGAGATTGGCTATTCTTCTTAGACTTGAAGGATGCTTATACACACATCCTAATCCATCCCAGACACTAAAAATATCTCCGGTTCATAGTGGGAGGAGGTCATTACCGTTGGGCTGGCTTCATCGACAAGGATCTTCATGAAGTGCCTAGCGGTGGTCGCAGCCCACCTTCGTCTCTAAGAGGCCTTCGTCTTTCCCTACCTGGACGATTGGCTCATTAGGGGAGGCACAGCTGCAGAGGTGCACCATGCCACTGAGCGCACCATCCATGACCTGCAACATCTGGGGTTCGTCATCAACTACACCAAGTCCCATCTCTCTCCATCTCAGTGCCTGGAGTTCATTGGGGCTCAACTAGACTCCCTCCAGGCCAAGGCCTCTCTCCCGCCTGAGAGGGCAGAATGCCTCAGGGTGCTAGGCCACAGAGGTGCAGTATTGACGGTCAGTGCCCACTCGCATTCTCCTCCGCCTGCTCGGCCATATGGCCTCCACTGTCCACATGACAGCAGCTCAGTGGTCACTCCCAGTGGGCAAAAGCCACAGGCAGGCTTCGTAACAGGGTGAGAGTGGCAGACTCCCTCGACTGGTGGCAGCTCCCCTGCCACCTTCAAGCCAGGATGCCCTTCCAGGCACTCACCCCCCAGAGGTGCTCCTGTGGGCAGTCTACCAGACAAACTGAGCAGAGTCCTCCAGCTGCATGGGTGGTGCCTGGACCCCCGAGTGGCCTCCCCACTTTTCCAGCTCTGGGGCATCCCCCTAGTGGACTTGTTCGCCAGCCCAGACAACACGCAGTTGCCCAGCATCTGCTCCCACCAGATGCACCCATCCCGGGTGGTGGCGGATGCATTACTTATTCCATGGACAGAAGGCCTTCTCTGTGCCTTCCCGCCAACACCGCTGGTCTTCAAGACCCTCTTTAAGGTTCAGAGCGACAAAGCATCACTGATACTGGTAGCCCCAGGTGGCCCAGGCAACCTTGGTTCCTGATACTTCTCCATCTGTCGGCGGTGTTTCCGATTTCCCCTGGGCCACGCTTCAGGACTTCTGTCATAGGAGGAGGGCTCTCTCATGCACCCCAGCCTGGGATCCCTGTTGCTCATGGCCTGGCTGCTGAAAGGGTAGCTCTAGCTCCCTTTGACCTCCCACAAGACATGGAGGAGGTCCTTCTGGCCTTCCGCAAGGCCTCCATGAGAAGGGCATACGCCTTTAAGTGGCATTGTTTTTTGGCATAGTGCACCGAGAAGTGGGCAAACCCGTTCTGCTCGGTGCAGCTGGTTCTCCAGTACCTACTCCACCTGTACCAGGTGGAACTGTCCAACTCAGAGTACACCTAAGCGTTATCGATGTGTACCACCATCACCCCGTTGTGAGCAAGCCCCTCTTGACTCAGCCCCTTGTTTCTCATTTCCTACGGGGCCTCATGTTGTCTAAGCCCCCTTTCCGCCCACTAACGGCAGAGCGGGATTTCAACATGGTGCTCTCACTGGTCACTAAGCTGCTGTTTGAGCCCCTGGCTACCTGCCACTTGTGGTACCCCTCCTAGAAGGTTGTCTTTATCGTAGCACTCATGTCAGCTCGCAGGGTCAACAAGCTCCAGGCTCTGATGGCAGAGCTTCCCTACACGAGGATCTACAAGAAGAGGGTGGTGCTCCACACACACCCAAGGTTTCTGCTAAAGGTGGTGTCCCCCTTCCACCTCAATCAAGTGGTGATGCTTCCCACCTTATTTCTGAGGCCTCACACCGGCAAGGCCGAGACCGTTCTCCATACTCTGGATTGTAAGAGGGCCCTGTCCTTCTATATGCAGTGGACTCAGGGCTACTGCAAAGCACCTCAACTTTTTGTCTCATATGATCCCAGCTGACTGGGGCTTCCAGTGACCAAGCAAACTCTGTCTACTTGGGTGGCGGACTGCATGGTCATCGCCTATGAGTAGGCTGGGATCTTACTGGACCACTGAGTCATGACACACCGAATCAGGGCCATGGCTACTTCCGTAGCAAATCTGTGATGGAAATCTGTTGGGCTGCTACCTGGTCTTTGGTCCATACCTTCGCAGCTCACTACTGCCTGGAGTGGGAGTCCCGACAGGACAATCCCTTTGGCCAGGCCATGCTCCGTAATCTCTTCGAGGTGTAGGCAACTCCTGTCCTCTGACCCTTCTGTGTTCAAGCTACCGGAGTGCTGGTTCCCTGCTAGACATTTGGGTCTTGTGAGAGTCTATCAGTTATGACTCAACTGCTGCAACTCACGGCTTGCCTTCTCTGGTCGTCTGTGGCATTTTATACAGGTCCTCTGTAGCCCGTAGTTGAGGAATGCCATATGCGAGGACTACCTTTCTGCTTGTTCCCAGAGAAAGCATAGTTACTCACCTGTAACAGGTGTTCTCTGGGGACAGCAAGAATCAGGCCTCACAACCTTCCCTCCTCCCCTTGGAGTTGCTTCTCTACTGTATTTTAATTTTTGTCATCTTAGCTATGTCACTAGACTGAGGCAAGATGGTACCCTTAGGCAGGAAGGGGAGCACGCATGTGTGGTGCATCTCCCAAAGGCTTTCAGTCGGCGCCAGTGTCACCCATATGTGAGGAATGATTCCTTCTGTCCCCAGAAAATACCTATTACAGGTAAGTAACTAGGCTTTCTCTAGCTCAATGCTTCTTAACTCTCTCCTGGAGGCACATCTAGCCAATCGGGTTTTCAGGATTACCACAATAAATACGCATGAGGTAAGTCTTCATACATTGGAGGCCCAGTTTATGCAGATCTATTTCATGCATATTCATTGTGGCAACCTGACTGGCTAGGTGTGCCTTTAGGGTAGTGTTGAGAAGCACTGCCTTAGATGATTCCACAATGCCAGGAAAAAGAAATAAAGACTACAGCCTTACAACGTATCAGAGCCAGGGAAGGGCACCAGTTCCAGTTGGAGTCCCTGGGAATGGCAGCAGTTCATAATCAAGCAGGGAGTATTTGTTACACCAGCTTGAGCTGTCTGAAGTTAATCCTTACAGCAAGTAGTGAGAAAGCCTAGCTATAAGGCTCCTATGGCCTACAGAGCGAGTACTAAGTGCATTCGGAGCTGCAACAAATCTTGGTGCATTGGCCTTAAGAGCGATGGCAAACAAAGCCTTGTGTGGTAAAAGAAAAAGACTAAGGTGAAAAGCAAAGTCTTTGCAATCATTTTTAAAATGTTCACTTTTGTTATCAGTTCAGTATGTAATGTCAGGATTCAGGAAGCAGTCTCTCTGATTGGCTGGATCAGAGCTCACCCCTGCTAGCTGAGCAAATGAGAAATCTCCTGTCACTTGCCAGACAGATGCACCGTGTTGCCTGCGATCAGAGGTGGATGTACAGTAGGTGATGACAATATTGGCTTCATGCTGGTTGCAACAGTGCAAGGTTTCCAGAGATGGCCTCATTGCTGAGGAAGCTTGGGCACCTGCCTTCTCACAGACTCAGTAGTTCCAGCAATTTTTAACTACTGGGATCAGCATTTTTTATAACTGCCAGCTGCCATGGTTAATAAAATCCAGGTGGTCAGATGGTGATCAGCATTGCGTATACAGATTCAATGCTAGCTGCCAGCCCTATCCGCAGGGCCGGCCCGTCCACTAGGCGAGCTAGGTGGCTGAACTCCCCAGATGGAATTGGTGGCAACTGGGGGTGGGGGGCTATGAGGCTGGGGTTTCTGCCTTGGGCCAGCCCTGTCTATCCGGATAGTGGCCGTTTTCATTCTGATATCTGGCTAGCTTCTGACAGCATTTTTGCTGTTCAATGTTATGCAGCCAGTTCTCCAGATAGCAGCTCTGAACATTGCTTCTATCTGGATAATTTTCTGACACCCCCCCCCCCCCCGATTGTCCTGGCTCTATCCGAATAGTGCTTGATATCCAGCAGCACTGTCCAGCTAGTGCCGCCGAATATTATGGTCAGTGGCACTTCCCTGGTCAGCAGGTGCTGTGAAGGTGTTGCTCAATACCGGGCCCAGCACCTCTTTTGTTCTTTATACCGGGGTAGCTTGTCAGTTCTGCAGTGTAACGAGGCCAGAATCCGTGCTAGCTTGGGATGCTAAATACAAACCAAATAACTGGGGATAAAATGGGCCACTGGGGTATCTCTGCTAAAGTGGCTCAAACTTAGGAAATGTGCAGTTTCTCCAATATATAATCAGCAAACTGAGAACGGAGCCCTAGGTCACAAACTGCAAGTGCTGGAGGAAAGGTCGCGAGGGCTGCTGGCCACAGCAGGGCATCATAACCCTGCTCTTGTATGCACACCCTGATACCCAGGCTGCAGCCGAGCCCACTGTAGCACTGTTTCCTGCCTCCTGCTCCTTACGCTCCCATCCCCCTAACAACTGCCAGATGGCTCGTGGTCGTAAAAATACCCAGTGTGCCTTGCGCTTCCTAACGTGCTGCTGCTGCTTGCCCACATACGTGCAACCTGCTTGTCCCCAGGATGCCCTCATGAAGGAGGAAGCTGTGCGGCCGCCTTCTTGCATGAGAAGTATGCAGCAGTCTTCTACCGGAGTCTGGCCTACCACAGCTGCTGCTCTGTGACGGCACTTTAAAGTTCTTCCGAGCTTGCAGCTGACATTTCCTGTATCATGAGATCAAGACAGAGAAAATACTGCCCATGAATTTTCAACAGCTCACAGAGGGGCGGCAGAGCAAACTCTACTACTACTACTGAGCATTTATATAGCGCTACCAGTCGTACGCAGCGCTGTACAGACATGTAAGAGACAGTCCCTGCTCGTCAGAGCTTACAATCTAGTCAAGACAAAACACAGAAGGTGTAGACAGGGATACAAAGGAAGAATGGTAAAGAAACAAGGAGATCAGGTGAGTCAAGATCCAAAAGCAGCGGCGAAGAGGTGAGTTTTCAGCGGTTCATCTTCCTCACACATGCATGTCCCTTAGAAAGAGTAGTGCCCATATGACAGTAAGCTTATTGCTTCAGGAACAAGGCAATCTGTGCTCAAAAATCTGTTGCAGTGGCGGAGCTAAGCTTCAAGGAGGGTCAGGCAGCTTAGCTGGTACAGTAAGGGACTGAAAGAAGCAGTGGCGAGAGACCTCCTAACTAAGAGGAGCTGAACCCCTGCTGATGACCTGGGACGCAGAAAAGAGCTTCTTCCGTCACTAAACCAGAGAGATACCGTTAGCTGAGAGTTGCCATTGCAAGAAAGCTAAGATCAGGGGAAAAGGCAGAACAGATGGTCATGGAAAAGGAAGGAGGTAGCGGTGGAGGGTGGACACCCAGGGCTGGCGCTACCATAAGGGAAACTAGGCAGTTGCCTAGGGTGCCAGTGGTCCAAGGGTGGCCTGCTGCTGCCCCTCTCCAAAACCTGCAGTGGCGGCAGTGCCTTTAAACAGCACTACAGTGCTTACCGAAACCTCTGGCACTGTGGTGCTAGCTGTGCTTCCGCCCCCTTCAACCCGGGTACAGCCCCTGACACAGTGCAGTTCACAGACATTTTGGAGAAACACAACCATTTATGTTGCACTTTTTAAGATATGACACTCAGTAAGAAATTTGCACAACACCCTTAGTTTAGTCTATTTACAGATTTGATAAACTTCCTTTCAAAAGATAAAACAAAACTGTATACAAATATCATTTTAAATGGGAAAATATATAAAGAGCTAAAATTAACCATAGAACAGAAGGAAGTGCCTCAAAAACAAAATGGTAGTGTACAAACAAAGCACTACAATAAATACAAATTAATCCACAGAAACACAACGAAGTGAAACACATACAGCAGTACAGTGTGCAAGTATCAACACTAATAAATAACTAATTATAGAAACAGATAAGGTAAATGCCATCAAATGAGAGAATATAAGACTATATACAAAGAGATGGTTCAAGGACAAGCGCCTCATTAACCTCAGTCTTGCTTATCTCTTCTTAGACACATCCCCAGAAGCCTGTACAAAAGCAGGGTTTTCTTTTTTTTTTTTCCTTCAAATTTGTCTTTTATTGATTAATGTAAACAGTTCAACATCATTGTTTGCATGGATGATACAAACAATTCCCCCTCCTATACCTCCTCTTCCCCTCCCTCTCCCCATCCCCTTCCATCCCTGCACAAATATTCAGTCTCAAAGCATGCCGCCCTTTGTCTTCGAATCACAGTCAGCTTCTCCATAAGATATATCTGTCGCAGACGCCCCACACAGTGTTCCAACTGCGGAGGGCCAGGCCGCTGCCAGCGGCAGGCCAGCTCACATTTAGCCACGCTTAGATACATTGTGATCTGTCTCCTGGCCCCCTCCCCCCCACGCGCCACCAGCCTAGTAAGTAAATTCCAGGCTCAGGCTCAGGCTCAACTTCCACTCCCCACCACTTGTTTTATCTAAGCCTGGACGGTCTTCCAAAATGCTATCACCCGGGGACATGTCCACCAAATATGGATGAATGAACCTTTCTCCCCACACACTCTTCAACAGCTTTTAGAAACTGAGGGAAGCATTTTATGAAGTCTAAGAGGTGTGTACTACCACCACATTACTTTCTTGTGCCAATTCTCCCGGATAGCTACTGAGAAGGGTGCTTTCCTGACTGTTCAAAAATTGCCTTCCAGTGCTTTGTTTCTATGCCCAGATCTTTCTCCCATTCTATCATATAGTGATGCTTGGTCCATGAAGTACCCTGCATCGCCATGTAAAGTGCGGAAATCAAACCACAGGAGTTCTTCTTTCCATACCAAAGGACCTCCAGCTCAGTGAAATTTCTCCCAAGCCCCTCCCTACCTAACTTTTAGTGTAGGAAATGGATCACCTGTCCATATTGAAACCTATCCCCTGCTTGTAGGCCATAGATTTCTTATAGGTCCTCAAAGAGTACCCATTCTTCTCCATCAATAAATTGATAGAACTACTTCAACCCTGCACATTCTCATCTGTTATAGATACCCCCCTCTTTCCCCGGAAGAAACTTCTCTGTATGGTGCAAAGCTCTCATCACCGAAAATGCTCGGTTTCCTCCATCCTCTGTACCTTATCCCACACCTGCAGGACATGCCGTACAAAAAGGTTTCCCCCCCTTTCCACCCGACTCACCCAGGGTAAACATCCCAATGGACTTCCACTTCCTTCAGTCCTCTCGAGGCCCACAAAATTCTTCTCTTGTCCTTCTCATCAGTCCATAAGATGGCGAATCTTTACCACCCAGTAATATGCCTGGAAATCGGGAACTCCTAGACCCCCTTCCTCCCTCCTGTAAAGGATGGACTTGGCCACCCTCGGGGGCTTCCTCTTCCAGATAAAACTGAACACTTTCCTCTGTAGCTCTCTATAATGTGCTTTACTGGAATCTGTATCGATAGGGCCTGAAAAATATATAATACCCTTAGTAAAATATTCATTTTCACCACAGCCACCCTTCCCAACCAGGACACTTCCAGTCCGTGCCATTCCCTTAAATCATTCCCAATCGCCCTCCATAAAGCAGGGTAATTGGCCTCATATAGGGACGTAGGGTGTGCTGTAATGCGCACTCCTAGGTATCGAAATGCCTCCTGTGCCCACCTAAAAGGGAACCGCTCCCACAAACATCCTAGGGCATCTTGACCCAGGTTAATATTTAATGCTTCCATCTTTTCCAGATTCATCTTGAACCCAGAGACGCCCCATGTCGCTGGAGTTCCCACAACACTACCAGAAGTGACTGTTCAGGCTTCGTCACCATGAGCAAAATATCATCTGTGAATAATGAAATCTTGTGCTTCTGTCCCCTGACTTCCACTCCCTGCACCTGATTATTGGCCTTCACCACCAAAGTAAAGAGCAGGAGGAACAACGGGCTTCCCTGCCGCGTACCTCTCTCCAGTTGGAAAGCATTAGTGTAGCGGCCATTGATTTTTACCCGTGCTCGAGGATTTCGATATAGAGCTTGTATCCACCCTACAAACCCAGGCCCAAATCCCATTTTATGTAAGACTAGGAACAAAAAACTCCAATCCACTCTATCAAATGCTTTTTCAGCATCGATAGAAAGGAGTATCACACCCTCCCGCAACCATACTGCTGCCCATACCTCATTCACCACTCACTGAATATTGTCTAAAGGCCTGCTGCCCACCTATGAACCCTGTCTGGTCCCACCCGATTAACCCCGGCATCCACCTTGCTAGGCAGTTAGCTAAAACTTTGGCCAATATCTTTACATTGACATTTAACAATAATATTGGGCGGTAAGATCCACAATGTAAATGGTCCTTACCCTCCTTTGGCGGGACCGTTATCCCTGCCATGAGCATGTCCGATGATAGTTGCCCTCCCTCCTGAATGGCTCCATTGAAAACCCTACCCATCATTCCCACCAACTTCCCCATGTATACCTTATAGAAACTAATGACAATCCATCCAACCATGGGGAATTAGCCAAGCCTTTAATCACTGTACTGATTTCCTTTCCTTGGATCTTTTCCTCTAGCATGATCCGCACTTCTTCCCCTAGATGGGAAGCTCCACCCCCTGCAAGGTATTGCTCGCCCTGCTCATTGGTAGCCCCCTGTTGCTGGGTATATAGCTCTCAATAAAATTGTTGAAACCTGGTCCCTATAAGCTTCTCTGTCCGCAGAACTTCCACAGTGTCCCCTTTAGTCTGGGTAATGGTGGCCAATGCTTCCCGCTTCCGCAGCTTACGCTCCAGCAACTTCCCTGCTCTTTTACCCCATTCATAGTATCGCTGATGAACCTTCTCCAGCTGTAACTTATGTAGCTTCATCCACAATTGTGTCTATTGTCTTAACCCTTTGGAGTTTCCCTTCCATCTATATAGCTCCGCAGCTTCCTTAATGGCCCGCTGCAACTTCTCTTCCTTTCCCATCCTTCCCCGTTTGAGTGCAGCTGCCCATACTACCAACCACCCTCGTACTACAGCTTTCATCCCCCCCACAGAGGATTACATCCCCCACTTCCCCAGTATCATTCAGTTGCCAGTACTCCAGAAAACTGGCCCGTACATCCTTCACCACTTCCTCTCTTTGTCAAAGGCTCTCATTCAGCCTCCAGAATCACACCCCACCCTCTCCTCTATGATCCTCTAGGTCAATCCATACTGGAGCATGGTCTGACCAAGTAATATTTCCTAGCTGTACTTCACGGACCTGGAGCTCCCAGACCCGGTCCACCAATATATAATCAATTTGACTAGCTGTAATGGGGATGTGAGAAAAAGATGTAATCTTATTGTCCACTATTATGCACCCTCCATAGGTCTGCAAGCTGGCAATGGTTCATTATCCCCCTCACCAACCTCCTACTCCTCCTGTCCCCATCTCTCCCCTTGGCCTCCCTATCCCATCGAGGGTGTAATGCCAGAGTGAAGTCCCCCTCCAAAATCAGCTTTCCCTGCACAGATTTATCCAATAAAGCTTGACCCCCCCCCCCCTGCTAAAAGGGGCCTATCCCATGTTGGGTGCATAGACATTCCCCACCATAACAGATTCCCCCTGTAGTTCTCTCCGTAGAATGAATATCCTACCCTCCCCATCCTGACCTGAACCACATCTGATATTTGAAGGGGACAGCTGCGCCTGATCAGGATAGCAACCTCACCATTTCCCCCCCCCCCCCCTTCCCTCCTTGAGTTTCCAAAATACTGTTGTGGGAACAGATTTTGCTGCAACAGCCCCTCATCTTTCTTTCGGATATGAGTCTCCTGGACATACACTACATCCCAGCAGAGCCGCTCCACCTCCTGAAAGAACTGCTGCCTCTTCATCGGGGTATTATGCCCTTTAGCATTGATGGAGCTTATCCACACCATCTTGATATGTAATTGGCAGATGACATGCTTTCCCTCCCCCCTTGACTTCCCCTCCCCTTCATGTCCACTCTCTTCAGAGTAAGAGTACGGAAGTGACCCCTCAATCCAGAATCCCACACATACCTAAGCTCCCTCCTGCCTTTCACTATTCTTCCCCTAAGCTCCTTACACCCTCCCCCCTCCATCCCCCTTCCCTTCCTCCCATGACCATCTACCTAATCCCCTGCACTCTCCACATCCATTCTTAAGCTATACCATTCCTCCCTTGTGTTCCACAACTGAGAAACATCTTCATAAAAGTAAACCAATGAACATATTATAATCAGGCAATAGGCCAAACTCCTATGGGCAGAATGTCCCATGTAAAAATGATTTTGCAGAGATCCATATAAGTTCACCACTATCCTATTCAAGATATTCCAGTGTCTGGAGGATTCTCTGGGCTCTTCCCTTTGGAAAGGCGTTTCAGCCTCTTGCCTTTGGCTGCGATCCTCTGCCATTTCATATCACTGGTCTTGGATACTGCTTTCTGTGTGTTACTCTCCTGTGTGCCAGAGTTCTCTTGCACCGACTCTAGGCCCAGATTCTTAAGGGCCTGCTGTGCCTCCCCTCCTTGAGTTTCCAAAATACTGTTGTGGGAACAGACTTTGATGCAACTGCCCCTCATCTTTCTTTCGGATATGAGTCTCCTGGACATACACTACATCCCAGCAGAGCCGCTCCACCTCCCGAAAGAACTGCAGCCTCTTCATTGAGGTATTAAGCCCCTTAGCATTGATGGAGCTTATCCACACCATCTTGGTATGTAATTGGCAGATGACATGCTTTCCCTCCCCCCTTGACTTCTCTTCCCCCCTCCCCTCCCCTCCATGTCCTCTCTCTCCAGAGCAGGAGTACTGAAATGACCCCTCCACCCAGACTGTGGATTCCTGAAGGGTGAGGGTCGGTTTAGAAAATTGCTCCTTTAAGGACAGGGATGAGTCAAGCCAAACGTCCAAGTTAGGAACTGAGACTCTCATAGGGTGGGGAGATTGCCAGGGAAGGAGGCTTCTTAATTATCCAAATGGCTTTACATTTGGAGGAGTTAATTGCTGTTCAGCCCATAAGCACTGACATTCAGTCATTTAAAGGGCTAAGGGTAGTGGAATGAGGACTGGTGGATTTTAAAATAGAAAACCTTGAGCAGAAACTGTTATCCAAACATTCCATCAGTTCAAGTCAGTTCTAAGCTGTGTGTTCTGAGTACCAAAAAAAAGGGGCCGGTATTATCTTTTCACCGTTCAAGTTCCCCCAGAAAAGCAGAAAAGAAAAATTGTTGAGGAAAAAGAGCAAAAACATATGACAGAAAACTGAAGGGACAAGAACATATTAAACCTATTCAGCAAACTAAATTTCCAGGGTTAAGATAGGACTTGCTCCTGTAACAATGTTTTGCTATTTATGCAAAACTTGAAAGATGACAGCAGAGTTGCCAAGTTACGTGGTTCCAGGAGTGAGATCTTAAGCCAGTCCTGGATTTGTGACAATCTCATCTGATGCTTTATGGGACCTGCAGCAGTGATTTCAATGGGTAAAATCAGGGACTACAAATACCATACTGCATTCCAAGACAAATTTAAAACCAGAACTGGCCAAAAATCTCACTCCTGGAACTGGGTCACTTGGCAACTCTGCGATAGCACTAGCAGCAGGCGCTGACTCTCCTTTAGTGGAGGGAAGTAGAATTTTAAAGGAACTGCCTGAATATTTCATGGTCCCCAGTTCCCTCTTTGGTGCAGAAATGTGTACGTGATGATTTTTATGTGAGTTTCTGTGCCTTAACGGGAAGGACGGGTCTTCTCTATAGGAAACGTAAGTAAAAAATGGAGCCAGTTGGTGAGCAGCCCTTGGCAATGCTGCCTTAACATGATTGATGACTAGGGTTGCCAGCTGGTTCCAAATGCACCCGACAGGTTTGATCCAGTCCTGTGTTTACCTCATTGCATGCAGGGATATGTAGTTCTGATTTCTCCATTGTACTCCATACGAAAAGGAAAACTACAACTAACTGCATGCAATGGGATAAACCCAAGACTGGAGCAAACCTGTTGGGCGCATCTGGAGCCAGTTGGCAGCCCTCTGGATGACATCATAATGTCTTTGATCTACCTTATATTTCAGTTAATCTGAACTGAGCTGGCCTGGTCCCTATAGGAAATTAAAGGAAAGCGTTTTGAAGTCTCCATGCCATAAGGGCTTAAACAGAATGTGAGCTGGAGGTCACATGGGGCTCTATTACTTGTGGTAGAAATGTGAATGAAATAGGATGTGAATGGCCCTAAAGTTATTAGGAGACAGACATGGTTGCTTTCCTGGCTAAAATTCCATCCTCAGAATAAGAAGTGGAGGGAGTTGTAGGGCACAGACAGCCCTACAGAGCTTGGGCAATGATCGCATACAAACTGGCTGATATTATTCATGAGAAACAGCCTCCAGAAGTTCTACACCACTCAGACTCCAGCAACGCAGGCGTTTAATTACAAAGCTGCTGCTACTGAGCGTGAGAGGAGAAGGTTGGGTCACAAGATAAGAAGTTGCAGAGCTTCTACAATATGTGAAGCACTGTTCAGGGAATGTTAAGTCTGTATTCAGTACAGATTGTGTAGGGCTTCTGCAGTGTGTGGTTCGAAGATTAGGATGGCAACTAGGCGCTACTCCTTCTGTTAATCATTTTATATCACAATGCCAGATGTATATGTATTTATCAGTCTTCTGTGGAGGGAGTAGCCTAGTGATTAGAGCACTGGCTTGGGAACCCAGAGACCAGGCTTCGATTCCCACTAGCACTCCTTGTGGCCTTGGGCAAGTTACTTAACCCTCCATTGCCTCAGAAGAATCCAAGTTATCAATGTCCCTGTTTAATGTGCATTACCAAGTTTAAGTTACAATGCAAACCATTTTGACTAAAATGATAAAGCAGTGTAAAACAATGTTAAATAAATTACTCTGTGTCTTTTTAGAACTGAGTTGGCTTTTCTCAAAGACATTGCATTCTCTTACAACAGGTCTGGCTGGCACACACCACCTAGGAGTTCCATCATGCCACTGGGGCCACATGCTTTATTCCCACCAGTGGCAGAAGTTCAAATTGAGGGCTCCCAAGTAACAGATTCGGAAGGGACCCCCAAAGCAGGAGAAGTCCATTATAAAAGATCTGGAAGCGGCTGCTAGTGGGCCCCGTTCCTCCTTGGGGGGAATGTATGCCATTGATTCCCACTCACTAGCTTACTTGTGCATCTAAAAAATGTCCTTGACAAATTAGAGAGCTATATTGGGATCTTGTCCTTCACTCTGAAAAAGCCCATGAAACGGATCACACCGTTACAGTGTCATTTCTGTCTCTCTAATTTGTTATGCTTTGCAAAAAGAAGATGCTGAGCTCCACGTGGTACTTTATCAGAAACCATCATATGAATATGCAAAGGCCAGACTTACTTATCAGTGAGTTCATTACTATAGATTCATGTTCTGTTGTGTCCACAGGTTGAGGATCATGTTTCTTCTGTGTGTCCTGAGGCGGAGCTGGAATGTGCCTTTAAAAATTACGGCTGTCTTGTAAAGGTATGGGCTGAACCAGAATGACTTTCTGCATGAAGCATTCCTGTCTTTTCTGCTAACGGGATCTTTTCTTCAAGTATTTTGCCAAAAGCACAGAATGAGAGAAGCTGTTGTGAGACTTGAGGACTAGAGGTGCGCAATCATGTTTGAGACTAGTCTCCAGAGTTTATTGTCTAGTTAAACTAAACTGGCACAAAGAATTGGATGTGGGGCTGGAAGTGTATCACAAGGAATTTCAGAACTACTTGTATCATCAACACTGTAAGTTACCAGAAAAGATTAAAATCAAAATTTATAAACTATATAAAAACTGTAGCTTAGCAATTATTAAGCACTAGGTGAAGATTTTTTTTTTAAATAATAGATTGTGCCGTTCCACCACGGCTTTTAACATATGGCCATTCCGGTCCTATATGTCTGTAATCCGATCCCATAACACATCTGTCTGATTATTGAAATGTTCAGTCCTGTCTTACCCCACTGCCAAAATGCTGCTGTTGATGTGTATAAAGTTTTGAGAATATAGACATCTTGCAAAGAATTTGGTTCCCCTCTTCCTCTTAGAGGTGACACCAATGCCAAAGACTTATGGTGTCCAAAACCTTGTGCCTTGGCCCGTGCAGGGTATAGGAAGGGAGGGGGGTGGGCAATGTTATTTTCTAATTTACTTTCTCAGTCCCCTTTCTCCTTGTTGTTCATGTTTTTTTTAATTGCTTATTTATTTGGTTAGCCTTTCTGTATACATGTTGTCCTGAACTATTCAGCCTACAACCAGGGCTGAATAGGGGGCCCAAGGCAGAAACTGGTGAAAGGGCCCTAAACCCAACCTGCAGGCTCTGGCTCCTTCAGCTTGAGGGAGGCTAGGGGCTGGGCAGACTGAATGGATCATGCTGGTCTTTATCTGTCGTCATTTACTGCGTTACTCTCTTACTGTGTTGGAGCAACCAAACTGTCAGGATAGATATAGACGTGAGAAACTGAAATAATGCATTGTCCAAAATGGAGAATAAATGAAAAATAAATAAATAAATAAAACAGAATCATCAGCCTTTGCGTCTAATGGTTTCTCAGCTCATCCAGTATCTGTTGTCCTCCGCCTAAATTAGTTTGTAAAACTGGAATTCTGGTGCATTGAGATTAAGAGGAGGTATTTTCATAAACCTCTTTCACGTGCAAAAAAACCTCTTATAAAATTGGTCTTGCTTAAAAGCATGCATAGTGCAAGTATTTGGAGAGTAGGCATGCTAAAGGGAGGAGCCTGGGCAGAATTGTGTTATGCATATTTTACACAGTAAAATTTGCACCTGTTCCTGAGCAGGCACAAATGTCAGCGCCCAACAATCCTAGGTGCTATTCCTGCAGGATTTGTGCTACTATTTGATAAAGACATGTGGAGGGGAATTTTAGAAAGGACATCCAAGTACAATATGAAAAACGTAGGCACATCCAGGTGCTGACACGATTTCACAAATGTGGATGTGCCCGATATGAACGTCTGCAGGGGCATCTACATAGACATCCCCAGAACCGTATTCCAGAACCTGGAACTCTAGGATGGCCTAATGTTTAGAGTTGTGGGCTAGGAACAGGGCAACCAGAGATCAAATCCCACTGCTGCTATTATTGACATTGTGCTGAGTACTGGGGATGTGAAGTGCTATTTCAGTCAAAACAAGCACTGTTCAGTGCCTGGAGCTGGTCTAAACATAGACACAACTCTAGATGTTTCTGAAATCATGCAGGGACATCCAGGTTCTTAGGAATGCCTTTCCACACCTCTGCCATGACCCTATTCAGACTTGGACATCCTTGCGCTGGGGGTGTCCACAGAGCCGGCTTCTAAAATAGCTCTGGAGACATCTCTGTGCCTTGGACATCTCTATGCCCATTTTCAGATGTCCAAAGCACAAATAGAGCTTCAAAAATAACCTCCATAGGCACCTAACATAATATATGATGGCAGATAAAGACCAGCTTGGTCCATCTAGTCTGACCAGCAAGGTGGAAAGAATAGGCACACCTGCCACTCCGTGCAGGTCACCCCTCCCCGTGCCTTTGTTTAGGGGTGTACCTACCGCTCCGTGCAGGTCACCTCTACTTGTTGAGATATCAGAGACAGTTACGTTTTTTTAAAATTTTATCCTGTTTCTATAAAGGGATCTACTGTGTCTGTCCTACTATGTCTGTCCCATGCCATTTTGAATTCTGTCACTGTATTTGCCCCCACCACTTCCATCGGGAGGCCATTCCAAGCATCCACCACCCTTTCAGTGAAAAAGTATTTCCTGACATTGCCTTTCAGTTTACTCCCTTGCAGCTTGATGTTATGCCCTCCTAGTTTTACAGCTTCCTCATCTTTGGAAGAGGTTTGTTTGTTCATTAATACCCTTTAAGTATTAAAAGGTCTGTATCATATTTCCCCTGTCCCTCTTCTCCTCTAGAGTGTACATATTAAGGTCTTCAAGTCTCTTCTCATATGTCTTCTGGCACAGGCACCAAATCATTTTGGTTGCCTTCCTCTGAACCATTTCCAGTCTTTTTTATATCCTTTGTGAGATATGGTCTCCAAAACTGAACACAATATTCCAAATGAGGTCTCACCAGTGATTTGTACAGTGGCATTAGTACCTCCTCCTTTCTGCTAATAATTCCTCTCTGTATGCAACCCAGCACCCTTCTGGCTTTGGCCACCGCCTTGTCACACTGTCATCTCCAGGAACAAGCAGGAATTTAGTCCTCACATATGGGTATCGGTACCGACAGAGCTTGCGCGGGAACGCTCCCCAGCGTCCAATAGGAACGCTTTTGGGAGCATCGCTCAGCACATGCGCGCTGCCTTCGCGCCTTTCCAACTGTCCCTCTTCAATTCTTCGTTTTCCGTGGAGCCAACAGGACCTATTCCCTGTCACCACAGAAAATTCCGTCTTTAAAATTCTGTCTTGTGGTCGCGTTTGCCTACTGCACGACACCTACCGGTACCGCCGGTTCTTTTTTTTTCATACAAAAAAAAACTCCCTTAAACTTAGACTGTTTCTTTTCAGAAATTTCCTCTTTGGTGCTAGGCGCCATTTTGGGCATTAGGCCCCATTTTTCCTAACTCATGGAAAAGCCAACTAGTGGTTTTAAAAAATGTACTAAGTGTGGCGGTACCATTTCCGTCACTGACACCCATGATTGGTGTCTAAAATGTTTAGGACCTGATCATTCTCCAACTGAATGTCTCTCCTGCATGGGGATGACCAAAAGTGGAAGACAGAACCAGGCCGCAAAGCTCGGTACCCTCTTTTCTTCAGATGCCAGATCCATTGCATCGACATCGTCAAGGGCCTCTTCTTCCTCCCATAGATCGCAGGTAACTAAACACAAAAGCCAGTTCTCAAAGGGTAGCTCTCCTGCTAAGCATCGAGAGGCCATTGGCATTGCACTTGAGGGAACCACACTGGCAAAACAGCCCCGGTGGGAGGCTTCGGCTTCCAAAGCATCGATGGGGCTTCAGGATGTTCTCGAGGCCTCAACCTCGCAAGAACTACCTGTGCCATGCTCAGGGGTTCCGGCCATCCTTACCGGTACCGACACCCAGGCATCGGCAGCGTCGATAGACTAGAGGTTTCTTGCTATCAAATGCAGTATCGCAGCTCTTCTTTCAGCTGTGGTACCAGTGGTCCCAAGGGCACTGGTACCGACACCGACAATGCCGGTACCAATGGTACTGGCCCCGGTGGGAACTCTTCCCATGCCACCTTTGGCTGGAGTGGACAAAGCGGTACCGGGTCACCTCGGTACCGACTTCGATTGGTACCAGGATCGTGCTTTGCAAGAGCATCGGGGTCAGGAATACTTCAATTCTTCCGATTCTGAAGACTCTGACAATTCTGCTGGCACTAGAGGGTTTCTCCTAGAAGATCCCTCTTCTTCCCAACGCAGAATGTCACCTCCAGAGGACATGTCATTTCAGGATTTCATCCGTGATATGGCCAAAGGTCTTTCAATCACAGTAGCTCCTGAAGAGGAACCCAGAGCAAAGGAATTGAAATTCTCCAATATCCTAAAGCTCCTAAGGAGGCAGCTACTCTTCCTAGCCATGAAATTCTGCATGGCCTGATGCTCAGAATGTGGGAGACACCTCTGACTACTTCTCCTCACTCTAGGAGACTTGATACTATGTATTGAGTTCCACCATGTCCTGGATTTCAGAAAACTCAGCTGCCACACCATTTAATGGTAGTGGAATCAGCCATGCATAGGATGAAAAGTGCAAAGAGGCATGCATCCAATCCTCCAGGTCGTGAATGCAGAACTCTGGATGCTTTTGGACGCAGAACGTTTCAAGCTTCCATGCTTTCAGCTAGGATCAGTTCATATATCCTATATATGGGAATGTTCCTCAAAGAAGTCACAGGAGACTTGGAACTTATGAGCCCATTTCTCCCAGATGATACTCTAGTTAACCATGCTCAGGATGTCTCCAAGTTTGTCAATCATGCAGCCTTTGACTGCTTCAAATGCATCAGCAGAACTTCTGCTATAACCATTGGCGCACAACAGATTGCCTGGCTACAGGCATCAGACTTGGAGGCTTGGGTACAGGACAAGTTAGGCAACATTCCTTGCACGGGAGAGAATCTCTTCGGCAAGAACTGGCAGGAGAAGGCTAACGAGTTAGATGCTGACAATTCTACCTTAGATAGATTGTCAAAGTCTACAGCCACTCCAGCCAAAAGGAAGCCTTATAAAAAAACCTCTTTTAGCAAAAAGAGGAAGTTTTATCCTTCCTATACCCAGCAGAGTCAGACTCCAGGTCAGGTTGCCCAGAAGGGACAAACTAGACAGCAAAAGAAACCAAAAGGCCCGAGAGCCCAACTAGCTCTCCAGGTTCAGTCCCCTCAAGGGCTTTGACTCCTTCCTAGAGAGCTTTGCCTTCCTGCCTCTGAGGGTCCTCAACCCCCTAATATTCTGGGCAGGTTATGCCATTTTGTCAACAGATGTCATCAGATAACAGCAGAAGATTGGACTTTGTCCATTGTAGGAGAGGGGTACAAACTTCATTTTCACAGCATACCCCCTCCTACAATTCTAAGTCAATTCAATTCACAAACCCCTGCAGACAATCTGCTAGATCACGAGGTCTCCACACTTCTTGCCCAAGGGGCAATAGAGGAAGTACCCATTCTTCAACAGGGTGCAGGGTTCTACTCCCCCTATTTTCTTATTCCAAAGAAAACAGGAGGACACAGACCCATTCTAGATCTCAGAGAATTGAATAAATATCTGTTTCGAGAGAAATTCAAAATGATTTCTCTGGGAACTCTTCTGCCATACCTTCAAAGCCAGGACTGGCTCTGCTCTCTAGACTTAAAGGATGCATACACTCACATTCTCATCCATCTAGATCACAGGAAATTTTTATGTTTCCTTTTCAAGGGAAGACATTTCCAGTACAGGGTTCTTCCTTTTGGTCTAGCTTCAGCACCAAGGGTATTCACGAAATGCATGGCAGTAGTAGCTGCATTTCTACGAACCTTGGGGATTTTCGTCTTTCCTTACTTAGACGATTGGCTCATTCGAGCCTCCACAGTGACAGAGGTCAGCACTGCACTGTCCCGTACAATGCAAATCCTCCAATACTTGGGATTGGTAATAAACTTCCCAAAATCTCAACTAGTTTCCTTCTCAATGCCTAGAATTCATAGGAGCCTGTCTGGATACCAGACAGGCAAGGGCTTTCCTTCCACAAGCCCGGTGTCTTTGCATAATGCAGTTAGCTTCCCAAGCAGCAGGCAAATCCTCCCTCACTGCTCGGGAGCTACTGCAGTTACTGGGACACATGGCATCCACAGTTCATGTAGTCCCATATGCTCGTCTCCACATGCGAGCAGCTCAGTGGACCCTCTCCACACAGTGGACACAGGCCATGGGTCATTTGTTGGACAAAATAACAATCTCCCAATGACTAATTTTGTCCCTCCAATGGTGGCAATCACTAGACAATCTGACAGTGGGGTCCCCTTTCCATCAATCCCTCTTTCAGGCCACTCTAACAGATGCATCACAGGTGGGTTGGGGAGCACACCTGAATCATCTCTCTACCCAGGGCACCTGGACTCCACAGGAGGTTGGTTTACACATAAACCTCCTGGAATTAAGAGCAGTTTATTTAGCTCTTCGAGTGTTCCACTCCCAGCTCAGCTACAAGACAGTCCTAGTCCAGACGGACAATCAGGTAGCCATGTTCTATGTGAACAAGCAGGGCGGGACAGGCTCTCTGTCGTTATGCAACGAAGCTTTACATAAGATATGCCATACTGGGCCAGACCAAGGTCCATCAAGCTCAGTATCCTGTTTCCAACAGTGGCCAATCTAGGTCATACGTACCTAGCAGTTTCCCCAAAATACACAGGTTCCACAATGCTTATATTGGGTCAAGCTTTGATATCCTGGGTCCCTTCTTAATAATGGTTTATGGACCTTTCCTCCAGGAACTTGTCCAAACCTTTTTTAAACCCAGCTACACTAACAACCTTTACTACATCCTCCGGTAACAAATTCCAGAGTTTGATTACATGTTGAGTGAAAAAATATTTTTTTATTAGTCTTAAATAGTTTACCCTGTAGCTTCACTGCATGTCCCCTAGTCTTTCTGTATTCTGATAAATACAAAAATTACCCCATTCCTTCACCAATATCAAAAATACAAAAACTTTCTTAGGAACAGGTCTCAGACTTTAGTAAAATGGGGAGAACCCAGGAGGTATACCTCTGCTGTGGTCAACATGCCCCATATCTTGCATCAAGGACCTTGTGTTCCCTGTCTTTTTCTGCTAAATTGCTCATGGAAATATATCATATCCAACGAATGTTCCTTCAAACATAACCGAATAGCAAACACTCTCTCCAACAGTCCAATCAAAACAGTCCTTATCTTCTAAACAGTTTCACATATACATATTTGCGGTCTGTTGTACTCTTCAAGCTGTGTTGTGTTAACAATGATGACACTTAGCACAAAACCAGACTTATCTGTAATCCCAACGCCAATCAGGCGCGCTCGTGCGTTTCACTGCTTGAGCAGTTTCATCGGGGGATCCAACTGAAATGTTGTGCCAGATAAAGATATAGCCATGTAGCCTCATAAATTCTTTTTCTTATGTGCGGCTGTTATGCTCCAAACTCGCTTCAACACCATTCTCTGTCTGAAAAAACACCGCGCATGGCTATATCTATATATAGGACCGATCCCTAGAGCACACAACTAATCTCCTTCCTTTCATCTGAGTTCCATTTACCATATCTTCTGTCATCTGTCAGTCAACCAATTTTTAATCCAGTTCACCACCTTGGGACCCATACCAGGCTGTTCAGTTTATTGTTAAGCCTCCTATGAGGAACAGCATCAAAGGTTTTGCTGAAATCTAGGTGGATCATATCTATCACATGCCCTTGATCTAGTTCTCTGGTCATCCAGTCATAGAACTCAATACGATTTGTTTGGCATTATCATCCTTTGGTAAAGCCATGCTGCCTCGGATCATGCAACCTATTGGTCTTGAGAAAGTCCACTATTTTCTCTTTCAGGAGCGCCTCCATTACGTTTCCATCCACCGAGGTAAGGCTTACTGGCCTGTAGTTGCCACTTCTTCTTTTGTGAAGAGGTACCATATCAGACCTTCTCTAGTCCTGTGGAACTTCTCCTATGTCCCAGGATCTATTAAAAACATCCTTTAAAGGCCCTGCAAGAACCTCTCTGAGCTCTTTCAGTATCCTGGGAAGTATCCCATGGCCTTGTCCACTTTCAGTTTTGCAAGCTGTTCTAACACATTATCTTCTGTGAATAGTGTAGTATCTATTCCATTTCCATTTGTATATTTGTGTATTTGTCAATCATAGGTGGTCCTTCTCCAGGATTTTCTTTAGTAAAAACAGAACATAAGTATTTGTTTAGCATTTTCACTTTTTCAAAATCACTTTCTATTAATCTGTTCTCAGCACTTTTGAGTCTTGCAATTCCACCTCTGATCTTCCTCTTCTCCCAAATATACCTGAAAAAAAGTTTTATCTCCATGCTTTAGATCTTTAGCCATTGTTTCTTCTGCCTTTGATTTTGCTATCCTTATTTCTCTTTTTGTCTCTTTTAGCTTTATCCTGAATTTTTTTCAATGTTCCTCTGTTTGTGAACTTCTGAATTTTCTGAAAATAGCTTTTTTTTCCTCTAGTTTTTATTTACTTTCCTTACATTTGTATCTGTTGCCCCTTTTATTGCCTCCTTTAGTTTTGCCCACTGCAATTCCACTTCCCTTATCCCCTCCCACCTCCTCCCTCAGGTGCTTGGCCATTTTACTGGTCAGCGTTTTTGAAGTCAGACTTTGAGTTTGCTGTGATTGGATTCCACCGTGGCTTTTATCTCAAACCAGACCGTGTGATGATCTCTGCTGCTCACATGGGCACCCACCTGGATATTCGACATGCTATCTCCGTTGGTGAGCACTAAATCCAGCACGGAGCTCTCCCTGGTCGGTTCCATCAGCATTTGTTTAAATAACGCATCTTGGAAGGCATTCACAATTTTTTTATTTCTTTCCAGATTTGCAGAAGGAATACTCCAATCCACATCGGGTAGATTAAAGTCAGCCAATATGATCCCTTTGCCCTTCATGGCTATCTTTGTAATATCAGTAATCAAGTCTCTATCAATTTCTTCGGTTTGATTTGGAGGCCCGTAGACCACACCAGTATGGATGTCAGTGCCATCTCCTCTTTCCAACACAATCCACAACGCTTCTTCTTTTCCCCACGTCCCCTACATTCAGACCTTTAAATACTTAGAGTATTAATGTCCCATGCCCATTTTGCTTTTGACATATAGGGCTATTCCTTCTCCTTTTCTACCCTCTCTATATCTTCTAAATAGATTATAGCCAGCTATGGCTGTATCCCATTCATGTGACTCTTTAAACTATGTTTCTATAATGGCCACAATGTCCAAGTCCATTTCCACCATTAGAGCTTCCAGGTCAGGAACTTTGCTGGCTAGGCTTCGAGCATTTGTGCTCATTGCTTTCCAGCATTTGTTGACTGGTTTGCCTGTATTTTGCATGGATTTTGTTCTACATGCCTCTTCCTGCTTGCCATTGATGTGTGGTTTAAAAGTGTGGCTGTTTCCAATGTTATAATGTTTTTGCTGGGAGTTACATCCTGAACTTGTTCTTCTCCATCCGTCACCCCTTTCCCTAGTTTCAATGCCTGTCCACATACTGCCTGTATTTTTCACTTGGGATCCTTTTTCCTGCCACAGAGAGATACAGTCCATCAACATAGCATAGTCTCTTGTTGAGCCATCTGTTTCCCCAGTTGCCTATATATCTAAATTTTTCTTGTTTGTACCAGGTTTGGAGCCATGTATTAAAGTTGTTTATGTGGTGCAGCCTTTCTGCTCCCTTACCAAGAAGAAGTAGAACTTCTGAGAATGCTACAGTGTTAACAATAGGTATTAACCTATGTACCTAGATAGGCTAAAAATAGGTGCCTTCTCCACCTAAAAACTTAAGTGCCCTATTATGAAATTACCTTCAGAATGTCTTATTTGCAAACAATTTTACAGATTGTTTCACTTTAGTTTCTCTTGGGATGCAGAGCAAGGAATGATTTGGCCCAAATAGATCCCCACTTGTTTGAGACACTGAAGAGTCGGGGAGAGAGGGGCCTCCTTGAGATTGAAGAGTAGAGGAGTAGCCTAGTGGTTAGAGAAGCAGGTTGCAAACCTGGGAAGTCAGGATTAAAATCTCTCTTCCCCATTGACACCGTTCGTGATCTCGGGCAAGTGACTTCATCCTCTGTTGTCCTAGGTACAACTTAGATTGTGAGTCCACTTAGTTGGGGAAATAACTTGTGTACCTGAATGTAACTCACCTTGAGCTCTGATTTGAAAAAGACAATTAATAAATCTAAAATCCAAATCCAAGGTAGGTGGCACTGTACTTTCTGAACCAGTGCAGATATCTCCATTCACAAGCCTCGGAGACATTCCCAAGGAAGAGGAAATGATAAATATCAGAGGACAGCACTATATCTTGGGGCAATTTCTCCAAATGGGTTAGTTTTGCGCATACCATTACAGTCATGAACCTTGCATAAAAGCCACGGTATATGGAGTATGATCTCAGTCTCTCAAATGTACCCCTAATGCTCGGCGTAGTACTTGCATTGTGCCAAAGAGCCTCCTGCTGGAGTTCGTAAGAAGTCACACGTATGGATAATTTGTCAAGAGGTGACTGGAAGCTCTTCTTTATCAGGCCTGTGGCTTCCAATACAATGGGAAATATTTCTGTGTCTTTCTGCCACATTTTCTTGGTCTCTGACTGCATTTCTTGGTACTTGAGGATCATCTCCCTCTCCACACGATTCACAGAATAATCTCTTGGAACCGACACCTCTAATGCCGTTCTGGTGTTTTTCTCCTCTACTACTATGTCGGGTTTCCTTGCATCATACTCTATGTGCTGTAGCACGTCATTGACTTATGAGATTATAACAATGGAAATCTTTTTCATACCAGTTCCAGATGACAGAAGATCATTCTAGGTTGATGGACTTACTGTTATTTGTTGCTCTGAGGATCATCCTCGGGCATTCGGAGAATAATTCTTCAATTCTTAGGAATATTTGGTAGACTATAATGTGTCTAATCTCTAGTTGGGAAAGGGTGGAGGCAGAAAGAAGAAGATGCATAAAACGATGTCATGCAAAGGTTAATCTCACAAAATGTGGTTTATGTAGACTTGTGCACAGCAGGTTTGGTGTTTGAATCACTGTTTTATTTCCTGTGATCTGCTTGAAAAATAATGTTTCTGTAAAATTGTTCAGCTGTTTCTTTTCCCTTCCTCCACTCAGGACAAAAGAGGAAAGATCCAGGAACATGAGAATCATTCGCTGAGAAATCACATGCTTTTGGTTTTGGACAGGAATAGCAGGTTAGAAGAACAGGTAAGTTGTTGTTGTTGTTTGAATAGTGCGGCCAGATGTGGGGTGGGTGCTTTATGGACTCATATAGCTGACAGTCCCTGATTTTCTATCGATAAGCAGGAATGACAGGATCGCTCTCCCGGAGCTCAGAACTTAATGTAACATTCTGAGCATGTGCAGCCCTTAGCGCGCGCAGCAATCTCCTCAGCTAATTCCAGAGCTCAAATGACAGAGGCGGGTGGCATTGAATAGACTTTCCAATGAGGAGATTGTGGCACACAGGAAGGGCTGAGAAGTGGGGGGGCATGCTCAGAACTTAACATTAAGAAAGTTCAAGAAACGTTGTCTTCTTTGGAACAAGACAAATAGAAGTACAGTAAAGAATAATGCAAGAATCAAGATTTAAATCTGTTAATTGCTGTAGCCATCGCAGCTGAGGAGCCTACCTGATCTGCAGGTATGTCTCAAACTGAAGCAACCTTTCTATTTTATATTATAGTACAAGCCTAAGTCCCTGTTTAAATTAACATGACACATGTCATTTATTAAGAGTTAAGCAGGATGTTCTCCCACCCGTCCCCCACCATACAGCAGTTTCATTAACAGTTTCTGTATAAAATTCCACTTTTGACTTTGAAGGTAGAATAACCAGGTTACTTACCTGTAGCAGATGTTCTCTGTGGACATCAGGATATAAATCCTCACAGAAAACTTCCCTCTGCTCAGAATCATCTGGAAGCTTTAGGCAGCCTCATTGGTGGTTACTCTACATGCTGTCTGGTTGGTGTTGAATCAGATGGCGGGTGCCTTGGTTGCTCAGAGACTGTGCCCTAGTTGGGTTTGCTGCCTTGAAAAATCAGTTTGTTTCTTTAGAAGAAATGCACGACGCTGGTGGCAGAGTAGGCTTGCTGAAGCAGAAGATTGCTAGATCGTGCTCTGCAGATGCTGCGCTCTTGTTAAGAATCAGGAAATGAAGAAACTTCAATGGCGATTTTTTAATTTTTATTGGACACTTTGAGAAAGTGTTAGGCTGAGATTCTCAAGACCCCGCCTGAGACGATCCCTATTACCAAAGCTTCTTTTCTACCATCTTGGAGTTCTGGGGTGGAAGGAAGAGGAGCCCAGCCTAGGCCTGTGAATGTTTTCCGAGAGGGTTTGGATGTCTCAAAGATACTGGAAGAAACAGAGAGAAGCTGAGAAGTGGGGGGCATTTCTGGTTACATGCTTTGGACCATCATAAGATCTGGATGCAAAAGATGTTCTTTAAGTTTTTAGGTCTGAGGGGTTTTGGGGCTGTTCCTGCAGTGTTCTGCGATATGTCTAGGACTTCTGGGGAGAGACGTAGGTCTTTTCTGGCTAACAGGCAGGAAATTCTTTCATGTTACAGTTACCATGTTTATGTGCTAGGAAATTATGAGATGCCAAATATATATTGTATGACCTTCATCAACTCCACAATTTCCTGGATAATTCGAGAGAGATGTGATATGATTTGGGGTGTTTGCATTCAGAACTTGCCCTCTTGGCTCCCTCTTGATTTGTTAATTTTTTTTATTAGAATTATGTGATCTATTTCTGTTTGGTTTTCCCTCTACTGTTGCAGTTATTATCGGCACCCTTGCAGTTCAACCCCTTAATGTCCAATATCTCCTGAAAAAGTGGCCAGTGAAATGGTTTTGGACTATATATACACCTATATTTGACACATAAAAGAATCAAATAAAACAAGACCAGTTAAAAAAGGAAACAGTAGGAAATAGTATAAAAACTGGGACCATGCCAGGACATGATTATTGGCACCCTAATAAACAATTCAAATCAATTTGAACAGAAGAACCACATTTCCATTGCAGTAAAATCAGTGATCAATTGCCAGTACTCACATGACTTGAATCAACCAACGAATGATGACTCTAATGTTTACAATGGCCACATTCACTCCCTGTTCTAATTTTCACAAAGGTGAAGACAAAAGAGCTGCCTGAGACTATCAGAAAAGCCATTATCAAACTTCAAAGGGGTACAAGGCCATCTCCAAAGACCTTGGGATTCCTGTGTCTATAGTTCGCAATGCTTTTAAGAAGTTTTGTGCTCATGGAAATGTCTAGAATCTCCCAGGACGTAGTAGGAAGAGGAAAATTAATCCAAGAGGTTTTTGAGGTTTAGTGCGAACTGTTGGAAAAACATCACGGAGAACATCCAAAGAGCTTAGGCTGACCTGGAGCGGTGGTTTCAACCCACACCATATGCTGTGCACTAAACAAAGTAGGACTTCTTGAGCGAAGGCCAAGGAGGACCCCACTGCTCAAAGACAGACATAAAAAGGCATGCCTGACCTTTCCCCAAACCCGCCTTGAGAAACCACAATCCTTCTGGGAAAATGTTCTGTGGACCGATGAAACCAAACTTGAGCTCTTTGGTAATGCAGACCAGTGATACATTTACAGGTGAAGAAATGAAGCTTATAAGGAAAAAAAATGGAAATTACACTAACCTGGTAATTGTAGTTCCTGTAGGATCCAGTTTAGTCCTCCACAATCGGGTAGTGCACCTTCTACTGCAGCCTGGAGACTGGACCAATCAAATCTTCTGTAGTACATATCCAGCTGGAGCTCCCAGAAGCCCCCCAGTGTACTAGTAACAAAGCATACTTAACGAAGCAACACTTCATATTATGAAACAATATACTTCCCCCCCTGGAATAACCAACTCCCTCCCCAAACGAGGAAGTCAGACATTGCATGGCGCCTGCCCCGACGCCATTAAATTTACACAGAGTCCTCCCCAGAAACTATGGAGCTAACTGAACGCCCATAGAAAGGGAAGAGCCATAGCGATAAGCACCGCTGTCGACAGAGTCCGAACGGGACGAAAAACCGTCTCATAGTCACCCGCTTGGGACAGCGCGCCGCCAGAGCATACAGATAGTCGGGAGGGAAGGAGGACTAAACTGGATCCTACAGGAACTACAATTACCAGGTTAGTGTAATTTCCATTTCCTGTGCGGATATCCAGTTTAGTCCTCCACAATCGGGATGTAACAGAGCAGTTAAGACCGGGCGGGACCTTGCCAGCCGGCGCGCAAAACCGCCGAACCAAAACAGGAATCCCGAGCCGCTGACACATCCAAGCGATAGTGCCTGCTGAAAGCATGCAGAGACTACCAAGTGGCCGCCTTACAGATCTCTGCCGGCGGCACCAGGCTATGCTCCGCCCAAGAGGTCGCCTGAGCCCGAGTAGTAGAATGAGCTCGGAGCCCCTCCGGAACCGGCCGCCGCTGCAACAGATACGCGGACGCGATCGCTTCCTTGAGCCATCGAGCAATGGAGGCCTTAGCCGCTGCCTCACCTTTCCTTGTACCCCCAAAGAGCACAAAGAGCCGATCAGTCTTCCGAAAGGGCTCGGTAGACTGTAAATACCAACGCAGCGTGCGGCCCACATCAAGCCGGTGAAGACCCTTGTCCACCGACTCGACCGAACTCGCCGAAAGCACTGGCAGAAACACCGCCTGATTCAGGTGAAAAGGAGACACTACCTTTGGCAGAAAGGAAGGAACCGGACGGAGCACAATCCGCTCCGCGGAAAAAGACAAGAAAGGCTCTCGGCAGGACAAGACATGAATATCCGAAATGCGCCGTGCCGAGCAAATGGCTACCAGAAAAACCGTCTTCAAGGTGAGATCCTTCAAAGACGCCCTCCGCAAGGGCTCAAAGGGTTCCTGCACCAGAGCTCGCAGAACTAGATTCAAATCCCACGGAGGAATCAACGCTCTGCGGGAAGGCCGTAAATGAAAAACGGCGGTCAAGAAACGCCGCACATCCGCATGAGCGCCGAGAAGGCGGCCCAAGACCTTGCCTCTATAACAAGAGATCGCTGCCAACTGAACCTTCAGGGAACTGGCCGCGAGACCTTTCTCGAACCCATCCTGAAGAAAACTTAACACGACGGGCACAGAAGCCGTCGCCGCCCGGACTCCCCGCCGGGAGCACCAGTTCTCAAAAATCCTCCAAATTCGAACATAAGTAAGAGAAGTGGATGACTTTCTTGCCCGCAGTAAGGTGGAAATCACCGCGGGCGAATAGCCCTGCTTTTTCAGCCGAGCCCTCTCAATGGCCAAACCGTAAGCGAGAATCGAGCCACCTGGGGCATCCGCAAGGGCCCCTGAAGGAGAAGGTCCGGCAGCGCAGGCAGGCGCCACGGAACGCCGTCTCGAAGCCGGACGAGGTCGGCATACCAGGGTCTCCGGGGCCAATCCGGAGCCACCAACAGCACTCGACCCCGATGGCACTCGAAGCACTGAACGACCCGGCCGATGAGTGCCCACGGAGGGAAGACATACAGGAGCCCGGACGTCGGCCACGGCTGAATGAGAGCGTCGAGTCCCTCGGACATTCGCTCCCGCCGTCTGCTGAAGAAGCGACTCGTCTTGGCCGTTTGGAAGGTCGCCATGAGATCCATGATGGGCGGACCCCACCGCCGAACTATTTGCGCATATACTTGTGGATTTAACTCCCACTCTCCGGGGTCCACCCGCACTCTGCTGAGAAAGTCTGCCTGGACATTTTCTGCGCCTGCGATGTGTGCCGCCGAGATTGCCGGCAGACGAGTCTGCACCCAACTGAACAAGGCCGTCGCCTCTGTTTCCAGTGCCACGCTCCCTGTGCCCCCTTGGCGATTGATGTACGCCACCGTGGTCGCATTGTCCGACCAGACTCGGACCGCCCGACCCAGGACCAGAGGCTCCAGGGCCAATAAGGCAAGCCTGACCGCCCGAAGCTCGAGACGGTTGATCGACCAAGAAGCTTCCCGGGAGGACCACACCCCCTGTGTGAAGCGGGTCTCGCAGTGCGGTCCCCAGCCGGCTAAGCTCGCAGCCGTAGTGAGAGGAACCCACCGAGGAGGCTCCAAGGGAATCCCCCGCGTCAAATTCTCGGAGGAGAGCCACCATCGGAGCGACCGTCGCACTGTCTGCGGGCAGGGCAATCTCCTGGTCAAGGAGTCGCACTGGTTGGACCAACGGCGAAGGAGTGCCCTCTGTAGCGGGCGCATGTGGAACCGCGCCCCTGGCACCACCTCCAAGGTCGCCGCCATCGTCCCGAGGAGCCGCAAGTACCACCACGCCGACGGGGCGGGCATCCCCCGAAAAAGTCGGACAAGAGCCCGCAACGCCAGGACGCGGCGCTCGGGGAGACATACCAGTCCCCGGGCGGTGTCGAAACGCACCCCCAGATACTCGAGGTCCTGCGAGGGACGCAGACAACTCTTTCGTTCATTCACCACCCAGCCGAGAGATCGCAGCAGAGCCACAACCCTGCTTGTGACTCGCATGCACTCCCGACTGGATTTTGCTCGTATTAACCAGTCGTCGAGATATGGATGGACCAAAACGCCCTCCTTGCGCAAGGCCGCCGCGACGACCACCATCACCTTGGTGAAGGTGCGCGGAGCCGTAGCTAAGCCGAACGGCATGGCCCGGAACTGGAAGTGGCCCCACGGAAACGCAAAGCGGAGAAACCGCTGATGAGATGGATGTATCGGAATGTGCAGATAGGCCTCGGTAAGATCGAGGGACGTTAAAAACTCCCCCTGTCGCACTGCTACAATGACTGACCGCAGGGTTTCCATACGGAAATGCGGCACCCTGAGTGCGCGATTCACGCCTTTGAAGTCCAAGATCGGACGCAGGGAGTCGCCCTGTTTGGGGACCACAAAATAGATGGAGTAGCGACCGGCGCCTCTTTCCAAGGGAGGAACCGGGATCACAGCTCCCAGAGCTAACAACCGATCCAGGGTCACGCGGATGTCCCGCGTCTTTTGCTCGCCCTGCTGGGAGACAGAACAAGGGAATCTGGAAGCGGGAACGCAAACTCCAGAGCATAACCTTCTTCCATAATCTGTAGCACCCAGCGATCTGACGTAATTTGGGCCCAAGAAGGAAGAAAGAAAGTCGCGCAAGCGACCCCCGATAATCGGGCCCCCCTCCAGAGCCTGCCTCGCGTCATTGTGGCTTGCGCCCAAAGGAAGAGACCGAGGAAGAGGCGGCTCCGGAAAAACCTCTGCCGGATCCTCGGAAACCACGAAAGCCTTGATTACGGGCTCCAAACCGGCTCCGCTGCGATGCCCACAGGCGGGAGGAACGAAACCGGCGCTGATCCCGAAAGGACCCCCGCGCCGAAGAGGAGGGCCTGTTGGACCTTGGCTTATCCTCCGGAAGCCGGCCCCCCTTGGACTCACCGAGATCCTTTACCAATTTCTCGAGAGCCTCCCCAAATAACAATCTGCCCTTAAAGGGCAGTTTACTGAGGCGGGACTTGGAAGAACCGTCCGCCGCCCAGTTGCGCAACCAGAGGGACCGGCGCGCCGCAACCGCGGATGCCATACTATTAGCCAACGCGCGGATTAAATCATAAAACAGATCCGCCAAATAGGCCGAGCCGGACTCCAACCGGGTAACCTCCAACAGGCCCTGCTGGTCTAGCCCGGGGCTCGAGCGCAATCGCTGCGACCACCGCAGACACGACCGAGCCACCCAAGCCCCACAAATAGAGGCTTGCAATGACACGGCATCAGTATCGAAGGTTTGCTTGAGCAAATTATCCACCTTCTTATCCTGACCGTCCTTGAGGGCCGCCGCTCCCTCAACCGAGATGGTGGTTTTCTTGGTCACTGCGGAAACCGCAGCATCCACCCGTGGGGACTTGAACCAGTCCCTGTCCTTGTCGGCAAGGGGATAAAGCCGATTCATGGTCCGAATCCCCTTCAAACCGGATTCCGGGTGCTCCCACTCCGCTTGGATCATCTGTTCGACCACGCGGTGGACGGGAAAAAACCACCTGGGCATCTCTGACTGCCTGAATCAGGGGATCCTCAAGACCCTCCTCCTCCAGGGACCGCACCGCCGAAAGGTTAAGCGCCTGAAGGGACTCCGTTACCAGAGGAACCAGCTCGTCCCTACGGAACACTCGAATGACCCGAGCCTGATCCTCCAGCTCAGGGATCTCCCCATCCTCCAACTCCTCCGCTTCAGTCTCAGGATCGCCCTCCGCCTCGGAATCCAGAAGACCCAGGGCATCCTGCTCCTGTTCCCCCAACCGAAGCCGCTTGACCCCGGGTTGTGAGGAGCACTGAGCCGCCCCCGAGGACCCCGAGGGAAGAGAGGGGGGCCAAACTTCCGGCAACTGACCGGACCTGCTCAAGCGGAACGCCTGATGCATGAGGAGCACAAAATCAGGGGAGAATTCCATAGGTGGGACAATTGTAGCCGCCTGCTGCAGCGCAGCCACCGACCCAGACTGAGGGATCCTCGGAGAAAGAATACTGTCCCCTGGAGTAGAAGCATCCCCAGGGGTAGCCTGCTCCTGAACATTCACAGATTGCTCTATCTCTGCGGGCACTGCAGCACAGCCCCTGCAGATGCCAGAGTCAGTCCCTGCCGCTCTGCGGGACTCACAAATCACACATTGGGGTATGGAAGCCATCCCAAGGCCACCTCCGCCCAACGGGATAGAATGGAACAGTCACAGGGAAACCCACAGCCCAGGGGCAATCCTATGCAAATCAGCCCCGGATTAAAATTAAAACTTTCTTTTTTTTTTTTTTTACAAGAAATAAAATACTCCCCAGACTCCCTGGGGTGCCCTGAGCAAAATCGCCAGCAAAAGGAACCCCAAAAAACGCTAGGGGAACCTGCACAAGTGATCAAAAGTGCCTTAAAAGCACACTTTAAAAATCCAAAATGGCCGCCGCACTGTTTCACCCGCGGTAAAAAACGGCGCGAAAATACAACGGCAACCAAATAATATGGAAAATAAATAAAACGACCCTGTAATGCAGGGCAAACGACCAATTTGAAGAAAAATTGCCAAATGGGCTCAGGAGAGCCTACAGAAACGCTGGCAGCTCTGACAGAGCACTGCTCACAAATAAGAAGTGAAAACTCCTACCAGCTCAGGAACAGCAAGGACACAGTCAACATCTCCCAGTGCCAGCCACTGCTGTATCAGGTATGGCAATTCCCCGTACTGTCCAGGGGAAGCTCACCCAGGGCTGTTAAAATTTGCCAGGCAGGAAGGCAGGAGCCTGCAGGTCTGCCTTCCCCCTAGTCTCCTGTGACAATGCTCCAGGGAGCCAGGCTTCTGTTCCTTTTCCTTTTAAAGATACAGCTAGCTATTAAATAAATAGTAAGTAAATGTCCCAAAAACAATCCCTAAAAGACTAACTAACAATTGTTGCTCCTGCAAGAGTCACTCAGTGTGCCCAGGAGGACACACTTTTACGTCTTCAAGCTGCAAGAGACTGGACACACTGGGGGGCTTCTGGGAGCTCCAGCTGGATATGTACTACAGAAGATTTGATTGGTCCAGTCTCCAGGCTGCAGTAGAAGGTGCACTACCCGATTGTGGAGGACTAAACTGGATATCCGCACAGGAACCACTCTTCCTATAGTTAAATATGGTGGAGGTTCCATAATGTTGTGGGGCTGTCTTGCTGCCTCAGGAACTGGAGGCCTGGAACATATTAAAGGAAACATGAAGTCAGAGGAGTACCAAGGAATTTTGGAGTGACGTATCAGAAAACTAGGTCTGGGTCGAAGGTCATGGGTCCTTCAGTAGGACAAGGAACCAAAACATACATGCAAAAGTATAAAAGAATGGTTAAAAATGAATAAATGGACTGTTTTAAACTGGTCAGCAATGAGTCCTGATCTCAATTCAATCAAGTACCTTTAGAAAGAGGTGAAATCTGCCATTGTTAAAAGGAATCCTGGAAACATTCATGAGCTGGAACAAATCGCAGTTGAAGAGTGGGAGAAACTACCAGCAGACAGATGTAAGAAACTTATAGAAGGCTACAAGAAACATTTGGAGGCTGTCATCACTGCCAAGGGTTGTGCAACCACATATTAGTGAAGGGTGCCATTAATCCTGTCAAGATCATATTTTGGTTTTGTTTTTTTCTCAGAAATTAATACGTCTGAGTTGCACAGACATCTTTTTTTGTTGTATACCTTTGAACATACTATTAAAATATTATGATGACATAGTTAGAATATTTCCAACTATTCCTCAAGATATTGTACACAACATACCTAAAATGCAAGGGTGCCAATAATATTGACCACAACTGTAGTTGAGGTCTTGCTGACAGAAGTTGTACTTCCCTTTCTCTTTATTTTTCTTTGTATCAGTGGCTTGATATAGTTATTGCCTAGAATGTATATCTCTGGGGTTCTTTTGCAAGAGTTCTTCTTTTAATCATTTCAAAATTCATATCAATAGAAAGTTGGGAAAGAAGAGAAGTCTCATTACAGTAACATAGTAAATGACAGCCGATAAAGATAAGTGCGGCCCATCTAGTCGGCCCAATAAGGTGGTTAGAGTGGTTGTAACTACCACTCCATGGAGGTTGCTCCTCATATCTTTGTTTAGTGTTGTACCCACCATTCAGTGCAGGTTACCGCCTCTGTGCCTTTGTTAGGATAGTACCCATCATTGCATGCAGGTTACTCCCCCCCCTCTACTTTTTGAAGTGTAAAAGTTATTTATGTTTGCTTTGATTCCATCCTCTTGCTATTAAGGGGTCCTCTGTGTCTGTCCCATGACGTTTTGAATTCCATCATTTGTTTTCGCTCCCACCATCTCCTTTGGGAGGGCATTCCAGGCGTCCACCACCCTTTCTGTGAGAAAATATTTCCTGACGTTGCTTTTGAATTTACCTCTTTGCAGCTTCATGTCATGTCCCCCCAGTTCTGCAGCTTCCCCTTCAAAAAAGGTTTGTATGTTCAGGGTCACAAATTTCCACTCCTTGTTGTCTTGTGAGACCTCAGTTAATCTTTAATATAACTTGGAGCATAGGCAGCGGAATGGGGTGGGCCACAGGGGCCACGGCCCCACCAATACTTTGCCCAATACAGCCTCAGCAATTAGAGAGCTTGTAGGTGGGGCTGGAGATGGGTCTGTTTGACTCCTCCACCCAAAAAGATGTTCCGCAGCCCCTGGCTTGGAGCAGAAAAAAAATCCACAGAGAGATGGGTAAGGATGTCTCTGCCTCCACGTCTTGTTTAGACATTTCCATTGTTGCCAATATTCAGTGCCGCTGAATATAGGTACCTGGTTAAGCGGGAAAGTTGTTGCATAGTGTATATATAAGGGCACTGAAAATAGGTGCCTATACGTTAGGACTGCTGTACGTGTTTGGCTAGGAAATCCAGTTAGACCTGGTTTTGCAGCACCTAAACCAAATGCAGAGTCTAGGCATATAGGTACTAAATATTGGTGCTTAGACATTGAAACTGTCCTCTGCCAACCCACCACCCCACAAACCCACCCTTCCCGCTGAATGCACAGCAAGATAGATAGATAGATATATACATAAAGAGAGAGAGAGAGATTTTAATTCCAATTCCACTACACGTATACTGCCACTGAAAATTGGGAACAACAGTCACCTAGACATTCAGCACAATCCCAAAACATCCAGATGCCGTTTAAAAAGTGACTCCATTGTTAACATAATGGTTGCCAACATGTAAAGACCTGTTGGGTCATTATTTGCCCAAATGCTCCTGCTTACTCTCACTTCAAACTCTCTTCATTCTCCAGTTATCTGCTTCTCTTATCCTTTCCTCGCCATCTCTCTAGCTGTCCCTGGCGTGCTTGAATTATAAGAACATAAACATAAGAACATAAGATATGCCATACTGGGTCAGACCAAGGTCCATCAAGCCCAGTATCCTGTTTCCAACAGTGGCCAATCTAGGTCATATGTACCTAGCACTTTCCCCAAAAGACACAGGTTCCGCAATGCTTGTACTGGGTCAAGCATTGATATCCTGGGTCCCTTCTTAATAATGGTTTATGGACCTTTCCTCCAGGAACTTGTCCAAACCTTTTTTAAACCCAGCTACACTAACAGTCTTTACTACATCCTCCGGTAACAAATTCCAGAGTTTGATTACACGTTGAGTGAAAAAAATATTTTCTTTTATTAGTCTTAAATAGTTTACCCTGTAGCTTCATTGCATGTCCCCTAGTCTTTCTATATTCTGATAACGTAAACAATCGATCTACGTTTACCAGTTCCACTCCTTTCATTAATTTATAGACTTCTATCATATCTCCCCTCAGCCGTCTCTTTTCCAGGTTAAAGAGCCCTAACCTTTTTAGCCTTTCTTCAAAGGAGTATTCTTCCATCCCCTTTACCATTTTGGTGGCTCTTCTCTGAACCTTTTCTAATAACTCTATATCCTTTTTAAGATACGGCGACCAGAATTGCACACAATATTCAAGGTGCGGTCTCACCATGGAACGATATAGAGGCATTATAATATCTTTTGTTTTATTTTCCATTCCTTTCCTTATCATACCTAGCATTCTATTTGCTCTCTTGGCCGCCGCTGCACACTGGGCCGAGGGTTTTAACATGGTATCCACAATGAAGCCTAAATCTTTTTCCTGGGTGGTGGTTCCTAATGTGGAACCTTGCATCGTGTAACCATAGTTTGGGTTGTTCTTCCCTAGGTGCATAACTTTGCACTTGTCCACATTAAATTTCATCTGCCATTTTGATGCCCAGTCTTCTAATTTATCAAGATCCTCTTGCAATTTTCCACAATCCTCTTGGGTTTTAACAACTTTAAATAGTTTTGTCTCATCTGCAAATTTGATAACCTCACTCGTTATTCCACTTTCCAGGTCATTTATGAATATGTTAAAAAGCAGCGGACCCAGCACAGATCCCTGGGGTACACCACTATTCACCTTTCTCCATTGGGAAAATTGGCCATTTAGCCCAACCCTCTGCTTTCTATCTTTTAACTAGTTCTTGATCCACAGTAGTACACTGCCTCCTATCCCATGACTCTTTAGTTTTGCCAAACGTCTCTGATGAGGGACCTTGTCAAAGGCTTTCTGAAAGTCCAGATACACTAAATCAATCGACTCACCTTTGTCCACCTGTTTATTCACACTTTCAAAAAAACATAACAGATTAGTAAGACAAGATCTTCCTTGTCTAAAGCCATGTTGGCTGTCTCCCATTAGGCCTTGACTATCTACATGCTGAGTAATTTTATTCTTTATGATGGTTTCTGTCACCAGTTCGGATGCTACCAGTTTAACCTCTATATCATACAGGACAGAACAAAACATGAGATTTCTGGATCAAGGCATGACCAAGTGTACCTAAGGAAAAATCCCAGAGACAGAACAAGGAAGGGGATTTGGCAAAAACTGAAGTGATCACTAGCTACATGAATGTAATATGGGGACACATTTTTAATAAGTGGATATAGTCACAACCTCCTAGGTAATGCTTTACACTGTTTGCTACCATTGAATCAACCTCTACTTTTTATTCTATCTTCCATGCATTAGATCTCTGGCCTCTACCGAGATTTGGAGTTAAAGGAGAATAAAATCCAGCAGCTAGCAGACACTGTCAAAAAGTGTGAAAAGGAGTTCAGACAGTTCATGCAGCTCTTTAGCACAAATGGGAACCTGCTGCCAAGCACACAGGTGAGCTGTCAGCTGTCCGTCTTGACTCATTCCTCCTTTTATCCAGAGAGCAGCTTAGTTAGCATTTCAGCACGGCCTTTCTATTCACTTATTGTGAAATATTTTTCCGAACTCTGAGTTAGTGATTCATTAAGGGGGGTCATTTACTAACAATTAAAGTGCATTAATGGCATTAGTCCTTTTTGTTTGACGCAGGGCCCATTTTATGCAATGAACCCTGCGACAAATAATACGCATTAGTGCGCTATTACTCAATGACCTGCTAAGACAGCAGTGTTGAGTCTTTCTGAATAGGGAAAAAGGGCCGCAAGGGGGCGGAGAGTGGATGTGATGAGCTCAGCACCATTAGCACTGGGCTCACACCTCACACTAACTATACTGGTGCTAGTTTCCTCCCTCAGTAGCTGCCCCCTCCTGCTAATGCACCACGCGCTAGGGGTCAGGACTCCGCATTCACTTCCGGAGGATGCTTGCCACGCTCTGGCAGTGAACGTGTTGCTCTTGCACCTTAAGCGCCATGGTTTTGGTGCTATTGGTGCAATACCTTAGCGCCTGTTAGTTGAATATCCCCCCCCCCCCCCCCCCCCGTTTACATGGGTAAGCTGTCATTTACTTATGGAATTGTTTTGAAAATAGTCCTCATAATTATAGGCTGCATGAATTTGCACTTGCCAAACCATTATTTCATCATGCACTGCAAAACCGAGTTCTCTGTGCAGACCTTAATAAAGTCATCCATAAACTTGAATTGCTTATTAGTTCATTATGTAACGAAACGATGAAAAACACGACTTGTGCATTTCAAAGTTTTCTAAAGCTTGAGTCCTGATGGCACTTTACAACTCTGTAGACATCAAATACATACAAATTTGACACATGATTTTTTCTTTATTCACATTGAACTGGAAGACACTTGCCAGTCAGATAGACAAAGCCACGAGGCTGGAAACGCAAGTGATTCAGCTGATACAAATGGTCAGCCAGGAACAAAGCAGAGTTGACGTGAAGCCGTTGACAGAGATGATGGAGAACACAAAGCAGAAGATTGCTGTGATGGAAACTTACGACCATCGCCTGGGTATGCTGGTTTCTTGGCTAGCTTTATTTTGTCTTTTTAAAAGGCAGTTCATACAGCCAGCACCATGCCTAGCCCTGTGTGAGTGGTGCAGCCGCACAAGGTGCAAAAAAATAGGGGCGCATTTGCTGTTGCCGGCCTCAGCTCCCCCCATGCTGCCTGCCCTTGCCCGCTGCCACTTTTAGGGTTCCTGCGGTTGTAGCGGCAGCAGTGGGACCTCCAATTGAAAATAAAAACACGCGGATCTTTCCAACTCTGCGCTTGCAGCCTGTCTTGCTAGACCAGCTATTCAAACATGGGTCTTTGCAGCAACATGTTTCAATGGCTGGTCTGGTCCATGATCCCCCTCCTCTGACATATTACAAGTATACGTCAGAGGAGGAGGGTCAGGCCAGCATGCAAGCGCGGGATCAGAAAGACCCACATGTTGTGTTTTTTTTTCAGTTGGAGATCTCGCTGCCACTGAGGAACCCCTAAAAGTGGCAGTGGGACAAGGGCAAGCTGGATGAGAAGCTGGCCGGAGACAGAGGTACGATGGGGAGATGCTGGGCATGGGGCAAATGACAAACCGGGGAGAGGGGGACGTGCAAGATGTGCAAATCACACAGGGCGCATTTATGGCTTAGTACGGCCCTACGTACAGCACCTGCTCCCCCTCCATCGTAGAATGGCTGTGGTTCCCTCTCCAAGTGGCTCATGGGAATACTCACCAGCCAAGATGCTTGCAGAGTCAACCTCGCTGAGCTGGAAACTCATTGGCCACTCTTTAGTAACAGTTGAGTTTCTTTTTAATTTTTTGGAAATAATAATGTGAATTCTCCTGGGATCTCAGCTGTTTTGCATTGGGATGTTGTCCCTTCCAAGAAAAAAATAAGTTTTATGGTTGAACTCTAGAAATGTCAGAGCAGATGAGCTGTAGATGTGCACAGGTCTGGAGTGAGTATGAATCCGTGTTGCGAGTTGCCCGGCTCTGCACAGCATGTGTTGTCTTCTGTTTTTTCTTCTCTGACACTGAACCTCTTAGCATCAGGAGAGATGGGAAGGATGCACTTATTCTCTACTACCGGAGGACTTTCATAAAATTATACCTTAAATCCACATACTAGTTCTTCAGGAACAACTACTAACAATAAATAACTGAAGGCCTCTGTAGATCTAAAATCCCTGCTTAAAAAAAAACAAAAATAAAAATAATTGTCACAATGCGATATGCCACTTGCTTTGAGGAAGAGTTGAATTTACTATATTTATTTATTTTATGATTTTTATATACCACCAATCATTATTTTTTAGACATCCTATGTATGCCTACATGCAATGTTCTGTCGAGTCAGTGCTGACTCCTGGCGACCCAGCAGCCCCGTATAAATGTGTCTGATTCTGAAATGACAAAGATAAATAAGACAGCCAGCAGAACTGATTGTATAGTGGGGAACAGACATAACAAAAAGGATGGCTGGATCATCCATGCAAGCATTTGGCAGGATTATCCTAAATTACATGTCAGTGTTCTCATTGTGGCCTGGAAACTTTACTTTTGTGAAAATAAAATACAGGCGGTGATCAGAAATAGCCAAAGTAAGAGGATAGACAGAAGAGAAAAATGTACATAATGGCTGGTCCAGGACAGTGCTGCACGCAGTCATGTGGTGGACCTGGCTTGATCTTCCTTTCCAAGGTCGAGGAAGGGCTGGGATGCTGTACAGACAGCGTTTCCAGCCCTGAGGAAGGAGTGCCAGTCATTGTACAATAGTGACACCTGGTGGCTAGATTTGCAGATGGCAATCTGCATTGGTTAGTTGTATTCAGTTCAGTAGCATGTCTTAAATTTAGTGCACTGTAAATTGATTTAACATGTTAACCTATGAATTAACACAATTTAAGTCAGTCAGCACACATTAGAAAGTTGTAACCCACGTTAAAAAATCTTTTATTAAAATGAATGTGTGGAGGGGAGGAAGTGACGTCATCGGTGTGGATGGCAGCTTAGGGAGAGAGCTCCGGAGTAAAACCCGCAAATGGTGAAAATAGCTACCCCCCCCCCCCCCGCAGACGCAGCTAAAAACGAGGAGAGAAGTGGGGGAACGGGTAAACTGATAAAGGACAGTGATGTCGACCCGTAAGAAAGTGGCGGATTTAAAAGAATTCACGTACGGCAGTGGACAGGCCGGCAGAGGAGAGGTCAAGATGGCAGCGGGAAGTATGCTGAGCAGAGAGCCGGCAGAGCGGCAGGCGTCTAAACAAGCAGAGCTGAAATCGGGAGAAATGGTAGTTAAAAATGTATCCCGGGAGGAGCTGAGGGCATGGTTTGAGGAACTGAAAACGGAGCTGGCTGTGGTAAAATCGGAGGTGGGGGAAGTGTGTGGTGAGCTGAGAGAGGAGGTGAGTGAGCTGAGCCACAGGGATGGAGGAACAAGAACAGCACGTGGAGAGGGTGCAAAGCAGGCAGGCGACATTGGAGAGTTCTTTGCAGGACTGGGAGAGGTGGAAGGAACAAGTGCTTTACAAGATGGAGGACTTGGACAATCGAACACGACGGAATAATTTAAGAATAAGGGGTGTCCCTGAACAACCGGAATTTTCCAACTGTAGGAGGGTGGCAGAAGCAGTGTGTAAGGAGATAATGCTGGAAGGTGAGGGAGAGGAGGAGTGCAGCACCGTGGTCTTGAGAAAATAGTAGCAAAAATGCGGAAAGCCCAGGAGTTTGTCTGGCAGGGCTACAAGTTGGAGATTTTTGCGGATTTATCAGCAGGGACACTACAGAGACGGCGGGAGATGCAGCTGATCACCAGTCTGTTGAGAAAGGAAAATGTGCGATATTGGTGGCTGTATCCATTTGGACTGAGCTTTACGGTGGGGACCCGCAGCTGGAAGGTGCGGACTTGTAAGGAAGCAGAGAAGGCAGTGGCAGAGGCAGGCTTGGACAATACCCAACGGCGACTGGTGCAGCAGGCGGAGGAACAGGAGTTCACGGAGCCAGCTGGTGAGAGGGGAAGGAGTGGTATGCGGCAGAGGAGTGTACGAGTGTCTCAGAGGCCCTAACCTGAAGAGGAGCGGTGGACCTGCAGGTGGTCTGGCACACAGTCAAGATTCTGTGGACTAAAAACTTTTGAGTACTGTGGATATTTATTTATTTATTTACAATCTCTTATATACTGTGCTATTCTGTATCAGTGCGGTTTACATTGAACAAACTGAAATTACATTGAACAGGGCATTATAACTTGGAGATAACTATTTTACAGGGAACATGGGCTATGGAGGGTTAAGTGGCTTGCCCAAGACCACAAAGAGCACCTGTGGGACTAGAAACCCCAGTCCTTCCGGCCCAAGGTTGAAGTCCTCTAGTGGGATTTGAACTCCCGACCTTCCGGCCTGAAGTACCTTGCCCCAACCACTAGGCCACTCCTCCACTCCATGGTGAGATACTGCAACTCCTCATCTGGTTGCCTATGTTTTTGATGGGGAAAGGGGGGGAGGACGGAGGGGGGAGGATAGGAGGGGGACGGTGGGGGAGATTGGCGGATGCAGAGGGGGGGGCGGTGGAAAGGGACGATTTGCAAGGACTGTGTTTAATGTGTGTGTTCTGTTAATTGTTTAATGCATCCTGTTATTGTTTGTGACAATATAGTTAAGTAAAGGGGAAGGCGGAGGGGAGGTGGTTATGGGGAGGAGGGGGAATAGGGGGACCTTATGATGGCAAGTTGGTAACTGAAGGAGTAAGAGGGTCGCAGAGGTTATGGAGGGTCAGAACGGGCCAAGGTGGGAGCAGAGCAAGTGTGGGTTATGAGTCTGTATGGGCCGAATGAGCATCAAGGAGAGTTTTTTTGATCGCATGAGAGAGGAGCTGGAGGGGCTGGGTGAGGACCCAATTATTCTGGGTGGAGATTTTAATTTAACAGTGAACCCCAGGCTAGATAATGGAGGGGGGAGGGGGCAGGGAAACGCGGGGATAGAGTGAAAATGTTGAAAATGAAAGAAGGTTTGGGGCTAGTGGATGCATGGAGATGTAAGAACCCGGGGAGAAAACAATACACTTACTATTCGGCAGCACATGGGTCTTATAGTTGAATTGACATGATTTGGGTGGGGGGTAAGTGGATGAGCAAGGTGGAGGAGGTGGAGCAGGGGTCCATTACATGGACGGACCATGCTCCTGTGAGTGTGGAGTTCAGTCTCGGCTATGAGGATACTGGTTTGAAATTCTGGAGATTGAATGATTCCTTGCTGGAGGAGCCGGCAATAGTCGAGAGGACGGCGGGGGTGATTCAAGATTATATGGACCATAATTTGAATGGGGAGGTAGGTTTAGGAATGGTGTGGGATGGCTTGAAGGCGGTGGTGCGGGGGCACTTGTTAGGGGAAGCGTCACGTAGGTGTCGTATGCAGGGAGAATCTGAAAGACGCCTCTTGGAGGAAATTAAGAAATTGGAGGGGAGTCACCAGTGTGATAGAAATGAAAGGGTACTCAGAGATCTGCAGGGACTGCGGGGGCAGCTGGGACAGCTCAGAACCAGTAAAGTGGCACATGAGTTGAATGTCTTGAGGCAAGCTATGTTTGAGGGCGGGAATAAGGCGGGCCGTATCCTAGCGCATAGAATGCGGGTAAGAGTGGCACAACATACGATAGGAAGAATATGAAATGGGTTAGGGCAGCTAGTCACTGGCAATAATGAGATCCGACAGACATTTAAGGAATACTATAAAACTCTGTACAGTAGCGAGGTGCAGGAGGGCAGGGCAGGGCTAAAAGTCAACAATATCTAGCGGAGTGTGACTTATCTAAAATAACATCGGAGGAGGCGGGGTGGTTAGGTCGGCCAATTGAGGAGGGGGAGGTGGAGGAGGCCATCAAGACTCTGAAGCTGGGAAAGGCGCCCGGATTAGATGGTTTAACGGGGAAGTTTTATAAAGTTTTTCAGTCAGGTCTCAGGCCCTTAATGGTAGAAGTGTTTAATGGGGTGCTTAGGGAAGGGGCAGTTCCCGGGACTATGACGGAAGCGGGGATCACACTATTGATTAAGCCGGGGAAGGATCCCATGCTATGTGGCTCTTATCGGCCAATTTCCCTGCTGAACGTGGATGCTAAACTTTTAGCTAAAGTACTGGCCACTAGATTACAACGAGTAATGCCCAAGCTGGTTAATGTGGACCAGACGGGGTTTGTGGCGGGGAGGCAGGGAGGGGATAATATACGGCGAATCTGCAATCTAACCTGGGAAGTGCAGCGAACAGGGCAGAAGGCAGTGTTTATATCCGTCGACGCGGAGAAAGCTTTTGATAGGGTGGAGTGGCCCTTCATGATACAAGTGCTAGAGAAGATGGGGTTGGGTGAGAATTTTGCGAACTGGATTCAAGCCATGTATCGGGTGCCTAAAGCTAGGGTTAGAGTTAATGGGAGTTACTCCGAGGTCATACAGCTGGAACGGGGAACAAGGCAGGGGTGCCCGCTTTCCCCCTTGTTATTCGCGCTGGTTATAGAACCGTTGGCTGAAAGGGTACGAAGGACGGGGGATGTTAAGGGGGTGGTTATGAATAATGTGGAATCGAAAATTGTGTTATTTGCAGATGATGTCATTTTTACTATTAGGGAACCATTGATATCACTGCCAGTGTTGATGAGGGAAATAGAACACTACAGTGGGGTAGCAGGCTATAAAATCAATGGCAGTAAAACGGAGTTGTTGGGATTTAATCTTGAAGAGAGGTTGGAACAGAGTTTAAGAAGTGGGTTTCCGTTTAAGTGGGTGAAGGGTACGTATAGATATTTGGGGATTCGTATGGGGAAGGATTGGCAACAATTATGGAAATTGAATTTTCTCCCGTTACTAAAAGAAGTGAAAAAGGAAATGCATAAATGGAAGAGCTTATTCTTAACGTGGTTGGGCAGAATAGCCGTCATTAAGATGAATGTGCTGCCGAAGTTCTTATTTCTGTTTAGTTCCATCCCATGCAAGATCCCCAGAGCATATTTGAAGCAGGTACAGTCCATGATATTGGACTTTATTTGGGCGGGAAAAACGCCGAGGGTGTCGCAGTATACACTGTATAGGGACCAAAGAGAGGGTGGAATGGGGGTTCCCTGGATGGAAAAATATTTTGTGGCGGCGCAAATGAGGGCATTGGCTAGCTGGCAGGGGATGGGGGAGGTTCCCACTTGGGTGGCGTTAGAGCAAGAGGGGAAGAGGGGAGAGAATTTGCAAGCTTGGATTTGGGACCCGGGGGCAAAAAAGGGAGGGGGGAAGGATGGGAATCCTTTCAGGGATTTTACGCAAGGGCTGTGGCTTGGGGTGAAGAGGCAAATGTTGAATGAGAAAAAGTATACGAAGGAAACCTGTATTATGGGGATGAAGGGTTTTCGACCGGGACAAGAAGGGGGTATATATAGGGGACAAGGGACAAAGGAGTGCGTACGTTGGGGCAATTGATAAAGAAAGGTGGGGAGTGGTACTTATTCGAGGAGTTGCAAGAGGAATATGGGGTGGAGGAGAGAGGCTATTATGCCTATGCACAGCTGCTCTCCTATCTAAGGAAGATGAGGGTGAGGGAGGATTTAAGGCAGGTGGATACTCAGTTTGAGGTGGTAATGCGGCAGGGGAGTTCGAGGAGGGAGTTTATAGCCAAAATGTATGGAGAGTTGAGAATGCAAGTTCCGGAGTGGCGTCAGGGGAGGAGTAAAGGGGAGAAGGGTTGGGAGGTAGTTGGGGGGGGGGGGGAGTGGGGGGAAGAGCGGTGGCATAACATTTATAAATGGACAAAGCGGCTGGCCCCGGGAACGAAGTATTTAGAAAATAGCTTGAAAGTGCGTTACCAAATGTATTGGATGCCCTGGAGGTTAAGGGCTTTTCAGTCTCAGGAGACGGGAGAATGTTGGAGGGGCTGCGGGCACAGGGGAGATTTGGAACATATTGTCTGGGGGTGTCCAGCCGTACAGAGGATGTGGAAACTATTGGAGGGTAGACTGCAGGGCATAGTGAAGGAAGAGATTGCCTTCACAGCGCCAATGGTACTCTTCAATGAGTTGCCGGAGGGGAAGGAGCGGAGCGTCTTAATGCTGGTGGGGTATTGTATAGGGGCAGCTCGGGGTGAGATCATGGCTAAATGGAAGTGTGTGGATGTGCCTACGATACAAATGATTATGCAGCGATTGGAACATTTATGGAATATGAGTGCGATAGCAGCGTATCAGCATCATAGTATGAAAGCCTTTCGGGAGGTGTGGGGGAGGTATGAGGAATGGAGAAAAGGGGGGGGAGAGGGAAAGGTAATTAGATAATAGGGCGGGAGGGGGCAGGGATAATAAAGGGGGTAACAGTTGCAAGTTTGGATTTGGTTGTCTGGTGTATAAGTTACAGTTGTATAATTCCCTGTTCTGGTGTGCAACAGTTCGAAATAAACTCTGGAAAGGGGGAACCCCCCCCAGGTACACATAGTGGGAAGGTATATTTCTAATGCGGTGAAGAACTATAGAATGTATAACAAAAGTGAAAGATTGTGTATCCCAAGTTAACTTGGGGTTTCCATGTACTGTTATGTGATGTATATTCTGTTGCGTGATAATAAAAACATGAAAATGGAAAAAAAATGAATGTGTGAAACATATCAAAAAAAGTTCAAAACTCAGGCAAAAAGCCCAGATGAACAAAAACGTATTATCCTGTGCATATCCCTAGGAGGTAGCTTTTACAGCCCTGGAGGAGAGGAACTCCCAGTGGGCTCTAGAGGGAGTTACAGTGTAGTGGTTCCTGAGTAAGGATGGTCGCCAAATGATTAAGTTCAGCTGATGATGGGAATATAAAATAGGTGCAAAACTTTACATGTTGGTAACCATTATGTTCATGGCACCATAGCAAAAAGGAAACTGATTTCAGTTGAGGTAGAAGTCCAACTAGGAAGGAGTAAAGTGATAGATCTCCCCCCAGGCGCCCTTCCCTTCCCTCTCTTCACCTGCAAAGTAAACCCAATCTTGGTAATTCTAGACATAGGAACTGCTAGTTTGTGGGCTTTCTACTTTTTTTTAATAAAAGGAAACTTCATGAACAGAGTTGTATCATGTGAGCTGAGTAAAGGTATAATAGTTACTTCTCTTTACTGATAAAAGTTTAGAAGGTAGAACTTGCTTGTGTTCGTTTACTCGTACACACTTACCAGTCTACATTTTGTATGCGCTAAGAAATTCTTCAGTAGAGTCCTCCCTACTTGTTGTACCAACTGACTCTTATGCCTAACTGTAAGCAGGGCTGGACCAACCACTAGGCAAACTAGGCAGTTGCCTAGGGAAGCAGCTTCCAGAAGGCAGCAAACAGCAGGGAATTCGGAGCTAAACAATCAATTCTGACTGTCGGGGGGCTTAAGGCTTGCCTAGGGCTCCAACATCTTGAGCCAGTTCTGAGGCTGGCCCTGACTGCAAGCTCCTTAAATGTGGATGTTTTGAGGAGCTTACATCATCTCTGGATATTCTCATGTTGATCAGTAAAAGGTATGGCGGCCTGAAAATTCAGTTTCCCCCAGGATGCACTACCCCACTCCCTGGGAAAAGGGAAAGTAACATGATGTAATGTTGCGGTGTTCAGTAAAATTATAAAATTGCTGGACAGGGTTGTAAAAAAAATACACCCATTCAAGGTTTGATCCACACGGAATACCCTAAGGTTTTAGGAGCCTAAGAATAAGCCAGTTTAGGGGTGAGAGACATGTGGAGGGTAATGTTATAACAAGGCACCTAGGTGAGGAGGCCATGTAGACACCTATTTTAAGCCCACTTTATAAAGACATATAGGGCCCGATATTCAAAGGGCATTGACATGCTCTACAGCCTAGTAAACTGTGTAAATGCCTTAGATGGGAATATTCAATGGCAAATACACAGTTAGTGCTGTTGAATATCCCCGTCTAAGTCCACTATGCACCCCGATGCTATCCAGTTAGCATCAGGAAGTGTTGGGAGCATTCTGGGGTGGAACAGAGAAGTGACTGCTGCTAACTGGGTAGTGGTGATATTGGACTGCTACCTGTTGGTAATCCGCACCTAAAACTAGGCCAACTTTTGGCTCGTCTAGTGTTAGCTGCAGATGCTAACCGGGTAGCGGTCCAATATTACCACCACCTGGTTAGGCTCTGCAGGTGAATCCACTCACTGCCAAACTTGGATATTCAATGCTGTCGCCGCAGCATTGAATATCCGGGTTTAGGGGTTAGCGGGCAGGGTTATCCACCGTAGCGGCACTTGGGCCCATAGGCAATTGTATTTTTATCAAATACCAGCACAAAAGCAGCTCAAATCACAGCTGAAATAGAGCCAGATATTGACATCAGCTCAGGAGTTGGTATGAATGCATGCAGCTGAAGTACACATGCAGGGGTCAGGGCGGGCCCCTCCACTAGATGAGCTAGGAAGTCACCTAAGGCAGCCCAGTTTTAGGGATGGCAGCACAACGCTAAAGCAGTCGCAGCAGGAAGCAGCCCACTCAGCCCCCACCCAAACATTGGAGATGAGTGTCTTCTCTCACCCCACCCCTGTGGTCCACCCCCTCAGCTCTTTTATGACAAGTCAGTGCTGATAAAGAAAATGAACGCACCATGGAGCCTTGTGCTTATGCACACCAGCAGCCCCTGCCAGACCCGCCCCTCTGATGTCACTTCCTGCTGTCATTGAGGCAGACCTTACAGGATCTTCCCACAGACTTAAATGCGAGACAGCTTCAGTTTCTTCTTCCATGCTGACTTATCATAGTAACATGGAGACTTCCGGTGACGTCAGGAAGCGAGATGGCAGCTTTCTGAGCAAGCTCCGGGGCGTTCGGAGAGAAAGCTAGCAACAAGCGACCCTACCCCGGCATCAGGGGACGGACGGAGCAGGCAGATGACTACAGTGTCAGAGCGCAAGTCGGTAAAGCAGCGTTTGGCGGAATACCGCTCCCCTTACGCACCACTGAGGGATATGGAGAGCGCCGACCATGCGGGCAAGATGGCGGACGAGAGAGTGGAGCGCTCCGACTCCAAGGGCGAGCAGAGCCTGGACCCCGCTTCTTTAGGGGGCCTAAAGGAATGGCTGACCGAGTTCAAGGAAGAGTTGAAGGCTGAAATGAGCAGGTACCAAAGGGAGCTGAAGGAGACTCTGGGTACAGTGCGGCAAGAGGTGCAGGAGCTAGGGGCCAGAGTGGAAGGCGTGGAAGAGACGCTGGACCATCAAGCGAACACGGTGGGAGATCTGTGCGCAGGGTGGGCGGAATTGGCCCAAGCACAGGACCTATTGAAGGCGAAGACTGAAGATCTGGAGGACAGATCGCGGCGGAGTAATGTGCGGGTGCATGGAGTGCCGGAGGAGCAAAGATTTAAGAACTGCGAGGAGACACTAATACAGCTGTTCAGAGCCATTTTGAAGGCGGCGGATCCCACGGGAGAGGGAGAGGAGGCGCAGCTGAGCATGGACAGGGCCCACCGAAGCCTTGGCCCCGTGCGAGATAATAAGCCCAGGGACATAATAGCATGCCTGAGCTCCTTTAAAGTGAAGGAGAAGCTGTTGGCAGCGGCGCAGAAGATCGGACCCTTCAAGTGGGAGGGGGCCGCGATTGAACTGTACCAGGACTTATCCGCCGGCACGCTGCAGCGGAGGTGGGAGATGAGAGGCGTAACAGCGTTACTCCACAGAGAGGGATGGCGGTATAAATGGCTGTATCCCTTTAGTCTCTTGGTGACAGTGCAGGCTACCTCGCGCAGGATCCAGAAGGCGGAGGGGGCTTGGCAAGTGCTGAAAGAGTTGGGGGTGAAGAACATCCCGGAGAGCCAGCTGCAAGGACAGCCGCGGGAGCAGCGGGCGCAACCCCGAAATGTGGGGATGAAGTGGCAACGGGTGGAGAACAAGAGCAGGCGGCTCACCAGACTGTCCAGAGAGCAAGACCCTCAGAGGCCTGTGGAGGGGGCACCTGGGGACTGAGGGGGGAGGAGGCCTGCTGGTGAAGCTTATCGTGGCAGGAAGAACCAGCACTAGACTCCTTGGTACTTGGTATTATTATGCTGGTTTGGTAAATGTCTGCAGATGTCTTGTTTGCGGGGACGGCTGCTCTGGAGGGTGGGAGGAGAAGGGTATTGGTGATGTTATAAAAGGGTAAGGGCATGGCAGCATACTGCTGATCCATATTGAAGAAGACTAGGCTGGGGGGGGGGAGAGGGGAGGGAGAGGGTGGGGAGGCAGTACGGGTAAGGAGAAAGGAGGGAATGCCACGGGGGGTCACTGGGGTAATGATGCAGGCTCCGGAGGGAGTGGTAATGGGGGGTGGGGGTGGATGGGGAGCCCAGCACACTGAGATTAAGGACGGTAGTGGGGGAGGACGGAACTTTCCATGGGGGGTAGGGTCCATTAATGCCAAAGGGTTGAATGAGCCACGCAAACGGCACCAGTTGTTTTGGGAAGCTCTGAGATTGGGTTGGGAGGTCGTACTGGTGCAGGACTCATTTGCGGCGGAAAAACAAGGGGTTGCTGCAAAATGTGCAGTACCCGCACCAGTACTTTGGGGGCCCAAGGGGGGCAGAGGCGAGCAAGAAGGGGGGAGTAGCCATCCTGCTCCGGCAGGGTAGCTCCTTCAAGGTGAGAGTTGAAGCCCGGGATCAGGATGGTAGGGTGCTGCTGTTGGGTGGGGAATGGCAGGGGGAGGTTGTAACCTTGGTCAATGTTTATGCGCCATATGAGCGGCAGGCCCTGTTTTGGAGGGGGGTGAGGGATTTATTGGCTAAACATGCCCAAGGGAGACTTATCCTAGGGGGCGACTTCAATCTGGCCCTCGATCCGCAGTGGGATAGACAAGCTAAGGGGGGGGGGGATGGAAGGAACCAAGCCCGCAGGGTGCTGAAGCGCATCATGCAGAGATATCATTTGCGTGATATGTGGCGACAGCACCATGAGGGGGGTAGGGAGTATACGTTTTATTCCTCCCCCCATGATAGTTTCAGTAGAATTGATTACCTCCTGGTTGATGGCCGGTGGGGAAACCAGGTGCAGGAGGCAGAGATTGGGAATATTACCTGGTCTGATCACGCACCAATGTGGGTGACCATTGGCCATAGCTTGGGGGAGGGGGGAGTGCGATTTTGGAGACTTAACAAAAGTCTATTGAAAAGGGAGGAAGTGGTGAAGGATGTTAAGCTTTGCCTCCAAGAATATTGGGCGATCAATGATAATGGGGAAGTGGGGAGAGTGGGACTGTGGGAGGGTATGAAGGCAGTGGTGAGGGGGAGGTTGGTGATGTGGGCGGACCGATATAAAAAACAACGTTTGGCCCGGGAGGAGGCCTTGCATCGGGAGATAAAGCAAGTAGCGGAGAGGTATACGGCCCAGGGCAAACCGCAGGACCTTAGGCAGCTAAATCAGCTTCGGATGGAGTTAAATAAATTACAGGTAGCGGAGATTGGGTTTAAGCTTGACAGGGTAAAGCAGTGCTATTATGAGTGGGGGGACCGGGCGGGGAGACTGCTGGCTAAAAAACTACGGAACCGGGAGCTGCAGATGGTAATAGACAGGATAAAGGGGGACAAAGGGGGGATTTTACGATCTGAAAAGGCTATTGGGGAGCAGTTTTGCAAATTTTACCGGGAGCTCTACAAGAAGAAGGCGGGAGGGGGGTTAGCGCGGGGGGAAGACTATCTGGAAGGGATAGAGCTGGCTCGGTTAAGGGAGTCGGAAATCCAGGGATTGGAGGGTGACATCACTAGGGCAGAGGTTGAGCAGGCCTTGGGGGAGCTACCGCAGGGGAAGGCCCTGGGGCTCGATGGCCTAACGGGAGCCTTTTACAAAACATTCCGGGAGGAGGTGCTAGACGAGCTGGTGAATGTAGCTAATGGGATACAGTGGGAAGGGGGACATCTGTCCTCGGAAATGCTTACGGCGGGGATTACAGTATTGTTGAAGGGGGGGCGTGACCCAACGCAGTGTGGGTCGTATCGCCCAATCTCCTTGCTGAATGTGGACGTGAAAATCATTGCGAAAGTGTTGGCCAGGAGATTGGCAGGGTTGCTACCGGGCTTGATAGGGCTGGACCAAACTGGATTCATACTGGGTCGGCAGGCCTCCGATAATATAAAACGGGTGTTGGAGGCACTTTGGGGGGCAAGGGAGCAGGGGGAGCAGGCTATGTTGCTGTCTATCGACGCTGAGAAAGCGTTTGATAGGGTGGATTGGGAGTTTTTGTTTATGGTAATGAGAAAGATGGGGATGGGCCCCAAGTATATGAGATGGGTGCAGGCCCTATATCGGGGACCACAAGCGAGGGTGAAGATTAATGGGCGATACACGGCGGCTCTAGAGCTAGAGAGGGGGACACGGCAGGGTTGCCCTCTGTTGCCGTTGCTGTTCGCTATCGCTATCGCTATTGAGCCCTTAGCCCAGGCCATTCGGTGTAATGGGAAGATATGGGGGCTGCAGAAGGGGGGGCGCCAACATAAGATATCTTTGTTTGCGGATGATGTCTTGTTGGTTGTGACGAAGCCGGAAGAGTCCCTGCCGGAGCTTATGGAGCAGCTGGGAAAGTATGGTGAGGTCTCGGGGTTCAAAATGAACCCAGAGAAAACTGAGGCCCTGGCTATTAGTTTGCCCAAGCCGATGGCAGAGAGGCTGCGGGCAGCGTACCCCTTTAAATGGGCAGCGAAAGCTATTAAGTATTTGGGGGTTAATATTACGGCCCAGCCACAGGGTTTGTATGAGGCAAATTATGGAGCCCTATGGAGGGAGGTCGGGAGGGATTTGCAACGCTGGGAGCGCTCAGAGATTTCATGGTTGGGTAGAATAGCAGCGATCAAAATGAATGTGCTCCCGCGCTTATTGTATTATTTTCAGGCTCTGCCTGTCCCTATCCCGGGGACGCATTTACGAGGGATGCAGCGAAAGGTTAATCAGTATATTTGGAAGAGGAGACCGCCCCGGATAGCGCGGGTGGTGATGTATAGACGCAGGGAGGAGGGGGGACTGGGGGTGCCAGATTTACAGGGGTATTACTGGGCGGCGCAGGCACGCCATGTGATGGATTGGCGGGAAGGGAGGGAGCAGAAGAATTATGTGGAAATGGAAAAGGGGTGTGGAACGGGGCGACCGCTGGCCTGTTTCCCGTGGATGGGAAAGGGGGAGCGGGGGGTGGAGGAGGGGGATAATCCTTATGTCTTGCATGTCTTACGAGAGTGGGATAAAATTAGGAACCAGGAGTGGAAGGGGGGAGCCCAGTTTTCATTGATGAGGGAACTGTGCCACACGGAGGAGTTTTGCCTGGGCCAGGAGGGGGGGGGGGGCTATAGCAGGTGGGCACGAGGGGGCTTGAAGTACTTCTATCAGTTTGTGGACGGGGGGAATGGGTCTCCTTTGATGAGTTGAGGGAGAGGTTTGGTTTGAGGGCAGCGGATAGGTTTTATTATGGGCAAGTGGTGCATTTTCTTCGGAAGAAATTAGGGCGGGAGGGAATGGAGCAAGACTATACGCCACTGGAGACAGTGTGGTACGGGAAAAAACTCTCGGCGGGCTTAACGTCGGCGTTATACAGGGTCCACGGGTTGGCAAGCACAGGTATATGTGTGAGTGGGAACGGGACCTGGGTAGGGAGTTGGAGGAGGGCCAGTGGAGAAGTCTCCTGGATCAGGTGCGATACTTGCCCCTGTCAGTAGCTATCCGGGAGAATTGGTATAAAGTGGTGATGCGCTGGTATTACACGCCCACCCGCCTGAATAAAATGTTCCCAGGAGTGTCCCGTAGCTGTTGGAGGGAATGTGGGGAGGAGGGAACCTTCCTCCACGTATGGTGGAGCTGTCCTAAGATCGGGGGTTTTTGAAGGGAAATTCAGCATTGGATTAGGGGGGTGGTGGGAGGCCGAGAGGTGGCCCTAGATCCCTGTGGGTATTTGATGGGGTGGTGGAGTGAAGGGGGCCCGGAGCAGGACAAGAGGCAGATAATGGCATGCCTTAGTGCAGCTCGTTGCGAGGTGGCATATAGATGGAAGCAGAAGGAAACCCCGCAGGTGATACACTGTGTGGATAGACTTAGGCAGGTATATTTAATGGAAAAGCTAACCGCCGCACGGCGACAAAAGATAGACCGATTTGAGAAGCACTGGAGCAAGGTGCTGGGGTATCTCCGACTAGAATGCGGAGGTGCTGAAGGGGGGAGGGGGGGGGTCGATGCCTCTGAATAGGGTTGAAGGATGTATTAGGGGGTGGGGGGAAGGGGGGAAATGGCACACTCAAGGTTGGGGGGAGCAGCATGTTTAGGGAATGATGGTTTGTGGGAGTTGGAAATGTACCCGGCACCATATGGTGCTGGCTGTTGAGAGAGTTGTGCTCTTAGCGTTGTTTGATGTGTCTATAAACTGTTTATAAAATATAAATAAAATAAAAAAAAAATCATAGTAACATAGTATATGATGGCAGATAAAGACCAGTATGGTTCATCTAGTCTGTCCAGCAAGATGTAAGAGTAGGTGCACCCGCCGCTCCCTGCAGGTCAATGTTCCCTCTAATTTTCTGTAGGCTGTGTGCGCATAAAATATCAGCTATGTGCAGCTTTTGAAGGAAGGTTAAATTTTTGTGCACCACATAACGACACTCAAGAGTTATATACTTTAAAATTTGACTACACGTCAGAATACAGTATGTACACCACACTGATTTTAATCAAATTAAATGAAAATAGACGATTACTAAATGAAGCGGGAAATTTCTAGTAATTACAATCATAACTTTTAAATTTTAAGACGTCTGTGTTGTTTTCTATCAGAATCAGAGCCGTAATTTTTGTGCGCTCTTTTGTAAAGTATGTGCGTGCGCACACGCGCACAGCTTAGAGGGAACAGTGCTACAGGTCACCCCTCCCCATGCCTTTGTTTAGGGGTGTATCCATCGCTCCATGCGGGTCACCTCCACTTGTTGAGATATCAGAGACAGTTACGTTTATTTTGATTTTATCCTGTTTCTCTAAAGAGATCCACTGTGTCTGTTCCATACCATTTTGAATTCTGTCACTGTATTTGCCCCCACCACTTCCATTGGGAGGGCATTCCAAGCATCCACCACCCTTTCAGTGAAGAAGTATTTCCTGACATTGCCTTTCAGTTTACCCCCTTGCAGCTTCATGTTATGCCCTCTAGTTTTACAGCTTCCCCGTCTTTGAAAAAGGATTGTTTGTTCATTTATACCCTTTAAGTATTTAAAGGTCTGTATCATATCTCCCCTGTCCGTCCTCTCCTCTAGAGTATACATATTTAGGTCTTGGAGTCTCTTTTCTTATGTCTTCCGGTGCAGGCTCCAAATCATTTTGGTCGCCTTTCTCTGAACTGTTTCCAGTCTTTTTATAACCTTTATGAGAAATGGTCTCCAAAATTGAACACAATATTCCAAATGAGGCCTCACCAGCGACTTGTACAGTGGCATTAGTACCTTCTCCTTTCTGCTGGTAATTTCTCTCTGTATGCAACCCAGCATCCCAACAAACTAAGCACGATTCCACGTGCACCAAGGACCCAGTAAGAAACGTGGAATGCAACGAAAAGACGTGAAGTAAAATGCTTTTATTTCTTTATTCCACTTCAGCCACCGGCCCGACACTGGCCGTGTTTCGTAAACGCCTTCCTCAGGGGCAAATGATGGCTAAAATACATAAATACATATTTAAAAACCCAAATACTATAAATCAAGCTATTATTAAGAGGAAAAAGAGAATGAACCAAAACATAAATAAAACATGCCAATATAACAAATAAAATGAAGTACAACCAATAAAAGGAGCAAACATAAACAGAGTGAAATGATAACTTTCAAAACGCCAAATTAACACAGCTGACTAAAAGCATAAATATCAATAAATATATAAATATAAATTACATAATATAAATAAAACATGCTAAAATGATAAATTATAAACCAATAATATGATAAAACTCTAAACTATACATATAAACGAATAAATATGTAAATATAAGAATTATCACAAATGAATATAAAAGTTACCACAAATGTAGGACTTCCGGTTTGGCAAATGAGCTGATCGGTCGGGTTCTGGTCAGCTCCGGGTAGCCTACCCCGCAAACCAGCGATAAAACCCCACTTTATGTGGAAATCCCCACTGACTCTTACTTAACTGCACTACTGAAGGCGGCGAGATTGGATAGCCTTACCGGCAGCGCAATAAAATAGCCAGATGGCATCAAAGACTGTGCGGAGAGAGAAGCCACGAGTCACAGAGGCAAAGATGGCGGAGGGGGTGCCTAGTAGTCCTGGCTCGAGGGACACTCAAGGGCTGGTAACTGAAGTGTCGGCGGCGGTGGTGCAAGTGCTTGACGCCCGCTTTCAAGACCTGAAAGAGCAGATACACGGCGTCGGCCAGCGCGTTACTTCACGGGACGAGTGGAGCAAGTGGAGACGCGTGTCTCAGCTATGGAGGATGTCCTGCACCCCCTGCAAATCCAAGTAAAGGCACTTGAAGCCCTTGTAAAACAGCAAGGGGAAAAACTTGACGATTTGGAGAACCGAGGCCGGCGAAAGAACCTACGATTCGTGGGGATCCCCGAGAGCGTAGCGGATAGCGCCCTATATGGATACCTGCTGGCCTGGATAGAAAAGCTTCTGGGAGACAAGGGAAACCACCCTGTGAAACTGGAGCGGGTGCAACGGCTGGGCCCCAGACAAGATCAAGCTCGACGGCCGCGCGCAGGGATAGCCCGGTTCTTGGACTATCGCCAAAAGGAAGAAGTGCTCAAAGCAGCTCGAGGCCGAAAACGGCCAAATCAGGACGCTGAACACATCTTGGTTTTTCAAGATTATTCTGTCCTAGTTAGCCAACAACGCCGGGCCTACTCGAGCATCTGTGCACAGCTGGTGCAGAAGGGGGTGCGTTTCTCTCTTCTGTACCCGGCCCGATTACGGGTGGAATTTCAAGACCGAACACGCTACCTACCAACTCCGGCGGCAGCAGCTTCCTTCCTGGAGTCTTTGAACATTTCTGAGGATTCCAATTCTTGAGAAAGGAAATGGAGGCCCGGATGGCGTCTTGCTGTTTAGATTGAGGAGGAGGGAAGCTTCTGAGTTGACTGCAGATGCCCGACGACCACGGCGGGCTCCTGTTTCCCTCGGACCTGCGTATGCACTGGAATACGTTGTGGGGGTGTTCTCCCCGTGTTTTTCATTTTTCACTTTTCTGTTCTCTGCCTTTTCTTATTGTGCTGAGTTGCGTTAAATTTGAGGCTGTGAAGAAGAACGCATGCAACTCTTTAGTTTAATGGGCTGTGAGTTTAGTATGAGATAGATACTTAGTGAACTGGGTTGCAATTGTTTCTCCCTTCAATAACAATGTTACAGTGTTGTATTGGATACAGTATGACTTTGTATCTGTAGCTGCAAAGGGGTTTATGTAGCTCTTTCGATAGGGGGGGGGGAAGGGGTGCTCGTTGGCTACACCCTGCTGGATGCGGATTATGATTATTGGAGAGGGGGGTGCCCTGGGCGGTGAGGAGGATTGGGCGCCCACTCCCCATGGGGGACTGCTCGGATTGTCGAGCGGCCTTCAACGGACGTGGAGGAGTGTATAGGGTGTGCCGGAGCGGGGAAGTTGAGGTACAGATTATTATAGGCTCCCTGTTTTTTTTTTTGAATACCGGGAGCCCTGTAGTGCCAGGGGAGGATGTAGTTGGGTCCGGAGTAGGGTGGAGGGTGGGGGTCGGGCCGCTGGCCTAGGAGGAGAGCCAGATTAGGTGAGAGGCCTGACTGATTTCCTTATTGGGAATTATTGATCTTGTATATGTCTGCCCTTAGCCGGACTCCCTCCCTGGGTGGGGGGATCCGTCCGAATATGGTAATGAGGGATGTGGCCCTGCCCATTGGGAGGTAGGGGGATGGGGCCTGGTCGCTACGTAGAATTACCACCCTAACATTGAATGGTATAATGGGGCTCTGAGAAGCCAGTGATGTGGATATCGTTGTCTCTGTGGTCCCAGGAATTAGCTGAGAAGGGGAGGACTAGGGTGGATTAGTCTAGTAGAGAGTGGAACGCCGGGAGGTTTGTAAAGGCTGACAAAAGGGAGGGGGCAGGCTATTTGGGGGAGATATCCTGAGGGGACTATAATGAGTGTGTCATGGGGTGGCCCCGTTTGCCAATGGAAGTTGTCTGACCTGTTGGATGGACTAGTTTGGGGGGAGGGGCGGGAGGGGGTTGGGAGGAGGGAGGGAGGGGAGGGGAAGATGGGGGATGAGATAGCTCATAACTTGGGGTTTCATGATTGGCAACAATATACTGCATTACCCACCGATGGAGGGGGACTTCAGGCTGGGGGAGTCCCTCCTATGCGACTGGTTAGTTATCTTTTGCGAAACCTTGCCACTGCCCTACTACTTTGAAGATAATAACTTGGAATGTGTGCGGCTTGGGAAACCCTATTAAGAGATACAAAGTATTACAAGCACTGGCCCGACATCAGTGTGATATCGCTTTCCTGCAAGAAACCCACCAGACGGCTGAGGAGCATAGTAAACTCTGTAAGAGCTGGGTGGGGCAAGTTTGGGGCTCCCCGGCTCATGGGAATAAGGGGGGCGTAGCCATTTTGGTCCACAAGCGCATCCGCTTTGTGGCGGGGACTGTCTTGGCTGACGAAATTGGTAGGTCCCTCCTGATCTACGGCCACCTAGAGGGGAGACCGGTGATCCTTGGGGATCTCTATGGGCCTAATGTGTTTGATTCTGGCTTTTACAACGGCCTGGCCTCGAGCTTGGAACAGCTCCCTGACTGTCCCGTGATTCTAGGGGGGGACTTCAATGGGGTCTTGGATATGGACTTAGATACGTCCCGGGGTGGAGAAGAAGCGAGGGAGCGAGCAATGCCCTCTCGGATGCTGCAACGTTTCTGTAAAAGGTTGGGTATGATAGATCCTTGGCGGCTGCTGCACCCCTTAGAAAAGGACTTTACTCACCAATCTAGGGCACATGGCACCAGTGCACGTATAGACTATTTGTTGTTATCAGGAGACCTGTTTGCTCACACGGAGGAGGCCCAGATTGGCCCCTTGGAGGTATCGGACCATACGATGGTCTGGGTACAATTGCAGTGGGGTGGAGACGTCACTAGGACACATCTTTGGCGGTTCCCCTTGGGGTTGTATTACGACATGCAGTTTCATCAATTTTTACGTCAGAGGTGGAAAGAGTTCGTAGGTGACCACCAAGCTCACATGGACGACCCCGAATTGGTATGGGAGACGGCGAAGGTGGTTCTTCGAGGGGACATCATCGGATTTGCAGCTCAGAAGCGTCGAATGCTTGCAGAACGCATTATTGTGCTCGAGCGCCAGGTTACTAAACTTCGTCGTAGATGTGCTCAGATACCGTCGCCCACGAATAAGAAGCAGCTATGGGAAACCCAGGTAGATTTGAATGAGCTTTTGCACCAGCGAGCAAAAAAATCGGTCCTTTATTATCGCTATAGGTTGCACTGCTATGGCGACAAACCTGGGAAGCTGTTGGCTCGCTGTTTGAAGGGCCGACGGGGTTCATCCTTTGTGGCGGCACTTCGGGATGATAAGGGGAATGTGCAGAAGAATGGTATAGACATTGCTAGGGTTTTTCGCAGTTTTTTCCAATCACTGTATAAAGCAGAGCCTGGCTCGACTGAGATACTGCAGGATTATTGGCGAGATCTGGGCCTGCCGAGACTTACTGAGGCACAGAGGGAGTTGTTGGATCGGCCACTTACCCCCCAGGAGATACAACTGGCTGTCTCTTCAGCCGGCTGCTGTAAGGCCCCAGGACCAGACAGACTAGGTGCAGAATTCTACAAGGTCCTTGGGGAGTGTGTCAGTCCATTACTGCGGGAGGTGTTTAGTAGGCGGGCGGAGCAGGGGGCCTTTTGGTGGGGGCGGAACCCTGCCCATATTACGTTGATCCCGAAACCGGGTAAAGATCCGATGCTAGCAGCCTCGTATCGGCCCATCTCCCTTCTTAATTTTGATCTGAAATTATTCGCGAAAGTGTTGGCCGTACGGCTGGCTGAAGTGCTGGGATATTTAGTGCATGACGCCCAAGTGGGCTTCGTCAAAGGGCGTTACGCGGTCCGGAATCTCCGAAAAATTTTGGCCTCCCTGGAATGGGTGCACGCTCGACAATTACCCTCATTACTTATCAGCTTTGATGCAGAAAAGGCCTTCGACAGGGTGAACTGGCAGTATCTCTGGGGGCTGTTGCCGCAATATGGCATAGGGGCCGCCTTTTGTAAAATGACGCAGAGTTTATATGTAACACCTACGGCGGGTATTTTGTGCAATGGAGTGCTTTCAGAGGCCTTCGACTTGGAACGGGGCACGCGGCAAGGCTGCCCTCTATCTCCGTTGTTATTCGTTCTTTCCCTAGACCCTTTGATCCGCACTATTGTGACTTCGGAAGCGATAAAGGGGGTGAGGATGGGCTCGCAGTAATTTCTAATCTCGGCATTCGTGGATGACTTGTTAGTTCATTTGACTTCTCCGGTTGGTTCAATGCGTGCCCTACTGGAGGAATTTGTGCGTTTTGGAGCATTCGCAGGTCTTCGTATTAATAAGGACAAATCGGAAGCGTTAGATACCCTGGGGCAACTACGTAGTACCTGGGAGGGGGCTTTCCCTTTGAAGTGGGCGGCTGAGGAATTTGTTTATTTGGGTATAGTGTTGCCTAGACAACCAAAAGCGTTATATGGCCACAACTTGGATCGTATTCTACAACGCTTGGCGACGCAGTTAAAGGCTTGGGAGCCTCTTCCGTTGTCGCTTTCGGGGAGAATAGCGGCAGTGCAGATGGTTCTCTTACCCCGTATCTTGTATTGGTTGCAGACTCTGCCAGTCTGGCTCCTTGGTCGAGACCTGCGTAGAGTGGAAGCCTCCCTTAAGAAGTTTCTCTGGAGGGGGAAACGGGCACGGATTCCGTGGGGTCGGTTGCTGGGAAAATGGCGGGAAGGGGGTATGGGGTTGCTCGACCTGAAGCTATACGCCCTGGCGTGTCAGGCTAGGCACCTGGGAGATTGGCTTGGAGGGACGGAAGACTACACACCATGGGCTTTGGAGGAATGTCTAGTAGCCCCGCTGACCCTGCTGGGAGTCTTGCATGGGACGCATAGGGCTCTGCCGGGGGCGGTCCGGTGGAGTGCATTGGTGCATCTTTTTTCAGATGGCTTTAGAGTGCCTTTGTCTGGCGGGTTCTTTCTTCCTAGGGTGGCGTTATGTTACATTTTAAACACATCAATAGCTACTCTTTATTTTTAAACGCCAATCAAAGGTATGAAGGCAGGACTAATTCAGACATTGCAAGTTTTACTTCTTGGGTTAACATATTCAACTAACAATGCCCCGTGGAGCTTCACAATGTTTCTATACATTTTAAACACATCAATAGCTACTCTTTATTTTTTAACGCCAATCAAAGGTAAAAAGGCAGGACTAATTCAGACATTGCAAGTTTTATTTCTTGGGTTAACATAGAACTCAGTTCACAATGGGTGAGCATAAATTTTTTTTTTGGTTAGGAATGGTTTTCACAATGTATTTCGGAAGATATATACTAACTTTAGCATTTCACAATATTCCCCTCATAGGATTAGCACTATAGCGCTATAAGTACACTCTGAGTTTAGAGGTCAACTCTTATACAGGTAAATTCATTATTTTTCTCATTATTTTCCTCTGCACATGCTACCCTATCCTTTTCGTTTATAGTTTTTTTGCCCTTTGGATTATCAGCACCGAGAGTTGGATTCCAATATTGACAATTTTTCCACACGATTTGTTTACTTAGGATTTAGAATCTCGTCCTCATCCCTCTTTCTTGATCCTTTTCCTCCTTTGTGTGTTAATAATATCGTTTATTATTCTTTTAAAATCTTAGGCTCTTCTATGATTTTAAGGAAGAGCAATTACAATAGTAGAAACACACGACATACAGGTATGGTTTGCTTTTTCCTTTTACTTCTTATGGTTGGTCACATCCTTTGTAGCGCATGTTCTAATTTTTATGTGTGTGTTTAGTTTTTAATGCTGACGTACTAAAAATTATTTTTTACATTTGTGGTAACTTTTATATTCATTTGTGATAATTCTTACATTTACATATTTATTCATTTATATGTATAGTTTAGAGTTTTATCATATTATCGGTTTATAATTTATCATTTTTATTTATATTATGTAATTAATATTTATATATTTATTGATATTTATGCTTTTAGTCAGCTGTGTTAATTTGGCATTTTGAAAGTTATCATTTCACTCTGTTTATGTTTGCTCCTTTTATTGGTTGTACTTCATTTTATTTGTTATATTGGCGTGTTTTATTTATGTTTTGGTTCATTCTCTTTTTCCTCTTAATAATAGCTTGATTTATAGTATTTGGGTTTTTAAATATGTATTTATGTATTTTAGCCATCATTTGCCCCTGAGGAAGGCGTTTACGAAACACGGCCAGTGTCGGGCCGGTGGCTGAAGTGGAATAAAGAAATAAAAGCATTTTACTTCACGTCTTTTCGTTGCATTCCACGTTTCTTACTGCAACCCAGCATCCTTCTGACTTTGGCCACCTTGAGATCCTCAGAAACAGTCACTCCAAGGTCCTTTTCCTGGTCCGTGTACACCAACTTCTCATCCCCTATCACATACAATTCCCTTGGATTTCTGCATCCCAAATGCATGACACTGCACTTCTTCATATTAAATCTTAACTGCCAAGTATTAGACCATTCTTCCAGCTTTTGCAGATCTTTGCTCATGTTATCCACTCCCTCAGGGGAGTTCACTCTGTTGCAAATTTTTGTGTCATCTGCAAAAAGACAGATTTTTCCATTCAGTCCTTCAGCAATATGTTTATGTTTATTAATCATTTGATATACCGCTCAGACCAAAAGGCATTAAAGCACAGTTACTTACCTGTAACAGGTGATCTCTGGGAACAGCAGGAATTAGTCCTCACATATGGGTAAGTCGGAACCGACGGAGCCCGCGCGGGAAAGCTCCCCAGCTTTTCAGATGAAAAGCTTTTGAGGCTTCCCACAGCGCATGCGCGCTGCCTTCCCGCCTTCCTTACCAGCTCTCTTCAGTTCGAGTTTAAAGCTGAGACAACAGAGAGAGGAAAGGAAGGTAGATAGATAGATAGAAGATACAACTCCTAGGGGAGGTGGGTGGGTTGTGAGGACTAATTCCTGCTGTTCCCAGAGATCACCTGTTACAGGTACGTAACTGTGCTATCTCCAGGAACAAGCAGGAATAAGTCCTCACATATGGGGACTCCCTAGCTAAGATGCCTGGGAGATCCCCCTCCAAGGGTAAACCATCTTCGTATGGATCTCAGGCATCCATTCAGGGAAGGTGGGCAGGAGTTGCTTAAGTATGGAACAGGTGTTTGAGGACAGCCTGACCAAACAAGGCATCCCGGCGGGAGTCCTTGTCCAAACAGTAATGGGCTGTGAAGGTATGAACCGAGGCCCAAGTGGCTGCTCGACAGATCTGATCTATGGATACAGAGTGAAGATGAGCCATAGAAGTAGCCATGGCTCTCACATTGTGAGCTGTGACATGGCCTTCCAGAGAAATGTTCTTACTCTGGTAAGTAAAAGAAATACACTGAGCAATCCAATTGGAAAGTGTACGTTTGGTGACTGGAAGTCCCAAATGAGAAGGATCAAAAGCCACAAAAAGTTGGGAAGACTTTCGATGTGGCTGAGTCCTGTTGAGGTAAAAGGCGAGAGCTCTTTTACAGTCAAGAGTATGAAGGTTCCTCTCTGCATTGGATGCATGAGGAGCCGGGAAAAAAACAGGTAGATATACCTCTTGATTAAGATGAAAAGGCGAGACCACTTTGGGCATAAAGTGGGGATTCGTCCTAAGGACCACCTTATCATGATGAAATCTGGTATAAGGTGGATTAGCCACCAAAGCCTGCAGTTCACTGATGCGGCGAGCTGAAGTGACTGCAATAAGGAAAAGAACCTTCCAGGAAAGAAATTTCAAGGAGGTAGAGTCCAAAGGCTCAAAAGGTGGTTTCATAAGCTGACCTAGAACTAGGTTCAAATCCCATGCTACCGGCGGAGGTCGGATGGGAGGTTTACTTAGGGTCAGGCCTCTCATGAACCTTGCAACGAGAGGATGAGAGGAGACAGGTTGTCCATTTATAGGTTTTAAGGATGCTGCAATAGCACTTAAATGGACTCGTACTGAATTCGTCTTGAGGCCTGCATTGGAAAGATGCAGGAGATAGTCTAGTAGAGAATTCAAAGGAAGTGCCAGAGGGTCAAGACCCTGTTGAGCACACCAAATGGAAAAACGTTTCCATTTGAAAGCATAGGAACGCCTGGTAGAGGGTTTCCTAGAGGCATGAAGGATATCTTTCACTGGCTGAGAAAGATTAAACTCATGAAGGCTTAAGCCTTCAGTAACCAAGCTCGGAGATGTAGGGACTTGGGGTTTGGGTGCCACAAAGTCCCTTTCTCCTGAGACAGAAGGTCTGGCGCAGCTCCCAGGTCCAGGGAGGAGCCCTGGGAGAGCTGTAGAAGTAGAGGGAACCACACTTGGCGTGGCCAGCGTGGAGCTATAAGGATCATCGACCCGTGATCCCTCTGAAGTTTGAACAGAGTCTTGGGAATCAAAGGAATGGGTGGAAAAGCATACAGGAATTCCTGACCCCAATGCAGGAGAAAGGCGTCGTTGGCCTGAGCTCCCTGACACGGAATCCTGGAACAGAACCGGGGAAGTCTGGCATTCCACGGACTTGCAAAGAGGTCTATGTCCGGGGTCCCCCATTCCTGGAAGATTCTGTGTATCTGGTCCATATGCAGGGACCACTCGTGTGGAAGCAGAACTCGACTGAGTCTGTCTGCCCGAGAGTTTTGAACTCCTGGAAGATACACTGCCAGAAGATGAATTTGATGCTCTCTGGCGAAAGCCCATAATCTGAGAGCTTCGTTGCAAAGCGACAGAGAGCCCGTCCCTCCTTGCTTGTTGACATAGAACATGGCCACCTGATTGTCTGTCTGAACTAGGACAGTCAGGTTGGCAAGGAGGGTATGGAAGACTGTGAGGGCAAGGAAGATTGCTCGCAGTTCCAGAAGGTTGATATGAAGGGTGGTCTCTTGGGGAGACCAGGTTCCCTGAGTGGAGAGATGTTGAAGATGAGCTCCCCACCCTGTTTGGGAGGCATCTGTTGTGAGGGTTGCTTGGGGCAACGAAGGTTGGAAGGGGGTCCCCAACAACAGATTTTTGGAGGATGTCCACCACTGGAGAGACCAAAACAGACGTTTTGAGGTGAGTACCTGGTCTGACAGCAGTCCCGATGCTTGAGACCACTGGGTGGCTAATGTCCATTGAGCTGCCCTCATATGGAGACGAGCATAGGGCACCACATGAACCATGGAGGCCATGTGGCCCAGAAGTTGCAGCATTTCTCTGGCTGACAAGTGACTTCTGGACTGAGCCTGGGAGGCCAAGCTTATTAGCCGTTGGCCTCGGACCAGAGGAAGGTAGGCCCTTGCAGTGGTGGAATCCAGATAAGCCCCTATGAATTCCAGGGACTGAGTAGGGATGAGTTGGGACTTGGGAATGTTTACCACAAGTCCCAGATATTGAAGAATACGCCTTGTGCGGTCCAAGGAAATCTGGACTTGACTGAGATGGAGCTCGGATGAGCCAGTCGTCCAGATATGGGAACACGAAGATTCCCATGCCTCTTAAAAATGCGGCTACGACTGCCATGCATTTTGTGAATACTCTTGGAGCAGAGGCGAGACCGAAGGGAAGTACTCTGTATTGGAAATGTTTTCCCTGGAACAGAAATCGAAGATATTTTCTGTGGGATGGATGGATGAGTATATGAGTGTACGCATCCTTGAGATCTAGAGAACAAAGCCAATCCTGACTCTGAAGGTATGGAAGGAGAATGCCCAGAGAGAGCATTTTGAATTTCTCCTTGAATAGAAACTTGTTCAATTCTCTCAGATCTAGGATAGGTCTGAAGCCCCCTGTCTTCTTTGTTATGAGAAAGTAAGGGGAGTAGAACCCTAACCCCTGTTGAGGAAGAGGAACCTCCTCTATTGCCCCTTGGGCAAGGAGAGAGGAGACTTCCTGACCCAACAGGGTCAGAAGAGATGGGGGAGAACTGAATTGCCTCACCATGGTATGGGGAGGAAGGCTGGAGAAATGAAGTTTGTAGCCCTCTCTGATGATAGAGAGGGTCCATTGCTCTGATGTTATTTGCTCCCATCTGGGAGCAAAGTGAGCTAATCTTCCCGGTATGGTGAGAGGCTCTGGTTGTTCCAGAGCCAGAAATGGTAAGTTCTCTATGGGCAAGTCAAAACCCCTGAGGGGGTTGAGCCTGCTGGGGTGTAGCAGACACTGCAGACTTTGACTTTACTTGCTTAGATTGCTGACGTTTAGCAGCAAAGCGAGGCTGAGAAGATTGTTGGCCAGTATTTGTGGAAAATCTGGCCTTCTTGTAGTACGGCCTTTTAAAAGGTTTCTTTTTGGCAGGAGTAGAAGTAGACTTAGAAAGTCTATCTAGAGTGGCATTTTCTGCGTCCATTTGAGCAGCTTTAATTTGCCAGTCCTCACCAAATAAGTTCTCTCCTGTACAGGGCAGATTCCTTAAGCCATCCATGACCCAGGGTTCTAGGTCAGAAGCCTGGAGCTAAGCAAGACGTCGGGCTGCAATAGCGATTCCCGAAGCCCTGCCAGCAACCTCAAAGGAATCAAAGGCTGCCCTGTTGGAAAGCTTGGAGACCTCTGAAAGTTGTGTCACCAGAGTAGTGAAGTCCTCCTTTTTATCCTCAGGGATAAAGGGGGCTAAATGCCGTACCTTTAGGGCAAGTTCTCTGAGAAACATGCCCATATAAAGGCTGTAAGAATTGATCCTGGCTATAAGCATACTAGCCTGAAAGATCTTTTTACCAAAAGAGTCGAGGGTCTTACATTCTCGCCCTGGAGGGGTAGAGGAATGCCTTTTAGGACTCTTTATCTTCTTCATAGCAGACTTCACCACAACGGAGTGGTGAGGCAGCTGAGTCTTTTGAAACCCAGGAGGAGGGACCCGGTACATGGTGTCCAACCTACGGGAATGAGGAGACAGGGTTAGAGGAGTCTCCCACAAATCCATCAAGTGTTCTTGAAGGATTTCATGGATAGGCAGAGTAACTGCCTCTTTAGGAAGTTTAGAGTATCCTAAAATATCCAATTTTTTTGATCTGGGTTCCTTTTCAGCAGATGTAGCAATAGAAAGTGCTTTAGCTACATCAACAATGAAATCCTGAAAGGATAAATCCTCTGGAGGAGACATCCTCCTCTTTAGAGAAGAGGGCTCCTCAGGAAGATCAAACTCAGCAGAGTCATCAGAGGAATTGAACTCATCAGAAGAATCTGAGTATTCTCTCTGTGCTTGCAATGCACGATACGCGTACCGATCGATATCGACATCGGGCGTATCGGGCATGGGATTGGTATCGGGCAAAAGCCTGAATCCAGCAAGCGGAACCGATCGACGCTTGGAAGTCGATGGTCTCGGTTCCGGTGTGGATACCGGAACCGGTACCGATGGAATCGGTACCGAGGGCGTCGCAGCCTTAATGAAAGCCAAAACGGCCTGCTGCATGGTCTGGACAGTATTGCCCATGGACGCCACTGCTGCCTGGATGTCGGTACCGGTATCGACCGGTACCCCGGAGCAGTCTAACAGGTGATCAGTCGAGGCCGTGCCATCGATGTCAACCTGTAACCCCATAGGTGATGCTTTGGAGGCCGGAGCCTCCCGCCGGGGTTTTTTGGTCTGGGCAGAATCCTCGAACTCAAGATTGAGAGCCTCTCGATCTTTTGAAAGAGATTTGCTTTTAGAGGATTTGCCCACAGAAAGTTTGGTTACCTGAGATCCATACGGAGAGGAAGACCTGGATGACTGTGATGCTGGATTATCTGAAGCAAACAGCACATGGAACTTGTTGGCCCGGTTCTGCATACCACGTTTAGACATCTGGGAGCAGAATGGGCAGTCCGGTATGGAGTGGTCAGGTCCTAAACATTTAAGACACCATTCATGGGTGTCTGTGAGAGAAATAACAGCATTGCACTTGGTACACTTTTTAAAGCCAGGAGCTGGTTTCTCCATGAGGAGAATTTGTGTAGGCCTGAAGGCCTAACAAAAGTTACCAAGCTGTGCTGAGAAAATAAAAAAAGATTTATTTATTTTTTTTTTTAAAGAAAGAAAGAGAGACCGGCAGTACCGGTTTTGGTATGGGGAAGGCAGGTACGCGGTCAAAAGAAACAAATTAAAATAAAAATTTCTTCAGCGGTGACAGGAACACGACCTGCTGGCTCCGCGGAAAAAAAGAACTGAAGAGAGCTGGTAAGGAAGGCAGCGCGCATGCGCTGTGGGAAGCCCCAAAAGCTTTTCATCTGAAAAGCTGGGGAGCTTTCCCGCGCGGGCTCCGTCGGTTCCGACTTACCCATATGTGAGGACTTATTCCTGCTTGTTCCTGGAGATAGTGGTTTACAATACTATATCATTTGAGGAAATAAGAAAGGAACGCCATTTGTATGATAGGACAGAGTAGAGGAAGACACAATCAACAGATAAGAAGAACAAGAAATACTGAACTACAGGAGCAGGCGGGCAGGAGAGATGAAGCAGAACTATGTGGGGAGGGGCAAAGCCTTGAGCTATTCGGAGGAAGGGAGAGCGCCTAGCTGAAGGCAGGCCTAGGTCTGCAAATCTGCTTGGTGTGTATTTTATAACCTCTGTGCATACCTTGTGACTCTGCCCAAACATACCTATAAGCCGCATATGTACAGATACATGCCTGCTTGTCACAGTGCATACATGTACGTGCAGAGCAATATAATGGGAAGCAGTGTATGTACGTATGCGGGCATATATACACAAAAACGTCTTTATAGAATGACCCCAAAGTGCATTGGATGAGCCGGTGTTTTGTGTGATGATGTGACGTAAACCTGTCTCTGTTGTGTACGTTCCCATTCCCTCTGTTCTTGGTGTGCCACAATTTTAGCTCAAATAGTTACGATTCTGTTGTGATAGAAGGGCTTATCACTTCTATCCAGTTTTTTCTAATGTTTCATGTTTTTCTTTTTTTCAGTCAGCTTGGAATGCCAGTACAGTCACCACGAGGTTCACATTAACAGCCATAAGACTCAGCTGAGCAATAATGAAGAACGGTTTAAACTCTTAGAAGGTGCCTGCTACAATGGAAAACTCATATGGAAAATCACAGACTACAGAAAAAAGAAAAGGGAAGCCACCGAAGGCCGTGCCGTGTCTATATTTAGCCAGCCTTTTTACACTAGTCGCTGCGGGTACCGTCTCTGTGCCAGAGCATATGTGAATGGAGATGGCTCCGGGAAAGGGACGCATCTGTCTCTGTACTTTGTGGTCATGAAGGGGGAATTTGACTCGCTGCTTCCATGGCCTTTCAAGCAAAAAGTTACACTGACACTTCTGGACCAAAGTGGGAAAAAAAATCATATTGTAGAAGGCTTCAGAGCGGATCCCAACAGCAGCAGTTTTAAACGGCCCGACGGAGAGATGAACATCGCCTCTGGGTGTCCGCGATTTGTGTCACATGCAACACTGGAACATGCAAAGAGCACATACATCAAAGATGACTCTCTGTTTATCAAAGTTGTTGTGGATTTAACAGACCTTGAGGAATTATAGCACTTGAGTTTGAGAGGGGTTTAATGAGGGAACCTTTCCATGAAGGACTTAAGCTGTTGCATTAAAGGGTGCATGTAAATATACTAATAGAAAATGTTCTTTTCTTCCGGTAAAGCGGCATTCCAGCCTTCCCCTCAAATAGGCTCACGGCCTCACTGAAGAGTACGCTGGAGCTTATGTGGTTCAAATTCTGGGTGGTGGTAAGAGACTAGACTGTATGAAAGTTCCTAAAAGGAAGAAGATGGCGGTTCTTATTGCCTAGAATGCAGAAAGATTAAGGCGCATATTTACTATAATGCGCTAGCAGATGTGCTAAGCATGTTGAGCCGACGGCATGGTAAACGTCCCACACGGTTACCGTGGGTTGGGGCAGTGTGGGTGCTGATGGCACACCATTGGCATGCGCCAACTGTAATTGCTGCCATTAGCGTGGATCCACTTAACCGCCTTCTCAGTGGCTGGTGGTAAGTGCACCCACGGTCAAAGTGCTGGCTAGTTAATGCTACGAGGTGCATCTTCCTGCAATAATTGCAGAGGGACTGGCCAGACATGCCCCCAATAGCGCAGGTCTGTGCCACTTCCTGAGCCAATTATGGGAGCTCACCCCATGCTTAACAGGCCAATGCAGAAAGCCGGCGCTGCAGTTGTGCTTTATCAACTTTTTACGCCCATTTGCTGTGCACCAAAAGCACACGAAATGTTAAACTCCCCTCAGATGATCCAGGCATCGGGGAAAGCCCCCAATGCCATCAAAATACTGTCAGGGGCACGTGTTAGATGTTTAAGCCACCTGAAGACCAGGTGTAGAGATATTGGCGCTAAGGCTGGCTGCGAAAACCTCAACGCGTTTCTCTGCATTGGGTGCAGCCAGTATTTGCTTAGCACTTGATTATGTGCTGCTCATTTGCCTGTAATTTAATTTAAATATATTTAAATACTCTTGGCATTAATTGTGCACTAGTGTTTCCTTTGCTGTTTACACACGTTCGTCTCTTTTCTGCATGTTGTTAACATTATCTGTGCTTAAAGCCACGTTAGTTTTCTATATCTGCCTTTTAGATAATTTTAGTAAATATGCAGGTGTAAACCAGCGATTTGCTTAGAGGTAGTGGCAGAGGGAATTTGTGTCTCCAGAAGTTCTCCTGATTTGTAGCTCCAAGCATCAAACCACCTCGCCTCTCCAGGGAAAGTAATATATCACTTCAGCTGTTTTGTTCCACCAAGTTAATAATTCAACAAAACATTTTTGCACACTAAATTTAGATGCACCAAGTTTTTGGCTGAAAATTAACCAATATTTAGTCATTTAGATTTTGGAGATCTAGATTTAGGGCTCCTGCTCATCTTTTTAACCATGGATGCCTAAAGCACTAGAGTTGAAAATCAGCACCAAGGGACCTCCTCTCTGAAATCGAGTGGAGTAGCAGCTTAGTGGGAACCAAGAGACCAGGGTTTGATTCCCATTAGCGCTCCTTATGGCTTTGGGCAAATCACTTAACCCTCCAAGTTATCAGTGTCCCTGTTTAATGTACATTAATTACTAAGTTTAAGTTACAATGTAAAGAGCTTTGACTAAAATGACAAAGCGGTATAAAAAATAAATCTGTTGCCTTTGGGTATTTGTAGCAAAAGGTCTTATGTAACCTTCAGAAAGAAGGTAAAAACATGGTTGTTTAGTGTGAGGGGAACAGGTAGTAGATTAATTATTTGTGTGAATATTTTTGTATGCTGTTTTATTCTTTTTTGTAACACACTACAAATGTCAGGGGTAAAGTATGCGTGTTAATTTGGGGTAAATAAACTGTTATACATTTCAAGAGGGTACATATGTGCCTATTTAGGCACTACTTTATAAAGACACATTGGAGTTATTTAAAAAGAACTTCCATGTGTCAAGACCAGCTTCTAATCATGTAATTTGCCTCTCCATGCAGATAGCATGTCAGAAAGCCATGATCCATGGTGAGTCATACCACATCCAGATTTCAAGGGGGTATGAAGGAGTAGTTTAGGTGGCCCTAAAATATCAATGTGTATTCCCCAATTTAAAAGGAAAATACATATCAATGAAAAAAATTCTAGACACTGACATTTACACTGTCCTGAGATAAGCATAAGTACCCTCTTGAATGGGCAGGAATAAAGCCCATGATCAGGGACCCACCTCCTCCCCCAAACATCTGATCCCTTTCCCAATCAACCTCCCCCCACACGCAGCTCTTACCAGTGATCCTGGTAGTCGATTGGAAGCAGGCGCAATTCCCCCCACCCCGTCACTCCTGCTGTTGCGAGTCCCAGGTTCAAAAGGCAGTGCCCTCTAATGGTAATGCTGCAGCACTACCACTAGGTGTCAGGCTGCCAAAAAGGTAGCAAATTATAGTATATTAAACTCATGATTTGCATTAACTCATAGGCTAATGCAAAAATCTATCTGCACCTCATGAGATGTATTTATCGCATTAGTTCTTTGCCTGATGTGTTTCATGATCTCCTTCTCTCACTCTCTAAATCACATGAAATGACTCCTTCCAAGCTAATTCTGCCCTCCCTCCCACCTCAAATGAGCAAGAGGGCCCCCATGCGGCCAGTCGCCTCACACTTCCTTGGTAGTCTTCAGTGGGAAGGCTGGGGGCAGGAGAGAGTCTCTTGGTCCTGTGCCTCACCAGAGAGTGGCAAACGTACATATGGTCAAGTGCTGTTTTGTCAGTGAGCATTTAGCAGGGCAAATCTAAGGAGGGCTCCCTCCTGTTTCCCAACCCTTCCATTGAAGACCACCAAGAAGGTAAGCAGGAGAGAAGGGATGCAGCCTTATTTGATGGGGGTTGAGGGAAAAATCGGATCTTCAGAGAATTGCAGCTTGATCGTGCAAGGGGATAAGCCCTCTAGTAAATTGTGTGTTAAAACTATGGCCTCTAAGTCAACTTGCTGTAACAACTCTGAAATGATCGTCTTTTGCCCAAGGATTACATTTTTGCCAACTTTGGGAAAGAAAAATAATTGTACACAACTCATTGTAGAACTTTTATACGACACTGACAAATTTAAAAATTGGACAACAATCCCCATAGGAGATTTTGCATTACGATTTACTGATAGTCTTTTGTCCTTTCCTGCAGTTAAATCCTTGAGCAAAGGCTCTGCTATTTCAACATTAAGCAAGTACAGATGTCTTACACTTTATGCCCCATCCAAAACAGCAATCTAGCCATTAAAAGAAGAAAAATAAATAAAGAGAGACCACATTTCCCTATTCCTCTAAAAATTAAGGATGGAGGAGAGATTCTGGTCACTTCTTGAAAGTACAATTAAAAAACAAAAACACAAGGTGTTTTTCTGCCTCTAAATGGCTTCCCAGAGGAGATTTGCTTTCCATCAGCGGGAGCACGTTTGGCAATTAGCAGGGAAAGAGCCCCCTGTGCAGCTGGGTTGGCTCTAGTCCTTATTACTCATTAAACTTCTGGGAAGGAGTCATGCAAAGACTTTATTTAAAAAATAAAATGTGCAAGTTTTCTTCCCTGGGCACCTTTTTTTAATCTCGGAGGAAAGTTTGCAGGGAGGTCAATGACACCACAAGCAGAGTATCTAGCAAGACCAAACATATGGCTATTTCTAATCACAGCCTAGTTTTTTTTTAGAATATCCACCCTTTAGACTCTGGAGGAGTAACTCCCAGCCGAGAAGCCAAAGGTTCAATCCCCCTGCCATTCACACAAATTATGACCTTGGGCAGACCATTTTGCCTTCTGTTGCCACAGGAACAATTTAGACTGTAAGCCCACTTTGGCAGGGAAAAAGCTTGTGTAACTGAGCTTGGACTTGGAAAAGGCAAATAAGTAAACCTAAAATATAAATGCAGTTCCTGGATTGTAAAGAGCGCCAGTATGAACACACAAGTCCTCCACTGGATTGATTTAGAACTTTCGAGATTATAGTCTACCCTACTAATGTTTGTTGATGATGGTAGGCAGGGATACAAACTTTTAAGCAGGCTCTAAAAGGAAGGATGCTGCTCACTTTCAGTCTTATCTATTCTTTATAGCTCTGACTACCATCGGCCTACTATAGAAGAGAGAGAGGGCTTGTTGACTATTTTCTCAATTCCTAGTCAGGGGAGACACTACCAATTGGCAAACTAGACATTCACCTAGAGCAAAAACCTTTGGGGGAGGGGGGCCAAGACAGAAAGGGCCCACAAAAAGTCCTTATAGTGGCAATCTCCAGTTTCTCAACCCTGCCATTAGTGCCAGTGCACTGTGCTCACATTGCCCCAAGACTGCCAGCAATGGCCGCCAATGCAATCAAACATAAAAGAAGCCTGGCGCAAGGCCTCTGAAGCCCAGTTGACCTCTCTGACGCAGGCTTCCTAGTTGCATCAGGACAGGACCAGCTGGATTTTCAGGGAGTGGCACAATGCCCTTCCTGTGTTATATTGGCACTGTCGCCACCCCCTGGTGGATCTGGGAAGATGTGATGGGAAGGGCTGGAAAGGGAGGAGTGTGGAGGCAGGGCTGTGCAAGAAAATTAAACAAGAGTGTAACTAGCAGGGATGCAAAAAAATGAAGGTTTACCAAGGGCGCCTAAGATCCTGGGCACTGGCCCTAATCCCAGTTAAAGCTAAAACAGAAGTCTTTTGAAAAATGAAATGTCTTCAAAACTCCGGAGATATGTGATAACCGTTCAACTGGAACCAATGCAGCTGAGGCATCTTGGTAAGAGGGCAGCAGCGCGTCATCTGATGCAGGTACATCTCCAACCCCACTGGAACCCATTTTGGAGGCCTCTGGTGAAATTTCCTTGGCTGACATATGGAGAGAGGTATCAAAGACTAATTCTTTGGTGGAAGGCTTTAGGGACTGTACTGTTTCCTTTTCAGAACAGTTTGTACAATTGATGAGAATATATCCTTATTTAGTCAGAGGCTCGTCCATCTTGAGGGTCAGGGCGTTTCCCCTCAGGTGGGTGACCCTCAAATTATACTAAAGATGTTTGTGAGCTTTTTACTCACTTAGAGATGATGGAGAATGTATCATGCTCGAAAAATTTAAGACTTTTAAATTTTCCTATAACTAGGTTGTTAGCTCTACAGTTTTTGTTTCATAAATAATGTAAGGAAGTATTATTATATCCAGACCCTGAGAAAACTGTAAAATTACTCATATTATTTGCCTGTTCAGTCTGTGGTGGGGAGGCTCCAGTTGGTAAGTCATTTTCTGTTACTGATTTAACTAATTTCTTGAAAAATTCTGAAGATGTGATCATCTCGAGAACCACCATGATAGTCACTCTTACCTCAGAATCTGATACAATTTCTCTGTTAAAGTCTTATGTCTGTAAAAAGGATTCCCCCTTCTGTGGTCATCTGATTTCTATTGTTCCCAGATGTCTCTCGTTCAACTCAGGTGAGGAGGTGGTCTTCCTACGGCTCAAGCCTCATGTCTTGGCCATGGGGGGGGGGGGGAGGATCTTCTTCCTCCACTTTCCCTAAGTGCTTAGTGTCAATGGGGGAGTGTCACTGTCAGTTGGAGACAGTGAGGCAAACATGTTGTTGGCCCTTTGCTTTTATTTTTGATTTTCTATATGTTTATTTCTCCTTAGGAGAAGTTTGTTTTTTCTCACTATGTAATTTTGGTCCTTGCTCTATGACAGCAGGACGCTCTCCGTGCTGTGGGCTTTAAAATAAGACAAGATAATTAACAAAGATAGGACCTATGTTATCTTCAATTGTTATATTACTATTCCTGGGACCTGTAATTTCTTTGATATATTAGTCATTTGTGAAACTGCTATAATCTCATTTAAAAAAAAAACACAAAAAGAAAAATGAAATGTCTTACAAAACCTCTCATCTTTCTGTGCCCTTGAGAGCTGATCATAAATCCGATGCTAAAAAGACTTGGCCAGCTTGATAGGCAGCTGATCATTTGCTGAAATTTGGCCAGCTAAAAGATATTGTAAACTATTTTATCTCGTATTATGCTGAATATGTAAAAGTTAATACAATTAAATCGTATCAATAACTAGGTAGAGGCTGGAGCCAATATCCCTGAACACAGAGAAAGCTGGTTAAACTTAGCCAACCAGTTCAGAAAATAAGTACTTTCCTGTTCATCCCCAGGCTGCGCCCTCTTTCTTTTTTTTTTTTTTTTTTTAGTTTAGATCCAGCTGTCTGATGAAACTAGGTGGCCAGATTATCCTGCAGGCGGCATTGTCACCTCAAAGGATCTAGCAGGCTGCAATGTGTGCCTTTGAGTGACCCAGCAGCTCCTGACCGGAAGTAGATTGCTGCCAGGCCTTTCTTCCAAGGCAATGGCCAAGGCCACAAGAGCGCTACTGGAAATCAAACCCTGGTCTTTTGGTTCCCAAGCCAGTGCTCTAACCACTAGGCTATTCCTCCACGCCTACTGTCTCTACACTTTGAAAATTCACCCCTTACTGATCTGAGCATTGTCCAGTATTACAGGTAGAAGGAAATGCAGCTTTAGAGATAAAGAGCTCAATTTTCAAAGGCATTTACACAGTTAGCTGCCCTAGTTACTCGCACAAATGTCTTAACTGCAGATAGACGAAGGTACCTGCACGGTTAGTGCCTCTGTCTATCAGCGGGTAAGTCCCTTACACACCCCAGTGCTATCCGATTAGCATCGGAGTGTGTCGAGGGTGCTCCAGGGTGGAGGAAAGGACTTAGCGGGTAGCAATGATTTTTGATGCTACCTGGTTAGCCCCAGTGCCTCAAAGATAGGCAAGGGTTTTCCCTAGTCTATCTTTGAGGCACTGGGGTTAACTGGGTAGCATCGAAAACTGCTGCTACCCACTTAGAAGCCGCTATTTCCAGCCAACCCGAATTTTCACTTCTGTTGCCATGGAAGTGAAAATCCAGGTTAAGGGGGTTGGCAGGCAGGCAGGCTATGTACCAACGCGGTGCATAGCCTGCCTAAATGAAAATTTGGCCCAAAATGATCTTGTTCTGTTTGTTATATAAAAAGGTTCAAATCTTAGAGCAGGGATATTGCATAACATGGCTGAGCAACCACAAATGATGTAGCCCATAACCCTTGCTGTAAAGCACATTTACAATTTTGCAATATCATTTAGTTAAAACTTATGATGGTACAGAAACTGAATATTTGGGAATATTCAGGGAGAATGTAAGCTTTGTAATATTGCATAATTATTATCTCCAGGAACAAGCAGTAATGTAGTCGTCACATTATGGCTATCGTCGGTACCGACGGAGCCTGCGCAGGAACGCTCCCCAGCGTCCAATTAGAAAGCTTTTGGGAGCATCCCACAGCGCCTGCGTGCTGCCTTCCCGCCTTTCCCAACTGCCTCTCTCCAGTTCTTCGTTTTCCACGGAGCCAGCAGGTCGTTTTTCCTGTCACCGCAGAAATTATCCCATCTTTTTCATTCTTTTTTGTGGTAGCGTCTGCCTTCCTCGATGCTATACCAGTATCGCTGGTTCTTTCTTTTTAAAAAAAATAAAATAAAAAATTTTTGTAATCTTTTTTCTGGATTTTCCAGTCTTTTTTCTGTCGGGTGCCACGCACCATTTTGGGCGCTAGGCCCAACTTTTCCTTCAGAATGGAAAAACCCGCCTCGGGTTTTAAAAAATGTTCCAAGTGTGGCGGTACCATCTCCGTCACAGACACTCATGAGTGGTGCCTTAAATGTTTAGGTCCTGACCACTCCATCTCGGAGTGTGTTGCCTGTGGGATGTCGTCGAAGAGGGGGTCGGCAAAACCGAGCTGTTAAGCTTAGCACCCTTTTTCCCTCCGATGCAGCATCCGTGGCATCGATGTCTTCCAGGGCTTCATCTTCCTCCCATGGATCTCAGGTAACCAAACATAAATCTGGCCGGTCCTCAAAGGGTAGATCTCCTTCCAAGCATCGAGATGCCTCTGGCGTTGCCCTTGAGGGACTTGTACCGGCAAAATTGCCCCGGCGGGAAGCTTCGGCTTCCAAAGCACTATCGGGGCTCCACAATGTTCTCAAGGCCTCAACCTCGCCAGAACTACTGGTGCCATGCTCTGAGGTACCGGCCGCTTCGTCCGGTACCGATACCCAGGCATCGGCAGCGCCAATAGACCAGAGGTTCTTGGCTATTGAATGCAGTCTGGCAGCTCTCCTTGCGGCTTCGGTGCCTTCGGGACCGCTTCAGATGGTTCAACCGGTATCGACACCGGTTCCGGCACTGATATCAGTACCGGTACCAACAGCATCGACATCGGCGACTGTGTTACTGGAGTACTTCTCTCTGAGGAGCCTTCCTCTCCTAAATGTAGGATGTCTCCTCCAGAGGATATATCCTTTCAGGATTTCATCCGGGAGGTGGCTAGAGGTCTTTCCATCACAGTAGCTCCTGAAACAGAGCCCAGAGCAAAGGAATTGGAGATTTTACAATATCCTAAAGCTCCCAAGGAGGTGGCTACTTTGCCTATTCATGAGATCTTGCATGATCCCATGCTAAGAATGTGGGAAACACCTCTTACCACTTCTCCTCATTCTCGTAGGCTTGATACCATGTATCGAGTACCTCCTTGTCCTGGATTTCAAAAAATCCCAGTTACCACACCACCCCATCGTAGTGGAATCAGCTATGAGAAGGATCAAGAGAGTGCAAAAAGACATGCATCTAATCCACCAGGACGTGAATGTAGGACTCTTGATGCCTTTGGGCGTCGAACCTTCCAGGCCTCTATGCTATCTGCCAGGATTAGTTCCTACATTTTATATATGGGAATGTTCCTTAAGGAGGTTACAGGAAATCTAGAGCTTATGAGCCCTCTCCTTCCTGGTGATAAGAGGCAAGATTATCTTACACTTGTCAAACATACCCAAGATGTTTCCAAGTTTGTTAATCGTGCAGCTTTTGACTGCTTTGAGTGCATAAGCAGAACCTTTGCTATTGCCATAGGTGCTCGTAGGATTGCCTGGCTCCAGGCATCTGACTTAGAACTCTGGGTACAGGACAAACTCGGGAATATCCCTTGCACAGGCGAAAATCTCTTTGGCAAAAATTGGCAAGAGAAAGCTAATGAGCTGGATGCTGATAACACCACTTTGGATAGACTATCCAAGGCTACAGCTGATCCTGCAAGGAGAAAATCCTACAAGAAACCATTCTTCTCTAAAAAGAAGAGGTTTTACCCCTCCTATACCCAGCAGGGGCATTCTGCAGGTCAGTCTGCCCGAAAGGGACAGCAGCCACCAAAACAAAGAAAAGCAAAGTCTGCTAAGCCTCAACCAGCCCAACAGACTCAGCCTCCACAAGGGCTTTGACTCCCATCTAAAGGCCTTCCTGGCCCTCCACCATTCCAGGAAGGTTGTGTCATTTTGTCCCAGATGGGAGCAGATAACAGCAGAAGAATGGACTCTCTCCATTGTAAAGGAGGGGTACAAGCTTCATTTCCTCAACATGCCCCCTCCTACAGTTGTAAGACGGTTCAATTCTCAGACTTCACTCGAAAATCAGTTAGGTCAAGAGGTCAATTTACTTCTTGCCCACAGGGCAATAGAAGACGTACCCATTTCCCAACAGGGTACAGGGTTTTACTCCCCCTATTTCCTTATTCCAAAGAAAACAGGGGGACACAGACCCATTTTAGACCTCAGAGAACTGAACAAATTCCTGTTCAAAGAGGAGTTCAAGATGATTTCTCTAGGAACTCTTCTGCCATACCTTCAGAGTCAGGATTGGCTTTGTTCTCTAAATCTCAAGGATGCATACACCCATGTTCTCATCCATCCAACTCACCGAAGATTCCTTCAGTTTCTATTTCAGGGGAAGCACTACCAGTACAGGGTTCTTCTTTTTGGCCTGGCCTCAGCACCAAGGGTGTTTACGAAATGCATGACTATAGTGGCAGCATTTCTTCGCACTCTAGGAATATTCGTCTTCCCCTACTTAGACGACTGGCTCATTCGAGCCCCATCAAAATCAGAGGCCAGAATTTCCCTATCTTGCACAATGCGTATACTTCAGTATTTGGGCCTGGTTATAAACATCCCAAAATCCAACCTAACTCCCACTCAGTCTCTAGAGTTTATAGGAGCTATGCTGGATACCAGGAAAGCAAGGGCCTATCTTCCACAGCCCCGCTGCCTTCGCATTGTGCAGTTAGCTTCCCAAGCAGTGTTAAAAACTCATCTCACTGCTCGGGAAATGTTACAATTGTTAGGCCACATAGCATCTACCGTGCATGTGGTTCCCTATGCTCGACTCCATATGAGAGCAGCCCAATGGACTCTATCCACTCAATGGACTCAAGCATCAGGCTGCCTATAAGACAAAATAGCAAACTCAAGTCGCCTTATTTTGTCCCTACAATGGTGGCAATCAACCCAAAACCTGTTGGTGGGGTCCCCTTTCCAACAGCCCCCACCCCAGGTCACTCTAACAACAGACGCCTCACAGGTGGGTTGGGGAGCTCACCTGCAAATTCTCTCTACCCAAGGCACATGGACTCCACAGGAGACCCATCTACACATCAATCTTTTGGAACTCAGAGCAATCTTCCTTGCTCTTCGAGTGTTCCACACCCAGCTGAGCTACAAGACAGTCCTAATTCAGACGGACAATCAAGTAGCTATGTTCTATCTGAACAAGCAGGGAGGAACAGGCTCTCTGTCGCTTTGCAATGAAGCTTTGTGACCATGGGCCCTCGCCAGAGAGCATCAGATTCATCTCCTTGCGGTGTATCTGCCAGGCATTCAAAACTCCTGGGCAGACAGACTCAGTCGAGTTCTGCTTCCACACGAGTGGTCTCTTCGTGCAGACCAGATAGCAAAACTTTTTCAAATTTGAAAGATTATAAGAGTAAATCTAAGCAGTTATTTAGCAACGTTTTGGACAGGGGGTACCCCAGTAGAGTGGTTCAAAGGGCATACTTCATAGCGAAGTATAATCATAGGAATACATTATTGGTAATGAAATCTAGACGGGAGCGAACGGGAGAGGACTCGGTTAATGTAAATCTCATCACTCGGTATTCTCCAATAAGTTTGTCGATCCAAAAGATTCTTAGAAAACATAGTAATGTGTTAATGACAGTTCCAGGGTTGGAAGATAAACGAATTCGGTGCGTGTGGCAAAGAGATTTGAATTTGAAAGATAGGTTAAGTCCGGCTGTGCTTCGTTCCAGTAGGGATAGGGACCAACAAGTTCAACCTAGAGGTCATCAGCGATGTGGGGCCTGTGATATTTGTGAAATTACATTGGAAACCCTGTTTTTTACATATGCGGGTTTGACTATCCCTTTAAAGGTTAGCACTACATGTGACTCCACTAGTGTGGTATATGTGATATTATGCCCCTGTGGGTTAGCGTATGTGGGGAAGACCTTACGATGTTTTCGGATACGTATGCAGGAACATAGAAGTCGTTTAAAGTGTAAGGTACAGGAAGCCCCAATAGTCCAACATTGTTTAACACTAGGGCATACGTTCCAACAGTTGCGTTGTTTTTACATTGATAAGGTGGAGGCAGGTAGGGCAGGAAGATCTTTAGATAGAACTTTGCTGTTACAAGAACAAAGGTGGATCTACATGTTGAATACCCTAGTACCGCAGGGTCTAAATGTGAATATTGATTGGGCGGCATGTATATAATCCGCTCCCCATCATGTGATAAGATTAGTAAGGAGAGAGAATGGGTCGGCTTTAACTCTTTCTGCGGAGGTTGAGCCGTTTATGTTAGAGAGGTTTTTAGGTTCTGAATTCTACTGTGGGGACGGTAATGGGCCGTTTTTTAGGCTCAGTTTAATAGAAGGGGGAGGAGTTTAGATTAGGTAGCCGGGGGATTTAAAAAGGAGGGAAGGGAAGGACTTTGCATGCGTGGCGTTTTTCCCGAGGGTAGAGAAACTTAAGCAAAAAGAGAGAGTGCAAAGCCTTCGGTTAAAAGGAAGATAGTACGCGGGCAGCATAACAGGTATGAAAGATTTTAAGATATTTTTCGTGTGTTAGGATAAGGGAGAGTGGTATTGAAATAAATTTATGTTTTTGTTAGGTAGTAATGCAAGTTTTATTTTTAAGATTAGAGATTGTGAACGATCCCCTGAAGAAACAGCCGTGAAACGCAAGAGTGGTACCAGGGGCAAGCGTCGGGATCAATAGTGTTTCCGAACAGCACGGACATTTTGAGTGAAGTGCAAGTTTTGAGGCATCATTGCTGTTTGGTTGGTGTTTAAAAAAATAACCATCAGTGAACAGAAGCACTTTGTAGAAGACGGGTAATGTTGTTGATGTTATGAGGCACATGAAGTAGTTGAGCCGCGAGTTTCCAGTTGTGCCGAAAGATCTGAGACCTGTGTCTTCAAAGAGGAGGTCTGAGGAATCAATAATGTTTTCGAACAGCACAGGAATTTAAAGTGAAGTTAAGTGCACGTTTCGAGGTATCTTTGCTGTTTGGTTGGAGTAAAAACAATCATCTTTAAAAGCTAGCATATAGTAACATTAAAATATCAAAACCACTGGGAAGAGAGCCAGAACACAGAAGGTTAATAATGAACGACTGAAGTGTATAATATTGAATATTTATCGTTCCGAAGGTGACCGTTTAATAATGTATTTTTTCCAAGACCTCATGCTTCAAATGCAGAAAGGAGTCTTCATACTTTGGACTGTAAAAGAGCACTTGCTTTTTACTTACAAAGGACACAGCAACATAGAAATTCCTCTCAACTCTTTGTTGCTTTTGATCCTTCTCATTTGGGACTTCCAGTCTCCAAGAGGACATTGTCCAATTGGATTGCACAGTGTATTTCTTTTACCTATCAGAGTAAAAACCTCTCTCTGGAAAGGCCATATCACAGCTCACAATGTGAGAGCCATGGCATCCTCATGGCTCATCTACACCGTCTCTATTGACGACATCTGTCGAGCAGCTACTTGAGCCTCGGTTCATACCTTCACAGCCCATTACTGCTTGAACAAGGACTCCCACCGGGATACCTTGTTTGGTCAGGCTGTTCTCCACCTGTTCCATACTTAATCAACTCCTACCCACCATTCCCGGTAGGATGCCAAAGATCCATGGGGGGAAGTGGAGCCCTTTCACAGGGGCACACAACCTCTGGGGTCTCTCCTGGCATCTGTAGCTAGGGAGTCCCCATATGTGAAGACTACATTCCTGCTTGTTCCTGGAGATAGCATAGTTACTCACCTGTAACAGGTGATCTCCAGGAACAGCAGGAATTTAGTCTTCACAACCCACCCACCTCCCCTAGGAATTGTATCTCTCTCTCTTTGTCTCAGCTTTAAAACTCAACTGGAGAGAGGCAGTTGGGAAAGGCGGGAAGGCAGTACGCAGGCGCTGTGGGATGCTCCCAAAAGCTTTCTAATTGGACGCTGGGGAGTGTTCCTGCGCAGGCTCTGTCGGTACCGACGATACCCATAAGTGAAGACTAAATTCCTGCTGTTCCCGGAGATCACCTGTTACAGGTGAGTAACTATGATTTCCTGTAACAAGCTAGTACTCTTTTACAGATAGCACAGTTACTTACCTGTAACAGGTGATCTCTGGGAACAGCAGGAATAAGTCTTCACATATGGGTATCGTCGGTACCGACTGAGCCTGCGCGGGAACGCTCCCCAGCGTCCAAAAGGAAAGCTTTTAGGAGCATCCCACAGCGCCTGCGCGCTGCCTTCCCGCCTTTCCTAACTGCCTCTCTCCAGTTCGAGTTTTAAAGCTGAGACAAAGAGAGAGAGAGGAAAGGAAAGATAGATAGATACAACTCCTAGGGGAGGTGGGTGGGTTGTGAAGACTTATTCCTGCTGTTCCCAGAGATCACCTGTTACAGGTTAGTAACTGTGCTATCTCCAGGAACAAGCAGGAATGAGTCTTCAGATATGGGGACTCCCCAGCTAGAGATGCCTGGGAGATCACCCAGGTTGTGAGTCCCTGGAAAGGGCTCTACCTCCACCCATGAATCTCAGGCATCCAGTCAGGGATGGAGGGTAGGAGATGATTAGGTATGGAACAGGTGTTTGAGAATAGCCTGACCAAACAAGGCAACCGGCGGGAGTCCTTGTCCAAGCAGTAATGGGCTGTAAAGGTATGAACCGAGGCCAAGGTGGCTGCTCGACAGATTTGGTCGATGGACACAGAGTTTAGATGAGCCATAGAAGCTGCCATGGCCCTCAGATTGTGAGCTGTGACATGGTCCTCCAGAGAAAGGTTCTTACTCTGGTAGGCGAAGGAAATACACTGAGCAATCCAATTTGACAGAGTTCTTTTAGAGACTGGAAGTCCTAAATGAGAGGGATCAAAAGCAACAAAAAGTTGAGAGGACTTCCTATGTTGCTGTGTCCTTTGTAAATAGAAAGCAAGTGCTCTTTTACAATCCAGGGTATGAAGATTCCTCTCTGCACTTGATGCATGAGGTCCTGGAAAAAAGACAGGTAAATACACCTCCTGGTTCAGATGAAAAGGTGAGACCACTTTAGGCCACTAATCCATAAAGTGTGGATTAGTTCTGAGGACTACCTTGTCATGATGGAACCTTGTATAAGAAGGATTAGCCACTAAGGCTTGCAACTCACTGATACCGCGAGCTGAGGTGACTGCAATGAGAAAAATAACCTTCCAGGAAAGGAATTTCAAGGAGGTAGTGGCTAAGGGTTCGAAGGGTGGCTTCATGAGCTGGCCAAGAACCAGATTCAAGTCCCATGCCACTGGAGGTGGTCTAATGGGAGGTTTAGTCAAAAGGAGGCCTCTCATGAATCTTGCTATAAGAGGATGAGAGGAAATAGGCTGTCCATTGAGGGGTTTAAGGGATGCTGCAATAGCACTCAAATGGACTCTGATTGAATTCGTCTTAAGGCCTGCATGGGATAAATGCAGCAAATACTCTAGTAAAGAATTCAGAGGTATTGCAAGAGGGTTAAGACCCTTCTCTGCACACCAAATGGTAAACCTCTTCCATTTAAAAGCATAGGAACGTCTGGTGGAAGGCTTTCTGGAAGCATGAAGGATATCCTTCACCTGCTGAGAAAGAGGTAAATCTTGAAGGTCTAGGCCTTCAGCAACCAGGCCCTGAGATGGACTGGGGATTTGGGTGCCACAATGTTCCCTCCTCCTGGGAGAGGAGATCTGGAGCAGACCCCAAGTCCAGGGAGGGAGCTTGAGAGAGATGCAGAAGTAGAGGGTACCACACTTGACGTGGCCAACGTGGTGCTATGAGGATCATAGACCCCTTGTCTCTCTGAAGCTTGAACAGTGTCTTGGGAATGAGGGGAATAGGTGGAAAGGCATAGAGGAAATCTTGCCCCCAGTGAAGGAGAAAGGCATCCCTGGCCTGAACTCCCTGACACGGAATCCTGGAACAGAACCGGGGAAGTTTGGCATTCCACGGACTTGCAAACAAGTCTATGTCTGGGGTTCCCCAAATTCGAAAGATCCTGGCTATCTGGTCCCCATGGAGGGACCATTCGTGTGGAAGCAGAACTCGACTGATTCTGTCTGCCCAAGAGTTTTGAACCCCTGGAAGATACACTGCCATGAGATGGATTTGATGCTCTCTGGCGAAGGCCCACAATCTCAGAGCTTCGTTGCAAAGAGACAGAGAGCCAGTCCCCCCCTGCTTGTTCACGTAGAACATGGCTACTTGGTTGTCCGTGTGGATGAGGACTGTCTTGTAGCTGAGCAGGGTGTGGAAGACTCTGAGAGCCAGAAAGATTGCTCTGAGCTCTAAGAGGTTGATATGTAGAGAGGTCTCCTATGGAGACCAGATGCCTTGGGTGGAGAGATCTTGTAGATGAGCTCCCCAACCCTTTGGAGAGGCATCTGTGGTAAGGGTTGTTTGGGGTAACACCTGTTGAAAGGGGGACCCCAGCAACAGATTTTGAGTGGACTTCCACCAATGGAGAGAGCAAGAGAGGCGACTGGAGGTCGCTATTTTGTCTGACAGGCACCCTGATGCCTGGGTCCATTGGGTGGACAAAGTCCATTGAGCTGCTCTCATGTGAAGGCGAGCATAAGGAACCACATGCACGGTGGATGCCATGTGGCCTAACAGTTGTAACATCTCTCGAACAGTTAAATGGGATTTTAACTGAATCTGTGAGGCTAACTGCACCAAGCGTAGGCAATGGGCCTGGGGAAGATAGGCCCTTGCAGTTGTGGTATCCAGCAAGGCCCCTATGAACTCTAGAGATTGAGTAGGGGTGAGATAGGATTTTGGAATGTTTATAACAAGTCCCAGATACTGAAGAACACGCCTTGTGCAGGCCAGGGAAGTCTGGGCCTCTGACTGGGATGGAGCTCGGATGAGCCAGTTGTCCAGATATGGGAATACGAATATCCCTAGAGTGCGTAGAAATGCAGCTACTACTGCCATGCATTTTGTGAACACTCTTGGTGCAGAGGCCAGACCGAAAGAAGCACTTTGTATTGGTAATGCTTTCCTTGGTAAAGGAATCGAAGGAACCTTCTGTGTGTTGGATGGATGAGGACATGGGTGTACGCATCCTTGAGATCTAGAGAACAAAGCCAGTCCTGACTCTGGAGGTATGGATGAGAGTTCCGAGAGAAGTCATCTTGAATTTCTCCTTGCATAGAAACTTGTTCAATTCTCTGAGATCTAAGATGGGTCTGTAGCCCCCTGTTTTCTTTGGAATGAGAAAATAGGGGGAGTAGAACCCTGAGCCCTGTTGAAGAAGGGGTACTTCTTCTATTGCCCCTTGGGCAAGAAGGGTAGCAATCTCCTGACTCAGAAGGTCGAGGAGAGATGTTGGAGAATTGAACTGTTTCACCATGGTGTGAGGGGGAAGGTTTAAGAAATGAAGCTTGTACCCTTCTCTTATGATGGAGAGGGTCCATTGCTCTGCTGTGATTTGTTCCCATCTGGGAGCAAAATGAGCTAACCTTCCTGGAATGGTGAGAGGCTCTGGATGGTCTAGAGCCAGAAAAGCTAAGTTCTCTAGTTGTAAGTCAAAGGCCCTGAGGAGGCTGAGGCTGTTGGGCCGTAGCAGTCCTGGCAGTCTTAGGCTTGGCCTGTTTTGGTTGTTGCTATCTCTTTCTAGCAAAACGACCTGCAGAAGAGGCCTGACCATAAGCAGAAGAATATTTCCCTTTTTTGGGGAAAAATCCTTTTTTGAACAACCTCTTTCTAAAAGGAGCAGAAGTAGACTTGGAAAGTCTATCTAAAGCAGAATTTTCAGCATCCATCTGGTTGGCCTTTGCTTGCCAATCTTTGCCAAAAAGGTTTTCACCTGTACAAGGAAGGTTACCTAGTCCATCCTGAACCCAGGGTTCCAAATCAGAAGCTTGTAACCAAGCAACTCTGCGTGCACCTATGGCAATAGCCGAGGCTCTGCTGGCACCTTCAAAAGAGTCAAAGGCTGCATGGTTGGAAAACTTGGAAATATCCTGGGCATGTTTAAGCCAGGTGAGAAACTCTTCCCTTTTATCTTCTGAAATAAAAGGAGATAAGGTTTGCAGATGATCTGTAACTTCCTTTAGAAACATCCCCATATAGAGACTATAGGAGTTGATTCTGGCCACAAGCATACTGGCCTGGAAGATTCTCCTGCCAAAGGCATCTAAGGTTCTGCATTCTCTTCCTGGAGGAGTAGAAGAGTGCCTTTTTGCACTCTTGATCTTTTTCATAGCAGACTCCACCACAATGGAGTGATGAGGAAGCTGAGTCTTATGAAAACCAGGACAAGGAGAAACACGATACATGGTGTCCAACCTATGAGAATGAGGGGAGGTGGTAAGAGGAGTCTCCCATATGCCCAACATGTGATCATAAAGAATCTCATGTATTGGTAAAGTGGCTGCCTCTTTAGGAGCCTTAGGATATTGCAAAATATCTAATTTTTTGGCTCTAGGCTCAGTCTCAGAGGCCACTGAGATGGAAAGGCCCCTGGCCACCTCCCTGATGAAGTCTTGAAAAGACAAGTCTTCTGGAGGAGACATTCTCCTTTTTGGAGAAGAGGGTTCCTGAGGAAGGATCCCCGATGCTTCGATAGAGGCCTCTGATTCATCAGAGTCTTCAGAGGAATCGAAGTATCGCCTGTCTGGATGCTCTTGCAGAGCCCGATACGCGTACCGGGGGGTATCGACATCGGGAGTAAATCGGTACCGATGGGCATCACAGAACAGTGTACCGCTGCCGTCGACGTGAATGTCGATGCAATTGGTACCGGCACCAGAACCGATATCGGGTCCGGTACCGGAATCGGTACCGACAACGAAGTTTGTTGCGGTACCGAAGGCGTCGCAGCTTGTATGAATGCCGTGATAGCACGCTGCATGGTCAGAATATTCTGATCCATCGACGCCACCAATGTCTGGATGTCGGTACCAGTGGAAACCACCAGTACCCCAGAACATTGTAACAGGTGATCGGTCGAGGCCGAGCCATCAATGTCAACCTGTGACCCCATAGATAAAGCTTTGGAAGCCGGAGCCTCCTGCCGGGGTAATTTTGCCGGTGCGGATTCCTCGAGAGCAAGCCCGGAGGCATCTCGATACTTAGAGGGAGATCTACTTTTCGAGGACCGGCTGGATTTAAGTTTGGTTACCTGAGATCCATGGGAGGGAGAGGAAGCCCTGGAAGACATCGATGCCACCGAAGCTGCATCCGAGGGAAACAGGGTACTGAGCTTGGCTGCTCCATTCTGTAGACCTCTTTTAGACATCATGGAACAGGACTCACAGTCCATCATGGAATGATCAGGACCTAAACATTTGAGACACCAGTCATGGGTGTCGGTGACAGAAATAGTGCCGCTGCACTTCGTGGACTTTTTAAACCCGGAGGCGGGCTTTTCCATGAGGAAAAATGTGTGTAGGCCTAAGGCCACAGAAGAAAAAGCACCGAAGTGAGAAAAAAAATAGTAGTTATTTTTTATTTTATTCTTTTTAAAAGAAGAAAGAAAAAAACGGCGGTACTGGTCCGGAGACGAGAAGGCAGACACACGACTAAAGAAATAAAGAAAAATAAGAAATTCTTCAGCGGTGACAGGAAACACGACCTGCTGGCTCTGCGGAAAAGAAGAACTGGAAAGAAGTAATTAGATCTTACCTGCTAATTATTGTTCCTGAAGGAACGACAGTCCAGTCCCTTTACTTCTGGGTTACGCAACCCTTCCAGCAGCTTGGAGGCTGAGCCCAACCTTTTTGGAGGTGGGGCGGTATAAATACCACTGCTACCACCCACTAACTCCAGTATTCGATTGAAAAAGCAGTCTAACCAGAGTTCTATGAATAATCAACAAATAACACAAATCAAACTCCCTCACGGGATACTAGACCAGAACCCAATTTTTTTTTTTTTTTAAAAATAAGAAATAGGAGCCAGGGAGGAGGGAATACCGCGGAGAGGAAAGGGAGGGGTGCCCGATAATGTCCTAGGCGACTTTCTCCTGCCCTCCTTCCCCCAGACCTGGTTCTACGCTCGGCCAGATGCTTCGCTCTTGACTGATAGGCCTTCCAGTCCGGTCGTGCCGGGTGGGATCAGGGACTGGACTGTCGTTCCTTCAGGAACAATAATTAGCAGGTAAGATCTAATTACTTCTTCCTTATCGTCACTCCAGTCCAGTCCCTTTACTTCTGGGATGTACCAGAGCAGTTCAATCCTGGGTGGGTTCCGGCAACCCGGACTGAAGGACTGCCCGACCAAACCGAGCGTCCGCTGCACTCTGTACGTCCAGCCTGTAGTGCCTTGAGAAGGTATGCAAAGAGGACCAAGTCGCCGCTCTACAAATATCCAACGGAGGGACTAGACTGAACTCTGCCCACGAGGCAGCCTGAGCCCGGGTGGAGTGCGCCCGGAGCCCCCCTGGGACCTGTTTCCCTTTCAGAATGTAGGCGGATGCAATCGTTTCTCTGATCCACCTGGAGATGGAGGCCTTGGCCGCCGCCTCTCCTTTGTGCGGGCCTCCGAACTGGACGAACAGCTTGTCGGATTTCCGGAAAGGAGCTGTGCGTGAGAGGTATCGCTTCAAAATCCTCTGGACATCTAAGCGTCGTAGCTTGCTATTTCTACCTTCAGGTCCCTCGGCCGGCCAGGCCGGAAGGGTGACTGTCTGGTTCACATGAAAAGGAGACAGAACCTTGGGCAGGAAGGAAGGTACCGTGCGTAGTACCACTTTGTCCCTGAGAAAGGATAGGAAAGGCGGTCGAGAGGACAGAGCTTGCAACTCGGAGACCCGTCTGGCTGAACAGATAGCGACCAGGAAGACTGTCTTGAGGGTTAAGTCCTTCAGGGAAGCCTTCTTTATCGGCTCGAAGGGTTCCCCGACCAATGCATTTAGAACAAGATTGAGATCCCAAGGAGGGATCACGGATCTCCGTTGAGGACGCAGCCGCCTAACTGCCCTTAGGAACCTGGAGACGTCCGCGTGGGCCCCAAGGGGCTTGCCGTGAACCTTGCCTCTATAGCAAGCAATGGCGGCTAGTTGGACCCGCAAGGAACTGTGCGCCAGGCCTTTCTCAAAACCCGCTTGTAGGAATTCCAGCACCTCAGGGACTGAGGCCAAGAGGGGTTTTCTTCGGTGTTCCGAACACCACGCCTCAAAGATGCGCCAGACCCTTACGTAGGCCAGACAGGTCGAGCGTTTCTTCGCATTCAACAACGTTGAGATTACCGCTCCTGAATAGCCCCGCTTCAAGAGGTGCGCCCTTTCAATAGCCAGGCCGTAAGCGAGAACCGATCCACGTGAGGCATTATTACCGGGCCTTGTCTGAGCAGACCCCTTCTGCAAGGGAGTCGCCAAGGGCGGTCGGCCATCAACCTCACCAGATCTGCATACCATGGACGACGTGGCCAATCCGGGGCAATGAGGATCACCAGACCTTGGTGAGCTTCCACCCGCTGCAGGACTTTTCCAATCAGGGCCCACGGGGGAAACACGTAGAGAAGCCCCTCCGTCGGCCACTTCTGAGATAGGGCATCCAGGCCTTCGGACATTCTTTCCCTCCGCCGACTGAAGAATCGATCCACCTTGGCTGACGAGAAAGTTGCCATGAGGTCCATGACTGGTAGCCCCCAGCGGGCCACTATCTGGTCGAAGGAGTCCTTTCCCAGCTCCCACTCTCCGTGGTCTATCTTGTGTCTGCTGAGGTAATCGGCCGTGAGATTGTCCGTGCCTGCCACGTGCTGAGCCGAAAGCGCTTCCAGGCGGGTCTCTGCCCACTGGAAGAGGGCCTCCGCCTCCTTCTCCAAGGCGGGGCTGCTGGTACCGCCCTGGTGGTTGATGTAAGCTACCGTGGTGACGTTGTCGGAGAGAACGCGAATCGCTCTTCCTAGCACTAGGGACTCCAGCGCTCTGAGCGCTAGGATGACGGCCCGCAACTCCAGTCTGTTGATGGGCCATTGTGATTCCAACTGCGACCAGAGGCCCTGGACGAACTGGTCCTCGCAGTGAGCCCCCCAGCCCGTCAGGCTGGCATCCGTTGTCAACAGTATCCATAGATGGGGCTCGAGGGGCATCCCCCGCTCTAGATTCCTTGGGCACCGCCACCAGTGCAGGGATTGTTTGGTCCGCGGAGCACAGGGTAACTGAGTTGACAGGCGATGATGTTGTGGAGACCACCGACGCAATAGTGCACGCTGTAGTGGACGCATGTGGGCCCTGGCCCAAGGCACTACCTCTATCGCTGCCGCCATTGTGCCCAGCACCTGAAGATAATGCCATGCTGAGGGGTTTCGTCTGCTCAGGAACTGTGCAACTAGTAGTCTTAGGTCCCTTGACCGCGCTCGAGACAGGAACACTCTGCCCCTTCCTGTGTCGAATCTTGCTCCGAGATATTCGAGGTCCTGGGAGGGCGTCATCCTGCTCTTTGCTCGGTTGATGACCCACCCTAACTCCTGTAGCACCTGAACCACTCTGCTCGTCGTCATGCGACTTTCTTCTTCCGATTTTGCCCGGACCAGCCAATCGTCTAGGTAAGGGTGTACTAGGATTCCTTCCTTCCGGAGGAAGGCCGCCACCACCACCATCACCTTGGTGAATGTCCGTGGAGCCGTAGCTAGGCCGAAGGGAAGGGCCTGGAATTGGAAATGGCCCCCCGGAACCGCGAATCTTAGGAACTGTTGATGGGTCTTCCTGACTGGAATATGCAGGTAGGCCTCTGTCAAGTCGAGAGACGTCAGAAACTCTCCGCCTCTTACCGCTGCGATGACTGATCGTAGAGTCTCCATGCGGAAGTGTGGCACTCTGAGACAGCGGTTGACCTGTTTTAAATCCAGGATTGGCCGGAAGGACCCTTCCTTCTTTGGCACTACGAAGTAAATCGAGTATCGACCCAATCCGTACTGGTCTGGAGGTACAGGTACCACTGCCTCGAGTGCGATTAGCCGAGCTAGGGTTGATTCTATTGCCGCCCTCTTTGCCGGAGATCCGCTGGGAGATTGAATAAATGCTGGAGGGATTTGCTTGGCGAACTCTAGAGCGTAGCCCTCCCTGATGACCTCTAGTACCCACTGATCCGAAGTGACCCGGGACCAGGCAGGCAGAAACTGCCTTAAACGACCTCCCACTGGCAGCTCTTCCCCCTGGACCCCCGTCGCCTCATTGCTGTTTTCTGGGGGCCGAGGAGAAGGAGGAGGCCCCAAAACCCCGACCTGCTCCCCGAAACCCCCGGAAACCTTGACCTCTAGCGGGAAATCGTCCCCTGGGGGGGGGGGTTGGATCTAGCTGGACGGAATCTGCGAGAGTCCCTGGCCTGGCTACGAGCCGAAGCCAGGGGGCGACCTTGTTTCGGTCTGTCTTCCGGGAGTCTGCCACCCTTGGACTCGCCAAGGTCCTTTACCAACTTTTCCAAATCCTCACCAAAGAGCAGCTTCCCCTTAAAGGGGAGCCGGCTCAGGCGTGCCTTAGAGGAGGCATCCGCTGCCCAGTTACGTAGCCACAAGCAGCGCCTGGCTGCCACCACAGAGGCCATGTTTTTGGCCAGGCTTCTAATGAGGTCATAGTGACTATCCGCCAGGTATGCTGCTCCTGATTCCAGCCTAGCGGCGTTGGGCCGGGGTTCCCCCTCGGAGGTCTCTGCTGACTGAAGCTGCTGAGACCACCTTAAACAGGCCCGAGCTACCCAGGCTCCCGAGACGGAGGCTTGCAGGGCGAGAGCGCTTACGTCGAATGCTTGCTTCAGGAGTGTATCCAATTTTCTGTCCTGTGAGTCTCTTAGGGCCGTGCTGCCCTCAACCGGGATAGTAGTCTTCTTCGTGACTGCTGATACCGCTGCATCCACTCTGGGAGATTTTAAGAGCTCTTTGTCTGTCTCTGGGAGAGGATATAGACGCATCATGGACCTGACTCCCCTTAGGCTAGATTCCGGCTGGTCCCATTCTTCCTGGATCATCTGACGTACCACTCTGTGGACCGGGAAGACTTTCTGAGATCTCCTAAAGGCTTGGATTAAGGGATCTTCCAGCGCCTCCTCTTCTGCAGGTGTATCTGAGGCCACGTTGAGCGCTTTTAGGGACTCATTAATTAGTGCCGGAAGCTCTTCCCGGCGAAAGACCCTAATAACTCTGGACTGGTCTTCCTCTGGTATCTCTCCTTCCTCCAGCTCCTCCTCTTCTTCATCCAGCTCCCTGTCCGAGTAAGCCTCCTCTGGGGTGCCCAGAGAGAGGGCTGCCAGAGGCTCCTCCTCACTCAGACGGGGTCGCTTAGGCGGAATTCCCTGCTCCTGAGTACCTGTTCCCAGGAGCCTGGCTGACTTATCTTCCCTTGACGAACCAGCGTCTCCTGGCCCCAGCCCCTGCTTCCGCAAACAATAGGCTTTGTGGAGCAAAAGGATGAAATCTGGAGAGAAAAAGTCCCCGGTCCCTCCTTCCCCGGAAGGGAGGGGGGAGGGGGGCAGGGAAGGTGGGGGTACATCCGAGGAAGTAGAAGGAGGTAACTGGGGGCCTCCCTCCCCCCCTAGGAGGACCCCTGGCCCCTGAGGGGGGGGAGCGATGGCCAGGTTAATTTCCTGCTCAACTGAAGCCGCCACAGTGGCACAGCTCCTGCAGATTCCTGCCTCTGCGGAGGTGCCTCTGCGTGTTCCGCAGGAGGGGCAGCGGGGCTTGGTCGCCATGCCTTGGCTCCCTGAATAAGAGCCCAAACTCCAAATATATTTCTCCCCCTCAGAAGTTCTTAGAAGAGGGAATTAACAATTCAAGATTGAAGGAGTTAAGGAATCAAATGCATTAACTGAATTTAATGAGTTAAATCTATTCAAGTAAATCCGGTACTTTAAAGAAATTTAAAGTAAACTTAAAGTAAATTAAAATGAAATTAAAATAAATAAAATTTAGGCACATTAAATGCAGAAATATATCTCTTTTTCCTCCCACGGAGGTACTTGCGTTTAAGCAGACTGTATCTCCTGAACCCGACTCAGCGATCCTAGCCCGATGGCTCTACACGCGGTAGGCCTCACCACGTGGAGCCCGGGCAGAGGACCGCGAGGCAATTTCCTGGACCGCGCTGTGCTCTTTCCCCCGTAAAGTGCTGCTTTCTTGCAGCCTTCGTCTGATGTCTGCCTCTCCCTCGTAGGGCTCCCGGGGAGTAGCAAGGCTCGCTGCCGCGTCCCTCTTCCTTGGGACGGGTCCGGCGAGAGGCGCTGTCTGGCGGCGCTGCCTCCAGCGCTCAGCCGCCAACGGGGCTTCGGCGCGAGGCAGATGCAATCCGGAGCAGGGGGCAGGAGAAATCGCCAGAGCCGTCGTCGGGGCAGAGGAGCAGGAACGAAATTGCCTTCGACTCTGCGAGGAGGGAGCACTTCTAAGGCCCGATCCGGGGACCAGGGGGGGGGGGGAGGGGGAAGACCGAGAGAGCAGGCAGAATTAAAGCAACAGGACGGAGGAGTCCACAAGTAAGAAAAGAAGCAAATAAGGAGAACTTAAATTAAAATGAAATAGATTAAAATGAAATTAAAATGAAATTAAGCAAGATTGCTAACAAGAAGGACTCCAGTAAGCCCTAGGCTTACGGAACCCTCCAGCTGCTTGGAGGCTGAGAATACTGGAGTTAGTGGGTGGTAGCAGTGGTATTTATACCGCCCCACCTCCAAAAAGGTTGGGCTCAGCCTCCAAGCTGCTGGAAGGGTTGCGTAACCCAGAAGTAAAGGGACTGGACTGGAGTGACGATAAGGAAGAGGCAGTTAGGAAAGGCGGGAAGGCAGCGCGCAGGCGCTGTGGGATGCTCCCAAAAGCTTTCCTGTTGGACGCTGGGGAGCGTTCCCACACAGGCTCCGTCGGTACCGACGATACCCATAAGTGAAGACTCATTCCTACTTGTTCCTGGAGATCTCTTATTTCTAAAAAGTTTCTCTTAAACCCCAGCTTTGGTTGGACAACGTTTTATGGCAGTTGGTTGAGTTTCAAATAGAGCATTCCAGAAAACATGTTTTCTGCATCAGAATGTTGTGTATCAGATATTATATCCTGCTCACTTTTTCTCGAGACTCTGGGTACTTTTGAATAAGCTGGAAGGGTAGAAGCCAGCACTGCTCTTACTACTACTGAAATTTTGTATAGCACTACACAATGTAAGCAGCGCTGCACAGACATGTAAAAGACGGCCCCTGCTCATCAGAGCATACAATTCTGCCCAAGCTCCCTGTCAGCGATGCAAATGCCTTTAGGTCAGGCTGGCTTCTACCTCCCTTTAAAGGTGTTCCTTCACTGACTGCAGAGGAAGCTCTTTGTCCTGATACGAGAAGATCACTGCCCTAGGAGCAGTCACGTGTCCCTACAGCCTGAATGCATCATCCTTGCATGGCATCCTGGACATCGACTGGCACTGCAGCCGGGTCACAGTACCATCTATCTTGTTTTTTATTAGCTGTTGCTACTTGTTTCTTGGATATATCAAGTTAGTGTGATGATTTTATTGTTTGGGATGTTGCATAATTAATATTGATTCAACATAAGACATCTTAAGTTTGTTTTGGGGCCAGTTCTGAAGGTTATGTTGGCCAGCATACAGCCGAGCTGGGCTACTCTCCTTAAATAGTGGATGTTGTTGCTGGATCTGGACAGACCCAGTGGTGGACACAGTACTCTTAAGCATCAGCAATAATTAATCAATGTGTCCTTTAGCTAATTGTTACTCCTCTAATAAGAGTCTAGAGTAAATGTGCTCTACTAGCAGGCAGCATTTTGTCATTTGGAATAAATGAATGTGAATCCCCTGCCCCATTCCTAGTCTTATAGGAGAAAAGATTCAACTGTCATGCAGTCTGTTGAATGACTTTTAATAAGTCATAGGTAGCATGATGAGTTTAAAACATTCTCTTTAGGATTTTGTCCACGTTTTTGTCACGTTTAGCTGACTAAAATGTTCGTCTGCATATTTGTGGGCTGGAAACTTTGATTTCTGCAGGCTTTTTAAGGCCTCCCATGTTGCAATGCGCCGTTCTTTTGCATGGTCGTGTTCCTGCTCCTTTGTCATGTACGGCCGGCTGAGCCAGTATTCGTTCTCTGCTTCAATTTCCAGCCTTCGGATCATGTTCCGCTTCATCTGCCACGTCACCTCCCGTGGCCGTCTATACTTCCCAATCCACTGTTTGCCAGGTATTCCTTTGCGGAGAAGCAGTGCTGTGAGGAACATGTTTTAGACACCTAAAACCAAAAGGATTTATAAATTTAAAAACTTGTTATTCATATTTAACACACAACCGGAACATTTGAAGGAGCTGCATGTCTAAACTTGATGTTTTTAAATTTCGAAACTGTAAGAATAAAAGCAGTAAGCACTCACCACAACCAGATATTAGTCAAAAATAAAACCAGCACTTTTACAATGTTGGCAGTGGGAAAAAACCTCCCCACGTACATGCACGTTTATATACTATTGTCAAGCAAATATGCAGCAGGTGCTTATCCACAGAAATACCCCTGACAACTGCCCTTCCCTCTCTATACAGCAGTGGTTCTCAACTTTTTTTCTGTTGCGACACACCTGACAGACAATATTCATGTGCGGAGAGACTGAACGCTACAACCTGCAGCTGAACAAAAGAAGAGCCCAGATATCCTTTTATTATACTTAAGAATAATGGGCTGGTGGCAACAGTGATCATGGAGGGGGGGCAGGAGGGACATAATTAAGGAGCAGTTATAGGGATTCAAGCACCAGGCTCCTTGCTTTGCATGTTCCCCAGCTTGCAGTCACATGTAGTTGCTGGAGATAACATGGGCTTGCTGTCTGTCAAATATCTGGTGACACACTGATTGAGAACCACTGTTCGAGGAAAAGCAAGCATGCCAGCCATCATTCCCTAATGCTGGGGAGAGAGTGGGTGACGCAATTTCATTCTGAAATCCCACACCTTGTTTACCCTGCTTACTATTCAAAGTAGGTAGGGTAGGAAACTTAAAAAAAATGCTACAAGGGAAATTCTCTTTGCAAATCAACTTGCACGCTTGAAAGAAAAAAGAAAAAAAAAAAGGTTCTTGTTTAGCAGCATAGAACACATCTTGTCCCTCTCAAGTTTCATGGAACCATCGCTTCCCTCCATAAAGATGGGGTGACTTGCCAGCACTGGTGTGATCACGAGACCAGTGCCGCTGCTGGAAGTGAAAACATTCTTCCCGCAAGAAAGTGGTATAGGTCAATTCAGAGAAACGTGGATACCTGTGACATGCACATGTAAATTGGAAAGAATGCTGTCAGCTCTAGGATTAATGAACTTGTTACTACTCTGATGAAGGCTTGTGAAAGACAGTTATTGGGGCCCCCAAGATAAAGGTAGTAAGCAAGCGTTTATTTGCCTTTATTAAAATTCAAGTGGAAGTGGAAGAGATAGTGCCTTAAAAGCAGGCACGTGTAAAATTAATGACTTTATAAATTACCTCCATAAAATGTCTGTGTTCTAGCAGGCTGCATTTGAAATAAATGATTGCAATAGTCATTCTGAAAAATACTCCTTGAAAGGCGGGCAATGATCATAAAGGCTGTTGAATGGTTTTTAATAGGCCAAGTAACAAGTAGAATTAGAAAGTCAGCCTACTATTAAGCATTTATGCAAGTGGCGACTGCATACTTCAATTCAGGTCTTATGAACAAATCATTTTGGAGGTATAAATTATATGGCCAAAATTATCCATCTAAAAAGGAGGCAGACCAACTCTGGATGTATAATCTGTGTGTTTAAGAGGCCCATAAACATTTAGGTTGACAACCCAAACAACAGGTCTAACTTCAAAAATTCTGATTTGGATACTTTGAGTTACATGTTCATATTCATGGTGCTGCCTAAAACGGACAGCACTGCTGAAAATACAAAAAATTTGAAACACACACATTTCAAATTATATATTGAACAAACAGCTGGCTATTGACCTCTCTCTTTAGGATTTCATCCTTTTTTTTAAAATCCTTTAGCTGGTCATCTGCCTATGTGTGTGCAGGTTATATGGTCAATAAATAAATACAGGGAGCAAAGTGGACAAACTGGTGTGAAAAATGTAAACAAACGTCACATTAAGCACAGGGACCAATCTAAAAGCTCACAAGTGGACAAAAAAGACCAAGCCGACAACGGCACTATGTCAGCATAGCTGGGTCAACTATACACCATGAACTACACGACCACACCATCGTAGGTCAGAAAACAAAAAAACAAACAAACCCCAAAACAAAACCAACCACACTCCACTCTTTAGTTCAATATGCAAGATCAATACAGCCTGACCAATAGTAATGTCACATATGCAGGCAAAACTGAACACTAAACAAAGGCGCTTAACTCAAACCCAAACTGTCTCATTAACCACCCCACACGTAACTGGAGCACAAGCTGTCACGCCATCCACTCCAATGCCGAGTGTTTTGCAAAAGCTGCCTCAGGGAGGACACACTCCAATACCACACCGTGGCATGTAACTTCTGCAGGTGAGAATACCGCCCGGTCTGAACCGCCAGGGTGTGTGTGTTGGTAGCGTTACATGCCACGGTGTGGTATTGGAGTGTGTCCTGCTCCCTGAGGCAGCTTTTGCGATGCTGCTGCGATGGTTTGTTCAGGCTCCAGTGAGGAAGTGACACCCCCCTTGTGCACGCACACACAGCCTGCCTATCCTGAGGCTATCTTAAGACCACATGTTCCCCATCAAGATCAGCCAAGGATAAGCCCCACTTTTAAGTTTTGTTTTTAAATTTATATTAAATTTTTAAGTTACAATAAGCAATCTACAAGAAAAGTAAATTTAAAGTATACAGGAAAAAACCCTCTCAAGAAACAAAGAATTTACATAAGCCCACATTACGAGAGACAAAGGTACACGGAAGCCAAGACAAAGAAAACAAATAATATATTCAACCCCTTTTACCTATACCCAGAGCAAACATCTCAAAAGGAAAACTACTTATCCAAAAGAAATCGCTCAAGATGGGAAGCCTCAAATACATAACTGTTGCCAGAAAGCGTTACCAAACACTTGCAAGGAAACTTCAAGTAAAATGGTCCTCCAAGAGCCAATATATAGGAATTACACTTACCTGGTAATTGTGGTTCCTTGAGTGACTCCAGTTTAGTCTTCAACCTCTGGGTACTGAACCTCCTCCTGCAGCTTGGAGACTGGGCATGTCAAACTCATGACATCACTGGATATAGCCTGCTGGTCTCTCCCATTAGCCCCCAGTGAACTATTGACAAAGCAGACTCAAAGGAGCAAAAAAACCAGTAACTTTTTTTTTTAAACTTAACATTATATTCAAGGGCACGCATATAACCTAGCTACCTTCTACTCCCCTTACAGAAGGAAAGGGACTGCTTCCTGCATGCTCTCCTTTCCGTCGAATACCGAGTCCTAAACAATCCAGAGCAATATAGCTATATATATAACAATATAATAATATAACAATATAGTGCAAAACAAATGAAAGCATCAAAACGACTGAACACCAGTGAAGGCCTATATCCACTTTTAACCTTGCACTTTCCCCAACAGAAAAACCACTGCTAAGAGCCCATCCCCTGGCGGGAATGAGGACTAAACTGGAGTCACTCAAGGAACCACAATTACCAGGTAAGTGTAATTCCTATTTCCTTATTGTTCCTCCACTTTAGTCCTCAACCTCTGGGATGTATCAGAGCAGTAATCATTGGGAGGGACCTTTCCAGCTAGATCTCAACACCGCTTCCCTGAAAACGACATCCTTAGCCGCCAGAACATCTAGGCGGTAGTGCTTACTGAAAGTATGGAGAGACAACCAAGAGGCCTCCCTAAAGATGTCCACTGGTGGAACCAAACTGTGCTCCGTCCAAGAAGACGCTTGCACTCTGGTAGAGTGAGCTCGTAAGCTCCCTGGGACTGTACGGTCCCATAGAAGATAAGCCAATGCACTCACCGCTCCAATCCATCCAGAAATGGACTCCTTCACCGCCGCTTCCCTTTGCGGGGCCCTCCAAACACCCCGAAGAGAGACGATCCGCCTTGCAAAAGTTTCTGAAACCTTTAAAACACTGCCGCAGCGCTCTCTTGACGTCCAAACAGTGCAAGCTATGGTTCAATACCCTCCCCTCTGCCGCACCTAGCGCTGGAAGAGAGACCATTTTAGTTAGGTGACCGTAGAAACCACCTTTGGCAACGACGGAACCAGCCACCAGGCCACCTTCTGTCTGGAGACAGATAAAAAACGATTCCTGACAGGTCAACGCCTGCAACTCCGAAAATCGCCTCGCCGAACAGATGACCATCAAACGTACCGTCTTCAAGGCAAAACCCTTAACCTATGCCTGTTGCAAGGGCCCCAATGGCGCGCTAGCTAACGCTCCTAAAACCAACTTGAACTTCCCCGGTGGAATTAGCAGCCTACGAGAGGGCTACAGTCTGGTAACCGCCTGAGATAGCGTACCACATCGACCTGTGCATGAGAGCCACTCCCTGTCCTTTGCCCCTATAGCAAGACAGAGCTACTAACTGAACTCTCCAGGATCTGCCTTTACCAAACCCTTCCTGCAGAAAACTTAATACCAAGGGAACTGACACTGTTGTCGCGCGAGCGTGCCTCCGCGAGCACCTGTCCTCAAAGATGCGCCATATACGCACATATGCGAGGGACATAGAATTTTTTTTTTTTTGCGACAAGGTGGCAAAGACTGCTGCCGAGCAACTCTTTTTCTTTAAGCTTGCCCTTTCAATGGCCACCCCGTAAGCAAAAACTGATGCACCTGAGGCATTCGAAGGGAACTCCGTAGCAACAGAATCTCCAATGTCGGAAACCTCCATGGATTCCCATCGAGCAACTGTATGAGGCAGGCATACCACGGGCACTTCAGCCAGCCTGAGGCCCCCAACCACACGTTTCCCAGAAGCACTTCGATACGCAGAACCACTCAATCTATGAGTGCCCCTGGTGGAAAGACAGAGAAGACTGGACGACGGCCATCGTTGAAACAGCACGCCGATGGCTTCCAACCTCCTTTCGCGTTGTCTGCTGAAGAAGCGACCCGTTTATGCAGAATGAAACGCCGCCATGAGGTCCATTACTGGCTGTCCACATATGCGACCGATCTGTGTGAACACTTCCGGATACAACTCCCATTTTCCGGCATCTACTCGGACCCAGCTGAGGAAATCTGCTGTCACAATGTCCTTACCCGCAACATGCGCCACCAAAAACGCTGACAGCCAAAGCTCTATCCACACACACAGACCCTCTGCTGTGGCCTCTATGGCCACACTTCCGATTCTGCCCTGCCGATTGATGTAGGCCACCACCGTGGAGTTGGACAGTACTCGCACCGCTCGACCTGTCACCTTAGCTTCGAGCGCCTGCAACGCCCGGTGTATCGCTCGCATTTCCAGTCGGTTGATTGACCACTGGGTCTCCTGTGTACTCCAAGAGCCTTGCGTGAAACGATCTCTGAACATAGGAGTTTAACAAAGTTTTTGGCCAAGCTCCTGGAGGAAAGGTCCATAACCTTTTATTAGAGAGAAGCTGGAAAATTATACATTTTTTATACCAACTTTCACCAATTCAAGATGTTCTACAAGGCACACAACCCAACAGAGCATCACATCTGTTGTACATGCAACGGAACCCTTAAAATATGAGCATACATGAATCCACCACTTGCCCTGATACAAGCATTGAGTAGCCTATTCGTCTTTTTGGAAACCATCCAGATCCTTAAGACCAGGACTGGCTACCCTAGGAAACAGGATACTGGACCTGAAAGAGCTTGGTCTGACCCAATATGGCATTTCTTGTATCCTTATGAACAGAACCTCCCCAAGGTCTCTGCCTTGGAAGTAACAGGCTGCGCCTGGCCCTATGGCTAGCTCACACGGAGCAGTGCGGCCTAGTGGTTGAGGCAAGTTGCCAGAGGACTAAGGGTTTGAATTCCAATTGAGACCACCAACCTTGGGCCATAAAAACTGGGGTTTCTGGTCCCACAGGTGGTCCCTTCTGGCTTTCGTTAAGCAACTTGTCCCTGAAGGGCTCACAATTTATGTTTTGGTACCTGAGGCAGAGGGTTAAGGGAAATAGAAATACTGTAACTGACTGTATGCCACACTGACCTGTAGGCAATCAGTATACTCAAATAAATAACTGACTGGGAATATGTGACCGCAGCAAACACTGGCAGTGGAGAAACAGAGCTGGTGCTGGTTCCTGGTCTTCCTTTCTCGCTCTCCCAGTCCTTCTGCCAGCATTGAGAAAAGGCTGAGAATAGATTGTCCAGTGGGCCGGGGACCTTGCATCCTGGACATCAGAGAGAAAGAGGGGCTAGGATCTGGGAACAAAGCCCACAGAGAAAGGGAAACTGGTGACTGACACTGTAGCTCCTCCGGATGGCTCGCTCCACAGCAGATCCCACGGCTGCATCTCCAACCCTGTGTAACACCATGAGGACCTCACACACTTTATTACAATCGACACCCCCCCCCCCCCCCCCATTACTGGAGAAATTACCTTAGCCTGATAATACAGTCCGAGCAAAGAAATGCCGTCTCACTCTGCAAAGAGTGCACCCAAAAATCATGCCTAAGCAATTGTGAGCACATACAAAATGCACATCTACATATACGGGTGACCCAGCACCTGTCACCCAAACACAGTGCAGTGAGCACACTTGAACATAGGCCGAATACATGGAGCATACACAGAATATTGACTTCCACTATGAAACCTTTCAGTGCCCTAGAGCGCTAAGACCCAAACTGTGCTACCTAGATGTCCCTCTCTTCATCCTCAGTCTTTAACAAGATGGCACAGTGCCCCTGCTAAGTGCTTAAAGCCCTGCTCTGACAGCACAGGCTCTAGAAATAGATGAGAATTTCCTGGGAAGGACATGCTAAGTGGAGCTATGAAACACACAGGCACACCCCTCCCCCCCAGCCTTCCTGCAGTCAGAGAAATAGCAGTGGGATACACCGACAACCTTGCAAGTGGAGGTCTTAGAGGTTGCTGCCTGTATGTACTTGATGAGGAATACAATTTCGTATTTTACTACCCACCCACCCCCAGGGATGGGGGCACTGAATACTATATGTGATTCATGAGCAGCGCTGCCATCCGGTGGCCTTTAGGGCACCAGAGCCCGACAAACAATACAGAAGTTAAACAGCTTTAAATCTTGGTCATACAATCTTGATTTGCAGAACATTACAGTTACTTGTTCAGTCACTAACCCTTGAGAGCCCATGAGGTGGCCCTGTGGTTATTTCTTTCCTGACTTGCAGCCAAAGATCAATCTGATGATGGCTGCATTCACACGGTCACAGAAAGGCACTATTCAGTGTACCAGCTGCCCTCTGGTGGCCATAGACCGTAGCACAGGCACTTCTTGGTTGACAGTTTAACTGTTATTATTATTATATATCTTTTTATATCCTAAGGTTTCCTAAACCTGTCCCTGTGAAACCACAGGCGTTTGGGCAACTTTCACTATAGAATACACAAAAGCACACTTTTAGCCTGTCCCTCCTTCCAACTACAAGTTAGGGCTCTGCTCTTGAAGAACCTAAAAGCTGGCAATTTGCCTAATATCCCAGGACTTAACAGATGCTCCTCAGAGACATGATTAGGAGGGAAAGAACATGTGGCATCAGATCAATGCCAAAACTGCTGTCCTATAAAACTAAGAATAAACTTAACAATAAAGAGGACTGACAACAGCCCCCTTAAGGCTGAGGAACCCCCCGAGCCTCAAAAAACCTACAAACAAAAGGAAGAAACACTAGGCCCAAAAATCTAGCTATTCCACCTGTCGTCTTCCTCACACAGGCAGCTCGCCACGCAGTCCAAATACCTAGAGAAAAAATGGCCACCCCTTTGCCAACGAATTTTGGTGCCAAGAACAGCCACTGCAAAAAGGAGGCCTCAGCAGACCAACAGAGCCTGCTCCTATCGCCTTGAATTCATCCGATCCTCAAGCCGCGCTGCCGCGCCTGGCAGCCACAGCGAGGACCGCTCAGCTGGTTCCACAGAGTAAAAGTAAAAACCCGCAGCAACGGAGAGGCTCCGTCTCACACAGCTTCAGTGTGGCTATACGGGTCCCGGATCTCTCTCCCGTACCGTCAAGGGAGAGAGATCCACACCGGCGAATGCCTGCAGCAAGTGAAAATAACTGACAAGGAGGGAAGGCGAGAGCTGCTACTAATTTAAAGAGCCAGGCTCAAATTTAAAATTACTGTAAATATAAGGAAATTTGCTCCTAACAACTAAAGGGAACTAATCCCTGATTGCCAATTAACCAAAGGTAATTGAATTAAAAGTAAAATTAAAGGTAAAAATCAAAAGTAAAATCAGAATAGAATTTGTCACACTAAATGCTCCTTATCTGTTCCCCCAAGTGAGCCCAGAAGCTAGGCTCACTACGTCCTCCTGCTGCATGGAGACTGGACACAATGGGGGCTGATGGGAGAGACCAGCAGGCTATATCCAGTGATGTCGTCATGAGTTTTTGACATGCCCAGTCTCCAAGCTGCAGGAGGAGGTTCACTATCCAGAGGTTGAGGACTAAACTGGAGGAACGATAAGGAACTTAGGTTTCAACTAAGTATTTAAAATAATAGAGAGTCATACTACCATTGAACACAATTTAGGACAACTATCCAGAGGGTTGCCATGAGTTGACACCGACTCGACAGCACTTAACAACAACAAACTAGTACCACTGATAGCTTTGCATAGCTGAGGCTCCGACGTGCTGACAAAGTCACTGGGCAGTGTGCTACTTTACCTCAGGTAGACTGTGATGCACTTTAGAGCCAATAAATGGGTCAGCTGGAAAAATACAAAAGAGAATACACTCATGGTGTACTGAAAGCTGCAGCAAGCAACTAGTCACATTCATCTTCACGGCACACATTAGCCCCATCGATAATGTGTGAAAACCTTAAAAACATCCGATACACACATGATAGTATGGATTCCCCCCCCCACCCCCACACACATAATTAGTAGAGCTAACAGTAGAACCAGGGTAGGATGGGGAGGGCCCTCCCCTAGTACTGGTCTTGGTAACGGTAACTGTAGAGATGCTGGTCTAAATGTGAGGGGTTAGGGCTATGTGCACTAGCAGGCGGTCCCTGCAGTTGATACCGTGCAGTACCACAGCACAGCCATGTAACGGAGATCATTTGTGTTTGCCTGACACTGCTGAAAGACACCGTGAGCTAGGTTTCCCACAGTGAACAGCAAACAGCCTTTATAAAAGGATTGGGAAGAACAAGTGGCAGAAATGTCAGAGTTCTTTGTCCATGCAAAGATTCATAAATGACTCAGCCACTATGCTATTAAAAGCTACTGAATACAGAAGGAATTTGGTGCTACAGGCAAAGCATTTTTCAAATGCAAGGCAAGTAAGAATTTGATAACTACCTCCTGCTAAGAACATCATAGCTATTAGACATTGAACCTGCAAAAAACTAAAAAGAATTTTAATTTGCTTCCTTAATGGCTACAGAAAATGTACAAATAAGAAAATGGAACATCTGTGGATGGGATAAGGCTGTTGACAAGTGAATATTTTTAACAAGTTCAAAGCCTATAGTAGTAATTATGGGGAGATTTTAATCATAGCTGATAATCTCCTTTCCTTGAATCCTGCTAGACCAGTCCAGATGAGTGGGTTATGCTCCCTTGCCAGCAGAATTGAGCAACTTTCAGCAATGTCAATCACTTGGTATATCCTCTGGTACAACTGAGAGAAGCAAATAAGACACTTCCCAAGCAGTAAGCCAAATTGAAAAAAAACTCAGATAAAAAAACAAACCACCACACAAACAGCTTTGCCCCTGAAAAGCATGATGACCAAGTACTATTAGGAAACTCGAACCAGTCCACAAGGCTGACTAGACCTCCCACGGCAGCCAGAAACCCAAAAATCTGCAGAAAGCATTTCTCAGGCAATGACATTGATCGTAATGCAATCCAAAGGCAGCAGGCTTTCCAGGGTGGGTCCTGGACTGGTCTAGCAGAATTCAAGGAAAGGAGATTATCAGGAATAATGAAAATCTCTCCTCCTTTATCATCCTGCTAGACAGGTCCAGACGAGTAGAATGTACCCAATCAGGATCTAGAATGGGAAGAAGACAATATTAAAATCACCCTGTCAAAGAAGTCATCTGAATAACCTCCACAAGCACCCGTAGGGCCTCACAAGGCAAATCAACGAAGGCCAGGAAGCCTTAGAACCATCCTCTTGGGCAGCCAAGCGGCCTCCACCCGAGGACTGCACTTTATGGAGTGAACAGTGATTCATTCCTGCTTACCAGGCAGGATTTCACTCCGTTTTAAATGGTCTCCAGGGGTGAATGGGCAATAGAGAACTTGACCTCTGCCAGCACTTCCCTAAAAACTGCAGAGGACAGAGAAAGACTGCTTGTCAGGAGGAATTGTTACTAAGTCAAGCAACACCCTCTGTTAGGCCACCAGACACAGTGAGGAGCCCATCTGAAGAAGATCTTTCTCTAGGAGGGAAAGCAGGACCACAGTTCAATCAGGAGGAGAAAGAGGGGCAGCCTCCTTTAAGGATGGTTGGCAAAGGCTTCACAGTGAAAGGAGCCATTCAAAGAACTAGAAATGTGTACTCTAAACCAAGGGCTGCAGCATGCACACCATACGATGGATGCCAGAGGTCCTTGGAATAGACTGCAAGGAACCAACCTACCAGGGAGGCCTTACACATGGACCCTAAAAAGGTATTTTAGGGCCCTCTACCACAGGAACCCAATGAGACCCAACAGGACACTCGGGTGAACAGAACTACATTAATCCTGCTGAAGGAGGCTGTGCAGAGATATCTTCCAAAGAATACCTTGGAGGTAGCTCTTGTAGCAGAACAGGCCCACTACTCAATCCCGAGAGATCTGCACCAAGCTGCAGTCCAAGTCGAATTGCTAAAAACTATAACATCTGCTAAGGGCATATAGATTCACCAGGTCCCAAGCAGGGAGGTTACCAAGTAGCTCAAACTGACCAGCATGGGCCCGAAAGGACGAATTGTAAATGAAAAAGCACCAAAAAACTGCCTTACCCAGATCCCCTGCTGTGTACTCCTGTAGACCTGTATCTTGGGGGGTGGGGGAAGAGAAAGGCTACTCCACCTGGCTCAAGAATACACATAACATGTTGTGCAAGTTCAGGCCAGGACCTCTAGGATCACTAGGACCAAAGGGGCTGATGCATTGGGTGAGCAGTCTTCTGCATAGATTCAGAGAGGAAGCCATATAACATCCCTCCCCTAGGCCACTCCAAAGGAAGGGCCACCCAGTCTACCATACGTGGAATCTTTCTGCATCTGAAATTTCTCTGCAACCAGCATCTACCAGAGTGGCCAATACATGGGGTACTGGAAGGTCACGTCTTTGCACTATGAGATCACATGTGAGATCAACACAGATAGTCTGACACTAATAGAGCTTGCAATATGCGCTGCATTTATGCAATCAGATGTACCTCCATCTAACACCCCAACTGTATGGCCATGAGAACTGCTCTGTTCCCACGAGTTCTGTTGCAGCACAAGACATGCATGACAGCTTGGGCCATATCTGAGCCTCCCAAGGGTCAGTGCGATTGCTCCAGCCTCCAAATGGAAAATCCCCGGGGCAGAGTCCCTGAGGCAACTGGACCGCATCTTGCACTTCCAGCCCTTTTGTCTAGTTTCAGATGCTTCCCACATATCCCCAGTCATGAGGTGGAACCACAACAGCTACCTCACCTGCTCCTTGACCTCCCATGGGGAGGGGAGAGCCTGGTCAAATGACAGGGAACAAGGAAGATTATGCAATGCCTCTGATTCTAGTGCAAATGCACTCTTAAACCAGGATATAGCCCCAAGGATGATGCTCCGCCTCCAAGGGTTAGAGGAGACTCGCAGAAGTGACCAAGCTGCCCTGGGCAAACTCTGTTATGAGAAGTCAACTTGGGAGAGTAGGAACAGAAACCCAGGAGTTCAAAATCATAGGACAGAATCAAGCTGCTCTCATCGACTCCAGCCTTTCCGGGCAGAAGAACATCTTTGGATAACCCCCAAAATACACTAACTGGACCAGCCCAAAGTCCAGGCATGAGCAATTGGGCCCTTTGCATGCAGAGAGGTGCTGCTCTACCCCCTTATCACCTTGCAGAAAGAAATAGGAGCCATGTCTAGGTACAAGTCAAGGCCCAGACCCAGAGAGGTGGCACAAGGAGTAGAGGAGCAGCCTAATGGTTAGAGCAGCAGTCCGAGACCTGAAAGACCATGGTTCAAATCCCACTCCTTGTGGGCTCAAGCAAGTCATTTAACCCTCTACCACTTCAGGTACAAAACTTAGATTGTAAGCCCTTTGGGGACAGGGAAATACCAACTATACCAAACTGTAAAGGCATAAAGTAATGCAGATGCAGAGAAACCGCTAATGCTATTCATTCCTCGAATGTAACAAATGCCATGGCAAGGTCCAGGACATGTGCCCCATCCAACTGATGCCACGTCAAACCCCGAAGAGACCCTATGAAGTTGAGAAACATGCAATCCAAAGATCATTGGCTCTAGGTCCAGGACATACCAAAGGAAACTTACGTAACGTCAAGGATCCATTTGTATCAGGCATAATATCCTGTCACTGCAGAGCATCCCCCACCTGAGTGGATAGTTTTAGGGAAACCTTGAAAGCTCTGCTGTGATTCACTTAATGCTCGTCAGAAGGTGGTGTGTGGTAGAGCTTCCCTCTGCAGGTGGAACTGCATAGAATTAGCGGGTCCTGTGCTTCAACTGTTCAGATAATCCCACAGAGGCAGCGGCAAGTAGTAAGAAGGAACTGAAGGCTGGAGGAATACATTAAGGGGTGCAGAGTAAGGAAAGGAGGACTGTTGCCACAAACAGCAGCAATACTGGCTGCTTATACTTCTCTCTGCCAGTGGCCTAGCACACCCATACTTGCTTAGAGGACCTTCACAATTAGGGTGAAAAGTGGTTTAAATTATATTTTGAGCTTTGCAAGACTCCAGGAATGTATGGATGAAAGACAGCTTAAAATTGGCAATGAAGGATCAGGAAAAATCTTGTGATAAGAGTTTGAGACTCCCATCTACCACAGAGTATCCAGTCCAGGACAAATAATTGTATCTTCTTTTGCCAAACCGTGTACCACTCTCTCTGTTCGTTCTCTTAGTTCATTAGGTCTAGATGCCAGAAACGTTTCAAACATACAACTGCTGAAAGTTCTGTACAGATATTTTACTGAGGAATTAAGGCCTGACCATCATTTACACAAAAGCTGACCCTCATTGAAGCGTGAAAAGGCAACGAACCAGTGTGTCTCTGTAATATAGCAGGAGTGGGAAATGTTTACATTGTAAAACAAGGATGTATGTTTGAAATATATTGTATGTTTTGAAATCTGCATTTAAATTTAATAAATGTAATGAACTTAAAAATGTGAAGGCGTTCTGCAATCATTCATGGAAAACCATTTCATGTTAAGAAGTGTGTAGTGAAAGGAGAAATGTGTTAAATCGCCCACTTAGTACCAGTTCAGTTGCCATGGGGCAGTTCACTTTTAATGTCTGGAAGCTTATATATAAAATTCCATGGGTCAGATTTACCAAGAATATTTCTTACTTTGTGCCTGTGGAGAAATACTCCAAAAACTGACTCCAGCTAGCCAAGTGGGAAGTGCTATTGTGTTTTTAAGTCAGAATATTAACAATGTAGAATACAATGCAGTCTCTAAGCAAAGAGAGTCCAGGTATCATATTTAGCAAGGTCTGAGCGGGAGTCTCAAAAATCAGCAGCGTTAGCCTGTCCCTGCTCTCCTCCCTTTCCTATCAATGTATGCATAAACAGTATTATGCAGAGCCACATCCCCCCAAAAATGAGACTAACTTCTAAAGAGTTATTTACTCTATGATTGGACCTCTCTTCTGGGCAATGGTGCACCTCTCTATCCTCTTTCACTGAGCTCAGAGTGAACTGGCAGCTCTTCAAAAGATTGACATGAATGCAGAGACACCAGTGGGATAAAATCTTGAGTTTCCTTGCTGCGGGTCAAGCCCCAGACCAGAAAATAAATTAGTTTTCCCTTTGGCCTAATGAAAGTTTTTCATTGTTGAGCTAATCTGGTCTATTTTATGAAACCGAGCAGGAAAGTCTGGTATGAATACAGGACTCTCCGGGGCTTGTTTACAGCCCATGTATGTTACCAAATGACTCAGTGTAACCAGTTCTGAAATCTAAATAATTATGGTATGGAAACCTAAAAGTTATTGTACTTTACAAAACAGTTATTGTATTTGCAAAAATAGTATACAAGATGGAAAAATGAGTGCACATGTCAAAACTACATAAGATAAAACAGAATGTTTTATGAAAAATTGTTCTGACAGATACTATTCTCTGCTTTAGATCATACAACCCTGAATCAGGGAGAAAACACTAAGAGGCGATCTTGGCACTGGCCTTGCACCTGCGTATCTTTTTTCAAGAAGTTTTGAAAAGATCTGGTATTTGCCAAACAAGTCTAGATTTTTGTTTCTTACTTTTCTTTTTCCTACTTTTGACTCTATCCCCTTTCCTCAGCCCAGCTACTCTCCATCCTCTTTTGAGCCTAAGCCCCTGATTAACTCACTTTTTCAACCCGCCGCCAGCTTCCTTCGTCTCTTCACCTAGCCTGTTGGCCCGTCCCACGCTTCACTTTTTTTTTTAAATTTGCACTACCCAGGAAAAATGTAGGGGCCAATGCAGAAAGCCAGCGTTGAAGTTACACGCTATTAGCTATGTATGAATCTATGTAGTGTGTCGATAGCGTACAACTTCAGCGCCAGCATGCAGGAAGGGGTGCAAATACAAATTGCATATACAAATTAGCCACACGTTAAACTGCGGCGCAAATGTCAGAGTTAAAATGGGAGAACAAGCCAAACACATATGCAGAGACGCTGGCGCAGGTTTGGCATGCTCTCCCAGAGAGGGTCATCTGAGGCAAAGTTTGACACCCTTAGATTATAAGCCCCCAATGCCATCAAAATACTCTCGGGGAACCGGATAACCCTGACACCAACCCCCCTGCACCGAAACCAAACCCTGGTGGCCCAGATCCCACCCACCCACCTACCTAATTTTAAAAAAAAAACCCTGGTGGCCCAGCGGCCTCGATCCCACCCACCCAATAACAAAAGGCCCACTGACCCCAAAACCCCCACCTGGTACCTTTAAGATGGAGCAGGAGCGTTGTCCGCGGGCTCCTGCCACTGCACCATCTTGAAAACAGGCAGCGCCTGACCCCATGAAGTGCAGCCTGGGATGCACTGGGCAGGGTCAGATTGCCATATAAAGCATTTTCTACCTTATATGGCGGTCTGACCCCACCTAGTGCATCCCAGGATGTACTGCATGGGGCCAGGCACTGGCATTTTTCAAGGTGGCAGCACAGGGGTGAGAGTGGGTGGGCAATGCTCCTGCTCCATCTTAAAAGTACTAGGAGGGGGTGAGGGGCCACAGGGCTTTTTGTTACTGGGTTAATTGGGGCAAACTTGGCTACCAATGATTCTTTTTGATTGATTGATTGGGGGGGGGGGAGGGCGGGGAGAATCAGAGCCACTGCGCTACCAGGGATTTCTTTTATTGGGGGGGAGGAAATCAGGGATTTGGTTTCTGTGGGGGATCGGTATCAGGGGCATTGGCCCCCCTGAGTGTATTATGATGCATCGGGGGCGAGTTTAAGACACCTCAGACCAAGCGTAGAGTTATTTGTGCATTGCTGGTTACATAATCCTCTACGAATTTCTCAGCATGCCATTTTAATACACGCAGCTCATTTTCGTATAATTTAAATACACTTGGTGTTATTGTGCACACTTGCTTTTCCTTTGCTGTTTACGCATGCCTCAATCTCTTTTCTGCATTTGGCGTGTTAGAACTTGTGCATATAAATTGCGTTATCTATTATGCCAATTGGCGACAGGGAAGCGGGCAGGCAGGTATGCTCCTCCCTGCTCCCCACCGCATGGCCAATCAGGCCGAAGAAACACCCCGGCACCAGATTTACAAACTGAAGCGTTCCTTGGCGTGCCCGCACCTAGCCAAAGTGCCCTTTGGCTTGGCCCTTCGGTGCGGCACTGTGGAAGGGCCGCAGCCTCCTCCTCCCCCTCACTCCAGCAACTCCACCGAAGAACTGGCGAGATGCAGCGGAACCATGCAAAACGTCACCATGTAAGCATCCTCCAAGTATATCCCATGATGTGTTGTAATGTAGCCCATGATGCCCAGCTTGCCTGTATTGTAACCCATAATGTATTTTAACCTGATGTAATGTGTATTGTTATGTAATGTAACCTGATGCCCAATGTAATGTAATGTAGTGTTTAAATAGAAATGTGCAGTAGTACTATTAGTAGTAATGGGAGACATTGAGTGTCACATGTATGATTTTCTCCCAGTTGGTGAGAGGTCTTATGTGTGCACTAGGTGCAAGGAGCTCTTTGCTCTCAGGGAACGAGTCCGTTCTCTAGAGGCTAGAGTAGCAGACTTGGAAAACATAAGAAAGACAGAGAGGTACATAGACGAGACCTACAGGGATACAGTCCTGAAGTCCCACCACCAGTCTGGCAGCAACCCTGTTGCCATGGAGGAGAGAGGTCACGTGACAGGAAGTGATCCTGTAACTAAGACCTGTCCTAAGGTTAAGGTTTAATCATTTGATAAAAACCACCTTTCTATATCAATCAAGGCAGTGTACAATAATAAAATACATAAAATTTTGGCCAAAGCCGGTAAAAGAAAGGAAATGTACAAAATTATAAAGGACAGAAGATAAGAGTATAATAGAGACAGGACAAGATACAAGAGGCAAATAAAAATATACAAAAGGGTGAACTCATACAAAAGGAGAAGGGACGTTAAATGCTAGGGAGAACAGATGGGTTTTGAGGTTTTGTTTAAAAGTGGCATATTGAGATTCCAGACGGAGAGAGGAGGGGAGAGAATTCCAATGAGCAGGGCCAGCGAAATAAAATGCAGAAAGACGGGTGAGCTGCAGATGGGCACGGGAAGGGGAAGGAAGGGCAAGACGGTTAAGGTGGAAAGAGCGGGGTGTATGTCGAGGGGAATGAAAGGAAAGGAGATGAATCAGATACGTCGGAGTGCTGGTGTGATAGACTTTGTGTAACAGGGTCAATAGCTTAAATTGAAAATGAAACGAAACTGGCAACCAATGAAGACGGAAGAGTAAAGGAGTGACATGATCCCGAAGAGTGGAGTGTGTGACAAGACGCGCAGCAGTATTCTTTGGAGCCTAACTACCTGATTTTTGGGAAGACCAAGGAACAGTGAGTTGGAGAAATCTACCCGTGACATGACTAAAGATAACACCAGTGTGGTCAGAGCAGAGGAAGAAAGAAAGGGGCGGATTGAACGAATTTGACGGAGAAAAAAGAAGGAAGTTTTGGTAATGTGAGAGATATGGGAACGAAAAGAGAGATCTGAATCAAAGTCCTCCAGGTGATGTAAAACCCTCTCGCACCAAGGAAGTTTCTCCAGGGCCATGTGCCCATGAGGGAAGGGTTAGGACAGCCGTTATAGTTGGTGATTCGATCATTAGGCATGTAGATAACTGGGTGGCTGGTGGACGTGAGGATCGCCTGGTAACAGGCCTGCCTGGTGCGAAGGTAGCGGACCTCACGCGCCACCTAGATAAGGTCTTAGATAGTGCTGGGGAGGAGTCTGCTGTCTTGGTACATGTCGGTACCAATAACATAAGAAGATGTGGTAGGGAGGATCTGGAGGCTAAATTTAGGCTTTTAGGTAGGAAGTTGAAATCCAGAACTTCCAGGATAGCGTTCTCCGAAATGCTTCCCGTTCCATGCGCAGGACCCAAAAGGCAGGCAGAGCTCCGGAGTCTCAATGCGTGGATGAGACAATGGTGCAGAGATGAGGGTTTTGGATTTGTTAGGAACTGGGGAACATTCTGGGGAAAGAAGGGGCTCTTCTGAAGGGATGGGCTTCACCTTACTGGGATGGAACCAGGCTGCTGGCATTAACCTTTAAAAAGGAGATAGAGCAGCTTTTAAACTAGATAATAGGGGAAAGCCGACAGTCGACCAAGAGCGGATGGTTCGGAAGAATGTATTCTTGAAGGATACTACCAAAAGCAGAGAGGTTCCAAAAAAAAAAAAAGAGTAAAGTAGCCCAAATGCCCTCGAATATGGAGCATACAGAGCTTAAAGATCCCAAATTACCCATGTCTAACAATAGCCAAATTAATATGAATAAAATACAGTCTCTAAAATGCTTGTATGCAAATGCTAGAAGTCTAAAAAATAAGATGGGAGAGTTAGAATATATAGCACTAAATGAAAGGTTAGATATGATTGGAATATCAGAGACATGGTGGAAGGAGGACAACCAGTGGGACACTGTGATACCTGGGTGCAAACTATATCATAATGATAGAGCTGATCAAATTGGTGGAGGGGTTGCGCTCTATGTTAGAGAGGGCATTGAGTCAGAAAGGATTAAAGTTTTGCAGGAAACAAAATTTGCTGTAGAATCTCTATGGATTGAAATTCCATGTAAAAAGGGGAAGGCGATGGCAGTGGCGGTGTACTCTCGACCGCCTGGCCAGAATGAACAAATGGATGATGAAATGCCCAAAGAAATCAAGGAAGCTAACAAAAGTTACAGTACAGTAATAATAATGGGTGATTTCAATTACCCCGGTATTGACTGGGTCAGTCTCACGGCAGGACATGCTAGGGAGATAAAGTTCCTAGATGAAATAAATAACTGCTTCTTGGAGCAGCTGGTTCATGAACCAACCAGAGGGGAAGCCATATTAGACCTAGTCCTTAGTGGAACACCAGATCTAGTGCAAGAGATGATGAAATTAGACTTACCTGCTAATTGTGGTTCCTGGAGTGGAACCAGTCTAGTCCCGGAACCTCTGGGTTGCCCATCTCATCCTGCAGCTTGGAGACTGAGAAACTCCTCCTTTTATGACCTCATCAGTATATCACCCCGGTGTCTGGTCCCTGCCATCAGTATCCTATTGACAAAGCAGACTCACCGGAGAAACAAAGTACAAGTTATACAAAAACATCAAAAATCCAGGAAAGAACCCCGGTGGAAGGTGAAAACCCCCATAAAAAGGAAAATAGAAAGGTGACTGGAGATTAGAGCAGACCATTTCCTTGACCAAACGGTAAGGAAGAAAAAAAAAATAAACTCCTGCCGCTACGGATATTATATAATAAGTGTGTAGTTGTAAACTCTTAGAGTGAAATAAGTAAAACAGTCTTACCTGTAACACCTGAAGGAACAATGTTTTGCCATCCAACCCTGGGGAGGGATACGGGACTAGACTGGTTCCACTCCAGGAACCACAATTAGCAGGTAAGTCTAATTTCATCTTCCTGATCGTGTCCCCAGTTTAGTCCCGGAACCTCTGGGATAGTGCCAGAGCAGTGAAGAAGTCAACCATGGGAGGGACCAGGCAAACCAGCCTGCAGCACCGCCGAACCAAAGGCAGTCTCCTCCTCCCTTTGCACATCCAGACGATAGTGCCGGAAAAAAGAACTCAAAGACGACCAAGTCGCCGCCTTACAGATATCTACCGGCGAAACCAGACGAAACTCCGCCCAGGAGGTAGCCTGAGCTCTGGTGGAATGCACCCTAAGCCCGTCTGGGACCGTTCTACCTTTCAAAAGATAAGCAGATGCAACAGCTTCCTTGATCCAACGCGCAATAGAAGCCTTAGATGCCGCTTCCCCTTTCCTTTGGCCCACGAACAGCACAAAGAGCCTGTCTGACCTTCGGAAGGCCGCCGTACGGCCGATGTACATCTTCAAAGCTCTACGGACATCCAGAAGACGTAACCTCTTTGAAGCCGAATCCGTCTTGCCTGCCGCAAACACTGGAAGAGAGATTTCTTGATTCAGATGAAAAGACGAGACCACCTTGGGCAGAAAGGCCAGAACTGTTCGCAAAACAACCTTTGACGAGAAAAAAGACAAATAAGGCTCCTTGCAGGAGAGCGCTTGGAGCTCTGAAATACGTCTGGCCGAGCAGACCGCCACCAAGAAAACCACTTTAAGAGTGAGATCCTTGAGGGAAGCCAGAGACAGCGGTTTGAAAGGTGGATCTTCCAACGCGTCCAGAACCAAGGGCAGATGCCACGAGGGAAAAATTTTCCGAGTCGGCGGCCTAAGAAGGGCAGTAGCCCTTAAAAAGCGTTTGACATCTCTCTGTGCCCCTAGGGATTGCCCCGCAACTCTGCCTCAATAACAGGCCAACGCCGCTACTTGAACCCGAAGAGACGCTGCCGCGAGACCTTTTTCAAAACCATCTTGCAAGAACTCCAAAATGCATGGAAGAGAGGAACCCAAGGCCGTGACGCCACGTTCCTCACACCACGCCTCAAAAACTCTCCAAACGCGTACATACGCAAGCGACGTTGAACGTTTCCTGGACTTCAACAGGGTATTGACAACTGCCGTCGAGTACCCTCGGGCACTCAACCGAGCCCTCTCAAGAGCCAAGCCGTAAGAGAGAACCGAGCCACGTGCGGCATGAACAGAGGACCCTGCGCTAACAGATCGGGCCGACAGGGCAGACGCCAAGGGCAGTCTGCCAACAATCTCACCAGGTCCGCGTACCACGGACGACGAGGCCAGTCCGGCGCTATCAGTATCACATGCCCTTTGTACCTTTGAACTCTTTGAAGAACTCTTCCTATCAGAACCCACGGAGGAAACACGTACAGAAGCTGTCCCTCTGGCCAAACCTGCATCAGAGCGTCCAGGCCTTCGAACATCCTTTCCCTGCGCCTGCTGAAGAAGCGACTGACTTTCGCCGAAGCGAAGGTCACCATGAGATCCATGACCGGCGGACCCCATCTGCGCACAATCCTTTTGAAAACCTCTGCGTTCAGAACCCATTCCCCCGGATCCACTCGAACCCTGCTGAGGAAATCGGCCTCGACATTGTCCACTCCCGCTACATGAGCCGCGGACAGGTCTACGAGATTCACCTCCGCCCAGGCGCAGAGGATTTCGGCCTCGGCCTCCAGGGCCACGCTGCTTGTGCCCCCTTGCTTGTTGACGTAAGCCACCGCCGTCGCATTGTCGGACAAAACTCGGACTGCTGCGCCCTCCAAAAGAGGCTGAAACTCCCGCAGTGCCCGATACACCGCCCTCAATTCCAGCCGGTTGATGGCCCAAGTCCTCTCCAGAGGACCCCAAAGCCCCTGCGCAAACCTGCCCTGACAATGCGCTCCCCAGCCCGTTAAGCTGGTGTCCGTCATCACCGCTACCCAGACCGGGGGCTCCAAGGCTTTCCCCTGCTCCAAAGACTCGGGGAGCAACCACCATTAATTTCCGGGACAGTGAATCTCGCTGATGGAACCACCGACGAAGTAGTGCTCTTTGAAGGGGCCTCATGTGAGCTCTGGCCCAGGGTACCGTCTCTATCGTTGCCGCCATGGTGCCCAACAACTGCAAGTAACGCCAGGCCGAGGGAGCCTTGAGTCTCAGAAATCTCTCCACCAATCGCCGTAGTCCCCGAGCCCGCTGAGCCGTTAGGAAGACTTTCCTGATCCGCGTGTCGAAGCGGGCGCCAAGATACTCCAGGCTCTGCGAGGGATGCAGATGACTCTTCGCCACATTGATCACCCACCCGAGCCCTTCCAAGAACGAAATCACTCTGGCCGTGACTCTTTCGCTTTCGGCACGCGATTTTGCCCGAATGAGCCAATCATCCAGATAAGGATGCACCAGGATGCCTTCCTTGCGCAGTGCAGCCGCTACCACTATCATTACCTTGGTGAAAACTCGTGGGGCCGTGGCGAGACCGAACGGCAACGCCTGAAACTGATAATGCCCGAAAGGAACCGCGAACCGGAGAAACTTGTAATGATCTGGTCTTATCGGGATATGCAGATATGCCTCCGACAGGTCCAGAGACGTAAGGTACTCTCCCTTCTGAACCGCCACTATGACGGATCGCAGAGTTTCCATTTGAAAATGGGACACTCTGAGACACCGATTGACCCGTTTGAGATCCAGAATCGGACGAACCCCCCCCGTCTCTCTTTGGGACGATGAGGTAAATGGAGTATTGACCGGAACCGCACTGGTCTAGAGGGACGGGGGCTATAGCTCGAAGGTCCAGCAACCGTTGCACGGTCTCCCGCATGGCCGCCAGCTTCGCCCCCGACCTTGCGTGGGGCCGAACAAAGGCCTCCCGCATGGGACGCAAATGTTCCAGGGCGTAGCCTTCCCGTATGACCTCTAGAACCCACTGATCTGATGTTATTTGGACCCAGGCAGAATAAAACTCCTGCAAATGACCCCCCACTGGAGGAAGGGCCGACTGGGTCCCTCTTATCTCATTGTGTCTTCTTGTTGCTAAAGGAAGAGGAGGGAGAGGGGCCGAAGCCCCTTCCGGCTCCCTGGAATCCCCGAAACCCTTGGCTTCTATAGGGAAACCTACCCCTTTGACCGGAAAAAATCTTCTGAGAGCGAAAACGTCGAAAATCGCGAGGTTGAGCCCTAGCGCCCGGGGCCCCCCGCGCCGGTTTGGGCTTATCCTCCGGCAATCTACCTCCCTTCGATTCTCCGAGGTCCTTCACGAGCTTTTCAAGGTCCTCTCCGAAGAGTAGCAGCCCCTTAAAGGGCAACTTGCTCAATCTAGCCTTTGACGAACTATCTGCCGCCCAATTGCGCAGCCATAGGTACCGCCGAGCTGCCACTGCCGACGCCATGCTCTTCGAGAGACCCCTCATAAGGTCATACTGAAGATCCACCAGGTAGGCTGCCCCGGACTCCAACCGAGCAGCTTGACCCGTTCGGGACTCCTCCTTGTCCTCTGGCAGCTGTTGGGTCCATCGTAGACAGGCCCTAGCTACCCATGCTCCGCAAATAGCTGCCTGCAGAGATATGGCATTTATATCGAACACCAGTCTCAGCAAGACCTCCAGTTTCCTATCCTGACCATCCTTGAGAGCCGCACTGCCCTCCACCGGGGTGGTAGTCTTCTTAGTGACCGCCGAGACGGCCGCATCCACCTTGGGTGACTTGAAGACTTCTTTATCCTGATCTAACAATGGATACAAACGACCCATAATGCGGGATCCCTTCAGAGAAGCCTCTGGGACGTTCCATTCTTCCTGAATCATTTCCTGAAAGACTCTGTGAACCGGGAAAGCCCTTTGCGTTTTCCGGAACACCTGTAACAAGGGATCCTCCAGAGCCTCATCCATCGCAGAACCCGGGACCGGCATATTAAGCGCCTTAAGGGACTCTACAATGAGCGCAGGCAGTTCTTCTCTCCTGAAAACTCTCACTACTCTAGCCTGATCCTCTCCTTCCGAAATCTCACCTTCCTCCCTCTCTTCATCCAAAGCCAAGTCGTGGCTCTCCACATCCGACAGAGGAGCCTCCCCTGAATCAAAAGGATCCTCTGGTCCCCCCTCTGTACAGGATCTCTTGCTAGGAACAGGGGAATCCGCTAAGGAGTCAGGAGCCGGACGCCTCTTTGCTCCCTCGGAATGCCTTGAAACCTTTGGCAGCAGGGACTGACCCAAACCTGCTTGCTGCAGTAACTCCACAAACTGTGGAGAAAAAATGGATTCAAACTCCCTAGGAAAACGCAATGGCGGACCCCGCCTGCCCTGTGCAGAGGAAGGCCCTGCCACCGGCTCCTCTGGAAGTACTTCAGATTCAGGAGGGCCCGAGCCCTCAGGCGAGGCCCCCGGGTCCCCACCCTGAGCATCAACGGGAAGAGCAAGGTCCGCAGAGCCCCCCACACAGGACTTACAAACCCCTGTGCTGGAACCCTTACGGGCCCCACAGACCACACAAACAGATTTGGAAGGCATTTCCACCCCGCAACCGGCAGCCTGCCTGGAGATGGGAAGAGGCCTGTCCTGTGCCACTATGTATGGTTTATGGTTATGGTTTAGGCATTTGATATATCGCCCTTTACTTATGCAGAGCGGTTTACAAGTATATACTAACAGGTACTTTTTATTCCCTTGTCCCTGAAGGGCTCACATTCTAAGTGTACCTGAGGCAATGGAGGGTTAAGTGGCTTGCCCAAGGCCACAAGGAGCAGCCATGGGACTAGAGACCTCAGTCCCTCCAGCCTGAGGTTACTTGTCCCCATGTGGGAATTGAACCCCCGGCCCTCCGACCTGAGGTAACCTGTCCCAACCACTGAGCCACTCCTCCCTCCATGTATTTTATGGTAACGTGGTCTCTAAATGCTCAACCCTCCAATCAGTACTGAAACCCGGAGAGTGGACAGCAATCACCAGAAAAGGCCCTCCTAGGCCTAAGGCCTGAGGCACGCTGAGAGCACGCGGAAAAAAACGCCAGAGCAAAGACGCGCCAAAAACACGCTGAGAAGGAAAGGTCGCCCGCGCGGCCAAGAAAGTGAGAGGGAAGGGAGAAAGGCTTGCGGTTACTAACCTCGTGCTGTGCGGCAGCTCCGGAGACTCAAACCGCCCCAGTGCTGACCGCCGTTCTGCCCCCCTCACCTCCGAAGCAGGCACCGGGCCGAGGGAGAAGAGGGGAAGTAGGAGAGAGCTGCCAGGCGCGCTGACAGGAAAACCTTCTGCACGGCGCCGGCAAACGCGACTGCCCACAGACTGCGCAAAGTCTCCCCGGTATGCACACCCGTACCGCTGTTGATCAGGCAGGACTTCTGAATCAGTGGTTCCCCCGTGAGGCACCAAACTAAACCAAAAGGACTCGGGGGGGGGGGGGGGGTGTGAAAGAATGCAGAGACAAAGGAGCTGATCTGCTACAATTCTTTTAAAGCCACAGGCATTAAATAACCAAAAGATTAAATTAGCCCCCAAAAGATAAACCAAGAAAGTAAAATTTCACTAAATAAAAATCAAGTTGTTTCTCTAATGAGCCCGGATGCCCGGGCTCCCATCTATCCAGCTGCTTGGAGATTGAGGTAACTGATGGCAGGGACCAGACACCGGGGTGATATACTGATGAGGTCATAAAAGGAGGAGTTTCTCAGTCTCCAAGCTGGGCAACCCAGAGGTTCCGGGACTAGACTGGGGACACGATCAGGAAAAGGTTGTTGGGGCCACTTGGCAATAGTGATCATAGCATGATCGCCTTTGATTTAATTAGTGGAGGAGGGATAGTAAGGAAATCCACAGTACTACCTTTTAACTTTCGAAAGGGAAACTATAATAAAATGAGGAAAATAGTTAAGAAAAAACTAAAAGGAGCAGTTGCAAAGGTTAAAGACTTATATCAAGCTTGGGTGTTGTTGAAAAATATTATCTTGGAAGCCCAGACCAGCTGTATTCCACGCTTTAAGAAAAGTGGAAGGAAGTCCAAAAAACTGCCAGCATGGTTTGAAGGTGAGGTCAGAGAGGCTGTTGCCAAAAAAGCATCTTTCAGGAAATGGAAAAAAAGAGCCAAACGACGGAACCTGGAAACAGCACTGGCAAGTCAAATGCAAGGCTTTGATATGGCAGGCAAAGGGAGAATTTGAGAAGAAGCTTGCTGTGGAAGCAAAAATGCGAAATAAAGCCTTTTTCAAGTACATTCGTAGCAAAAAACCTGTGAGAGAGTCAGTTGGTCCATTAGATGATAGAGGGTTAAAGGGGCACTAAGAGGCGACAAGGCGATAGCGGAGGGACTGAATGAATTCTTTGCTTCGGTCTTTACTGAGGAAGATGTAGGGATATTACCCAGAACTGAAGTGGTATTTAAAGGTGCGGAAGAATTGAAGGAAATATCGATACATCGGGAAGATGTATTACAACTATTAGATATACTGAAGAGTAGCAAATCACCTGGGCCGGATGGTATAAATCCAAGGGTGTTGAAAGAACTGAAATATGAGATTGCAGACCTGCTATTAGTAATCTGTGAACTATCATTAAAATCATCATCTCTAATACCTGAAGATTGGAGGATCGCCAATGTAACACCAATTTTTAAAAAGGGTTCCAGGGGTGATCCGGGAAACTACAGACCGGTGAGCCTGACGTCAGTACCGGGAAAAATGGTAGAAACCATCATAAAGAATAAAATTACTCAGCATGTAGATAGTCATGGCCTAATGGGAGACAGCCAACATGGCTTTAGACAAGGAAGATCTTATCTTTCTAATCTGTTATGTTTTTTTGAAGGTGTGAATAAACAGGTGGACAAAGGTGAGTCAGTTGATATAGTGTATCTGGACTTTCAGAAAGCCTTTGACAAGGTCCCTCATCAGAGACTTTTGGCAGAACTAAAGAGTCATGGGATAGGAGGCAGTGTACTACTGTGGATCAGGAACTGGTTAAAAGATAGAAAGCAGAGGGTAGGGCTAAATGGCCAATTTTCCCAATGGAGAAAGGTGAATAGTGATGTACCCCAGGGATCTGTGCTGGGTCTGCTGCTTTTTGACATAGTCATAAATGACCTGGAAAGTGGAATAACGAGTGAGGTTATCAAATTTGCAGATGACACAAAACTATTTAAAGTTGTTAAAACCCAAGAGGATTGTGGAAAATTGCAAGAGGGTCTTGATAAATTGGAAGAATGGGCATCAAAATGGCAGATGAAATTTAATGTGGACAAGTGCAAAGTTATGCACCTAGGGAAGAACAACCCAAACTATGGTTACACAATGCAAGGTTCCACATTAGGAACCACCATCCAAGAAAAAGATTTAGGCGTCATTGTGGATACCATGTTAAAACCCTCGGCCCAGTGTGCAGCGGCGGCCAAGAGAGCAAATAGAATGTTAGGTATCATAAGGAAAGGAATGGAAAATAAAACAAAAGATATTATAATGCCTCTATATCGTTCCATTGTGAGACTGCACCTTGAATATTGTGTGCAATTCTCATTGCCGTATCTTAAAAAGGATATTGCAATTTTAGAAAAGGTTCAGAGAAGAGCAACCAAAATGGTAAAGGGGATGGAGGGATACTTCTATGAAGAAAGGCTAAAAAGGTTAGGGCTCTTTAACCTGGAAAAGAGACAGCTGAGGGGATATATGATAGAAGTCTATAAATGAATGAATGGAGAGGAACGGGTAAACGTAGATCGATTGTTTACGTTATCAGAATATAGAAAAACTAGGGGACATGCAACACTGTTCTGTCTAAGCTGTGCGCGTGTGCGCATGCACACACCTCGCCGAGTGAGCGCACATACTTTACAACAGAGCGCACAAAAATTACGGTTCTGATTCTGATAGAAAACACAGACGTCTTAAAATTTAAAAGTTGTTGTGTATTTACGGTTTTCACAAGTTCTACAATATTTTCTAGTGCAATCAATGTGGTGTACAAATTGTATTCTGACTTGTAGTCAAATTTTAAAGTATATAACTCTGAGTGTCGTTATGTGGCGCACAAAAATTTAACCTTCCTTCAAAAGCTGCACAGCTGATATTTTATGCGCACACAGCTTACAGAAAATTAGAGGGAACAATGACATGCAATGAAGCTACAGGGTAAACTATTTAAGACTAAGAAAATAAAATATTTTTTCACTCAACGTGTAATCAAACTCTGAAATTTGTTACTGGAGGATGTAGTAAAAGCTTTTAGTGTAGCTGGGTTTTAAAAAGGTTTGGACAAGTTCATGGAGGAAAGGTCCATAAACCATTATTAAGAAGGGACCCAGGATATCAATGCTTGATCCAATACAAAGCATTGCGGAACCTGTGTCTTTTGGAGAAACTGCTAGGTACATATGACCTAGATTGGCCACTGTTGGAAACGGGATACTGGGCTTGATGGACCTTGGTCTGACCCAGTATGGCATATCTTATGTTCTTATGTTAACCAACCTGGTTTTGCCCTAACTAGAATTTTGCTCTGTGTGTTTTTCGTCTTGATTAGATTGTAAGCTCTAACGAGCAGGGACCGTCACTCTTATATGCCTGTACAGCGCTGCGTATGGTAGCGCTTTATAAATGTTAAATAGTAGTAATCTGTGCGCAAAGGGCGCGTTAGACTATAAGCCTACATAACTAGACCCCAAGTACTGTACCATAGATCACAGACAAAGCACTCCGATAACAAACGACTCTCTTCTTTCATTGAAAAGGCGGTCCTACTACAACTCCAAGACCACCTGAATGACAGTGCTCCCCTAGATGACCAGCAATACGGCTTTAGACAACAACACGGCCTTCCAAAAAGTACGACCAACCCCTTACAACTTGCAATGAATTCAGCCGCAAGATTCCTCCACGGAGCCTCCAGAAGATCCCACATTACTCCAATATTAAAGCAGTTACATTGGCTCCCCATACAAGCTAGGATCTCGTTCAAGATTCTAACTATGACCCATAAGGCCATCAAGAAATACCCAGCCACTGCCGTCTCTGAGCTAGTATCAATTACACCTCCTAATCGGGTAAGGAGATCCAATGCCTCAAATACCCTCATTCTACCTAAGGCAAGCACTAAGTGCTCTCAAGTTACCAATTCTAGAGCCTTTGCCTTCTTTGCACCATCCTGCTGGAACGCTCTACCCGCAACTATCAGAACCATCAGTGATCTCTGTCAATTCAAGAAGGCACTGAAACATCACCTTTTTCTCCTTCACTATGATGCCTCAGTCTCCACCTCACATCCACCCACTTCCACACCTCAACGCAGCTCCTCAAGCGCATGCATCTCACATTCTTGACTGAATACCCGCAATCACACATTTAACCTTCCTCCACTATGAGATGCTTGTACAGTCCATTTAACCCTTTATATAGCTACATAAAGTGGTTTTGTATATATTTATCATGTTTTTCCCTGTTAAGAAATTGTTTTAATGTATATCCAAGTTATGATACCTGTTTATTGTAAGCACATATCACCAAACTGAGATGTGTAGTTTAATGTTCACTGTAAACCGCGCTGATGTCAATAGCGCGGTATAAAAGAGACTTTAAATAAAATAAATAAATAAATAAATCATGGGGTCGAAACCCTATTACTAGTTCTACTTAACAACCTACTCAAGGGCCTGGAAAACAAAAAGAAAATGTATATACTCTTATTCATCGACATCTCAGCTGCCTTTGATACAGTTAACCATGGAACCCTCATAAACAGGATCAAGTCAATAGGAATATCAGGAACCCCACTAAAGTGGTTCACATCATACATCTCAAATCGAATGCAACAGGTACAATTCAACGGCGAAAAAGCAGAAGCATTCTCCCAAACACAAGGTATACCGCAAGGCTCTGCACTCTCAGCTCTCCTCTTCAACATATACATGCAACCATTATGCAAAATTTTTACACAGCACAAAATCAACTACCACATTTATGACGATGATATTATGCTGTACACACAACTTGACACCGATAACCCGGACTACAGCCCACGCGAAACATGCCTTGGCGAGATGCAAATCTGGTTACAACAAAGCAGTATGACAATCAACCACAAGAAAACTGAAGTGATGTATATCTCCAAGAAAGCAAATTTTGACCCCCCTACAACAATAACCCTGTGCAACAACACTTACCAAACAAAGAAAGAAATAAAATATCTAGGAGTCACATTTGACTGCGACCTAAAAATGGAGAAACACCTCCGCAAGACCAACAGGGCAGTTTTCCACAAACTGAGAGTTCTACAACCCATACAGAACATTATTGATCCCCACGATTTCAGATCCGTGGCTCAAGCACTCATCATGCCACATTTTGACTATTGCAATGCCATTCTTCAAGGACTACCTAAGAAAACCCTGAACATCCTACAAATGGCACAGAATGTAGCTGCCAGGGTCATTATGAGGAAAAGTCTTAATGAACACATTACCCCAGTACTAATTGAGTTGCACTGGCTCCCCATAACAGCCCGCACAAAATACAACCACTTTCAAACTCATCCACAGCATAGCACCATCCTTCCTCAACACCCTAATCAGATTGCAACCTACCAACAGAAACAGGAGAACCATCAACTCCAACACCCTCCACACTCCAACAGATATAAGATCTGTCGAAGTCAACACTAGTAACAGGGCTTTCTTATACCTAGCACCAACACTATGGAACCAACTCCCACCCGAACTAGGAGCCATCAATGATCTTTCAGACTTTAGAAAAAAACTCAAAACGCACCTATTTCAAAGTCACTTCAACCTATGTAAAACCAAACAGAATGTGTGTTTTGGTCATTTTGTTATACTTTAAACCGCGCTGATGCCGAATAGTGCGGTATATAAGCAACTGTAATAAATAATAAATAAACCTGTGCTAAAATCGCATGTGGGGCAACTACCTCCCCAGTAACCCAGAGAACCTGTTATGTGAAAATGTACATATGTAAATATTTTCCCCATAGCTATGAAGTAGATAGTCCTCTGTGTGACGTGCTTACCTTACGAATCTGTATGTAAACAACAAATTATATCTGTCTTGATTCGGCAGCTTTTTCTATGCAATCTTACCCGCTTCTGATCGCTGGAAGAAGCGGCATACAAATGCTTGCTAAATAAATAAATTAAGAATCCCAGCACTTCATAAACAAGCTGAGTTTATTCTAAGAGCAGGGCAGAAGAATCAAAGACCAAAAAATAAACGCAGCACAGCCTTACGTACCTCCGGCAACTTCCATTTACCCCACCACCCCGTACCTCGAAGGAGTCAAGAAGAAAGGGAACAGCAGGAGTAGTAGTAAGTAGCTGCGAGGTCTAGGAAGCAAGCAGGAACCAACCCAGCATGGCAGAGGAGCATAAACCCTACTCACGGAAACAGGCCACAGGAAAAGCTCAAATCGGAGCTGAGGTAAAACGTCAGGCGCAGAAACAAACTCTTCCCTCCATTCAGGATTCACCCGTGGGACGAAACAGGAGGCCGGTCAGAGGTCAACCGCATGCGCAGCTGTTAAACTGCCACAGTCTACGTACAGAGCTAAAAGACACTTAGGCTGGGCGAACTGGCCATTTTCAAGTTAACAATTAAGTCCTTCTGTCTCACGTTGTTAGAAGGAATCCGTTTTGAAAGAAAAATCAGACGTGTTTGCGCTTTTTGGGATTTGAATGTATACTGTAAAATGGAGTAAATTATTGAAATCCGAAGGTGGTCTCCAGTACGTTTCAATGCGAGAGTACGATGCGGCAGTGACGTGCGGGGCCGCAAAGCGTTGTGGGAAGGAGATGGCGGCTTTGAGAGACTCTTCGATGCGGACTGAAGTTTTGGCATACTAGAAACCGTTCCTGTGATTCTCTTTCTTCCAACCGAGCTCGAAAGGCGTTTCCTCGAGGATAGAGGAAGAAACTGCAGAGACGGAGGTAATAAAGACTGTTAGTGGTGGAACAGAGCGGAGCGGCGAGCTTCTGATTTCCAGAGCTCCTGCTGTATCTGTAGTCCTAGCTAGCTAGGCCCTGGTCTAGTTAGTCCTCTTCATTTGTTACTGTTCTGCTCGCAATATGAGGCCCTCTGGCGCCGGTTAATTGTGGCTCCTATCTGTAATCCGTGATCGGCAGGTCCTTCTCTGGGTTGCCGTTGATCACGTCTTTTATTTCTTTCTGGTGTGATCTTCTCTGGCCTGCACGAAAAGAGCAGTGCTTTTCCCTATCGTTCCATCTCATGCCTTGGAAGCCGAAGAGAAGCAGCGCTATTCTCCTCCAGCCTGAGTGGGGTGATTGTGCCAGGGGGTGGGCTACAGGATAATTGTACGTCAGACGTTTTCAAATCTAGGCTGAAAACTCACCTCTTTGCTGCCGCTTTCGGATCTTCTTGACTCACCTGGTCTCCTTTGTGTTTCCTTACCATTTGGTGTATCCCCTGTCTGTAACTACTGTGTTGTCTGTCTTGACTAGATTTTGTACGCTCTGATGATCAGGGACCGTCTTTTAGGTGTGTCTGTGCAGCACTGTGTATACCTTGTAGCGCTATACAGATGTTCAGTAGTAGTAGTACTTTGGCTCCCCCCATGTCCCTAAAGTTAGTCCTGTGCACTTCAGAGTAGCGAGAGTCCTCTGCTACTGCCTTGGTTCCTAAAAATTTTATCTGGCTTCTAAAAGTTTTCAAAATATTTTCTAGCTCAAATACTTGAGAACCCAGCAAAGTTGTTCTGCTGCTGTTGCACATCCATTCATCTTGCCAAATATAAAATGTGGTGAGAGTTGTAACTTGTTCTCTCTACAAGTTACCTATCTACCATGCTTTCCTGTTGTTTTTGTTAAGTGGTGTCCAATCAACGTTGATTCATGGTGACCCTATGAATAGTAATCCTAAACAGTGCTTGGCCTTCAGTCGGGCCACTAATCGTTGATAGAATAGCATCCATAGCTGCAGTTATTGTATCGATTCATCTTTTTGCTGGCCTTAATATTTTGCGTTGACCTTCAACCTTGCCAAGCATGATGTCTTTCTCAAATGAACTTTCTCTTTGCTTGAGGTGTCCATAGTATGAAAGTCATAGGTACTTCTAAACCTTAGGAAAAAACTGATTTGTTTTTCAGGCAATCCACAGTATTCTTCACCAACACCATAATTCAAAGGCATTGATTTTCTTTGTCTGTCTTTCTTTTTCTCAGTCCAAGTTTCACATCCACATGACATTATTGAAAATAACATGGCCTGGACATATTGAATTTTTGTATGCAAAGATACATTTCTACACTTGAAAATCTTACTCAGGTCCTTCATAGCCATTCTGCCAAGAGCAATATGTTGTCAGATTTCTTGACAGCTTGTCATTTTGTTCTTGATTATTGATCCTAGCAAGTTAAAGTTGTCTACTATTTCTTATTTCATCTCCATTGAGAATGCAATATATTGAGTTTGCCATGGTCTTTGTCTTGTTCACATTAATATGTGGGCCCATTTTAAGAATGTTTCTTGATCTTGACAAATGGATGTTTTAGATCATCTTTACTTTCAACCAGTAACATAATTTCATCAGTATAAATGTTGTCGTCTTCCACTAATTTTCACAAGTTGGTTATCTTCATATAGTTCTTTTTTTAAATTTGTTCTGCATATGAATTAAATAGGTATGAGTGAAAGTATGTAACTTTGACTGCACCTTTTGCTGATTTTTAAACTGTTCTGTTGCTTATTGACCAGTTTTTAAGTTTTGCATGATAACTAGCAGATGTTTTGGTATCCCTATGCTTCTGAATGTGGCCCAGAGCTTTTGATGATTTATGCAATCAAAGGCTTTTCTGAAGTCAATAAAATACATGTGCAAATTCTTTTGGTATTTTGTCTTTCCAAGGGTCCATCTCGCATCCATGATGGTGTATCTTGTTCCTCACCTTTTTCCTGAAAACTGCTTGAAATTTAGGTGGTTCATGTTCCAGTTAATGGTTATCGTCTCCACTAAATGTTCCTGAGTAAAATTTTGCTGGCATGTGGGATCAGAGTTGATTGTGTGATAATTTCCAGTCAGATCACCTTTCTTCAGTACTGGTATGAACACACTGAGCTTTTCTAGTAGACCACAATGTTTTCTTCCAAATTTCCTTGCAGAGCCTTGCAAGTATTGTAACAGATGCATTTGATTGCTGTAATACTGTGAATGCCATGAATGGCCAGTGCTTTATTCTTCTGATAATGCTTTCAATGGTGCTTCAACTTCTTTCATCAGCAGCAGTTCCTGATTGTAAGGTATGTTTTGAAATGACTTTGTGTATTCTTTCCACCTTTTCTTGATATTCTCGGCATCATTCAGTGTGTATCTTTTACCATTCCAATTTGAGGCTGGAATTTTCTCTTTAACTTTTGTAGCTTTAGGAAAGCTAATCTTGATGTTCTAATAGTTCCTGATGTTATTTTCTTGCATGTGTCATTGTGCTGGTACTTCTCATCTTGCTGCACTTTGGAAATTTCTGTTGAGTTCCATTAATTATGTCTTTCTTGTCTGGCTTTAACTTCTCTGCATTCTGAGCAATTTTCAGAATTTGTTTGGTCATCCATTTTGTCCGTGTTTCTGCTTTTTCATGTTTTGCAGAGATTTTCACATTCTTCAAGTAGAACTTTCTTGATATCACCGCATAGCGCTTTTGGTGCCTTATATCCAAAGTGGTGAATCGATTTTGCAGGAATTTCTGGTGCTATATATTTAAGATTATACTTTACTACATGCATAAATTGCTTTCTCTTTTTCAGCTTTAGCTTGAGTTTGCATACTAGTACTGTAGCTGATGATCTGTACCACTGTCAGATCCAGGTTTTGCTTTGTTGAGTGCAAAAAAAAAAAGATTCTATGTTCTTGAGTTGAAGCGCTCTGTGCTTGGTTTCCACCCTCTTCTCACTTAGGATTACATGTTTATCTCGCATCTTTTTGAATTCCATCACTGATTTGTCTCTACCACTTCCTCTAGGAGTACATTCCAGGTATCTATCACTCTTTCAGTGAATAAATATTTCCTGGTATTATTTAAACTTGTGCTTTCATATAATTTCCTTTCACTTGTTTGTGGATTAATATAGATTTTGGCAAATTTTCTTGTAATCTAGGAGCCAGCATAAAGATCTAGAGACCAGCCACTTAAACCTGTGTCACAGTGCACACCCCGCCCACGTAAAAAAGGTATATCGTGGTTACTTTTTCAGGTTTTAGGGCTTGATTTATTAAGACTATGTTCTTATTTTTTTATGTAAAAAGATTAATAGATTGGGCCCCACTCTTCCACCCTCTTTCACCACTCTCGGTGATCCTTGGTGTGTGGTGTAGAGGAAGGGTGCTTCACTTTCCATCCCTTGCACTGTTCCTATTGACCCTTATTGTGCTTTTATCCATTTTTCAAGTTCGTGTAGAATTCTTGGCAAAACTGCTAGTTTCTGACAAATCTACTTGCTCATGCTTTATTTTGATACCTCAAATGTATCTCCTGGTAGTAACATATGTTGTACTATGATGCTCGCATAATTCTGTCCCGCAGGGATCTGTCCTCCATCCAATTCTTTTTAACATTTTTGTAAATGATATTGTGCAAGGGCTATCATGTAAGGTCCTCTTTGCGGATGGTCAAAAAGGCATAGTGGTTGGGGCAAGGTACTTCGAGCCAGAAGGTCGGGGGTTCAAATCCCACTAGAGGACAGCAACCTTGGGCCGGAAGGACTGGGGTTTCTAGTCCCACAGGTGCTCCTTGTGGTCTTGGGCAAGCCACTTAACCCTCCATAGCCCATGTTCCCTGTAAAATAGTTATCTCCAAGTTATAATGCCCTGTTCAATGTAATTTCAGTTTGTTCAATGTAAACCGCACTGATGCAGAATAGCGCGGTATATAAGAATGTAAATAAAATAAATAAAAAAAATAAATTTTACACTAAAAATGCAGGGCCATGCATTTGGACTGCAAAAAATTCAAAGAAGCAGTACAGTATAGGGGGTGAAGTGCTTCTGACCATGAAAGAAGAGCGGGACCTAGGGTTGATGGTTTCTGTTGATCTAAAGGTAGTCAAACAGGCAGAAAAGGTGGTGGCGTAAGCCGGAAGGATACTTGGTGCATACGGAGAGGGATGTTCAGCAGGAAAAAGGAGGTGATAGTGCCTCTATATAAGTTTTTGGTGACACCTAATGTAGAGTATTGTGTGCATTTATGAAAACCACACCTTCCAAAAGGTATAAACAGAATGGAGTTGATGCAGAGGGTGGTTATCAAAATGGTCAGTGGGCTTTGCCATAATGGGGGCGGGCTTAAAGATCTCAATATGTCTTCTTTGGGAAAAAAGGATGAGGGTGGGGAGATATGATAGAAACATTTAAATATCTATATGGTATAAATGCATAGGAGGAGAAAGCTCTGCAGTGAGGATGAAAGGAGATAGACTTGGGAGTAATTTGTGGAAATATTAATTTATGGAAAGAATGGTAAATGCGTAGAATAGTAATCCAGTTTCTGTCTCTATCTGAATTCAAGAAAGCATGGGACAAACACAGAGGATCTCTAAAGGGGAAAAGGGACTGTAGAGCTTAGTGGTTGGTATGTAAAGGCAGACTGGATAGGCCTTATGGTCTTTATCTGCAGTTTGTTTCTGAGTCTACTATCAGAATATAGACTATTCAGAAACTTTGTAAAGGTAAGCAGTTATGCGTGTAAGTGGGATTCAAGGAAACTAACTTTATGCACAGGAAAAACAGGGATGATTTTCAGTAAATATAGTAACATAGTAAATGACAGCAGATAAAGACCAGTATGGTCCATCTAGACTGCCCAGCCAGGTGGCAAGAGTAGGTGCACCTGCCGCTCCATGCAGGTCACCCCTCCCCATGTCTTTGTTTAGGGGTGAACCCACCGCTCTGTGTAGGGCATCCCTGTTTGTTGAGATATTAGATAGTTAAGTTTATTTCGATTTTATCCTGTTGCTATAAAGGGATCCACTATGTCTGTCCCATGCCATTTTGAATTCTGTCACTGTTTGCCCCCACCACTTCCATCGGGAGGGCATTCCATGCATCCACCACCTTTTCAGTGGAAAAGTATTTCCTGACATCGCCTTTCAGTTTACCCCCTTGCAGCTTCATGTTATGCCCTCTAGTTTTACAGCTTCCCTGTCTTTGGAAGAGGTTTGTTTGTTCATTAATACTCTTTTAAGTATTTAAAGGTCTGAATCATACCTCCCCTGTCCCTCCTCTCCTCCAGAGTGTACATATTTAGGTCTTCAAGTCTCTTCTCATAAGGCTTCTGGCGCAGGCTTCAAATCATTTTGGTCACCTTCCTCTGAACTGTTTCCAGTCTTTTTACATCCTTTGCGAGATATGGTCTCCAAAACTGAACACAGTATTCCAAGTGAGGCCTCACCAGTGACTTATACAGGGGCATTAGTACCGCTTCCTTTCTGCTGGTAATTCCTCTTTGTATGCAGTCCAACATCCTCCTGGCTTTTGCCACTGCCTTGTCGCACTGCTTTGCCACCTTGAGATCCTCAGACATAATCACACCAAGGTCTTTCTCCTGATCCGTGCACACCAAGCTCTCGCCCCCTATCGCGTACATTTCCTTTGGATTTCTGCTTCCCAAGTGCATGACACTGCACTTCTTCGCATTAAATCTTAACTGCCAAGCATTAGATCATTCTTCCAACTTTTGTAGATCTTTCCTCATGTTATCCACTCCCTCAGAGGAGTCCACTCTGTTACAAATTTTTGTGTCATCTGCAAAAAGACAGATTTTCTATTCAGTCCTTCAGCAATATCGCTCGCAAATACCTCCCTTGCACTCCATCCCCAGCAGTCTGGTTTCCGCCCCGGCCACAGCACTTAATCCATTCTTCTTTCCCTTCTCAACGAATTGCACGCATCCCACGATCGGGGTTCTATCTGCTGCCTTCGACCTAGTAGATCACCGCACCCTTTTTGCACGGCTTCACGACACTGAGCTTTTGGGTTCTGTCCTTCACTGGTTCCATTCCTTTCTTTCCACTAGATTGTCCTCTTTGGATCCTCTTCTTTGTGGGTTCCCCCAAGGCTCCGTTCTTGCCTCTCTTCTATTTAACGCTTTCCTGGCTCCTCTTGCACTTCTAATTCAGCAGCACGGTGTTTCAGCATACTTCTATGCCAACGATATCTTCCTTCTTTATCACACAGACTCCACAATTCCTGACATTACCCCTCTTAATTCATGTCTAGCTTCTGTTGCATCCTGGCTTATCTCCAATTTTCTGCATATCTCAAAAACCTCCGCCATCTGGTTTACCTCTGGACACCCAGTTCCCACTCTTGTTCCCCTCCTTTCCTCCGCTCCCATCCTAGTTGTTTCATCTCTGCGTTATCTTGGGGATACCTTGGATTCTTCCCTGTCTTTCAAAGAGCACATCTCTTCGGTGGTGCAATGGTCCTTCTACACCTTGAGACAGCTTTGTGCAGTCCTCCCCTTCCTCTCAGTTCCCTCCATGACCACCCTCCTTCTGTCTCTAGTAGTGCCTCGCCTGGCTTACTGCAACGCCTCCCTTGCCGGCCTTCCCCAATCCCATATTCGAAGACTTCAGCTTGTCCATCACACCGCCGCTCGTATCTTGACCAGTGCCTCTCGCTTTGACCATATTACCCCCATTTTGATTCATCTCCACTGGCTCCTGGTCCCATACAGGATCCATTACAAAATTCTCATTTTCATTCATAAATCCATCTACACTGGTTCCCCACTTGATCTGTCAGATCTGATTCACCTCCACACTCCCCATTGTGTCCTCGGGTCAATTCATGCCAATCACTTATCACTCCCCTCCCCAGCCCAGGCCCATCTTGAATCCACCCGCTCCTCCACCTTTTTCTTCCTCGGTCCCCGGCTCTGGAACTCGCTCCCCCCTCATTCTCCACCTGGAACCATCCTATAAAACATTCAAATCAAGGCTTAAGACTCTCACCTATTTTGTAACGCCTATGACCTCCCTCTCCCCTTTCCCCACCTCCTCGTTGATACTTTCCTTTCCCCTTTCCCCTTCCTCCAGTATCCCCACTTCCCTTTTCTGCTTTCACTCTCTTTCCTGTCTATTATACTTGGCGTTCTTTTCTTTTCTCAGCAGTCTCATATTTTGTTTGTAAACCACTCTGTTGCCTATGGTTTGAGCGATATATTAGATACCTTGAACAGCGCCGGTCCCAGGACCGAACCCTGGGGCACTCCGCTAATCACCCTCCTTTCATCCAAGTGAGTTCCATTTACCATCACCTTCTGTCGTCTGTCAAGTCAACCAATTTCTGATCCTGTTCACCACCTTGGGACCCATCCCTAAACTACTGAGTTTGATAAGCCTCCTATGAGGAACAGTATCAAAGGCTTTGCTGAAATCCAGGTAGATGACATCCATCACATGCCCCTGATCTAGTTCTCTGGTCACTCAGTCAAAGAACTCAATCAGATTTGTTTGGCAAGATCGTCCTTTGGTAAAACCATGTTGCCTCGGATCATGCAACCTGTTGATTTTGAGAAAGTCCATTATTCGCTCTTTTAGGAGCGCCTCCATTACCTTTCCCGCCACCGAGGTAAGGCTCACCGGCCTGTAGTTTGTCACTTCTTCCCTGTCGCTACTTTTGTAAAGAGGTACCACATCAGCCCTTCTCCAGTCCTGAGGAACTTCTCTTGTTTCCAAAGATCTGTTAAAGGATGTTTTTAACGGCCCTGCAAAAACCTCTCTGAGCTCTTTCAGTATTCTGGGATTTATCCCATTCGGTCCCATGGTCTTGTCCACTTTCAGTTTTGCAAGTTCTAACACATCTTCATTGAATGGTGTGGTATTTACTTCATTCCCATTTTTATATTTGGGAGTCACAGGTGGTCCTTCTCCAGGATTTTCTTTAGTAAAAACAGAGCAGAAGTATTGTTTAGCAATTTCGCTTTTTCAATGTCACATTCCACGATCCGTTTCCACGCTTCTGAGTCCTGCAGTTCCACCTCTGATTTTCCTCCTCTCCCAAATATACCTGAAGAAAGTTTTGTCGCCACACTTCACATCTTTAGCCATCTTTTTCTCTGCCTTTGATTTTGCTTTCCTTATTTCTCTTTTTTGTCTCTTAGTTTGATCCTGTATTCCTTTCTGTGTTCCTCTGCTTGCAAGCTTTTGAGTTTTGTGAAAGCTGTGTTTCTTGCCTTTATTTGAGCAGCCACTTCTTTGGAGAAACAAATTAGGTTTCCTTCTCCTCTTTTTATTTCCTTTCCTTAAATATTTATCTGTTACCCCTTTTATTGCCACCAACATTTCCCTTATTCCCTCCAACCCTGCCAACTCCTCCTTCAGGTACTTGGCCATTTAACTGAAGTCAGTGTTTTAGAAGTCTAGGACTTTGAGCTTGCTCTCATTGAACTGCGCCTTGGCTTTTATCTCAAACCACACTGTATGATGATCGCTGCTGCTCACAGAGGCACCCACCCAGACATTAGACATGCTATCTCCGTTGGTGAGCACTAAATCCAGCGTTGAGCTTTCTCTGGTTGATTTCATCACCATTTGTCTTAAGTAGCGCATCTTGGAAAGCATCCACTTTTTTATTTTATTTTATTTTTTTGTTACTACTTTCAGATTTGCAGAAGGAGTATTCCAATTCACATCAGGTAGATTAGTCACCCAATATGATCACTTCCCCCTTTGTGGCTATCTTTGCAATATCTATAATCAATTTGTTATCTATTTCTTCAATTTGTCGGAGGTCTGTAGACTACACCAGTGTGGATGACAGTGCTATCTCCTCTTTCCAATGCAATCCAGAGCGCTGCTTCTTTTCCCCATGCATGTCAGTAGCTTTAATATTGCTTTTGACATATAAGGCTACTCATCCTCCTTTTCCACGTTCTCTGTCTCTTCTGAATAGATTATAGCCAGTTATGGCTATATCCCATTCGTGCGATTCATTAAACCATGTTTCTGTAATGGCCACAATGTCCAAGTCCATTTCCACCATTAGGGCTTCCAGGTCAGGAACTTTGTTGGCTAAGCTTCGAGCATTTGTGCTCATTGCTTTCCATCATTTAACTGGCTTGCCTGTATTTTGCATTGATTTTGTTCTACCCACCTCTTCCCACTTGTCGTTGATACGTGGTTTAAAAGGGTGGCTGTTTCTGATCTGCTTTTGCCGGGAGTGACATCCTTCCCTATCCGTCACCCCTTTCTCTAGTTTAAATGCCTGTCCACATACTGCCTGAATTTTTCACTTAAGATTCTTTTTCCTGCGACAGAGAGATGTAGTCCATCAGCACAGTCTCTTGTTGGTCCATCTGTTTCCCCAGTCGCCTATAAATCTGAATCCTCCTTGTTTGCACCAGATCTGGAGCCATGTATTAAAGTTGTTTATGCGATGCAGCCTTTCTGCTCCCTTAACAGGTAGAACTTCTGAGAATGCTGCAGTGTTAACAATGGGCTTGAGTTTCTCTCTAAGAGTCTGGAAGTCCCTTTGAACTGTAGAGGCACTGTTTCTAGCCAGGTCATTTGTACCCAAGTGGATGACATCAGTTTTTGGAGTGCTCACTTTCTGCGCTAACTACATCAACAATTTAGTTTGTATTCCTGCTGACTATAGTTTTAGTTACAACCATCTACACTAGCAGGTAATATTTATAAACTCCTACGGAATTTATGTGCACACTATTTGAGGCCTGTTTTATAATGTGAAGCACACAAATCCTTTAATTTATAAATAGAGGATAAGTGGTTTAAAAATGCGCACAGCTAGGTGCTGGTACTTGACCTGCAGGTATAGATGCCTTTGTCTAGATTTAGCAGGAAAACGTGTACGTTATACCATTTTATAACTTATGAATGTAATTTTGCATTCCACCCATGTGCATGCCCATACTGAAAGTATGCATAAGAAGTCTTACCTTCATGCTTACAGAATAGCAACACCTAAAGTAATTGTGTAAGTCTTTGAAAATACTAACTCACATGCATAAATGTGGCATATCTTTACGCAGTTTCCTTTTATAAACTTATCTCCTAGCTGTTTGTGTCTGCTATCTAGAACATTACTTGCTTGGCTCTCACTATCAGTTTGCTGCCCTCCCTTTTGGGCTTTCTACTGCCCCGAAGATGTTCTCCCATGTCCTGGTGGCGGCGGCTGTAGCACCAAGGGATCAGTCTTAGAAAACCTTGGTTAGATAATCAATTGGAAGGGTCAGCTGTGACCTTCCCAGTCCCTGGAGTTTCTGGCAGCACATTTCGAAACTTGAGTGGGCAGAGTTTACCTGCCAGAGGAGGATGGTAAAGTCTGTTGGATTGCCTGGAGCTGTTCTGTGTGCAGTAGGCTCCATAGAGTCCTGGGGTTCTTTTCAGCTTCTCGGATTGATGATAGTGCCCATAAAGATGAAGCTGTGGTGCGTGCTCACGTGTGACCGCTCTAGTGGTCCCTATTGATTCGGTGGTCCCAGACTTCTCAGGAGGTCAAGCGCAGGCTCCTGCTCCCATTGATGGTGAAGTCCAGCCTGTGATGGTGGTGGTAGCCTGTCATCTGAGGAAGGGTGTGCTACTGGATGATTTCTCCTGGATCCTCTTGCTAATGCATGCCAGTCTCTCTTGAGCTGGGAAGCCTGTTGCCAAGGCCGTATGTCTTAGGGCTGTTGGAACCGTACTGGAGCAGTGTGGTCCATCAACTATCTTAGGGCGAGGGCCTCGGGTTGGCTTTTCTGCATTTCTGGTCTCTGATCGAGGGCCATGCAATTAAAGTGTTTGCAGAAAATGCCATGGTGGTGGCTTATGTTAATCGGCCAGGTGGCTCAACAGTGCCGAGATGGCTCTCCTGTTTGCTTAGGCGCAGAAGAACCTCCTAACCTTGTTGGCTCAGCATATTGCCAGGGTGGACAAGTATGGAAGCAGACTTCCTCAGCTTACACTGTCTGGATCCAGGAGAGTGGGGGTTGAATCAGGAGGCGTTTGTTTGATATTGTGCTGCTGGGGGTTGCCTCGAAATTGATCTGATGGCGGCCCGCTCCAGTACTAAAGTTTGCCGCTTCTTCAGTCACCACATGGAGATGGGGTCAGAGGGTGCCGATGCCCTGACCCAGCCTTGGCCAAGTCAGCACAGGCTGTACATGTTTTCTCTGTGGCCCCTGGTGGGGCATGTGATTTAGCATATAGAATGCCACCCAGGCAGGGTTGCTCTGGTGATGCCAGATTGGCCAAGGAGAGCATGGTTGAGATCTGATGTGGCTCCTGCAGGCTCTTCCTCTTCAGTCTTCTCTGTCTCGGCAGGGATCCGGTTCCCTTCTTGCTTATGAGTTGGCTCTTGAAAGGAGATGTCTAGCATGTATGGGTTATTCTTCAGCGGTGGTCTGCACTCTTCTTGGAGCCCGGAAGGGATCTCCCAAGCTAGCATATATGTGGAACTGATGCCCGTTTTTGCAGTGGTGCGGTGCTCGACAGTTGACTCCTGAGGCAGCCAAGCTGCCATTTCTGTTGGCCTTTCTACAGGATGGCTTGGAGAAGGGCTTTCCCCTTGGCTCCCTGAAAGTTCAGGTAGCAGTTTTGGCCTGTTTCAGAGGTCCAGTGGCTAGTAATTCTCAAGCCTTGCACCCGGACATCTCGTGCCTTCTCCCAGAGGTTCAGCGCCTGCATCCTCCCCCCCCCCCCCTATTCTGTGGTCCCTTCCTGAGATCTGTGCCTGATGCTCAGGGCCCTAATGCGGTGCCCTTTGAGCTGTTGAGCATCTAATCCTTAAAGAAGCACACTTCAAGACGGTCTTCTTGGTCGCAATTTGTTCTGCAAGGTAGATTTCCAAGCTACAGGCTCTGTCTTGCTGAGATCCTTCTCTGTCCTTTTCGAGGAGGCCGTTTTCATTCTGCCTGTGCCTGCCTTCTTGCCTAACGTGCCTTCTCCCTTTCCCATGAACCAGTTGGAGCAGTGTCGCGGGACGGATAAGAATCTTCGCCTTGTGAATGTCCAGAGGGTGCTTCTCTGGTACTTGGAGGTTACAAATTCCTTTCGTAAATTCGACCATCCTTTTTTGGTGCTATTGGTGGCACGCACAAGGGTGACACAGCAGCTAAGTTGACTTTGGGGTGCTGGATTAAGGAGGTCATTGCCTCGCCGTATCTGTTACGGCACCGACCAGTTCTGGAGGGTTTATGTGCCCATTCTACTCGAGCACAAGCATCCTCTTGGATGGAGCAGACTTCTGTAGCCCCTGCAGACATTTATAATTCTGCAACGTGGGCATCGCTTTACATTTTTGTCACACCTTACTGCTTGAATGTCCATGTGTGGGTGGACACAGCCTTTAGTTCAAGGGTTTTGTAAGCTGCTATATCTTCTTCCCGCCCAGTGGAGTTGTAGTTTTTGTATATCCCACTTGTCTGGACTGGTCTTGTAGGACTGAGGAAAAGGACATTAACTGGTAATAACAATGTTACCTTACATTACATTTTACTTGTTAATGTCCTTTCCTTGAGTCCTGCTAGACCAGTCCAGGGCCTGCCCCTGAAACTGTATTTGCTCTGTTCTTCTATTGTGGGACCCTTGGGTCTGCTATGATTTTTATACTTGGCTCTGCAGGTCCATCTACTGACAGTCTTATGTATGATTTCCTGTGCATAGTTCTCTATCGTTGATCATCATTGTTGCCCATGATTGAGGTTGTTGGAGGCTTGCCATGTTTCTCTCTTATGCTTTGGGATGAATACTGAAGGGACCTTGGGTGGCTGATGGGAAAGATGTCATTGAAACCTGGACTTTTCATTGGTTCTTTGTCTCCACCAGTATGCTGGTAGGGAAACACAACCCACTTGTCTGGATTGGTCTAGCAGGACTCAAGGAAGGGATATTAACTGGTAAGTAAAATGTCACCTTATGCCTTCAAAGGACAGAGGAAATGGTAGATTACATTTAAGTCACTGGAAAGTTATCATTTACAATTGATGCCCTTCATTGATTTTCCTTTGACCTAGGCCTTGATAAGTTCTTTAACAGGCTCTTTAAATCCAAAGAAATTTAAGTGCTGGCAGCCGAGAACTCTCAACCGCCCTGCCTTTCTACTAAAGTTGAAGGGTGTGGGCGGGAAGGGAAGGGACACAGTGTTGGGCCACCATCTGAAGTCTGCCATAGCTTCTTTACACAGTTTTCATCGATAGTTCAAGAAACGTTACATTCTGGTAAAGTAAGTAGTGCTGTTTTGTTAGGTTTTACTCCCATAGGAAAAAAAACACAAGTCGGTCAGCCCCTGACCTACTCTCCTCTTCTCCTGCTCAAAAATAAAATGCTGTCAGCATGCTGGCAACCCCCTGAGAACTGTACCTGAGGTGATTCTATCTCCTTTACAGATTCCCTATTTCTTTTATCTCCCATCATGTCCCTAGCCCCTGCTAACCAGCCAGCAGCTCCAGTGGTCTGCTACCCCTGCCCCATCTAGCCATGTAATGCTCCATTTGACTTCAAACAAAGTTGAACCATCAATTTAGAAGTTATTTCAAAGGAAGTGAGAAAGCCAGGGCCAGGCAATGGGACAGTTAGCCCAGCAGACTGGATAGCAGCAAAATGAATTAGCAAGTCCCATTACAAAGTAGAGAGCTCTGTTCTGAGTCTCTTGCCTAGCAAGACTTGTAAAGCTCAAGTGAGCTTGCACATAGGGCCCTTACCACCAGGAATAGAGTGTTTTTGTAAGTTTTTTTCCAAAGATGCCTCAGTCTCAACTCCATGCTTTGTACGTGTATTGCATTGGGGTTAATAATCAAAAATTCAGCACAATAAAATGAACACTGCTCCCTTAATCTTTCAACTTGCTATCTTGCACCATGAGCCTTAAATCACAGCCACCTGGGAGTGGTTCCCTATTATATCCTCTCACAATTGATGCAGTGACTACCTTTAACTAGTGGCCATGCACCAGGGCTCCCTTCAGAACCATGACGTGGGATGGCGGTCATTGATGGTGAGCTATGTATTGTCCAATATGAAGGAATAACTTCTCTGGCGCCAGCGCAGTTAGCAGGGTGTGGTGTAACAGGCAAGGAGGCAGTGGTCGTCCCTATACCCTGCTGAATTTTTACACTTTAGCTTGTGTCAAAATATCAGTCTGTCAGCTCAAATGTCTTCTAACTTGTAAACCATTCCTCTTCGATACTCAATTTATTTTGTAGTTCCCCAAAAAACAGGGGTCCTTTTTGTCCCATTCTCAACCTCAAGCATTTGAACCGCTGCTTGCGTGTGCCACATTTCAAGATGGAAACGCTGAGATCGGTTATTCTGGTAGTGAAGCCGGGAGAGGTGCTTTCCTCTATAGGCCTGTCAGAGACCTATCTTCGCATTCCCATCAGGCTGGATCATCAAAGGTTCTTGCGCTTAGCCGTTCCTATGGGACACTTTCAGTTCCGGGCCTTGTCGTTCAGACTTGCGACAGCACCACGTACATTCACAAAGGTTATGGTAGTGGTCGCGGCGGCGCTCCGACAGGAAGGTATTCGGGTGCATCCCTACTTGGACGATTGGTTGATTCGGGCAGAGTCCGAGGCGACCACGCAAGTGGTGGAATTCCTGGGACAGCTGGGTTGGGTGGTCAACCAGGAAAAGAGTCAGCTTCGGCCTGTGAAGTGGTTGGTATATCTTGGGGCCTTGTTCTATACAGAGGCCGGTTTGGTATTCCTGCCCGAGGACAGGGTACAAAAGATCATAGGGCAGGTTCAGAGGTTTTTACGCATGAAAGCACTGACGGTGTGGTGATACATGCAACTGCTGGGCTCGATGGCGGCGGCCTTGGATCTAGTACCATGAGCCAGGGCTCATATGCATCCACTTCAGCGAGCCTTGTTGTCCTGGTGGTCGCCACAACTTTTGTCTCAGAAGTTGGTGTGTTCGGACGATGTGAGTTGCAGTTTGGAATGGTGGCTAGATGCGGAGCATCTTCAAGCAGGTATGCCCCTGGTGCAACCTGATTGGGTATTGGTCACCACAGATGCAAGCCTTTCAGGTGTCACAGGGTTGCTGGTCAACAGAGGAAGTCGAGTGGTCGATCAATCGTCTGGAATTATGGGCGGTGAGGTTGGCGCTACAAGAGTTCAAAAGGTCGGTAGTCGGCAGAGCGGTTCACATATTTTCCGACAATGCAGTGATGGTGTCTTACATCAACCGGCAAGGAGGCACGGGCAGTGCATCTATGTTGGAGGAAAGTCAACTGTTACAGTGGGCGGAAAGTCATCTGATGGCCTTATCAGCGGTGCATGTGGCTGGAAAGGACAATGTGCAGGCCGATTTACCTCAGTCAATATGCCTTAGATCCGGGAGAGTGGGAATTGAATGTGGCTGTCTTTCACGACATCACGGTACACTGGGGGCAGCCAATCATGGACTTTATGGCCACTCTCTCCAATACCAAGGCCGCACGGTTCTTCAGCAGGCGCAGGGAGCACATGTCGGAGGATCTCAACGCTCTGGTGTGGCCGGTGGACGGACTGGTATGTTTTTTTCCTCCATGGCCGAAAATCGGTCTGCTCCTTTGGAGGATAGGAGTTCACAACGGGCAGGTGATCCTCTTTGCGCCGGATTGGCCATGGAGGCCATGGTATGCGGATCTGATGAGGTTGCTGGTGGATCGACCATGGAGGCTGCCCAGTCGACTCAATTTGTTGTACCAAGGGCTGGTCTTGATGCCTCAGGTGGATCGGTTCTTGCTTATGGCTTGGCTCTTGAGAGGGAGCGCTTGCAGCTCCGGGGGTATTCGCCGGCGGTTGTAACAACTATGTTTAGGTCCAAGAAGCGTTCTACATCTTTATCGTATATACTGTGATGAGGAGAGCTGCCAAGAGCAGATGGAAATAGAAGAAAACAATGTTTTGTACCTTTAAAATGAGTGACAGACCAGCTTTGCACAGAGTTTGCAAGGCAAGCATGAAAAAAATCCTGTCTCTGCTGAGGCTAAGCCATACCCAAGCTCTGACGTGGGGGCAGGCTTGGGCACTGATTGTAAACACCTGTGCAGAGGCAAGGGAGTGGCAGGCAAGAAACGGTTTTTAAAACCTGAATCAGACCAGAAAGAGATCCTGGGGAAACGAGAGATCTTGGGGAGAGGAGAGAGCCTTCAAGGAGAAAGGATTCCAGGAGAGATACCAGGAAGGAAGGAGTGGAGAAAGGCATAGGAAGGCTGACTTCCAGCTGCTGAATGAGGCCAGTAAGAAAGGAAGCAGTCTGTGTCTGAAAAATGCTCCTAAACTTGAAGCTAGCAGACGGTTAGCTGGAAAGCTTACAGATGGGGTGGAACAGGTTGCTGTACCTAGTGTTCAAGAGCCACTGCCGAGGACTTCAACTGCTAGAAGGTGGGTGGATACGCTTGGCTGGGGAAAGCCAGAACTCACCTGAGAGCAGAGAAGCTGAACCAAAAACACTAGAGACGTTAAGGCAAGTGTTCCCAGGGAAGAAAGCTCACTCTCCAAATATTGATCCTTATCAGAAAGAACAGCTATGGAGCAACTTTCAGAAGTTCTTACAGGACAGGAAGCCTGAAGTTTTTGAAACCGTAGAAAGGGATAAGCATTCTGTTGCCCAAGAGGATATGCAGATTGATTCCTTTGAGCCAGAGTCTAACCTGGGGGAATCTCCAATGGATTGCTCTTTTTGTTTGAAAGAAAACTAGACGCTGGTAAACAGGGCTCAGAAAGAAAAGCAAAACGTGGTGAGAAGCAATGTTTGCATAACACTGTAACTGATAAGAGTTTCTTCTGAAGTAAAGGAGGTTTTGTTTAACCAAGAGTTTTTGAAAAGTAAAGCAGCAGTTGTTAGAAGTTTACCTTTTGTTTGAATGAACACAAAGGACTACGATGTGCATGTTAACTTGTTTGAGAACAGCTGCCAGTGTTAGAAAGACTTTTGTTCAGCTTTCTTTAGTTTCAGTTGTACATGTTTTCCTCTTATGTTTGGAGAAGTATCCTAATGCCTGCGTTCTGAATTTAATGCTTATGGAAATCCCACAAAAATAAATATTCTAGTTTGCCTTAACCCACAGTTTCACACTACTTTTGTCCTTGGATAAGAAAGCCAAACTACAAGTCCCAGAATTCCTTACTGGAGACAGACACAGTAAAGCTTTATATAAGGACATAACAAGGCGGCCCTATGCCTGTAAGCCCTAGGGCCCAGGCTAGGGTATCACAATACGCATTTGGTGCATTTTTGAAGGCCGGTGTAAGGAGAGGAGTGTTAAGCCCTTTATTGCTACCTTGCCAGACAAATTGCTTTTTTTGCAGGGGGGACTTGATAAGGGGCTAGCCTTGAGTTCCCTGATGGTACACCTTGCAGCACTAGCATGTTATAGGGGCCGGGTGCAGGGTAGCTCATTAGCTTCGCATCTGGATGTGGTATGTTTTTTTGGGCGCTTAAGAACCTGCAGCCACCCGTCAGGTCGGTAGTTCCTCCTTGGGATTTGAATTTGGTTCTGGAAGCGCTAGCAGAGCCTCCCTTTGAGCCTACGGCGATGGTTAGTTTGAGGGAACTGTCCTGGAAGACGGCCTTCCTGGTGGCGTTGTGCTCGGCAAGGAGGATTTCAGATATGCAAGCGCTTTCGTGTAGAGAAGCCATTTGTACAATTTACTGCTGAAAAGGTGGTGCTACGACCGGTTCCTTCCTTTATGCCGAAGGTGGTTTCCTGTTTTCATTTGAATCCATCTATTTCATTTCCAACTTTTCAGAATCTGGGGACAACTGGAATGGACTGTTCGCTTCTGAGGTTAGATCTCGGAAGGATACTCCGAAGATACCTTAGAAGGACGGAGGCTTTTCGTAAGACAGATCGCTTGTTTGTGATTTTCGGGGGGTCACGCAAGGGACAAGTGGCGTCCAAAGCCTCGATTGCCTGATGGATAAAGCGGGCTATAGGGGCAGCATATTCAGCGCAAGATAATGTTCCTCCTCAGGGTCTCAGAGCACATTCTACTCGTAGCCAAGCAACGTCTTGGGCGGAGCACGCGTTGGTGCCTCCAGTGTAAATTTGTTGAGCAGCAACATGGTCGTCTTTGCATACTTTTTGCAAGGCACTATCGCTTGGATGTTCAGGCTAGAGGAGATGCAAAGGTTGGGGCCTCAGCTGTCTTAGCGGGGCTAACGGGTCCCTCCCGATTTTAGGTACTGCTCTGGTACATTTATTTATTTTTATTTACTACACACTTATATACCGCTACTTCCAGCGATCAGCAGCGGTTTGATTCATCTTTGGGGGATTGTCAATCAAGACTTGGGGGGGGGGGGGGGGTGGTATATACATAGATCTGAGGTCACAGCACACATGGTTAGCGTCTTCGGGGATGAATCATACATTCTTACATTTATATATACATATTTACATATTTATACATATAGCAGTTTTAAAATTCTCTCGCAGTTGATGGTCATAGTTCAGTGATGGCTAACCTTTTTGAGCCCGAGTGCCCAAACTGCCGCACAAAACCAAAGAATTTCCTCAAAGTGCCAGCACGTCAATTAAAGCTCCATTTGCATAAGGTGCTTCATTTGCATAAATATTTGCATAATGTTACCATACACTAACTTTTAGTAAACATGCCTCTTAATGAGTATATGGATAAAGAAAGACTAAAAGGTTTCTACATTACTATAATCCAGTACCAACCGCCAGGCACATTAGGAACTACTACAAACGCTGCCCATTTAGAACCCATAGCAAACCCGCCGTATCCTAACAGCACTACCAGGACTCACAAAGCACCATACTCTACCTATCAAAAGGCAACACTGCAAATATTAAACCAATACATCTCAGAGAACAACAATACATGACCTACTGGGGAAAGAACAAGTGGCAATGTCAAATAGGAATTATATAAACAGAATACCTCAGCTCAGTTACACATGCAGAACAGACCATCACCAAACAAGAAATCACAATTTAGAAACAGGAAGACAATAATTAAACTGGGAACCCCAAAAGCCAAACTTGGAATATACAACAACACTGTAGAAATAAAACTATATATTAATTTCCTCTTCCTTATCGTCACTCCAGTCCAGTCCCTTTACTTCAGGGTTACGCAACCCTTCCAGCAGCTTGGAGGCTGAGCCCAACCTTTTTGGGGTGGAGCGGAATATATACCACTGGTACCACCCACTCACTCCAGTATTCTCAGCCTCCAAGCAGCTGGAGGGTTCCGTAAGCCTAGGGCTTACTGGAGTCCTAACTTCTTCTAATTTTAATTATTTTAATTCTTTCAATTGTTGTATTTATTTTTATTTCTGCAAAGTTGCATGGTTTGACTTCTTTTTTTTATCAGGAAGCTTGCCTTAGTTTATTTCCTCTCCCTCCCCCCCCCCCCCCCGCGACCCGGTCCCGGTCCTGGAAACGGGGGAGATTTGCTCTAAGCCTGCAGCAGCGAGGAGGAACGGTCGGAGTTCCTCTCGCTGTCATTACTGCCTGCTCCTCTGCTGCCCTGCCTAGAAGACCTACCCGTCCTCGCGCCGAAGCCCCGCCGGCGGCTGAGCGCTAGAGGACGCGCCGTTCTGGAGTGAGAGCAGGCAATTTCCTCCAGCCATCCCCCTCTTCTTCCTGCGGCGCGGTAGAGGTCAGCGTCTAGCTCCGGAGCCGCGAGGGAAGCTCCGGGAACAGAAAGAGACACCGGATCGTTCGGGCCCCTGTTTTCTCCCTCATCTGCTTCGTCGGAACGAGCGGGACAGCACAAAAGAGCAGTTTTTTGCAAGCTACTCTAAGGGCTCCACGTGGTCGCGGCCTACCACGTGTTGAGCCAACTACGGGGAATCGCGGCCACGGGCCTGGAGAGAAGCCTCCAACCGCAAGTATCCAGCTTGTCCTGAAACAAAATTTTTTAAAATAATTTGTTCTCTAGCTCTGGTTATTACTTTATTATTTAATTTAATTTTAAGCCTTTTACTGTGCCTCCTATTTCCTCGGGGGTTTTCTTTCCCTTAAGGCCTCTTACCGGAAGAGGACCAGAGCATTTGCAGAGCCTGGAAGCTTAGATGAGTTGGGGGATTTGTTTTATTGTTTTTATACAGTTTTAATTTGATTTATTTTGATTTAATTTGTTGACTTATTTGGTATTTACTTGAAAGGTACAGAGGGAGACGCAGGACAGTGTGCATCTCTTTAGATACCCCTGAGGAGCATGACGGGCAAACCGAGGTGTCCATCTTGTGGCACCCGGAGGGGTACGGCATCTGAGGCAGGGGTCTGCAGGGGCTGCGCTGCAGTGGCTTCCTCAGTGGAGCAAGAAATTAGCCTAGCCATGTCCCAGGCCTCGCAGGGGTCCTCGGACCCCTTGGAGGGGGAAGTGGCATCCCAATTATCCCTTCCCTCTCGTTCAGAAGCTCTCCCTCCTCCTATTCCTCCCTCCTCCCTCCCTACGGAAGAAGGGGGAGTCGGGGATTTCTTCTCCCCTGATTTCGTGCTCTTACTGCACCAGGCCTATTGTTTGCGTAAGAAGGGACTTGGGCCGGGAGAAATGGGTCCCCCAGCCGAAGGCAAACTAGTCAGACCCATGAAGTCGAACGCTCAGGACTCTGGGATACCCACAAAGCGTCCCAGACTAGTGTTGGAGGAGCCCCTCCCTTCTCCTCCTCAGGACATGCCTGAAGAGGATGTCTCGGAAAAGGAGCTGGAGGAGGAGGAGGAGGAGCTGGAGGAAGGGGAGATTCCTGAGGAGGACCACTCTCGCATAATCAGAGTCTTCCGGCGGGAGGAGTTGCCCGCCTTGATAAATGATTCCCTGAAAGCTCTCAACGTGGCCTCGGATACCCCCGCGGAGGAGGAGGCATTAGAAGATCCCCTGATCCAGGCCATCAGGAGGTCTCAGAAGGTTTTTTCCTGTCCACAGAGTGGTGCGTCAGATGATTCAGGAGGAATGGGATCAACCTGAGTCGGCCTTAAGAGGAGTCCGGGCCATGTCTCGTCTCTACCCTCTCCCAGAGGCAGACAAAGAGCTTCTGAAGTCCCCCAGGGTGGATGCGGCAGTTTCGGCAGTAACAAAGAAAACTACCATCCCAGTAGAGGGCAGTGCGGCCTTGAGGGATGCCCAGGACAGAAGATTGGACACGCTTCTGAAACAAGCCTTCGATGTGAGCGCTCTTGCTTTACAGGCCTCAGTTTCAGGGGCATGGGTAGCGAGAGCCTGTTTGAGGTGGTCTCAGCAACTCCAGGCGGCGGAGAGCCCCTCCGAAGGGGTCCTAGCCAACGCGGCGAGGTTGGAATCAGGTACGGCCTTCTTGGCAGATAGTCAATATGACCTCATCAGGAGCTTGGCAAAGAACATGGCCTCGGTGGTGGCAGCCAGACGATACTTATGGCTCCGGAACTGGGCCGCCGATGCCTCCTCCAAAGCTCGCCTGAGTCGCCTTCCCTTCAAAGGGAAGCTGTTGTTCGGAGAAGACCTGGACAAGCTGGTAAAGGACCTGGGTGAGTCCAAGGGCGGCAGGCTTCCCGAGGACAGGCCCAAGCAAACTCGATCCACTGCCCCAGCTCGGAACCAGCCTCGAGAACCTCGGAGGTTTCGCTCATCTAGACCTAACCCTTTCCTCAGGGGTCGTTTCAACGCTAGGGGCCAAGGATCCCGGGGGTTTCGGGGCAGGGGCTTCTCATCCTCTTCCTCCTCTTTTTCTTCGGGCCCCAGAAAGCAACAATGAGATTCAGGGGGCCCAGGTGGGCGGATTGCCGATAGGCGGTCGCCTGAGGCAGTTTCTTCCCGCCTGGTCCCGAGTCACATCCGATCAGTGGGTGCTGGAAGTGATTCGAGAAGGATACTCCCTCGAATTTGCAAAACAAATACTCCCAGCCTTTGTTCAGTCTCCCTGCGGGTCCACAGCAAAAAGAGAAGCCATAGAGTCAACTCTTTCTCGCCTCATAGATCTCGGGGCCGTAGTTCCGGTGCCCCCAGACCAATGCGGTACGGGTCGATACTCGATTTACTTTGTCGTCCCAAAAAAGGACGACTCCTTTCGGCCGATCCTGGACCTAAAGCAGGTCAACCGCTGCCTCAAAGTACCTCACTTCCGGATGGAAACCCTGAGATCGGTGATAGCGGCCGTGAGAGCTGGAGAGTTTTTAACTGCGTTGGATCTGACAGAAGCGTACCTGCATATCCCGGTCAGAAGGGCCCATCAGCAGTTCCTCAGATTCGCTGTCCCTCGAGGTCATTTTCAATTTCAGGCACTACCCTTTGGTCTAGCGACAGCGCCGCGAACCTTTACCAAGGTGATGGTGGTGGTGGCGGCGGCTGCCCTACGAAAGAAGGGAATCTTAGTGCACCCCTACCTGGACGACTGGCTGATCCGGGCAAAATCAGAAGAGGAAAGTCTCCGGGCTACAGCCAAGGTGGTTCAACTTCTGGAGGAGCTAGGATGGGTCATCAATCGAGCAAAGAGCAGCTTACTGCCATCACAGGAGCTCGAATATCTCGGAGCAAAGTTCCACACAGGCAGAGGCAGGGTCTTTCTGTCCAGCTCAAGGATGAAGAACCTGAGAACCCTAGTCTCGCAGTTCTTGGGCAGGCGGCTCCCTTCAGCGTTTCATTACCTTCAATTGCTGGGAACCATGGCGGCAGCAATAGAGGTGGTCCCGTGGGCCAGAGCACACATGCGCCCATTACAGCGGTCTCTGTTGCGGCGGTGGTCCCCCCAACAGCATCCCTTGTCCCGGCAGCTTCCCTGCGCCCCTCGGACCCAGCACTCTCTCCGCTGGTGGAGGTGCCCAAGGAACTTGAGTCGCGGAATGCCCCTCGAGCCTCCTCAGTGGATGCTGTTGACGACAGACGCCAGCCTGGCAGGCTGGGGAGCACATTTCGAGGATCAGTTTGTCCAGGGGCGGTGGTCGGCAGTGGAAGCCTCATGGCCTATCAATCGTCTGGAATTGAGAGCCGTCGTCCGGGCACTCAAGGCTCTCCAGCCCTCGGTACTAGGAAAAGCGATTCGCGTTCTCTCCGACAACGTCACGGCTGTGGCGTACATCAATCACCAGGGCGGCACCAGCAGTCCGGCATTGGAAAAGGAGGCGGACTCCCTGTTCAAGTGGGCGGAAGTTCACCTGGAAGCGCTTTCGGCGCAGCACGTGGCCGGTACGGACAACATCATGGCCGATTACCTCAGCAGGTACAGGATAGACCACGGCGAGTGGGAGCTGCATCAGGAGATCTTCGACCAGATAGTAGCCCTGTGGGGTCCCCCAGTCATGGACCTCATGGCGCGGTTCTCATCCGCCAAAGTAAGCCGATTCTTCAGCCGGCGGAAGGAAAGGATGTCCGAGGGCCTAGACGCCCTGTCTCAAAGGTGGCCCTCGGAGGGTCTTCTTTATGCCTTTCCCCCTTGGGCCCTAATTGGGAAGACCCTCCAGCGGGTGGAAGCTCACCGGGGCCTAGTAGTCCTCATTGCCCCGGATTGGCCTCGTCGCCCTTGGTATGCGGACCTGGTAAGGATGATCGCCGACCGTCCCTGGCGCCTTCCCGTCAGGAAGGACCTACTCAAACAAGGACCGGTTCTGATGCCGCACGTGGATCGATTCTCGCTTACGGCTTGGCTATTGAAAGGGCGAGGCTCTTGAAGCGCGGCTATTCGCCGGCAGTAATCGCAACCATGTTAAGCGCGAGGAAACGCTCCACCTGTCTCTCCTATGTAAGAGTTTGGCGTATCTTTGAGGCATGGTGTACGGAGCGCCGGAAGAATCCTCTGTCAGCCTCGGTCCCGGAGGTGCTGGAATTTTTGCAAGCGGGTCTCGACAAGGGTCTAGCCCACAGCTCCTTGAGGGTACAGCTGGCGGCCATCGCTTGCTATAGGGGCAAAGTGGGCGGAAAAGCTTTGGGAGCCAATGCGGACGTTGTCAGGTTTTTGAAAGCGGTCAGGCGGCTCCGACCGCAACGAAGCTCGGTCATCCCTCCTTGGGACCTAAACCTAGTACTAAATGCTCTAGCCGCAGCACCCTTTGAGCCATTGAAAAAGGCCTCCTTGAAGGACCTAACGTTGAAGACGGTGTTCCTGGTGGCCATTTGCTCAGCTAGACGAGTCTCCGAGTTACAGGCCCTGTCTGCTCGACCTCCCTTTCTGTCCTTCCTCAAAGATAAGGTAGTCCTTAGGACGGTCCCTTCATTTTTGCCTAAGGTGATCTCTCCCTTTCACGTTAACCAGTCCATCTCTCTCCCAACTCTCTCTCCGGAGGGACCGGGAGGAGGAGATAGTAAGCTTTATCTGCTCGACGTCCCCAGAGCCTTGAAGCGTTACCTCTCTCGCACGGCGCCCTTCCGGAAATCAGAACGACTCTTTGTGCAGTTCGGAGGGCCTCACAAGGGAGAGGCGGCGGCCAAGGCCTCAATTTCAAGGTGGATCAGGGAGGCGATCGCCTCCGCCTATATCCTCAAGGGGAAACAGGTCCCAGGGGGCCTGCGCGCTCACTCAACGCGAGCACAGGCTACCTCTTGGGCGGAGTTCAGCCTCGTTCCCCCTTTGGATATCTGTAGGGCAGCAACTTGGTCCTCGCTGCACTCCTTCACCAAGCACTACAGGCTGGACGTGCAGAGCTTGGCGGACTCAAGGTTTGCGCAGGCAGTGCTACGTTCCGGAATGGCGAATCCCACCCGGGCGGGTACTGCTCTGGTACTTCCCTGAAGTAAAGGGACTGGACTGGAGTGACGATAAGGAAGAGGTAATTAGGTCTTACCTGCTAATTATTGTTCCTGAAGGAACGACAGTCCAGTCCCTATTCCCCTCCCTAGCTCTTTAGCCATTCCGGACGTTTCCTAGGGGCGGGTCTACAGCCCGAGGACGGATTCAGGCTGCGCTGCTGGGGCAAGGGGGAGGGTAGGCCCACGCGGTAGCAATTCTCCTACCTCCCTTCCTTGTCCTCCGCTCCTACTACCTATCCCTGTTTAAAAAAAAAAAAAAAGGGAATAGTTTTATTATAGGGTTTGTGACTTGAGTTTGTTCATTTCTGTTGTCACAGTTATATAGGTTTGTTAAGTCTGCTTTTACAGTAGTCTACTGGAGTGTGAGTGGGTGGTACCAGTGGTATATATTCCGCTCCACCCCCAAAAAGGTTGGGCTCAGCCTCCAAGCTGCTGGAAGGGTTGCGTAACCCTGAAGTAAAGGGACTGGACTGTCGTTCCTTCAGGAACAATAATTAGCAGGTAAGACCTAATTACCTCTTGTACTAAACAAAGCGCAAAAATTAATGATGCACATTTCCCAGAGCTGACATATTCCAATTAATAAATTCAAAATAAAGAGATATTTTTCTACCTTTTGTGCATTTTTTTTCAGTTGCAATTGTTCCAGCCACTTTCTTCTGGTTTCTTCGTGTCTTCTGCTAACTCTCCATCTGCTGTCCATTTGTCCTTTCTTCTGTCTTCTTGGGTTTTTTTTTCCATTCTCTCTCTACATCTGCTTTAACATACTAATCTTTCTCCTTTTGCTCTTTCCTCATTCCTATTTCATCTACTCAAAATTTACCCCTCCATCCTCAATCCCCACTTACTCTCCCAATACCCGGCCAATTGTAGATTTTTTATCCCTCCCACACAAAATATTTTTCCCCTCTCCATTTTACTCTCCCAGCCCCATCCCATTCTAATCCTCCCCCAACACCAGCTCCCTTCTAGTTCCAGCCTCACCCAGCATCCATTCCCTTCTAGTCCCTGCATCAGCCCATTTCCAGTCCTAGCAGCCCCCCAACCCATTTCCAGTCCTAGCAACCCCCCAACCCAATACCAGTCCTATCCCCCCCTCATCAACCCACTTCCAGTCCTAACCCCCCATCACCCCATTTTCAGTTTAAGCCCCCCCCTATAACCCATTACCAGTCCTAACCCCCCATCAGCCCACTTCCAGTCCTAACCCCCCATCAGCCCACTTCCAGTCAGCCCCCCATAGCCCATTGCCAGTCCTAACCCCCCCCATCAGCCCACAGTCCATTACCAGTCCTAACCCCATCAGCCCACCTCAAGTCCTAACCCCTCCCCATCAGCCCATTTCTTGTCCCAGCCCCCCATAGCCCATTATCAGTCCTAAACCCCCCCATAGCCCATTACCAGTCCTAACCCCATCAGACCACCTCCAGTGTTAACCCCCCATCAGCCCATTTCCAGTCCTAACCCCACCCAACAGCCCACCTCAAGTCCTAACCCCTCCCCATCAGCAGTCCTAACCCCCCCCAGCCCATTAGCAGTCCTAACCCCCCCCTCTCTAGCCCATTAGCAGTCCTAACCCCCCCCCTAGCCCATTACCAGTCCTAACCCCCCATCACCCCATTTCCAGACAGCCCCCATCAGCCCACAGCCCATTAGCAGTCCTACCCCCCCAGCCCATTAGCAGTCCTAACCCCCCCTAGCCCATTAGCAGTCCTAACCCCCCCCCTAGCCCATTAGCAGTCCTAACCCACCCCCCATGGCAAATTTAAAAAAAAAAAAAAAGCAGCTGGCTCTGGCTTCTGCCGCGGCAGCGGCAGAATGCAATGTCCCGTGGGGCCCCCTCCGCCCGCTAAGCCCCTCTGCAAGGGCTTTCAGATTCGCGAGGGAGAGCGTCTCCCTCGCGTCTCTGTTAAGCCCGCAGGGGCTAATGGGAAATTTCCCATCAGTCCCTCGCGTCTAAAGGGGCTGATGGGAAATTTCCCATTAGCCCCTGCGGGCTTAACAGAGACGCGAGGGAGACGCTGTCTCCCTCGCGAATCTGAAAGCCCTTGCAGAGGGGCTTAGCGGGCGGAGGGGGCCCCGCGGGACATTGCATGCTGCCGCGTCCGCGTCCGCGGCAGCAGCCAGAGCCCGCTTTTTCTTTTTCTGCGGACCTTCACGCGTGCCAGCTGCAAGGCCTTCGCGTGCCACAGCTGGCACGCGTGCCATAGGTTCGCCATCGCTGTCATAGTTGATTGTAATGATATCGGAATAGGTGAGTTTTTAGCTCTTTCCTGAATTTGGTGATGTCCTTGGTTAGGCGCAGCTCACACGGGAGTTGATTCCAGATAGTTGGCGCAGAAAATGAGAAAGCTCTACGACTCGTACTTGTTTTCACTGTTCTGATGTTGGTTGGGACTTGCAGGGTTCCCGAGTTGATGGTTCTTCTGTCCCTATTTGTAGGTTGCATGCTGATCAGTGAGGATAGGAATGATGGGGATATGTTGTTTATTAGTTTGAAGGTGGTCACTAATATCTTGTATTGTATCCTAGCTGCAATTGGAAGCCAATGTAGCTCTATTAAAATGGGGGTAATGTGTTCAGCAATGCTTGTTCCCATTATGATCCTGGCTGTTACGTTTTGGGCCATCTGAAGGATATTTAGTGATTTTTTAGGCAGACCTTGTAAGATGGCATTATAGTAATCTATGTGCGGTATAATGAGAGCTTGCGCTACCGACCGAAAATCACCGGGTTCTATTATTTTCCTTAGTGGTTGTATCACTCTCAGTTTATGGAAGATGGCTTTATTCGTTTTGCGTAGGTGTGTCTCCATTTTTAGGTTGCAGTCGAGTGTGACTCCTAGATATTTGATTTCATTTTTCGTGTTGTACGTGTTGTTGCACAGTGTGATTGTAGGGGGGGGGTTGAAGTTTGGTTTACTGGATATGTACATGACTTCTGTTTTCTTATGGTTGATTGTCATGTTGTTTTTCTGTAGCCAACTTAACATCTCATCCAGGCAATTTTCGAGCAGTGTATATTGAGGGTCGGCAGTATCTAGTTGTGTATAAAGCATAATATCATCTGCATAGATGTGGTATTTAATATTATGCCTTTTGAAAATGTCGCAGAGGGGTAGCATCCCTACATTTCCTGGACTGGCCTGGAGAGACAAAGAGGAAGGAGAAATTAGGCCTTACCTGCTAATTATCTTTCCTTGAGTTCTCTCCAGGCCAGTCCAGGGCCCACCCTGGTTATTCGTGCAAGTTATCAGGGTGCCTAGTTTTACTGGCAGGGTTTTTATTTGCAGAGGAGGTTATTATTTTTGAGTTCAGATATTGGAGTAGATGTCTGGACCTGGAGGATTAGCGGAGCAGAGGCCTGCCAATCAGTTTTTTTCTTCGGGATGGCTCTGCCTTCTGTGCTGTCTTCTAAGAGCGGGAGCGAAGAGTAAGAGTCGTCTTTGGGGAAAATTAAAAGAGAAGGACAAAAGATTGTCTGTCAGTTTTAGGAAGTTGCTAAATTTTTGTTTTTATAGTTATTCAAGTTGGTATGTTCAGTTCTTCAGAGTTAGGATTGAGCTGCTTTGTCAATAGAAGACTGAGTCTCTGGTGCTAGGGGGAGCTGGATAAGGTGTCAGCAAAACTCAGTTGTTTTCAGTCCTCAGCTGCTGGAGGGGGCTGACTATCCTACATTTCTTGGACTGGCCTGGAGAGAACTCAAGGAAAGACAATTAGCAGGTAAGGCCTAATTTCTCCTTCTCTTCTACTAGAATAGCACACTGAACAGAGAGGTTCAGCTCTATGCTGTTTAGAATAAAATAAATATTTTTTTTGTTCCCATTAGGTATGGAGGGAAGGCATGAGGTGAAATGCAGTGCAATATCCACAACATCCCAAGAGGAAGCTAAGAGAAGAGGTGTGTACAAGGGAAGAAGGCAGTCATTTTTTTGCAGCTAGTCTACAGAGTTGAAAAGTGGAGGTGGAAGGCTCATTTCATCCACTACTGTTTTGTCAAGAGACACAATAACTTTTGTTAAAGCAGACCAGTCAAATTTACTTTATTGATCCTGATCAGTGGGCTTTGAAAAGAATTAAACCTTCACCAAAAGCACATCTATTCCTTTACTTTCCTTCTTTCTGTTATATTCAGATAAAAGTGGGAAAAGTTAATCTATAATATTGACTACCTTGGTTTCAATGCTGATAAAAAAATTGCTCTGAAACAGCAATTATATTTGTAAGAACATATCCTTATAGCCCCCCTTTTTAAAAAAAAAATAATTATTAGCTAAAATGCATTGCTCTTAGCTTGGTAGTCAAGGCAGACTGAAGATACAGCATGTACACGGCATAGTGCCCCAGCCATCATTCGCATGAATAGCTTCATTTTCTATAGTCTTTAAATTCAATATAACTTTCCAAGGATGAGCAAGCAGTTAATTTGATCCTGCAGCTCTTGTCCCGTTTTGATTATGGCATACTTCTAATTTAATATCTGTTTTATGAAGTACTTGTGTGTTGTACTGACTCATGCATTTTGTAAGAAACTGGTTGTAGTGTAGTACATAAGAACTAGTAATGCCTGTCTAGAGAATAAGCCACGTAGTATAACACAAATATTTGGGATTTATTTTTTTTAAGGGGGGGGGGGTATCCAGCTCTTTCCTCATACTTCTTTGAGCTTTCCAGCTCAGAATGAAGGTTGAGATCTTGCACCATGAGCCTTAAATCACAGCCACCCGGGAGGGGTTCCCTATTTTATATCCTCTCACAATTGATGCAGTGACTACCTTTAACTAGAGGCCATGCACCAGGTCTCCCTTCAGAACCATGTAGTCATGAGCCCTAAATCCATTTGTGACTAGAACCCACTGTCTTCAGCTCCAGGTCTGTGAAGTCTGCCTCCACAGCATTCCGAGCCACGTCCAGCCTTGGAAATCAAACCCCAGTTGCTCCACATGACAGTGCACAGCCCTGCCACCGAGTCATTGAGTTAGCTGATTCAATAAGTTCTTTTTTTGACCAGTGTATTCACTGCAATATATAGTATGTTTTATATACATCAAATGGATAATGCCATCTTATGCACATTTCTTCTGTGGCAAGCTAATGACAGTAATAATTACAATGTTAATCAAATGAGCTATTGCATAAGTCTTGAAAATTAATCTTTATGCTTTCTTAAAGGCAAAGAAAAAAGAAAACGGAAGCGGAGTAGAAGCCGTTCATCATCGGTTTCTTCTTCTTCCTCCTCCTCCTCTTCCTCTTCTAGTAGGTCGTCGTCATCATCCTCATCATGCTCTTCCTCCTCCTCCTCCTCCTCCTCTTTCAGATCATCTTCATCATCAAGTAGTCGAAGCAGCTCAAGGAGCAGAGGTGAGCATCAGTCATTGCAAACAAACCAGTTGCCCAGAAGAAGGGGCAAATTTAGAAAAAAACACAAAAATGACTGAATTGGCCAAACTCATAAAGAAATATCCATGCATGCATATAACCATTAAAGTTTGTCCGGTTTCATTGATTTGTTACTCTGAAGTCATAATACAGTATTTAAAATTAAAAAAAAAACTTTGCAACTCTGCCAAACTCTTCATATGTTGCTGAACGGGGTACAATTTCTAAAAATGATTTCTTTTCCTAGCCACTTTTAGATTCCTTCAGGTCTGACTGAGCAATGTGCTGATATTGGATTGCACTGTATTGGGATCCCTGACCAGCTAAGAAGTAGAAAATTAAGAGTCTGGTTGCTTTTACATATTATTTGTGGTACTTTATCCTGAGGTACATGCTACACAAGTTTACATGACTGGTGTAGTCATCTAGTGGTTAGAGCAACAGCCTTGTACTTAAGAGATCAGGGTTCGATTCCCACTGGAACTCCTTGTGACCTTGGGCAAGTCACTTTACCCTCCATTGCCTCAGAAGAAAAGGCCTGACAAGCTATTTCCAGTCATACCTTGCCAAGAAAACCCAGGGGCTTCTGGGCCGCCAGGAGTCTGCATTGACTTGAAGGCAATTAAAAAAACAAAACAAAACAAGATTATGGTTCAAAACATTATTCTTTTTAGTTCTCTTTATAGATTCCCTGCTATGACAGATGGCATATCAAGTATCCTTTGTTGACCCCAAGGCGTAAAAAAATGTCCCTTCAGGATTGCTGCTTTGTTCTACTCTGTGGCTGACGGGTTTCACCTCAGCCATCTTTGTCTCTGAACTGAGCAATTCTCATCCACAGTGCACCCAACATTTCTGGTCACATCAAACTGAAAACTTAAATGTAAGTCTTCTGCAGTATGGTTCGCTCCCTGTGACCCAATAAACTTAATTTTAAATATATTTTTAATTATGAATGCAAGTAAAATGTATATAATAGAACCTTTAGTGCTGACAATTGTTTTTATGACAGAAGATTAAATGAGTTGTAGTGATTTCAGTAGCTCTGTTCTTTTAATATAATGCTTTTTCATACAAATAAAGTGGGCGTGTGTGCCAGAAATATCTCCCAGCAGCCTGTAGGAAAGCTAGTTATGTTCCCTGTTACCATCTTCAGCATGTAAGCAGTGAAAGTATTTTTTCCAATGTCTTAATTTTCTTTCTTTATATCAGCATTCCTCATTCTGGACCTTGGGATTTACCTGCCACTGAAGTTTTCAGGATATCCAGAATAAATATGCAGGAAATATATTTGCATGCACTGCTTCCATTGTCTGTAGATATTTCCCTTGCTGCTGCTGCTACTACTATACTATAGTCATTATGCATATCCTAAAAACTCAATCGATCTGGAATCCCCTAAGGACTGCTGATCTGCATGTATGTTAGGCATTCTGACAGCAGGTTAGAATACAATCAATGTAAGCAATTACATGTGGAGTGGAATAGACCTGAACAACTGAAAGATTCTTTAGTGTAGGTGAAAGAACTCCGAAGCAAGGCTGAAACTATCCTGTCTCTGATAGCATGGACTTTATATTATTTGGGATCCAAAATAAGCGTGGACAGCTCCAAAAGCTGCAGTTCCAAAACTGGTCTGACTTTATGTACGGAAGAAAATATTGACATGTTGCTTTATAGGCACAACTTGAATGTGTACTTTTACTTCTGTTCTGAGTAACATAGTTTCAATTTCAAAATTGTAGTACACAGACTTGTATTTTTCTCTAATGAATGGGTTTAATTTGGAGCATTGGGATTCCAGTTCTCAGTGTAACAGAAAAATCATTGGTATATCGCATACTTCAGCTTCACTATTGAAAGTAAAGCTTTGGAATTTTAAAGCACATGGCTTCTCCCCTGCTTCCCCAAGGAACTAATCATCTTCCTCAGTCTCTGTTAGGTGGTTCCTCTCTTGGCAGTACTACCCAGTGAATCCTTTCTGTTCCAGAAGTACATGTTAATAGGGTCTGGTTTTTACTCGCTGTTCTCATTGTTTTTATCATTTTACTGGAGACATCTCACAAGTGGGGGGTTCTACATTCCTCCCAGGAGCTCATGGTCTCAGCGGGAGCTTGGCAGACTTGTGGCCTAGCTTCTTTCGCTGCTGCTGCTGCTGCTTGCCCACACTGCATCATATAACCAGACTCTAATTCCATTCTCGCTTGCTCCTTTTGAGCATGCTCACATTTTGGTGGAACACTACCACTAGGGTCAAAGTAAAGGAGTTCATACTTTCTTGAACATACCATTTTGGCACTGACGCTACAACAGTGAGCAGCACTTCCTTTTATAGTTGTCCCTTTCTTAAGGTCTGGTGCTAGTTAAGGTTTTTGAGAGCTGATCCGCATTTCCAACTTTATGAACGTATTGCTTATCAAAAATGCGTATTCCTGATCGTCTCTACAGTCCAGTCCCTGTATTCTGGGTTGTGCCTCTCTACCTGCAGCTTGGAGACTGAGCCTGTCAATCTTCTGACGACTTGAGGGTATATATAACACTGGCACCACCCACCACCCACCAGCTTCAGTATTCAGTCTCCAAGCAGCTGGAGAGAGCAGCAACCTGTTAGGGGAGTTTGCTGGAGAGATGTTAGGAATAGTTGTTTTTGGGCTGTTTTAAGCCTTATTTTGTTTTTAAACTCTTAAATTTGTTTCTTTTTGGGAGTTGAGTGGTATTCGGGCTTTCCCTCCCCCCACCCTTCTTCCTCCCTCTCCCTCCCCCTTTTGTGAGGAGGCTTGCAGTGCCGGACCTGTTCAAAAACAAAAAAAAAAAAAGAGAAAAAAAGAACGGAGAAGGATAGAGGAAAGGCTGCCCAAACCGGCGTTGGCTTGATTGCGGGGTTTTCAACTTGGAAGGGCCTCCTCTGCAGTCTCCCGCCTCATTGCCGAAGCCCCCGAGGCGGCTGAGCACGAGGGCGGGATCATCGCGGCACTCTCCGTCTCTTCGCGCCAGTGCAGGAGGCGCTTGAAGAGACCCACTGGCAGCAGAGGTAAGAGCAGGTAGTCGGAGAGCCGAGCAGACGTGGTGCGCGGTAGCCTCGTGCAGGTGGCGCGTGCTGAACTTCGGGGGGGGGGGGGAGGTGTTTTTTCTCCCGTGGAGGAAGGCGCGTTTCTTTCGCTGCTAGGTGCTGGCAGGAGGGAAAAGCTGAAGCGGCGAAATTTTGCGCTCCAGCCGTTGCAGGGGGGGAGCCCCGTTTGGGGGTCTCTGAACACTCTTTGGGTGCTTCATTTGTGGCAATGTTATTGTTTTGCATGGATAGTTATAGGTTGGTTTAGGGTTAGATCTATAGCTATTGGTAGGTAGGTAGATCAGGTTTTGGTAGTTTGTTTGTTTAAAAAGGTGTGGAGTGGAGGAGTAGCCTAGTGGTTAGAACACTGGCTTGGTAACCAAGCAACCAAGGTTCAATTCCCACTAGCCCTACTTGTGGCCTTGGGCAAGTCACTTAACCCTCCATTGCCTCTGAAGAAAGGCCTGGCAATCTACTTCTGGTGACACTGCCAAGAAAACCCAGGAGCCTCTGGGTCGCCAGGAGTCGGGACTGACTCGAAGACACACATTGCATTGTTTAAAAAGAAGAAGAAGAAGAAAAAAAAAAAGAAATAGAGACAGAATTATTTACAATAAAGAAGAGAAGACTATGCCAGCTCGACCTCAGTGCCTGGTCTGTGGGGCCCGCAGGGGTGCGTTGTCTGAGACCGGGGTGTGCAGGGGCTGCGCGCTGGAGGCAGCCTCTGTGGAGCAGGAGCTGCAGACTGCAGGGGATCTGTTCCCAACAGTTTCCGGGGCTATGGAGGCAGGAGAGCCCTTAGAGGAGTCTCGAGGTGAGGGGTCTCTGCTGCCCTTACCTTTAGGTCAGCAGGTGCTCTCGCAACCACAGCCTAGCACTTCCTCGGTGGAGGGGGTTTTGGGTGTTTTTTCCCCTGAGTTCGTGCTGTTGCATAAGGCTTTCTGCATGCGGCAGCAGGAAGCTCAAGGGGGTCCTCGTAAGAGGCAGATGGGAGACAAGCCGCTGGCGGAGGCAGGTATCCCTTCTAAGCAGGCCAGAACTGAGGAAGAAGAGCCTTTTTCCCCAGATTCGGAGCTAATGGAATAGGATAGAGAATTGGGGGATGAAGAGGAGCTGGAAGAAGGTGAAATTCCAGAAGAACAGCCACGAATTGTGAGGGTGTTTTGCAAGGAGGAGTTGCCCGCATTGATTGGTGAATCTTTGAAAGCACTTAATATGGCTTCTGATCAGGGGGACGAAGAAACGTTGGAAGATCCGCTGATATGGGCAGTCCGAAGGTCTCAAAGATTTTCCCGTCCACAAGGTGGTGCGGCAAATGATCCAGGAAGAGTGGGATCAACCGGAGGCTGGGCTCAGGGGAGTGCATTCCGTGCACGGTTGTACCCTCTGCCTGAGGTGGAAAATGAGGTGTTGAAGTCTCCTAGAGTGGACGCGGTGGTGTCGGCCGTAACCAAGAAGACCACCATCCCTGTGGAGGGCAGTGCAGCATTGAAGGATGTCCAAGATAGGAAGTTGGACACGTTGCTGAAGCAAGCCTTTGATATTAGTGCCATGGCCCTGCAGGCCTCGGTTTGCGGAGCCTGGGTGGCCCGGGCTTGCTTGCGGTGGTCCCAGCAGTTGCAGGGGGCTGGGGAGTCGCAGGTTGGGCCGCAAGGTGATGCGGCGCGAATCGAGTCCGGAGCTGCATATCTGGCGGATAGCCAATATGACCTTATTAGGAGCTTATCTAAGAATATGGCTTCGGTGGTGGCAGCTCGGCGGTATCTTTGGCTCTGCAATTGGTCCTCCAAGTAGACTTCCTTTCAAGGGCAGACGCTTCCTTAGTAGACTTCCTTTCAAGGGGAAGTTGCTGTTTGGAGAGGACTTGGACAAGTTGGGGGTGTCTAAGGGGGGTAGGCTTCCGGAGGATAAGCCAAGGCAGGGTCGCTTTGCGTCCTCGGGGCGTTCTCAGCAAAAGGATTTCAGAAGAACCAGACCAATGCGTCAGAACCCCTTTCAAAGAGGCCGGTTCTCCTCCAGAGGTCAGGGTTTCCGGGGGTTTCGAGGAGCGGGAAGAGGTTTTGGAGCCTCCTCGGCTTCCTCGAGCCAGAGGAAACCACAGTGAGACAACGGGGGCTCGGGTGGGGGTACTGCCGGTAGGAGGGCGTCTGAGGCAGTTCCTTTCCGCCTGGGCCCGGGTCACGTTCGACCGGTGGGTACTGGAGGTTGTCCAGTTCGGTTATGCACTGGAGTTTGCAAGACCGGTCCTCCCCTCGTTCGTGCAGTCTCCATGCAGAACAGTAGTCAAGCGGACGGCGATAGAAGAAACTCTTGCAAGACTGGTAGAGTTAGGGGCGGTAGTCCCAGTGCCAAGGGATCAACTCGGCTCCGGTCAATACTCAATTTATTTTGTGGTTACAAAGAAGGAAGGTTCCTGGCATCCAATTCTGGATCTCAAGCATGTCAATCGGTGTCTCCGGGTATCGCACTTTCGGATGGAGACTCTGAGGTCAGTGATAGTGGCTGTGAGACGAGGGGAATTTCTGACATCTCTCGATCTCACCGAAGCGTATTTGCATATCCCCATCAGGGCCGCGCATCAGCAGTTCCTGCATTTTGCAGTACCAGAAGGCCACTTTCAGTTTCATGCGTTGCCATTCGGCCTGGCTACGGCCCCTCGTACGTTTACCAAGGTGATGGTAGTAGTGGCAGCGGCTCTACGCAAAGAAGGCATTCTAGTCCATCCTTATCTGGACGATTGGTTGATCAGGGCCAAGTCCGAGGAGGAACGTTCGAGGGCAATGACCAGAATGGTTGCTTTCCTTCAAAGTTTGGGGTGGGTGATCAACGAGTCAAAGAGCAAGTTGGTACCCTCCCAAGAGTTGGAGTACTTAGGGGCAAGGTTCAACACGGCCTCGGGCGAGGTGTTTTTGCCAGCTCAGAGGGCCGAAGGTCTTCGTCGCTTGGTGCGAGAGTTTGTGGTGCGCAGGACTCCCTCGGCGTGGCATTATCTGCAGGTACTGGGAACCATGGCGGCGACGTTGGATCTAGTTCCCTGGGCCAGGGCTCCTATGAGGCCGCTTCAGCGAGCCCTGCTGCGGCGCTGGTCCCATCAGAGGCAGCCCCTGTCGACGATTCTTCCTTGCACAGTGGCTGCCAGGGAATCCCTGCAGTGGTGGCTGGTGCTGGGAAACTTGGAAAAAGGGATGCCCCTAGAGTCCCCGGGGTGGATTCAGGTGACGACAGATGTGAGCCTGTCAGGCTGGGGAGCACACTGCGAAGGGCACTTTGCCCGGGGAGTCTGGAGTGTCCTGGAGTCCCGATGGCCCATCAACAGGCTGGAGTTACGGGCAGTAAATTTGGCTCTCAGACATTGGTTCTCAGAAGGGCGGTCCGGATTCTATCGGACAACGTAACGGCGGTAGCCTACATCAATCGGCAGGGTGGCACGAGCAGCCGTCTCTTGGAGGAGGAGGCGGAAAGCCTCTTGTCATGGGCCGAGGATCATCTGGTGGCCTTATCGGTTCAGCATGTCGCCGGAGTGGAGAATATTACCACCGACTATCTCGGCAGGCACAGGGTAGATCACAGCGAGTGGGAGCTCTGCCAGGAGGTCTACAAGCAGGTAGCGCACCGGTGGGGTCCGCCGGTGATGGACTTGATGGCACGCTAGTTATCGGCCAAGACAAGCAGATTCTTCAGCAGAAGGAGGGAGAGAATGTCGTGAGGGCTCGATGCCCTGGTCCAGAGGTGGCCTGTGGAAGGGGTGCTGTATGTGTTCCCTCCTTGGGCCCTCATAGGCCAGGTTCTTCAAAGGATAGAAGCACATCAAGGGTTAGTAATCCTGATAGCTCCGGAATGGCCGAGGCAGCCTTGGTATGCCGATCTAGTCTGGTTACTAGCGGACCGGCCTTGGCGGCTGCCAGTTCGGGGGGACCTCCTCCGGCAGGGTCCAGTAAGGATGCCGCAGGTGGCTCGGTTCTCGCTTACGGCCTGGCTATTGAGAGGGCTAGGCTGCGAAAGAGAGGATACTCGGGAGCAGTGATATCTACTTTGCTAAGGGTCCGCAAGCGGTCTACTTGCTTGGCATAAATGAGAGTTTGGCGTATTTTTGAGAGCTGGTGTGGGGAGCGAGGTAAGCGCCCCTTGGCGGTTTCGGTCCTGGAGGTGTTGGATTTCTTGCAAGGCGGTCTGGAGAAAGGGCTGGCGGCCAGTTCCTTGCGGATGCAGCTGGCTGCTATCGCTTGTTATAGAGGCAAGGTTAAGGGCAGAGCATTAGGTCAACACCCGGATGTAGTGTGTTTTTTCTTAAGGCGGTGCAACGGATGCGGCCGCATTGGAGTGTGGTGCTGTCGCCTTGGGATCTAAATTTGGTGTTAGAAGCCCTGGTTGGGGTGCCGTTTGAGCCTCTTGATCAGGCCTCACTGAAGGATTTGACACTCAAGGCTGTATTCTTGGTGGCCATTTGTTCCGCTAGGTGGGTTTCGGAGTTACAGGCGTTGTCTTGCCGGCCGTCCTTTCTCATTTTCTTTAAGGAGAAGGTGGTGCTGAGGACGGTTCCTTCCTTCCTTTTTGCCCAATCAGCCAGTGTCTCTTCCGTCCTTTGTTGCTGGGGGGGCGGGGCGAGGGAGATTCTCGGCTGCACCTCTTGGATGTGCGGAGAATCTTGAAGCGGTATCTGAAACGTTCTAAGGCCTTCCGCAAGTCGGAGCTCTTATTTGTGTTGTTCGGAGGGCCGCGTAAGGGAGAAGCGGCGGCCAAAGTGACTATTTCCAGGTGGATCAGGCAGACTATTGCCTCGGCCTATGTTTTGAAGGGAAGGCAGGTTCCGGTGAGATTGCGGGCGCATTCCACTAGGGCTCAGGCAACCTCATGGGAGGAGTTTAGTTTGGTTCCGCCGTTTGGATATTTGCAGAGCGGCGACGTGGTCATCTCTGCACTGCTTCGCCAAGCACTACTGGTTGGATGTGCAAGCGGAAGCTGATTTTGGGAGAGCGGTGCTTCGATCTGGTTTGGCAGGCCCTTCCCATGTTTGAACTGCTCTGTTACATCCCAGAATACAGGGACTGGACTGTAGAGACGATCAGGAAGAAGTAATTAGGTCTTACCTGCTAATTAGTGTACCTGTAGGATCTACAGTCCAGTCCCTGGTCCCACCCAAGGGTTTTGGTGCTGGATCGAAGCAGTTCAGGAAGGGTAGCGGACTCTGGAGTTGGTGGATGTCGCTATTGCTTGTAGGGTCTGGTGCCGTGGCGGAGCCCTGCTATGTTGAGAGCTGTGTAGCCTTTCGGTAATTTTCCAAGGGCTTGGTCATGTAAGCCTCCTCCTCCTCTTCCTTGGGGGGGGGGGGGTGCGGGAGACTCTTCCATTCAGAGTGCAGGAGGGGGCAGAGTTAGAGTTGACTGTTTGATGTTAGTTGTATCTCCGTTTAGTTTGCTTTGTCAACAGGATACTGAAGCTGGTGGGTGGTGCCAGTGTTATATATATATATATATATATATATATATATATATATATATATATATATATATATATATCCCCTCAGGTCGTCAGAAGGTTGACGGGCTCAGTCTCCAAGCTGCAGGTAGAGAGGCACAACCCAGAATACAGGGACTGGACTGTAGATCCTACAGCAGTGATGGCTAACCTTTTTGAGCCCGAGTGCCCAAACTGCCGCACAAAACCAAAGAATTTCCTTAAAGTGCCAGCACGTCAATTTGCATAAATATTTGCATAATGCTAACATACACTAACTTTTAGTAAACATGTCTCTTAATGAGTGTATGGATAAAGACAGACTAAAAGATTTCTACATTACTATAATCCAGTGCCAACCGCCAGGCACATTAGGAACTACTACAAACACTGCCCATTTAGAACCAATAGCAAACCCGCCGTATCCTAACAGCACTACCAGGACTCACAAAGCACCACACCATACCTATCAAAAGGCAACACTGCAAATATTAAACCAATACATTTCAGACAATAACAATACATGACCTACTGGGGAAAGAGAACAAGTGGCAATGTCAAAAAGGAATTACATAAACAGAATACCTCAGCTCAGTTACACAGTTGCAATTGCTCCAGCCACTTTCTTCTGGTTTCTTCATGTTTTCTGCTAACTCTCCATCATCTGCTGTCCATTTGTCCTTTCTTCTCTCTTCTAGTTTTTTTTTCCATTCTCTCTCTCTACATCCGCTTTAACATACTAATCTTTCTCCTTTTGCTCTTTACTCATTCCTATTTCATCCACTCAAATTTTACCCCTCCATCCTCAATCCCCACTTACTCTCCCAATACCCGGCCAATTGTAGATTTTTTTATCCCTCCCACACAAAATATTTTTCCCCTCTCCATTTTACTCTCCCAGCCCCATCCCATTCTAATCCTCCCCCAACAACAGCTCCCTTCTAGTTCCAGCCTCACCCAGCATCCATTCCCTTCTAGTCCCTGCATCAGCCCATTTCCAGTCCTAGCCCCCCATCAGCCCATTTCCAGTCCTAGCAACCCCCCAACCCAATACCAGTCCTAGCCCCCCCCATCAACCCACTTCTAGTCCTAAACCCCCATCACCCCATTTCCAGACAGCCCCCATCAGCCCACAGCCCATTAGCAGTCCTAACCCCCCCAGCCCATTAGCAGTCCTACCCCCCCGCCCGCCCGCCCATTAGCAGTCCTAACCCCCCCCAGCCCATTAGCAGTCCTAAACCCCCCCCGCCCGCCCGCCCATTAGCAGTCCTAACCACCCCCCGCCCGCCCGCCCGCCCATTAGCAGTCCTAACCCCCCCCCGCCCGCCCGCCCATTAGCAGTCCTAACCCCCCGCTCGCCCGCCCATTAGCAGTCCTAACCGCCCGCCCGCCCGCCCATTAGCAGTCCTAACCCCTCCCGCCCGCCCGCCCATTAGCAGTCCTAACCCCCCCCCCCCCCCCTCTGGCAAATTAAAAAAAAAAAAAAAGCAGGCTCTGGCTGCTGCCGCGGCAGATTGCAATGTCCCGCGGGGCCCCCTCCGCCCGCTAAGCCCCTCTGCAAGGGCTTTCAGATTCGCGAGGGAGAGCGTCTCCCTCGCGTCTCTGTTAAGCCCGCAGGGGCTAATGGGAAATTTCCCATCAGTCCCTCGCGTCTAAAGGGGCTGATGGGAAATTTCCCATTAGCCCCTGCGGGCTTAACAGAGACGCGAGGGAGATGCTCTCCCTCGCGAATCTGAAAGCTCTTGCAGAGGGGCTTAGCGGGCGGAGGGGGCCCCGCGGGACGCTGCATTCTGCCCTTGCCGCGTCCGCGGCAGCAGTCAGAGCCAGCTTTTTCTTTTTTTGCGGACCTTCCCGCGTGCCAGCTGCAAGGCCTTCGCGTGCCACAGCTGGCACGCGTGCCATAGGTTCGCCATCGCTGTCCTACAGGAACACTAATTAGCAGGTAAGACCTAATTACTACTTCTTCCTTAATCCTTGCATACATTAAAGAATTTATCACCTTATAACTGGTAATTTTTCCAGTAATTCACTTGTAGGTTTTCGTAGTTATAAATTCCTATAAATTATAACGGTGATAAGTTTTCCTAGGTTTGTAAATGTGGAGTTTTGTTATATGCTAGAGTAACAGGTACTGTCATGTGGACAAATAGGGAGGAGTGGTCTAGTGGTTAGGACAAGGTACTTCAGGCCGGAGGGCTGGGGGTTCAAGTCCCACCTGGGGACAGCAATCTCAGGCCGGAGGGACTGGGATTTCTAGTCCTGTAGGCACTCCTTGTGGTCTTGGGCAAGCCACTTAACCCTCCATTGCCCATGTTCCCTGTAAGTATTAGTGTATGTGTCTCATATCCCCTCGTGTTAAATGTATCCCCCAATTGACCGCTTTGACCCGGTGAAAAGCGGGATATAAATACAGCTAAATAAATAAATACAGCTGCTGACAAATTCTTGATCAACTTCTTCCAGTTTGACTTTTAGTTGAAAATTGATAGGCACAAAGATTAATTTTGATGACTTTTCCATTTTGCAGTGTTTAAACTGCTCTTGGTTCATTTTGAGGGTCTTGGCCATATAAACCACCCAGTATGACACAAATATGTGTCTGGATCGAGCCTGACGATATCTGTTAAGATCATACAGGACAGTGCATATGTTCGAGTCCCAAAGCTTTGCAGGCAAGTCTTGCTATAAAATAGAAATAGCTGAGGCTGGATGTTTCAGTCCTTTTCTGAAATGTGCTGTTCTGCTTTCAGCTGAACACAGAGGGCCTTCCTTCAGCTTACTGCCACATGAAAATGTTCCATGATTTGGGATCTTTTTCGTTAAAATGGCAGTTTGTATAGGTTTCTTATATTGTATACCATTATTCCTTTTCGTTCCTCTAGTCCAGTCCCGGAACCATAGAATCTCCTCCAGCAGCCTTGGAGACTGAATGACATCATCGCTTTACTAACAGTGGTATAAGTAGGCAAGGACTGCCCCCTATCTCCAGTACTTCAGTCTCCAAGCAGCTGAGGAGATTCTGAGCCTGGGACTGGGCTCAGTACAAATAAGCAGAGCTAGGGGGTTATAGCTCCTATTGGGGTTTTTTTATTGTGATCTTTAGTTTCAAAAGTTTTTTTCTTCAGAGTTTAACCTTTTTTTGTTCCTTTTCTTTTGGTTTGCAGGTTCAGTTTTGGCTCCATCCTGCTCCCTGGGCCCCCCTCCCTCCTTCCTCCCCCCCCCCCTTTGTGCTAGTTTCCCCATCGTTTAAACGAGCAAAGGGGAGAAGTAGAGGTGATCGCCTCCCTGCTCCCGAACCCGATAATAGAGGTGAGGAGCAGGTAGCAGGCTTGCTCACAGGCCATCCTGAGTGCAGAATTGGGCAGTGAGCAGCGTCGGAGCCAAAGCCGCGGCAGGCTGAGCTCTGACGCCGGTGTGATTCTTGGCAGCAGGACAAGCACCGTGACTGGTAGCACCGCTTTTCTGGGCACTTGTTTCTTTTATTTTCTTTTATTTCTTTTTATTGCCTCTTTCTTTTTTTGAGGAGTAAGCGTAGGAGTACTTGGGGGGTGCTTGTCGTAGCCGCGTATGCGAGCGCGGGAAAAGAGCCAGCGGCCATTTTAGGAGCCACGTTTCCTTTCTGCCCTCTCCTGTGCAGGGGATTTTGCGGCGTTAGAGGCCTCATTTTTGCACGGCCCTATTTCCCCCCCCCCCCCCGGGCACCTCTGTGGGGTGGCTTAGTTGGGGGGGGGGGGGAAAGGGGAGTCAGACACAGGATACAGAAGAGGGGCTGCAGCCCAGATTAGGGGCTGTAGCAGAGACGGCAGGGTGTCACCCAACTGGGCTACAGGTGATCAGTCCAGGGGGGCTACCTGCCTCTGTAAGAGGTCGAACGCAGGCTCCAAGCAAGTTGGGGGGGGTTTGCTTCTCAGGACTCGGCTATGCCTTCTAAGCCACGGTGTTTGGTGTGTGGCTTAAGGCGCAGTTCGGTGCAGGACTCTGGCGTTTGTTCTGCTTGTAAGCTGGTTGCAGACGGTATGGAGAAGGTGCCGGGGCAGCCTGTGGCGGAAGCAGGGGGCTCGTTGCCTCCAGTCCTTGACCAGGAGGAGCCAGTGGCGGGGCCTTCCTTTGGAGAATGTTCCTCTGGGTCGTTAGGGCTGGAACAGGGGGCAGCTTCTCCAGGGATCCCGCCAAATTTCTTTACGCTGCTTCAACAGGCGTTTGCCTTGCTGCAGCCCGCAATGCTGGTTCCAGCGCCTGGGTCCCAGGGGCAGAAGAGGTTGGGGCCCTTGGGTTGTCCAGCGGAGGGCGCTCCTGCGGCTAAGAAGTGTAAGGGGGCCGGCGTTGAGGGTGAGGCCTCGCTTCTTGACGAGGACCCCGCAGAGTTGGACGAGGAAATGGAGGTAATTTCGGATGAGGAATTGGAAGAGGGGGAGCAGCAAAGTCGGGTGGTCAGGGTGTTTCGTCGCGAAGAGCTCCCGGCCCTGATCACGGAGACTCTCAAGACCCTCAACATGCCCGTGGGGGAGCCGGCGGGTGATGAGGTCTTGGAGGATCCGCTGTTGCAAGCGGTTCGGTCGTCCCAGACAGTTTTTCCCTTACATCGGGTCTTTAGGAATATGATCCAAGAGGAATGGGATGTGCCGGAGGCGGCTCTCAAGGGGACCAGAGCCTTGGCTCGCCTTTATCCGCTGGCAGACCAGGATAGGGAGCTGTTTCGCTCCCCGAAGGTGGATGCAGCGGTATCGGCGGTTACGAAGAAAACTACTATTCTGGTCGAGGGGGCCGTGGCGTTGAAGGATGTGCAAGACCGGAGGCTGGATTCCCTGCTGAAGCAGATTTTCGATGTGTGCGCCCTTTCCATGCAGGCTTCCATAGCGGGGGCCTGGGTGGCTCGGGGCTGTTTACGGTGGTCTCAAAGATTGCAGGGGGAACCGTTGGAGGGCCACTTGGATGATGCGTCGCGGCTAGAGTCTGGTACTGCGTACTTAGCGGATATCCATTATGATCTCATCCGTGGTTTAGCTAAGAGTATGGCCTCAGTAGTTGCGGCTCGACGGTACCTCTGGTTGCGAAATTGGTCGGCTGATAGTTCCTCTAAGGCTCGTCTCAGTAAGCTGCCTTTTAGGGGTAAGCTCTTGTTTGGAGAGGATTTGGAGAAGTTGGTCAGGGATCTCGGGGAGTCCAAGGGGGGTCGGCTCCCGGAGGATAAGCCCAAGCAAGGTCGTGCTCCTGCGGGGTTCAGAGGGACCGCTAGGGAGTTACATAGATTTCGACCCTCTCGGTTTGGCCAGTCTCAGCGGGCGAGATTCCCGGTTAGAGGTCAAGGGTTTCGGGGCTTCTGGGGAGCGGGAAGGGGGTTCGCTCCTTACCAGTCCTCGGGCCCTAAAAAGGCGCAATGAGATAAGGCGGGCTCAGGTGGGGGTGGTTCCCGTGGGAGGTCGGTTGCGGGACTTTTACCCTGCCTGGGTCCAGATTATGTCAGACGGGTGGGTCCTGGAGGTCATTTGCGAAGGGTACGCGTTGGCGCTCCACCGCCCCGTATTAGATTCCTTTGTCAGATCCCCCCTTGCGCAGCTCCGGCCAAGTTGCAGGTGGTCTCGGACACTCTGCAGCGACTGATTCAGCTCAGGGCCGTGGTGCCAGTTCCAGCAGAACAGTGCGGCTATGGTCGGTACTATATATATTTCGTCGTGCCAAAAAAGGAAGGCACGTTTTGGCCAATCTTGGATCTGAAGCGCGTGAATCGGCCCGTGCTCACATGCGGCCTTTGCAGAGTGCGCTACTTCGCCGGTGGTCGCATCAGCGGGATGCGTTGTCTTAGCGCTTGGTGTGTCCTCAGGGGGTGCGTCAAGAGCTTTGGTGGTGGTTGAGGCAGGAGAGTTTGGGGGCCGGCATGCCTCTCGAGTCCCCCTCCTGGAGATTGCTGATAGCGGATGCAAGTCTATTGGGATGGGGGGCGCATTTCGAGGGCAGGTTTGCCCAGGGAGGTTGGTCTCCGGAGGAGTTGGTTTGGTCCATCAACCGGTTGGAGATGAGAGCGGTGTTCTTGGCACTGCAGAAATTTCAGGACAGTTTGCGTCGGAAGGTGGTTCGGGTTCTGTCCGACAATGCAACAATGGTAGCTTACATCAATCGACAGGGCGACACGGGCAGTGTGGCTCTAGAAGCCAAGGCGAGTCAGCTATTAGGGTGGGCCGAACGGCACCTAGGGGCTCTCTCGGCTCAGCATGTGGCCGGCGTGGACAATGTCGAAGTGGATTTCCTAAGCCGTCGCAGGGTGGACCCGGGAGAGTGGCGACTGCACCCGGATGTGTTTGCGCTGTTGATGCGGTGCTGGGGGATTCCGCTGATGGATCTCATGGCGACCTTCGAGTCGGCGCAGGTGCCGCGGTTTTTCAGCAGGTGCCGGGAACGGATGTCAGAGGGGCTCGATGCGTTGGCGCAGAGATGGCCGGACGGCGACCTTCTCTATGTGTTCCCGCCTTGGGCTCTCATAGGCCGGGTGGTGCAGCGCATAGAGAAGCATCACGGTCTGGTGGTGTTGGTGGCTCCCGATTGGCCCCAAAGGCCTTGGTATGCGGACGTAGTGCGGTTGCTGGCCGACAGTCCGTTGAGGTTGCCGCAGCGGGAAGATCTCTTAAGGCAGGGGCCATTACGCATGCCCCAGTTGGATCGGTTCTCGCTTACGGCTTGGCTCTTGAAAGAGCTAGGATGATGGCCAAAGGGTATTCGGCTACAGTTATTTCTACTTTGCTAAAAGCGCGCAGGCGCTCCACCTCATTGGCGTACATTCGAGTTTGGCATATTTTTGAGGCATGGTGTGCGGAGCGCGATGTTCAGCCCTTGGGAGCTTCCGTGGCTCAGATTCTTTCGTTCTTGCAAGATGGCGTAGACAAAGGTTTGGCGGCTAGTTCCTTGCGAGTACAGTTGGCGGCCATTTCCTGTTACCGCGGAAAGATTCGTGGTCAGTCGTTGGGGTCTCACGGCTATATCCGGTGGTTTCTGAGGGCGGTGTTGCTTATGCGTCCGCCGGTGCGTAGTGCTGTGCTGTCCTGGGATCTGAATCTGGTGTTGGAGGCCTTGCTCAAAGCGCCGTTTGAGCCTTTGGACAAGGCCTCTCTGAAAAATCTAACCTTGAAGATGGTTTTTCTGGTGGCGATTTGTTACGCGCGGCGCATTTCAGAGTTGCAAGTCTTATCTTGTCAAGAACCTTATCTGTCCTTCTTCCATCATAAAGTTGTGCTGCGTACGGTGCCGGCTTTTCTGCCTAAGGTCGTTTCGCCTTTTCATGTTAACCAGGTGGTTTCGCTTCCAGTGTTTTCTGGCCAGCAGAAAAGCGAGTCGGGAAGGCGGTTGCACCTCTTGGATGTGCGTAGGGTGCTGTGTAAGTACCTTCGCAGGACAGCGGACTTTAGAAGGTCCGATAGGTTGTTTGTGGCTTTCGGGAGGCTGCGAAAAGGGGAAGCAGCGGCGAAAGCGTCCATTTCGCGTTGGTTGAAGATGGCTATTGCTTCCGCGTACATTTTGAAGGGGAGAGTAGTGCCAGAAGGTCTCCGAGCGCATTCAACTAGGGCGCAGGCAGCATCTTTGGCAGAGTTCAGTTTGTTTCCGGTTGGGGACATTTGCAGGGTGGCGACCTGGTCGTCGTTGCACTCCTTTGCCAAGCATTATAGGCTTGATGTGCAAGTGGCGGGGGATGGTCGTTTTGGCTCGGCGGTTCTTCAGGCTGGGCTCGCTGGTCCCTCCCGTTGAGGTTTACTGCTCTGTTACATCCTCTGTGGTTCCGGGACTGGACTAGAGGGACAAAAAGGAAAAGTAAATTAGACTTACCTGCTAATTGTTGTTCCTTAAGGAACTCTAGTCCAGTCCCGGAGCCCTCCCTGGGGTTCTCAGCTCGTTAGCCTGAAGTTGGGAGATCTCTTTTTGCTGTTTTAAAAAAAAAAAAAAATCATAAGAATGAGAAATCAAAAGCCAAACAAATTTGACGTAGGAAGCACAGGAAAGAGGTGGCGATGGAGAGGGTTCTCGTGGGGCGTAGAGTGGAGCCATAGTGGGAACCCTTTTGCTAAGACGGGAAATGTCTCCTGTTCCTAATTCTTTTTATTTGATGTTACTTTATCTACTTATTTGTTGCTCTGCTCAGTTTGCTTTGTCAATAGGTACTGGAGATAGGGGGCAGTCCTTGCCTACTTATACCACTGTTAGTAAAGCGATGATGTCATTCAGTCTCCAAGGCTGCTGGAGGAGATTCTAAACTCTGGTTCTGGGACTGGACTAGAGTTCCTTAAGGAACAACAATTAGCAGGTAAGTCTAATTTACTTTTGCTAAATAAGGCTTTAAGATTCATAAAAATCAGCTGCTACTTGCCAGACTTGCTCATAAGACTCCTTGGTGCTTTGTGACTGCTGATATGCTGGGTAGGAGCATGAGCAAGATAGTGTCAGCTGTCTTAGAGATGTGCCGAGTGAATGAGATGTTACGTGCTGCTGCTGTGTCGAGGTCAGGTGATGTCTTTAGCTTGCTGATAGACACATACTAGTAATCTCCAGGAACAAGCAGGAATGTAGTCATCACATATGGGTATCGTCGGTACTGACGGAGCCCACGCAGGAACGCTTCCCAGCGTCCAATCAGAAAGCCTTTAGGAGCATCCCACAGTGCCTGAGTGCTGCCTTCCCGCCTTTCCCAACTGCCTCTCTCCAGTTCTTCGTTTTCCGCGGAGCCAGCAGGTCGTGTTTCTGTCACCCCAGAAGAATTTCTTTATTTCTTTATTCTTTTTTGTGGTCGCGTCTGCCTTCTTCGACGCTCTACCGGTACCGCTGGTCTTTCTTTTTTTCTTCAGAAAAAAAAAATATATATATATTTTTCTTCAGGTGCACCCGCCTTTTTGGGCCATAGGCCCAAAAACTTTCCTTAACATGGAAAAACCTGCCTCAGGGTTTAAAAAGTGCACAAAATGTGGCGGTACTATTTCCGTCACCGACACCCATGAATGGTGTTCAAAATGTTTAGGTCCTGACCATTCCATCACAGATTGTATGTCCTGTGCTATGATGTCTAAAAGGGGTCGGCAGAACCGAGCTGCCAAGCTCAGTACCCTGTTTCCCTCTGATGCAGCTTCGGTGGCATCGACGTCTTCCAGGGCTGCTTCTTCCTCCCGTGGATCTCAGGTAACTAAACATAAATCCGGCCAGTCCTCAAAGGGTAGATCTCCTTCTAAGCATCGAGATGCCTCTGGTGTTGCCCTTGAGGATTCTGCACCGGCAAAATTACCCCGACGGGAGGCTTCGACTTCCAAAGCATCAACATCGGGGTTCCAGGATGATCTCGATGGCGTGGCCTCGACAGATCTCCTGGTGCCATGCTCTGGGGTACCGGTGGCTTCCACCGGTACCGATTTCCAGGCATTGGCGGCGTCGATGGATCAGAGAATTCTGTCCATGGAATGCAGTCTAGCGGCTTTCCTTGTGGCATCGACGCCCTTGGTACCGCAACAGACTACTCCACCGGTTTCGGTACCGATACCGATAGCATTGGTATCGGTATCCGCTATGCCGGTACCCTGTCTTCTGATGCCCTCCGGTACCGGTTATCCCCGGTACCGATCTTGGTCGGTACGGGTATCGGGCTTTGCAGGAGCATCCGGACAGACGATACTTCGATTCCTCTGAAGAGTCTGAGAATTCTGTCGATGCAGCGATGTTTCTTCCGCAGGAGCCCTCCTCTCCTAAGCGAAGGAGGTCTCCTCCAGAGATTTTGTCTTTTCAAGACTTCATCAGAGAGGTGGCTCGGGGCCTATCCATTACTGTGGCCCCGGAGACAGAGCCAAGGGCCAAGGAGTTAGATATTTTACAATATCCTAAAACTCCTAAGGAGGCAGCTACCTTACCCATTCATGAGATTCTATATGATCTCAAGTTGAGGATGTGGGAAACACCCCTTACCACCTCTCATTCTCGCAGGTTAGATACCATGTATCGTATCCCTCCTTGTCCTGGTTTCCATAAAACTCAGCTTCCTCACCACTCTATTGTGGTGGAGTCTGCCATGAGAAGGATTAGAAGTGCAAAAAGACATGCCTCTAATCCTCCAGGACGTGAATGTAGAACCCTGGATGCTTTTGGACATAGAGTCTTTCAAGCTTCCATGCTGGCTGCAAGAATCAATTCCTATAGTCTCTACATGGGAATGTTCTTGAAAGAAGTCACAGATCATTTGCAGACTTTAAGTCCTTTCCTTTCTGAGGATAAGAGACAGGACTATCTCACTTGGCTCAAACATGCCCAAGATATCTCCAGATTTTACAACCGTGCAGCTTTTGATTCCTTTGAATGTGTAAGCAGAGCCTCGGCTATTGCCATAGGTGCACGTAGAATTGCTTGGCTTCAAGCATCTGATTTGGAGCTCTGGGTCCAAGATGAATTGGGAAATATCCCTTGTACCGGTGATAACCTGTTTGGCCTTTGCCTGCCAATATTTACCAATCAGATGGATGCTGAAAATTCCAATTTGGATAGACTATCCAAGTCTACAACTGATCCTGTTAGGAAAAAGTTGTTCAAAAAGACAGCTTTTTCTAGAAAGAAAAGATTTTATCCTGCTTATGGGCAGGCATCTTCTGCAGGTCAGTTTGCAACCAAGCGTCAGCAACCACCCAAACAAAAGAAAGCGAAGACTGCACGATCTCCACCGGCCCAGCAGCCTCAGCCTCCTCAGGACCTTTGACTTTCGGCTAGAGAACTTAGCCTTTCTGGCTCTGGAAGGTCCAGAGCCCTCCACCATTCCAGGAAGGCTATCTCATTTTGCTCCCAGATGGGGACAAATCACAGCAGAGCATTGGACACTCTCCATCATAAAAGAGGGGTACAAGCATGCCCCCTAGTGAACGCTAGTAAAGCAGTTCAATTCTCCGACCTCTCTTATCAACCTGTTAGGTCAGGAGATTACCATCCTTCTTGCCCAGGGGGCAATAGAAGAAGTGCCTCTGTATCAACAGGGCACAGGGTTCTATTCCCCTTATTTTCTTATCCCAAAGAAAACAAGGGGATACAGACCCATCTTGGATCTCAGAGAATTGAACAAATTCCTTGTCAAGGAGAAATTCAAGATTTCTCTCAGAGCTCTGCTTCCATACCTTCAGAGTCGGGATTGGCTTTGTTCTCTAGATCTCAAGGATGCGTACATCCATATACTCATCCATCCAACCCACAGAAGGTTCCTTCGGTTTCTGTTTCAAGGAAAGCACTGTCAATACAGGGTGCTTCCTTTTGGCCTGGCCTCTGCACCAAGGGTGTTCACGAAATGCATTGCAGTGGTAGCTGCATTTCTACGCACTCTGGGAATATTCGTCTTCCCTTACTTGGACGACTGGCTCATTTGAGCTCCAACACAGTCAGAGGCCAAGACTTCTCTATCCTGCACAATGCGTATCCTTCAGTATTTAGGGCTGGTAATAAACATCCCAAAATCCCATCTAACTCCTACTCAGTCTCTGGAGTTCATAGGGGCCTTGCTGGATACCACAAGGGCAAGGGCCTATCTCCCCCAGGCCCGTTGCCTTCGCTTAGTGCAGTTAGCTTCTCAAGCAGTATTGAAGCCCCTTCTAACTGCTCGGGAGATGTTGCAGTTGCTAGGCCACAGGGCATCCACCGTGCATGTGGTACCATATGCTCGCCTTCACATGAGGGCAGCTCAGTGGACTTTATCCACCCAATGGACCCAGGCATCAGGCTGCCTGTCAGACAAAATAGCAAACACAAGTCATCTCATTTTGTCCCTCCAATGGTGGAAGTCCACGCAAAATCTGTTGCTGGGGTCCCCCTTCCAGCAACCATTGCCCCAAGCAACTCTTACAACAGATGCTTCCCCAATGGGGTGGGGAGCTCATCTGCAAGATCTCTCCACCCAAGGCATCTGGTTTCCACAGGAGAGTTGTCTGCTCTGAGTTCCAAGAGATTGATATGCAATCTTCCTTGCTCTGCGAGTGTTCCACACCCTGCTCAGCTACAAGACAGTCCTTATCCATACGGACAATCAAGTAGCCATGTTCTACGTGAACAAGCAGGGGGAACAGGCTCTCTGTTGCTTTGCAACGAAGCTTTGCGACTGTGGGCCCTTGCCAGAGAGCACCAGATTCATCTTCTGGCAGTGTATCTTCCAGGCGTTCAAAACTCTTGGGCAGACAGACTCAGTCGAGTTCTGCTTCCACACGAGTGGTCTCTGCATGCAGACTAGGTGGCCAAGATTTTTCGAATTTGGGGAACCCCGGACATAGACCTCTTTGCAAGTCCATGGAATGCCAAACTTCCACGGTTCTGTTCCAGAACTCCGGCTCAGGGAGCTCAGGCCAGGGATGCTTTCCTCCTTTATTGGGGTCAAGACATCATGTATGCCTTTCCACCCATTCCCCTAATTCCCAAAACCCTATTCAAGCTTCAGAGAGACAGAGGTCGCATGATTCTCATAGCACTACATTGGCCATGCCAAGTGTGGTACCCTCTACCTCTCAAGCTCCCTCCCTGGAGTTAGGGTCTGCACAAGATCTCCTATCTCAGGAGGATGGAAAGTTATGGCATCCCAATCCCCAGTCTCTGCATCTCAGGGCTTGGTTGCTGAAGGCCTAGATCTCCAGGATCTTGATCTTTCTCAGCAAGTGAAAGATATTCTTCATGCTTCTAGAAAGCCTTCCACTAGACGTTCTTATGCTTTTAAGTGGAAGAGGTTTACAATTTGGTGTTCGGAAAAGGGTCTTAACCCTCTTGCGATACTCCAGTAAAGATTTCAGAGGTATCTTCTTCATTTATCTGATGCAGGCCTCAAGACAAATTTAGTAAGAGTCCATTTGAGTGCTATTGCGGCTTCCCTTAAACCTATAAATGGACAGCCTATTTCCTCTCATCCTCTCACAGCAAGATTCATGAGAGGCCTTCTCCTGACTAAGCCTCCCATTAGACCACCACCGGTGACATGAGACTTAAACCTGGTTCTTGGACAGCTCATGAAGCCACCATTCGAACCGTTAGCTACCACCTCCTTGAAATTTCTTTCTTGGAAGGTTGTTTTTCTCATTGCAATCACATCAGCACGCTGCATTAGTGAGTTGCAAGTGCTAGTAGCTAATCCACCTTATACAAGGTTCCACCATGACAAGGTAGTCCTTAGGACTCATCCACACTTTATGCCTAAAGTGGTCTCACCTTTTCATTTGAACCAGGAGGTATACCTACCTGTCTTTTTTCCAGGGCCTCATGCATCAAGTGCAGAGAGGAATCTTCATACCTTGGACTGTAAAAGAGCTCTAGCTTTTTACTTGCAAAGAACACAGCAACATAGAAAGTCCTCTCAACTTTTTGTTGCTTTTGATCCTTCTCATTTGGGACTTCCAGTCTCCAAGAGGACACTATCGAATTGGATTGCTCAGTGTATTTCTTTCACTTATCAGAGTAAGAACATTTCTCTGGAAGGCCATGTCACAGCTCACAATGTGAGAGCCATGGCAGCCTCAATGGCTCATCTGCACTCTGTGTCTATCGACGACATCTGTCGAGCAGCCACTTGGGCCTCGGTTCATACCTTTTACAGCCCATTACTGCTTGGACAAGGACTCCCGCCGGGATGCCTTGTTTGGTCAGGCTGTTCTCAAACACCTGTTCCATACCTAATCAACTCCTACCCACCATCCCTGGTAGGATGCCAGAGATCCATGGGGGGAAGTGGGGCCCTTCTCAGGGACACACAACTTCTGGTGTCTCTCCCTGGCATCTAAAGCTAGGGAGTCCCCATATGTGATGACTACATTCCTGCTTGTTCCTGGAGATAGCATAGTTACTCACCTGTAACAGGTATCTCCGGGAACAGCAGGAATTTAGTCCTCACAACCCACCCACCTCCCCTAGGAGTTGTATCTCTCTATCTATCTATCTTTCCTTTCCCTCTCTCTCTCTTTGTCTCAGCTTTAAAGCTCAACTGGAGAGAGGCAGTTGGGAAAGGCGGGAAGGCAGCACGCAGGCGCTGTGGGATGCTCCCAAAGGCTTTCTGATTGGACGCTGGGGAGCGTTCCCGCGCGGGCTCTGTCGGTACCGACGATACCCATATGTGAGGACTAAATTCCTGCTGTTCCCGGAGATCACCTGTTACAGGTGAGTAACTATGCTTTTCCATATCGATTTACATTAAAGATTGATGGTATAGAACTTGAGCAGGCAGAGGAGAAGATTCATGACAAAGGGGGGGGAGGGGGGGTTGCTCTATTTTATGTGGGGAACTAAATAATTGCAGGCAGTGACTGAAAAACACAGCCTAGTGAAAGCATTAGAATACAGTCTGTACAGAGAATCATTAATTACCATTAATTCTCCTACGTAAGTCTCTAAAATTTGGTTAACCGTGTAAACGTCTGGAGCAGTCCAGTTGTAAATACATTTGAAACTTGTGATTGCAGCACTGTGGTTTTGTAATCCTGCATTAATTAACCCTGTTTTTTAATTTTCTTGTGTTTGTTACATATGTTCTTTTCTGTATGTTTGTAGAGGAAGGAGGCAAAAGTTTTTTTATTTTTATTTTTTTTTTTAAATTTTCCATAGAATGTAAAGGTGTAGCTAAATGTTAACCATGAAAAGGAGGAAACATTTATTTATAGCTCCAAATGCATGCCTGTAATGTCCAGTGTATTTGGAAGCCTGTTCAGTCTTATAGGGAATTGTTTTCTGAAACATGTAATCCTTCAAGAGATGTGGAACTGAGTTTATTGGGGGAGGGGGAGAGCTTTTCTTGACTGCGGTGCCAATATCCAATTTTAAGTAATTTTAAATTTATGGGGCTCCTTTTTGTGATGTTTTAGATTCCCCCAAGTCAAAATCAAAGAAAAGGAAAAAGGAGAAACAGAATAAAAAGGTAACCATTTGTCTTTCCAGAGAGCAGCTTGAAATGTACATTATTCTGTGATGCTTATATTGTCTCTCATTGTATGTGGTGGTGGTTTTATTGTTTTTGTTAGGTTCTGGTGTAGCCTTCCTCTGAGAGCAGATGAGAAATTGTAAATAAATGAAACAAAGTAACTCAGTATGGTATATTCTCCCTTTATTTTGTATCTCCTCTCAACTTTCCTTAATTCGGTCTTTGCAGTATTTGCCTTGCCCCAGGGCTCTTTTCGGAATCCTGCATTCATGGGCCCTAAATTCAGTGCTGTAATTACACAGGTCTGCGACTAAAAAGCTGTTTGATTATTTTCATCTAATTTCCATGTATTTTGGTGTGCTGAAAACAAATAAAATATTGAAAAAACTCCTAGACGTCATGATTTGACACAACATGCAAAATTGTCTTCAAATTTATCAAATTTTTTCAAATTACTATTAATTAATTCAAATTACTATTAATTAATTCACATAAGTGCATTTAAGATATAAAATGCCAAAAAAACCTTAAAGGGGTTGTCCGAGTTATGTAAAAATATATAGCACTGTAAATTTGATGGTCGGCAATATATACATAAGCTAAGCAAGTTTTAAGTCCGTGCTTCTAATGGTAGAAGGGGTTAATCTTTCCTGAAGAATCCAGTGGGAGGGAAACACAGGGCAGATAGCAGCAGCTCCGGTCAGTGCATGGGGCGTGGCCAGCACTGTGACGTCTCGTGTACAGACACAGAGCTGCTCTCTCCTGCATGCCATACTTGTGCACAAATCATCATCAGGTTCTTGGTTCTAGGCTGTTCACACTTTTTCATCGCAATTCGTGTTAGCTCGTCATTCTTCAACCGTTATGTTATGGCTCTGCGAAAGTGTATTAATTCACCAGACAGTTTCTGTTTCATCTGTGGTGAATATACAGTGTTGAAGCAACAGCAGAATATTACAGACTTTGTGAAAAAAGTATACTTTGCATACTTTGGACTAAAAATTGGAGATCAAGATAAAGTCTGGGCGCCTCATAAAGTGTGCAAACGGTGTGTTGAGGACCTCCTAAACTGGTTCAAGGGTAAGAAAAAATCTTTCCGTTATGGGATTCCCATGGTATGGCGAGAGCAAAAGAACCATAGTTGACGACTGTTACTTTTGTTCATATGATGTGATAGGGTTTCATTCCAAATGGAAGCATTCCATTTCATACCCCAATCTTCACTCGGCAATTCGTCCCATCCCCCATGGCACAGATATACTAGTACCCAGGCCCCCTGCTACCTTGGAAGAGATACCTAGCTCCGATGAAGGTGAAGTCATACCTGAACCAGATGACGAATCAAGTTCTGACTTTGAAGATGATACAAGACCAAAATTGTTTTCTCAGGAGGAGATGAATGATTTGGTAAGAGACTTGAATCTTCCCAAAGATGCTGCTGAGTTACTCGGATCAAGGCTGAAAAGCAGGAATTTATTGTTGCCAGGAGTGTCATCTTCATGGTTCATACTATAAACACGTAAATTCACTCTAGTCTGTTTTCCAAATTTCAACTCATTATCATGCTTGCCAGTATGATAATGAGTTGAAATTTGGAAAACAGACTAGAGTGAATTTACGTGTTGATAGTATGGTTGCAGTTCACTCATGAGATAGACCTAACTTAGTTTTTTGTCTAGTACATCTTCATGGTTCAGACAATGTGAAAAGGAGTTTGTTTCTTACTTCGCCCAGGAAGACAAGTTGGTTTATTGCATCGATGTCGAAGGTCTGATGGGTCAATTTAAAATCCAATATGATTCAGAGCAATGGCGTCTTTTTATAGATTCTTCAAAAAGAAGTCTTAAAGCAGTGTTACTCACAACGGTTTTTACGCTTCCATTTATTTATTATTTATTGCAATCTCTTATATACCGCACTATTCGACATCAGCGCGGTTTACATGAAACAAAAAGACCAGAACAACAAGCTGTTCTGTTTTTACAGAGAACAGGTGTACAAACTTGGATAACATAGGAGAACTATTTACATGTACTATTTACATACAGGCGTCATTGCAAAGCTCAATGCTCAAAGCTTCCATACCTGTGGGTCATTCCGTACACTTGAAGGAAACCTACGAGAACTTGGAATTGGTTCTTCGTAAACTTAAATATGAAGACCATGGTTGGCAAGTGTGTGGGGACTTGAAGGTCTTGTGCATGCTGCTCGGGCAACAAGCTGGGTATACCAAATATCCTTGTTTTCTGTGTCTATGGGACAGTCGAGACCGACAAAATCACTGGACCAAGAAGAGTTGGCAGCCGAGGGTGCTAACAGTCAGTGAAAAAAATGTCCTCCGAGAAACTGGTACCTTCCCATAAAGTTCTTCTACCACCTCTCCACATAAAATTGGGATTGATGAAGCAATTCGTAAAATCACTTCCAAGAGATGGAGAATGCTTCAAATACTTGGTCACCAAGTTTCCAGGCCTGTCAGAGGCAAAATTGAAGGAAGGTGTGTTCGTCGGACCAGACATTAGAAGGCTTATAGTTGATCAAGAGTTTGTCAATACCATGACGGATCCTCAAAAAGAAGGGTGGATTGCATTTAAAGAAGTCGTACAGAAATTTTTAGGCAATAACAAAGATCCTCACTACAAAAAGATCGTCAGACGAATGCTGAAAGCATTTCAAGCTTTAGGTTGCCTGATGAGTTTAAAAGTGCATTTCCTCTAGTCACACCTTGAGTACTTTCCTGAAAATTTGAGAGCTGTGAGTGAGGAACAAGGTGAACGATTCCACCAAGGCATTAAAGAGATGGAAAGGAGATACCAGGGAAAATGGAGCATTACAATGATGGCAGACTACTGTTGGATGCTTCAGAGAGACATTCCAGATGCTATTCACAAGCGTAAATGCACCAAGAGGAGCCTCACAAGGAAGAAGAATCGAGTTTAGTTTGTGTAGGTGAGCTCATTTCAGTTCAAAAAAGGATTTTCATGAAAATATTGTAATAAAACTTTAAATTTATAAGTCTATTTCCATTTATTTTGAGGTATTGCCTTATTTAACATAGTTATCTAAATTGTCAGGAAACGTGATGTCCTATGACAAAATGGAGGTCATTTTCGGATTCAACGCACCAAAAAACAAAGATTATGTGGAATAACCAAAACAGCTCTCGAAAAAAAAAATTTTTGCAGACCTGTGTTATGCACTGATGGATTCTTTTTCCCTCTCAGGAGACTTGAACAGCGTCTCTGCAGCATCCCCAGCTGACCCAGGGAGTGGAAAACCTAAGCCAGGAATAAAACCTAAATCCCTCTGCCTGAGTTTCTGGGCCTCTTTCCCCCCCCCCCCCCTCCCCTCACCTTTCTGCCAGGTGATATTAAGTTTTAAAGTTTTTTATCTAGGCCTTCTGATTCTTTCAGCACCTTCTGTGCCTACCTTGGATATTCTACTTTGATTTTGTGCCTTTTTTGCACCAACTATGCGACGGCTGCAGGAAAGTATTTATTTATTTTATTAATTCAGAAAAAGTAGCTAGCAATCATACCTGTACCATGATAACATCAGCAAAAACAGATTTTTCATGTCTTTGAAGAACCTGTAATTAGCTGGAAAATAACCACACATTTTTAAGTTTTGTAAACAACTAAGACTAGAGGCTCTATTAATAGCAAAGGAGACTTGTGGAGATTGCTGTATAATCCCCATATGGGTGCTCCCAAAGGATGGCATATTGAGCCAAAGAAACAGCAGGTAAGCAAAGCAAGTTTCTTAGTTAAAATAAACATTTTTTTTACATAAATAAAGAATATTAGCAATAGCTTTCACTCTATGTAGTGCTTATGGATCAGCCATATGAATCTGTCGCACTGAGATGCTGTTTTCTAATGAAAATAAGCTACAGTAAACTAATCTGATGGATCACATAACCGGGTTCACATGGAGTCCGGTTCTAAGACAATGGTAATCAACAAAGACGCATTAGCAGTGACATTTTTATCCAATGTTTACAGTTCTTGTGTCTGAGACAATTGATGTTCTGAAGAAACAGCAAACTGATTACATTTAAAAAAAAAGCAAAAAAAAGCTGCATTTTGTGATAGGAAGCAGTTTATCCCTGGGAGCAGTCAAACACTGTGTCAAATAATTTTAAGCAGCTCTATAGGCACAATAGCTTGTACAGGAGAAAAATAATAGCTTAATATATTTTGAGTTCTGCTTATTCAGAATTGTGTTGTCCTTGAAGATAGTTTTACATTTATCAGTTTTCTCCTGAAGTTGTTTAATGCTATCAAAGTCTTGAGAGCCAAAAGGTGGATACGTCCATTTTAACGTTAACTAAACCAGCTTTCTGTTTCAATTACTCGTCTCTGGCAGAAAAATGTTGAGATCAATTATAGCGTGCCAGAGTGTCTCGGTTGTAGCGTTGGCGTGTGCCTTCATACTTTCTTCCAGCAGTTCTCCTACTTCAGCTCCTATTTGCACCATAGTGATTCTTTCTAGCTGTAAGTCTGATCTCTGTCCTCATTTAGGTCCTGCGTCACACTCTTCCTTCATCCTTGTGGCTCACAAGGAACATTGAGGACCCACTTCACCCTCAGACTGTCACATCTCACAATCTGCATGGCCTTAGAGGTGGACACAAAAACACTTTCGAGTCATAGGGCCACCTTCTTCCACTTCTACCTCTCCCACTAGATTTGTTGAACAGCAACTATCAAAGAATGCAGCTCTGGCTAATCAATAAAATATATTTGTAGATTCTTTGGAGGTGTATCTTTTGGAATCCTCTTGTGCTTAGGTATATTCCCAGCAAAAGAAAATAAAAAACGTAAACTGAAATTTTTCAACAAGAGGCATCAGGATCTTCTGCAAAAGTAGGAGCCATATTGCTGTTTATTGGCCATCTTGGTTCCGTGAATGAGACTATTCTAGTAGATGGAATGTATTTATGATCTGCTAAACTCAAAGTGGTTCCTGGATCATGAGTTGGCAGACAGAATCTTCAAGTTATGACTGCTTGTGAACAAAGTCTTTTTAGCTATTCAAAATGGGAAGGCCCTAGACTTGTGCTCCAGGAGGAGACTATTATGCAGTTTCCTGTATGTATATGCTTCAAAACCGTAGAAGGGGGATTCAAGATGGCACTGTGAGGATGTCCACGGGCAGACGTGTCTGCTTCTCTGGTTTGAGAACTCCTCGACACCTGTTTTGAGGAAAGGAAAGGGAAGGCTTGTTCCTAGGCGGTCCTCCAGTCCAGTCCCTTTACTTCTGGGTTGTGCTCCTCTACCAGCAGCTTTGGAGACTGAGCTCTTCCACTTTTTTTTTTCTGATGATCCTCCAGCATAAATACCACTGGCTCCTCCCATCAGATTCAGTTTAGCTCAGTCTCCAAAAGCAGCTGGACGGAGCACTAAGCCAGGGAAAGGCTTATTGGAGAGCTTTAGATAGCTAGGACTGTTTTGGAGTAATTTCCTTTCTATTTTTGGCACTTTGTGTGTGGTTTATTTGGGGGGAAAGAAGTTTTAATTTGTAGTGTAGGGCAGTGCTTGGCGAGAGAGATTATTTTATTTATTTATTTATTTAACATTTTCTTCTATACCGCGCTATTAAAATCAGCGCGGTGTACATCGAACAAGAATACTGCAATGTATACAAATAACATTGAGTTTACAAATAACAGGGAATTGAACATGGGGGAGAAAACGGGGAAACTAAATACATATTAACTCAAACTATGTACAATGATCCCTTCGCCCTCCTCTTCTCTCTCATTCTCTCGCTGTTACCTGCTGCGGGGCCTGGAGGGGAGCCCCGGGGGGAGGGCGAGCATAGAAGGGAGCTGTTCAACGGTGCCTCTCGGGCCGTCGGAGTAAGGAGTGGCAGCGAGAGACGGCTGATTTTCTGGGGTGATCAGGAGCTCCCTGGAGCGCCGATTCCGACTCGTGCCGAAGCCCTCATGGAGGCTGAGCATGAGGACAGAAGTCAGCAGGCCACGGTGTCTGCAAAAGCGCTGAAAAAGAAGGCGGCTGATTGAAGCGGGGAACTGTGTGGCGCGGTGCTGCCAGTCATTTCACCGGGGCAGACCCTTTTTTTCGGAAGAGAAAAGCAACGCCGGAGGTAGGTGGCTGTTTGGAGGGGTGAGGGGAGAGCAGGTTTTCTCTTTCGCGCGCGTGTTTTTGGCGCGCTGGGGACCTGGCAGCAGGATGCGCTCCCGGGCACAGTTATTAATTTAAATTAATTTAAATTATTGATCTAGGTTAAAAAAAAAAAAAAAAAGAAAAAGTAGAAGTTGACAGTTTATTTTTGGCTTATTAGGAAGCAGGCAGTTCCACAGTTACAGCTGGATGTGGGCTTGGGTCCCAAGACCGTTATGCCAGCCAGGCCGCAGTGCTTTAGTGTGTGGAGCTAAGCGGGGGGCGGTGTCGGCGGCAGGCATTTGCAGGGGGTGTGTGATGGAAGCCGCCTCAGTGCAGCAGGAGATCCAGGCCAGTTTGACTCTGGAACCTGTAGATGGCACGACTCAGAGGTCAGGGGAGGTGGTAGCCCCTATGCTTCGGTCTCGGTTTTGGAGCAGCCGGGCCCTTCTTCCTTGCCGGCGGGGCAGGAGGAGGTGGGCTTGGGGGATTTCTCCCCAGAGTTTGTGCTGCTCCTACATAAAGCGTTTTGTCTGCAGAAGCAGGGAGCAGGTCAGGACGGTCCTCCCAAGAGAAGCGTTGACCTCCGTGTGAAGGGGAGATAGCTATACCACATAAGCGGCAGAAGCTAGCCAGGGATGGGTCTCCTACCCTGCCTTTAGTGGAAGAGCGGGAGCCGGAGTTTTCCGAACCGGACCTAGGAGAAGACGAGGAAGAACTCGAAGAGGGCGAGATTCAGGAGGAACAGAGAGCCTGAATTGTGCGGGTTTTTTGCTGGGAGGCGTTACCGGCTTTTATCTCTGAATCCTGGAAGGCTCTCAATATGGATCTGGGGAGTGAGGTCCATGGCCCGTTTGTACCCTCTACTGGAGCCGGATAGGGAGCTATTGATGTCATCTAGGGTGGACGCTGCGGTTTCAGCAGTCATCAAGAAGACAACTATTCCAGCGGAAGATAGTGCGGCTATGTGGGATGCGCAGGACCGAAAGTTGGATACGTTGTTGAAGCAGGCTTTTGACATCAGTGCCCTGGCTCTGTAGGCCTCTGTGTGTAGCATGTGGGTGGCACGCGCTTGTCTGCGGTGGTCGCAACAGCTCCAGCCATCTAGCGACTCTTCCAGTGATTTGCAGGGTGAAGCGGACAAGATTGAGTCAGGGGCAGCCTACTTGGCGGATAGCCAGTATGACCTTGTCGGAAGCTTGTCTAAGAACATGGCTTCGGTTGTCGCGGCCAGGTGATATCTCTGGCTACATAATTGGGCGGCGGATGGTTCCTCTAAGGCTCGCCTTAGCAAGCTACCATTCAAGGGTAAGCTTTTGTTTGGTGAGGATTTGGACAAGTTGATAAAGGAGTTGGGAGAGTCCAAGGGAGGCAGTCTCCCAGAGGACCATCAGAAGCAGATTCACACTCCCGTCCCCGTGAGGACACAACTGCGGGACCTCCGCAAGTTTCGGGCGACACAGTATGCCCTGTTTCAAAGGGGGCGTTTTAGCTCTAGAGGACAGGTTTTCTGTTGGTTTCGGGGGGCAGGAAGAGGTTTCAGTGCCGCCTCCTCGGCCACGGGACCGAGAAAGTCGCAATGAAGTGAGGGGGGTCCAGGAGGGGGAGCAGCCGATAGGAGGCCGATTACAGTGGTTCCTTCCTGCCTGGTCCCGGTTCACGTCCGATCAGTGGGTGCTGGAGGTGATTCGGGACGGTTATGCTCTCGAGTTCGCCAGCACGGTGTTCCCAGCGTTTGTTCAGTCTCTCTGCAGGTCTCCAGCAAAGAGGGCTGCAGTAGAGGAAACTCTGAAGAACACAGCTAGGAGCAGCGCTCTTGCAACACCATCCAGGATACACAAAGGAGCAAGAGACAAGGTGAATATGGATGATCAGCAAATGTTTATTCATAAAGAACCCCAACGTGTTTCGGCGTTATCGCCTTCTTCAGGGGGAATACAACTTAAAAATATAAGCAAATATAAATAAATATACATATAAATAAATAATCAAATGCAATCTTAAAAAATGCAACCCTAAAAAAATAATAATAAAATAAACATAAAATTGAATAAAACAGCCCCATTAGATTACCTAAAACAATGTACATTTATATAACATAACATAATGTACATAAAACCTCCATAGTGAACATACTTCTATAAACGCAGGACATAGAGTTGTTAAACCATAAAAATTGCATAGACAGACACGACAAATGTAACCTAATAATATTAACCCATAACTATATAATTTGAGGATCCCAATCTTGTGTGCTCTTATTTTCATCATGTAATATTGTTAAAATCTCATGTAATGATTCAATGCAAAATTGTCTTCTGCATACTAAAGTTAATAATATTAATTATTTAGTTTTTTATTAAATTTCATCATTATATAATGTAGCGACTATTATTACCGTCTGAAAAACATTACCTATCTAGATAACTATATTATTGAAATGGTCACCAATAAAACTTTTAAAACTCTGCTGTGTATAAATCAAAATAAGAATTACGTTAATTATAAAGATGTCTAGTGTATCTAACACACACTATGTATTGCAAAGAATATATGTAGACTAAACCTTATAATACTGTTAAAATTTCATATAATGATTTCATATAATGATTGAATACAAAATGGCTAATGCCATATAAACTTGGTATTAATAAATCTTTAATAAAATATTTTTGTTAAAAAATTTCATCACTATATAATGTAGCAACTCTTGTTGTTATTGTCTGGAAAACTATAACTTACTAAAAAATCACCAATGAAACTTTAAAACTCCACTGTGTGTAAATTGTAATAAGAACTACATTAGTTAAAAAAATTCTGATAAAACTAACACACACTGTGTATGGCAAGAATGTATACCGGATTGACTGACCTGAGTGTATGGGCTCAACTTTTAGTGCCGTTTACGTACGCGTTTCAAATGTGAACTCCACTGTAAAACCGGATAAGGCACATGGGTTTTATTATATTTAAAAAATATTTAAAGAAACAATTTGTGCATTAAAGTAATGACCTATATGTAAATGTTACTCAATAAGCCATATGCATCTTTAATATAAACTATCATATTTCAACTATGGTTAATGATGACAAATATTTGGCTGGTATAATATAAAATGTTTCTATGCTCATGAATTGCATAAATTGTTTGTGTATATATGATGTTAACAGTGTTTCGTTGTGAAGTGCTTATAGAGAACTCTTATTAATAATACTAATTTACAATGTATACTGCAGGAATACCGTACTAGATTTACTAACCAGAGCTTGAAGACTTCAAATTATCGTCAATGTGCAAAAATAGATGAAAGCCGCTGCTATAGAGCTAAAGAAGAAATTGTTCATACGTTACTATATTGGAAACCAATATGTTAAAGCAGTAGTAAACATTATATCGTACCGTAGTTGTAACGGTTACTTGATAAACTATAGACTACATACCTTTAACGACGAAGAGAAACTTGTCAGTAATGCTGTATGAGAAAGTGCATAGGAAGCCTGAATGATAAGAGTTTAGTTTTTAAAACCACCAACCTTCACGCCAAAAAGGGAGGAGAAACAAATGTGGGTGGAGCTTGTCATTCGGAAAGAGGAGACTCATAGACATCAATGAATGATCTTGCGGTAATCAATTTGTTGCACCTCTAGAGCCATTATATCTCATATAGTGTATGAGGAGGAAGTAATGGTTTACAGATACTTTGACTCAAATACTCATGTTAAATACAAGAGACTTGTGATTAAACTATAATATGTGCACTTTCTTAAGGGAACTATATATGCATAATTTAGTGTAGTCCAAAACTAAATAAAAATGAGCAAGAGGGGGAAGGGGTGGAAGAGAGGGGAGGGGAGAGAAGAGGAAAAAAGAGAGAGGAAAGAAGAGGGAGTCGGGGGAGAAGCAGGGGAGCCGTATGAGCCCGTTGAGCACTCCTTTTTGAAGGATTTGACTCTCAAAACAGTGTTTCTGGTAGCCATATGTTCAGCGAGGCGTGTTTTGGAGCTGCAGGCATTGTCATGTCGGCCGCCTTTTCTGTCGTTCTTCAAAGAGAAGGTGGTCTTGCGGACGGTGCCTTCGTTTCTACCCAAGGTGGTCTCTCCGTTTTCATGTGGATCAGTCAATTTCCCTTCCCTCTTTTAGGGGGGTGGGGAAGGAGGAGGAGTCCCTTCTCCACAGGCTTGACGTGAAAAGAAGCTTGAAGTGTACAGCGCCGTTCCGAAAGTTGGAACGTCTGTTCATGTTGTTCGGGGGACCACATAGAGGGGATGCGGCGGCAAAGGGTTCTATCTCCAGATGGATCAGAGAGGGCATTGCTGCAGCTTACATTCAGAAGGGTAGGTCGGTCCCGGTGGGGTTCCGGGCTCATTCAACTAGGAGTTTGGCTACCTCGTGGGCGGAGTTTAGCTTGGTTCCGCCCAGGGAAATTTGTAGTCAAGTTTTGGGAGATATTAATATTGTTTCTCAGGCTGTCCTTGATCATTCCAAAGCAATTGATGCATTGGCTGGAAGAATTACTGCAATATGTCCAATGGTGACTAATCAGCAGGCTGTAAGCAGCTTGGTGGTGAAGGACTGCACTAAAGCAACTTGTCCTATGGAATATTTTTGGAAAATCAAATTAAGTGCAATTACTTGCACCTGCTGAACTTTCCAAAGTCCCCTCGTGTTTCGCCTGTTAAAATGACCCAAGAAATATTTTATTGAGGTTCTTGGGATGGACTCTGAAAACTTGCCTCCCTTGGTATGGGCCCAGTACCTTCCCCCTGATGGTGTTGTGTTACCCTCTGGTTGGGCAAGTGTTCTCTGTCGCAGACTACTTGACTGAGATTCTGGAATCCTCACTTGAGGTTATTACCCAGAGAACAGCTCTTATTCTGACTTTTGCTTTGGAATTTGACTGAAGTGCAGTCTTTAAATTGTATTTTCATGCTATGAATAAGCCCTTTTTAGGCTCTTGTATACATATTTATCGTGATGTGTCGCAGCACACTCAGAAGCTGCGACAGGGTTTCCTAATCTTGTGGGCCAGGGCCCAGTCACTGTGTCTGAAGTTTGTGCTAAGATTTCCTTGCATATGTTTAGTGATGAGTGATGATAAAATGTTTACTGTTTTTGAGCCCAAATGTTGGCTGGTTTTCTGTTAGCTAGGGAAGGTGCGAATGCCCTGTCTTCCTCTCCACAGGCACTGCTGCAGTGACCATTGAAGGGCTCTGTTTCTGGAGAATGTGTTTCTTAAGAAAATAATATCAATACCAATTTACCTGATACTCGGATCCCCTTATTTCTTTTATATTGTGGGCTGTTATTTGATTTATCTTGCTTTGGATGTATTAATTGATGATTTAATTTCTTTGTGGTTCACTTGTTTGGTGAAGTCAGATTGTAAACGTTCATAAATATAACATTTAAAAAAAACCCAAACAAACTGTAGAAGAACCCAGACGAAACATTGGATCTATACTGTTCAGAATGCGCTATTGGTTAACTAGATGTGGATGTTTGTTCCAGTGGAGGATCCTACCCAGAATCAATCAGGTTAGCATCTCCTGCAAACCTAATCACTGACTATAGTCTCTCAGCCTCACAGCCTGTGTGTTAAGAAGGTTAATAATCCATATTCCTATTCGCTTCTCCGGGCCAGTCCAGGGACAGGTAGGGTTGTCAATCTTCTATAGCTACTGAGGACTGATCTGACGTTTTGAGAGGTGAAGCCACTCCCCCAGAGGGTTACCCAGCAGTCTATCAGTCCTCAGCAGCTACAGAGGATCGATTCTCGGCTTCTCCCTCAGTTAGCTAATTGCTGTTTGTTCTTTTATTGTTTTCTTACTTTATATTGGCTCTAGCAGGGCTGATATATTTCTAAAGTCCGTGGGTGTAAATTGGTAGCGCTGTGCCTTTAACAGCGCAGGAGACGTCGAGTGAGTTTCATACCGGTGAGAGGCAGAGCCTGTCTCACTTCACCGGCTCCGTCTCCGTCGGCAGAGGAAAGATTTCTGGGAGCCCCAGTTAGTGCCTCTGCCGAAGAATATTCAGTGAGTCTGCCCTTTCCCGCTGGCTGCGGGTCTGCCGGCTTCCTGTCTCATTTACCTCAGTGCGGTGAGTTGTTCCTTCATTTCGGCGCTTCTGTCGGCTCTGTCTTCCGGTGCCTCGGGCGGGGTTGCTTTGAGCTGTCCTTCCTTCTCGTCGGGAGTCTTTCTTTTTTTTCAGTGCTCTCCACGTGTGTTTCAATGGCTGACAAGATGGAGCAGGTTTTAGAGAGCTCTTCGTTGCCAGCGGAGAAGGCGGGAAAATCGGCCATTTTGCCGGTGCCTGTCAGCTCGCAGTCAGAGCAGTCCCGACCGCACAAAAGAAAGACAAAGTCCTCTAAAGAGCCTCTGCCAGTTTCTCTGCCTGCAGATGTCTCTGTAAGGGCTCCAGAGGATGTTTCTTCGTTTTTTTTCGCCGGAGTTCATTCTGGCTTTGCATAAAGCATTCCTGCTTAGGTCGGCTCAGCCAGACCATGAGACAAGGGGTTCCCCTCCTGCGATGGTTCCCAATAAGACACAGGGTGCAGAGGATCCTGGGGAAGGCCCCTCTAAGCCTAAAGAGGGTCTGGCAGATCCTTTGGGCTCTTTTATAACACAGGAATCTCTGCTGACAGGTCAATCTGTCTCAGATGAGGGTGTAGATCTCTCTTTAGATCAAGATCCTGAGGAGTTGGAGGAGGGCGAAATAGCTCCGGGGGAAGATCCAAATCTATTTAGGGTTTTCCGTAAGGAGGAGCTCGCTGCGCTTATTGCACAATCTTTAGCGGCACTGCATCTAATTCCTCCTTCCTCCTCTCAGGAACCGTTAGAGGATCCTTTATTGCAAGGTTTTAAGTCTCAGCAGCGCTGTTTTCCCTTGCATCGCGTCATTCGGCAGATGATTGACTCCGAATGGGAATGTCCTGAAGCTACTTTAAGAGGGGGGCGCGCTCTGTCGCGTTTGTACCCCCTTCCGCAAGCAGACCGGGACTTATTCCGTATGCCTAAAGTGGATGCTTTAGTGTCGGCAGTCACTAAAAAGACTACCATCCCTGTGGAGGGCGCAGCAGCGCTTAAAGATCTGCAGGATAGGAAATTGGAGGTGCTTCTCAAGCAAGCCTTTGAGGCTAGTGCATTGGCTTTACAGGCAGCGGTTTGTGGGGCCTATGTTTCTAGGGCCTCTATTCGCTGGCTGCAGGGGGACGCAGCGGGAGATCCCGCTTCGGAGGTTCCGGATTCCGCGAAGTTGGAATCGGCGGCAGCTTATGCGGCGGATGCATTTTATGATTTGGTTCGCATTTCGGCCAAGACCATGGCCTCTATGGTGGCGGCTAGGCGTTTCCTGTGGTTACGTAACTGGTCTGCGGATGTCTCCTCGAAGGTTCGCCTTAGTAAACTGCCTTTTAGGGGTGGGTTACTTTTTGGCGAGGCCTTAGAGAAGATTGTGAAGGATTTGGGAGACTCCAAGGGCGGGCGTTTGCCGGAGGATCGGCCTAAGCCGCTCCGGGCTGTGGGAGCGGGACGAGGCTCTTCCCGGGAATCCCGCAGATTTCGTGGTGCCCGCTTTGCGCCTTATTCACGGGGGCGCTCAAGTTTTCGTGGTTCGTCCTTTCGCGGAGCCAGAGGTTTCGGCCGATCTTACGGGGCGGCCTCCCAACCGTCCGTTAAGAAATCGCAATGAAGGTCAGCAGGTCCAGCCGTTAGTTCCTGTAGGCGGCCGCTTACAGGGGTTTCTGGCGGCTTGGACCGCAATTACTTCGGACAAGTGGGTCCTCGAAGTCATTCAGAGAGGTTATGCTTTGGACTTCGCTTGCCCGTTGCAACCCGCATTCATACTCTCTCCTTGTGCGCTCGGAAAGAAGAGGCATGCCATTTCCGACACGCTCGGGCGTCTGTTACAGCTGCAGGCGATTGTTCCAGTGCCGTTGGACCAGTGCGGCTGCGGTCGATACTCGATCTATTTTGTGGTTCCAAAGAACGAAGATTCTTTTCGTCCCGTACTAGATCTCAAAGGTGTAAACCGTACTTTGCGGGTGCCACACTTTCGCATGGAAACCCTGCGTACAGTGCTTCGGGCGGTGCAACCGGGAGAATTTCTTTCTTCCATAGATCTCACAGAGGCGTATCTTCATATTCCCATCAGACGGTCTCATCAGCGCTATTTACGTTTCGCGCTTCCCATGGGACATTTCCAATTTCGCGCCTTGCCGTTCGGGCTAGCGACGGCTCCGCGGGTCTTCACAAAGCTGATGGTGGTCGTAGCAGCGGCGCTTCGGAAGGAAGGTATTCGAGTACTTCCATATCTCGACGATTGGTTGATCCGAGCGGATTCTCGGGAAGCGTCTCTGATGGCGACGGCGCGAGTAGTCCAGCTTCTCGAGCAGCTCGGGTGGGTGATCAATCACGCCAAGAGCCAATTGATCCCGCAACAGCAGTTGACTTATCTCGGAGCCTGCTTCGACACGGAGCGGGGGCACGTTTCGTTGCCCAGTGTGCGGGTGCAAAAGCTTTTGCGACAAATTCAGACCTTCCTGTCTCTTCAAGATCCGTCAGCGTGGACCTATTTACAGGTCTTGGGTTCCATGGCAGCTGCTCTAGATCTGGTGCCCTGGGCCAGAGCACACATGCGCCCATTGCAGCAGGCGCTCCTTTCTCGGTGGTCGCCGCAGCTTCACCCGCTGGGGCAGCGCCTTCCCTGTCCAGATCCCGTCCGGCGCAGTCTTCAGTGGTGGTTGCTTCCCGAACATCTTACGGCAGGGGTTCCATTGGAGGAACCCTCCTGGATCCTGGTTACCACCGATGCCAGTCTGTCCGGCTGGGGAGCACACTGTCTAGATCAGGTCGCTCAGGGGGCATGGTCTCCAGAGGAGAGTTCATGGTCGATCAACCGTCTCGAGCTACGGGCGGCTCGCCTAGCCTTGCTTCGCTTCGAACCATGGCTCAGGGGCAAGGCGGTAAAAATTTTCTCGGACAATGCGGTGACTGTCGCTTACATCAATCGGCAAGGGGGTACCAAGTCTCCCGCCCTTCTGACCGAATGTCTGGAGCTGATGGAGTGGGCAGAGTCCCATCTCGCAACTATCTCGGCGGCGCATGTGGCTGGCAAGGACAATGTCCAGGCCGATTATCTCAGCCGAAATGTGCTAGATCCCGGGGAATGGGAACTGAACGCGGCCGTTTATCACGATCTGACGCTCCGGTGGGGTTCTCCAGTGATGGACTTGATGGCGACGTTTGCGAATGCCATAGTGGGCAGATTTTTCAGCAGACGCCGAGAGCGCATGTCGGAAGGTCTCGATGCTCTCGTGCAACCATGGCCGCCAGACTCCCTCTTGTATGTTTTTCCTCCCTGGCCAATGTTGAGTCGAGTCATTCAGCGGATTGCACGTCACCCGGGGCGGGTGATTCTCATAGCGCCGGATTGGCCTCGTCGTCCCTGGTATGCCGATCTCGTTCGGCTACTCATAGCTCCGCCTTGGGCCCTTCCGGCTCGGATCAATTTGTTGCATCAAGGGCCGATTCTCATGCCAAAAGTGGATCGCTTCTTGCTTACAGCTTGGCTCTTGAGAGGTCTCGGTTGAAGCGGCGAGGTTATGCTGATTCAGTTATTGCCACGTTGCTGCACTCAAAAAGGCAAGCAACTTCTCTGGCCTATGTTCGGGTGTGGCGTCTGTTTGAGATGTGGTGCGCTCAACGTCATATTTTTCCAATGTCGTCTACCTTGCCTCAGCTTCTACTTTTTCTGCAAGATGGCTTCGACAAGGGTCTGGCTCTCAGTACCCTTAAGGTGCAGGTGGCGGCTCTTGCCTGTTTTCGGGGGTACGTTTGCCGTCGGCGTCTTTCGGCGCTTCCGGATGTCCAACGGTTTCTTCGGGCAACGCGGCTTCTCCGTCCGCCACTGCGTCCCTTAGTTCCACCTTGGGATTTGAATGTGGTGTTGGAGGCCTTTTCGCATTCTTCTCTGGCATCTCAAAGTTTTCGTGAGATCCGCGAGTGTTCTTGGAAAACGGCTTTTCTGGTCGCTTTGTGTTCCGCTCGCCGGATTTCCGATCTACAGGCCTTGTCGTGCAGGGAACCTTATCTTCAGTTTTTGCCAGAACGGGTGCTTCTCCGGACAGTGCCGTCCTATTTGCCTAAGATTGTCTCCGTTTTCCATGTTAATCAAACGGTGGTTTTGCCCGTCTTTACGGAGTCGTCCGGTTCGCCCATGGATCGGGCGCTCAAGCGATTAGATCTTGCGCGAGTTTTGCGGACGTATCTTCGGGTTTCAGAGACTTTTCGGAAGACGGATCGGCTATTTGTGCAGTACGCCGGGTCTCGGAAGGGTCAACCAGCCTCCAAATCCACCATAGCGCGGTGGGTTTCGCAGTGCTATTGTTGCGGCGTACAAGGCTAAAGGAATTTCTCCGCCGCTGGGCTTACGGGCTCACTCGACTCGGGCTCTCGCCACTTCCTGGGCGGAGTTTGCATTGGTTCCGCCTGTTGATATCTGCCGAGCGGCTACGTGGTCGTCCTTGCATTCTTTTACTAAGCATTACCGCTTAGATCTTCAAGCCCGTGACGATGCGAAAGTGGGGTCTGCGGCTATTGTCGCAGGTCTTGCGGGTCCCTCCCATCATTAGGTACTGCTTTGGTACTGCCCTACCTGTCCCTGGACTGGCCCGGAGAAGCGAATAGGAATAAGAAATTAGTTCTTACCTGCTAATTATCTTTCCTGGAGCTTTCTCCGGGCCAGTCCAGGGCCCCACCTCTATTGGCTTAAGAGATATTTTTCGGTCAGAGGTATTCCTTGGGGCTTTCCGATTTCGCGGGGAAAGAGTGGGAGATTCTATTCTCCTGTAATTTATGTAATTATTTAAAAAAAAAACAAAAAAAACCCAAATTTGTAGACGTTATTGCTGGTTCCATTTTGGACGCCTTCTTTCATGGCTTCTACTTTGTTCAAGGACTATAGAAAGTTATCAGTATTTTTCAAGGGTTATCTATTTCTTTCAGTTCTTCTTTTTTGTAGTGCTTTGTCACGTGTAGACTGCTGGGTAACCCTCTGGGGGAGTGGCTTCACCTCTCAAAACGTCAGATCAGTCCTCAGTAGCTATAGAAGATTGACAACCCTACCTGTCCCTGGACTGGCCCGGAGAAAGCTCCAGGAAAGATAATTAGCAGGTAAGAACTAATTTCTTATTCTTAGACTATTTGAAGTAGTGCCTCATGTCTGGGTTTTTAGGAAAGAATTATCCAGAAAGCCATACAGTTTCAAATGGCAGGCAAACCTATTCTTTCTCTTCCAGCAAGCACATTTCTATATTCATCTTGATGATGATAATGTGTTTGATTTGTTAGTGTGTGTGGTTTTGTTTTGTTTTTTTTCCCTTTTTTATTTAAAGCCAACAGTTGCCTAACTGGTCTCATTATTGTGGCTTATGATAGCTACATACCATGGGAGAAGAGAGGTGTTTTGCTGTCATTGGCTAGCGACAGTGAGCCACATGACCCACCTGTCTCCCTACCTTAGGAGTTCTTCTTATGCTAGCTGTTTAAATTCATGGTTAAGCCGCCTCATGCAACTAGCTGAAGAAATATGCAAGTCCAGCAGGATATGAAAAAGATTGCCATTATGTCAAACTCTTCCTAGGAAAGCTTTAGAAGAGACCTTGAACTGTACATATAATGCAAGCCATTTGACCCATCAATGTGGTTCATGCTACTGTTGTCCTCAACAATTACAAATCAACAGTCGCATTCTTCCTTGCATGGTTTGTGGCTTTTTATGCCATGAGGGCTTGCATGCATCAGTGATAATGAGAGCTATGCTATTGATAGCTTAACTACGGGCAAGGTCTTCCAAGGACAGATCTCGGTTGAGGTGCCAGGCTACAGCCATCCCTCTGGGCAGCATCAATATGTGATGGTGTTGGTGGTGATGGAGGATCACATATCTGATGATGGCAGCAACACTGGCATTACCTGTATGGAAGAAAGGCCTGGCAGTGTACTTCTATATTTTGCCATGAAACCCAATGGACAGTCGCAATAAAACAAATTGTGATGAACCCCTCCCCTGGGTCAGAATGCATTGGACAGGTTACTGGGGAAGAGCTGAAGACTGTTCAGAGTAAAGCCAGCATTTATGATGTGGCTGAAACGAAGCCCTCAGCATCTCTGACTGCTGAGTAGCTGTACATAAAATGAGTCAGAAGCTGCAAAGATGTCTTACATATTGGGATATGGAATATATGAAGCATGAACCAAGGGAAGTTGGAGGTGTTCAAGAATGAAATGGAACATCCACTACTCGATCTATTGGGAGTCAGTGAACTGAAATGGACTGGCATTAGGCACTTTGAATCTGAATCTAATGATAATATGATATACTACACCAGAAATGAAAAACAAAGAAGAAATGGTGTTGCATTTATATTAAAGAAAAAGCTTGGAAGAACTGTAATGAAATACAATGCAGTCAGTGAATGCTTAATTTCTGTTCATCTACAAGGAAGGCATATCAACGCAACTATTATTCAGGTGTATGTTCCAATAGCAGATGCAAAAGAGGATGAAGTAATAAATTATGTGACTTAAGTACAAGCTAAAATCAATAGAACATGCAAGCAAGCTATACTAATAGTCATGGGTGAATGGAAATTAAAAGTTAGGCACATATGCTTCATTATAAAGCATAAGAGGACAGACTTAAGGATCTTAATATGTACACCTTAGAAGAAAGGCAGGATAGAGGTGATTGAGATGTTTGAATACCTCCGTGGCATAAATCTTCAGGGAGAGAGCCTCTTTCAGTTGAAAGCAAGTTCTGCTATGAGGGGACATGGAATGAGAGTGAAGGGAGATAGATTCAGTAGTGAAATGTGGAAATATTTCTTTACGGAAAAAGTAGTGGATCCGTGGAATAGTCTCCCAGTGGAGGTGGTAGAGATGAGGACAGTAACTGAATTCAAAAAAGCATGGGACAAACACAGAGGATCTCTAAAGGAAAAAGAGGACTGTTGTAGTTGTTGATATGGAAGGACAGACTAGATAGGCCATGTGGTCTTTTTCTGTCGTAATATTTCTATGTATCTCCAGGAACAAGCAGGAATGAGTCTTCACATATGGGTACGTCGGTACCGACGGAGTCTGCGTGGGAACGCTTCCCAGCGTCCAATCAAAGAGCTTTTGGAAGCATCCCACCATGCCTGCGTGCTGCCTTCCTGCCTTTCCCAGCTGCCTCTCCTCAGTTTTCGTTTTTCCGCGGAGCCGGCAGGACGTCGTCCTGTCACCGCAGAAAATTCTTGTTTTATTTCTTTAGTTTTCTTGTGGTCGCGGCTGTCTTCCCGACGCCACCGGTACCGCCGGTGTTTTTCTTTTCTTTTCTTGTAATCTTCCTTTTTTAAGGAATATTTTTTCTTCATAGTATCCCACGGTATCGTAGGCCTTTTAGGCCTCCTCTTTTCTTTCATGGAACCGCCAGCCACTTTCTCCAAGAAATGTTCAAACTGTGGCGGTACAACTTTATTTTTAGACCCTCGAAGTCGGTGTTTAACCTGCTTGGGTCCTGACAGCAGTTTAGTGAGAAGAGGTTTTCAATATCGAGGTTCCCTCGATACACGGTTTCCCTCCAGCTTCGGGGCACCGTCCCCTTCTTCTACACAGGATCAGGTAACCCACAAACAGTCTGTTAAGACTAGCCAGCCCTCGAGTGGTAGGTCTCATGCACAGCATGTAGACGGCTCCGGCCTTGCCCTCGAGGGCCTACTGGCCTCAAAACCCCGGCAGGAGTCTTCGGTCTCAAAAGCCTTTCAGGGGTTTCAGGTTGTTCCTGGGGTTCACCCCTCACAGAACATACCTGAGCCGTGTCAGGTGGTGACATCCGCTTCGAGCGGTACCGATACCCCGACATCGGCACTGGTGTTGGATGAAACACTCCTCACCAGGGATGGTCATCTGGCGTCCTCGGTGCCTTCGGGACCAGTGGATACACTCCAGACTGACCTTTCATTATTGGTACCAGCACCAATACTACCACCGACGTCAGTACCCTCCAGACGTGCATCGATGGCCTCGCTTCCTTCGATGCCGAGTCTGGAATCCATCTCCAGTCTGGAGGATTGGGTACTGACTCGCCTTGGTACCGGCTCTCGGTGGTACCGAAGGCTCGGTTCCAATGATTCGGATCCACAACTCTCGGTTCCCCCGATGCCGATTGAGTTGCCACTAGCTGACCTTCATTCACCGGTATCAGACACGGTACCGAACTCGGTACCGATGTCCTCATTACCCTCACGGTCGGTGCCTTCCATGCTTTGCTTATCGATGCCGAGTTTAGAATCGCTCTCTAGTCTGGAAAACTCGGTACCAATACTCTTTGGTACCGACACCGATCAATACCGGTGGCTTGGTACCGAGGATAGCACCCGGAGGTTTTCGGTTACCTCGGTACCAATTGAACTGTCACCGATGACTGCTCCGATGTCTTTGTCGGGCTCGACTCCGACATCGGTACCGGTATTGGCATCGGTACCGGTATCCACAGTAGCATCGTGGCCAACTCCTACCATGCTTTTTTCAACAGGATCGCTCCCTTCTATGCCAAGCTTGGAGTCTATACCTGGCATGGACAATGTGGTAATGACGGTCGCTGCTCCTGACAGCCAGTACCGGCGACCATCCTTTAAACATTCCACACTGCCCTGTGCAGGATCGTCTATTCCTATATGGATAGCTCTGTTTGTGCTCAGGCTAGTTCTTCAGATCTAACCTGTCCAAGGGAAATTCCTGTTGGGGAACCCTCTTTTCAGAGTTTCCTCCGGGATATAGCAAGATCTCTTGCCATTCCTATCCCAGGACATGATCCTGCACAGGGCTCTCTTTCTACCAAAACAAAGGAGAACATAATGCTTCCTTTGCATCATTCCTTGCAGGATCTCCTTCTAGGAATGTGGGAAACACCTTTAAGGGTACCCCCACCTTCCAGAGCAACTGATCTCTTATATCAGGTGCCCCCCTCTCCAGGGTTTCAAAAGACTCAACTTCCTCATCATTCCATAGTTGTGGAATCAGCAACGAGGCGGGTAAAGAGCAAGGAAAAGCACTCTTCTTATCCGCCAGGTCGTGAGTCTAAGACACTTGATGCCTTTGGACGTCAAACCTTCCAGACATCTATGCTTTCTGCAAGAATTCTCTCATATATTTTCTATATGAGTCTATCTCTTCAGGAAGTCACAAAGCAATTACATCTTTTGACTCCTTCCCTTTCAGAGTCCAAGAGTACAGACTATTCTTCACTGCTCAAGCATCTCCAGAAAATCTCTTGGTTTCTTACTCGTGCTTCCTTAGACTCTTTTGAGTCTGTTAGCAGAACTTCTGCTATAACTATAGGGGCACGACGTAGAGCCTGGCTCCAAGCTTCAGACGTAGACAAATGGGCACAGCACAGACTGGGACATACTCCTTGCACTGGAGACAGTCTTTTCAACAAGGAGTCTTTACGTCAGGTTACTTAGTTCTCCACTGACTTACCTGTTCCTAGGGGCTGTTCTGCACCTTCTTCTGTCCCAGTAGGTAGGAAATGTCCTGCCAAACTTTCTTCCCATAGGAGAATAAGGTTTTATGCATCATCTGCCCATCATACAGATGTTCCCAAACAGGGGAAGCATCGTCCTGGTCTGCAGAGTTCAACCTCTCACCAGGCTCAGCAAACCCAGCAACCACAGGGTTTCTGATCAATCCATCAGATGCTTGTGACTCTTGGGATTAGAATCTGCAGTTGCTTCTTCTCAATAGAAGCAATCCACTGCTGTCATTCTAAATCCTAAACATGGATATCTTCCCGAAAGACATCCATTCTTTCTATGTTCTATGAGCTGTCAGGATGTTCATGCTTCTAGGTCACAGGGTTCTCCTCTTTTTCCTGCTAGGGAAAGAGGTCTATCCACTATCAAACGATAGTTTCCTGTGCCAGCATGTCTTTTTCCTTTCTATAAACTTACTACTTTGTAAGTTTTCTTCAGCTCCATTCTCTTTACCCTCTTACCAGGTTTTTCCTCTGTAAGAGCGGTATTGCTTCACTGGAGGGCTTTTTCTTCAGCCTCTCTAGTTTTCTTACTTTTCCAGTGTGGAGTTCTCTTCTCTGAGTTGACTCCTCTTTTTCAATCTTACTTTGAAGCACTTCATCAGACACGTCCAGAGTTTTCTACTCTTGTTTTGTCTGTTCTTTCTGTTTTTAAACAGTACCATTCTTCTGCTGTCTGGCAAGCAGCTGCCAATGCAGGAGCCTTAATGTTTGGACCACTGGTTCTTGTCCACCAGCAACCAGATTTGTCCTCCACTAACATTCTGTCTGATCTTAGTAGTGGCTCCAAGTCAGTGCTGTCATCTGTCTTGGAAATTTTTTCACTACAAGCTTGTTGGATTGTCTTCTCTTTCTGCCATCTCCATTCCCCTGGGTTTGGCAGCATAGTTGACATAGGTACTGGCTCTCCTATCTCCTCATTCTCCTGCATCATGCTCTCTGCAATTCTACAGAGAAGCTCTCCACTATGGGTCCTTGCTAGAGAGCATGGGTTTTTTTTTTCTCCAACAGCTATACTAGATGGTTGAAAAAAGGCTTTTTCAGTCATGTCTCCCATGACTAGAAAAGTTCTCCTTTTTAATATAAAGGACATAGGCCTCCTCTTACGTGAAAGCTTAAGGAGTTGCTAATTCCCTGTTTTGGTCCATAGTATTTCCAATAGGGAATATGTTTTCTCCTTCCAGCTCGTCCTCATGGTAAGAACGCATGATACCTTTTTGCCCTTAAGCAGGTCAGCATGGTATCTCATTCCTATGCGTCTTCTGTTCACTTACCATGCTAGAGTTCTAGAATACTCTGGACTTGCTGGCTGCAGACTGATATCATCCTCTGCTTTTCACGTAACCATCCTGGTTATTCTACTACCTAGCATCCCTGTAGCCATAACCAGTGGGAATTGATTCTCTATATGTTTTCTCAAGTAGGTTCCACCTTCTTGTTATTAGATGAATCTTTTCTCTCCACATTTTCCTATGTGAATACCTTTTTGTAGGCATATCTCTGTCTGCTTCTTTGCAGACTTCCATATAGAGGCCTATATATTCATACCTATAGCACACATCTTACAGATGTCTATCATTTGTGTGTATTTTATGCCCTTCATATCTCACTATAGATATATTCTCATATATCTATATGTTGTATATGTAGATATATATGGATATGTATATATATCGAGATATTTTACTATCTGTAGATATGTATTCTACTTTATCTACCTGACTGTCCAGGCTCATATAGCTATATGATTCTGACAGATGGGCTTTACCCATACTTATGCTATCCAGCATGTTTTAGGGTCCTACACTCACAACCACTTTGGTGGTAGTTAACACCTACCATAACCTTAAGGTTAGGTACCCCTGAAGTTCTCCATGTTCCAATATCTCTCCCAGCTGACCTCAGTTAGGAGAGACATTGCAGATCTTCAGCTAATCACAGGCTCTAACGCCTCTGGCGTTGTCCTTTCTTTTGGGATACAAGGGGTTCCCATACCCTTTCTCCCCACAAGGACTGGACCTGTTTGTCCACATCGGTTAGCCTTTCTCTTTTTGTTCCTAAGAGTGAGCCACTCTGCTGCCTAAAGAGTTCGGCTTTTATCATAAAGCTTTCCGCTGAAGGCCCACCGTTTTTGTACTACCTCAGTTTTTCTTACTGGGGTTACCTGTTACCTTTCAGGATTCTGACCTCCATTGCTTTCCTACAGGTTTTCTACCTCCACTTACAGTGAGGTCCTTCTCGAGGTTCCTCTACTGGGTTCCCCACTAGATTCCATGAACCTCCATACTTCTCTGAAGTCCTGTTAGGGAGGTCCATATTGCAATATTTTTTCTTTGCAATATCATTGATGACAATTATCATCCACACAAGGACTCCTTGTCTGCAGTCCTATGCTAGGTTAACTGTTCCACAGCACCTTTTTCTCTTCAACTCCTACCCTCCTTCCTCAGGATGCCTGGTGGTGTGGGGGATAGCATGTTCCAACCTATGACATGCTGGGACTCCAGGCATCTCAGCTTGGGAGTCCCCATATGTGAAGACTCTTTGATTGGACGCTGGGAAGCGTTCCCGCGCAGACTCCGTTGGTACCGACGTACCCATATGTGAAGACTTATTCCTGCTGTTCCCAGAGATCACCTGTTACAGGTAAGTAACTGTGCTTTCTAAGAAGAAGGCAAAGTGATTGGAAGATTTGGGCTTGGCAACAGAAAACTAAGATGGAGAGAGACTGAGAATTCTGCAATACCAGCAATCTGTTCATCTCAAAGACCTTTTTCCAGCAGCATAAGCAGCAACTCTATAGACATGGACCTTACCCAGTGGATTGCACAAAAATCAAATTTCCAATGTGCAGCAAGATGAGTCAAAGAGAAATACTAAAATGATGCAAGAAAAAGAAATAGAGCAAGAACAAGATCAGCTTTCCTAAATCTATGAGAGTTAAAGAAAAGATTTCAGCCTTGAATTGGAAAGGTTTCATGTTTAAGATCAAGAAAAAGTGGAAAAATAGACTAAATCATTATACCATAAAGATCAAGTGGATTAACAGCAGTTTCATCCTGTACCTTACAATCGGGAACTGTTGATGTGAAAAAGAAGGCAAAGCAGCAATGAAAGGTTTTTTTTTTTATAAAAGAACAAACAGTGGACATTGATGGCATTCCCATTGAAGTATTACAGTAATCAGATGCAGTTGCTACTGTAATGACAAGGCTTTGCCAGGAAATTTGGAAGACAGCATCATGGCCAACTGGAAAAGGTCTGTGTTCATATCAATACTGAAGAAAGGTGATCTGACTGAGTGTGGAAATTTATCACACAATTGCTCTGATCCCACATGCCAGCAAGATTCTACTCAAGATCATTCAGTGGAAACTACAGCCATACCTGGAACCAGGGCAGCCCAAGGGTTTCTACTATCCCAGGGCAGAAGCCCCCGGTTGCACCTCCCATCACCCCTTCCGAGCCACTTCTCCCTTCTTAGCCATGCATTGCTGCTGCCACCACCGATCCCTCCGGGGGGGATGGCTCATCTTGGCTCAACAGCGGCCCTTGGCAGGCCATGGGCTTTGGCACACGTGGCCTGCTGCTTCTGACCCCCCCACTCCCCGACACAATTTCTTGTCAGAAGGGGGTCAAGTGGCAGACCAAGTGTGCCGAAGCACATGGCCTGCCACAGGCACTGTGCCGTGCTAACCACGGAGGTTTGTCACCCTAGGCGGCTGCTTAGTGGACTGGACAGGATGATCCTTCCTGGAACGAGGACTGCCCAAAGTTTGATCGGGGTTCAGGAAAGAGTGAGGAATAAGAGACATCATCATATGGATCCTTGAAAAAGATCAAAGAATTACTCCTCAAATATCTACATGTATTTTATTGAGTACAAGGCCTTTGATTGCATAAATCGTGAAAATTCTGGGCCATATTAAGAAGCATGGGTATACCAGAAGACCTGATGATGATTTTTTTTTTATCAATATGAAAGGGTTGTGCATGAGAACTAACAGTTTGTATGTTCAAAGAGAAACCAGAATAGTTTAAAATTGGCAAAAGTGTACAATAAGGCTGCATATATTTCCCATATCTGTTCAGTTTATATGCAGAACAAATTATCCATGCTGATAATACCACATTACTGGCTGAAAATGAAGACCATCTGAAATATCTGTTTATCAGTATCAAGGAACATATTCTTAAAATGGGCCTGCACATTACCAGAAAGAAGGCAAAGATCCTAACAAATGGCAAAATCTATTTTATCCTTGGTGGAGAAGAATTAGAAATAGTAGACCACTTTTAAGTAGCTTGGATCAATAATCCTTAACATAATGACAAGTGGTCAAGGAATCTGATGTACTGCTCTTGACAGACTGGCTATGAAGGGCCCAGACAAGATTCTCAAGTACAGAGTTGTATCTCTGCATACAGTGATTTGACTTGTCCAAGCCATAGTATTTTCTATAATGTCATATCGATGGAAAAGGTTGGACAGTGAAGGAGAGAGAGAGAGAGAGAGAGAGAGAGGAAGAAGAAAATAATAATGCTGCAAAAAAATAATAGTGAGTGAGCTGCCAAACGGCCACATTGTTCAATAAGTTTAGCAACTCGCCTATTATTTCTTTTGCAGCATTATGAAGACCTTGACAGTGCATTTTTGAGAAGCGCAGGGTATTAAAGATTTTGCCTTTCTATTGCAGCAACGCTAGCCCCTGACTCAGTATAACGAACTTGGTGTCAGGTCAGGCTGTTGAGGTGCTTACTGTGATGGTTAGCATAAAACCTTGCAAGAAAGAGCTCAGATAAGTTTCCTCCAGATAAGTTTCTTAGCACTGTGTGTGTTTTTAATATTATATGTTTTGCTGCATTGACTGAGGCACAATAGAGGTGACTTGCATGGAGCGGGTGGGTACATCCTTAAACAAAGGCATGGGGAGAGGTGACCTGCACGGAGTGGCAGGTGCACCTACTCTTGCCACCTTACTGGGCAGACTAGATGGACCATACTGGTCTTTATCTGCCATCATATACTATGTTACTATGAACGGTGTAGTTTTTGTCAAATGTACTGTGTATTACAATGTTTGCACCTTTTATTGCACTTATTTTTTCCTGAAGAGTGTTTTTTCACATGGACTTTGACCATTCATTGTTTGTGACTGGTGATTGAAATATGGGCTCTCCTGATAATTAAGGAGAACAAACAATTGAAAATTATCTGATGGTCCCCTTCACTAATTTAATAGTGCATTGGGTTTGTGTTATAATTTGCATTTGTTCCCTCTGCAGTGGTAGTTATTACTGTTTTGGTTTTGTGCGTGGAGAAGACATGATTGTTTATCTGTAATAGGAGATTTCCATGGACAGCAGAGGAATGGAGCCATATATTCTCTCCCCCTGTGGATACATTATCTAAAGTTGTGTATTAGACTGAGAGCACAATAAGCAGGAGAGTTACTGCAACACTCAGACTGACAGGGGCTCTGCTGAGCATTGAAGAGAGCAATATCCGGACCCAGGTGATGCCGATGATGTTGCCCATTCATGTGGCTGCATTTCCCCTGCTGTCCATGGAGAATCTCTATTTATAGATGAAACTAACTCAGTAAAAGTATTTAACATTCAGTACATGGTATGTGACCTTGGCACTTGGAATTTGGGAACTATATATGGGTTCTTCAGGGTTCCCTCACAAAAGAATGTTTCAAAGAGAATAGTCTAACTTAAAATTGAAGTACAAGCAAAAACCAAAACATTCTGTTGCCTTTTACTCTGCTCTTTGTTTAAACACTAGTAACTCTTTAGTAAATGAAAGACATTGATAAGTTAACTGTTACTGTGTTTATCATTATTTGAAGTTTGTAGCTTTATAAGCCCTCATTGGACCCCCTTTGACTATGCAGCATGAATATACGTAGCATAAACAACTGAACAGTGGACCCAGGGAAGGAGATTCTTCAAAAAGGCACTGTGCTACTGAGAGAGGCACTTTTATTTTCATTCCAGAGAGCTGTGAAATGGTTATTTCATAAAAGATGTGCTAGGCCTCTCATCCAAGTAAAACTTTATCTTTGTATACAATAAAAACATACATAATAAAAAATTTTTTAAAACAAACTAAAATTGAATGAAAACTTAAAACGTAACAAAACTTCAGAAAAATAGAAAAGAGACATTAACGTAGGAATATAACAAAAAAACCCAAAACATAATTAAGAAGCAGCCAGACTTTTCAAGCATGTAGCTAGTACTGCTTCAAACTATAAAATTAAATTTAAAAAAATTAGAGCATGAAGTTTGGGTTGTATTTCTGCTGACAGTAGTTGAATGCCACTTATCTACTGAAAGGTAATTAAATTATGCTAAATTTGGGCACGTTTTTGGTCTTATACAGTAAAAAAAAAGCACTTGCCTATTTTATTCTTTAGAAGAGGAAAAAGGAGAAGCTGAAGAAAAAGAAGGAAAAGAAAAACAAGAAAGAGAAATCGGGGCCTGTACAGATATCTAAGGTATGCTATTTTTGGTCGCTTTGGATTTTCTCGTTATTTGTATGTTTGTTTCTTGCAAATAAGAGAAATTGGAAAGAAGTACAAACTGGTCATATTCCTAACTTTTATTTCCTCTTGATCTGGTAATTTCTTTGTTCATTTTGGGCTTCAAATTGAACAGGATGTAGCCTCTTCTGAAATATAAAAATGCGTGTTGTGTTGCCTTCCCAGTTTTTTAAGCCAGCTATCACAGCAACAGCTCCTGGCCATGGACTACAAGTTGCATTTCCCTCCATGACTCTTAACTCCAGCTACTATGTGACACACTGAGGGATGGCTAAGACACCCCACAGGAGTTTTGAATGCTATCTCCACAGCATCCCTAAATCTGGCACAGCAATTGAACTCGGTTCTCTCATGTGATAGTACTCTGCACTTACCACTCGGCTACCGGGCAGGACTGGCTGATTTTGCACAGAGGCTAGATATTGCCTTGCCCAGTGAGTTTATCATTTTGTTTAGTGGCATAGTAATCATAGAAACATAGAAACATGATGACAGAAAAAGACCACAAGGCCCATCTAGTCTGTCCTTCCATAACAACAACTACAACAGTCCACTTTTTACCTTTAGAGATCCTCTGTGTTGGTCCCATGCTTTTTTGAATTCAGTTACTGTCCTCATCTCTACCACCTCCACTGGGAGACTATTCCACGGATCCACTACTCTTTCCGTAAAGAAATATTTCCGCATATCACTCCTGAATCTATCTCCCTTCACCCTCATCCCATGTCCCCTCGTCGCAGAACTTGCTTTCAATTGAAAGAGGCTCTCTCCCTGAACATTTATGCCACGGAGGTATTTAAACATCTCAATCATATCACCTCTATCCCGCCTTTCCTCTAAGGTGTACATATTAAGATCCTTAAGTCTGTCCTCATATGCTTTATAATGAAGACCACTAATCATCTTAGTAGCACCCCTCTGTACCGACTCCATCCTGTTCACATCCTTTTGAAGGTGCGGTCTCCAGAATTGCACACCATACTCCAAATGAGGTCGCACCAAAGACTTATACAGAGGCATTATCACCTCCTTTTTTCTGCTAGCCATTCCTCTCCGTATGCACCCAAGCATCCTTCTAGCTTTAGCCGTCGCCTTTTCTACCTGTTTAGCTACTTTAAGATCATCGGACACAACTACGCCTAGGTCCCGCTCTTCTTTAGTGGACAAAAGTACTTCACCTCCTATGCTGTATTGCTCCCTTGGATTGCTGCAGCCCAAATGCATGACCTTACATTTTTTAACATTAAATCCCAGCTGCCAAATTCTAGACCATTCTACAAGCTTAGCTAGATCCCTCCTCATGTTATCTACACCTTCCTGGGTGTCTACTTTATTGCAGATTTTGGCATCATCTGCAAAGAGGCAAACCTTACCCGACAGCCCTTCCGCTATATCACTAACAAAGATGTTAAAACGATGGCCATCCTTGACACAATAATGACTTACAGATATGCCATAAATCAAAGTCTGTTTTTTGTGAGATAATAGAGAAAAAGAGTACGGTGGATTTCTTTGATCTCCCTCTCCGGGTGGTCTAACTGCAGGCTTTTATCAGCACCAAAGTGCAGTAATGAGGGCCACAGCTGCATTTTTTCATAAATCTTTTAACTTCTCATTCTTAATCAGAAACCCAAGGCCATTGGCTGCTGAGGGCTAGGCAGAATCTATCCTGGCATATTTAGTGCCATTCCATTATTCTACCAGTAGTGATCTCCCAGGAATGTAATATTTTTAGCAAAACCAGTATAGCAAACTATAAACCATTCCCTCTATAGCTGCAGCACGTCATGTTCTCTATCTAAGGTGTTGCGCTGTGAGTGTGTATTTTGATCTGTATTTTTCTCTAGCGTTATATGTGGTGAAGCACTGTAGAAGTGCCCTTGTACCTGAATTAAGTCATTACTAGCTTATTTACCCTTTGCCGTCAGAAAGTGTTCTAAAACCATGAGTTAGCACCTTCCATGAAGAAATGTAAGAAAATGTTAAGTGTGGCAGGAGGATGCACTCCAGTGTGTAAAGTACTGCTTTGGAAAGCGTCTCGGTGAGGAAGGGCAAATGTATATGTCTTTTTATCCTAAGTATATGGCATTTTTATTTTACAGTTTTTGAAAGACAAAAAGAAAAATGAAAACTATAGTATGATCACAGGAAAGAAAATCAAGATGAAGATTAAAAAGAGCAAAAAAGACAAAGAGGTAATGACGGTATAGATGTTATATGTATCCTCTGAGGCATTAGGCATTTATATTCCCACATAATTAAGTGCATAATTTGATTTCCTTGAAGCTGGCAGGAAGGGGGAGCCAGGGGAGCTATCTGTAGGTAAAGACGTATTCTGCCTCGCATGGCTCTCTGGGAGTATGAGACTGGCAGCGCCTGAAAGCCTGTATATCTCATGAGGTTTGAGAACAGCGCTGGATTTTGGGCGCTGTGCAGCGTGCACTCTGAGAAAGCACCGCAGTGTGAGATGATGATGGCTCCTGCCAGTACATCCCATCCTGGCACAGCAGAAGGTGAGCAGTGGAGGGAGGAACAGGAGAACTGGAGAGGCAGAGTTGGGAGCGAAAGTTTGCAAGAGAGATCGGGGGGTGAGGGAGAGAAACTAAGGTGGGACTCGTTGGGCCAAGCCAGAAGTTACAGGGTTATATTGTTGGAGATGAACTAAGAGTGTTTGTAAAAGGAAGATGAACTGAGGGGAAGTACCAGAATGATGGAGGAAAGAGAGAGATGGCTACAAAGAAATAAAAATATCAGACACATGGTTTATACAAAAAGGGTTTGTTCCATGTTTAAAATTTACTTCAAAGTTTTCACTTGCTGCACTTATTCTTAATGATTTTATTCTTGTGCTGCAGTGATAGTGTGGAGGCACAGAATTTTCATGTGCCACATGCGAGTGTGTGTGTGTTTTTGCAGGCACATGTGAGAGAGAAATGGCTATTAAATGGTCTGATGTGTTTGATCTCAGACTTATTCCTTGTTCATTTGAAATCATATAAACCACCTTTCTTTGCTGTAATATGTATCTGTAGAGGTGTCTACAGATGTTCAAATATGTGTAAACAGTTTTATAGCAGTTGCTTTTGCATGGTTTTCAATTTTGTTGGCACATAATTCCCTGGGGTGTAATCTAGTAATATCATGTGATAAAGGGTGTGGCTTAGGTTCTTAAGATGCCGTTTCTGCCCAAGGAGTAAAGCACTTGGTATGTTCAGTGGTACAGTCGGTTTTGTACAAAGGGTTGTGCACACCCGATCAAATTATCCATTTTCAATGAATCCCTAGGCGAAGAAAAGAAAAGCTGAGACACACACACACATAGATGAACAATCCTCAGATTGTACAATGCTCAATATCTACACTAACACAGCATTCAAAACCAACTCCTCCTCCCACTTGCTTACCAGAACAACACATATAAAATCCCCAAGATTTAAAGGGTATCCCAAACCCCCCTTCTCCAACCAGCTGGATGAAAGGGTTGAATTTAGCATTTTAAGCAGTTATGCCAAACACACAAACAATTCTGCGAGGGCAAAAATAAAAACATAAACAATTATGCATGCACTCAATCCATTACCCATCATATAGCCTGCTTTCTCAGCCCTAGAGTCCAGTTGACCCCCCCCCCCTCCTTTACCCATCATCCCCTGACCACCCCAGATGGTTGCCAGATCTTGTGAAATTTTTGAAAGGTCCTCCGTTTCTGAGTGGTCATCTTGCTTAACAAATATACATGATGCATTCTATTCACATGGGTGAGAGACTTGCTGCCACATCTTGTCTATCTCAGACCTAGCTGTCATAATGCAGCATACCATTATGCTTCTTACCCATTTATCCATCGGGAGCAGAAAAATAACAGATAAGCTTTCCGGCTCCTGTGGTAGATCCCACCCTGTCGTGTGTTTGAGATCTGTTCTCTTCAGGTTTTAAAAAGATGGTATTACGGGACAATTCCACCAAAAATGCAGCATGTCCCCCCCTTTTGCCGTATTACCACCAGCATCTGTTGGGCATAGAGAGGTAAGTGGTATCATTATGACCTCTCCTCCTTCCTCCTCATGTGTATTAGAGGCCAGCAAAATTGTTGCAGACTGGCTCAACTTCAGCAACCCTGGTCCTTCCGCAAAGAGTGAGTCTCTTGAATAAAGGTTAAAGAAGCACCAAGGCATGACAGCTTCTTAAACATAGAGGGCCACTTATAAGGCGAGTTTTTAAACCTTTTACATTGTATGGTAGTCCTTTTAACGTTATTACAAATTGCCATCTCTTAACCACATAATAGACCTGATGCTAACAGCTTCCCCCATCTTCCCAGCCCTTCTTCCCTTGTCCCCTCCTTCTTTCCCCTCCCCCACCCCCATTCATGGTGCCACCACTCCCTAGTCAGCCTGACCTTGGAAGATTGAACTCATGCCAGGCATGACCACCCCTTTAACCCTCCCGCACTGCAACATACAACTTATTATCATCACTCTTCACTCTCCTCTCATTGCTTCACTTATTTCTCATTCGCCTTTCGCTCATTGCCCAAACCATATTCTTCCCCCATCTCATTTATTCATTCTCATCCCTTCAGTCTTCAACCCCCACATTGCCTGACACCACTCATATTTGCCATTCTCACATGCCCTCTACCAGCCAAAAACCAATAGTCTCTCCTAATCAACTACCTTAGATGTTTGCCAACTCAGTGAATATCCCCCCCCCAACCATCTCATCCAGTTTGATTCACCCTCAACAGTTCAGTCAGTCCAAGAGTCTCAATCATTGTCCTCCAGACCCTCTTGCCTGGTGCCTCCTGCCACAGTTATCCTGTTCCACTCTTTTTCTATTTGCTTGCAGCTCTGCTGTGACTGTGGCAACTCCTTCAAGCCAGTCCCACCCAGCTCCTTCAAAATGGCTAAGACCTCTGCTCTTTACCCACCTCTCACAGTTTTGCCTTCATTGGTCACAACCAATACAAAAGGGAACTGCCGCCTGTAGCGAATTTCTCCCTCACAAAGGCATCTTGTAATGTTTCCGGGCTCCTTCCTTCTGCATAATGTAGCTGGATCCAGATCCTCAAAGATTTCAAACTTGTTGGTATCCCAACTGGCCTCTCCCAATTTCTGAGTTTCATTGATACCTTCTCTTTAAGGACAAAACTGTGGAAGTACACTGATGTCTCTGTGAAGATTGTACTGTGGCATGACCAGTAACTTGTGTGCCGTCTCCATTTCAATTTTAGGCAGCCCTACTTCTGATTCCAAGTCTTCTAGTATTTGCCCCACTATTTGGGTCACCATGTCAATGCAATCCCTGTACTTTGACTCAAGAACCCCTCTGAACTGCACATTGTTATGGTGGCTCCGGTTTTCCAAGTCCTCCACCTTAACTTCCTATTCACCTACTGCGGTGCTGCAACCCATGCCTCTAGATCTGCCATGCTCTCTGCTTGTTCAGCCATGTGATATTCGGTCTTTTCCTCCACTCTGCTGCTTAACTCAGCTACTCACTCACTCGCTCACTTATTTATTGCTGGCATTTGATATGGGCAGTGAAGACCCTAAAACGGCATACAATCAAAATTCATAGAATACATAGACAATATACGAGGTGTGACAAAAAAGAAACGAGACTGTCCCATGAATGTTTTTTATTACAAAAGCTACAGAGAAATTACGCATTGTCCCCTTCAAAGTAATCCCCCCCCCCCCCCAGAGTTAATGCACTTTGCATTCGCTTCTGCCACATAGGGAAGCACTTGGTAAAGTCCTCCTCCTTGAGGTCCCTCAGCTCCCTTGTCACAGTGGTTTTGATTTCTTCTACAGAGGCAAAATGAGTTCCTTTGAGCACAGTCTTCAGCCTGGGGAAGAGCCAGAAGTCGCATGGTGCGAGATCTGGGGAATAAGGAGGGTGGTCAAGAGCTGTGATCTATTTGTTGGCCAAGAACTGTCTCTCACTGAGCGCGGTGTGTGCGGGCGCGTTGTTGTGGTGGACCAGCCACGACTTGTTTCTCCACAGAACCCGCCTGCTGCGCTGAACCTGGTCGTGGAAGCAATTGAGGACCTGCTGGTAGAAGTGCTGGTTGACTGTCTGACCCTCAGGCACAAACTCATGATGGACCACTCCCTTCTGGTCGAAGAATGCGATCAGTATGACCTTGATCCTTGATTTGGACATGTGTGCCGCCTTGGGTCTGGGTGACAGTCGAGTCTTCCACTGCAGGCTCTGTGTCTTGCTTTCAGAGTCGTACTGGGAGACCCAAGTCTCGTCTCCTGTGATGACTCGACCAACAAACTCTGGATCTTCTCCGATCTTCTCTAGCAAGTCTCGACAAACATTGACCCGGTGCTCCTTCTAGTCTTCTGATAAAAGCCTGGGCACCATCTTGGCACACACCTTCCGCATCCCCAGTTCCTGCACCAAGATGGTCCGCATTGACTTCTTGTTCAGGCTGAGCTGCTCAGCTATCATCCGCACCATCAAATCTGCGATCTCTCCGCACTAGCTGGTTCACTCTGTCAGTGTTCTCAGCCGTCTTTGTCGTGGAAGGCCGTCCTGACTTGGAGTCATCCTCCTCCTCATGGCCAGTCTTGAAGCGTTTGTGCCACTCAAAGACTCACGGCCTTGACATTGCATCTTCTCCATAATCCTTTTGGAGAAGTTGGAGACACTCAGTTGGGCTCTACTCCAACTTAACCAGAAATTTGAATTTGATTCTTTGCTCCATATTTCTGCCACCTCCAGTTGCGTGACAAAGCGATGGAGCAGTGTGCTATAAAAAACCTGAAAAAGAAAAATGGAGTGAGAAAAATGGAAAATATAGCAGAATAGTGGCGAGATGTTGCACAACACAGTGACATAAGAGGTTAGCCAATTGGCATTGAGTCATGGGTGTGGCTGCCACAGTCTCGTTTCTTTTTTTGTTACACCTCATATAATATAACAATATATATAACAATGCAAGTGACAATAGTAACCTCCATCTCTCATACCAACTCAGTACTCCTGAAACTCAACTTGCCCCTCCCCCTTCAAATGCCTCACAGAACCAGCCATGTCTTTATTCCTTTCTGAAACTAGGAAATTTAATTCCATCTGCACCTTCTTTGGAAGACTTGTCATCTCCCCTTGTGGGTCTGTGATCAAATGTGCTGCTGTTCGGACCACCTTGGGCAAGTTGTTAACTTAAAGGCAGTTGTCCTGTCCCTCTGGACGAGCGGGGCAAGGGCAGATACTCTATCTATTTCATGGGGGCGGGGGAACTCAGAAAAAGACTCTTCCTTCCGGCCCATTCTGGACATCAAGGGGGTCATTGAGCACTTGCATGTCCTGCACTTCTGCATGGAAACCTTACCCTCTGTGATTCAAGCAGTGCATCAAGGGGAAATCATTGCTTCTCTAGATCTGACTGAGGTGTATTTTCATATCCCAATCTGGGTGAATCAGCAAAGTTTTTGCCGTGCTTAACTCTCGCTATCAGTTTGCCGCCCTCTCTATTCAGGCTATCCACTGCCCCAAGGATGTTCTCCAAGGTCATGGTGGTGATGGCAGCGACGCTGAAGGTTCAGTGTCCATCCATTTCTGGATGACTGGCTCCTCCAAGCGATTCTTTTTCAGAGGCATTTCAGGTGGTTTCCCAAGAGGTTCCCGTTTTGGAAAGTCTTGGCTGGGTGGTGATTTGGGGAAGGAGCCAGTTGTTGCCTTCTCAGTCCCTTGAGTTCCTGTGAGCACGTTTTGACATGTGAGTGGGCAGAGTTTTCCTGCCAGAGGAGGAAAAGACTTGGATTGCCTGGCACTTTTCTGTGTGCAGCAGGCTCCTAGAGTCTGGAATTATCGTCAGTGCCTCAGATCGATGGCGGTGACCATAGAGATGATGCTGTGTGTGGGTGCTCACATGCAGCCTCTCCAGCAATCCATATTGATTCTGTGGTCCTCGAGTTCTCAGGAGTTCTAGCTCTGGCTCCTGCTCCCAATGATAGTGAAGACCAGTTTGTGGTGGTGGCAGCAGCCCTGTCATTTGAGGAAGGGCATGCTGCTGGACAAATTCTCCTGGATCCAGTTGACGACTGATGCAAGACCCTTGGGATGTGGAGCCCATTACCAAGACCATACGGCGCAGGGCCATTGGAACCACAGGGAGGAGGTATGGTTCATCAACTGCCTCAAGGCAAGGGCCATCAGGTTGGCTCCAATGCGTTTCCGGCCTCTGGTTGAGGGCCGAGTGCTTCGAGTGTTTACAGACTGCACCATGGCAGTAACATATGTCAGTCGGCAAGGCGGCATGAGGAGTGCTCTGGAGATGGCTCTCCTGTATGCCTTTGTGGAGAAGAACCTATTAGCCTTATCAGCTCAACACCTTGCTGGGGTGAACAGTGTGGAAACAGACTTCTCAGCCATCACTCTCTGGATCCTAGAGAATGGGAGTTGGATTTGATGGATACTTGCTCCTTCAGTCACCACATGGAGGTGGGGTCGGAGAGTGTCATTGCCCTGACCCAGCCTTGGCCAAATCAGTACCTGGTGGGTTGTGTGATTCGACGTTTAGAACGCCACCCTGGAAGATTGTTATGGTAGCATCGGATTGGCCGATGAGAGCGTGTTTTGGAGATCTGATGCGGCTTCTGCAGGTGCCTCCTCATTGGTTGTCTGCATCTCTGGACCTATTGCGGCAGGGACAGATCATCCTGGAAGTCCCAGTTCTCTTCTTGCTTACAGCTTAGCTCCTGAAAGAAGGTGGCTAGCATGTAAGGGTTACTCTCCAGTGGTGGTTTTTATCCTTTATCTTTATTCGTAAGGCTTGATATACCGCCCAAGCTTATGCGTCAGGGCAGTGTACAATAAAACACAGGCTGCCAGAAAAGAAAAGGAAGAAAGGAACTCCATTAATTGATAGGAAAGGAAGTCGTAAAGGAGAGGAATTAAAACAGAAAAGAGAACTAAGGGGGACATACGTAACATACCAAAGAAATGGGAAGGGAGGGAAAGGGAGGTAGGGGTACTGGTCTAAATGGAAGGTGTAGTCTGAATGTCAAAGGCTTGGCAGAAAAGGTGGGTCTTAAGCAGGGCTTTAAACCTTGGGAAGGAGGGTTCTGTGCGAAGGGAATGTGGGAGTGAGTTCCAGAGGGTGGGACTGAGGAAGAAGGCTGACTGGCAGGTGAGTTCGAGGCGGGCCTGGGATGGGGATGGGAGAAAAAGGCGGTTGCCATGTGCAGAGTGGAGGAGACGGGGGGAGCAGGTTGGAGGTGAATGAGAGCGGCAAGGTATTGTGGGGTGTACTGGTATGAAGGACCCTGTGGGTGATGAGTAGCTTGTAGACAAATCTGACTTTGATAGGGAGCCATTGAAGGTCAAGGAGGAGGGGGGTGACATGATCAAATGGAGTGGAGTTGGTGAGGAGGTAGGCGGCGGTGTTCTGGACTAGCTGAAGGCGTTGCAGTTGGTATTGTGGGTATTCTGCTCGGATCCCAGAGGAAGTCTACCAAACTAGCATGCTTTCAGATCTGATGCCTCTTTGAGTGATTGTGCAGTGCTTGGTAGTTGGCTGCAGAGGCGGCCAAGGTGCCATTTCTGTTGGTCTTCTACAGAATGAGCTGGAGAAGGGCCTTTTTCCTTTAGCTCCCTGAAAATTCAGGTGGCAGCTTTGGCCTGTTTCAGAGGTCCGATAGCTGGTAAGACTCTAGCCTTGTTCCTAGATGTCTCACACTTTCTCCAGTGGTTCAGCGTCTGCGTCCTCCTCTCAGATCTGTGTCAAGTGCTCAGGGCCCTGATGGCAGCATCCTTTGAGCTGTTGAAGTGCGCTACTTTGAAGGATTGATGCTCAAACAGTCGTCTTGGTTGTGATTTGTTACTCAAGATAGATTTCTGAGCTGCAGAATTTGTCTAACTGAGATTCTTATTTGTCCTTTTTTCAAGAGAGGCCGGTTCCATTTGGCCTGTGCCTTCCTTCTTGTCTAAGGTACTTTCTCCCTTTTACATAAACCAGGTGGTCTGAGTGTCCTTCTCTAAGGAGCACTGTCAGGGGAAGGATAAGGATCTTTGCCTTGTGGATTGACCATCTTCTGTGCTGTTTGCTGGCCTGCGCAAGGGTGACGCAGCGGCTAAGTCAACTTTGGGGCACTGGATTAAAGAAGCCTTTGCCTCAGCATATATGTTATGGAACCAGCTGATTCCGGGGATTTTCTGTGTCCATTATGCCCAAGCGCAGGTGTCCTCATGGGTAGAGCAGAGCTTTGTAGCCCCTGCAGACATCTGTCAGGCAGCAACGTTGGCATTATTTTCCACTTTTGTGAAGCATTACCGCTTGGATGTCCATGTGAGGGCGGATACAGCCTTTGGCTTAAGGGTTTTGCAAGCTGCTGTGCCGCCTTCCTGCCTAGTGGAGTTTAGCTTTGGTACATCCCACTTGTCTGAATTGATCTAGCAGGACAGTATGGAAGGTGACATTTTACTTACCTGTTAATGTCCTGTCCTTGAGTCCTGCTAGACCAGTCTCGGGATCTGCACCTGGAACCGTACTGCTTTGTTCTTCTGCTGTGGTAACATAGTAACATAACATAGTATATGACAGCAGATAAAGACCAGCATGGTCCATCTAGTCTGCCCAGCAAGGTGGCAAGAGCAGATGCACGCACAGCTCCGTGCAGGTCACCCCTCCCCATGCCTTTGTTTAGGGGTGTACTCACCGCTCCGAGGGGTCACCTCTACTTGTTGAGATATCGGATTCAGTTAAGTTTATTTTGATTTTATCCTGTGTCTGTCGTATGCCATTTTGATTTCTGGAGCATGCCATTAATCACCTTCCTTTCATCTGAGTGAGTTCCGTTTACCCTCACCTTCTGTCATCTGTCAACCAATTTCTTATCCAGTTCACCACATGGAACCCATCCCCAGGCTGGTCTGTTTTTTGATAAGCCTCCTATGAGGAACAGTATCAAAGGCTTTGCTGAAATCTAGCTAGATCACATCCATCGCATGCCCTTGATCTGGTTCTCTGGTCACCCAGTCAAGGAACTTAGTCAGGCTTGTTTGGCAGGATCGTCCTTTGGTAAAATCATGTTGCCTCGGATCATGCAACCTATTGGTTTCGAGAGGATCCACTATCTTCTCTTTCAGGAGTGTCTCCATTACTTTTCCCGCCACCGAAGTACGGCTTATTGGCCTGTAGTTTGCCACGTCTTCCCTATTACCACTTTTGTGAAACGGTACCACATTGGCCCTTTTCCAGTCCTGCGGAACTTCTCCTGTCTCCAAGGATCTATTAAAAACAGACCCTGCAAGAACCTCTCTGAGCTCTTTCAGTATCCTGGGATGTATCCCATCTGGTGCTATGGTTTTGATCGCTTTGTTTTGCAAGCTGTTCAAGCACATCATATTCTGTGAATGGTGTAGCTTGAATCAGCTATGATTTTTATACTTGGCTCTGCAGGTTCATCGTCTATTGATAGCCTTATGTGTATGCTTTCCTATACATAATTCTCTACGGTGGATCAGTCATTGTTGCCCACGATTGAGGTTGTGTGAGGCTTGCCATGTTTCTCCCATATGTTTTGGGGCGAATACTGAAGGGACCTCTGGTGGCTGAGGCAAATAGAAGCATGGGAGTGATGTTGTTGAAACCTGGGCTTTTCATTGGTTCTTTTTCTCCACTAGTATGCTGGTAGAGCAATGGTTCCCAAAGTGGTCTATATGGACCCCCAAGGGTTGATTTCGACTTGCAGGGGGTCCATGTCGGTGAGAAAAAAAATTGGGGGTACACAAGATGTAAATGGGGGGGTCCATGTGAGCGGACCCCCCCATTTAGGCAGATCATCAACATTTAGGCGTTCCGTAAATGTCTTATTACACCTAACACAGATTGTGTGTACATAATACTTATATTAGACATAGAAACTACTTATATATGAAGCCTCCTTTCCTCTGCTAGTTATATTTCATAAAATTGTTTAAGTACCTGTTGTATAAAGACCATACGACCAATTGGTAAAATTTAATATACCTCCTTTTGACAGGAGACAAAACTAGCAGAGGAAAGGAGGCTTCATATGCTTCTCGCATGTTTCCTTTGTATATCATTCCAAAGTTCTCCAGCGATATTGAGATGGCTGAAAATCGCCAAATTAAAAACAAGGAAGTTAAAAAGGGTCAACTCCTTTTTAAAAGCATAAATATAAAAATTGATAGAATAAATAATGTATGGGTTCAACAATTCTTTTAAACCTTTTTCCATTTCAAACGGACGGAGCAGTGAAGCGACTCCCGAGTACGTCAGTACCCATCTGCTTTGTGGTGTACTACATTCATGTGCAAGTTTTTACAAGTTTTTATACCAGCAACAATGCATCGTGCGCGTACGTGCAGTGAATAACACTTGTCCAGACTTGTACCAAAGCTTTGCACAAACTTGTTTGATTCATCAAATATAAATAATAGTGTTGGAGACAAACACTGTTCATTTGTTTTCTGAGTTTTGAGAAGAAAAGTGGTTTGAAAATATGTTCAAAAATATAAATAGGTTGTTGTTGTCAAGTGCCGTCGAGTCGGAGTCGACTCATGGCGACCCTCTGGATAGCTATCCTAAATTATGTTCGGTCTTGAGTCAGGCGGCTCATTGTTGACAGACTGGTACCCGTAGCTGCTGTTATTGTCTCGATCCATCTCATTGTTGGCCTTCCTCTTTTGCGTTGACCTTCTATCTTGCCAAGCATGATGTCTTTCTCTAATGATCTCTCTCTTCGCATGATGTGTCCAAAGTATGAAAGGCGAAGTCTTGTCATCTGAACTTCTAAAGAAAGCTTAGGTTTGATCTCCTCTAATACTGACTGGTTTGTTCTTCGGGCAGTCCATGGTATACACAGTATTCGCCGCCAGCACCATGATTCAAAGGCATCAATTTTCTTCCTGTCTATCTTTTTCACTGTCCAGCTTTCACATCCATATGATGTTATTGAAAATACCATGGCTTGAACAAGTCGAATCTTTGTATGGAGAGAGACATCTCTGCTCTTGAGAATCTTATCTAGGTCTTACATAGTCATTCTACCAAGAGCAATACGTCATCTGATTTCTTGACTGCTTGTTGCTTCTTTATTGATAGTTGATCCAAGTAGGTTAAAGTTGTTCACAATTTCAATTTCTTCTCCTTCAACGATGAACCTGTTGATTATGCCAGTTGTCATGATCTTTGTCTTCTTTACATTAAGGTGCAGGCCCATTATGAGACTATGTTCTTTGATTGTGAGAAGCAAATGTTTCAGATCATCTTCACTTTCAGCCAGTAATGTGGTATCATCAGCATAGCGAAGGTTGCTGATGAGTCTTCCACCAATCTTCACACCTTTGTTGTCTTCATACAATCCTGCTTCTCTGATGATTTGTTCTGCATATAAATTAAACAGGTAGGGGGAAAGTATACAACCTTGTCTTACACCTTTGCTTATTTTAAACCATTCTGTTTCTCCTTGTTCCGTTCAAACTGTTGCTTCTTGATCAATGTACAGATTGTGCAAGAGTACGATCAGGTGTTCTGGTATACCCATGCTGCTTAATGTGGCCCAGAGTTTCTCATGGTTTACACAGTCAAAAGCCTTGCTATAGTCGATAAAGCACAAATAGATATACTTTTGGTATTCTTTAGTTTTTTCAAGGATCCATCTTGCATCCGCAATGATGTCTCTCGTTCCTCGTCCTTTCCTGAACCCTGCTTGCACTTCAGGTAGTTCTTGTTCCAGGTATGTTTGTAGTCTCTTGAATAATCTTCAGTAGAATCTTGCTGGCATGTGGGATCAGAGCGATTGTGCGATGATTTCCACAGTCAGTTGGAACACCTTTCTTTAGTATTGGGTATAAACACAGATATTTTCCAGTCAGTTGGCCATGATGATGTCTTCCATATTTCTTGGCAGAGCCTTGTAAGTACAGTAACAGCTGCATCAGATTGCTGTAATACTTCTATGGGAATGCTATCAATGCCTGGTGCTTTGTTCTTTGATAAGGCTTTCAATGCTGCTTCAACGTCTTCTTTCATCACCAATGGTTCCTGATCATAAGGTACAGGTTGAAATGGCTGTTGGTCCACTTGATCTTTATCATATAAAAACTTTGTATATTCCTTCCACCTTTTCTTGATCTTCTCAGCTTCATTCAACATAGAACCTTGAGCATCTTGTAACATTCCAGTTCGAGGCTGGAACTTTTTCTTTAACTCTCGTAGCTTTAGGAAAGCTGATCTTGTTCTTCCTCTAATAGTTTCTGCTTCTATTTCCTTGCATGTATCATTGTAGTACTTTTCCTTGTCTTGTCTTGCTGCACGTTGGAAATCTCTGAGTTCTGTTATTGTCTTTCTTTCTCCTCTGGCTTTAGCTTCTCTGCGTTTCTGGGCAATTTTCAGAGTTTCTTCCATCGTCCATTTTGGCCGTTTTTGCTTTTTCACCTTTTGTAGAGACTTCTCTCTTTCTTCCAACACAACCTTCTTGATGTCATTCCATAACTCTTCTGGAACTCTGTCTTTTGTATCTAAAGCAGCAAATCGATTTTGCAGGCAGTCTTTAAATTCCAGTGGTATATTCTCAAGGTCATATTTTGCTGCATTCATGAGTGGTTTGCTCTTTTTCAACTTTAGCTTGAGTTTGCATACTAGTAGTTGATGATCTGTACCACAGTCAGCTCCAGGTTTTGTCTTTGTTGATGTTATAGAGCTTTTTCATCGTTGACTTCCACAGATGTAGTCAATTTGATTTTTATACAATCCATTGGGTGAAATCCATGTGTACAGTCGCCGCTTGTGTTGATGGAAGAAGGTGTTTGAGATGAATAGGTCGTTGGTCTTGCAGAATTCTATCATTCTTTCTCCAGCTACCTAAATAGCTACCTAAATAGGTACAAGTCAAAATGAATCAAAATCATCTTCCTTATTGTCCCTCCAGTCTAGTCCCGAACCTCTGGGGTTGTGCCCCTCCTCCTCCAGCAGCTTTGGAGACTGAGAAACGTCATTCTTTTGATGACACTGGTATAAAGACATAGGCACCGCCTCCTTACTCCAGTTATCTCAGTCTCCAAGCAGCTGGAGGGTGGTGAGCCTGGAGGTCCAGGCTCCCTAGAGGAACAATTAAGGACAGTTAGAATAGTTAGGAGTTATGTAGTAAGGATAATAGCAGGATTGGTAGTTAAAGGGAATTTTTTATTTAAGAGGTATACCTTTAAATTGGTTTGGATCTGCTGGAGAGCTCTCTTCCCTTCCCCCTCCCTTTTTCTGCCGGGGGGGGGGGGGGTATAGCTTAAGCATCGGGGTGAAGACAGGTGAAAAGAAAGCAGAAGCTCCGGTTCCGATCTCACCGATTGGAGTGGGGAGCCGGGGACTGCCACAGACCAGCGCATTGCAGAAGGTTTGCCTGCTAGCGCTTGCGGGATCTGTGTGTGTGTGAGGAGACAACCTAAGAGAGAGGGCAGCTGGATGCATTGGTGATACCAATTTCCCAGCTCTCTGACCTGTTGTTCACGGGAGAGTCCAGTGCCAGTCAGTCTCTGCGGGGGAGGAGGAGGCGGCAACTGTGAGAGACTGTAGAGAGCTTCAGCAGTGTCCGGTAAGAAGGAAAGCCGCAGGGCGCGCCAAAGGCTGCAGCAGGCCAAGCCGCATGGGTTTTTTCACGCGGGAAAGGCAGTTTAGAGTTTTTCAGTTCTGAGGCGTATTGTGTGGCGGGAAAGCTTCATTTTTAAGTTTTCACTTCAGGTTTTGCATCGGAGGGATGCAGTGAGGCTTCCACGTGTTTGTTTGTTTTTTTTTTTTAGAAGCCGCAAAATTTTTTGTTTGCAGAGAGGATTGACTAGGAACACTTATGGAGGGCACAAGGCTTGTTCTATTGCGGATCCTAGGTAGTTTCACAGCGGTACCGCTTGGCGGGATGCTGTCTAAACCGCAGTGTTTACTCTGCGGTGTTAGAAGGGGAGCACTCTCTGAAGCAGGTGTTTGCAGAGGCTGCATCCATGTGTCATCTTCCATGGAGCAGGACTTGGAAGGTGGTAATGAAACTCAGCCGGCAGTCCTGCCGGAACCAGTCTCACTCAACTTATCTCCGCTAGAGCCTATAGCGGGAACTTCCAGCACTCCGGATCTGCCAACATCTCGACCGCCGTTGCCATGGGGCCTGGCGGCAATTTTTTCCCCAGAGGTCGTTGCACTGATTCAGCAAGCGTTCGGGGTGTTCAGGGACGATCTGAAGTGGATTCCCCTGACGTGGGGCTGGGAAAAAAAAGGCAGGGAACACTGCTAATAGCAGGGGCATCGGGTATTTCTTAAGAAGGCTATGTTAGAGAGAGAGCAGCCTGAGCAGTCGGTGACTTCAGAAGGTTTGCATTCGGAAGATGGAGAGCCGATTCTGGATTTGGATGAGGAGTTGGAAGAAGGGGAGATTGGTGAACAGGAGGACCAGGCCAGGGTGGTCTGCGTTTTTCGGAGAATTGAATTACCGGCTTTAATTTCAGAGACACTCAAAGCTCTTAATATGCCTACGGTGGGTCCAGCGGAGGATTCTACTTTGGAGGATCCGTTGCTACAAGCTTTTAGGAAAACTCAGCGGGCATTGCCAATTCACAGGGTAGTTAAGGAAATGATTCAGGGAGAATGGGACATGCCTGAAGCGGGACTTAAAGGGTCTAGGTCATGTCTCAACTTTATCCACTCGTAGACCAGGATAGAGAATTGTTAAGTCACCAAAGGTGGATGCAACTGTTTCAGCGGTAACAAAAAAGACTACCATTCCAGTTGAGGGTAGTGCAGCTCTTAAAGATACCCAGGACAGGAAGCTAGATTCTTTGTTGAAACAGGTCTTCGAGGTGAATGCGCTGTCTATTAAGGCCTCAATTTGTGGAGCATGGGTAGCAAGACCTTGTCTTCGCTGGTTGCAACAAATCCGTGGGGAGCAGGTGCAGGAAGCGACAGGCAAAGCGTCTAGACTAGAGTCGGGGGCGGCTTATCTGGCGGATATCCATTATGATCTTATTCGAGGATTGTCAAACAGTATGGCTTCGGTAGTAGCGGCACGCCGATATCTGTGGCTGCGCAATTGGGCAGCAGATACGTCTTCCAAAGCGAGGCTAAGTAAACTCCCTTTTAGGGGAAAGCTACTTTTTGGAGAAGATTTAGATAAGCTAGTAAAGGATTTAGGAGCTCCAAAGGAGGTAGACTTCTGGAAGGCAAACGGAAACAAGGTCAGTTGACTCCAACTTCCAAGATGCCGCAGAGGGAGTTTCGTCGGTTTCGGTCACCAAGGTTCAGTCAAGGTCAAAGAGGTCGTTTTCCCTATAGAAACCAGGGATTTCGGGGGTTTCAAGGGGCAGGCAGAGGATTTGCTGCCTCCTTGTCAAATTTCAGAAAATCACAATGAAGTGAGGGGGACCCAGGCAGACCTAGTACCGGTGGGAGGTCGTTTAAGGGATTTTTACCTTGCCTGGTCCATATTACATCAGACCAATGGGTACTAGAGGTCATTCGAGAAGGTTATGCTTTGGAATTTCTTTGGCCGGTGTCCGACTCTTTCTTGCAGTCCCCGTACAGAGCTCATGTCAAGTGCAAAGCCATCAAACAGACCGTGGAGAGACTGATAGATTTACAAGCGATAGTGCCAGTTCCTCGAGACCAATACGGTTCCGGTCGATACTCAATTTATTTCGTAGTTCCAAAAAAGGAGGGAACTTATCGGCCAATTCTGGATCTTAAGAGAGTAAATCGGTATCTCAGAGTCTCATTTTCATATGGAAACTTTGAGGTCGGTCATAGTAGCAGTAAGAAAAGGAGAGTTCCTTACTGCTCTGGATCTGTCAGAAGCATACCTACACATTCCGATTCGGCAGGAACACCAAAAGTTTCTAAGATTTGCTGTTCCGATGGGACATTTTCAATTCCGAGCATTGCCATTCGGGCTCGCGACAGCACCACATACTTTCACCAAGGTGATGGTGGTAGAAGCAGCATCGCTAAGAAGGGACGGCGTTACATCCTTATCTAGATGATTGGCTAATTTGAGCGAAGTAGAGGGCCGAGAGCGAGGTGGCTACGGCAAAGGTAGTCGCATTGCTGCAGCATCTAGGTTGGGTAATCAATATGGCAAAGAGCAGGTTGATACCATCGCAGAGTCTGGAATACCTGGGGGCCCGTTTCGATACGGAAGTCGGCAGAATATTTCTTCCTCAACATCGGGCGCAAGGATTAAGGATGTTGATCAGGAAGTTTCTAGACAGACCAATGCCCACGGCTCGGAACCATGGCGGAAATGCTAGAGCTGGTGCCGTGGGCAAGGGCGCATATGAGACCATTACAGAAAGCATTGCTTCGGCGGTGGTCTCATCAGAATGAGTCTCTGTCCAGAAAGCTGCCCTGTCCGCGGCAGTCTTGACTGGCACTGCAGTGGTGGTTGAGTCCAGGAAATCTGGAGAAGGGGATGCCCTTGGAATCGCCTTGTTGGAGGTCCCTCACAGCAGATGGCAGCCTAATAGGATGGGGGGCACATTTCCAAGGACGGTTCGCGCAGGGTCTGTGGACAGGACAGATCAGGAAAAGCAGTGGTCAATCAACAGGTTGGAACTCAGAGCGGTGGTGCTGGGGTTGCAAGTTTTTCAACCTTATCTACGCGAGAAGGCGATGCGGGTGCTTTCCGACAACGCGACTGCAGTAGCCTACATCAACGGTCAAGGAGGCACCAGCAGTATGTCACTGGAAGCTGAGGCCGAGAAGTTGTTCGATTGGGTCGAATGAAATCTAGAGGCTCTGTCGGCGGCACATGTAGCAGGAGTAGACAATGTGGAAGTCGGGTGAAGGTGGACCCAGGAGAGTGGATTCTTCATCCGGAAGTATGTGAGATGGTGGTGCGTCGCTGGGGGTCACTGGTGATGGATCTCATGGCGACTTTCCAGTCAGCAAAGGTCAGTCGATTCTTCAGCAGAAGGCGGGAGAGAATGTTGGAGGGCCTGGATGCTCTCATACAGGACTGGCCAACGGAGCATCTCTTGTACGTGTTTCCTCCATGGGTGTTAATAGGCCGTGTAGTGCAATGCATTGAATGGCACAGAGGATTGGTCATATTGATCACACCGGATTGGCCAAGAAGGCCTTGGTATGAAGATCTGAGGAGACTCGTAGTAGAGCGACCGTGGCGTCTGCCGGTCAGAATAGACCTGTTGTCTCAGGGTCCTCTGTACATGCCGCAGGTGGGTTGATTCTCGCTTACGGCTTGGCTCTTGAAGGGGCATGGTTAAGAGCAAAAGAATATTCTGCATTAGTAATTGCTACCTTTATTGAAAGCTCGGAGGAGATCTACTTCATTAGCTTACATTCGTGTTTGGCGTATTTTTGAAGCGTGGTGTGTGGACAGGAATTTGGAGGCGTTAGAAGTGTCAATACCGCAAATTCTGGAGTTCTTACAGAATGGATTTCAGAAGGGACTAGCAGCCTCATCTTTAAGGGTGCAGTTGGCAGCGCTCTCCTGTTATAGAGGAAAGATCAAGGGAGAAGCGCTGGGGGCTCATCCGGATGTTAAGCGCTTTCTAAGAGCGGTGTTGCTCTTGAGACCACCATGTCGACAGGTGGTTCCGCAGTGGGAGCTTCAATTGGTTTTGGAAGCGTTAGTGTGGGAGCCGTTTGAGCCATTGTCTAGGTCATCTTTGACAGATCTTACTCTCAAGGTGGTTTTCCTAGTAGAGATTTGTTCGGCCAGGAGGATCTCGGAATTACAAGCGTCGTCCTGTAGGAAGCCTTTTTTGTCCTTTTACGAGTCAAAGGTGGTATTGAGGCCGGTTCCGTCTTTTTTGCCAAACGTTGTGTCAGCTTTTCATATGAATCAGGTGGTTTCGTTACCAGTGTTCTTTGCTGGTTCAGAGGAGAATTCTGCGGTGCAGTTGCATCTGTTGGATGTTCGCCGGGCATTGAAGAAATATTCGATGGACGGCAGATTTCCGGAAGTCGGATAGACTATTTGTTTTGTTTGGTGGTGTAAGGAAGGGAGAGACAGCATCAAAGGCTTCTCTTGCAAGATGGATTAAGGAAGCAATAGCGTCAGGGTATTTGTTGAAGGGTAAGCTGGTGCCTGAAGGGCTTAGGGCTCATTCGGCTAGGGCTCAATCGGCTTCATGGGCTGAGTACCGTTTAGTACCGGCAGTGGAGATTTGTAAAGCAGTGACCTGGTCATCTTTAAATTCATTTGTCAGGCATTACCATCTGGATGTCCAAGCGGGAAGGGATACCTGTTTTGGGACAGCAGTGCTTCAGGCTGGTCTAGCAGGTCCCTCTCGATGATTTATTTCACTGCTCTGTTACATCCCCAGAGGTTCGGGCCTAGACTGGAGGGACGATAAGGAAGGTGAAATTAGACTTACCTGCTAATTGTTGTTCCTTTAGGAACTCCAGTCTAGTCCCGTATCCCTCCCTGGTTTTTCCTTTGGACTAGAGCCTGAAGCAAATGAAGTATCACAGGTAAGAGAAGAATATGTGGGTTTTAGTTCATATGGGGAGGTTCTACATAGGGGATTTTGAAGGGGGTCTCTTTTCCCCGTAAGGGGGGAGAGCAGGCCTCAGCAGTTCTAACAAGCGTTAGTAAAGCGTAAAAGGAGATGTTTCTCCCTTAAAGGATTATAGGTTAAGTTAGTTTACAGTTTGATAATAGTGTTGACTACTTAATTGTTGCTCCGGTGAGTCTGCTTTGTCAATAGTTACTGGAGTAATGAGGCGGTGCCTGTGTCTTTATACCAGTGTCATCAAAAGAATGACGTTTCTCAGTCTCCAAAGCTGCTGGAGGAGGGGCACAACCCCAGAGGTTCGGGACTAGATTGGAGTTCCTAAAGGAACAACAATTAGCAGGTAAGTCTAATTTCACCTTTAGGAGTGCCTAAGAAAAGTAAGTACAAAATTTTATACATCTTTTTGTAGTCGCTCCGATTGCATAGAGCTGTAGACACTGATCATGACTTTTAGGTAAAGTCGATTTTTCCTAAATTCCTAAAAATATATTTTTAAAATATTTGTGTGCTGTCTGGGCAGGAATCAATTTTGAATTGCTCTGTCTTATCATATTTAAATAGCTTAATTTTTGTCGACATATAACTTCTACCCAACATGGCCCAGGCTAAAAAGAAATGTTATGCATCTAGGAAATAACAACCCACACTATGGTTACACGATGCAAGGTTCCACATTGGGAATCACCACCCAGGAAAAAGATTTAGGAGTCATTGTTGATAACATGTTAAAACCCTCCGCCCAGTGTGCAGCGGCGGCCAAGAAAGCAAATAGAATGCTAGGTATCATAAGGAAAGGAATGGAAAATAAAACAAAGGGTATTATAATACCTCTGTATCGTTCCATGGTACGACCGCACCTTGAATATTGTGTGCAATTCTGGTTGCCATATCTTAAAAAGGATATAGCGTTATTAGAAAAGGTACAGAGAAGAGCCACCAAAATGGTAAAGGGGATGGAAGGCTACTCCTATGAAGAGAGGCTACAAAGGTTAGGGCTCTTCAACCTGGAAAAGAGACGGCTGAGGGGAGATATGATAGAGGTCTATAAATTAATGAATGGAGTGGAACGGGTAAATGTAGATCAATTGTTTACGCTATCAGAATATAGAAATACTAGGGGACATGCAATGAAGCTACAGGGTAAACTATTTAAGACAAATAAGAGAAAATATTTTTTCACTCAACGTGTAATCAAACTCTGGAATTTGTTACTGGAGGATGTAGTAAGAGCTGTTAGTGTAGCTGGGTTTAAAAAAGGTTTGGACAAGTTCCTGGAGGAAAGGTCCATAAACCATTATTAAAAAGGGACCCAGGATATCAATGCTTGACTCAATACAAGCATTGTGGAACCTTGTCTTTTGGGGATACTGCTAGGTTCGTATGACCTAGATTGGCCACTGTTGAAAACAGGATACTGGGCTTGATGGACCTTGGTCTGACCCAGTATGGCATATCTTATGTTCTTATTGCGTTGATTATTTGAAGTTTGGCTTCATTCCATCCCTGTCGGACAAACATCTGCCCATGTGCCTTTTGTGCAACAGAGTTTTAAGCAATGACGCTATGAAACCATCCAAGCTGGAGGATCATCTGAGAAGGTGTCGCCCTGATAAAACAAGTAAAGATTTGACATACTTTAAAACACTGAAAGAAAAACTTCAGAAGAGAACCACTGTGGACAGTATGTTTGCTTCAACATCAAAAAGAGACAATGGTTTGTGGGCGTCTTACAATATCTCACTACTCATAGCAAAATCAGGAAAGTCTCATGCTATTGGGGAACAGCTGATTTTGCCAGCCGTTGAAGAGGTTTTAAAAACTGTTCTACACTAGCCTGCATATGATATACTCAAAAGAATTCCTTTGAGCAACAACACAGTTCAAAGACGTATTGATGAAATGAGTCATGATGTTGAAAGCTTCTTGTGTAATTTTCTGCAAACGAACCATTTCTCTATTCAGCTGGACAAGTCAACGTTACCTGGTAATGAAGCACTATTATTGGCATATGTTCGTTTTGTTATGGACCAAGAAATCCATGAACTGCTCTTTGCAAGAATTTTGACAACAGACACTAAAGGCGAATAAATATTCAATGTTTTGAAAGATTATTTCATGGAAAAAGCGATCCCTTTATCAAATATAATATCGGCAGCAGCAGATGGAGCACCAGCCATGTTTGGGCACTATCGCGGTTTTATAAGCCATTTAAAACAAAATGTACCTGGGTTGTTTGCAATTCACTGCGTTATTCATCGACAACATTTAGTAGCTAAAACATCTGAGTGCCAGATTGCATCAGTCTCTTCAATTCGTCATAAACGCAGTAAACAAGATTAGTAACAACGCGTTGAATTCTAGGTTATTTGCGCAGTTGTGTGAAGAAAATGACGAGGACTTTCATCGATTACTCCTTCACACTGAAGTACGCTGGCTCTCGAAAGGCTTATGTTTGACAAGAGTTTTTTCACTTTTTGAGACCGTTTTAGAGTTTGGATGCTGAACATTCCGTTTTTGAAAGAAAATTTAATCAAATGGAAACCAGACATTGCTTAGTTAACAGATTTGTTTACTAAATTTAATGAGGTTAACTTGCAGTTACAAGGTGAAGGTCTGAATTTAATAAAAACAAAGTCCATCATTGCAGCTTTTCTTGCCAGAATAAATCTAATGAAGCAAAACATTGCACGGAGAGAATTTTCCCAGTTACCCAACTTGTCATTGACAAATGTCCAGGATGATGACGTTTTGGTCTACGTTCAACATTTAAATGTCCTTCACACAGACTTTAAAACCAGGTTTGAGGATGTTCTGTCTATGGAAATCCCACAGTGGATTATCAATCCATACGGTGACATTGAAGAATCGGATGTCATATTACAAAAAGAACTGATCGGAATAAGCACTAACGAAGAACTTAAGGTGCAGTTCAGAAAGGGGTATCAGCAGTTCTGGCTTCAGAAAGATATACCTGTTGCTTATCCTGCATTATGGACTATCGCAAGAAGGAAAAGTTATCTTCATACCTCGTAGAAAGGGGGGTTAGTGCGGTTGCCAATCTTCTTACTAAAAAAAGAAATTGATTGCAAATCACTGGACATGGAGATTTAAGACTATACCTCACTAATTTGAAGCCAAATATTGAACAATTGCTATCAGAGCATCAGGTTCATCCCTCTCATTAACAGCATTATTTGTATATTAATTTTATGTAAGAATTTTATTAGGTTCTGATTTGTTTCGTTTCAAATCCAAATATTTACTTGCATTTTGTGTCTTTTCAATAAAGGTATGAATAAAAATTGTACATGCTTTTCTTTTTTTACAATTGTCCACTCTACAAAAAACCCTATCAAAGTGAGCAGCACTGTCAGCTGTCAAAAACACATTTAAAGTTAATACGTTTAGGAAAATTCAATATTAGGCAGGCAGGGGGGTCTACGGAAAACAAAAAAAGAATCAGCAAGTGGTCTACGGGACAAAAACGTTTGGGAACCTATGTGGTAGGGGAACACAACCCACTTATCTGCACTGGTGTAGAGGGCTCAAGGAAAGGACATTAACTGGTAAGTAAAATGTCACCTTTTTTCAAACAATTTTTCTTATAGTAGAAATTGCTAGCTGGAAGTGTTTAGAGATTGTTTGTTTTTATAGCCTTGCCCTTCTTGGAAAAGTCAATTATCTTCATTTTCACATGTTCAGATAGCTGTGTAGAAGAGCCGATGGTTATTGAAAAATAGAACCATTATCATAAGCCGAGAGTTTAGAAGGATCAGAGTATTTGTTCAACTATGGAATTGTCTTCACCTGAGTAATTGAGGGCTTAACAAACCATTAAACATTTAGGGCAATTGGAAGTGTCCAGACTTTTACATCTGCCATATTTGCTCTCTTTCTTCTTTTGGATCTGCAAAATCTTTTAAATAAATAAATAAGATTAAAAAAACTCAAACAAACCTGCAGATAGTAATTATGTGGAGAGAGGAGTAACATCCCCTTCCTGGTGGTGGTGTTTTGTTGCTGGTCCTGAAAGGAATTTGGAAGAAAGAACCATGGGGAAGACAGTGCTTGAAGCCTGAGTTGAGTGGCAAACCATGCCCATTTCACTGACATCATTGCCGTAACCTCAGGAACTTTTTTTTTAATTTTTATATTTTTTATTTATTCATTTTACAATGAAAATTAAGTATAACCAAATCACTTGTAAGAAAACAAGTAGTATTGGGTGAATACAACAAATAAGAAGAAATACATTTAGAGGAAAATCAATAAAGGCAACTTCCAACCTACAAACCAGCCAGGAACTTTTCAATTGATTTGCAACTGTTTCATGGTCACATACTTGAAGATGCAGGTGACCAAAGGGGGTATGCCCCTTAGGTGTCCTTTTGGTGCCATTTTGGGGCTGGTTATTTTCTTGAAGATGCTGAAGGGTCCTGGGAAGAGAAAAAGTAAAAGCATTAAACATTAGGTGTTGTTTTCTAAGCTGCCCATATCGGGTTCTATAGACAAACATTTACAAAAGGGGGGCGGTGTTCCAGTTGCATTTCAGACTGGTCTTTGTCTTCCTCTCCTGAGGCCTCTGGGGTATCTCAAGTCCATCTTCTAGGACCCCTCCAACTTCCCTTACAGAAGGCTGGCACTGGGAATGATTACATCCCCTTAATGCATCCGCCAGGGACTGGGGAATATTCCGTTTAATGATGCACTGCAGGCTTCTGGGAAAGATGTTTTAAGGCCAGTTCCTATCCACTGTCTAATGTAGTTGGGCAGACTTAAGAGATGTTAAACCTGACTCTATTATAGTGGTTCCCAAACTGGGGGTTGGGACCCTAAATTGGGTCATAAAAGCAGGGCCACTTTCCATTCTCTCTGGACTTCATTTTGACCTATAATTAGTAGTGGCAATCACTAGTCAGCATGTGGTCTGTGAACATTCATTGGCCCTTGCCCCCCTCCTGAGTAAGCTTCCTATTAGACTGGAATCCTGTGCTGAGTTCCGGGTTCCGTAAGCACACCTCACACTGACACAAAGGATCTTGTGCTGATTGCTGCAACCTTCCTGCTTTTAAATGTGGCTGGAGAGGGAAGGAAGCTGGAGACCTGCTATTTTGATTTTGACATTGTATGGGGTCATGTGAATTTTCAGTTGTTAAAATGGGGTCATATAGGATGGAAGTTTGAAAAGCACGGCTCTGTTATCTTAATGGACATATTGAAATTTGTCACACAGAACAGTACTCTGCAGGAGGTTTTTATTGTCCAAACAGTAAAGTTTTCCTCTGATACAGTTAAAAAAAAAATTGTAAGAACAGGATTGATTCTGCCCTTCAGAAACTGGAAAAATTATCAATACAGGTTGATTCTTTGAAAACCATGGGTGTTTCCAGTATCAAGGATAGCTTGATACGTATATAGTTAGAGGAACTTGAGAATTCTGTTTATGCTAGGAATTTACGTTTTTTAAAAACTTTCTCGAGATGCATCTGTTATCTCCATGTATTTTATTTGAGAACTATTTGAAAGAAGTATTGTTCACTGATGCAGATTTTTCTCCAGGACCAAGCAGAAAGTCAGTCCTCACATATGGGTGACGTCGGCACCGATGGAGCCCCTGTGTGGAGCATTTCCCCAGCTTTCAAAGAAAGCCTTTGGGAATGCAGCGCGCATGCGCGGTCCCCTTCTCGCCCAAGGGTGCCATCTTGCTCAGTCTTTGTTCCGCGGAGCCCGACGGACGTGTTTCATTTTCACCCGAGGAAAAAGTTGATTTTATTCTGTGTGGACCCGTTTTCTTTGGTTCGTCGCTAGTTTCTCTTTCCTGCCTGGGCCTGATACGTCGGTATCGAGCCCGCACTTCTTTTTTCTGTTTTTGTCCTTAGTGAATAGCGTACGCGCCATTTTTCTATTTTTCACTAGCAGCCCTGTCTTGACCTCGCAGGGGCCCTTTTTCCCCCGATGGCTGCCAGCGCGTTTAAGAAGTGTGATCGGTGTAAGAAACTATCTCTCACGACACACATGATTGCTGCCTCGGACCCGATCATGACCCGATGATCTGTGGCCCGTGTGGGAAAATGTCCTCAAAGGCGTTGAGGAGTCGGCAGCACCAAAAGGAAAGAATCTTCTCTGACTCCGCATCCGGACGGGCCCGGACTTTGTCAGAGGCCTCGACGTCTCGGGACTCCGGCCCCAAGCATCGCCGAGGCTCCTCTGAGAGGGGGGTCTCCCTCGCAGGAGCATCGCAGGAAGAAGAAACCCGCGAGGGTGGCATCGGTGGACGCACTTGGCTCCTCGAGGGCCAAGTCGCATAGCCACGAGCGCCGTCTCGGGTCTTCAGAGTCGGAGAGGCCTGCCAAACAGCCTTGTATGGAGATGGAGTCCCCAGGTCACGTGAGTACTGTAGTCCTCGTGGACTCTCCTCCGGGGGAGCCGACGGCGTCGGGCCTGATGTCGGGACCCGAGTCGGGGGCTGCTGAGTCTCCTGAGCTTGGACTCAGGTTGACGGCCTTGGAGTGCAGCTTGGCTGCCTTCATGGAACAGCAGCGGGCACTGATCGCTGGTCTCACCGGTGCATCTGCCCCGACCACCGGGACATCGATGTCCAAGTCGACCCCGGAGGCCGAGCCGATCCTCGAGTCCATGTGCTCTCGAGTCGATCCTCAGCCAAGGTCTCCCTCGGCCTCCCGTTCGGGACCGAGGTCATCGACACTGGTACCCTCGGCGTCAGGGCAGATGGCATCAGTGCCTGCCCGACCGGAGCCGCTTGATTCCTCCTCCTCAGGGGTCCGGCTGGGAAACGGAGGATGAGGAGTCACCGGACACCTTTCGGACTCTGTGTGTCCCATCGGACTCACTGGAGTCCGAGCCTTGGAGAAGGTCCCCCTCCCCCCGGAGGATACCCGGTTCTCGGACTTCGTGCGGGATATGGCCAAGGCCTTGGCATTCCCCGCGGATCCCGAGGAGGAGCCGAGGAGCTTGAGGCCCTGCAGTATGACTCTCCTCCCAAGGAGGCCTTTACTGTACCGGTTCCTCCGATGCTGGAACGGTTGCTCTTCCGCATGTGGGAGGCGCCGGCCTAGGCGCCTGTTTTGAGCAAGCGGGTTGATTCCATCTATCAAGTCCGCAAGAGCTCCAGGTTCCAAAAGGCACAACTACCGCACCACTCCATGGTTGTGGAATCGGCCATGCATCGTCTGAAGAGTCAGAAGATGCACTCCTCGGTGCCTCCCGGCCGGGAGGCCCGGAACCTGGATGCCCTCGGTAAGAAGTGCTTCCAGGGCTCTATGCTTGCTTGCCGTGTCCAGACCTACCAGCTGTACATGGGCATGTATCTTCGAGACCTGGCAAAGGAGATTGCCGGGTTCTCTGCTGGTCTCTCCGAGGAACCTTTGCAGAGGTTCACGGCCCTGTCATCGGGTATTCGAGAGTGCTCGAAGTTTATCTCTCAAGCAGCTTATGATGGCTTCGAGGCTTTGGCCCGGGTAGCCGCGGCCGGCATCGGTGCACGCCGTCAGGCCTGGCTACAGTCATCAGACCTCAAGCCATGGGTGCAGGACAAGTTGGTCGATGTCCCCTGCTGAGGTGCGGACCTCTTTGGCAAGCCCATGGCTAAAAAGGCTGCAGAACTCTAGACCGAGACTCTTACCCAGACAAGGCTGTCCAGAAAGACCTCTGCCCCTTCTCAAAAGAAGGGCTCGGGGAAAAAAGTCCTTTTACCCGAGGAAGTCATTTGCCTATAAAACACACCCTCATTTTCAGGCCTCTGTAGCTCCCCAACAGGGTCAGCAGGCCAAGGGGCAGGGACATGGGCCCCGTAGGCAGAAAACCCCCAAGCCACCAGCTCCGGCTCCTGCACAGCAGGGAGCGGGGTTTTGACTCCAGTAGCATAGCCTCTCCTCCTCAGCTGGCCCCTATCAGCACAGGAGGCCGGCTGGCCCTGTATGCCCACAGGTGGCCAGCCGTAACAAAGGATACCTGGGTGCTAAGCATAGTCCAAAAGGGTTATCTCCTCCACTTCCACCAGGTACCCCCCTCCTACTTTCCAGGGGAGCCTCCAAGACTTCCTCTGCACAGGGACCTACTCCTGCAGGAGTTAGCAAGTCTTATAAAGGAACAGGCAGTGGAACCGGTGCCACACCACCTGAGGGGTCAAGGCTTCTATTCCAGGTACTTTCTAGTACCAAAAAGAACAGGAGGCCTCCGGCCCATCCTAGACTTGCGGAATCTCAACAAATTCCTGGAGAGGGAAAAGTTCAAGATGCTTACCCTTGGAATCCTGCTGCCCTACCTCCAGCAGGGAGATTGGCTATTCTCCTTAGACCTAAAGGATGCTTATACTCACATCCTTATTCATCCAGACCGCAGACAATATCTCAGATTTGTAGTGGGAGGGCATCATTATCAGTACAAGGTGTACTGCCTTTTGGCCTAACCTCTGCCCCTAGGGTATTCACCAAGTGCCTAGCGATGGTGGCGGCCTACCTCAGGGTGCAAGGACTCTGTCTTTCCATACCTGGATGACTGGCTCATCAGAGGCCAGTCCCTACAGGAGGCCAATCAAGCCACCCTTCACACTGTCGCTCTACTTCAGCATCTGGGGTTTGTTATAAACTTCGCAAAGTCCACTTTGTGCCCTTCGCAGAACATGGAGTTCATAGGGGTAAGACTGGACACCCTTCAGGCAAAAGCCTTTTTACCTGTGGACAGGGCCCACAAGTTGATGGATCTGGCCAGTCAGTTTCACAGCAATTCTCTGGTCTCTGCCAGACAATTCCTCAGGCTCTTAGGCCACATGGCTTCCACGGTCCATGTAACTCCAAATGCCCGCCTACACATGAGGCTGGCTCAGTGGGGCCTCAGAACTCAGTGGCACCAAGCCACGGGAAACCTGAAGGACAGAGTGAGGGTGTCCAAGCTCCTAGAGTCTTCTCTACAATGGTGGCTTCATCTTCCGAATCTGGTGCAAGGGGTGCCTTTTCAGGCACCTCCATACTCTCAGGTGTTGACAACCGATGCTTCTCTTCAAGGTTGGGGTGCACATTGCCAGGGTGCATGTACTCAAGGCCTGTGGTCTCCTTGGGAGGTCGCACAGCAGATCAACCTCTTGGAACTGAGAGCTATCCGCTTTGCCCTGAGGACTTTCTCTCATGTCATCTCTCACCAATCCGTCTTAGTTCAGACGGACAACCAAGTTGCTATGTTCTATGTGAACAAACAGGGGGGCACGGGGTCCCAACTTCTATGTCAGGAAGCGCAGAAACTGCTCCTGGGCAGTCAATCATGGCATACTACTCAAAGCTGTCTATCTCCCTGGACAGGAGAATCACCTGGCAGACAGATTGAGCAGGATCCTGCAGCCACACGAATGGCAGTTGAATCCACTGGTGGTTCAACAGGTCTTCCTAAGATGGAGTCTTCCAACCATAGATCTCTTTGTCAGTCCTCAACCATCAGCTGCCCAGGTTCTGCTCCAGACAACCACATCCTCTCAGATTAGCAGCGGATGCGTTTCTCATTCCGTGGTCTACAGGCCTTCTTTATGCCTTTCCTCCCACGCCTCTAGTGTCCCAGACACTTTTCAAAGTGCTCCGGGACAGAGCCTCGGTAATTCTGGTGGCTCCCAGATGGCCCAGGCAACCGTGGTTCCCACTTCTTCTGCAACTAGCGGTGGACACTCCTCTTCCTCTGGGGATGCAACCAGATCGCCTGTCTCAGGAGCAGGGATCTCTCTTACACCCCAACCTCCAGTCCCTCAATCTGATGACCTGGCTGCTGAAAGGATAGTTCTAGCACCCTTACTGCTACCTAGGGAAGTGGAGGACGTGGTCTTGGCCTCTAGGAGGCAGTCCACCCGGAAATCGTATGCCCTCAAGTGGCGTAGATTCTCTGTCTGGTGTGCTCAACACAATGAGAATTCTTTCTCATGTCTGGTACCAGTGCTGCTGCAATATTTGCTTCACCTCTCCAACCTCGGCCTTAAGTCCAACTCTGTTAGAGTTCATCTTAGTGCTCTTTCAGTGCACCACTCTCCGGTAGAGGGTCAATCTCTCTCCAGCCACCCTTTGGTGGCTCGCTTCCTCAGAGGCCTGCTTTTGCTTAAGCCTCCAATTCGTCGTCCTGCCCCTGAGTGGGATTTAAATGTGGTCTTGCAACAGCTTACTTGCCCACCATTTGAGCCTATGGCTACTTGTCCTTTGCGTTTTCTCTCCTGGAAAGCGTTGTTTCTGGTAGCTCTTACCTCCGCAAGTCGAGTGAGTGAGCTTTAGGCCCTAGTATCAGAGGTTCCATATACTAGGTTCTATAGGAACAGGGTAGTCTTACGGACTCATCCCAAGTTCCTTCCAAAGGTGGTCTCCTCCTTCCACCTCAATCAGGAGGTGGTTCTTCCAACTTTCTTTCCCAGGCCGCATGCCAGCCAGGCTGAGATGGTCTTGCATACCCTGGACTATAGGAAGGGCGTTATCCTTCTACCTTGACCGTACGCGGGAGCACCGGAGGGCTGTTCAGCTCTTCGTCTCTTTTGACCCCAATAAGTTGGGGTTGCCTGTCTCCAAGCGTACCCTGTCCATTTGGGTAGCAGACTGTATCACCTGGGCTTACAGGGCAGCCAGCCTCTCCTTGCAGGGTCGAGTTACAGCTCACCGCGACAGGGCGAAGGCTGCGTCAGTGGCTCATCTCCGCTCTGTTCCGTTGGCAGACATCTGCCGGGCTGCTACTTGGTCTTCAAGCCAGACTTTTGCGGCCCACTACTGCCTCGAGAGGGAGTCCCGCAGGGACAGTGCTTTCGGACAGGCGGTACTCCATAATCTCTTTGTTTAGGCAACTCCTACCCTCCGGCCCTGGTGTTGGGCTACCGTTCGGGGGCGTTCTCAGAGAAGATTCTTTACTCACATGCTGAGGCTCTAGAGGGAGCTCATTTTTCAGCTTTGGGTCTCCGGTAGCCTTAAGCTGGGGAGTCCCATATGTGGGGACTGACTTCCTGCTTGGTCCTGGAGAAAGAGTAGTTAATCACCTGTAACAGGTGTTCTCCAGGAGCAGCAGGAACCAGTCCTCACAACCCTCCCTCCTCCCCTTGGAGTTGCAGTCATATGATTCATTTTGGGGGGGTTTTCTGTCTTTTTAGCTATGTCATCAGACTGAGCAAGATGGCACCCTTAGGCGGGAAGGGGACTGCGCATGCACACTGCATTCCCAAATGCTTTCTTTGAAAGCTGGGGAAATGCTCCGCACGGGGGGCTCAGTCGGTGCCGACATCACCCATATGTGAGGACTGACTCCTGCTGCTCCTGGAGAACACCTGTTACAGGTGAGTAACTACTCTATTTGCTGCCTCTAATACGTATTATTTGCCATTTAGGCCTTTAGTGCAAGGTGAGGAAATACATGTTTTTGTGGCAGAAGAATCAACAGAGTTAGATTGAACAGGTTTTCTGAAATCTTCTCATGACAAAATATCTTCAAGGGTCACATTGATTTGTTACTCTTTCTTTAGAAGCAGACAAATCCAGAATCATGAAGACTTTATTTAAAAAAAAAACCAACCCTTTGTTTTTTTGGTCAGAAAATTATCTAGCTAGGGCTACCCAGTTGACAAGAGATGTTCCTTCAGTTGAAACTTTTGAGGGCCTTTTTCTTATGCTTCCCATGCAAATGTTTGGTCTTCCACCGGGGCGTTAGATATGTATTTACTAATCCTATCCAGTTGGAAAATTTATTGAAGGATAAGTAATTAGTATCCTAATCCCATGATCTTGTTGGTTTTTCCTTGCTTTTTTCATTCTGTGTTTGAGTATGGGCTGTTTTTTTTCTAGAGTTTTAATATTTTATATCCATCTAGACGGGTTAGCTCCCTCTTTCTGTGACATGGGCTAGGAAACATTGTTTTATTATTTTGTATTACTCCTTGTGGAATTATATTTTACTGTAATCTTTTATTGCAAAATATCAATTAAAAATAGTAATGTGGGGGGACTTCCGGTGATGCGTGAGTGAGAGAGGACGTGCCTCCTTCGCTCCGGGGCTGCCTCGGCCATAAATCCTGCTTTAATCGGCTTGCTATGAGCCCTCACCCCTAATTTCTCCCTGAGAGAGCGGCATCCTTGTTTTCTAAGTCTGATAACCTTACCAGCGCAGACCTGCTATGCCTTTACCGGCCCGGAAGGAGCGGGAGAAAATGCCGAAAACGGGGCCTGCTGCTGCGGCCACGCGCCAGCCTGCCTCACCGGGGGCGGACAGCACGGACTCCACGTCGGAGGAGCTGGCGCGGGAGGTAGTGCGGCTCCTCGAACCGAAGTTTGATCGTGTCATGCAGAAACTGGAGGGGATGGAGGAGTCCATGACCGAGTTCGGCCGTCGCGTGGAGGAGGTTGAGCACCGCGTGGCCCCGGTGGAGGAAGGTGAAAGTCGCCGAGATGGGGAGCTTGAGACACAAAAGAAACTCCTTTTGGAGGCGCAGCAGAAGCTAGAGGACCTGGAAAACCGGTCCCGGCGGAACAACTTGCGGCTTGTGGGTCTCGGAGAGGACCGCACTGACCAAGAGCTGCTGGCCTTCCTGGAGTCATGGCTCCCTGAAGCGTTAGGGATGCCAGACCTGCAGGGCCTTTTCCGGATTGAGCGAGCGCATCGTCTGGGAGCCCGGAGGGATCCAGCTGACCGGCCACGTGTGGTGATTATTCGAGTGCTCAATTTTCAGCACAAATGGCGGATTATTCAGGCTTACCGTAAAAAAGGCGAGCTCACTCTCCACAATAAAAAGATTCTCATCTTTCAAGATTACTCAGTGGCGGTGGCCGCCAAGCGTCGGGAATTCTCCCCCATCTGCACAGAGCTGTTCAAGCGACGAGCGAGGTTTACCCTGGCCTACCCTGCTGTGCTGCGAGTCTCCCTCAATGGTCAGAATCATACCTTTGAGAATGTGCGGACAGCGCAGCAATTTCTGGAGCGGCTCCCCTCCCTAAGTGATGCGGGGAACGGATCATGAGCTTGTGTCCGCAGTGGAGCTGTTAATGGACATTCTTGAACTAATGCTTATTAGATAGTTCAGACCTTATGTACTCTGCGATTAGATACGGAGTCTGGTGGGCCTGGGATAGGCCTGTGAGTTCTGCACTGGAAGTATTCGCTGGGCCGCGGGCCTCTGGTCCGGGACCAACATATGCGCCTGCTGTCTAGTGCCTTGGGGCCCCGTTGGGGGGTGTGAGGTGCATGGTTAAAGTCTGGACTGGACGGGGCGGGGGGAACCCCTTAAGCTTAACTACTGTAGGGACCCGTTAAGCCTTCTGGTCTGGTAATCAGTGGCCCTCCATTTCTCCCCAGTGGATCCTTGGGCTTCCCTAGGATACCTGAGAAACAGCTGAGCCGCGAAGTCCTTCGGCGCTAGGGCTTCCGTTGCTTAGCGATGCTGGCGCAAAATCTGTGGTAGTTGCCTATTGGCAAGCTAATGATCTTCAGGATTCGCTCCGGGCTATGAGCTTACCATTCCCATGACCAGCTGGATTAACGTGGGTCACTGCTTGCGAATTTGATCGTCCACTATAGGGCGACCCACTGCGAGGGATCTGTCGTGAGCTTCGTCTTTGATACGCAAAGACTCAGCTCACAAGATTATTGATGGTATTTACTAAGGGGATGCATGTGGTTCCTTTGTGGCCTATGCGTGCCCCTTCACCAGGGCCGCGGCGGCTATATATATGGAGATTATCGAGGGGGCGAGACCTATGTGGGTTATTTTGCTTCACTGTCAACCTCGAAGGCCTTAGGATTTCTAGTTCAGTGATGATTTCCTGGGTTGCTCCTCTGAAATCATGAAAACATGAGAACTGTTTAAGATAAATGCCTAAGTATGGTTTGGTGCCCTGTCTACCATTGTGATTGTATATGCATCTCCTTGAGATTCGGGGGGTGTGGGGGTTCGGAAGGGGGGTTCGAGGCAACCCTGCAGCGTCGCTATGGAGTCCTGACCTCGGTGTAATAACTGAGGGTTTAATAGTTTGGGTGAGTGTTTCGGTGAGGGAGGGGGGGCTTGGGGATGGGTGGAGGGGGGAGTGGGATTGGGGTGGGGCCTGGGTGTGATGAGTGTTGAGCGTGAGGTGTTTTTATGGTTTCTGAATGCCTATGTCTGGTATGTTCTGGTTTTGGAAAGGGGAGGATGCCTGTGGATGAAGCCGCTGCATGGACGGTGTCTTAGGTTGAGGCTGGGCGACCTGAGACGTGGATGTGGAGGGTGGATACGTTTCTTTTTGGCCCTATTGAAATGCATGCATGAGTACTGAGCTCCGTATGGTCTCCTGGAATGTTGGGGGGGTCAACAGCCCGGTTAAAAGGACTAAGATTTTGCAGGCTCTCAAGAGGGGGCGGGCGCAAATTGCTTTCTTACAAGAAACCCACTTGAATGCGCTTGAACATGCCAAACTCAAAAGGGATTGGGTGGGACAGGTTTTTGCGGCCTCAGCGATTAGCAAGAAGAGAGGTGTAGCCATTCTAGTGCAACGAGGCTTGTCTGTAGAGGTCCTTGGCCAAGACGTGGATGCGCAGGGACGTTTTCTTTTTTTGCATGTGAAAATTCAAGGTGAGGAGTTGTTTCTAGGGAATATATATGCTCCTAACGCGTATGATCACCAATTTTTTCGGGGCCTGCTGCGGAAAATCCTGGGGGCACCAAAAATTCCTTTGATCATGGCAGGTGACTATAATTGCCCACATGACCCTACTCTGGACAAATCTGGTGCTGGGGGCTCCTGGGAGGCCTGGCGTAACAAAGGCGTGGGATATCTTTGTGATATGGGCGGTTTGCTTGACTCGTGGAGAGTTCTACATGGAGTGGAGCGGGACTACACACATCTGTCGAGAGTGCACCAGACTTGGTCGAGGATTGACTATATCTTGATCTCACATGAGAGTCTAGGGAAAGTGATCCGGGTGGAGATCGATCCCTTAGTGGTATCTGATCATGCTAAAGTGGTTTTGGACTGGAGGGTGAAGCCGGCAGGCGGAGCCCGATGGTCTTTTCCGGGGTATCTCTGGCAGAAAGAAGAGTTTCGGGCTTACCTTATCCAGCATTGGGAGGAATATCTCTCGCTTAATGATACGGGCGAGGTTAGTGTGGCGACGCTCTGGGAGGCGGGAAAGGCGGTCCTTAGGGGCCACATTATAGCGTACGTGGCAAAAGAAAGGAAACGTCTAAATACTCAGATTGTGGACCTTGCGCGACAGTTGCCGGAGGCCAAACGGGTAGCGCTCCGGTTGCCGTCTAGGTTACCAGAGTACTTAGTGATACAGCGAGATCTTAATGAGGTACTGCACGATAGAGCGGTCCAGTCGCTGAGTTATTATCAACACCAGCTTTTTAGGTTTGGGGACCGTACGGGACGCTTATTGGCGCGTTTGGTCAGCCGGCGGGGCGGTATCCATGGAGTGGCTCGAATTAAGGATGCGCAGGGGGTTAGGCATGCGAAACTGGATAAGATTGTGGACGTCTTCAGTCAGTACTATCGGGAGCTTTATACTCCTGAGCCGGAAAATAGAGCCTGGGAGCGGGAGTTTCTTGATGCGGTTGATCTTCCTCGGTTGACAGCTTCTGAGCTTCATGAGCTCAATGCGCCTATAGCCCAGGCGGAACTACAGCGGGCCATCAAAGCTGGTAAGCCGCACAAGGCCCCTGGACCTGATGGTTATGGCTCCGAATTCTATAAGATCTTGATGGACCAGGTGACGCCTACTCTGATGGTCTTATATCAGGAGGCCCAAGAGTTGGGTACCTATCCCCGCGATATGAGGACGGCGGCGATTACTATTATACCTAAGGAGGGTAGAGACCCAGAGGACCCGGCTTCTTATCGTCCTATCTCCCTGATTAATTATGATATGAAATTGGTGGCTTCGGTATTGGCGGCTCGATTGCAACAGTTCTTGCCGAGACTGATTGGCACGCATCAATCTGGTTTTGTGAAGGGGAGAAGTGCTTTCTCCAATATTAGCAAAGTGTTGCTTGGGATGGAGCGTTGCTCACTCCGTCTGGAGCCTCTGATCTTAGTGAGCCTGGACGCGGAAAAAGCCTTTGATAGAGTGTCTTGGCCCTATATGTTCGAGGTGTTGGCCCGATTTGGGTTTGACGGGGCCTTTATGGCCTGGATCCGGGCCTTGTACACGAATCCTTTAGCTTGCGTAGCCAGTGGAGGCGTTTCCTCTTCGGCCTTTAACTTGCAGAGGGGTACGAGGCAGGGATGCCCCTTGTCGCCTTTGCTCTTTGTCTTGCAGTTGGAGCCCTTACTGCTTTCACTTATAAGGTCCGAGAGCATTCGAGGTATTGACTGGCCCGGGGGAGGAATCAAGGTCAGTGCCTTTGCTGACGATATGCTGTTGTGTTTATCCAGCCCACAGGCCTCACTGGAATGCGCGATGGAGTTGATCCAGCGGTTTGGTTCTTTCTCCGGATTGCGGATTAATGTGGGCAAATCCGTGGCTTTGGAGGTAGGCAATCTTGCTCGATCTGGGTGGCACGGCTCGTTCCCCTTGAGTTGGACAGCGGGTCAATTTCGATATCTGGGGATACAGATCCCGGACCGCATCTCCCAATTATATGAGCTTAATATCCGACCTATGCTACTGCGTACCGTGGACACGCTCAGGCGATGGAAAGACCTGCCGCTCTCCCTTATGGGTAGAGTAGCTCTCTTTCAAATGATGGAGGCTCCCCGATGGATGTATCTGCTGCGACATGTGCCTCTCTGGCTCTTGCGTCGGGACGTACTGTTTTTTCAGAGTCAGGTGAGACGCTTTCTATGGAAAGGGAGGAGGGCTCGGATACCGTTCTCCGTACTTCAGAGCAGTAGAGCTGAAGGGGGGTTGGGACTCTTTTCGCTTCGAGATTATAATTTTTTAAGCTTGTTGGGCCCCTTACGGGATCTGATTTTGGGACGCGATATTATTTTACCACGGAGTCTAGTTCATTCGATGTCGCAGCCCTCCCACGCGGCCTTTTTGCTACATTGTAGCAGCAGTCGTTTACCCAGGCCCTGGAGAGAATCGCAGTACTTGGGCTCGTTGAGGCAGGCCTGGAGATTTCTGTGTCAGCGTAAGGGGGTGAATTGGTCAGCTACGGATTGTCTGCCCCTGAGTGGAAACGGGGATTTTGAGCCGGGGAAACTTGGGGGCCCCCTGAGTTGGAAGGCGGGGGGTTTAGACTTTCTAGGTCAATTATGTATGCCAACGCAGGGAGAGCTTGATTCTTTTCAATCTCTGCGGGACAGATACTCACTGATGCCCTCTACGTTCTACTTTTACTTACAGGTGCGACATTATGTCCGGACGCTGCAGCAGCGTCCAGGTTTACAGCTTAATCATGGGCCTTCATAGCCCGGGAAGATTTGCGGGTTACTTTGCGCTCCTTGCGGGAAGAGTGGCATCCAGGCGGAGATAGAGGCCCGTTGGAGCTCTTACTTCGTCGATGGCAGCGAGATGGTGCGGGAGAGGTCCAGATCGATGTAGACGACCTCCAGGATGCTTTTCAACGACTTGGTTCCCTATCTGAAGCGGTTCGCTTCCGGGAACTTCAATACCGAATCCTTTGGCGAGCGTATGTACCCAATGTCTGGGCGGCTAGGATGGGGGTGCTCTCGACAGATGTCTGTCAGCTTTGTCGGACTCACAGGGGGACTCTGCTGCATCGTCTCTGGACGTGTACTTGCATTGCTTCCTTCTGGTGTGCGGTTCAGGGAGCCTTACGTGTCTGGAGGCCTGCGGGGGGGCGCTCTCTCCTGAATGGTGCCTATTTGGAGTCCCCGATACCAGTACTCGACTGCAACCCAGAGCCTCTGGGGTGAACCTGGGGACGGATCTATCTGTTTATGATCTAAGGCTCTACGACAGGGGTTTCTTGATAGCGAAGCATTGCATTCTCAAACACTGGCTTGAGGACAAGCCCCCGGGGATGGAGGAGTGGAGGAATAGTTTTCTCTACTTGCAGAGTTGTGAGAGGCGCACGGCCCAGATTTTGGGGGGCAAGAACCAACGTGAGTTTGAAAAAACTTGGCAGGGGGTTGCCTGATGATCTAACATTCCAGGTGATTATGGCATCTTGAGCTCTATGGCGTGTTCGATGTAGAAGTGAGTGAGCGAAACGGGGTCTATGGACAGAGCGGCTTTATCGATGTGTGTGTGTTGGAGGAATGCTCTGAACAGGGGTTGCACCAGGCAGAGGGGGGGTGGTGGGGAGGGGAGGGGGGGGGAGAGGGTTGGGGAGTACTATTGGGGGTATCCTTGGTTCTTGCTGATTGTTCTACTCGGAACCGCGTTGCCCCGACGCCTCCTGGCGTTTGCTCTGGTTCTGAGCCTTGTTAGGATTATGATAGCGGTTATTACAAGTATTTTATTACTATATTCTCTTTGTTGTTCTGATTGCTGTTCTAGTTCTAATGGACCACCCAATCTTGACATTTTGTACTGTACTCTGGGATGTCTTTTGGCATGGGGGTAACGTGTGATGACTTCTGATCTGCTGTCATCGTATTTTGGGATGGAGTCTCAATTTTGTTATACAATTTTGTTATACTGTATGACTGTAGATTTTAAGATGATGGAAAACCAATAAAAATGATTTGATTAAAAATAGTAATGTGTGTGAAAATTTGTAGGAAGATCTCTAACTTTTCACAGTGTAGAGGTTGTCTTAATTTAGAAAGTCACTGAAACAGTTTGACCAGGGGTGCCTAAACTGTTTGCTACAACTGAATGATCTCTTAAATTTTATTTTGTATGTATTTTAACATGTGAAATAAGATGCATACTGAATAGCAATATTTTTAAAAATTATCGGCATGGTATCTCATGTTTGATCTCCTTCTCATTTTTCTTCATTAAGAGAAGTGAAACAGTCTTTTGAAGATCTCTCTGCCTCATTATTGTTCTCCTGGAGAATAACATAACTGAATTATGAAGAAGTGTGCTAGAAAAAAACAATGGCATCATTTCACTGCTATTTTATGCATGGAATATTGCTTTGTAATTCCATAGTATGAACTCTTTCATGGATATCACAAATTTGCCATGCACACAAAGTCAAGCTTCTAAATATAGCAATAATTAAAGCATAATTGGACCTGATTTTATAAATGGGACACCTATGTAAAAAGTCCAAAAAAATGCCTGTTTTTATAAAGGTATCATAGGTGCCTAAGCGTCTTTATAAAATAGGCTCCCAAATACAGCCCCAATAGTGTGCAAATGCAGCTGTTCTTTTTTATAGTGCCATTGAGTCAAGTCTGACTCCTAGCTACCCAGCAACCCTTGGGCTTTCTTGGCAAGGTGTGTCTGGAAGTAGATTGCCAGGCCTTTCTTCCGAGGCAATGGAGGGTAAAGTGATTTGCCCACGGCCACAAAGAATGCTCGTGGGAACTCAACCCTGGTCTCTTGGTCACCAGGTTGCTGCTCTACTCCCACCACTTTGCAGCTGATCGAAGTCGGGTGTAAATCTGTGCTAACTTACTTCTATTGCAGCCTTTGCTCCTGCTCTGCCCACACTACGTCCCTGGAAACTCCTGCACAAGGCTCACATATAAGTATGCATCATCCTGGCAGCCCGCATAGCTATACATGTGTATACTGCTACACAATTCTATAAAATGCCTTTTATGGTGTAAAAATGGGCTTGACATGTAGAAATACTTTTATAAAATTACCCCTCCCCCATTTGCAGCTGCCTAAAGTATTCTGTGTACTGAAACAAAAAAACTGTGAAGTACATCTTGTAGCGCTATACAAATGCTAAGTAGTAGTGAAAAAAATATCCCAGTGGATTTTCTATACTGCCTCTGTTAAAATACAAAGCAGTTTACAAAATATCAGAACACCATCAGTAAATAGGAAAAGGAGGTACAGGTACAAGCAGTAAAAAGTAAAACAGAGAAACGGACCACATGGCTAACGGCAGTTTCCCTACCACTAGTCACTGAAGGCCTAGAGGAAAAAGTACTCTAAGGACAGCTTGAACATTTTTATGGGTGGATTCTGCATAAGATGCTAATGGGAGATTGCTCCATAGAGAAGGGACTCGAGGCAAACACAAGGATCTGGTAGAGTCCAGATGTGCACAGGGATACTGATGGGAAAGTGAGCTGCTTTCCATGAAGGGATCTTGGGACCTGCCCTGAGTCCACCTGAGAAAATGGCTGAAGAAGCAAGATAGGATAGTGTTTCGTTGTAAAAGGCTCTGTATGCAAGAACTATACCCTTAAACTGGGTGTAAAAGAATACTGGAAGCCCTTGATACTACATTAAGAGAGGTGACACATATGATTGTATTTACATGCATGGGCTCTAATTCATATGGCAGGATTCTGAATAGTTTGAAGACATTTAATGAGAAAAAGTGCAAGACCAGTGTAGACAGTGGAAGACCTTAATCTAGGTGAGAGGCAACAAATGCATGGGTCAAAGTATGAAGTGAAGGTATGTCTTAGGAATGGACACAAGGCATGGGGCTGACAAAGAGCAGGGAAAGTATTCCAAACCAGCAAGGAAATTTTGTTTTACAAATGAAACTTCAGAATCGGTACTTACACCAAGATAACGGAAGGAGTCAAGAGTAGTGGGAGCCCTGGCTAAAATAGGAGATAGAGACTGTTGAAATGAGGCAGCTATTTTCCAACTAGCAGTGGTCTTAGATGGAGTCAGTTCGAGCTTGAAATCCAGCTATTAAGACAAAAACGCCAAGATGCCCTAAAACACCCAACTAAACTAAAATATATTAATAAACCTGAAGGAGACCTCAAAAGGCTGTCAAGTAAGTGATGCTTGTCCATCCAAAGCAACTCCTTTAATTTCATCACCTGTCTTCTGGACAAAGTGGTGTGTGTTTTTTTTTTTTTTTTTTTTTTTAATAATTTTTAAATTTTAAGTTCTAGTTCCATCTTTTTATAGAATCCATATAAACCATTCACACATATGGTAATGGCTTCTAATATACATTGAAAAAATAGATAAAACAGTTTCTTTGCTATTTAGCTTAAAGTCTTGGACCATATCCAGCATAACCAGTAGTCCCAGATGCTTGTTGCTGCAAGCATCTGCAAGAATGAGCTTCACCGCCCACCTGCAGCAAACTCCATTTCACATGTCACACACTGACCTGACATCCATGTTTCAGCCTACTAAGTAGCTTTTATCAGGGCTCCTGCTTCCACAAATGGTTCTCATCAAACATCCTGCTGGGGAAAGAATCTGCTGTATTGTGTTTTTCGGTGTATGTTATGCTAGCAAAAGTGTATGTTTGAATGCTACAAAAGATGAAATGGGAATTTAAATCTAAAGGGAGTATATTCAAAGAGTACTAGCCAGTTAGCAGACACACTAATCAGCTAAAATATGCTGATTGATACTCGGTAGCACTAGCCAGAGAGTGCAGTTGAATATATTCACTTAAAACCTGGGCAGTCTATGAGAGGATCAGGGTAGTGCGATCGCTATCTGGTCAGTGACAATATTCAGCCACCAACTGGATAGCTTATCTTGTTAAAGTTGGGACAGTTCAATAACTGTCCTAATTTTTAAACTAGTTATCGTTTATCCGGTTAGTGACTGATATCGCCACCAACTGGATAGCAATGTGCTGACCGGCAAACTCTGATATTTGGTGCTGAAAATCTGGCACCAAATAATCCGGTTTATTTAAAGAAATGGCAACTAGATGCTTTAAAAAGCTTAGCTGCCACTGTTGCTAAATATCCACCCCTAAAGTTGTAAAGCTCTGCCTGGAAGACAGATGATAAAATTAAAAGAGGTGCTTTGGCTTGACAAATGTCACCCATCATGACAGCTTTCTGATGTCTCCTTGAGGTTTATTCATAGATTTTAGTTGGCTGTTTAGGACGTCCAGGCTTTTTTTGTTTGTTTTTTAGTTGTAAAGTATTTGTGGCTATCCTTTTCCTTCTGCTCTTTAAGAGAAACGTTTGTTAGGTTGATAGCATAGGAAGAACATAGTTAAGCAGCCTCTTGGCTGGAGCAAATGACATTCTGTTGGGCAAGAAGCAGCCTTCTAAAGCCATCTGTAAGTTTCCTATCAGTTTCCCCAGCTAAGACAGCTTCAAAGGGTCAGTCTGTTTTTTTTGTGTATTCTCGGCTTCACCTGATGAGGTATAGTAGGCATGCTTCTATAAGTCTTTGGACCCAGTTTGCCTCAATCCACATCGTCTTAAACTGTCCTACAGAAACAGACTGCGTCTGTTTTTCAGCCTTTTTTGTTCTCCAGTATGGCCTTAAATTCCAGTCTCTGCCTCCAATTATAGCTCTATCATGAGGCAGTTTCAATTAGCTTCTGGGTGTCTAGTTCTTCCATCTCAACCCAGTCCTCTCGGACACCCAGGCCATTCAGGTTTTCAGGATATCCACAATGAATATGCATGAGAGAGATCTGTATGCACTGCTCCATTGTATGCAGATATATCTCATGCATATTCATTGTGGATATCTTGAAAACCTGACTGGCCTGGGGATCCCAGAGGATCAGGTTGAGAACCACTGCCCTAGATAGGTTCGGGGCTCACAGGTTGCTTTCATCCAGCTAGCTTTGTGTCGTCTTCTCCTCTGACTAGTCTCTATATGCTTTCTCAAGCCTAGCTGCGACTTAGGTGTGGCTATAATCCTCCAACTTCTGGAGCCCCATTTGAAGCCCATAATGATTGACACTACTGTTAAAAGTCAAACTTTTGTGAATTCTGCTTCTTTATGTATGTTCTTTTATTTGGATTGCTTTTCTCTAGGGTGCTCTTTATAGAGCTCATGTGTGTCCTTAGGCTTAGTGCCCCTTTTGTGGGGCAGATCGTCTCTATAATAGAATCACACATTTACAGAGAAGCAGCAGCCTACAGGAGTGTATATATACCTATGGAGGCATGGTGTATAGTTTTGAGCCTGTAGGCTTTTTTAGGATTCTAATAGCTCCATAACCACAATTTCAAAGCATATGATTCTGGTCTCAGAAAAACAATTATACCCATGACAGGCTGGATGATGGCAAAGCTGGCCAGAATGAACAAATGGATGATGAAATGCTCAAAGAAATCAGGGAAGTTAACAAAAGTTACAGAACGGTGATAATAACAGGTGATTTCAATTACCTCAGTATTAACTGGGTCATTGTCATGGCAGCACATGCTAGGGAGATAAAGTTTCTAGATGAAATAAATGACTGCTTCTTGGAGCAGCTGGTTCATTAACTGACCAGAGGGGAAGCCATTTTGGACTTAGTCCTTAGTGGAACACCAGACCTGCTGCAAGAGATAAGGGTGTTGGGGTCACTTGGCAATAGTGATCATAGCATGATTGCATTTGATTTAATTAATGGAGGAGGAATGGTAAGAAAATCCGCATTGCTACCTTTTAACTTTCGAAAGGGAGACTATGATAAAATAAGGAAAATAGTTAAGAAGAAACTAAAAGGAACAGTTGCAAAGGTCAAAGACTTGCATCAAGCTTGGGGGGTGTTGAAAAATACTATCTTGGAAGCCCAGACCAGCTGTATTCCACTCTTTAAGAAAAGTGGAAGGAAGTCCAAAAAATTGCCAGTATGGTTTAAAGGTGAGGTCAGAGAGGCTGCTGTTGCCAAAAAAGCATCTTTCGGGAAAGGGAAAAAAGAGCTAAATGACAAACTGGAAACAGCACAAGCACTGGCAAGTTAAATGCAAGGCATTGATAAGGCAGGCAAAGAGAGAAATTGAGAAGAAACTTGCTGTGGAAGCAAAAACGCATAATAAAGACTCTTTCAAGTACATTCGTAGCAAAAAACCTGTGAGAGAGTCAGTTGGACCATTAGATGATAGAGGGGTAAAAGGGCCAGTAAGAGGGGACAAGGCTATAGTGGAGATACTGAATGAATTCTTTGCTTTGGTCTTTACTGAGGAAGATGTAGGGATGTTGCCCATGACTGAAGTGGTATTTAAAGGTGATGCTGCAGAAGAATTGAAAGACATATCACTATATTGGGAAGATGTATAACTGTTTGATAAACCGAAGAGTAGCTAATCACCTGGACCGGATGATATACATCCAAGGGTGTTGAAAGGACTGAAATATGAGATTGCAGACCTACTATTAGTAATCTCTAAACTATCATTAAAATTATCTGTAATACCTGAAGATTGGAGGATTGCCAATGTAATGCCAATTTTTAAAAAGGGTTCCAGGGGTGATCCGGGCAACTACAGGGAAAAATGATAGAAACCATCATAAAGAACAAAAATTACTCGGCATGTAGATAGTCATGGCTTAATGGGAGACAGCCAACATGGCTTTAGACAAGGAAGATCTTGTCTTACTAATCTGTTATGTTTTTTTGAAGGTGTGAATAAACAGGTAGACAAAGGTGAGTTGGTTGATATAGTGTATCTGGACTTCCAGAAATCCTTTGACAAGGTCCCTCATCAGAGACTTTTGGCAAAACTAAAAAGTCTTGGGATAGGAGGTGATATACTATTGTGGATCAGAAGCTGGTTACAAGATAGAAAGCAGATGGTAGGGCTAAATGGCCAATTTTCCCAATGGAAAAAGATGAATAATGGTGTACCCCAGGGATCTGTGCTGTGTCCGCTGCTTTTTAACATATTCATAAATGACCTGGAAAAGGGAATAATGAGTGAGGTTATCAAATTTGCAGATGACACAAAACTATTTAAAGCTGTTAAAACCCAAGAGGATTGTGGAAAATTGCAAGAGGATCTTGATAAATTGGAAGACTGGGCATCAAAATGGCAGATGAGATTTAATGTGGACAAGTGCAAAGGTATGCACCTAGGAAAGAAAAACCCAAGCTATGGTTACACGATGCAAGGTTCCACATTAGGAACCACCACCCAGGGAAAAGATTTAGGCGTCATCGTGGATAACATGTTAAAACCCTCCACCCAGTATGCAGCGGTGGCCAAGAGAGCAAATAGAATGCTAGGTATCATAAGGAAAGGAATGGAAAATAAAACAAAGGATATTATAATGCCGCGTACCGTTCCAGTCAGACGATGGAACACTGGGCGTGCTGCGTACACTAAAACGCCTTGTACATAAAGGATCCCCAAAATGTAGCTGAGTCTAACCACGCTCCGGCCAAGCTCCCGGAAGAAAGGGACAGAACCTTATAAAAAAGAAGTTGGGACAATTAGGAAGGCTTTCCTGTTTGATTATTCTTTTTTTTTTTTTTTTCCTTTTTACAACTCCATAAAGGCCACAAGGCACACAACCGAACAGGGCATTGTCCAGAGAACGCAAGGCCCGTCCTCCAGGCTGACTCCACATCCACAGTCTAAACCGGCAGTCACCTTGGCTGATGCCGAGCAGCGCGGAAGCCAACTTGTAAGCCCAGCATATGAAGTATGCCTACTAGTACAGCATTCCACAATGGAGGGACATGTAACCAGACGGCTTTGAATATGAACCTACAGATATCCCGCGCTTGCTCCAAGACAAGCACTGTGCAGCCTACTGGTCTTCACGGAGCACCGCCACGACCCGAAGACCTAAACCGGCCAGCAAAAGACGACGTACGCTGGGCCCGAAGGAACCTGGTCGAACGGATCCCAGCACTCCCTGTATCGTTAGAATCGGAGCCTCCCCCCAAGGACTCAGCCCTGGCTGGAACCGGCTGAGCATAACTCCAGGCCCTGCGGCGAGCCCCCATAAAGAAGTGGGACGCAACGATGCCTTGAGGAAAGGGAAGGCCCAATGGGTGAAGCAAGTTGCCAGCCGACCAAGGGAGTAAACCCCACACGCGCACCTCAACGGAAGGTCGGAAGAACTGAGGAGTCTGGTCCCACAGGTGCGCCTGCTAGCCTTGAACAACATACACCTCCGCAGGTACAAAAAACTTAAATTGTGAGCACCCTCAGAGGTAGGGGGAATAGACGACAGCCTCCGACTGTTGACCACCTTGTCTTGCACAACAGACAGCAGCACCCAACCAAACAAATGATTGGGAATATATGACCTCAGAACCCCAAGGCAGAGGTAAAACAATAGAACGTGCAGTGGACGTGAATTTCCAGATCTGCCAGCCCCCCTGCCCATATTGAGAAGAGGCAGAGAAGAATTGGACCGGCGGATCTGGAGGGGTGCCTCCTGGACAGCCGGGCCACCGAAGGGAAAACTAATGACTGAGGCCCCAACTCCTCAGGATGGCCCCGTCTTGCATTGGCAACCCCATGCACCACCATGGTACGACCGCACCTTGAATATTGTGTGCAGTTCTGGTTGCCGTATCTTAAAAAGGATATAGCGTTATTAGAAAAGGTGCAGAGAAGAGCCACCAAAATGGTAAAGGGGATGGAAGGATACTCCTATGAAGAGATGCTAAAAAGGTTAGTGCTCTTCAACCTGGAAAAGAGATGGCTGAGGGGAGATATGATAGAAGTCTATAAATTAATGAACGGAGTGGAACGGGTAAACGTAGATCGATTGTTTATGTTATCAGAATATAAAAAGAGTAGGGGACATGCAATGAGGCTACAGGGTAAACTATTTAAGACTAATAAGAGAAAATATTTTTTCACTCAACGTGTAATCAAACTCTGGAATTTGTTAACGAAGGTTGTAGTAAAAGCTGTTAGTGTAGCTGGGTTTAAAACGTTTTGGACAAGTTCCTGGAGGAAAGGTCCATAAACCATTATTAAAAGGGACATGGGATATCACTGCTTGACCCAATACAAGCATTGAGGAACCTTTTGTCTTTAGGGAAACTGCTAGATACTTATGACCTAGATTGGCCACTTGGAAACAGGATACTGTGCTTTGATGGACCTTGGTCTGACCCAGTATGGCATATCTTATGTTCTTATCTTATATGCTATTCCTAGCTTCTCATACTTTATTTCTAAAAAAAAAAAAAGGAAAGAAACATTGTTCTCCATCCCCAGATGAAGCACTGCTTTGCTATCTTCAAAATAATAATCAGGACCCCAAGGGTGCTGCAGGAAGAGTTGCAAAATCTATCCTCTACCATAGAATTGACCGGTTCCCACAGGAGACCAGCTGTCGGTGGCACATTTGCAGTTTCCCTACCAACTGTCTCTCTTAAAGGCTGAACACCCCTCTAGTGGTGATTGGTCCAGCAGAGTTGGAAGTGTGAATGGCAGTGCCTAAGGCTATGCCATTGTCATATCCAGTATCCAACTGCCACTTTGAAATCCTTGGCACGTGAAGGGTCTAGTGCAAATCAAAGTGCTAGACAGGCCCTGCATGGCAAAATATGACATGACTCAGGATACTACTCCTCATAATGTCCTACTGCTGGCCTGATCAGTGGGGGAATTGGGTGCAAAGGGGAGAGCAGGTACTAGAGGAGAGGAGAGGAAATAAAAAGCACTGGGGTGAGAGAGGGTGAGGGTTGAGGCAGGGGATGGAAGGGACATCTGTAGGATACTCTCTCAATCGCAGGGTCTTCCATATCCTCTCCTCTCCTCTCCTCTCCTCATCCCTGATTTCCCCTCCCCTTCCTTTTCTCCACCTCTAAAACTTCAAAACAAATTATACAGGCACAAGCAAATTTGGAAAACTACTTTTTCTCCGTGGACAAATGGGAAGACTAGAGTCACCAGATTGGGAGATATCATCCATGTTGTCTTGGTTCCAGAACGGGCGCTCTTCCAATACTTGAGAGTCTGTGCAGGCTCCCCCAAGCCATGTGTGGTAGTCACCAAGCTTGAGACGTCACCCTCTGAACTTTAGTACTTTATCTTCCACGCAGACCTGCCAGACCTGTGTCGGCTGTCCTCACAGAATTGAAAAGAAAAAAAAGAATTACTCTTAACTACAGCATGTCTAAGAAAGCCCTGATGAGTTGCTCTCAAGCATCAACAGACCTGGAAATTAAAACGGCTGACACTGTTACTTCTCCTCAGTGACTCTTCCCATTTTCCACATGCTACTGAAATGATGGTTAAAGCTGTGGCCCCTCCAGATTGTTTACAAGTACCGCAGTCCTCTCCCATTACTACTGTTGCTGTTTCTGTGCAGCTGCCAATTATCGTGCTGACTGACCCCAGAGCTTCAACTCCCTCTACTCCATCCCATGTGCCCCCTCAGCATTCTTTGGAACATGAAAATTGGCTGCAGCATAAGGAGGAGCACACAAAGAAGCAGCACAAATCTAAGCACTGTAGCAAAGCAGCAGAGCCCCCTACAGTTTCCTTCAGTCATAAAGGCTCTTTGAATGTTCTGCATAGAACTCTGCTGACATTCCTGGGCAACTTGCAGCTAAGTGTTCAAGAGCCTCAAAATGTGTCCTTCCTGCAGCCAGACGTTCCCAGTGGCTTCAGCTGACAGTAATTTCAGCGCTTCTACTTCATCTGATGTAGACCTTTTTACAACAGATTACTATGCTTCTCCGATCCGCTGTGCCTCATGCTGAGCCAGAGCCTGCTTATTCTCTCGCTGTGCCTCCTCTGGAAGGTTGGTAGTCATCCTTGATCTTTTCTGATAACCTTTAAAATTTGGACAATCTATTCTGTTGCTTTGGGGCCCGGCAAATTATTTGTATGAGGAGGATTTTGAACCTTCTCCAGGAGTGGCTATGTCAGTTCAAAGGGAAGACTATCTATTCTAGATGACTTTTCCTATCCTAGATTTCTTCAGAAAATGAAGTAAACCCTGGCTCTTGCTTGTATGGTGCTGGTGGAGCCACAAGACTTTTTAATTCGATTACGCAAGCCATTGATTTGTGACTAAAGATGCAGCTAATCCCTCTCTAACTCTGCTGTGTCTAAGAAGTTGGACCTTTAAATATAAGGTGCTGTCTGCTCTAGGACATTTGTTACTACAACTTTCCCATCACTCATTTTTTGCAAAAGATGCTTTTTAAAAAGTTTGATTCTGAAGATTTTTTCTAATGCTCCGCCAGGCAAGGAAGCCAGAACTTTAGACATGATGGGTAAAAACATTTTCCTCAGTTCCTTGCTCAGTCTTTACATTGCATCGCTTCAACTCTAAATGCTGCTTTACCACCATATGCTTTTTTCTACAGGGTAACCTGTTTGAGACTAATGAATGAAAAAAAACAATTCTTAACGTGTAATCAAACTCTGGAATTCGTTACTGGAAAATGTAGTAAAAGCTGTTAGTGTAGCTGGATTTAAAAAAGGTTTGGACAAGTTCCTGAAGGAAAGTTCCATATACCATTATTAAAAAGGACCCAGGTAATCCACTGCTTGCCCCAAATACAAGCATTGTAGAACCTGTGTGTCTTTTGGGAAAACTGTTAGGTTCTTATGACTTAGATTAGCCACTGTTGGAAACAGGATACTGGGCTTGAAGGACCTTGGTCTGACCCAGTGTGGCATATCATGTCAAAATTTGGAACCTAGTCTTCTCCATGCAAACCACTTTGCAGACTGCTTACCCTCCCAGGAAACCACAACAAACTGGCAAACATCCTCAGTGGCCGTTTAGACCTGCAGAAATGATCTGTTGACAGTCAAATGCTCCATAATGTTTTCAACCAATGAGATACTCCTGTGATCAACCTCTTTGCCTCCAGCCACAATTGAAAGTGTGCTCTGTTCTGTCCCAGACACCCCTCACTCTGCAGGACGGGAATCTGATCCACCTGAACAGGAAGTCCCTTTCTCTAATAATGTGGCTGTTTAAAAGCTTCGTAATGTCTAGTCTCCTGTTTTCCGTACCAGTTTGTTTACTTGATGACACAAGAACTTCATGGTCTTTATAAAAGTCTTACCATGCCAAGTGGAAACATTTTGCTATCTGTTGCACTCATCATAGCTTCACTCCTGTCCCCTGTTTCATTCCTATGCTATTGGACTACCTCAGAGCTCTCAGGCCTCCAAACTACCTCTGTACATTTTCACTTATCAGCAATAGCAACGTTCCATCGGCCTGCTGGATGACGATTTCAGTATACCCTTTGCTGTCTTGCTTCATTAAAGTGGATCACAAATCACTCTGTCGGTCCGTTTCTCACAGAGTATATATAATAAATCATCAAATAAGCTCTGTATAGCAACTAGAAAGTAATATTAGTTCTTCATTAGACTGGTAATCATTTTATCATTTGAATGTTCTAACAGATAAGAAAGCTTTTTACAGGTAGCTACGTGGTCTCAGTACCTTCGGGCTAGTGTCAGTTGACCTGACTTAGCACTCCCGCTTTAACATCAAAGACCACTGCAGTGTAACCACCTTATTTTTTGTAAATAAATTTCAAATATCGTGTTCAATAACTGGTAGTAAACAAAAAATTGCTTATCTTTGAGCAGCTTGAGTAGTATTCCAATGCTTAGCTGAAAATATCTTTCCCAACGCTATCAGGCGCTAAGCGTTTCACCGGTCAAGGGTTCCTCAGGGGAAATTGCTAAGCTCTAAAAACAGAAAAACAGTTCTTACAGACTTTACTTTCATCATACAAATCTTCAAAAGTTAAACATGTAAACCATCGCAAAGTGAAAAAGATCCTACTCGCACCTCATAGACACGCTGGCGTTCTATCCACAAAAATTGTTGAACTGCTGAGCGGTTGTAAAAAAACGCCACGCATGCGTATCCTAAATAGAGGAAGTTAATTGTGAATGGAGCATGAATATACTGACGTCACACACAGGACTCCCATTCTATTCGGGCATTTAGACCCAAAGGTATGACAGTCTGAAGCAAATGGATCCATCGCTGCTCCACATAGAGCAATGTTTGTTCTTTAGTGCGACCCTGCTGTGGTCGCAATACTTGAGTTACGCAAAAACAGCGTAAATCCTCAAAGGCATGATGTGAAGATAAACAGTGCTCAACTATCGGAGCCTCCAATCGTTTACCTTTTAATTTGCTTTTATGTTCACTCATACGAATTCGAAATGGCCGGTTGGTTTTGCCAATATATAACAGAGGACAGGGACATCGTATGCAGTAAACTACATTGGAGGATCCACAAGAAGTGTTAGCATGTATTTGATAGACCTGTCCATTGTGGGAAAAACTATTACATTCTTGAGTAATGGGGCAAATCATACATTCGCCACAAGGCTTATGACCACAAAACTTTGGGCTGTCTGTAGTAAGTGGCCGTAAAACTGTCGGGCTAAGGAGATCTTTAAAATTCTTCTGACGTTGCCATACACAGCGTGTGCGGTAATGTTGTAAACCTGGTATAGTAGATAAAATACTCTTATGCCGATTCAGACTATTCTGAAGCTGCTTACTCAATGGGGAGTAAGTTGTTATCAAATTCACACAATCCATCTCACGAGCCTCCTGATTCGAGGGCTGTAAAAGCAAGTCTCTATTGACAAAACGTGCCCTAGTATAGGCATTCATGACAATCCTCCTCGGATAACCACGCTGGTAAAAACTACGTCGTAACTGAGCTGCCTGCTGTTTAAATTCATCCATGGTACTGCAGTTGCGCCGATACCGAATAAACTGGGAGAATGGCAGACTATTGCGTAGCTGCATCGGATGGGCACTTGAATAGTGTAAAAAAGTGTTTTTATCAGTAATTTTTCGATATACGGAGGTGTTCCATCCCATCATGGTCTTAGTTACCAGTACATCTAAAAACGAAACTCGAGTCTCATGACATGTCAATGTAAACTTTATATTCGGCTCACAAACATTCAGCCAATCAAAGAAACTCTGTAGAGAGGATCTGGTACCTTGCCATATAACAAAAATATCATCAATGTAGCGCTTCCATACTTTCACTGACTCTTGGTAAGGAGAATTTTGAATCCATTTTAATTTGAATTGCTGCATATAAAGGTTGGCCACTGAAGGGGCGCACGTAGCGCCCATGGCCACTCCAGAAATCTGATGGTATAATTGCTGCTCAAATATGAAAAAATTGTTAAACAAGGTCAATTCTGCGATTGTGGACAAAAAGGTGAGTAGAGAGTCCGACAAATCCCCCCGGTTATTAAGAGCTTCCATAATCACTGCATGAGCTTGTGTTTGAGGAATCACCGTGTATAGGGAAGTCACATCTAAAGTAACTAGAATCACTCCAGCTGCCGCTGTCAGATGTTCACACTCATGTAAAACATTTAAAAAATGGGTCGAATCCTTGATGTAGGAGGGAATAGAGGCCATCAAAGGTCGCAAGTAGGAGTCCAGATACATCGACAAAGGCTCCAGCAAGGAACCACGGGTGGATACTATTGGACGGCCCGTAGGGTGTTTCAAATCTTTGTGCACCTTAGGAACTAAATAAAATTTAGATGGCATCGGATCCACAGGGTTAAGAAATTGATACTCCTTTTTAGAAATCAGCTTTTCTTCCAAAGCCATCTTAGTTAATCTCTGAATACGATCTTGAAGTGATAAGGGGGGGTCCACTGCAAGCCTACTATAGACTTGCTGATCCCCTAGTTGACGATAAGCTTCATCACAATACTGCTGTCTGTTCCAGATGATTATCGCACCCCCCTTATCCACTCTCTTGATGACTAAATCTGAGCGGGACTGTAAGTTCCGCAACGCATTCCTTTCCAATGATGATAAAGATGTATAAAAACTTCTTTGAGAATGAGCCACTCGTTGCATATCTTGGATAATTAAATCGCAATACAGAAGTAAGGAGGGGTGTATTGGGCCTGGAGGAGTCCATTTAGATTTCAAAGGTAATGCAACTCTCCCACATGAGAGTTGCATTACCTTGCTTCATTAAAGGCCTTCTGCACATTAAGCCACCTGTACGGCTGACTTGAATATTGTTCTGTCTTAACTGACCGGAGTTCCGTTTCAGTCCCTGGGCCAGACTACTCTATAGCACCTCTCTTGGAAGGTTCTTTTTCTCGTCTCTATTACTGCTGTCAAATGAGTGTGTGAACTTCAGGCTCCTAGTCTCAGATTATCCATATACACAGGTTTTTTTTTCAATTGTGTCGTGCTATGCATTAACTCTAACTTTTTTTCCTAAAGTTGTTTCTGAATTTCACCTAAATCAGTCTACTGTTTTGGCCTCTTTTTGTACCAAGTCTCATTCTACTCCAGATGAAGCTACTCTTCATACTCTGGATTGTCACAGAGGACTCCTTTACTACCTGAAGATTACTCAATAAATCTGCAAGCCTCCCCAGTTTTTTGTGATTTATAATCCTAACACGGGTCTCCCAGACTCTCACATCTCCACTTCTGTTGTCGGCAAGCTGGAGAATCTCCTGAATGTATCTCTGTTACAAGTTCTGCTCTAAATTTGCCTCAGTTGCTGCTTGCGTAACATCCTTGGAACACTTCCATTGTTGACATTTGAAAAGCAGCAATCTGGTCTTTCATCCACATTTTTGCTAAATATTGTGCCTTGGATGTATGGTTGTGGTCAACATTATTAGCATCCTTGCATTTTAGGTATGTTGTGTACAATATCTTGAGAAATAATTGGAAATATTCCAATTGTATGTCATCATAAGGAAAGCTGAAAAATACAAGCCAGTTAGTCTAACCTCTGTGGTGAGTAAATTATTGGAAACTCTGCTAAAAGGGAGAATAGTGAAGTTTTTGGAGTCCAATGGGTTTACCAGAGGCAAGTCTTGTCAGACAAATCGGATTGATTTCTTTGATTGAGTGACCAGGGAGTTGGACTGAGGGAGAGCCCTAGATGTGGTGTACTTAGATTTCAGTAAAGCTTTAGACACTGTTCTCCACAGGCGACTTATAAACAAATGGAGCACCCTAGGGATGGACCCTAAAAGGTTAGAAATTGGTTGAGTGGAAGATGACAAAGGGTACAGGTAAATTGAGCTCACTCTGAGGAGAAGGATGTTACCAGTGGTGTGCCACAGGGTTCTGAACTTGATCTGATTCCTTTTAATATCTTTGTTTAGTGATACTGCAGAAGGGCTGTTGGGTAAGGTTTGCCTCTTTGCAGATTATACTAAAATCTGCAATAGAGTAGACACCCAGGAAGGAGTAGATAACATGGAGAGACCCAGCTAAGCTTGAAGAATAAAGAATTTGGCAGATGAGATTTAATGCTAAAAAATGCAAGGTCATGCATTGGGGCTGCAAAATTCCAAAGGAGCAGTTCAGTGTTTGGGGCGAAGCACTTTTGTCTATGAAAGAAGAGGGAATCTGGGCATGATTGTTTCTGATGATCTTAAAGCGACAGCGAAAACCAGAAGGATGCTTGGGTGCATAGGGAGAGATGTCCAGCAGAAAAAAAGAGGTGATAGTGCCTCTGTATAAATGTCTGGTGTGACCTCATTTGGAGTATTGTGTGCATTTCTGGAGATCACTTCTTCAAAAGGATATAAACAGGATGGAATCTGGCTACCAAAATTTTTAGTGGTCTTCATTATAGAGCATATTAGAACAGAATTAAAGATCTTAATATGGCTATTTAGAGGAAAGGTGGAATAGAGGAGTTATGATAGAGATGTTTAAATACCTCCGTGGCATAAAAGCACAAGAGGAGAGCCTCTTTCAATTGAAAGCAAGCTCTGCTATGAGGGGACATAGGATGAAGGTGAAAGTGATAGACTCAGGTGTAAGACTCAGTGCTGTATAAATGTTCAGTAGTAGTAGTAGTAACAGGCAGAGATATTTCTTTATGGAAAGAGTGGTAGAGACGAAGACAGTATCTGAATTCAAAAAAGCATGGGACCAACACAGAAGATCTCTAAAGGAAAAAAGGGAACTACTGTAGTTGATATGGAAGGGCAGACTAGATAGACCATGTGGTCTTTTTCTGCCGTTATTTTTCCATGTTTCTATTATAATATTTTAATAATATGTTCAACGGTAGAACAAAAAAAAATCTGTGCAACGTATACATAGTAATTTCTGAGAAGAAAAACCCAAAACGTGACCAGGACAGGATTAATGGCACCCTTCACTAATATTTGGTTGCACAACCCTTGGCAGTGATGACAGCACCAAATGTTTCTTGTAGCCATCTATAAGTTCTGTACATCCATATGCTGCTAGTTTCTCCCACTCTTCAACTGCAATTTGTTCCATCTCATGAATGTTTCCAGGATTCCGTTTACCATTGGCAGATTTCAGCTCTTTCCAAAGGTTCTCGTTTGGACTGAGATCAGGACTCATTTCTGGCCAGTTTGAAATGGTCCAGTTTTTCCATTTTTAATCATTCTTTTTACTTTTAAATGTATGTTTTGGGTTATTGTCCTGCTGGAGGACCCATGATCTTCGATCCAGACCTAGCTTTCTGATGCTAGGTAGCACATTTTGCTCCAAAATACCTTGGTAGTCCTCTGACTTCATGATTCCTTTAATTGTGTTCCAGGCCTCCAGTTCCTGAGGCAGCAAAACATCCCCACAACATTATGGGACCTCCACCATATTTAACTGTAGGAAAGGAATGTTTTTCCCTTTATAAGCTTCATTTTTTCATTTGCAAATGTATCACTGGTCTGCATTGCCAAAGAGCACAAGTTTGGTTTCTTCTGTGCACAGAACATTTTCCCAGAATGTGGGTTTGGGGAAAGATCAAGAATACCTTTTTATGTCTGTCTTTGAGCAGGGGGTCCTCCTTGGCCTTCACCCATGAAGTCCTTCTTTGTTTAGTGCATGGTGTACAGTGCGGTTTGAAACCACCACTCCAGATTGCTCCAGGTCAGCCTTAAGCTCTTTAGATGTTGTATGTGGTGTTTTTCCAACAGTTCTCACTGACCCTCAAAGACTTCTTGGATTAATTTTCCTCTTCCCACCACATCCTGGAAGGTTCTTGGCAGTTCCATGAGCAGAAAACTTCTTAATAACATTGCAAACTGTAGACACAGGAATCTCAAGGTCTTTGGAGTTGGCATTGTATCCCTTTGAAGTTTGATGTTTGGTGGTGATGGCTTTTCTGACAGTATCAGGCAGCTCTCTTGTCTTCGCCATTGTGAATGTGGCCATTTTAAACATTAGAGCCATCATTCATTGGTTGATTCAAGTCATGTGAGTACTGACAGTTGATCACAGGTGCGTCTGATTTTACTGCAAAGGGAATATGGTTCTTCTGTTCAGACTGATTTGAATTGTTTATAGGGGTTCAACAATTATGTCCTTGCAATGTTCCAGTTTTTATGCTACTTCCTACTTTTTACTTCTTTAATTGATCTTATTTTATTTGATTCTTTTGTGTGTCAAATATGTGTACGTATATAGTCCAAAGGCATTTCACTGGCCACTTTTTTTTTTTTTTTAAGGAAATATTGGACATTCTCCAGGACCAAGCAGGAAGTCAGTCCTCACATATGGGTGACGTCGATGGAGCCCCCGTGCGGAGCATTTCCCCGGCTTTCTAAGAAAGCCTTTGGGAATACTGCACGCATGCATGGTCCCCTTCCCGCCTAAAGGTGCCATCTTGCTCAGTCTTTCTTTTTCCGTGGAGCCCAACGGACGTCTGTCTGTGTCACCCGGAAAAGTTGACTCTTTTTTTCTAGCGATTTCTTCGTGTTCTTCTCCGGTTCGACGCCGGTTCCCCTTCCCGCCAGGTTCGGTACACCGGTATTGAGCCTGTCTTCTATTTTTCGGTTTTTGCCCTTCGTGGCTGGCATTCGCGCCCTTTTTTGTTTTTCCCTGGAAGGCCGGTCCTTTGACCTCACGGGGGTTCTTTTTTCCCCGATGGCTTCCAGTGGTTTCAAAAAGTGTGATCGGTGTAAGAAACTGATGTCTCTCACCGACACACACGACTGCTGCCTTCGATGCCTTGGACCGGATCATGATCCTAAGGTCTGTGTCCCATGTGGCAAAATGTCCACCAAGGCACTACGAAGCCGTCAGCATCAGAAAGAACGGATTTTTTCTGACTCTGCCTCCGGCCGGGCCCAGACCTCGTCTGAGGCCTCGACATCTCGGGAGTCTGACCCCGAGCATCGCCGGGGTTCCTCGGACAGGGGGTCCCCCGATTGGGAATGTAAGAGGAAGAAGCGTCTCGTGAGGTCGGAGGAGGTCCCTGGTTCCTTGGGGGCCAGGTCTCGGACCCCCGACCGCCGACCGCCGCCCCGGGCCCTTGGAGCACGAGAAGCCGTCCAAGATAACTCGCGTGGAGCCGGAGTCCGCCGGGCACGTAAGTCCTGTTGTCCTTGAGGACTCTCCTCCTAGGGAGTCGACGTCGGACCCGGCGCCGCCGGGGCCCGAGTCGGTAGCTGCTGAGCTTGGACTCAGGCTGACAGCCTTGGAGTGCAAATTGTCTGCCTTCATGGATCAGCAGCGGGTGCTGATGGCCAGCCTCGCTGGTGCATCTGCCCCGTCCACCGGGACATCGATGTCTAAGTCAACACCAGAGACCGAGCCGATACTCGAGACCATGAAGGTTCGAGGTCATCCTCGGTCAGGTCACCCTCGACCTCCCGCTCGGGACCGAGGGTGTTGAAGCTGGTGCCTTCGGCGTCTGGGCGGGTGCCACCGAGACCTGCGTGGTCGGAGCCGCCCGACTCCTCTTCGGATGAGTCCACGTGGGAGACGGAGGACGAGGATTCCCCCGATACTTTTCAGACTCGGTGCGTCCCATCGGACTCACCGCAATCCGAGCCCCGGAGTAGGTCCCCGCCGGAGGACACCAGGTTCTCGGAGTTCGTCAGGGACATGGCCAAGGCTTTGGCGATTTCCTGCGGACCCTGAGGAGGAGCCTCGAGCCGAAGAGCTTGAGGCCCTCTAGTATGACTCTCCTCCGAAGGAGGCCTTTACTGTGCCTGTGCCTCCGATGCTGGAGCGGCTCCTCTTCCGAATGTGGGAGGCACCGGCCTCGGCGCCGGTTTTGAGCAAGTGGGTCGATTCCATCTATCGACTCCGTAAGAGCCCTGGATTCCAGAAGGCGCAGCTGCCGCACCATTCCATGGTGGTGGAATTGTCCATGCATCATCTGAAGAGCCAGAAGATGCACTCTGCGGTGCCTCCCGGCAGGGAGGTCCGGAACCTGGATGCGCTCGGCAGAAAGTGCTTCCAGGGCTCGATGCTTGCTTGCCGTGTCCAGTTCTACCAGCTGTACATGGGCATGTACTTACGAGACCTGGCGAAGGAAATTGCCGGGTTCTCTGCTGGCCTCTCCGGGGAACCTTTGCAGAGGTTCAAGACCTTGTCCTCAGGAATCCGGGAATGCTCAAAGTTCATGTCCCGAGCGGCCTACGATGGCTTCGAGGCTTCGGCCCGTGTAGCGGCAGCCGGCATCGGGGCCTGATGCCAGGCATGGCTGCAGTCATCGGACCTCGAGCCCTGGGTGCAGGACAAGTTGGTCGATGTCCCTTGCCGAGGTGAAAACCTTTTTGGCAAGCCCATGGCCGAGAAGGCTGCTGAGCTCGAAACTGAGCACCTGACTAGGACAAGGCTGTCCAGAAAAACCTCTGCCCCTTCTCATAAGAAGAAGGGCTCGGGTAAGAAGTCCTTTTACCCAAGGAAGGCAGCTGCCTACAAACCTTTCCCTCAGTACCAGGCCTCCCCAGCAGGGTCAGCAGGCCAAGGGGGCAGGGACATGGGCCCCGTAGGCAGAAGACCCCCAAGCCTCCGGCTCCTGCTCCCACTCAGCAGGGAGGAGGTTTTTGACTCCCACAGCATAGCCTTTCCACCTCTGCTGCCCCATCCCTGCACAGGAGGTCGTCTAGCCCTGTTTGCCCACAGGTAGCCACCCATTGCAGGAGATGCTTGGGTATTGAGCATAGTCCACAAGGGCTATATGCTCCATTTCCAGCAGTTACCTCCTCCCTACTTCCCAGGAGAGCCTCCAAGACCTCCTCTGCACACAGACCTCCTCCTTCAAGAACTTCAGGGTCTGCTTCTAGACAAGGCGGTGGAGCCTGTACCTCCCCGCCTGCAAGGTCACAGTTTCTACTCCAGGTACTTCCTCGTACCAAAGAGAACCGGTGGCCTCAGACCTATTCTCGACCTCAGGAATCTCAACAAGTTCTTGGAGAAAGAGAAGTTCAAGATGCTTACTCTTGGAACACGTCTGCCCTACCTCCAGCAGGGAGATTGGCTATGCTCTTTAGATCTGAAGGATGCGTACACTCACATCCTCATTCATCCAGACCACAGAAAGTACCTCAGGTTCATTGTGGGTGGAAACCATTACCAGTACAGAGTACTGCCCTTTGGCCTAACCTCCGCCCCAAGGGTCTTTACAAAGTGCCTGGCAGTGGTGGCGGCCTACTTGAGGAATCAAGGTGTTTGTTTTTGTCTTCCCCTACCTGGACGACTGGCTCATCAGGGGTCAGACTTACCAGGAGGCCAGGCAAGCCGCCCTCCGAACTGTCTCCCTCCTTCAACACCTAGACTTTGTCATAAACTTCACAAAGTCCACTTTGCTCCCCTCCCAGAACCTGGAGTTCATAGGGGCGCGGCTGGACTCCCTGCAAGCAAAGGCTTACTTGCCAGAGGACAGGGCACAAAGGCTCATAGACCTGGCAAACCAGTTTCTAAGCATGCCATGGGTTTCCGCCAGACTCTGTCTAAGGCTCCTAGGCTACATGGCATTGACAGTGCATGTGACCCCCAATGCCCGCCTCCACATGAGACCTGCACAGTGGTGCCTCAGAACTCAGTGGAGGCAAGCCACAGGAAGCATCACAGACAAAGTGCCGGTGTCCAAACCATTCCTGAACTCCCTACAGTGGTGGATACACCCCCCCAACTTACTACAGGGGGTACCTTTTCAGGTGCCTGTCTCCACAGTGGTGTTGACGACCGATGCCTCCTTGCAGGGCTGGGGTGCACATTGTTTGGACAGGTGCACCCAGGGCCTGTGGCCTCCATGGGAGGCCACGCAACAGATCAACCTACTGGAACTTCGGGCTATTCGCTTAGCCCTCAAAGCCTTCTCTCACACCTTGGCTCACCAGTCTGTTCTGGTACAGACAGATAATCAAGTGGCCATGTTCTATGTGAACAAACAGGGAGGCACTGGGTCCAGGCTCCTGTGTCAGGAGGCACAGGCCCTTTGCTCTTTTGCGCTCAGGCACAGCATGTTTCTCAAGGCTGTTTTACCTCCCTGGCCAGGAGAACTTCCTGGCAGACAGGTTGAGCAGGGTTCTGCAGCCCCACGAGTGGCAACTGCACCCTTTAGTGGTTCAGAAAATTTTCCTGAAATGGGGACTTCCATCCATAGATCTCTTTGCCAGTCCCTTGAACCGGCAGCTACCCAGGTTCTGTTCCAGGCAACCGCATCCCCTGAGGTTAGCAGCGGATGCCTTCCTGATTTCTTGGTCCCAGGGCCTCCTGTATGCGTTTCCTCCCATGCCTCTGGTGGCCCGAACCTTGTTCAAGATTCTAAGGGACAAGGCCTCGGTACTTCTGGTAGCCCCCAGGTGGCCGAGGCAGCCCTGGTTCCCACTTCTGCTTCAACTAGCAGTGGAAACACCACTACCTCTGGGGTTGCAACCCGATCTTCTCTTTCAGGATCAGGGTTCCCTTCTGCACCCCAATCTCAAATCTCTCAATTTGATGGTCTGGAGGCTGCAATGGTAGTGTTGTCTCCCTGGGGCCTGCCTCAGGAAGTGGAAGAGGTGGTCTTAGCCTCTAGAAAGCAATCCACCAGGAAAACCTATGCCCTAAAGTGGAGAAGGTTCTCCTTGTGGTGTCAGCAACGCAAGGAAGACACTTTCTCCTGCACTGTGCCAGTAGTGCTTCAGTACCTGCTGCACTTGTCCAATCAGGGCCTTAAGTCCAATTCTGTTCGGGTCCACCTCTCTGCTCTGGCAGCTCACCACTCACTGGTGGAGGGACACTCTTTGTCAGTTCACCCCTTGGTGTCCAGGTTTCTCAGAGGCTTGCTCTTGCTCAAGCCTCCTCTCCGTCCACCGGCCCCTGAGTGGGAGTTGAATGTGGTCTTGCAGCAGCTGACTCGCCCAACTTTTGAGCCGATGGCTACATGTCCTCTCCGCTTCCTTTCTTGGAAGACTCTATTCCTAGTGGCCTTGACCTTGGCCAGGCGAGTTAGTGAGCTTCAAGCCCTGGTCTGTGACAGGCCATACACTCGCTTCTATAGGAACAGGGTAGTCTTTAGGACTCATCCTAAGTTCCTCCCAAAGGTTGTCTCCTCTTTCCACCTCAACCAGGAGGTGGTTCTTCCAACGTTCTTCCCTAGGCCCCATGCCAGCCTGGCTGAGACAGTCCTGCATACCCTGCACTGTAGAAGGTCCTTATCCTTCTACATTGAACGTATGCAGGGGCATAGGAGGGCTACTCGGCTCTTCGTATCTTTTGACCCTAATAACTTGGGGTTACCTGTCTCCAAGCGTACCTTGTCCATCTGGGTGGCTGACTGTATCACCTGGGTTTACCGGGCAGCTGACCTTCCCTTGCAGGGTCGGGTCATGGCCCACCATGTCAGGGCAATGGCTGCCTCAGTAGCTCATCTCCGCTCTGTACTGTTGGCAGACATCTGTAGAGCTGCAACTTGGTCCTCAAGCCAGACTTTTGCGGCCCATTACTGCCTGGAGAGGGAATCCCGTAGGGACAGCGCTTTCGGTCAGGCAGTGCTCCGGAATCTCTTCGAGGTTTAGGCAGCTCCTACCCTCCAGCCCTCTGGTTGGGCTACTGGTGGGGGTATGTTCAGTGAAATCCTTTCTCTGATGCTGCGGCTAGAGGGAGCTCATTTTTCAGCTCTGGGTCCCCGGTAGCCTGAAGCTGGGGAGTCCCATATGTGAGGACTGATTTCCTGCTTGGTCCTGGAGAAAGAGTAGTTACTCACCTGTAACAGGTGTTCTCCAGGAGCAGCAGGAATCAGTCCTCACAACCCTCCCTTCTCCCCTGGGAGTTGCAGTTGTACATAGTTCATTTTTACATTTGTTTTGTGCTGTCTTTTAGCTATGTCATCAGACTGAGCAAGATGGCACCTTTAGGCGGGAAGGGGACCGTGCATGCGTGCAGTATTCCCAAAGGCTTTCTTAGAAAGCTGGGGAAATGCTCCGCACGGGGGCTCCATCGACGTCGATGTCACCCATATGTGAGGACTGATTCTTGCTGCTCCTGGAGAACACCTGTTACAGGTGAGTAACTACTCTTTACGGGGTTGAACTGCAAGGGTGCCAATTATGTTGACCACAACTGTATCTTTCCAAAGGGACCATGTTTATGGACCTTCTGTACTAGAAAACCTCTTGCATAGACTCCTCCACCCATTTTTTTTCTTTTTTCTATGGGTTGCCATAACGCTGCTTTCTGTAGCCCTCAGCTCTAGAGTCACCCAGTCTTGTGTCTCTAGTCCTTCCCTGCTTGCCCATGGTTCTCCAGGGACAGCAGGGGAAATACAGCCTCCGCATCCCACCCTCCGTCCCCGCTCTTCATTTGCTTTAACTGTGTTATCTACTGAAGTTTTGGAGGGCACTATCTGAAGCCCATCGTGCATACTTGGGGGAGTACATATGGGCTCTCCTGAGCTTTTGGAGAGCACTTGTTCAGGCACCAGGGTAGCATGGATGATGTCATTCAGTCCTGTGGCTCTATTCCCGTGCTGTCCATGGAGAACCCATGTTACAGCTAAGCAGAAACACTATATGCAAGCAAAGTTTTTATATAGTATGCAAATTCAGATGTATGCAAATGTGATGTAAAATTGCAGCAGTGATTTTATAGAACTTTATTGCTGCGGTAAACTGGGAACTGGGGTAGTAATTAGTAACACCTTTGGCAGTGACCATTGTGAGATAATTGCTGACACTGATAAATATTCGAAGTCAAAGAGCAGAACATCTAATTATATGGAAAAAGCAGTTTGCTGCCACAGGCACTGTTGCTGTTAGAAAATGGAGTTTACAAAAGCATTATTTGAAATGCTTTTACTTTCTTTTATAAAGCACTGCATTCTGCTTTTACTGTCTGCTAATGTTCTTTGAATCTGCACATTGATTTAACTATGACATTTGCATTTTCTGCCACAAAGCATGATTACTTGATAAGTGATCTTAAAGGGGAAGTACCACCAAATACATATTTCCCATAAATATTTCCTGATTATTTTTGTAAAAAGTATTTCAGCATAAAGTTAACACATTTGGAAATATCCCAGCACGCTTCATCTATATAAAAACGTCTGGGTACTGGTTCTGGGACAGTGCAGACGAGACTTGGAGGAACAACAACAACCTGCATGGCGCAAGCACTGCCTTGCTCCCACAGCAGCAAATTTCTCTTATCTGGTGTATCTTTTCCATTTCCTCTGGCTGTAAGCCTCTCTTCAGCAAAACTGGGGAGAGAGCTAGAGTGGGAGTCACAAAAGATGGGGAAAAAAGAGAGGTGGGTTCCAGGAGAAGAGAGAGAGTTCTCTTGGGAACCAAGGAAGTCGAGAAAAGCATGAGCCGAGAAGAATCTGTCTTATCCAGGTCCTCACTTCTGCTGCATTTGCAGCTTAGTGGAATTTGAACCACCACTGGTCTTCCTGCTTTAGTAACCACAGTGATTTCTGCTATAAGGATCTCTGCTACATTGGCAACTTGGTGACTTCTCCTGTACCAGCAGCCCAATACCAACACTGTGCCAAAGCAGTAAGAGGCACCAGTGTAGTAGGAAATGCCAGAGCGGCAGGTGTCACTACAGTGATAGCCAACTGAACAGTAGCCACCTGGACCTGTGAGCATGGGTGGTGATCTAGAAATTACCAGGTTACAGGAATGACAGTTGTTAGGTTACTGGCACCAGTATCAATCAAAAGGGTTTGACTAATCCCCATACCATAGATCCTAATATTAAAGTTGAACACAGTCACTTCTCTATGAAATGGACCATGATAAATTTTGTTTGGGCATTTATTCTGTATCATACTCATGACATATTTTTCACTTCTTTTTTTTTGTTTTACTTTTTTTTCAGCTTGCTCCATTATTCCAGTAAAAACTTTAATGAAAAAATTCCCCCAAAAAATACTTAACGTAGCTTTCAGTTAATTAGTTCATCAGTTCAACATGGCAATGAAAGGATGGATCTGCTCAGTGAATTGGCATAATTTTCCTGATGCAGAGATGCCTTGAAACATGGTATCATGAATTTCTCTGGGAACAAGCAGGAAGTCAGTCTTCACATATGGGTGATGTCTGTGCCGACGGAGCCCACGCGGAATTATCTCCCCAGCTTTCAAAGAAGCCTTTGGGAGCAATGTTCCCTCTAATTTTCTGTAGGCTGTGTGCGCATAAAATATCAGCTGTGCAGCTTTTGAAGGAAGGTTAAATTTTTGTGCGCCACACGACGACACTCGGAGTTATATACTTTAAAATTTGACTACACGTCAGAATACAGTATGTACACCACATTGATTGCACTAGAAAATATTGTAGAACTTGTGAAAACCATAAATACACAACAACTTTTCAATTTTAAGAATGTCTGTTTTCTATCAGAATCAGAACTGTAATTTTTGTGCGCTCTGTTGTAAAGTATGTGCGCTCACTCGGCGAGGTGTGTGCGCGCGCACACGCGCACAGCTTAGAGGGAACAGTGTTTGGGAGATGCACCAGGAATGCATGGTCCACTTCCCACCGAAGGGTGCCATCTTGCCTCAGTCTCCTTTTTTTTCATAGAACCCTTTGGACTCTGTCCAGTTTCACCCGGGAAAAAGTCTGATTTTATTCTCAAGTTTTGTCCGGTTTGCATACCGGTTCCTTCTTGCCCTCAAACCAGCTAGCTTTAGTGTCACTCCTCGAGTCTGTTTGTTAATTTTTTCCTTAGTTTTTCATCGAGGTTCCCTCTACTGGCGTTCGTGCCCTTTTTCATTTTAAAGCCTTGGGCCCCTGCCAGAAGGCAGGGACCCCCTTTTTCCGATGGCCTCCAGTGGTTTCAAAAAGTGTGACTGGTATGGCAAAATGATGTCACTCGCTGACCCACATGACTGCTGCCTTCGATGCCTTGGTCCAGAGCACAATGACTGATTGTGAGCTCTGCAGAACCGTGATCCCAAAGGCCTTAAAGCCATCAGCAACAGCAGGAAAAGTTCTTCAAGAAGTCTGACTTCCACTATGCTCCAGGACACCCTCTGATGTCTCTTTGGAGTCCCATGGCCATGGTTCCTCTGAGCGGAAGCCCCAGAGATAGAACATAAGAAGAAAAAATCCTTAAGACCGCCTCTGAGGGACAGATCTGGGAAAAAAATGAAACCCCCCCACCAGGTCCTGCAGTCCCAGGCGTGAGTCTGGGGAGATGGGGCAGGAGCGGCCACCAAGATGCCATGCAAGGCTCCTGCCGACCAGCCTCAGGCCTCTGAGGCCATTCTCATCAAGGACTCTCCCTCGACAGTACCAACACTGGGACTGATGTCCTCAGTGCCCGCATCGAAGGCTGTGGAGCCAACTGGCATGGAGACTAGAATAGCAGCTCTAGCCCTAGTGGCCATGCAGTGGGCATTTATGTTGACATCGAGGGCTTCCACGGATGTTGAACCGGTCCTCGAACACCATCTACTTTGAGCAAGCCCCCGGCCCTAGTCAACGTCCTGGTTCTGTTCCTTGGGACACCATGCACCGCAAAGAGCGGTCCTCGACTGAGGTGATTGTGCAGTGTCTGAGTCGTATTCAGACTTTGAGTCTGAATGGGAGACCGAGGATGAAGCGTCTTGTCTGGCACCCAACGCCATTCCTCTCCTGAGGACGTGGTGTTCCTTGATTTTGTGAGGGATTTGGCCAAGGCTCTTGCCATCGATACCAAAGCTGAGGAGGACCCGCGAACCGATGAATTAGAGATCCTCCAATACGAGGCACCTTCTCCCGAAGGAAACCCTTTACAGTCCTGGTGTTCCTGATCCTCAGCCGCCTCCTCTTACACATGTGGAAAACACCGGCATCGGTACTAATTATTAGCAGGTGTCTCAATGCCATGTATTGAGTATGCTGAAGCCTGGGGTTCCAAAAGACCCAGCTCCCCCACAATTCCATGGTTGTGGAGTCGGACATGCGTAGGTTCAAGAGCTGGAAAATCCTTTCTTTGGTAGCACCCGGGAGGGAGGCCCAAACCCTCGACATCCTTGGCCAAAAAGCTTTTCAGGGCTCGATGCTAACACGCCAAATCCAGTCCTACCAGCTCTACATTGGCATGTACCTGAAGGAACTGTTGAAGAGCTTAGGGGATTCTCGGTAGGCCTGGAGGGTGAACCCCTTTAGAGGTCCAAGACTCTAACCTTGGTAGTGTAAAAATGCTTGAAATTTCTGTCCCGAGCAGCCTATGATGGTCTAGTCATCAGCCAGGGTGGCCGCTGCTGGTATCAGGGCACGACGCCAAGCATAGCTCCAATCATCTGACCTGGAACAATAGGTACAGGACAAACTAATTGATGTCCCCTGCATAGGTGAAAACCCATGGCGGATAAAGCAACGGAGATAGAGACAACAGAGTATGTCACGAGAACCAGGCTCTCAAAGAAGAACTCGGTGCAACCCCAGAAGAAAACCCTGGGGAAAAAGCCCTTTTTCCCAAGGAAGAAAGGGGGCTTTGGTAGCACTCCACACTTCCAGACCTTTTCGGCCCCTCAGCAGGGCCAACTGCAGAAGGGCCAGGGACATGGTCCCAGAAAACAAAACGCTCCTGAAGCCCCAGGCACCGGCTCAGGCCCAATCTGGGGGAAGCTTTTGACTGCCTGAGCGTGACCTCCACTCTCCCAGGAGGTCTTCGCCTGTGGGCAAACAGGTGTAGGTGCCCCCTTGTGGGCAGCAATCACCACTAATACCTGTGTATTACAAGTGGTCAAGGAGGGTACCCCCTCCACCTACATCTGCCACCACCCTCGTACCTCCCGGGAGAACACACCAGGCCTCTCCTCCACCAAATCCTGCTCCTCACTGAGCCAGCAGGACTACTCTGGGACAGAGCAGTGGAACCAGTGCCACAACCTGTCTGGGGCATCAGCTTCTACTCCAGGTATTTCCTCATCTCCAAGAATACTGGGGGCCTCCTGGACCTATGAGAGCTCAACAAGTTTCTGGTCAGGGAAAAGCTCAAGTTGCTCTCCCTTGCAACACTGCTGCCATTCCTCAAGCAGGGAGATTGGCTTTGCTCCTTAGACCTAAAGGATGCCTACACTTGCATCCTCATTCACCCCAGCCACAGAAAATGTCTTTGGTTCATGGTGGGGGAACAGCAGTACTAATACATAATGCTGCTGTTTGATCTGGCCTCGTCTCCAAGGGTCTTCACAAAGTGCCTCGTGGTGGTCTCAGCCCAACTCAGGTTTCCCTTATTTGGACAACTGGCTCATAAAGGGGGACATAGCTACAGAGGCACAATGCACCACCGGAAGAACCATAAATGCCCTGCAGCATCTGGGGTTTGTCATAAACTACCCCAAGTCCCACCTCACTCCCGCTCAGTGACTAGAGTTCATAGGGGCATAGCTGGACACCCTTCAGGCCAAAAGCCTTCGTCCTTCAGGAGATATCAGAACGCCTTAGGGAATTAGCCGTGCAACGGCGCAGGACACTGTCCACCCAGCTTCTCCTCCGCCTGCTGGGACACATGACCTTCACGTTCCATGTGACACCAAATGCCCGCCTGCACATGAGAGCAACCCAGTGGTCCCTCTGCTCTCAGTGGGCCCAAGCCACAGGCAGGCTCAAGGACAGAGTGCAGGTGGCCCACCAATTAGCAGGCTCCCGAGGATGATGGCAGAGCCCTTGTCACCTTCAGGTCGGGATGCCCTCCCAGGCCCCCACCTCCCAGAAGGTCCTCACCACAGACATGCCTCTAATGGGCTGGGGAGCGCATTGTGAGAGCCTCCAAACACAAGGCTGCTGGTCCCAGAGGGAATCCGAAATGCAGATCAGCCTGCTGGAAGTCAGGGCGATATTCTTGGCCCTCAGAGCCTTCCGCCACCAACTACAGCACCACGCAGTGCTGATCTAGACTGACAACTAGGTCATGATGTTCTACATGAACAAACAAGGAGGAACAGGATTTTATCCCTTCTGTCCGGAGGTGGTAGCAGCCCTCTGCTCCTATGCTATACCCAGAGGGATGCTCCTAAGTGCGGTCTACTTCCTGGGCCAGGACAATGTTTTAGCGGACAAACTGAGCAGAATACTCCAGCCACATGAGTGGCATCTGGACCCAGCGGTAGCCTCGTAACTGTTCCGGCTCTGGGGCATCCCGGTGCTGGACCTGTTCGTCAACCCAGACAACGCTCAGTTGCCCTGTTTTCTGCTCCCGCTGACCGCACCCATCTTGGGTAGTGGCAGATGCATTCCTCATCCCGTGGACGGAAGGCCTCCTGTATGCCTCCCCTCCAATGCTGCTGATAGCCAAGACCTTGTTCAAGGCTCAGCACAGAGCATTCCTAGTTGTGATAGCCCCTCAGTGGCCCAGATAGCCCTGGTTCCCGCTGCTCCTCTACCTATTGATGGTACTGCCGATTCCCCTTGGCCAAGCCCCAGGACTACTCTCGTAGGAACAGGGCACTCTTCTACACCCCAATCTGGGGTCCCTCTTGCTCACGGCTTGGCTGCTGCAAGGGTAACGTTAGCTACCTTCAATCTCCCACAAGACATGGAATGGATTCTCATGGTCTCTCGTAAGGCCTCCATGAGAAGAGCGTATGCCTTCAAGTGGTGCCATTTCTCAGTGTGGCACACAGAAAAGTGGACAAACCCATTCTCCTGCGTAATGCATGTGGTACTCCAATACCTGCTCCACCTATCGCAGGCGGGACTGAAGTTCAACTGAGTCAGAGTACACCTGAGCACCATTGAAGCGCATCACCACTCCGTCGAGCATAAATCCCTTTTGGCTCAGCCCCTTGTGTCTCAGTTCCTGCGGGGCCTTGTGTTGTCTAACCCCCTGTGCACCTGTGGCAGAATGGGACCTTCTGTGGTGCTTTTGCAGCTCACCAAGCCTCCGTTTGAGCCCCTGGCCACCTGCAGTACCTCTCTTGGAAGGTCACATTCCTGCTAGTGCTCACGTTGGCATGCAGAATCAGTGCGCTCCGGGCTCTGATGGCAGAGTTTTCTTACATGAATTTCTACAAGAACAAGGTGGTGCTCCGCACACACCCCACGTTTCTGCCAAAGGTGGTGTCCCCGTTCCACCTCAATTAGGAACTGGTGCTCCCCACCTTCTTTCGCAGGCCACATGCCGCTAGGGCAAAGACCATTCTCCATACTCTGGATTGCAAGAGAGCCCTGTCCTTCTGCCTACAATGGATTCAGGGTCACCGTAAAGCTCAACAGCTTTTCATATTCTACAACCCCAGCCATCTGGGGCTCCTAGTGACTAAGCGAACTCTGTCCACTTGGGTGGCAGACTGCATTATCTTTGCCTACAAGTAAGCGGGGATCCCACTGGACCAGAGCGTTATGGCACATTGCGTCAGGGCCATGGCTATTTCCATGGCCAATCTACGTTCTTTCCCCATTATGGTAATTTGCTGGGCCACTACCTGGTCTTCGGTCCATATCTTCGCAGCTCACTACTGCCTGGAGAGGGCGTTCCAACAGGACAGCGCCTTCGACCAGGCCATACTCTGTAATCCTTTTGTGGTGTAGGCAACTTCTGCTCTCCGATCCTTCTGTGTTTAGGCTACCGGAGTGCTGGGTTTCACTGGACATTTGGGACTTGCGAGAGTCTCTTGGGATTCAACTGCTGCTGATCACAGTTCACCTTTGCAGGTCCCCGTGGCATTTTCTACAGGTTTCTGTAGCCTGTAGCTGGGGAGTCCTATATGTGAGAACTGACTTCAGGCTTGTTCCTGGAGAAAGTGTAGTTTAGTCAACTGTAATAGGTGTTCTCCGGGGACAGCAGGAATCAGTCCTCAAACTCTCCCTCCTCCCCTTGGAGTTGCTTCTTTACCATCTTTTATTTTTGCCATCTTAGCTATGTCATTTGACGGAGGCAAGATGGCACCCTTGGGTCGGAAGTGGACCATGCAGGGTTGGTGCACCTCATAAAGGCTTTCTTTGAAAGCTGGGGCGATGCTTCCGCGTGGGCTCTGTAGGTGCTGACATCACCCATATGTGAGAACTGATTCCTGCTGTCCCTGGAGAACACCTGTTACAGGTGAGTAACTACACTTTATTAGTGGTTTATAGTATACAGCACTCGAGAAGTGGTTTGGTTTAATTTTAATACTACAATCTTTGTTAGATAGGTAGGGGCCACTGGAGAAGAGCCCTGAGAAATGGAGACTGGAGTGAGTTTGGGTTCTGTCTGTCCTGTCTCATACCATAAAAATTGTGATGACCAGGACAAACTGTAAAATGGCAAAGCTGAATTAAATTCTATTCAGTGTCATTTTGTTCTATTAAATTTGTGAACAGTGGTGTTTGTTTTGGATATATGGTGTAATGCCATCTGTGTTTAAGGGGTGGGAGTACTTTGGGGAAGAGAAGCAAGTTGGGGAACAATTTTGGGAGGGTGGGAGGCCACATAAGGGATGATGAAACTTTCTAGGGGTTGCATGTATTCCTCTGAGCTAATTGAACAGGGGGCTCTTTCTTTTAAGCCTGAGGAGCTATGCACAAATGTTCCTGAATCCAGTGGTTTTATGGCCCTCCTGTGATGCCATCATTGGTTGCCTTTAAGAAGAAACCTGCCATCAGAGGGAGAAGCCAGGCAGGGTCACCTGATCCCTTTCTTCCTTCTCGGAATCTCTAGTAGGAGCAGTTCTCTCTCAGCACTTCATACTCCCTGCCCCCATCCTGGAGCAGTCTCCTCTCTGTTCCCGCTTCTGCACAAGAATTGTTTTCTCTCCTATTTCTTGCCTTTCCCCATTCTGGTGCTAAAATTTCTTTACTACTTCCCTGCATTACTTTGGTTGTGTGTCCTGGAGTAACTGCAACTGTGGTAGCTATTTTTTTGAAGTGACTCTAAGGGGTAGCAGCAGTGGCACACTGAGGGTTTTTTTTTTTGGTTGTGCTGCTGTTTCAAAAGCTTTCTCAGCTGTGGCATAGCAGGTACATGTCATGGTTCTGCAGCATGACTAGGGGTGGCTGGCTGGCTGGCTTACACATCTGCTCAGGTTTCTACAAATTGCTTGTGGAGGAGGGCAAAGGCTTGTGGTTGCAAATTCTAAACACTGTTTTAAAGAAAAAAACCAACCACCCTAATTATTGTTAAAACACATTTGAGTCCTTCACAGTTCATGCATCTTGAACAAATAACATAGAAGAACTATTAGTGGGGGTAAGAAGCAAAAGGTGACTCTTTGTCATTATGTAGCGAGTCCTGCAGTGCTCTATGGGTAGAGGTTATGCTGTACATGTCATATCTGTATTTCAACTGCTCACCTGTAAACATGTTCTCTGTAATTGGGCTTCCAATCTCTCCTCCTCAAGAGTTCGTTCTGAGCAGTAAATTAACCGAGGAGATTGCTGCACATGGGAAGGCTCTTGCATTCTCAGAAATGTACACGTAATTCTGAGCTCTGGAATAGTTTTGCTGTGTTTTGATGTCTCTTGCTTGTGTGCCTGATTAATCCTGCTCTTTACGGAGATTACCTGTTACAGGCTTCTTTGTCTACTACGAGTACAAACTCTAATAAAGCTTAAGAGTTTCCTATTTATTCCAAAAGCTAAGATTTTAGAACTTCTTGTGAAACTTGTGCGCTGCCTTTATCTAAAATAAAGTGATTTCCTATTGGTAATAGCCACAATGATACTTAAATCACATGGTCTTTCTCTTACTAATTCTCTCTAATATTTGCAGTGAAACACTAGGGTCTGTAGCACTTCATGCATGACTTTAATGCAGCATTTGGAATAAAGGTTGTATTTGGTTTCTTAGTATATATAAATAAATAAATAAATATATCTCATCTCTGTAAGAAGATTGTTAATGTTGAAAATACTAACATACGTATTGTTCTCTATAATCTTTAATCAGAGGGACAGAAATCGGGCTCAGCTCCTGGAATTCCTGAACTCTGCCTTGTAATGCAGATTGCTTTGCAAGAGAAGGAAGTTTGCCAAGCCATCTAATTCACAAACCCTGCCGAAAATGGATCCTCAGGGAAGCAAATGCCTTTCATCACAAGTCCAAAAACCATCTGTTAGTCTGTCTGAATGAAGAATCACTAAACAGGCAACTTATCCATGAAGCTTCATGGCCCTCATCTGAGACCCTGAATGGCTAGTTGTGTTAGAACATTGTATGAATTTTATGCACCATTCCATTTTTAGAAGAACACATTGGACCTCGCTAGATGGAATGTGTCCCACCACTGCATATTAACTTCTGCTTGAAAGTTTGGCAAGATCAGCATATGCTGCTTTTCCATAGTATTAAAGACAGTGCTGTGAGATTTATAAGTATGGAGAAGACCTTATTCTGTCTATTTTACCTTTTTAGTTGTAATTTTTATAGATTCTGGAATTTTTTTTCCTGTAAATATCCCTATTACCAGACCACTCTTCTGGAATAGATTTTTTTTTTAAACCGAATCCTGCTTAGGATACTGTTTCCACATTTAGGTTTGACCCTGGAGCAGCAGCTGCAGCTCTTAGAAGAATGTTTCTTTTCTATCAAAATAATGCGCTGTATTTTGTATTAAAGTGAATATTGTACGTTGTGATCTTTGAATGATAGCATTTAATTAAATTGTTCAGCATCAAAAGTCAAAGTATAATATATTTTATATTCTCTTCTACACATAAAATTGCACATCTCTCTGAGAAGTATTTAAATCTGTAGTCTGAGCCTATTGTCTCCTTTTGGGCAGTTATTTTTAATTGCCTGGGCTGGTCCACTGATTCAATGTGGTATTTCAGTACAGGAGACCTAGCTTTGTGCCCTGGCCTGGCTAGGAGCATGAGTCCAGCCATCATACAGCAGCATCTAACAGGGCCCTGGTTGTACATGCACAAAAGATGAATAGAGCTGCAGGTTATGACCCCTGTCTGGGGCACTGCCAGTAAGATAGCTGGCCTACGAAGAGAGAAGACAAAGGGATAACCCCCCCCCTCCCCCCCTTAAAAACCTACTCTTGAGTTGAAAGAAACTGCCATACCAAAAAACAAGTGGGGAAAGCTTGAAGAGCATGGCTTATGGAATTCTTTCCAACCTCTATGTGTATGTGTGCACATGCCTATATGTGTTTTATCTGTGTCTCTCTAAGGAGGGGCAGTTTGAATGAAGTGTTTTCCCAAATATTGTGTTTGGAATGAATAATAAAATAAAATAAAGTTTGATTGATGTATATAGCCATTAGCTATCATTATCAACAGATTTTAAGGATGAATTTACAGTTTAGTTGCAGGATGCCATGGTTTCTGTGCTACTAGGAGACTGTACACATAGTAACAGTAGCAAATGGCACTGTTTGGTTTTAGGTGTCAGTGAACATAGCAATAGTTAAGAAAGCTATAAGGTTCAGTCATTAGATTCACAGTAAAATTTACAAGAAAGAATAAATAATTCCTTATTGTTCCTTCAGTCCAGTCCCACACCTCTGGGTAGTGTACCTCTTCCAGCAGCTGGGAGACTGAGCATGTCATCTTTTGATGACACCAGTACTAATACAGCTGGCACCACCCACCAGCTTCCAGTATGTTCAGTCTCCAAGTAGCTGGAGAAGGTAGTGAGCCAGGGTGCTGGACTCACTGAAGGGGTAAATAAGGAGCCTGGCTTAGGTTAGCGCGGTTTCTTATTTTGCTTTAATTTGGTTGATTTTTGTTTGTAGTTAAAGTTAAAAAAAAAAAATTTAGAGGAGGGAAATTAGCAATGAGAGGCAGAGGAGGACCCCCCCCCCCCTTGAGGTCCGGAGGGGGGGTCGGTGGTTTGGAGGCCTTGCCTGCATCCCAGGTCTTGATGGCTCCCGAATGTGTGATCGGGTGAGGAGCTGCCACTTCAGTACAGCTTGGAGAGAAGTGAGCTTATTCCTGGGGGCCTCCTCGATGCCAAAGCAGGCTGAGCACGAGGAGGACAGGGAGGAATCCAGCGGTGTGTGTGATCGCTGCAGGGAGCCGGGCTCAAATCAGGTATTGCTGGGGCTCTTAAAAGGCGCAAAGGATTTTTTATCATGTGCCAGAGGCGTGGCAGGGGGCCTCTTTACTTGGCAGCGAGAGGATTTTCTCGGGCGGCCTGCTCTGCTAAGGAAGCCTTGTGCCACATGAGCCTGGCTGATGCAGCTGTGCAGGAACAGTAAACGGTGTGTTTCCCTGCTCTTCCTCTCTCTTTCTCACTCAAGCCTTTATCGCAGCTGGGTTCGGAGCACTGGCGTGGCAGGTTTTCTCAGTGCTCTCTCTCCCTTCTGATATTAAATAAAATAGGAGGTAAGGGAAAGAGAAGGCCTGCTCTTCCTTTACTTTGTATTTTTCTTTATTTTAACCCTCGCTGTTCGGGCTCTCTCTCGGCTGACAGTTTGGGAGAGGCACCCCCTGGGACAGGGGTTACCACTTTTACACCCATGCCAGCGCGTTTGCAGTGCCTTGTCTGTGGAATCCAGTGGGGGATGGTGCCAGATGCTGGTCCGGTGTATGCCGTGGCTGTGCTGTAGAAGCCACATCCATAGAGCAGGCATTTCAGGACAAAACTCGGCAGGACAGGGCTTCTTTTCTGTCTTGAGAGGCTCAGAACTCTGTGGAGTCCCCGCCGCCACCTCTGGGAAGCAGCTTCCTGCACCTCGGCAGATCCCAGTTGCTCCATGTCTCAGAGTCTGGGGGGTGGGAGGTCCCGGGGGTGTTCTCCCCTGAATTTGTCCTGTTGCTGCATCAGGCCTTCTGCCTGCATCAGCAGGGATCAGTGGGTGTTCCCTCGACATTGGAGCACGATGCCAAACATTCAACTGTCGTGAAAGACAGTGAGCTGGGAATGGTGCCTGCAAAGAAGGCCAAGCCCTTAGAAGAGTGACTAGGACAGTCCTCCTTGTCCGAGGGGCTGGAGGCGGAAGACCTGGATACGGAGCTGGACTTGGAGGGTGAAGATCTCGAAGAGAATGAGATCCTGGAACTGGAGGACCAGGCTCGGATTGTCCGGGTGTTTTGCCAGGAAGAGTTACCTGCCCTCATCAGGGAATCCCTTAAAGCCCTCAATATGCCTGCTAGCCTTCCGGCAGAGGATGAGTCGCTAGAGGACCCTCTACTCCAAGCGGTATGGAAGATGCAGGTGGTCTTCCCAGTGCATAGGGTGATCAGGCAAATGATTCAGAATGAATGAGATCTGCCGGAGGCTGGTCTTAAGGGTGTGAGGACTATGACATGCTTCTATCCTCTGCTGGATCAGGATTGCGAGCTCTTTCAGTCCCCTCGGGTGGACACGGCGGTTGTGGCTGTCATAAAGAAGATGACCATCCTGGTGGAGAGGAGTGCAGCATTAAAGGATGGACAGGACAGAAAGTTGGACACTGCTGAAACAGACCTTTGATGTTAGCACTCTGTCCTTACAGGCTGCCGTTTGTAGGGCCTGGGTCACCAGGACCTGCCTGCGCTGTTCACAACAGCTTCAACAGCCAGGGGAACCGACAGCTAACCTGGCATCTTCTCGGTCCCTTTTCAAATCTAGACGAAAAACTCACCTCTTTGCTGACGCTTTCGATCTTGACTCACCTGATCTCTTTGTGTTTCCTTATCATTCCACCTAGTATCCCATGTCTATGCCTACTGTTATCTGTCTTGACTAGATTGTAAGCTCTGATGAGCAGGGACTCTCTCTTACATGTCTGTGCAGCGCTGCATATGTCTTGTAGTGCTATACAAATGCTCAGTAGTAGTAGTAGTAGTAGATAGCCAAGCTGGAATAGGGAGTGGCCTACCTTGCCCTTATCCATTATGATCTCATTTGAGGACTCTCCAAGAGCATGGCATCGGTGGTGGTGGCCTGCTGCTACCTTTGGCTATGAAATTGGGCAACAGACAGCTCTTTCAAGTCCTTCCTTAGCAAGCTCCCCTGTAGGGGAAAGCTGCTTTTTTGGTGAGGAACTGGACAAGTTGGTCAAGGGCTTGGGAGAGTCGAAGGTGGGTCACCTGCTTGAGGATAAGCAAAAAACAGAACTGCACTCTGTCGGCATCTCGAGCCCAGACTTGGGACTTCAGTTGTTTTCGTTCTTCACGTCTCTGCTCCTTCCAAAGGGGAAAGTTCCCCGTCAGGGGGCAAGGGTTCCAAGGTTTCTGAGAGGCGGCAGAGGTTTTGCCGCCACGTCGTCCTCGGGGGCCCAAGAAGCCCCAATGAAGTGAGGGGGCCCAGGCAGTGGTGTAGTCCTTGGGAGGTCAGCTGCGGGAGTTTTACCCTGCCTGGGTCCGGATCATGTCTGACCAGTGGGTCTTGGAGATCATCAGGTGTATGCCCTCGAGTCAGCTCATCCAGGGGCCGAGGCTTTCATCCTTTCCCCCTGCAAAAGCGCAAAGCAAGGTGGCTGCGGTAAGAGACACCTTGGCATGGCTGCTGCAGCTCGGAGCGGTGGTCCCTGTCCTCCGAGATCAGTATGGCTGCGGTCGATACTCCATTTATTTCGTGATTCCCAAAAAGGACGGTTCCTTTCGCGCAACCCTAGATCTTAAGTGAGTGAACCATTGTCTTCGGGTTCCGCATTTTCACATGGAAACATTGCAGTCTGTGATCGTCGCTGTAAGAAGTGGGGAGTTTTTGATGTCTCTTGATCTAATGGAGGCATACCTTCAAATCCCCATTCGGCAAGAGCACCAGCAGTTTCTCTGGTTTGCGGTGCCGATGGGGCATTTCCAGTTTTGGGCTTTGCTGTTCAGCCTGGCAACTGATCCTCATAGTTTTACCAAGGTCATGGTGGTGGTAGCGGCGGTGCTTCATAAGGAAGGGGTGCTGATGATACACCCGTATCTCGACGACTGGCTGATTCGGGCAAAGTCCAAAGATGAGAGCAAGCAGGTGACATCATGGGTAGTACAGTTTTTGGAAAGTCTTGGCTGGGTGATCAGCGTGGCCAAGAGCCACTTGGTTCCATCTCAGGAGCTGGAGTACTTAGGAGCGTGCTTTGACACCCATGTAGGGAAAGTCTTCCTGCTAGAGCTGCGAGCGCAAGGGCTGTGACTGTTGGTGCATCAGTTCCTGAGGCTACCGGAACCAACGGCTTGGCATTATCTGCAGGTTCTGGGAACCATGGCAGCCACTCTAGATGTGCTGCCGTGGCAAAGGGTGCACATGTGCCCACTGCAGAGGGCTTTGCTCCTTCGGTGGTCGCAGACGCATCCCCTGTCCCAAAGGCTCCCCTGTCCACGAGGGGCCAGGAGGGTGCTTGAATGGTTTCTTTGCCCGGGGAATCTGGAAGCAGGCATGTCCCTCGAGTCACTGGAGTGGATCCCACTGATGACTGACGCCAGTCTGTTGGGCTGGGGAGCCCATTGCAAGGGATGTTTTGCTCAGGGGCACTGGAACATGCAGGAGGCCGATTGGTCGATCAACAGGCTGGAGATGTGGATGGTAGCCCTGGGGCTCCGCAGCTTCAAGCCATTGTTTGCAAGGGAAGGCGGTCAGGATCCTTTCGGACAACGCAACCATGGTGGCCAATATCAACCATCTGGAAGGCACGGGCAGCGTGGCCCTGGAAAAGGAGGTAGAACTGGCGGGGCAGAAGGCCACCTCCAGGCTCTGTCGGCACATGTAGCAGGAGTCGACAGCATGACAGTGGACTATCTCAGCCGTGAGTGCGTGGATCCTGGAGAGTGGGCGCTCAACCGAGAGGTCTACGCCCGGGTGATGCGCAGGTGGGGCACACCGGTCATGGACTTGATGGCAATGTTTGAGACCACCAAAGCGAACTGTTTCTTCAGCAGAAGATGTGAAAGGATGTCCGAAGGTCTCGACGCCCTAGTACAGCTGTGGCTGGCGAAGGGTCTTTTCTCTGTTTTTCCACCATGGGCCTTCATAGGCCGGATCGTGCAGCGGATCGAGTCGCACTGGGCTTGGGTCATCCTGATCGCCCCGGATTGGCCGCGACAACCGTGGTATGCCGACCTGGTACAGATTCTAGTGGATCGGCATCTTCTGTCTCGAGAGGATCTCCTGAAGCAGGGTTCGGTGTGCATGCCCCAGGTGGATCGGTTCTCGCTTATGGCTTGGCTCTTGAAAGGGCATGTTTGAGAAAGAAGGGTTACTTGGGCCCGGTGATTTCAACCTTGCTGAAGTTGAGGAGAAGATCTACCTCTCTAGCCTACATCTGGATATGGCGCATGTTTGAAGCCTGATGTGCAGATAGGTAGGCACAGCCTGCAACTGCCTCCATTCCAGACATCCTGGCCTTCCTGCAGGCTGGTTTTGATAAGGACCTAGCGGCTAGTTCCTTGTGGGTCCACCTGGCAGCGATTGCCTGCTATAGGAGGAAAAGTCAGGGAGTGCCACTGGGGATGCATCCGATCGTGGTGTGCTTCCTGAGGGTGGTAGCTCGTCTTTGCCTTCCTCGGAGGGCAGTAGTCCTACCGTGGGAACTCAACTTGGTATTAGCAGCACTTGCTGAGGAGCCCTTTGAGGCACTGAGCAGGGCTTTGCAGAAGGACTTAACTCTCAAGACTGTTTTTTGTGGCAATATGCTTTGTATGCAGGATTCTGGAACTTCAAGCCTTATTGTACCGGGAACCATTCCTCTCATTCTCAAGGGAGAAGGTGGTCTTGTAGCAGGTTCCTTCCTTTCTGCTTAAGATGGTGTCAGCGTGAATCAACCAGTTTCCCTTCCGATTCTGGGGGCTCGGGAAGCGATGCCGCCAAATCTCTGTTGCACTTGTTGGATGTTTAAAGGACCTCAAGTGGTATTTGAATGAGACAGTGGCCTTCCAGAGGTCGGATCGCTTGTTCGTGGTGTTTGGGGGTCCACACAAGGGGGAGGCAGCTGCTAAGGCAACCATTTCCAGATGGATCTGGGAATCAATTGCATTGGCATATATTTTGAAGGGATGGCAGGTGCTAGCAGGTTTGCATTTGCATTCCATGAGGGCTCAGGCGGCCTCATGGGCCGAATATAGCTTGGTGCCACCGATGGAGATTTGCAAGGTGGCAATCTGGTCTTCGATTCACACCTTTGCTAAGCATTACTGACTGGATATCAAGTGGCAAAGGACACCTGTTTTGGGGCAGCGGTACTTCATGCCTGTCTTCCAGGTCCCTCCCGTTAATTGCTCTGTTACATCCCAGAGGTGCGAGACTGGACCGGAGGGATGATAGGGAAAGCGAAATTAGACTTACCTGCTAATCGCTGTTCCTTAAGGCACTCCAGTCGAGTCCAGTCCCGGATCCCATCTGGGTTCTGGAATTGACATTTGGCCCGGTTCTGTATCCTTTTTACCTGGCAATGGAGGAGCCAGGGAATCCAGAAGTCTCTGGGCTTGGGGCAGACTGGGAAGGTGATTGGTCTCTCGCTGGGAGTTTGTCATTGTCCAGGGATTCTACAGGCAGGCCTTCTCTCTCGAGGGGAGGGAAAAGAGTTCCTCCTCTGGTGCAGGGAGGCATCAGTTTAATTAGGAGCTGGAACTGTTTGTGTCTGTTTAACTACTTACTTGTTGCTCCTGTGAGTCTGTCAATAGGTTACTGAGGCTTGTAGGCGGTGCCAGCTGTATTAGAATTGCTGTCATCAAAAGATGACATGCTCAGTCTCCAAGCTGCTGGAAGAGGTACACTACTCAGAGGTGCGGGACTGGACTGGAGTTCCTCAAGGAACAACAATTACCAGGTAAGTCTAATTTCGCTATAGCTGATTCACTAAGAGCCAGTTGAGCAGAGTAATGGCAGTGGTGTGGAGCATGCTTCATGGAATTATTTCCAATTCATGTGTGTATGTGTGTTGCTGTCTGTGTCTGGGAGAGTAGAAAAGAGAAAAGAAATGTGAAAACAGCAATTTAGTGTATCAGAGTTTCTATGCAGCAGTGAAATCTTTCATTGAAATGCATTGGGCCATTTCTTTTATTACTCTTGAAACCTCTGACCAATCTAGCCTGTTTTCAAACTCAACGTGTATTTTTACAGTTTCCACCAGGCTAAATTTAGTGCCATTTTGCAAAATCTTTGAAGAGTTATTTTACCCCCAGACGGTACAATTTCTTTCCATTATCAGTTAGGTTTGAAAGAACTAATTTTTGTGTCTTCTTTTTTTGTTGTTTGTTTGTATTTATTTATTTATTTTATTTAACAGGTTTTATATACTGCTCTATCATTTCAATCAAAGCGGTTTGCATTGAAACTTAAACTTGGTAATGTACATAAACAGGGACATTGATAACTTGGATTTTTCTGATGCAATGGAGGGTTAAGTGACTTGCACAAGGCCTCAAGGAATGCTAGTGGGAATCGAACCCTGGTCTCTGGGTTCCCAAGCCAGTGTTCTTAACCATTAGGCGTGGGGGGAGATAAATTCAGGGTAAGCTTAGTCCATTTCTTTCTGCTTTCTTTTCTAGATGCTAGGAGAATGCTCTGTACCTCATTTGGCAAACACAGAGACTCTAAAGGGGAAAAAAGGAATTATAGTAATTGCTGTGGAAGGGCAGACTGGATAGGCCATATGGTCTTTTCTGCCATCATGTTTCTAAATTGAGGTCTGCTAAAAGTCTGCCTTTGGCCCTCTCTGCCTGGATGTTAAGAGAGTGGAGATTGGGATGAAGAAGTTTTGTTATTCCAATGAGTGAGGCGGTTTGAAATGCAGGGAAGCATTATAGGAGGTTCTTGATGACCAGGAAACAAAATATGCTGGGTCCCTTCTGAAATGTCTTGGATATCAATGAGTTTGGAGGAAAAGCATAAAATAGGCCCTGCTTCTATTACATTGCAAAAGCAGCTCCTGCTAGGGAACTGCTCCTCAGATGGTGATAAGAAAATGCTGAACAACTTGCATAATTGTATAAGGAGCCACATAAAATTACATACCATCTATGCACGTAAATCATGGTATTTTAGTGATTTAGACAGTTGCTAAACAATCAGTACGCATTTAAGCTTGAGAGTGTCTACTTCCACTGTAGGTATGCGCATGAGTGGAGTTAGGGTGGAGTGTGGATGGAACATACAAGTATATGTATGAATTATAAAATACTATAATTTATGCTCATTCTTGACAAATCTAGGCATGGGCATTTATACTAGCCATAGGACTAGTTAAAGTAGTGATCATGTCTAGATTTAATGTATATTTTTAATCACGTCTTATTTCATAAAGTATGTGCATACGTTACTTTATACAATAGGCATGCAATATGCTCAAACACACGTTAATGATGCAAGACTTTATCAAATTACCCTCTTATTCTCTTTTGTTGGAGAGAGATCTGCAGTTGACCCCATTGTTCGAATAAGAGAACTACTTTGGTAGCAGAGACTGCTCATGAGAGTCTAACTGTCGACTCAACTGATTGACCAGTGGATTGTCCTCTCCTGACAGATAAATGGCCACTAGAAAAGTATGTCATGTCATGTCATTGCCAGGCTCCAGATATTCAAAGCCCCCTGACTCAAGGCACTGAGATTCTGTTTCCCCTTGTTGATATAAAATATGGCTTCCTGATTGTCCATTTGAATCTGTAGCACATAAACTGCAATCTATTTTATAAAGACTTGAAGAGTATCACTCAGTTTTAGCTGATTTATATGAAATCACCTCTCCCTTTGCAGTTATCCAAGGTGCACCCTATATCCTGTACTGGATGCATCTGTTGTTAATGTGCATTGAAGCTGTTCTAGGTGAAAAATAAAAAAACCCCTTTCCTCTGAGGTTGCTGTTTGAAGTTTACCACCACTGCAGAGCTTTCTCTGAGAACACCTGTCTGTTTCTTATTCTAGTGCTCCGCCTCCTAATTAGCATGCAGGGAATAGGAGAGCAGAAGTTAGAAACTTCTGATCAAGATAATGATACAGTAGCATATAAAAGTATACACCTTGTAAATAGTTTTAACAATTTACTGTTCTGTTACATGTAAAAAGTTCAAAAAGTTCTTGTTCAATGTAATGTTATACGAATGTATACAAAACTGTTAAATTGTTCCATGTAAACCGCCCCTGATCTCTGGAAGGGGCGGTATAGAAGAAATAGATAAATAAATAAATAAGTGAGGATGAGGCTGGAGAGAGAGCAAAAAAAAGTCCCCTTTCTCCCAAACCCAGCCCCTCTGCTCGTTTTTTTTCTCTTGTCCTGCAGGAAACAGAAGGGGAGGGGGGAGGATGTCTTGAACAAAGTGGAGAAGAGCCACACTCTTCCCCTCAGATAGCCTTTAGGGAATGAAAGGGGAGGGGTATGTTGTACCTGTTGTTCTTATGGAAATCCCTGAGTCTCCAGGTCAGACTTGGAGAATTCCAAGCCCATATGGACTAGAAAGAACAGCATAACCATAGTCTGTGTTATTACACTGAATATCTCCAGAAAACACTGTGTACAATATACCCCCGGGTCTCAGTCACAGAGGCCACAGCACTGTGGTATGGGCCAGGGGTGACAAGCCTATCTACATTGGTGTACTATCGACCACTGGGCCAGAATGAACAAATGGATGATGAAATGCTCAAAGAAATCAAGGAAGCTAACAAAAGTTACAGCGCAGTAATAATAATGGGTGATTTCAATTACCCCAGTATCGACTGGGTCAGTGTCACGGCAGAACATGCTAGGGAGATAAAGTTCCTAGATGACATAAATGACTGCTTCTTGGAGCAGCTGGTTCATGAACCGACCAGAGGGGAAGCCATATTAGACCTGGTCCTTAGTGGAACACCAGATCTAGTGCAAGAGATAAGGGTGTTGGGGCCACTTGGCAATAGTGATCATAGCATGATTGCCTTTGATTTAATTAGTGGAGGAGGGATAGTATGGAAATCCACAGTATTACCTTTTAACTTTCGAAAGGGAGACTATGATAAAATGAGGAAAATAGTTAAGAAAAAACTAAAAGGAGCAGTTGCAAAGGTTAAAGACTTACATCAAGCTTGGGTGTTGAAAAATACTATCTTGGCAGCCCAGACCAGCTGTATTCCACGCTTTAAGAAAAGTGGAAGGAAGTCCAAAAAACTGCCAGCATGGTTTAAAGGTGATGTCAGAGAGGCTGTTGTTGCCAAAAAAGCATCTTTCAGGAAATGGAAAAAAAGAGCCAAACGACGAAACCTGGAAACAGCACAAGCACTGGCAAATCAAATGCAAGGCATTGATAAAGCAGGCAAAGGGAGAATTTGAGAATAAGCTAGCAAAAAACCTGTGAGAGAGTCAGTTGGTCCATTAGATGATAGAGGAGTTAAAGGGGCACTAAGAGGCGACAAGGTGATAGCGGAGAGACTGAATGAATTCTTTGCTTCGGTCTTTACTGTGGAAAATGTAGGGATGTTACCCATGACTGAAGTGGTTTTTAAAGGTGCGGAAGAATTGAAGGAAATATCGATACATCGGGAAGATGTATTACAACTATTAGATAAACTGAAGAGTAGCAAATCACCTGGGCCGGATGGTATACATCCAAGGGTGTTGAAAGAACTGAAATATGAGATTGCAGACCTGCTGTTAGTAATCTGTGAACTTTCATTAAAATCATCTGTAATACCTGAAGATTGGAGGATCGCCAATGTAATGCCAATTTTTCAAAAGGGTTCCAGGGGTGATCCGGGAAATTACAGACCGGTGAGCCTGACGTCAGTACCAGGAAAAATGGTAGAAACCATTATAAAGAATAAAATTACTCAGCATGTAGATAGTCATGGCCTAATGGCAGACAGCCAACATGGCTTTAGACAAGGAAGATTTTGTCTTACTAATCTGTTATGTTTTTTTGAAAGTGTGAATAAACAGGTGGACAAAGGTGAGTCGGTTGATATAGTGTATCTGGACTTTCAGAAAGCCTTTGACAAGGTCCCTCATCAGAGACTTTTGGCAAAACCAAAGAGTCATGGGATAGGAGGTAGGGTACTACTGTGGATCAGGAACTGGTTAAAAGATAGAAAGCAGAGGGTTGGGCTAAATGGCCAATTTTCCTAATGGAGAAAGGTGAATAGTGGTGTACCCCAGGGATCTGTGCTGGGTCCGCTGCTTTTTGACATATTCATAAATGACCTGGAAAGTGGAATAACGAGTGAGGTTATCAAATTTGCAGATGACACAAAACTATTTAAAGTTGTTAAAACCCAAGAGGATCTTGATAAATTGGAAGACTGGGCATCGAAATGGCAGATAAAATTTAATGTGGACAAGTGCAAAGTTATGCACCTAGGGAAGAACAACCCAAACTATGGTTACACGATGCAAGGTTCCACATTAGGAACCACCACCCAGGAAAAAGATTTAGGCGTCATTGTGGATAACATGTTAAAACCCTCGGCCCAGTGTGCAGCGGCAGCCAAGAGAGCAAATAGAATGCTAGGTATCATAAGGAATGGAAAATAAAACAAAATATATTATAATGCCTCTATACCGTTCCATGGTGAGACCGCACCTTGAATATTGTGTGCAATTCTGGTCGCCGTATCTTAAAAAGGATATAGAGTTATTAGAAAAGGTTCAGAGAAGAGCCACCAAAATGGTAAAGGGGATGGAAGGATACTCATATGAAGAAAGGCTAAAAAGGTTAGGGCTCTTTAACCTGGAAAAGAGACAGCTGAGGGGAGATATGATAGAAGTCTATAAATTAATGAACGGAGTGGAACGGGTAAACGTAGATCGATTGTTTATGTTATCAGAATATAGAAAGATTAGGAGACATGCAATGAAGCTACAGGGTAAACTATTTAAGACTAATAAAAGAAAATATTTTTTCACTCAACGTGTAATCAAACTCTGGAATTTGTTACCAGAGGATGTAGTAAAGGCTGTTAGTGTAGCTGGGTTTAAAAAAGGTTTGGACAAGTTCCTGGAGGACAGGTCCATAAACCATTATTAAGAAGGGACCCAGGTTATCAATGCTTGACCCAGTACAAGCATTGTGGAACCTGTGTCTTTTTGGGAAACTGCTAGGTACGTATGACCTAGATTGGCCACTGTTGGAAACAGAATACTGGGCTTGATGGACCTTGGTCTGACCCAGTATGGCATATCTTATGTTCTTATGCATTGCTGCACCAGTCCGAACACCTTGCCACTTGCTGGATGCAGTCCAATACCGGCTTCTCTCAGTACTGCACCAGCCTTTACGCCTGCTGATGACATCACTGAAAGTTGCTGAAGTCTGCCCAAACTGACAGTTTTAAAAAAGTTCCAGGGTGATTTAGGATATTATAAACAAACCTGTGACCCTGATATCACTGCTGGGCAAAATGTTAGAAATCATTATGAAGAACATAATTACTGAACATATAGAAAGTCATGGTTTAATGAAAAAACAACAATATGGATTTGGTCAAGAAAAGTCTTGTCTCACTATCTCTTATGTTTTTTGAAGGTGTAAATAAGCAGGTAAAAGCCTCGATGGGGCAGAGGAGGTGAGTGGCAGGGGCTGGGGGCTGAAGAGGACTGATGGTGAGTTGGGAGGACTGGGGGTTGTAGAAGATTGATGGTGAGTTGTGGGGTCACTGGGGGCTGGAGAGAGACTGATGGTGAGTCGGGGGGGGGGGGGTGACAGGGTTGAAGAGAACTGGTGAGTCGGGGCAATTGGGGCTGAAGAGGACTGATGGTGAGTTAGAGGGTAGCTGGAGGCTGAAAAGGGACTAATGATGTGTCAGAAAGATGACTAGGAGCTGAAGAGAACTCATGGTGTGTCACGGGAGTGGCTAGGGAGCTGAAGAGGGGACTGACAGTGTTTCAGGGGGGTGACTGGAGTTGGAGAGGATGGTTTGTCAGGGTGACTGGGGGCCAGAGAGGGACTGGTGGTGATTCTGGGAGTGACCTGGGGTTGGAGAGGACTGATGGTAAGTCTGGAGGGTGACTGGGGAATGGAGAGGGACTGATGGTGAGTCTGGGTTGTGACTGGGGGCTTGAGAGGAACTGATGGCATGTTAGGAGTGACTGGGGGATGGAAGAGGGACTGATGGGGAGTCAGAGGAGTGACTGGGGCCTGGAGAGGGCTAATGGTGAGTTGGGATCTTCCTAGAAGTTAGAAGGTGAGAGAAGAGGTGGGCAGGGAAAGCTTGGATGTTAGAGAGAAACCTGTGATTTACGCCTGGGGGGGAATTCTGCACAAAAAAAGAATGTAAAATTCTGTGCAAAAATATACTATTGAAAAATGCAGAATTTTAAACAACTGTGCACAGAATTTTCTAAATTTATGCTCCAAATTTAAATTTATTCCTTTTGCGTAGAATCCTCCCAGGTGCATAAATTGCAAGAGGACCTTGAGAAATTGGGAGAGCGGGTGTCCAAATGACAAATGAAATTTAATGTGAACAAGTGCAAAATTATGCATATAGGGAAGAAGAACCCAGTTACACGATGGAAGTTCCCACATTACGAATCACCACCCAGGAAAAGGATCTAGGTCATCGTGGATAATACATTGAAACCCTCTGCCTAGTGTGCAGCAGCGATAAAGAAAGCAAGTAGAATGCTAGGAATCATAAGGAAAGAAATAGAGAATAAAACCAAGGATATTATAAAGCCTCTGTATTGCTCCATAGTGTGACCACACCTTGAATATTGTGTGTAGTTCTGGTCACCGTATTTAAAAGAATATAGTGGAATTAGAAAAAGTACAAAAAGCAAACAAAATAATAAAGAGGATGGAAGGATACCCCTACAAGGAAAGGCTTAAAAGGTTAGGGCTCTTCAGCTTGTAAAAGAGATGGCTGAGAGGAGATATGATAGAGGTCTAGAAAATGAGTGGAGTGGAACAGTAAATGTAGATTGGTTGTTTACTCCTTCAAAAAGTAGAAAGACTAGGGGACATGCAATGAAGCTACAGTGTAGCACATTTAAGACTAATCGGAGAACATATTTTTTCACTCAGCATAAGAACATAAGATATGCCATACTGGGTCAGACCAAGGTCCATCAAGCCCAGTATCCTGTTTCCAACAGTGGCCAATCTAGGTCATACGTACCTAGCAGTTTCCCCAAAAGACACAGCGCAAAATCAAATTCTGGAATTTATTGCAAGAGAATGTGGTAAAAGCTGTTAGTGTAAATGGATTTAAAAGAGATTTGGACAAGTTCCTGGAGGAAAGGTCCATGCATCATTATTAAACTGGAGTGGAGAAATCCACTACTTACCCCTGGGAAAATCAGCATTAAATCTGTCTATCTTTTGGGAACCTGACAGACCTGGATCAGTAGCTGTTAGAAACAAGATACTGTGCTCGATGGACCTTTGGTCTGATCTAGTATGGACTGGTCAATAGGATGATATGGAAGGACAGGCATTTCTCGTCTTTCTTATGTAGTTCTTTCCAACTTTATTATTTATTTAAATGTTTTTTTGGGGGGTTTTATATCGCCCTATCATAGGATTCATAGCGGTTTACATAGGTCAAGGGTACTAAACTTGGATGATTAAATGGAGTTACAAATAATTTACACGTGCAGTCGTAGTGGGTAAAATTAATGCAGCAAATGGTATATATAGAACAATTAGTTATTATGAGGAGTGGGTTGAAGGATACATAGTCTGGGGAAGGTCCATAGCAAATGGACAGTGTATGAGGGGAGTATCTTGGGGGTGGGGGGAGGATATGAACTTAGGGTGGGTAATTTGTTTGGGTGAGAGAGGAGTTAGATTGGGTTGGGGAAGGAATGCTAGGGATCCAGGTAGTTGGGAGGAATTGGGTCTGCAGACTATATTTATATGGTGTTCCATAATATTCTATAATGAGAAAAGTTTTTATTGCTTTCCTGTAGTCCGATAGGTCATTAATGGCTCTTATTGAGTTAGGTAGATCGTTCCATTGGATTGGAAAGAATAAAAATAGATGATATGCAAAAGAATAAGACATGAACTGGGAAGTGATGGGTGCAGGAAAGACATGGGGATAAGAGTCATGAAAAGAACGACAAGGAAAGGAATCAGTAAGTCAAAATGTAACAGAAGAAAGAGAACAGTACAATTTGGTGCATAACAAATAAAATTTAATAATGTTTTAATTTTTCATTTTAAATATTTGATCATCATTTTATAAGTGTTAATAATAATAATAAGAACATGATATGCCATACTGGGTCAGACCAAGGTCTATCAAGCCAAGCATCCTATTTCCAACAATGGCCAATCAAGATCATAAGTACCTAGCAGTTTCCCCAAAAGACACAGGTTCCTCAATGCTTGTATTGGGTCAAGCAGTGATATCCTGGGTCCCTTTTAATAATGGTTTATGGACCTTTCCTCCAGAAACTTATCCAAACCTTTTTTAAACCCAGCTACACCAACAGCTTTTACTATATCATCCGTTAACAAATTCCAGAGTTTGATTACACACTGAGTGAAAACATATTTTCTCTTATTAGTCTTAAATAGGTTACCCTGTAGTTTCATTGCATGTCCCCTAGTCTTTCTATATTCTGATGACGTAAACAATCGATCTACATTTACCTGTTCCATTCCATTCATTAATTTATAGACCTCTAATATACCTCCCCTCAGCCATCTCTTTTCCAGGTTAAAGAGCCCTAACCTTTTTAGCCTTTCTTCATAGGAGTATCCTTCCATCCCCTTTACCATTTTGGTGGCTCTTCTCTGTACCTTTTCTAATAACGCTATATCCTTTTTAGGATATGGCAACCAGAATTCCACAAAATATTCAAGGTGCGGTCGCACCATGGAAAGATACAGAGGCATTATACTATCCTTTGTTTTATTTTCCATTCCTTTCCTTATGATACCTAACATTCTATTTGCTCTCTTGGCCGCCGCTGCACACTGGGCCGAGGGTTTTAACATGTTATCCACAATGACGCCTAAATCTTTTTCCTGGGTGGTGGTTCCTAATGTGGAACCTTGCATCATGTAACCATAGTTTGGGTTGTTCTTTCCTAGGTGCATAACTTTGCACTTGTCCACATTAAATTCCATCTGCCATTTGGATGCCCAGTCTTCCAATTTATCAAGATCCTCTTGCAAATTTCCACAATCCTCTTGGGTTTTAACAACTTTAAATAGTTTTGTGTCATCTGCAAATTTGATAACCTCACTCATTATTTCCTTTTCCAGGTCATTTATGAATATGTCAAAAAGCAGTGGGCCCAGCACAGATTCCTGGGGTACACCACTATTCACCTTTCTCCATTGTAAAAATTGGCCTTTTAGCCCAACCCTCTGCTTTCTATCTTTTAACCAGTTCCTGATCCACAATAGTACACTGCCTCCTCCTATCCCCTGATAGGACTTTGTGAAGTTTTAAATTCTCTTCTATGTATTTTTAAAATTCTAACTGCAACTCTTGACATTTTTGTTCTTTTTATCTTTATGCCCTATATTTTCTTTTGTGTGTGTGTGGGGGGTGGGGGTGGGGGTTGTGCATATTGTCACCCGCGTCTGTCCTCCATAATCAGCCTCTCCCCCCCCCCCCCCCCCATCACCACCATCTTCCTGATTTTCATAAAACAAACGTTGGATGTCTGAATGTGCATTTATAGAGTTTCTTCTCAGGGATGGCATGATCTAGATGGCAAAATCTCCTTTTGCTACTCTTGTTTCCTGACCTCATTCTGTGGCGCCTTTAGCTCCACCCTGATGTGTTTGTTCCTGACTGGCATTCTGGGTTATGTCTTGGGCTATGGCCTATGACATCTTCATATCACTCGCCCTATTTTTAAGACCAAGGTCAAGGCTGGATTTAAATTTGGGTACCAATAGGCACTAGGGTGGAGGGGTGGAAGGAGGTCCCCTTCCCTGCCCTCACTACTACCAAAATGTATCATATGGTGGGGGTTTCCATGGAAATTACTGACAGGGTTTACAGGAAGGAAGCCCTCCTTTTCCCAAGTTCCCCTCTGCTCCAGGCCTGCCCCTGCTTCTGTTGTCTTCAACCACTAGGTCAGGACCAGCAGCAGTCGCCATAATGCAGTCATTTGCTGTGTTGAAAATGCAGCCCTGTCCTCCCTTTACTTCTATTTAGGCGAGTGTATACCTGTAGTTGGTAAACCAATTACCTCGAACAGGAAAAGCTAAGATAAGATTGGAAAGAAGCTAAAGGAAATTAATCTAATTTTGTTTGTGCTTTGTTTAAAGAATCAATGACATTTCACAAAATATTTAGAAATTTATAGAATCAATGAGACTTCACAAAATGTTTAGAAATTTACATATATGTAAGAATTAGAACAGGCTAATAGTAAGAGGTATTTATTTGAATAAATAATTAAAATAATAAAATATCTGAAGCTTCAGAACATAGAATTAGAATCTAATTAAAAAAATGTTCTAATAGTAATGGAATATCCAAAAAGTTACTGCACACAACTATTGGTTACAAATACATACTACAAGATTCAGTTCTCTTCTTGCCTTTTAGATTTTTTCCAGTGTCAATTTAACTCAGGCAAGTACTTTTAACATTCCCCTCTTCTCTGTATGTTGCAGGGATTGTGGGTCTCTGAGGTAAGTGCAAATCCTCCGTGGTATCTGTAGGGCAGGACCGGCACTACCCGGTAAGAGAGGTAAGCGCGGCAGGGGGGTGCTGGCAGCTAGGGGCACCAGTGCTAGCCCTCCCCTCCCCTCCCCTCTCCCTCCTTCCTTCCCTCTCTCTCTCCCGGCCTGCCAACAGAAGATCCTGCCCGTGGACGCAGCAAGTCCCGCGGGCAGGAGAGAACGGAAAAACCTGCTTGCGGGACTTGCTGCTCCTGCAGGCAGAAGAATCATCTAAGGCCTCCCGAACAGAGGATCCTGCTAGTGGGACTTCCACAATTCTTCTGCCCAAAGGAGCAGCAAGCCCCGTGGGCAGGATCTTCCATTTGGGGCTGTGATTGCAGCCTTACACAATTCTTCTACCCATGTGAACAGCAAGGCTGCAATCGCGACCCTGAATGGAAAATCCTGCCTACGGAAGCAGCAAGTCCTGCAGCAGATTGTGCCTGCTGGAGGACCCAAGGAGTGAAAAATGGGGGGGGGAATGGACAAAGGGAAGTGAAAAATGCAGAGAGTTGGGGGACCGTGGAAGAGTGGAAGAAAGATGCTGGGTATGGGGATGGAAGGCTAGGGAGACAGAGATATTGGACACGGAGAAACATAGGCAGATGGAGGGGAAATGAAGATGGAAAGCAAATTTTGGACTTGGATGTATCAAGGGAACACAGGGCAGATGCTGGCAAGGGGGGGAGGGGGAGATCATAGGAACACAAGGGATATGCTGGATATGGGGAGACATTGGCAGGTGGAGGGGAGATGCTAGCTATAGAGGGGCACAGGGAGACAGGGGAGATGCTGGATGCAGGATGCAATAGGGAGGTGGAGGGGAGATGCTAGACATGGGAAGTGGGCACAGGGAGAAGCAAGAAGTGGAGATTTTTGAGATGCAGTGAGGATGCTGGGCATGGGGGGGGGGGTGTAGGGAAACTATAGGAAGATGCTGGACAGGGTGGGTGGAACAGAGGGAAACAGGAGATGCAGGGTACCCCTTCACTGCAATTTTTCACAACACTGGATTTGAAGGAGAAATACTAGCATCATGTGAAAAGAGTTCCATAAGGAGTTTGGGGAAAAAGGGGGTGGGGCATAGCCAGTATTAATAATAATGAGGGAGGAGGTGCCGATCGATAGGCTGCAGGGGAGTGCAAGAAACCCTAACACTGGCCCTGCTTCAGGGGACGGGCAGGGAATGCCCCCTGCAGATACTGTGGGGCTTTGCAGCTATCACACCACATTAGCTGCAGAAAGCCCCTTCGTTTTCTTGAAAAGGTAGTGTTATGTAAATTCCTGAAAGAGACAGTTTTAAAATGTTTGAGAAAAGTGTAATTTAAATTCTGTGCAATAATACTAACAGTGCTGCTAAAGTTTTAATTAGAACTTTATAAAATGGCCCTTTTAAATAGCCTTAGCCAATTCTCATTTTTTAACTTATTAGAATAACTATTTAATAATATTGTATAATTTCATCTCTTGTATCAACACTCACCTGTGACACTATTATAATAACATCTGGTTGATAGACAACTATGGGGCATGTTTACTAAAAGCCGTACAATTGCGTGCCGCACAATAGCGCACGGAAACGCGGCACTCAAACGCTCAGAAACGCTCTTAAACGCCCCGCACAAGTGCGCTTGGGCCCCGCACAATTGCGCGCCGCACTAACGTGCCCCGCAAAAGTACCCGGCCCGCAAATGTCCGATAGAGGCGTGGAAAAGGCATTCTGAGGGCGGAGGAAGGCTCCCGAGGGGCGGAGGGACGGGGTCAATGGGTGGAGAGTGGGAGGGGAGAGGCTCCTCGCACAGTATCGGGCCCGAATTTGCATGTAAAAACTACCGCGAGTGAAACACTCGCGGTAGAAAGCATTTAAAGGGAAGAGAAACCATTTCCGTCAGCAATGTACAGGAAAACCGGGGAAACCAGCAAAACGTGAGCAGTGTGATATATGTGCACAGCACATAAGTGAAAATAAAAATAGAAATTGACCACAACAGAACTATTAAAAATAGTAATTCAGCTGGGGAACAGTTATAGTGATGGGCAAATACAGAAATCACACCCAGCAAAGCTCCAGAAAAAAGAAATGACTTTTGGAAGGGTCTACTGAGAGGAGACTCTTCCAAAACACATTGCCACGTATTGGAGCTTTCCTGGGAGTGTTTGCTATGGTTGCCCATTAATATCACTGTTGCCCAGCGTGGTGATATTTTGTCCCACATTTTCCGTGGTCATTTCCGGGGTTTATGTGCACGTTTGTCACCAGACAGGGTGCATATGCCCACAGTAGAATTGCGTAGAGCAGGGTTTGTGACTCCATCCTGCCAGGCTTACTGCCTCCAGGGGCTGCACTGTCTCTGTGGCCAAAGTGTGGTACAGCGGACAGAGTCATTACCTCTACGACCAGAGAGCAGAGGTTCAAAACCCAGCTGGGGCACCTGCCAGCCCAGTCCCTATATTTTACCCACCACTAAATAAAGATAGCGCAGACACCCCTGTATGCATGGGGAAAACACCCATATTTTACCCAACACCGCACACACACCACAACAATGGGCATTACCTACAGCCAAGTCCCCCAAATGCAGTCCCATACTGCCACATTGCAATCAGGTCAACTGCTTTTTCTGAGAGAAGTTCATGCCAGCATGTTGGCGGACAAGTACATGTGGTGCAGGGGGCAGTGGCTGCTAACCACAGAAGACAGAGGCCTAGCCATGTGCAGGCTGGCACAGTCCACTGCAACAGACAGGTCCTGCCGGATCCACAGTCATGGACAGTCCAGGGAATCCAACCAATCTGTGGCTACACAGTGGTGCAGTGCACACAGACAATGCATACAAGAACAGAAGGTCACAGGTTCAAAGCCCAGCTGGGGCTACTGCCAATCCTGCCCACATATTTTTCCCACAACTAAACAGTGATAGTAAGGACACACCTTTCATGGCAGGGACATATGCAATGGTAAGACATCTATCTTTTACCCCACTGAGCACAGACACCATGAACAGGGGCAGTACCTAGAGCAGAATCACCCAAATGCAGTCCTGGTGGGCCACACACCAGTCAAGTTCCATGCTGACACTCATACATATGCCTGTGCTGTATATCTATGCACCACCCCCATGGCATGTAGATGTAGCCCATGCATATTCATGAGGGATAGCAGGAAAACCCGAACAGTGTGATGCAAACCTGGACTGGAGTTGGGAATCTGTGCCGTAAAGCAGCAGCCATCAAGGGCAGACACACCCACACCCACAGGCCCCATTGGCCAATGTCTCCTGGAAAGGCAGAACATTGGACCGTGCATGCAGCACCCAAAACGAGCACTTGCATAACTTACCAATGTCACCCTACACCTGAGGTATACGGTACACAGCTCGGAGACGTTTGCTAGGAGCACAGGCAGGCAGTTATCCATACGTTACGTACATACTGCTAGTTGACCCCATCCAAACAATCTGTTAGGTGTTTGCGGGGCATGCTCCAGGCCTGGCCTCTGACGGTGCTTACCACCCTGGGGAGTGACCACCAGCTGTAATGCGTACCATATCCATGCCTTGCCGTGCTCAGGACCGGTTTGGTGGGCAAGGCTACTTACCCCCTCAATCGTAGCACCATGATGGCAGAGGTGTGGAAGTGTGTGTCTGTCTATACAGTGGGTGTTGGCTGCAAGCCCCTTCAACAGCCCGCACTGCCAGCACTGTTGCCAGTATTGGCCAGTCAATGTGCATAATGAGGTGCAAGGTACCATGGGTATAGCCAGGGCAGGGTGGCGTGGCCAGGATGCATCTGCACTGGGCATAGGGCCCTGGCAGGGACATTGGCTGGGATATTGTAGTGTCCGGCCACCACCTACACAGACAGGGTGGCCAAAGCATGTCCTTCTGGGGGATCACGCTCACCCTGACTGTGCAGTGACCACAGCATGGCTAGGCCCCCCCATAGTGCTGTATAGTAGTTCTCTCATGTGATAGATATGGGTTTCTCTTTGGGGCCCAGTCACTGATCTATCTGCTTGCTGTGTATGCAGACAGCCCAGTTCTGGGTGCATGCATCTCCATTGGGAACATGCACTATGGACTAACCAGCAGACTGTTTGTAGCTGGTAAATGTCTTGCTATAATGGCTTGCAGGGTGCAGTGGCTGTTGGCTTGCTGCAGGGGAATATCTGGTGGTGGAGTGCAGCTTACCATACCCTGGGCTTATGTCTGTCTGCTATTGTGTTATGGCTGTGTATGGAGCTGCCTGCCTGGGGGGGTGGTGGTGTTCCTCAGCAGGACTGGGGTTGATGTTGCCCTCTACTGCCACCTTTGCAGGGAGGTAGAGTGTGGATCCCTTGATGGGGACCATGTTTGCCACTGGGGGGGTGCCTGATGGCGACAGACAGGGATATCCATGGTGTTTGTGCAGAAACTAGCTATCTTACACATTAACACTGCTTTGGAACGCCCGCTTGGCCTCCATCAGCCATGGCAGGTGTTGTTGACCTGGTCCTGGCCACCTCATTGCACACTCAGGGTGAGCACAGTACCCGCACGATGTAACGGTGTGTGGCTACTCTGTGCCAGTAAAACACCCGGTCATTGCCCCCTACTAGGCCAAGGTGCTGTGTGGGTGCACCCGGTCACTTCCCCCAACAGGGCCGAGGTGCTGTGGGGGTGCATTCCCCATCTTGTGTCCATCTGCGGACAGCTAATTTGCATGTGCAGTGCATCATGGGTACGGGTGGCCTAACCCTATCCTGTTGACACCAGCAGACTGTCTGTGAGGTGACGTGTAGGCTATCTGCAGCCAGCCAGGGGCCTGCTTACAGCTATGGAGCTGTAGCGCAATGGTTACATCACTGCCTGTGCAGCCAGAGGTCATGGGTTCAAACCCACAGTGGGGCCCTTTGGTAGGGCTGTCCACAGCTTTATTTTTATTTACTGTACATATGTCTATGCCGGCAAGACCACCCTCAGCTTACTATACCCATTAGGTGCCTCTGAGGGTGCTTCATAGGGCGCCCTGTAGGCCACCTTATGGTTGCCATCCCTATAGGGTGCACTATACATTATCCTGTGTCGCAACATACATGCTGCCCCATAGGGGTCATTCAAGGGTGCCTTGGCGAACAGTGCACTGTAACATGTGCCTTATGGGCCGCCGTATGTTAACATGCTGGGAGAGTGCGTTTGCTAGTAGTGATAACAAAATAAATTTATACAGCCTCCTACATACTGCCTCAGCAGGCATTTTTCACTGGGTATTGTGAGGTGTTGAACCCCTGCTCCCTGCACCATTGGTCAGTGTTGTAACCATTGTGCTGTGGCTCTGTTCCTGTGCTTGTGCATCAGCGCGCCGCCTTGTGCCTATCAGCGCGCCGCCTTCTGCCGCCCAAGGGGACCAGTGCGCCGCCTTCTGCTGCCCAAACATAACTGTGCGCCGCCTTCTGCCGCCCAAAAATAACTGTGCGCCGCCTTATGCCGTTCCAAATTAATTTGCCTCCTAAAACAATGTTAATCATTACAATTACTGCCTCAGCTGACCTTTGTCGTTGCGCACACTGGGGGATTGAACCCATGGCCCCTGCACCATTGGTCAGTGTCTTCACCGTTGTACCACGGCTCTGTTGTTTTGTATACTCAGCAGCGTGCCACTTTGCCTTTCCACGCGCTAATGTCGACCCCCGCACATTAGCGCGACGCACACACATCCGGTTGCTTACTACCGTTTTTTTTCTATTTTCTGCCTGAACCGCCCACTCCTTATATGGCACAGGCACACTAGCACGGCCCCGCACGTTAGGAATGTTTAGTAAACAGACCCCTATATTTCTACTAAAATTATGGGCATGTTTACTAAAGGTTAATGCGCATTCATTTCATTAGTGCGCATTAAGTGCAACTACACCCACTAAATTAAAAGGGCTGTGGGCACTTTTAGTGAATATATCCCTTAGGGGTATGTTTACTAAACCGTCCTAATGTGCGCCCGGCGCTAGTGTGCAGGATGCCATATAAGGAGTGGGCGTGTCAGTGTTAACCTAGCAAACCGGGATTATCGTGCGCTCTTGTGCGCTCGTGTGCGCCGTGCACATTAGTGCACGAGAAACGCGCGCAGGAAGCATAAGCAGGCGCGCTGATGTGCAAACAGAGGAACAGGGCTGCAGCACAATAGTGAAGGCACTGACAGATGGTGCAGGGGTCATGGGTTCAATCCCCCACTGTGCCCAATGAATAAGACTGGCTGAGGCACTACCTGTTATGTGTAATATTGCATTATGAGGCATTTTAATTTTATTTTAATTACTGCTGCTAGCAAACGCACTCTCAAAGCGCTGTAACATAAGGTGCTGCATAAGGCACCCCATAAGGTACCCCAGAGGGCACATTTTAAAGTACACTGTCCGCCATGGCACCCTACAATGTTGCCTAAAGGGTGGCCGATAGGGCGCCATATAGGGTGCCCTATGAGGCACGGCAAGGTCATAGCACTGTTTTTGATGGCAGCACTGTGCATTTTAACGCATGGAAATCCTAAGTAGGTGCGCTGACATGTAAGGAGAAACAGTAGTGTAGCACAATGGTTAAGACACTGACTGATGGTGCAGGGGTCATAGGTTCAATCCCCCACTGTGCCCAATGAATAAGGCTGGCTGAGACACTACCTGTTATGTGTAATATTGCATTATGAGGCAATTTAATATTGTTTTAATTAGTGCTGCTAGCAAACACACTCTCAAAGCGCTGTAACATAAGGTGCCGCATCAGCCGCCCTATAAGGCACTCCAGAGGGCATACTATAAAGTGCACTGTCCGCCCAGGCACCCTAGAATGTTCCTTATAGTGCGCTTTATAGGGTGCCGTATGAGGCGCCGCAAGGTCATAGCACTGTTTTTGATGGCAGCACTGTGCATTTTAACGCATGGAAATCTTAAGTAGGTGCGCTGACATGCAAGGAGGAGCAGCAGTGTAGCACAATGGTTAAGACACTCACTGATAGTGCAGGGGCTATGAGTTCAAATTCCCAGTGTACCTAATGAATAAAGTTGGCTGAGGTAATTCCTTTTTCTGCTTGCAACTGTACAACAATCTGTGCTGCCATCTAAAAAGAACCCCACCCCAGTGCCATAAATGAATGCACCCTTTAGGGTGCACCAGAAGGCACATCCTGAACAACCACGTCAGCAAAGGCGAGTTATAATGTTCCCCAGAGGCCATGTTGAAAGGTTGCCAACTCCCAAGATACCATAGTAGGCGCCCCATAAGTTTCCCCAGAGGCCATGTTGAAAGGTTGCCAACTCCCAAGATACCATAGTAGGCGCCCCATAAGCTGCCTGAATAGAAGGTGTGGCGTAAGATGCCCCAAGGATGTATAGGTGAACCCAAAAACGTTGGCCAAGAGCAGTAAGGTCCCCCAATTTGAAGGGCAAGAGAGGTATGTGGCAAACACACACGTAACCCAAACACTGCACAGAGCAGAAAGGAAAGACAATGCATAAGTAAAAGAAGGACGTAGATCAGAGCTGATGGACCACACAAATCAGCTTCAGCCCATGTGGCAGCTAGAAAAATGGACAAACATATCGGGGCAGCTGTAGCTATGCACAGAGTGATGGTAATGTACCATGCTATAATGACAGTGTGTGACAGAGGATGGGAAGATGTGTGCAGCAGAGGAGCCAGAAATGGCAGGATAGGTGAAATATCAGGATGACAGTGGAGTAGCAGTGCTATGCAGAGCACATACAGGAGAGGCAACCAGGGAGAGCTGCAATGTAGGAATGTGTAGGAGTGCAGGACGTGGGGTAGCAGCATGCACATCAGGGTAGGATGGCACACAGCTGGCAGACAGAAGATGGACAGAAGGATGATTCTCAACTCTGATGAGGGTACAATGTGCTCACAGCACATATCTGCACAGATATGACTGTCACACGAATGAAAACTAGTTCTGCAGGACAAGCATACAAATGAAAGAGAACAGAGAGGAATCACACCTATGACCACTACCACAAATGGCAATGCACAAACCGGTAGGCCACACCACCAATGTGAGCCCATTAGCAAAGGCTGCATACAAAAATAGTGCAGGGCATCACACAAGACGCCTGCTGTCTGTCAGGACAGGCAAACCCCCAACAGTAACCATGACCAAATGCACATGCAGATCTGCTGTGCACAGATCAGATCACAGTCTGTAATTGGGACCAGAGACACATGCACACAAACAATGAAATGTTATGCAGTGGATACAGCATGCAAAAGAGGATGAAATCTGCAAACTAGGGACTTAGAACACATGCCTCTAACCACTACCCCAAACAGCACACTGAGCACAATGTAAAAAAAATACCCCAAAGGGAGGGTGTGTATGGGAACCTGTAATACCCAGTGATGTGGCAAATGGCTGGCAGATACACAGCTGCCACCGTACAAGGATGTGAGCACAGGAGGGCCATGTACATGACCAGCAAATCAGTAGATACAAGTGTCAATGTGATCAAAGAGTGGAGGAGTAGCTTAGTGTTTAGAAAACTGGCTTGGACACCAAGCAACCAGGGCTCAATTTACACTAGCATGCCATGTGGCCTTGGGCAAGTCACACAACCCTCCATTAGTTTGGAAGAAAGACCTGACAATCTACTTCCTGTGACACTGACAAGAAAACCCTGGAGTCTCTGGGTCACAAGGAGTCAGGACTGACTCAAAGGCACACATTGTATTGCAAGTTTGTCACCATGATCAAGCAGCAGCAGAGACAAATGTATATCAAACACATATGTTTATTTGGGTTCATGTTCACAGATAGTGTAGATCCCACCTTCTTAATATCAAGGTGAGTGGATCCAAGGTGAAAGACAGAAAGGTCACTAGACCGTCTACAAATGAGGGGCAGGAGACATAATGTGCAACACTATGCATTAGGCCCTCACCCCCCACATGCTGACGCACGCCTCAAATGTGTTACTCACATATGAGTGCATGTAGACAGTAGGCGGTGCATGATGAGGGACCAACACACATCAATCCTGATCTGTTGCCTAAAATATATCTATCTGGCAACACAGGAGGCACACAAATGAAAACAGCATATGTTGTAATGTTGTAACTTTAGAACCACAGATTGAAAATCATGTTACAGCTATCACATAATGCCTGATATAGGAATCCAAGGTGCAACAATGTAACCCTAAACAATCATCAAATGCACAATGAGGATATGCTAACAGGTAGCAGAGGCACATGAACACAGACAGAATTCAAATGAAAACTACCTGCAGCAACATGCAGAGATAACACCATGCAGGAGGTCCCCCTGCACCGGTTGGTGAGTAGACAGTGTCTGTACACATATATCACCGTACATGGAATGCACAATTGAAGGAAGACAACGGACACTCACACTGCGACACTCCAAATATAACGGAACAATGTGAGTGTTGTCACCTCAGGGGATAAATAGGACTGTGCAGACATGCAATGCAAGGTTTGTAAATCAATGCAGAGCGTCACGTCTGTACAGTAAACAAACACAAGAAACAGCATATAGAGAGGGAAATTAAGGGCAAACATGTTACAGTAAACCACACAGAAGCCATATTGCCACGTGCTGTGTTTTCCCAACATAGTCAGTCATATGCACATGCACCATTGATATTTCAACATGATTCAGTGATGCCACACATGCATGCAAAGACCCTTGTTGATTGAAAACATCAATCCAGGATGCTGGCGTGCATTAAAGCGGTGTTGTTGCAAAACCTGTATCAGCTCCAGGTGGAGATTAGGTGGACATAGACAACAGGACCTCTCCATCGCTACCCCTATGCCACACGTATGGCTGTATGCTTGTGTTTAAACAAACAGAAGAGCATATCCTGTGTTCCATGTCACACATGGCCAAAAGAAACAACTGTGGAGGAATGTGCAACATACAGTGACAATGGCAGTCCCTGATTCACATGTGGGGACCAGTACACAGTGTGCAAAGTCGAAAGCGTATCTGCAATCCAAGACGTCAGTTTAAGACTATCCTTGCAACCCTGGGCATGCATAGTCAAGTGTCACATCCCAATATGCCACAGTACATGAAAGGTCCTGTGTGTCTCCTGCGATGAGCATGACTCCCAACCAGAGCACGGCAGCAACAGTGTGTTGGACAGGTCTGTCATGGGCAAAGTAGCAATCCAAAATTAATAGTGTCCATCCTAGGCATGTGTTGCACTCGCACAGGTCAAACATCCTATGGCACCATTTTCCAGGGAAAGTTCCATGGTGTTCTGTCCCCCAACAGGTGGGTGATGGCGATGCCACATGCACTGTAATAGATGTGTCTGGTTTGTTCTCTGTCCTGTGTCAGAAGAGGAGAAATATTGTATTGGTATGCGCCTTGCAACATCAGCACAAATTGCAGAGAGTCAATCATTAAGAAGCACATAATGAAGGGACACACAGGCAAACATGACATGATCACAACACAATAAACATTGCATGTTGGGGACATTTAGAATTGGAAGCATACACACGGGTGTCACATGGATATGTTTCTGTCCATGCCCATGTGACACAGGCGTTTCAGAGCTCCATCCTATGTGCATCAGCGTTCGTGAACACAGAGCCAACATGAAATGTATATGACACAAACAGTAAATCATTAACATGTAAAGGCTGATGTCATTACAAAAGAACAAAGGTGCAAACTACCTTGTGCTTGCATCAGGTGTATGTCTTGGATCCTCTGAGCCACTCAAAGGCCATAACAGGTCACAGTGAAGGGACACAATGTCAGCGAAATATGTAGAATCTCCATGTCACCATGTCACGCCGATATCTGTGATACAAAAAGCAGGTCAACAGTGGTATGTCAGAACACAACACACAGTTCTGTTCCCAGCACACGACACATGTCCACAATGGTTACACGGTAAATACCTGTAAGGTAGAGATAGCACAGTCACCACCGTCCCCCAGGTGTACAGATCCCTCACAACACATGATAATGTAAAAAGCCTGAACAATGTATCATCACACAGCCAACACAAGAAGACACACACACACACAGTATGCAAAGGGCAGCATGCCAGCAGTAGCATATGGCCTGTATGTCCACAAGTGGAGATTTGTACACATAAAGGCCCTGTGAAATGCAATGATACCCTGGTGTTGGCTCATGGTACAATGTCGGGGAAGGGTGCACGTGTAGGCCACCACCCATAAACTTACAACCTCCACACACATGCAGCTCTGTTGGACATGTCCCAGAGACAGTGTTGCTGAAGACATACTGGAATACGAACACATGGGGATATGTGTGTCAACAGCAAAATATGGTTTAGGCAGGTGCAGGGAAAAGAGGTGAACCACAACATCTGGACAATAGGAAAGATCACCGAGAACATGTGTTCCCCCTGACTGCTGGCACAGACAATATACCTGTAGTTCCACCTACCCCAGCCCACAGCATGTTGGCTGATGTACAGTCCCCTGCCAATGCACCACAGCACCAGGAGCTTCAACAACTATGTCCTGTGCATTGGGAAACACAAGGGAAACATACATATGTCATGTTCTAGCTGTGCAACACACAATGCACATTCCTGTCCCCAGCTTCCACCCCCCTCCAACATCCTTTACAGACTCACTGTTCACCATCACACTGTACACATCTCTCCCATGTGAGAAGCATCAAGGACATGTCTTTGCCAAACTACAGGGGTCCATACTCTGTCTGTCCCCTCCTTCACCTCCCTGTTGTCGCACACACTGGTGAACATGAGTGTTTTTTTCTTACCGTGTTCCGAACTCACTCCAAGGCTGCAGTATTATCCTGGGTCCCCCATGTTGCTCCCAATGGCCCTTCACTGTGTGTACTGGTGTCCCAATGTCGTCTGCTACCCCGCTGTCAATTGCTGTAGCACATGGAAATATGCAGGGGCACTCCGGGATCCTCTGTCCAAACACATTTCCTGGTGTGTATATCTCATACCTTGACTAACATTAACAGCTGTGTGCTACTGAGTTGCTAAACATATATCTCAATGTCTGCGTAATGTCCGCTAAACCGCACCCTGATGTCTGCTTTTGACGTGACCCTGATGGCTGCATGTCAGCCCACTGTGTGAAAGTGATAATGGCAAAGCATGGATAGCCTATATGTGCACCTAATAACCCCCTCCCATCAGAGCCTCTTTGTGTATGTGGCCATTACGTTTCTTCTCTAGGGTATGCAATGTAGTTGGTGTCTTGGCATGCACTCTCCTCCTCTATGCACTCATACAGCCTTTAGTTGAGTCATGGGTTTATGTTGACATGTCATCAGCTAGATTTTCTTTAAAAAAGGTGTTGAAATAAAATATTTCATTTCCATGAAAGCAACCTTAAAACCCAATCCACTCCCACATTGATCTCTCAGCTTGCTTACTGTAACCTACACCTTGTTGATCTTGCCTGAATCACTTCTGTTTGTGTGTACATATGCAACACTGCACTGCATGTCTATTCTGCAATGGAAAATTAAAAGCAAAAAACCCCTGGCTGGACAATGCACACTTTCCCTATCCTTCTCCGCATCCATGTTAGGGCTATGCAATGACTTATACAGTCTCCCACACTGTGTTGTGCCACTAACTCCCCGTAAGGATTTCAATTACCATTATGACAGATAGTACTGAGCATGTATATATAGTACTACATAGCACATGTAGCACTATACAAAAATTACAGACCAACACATCCAGCTTACAAGAGCATACCACACACACAATCAGCTCAAAATACCAAATGAAAACCACACATAGCTGCACAAGTGACCCCAAACATGGTCCTCTCTCCCAGTGTGAAACCCACACAAAATGCCTCTCACCTTACTGCACCCAAAGCATAACACAAACTAACAGTGGTTGCACAGCATCCGCTATCACAATCATCCACAAACCACGAATGTCACCCCAAACCTCCCAGAAGCCTAAAAGCACACACCCACATCATCCACCTCAGCCCTCAGTTCTGCCCTGCCCACATGGTTTGGTTCACAGTCATGCTTATATTTGACGTTGGGATGGCCAGCCAGTGTCTGTCACATGTCAGTGCAGTGTTGCATCCTACTGATATTGGTCTACAAATGTTAATCTTTATTAGCACTACACACATATAGGAAAAAATGTGGGAACATATGCAGTACGTACATGAGAAGAGCTGTGCAATCACCTGCCGCCTGATTGCTGTGCCCTCACGTGTGTCCTCACGGGCACATACAGGGGGGCACGTCGGATCATCCTCCAGACCCTCATTAATCTCTGCAGGGATATTGTGCCTGAGAGCAATGTTGTGCAGGATGCAACAGGCTATGATAATCTCTGCCACAGTCTGTGGAGTATATTGTAAGGCACCGCCTGTCCCATCCAGACACCTGAAGCGACTCTTCAAAACACCAAAGGTGCGCTCTATGACAGAGCGGCTCGTGGCATGGGCCTCATTGTACCTCTGCTCTGCACGTGTCCGTGGTTGATGCACAGGGGTCAGCAACCAGGGGCGACACCCATATCCTGCATCACCTGTAGAAAGACATGAGGTAAGTTAAAGCATGAGCTCATGTCGCCTCAAATGGACACTGGTATATATGGGCAAAACAAATGCATTACACATTCTGTAAGAAACATATTACATCACAGCTATGCAGCATTGCAACATTGAAATATGATGACACAAAAGGACCACATGGCCTATCTAGTCTGTCCGTCCATATCAACAGGTACAAACAGTCCCCTTTTTATCCTTTATAGATCCTCTGTGTTTGTCCTATGCTGTTTGGAATGCAGTTACTGTCCTCGTCTCTACCATCTACACTGTGAGAGTATTCCATGGATCCACCACCTATTCATTAAAAAAAATATGGTGGCATATCACCCCTGAATCTATCTCCCTCCACCCTCATCCCATGTTCCCTCGTAGCTGAACTTGCGTACAATTTGCAGAGGCTCTCTCCCGCAACATATATGCCATGGAGGTATTTCTACATCTCCATCATATCACCTCTATCCCTCCTTTCCCCAAGGCGTACATCCTAAGATCCTTCGGTCTGTCTTCATATGCTGTATAATGAAGACCACTAATCCTTTTAGTAGACACCCTCTGCTCCGACCCCATCCTGTGCACATCCTTTTGAAGGTGCAGTCTCCAGAATTGCACACTCTACTCCAAATGAGGTCTCACAAAACACATATACAGAGGAATTCTCCCTTCCTGTTTTATGCTAGTCATTCATCTCTGTATGCACCCAGACAGCCTTCTAGCTTTTTCCCTCGCCTATTCAACCTAGTTAGCTACTTTGACATCAGCAGAAACAACCACACCTAGGTCACGCTCTTCTGTAGTGCAAAAGAGTACTTCACCCCCTATACAATAGTGCTCCCTTGGATTGTTTAAGGCCAACAGCCTGACCTCACATTTCCTACCATCACATCCCAGCTGGCCAATTTAAGACCATTCATCAAGCTTAGCTAGATCACTCCTCATGTTTTTTACAGCTTCCTGGGTGTGTACCCTATTACAGATTGAGTGTGTGAACCTAAGAAACACCAGACAAGGGATAGCTGTATGGAGTGGCAACAACATAATATGTAACAACCACACAAATGCTTGCATCCAAACAACCAGCATCACACAGCAACATAGCAGGCTGCATTTGGAGTGCACCCCCCCCCCCCCTTCACCCTATATCCCACACAGGCAGATGAGACACACACACAATGAGTGATGTACTGCAAGACACACATTTGCACATACGCCTAGTCACATGAGCACCATGTGCATGTCAGAAATGGGAAACACCCACCCAGCAATATGCAGTCCTCATACTGTCCTGCCTCAAATTGTTGGAATAGTGCCGAGTGATGCAGGATATAGGTGTCATGGGTGGACCCTGCAAACCTGGGGACCACATTCAGAATATGCATATTTGGCATCACATACAACCTGAACATTCAGGGAATGATAGTGTTTGCAGTTGCGGAACACTACCTCCCTGTCTCTAGGCGGGACCAGGGCAACATGTGTGCAATCAATAGCTCCCATCACGTGTGGAATCCCGGCTAATGCCTCAAAGACCTGGTTCAGGGTCCACAACTGTTGCCTAGTGTGTGGAATGGCAATATAATTCCGCACCCGGCTGACCATGGCACGCAGTACTTGGTGGAGACAGCGTGAGAAGCTGGGGCGGCTCATGCCACCCACTGCGGCCACAGATGACTGGAAACAGCCAGAGGCAAAGAAATGTAGGGCAGCAAGGAGCTTGACCAAACCTGGTATGACATGTGACCGATCAGTCAGGGGCTCGAGGTCAGGTCTTAGATCCTCATAGAGCTCCCTAATAGCCCCTGTGCTCAGTCTGTACAGGGAGATGACCTGGTCCTCTCGCATGCCCTGGAGCTGGGCCCTGGGCCTGTAGAGGCGTGGCTGGTGAGTCTGCACCTCAGCACGCCTCCTGCACCGTGCGGGCACAGCCCTGCCTGCCCTGCCCCCACAGCTGCAGGTCTGATTTGCTGCGGGACTACACCCATGCCCTGTGCCTCAGCCCCATAGACACCATCTCCCCTGTCACGCAACCGCACCACCTGCCCACCTCGCGCTGCAGCTGCAGCAAACACAAAGGCTGCCATATCCTCCACCCGCCCTGCTCCTCAAAATCAGTCAAACACAGCACAACACTTCCCTAATCAAGACACACACCTTACACACCACACAGAACCACAGCCACACAATACAACCAACAACAATCACAAACCCAGTCACGCTCCACAATACACCTGATTCAGACTCGCTTCTTCCGTCACTGCCAACGCACACCTTCTTTCTCCCTCACCTACAAAAAACCCCTCAACGTGCAACATGTGCTGAGGACAATTTATAGAGTTTTTTTACGTTATGCGTGTTGCGCGTGTGCATTTGCGTGAGCGTGACCACTGCACATGTGCAGGTGGCTGTGCGCGTGTGCCACTCACATGCAGCACTGCGCATGCACTGCTCATATGCAGCACTGAGCATGCGCCGCTCACACGCAGCACTGCGCATGCGCCACGGCTCATGCGCTACGTACGGCATCCACGTTATGCATCTGTGTGGCAAATGCGCACAGCAAACTGCACATGCA